>CM064430.1:49179881-54179881 GCA_032690845.1 Eleusine coracana subsp. coracana
CAATAAAAATCTAATGCACTTAACCAGCATGAATGCAACAAGCAAAATAATAATAACCTAAATTAATTTATTTAATTTAGAAAAATAACTCTTTTGCCTAAGATAGATTATAATTCTCCAATTAATTTATAATAAAATTTTTAATCTATTATAAAATGTTGAAATTTAGTGAAATTGGGTCACAAACCAAAATATGAAATTTTGGGGTGTGACAATACTACCCCTCATAACAGGAATCTCGCCCCGAGATTTTGCGTGGTTAGCAAGAAAAGGCTAGAGGTAGGTTCAATTTTCATTCTCCATCTTGAACACAATTCACTTGATTGATCGGTTGTGCTTACTCTTGCAACTTCTCCAGCGAAAATCTTGACGTCCTTCTTTTAGTACATCTATTTTTCTTAGTCTTCCAGGGGTCACCTCAAGGTTTGTTCGCTTGAATCTAGCAGTCGTGTGTTGCCCTTTTCCGTGAGAAGATCCAGAAGTTATGATTATTGTTTGGAGCTGGCGGAGATAAGGATGAACTATCTTGGGTATTGACGTCGTCTTGTTGGTTCTCCCTTTAAAGATTCTGATAGTCGAGTTCAACATCTCTTGGATCTGGTTAGGTCATAAGAGGCTAGAATAGAATAGAGTGAACGTAAGATAGCAAAGAATAGAGGGAAACGTTACCCCAACTAAACTAAAGTAGGTATACATAATGATATGATAACAAAGCTAAACGCTTTGAAAGCACACCAACACTCAATCAAAGATCCAACTCAAACATAGCACACCACAAGCAACACACGCATACAATTAGCAACGTCGTTCTATCTAGTGTTTATCCTCCTAAGGTGGGAAGGGTCCTATATCATGATTATGCGTAAGGTTCTTCTTCAGGTTTGATGTGGAGTGTCGGCCAATGTCCTTGGCGATGTGAATAGTCTTCAAGTTTGACTGTCCAATCTTCATTTTCATACTGAGTAGAACCAGCTTGTACAATCTTCAATGTCATTTATCTTGTTCGTGACAGTTTAAGTCAACGACACTAATATTTTGAAAGGAAAAGGAATAGTAGAAATAGCATTTTGTCAAACATTTCAGAATAGACAAGCAGAGAGAAAATAAGAAGAGAGGATACAAGGTAGATGAGTTGTTTTTATAGAAACAAAAGTTTTCCAAATACTAGTTTTGAAGATAGAACCTATGGCATGGTCATTCTATTTAGGCTTGTGTTCGGCGGTCGATATAGCTCTAATACCACTTGTCACACCCGGTTCCAATGATCGAAACTAAATGTATCTGTATGCGTGCCCAGGAACAAGTTTTCACGCACACAGGACAATTACTATGATAAAAGAACAATATCTTTATTAAATCAATAATATTATTACAAGGGTGACTCGTAGGTCAAAAGAAAAAAATTACATTCCAGCGGAATAAACTAAGCGTTAGCATCCTTCAGCTCCCACAGGAAGTCGACCGGGAGACCGCATGCCTAGAGCTCTTCTCCATTGGCTTCATCATTGTACCATCCTTCTCCTGTAGCTGAGGAGCAATGTGGTATATAGCAAGGGTGAGTATGTGCCTTACTCAGCAAGTGGGGGAAAAGATGACATGAGGCTAAGACAAGTAAGGCTTTAAGGGGTTCATTGCATGAGCTTTTAATTTCCTATGCATCCTAATTACTAAGTTGGGTCATCCCATCCCTCAACCCATAGGGTATTATCCAAACCAATCCCATCCATCATCCAACCATTCCCAACCATTCCAAACATTCCAAACCATGACCCATAACCAACTAATCTTGTAAGGATTCCAGGCCGATCTTGACCGTGAGTACGGCTATCATGATAGTTTGATACTCTGCAGAGTTTGTACCACTTTACTCATAAGTCATAATTTTGTCCCCTATTTCCAGGTGGACTAGAGTCTCCATGTTGCCATGCTGGCCAAGCACTAGCACACTTCCTTAGGTGTGCGGCCAGGAGATCACTACGAGGCTTTTCCAAAGGGTCTCCCAGTACATGCTAGCCACTAAGGTTCCACTCCCGTCCATAAGTGATAGCCCATCAACAAGCAGCTCATCACCCTAGGAGCCCCCTCTTGAGCCATTCGGATATAAGGACAGTCCTCTTGACTTCCATTCCCCGCTCCACCAATATGCTGCACCGACACTGGGAGAACTCCTAATTAATCAGCCAAGCTATTTTATAGCAGCCTTGTGATGGCACTGTTGTCCTAGGTTACCGCTCCAAGAACCGGGTCCTAGGACCTACAACAAGCCTACCACCACCAACCATGTGCCCACGGCACCACATCCATTCCATCTGGCATGCATAGATCCCTAAGTCCATGTTGCTAACAGAAACTACCATTCCACTCATGAAGTGACATAGTTCATTAATCAAGATTAATATTAACCCAACATCCCACAAGCAACCTAAGCATTATCTACCCACAACCAACCAACCAACTAGTTCAAGGCGACAAGGGAAAGGATAAAGCAATACTAGGAAAACCCTAACAATAGGTACTCATTCAATTGACACAAGCATGCATTTCTATAATAAATGTTATAATAGGTACAAGATGTATCAAGGACACTTGCCTGGAAATAGGGGTTGCTGCTCAGGTCTTCAAGTCATGCTCTTGCGATTCCAGAAACAACCCGTTCTCTAATTAATGTCACGGAGGCACGACATGCACACCACCATATAAACAAACTAAGAAACAGTACACTAAATAATAATAAATACTTTAAAATCAATCTCAAAAGATAGTACGCATTTCTATGATCGCGTGAGCGCAAGAATCATCTAAATCGGAGTTACGAGTAAAAAGTTATGAAGGTTTGAAGATACAGGGTTAAAATAGTAAAATTAGCAAATTACTGTAAGACAATATAAATAAATAATATTAATCACTATGATCGTGTCGGCGTAAAAATTACTTAAATCCGGGTTACGGTTGAAAAGTTATGAAGGTTTGAGGTTTTAGGGCTAAAATAGTAAAAACAGATAGGTTTAGGGACCTAAAAGTAATATTAGAAAAGTATAGGGACTAAACTGTAAAATAACAGAGTAGAAATATAGGTTATGAAAAGTTTAGGGACTAAAATATAATTTATAATAAGCTCAGGGACTAAAGTGTAAAAAGACATGACTAAAATATAATTAAAAATAAAGGCAGGGGTGTTTTTGTAAAATTACATGGCTAAAATAATAATTTTAATAAAGTACAGGGGTGTTTCTATTAAAATATAGTGCTAAAATAATTATTATGAAGTTTAGGGGCTTAAAAATAATTTTCTAAAGGTTCTGTACAAAAATAGGGGCATAAATCTAATTTAAATAATGCAAGGGAGCTAAATGCAAAAAGCTAACATTATCCAGGAATTAAACGAATTAATTTAAAACAAAAGGTCGTGGACCGGGTCTGTGGATATGTGGACCCGTGGTCACCTGGTCCACCGTGGATCAGTTTCATACCCCTTCGGGGGATCTAATCCTAGCCATTGATCAAGGGATCGACGGCCAGAAAGGGTTCCGGCGGGGTGGTGGTTGCCGGCGGCCACTACAAGCGGCGGCGCAGCGGCAGAGCTCGCCAGAGTTGGCCGGATCGGCGCTCCGTTGGCCGGATAGAGGCGCGGAGGGGTCCAGGAGGGAGAGTGGGACGCGGCGAGCTCACCAGAGGGGTCCTGCAGAGGAGTTCGGGTCCGGGAAGGGGCTCGCGACAGCGAGACAGCGGCGGTGATATTCGACGGCTCCAGGGAGGCGGCTCGTGGCTTCATTTTTGGCATGGGGAGATCCGGCGGGCACGGCTTCGACTGGGCAACCTCGGCGGTGGGTCGATGGGGCTCGTGATGGCGTCCTCGCTCACTGGCGTGGAGCTTGCCGAGCTCCCATGGTAGGGCAGCGGCGCGGGCGGAGCACGACTCTGGAGGCGACGGCGACACAGGAGGCCAAAGGGGGGGCGAGGCGTGTCCCTCCAATTTATAGGGGCGTGGTGCCCTAGGATGGGCGCAGCACGCACGCCGAGGGGCAGCGGCGGCGCTGGGCTCGTGGCTAGGGTTCGGGAAGGGGCTTCGCGGGGTGGGCCAAGCGGGCGAGGCGGGGCGTGGCTAGGCCGGGGTAGGCCGGGAAGAGGGGGGATAGCTGGGCCGCGCAGGGGGTACTGGCCCAGGAAGGAAAGAAAGGAGGGGAGGAGGGAAAGGAGGGAAGGAGCTGGGCCTTCGGGGGAAATTTGGCCCAGGCAAAAAGAGAGTGGGAAGAGGAGGAGAAGGGAAACTGGGCCGAGCGGAAGTAGAGGCCCAAGGCTGAGAAGGTTATCTTTTTTTTTCTTCTATTTCTTTTCCTTTCCTAATTTCTAAATCCAAATAAACTCGATTAAAAATAGATTTTTAAATACTTTTTCACACAATAAAAACCTAATGCACTTAACCAGCATGAATGCAACAAGAAAAATAATAATAGCCTAAATTAATTTATTTAATTCAGAAAAATAACTCTTTTGCCTATGATAGATTATAATTCTCCAATTAATTTATAATAAAATTTTTAATCCATTATAAAAATGTTGAAATTTAGTGAAATTGGGTCACAAATCAAAATATGAAATTTTGGGGTGTGACAGTAAGGTTCATGACCATTGAGGTCACCCCAAGATATGATGTTTTGGTGATGAATGAAAAACATGAAATGTGACTAATGTCTACACGAGTGTTGTCCGTGTAGGAAACCTTTATACTCTATGATGATTGTTGACGGCGGCCTTGGTGATTGATGACAATGACCACAACCATGGAGGCTTGATGAGCTTGATAGAGTTCAAGGGTTGATGAAGATGGATCAAAGCGGAGAACAAGTCGTGGCACAAGTGTTTGGTACACTTGCCGAGTTGTTAGGGCTTTGAGTCCATAGGAAAAACTGGACTATCAAGGGGGTCTAGATCATTCTCTTAGGTCATGTCTAGTCGGTGATGTGCAAGGTTGCTCGGTGAAATCACAGGCACTAGATGACAGTGGAGAAGCCAAGGAGCTGTTCGGAGAAGCCGGGAAACGAAGTCAAGCAAGGACGAGGAGTTTCAGCTTTGGAATGAAGTGACCGGACAGAGTGGTCATTGGAGATCGGACTATACGGTCACTATGTGGTTTTGTCTGGAGGCTACAGCGAGGAAGCTATCAGTGTTGAGCCCTATAGAGACCGGACGGTCCGATCACTATGGGTAACTCTGGGCAGTGAGGAAGCTACAACGTGAAATGTTTCTAGACTCTAGAGAGAAATGGACCGGACTATCTGGTCAGGTGACTGGACTATCTGGTCAGTATAAAGGAAACAACGGATAGAGAGCAGACAGAGAGCATCCGGTGGAGATCGAACTGTCCGATCTGGACAGTGACCGGACTGTCCGGTCAGTACATCCAGAAGGCTATTTTGTGGAGCAACGACTAGTTCGAGGTTGGGAGCCTATATAACTTCGTTGTTGGGGTCTTTGTGACCTTTCTTGGCCAGTGGAATACCTGAGAGCATTTGGTAAGGTCCAAGAGAAAAAGAGGAGAGCACTAGGAGAGGATATTGGATATCTTGAGAGTGCTAGTGAGAGTAACAAGGAGCGATCTTGCACATCTAAGGCTAGGGTATCCTTGAGGGTGTGATATAGGTTGTTACTCTTGGTCTATGGTGAGACATAGACCGGTTAGGTGTCGATGATCGAGCCTATCATGATTGGTTGTGAAGGTCATCACACATTTATACATGGTTTAAGCCCGCCGATGAAAGGAGCATCGCTAGTGAGCACCCGTGCCGGCTCGGGGAGTCCAGCAAGTTCTCGAGGAGGCTAGCTTGCGCTTTGTGCAGCGGTGACACACATCATGTCTTCACTCGAGGAGTGATTGCGGGCTCATGGGTGAGAACTTCACTTGTTGGCGGGAGGGACCGAAACTCCGGCAGGATTGGTCCAACGAGGAGTAGGGAAAGGCGTCATCCTTCCGAGACCTCGGGAAAAAAAAATCATGAGCCATCTCTTACTCCACTCCTTACTTTGATGCATTACTTTTTGCATTTATATATCGTGCTATTCATGCTTGTGTGCTTGCTTTGTTCTAGTTGATTATTTAGTAGACTAGCATGTTTAGGTTCCTTGTTTGCTAGTAGTGTTTAAGCTTCCGCATTTGATGACTAGCATGAGTAGGAGTTGCATTGGTGTGCTTGATCACTAGGAGTGCATAGGAGTTGTTATTGACTTGTGTGATCCACTAGTATACATAGGTTGTCTTTCCTTTCATAGGATCATCTTGTTAGTGTGCTCACCACTAGAATTATGTAGGAGTTGTTTTAAGTGCTATCGGTGTTTAGTAATTGGCGAAATTGGTACATAGTGGTAGTTCCCGATTCAACCCCCCCCCCCCCCCCTCTCGATCACTATGATCCTTTCATTTATTCATTGTGACTTAGCAAATGTCCGTTGCGGGGATAGTAATATTTCTGGTACGACGTTAAGAAATGTCAACAAGCTTCTACTAAAAGAAGAAAATAAATCTATGTTCAAAAAGGTGCACAAGACAGTAGTGTGAATGATCGAAGTAAGAAATCTACTGGTAACTAGGATCATGTAAGTTTGCTACTACAATAATTAACTATGAGCGATGAACAGTAAACAAGAACAGAGCAGGGATCTAGAAGGCGAAGGAATCCTAGAAAGAATGAGGGAAGTGGATGAAGATAAAGTACATCAGAGACATGTTGTGGGGTTGCAACCATCGAATTTGAAGTTGGAGTCACCGGTGCTTGTTTTTGGGGCAAATTCGATCCGAAGAAAGCGCGTCGAAGAAGCAAGAGAGAGAAAGGTGAAAAAGCTTGAGCTCGGGTGAAAATGAAAGGGAGAAATAAGAAGCATTTATAAGGATGCGACGCCAGGTCACGGTTAAAGCGTGAGGTAAACAAGGAGGTAAAATTCGGTGCATGAAGATTTTGTACCCCAGACTCGGGGGGCATGTGTTGGCACTAGAACTGGACCCGGGCCCAGCGACGCGGATTAAAGTCACCCAAGTAAAAGAAGTCCAATGGCCGAAGGATGTAAAGAGGGTCCATTAGGGTTTGTTTATCTCTTCTGTTTTTAGATAGAGTCCATTTAGAAATAAAACCAAGTTGGTCTATCTATTTGGAAGCTAAGGAGTCCAAACCGACTAAGGTCAAAGCCCCTTGTACGGGGTTATAAATATGTAATAGAGTTTCTATGAAAAGAGTTTAACACATGTTAAATACAATTCGGCACATCACCATGCTTTTTCTAATTCGACGAGTTCTCATCTCATGTGGACTGTATCGGCTCCCATCTCGGCGAGAGACTTGGATTCATCACCCTCGATAATCTCATTGACTTCAACTAGTATTTTCTCATTAATTTGACATTCTAGTTGTTATCTTTGCGATTGCTAGTAATCCGGTAATTAGATCTTTGTCTTGTTTGTTCTATCGACTTTGCGTTACAGTATTATCTCGGTTAAGTCCGATCTATTGCGATTATCTATAGGTGTTATGAACTTGAATTAAATCTGTTTCTCGAGTCACTTTGTTGATTTTATCTATAGTAAGAACGTATCTAGATCTATTTGTTTTGTTTGGACACTGTCTCGATTAAGTTCGATCTGCTTGAACCGGTGAGGTTGCATCGACTTTGATCTCTCACTGAGTCGATAGGACTAAGTCTGATCCAATTATAGGTGGAGTCGATAGAGTTCTATCGGGACGTTTAGCCGATAAGGTTATCACAGTTCGATCGACTTCATGATATTTCTTCAAGTATTTTATTATATTTGATAGATCATTGAACCCTTTATCTCAGAAGATTAGATCTGTTATTTTAAGATATATTTACAATACCAGCTATCAGATCTATCGACTTTCTACTATCGACCGAGCAAGTAGTTGCATGTCTATTGTTAAATCTATCATCTTTGCTCTGTCAAATTAGTGTTTAGCAGTGGTCTTAATAATACTTATTTATTTATTAAGCTTGTCGATAAGCTGATACAATCAACCGAGTAGTTTATTTCTATTTATCATATTTTATGCGGCTAGTATTCACGCACAGTGACTATCAGCTTTCTTATCACCATGTCTAGGACTGATGACACAAGGAATTTAATCTTTTGTTTTTTTTATCGGTTTACAAGAAAAAATAACTGGCATATTCTAATTTTCATATTAAACCTGCAGTGGAGTAAAGAAAATTTCTCATATCACTCATGTAGATTTTTCGAGTGAACAGCATCCTTGCGGAAAAGGAGCACATCTTCCCAGCGATCTAATGTGCATCAATATGGTAGGTGCGGCTCTATTTTTGGCAGGCAGTTGTGTCAGCGACACACCGTGGAATCGTGGTGAAGAACATCGGGTCGCTTCGGATCCAGGTCGTCTGCATTGATACTTGCAACAGCAGAGAAGTGCTTTTTGGCATTAGTCCAAATCTCTGCCGTTCATCTGAAAGTAAATGGTGTTCCTTTTTCGAGCCTTTTCTAGGACTTGAGTTTTCTCCCCGACTCCCTCCTAGTCTTGGGACTTGGGCTATGCCAAAATTAGACGGTCTGAAGCACGAAATTTGTTTAAACTCCACATACATAGTCTAAATGTGTTGAGATTTTTTCCTATAATCTTTAAAATTATTCTCTATCACGATGATGCTTTATTATTATTATAATGTAAGTTTTAAAATGATCCTTCAATTTACTATAAGTCACTATTCAACATTAGCTTCTTTTTTTGTAAATCACTACTAAATTCTAATGTTGAATTAAGTTTATCAAATACACTACTAACTTACATATCTTTATGCGTGTAATTTTTGTATATATACTTTTTAGATATCTATAGTTGTGTAAGTTTAGTTTTCCCTATGTTATCTCTTAACATCTCATAAACTCATATCTTATAAAGTATAATTTAAACATATTTTAATACAAATAAATTCAAAATAATGTTATCATAATTTTTATAGATTAGGATAGTCTTAGGACAGTCACATGATAAAAGCCAATTCAAAATTTAAATTATTTTAATAGATAAAAAAAAACATTAGCATATATGAAAACAGGGTCGTGCTGGTACTTGTCCTGACACTATCACGGCCTACCGTGCCACGTGCCATGCTCGAGCCGTGAATTCCCCATGTCGTGCCGGCCGGCACGGCCTGACTGGACACGGCGTGTCACCATGGGCAGGGCACGGGATGACCCGAAGCACGATAGGCCCGTGCCGTGCCAGGCCCGGCACGGCCCGAGTCTAGGACTACTCCCTCCATGGCGGCCTGTGCAGAGAACCGCGTCCCTCTGAGTCATGCCCAGCCTAGATACCCTGTCCCTTCCACGCCAAACAGCTGAGTTCCATGGCGGCCTGTGCAGCAAGCCCAACCCCTTTCGGGCAGCAGATTCTCCCTGCCTCTACTACGTTTCGTTTCTTATTCTCGAACTCACAAAGATTCCACACTGCTGCGAAGAAAGGCAAATCATGAGCTTAGCATATGGCAGAGGCCAAACCTATCTGGCTGGAGCTCGATTCGAGCAGAGATGAAACTGAACTTGGGTGAGGTACATGTAAAGATGCGATTCAAGTGAGGTGGAGATTGTTTGCTTCCATTCTACCGGCAAAAGATTTTTGTTTGCTGTAGTGCTCGATTTGGTGAATGGAAACTTGTTTCTGCATGGAAAAATTTGATTTGCGTGAAATGAAATCGTTTCTACATATGTGCAGGAGAGATCGTTGCATGGAACTGGCTCAATTTAGCTATAACCATGGAAGTAGCTGTTGAGCACTTAGCACTAGAGGTACATATGGCCGCTTCGTCTTCTCGCACGGGTCAGACACAAGCTTACCCCTGGCCTCCTATCCAATGTTTTGAATCGCCAGGGATTTCGGCCGCTATGACCGGATATCTCCTCCGGAAATGGCGTGCGCTAGGAAATACAACTTTTGGTGCTAAGAGCAACGCCAATAATTTTTCTTTAATCACATCTCTTAAAATAGATTAAAGGAGATCCCTTTAATCTATTTTCTAAATTATAAGTGATGATTTTGTAGCAGTTCACCTATTTCATCAACTAAAAGGGGATCCACTGTTTAGATGATGAATGGGTGATCGCCTCCATAGAGAGGATATAATTTAAGTGATCACCTAATTAAGGGGATAAGAAAGAGAAACTAATAAAACAAGTTTTTTCCATCTCTATTATCTATATGATAGATTTTTATGTTTATGTGATAGAAAAAAGAAAGGATTGGAGTTGCTATAAGCAAGCAACAACGCTATTAGCGAAGATTTGCCTGCGATTGCCACTAATTGCAGTCACAATTGGCGTCGCTATTGGGCCAAACCAAGTGTGGGCTCTGAAAATAATTGCACACAGGGCCTAAAATCAACTGTTGACCAAGATCTTGTACCCGTAACCCTGATTTTCCAATTTTTCCCCACTCCTTACGACCTTCTTGATCAGCGGCGGCTGCGGTTCTTCGTGTGTGAGGAACGGAGCAATCCACACTCAGCAACAGAGAAAGACCACCACCATTCGTCACCATGTCCCACCTAGGAAAGTTCCTTTCTAACTTTTTCTTCTCTTGCTTCTACGATTGCGTGATTCTGCCGTCTGTTGCAGTTATAGTTTACTAGGTAGTGAGGCGCACTATCGTTGCGCCCGTGTAGTAAAAGTTTTTTTGTCCTATGCAATGTTGCATGGTAAGAGAGAATAAATTATAACTTTTTTTTAAATGAACCTTAATTCAGATATGGCTCGATTAATATATTCAGAGCCTCAAATTAAGGTAGCCTATTTACTTTGGTGGTTAAAATCTTAAAAACAAACGTGAAAAAAAGTTAAAGCACCTAATGATTTTAGTGTAAAATAGGCATTTATTGTGTAAAATATGAAACGATAGAAGGGCTCTCGTAGAAAAATGTGAGAAAACACGTGGAACCTCCTTGACCACATCCAGTCAGTCATCGTCGGTCGTTCTTATCTGAGCGCTTTCTTTTCCTACCGGAGCGTCGTCTTCATGCCTATACCTGGCCAAGCGGGCCGGGCTAAATGAGCCGGTATGAGGCCCACCTATTTTGGCCTGATCCGAGCACAGTCCGACACGATATTTGATGGGCCGTGCCTGGGCCTAGCCATAGGCCCATCAGGCCGGCCCGAGCATGGCCCATTTATCCCGTTCAATAGCCCGTTTGGCCCATAAGACATAGCCCGATCCGGCATGGCCCGTCATGGCCTATCAATAAAATGATTAATATTCTGATATTTACATTAAAAATTATATTTTATTTAAATTTATTGATAGAAAATATTTTTTGTATATAAATACTTAAATTTTGGAGAAACAATCGTGCATATAAAATTTAATCGAGCTTCGAGCCAGCCCGGCCCGAATAGCCCGTTGGGCCGACGGGCCGGCCTGACCCATATAAAACGAGCCGAGCCATGCTTCGGCTTGAGCACAGGCCCATCGGGCTAGCACGGCACAACCCGTTAAGCAAATGGGTCATACCGGCCCATTAAACCTACAACCCGACACGACCCGTTGGCCAGGTATATTCATAACCAACGAAGTGGCCGACATCTCTCTCTCTCTCGAAGCTCCACCCCATCCCCAATGCTTCATCCTGCCCTCGCCGTACGTTGCACCACCTGCCCCCACGTGCCTCGCTTAGAACCCGCAGTGCTCATAGCCTCTACTGGCGGCTCCGCTAGCTTCTGAGTTCGGACCTTGAGGGAGCCATGGAGGAGCCCGACCTGTCAAGCGACGCAGAATCGAGATCCTCGAACCTCGTCCCTCGTAGTTGATGGGGGCTGGCAATGACCGGATGCTTAGCCGCAGGCCTGGACCGTCTCTCCCCGTCTTCCTCTGCGTGATGTGAAAGTCCAGCTCCGGCCACGAAATCTATGGCCGGCGATTAAGCAGGCAGGAGTCGACCAGGAATTCGGAAATGTGAATCCATTAACGTAGTCATCCCCACCTCCTTGTGATGACGACGATAACACCAGCACAGAGGGTGACCTTGCGCATGGTGAGGCAGGGGGTGGCAGCTGCGGTGTAGCAGGCGCTCACCCATCGTTTGTCAATGCAAAGCTGGACCTATTTGACACAGCATCGATGGCACGACGCAGCACCTCCTGTGCCCCACGTGATCACGGAGCGCGATCAAACAACCTGCCAATGACGTGTTCACTTGTGATAGGACGAGAGGCGTTGGAACGCCGCTGGGGCTTCAAAGGCTAGGCCCAATTAGTATATATAATATAGATATATTACTAACATTAGAAAGTTGGAATATTGGATTCATAGAATATGAGAACAGAAAATAAGAAGTAGAGATATAAATTTCTGGGATAGTAGTGCAGACGTGTAGTATTTATATTCTTAATTTGTTTCATCATTTTGTATAGGGGTGATCAGTCCAGCAAAAAGGAAGAGGACTATGGTCCTCGAGCTGCTTTTGAGCCACTGTTTTTATTCTTATGTGCTCAATAATTTGTTATAATCAGCCATATATTTTTGTAAAACCGCTAAATGACTTAGCTGCAGCTATAGCTGGCTATAGCTTTACTTGCTGGAGAGGTCAGCCGCTAAGAGCCCTAGCCGGCAATTCAAAACATTGCTCCTATCTCTATCTTGAAATGAAATTCCAGCGGAAAAGGCACTCGGCCTCCGGCGAACTTTCGGACAGGTGCGGCGTCTGGCGAGCACGCATGCGGACTGTGGCGAGCACGCATGTGGGCTGTGGCAGCGAAACTCTTTAGCGAGCGCTTGCTTGAGTCAGAGGAGCTGGGCTGCAAAGATGGAGAAACAATTGAAAAAGTGAAAAGAAATCGCGGCCATTCGCCTGAATACAGACGCTCTAGATCAGAGCTAATGCCAAAAAGGGCTTCTCTGCATTAGCAAGTTTTTCAACATCACACAACGCTCCTAGACTTGCTATTGTATGGATCACCTCATTACAACTCTGAGGGACATGATCAATTACCCAATAGATAAACGACTCACGTATCAGAGGAATAAACAGCTTGTTTCACCATCAGAGCAAACTCCCATTAAGAGCAAAATGTTTCATTTCAACATATTTCAATCAATCTTAACATAATAATTTATTACTATATGACTTAGCTATAAAATTGGGAGATAAAACTTTACACTGAGAGAGAATTTCATTCTTCAAACTAAACATTTAAATTTGTTATGACACTTTCAAAAAGAGTGAAATGAAATCAAAGATTGATACATAAAATGTTAACAGTAACACTATTCCGCAATCTATCTGTAGCAATTATTGCAGGTACTTTTGGGCGCAACTCAAACATTTATGGTTTCTGCAAGCTTTCTGGGTCGTCATCCTGAGATGGCGCAGCGTGGATGTAGGAAGAAATAAAACCACCATGAATGGTGATTTGCTTTATCGAGACATAATACGTATTTTTAAAAATCAAGCAGCCTACTTAAATCCTACACCTGTGAACTTTGCATCATCCAAAAAGAGAAAAACACTTAGGATTAGGATATGTTTGACAGGACTTATGCTGCTACTTATTGAAAGTGCTTATGCTCAATATTGAGCAGTTTGGACTACCAAACAGCAAAATAGTTAAAAGGCTAAGTATAAGCACCTATAAAGACTTTATTATTTTGTTCTACTATAAGTACTTTGAACAAAACACCAAAACATAAATAACTTTTAATGCTTATAGTGGTCATCTCACTCAACATAAACAGCTTGGACAAATAAGCATAAGCAATTTTACCAAATAGATGGACTGCTTATGCTACAATAAACACTATAAGCAATTTTGATAGAATAAACACTTTTAATGTTATAAGCACTTTAAACATAAACTCTACCAAACATAGTTTTTGTGGCGTTGTGGCGTCCTGTGGCAATCAACCCCCCTCACAGCGCCTAGGCGTTGTGGCATAAATAAAAATGTGTTGCGTCCTGTGGCAACCCACCACCCTCACAACGCCTAGACGACGCCACAAAAACCATACTACTAAACACACCAAAAATATTTGTATCAAACCAAATTTCTCAAAATCATAACCAATACAAATATTTAAACTAAATGGTCTACAGTCATACGAGCTTGTTCAAATATCAGTATAGATAACCAGTACTACTACAAGATAACGTAAGTTTCATAACAGCATAATTTCTCGTCACAAGAGGCTCAGATAGATAAGTTATTAAATCATCCATAGCAAGTGAACACGTTGCTTCTAAAACCACATCAGATAATCAGCTTGACATATCACTCCCACTGATCCATCAGCTTGACATATATCCCCCGTCAGACCATTACCTTGACCCAACGTGATTAAACAGCATCATCAAGCTCCTTGCCAGCTCATTCATCAGCAACTAACTTCCCCTTGTTACTGCAGTAAATGAAATAGCATAAATAAATGGTTACAAGGCAAATCCAACAAATGCATATTAAATGCAACAAACACCCACACACGAAAACATAGGAGAATCCAAATTTACACTTTCTGATATCCATGTTAATTAATGTTTCACATGTGGTAAAATGCAGTTGAGTAGGGAACATTTACCAACCAATTAAGTACAGTATTGGTAAGCTGCATGATATGTCATATGTAGAAAGATTGAGCTAACAATGCAAGAAGCATGTGGATACCAAACTTGAGGTAGAAAGAGGATGCAAAGAGAGACTTAAATATGTGGCGACTAGCAATCCATGTTACCAGAAAACGTCAATAAGGCTACTGGCCTAAGCTCACCTTATACTAAAACTTTTTGTCCTTTCATTCATTTTGTTTATTTTTTAAATTCCTTTTAACTGTTTAGTTCTTTCTGCTTCTGGTCAGGTTCATACCTAGCAGACCCCAAATTTCTTGGGACTACAAAGATTTGTTGTTGTGTTTTTTTTAAAGGTCAAACCTTACATACATAAGAAACGAATTCTACTAATGAATGACTATTACCAAATCAACATATTACCAATGCCATATATCACCAAAGTAAAAAGGATACACACGTAACGATATTAAACAATGGGTTTAACCATTGTCCGGTCTGAAAGAGGTTTCAATGCACTGATTCACCTGTTGGCACTGTGGCAAGCCAAGGTAACCCCAACAAGACTAGACATGTAGGTGACCAAAAAAAATGTAGTAAATAAACAGACAAGGAAGTTGATGTATAGTTCAGCCAGATATTTCTTAGAAACCCCACTTAAGTTTACTCCACCTTTCCACTAACAATAACACTACCAGGCAGCTGCCACGCAAGATCAACCCACTTCTCCCACACGCACCGGATAACACGATAATTTCACTGCAGCACGAGCACAAACAATCATTGACCTTTCTCATTAGTCATTAACACACTCCTTAAATCCCTATTTGCCATGTCCGTATTAGAGCTCTGGTCAGGTAAGTAGCAATTAGGAAATATGAGACTGAGGGAAGAATAATCCAAAATAAATATGGCAACACAAGAATTGCATAACTCATGACAGATAGGTGAAGGCCCTTAGTGGCATGCTTTGGCTGATTGCAAGGCGCCTTGATACCAGTGTGCTATCAATCATACAGATATCCTATGGAAACCTGTTTGGTTAAATATTGTTGGGGTTGAGGTGTGTAGTTCCATCATTTTCAACCAGTGCTCGAGCTGATTCAAAGGCACATCAATACCAGTGTAATATTAATTGTACAGATATATCATAGGAAACTTGTTTGGTTAAATATTTAGTGAGTGGTTGCATACTTTTACAACCAATAGGTATAGGTAACAATGAAAGGCAGAACTAAGCAGAGAAAAAGGTATATTGAGGACATGATATGGATCAAGTTTGATCGAAGTATGGATCGTATGACCCCAAACTGTTCTACCACCACATAGTATAAAAACAAAATATTAAAACTCCTAGTCACAAGCAAAAGCAGTATCTCATTCTTTAGAAGGTAGGCAGTCTCGCAACCCCACAAGACAAGATCGCAGTGCAACCAATGCAATTGTAATGTAAATGATGAATACAAATTGAAACATGATCAAGCGGTCACATGACATGCTTGGAGGTGGAATGATTAAAGTAACAGGATGAGCGATTTGCAGCTATAACATTCATATGTAAGAAATAATTACCTAGAGGGGTTGGCAGTCATATATTTGGATATGGTACTTGAACGATAGGTGACACCAGAAAGCCTTCCAGAGTCATCTCTGCCAAACTTAGCCACATCGAGCAATGTGCGGTTCTTGATGTCAATAGCAAGGGCCCATGCCATGGGATGGAAGTACTTTGGCCTGGCCATCAGGTAAACGACCTCTTCTTCACCATTCAAGCTTGGTGTGGGCTCAGACACAGCGAGATTCTGCAAAGCAAGCACCTCCATCTCCTCACCATCTTGAGACGGCTTACGGTGCAGCAAACCAGAGGCCAACAACTCTGAACGTACAGTATCGCTGATAATTATTTTGGAAGCCCATACGGTGAAGTCTTCTTTCCAATCGTCGAAAGAATCAGAGTAACAAATCTTAGTGTTGCTCCATGTGGTGACGGCCCAGTCATTGACTGTGTAGCAGGGCAGATCCGTTTCAATGTCATCATAGGGAAGACATTCCTCGATAGTTTTCAGCTCGGCAAGCTTGAGACAGGGCTCACCATGCTTGATGACAGATGCGATTCCACGAGAAGATCTTGGGCAGCCTAGCTCTGTTACCCTCTTTTCGAGATCCACCGGCAATGGCAGCGGCATGTGCCGTAGCATAGGTCTCCCTGGATCCTCATGAGACAGGTCGTAAAGCAGGATGCCGCTCCAGAGATCGACCCAACCCATGGTGCCAGCTTCACCTCCGAGCGTGATAACAGTGGTGGTGATGTGGTGGTTGAGCCGGAGGGCATTCTTAGGGATCTTTACCGGGTAGGGCTTCCGCGGGGCCTCCAGCGATACCGTCTTCAATGTCCAATTGCCAACTTCAGAGTCGAACCGATGAAGGGTGTACTCATTTTTTGTGGATTTGGCAACAAGCGCAGCAACGGTAAATAGATCTCCGGCACGAGAAAGGAGCCCGACGTCCCCGTCGTAGAAGTTGGGCTTTGGATTTGGAATACGGGTGAGAGACGGGGTCCCCCCAGCACGGTAGATGATGTAGTCGCAGTCATCGAACTTGATGAAATTTGGTGGCGGTCCGACGGCCACAGGCACGCGGAAGAGTAGTAGATCTTCGGCTGTGGAGAGGATTTTGGAGCCGCGGGGGAAGGTGGCGCCGGCGCAATGGACGAAGCGGTTGGAGGGGAGTGGCGGCAGCGCAGGCCAGAAGGACGCCTCGATTGTCAGGTTATCCCTCCCTTTGCTGACGGCCGTGGTGTTGTTGGAGCGGCTGCCGATATTGGCGTCGTTGTTGAGAAGGATCCAGGACGGATAGGAATAGCCATGTCCTCGCTGCCGCCGACGGCTAGCGGCGGCGGCAGTATTGATGGGCATGTTGCGGGAATTTTGGATCAAAGTCGAGCCTTGGAGGACGACTTTTAGCTCGAGATGGCGGCGGGGGAAGGGAAGAATGAGGATAGCGCGGCCCGCGGCCCGTGGCCCGCGAAGTCGCATCATGGATTGGGTCGATTTATTTTTAGCCCACAAACACAAACGTATTAAAAAGCAGTCCACTAGTAAGAATTTGTTTCCTAATTTTTAAACCTTTGGCTTTAGAATTGTTTGAATTTTAAATTATATATCTTAGAATAATTACTTTTACTATTAAAAATTTGGTTTTCATTGTCAAAAAAATTGATTATGTTGCTGGAAAAATTAAAAATGTTAATAATATCTTGACAGCTGATTTTCACTGTTAAGGTTTAAATAGGTTTGCTTCTCTTGGAGGATAACAACTACTGTCTTGTATGGTGTGTACTGCATTGATAATGTTTCGTATAGAGAATATATAAGTTCTCGATGTCAATTCTGACAATTTCTAAGGGGCCCCTGTCCATCTTATATATTCGAGGGACAGAATTACACAAGTCAATATTCTAGTCGGTTACGATATGATTTACTTAGCTATATATGGAAATCATATCTAATTATGTCTTAGCTCGTATTGCAAGCCATATCTAAGTAGTTTACGTCATGATCTCTATCTCATGATGCACTCCTCAAGTTGCAGGTGGGCGTGGGCTTTTAAAAAAAGCCCGCATATCCAACCATAAATTTTGCTTACGTAGCGTATACAACCAAACTGCATTTCCTTTTCGGACTAATGTCTATGAGCCCGCTAATAAGCACACCGGACAATTGGATAGGCCCACAACAACCCTCATGAACCCACATGGGTTCACATCCTGTTCTACCATCATGTGTCAGCTACTCCGGCCAACCTATAGCGCATGCATCAATGGTGTTATATGTTTTCGCCACCAGCTGGGGAAGCGAAGCTAGGGAGGCTGGGATATCTTGAGATATGCTAGATTAGGATCATATAATCCTGGCTTGCTTTATCTCTAAGGGAGGTTTCTTGTCTTCTAAGCAATATACTCTCATATAATCTCCTCATGAGGCTCAGCAATACAATAATTCATTCAACCTATTCTATTCTCGTACATGGAATAGAGCCAAAATCTGATTCGTTTTTCCACTGCCCACTCTCCCAAATCCCAAATGCTGCGGGTGTCCCTCCTCTCCTGTCGTCGATGCCCCTGTTCCTCACGCTGCACAAAGCCCTAGCGCGCCCTCGGAGAGATCACCATGTCGATCTCCGCAGGGGGCGCGCCCTTCAAAGTCTCACCACTGATCGACTCGATCATTTGACAACGCAGAAGGTCGCATAGCAACAAATCATGAAGGACTTAGCTGGGTCGCCGTCACCAGCATCGATCCCTCTCTCTGCCTCTCACCATTGGCGCCATACACCGCCGGCCCCTACCCCGCCATCTTGTCCAGCGATGGCCTGCCACGAGGATCAGCCCCGCCAACTCTTGGTCGGCCAAGGCTCACCTCAAGCACTCCCTTGGCATCGCCCCAAAGGTTTTCCATCATAGCGGGACCAACTTCTTCCCTGCCTAGTCTTCACCGCAGCCAGCACCGGCTGATTTCTTCCTTTGCCCTCGGCTCCTTTTCTCTCACTGCACGCGGGTGTTGACTGTGTGAGTGTTGAGGATAAGGGGATAAGGAACCGCGTGGGTTGTTGCTGCTGTTTTATTTTATTTTTAGTAATTTTTCTGATTTTTGCTCGATCACTGATCGAGATTGCGTCTCCCACCGCCCGTCGACTTTGTGCACCTCAACATCAACATTGTCACCGGCTTCTGCTCGTCAACGCAGGGGCACCCCTCTTGCGGCGCCGTCAAACACCTCTGTCGCATGGTCTTCAAGTCGGTCGTCCTCGACACCTTCGTTCACCTCGCACCAACACCTTCGGATTGATCACCCGACTTGTGCGATGGCATGGCGCATGTGCTTTTGAGATGGTTGTCTTGAGAGCGTGCATCACCGCCGGCTTCGATGGGTGCGATTGCGCCGCCTTGTTGCATCGGCAACCACCGACTGCATCGGCATCTTTTCCCTGTCATTCTATGCGCCGCAACCATCGTCAAGCCCTCCTCTGCTAATCCCTTAAATGCTGACGCATGGTTGGATCTTCTACCTCGTACGCTCAGTATTGGCAACACTGATGCATGCCTTTGTCCCCGATGTGGTACTGGGTCTGGCAAACCTGGTACATGCCTCGACTTTGGAGGTTTGACGACATCGTCCTTGGCCTCGTCCTCGACGCGTCATCGTCTTTGTTAGGCCTGGGCATTCAGTTTTACCCGAAGTTTCGGTTCGGTTTTTTTGGTTTTTCAAAACTTTGGTTCTTTAGAATTGATATCCGAACTAACAACTATTTTCTGGTTATCCGAAAAGTTTGGGTATCTAAATTTCGGTTCGGTTTTTGGTTATGACCAAACTACCCAAACTTTTGTCAACACACAATATAATTCATAAAATTAATAAACTATTATTTACTATGACAAGTAGACTAAATAATATATTATACCTAAACAGTGTATATGTCATGTATTCTTATGAAGTAGGTCAAACAAGAGAAAAAATTTTGAACTATCCTATGATGGCCAGTGGCACGTGAGCACACAACGCTTTGTTTCACCTGCAGTGAGAATTTGACACTACTAACCTACTATGATACTACACACTAATGGTCGATATTTATATGTGATTAGCTCACAACTTCTAACTTATTTGTGTATGTATTTGACTACAAATATAGACGAATTTCGGTTCTTTAGATAGTTTGGGTACCCGCCTATTAGATCCGAAGTTAATAAAAAAACTTTGGGTAGTTGAATGTCCTACCCGATCTACTACCCGATACCCGATATTTCAGTTCTTTCGGTTCCGATTTTGGTTTTTTTGGATTCGGTCTTTGGATATCGGTTTTTATGCCCAGGCCTAGTCTTCGTCTATGGCACCTTTGAAAGTGCATTTAGGCCCCTAATTTTATTTAGTGATTGGCATCAATTCAATTAAAAGTGGACTAATGTTTTTATTAAGCAACCTCTTTGGACCTCATTCTGAGAACAACTTTTCGCTTAATGAGGATTTGAGGGATGATATTCGTCAGGTAACAGAGCAAGAGAATGAGTTTCTCACTGCCGAGTTCACTGAAAAGGAGATTAAAGAGGCCGTCTTTCAGATGGAACATAACAAAGCGCCGGGTCCAAACAGGTTCCCAGTCGAGTTCTATCAAGTATTTTGGGATATTATTAAATATGATCTCGTTGATATGTTCAATAACTTCCATAGAGTTCAACTACCGATACATAGTCTTAATTTTGGTGTGATAACCTTGCTGCCCAAAAAAACTGATGCCACTAGTATTCAACAGTTCCGCCCAATTTGTCAGCTCAATGTGAGCTTTAAAATTTTTACTGAAGTTCTTAATAATAGGCTCTCTAAAATTGTAGATGGTCTTATTTCTGCCTCTCAGTCAGCTTTCATTCCTAGGAGGTTTATTCTGGATGAGGTTGTTACGTTACATGAAACTTTGCATGAGTTATACAAAAAGAAAAAAAATTGCGGTGGTCCTGAAATTAGATTTTGAGAAGCTTATGACAAAGTCAAGTGGCCGTTTTTACAACAAGCTCTAAGGATCAAAGGATTTTAACCTACGTGGTGTGATTGGATTCAAAGAGTTATGTCAAAAGGAAGTGTGGCGATTAAGGTAAATAATGAAATTGGCCATTTTTTTCAAACAAGAAAAGGGGTCCGACAGGGTGATCCTTTATCTCCAATCTTGTTTAACTTAGCGGTAGATATTTTGGCTATCCTTATATCTCGTGCAAAGCAAAATAGGCAGCTCATAGGTGTTGTTCCACATTTAGTGGAGAATGGTTTGTCCACTCTCCAATATGTGGATGATACAATTCTTCTAATGAATCACAATGTAGAGCAAGCGAAGAATTTAAAAGTAATTCTTTGTGCATTTGAACAACTCTTCGGGCTTAAAATTAACTTTCATAAGAGTGAAATGTTTTGTTATG
The DNA here is from genome assembly GCA_032690845.1 of Eleusine coracana subsp. coracana. Classification (NCBI taxonomy): domain Eukaryota; kingdom Viridiplantae; phylum Streptophyta; class Magnoliopsida; order Poales; family Poaceae; genus Eleusine; species Eleusine coracana. Next base: position 49,201,405 of record CM064430.1, read on the forward strand.
AAGAAGCTAAAAAAAAATTGAAATGGCGTATTCACAGAAATTTGGGTGTGAACTTGGTGCGCTACCTTTTTGATATCTAGGAATACCCATGCATCATAGGCGTCTATACAATTCTGATTGGAAATTTGTAGAAGAACATTGCCAAAAGCGTCTTAGTTCTTGGAATATCAAATTCTTGTCGGTAGGAGGGCGGTTGACACTAATTAACTCTATATTAAGCAGCTTACCTCTTTTCATGTTCTCCTTTTTAGAAGTCCCGAAAGGAGTGCTAGAAAAACTAGATTATTATAGATCAAGAAAAAATATTGACTTACTAAATAGGGAATTCTATGCACGCCAAAAGATCAGTGAGGCTTGGATATCCTCAACTTGCAGGTGCAAAATAGATGCCTGCTAAGTAAATGGTTATTTAGATTGCTCAATACCGAGGGGGTTTGGCAAACAATTTTGCGTAACAAATATTTGAGAAATAAGACTTTATCCTAGATTCAACATAACTGTAAGGATCATGACCATTGAGGTCACCCCAAGGTATGATGTTTTGGTGACGCATGACAAATATGAAATATGACTAATATCTACACGAGTGTTGTTCATGTAGGAAACCTTTTCTATCTTATGATGAATGTCTATGGTGTCCTTGGCGATGGATGACAATGAACACAAGCATGGAGGCTTGTGATCTTGATGGAGTCCAAGGGTTGATGAAGATGGATCAAAGCAGAGGACAAGCTATGGTGCAAGTGTTTGGAACACTTGGGTAGTTGTTAGGGCTTTGAGTCCATAGGAAAAACTAGACTATCAAGGGGGTCTAGGTCATTCTCTTAGGTCATGTCTAGTCGGTGATGTGCAAGGTTGCTCGGTGAAATCACAGGCACTAGGTGACAGTGGAGAAGTCAAGGAGTTGTTTGGAGAAGCCGGGAAACGAAGTCAAGCGAGGACGAGAAGTTTCAGCTTCATATTGAAGTGATCGGATAGAGGGGTCAATGGTGACCGGACTATATGGTCACTCCAGTGTTTTGTCCGGAGGCTACAGCAGGCAGCAAGGAAACTGTCTGTGCTTGGGAGCTGTAGAGACCGGACGGTCCGGTCAATGTGGCTCGACATAGAGCAGCGAAGAAGCGCAGCGATGAAATGTTTCGGGACTGGAGAGAGAAACTGACCGGACGGTCCGGTCGTCTGACCGGACAGTCCGGTCGTCTGACCGGACAGTCCGGTCAGGTTAGCAGGGACTCAGGCGAGAAGGAAGCTACAGCTAGAACTTTCTGGAGTGGAGAGAGAAACTGACCGAACGGTCCGGTCAGCTGACTGGACAGTCCGGTCAGTACAGGAAGATTGCCTAGACAGAGAGCAAACGACTGGGAGAGCTGTCATCAGAGTGATCGGACGGTCCGGTCTGGATGTCCAGACAGGCAATTTTGTGGAGAAACGGCTAGTATAAGGTTGGAAGCCTATATAATTTTGTTGCTGGGGTCTTGGAGACCTCTCTTGGCCAGTGGAATACCTGAGAGAATTTGGTAAGGTCCAAGAGGAAAAGAGGAGAGCACTAGGAGGAGATATTGCATATCTTGAGAGTGCTAGAGAAGAGTAGCTTGAGCATCTTGCACATCTAAGGCTAGGGTGTCCTTGAGGGTGTGATCCAGAATGTTACACTTGGTCTATGGCGAGACCTAGACTGGTTAGGTGTTAGTGATCGAGCCTATCATGATCGGTTGTGAAGGCCGTCACATGTTTGTACACGGTTTAAGCCCGCCGTTGAAAGGGGCATCGCTAGTGAGCGCCCGTGTCAGCTTGGGGAGTCCGACAAGTTCTCGAGGGAGACAAGCTTGTGCTTTGTGTGGCGGTGATGCACATCGTGTGTTCACTCGAGAAGTGATTGCGAGCTCATGGGTGAGAACTCCACTTCATAGCGGGAGGTACCGGGACTCCGACGGGAGTGGTCCAACGAGGATTAGGGGAAGGCGCCATCCTTCCGAGACCTCGGGAAAAATCATGAGCCAACCCTTACTCTACTCCTCACTATGATGTTTTACTTTCCGCATTTACATACCGTGCTATTCATGCTTATACGGAAAGTAAAGCATCATAGTAAGGAGTAGAGTAAGAGATGGCTCATGATTTTTTCCCGAGGTCTCAGAAGGATGGCGCCTTCCCCTACTCCTCATTGGACCACTCCTGCTGGAGTCCCGGTTCCTCCCGCCACCAAGTGGAGTTCTCGCCAATGAGCCCGCAATCACTCCTATAGTAAAGACACGATATGCGTCACCGCTGCACAAAGCACAAGCTCGCCTCTCTCGAGAACTTGCCGGACTCCCCGACCAACACGGGCGCTCACTAGCGATGCCCCTTTCAACGGTGGTCAAACCGTGTACAAACATGTGATGGCCTTCACAATTGATCATGATAGGCTCGATCACCGACACCTAACCGGTCTAGGTCTCACCATAGACCAGAGTAACAATCTAGATCACACCCTCAAGGACACCCTAGCCTTAGATGTGCAAGATGCACAAGCTACTCTTCTCTAGCACTCTAAAGATATGCAATATCTCCTCCTAGTGCTCTCTTCTTTTCCTCTTGGACCTTACCAAATGCTCTCAGGTATTCCAGTGGCCAAGAGAGGTTTCCAAGACCCCAGCAACAAAGTTATATAGGCTCCCAACCTCAAACTAGTCGTTGCTCTATGAAATTGCCTTTCTGGACATCCAGACCGGACTGCTGGTCACTGCCTGACCGGACCATCCGGTCACTCTGGTAACGGCTCTCCCAACTGTTGGCTCCTCTATCCAGGAAATTTTCCTGTACTAACCAGACTGTCCGATCAGTAGACTAGACCATCCGATCGTTTCTCTCTCCAGTCCAGAAACATTTTGGCAACCAGCTTCCTCACTGTTCTGAGCATGCTGTAGTGACCGGACCGTCCGGTCTCTATGGCTCCATGCTCCAACAGTTTCCTCGCTTCACCGTTGTAGCCTCCGGACAAAACCACATAGTGATCGTACAGTCCAGTCTCCACTGACCCCTCTGTCTGGTCTCTATGTCTAGAAGCTGAAACTTTTTGTCCTCGCTTGACTTCATTTCCCGGCTTCTCCGAACAACTCCTTGGCTTCTCCACTGTCACCTAGTGCATGTGATTTCACCAAGCAACCTTGCGCATCACCGACTAGACATGACCTAAGAGAATGACCTAGACCCCCTTGATAGTCCACTTTTTCCTATGGACTCAAAGCCCTAACAACTACTCAAGTATTCCAAACACTTGCACCATAGCTTGTTCTCCGCTTTGATCCATCTCCATCAACCCTTGGACTCCATCAAGCTCACAAGTCTCCATGCTTGTGGTCATTGTCATCAATGGCCAAGGACACCATCGACAATCATCATAAGATAGAAAAGGTTTCCTACATGAATAACACTCGTGTAGATATTAGTCACATTTCATGTTTGTCATGCATCACCAAAACCCCATACCTTGAGGTGACTTCAATGGTCATAATCCTTATAATCTCCCCCTTTTTGGTGATGGATGACAACGACTACTTATGATGATCCAAAAACGGATGAGCAAGAAAGAACCAAAGGAAAAGAAACGATTGAAAGGCATATCTTGGTCCTTACCTTGGAAGTAGTCTCCCCCTTGAGATGTGCTAGGTGTTGAGGGAGAACTACCCACTCATTGAGCGCACCTGGATTACAATCTCGAGCTGAAATTGCGCCCGCCTTGGTGTCGTGGTAGTTAATCTTGTTGATATAGACACGCACCAAGAGCGTAGATGCTCATGTCGGTGAAGGTGTTCATTGTCGCCGTAGACATGCACCGTCGTTGTTCTTCTTCATGTTGGTGTAGATATTCACCTTGATGTGATCTTCATGTTCCATCTCCCCGAATCTTCACGTTTCTTCTTCATGTTCTCCTCCCCCTTTAAGATATCGATCATCTCCATATTTCTTCTCCCTCTTTGATCTAGACTTGGCTTTTGGATCTTCATGTTCTTCTCCCCCTTTGTCACCTATCACCAAAAACCACACCAAAACATAACGAAACCAAGAGGCATAATATAGTTGGCAAGAGCTAGAATAACTCCCCCTTTTATGGTGCTCCTCCTTGGTCGTAGTGATGTTCCATCATAGCTCCCCCTACACTTATGACTTAACAAAATATTTTCTCAAATGTGCAAGAGGTAGTCATTAGGGAGGTGGGAATGTATGAACCACTTGTCTTTGAGCCGCGCGAGTAGATTTAACCTCGGAGCTTGGTCCAACATGGCTCAATGGGCATGGAGCACAAATATCACTATTTGATTATCTAGAGAGTCATGTACTCACATTGTAAATGAGAAACTCCCCCTAGACACATGCTTGAAAGCATGTATGGTATCATAATGCCAGGATGCATAAATGCAAATAATGCAAATGCAACAAGTATACAATGCACGATGCAATGCTAAAGAAAAGAGAGAACCACTACAAACCAAAGTGTCAACAATGAGTTGTTCCCTTCTCAAGCTTGCTCACAATGGACCATTCTTCAAAGCCTTAGGAACACCATGAACACCCTCCCAATCTTAACCCATGTCCATTGCTATCTCAAAAAGGTCTGAAGTCAATCTACAAAAGAAAAGAAACAAGCACAAACAAAAACACAAACAAGTACAACCAAAACACTATACATATGTACAAAGAACAAGCTCAAGGGTTACTCATGTGAAGTTGGTGAGGTCGAGAACATTGAGTTCTCCCCTTAGCTTGTTGAAGGTCTTCTCATCAAGTGGCTTGGTGAAGATATCCGCCAATTGTTCATAAGTTCGCACGCTCACCAACTCGATGTCCTTCTTCTCAACATGGTCTCTTATGAAGTGATGCCTCACTTGAATATGCCTTGCATGACCATGATCTCCCATCTTGAGGGCCATCTTGATTGCCGCCTCACTATCACAATATAGTGGCATTTGAGTATAGTTGAGGCTATAGTCCGAGAGTGTTTGCCTCATATAAAGGAGTTGTGCACAATATGCTCCCGCCGCCATATATTCCGCTTTGGTGGTAGATAGAGCCATCGAGTTTTGCTTCTTTGAGCTCCAAGAAACTAGAGATCTTCTAAGAAATTGGCAACCTCTCGATGTACTCTTTCTATTCACTTTGCAACCCGCGAAGTCCGAATCCGAATACCCAAGTAACTCAAAGTTTGTTCCTCTAGGATACCATAAGCCCATGGTAGGTGTGTACTTGAGGTATCTCATTATTCTCTTTACGGCCTTCAAGTGTGACTCCTTTGGATTTGCTTGATAGCGGGCACACAAGCACACACTAAACATGATGTTCGGTCTCAAAGCGGTGAGATAGAGCAAAGACCCAATAATTGATCTATATAGCTTGGGGTTCACCGGTTTTCCTTTCACATCATCATCCAAGAGTTTGCTAGTAGCCATAGGTGTGTGCAAAGGCTTGCAATTCTCCATGTTGAATCTCTTGAGAAGGTCCTTAGTATATTTCTCTTGATAGATGAAGTTTCCCTCTCTCAATTGCTTGACTTGGAATCCAAGGAACATGTGCAACTCTCCAATCATTGAAATTTGGAATTCCTTAGCCATCATCTCCCGAAACTCTTCATTGAACTTCTCATTGGTTGATCCATAGATGATATCATCCACATAGATTTGGCACACAAAGAGATCCTTCCTAACATGCCTCGTGAACAAGGTGCTATCAATGCTTGGGAAGCTTGAAAAAAGTTGCCCCAATCCTATCCATAATACCTCGCAAGCGAATAAGAGAATCAAGTAAGTCCTCATTGTCATTAGCATGAAAAGCAAAGAACTCCTCAACAAGAGAACTACTAGCATGATCAATAGAAGGCTCACAAGTATCATCAATACTAGTCATGCTAGTAGAACAAGTAAGATCAAGAGATGCATCATCATCAATCAACATATTAGGCACACTAGTAGAGCAACCTATCAAGTTATTGCTAGAAGAATCTAGGCACTCACTAGAACAAGGCACATCCACACAATCATCACAATCATCATACACATGATCATCGGTAAATGTATTGGCAAAGTCCACAAGAGTGTCCATCAACACATCCGGAATCATGGCATTTAGGTAGCTTTTAAAGAGATCCTTCCATGAGCCATGACCCGGCCCCGAATGGGATGACATCCCAACTCAATACAGTCACTACTCAAGGCGATTAAGCCTTATGATGAGCACTTGGCTCTGATACCACTTGAAAGGATCGTAGTGACCAAGAGGGGGGGGTGAATCGGGAACCACCACTATATACCAAATTTTACCCATTACAAACTACAGATAGCACTCAAAACAACTCCTACATAATCCTAGTGGTGATCACACTAGCAAGATAATAGTCCTATGAAAGGAACAACAAGCTAAGCATACTAGTGGATCACACAAAGGCAATACAACTCCTATCCAAGCTAGTTACCAAAGATACACGGAAGCAAACAACTAGCTAGCAAGGAGTCCTACTCAAGCAAAGCTACTAGATCAACAAGCACGCAAGCATGAGTAGCACAATACATACTAGGGTGATCAATCAAGCCAAAGCAACTCCTATACATGCTACTAATCAAGTATGAAGACTAAGCACTACTAGCAAGTAAAGAAGCCTATTCATGCAAGTCTACAAGGTAGTCAACTAGAGCAAGGTAAGCACACAAGCATGAATAGCATGGTATATAAATGCGGAAAGTAAAACATCATAGTAAGGAGTAGAGTAAAAGATGACTCATGATTTTTTCCTGAGGTCTCAGAAGGATGGCGCCTTCCCCTACTCCTCGTTGGACCACTCCCGCCGGAGTCCCGGTCCCTCCCGCCACCAAGTGGAGTTCTCACCCACGAGCCCACAATTACTCCTAAAGTGAAGACACGGTGTGCGTCACCGCTGCACAAAGCACAAGCTCGCCTCCCTCGAGAACTTGCTGAACTCCCCGAGCGGACACGCACGCTCACTAGCGATGCCCCTTTTAACGACGGGCTCAAACCATGTACAAACGTGTGACGGCCTTCACAACCGATCACGATAGGCTCGATCACCAACACCTAACTGGTCTAGGTCTCACCATAGACCAAGAGTAATAATCTAGATCACACCCTCAAGCACACCCTAGCCTTAGATGTGCAAGATGCTCAAGCTACTCTTCTCTAGCACTCTCAAGATATGCAATATCTCCTTCTAGTGCTCTCCTCTTTTCCTCTTAGACCTTACCAAATGCTCTCAGGTATTCCACTGGCCAAGAGAGGTCTCCAAGACCCCAGCAATGAAGTTATATAGGCTCCTAACCTCAAACTAGTCGTTGCTCCATGAAATTACCTTTTTGGACATCCAGACCGGACTGTCCGATCACTGCCTGACCGGACCATCCGGTCACTCTGGTAACGACTCTCCCAGCCATTGGCTCCTCTGTCCAGGCAATTTTCCTATACTGACCGGACTGTCCGGTCAGAAGACCGGACCGTCCGGTCGTTTCTCTCTCTAGTCCAGAAACATTTCGGCAACCAGCTTCCTCACTGTTCTAAGCATGCTGTAGTGACCGGACCGTCCGGTCACTAGACCAGACCGTCCGGTCTCTATGGCTCCATGCTCCAACAGTTTCCTCGCTTCACCATTGTAGCCTCCAAACAAAACCACATACTGACCGTACAGTCCGGTCTCCACTGACCCCTCTGTCCAGTCTCTATGTCCAGAAGCCGAAACTTGTTGTCCTCGCTTGACTTCGTTTCTCGGCTTCACCGAACAGCTCCTTGACTTCTCCACTGTCACCTAGTGCCTGTGATTTCATCGAGCAACCTTGCACATCACTGACTAGACATGACCTAAGAGAATGACTTGGACTCCCTTGATAGTCCAGTTTTTCCTATAGACTCAAAGCCCTAACAACTACTCAAGTGTTCCAAACACTTGCACCATAGCTTATTCTCCGCTTTGATCCATCTCCATCAACCCTTGGACTCCATCAAGTTCACAAGCCTCCATGCTTGTGGTCATTGTCATCAATAGCCAAGGACACCGTCGACAATCATTATAAGATAGAAAAGGTTTCCTACACGAACAACACTCGTGTAAATATTAGTCACATTTCATGTTTGTCATGCATCACCAAAACACCATACCTTGGGGTGACCTTAATGGTCATGATCCTTACACCACTAGAGAGAGGAGGCTCCTGACCCGGCAACCCCGAAACCCTAACCTCTACACCCTCCTCCGCCACTGGCGGCCTCTAGTGACCTTGCTGGTGGTCGCGCTGCCCGCACTCGCCACCACTCTACAACAAACTCCAACCTCATTGTCTCTCTCTTATCCATTCGTGCATACGGGCTGCGGTTGATTCTACTAGCGGGCCAGGCTGCAACCGGTTGCATGCTACGCGCTACCATCTAGTAAGGGTGAAAGCAGATAGGATACACGCGGGTATGGCTTATCCCATATCTTATCATGTGTATTTTTTCTTGAATCTGGAATCAAAATGGATATGCCAGATAATTATATATTAATCTCATATTCCATCCTAAACTTTTGTTTCGGACTCGGAATCGAACACAGATACCATTATATGGTTCGATAGATAGAAAAATTAGATAGCAATGTAGTAAGAGTGACAATAAATATAATGCAAAATTGATTGTAGGACACTACAAAGACTTGGATTCGGACGTAGCACACCGCACGATTCGTATTTAGATGTAGCACATCGAAAAATCTATGGCACACCGCACGCAATATAATATGTTTTCCCTCTACAAAAGGTGAGAGAAAAGACATTTTTACCCTTCCTATTTTCCAAATAAAACTGGGTTGCTTGGGTCCAACCGTTCGTCATGAGCCAGACAAGTGAACCGTGGTCGCCGGCGCTGAGAAGGACCATGATCGGAGGTGTATCATGGGCAGACTCCTCCTCAAGGGGCTCATGCCCCAGATTCAGATCCGGTGTGCGCCCCTCCATCTTAACCTCACTACTGGTCATTGAGTGCCCCCAATCAGCCCCATCGCAAGTTGTCACTGTTGATGGGTTTCTATCAATGCATGGAAGATGCCATGGTATGAATTGTGACACCCCAGGTGTCCCATTCCAATTAACAAGCATAAGAAGCACAAGGATATGAGAGAGGATAGCATGAAATAGGGAAGCCTCCCAAAAATTTGGAATTAATTCTAGGAAAAATAAAAACCCTGCAACCAAATTATAAAGCAATTTGAAAATTTTCTATATAATATATAACAAGTAAATTCATAATCAGAATGATAATAATAAATTAGAATTATATGAATTTATTGATCATTTTATCTAAATTGCAAAAGCCACAATTAATTAAGTAATGCTTAAGTATCTATTTAAGGCAATTATTAAATTCTAAAAATATGTTTATAAAAATTTCAATTAAAATTCACCAAAGTGTTCTCCACTATTTAAATAGCCCACCCACCAAATTTCACTATTTTTGGAAACTCTTAGCTATTTTTTTTGGATTTATCAAAAATTAGCTTTGACCAGGGACCTCATTGTGAAGATCTTGAAAGATCAGGGGGTGCAGCGTAAAATTCCCTTCTTCTTCCCTCTCATTGGCGTGGAGCCGATTCTCGGCCGATCTTCTGCCGAGACCAGCGCACCGCACGGCCGGCCTTCACCCCGCCTCGGGACTCCATGCGCGACAGTGCCGCTGACCTCCCCGTGCAGTCCCATCCCCTCTGCCTCGGCCGCGAGCTCGCCCAACCTTCTCTTCTCCCCCTCTGCACGCCATCGCCGCGACCGGGAAAGACTTCAATTCTCGCCGTCCTCTTCGCTCCCGCCTCTCCCCACTCACTCTTATCTCTCCGCAACTTGATAGCGAACCCGCAAGCTCACAAGAACCACTCTCTCTCGCTCTCTGCTCTCCGCTCCCTTCCATTTTCCCACCTCCTTTTTCCCCTTTCACCATTGCCGAGCAGAGCTCAAGCGCGATGCGCTGCCCAGCCTTTCCACTGCTTTCCGAGTCCAACCAAGAGTAAAAACACACTGCTCACTTCCCCTCTAGCTTCCCAGGCCGTCTCCTCGACAACTCTTTGTGTGTGCTCGATCAATTCGAAGAAAAACCGAGACGCACAGTTCTGGTGGTCTCCGCTGTCGCCGATCGAAATTGGCCGTTTTCGGTGAGCATCATTCTCTTTTTCCTCCTCTGCCGTTTGCGCACATCCCTCGACGGTTTCCCTGACCTGCTTCCCCTTGGTTTCCATCACTGGAGTCGACGACACTTCGATTTTCCCCGGACCTTACCATCGCCGCCGTTCACCGAAGCCGCCTCGCCGACGAGCTACCAGTTCCGGTCCGAGTCCACGACGATATCCTCGACGCCGGTGTTCTCCGTCTTCTGCTGGTGCTCTGCACGAAGACGGCGACCGATTTGCTACACTCTACCAGAAACGCGATGCCGCCGGAGATCAGAGTTCCGCCGCCTCACATCGCCGACCAACTTCCGGTGAGAACCACTCCTCGCGAACCCTTCCTTTTCCCTCGCCGTGATGCACGCTCCATTTTTCCTCAACCGCGGCGAGTTTTCCCCGTGCGTAGCCGCCGGCAGCGAGCCCTCCGGCCGCGCGCCGCCCCGCCCCGACGAGCCTACTGGCAGCCGAGCTGGAGCCGACGTGGCGTGACGTGTAGTCGACGTGGCGCTGAGGTGTTGCCTGCGTGGCCTTTCCCAGATTAGAAAAATTCCAGAAAGCCATTAAGACTTCAAAAATTCATAGTAAATCGAATTCAAATCCAAATCGGCCCAAACCAATTTTGCTGGATTCATCCTTTAGAGCTCTATTTTAGTAAAATGATAAATCATAGTCTCTGTACATGTATTTTTATTAATCCATTTAATTGCTTAAACACTAATTAATTCACTAGAAATCCTAGGAATAAAATTAAATCCTGATTTTTGGCATGCTCAATAAACATATGATTATCTACCACCACAAATTTTGGTTGGATAAAATATGGATTATTTTTTGCTCTGGAAATTATTTAGTGTGTTTACTTAAATTAATTCTAGTAATTATTTTATAATTAATTGACCCATGTCACTTGGCAAAAAAATCTCTCACACAAGCCTCTGTGCCTAGTAAATTACATATGTCCAGAAATCTAAGTTTACTTAATTAAATTAAATTAATTGCTCATACCCCTATTTTACTTCAATAAATGCTAGTAATTAAAGTAATTATATCCAGGGGCTGTAAATTGGTAAAAATACAATTCACTTATGCCCCTGACCATGTTAAATCATACAACATCAGAATCAATTGGTTACTATTATAATTGCTCAATTATTTAGAAGTACTATAACAACCCTAAATAATTGATTAACACACATAAAATAATAAAACTCTAAAAGGTTTCTTTGAAGCATATGGCTTCGAGAACATAATAATAATGTTAATCAATATTAAAGATATTGTGCATCATATCATTGCATTCTACGGTATTTTGGTAATACCGACAATTCAATTCTATCATATAGGCAACAACAACCCGGAGCAGGAACAAGAAGATCTTCAGCAAGACCCTGAACCCCAAAAGCAAGACGTTGTAGTTGCTAACACCAACATCGATCCAGGCAAGCCCCGGTTTGCATTAGCCCAATTATAAAGTTTGCTAGTTTATATCACTGCTACGTCTATGATTGTCTGATGCATTAGGTCATAGGAGTTGATTGGAAATCCACCTTGCATGACCTCCAAATGACCCTTGCTTGTCATTAGAACTGTGATAGAAACGGTACTGTGTCGCTACGCTTAGTGACTAATAGTCTCGGTAGACATTATCATTAAGAAGTGAACTTGACCACTGGAACGGGAACCTAAAAGAAGTTTATTTTACTGTTATGATCGGGCAGGGAAGATGCATGTATAGGTTTGCAGCAATACATGGGTGTTGACTACGGTAGCCCTGCCTTGTCGAACCTAGGACCCGTCCGTGGTCGGCCCCTTGGTCAAGTATTGAACAGTACCGAATACATACTAGTCTATGGGTACTAGTAAACTGATGTAGCATTGACGCGGCAATGCGGACGATACCCAGTACAGTGGTCGTTGACCCTTCTGCTACTGGAGTGGGCGGTTCATACCACGAAGTACTGTTGGCAGAACGGCATGCCCACTCGCTGAGACTGGACCCGGACCAAGTTGTTTTTCGTCCTTGTGAAAGGTTGCCATATACGACCTTAATTGGTGCGTATGTGTCGTGTATTTCGGGTTTTTTCCCAGCTGGTGTAAAATTGATTGCAATTGCTGTCGCTCGTAGTAAAGAGCACCGCTTGGTCACTGAGTCGTCACGTAGTTGCATCTTGAAAGTTGATTATTGCCCCTTATGTTGATTACTTCTACTGATACTTTTGTACTGCTGTCACCCTGTATTGGCTTTATTATCCTTTGTAGTTCCACTAAAGTTACATTCTGTTTCACCCAATTAACATGGCTCAATAAAACTCGATAGAACTAATAGGTTGCTTAGTGCGAGTCCCTTTCAAACGAGCTACCCTGTTAGAGCCTTGCATGTCTAGGTCTTTCGACGGGTAAGTCTTGCTGAGTAATTAGTACTCAGGCTTTGTGCCATCGTTGTTTACAGGTCATGAAGAGATTGATTTGTCTGAGAATGTGATGCCTTGGGACGTGCAAGTCCCCAAGGGTTGGACTGCCCACTGGGAGTCCGACTCGCCGCCGCAGTGATGTGTGTGCTGCTAGGGTGATGATTCTCCGGGCAGGGATCATCACTGCGCTGTATCATCGAGCTCGTAGTTTCCTTACGTTAATTGCTTCCGCTGTTTCCAAAATATTATGAACTTGTATTAATTCCGCTGCACTCTAAACCATCGAATTATTGTAATATTCTGCTTAAATTTGGACCAATGTTGTATTATCAAGTGTCTGCGCTATCAGCACCGTCGGGACCTCGATCCTGCGGGGAGGGGCGCCTCACGAATTGCTTTGATGCATTGGTTGATTCAGTTTCTTTGAGGCATGAGTTTTTTTTCTCAGTGCATTGGTTTCTTTTGCACATGGCGAGTGCATGTGATTTTTTTCTTCTCGGACGATGCTTACCTAGCATAACTCATGGACAATAGATTTCAAACCGAAGATGCTTACCTAGCATATCAATGATTGGAGCTACTGTTGGATTCATCGACTACATTGTCAAGTCAAAGATATGAGAGCTGAGATATATTTGATGAAGCAAGAACTTGCCGGTAGGATAGCAAGCAATGAGGAAGTAGGCAGCACTGATAAGATGACACTCCTTGTAGGTCTGTTTGTAGTATTTGCTGTTGTAGTTCTTGTAGTTTCGGTCTTGATGAAGTGACATGTATGCATTATGAATAATGATGAATAAATGAAATGGCATGGTTTTCAATGATCAATTGTTGAACGATAGAAGAAACATTGATAAATAAGGTTGTACGTTGTCACTTAAACAAGATTATCTAAGTTTGTACAATGCACCAAAACATGATCACCAAAGCATTGTCAATGTTGGATAGGTTGGGAGCAGGATCTAAATGCCCTACATCTGGATTTAGAGCAGGATCAGAACATGTGCTCATATGTGTGACTGCTACTTGATACCATTTTTCAAGATAGTAGTGGTCACTACAGAACAATGAGTCTCAGAACGCAGCTTATCAACCAAAACAATATTGAGAGGCACCTTCCTAATTTCCCAGTACATATCGAAGGCAGAAAGCAAAGTAGAATAAAAAATGATTTCGATGTACTTAGATTGCACTTTATCTCAGCTACTGACTGACAACTGACAGTTGCCCTATTCTTGGTTTTAGCTCATTAAATAAATCAGCATGCACATCGATCCAACACACTTTATCTTGTCACGAATCTATCTAATATTGCTGCTAACGTGGTAGATGCCACTATCCTTCCCCCAGTAATAATCGACATGAAAACAAATTCTGCAATCTGTTCTAGCATCCATTCTACGCAAAGCATAAGGCACAAGAATAAGAAGAAGAACAAAATAAAGAACGCAAAGCATCCATTCTACAACTACAGAGATGATGACTGACGGTCTTACCCTTCCGGAACCCATGACAGGTTTATTTGCTTTGTCGGGGAGCCCAAGCTCATCAGCCATGACAAGTTTAGTTGCTTCCACAACTTGGTCTGGTTCAAACTTGGTCCGAGTCCAAACAGTAATCAGGGCATCAGATGTCTTTTTGAAAAGTTTCTCACCTTTCATAGAGGGAAAATATATTATATTATATGCGGTGTGTTGTAACTAATTGCTAATATAGCCAAATTCGAATTGTGCGGTGTACTATGCCCGAATGCAAGTCTTTGTAGTATCCCACGGGCAATTTTTCCTAGATATAATGATAACTAATACATAAAAAACTAGGCTATTTTGTTTCATTATTTACCTCCAATTTATAGATTTTATCATATTTTTAATATAATAATAATTTAAATTTAATTGATTTATATAAATCTTGGATTTTAGACGAATATTGCTCATTCTGTTAAGATAAATCCGATGTTCAACTAGGGGACCAATCAGTGGTCCCTATATCATCAATCCGGTCCCCCACAATCCTGTCATCCTATTGATCCAAGGATCACCCCTAGATGCGTCCGTACACATGCGTGACCCTATAAATATGTAATAGTCCACATCAATAAAGACTACACTATTCATTATTTACTGTCTTCCATTTTTACATCACAACATGTTATCACACACGCTCTATAGAGACAGAGAGAAGAGAGCAGTTGCTGGCGGGGTTCGCGCCTCGCCTGAAGTTCGTCGAAAACCTCGCCGGAGACACCACCGGTGAGTAAAAATGCCAGAGTTTTCACTCACCGTCGTTTTTCTTGCCACTCTTCTTCGAGCCATCCTTCATCGCCGCGAGACGCCTCGTGGTCGCCGGATCTTCCAGGACCGCTACGGGGTTCTCTTCCACGGCTGCTTCCGGATGCCCTTCTTCCACCCTGTGCGTCGTCATGGCCGTCGTCGACGCAGCGGCCTTGCTGGTCGTCACGGACGTGATGGCCACGGTGGCCGCCACAACCTCTTTGGGCGCCAGATCCCCAACCGCCACGGTGGCCGTCAGGGCCATGGTGGCCGCCGCCAATGCCATGGTAGCTGTTACGGTCTTCCGGGCCGCCTAGATCCGGATCTGGGCTGCTTCTACCGTCGCCCTGGAGGCAATCCGAGCGCTGGACCGAGCACCGGTCCGGCAACCCAAACGGCAACTATTGTGCACTGGAGCCCACTGGTGCCCGCAGACGCACTGCTGGACGCCAGGCTCTCGACGCCGATGCTGGAGGTCAAGCCCCGGATGTTATTCGGGACGCCAACCGTCGGATCTGCGCCCTCACCGGGTGTTGTCTCCTCTTTCACTGCAGCAGCCACCAGAGACGCTATGGCGCCGTCGTGTTGATGGCACCACATGCGTCCGAATCTGGATCGGTAGATCCAGAAGGCACTCTTGCCGCTCGTCGCAGTTAGTCACCCTTCTTCCTCCACATGATGGTTCTGGCGGAGACGATGAGAAGGAGGAGGAGCCAGAGGAGATACCAACCGCCTCGACTCGTCATCCTCCTCGCCCTCCCCGCCTCGACGCAGCACACGCATGCATGTCGATGGCAGAGGGAGGCCAAGCACCAGGATGGTGTCACACGACACGCAGCCGGATCCACCCGGCTCACCGGACTTCCTTGTTCTCACCAATGCTGAACCGGCCGAGGCTGAGGCAGGTCCCTCCTAGGCGTTGAACGTGCCATCGCTGCACACGCCGAACGGAGGCCGCCTTTCTCAGACTTGGATTCAAACACAAATAGTGTCGGAAGACTATTAATACATTCAATTAGCCCATATTTATTTGTGTTCAGATTATCGGACGGTCAAATAAGTACCTACCAACTAGCGCTGTGAGGCCGGACGTAGGCACGTGCCACACAGGTGGTGGCGCGGCCGGACGTAGGTGCAAAACTTGGTAAGTGGAGCTGATGTTTACAAAGTGGTTGAACTGGACGAGCCACTGGAGGTCGAGTATATTCTGCACTGTGGAATATGATGGGGAAAGATGGAGGTTGCTGGACGAGCCTAATACTAGAACATCTCCAGCGGTAGCCCGAAAAACAGAGCCCCTTACATGCCGGCCTGAATAACTTTGCCTGTAACAATTGCTATGTGAAGGAAAAGTGTCTTCTGGCAATAACATTACACCAAATGGTACCAAGTATCCAATGGCATGAACTAAAAGGATCGACCATCTAAAATCACCTTCACATAACAGTATGCCGTGAAGTAAATGTAATAGTTGCTCGACCTGTCATGAGTTCCTATCGTTAACAAAGTCAACTAAGCCCAGTTCCATATGGATCTTAACAATGTGCCAGAAAGGAGATGGAAACAAATAGTTCCTCAACCTGGTCACTTCATCACGTTAACAGTCAACTTGCCCCTCTTTGTACACACATCTAACAAGTCCTACGACGTATGAATCCAGTGTTCGAAGTTGTGCAATGCCAACAGCCATCTATTTCCTCCCACATTAGAACTCACCTGAAATGAGACAAACATACAAACCGAAATGAAAAATCTCAGCTAATGTGTACATCCATAAAAAAAATCAATATTAGAGCACACATAACAGAGTTTCCATCTAGAAAACCAAATTTCTTCTACACGATAGGGATGCATGTGGGTACCCATGGGTAGTTGTGGCCCAAGCCTCTAGTTCATTTGTTGTACACATGGGTAGTTGTGGACCAAGCCTCTAGTTCATTTGTTGTACTAACATTATGAGGTGGGGGGAATTCTAGTTCGTTTTAGAAAGTTTTGGTCGACCCACCAAACCACAAAATGCCAAACATACATTCCTATATGCGGGTCCTTGGAATGTAAGAGGCCTCAGTTATAACAGACCCTATATGAAATGAACAGCTTTTTGCACACCATGTCCTGTACACATTGATGGTGTAGAAAGCTAATATAAAATAGCCAATTTATAAGCTGTTTAAGTTAGCTGGGATACTATCTATGGCTTGATGCTCATCCATAACAGAAATCAATAAAATAGGGTAGTTCCTTTTAAATATGATGCTAAGATTGCACAGATCATTAACTCATCAAGAAAAATACAAACTCTTTAACAACCTTTTTTTTCAAACTTACTTGGATTTTTCAAAATGTTTCCAGGCTGTTGCAAACCTACAAAAAAGAGATAAACCGGTCATAAGATAAAACATCAAATACAAAATAACATATTATATATATATATATAAAAAATATGAAATGGCAAAAAGAAACCTTACCTGTTCTCCATGTCAAAATTCATGACAATGTATCGAATCAGTTTTATGACAAAATATGACATATGATGACCCATCATCATGCTGTTGCTCATGAGGTCTAAAATAGGTCGCTCAAACTACAAAAAGCAAAAGTAAGTTATCTTCTGACAATAATATTGTTTTCAAGAGAGCAAGGTCTTCACCAACAACAAAAAGTCATAGATTTGTTGAAAAAGGCTTTTGTATGTAAAAGCTAAATAAATGATGTACAAAAGCCCTTTTCAACAAGTCCACAACTATTTGTTGTTGCTGGAGCAACAGCAGTGGCACAGCTGGTTGCTAGCCTCAGCAGTACAGCAGTACAGGATAGATACAGCAGAATAAGCCTATTTTACAGCCTGACCTATTGCAAGTTGACTACTTAACCTCCTCAACTATAAAACCAGGTAACGAACCCCTAACCTCTTGAAAAAATAACCCTCTAAGGTGGTAATGAAGATGGTTTCGCTGATGTGTCATGTTACATAGTGGTTAAAAGGCGCTGACTCGGCGTCCTCTTTCCTCTAATTTCTTACATTACTGGGCAACCAGCCATGGCTGGTGCTGCCGATGCTCCTCTCCCACGTAGAGGTACGAGTAGATATTATGGAAAAAAACTAAGTTGAACATAAAAAGAAAGACATGTGTACCTTGGTGTTCCGGAGCACATGCTCAAGAAAGTTTCTCAGATATTTCAGTAAGAACCAATAGCTCAAGTGATAATAGTCACGCCCGAAATGAGTCAGAACGCTAGTGAATGGATGCGGAAGTAACTGGACTGTTTCAATCCAATTAGCTGTAAGGCGATCACTATTTTCCAACAGAGCATAGACATATTCAAATATCCCTAGCAGAGAATCACAAACGATGTAGATGTGACTTATAAGTGTTGCTGTGGACAGTGGATCCATAAAAGCTGGATGAGAAAGCAAGAATCTATAGAACTTTTCCAGCTCCTCTGGCTTTCTGACTGGGTCTGGAACATCATTACAGTCCTCCTGAAATTCCACGAAATAACTAGGCAGAACTTCCATTGTGGTCTTACTTTTATCAGAAGATTACTTCAACTTCATAGGTATAGTATGGGAAAAGGATTTCTGAAAACTTCTTCAGATCAGCCTTAATTCCTTCTCCGGACACGAGATGCTGAGCTTTTGCTGTTATGATAAATTCTTTACCATCAGAGCGCACCTTCATGTCACTCACAGACCAATCTCCATTCCAGCAGTATCCACTAATATGCATGTGCTTGATTATCTTCAGAAAACCCCGGGCCATCCTCCGGCCAAGTTTAGATGCACAGGCGCTGAGTTCCTTGTTATAAATCACATGATAATCTATCAATTTGCACTGGTTTCGTTCAGCAAATTCAATGAATGGTTGATACCTGCATTCAAAGATAAGATTGCAATCATGAATCTGAATACTTTGTATCACACATAAAAATGACCTTGAATATACACAAACAAACAGGGCATAGGTACAAGCTCCATAAAAAACAAACTTACCCTTTGGGCACTTCCATAATTCTGAGGACAGCTTGCTCGGCCATTTCTTTTTCAACACTCTTCCCCATCAGGTACTCCACAAGGCATTTCTTCAGGTCTTCGCGAACACTGAAAACAGATAGCAAAATGGAGATCCAATACAGCAACTTTTACAGCATGATGAATAACCTTAGAAAGAGAAGATATAAGTGTACCTGTTATCATAATCATCACGGATAAGTATGCTCAGTTCCTGACAGTCCTCAATATGCAAGAAATCAATGGAAAGCATAAAAAGATTTCGCTCCTACATAAGGATTACTTCACCTTCAAAGTACGGCGTTTTACTTCTTCCACAGTAATGTGAACTGGAGAATAAAATTAAAAGTCTCAATTCATACAGAACTAAAAGAACAGTCCATAAATAACTAAAAGGTGCAAGACAGGTACATACTTCTCAAGGAAATTGTGGAACAGTTTAAAAGCCGAAGACTGAGAGCATGTGTCAGGTGATGATATAGCTCCAGAATGGTTGTCCTCTTGATGAGATGAGTCGATGAGATAGGTGGTGATGCTTTTCCATCAGGCGATACAGGTCCAGTACTGTCACCCTCTTGAGAATATGGGATAGATCATCAGGTGATACAGCTCCAGTGTCATCACCAATTTCAGAACATGGGACAGGTGGAGATGTTTCTTCATCAAGTGCAACGGATCCAGAGATGTCACAAGATTGAGGCTTTTTCGTTTTGCTCCTAGCAGCAGCTTCTTTCTTAGCTTTTCTGAAAAAAGTTAAACAATAAGTTGATTGAGAACATGTTCCATGTATTGACAAAGCCTGAGTTTGAATAATAAATGCACTCACTCTTCCTTCTCACGTTCTTCACTCTCAATGAGCTCCGCAGCATGTCTATCTGCTATCTGCGTTGGAAGTGAAAGTGTGTGCTTCCACCCAGCAAGGTACAGTTGAGTGATCTGTTGTGTTGTAATTATTTAAGTTTATATTATGTTAAGAAAAAAAATAGATAAACAGGAGAACTAAAGCATCAAAAACTCACAGTTATGCCATCTTCTTCATTCAAATGTTTGTATCTGCCGGTCACATACAAGTCATCTCTATCAACCTAAACAATATTGATTGAAAAATAAATAATTGTTGCATTATATCAAATGAAGTCAATAATAACACTCTATGATGATGACTTACATCAGACAATATCTGCCATACTCGAGTTCTTTCCTCCAGTTCAACCTCCTCAATGTCTTCATCTAGTGTATATAGCATATGAACTACTCCCCTATACTGTACATAAGAAATAGGAAAAATATAAGAAAACCCACATGGACATGTAAAATCTTTGTGAACACAAAATGTGAAAAAAAAGGTACCTACCAGATGCACCAGCTTAAACTCTCCATTCCTATACAGAATTGCAAAAGCTTGGCCCTGTAAAATCATGTAATCACAGATGCAAGAGACCCTACAAAATTTTTAAAAAGTTAATTCAAAAAGAAAAAACAATATGGCTTTCTTGATTCATTACATAATATATTTTAAATACAGGACATCATACCCATAAGAATTCAGCTGATTTCTGGTCTTCTCCATAATATCCCTAATCAGTTCCCCTATACAAAGAAAAAAATTAACCCTAAATGTTGTAGAAAACAATAATGGCAGATTTATACAAGAACCAATCTCAGACAAAAAAAAAAAAAGATGCCCACATCGTTTCTTGACATCATCATCAGCATCTTCAGGTAATGTTGGGGTGTTGTATGCATTCACCAGATCTATATAAGAGCAGCCACTAAGACCTGATGCCTTTGAATCTTATAAAGCATAAAGAAACAACATTAACACCAGATTACAGTAGCAGCATCTATATTCACAATATTCAAACACCATACCTTGTCATCCACCATACAACCATGAAGAACAGGGATACACAAGGCCTTTATAAGACTTAGCACTGCTGCCCCACCAAAACCAATAACGCTGTGTTTGCCAAAGCACGACAGAAAATTAGCAAGTTAGAAAAAGCATTACGAGCAGCCACCAAAAATGTAGAAACAAAGCAAAAAAAACTTTGGCATACCTATTGGTGTATGGGATCACATCTGCTGGTGTCGCCAGCATTGGCAATGCCCTCGAGACTTCATTCTTGAACACCCTGTCCTTAAATCTCTCTTCATTTAGGATCACCAATGAATTCTCAATTACTTCCAGAAGCTTTTCCTCAGAAATGTTTTGCTCCCAGTCGACCTCATCCTTAATACAGACATCATGTTGCAAAACCAGGTAATTGATTACAGCAACTAATGCACAAGACCTATTCTTGCCCTGGCAGATGATGTGTTTGATCCCCCCACCATAATGGATTTGGACAACCTTAAATTCTGACATCTTCACTAATTCATTCCTACAAGATTATACTGTTGAATCTTAATACAAAAAAAGGCTTGAGTGGTATATATCACAGCAAAGAAGTAAATTCAATAAAACACAGCATAAGTTCATTTCGAAATTATCAAATATACAACAAAACCAAATTCACATGAAACAAGACTATTATGCAAAAAACAAAAAAAAAAGTCCACTAAGAACAAAGAATAACCAGTATAGCTCAAGTTTCCCATAAAAATAACAAAAATTTTGCAGAAATAATGCAAATAATGAATTTATTTCCGGTCATGTCATCACACAACTACCAAGCTACAGAAACAACCAAGTCATGTCATTAAGGCAAGAGCAACAGCTTTTCAAACTTTCTGACATTTGAATTCAAAACGAAATATCAATATTGAACAGCAAGAGCAACAGCTTTTCAAGGTTACACCATCACCAATATGTTTAGAACAAAAACTCAAGCATTAAATTATTGCCAAGGTACAAGGAGCATCAACATTTCTTGTAAACACAGAGGATTACACATCAAAGCCACAAATAAAGTATAGCCCTTCAGAGTATTTCCTATGGCTATCCATTCCAATATAGGTAACACCCAAGTACAGGGTCCAGTTTATGGAAAATTTGTCTCCACACTAATAACAGAATATATCTACTCGAGTTCAGATGTGCAAAAACAAGGCAGCCACAGACAATGACAAGGCTTAGTAGCATCAATATTCACTCTCACTAGTATTATTAACCGACATAACCCATAGGTCCCATACTGAGAGACCAAGTAACCATTATTCCAGGAACAAACCCTACCGCACAAAACAATATCAATCTTATCGCTACAAGCACAATTAGCTCCATAGCAATTCTTGAATGACTTCCCATATTGATCATCATCGAACAAAAAACAAGTAGGAAACAGAGAACTGCACTTGCTCTGTCCACAACCAAAAACAAGTAGAGACGCAAGTGGTCATGGTGGTCTACTGACTCGTCTACACCACTTGCATACCAAGATCAATGAGTCAACATTGATAGTTTAGCAGCACATCTGAGCCAATTCAGATCGAGATCATCATCAGTGTAGCACTAGACACAATGGTGCTCCTGGTCATCATGGCAATCCTACCTCTGAGCACCCTGAGGTCCCTTTACTAGCAAAAACTTAGTACTACCCGCATGTATAATTATCACTGCATGCTTAAACTACCTTGAATGAGCACTAAATTGACACAGTGCAGAAGGGAGGTTGGAGGAGGGAGGCGAGGATACCTGGAGGTGCAGAAGGCGTGGCGGCGACGGCTTGCGTTGGGGGTCGAGGACAGCGACGCGGATCTCCCCTCCCACGGCAGCAACGACGTGGATCTCCCCTCCTCCGGCGGCTACGGGGCCTGGTGGTGGAGGCGGCGTGGAGTCGGGGACGGGAGGTGAGGCTCTCTCGCCTGGTGGCGGCGGCGGCGTGGAGTCGGGGACGGGAGGTGAGGCTCTCTCGCCTGGTGGCGGCGGCGGCGTGGAGTCGGGGACGGGAGGTGAGGCGCTCTCGCCTGGTGGTGGCTGCGGCGGCGTGGAGTCGGCGACGAGAGGTGAGGCGCTCTCGCCTGGTGGTGGCGGCGGCGGCGTGGAGTCGGGGACGGGAGGTGAGGACGGGAGCGGAGGAGTGAACCGAAATTCGAAGGTTTTCCACGTTTATGGGCTCAATTCGATTGGATGGATTGCCAAACAGCCCAGCTTCTAGAATTTGATTCAATTCGGCCCAATTTCAGGGATCGAAACGGCCCTTAGGGTTAAGCAGGCAATCTTCTTCTTCTCTTATTATATTTACTCCTATTAATTTCAGTACAGTCATCTGTTCCACCTAAAAATCTGCCCTCTATCTCATATTGTACATGGTATGGAGTCCCTGTCTCATATTGTACATGGTATGGAGTCCGTAATTGATATTATGTGTCCTGGACTGTAAAGCACCATGACGTCCAAGTGATTAAGTTAGTTACATATTACAAATAAATAAAAAAATGTAAATGATATGTAGAGAACAATAAGACTCTGTTTTGCATGTTTAATGATAAGATTGATCTTTCTGGACGGTAGATTGAACGTTGCTGGTGTCTTGGACTGGAGAGGAGAGAGAAAAAAAAAATAACGCTCTAGAAAGACGATTGATAATTCCTTAGACTCACGTACACGAGCGCCAACAGATAACGCCCGCATTATTCAGCCTTGAACCTGTATCCATGTAAACTTTGATTGGGCCTACATGCATACAACCAATTACAAATGCAAACTCCTAAAATGGGCCTACATGTATCCAATCTCTCTCTTCTTTTTCTTTTTTTGGAGTGTTACCTATTAATTAGCTAAAATCATTTGGGTAATTTTAGTTAGTTTTCGTGAGCAAAAGTTCCTGGACGAAAACAGGACCACTTTTACAATTCCCCCAAAGTGGATTGTTGGATCATCAGAACATTGAGCCGATTCGATAGGGGTCAAGAAGACAACCGCATATCACACTAACAATGTGTCGTGCGCTCCTGGCTCCTTCAGCCCCGTTTGAAACCTGATTTTTTTTTTTTTGAGGCATCCGTTTGAAACCTGATTGACAAATGGAAGGGGCACTATGAGGATGCGAGCCATCTTGATGCAGTTTATCCATTCGAAGTCGACATGTGAGATCTGTCCGGGCCATGTTTATGAACTCCGCTGTTATAAAACTGAAAACTGCCAACTGAAAGGTTGTACAATCCACTCCATTGCAGCATCTCATTCTCATCTGAAGTGGACTTGTCGCTGCGGTGTGCCAAGTCCTGAAGTCAAACTAATTAGCACCACCGCACTACCTCAGAACGTGCCCGCTCTGCTCTAACTCCATTTGTCCTGAAGTATCCAGCAAGGAGTCAACGTCCGTGAACTGTGATCTGCTGGTTATCTATCCCTCGCACGCGCAAAACTCCATTTGACGAGACTGGGTGACGCAGGCGCGCAACGAAACACGATTGGTCTTCCCGCGGCGGCGCCGGGGTTAACGAGGCCTCCGTGCGGTTCGTCATCGACATTTGCGGCCTGTCACTCGAGTTAAGTGATGGATAAAGCTGACCGTGAAGCGACGACGACTAAGTTGAATAAGCATTTTGATAGATAAGTTAGAGTATAAGTAATTTGTTATATAAGCATAAATTTTACCAAATATACCCTAAGATCCATAGAAGCTGACCGTGTGTTCTCCTCGCTCTCGGAGTTGACGTGATTGGAGCCGGAATATACGAGCTTGAAAACCAGGGCAACGGACGTACGTATGCCTTCCGATCGAGGAGAAAACCTTTTTTTTTTCATGAATCGAGGAGAAAACCTGGAACAACACAAAACAAAGTACTTCCTTCATACTTCAAAAGGAAGTTGTTTTAGATCCATAATCAATTTTACAAAAATAAGTTATTTTTTCAAAAAAACAAAAAAATATTATGATTGTGGGGAATTAAATCATCAACCTTAAAACAAGTATAATAAGCCTAGTCAGCTGACTCAAAGAAAAGCCACGTCACATAAATTCCTAGTTAGAGGAGTGAGAAGGGAAGAAAGAGAAAGAAGCTGGCGATTGTTTCGTCGCCGGCTCAAAGCAGCAAACCCCGACACTAATGCAGGCTTTGGCCATTCAGTTGGTGTGCATGGACAGCACTGAGCAATCAAATATTCAGCTGGAGGAGAACTAACTGCTCATCCATCAACTGCCCATTATACGAGCGTACGATTAGTGCCGGCGTTGAGTGAATTAGCTCAAGGATATCGCCAGCAGCGGGCGAAATTATTAGTCCTGCTCTTATAAGTTAGGCATTTTTGTCCACAAACAATAACCACTTAGATAAGCATATATTATTGACTTGATTAGTTTCAAAATATCTTTAATAAAGATAGAGAGAAAAAATACCTTCTAATTAATAAATTATTAATATGTTAAATTATGTCCAAAATGCAAGCCCCGGCGAAGCGCAAAACGCTACAATATGGAGGAAGTACAGTACTTACGGGGCACGATATAGCATTAACATTTCTGTCGCAGATGCAGACCGCTGATGCAGCAAATGCAAGCCCCCGCGAAGCGCACTGCAGCCGGCAATGGCAGTCTTGCAGAATGCAGAGCGGAGCGCTGCGGATCGTATCTTGTCCGTCCATATTGAAGAGTAAGGATGAGATTGTTTTGCCACTTCTTTTAGTTTTAAAAAAAGAACAGAAAAAAGGACGCCGGGAACCTTATCGTCATTCAGTCGCCACCGCAAAGAGGACGACCACGGATTCGAGTCCGCATGCGTGGCTGACGGAGCAGGGAAGGCGAGGCAAGGCAGGGGCTTGCTGGTGCGCTGGCCGGCTAGAGCTGATGGTCGCTTGAGAGTGCACGCGCGCGTCGCAGCAAGCTTGACTATGGCTGCTGGATCGGACGCTGATTCTCACGATGCAACTCCGACCACGACCAGTAGTAGATGGGAAGACGCGTATGTGGCTTCCGAACTCGGAGGACGGCATAGCCGCGGCCCGACAAGCGACGAGTACGCAATCCGGGCTCCGGCATTGGTGAGTTCTCCTATGAACTGGTGGGAGCATGACTTTGACATCCGGTGATTGGCGTAGCCTGAGCGCTTCATTCTTCGAATTCGAACCACCGAGTATCAGAAGCTCGTGTTCCTGCGGCCTCCGACGAGCACGCGAGCATGCGTATCTGCGGCGTTCGGGGAGTGCGAGATAGGCGCGGCGGCAGGCCTCCACCGAACGGGCGGGCATTGGAGCTTCAGATGAGTGGAAGGAGGCATCGATGATAATTGACAAGCAATCAAAACCATTGCTTGGGTATGGACGTCCGAGATTGGAGCTAATGCCCAAAAGGCTTTCTCTGCATTGAGAACTACTAGTAACGGCTAATGCAGAGGAGCCTGATCCGAGCGCTGCAGAGGATGGCTGCTGCGGCCTCGAATGCTTGCATCGCATTCTTCAGTGGATGGCATCAGCTTCAACAGTAACACTGCCCCCTCGCATCACGTGCCCTTCCTTCAAAACTGACATGACACGTTCATGTGACGGTCATCGTCGCCGTCGTCGTCATGGCCTGCCTGTGCCTGATCGCTAGTCGACGGGATCTGAAGGCTTGGTGCTCGTGCGTCGGTGCGTGGCAACTAGCATGACCCCCGGTAAAAAAAAAAGAAAAAGAAATAAAGCAATGCCACTACAGTGCCTTGTTTGAAACGCAAAAGGCCACGGCTAATTTAATTTTAAAACGGCTAGCGGCAGTGGCGACTGTAGCGCATTTGCAACGGTGCAATCCTCGCGGCACGCTAGCACGGCCAAAGCGCGACGAGCTGATGAGCAGCTGTTGGTTACAGTATTTTTTTTTTATATATGTAAAAAACAAGAACTTGTTCTTGAAGGCCGAGCGGGCGGCGGCACAACTTGTGTCTTACTTTAACGGCTTGTTTAGACTAAACAAAAGGCGCCCGCGCCGTGGCAATCCGTGATAAGACGCGCTCTGCCCCGCCTTGTGCTTCGCCCCGGCCCAAAGCCAGGAATCAGCTCATCAGTTCAGCGCCACTCTACCAACCAACACATCAGTGTTCGCCTCTGCTCCGCAGCTCTGCTTCTTCCCCTTCCGGAACGCGGCAATCTCTTGTCTCATTTCTCTCTTTTTTAGAGCTTGGAGGAGCCGCCACTAGCCGGAGCATCTCACCCAAGCTGTCGATCGTCGAAGCAAGCGATGATGGGCTCGCGGCGGCGCCCACTGGTGACCGCGCTCCTCGCGTGCGCCGCCGCCATCATCATCGTCGCGTCCTGCGCGGCGCCGGACAACGCGACGGCGGCGGCGCCGTCGTTCGGCGACAACTTCGAGATCACGGGCGCCGAGGACCACGTCAAGACCTCCCCCGACGGGCAGACGTGGTACCTCTACCTCGACAACAAGACGGGTCAGTGACTGCCATTCGCTCAAGCAAACAGGATCGTCAGTCAGTTCTGGTGTTGTGCTTGTGACCTCACTTCACTCCCCGCTTTATCTCTCTTGTGCAGGCGTGGGGTTCCAGACGAAGCAGCGGTACCTGTTCGGGTGGTTCAGCATGAAGCTCAAGCTCGTCGGCAACGACTCGGCCGGCGTCGTCACCGCATACTACGTGCGTGTCCCTTCCTCCTCTAATCAGTCAATCGGCACTGCTACTCGATCCGATTAGCTAGCTCTCTTATACGCCCTCGAGAACACACAGCTACAGCTAACCTGAAATAATCACTCTCTGTACTGTACCTGCAGATGTGCTCTGACGTTGACGCGGCGCCGCAGCGCGACGAGCTGGACTTTGAGTTCCTGGGCAACCGGACGGGGCAGCCCTACATCATCCAGACCAACGTGTACCACAACGGCGTGGGCGGGCGGGAGATGCGCCACTCGCTCTGGTTCGACCCCACCGCCGACTTCCACACATACTCCATCCTCTGGAACACAAAGCACATCGTGTAAGTCGATTTTCTTTTCCATCCATGGATGATCGATCCCATTGCCATCTATACTAGTGGTACTGGACTAGGGGAAGAAGAAGGAAGACCGACGGCGACGGGGACCCGACCGAGTTGAATGCTTCCACCAACCACCCTGTTCCCTTCCCTTCCCCCCGGAATCCTGGTCCAAACCCCGGGCGGGGGCCCCGCGCCGCGCGGATATGCCAAACCAGGCCAGTAGCCGCCGCGTCGGCAACTGCATTGGTCATGGTACGCCCTATATGTTTTGGGGCCAGACCATTCGAGCTCCAATTGCACATGGACACACTCCCCTGTGGCCAACTTGGTTGGTCATGTGCAGGCACCCCGATCGGGATCCCCCTTCCCTCCCTGTGCAATCCTGATTAATCCACTGTCAATCGATCGATCATTCATGTGTCACACAGTAGTAGTACTGTCGATCGATCCCCATCCATGTGCTGACTGATGATGGGAATTCTCGTGTGCAAATTAATTGAAACAGGTTCTTCGTGGACAAGGTGGCCATCCGCGTGTACCCAAACAACGCCGCCAAGCCGGTGAACGGCTTCTTCCCGACGGCCAAGCCCATGTACGTCTTCTCCAGCATCTGGAACGCCGACGACTGGGCCACGCGCGGCGGGCTGGAGAAGACGGACTGGGCCAAGGCGCCATTCGTCTCCTCCTACCGCGACTTCGCCGCCGACTCCTGCGCCTGGCCCTCCGCTTCCGGCGCGCCGCCGGCGTGCGCTGCGGCGAACGCGTCGGCGGACCGGTGGTGGGACCAGCCGCCCGCGTGGGCGCTCGACGACGCGCAGCGCAAGGACGCCGCATGGGTCGCCCGGAACCTCGTCATCTACGACTACTGCGCCGACAGGGAGAGGTTCCCAGCGCCGCCCGAGGAGTGCGCGCTCCGGCCACCCGCGTCGTGATCGTGATGACCTCGTTCGTGCTCCGCGCACGTGACCATCCATGGGGTCACACACAGGATCATTGGCGAAAGATGATTCTTTTTTACTTTTTTTTTATTTGTTTGTGTAACTGGTTATCATCATTGTTGATTCTTGGGGAGATCAGAGTCAGAGAGTGGTATATGGTGTGGTGATTGGGATTGAGTGTTGCCTGAGTTGCAACATTTCAGGGGGCAATGGATGAAATTTTGCAGCTTCAACAACAACTTGTTTCCTCTACTGCAACGATACTAATCGTATTCGTGTCGACACATCTCCATCGACTTGCGAGGGTATGGCCGCGCATCGTCGACCATGACGCCTCGACGGCGGCGGCGGCGTGCGGAATGAAGGCAGTCAGGCATAGGCAGCAGCACGAGAACGTGCGGCGTCGCAGGACATGGGCGAAGGATAACATGCGCCCAGATCTCACCTCGATCGCCGCGCGCGCGCTGTCAGTGGAAACAGTAATGCGCCCTCCTGGAACAGAACACAGATCTCGCTGGACTGGCTGGATAAATGATGGCGCCGGGCGACGGGGCCATGCGTCTTTTTGTTTTCGTTTGCGTGGTGCTTCTGCCGGGGAAAATCAAGGGCAATCAGAAGCCAAAGGTAAAAGAAAAGGAACCAAAGGCTACCCGGGCGAACATATCCACGTGAACTTCTGAAGAAAAAGAGTTGTATTAGGGAAGGGAGAAAGAACGAAGAATCCAAAAGGATGCCGCGACATTTCAACGGCATAATCAAGCCAGAGTGGATGCGGGTTGCAATGAACATATAGTGAATTTTAGTGAACGGAAGTGTAAAAAGATCTCGCCGATCGAAATGGTAAAGAAATGTCGATACGCATCACACTACCGCAGCAGTGTTTTCATTTTGATCTGACCAGTGGGGATCGCACGACTGGAATATAGTACTCCGTCGCGCTGGTCCAGTGACAGCTCTGGCTGCCACCGGGTGTTGCAGAGACATGTTCCAGGTCGGCAGACTCTGCTGCTGCTACTAGCACATGATAACGTTAACGGCTACTACTACGAGATTAGTTCATCTTTTTTTTTTTTGCGAGGAGAGATTAGTTCATCTTAATCTTAAGCAGCAGCAAATGATGGATCTCGCCGTATCTCCGGGGCAGCAACACATGCTTCCCATGTTCACCGCACCTGCTGGCTGCTGCTGCGCGACACGACATGCTCGGCATGGAGAATTGGAGTCATGGACGGCGACGTCGTGGGAGCACAAAGCAGCACCGGGAAATCCACTGACGAACTGAAACGTGACGGACAGTTGTTATTCTATTTTTTCGAGTATAGTTTGAATCCAATTTTGCCGGACCTGGCATGTAGGTGTAGCGTACTTGCTTCACTGTAACTCTGTAGATCTGTGTGCTGATGTAGGAGAATTATCGCTGATTGCAGTCCTGACCCTGACGACAAATGGGTAGGACCGGAGGAGGCAGGCACCAAATCCTCAGCAGTCCTGCCTCCTGCTGACATCGTGAGAGATGTCGGCGAATCATGTCCAGAATCTCACTGTGCGAGCAAGACATGCACAGGATGGAGACTAAACGCCGGGCCGTGCACAACAGTACCGTGAACCAACCAAACAAGGTGCCCCATGGTTTGGATTCGCCCGCGATGGTTCATGTCAGGTAGTAGTAGTAGTATAAACAATTTCACTTCAGTTTTTTTTAGGATAAGATATTTCACTTCAGGTTTGAGGTTTTATGAAAACATTGCATTTCAGAAATCCAGTTTTAATGCATGATGTACACAAAAAGGACCAATTCGATCAGAGTTTCAGACAAACACAGATGATCACATTGACTCATTGAGAAATAAGTAGCAGAGCACAACGCCAACGACTTTTGACCTTTCACATTCAGAAAGACAGAATAGAAAAGAAGTGCAATGACAAAGTGAAAACACAGCCACCAAAGACGATCCATCAATTCGAACAGACTTTTGACATAAGCTTTACAGGAGAGACGGTGAGCTGAAGAAGATATACCAACCTAGAAGACGTGAACAAGGCACCAGAAATTAAGTGAAACAATGCAGGTGACGGTATGATTGCAGCAAAGTTGTAGTTGAAAGATGAATGATACGGCTGAGAGCACATTTCAAGAAAACATCTGTTATTCATTCTTGACGAGAAAAGGTAACAAGCCATCGAAAGATGGAGCCTCGTACAAGATTTTGGACACAGCGATAACAAACATATACTTTAGAGAGGTGGCTAGGTTTTTGTGTATTGTAAAACGCGTGGGAACAACCCCGCTAAAGCTAGTACACAACCAGGTATGCTCCACCCCAGATATACTGCTGCTTTGCATGCAGGCCTTGCTATGGATCTGACAGTTGTTCAGAAACCATGAATTTTGATGTGTTCCTTTTTCACAATGCCGGCCTGCAGGAAATATCAAGATCAAAATTAGCCATCTTCATATAAGGTGAACGCCTATATGTACCAGATAAGCAAAACGATCTCTACCTGGACAAGGAAGTTTGAGACGTTCTTCCTCTGATCACCCTGAAGTTGAATGACCTATGTAATTGCAAAATAATAATGTCAAAGACAATGAACTAGTAAAACAGATGAGTACAACTTATCCAACAAGGTAAGCATGGAAACAAAATCATACCTGGCCAAGCTCTGGGTCCTGGACAACTGTACCATTGCAGCAGAACTCTTTCTTGAGGTCTTTTAGGATCTTGCTGTAGCTGAATTCCTTCTTCAACCCTTGGACAGTCGTCAGACTCTTGCGACCATTACGCTGCTGGATGCGTACATGAACGTAGTCCTTTGATCCTGCAGCCGCACCAGAGTCCCCAGCATTGGCCTCGGCAAAGGGATCTGTACATGTAGAAGAATTAGAATCGCAGAAACATTCCAATTCAAAGGGAACTGAGCCAAACAAACAATGAACAAGCATACCGAAGGCAGTTGGGATCTGAATATCAAGATCAGACATGAAAACTTGAGTGGTGAGAGTGGCAAGCTACACCAAGAGCTGCAACAAAAAGATGAAATCAGTCAGAATATTTTCGTGCGACTTCATTATGTGATCAACAAGTACTACAAATCAAAGAAATTTTCAGCTTAAGTCAGACAGGGTAGACACATGTAACGCCGAGAAAACTACATGGTAAAATGGCAATACTGAATGCAGGCAATGCTATACTCTCAGACCAGAATCTAATAGGACAACGATGTTCCTGTATGCAACTAAATTGCTAAAATACACCCCTCTTTTAGTGGTCCCATGGTTAATGAAGACATGACAGTTATAAATGAGATGAGATGTTAGGAAACTGAAGTTACAGCTACAAGAGATTCAGAAAAATTTAACAAGCAATGAAGGAAGCTATCCCTACCCTTCAACTTCTTCCATTTTGTACAAGAACTAGAAGTGCATTATTGATCGTATGGCTCTGTTTATGTTCACAATTGTAGAATTTTCCATTTCATAATCACCTAAAATTATTTCCATCTGGATTTAAGTTTCTTTCTGATCTAGCCATAACCAGGATCAAAACATGGACTCCTCAAAGGAACTGGCAACGGGGTCAAGACTAACAACTGCATCAAATTGTTGGCAACAAATTTACAGAAGCAATCATCGAATTGAGCTTCCAACTCATTCATAATGGTTTGCCGAAACTTCAATCAAAATAGACAAAGCTTAAATCACCCGGATCGAACTAGATCAAGGATCAAACTTCCATTTTAAGGGGAGAAAAAACAATTTTTCAGCCTCAAAAGTCTTCCCTCTGATTAAATTTATATCGATGGTTGCAATTTATTTTTTCTAAAAAAAAACATCAAAATGATGATTGCAAACTTCTGATCGGGGATAGGAGACCTTATTAGCTATTTTACCTAGTTGCCCAAAGCAATAACCAGGCAGATATGGAGTGAAATTGAATAGTTCCTAGCGTCGTAACAAAAATTGAAACCGACTATTCCACCTCATTAGAATACAGTATGGCAGAACACCACCCTAAATAAATTAGTAAAATTTCCCAAACGGTCAACCAACCATGGAATACGAGAACATGATCACCCCATCAAGATCCCCTCTTTCGTAAGCAACAAACTCCTATAAAGTATAAACAGCTACTGGACGTACAAAACTACCATCCCACAGAATCAAGCAATCACACAGATAATAAAAACAATTCAAAGAACGGGGAACGGGGGTGTGCATACCCTTGGAGGAGGTCGAAGAGGAAGAGATCAACCAAGAACCCTCACGAAGATGTGGATCCTGATCAGGCGCCGGGAAGTCCTTGGCTCTCCTCCCTCTTCTCTGGCTCGGATGCCTCCTATATAGAGGGGGAGGAAAGGAGTGGGGAATTTATAGACGGGAGGAGGAGGACGCTCCGTTGCTTCCTGCCTCCCTTTTTTCCTCTCCTCTTTCGGGACTGCTGTTTGCGGTTATCCTCCGTTAGAATATTGGCGCTAACCCTGGCTCTTCTGTTGCAGCTAACCCTGTTCGAAGCTGTGTGCCGACGGTGGGAAATGGTCCACGGGGAAAACACCGACTGCAGCCGCTGTGTTGGTCGCCTGCCTTCTAAAAATGTTACTATTAGCCTGGCGTGTGGCGTGGGCAGAGTGTCGTGCGCAGAGGATCCCAGCCACAACTGATTAGGCGATGCCTAAAGCGGCGGATTAGCATGAGCTGACGCGATCAACGATACTAAAATTACTTAATATAATCGGACGGCAACGGCGGTGGCGGTGGCGTGTAGGCGTAGCTTAGCCGAGTCGCTGGTGATGACATGAGTCAGGGAACCAGCTGCCCGGGCCCCGCCGACGAGACGGACGGATTGGATTCCTCCGTCGCCGCCGCGGAGGAAGATTCGCGACGCGGACGTGTCCGGAGCCCCGGCGCCGGGCCAGCGCGGTCTGGGCGCCCCCTCCCCCGTCGGTCGGGCTCGGGCAGGGATGAGCATCGCACGTTTCACGTGGGCGAGGGGTTTGGCGCGGGGCGGATCGACGCGTGAACAAGGGACGCGACGTGTGCGACGGGTTGCACGCAGGGGACCTGGTAGGCTACGTGCGACGCGTTCTGTCTCGGTGCTCCGGGCTCCCGTTCCGTGAACGAGGGGCGCTGGGTCCCGTCGCGTCATGCTCGACGTGGCGACCCTCTCACGAGGCCGACACCGCCCCAGAGAAGCACACAAACCAGCGCCGTTGGGTATCCGCCGCACCTGTCGGCACGCGATCAACACGATCTTTCGCCTAGATCACCTACTATTTGGTGGAACGTTTCAAAAGAAAAGGCTGTTAGAGCGATTTTTTTTTTTACTTATCGTGCTGTATCACGCCGTGCAACTTTTTCCTGATGACGAACAGAGACTTGACACCCACAGAGAAAGCATCGTGAAGCCGTGCCACCAACGTAGGAGAACAAACAAGATGCCCGTGACAACCAATAATGGAGTCAAACTGAGTGCGCTACATGTGTGTGTTGAAAGTACTGGGGCCATTACATACAGATCGCTATTAGCGAACCACGGCATCTCTGGCGGAACAAAGTTCTCGATAACAACTGGTCGGCTCATACGCATCACAGCGCGAGCAGCCAATGACCATTTTGTGCACGGCATCGCCGCTAGGACGAAAATATCCAATTCATGTTGCCAATAAAGAAAAATATCCTGCTCATGCTACTCACAGGTTGCAGGTCAAGTGGAAAGAAAAAACACAACTTGACGAGAGAAATCAGGTCGTAACAGTCGAATGACTCGATCAAACCAGCGACCGAACGCTGCTTCTGCCGCCGTTAGCACCGCCATGCAGAGTAGCTAGCCATGGCGCGGCCAGACTGAACCGTACACATCCTTCTTTGTGTACCGCCGATCCCATGACCACGGGACATCTGAAAATGAAGCAGGCATTAACAGTGTTCTGAGATGAGAAGAATATACATGTACCATCCATCAAGACAGCAAGCTTACCTTCTGGCCTGTAAGGCTCCGGCGGGAGTTGGTATGGCACGGGTAGCCTAACGATTTCTTCTGCAGATCGGTCCTTTTCTTCATCGCCCTTCCAGCAAAGTGTGACCAGCTTGGTCCTTATCTTTTCACCAGGGGCGATTATATCCTGGGCAGACATAAGAATGGAAACAATTAGATTCAGAGAAAGACTTGCACAGAGGTAACTGAACCACCCTCAAGGAAGGAATGATTTCTATTACCATGTTTGAACGGTTCTTCTCCGTGCATGAAAATTGCGGGACAGACTGGAGAATCTGGGGCAAGAACAGCACGCCTAACTGAAAAAGGGTCAAATGGTGAGGCATTAGCAAAACTTCCAATTATTTCATGTACCTTACATTGGTTCACAACTAGCAGGTGGTGATCACTAATAGCACTACAAGATCTATAATATTTCACTTCAAGCCCAGAAGTATCATGAAAAAAAATACAAGGACACTAAACCGTGTACTTCATATGAGCGGATCATCAGCTGTGAATTGTTTTTCTGCAGCGCACCCCAAGCCGCTTTGCTTAAATTTGATGAGGTAAGCAGGAACCATCTGACGAGGATGAACAAAATTTCAGATAATGATGATCCAGACAAGTATCAGAGATATTTAGTCCCAAAGGGGTAACAGGGTGTGCGAAAACTTACGCAATATCTTGACCATTGTAACGAGTAAAAGTTTTTATATGTGGCATAGCACGACTGATAAAAAGAGATCAGGACCAACATGTTAGTTTGTGCCATAATAAACATATATTCTGAAAGTAAGTATATGCCCACTCGAACAGGATACTCTGAAAATACAGCCAAACAAAATCATTGCTTGCTACTGTGACCAAGTAATATTCTTCCGGTTACAAAGGGTATCTTGTCAGCTAGAGCTACCTGAAACTATCTGGCCTAATTCGGAGCAGAGGCTTTATATTGACAATTAAACAGAGGCACGAGGACCCAAGCACCTTAGGTGCTCCCACACACAAAAAACACTAGATACAACTTATAAATAATTTAAACAAAAATATGAGTGTATAATGCATATTATCATCTACAATCATAAAAAGTTTCATTTGCAACAAATAATTGTACAAGGAGGAATTAAAAAGAGAAAATCAGCTTGAACAAATCGGGTTACAACAGTTCATCTCTGACCTGCAACCCATTACGATTCATATGCAGATTTGTCTTTTTATTGCATTGTGCATATGTCAGTTGTAACTCAAACTTTTCATGATTGTAGATGATAACATGGAAAATCCATTTATATTTTTGTTCAAAATTTTCAAATAACATTTATAGTACATTTTCTCAGAGGGAACATGGGAGCATGCGACCTGCTGGGAGCACTAGAGATGTTCTCCCCAACCATTCTGCTATCTTGCTTTGGCATTTCAATGGCAGGGAAAGATGGGCTCATTCCTGATTCTCTTATACTGCCCATATCTCACCACAAAAACTTTATGAAGAAAAGCTATGTTAATGGAGTAGTTTTGAAAGTTAGAAGGTATGTTAAGAAAAAAAAAACTCAGCTGTTGGGGGAAAAGACTGCCCCCACAGTATTTCACTAAGAAGAGCTCAACCAGAGCCCGATCGAGAAAGATCAAGAAAGCTGGGTCCCCTCATAAAGGGACACTTCCATTCTATCAATACAAAGGTAGAGTAGGTTATGAATGGCGCGATCCTAAAACTAGGAAAACATCCAGTGCTATGGACTATGGTATCAACTGATTGACTGATTCATAGCATCCTACAGGTAGGTTAATCAAACAAAGTCCATTTGAATGACATCACAGCTTTTCTGGAAACTGCAGGTCAAAATACATACCAACGACCCACATGGTCTGCTTTCCACCTGGTCCAATATTTTCTCAAGAAATCCTTCTCAACATTCTTTTGGGGGCTTGGGATGCAGCTACCAGCTGCATAACCCTACATATGGGAAATAAAATACAAACAGGTGAAGCGGGTGAACTCAAGTTTAAAACATCAGTACAAACTTGAAATTAGATCTTGGAGATGAATACAGCTGTAATATGCAATATATGTTTTTGACCCCAGTGTTGATCTATCGTGGTGTATCAGAAACTACTAACATGTCATCAATGCTAAACAAGTCAAGAATCAACAATGACTCATGATAACAGCAGGAGATTCCTCTGCTGTTTTAGTTTCAGAAAAAAAAACAATGACCCATGATACTTCATATTTGCAATAGTAATATCATAAATTCAAGAATCAATATGCATGAGATTGAATTTCATGATGCGGTGCACTGGAAGCACAATTATCAAGATTTTAAATAGCTTAAAATCTTAAATTCATACCTCTATGGAGCACCTAACATCCTCAACTGTAGGCCAGATAATCAGTGGTTTCCCGATACCCAGTGGTGACCCATCATCTGATTTACCAGCTGACAAAGAGTATGCAAATTCACTCATCCATTTCTCATCAAGCGACCCCAAGGAAGAAAACTGCATTCAAGAACAGTAAGTTCAAGCTCGAAGGTAATGAAGGATAAGAAATCATGAAAACTTGCATTATAAATATTTTAACTAAAAGCGTAAAGAACAATAAATGCTGGAGGTTAAGTAAAACTGACTTGCAACACTGCAGCAACAATACAATTGGTATGTAGAGACATGCTGTAGATTGATATAGGTCCAACATCCCATAGACTCAAGTAATACAACATAAGAAAATTTTTCTTGTGCCTTTCTTTATCCATCACTACGATATTTTGCACAGCTTCTACAGGTACTAGAGCGCCTTCCTATGGCAAAACCACTACCTAGGGAGAAAGCCTGGCTCATTCTAACTTACTATGTTTTAAGCTTTCCAATACCAATATCCAATAATTAGCAAATATATTTTTGCATCCTAATGGATAAGCACCTGATAAATCAGAGGGGACTTGCAAAACTGTTTCTCAAACATGCATTCTTCAAGGACAGTTCTAAGCTTCATATGACCCCACTTTTTAATATTGGGACCCACATGATAACCCGGAACTGAAGCAATCAACCTGACCTGCAAATTGACAT
Organism: Eleusine coracana subsp. coracana; assembly: GCA_032690845.1. NCBI lineage: Eukaryota > Viridiplantae > Streptophyta > Magnoliopsida > Poales > Poaceae > Eleusine > Eleusine coracana. The sequence goes on from CM064430.1 coordinate 49,239,093, forward strand.
AGAATCCATCAAGATTAAAATTATTTGTGATAAATAAACAATAAAGAGGATGAGCTACATGTCCGCTTTTGTGCTTATGTTTATGGATACTTGCGCTTGGAAGTAAATCCCATGTGCACATGTACAGAACTACACATGCTCATGCTCGAGCAGTAGTACCCTTTTGTGTGACCTTACTGGATAATGAAAGAAATAGAGTGACATTTCACGAACCAAATGAAAAATCATTCAATGAATCAATGTGACGAAATGCTCTATAGCAAGGACAGCCAAAAGGTCACTTAAAGTAACAGAATTTATTACTCATTCTGCACAACAGAAACCTTACAGATCAGCAGTCTATGTGCACATAAAAACGTAATCAGTAACAAGAGTCGCATGATCAAGTAATTTCCATTACCTCATGATTTATTGAAGGATTTGAGGGTCATGCTAACCAACTGAAATTTAGAATAGAAGTGCTAACATGATTGCATATGGCGAATGCCATTTTTAAGAGTATTCATATTCGTGCCAGGCTAGTACTTTGCAGAAACACAATATATTCAGATTCAACACAGTATATACTAAGATTAAAGTAGCCGGGAGGTCAAAAAATTATACGAACCATTGAGCTACTATAATCAAATTTCCTGAAGAATGCTGCATTGATGCTGACATCGCCAACCACAGGAAGACTAATCCTGAACTCAGGCCACTGCATTATCATAAGTAAACTTCAGTTTCCAACTTAACATAGCAAAGGCGTGCTTAATAGAACTGCAATTGTAGAGGAAACAAACTAGTGCACACAAATGGTTAGCTAGAAAGTCAGAATGAGAAATAAGGAGGGTCATGACAGGGAAAAATAGTCCAAGAATTAGTTATGCTACAATCGCTCAGCAAACAAAATAGAGATCATGACAAGGTAAAATATTCTATATAAAAGAGATGATATTTGTGATTTGTAGAGCATCCTTAGTTAAGGCATATTTCACATGTGCACATGAAGCAAATGACCAAAATGGACAGAAGTAGGAGCACTCACAAACAGACTCAAAATATGAACTGCGAGAGCAAGTGCCAGCTTTCAGCAATAGATATGACAAGACTCATATATTATGTGCCATTACAAATTAGAGTATGTTGCTTGCAACAAATGGACATCTAACAAACAAAATCGTGATGTTCATGTTATTCAACAGTAACAAGGAAATTTCAACTTTCTTGAAGTACTCGTTCAATGATCAATACTGACAACATTACATTTAAGGAGCTGAATCTTCAATGCCAATTTCTTGGTGCATAGTGTACTCTGGTCTGGATTGCAAAACACAACATATTTCAGTATCAAAATTGTGATTCTTTGAATAATGCACTTAATTATCTCTCTTTTCTTTTCTTTGATAAGATCAAGAAATTGATGGCTCCTGACCAAGTAATTCAATCCAGCAGTTGGGTAGTAGGAAAGTATCAAAATAATATTCAAACTTTTAAAGATTAACAAGTGAACTGAAAGTCCAAAACTACTATATTACATATTAATACCAGCAGCAAAAAAAATCTGACCTTAAGTGCACTGAGATAATCAACTAGATCGTTCTCAAATGGACTTTTTTTAGTGACATCCTTTGCATCTTTCCATGGGAAGTCTTGCATCCATAGGCCCTGAGTTTTGTTATTCCAATCAACATGTATCAAATTTGCTGTATGCACAACAACACGAATCCCTTTAGGATATACGAGCAACATGGCCTTGGAATGATGTGTTCCAAATGATATTGGGAGTGGAGGTTTATGGAGGATCCAATTTGAAGGTTTCAGCATCTGTTCACCCAAAGAAAGAATGTCAAATGAGAAAAAGCAACAAATAAGATGAAATAGGGTTTCAATGATACTTCGACCTTCAAAAGCTCCAATGAAGCACCATCCTGTCCATGTATGACAAAAACATGAGGAATTTTCCTCAAACTTGGACAAGCTGAACAATGTGGCATATGATTACATTAAAAGATTAATACTGCAAAAAATAAGAAAAAAGAGTATACTGATATATCAGCACATAGTGTATTGAACACAATAATCTGAGCATGAGTCGTTAATCTCCTCAAGTAAAGCCATATATTTAACTAAAGGATGTGCATGGAGAAAACACTTTCACCCTACTTCACTTTAACAAGGCTTTATATTTGATCTAAAAATCAGGTACCATGATGAACAGAAACAGCCGTACTTTTAGCACATATAACTTACCAGTAAGTAACCAGTCGATGTCCACCATATAATTTGAGAGTACGGCAAGAAGCACTTCACCCTATGAATTTACATTCAAAGTAAAAGAATTAGTATACTTCAGTCATGTATGATAATCGGGATACAGCGTGAAAATGATAATAAGCTACACAATAATAAGGTAAAAAGGTTCAGAAAGTATCAAAGTTGTGCTCCTTTTGCTTGATTCATATCACAATGGTTATCTTGATCACATGCCTGAATTAATCAGGGCATGCCATTTGGATGTGTCAAATATTATTTGAATATAAAGTTAAGACATTGCATACTCAAAATAATTAGTTGATGAGGCATGTAATTTTTTTCTTGAAAACGCAGGAGAGCTGCGGTTCATTATATTAAGACGAAGAACGGGAAAAGAACCCGGTACAACACCACACACCCACACCCAAAATTCAATGCAACACAACTCAACACAACGCACACACTTCAACAGATTACATTCCCACCCGTGATATAACTGAGCGACCTCAAAACTACTACTTTTCCTCTAGTAGCCTGGTGGAGGGTCTGTCAAGAAGGATAATCGTCGAGGTCCGGCCAGCACCGACAATCTTCTCATCTTCAAAACGTGTCAGCACCTCAGCTAGATGAGGCATGCAATTTTCATGCTTATATTCATTCTGTTAGTTCTAATGGGTTTCATCTCTATCCTAATCCAACTTGCTTGGGACTAAAACACTTTGTCGTTGTTGTTGTGCAAGCATGTAGTTTCACAAAATATTTCATGTCATATGAATGAGCAATACCTGTATCACATCCTGAATGGTAACTGAAGAAGCATTAGCCCATGATGGAAGACCCTGGACACGCATTAGTCGAAAAGTGAACGAGAGTACATCTTCCAGGTGACCAACAGAGTGTGTTCTCCCATTACTTCTATCTGAAGAGCCAGCACCGTCAAGTGGACTCGATGTTTGACCAGAAGCACTTGTGCTTTCTTCTGCAAAGCTCTCCTGGATATAGAGCATATAGATAATGTGTGAGATGGTACTACAATCAGAACAGTTCAACTAAGTATTGGTGATTTTACATAGGGAAAAACTACAAATGAACTCTAATACTATGCTTCGCACTTTCACTTAGATCGGTAAGCAATGGAAACAGAAAAACTATTTGTTAACATAAAAGAAAAGGGGGGGGGGGGGGGGGGTTACTGTGCCCCAAAAGTACTGGAGTCTGCAGTTCTTTATCATCAATACATGCAATAATGGTTCAATAGACTTCAATGAACAAGAAGATCAACATATCTCCACAAATGCCTTTTATAAAGATAATAGACTGTCCCCTTATCAGTTAAATAAACATTAAATAAATGGATTGAAATAAAAAAAGTTAGATAACCTGTAGCGTTCTTGCCAAAGCCTCATCTTCCATAATCTGTCGATTCCTCTTGACAGCTGTGCTATCTTCGTCAATATGCCTCTTTCCTTTCTTTAAGTCAGTTGAATTCATTGGTATCGAACTTCTATGTTCATCACCCACATCCATGTACTTCACGAAATAATCACCGGGAATTAGTTCCAGGACATCACCATTTGCAATCTTGGCTCTCTCTTTAATACAAACCTTCCTACTCTGCCCCTCAGATCGGACAATAATAGGGTTTGGTCCTTCCTGAAAATCAATCGGCATAGAATTACAACAAATTATATTCATAATGACAATTGGAAAAAATCACGTCTCCCAGAACTGTCTGACAGGTTGTCTCCACCATACTCACCACTACAACTTCAATGGTACCGTCAGCGGAGGCGTGAAGGCTCAAATGCTTGCGGCTGATCCTCTTGTCGACGATAACCAAATGATTCCTCCCCACGACATTGGACCCCTCGAAAATGGGAATGCTTGACACAGACCCATTGTTGGAGCCAGCATTTTCCTTGGCATGGGGAACGAGAGTGCCAACCCTCACCTGCAAAACCAACACACAGCCACATATCAGATATCAGAATGCAACATAACATCCACGAGCATCGGAGCCCCTCAGCCCTCATCATTTTTTGAACCCGCAACGCGCAGGCGAATTTCGATAAAAGGGATGCGGTCACTGCACTGGAGATATTAGACGATTGAGCCGTTCCCAATCACAAATCACAACGATCCGAAAAAAAAATCGAACTGTCATGAGAGAATAAGTGTTTGCGAGAGAGGAGTGACTTACTCGAGATGCAGATGCCATGGGTGAGGCCTAAACCCTAAGCCCAGGACTCTGAATCACATGCCTCACAAAGAGTGTCACAAAGTGCTCGTGCGGCGAAGAGAGATGGGAGGAAGCAGGAAGGCGGTAGACCAGGACTGCAGGAAGCACGCACGCGCGCCGCCGCCCACCCGCCGTATTCAGAACATTGGAAACGCACCTTGTAGAACATGTTAATCTCTTTGATGAACCTCCGGGTCACTGGGAGGACTTGGAAACAAAATGATAAGGATCTAGATGTAATTATAAGATTTCCTCCGGAAAAACTAAGGGCAGATACCTTTCCTTGCCCTCTTTTTGGAACAAGGTATTCGAAGCAACCCACCCGGCGAACTAAACTGGGGCGTGTTGCCTTCTTGGAGGTGGCGGCAGGGACTCGAGCGGCGCAGGTGGTGAAAGGAGCTCGCCCGAGGCACAGGCGCGCGGCCAAGCGAAGTCACCGCGGTGGCTCCGGAGGTATTGCGCAAAACTGAATCTGTTTTTCGTGCTTTAATCCTCAATTTTCCCTGATTGATTCTGTATTCTGGAACATAACTGCGATTTGTGACTTCGTCGGATTGATTGGAAAAGTCTAGTGTTGGATTTAGTCAAAAATTTATCGAAATCACCTAAACCTTACTAAGGACTTAGGAGTTAGGACTGTTGGATTCATGGGCACGTTGGAGGAAATTGTTCCCTTGAATCTTTTTACAGGAAGAGCATTTGAGCACCCAGCGTATGCATAAGAATTGGGGAAATTAGCTCTGGTTTATGACTGTAGTACCTTTTATTTTTCTTCCTATTTTGGGCTCAATTGCTTAATGCCTAGTGGCTAGCTTTATGCAAAACTTACTGGTCATCTAACCAGCTTACGAAATATAGGCCAGAAATCTTAACAAATAAAAAAGAGCCAATGCTAACTCAGAGCTCCTCTGCACAGCTGAAACATATGACACAACAATATAGCCTGTAGTCTCAAGCATTCAGACTCTTCAAATGAAATTCGATAGAGATGTTAGTATGAGAATACACAAACTAACAAGAGCCACACAAACTAGCCAAAACTGTTGACACATTTATGGATGCTTCAACTAGTGATCCCAAATCTTGATCTTACGCATCACTTGGGTGATCCACTCTCGCATCCTTTCATGTGAGCCTTTGTTGTTGCAAAAAAATGTTGTTCTTTTCTTATAGGTCAATCATCCAGAATGGTTGCAGGTCCGGTTCTGCTATTTTATTGTTCCACAGACTCTTCAAATGAAATTCGATAGAGATGTTGGTATAAGAATACGCAAACCTTACCATATCAGGTGTGACAGCCTTGATCATGAATATAATCAGAGTCGTTTGTAGAAAATTATTTCTAGGTTCTATTACCAGAAACAAAACACTGTTTAATTTGCATTTGTATGTGTGTATCATGTGTGACTGCCACCCTTACGGTTTTACATTGTCCTGATTCCGGAATATGAACTTACTCTTGTATTTCTTTCAAGGACTCATTTGTAAATTTTTCACTGATGTACAGCAAAATATAGATGACAAAAAGATGAATTCATCTGTAGTTTCCTTTCTTGATTTGCAGTCTTATTCAGAATTCATTATTCTGAGTTCCCCTATTAATGTTGCCATTGAACTTCTCATGCTCAGCCTTTATTTTGTTTGTGGAGCAGGTTTTTTGGACTCACGGTTTTTAGGGTTTTAGTCTGCTACATTGCCAAATTAGGTTCTTGTTCATATTATGGATCATCAGCCTCAAAATGATGTTGACTTTCTTGAACCATCGGTACTCCTGGATGAGACACATTACCAGGAGGGTTACAAAACAGGTTATAATGATGGCTTGGTATCTGGAAAGGAAGAGGGAAGACAGGTTGGTCTAAAGATGGGGTTTCAGGTTGGTGAAGAACTGGGTTTCTACCAGGGCTGTCTCGATGTGTGGACATCAGCAATTCACATTGATCAAGACGCATTCTCAGCTAGGGTCAGAAAGAACATTGAGCAATTAGCTGCTTTGGTGAGCAGTTATCCATTGTCTGATCCAGAAAATGAGCAGGTTCAAGACATTATGGAGAAGATAAGGCTGAAATTCAGGGTTATCACAGCAAGCCTAGGAGTGAAACTAGAGTATGATGGCCGCCCGGCATCATCAAAGCAGGATGTTGAGGATCTATGAGCATGATGGAAACATTAGGGAGTTTTGTGACCATTTTGTTTGCTATTTCCATTGCAATAGAGACAATTGATGGTTTAAATTTCTTTTATCTCGTGGGGCCCACCTTATTACCGCCTTGAAGTAATCATTGTGAAATCTATCTATATAATCTATAAAACAGCTAATGCCCAATTTTTGGGGTGTCTACCATACTATCAAGTTGTGCATTATAGATTACCCTTGCCCTTACCACCGCATCATCTGTACTCTATCTGGACCGCATCAAAATGAAAGAGAAAATCAAACGGACTTCTTATGCTTCCTAAATGAGTCTTTTTTTTATTATTTGATCTAACTTTCTTATTTTGACATGGGCTCGATGGTAATTCAAATTATGAGTTATAGTACATTTGAGTTTATACACACGTATACAACTCCCCTCAGTTAGAGAACATGTAGCATACTCCCTCTGTTCTTAAATTGTTGTTCATGTTGATTTTTTAATCTAACTTTGATCAATTGCTTTATTCAAAATAATATGAAAAAGTTTAAATTATTATGGGATACTTGCTTTACGGGTATCTTCATACAAGGCTAAGTCGGTGGTCGATCGGGTACTTCATCAACAAGGAAGCCGACCGACTCGGCTTGGAGTGCAAGACAAGAAAGATTAGACTTGTTATATAGAATCATTGTAGAGTACGACTAGGACTCTGCTTGTACTTCCCTGCCGACCGGATATATAAGGCGGTCGGGTACCCCCCATGGAGGGGGGAGGGTTAGAGGCAATTTAGGCTTAACATCTCGTGACAATCAATACAATACAGAACACATGACATAGGGTTTTTACTCTTATTGAGAGGGCCCGAACCTGTATAATACGACGTCTTGTGTAACCATCGTAGTTCTTGGTCTCGACGTAGCCCTATATATTTACTGCCGGTCTTGAGCATTGACAGTTGGCGCGCCAGGAAGGGGACAAGGCTCGTCGGGATTCTCCGTCGACTACGATGGCCGAACATCCCATCATCCAATACTCGCCGGATTTCAAGATCTCTTTTGGATCGCTCGACTTCACGGTCGGCGACAATGGAGTCCTAGGTCTGAACGACTACAGATCAGACTCGACCGCAGCCAGCCCATGGCGTGATCACCGAGTCCGTCTGACATTATCCCTGCATTGATCCCACTCGGATCCGAGCAGGAAGACTCTTCCTTCGGATTTGACTCGACGTCAGATCGGTCTTTTGATGAGGACACGGTCGGATCGACCTACTCATATCCCCATACAGTAAACATGGTGGATATAGTAGATCCTGCTACTGGAAACTAGGATGAGGATCCAGATGCCGAAGAAGAAGGAAATCCAGCCGGTGGTCTCCAAAACCAGCCGGTCGAAGGAGGCCGACAGGATGATAACCCGCCAGCTGATGAATTATCGGTCGGTCACCGCCATCGACTAAGAGGGTCGCGTGGATCGCGTAACGCACGCCAACTGGTTCTTGGCCCTGACCTTGAAGTGGATGGTGTTAAGGTCTACCACACCCCACAGAATAACATCACCGGGGCCAAGACATTGCTTGACACCTTAATGGTTGATGCCCATTATCAAACTCCTGCTATGCAGAAGGCGGTGGCTATGCTCAAAGCCGCGGCGGCACAAGATGCTGCAAAGTCTCAGTCGGTCGCAAGTTCCAGCCATGTATCTCCTCAGGGTCAGCGAAGGCGCGAAGATCTGAGAAATTCTCTCAGCCTCCATGATGGACGAGACACCATCAACTATCATCACGAGGAGCGCGCTCAGGACAACCGACGCTATGAGGAAGAGCAACGTGAACGAAGAATGGACGCCCGATGGGAAGACCGGTGGGATGATCGACGAGAAGACCGACGGGACAACCAACAGGATGATCATCAGAACCCTCCTCCAAGAGACAACCGCGACGACCGACATCGACATGACGATCGGGATCGGCGCGATAATGATGGCAATCGACGACGTCGTCATGACGAGAATGTTGGCCCGTATCACCGTCGTAGCCCAACCACGTCCCCAGACCGACAAAGGCGGTCACCAACGCTTACTAATGACGAGATCGATGGCATCAAGGCTTACGTCCCTCGACTTCGCATTGCTCGATGGCCGAAAGGATTCAAGCTGGTTCCCATAAAAAAAATATGATGGACAAACCAATCCCCGAGAGTGGTTACAACTCTATAGCACGGCGATCCGGTCGGCTGGAAGTGATTCCTACGTAATGGCTAATTACCTTCCGGTCTGCTTAGATCCTGCCGTTCGGATATGGCTCACATCTTTACCTGAGGAGTCAGTCACATCCTGGGGAGACCTCAACCGGAAACTCATAGAAAGTTTCCAAGCAACTTGCAACCGATCGGGCAACCACTTCGACCTCACTCGGATCAAGCAGAAAGGAGACGAGCCTCTTCGTGACTACATCAAGCGGTTTTGCGCTAAGAAGACTGAGATCCCCAATGTCCCCGATCAGCAAATCATTACTGCCTTCCTGGGTGGAATTTGCAGTGACGATCTGGTCCGAGAAATCGGTCGGAGGAACCATGATCTCAAGCTCACCACTCAAGAGTGCTTCGAGATTGCTGATAAGTATGCATCAGGGGAGTCTGCACTTGATGATATCCGAGGAAAGGGCAAGGAGAAGCGGTCGGACAAGCCTGAGTCCTCCAAGAAGGACAAGAAGAAAAAACCTAACAATTCTCTCAACACAGTGGACCGGTTTCGGAAGAATCCTCAGACGAACCAGCCGTCTACTGATGAGTTGCTGAGTGGCATTTGCCCTTGGCATCCCAAGGGAAACCACAAAGCAAAGGATTGCTATTATCTGAAGGGTTTTGCAACAGCTGCGCTCAAGGTGGCCAAGGATCCCCCGAGGCGCAACAACAGCAACAAAGACAAGCCTAAGGATGATGATGATAAGGATGATTCAGGAGAGTTCCAGGAGCCCCGCAAAGAAGTAAACTTCATCTTCAGAGGCCCAGATGCCTATACATCCAAGCGCAAGCAAAAGTTAGAGCTTCGAGAGATTAACTGGATAGAGCCAGCTACACCTCAGTACATGAGGTGGTCTGAGATGCCAATCACTTTTGATCGGTCGGACCATCCAAAACATCTACCAAAACCAGGTCGCTACCCATTGGTGCTTGCTGCGACTATGAAGGAGGTGAAGTTCAATAGAGTACTCATCGATGGAGGAAGCAGTTTAAACCTAATCTTTACTAGGACCCTTCAAGAGCTCGGTCTGTCAATCAATGACCTCCAACCGAGTTCTTCACCCTTCCATGGGATTGTGCTTGGCAAGACTTCAGTCCCAATTGGACAAATCACTCTACCAGTCACCTTTGGCACCCGTGATAATTTTAGGACAGAGCATATCCTATTCCAAGTGGCAGACTTTGAGTCAGCTACCATGCTATCATCGGTCGATCGGCGATGGCCAGGTTTATGGCTGTTCCGCACTATCCGTATCTCACCCTCAAGATGCCAGGCCCGAACGGAATAATCTCCCTCCACTCTGATCTTCGGAATTCTTTTAATTGCAATGTACAGAGTTGTGAGATGGCTACCAAACAGTTGATGCTGTCAGACCAAAAGGAGATTTAAAAGGCGGTCGGTATAGAGGAGCAGACTGGAACGGAGGTTCCTACAAAGAAACCTACCAAGGACAAGATCCAGACCGATGACATCCAAACCAAGGAGATTTTGCTCGATCCTGAGGACCCCGATATGGTGACTTATGCTGGGGTCAACCTTGATGAAAAATAGGAACTCGCGCTCACTCTTTTCCTCCAGGAAAATAGGGATATCTTTGCATGGAAACCATCTGACATGCCGGGAGTTCCTAGGGAAAAGATTGAGCACGTGTTAAGGGTACCTCTAGGGGCTACCCCCGTTCGTCAAAGGCTTAGAAGATTTGTGCAAGATCGCAAGGACACTATAAAGAAGGAGATAGTTAGATTGTTAGAAGCTAAGTTTATAAAGGAGATGTATCATCCCGACTGGTTAGCAAATCCAGTCCTTGTACCTAAAAAGAATAAAGAGTGGAGGATGTGTGTTGATTATACCGATCTCAACAAGGTCTGCCCAAAAGACCCCTTTGCTCTTCCTCGTATTGATCTGATTGTAGATTCGACAGCCGTATATGAGCTTTTAAGCTTTCTGGATGCCTATTTAGGTTATCACCAGATCCCACTGAGAGTCGAAGATCAGATCAAGACTTCCTTTATAATACCCTTTGGCGCCTATTGCTATATCACTATGCCGTTCGGTCTGAAAAATGTTGGCGCGACTTACCAACGAGGTATTCAACGCTGCCTTGCCACTCAAATCGGTCGGAATGCTGAAGCGTATGTTGACGACATCGTTGTCAAGACTCGGAAAGTTGAAAAACTTCTCTCTGACCTGGCAGAAACCTTTGACAATCTGAGACATTATTCAATGAAGCTGAATCCTAAAAAGTGTATTTTTGGGGTTCCATCGGGAAAGTTACTCGGTTACATCGTTTCGAAATGAGGTATAGAGGCTAACCTAGATAAAATCAAGGCAATCCTTGATATGAAGCCACCTAATTCTCAAAGGGACGTTCAGAAGCTGACCAAATGTATGGCATCTTTGAGTCGCTTTATTTCTCGATTGGGAGTTAGGGGGTTACCACTCTTCCGGTTGCTTAAAAAGCAGGACGGCTTTGTCTGGACTGAGGAGGCGCAGTCGGCACTGGACGAATTAAAGATTCATCTCAGTAGTATTCCAGTATTGGTGCCTCCGGAGCCAGGAGAAAAACATCAGCTTTACATCTCGGTCACAACCCAGGTTGTGAGTACTGTTTTGACAGTCGACCGAGAAGAGGAGGGACATGTGTAAAAAGTACAACATCCGGTCTACTTTGTGAGCGAGGTTCTTAGCGCCTCTAAGACAAGGTACCAGCAGATCTTGAAGTTGTTATATGCATTATTGATCACCTTGAGGAAGTTGAAGCACTATTTCCAAGCTCATCTAATTGAAGTTCAAACTTCTTTTGCACTTGGAACGGTATTACATAACCGAGAAACTGAAGGAAAAATAGCCAAGTGGGCAGTCAAGCTTGGTCAGTATACTATTACATTCGCGCCTCGGTCGGCTATAAAGGGACAAGCGTTAGCTGAATTCGTTGTCGAGTGGACAGAGATTCAAAATCCTCCTACTGCCCAAGATATTGAGTACTGGAAAATATACTTTGATAGTTCCCTTCAATTACAAGGGGCATGTGCGGGAGTTGTATTTATCTCGCCTACTGGAGAAAGGCTTCGATACATCCTTCAAATCATGTTTCGCGCGTCTAATAATGCTGCGGAATATAAAGCTCTCCTGCACGGTCTGCGCATTACTGTGTCACTCGGCATTAAGCGCATCGACATATTTGGTGATTCGGCCTTGGTCATTAATCAGGTCACCACGGATTGGAATTGTGTAGATGATAACATGAGTGCTTATTGCCAAGAAGTGCGAAAACTCGAAGACAAGTTTGATGCATTGAAGTTCACACATGTTCTCCGCGATAATAACTAGGCGGCTGATGAGTTAGCCAAGATAGGATCATCTCGGTCTGCAGTACCGCCAGGTGTTTTCCTACATGTTTTGGATTCCCCAACAATTTCTCCCCGGTCAGACATGTTGATGAGTATTGTTGCTGATCTTGTTGACGATGACGTCTCCAAGATCGACTGGCGCGACCCACTCATTCAGTATTTGGATAAGGGAACGCTGCCCTCGGATCCTGATGAGCAGCAAAGATTGGAGATCCGATCTCGAGGATACTTGTTGGTGGGGGACCAATTTTACAAAAGGGGTGGTTCCAACATTTTGATGCGATGCATCTCAATTCCTGAAGGCTAGAAGTTGGTAGAAGAGATTCATTCGAGAATATGCGGCAATCATGCAGCTTTCAGGACTTTGGTCGGCAAAGCTTTCCGGCAAGGGTTTTATTGGCTCGCGGCGATCGAAGATGCACACCAAGTTATTTGGAAGTGTGAGGGTTGTCAATTCTTCACTCAACAAACACATGTGCCTTCACAGCAACTTCACATGATACCATTGACTTGGCCTTTTGCTGTTTGGGGGCTTGATATTGTTGGTCCTTTCAAGAAAGCGCCAGGTGGGTTCACTCATTTGTTTGTTGCTATCGACAAATTCACCAAATGGATTGAAGCGAAGCTGGTCGGCAAGATTACATCCAAGAAGACGATCGAGTTTGTCAAAGATATATTCACTCGGTTTGGAGTTCCTCATGATATCATTACCGATAATGGTACTCCATTCACTTCTGTGGAGTTCCGGGACTTTGCCGATGAGATGGGAATAAAGATCCACTTTGCATCAGTGGCCCATCCAAAAAGCAATGGGCAAGTCGAATGGGTCAATGGTATGATTCTTCAAGGATTAAAGCCGCAGATATTTGACAGACTCAAACCTTATGCCGGTCGGTGGGTCAAAGAGTTGCCTTCAGTCCGTTGGGGGCTTCGGACAAACACCAGTCGAGCTACTGGACAATCACCTTTTTCATTGGTCTATGGCTCAGAAGCTATGTTGCCGACTGAGGTCAGTCTTATCTCGGCACGAGTTCAAGCGTACGATAAAAAGCTTTCTGAGGAGAACCGAGAGATTGATTTGATTGCGGCAGAGGAGTTGCGTGATCGTGCTCTGTTTAGATCGGCACTCTACCAACAAGGTTTGCGTCGTTATTATGATAAGAACGTCCGTAGTCGCCACTTTCAAATTGGAGACCTAGTGCTTCGCCGAGTGCAATCGACAAAGAATCAACATAAGCTCTCTCCAAAGTGGGAAGGACCGTACGTAGTGAAGGAAGTCACTCGCCCGGGGGCTTACCGACTGATGTATGAAGACGGCGATGATATTCCAAACTCCTGGAACATAAATCAGCTACGTCGTTTCTATGCTTAGCTATTATTTTGTGTATTTATACATTATTTATGAATAAAACTTCGGTCTTTTTTAATGAAAGATTTTCTGATGATTTTCATTCTATATCTGTCTCGATTCCTTAATTTATACTATTAAACAATCGAGCCAGGGGGCTAGCAATAGTGTCCCATCTCGGTCTAACCATATTTTGGTTTTGGCCTATTTTTTGACCGACTTATTATCATAAGATCTTGAGATCTTGAGTTTTGGTCTTTATTATTTTGGTCTTACGCTTATACATCATGGTTAAATACTTTGTGCTACACATCAGACTACCACTACACTAAACCCAGAGCCAAAAGTGTGAGAGGTCATGTGTCGATTGGTTGATCCTGTTTGTTACGCGGTTACGGGTTACAACCTAATATGTTATGGCAGACCGATGCAATCTTTGTTTCTCTTGATAGAAACATGTCAATGATATCTTTGTCAAACTTCTAAAGCTATAAAAGTATCATTACAAAAAATACTACTAATGTTTTACAATATTACAGGATTATATCTCCTTTGAAGGAGAAGAAGAGTCAGCCCGAAGTTCGACCTCTGGAGTTGCTGGGGGAGTCGGCACGGTCGGATTGATTTCTATATTTTCGACCAATGCCTGGGAAGTCTCTAGCATGAAATCCAGGAGCAGCTGACATTGGTCGTCGGTCAGGTCGGGGTTAAATCCCTCTTTGATCTTGTCCAATGGCAGAGCAGGAGACCAGGATTGGCAAATCGCCAGCACTTGACTCCCGGCTTCGGTCGCCACTCGCCGAGTGTTATGAGCAATGGCTTCCGATGCATGCTCCAACAAGTAGTCCAGAGAATGACCGGTCTGCTCTACTCAGTTATCATGAACATAGTTCATTGCCTTCCGAGCGGCATAAGATAGAGCTGCAAATAATAATTATTGGTCAGTATGATCAACAGAAGAATCAAGCAGAAGGAAGAAGTCGAAGGCTTACTAGCAAGTTTACATTTGAAAGATTTGGAGACAGCCTTAGCCTCCTCTATCTTCGCGTCAAACCCCTTCAACCCCTCCTGTAGCCGAGTGATCTTGGTCTTCTGGTCTTCAGCCAATTTGGAGAGGCTTTCCTTCTCAACCTTCAAGGCGTCAACGAACCTCTGTTGATTGGAAGTCAACTTCTCCAGATCGGTGATTTTTTGATCGCAAGCTAAAAGTAAAGCTTTTAGCATTAGAGTGGTCAGCAGATTGCTTAAATATGGATGGAAGGAAAACTTACCAGCCAGATCTGCACGAACTTGGTCTAAGACCTTGTTTATCTCTTGTCGGTCGGCCAACAGCTTCTTGTTTTCTTCTAGGGCCTTGTAGAGCTGCTGACCGGTGACTAGCAAGACAAATAAGAAGTTAGTATAAAACATAAAGACAAGAAGATTAGGCGACCAAGGACATACCAAAAGTTTTGGCTTCAAGATATTCCACTCTAGCCTGCTTTCGCTCCACAAGAGGATACACTTTCTGATATGCAGAAGATAAATAAGCTAAAAGATGAGAGCGAAGCAAGGTAAAAGCATAATGTTGAGTTACCTTGCTGGACTCCCGGTGTTGGTGCAAAATCTCTGCATCCTCTACCTCAGGCTGACCAAGCATATCTGCAGGAAGAGTTCTTTTACCTTTGTCAAGAGGCAAAGAGATATTAGTCGGAGTGGTCTAAGATAGAGGCTCGGGAGTGGAGGCGGGAACCTTCTGTTCAAACAGTTTATCCACTTCGGTCGGCATGTTTGAAGACTTGCCAACCGAATGGGACACACCAGTCGAACGAAGTGGGAGCGCAGACCGAGTATCTTCAGATCCCTGAGCACTCTGAGAATCATTTATCTAACTGCCAAGAATAAATAAATAAATAAAAGAAAGAGATCAGAAGATGTTGAGATCAACAATAAGAGACAAGGAGTATAGGGTTTAAAGATTAAACCTGGGAGCCTTCTTGAGCTTGATCCGACATAGCCTCTTCTTTGAAAAAGTTGACTGAAAATCAGTCTCCTTCCTCTTTTGAGAGGGCTGGTCAGACTTGCCAGTCTGCACTACCTCTTCCGTTGACCTCTGAGTTTGGCTCGGGGGCTCCGGTCGGTCTAAAGGTTGGCTGGAGGTTGCAGGAGAAGGTTGACCAGCATCTGCGGTAGTTATTTCTTCATCGTTGTCCTGGTCCCCCACATATTGGCGACGACGCGTGATGGTCCGCTTCTGGAGCTTGTCTGGGGAGGCCAGAGTAAAGATGGGAGTGACGTTGACTGGCTGAGCGCCTGCGGAGGAACTTGAACCCCCAGCGCCGGTCAGCGGTGTCTTCTTGACATAATCAGGTCCCTCAGTATCGGTCTGTATAAAGATCAAAACAATGAGTACAATCTCAAGATAGGGTAACAAGGGCTAGCTAAAGGCAGACTGAGGCTTACTCGGGCTCACATTGTACCCTTGTTATACGCCTTTGAGACCAAAGAATGGTCCTGAAGAATTTCCCCTTCAAACATCTTCACCAAGCATCTTCGGCGGAGTTCGCCATTTGGTGGATTCGGCACTTCCCTGATCTAATCCTCATTAACATAGTCCCATGCCGGGTGACATTGAAGCTTCAAGGGCTGAACTCGTTGGATGATAAAGCTTTTGGCCACTGTGATGCCATCGACGCCTTCAGCCTTCAGATCGGCAATTTTCTTGAGTAGGGCGACCACCTGAGGATTGGTCGGATCGGGCCTCTCTGTCCAATGCGCTTGGGGAATAGCCTTTGCACCAGTGAAGTCGGCAAGAACAGGAGGAGGGTTATCACAATATGATAAGTGTAGAGTGCCCGATCTTTCGGCGAGTGTAGATAACTTCGATTCGGTGGATGTCGACCCTCATGATCCGACTATGACGAGCAAGCCCGAAGCGCCAATGCAATCGCTGAACTAACTTCCGGAGGATATTAACCTTGCGGTAAACAAGATCAACCTGATCACGAGGATCAATTCTTACGCGCAATCGAAGAACGAGCAAGAATTAGAGGCGAGCAATCTGATGTATTGCACGAAGGTGGAGTTCTGAATTCACGTCGAGAGACGGATGAATAGCTAAGCTAATCTTAAAACAAAACTCAAAGATTACAAGGGGCGTAACCCTTGACTAAATAGGGGGAGCGCGGCATCTAGGGCCGACTGAAGTAGAGAGGCGTGCGGTGGAGAGGTAGTCGCGCGACTTGGGCTACTTGGGCCTTTGAGGGGCGTCATCCTGGGCCGTCGTTCCTTAGCATCAAAACCATCTTCAATTCATGGGCTCGAGCTCTAGTGATTGGGCCCTTGTACGTCGTCATCTCGTTGGAAGATGGGTCCATAACTTGAGAAGGCGCGACAACGAGAGGTGGAGGCGTGACAACTTGGTTTGGCGCACCGTCTTCCGTCGTCGTTGTTCGTATGTCGTTGATGTCCTCATCATCCTCCCCTTCTTGAAGCGAAGTCGTCCTCGACGGCAACGCATCATCCTATATGGTCTCAAATCTGCAACATTAAAACTAGTGGAAACACCAAACTCCATGGGCAAGTCAAGAACATAAGCATTATCGTTAATCTTGGTTAGCACTTTAAAAGGACCAGTAGCACGAGGCATCAATTTAGAACGACGCAAAGTAGGAAATCTATCTTTACGCAAGTGCAACCAAACGAAATCACCAGGTTCAAAAGAAACATGTTTTCTACCTTTACTACCAGCAACTTGATACTTCTTATTAGCAATGACAATGTTGTGTTGTGTTTCTTCATGCAATTGTTTCATGTGATCAATATGAGCAATAACATCAACATTTGGTTCATCTTCAGCATCAATAGCAAACAAATCAATAGGCGCCCTAGGAACATAGCCATAAACAACCTCAAAAGGACACATTTTAGTGGCAGAATATGTAGCACGATTATAAGCAAATTCAACATGAGGTAAACAATCTTCCCAACGTCTCAAATTTTTATCTAGAACAGCTCTAAGCATAGCATACAAAGTTCTATTTACTACCTCTGTTTGCCCATTAGTTTGAAGATGACAAGTAGTACTAAACAGCAGCTTAGTTCCTAATTTATTTCAAAGAGAACGTCAAAAGTGACTAAGAAACTTAGCATCACGATCAGAGACAATTGTTTTACGAATTCCATGCAGTCTAACAATCTCTCTAAAGAATAATTCAGCAACATTGGAGGCATCATCAGTTTTATGACAAGGTATAAAGTGAGCCATTTTAGAGAAACGATCAACCACCACAAAAATACTGTCCCTTCCCTTCTTAGTACGAGGCAATCCCAAAACAAAATCCATCGAAATATCATGCCAAAGAGAAGAGGGAACAGGTAAGGGCATATACAAACCATGATTACCCAAACAGGATTTAGCTTTTTGACATGTAGTACAGCGGGCAACAAGGCGCTCAACATCACGGCGCATCCGTGGACAAAAGAAGTGATCGACCAACACCTCATGTGTCTTGAAAACGCCAAAATGACCCATAAGACCACCTCCATGCGCCTCCTGTAACAACAAAAGACGAACCGAGCTAGCTGGAATACACAGCTTGTTAGCACGAAACAGGAACCCATCCTGCATATGAAATTTCCCCCAAGGTTTGCCATCCTTACAATGCATCATAATATCATGAAAATCAGCATCATTCACATACTGATCTTTCAAAGCTTGCAAACCAAAGATTTCAAAGTCTAATTGGGACAGCATTGTATAACGACGAGACAAAGCATCGACAATCACATTTTCCTTCCCGTTTTTATGTTTAATGATGTATGGAAAAGATTCAATAAATTCAACCCATTTAGCATGCCAACGGTTCAGATTAGTCTGGGTTCTAATATATTTCAAAGCCTCATGATCAGAATGAATAATAAATTTACGAGGTCATAAATAATGCTGCCATGTTTGCAAAGTTCTTACTAAAGCATAAAGTTTTTTATCATAAGTGGAATATTTAAGAGCAGCACCACTTAACTTCTCACTAATATAAGCAATGGGTTTATGATCTTGTAACAAAACAGCACCCAAACCAATTCCACTAGCATCACATTCCAATTCAAACACTTTATCAAAATTAGGCAATTGTAAGAGAGGAGCGTGAGTTAACCGTTCCTTTAAAGTATTGAATGCATCGTATTGTGGTGCACCCCACTCAAATGGCGCACCCTTCTTGCTTAGCTCATGTAATGGTGCAGCAATAGAACTGAAATCCCGCACAAAACGACGATAGAAGCCTGCAAGACCAAGAAAACTGCGAACCTGTGTGACCGTCGTCGGTTGTGGCCAACTCTGAATGGCGTCCACCTTGCTGCTATCCACCTCAATGCCCTGCGGAGTAACAACATAGCCAAGAAACGAAACACATTGCGTGCAAAAAGTGCATTTTTCCATGTTCTCAAATAAGCGAGCAGCACGCAAAGCATCAAAAACAACATGCAAATGATCAAAATGCTCATTCATGGATTTGCTGTATATAAGGATATCGTAAAAATAGACAACAACAAATATTCCAATGAAAGGCCAAAGAACTTCATTCATTAAGTGCATAAAAGTGCTAGGAGCATTAGACAATCCAAACGGCATAACCAACCATTCATACAAGCCAAATTTAGTTTTAAAAACCGTTTTCCATTCATCTCCTAATTTCATTCTTATCTGATGGTAACCACTACGCAAATCAACCTTAGAGAAAATTGTGGCACCACTAAGTTCATCAAGCATATCATCAAGGCATGGTATAGGATATTGATAATGAATTGTAATATTGTTAATGGCACGACAATCTACACACATACGCCAAGAACCATCTTTCTTAGGAACAAGCAAAACAGGAACCGAACAAGGACTGAGAGACTCACGAATGTAACCTTTATCAAGCAATGCTTGCACTTGACGCTTAATTTCTTTTGTCTCCTCAGGATTTGTACGGTACGGGGCGCGATTTGGAAGCTGTGCGCCTGGAATTAAATCAATCTGATGTTCTATGCCACGAATAGGAGGAAGACCTGGTGGCAATTCAGCAGGAAAAACATCTTTATAGTTCTGCAGAAGGTTAGCAATAGCAGGAGGAATATGCAACATAGGTGCCTCATCTAATGAAACAAGCATACGAGAGCAAACTAGCGCATAGCAGGGCAGATTAGCATCATGTAACTCATCAAAATCAGCTCGTGTAGCAAGCAATATAGGGTTATACAATTTGATCTCAGGTTGAGCAGGTGCAACAGGTGGTGATTTAATCAATTTTGTAGCTTTTGCCGCTCTAGCAATATCATCTTTTAGAACTTGTTCAGGTGTAATAGGATGAATAACAATTTTTTGACCCTTAAACATAAAGGAATAATTATTAGAGCGACCATGATGAACACTATCAACATCATATTGCCAAGGACGTCCAAGCAACAAAGAGCATGCTTCCATTGGAACAATATCACAATCCACAAAATCAGAATATGCAGCAAGAGAGAAAGGAACACATACCGAGCACGTTACCTTTATTTTGCCGCCATCATTAAGCCATTGAACGTGATAAGGCTGTAGATGCTTCCTTGTTCGCAATGATAACTGCTCCACCAAGGTCCTACTAGCCAAATTGTTACAACTGCCACCATCGATGATTATACGGATCGCTCGTTCTTGCACGCCTTTAATATGAAAAATGTTGTGGTGCTGATTCTTTTCGTCTGGCACGACCTGTGTACTAAGAACACGCTGCACAACAAGAGTTGCATACCTGTCGGTGGCACTAGAGTCGACATGAATCTCCGTATTATCTGCATGATTAGTGGCAAGCATAGTCTATAGAGTATCCTCAGAATCACTAGCAGAAGAATACTCACCGTCATCACGAATCAACATAGTTCGTTTGTTTGGACAATCGCGTATCACATGACCAAATCCTTTGCAACGGTAACACTGAGTATCGCAAGCTCGTCTAGACGACGAGGAGGACGGCGCGGTCGAGACAGATCTGGCCATGGGTGGAGCACTCGACTTGGATGAGGTCGCAGTGTGGTCGCGTGACGTGGAAGAAGGCGCCGATCGTGGAGCTGAAGGCGTCTTGGACCCTGCAAAAGTGTTAGGTCTTGACGAAGATTGTCGATCCTGCACTTCTCGTTCAGCTTTACAAGCATATTCAAACAAGGTGGTGATATCATCATAATTCTTATAATCAAGAATGTTCTAAATTTCACGATTTAACCCACCCCTAAAGCGAGCCATAGCAGCATCCTCTAGTTCAACTAAACCACAGCGAATCATACCCTTTTACAAAGCTTTATAATAATCCTCTATAGATTGTGAACCTTGTTGAAAGCGCTGCATTTGATTAAGCAAATCTCTAGCATAATAGGAGGGCACAAAACGATGACGCATAGCAGCTTTTAATGCCGTCCAAGTGGCTGGAACATTATTAGGATATTTTTGTCTATACTCACGCCACCAAAGTAAAGCAAATTCAGTAAATTCACTAATAGCAGCCTTAACTTGTAAATTAGCAGGGATATCATGGCATGTAAATTTTTGGTCAACCTCTAATTCCCAATCAAGATAAGCACCCGGATCATATTTACCAGTAAAAGTGGGAATACGAAATTTAATTCTACCAAAAGAATCATTAGTAGGAACACGTACCCTACGAGCATGACCATGACGATTGGCGTCATCCTTCTCGGTGTCGGCGCCATAGTCGTGTGTAGTTTGCAACTCTGTGAGCTGCGTCGTCATGGTCCCAAGTTGCGTTGACATGGCCTCAAGACGAGTCATGATCGTCGCGAGCGTGGTGTGGGCAGCCGTATCAGCAAGGTCGAGCTGATCAAAACGCTCGTTTGACGAAGTAATCGTAGAGTCAAGTCTCTCGTGCATCGTCTTCATGTCGTTTTGTAGACCTTCAACTTGCGCCTGGACTTCTTGGAGGGTGAGCTCCTCTGACTTCGAGTTGTTTTCTGCCATAGAAACACAAGCAACACAGAAAAAGATCCTACGACAAGAGGTGAGTGGTGGATGAAAAGCTCAATCAAAAAGCTGTTATCAAATCCTTACCCGTCCTTACCAAGCACGCAAGTGTGAACTGCAACCACAGGTAAAACCGGTGGAAGATTGGAGGAGCGATTGCGTGGTGAAACAAAAACCTGCTCGTAGTAGAAAATTTGTGGAGCTAGGAGGCTGCACTCAATCAAGGGTTAGCACAATGCAAACAATAACTGCAAAGCTGAATAAAGGTGCTAAATGCGAAAAGATTGCTGCCGGCACAAGTGGAAGAGGAAAGAAGAAGAATCGAAACAAACGGATCCGAAGAAGGGTAAAGAACAGTAACGTGTCGCCTATGGTGCTCAAGCGCTCTTTTTTCTTTTCTTTTCTCTCTCTCTTTTTTTTTACTTCTGCCCCTCTTTTTTTTTTAACCTATGTTAGGGGAGTGTGAAGAAAAAACAATGCATACACACTTTTTTTTTAACCTATGTCATGGAGTGTGAAGAAAAAATAATGCATACACACTCTCTCTCTCTCTCTCTCTAGAGTAGGGATAAACGGAAATTGAGCAGAACACAACACAAGGCGGGGCGGGGCGGTTTACCACGTAACCAAGTTGGATGCAACGAGTCACGTGATTGACCCGGACTCACGGTGCAGCGGCAAAACCTGGCAAGTGATCGGCTGACCAAAACGCAACTGAGTAAGACTCGTTACGCGTGGCCAAGTAGGAGAGCGAGGCGGAGACAACAGATGCGACGGAAAGCAAATTGTGGTGGCTAAACACATGATGTGGTGGAAGGATATGACAATGATGAGGAGAAAATAATGAAACACCGTGTACCAGCAACGATCAAAAGCGATAGCACAAAAACTCAACAACGCAAATTATTGAACGAAAGTGCGAGGCTCAAAACTGTACTGGGGTAAAATTATTTTTGTAGTTTTTGGTTTATGTGGACTTGGATAAACTCACCAAGAAATACTGGAATCTGATACCACTTGATAAGTGTAGAGTGCCCGATCTTTCGGCGAGTGTAGATAACTTCGATTCGGTGGATGTCGACCCTCTCGATCCGACTACGACGAGCAAGCTCGAAGCACCAATGCGATCACTGAACCAACTTCCGGAGGATATTAACCTTGCGATAAACAAGATCAACCTGATCATGAGGATCAATTCTTACGCGCAATCTAAGAACGAGCTAGAATTAGAGGCGAGCAATCTGATGTATTGCACGAAGGTGGAGTTCTGAATTCACGTCGAGAGACGGATGAATAGCTAAGCTAATCTTAAAACAAAACTCAAAGATTACAAGGGGCGCAACCCTTGACTAAATAGGGGGAGCGCGGCATCTAGGGCTGGCTGAAGTAGAGAGGCTTACGGTGGAGAGGTAGTCGCACGACTTGGGCTACTTGGGCCTTCGAGGGGCGTCATCCTGGGCCCTCGTTCCTTAGCATCAAAACCATCTTCAATTCCTGGGCTCGAGCTCTAGTGATTGGGCCCTTGTACGTCGTCGTCTCGTCGGAAGATGGATCCATAACTTGAGAAGGCGCGACGATGAGAGGTGGAGGCGTGACAACTTGGTTAGGCGCGCCGTCTTTCATCGTCGTTGTTCGTATGTCATTGATGTCCTCATCACAATAGAACCACTCGTCCTTCCAATTCTTGTTTCCGGTCTTCAATGGGACATTTATGTAGACCTCCTTCTTGCGTAACTAGACGCCGACACCACCTATGGCCACTAGGTTTTCCTTGGTGGGCAGCGGTCAGAGGACAAATAGATGGCAGAAGAGATCGAAATGGGGGAGAACACCACGAAAAGCTTCGCACAAATGTACGAAGATGGCAATATGAAGAATGGAGTTGGGATTGAGGTTGACAAGCTCAATCCCAAAGAAAAAAGGAGCCCGCGTAAAAAACTGCAGCAGGAAACTCCAAAGCCATGCTCAAAGAATGAGCAAAACACTATGATCTGCTGGTGAATGGGAATGGGGCATGATTCGCGGGGTACCTTCCAGTCGATCCGAGCCTGCTCTGGAAGGACGCTATCCAACACCAGCTTGTTCATGTCACCCTGTGAAAGGCTACTCTTTGAGAACTCTTGAAGTTGCTCCGGGATGTCGACCTCCGACGAGGACGACGCAGCGGTGGCGGAAGAAGAAGCTGGGATTGAAATAGAAGTCCTCTTGTGACCCATTGCGAACAGGATTGAACGCGGTGAAGGAGTTCGAAAAACTTCGCCAAAGCTCGGGGGCTAAACGCGGCGGGATCTATGGCGGCCGGAAGCGAGAAAGCTAACCCTAGCCGGAAAAACAGAGTAGTCGTGAGCGCAGAGAAGGCGCAAAGAAGACGAAGAGTTCGTGGGCAAATGCGGCGTGGACTGAAGGTCAACCTAGTGCAGCCTTTTATACCCTTGCCTTTTTGACCTAAGGGTCCCATGGACCGGGGTGGGCCGTACTGTAGTGCGATCCTAATATTAACTTAGAGGTTAATTAAGGGCTTAAGCCCATTAGGGTTACAAACACAGAAAAATGAGACTCGGGGGCTTCTTTGATGAGAAGTACCCGAGAATTATTTAGCCATATCTATGTGATTTGATGATCATGTGGCAAAGGACTTGATGGTCATATGGTACAAGTTCAAAGGTTATGGTATTGACTAAATTCAAATAACCAGAATTACCAAATTTGGACTTGAACGGGTGATTGGAATTAGGGAAGAGCTATTTTGACAAAAGTTATTTAGCTAAATATTGAATATGACTAGAGTCATAAAATTCCGACCGACCTATCACTCAGGAATAATATGCGCCACTCTGCCGGTCTAATGATCGGTCGGTAAAGTGATCACTTAGCAATAGGACTTAAGGGTTTGATAACCAAAAGTCTAAAAGATTCAAACTTGATGGTTTGAATATCTGTAAACAAATTAATAAGAGCTAATACAATTAGACTCTTGCATTATTTGTTAGTCTCCAAATTATACAAGAGTCGGGGGCTACACCTGATCAGGTGCACCTGACCGGTGCACCAGATCTATGAGAAACTTCGATAACGAGGTCTTTCTAATTTATGATCTTTAGATCATTCGGAGAATTAAAGCTCAAAATTAGAAAGCACTCGGGGGCTGTTGTGGAATACTTGCTTTACGGGTATATTTATACAAGGCTAAGTCGGTGGCCGACCGGGTACTTCATCAACAAGGAAGTCGACCGACTCGGCTTGGAGTACAAGACAAGAAAGATTAGACTTGCTATATAGATTTATTGTAGAGTATGACTAGGACTCTGCTTGTACCCCCTGTCGACCGGATATATAAGGCGGCAGGGTACCCCCATGGAGGGGGGAGGGTTAGAGGCAATTTAGGTTTAACATCTCATGACAATCAATACAATACAAAACACAGGACATAGGGTTTTTACTCTTATTGAGAGGGCCCAAAGCTGTATAATTCGGCGTCTTGTGTACCATCGTAGTTCTTGGTCTCGACGTAGTCCTATATATTTACTGCCGGTCTTGAGCATCGACAATTATGCTTCAATTTCCTTTGACGATAAAATAAACTATGATAATAGATATAATATTTTCTAAATTTTTTTGAATAAGATGAATAGTCAAAATTAATTAAAAAAATCAATGATAACACCAATTTAAGTACGGAAGGAGTACAATTTTTCTCATGAGTCATGAATCATGTTTCCTTTTTCTTCAATGTCCTCCGTTCGCAACAATAGCAAGTGTCATGTATTTTTATGGCAAGTGATGCATTAGCATTGTTGGATCTCAGAACGAAATACATGATTATCATACAATTTGAATACATGATTATCATACAATTTTTTATTATCAATTGTTTTATTATATTTATTTAGAGAATATGGTAAGCAGGGCCGTCCTTGGGCCAGTGGGGGCTATGCGAAGGCACAGGGCCCCCAATTCCCTGGGGCCCCAAAAATACAACATAGGCCTGCTATTGGAGTATTGGACATCTAGAATATCAGTTGCCTTTCCAAGTCCCAACATCACGGAGTCACAACGACGGAATTATTTCTTATCGACCTTTCACTGTTTTGGTTGCCGCTGCCTGCCAGAACATGGTAGAAGATCTGTCAACTGAGACTTGCAATATGCAGCTGCATCACACATCCGGTAATAAACAAGTTCTCTTCGCTTCAAACAATAGCCTGGGTGAATTCGTGAGTACAATTGATTACTGGTTAGTATTAGTGAACTATCTTATCTTTTGTTTATTATTAAATCTAATATCATTTTAATTTTGCTACAATAGCACTTGAGAGTGAAATGTTGGAGAACATTATTGAAAATTTCATTTCGAAGAACACCACAAGAATAATAATCAATTAGTTATTCAAGTAAAGGTATGTATTGGTACCTATATATATTTATGCTACTGTTTTAACTGTATTATTACATCTATATATTATAAAATTAGTGTCTTGGCCTCATTTCAGAATTTTGCATAGGGCCCCGATTTTTGCCGGGACGATCCTGATGGTAAGCCATATAAGGATATATTTGTCTAGAAGAATACTTTCATACTATCTCGCCTTTATTTGCTTTTACAACTGCTTATTCTGCCCCAAAGGTGGGGTCGCTGATTATTCTGCCCGAATAATGAATCAGAAGAGACATGTAAAGAAAAAGAAAGGAAAATGCAAGTTTATCCACTCCTGAGTAGGAAAAGAAAAAATTAAAAAAAACGACAGGACTGCTTCTCCCTAATCCGAATCCAATTACTATAGTACTCATGTCCTTCAACTATATCTATGGAAAAGCTTCGAGACGGACTCTATCTGAGTCCAATTGCTACACGAGTTAGCGTACAAAAGAATTGAACAAGTGTACACAAACCAACACCGTACACGTCCATCTGTCTGTCGCGACTCATCCTAAGTTATAGGAAAGCAGAATCCCGAACACGTTGTTAGTTACTACAACACATCGTTCGGTTGATGGGAAGAAACAACTCCAAAAAGCCTACACATACACAATGGAGGCTATCAACGGCCACAACAAAAGTGCAATACCCCTACATGCAAATATAGAAAGTAAAGAAGAAGAAAATGATCTGGTCCGGAAGAAGCGCATGAAGATCAAACACTACCACAAAATAACCCTGTAGCGGTGGCAGCACAAAGGCCGCAGCGGCGCGGCCCAAAGTGAGCCGCCGCTACATAGCCTAGGGGGCCTGTCGTGGGCTGAGCCATAGCTATAGAGCCCCCAATAGCGACGATTGATAATGTTAACTACCGCTATAAATGGCCCAACTTTATAGCGGCGGTTGACAATGTTAACCGCCGCTATTTAGGACATAATAGCGACGGTTGAAAATGACAACCGCCGCTATAAAGTTCCCAGCCTATAAATACTGCGTTCCGACAGCTCCTCTGTTCACTCGAACAGTGGCGGCCCGAAAATTTGGGTAAATCACAAAAATCAAGGGGTAAGGTTTTGAGTTCATTTTTTTTGTAGAAATTTGATCTTTGAGGTAAGGGGAACTCATCCCATTGGTTTTTTTTTGTGTTCTCATTTTGAAATCAAGTAAAATTTTGTGGTTTAAGTTTGTTAGGTTTCCATCAAATTTTAGCTAAATTCGTTTGATTTGAATGATTCTATTTGGATATAGTTGAAGTTTATGAAGGCATACATCATTTCTTTTTATCACTACACAAAATAATTATTATATCTAGCTTGTTTTATGTCAATGGGAATCTAGATCTAGTTTGGTTTTTAGAAGAGAGAGAAGGTAGTATTAGGGCAAGAGGGATGCTAATTATTTTATTATTTCTTGATAAACATTAGATAATATATAAAATAATTTGATATTTGTTTCATTTTACCTTGCATAATATTTCTCACTTAATATATATTATATTTCAATGTTTAAATATTTAGTGATTATTTAAATTTTTTGTTACACATAATTAATTAATTAATTCCTAATATTTTGGATAGATTATGATAAAAGTTAAATAATATATAAAATAATTTGATGCTTTATTTATTTTACCTTACATAATATTTTTCACTTCATGTATATTAATTTCAATATTTATATATTTAGTGAATATTTAAATTTTGTGTTATTAATTAATTTTTGGGTTTACATTCAAGATCATTCACGATGGATAGATTTTGGATGTACGAGGCACCAAGACCGGATCCAATATTTTTACGAGAAGTTTCTAAATCCATCGAAGCGGTCGTAGTACATGCTTGACATGAATGGACGACTGATATATATTATCCGTGTTTTGATTGCAAGAATCAGAAGCTGTGGAATGATATAGAAGTAATAAAGTCACACTTGGTGCGGAGGGATTTTGTTGATGGATACACGAGATGGATAAAATATGGTGAGAACAGTGTGGTCGATATGAAATTTGATGAGCATATTGAAGTTGAAGTCGAGGCTGTCAATTCGCCTCGTGCAGATGCGATGGATTCGCCTGGTGAAGCTGATTTTGATGTTGAGGAGTTGTTGTGTCACATTGAGCCGCAGGTGTTAATCAATGCCGGTACAACTAAAGGGCTTGATAATTTTCATAGAATAGAGAAGGCATCAAAGGATCCATTATCTGATGAATCTAAGGGATGTGGTAAAGAGTACACCGTGTTACATACTGTACTTGAGCTGATAAAGCTAAAGGCCATGCATGGCTGGTCGGATGCTAGTTTTATAGATTTATTGGAACTTATTTCCGATGCACTGCAGAAACACAACTTGTTGCCAAGGACAACATACCTTGCTAAGAAGCTGATTTCCCCACTTTTGTTGGGCGTTCAAAAAATTCGCGCGTATCCAAATTATTGCATATTGTATCGAAAGGAGCATCAGGACGCTGTGAGATGCCCAAGGTGCAAACGCAGTCTTTACAAGAGAAACAACGATTATGACACCAATGGACGATTGAAGAATACAACTAAGGGGAGAAAGAACAAAAGGAGTTCTATCATCGATGACAGTGATGACACTAAGGTTCCTGCCTTAGTCATGTGGTACTTACCCGTGGTCGATCGCATTAGATACTTGTTCGCCAATCCTAGGAATGCGGCAATGATGACATGGCATGCCCGCAAGGGAGACGGTAAGCTCAGGCATCCCGCAGATGGACCACAGTGGAAAAAGTTCGATGAGGATCATCGAGACTTCTTTAATAAGAAAAGGAACCTACGGTTTGCATTGAGTACAGACGGGATGAGCCCATTCGGTCAAACGAGGAATCCGCATAGCACTTGGCCAGTGTTACTAGCAATGTACAATATTTCACCATGGTTATGCCATAAGCGTAAGTACCTACTACTGATCACTCTTATATCTGAGCCCAAAGAACCTGGTAACGACATAGACGTGTTCTTAGTACCATTGTTCGAAGACCTGTAGAAACTATGGTTGGAGGGGGTCCGTATATGGGATGAGTATCTGAGAGAGTATTTCACGCTCAGAGCAATTATTTTTTACACGGTAAGTGATTCCCCGACACTAAGGACGTTTTCGGGATAGGTCAAAGGAAAGGCGGCATGTTTCGTATGCATTGATGATACATCCCATGTGTACCTTCAAGCATCCCAGAAGCTAGTGTATATGCGAAGCCGCTGATTCTTACCAGCAAAATACAGGTATCGCGCGATGGCTAGACACTTTGATGGCAAAGTTGAGAACGACATAGAACCTCGCCATTGTATAGGCAGGGTCGTGTTTGACCTTGTTAAAAACATCAGTGTTATTTTTGGAAAGCCGGTGAAGGAAGTCAAAAAGGCAAAAGGTCTCACGCCATTTAAGAAGAAATCTATTTTCTATGAATATTTCAATTATTGGAAAGATTTGAAAGTGAATCATGCATTCAACTGGATGCATATTGGGAAGGGTGTATTTGACAGTAGTAGCGGACTTATACTCGACCAACCCAGTAAGATAAAGGATGGACTCAGCACACGTAGAGATCTTGTAGTGATGGGAATAAGACCAGAGCTCCATCCGCAAGAAAGAGCAAATGGAAAGTACTTTCTCCCCCTGACAGCCTACACACTTACGATTGAGGAGAAAAAAGCATTCTGCAAGTGCCTCAGTGGGATTAAAGTACCGACGGGTTTCTCATCAAATATCAAGAATCTTGTAAACATGGAAAAGTTAAAAATAAGTGGGTACAACACTCACGATTGCCACATAATGCTTTTGATGTTTCTCCCTATTGCTATCAGAGTTGTTAAATCACCATGGCTGAAGTTGGTTGTAACTCGTCTTTGCTACTTCTTTAACGCGGTATCGAAGAAGGTCATAACTGAAGACGAGTTAAATGACCTAGGAACCCATATCATATGAAAGAAACAATGTGCAAACTTGAGATGGTCTTCCCTCCTTCCTTTTTTGATACGATAGAACACTTCATAATTCATATTGTTGACCAAATCTCTGCATTGGGCCCCATCTACCTATATCAGATGTTTCCATTTGAGAGGTTCATCTATGTATTGATACGCTATGTACATACTCGTTCACATCCAGAGGGTTCTATGATCAAGGGCTAAACAACTGAAGAGATCATCGAATATTGCTCAGATTACATTAATGATGGTAGCAGATCAATTGGACTCCCCGTGTCTCGTCATGAGGATAGATTATCTGGAAAAGGTACGAAAGGACGTAGATTGTTCATTGACCGTGACTTCAAACGAGTGGACCAAGCACATTTCAGCATATTGCAACAGATGCAGATTGTGGGACCGTACTTTGAGAAACATCTGTTAGAGCTCTGCCATAACAACAAGGATGCGACGGATAAATGGATCATAGACGAGCACAAGCGCTCGTTCATATCATGGTTTAGGTCCCTAAACCTTCCAAGTGGCGAGTCTGTGGAAGAGAAAATATTGAGAAAGTCAGTTAACCGCCCAAGAAGAACCGTGGTTACCTTTTAGGCATACGACATCAATGGTTTTACCTTCTACACCCAACAGAAGGATAAGAAGAGCAAGTGTAAAAACCGCGGTGTACGAGTAGAAGCCATTGACGAAGAGGACCAGACGACCTCGTATTATGGGTACATTGAGAAAATATGGGAACTAGACTACGGTGCAAATTTACAGGTTCCCATATTTAAATGCAAATGGGTGAAGCACTCTAATGGCGTCGAGATGGATGAATATGGTTTCACAATTGTTTATCTTGACAATGTTGGTCACAAAGATGACCCTTGGATACTTGCCAAGACCGTGAAACAGGTGTTTTATGTACTTGATCCAAAGGATGAAAAGAAATACATTGTTGTTCTAGGTAAACAAAGAATCGTTGGAGTGAAGAATATGGAGGATCGAGATGACTACAATCAATATGACGAGGTGCCATGTTTCATAGATCCAAAAAATTTTAAAGTCTTGGAAGCAAGACTCTCCTTTGCTGGCGGAATGCCCTACATGCGCACTGATCACTGCCAAGGAAAAGTCGTTCAAGGATAACTCAAGCATCATGTAATTTTATTTTGTTAAGTACCTTTTATTATTTCAACCTTGTATATGTTCTATGTAATTTATGCTTATTTGAATATAAATATTGTGTAACTTATGTAATTTATGCCTATGTAATTTGAATATTGTTTATAAAAAAAATAGGGGAATAAAATGAATAATACAATTTTTGGAACATGAATAACTTTATGTTAAAAAAACATCAACTTTTTAGCGGCGGCTCACAAAACCAACCGCCTACAAAAATTTAGGACCTAACATTAATTTTTATTAAGTATAGGGGCCTAATTATAAAAAGACAGGACTAAAACATAATTAATAATAAACTCAAGGGTTCTTTTGTAAAATTCTAGGGCTAATATATTATTTATAAAAAATCAGGTGCTAAAATGAATAATAAATTTTTTGGAAAATGAATAACACTATTTTTTTAAAAACAAATCGACATGTTTTTAGCGGCGGCTCACAAAGGCATCCGCCGCTATCCCTTTGTAGCGGCGGTTGCCTTTATGAGCCGCCGCTAAAGAGATTTGCCTTATATAAACACGGGGCATGGCGGGGCCTGAACCCTAACCGAGTGTAGAAGAGACGACGCCGTCAGGCTGACCTACCGCCTCCCCGAGCATCGCCGCCGACAGCCTCTTCCTCCTCTGCTCATCGACGGCCACCACGCGGGCCCCCTCATCTGTCCCCAAGCACCGCATCTGAGCACGCCAGCCTCCTCCCCCTCATCGACGATGAGCACGTGGTCCCCCTCCCCCTCCTCGAGCACGTTGTGTGGGCCTCCTTCTTCGAGCGCCGCCGTCGTGCTCTCCATCATCAACGACGAGCGCGCGAGCCTCCTCCCCCTCCTCGAGCTCACCGCATCTGACCGCGCCGGCCTCCCCATCATCGATGACGAGCGCGCAGGCCTCCTCGAGCTTGCCGCATCTGACCGCGCCGGCCTCCCCCTTATCGACGATAAGCACGCGGTCCCCCTCCCCCTCCTCGAGCACGCTGTGTGGGCCTCCTTCTCCTCCCGCTCCCTAAGTGCTGCCACGCGGGCCTCCTCCTCCTCCCGCTTGATCAAGGAGCTCCGGCCAGAAGCGCCACGGGTTCTCCCCGACGCCTCCCCGAGCGAGCGTGTGCTCCTCTCCTCCTCTGCACCGTCCTGGAGCGCCGCCTCCCCGAGCTCTGACCAGGTGCGATCGTCCTCCTCCTCTTCCCCTCTAGGGTTGTGCTCATGCTCCTGGAATCCTGGTATGCCGTGCTTACCCTGCTGGTGCAATGTTTACCCTGCTTGTCAAAATTTGTCCTTGTATTAGTAATGCTTACCCTGCTGGTGCAATGTTTCGCTGTCTGGTGCTTGATGACCCACTGTCCCAGCCCTGCACACTACATGTTCGATGTTATGCCGTAGTAGACTGGTCTCATTTCACTCACAACACTTTTACTGGTCATGGCTGTGTGCTTCTGAGTTTTGTAGTGTTGTTCTGCAGCGACGGTTGATGTCCAGATTGGCTCACAACACTTTTGCTGGTCACTAACTCTGAATATGGTCCCTAGTAGTTTTAAAAAATGCTGCTATTGTGATTGCTCTTATGATTGCCATGTACTATATATATAATTGCTACCTATATGCTTACTGTTTGCTAGAATTTGAAAATGCTCACTGTATATATAATTGCTATCTAGTAGCTTTAGAAAATGCTGCTATTGTGATTGCTCTTAGTATCTGAATGTGCTAGCTGTCCTATATGCTTGCTTTTTTGCTCACTATATTTGCTTATTTGCTGCCTATAGTATTTTTTTTGCTGCCATATCTAAATATGCTAGCTGTCCTATATACTTGCTTTTTTGCTCACTGTCATGCTCACCATATTTGCTTATTTGGTACATGTGTTATTTCTTTTGCTGTTATATCTGAATGTGCTAACTGTCCTATATGCTTGGTTTTTTGCTCACTGTCATGCTCACTATATTTGCTTATTTGCTGCATGTGGTATTTCTTTTGCTGTCATATTTGAATGTGCTAGCTATCCTATATGCTTGTTTTTTTACTCACTGTCATGCTCACTATATTTGCTTATTTACTGCCTATGGTATTTCTTTTGCTACCATATCTGAATGTGCTAGCTGTCCTATATGCTTGCTTTTTTGCTCAGTGTCATGCTCACTATATTTGCTTATTTGCTGCATGTGGTATTTCTTTTGCTGCCATATCTGAATCCGTTGCTCGTACTTAGTGTATAAAAAGTCTGGAGAGAATGCTTGTGTACACCTGGTGCTCACAAGCATTCTCTCTAGGCTTTTTATTTAATAAATTACATATAAAAAGTCTGGAGAGAATGTTTGTGTATACTGGGTGTCATAGTCTCTCTGTAATTATTATTTACTTGTGGCCATATATATGCCATATTACTTGTTGAGCATAAAAATATTCGTCAGTAGGAATGGGATGAGTTTGTTGAGCAGAAGACGAGCAGTGCTTCGAAGGAGCTCAGTGAAAAGATGGTTGAGCTGAACAAGAGGAACAAGTACAAGCCGCGGTTAGGTCTGGACGGATATAAAAAGAAAATTCCAATTTGGAGAGAGCAGGAAGCCAAGCTCCGCGCGAAAGGAAAACCTGATCCATTGCCAAATACCAATGAGCGTACCAGGAACTGGGTCTATGGTCGCTCTGAGTTAACCGAAGAAGGAGAGATCATTGCAAAGGATCACACGACAAGTGAAGTCGTGCAAGCCTTGAAAGGCCCCATCGCGGCACAGACGGAGGCTGGTCTGTTTACACCGGAGTATCACAAGGATGAGCTAGCGAAGACTATTGGGACCAAAGAACATGGTGATCGGGTACGAGGAGTGTCATCATTGGCAACATGAAAAGAAGGTTTCTCTGAAACATCCTCACACCTCTACAAGAAGCATACATTGCATAAGAAAGAGCAAGAAGATAAAGCTAAGGAGGATTGGAGGCGACAACTTCTTATGTTTGCTATCGACAAAGAAAGCGGTCGTTTGGACCCCAACCTGCAGGCTACGGTGGATGCGTTCTTACGTGGTTCGTCCACATCCACGCAGCCATCCGTCTCCATGCAACCATCAGTCTCCGATCAACCATCAGTCTCCATGCAATCAGAAACGGATGACATCACTGAGGATACTCCTTGCGAGTTGCATGTGCCATTTGGTTACAAGGGCAAGACGATGAAGGTTGCATCGGGCATGGCATTTCCAGGAGAGATGCTCCATAACAGGGATATCTTCCCAGGTTACGTGCACGTCACCGTGTCAGAAATAGTACCTGGCTATGAGGACAATGAGATCGAATGGCCGATACCTGAGGCGGGTATAGAAACTCTCCAAGATGCCCTTGGTTCTTTCATTATTTGGAAACATCGTGAAGTTGTACTCTCACCACGAGTTTCTCCACCCCCGTTGTCTAGGCACGGGCCCTTTCATGCGAGCCAGCCAGCCAATACAGGTGGACAGCTGTCTCCTATGTCTGCAGCAGCCTCGGGAAACAAGCCTCAATCTCCTCATGCGGAAACCGACTTGACTCACAGTCCTATAATCTATAGTGACAACGAGCCTCTTCCACAGAGTGTTCAACCTCGAGAAACAATCCAAGTCGAGCCTCCATCAATAGCTGTTGTGGCGGTTCAAGTTTAGGCTTCGGTAATCCAAGTCCAGCATGCGCCAGTTGTCGTCAAGGCTTCGGTAATCCCAAAGACGATTACCGATTTTGACAAAGAGCCAAAGGACCCAAAAGTAAGAAATGATGTTGATAAGTACTTGGCTGGATTGAAAAAACATCTAGCAAGCACCGGTAAGCTCGTCATCGAAGAACAAGATCCTCGGGATAAAGTGTCGTATGACGATCACATTTTAGACAATCCTGCGGACAATGTGGACTACCCGACATTCAAATTGGGTAAGCCCCTTATATCAAACAACATGTACAAGAACCTGCCGTGGGAGATGTGAAAGTTGCATAACTGGTACATGGTGGCGTCAAAGGAAGAGGTCACCGCAATCACTTGTAGGATTCCAACTGAGGTGTTCAATGAAGAGGACGATCAACAAACCATAGGCCTATTTTGGGAGGATGTCCACTTAATGTTTTATCTTGGCAGGATGGACATCACCTTGTGGTGCATGTAAGTTTCACGTTCGATCTACTTCGAATTTCAAGTACAATTCAATATATTACCTTATATCTTTTTTTTGTAGCATGAACTCTTTTTATCAAAGAAAGAGGGTTGATAGAAAAGATTAAAAGGTGACCTATGTCAACCCGAACTGCATCAACCAAAGCAGTATAAACCCAACGGTAAATCCGGATCACTATCCGGATAAGACACCAACAGAGATAGGTGAAATGAAGGCGGTCATGAGAAATGAAGTAAGGACTCGGGTTGTAAATTATTTATACGAGTGCTTCCTGAAATGGCAAGATAGACAATGCATCTTAGCCCCCTACAACTTCAAGTAAGTTGGACCACTACTGCCTTCGTCATCTAATCATATAATGAAGTTAAATCCAATTGTAAATAACTTGTTGTCAACATTCTTATAGTGATCATTGGATCTGTTTTATGATAATTCCCAAAAATAGATACCTTCTCGTGCTAGACAGTCTCGACTACGATAAGAAGTTGTACAACGACATAGTGGAAGTCATAGATAGGTAACAAATTACTCTATATATATAAAAATTAATAATGTTAATATCATCTAATGATGCTTTTGTCGATCATTTAGTGCTTACGAGAAATATGTCATAGCGGGAGAGAAATATCATCTAAGACGGAAAAAGAAGATGTACTTCCATCATCAGTTTTGGGTAAGATTTGTCTGCATCACATACATGTCTTTATCGTAGGATCCATCATATAAAGTATAACTAACTTGTGTTCTCTACTACATAGTGCTTTAAGCAACAAAAGGATAGTGTGCATTGCGGCTACTACACGTGTGTGCTTGTATCTAGCTCTTCATCTTACCTAGATCATATTGTTGAGGAGTCTAATGAAGAAGTAAGTTAATTTTGTTTATGTTCATTTTACTTTACTCGAATAGTAAAGTTTTGAGATCTCATATTAACATACTTTACTCATGTGACACAGATGACCATAAGGGAAAAGGCATAATGAGCTACAAAGATGAAGAGGAACGCCAAGATCAGAAAGGGTATGATTTCTCAATCACGCGTTCACTTGAGTACAAATGACATGTATCTAGTTGTAGCTTCTCTTTGTTATTTTATGTTGAGAGAGGTGATTAGTCCAGAAGAGAAGTGTTTTGACTCAAATAGTAAACTAGCAATAAAACATAGGTCCCTTTATGAGTGGGTTGGTTCAAGAGCACCATATGAGTCTAATGTATCAAAAAAAGATGATGACTATGCATTAGGGTTCATATAAAATATTTTATAAGCTCAATTGAATATTTTAATGACAATGTTGTATATATTATATGATGAGATGTAAATATCTGTGATGAGATTGTAAATACCTGCGATGAGATGTTGTAAATATCTGTGATGAAATTTATAAATTTTTGTGTATGCAGAATCTGTGATTTCTGTATATTTATTAAATTTTATTTTTTTTGAAAAATAACAAGTAGCAGCGGTTGATGTTATCAACCATCGCTACTAATAGCCTCTATTCGACAGTTGAAAGTGTCAACCGTTGCTACTGATGGCTGACAATAGCGGCGGTTAGCGACGATTTGTATGGACGACAGACCACCCGCTGCTACAAACGCATATTTGTAACGGCGTTTGCATAGCGGCGGGGTGGCCTGCCCGCCGCTAAAGGTCCTTTCTAACCGCTGCTATAGTGCCTATTTGTTATTGTGAAAGATGCTCCAATAATGAAGTACTAGGAATTCATATATAGGTGCCTTGTTGATAACAATTAGAGAGGAAGTAAATATTTTATTTTATTCTCAATTTATGGTAACGTACAGATACTTTTTTAATATATATATATATTATATATATATATTTAGTAAAGTCGTGTATCCAAACCTGTCCTGCTTAACCTACCAGAGTTTCTGCCGTACACCCAATAGTCTAGCTCAGGAAGTTTCGTACATCAGGCATTGTTTCTGTTTTGCTTTTCAGTAGCCATTCGTACTGCACGGTGAGAAGTTTATTTTTTATTTTTTCATCTTTATTTAATTAATATTTTAATAATAAAACTAAATTAACTGGTTTGATACATATATAATCCTACGTCAAACTGACTAACGTAATAAAGTGTCACGTTAGACAATTTTACTAAATCAGATTGTTTTTATGATGCATCATTTGATTATACTAAATTGTTTAACGTGACCATATACATATGTCATGTTATACTGTTTGGCGTAACTAAAATGAGTTAGATTTGAAAATATTCACAAAATATCAGTTGAGAAAGAATTAAAATATAAAAAAAAACTTCACACCACGACGTACGAGTCCACCAGTGATGACAGCGCGCGGAAGATGTTGTGATAATGGTTTGCGCACTTCCACGCCCGTAGCAAATTTTACTGAAACCAATCGAAAAAATAGGGAGTGTCTAATTTTCAGTCAATTAAAAATAGGGGTTTCTTTCAATCAACGTTTTTAACCTTTAGATCTAGTTTAGATCTAGTTTAGATCTAATGGATATAAAAAAATAAAACTTTTCCATTTTATATATATAATATAAATTAATACAAATAATCCTATAAATAAATAAAGAATAAATAAACTAAATAAATAAATAAATAAAAACAAAGTCACTCCGCCGGCCATCAACTGAAAGTGACAGGCGGTTTCAATCGACTGATGAGGAGGATTTCCGAAAAAAAAATACTACTGTGGTAAATTGGCGGCTTGGCGCCTTTTGCAATTTCCATCTGCCGCCAAAACGCCCTCCCCATAAAAAGGGGCACGGCGCGCAGGTGAACAGAAACAATCCAGGGAAAAAAAATGGAGCCAGTGGATGGCGGCGGTTGCAAGAAGGCGAAGCTCCCGGCGGCGCCCGCCGTGGAGGCAACCGGCGACGACGTTCTCGGCGACATCTTCCTCCTTCTCCCGGACACGGCGTCCCTCGCTCGCGCCGCTCTCACCTGCAAGCGCTGGCGGCGCGTGGCCTCTGATCCCGCCCTCCTCCGCCGCTTCCACTCCCTCCACGGCCCCCCGCTCCTGGGTTTCGTCATGCTGAGCCCGCCTCCGCGTCCGCGGGAAATCGGCTACAGAGGCCCCGACCACAG
This sequence comes from Eleusine coracana subsp. coracana, assembly GCA_032690845.1. Taxonomy (NCBI): domain Eukaryota; kingdom Viridiplantae; phylum Streptophyta; class Magnoliopsida; order Poales; family Poaceae; genus Eleusine; species Eleusine coracana. The sequence goes on from CM064430.1 coordinate 49,277,362, forward strand.
GTTCCTCCCGGCCACCTCCTCCCGCAACCCGCACATCGCCGCTGCCGCCGCGGCCACCGACGCCCACATCGAGGATTTCGCGGCCAGGAACCCGCGCTCAGGCGCCCTGATCAACAGGTGGGTGCTCCGCGGCAGCGACGGCGGCCGCTTCCTCCTCACCTACGGCGACCTCCACCGCCAGGAGCTCGCCGTCTACGACCCCATCGCGCGGACCGCCGAGCACTTCCGATGCCCCGGCGAAATCGAGTTCGACTTCTGGGACGTTTACCGCGTGCACTACGCCCTCGTGGCCGACGACACCGACGCCTCGTTCCAGGTGTTCGCCGCGCAGTTCAGCGGCTGCATGAAGGGCGCCGTCTTCTCCTCCCGGACGGGCGAGTGGACAGCGCTCCCTCACTTGGCCGCACGTGCTGGCCCGTGGTGGAGCATGCGCAATGGCACGCGCGCCGGCCGGTTCGCGTACTGGAAGTCCGACACCAATCTGAAAAGGTACTGCTCCGTTGAAGTCGAGGAGATCGTGGTGCTCGACACAACCACCATGGAATGGACGCTCATCGTGGCCCCTTTCCCTGCCAAGGAGTCCTACTGCGTTGCAGACATTGCGGAGCACGGTGGGCTGTGCATTGTCTCCAGCAAGGAGCAGTGCTTACAGATCTGGGCCCGCGGCACCGATGGATGGTTGATCAAGGGGCAGATCTTCCTGCTGAAGGAGTTTGCAGTGTTGAAGAGGCTGCGGCGTGATGAGTGGATGAAGAGGGTGCGCGTGCTGGAAGTGAGGGACGGCCATGTGTATCTGGAGTTTTGGTCCATAAGGATGCCCCATTCCTACTTTCTTGTGCCCAATTGGCAGACCATGAATCTGAGAGTGTTGGCCAATGACGCCGATGAAAAACATAGAGGCCCTGTGTTCCCTTTCTTCATGACATGGGCACCACCATTGCTTAGCCCTGCAGAAGCGTCATCTTCAAGGTGATTGGTCTGGTAAGAAATAATAAAGTAAAAGTATATATCTTAATAATTATATCTTTCATTTGTTCCCTTGTGGATGTGATGCACTGCACACTCCTTTTCCAAACGTGCAAACTGCTGGTCAATGCAACTGCTCTAGACTGGTTTTAAGATAACATTTGCAATCACTATTTAAGTACAATAGAACATTGATATGTGTTACCAATTATCTATTTTGTTAAAATGTATGTTTATGTCAGTGTATCACTAATGTTAGAGTTACGAGATAATAATACATTATTTTGTCACAAGCAGAATTGGCTCTGCATACTAACCAAACAATGTCTCCGATGTGAATACACATATGTATCCTTCATCGATTTTGCAATATTTATCCTAGCTCAATCTTGTGCCAGCCTGAATATGTGCTGACAGGATATAGCTTTAAGACATACTTCATACATGTTTGCTGATCTGCATAGACAAGCATTGGTTTCATAATACAAAGCTGCACCCCGTACATGTCTTATTTTCCTGGTGTAGTAATTGGAATCTGTTAACATTCTTCAATAACCATGTTCTTATATAGAGTTGAAACCTGCACTTGTTTATTTCTCATTTTGTTTCTTGAAACAATTTTCATATTGCATTTGCCATCAATGCACGTCTACCAAATGCCCAATGAACAGCATATTCACACTTGAACACGAATCACTAATTATGACTATCTGCTATGATCCGTACATCTGCCTCAGTTTGTCCTGTTTACTCTGTAACTACTAATCATTCACTTTATAAATTGGATTTGACCTTAATTTGTGAGATAATGTAGTTCGTTCAGTGTACATGATAATGAATTCTTTTGTGTATTTTATGAAAAGTATAAACCCATGTATGTTTCTATTGCTATGAAAGACAATTTTCTTTGCCTAGTGTCCATATAAGTTGCATTTTTTCTATGATTTATCCCTTTTTTCTTACCCACAAAACAAATGACAGCCACTTGGGTTTAAGAAATGCATGCATCACAGAATATGTTTTAGGTGAATTAAGAGATAACTGACATTTTTACCGAGTGAGTAATACATATGCACTCTGTAGCAAAAAATTGCTTATGGCTAGGTATCTAACAAAGGAACCTGTTGCATTTCAGGTCAACTTGAGACTTGTTGCGTTCGACAAGAGAATTGCTGCAAATGGGTGATGATCTAAATCATGGTCGTCAAGATATCTGTTTAATTTGCGAGTAGCTGATAGGAGACCATATATTTACCATGTCAGAACATGCAATCTGAAGTTTCCATTAGAGGCATGCCTCATATGCATCTTTAATTTTAGTCTTTTGTGATTTATTTTTCCATGCACTCTAAACTCAGTTGTTTTGGATACCTCTTTCTGGTTAAATGTAACCATATGCATTACCAGAAATCAGTTAATTGAAATTCAGTTTTGCTGAATCAGTGCATTTTGCATAGCGTATTATCGAATGTATGGATTAAGTACTGGAAGGTCTTCAGTTTATTATTTTTATTGAAGTTGACCATGCAGTTTGAATCCATTGAGGCCTCCTTGATATGCAACTTCAAGTATTTTGTGATTCATATATCCATGTAATCTAAACTCAGCTGTCTTTTGGATACCTCTTTCCCATTCAATGCAACTATGTGCGTTGCTAGAAATCATTGATTAGAATTTGGCTGTTAATATATGTTAGAACACATTCTTGATTGAGTGGTCCATAACCGTGTAAAACTGTTTTAGCTGTCGAATTATCACCAATCGGTTTCTGGATTTGTAATAATAATTTGAACAAAGGCAATTAATTACAAGAGGACGTCTTCCTCTCAAAACAATCACAAAAGGACATGTTTTTGTTCCTTGTTCATCCCCATGTCGCGGATCAATTTCCCCTAATATTGATGGAGGGTGTTGTAAATTTTGGTTTCTGAATGATCATTCTCTGCATTTCTGTAGCTCTTTAGGTGGCTTCAGAATTCTATCGTTTGGTTCTAAACAGCCTCGATCTGGCTTTGTTTCATGTGGCTGACATAGTGACAGTACATAAAGATTCCACAAATGTTTCAAACACCTGTAGGTCACGAAATTTGCTCAAAAATAGGCATCAATGAATCTTGCTATGCTCTTCGTTTGTGTCATTAAAATTGGTGCCTGGTCGAGTTCGTGATTTGGTTGATCATTGGTAGGAATTAATGGTTTCTTGCTGTTTGCAGTGATATTTTTGCTACTGTGCCAACGCAAATCAGTTCAGTTTTCCTTATAAAAGAAAACACAAATCAGTTTACGATGCTAGTGAGATACTCTCTCCCATTTTCTTTTGTTGATGTTGACTAATGTAGTTTTGCATTAACCAAAGGAACTAGTTTGTCCCCGATAATCCGTCCTACTTACGTCGCTTGTGAAGAGCTTAACTATGGTATTTCCAGCTACCGTATGCGTACCGAAACGGCGACATAATGCTTCAATTCACAATTCACGGCGATGGCAGCGTACACGCCCGTTCGTACAAGTGTCAGTCTAGTATACTAGTACTCCATTCCACGCCGCGTCATTTCCACACGGCGGCGAGACGGAACAACGGATCAAACCGGCCTAGTCCAAGTCCGTTGGCGTCCCATGTTTTGATGTTTTCTTCTTCCCGACCAAACCCACGCCGCGCCACAGATAAGCAGCCAGCGCGGCACGCGAAATCGCTGCGGAAACGACGCGAAATCCTCGTCGCCACTCGCCACCGCCTCCAAGCGTCGCGCCACCGCCACAAAGGCCTCATCATCTCGACGCTCCCCTCCCATGCTCGGACTGCTCGCGTCCCCGCTCTGCTGCGCTCTCAGCTTGCTCTCGACTCGGCTATGATTGGAGGCGCCACCAACCCGTTCGCGGCGCCGCCGCTCCTCCCGCCGTCGCCCGGCCGCCGCGTCGCCGCGGGCCCCGGCCCGCTCGCATGCGTCGCCGACCCAGCCGCTCTCTCCCCGGCCGCCGAGAGCCCGCCGGCGGCCCATGAGGACTCCACCGGCTCGGCCCAGCCGCCGGAACAGGCATCCCCGCGCTCCCCCACCTCCCCCTCCTCCTCCCCCACGCCCACGCTGCGCGCGAGCTCGCAGCTCACCCGGTTCTCCCGCGCGCGGGCGCTGCGGTCGGGGCGACGGCTGACTCGCACGGCGCTCTCTTCGGCGCCGGTGACCACGACGCCGCCGCCGCCGGCACCGATGCCGTCGTTACCAGACGGATTGCCGATGGCGGGGGACGACGAGGACGACGATGTCTGCATCGCCGAGACGGACGCGGCGACGGGGAAGTCCATCTACCTGGTGTCGGACGGGACCGGGGAGACGGCGGAGCACTCCGTGAAGGCCGCGCTCGGCCAGTTCGAGCACTGCCTCGTCGACCAGCGCTGCACCGTCAACACGCACCTCTTCTCCGGGGTAAGCATCTCGAGCCGCCCTCTGTCGCTTTGGAAGGTTGCTGTGGAAATTCGCGTTGTGCTAACTGCTGGCATGGGGACTAGTTTTCATGGCAAATGCTCTGTTTTGTCCTCTAAGGCTCTAACCAAAGGATTATAAGCAAGTGAAAAGTATAGATGTTGTTAAATTTTAAAGACGGACTTCGACATCCCAGGAATACCGTTGTTAACACTGCAATTCTGCTCTGTATTTATTTGTGCGCTCGTATAATTTGTCTTCAGGTCAATTAATTAATTCAACTAATGCGAATCGCTGTGCTATGCGCCAATTGTTAAATTTGGATCCGGTCGCTGTAATATATATAGTATAAACTTTGTGCTTTGGAGAATTGGGGTTCATGTAATTTTAAACAGGCAACAACTTGTTCTAACATTGTCTGTCACATATGTAAAGGTCGGATGGTATAATCTGGGAATATCCTCCGTGTTCCAAAAAGGTAACAAAATAAAATTATTCTCGGGGAACTGCTCACCAAGAGGTCCACTCAGCAAACACGGAAAAATAGGAAGATTAATTTATTTAAGTCATTCAGTTACTTTCTTTGTATTTGCTTTGTGGAAATCAGCCTGGGTTTGTTAGTGCTTTGCATTAGCATTACACATTTGCTTAGGCAAACATGCAGATTCATAGCTGCATAGTTTGTTCATGCGTATCTGTATTTTCCATTGGTGCAAATTTGGTCTCCATCTTGTACACACATTTATCAGATGGAGAAGATAAACATTTATCAGGTGCTAGCTGGTATTCAGGAACAGACAAATTATTGTCGATACTTGATTGCTATGGTTTGTTCTTTTCGTCTGATTGCTTTGTAATTTCGTTGTAGAAAAGCAGACATTTATATCTATTTGTCAACTCTTACATAAGAAAACTTTAAGAGTGTCACTGCATCCAAGTAATTAGTCAGCATCTTTTCATAATTAAAACAGTTCCTGCAAAATGTTTCTTAGGTTGATGACACGGATAGGCTTGTTGAGATAATAAAGCAAGCTGCAAAAGAAGGGGCAGTGGTTCTGTATACCCTTGTTGATCCTTCAATGGCTGAGGCAATGAAGAAGGCGTGCAATATCTGGGGTGTTCCATCTACTGATGTTCTTCGACCTACTGTTGATGCAATTGCTTCTCATATTGGTGTTGCTCCGTCTGGGATTCCACGGAGTTCTCCTAGCCGAAAGGCTCAGCTCAGTGAGGATTACTTTCGACGAATTGAAGCTATTGATTTCACCATCAAACAAGATGATGGAGCTCAGCCAGAAAACCTGAATCGTGCTCACATTGTGCTGGTTGGTGTTTCACGCACCGGGAAGACACCGCTGTCAATTTATCTAGCTCAAAAGGGATACAAGGTAGCAAATGTCCCCATTGTCATGGGTGTAAATCTTCCGAAGTCCCTTTTTGAAATCAATCAGGACAAGATTTTTGCATTGACAATAAACCCGGTAATTCTTCAAGCAATCAGAAAGACAAGGGCCAAAACTTTAGGTTTTGATGGTTACCAGAGCAATTATGCTGAAATGGACCATGTGAGACATGAATTGGTGCATGCAAATAAAATTTTTGCTCAAAATCCAGGGTGGCCAGTTATTGGTAAGCTTGATTAAATTGTCTACATGAAGATCTTTGTTTGTTGTTTCTTCTTCTAAAAGGTTATTTCATATTGTTTTCATGCAGAGGTCACTGGCAAAGCTATAGAGGAAACAGCTGCCATTGTTGTGAGGATTCACCATGACAGAAAACAAAAGTGCTCCATGCCGCGCATATCAAAACGGTACTAGCACCATGTTCTATCTTATCTACAACTTGTAAAGCATGTATATTTTGACAAGATCCATGTCAAGTACCTTGCTCTTTATTTATGTTGTTTTTCCTTACTCGAACCCCCATGGCTTCTGTATCAGACTGATAAGTTCCAATATTGAGCAGCAGCAGTAAGTATATCTGAACAAAAAATTAGCAATTCGCAGGTACCAATTGTTAAACGTGACTAGAGTACCATTCCTCCCCTCTGACCAAACATTTTCTGAGAGTATGCAAGAATAATCACCATTTTTTCTAGTATTAACCACTAGGATCATTTGTGGAAGGACATTTTCACGTTTTGGTTAGATAGGTGAACCCTTTCAAAACGAGTTGAAGATATGTTTCAATCTCAATTTTTTTTTTGTTCCTGTTAAGTTTTAACTCGATCAATCTTGTCATTTGACGTCTACACCTTCACAATAAGCCGCGAAATGATATTCCTACTATTTTGTATTACTGTTTGAACTACAATCTTGTGGATATGGTTGAAGCACCTGGATGAATTTGTGGTTGGATGTGCATCAACCATTAATAGTTTTTCTAGTGGACAAGGACCACCCTGAACAGATGTCTAGTCACTAAAATTCGGTTCAAGCAATTCTGGAATCTGATATGGAAATGACAACAGCAGCTCAAGACGTGGCACAAGTAACTTAAGATAGCTTGTTTTGATGCTTAATATCTGTTTCCTATTGGTACAGCTTTAAGAAAGAAATTATTTGTGGTTATATTGAAAAACAAGTTTTACTACATCTTCCTGCACCAGAAGAGTAATTGCATGCTGATCTTGCGTTTTCTGCATATCCTGAAAAAAAGGGCTTGATGACAAGGGGCTATCGATCAACTAAATAGTAGCACTAGGAACAATGCTGGATTTGTTCTATATTTTTTTCCTTTTAAAACTAACAGTCTGCTGTTTTCATTGGAGTGTGATGTTGAATTTTTTTTGAAACAGTATTTGTTGTAATTTATCAGGTTAGGTGTATATATCCTGAATATTTCAGTATTAACTAACCTTTATATCTCAAGAAATCCGTTTCTGTTCTTGCAGGGTGGCTCCAGTTCTAGTCTATGATTATATGTCACATGTCAGAGATGCTTAACACGCATGTTGAGTATCAAATGATGTTTGCTAGAGACTAATAAGGTCTATGGCTGCATTGAAGCAACTTTAAAAAGCGTAAAACCTCTATCCGTCATTTTCACGGCGCCCAGATTAGGTTGCCTGCATTGTGCATAGAGGTCTCCCAGATCACCACCTCGTGATTTCCGTAATTCTTTATTCATTCATTTTAGTTTAGGTTTATTGAAGATAAGTACATGCCTTCAATAATCGGCATTAGAGCAAAGATCTTCAAAGTACATGAGTGCATGAACTACTATTTTGTATGCTTATGTTTGTAAAATCAGCAGGAATAAGAAGTATAGTATTATCTGTCCCTCTAATTGACGTGTATATTTTGGAGCAATCATAGAAGAGAAAATGGAAAAGAAAAGCGGCTAGAGAAACATAAGTAGAACGAACCCGTCACAAACTTGTCCATCAAACCCCATCTAGCCTTATCTCCTCGCCGCTTTCACTCCAGACTCCAATTTCAGACCTCCCAGCGCCACTCCTTTAATGTCTGGATTGCAGTCCTCGCAATCTTTGTAAGTCAGCACAAAATAAAATATCTCTTCCCTTTTGATGGCCAGCGTTTTCAATTTCACCGAACGTGAAAAAATATCTCTTCCCTTTTACCACGCTGGACCTGCGTAACCACTAACCAGAGCAAGGGCGTCTGGTGCCACCGTGATTTCAATTATCGACCGCAGCACAACAGTATCTATAAACTAGACACACTACTGCTGAACAACAATCTTTTTAGCAACCTGACAGACAACGTCCGAGGAAATCCCATGGTTGTTGAGCAATCTTACACAACCTTACTGTTAGGAAGATGCACAATGGTTCGAGCGAATTCTCTCTATGCCATTAAAGATTTATCTAATTCTATCTATGACATAAAAAAGGTTGCAGTTCTCTTTGTATCATCATCAAAATTTTTGATGGCTTATATGCCATTACCGTTAGTTTTTCTATCTAACAATGTTAAATAATATTTGAAAAGACAAAAATACCCTATAACAAAAAAAGTTACTTACATTTATTTTTGTCATAAATATTTTTTTTTTCAAAAAGTCTCATATAAATAATATTTTCTATTTTATTTAAAAATATCATTTTTATGATACTACTTGTATACGCATGTAGCAGCATCATAGGAATGTAAATAAAGTCTTCATGTATGCTTTATAGGGATAATTTTGTCTTTTCTTCTGTTACTTACCGTATGATGGAGAAACTAATGATAGTGACATGTAAGGCATCAAAATTTTCACAAAAGACAGAAGGAATTTTGACGTTTTATATGTCATAGAGAGAACTGAGTAATTTTTTGGTGATACAGAAAAAAAAATTGCTCCAATGTTTCAGGCGTGCTCTGCTAGTGACCTGAAGCTGTTCTGCTCACAACACATAATTCAATTTTTTTTTTTTGAGACACACAACACATAATTCAGGCCTGCTAGTGTGCTGAATCCCAACCTGCACCGAACCCGACCCACACAAAATCTCTTCCCGTTCCCGAGCCCAGAGCAACCCAACCCAACCCACGAAATCAAATGTTAGACGCCAACCCACACAAAAGCAAGCCGCCACGCCACCAACGGGTTGAATTGAACCCATGGTTCCAACTTCCACCAACCCGCACGAACACGGAAACGGACCACGAGTCCACGCAATGACGCAACACGACACGACCAACCGCACCCGCCTGCCTGCGAGGAGCACGCACGCCACCACCGAACTCACAGTCCCAGAGGCAGAGACTCGTGCTCCCGCCGCAAAGGCGTCGTCGTCTTGCCGTTGCCGCGCCCCTGCCCCGGCTCGGCTCGTTCCCCCGTTTGTGCTCTCGGTTAGCTTGGCCCATCTCGATGATCGGAGGCGGCGCCACCGCCGCCGAGTCGCTAGCGGAAGAGACGGCGCCGCGCGCGAGCGCGCAGCTCAGCCGGTGGTCCCGCGCACGCGCGCTGCGGCCCGGGCGGCGGACCGGCCGTGCGGCGCTCTCAGCGCCGGCGATAAAGCCGCCGCCGCTGTTGGCCGAGGAGGAGAGCTTCTCTGCGGCGGCCTCGAAGGAGGAGGAGGATGATGACGTGTCTCCGCCGGCTTCGAGGGACGCTACGGCGCCGGGGAAGGCCATCTACATGGTGTCGGACGGGACCGGGTGGACGGCGGAGCACTCGGTGAACGCCGCGCTCGGGCAGTTCGAGCACTGCCTCGGCGACCGCCGGTGCGCGGTCAGCACCCACCTCTTCTCCGGGGTAAACATCTCATCTCTCGCCGCCTTCTGCCGCTGTCGTTCTGTCTGGTCATCTCGGAAGTTCATGTTGCTCTGTCTGCTAACATAGTGAGTAGTTTCGATGGAAATTGCTCTGTTTTGTCCTCTAACCAAACGGATTAATGAGGCGACAAGTGAAAGGCACAGATGTTATTAAATTACAGACAGATTTCAACATCCTGCCAACACAGTGGTATTCCTGTAATTCTGCTCTGTAGTTAATTAATGGAAGTAATGCAAATCACTTTGCTAGGCCGCAATTGTTGAATTGGGTAGATGCAAGATGCATGCATATACACAGTGAACCTTATGGTATATCGAATCTGGATTCGGATAAGATTAAATTGTGGGGAAACGACCTGTTCTAACTTCTAACATTGTGCAGTCACATATCTACAGGTTTAGATGGCAAAATCTGGGGATATCCTATGTATTCTAACAAAACACTAATACTGTTTTGTAATAAAAGAAAATTATTCTTGTCATGGTTGGCCTAGGGAACTGGGGTACCAAAAGTTCCAGCTCGTCCAGCACAAATGAATAAGAATATTAAGTTATACTCCTTCAATTAGTTGCTTGAGATTTGTTTTGTTTAGATCAGCTTTTGTTTGTTAGGGCTTTGTATTACGCGGATGCTCATGTGAATGCTTGTTCTAGCGTTGCTACTTGCTGAAGCTGCAGATGCCATCCATTTCAGTGTCCAAACTAACGTTATCAGCATTGAGAGATTAGCTTGAACAATTTTTTTTTCGTTGCCGTAAAACCTCCCTCCCTCTCTGAGATGCCGATGAGGCCTAATGCCATGTCCTCCCAGTTCTTATGACCACCCCAATGAACCCACAAGCACACTGCCTGCGACAATTCTTCTGCTATACAACTTTGGTTTGTTTGTCTTCTAAGACTATTTGCATCATTTCTTGGGTAACAATAAATTCACAAATCTGCAATGGTATACATATGGGTCATGCAATTGGGTTAAAAGCTTGCAAATTCATAGCTGTGTGGCTGATTCATGCGTATCTGTATTTTCCGTCGGTGCAAAGTTGGTCTCCATCTTGTACATGCATTGAGTCAGGTGGAGAAGATAAACATTGATCAGGAGCTATTGGTATTTAGGCAAGGACAAATTATTGGCAACCTTATTGCCGATTGATTCTTCTTTTTGTCTGTCTGTTTTGATAATTTTATTGTAGAAAAGCCGAAACTAGCAATGTTTTTCTTCAGAAATCATGAGTGAAACAGACCAAAAGGGAAGTAGACAATCATGGGTGAAACAGTAAAAAATCATGGATGAAGCCGACATTCGCTTTGATGCTTTGATGCATGAAACACCAACTTTCTTATATACCTTGAAGAGTATCATTGCTTCATCGTAATTAGTCAGCATCTTTCATAATTAAAGTATTTCCTGCAAATGTGTCTTAGGTTGATGACATGGATAGGCTTATTGAGATAATAAAGCAAGCTGCAAAAGAAGGGGCACTGGTTCTGTATACCCTTGCTGATCCTTCAACGGCTGAAGCAATTAAGAAGGCCTGCGATTTCTGGGGTGTTCCATCTACTGATGTTCTTCGACCTACTGTTGAAGCCATTGCTTCTCATATTGGTGTTGCTCCGTCTGGGATTCCACGAAGTTCTCCTAGTCGACAGGGTCAGCTTACTGAGGATTACTTCCAACGAATTGATGCTATTGAATTCACCATCAAGCAAGACGATGGAGCTCAGCCACAGAACCTTAACCGTGCACACATTGCACTTGTCGGTGTTTCACGCACCGGGAAGACACCATTGTCAATTTATCTAGCTCAAAAGGGATACAAGGTAGCGAATGTCCCAATAGTCATGGGTGTGGATCTACCAAAGGTCCTTTTTGAGATTGATCAGGACAAGATTTTTGGATTGACAATAAACCCGGCAGTTCTTCAAGCAATCAGAAAGACAAGGGCCAAAACTTTAGGTTTTGATGAGCACCAGAGCAATTATGCTGAAATGGAGCATGTGAGACATGAACTGGACCATGCAAATAAAATATTTTCTCAAAATCCAGTGTGGCCGGTTATTGGTAAGCTTGGTTAAACTGTCTGCATGAAATCTTTTTTTTTGTTGTTGTTTCTTCGTTTTAATGGTTAGTTCATATTGTTTTCATGCAGAAATCACTGGTAAAGCTATAGAAGAAACAGCTGCTGTTGTGATGAGGATTTATCATGACAGAAAACAAAAGTGCTCCATGCCACGCATATCAAGACGGTACTAGCATCATGTTCTATCTTTTTTATTAGATTCGTGTCAAGAACCTTGCTCTTTGTTTATGTTTTTTTCTTACTTATAAACTACCTCTATGTGGCTTCTGTATCTGAATGGTAAGTCCCAGTGAGAATAGAAGCAATAAACGTATCTGAATTATAAACTCCGTCCTTACAAAAAGAAAAGCAACCGGGATACTTTACATGTGACCAGAGTACCATTCCTTCCTTTTGACTAAGCATTTCTGAGAGTATGCAAGAATAGTCACCATTTTTGTCTAGTATTGACTACAAGGATAGATTGGATAGGGGAACCTTTCCAAAGAAGTTGAAGGTATGTTTCAGTCTCAAGTCTTTCATTTCTGGTAAGTTTTAACTTGGTGGATCTTGTAATTTGATATCTGCATCTTTAAATGACTATATGCCGCCGAACTGTATTGTTACAATTTATGATTATTGTTTGAACTACCAACGTGTGGATATGGTTAAAACACCATGATGAATTTCTGCTAGGCTGTGGTGCTTCAACCATATTTAGGGATTCTGGTGGACGCGTACCACCCTGAGAAGATGCCAGGTCACTGAAATTTAGTTGCCAATTGAGGAATCTGTTATGGAAATGGTAGCAGCAGCTGTTTAATACGTGACATAGTATCTTAAGATAACTCTTTTTTTGATGTTTAACATTCTTTTCCATTTGGTATAGCTTTTAGGAAATAAATGTTCACAATTTTAGTGCATCTTCCTGCACCAGAAGGAAATTGTACGCTGATAATTTGAACTACTCCCTCCATTCTTTTTTTGATGATGTTAGGACAAAGACTTTAATTCAAAAATGAACTAATCTTTTTATCCTAACATCAAGAAAAATATCATAGGGAGTATATTGCACTATGTGAAATGTCCGATACGTTTTTCCCCCTTTTCCCCTTTTTAAACCAATGGTCTTCTGTTTTCATTGGGTTGCAAGTCAGAAAGTCTGATGTTACTATCTTTGAAAACACTGTTTGGTATAGCTTCCTAGGTAGGTGTCTACCCTGAATATTTTGAGCATTAAACTTTATAACTCAAGAAATCCGTTTCTGTTCTTGCAGGGTGGCTCCGGTTGTAGTGTACGATTATATGTCAAGAGGTCGTTAACGTGCATGTTGAGTATCAAAAGATGTTTGCTAGGGACTAATAAAGTTTGCTGCATTGAAACTACACTGAAAGCGTAAAACCTATCCTATCCAGCATTTTCTCGCCTCTTCGATTAGGTTGGTGACATTGCGCTACTTCTAGTGGGAGTTTCATTTTGTTGTTTTGAAGACTACCATGCCATATAAAGCACAATGAAATGCCCCTCTAATGCATAGTTTTTTGTTTTTTTCCTAATATGAACATAGCATTTAATTGTTGTATAGTGATTAATGAAATTTACATGTGAAATTAAATGCTTACTCTTAATGTTAGTTTCATAGTATTGGAAATAATGTACAAGTCTTAGAAACAGTGTATACTTTCATTTAGATGAAATCAGTTTTTTCTTACTCTTCATCATTAATCTACTATCTTCTTATTTGAAGAGAAAAAGAAGTCACCACATTTGCTCTAAGGCAATGAAATTACCACATTAATCTGAAAAAATAGAAGAGATGAACCATTGGATGTTATGTAGATTAGACGGTCAAGATTAAATGTAAAGTCTACGTCTTATACAAGTCATAATACAAAAATTGAGATCAGAATCGAATAAAAATATGACTATTCTCTTATTAATCCAGAACAAATACGAATAGAAAATAGGCCATGTTGCCAGCCATAGGCTGATCGTACAGGCCCATAAAACCCCACAAGGAGAGAGAAGACAAGGCCTACAAACAAGCCACGCATGCCTCATATTTTTTTTTCCTTTGTTACAAATGGTGTAAACATTTAGTATTTTGGGTAAAATCAAAGACCAACAAACAATTTAGTACCCAAATTTTATGTGTACCCAAAAGTTTGACAATATTTTGTGTATATAAAAATCAAAATTATAAAATACAAACATATCTGAATCCTAATTAATGTCGACATTGTTTGCTCTTTCATGTCGTGGTATTAAGCAGCAAGATATGTCTTGGAATTTCTATTTTTTATAAGACTAAATCTATAACAATCAAGTTTTGGTTTCGAAATAAAGATTTCTTTTCCGGTAGCACTAATATGAGGATAACTCAGAGACACAGCCAGACGAGAAGGCCGCGGGGAAAATGGTGCTTGATGTGAACGCCGAGATTGCGTCAAGCGACGTGTAGGGAGAGCAGAAAGTCGGTGCTGTTCGACGCGTGCCGGCTGGCCAAGTCGCTGCTGGAGCTGCCGCCGCACAAGAGGTGCCGCATGATCCACGTGGTCTGGGTGGAGATGCTCTGCTACGCGGCGAACAAGTGACAGAGCAACTTCCATGCCAAACAGCTGAGCAACGGCAGTGAGCTGCTCACAATCGTGTGGTTCTTCATGGCACATCTGTGGGTGGGTGAGCAGTACAGGATCGAGGCAGGGCATGCCATGGCTAAACTCAGTGTAGAAAAGAACTCGGATATCAAATGGTGGAAATGACGCACTGCTGCCTACAAAATTCTTTTCCGCCCCTTTCCATTTCGATACAAGCAGTTTTTAATGAGAGTGATGCATAGTGGTCCCATTAGATCAATAATACGGTTTCACAGGCAAACGTGAAGTTCTCAGATAAAGATAAGCATAATGTAACATGTTCCATTTGCTGAAGAACCTGACGTAGACAAGGTTTGATTGCCTAAAGTTCTTTGCACCACTCCGCTGAAAGATATGAAACCAATTGTTTTATACTTCACAACTTTTTTTTTTTTGATTCTGCACTTCATAAGCTGGTTGTAATTATGAGCAACAATATACGTCATTGCAAAAGCTGGAACATCATTGATCTTTCCGAGTGAAATTATATGGTTGCATCCACGGGTAAACATATTTGTTGCAATCTAACAACTTCAAGATGAATGTTGCAATCTAACAACTTCAAGATTAATGTTGCAATCTTACACTTCAAGATGAATGTTGCAATCTTATGGTACAAGGGCCAATGTTACATGTGTAATTCTATATAAAAAGCAATTGCTTCAGGAGAGAACCCAAGAACAGAGCATGAGCTTTAGAACCTAAAAAACTTCTTGCAAAGCTAGCTGCCAATATGGATGCACAGCAGCAACGATTCGTGGTCAACATTCGAGAATCATTCATGCAAGAGTTTCAAACAATGATTGCACAAAACCGCAATTCGGAGGTAACACTCTCAGACATACAATCGTGTGATCATATTTCCACCTATTTTTATAAGAATGCTCCTCCAGTGGTGGCACCAGGTGGTGGATAGGGTGGGCGGCCCAACCTGAGATCTCAAAGCTACAATTTCTTTTTTGCATTGGTCAAGATAAAATTAAAAAATCAATATTAAGAATAGAAAAAACATTACAATTTACATGAATATAATTCAATCTCTATTTTAATAATTTGCCAATCAAAAGCGAGAGGCACCACTTGCCAAAAAGGAGATATACTTCAAACAGCCCACCGTGACCAACATTGTCAAGTAATAAAATAAGGAAAAAGAAAGAAACTTCCTTCAGAATGCACGATGGGATTAAAACAAAGTGCATGGAGTCACGGTGGTAGGGTGGCTATCCATAGCAAAAATCAAGGCCCCACACTATCTTCAGTTTATCTCTGCCTCTAATGATCAAGATTAAATCAAGTTTTCATCTTATAAATAATTTGTGTACAATTTAGATTCCATCTATGATAATAGGAAAAGGAGTCCTATTTTTATTTTATGGGCAAATGGAAAAAGGTGTCCAATGAAGAAAAGAGTCATATACATTGGTAGCGATCACATTAGCAACCCAAACGTTAAAAAGAAAGAAATAAAGACACATTGGTCTAGCTCTATACTCAATGGCAGCACATCTATCAGACAACATCATGAAACATATTTTTTTGTCACGGCCAGGCAACCTAGGGACAACATGCCATGGAAATATCATGTCAAATTTACCAGTGACACTAAGTTTGCTAGAAGACTTAATCTGTTGGTCACGTACTTCAATGTCTTTGCCGATGGAATCAACAATGATGAGGGCTTTGTCCCCTAGCCTGCTCTAAGTAGTAGCCGTCAAAAGTCTAGGTGTAATATGCCTTGCCCCCGAAATCGTTAAACAGAGCAATACCCTTGATAGGTGGTTGTTGCAGGCTGTGAATCATGGCGAAGATGAATAACCTCTTCTGCTACTGGATTGCTGCACCAAACGTGCCACCCAAATCGGCCATGCAAACCGGTTGCAAACAACTCTACGTACACATGAAAATTTCTAACTTTTTAATCCATTATTCCAATGGCATGACGACCCATGTGAAAAAGATATGACGTGGAGTATGATGATCTGTTGTCTGATGATTTCGCCAGGTCTGCATTGCTGCCGGCAAGCTCCTAACCTGATATCTTAGCATAGTAGTTCGCCTTCCTTTAACAAGCTCAAGAATAGACAACTAACAGAACATCAAATGTGGAGGAACAATCAGACATCAAACATGATGGTCACGTTGTGGTTGGCTAGAGATTTGTTACCCATGGTTGTAAAGTCATTTACGACGGTGAAGAAAAGCATTCAAGTCCACGAATTTGAAGCAACAACACAAGGAGTTGTTGCTAAGATCATATAGAGACAATGACAATCATGTGTTGTATGGAAGATGATCTAGGAGACCTTGGTTGATGCTTCGAGGGAGCCTTGAGCCCTAAGACATGCCCAACGACGAGAGAGACCATGGGCCAAGACCAGTTGAGGAGGCCATATAATTACCCAGGACATGGAAACAAGATCTAGACAATATACATTCTCTTCTTAGAGTTTTAGATTACAGTCCTACATAACTTCTATATGATGGAGCATTGGACTCTAAACGAAGCCTTGCAAAGAAGAGGATGAGTTGGGCTTCCAAATATTGAGGTGGACGGATGGGCTACCGCTTCGACCTCAAAACCAATGACTCCCATCTAGCTGGCCCTAGAGAGATTGGTTCAACAACCAAGCCAGATGAAAAACCATCATAAATAAGGTATACACTAATTCTCTAATATACCTATTCTATACCTTTGGAGTATAAAGGAGAGAGAAAGCAAGCCTTTCAAAGAAGAGGATGAGTTGAGCTTCCACATATGGAGGTGGACAGATCACGGAAACCCCGACCACGAAACCAATGGATCCCATCTAACCGGCCCTAGATAGATGTAGTTTACACCAACGAGCACTGGTTCAACAAGCAAGCCAGATGAAAAACCATCTTAAACAAGGTATGCATCAACTCTCTTATGAACCCATTTGCTATATTGGTATAAATGCTTATTAAAAATATTAATTTAAATAAACAATGATTTTTTTATAGTTCTTAGAAAATGTTTATTAGTATAATATATATAATCCATATTATAGACTTAAATAAGTATCAAAGAATTTTATCTTCTCCGAATATATGTTATCACTTTCACAAAAGAATTCTTCTCTTAGATATGCTAAGAAAGATAGCCTCGTCACTATTGATCGGATTTAGATAATAAAGAGATAATTAGAATACAATATTGTCAATTTTAACTCCTTTTTCAAAAAAAAATATGTATTGCTCAAACAATGAGTTTGATGCTAAATGACTATATTGTTATGAGTTACATCCAGGCTAGCCGTGCTATTAGTACGGGTCACCTTGCTAGTTTGCTCTATTTAACGTGTCATAATCCTCCTCATGATCTGTTTTCATTCTTCAATAATAATGGTGGTATTCGAGCACTATATTACTGTTTGTAAAATCAGCAAGAAATGAGAAGTACATCATTTGTGATTTGTCCCTCTAGATGACATGTATTCTTTCGAGTAATCAGAGAAGAGAAAAGCGAAAAAGAAAAGCAGCAGGGGAAACGCAGGTAGAACAAACCAAACCACCATCAGAAACTTGTCCATCAAACTGCAACGAGCCTGATCTCCTCGCCGCCGTTCACTTTATACTCCAAAGTGATCTTCAGACCTTGCACCCCTCTTTATGTCTGGATTACAGTATCCTTCGCAAGTCAGCACGAAAAAGAAAAGAAAACTCTGTTCGCTGTTGGCCGACGTTTCACCGGGCGTCGCTGGCGGCGGCGGCGCCACCGTCGCTGGAGTCCGTCCGGCTCATGGACAGGGTGAAGTAGAGCAGGATCAACGTTCCCACGCTGGACCTGCAGAATAGTCAGAGCAAGGGCGTGAGCTACATAGTATTTCCGTAATCTGATAGGAACCGTGCCAGGAAATCCCATGGCTGTACACAGAACAGGAGATCACGCGAACTGAGATAATTCGTCAAGGTCCGACGCTAGTAAAATGCATTCGGCTCGGCACAGTGGCTGGTCGTGGATCGCGGTCTTCCTCTCGCCCATCGCCGTGCAGGAGATGAAAACGGTTGCTAAATCCAGTTCTGCAACGGACGTAGACTCCCCAACGAGAAACCACGTCATGTCTCGCTCTGCACCTTTGCACGCGCCACGATCATCGTACCCAGTGCCTCTGCTCTGACGGCCGCCGGTCACTGCTCTTGAATGTCCCTGACATTGCTGTCCCGTACCAAAATGGATGGGTCGCAATTAGTGGTTCCGGTTCTGTACTCGCCACGGACAGACTACCCGATGGAGCAAGGGAATTAACCAGCGTTTACTCCGGCTACCTCGTACAGACACTCACTGAACAGGGTTAGCTGCTCTGCCTGACGATTCGGGCACTAGGATTGCGAGTGGCCATTAATCACCGCGACTTTTAGCAGCCACTAAAAAGCAGAAACGAATTTACTAGCGTACTGCTACTTGCTATGTTGAACTGACAAGCACTAGCAAATGAATGGATGGAGGGGGAGGAAAAGCTTACAGAGTGGCGAAGAGGAAGACGACTCGCCGGGGATCGAGCCACGGCGCCGGGCGCCGGCCGAGCCGCCGGGACTTGCCGCTGGGCGTCCCCGCCACCGGCGTGTGCACGACGAGCCGGGCGCCGCTCGCGTCGCCGAGGTCGCCGGTCGCCACGTGCACGAACAGCTGGGGCCTCTCGCCACCACCACCACCTGCACGCATGAACGGGATGAAACAAACGAGAAGCCGGTCAGCACCGATCCAAGGTTGCACCTTTCGACCGTGAGCCGTAACTGTCACTCTTAATCACAATTACTATTGTCTACTGGCTTAATCAATAAGACAAAGCGATCTATCACTTTCGAATTATTAGTATCCGAGAAAAAAGTGAACACAACAAAATCTAAGCGGGAACAAGATAAACATAAAGATGGGATTTTTTCTTCTTGAAGCGAAATCGAAACGCGAGTCGTGTGCGCCCGCAAAGAGAGGGCCGGTCGTTTGGACTGACGTACCGGCGTTGCCATTGCCGTCGCCGTCGGCCGGCTTCCTTTCGCCCTTCCTCGACAGCGACCTCATCACCTTCTGTCACGTCCACGGCCACAGCACGCGCAAGAGAGATAGCGAGAGCATCAGCTTTGGAAGCAACGAAGCACAAAGGATAAAGGAAAATTGGCGCGTACGGCGACCGGGTCGCCGAGCGCTTTTGTTCAATCGCTCTCGGACTTACGGGTGTCCGCGGGGGCCGTGGAGACGCTACCACCGCCGCCTCCGGTGGCCCCACCTCGCCGGTGAGAGAGGACAAGGCGCCGACGTCGAGGGCGATGAACCCGCCGGCCGACGACGACGAGTTGGTGGCGCCGCCGACGAAGTTCGATTGCCCTGCATCACCTGTTGCAAGAACCTGAACGCACGTCATAGAGAAATCAGAAGCTAGTATTTCCATTTCCTTGTGCAACAGCAAGAATAGAGCACTCGAATAACAAACGATCGATCTCATGTTCTTACTACCCGAAAAAAGTGAACCAAAAGAGTAAAATTTCTTGTTGGTCTCAAGAACAACCAAAATTCACTTGCTTCCTTAGTTTCACAATTCAAATCACCCGGAAAGAAGAACTTGATTGGCACGAGTCGAACCAATCGGACCGCACAAGACTTATGCAGGTGAAGATACAGGTGACGAGGAGTAATATACTCACGGGATGGATGGAGCTCGCGTCCCCCATGCGTGCCTTTGAACCTCTGCTTCCGATTCCTTCTCTTTTGTTGTGTTGCGCAGTCTATGCTTGTTCTCGTTGGCAACTGGAGGAATGATGGAAGTGGTACCAAGACTAGGAACTAGAGGAAAGCGCTGACACTTTGCTCTTTTTCAGGACGAAAGATTCTCCCTCCCTCTTCTCTCTCCTCTCCTCTGTCCCGCGAGCATGTGGGGGAAGAAGATGATGCCGAGTACGGTTTTTTATATACAGGTAGAGTTTTACCTCGGCATCCAATTATTTTGGTCAAATTACACATGTTTTTATCCTTGCCTCACGTACAGCCGCCTTTACACATGACAAGTGAAAGCTAAATATTTTTTTTTTACCGAAGTCAGCAGGGAAACTCCCTACTTATATTTTTTTTAATTAAAGAAAAATCACAAATTTATGTACATGATACAAGGCCTTAGGTCCAAAGGAAGACCCTAACAGACAAGGTTATGAACGACTACTCATAAAAATATTTAACAAAGATTGAACATTTGGCTTGGCTCTAAGCCGAACCAGTTTTATCTCCTCTCTAAATAGCCGTTTCCATGAAAGCTAAATGTTGGTTTGTCATTTAAAAAATAATTACTTGTACAACTATGTACCATTTATTTTGTGACATTTTTTTCCCACCACTTGTCTTGTAGGAGTACGTTTTTGGAAGCTTTGACTTGCAGATTCATTTGGATATTTTGTATTCCTACTAAATTAATGGATGCCAATATGCCAATCTTTGACCAAACAATGTCACATTGATTGGGTAAATGATGATCACATGCGAATGGCAAACACGTGTAAGCCTGATATTCCTCGAGAAAAGAAATATAAATTCAAGTGATATACTACCACATACACAATTATCTTTCTAATAGACCTAGTTTAATTATTTTGTTTCCACTTGAGATTTTAAGATTTCATTGTATTTGTAAAATTTTACGAAAAATTAGATTATAAAAAGTTTGTGGCCCAAAGATGAAGTGCATTTAATAGTATGTGAATTAGAACTTGGTGAAGGCAGAGGGGAGTGGACTTTGAGATTATTGATTTTGAAGAGTGCAGATTGTGAATTCTGTACCAAAATCACTCTTATTTATTTTAGCTTCAGATTGTAAAAGTAATTTAAGAACACATAGCGAAAACAAACAATGATTAAGTTTATGATGTCAAAATCTCGGCAAGCCTCTTGTACATGATACAAAACTTACCTTCAGATCAACAAATTCCAATGTTCCTCGAGGAGCGATGCATAAAAAGAATCAAGGAAAAGCACTAATAGTTCTTTATTCATTCGAGGTCGTTTTGGGAGAAAAGTTTTGACAGGCAGATATCCTCAAGCATTCGACCTATGGCCGCAACACTTTTCCCTACTGCCACCTTCACTTTAGCAAGCCAGCAAGCGTGCGAGTATTTTCCCCAACTCCACCAATTGTTTTTCCTTTTCCGCTCACTTTCTCCCAAATCAAAAGACAATGAGTATCCCATTGTTTTAAAAATTATGCAAGTACCGGTACATGAATCTGACATGGAAAGCAATATTACAAACGCATAGCCGGGAGTTGCGTAAATGGCGCCAAATGGGTGATACAACTGTTTGTAACTTTATATGAATGATTTATTTTTTATTTTTTTTTGTTCTTGTTGTATTCATATTAGCAACTTTTTTTTTAAAGAAAATTGAAACGGTTTCCGGCCGGCCTCCTTCATATTAGCAACTGTATTGCTACCGTCATATAAATTTTGTACTTTATCACTGTATATAATAGATTTTTTCGCTTGCAAAAAAACTGTAAAAGACACAACAATGATGGAGAAAACTGAATGAAACATTTTTTGAGAAATACAATGAGAACATTTATTTTTTTAAAAGAAAAACTGCAGTGAGACTATTCCATCTGAGAGTTCTTTTTTTTTTCCTTTCTGAATGTTTTTATTTAAGCACTATCTATTAGCTTTGGTTCTATACGCAAACAATTGATCGTTCTGTTTTGTCCATCATGCGCTGCTTCAGTATTTTCATATTAAGCCGTCCAACTGGCAATTAGGATTCTCTCGGACAGCATGCGTGATGATGGCAGGTTAGCATGGCTGTGTGATCCTCCATGGACCCGTCGAGCGATGCATGCAGATGTGTCCTTTTATTAAAAGAGCCTTTTCTTTCAGTTGATATCATTAATGATGGCCAGTATTATTCTACACTAATTAATTTGTTGGTATCTTCCGTGTTATATCAAATAGTTAGAAAATGTTTAACTCAGTGGCACAACCTGTCATTTTGAGATAAGGCGATGAAACAAATAACGAATGTATATGTATAGTTTAATGTTATGTTTTGTTATTACATTCAGTTTGTTTCTGGTCTTTTTTTTTTTTTTGCCAGATGAACCTTAAGCTACAACCTAGGGTCCTGAGATACTGTTCGTATTCAACAGTTGAAGTAGCACCATCCTTGAACTCTAGATGCAACTTCGTGGTTACGCCAGCTAGTAGCCTCAATTTCAAGAATATATATTCCCGATTCCTTACTTAACCCCAAAGCGTTCACCGAAAGACTGCCTACTTTCTAACCTCAGTAGTGTTTCACGAGATCTGCATGAGCAAAAACCAGTATAAGCAACTTGGACTTGGACCCAAAACGCAAGCTATAAGTCATAATTTAAACGCTAAATTAAATGTGTATGTGTAATATAGTTATCATTTTTGCTGCATGCTCAAATCTGAAAGATGGGGGGTTCATATACATATGCGCAAACTATAGGATGACAAGATGCGTAGCCAATTGTGTCCTATAGCTTCCCCTGCGCCACTGATAACGGTGAGTGCAGCACAGCCGATACACAAGTTGCCCGCAGGCTGGCTAGGCAGAGACACGCCCTCGTCAGAGCACACGACAGCTGTGGTGCGTGTGCTGATGGATCGGTCAATTTATCCAAAGTCCAAACAGATACTATACGATATCGTGATTCGTGACAGATGGATATGCACGCATGCATAGAAGCGTAGTAGTATTAGAAATGCAATTATCATCAGTTGCCTGCATCTCCAAAGCAGATCATGCAGCAGGGCCGCACATGCATATAACGCGGTCCATTATTTGGCACGAAAGTTCGCCGCACATCGTGGCACGACCAGGGAAAAAAATTGGCGTCGATAGCGATCTCTCTAGCCCCAGGTCAAACTCAAACATGAAGTTCTTTCCGTTTCGTTTTAAAACATAAGAAAGGTTAACGTTAACCTATGAAATTCCTGTGTTTACTGGATGCCTGAAAAATCACCGAGCATGCGAGAGCGAGAAAGCAGTGTAATAGTTACAGCATGAATCCTATGAAATCCGTTTTCAAAACACATAACGAAACAATCACCATGTATTGTTACTTCTGTGCAGCAGTCTACTAAATAATATTATATGCATATCACAAGAAAACAGAAAATTAAACACACTCTTGTGCTAGCTTCCCCTCCCTCTCTCTCTCTCCCTCAACAACAAATTAGATCTAGATTTAATCTACATAGGAGAGACTCCAAGTATATGATTTTTTCGTTGGTGGTAGGAATGCATGATGTACATTTAAGTAAACTTTAACTACAACTTTAAAAAACAAATAGATTCAAACAAATTTGGGCAAAACCATATATTCAAACTCAAAATTCAGCTTTATTTCAAAATAAGAGGAAAAAAACATGTGGAATACTTTTCTCCTTGTCTTGGAGAATAAACTTCTAAAAAAATAAAAATAAACTCAAAATCTTTCCCCCTTAATTTTAATGAAATGTCCAAATTTTTGAGCCGTCACTATTCGAGTAAAATAGGGAACGGTCAAGAGAGTTTTTTTGTAAGGAAATCTGTAGTGGCAGCCAATAACAACGGTTTATAATAACAATCGCCGCTACAGAATGTTGTATTAATAGCGACGGTTGAAAATCTCAATTCTGTTACAAAGTTTTTTTAGCAGATGATAATTCTAGCCACCGTTATTAAGTATTTGTAGCGGAGGCTTATTAACGGCTAGCCCCCCTTGACCTGTAGCATCGGCTGTATTTTGAACCCGCCACTAGGACTTTTATCGGTGGGTCACTACAATACTATTTTGGTGTAGTGGTCACTGGCGCACTGAAGGCATCTCTCTACTACGTTAAACACAGGTGATTCAGCTTTCCAATTACCTCCGTCCATGCATGTGGGCTGTGGCCACATAGACAAGTTGAGGGCTGAGGCAATAGTGTGGCGTGCTATGAATTTGCTGCTACTGCTATATCTGAGCTATCGGAACTAGTATAGCAAAGAATGCGGCCGGTATGTTCCAACGGACCGATCAAAGTGCTCCATGATGCACACAGCGGCGACCGGCCTGCTGGAGAAAAAGGTTCAGAGAATCTGAGAACATATTGCAGGCCTACCCGATGAACCACCACTGCCAATGATGCGCTTTTCGTATGTAAAATAACTGATCGATGCACACAAAAAGAAGCTAAGCCTAGCACTAGTCGTTGAAGACTTGCAGCACTCAGCTCCTGCTGTTGCTGTCTTTCTTTATCATGGGCTCACAAAGCAAAAGGTCACCTTCCTTTTGATCCTCACTTGTGCTCGGTTCAGCTCTGAATGATATAGCAACAACGAAGACCAATGGAAAGGGAGTACTTGAAACCATTGCGCAGTGGACTCTTGTGTAGTCTTGTTTTTTCTTCACCCCTTTAGCTCGTGCGAGTTGCTGATAAACTATTGAGTAGGGCTGTCCATGGCTGATGGCTTGGCTTGCTAATCAGCTGCGTGCGGCGGCAGACCAAAATTGGAGGGGATAAACTACCAACTGCATTGAACCGTTAACAAAGTTACACAATGCATCGTACATAGATTTAGCTAGTTTTATTCCATAATCCAACTTTACAAAGAATGATGTTTAAAATACAGCAAAACTTTACATAGATTTAGCTAGTTTTATTCCATAATCCAACTCATTTATATATATTCCAAATATTAGTTCAAATATGTAAAATTATAAGTTATATTTTAATATTTGTAATATAGTAAAAGAAATCATAATAAATATATGATAATTTTTATTTTTTAAAATAAGATAAATGATGAAACATAGTACTAGTTTTCATGTCTTGACTCTTGTATGGTTCTTTTTTGTTACTAAAATGTTTCTAAATATGTGAGCAATGTTCTTTTTTGTACATATTGCAAATCTGTAGGTTCATGACAAATATTGTAATACTGAACCATGAATCAATGCTAAACAGGTCGCAACTCGCAAGGGTTGGAATTGAGACGTCATGAGCTTAGCCTCTAATGTTAGAGCAGGGCTAATGATGCAACGAGCTTCTGATATTTTTTTAAATGTTTCAATACATGGGTAGCAATTTATAATTGACTGAAAGTCTTAGACTTTCTTGGACGGGCTCACTAAACGGGTGGTACCTAAATGGGCTGTGCTCTGAGGTGGGTCGGACTGGGCCGTTCCAGGGAGCCCGAATGCCCAGCTATGCTCTTATCTGATTTAGCCAGCTGATTACACTCCAGTATACTTGCTCTTATTCTGTGTTGGCCTGTTAGTCTTATGGGCTTAATTTGTTGACTAGTTGCAATTGCAATCATATGGCCTGCATCGAAGCTATTGAAATTCTAGCCCATCTTGTCTTCTCAAATCTAAATCAGCTTGTCCAGTATATATATCTTTTCATTTTCCTTTCCCACTATGCAACTTGTTGTAATAAATTGAGGAATATACAACATGCTCACGCCCTGATACACACGTATCACATCTCGAATCTAGATCAGCCTGACAGAAATGCTAGCTGCCTGTTATGTAAACAAAAACTACTGAAATCGAAAGGTACTAAGTAATTAAACAAACGAATCGAACAAATAAATGTGTATACACAATAAATTAAAGGAAAATCAAATGACTAAATAAAGATGCTCCGCGCGCGTATCTAAACTGATCTCTATGTCTACTCATCATCAAGGTCTTCTTCTTCGATAGTCTGCAGCTTGGGCGGCTTGTGGCGCACCTCCGCTGCTTGCCGGTGCCCCGCAGCGGCCACGACTTCGACGCGCACGGCGCCCATGCTCATGATCTCCTCGACGACGTCTTCATCCGTTGACGACCCCCCGTGCCCGGCCCCCTCAAGCAATCGCCGCAGCTGGCCCTTGGTCATCCTGATCTTCACCTTCATGCCGCCGTTCTCCATCGCTACCGTGGTTCGCTCCTCACCAGAACGCGCGGCCGGCTTTAGGCCCCAGTCGTAGTCGTCGTCCCACGCCATCACCCTTGGCCGCTCTAAGCAGTTGCAGTTGCCCATGGCAAATAAAGCTCTGATAGCTATAGCTAGCACTGCTTCTCACGGTTACGGTAGAAGAAGGTATAGCTTCTTACACACAGATATGTATGGGATCAAAATTGACTTCCGAAGAAAGGAAGAAAGCGATGAGCTAGTAGGATTTTGAGCTGGTTTATTCTCTCTGGGGTTTTGGTTGGATCTCTATTTGTTGCAGTGGAGAGATACCGACTGCATATGGAAGTGTATATATATGTGCGCCTGGTCTGTAATGTAATAAGGATGATTAGGAGACTTGTTCCATCTAGAGCAAGTGCTAGGAAGGCGTCTCGATCGAGCACTGACACGCATTGCAATTTGCAACGGTATTTTATAGTTATCTGCGGAAGGAGAGAATAAGATCAAGAAGTGGTTGCACGCATCGTACTTTGTCGAGGCCCGGTCGACCGTCAGAAGTTGTGTCCGTGTAGGGCAGCAGGCGTTTAGATTAAAAGGTGCATTTGTCTGATGGTTATTTTGTTTAGTCATGACGATGACGATGATTTGGGCGCATCTGAGATGGAAACGGCTAATATCCACACGGACTGTTTAGTAGAATATATTGCTCACGTGTTTGTAATGAACTTGTGCTGATCCTGACGAGTATAATACATACTAATAACTTTTATAAGATCACAAAAGATGTTTGCAATCGTATGAGATTAGAGGCAACTAATTGGCTCCGCGTTTTATTTCGGTGCACGCATAGCTCATGATTTAATCCATAAGGTGTCCTTGAATTTTTTATTTTGCCACTTTTGATGCCTATTTGCGGTTGGTAAATCGGACCTATCCACTCTTTCCAGCCATCAATAATTACTTCTATAGTGGCTTCATGCTGTGATCCCCATATTTTCCTGACTATAGTATCAACAACCGAAGATTATTGGATTATCTTACATGTGTCATTGATTTATTACTTGTATATATTTTTGTATCACTATTTTTTTTGCAGATTATTTTTACGATAACAGTTGTGAGTAACATGTAAACTTAAGTATGAGCATTTTTTTTTGCAATGAAGCGGTGGCAAAAAAATAAATCTTTTCCTGATTAATATGGTAATTTTCAAACTTGAGAGAACGTGAATACTTATTTTCTTAAATATTATTAGGATCATATATGTTGGCATTACTAAAAGTGAAGTAACAGAAAAATAAAAAAGAAGCAGCCAATAAAAGAGATGGTTATATCAAGATCCTAACGATAATTAACCCCTCGACCTTGTTGATGCACGAGCTGACAGATCACCATTTGCATAGTGTGAATTTCATCCCGTGTACGTGGTCGTCGCGTTTATTTAATTTGTCTGCGCCGTATGTTGTATTTCGTGACGAGGTAGACCGATTCTTGACATTGACAACCTTTGCTTTTCTCAATTACAATTTTTAAGAGATTGACCTGCACTTGGCATGCTCACACTAGTTTACATACCAAATCCAGAAGCGTCTACACATTGTGATATTAAACTCGCTGGTAAGCGACATCCACGTGCTTAGCCGGAGATTCCATTATGCTGAAACTAAACTGCACACTGCACTTCGTTCAGGTCAGGCCATGCTGCTTTATACATACAAAAATGCACAGCTATATGTACAATGAACAAGGATGTCACAATAACAAATATCAAACCTTGGATAAATAAACCCTTGAAAACCTAAGGGGACATGCTCACCTGCTATATAGGGCTTGTTTGGTTTGGACTCTACTGTATGCGCATTAGGCCTCCAAATTTAGTGGCATGTGTGATGGGATGGAGCTGCCGGACTTAGGCAGCCTCCCCAGCCAGAACAGAGGGTTTCTTTTTTGAAATTGGATATTTAATCCATTACTCAACTATAGATAGATCGTGGGTAATCAGTTTTACAATATGATCTGGGAGGACATCCGCACCAGTATTTTTCCCTACATCATCACACCTCGGTCCGTGATCGAGCTGCAAACTCAGAAGCCACTCTATTAAATGACCTTAGGACAAAATCAAGAGAAGCATTGCTAAAATTACCGAGTGACAAATCTCCCAACTCCATAATAAGGTCCCCAACCCTTACAACATCAGTTTCCACCACGACTTTGGTGATGCCCAAGTCTATCGTCGCATATGCATGCCCAAAAGAGGATCACGGTAAGTGATTTTTTTGCCCAGTCTCATTCTTATTGTTTTCTAGTGTAATGAACAAGTTTTGCAAAGTTGCATTGGCCTAACAAGGGCCAGGCCCTCAATCAGCTTTTGGGCTCGGCTTGCCTACTTGAAAGGTAGCCAAAACAAATACCGTGCTTGACAGTGTATGGAATCAATCGGACAGCAACAAATACGATGTGGGAGCAGAACCGAGTCAACGAATATCACGTTTCTACTAGATAGTAATGGGAATTTAATGCAAAATTCTCAACATAAAACATGTTATCCCACCAAATTGTGAGTCTATTTTTGAATTAACTTGAACCTATGTGTTCCTTATATTAATTCTACAAAATGAGATCTGATAGAGATATTATTACGTTTTGAAAAAAATGATTATTATCAACATTTTGGATATATAGTTTCAACATTTCATTTATACCATGTCAATATTTCATATGCACGCGAAAGGGCCTGTCAGTAGCACCTCAGGTTCTGGGTTCGACTCCCCGTGGGAGCGAATTTACTAGTATTTAACGACATTATGCTTTTAGTTATAGGCGACACTCCTGTCGATAGCGTGTCGCCAGTGGTGACTTTGTCAATCCAGAGAATTTGCCGGCTCAGTTTTCGAAGATGCTCATAGGGTAGGGTTTACGTACGTGTGTTCATAGGGGTAAGTGTACGTGCACGGGGTTTACGTACTGTTTAAAATGTTAAGTCTATATATTATTAATATGCAAAGTTGTAACTAGTTATAATATCCAAAGAATTTATAAGCATGGAAAAAATATAATATGCTACATACCGCGATAAACAATTTGAAGTTATTTTCGTGCAGTCCAAATTCATATTCACTTAATCTACCTAACAAGATCCATATTCATGAACTGAATAAAGCCTTTTTTTTAGCGGTGATGAAGACAACTTATTATACTTGCACGGGGAGCAAACACACATTGAGGACGCTGGTGATATCATGTTGTCATCTAGAGCGTTGATTCAATGCTAAATAGTGTCCTGTTTTGCTATCTATTACTGTCGTAGTGCCTGAATTTCGGTTTTACTTGGAAGTTTTGACCATATTTCTGACTTGCTGTGACGTGCCTGCGAGGGTACGCTGTGAGGCGCAATTTGCTTTGGCCATGTGATGGCTGGGATGATAAAGGCTTCTTTTGTTCACATCCTCAGAATTCAGGTAGAGTATAAGTTGAATTTTATCTGCCTAGGGTTCGGTGCTTTGCCCAAACTAACAGACGTCTGTTTGATCAACGGTCCATGACATGGTATCTCTTAGTATCACTAGGTATCTTGCAAACACTGTAAAAACCCCTCTAAATTCATGGCTAAAACTTGTATGGTTTTGTTGGGTCCTTAATTAATTAAGGAAAGCAAAGTTCTTAGTTGATAAATACTAGTAAGGTGTGGTCCATAGTGCTTTTTGCTACCACGCTTTTAATAACTGAAACATATATATAATCTCCTGCAAAAAATCTGTCAAATGACACTGGTACAATAAGCGGCAAGGTATCCTGCGAATCCAGAGGATAGTTTGCTTTCTGCAGTTTGTTGTACTTGCATTTGCCTTTGTGTTTGCCCAAAGGCGAAGTTTCGCCAACTGTTCTTTGGATACCTTCCAAGGATTTTTAAGCAACGAGGCAAAGAATATTGCCCAAGAACATCAGAATCTCCGAACAATACTGCCCTTCACCCCCTCCCCCCAAACAAAAAAAAAAAAGGCACCTTTACAATATCCTACGAATAAACAAGGGATACAACCATACTAAAAAAGATACACGATAAAGAAACGGAGGGAAAATGATCTCCAAACAAACACCCTGAGATCCTGTAAACTTATTCCTGCTGTTCCACTTTCCAGCACAGTCCAACGCCCTGTCAAGCAGCCAGGAATCGGTGCTTCTGCGGTACGCTCCTCTGTGCGTTGCGTGTCAGCATCTCGCCTTTGGGCAAGGCAAGAATATTACTGCCTTGACATGCATGAGCAACCCTCCAGAGGCCTCGAGCTACTATTAAGCCTATAAGACGTCGTCGATCGCCATCGTTCCATCCGTGTGCTTAAACACACTAGTAGATAATTAATTAAGCTCAGTTCAGTACTCTCCAAGCAGCAGCAGGGGCATCGTGCTCTTCGACCCGTGAGACCATGCCGCGTCTGCCGCGTTACGACCGGCAGAGCCCGGGCGTGCGGTGCATCAACTTCCTCTGCGCCGTGCTGCTGACGCTCGTCCTCGTCACGGCCATCATCTTCTTCGTGATGTGGCTGAGCCTCCGGCCGCACCGCCCTAAGTTCGCCCTCGCCGACTTCGACGTCCAGTACGCCAACCGGCAGTCCGGCCTGGCCAACCTGCCCGTGCGCTTCTCCGTCAACGAACATAACCCCAACAGCAAGATCGGCATCCACTACGAGGCCATCAACGCCTCCGTCTACTACAATGATCAGCTCATCGCGTCGGGACCCGCGGGCAACGGGCCCTTTTTCGAGGTGCCCAAGGGCAGCACGGCCGTGCAGGGGAGCCTCACTGCAACGGGCCCGACGCCAAGCGACGCGGCGTGGCCGAGGTTCGCCGGAGAGTTGTCGGCCGGGAGCGTGGCGATGAGGCTGGTGCTCAGCTCCACGGTGCGGTTCCAGGTGAAGATATGGGACACCAGGGTGCACCACATGAAGGTCGAGTGCGACTTCAAGATTGGCGGGGACGGCACGCTCCAGCACCAGCAGGGGAACAAGAATTCAGGGTGCGCGGTATACTTCTAGCGTCGCCGCTGCTTGGTTTTGCATCTCACTTTTATTTCTTTCACTTGGTTTCTTCCATGGACCATGGTTATGATCAGTCGCTCATTAGGCTGATATATTTATTATTCATTTGTATGCATATCAAGACAGGACTTGCGAAAAAATTTGATGTTCCAAATTTGAAAAAGCAGATAGGAAGTTCTTTGGCTAATAACTTGATCAAGATGTACAAGATTGCACAAGGAAGTCAGGATGATAACCTTCAAGTCCCAGCAGTATTTACTCACCACCAAAGCTCATATCAGTTCGATTTACACCCATACCGTAACGATCTGCTCTCAGGTGTTCACACCCCTGCCTTTTGCTTCGCAAATCAACCATCTATTAATTAATATAGAACATAATCAAATGAATTTGAACATGACTTAGCAACTCATAAATACCAACACGAAAACTCGAGAGCGCACCAGGCAGAAGGGTTTAATCCTAACCAATCATCAAATGAATAACCATAACGCATAGAAATATTCCCTTTCCTGGGAGGTACATGCTGTTGATTCTATCAGATCAAACTACTAGCAAATTTACAACAAAACTGAGCTGGCCATTTCATGTGTCCCGGATTCAACTTTTTTTTTTTTTGGGAAGCCAACTGATTCACAAGATTGCTAAATCGAAAACACTAGTTCTATTCACCAAAGGCCCTTACATCAGTTGATGTCTGCTCACTTTTCCGTCTCCTCTAGTCTCCTCAAGACAGATTCAGCAAATATACGCTGCCTGGAGATAAAAAACTTTTCAGGAAATTGGAAGAAAACAACATAGAAGTAGTTGATTATACAAATTGGCCAAATAAAAACTACTGCAGTTCAGATTGATAAGTCTCAAAACACCTTTGATCATCAAGATATATTGTAGCCTATTACTCAAATGTACTTGCTCTGACTTTTTATATGATCTTAGTTTAAAATTGAACTAGCCAACATCATACACAAAATATTGGAGAAAGTAATATCAATATCTATCGATCTATATATTTATTAAGAAACTTTTCTTGGACGATATCAAAGGCCAAAGTAGATCTGGTGTGACCCTATTTCTAGGACAACACTCATTTTTTAGAGGAAGGGAGAGGGAGATAGAGAGCGCACTTCTCTTCGGTGTGTTTGGGACTAGGGCGGTTGTGCTTCAGATAACCATCCCATGGAACCTTCTTAAGACCAGCTCTAGCAGCTATCATGTCCCTTACTCTGCACAAAGATTTAATTATGTGATCACATACAAATATAGATATTCTTGCCATATCAGAGAAATATTCCTTTCTTTGGAAGCAAAATGGAAATCAAATATTTACCTTTCAGCAAATTCGATTGCCGTCTCTCCCTCCCTCAGATACTGAGGCTCCAAGTACCAAACATCACACACGACTGCCCATGACGTCATCAGCCGAACCAAGTGCATTGTAAAAGATTGCCTGACATATATTGAGAGGTAATCATGAGAAATATAGAAGGCAAGCATGGGTAAAGTAACTTTCATTCATCATTATATTCCTTACTTCTTACTGTTCCAAAAGGCATCAACAAATATTTTATTGTACTTGATAGCTATTGGACAGACAGCACATCCGAGCTCAAAAGCACCCTGTAAATATGGAAAAAGAATCAAACTCATTGTCAATCAATATCAAACAAATGCCACACAAATCGCGACTGATTTTTCACTGTGCCATCTTTTGTTGGCCATTGGGTATGGACAGAACGAAAATTGTTTAAGTTTTCTATGTTCGACATTTAAGTTTAGAATACAGTGCTGTACCGACACCATGAGTATGCTGAAGATACTTTGATCAATAGAGCCTCATGAAAATAGCTTACTGAAGAATGTTATATTGTACGGTTATCTAAAAAGGATAGTGCTACCTTCTTGAACATGACAGTGTACTGGTTGTTAACACAAGTTCCTTCCGGGAAAATCAAGAGGGGGTTGTTGTCTGGTTGCTGAACATGGTCCCGTAGCCTGACAATATAACTCTTTTGAATAAAATGAACTTCTGTGATAAATAGGAGTGCACTTTCTAAAAAGTAACATACTTCCGTGCAGTAACTTCACGATCCCTAAGATCATTACGATTAAACCAGATGCAACCCACACTTTCCAGTATAGTCTTCTGAATAAATCCTGCAAAATTAGGAATAAGGCAATAGATAAGCCACTAATCTATCATTTGAATTACAAGATATCAACAGAGAAGTTTCTGAAGAATGACAGACTCACCAACCCATCCAGGATGCTTTTGCATAATGACAGCAAATGCAGTCATTTGCTCAAGAATAATGAAATCAATCATTGATGTATGGTTGGCGACAAATACCTGTCATAATAGAATAGAGTTGCAAAGGCACTAATCAGCAAATTAACATTTGAAGATATAGTCCCAAGTGTAGTTACTCCCACGTTCAAAAATCCACCTTGGGTATGTGTTCATACCCTTTTATCATTTTGACTATGTACATATACTTAAAACAAGATTTTTGAGAGTATGTCCTCATACTTCATATATCCCAACAAAAAAAAATGAGTATGTCCACATACTATCTAGTATGACTATATACTTAATTTACAAACCTCAAGTATGTAGTGATACTCTCTAGATTATAAGATATACACGTGGGAGTAGCTACTCCTGCGAGTAGGAAAAAGGCTTATATATATGGTTTCAGATAAATGCTATCACTGCAGCTACATGCAGTCTAAATCAAAACCAAAGTGTCATTATACCATGGCACAGATTGCACAAAACTACCATAGTGTAATGTATCCCACAAAGTACGATGCAAAGAATACTTTGTACTATAGTTACCAATGATATTTCTGTGAGAATATGCATAAGATAAACACAACTATGATATTCTC
This sequence comes from Eleusine coracana subsp. coracana, assembly GCA_032690845.1. Classification (NCBI taxonomy): domain Eukaryota; kingdom Viridiplantae; phylum Streptophyta; class Magnoliopsida; order Poales; family Poaceae; genus Eleusine; species Eleusine coracana. The sequence goes on from CM064430.1 coordinate 49,311,483, forward strand.
TAAAGCACGGACATGTGGACCACTATCTAAAGTTCCTATATGCACAAATCACGTAAATTATGAGTTAAAAGAATAACGAAAAAGATGACCTGATGAGGTCGTGTGCTTGGGCGAGGTCCATGATACTTAATGACTCCAGTCCATGAAGCAACAAAAACACTGCACATCATTTCAACCAACTTTCTCTGTATGCGTTGAAACAAATAAATGTGAATCAGCTCCTGATGTGTTGCAATTTTACTCGATGATGTCTAAATGAAATGGCAACTAATGAACAATTATGGGGCATGAAAACATGGACTAGGTTATAAAAATACTATACCATAAAAACTGTTCAACCTTTGAGGTGCTACTTTACAGTAGTCAAAACTTATGCAAAGAAAAATATTAATTCTATGATAAATAATGTCAAAAGAGGACATGAGGACTAGCAGTAGGGGTAGGTTTGACATATAACAGAACAGGGCTTATTGCACTCTGAAGAATCAACAAGCAATACCAATGGCTTATGCTGCACATGACTAAATAAGCATGCATAAGTTGGTTATCGAGACTTGAAAGTGTTGTCTAACAAGCAGTTACTAAGATAAGTTACAAAGTTACAAGACAATACTAAGAATAGATGGGTCATGGGCGATATATATGGTGCAGGACGTTGCTGCCCCTAAAGACCACCTTGAAGGCATGTTTGAAGAAAGGGGCTGAAAGGTGAAGGGAACTAATCATAATCAAACTTAAGTGTGAAGGTATATGATAAACAATCAAAGCTAAAAATCACTATAGCTAGTTATCACTTAAAGATCACCCTCAATTTTTTCGAGGACACACATAAAGATATGCACATTCATGCATGTACACAGTACAAGGATAGGTAGTCTGAGAAAAGATGGAAGAAAGAAAATAATATGGACATCAACATATTCAGGATATGAAAAATCTCACCTCAATTTTACTTCTCAGCTTAGCTTGCCCTTTCAATAAGAAATGCACAGGGAAAAAGGCAGCAAAGAATGCTAACCATCCTATTGCAAGCGTCAAGGACCTGATTAGATAATAAAAACACTCAGATGATGATTCATTGTTTCACAAAAGAAGAAGACAGAGGAAGGGAAGAAATTGCAGATAACAAATATAATCCACAAACTTATCTACAAAGTTTTTTATACAAGAACGTTTCGTCTTGAGGTCATTATATATTTCATAAAAAAGAGTTGTATAATAGAAACTCAAGTGGAACATGGGAGGGAAAATAAACTTCTGCAGGAAACAAAAGAGTAAACATGATTGATAACACTAAGCAAGGCAACAAATCTGTACACCCCTGACCTAACTGTTTAGTCAGTATTACAAGTGTTAGAGACAGTGACACACACAAAAGAACGAAAAAAAAAAACTTCAAGCACCTAATGAGGGTAAGAGTGAAATCCACTAGAGTTTTCACGTATGGATCATACATGACCATCAGAACCACAGCTGTAACTAGTAAGAGAAGTCCACCATATCTTTCAAAACTAAATTGTACAAAAATCAAACATTTTTTTGTTAATTGTGTAGGCAAAACAGAACATCCATCACCCACGGCTTTGCTTATTAAACAACAGTCTATTCTTTTCCAGTATCCTGCTGAAGTAACTTAAGAACATGTCCAGAATCTGAGAGAAAAATGATATATGATGTGAATTTCCTGGCATCTTAGACAAAACACTTACACTTCAATTACCCAAATTCAGGAGGACTGGTTTGATCTAAAGCATCTTTTTCCAAACTGTTCCACAAAGCAGGTGCAGATCATGTCACCTTTATATCATTTACTCAGAAAGTGACGGTTCTAGGCAGTGACTGTTCAAACCACCCAATTACACATTTAGCATTTTGGGCAAGGTAAACTTATTTTAGGGCCCTCCTCCAACCTTAGTTTCGCTCAACAAATTGTGTTATTCTTTTTTTATTGCAGCACCTCCCTATCAGTGCTGAAAATAAATAAACAAATACAAAAGCAAAACAAAGCAAGTGTTCAAAAAGTGGAAAGGTCATAATTTAAAGACGAGATCTGACATCGAATCAACATAGAAAACTAACACAAACAGATTGAAAAAGATTAAGTATCTCAAGACTAAGTACCTCAGGGGAAAAAGTATTCCATATCTTATCACTACACCAAAGCACCATAAGGGAAACAAATAGATGTTCCAATTCCATGGCTCTGGAGAATTTGACTTAAAGCAGCGCGTGAACGAATCCTGCATAATTATAAATACAATGTGCTCAAATAATAACGCCAAGACAAATATCTTTAAGTTTTATTGATGCTTGAACAAAGCAAACTAACAACAGATTGTAATGTAACAATTTGAAATGTGATTAATAGAGATTAAGTGTAACAAGTACACAGCAACAATCTTAAAACCCAGAGTGTTGATGGTTCTTTAAATGTTGTGCATTTGCTAACAACATCTGTATCCCATAATGCACAGTTACTAATATCTCAATTACTCAAATGTGTCCATGGGATATGTCAAAACTCCAAAGCATCTCATGATATTCAATTTACCACAGTAAACCAGAATTACAACAAGAAAATGAGCGACATGCAGTAGCCAGAACTCAGAGAATGTTGATGGTTCTTTAAATGTTGTGCATTTGTTAACTTCTGTAACCCATGATGCACAGTTACTAAGAACTCAATTACTCAAATGTGTCCATGGGATATGTCAAAACTCCAAAGCATCTTACGAGATTCAATTTACCACAGAAAACCTGAATTATAACAAGAAAGTGAGCAACATGCAGTAGCCAGAACTCAGAGAATGTTGATGGTTCTTTAAATGTTGTGCATTTGTTAACTTCTGTAACCCATGATGCACTCAATTACTCAAATGTGTCCATGGGATATGTCCAAACTCCAAACCATCACAAGATATTCAATTTACTACAGTAAACCTAAATTAGAACCAGAAAGTGAGCGACATGCAGTAGCCAGAACTACATAGTGTCCATTGGTGCAGATAATAGTTACAAGCATAAGCGTTGGGGAGCATCAGCATAGGTAATAGGTTGGCTGCCCAAAATCAGTAAGTGAAAATAAGCAGCATCGTTTCAAACACGAGGTGCCTTTAGCTAAACGTTGTGGATTGTAAAGTGAATTCGAGAATCTACAAGGCTACCAAGGACTCCTGGACCATAAAGAAGGCAAAATTTTGTTCTCTGAAATTAATGCTAAGATAAAGTTTACACAGGAAAAGTGTTACAAGCCATATATGCACTGGTCAAGATCCTCAGAGGTACCTTACAATCAGATGGACAATGCATCAAACTAGAGTGTGTAATCAAAAGATAGAATTAATCCCCCAAACACGTTGAGCTAAACTCCTCTCTACCAAACAACTGTCGCTGTTAACAACAGATTAAGCTTGCTAAACCTCGCTGATAATACGCCCATCAACTTGAACAGCACCAAATAACCCGGAAAAACAAGCAACAGAAGATTTAAGATCCAGTGAGCCACTCACATCAACAATGGCACCCGCCGCCTCTGTGAGCACCGGCGAGATGTCCAGCAGATCGCGCCTGCACAAACGCAGATTAGGGCACCACACGACTTAAAAACCTCACTAGTACCGGGACTAAGCCAAATTAGGGTTACTGAATGGAAAAAAAAGGATAAGAAGCCAAGCTGGGCCCTCGCGATTGATTACAGGTGGAGATTCCGGGGCGCTTCCTGCGGGAGCGAGTCGGAAGGGAGGTAATCCTCCAGGTTGGGGCGGTCCAGCTCCATGTCCGCCGCCACCGACGAAGACGCCATCGCTCCGCCGAGCCGACGGTGAGACGACGACGATGACGACGTCGCCGAGGAACGATTCGCGATAGAGCGGAAGGGGGCAGCACGTGGACGGGCGTAAATTTGCGTGTACCTCTCTCCAGCGATTTCGCGTGGCCGTGTGGATCATCCGCATCGCACATTCGCAGTCGCACCCACGAGGTGGCGGCTCATTAACAGGTGGACCCATCCGTCAGGCCTCAGGGCTCAGGCGCCACGGCCCACGGGGTCCCGGTCCGGTCCACCCAGTTACTATGCCTCGTGCGGCCCGGCCCGGTTGACCCTGTTTCCAGGCCTCGCGTGCTCCGGCTCTATTGGCCCAGTTACTATGGCTCATGCGGCCTGGCCCAGTCATCATGACGCATAAAGCGGGTCGTGCTGTTGGGGGATGGATCGTCCACTCGCGCACCCCTCGCCGCCGCCACAGCAGCCAGCCAGCCGCCATGGCGCCGCCGGCAAGCTCCGACGAGCCCGCGCGCCACAAGAAGGCGAAGAAATCCAAGTCCGACAAGGAAGAGAAGAAGAAGCACAAGAAGAAGAACCAGGAGCGCCCCGCCACTGAGCATCCGCCGCCCTCCGATGCCGCTGACCGCAAGAAGCGGAAGCACAAGGACGCGCACGAGGAGAAGCGAGAGGGTAAGAAGTCCAAGAAGGAGGGGAAGGCGGTGAAGGTGGAGGTGGAGGCGGTTGACGGGAGGGACGCGAAGATGAAGCGGGCGATGGAGGATGAGCGGTTCAAGGCGGCGCGGACGGACCCGAGATTCCGGCCGATGCGGAAGAAGGAGGCGAAGGTGGAGCTGGACTCGAGGTTTAGCAGCATTATGACGGACCCCAGCTTCGGCTCATCCGCGGCTCCCGTGGACAAGCGCGGCAGGCGGCGTAAGAAAACTGCCAGGAATAACCCCATGCTACATTACTACCTCAACCAAGAGGAGGAAGAAGAGGATGGAAGAGCGAAGCCAAAGGAGGCCATAGAGAAGGATGTTGGTCAGGAGGAAGAGGAAGAGGTGGAGGAGGATGAGGAGCAAGAGGAAGAAGAGAGTTCTAGCAGTGACGACGATGAAGAGGATGAGGACATCGACGATGATGAGGTGATGTTTTGTGTCCACTTCTTTGTTGCACATGTCTTAACTGAAGTGGCATGGTTTCATTTCAGGCTTCAATTCACATTTATTTAAAATTATGCTTAACAATTTGGATCATTGAAGCACCTCCCTGCGATACCATGTGTGATGTGATACTGCATATTGTATTTTTCTTTAAAGAATAATCCATGTGGAGTGTGTTATCTGTATGGCATACAGAGGGTTACTCCGTGACTATGTTTCTCCGTGACTATGTTTCTTAGTCAGTTATAACTAGAAAAAACAACTTTGAAGTGCATTGCATCTCCGTGACTATGTTTCTTAGTCAGTTAACTTTCCAGATTAAGTCTAATGTGTGGAATTTTTTATGCAAATATGTGATGGTTGTGATTAATCAATTGTGCTGCCCAGTAAGTGCGCTTGCATGAATCTGATTTTCTTCTAGGCGCTATCTCTCCTTGCTAAATATTGTTCTCTGGTTCCTGGTTATTCTGATAGAATTTGAAAATTCACATATTTATACAATGTTGCAGTCTTGTGCTGAAGTATGATTTTGATCATAAGTTACCGAAACACTCTCCTAGCTGATGTAGTTACTTATGGTGCTGATGGCAGCATTGCTGTTATGCTCTTTGCCGCGGCATCCTCCAGTCTTATAAAACCAAGCTCGCCACCTGGGGAAAACTTCCCCAAGGTGGTATTGCGAGTAGAACTTTCTGACTGCAGGACCCATAAAAGACAGCCTGGCTGCCAGGATGCACCTGCCATCCATGTATAGTTATGAAAACAGCCTATAACGAGGGATCTTTGTTTGGTGCCGCGATTTGAGCCCTGGCCAGTTCCTTCCTCCACTGGGCGCTATGCTGTCAAAGCATTGGCATCTTTCATTATCTTTTGCAAGTCCTCTAATCTCAATATTTTTTTACAATGTTTTGATAGTTGTAATATGCTATATAGGTGCCTTGTTTCAAAAGCTAAACATGCTATGCTTAATGGCTAATTCTTGGTTTCTACCTTCTATACAGTACTCCGTTGGAAGTGACATTGCCCATTACTTAATGGCGCAGCATGATGATACACCTATGATTGACAAGGAAACTCACAGGCTTGCTGTTGTTAATATGGACTGGGATCATATCAAGGTGTGTTAATACAACCATTGTATGAGCTTCTATGCTTCAATTTCAATTACATGCAAGGCTATTTGTTGCTCAACCAGTATACCAACAGTTTTCCCACAAAGATAGCTTACTATTTCTGTCTTCCTAGGCTAACATTTATTATTCTGTTTTAGCTTACATTTTGCTTAATTTGAACTTATGTAACTTATGGGTCTTAATTAGGACATTTAACGAAAGGTTCAACCCAAAACCTTCTTTACCAACTCAAAGTATAATTCCATCTGATTAGATTACGTTTTTGTTTGGATTATGGGTCAATGGTTACACATTGGTTGACCCACTTGCATCCCTAGCCATATTAAAACCCCAGATCACTCTAAACACCTGGCACCAGGTCCACCACTTCCCTTATCCTTAATACTCATACAGGCAACCTAGAGAACTTTCTTCACATCATTTGCTTTATGATATGTGCATTTCCTTTTCATTTCCCTGGAGTATTAAAGTGCACCCTCTTTATTATGTTTATTTTCTCTATAGCAGCTACTATGTTGACCAAAAGTTCTTAGCTTGTCTTAGTTAGGATCTGAGGACCATATTTGAAAATGTAAAGCTTACGTGCTCCACTTATTTTTCTGCCTCTTTCTAATGAAAATCCTACACAGGATTTGGTTAGTATCCTGCTTGATTATACCTAGTACTGCAGTAGAAGTGCAAATTGAGATAGTCATTATTGAGTATGAGAAATTAATCACTAAGTCCAAATGTAATCTACTACTATCTATTATTCACAGTGGCGTCGTCCGCCTCCGTTTTTCTGCCTTGATAGCTTTTTTTTTCCATTCGTTTGACACCGGGTCGGTAAAGGAAAAGTAAATCAGGTGACAGAAGTTTTCCTTTTTTCATGGGAGCTGCTAGCCTGCTACGTACCTGCCAAACTGTCCTGCGCTGCCCCGCCACTGCCATGAAGGAATGAAAGCTGCACCCCAACGAGATCGAGCCGCCTTAAATAGTGGGGGCAGTGCCCAGCTCCCTCCTAATCACCTGCCATTATTTGCTAAGCCTCTCCCGTCGTTTCCCAGCCATTTTAGTATGCACAATTACCTGGTCCTTAATCAATTTAACTCATCAATAATGCAAACTCCCTCTGCTGATCGCCTCTTTCAATAAATTAAAAAATCATGCATGCAGGTTTATCCTCCTATAACATGATGGTGCTGTGTGCAGATTGTCGCAACAAACTATGTTCCATATACAACAATGTTTAACGATGACCGGTCCAACAACTAGAATTGCAAGTTTAACGACTGTATTAGTTGTTTAAGTTTGCCAGATAAACAATGACTTTTGCTCTTTAGTTAAGAGCATGTGCCTGAACAAGACAGACCTTACCACTCAAAACTGTAATTATACATTGTTAATTAATACGTTAATAGAAAACATGCAATTATAGGTAATAATACAAAGTTTAAGGCGGTTGACAAAAGGGAGCAAATGAGCTCTTCCTAGTGTCTAGAATGGAACCTACGGAATGGTAGAAAAAAAAACTCGACAATGACATGAGAGGGGCCACAACTGGACAACCGCCGGTGGGAAACGACGCACATCGTGAACTCACGATGTGGATGGCAATGCTCAATTCATGTGTTAATGGTTGAAAATTATATTTCTATCTTGCTATTTTGATCTTTGTATATTCTACAATATATAAAAGAAATATTGATATTTTTAGTGTTCATGGCCTTTATACGTGGAGTTGATAAGTACGTATATAACCCAAAAAATTGGACAGACACTTGGCTTCTAGCCTCCATGCGACACCCTCCCCCTCTTCGGATCTAAGCCGCCTCCTCTCTCTTTGCCGGATCTGGCCGCCCTCTTCGTCGGACGGCCATGAGGCAGCGTCACGGGCTACGAGCGGACCAGCAGGCTCTGCTTTTTTTTTTTGGGGGGGGGGGGGGGGGGGGGGGGTTGATGTGTAGTGGCGTGTGAAGATGTCACCCGCTGCTACTAATATTTTGTTAGCTACAGTTGGTCCCGTCCACAGATCGTCCGTCGCTACAGGCTTTTATTTTTAGCTATAGGAATGTAGCAGCGGGTCGGCTAACCCGTCGTTATAGTAGGTTTTGGCCTGCTGTATATAGACCGTTTTTATAGTAGTGTTTCCGTAGCAACGCACGGACACTTTGCTAGTTGGAGTATAATTGAAGATCTGAAGACCCCCTTGGAATTTATGTTATAACTTAAAATGTTCCCTTCATAACAATTTTAGTTAGTGATTTGGATGTAATGGGCCACTAAATATTTTCTCTCTGTTTTAACAGGCTGGTGACCTGTATATGGTGATGACATCTTGCCTGCCAAAAGGTGGGCGTGTTTTATCAGTCTCAATCTATCCATCAGAATTTGGACTGAAGTGCATGGAAATTGAGACTACTAAGGGCCCAACTGCTCTTGTTAATGCCAATGTTGATGATAATGGTGACATTCATGATCATGATGTTGACAGCAATGATGATGAAGACATCACTAATGATGAAGATGATGAAGAACAAGAAGTTGACTCTGACAAAGAGAACAACAAGCTGCGTGCTTATGAGCTGAACAGACTGAGGTTAGCAACCAAGTGGATACATGTTCTTTTGCTGACAGCCTTTTTTTTGTTCACTATTCCGAAAATGATATGGGTTCCTAACATTCTTACTTGATATAGTCTTAATTGCCTTCATATTTTTCCGATCAGTTTTCCCTAACAATTTATCTGTAGAAATGGGAATTACCAGAGTTTTTTCTTGCTGCAGATACTACTACGCAGTCGTTGTGTGTGATTCTAGTGCAACTGCAAATCACCTGTACATGACTTTGGATGGCACTGAGTTCTTGAAGTCATCAAATGTATTTGATTTGCAATTTATTCCCGACTCTATGGAATTCAAACATCCTGCTCGAGATGTTGCTACAGAGGTACCTATTCAGAGCCCTATCGTTTGTGTAGTAAATTATTATACCCTGGTTGTCACATAATTATTATAGAAACATAAGAACTGAGCTCTCTGTTTAGGGTTTTGATGTACACCTAAGAGTCTAAGACCACCGAAATTCGCCTCTCTTGGATGTGTATTTGGGTGCCTATTTGTTATTTACAATATCACTTGGTCCCTCTTAAGTGGTTGAGTTTTTTGTTTTTAACGTTGAGCTTGGTTACCCTTTTTTTCTCTCAAGGAAACTGTTTCCCCTTTTGTGTTATGGTATTTATTTATGAATGCATAAATGGCTGAAATCATGGTAAATGAAGCCTTTTATTTTGAAATAATGCTTTTAGGCACCTCCAAATTACAAGGAGCCTGATTTCGAGACACGTGCTTTGCAACATAGCAGAGTTAAGCTGTCTTGGGATGATGATGAACCAGAACGTAAGAAGGTCTTGAGGCGAAAGTTCACTGATGATCAGGTCAGGCCTTATATTGTGTTCCAATGTTTCAGTTTGTCGTGTGCTTATTTCTTATTCCTTTATATGCATCTTTGGTGACTCTATAGTGCTATTGCAGTTAGATGAGCTTGATATGTATTTAGCAAGTGATGACAGTGCATCAGATGATGATGATGTAGACAATTCTGATGATGAGACTCGACCAGATGGGGCATCTAAAAGAAAATTAACAAAAGAAGAGAGGTTAGCTCTTTTACTACAAGGTGACAAATCTGATGAGGAACAAACTGGTGACCAGGATATGGAGATTACATTCAACACAGAGCTTGAGGATCTCAGTAAACGTATCCTAGAGAGAAAGAACAATGGAGAGAAGACTGTCTGGGAGAAGCACCAAGAGAAAATGAAAGAGAAAAGGAAAGCTCGAAAGAAGGGGCTGAAGGAATCGGATGATGATTATAGCAGTGAAGATGAGCAAGATATGGATGATGATTTCTTTGCTGAAGAGCTGTCTGATGAAGGAACTAAGCCAAGCAAGAGCAAAAAACAAAAGAAGAAGACCAAGGATAAAACAAAGGGGAAAGGTAAGGACAAATCCCCAGAGGAACATTTGGAGCAACAAGCAACCAAAGAAGAGTTGGAGCTATTGGTTGCAGCTGACCAGGATACTACGAATGGTGTGAAGGGTTATAACTTGAAACACAAAAAGAGTAAAAAGGGCAAGAAGGGCAAAGAAGAATCAGTTGAGGACAAACTTCCTGATATTGATCTTAGCAAAGATGAGAGGTTCTCAGAGATGTTGACATCTCCTTTGTTTGCGGTTGATCCTACAAATTCCCAGTACAAGAGGTATATTTTGTATATATAATCGCTTGCCAAATTACGCATGATATACTTGATTTTTAAAGTAGGGGCACTTGATTTTTACATGTACTGAATGTATTGAATCAACTACAGGAGTGCACCCTACATGCGGAAGAAATCTGGGAAACCGGACAAAGTGGACACAGAACCTCCTGTGGAGAGATCGTCTCTGGGAAATACTTTGCCACCTGATGATGATGCCACAAGCAAGAACGGTGATCAGAAACCTGATGGTAAATCAACAGAGAGGTTGCAGATACTGTCTGCGGTAAAGTCTCTAAAGAGGAACCTTAGTTCGTTCAAAAACTCAGCCACACGTGATCAGTAGATAAGAGCGCTGTTGCTTTGCTCCAGTCCATTACTATGAATTGTTGAAGCCCGTGATAAAAATTGTTTTCATGATGCTCTGAAACTGTTTCATGGTTTATTACTACAAATGTGCGTCAAATTTTTGGATCTTTAGTTTTGATACGATTTAAATCCAGCTGAAAAGTTGAGTTCATTCTCTGAAACGTTCACTTGAAAGTTTATTGTATGTACAAGTTGCTACTGCGGCTCGATGAATCTGTGGCCTCTATTGTAACTCTTCACAGTATAGACGGGTTTTAAATGTAATGAATCCGATCGAAGTCACATGCTGATTACTTCCTCTACTAACACAGGATTTGCACTCCTCAATCACTATCAGTTTGTCACTGAGAACTTCTAGGATGGTCTTCTGTGCTAACGTGTTCATAGAAATCGGTGCTATTTAAGCTAATCTCTGAATCTTTTGCGAACCATGACGAGCAACGGGACTATCCACTGTCCAGCTGCTCGTTGGTCCATCGTCTGCGTTGCCTGCCTCATTTGCCGGCCGTCTGGGTCAGATTAATCTGCACATGCACCGTATGTATGATAGATAAATGTAACAAGCAATTCCTTCCGCAATAAGAAGTTACATATAACAGGAAAAATTGTGTCAAAAAATAACAGAACATTGGCGCAACAACAAAACAAAGATAGGACCAAGACTACTCTAGTTCAATCATTTTTTTATCTAGTTCAGTGTTTTTTTCTTTTCATATAAGCGATGATCACGGTCCTATTGACAAACACGATAGGATACAGGACACATACCAACAAGTGAAAAATATGTACTCAATTGTTATCGTTATTAATTTTTTTATTTAACTTTGATTTTTCATTTGATTCAAAAAAAATAAAAAATATCATATGTATTATCGTAGTTTGTTTTATCATCAAAAGAAATTATAGCATAACATAAAATTTTATATATTTGAAAATAATATTTTAAATAATACGAATGATCAAAATTGACTAAAAAAGTCAATGACGATAACAATTTAAGAACGGAGAGAGTACAAGAAGGAAAAGAATCAAAGGTGAAATGATTCAGCCATATCACACAAAATTGAACCCTTTCCTTTTATACTGTAATTTCGCACAAGATGCTCAGCTCAGCGCTCTTGGTTGCAACTGAAACCGACCATGAAATTGGTCCATATCGCACTCATGTATGCAATGGTAGGTGAAAATGGGCCAGGATTCAGCTCTATCTAATCTCTGTTGAATCATGTCGCACACTGGTAGAGATTTGTAGTAGCTCTGGATGGGTTTTCAGGTAGCTAAGCATGCCGTCTGCTTCATACAGTTTAAATACATTCTTCCCAACACATCCTAGTTGGACCTGTTCATCTTTGATCTCTCCTTTTCATTGGGTTTCTGGTTCAACAATGATGGGTGTGGATAACTATGTTCATCTCTTAATGTGTGCAACTATTCTGGGTTCCTATGCCACTAGTATTGTTATTCATTTACCTATGGCTAGTATACTGGACGATCATAGAATCTGGCTCAATCCAGTGCATATACTGGTCCAACCCAGATCAATGGTATTGTTTCTACTAACTGTGTGCAACCAATTCAGTGCTTATACTGGTCCAATTCAGACCAATGAGATGGTTTATATTGCCTTATCTGTGTACTGTGTGCATAGATCTTTTTTCCTCTTCACTCTCAGCTTACATGGATCATCACAGCAACAATAATCAATTAAGGAAATAGAATGTGTTGTGCTGGAATGTAAGAGGTATTAACTCAGATGCAAAATGGACAGCTATGAGAAGCAAAATTATGGAGTCAAATTGCGATATTGTTTGCCTGCAAGAAACAAAGAGAGAGCATTTTGATGCAGCTTACATTAGAATTTTTTGTCCAAGTCACTTTGATTGTTTCGAGTATTTGCCTTCGGTAGGTGCTTCAGGGGGGACTATAATAATCTGGAAAGGATCCAGGTTCATAGGTCAGAAATTCATGCAAAATGATTATGCAATAGGGGTAGAATTCATGTCTCTCTACTCTGGTGCAAGATGGAACTTAGTAAATATTTAAGCGCCTTGTTCTACCAAAGGAAAACAACAGTTTCTACACTGGCTCAACAGCTTGGATGTAAATGATGAGAATGATTGGCTTCTTATAGGGGATTTTAACTTGATTCGTAGACCAACAGATAGGAATAAGCCTGGGGGTAAACCTGTAATTGATAATGGAATTCAATTATGCTATAAGTAATCTGGACTTGGAAGAATTACCTCTATTGGGCAACAAATTCACTTGGTCAAACATGCAGGAGAGCCCACTGCTAGAGAGACTAGATTGGTTCTTTGGGACGACTTCTTGGCTTTCTAACTATCCGGGTTCAACTGCCACTGTGCTATCTAGGGATACTTCTGACCACTCACTATGTACCATAAGCATCAGCACAGATATCCTGAAGTCAAGAATTTTTAGGTTTGAAAACTACCGGCTGCAACATGATGAGTTTTGGCAAGTAATGTAACATGGGTGGCATGTTCCAGTCACACACATGGATAAAGCAAGGAAAATAATGGCAAAATTTAAAAATCAGAGAAGGGTACTAAAAGCTTGGCAGAGGCAGCTATCCAACTTAGCAGCTACTATCTCAAATAATAAAGCAATCATTCTTTTACTAGACACCTTGGAGGAATTTAGAGATCTTTCCATTCAAGAGTGGAACTTCAGAATCATCTTGAAGGCAAATTTGGAAAAGCTTTTATTACAACAGCTGGCCTTTTGGAAGCAAAGAGGGAAAGTTAAATGGGTATAGCTGGGGGAGGAGAACACAAAATTTTTTCATGCTACTGCAACAATTCAAAACAAAAGAAAAGTAATTACCTCTCTCAAAAATTCACAAGGTGTTGAGGTCTTTTTGCACGAAGAAAAAGCCACATTATTATGGGAATCCTACAAGGAGAGACTGACAACTTTAGAGTTCACTGAGATGCACTTTGACTTGAATGATTTGCTCACAATGGTGCATGATCTTGAAATCTTGGATGAACCATTCACAAAAGAGGAAATAGACAAAATTATCTCTAATCTTCCTACTGATAAATCCCTTGGCCCAGATGGTTTCAACTCAGACTTCATGAAAAAATGTTGGCTCATTATAGCACAAGACTTCTATGATCTTTGTCAGGCCTTCTATGATAATGATCTATGTTTGCAAAGCATTAATGGGTCTTACATCACCTTGATCCCGAAGCATGATTCTCCAACTTTAGTCAATGACTACAGGCCGATTTCTTTGCTAAATTTCTCCATCAAACTCATAACTAAGATCTTAGCTGACAGGCTACAACTGGTGATCATGAAAACTTATCCATCACAATCAGTATGGTTTTATCAAAGCAAGGACTATACAAGACTGCTAGCCTGGACCTTTGAATACCTTCATATCTGTCATCAATCAAAAAAAGAGATTGTCATTCTTAAGCTAGATTTTGGAAAGGCCTTTGATAAGATAGAGCATGAAGTGATTCTGCAAATCTTGCGGCACAAAGGGTTCTCTAACAGATGGCAGCAATGGATTAAAGGAATTTTAACTTCTAGTACCTCTGCAGTATTGCTTAATGGAGTCCCAGGCAAGGTTTTTCATTGCAAGAGAGGTGTTAGACAAGGAGATCCTTTGTCCCCATTACTGTTTGTTTTGGGAGCAGACTTGCTTCAGAGTATCATAAATAAAGCAAAGGATCGGAGGCTACTAAAGTTACCAGTACAAGTTGGATACACTGATGACTTCCCAATTATCCAGTATGCAGATGACACATTACTCATAATGGAAGCTTGCCCTCAACAAGTTTTCGTTCTCAAAGCTCGACTCAACACCTTTGCAACTTCAACTGGACTAAAAGTCAATTATAGCAAATCAAGCATAGTGCCAATCAATGTCCCTGAACAAAGAATGCAACATCTAGCAACAACCTTTGGTTGTCAAATTGGATCTTTGCTCTTCACATACCTTGGACTTCCCTTGGGTCTTAAACAACCAACCATTCCGGATTGCTTGCAAGTTATTCAAAGGATTGAAAGAAGACTTCTATGCACCTCCATTTTCTTATCTCAAGGAGGAAAGCTACATATGGTAAACTCTGTACTGTCATCTTTACCCACCTTTTACATGTGCACATTAAAGCTCCCAATAGCAGTGATCAATCAAATCGACAAGTATCGACGACATTGTCTCTGGAGAGGTTCTGATTTGAATGCTTCAAAACCACCACTTGCTGCATGGAAGAAGGTAACTAAGCCAAAAAATAAAGGAGGTCTTGGAATCATAAAACTGAGAGTTCAGAACGATGCTTTATTAATGAAAAACCTACACAAATTCTTCACAAAAGCTGATCTCCCATGGCTGAATTTAGTTTAGCACAAATACTACAATAATGGTCAGCTACCATCAACAAGGAAAAAAAAGTCATATTGGTGGAGAAACATTCTAAAGTTGCTCACTCAATACAAAGGAGAGGGAAGTTCAGTTTTGTTTTGGCATGATCTCTGGAATGGGCAAATACACAAGTTAGCTTTTCCTGAACTGTACTCATTTGCCAAGAATGACAGCATCACCCTTCAAATGGTTCGACAGCAGCCACAATTGCACGAACTTTTTCATCTACCACTCTCACAAATAGCTTTTGAGCAATTTTGTGGCATCGATATAATTTTACAAGGGATGAACTTTAACCCAGGGCTAGATCAGTGGACCTATATATGGGGGAATGGGTCATTTTCATCGAAAAAAATTATAAATATCTTATGGGATCATCATCAGTGCACCCAGCATTTAAGTGGATATGGAGCTCAAGTTGTCAAATGAAGCATAAGGTCTTTTTTTGGCTTCTATTTTCTGATAGGCTAAACACAAAAGGATTATTAAAGAGGAAAAACATGACCTTGGACTCTTATACATGTGAGCTATGCATTCTACAAACAGAAGAAACTCTAAGACACCTGTTTCTGAAGTGTAACTTTGCTAGAGCGTGCTGGCAATCTATAGGTATATCCTACCCTCATACAATGACATCAACAAGAGTGGTTAGTCGCATTAAGAGAACACTTCAAGTCCCATTTTACATGGAGATCATAATCATCATGTCCTGGTCCATATGGAAACAAAGAAATGCCTGGCTGTTTAGTAATCAAGACCCGTCGGTGCAAAGTTGCAAGGAATCCTTCAAGCAAGAGTTCGCCATGGTTATCCACAGAGCGAAAAACAAATACTTGCCTCAAATTCAGGAATGGCAAGAGAACTTACATTAATTCTTTTCTTTTTTCTTTTTTGTCTTTTTGTCCCCTAATGTACTTTGTACTCTTTGTTCCTGTTTTTTCTTAATATATAACCAGTAGGGGCTTTGCCCCTCGTGTTCCATTAAATAAAAAGACAGATTCTAGAACATAAAAAAAAACATATCTGGTAGTTGAACACGATCAGAGTTCATTTTGCTGGTGGACAATTAGTCATGAAGAGCATGTGCATAGGACGCCGGTTGCTGAACCGGTGCACAAATCCAGTGAGTACTTTTTTCTAAAATAAAACCAGTGAGTGTTTCTGTTCTCCGTGCAAATAGTCCTTCAAGATGCCCAGCGTCTTGCGAGGAACCAAGCGATATGCACCATCCATCCTTCATCTCACAGTTCTCAGAGTCTAGAGGAAGAAGATAACCATTATTCCTTCACGTGAAAGGAATCGCAATCCGGCTTTACAGTTAATATGAAATTCCAATCCTAACCATTTCTAAATCAAATGTGACTAGTAGTATCTCCTTTTCATGGTACCACTTCAAGGATGGTAAAATTCTTCTAAATATATAATTTCATACCGTAAGCTTTGTACTGACTAAAAGTTTGCACCATAAAACAATACTACAACAAATGGCTATTCTTCAGAAGACATCTCACCGACAATTGCATCAGCTTGCAACAACCCTCTTATCTACTGACTAACCATACTTTGAACGTATAGTGCAATAATACTCCTTCAATCAACTAGACAGAAATAGTCCATCGATCACAGAAATTTCCTGAATTCCTAACTCCAATGCACACTGCATGCATACTCAAAACATAGGTTGTATGGATACAATAGTTGATAGTTCTTGAATAATTAGCTCAGGAGTTTGGCAAAGCAATCTCTAGCCTGAACGTGATGAAGAAGATGACACACAACGGTAGAGTAATCGATCCCCCCTGAGAACTTGACCAAAGGGGTCAAGGAAATACGTAAGAACAGTTGTAGCGGGCCAGATGTACGCTCGTGCATGTTGAGAAGACCCTTCTATCCGGCTCACCACCAGATGGCTTTTACAAACCCATAAGCATGTACACAAAGAATGCGAGCCAACAGCCAACGGTTGGCTACGGCTAGCACAAGGTGGAGCCCAAACGTAAATGCGGCTACCATGAACTCTCTGCTGCAACTGTTACCAATGCGAACGCCGTTATGGTGTACTCGCGACGAAGAGTACGCGGAATCTCACTTACACCGCCATATCTGGCACTACAAATGCTCTGAAAGCAAACCGTCTCGCCAGTATTGCATTGCCGTCCTAGGATGGGGGTGGTCCTCCGCAATGAATCACACGGTGAAAGCGGCCGCAAATATTTGATCATTTGTCTTATTTAAAATATTAATTTAAATATACAGAAAAAATATAAGTTTCATTTAAATGTTTTATTTATAAAATATATATGATAATTTTTTAATAATTTTTGAATAAAACAAATAATCAAACATAACTAAGATAATCAAATGACAACAACAATTTTGATATGGAGTAGTAAGTGGTAAGATAACGTTTTATTCTGGACCCTAGAAAAAAAGAGTAAACTATTCTGTTGAATGTCCATGATTGTTGCATGAATGCAAGAAAGGAAACCCGGAAGTCATGAATGCAAGCAACGCTTGCAAGTTTTGCGCCAGGGAGTAAATGGAAAGAGGAACCGGGAGTTGATTTTGTTTTCCGAAGTAGTAATTGGACATCTCTTATTCCTCTAGATCTTTTGTTTTTGCAAGGACCTCTAGATCTACTCAAATGAATGTTACACAACTACTTGGTAGTTGGGACTACAATAAAGTGATCTTTTAACCCTCCTTGTCAATAGTAGATTTTTTGTTTTACAAATTCTAACAAAAGAACAACATATTTGACCGTAAAACCTAGATGCACGATTGCCAAACCATAGCCTTGGGTCAGTGTAGCTTTTCTTCGGTGACAAGTGATTTCAGTGTAGCATGAGTGGTAAGGTGCGCATGTAGGTATGTGTTCTTTTATATGCACATGTTGCAAGTTATTTTTTGTGCCATGTAAAAAAGATGTGCACATGTTTGTCGAACATTAATGATCTTATTATAGTATATATTGTTAGGGCCATGTTTCGTTTACGGATTTGTTAGTTTTTATATGACTGAAATTTTACATTTGGTTCAGTCACATTTTTGAAACAGTGAAACTATAATGCTAGAACATTAAAAGTTTACCGCTGAAACAAAGAAATTGTACTGCTAGAACAAATAGTTACAAGATAGAATATTTTTTGTTTTTCATAGAATATTATTTTGGAACAAGTGAATGGAATATCTAGATGGTTAGATCAGTCTCCGATGACTAGAAAAAAGGAACTGAGATATTACAAAAATTTTAGTCACCAGATATAGATGCATCTCTTTTTTTTTGTCGTTGGACATCAATCGTAGGATAAACCTAAAAATTTCTAAGGAAAAAAACATATGCTTCTTTGTTCACTCTCCTCGATGCTATAAACACCCAAAAGACAAATCCATGTAGTCCATTAATCTTTTTTTTATTATTTTCCTTTCTTTGTTTGTTATAGATTTCTTACTCCAACAAAGGTTACCTCATCGAAAGGTTACCTTATCCAAGACGATAGGAATCTGCACATTTTTCAAATCTGAAAGGTATTTTCATTTTTTCTATATATATTCTGCAGCCCTGAAGGCTTTCTGTCACATGGTTTCCTTGTTCAAAGCATACAATTGATGTTTTACTATGTGAACAAGCGGTTTCTTTTTTCAGAGGCTTATCTCTGCATAAGTTTCGTTCAGAGACTTATCTGAGTTTTAAATGCTTTACAGGACAAAATAAACAATTATGTCTTATATAGCGCATATGTCCAACGTTGTTTTGTATCTTGCATAAGGCGTCTGAGTTTAAGGTGAACTTTAGTGTGCGTCCATAATATTAGTGTAACTATGGATGATGATTTTTTTAAAAAAAGGTTTAACTTTCTAAATACAATTTTTGCGTGAAATTTTTAAGTTTCCAACTTTAGCTCATTTTCTCTTGATATGCACTCTACTTACACTGTCTTTCTTGTGCATCTCCAAAAAGATGTTGGATGAAGGAAGTAGGTGGTGTTGAAGGGAGAAATAATGACATCAACATTCACAATATAAATTTATGGCATCGCATTGGTACACAATCAAAAGTCAGAGATTAATAATCTACAAATTTCTTGGAACTACAATTAATATAGGATGTTATATACTTCCTCCGTTCCAAAATTATTGTCGCCATTGACTTTTTTTGCAAACTTTGATTATTCGTCTTATTCAAAAATTATCTTAAATAAACAAAATTATTAATTATATTTTAAGATTATCTAATAATAAAACTAATCATGAAAAAATATATGATAATTTTCAAAATATTATAGGTAATAAAAAAAGTCAATGACAACAACAATTTTAGAACGGAGGGAGTACGTTTTTGCGAGAATCAGTAGTTTTAGATACAACTTTTTTTTGAGGTCATAGTTTTAGGTACAACTAACTTGCAAACAGGGGCGGAGCCACAGGGGGGTGCTGCCCGTGCTGCAGCACCCCCTTTGTCCATCAAATCCTTGCTTAATCAGCCAAAGGACGGAGAAAAAAAATCATAAAGATAATCAGTAAAAATTATCATCTAGTTAGTCATCTAAGCCCCAGCACCCCCTGCAGCATGGTTCTGGCTCCGCCCTGCTTGCAATAATAAATACAGGTGGGAACATGGATCAGCACACGTTTTATATATAATGATGGAAGTACAAAACATGATATTCTTATTCCAAACCGAGATAGAAAATGTGGTAACTATGATGCCGTGGCACCGGACCTATGACAAATAGCCTTCGATTGTGGTTTTCCGAGCTGTCACTGAGGTTCCATCACTAGGAGCGAGCACCCAGCTTTAAGGTTCGTGCGTGCGGGAGGATCGAACGGCTGATAAATCTTCTTCCACCTTTAAGCCTCTAGTGAAAGTCGCCGCTGCTGCCCAAGCTCGGGTGGCACAGCCGCCGAAAAGTCATCGATGTGTATAATGCTTATTGCCCGTGAGTTTGTATCCCCAGATACTCATCCTTCTCCTCCGAACATAGAAACCAGCGTCGAGACCGAACCGAGATAGAATTAGAAGCTTTTTTGGTCAAAGGATGTAATGTATAGTTGTTTATTTCTTGAAACAAGAAACCGAGGATTCCCATCTACTTGAGAGATGGGGCAGCGCATATTTGTGATGTGATCTCGCTCGAGAAGAATCTCAAGAGTGTAATCTCTGATCCATCAGTTACCGAGAAATCATTTAGTTTTGAATATTCGCCATTGTGCTGAATATTGCTTTGCCAAACTGCTGAATGATGTCTGTCTCTCCTCTCTCGACCTGTAGCATACATCAGAATTCAGAAATCAAGGTTAGATAAACCAGAATGGATTGACATAATTTAGTGCATTAAATCAACAAGGTATCTTGGTAATTGGTACTAATATCTTATTTACCACTAGTTATTAATAGTTGTATCATCAGTATTACTTGTTGTACAAATAGTAGTACCATAAAGATCCCCTAATTTTTGTCCGTGTGGTGTCTCAGTTTGGCTTACTATTGTTTTTGTCGCTATATATGTGGTGCACTACTCTTTGTATACAATGGGTATATTTATCTTCAAAATATGCATACTTCCTTCATTTTTAAATTATTGTCGTCATTGATTTTTTTTAGTTAACTTTGACTATTCATCTTATTAAAAAAATTTAAGTAATATCATATATGTTATGATAGTTTATTTTATTATCAAATAAAATTAAAGTATAACTTAAAATTTTATAAATTTAAAATAATATTTTGAATAAGACGAATGATTAAAATTGACTAAAAAAATCAACGGCGACAACAATTTAAGAATGAAGGGAGTACTACTTATGTGACATTATTGCAATTTGTCTTACTGCAGTTGGTATAATTCTTTAGTAACTTTCCAATATCCACTTGTTAAGTGCATAATAATTAGAATAAAGAGTGACAGTGTGATGACTGGGCATAATTTAGTCTTCTTGTTGTGCTTTCAAAACCTTGAGCTGATGGATGTTGGATGGGAAGACATGGGAAGACCGAACTAGATAATAAATGAGAAGGGAAAGGACAGGACAAATCCGCTGAGGAATAGCTGGAGCTCTTGGTCATTGCTGTGTTCTGACCAGGAGACTAAGGCATGACCAATTTCCTGATATTGATCTTTGCACGGAATAGAGGTTTTCCACAATGTTCACGTCCAGCTGATCCCTAGTCTGGGAGGTACTATCGTCTAAATGTCCCCTTATCTTTGCATAATCATATTACCGAGCAAATTTGGAGCGTCGGTACATTGAGAGAGGAGTGATGCCGGTTTTTACGTACGGAAGTCCGATCCAGGGCGACTTGTGAAGCGATCGCGATCCCATCCCAGATCCATCGTTCCGGTGACATCTAAGCTGCTCCGCCGGCGACCCCAGCCAGTCCCGGCGTCCACGCATATCACCGGTTAGCCGTTTCGGCGCCGTCGACCAACAATTCCCCGCTAGGGTGCCGCCTAGGTCTTCCTCTAGTGTTGGGATCATGGCTTGTGCTTGGACCCACCAGTGTTCAAGGCACTTTTGCTTTCTGAGATCGGATCGTAGCCATGTTGATGGCTGGTCAAGGAAGTGGCGGTGGGGATGGTACCCCGCTGCAGAGGAGGGATAGTAACCCTAATCCCAGTGTCACGGACCTCTTGCGTAACCTTAACCTCACCGCTGAGGAAGAGGCGATCGCGGAGTTAAGTGACGATGAGGAGAAGGGGCTGGAGCAGCCGGAGTGCTGGAGCTTGATTGGCAAGGTTCTGACTCCGGCGACAGTGCACATCAACACGATCAGAGCGGCGATGAGGCCGGCGTGGGGTAACCCATATGGCTTGAAGATGCGCTCGATCGGTGAAAAGACGGCGAATATGTTCGTTGTTGATTTCGGGAGTAGATCTGACATGGATCGGGTATTGGCGGGCTCCCCTTGGATGGATGGTTGGGAAATATGCTGTGATTCTGCAAAGGTATGATGAGTCACTTAGTGCCACGGAAATCACTTTTGAGAAGATGGATATATGGGCTCGGATCCTTGATCTTCCACTGGGATGGATGAACAAGGATCGGGGAATTAAGGCGATGGGGCTGCTCGGTGGAGTAGTCACAATGGATGTGGATACTGATGGTAAAGCAAGTGGTGCTTTTTTGAGGGCACGTGTGACCATTGAGGTGAATAAACCAGTGCGACGGGGAGTGCTTCTCCGTACAAAGAAAAATGAGGAGCCCAAGTGGTTCTTGGCACAATACGAGAAACTACTGTTTTACTGCTTTTGTTGTGGAATCATAGGACACTCGGAACTGGAGTGTCCTAGCCCTGTACCACGAAATGCTGATGGAAGACTCCCCTATGATATATTGCTAAGGGCACCGGAGGAGCGGAGGAGGAAGCTGCAGTCTTTGTCTGAAGCGGCAGCGGAATCATATGGCAGCAGAACGACGTCTGGGTCCCAGCAGACACGGCCAACATCCAACAGGGCGAGTGAGACAAGGACCTCGGCGAATGCTAGCGAACGGCAGTCAACATCTGCTGGGGCAAATACTGCTACTAAAGACGACGAGATAGAGGTACAGTCCCCGCTGAAGCAAGACCCAAAGCTGAAGGAGAACGTTTTGATGGAAATACAAATGTTCCAGGCGGGGACGAGTGAACATAGAGTTGTGGTGAAGAAAAGGAAGTCTAACTCTAAAAGTAGCGTAGCACCTACGGCTAGAGCGCTAGACCTCAACTTGCCAGTGGAGGAGAATAGAGCCATTGTCCCGGTTGGTTTGGTAACTTCCTGAGTTCATCAGTTGGGAGATAACAGTGATATGGGGGAAGCGGAGAAGGAGGCTGTTAAGAAGCAAAAGAGGAGTGAGTTTCACAAGAATGCACGATCGGTGGCGGCTACGGTTGACAGCCCCCGCCGGGCACAATGAAACTCTTATGTCTGAACTGTCGGGGTCTGGGGCGGCCTGCGGCAGTTCAAGAGGTGCGTAGCCTTTGTATGCTACATCGCCCTACTATCGTGTTCCTTTCGGAGACACGGTTTTTTAATGATCGAGTTGATGGGCTCCTTCGATCCACCGGTCTTGCTCATGGATTGGGGGTGGGGAGCCATGGACGTGGAGGAGGGTTGGCGCTTTTGTGGTCTAATGAGGTGGTGGTGAGGCTGCAAAGCTGTGACCGGCTATACATTGATGTCACGGTGGCTGACCCAACAACAGGAGTGGATAGGTGGAGATTCACTGGCTTCTACGGTGAATCAAGGAGGGAATTGCGCCATAGGAGCTGGGACTGCCTAAAAATGCTCAAAGGTCAGAGTACGCTCCCGTGGTTGTGTGCGGTGAATTTCAACGAAGTCCTTGTGGCAAATGAGCAGTTCGGGGGTAATGGACGAACAAAGCGGCAAATGGATGGGTTTCGTGATGCGGTTGCCTATTGCGGATTCCAGGACTTGGGATTTATAGGCTTGCCGTACACATGGGACAATAGGCAGGAGGGTAATCATAACATCAAGGTTCGACTTGATAGGGGACTAACTACTATGACCTTCATGGAGCTCTTCAGTAGGGTCAATGTGTGGCATCAGCAGACCACAGAGTCGGATCATTGTGGATTGGTTATTGAATGTTCGAGTAGGCGAGCAAGGCGCCGACGGAGACAGCGGAACTTTCGCTATGAGAATATGTGGCAGCGACACCCAGAGTATATGAACTTTGTTCGCACAGCTTGGGATGAGTCGAGCGGTAGTAATGATATGAGAGGTGTGCATGACCGACTTGACCATATGCGCGCGGCTCTTCAGCCTTGGGATTCTAACGTCTTTGGATCAGTTCAAAGGAACCTGGCTAGAATGCGAAAGGAGCTTGAACAGATTCGTAGCAATTCGATACAAAGTGGTCCAACAAGAAGAGAACGTCAACTGATGTCACGAATCTCAGAAACGCTATCAAAGGAAGAAATTATGTCAGCGATCACACATTGACTGGCTTAAGGATGGGGATCGTAATACCTCCCTGTTCCAAACGAAGTGCCGGGAGAGAACGAAGAGGAATAGAATTCAGGCCGTCAAGAAAGAAGATGGTACTGTTGCAACATTACAAGAGGATATTGAAAGGGTGGCAATTGATTTCTATAAGCGTCTCTTTACTGCACAGGAGGGGTTGAATCCGGGGCCGATATGTCACCATGTGCCACGGAAGGTTTCCAACGAGATGAACGCAAAATTGTGCCGGCCGTATATGGAGGATGAAGTACGAACTGCGGTACATATGATGGGGGCGAATAAGGCGCCAGGGCCTGATGGTCTCACAGCCGGTTTCTTCCAGAGGCACTGGGAGACTGGGGCCGAATGTCACCGCTGCAGTACTCAACTTCTTGAATGGTGGTGAGATGCCGGATGCTGTGAATCAGACCATGATTGTACTCATTCCCAAGACAAGAAATCCTCAGGAGATGAAGGAATTCCGGCCTATCTCCCTCTGTAATGTAGTGTACAAGATATGCTCAAAATCTTGGCATTGCGTTTGCGTGAGTTCCTTGATGAGATCATTTCAGATGAGCAGAGCGCGTTTGTTGCAGGGCGGCTGATCACGGACAACGTGCTTATCGTATATGAATGCATTCATTATCTGCGATGAAAGAAGGGAAAGAATGGTGCATGCGCTATTAAGCTGGATATGGTGAAAGCATATGACAATCCATCGTTTGTGGATCGTATCATGAGGTGTGTGGAATCAGTTTCATTTTCTATTAAAATTAATGGAGCTTTTTCAGAAGTTTTCAGGCCTACGAGAGGGATAAGACAGGGTGACCCGATCTCGCCCTATCTATTCCTGCTTTGCTTGGAGGGACTGTCCTGACTACTCAAGTCGATTGGTCCTGTGTATCTTTCCAGAGGTGTTAGAGTGGGTGTCCACTCCCCTTGGATATCACATCTTCTCTTTTGCGGATGACAGCATTGTTTTTTCTGAAGCGTCGCGGAGAGGAGCCGATCGACTGCTAGAAATTCTGGAGCTGTATAGCCAAGGGTCAGGTCAGATGGTGAATCGGGAGAAGTCTGCTATTTTCTTCAGCAAGAACTGTTCAGATGAAGCTAAGGAGGAAGTAAAATCAGTCCTCGATATTCAAAAGGAGGCACTGGCTGAAAAGTACCTGGGGCTTCCGACTAATGTTGGTCGATCGACAGATGGGGTGTTTGAGTACTTACCAACCAGGTTAAAGGATCTGATGGGCGGTTGGAGTGGTGGTGAGGCGAGTTGTGCAGGCCGGGAGGTACTACTCAAGTCAGTAGCTCAGGCGGTGCCAACATATCCCATGAGTTGCTTCCTTCTGCCGGTCACTACATGCAAGAAAATGAGGACATCAATATCCAACTTCTGGTGGGGGAGCTCGGCTGATAACCGGCATATTCACTGGCAGAAATGGGAGCACCTAACCAGACCTAAAGTTGATGGAGGTATGGGCTTTCGAGACCTTCGACGTTTCAACCTAGCCATGCTAGGGAAGCAGGGGTGGCGCTTGATTGCGAAACCGGAGTCGTTATGTGTGCGTGTGCTGAAGGGTCGATATTTCCATGATTCGGATTTCATACATGCGACGAGGAAGAAACATTCCAGCTCTACTTGGCAAGCTATCCTTGCTGGAAGTGCTGTTCTCAAAAGTGGCTTGATCAGACGGATTGCAGATGGTCAGGCTACGGATATATGGCAGGATAAATGGTTGCCAAATCACTTCCAGGGACGTCCTATCACACCGAGAGATAACCAGGCTGTGTCCCGGGTTGCCGAGTTAATTTCGGCGAGCGGACAATGGAACGAATCACTAGTAAGGGAAATTTTCTTTCCTATTGATGCTGAAGCTATACTGACAATACCTCTCGGAAGAGCTAGTGGTGATTTCTGAGCATGGGAACCTGAACGGTTTGGCACCTACACTGTAAAATCAGCATACAAACTTCTGGACTTGGAGGCCAGGGCAAGTGCCAATGATGTGAACCAAGTGGGTGGTTCTTCTGATACTGTTTGGAGGAGCATATGGAAGCTTCAGGTGCCGCCTAAAGTAAAAGTTTTTTTGTTGGCGAGTAGTCCACGAATACTTATCATCCAGGGCGGAGCTGTGTAGGCGACATATTGAACCGATCGCCAACTGTGAAACTTGTGGCGCGGATGAGGAATCCATCAGGCATGTTTTTATGGACTGCACGATCGCGAAGGAGTTTTGGCGACAGACAAAGCAGCTTCGTGGGGTCAAACTTCCTAGTTTGCACCCTGTTAGCTGGGCATCAGATATCCTCACAGATATATGTCCTACCAGAGACCGGGCGGTTATAATCTGTGGTATGTGGGCACTGTGGACAATCAGGAACAAACGAAGACACGGTGAAGAGTCTATAACGGTCAGACAGGCCATACACTGGGCTACCGACATGGCTTTTGATCTCTGGAGGATTAATCATCCAGACAAACCAGTCTCGGGAGTTAGGGAACCGTTAAATTGGAAACCACCGGAGGTTGGGTGGCTGAAATGTAATGCAGATGCTGCCTTCTACGACCAACAAAGCAGTGGTGCATCGGCCTGTGTCCTGAGATCACATACTGGAGAATTCTTGGGGGGACAGGCCAAATGGTATGATAGGAGAAGAGAGATTACTACCCTGGAGGCGCAGGCATGCCGAGATGCGATGCAGTTTGCGAGACAGCATGATGCGAGGAAGCTTCTTTTGGAAACAGACTGCATTGAGGTGGTACGGTTATGGGAGAACCGACAGATTCAGCGTTCCTCTATCCATGGGATTCTGCTAGAGATGGAGTTCCTGAGTAGTTCCTTTGAGTCGTTTATCTTTACACATGTTAGTAGACGATGTAATGAGGTTGCCCATGTTTAGCTAAACAGGTCACACACACTAGTAGGTTTGGGGAGTGGCATATTGCCCCGCCTTGTGTAAGTGATCTGGTTCTGTCTGACCGCTTTGGTCTGGTAATTGAATGAACGGGCAATTTTCTTCGCAAAAAAAAAAAGCAAATTTGGAGCGGAGTACTGAGCTATTCCTGCTACTTGCAAATACTGGCAACTTTGTAATTAAGTAAAGTGATTAGCGTTGCCTTCATTGCTGCCGTCATATGTACTATGTTTTTTTTGAAAAATATCATATGTACTATGTAACAAGTGCGTTCACATGAAACATATACTGACATTTCGTGAGTCGACACCAAACTACACAGTATGGATGGTACCAAAAGAAGGCAACATGCATATTAGTTTAATAAACAATAATTGGTGTTTGGTGACACATAAAATCCATTCTATTTGACCAATTGACCGCAGCAGAATTGACCATTGACTTGTGTTTCTCATGTCTATAGTAGTGTCCTTTGAGAGGGCTAGCTAACACACCTTAAAACGCACTTTAACAGAGCAACTGGGAAAAGCAAGCCCACTTCTCTTCCTAATCAGTCATGGCGGAGGCTGCCGCAGCGCCGGTCGAATTCGGGCCAGAAAAGAAGACGCTGAGCGTGGACCTGTTGCAGGTTCTGACTGCCGGGAACGCCACCCGTCTTGAGGAGATCCTTAGCTCGGACAGCCAAACAAACGGCCATGTCGCGATCAATGTCCAGGCCACGGCGCAACCGCCACCCGAACCAGGAACCAGTTCCTGCTGCCTCCTCGGCGTGACGAGCAACGGCAACACGGCGCTGCATCTTGTCGCAAGCAGAGGACACGCGGAGCTGGCAAAGCTCATCTGCGAGAAGGCGCCCTCGCTCGTCGCCACGCGCAACACGGGCCTCGACACCCCGCTGCACTGCGCGGCGAGAGGCGGGCACCGTGATGTGGCGGCCTGCCTCCTGTCTACGATGCTCAATTGTGGGATCGAGGAGGCCGCGGCGATGCGGGCCACGAACCGCAGGGGTGACACCGCCCTGCACGAAGCCGTCCGGCACAGACGTGCGGAGGTGGTGGATCTCTTCATGGCCGATGCTCCTGATCTTGCGTCAGTAGTAAGTGACGACGGTGTCTCGCCGCTGTACTTGGCCGCAACTACCGAGTCCGTGCAGATGGTCCGGCTGCTACTTCGTCCGTCGCCTGACGGAACACCGTCGCCGGCTTCGTCTGCCGGTCGCGAGGGCCGTACTGCTTTACACGCCGCGGCAGTTATTAGCAAAGGTAACATGTTGGTTGATGGAACAGTTTCATCCATACCGAAGACGCTCGTTAAAGTTGTTAGTTCTGCCATGAATTTTCTCAGATGTCTTGTGTGCTGTCTTTTTAAAGATGAAAGAGTTCATTGACACCTGGCAATGAAACTCAATATCATAGGAGACTAAACACTGAGAGATACTTACGTGACATCTAACTAAAAATAAAAATGGAATTACAATTGAAACTGACCTTATGTATGAATGAATAAGGCCCACTCAGATTATAATAAACTGATTTATATAATCTGAAGGGTCTCCAAACAAGACAGTTTTTCTCCTATTTTTAAAATCTATATCACAAGATTATATAAACCCATAATCTACTCTACTCCAGTTAAAACCAGATTATTGCCCATTTCATGCATTAGGTAGTTGAAAAGGCTGGATTGTAGTTTTTATAATCTAAGTCTCCAAACATTCCCACCCAGTTTTTATTTATAAAGCAGTTTTTATAATCTATTTTCATAATTCAGTTTATTTTAATCTCTTCTGGATACAAACAGGGCCTAAATAGGTTCATGGGACAAAACTCATTTTGCATTATTTCACATGCATAAAACTCCATTTAGACCACCATGAAGAATATAATGTTTTATTCCAACATGTGTTTGATATTTCTGATATTGCAGTTTAATGTTATGATTTTTCTATGAAACCGTGCATCTCAAAAGAGTAATTTTCTCTGTGTCATTAAAACTTATACTCTTTCCTTATTCGCTATAAATAATTGATGCTTTCTTTCTCTACCATCGAAATTTTTTTTTAATCCCACTTCTGTAACTTAATTGGTATAGATAGTTGTTAAGTTATGAAGAAACAGTGAAATTGCTTACAAGATGATTTCAAGCAATATGTGTGCAGAACCTTCTGCCATTTTATTTGAAACAATGACGATACTTCTATGACACTTTGAAAGCATCATATATTGTACTATATTGTAATACTTCCTCTGTGTCTCAAATATAAGCATTCGTTGATTTTTAGATATCACGTTTGATTGTTCGACTTATTCAATTTATTTTCAAAATATAAAAACAAATAAGTCATTCTTAAACAACAATAACAATAAAGCATTTTTATCCCATACAAATTAGGGTACGTTAGGGATAAAATCCATGGGAACCCAAAAAAGAAGAGACAAACGAACAAAAGTCAAAAAAAAGAGAAGAAAAAGGAAAAAAAAAGAAAAGAGAGACAAAAACAAAAGGAACAAAAGCCAAAAGAAAGAAAAAAAATAAGTAAGCAAGAAGAAAGAAAAAAAAAGATCACGGTTCTGGCACGTCTAATACTAGTCTCCAAGCGCTTCTATCCATAGCTAGCTTCTTAGTAATATCCCACGCCTTCAGGTTCTCTTAACCGACTCGTCCCAAGTTAAGTTAGGTCGGCCTCTACCTCTCTTAACATTAGCATCTCTCTTTAGAATCCCACTACGCACTGGTGCCTCTGGAGGTCTCCGTTGGACATATCCGAACCATCTTAACCGATGTTGAACCAATTTCTCCTCGATAGGTGCCACTCCTATCCTGTCCCGGATATTTTCATTCCGTATTCGGTCTCTTCTTGTATGTCCGTAAAACCAACGCAACATACACATCTCTGCTACACTCAATTGTTGAACATGTCGTCTTTTCGTAGGCTAGCACTCAACACCGTATAACATTACCAGATGAATTACCGTCCTATAGAATTTACTTTTTAGTTTTTATGGCACCCTCTTATCGCATAAGACGTCGGATGCTTGATGCCATTTCAACTAGCCGGCTGAAATTCTATGCCTAACATCTTCATCGATGTCACCGTCCGTTTGTAATATCGATCCTAAATAATGAAATATATCCTTCTTGACCACCAATTGTCCATCAAGGCTAACATCTCCATCCTTATGTCTAGTCGCGCTAAACTCGCACATCATATACTCGGTCTTGGCCGTACTAAGTTTGAATTCCTTATACTCTAATGTGTGCCTCCACAGCTCCAACTTCCTATTAACCCCATCTCTACTCTCGTCAACTAACACCACATTATCAGTAAAGAGCATACACCAAGGGACATCACTTTATATTTCTCGTGTGACCTCGTCCATCATCAGAGCAAATAAATAAGGGCTCAATATTGATCCTTGGTATAGTCCTATTTTAATCGGAGAGTTATTGGTGTCGCCATCATATGTCCGAACACACGTCCTTGTGTCCCTGTACATATCCTTGATGAGGTTAATATACTTAGTTGGGACGTTGTGCTTCTCCAAGGCCCACCACATGACATTTCTTGGCACTTTATCATATGCCTTCTCGAGGTCAATAAAGACCATGTGTAAGTCCTTTTTTTGCACCCGATATCTCTTTAGCAATTGTTGCATTAAGAAAATCGCCTACATGGTCGATCTTCCAGGCAAGAACCCAAACTGATTTTACGTCACACTTATCACTCTTCTTAGACGATGCTCGATAACTCTCTCCCAGAGCTTCATCGTATGGCTCATCAACTTAATCCCACGATAGTTAGTACAACTTTGAACATCTCCCTTGTTCTTGAAGATCGGTACTACTATACTCCTCCTCCATTCTTCCGACATCTTGTTTGACCGAAAGATGAGGTTAAAAAACTTAGTTAACCATACTATGGCTCTGTTACCCAAGTATCTCCATACTTCCATGGGGATACCATCAGGGCCCATCGCTTTACCACTCTTCATCCTCTTCAAAGCTTCCTCTATCTCTGCCTCCTGAATTCTCCTCACAAAGTGTCTGTTGTTATCATCAAATGACTCATCCAACTCAAGTATAGGACCCTCCTCCTCTCCGTTAAACAACTTATCAAAGTACTTTCATTATCTGTGCTTGTTCTCCTCATCTCTCACCAGGAGTCGGTCTACCCCGTCCTTGATACATTTGATTTGGTTGATATCCATCGTCTTTCGCTCACGGATCCTAGCCATCCGATAGATGTCCTTCTCTCCTTCCTTCGTGCCTAGTCGTTGATAAAGGTTATCATATGTCTGACTCTTTACTACACTCACTGCTCGCTTTGCAACCCTATTGGCTATTTTATAGCCTTCTATATTGGTTACACTCTTGTCAAGATGTAGCCACTTAAAACACTCCTTCTTCTCCTTGATAGCCTTTTGCACCTCATCATTCCACTACTAGGTATCTTTTGCTTCTTGTTTGCCTTCCATACTCATGCCAATCTGAAGCTACCTTTCGAACACATGTTGTCATCTTTAGCCACATGTCCTCTGGTCCTTCTCCTTCCTCCCAGGGTCCCTCTCCTAACATCCTCTCCTTAAAAGTTTGCGCCAACTCCCCTCTAAACTTCTACCACTTCGTTCTCGCAGTCTTGGTACGTTTGTCCCTGTATACACGTATCCGAAAACGAAAATCCGCCACCACAAGCTTATGTTGAGTGATGACACACTTCCCAGGTATCACCCTACAGTCCAAGCAAGCACGTCTGTCCTCTCTCCTTGCAAGGATAAAATTGATTTGGTTTGAGTGTTGTGCACTTCTAAAGATCACTAGATGTGATTCCCTCTTTCTAAAGAGGGTATTTGCTACCAACAAATCATAAGCTAACGCCTAATTAAGTATATCCTCCCCTTCTGATTTCTACTACCATACCCAAACCCCCCATGGACCCGCTCGAACCCTATATTAGATGTCCCCACATGACTGTTAAGTCATTCTTAAAGAATATCTAATAATAAAACACTTCATCATAAAATAAATAATTTTTTTATAATTTTGAAATAAAACAAATGATTAAATATAATATCTAAAAATTAACAAATGCTTACATTTAAGGGACGAAGCAAGTACTCACATGCACACATGATAGTGGTGAAATAAATATCCATTATATACCATACCTCTCTTCTTTGTCGTATCGAAGACCTAAACTTATAACTAGCTAGAGGTGGTTGTTGGCCTCGGATCAACTTAGTCTAGCTCATTCACACATTGAGCTGGCTTGGCTTAGCTCGTTAATCAAACAACCTACAAATCTAGCATGACTCAATTCGTTAAGCTTGCGAACCACCTCAAGCTAGACTTAAAATTAACTAAAATGAAAATAGTTATGTTATATTCAAACTTTATATATTCTGATATATTCAATCTTAATTATACTTTAAATAGTGATAAATATGACTTAAGATTATTCTTGTAAAACTTAAACTTTTGATAATATAATCAAATAAATTAAGATAAATAAAAAATCTTCTTACATAGATCTTGCTTAGCTCGTTTGGCTCACGAGCAGCTTGTTAGTAGACTCAAGCTAGCTCATGAACAAAATGAGTTAAATATGTAGTTTGGCTCGTTAAAATATAAAACGAGTCAAACCGAGACAAATTGAGCTGGCTTGCAAGCTATGAGCTTTTTGGCCAGCTCTGTAGCTGACCAATGGGTTGTTCCTTTGACAAGCCGGCACAATCCATCTAGCTAAGAATTGTATTGCATATTTCTTAGCTTTCAGCTGATTGAATAGTTCCAATCAATGATTTGTTTCTTTGAGTTTTGATTTTTTTATAGGATTATTTGTATAATAATTATAAATCATTAGATCTAGATCTAATGGCTTAAAGAGGTAACTAAAAGAAACATACTATTCATCTTGCTGGTCCTAAACTTTTAGTCAGCTGAAAATTAGCAAATCCCATTATATTATGCAGGCTCGATAAGACAAGGCCCAAGCACTTCATGACTAGATTTAAATGGCTCATGTCAGGCCATGCCCCACATACTGTTCATGACGGGCCGGTTCGAAACATACCTGGCCGCCAATCATCGAAGCTAGGGAGAGTGATAGTGGCCGCCGGAGTTGGGGAAGAGAGGTCATGGTCATTGGGGACAAGGAATAGGGGAGGGCGAGCATGGATCGATGCAATGCAGAGTAAGCTGATAGGGGTCATAACGGCCGGAGGTAGAGAGTGAAAATGAGGAAGAGATGGCGACCAGTGGCGGAGGACGAAAAAAATTCAAGGTATGGCGAAGTCGAAGTATAGTTAACTAATTCAGAGCCCATCTGTAAGTCCAGTTCACCAAATAACGTTTCTCATGGTCTTTTAACTGTGTTTCTTCCTCTTTGGCTTTCTGCCTCGTCTCAGAACATAGGAGTCCAAACTTCTATTACCGCAAATGACAAAATACTGAAGATATGAGGTACTTGTCAAAAGATCAAGGTATGATAGCTGCCATACCTTGCCATACTGGGTCCTATGGCGACCATGGCGGGCTGACGACGCACAGTTGTGACGCTGATCGCTAGGGTTAAGGTTTTAAGAGAGGCGGTGGTGCTATGGCGGGGGGACCTACGAGAAGGGAGGCGAGGGGGGAGGTAGGTGGCAGGGGTGAGAGCAAGGCGTCGGGGCGGTGATTGCGCCGACAACAGCAGTCGAGGCGAGGGCAACTCGCTAGGGGTTCGAGCAGCGGGGAGTCAGGTTTGTGATGAACCAGCCCGATGCCGCTAAACAGGCTAGGCCGACCGATGCTAATAGGCCAACTGTAAACAGGCTAGGCAGACCGTGTTGGACCATGTTGAGCTTGATGGGCTATGCGAGCCACACATTGTGACTAGCCAGGCCGTGCTTGGACCAGCAAGATGAGCTTATGCCTAAGCTCAAATACGGCGGGGAAGAGCACAAATTTTAATGGCGGAAAGAAATTTGCTCCAGACAAAAACCCTCGAAGAGAGTGGAGGGGAGAGGTTGAATTTTTGGGATACAAACTGAGCAATGCTCAACATCGTAAGGGTACAGAGCTTTCTCTCGTCTTTGGAGTTCATCTTCTTTGGGCAAAATCTCGACAATGCGATATCATCCTGGTGGAAAGCCGCCGTCAACCCTTATTTAATGTATTAATTAACATACGATGGATATTTCTTTTGTACAAAATTGTTTTTCTAGAATGAAAATACTAATAAGACACCCATATAGCCTGGCTATAATTAATAAATTGGCACTCATTACACAGAAATGGTTGAAGACATATTGGCCTGGGATCCAAAGAGTCCAGCCTTGTTGACCACAGTTGATTCGTCAGGGAGAAGTCCGCTTCATTTTGCAGTGCAGTGGCACAATCTCGATGTGGTTGAGCTATTTCTGGATGTTGACAGTAACAGTGCTCGCATTCCTGACAACAGAGGATTATTTCCCCTGCATTGTGCTGCTGCTCGGGGCAGCTCGGACATGATCAATAAGCTCATAAAGAAATTCCCTGACTACCATCAGTTGGTTACTTCATGTTGCTGTCAAGAGTGGCAATAACACAGTAGTTAGCTACATTTGCCAAAATGACAGGTTCAGTGTGCTTCGGAATGCAACAGACTTCCAAGGCAACACAGCACTACATTTAGCTGTTAAAAATAGCTACACACGGATTGTGACCACCCTACTGCATACGACAACT
The DNA here is from genome assembly GCA_032690845.1 of Eleusine coracana subsp. coracana. Classification (NCBI taxonomy): domain Eukaryota; kingdom Viridiplantae; phylum Streptophyta; class Magnoliopsida; order Poales; family Poaceae; genus Eleusine; species Eleusine coracana. Next base: position 49,346,115 of record CM064430.1, read on the forward strand.
GTACAAATAAACATCAACAATAAGGACGGTCTAACTGCCAGAGATCTTGCTTATATTGCATATAAATCCTCACCTTCGCGATACTTCCTGGTAAGGCTGTGCTTTTCAACTTCATTATATCATCTTTTATTCTTGTATTAGCTAGATATTGGATTATGTGTATATTACATAATTGATTATTCTAGGAATTCTATTTTGGTAAACCCAATAACTGACTATAAAATCGGACGGTGGAGGAAATACTACCCTCATTTTTTTAACACACCACCCATGATGCGGCCTTCTTTTTTGGATTCTAGGTGCAGGAGCAGGGGATCGAACCCCCGACGGCATTGACGCTCACATGCGTCTTAGCCAAACGAAAATACTACCCTCATGCCCATGGTATTTTTTTTAAGAAGATCAGCTCAACTAGCTAGAATTGAGCTGAGAAGTAATGAAATTAAGCAAGATCCAGCCCACTACCAACCCTCACACCAGAACTCGCCCACAAGTGCTCATCACATCAGTGGAACCAAGGAGACTATGTTGGCCAGCCTGGAAGCTCAGATTGAGCTACGAGTGCTCATCGGGGTCAACTGACTCCATAATTTTTTGTTAGCTGGAGATAAACCAGTGCTCTTAGCCATGAATAACCCGCGCTGACCCCGATGACAAGCTCGCTGGCTTTGCCCTGCTTCCATAGGGAATTGAACCCAAAAGCTTGAGGTGCTAGCAAGAATAGCAACACAACCCCGGACTGCTATTGTTGCAATTCATATATCTTCAATATAGTTACAGTCTTAAGTTTTAATCCCCAGCTGGAATATTAATTAAAATATATTTTTTTTCTGAAAGAAGGTTTAATCCAACTGATATGTTAATTTTCGCACTCCACAGGATCCGGCTTGCATCGTGTTTTTTTTGTTTATGCTGCGTTGGCGCACAACATAGTTTGGATATAATAGACGTAATAAACAAGAAAGATGAGGAATTGTCCAAGCAACAAGAAAGTGTCGAAGGCTACATAAAGGGCAACGGAACAATAGCATCAGCTCTGATCGCTACAGTAACATTCACCGCAGCTGTCACTGTTCCAGGAGGTTTCATCGCCGACGATCACTCTCATCCGGGGACAGCAATACTAGCTAGACGGTTTGCTTTCAGAGCATTCGCCGCGTCAAACGCAGTAGCATTCCTATGCTCTATTGTAGCGACCTGCTACTTCATATATGGTGGCGCAAGAGAGGTACCAGCCAGCCATCGATGGAGCTACAACGCTCCGGCGTCTGGGCTGCTGCCGGTTGCGGTACAGTTCATGATTGCAGCGTTCGCGTTTGGGTTTCACCTCGTGCTAGGTGCTGCTAATCTTGGGCTCAAAATCTTTGTGTACTTTGTATCTTCAGCTTCGGTCCTCTTCTGCTTCCCGGGCATTTGGGTTCCGTTCTTTCTTGGCTACGTAAAGGTGTTACGGCGACGAGGCGGATGGATGGGTCTTCTGGTCCAAGTCAAGAGGATAGTGTTTGCTGTACTGATATGTGCCACCTTCGTTGTCGCCATCGTGCTAGAGATAACTTTGGCAGACTACTGAATTACGTGAGAACGCTCTACTGTCTTGGAAGCCTGACTTCTTACCGTCTTGGCTGTCGTCTTTGTCCAAGGTGCATCTTTGAGTCACTTCTTTGCGTCTCCTTACGCCTGCAGCTTCATATGCGATTTTTTTTTACATTGATAACCTTAAATCCGTGGATCACGATTATCACAAGTACGCCTTACTTTACCACGCCTATCGTTCTTGCTCCTGATTATCTTGACATCGGTACAGAAGACTATCATCCGTATATGCTACTGTCGGTTTCTACTCTAGTCATAGTATCCGTGCAGTCTCATTGGATTTTACCTTTGACTTCTTCTCGAGCCTCACCGTTTGTGTAGTGCTCCCGTTATAACTATAGAGGGGTTGGAAGGGAGGAGGCGACAATAGAGTATATTTGGTAGCTAGGCTAGATATTTGTATCATAGACTATCATATGTATTGATGGATTACCTTGGCCACCAAAATCTTGTATAATTATATATACCGGTATAGAGGTTCAGTGTAATACAATCTATCGTATTATACATAATATGTTCTCTCTTACAGTGAATCTGTAACTTGCATTCAGAATGTGAAGAGGCCATGCTAAGAAACTTGGATTTATAATATGAAGAAGCCATGCTAAGATGTGAATTTGTAATGAGTAAGTGACTTTGATTTATTTAGAGTTATTGTACATTATTATTCTGTTTATGATTAAACAGGTTTCGTAAAGGCGTTGGAGAAATTGAAGGAAAAGATTTCCTGCCTCATCATGATGTGTGCTGGAACACGTCTGTATGAATTTTACTCTGCAACTGAATATAAAACACGTGCTTATTTGGTCCTTTTTTTGAGACTTGCTAATTTTTAGCTAACATCTTCTTGAGCTATTAAATCTAGATCCAATGATTTATAAACACAAAGTAGCAAATCAGTGATGTGACGCTTGTGCATCCAAGGCGTGAAGTTCATGCTAGCGCTGGTGTCAGCGAGATCATGTTTGGGGTGGAACAAGTTCCGTTCCACTATCTTCATCATGATCTGCAATCGTCCTCAAAGTTTCAGACCGAACTACTGCGTAGATCTCTGGAAACGCTGCCCTTGACACGATTGCCAGCCATTAGCCATTGACGTGAACCTTGTGCAAGCGCTGGTGTCGACAAGATCGGATCGGGCTGGCATAAGTTTTGTTCCACTATCTTCTTCATGATCTGTAGCTTTTCTCAAAGTTTCATATCGAACTACTGTGTAGGTCTTTAGGACACTACTATAAAAATAGTCATAAACAACATCTCATTAGCAGCGGTTCATCCCAAACCACTGCTATAAACTTATTAGCAATGGTTTAGAAGCTACATGGCCGATCAATTATTGCAGCCCTAATGAACCGCTGCTGATAAAGGTTATCAGCAACGGTTCATTTGTCTGAACCGCTGCTGATAAGTTTCAAAATTATCAGCAACGGCTCATTTACCTTAACCACTGTTGTTAATAGCAGTTCATATGTTTGAACCACTGTTGATAATAGTAATATTTATGTTAATCTGTATCATGGATTTATATATATAATTTGTATTATTTTTTTCTTTGCTTTTATGTATTTCTCATGTAATAAGTAATGTTGATGATGTCATGATCACAATAACTAAAGTTGACGTTGTAGAAAAAAAATCAAAGAAAAAAAATAAAAAAATTATATCAGCAACGGTTCATGTGTACGAACTGTTGTTGAAAGTTGGAAATTAACAGCGGTTCACCGTTGCCGATAGTCTCCCCCCATAGAAAATCTCAACATCGTTTTTCATAGGGCTGGGCATTTGGTTTTATCCGAAGTTTCGGTTCTGTTTTTTCGATTTTTTAAAACTTCGGTTCTTTAGAATTGATATCCGAACTAACAACTATTTTCTGGATATCCGAAAAATTTGGGTATCTAAATTTTGGTTCGGTTTTCGATTATGACCAAACTACCTAAACTTTTGTCAACACACAATATAATTTATAAAATTAATAAACCATATTTACTATTACAAGTAAATTAAATAATATATTATAACTAAACAATGTATAAGTCATGTATTCTCACGAAGTAGGTTAAATGAGAGAGAAATTTTTAAACTAAACAATGTATAAGCGCGGGCACACAACGCTTTGTTTCGCATGCGGTGAGAATTTGACACTAGTACTAACATCTATGATACTGCATATTAATGGTTGATATTTATATGTAATTAGGTCACAAATACTAATTTATTTATGTATGTATTTAATTACACATATAGACGAATTTCGGTTCTTTGGGTAGTTTGGGTACCCGTCTATTAGATCCGAAGTTAATAGAAAAACTTTGGGCAGTTGGATGTACTACCCAATCTACTATCCGATACCCAAAATTTTAATTCTTTTGGTCCCAGTTTCGATTTTTTCGGTTTTGATCTTTAAATCTCGATTTTTATGCCCAACTCTAGTTCTTCACCACCTGTGCCATCGCTCTCCACCACATGACGGTCTGACCCGACGCTGCCATCGCCACCGCCACCTCCCGTCGCCTCATCTGCTGCCGCCGCCGCCTCCCCTCCTCTGCTGCCGCCGGACGCCTCCTCTGTCGACGCTGCTGCCCCCCCCCCCCCCCCCTCCCCCCTCCTCTGCCGATGCCGCCGCTTCCCCTCCTCTACCGCCGCCGCCGCCGCCGCCGGATGCCTCCTCTGCTGACGTCGCCGCCTCCACAGGACGCGCTCGGCCAAAGCCGCTCTTCCGGCTTTGTTCATCGTCGATCCGCCGCAGCAACCGCCCGCGCATTCGACTTCCCCCGCATCTGGTTTGCCTTTTGTTTCTCAATTTAATCTGTCTTCTGTTCCGTTCAGCTAGGCCATCGATTTTCATCTAATTGCAGTACGGTAGCTGACAATAAAGAAGTATGAGTGCGTTTTGGATGCTAGAATAGCGACTGCTTAATTTACCTGCTATGCCTAGTGGATCAATTAAAGGGCCGACAGGAATTTCATAATGTACAATCTCTTCTTTTCAGATGGTGCCTGGTCCTCATTTTTCTCTTACTGAGCTTATTATTAAGAACACTAATGGAGATTTTTCTGACATGGTCCACGTCCACTTGTAACCTATTGATACAGTCTACATCGCTGTTACCTGTTGAAGTTGAAAAGCATCGGTGCAGTCAACACAATTTGCAGTGTTTTTATTGGTTTTTCGTTGTGCATTATAGGGTATTACTAGCTGCCATTTTAACTGGTACGACATAAATTTCAGGGATTCATTAGTGGCTGATTGTTCGCTTGGAATGCAAAAAGAAAAATCGGAGAAGAAATACTGTTTTTTTTTTGGTACTAATGCATTGATCTAGTGCCTATGAAAAAAATGCATTTGTCTGATTAGTGTATCGGTTGTCTCAAAATTAGTCTGTACAGTAATTTAGCAAGAAAAAATGCGGTTGAAAGGGAGAGAGGTCTCTTCCAGCAATTCTGTACAGTAATTTAGCAAGTATATAATCCATTTTTAGCTCTTAGCATTACTGATATATTTTAGTTGTTCCCAATCGGTGCAGTTAATAATTGAGTACCTCTTGAAGGAAATCAGTAACATTCTTCTTGATTTCTATATTTTGTCTTCAAGTTGTTTGCATCTATCATGGTAAAAGTTATAAGCATTCTTTTCTCAGTGTGCTTTCTATGAATTGTAAGGCAACAAAAATAGAAACGGAGGGAGTAGGAACTAACCATCTGAATATTCCCCACCTAGACGTCATGAAAATTCAGTCCAAAACAACATATGTACAGCTTCTGAGTTGTGAGTGGAATTCAAACGCGAGCGCAGTCCGCCGGAGCGAAGGAGAGTGCCCCGGCCTCGAGATCGTAGAGCACCTGCAGATCCATCTGCATCACGTTGCCTATGACGGAAACGTGGCCCCTGGTGGGGAGAACCAGCAGGCACGCCACGCCGCCTCGCTCGTCCACGGCGTCGAAGTAACTCTTCCGCGGCACGACGTACTCCGCGCCGCCGGCAAAGTGCAGGACCAGCCTCGGAAAGGGCAGCTCGTCCACGGAGCTGGTGCCGCCGGTGGTCTCGTCCACGGCGAAGCAGAGGTCGAAGTCGAATGGTGCGCCGCTCACCGCCGTGAGGAGGCCGGCCGTCTGCGACAGGAACGCCTGCCTCACCACCGCGTACCCGGCCTCGGCGAGGTAGGTGAACGTGGTGCCGGAGTCCACGATCAGGCCGCCAGCGCCGGCCACAGGGTTCTGAACCAGCGGCGTGGACTGCACCTTGTCGCCTGTCAGGTTGTTGGCCACGGCGGAGCCGAAAAGGATCGGGCTGGCGCCGGCGTCGGAATAATCTGAACGAAGGCAGTAGGAGAACCTGGTGACCCCGAGCTGCGACACGAGGGACAGCGGGCCGCGGCCCAGGCCCACGATGCCCGACGCGCCGTCCATGGGCCCTCCATTCGCCGTGCTGCACCCGAACGCGACGCCCGGGAACGAGACGCCACCAATCGCGAGCGTGTCCGCGGCGAGGTAGCCCGCGGTGAAGCCGACGGCGTAGCAGTAGTCGTAGACGCATCCCGTGGCGTTGCAGGCGCGGAAGGCGGCGGGGAGGGATTGGCACGGGGCGCTCGTGCAGGGAAGATTGGAGAAGGTGGAAGAGGCGGACGGGTCGTAGAGCGGCGTGGGCTGGTGGAAGCACTCCGTGCACGGAAAGCACTGCGTCCAGGTGAGGTCGCTGCCGGTGTCGAGAAAAGCCGGGAAAGCGAGCGGCGGCGTGCCGATGGACAGGTTGATGAGGAACGCACCCGCTCCGTTCTCGACCAGTGCCTGGAGACCGAGGGATGAGCTCGTGGACGATGACTCTGCTGCCGGCCCCGTTGTCTTCTCTGCGCGGATCAAAACGATGGCGAGGCGGTGGCCAACCAGCTCGGGTTCGGCGGTGTCGGCCCCTCCTAGTCGCGGATTCCCTCTTCCCTCGACGATGGCAGATCTGGTGGAAGCCGGCTGGCGGAGCAACCTTCTCCCGACGGCTTCCCTCGATGACCGGCACGACGCAGAGGAGGTTCGGCCACCGCCACCACGAAGCCACCTACCAGGGCGACCGAGGGGCACCGACGGGCGCCAGGACCCAGCCTACGGGCAAGCGTTCCACGAACAGGCAAGAGTGGAGGCCTTGGTTGGGGGCAACGGTTGTGGAGCGAGGATCGTGTTTTCCTGGGAGACGCTAGATTTGGAGGAGGGATTCGCGGTATGCTTGTTTACTGGAGTCATCTAGTACCCCGGTGCAGTGGATTTTACGGCAAATGCATACTGGAGGTTTTTTTATCATGCACCGATGTGGACAGTCTGATGTGAAATGGCTGATGACATGCAGGAGCAGGACTACAGCAGGGGGGCACGGGCATGGTTGAGAGGTTTGCTTCCTCATGGAGCTCATTAAGCTGAAGATTCAGTTTGGTCGAACAAAAGGGAAAAACCTGCTCCATATGTGCGTATCACCGACATAAGTTCAGGCTTATACGTCAATAACGGTATAGTCCTCCAGCCAAATAATTTAGTTCAATCAACATTTCAGTACTCTTATAACTGAATTCTCTGCTTCTTAAATGAAAACAAAATCAACATTTCAACAAAACAATCATTTCCCAATATTAATTCCACTTTTGTGGCAAAATTATTATCATTGAGTTGGCACAATATATTACAGAGATCTTCTAGGTGGTGTTCTTCTCCTTCTTAAGCTTGTGCCTTGCGTCCGTCAACATTTTCACCACTCTTATTTGGGATGCGTACATCCAAAATGTTGGACACATACATACATTCAAAGAGTCAGTGGCGGAGCACAAACAAAAATTTAGGTGGGGCAAACACGTCGGACATGTAAACCAAAAGTGTACATTAAGAAAAATTCAAAATCACACAATATAGAGTGCAAATGTAAATAAACAACTATGAACAAAAAACTATTTTGTCTATATGATCTTGGTTGCATTGGTAAGTCCATATTATGATATGCATGATATGATACATCTTAATTTTATCGAGATCCAGCCCTCTAAAAAGCTCCATCAAACTATCTTGATAAATACTCATAGCCGAGAAGGCTCTTTTAACTGTTCTCCATCTCAACCTTTTCATAGCCAAGCTTCCAAAATCATTGCAACTACTGAAATCATCATTTCTTCGCATTTTTAACTGCATAGAAAGTGTCGATACAAAAATGATGCTCATAAAGTTATGTAATGTGAATCCTATCTAGCATCTTTAGCTCTAACAACCAAACTTGTTATTTGATTTTTTTTCTCCCTTTCCTGACAAAATCTCACAATCGTCTATAATTTATTTAAAATAGTGTCAAGGTGATGTGTAATTAACTTATCCTTTCTCCGATAAGATAAACTAGCACTAGTCACTATCAAACTGATATGGTTGAAAAAATTGTCAAAGATGGGGACTTAGTTGAAATAGAAAAAAAAACAAAGATCGATGACATGTGTGAGCAGCCAACAAGTAGCCACAATCGTGTGTCTAACATCTAGCAACTAGCTCAAGGCCTCTCTAACTGTCACATGGGCTTGGCCCATTACCAGCTCGCCCATGGTAGCAGCGTCGCCGGATGTTAGAACTCGGAACAGGAGGGCGCTGGCGAGGAAGGTTAGGGAGGGAGCGGGGGTGTATAACAATTCGCCGTTGGCTAGCTGGGGCAGCTGCCCCACCCTGTCGTATGGGGTGCTCCGCCAGTGCAAAGAGTATATATCGCTTCTCAAATAGTACGTGGTATCGATAGAGTCCACGTATTTTTTTCCCAATCCTAGATCTTCTAGCTCGGTGTTTTTCTCTTCAAGCTTTGTGCCTCGCAAGACCGTCAAGGTTTTTGATCTAGTTGAACAAACAACATATGCGTTCAGCAAGTTTGTTTCTTTTTGAAAAAGGGAAGGAATACCTATGTTAGGAACACCTATGTTTATTAGTTTAGAGAAAACAACAAACGACAAAATCTCAGAACAAGCTAGTGACTTTGAACTGTCCACGCTAAAGGGTTCAGTGAACTCAAAATGCATGTGAACACTCGTTGATCACGAGAGCAGCGTTGCACGGTTCCCGCTTGAGTTAGACTGGTGGTTAATCTTGTGGAAATTATTACTGCACCTGAAGCTACACTGGAATTAGATTACATGACCAAATGCAGTACTATACTGGAAAGAGACCATAGATTCCTGAAGCATTCTGCTAAAAACTCCATGAACACCAGCTCTGGTTCGGTTTAATGTAATCTCCTCTAATTCCTCTTGGTTTATTACTAGTAAGTTTACACGCATGAAATCTGCGCCGCGCTACTTCTGAAGTTGTGATTGTGATTACCAACCAGGCCATCCAGGCCACCTACTCTGGTGGCAAGGAAAGCTCCTCTGAAGTTCACGAGATGGAGTTCCACCAGCTCAGCGGCGTGGCCCCATTCTGACCGCCTGCCCGGGCTCCGTCCCTGCTTGCATGTGTCCATCGGATAAAACCGGAAACAACCATAGCCTTTCATTTTCAAATGAACCGTTCAGATGCGAGCTAATGCAGAGGATACCTTCTCTGCATTTAGAACACATCGATTCTCCTAATGCAGAGGATCTCAATCGGTGTTCATCCGCTGGTCCTCCCGCCGCGTCGGCGCTGCTCATCCAAAAAGAAGTTATGGCGCTGCCCCGCCCGCGTATGCCCCGGCCCGATGTCGTGCCCACCCCAGTCATCGTCGTTGCCCTGGGCGCGCATGGGCCCCGCGCGTCCCGGCAGCCTGCGCCGTCGCGCTGGCAGCTTTGGAATTTGATGCATCACGCATTGATGCATCTGCTGGTGAGGTCCTATGCTTGGGTGTAGAAATAGATGGTGTCATGCGCTAGTAGGAGACAATCCAGCACATGAAAAATTTACAAACAACACAACATGATAGCAGATTAGTTCTTTGATCATCAAGAGAACTAGTAAGTAAGAAAGTTAGAGAGGAGAGAAATATTTTCAAGATGTAAGGTGTCAATATGTAAGCAGGTGGGTTTTTGTGCATATGACATTAGTACGGATCAGTTGTGCTACGCACACATCAAAATTTTATTTCTCTTATTTAGTTAAATTAATTTTGTGCTAATAATCTTATGTAGCTTTCGTGAATAGGTTTTTGTTTATACACTGTTGCCATTGACAAAGATGATCCATGAGATGATGTCGGCTGTCAAGTGCCAACTCTTGCGACCTCATGCCACGCCGCGGATATGCTCTTCCCTGTGGCTTGGTTGTTCCCAACACCAATTTCATCACGAGCAAGGCAGGGGGAGGATTTCACCGCCATCACCGATTCCATGCGCCAATGTGCTGTCATGTCGCACGAGATCTGAGCGAGCTAGCAACAATGGGTATACTCCCTCCATATTAAAAAAAAATTGTTTTGGATATTATTTGTGACACAAGGAGTCATTAATTAGATGTAACTTCCCCGTATATCCTTATTAAATATAATGTGGGGTCCAACTTTTTTATAAAACCGTGACTCTTTGACTGTCTAGCAGGGCACAAGTTTTAAGCACGTGGGTTCGAATCCCCGCCCCCCCCCCCCCCCCCCCCCCCCACACACACACACAAATTGCACAAAGAGTTAATAACATAGGGCTAAACCAGTCCATAAGTGTGAAAATTTTTTAAAATGAATTGATTTATTAATAACCAGCAATAAGGCTAAAACGAACTGTTTTTTTTAATATGGAGTGAGTACAACGTAATAGGAGTGGAGCCATTATTTTGGCCTTGGAGCACGGGCCAGCACCATCGGCTCACGAGACGACGACGAGCGCCCCTCTCTTCATTAAATCATGTAAACATAGATGAAATCAGCTGATATGGCAACACAAAAATAGCGTATTCAAGATTGTTGTACATGCCCTTAGGACATCCACAGAGGTGTAGACGGCTGCTGTTTGTGAGTATCTCGATTACCACACACAGACAGTAAAATAGACAGCTTATACAATGATTTATCTATTAGTGTGTCTGTATACTATTTAATTCATATATGTGACTATAAATTAAGATGATCAATTGTGGTTTTGATCTTATAGATTATTTTGTTGCTTGTAGGAAATAGTACATCATAAGGATATGCTACACATTTCATGACTTTTAAAGAAAAAAAATTAAGGATGATTGGATTAGAGATTGTATTCTGGCATGTTAAACATTTGATATAGAAGATTCATGAATATTGTTTTATTTCATAATACATGTCAAACCCTTCCTGTATTGATTGACACCAGGATAAGATACATAGAGTTCGATGATTCATTCATTCATTTAAAACCAGTGGAAAATGGCAGCAAGATGTTGGCAACTTGAGTTCGTGTCTTGGCTCAAGATTCTTCAGATTCGGTAGACTTGAAGAATGGGGAGAATTGACACCATTTTTATCACAGCAAATGTGACATGCAGCAAGGAACCAGCTGCCGCAGCTGCGCTTGCACCATCCGCAGCACCTCCGGGTCAGATCCACAACCGGAACCAGCGCATGCAGCTGTACAGTGATGCCATCGTTGGTGGCGGCGTGACTGCCGCCAAATCCTAGACCGGAAATTTTTACTCCTGGCACTGCTCGTCGCTGCACCCTTCCGCTCCAGGCCGGGGCTACGCAATCGCACTTCCTCTCCTTCGCCACTGCTCCCTTGCGCATGTGTGCCGCCGCCCGCCGGGCAGTGCCTTTGGACATTTTTGCAAGTAGTCCTGGCCAACGGGCCGTGCTGGGCCGGCATGGCATGGGCCTGTCATGAGCTGGCCCAGCAACTAAACAGGCCGACATGGCACGATTATTTTTGGGCCGTGCCATGCCAGTCCGTCGTGTCTGACCCTAAGTCCAAGCATGGCATGGGCCTGTTTAAACGGGTCGTATCGTGCCTTTGGCCTGATGGGCTATCCGGGCCGTATCAGCCTAAAGCCCAATTAAATTTTATATATTTTAATTATTCTCTTAAATTTAATTTTTTATATAAAAATATATTTTTTATCAATAAATTTAAACTAAGAAATATGATTTACTGTATAAATATTGAAATATGAATCATTTTACTTGATGGATCGTGACGGGCCATATCGTGCTTCATGGGCTATACGAGCCTTAGAACGGGTCTATCAGGCCACACTAAAGGGGCCATGCTCAGGCCGGCCCATCGTGCTTGAGGCTAGGCCTAAGCATGGCCCGCCCGTGCTTCGTGCCGGCACGGCCCATTTATTCTGGGCCGTGCCATGCCTAGGCCACTCTAAATGGGTCGTGCCTCGTGCCGGCCCATTTAGCCCGCTAGGCAGTGCCTTTAGACATCTTCTACCTCTGAAGTTCAAATAATATATCTACATATGTTTCGAAAACGGTTTTAACGAGATCTATAACTTTCGTGTTTTAACTTTTTTCATTAGAGTAAGTTTTCAAGTTCAAAATCATGTTGCAAGTGCTATTTTGTAGACTGCGTGAATTAATTTTTCCTTTTGGATAAAACTTCTAAAATATGATAAAAAATTAGTAAAAAAAATATTATTTTTGACATAAAATAGTACACTAAGAGATATAAAAAATATCAATAATATTATATATATCTAATAATTATATTGTGTAAATAATTTATATTTAAATCATAAAGAGTGTTTTGTTTCTTAAGTCTGTAGCAACGCACGAACACTTTGCTAGTCTACTATAGATATGCTTATTTTGGATAAAGACAAACTACCCATGCTAAGTTGGTCTTCTTACATAAAAAATAACTTGATCTGGCTTAAATAACACTACCACAAAAGGCTACTATAGCGACGGAGGCAATTTTTGATTAGCGGCAAACAAATCTTCCTTATCGCTAATGCGCTATAGTACCAAAAAAACCCGATTTTAAGACGAACCACCGCTAATTATTTATAGCGTCGGCCCATGTTGTCACCCGCACTACTTGTTGGCCCATCAAACAGAAAAACCCTCCAGCCCAATAAAAAGTATAAAAGAAAACTAACCCTAAACCCAGCCACATTCTCTTCTCCTCTCCCAGCCGCCATCCTCTCCCTTCTCTCCTCTCCTCCCTTCCCTCCTCTCCCTTGACTGTCTCGCCGCCCTCCCTCTCCCGTCGAGCGCCGCCATCCATCCCACTCCCGTCGAGCGCGCAGGGAAGGGGCCGCGGCGCCTGATCCGACGGCAGCACGATGAAGGGGTCGTAGCAGCCCCGTGGCAGCAACCAGCGGCCCCAGATCTAGCCCCGTGGTGGCCGCATCTAGCGCAGGCGATGGGCGGCGACCGGATCTCCAGGCTGGTGGGCCTCGATGACGGGTGGATGCCAGATCTCCATGCTGGTGGGCCTCGATGACAAGCGGCAACGCGTGAGACCGAGGAGGCGGCCCTTCTCCGCGTGTGGTGGTACAGCGGCGACCCTTATCCACGCTCCACGGCACCTCTCCTCGGTGGCACACGGTGGATCTAGCCTCCTCTCCCTCTCCTCGGTCGGCGGAAGTGGTTGGCCTCTTCGCTAGGCGGGCTCGAGAAGATGGATTGCGGGCTGGTGGACCTTTTTTTTTTTAGATTTATGGGTAGCGGCGCTACTAATTCCTTACTATCGGTGGTGGATTCCATCTTGAGTTCATCCGTCATTAGAGCTCCTTTTTCTTTAGCAGCATTAGCGTAGCGGCGGGGCGGCCCACCCACCGCTACAGTGGATTTTACCCCGCCGCTACATTTCATTTTTATTGTAGTGTAATCTAGAAAAACAAACACATCTTTCAGATTAATTAATCTAATTTAAATAATTTAAAATAAATAATTTAGCACTATAATCCAGCTGCTCAGGAAACAAACATGCCCTAATAATAAAGACTCTAACGTGATTAATGAACCCACTTGCATGAAACGCAACGAGCAAGAGGGGAGAGCACCATGTGGGAGTAACTTTTACCATCGGATCCGAGCGAATCCCGCCACGGATCCCCGGATGCGAGGGCGACGTGAGGCGAGGCAGAAATTGGACGGTGAGAACGCTCTTGTCAACTTAATCAGTAACCAGACCAATCAACCAATGCTGAGCAATGCGTGCGATTGAAACAGAAAAAAAAAGTCGTTCAGCAGCAGCTGTCGGTTGGGGAAAATGGAGACTGTTTCTCCTACCTCAATAAATAAAGGAGTACCTAGCTTGCCAGTCATAGAGGCGCAAGAGTGCAGGCGCCGTACTAGCAGCAGCTAGCAAGGATCCAAGGAAGCGACATGGTATCAGCAGCAGCGGGAGGAGGAGCATGTGGCAAAAAGCCGCATGCGGTGTGCCTGCCATTCCCGGTACAGGGTGACATCACGGCGATGCTGCAGCTGGCCAAGCTCCTGCACGCCCGGGGATTCCACATCACCTTCGTCAACACCGAGTACAACCAGCGCCGGTTTCTCCGCTCGCGAGGGCCACACGCGCTCCACGGCGTCGCGGGCTTCACATTCGCGTCCATCCCTGACGGGCTTCCTCCGTCGTCGGACAATAATGTGGATGCAACGCAGGACACCGAAGCGCTCTGCCAGTCCACCTCGACCACCTGCCTGCCGCATCTTCTGGCGCTGCTTGCAGGGATCAGTGATCCCACCAATTCCGGTGTGCCGCCGGTAACCTGCCTCGTCGCCGACGGGTTCATGTCCTTTGCCTACGAGGCGGCGAGGCAGATAGGCGTGCCATGCGCCGCACTTTGGACATTCAACGCCAGCGCCTTGGTGGGATGCCGCCACTACCGGATGCTCATCGACCGCGGCCTCGTGCCTCTAAAAGGTACTACTATCTATGATCGATTATATTGTTTTTCATTTTTGACCATTCGAGATCACTCACCACTGTATATTTATTTCAATATAAGAGAGATGCATATATATATATATATATATATATATATATATATATACTACTCTCTCTGGATTTAAATTGTTAATACAGTTGATTTTTTAGTTATGTTTAATCATTCATCTTATTTAAAAAATTTAAAAATTTATCAAATATTTTATTATAATTTATTTTATTAATAAAGGAAGTTAAAACCTATCTTATAATTTTTTATATTTAAATAAATATTTTAAATAAGATGAATAATCAAATATAAGTTAACTGTATCAATAATTTAAATCTGGAGGAAGTACATTTACAGGTTTGATTTTTCGCTCATATCGCAGACGAGGCACAGTTGACGGACGGCTACCTCGATACGATGGTGGACGGCGTGGCGGGCATGTGCGAGGGCATCCAGCTGCGCGACTTCCCTGCCTACATCCACACCACGGACCGCAACAACATCAAGCTCAACTTCTTCATGCGCGAGGCCGAGCGGTTGTCGTCGCTCCCCGACGGCGTCATCTTCAACACCTTCGACGACCTGGAGCGTCCGGCCCTCGACGCGATGCGCTCCGTCCTCCCTATGCCGTTGTACACCGTCGGCCCGCTGTGTCTCCACGTCTGCCACGCCATCTCCACCTCCACGGGCAGCCAGCAGCTCGACAGCATCGGCTCGAACCTGTGGCAAGAGCAGGACGACGTCCTCGAGTGGCTGGACGGCAGGGCGCTACGCTCGGTCGTGTACCTGAACTTTGGCAGCATCGCCATGATAACCGGTGAGCAGCTGATGCAGTTCGCGCTGGGGCTGGTCGATAGTGGCTACTGCTTCCTGTGGAACATACGGCCCGGCTTCGTTAAGGGTGAAGCGGACCTGCCGCCGAAACTTCTCGCTGCGGTAGAGGAGGGAAAGGGCAAGCTGTCCACGTGGTGCCCGCAGGAGAAGGTGCTCCAACACGAGGCGATCGGGTTGTTCCTGACACACTCCGGGTGGAACTCGACCATGGAGAGTATCAGCGCCGGCGTGCCTATGCTGTGCTGGCCGTGTTTCGCGGACCAGCCGACCAACTGCCGGTATGTGCGCACGGAGTGGGGGAATGGGACGGAGATCCCACCAGATGTCGCTGTGAGGCGCGCGGAGCTCGCGGTGATGATACAGGAAGCCATAAGAGGAGAGAAGACATGGCGTCGCGCCCAAGAATGGAAAGAGAAAGCACAAGTGGCCACCCTGACAGGTGGATCATCGGTTGACAACCTTGGCAGGCTCATCAACGAGGTGCTACAGACCAATCATCATGAGGAACAAGAATCGAGCAAGGCTCTCTGAATCCGATCGATCATATATAACCAGCTAGCCAGGGTTCGGAATGCAGGAACGTTGTCGTCTATCGTTTCCATAAATATGCTATGTATTATCTTCAATGCATCAGCACATTATGCCAAATTATCCCTCTTAAAGTGTATACGCAAGAACCTTAATTAAGGCTTACCTAATCCTTTTGTCTACTCACACAACATCAAACAAGCACAGTAGACGCGGGCCAAATAACATTGTAGAGTGGACATGTTTGTCTACCGCTACACAACTCCGTAGGTAAAAATAGGCATTTGTAACGGCATATTTCCTTAGAAGGAAATAAACCACCACTAAAAATAGCTTTGTAATGACGATTGATATTATCAACTTCTATTGCTACCACTAATATTAGCGGTAGTCGAAGCTACCAACCACCATTACTACCGTCAATATATAGGCACCCTATGAGGTGGCCAACAGCTATATAGGCTCCAAGCACTCTACTATACATTGCCAAAAAGCTACAAACTTATAGATCCAACCGCTATAACATACCACCGTACATTATGATAACCTCTAGCCCTAGTCACCATAACATACAGGAACCTCTTCTACACCATACTTCTCTGTATAATTTCTCCTTAGGTCATCGTAACAAATGGCGACCTCGTCGTATCTTCAACAGCCAGTTCAACACTTGATTTCCTCTCTTCGTCTGTGTCACCATACCTTACTGTGACCCCTATAGCTTTAATAGAAACTTCCTGAGTCTGTTGGTTTTATTCCTCTCTTGATCATAGTACTTTATGGTGATCCTGCCGTCACTTTCATATAGAGGTCTAGATATCGGTCTTTAATGCTCCTCTGTTCACTGTATCCTACGACGACCTTACTGTACCTTACCGCGACCTCTTGACCACTTGTCCACAGACTTCAGCCCCTCCATACAACTTGTGACACCTCTGGTGTCCACAATGCCGTGCGCAGAACCCTAGGCGTAACCCTACCAATATTTGGAGCCCACACTAAAAATTTGCAATGCATTTGAATAAGACAAAGTAGAAATTTAAATCAATTTGAATGCCACTTGAACTACAAAATCCAAATCTTTCAACATAACCTAGCCCTACAAAAAATATATGTGTGTATTGCTAGTCAAATTAGAATTTATGGCAAGAGCTGGTAATTTTTGCTCAAGGCTAAATACTCCAAATAAATGCCCAAATGCCCTACAATAGTCCACTTTTAAAAATCCCTACTTAAATTTTTCTGTGTCCTTTTATTCTTTGTATTCCCGCTATTCTGAGAGACTCTCCCTTTTAAAAGGCTTGATTGAGCAGATTTTTTACTTAGATAACTCTCTAAGTCAATTGGTTATTTACCCTCTGAGATTTACAAGCAAGCTTAAATATTAAATGAGAGAGAGAAGGATACACATTTGTAACACCCACAAATTTTCCAATCTGAATGAATTTGTAAATTAATACAGTTACAATATTTCCATACTTAAAATTTATATAAGTCAAGTTGCATCATGTTGTTTGCTTGCATTTGAGTGGAAATCAAATTTGAAATACGATAGAATTCATTTGGAAAATAGAAAACTCAGACGTTAGCTGCACTTTGGGCCTAAACTAATTCATTTCACGAAGTAAACCCTTTCCTCAGCATTTGGGCCATAGTAGGCCGGCCCAACCCGACTCCTCAACCACCGGGCCAGCCTCACCCTCATTGACGTGTCGAACCCACTTGTCATCCCCGTCCTCACACCAAACTCGAAACCGCCCTACCATGACATCCACGACCCCAGAGAAATCGGGCCTGGAGCGCGCCCTTCCCTTTGGAACCGCTCCCCAAGCCTACTTTATAAAGTCTCACACCTCCAGTCATTGCCCTTTCCCCCTCCCTGCTGCCCCATTTACCATGAGAAGTTGAGGGCCGCCATTGACGGTTCTTCTCCAGTAAGTCGCCGCCGAATTGAATTTCGTTCAATTCAACCCGAGTTTGCTCTCTCTGGCGCCACCATCGGAACTGCAGGGCAAGCAGGAGCACGCGGAGCCCATCCCCATCGCCTCTCCGCGCCGGAATCGCAACATCGATGAACTCCGGTGAGCAGCGCCGCCGCCTTGCAGTTATGTGCTTTGACGCCGTCGTTTGCCTAGCTAACCACAGTCATGGAACCGCATGATCTCGTTGAGTATTCGACACCTGTTCGCTATGCATCTCCGAGCTCTCAGAACCACCTCCGACAAGCGCCCAAGAATGATACAGGAAGCCATAAGAGGAGATAAGGGGAGAGCGACATGGCATCGCACCCAAGAATGGAAAGAGAAAGCACAAGTGGCCACCCTGACAGGCGGATCATCGGTTGACAACCTTGGCAGGCTCATCAACGAGGTGCTACAATCCAATCATGAGGAACAAGAATCAAGCAAGGTTCTCTGAATCCGATCGATCATATATAACCAGTCAGTGTTCGGAATGCAGGAATGTTGTCATCTATCGTTTCCATAAATATGCTATGTATTATCTTCAACGCATCAGGACATTATGCCAAATTATTCCTCTTAAATTGTATACGCAACAACCTTAATTAAGGCTACCTAATCCTGTTGTCTACTCACACAACAGCAAACAAGCACAGTAGACACGGGCCCAATAACATTGTAGAGTGGACATGCATGTTGGTCTGTCGCTACAACTCTGTAGCTAAAAATAGGCATTTGTAATAGCATACTTTTTTAAAAGCAAATGAACCGCCGCAAAAAATAGCTTTGTAATGACGGTTGATGTTACCAACTTCCGTTGCTACCGCCAATATTAGCGGTAGTCGAAGCTACCAACCACCATTACTGCCGTCAATATATAGTCACTCCATGAGGTGACCAACAGCTATATAGGCTCCAACCACTCTACTACCATTGCCAAAAAGCTGCAAACATATAGATCCAACCGCTGTATCATACCACCGTACATTACGGTGACCTCTAGGCCTAGTCACCATAACATATAGGGACCTCTTCTACACCATACTTCTCTGTATAATTTCTCCTTAGGTCACCATAACATATGGCAACCTTGTTGTATCTTCAACAGAGAGTTCTAGACTTGATTTCCTCTCTTCGTCTGTGTCACCATACCTTACTATGACCCTCGTAGCTTTAATAGAAACTTCCTGAGTTTGTTGGTTTTATTCCTCTCTTGATCATTGTACTTTACAGTGATCCCGCCATCACTTTCATAGAGAGGTCTAGGTTTTGGTCTTTAACGCTCCTTTGTTCACCATATCCTACGACGACCTCATTGTACCTTACGGTGACCTCTTGAGCGCTTGTCCATACTTCAACCCCTCTGTACAACTTGTGACACCTCTGGTGTCCATAATGCTTGCACAGAGACATAACCCCACCCCTACCAATATTTGGAGCCCACACCAAAAATTTGGAATGCATTTGAATAAGACAAAGTAGAAATTTAAATCAATTTGAATGCCACTTGAACTACAAAGTCCAAAATTTTCAACATAACCTAGCCCTACAAAAACATATCTGTGTGTAGTGCTAGTCAAATTAGAATTATGGCAAGAGCCGGAAATTTTTTCTCAAGGCTAAATACTCCAAATAAATGCCCAAATGCCCTACAATAGTCCACTTTTAAAAATCCCTATTTCTGAAAGTTGCCTAGAGGGGGGGGGGGGGGGTGAATAGGCAATCTAAAAATAATCCTAAAAAAGCACTAAAGAATAATCAAGTAACCAGGAATGACAGAACTTCCGTCGGAAGTGACGGACGGAAGTTCTGTCAAGGGACAAAACTTCTCACTATTCTTCCTCTAAACAATGAACAATGCGGATAACAAAGAGAAGGAAATACTAACTTGGTAGAAGTGAAGCTAATACAATGTAAGCCTAGAGTACTTGAATGAAAGACTAGCCACACAATTAACAAGTGATACAAGCATAATAACATGAAAGAAATGAGCAAGCACAAATATAAGAGCGGGAAGTAAAGAGAGACACAAGAATTAACCCGAGGTTCGGCAACCACACTAAGTAGTTCCTACGTCCTTGTTGAGGAGCCACATAAAGTGGTTGGGTCTCTCTCAACCCTTTTCCCCGCCAAGCAATCACAAAGATCGTGTTTGGATTTCTTTCTCCACTTGATTCTTTTCCTCCGAAGGCCAATCACACCTTCACATACGTCCCCAACTCACCACACCAAGTTGAGAGATCAAGGGCGACGCTTAGCCGTCTAGGAGACCAAGTCTCCAAGAGTAACAAGCAAATCAAATCTTGATGGGGAGGGAAAGATGTGCTCAAGCTTTTGAGTGGATGGATTCAATATTTTTGTGGTTGGATCTCTCTCACTTGGATTTGAATATCAAGAACAAGCCTAGGAGTGAGAGGGGAGAGCTCTAGCTGAAGAGTGAGTGAAATGGCAAGGAATCCAACCCTTCCCACGGGGGAAGGGGTACTCTACTTATAGAGGGAGCTAAAAAAACTAGCCGTTTCACTGATTTCTGGGTTTGACGGAACTTCCGTGGTTATCCACGGAACTTCCGTCAATTCAAACTTAGTCGTTGCATGCGCCTGGGATACAAGCCAGATGCTATGATGGAACTTCCATCAAGGGGTGACAGAACTTCCGCCACTCTCGGTTTAACAAGGATTGAGCTCACAGAACTTCCGTGAGAGCCATGGAAATTCTGATGACGGAACTTCTGTCACCCTCGGGTAGGCAGGGAGAGGGAACCCGACGCTGATGGAACTTCCATGAGAGGGCTCACGGAACTTCCGTCCCTTTCTGTTTGGCTTAGAAAAGAACTGGTTTTAAGGCTTGTTGGCTATCCTTCTCACAAAAACTATTTGGAGGCTTGAGCACACACAATTTCCTTCTTAACAAGTTTTTTTACCCCCCTTTATAGTTCGGCATACCTATGACTCAAAATAAATAAAAGAACTAATCATTGAAGAGCTTTTGAGTCCATATCCTTTCCTTTCTTTTTAGGAGTAAAATACAACTTGTAAATGACTAATTTTGATTATCTGCACATATACTTCATAAACAAGTTAGCACACTTTTAATCTTTTGTCATCGTACACCAAAACCCACTAGGGGATCCTAGATGCATCTTCAATCTCCCCCTTTTTGGTGATTGATGACAATAGATTAAAGAAGGATATAAAGAGGATAATCAAGAGAGACAAAGAGCAACATATAACGGAACTCCCTCTAAAGATATGCATGATTCACACAAACATGTGAGGGAGCTCCCCCTATATTTTGCAATGAGTGGGGTGCCGAAAAGTGTACAAGAGTGAAGCAACGTGATAAAGCAATAAATAAGCATCACAACCTTGACACAATCAATCTACAAAACTAATAGACACAAGATCCACACATAACATAAGAACAAGAGAGTTACTACAATAAGGTTCACAAATATATTTTGCACATAAAGCAAATAGAGAGGAGAACTAGTCCATAGGTTCATCACTATCCTATTACAAGCAAACCTTTAAAGCAAATATCTTTTTCATCTCATCTCTCCCCCTTTGGCATCAAGGCACCAAAAAGAATGAAAGGAGGAGGAGATAAGAGAAAGGTATCACTCATCATCATCGGTGCTTTCATCATTGTCTTCGTCTTCCTTTTCGTCACCCTCTTCTTCTTCTTTGCCTTCTTCCTCGCCTTCTTTTTCTTCTTCTTGTGCAGCTTGTTCTTCATGAGCGGGAGGAGGAGCGGGTTGAGGAGCAATATCATCACAATCATAGCCGGCAAGTGGATCCTCAAACACCGGTGGCTCACCATCGGGTTCACACTCAGAGCCATCCGGAGACACCTCATGGCCTTGACCTCTTTGATCTTTCTTGTAGCGCCGCACTTGCTTCTTAATGCGCCTCTTGTTCTCCCAGTTTTCCTTAGCATTAAAGCAACAACCATTCAAGATGCTCTTGAGCATAGTGGCAATGGGAGATGATGGACGGCGGTGAGGGGCTTCGGATGGAGGAGTAGAGGATGAAGCACGAGGAGCTGCTGCCTCTGCCCTAGCTGCCTGTTCTTCTGAGAACTCCCTTCGGATAGTCTCATGATGAGGGCGAGTGAGCCTAGGCACATGAGGTCTCAACAGCTGATGCTTGCACTCCTTCTCAAAAATCAAGCCAGTCTCAGTCTCGATCATCCTCATAAGATATGGAGCAAAGGGTAGCACCTTCCTTGTGTCCAAAGAGGCAGAGTAGATCTCCTGAATAATGAAGTCCATCACACTAAAGTCTGCAGCTCCATCTGTGAACCTAGCAAGAATATTCCAGGAGTGCTCAACAAGTGAAGTGGCATACCCACCCTTAGGAGCAATAGTCACCCGGAGCATCTTGTTGAGAGTGAAGTAGAAGTTGTACATTCCATGAGTGGTTCCTAGATATTTTGGTTGAAGGTCCTCATACATGAATCTCAGCTCAGAATCCTTCAACACTGACTCACAGGAGAGCTGCTCCCTAGCAGCATCATCATCATCCTAGAAAAAGAAGGAGACCAGTCGAGAGGGGGACACCACATACTGCACACCTTGTGTCATCCAATGAACAAAGCCTCGCCCATCAATGTACAAGGTGGAGTAGAACTGACAGATTACCTCCTCATTCTAATCATAGCTGAAACCCATAAGGTCATACACATGCCGGGCCTTGCAAGCTCCCACTATCTCATTGAAGGTTGACTCATCCTTGTCCTCCATGTACTTCTAGTCAATCCACTGATGAGTGGCCAACCGGTTCTTTCGGTTCATGTCAATGAGCATAGACATGTAGTAGTCTTGGTGAAACCAAGTAAGAAACCGGGGGTCACTCGCTTCTTTATTAGTCACAAGATATTGATTTTGCCTCCTTGCAGCATTCAGTCCGTCGGTATCATTCTTGTAGTCCTTGAAAACATGGTGAGGTGGATAGACAGGAGCATGGACTCGAAGGTCTCTCACAATGTTCAAGGGCTCATTGCTCTTTGACTTGCTCTTGCGTGGTTTGGGATGGGTTTTCTTGGCTGGCTTCTTCCCCTTATTAATTTTCTTCCCTTTGTCAAGTGCACTTCTAGGAGGAAGAGACCCTCCTTGATCAACGGAGATGGTTTGAGGACCTTGACTGCTATGTTGTCCTTGCCTTATGGATATCCCCACTTTTCTTCTCTTGGCAAGGGGTACAAGGTCCTCGTGGGAGGAGGAGGACTTGTCGGGAGAAGCTTGATGGTCCTCTTCGCTTGAGTCTTCATGAATGGATGGAGCATTGGAGGCATTCTTGACGCGAACCATTGTTACAAGCCTATAATGCACCATGAGGGGAGACAATGGGTCAGGCAAATGTAACGAAAAGGACCAAGGAACATATAGAATTCAGTGCACTGAACTGCAGTCGATGGAAGTTCCGTGAGGATCCACAGAAGTTCCATCGTTTGCAGTTTGCATCAAAACCTACACATCTTTTGGATCTCGCTACAACTACTCAAATGCGCTTAGAGGAAGATAGTCTAGGTAGAAAGGAACCTATCTACCCAAGTGAAATCAAGACATTTGAGCATATTGACCAAGAACTCAAGAACGAGAGGCAAGTTCATACCTAGGTCAAGAAGATGGAAAAGTGATGGAGATTTAAGGGGATCCCGGAAGTTCCGTAGGGGAGGAGTGGAGTTCCTCCCAACTTGATGATTTCTCTTGGTGGGATCTCCAAAATCCTTCAAGTCGCCCTAGGGTTTGAGTGGAAGAGAGAGAAGAGAAAAAGAGAGAATGACCGGTTGGAGGAAGTAGAGAGATGGGGTCGGGCGACTTAACCAGGGACTGATGGAAGTTCCGTCGATAGGCGACGGAAGTTCCATCAGTCTCGGGTTGAGATGCGCTGTAGGAGAATCCTCACGAAAGTTCTCACAGAACTTCCATGGACGACGGAAGTTCCGTCAAAGGGTCACGGAAGTTCCGTCGATATCGGTTTTGAACCAGAGAAAACACTTCTCTTCAAAGGAAAACTTTGATTGGTGACGGACGTTCCGTTAGTGGGTGACGGAAGTTCCGTCATTCTCTGGAAAAAGGCATGAATTGCTACAAGTTTGAACTTATGGACAAGTTTCATAAGGAGTATAAAGCTTGTCTCGACTTGTGAATAGTAACAAATCAGCAATCAAAACTATATTCACAAGCATTGACAATATGATCTAGTGATCAAAGAATTTTTTGTTTGAAATCAAAGACAATATGAAATTTTGAAAAGATTTTGCTTTCAAGACATTTTGCAAGAGCAATACACCAATCAAAGCACAAGATTCTACTCCAAGTTGGATGAGTCAAGAATATTTAGTTCACTCCTAAGTTC
This sequence comes from Eleusine coracana subsp. coracana, assembly GCA_032690845.1. Classification (NCBI taxonomy): domain Eukaryota; kingdom Viridiplantae; phylum Streptophyta; class Magnoliopsida; order Poales; family Poaceae; genus Eleusine; species Eleusine coracana. The sequence continues at coordinate 49,370,158 of CM064430.1, forward strand.
ACAAAACCGTTTCTCATCTAGGGGTTTGGTAAAATATCGGCTAGTTGTTTGTCGGTTCTAACATAGCTAATATCAATATCCCCTTTATAGAATGATTTCTTAAGAAGTGGTGCCGGATATCTATATGCTTGGTTCTATTGTGATCAATGGGGTTATATGCAATCATGATGGTACTCTCATTGTCACATAGGAGTGGAACTTTGGTCATAGTGTACCCAAAATCCTTTAGAGTTTGTTGTATCCAAAGTAGTTGTGCACAATAACTTCCGGTTGCAACATACTCTGCTTCGGTCGTGGATAAGGCAATGGAATTTTGTTTCTTGGATGACCATGACACAAGGGACCTACCCAAGAATTGGCACGTCCCGGAAGTACTTTTCCTATCCACTTTACATCCGGCGTAGTTGGCATCAGAATAACCAACTGACTTGAACTTGGAGCCCTTGGGATACCACAATCCTAAGTTTGGGGTTTGGAGCACTTTGAAATCTTGCACACATGCACACACTAAGCATGATATCAGGCCTAGATGCATAAAGATAAAGCAAGGAGCCAATCATGGAGCGATATACCTTTTGATCCATGGGTTTACCATTTACATCTAGCCCAAGGTGTCCATTAGTCTTCATGGGAGTCTTGTTAGGCTTAGCATTCTCCATGTCAAACTTCTTGAGTATGTCTTGAGTGTACTTGGTTTGACTTATGAATGTTGCTTCTTCAAGTTGCTTGACTTGAAAACCTAGAAAGAACTTCAACTTCCCTATCATGGACATCTCAAATTTTCTAGTCATAATCTTGACAAACTCATCACAAAAAGATTGATTAGTAGAACCAAATATAATGTCGTCGACATATATTTGGCACACAAATAAATCATTATCAACTTTTCTTGTGAAGAGAGTAGGATCGGCCTTGCCAATTATGAAGCCTTTGTTGATCAAGTATCCCTTAAGGTGTTCATAGCAAGCTCTAGGAGCTTGCTTGAGGCCGTAGAGAGCTTTGTGAAGCTTGTACACATGGTTTGGATTCTTTAGGTCTTCAGACCCCGGAGGTTGTTGTACATACACCTCTTCTTGAATGGGGCCATTAAGAAATGCACTTTTCACATCCATTTGAAAAAACTTAAAGCCATGGTGAGTAGCATAGGCAAGTAAAATATGAATTGATTCAAGCCTAGCTACGGGTGCATAAGTTTCACCAAAGTCCAAACCTTCTACTTGTGAGTAGCCTTTTGCGATAAGTCTTGCCTTGTTTCTCACCACCACACGATGCTCATCTTGCTTGTTGCAGAAAACCCATTTTGTACCTACAACATTTTGCTTGGATCTCTCCACTAATGACCACACCTTGTTTCTTTCAAAGTTGTTTAACTCCTCTTGCATAGCCATCACCCAATCCGAGTCTTGAAGGGCTTGTTCTACCTTAAGAGGTTCCATAGAGGAAACAAATGAGTAATGACGACAAAATGTAGCCATTCGAGATCTAGTAGTTACCCCCTTTTGGATGTCTTCAAGAATATTGTCAACGGGGTGATCCTTTTGAATTCTTTGTCATACTCGTGGATGAATTGGCTTAGATGCATCTTCTTCTTCTTTATTGATACCATCTTGAGTGTCTCTATCCCCACCATCTTAAGCTTGATCTTGGTTGTTACCTTGACCATGATCGTCACCATGATCTTGGTCTCTCCCTCGATCTTGTTCATCATGTGGCTCTTTTGGAGACGGATCATCTTGTCTTGAAGAAGATGGTTCATTTTGACTTGAGTTTGGGTCTTGTGGTCTTATCTCTCCTATTGCCATGTTCCTTATTGCATCACAAAGAGCTTCATCACCTACATCACTTGGATTAACTTGCTCTACTTGAGAGTCATTAGATTCATCAAATTGCACATCCCGGATGATTTCAACAACACCGGTGTCTTTGTTAAAGACTCGATATGCATAGACGTTAGTTCCATAACCAAGGAGAAAACCTTCATGTATCTTAGGAGCAAACTTAGAGGATTTAGGTTTCTTGTTAAGAATAAAACATTTGCTCTCAAAGACACGAAAGTATGAAACATTGGAAAGGTTATCAGTGAGAAGCTCATATGGTGTTTTCTTCAAGATCTTATGAAGATATAATCTATTTGATGTATGGATGCAGTGTTGATTGCTTCGGCCCAAAAGGTGTCCGGTGTCTTGTACTCATCAAGCATTGTTCTTGCCATCTCTATGAGTGTGCGGTTCTTCCTTTCGGCTACCCTATTTTGTTGTGGAGTGTATAGAGCTGAGAATTCATGCTTGATTCCTTCTTCATCAAGATATTCCTCAACTTGTGTATTCTTGAACTCAGTTCCATTGTCACTCCTTATTTTCTTGATCTTCACTTCATACTCATTTTGGGCTCTCCTCAAGAACCTCATTAGGATACCTTGTGTTTCACTTTTGTCCTTCAAAAAGATACCCAAGTAAAACGAGAATAATCATCAACAATTACAAGGCCATATTTGTTACTGCCAATGCTTATGTAGGTGACCGGTTCAAATAAGTCCTGTGGAGCATCTCCAATGGTCTTGTTGTTGTCATCATTGTCTTGGATGGATGTGCCGCTCCTACTTGCTTTCCGGCTTGACATGCGCTACATATTTTGTCCTTTTCAAAAGCAACATCCTTTAGTCCAATGATATGGCCACCTTTAAGAAGTTTAGAAAGATTTCTCATCCCAACATGAGCTAGCCGGCAATGCCATAGCCAACCCAACGTAGTTTTAGCGACCAAACAAGTACTTAGGTTAGATCCTTCTTTGTTGGTGAAATCAACAAGATAGATCTTGTCCTCAAGATACCCTTTGAAAGCTATTGAGGAATCTTTCTTCTTAAAGACGGTCACACCATCATCGTCAAAGAGACAACTATAGCCCATCTCACAAAGTTGTGATACAGACATTAAGTTGTACCCTAGACCATTTACAAGATAAGCATTACCAATTGAAAGGTCATGGGTGATGTCAATCCGTTCACGACCAATTACCTTTCCCTTGTTATAATTTCCAAATGATATGCCTCCACTTGGTAGATTGTCATGATCAAGCGTGGAGAACATTGATCTCTCTCCGGTCATATGATTTGAGCACCCACTGTCGAGTATCCATATTGCACCACCGGAGGAGTATTCCTACAAGGAAAATCAAGCACGTGTTTTAGGCATCCAAGTTGGTTTAGGTCCCTTAACACTAGATACAAGAACTTTAGGCACCCACACACAAGGTTTCCATCTTACATCATGTGGCCCAATAAACTTGGTAACTACTCTACCATAAGTATTATAGGTTAGCACGTAAGAGGCATCAAAATCATCAAAGGATATGGTAGAGTTCTTGGTGTTCTTATTGACTTGGGAAGCATTCTTGGGCTTGATGGTGCTTTCTTGTGCCACTTGCTTTCCCTTGCTCTCATGCACAAAGTTGATTCTCTTGTTGTACCTTCTTTTGGGTGCATCCTTGTTGTACCCTAATCCTCTCTTGTCATGAGAGGCTCTTGGCTCACCAACTATTCTTGTTGTGGTCTCCATTTGAGCTTTCTTCTTGAGCTCATTGACTTGGTTGGTTAGCTTCTCAATGATTGCATCTTGCTTGGCAATCATATCAACATCAATGTTGTGGCACCTTCCATAACCCTTGCTCGTTGAAGCTTGAGAGGATTCAAGCTTCTTCAACAATGATTGTGATTTTGTCTTGAGGTCTTCAATGACCTTTGTTAAGGCCTTGTTCTCCTCTTGCAAGGAGTTGCACCTTTCTTGATACTTCTTGGTCATTGAGGTGCTTGATTCACTTGTCTCATTGACCTTTGTAAGGTCCTTGGTTAGAGCCTCGTTCTTCTCCTTCTCTTACTCAAGTTGCTTGGTGAGCTCAAGGTTCTTGCTTCTTTCTTCATCAAGCAACTCTTCTTATCTATTAATGATTCTTTCTTGATTGTCCAACTCCCTTTGTAGCTTATCTAGCATTTTCACCATTTCATGCATAGAGGGGACCAAATCCTCCTCTTCATCACTACAATAAGAAGGATTGAAATCGGTGTGAGGAACTACCTTGCTTTCCTTAGCCATGAAGCATCAAGGGGCATCATCTTCATCATCGGTGAGGTTGGTGAAGAGTGACTTCTTGGCCAGGAGTAGACCAATGGCAATATTAGCAATACCACCTTCATCATCTTCATCATCATCATCGGAGATGTATTCTTGGCCAATGTGAGCATGTCCCTTGTTGTATGGCTTCTTATAGGGCTTTGTCTTGTTGTTGTACTTTTTATTTTTCTTGCCCTTGCCATTTAATCTTAGACAATCAGCAATCATGTGTCCTTGTTCATGACACTCATAGCATCTTCTATTTGTTCTTCTAGCTTTTGCCTTGTCAAGCTTCTTTTGGTGAAACCATTCTTGATCATATATTTACCAAATTTCTTAACAAATAAGGCAAATTCTTCATCATTATTCTCTTCATCTTCATCATCATCATCATGAGTCTTCTTGGCTTTGAGCGCCAAGTCCTTCTTGCTTGTACTCTCATCTCCTATGAGCACATTTACTCTCTTGCCCTCGTCATCACGACTCTTGTGGGCATTTATTGTTCCAATGACTTCATCCATTGTGAAGCTCTCGAAACCATCCTTCTCTTCGATGATGGTGCAAAGTGTGGAATTCCACATCCTAAGAGCCATGAGGAGCTTGTAGTTGACTTCCTCATCTTTAATGTTGTCACCATAGGATCTTCTCTCATTTATAATGTCCATGAGCCTATCATGAGTTTGTTGAGGCTCTTCTCCCTTATTCATCACGAAGAAGTTAAATTGATTCTTGAGAAATTGAAGTCTTGACTTCTTCACAACATCCACTCCCTCATGGGCACATATAAGATTCTTCCACATTTTCCGGGCATTCTCAATTCCGACAACTCTTGAATATTTCTTAGGATTTAAGGAAGAGAGAATGGTCGATACCGCTTGAGCATTGCGATGTATGTTGAGTTGGTCCATTATTGTAGGATTGTCCTTGTCTTCCAAGGTGTATCCTTTCTCCACAATTTCCCAAATTGGTGGACCAATTGACATGAGATACATCTTCATGTGATGCTTGTACCAACTAAAATCCTTGCCTTCAAAGTAAGGAAATCTTCCACTTCCACTTCCATGGATATTTGCCACATCAGCATAGTTGAAGGGGATGGATGCATGCAACTCATTTCCTTACTTGTTGAAGTAAGATCTTGAGGCTTGTCACCTTCTCCCAGCTTCGACATCTTCTAATCTTCAAGCTTTCAACCCTTGTAGAAGATTCCTGCTCAGATACCAATTAAAAGTTGCCTAGAGGGGGGGGGGGGGGGGGTGAATAGGCAATCTAAAAATAATCCTGAAAAAAGCACTAAAGAATAATCAAGTAACCAGGAATGACGGAACTTCTGTCAGAAGTGATGGAACTTCCGTCGCCACGGAAGTTCTATCAAAGGGACATAACTTCTCACTATCCTTCCTCTAAACAATGAACAACGCGGATAACAAAGAGAAGGAAATACTAACTTGGTAGAAGTGAAGCTAATACAATGTAAGCCTAGAGTACTTGAATGAAAGACTAGCCACACAATTAACAAGTGATACAAGCACAATAATATAAAAGAAATGAGCAAGCATAAATATAAGAGCAGGAAGTAAAGAGAGACACAAGAATTAACCCGAGATTCGGCAACCACACTAAGTAGTTCCTACGTCCTTGTTGAGGAGCCACACAAAGTGGCCGGGTCTCTCTCAACCCTTTTCCCCGCCAAGCAATCACAAAGATCATGCTTGGATTTCTTTCTCCAGTTGATTCTTTTCCTCCGGAGGCGAATCACACCTTCACAAACGTCCCCGACTCACCACACCAAGTTAGGAGCATAAGGGCGATGCCTAGCCATCTAGGAGACCAAGTCTCCAAGAGTAACAAGCAAATCAAATCTTAATGGGGAGGGAAAAATATGCTCAAGCTTTTGAGTGGATGGATTCAATGTTTTTGTGGTTGGATCTCTCTCACTTGGATTCGAATCTCAAGAACAATCCTAGGAGTGAGAGGAGAGATCTCTAGGTGAAGAGTGAGTGAAATGGCAAGGAATCCAACCCTTCCCACGGGGGAAGGGGTACTCTACTTATAGAGGGAGCTCCAAAAACTAGTCGTTTCAGTGATTTCTGGGTCTGACAAAACTTCCGTGGTTACCCACGGAACTTCCATCAATTCAAACTTAGTCATTGCACGCGCCTGGGATAGAAGCCATATGCTGTGACGGAACTTCCGTTAAGGGGTGATGGAACTTCCGTCACTCTCGGTTTAACAAGGATTGAGCTCACAGAACTTCTGTGAGAGCCACGGAAATTCTGATGACGGAACGTCCGTCAGAGACTGGTAGAACTTCCGTCACTCTTGGGAAGCCGACAAGTAGGAACCCGACGCTGACGGAACTTTCGTCAGGAGGTCAGGAGGTAAGGAACTTTCGTCACCCTCGAGTAGGCAGGGAGAGGGAACCCGACGCTGACGGAACTTCCATGAGAGGGCTCACAGAACTTCCGTCACTCTCTGTTTGGCTTAGAAAAGAACTGGTTTTAAGGCTTGTTGGCTATACTTCTCACAAAAACTATTTGGAGGCTTGAGCACACACAATTCCCTTCTTAACAAGTTTGTTTTACCCCCCTTTATAGTTCGGCATACCTATGACTCAAAATTATTAAAAGAACTAATCATTGAAGAGCTTTTGAGTCCATATCCTTTCCTTTCTTTTTGGGAGTAAACAACAACTTGCAAATGACTAATTTTGATTATCTGCACATATACTGTATAAACAAGTTAGCACACTTTTAATCTTTTGTCATCATACACCAAAACCCACTAGGAGATTCTAGAGGCATCTTCAATTTCAATTTTCCTGTGTCCATTTATTCTCTGTATTCCCGCTATTATGTGTCCATTTATTCTCTATATTCCCGCTATTCTGAGAGACTCTCCCTTTTAGAAGCCATGATTGAGCAGAATTTTGACTTAGATGACTCTCTAAGCACTCTCTAAGTCAATTGGTTATTTACCCTCTGAGATTCACAAACAAGCTTCATATTAAATGAGAGAGGGAAGGATACACATTTGTAACACCCAGAAATTTTGCAATGTGAATAAATAGAAAACACAAACGTGAGCTGAAGTTTGGGCCTAAACCAATTCATTTCACGAAGTAAACCCCTTTCCTCAGCATTTGGTACGTAAGTAAAATAGAAGGATAAGAATAGGAATGGAAAAACAAAAAGAAGGGGGGGGGGGGCATAATGGACGGAGCTACATGTACTCTTCGGTGTCAGCTGACCCCGATGATTTTTTGGTAAACTCAAGGTAAATCAATGCTCTTAGCCATGAATGACCCCATCGACTGCAAGTGCTGACCCTGACAACAAGCTTGTCTGGCTTCACCCAACTGTTAAGGTAGAAGCACCCATGATTATTGCCGATGATGCACGCGGCGATGTTGGACTCTTTGCAGATGGGGTCAGAGCATGGGACGAAGTAGTTGGTTCTGGAGGTCGAGGGGTCGAACAACGGGGATGGTTGGTCTAAGCAGACTAAGCAGGGCTTGCATTGTGTCCAAATGAGGTCGCTCTTCATGCCTAGCCAGTGGCGAGGCTAGTCCAAGAGCTGAGGGTGGGCCAAAAGCCAGATTGGACCATGAGGTGGGCTAGAAAAGTGAAAAATGCAAAGGAAAAAAATGAAAAATTACACTGTAGCAACTGCTATAGTGCTAGAAACAGCTTGTGGGCTAAATCTGGAGGTGGGTCGTGGCCCATCCGGCTCAACCCTTAGACTTGCCACTGTGCCCAGCATCAACATCATGTGCTGCAGCTACGGCTACGGCATGCCGATGGCAAAATGGATGAGGTACTCGATGTCGGGTGCCACACGCGTGATCATCATCGCATCGTCATCGGGTGGCCATGGTTTCCGCCGCCGTAGTGGTGACGATAGGTCGGCGGCCTGGACCCGACGATAGGTCGGCGGCCTGGACCCTTGAACGAGTGGCCATCCAGCTGAGTAGCTTCCACCTGGTGAAACCACACCCGCTGTTGATGTGGGTCAGCCGGTCAGGTTGGCCCAGGTGGAGATGGTAATCCCGGCGTTGACCTGGCCCCAAATGGTTTTTTGTATTGAAGAATTTTTTAAAAAAATATGTGTAATTCAATAATAATTTAAAAGTAACTAATTAAAATTTTAAAATGTTCAGATCCGTGGTAAAGCATGGACACATTTAAAACGTTGATGAACTATAATCGCATCTCAAACAGTACACAGTATTAAGACACGAAGAATGGGTTCACATTGCATGCATCTTTCTTTCGCAATCCTAGAGGTCGCTCCTGTCAAAAAAAAATTCCTAGAAGTCGCTGCAGTTGGCTGGCTCGAAGGACAGGACCCCGCCCTCGACGTCGTACAGAATGTGCATGTTCTGTTGCTGCATGCTGCTCAGCACCGACATTCCCCGTGCACTCACCATGCCGACGCACGCCACACCCACCGCCCTGTCCTCCACCACCACGCTCTCCCGTGGCAGCTCCATGTCGGCACCATCGAAATGGAACGCCAAGCGCGGCACACGCACGGCCTCAGGACCCTTCCCTTCGGACGCCACAAAGCAGAGGCTCAGCCCGAGGTGCGCGCCACTGGGGGCGGCGGCGATGGCGCGCACCATCACAACGAACGCGCGCTCCTCCAGCGCCGTGAACATGGTGCCGGAGTCGATGATGAGTCTGCCGCATCCCGACGCGGTGAGCCGGAACATGGCCGGGTCGATAGGCAGCAACGTGTCACCGATGGTGATCCCTTCGAGCGAGAGGTAGTAGTAGGAGACAAATTAATGGGCTGAAAACATTGTTGATGAAGGAGTCTCCATCTTCTTATTATATCCATTGCTTCACACATCAGCTTTAGTTGATTCTTGTTGCAGTTGCCAAGGGAGACAATGGATGTGTGTGGTTTTTCTCTCAAGTATTCCGCTTGCTGAATATTGTTGGTGTTTCTTGCAAACGTCATGACATGCTTCAAGATTTTAGAGCTCAACAAATTAAGTATATACTTGAATTATGTGAAATATAAAGTGGGAGTGGATTAAATCAAGTGATGGGGTTATCTAGGCCTGGTGACACCCAGTGGGGTTCTCACTATAAAACTATCTTACACATTATTAATATGTATTCCACTATTCAAGAAGTACTCATGACCCTCGGAAAAGATCCAACAGTTCGAGATGATTGACCTAACATAAGAGGTATGGCGGACTCCCTTTAGTAATTTGAGTTTGTGTTTAATGCATACTTGATGCTTGTCATTCATGAATACACAAATGAATTGTCTTAATCTTTACAAAAGAGGGACCAAGATATTGTTAATGCAATGTCACTTGTAACTTTGGCCAAGAAAAGATTGCAACAAATAAGGTCGGGTGGGTGGGAAGAATTCCTTAGAGAAAAGGTTACACCATTTTGTATTAAACTTAGTATTGAAGTGCCACCATTGGATGGAAAAATACTTACCTCATGGAAGATCATGGAGGTTCTATCCTAAACAAACAATTGAAGATCACTACAGAAGAGAAGTATATATTGACGTCATTGATAGAATTCGACAAGAGCTTGACAACCGGTTTGATGAGATAAATATGGAGTTGCTTCTTTGCATGTCAGCACTCAATCCCACCAATGCTTTCGCTTCTTATGATGCACGCAAAGTACTTACGCTTGCTGAGTTTTATCCTAAAGATTTTTCAAGCACACAGTTGATAAGGCTTCAGTTCCAACTTGATATTTTCATTGATGACATGAGGAAAGATGATAGATTCAGAGATCTCAACAATCTTGGTGAGCTTTCTACTAGGCTTGTTGAAACAAACAAGCATGTTATTTATGATTTAGTGTACACACTTCTAAAATTAGCATTGATCCTACCAGTGGCAACGGCGAGTGTTGAAAGAGTTTTTTCTGCATTGAGCCTTGTAAAGGATAAGTTGAGAAATAGAATAGGTGATGAGTTATTGAATGATTGTTTGGTAATATTTATTGAGCGAGATATCTTCTCCAAGGTTAGCGAAGATGACATAATTGAGTCTTTCATGGTCATAAGGAAGCACAAAGCAAAAGAACAAGAGTAGTATTGTAATGTTATGATATTATTTATGTAAAACTTATTTATGATTATTGAACAATTAATACAATTTATCGAATTTGCATATATTTGGTAAATTTTTCACATTTTTCTATTTAATTTGTGATTCAAATTTTTATGTGCACACCTAGCGAAAAAATCTTGGATCCGCCATTAACAATTCACTTATGATTCAACAGTTTGGAGAGTTTGTTGGAGTGTCAGTTTAAGGGATATATGCCAATTTCATAGAGAGAAAAATTGCATTTGTCAGAGCCTCGTGGAGCCAGGGGCAGAGGCCCCCCCCCCCCCCCCCCCCCCACGAAAACTTCTTACTGCCCAGTATACATTAATTAACACTAATATTGGGCTTTAGTAGGCACGTACTTAGCAGCTGCAGGGGCTTTAGCGTGGTAGCTTTGTTACATAAGTTATTGCTTTAGAAATGCTGTAAACTGTTGAGAACGGTCGAGTACATGTTTCTCTTCTTTTACGGCCTTCCCGATGGCATCGACTAACGACTAAAACAAACGTACGTAACATCCTCTATATTCGCCGCCGCACACGACACACATCCTCCGCGCCTTCTTGCTTCTCCAATTCTCTAACGCGAGTTCAAAAAAAAAAAAAATCCCTAACGCAACGCACAGCGCACGGCCGCACACCGGCACGTCGCAAGCAGCAATGCCGAGAACGCGAGCAACATGAGGAATCGAGGATCAAGTGCCTCGCACGTTGGAGCCTTGAACTGCGGCTGCTCACTTTTGCTAACGCAAGGTGAGATCTTTCTGAAACCTGAGTTGCTATTTTTTCCGCTGAACTTCAACTTGGTTCTTGTATTGTCCTCGTAGATACTAATTCTCACTCTGGACTTTACTTTTCGAAGCAAAAAAAGGAGGATATTTTTGTGTGAAAAGGACAATGTCATATACATTAAAAGATAGATAATCTATATTGAGTCGTTGAGAGGGTGATTGCAAAATGGTTCACACAACTGATACACCTTGACAATTTCAATGGTTCAAAGAATCAGAAATAGATACTAAAATGAAAAATGTTAGTGCTCTTAAATATCCTTTTGCCTACAAAATCTTTATATGTCATGAGATTATAATGTGTTCATATATATTTGGTGTCTAATGTGTTCATATTTTATTGTGGGTTGGGTTGGTTTTGGGTCGGGGCGCGTACATCCAAAATGTTAGACACATATATACATTCAAAACGTTGATGAACTATAATCGCCTCTCAAACAGTACACAACATCAAGACACGAAGGACGGGTTCAAATTCCAAAGCATCTTTCTTTCGCAATCCTAGAGGCCGCCGCAGTTGGCTGGCTCGAAGGACAGGACGCCCCCCTCGATATCGTACAGGATGTGCATGTTCTGTTGCTGCATGCTTCCCAGCACGGACATGCCCCGCGCGCTCACCATGCCGATGCACGCCACCCCCGCCGCCCTGTCCTCCACCACGACGGTCTCCCGCGGCAGCTCCATGTCGGCGCCATCGAAATGGAACACCACGCGCGGCACGCGCACCGCATCGGGACCCTTCCCTTCGGGCGCCGCGAAGCAGAGGCTCAGCCCCATGTGCGAGCCAGCGGGGGCGGCCAGCGGCAGCGCCACCTGCGCGGCGATGGCGCGAGCGAACACGACGAACGCGCGCTCTTCCAGCGCCGTGAACGTGGTGCCCGAGTCGATGATGAGGCCGCCGCGGCCCGACGCGGTGAGCCGGAACACGGCCGGGTCGATAGGCAGCAACGTGTCACCCACTGTGATGCCTTCGAGCGAGAGGTAGTAGTAGGAGCTTCTGCGCGGGACTGCCGCCGGGCTCGGGATGAACGGCGTGGACCGGGCCGCGGGGGACAGGGTCGCGGACGAGCCCAGGAAGAGCGGGCTGGACTTGGTCGTGTCGTGGAAGGGCGTGAAGCAGTATGAGAATCGGGTGACGCCGAGCTGGGCCGGTAGAGACAGCGGGCCGCGGCCCAGCCCCACCAGGCCGGACGAGTTGTCCGTGCCGCCGAGGTTGTCTGTGCCGCACCCGAACGCGACGCCGTAGACGACGGTGGTGGCGCCGGAGCCGAACGTGAAGGTCTCCGTGGCGAGCACGCCGTCGGTGGAGGTACCGTCGCCGTAGGAGTAGTAATACGCGCAGCTCAGCTTCGAAGCAGAGCAGCGTGTGGACCCCGGGAGCGCGTGGTCGCAGAGGGCCGAGCCGCACGACAGGTTGGCGTAGGTGGCGGACCGTGCCGGCGCGTAGAGAGGCGACGGCTGCGGGAAGCAGCGCCGGCATGGCGCGTCGCATTGCGTCCAGATGAGGTCGCTTCCCGTGTCCAGCACGGCCGTCAGCGCCAGCGGCGGCGTGCCGATGGCGAGGTCCACGAGGTAGGTCGCCGTGCTCGAGTGCACGGACGCCGTGGCGGCGGAGGTGGCACCGCCACCGCCGCCGTCGCTGTGCAGCGGCGGCGTCGCGGGCGAGGGCGCGGGCGCGCCGAGGAGGACGTTCACCCGGCGGTGGCTACGCTCCGCGGCGCGGCGGATGCGGTCGGCGCCGGTGAGGGCGGCGCGGGCGTCGACATGCGTCAGCTCCAGGCGGATTCCGCGGCTCGAGATGGTGGACACGGAGAATGCGAGCGATAAGAGGACCAGGCAGCAGAGGAGTCGCTTGGACGCCATATCGGAGTTCAGATATAACAACACGGTGGAATGGACGATACGAAGGGTTTGATTTGATCATTCCCAATTCATATTTCATGATGAGGCACGGATGGATTCTTGATGCACTTGGTCTGCAGGTCAGTGACCGTTAAAATATTTGAATGATTGTCTTGTGGCCGCGAAGTGCGTCGCACGTCTTCTCAACGTTGCTAGAAATTTCAATTTATTAACCTCGGTTTCAATTGTTCCTTGGTAGGGGCGTAGGGCTGAGCGCGCCACTTCAAAGCTGATTGATTTGCTCCTGTCATGGGAGCGGTGTGCATATTTGGATGGAGGTAGTACAAGCGATGCTCTGTCTTGTAGCAGCTTTGTAGCTGGGACAGTTTTCTGTCTTGTATTATCTCATAGTACAATTTATAACATTTTAAAGTATATATACTATCAATCTTCTTCTCCTCCCTCCATAAGGTCCTTGTCCCCCCCCCCCCCCCCCCCCCCCCACCCCCAATCAGGAAATCCTGTAGACCTATACTTGATTTGTTCTTCTGCAGTTGCCCGGTGATCTTGTCACCGACTGTGCCGCGTCCTGCTGGTCTGGCGCTATCGGTACCACGTAGCCTCCAACGAGCCTCTGCCAAGAACTTCAAAATGGTTTATTTATATATCAATTTAGATGGTGATTATAATGTAGCGTGGAGACATGCCACATTCCATGACGGTTTGGTAGAGCACGTCAATGTAACGTGAATACATTTCCTTTATCTATTATTTCCTCCGTTTCAAAATTGTTGTCCCCATTGATCTTTTTTACTAATTTTGACCATTCGTCTTATTCAAAAAATGGTATTTATTCTTTTATAATTTATTTTATCACTAGATAAAATTTAAATATGACTTATAACTTTTTTATATTTGAATAAATATTTTAAATAAGATGAGTGGTTAAAGTTAATAAAAAAAAGTTAATGATGATAACAATTTAGGAATAGAGGGAGTAAACTTTAACTTTGTTTGAATACAGTTTATCTTTAATAGAGAGCATATCAACCATGTGCCTATAACGCAGTTTACAAACAGACAAACGTTTGGCTGGTAAATCAGTGGCTTAGTTTGTTACTATACGCACTGCTGACAGCATGAACAAAACAAGTTATTATCTGTTGCATTAATCATTGCAAGCACAACAATTTTTCATGTCCTTGAATAATTGCTCTTTGGTCAATAAACTACAATGTCTGATGTTGTCGAGGATGACTTTCCCAAGCTAGCTCTTGATGGTGGCTGAATAAAATACTTGACATGGCCTAGTATTGTTGAGAGTTATTTAGCCAAGGACAATCTAAGCACGACAATTATTGGAGGGTCTGACTTCTGAGCGTAGTCCTAAGAAAAAAGCAAAGTCGTTCTCCCAAAACCTCTGTTTTCTGCTTTCAGTGTCAGGTACAAAGAACAGAGAGCGCCTCTGTTTTTTCTCTACCTGGCACTGAAAGGCAGGGGCCAGAGCCGGATCCCTCTTCTGCTGCAGCATGATAGCACCACATGGATTGCAAAATACGCCAGCACGGCAACAACCAGGGCGGAGACTTTGGCAGAGGTCTGCCATGACCGGTTGGAGCCCGCGGCATAAGCAACCAGGAGGCCGAGCAGGTCCAGCACGATGGTCGTGTTCATCACGCCGAGCCACCACTTCTCCTTTTGCAGCGATTCCGGCAGCAGAAGGATGATGACGACGATGGATGCCACGAAGGACGTGGAGTTGCTGTAAAAGAAGACCAGGTACCGTGGCCTCCGGTTGTCGTGCATCACCGGGTTGCCAGCGGCATGACCGCCGAGGTCGCTCTGCCACACTCCACCTGGTGGCACCAGGCCGGCCTGGTAGGCGACACTAGCGACAAGGATTCCCAGCATCATCAGATACTTCCGCTTGGCATGTCGCTTCTTCTTTGCCTCTGCATTCTCTTGCTCATATCTTGCGATCGCTCCATCCTCTGTCTCAAGAGGAACGGATGAATCTCCTCCTGCACTGTCCGCATTGGCCCTTGCATGCATTTCAACGTCTGCCCTGTTGGTGTTGTTGCTAGCTGTGTCCTTCTGTTCTTGACCCGCATGTTTCACCAAGAACACTAGAATAAACAAGACTACAGAGGTGAGGACGACAGCCACCAGCACGAAGATATAGATGGACGTCTTCAGATGCTGCGTCCTTCCGGCAGCATACGCGCCCATGATACCCACCAGTCCTGCCACCGTACAAACGGACAACGCATTGCTCCGGATGGCTGGCCGGTAGAGGTTCGGGTTCACGAGGAGTATAATGAGCGCCATGGACAGCATGAAGCTCACCGAGTTGCAGTAGAAGAAAGCCTTGTAACGGCGTGGGTAGTTGTAGAGCAGGACGGGGTCGCCAGCACGGTGCCCTGATCGTTGGTCGTCCTCGAGCAGGAATCCGCTCGGTGGCGTCAGGCCGGCCTGGTAAGTGATGGTTGCCGCCAGGATGGCGAAGAGCAGCAGCCTCTTGCGCTTCTTCTCCAGCGACGCCTCGTCGTTTCCGATCCTATTGGCGTCGTTGTGATCTAGCGTGAACAGGATGACATGGATCACAACGTAGACCAGCATGGCGCCTGCCAGGCTCACGGCGTAGATAGAGGTGCTCACGTCGCGGCAGCTCCCGGCGGCGTACGCGCCGATGAGGCCCATCAGGTCCAGTACCATGGCAACCTCCAGCGCGTTGTGCTGGTGCAGGGTCTTCCTCCGGACCAGGACGATGGCGACAACGGAGGCCACGAAGGCGACCGAGTTGCAGTAGAAGAATGCCTTGTATCGTCCGGGGTGCGTGGTCAGGAGGACCGGGTCGCCTGCCTTGTGCCCGGGGCCGTCGTCCTGCCAGAGGCCACCCGGCGGGCAAAGTCCAGCTTGGTAGGTGATGGCCGCCGCAAGAGTGGCGAGCAGCAGAACAAGGGAGCGAGCCTTCTCCATTGCTGCTTCAGATTGTTGCTCCTCGGGACTATAATGTAACAGATGGATTGCATGTATGTCAATGATTTGCAGAGAGCAGAAGGGAACGAAGAGATGAAGGACACATGTGGGTCGTCGTACCTCCTGACATTGGCATCGAGATTGTTTATATTGGCTTCTTGGCTCAAACATTCTTGTCTTGTTTCTTGCAGCCACGTTGAGACCGAACCATGGATATGTTGTGCACGTCTCCATAAGCCGCTGTTCTCGATGGCATCTTTCAAATATTTAACAGCGACCACTTGAACGAGAACGCAGGCGAGGACGGCACCGATCAGAGCATTGACATAGATGGTGGTGTCCGTCTCCCTGCAGCTGCCGGCGGAGTAGGCCCCGACGAGGCCGACGAGCGCGACGACGATGAACCCGTAGAGCTCGAGCGACCTCAGCTTCTTCTCTACGAGGAGCAGCACGAGGATGAGCAGGGACGCAACGAACGCGGTGGTGTTGCAGATGAAGAAGGCCTTGAGGCGCGCGTCGTGGCGCCCGCCTTTGAGGACCGCGTCGCCGGGGCGGTGAACGCCCTCGGCGTGGTCCCAGAAGCCGCCCGGCGCGCTGAGCCCGGCCAGGTACGTGACGCTCGCCGCGAACGTGGCCAGCAGCATGAGCACCTTGCGGTGCCGCCCGGGCGTGCTGCCGTCGACGTGTGACGAGGACAGTGCCAGGTGCACCAGGAGGTAGACGACGACGCCGACCGCCAGGACGGAGGAGTATACGGCCGTGATCTCGTCGCGGCATGTGCCCGCCGCGTAGGCCCCGACGAGGCTGAGCAGGTCGAGTACCATGACGAGCCGCAGGACTCGCAGCGGCGCCAGGCTGGTGCTCCTCCTGTCGTGCAGGATGGCCAGGATGAGGATGAGAAGGATGACCACGATGGATGAGGCGAAGGCGGTGGCGTTGCTGTAGAAGAACACGAGGTAGCGGAGGTAGTTTGTGTTCCGGATGATGGGGTCGCCGGCGAGGTGGCCGCCGGTGGCGGGGTCGTCGGTGTCTTGCCAGACGCCGCCAGGGGGGTTGAACCCCGCGGTGTAGGTCACCGTGGCCACCAGCGTTGCAAGCAGCAGGAGGTACTTGCGCAGGCTGTACTCCCACGGGTCGCCGCGACCGGACGCCATCGGCTGCCTGCTGCCTGCCTCGCCTCCCGTGTCGGCCATGTGGCTGCCAAGGATATGCAGAATGTGACCCACGTACATGGGGATTTTATGCGTGTTCGACGGATTGGCCATGTACATGCGCTAGTAGTGGAGCCCCAGCTACGAACGAAGATACCGCGTGCCTCTCGCTTTTCCAATCATTTTCTCTGCTCTGGTCCATTTCTATTCCTTCCGTGTGTGCCTGGAAAAATCTTATTATACTACTAACAGTAATGCTGCGCGCTGTCTTTACTATAGTGATAATATTCATAGTGAACACCCTGTCGTAGGAGGAAAGGCATCATATCTTTCTTGATATAAGAAACAGAGGTAATATATAAGAATGTCAGTTACAACTAATTCAGTTTCAGCTGGCATCTTACTACTTTCTTAATTTGTCATAAGAGAATAATGCCACTTGCATGGAATGATTCAACTTCAGCTGGCATTTTTTGTTCAGGCCGGATCAGGGTGACCAATGCAAATACAAAAACAGATAGATATTGAACTGCAACAAATTTATTCTGGCTACGGATAAATCCGTGTGAAGAATGGCTACCGGAGGAAGGCATTTAAGTTCTTTCACTTCAAACTATGCAATTGTTTGGTTAGTCTCCAAATCATGTAATTTTTGGGCCATATCTTCTTTTGGTCGTCTCTTGATTATTACTGTATCCTCTTATCAAATCTTATATTATTTTATTCCGTGTCAAAATTTCATTTGAATTTCAGCTTCGATCTCGCGCAACTTGCAAGAACTTACTAGTGCATGTTTTTTTTTTTGAGAACCACTAGTGCATGTTTCTTAAAGAACACCTATCTTACGTCTATGAAAAAAGTGTCATACCTCACACGTATACATGGTCAAACGGGCGGTCCGGCCCGGCCTAGGCCTTAAAAGGCACGACACGTTTTATTTCGGGCCGGCAAGACACACAGGCCTTTTTGGGTCGTGCTGAGGCAGTCTATGGGCTCATGCACTGGCCTATGGCATAGCACAAAAATGTGTAATCGTGTCAGGCCGGCCCATTAGGCACGAGCACGAAATGTTTCGAGCCATGCCATACTCGGGCCGGGCCAAAAAATTCGGGCTTCATGCCCGTCCGATTAGCCCGGCCCGTTTGGCCACCTATACTTCACACGTAACAAAATAGGCCGGCCCATATTTAACACTGTTGGTCCATTCACTGCACTAACTAAGCATTGGCTCTCTCGCAAAAAAAAAAAAAGAAAACTAAGCATTGGCTGGAAAACGCTGATGGCCCACGTAGTTTAGCGCTGGGGCCCTTCAGGCTCGGCAAGGGCAACTAGACTCGCAAGTCGCAACCACCACCGCCACCGCCACCGCCACACTGCAACTGCAATTGCAAGGGCAGCACAGCGATCAATCTAAAATAATTTCTCTCCGGCCACATCTCTTCGATCGTTTTCTCCGCTCCGAGAAAGTAGAAACGAGCCGACTGCCGCCATTACATTACGCCGTTGGCGGCGTCGCCGAAAGCTTGTGAGGTCATATATGCGTTCTCACGTTTCAATTTGATCCGATCCGCTCGTGGCCTGCATAACGCTTGGTAGGTTACCGACTACTCCTATCCTTAGTTTCACGCTGTCCTATATTCAATCCGTTTGTGATTTCGCAAAAATAAATAAGTAAATTATACACGTGCCGTAGGCTTGTGCAATCTGGCTCCTTTTAGTAGGTTTTCTTCGTGTATTAGAGTAACTCCAGCCAAGTCATTATATGGGCCTTTAAATCTCATTTTAGTCACTCAAACCAAAAAATACCACTCCAACCCCTAATTATATGGGCCTCTAAATTTAGTGGGGCACTAAATTTTAGTCCAAACCCCCTAGATCTGGTCACCCACTATCTCCTCCAAATGTGGGCCCCACTAAATTTTTTTCTGTTCTCTATTTCCTCTCCTCTGCTTCAAAAAATTTCCACCGACACCGCCGCCCACCAGACGCCGCCGGAGCTGCTCCCACTGCGACGCGGCCCCCGCCGAGCCGTGGCCCTGCATCGTCATGTCACGGCCCCCGCCAAATCTGCCAAGCCCCTGCTCGTCCAGCCCGCCCACCATCGGCGAAGAGAGTTCTTGCTAGGAGAGGAGGACGTGAGGAGAAGGGAGAAGGTGCTGGTGGTGGCGACGGCGGCAGGGAGGCTAGGGAAGCCTCATGTTCGTCGGCACGGCGGGGATCTGTGACGGCATCGAGCCTGGGTGCAGCGGTGGGTTCGGCACCAGAGGAAGAAAGGGAGAGGCGGAGGGAGGGAGCGAGGCGAGGCGAGGCGCGCGCGGGGGAGGCAAAGGCGGCGACGCGCGCTGGGCAACAGATCGAGAGATGCCGGCGGGAGCAACAGAGGGAGGCAGCGGCGGGAGAAGCAGAGAAAGCCAACGGTGACGGGAGAAGCAGGGAGACAGGAGAAGCAGAGAGGAAGAAATGTGTATGGGCCCCACCTGTAGATGGACATAGGGTCAAATTTAGTCACCTGAGTTGGAGTAAAAAAATTTATTTGGGTCTCTAAATCTTGAAATCAGGTCTTTAAATTGAAATATAGAGAACCCAATTTAGTAGGTCGGCTGGAGTTGCTCTTAACTGTTGAAACTATTGTTTTGACCTTTACCCTTTTATTTTGTTGCGATTAGCGTCTGTATCTGTGCATATAGAAAAAACGTTTACGCTGAAAATGTGCATATAGAAGTACGTTTTTAAGCGGTAGATGGAGAAGCCTGATTGTCATGCAGTACTGCCTAATTTGATGTTTACTGTAGATCTATTGTACTAGGCTTCGATTTTATAACTATTTGTTGTTATGTCGTCAAAAACCATATTTGTTGCTAGCCAAATTCAATAGATTTACTTTATTTTCAATAAATTTTACATGGTTTGAATTTACTTTATTTTCTTGAACATTATTTGTCCGTGGGTGAGCGTAACATTTTTTACTGATTAAACTACAATATATTTGACACAATGAAGTATATCAACTCCAGAGCTGGTTTGACAATTAATTAATATTTACTTTGTGCTTTAGATGCTTATTTTATTCTTATAACGATGTCCCTCTGGGTTAATGCTCTAGATGTTATGGCATGGACATTTGCTGTTCCGACGTGAAGAAAAAAATGCAAGTCTTTCATGGCTTGTATATAGCTTCTTTTGTGACTACTTGTCCTTTGGCTAGCTAAAAGATTGTTGATTATAGGAAATAATTATGTGTGACACAATGAAGGATCTGGAAGTTCCCGAACCCTCTTTCGGTAGCAGCAGAAGAAATTACCTGATATGGGCTGCCGAGGTTCAGAAGTATTTAGCCACGAATAAGCTGAGTGAGACGATCATCCGTGACTCGAAGTGTACCGACGAGCAAAAGAAGATGGCTCGGGATTACCTATGGCGCAATCTAGGCGAAGATTTCCAAAACATGTATATCATAGAACGGTATCCAGATTTTATATGGAACTCCCTGAATGTTCACTTTGACAAGATGAAGGAAGCAAAGTTGCCGGAAGCAATGTATGACTGGGACCGTCTGAGATATGAAGATTTTGACTCCGTGATCAAGTACAACTCAGCTCTACAGTGCTTGGCCGCGCGATTGAAGGTCTGTGGCAGAGAAGTTACAGAGGAGTGTTTAATAGAGAAGACTCTGTCTACGTTCCCCTCAAGGGATAGATTTCTTCGGGACATGTATAGGAAGCAAAACCACCAGACGTACTTGGAGCTAGCTTCTGAGTTATTAGTGGCGGAGAAATATGATGAAGAGGTCATGAGAAATTATAATGGCAAGCCTGCTCAGGCCGCCGGTTCCAAGAGACAGAGAGGACCATTTCGGAGGTCTGACTGAGTGATCGCAATTTTCCTTTTAGAAAAATGTGATCAGACATTTCCTAGCATGAACTGCGTATGATGGTGATGGTGATGATGAGCTTGACAGTCAGGAATAGTATATATGATTTGGTCAGTTGGCCTCATCGGTTAGTTATCGTGTGCTATTTATGTCATCCACATATATCTTTGTAGAACCACTAACATTCAGTGTGTCCTTGGTGAGATTATTCTGCTATATTTGTAATTGTCAGTATTCCGAACAAATTTCAATTGTCAATAATTGAATTTGAATATTTGCCTATAATCCTACAAATATACAAAACATGAATTCTGTTGTTAGACCATGCTGCACTTGGCCGGAGCAAACGACAACGTCTCGTTGCGGACATCGTAGAGGATGTGCATGTTCTGCTGCTGGTAGTTGCCGAGCGTGCTCATCTCGCCGTCGGGCTGGCTCCGCACCGCGAGGCACCACAAACCGGAGCCGGAGATCATGTAGCTCTCCGGCGGGAGCACCATGTCGGCGCCGTCGAAGTGGAGCGTCATGCTCGGCAAGGCCACGGGCGGCGCCGAGGTTGGGGACGGCAGCGCGAAGCAGAGGTCGAGTCCCGTGGCCGCCGCACCGTCAACCGTGGGCAGCGTCACGAGCGACTTCACCGCGGCGCGGACCTGCCGGTACGCCGCGTCGACCAGCGACGTGATGGTCGTGCCGGAGTCGATGATGAGGCCGCCGGTGCCGTCGGCGTTGAGGGCGAAGGCGTTGGGTGGGATGCTTAAAGCCGTCGCGCCAAGCGATATGCCGGTGAGGTTGAGGTAGTAGTAGGAGCTCATCGGCGCGGTGGACGGGCTGGCGACGAACGGCGTGGCTCGCACTCCGCCAGTGCTGTTGTTGTTGAGTGCCGCGGACGGGCCGAGGAGGAGCGTGCTGGTGCTGTTGACGTCCTGGAACGGCGTGAGGCAGTAGGAGAAGCGTCCGGCGCCGAGCTGCGAGACGAGCGACAGGGCTCCCCGGCCCAGCCGTCGCTGCTGGCGTTGCTGCACCCGAAGGCGACGCCCGGGACGCGGGCCTGGTCGGCCGGCCCGGACCCGAACGTGAACGTCTCCGTGCTCTGCACGCCCGCCGTCCACCCGGTGCCGTACGTCTGGTTGTATATGCACGCGCACGCCGCGGGCAGTGGAGCTGGAGCCGCCGCGGCCAGCGCGGCGCACATGTTGAGCGGGCTGGAGCACGGGAGCACGGCGAAGGTGGTGGAGCTGGACGGGTTGTACAGCGGCGCGGGCTGGGCGAAGCAGTGGGTGCTGCTGTCGCAGGGCGCGCACTGCGTCCAGATGAGGTCGCTGCCCGTGTCGGCGATGGCCGGGTAGGACACCGGCGGCGTGCCGATGGCCAGCGTCATCAGGTACTCCCCGCCGTTGGGAAGGTCCTTCCGGGTGCGCGCGGAAACCGTGTCGGACGCCGCCGCCGCGAGCTGCCGTGCTTCGTGCCGGTGAATGTCGCGGCGCAGGGCGTCGCGCACGAACTGCGACGTCGTGACGCCGGGGTCGTAGTGGATGCGCGTGAGGCCCACGCGGACGGCGGCGGCGCCGGAGGCCAGTGTGGCACAAGCAGCTACAAGGAGCACGGCGAGCGACGACGACGCCGCCATTTAATTGTGCAGTCGACGACAATGATTATTGAAGAATGAGACGCCATTGAAATACTTCTGTTATATAAGCTGACGCTGTGACGTGCTCACAAACACTACCTGGTCAAGCACACCATCTTGTGCCGGTCGCCGTTGGTGAATTGCCTGGAAGAGGAGCGAGCAACAGTTTTGCATTTTCAGCAGCAGCCCTGTCAAACATTCTTGTCACGCTCACGCCAAGAGAGTGGTGTCTCCGATTATATGAGCGCTAATTCTTTTAGTAAGAGATTAGGTGAGGTATTTCTTCGGCGTGTAGGCAAAAAGCATTCAAACTTGCGCTCTTCTAAATTATTGAATGGGACTTGTGGTCGTTGGATAATTGTTAGGCGCTTTATTTTTGTCAAAGCCGTCGTGGTCCTAAGAGCAGGTAAGGTGCACGAACTGACCGGATCCAACCGGTGATGACAACCGCGTGCAGATACAGCCTGCAAAAACACATATTACTAGATCAGCATAAAAACTAATAATTATGAAAGAAGATGAAATGTTCTGTCTTCACAACTCGAATTAGTGTGTGTTTTCCAAACATTATATATCAGTGGTTTCCTCGGTTTAGCACAGCATGACGCCATGTTCTTTTTTTTTTTTGAAAAACGAACAGGATGTGATGACTTCCCTACTGTTTGTATATTTACTTATATATTAATAAAAATCGGCCGAAAAATCATAAGTATATGACGGAAAGTAACTTTTATTGGCTCGGTGGATAGCCAGCTTGAACTCTCTTCTGAAAATTTGACCACATCCTTCCCAGGGTCAACATCATGAATCACCCAATTGTTCCGGGAAGTGATCATGATTGGATAACTTCCATATACTCCATGCCATGAGGATGATAACTTCCATATATAACTTTTTATTAAACACCCAATTGTTTCCCAAAGGTGGTCATAATGACGTTATCGACCACCTTCTGGCACCTAATTCAACCAGTCACCTTCTGCCACCCAATTGTCCGGATTGTTGCAACGTGGAAGATAATTAATGACTCATCAACATGTAGAGATTGAACATGATGCGCAAAGTTAGAGACTGAATCCAAATTGGTTTCATATCTTCCATATCAAGTACCGAATTTCAAAAATCATAACTCTCTCATCCGAAACTCAATTTAAGCAAACACAAACTCTATATCATAGCTCTCAAAAAGTTCTACAATTTGGTAATTAATGGAAGTCCAGATCCCGCTATTTTGGTTTTCAAATATGCGATGCAAAAATATTTGTTCTGATTCGAACTCCTCTATGCAGGTCTCTGTACAAAGCCCATATCTTTTAGCTTCAAAGTTCAAATATGATCTACATATATTTCTAAAAGGTCTCGACAAGATTTATAACTTTCATGTTTTAACTTTTTTCTATTAGAGCATGTTTTTAAGTTCAAAATCACGTTGCAATGCAGTGCTATTTTGTAGATTGTGTGAATTAATTTTTCCTTTCAGATAAAGTTTCTAGAATATGGTAAAAAATAGTAAAAAAATTATTAGTTTTGACATATAAAATGTTATATTAAGAAGCACCAACAATAATACAAATATGATCTTTCATGTAAAAAATATTAATAATATATATATATATCTAATAATTATATTGTGTAATTAATTTATATTTAAATTATAAAGAGTATTTTTTTTAAGTCCCTAGCAACGGACACTTTGCTAGTTTTTATTATTAGAGAAGAATGATAACCGACCAGTTTCATTAACTTGGTGCTGCTTATGATGACCGACCAGTTTCCATAAGTTGAAATTTAGTTTTGTCCGTAAGACACTAGATCAAAAAACGGTTTGTTGGACACTGCCCTGTAGTTCATTTTCAACATAAATAATATATCACTCTAGCTTAATTAGTCAACTTGATAGGGCAAATCCAGCACAAGTTATTAACGTATAACTAGAGGCTGGCAAATTTATGACCAGGCACTAGAAAAGGGCTACAGAAATAAATAATGAGGCTAAAAGGCCTGCATCCCGGCCTTTACCAAAAGCGCCGCACCCACAGGACCATTTTCCATGCCTCTTCGAAGACATCACATGACTGAGAAAAATAAGAACCAAACCTGCAGATACATTCAGTTTCACAGCGAGTACAAAAGTGAGAAGTAACTGAAGCTATATTCTATAATAGAAATCGATAATGTACACCATTTTAACCGAAATGAACAACATCATACTCTAATCAATTTATTTGTAATTCTGGCTATCACTAGTAATAAATTGATTAGAGTATGATGTTGTTCATTTCGGTTAAAATGGTGTACATTATCGATTTCTATTATAGAATATAGCTTCAGTTACTTCTCAATTTTGTACTCGCTGATCTGATCATATAATCTAATTTTTCGGTTTCAACTTAAGGTTAAATAAGCAAGATTACATAAACTAGGAGTAAACAAAGAGATCCAAGCTAGAAGACATCAATATGCAGTGGAACTTGACACATTTTGGTACCTTCCAATTGTCACAGCTCACAGGCTGTGCATAGGACAGTATGAGCATTTTTAAGTGCAATTCCCATAATAAAATCCTGGATTCCGGGCTCAGAAGATCAATTCCTTCGACAAGATAGAGATAGACTGAACACCATTACTTCAAGAATAATAATTATATACCCTTTAAATTTAAATAAAAGGAGAGCACAGTTCTAAAAGAGTGCGTGGCATCATAAAAATTTTCAGCCTCAGATAGAAGAGCCAGAAACCAGAGTAAAAGATACAATCAAACAATTTGGGTGCAACCGAAAAATTATACCATCCAAGTGGGTTTGGTACTTGATACATGACGGAAACGTCCAATACAAAAAAATGCTATTACCTTCAACAACAGGTACTAATTAAGAGGAATGTTGTTTTTACAAGAATTTACATGTAAGTGACATTTAGTGATCAAAGTGCACAAATAATATGAAAACACTTGTGAAAAAAAATAAAAATAAATATTTCGGCAATAGAGTACCATTGTGACTATCGAACTGTAACACAGATTTCTTCGCAGCAATAGAAAAAAACTAAACAATAAAATAAACTATTAAAAGTTTTTCAGCTATGAGTTACGGACAAAAATTACACAAGCTCCAAGGTTTGCTTTCTTCGCAGCAATAGAAAAAAACTAAACAATAAAATAAACTATTAAAAGTTTTTCAGCTATGAGTTACGGACAAAAATTACACAAGCTCCAAGGTTTGCAAGAAAGGTCTTCATTTGGCTAATCTTTAGAGACAGGCTAAACTCAAGAAACTTGCTAAGAAGGCACAACAAAATTGACAATGATGACTATAACTGTGTCCTACGTGATCTAAACACCGAAGAAACTGCATATCACTTGTTCTTTGAATGTGCCTTCAGTAAAACATTTTGGGAACTACTGGGCATCAACTGGGATCTATTTCAGTACAATCATGTTGGTGAAGCAATAGTCACTGCATCCGTTCTTCATGGAAGTCTTCTCTATTGCATCTTGGGAAATTTGGAAGCAGCGAAATGACAAGATCTTCAGAAATGCAACCCCTTCTTTCAATGCCTGGAAGCATAGTTTTATATACACTGTAAATCTTCATAGACATAGAATGAACTCAGAAACTAGCAACATAGTCTCAGCTTGGCTCCAAAGCCTATAATGCCTTTCTTTTTGCTTCAGTTTTGCTCTTTATGTACAGTTTTTCTTCTTTTAACTTTAGTTGTATTAGGATCTCTTTATTTTATAAAATACCACAGTATGGATTTCCCCTATTGTATTCTGCTAAAAAAACAACAGATATGTCTTTTGAAACATCTCCTAGTGGTGCATTTTGAAATTGAATGGGATTTCCCACCGCAGCTAATGTACAAATGACTTTACTAGTAAAAAAGTGCTTTCTTTTATATTCTCAATTAATTTAAACTAATGGCATGCATGATGTTTGGTGAACAGGACAGCTACATTTTGTCAATAACAAAGAAAATTATTTACTACTCATGAGCCAAATATTCTCAGATGCAGGACAAGCTACAAGGTAATGCTGAGCAACATCAGACAACATGGAATGCTCTTTGACACCCTCAACATAATTGATTGGCTGGTGAAGCACAACAACCATAATAAAAATTCTATATAAACAAAAATAGGCATACAAAGTGTATGGTATGACAGCAAGCTTAAGATCTTACCAATTTCAGATACATGGTTTTGACAATGATAGTGGGAAGCCGTAATATGCGTGGACACGGAAAAGATACTCTGGCATCCCACAGACCTTCTTAAGTTCAGAAGTCTTAATGTCCAGCAAACAGAGATCTTCTGAAGAAGGTACTAATCTCTGAGTTTCTGGAACGCAACGAAGTAACAATAGCCCCTCAGTCGCACCCATGGTTTAATAATAACAATACTTCCAAGGCAATGAAAATGATGTAGGTCAAATGAATTGCCGAGCAAAAGCATCTCAGGGGTTCCTTTCTGTACCCACAACGCAATGCAAGGCAGACCAGTGTCAGGCTTAAGATAGCTGTGTGGGACGTTTTGGACAATGGAGAACTCGCGTGTCCAGCACAAGCAACCTCTCCATCCAGGGAGCGGTCCAGAAGAAGCGGTCCTGCGAGTAGTCATACATGGAAAAGGCTCCACTGGAAAGAGAATAGACAATGTCCAATGACCTCCAGCTGGGAGATGCAACAACAGCACACCAATGCCCAGTGACGGAAGAGTAGAGAAACGCAACCAGTCTAGTACTGTTCTCACCGTGCACATCATCACCTTGAACGATGTCTCCTCCTCATCCTCGCGGGTGGGAACGAGGAAGAGCACGAAATCACACAGGCTCTTATACTTGGTTGCCAGATGCCAGATCTCCGGGTATGGTTGGGAGCAGCAACTATCGCCGGGAGGTTGGATCACACACCGCGAGCACGAGATCCCCCGGCCTCATGTCCAAGGACGGTTGGTCGAGTGCGTCTTCCGGGCAGCACTTGATGAGTACGCGGCCTTGGCGGACGTCGCGGATTCTCCAGGGCGTGAGCCACCTCCGGGTGGGGACGAAGGAGTAGAAGTCGGCGGCGTCGGGGAGGGCGCGTGCCAGCGGCGCCGAGCGGTGGGGCGTCTGCGTGGGGTAGAAGCCGGCCTCCTCGTCGGGGAGGACGCGGAGTAGCGGAGGCGGGTGGATGGCGTGGAACCGTGCGGAGGAAGGCGCCGTCGGTGATGATGCGGCGAAAGGAGGCGCAGGCGGTGCACCCCGAGCGAGGTCGGTCGGTGTGGGCAGGCGGAGGAGGTCTCCGGTGATGGTCGGGAGCGGCTGCGGCGGCCGGCGTTTGGCGATTGGCGGCGGCGAGGCCATGGCGCCCGGCGGGATGGAATTATGGAAAGGAAAGGGGATAAGAGAACTCCGAAGATCGGGCCGGGAACGTTTACAAGCTGTTTGCGGCGCGGCACATCATTAGTCCCGTACTGGAAATTTTTGGTGGAAATATTACGCGTAAAAGGAGGCGTGCAGTTTTCTGTATCGCCGGGTCTGGTGGCGCGGACCTGTTACCCCATGCATCGGGGGGCATGACAGGAGTTAGCATGTTCCGGTAGCTTGATGAGTTAAACTCGTCGCCTAGCATCCCGCGCGAGATGCCCGGTAAACAAACACCCTTAAGCAATTTTTTTTTGTTAGAATTTTTAATCTATAGCCGGTGGTAATATGAGATTAGAGCATCTCCAAAAGATCTTCAAAAAATATCCCTAAATTAAATTAATATGGTGTAATGAGCTAAATTATTCTCAATTGTAGTTAAATCTTTTTTGTTAGAATTTTTAATCTATAGCCGGTGGTAATATGAGATTAGAGCATCTTCAAAAGATCTTCAAAAATTATCCCTAAATTAAATTAATAGGGTGTAATGAGAAAAACAGTCTCCAATAGCTCTCCTAAACACCTTTGTGTTTCTATTAACTTCCTAAATTATTCTCAATTGTAGTTAAATTAAGGGAAGGAAATGTTAGAATTTTTAATTATAGCAGGTGGTAATATGAGATTAGAGCATCTCCAATAGATCTCTAAAAAATATCCATAAATAAAATTAATGGGATTTAATGAGAAAAACAGTCTCTAACAGCTCTTCTAAACACCTCTCTGTTTCTATTAACTCCCTAAATTATTCTCAATTGTAGTTAAATCTTTTTTGTTAGAATTTTTAATCTATAGCCGGTGGTAATATAAGATCAGAGCATCTTCAAAAGATCTTCAAAAATTATCCCTAAATTAAATTAATAGGGTTTAATAAGAAAAACAGTCTCCAATAGCTCTCCTAAACACCTCCCTGTTTCTATTAACTCCCTAAATTATTCTCAATTATAGTTAAATTAAGGGAAGGAAATGTTAGAATTTTTAATCTATAGCAGGTGGTAATATGAGATTAGAGCATCTCCAACAGATCTCTAAAAATTATTCATAAATTAAATTAATGGGGTTTAATGAGAAAAACACTCTCTAACAGCTCTTCTAAACACCTCTCTGTTTCTATTAACTCCCTAAATTATTCTCAATTATAGTTAAATCTTTTTTTGTTAGAATTTTAATCTATAGCCGGTGGTAATATAAGATTAGAGTATCTCCAAAAGATCTTCAAAAATTATCCCTAAATTAAATTAATAGGGTTTAATAAGAAAAACAGTCTCCAATAGCTCCCCTAAACACCTCTGTGTTTCTATTAACTCCCTAAATCATTCTCAATTGTAGTTAAATTAAGGGAAGGAAATGTTAGAATTTTTAATCTATAGACGGTGGTAATATGAGATTAGAGCATCTCTAAAAGATCTTCAAAAATTATCCCTAAATTAAATTAATAAGGTTTAATGAGAAAAACAGTCTCTAATAGCTCTCCTAAACACCTTCCTATTTCTATTAACTCCCTAAATAATTCTCAATTGTAGTTAAATCTTTTTTTGTTAGAATTTTTAATATATAGCCGGTGGTAATATAAGATTAGAGCATCTCCAAAAGATCTCCAAAAATTATCCCTAAATTAAATTAATGAGATTTAATGAGAAAAACAGTCTACAATAACTCCCTAAATATCTCCTTGTTTCTATTAACTCCTTAAATCATTATCAATTATTGTTAAATTAAGGGAAGGAATCGGGGTCTTCAATCACTGTTCCCGCCTCGGCGACAATTATTGACGCCATTCGCCGCCTGTCAAAACACAACACACCGCCTCGCCGAGCTCGTCCGTCGCGACGTCTCAGGTCGTCCCCACGCCGCACGGCCACAGTCGTCCCCCGACCCGCGTCCGCTCGCCCTACAGCAACACGGCCTCGGTCGTCTCCTGGCTGCGACGCCTCCGCTCGGCCCCCGCCACTCCGCCGTTTGACCCTAGGTCGCGTCGCCTCTGCTCGTCGCCAGCCAAGCGGCGTCGGTCGTCCACAGGCCGTGCCACCTCCACTCGTTTCCTAGACACGCCACCTCACACCTCCTTCCGCCGCTTCGTGCAGCATGGACGTCGCATCGATGATTGGAGCCCAGCGTAGATCTTGCATCGAAGCGGCGACCCACTCCTCTGGTTCGTCTTGTGCATATTGCTCTCGTAAGTTATGACTCTGGTTGAAATATTCTTCCTTTCTAGTTTTTTTTTTGTATGTAGCAAGCTGAACCGAATTCTGAACATAGTGAATCTTAGATTGTAAATTGATTGCTTGAAGCCAGTCATGCATGAAGACCTTGAAGATTTTGCCCATCAATTTTTGTTGTATAAATCTGTACTGCATGTTGCGCCGAAGAACTATCATGCACTCTGTAAACTAACTCCTGAAGAACCAACCAACAACATTTGTTCTGATCCTGTGTAGCAAACTGTTGACTTGTATATCAGTGTATCAAAAGTAATGCCCGATCTTGTTGATTTCATTTCCCATCAGAATTGGTTTAATCTTCTATTTAGTTCATCATCTGATATTCAATAATCTGGACCTCTGTTGTTATGCAAAGGACAAGGCGCTGGAAGCAAGGATTCCTTCGGCCGACGCGACAGGGAAGATTTGGAGCGAAGTGAAAGACGTGAGTTCTAGCGGAGGCCAAGGCGAGCGTCGGCCAATGCACGAGGGAAAGTTTGGAGCGAAGGGAAAATCAAGGGTGCAACCGGGGAGAAGCAGGGACGGCACCACGCGACAGTGAAGATTTCACGCCTCAACGAGTCTCGCGGGAGGCTACGGCAGCAGTCGCCTCGACAAGTCGCGAGGAGGATCGCTGGACAGGTCAATACATAACAGGCCTGCTGATATGGCCCAATTTAAATTCTGATTAAACTACTTTTAGGAGAATTATTGGAGAAGAGGAAGTATTTTGTCCCTAATAGTTTTTTGAGCTGCTCTCAAAAATCATTTTTTGGGACTTTTTTTTATGAAAGTTCTTAGAGATGCTCTTAGAGCATCTCCAAAAGCTCCTAAAAAACTCTCTAAATTAAATTAATAGAGTTAAGTCTAAAAAACCATCTTTAATAGCTCCTCTAAACAACTCACAGATTTATTCTCTTTCTAAATTCTCCTTATTTCTAGCTAGAAACAAGGGGAAAATTGGGAACCCCAATATTTGTGTTTAGAAGAAAATTAATATTGTTGTGATCTCAGATGCTGACATGCCCAATCAAAAGTTTTCCTGATTTATTTTTAAGGAAGAACTGTTAAAGGAGACAAAAAAAAAACTTCTCACTAATAATTTTTGGGCTTCTCCCAAAAATACTTTTTTAAAACCAATTTTTTAAAAAGTTTTTAGAGATGCTCTTAAGTAGGTATTGTTGGCCATATGGCCTTAATTTCAGGTTTAGTTTTTGGCCTATTACGATTGAGCCTGTATTCTTCTTGGGCCTTTCCATTCAATTGTTTCAACCCAACACGGAGCTTACATTACTACAAAACGGCCTATAACAGACAGTGGTGGATACAGGATTTTAAATTCGGGTGTACATACTTCAGAGCAATCAACCAATTATTCTATAATAAAAATTTGAGATCTAATAAATATCCCCTTAATTAAATTATACTCAATAAGAAGTTTAAAACACAGGTAGGTTTGTTCAAAATTTTGAGCTAAAACAATTTGATTCTATTCTGTTGAGCGGAGGACAATATGAGCTTAAGTAGGTATTATCTGCCATATGGCCTTAATTTCAGGTTCAACTTTTGGCCTATTACGATTGAGCTTCTATTCTTATCGGATCTTTTTGATCAATTGTTTCAACCCAACTGACTCTACACTACTACAAAAATGGCCTATAGCGGACGTAGCTAACAAAGGATTCAAAAATGAACCGTCGCTACAAATTAGAACCATTTTTAGCGGCGGTCCATTTAGCTTATAGCGACGGTCTAGTAAACCACCCATCGCTACTGTATTTCATAGCGGCAACCCAGTAAACCATCCGTGGCTATGTATTTTCCACGACCCATTAGCCCACTATCACCTACAAATAGTATATGAACCAAACCCTAGCAGTGTCCCTCCACCCACCCACCCGTCGCCACCCCTCCCATCTCTCCCTCTCTCTGAACTCTACCCAACAGCCACGCTCTACAAACACACACTCTCTCTCCCCATCATGGTTGCATGGGGATCTAGGCGGGGGTGCATCCCGTTGGTGCTAGATCCTGGTCGCGGGAACATTGGCAGTGGCATGACAGCGTCAGATCCTTGGTTGCAGAGCGCGAGGGCATCGGTCTGGTGGCGCCGCATCCAGGCACTACACTCGCGCGGGAGGCAGCGGTAGACTATGATGAGGCGGCGGAGCGTGGATCTAGGCACGATGGCGCGTGACGGTGGTGGATCTGACCTCCTCGAACCTCCGGGGGCGGTGCCCTCGCTCCTGTCCATGACGACTCGGGCCAGGACGACCTTGCTCCTACCAGCGACGACTCGAGCCACGATGGGAGGTGGCCACGTGGGCGGGGGCACGGCAGCTCCACCGGTGGTGGGATAAGGCCTCACGGCTAGGGCACAACGGTGGCCAAGGGTGAGGCAGCCTGGGCTCGGTGGCCAACGATACGGGCTAGGGGCCAGCGGCACGGGTTAGGACCTTTTTTTTTATTTTCTCATTTGATTCGTAGTGGTGGGTAACTTTGTCATCCATCACAACAAAATTTCTATCTTACATCGGGGAACTTCTACCGTCGTGATTGTGATCATTTTAAGCTACGACGACATAGCGGTGGTCTTCCTTCCCCACCGCTATATTATGTTTTTGCCTGCCGCTACAGTAGTGTTTTGTGGTAGTGCTACGATCAATCCAACACTAAACCCTACTATTGATTGATGGCTATAGCAAATGGCTGTAAGGCCAGTCTAATGGATTCTTTCATCACACACTTTCTAACAGTAACACATCAGATTTGATGTCATGTTTTATAAATTACATCTCTTAGTGCTTAGTTTCATATCACAGTTTTATAGGTTTATGAAAGCATTAAATTATTGCTAGTGATTTGATTGGTTTTAGTTGGGACGAAAGGAAAGACTCTTAATCCAGTTTCTTTGGCTTTGATTGTATTAAAAACAGTGTACACATCCTTTCATGGGGATAAAAGTCATATGCTCTCTTTCATAATTAATTTCTTGTCACGTCACTATTTTAGCTAATGTGACATCTAATTAAATACAAATAAAAGGATCAATCAAACTGGCCTAAGGCCGCCGCATCTCAATGTTTTTCTTTGGTTAACGCATCCGCCCCAAACAAACTCATACATTGATGCCGACTGGTACTTATTTCTCTATATTAGTGCCTGGTCGACTGTCCATTCTTCAATTCTTCTGTAAACCTAACACACAGCCATGGCCACACACCGGCTAATGTTTCTTATATTTGACTATTCTTTGTGACTATTACCCCTCTCCAGGATTTTGCGAAATTTTTAATTCTTTGTAGAATAATTTGTGTGTGGGACACTTGAAAAAACTGATTTTTGTCTGTAGGACACCACAATTTTTTTGTCTAGTTGGCATTACGTTTTCTTGTTTAAAAATTTTAATCTATAGTAGGTGACACAGACCATGCCTGGAGAGGACCATTTTCTAACCAATTTATGCATCACAAAGTCACCCAAAACAAGCTTACAATTACAAGCTCCTCAACGAATCGGAATAAGAAACCAGAAGCTATTCATTTCAACATTCTCAAATTATTGAACAGAGAACAGCCACCCCAATTAAGATAGTATTTTTCTCTCCTTTTAAAACAACTCATGAGAGCCAATTTCATGACATATGAGAAACTCATGAACGCCTGCCCCAATTAAATTTCTGTTAGACTTAGGATCTAGGCATCGACCAAAGCCAGTAGCTAAACATATGCATGGGCTAAAAAATACCCAATTGTCAAGAGGCCCAGTAAGGATAGCGCGTTGTTGCTAGCGTTACACTCCGGTGCACCCGGGGGAAACCAAGGTTAGTTGTCTACAATCACGGGGTTTTAATCCTCATCTGTATTAATTACAACTTTGCCTGCTTGTAGGTGTGGGGACACCAAACGAGAGCACAGTAACACGGGATAACACTACTGAGGTTGAGTCAGGTAAAGATATAACACATTATCTACAGGATTTAAAGGTGTTTACAGTGTTTTTACTTTGCTCAACATTCTGTTGATGATGTTATGATATTTTATCATATACAGGTTCAAGATTGGCTTCGCCGGTCTTACAAGAGGACAAAATCATTGATCTCACAATACAAAGTAATGGTGTTGGCGAAGATATGTTAT
This sequence comes from Eleusine coracana subsp. coracana, assembly GCA_032690845.1. Taxonomy (NCBI): domain Eukaryota; kingdom Viridiplantae; phylum Streptophyta; class Magnoliopsida; order Poales; family Poaceae; genus Eleusine; species Eleusine coracana. The sequence goes on from CM064430.1 coordinate 49,404,360, forward strand.
GCAAAATCAACATGTAATCAATACAAAGCACATCATGTTTTGATCGCTGCACTTTCATGCTGAGGTATGCTATGATATATCATATACAGGTTCTAGCCTGGCTTCGTCAGAACTGCCAGATGAAGGAATTGTTGATCTCACAATGCAAAGTAATTGAATTGGCTCAGGTCAGAATCATTGCCAAAATGACAGATTTTGATCCTAGCACTTTTATGGTGAGTTCCCTTTTCAGTTCAAGAGGAAACAATTCCCAATAAGACTGAGCTTTGTCATGACTGTAGTTTGATGACCAACTGGCACTATCACAAATAGGCTCTATAGCGACGGCAGCCCAAAGGCCGCAGCGGCGTGGTCTAAAGTGAGCCATCGCTACAGAGCCTAAGGGGCCTGCCGCAGTTTAAGCCGCCGCTACAGAGCCCCCTATAGCGGCGGTTGACAATGTCAACTGAGCGGCAGTTGACAATATCAACCACCGCTATTTAGGGCATAATAGCGGCGGTTGAAAATGCCAACCACCGCTATAAAGTGCCCAGTCTATAAATACCACGTTCCGGCAGCTCCTCTGTTCACTCAAACAGTGGCAGCCCAAAAATTTGGGCAAATCACGAAAATCAAGGGGGAAAGGTTTTGAGTTTGTTTTTTTTTCTTCAGAAATTTGATCTTTGAGGTAAGGGAAACAAATCAAGTAGAATTTTGGGGTTTAAGTTTGTTAGGTTTTCATCAAATTTTAGCTAAATTTGTTTGATTTGGATGGTTCTATTTGGATATAGTTGAAGTTTATGAAGGCATACATCATCTCTTTTCATCACTACACAAAAAAATTACTATATCTAACTTGTTTTATGTCAATGGGAATCTAGATCTAGTTTGGTTTTTAGAAGAGAGAGAAGGTAGTATTAGGGCAAGAGGGATGATAATTATTTTATTATTTCTTCATAAAAATTAGATAATATATAAAATAATTTGATGCTTGTTTTATTTTACCTTGCATAATATTTCTTACTTAATATATATTATATTTCAATATTTAAATATTTAGTGAATATTTAAATTTTTTGTTACACATAATTAATTAATTAATTTATAATATTTTGGATAGATTGTGATAAAAGTTAAATAATATATAAAATAATTTGATGCTTGTTTGATTTTACCTTGCATAATATTTCTCAATGTATATTATATTTTAATGTTTATATATTTAGTGAATATTTAAATTTTATGTTATTAATTAATTTTTGGGTTTTCGTTCAAGGTCATTCGCAATGGATAGATCTTGGATGTACGAGGCACCTAGACCAGGTTCAATAATTTTACGAGAAGTTTCTAAATTCATCGAAGCGGCCGCAGAACATGCTCAATGTGAACGGACGACTGATATATATATTGTCCGTGTTTTGATTGCAAGAATCAGAAGCTACGCAATGATATAGAAGTAATAAAGTCACACTTGGTGCGGAGGGGTTTTGTTGAGGGGTACATGAGATGGACAAAACATGGTGAGAACAGTGTGGTCGATATGGAATTTGATGAGCATATTGAAGTTGAAGTCGAGGATGTCAATTCGCCTCGTGCAGATGTAATGGATTCGCCTGGTGAAGCTGATTTTGATGTTGAGGAGTTGTTGTGTCACATTGAGCCGCAGGTGTTGATCAATGCCGATACAACTAAAGGGCTTGATAATTTTTATAGAATAGAGAAGGCATCAAAGGATCTATTATATGATGAATCTAAGAGATGTGGTAAAGAGTTCACCGTGTTGCGTACTATACTTGAGCTGATGAAGCTGAAGGCCATGCATGGTTGGTCGGAGTTTTATGGATTTGTTGGAACTTATTTTGGATGCGTTGCCGAAGCCTAACTTGTTGCCAAGGACAACATACCTTGCTAAGAAGCTGATTTCCTCACTTTTGTTGGGCATTTAAAAAATTCACACGTGTCCAAATCATTGCATATTATATCGAAAGGAGCATCAGGACGTTGTGAGATGTCCAAGGTGCAAATGCAGTCATTATAAGAGGAACAACGATTGTGACGCCGATGGAGGCGTGAAGAATACAACTAAGGAGAGAAAGAAAAAAAGAAGTTATATCATCGATGACATTGATAACAGTAAGGTTCCTGCCTTAGTCATGTGGTACTTACCCGTGGTCGATCGCATCAGACGCTTGTTCGCCAACCCTATGGATGCGGCAATGATGACATGGCATGCACGCGAGGGAGACGGTAAGCTCATGCATCCCGCAGATGGAACATAGTAGAAAAAGTTTGACGAGGATCATCAAAACTTCTCTAATGAGAAAAGGAACCTACGGTTTGCATTGAGTACAGACGGGATGAACCCATTCGGTCAAATAAGGAATCCGCATAGCACTTGGCCAGTGATACTAGCAATATACAACATTTCACCATGGTTATGCCATAAGCGTAAGTACCTACTATGAACTGCTCTTATATCTAGGCCCAAAGAACCTGGTAACAACATAGACGTGTTCTTAGTACCATTGTTCGAAGACCTGCAGAAACTATGGTTGGAGGGGGTCCGTATATGGGATGAGTATCTAAGAAAGTATTTCACGCTCAGAGCAATTATTTTTTGCATGGTAAGTGATTCCCCGACACTAAGGGCGTTATCGGGAGAGGTCAAAGGAAAGGCGGCATGTTTCGTATGCATTGATGATACATCCATGTGTTCCTTCCAGCATCCTAGAAGCTAGTGTATATGCGAAGCCGCTGATTCTTACCAGCAAAACACAAGTATCGCGTGATGGCTAAACACTTTGATGGCAAAGTTGAGAACAACATAGAATCTCGCTGTTGTACTGGCAGGGTCGTGTTTGACCTTGTTAAAAATATTAGTGTTTTTTTTGGAAAGCCGGTGAAGGGAGTCAAAAAGGCAAAAGGTCTCAAGCCATTTAAGAAGAAATCCATTTTCTTCGAATATTTCAATTATTGGAAAGATTTGGAAGTGAATCATGCATTCGACTGGATGCATATTAGGAAGGGTGTATTTGATAGTAGTAGCGGACTTATACTCGACCAACCCGGTAAGACAAAGGATGGACTCCACGCACGTAGAGATCTTGTAGTGATGGGAATAAGACCAGAGCTCCATCCGCAAGAAAGAGAAAATGGAAAGTACTTTCTCCCCCGACAGCCTACACACTTACGATTGAGGAGAAAAAAGCATTCTGCAAGTGCCTCAGTGGGATTAAAGTACCGACGGGTTTCTCATCGAATGTCAAGAATCTTGTAAACATGGAAGAGTTAAAGATAAGTGGGTACAACACTCACGATTGCCATATAATGCTTTCGGTGTTTCTCCCTATTGCTATCAGAGCTGTTAAATCACCATGGCTGAAGTTGGCTGTAACTCACCTTTGCTACTTCTTTAACGTGACATCGAAGAAGGTGATAATTGAAGACGAGTTAAATGACCTACGAACCCACATGAAAGAAACTATGTGCATACTTGAGATGGTCTTCCCTCTATCCTTTTTTGATACGCTGGAACACTTCATGATTCATATTGTTGACCAGATCTCTGCATTGGGTCCCGTCTACCTACATCAGATGTTTCCATTTGAGAGGTTCATGTATGTATTGAAATGCTATGTACGTACTCGTTCACATCCAGAGTGTTCTATGACCAAGGGCTACCCAACTAAGGAGATCATCGAATGTTGCTCAGATTACATTAATGATGGTAGCATATCAATTGGTCTCCCTGTGTCTCGTCATGAGGGTAGATTATCAGGAAAAGGTACAAAAGGACATAGATCGTTCATTGACCGTGACTTCAAACGAGTGGACTAAGTACATTTTAGCGTATTGCAACAAACGTAGATTGTGGGACCATACTTTGAGAAACATCTGTTAGAGCTCCGTCAGAACAACAAGGATGCGACGGATAAATGGATCATAGACGAGCACAAGTGCTCTTTCACGTCATGGTTTAGGTCCCTAAACCTTCCAAGTGGCGAGTCTGTGGAAGAGAAAATGTTGAGAAAGTTAGCTAACCGCCCAAGAAGAACCGTGGTTACCTTTTAGGCATACGACATCAATGGTTTTACGTTCTACACCCAACAAAAGGATAAGAAGAGCAAGTATCAAAACAATGGTGTACGAGTAGAAGCCATTGACGAAAAGGACCAGGCGACCTCGTATTACGAGTATATTGAGGAAATATGGGAACTAGACTATGGTGCAAATTTACAGGTTCCCATATTTAAGTGCAAATAGGTGAAGCACCCTAATGGCGTCGAGGTGGATGTATATGGTTTCACAATTGTTGATCTTAACAATGTTGGTCACAAAGATGACCCTTGGATACTTGCCAAGACCGTAGAACTGGTGTTTTATGTACTTCATCCAAAAGGACGAAAAGAAATACATTGTTGTTCCAGGTAAACAAAGAATCGTTGGAGTGGAGAATATGGAGGATCGAGATGACTACAATCAATATGATGAGGTGCCATGTTTGATAGATCCGAAAAATTTTAAAGTCTTGGAAGCAAGACTCTCCTTTGCTGGCGGAATGCCCTACATGCGCATTGATCACTGCCAAGAAAAAGTCGTTCAAGGATAACTCAAGCATCATATAATTTTATTTTGTTAAGTACCTTTTATTATTTCAACCTTGTATATGTTTTATGTAATTTATGCTTATTTAAATATAAATATTATGTAACTTATTTTGTTAAGCATCATGTAGTTTGAAGTTTTAGGGGCTAAAAGGTAAATATTAGGACTAACTATAATTAATAAAAAGTATAGGATTGTTTCTACAAAATTTTAGGACCTAATTCGAGGGCTAATATATTATTTATAAAAAAATCAGGGGAATAAAATGAATAATACAATTTTTGGAACATGAATAACTTTAAGTTAAAAAAAAGACAAGTTTTTAGCCGCGGCTTACAAAACCAACCGCCTACAAAAATTTAGGACCTAACATTACTTTTTATTAAGTATAGGGGCCTAATTGTAAAAAGATAGGACTAAAACATAATTAATAATGAACTCAAGGGTTCTTTTGTAAAATTCCAGGGCTAATATATTTTTTATAATAAATAAAGGGAATAAAATAAATAATACAATTTTTGGAAAATGAATAACTTTATGTTAAAAAAATGACAACTTTTTAGCGGCGGCTGATAAAACCAGCCGCCTACAAAATTTTAGGACCTAACATTAATTTTTATTAAGTATAGGGGCCTAATTGTAAAAAGATAGGACTAAAACATAATTAATAATGAACTTAAGGGTTCTTTTGTAAAATTCCAAGGCTAATATATTATTTATAAAAAAAATCAGGGGAATAAAATGAATAATACAATTTTTGGAAAATGAATAACACTATTTTTATTAAGTACAGGGGCCTAACTGTAAAAAGATAGGACTAAAATATAGCTGACAATGAACTTAAGGGTTTTTTTTTGTAAAATTCCAGGGCTAATATATTATTTATAAAAACAATCAGGTGCTAAAATGAATAATACAATTTTTGGAAAATGAATAACACTATCTTTTTTTAAAAAAATCGACATGTTTTTAGCAGCAGCTCACAAAGCCAACCACCGCTATCCCTTTGTAGCGGCGGCTGCCTTTGTGAGCCGCCGCTAAAGGGATGCCGTCAGGCTACCATTTCGCCTCCCCGAGCACCGCCTCCCCTCCTCTCGGAGCACAACTGTCATCGTGCCTCTTCCTCCTCTGCTCGTGGACGGCCATCACGCGGGCCCCCTCATCTATCCCCGAGCACTGCTGTCTCAGCCCCCTCCTCATCCCTGAGCGCCGCCGCCTCCTCCCCATCATCGACGACGAGCGCACGGGCACCATCCTCCGTCCCTGAGCGTTGCCGCCTCCTCCCCCTCATCGACGACGAGTGCACAGGCTCCTCTGTCTCCAAGCGTCGCCGCCTCCTCCCCCTCATCGACGACGAGCGCACGGGCTCCTCCGTCCCCGAGCGCCACCGCCATGGGCCCCCTCGTCCCTAAGCGCCGCTGCTGCGGGCCTCCTTGTCCCCGAGCACCGCCAATCAGGCTCCCCTCCGTCCCCTTGCACTGCCATGGGCGTCCTCCTCGTCCCCGAGCGTCACCGCCTCCTCCCCCTCATCGACGATGAGCGCACGGCCTCTACCGTCCCCATGCACCGCCGCCACGGGCGCCCTCGTCCCCGAGCTCCATAGCATTGGTCTCCCCTCCGTCCCCTTGCACCGCCACGTCGGGCTCCTCGTCATCCTTGAGCGTCGTCGCCTCCCCCTCTTCGACGGCCTGCTCCTTCTCTCTGATACGCGCTGCACCCTCATCTTCCTCCCCTCTCCCCTCCTCTCCGACGCCCTCCTGCCCATCGACCACCAGGTCCACCCTTTTCCTCAACCCTCCTCCCTCCCTGTCTCGCCCTCTGTTCTTGTTCGATAAAATGCGGCAATAGCTTACTATGATCACTATGCTCACCGTTTGAGAAATGGTATTTTTTTCGGCCAAACTTGTTGTGCTCACTATGCTCACTGTTATGCTAGGATTTGAGCAAAAGTGAGGATCTTTATTTGTGCTTAGGTAATTTCTGAAAATTGGTGTCACTATGCTCACTATTATGCTCACTGAAAATTGGTGTGTCACTATGCTTACTATTATGCTCGCTGAAAATTGGTGTCACTATGCTCACTGTTATGCTCGCTGAAAATTGGTGTCACTATGCTCACTGTTATGCTCACTGAAAATTGGTGTGTCACTACGCTCACTATTATGCTCACTGAAAATTGGTGTGTCACTATGCTCACTGAAAATTGGTATTTGTGCTCACTATATTCACTGAAAATTGGTATTTGTGCTCACTTGGTGTCACTATGCTCACTGAAAATTGGTGTGTCACTATGCTCACTATTATACTCGCTGAAAATTGGTGTCACTATGCTCACTAAAAATTGGTGTGTCACTATGCTCACTAAAAATTGGTATTTGTGCTCACTATGTTCACTGAAAATTGGTATTTGTGCTCACTATGCCCACTGTTATGCTCACTGAAAATTGGTGTGTCACTATGCTCACTATTATGCTCACTGAAAATTGGTATTTGTGTCACTATGCTCACTGATATGCTATGCGCCTCATGATTTCTAGTACTGTTGTTAAATGCTCACTGCCATATTTACTCTATTTTTCATCGATTCTACATATATATGTCATATACTCATATGCTATGAAATGATCATAGTATGATTATCTTTATTTGTGCATAAGTAATTTTTGAAAATTGGTGTGTCAAGGTTCAAAAAATTCTGAGAATTGGTGTATTATTGTCTTTGCTGCCATTTCTGAATAATCCGTAGTGTTATTTACTTGTCGCTATACTGAGCTAGGTTGATGCTCACTGCCTTGTATACTAGGTTGATGCTCATTGCCTTATATACTCAATACTAAGAGCGAGCTGCTGCCTGTGATATTTCTTTTGCTGCCATATGCTACAGTTATAGCACATTCATGCTCACTATAGTTGCTTATTTGCTGCCTGTGGTATTTCTTTTGCTGCCATATCTGAATATGCTAGCTGTCCTATATGCTTGCTTTTTTGCTCACTGTCATGCTCACTATAGTTGCTTATTTGCTGCATATGGTATTTCTTTTGCTGCCATATCTAAATGTGTTAGCTGTCCTATATGCTTGCTTTTTTACTCACTGTCATACTCACTATAATTGCTTATTTGCTGAATGTGGTATTTCTTTTCCTGCAATATCTGCATCTGTTGCTTGTACTTAGTGTATAAAAAGTCTAGAGAGAATGCTTGTGTGCACCTGGTGCACACAAGCATTCTCTCTAGGATTTTTATTCAGTAAATTACATATAAAAAGTCTGGAGAGAATGTTTGTATGTACTGGGTGCCATAGTCTCTCTGTACTTATTATTTACTTGTGTCCATATATATGCCATATTACTTACTGCCCTATAGTCTCTCTGTACTTATTATTTACTTCTATTCTTCTTCTAGTCTCTCTGTACTACTTATCTATTCTACGTAGGTGATCGATGCTCAATGATGAAAGGGGGCTAAGTGAGGCTAGTGTGGCGACATGGACCATATCCTAGGATATTGGATACATGCTGCTATACAGGTCAAGGATCTTAGAGCGTTGGAAGGCCGTTGATTCGGTAACCCGCACTAAGAGCAAATTTTGATTTTTTTATTTTTCTCCTAGTTTCTCTGTACTACTTATCTATTCTAGTAGGCAATCGACCCATGCTCAATGATGAAAGCGGGCTAAGTGAGGCTAGTCCAGCGACATGGACCATATCCTAGGATATCGGATATATGTTGTTGTACGAGTCAAGGATCTTAGAGCGTTGGAAGGCCGTTGATTCGGCAACCCGCATTGAGAGCAAATTTTGATTTTTCTATTATTTCTTTTTTGTTTTCTTTGTCTCTATGCTCAATGATGAAATATGCATACTCCTTGTTTTCTAACTTAGTTCGTCATATCTAACATTAGCTGTCAAAGTCTTCTCGTCATGACGGACAATATGCCCTCTCAAGAGGAAGATGCCCTCAAGGCGCACTCACAAGAAAGGTCGTCTTCAGACGATGAAGGAGCAAGCGAACATTGGGAAGAACCAGAAGATCCGCATCCTCCACTACCAAAGGAACATCGATTGGGGAGACCGGATCCAGATTTCGTGCCTCAAGATGAGGTATCTTGTCAAAGATAATTCTCTTATTTGTTCAACTAATTTATAAACTAAAATCTGCTACTTATATCCTAGGGCCCCCGACGAAGTGCCCATCGACTATTTGCAGTTGAGGCTGTGACAGATGAGGCCCTCGAGCAGCAAGTGGAAGAGGTGCCTGCCCAAGTTGCCACACAAACGCAAGCGCGATCAGCGCTCCGTGAACAAGGCAGAGGGCATCTATGAGGTTACTGCACTAGACCCCAAATATGGAGAACCGATTGAACCCGCTGGTGTCAACACCAAATGGCGGAACCGTTATGGTAAAGTGGTGAGGGACCATTGCAAAATCACGTGGCAAGATTGGCGCCAAGTCCCGGATGGCAGAAAAGATTATATGTGGGCTGACGTCATGTCAACCATCCGGTTCCAGGCAGCAGATCTCGAGAGAGCCAATAAGGCCACAATGTCCACTCTTAATCACATCTTTTGAGATTACAAGTCCAAGCTCAGCTGCCAATACATCAAGAAAAATCAAACCCTATTCGACAAGCATGAAAATATTAGTTAGCAGGAATGGGATGAGTTTGTTGAGCAGAAGACGAGTAGTGCTTTAAAGGAGCTCAGTGAAAAGATGGTTGAGCTGAACAAGCGGAACAAGTACAAGCTGCGGTTAGATCTGGGTGGATACAAAAAGAAGTTTCCGATTTGGAGAGAGCAAGAAGCCAAGCTTCACGTGGAAGGAAAACCTGATCCATTGCCTAATAACAATGTGCGTACCAGGAACTGGGTGTATGGTCGCTCCACCTTAACCGAAGAAGGAGAGATCATTGTGAAGGATCCCGCAATAGGTGAAGTTGTGCAAGCTTTGATAGGCCCCATCGCGGCGCAGACGGAGGCTGGTCTGTTTACACCTGAATATCACAAGGACCAGCTCGCCATGGCTATTGGGACCAAAGAACATGGTGGTCGGGTATGAGGAGTGTCATCATCGGCCACATGGAAAGAAGGTTTCTCCGAGACATCCTCTCACCTCTATAAGAGGCATACATTGCACAAGAAAGAGCGAGAAGATAAAGCCAAGGAGGATTGGAGGCGACAACTTCTTATGTTCGCTATGGACAAAGAAAGCGGTAGTTTGGACCCCAACCTACAGGCTGTGGTGGATGCCTTCTTACGTGGTTCGTCCACATCCACGCAGCCATCCGTCTCCACGCAACTATCAGTCTCCGGTCAACCATCAGTCTCCATGCAATCAGAAACAGATGACATCACTGAGGATACTCCTTGCGAGTTACATGTGCTATTTGGTTACAAGGGGAAGACGATGAATGTTGCATTGGACACAGCATTTCCAGGAGAGACGCTCCATAACAGGGATATCCCCCGAGGTTACATGCGTGTCACCGTGTGTCGAAGCTTGAGATCGACAGTAAATATATAGGGCTACGTCGAGACTAAGAACTACGATGGTTACACAAGACGCCGAGTTATACAGGTTTGGGCCCTCTTAATGAGAGTAAAAACCCTACGTCCTATGTTCTGTGTACTGTATTGATGTTGTGAAACTTGTGTCGCCTATCCCTCGATGGGGGGTACCCTGCCACCTTGTATATCCGGTCGGCAGGGGGGTACATGAAGAGTCCTAGTCGTAACCCTTAAGGATTTATATAGAAAGTCTATCTCTAAATGCCCTGTGCTCCAAGCCGAGTCGGTCGGCTTCCTTCTTGATGAAGTACGCGGTCGACTACCGACTTATCCTTGTTTGAGGATACCCGTAGAGCAAGTATCCCACAACAGCCCCCGAGTGCTTCCTGATTTTGAGCTTTGATTCTCAGAATGATCTTCATTGTTGATCATAAATTAGGAAGACCTCTTTATTGACGTTCCTGATAGAACTGGTGCATCGGTCAGGTGCACCTAATTAGGTGTAGCCCCGACTCTTGTATAATTTGGAGAGTAACAAATAATGCAAGAGTCTAATTATATTAGCTCTTATTATTTTGTATGTATTTTACTCAAACTATCGAGTCTGAGTCTAACAAACCTCTGGTCATCAAACCAATTGGTCAGTTTGCAAGACTTCAACCTTGCCGGTCGATTATCAAAAAGGCCGAGTGATGTATACTATGTCCGAGTGACTGGTCGGTCAGAATTTCATGATATCAATCATATTCAATTCATGTAAATTAATATGACATCAATCATATAATAGTATTAAGCTAAATGACATCAATCATAATATAGCCTTTCCCTAATAATTAGTCACTCTATCTATTCATAAGTCCAATTTTGGCAATTTAATTATTGACTTCAATCAATAACATAACCTTTGAACTTATATCTATATGATCATCGAGTCCTTTGCTACATGATCATCAAATCATATAGATACAGTTAAACATTTTTAAATGCTTCTCATCAAAGAAGCCCCCGAGTTTTATTTCTCAAGGTTTTAAACCCTTAAACATGTTTAAGGCCCTTAATTAATCTTTGCTTAATGAAAAAATTGCGTCACTGTATGGGCAGCGTCAGGTTGACCCTCAAAAGGGCAGCGTCAGGTTGACCCTCAGTCCACGCCGTATTTGCGCACGAACTCCTCGTCTTCCTCGCGCCTCCTCTGTTCTCAGGGACTCCTCTGCTTCTCCGGCTAGGGTTAGTGCTTTGCTTCCGGCCGCCATAGATCTCGCCGCACTTAGCTCCCGAGCTTCTGCTAGGGTTCAGCACTCGATCCGCCGCACCCAAAACAACCATCGCTATGGGTCGCAAGAAGATTTCCACTTTGATTCCAGCAACATCCACTGCCGCTGCCGCGTCCTCTTCGTCGGAGGTCGAAATCCCGGAGCAGCTTCAGGAGTTCTCGAGGAGCAGCCTCTCCTAGGCTGATATGAATAAGATGGTGGTTGACGACATCCTTTCCGAGCAAGCTCGGATCGATTAGAAGATACCCCGTGAATCTTGCCCCATCCCCATTCATAAACAGATTGTCGTGTTCTGCTCGTTCTTCGAGCATGGTTTTGGAGTCCCCTGCTACAGCTTCTTGCGTAGACTCCTATTCTTTTATGGGATTGAGCTTGTCAACCTCAATCCCAACTCTATTCTTCACATCGCCGTCTTCGTGCATATGTGTGAAGCATTCTTGGGCACTCTTCCCCACTTCAATCTATTCTGCCACCTGTTCGTCCTCCGACCGTTGCCAACCAAAGACAACCAAGTGGCTATAGGCGGCGTCGGCGTCCAGTTGCACAAAAAGGAAGCCTACATCAACATGCCGTTGAAGACTGGAAACAAGAACTGGAAGGATAAGTGGTTCTACTATGACAATCCTCCCCCTGTTCTTGCCAACTTCACTGGTGCTAAGGCAATTCCCCTGGCGCAATGGATGGAGAAGCCTGATCCGACCGACCCTAAGGTGGTCGCTCTACTGAGGAAGATTGCTGACTTGAAAGTTGAAGGTGTTGACGGAATCACCTTCGCCAAAATCTTCATAGTACGCAGAGTGCAACCCCTGAAGCTTCAGAGTCACCCGGCGTGGAACTATGCCAACGATGATAAAACCAGGGAGGTACCTGACCCACCGAATGGTGAACTCCATCGGAAACGCCTATCGAGGATGTTTGAAGGGGATATCCTTCAGGATCACTCGTTGATCAAAAAGGCGTATAACAAGGGCACTATGCGAGCCCGAGTAAGCCTCAGTCTACTTTGAGCAATCCCTCATTATCTTGTCTTGATGTCCTGTTTAATGTCTTGACTCTTGTGCAGGTTCTGGATACTTACGTATCCCATCCTCCACTCCCTCCGACTGATACCGAGGGACCGGACTATGATGAGAAGCCACCGCAGACCGGCCCTGGGGGCTCAAGCTCTTCTACAGGCGCTCAACCTGTGCATGTTGATCCAGTCATCACCCTGGCTTCCCCCAGTCAACTAGTGAAGCGAACTATCGGGCGCCAAAGACACTATGTCGGGGACTAGGATGATGATGAAGAAATGTCGTCTGCTGATGCTAGTCATCCTGCCCCTGCTCCCTCCAACCAACCCTCAAACCAGTTGGAGCCCCCAAGCTAAACACAGAGTGATGCAGGGGTGGTGCAACAGACCGACAAGGCAAGCAAATCATCCCAGAAGAGGAAGGAGACTGATTCTCAGTCAACTTCTTCGAAGAAGAGGATGTGCCGAGTTAAGCTTAAGAAGGCCCCTAGGTTATTCTTTTAACCTTATATTCCTTCTCTCTTATTGCCAACAATCATGGGACATTTTTATCTCCTCAACCTTCGTTCTGACAGTAGTCGGACGAGCAATTCTCAGAGTGCTCAAGGGTCCGAGGACACTCGGTCGGATCTTCCTCCTCGTCCGACTGATCTGCCTAAACCAGTCGGCAAGTCTTCAAACACGTTGACCGAGGTGGATAAGCCATCTGATAAGACAATTCCTGCCTCCATTCCGGAGCTTGCACCACAACCTGCTCCAGTCGACGTCCCTTTGCCTCTTGGCAAAGGTAAGGCGACATTGCCGAAGTGGAGGATGTGGAAATAATGTACCAGCATCGAGAAGCCAATAAGGTACTTCAATACTCTGCTTTAGCTTTGTCTCAATCTCATCGTTAAGCTTACCCATCTTCTGTATATCAGAAAATATATGCTCTTGTGGAGAGGAAACAGACTAGGGTAGAATACCTTGAAGCTGAAACTTTCGGTATGCCCTAAATTCTTTAGTCTTCATATCTTTATGTTTAAGACTAACACATTGTTGATGTTATGCCAGCCACCGGTCAACGACTCTCCAAAGCTCAAAAGGAGATTGATAAGCTGCTGACTGACCAAAGAGAGATGACCAAGGCCTTAGACCAAGGCCGTACAGATATAGCCGGTAAGATCACTTACCATCTATGTTTAAATAATCAACTAATCACTTTAGCGCTAAAAGTTCAAATATCTATCTTTAGCTCGTGATCAGAAGGTTGCCGACCTGGAGAAGTTGACTTCCGATTAGCAAAGGTTTGTTGACGCTTTGAATGCTGAGAAGGAAAACCTTTCCAAGTCGGTCGAAGATCAAAAGGCCGAGATCACTCGGCTACAGAAGGAGCTGAAGGAGGCCGATGCCAAGATAGAGGATGCCAAGAGCGTATCCAAATCCTTCAAATGTAATCTTGCCAGTAAGCCCTTCATTACTTCTCACATCTGCTTGAATCCTCTTTTGATCATACTGACAAAAAATCATCACTCGCAGCTCTATCTTACGCTGCTCGAAAGGCAATGAACTATGTTCATGTCGACCGAGTGGAGCAGACTGGCCACTCCTTGGATTAGTTGCTGGAGCATGCGTCAGAAGCTATCGCTTATAACACTCGGCGAGTGGCGACCGAGGCCGGGAGTCAGGTTCTGGCGATTTGCCAATCTTGGTCTCATGCGCTGCCATTGGATAAGATCAAGGAGGGCTTCAACCTAGACTTGACCGACGACCAGTGCCAATGGCTCTTGGATTCCATGCTGAAGACTTCCCGAGCCTTGGTCGACGACATAGAGATTGATCCGACCGTGCCTACTCCACCAACAACTCCAGAAGTTGAGCTTCGAGCTGAATCTTCGTCTCCTTCTAAGGAGTTGTAAATCCTGGCATGTTTAGAAAACATCAGTAGTATCTATGTATTAAAACAATGTTACTTGTATGTAAATCAGTTTCATGCTTAGTATCATTAAAAGATTGATAAAAATATCATTAGTATGTTTCTGTCATTGAGAAACTTAAATTGCATCGGTCTGCCTTAACATATTAGGTTGTGACTCATAACCGCATAACAAGCAGAGTCGACCAATCGACACATGATCTCTCGCACTTTGATTCTGGGTTTAGTGTAGTGGTAGTCTGATGTGCAGTATAAAGCGTATAACCTGAATGTATAGACGTTAGACCAAAAAAGTAAAGACCAGATTCAAAAATAAGAAATCGGTCGGAAAATAGTCCAAAACCAAAATAAGGTTAGACCGTGGTGGGACAATATTACTAGCCCCCTGGCTCAATTATTTAATAAAATAAATTAAGGAATCGAGACAATATAGAATGAAAATCATCAAAAAAAATCTTTCTTTAAAAAGACCAAAGTTTCATTCATGAATAATGTATAAGTATACAAAAGAATAACTAAGTATAGAAACGACATAGCTAATTTATATTCCAGGAGTTTGGTATATCATCGCCGTCTTCATACATCAGTCGGTAAGCCCCCGGGCGAGTGACTTCCTTCACCACATATGGTCCTTCCCACTTTGGAAAAAGCTTATGTTGGTTCTTTGTTGACTGCACTCAGTGAAGCACTAAATCTCCAACTTGGAATTGGCAATTATGTACGTTTTTATCATAATATTGATGCAAGACTTATTGGTAAAGTGCTGATCGAAACAGAGCACGATCACGCAACTCCTTTGCTGCAATCAAATCAATCTCTTGGTTCTGCTCAGAAAGCTGTTCATCATACACCTGAACCCGTGTCGAAACAAGACTGACCTCGATCAGCAGCATAGCCTCTGAGCTATAGACCAATGAGAAAGGTGACTGACCAGTAGCCCGACTGCTGTTTGTGTGAAGCCCCTAAAGAACTGAAGGCAATTCTTTGACCCACCGACCAGCATAAGGCTTAAGTCTGTCGAATATCCACGGCTTCAATCCTTGAAGAATCATACCATTGGCCCGTTCGACCTGCCCATTGCTTTGAGGATGAGCCACTGATGCAAAGTGGATTTTTATTCCCATCTTATCGGCAAAGTCATGGAACTCCACTGATGTGAATTGAGTGCCATTATCGGTGATGATATCATGAGGAACCCCAATCGAGTGAAGACATCCTTGACAAACTCAATCGCCTTCTTCGATGTTATCTTGCCAATCGGCTTTGCTTCAATCCACTTGGTTAATTTGTCAATAGCAACAAACAAATAAGTGAACCCGCCTGGCACTTTCTTAAAAGGACTGACAATATCAAGCCCCCAAACAGCAAAAGGCCAAGTCAAAGGTATCATCTGAAGTTGTTGTGAAGGCACATGCATTTGTTGAGCAAAGAATTGACAACCTTCACACTTCCGAATGACTTGGTGCGCATCTTCGACCGCTGTGGGCCAATAAAACCCTGACCGGAAAGCCTTGCTGACCAAAGTCTTGGAGGCTGCATGATTGCCACATATCCCGGAATGAATTTCCTCTACCATCTTTTGGCTTTATGGTATTGAGATGCATTGCATCAAGATGTTTGATCCTCCTCTTTTATAGAGTTGGTCTCCCACAAACAAATATCCTCGGCATCGGGTCTGTACTCCGTTGCTCATTAGGATCCGAAGGCAGCGTTCCCTTGTCCAAATATTGGATGAGCGGGTCGCGCCAGTCGGCCTCCGTGTTGTCATCACCAACAAAATCAGCAACAATGCTCATTAATACATCTAACCGAGAAGAGATAGTGGGGGAATCCAGAGTGTGTAAGAAAACACCCGGCAGGACTTTAGACCGAGACGATCCCACTTAGCCAATTCATCAGCCGCTTGGTTATTATCCCAAAGAACATGTATGAACTTCAATCCATCAAATTTGTCTTCGAGCTTCCTTACTTTCTGACAGTAAGCACTCATATTGTGATCTACATAGTTCCAATCCTTAGTGACCTGATTAATGACCAAAGCCGAGTCACCAAAGACGTCAAGGCGCTTAATGCCGAGTGACGTGGCAATGCGTAGACCGTGTAGTAGGGCTTCATACTCCGCAACATTATTAGATGCGCGAAACATAACCTGAAGGACATATCAAAGCTTCTCTCCAGTGGGCGAGATAAGCACGACTCCTGCACCAGCTCCTTGTAATTGAAGAGAGCCATCAAAGTACATTTTCTAGTACTCGACATCTTATGCAGTAGGTGGATTTTGATTCTCTGTCCACTTGGCAATGAAATCAACTAACTCTTGTCCTTTGATGGCCGACCGAGGCGCGAACGTAATGGTATACTGACCAAGTTCGACTGCCCACATGGCCATTTTTCCTTCGGCTTCTCGATTGTGCAACACTGTGCCGAGTGCGAAGGAAGTCTGTACTTCAATTGGATGAGCTTGAAAATAGTGCTTCAACTTCCTGGAGGTGATCAACAATGCATACAACAACTTCAAGATCTGTTGATATCTTACTTTAGAGGCACCGAGGACCTCACTCACAAAATAGACCGGGTGTTGTACTTTTTGTATATCTCCCTCTTCTTCTCGATCGACTGTCAAAACAGTACTCACAACCTGAGTTGTGGCCGATATGTAAAGTTGAAGTTTTTCTCCTGGCTCCGAAGGCACCAATACTGGAATATTGCTGAGGTGAACCTTCAACTCGTCCAATGCCGACTGCGCCTCTTCGGTCCAAATGAAGTCATCCTGCTTTTTAAGCAGTCGGAAAAGTGGTAACCCTCTAACCCCCAGTTGGGAAATAAAGCGACTCAGGGATGCCATGCATCCGGTTAGCTTCTGAATGTCCCTTTGAGAATTAGATGACCCCATATTAAGGATGGCCTTGATTTTATCCGGGTTAGCCTCTATACCTCGTTTCAAAATGATGTAGCCGAGTAGCTTTCCAGACGGAACCCCCAAAACACACTTCTTAGGATTCAGTTTCATCGAATAACGCCTTAGATTGTCAAAGGTTTCTGCCAGGTCAGAAAGAAGTTCCTCAACGTTCCGAGTCGACAACGATGTCATCAACATATGCTTCTACGTTTCGACCGATCTGAGTTGCAAGGCAGTGTTGAATACCTCGTTGGTAAGTCGTGCCAGCGTTCTTCAGACCGAAAGGCATGATGATATAACAATAGGCGCCGAAGGGTGTTATAAAGGAAGTTTTAATCTGATCTTTAACCATCAGTGGGATCTGGTGATAGCCTGAATAGGCATCTAGAAAGCTTAAAAGCTCACACCCGGCTGTTGAGTCTACAATCTAATCAATATGAGGAAGAGCGAAGGGGTCTTTAGGACAGACCTTGTTGAGATCGGTATAATCGACACACATTTTCCACTCTTTATTCTTCTTGGATACAAGGACTGGATTTAACCAGTCGGGATGATACACCTCCTTTATAAACTTAGCATCTAATAATCTAACTATCTCCTTCTTCATGGCGTCATTATGGTCTTGTGTGAACCTTCTAAGCCTCTGCCGAACGGGGG
Organism: Eleusine coracana subsp. coracana; assembly: GCA_032690845.1. Taxonomy (NCBI): domain Eukaryota; kingdom Viridiplantae; phylum Streptophyta; class Magnoliopsida; order Poales; family Poaceae; genus Eleusine; species Eleusine coracana. Next base: position 49,422,206 of record CM064430.1, read on the forward strand.
TAGCCCCAGGAGGTACCCTTAACTCATGCTCAATCTTTTCCCTAGGAACTCCCGGCATCTCAGATGATTTCCATGCAAAGATGTCCCTATTTTCCTGGAGGAAAAGAGTGAGTGTGAGTTCCTATTTCTCATCGAGGTTAGCCCCAGCATAAGTTAGTTATCGGGGTCCTCAGGATTGAGCATGATCTCCTTGGTCTGGATGTCATCGGTCTGGATCTTGTCTTTGGTAGGCTTCTTTACCGGAACCGCTGCATCAGTCTACTCTTCCATGTCGACTACCTTCTGGATCTCCTTCTGGTCGGACAGCATCAACTGCTTATTGGCCATCTCACAACTCTGTACATCACAATCGAAAGAGTTCCGAAGATCAGAGTGGAGGGAGATGATTCTGTTCGGGCCTGGCATCTTGAGGGTGAGATATGGGTCATACGGAACAACCATGAATTTAGCCATCGCCGGTCGACCGATGATAACATGATATGCCAAGTCAGAATCGGCCACCTGGAAGAGAATGCACTCGGTCCTAAAGTTCTCACGGGTACCAAAGGTGACCGGCAGACTGATCTATCCAATAGGAACTGAAGTCTTGCCTGGCACAATCCCATGGAAAGGTGAAGAACTCGGTTGAAAGTCATTGACTGACAGACCGAGGTCTTGAAGAGTCTTGGTGAACATTAACTCCAAACTGCTTCCTCCATCAATGAGTACTTTGTTGAACTTCACCTCCTTCATCGTGGCAGCAAGCACCAGCGGGTATCGACCCGGCTTTGGTAGATGTTTGGGATGATCCGACCGATCAAAAGTGATTGGCATTTCAGACCACCTCATGAATTGAGGCACAGCTGGCTCCACGAGTTGATCTCCCGAAGTTCCAGCTTCTACATGCGCTTGGACACATAGGCATCCAGGCCTATTAAGATGAAGTTAACTTCCTTGCGGGGCTCCTAGAATTCTTCTGAGTTGTCCTTGTCGCCATCGTCCTTGGTCTTGTCTTTGCTATTGCGCCTTGGGGGATCTTTGGCCACCTTGAGCACAGCTGTTGCAAAACCCTTCAGCCGATAGCAGTCCTTTGCTTTGTGGTTTCCCTTTGGGTGCCAAAGGCACGGGCCACTCAGCAGCTCGTCCGTGGACGGTTAGTTCGTCCGAGGATTCTTCTAAAATCGGTCCACCTTGTGAACCATGTTGTCAGACTTCCTCTTCTTGTCCTTCTTGGAGGATTCAGGCTTGTCCGACTGCTTCTCCTTGCCTTTTCCCCGGATATCATCTAATGTCAACTCCCCCGATGCGAACTTGTCAGCGATCTCGAAGCACTCCTGAGCGGTCAGCTTGAGGTCATGATTCCTTCGACCGATCTCCCGGACCAAATCATTGTTGCGGATTCCTCCTTGGAAGGCAGCAATAATTTGTTGATCCGGAACACTGGGGATCTCAGTGTTCTTAGCACAAAATCACTTGATGTAGTCGCGAAGAGGTTCATCGGTCTTCTGCTTGATCCGAGTGAGGTCAAAGTGGTTGCCCGGTCGGTTGGAGGTAGCTTGAAAGGTTTCTATGAGTTTCTTGTTAAGGTCTCCCTAGGATGTGATTGACTCCTCCGGAAGAGATGTGAGCCATATCCGAATGGCTGGATCCAGGCAGACCGGGAGGTAATTAGCCATTATGCATGAATCACCTCTAGCTGACCGAATCGTCGTGCTGTAGAGCTGCAGCCACCCTCGAGGGTTGGTCTGACCATCATATTTTTTGATGGGGACTGGCTTGAATCCTTTTGGCCATCGAGCTATGCGAAGCCTAGGGATGTAAGCTTTGATGCCATCGATCTCGTCGTTGGTAGGCGTCGGCGACCGCCTATGCCGGTCTGGGGGCGGAGTTGAGCAGCGGCTATGTCGCGGACCGGTATCATCATTATTACGACATCGACAATTGTCATCGTTATTGTTATCACGCCGATCCCGATCGTCACGTCAACGATGGTCGTCGATGTTGTCTCTTGGAGAAGGATCTTGCCGGTCTTCTCGTCGGTTGTCCCATCGGTCGTCCCGTTGGTCGTCCCATCAGTCATAAGTCCTCCGATCGCGGCATTCTTCCTCATAGCGTCGGTTATCCCAAGCACGTTCTTCGTAATGAGAGTTGATGGTATCTCGCCCGTCACGGACACTGAGAGAATTTCTTAAATCCTCACGCCTATGCCAACCTCGTGAAGATGCGTGGCTAGAACTTGTTACAAACTGAGATTTTGCGGCATCTTGAGCAGCAGCAGCCTTAAGCATAGCCACCGCCTTCTGCATCGCAGGGGTCTGATAATGCGCATCGACCATTAGAGTGTCGAGCAATGTTTTGGCTCCGGTGATGTTGTTCTGAGGGGTGGTGTAGACCTTGACACCGTCCACTTCAAGATCTGGGCCGAGATCTAGTCGGCGTGTGTTGCGTGAACCGCGTGAACCTCTTGGTCGACGGTGATGACCGACCGCTAAGTCATCAACTGGAGGGTTTTCCTCCTGTTGACCTCCTTCATCTGGTTCCTTCGGGTGGCCATCGACGGGGTTACCTTCTTGTTCACCGTCTTGTTCACCATCTTGGTCTCCATCCGCAGGATCTACTATATCCACCATGTTAACAGTATGGGGATATGGGTAAGCCAATTCAACAGAGTCCTCATAAAAGGACCGATCTGACTTTGAATCATTCCCGAAGGAAGCATCTTCCTCCTCGGATACGAGTGGGACCAATGCGGGGATCATGTTAGACAAACTCGGTGATCGCGCCATGGAGATGGCTGCGGTCGAGTCGGATCTATGGTTTTCCAGACCTAGGGCTCCGTTGTCGCCGACCATGAAGTCGAGCGATCCAAAAGAGATCTTGAAGTCCGGTGAGTATTGGATGATAGGAATTTTGGCCATCGTAGTCGACGGAGAATCCCGGCGAGCCTTGTCCCCTACCTGGCGCGCCAACTATCGAAGCTTGAGATCGGCAGTAAATATATAGGGCTACGTCGAGACTAAGAACTATGATGGTTACACAAAATGCTGAGTTATACAGGTTTGGGCCCTCTCAATGAGAGTAAAAACCCTACGTCCTGTGTTCTTTGTATTGTATTGATATTGTGAAACTTGTGTCGCTTGTCCCTCGATGGGGGGTACCCTGCCGCCTTATATATCCGGTCGGTAGGGGGGTACATGAAGAGTCCTAGTTGTAACCCTTAAGGATTTACATAGAAAGTCTATCTCTAAATTCCTTGTGCTCCAAGCCGAGTCGGTCGGCTTCCTTCTTGATGAAGTACCTGGTCGACTACCGACTTATCCTTGTTTGAGGATACCCGTAGAGCAAGTATCCCACACCGTGTCAGAAATAGTACCTAGCTATGAGGACAACGAGATCGAATGCCCGATACCTGAGGCGGGTATAGAAACTATCCAAGATGCCCTCGACTCTTTCATTATTTGGAAACGCCGTGAAGATGTCCTCTCACCACGAGTTTCTCCACCCCTGTTGTCTGGGCACGGGTCCTTTCATGCGAGCCTCTTCCACAGAGTGTTCAACTTGAGCCTTCTCCTGTTGCGGCAATTCAAGTCGAGCCTCCATCAACAGCTGCTATGGCGGCTCAAGTTCAGGCTCCGGTAATCCAAGTCCAGCCTGCACCAGTTGTCGTCAAGGCTTCCGTAATCCCAAACACGATTACCAGATTTGAGAAAGAGCCAAAGGACCCAAAAGAAAAAAGTGATATTGATAAGTATTTGGCTGCAATGAAAAAACGTCTAGCAACTAGCGGCAAGCTCATCCTGCAAGAAGAAGATCCTTGGGATGTATTATCATACAACGATCAAATTTTGGAGAATCCAACGGACAATGTGGACTACCCAAAATTTATACTTGGTAAACCCCTTATATCAAATAACATGTACAAGAACCTGCCGTGGGAGATACGAAAGTTGCACTACTGGTACATGATGGCGTCGATGGAAAGAGTCACCGAAATCACTTGTAGGATTCCGAAAGAGGTGTTCAATGAAGATGATGAAAACATCTTATACCTATTTTGAGAGGATGTCCACTCGATGTTTCGTCTATAGAAGATGGACATCACCTTCATCACCTTATGGTGCATGTAAGTGTCATGTTCGATCTACTTCGTATTTCAAGCATAATTCCATATATATTATCTTATGCTTTTTTTTTGTAGCATGAACTTCTTGTTCCAAAGAAATGAGACCAATAGAGAAGATTGGAGGGTGGCCTACATCAACCCAAGCCGGATCAACCAAAGCTCGATCAACCCAACGGTAAATCCGAAAAATTATCTGGAGAAGACACCGATAGAGCTTGCTGAAATGAAGACGACCTTGACAATAGAAAAAAGGACTTATGTTGTAAATTATTTGTACGACTGCTTCATGAGGTGGCAAGATAGAGAGTGCATTATGGCCCCTTACAACTTCAAGTAAGTTGGACAACTACTGCATTTTTCATGTATCCTATGTTAAAATTAAATCCAATCGTAATTAACTTGTTGACAACAAACATTGTTGTAGTGATCATTGGATCTGTCTGATGATATTTCTGAAAGAAGGGTACCTTCTATTGCTTGTCAGCCTGGACTATGACAAGAACTTATATGATGACATTCTGGAAGTCATAGATCGGTAAGAAATTGGTCTATGTGTGTATGGTTTGGTGATGTTAATATCATCTACTGATAAGCTTTTGACGATCGCGCAGTGCTTATGAGAAATATGTCGTAGCCGACGGGGCATGTCATCCTACAAGGAAAAAAGAAGATGTACTTCCGTCATAAGTTTTGGGTAAGACTTATATGCATCTCATACATGTTCTTATCCTACTATCCATTCATCATATAACTATCGTAGGTGTAATGAACTTATGTTCTCTACTTTACAGTGCCATAAACAAGTATGAGGAAGTGTGCATTATGGTTACTTCACTTGTGTATTTTCGGCTGGCACTTCAACTTATCTGGACCACATCATTGAGGAGTCTCAACAAGAGGTAAGTTGATTTTGTTTATGTCCATTTTACTTTTCCTGGACCATATCATTGAGGACTCTGCTCATGTGACACAGAAAACCACAAGGTCAAAGAGAGAATAGGCTACAAAGATGAAAAGGAACGACATAATCAAAAAGGGTATAATTCCTGAATTAAGCGTTCACTTGAGTACAAATGCCATGTATCTAGTTGTAGCTTCTCTTTGTCGTTTTATGTTGAGAGAGGTAATTAGTCCAGAAGGGAAGTGCTTTGACTCAAATGGTGAACTAGCAACAAAACATTGGTCTCTTTGTGAGTGGGCTGGTTCAAGAGCACCATATGAGCCTAATGTATCGAAAAAAGATGATGACTATGCATTAGGGTTCATATAAAATATTTTGTAAGCTCGATTGAACAGTTTGATGATAATGTTGTATATATTCTATAATGAGATGTAAATATCTGTGATGAGATTGTAAATCCATGTGTTGAGATATGTTGTAAATATCTGTGATAAGATTGTAAATTTTTATATATGCAGAATCTATGATTTCTGTATATTTGCTAAATTTTATTTTTTTAGAAAATAACAAGTAGCGACGATTGATGTTGTAAACCGCAACTAATAATAGCCAAGACTAGTGGTGGTTGACATCTTGAACCGCCGCTACCGTTGGCTGACAATAGCGGTGGTTGACATCTTCAACCGTCGCTAATAATGTGTCTCTAGCGGCGGTTGATTTCAGCGACAGACCACCTGCCGCTACAAACGCATATTTGTAACTGTATTTGCGTAGCGGCGTGGTGGCCTGTCCGCCGCTACAGGGCCTTTCTAACCGCCGCTATAGAGCCTTTTTGCTGTTGCGTGGGAAATGATCAGTTTGGTGTAACGTTGAAGAAATCTCAGCATTTTCATTTGAAATGGAATGATCATTTACTTCCTCATTAGAGGCTCTCGAGTGTATATTTTGTGCCTGTATAAATATCTATATATTTAGAAGAAAGAATGAGTGTGGCCAGCACCATCGAATAGGTGAAATACGATTCTTCCTGTGCTACCTATGTTTCTATCTTTTTTTTTCAACCAGTTAAACTAATAATTGCTGATTTAGTATGTATAGCAATATGGTCAATGATGGAATCCATTCACCTGTGCATACTCTCACCCCCAAGCTCCTCAGATCTGGTATGCTTCCTCCTGTTTATTCCCGGTCAGGCTTCCAGACCCTGAAAGTGAGCCCTAATCCTTTCATTTTTCTACATTTTCAGTTTTGAACGTTTACACAAGATTTATGACACAAATTCTGCTCTGTAAACTATTACATTTTATCCTCCACGTTTCACTTCAGATGACTGATTAGATGGGTTTGCATTTTTTTTCTTCAGATATAGGTATTAGTATAAAGAATACGATCTGAGAATAATTTATTGCCAGCATCATTAGAGCCAATAATTTTAAATCCATGCATACTAATGTGATTGGTCAGTAATATTATTCCTTTGTACACATGAATCAACATTGACTAATGTAGAATATTTTAAATCCTCTAAAAGCCAAAGGACCTCGGGTCGAATGGCTAGCAGCGCTGGGGCTGCTAGCCGACCCGGGTTCGAGGGGCACCAGCCACAGTACTGTAGCGTGGTACTGTAGCATATTTGTGGCTCGTTTTCACCTCCCTGTTAGGCCAGCTGTGTGGTTCCCAAGCTGCCGCTGTGCGCGCACCAGTGATACCCGCCCCCCGGCAGACTTCGGTGAAAATTTCTTCTTATACAATATCATGGGGACATCAGACCTCTGGTCAATTTTTTCTTAATTCCTCTAAATGATTATAATGCCGATGATGATCAAACAAAGCGAACTGACCATCATTCATTTATGTAATGACAGTGTTCCCACGGTCTTTCCATTTGGGCTGTCTGCCTGTCTCGAAGTGCTTGAAAATTTCATCGGTGCAAGGTAGCGATTGAGCCTAGGATGCAGACAATTACAACCTCATTTTCCCCTTTATTTGTTTGGATATGTGTTTCCAATTTTCTATAATAACAATATTTTCTGTACCTACCTTTCTAATTTTCATTTTCATCCTAGATTGCAAAGGGTTTCCCTAGCAGCGGTTTCATACTCAGATTGTTTCCTAAACTGTTGTTGCCCATGAAGCAGGAGGGGTTCTAGCATTATCATTTTATATATATCAAGGTAATCTACATATGGTTCTTGCTCTCAAAATGCTTCTCTTCTTGTAGAGCAGATTTTGCGTATAAGAGCAAAATATTGTAGAGCAGATTTTGCATGTAAGAGCAAATTATTGGAGAGCAGATTTTGCATGTAAGAGCAAATTAACAGAAATAGGAGGTCTGATGTAGATACTTTTTGTGTTAACAGATTATTAAAATTCTTATATTGTTCCACTGGTTTTGGCAGGATGTCACCTTCCTCTCTTAATTGTGGCTTTTGAATGCTTCATTTTGATCTTGACAAGGGATGAGATACAACTCTTTATAATTAAGCTATATTGTAAGAACATGGAACATCTTAATCAGTTATAAATTATTTTGTTATATTGCATGTAGTGGCGGAGGATCATTGTGTGTAAAGTCATGTATATGGGATGTTAGTAAAAAAAATGATTTTCTGTCCAATAATTGAGCATTCTGTGTATGTATATCCGAATAATTTTAAAACATTGCCTTAGTAGAAATGTTATGTATTGAACTATTTTGATGATATTGTTTCTTTTATTTGTGAATCATATGCACCATATATATCCAAGCTTATTGACTGCAAGTGTATTCAATGTCCTATTTATATGTAAATTTACGTTACGTCCGTAGCAACGACACGGGCATTTTGCTAGTTAAGATAATATTTTTCTCTCCTTTAAAACAACTCATGAGAGCCAATTTCATGACATATGAGAAACTCATGAACGCCTGCCCCAATTAAATTTCTGTTAGACTTAGGATCTAGGCGTCAACCAAAACCAGTAGCTAAACATGTGCATGGGGGTCGATCTAACTCGTGCGATAGAGAGAAAAGAGAGAAACTAGAGGGGAGGAGGGGTGAGCGCACTGACCGGAGCGCGGAGATGGAGAGGTGGCGCTGCACGGCGGCGATCTGCGCTGCACCCGATGTGGCGGCTTCGGTGTTGTTGGCCATCGACGACGAGGTCAGGGAAGATCCGGTGGACGACGGTGTGGTGTGGCCGGTGGCGATCCCGTCACTGGCTGCGCCCCCTCTCGATCGGATTAGGGTTTGTTGGTGGAGAAACTGGTGGCACGATGAACCTTGTACCACGTGCCTCCCGGCCTCCACTCGTTTTATTTGGCACAGTGTGACAGGGGCCCACCAGCCAGAAAGAGGCTGGGCGCCCCCGATTAGGGCGCGGTGTCAAGGGTGTTTGGGCCGTTGGGCCCAACCTAGAGATCAACCTAACATTCTCCCCCCTTGATCTCATACCTTTACATTTTCTTGCATTTTCCATTTCACCATAGATTTACAGATGGAGAATGCTTCATCGTCATGGTCTATCCCGATAGAATCAACAACCACTGTACGCATCTCTATTTAGAAACAAATACATTTACTTTGGGCCTCTAGTCCAGAGATCATAAGGCTTCCCTTAATCCCATACCGACTAGTTGTTCCTTGAACATGTTGGGTGGTAGGTCTTTTGTGAGCGGATCCGCGAGCATCCTTTCTGTTCTTATGTGCTCAAGACTTATGGTTTGATCTCAGACTTTATCCTTCACAACATAGTACTTTATGTCAATGTGTTTGACATCACCACTTGACTGATAGTTGTGAGCATACATCACTGCGGGCTCATTGTCACAGTATAACATTAATGGTCTTTCAATACTATCTACCACCTTCAACCCGGGTATGAATTTCTTTAGCCAGTTTACCTGCCCTATGGCCTCATAATATGCTATAACCTCGGCATAAATTGTTGACCTTGCAGTAATCGTCTGCTTGGAGCTTTTCCATGAAATGGCTCCTCCTGCTAGAGTGAACAAGTATCCGGATATTGACTTCGTGTTATATTTTGCAAAATCAGAATCCGAATATTCTACCACTTGGAGTGATTTTGATCTTCTATATGTCAACATAAGGCCTTTTGTTCCTTGCAAATAGCGCAAGACTTTCTTTATCAATTTCCAGTGCTCTATGCCTAGATTACTTTTAAATCTGCCAAGTAACCCGGTGACAAATGCCAAGTCAGGGCAAGTGCACACTTGTGCATACTGTAGGCTCCCGACAGCCGAAGCGTATGGTACCACTTTCATTTTGTTGAGCTCATACTGATTTTTGGGACATTGAAAATCCCCATATCTGTCGCCCTTCACTATAGGAGCAGGTGTGGCACTACATTTGTGCATATTGAATTTCTTCAATACCTTTTCTATATATGTCCTTTGAGACAGTCCTAATGCATACTTTTTCCTATCCTGGTGAATTTCTATGCCCAAGACATACGATGCTTCACCAAGATCTTTCATGTCAAAATTGGAGGAAAAGAATTTCTTTGTTTCATGTAGTAGACTGATATCACTACTAGCGAGTAGAATATCATCCACATACAAAAATAGGAAAATAAATTTCCCATTCTTGAACTTTGCATAAACGTAATTGTCCTCTACATTTTCTTGAAACCCAAATTTCCTTATTGTTCCATCAAACTTCAAGTACCACTGTCTTGAAGCTTGTTTCAATCCATAAATGGATCACTTTAGACGACATCCCATGTTTTCCTTTCCTTGCATGACAAAACCTTCCGGTTGTGCCATGTAGACTCTTTCTTCTAGGTCCCCATTGAAAAAAAGGCGTCTTTACATCCATATGATGTAATTCCAAGTCATAATGTGCCACTAGAGCCATTATAATCCTGAAAGGATCTTTACAAGAGACTGGAGAAAAGGTCTCATTGTAACCAAGTCCTTCTCTTTGCATGAAACATTTTGCCACAAGCCGTGCTTTAAAATTTTCAATTTTCCCTCGAGAGTCATATTTACAACCTACTATTTTGGCTCCTTTGGGAATTTCCTCCAAGTCCCATACATCATTGAGATGCATGGACCTCATTTCATCTTTCATGGCCTCCAGCCATTCAGATGCATGGGCGCTGCTCATGTCCCTTTCATATGTGGTGGGATCATCCTCCATATGAAATTCTTGCGTATTATAGACTTCATAGTCATCAGCAATAGCTGATCTTCTATCTCGTTGAGACCTTCTAGGGGCCTCTACATTTGGCACATTTTCCACTTGAGGCTGTTGTGGCTCCCCCTCATGTGTGGCAACGGGTTCTGTTGGATCCTGAATGATAGGTTCCTCAATTTCTCTTTCTTTTGCCACACTAGAGTCATAACAAGCGCTAGCTCAACAACGTCATGCATTGCAGACACAACATAAACAGGTAGTGAGAAGAATGGTTCTTGAGTCATCGGAGTGAGCACAAATACCCGCTTCTCCTCAAGATCAATCTCTCAAGCTACCATGCTCCCCCTCATCATATCATCCTCCAAGAAGATGACATGTCTCATTTCTGCAAACTTTGTGTATCTATCTGCACAGTAGAAATGATATCCTTTTGAATTTTCAGGGTAGCCAATAAAATGGCAACTCACTGTCTTGGGTTCCAATTTCCCAATATTTGGTTAAATACTTTAGCCTCTGCAGGGCTCCCCCATACACGTAGGTGAGCTAGCAAAGGCACTCTTCTTGTCCATAGCTCGTATGATGTTTTAGGCACCGACTTGCTAGGCACTCTATTGAGAATATGAATGGCGGTTTTTAACGCCTCCATCCATAAACCGAACGGTAGAGTGGAGTAGCTCATCATACTGCACACCATATCCATCAATGTACAGTTACGCCTTTCAGCTACTCCATTCTGTTGTGGTTTGCTCGATGTAGAATACTGGGTGACTATACCATGTCAAAGTAATAAGTACAACAAGCAATCTGAAAATTTAATTAAGTAACAAAGAACTTCAGTTCAGATTCACTAAAATTCAATATTCTTCATCCCAACATTCCATTAATTATTATTAGTGAGGTTCTTAAGCTACGATGTGACACAGTGAACAAACGGTACTCATTACTGCGAGGGACAATGATTGCAATCGTTTTACACCAGCTGGGAAAACTCGAAGTACATGATATACGCATTATTCAAGAACACGTATGACAACTTTTCACAAAGTCATAATACAAGCCGATCCGGGTCCAAAGGCCCGAGTGGGCAGCCATTCCACAGTAACATCGGGAATCTGTCCACTCCTACCGGATCACATGACCAAGCGTTTGGGTATCGTCCAGCATGCACATGACAATGCTACATCAGTTTACTAGTTCCCATATACTAGCGTGCCTTCGGTACTGTTCAATACTTGCTCAGTAGGGCCGACAACGGATGGGTCCTAGTTCGACACAGACAGGACTACAGCCTTGCAAGCCATGTCCTCTGAAGGCACATGATCTTTGCCCTTTCACCTACGGGGCCTGTCCATGTCTCAAATTTTAGTTGCTGACCTAAATGGTTGCCACCTTGCGAGACAAAAACCACCACAGGTACTTTGCCTTCACCCTTTCCAATACAGATCCGTTTAGTCCAAATTTTAATATTCTTAATTCACCATGTGACTATCATCATGTTACTAATATTTCAAGTACCATAACAATATACAACCTACAACTAAGTATAATAATTCCTCTATAATCTACCGGTACCTTTATACCATGTCTAAAATAAAATAGGATATTTCCAGGAAATGCAAGTGGGTTTTCATCCAACTTCTAAACTTAATGCACAAACAACCTATGCACATCTAGCAATTTAATTACTGGAATTAATCAAATTAATACACGAGAATGTTCCGGGGCTTGCCTTGAGCTACAACCACGGAGTTAGTACTGATGTTAGGATCTTCTTGTGTAGAAAAATCCAAGGAATCCTTCTGAAAATCCTCCGTAGTAGAGTTAACGTTTCCTATGAAATACCGATATGTCAATACAAAGAATACATAGATAATGCAACAAAATGTGATGCATAAGATGAATAAGCATATCAGTAAAATTTGTTCCTCAACATTGTTCTCGAAGCCATATGCTTCAGAGCTAGCAACTCTAATAATAGGAAATTACACATAAAGTTTCCTATTGCATTTACATAAGGTTATTTAGACATGAAAAGCAAATAATTCAATTAGTAAAATATAAATTATGCTACTGGACATGAGTGATCCACAGGTGATTGATATATGTATGATCAGAAAATTTGCCAAGTTTCATTAATATATAATGAGCCATTAATTAATAATACATTTAGCAAGATCTAAGAGTAAATAAATTCTAGTAAAATATGAACATCAGATAAATTCCTACAAAAATTCATGGTAATGCAATATGACAAGAATGGGTTTTGTGCACAAGCATAAACTCTAAATGTTTACAGAAATTATTATAATGCATTTCCAAACATTTCAAAGATAAAATCATATTTAATTTCATGTCCAGAAACTAGGGTCATCAATTTATCATACATACTAAGCAAGTCAAGGGAAGACCAGAACAATTTAATTTACTATTTTATCCATTATACAACTAAAGATATGAATTTATTAAGCTTTAAACTAATTAATTAATACATCAAAACTTTTCATATAAAACATGCAAAGTAACATGTTCAAAGAATAGTACTCATCACAAGGAATCCAACAAAATTTATTTTGTAATTTGTGTAGCTATAAATCTCCAGATATGGATTTTACAAGGTTAAAGCATTTTCTGGATTTTTATTTGAACTTCGCATTATTTACAAAACTGCCATCAGTTCATTTTTTGAACTGAACCGAGCTCGCGCTCGCGTGGCGGCACGGCTGCTGGAGCGGCTATGGAGCTCGTCACTAGGCTCTGGGATCACCGGAGTTGGACTCCGTGCTCACTCGAGCATAGAGCACGACACGGTGAGCACTTTGGCGAGGTTCGGGAGGAGAGTTGCTCACCGAAAGTTTGTCGACGTCGAGCGGCGGTGGAACAGAGAAGGTCGGCAATGGCAGGGGCTCAATGTGGGGGTCGAGGAGAGAGGCGGAGTGGTCGGAGAGCACCAGTGGACTCTGGCGAAGCTCGGCGTGATCACCGAGGTGACGAACAAGAGCCGTATGAAGCTGTCACCGTGGAGCTCCCATGGTGGCCGACGGCGGCGAAGGGGAAAAGTGGAACGGTGATGACCTCAAGGCAAAAATAGAACCAGATCAAGACAAGGACGTGCGTCAAAGAGTTGCGCATCAATGAGAAGAGAAATGAACCAATCAAACTCACTAGTGAAGAAGAATTTCACCGATTCATGGTTCGGGTGCCATGAACTAGAGAGCTCTGATTTTTCTCAAATTCTAGCTAACTAGTACATTGATTGGGGTGAGGCTTGTTCTAGCTATTAGTTTACTTCATGATGCCTCCGTCTTGATCAAGAGCTCGAGTTTTGCGGCTTGGTTTGGCGAATGTGATGAGCTACAGAGGGTGGCGACAATGACGGAAGAACAGAGAAGGAGAAAGGAGGCCGGGAGGGGGTTTCGCGCGGAGGAGCCGAGGCAAAGACGGAGGGGTCGAGGAGGAGAGTCGGGCGGAGGATCGAGGTGGGCTTTTATGCTCTGATTTCGACGACAATTCGTCGACACGTGGCGGCGGCGTGTCGGCATGCATGGAGCGCGGGTGCCAGCGAGAGAGAGAAGAGAAAGGGAGAGAGACTGACGGCTGGGTCCCACTACCAGGATTTAATATTTTCCAGGATTTGTTTCGGCCGCAAGTTCAAAAATATAAATAAAATAGCTGCTGACTCCAAATTAATTTGGAAAAATTTGTATAGAAACTTTGAGTTGAGTAGATCACAATGTGGCAAGGGTACAGTTTCAAAATCCAATGATTTGAATTTGCCAACAATTTGAATATGAATAAAATTGAAACTTCTAGGAATTTATTAGGGTATTTCCCTTCTGAATAAAGTTCTGAGAAAATTCCTAAAATTCTTTTATGGCCAACCCTGTCACATGAATTCTTGATAGCACCAAGTTGTATGGAAAAATTTTAAATTGCTTCATAACCTATCCATACTTCACTTTGGATTCAAATTTAAATAATTTGAATTGCAACAAAATTTGAATTGTGACTTGATGAACTAGAATTAGGTGCAAGGATGTGTTAAAAAGCATGTGGTGACACTGGGGTGTCACAGTCCTCCCTCAAGATTTAAAGTGAACTAGAGGTAGGAAAAGGTAAAAGTTATTACCTGAGAATTGACGCATAAATTCCGGATAATGGGTATTACGGAATTCTGCAGATTCCCAAGTGGCTTCATCTTCGGAATGATTATTCCATTGAACTTTATAAAATTTGAGGGTTCTTTTCCGAGTAACTCGATCTTTTTCATCCAATATTTTTATTGGATACTCAGAATAAGTCAGATCAGGTTGTAGATGTTCATAATCATCCAAGATAACATCTACGGGTGGCTTAAGACATTTCTTCAACTATGAGACATGAAATGTGTCATGCACACCAGAAAGATTTTCGGGCAACTTCAATTTATATGCCACATTTCCACATCGTTCCATTACTTGGAATGGACCAATATAACGGGGAGCTAATTTTCCTTTGACTCCAAACCGTTGAATACCTTTCATAGGTGATACCTTCAGATATACATGGTCACCCTTTTCAAAGATCAAAGGCCAACGTCTTTTATTAGCATACATCTCTTGTCATTGCTTTGCAGCCTTTAGATTAGCCTGAATAATCCGAACCTTTTCTTCAGCGTGTTGCACAAGATCAGGTCCGAAGGTAACCCTTTCTCCCGTTTCTAACCAGTTTAAAGGAGTTCTACAACTACGGCCATATAATGCTTCAAATGGAGTCATACCTATACTTTCTTGATAACTGTTGTTATAAGAAAATTCCAAGAAAGATAAATAATCATTCCAATTACCACCATGTACTAAAATACAAGCTCTAAGCATGTCCTCCAAAATTCGGTTCACACGCTCGGTTTGTCCATTAGTGGTAGGGTGATATGCAGAGCCTCAAATTAAATGAGTACCCAAAGATGCATGAATTTGCTCCCAGAATCTTGCCACAAACTGAGAACCTCGATCTGAAATAATGGTCTTTGGAACTCCATGTAAGCATAAAATTCGAGAGCTGTATATTTGCATACTTCTTGATATCATATCGAGTATTAACTGGAATGAAATGTGCTGATTTAGTAAGTCGGTCCACAATTACCCAAATAGAATCATGTTTCCGGGTAGTTAATGGAAGACCCACTATAAAATCCATACTAATATCATCCCATTTCCAAGCTGGAATGCTTAGTGGCTGTAATAAACCAGCTTTCTTCAAGTGATCAGCTTTGATACGTTGACAAGTATCAGATTCCACGACATAACGGGCAACTTCCGGTTTCATTCGTGTCCACCAAAAGTTTTCCTTCAATCCTTGATACATTTTGTTGCTACCAGGATGAACGGAGTACTTGGATTGATGGGCTTCATCTAAAATCTTGTGACATAATTTCAAAATTTTCGGGACAACAAGGCGATTGTTAAACCATAACACACCATTTTCATCTTGGCGGAAACACAAAGTTTTTCCATCCTTGATATTTTTCCTGATGTGTGCCATGCCTTTATCATTTTTCTGAGCAACAATTACTTCATCTCTGATGGTAGAATGTATTGCTAAATTATGTATAGCAACCACAGGTGAAATATGAATGCTTGGTTCAGTAGAGAAAATGTCCTTGCTGCTGTCCCAAGTCACTAAATTCAGATTGTTGCAGTGTTCTTTTCGGCTTAAAGCATCACTATGACATTGGACTTACCGGGATGTTAATGGATATCCAAGTCATAATCCTTAATTAGTTCAAGCCATATGCGCTGACACATATTCAGATCTGATTGAGTGAATATATATTTGAGGCTCTTGTGATCGGTATAGATATGCACTAAATTTCCCAACAAATAATGTCGCCAAATCTTTAGTGCAAGAACCACCGCTGCTAATTCCAAGTCATGAGTTGGATAATGTCTTTCAAGCTTGCGTAATTGCCGAGATGCATAAGCAATTACTCGACCTCCTTGCATTAAAACACAACCCAATCCCGTTCCAGAGGCATCGCAATAAACATCAAAGGATTTAGTGATATCTGGTTGAGCTAGAACGGGTGAAGTGGTAAGTAATTTCTTCAAGTTCTGAAAAGCTTCTTCACATTATGGAGTCCATGCAAAAGTCACATTATTTTGCAGCAGCTTAGTAATAGGTTTAGCAATTTGAGAGAAATTTGGAATAAATCATTGATAATATCCCGCTAGTCCAAGGAAACTGTGGACTTGAGTGACGGTTCGAGGAGGTTTCCAATTTAACACATCTAGTACTTTTCCTGGTTCAACAGAGATGCCCTCGGCTGAAACCACATGACCAAGAAATGGTACTTGTGTCAACCAAAATTCACATTTGCTGAACTTAGCATATAACTTATGATCTCGCAAGCGTTGAAGCATGATGCGAAGATGTTCCGCATGTTCCTCTTTAGATTTGGAATAGATAAGAATATCATCAATGAACATCACCACAAACTTGTCTAACTCCGGCATAAATACTGAATTCATCAAGTACATAAAGTATGCTAGAGCGTTGGTCAATCCAAATGACATAACCAAATATTCATAAAGTCCGTATCTCGTGGAGAATGCGGTCTTAGGAATATCCTCTTTTCTGATTTTTATTTGATGGTAGCCTGATCAAAGATCAATCTTAGAAAAGACTTTGGCACCAATCAATTGATCGAATAAAATATCAATCCTGGGCAAAGAATATTTATTCTTGATGGTGACTTCATTTAACGACCGATAATCAACCACCAAGCACAGGCTATTATCTTTCTTCTTTACAAACATTGCCGGACAGCCCCAAGGTGATGAACTTGGGCGTATATAACCTTTGTCCAGCAACTCCTTAATTTGTTTCTTGAGTTCTTCCAATTCATTCTTTGCCATTTTATATGGTTGTCGGGAAATTGGAGAAGTCCCTGGTTGTAAATCAATTCTGAATTCAACCTCACGGTCAGGGGGTCGACTAGGAAGATCATTCGGAAAAACATCTGGGAACTCATAGACAATTGGAATTTTATCCACAGACTTTTCCTCAAGATGATGGATAGTAATGGCAGTGACCGGAGATAGATGCAAAGAAATTGAGTCAATGCCATGAATTGGAGAATTTATGTGGATAATACGAGGTGCAATATCTAATAAGACCTTATGATATGTCATCCATTGCATACAGAATCAAATCTATGCCTTGGTGGTCTAGCATAATCAAATCAGCATAGTAAACCTTTCAGTTTAGGGTAATAGGGGCTTTGGACAGAATTTTGTTGGCACAAATTTGCCCACCCGATGATTTAATATTATACGATGTATTTGTAGCATGTGTGGATAAATTTAGCCTTTGCACACATGATTTACTAACAAAATTATGCGAGGCACCGGAATCAATTAATATGATGAAAGGCGAATCGTTAAGCGAGAACGTACCAGCAAGTACCGGCTCACCCTGAGGAATGTCATCAAGATTAGTGTAGTTGACATGTCCAGATTTATTTCCTGCCCACGCTGTTGATTTGCAGCACTCACGAGCTTGTTTTCTAGCTTCACTTCGGGGATAAGTACATTCCTTCGAGAAATGACCGACACGGCCACAATTGTAACAGGGATAAGGGTTGTACTGTCCCGCTGATGGTGCATTGCGTGCATTCTGATTTTGTTGCTGTGATGGTGCACACGACACTTGAGGCTGTTGTGGTGGTGCTGGAATACAAGACTGTTGTGGTGGACGATTAAAATTCTGAGGTCCTAGACAATAAAATTGCTGCTGTCGTGCTGCCCGATATCGTTGTCCTGATAGAGATGTATATACCAAACGGTGTTTGGGCGGTGGTGCAGCAGTGTTTCCAGTGGGTGGAGCCTTCCTTTTATGCTCATCATTTTGCACTTCGCGATACGCATCTTCTTGAACAATGGCAGCATTGACAAGATCATTAAAAGTTCCCGTCGTCTGCCAAGTCAACTTTTCCTAGAGTGTGGGGTTCATACCGTGTCGAAATGCAGCACGCTTCTTAGCTTCCGAATCCACATATAGAGGAACATACTGTGCCAGATGATTAAACTTTTGAGAATACTCTAGCACGGTCCTCCCTCCTTGTTTCAAATCTAGAAATTCCTGGAGCTTTCTCTCCATAACTCCAGCAGGTATAAAATGGGAACGGAATGCATTTTTGAACTCGTCCCATAGCACAATATGACCTTCTGAAAGTGAGGCCATATAATTTGCCCACCATACATTTGCTGACCCCAGCAGTTGTTGTGCAGCAAATAGCGGCTTCTGGCATTTGTGCACTGCAGCAGCCCGAACTTAGATTCGATGATGCGAATAAAATTATCCGCATCTAGTGGCTCTCTAGCATGCTGAAAGGTTGGGGGATGTGTAGACAAGAAGTCTTGATAAGTGCTTTGCCGTGGCTGATCATCACGGCGCCCGCCATTACGGCTCAAGAGTTGAGCTATTTGCCTGAGTAGCTCAGTATCTTCCTATCTTGATTCAAACACCATAGACATAACTTGAGCCCATGGATTTGGTGGCGGAGGTGGAAGATCATCATTTTGAGCTCCTTGTTGTGAGCTCTCCGGCTCACCACGGCGGGTGGTAACCATTCTGAAATTTCAGATCATACATTAATTCATATTGAATACATGAATGAATGAACAAAGCATAACTTGACATGAGCAAAAATTAAAATCTCATAATTGACCCAATAGTTAAAACAACCACAACCATTTTTCATTTAGCTCTCAAAAGGAAATACATGGTTGTAGCATTACAAAGTTAGACTAAATATCATACATTCGCCATACTTCATGATATGATACAAGTATGAGTTTAAACAGCACTACATGGTTACTACAATATATACACATTATTACATCGATACTGGTACAGCTCATAAAATCATCTAGCTCCTTATCTAAAGAGTGAGGGTGCTGCTAACAACATCCGTGTCATCATCCTCATCCATAACGAGAGGAAGAGTAGAAGAATCCGCAGCAAGGTTACCCAAAATTAGCTCATCGGGAGGGATAACCAGAGGGTGATGCTGTAGCTGATGTTATACACCTAAGTGGTGTAACTCCTCAAAATCATGCTGAGCATCCTCCAAATCAATTTGCAAGTCATGATTAACCTCTTGGGCAAGTCCTAGCTGTTCTTGAATCTCAGCTAGCTGCTCCTCTCTAGCAACTAACTGCTGCTCAAGCTCAGTGATATGCGCAGCCTGAATAGCATTAAGCTGGAGCTGCTCATCAACATGCTCCCTCTCATGCTCAATAGCAAACTGAAGTCCCTCTACCTGGAGGCGTACTTCAGACTCACGGCGCTGCCAACGAGTATAGAGCTCTGTGGCATAGTAACAAGGTATCACCACATATGGGTTATAAGTAATAGCTGACATGTCCTGAACAAGAGACATACGGAGATGCCATAAGTGGTTATTGGCTGGGTCTGTCACAGGCAAAAGAGAATACATCATTCCAGTAACACAGGTGTTGTTCTCACAGAAAGTGGTGATGGCTTTAAGAGCAGCCATCTCCCAAGTCCCAAAGAAATGGGATCCCTCTACTGTCACAAACCAACCATCATGGTAGGGATAGGTGAGCTTAGGAAGGATGCACACATGCACCGTACATGAACCTCCAGGCAAATCAGTGTATTCCCTACGAACATATGCAGGTGGCTCAGTGTACCCAAAAGTTTGCAACATTCCCCATAAGAATGCCGACAAACCGGGACTGTGGAGAGCCTCAGTGTAAGTCCAACCATTATGTAAAATGTGTACATGAGGATCCATCTACACAAAAGAATGGTTCAGTCATATTATCAGAATGACAAAACCAAAAACTTTTAAGGAAAAATTTTATTATGAGTGCTAACGATCAATTTGTCACTAGCACAAGAACAGAATTTTACTTTCTATTGAACAAGGTGTCAAAGTTTCACAGTTCTGGAAATTTTAGAATCAACTAAAAAATTATGCATAACATCTTCACATAGAGGACTTCATAAGCTTTCCAGAATGTACTCATACATGTTCACCACATAAATGAAAATAAAGACGTGAAATTCTTAAGTTAATGCTGGATCATACGGATCTGGACTGTGTAAGGTGTAAAGTTGGCATTCTGGAGCCGTGTTGAAAAGATTTAAATTTACAATTGAGTTATAAATCGAAGATTTCTTCAGTATCTTTCCAACCCATATTTGCTCAACAATTTAGCCAAAATAAAACTGGAGTTATGAATTTTGCAATTAGCTCATTATTCCATCAGTCTGAACAAGGAGCAGAATATCATTGAATTTTTCAACAAATCTGACCAAATTGCATCCAGAATCAGGCAAAACTCATAACTAAGGAGTCGTAGCTAGTCAAAGGTTCTTTCCAACGGCTACTCATAGAAAAATTTAGGGTAAACATGTCAGGAGATATGAAACTTTTCCTATGAGCTGTCAGATTTTGATCAACAGAGAACCGATTTACAAAATCTTCAGTTCTGGAGCATTTATCAACTGAATTAAATTTCGACAAGAGTTGGAACATCAAGAGGACTCCTAGCTCCTTCCAGAAATTATTTACATGCTCCAAAATCCTAAAGGACCAATAATCTATGAATTTTTGAAAATCAGGATAGATTAGTTTAGTGTGAACAAACTAGTTTTGGTTTGACAGATTGGTTTCAAGCTTTACAAATTATTTTGCTCATATTTTAAACACAGAATTGAGAAGGTGAAATAGAGGTAAGATCAAATTTTAGTGCATTGGATTAAAATGCCCATGCCATGAATGCAAGTGAATTGTTTTTGATCCTAACCGTTCCTCACTAAAAAGAAAATATATAGACACATATACCGACACATTGCAGTATTCGTAATTTTTGGTGACGACCCGTACTCACGAGCAAACATTCTAAGTTTCCGACACACACACACTCTAACGTGGTTAGTGTACCTGCAAGAGATCATTTCAGAAACATTACATCAAATTCAAAAGAAACTACAAAAATAAGCAGTTTATATACTACTTGGCAACGGTTCATGAAACGAACCGCCTTGCGAAACCATGGTCCTCGCAAGCGGATCCATGCTCATAAAACTACCATGATGAGCATCCTCTATAAAAAAAGTTGGTATGGTTTATGGAAGAAACCGTCTCACGAAATCATAGCCCTCGTGAGTGAACTCTACGCTCCAACACTTGTTCAAGGATCCAAAAAGAAAATATGTTGGCAATGATTCATGGAAAAGAATCATCTTGCAAAGCCACAGTCCTTGCAAGCGGACTATAAATGTCAAATGGAAACCCAATTAGCAAACCAACTCAAACATAACCCGTTAGCTTGTCACCATTCTAACCTTTACTAAATAGTTGGGCATATACTAATGTATCCTCACCATATACACCGTATTTTAAATATATGTCTAAATTATTGTATTATCTCGAAACATAGCTCTGATAACAGCTGTCACAACCCCCTTGGACTGAAGTTCCCGAGGTGCTGATTAAGCAGACACAAGATAATACAACAACCGACCAAGTTCAAATTACGTAAAAGAGTGTTATTTATTATACATCAGAGTTAAGGACTTAAGTGCAGCGGAAATATTATAAAGTTCAGTTTTAAAAGCAGTGGAAGATAACGTGATTAAACATCTACAATTTATAACTCAACGATAATGACAAGTGTGATAAATCCGAGCCCATACGGATTATCACCTAGCATCATACAACAACAACGGCTACTCAGTCTCCCACTGGGCAGACCATCCCTTAGGGATAGACATATCCCAAGAAAGAACACCCATAGGTAGATCATATGCATCAGTGTTATTACCTGAAATAAAGAAAACAACAACATGGCAAAGCCTGAGCTACTAAGCTCAACAAGTCTTACCTGACAAGTATTAAATCTAGACATGCTTACGCTCAGAGATGGATAAAAGTAAATTTAGTGAACCTTCTAATAACTATAATAGTGTAAGATAACTTGCATGTCAAAGTAATAAGTACAACAAGCAATCTGAAAATTTAATTAAGTAACAAAGAACTTCAGTTCAGATTCACTAAAATTCAATATTCCTCATCCCAACATTCTATTAATTATTATTAGTGAGATTCTTAAGCTACGATGTGACGCAGTGAATAAGCGGTACTCATTACTGCGAGGGACAGCGATTGCAATCATTTTACATTAGCTGGGAAAACTCGAAGTACACGGCATACGCATCATTCAAGAACACGTATGACAACTTTTCACAAAGTCATAATACAAGCCGATCCGGGTCCAAAGGCCCGAGTGGGCAGCCATTCCACGGTAACGTCGGGAATCTGTCCACTCCTACCGGATCACACGACCAAGCGTTTGGGTATCATCCAGCATGCACATGACAATGCTACATCAGTTTACTAGTTCCCATATACTAGCATGCCTTCGGTACTGTTCAATACTTACTCAGCAGGGCCGATAACGGACGGGTCCTAGGTCGACACAGACAGGGCTACAACCTTGCAAGCCATGTCCTCTGAAGGCACATGATCTTTGCCCTTTCACCTACAGGGCATGTCCATGTCTCAAATTTTAGTTGCTAACCTCAACGGCTGCCACCTTGCGAGACAAAAACCACCACTGGTACTTTGCCTTCGCCCTTTCCAATATAGACCCGTTTAGTCCAAATTTTAATATTCTTAATTCACCATGTGACTATCATCATGTTACTAATATTTCAAGTACCATAACAATATACAACCTACAACTAAGTATAATAATTCCTCTATAATCTACCGGTACCTGCATACCATGTCTAAAATAAAATAGGATATTTCCAGGAAATACAGGTGGGTTTTCATCCAACTTCTAAACTTAATGCACAAACAACCTATACACATCTAGCAATTTAATTACTGGAATTAATCAAATTAATACATGGGAATGTTCCGGGGCTTGCCTTGAGCAACAACCATGGAGTTAGTACTGATGTTAGGATCTTCTTGTGTAGAAAAATCCGAGGAATCCTTCTGAAAATCCTCCATAGTAGAGTTAACGTTTCCTATGAAATACCTATATGTCAATACAGAGAATATATAGATAATGCAACAAAATGTGATGCATAAGATGAATGAGCATATCAGTAAAATTTGTTCCTCAACATTGTTCTCGAACCCATATGCTTCAGAGCTAGCAACTCTAATAATAGGAAATTACACATAAAGTTTTCTATTGCATTTACATAAGGTTATTTAGACATGAAAAGCAAATAATTTAATTAGTAAAATATAAATTATGCTACTGGACATGAGTGATCCACAGGTGATTGATATATGTATGATCAGAAAATTTGCCAATTTTCATTAATATATAATGAGCCATTAATTAATAATACATTTAGCAAGATCTAAGAGTAAATAAATTCTAGTAAAATATGAACAGCAGATAAATTCCTACAAAAATTCATGGTGATGCAATATGACAAGAATGGGTTTTGTGCACAAGCATAAACTCTAAATGTTTACAGAAATTAATATAATGCATTTCCAAGCATTTCAAAGATAAAATCATATTTAATTTCATGTCCAGAAACTAGGGTCATCAATTTATCATACAAACTAAGCAAGTCAAGCGAAGATCAGAACAATTTAATTTACTATTTTATCCATTATACAACTAAAGATATGAATTTATTAAGCTTTAAACTAATTAATTAATACATCAAAACTTTCCATATAAAACATGCAAAGTAACATGTTCAAAGCATTGTACTCATCACAAGGAATCCAACAAAATTTATTTAGCAATTTTTGGAGCTATAAATCTCTAGATATGGATTTTACAAGGTTAAAGCATTTTCTGGATTTTTATTTGAACTTCGCATTATTTACGAAACTGCTATCAGTTCATTTTTTGAACTGAACCGAGCGCGTGCTCGCGCTCGGGCAGCGGCGTGGCTGCCGGAGCGGCTTTGGAGCTCGTTGCCGGGCTCTAGGATCACCAGAGTTGGACTCCGTGCTTACTCGAGCGTAGAGCACGACACGGTGAGCACTTTGGCGGGGTTCAGGAGGAGAGTTGCTCACCGGAAGTTCGTCGGTGTCGAGCGGCGGCAAAACAAAGAAGGTCGGCGATGGCAAGGGTTCGATGTGGGGGTCAAGGAGAGAGGCGGAGTGGTCAGAGAGCACTAGTGGACTCTGGCGAAGCTCGGAGTGATCACCGAGGCAACGGAGAAGAGCCGTATGAAGCTGTCACTGTGGAGCTCCCATGGTGGCCGACGGCAGCGGAAGGGGAAAAGTGGAACGGCGACGACCTCAAGGCAAAAATAGAGACCAGATCAAGACAAGGACGTGCGTCAAAGAGTTGCGCATCAATGAGAAGAGAAATAAACCCATCAAACTCACCAGTGAAGAAGAAATTCATCGATTCATGGTTCGGGTGCCATGAACGAGAGAGCTCCGATTTTTTCTCAAATTATAGCTAACTAGTACATTGATTGGGGTGAGGCTTGTTCTAGCTATTAGTTTACTTCATGATGCCTCCGTCTTGATCAAGAGCTCGAGTTTTGCGGCTTGGTTTGGCGAATGTGACGAGCTCCAGAGGGTGGCGACAATGGTGGAAGAACAGAGAAGGAGAAAGGAGGCCGGGAGGGGGTTTCGCGCGGTGGAGCCGAGGCAAAGACGGAGGGGCCGAGGAGGAGAGCCAGGCGGAGGATCGAGGCGGGCTTTTATGCTCTGATTTTGACGGCAATTCGTCAACACGCGGTGGCGGTGTGTCGGCATGCATGGAGCACGGGCGCCAGCGAGAGAGAGAAGAGAAAGGGAGAGAGACTGACGGCTGGGTCCCACTGCCAGGATTTAATTTTTTCCAGGATTTGTTTCGACCACAAGTTCAAAAATATAAATAAAATAGCTGCTGACTCCAAATTAATTTAGGAAAATTTGTATAGAAACTTTGAGTTGAGTAGATCACAATGTGGCAAGGGTACAGTTTCAAAATCCAATGATTTGAATTTGCCAACAATTTGAATGTGAATAAATTGAAACTTCTAGGAATTTATTAGGGTATTTCCCTTTTGAATAAAATTCTGAGAAAATTCCTAAAATTCTTTTATGGCCAACCCTGTCACATGAATTTTTGATAGCACCAAGTTGTATGGAAAAATTTTAAATTGCTTCATAACCTATCCTTACTTCACTTTGAATTCAAATTTAAATAATTTGAATTGCAACAAAATTTGAATTATGACTTGATGAACCAGAATTAGGTGCAAGGATGTGTTAGAAAGCATGTGGTGACACTGGGGTGTCATAGAGAATTAGCAACATGAATAGTTGCACCAGAATCAATCCACCATGTGGATCTAGAATAATCAATATACGAGTATTCATTTACAAAAGTAATAACGTTCTCACCCCTTCTTGCCATGAATGCTTTCAGGTAGTCTGGATAGTCTTTCTTGAAATGTCCTTTCTTCTTGCAGTGGAGACACTGGCCCTTCTCCATTGTCCACTCTCTCTGCTGGGGTGGAGGTGGAGGCTGATGCTGCTTTTCCTTTGATGAAGTGGAGGGATTAAAGTTTTTTTTTTGTTGTCCTTGAAATAGTTCAAGGAACTTCCACTTGATTGCTTGAGAGTCTCTTCATGTTGCACACAATTGGCAATGAGCTTATCATAAGTCCATTTCTTAGGATTATAGTTGTAGTTGACAACAAAGTTGTCAAACTCCTTAGGCAAAGAAGCCAAGATCAGGTGTACCACAAACTCATCTATAAGTCTCAACTTCATTGGCACCAACTTGTTGGCCATGTCCATCATGTGAAGGACGTGGTCCCTCATGCTATTCCCTGTGTACTTTTGTGTCACAAGTTGCTTGATCAACAGAGTAACATAAGTCTTTTGTGTCACAACTTGTTCTTTATCCTTTCAAGGTACTCCTTGACATTGTCACAATCTTGGATTGAGCCCATTGGATTGAACCCAAAATGGATGGCTCAATCATGTTCTTTACCAAGGACAAGCACTTCTTATTGTCCATGGTCCATTTCCTATGAGTAAGATCATAGGTAGCTCTTATGGGAGCAAAATCTCGCTCCCACTTTTGCCCATGTCCATCATGCGAAGGACGTGGTCCCTCATGCCATTCCCTGTGTACTCTCTGAAAATTCTATCTCCTTGGTTCAAAATTTTCCAGAGGTAAATAATCAATTTCATTCAAAAACTCATCAAAAAACCAATCAAAACTGGCCAAAAACAGTTCAAACATATAAACAAAAAAAATACTATTCATTCCTTATTATTTTGGCCCAGGAAATAATTTCAACCTACCCAGACCCGTCAGCACGCGTGCGAGAAAATGACAGCCGGCGGCCCAGACCAGTCGGCGCGCGCTCTCAGTCGTGGCTTTTCTGCCCAGTCCAACATGGTGCAGGAAAGCGGCGGCCAAGCACAACCGAGCCGCCTCCACCCCCGCCTCAATTGCCACCGTCCATCGAGATGGACGGTCAGGAGCTCTTTTCAGCGGAACAAAACCACAGCACGCCTGCTCCCCCTTAACCCTAGCCTTCATTTCTCTCCTCATCGTCTCTTCTCCACGGCACCAAAGGTGACAACAGCAGCAGCACTCCGGCCAGTGAAGAGAAGAAGAAGCACGGTGCCGCTGCTAGGCTCCTCACTGGTGCGCGCGTCCACCCATCGGTGAGTGCTCCACCGTCGTGTAGCCTCACGATGTCGTCTCCTCATCCCGAGTCCCGCGTGCACATCGGTATCCCGATGACGAGCGGCGCTCGGTCATCTGTCCCGTGCCGACAAGCGGAACGGCCAACGATGGCAAGGAGTCCAGGTATGCCCCGAATCCCTATCGCGCTCCTTTTGTTTTCCTTTGACCCGTAGATCTAGGATAGGGTTAGGGTTCAATCTGTTTCTCTTTGACCGATTAGACTTGATCTCCTTTTCTACTGCTGTTCTAATCGATGCGCAAAAACCAAACACTTTGGTACCATTGTTAGACTTAGGATCTAGGCATCAACCAAAACCAGTAGCTAAACATGTGCATGGGGGTCGATCTAACTCGTGCGACAGAGAGAAAAGAGAGAAACTAGAGAGGTGACGCTGTGCGGCGGTGATCTACGCTGCTTTCGACGTGGCGACTTTGGTGTTGTTTGCCACCGGCGATGAGGTCGGGGTAGATCCGGTGGACGACGGTGCGGTGTGGCCGGTGGCGATCCCGTCACTGGCTGAGCCCCCTCTCGATCGGATTAGGGTTTGTGGGTGGAGAAACTAGCGGCACGGTGAACCTCCTACCACGTACCGCCCGGCCTCCACCCCATTTATTTGGCGCAGTGTGACAGGAGCCTACTAGACAGAAAGAGGCTGGGCGCCCAACCTGGATATCAACCTAACAATTTCATGATATAAGTTCGTAGCTATATATACATAGTCTTCCTCATTGCTTTAGCATGATGATAATTAAAGAATAAATAAGTAATTAATCGTTTCATTGCAAAACCATAATCATATTGCCCTGCTAATTTTTCTTATATTAGATTATTCTTTGTGAGTATTACTCCTCTCAAGGCTTTTGCAAGATTTTTAATTTTTTTTATATCAATTTGCAAGTGAAATGAGTATTGTGGTTCATCAAGAACATACACGTAGAATGGAAAGTTAATTGGCGGTTGGTTTGTAACATCCAAAACAATATATTCTCTTATTCAGTAAATTAACATGATATAATTTAGCTATCAGTGCGTACCATTCATTGAGTTTATCTCCGACCAAAACACTTCGAAAACAAGAACGTTGTATAAGAAATATATGCCTTGAACCACGTGGACTCTAAAAGAACGTTGCTAATTTTATTATGTGCATTAGTAATCATAATTAGTTTCTAAAAAATTAATTTAGTTGTACTAATATTTTTTTCATTCCTACATTCCAAACATCTAAAGTTTACCATTTTTCTGTTTTGGATTCCTACGATATTTTTACCTTTTTATTCATATGTTTTCTCTAATGCTACATTTTTTTTTCCTATTCCTCTGTTTTTTTATTCCTTCTTGCCAAACACAACCTAGTTTTGTCGAATTTGGCTCCCGTATCTGGACGCGTGCTCCCAAGACAAGGAATTAAAGCACTGCCGCTGCCTTCTCATCTTCGCAGGACTGTTAAGCTGTAAAATTGAAAAAAAGAAAAAAAAAACAAGGCGGTCAGAGGTTGAACCGGCAACCTCAGGCCTCAATTACTGGCTTAGCCAGTCAACCAAAGAGAGATAATTGTAAAGCTCTCTGCCATGCATGGGAATGGGCGAATGGCAATAGCTCCGACCTCCGCCGCCTGGGACATCCGCTCCAAAGTCCACTGGAGTGACAAGGAGTACGTGTTTGAGCTCGCAATCGGCGCGCCGCCGCTACCGTCAGCATCCTCATCTGGACGCAGTCACGGCCGTGCACGAACTGCGCCTACCCATATCTTTTGACCTTAAATATTCACAACTATGATTGTTTAGAGAAATGCTATAGGTCGCAAAGAATACAGAAATGGCCTCTACTTTGATTATATTCGCAACTATGATAGTTTAGAGATTTAAGACCATTTCTTCTCATTTCTCAAATGATGCAAAATATTTTTAAAAATAATTAATTTTGGTCATCGAAAGCAACGATATTTCTGAAATATCGTGTTTATCGGTAATCTCTGATATTTTTTTCTACCAAATTTTTTTTCCTAGGTTGACGCCCATATACAACACCTTCACCTCGCGCAGCTTCGCTTCTCCCACGAGCCGTGCTCTAGCGCCATGTGCCAGGGCTCCAAGCGGTTCCCATTCATCAGCGGCGGAGGTGCAGCCCGTGCTAGTTAGCGGCTGAAATTTCAGCCAAGCTTAACTGCCCAGCAGCAGGCTGCCTGCCCCGTTGCCGACTAAAAGTAATAGGAAAGGAAGTATCGCTAAAATGACTTTGCATTCTGCTCATTGTTGAATTCCCAGCAACCACTTCGTGAACGAGTAGGACTCTACATAGTAGCCACTTTGTGAACCAGTGTTCTACGTATGACGGCAAACCAGGCAGAAAAACACGAACGGACGACATGGCAGACCGAAGGGGCAGATTCTAGGCAGACATGTCATGGTTACCTAATGTAATAAGAGTAGAGAAGATGTCGTCATTATGTGAATAATCATCTGCAAAATATGTGCTTAAAAAAATAAATCAATAGGGTAACCAAAAGAATATCATAGAATACTAATTATAGTTTTCTAAATTTTTAGCCACACAAATGCGCTGGCCAATTTGCTCCAAGGTCTAGGAATTGCCACATTAATACGGGGAAATAATAAAAATAATTATCCATCACTGCTATTATAACAAAATTAGACTAAATTACTTCTATATATGTTTATAAAGTTTCCATTGTAACCATTGAAAATAGATTAAAATAACTTTATATAACTTTTTAAAATAAAAAAAGTCTATATGAATTGTATGTAAAAACTTATCCTTCCCTTATCTCTCTCCTCAAAACCCGTTGTTCCCTTCCCCTATCTCTCTCCTCAAAACCTGCTTTTAATTAGCCCTTAGCCAAAAATCTTAATTTTTTTTGCAGCCAAAATACATAGAATCAGATTTCATTGCAGCCGAATGCCCTTGGCGAAGGTTCATAGAGAGACAAGGACAATGCTTTGGCCATGGTTGTGTGTGTGTGTATGAGAGAGAGAGAGAGAGAGAGAGATTTTGGGTGCAAATAAAATTGACTCTAGGTTCATCACCTATCTCATGCCTAGATCAGGCCAGTTGGTAATCCTTTGCTCATATACTCATATAGTTGACTAGCAAATTACCCGTACGTTGCTACGGGTTTTAAATAAATAAACTGTAGATCACACTCATATATTTGATAGGTATTATATGATAATAATTATGATTTATTAAACATTTAATTTAGTAAGTGCACAATAACATCAGGTTTGTTCTCAAGAGAAAAAATAGAGCATGTTTTAGGATTGCATTGAAAAACAGCTGAGATGTTCATAAAATCATATCGATGCAAAATATCATATGCGGCTGAAAAGTCCATGTTTATTTTTTTTCTAAAAGTATCATTCATAAATCAAGAATTAGGAAGATCTGAAATCCCAAGGAAGAAGTCAAACAAACACATTACTTTTACCTATGTTCAGTTAGCAATCAATAATGGAACAGAAAAAAAGCAAAGGGTCATCTTGAACAAGAGTTCATCTGATTGCATCTATTACTATACCTCATCTTGTAAAGCACTTGAACAAAGTATCATGTGAATAAATGAAAACCTATAATTTATTTCTAGATAATAATTCAAATTATATGATATTGTGCAGACAACAAACTATGTTTGAAGAATGTAATAAACTGCACAATACTATTATCAAGGCATATTTCTTACATCAAACTTTATTTCCATAAAATCTTCTTGTGCGGAAGTAAAACTTGAATTGAAACTTAAAGTTTGGAATGGGAAAGCTTTGGGTTCTATGCATTCTCTGATTCCCAAATGTGTTACTATCCTGTTCATACCAGTAGTGATATATGTGCCTCGCGTCATGGTGTCTTCTGTTACCTTGCATGCAAGGTAATCGCATATGCTTTTGCAGAAGGAGAAGCACGCAAGGGTGTTCTTAGCTCCTATTTGATGAGCTTGAGAAACCTACAGGCTAAAAGCATTGACGTTCATATGCAGAGAATAGACGACGATGGCCTGAGGCCCTGGCGCCCTGTACAAGGAACTTGCCCCTTATTTGCCCAGCTGCCTGTAGCTCGGTGCAAGGCACAACTCTAACAGGCGTTGATGTCGTGGCCGGGGACAACCTCAGTCGGCTCCTCTCTTCTTCTGTCACCTGATCGATCACAATCTTGTGCCTTGTGTGAATTTTTGAAGAAGAATAGAAGAACGGTAGATAATTTCCATCATGAGAACTAAGACGCGCTAACATGATAGAATCTGCTGTGTGAGTGCCTAGTACGCCTGATGCACAACCATGAAATCTGGTGATCATCCATGGAACAAAGTACCTTTATCCTCTTTAATTTTATGTCAAAAAGTATCTTGTCCTCCGCACAAGACATGATGCCCGCAGACAACCATCCACGCAGGCTGCCGCCACGATCTCCTTTTCAGCCGATCTCTCCGATGTTCATTCACGGTGATCAAGCAGGAGCTCCTCTAGATCTGCTTGCATTGGAGGATGTCCTCGACAAAGGGGAGGACTCCGCCAAGCTGCAGACAAAGACGCTAGGGTCCCGACCTTGTGATCTCACGTACTAATGAGAGGAAGGAGCGATGCACTCATCGACGGGACGAAGAAGCCGGCGACATAAGGTGCAATCCGTACATGGACACGCGGAAGGGAGAACGCTTGACGGACGGACGGGGAACGACAACGGAAGCCTGGGCAGAATACGACCACACGACAGGAACACTGGTTGACGGCAGCGATATGTATATGACCACATCTAATAGTTTAGACTTGGTTTTGTGCCCCTAGGGGTCTCGTGGGGGACTCGGACTCATAGTCCACATCGCACACAATGGCATACGATCGGAGAAAACACTACATTATGAAAAGCTACAATGTAGAAACACGGACACGAAGTGGACGACCGCACCTCAATTAATAGATTGTAGAGATTCCTGTTATATATCCAAGTCCAGCTTGCCCTCTAAATTGACTAAGCGATGATAAATTGGAGCTTGCCGTCAATTGAAATTGGTCATATGGAATCATCGAGGACTAAAAGAGAGACAAAATTAGTAACAAATAAATAAAATTACCATAATGTTCCATATACTTGGCATAAAACAAAATAGTAGTTCAACCTTTATATTTATGAAAATAGTTTAATATTTTATTTGTACTAAATGAAACATTAACAAAATATCATCATTGATTTTTTCAGTGAGATATAAAATTAGCAGCGCGAGTGCATGGGTAGATTGACTTGTTCTCCTAATTCCTAGGCCCGCCACTGCCCAGCCCAATCCAGCGCTCAGCCAACCTAAACGCACACAAATCAATTTGCACTGCTGGTTCATCATCATATTGTTCATCCGAGAACATGAACCGAGTAGCCAAGAGAAGAAAAGAAGATCGACTGGGATTTATGTTTACAAAGTTTGCTATTAATCAATAGTGTATGGACTCAGAAAACTGTGAGCTCAGCGTCAACCATCGTCAAATCTGGCGAGCCGGCGTATGTTGGCCGAAACATGGCGTACGACGACAGTGCCCTGGCGAGGCGCTTGCGTGACTGGAATCACCTTACTTGAGTTGTTCTTCTTGTAATTTTTGCAGAAGAAAGAAATTATTTTATTAGTTGCAGATGCGTGTAGGGAGAGAGATTTCGTTTTCCTTTTTCTGATTATAGATGCACGACTCTGGATTGTGATTTATGAGTTCAGATGGGCTGTGGCATTCTTTCTCTCTCTCTCTCTCTCTCTCTCTCTCTCTCTCTCTCTCTCTCTCTCTCTCTCTCTCTCTTTTCCCAGTAGGTTTATGGAGGACCAGCCGAGGAGGAAGATGAAGCATTGTAGTACGGAGATCCGAATTCCATGGGTCTGGGCTCAACCGGCCAGGGTGTGAACGGATGGCCCTAGAAATATAATTAAAATATTTAATTAAACAGGTTTTGTTTTTATGGTGTTTGCGAGGTACCAAGAGGTATTATGATATAGACCGTTGATTAAGAGAGGGGCAAGATACGGAATAAAAATTATCATAACCAATGGTGAATGGGTAATAATATAGAACCCAAATGACCTTATGTTACTTATTAACATTATATGTAACCCGCATGGGCCACCGCCATTGTGTAGAAAAATTCATGGTAGCCTATTCTTCGTGTGCCACAGCTGCCACCATATCGTCCATCACAATCTAGACGCATGACAAGTGAATAGGCACGAGATCGGGTGCTGGGATGGCGTAGTCAGGCCAGTGACTACGCGTTTGAAGTTTGGGTTGAGATTGATAAATTTCCGTAGGGCAGGTAATTGAAATGTGAATCTTTACTGAGTGTTCTATTTGATTACTCAATTGCATATTGTGAGGTTGGACTGTACAATTGTATTCTATGAGATCAGAATTGACAAGCAGAAGCTACGACCCAAACTGACATTTCACATATTGAATTACTTATTTATATCTTCATTACTTAGATTATGGCCTTGTAAAATTATAATGCTTGGATCTAGTTTGACCCGTGTAGGATCTAGTATATCGACTAGAGGGGGGTGAATAGGCGGTTTCAATTCTAATTATTTGCTACCCGATCAAAAATAATTATGGAATTTTAAACAATTGATCATGAGCAATATAAATAGAGCTATTGTTTTTTTTTTGATACAAGAGAAACACATCACTCTAATGTCTAAGTCAAAGTTTGCAATCCTAGGGTGAGATGAGAGCAAAACAATTCTAATAAGGTAAATTGCATGAATAAGAGAAGCACAAGTAAAAGACTAAATAGATCTCACATCAAAACAAGTAACTTGAACTCTATGTATATGAGATTGCAAGAATGAGCAAAAAGTAAATGGTCACAAATAGACAAACCATAAGGGAGACACCAAATTTTTTGTTGTGGTCTCGATGACTTGCAGGTCACCTCTAATCCATGTTGAGGTAGATTCAAGCCTTTAATTTGGTTCTCTATCAAGTATGCACATCTCCAACAAGAAGGTCTCACACAAGAGCAACTTGATCTTAAGACAAGTCAATCCCTTGAACCTCTCCAAACCTTGATTCCACTAGAGTTTCCCTTATCACTCCGGCGAGATGAGCACAATACCTCTCACAAGAACACCGGCCACCTTCACTATCTTCTTGATGGACTCACTATTTTCGCACCATGCCATATAGGAGGCAACAACCAGTAACAAGCCAAGACACACTTGACTCTCACCAATTTGCTCAAAGCTCAATCAACAATGTAAATGCACTTGAATCTTTTATCTCACCCTCTATTTGGTGCAACACATGCACAAATATATGAAGGGACTCTTCTCCAGCTCAAGGATGTTCAACGGGGGTGTCTAACCTATTCCCAAGCCGCAGATAATGGGGTATATATAGACTACACCAATAAAACTAGCCGTTATCTTAGGACAGCTCGAGAAACTCTATTTTCACAATCAGACCACATTACAAGCCCGATCAGACCGCCATTCAAACCAACGGCTAGAAAACTAGCCATTGCAACTATTTTTCGACCTATGGCGGTCAGACCGCCATAAGCACTCTCGGGACCAAACTCTCTGGACGCACACGATCAAACCCCCTTGTCCAGGAGGTCAGATCGCCATCCCTTTTTCAGCATGACCAACCTTCAAAGATACATCCGTAACTTTTGACACTTAAAAGTCCAATTTTCATGATCTTGAACATTTCGAAAAGATAATTCAGAGGGCTACACATACCTATTGATTTCTTGACCCAAAACAAAATGGAGGAAAGACAAAATATTATCCAAAGATCAATCTTCAAGGAAAAAACATGAGCCTCAATCATTTGTAAAACACATTTGTAAATATTAGCATCGTGTCAAGGAGATTATGCATATGCAAGATTGAGATTCTCAACCCATGGTAGAAATGATTGTATTTATTTTACCTTGGATGTTCTTATTGTTCAGGTCACCCATTTGTTTTGGTTTATCGTTGATCTCTTGTTCTGATAGCTAAGAGTGTCTTCTTTTTCCCACTCGTATGCAGCAGAATACTATCTTCCATGACACTAAATCTCGAAACAACCAGATGTACCTGACCTCAAATAGATTGATGAGAATAACCACAAGCATGGAGGCTTGATGAGCTTGATGGAGTCCAAGGGTTGATGACGATGGATCAAAGCTAATGACAAGCTATGAAGCAAGTGTTGGGAACACTTGTCTAGTTGTTAGGTCTTTGAGTCTAAAGGAAAAACTGGACTATCAAGGGGGTCTAGGTCATTTCTCTTAGGTCATGTTCTAGTCGGTGATGTGCATGGGGGCTCAGAAAAATCACAGGCACTAGGTGACAGTGAAGAAGCCAAGGAGATGTTCGAAGAAGCCGGGAAACAAAGTCAAGCAAGAATGAGGAGTTTCAGCTTCTGGACGAAGTGACCAAATAGAGGGATCAGAGGTGAACAGACTGTACAGTCACTAAGAGGTTTTTGTCCAGGACTTACAACAAGTAGCAAGGAATCTGCTTGTGCTGAGATCTATAGAGATCGGATGGTCTGGTCTACAGACTAGACGGTCCGGTCTGTGTGATACAGAGCAGGGCAAAGAGGAAGTTGTCAGTGAAATGTTTTTGGACTGGAGAGAGAAACAAACCGTACGGTCCGGTCAATTGACTGTATGGTCTGGTCAGTGGAGGAGTTAGCAGGGGCAGAGCCGTTGCAGCTAAAGACTACAGTGACTGGACGGTCTGGTCAGGCAGTGACCGGACAATCCAGTCAGTTGGCCTAGAAAGCTGATTTCATGGAGCAACGACTAGTTAGAGGTTGGAAGCCTATATAACTTCGTTGCTAGGGTCTTAGAGACCTCTCTTGGCCAGTGGAATACCTGATAGCATTTGGTAAGGTCCAAGAGGAAAAGAGGAGAGCACTAGGAGGAGATATTGCATATCTTGAGAGTGCTAGTGAGAGTAACTTGAGCATTGATGCGCATCTAAGGCTAGGTTGTCCTTGAGGGTGTGATCTAGGTTGTTACTCTTGGTCTATGGTGAGACCTAGACCGGTTAGGTGTTGGTGATCGAGTCTAT
The DNA here is from genome assembly GCA_032690845.1 of Eleusine coracana subsp. coracana. Classification (NCBI taxonomy): domain Eukaryota; kingdom Viridiplantae; phylum Streptophyta; class Magnoliopsida; order Poales; family Poaceae; genus Eleusine; species Eleusine coracana. The sequence goes on from CM064430.1 coordinate 49,458,103, forward strand.
CATGATTGGTTGTGAAGGCTGTCACATGTTTGTACATGGTTTGAGCCCACCAGTGAAAGGGGCATCAATAGTGAGTGCCCATGTTGGCTCGAGAAGTCCGACAAGTTCTCGAGGGAGGCGAGCTTGTGCCTTGGTGGCAGTGGTGACGCGTACCGTGTCTTCACTCCGGGAGTGATTGCGGGCTCGTCTGCGAGAACTTCACTTGGTGGCGGGAGGAGCTGGGACTCCGACGGGAGTGGTCCGACGAGTATTAGGGGAAGGCGCCTTCCTTCCGAGACCTCGTGAAACAATCATTAGCATTCCTTGACCGTACCCCTCTTTACTATTCTGCATTTGGGTGCTATAGTTGATAGGGTGACTTGTGGCTTGCATAGGCTAGTGTGATTTGCTTCCGTGCTTGCTTTCATCATGAACACTAGCACGTGTAGGGTCTTGGTCTCCTAGAATTGTTAGGTTGTAATGGTTTCTAGGTTCAAGTGTTGTTAACTAGCACATGTGTTTTGGAAAGTTTCCCTGACATCCTTCCAGTAAGGAAATTTGAACGCAATTGAAAGCAATTATGATCCTTTCATTAAGAAAAATTGAAAGCAAATATGCCATGTGTATGATTATATGGGAGTGAGGGTGCTGGTGGGTATCGGTGGGGGCTATATACGGAGTGGGTGAGAAAAGAATTAATTCTCCTGACGACACACAACTAAAATTGTGTCATTGAGGTGAAGGAGTTCCTTCATCAACTAATCGAGCAGTTAGATGTAGCGGTCCCACATTGACCAGAGGCTCTACATTGATGGGTATATATTGTTTTTGGTGAGTAGATTGGTCGCAGAGATTCATTCTTTATTAGTTTAGATAGATTATTTGATTTGTGTTCTGTTCCTAATCATTTGCTTTTTCTTATGTAGAGTGCTATTGGTTTACTCACTTCGATAGGAGACACGATTCCAAACCTCCTTGAATATCACCAGATTGTCACCAAGACATTCTGAAGTGAGGATGAAGGAATTAATTTCTACAACAAGTATGCTTGGGAAAAAGCATTTTGTATAAGAAAATCCTATGTTGATAGAAGAAATGCGGCAAAGGTGACATGAGTTAGAGTGATTGTCTATAGTAAACAAGGATTTCGTGAATTGAAGCATGTCAATAAAGAGAAAAGGACAAGAAATGCACGAAATGTCACTCGAGAGGGGTCTAGAGCAAAACTCATGATTGAGCTTAGCAAGGATACAGGTATGTGGTTTGTGAATCCTGGACATCTACTTATATCTATAGAGCTCCTATAGCACGCTACGTGCTAAATAAGCTATTTAGCACCTCAAGTATGTAATGATACTCTCTAGATTCTGAGATATACATGTGGGAGTAGCTACTCCTGGGAGTAGAAAAAATGCCTCATATGTAATGATACTCTCCAGATTATGAGATATAAGATTGTGAGATATATATATATATATATATATATATATATATATATATATATATATATATATATATATATATATATATATATATATATATATGAGGCATTTTTTCTACTTCCAAGAGTAGCTACTCCCACATGTATATCTCACAATCTGGAGAGTATCATTATATACTTGAGGTTTCTAAATATAGTATATGGTCATACTAGAGGGTATGTGGACATACTCACTTTTTTTATTGTGATACATGAAGTATGAAGACATACTTACTTTTATATAGCAGTAAATGTGATATATGTTTATAACTTAAGGACCCTTTAAAAAAATTATGGTTATCACAGTCAAAAATCATATTTTAAGTATATGTAAATACTGAAAATGATAAATGGGTATGAACACATATCTAAGGTGGTTTTTGAACGTGGGAGTAACTACCCATCGGCAAGAGTAATGGATGTTAATAATCCCTCTTGATGAACCCATAAAAACATTTCTATGTAACTATAAAGTACTATTTATAGTGATGATGTTGTTGCAACGCTTAATGGTAAAAATGATGAGAGTCAAATTGAAAAGACATGATGCTAGACAATACAATCTTGAGTATTGTAGTAACATAGTGATGTCAGATAGTGAAGCTAAATATTACAACCTTGAGTCAAATCGAAAAGACATGATGAAAGTATAAAAACTTAATATGCCACGTCGTAGATGTTAGCAAGGTTGAGGCATAAAAAATAGTAGTGATTTGAATCACACATGTGAGGACCCGAAAAGTTGAAAACTACTAATTAAAAATAATAATCATAAAAACAACATGAATTTTAGAGTGTCTAAATAGTAAAAAGTATGACCTTGTTCGAACTTAAAAATAGTTATTATGCAAAGTAATGAAATCCGCTGTCCATTTAATATTGCTCCTACCAAGCTCCATTGTCGCCCTAGAACTCAAACTCTATTGAATAGCTCTCTATGTAAATATGTTACACTCTAATCATAAAACTTTTATTGGACATGTCATTAAATGGAAAGATTGATTCACTTGAATCATACAATCTAGTGACAGGTATAATCTTTTTACAATTAGAAAATATATTTTGGCGCATTGCTTTTTGCCTTTAAGGATGATAATTCGTATGACTACAAAATATGTTTAACTGTGTTAAGGTTGTACCACGACAAATAAAACTCCATGAATTACCTACATGTAAATATTACCTACTGTAATCATAAAATCTTGATTTGATATGTCAAGTTGTATAGTTTAAATAGAAAGATCGATTCATTTGAAGCGTACAATCTGTTGTCATGTACAATTTTTTACAATCTCAAGTCATATTTTTGAATAATGGGGTTTTCCCTTTAGGCTGATAGTTTTTTATAAATGCATAGTATGTCTAATTAAGTACATGTTACAAATATTATAGCTCATAATCATAAAGATATATCACATAAGTTTTTTTAATTAACTCATCCTGTAATAATTGTTTGACATCCCAAGAACAGCTACAAAAATCAGGAGATACACGAAGTATATCTTAAGGTACGCCTCCTATGCCTGCATTCTACAAAGGTTTTGATGGTCCAGACGTCAGGTAGTATTTGATTTATGCCCACGATTTGCATACTACCTGTGGCAAAAATGGACTTAATCTGCACACCAATCAGACCAGAAACATGATCTATGTGTCATCTTGCCGTGCAGGTTAGCTAACGAATGGAATCACGAGTTAAAGAACATATAAACAAGGGGATTAGAGGAAGAGCAAATAGGAGCAGTAAGCATGAAGATTACCGTTGTTGAGGCATAAATACTAGCGCTACATGATCATAAATTTTAAATATTAAGCCATGAAGAATAGTTTGAGAGTATAAATCCAACGTGTAATCCTAAAGTGAGTATAAAAGACTATTGACTTAATGTTAGAATCTCGATACAAACATTTTTGCTTCAGACACAATTTTTACACTCTCAAATTAAAAATTACAATATGCACTAAGTGATATCCGATCACGCAAACTATCAGTTGTTCCAACTTGCCGCCCTGAGCTCCTGTGCATCTTCAGGTCGCCACCATAGCAGAATGTGTAATTACTCTCGGACAAACGTAGAGTGCAAAAAGATAGAAACAAGATAGGATGCACCCGCCCATGGAGCTGAATTCCTATCTCTTATCTGCAAGCCATATATGGATGTTATAAAAATCAAATCTCAACTTGCCATATTAGTAACCTAGAAGGTCATAATCATAACACATGGACGTTGGAAAAGCAAGCATTGCGGGTGTGCATGCATACCTGATCCGTTCCATTTGATGGTCTTGTAATTTATTCAGCACACAACACCTGGCGTATGAGCCAATAGAAATTTCGGTACCATGTTGCCACGCTTGAAGCAGGGATGCAAGGCATAATATATGTAATCACATAGAAAAAGGAAACAGAATAGAGAATTCCAATCTAAAGAAAAACATAATTAATTTGTTACATAGAAAACCATCATGGACTAGATCGGACAATTTGGACCTGCTTGCTCATACATGTACCGGAGTCAAGTCCTCTCGATTCATAGCTAGGACGCAACACCTAGCAAATCGTATGCCTGCACTCCACCTACGACTACGAGGGATCACCTGCATGCATGAATCAGATCAAGGATACGGTTTCCCATGCGAGGATGCTTAATCCTGAGGCACAGGTTGTCATCACACAAATAAAAGGAAGTGCCACCTGAAGACAAAAATCTGGCTTCCGAGGAAGACAAAAATTGAGCACTCGAATCTAAGAACCCTATCGATACCATGGGGAAGCAGATCCTTCCGGGGATGCAGTGGCCGGACAGGCCGGTGGCCAGAGACTTGCCGTAGGTCACGAGGAGAGGTGGATGCACACGGAAGAATGAGACTGAATAAATGGAATGATGTACACAACATTATAAATGGAGAAAAGGTAGCAGGGTCTGCATGCAACTTAACCATAATTACATGAAAAATTAAGGTATTAATTAAAAATATTAACGCATGCTGGTTGATTCGGCTGGGTCTGACTAGATTGTGGCCTGGTTACTGAATAAGCTATTCAGTACCCTGGGTACTGCATATATATATATATCTACAATCTATTAATTGAGGTGCGGTCATCCACTTCGTGTCCACAAAGTTAGACATTGAATCCAAATCGGTTTCGTACCTTTCATATCAAGTACCAAATTTCAAAAATCATAACTCCCTCATCCGGAGCTCAAATTAAGCAAACTCGGACTCTATATTGTAGCTCTCGAAAAGTTCTACAACTTTGGTATTCAATGGAAGTATAGATCCTGCCGTTTAGGTTTTCAAATATGCGATATAAAAGTATTTGTTCTGATTTAGACTTCTCTGCGCAGGTCTCCGTGCGGGGTCCATATCTTCTAGCTCTGAAGTCCAAATAATATGATCCATATATGTTTCGAAAAGGTATCGACAAGATTTACAACTTTTGTGTTTTAATGTTTTCCATTGGAGCAAGGTTTCAAGTTCAAAATCGCGTTGCAATATAGTGCTATTTTGTAGACTGCGTAAATTGATTTTTCCTTTCAGATAACACTTCTAGAATATGGTAAAAAATAGTAAAAAAATGTTATTTTTATATATATAATGATATACTAAGAAACACCAACAATAATATAAATATGATCTTTCATGTAAAAATGTAAATAATATTATATATATCTAATAATTCTATTATATAAATAATTTATATTTAAGTTATAAAGAGTGTTTTATTTTTTAAGTCCGTAGCAACGCACGGATACTTTGCTAGTATATATATATATATATACATATATATATATATATATATATACATATATATATATATATATATATATATATATATATATATATATATATATGAGCAAAAAAAGGAGCCACCACTTCCATTATAAAAAAATAGTCCAAACTACCTCTATTTCTCTTAATTAATTACCCACTATTTCCATTTTCTTTTTGCAATTAACATGTACCTCTCTTCCTCTAAATTATTTACCCCATTGCCATTTTTGTTTTGCAATTGACGTGAAGGAGAGAAAAAAATTCTCTTAATTAGTTACCCACCATTGCCATTTTCTTTTGCAATTAACGTGTACCTCTCTTCCTCTTAATTATTTACCCCATTGCCATTTTTGTTTTGCAATTGACGTGAGAGAGAAAAAAATGAAAACAATTCCCACCATTTTCATTACAAAAATACCCTCTTATTAATTACTCAAGATTGCAATTTCATTTTTTTTTTCAAATGACATGAGGGAAAAAACGTGAGGGAAAAAAATTGCTGCTCTTACTGTTGTTGTCTATTTGTTTGGGTGAGCTTTTTTTAATAACTCAATATGAGTAAGTCAACTAGGAGCAATCACTTAGATCATCTTTCTTTTTCTTTTCTCTAGCAGTGTATACAGACCTCATTAGTGCAGGTCACAAAGATATGAAATCGATACAAATGCATATCTAAACCGTCCGGTTGCTCAAGTAGATTGTAATGACCCTCAAGATTTCCTCAAGTGTGGGTGTGTAAAGATAATGATAAGTCAACTAGGAGCAATCACTTAGATCATTCTTTCCTTTTCTTTTCTCTAGCAATGCATATAAACCTCATTGATGTAGGTCACAAAGATGAGAAATCGATGCAAATACATATCTAAATTGTCCGGTTGCTCAAGTGGACTATGATGACCCTCAAGATTTACTCAAGTGAGAGTGTTTAAAGATAATGATAGTTAGCTTGGTAACAATCAACAACCGCACAAATACGCGGGCCATCCTACTAGTTTGTAAGTAAATGATCATTCCATAGTGTGTCGCTGTAGCTCCGACAATCAAAGACTTTCCCATTATCACCGTCACCGTCGGCGTATCCTAGGGTTCATCCAAGGCAAGATGGAAGATGGACAAACACATCTAGCAGGGTTTGATTATGTTGGTTTGATTTCAGGGCAAATAGGTTGCATGCGCATATAACATGTCATCTTTTCGATGTACTTTGGGCCAGAGCGACGGCCTAAAACCATCTAGCCCACATAAGATAAGCAGGGTCGTCATCTTCCGCTGTTTTTGGATGAGCTCGCAAGTCATCAATGGCGGTACACAACTTAAAGTGATGTTTGGGTGACTTGCAATATCAAGTAATTTTGTATGTAAATAGTAATGAAGTCTCAACAAAGAAACTATATAATCGAGTAAATCTATAGAAGATGACGTAAATTAGAACATGTGAGCTAGCCATGGCCCAGGTGTTCTTGCCTAGGTTTTATTCATCGCCATGGCACCAGAATAGTCAAGGTGCTTTGGTCTACTTGATGAACGAACTCCGCGTCGCCTCCAACAATCGAGTAAATGTAACAAACACTGTAAATTGGGCAATCATGGTGAATCGCGTTTCTTTTGTTGCCCCCGACCTTCTATATTGGTTACCGGATGAAATTACTTTTTTTTATCCTTGGTACTTAAGTATTTCCATCGATATTGAAGTACCTTTTGATTGGTACCTTTAATCCTAGACCATTAGATCAAGGCCAACGGACGGCTCATGTTTCTTGCAAACACTGGAAAACATCTCATGTTTATATTTAGCAGATAACACTTAAAGAGCGTCTTCATGGAGAAATGTTTGTCCGGTTACTCTATTTATATGAGTTCTGGAGAACACACGTCCATCTCTCATCACAAATTACAATCATCATTTTAACTGAATATACCACCAAAACTGCAAACTGGTGTGGCACCTAACTGTTCTTTTGTTGTTATGCAGCATTATGTGTTATAGAAGAGGAAAAACAATTTGATAATGGTGAAAACTTCAGTATAGGTGCCTGACAAGGAAGAAAGACAATTGCAAATACACAAACTTATTTACTTAGAGCCTCCCATTCATAGTAGGTGCTACGGCTTACAGGAAATTTCATGCATGTCCTAAATGACATCCTCAAATATGACCTTGGAGATGTGACTGTTAATTGTTTCAGGCGAGCTATGAGCAACATAGTAAAAGCTTTTTACAACATGGATGAATGACAGCCTGGTCACTTTGTTGATAGAGTTGCAGCCGTGAAGAACACATTGAGTGAGTTCCTGCATCTCCAGATCCACCTCATTTATTATGTTCACTCCACTCTAATTGATCCAAAAGAGTTCTATAAGTTGGTGAATAAGATGTAACTGAAATACGTTATAATAATTTCATTATAATGTTTGTACCTGATCAAGAACTCTAGATGTTAGTCTGGAACAGATGGAAAAGGTAAGTTGCTCAAGATGGCAATACTCTGAAAGATTCAAGTTCTTCTTGGTCAATTTGTGCCTTCCCGAACAGATCTCCAATGTACAAACTAACAACAATGCTGTACTCCCTTCACATGATTCATAGCTATCATTTGAGGTCCATGACCTGAGCCACCGCTTCCACTTTGACAAAAAAAAACATTTAGTTAAATTTTAGTTTCAACCCAAGTATTATTTAAGATCAGTTTGGTTTGAAAAATAATGACAGTAGTGACAACAACTTCATATCATATCTGATTGAGTGCAATGTATGTTCTGCATCTTACAGCATCACAAAGATCATATAAACCACTGTCGTCTACGGCCAGGCTGATGACCTCATGAAGTGCACATAGGAGGGCTGTCTCTGTGTGATCCTCTTGTCCTCTGCATCCAGTACATTAACACTTGGACACAAACCGGAAACTATATAGATTATAAACTGTAATTTTTGTCTAGATCCATACCTTGTCCGTTCACTGCAGCCATGGTTCTCTAGTTTATGAATGACTCTTTCCTTCTTGGTGTCGTTACATCCATTGCATTGCAAGTGTCAATAAATAGCTTCGGCAACCAGTGACGTGCGCGCCCATGCGAGACGCTCCGCTGCTCTGCCCGAATATGTTGGCTGCAGCTAAGAAGTATGCTCTCAATGCTCTCTCTGAAGTCACACCAAACACTTGTAGGTTGTTCTTGTCAAACCACCTGCATACATGTAACAAGAGCAAGACTTTTGAACAAGAACTGTAACTGTCAGACTTTAAATGATGTTGTTGAGTTGCAAATTGAACCAAAGGAGGGCTCACGTTTTGAGGCTATGCCACTCCAGTCGACATCGCCTCTGGAAATCACTGAAATCAGATTTCGCTGCCTGAAGGAACAGGTCACTGCTGATCAGAGGCATCCTGCAGAGTTAAAAAAAAAAAGAAAATAAAAATCAGAGCTGAAGACAAGAGTTCGAAAAACTCTGGAACTCATGATGCTCGAAGTTAGTTGATCACCTAAACAGAACCTTCCCAATCCAGACATCGTCACTACCACCATACTGTTGTAGATACAACCTTGTTTCGATGCGTGGCAGGCTCGCTTTCCACGGGAAATCCAGCGCATATCCAATCTGTTACTTAACACAACATATTTACCAAAAGATCGATAGAGAAGGAATAGAGTAGCCAACAAAGATGCACATAAGCTTTTGTACAACCTCTCCAGGCAAGTCCTTGGCAATGACCCGTCATTGAGTTTGCCGCAGGCTCGCCTCTCCTCCAAGAAGGCGCGACTGTAGGAATTGGCATGCTGAAGCTCGTCCTCACCGGGGAAGGTTACCTGAGCAGCTCTGTACAGGTTAAACGTCGCTGTAACCGATTGGTTCGACTGCCCTGGGTAGCATACAAACTCGTCATCCCTCTCAAAATTCTTAAACACGCCTAGAGAGACATGGTAACCATGCAAGGAGGAGACGGAAACCCATGGCCGTGTCATCGATGTCATTAAGCAAGCAATCCCTCGTAAAAGACAAGCCTTCTTGTGTCCATTGCCTGTATATGGCGTGTAACTTCATTATACACGGCTGACAGTATATATTTGGTTAATAAAATGGTGCCAGATTCTTATTTTTTTCTGGATATATAATGTTGCCTGTAGGCATAATCTAAGCATCCTGCAATTTCGCTTGTGAAGTACCTTGAAATGCCTAGGCGTTCCAACCGATCGACCACCCATAAGCGCTCAAAAAGTTCAACACGATAGATAAAAGGCACTGAAATGAAATAAAGATGCGGCTAAATTATAATTTGTTTTGGTGACCGACTAAATTATGATTTCAATACAAAGGTCATAAGGGAATATCTAGGATTCATCTGGAATTAATAATATATGAATTTTATCATTGAGGATACCATCAGACTCAGTTAATAGGAAGAAAAAGAATTACATATTTGAATGCTATAGTTTGTATTCAAAATTGATGTATCTAACAGCATAAAGTTTTAGAAGCAAGCCGATGTTCTCACACGAGCTCTTATTGGTGAATGGAGATACTGTAATGCATTGTTTGAAATTTTCCAGTAGATGACGTTTGACCAGTTGCATATATTGATTGATGGAGCTAAATATTACTTACCCCTTATATTGTTTTAGGTTCTGTTCGTGATTATTACTGTGCTGTGTAATTTCTGCTATAAACGAAAGTCTTAAAAGTATGCTCTGAAATAAGAACAACAACCAAGAGTTGAGAGCGAAATTGGAAATGGTCATCTTATACATCCAAAAAAGTGTGCAACACATCGAATTCAATGGCCAAGACAGCAGCGGCGTGTTGGCTCCGGGCGGCGCCTCACCTTGGTCGTATATTGTTGTTGGATCCGCCACATCTCGTCCACACAAGCCATGCGACGCATGGTGACTGGTCATGGGGGGAAGGCCATGTGTAGCCCATGTGGAGAGGAAATGGGATGTTTAGTCCCACCTTACTAGTTTGGAGAGGGGGGGGGGGGGGGGGGGGCGATGGCGTTGTGGCTTGTCCCAAACACATCCTCCTCATGCTGGCATGACCTGTCTGGTTCCATGACGAGCCATGCTCATGCTGAGCCAATACTCGGACGGGCCCATTGTCTCTCGACACGGTTGTCTAGCTATACTTACAGTTGTGTGCTGTTTGGGGAGGGACCTCCGATATATATATAGACCGATCGATTTGTAACAAGTACCACGAGAAGATGCAAGACTGTTTTATTTTGTTTTGATTTTATACACACTAATTCATTTAAAATTTGTAATACTGATTTTATATACGAATTTGGTATTAAAACAATGTCTCATCAATTTAACAAATATATGTCAACATTTTAAAAAATAAAGTCAATATTTTAGTATAAATGTTTATATATATAGAATATAAAAATATTGATATAGTAGATAAAAGTGTAGCCATGAATATATTAAAAATGATATGAAAATTTGAATTGAAAAAATTCAAAAAATATTTATATGGGATGTCATTTTATAGAATTATACAACACGGTGGTCAAAACAGATTAAACAATGGATGAGTTACCGTTTGGAAGAAAACTGCGTTTAAAGTTTTTGAACCTGTTCTTTTTCTCCCATCTCATACCCGCCCAGTCATATCACGACACGTGACTGCATCAGATATTCAGGTGCCTCCACCTCTTGCTTGCATGCTAATTGGGCTGGGGTTGCTCAGTTTTAGTGGGGTTTTCAGTCAATCTATCTGATGCCCCTGTATGTCGCTCTACGTATAGGAAATCCGTCTGTGGGGATGTTAGGCTGATCATATAGCAGTCTAGAAGGTTATATATAAGAGAGTTGCATGTATAAATGGATGCCATTTATACAGCCGACTCCTTAAGAGAGTCATGCATACAAATTTATTTACCTCCTCCATTGAACTTCTGGACGATTTTTTCAAGGAATAGAAAACACTTCTTGTCACCACTTTGCATCAAGGTGTATGCTGTAGGAGCAGGCGACGCCACAAAGGAGCCATCTGGATCTTGAAGCTTCATTAGACTTTCCCAGTCTAAATTTTGCATTCCTTCGATGCTAATAAGTAAAGTTGTTGGTGCTGTGTGCAATAAATCTTTAGGGATTCTACAATAAAAATGACCAACATATCAATTTGATTATGATCTAACTTGAGAATCGTCTCCATTCGGAATAGTGAACTGCAAAGATGCAATTATAGATGTATACTTGCGGAGTTTTAGATCTCTTTTGACATTTATCATTTGCATGGTGGGCTCGTCAAAAGGCATGTTGATGCCTAAGTTCTTGGCCATTTCTAATAGTTTCGGGAATACTATCTCAAATCCACTAAGCATCCAATACTCATCATCCTGTGTTAAACTCCTTAAATTTTGGTTGATAAATGATATACCTACAATAGATCAATTGATGTCCAAGAGATTATCATTACCATTTCATCACAAAAAATGCATGGTCAATTATAACAAAAGGTTGCGAGGCATCAATATTTGTTCTTTATGATCAGACTCATGTATTATAAGCAAGATGTACCTTTTCTGCACTTGTCGTGGTGAATGTTCCACGATTTCAATGCAATGATGCACGCTAGGGTGTTAACCATCCGGTCCTGGACTAAGAAATATTTTTTGTCACCCCACGAACCATCAGACAGCTGGTTCTGAACAATCCAATCAATGCACGAAGGGAACTGCAGGCCATCTCCTTCCATGTTCTTCACAAGCGCGACCCATGCCGTATCATAGGCTGAGACACTGATTTCCCCGTCGCCAATGGACTTCAAAGATGTTTTGATGCCATCAATCATTTTTGATGTGTCCCTTTGCTTGTCCTTGATATGGGATTTATGATGATTTTTCTAATAAATATAAGTGCATAATTATTCATAATATGTTAGTTTTACATATACACACCTTCCCTAGTTGAAGTGCTTGGTAAGGTACTACATCTCCGGCTTTGCAATCCGCTAATAACCTCCTGGCGCGCCCTAGGAAGGAGAAACAATGACGCATCTATTATATATATTTGAGTAACAAAATGAAACACCACGTTCGCTCTTAAGGTCTAAAAATTACCATATTAAATGGAGAAAATAAGAAGAAAACATTACCCACCACTTCCATATGAAAAAATAGACTGAAATAACCATAGAAAGTTATTGAATTACCCACCATTGTCATTATAAATAAATTAGAATTAAATATTTATAAATATATATAAAAGCACCACGTGCACCTATCTTTCTCTCTCTCTCTCTCTCTTTAATAAAATACCACATTCCAAAGTGGATAAGACTATGAAACCAATCAAATTGGTTATCCTTCATGAATCCATAGAAAATCTTGTTAGATTGATAATGATTATCGTTAGGATTGTCACAATTAGAGGCCATGACATATTATGGCCACTAAACCACTATGCATTAAGGGTTCCATCCATTATATATATATTTGACCAAGAAAAGGAGTCTCCACGTTCGCTCTCAATGTTGTGGACTCGTTTGTGGGCCGCACATACAGGCGAAGGAAGAAGCAACATCAGCCGCCATCGTCCCAGGGAAGTGGCTAAGAGGTTAGCTGGGTTAGTTAGCAAATAAAGTGGGAGAGTAGTTAGCGTTTGTTAGTTTGTTTGGATCGCATGTCGATCATATAAAGGCAGGGTCATTAGCTTGTTAAAGGTTTTATCGAAGAAGAATAGATCTCCCAGTTTGGGTGCTCTGTCCTTCGGTCACCGTGGCAGAGGACCTCCCTCGCCGCGGCGACGAAGACAGCGCGCCAATTCGATATCCCCTACGCTCTCTCTCTCTCAGAGTCAACTCATCCTTCACGCCTCTCCGATCACCATGACATCCACGCCGTAACAACTTGGTATCAGTGACCAACACCGACGCATCGACCATGTCCACGTCTGGCGCCGAAGGTGATACTGTGACCCCCACTCTTCAAGCAACCCTGAGCGAGATGCAAGATGCCCTGACCCGAATCCTGGTGCAGCAAACCACCATGAACAAGCGGCTGGATTCCCATGACAATCGTCTTGCGCGCCAGGAGAAGGCGAAGTCCATCGACCCGGAGACAGACACCTCCCTGCCCTCGCCGTTTGTCTTCCTGAACGCCCTCTTGACGGTGGCGGCGGTGGAGGCAGCGGAGATGGAGGCGGCAGTGGTGGCGGCTTCCACCGGGGCCACCATGACGACCACCGGCACGCCATTCATCGCCCTAAACTCACGTTCCCCCACTATGACGGCCTGTCCGACCCGCTGCCATGGCTGAACAAGTGCGCCTCTTACTTTCGGGCCACGAGGACGATGGCAGCTGAGCAGGTCTGGATGACGTCACTCCATCTGGAGAGTATCGCCGCAGAATGGTATTACGGCCTGGAGCGCGAATACGGCTACCTCTCGTGGTCATGTTTCGAGGAGTTTGTCAACCTTCGATTTGGGCCGCTGATCCGCTCCAACTCCCTCGGCGAGTTAAAAGAGCTGGTGCGTACCGGCTCCATTGAGGAGTACCAGCGCAAGTTCCTGGCGCTCCTCTGCCGTTGCGAAGATTTGGCTGCTCAGCACCAGATCGATCTTTTCATAGCGGGCCTCGGCCAACCATTGGCGTCTGACATGGAGCTCCAGAAGTCGGCCAACCTACAGGCCGCCATGAGCTTGGCGTGCGCTCATGAACACGCGCAGGAGGTGGTGCTCACGACATCCCAGTCCCCTGGGCGCGCGGCGGGGTGTACCTGTTAGAGCTGGAAGACGATGCAGTGTTGTCCGAGGTTGAGGAGGAGTTGGGCATCTCTCCGCACGCCCTGACGGGGATCTCGGCTGCCAACACGATGCGGCTGCGTGTCCGCATCGGAGACACCGACCTCTTGGCGTTAGTGGACACGGGGTCGACTCATACATTCGTCCACGACGACGTTGTCGACAAGCTGGGTATGACGATCGCGACGTTGTCGGGTCTCTCGGTGAAGGTGGCGAACGACGACCGTGTTGCCAGTAGGGGAGTCTGCAGAGCGGCCATGCTTCTCATACAGGAGGAGACGTTCTCTGTTGACTGCTACGCCCTACTTCTCCAGGGGTTCGACATCATTCTTGGTGTCCACTGGTTGAAGATGCTGGGCCCCATAATGTGGGACTTCGAGGCCCTTACAATGGCGTTCTGGCGCCATGGACACGCTGTCCGCTGGTCCGGCGTGGGCGGCGCGCCATTCCACCTTCAGGCACTAGCGACATCGTGCAAGCTGATCGACGCACTATTGCCAGACTACCCTGACATTTTCAAGGAGCCGCAACAGCTGCCCCCCCCCCCCCCCCCCCCGCAGACAGGACCACCGTATTCACCTTCTGCCAGGCACAAGTCCGGTGGTGGTTCGGCTGTATCGCTACCCGCAGCTGCTGAAGGACAAGATTGAGAAGCAATGTGAGGCCATGTTGAAGCAAGGGATCATCCGGGAGTCCACTTCTCCATTTTCCTCGCCCGTGCTATTGGTCCACAAGGCTGATGGTACATGGCGTTTTTGTATGGACTACCGGGCTTTGAATGACAAGACTGTAAAGGACAAGTTTCCCATCCCCATCGTGGACGAGTTGCTGGATGAACTCAAGGGCGCCCGTTTCTTCACCAAGATCGATCTGCAGAACGGCTACCACCAAGTGCGCATGTTCTCCGGCGACATGGAGAAGACCGTGTTCCCCACGCACCAGGGCCACTTTGAGTTCCTTGTCATGCCTTTTGGCTTGACAAACGCTACCTCTATGTTTCAAGCATTGACGAACGACATCCTCAAGCCCTTCATCCGTAAGTTCACGTTGGTGTTCTTTGACGACATTTTGATATACAGTTCCACCTGGGTGGAGCACCTCCAGCATGTCGAGCAGATGCGTCAGCACCACCTCTTCGTCAAGCGCTCCAAGTATTTCTTCGGCGAGCCATCCGTAGCATACTTGGGGCACATCATTTCGGCCGACGGCGTGGCCATGGACCCTAGCAAGGTCTCGGCTGTTGATGCATAGCCGCGCCCTCGGACGTTGAAGGCGCTGCGAGGTTTTCTAGGTCTGACCGGGTATTACCGCAAGTTCATTGCCTCCTACGGCGTCGTCACTGCACCCCTGACGGCACTGCTCAAGAAGGAAGCCTTCTCTTGGTTGCGGGAGGCAGATCAGGCGTTCCAAGAGCTCAAACGCGTGCTCATGACGGCGCCTCTTCTCTAACTACAAAACTTCGACACATGCTTCATCGTTGACTGCGATGCCTCAGGCTTGGGATTCGGTGCAGTGCTGCACCAAGGCAACGGGCCCATCGCGTTCTTCAGCTGTGTGGTGGTGCCTCACCATGCCAAGCTACCGGCCTATGAGCGTGAGCTCATTGGGTTGGTGACGGCGGTCCGCAACTGGCGGCTATATCTTTGGGGCCGCATGTTCCTCATCCGGACGAACCACTACTCCCTCAAGTTCATCTTGGATCAGTGGCTCACGATGATCCCACAACACACTTGGGTAAGCAAACTCTTTGGGTATGACTTTGAGGTGGAGTACAGGCCCGGCAAGCTCAATGTGGTCGCGGATGCGCTTACACGGCGCAACGAGGAGCCGATGGCGGTTCACGCCATGACTGCACCAATGTTTGACTTGTTTGACGAGCTACGTGCCGAGCTAGCCTCCCACCCACGCGCCCTGCAGCTGCGTGCCCAGCTCGCCGCCAAGACCGCGCCGGCTGGTTGGGCGGAGACCGACAATCTACTGATGTTCAACGGTCGGGTCTTCCTGCTCGATGATTCCAAGTTGTGGCCACAGATCCTGCAGCTGGTGCACGCCGCAAGCCATGAGGATGGCCAGAAGACCCTCCATCGGTTCCGCGCAATGTTCTACAGCCCAACCGCCTATCGACGCGTGCGCGAGTTCGTGCACGGGTGTGTCGTATGCCAGAGGAATAAGACGGAGCACTTGCACCCGGCAGGCCTGCTGCAACCCGTGCCCGTGCCCAGCAACGTGTGGTGCGACATAGCCATGGACTTAGTGGAAGGGTTCCCAAAGGTTGGGGGCAAATCTGTGATCCTAATGGTGGTTGACAGGTTTTCCAAGTTTGCCCACTTCATACCGTTGGGGCATACGTCTTGGCGAGCTCGGTGGCCAGGGCTTTCTTTGACAACATTGTTCGTCTTCATGGGCCACCTTGTTCCATCGTCAGCGACCGCGATCTGGTCTTCACCACCACGTTCTGGACCGAACTATTCCAGCTCTCAGGCGTGCAGCTGCAGCTGAGCTCTGTATTTCACCACAGACGGACGGCCAGTCGGAGGTGGCGAACCGGACAATCACTATGTACTTGCGCTGCTTGGCCGGCGATCCCCCCCCCCCCCCCCCCCCGGTTCATGGCTGCAATGGCTACTTTGGGCGGAGTATTGTTACAACTCGTCGTACCAATCTGCCTTGCATGCCACGCAATTTGAGGTGTTCTACGGGTGGCCACCACCATCATTGCTGCAGTACCAACCGGGCACGGCTTGTGTGGAGGCAGTGGAGGCACAGCTGCGTACACGAGATGAGTTCCTGGGCGAGATTCGTGAATGCCTCCTTCTTGCTCAAGATATCATGAAGAATCAACATGTCAAGAAGCACCGTGACCTGGAGTTTGCCATCGGGGAGTGGGCATGGCTCCACCTGCACCACCGCTCTGCTGCTGGCATTACGCCAGCACATTCGTCCAAGCTAACCCCGCGTTTCTACGGTCCCTACAAGGTGCTCGAGCGTGTAGGTGATGTTGTCTATCGCCTGCTGCTCCCAGCAAAGGCCAAGATTCATGATGTTTTCCATGTGAGCCTACTCAAGAAGTTCGAGGGTCCTCCACCGCAAGATATGGTGCCGTTGCCTGTACTGCATCATGGGCGCGCTCTGCCATCACCGGTCCAGATTTTGCGCACACGGTTAAACATAGGTGTTTGGGAGCTGTTGATACAATGGCGTGGTCGACCGGTGGCTGATGCTACTTGGGAACCTCTGCGTCAGTTTAAGGAAGCCTACCTGGATGTACAACTCACGGACGAGCTGTTTGTCGGGGAGGGGGGAAGTGTTGTGGACTCGTTTGTGGGCCGCACATATAGGCGAAGGAAGAAGCAACATCATCCACCATCGTCCCAGGGAAGTGGCTAAGAGGTTAGCTGGGTTAGTTAGCAAATAAAGTGGGAGAGTAGTTAGCGTTTGTTAGTTTGTTTGGATCGCATTCCAGTCATATAAAGGCAGGGTCATTAGCTTGTAAAAGGTTTTATCGAAGAAGAATAGATCTCCCAATTTGGGTGCTCTGTCCTTCGGTCACCGTGGCAGAGGACCTCCCTCGCCGTGGCGACGAAGACAGCGCGCCAATTCGATATCCCCTGCGCTCTCTCTCTCAGAGTCAAGTCATCCTTCACTCGCCTCTCCGATCACCACGATGTCCACGCCGTAACACTCAAGGTCTAGAAATTCCCATGTTAATTGAAGACAAAAAGAACCAAAATTACCCACCACTGTCGTTATGGAAACATTAGACCAAAAATACCTTTTTACATGTTTTTAAATTACCCACTACTAATATTAAAACCACAAGACAAAAATACCGCCTCATATGTTTTTAAATTACCCACTTCTAACATTAAAATAATTGACTAAAGATATCTTTATTATATAACTACACTTGCCTCTATCCCTCACGTGTAGACTTCTTGTTTTTTAATTATTATTGTTATACAGGAAAACTGAATTATTATTATTATTATTATAGGCAAACTGATTCTAATTTGCTCACCACTCGTACTTAACAAAAAAAAAATGTATGTGTCCTTCATCACTAGTTGAGTCTGGACGAATTAGCGGTATGAAAGTACCCTATTGACAGACAACAGTGCAACACACAAACATTAATCGCTGGAATAGACACTAGCATTAACTCCAAGTTTGAAAAGTTACTATATGATGATTGAATTCCGTGTAATGCTTTTCAGAGTTATAATTTCATATAGGTTCCTTTATATAAGCGTTGGATGCAACTCTAAATTTTGGTACTGTAGAAAAAACAAACATATGACAATATACAAGATCATTATATATCGTTGACAAAGTGCCACTTCTGAAGTGTTAGAGATGGTAACCAACAGGTCAGTAAAATCATAAGAGACATGGGCATCAATATGTCGAGTACAACTTAATATATGCCAAGTGTTCATGCTGACGCAGGTTTAGACATTTGTGCTATATAGCTATCAGGATTTGTGTGGAATATTTCAATAGTAGAGTTTGATATATTCTTTTTGTTATTTAATTTAAATGGCACCACGTCCCATTGGTTGCCTGTGATGGTGTTATATAAGATAAGCAATAATGTAATTGTGGGCTGTAGCCTCTTTGAGGTCAAGTTCGGAACGATTTTCTTCCATTATCTAAGAGAAACTATTGTCATATTTGTTGCATATGATTAACTACCGAAATATCTATACTTATATTTATATTGCTCTGTTCTGTCCGGCCAAGTTTTGCTCAATCAGACATCAAATGAGCATTTGTGAGCATATTTTGAACTGGGGGGATGCTGCTGCTTGAGGAGTTCAGTAGAGACACATGACATGAAGTTAGCCATATCAGACGCATTCAGGTTATTTATAATAAGGTTGATGATTGATCATACCAAGGCGCCAGCTGCGTCGAGCGAGTAGGTTCAGGTGGCCTCGACGCCGGCATGGCTCACCTGATGATGCGATCAGCCAAAACAACGCCGCAGGCGAACCTGCAGTATTCGACACCTGCATATCTGCTAGCTCGCAATCGGAAAGAGTGGACTGGTGTTCCTGTAGGGGATCCCCCTCCAGTTCCTTCAAAAAAAAAAAAAAGTGGACTGGTGGTCTGGTTTCGGAGGAACTGATTTTAGGATGCAGACTACTGGCAACCATATTTATACTTGAAGAAATCAACTCGTGAGAACCGCTAACTGCCCTCTCAAGCTTAAAATATTTTCCAAGTTAATACTATATGGTAATTAGCATCATCGCTCCTAGAGTCCCAAGTAATATAGCCACTAATCCTAGTATATATGTTCGGTTAATCAAAGCTTCAGCCAGAGCAGCAATCTATACATCTTATTAATTGAAGTGCGTCCGTCTGCCCGTATTTTTTGTGTTGGTTTTTGGTGTTGCAGCTCGCGTAGACAGTTTGAATACACGTAAACGGTTCGGTCACAAGGAAAATAGAAAGGTCCACGGTATCCACCAAAAGAGAAAGCAAAATACAATTGCCGTGTATGTCTCAGAACCGGAGCACCTACAACACTCCGACCACTGGCCTTTGATGACGATGGTGGGTGACAGAGGAATCGAATTCCGATGACGGCAAGCCCACCCTGAGATTTGGTCCAGCCAAGCGATGAGCGACGGCAGATGAGTATATCTTCCTTTCAGACGTGTATCGATGTGAGGTTGTGACTTTTATGTACGAGGGTTTGGATGGTGGGCGACAGAGAAATCGAATTCCGACGATGGCAAGCTGCCAACGCCACGAGAGGCAACAATTTATCACTTGACCAGCTGAGTCGGCGCCCTCTCACGCATACAACATGGTCTATATTGCCGAACATAGCAGAATGCGACTGCACCTGACAGTCAAGTTGTGGTTCTGATTGCACACAGAGGCGGATATCAATAGAGCATGGTAGGGCAGTTATCCTACCTAACCTCTCAGTGGAAGATGTCCAGTCACTTATCCTTTAATGCTCTGCTGTTATTTGCCATCAGTCATAGCATGGCCGCGTTGCCTATCCTGTGCGGTTCAGCGGTTGGTGTTTGTTTGAAGGAAGAAGAAGCACACAGCGTATGGACCTGACTGAATATAGTTGGGTTAGTGGACTAACGAGCTAATGGGCTGGGCCTAGAGCCAGCTTGGACATGCACACGACGTCTACAAGATCAAGTCACGTGCGGAAGACTTTAATTCTTTTTGTGCATGAAGGTCCAATAGGGAGGCAGCTTTAAGTTCGTTAGCAGTTTTGTCTATTTTCATACCGTAGATAACACCTAAAGCCATATTTAATATTATTATATTGCGAACTGATCAATCAAGAGCGGTAGTGTTTCCTAAAAGAAAATGAAAGCAACACTTCAATTATCGTTCTTGGGAATTATCCTGGGTTTATATCCTCTTACTTATGCTATCTTTGTTGAATTTGTCACGACAAACATGCTGACATCTATTTTTGGCAATAAATCCTTATAATTATTATTGAGGAAGCAAAGAGGATTTTTGAAGAACATATAAACAATTTTTCCAACCAGATATGATGTTCTTTATATGTAGAATTATTTTCATAACCACGTACGAGAAATAAAACTGATCATATAGCAATTACTTCTTTCTTTTCTTTTTTACTTTGTAGAAGATAAATGTCTAATTGTAGTATGCCTAGCCTAAAGTTAGGAGTGACTCTATATGCTCTTTTTCTTAAACTAAATAATTAATATAAAAATTATTGTATATTTTAATTGAAAAGCTTAATTTATTATTTTTTAAAAAATCCGTAGCAACGCACGGACACTTTGCTAGTCTCTCTCCATGAGTGGCATATCCTGTTAGATTCTGGTCATCTAGAGGCTGGTGAATACCTGAAGATTTTTGGCGTCTGGATAATTTAGCTAGTGGAGTTGTTCCAAGTCTTCTTTTGCATTACGACTTCATGTCTGTTCAACAAAAAAAGAGAAAAAATATCAGCTATATCTATTGAGAAGTTATGCTCTCAACAATATCGATCTGTCGATGGTGCAAGCGTTGTTTGACAATGTTGTCTTTCATAAATCTTACTATTGTTATTCCTTTTATAGTATTCTATGAGAGTGAAATGCGCTGTAGGACCCTAAACTATTTAGAAATAGACATTTAGTTCCACGAACTTTTAAAGTGACCATCTGCATCTATAAACTATTCTCGGATGGTCTTTCAGATCCACAAACTTTATATTAACCCCTAGTTTCATATTCTATTTATATATTGTGTCAACAAGGTCCACAATATCGTCACCTAGCCACTCTTCACGAGTAACGCCACCATCCAGCCGCTCTCCATGTGCATGTGCGTCGTCGCTGCCACACGACTGCTCTGATGCAAGTGCGCTATACCCATCATGACCTCTTCCTTCCATCCGACCTCGTTCTCCCCATCGCAACCTCGCCTTACCATATCACAGTTTGCCCTTCACAGGTGCTACACCGCTGTCGTAACCGGCTGGTGCACAGATGGCCATGCTTGCGGCAAGCATGGTCATGATGGGGAGAACGAGGCCGCGACAGTAAGAACACATCCGTTGCTAGCTAGCGTCGTCGCATGGCTCTACAGCGCTCACTTGGAGAGTGATTGTGTGGTGGCATTATGCATTGAGAGCGGCGGGATAGGGCACAACGCATGGAGAGCGTCTGGACAACAACAATGTGGATCTAATTGACATAAATAAATAAATCATGGACCTATGAGGTTCCTATAAAGTTCATAGCCTGAATGACATCTCAAAATTATTTAGATACATGGTCACTTTGAGAGTTCGTAGACTCAGATAGTTATTCCTAAATAGTTTTAGGACATGAGATGCATTTACTCTAATCTATAAAATATTCGGGCTTAAATAATATTAGTGAACATGATCATGGCACACACCTATCACTCAGAAAAACAGTGATGCACTTTTTTATGGATGCAAGGACAAACAGAAGGCAACGTAACTAACTTGCAACACCCATTACATATATATAACTACTAGCAAAGTGTCCGTGCGTTGTTACAGACTTTAAAAAATAAAATATTTTTTATAATTTGAATATAAATTATTTATACAATATAATTTTGAGATATATACAATATAATTAACATTTTTTTATATGAAAAATTATATTTGTATTACCATTGGTGCTTCTTAATATATCATTTTATATATCAAAAGTAACATTTTTATCATATTTTTTACCATATTCTAGAAGTTTTATCCGGAAGGAATAATTAATTCACGGAGTCCACAAATAACACTGTATTGCAACGCGATTTTAAAATTGAATACTTACTCTAATGGAAAAAGTTAAAATATAAAAGTTATAGATCTCGTTGAGTCCTTTTTGAAACATATATGGATCATATTATTTGGACTACGGAGCTAGGAGATATGGATCCCGCACAGCGACTTACGCAGAGGAGTCCAAATTAGAACAAATATTTTTACATCGCATATTTAGAAATAAAAACTACGGAATCTGGACTTCTATTGAATACCAAAGTTATAGAACTTTTCGAGAGCTATAAGATAGAGTTCGAGTTTGCCTCATTTGAGCTTCAGATGTGAGAGTTTTAATTTTTTAAATTTGGTACTTGATATAGAAGGCACGAAACCGATTTAGATTCAATCTCTAACTTTGTGGACACGAAGTGAATGACCGTACCTCAATTAATAGATTGTAGAGATATATGAACCGTGGATGAGAGACATGTGTTAGAACTCGAAATCCGGATGGGGTTGATTTCACCATGAAGAGCCTAACTACCATCTAAAAGTATGCTCAACTTGCTATACTTATGATGAAATACCCGGGTGGGGTTGACTCATATTTAATCTAGCCAACCACTTCCGGGACCTTAATTTAATTTCATGAAATTAATAAATATAAAAGTGATATAACAACATAAAGATAGTCCCTTCCTTTTAGGTTAGCCAACAATACCGGCCCCTTTAATATGACACTGAAATTTAAAAGAAGAGAAAATTGGCTGCAAGACATTACAAAGATGTGGATTATTCGGACTCACCACATCACGAATCTCGTATTTGGGTTAGACACACTAAAAAACCGTAATTTTTAGCTGCAACACAACACTGACATTATAATATGATTTATGGCTTCAAGAGGTGAGAGAAATGACCTTTATGTCCTTACTTGTTTTAAAGTATAAACAAGCTAGTGCCGTTTGGAGCCTGAATCATGACCAACGCCATCGTTGAGAAGGACCAGAACCTTCTGCTTTGCTTCCCCTTCTCCCAACCCATTTTTTGTTCAGACTCAAGCAAGGACAAAAAGGTTATTCTCTCACCTTATAAAGTCAAAAATTATATTATAATACGCGCGATGTGGTGCATCTAAGAACCTTAGTTATTCAGTATGTCTAGCCGAAATACGAGATATGTTGTGCGCTAAGTCCAAATCCAGGCCTTTAATTAGTGCCTCATAACAAATTTTTCCTTAAAAGAACATTTGGCCAAACATCATTTTGATGGCAACATGGATTATTTTAAGAATAATGTATGCTTGGAGAGAGGAGAAACCATATTAATCAAATTTTACTCATCCTTACTAGTTACAAAAATCTTTTAGCTTTTGGGTGCATTTCCTCATAAGTTTGCTTGATTTGGATGGAAGAACGGAACTATCTTAAGGTTATAACTTAACTAGCATGTGTTCAGTGTGCCACCCGACTGAGACTTGGAGTGTTGTACTAAGGTGTTGTTCGTTTCTATAAGAAGCTAAAGTTTAGCTCCTAAAATTTAAGCTAAACTTTTGCACCTCTTGAGAGGTTAAAGTTTTGCTCTTCTTTTAGTCTTTTTTTCTTCTCTAGAACTAATGTTTAGCTCATTTTTTACCCCTTCCATTCGTTTCTCTAGAGCTAAAATTTGGGCTTAAGTTTAGTTTTAGCCCTATAACCCATTGAAACGAACATACCCTAAGTGAATCCGGTTCTGCCATCGCTAATGACTGATGCATGCATGGTTGTAAGTTCTTAGCTGGTTGATTCGTGGTACTCTAAAGCTACTTTAAGTCTTGGTACCACCATAATGCTGGCAGGATATCTGTAGTGCGTGAGCGAGGAAGCAAAAGTAAAAATAAATCACAAGGTGATCACTGATGAACATATGGTGGTTAGGGGTACAATAATATTGATTGGATGGTGATTTCACAGAGATAATATACGTAACTACAAGAGAACTCCGCAAGTCAGCCGGTTGTCAGCATGGACAACAGCCAGATAATCTAACCATCTGCTGGGAGGTATCTTTGTTTTAAAACAGATTCTATCAGTTAGATATTTGACAACGTTACATAAAATTACGATTTCAGTTCTCAAAACAACCGTCAATTAATATAATCTTTGAATGCGCTGTCAACGGCCTACTGATAATAGATAGAATATAAGCTTGTAGGCGCTGCTATGTTTGAAGATGTCATTAGTAAAGAAACACATAAAATTTCCATACCTGTAAATTTCTGTAGCTACCAAGAGTGTATTATTGCGAATAGAGATTTAACTATTGACTTAACTATTGGTACCTATAAACCTATACTGGCAGGTTTCAGCCACCAGTGACCAATTTCAATTGGTAATAATAAAACAATATTGATGATGCAAAAACTATATATCATAATCATTAGAAATATTTTTTTAGTGTAACCAGGTCACGAAAGAAGCTTCATTTATATGCTATATTAAGAAAAGGATATATTTTATAATATCTAGTTCTATGCATCCGCGAGTGTACAATCACCTTACTAGGTACTAACGAAACAATCTAAAGATGACACGCAACAGTTATCTCGTGGCGTGTTACGAACCATTGCATTTGTCGCAGCCACCATTTGTACGAGAAAAATCCGTCCCTGTCGAAGTAGAACTTGCTGGTAACCTTGCTCAGGTCCCACCAAAGCTCTCTAAAATTTCTAGAAGAACTAAGAAAAAGGGTCCTAGGAGAATAAAACTATGATTCATAAACAAAGGGTATCCACTTTGTTTGTAGAAATGAAGCAAGTTAAAATAAGAAAAAAGAGAGATACTATCTATGTAATCCAGATAGCTTTCTTCTTGTATTAACATAAATTTGGATACAAATTCAGAAGCGATTTTCTCAAAACTAGTTATTCTTCTGTTCCGCACAATTTCAAAATATTAATTTGTTTGTGACGGCAGATATTATCTTTCCATGTTAGATATACATACTTCAAAAATAGGAGACCCTTTGAAGTATCTTATTTTGATTATGTGTATATACAAACTTAAAATGATAAATGACTATTAGACACATCCAAGGTAGGCTTTTAAATATGGGAGTAACTATACTTGAGAGTAAATACTACAGGAAACACGCACTATAGCAGCGGTACAGAAAATCCATAGAGGCGGGTAAAAAGAAATCCGCCACTATAAAGGTGAAATAATTTTAGCGACGGATCAAGTTATAAACCGTCTCTGAAAACTAATTTTTAGCAGCGGATTATGTTACGATCCGCCTCAGTCATAACATGACCCGCCCCTAAAAATTGAGGCCCACTTTATTTTTTTGACTATTTGCCCCAAACCCAAAATCTCTCTCATAAATATTGCCTTTCCTAAAACCCTAACTTCCAGCACTCAACCCAGCTGCCCCCTCCCCACTTGTCTCTCTCTCATTTAGTCTCTACAGCCCCCTCCCATGTGGCGGCCCCTCCCCTGCGGCTGCGCCCTCCCCCACGGTGGCCCCTCCTCGTACTTGCACACTGTGTCGAGACGCCTCTTGCACTGCACCACGTAGAGCTCCCCCACGGCTGCGCCCTCCGTGACAGTTGCGCCTCCCCGGCGGCTATGCCCCCACCCACACCGCGGCCCTTCCCCGGCAGCGACGCCCCCTCCCCAGCGGTCGTTCCTCCCTGACGTAAATCCAGCCATGGCGTGACCAAATCCGGCCATGGCGGCTGCGGCATGGGCTGGGTCCGCAGGTGGCACCTAATGGGGCGACCTCGTGCGGCCCACTGGCAGCTCCCCCTCTCCGGCATGGATTCAACAAGCGGCAGCCCTAGCAGTTATAGTGGAATAGGGCCGCCAGATCTGGGCCTTTTTTTTTGTTTTTTAATTGATTTGTGGAGGTGGGTGACATTACTGCCCGCAGCTATATCATTTCTCTTAGCGACAGGGAACTTACACCTGCTGCTATTCTGAATTCTTTTTAGCTACAAAGACGTAGTTGTGGGCTGCGTTACCCGTCACTACAGTCACTTTTTGTCCACCGCTACAATAGCTCTTTGTTGTTGTGAAAATCGATTTACACTCTAGCTATACATATAATTATCCTACTACATACTGGTGCTGTCTAGGACATTTATTCGACAGGAACAAATTGCTGATGGATGAACAATCGCTAGTGCTTGTACTTTGATAGCATTAACATCCATGTATGATAAAAGTTTCATGTGCAGCACTAGTTGAAAACACATATATCATGTTACACGATACTACTTGACAAGCAAGATGATGTATCAATAGTTAGGTTGCAGTTGTAGTGAGCAAGTGGCAAAGCCACCAGTATGGCGAGGCGTGGCGCCCGCCATACCTCACGCCTTTGCAGCTGGAGCCAAGAAGCGAGCCCTGCTGCCCTTTTATCACCCAAAGAAACGTGTACGTTTATAACTTATGTGTCTGCTCATGAACAAACCAAACAAAGACTTCAGTTCAAATTGGTTGTTTTGATTTTGGGTATGAAACGTGCAGTTGCATTGCTGGGCAACGTGTCCTTTGGCAGATGTGTTAGGGATTACCATACAAAAATACTGCGAAAGGAAATTTACCCGATCGGCTCAGCCACACACCGAACAAATAAAGGACAGCACCCAGTGTATACATATGCAACTTTTTTTACATTCTGATTGTGCGGCATGGGATGTCCGCCTTTAATTTTACAGTTATTAAAATCACATCACTATGTCTATTTACACCTATATACAGATAAACATGCAGCACTGGAGAGAGGCAACCTATATATACATCACCTCTATACAAACAAAAACTACTAAATATGGTCAAATAGTGTCAAATTATTATCTAATCTCCAGGCACCTCGCCATACTTACGCTTATACAGTATGTTCAACTCATCGTTACTTATCAAAACTTTACATTTTCATACAATTGCGAGTTTCTATTGAATTTATACAACTTAGCAGTAGTATGATTCTTTAATAAAAAAATAGTGGTATGTTCGCCATAGGTAGATTTTTATCCTGGTTTCGCCATTGTACGGCAATAAAACTCTTATTAGAATATTCAAGCATTTCTATCTTGAACGTGTTATTTTCAATGAATTCACATTGTCTAACAACATAAGATTTATGCTTTTAACTCATAAAAATGTATTACCGATATTTGATTTTCATGTTAGTAACCAAGAAAATAATTGTAGATACAAAAAATATTTGACTTAGGATAAAGCTAGATTAATGGTTAGTAAAATTTCAAAAAAGCAATACTGTGTTGTAGATCCAAAAGTATAAACGACTGCAGACCTGCTATCCCAATGCATTATACATTTTAAAGTAAATACAACTGCCAATATGAAACTTGTCTTATGAAAGGGTCTCTAGCTCACTGGTTAGAGCACCTGAGTAGCATATTGTATACCTGAGTTAAAAAAATATATATAAAAAAGGTTGGAGCTTTCTCTACTGACTTCTGTCAAAATCATTAAACTTACATTTAAGTCCCTAACTCTTTAATTGCATACACCATCCTTGGACTAATTAGTTCGCTTGATTTGGATGTAGAAACGGTACTGTATCATAAGCTTCTAACTTAACTAGCATCAGTTCAATGTGCTACCCGACTGAGTCTTGGAGTGTGCTACTAACTTAATCCGATCTTGGGATCACTAATGGCAAATGCTTGATCTATGGTTGCAAGTTCTTAAGCTGGTTGATTGGTAGTACTCCAAAGCTAGTTTAAGCCTTGGTACCAATGTAATTGTAATGTTCCATGTCCAAAGTTCACTTACCGTCCTAGCCCACCTACGAAGTGGGCACGTGCATTCACACATAGCATCTCTCTTATACTTTCATCCTTGCTTCGTGTAAAAGGGTTAACACAGAGGTGCAATGGTTAGAATAATGAGAAGTTATATGCTGACCATTACCCACCTAATCTTTCAATGTGGGACTAAGGCCACAACTTCACTTCTTGAAACAACCATTAATAATCTTTAAATGTGCCACTAATTAAGGACTCACTAGAAATAGTTAGAATAAAGTTGTAGGCTACTATCTTTGAAGACCTCATTAGTATAGAAACACATGGAATCTCCATACTTGTAAATTTCTGTAATTACCAAGTGTGTATCATTGCTATAAAAGGTTTAATTATTGACCTAATTATTGGTTCCAATTAACCTACACTGGCATGTTTCAGCCACCAATAAGATGTGACCAATGTCAGTTGGCAATAATAAAACAATATCCACCAATATGGGCATGCAACAACTATCACTACAAGAAATTTGACATTCAGCGACATCTATAGAGTGACATTTAGTAAAAATATAACAAAGCAATCATTTTACGATATTTCACTCAATTTATCAACGAAGATTTCAAGTGTGTTGTAATAATAATATAAAAATCATCGCAAACTAAGCCAATGTCATATTACGATGAACTATTGTGTGTTGCAAGAGACAAACTAGTAACATTGCAATTTTACAACACTAGTAAATCATCGTAACTAAGAGCTTTTGTCACTACAATGTTATGTAGACATTTGATTATGTCTGGTTCTCAAATTGTGGATTGGAATTTAATGGGCCTGGCACACATGATTAAATAGGTTAAGTTTACAAAACTAGTAAATCATCATGACTGAGAGATTTCGTCACTAAACTGTTATGTGGACATTTGATTATAGCTGGTTCTCAAATTGTGGATTGAAATTTAATGGGCCTAGCACACATAATTAAATGGGTTGGCCTGTAACAAAATGGACCTGACTCATGTTGTTATTTGGCCTAAAGTATAGTATGAAATGGGTGTGACCCATAATATGTAACGACCTCGCCTAGACATGAAATTGGTCTAACTCACAACACAAGGTAGGCTTGGTCCACAACACAAAATTGGCATGGCTCAAAATATTGAACAGACCAGTGCCGGAGGCACCAGCGGTGCCGTCCCCAATAGTCAACATGTTGGGCTACTTGAAGTAGTCGATCTAAATTGATGCTGGGAAATGTTCGCAATGCAGTCCCTTGAACGACACCAGAAAGTAGTTGTTCATGCACCAACAGAAAGTAGTTGGTCACGTCGAGAGCTCAACAGAAGAAGACGAAGATGAAGTAGTTGATCAGCGAGCAGTCGCGCCTTGCGCTCCGCAAAAACCTGATCACCCGTCTATCCGTGCAAATGTCGCAACAGGACATGGTTCCAGAGGCGTCCTCTCGCAAGCTCTATGCGCGCAGAGGCTTGCGATGGGGATGAGAAGGCAACAGTAGCAATGGAGTTTCTAAAGTGAATTGTGTGTCTTATTCACGAGAGAGCATCTCTCTTATATAGATGCCCAAGGAGTGAGGAGATGTGATTTTAGACATCATGGAGTTGAATTGTATGTAGCACTAAACCATCAAAGCATATGTTACAAGTAACATTCAATGTCAATAGTCAGTCCATCAACATATCCGTTACTTGGTAACGATGGTTCAGCTACCAATGGAAGGAAAAGTATTCCTAATTCTCTCCATATTCACCTTCATGTAATAATCAACACATCATAACTCTTGGAGTTAAACTTCTTTATTTCTCAATGGAAATAATACAATTTACTCTTAGCGTTCTATATGGGCCTCGAATTATTAGAATAATTTTAATCCCATAGATCAAATATATTCATATCAACTGTATAGTCAATAAATATATGCTCAACTGTAGGCGTTCAACTAGCGTCTCTCTAATTTTCATGTGTTGCTGATGAAAATCACCGGCCAAAGCCATCCACATGACCGCAAGACCAACAGAGCAATGCCGTGACCAAAGATGGGTGCAATACAGGTGGTATGTGACAGCTAGCAATAGGACTTGGATGGTATGGGGACGTCAAGCATGCAAGCAATAGGACTTGGGTGGTATGTCCCAGGTGGTTTTGGAGTTCCTTCTACTGCTAGCATGTGTTGTAGCTCTGGCCAGTTGATGTTACATGAGAAGGTAATTACTATATCAGGATATCCAGCCGAATGATAGATAGCCATAGCATCCTCGAACCATGTAGTATTTTGTGCTCTTGTGCTGTTGTTTACAATTCTTTGTTTTGTCAGGCTTATTTTGCTAAGTAGATTGACATTATCTGCAAGAAGGAAAGAAAAAAATATTGACATATATAATTGATTATTTTGTTCAATCTATTTAAGTAAAGTGGTTTGTATACCTGAGCTCTGGTCATCCCTAATAGCAAACTGAAAATAGTAGTCCATGACGTTGGATGACTCTTCTTCAGCTTCTTCTTCTGTCCACGTATTGTTCTTTATTACTGCCACATCAACTACATGAAACAAATATAAATGAAAGGTTCCAATTCGTTTGTGATTTATACACACACTGACTATGTATGAAAACTCTAAGAATAGTAAGTCTCACCATTGTATTTGTAATTATTGTCTAGTAGGCCGTACAATATTTATGCTAACCTCAGTCTTTTATTTAGGAAAATCAGACAATATAATGTTTTATTTATTATTTCCTTTGACACATGATTGTTTATAGTAAAATTATAAGTCAGGTATTTAAAACTCAAAATTACAACAAAATTATAGTTTTCTATTTAAATGCTCAATAGAGACAGATGTTTCAAACGAAGATTCATATAACATAGAATCCCTATAGTTAAGGTATATTATAAGATTATAGGGTTGTTTTTGAAAGAGTGAATCTACATACACCAAAGCATGACACTTAAGCAATAAAAGTTTGCTATTAAATTAAAGCACCTAGAGTAAGTAAACTGTTTAGGATGTAAACGTGTACAGATTGTATATACAAAATTCCATGGTTTTGTTTATTGTTTAAGCATTTTCACTGTGTTTACTTTAGAAAAAGATGATGACAGATGACGTATATAAGATTTGATGGTGCACCTGGATTGACTGTCGTGGATTGGTGTTTTATGACTGACACCATGCTGTTGAATCAGATAGGTAACCATTCACCATATAGGTATTGTCTAGTAGACCCTACAACGTTTATGAATAATTTTAGTTTGCACATGATTGTTTAACCAAAAAATATGTAATCCATAATCAACATGAAAATGAACATACCTCTTCCGCCTTTTTACTAAGATGTTTCATCTCAACTTCCTCATATGGTGGGAAAGTGTAGCTTACTTTATAATTTTCCTTACATTCTTTCAAATTTCTGGAAGCTAACTTCAATCGGAATATCAATGTTGTCCCGCAGATAACTTGAATGTCATCTGGTATGGATTTGGAATCTCCATTTCGCTCCTTAAGCATGGTTGAGACAGACTTGTTGTAACACCCCAGCCCGTTAGCAGCCTGTAATAGTAGTAGTTTTGGCCCAAGAGGCCTAGAAGTGAAGTGAAGTGAAGTTGTGGGCTTAGTCCCACATTGGAAGTTTAGGTGGGTGAGGATCAGCATATAACCCTCGTTGTTCCAACCATAGCACCATCGGGTTAACACTTTACACGAAGCGAGAATGAAAGCGTAAGAGTGATGCTATGCATGAATACACATGCCCGCCCCTATAGGAGGGCTGGGCGGTAAGCGGACTTTGGACGTAGGGTGTTACAGTAGTATCAGAGCATCAACTCTTGTTTCATCAAGAGGAGGTCTTGGGTGTCCGCTTGCCGTGTTTGTCGTGTGCTGCCGAGGGCGTCAGCCCTTAAGGGGGTGTGACTGTGACACCCTAGCCCGTTAGCAGCCTGTAGTAGTAGTAGTTTCGGCCCAAGAAGTCTAGAAGTGAAGTGAAGTTGTGGGCTTAGTCCCACATTAGAAGTTTAGGTGAGTGAGGGTCAGCATATAACCCTCGTTGTTCCAATCATAGCACCATCGGGTTAACCCTTTTACACGAAGTGAGGACGAAAGCGTAAGAGTGGTGCTATGCATGAATACGCGTGCCCACCCCTATGGGAGGGCTAGGCGGTAAGCGGACTTTGGACGCGGGACGTTACACTTGTTTCCAAACATTTTTGTGCTACCTCATTGAAAATCGTACATGTAGTTGTTGTCGTGTCATCACTTATTTGGAGATTGATTACATACCTAGAATTTGTGGGTTTATTCTTAGTTAGTATAAAAAAGGAAGAAATATATAATTATAAACCTTTCCTTACCTTGGTCATAGATTTACTGCTATTTTGTTACACGTGTCACACATATTGGATTCCTTTTTTGCCGCATACCAGCAATTTTTGCAAGCCATGTACCACCACCAGTTATTGTTTATACTATCAATTCTTGCCTTTGTTGTACATATAAATTCCTATTATAGTATTTCAGAATGGATAGATTAGGTACAATAGAAATATAGAAGATATGAAGCATCGATAAGGTATATGCACAAACCTCTTTTTTTTATGTCATTGTATCGCATTCCTGTGATTTCTTTCACGGATCTTCTATTGTAAAACATTTTTTCTTCAATAGTACCCTGGTTACTTCCATCAACATCCTTCATTATTG
This sequence comes from Eleusine coracana subsp. coracana, assembly GCA_032690845.1. NCBI lineage: Eukaryota > Viridiplantae > Streptophyta > Magnoliopsida > Poales > Poaceae > Eleusine > Eleusine coracana. Next base: position 49,490,778 of record CM064430.1, read on the forward strand.
GTAAAAACATCTTTCATTGATAAGCTGCAAAAAATATTTAATATAAAAATATATTAGTGAAAGAATAATTATCTATTTGCAACTACTGCTCATCATAGGGAAACTCAAAAGGTATGAAAAAAAGTTATTTTACCTATTTTGAATCTCCATAGTTTCAACAATATCTATGTTTATGTAGACTTGTGTTGCACTTGTTGTACACAATGCTAACCCTGGAGTGTTTACATGATTTAATAATATTTTCAATGAGTGAAAAAAAAATAATGAGTAAATTTAGAAACCTCACCTTGGAATTCTTTTTCCATATTTGAAGTGACAATCAAAACTCTTTGTTTGCCCAGAAGATTTGTGTCAACCATATTTGTCAAGTCATATCCCCCAAGAGTTAACTTGATCTTTTCATCACTTTAAAATATAATTAAATGAGCTTTTGCAATATTTTGGTATATATACATAGATCGTGCAAAATAGAATAAAAACCACATACTCTAGGTGTTGAATTTCAATCTCATAGATGCTTTCTGTTCTTTGTCTGCTTGTGTTCTTATTTACCATTCTTTGCTCTATCGGTTTGATTTGACTAAGTAGACCAATAACATCTACAGGAAAGCATTCAATATATATAGGTTATAGTTTATTCTTTTATTTTTAGGTGAATGTTTACATACTGAGCATTGTTCGTCACTGTTTTTCCTGATCCGTAGTACTTCACTGACAGCAAACTCAATGTAGCAGTCCAGGAAACTGTTTGATCCTTCTGCAGCCTCCTTCACCGAAGTGTTATACAAGAAACTGATTTTATGTGTATTCTTCAATATACGGTACTTCTTACACTTCTCCACTTTTTGGTTCTTTAAGATGTAGATTGACTTTTCTCTAATTTTTGGCTTGAACTTCCTAACCAATTATTTCCTGATAGATGCATGAATCACAGTATCCTGTATAACCAATTATTTCCTGATAGATGCCTATATCATAGTATCCTATATAATAAATTTTAGTGTCAGTAGTGTAACGCGCCGCGTCCAAAATCCGCTTACCGCCCAGCCCTCCCGTAGGGGCGGACACATGTATTCATGCATAGCATCACTCTTACGCTTTCATCCTCGCTTCATGTAAAAGGGTTAATCCGATAGTGCTATGGTTGAAACAATAAAGGTTATATGTTGACCCTCACCCACCTAAACTTTTAATATGGGACTAATTCCACCTCCACTTCACTTCATAGGCCACTTGAGCCCCATCCACTACTACAAGCTTCTAACGGGTTGGGGTGTTATAATCACCCCCCTTAAGAGCTGACGCCGTTGGCAGAATACTATATACATATAATTGGTAAGTGAATACCCAAGATCTCCCTTCAATGAAATGAGAGTTGAAGCTCTGATACCACTGTAACATCCCATGTCCAAAGTCCGCTTACTGCCCAGTCCTCCCGTAGGGGCGGGCACGCGTATTCATGCATAGCACTTGTCGGGGGTAAATATTAGGGTGCCACATGGCACTCCCTAATAATTAATAGGGACCAAAGTGGGCCCCATGCGAAAACACCCATGCGAGGAAAACCCATTCTAAACCGCGGAGGCCATGCTACGCTCCCAACATGCTCTAGCCTTAAGCGGATAGCGACCGGCCATGCCGCATACGACCCCCTGGGAGGGGTCGAGCGACCCACCGCATTCGACCCCCTCCACGGGGGTCGGGAGCCCCGATACGCCTCGACCTCGTAGGAAGGGTCGGGAACGACCATCGTGAGCCCCACACGGTCACCAGGCAGGCGTCGCCCCCTCCGACCCTTAGACTGGGAGCCTAAATCCTAGCGACGCAAAGACCAAAGGAGGTGCGATGGAGATACTCGATCACTCTGACAGACAAGACCAATCTTAACCCCGAATGGGCCCGGGGAAGTCTGACGCTGCGTCCTCCCTTAGTCGAGGTCAAGCGACCGAGTCGCTGGCTCTCAATCGCCAACCGTTCGACCTTAAATGTCGTACCCACCATGCTTCCACAGTATCAAGGGGTCAAATCCCCCCGTACACCCCATCATCACCGTCGCCACCCATGCCCGCTGACACAAGGGAGCGCGGCATGGCGCTTGATGACATCTTCGCATGATGACACGCGCAACAGTGGCGGTATAGGACGACTGATGGATAGGGTGATCATCACCGGGTTGCATAACGTAATGGCGCCCATGAGGTGCCATGCCGCGTCCCATGAAGCACGCCATCAACAGTGGCCAAAGAGACGTGACCGGACGGCGGAAGGTAGGAGAAGACCTATAGCATAACGTCATCCCTAGTCACCTAGGTGGTAGGGTGGGGCGGTCAAGACTTGAAGACCACGATCGTCGATTCGGAGCTCGACCTCCTTCAACACGGCTTCAACAACTACGCACGTGTAGATCTCTCTCTCTCTCTCTCTCTGTGTGTGTGTGTGTGTGTGTGTGTAAATGGGCCCATCCCCTTGGAATATAAAAGGGGGTGTCCATCCTCTCTCAAGACGGCTAGACAGAACACAACACACTCACCCGCACGAGAGACTTGGAGCACCCCCTCCTCTCTCACGACCATTGTACTCACCCCTGGAGCAAGTAACACGAGCAGGCCCGAGAACTGGACGTTGGGGTTCACCCCGAACCAGTATAACCCCTGTGTCCTCTTGCTAAGCTATTACCGAATCTAAAGCACGCATCCTCAAAACAAATTCTACTAGTTGGTCATCAAAACATCGACAGTTGGCGTGCCGGGTAGGGGCTCCCTCTCCGGCTCGGGTGCTACACCCGATGGGTGCGCTCGCGCGCACCTCTCCCGTAACGGAAAAAAACCATCGAAGTCGTGTCCAGCCGGGGCACGAGTTCCGCAGAAAATCACCCCCCCTGGCTCGGGGGCTACACCCGTTGGGTGCGCTCGCACGCACCCCGATGGATCGAGTGACTTACGACATGACCCTGCCTACTCTGGCCTATGTCGGTAAATAGAACGAACGACTCTCCGACTCACTCGGGGGCTACAGTCGGGGGTAAATATCGGGATGCCATGTGGCACTCCCTAATAATTAATAGGGACCAAGTGGGCCCCATGCGAAAAACACCCACGTAAGGAAATCCCATTCTAAACCGCGGAGGTCATGCTGCGCTCTCAACACGTTCTACCCTTAAGTGGACAACGATCAGCCATGCCGCATACGACCCCCCGGGAGGGGTCGAGCGACCCGCCACATTCGACCCCCTCCGTGGGGGTCGGGAGCCCTGATACACCTCGACCTTACAGGAAGGGTCAGGAACAACCATTGTGAGCCCCACACGGTCACCAGGCTGGCGTCTCCCCCTCCGACCCTTAGACTGGGAGCTTGAATCCTGGTGACACGAAGACCAAAGGAGGTGGGATGGAGATACTCGATCACTCTGACAGACAAGACCAATCTTAACCCCGAATGGGCCCGGGGAAGTCTGACGTTGCGTCCTCCCCTAGTCGAGGTCAAGCGACCGAATCGTTGGCTCTCAACGGCCAACTGTTCGGCCTTAAATGTCGTACCTGCCATGCTTCCACTGTATCAAGGGGTCAAATCCCCCCGTACACCCCATCATCACCGTCACCGCCCACGCCCACTGACGCAAGGGAGCGCAGCATGGCGCTTGATGACATCTTCGCTCGATGACACACGCAATAGTGGCGGTATAGGATGATTGATGGACAGGGTGATCATCACCAAACCGCATAACATAACGGCGCCCATGAGGCGCCGTGCCGCGTCCCACGAAGCACGCCATCAACAGTGACCAAAGAGACATGATCGGATGATGGATGGTAGGAGCAGACCTATAGCATAACGTCATCCCTAGTCACCTAGGCGGTAGGGCAGGGCAGTCAAGACTTGAAGACCACGATCGTCGATCCAGAGCTCGGCCTCCTTCAACACGACTTCAACAACTACGCACGTGTAGATCTCTCTCTCTCTCTCTCTCTCTAAATGGGCCCATCCCCTTGGAATATAAAAGGGGGGCATCCATCCTCTCTCATGACGGCTAGATAGAACACAACACACTCACCCGCACCAGAGCCTTGGAGCACCCCCTCCTCTCTCACCACCATTTTACTCACCCCTGGAGCAAGTAACATGAGCAGGCCCGAGAATTGGACGTAGGGGTTCACCCTGAACTAGTATAACCCCCCGTGTCCTCTTGCTAAGCCATTACCGAATCTAAAGCGTGCATCCCTGAAACACATTCTACTAGCCGGTGATCAAAACACCGACAACACTACTCTTATGCTTTCTTCCACGCTTCATGTAAAAGGGTTAACCCAATGGTGCTATGGTTGGAACAATGAAGGTTATATGCTCGCCCTCACCCACCTAAACTTCCAATGTGGGACTAATCCCACCTCCACTTCACTTCATTTGTCACTTGGTCCCCATCCACTACTAAAGGCTTTTAACGGGCTGGGTTGTTACAAGTATGTTGTCAAGTATTTAAATTTTAAGGCATTAATAATTTTACCATATCATCTGATAGAATCATACCAGTGTTGATAAGCTCCTTGCTACTTTGATTGAATGAATCCCAGAGTATTAATACTTTGACATTGATTGTCCATGTGTCTTTTTCTATTGTCAATGCACTGACAGGTTTATATGCCATATTGCCTGCAATATACAAGAACACAATAATGGTAAAATGTGGAGATATCCAATCTATAATGTTTTTGACATTCTGTACCATAGTACACATGAAATTCATTGGGCATTATGTATGCATCATCAATTATTACCAAGTGAGTTCATGTAGGGGTTAATCTATAATAGTCTCGGACATTCACTATAGTTGTGTTTTTGAAAATATTAAATAACTAATGCATAAAAGTTTAAATGCCAAAAGAAACAATCCATGCATAATGCATGCCATCCTATGGAAATATTCCACCATGTGCTCCGGTTGATGTTTGGGCATATGGTGTTTATTTCCAAAGACTCAGTGAAAAACTACTACTATACATATCGGTTTTGTAAAATTCAGATTTATAATATCCTGATCTTATCAAAGTGTTCCCTATACTTAAGTCTAAATTTATGCACTTATGCTATGACAATTCTTTATAAGATGAAGCAGCTATATATCTAGAGTGATATATTGATTGTCTATAAGAAATTTAAGGATCCAATCTATTGTTTGTTCATCATATATTTGTTAAATGTAGATAGAGATGAACAGATGACCTTTCTGTGGTGTAGTTCAAGGCAATTGGCTTGATCGATGGTGGTGAACTTCGTCTTTAATGATGCAAAGAAGCTGGTGGTGTCGCATGTGCTGAATGTTTCTCCTTGTTGCCTACTTCAAGTGTGCATCATCAGGGATTATTTATCTGAGCTAGAGATAGATTTGTCTGGGATATTGAAGGACCGAGAAGGCGACCAGAGGGGGTGGGTGAATGGGAGCCTATTAAAATTCTTCTCAAGAACATGGCCTATGTCCCAACTACAACCCAAACTAACCTCTAACCGAGTTACCAAGATTACACACACCAACTTGTGATGTGCTAACCCTAGGAATGACTCAAACCAAAAGGACACATAGCGGAAGCACAAGAGGAACAAAAAGGGAAACAAGGAAGATTCAAGAGATCACAAAACTAAGCCCGACGGAAGTCCCGGAGCCCCCGACGGAAGTTCTGTCAATCATGGAAGTTCTAGGCGATGGGAGAACTGTCACTCATGGAAGTTCCATGGTTCTTGACAGAAGTTCTATCATGGTCACGGAAGTTCTGTCCTGGCCACGCAAGTTCTGTCCTGGGCAAAACATCAGCTCTATTTAGGAAAGAAAATTGCCAAAACCCAATCCAACGAAGTCCAAAAATCATGAAATTTGGACTAGATCATCCTCAATACATCACAACACTCCTCTAAAGAGATCCACTCAAAAAGCACAAGGAATAATTATGAATTTCAGATCTTGTGCCAAGAACACCAAAAAGGACAAACTTGAGAAATCTTTCAAATCGAAGGTGCTAGTGCCTTTGATTCGGTCAAGGACCTATATAGGGTTGTTCTAGCACATCATAGCACCAAGATCCCCCATAAAATCCATCCCAAAACTCACTCAAAATCAAGATAAAAAATCACCACGAAAATAGCTCCGAAAATAGGGAAAAAGAGAAATTCAGGATTTAGGGAGAGAGGAAGAACTTGAGCACGAATTTGAATCTCATATCATTGATTCATCAAGTCAAGATACATGGATACATGGCTAGGAAGCCACCCTCTTCCTCCCACTATTTGGAAGAGCAAGAGATGTCTCTCACACAACCACTACTCTCCACTAAAACATGAAGTCCTCTCCTAGCACTTTGAATAGAACCCTAACACAAGAATAATAGAAAGAGAGGCTCACAAGGGACACCCCAAAAGTCCACCTCTTCCACCAGCCCTACCCCTCCTTATATAGGCTCAAGGATTGTCCACATGACCACTCTACCCTTGACCTACATAACACTGCCACCTACCACCAGGGGCAAACTTATCCATCTTTTTCCTCATCGCCCGAACGTCCTCGTGCTCTTCACAAGTCTTCGCCTCAAAGCAAGCTCCATGATGGCGCCATGTGCACCACCAACCACGCCACTGATTTTGAGGCCCAAACCGGGAAACCGCCTTGCACGCTTCTCAAAGCACGACTTCATGCTCACTTCTACCGAAGCAAGACTTCATGATCTTGACGCGTGTCACCTCATTCCATGATCCTCCTTGCCGGCAAGTCTCTCCCGCCTCTGGTCCATTGGAAGCCTCTACTTGCACCGACACCCGATCACCTTTGACTTGGTCAACCCCACCGTCTTGATCATCACCCATGGTTTTGAGGCTCAACCGCTAAACCATCTGTGCTTCTTGCCTCTCCACGTGTACGGTGTGGATCACCCTTGACTTCACTCGGCATCCCAATCATCCAGCCCCAAGTCTCCTACTTTTGCCCGATCCTCTTGTCGTTGACCACCAAGTCGACTCCAGTGACCTACATATCATGAGACAAGCAAACACATTTCTAAACTCCTCTGACATCACCAATACCTCCACTAACTCCGGTTAGTAATAACAATGATATGCAAACCCATGTACTCCCTAAATTCCCGCATTTCAACTCAAACACCAAATCTGCTCAAGTCAATTACTCATCACATATATTGCAAACCATGGCCCAGCTCCACATGGTTTCTCAATCTCCCTCTTGATGAGTACATTGACAACACCAAATGCACAAGAATTAAGATTTGAAATGCGAAATTGAATAAGCACATCCAAATGGCTCAAACCTAAAGAAAATGTAAAAAACAGCCATCTAGCAAAGAAAGGATGACAAAATCAAGAGTTGGCAAAGAAAGCGATTCGGGAACGCAAAGATTGTGAAAGGCGCATGAAAGTGCTCGAGACATGAAATGCTCCCCCTCAACTTGTGGTAGTTGACATGAATGCAAAATGGGTCATTTTAAGTTTCTTAGCATTATATGTGCATGACCCAACAATTCTTCCCCTTAGGCACTTATTTCTCCCCCTTTGGCAATGAACTCATCAAAGAGGCAAAAGAGCAATAAAGCATGAAGATGCAAACCTAAGGAGCTTCAACAATTATGCAACAAGCATTTAACTGGTCTAATCACAAGCATAGAGCTATGAAGTGTAAAAGCAATGGCGCACAACCATACAAAGATCAAAAATAGATAGCAAGGCATAAACACCAAGAGCTATACAAGCTAGCAGAAAGATTGACTAGCTTAGATAGAATCAAATTTGCTTATCATGAGCAAAACTGCCACCATATGTGTAAGTACTCCCATCCAAGGCAAAACAAGCACAAAGTGAATCATAAGAATCTAGCAAGTTTCAATCTCAACAAGAGCAACAAGCATTCGAAGAAAATGAGCTCTACAAACACTCACATATGTAACAGAGACTTAGTTGATCAAGTGTTTATTGTTTATCCTCATGTGTCCTCTTATCCATACGGAGGGTCGCACGACTAGGTACGGCAAACACCCCGAGGCTTCAAGTCATAGTGTTTGGATTTAGCATTTGAGAATTATTCTTGATCAAAGCACTTAGCAGATTATTCAAGTTTATGCACAAGAAAAAAGAGCATGCCTTTGCGGCAAAAGGAACACATGTTCCCACAATGTTATATCATGAGCTAAACATTTGCAAAGCCTTCCATTTTGCAAACACAAGGTGCTAAAGCCAAGACATCCTCTAGACTAGCCTCAATGCAAGTTTCAACAGGGATAAAAGCAATTATACACATGGTGAGCAAGTTTTAGCAAGATTAGATCATAAGGTTCACAAGAAGCTCAGTTTACCTTTAAGAGTAGCAAGTTGCTCACATGAGTCTATAAAAGGCCATCTAGAAAATCTAAGCATGAGAGTTTACCATCACATCCACACTACTTGGCTCAAGCTCAATCATAGCAATGAGAAATACATGTAAGCATAAGAATCAAAGCTCATCTACCAATGCATATATTACATATGAGATGCAATGCATAAAAGTTAAGATACATATATACAAGAGAACACCAACTCCCCCTCAAATGATGCCATAAGGATGACAAACACCAAGTTCCCGCCGAAGAAAAGCATGTCTCAAAGCATCTAGGGGCTTGGTGAGGATATCAGCTAGTTGGTTTCTGGTGTCGATGTATTTGAGCTCAACATCCCCCTTCTCAACATTGTCTCTCGAAAAGTGGAATCGCACATTAATGTGTTTGACCTTACCATGTTGGATTGGGTTTTTGGCTAAGCATATGGCACTGAAGTTATCACACATGAGTGGAACACCCTTAAAAGTTAACCCATAGTCTCTCATGGTGGACACAATCCATAGGATTTGCGAGCAGCAGCTAGCAGCAGCAATATACTTAGCCTCTATGGTGGATTGGGCTACACTCAACTCCATACTAGACGACCAACAGATCAAAGAAGTACCCAAGAAATGGCAAGTACCAGAAGTGCTCTTCCTATCAATTCTACACCCAGCAAAGTCCGCATCCGAATACCCAATGAGATCAAGAGATAAAGATGCAGAGTACCAAAGACCAAACTCAAGGGTGTATTTGAGATACCTGAAGATGCGCTTGACAGCCTTGCAATGGGTCACCCTTGGGGAAGCTTGAAAGCGAGCACAAAGACACACCGCAAAGTGTATGTCAGGTCTCATCGCTGTCAGGTACAAGAGGGAGCCAATCATGCTCCTGTACTCCCTTTGGTCCACCGCTTCACAGTCTTCATCAGGGTCAAGTGCCGTTGTAGTGTACATTGGTGTAGACAACAGCTTCACATTGACCATGTCGAACTTCTTCAGGAGATCCTTCATGTACTTGGCTTGATGTATGAAAGTGCCTTGCTTGCACTGCTTGATTTGAAGCCCAAGAAAGAAGATGAGCTCGCCCATCATCGACATCGGAAATTCACTTTCCATAGCTTCCTGAAATCTGGACACAAGAGCATGAGAGGAACCACCAAAGATGGTATCATCCACGTAAATCTGAACCATTAGAAAGTCATTGCCATGCTTAAGAGTGAACAAGGTTTTGTCAACACAGCCCATGACATACCCGCGCTCTAGCAAGAAGGTCTTAAGACTAGCATACTATGCCCTGGGTGCTTGCTTTAGCCCGTACAAAGCCTTTTGAAGCTTGTACACATGGTTTGGGTATTTGTGATGCTCAAAGCCAGGGGGCTGCCTCACATACACTTCTTCCTCTATGAAACCATTTAGGAAAGCACTCTTGACATCCATTTGATAGAGTCTAATGCCCTTAGAGGCAGCAAATGCAAGCAAGATCCTAATGGCTTCTATGCGAGCAACAGGAGCAAAGGTTTCACCATAATCTAAACCCTCCACTTGGCTAAAACCCTGAGCAACAAGTCTAGCCTTGTTTCTCACAACCTCACCATCCTCCCCCATGTTTGTTTTTGAACACCCACTTGGTTCCTATGACATTGACATCTTTGGGAGGCTCTACAAGGGTCCAGACTTTATTTCTCTCAAAGTTTTCCAACTTCTCATGCATGGCATTAACCCAATGTTCATCAGATAGTGTGTGTCCAACATCTCGGGGTTCCAAGGTTGCAACAAAGAGAGAATAGGTAAAGCAAGCGAGATGTGCAGACCTTGACCTTGTTGTCCTCTCATAGAGATTACCAATTATTTGTTGAGGTGGATGTTGACGCTGAATGTGGCTCGGGGCCTCTCTCTCAGAGTGTACCTCCCCCTCAACCACAGCTGGAGCTCGCTCGACAGCCGCTGAAGTTGATGTAGAAGCTTCTGGACCCTCTGCTAGAGTAGTGGTAACAGCACGAACAAACTCAGATGAGAGATGAAGTGAATCATCGTCATCATCATCAAAGCCCTGTAGGTCCTCTTCTACAAAAATGCTTTCCGTCAGCTCCTTGTCAACTACAGACTCAATCACATTCCTTGCACAAGAGTTTGATTCATCAAAGATTACATCACAAAATTCTACGATGGTGTTAGTCTCCAAATTCAAAACTCTGTAGGAATGACCATGAAGAGAGTAACCAAGAAAGATGCCATCGGAAGATCTCGACTCAAATTTATCAAGATTGCCACGCTTGGGAATAAAGCACTTGCAACCAAAGGCACGCAAATGAGAAACCGAGGGCATTCTCCCAAAACACAGCTCATAAGAATTCACATTAAGAATTGAGCGCAAGAAAATCTGATTGGAAACATAGCAAGCAGTGCTAATAGCTTCAACCCAGAACCGCCTCGGAGTCCTATGCTCATCGAGCATCGTCCGGGCCATCTCCACCAAGGTTTTGTTCTTTCTTTCAACCACACCATTCTGCTAAGGAACACGAGGTGCTGAAAACTGATGCTCAATTCCATGCTCAAGACAGAAAGCATCAAAGGAGGAGTTCTTGATCTCAGTGCCATTATCACTATGGATTGCTCGTAATGCACCAGGGAGTTCCTTGAACAGCCTCAAAGCTAAGCTCCGAAAGTGATGAAACACTTCATCCTTGCTCTCAAGAAATTAAACCCAAGAGTAGCGAGAGTAGTCATCAACAATCACAAGAACATACCACTTCCCACCGGCCGAACGAACCCGAGAAGGACCAACAGTGTCCATGTGAAGCAACTCTCCAGGGCGTTCAGTCATCACCAAATTAATTGGTGGATGAGAAGCGGCAATCATTTTCCCATGATGACAAGGAGCACAAACCAAATACTTATCAAATTTGAGCTTAGGCAATCCTCCGATCAAACCTAGGCCACTCAAGCGACATAACAAGTCAAAGCTCCTGTGACCTAGTCTCCTATGCCATTTCCAGAGCTCAGAAGAAGATTGAGAAAACAAGCACTTGTGAGAACCAGGAGAACCAGCAAAATCAGCCTAAAAAACTCTGCCAATAAGAGAAATCCCACAAACCAAGGAACCACTCGAATCAAGAACACAAGAAGCATTCGACTTAAAGCGCACTTCCAAACCAACATCAACAAGCTGAGAGATAGAGAGGAGATTGTACTTGAGATACTCAACCAAACCAACATCCTTGAGAGTGAATTTCTCATTTACCGTTACCGCACTTCTTGCCTTCACTCTACCTCTCTTGTCATCTCCAAAGGTCACATATTCCCGGTGCTTCAAGGGAGTGAGGCTGGAGAACCACTTTGCATCTCCGGTCATGTGGCGCGAACACCCTGAGTCCATCAACCATTTGTTCTCCAGGCCTCCACCTGCTACCTACAAAGAACGAGAAGGAAAAGTCAATGGCTCAGTGCTGGGGTTAGTCAAAAAGCATTTGAGAATCCAGCACTTAACCATACGACCGGTAGTAGTCATCACAGTTCTTTGCACATTATTATTCGAATGCATGGGACGAGAACCACGATGGGGAAAACATGGCCTGTCAAAGCGTCTCGACTCAAACCTTGGGTTGTGAGAATAGAAATCATCTGTGTGAAAGTCAGATCCACGCGAGTGACGCTCACCATGATGGGGAAAACATGGGGCACCAAAGCACTACTGCACAAAGCCTCTGTTTCGTGAATCAAAGCCATATGAGGGATGACCCTGTCCACGATAGGCACGAGAAAAAGAGCGAGGCTAAAAGTCAACAAAATCATCATAAAAAGCATCCCTAGTCAACTCAGCTTGCTTCCTCTCAATCCTCTTACGCCTATAACATAATTCATCCAAGTGGCCCTTAGGATTAGGCTCGGTTTGCATTGCAGGCTTGGGTTTTGGCTTCTCTGTTTGCTTTGGGTTGAATGAGGGTTTTGGATTGGGTGGATAGTGTTGATACTAATATTGGCAGTGGATCATAGGGCTATCCATGATCCTTGTGTATCGGTAGAGGCATGCGCGAGACCGAGAGTCGATGGACACACAAGACGCAAGATTTAGACAGGTTCGGGCCTCCCGGAGGATAACAACCCTACGTCCTGTGTTCTGTGGTGTATTATGCGGATATGATCTGGGTTGTCTATGAGAGAGCCCCTGCCCCTCCTTATATATATCTGGGGGGCAGGGTTACATGGCAAGTGTCCTAGTCGATTACAACATGATTTCTGACTAGGGTTCTATCTCTAACTTTCTATCTCTAGTATTGACTTATCGTGTACTCCAAGTAATAATCCGAGTAGTTATCTTCATGGGCTTTATCTTTATTGGATCCCGGCCCACTCGACAATATATCCGAGTAGTGAGGTATCCCTGGTATATATATCCTATAGTAGCCCCCGAGAGATTTGTAAGTTAGTTGTTGATCTTCAATTGATTGACTAATGCTTCGCCATGAATATGATTAACTTTTTCTTGTACGGGGGAAAAATCCACCTACTAGGTGTAGGTATAGCCCCCGACTCAGAAGGTATTTAGATCATAAAATATCTTGTGAGTCAAAAATAATAACACCGTATGTAAATCTGGATCTACCACTTTCTCCGACTGATTTGATGAGAAGTTTTAATACAGTAGCCCCCAAGATTGGTTCTACCACTCCCCCCAACTAACAAAAGGAGCCATTGGTACTAAAAAATCCGAGTGATACTTGATAAGATATACCAAGCATAATAGCCATCAAAATATCCGGGTGATACTTGATCCAATATAATAAGTATAAGAGCCCCCGGGCGTGATTCCAAGTAAACAATATCAACTCTTGCAGGGCTCTCCAATATTGAGTAAAATCATGAACATGATCATGATAGCCCTTCTGGAAATAATTTCAACCAAAATCATGAGTAGTTGATCATGGTCGAGTGACCCAATGACTCGGCGCTCCATGACCGAGTGATCCAATGACTCGGCGCTCCGTGACCGAGTGATCCAATGACTCGGTGCTCTATGACTGAGTAATTAAATGACTCGGCGCTCCGCGGCCGAGTGATATCGACGAGATAACTGTAATATAAGAATACAAATAATGTAGTTATATGTAAAATTAATATAATGTATTGATGAAACAACGCCTTTAATATCTAAGTCTGTTGGATTTCTGTTATTCATCTAAGGCCTATGTTTGCTTAGAGTACTGGCAGAAATAATCGATCATTCAACCAACAGACATAAAAAACAAACAAGGTTCATTAAAAGAACGATGTGCACGATGATTTCGACAAACGACATGAGCCATGGAGCTAGACTGACCAACTTGGGTAATGGGAATCCGACGGGCAACTAAGCAAAACAGCTGAACTCCTCCTAATACCACTTGTGTACTGCTAAACTCATTCGGTCAAACACGTACGAGTTGAAATCAATCGAGAAAAATTATTAACCAATATTGTCAAGGCAAAAAGATGAGTTCAAAAGAAACTTAAAACGATCACAGTAAGATGAAGAACCTACGGCTTTCAAATTAAATCGGCAGAATACAAAAATTATAAATGTAACTTAGCTTTGATATTTGACGAGTCGTAGACGAGCCCCCGAGCATGTCACTGAACCATCAAGCCGATGAACGAGTCAGCGAGTGACTTGTTGTCCCGAGTCGTTAAGTGATTGTGTCGCCGAATGATTAGTCGAGTCGCAACTGAACCGATCGAACTCAACTCACGTCCATGCAAAAAGACGCGGCATAAATCTCAAAAAATAGTATGAAGGACATGAGCCCAAAATCTCGAAAAAATAAATCGAGAAAGTATGAAGATACTTAGCTTTGCAATTCGGCGAGTTGAAGAGGAGCCCCCGAGCGTGCCGATACGGTTGGCGAGTGGTCGATCGAGACACAGAATCGTTGAAGGTGTGACCGAGTTGAGGAGATGTCGCCGAGTGACCGAGTTGCGGCGATGTCATCGGCTCGCAGCGATGTTGCCGAGTCATCGGAATCTGACGAAGCATCGAGTTGTCGGAAGCATCATTGTAATGGACAATGTCGCCGAATAGCGGTCGTCCTTGTTGAAGGTGCCGTCGTAGTGCGACGATGTCATCGGAGGCGTAATGAACGGTGTTGCCGACTGACCGGAGTCGTTAGATTGATGTCGAGCCCCCGAGCGTGTCCATGTAGTCACCAAGTGGTCGAACCATCAAGTCGCGATGATGGCCCAGTCGTCGGAGGTGTCATTCACAACGATGTTGCTGGGTTATCAGGCCATCGGTAGAGTGGAGGAGCCATCGATTAAATTGCCGACGGTACTACGAACCTTCAAGCCCCCAGCTCAAAAGAACTGGATCGTGAGGCTAATGACACGGTGTCTCGGTCAGGTGATCCAGTTATGTTGCTAGATGCAACACGTACATGCAAAAAATAGAAACAACATAGCATACACGACTTGGATTAAATAATCTGTTAATCAAATCGATTACCGTAGAGCATGAGGAATAAATAATATAATATGGAAAGGTCAAAGGAAAGAAACTTCCCTGTTACTTATCCATGTCCGACTTGGATTAAATAATGAAACCGTGACCGGTTTTAATCCAACTCGTCGGATCGGCGCTGGACCAACTCGCCAGATCAGCGAAATCATGTGCGAAATACATGAGTTCACAGATGCACGAGGCCACGATTGAAATCCCGACCTCCTGACCAGGACATGGAGCATGCTAGACAATGTGATCTCGCCGAGGTGTAGGTACCACCTGGTTGCCGCAAGACTGTAGGGGCAAATAGCCAAGCATGCACGCAATCTTGTCAGTATTAAAAAGATTCGTTGATGCGATGATTTGTGCGATGAAAAGGCGCTTCCA
Organism: Eleusine coracana subsp. coracana; assembly: GCA_032690845.1. Classification (NCBI taxonomy): domain Eukaryota; kingdom Viridiplantae; phylum Streptophyta; class Magnoliopsida; order Poales; family Poaceae; genus Eleusine; species Eleusine coracana. Next base: position 49,505,981 of record CM064430.1, read on the forward strand.
TGCTGGTCAGCTCGTGATCAGATCTTGAAGTAGAAACCCTTCAAAAACGCGATGACTCAAACGCCGGTCTGTTCGCGATGAAATCTTGAAGTAGATTGAAACCATCGAACCCAACAAACCGACCGTCGCGCTTGCCCCTTCTTGGCGCGCCAACTGTCGATACTAATATCGGCAGTGGATCATAGGGCTATCCATGATCCTTGTGTATCGGTAGAGGCATGCGCGAGACCGAGAGTCGATGGACACACAAGACGCAAGGTTTAGACAGGTTCGGGCCTCCCGGAGGATAACAACCCTACGTCCTGTGTTCTGTGGTGTATTATGCGGATATGATCTAGGTTATCTATGAGAGAGCCCCTGCCCCTCCTTATATATCCGGGGGGCAGGGTTACATGGCAAGTGTCCTAGTCGGTTACAACATAATTTCCGACTAGGGTTCTATCTCTAATTTTCTATCTCTAGTATTGACTTGTCGTGTACTCCAAGTAATAATCCGAGTAGTTATCTTCATGGACTTTATCTTTATTGGACCCCGGCCCACTCGATAATATATCTGAGTAGTGAGGTATCCCTGGTATATATATCCCACAGATAGCATGTGTTAGTGGGTTTGATGGTGTTTTCCTCATCCTTGTAGCTGGAGCTAGGCACAAACTTAGGCACATTCTCACTCTCCTTGTCAACTCTCTCAAATCCCAAGCCCAAGTTATAGGTTGACCTAGAGGCACTCTCCTTCACTTTTGCCAAATCACTCTCCACCTTTTCCTCACTCACTAGGGTTCTCTGGAGCCTAGAAATAAGATAGTCATTTTCCTAAACTAGAACTTTGTTTTCCTCCCTAGTGATTACAAGCTTATCCTTAAGAGAGACACACACCTCACATGGTGGTGGAAGGACCTTAGAGCGAGTCTCAATGAGCAACTTGGACTCAAGCTCTTTGACTTTGAGGGTTTGAGCTTCCAACTCATCTGTGAGCTTAGGCACTTCTAACATGCACCCAAAAGAGTTGGCCTAGCTCTGAATTCATCAAGCTCCTTGAGGGCACTCTCAAGCTAACTAGCAACTTGAGCATGCACACACTCTCCCTCTGACTCAGATCATTCATCACAATTTGACAAGACTCACACTCTACAACCATGTCATCTTTAGCAAACTTAGACCTAAGTGAAACAATTTCAAAATCAGCACTCTTCAACTTAGACTTAAGCTCTCTACTCTCACAAATAGCACTGCGAAGCTTATCATCTTGCATGAGTAGAACATCGCGCAAATGATCAAGTTCAGAAGAGAACTCATCAAGAGTAGGAGGAACCTCGCTTGTGTCGAAGTTGGATCCAGAGTTGGTGTCATGGTCGTTCTTTGCCATGAAGCAAAGCCCGGTGAAGTCATCTTTCTGCTTGACTCATGGCTTTGCAACCTCCTCCTCCGAGCTTGTAAGGCCTTCGCTTGATGTGAAGTCAACATCACTCAAGGCAGCAACGCAGGCGTGTGTAATGGCCTTGGCGAACTTCTTGGAGTTCTTGCCCTTCTTGTAGAAGCGGTTCTTCTTCTACTTGAAGTCTTCAGTGTTGTTGTCACGGTACCCGGCCTTCTTCTTCTTCTTGGGACAATCAGCAATGAAGTGTCCCGGGTCACCGTACTCAAAGCAGGTTCTTGAACCACCTCCTCTTCTCTCCTCTCGGTTGTTGTAGAACTTCCTAAACTTTCTTGTGAACAAGGACAATTCCTCGTCAGGAATGCACTCCATCTATTCATCAGAAGCTGCAACAAGAGAAGACAAAGCAAACTCCAAAAAAGACTTGTCAAGTATGGGGTTAGTTCCATAAGAAGCATCACTGTGACTACCCTTCTGAGAGCTAGAAAGAAAAGCCATGCTATAAGCAGGAATAGCAAGATTAGGATAAGATTTCCTAGACAGTTCATGAGATTTTAGCTTGCTATACAGTTGCGCATAGTTCAAGGTATTAAAGTCAGTAGTTTCTTCTAGAGCAGCAATTTTAACCCCCCAAATATTTTCATCAAGTGAGTACAATAGTTGCTTAGCTCTATCATTATCATTGTACACAAGGTTACCACAAGCCCGCTAGTTGCACACAATTGCCTCAAACCTATGAAAAGTGTCACCTAGTGACTTGCAAGGTTTTTGTGCAAAGGTTTGGTATTGTCTATTGTAAGTATCCTTACGTATAGACTTGACTTGATTGGTACCCTCATGGTACGTGCATAGCTTATCCCAAATAGCATGAGTAGTGTCAAGGTGTGCAACTCTATCATGTTCACTCCTGCCAAGTGCAGAGAGCAGAATATTGACATCTTTGGAGTTGTTTTCATACCTATTCAACTCACCTACTGGAGCGGTGTTGAGGTCGGTAGGTATGTTGTATTTTTGCTCGACGATGTCCCAGATAGCACGTCCTTGACTCAGCAAAAAAGCCTTGGTCCGTGACTTCCAGTAGGGGAAGTCCTCTTCATCGAACATCCACAGCTAGATAGCACGCTTCTCCATGTCTCCTTTGGATCACAAAGCCGGTGAAGGTCAACTAGTGATCAAACCAACTCTGATATCAATTGAAGGTCTGAGAAGGTGACTAGAGGGGGGCGAATGTGAGCCTATTAAAATTCTTCTTAAGAACTTGGCCTATGTCCTAACTACAACCCTAACCAACCTCTAACCAAGTTACCAAGATTACACACACCAACTTGTGATGTGCTAACCCTAGGAATAACTCAAACCAAAAGGACACATAGCGAAAGCACAAGAGGAACAAAAAGGGAAATAAGGAAGATCCAAGAGATCACAAAACTGAGCCCGACGGAAGTTCCGTGATGTCTCTCACACACCCACTACTCCGCACTAAAATATGAAGTCCTCTCCTAGCACTTTAAATAGAACCCTAACACAAGGCTAATGGAAAGAGAGGCTCACAAGGGACACCTCAAAAGTCCATCTCTTCCACCAGCCCTACCCCTTCTTATATAGGCCCAAGGGTTGTCCACATGACAATTTTACCCTTGATCTATATAATACTGCCACCAACCACCAGGGGCAAACTTATCCATCTTTTTTCTCGTCACCCGAACGTCCTCGCGCTCTTCACGACTTTGCTTCGCCTCAAAGCAAGCTCCATGATGGTGCCATGTGCACCATCAACCACGCCACCGGTTTTGAGGCCCAAACCGGAAAACCGCCTTGCACGCTTCTCAAAGCGCGACTTCATGCTCACTTCCACCGAAGCAAGACTTCATGATCTTGATGCGTGTCACCTCGTCCCACGATCCTTCTTGTCGGCAAGTCTCTCCCGCCTTCGGTTCATTGCAAGCATCTACTTGCACCGACACCTGATTATCTTTGACTTGATCAACCCTGCCGTCTTGATCATCACCCACGGTTTTGAGGCTCAACCGCGAAACCGTCTGTGCTTCTTTACTCTCCACGTGTACGGTATGTATCACCCTTGACTTCACCTGGCATCCCGATCATCCGGCCCCAAGTCTCCTACTTGTGCCCGATCCTCTCGCTGTTGACCGCCAAGTCAACTCCAGTGACCTACATATCATAAGACAAGTAAACACATTTCCAAACTCCTGCGACATCACCAATACCTCCACCAACTCCGGTTAGTAATAACAATGATATGCAGACCCATGCAATCCCCGGATTCACGCATTTCAACTCAAACACCAAATCTGCTCAAGTCAATTACTCATCACATATATTGCAAACCATGACCTATCTCCACATGGTTTCTCAGATATACTTTTAGTATTACCTATCAGACGTATAGTTGAAGGCAACTGATCGATGGTGGTGGGCACTGGTCTTTGACGATGCAAGCTCTGGAGTTGAATGTACTGGCTGGAACAATGTTGAGAGCTAAGGCGATGGATGAAACTGGTGGTGTCGCAGGTGTCGAAGGCTTTTTCTTGATTATTTATCTGAGTTAGAGATAAATTTATCATCAGGGTGTTTTGAGTATTTGAGATTTGAGATATGTACGTGAGATGGCTTAGAGATAGACATGCACGATTTGTTCAATTGGTTGTAGTTGATGAGATTCGAACGTTGCCCAAGACTTCGTCTCGTGGCCATGATGTTATGTATGTTTTTTTAAGAAAACAATAAACAATTAATTGTTGGGATTGGAACTCTTAAAAAATAATAAATAATCAATTGGTTGTAGCTGATGAGATTGAACTCTGGTCAAGATGTTCGTCTCGAGGCCGTGATGTCGGATGGCTTAACGTGTGAAGAGGTCATATATGTGTGAGATACATCAACGGTTAGCGCAAATATATGATAATCTAAATAGGTGATCAATGGTCCCATGTTTTGCTTTTTTAGAATTTCTAGTCTATTTCTTTTTTTAGACCATGTGGTTGGAAGCTCATCTATTTTTATTATTAAATAGATTATATAAACCATCAGATACATTTTAAACATTGTACTTCCTCCATACTTTTAAAAAAAGTCGTTATGACTCCATAGCTCATTTTATAAAAAGAAGTCATTCTCTCAAAAAACAAAAAATATTACAATTATAGGGAATTGAACCATGAACCTCATAGATTAAGCACTTTTGATACAGAGTAGTAGCCACTCAAGTGAGCACATATTATTTTTTGGGCTAGTTTTAAAACATCTTTAATAAAGAGAGAGAAGAAAAATATCTTCTAATTAAACAGTTCTTGATAATGTAAATTATGTCCAAAACAATATCTAATAAAAGTACAGAGAGAGTACAACCCAAATTGTCTAGTCCATCTACGGACTGCACATACACGAATGCCATGACGGACATGAAGTTGTGTTGCAGACGCACACAATACTGATGACTCTGAATCTCAAAAAGAAACTGCTGATGACTCTCTTGAGTCGGGGAACGTGTGGCCGCCGCGGAGGGGCTACTTCTAGCTAGCAAGTGACCTCGCTAGAAGATAGCGGGGTGCACATGTAAGAGACTAAGAGTAGGGCTAACAATTTCATTGCCGGAATGGACTGCCGATTTGATTAGCGATTAGCTTTCCTCTAGCTGAATATTTAAATGCTTAAAATTTTCCATGCACACTAGTTGAATGGCCAAAACCTGCAATCGTCTTGGGTCTGTTGCTTTGAGCCAGCGACTAAACAACCGCTAGAGCACTCTTCTCTTTCATTTACTGACCCCTACAAGGATGGAGGGCAGTAGGGCACTACTGCCGAGTTACATGGACTGGGTATTTGTTCCAGCGCCTCACCGGAATCCGAGCGTCCGTTAGGACTTAGGGGCTCAGGGCTGAGTATTTATATCACAAGTCCAGAGTCATATCAAGTGGCAAATCCACGAGTGACTAAAAAAGACGAAGAGGTGCCAACTCAACAAAGTATCAATTATTAGCGAATAATGATCGATCTTACAAGACGTAAGAGAACAACGCAGCAACAAGTTTCATCCTTGGATGTGAATTTTGTTGCAGACGAATACTGGACCGAGGCGAAAAGAAACAGAGAAGCGTTCAAACGAAACGTAGCCTGCCGGGCAAGCGCCTGCCTGCTCGCAAACCAAATAATAATTCTGCTAGTACCCGCCGCGTGACGTGAAGACGAAGAGGTCGAGCTGGAACACGGCGGCCTCGGGCGGGGAGCTGACCACCTTGAGCAGCGAGTACCCGATCGCCCTCCTGAACCGGCCCGTGCCGCCCACGACAGCACGCTCCACGACATCCTCGCCGGGGATCCAGTACTGCCCCTGCAGCGACATCGTGCTCCCGCGGTGCTCGCTGCCTTTGGCGAACACGACGGTTCAACGAATTAACGAAGACAAACGGTTCTTGCAGTATTGGGCGATCCGCCCAGCTGGCGAGCTGGATACTACATGGTTTGGAATGTACATCGTCAGTCTGTCTGTAGCATCGGCGGCAACTTAACTGGCCTGCCACCGGAGCGGGTGAGCTAAACTGAGCGTATGCTCGTACTGAGTATAGCGGTAATAATAACCACTCCCTCCGAATTTAAATTGTTGACATATATGATTTTTTAGTTAGGTTTAATTGTTTGTCTATTATAATTTATTTTATTATTAAAGAAAATTAAATCTATCTTATAATTTTGTATATTTGAATTACTTCAGTATCTATCTTAATAAAACAATAAAATATCTATCATTTGTCTTTTTAATTAAAAAAATTAAATAAGACAAATGCTCAATATAGCTAAAAAGTTATAACATCAATAATTTAGTAGTATAACTGGACATGTCTTGTCCACTTGGATGGACCTCGTCCATCTTAATTTTTTCTTTTTTGAGAAACACCTCGTCCATCTTAATTAGGACATGTATATGTACCACACGACTGGTGAGCCAGAGAGGTGGCCATGGGCCAGGAGGTGGCCGGAGTTGAGGCCCAGTAAAGTAGTTGATGGGTTAGCCATGTCACTTTTCAGGATAATATTATTTTTTATGTAAATAGCACTTTGAACTTAAACCAGTTTCTAAAAAACTAGAGGGATCCAAACAGAGTCTAAATTAGTCATCATTATTACTATAAAAAATTTAGAATTAAATATTTCTAAATATATTTCTATAAGCACCACCTTCACCATTTTCTCTCTCAATAAAACACAACGTTCACAAAGGGATAAGACTACAAATCCAATCAAATTGTGTGACCTTTATAAATCGATAAAAATTACCATCGTTCTTGTGTCGTCAAGTATTGTTGTTGTTTTTTGTGTTGGATTGATAATGATTATCTTCAGGATCATCACAATCAGAGACCATGACAGATCGTAGCCACTAAATCATTATGGATTAAAGATTCTCATTGTCGTCAAGGAGAAACAACTCTGTCATCCTTATGTCTTTATAATTGTATCTATCAAGTAGACTGTAGAACCATTAGTTACTTTTGTCAAAATCATAGCTCACTTCCCTGTCAACATGCAACCGTCATCCTTGATTCTTTGTTGATCATGTCTGATGGGTCATCCATATATTGTTGCGGTTGTAGCGGACGAGGATAGCTCCATTGTCTTTGCATCATCATAGAACATAGTGGTTGTATCATCCACACAAATATCTCTTTTATTTTTTTGGATTAGTCTACCACTAATGTCCATGCTATTGCATACTATTATGCAATCCCCACATCCAGCCATGCCTAAGAAACAAACAATAGATGGATTTCTACTTAAAAGACACAACACTCCATGATGCTCACGACTAGCCAGGAGAAATAGCCTTTAGAACTTCACCACACTAGAGAAGGTAACCCAAAAGGTCAACAAAGTCACAAGAGACATGAACATCAGAAGTTAGTTCGTCGAGTGCAACTTAGTATGCCAATTACTCATGCTGAAGTTGGTGTACGCATGTGTGCCACATAGTTATCATAATTTATATTGTATATTTCAGTTGGTAGAGTCTGACGCTTTTGAGGGATAGATACGATAAATTGGTTCTGAGTAAGAGATAGAAGGAAGCCTTGGGCCATGTATTAGAATAAGCATGAATGAGGGAGTATCATTAGGAAGGTGATGACACTTCATTCGCGTTAGAGATGGTAACTAAAAGGTCAATAAAGTCACAAGAGACATGGGCATTGGAATTCAGCGTCTTGAGTGCAACATAGGTATAAGGATTCATATTAAATATTAGAATATGATAAATGCTCATGCTAATGTAGGTTTAGACATGCATGATATATAGCTATAATGATTCATATTAAATATTTCAACTGGTAGAGTTTGATATATTCTTTTTTACTTTTAATGCAAATGTCACGGGACCTTGTGATGTTTTTACAGAATAGATACAATATATTGGTTCTGAGTCAGTGATAGAACGAATGCTTGAATGTGCGTTAGGTGTTAGACTACTTGCTGGATCTCTAGCTTAGAAGCCATCTATTGAGGGAATCATACGGGTACCCTAGTTGCATGAGGAAGCCATCAATTGAATTGATGGTTGTGTCAGGTTCTTTGGAGTATTAAGAATAGATTTGTACATGGGATCATCATAGGATGACTTTAATTTCTTGTTTAAGATTGCCCTCCCACCAGAGGCAAAACCTATCAAATCTCAAATGATTTTGATTTGTGTCAAACCACTAAAAATCATGCCATTTTATTTAAATTCTATGAACTTGCATTTATTTGATGAGATTTATTACATTGCTTGGGAGGTACCTCCGGTTCCTCCTACCTCAATTAATCTGAATGACTCATAATAAAAAGTTAACCATGTGATCAATTATCACTATGTAAAAAAGGGACTTTAGAGACTCTGCTTAAGTCTTATTGTAGACTCTAAATTTTAGAGACTATAAATTTGCGTCCAATGAGTCACTTTTTACAGACTCTAGTTGGCAACTAGAGTCTCCAATGAGAGAGTCATTGCAGACTCTAGTTGGCAAAACGAGTCTGCAATGGATGGTCATTGGAGACTCGTTTTGCCCACAAGAGTCTGCAATGACAATTCATTATAGACTCATTTCACCAACCAGAGTCTATAATGATAAATTTAGAAAACAAAAAAAAAAGAAAAAGTACACATGTTTTAGCCATTATATATGATACAAATAAATGACTTTATCTATCATATACATTACACCATCTTATCTTATGAAGAGCTAAAGAGCAAACAACAACACCCTAACACTAAATTCGTGCTGCATCAAACACTAACAGTAAGACCAAGTAGGTAATCTCCGACAAAAGGACATATAAACATTCTTCTAGCAAAAAAAGAGTGACATCTACATTTACCTGACATCTATTTTTTTAGTAAGGAAACATTACACTTTGGAATGACCTGTAGAACTAAAAAAATAGCAATAAACTCTTCACTAGAATCACTAAAAAGTGAAAACTGTACCAGAGTTCTCCACCTGCAAACCTTAAAAACCACATTCAGATGCAATCAAACAACAATTAGTTCTACTCAATCAGAGATGTTCAATACAAATGACATTGAGTCTGGATAATATTTAGAGCAACATGCATAGCTACTGCAGAGGATGCACTACTGACAATTTATATCTCATATATATAGCTAGTAATGCCGAATGATGTGCTAGTTGCTACCAGAACAGAATTAGAAGGCATTCAATAAAAACAAAAACAGAGGCAGCTAGGTAACAAAAGAGCATGCAAAATGAAGGGCTTGGGAGACTAGTGGTTGATTGAGAATAGAAAAATGAAGGGCTTGGGAGAATAGTAATGAAGGGGTTATTATAGAGTGGTACAGAAACATCTCTCACAGGAGCTAAAGAAAAATTTCTCCAATTGCATAACGCACAACACAATATAGTATCGAGTAGATCATATGATGATAATTATGGAATTAACAAACCTAGTCTCCAGTAGTTCAATCTTATATCTCTAATATTGTATATAAGGGAATAAAATAGAAATAGTTCTATGTCTCAAATATTGCATAAGTACCCTACAAAAGTTTGCTGAAACTAACATGGCTAGTAACGAAGCTCTCTAATAGCTGACATTCACAGTAAAGCATTTACACATAAATGTCAGTTTCCATGGAAATTTAAAATGCAGGTTTGTCTGAAGACATATGAGATACTATATGAACTAAGAACAACGGCAAAGCAATTTCTCTACTCACATGTTGATTTGTTGGAGCCAGGTTCAGACCTGAACACTGCTTAACAGAGTACTTAGATGTTGATGTGCTCATGAAGTTCAAACCTGTGCCAAGACAATAGAGCCCATTAGAACAGTTCAGATTCACGGTGTCAAATGGTATGTGCGATGCATTTTAAACCATGAAGCATCAAACAAAAGAGGGTATGTGAACACAGATGTGCTGGTATGAATGAAAGTTTTAAATCATCAAGGCATTCAAGGGAACCATTTGATGCTAGTATGTGCAGCGAACAATCATACCAAAACACTAGAAATCTACTTTTGAAATTGCTGGTATGAATGACAGCTACGATGTCAGAGCTATCATGACTAAATGCAGAAAAGAAATTAGCATCACTATAGGTCAATAAGTTTTACATACCCCACAGACACAATTGGTATGGATCCAAAATGTTGAAGCACACAAAAACTGTTGATTCAGCTCGTGTGATACAAATACATGAACTTGCTAGTATAGAACTGCGTGCTACAGTGAGAAACTAATAGGAATACCAACTCAACTAGCTAACCATGCGACAAAGAACTTGAAATAAGCATACAAATAAATGAACTTACTCATGGTTCTGCACCCAAACACTGAACTTGTGCTACAACAATACTAACAGTAAAGGCCTATGGTTTGAATAGCCATTCTACGTGTCTCTACAGGAGACAAATTGACATAAAACCTAATGTTACACCTTCATTTGTGTTCTTCTATACAAGAGTAATATGGAGCTACAATCCCAAATATTAGTAACCCAAGTAATTCGGGATAATAGCTCACATGCGACGCCTTTCACCTCTATTCTCTGGGGTACGGCATCATTGGATGAAATATCTCATATGCGATGGTTGGAACGACCCATAGAGCCACGGCCTGACGCGGCTGTTTTAAGCCCTTAAGTAGTTGATGGTTGTGGATTATGTTCGAACATGGGACCCACCAGTTGAACGTTGCTTTGTGGGACCCACTACTTATTCACGTCACCCTTAAGAGGCCTAGCCAGCCCTCGGCTCCCGTTCTTGTGCCCTGGCCCCGACATTACCGTTGCCTCCTCCCTTCCCCTATTCTTCCTCGCGCACCTTCTTCTTCCTCTTCTCTGGCAATGGTCCACGGTGGCGGCGGCGAGCGATGTCCAGCTCTGCTTCTGGCTTCCAGAAGCCCCCCCCCCCCCCCCCCCCGCCAGAAGGAATGGCCGCGTTATGGAGAATTCCCTTTGAGTACATGCTCGGATTGCCCTCGCCCAGATCCACTGAAGCGCTTGACATGTGTGCGCCAGCGGATGGGCAACATTGGTCGGGAATTTGTGAAATGCGAGAGCAAGCTATTTAAGGGGAAGGATGGGAAGGTAGGGTTTGTTTCAATTTGGCGTGATTTGGATTTTGTAGTTTCAAATTGGATTTTAGGGTTTCCCTTCCTCGTTTCAGGATTTGAAGCCCTACGGTCATTTTGAGTGGGTGGATTCGTATATTCGGGATCGATGGCTTGAAGTTCAAGTGCTCCCCACGATTGAACCAATCTCGACTCGCATGTCGTCCGCTGTGGAGGAGGAGATCTCAAATATAGCCGACGATTTTTCGGTGAATGGGGAGTTGCAAAAATTGAGCAAGCAGTTGGGCCTGATTATGGAACTGAATAAGCAGTTGAGCCTTATTGTGGAATTGAAGAAGCAGTCAAACATTATGGCTGACGCATTTTACATTTTTATAGTTGCCATTTTTTTGGTGTTGGTATTCAGGTTTGGAATTTATATTTAGATGTGGGAATGTTGTTTGAATGTAGATTTGTAATCAAGTTTGCTAGTTCACTTTTCTTTTTCTTAGATCCTAGCCATGAAATTTGGGACAGGGTGGCTGCTTCTTTGACTGCACGAGCGTTTATTCAGTTGACTGTCCGTTGACTCCGGCGACTTTAACCCCAGTCCGCCTCCCCGCTCCCACCCCAGGCCAACCTGTCATTGAAATAGCGTGGCCCATAGTTTATCATACGAGCACGACCCATAGTTTATCATACGAGTGCAGCCCATAGTCATCCACTTGCCTCGCCGCTCCCACCCGAGGCCTATCTGCTATTCATAAGAGCACGACCCATCTGCTATTCATAAGAGCGCAACCCATCAGTTTTAGGCCCCGTTTGGTTTGGATTCTAATACAACTTATGCTTCTGCTTATGGAAATTTTTTTTGCCAAATGGTTTCTCTAGTCTTTCCAATGTGGGTCTCACAATAGTTGAATGGAAGGATTGTCTCCCACATGACCAGCACTGCCTAGTCAGTCTCTGTTTCCCTTCTAGTGTGGGTCCCACAATACTTGAATGGAAGCTATTATAGTACAAGAAGTAGTACCAAAGGGACCCTTAGATTTTTATTGATAAAAGTGGATTACAAATATAGATTGTCATCCATAGATTACATATTGGTTGCATACGATAAGGAAAAAGTAGCAGAGGAGGCCAACTGGATTGGTTACAAAATTTGGTCTTGATGACCTAGATTTCCATTGGCCTGTGGTCTACTACTCTACTCCTTATCATCGAAAAGCCGGGGCAGTATATTTTCCGCTCCTAACTCGTCAGCGATGGCAGTCGCTGTGGGCATGTATTCCCACATCATATCGTCGAAGTTGTCAATGTCAATGGTTGGAGCGAGGTGGAGGAAGTTCTCGCCGGAGTCCAGGTGGGCCAGGCTTAGGGCGTGGGCGGCACCTTCGCGGGCGCCGATTGTGGTGAGCTCCCGCACATGCGCCGGGATGTCACGAAGGCGAGCGGCCACAGTGTCATCGCGGAGGTTCATCTCCTCTTTGGCGATGCCAGCGGCCTCCTCAATTTTGTCTAGCTGGGCCGTTAGAGCTGAGCAAGGATCCAAGAAGAAGTCAAAAATCAAAAGCTGAGAGAGAATAGGGGATGGAATAGCTAACATGCTACGTACCAGCTACTTTGGCGTCTGTTGTGGCTAGGCGAGCACGTGCTGTTTCTGCCTCCTGCTCCGCCACTGCCAAAGCAGCCGCTAGAGGCACTGCGGTATGTCCCGGGAGAGCAGCAGGGGCCAGTGGAGCAGCAGGGGCAGGTGGAGGAACAGGGGGCGGTGGAGCTACCCCATGGCCATCACTACATGAGAGCGAGGATAACGATGATTAGAAATGGGAACAGAAGAAGGCCATGGAGGAGATCACCATGATGGGCTTACCCCAGCGGTGTCGTGGATTCCGTCCCGGAGCAGAGCGACCATGGCTCCAAGGTTGGTAGCCGTCCATCGGTGGGGAGGGTGGGAAGCTTTCCTTGAGTAAAAGCTTGAAAGGAAGGGGAAGAAGAAGGCTCCCGAAGAACAACGGTGTCAAGAGGCGAGAGGAATGGTTGATCCGAGTGGCAGTCTGTGGGATACTTGCTTTATGGGTATCCTCATACAAGTCTAAGTCGGTAGCCAATCGGGTACTTCATCAACAAGGAAGCCGATCGAGTCGGCTTGGAGCACAAGGCATTTAGAGATAGACTTTCTATGTAAATCCTTAAGGGTTACAACTAGGACTCTTTATGTACCCTCCTGCTAACCGGATATATAAGGCGGCAGGGTACCCCCCATCGAGGGACACGCGACACAAGTTTCACAACATCAATACAATACATAGAACACATGACGTAGGGTTTTTACTCTCATCGAGAGGGCCCAAACCTGTATAACTCGGCGTCTTGTGTAACCATCATAGTTCTTAGTCTCGACGTAGCCCTATATATTTACTGCCGATCTCAAGCTTCTACAGTTGGCGCGCCAGGTAGGGGACAAGGCTCACCAGGATTCTTCGTCGACTACGATGGCCGAAATTCCCATCATCCAATATTCACCGGACTTCAAGATCTCCTTTGGATTGCTCGACTTCATAGTCGGCGACAACGGAGCCCTAGGTCTGCAAAACCATAGATCCGACTCGGCCGCAGTCGTCTCCATGGCGCGATCATCGAGTTTGTCTAACATGATCCTCGCATTGCTTCCACTCGGATCCGAGGAGGAAGATCCTTCCTTCAGGAACGATTCAAAGTCGGATCGGTCCTTTGATGAGGACTCGGTCAGATCAGCTTACCCATATCCCCATACTGTCAACATGGTGGATATAGTAGATCCTGCGGATGGAGACTAAGATGGTGACCAAGACGGTGAACAAGAAGGTAATCCCGTCGATGGCCACCCGAAGCAACTAGCCGAAGGAGGTCAACAGGAGGAAAACCCTCCAGTTGATGACTTATCCGTCGGTCACCACCGTCAACCAAGAGGGTCGCGCGGTTCACGCAACACACGCCGACTGGATCTTGGTCTATACCTCAAAGTGGATGGCGTCAAGGTCTACCACACTCCTCAGAATAACATCACCGGGGCCAAAACTTTACTCGACACTCTAATGGTTGATGCGAATTATTAGACCCTTGTGATGCAGAAGGCGGTGGCTATGCTTAAGGCTATTGCGGCTCAAGATGCCGCAAAATCTCAGTTGGTCACAAGTTCTAGCCATGCATCTTCACGAGGTCGGCATAGGCGTGAAGATTTGAGAAATTCTCTCAGTATCCGAGATGGACGAGACACTATCAACTCTCGTTATGAAGAACGCACTCGGGATAACCGACGCTATGAGGAAGAACGCCGTGATCGGAGGATGGACGATCGACGGGACAACCAACGAAAGGACCGGCAAGATCCTCCTCCAAGGGACAACCACGATGACTGTCGTCGATGAGACGATCGGGATCAGCGTGATAACAATGACGATGACCATCGGCGATGTCGTCATGACGATGATGTTGGTCCTCGACGCAGCCATTGTCCAACTCCGTCTCTAGACCGACATAGGCAGTCGCCGACACCTACTAACGACGAGATAGATGGCATCAAAGCTTACATCCCTAGGCTTCGCATAGCTTGATGGCCGAAAGGATTCAAGCCGGTTCCCATCAAAAAATATGATGGTCAGACCAATCCCCGAGAGTGGCTGCAGCTCTATAGCACGGCGATCCGGTCAGCTGGAGGTGATTCCTATGTAATGGCTAATTACCTTCTGGTCTACCTGGACCTAGCCGTGCAGATATGGCTCACATCTCTTCTAGAAGAATCAATCACATCCTGGGAAGACCTCAACAAGAAGCTCATAGAAAGCTTCCAAGCTACTTGCAACCGACCGGGCAACCACTTTGACCTCACTCGGATCAAGCAGAAGATTGATGAACCTCTTCGTGACTATATCAAGCGATTCTGCGCTAAGAAGACTGAGATCCCCTGTGTTCCGGATCAACAAATTATTGCCGCCTTCCAAGGAGGAATCCGCAGCGATGATTTGGTCCACGAGATCGGTCGGAGGAATCATGACCTCAAGCTGCCCGCTCAAGAGTGCTTCGAGATTACTGACAAGTTTGCATCTGGGGAATCGGCATTAGATGATATTCGGGGAAAAGGCAAGGAGAAGTGGTTGGACAAGCCTGAATCCTCCAAGAAGGACAAGAAGTGGAAGTCTGACAACATGGTTCACATGGTGGCACAATTTCAGAAGAATCCTTAGATGAACCAACCGTCCACCGATGAGCTGCTGAGTGGCCCGTGCCTTTGGCACCCAATGGAAAACCACAAAGCAAAGGACTGCTAGCGGCTGAAGGGTTTTGCGACAGCTGCGCTCAAGGTGGCAAAAGATCCCCCAAGGCACAATAGCAAAGACAAGACCTTGGATGATTGCGACAAGAACGACTAAGGAGAGTTCCAGGAGCCCCGCAAAGAAGTCAACTTCATCTTCGGAGGCCCGGATGCCTATGTGACCAAGCGCAAGCAGAAGCTAGAACTTTGGAAGATCAACTCAGTGGAACCAGCTGCGCCTTAATTCATGAGATGGTCTAAAATGCCAATCACTGTTGATCGGTCGGACCACCCCAAACATCTACCAAAGCCGGGTTGATACCCGCTGGTGCTTGCTTCCATGATGAAGGAAGTAAAGTTCAACAAAGTACTCATTGATAGAGGAAGCAGTTTGGACTTAATCTTCACCAAGACTCTTCAAGAGCTCGGTCTGTCAGTCAATGACCTCCAGCCGAGTTCTTCACCTTTCCATGGGATTGTGTTTGGCAAGACTTCGGTTCCTATTGGACAAATTAGTCTGTCGGTCACCTTCGGTACCCGTGAGAACTTTAGGACTGAGCGCATTCTCTTTCCGGTGGAAGATTTCAACTCGGCATATCATGCTATCATCGGTCGACCGGCGATGGCTAAATTCATAGCTATCCCGCATTATCCATATCTCACCCTTAAGATGCCAGGCCCGAATGGAATAATCTCCCTCCACTCTGATCTTCGGAATTCTTTCGATTGCGATGTACAGATTTGTGAGATGGCCAATAAACAGCTGATGTTGTCCGACCAGAAGGAGATCCAGAAGGAAGTCGACATGGAGGAGCAGACTGAAGCAGTGGTTCCAGCAAAGAAGCCAACCAAAGACAAGATTCAGACCGATGACATCCAAACCAAGGAAATCATGCTCGATCCTGAGGACCTTGATAAGGTAACTTATGCTGGGGCTAACCTCGATGAGAAATAGGAACTCGCACTCACTCTTTTCCTCTAGGAAATTAGGGACATCTTTGCATGGAAACCACCTGACATGCCGGGAGTTCCTAGAGAAAAGATTGAGCATGAGTTAAGGGTACCTCCTGGGGCTACCCCCGTTCGGCAAAGGCATAGAAGATTTGTGCAAGACCGCAAGGACGCCATGAAGAAGGAGATAGTTAGATTATTAGATGCTAAGTTTATAAAGGAGGTGTATCATCCTGACTGGTTAGCAAATCCGGTCCTTGTACCCAAGAAGAATAAGGAGTGGAGAATGTGTGTCGATTATACCGATCTCAACAAGTTCTGTCCTAAAGACCCCTTCACACTTCCTCGTATTGATTAGATTGTAGACTCAACAGCCAGGTGTGAGGTTTTAAGCTTTCTGGATGCCTAGTCAGGCTATCACCAGATCCCACTGAAGGTCAAAGATCAGATTAAAACTTCCTTTATAACACCCTTCGGCGCCTATTGTTATATCACGATGCCTTTCGGTCTGAAGAACGCTGGCGTGACTTACCAATGATGTATTCAACGCTGCCTTGCTACTCAGATTGATCGGAACGCGGAATTGTATGTTGACGACATCGTGGTCAAGACTCAGAACGTTGAAGAACTTCTTTCTGACCTGGTAGAAACCCTTGACAATCTAAGGCATTATTCGATGAAACTGAATCTAAGAAGTGTGTTTTTAGGGTTCTGTCAGGAAAGCTACTCGGCTACACCGTTTCAAAATGAGGTATAGAGGCTAACCTGGATAAAATCAAGGCGATCCTTAATATGGGGCCACCTAATTTTCAAAGGGACGTCCAGAAGCTGACCGGATGCATGGCATCCCTGAGTCGCTTTATTTCCCAACTGGGGGTTAGGGGGTTACCACTTTTCCGACTGCTTAAAAAGCAGGAGGACTTCGTTTGGACTGAAGAGGCGCAGTCGGCATTGGACGAATTGAAGGTTCACCTCAGCAATATTCCAGTATTGGTGCCTCCGGAGCTAGGAGAAAAACTTCAACTTTACATATTGGCCACAACTCAGGTTGTGAGTACTATTTTAATAGTTGACCGAGAAGAAGAGGAACATATACAAAAAGTACAACACCTGGTGTATTTTGTGAGT
The DNA here is from genome assembly GCA_032690845.1 of Eleusine coracana subsp. coracana. Taxonomy (NCBI): domain Eukaryota; kingdom Viridiplantae; phylum Streptophyta; class Magnoliopsida; order Poales; family Poaceae; genus Eleusine; species Eleusine coracana. The sequence continues at coordinate 49,523,291 of CM064430.1, forward strand.
GAGGTCCTCGGTGCTTCTAAACCAAGATATCAACAGATCTTGAAGTTGTTGTATGCATTGTTGATCACCTCCAAGAAATTGAAGGATTATTTTCAATCCCATCCAATCAAAGTCCAGACTTCCTTCACACTCGACACAGTGCTGCACAATCAAGAAGCCGAAGGAAAAATTGCCAAGTGGGCAGTCGAACTTGGTCAATATACCATTACGTTCGTGCCTCGGTCGGCTATAAAGGGACAAACGTTAGCTTATTTCGTTGTCGAGTGGACAAAGATTCAAAATCCTTCTACTGCACAAGATATCGAGTACTGGAAAATGTACTTCGATGGATCTCTTCAATTACAAGGAACTGGTGCGGTAGTTGTATTTGTCTCACCCTCTGGAGAGAAGCTTTGATATGTCCTTCAGGTTATGTTTCGTGCATCTAATAACGCTGCAGAGTATGAAGCCCTCCTACATGGTCTATGCATTGCCGCGTCACTCGGCATCAAGCGCCTTGACATCTTTGGTGACTCGGCTTTGGTCATTAATCAGGTCACTATGGAATGGAACTGTGTAGATGACAATATGAGTGCTTACTCTCTAGAAGTAAGGAAGCTCGAAGACAAATTCGATGGATTGAAGTTCACGCATGTTCTTCGGGATAATAACCAGGCGGCTGATGAATTGGCTAAGATGGGATCGTCTCGGTCTGAAGTCCCACCGGTTGTTTTCTTACACAATTTTGATTCCCCCACTATCTCTCCTCGGTCGGATGTATTAGTGAGCATTGTCACTGATCTTGTTGGTGATGACAACACGGAGGCCGACTGGCGTGACCCACTGATCCAATATTTGGATAAGGGAACACTGCCTTCGGACCTTAATGAGCAACAAAGGTTAGAGACCCGATGCCAAGGATATCTGTTGGTGGGAGACCAACTCTATAAAAGAGGAGGTTCAAACATCTTGATGAGATACATCTCGATACCAGAAGGCCAAAAGTTGGTGGAAGAAATTCATTCCGGGATATGTCGCTATCATGCAGCTTTCAAGACTTTGGTCGGCAAGGCTTTCTGGCAAGGGTCTTATTGGCCCACGGCGGTCGAAGATGCACACCAAGTCATTCGGAAGTGTGAAGGCTGTAAATTCTTCGCTCACCAAACGCATGTGCCTTCACAACAACTTCAGATGATACCTTTGACTTGGCCTTTTGCTGTCTGGGGGCTTGATATTGTCGGTCCTTTCAAGAAAGCGCTAGGCAGGTTCACTTATTTGTTTGTTGCTATTGACAAATTCACCAAGTGGATTGAAGCAAAGCCGGTTGGCAAGATAACATTGAAGAAGGTGATCGAGTTTGTCAAGGATATCTTCACTCGGTTTGGGGTTCCTCATGACATCATCACCGATAATGGCACTCAATTCACATCAGTGGAATTCCGTGACTTTGCTGATGAGATGGGAATAAAAATCCACTTTGCATCAGTGGCTCATCCTCAAAACAATGGGCAGGTCGAACGGGCCAATGGTATGATTCTTCAAGGATTGAAACCGCGGATATTTGACAGACTTAAGCCTTATGCCGGTTGGTGGGTCAAAGAATTGCCTTTACTTCTTTGGGGGCTTCGCACAAACACCAGTCGGGCTTGCGTCGATATTATGATAAAAATGTACGTAATCGCCAATTCCAAGTTGGAGATTTAGTGCTTCGCTGAGTGCAGTTAACAAAGAACTAGCATAAGCTTTCTCCAAAGTGGGAAGGACCATATATGGTGAAGGAAGTCACTCGCCCGGGGGCTTACCGATTGATGTATGAAGACGACGATGATATACCAAACTCCTAAAACATAAATCAGCTACGTCATTTCTATACTTAGTTATTCTTTTGTATCCTTATACATTATTTATGAATGAAACTCTGGTCTTTTTTATGAAAGATTTTTTTGATGATTTTTATTCTATATTGTCTCGATTCCTTAATTTATTTTATTAAATAATCGAGCCAGGAGGCTAGTAATAATGTCCCACCTTGGTCTAACCTTAATTTGGTTTTGGACTATTTTCTGATCGATTTCTTATCTTTGAATACGGTCTTTAATTTTGGTCTAACATCTATACATCATGGTTATACACTTTATACTGCCATCAGACTATCACTACACTAAACCTAGAGCCAAAGTGCGAGAGGTCATGTGTCGATTGTTCGACTCTTCTTGTTACGCGGTTACGACTCACAACCTAATATGTTAAGGCAGACCAATGCAATTTCTATTTCTCAATGACAGAAACATACTTATGATATTTTTATCAGTCTTCTAAGCTATTAAGCATGAAATTAATTTACATATAGGAAACATTGTATCAGATCATAGATACTACTAATGTTCTCTAGCATTGCAGGATTTACAACTCCTTTGAAGGAGAAGAAGAGTCAGCTCGTAGCTCAGCTTCTGGAGTTGCTGGAGGAGTAGGCACGGTTGGATTAATCTCTATGTTGTCGACCAAGGCCCGGGAAGTCTCCAGCATGGAATCCAAGAGCAGCTGGCATTGGTCATCAGTCAAGTCTGGGTTGAAGTCCTCCATGATCTTGTCCAATGGCAGAGAAGGAGACCAAGATTGGATAATCACCAGAACCTGACTCCCGACCTCGCCGAGTGTTATAAGCGATAGCTTCTGATGCATGCTCCAGCAAGTAATCCAAGGAGTGGTCAGTCTGCTCCACTCGGTCGGCATGAACATAGTTTATTGCCTTTCGAGCAGTGTAAGATAGAGCTACGAGTGATGATTTTTGGTCAGTATGATCAACAGAAGATTCAAGCAGACATGAGAAGTAATGAAGGGCTTCCTGGCAAGATTACATTTGAAGGATTTGGATACGCTCTTGGCATCCTCTATCTTGGCATCGGCCTCCTTCAGCTCCTTCTATAGCCGAGTGATCTCGGCCTTCTGGTCCTCGATCGACTTGGAGAGGTTTTCCTTCTCAGCGTTCAAGGCGTCAACAAACCTTTGCTGATTGGAAGTCAACTTCTCTAGGTTGGCAATTTTTTGATCGCGAGCTAAAGACAGACATTTAAACTTTTAGCGCTAGAGTGATTAGTTGGTTATTTAAACACAGATGGTAAATGATCTTACCAACTATATCTGCACGGCCTTGGTCTAAGGCCTTGGTCATCTCTTGTCGGTCGGTCTGCAGCTTATTAATCTCCTTTTGAGCTTTGGAGAGTCGTTGACCGGTGGCTGGCATAACACCAACAATGTGTTAGTCTTAAACATAAAGACATGAAGGCTGAAGAATTTAGGGCATACCAAAGGTTTCAGCTTCAAGGTATTCCACTCTAGCCTGTTTCCTCTCCACAAGAGCATACATTTTCCGTATATATAATACGGTTAAGCTTAAGGATAAGATTGAGACAAAGCTAAAGAAGAGTACCTTGTTGGCTTCTCGATGCTGGTACATTATTTCCCTGTCCTCCACTTTGGGCTGCCCGACTGCATCTGCAGGCAATGTCGCCTTACCTTTGTCAAGAGATGAAGGGACGACGACTGGAGCAGGTTGTGGTACAGGCTCCAGAATGAAGGCAGGAATAGCCTTATCAGATGGCTTATCCACCTCGGCTAGCGTGTTTGAAGACTTGCTGACCGGTTTAGGCAGATCAGTCGGACGAGGAGGAAGATCCGATCGAGTGTCCTCAGACCCTTGAACACTCTATGAATCGCTCATCCGACTACTGTCAAAACAAAGATTAAGGAGAATCAAAATGTGTTATGAGTATTGGCAATAAGAGACAAGGAGTATAAGGTTAAAGGATTAACCTAGGGGCCTTCTTAAGCTTGATTCGGCACATCCTCTTCATCGAAGAAGAAGTTGACTGAGAATCAGTCTCCTTCCTCTTCTGGGAAGATTTGCCTACCTTGTCGCTCTGTTCCACCACCCCTGCATCACTCTGAGTTTGGCTTGGGGGCTCCGACTGGCTTGAAGGTCGGTCGGAGGGAGCAGGGGTGGGTTGACCGGCATCAGCAGATGACATTTCTTCATCATCATCCTGATCCCCAACATATTGTCAGCGGCGCCCGATAGTTCGCTTCACTAGTTGGCTGGGGGAAGCCAGGGTGACGACTGGATCAACACACACTGGTTGAGCACCTGCAGAAGAGCTTGAGCCCCCAGGGCTGGTCTGTAGCAGCTTCTCAATATAGTCCGGTCCCTCAGTATCGGTTGGAGGGAGCGGAGGATGGGATACTTAAGTATCCAGATCCTGCACAAGAGTCAAGACATTAAGCAGAACATCAAGACAAGATAATGAGGGATTGCTCAAAGTAGACTGAGGCTTACTCGGGCTCGCATAGTGCCCTTGTTATACGCCTTTTGGACCAACAAGTGATCCTGAAGGATATCCCCTTCAAATATCTTCGATACGCGTTTCCGACAGAGTTCACCATTCGGCGGGTCAGGCACCTCCCTGGTTTCGTCATCATCGGCATAGTTCCACGCCGGGTGACTTTGAAGTTTTAGGGGCTGCACTCTACGTACTACGAAGCATTTTGGGGATGGTGATTCCGTCAATACCTTCAGCTTTTAAGTCAGCAATCTTCTTCAGCAGAGCGATCACCTGAGGGTCGGTCGGATCGGGCTTCTCCGTCCATTGCGCCAGCGGAATTGCCTTAGCACCAGTCAAGTCGGCAAGAACAGGGGGAGGGTTGTCATAGTAGAACCACTCATCCTTCCAGTTCTTGTTTCCAGTCTTCAACGGCACGTTGATGTAGGCTTCCTTCTTGCATAACTGGACACCGACGCCGCCTATAGCCACTTGATTGTCCTTGGTTGGCAGCGGTCAGAGGACGAACAGATGGTGAAATAGATTGAACTGGGGGAGAGTGCCAAAAAATGCTTCGCACATATGCACAAAGATGGTGATGTGAAGAATAGAGTTGCGACTGAGGTTGACAAGCTCAATCCCATAAAAGAATAGGAGCCCGCGCAAGAAGCTGCAGCAGGGGACTCCAAAACCATGCTCGAAGAACGAGCAGAACACGACGATCTATTTATGAATGGGGATGGGGCAAGATTCACGGGGTACTTTCCAGTCGATCAGAGCTTGCTCGGGAAGGATGCCGTCGACCACCATCTTATTCATATCAGCCTGGGATAGGTTGCTCTTCGAGAACTCCTGAAGCAACTCCGGGATGTCGACCTCCTATGACGAGGACGTGGCAGCGGCAGTGGAAGTTGCTGGAATGGAAGTGGAAATCTTCTTGCGACCCATAGCAATGGTTGTTTTAAGTGCGGCGAGATATACGGCGGCCGGAAGCAAAGCGCTAACCCTAGCCGGAGAAGCAGAGGAGTCGCTGAGCAGAGGAGGCGCGAGGAAGACGAGGAGTTCGTGCGTAAATGTGGCGTGGACTGAGGGTCAACCTGACGCAGCCCTTTTATACTCCCGCTTTTTGACCTAAGGGTCCCATGGGTCGGGATGGGTCGTACAATGACACAATTTTTTGACTAAGCAAAGATTAATTATGGATCTTAAACATGTTTATGGTTTAAAACCTTGAAAAGTGAGACTCGAGGGCTTCTTTGATGAGAAGTATTTTTAAAAAAAATGTTTAACCGTATCTATATGATTTGATGATCACGTAGCAAAGGACTTGATGGTCATACGGATATAAGTTCAAAGGTTATGGTATTGATTGAAATCAGTAGCTAAATTGCCAAAATTGGACTTATTAAAAGATAGAGTGACTAATTATTAGGGAAAAGCTATGTTATGATTGATGTCATTTAGCTTAATATCATTATATGATTGATGTCATACTATTTTACATGGACCGAACACGACTGATATCATGCAATTCATACCGACAAGTCAATCGGAAATAGAGTATATCACTCGACCTTTTTGATAATCGGTCGGCAAGGTTGAACCTTTGCAAAGTGACCCACTGGTTTGATGACCAGAGGTCTACTAACCTTAGACTTGATAGTTTGAGTAAATTACATACAAAATAATAAGAGCTAATATAATTAGACTCTTGCATTATTTGTCAGTCTCCAAATTATACAAGAGCCGGGGGCTACACCTGATCAGGTGCACCTGACCGGGGCACTAGATCTATCAGGAACTTCAATAAAGAGGTCTTCCTAATTTATGATCTATATTGAATATCACTCGGAGAATCAAAGCTCAAAATCAAAAAGCACTCGGGGGCTGCTTTGGGATACTTGCTTTACGGGTATCCTCATACAAGACTAAGTCGGTAGCCGACCGGGTACTTCATCAACAAGGAAGCCGACCGAGTCGGCTTAGAGCACAAGGCATTTAGAGATAGACTTTCTATGTAAATCCTTAAGGGTTACAAGTAGGACTCTTCATGTACCCCCCTGCCGACCAGATATATAAGGCGGCAGGGTACCCCCCATCGAGGGACACGTGATACAAGTTTTACAACATCAATATAATACACAGAACATAGGACGTGGGGTTTTTACTCCTAACGAGAGGGTCCGAACCTGTATAACTCGGCGTCTTGTGTAACCATCGTAGTTCTTAGTCTCGACGTAGCCCTATATATTTACTGCCGATCTCAAGCTTCAACACAGTCCTCCTATTTTATAGACCAGAATGGGTAGGAGTTAAGGAGCCCGGGGAGAATGGGACAGAGGCCGAGGAGAATGCGAAGGAGCCAGAGTCAATATCGTTTATGTGTAACCGGGCCTGTTCGTTTCCCGATTGGCTCGCCAGTTTGGCACGTGATCAATGCTGCACGCTGCAGATGATGCATGTTGGTCATACCTATTCTATCGATTCTCCCGCTCTTCTCGCATGGTCTAATCAACATTAAATCGCATGCTAGGGGATGTTTGTTCCAGGGTCAAAAAGTTTTGAGTTCCTTTGCATTCTCCTCACCTCAAATTATTCATGGCTCCCAATTAATCTTGATATTTAGGATTACTAAACAAAATGTAATTACAAATCATTTATACATATAGGTTGTAAATTGCTTCACGAATCTAACAATGGTAATAAATCGATGTGTTGGTACAGTGTAAACTGCGCAAGGTCGCTGAAATATGGGTCTGATGTTCTATTCGGGCCACCGCGCAGTCTCTCTTGGGAAACAAACACCCCCGCCAGCCGACGGTGAAAATAAAAAGAGAAATGGTACAGTGTAAACTGCACGAGGTCACTGAAATGTGGGTCCGATGTTCTATTCGGCCCATCGCACAGTCTCTCTTGGGAAATGAACAACCCCGCCAGCCGATGGTGAAAATAGAAAGAGAAATGGTACACGTGTAAACTGCGCGAGGTCGCTGAAATGTGGGTCCGATGTTCTATTCGGCCCACCGTGCAGTCTCTCTTCGAAAATGAACACCCCCGCCAACAGACAGTAAAAATAGAAAGAGAAATGGTACACGTGTAAACTATGTGAGGTCGCTAAAATGTGGGTCCGATGTTCTATTTGGCCCACCGCGCAGTCTCTCTTGGGAAACGAACACCACCACTAGAAGCGCCCTACAAGAGTACGCTATCAGATTCTTTATTTCGTGTCCGAGCTAAAGAAGCGCCCTACAAGAGTATGCTTTCCGTTTATTTAATATTTTGGTGATTTATATCTCAACAAATATAGCAAATTATACAGTTTAAGTTGGTTGTTATACTTAATACATAATCTTCAACCACCAGTAAATTTTTGGTTAGCTTTTGAAAATTTCAGATCATGTACCTGACATGAAAGTTTAGATTAATGACACTACTAATTTGAGGTTGACATGGCAAAATTATTTCAATAAATTCCAAAAATTTTACTGCATGGGTAGGAGTATGTGTTACATGTATATACCAGATTGCAGATCCTAACTTTTCATCTTTAGTACCCTACAAAAAAAACAATTTTATACTAATATTTATGAATATTTAGGCAATTTTTAATTCTAAAACTATAAAGATTTTGGAGCTGAGCATTTGCATGTGGTTGTTTCATGTGACATGCAACCACCCTATATTTTTTTTTGGTATTGTGAAAAAATAAGTGTGTTCAAAATGGAGTAGCCCATCCATAATGTGTGAACATTATACATGCATCCATGTGATATGAATATTGTACATACATCTATCACTCTAATACCGATACACATGGTTGAAACCGTCACAAAAGAATAGAGTTGTATTTTATAAGACCGTAGAAACAAAAATAATCAAATTTGGACTTCAAACTTGAGATTTATCCGTATTTGAAGATTTAATTACGAATTGAAAAGAAAAAAGTGATCACTCGGCAAGAACAGACGAAGACCTCGGCGCCGACATGTGGGGATGACCTGTCAGCAAGTTGTGCAACAAGACCCATTGATGAAGTCGGCCCAAGATCCCAAGATGGGATGGTCTGGAGCCCAAGACGCCCGTTTATGATTTCGAATTGATTAAAAGAGCTCGAAAAAATTCAAAAACCTATTCGGATTGATGTTGTAGGTGTAGTAGATGTTACCACTCGAGTTTGAGGTCATTTAGAGAAGGTCAAAAAAATGGTGGCACTAGAAATGAGGCAGTTTGACCTACCACAAAGGTCGTTTGTCCAAAAATTGGAAAAATTCAAAAATTTAAAAAAATTGAAAAACCTATTCGGATTGATGTTGTAGGTGCAGTAGATGTTACCACTCGAGTTTGAGGTCATTTGGAGAAGGTCGAAAAAATGGTCGCACTACCAAGAGTCCGTTTGGCCTACCACAGAGGTAGAAACCATAGTGCGTACATATTTACAGGTAAATCATCCTCATAAGTTTCACGCCTCAGAATACAAATCGTAGTTCAATCTTACACACAAATTTCACCTTCCACTCGATTTTCTCTTCTTCCTACCACTTGATTGTGCAGACACACCACACAAAACCCTCATGTTCTTGGTTTTCTTCGCGTCACAAGGACTAGGCCGTCGCATGCACACCACAAGTTCTTGTTCTTCTTCTGTTTCCATGCCATCTTTTGGAACACCATCATTCTGCACAACATCATCCAAAACCGAATCACATGACACCACATCCAAAAATGATTCGGCTTACACCATATCATCTAATACCGATTCAGGTTGCACTAATATTGACTCAGCTTGGTCCACAATATCTAAAACTGATTCAGTTTGTTGTGTGGCATCTTCCACATCACCTGTATCCTAAACACTTCTCTTTCTTTTTGTTGTCCAGATATTTCCAACAACAATGGGTTCAGCCTCAAACTCTTCTTGGGATGGCTCCACAGCCTGCACACTTCCACGCTTTTTCCTGAAAAAATTAAAATGATACAGAATCAAAGTAAATTTAAGTGCTCAATTGGGATGGCTCAATGATTTTTCTCCTGAAACTTACTTTGGCTTTTCTGGAGTGTAACGGCATTTGGCGGATCCAGCTTGGTGGCCAAGTTCCTGACACATCTTACATCTATTTTTGTTGCCTTTCTCGTACCAAGCCTTGTATCTGCTCATTTTAGGCCTGCCAGCCTTTCTTTTGGCAAGGGGGGGGGGGGCACATTGAAAATTCAAATTCCACTTCAGGCCACTGAGACTGAGCTGTAAGTGGTGCTATTGGAGTTGCATATGCAGCCTTGAATCTTGCTACTGAATAATATTCATGCAGATAAGGGTGCATGTTTACCTTCGGCTTGCCAGCCAAGAAGAGTATGGCATGTTCACATGGTTTTCCAGTGTGTTGCCACTCGAAGCATGTGCAATTGTGTAGATCAATGTTAACCACATGCCTCCTTCCAGTCTTGGTATCTCTCACCTCAGCGCCCCACAAAGAAGAACTCTCAACAACCAAATGTGCAAGATTTCTACTCCTGTTAACCACTTGCTGAACCACTGCTGGAAGCTTATCGACTTGCAAAGCATCACCTATTCTTCTCCTCAATTCCCACATCTGCATGCTCATGATACTGATTTGGTCAACCATGTCATGCACAGGCAAGTCTTTCAACTGTCTCACATTGTTGTTAAAACTTTCAACCATATTGTTATTGATATGGTCACACTTGATGGCCGTATTAAATCCTGACCTATACCACAACAAGGAATGGTATGTTTTCTCCCATTGCTCAAACTCAGGATCTGCTACATACATCTTGGCAAGGTGATGATCATGTGCCTTTTTGCTATAAGCTCTTGCTGCTGGCCACAACCATCCAAAAACTTCTCCTTTATGACCCTTCATCACATTCAACCACATATGGCCGAAGCACTCCCTCTTCTCAGCATGTGGAAATGCATTCTTGACTGTATTTTCTAGCCCTTTACAAGCATCAGTGTGTATAGCTAAAGGTGTCACTGGGCCAATGCGTCTTTTTAACTGAATCATGAACCATGTCCATGAAGCATCTGACTCAGATTGAAACATGCTAATAACAACAGGAAACATGTAGTTATGTCCATCTAGAGCATTGCATGCGGCCAATTGACCAGTCCACTTTCTAGTCAAAAAAGATGAGTCTACACTCAAATATGGCCTACACCCTGCTTTGAAGCCATCAATGCAAGGCTTTAAAGCCATAAAAAATTTGGAGAAATATACCTTACCATCAGGTGCAACCTCTATATCTATCTCCACAACACTGCCAGGTGACCTCTTCTCCACCTCTGCCTTGAAACTATACAACATCCTGAACGTATTTGCCCAATCACCATATAACTCTTTCATTGCCCTATGTTTTGCCTTCCACACTGTGGTATACTTCACCTTAATAGGAAACTGCTTCTCTAGGTCTACTCTCAGTTTCTTTGTATTAGTGTTTGGTGTTTTGGCTAAAATATGACTGATCTTTTGTGCAACCCAGGCCTGTGATGTCATCTTTGATACAACCTATGAACTAGTAATACAAGTATGTTCATGTGGCATTTGATTGATCCTGATGGTACCTACACCAGGTTGTTTTCTAGCAGAAATATACCACTTGCAAAACTTTGCACCCCCATCAAAGCCTCTGCACTTCACATAAAATTTCTTCGTATCTGTCCACACAGTCTAGGCGTCAAACTCCCTCCTCACTACATAAGTCTTGAAACACATCCTAAACTCTTTCATGCTTGGAAAACACTTTCCTACTTCAATTACAGGATTGTCTGAGTCATATAGATTTATAAACTCATCATCATTGTAATCATCTATCTCATCAGCAGCTTTGTTCATCAACTGTGGATCCACATCTTCAGAACCAACAGCCGCATTAGCCCCATCCCTCTCCTTCTCATGCTCATTGTATTTATCATCTACTGGAATTCCTAAAATTTTGGCCATCTTAGTGTCAGCCATTAGTGCAATAACCAAATCAGTATGCTCTTGCAGTTGTACTGAATTTCAGTCGACAACAGCCATATTTGCAGCACCATCACATCCCTCTTGTGTATCATCAGCTAACACTATCACTTCAGTTGAAATGGAATCTATCTGTCTACTTACAGCCCAATCGTCATCTGCAATATGCATAGCCAACTTTGATGGCACATATCCAACACAAGAATCAGATTTCAGATCCACCAGCTCGGCAAGAAATGTAACACGTTTTCTTGTCCAGCCGTCTTGCCGATCGATTTCATCGACAAGCGCTTCACCATCTTCCATTCTCACATACTCGCCCTTCCATTCATCAAAGTGTATCAATGCCACTTCTTGCTCCGGACCCCAAGCAATACTCTCCCCAATTTTGCCCACCAAATTCCTCACTGCTTGCGCTTCTTGGTTGACAAGGTCCTACGGGTCGATCTCTGCACAATCAACCTCACAACTAACCAATCTCTCCTGCTCTGTGGCCCTCAGGCTACCATCAGCTAGCTTCACAACAGAGAAAAAGGGGAATTTAACGGACCATTTGAAGCTACACCGCTCCCCCCTGTTTCGACAATGGTGCTAGAATGTCAAAAATTGGAAGTGAAAGAGCTCTAATCAAAAGCAAAATCAGCACGAGGTGCAAAGACTACCTCGACTTTGACTCTCCCTACTCCATATGTTTTGGGCGTCCTATCTGTTTTGGGGCCATCTAGTTTTTGGTCAGACAACTGCAACTCGGGCAAAATCGGGCACGAATACGTCAGATTCGGGGCTCAACTCGAATGAGAATGCGACTAGGGGGCGATTTGACTCACCTCAGAAGTTGCCGAGGACCTGGACCACGCGGCACCGGAGAGGGATGTGCGGCGCTCTAAGGGCGCACGCTGCTGGAGAGGGATTGGGACGCCGCTCAGAGGAAGCAGTCGTAGGAGGTCTTCGCTCGGTCTAGCAGACAGACTCGCGCCATCGAAGGGAGCCAACGCCGGAGAGGGATGCCAACGCCGAAGACAACAATATGAGGTTGTGCTGCCGGAATTTGCCGTCGCTCAGATGACACGAAACAGGTATTTGGTCGGTCCGTCAGACAGATTCATGCGCCACAATGTTTCGACTGGGTCCCACGGTCACTAACAACCAAATCCACAAAGTGTCAAGGCTGTTTGTGGGTTTTGGCTATTTTGCTCCACATAGGCGTCGCACGCGAGCTATTACCATCAACTATGTTGTGTCTCGGCCAATTCCCACGAAAGACGTCGCATGTGAGCTATTGGCCCAAGTAATTCCTACTGTTACCAGCATCCATCCCAAACCTATGATTACTTTGACAGGGTGAAAGGAGATGGCGGGAGCGCTCACCCTGGGTTGCAGGTGCTGAGGTTGACTCAGGGAAGAAGGGGCGTCAGAGTTGTGCATGGAAGTCATCAGTGGTGGTGTGGATCTTGACATTGTTGTTAGGGATTAGGTTCATCGGCAAATGTGTGGATCTCCCCCATCTCAGGCTACAGATTGATAGGCCCCATGTGTGTTGCGATGGGGAGTGATGTAGCCATGACGCCATGACCATGGATCTGGAAGAAGCCGCCGCTGCAGATCACGCCTTTGTTTCCAGAGCCCTAGTGATGGGGAGTGCTATGTGTCTCGTGTGTGCGCTACGACAGGAAGTCAAGGACTCACACCTTCTCTTTTGGAGCCGCGTCTTGCTAGCCGGAACCGACATGGGTCCACCCGCCTCCTCATGCAGAGCCACTGAGGAGAGGGCCCAGATCCCGCCGCGACGCCCACCTCCTTGTGCCACATGTAGAGGATCCGCCCTCTTGGAGCCTGTCGTCATCCACCGGATCCACCCGCCTCCTCACGCAGCACCATGGAGGAGAAGGTCCAGATCCCACCATGCTGCCCACATCCTTGCGCCGCATGTGGAGAATCCACCTCTTCGTTGTGCCTACCCGCTGTTGGGAGGCCGAACCTATGCCGCCGGCCTCGTCCTTGCCGCGCCCGCCCGCCATCAGGGAGGTTGAACCTGCAACACCCGCCTTCTTCTCACTGCGGCTGCCCCTCACTTCACCGTTGCCTCCTCGTTGTGCGCCCTCGCTGGGGAGAAGCGAGCTCGGGGGCCTCGTAGAGAGTGGGAACAAGGAGGGACGAGGGGAGGGAAAGGAGGCGAGGCTGAAGGGGATGGGGTCGAGCAGTCAAGGATGGGGTCTTCGAGCTCGGACGCGAGGGAGCAACAAAGGGTAATTAATAAAAAAAAATTTGTCCGCGTCTATACTATCGCAAACTCTAACTGAAAAAAGGAGTCTGCAAAAACTTTGGAGACTCAGATTCAAAAGTAGAGTCCACAATAATCTATACTATTGCAGACTCGCATCAGAAAAAAGAATCTACAAAAATTTTAGAGACACGTTTTATCAAGAAGAGTCTGCAATGTTATTTTATCATAGACGTGTGAATATTTTTGCAGACTTTTTACGTCTAACAGAGTCTGTAAAATATCTTTGTAGACACGTTTCAATATAGAGTCTATAATATTGATGTCTTATTAGACCCTTTTTTACATAGTGAACTGCCGTGCCATTCCTTTGTTCGCCGTCGAGCCTGCCGGACCCTGCCCATCTCTCACTTCTCACGAATGGCACACTATAGAGCCGTGCTCGGGCACTATACGGGGCAAACATTCACCTACTTGGAGAGCAAGACGTACGAAGCTCAGGGGCGGCAGGCAGCATCTGGTAGAAGCTCCGCCTCCTCCGGCAAAACAAGTTCCAGAGGAAACATGTAGGTTGCATTGCTCCCGGTCTCCCGTCATTGGGTCTCGCTGGGAGAGGTAGGGACAGTCTAGATGGAAGGAAACGATTTATCGACGAATATGCCGTATACTGTCCATGGGTGTGTAGTATATTGTACACTGATTCTAGAGTTACTATTCTGCCTTTTTTCTAATTAGAAAAAAGAAAATAACTAGTACCTGGCCCACTGTTCTTGGTACCGGCTCACGACTTAAAATACCTTTTAATTAATTGGTATCTCGGTGTTTTAACCATTAGATCTAAGTCATTAAATAATTATTATTAACTCCAAACAGCATAACAAACGTTTTATTTGATTTTTAACTTTTATTATATTAGTTATTATATCGAAATATAATAATTCCAACATGAGGCCCTGCTGGGTTGCCGGAGTCGGCGTCGTTGGCTGTGAGAACCGCTTGGGACGAGATGACGACGAAGCAGCCAAGAGGATGAGGAATAGAGGCATTGCCTGCGAGGAGGATGCCATGATTATCTTCTACCAATGCAAGATGCCCAAAATGTATCAATGTATGAGACGCTACACTTGGCTCCTCGGCCAGCGTCCTTATCGTGTCACCACATGCCACTATACCCACCAGTTAGTAGTACTCTCAGCCTCTCAGGGAAGATTAAGCAAGGAAGCAATGGCAACGCCCGAATCCAACTCCGCGGCCACCACGGCATCGCCCGTTCCCGCACAGGGCCACCAGATTTCAGGGGCCTCCAAAGTGGGTTCAGCAGCATATTCAAGAAGAAACTGTCTTTCCCTCATATGGGTGAAATTGGATCGGATACAGATGGATATAGCTTATCCCATTTCTATTCTATATCTTTTTCTCGAATTCGGAGTCGGAACAGATAGTGTTGGATAATTATTTCTTGATCCCATACCCCGTCTTGTATTCTTATTTCGGAGTCAGATTCAGACACGGATACCGTTATAAGATTTGTATGGATAAAAAATTATATGATAGATATATAGTTAGAGTGAGAATGAAGATAACAATAGCTTATATATGAAAATAAGACAATTTTATTTAACAATAGACATCAAATTTTTAGATTTCTTATATATTTTTAATGTCTAAATGATTTAAATTAAATCAAATTATATATATTCCGGATCCGGGACGGATACTGCTCATCCCATATCCTATCTCATTAGTTTTACTCGGACTCAGATTCAGATACGGGTGTCGAATGACTATTAGTGCATCTCATATCTAACCATATTTATTTTTTCAATGATCAGATCATCCGATGATCGGATATTATCCATCCCATTTTTACCCCTATTCTCTCATATGCAGTGAGATGCAGTCAGATACCCATGAATCCATTCTGTGCGTAGAAAACTACTTGCTGCATAGCATAATATAATAGATCATAATGAAGATTTTTTTTCCTGATTGTGCGTAATGCCGTGCGCACATCCCACGTCATATGCCGCTGCCTTGCCCCATTGTAAATTATCCTCTCGAGGTGATGTAACCTCGCACACAACAAGACTGTGGCACAATATAGCACTACAACATCGCCTAGCCATTCCTGATATCTCATTCTCACGCGCTTATGTACTTTTTAATGATGTGAAGATTGATGTTTGATCAATGAACAAAATCTGAAAATTATTTTTATTGACTTTCAACAGTTAATCTAGGGCCTCAACTAAGATTTTGCACAGGGCCTCTAAAAAAATGCGGGATGGCCTGTCCTGTGGCAGGCGCCACTACCGGAATCCGCAAATTTGTTATGTGCCTGCGGCACACGGCAACAGCCAAAAAACACATAGCCGTGTGCCTCGTTATTATCGTGTGCCTGATAGAAAGCACACGGCAACAACTCTGGCACACGGCGAATTTCCATTTTCCAGTAGTGCGCATCTGCTCCTGCGCACAGTCACCCTCCTGCACGCCATCACCCTCTGCGGCAAGGGCACCGTCAACTGCCTTTGTCCACGCAAAGGTGTACCACGATGCGGTCCACTTGTTCGAGGAGCACGACGTCTCCAAGCGGTTGCTGGCTGATGTTGCTGACTTCGTGAACCAACGAACCGAGCAGCTGAACAAGAACTGCGCGGCTGCTGGTGCTGAACGTACTGCAATAGTGCTGTCTGCTACTTTCCATCACCTGAAAGGATTGTTTCAAACAATTTGTTTGGAACTCGAATGATTTTAGAGTTCATCTGAGATAATTTATGTATTTTCATTCACTAGTACAGGAACTCGAACCAGCGGTCCTGGTGTTTCCATCCATGGATCGCGTTGTATGGGATGAGAAAGCCATCCCTGTGCGAACATGGCACCACCCAATGAGTAAGCTACCAGGATGGATCAACTCTTATATATGATCCAATTTTTGTGCCAGTGGTTAAGTAATGACGCTCAATTGATAGCCACAGTGGCTTGAGTAGGATGAGAAGATGGTGGGCGACTCGTCTGCTAGGATCTTGGGTAACCCAGGGTAAGACAATGTTGGAAGATACGGTAAGGCCATTTAAGCTTCTATTGTGACTTGTCTAGGAGGAGAATGAGATATTGCTCTGTACCAAAGGGGACTATAAGATCCTCATTGTGCTGGTGATATCCAAAGGATGACGTAGAAGCTTTAGTTGTTGGATGCTTGCAATCAACTGCTAGATAGAATGGTTTTCCTTTTTTTTCGCTGTTTGCTACTTGATTCCTAGCCTACGTGCAATCTGACACGGAGCATCTTTAAATTTTGTAGCAACTATGCCTATATATGTACCTTTTTTATGCCGAAACTAAAATATTAATATATTTCTTTTTCTAAAAAAAATTCCAAACACCTCGCCAAAATGGGAAACATACACCTTAATTTCAAGCAAGGTGGTTACTCCGGCTCCAAAGAAAGCAAGTTGCCAAATATATTCCCGGACTGAAGCATTTCCAACTTCGGAAAGATAATAAGTTTCAGTAAGACTAAATAGGTACTGCCTGATCTATTTGTGAGTTCAAAGGTAGTAGAGTATTTTTCACAAAATGATCATTCTTTAGGGAATCAAATAATAATATTTACAGTGGCTAGCTGGTAGTCCAAATTATTTAATAATGAGTAGAAAACACGAACGGTCCCTAAACTTGTCTCAGAATGTCATATGTGTCTCTAAACTCTCAATATGCATATCCGGGATCCTTGAACTTGCTAAATTATGACATCTATGTCCAAAATACTATAAATACCCTTGTATGCTGACATAGCATCTTTATTCATGGCTTCTCATCTTATTTTCTATGATTATACATGTTGTAGTAAAAAACAAAACTCTTTTGGAATGAACTGTGATAGAAGAGTTAATTTAGGGAGAGAAAGTTTATGAAAAATCATGCTAGTTTATCACCCACGTCATAAACCACAAGTGTATTTTCAGTACTTTGGACCTAAATAACACACTTAAGCAAGTTTAATTCCCCAAATATGCATTTTAAGAGTTAGAAAACTTAGATGACATCATGAAACAAATTTAAAGACCGCTGGTGCACGTTATTCTTATTAAAGCTACTTCAAACGTCACCTTCACAATAAGGGAAAGTTAGTGTGGTTTGGCCACTTCACTTTCGAAAACAAAGTTAAAGATTCCTATGGCAACATGCATGGCCACTTCTCTAATTCCTTCGATGGAAACAGCATACACAACCGGGTGCGCATTGACAACCACCTTGGCTTCTAATTGCACTATGCATCAAATATATATGCATTATCAACATGGTCATGGATGTCAATGCAAAACTATACTCATTAATACATGGACTTTCAAGTTAATATTTGGCATTTTCGCATCTCCAGGTAGCGTTACACTTTATAGATACATCTTGTTTTATGCTCACTCTACTTTTAAATTGTTATCAGCATTGACTTTTTATATTAATTTAACCAATCGTCTTATTTAAAGTATAGTTCAAACATGTATAATTATAAATTATATTTTAGTCATTTAGTAATAAAGAAAATCATAACAAAATATATGATCTTTTTTAAAAAATGGATAAGACGAAGGATCAATCATAACTCAAAAAGTCAACAATGATAACAATATAAAAACAGAGGGAGTAGAAAACTTTATTTTTTTAAGTGAGAGTAGAGAATAATAATTTTTTAAGATATCAAAATTATTATTCGACTCTGTTACATAAGTCAACAACTTTCAATCCCGTGTCCCACATGTGACATGTCAACCATTATTGGCTCTGTTCTCACTTCCACTATAACTGACATGTTAGATAGGCATGTGGGTTTCTATTACAGAGGGCGCAAATATCTTGTTCAAAAAAGTATGGTATTTCAATACAAAATAAATAATTTCTATCCTTGTGGTTTTATGAAATTAAAATCTAAATATAACTAAGAATTTATAGGCAGCTTTAATTTCTTCATTTTTCCTCCTTCTATATCATACTCGACAAAAGTAAATGTTTGTTGTGGATTTCCTCAAAGCGCTTATATGAACTATAAGTTCACAATGGACAGGTGTAACGGATGGCCCCAGGACAGAACAAAGTTGCTTGGCATTCCTCTTTGTAATGTCGTGATTGCTATTATATCTGGTCATCGTCCCTTTGCGTATAAACTTTTATATGTGGTTTGAGCGGTTAAGATGTCTTGTCGATGAATCTAGTAAAGGTGGTCACCGCGGTTCCACCTCGTACAGCACAGAACATGAGCCACTGTCTTCGTCTTTTGCCTTTTGCACTGCCGTGAGTGCTAGGCAGAATGTAGATTCCTTGTGGATAAGTGGCCATTTGGATCCTCTCCTGGGGACCTATGTGGTGCACATATCTCATACTTTTTATCCTGCTTGAACCTATTGTAAACTAAAGAGAGGTTCAAGACAACATAACAATATGGATCAGATGTTTTGCCTTTGATGATAAATTACATTATTATATAGGCCAACAGGTATTTATTCCTCAAGTGAAAAATTCTTTTTGGATAAAGGAGTGCATACTAATTTTTGACAAGCGTATATCCAAATATGCATTTTAAGAGTTTGGAGACATAGAAGTGTGGTCGGGTCACTTCTCTTTCGAAAATAAAGTTAAAGGTTCCTAGGGCAACATGCATGGCCACTTCTCTAATTCCTTCGGTGGGAACAACATACACAACCGGGTGCGCATTGACAACCACCTTGGCTTCTAATTGCACTATGCATCAAATATATATGCATGCTTAACCATGGTCATGGGTGTCAATACAAAATGATACCATTAATACATGGACTTTCGAGTTAATATTAAGCATATGATGGCATTTTCGTATCTCCAGGTAGTGTTACACTTTATAGATATATCTTGTTTTATGCTCACTCTACTTTTAAATTGTTATCAACATTGACTTTTTATATTAGATTTAACCAATCATCTTATTTAAAATATTAATTCAAATATGTATAATTACAAATTATATTTCAATTTCCTTTAGTAATAAATGAAATCATAAGAAAATATTTGATCTTTTGTTAGAAAGATTTCAACAAGACGAAGGGTTAACAGCGACAACCATTTAAGAACAGAGGGAGTAGAAAATTATAATTTTTTAAGTGAGAGTAGATAACTATAATTTTTTAAGAGATTAGAATTATTATTCTACTCTATAACATAAGTCAACAACTTTCGACCCCCCTTGCAAAAAAAAAAAAAAACAACTTTCGATCCCTTGTCCCACATGTGACATGTCAACCATTATTGGCTCTGTTGTCACTTCCACTATAACTGACATGTTAGACCGGCATGTGGGTTTCTATTACAGAGGGCACAAATATCTGAAGTTGGTTAAAAAAAGTATGGTATTTCAAAACAAAATAAATAATTTATATCCTTGTGGTTTTATGAAATTAAAATATAAATATTACTAAGAATTTGTAGGCAGCTTTTCTTCATTTATTCTCCTTCTATCATACTTTACAAAAATAAATGTTTGGTGTTGGTGTGGATTTCCTCAAAGCGCTTATATATGAATTGTACGTTCACAATGGACAGATGTCACGGATGGCCCCAGGAGAGAAGAAAGTTTTGGCATTCCTTTTTCTAATGTCGTGATTGTTATTATGTCTGGTCGTCGTCCCTTTGCGTATAAACTTTTATATGTGGTTCGAGCGGTTAAGATGTCTTGTCGATCAATCTATTAAAGGTGGTCTCCAGTTCCACCTTGTACAGCAGAGAACATGAGCCACTGTCTTCGTCTTTTGGCTTTTACACTGCCGTGAGAACATGAGCCAAGGTGGTTGGCAGAATGTAGATGCCTTGTGGATAAGTGGCCATTTGGATCCTGGGGACCTATCTGGTGCACATACCTCATACTTTTTAGGGTAATTGTGTTCTTACCCCCACTTTGAACTCTAAATGTTATATTACCCTGCACTTTTTTGCGCTAGTGATGGCTCTACGGGCCCACGGCCTCCTCATAAGCATGCCATGGCTTCTGTAGCTGCCGCACTAGGGCAGGCCACGGCCAGCCGCCGCCAATAGATTTGGGGGAGGCATTGGATTAAGAGAATATAAGCTGAGGGTACTTTGGTCTTTCTCGATTTTCCAACTTTTCTGTTTTTTTAAATCATTTAATCTGGATTGGAACTAACAGATCTCTAAACTGGGGGCTAACGGCAGCTTCATTTTCTATAAGCAAGGGTAAAATCACAAAATCTAAAAAGTGAGGGTAAAATCACATTTAGAAGTCAAAGTGAGGATAAGAACACAATTGCCCCTACTTTTTATCCTGCTTGAACCTATTGTAAAGTAAAGAGATGGGTCCAAGACAACATAGCAGTATGAATAAGAAAGATGTTTTGCCTTTTTGATGATAAATTACATTATTATATAGGTGAATAGATATCTGTTCCTCAAGTGAAAAATTCTTTTTGGATAAAGGAGTGCATACTAATTTTTGACGAGTGTATATTGGTATGCCTCTAGTTCATCACACATCTTGTTTTCTCCACAGAAGTACAAAACTATTACTAACAACCCTATTATCTTCTGCTCTCAGAAATAGGTTTTTTTTCATCAGCGGAGGATCTTCTCCTTATTCTGCCGTAGCCCTCTAGCTCCCGCCATCGCCCAGATGATGGCTTCCTCTCTTATTTCATTTAGCAATACCTGCAGCTGCGGTATTTGCCCATGAAAAACGTACCCGTTCCTGTGTTTCCGTCTGACTTTGACTGTCTAGAATGTTACGGTTAAACACACAATCACCATGAGTCGGTCCGTCTCAGAAACGTACAAGCGCAAATGCACAATCTTTATTGTCAACCGACACAGCTCTTAAAGTAAGGTCGACTCCACAAGCTCTGTCATTGAGCTGAAATAATTATCAATTGAAGGCTAACAACATCTTTCGATGGAAGGAAAACCACATCATGCTCCAATCCCTTGTGCTGATAGTTGCCAGAGACATCAAAGTAGATTCCATGGATCACAAAACAACCAACAATGAAACCAAACCGCACGAAGAAGATTCTCCAAAATGGCGCTTCGATGGAGGTCACAACATCTAAGATATGCCATCGCGTCCATTTGTACCCGTACGTCACAAGTTTGTGGTGCGGTCGCTTCACTTTCAAAAAGATAAAGTTCCCTGCGCAGCATCACCACTTTTCAACTGATTCCTTCGGTGGGAGCAGCAGACACCACGTCGGTGCGTATTGACAGCAACCTTGCATTCTAACTACATTGGCAGCTCCGTTTCTGTAAGCCTAGAGTGTATATATAGGTATGTTCTTTGATTCTTCCTTGACTACATACATATACACAAGACACTACAGAATATACCTGGACTTACGACTTAAGTGTAGGTATGGAGCCTTGGAGTCTTGTTTTAGAAAACCACAAATTTCAGAGAAACACGACTATTGTCCCCTCTGTAACTGAAATCTACTACTTTTGATGTCGGTCTCACATGCTAAGCTATTGTTAGCCTTGCGGTTGGGTCTGTATTACAGAGGGACGGATCTGTCGACACCGATGGTTATTATCCGGAGCTGGTTTAAAAAATTATAGCTTGCTGAAATAAAATGTAATATGTTGCGTTTTATGAAATTAACTCGAAATATATATATGAAGAAACTGGCCGCGCGCACTTATTTGTCTTCTATTTATAGAGCTTAGCGTCTGTTCACAGTACAAACATGGGAGTCTGGATATAGCTTGCATCGAATTTCCTGGAGCACGCAAAGCTCCTACTACACAGTACACACTGGACTAATTATAGTAATGACTCGATCCCCCATGCACGACATGGATTCAAGCATAGGTCCCTTGCATGCCCTATGCTTATTGATGATGCTTGTCCTTGGTACCTCGTCCGTGGTCGGCTCTACTGCCGCACCACCACCGTCCGGGCTCCGCTTGGAGCTCACTCACGTGGACTCCAAAGGCAACTTCACCAAGTCCGAACTCTTTCGGCGCGCGGCGCACAGGAGCCGCTTCAGAGCCGCCACGCTGTCCGGCGCCAGGCACGGTACCGGGTACAACTCCGCTACCTCGCCCACCTGGGACACCCGCTCCAAAGTCCACTGGAGCGACAACGAGTACGTGTTCGAGCTCGCGATCGGCACGCCGCCGGTGCCCTTCGTGGCCCTCGCCGACACCGGCAGCGACCTCATCTGGACGCAGTCGCGGCCGTGCACGCGCTGCGCCGACCAGTCGACGCCCATATACAACCCCTTCACCTCGCGCAGCTTCTCCCTGGAGCCGTGCGCCAGCACCATGTGCCAGGGCACCCCGCGCTTCCCGAAGCGGTGGGCGTGCAGCAGCAACGGTACACGTCCACAGCTCTGCCGGTACCTGTACATCTACGGCGACGGCGCCTACTCGAGGGGCGTGATGGGAAGGGACACGCTGACATTCCCCGGGAGCAGGCCCGGCACGTTCGTGTCCGTCGGAGGTGTCGCCTTCGGCTGCGGCAACGAGAACACGGGAGCCATGTTCAACGGCACGGGCACGGTCGGGCTCGGCCGGGGTCCCCTTTCCCTCGTGGCGCAGCTCGGGTTCGGCAAGTTCTCCTACTGCCTCACCAACTACTTCCACACCAAGCTCACCAGCCCGCTCCTCTTCGGCTCCCTCGCCGACCTGACCGCCGGCGGAAGGGGCAGCGCCGCGGTGCAGACCACGCCGCTCGTGCAGAACCCGGAGCACGCGACGTTTTACTACGTCTCGCTGGAGGGCATATCCATCGGGGACACTCGCCTGTCCATCCCGGACCACGTCTTCGACATCAAGAGCGACGGCAGCGGGGGCGTCATCTTCGACTCCGGCAGCTCGCTCACCGACCTCCACGAGACGGCGTTCACGGCGGTCGCCTCGTACGTCGACGAGATGTTCGAGCTGCCGCCGTCCAACTACTCAACCCTGACGGGACCCTGTTACACGCTTCAACCTGGCGTCGAGCTTCCGGAAATGCCGGACATGGTGCTCCATTTCGCAGACGGCGCGGACATGCGGCTGCACAGGGACAACTACATGATGCACCTCAAGGACCAGTCGGAGATGTGCTTAACCATCAACGGGAACCGCGGGATGTCGATAATCGGCAATTTCCAGCAGCAGAACATGCACGTACTCTACGACATCACAGAGGGGTACTTGTCATTTGTGCCGGCCGACTGCACCAAGCTCTGACAAGACAACAGGCTACATATATATATATATGCATGCAGATACAGGAGAGAATTAAACGAATGCATTCCCTGCTGCACACAATAATGCGTATATCATATATGCCAAGAGCTTCTCTGTACCGTACCCTTATGGTCATGCTATAAATAAATAACGCGGCTGCAAATCCAATATACAGCCACACCCCCGTCATACGATTCAAACTTTGTTACGACATGATATATATGACCAGGGTATTCTCTGTTTATTGTGAGTGATGGTTAGGCCTCGGGGCTAGGGTCACAGTGACGAACACTATTCGTCATGGATCCTACTCCCTCCGTTCACTTAATGTTGTCATTAGGACAGAAAATTAACACTTTTGATCCAGAACATGACCATGTTTTCGAAAATCAGCAGCGAGCGCGCCGCCATTCCTTAACAATAGAAATCATCTGGTGTATGCTCAAACAGTATAAACGAGTCTCGCCATATACAATAACCTTATACCTGATGATGGTGAGACCATCTGCACAGATCAGATGGATGATTCCTTTCTAATGTGTAATGATTGTTTTGTCTAGTGGATGTCCGCTGCCCCTTATATTGTAAAGAAATATCTCTTTTTAGCGTATGCACTAGCTGGTGTGTTGATTCCGCTGGATAGGACCATGTGGCTCATCGAATATGTAGCGGCGTGATGCCTATATATGTGTAGTGGGCCGTCCTTTTGTGATGAAACAATGGCTAGCTCTCTCAGCGTGTGGCGCACTATTGTTATGTGACTCCGATGGTTAAGAAGGTTTATCAATCCATCAGCAACCAAATTCAAACCACACACACCATAGCGAGCGGTGGTGCAGAGGTGAAACTTTGTTTTTTTTTCCTTAAGTATTATCTCTCTAAATCATGCATCGTTCTGCTTGGACCTAAAACTTTGGCAAACATGACTTTCTTTAGCACATAGAGTCTGCATTTTCTCTAAACGTCCACATCATTAACGATGCACAATATAGACTCCCTCTCCTATTCTCGTTTCCACACACAAATAGAAGAAGAATCTGATATACGTAGTCCTCATAGCCGGTGTTTACTTGGTACCAACTGTTCAAAATGCTACCACTTGTGTGTGGTGCAAGTTCAAATGTGTCGCAAGAGACATATAAATAACAATGCAGATTGTTTCTAATTTTGTGATTTTCATGTCTAGTGGTTGTTCCTTTAATTTGTGCGTACACTAGTGGTTAAGCTATCTTGTCCATAGATCAGGTTATTATCATGCTTTCAGACTCCACCTCGTACAGCGGCGGACATGAGTCACTGTCTGTGTCTTCCTCCTTTTGCACTAACGTGTCCAGCCGTGTGGTTGAGCCTGCGCATAATCCTAGCTATGGACTAGTAGCCATTTAGAGGATCCACTCCTGAAGACCTGGGGCCCCATTCTTTTATTATCGGTTTTGGAACTGCTTGAGCCAGTTATAAAGCTGTAATTATAGACCTTGTAGCATTCGACTAGGACTCTTCATGTAATCTCTTTCCCCGGATATATAAGGCGACCAAACCTCCCCCCCCCCCCCCCCCCCTCTCAAGGACGATCGATAAGAAAATATAATACACCACATACAATACAATAATGCGTATGAGCTTATCATAGATGCCAAGAGCTTCTGTACCCTTATGATGATGCTATAAATAAAGTGCCACAAACCCGACAAGGTATTCTCTGTTTATTCTGAGTGATGGTGTGAGTATGGAACATGCAAATACACACACAAGAATATATAATTTTTATTTGCATGAAAGGGAATTTCTGTTTATCTTAATAAAATATTAATGATACCCTTTTTATGTGGGGGGAGTTTTGAGTGCAAATGCATAATTAGATGAGAAGGTGCAAACAACCATCTGGGCCCTTTGGATCACAATCATTCTCTCACGATGATGCTTAGAAGCAGTAGCCGGCCTTGATCGGTGTCATACCCAAGACACCGTACCGACCCAAGGAAGATCTACTCCCCCTCACTGTTGGTGCAAAGTTCTCACTCTATAGTCCAGCAGTAAGGACGCTCGCCTTCCCAGTGGAACCTCCCACCACAGTGATAGTCTCCATCCTGATCATATGAAAACCACAGAGCTACGCCCTGAGCAACTAATACTCAGCAAACTGACTCGTCAAAATGGCCAATTACAGCCGACTCCTAGATATGCACAGGCTAAGGGTAGGGTTTATATTGCCAAAAAGCCAGCCTAAGAGTGGATCCTTATTTTTCAAGTTTTAACATCAAGTTAAGTTGTCATGCAAAATAATAAATTTAATTTGTACTATAGCTACAACAATAGTGGTTACAATACAAATCTTAATGATTCCAAATAGTAGTATTGAACCCATTCATCATATTAATGGCTTTCAACAACGTTCTGGAGCAGTGATCAAGTGGTACTTGTTACTGTGAGTGGCAGCGACTCGAACCAAATTACATCCTACAGGAGAAATCTGCTTGCACGATCCATACGCGCTTCATGGAAGTCACATGGAGCAACCTTTCGCATATGGTACTACAAAGTCTTCCGAGCCTAGCTCTCCCGAGAAGGGTCCCCCAATGCAATGCGTCCCAACCGTCATCCGTGGGTGGATTGCTCCCTCCTCTCAGCCCCAGTTCTACATCAAGGAGTAGGGTATCTTCTAACCAAGCAGTAGTCATAGCTACGTCAGTTTACTGGACCCATAACTCTAGCATACAAACAGTACGTTCAAACTTGATCCCATGGGTGGACACGAGGTAGAGCCTTAAGTGAGTCGGACGGGGCTATCTCCTTGGAGACAAGTTGTCCTTCCCTTTTCCACCTAGTTGCCCATCCGGTCTTCATAGTTATCCCATTCAAAGTCTTTCCATTACCATTCCTAAGTGAGATATACGACTAAACTACGAGTGGTCTCCATACCACTCAATGACTCGTCATCCTAATTAAGCAAGCCGCTACTGTTCTGAGGCTATTATCAGATAAAGGGGACCTATTGCAATACTAGATTTTCAAACAACTCCTATAAACTTAATACATAGACAAGCCTACATCACACTATCTATTGATAAAATAAAAACTGTAAAAGTTGGTGGGATGCACCAGGGCTTGCCTTGAGCCATCTCCTGGTCAGCGGGATCACCTCCTTGCCCTTCTGGCTCTGGCTCCGTTCCCGCCTCCACGTGGTTCACCTCAGTATCCACATTACACAAATGCGATGTTGTGCGTGAAAGAAGATTCATGACAATCTTTTTAATTAAGACCGACAGGTATTATGAGTACTAGATTGGTTAGTTCAGTACATGCAATATACAAAGTAGAGGCATAGGACAAATTTAGTTGGTGAATTCCCTTCATGGACTCCCGTAAATAAGAGTGGTAATTTTGTATAGAAGGTACGGGTGTTGGTGTCTATAAGCGATATAATCATGTAGGGTACAGGGTGAGTGGGCATTGACCCAAAATACTATTACCAGTGTGTTGGGGATGTTGTTAAGCAAGGAAAAATATATACAATATAAATCCTAAAGTATAACATAGAATTAATTAGGAAATATTGATCCTATAAGACAACTAAATAAATTCACATGGTTCTGGAATAAATATGGCTATGAGTAATTTACTATGCATAGATTATACTAAGAGGGATATATTGGCCAAGTTTCACTGAACATGCATTGAGCCAATTAATTTAAGTAATTAATCTAGTAAAAGTGCAAAATAATTAATTATGATAAATATACTGAGAATTTAAATGTGTGGTTTTGAAGGGTGGTTCAAAATGTCAAACTATGAATATTCACCAAGTGTCATTAATTTACTAGCTACATAAATATGTTTATGATTTTATTAGTGTTTTACCAAATCATTTTGATTCTAATAAACGAATTAACATGCAATGGGGTTTAGCATTTTTATCTAATAGCACATGTCCACTGAAGGCCAACAAAATTTAGTTTGCTCCAAAACTCATAGTAATTAATTCCCTAGGCATTTTACAATTTGCTAACATTTATTAGAAATAGAAATCTAAAAACAAAAGTCATTTTCGGCTTTTTGGGCTGGATCTACCGCTTGGCCTAGCGGCTGAGGCCGGCGGGGGTTTCTCAGGCCGGTCTGGCCCAAGTGGGGTCAGGGCCCAATGGCCACACGGCTCAGTTGTCCTCAAGCCAAGCCGAGCATGGCCATGGCAATGCGTGCAAGCTATCGCTCGGCGGTGGCGCGGCCACGGCGGCCAGAGGGCGCACCGGTGTGGAGCAAATCCCATTTCGGAGGCGCACAGGGGTCCAAGGTTAAGGTGTGGCACGCGGAGTTGGATAGTGGGGTCACCAACGGAGGATGATGACA
The DNA here is from genome assembly GCA_032690845.1 of Eleusine coracana subsp. coracana. NCBI lineage: Eukaryota > Viridiplantae > Streptophyta > Magnoliopsida > Poales > Poaceae > Eleusine > Eleusine coracana. The sequence goes on from CM064430.1 coordinate 49,551,340, forward strand.
AGGCGTGGGCGCGCGATGGCGGTGGCGGACTTGTTCCGAGCGGCGGGCTGCACTAATCGGAGTCGAGTGAGGCCGGGGAGAAAGGCCCACACAAGGTGCGTGCAGCCTGGTTCTAGTTGACCGGATGATGGCTTCCGTCCGGTCGACTGGAAGCGACGGGCCCCGGGGGGGGGGGGCAACTGCCCGCAAGCTGGCGTCCACACGGCGTATGGCCGCTGGAGCAAGGCGGCATGGCGTGTTTTTTAAAAAATGCCACTTTTGTTTATTTCCATAGCCTTATTCCTGTACCTCAAATGATGTAAACAAAAATATGGCTGGTTTAAGAAAGATGTCCTCTACATTTTAAAAATACCATTATTCAGTTGTTGGCATTTGAATTTGAATATGAATTTTTCAAAGAGGGGTTGTTTTTAAGATTTGGGGCATTTATTTGGACTATTAAATAAAGAAATAAAATTCTGATAAAATCCTTAAAATTATAATTAACCATTATTGTCAACATATAGTTTTGGTAGGTGTGGCTTATGTTGAAACATTTGGACTTTTAGTTCAAATTCTATTCAAATCAGATCAATTTCTATTTAAATTTTTGTTCTAAGTGCTCATGCTTGTAGGGATGGCTCTATTATGTTTCCCTAAAGAGTTGCATGGCACCAGAGTTGTCACATGGGTCCCCTATCTTCTCACATGCATCTGTTCGTTTCTTCCCCGCGCCTATAGGTGACGAAGCTTATCTGGAGATCAAGCAAAGATTAGTATATCACAATTACCACACACTCATAGGAGGTTGACAAAAGACATCAACTTCATTTCAGTTAATGTTGCGTACCAAAATTGCACTAAACCCGATGAGGTGGTGAAAACCGACCTGACCAGTTTCACAAACTAGACAGACCGGTTTCAGAAAGAGCTCAAAATTCCAATTTGATTCCACCATCGCATAGCACTCGTCAAAATAGTCAAACTGAGTGTGTGAGTTGCTACATTTGGACTCCAAATGCAAAATTTATGGTCTTGAGAAGATTCCAGAATTCTAAAAATCGGTCAGTTTGGTTCCTGGAGGAGGCCAGGCTGATTTTGGTAGAATTCGAATAAAAGTTGTTCTTTAACTCAAAATTTGCAAGAAAAGTTGATTTCTTGCATAGCAAAACCAACTGTCCTATAAAACTAGGGGGTCACAGCCGATTGAGGGCATCCAACTCCAATAGATCAAATTAACTTTATCTTTTCACCTTTTTTCTCCACTTTACTTCTTCCATCCTATCTTGTTTTCATCTCTCGCTTCCATGATAAAGAAGGCATCCTAGCTGGCCTACCCAGCCCAGGGCAACACTTAGGCGAGCTCCTCCTGACGGGTTCCTTCTCGGATGAGTTCTCCAATGAAAAGATCAGAACCCTAACAAAATCGGTTTGATCGGTTTGCACAACTAGCCACACTAGTTTGTTTGTTGTTGGTGCTCGAGAGCCCCTGCAGAGGTACACACAAAGGTGCTCGTGTACTGTGGCACTGTGTAGCTATCAACACACTTTTTCATGACTCCGCGGGGGAACAAGTTGTTTCAATTTACATAGGCTTAATCAATCTGAAGGACAGAGGAATGACAACCAATAAAAATTTTCCACGAGAAGTTTGCGTATGTCCCAATTACTACCCAAAGCACCTCTTCAAATGAACGACCAAGATTACACATATCAACTCATGATGTGCTAATCCTTGAGCTTTGAGTGCTTCATTCTTCGGCTTGGGAAATCTCGAACAAAGTGGTTCTTGGAGCCATAGTTGAAGCACTTTCCCTTAGACTTGGAGGCAAACTTGTTCTTGAAAGTCTTTATCTTCTTCATGAGGAGTACCAAGTCCTCACTCAAGTCATCATCATCATCATCATCATCATCATCGATCACCACCTTCTTCTTGCTCTTGATAGTTTCTGGATGTTCAGCTTGAAGAGCTAGGTTGGATGGTTGTGACTCATCCAGTTCAAACGGGTAGCTCTCAAAGGCAGTGATCTTCCCAAGCACTTCTTAGAAAGTCTTCATCTTGAGATCACCTTGATGGGTGAAGGTGATGATGGACTCATACTTGGGGTCTTTGAATAGCCTCATAGATATTCTTATCACTTCGACTGGCTCGAGCTTGAAGTCATCCCAAAGAGAGTTGATCTCCTCCACTAGCACATGAAAATAAGAATACACAGTATTAGCTCTCTCATGTGGCAATCTAGTAAAGTTATCATACTTGTTCATTAGCACATAGTACTTTTCCTCCTTCACATCATGAGTGCCCTCATGAATACTCTTGATCTCATTCCAAATACTATGTGCTGTCGAACTAGCATCCACTCTAGCAAAGACATCCTTAGTTATGCATGCAAACATAGCATTCTTAGCCTTTGTGTTGTGCTTAATGAAATCAGGATCAAGTGGATTCACATTCACATCTATCTCATGGGTCACCTTTCATATCTCTAGAGCAACGGACTCAATCTAGGCTTGCATGCAAGCCTTCCAATAGTTGTAGTCCTCACCATTGAATATGGGAACACTCCCTATCTCTCCCGACATCCTTACTCAAGGCGGTGAAGCCTCTAGATTAAGCACTAGGCTCTGAAACCAATTGTAAAGGATCAAAGGCGTACCGAGAGGGGGGGGGTGAATCAGTAAGCCGACCACAATCAACAAATACTACTAATTCCTATGCATGCCTCAAGTCAATCTATCAACTAGAGCACACAATTGTGGAATTGTAAAGAGAGGGTCAAGGAATGCTCATGATTTTTTCCCAAGGTATCAGAAGGATGACGCCTTCCCCTAGTTCTCGTTGGACAACTCCTGTCAGAGTGTCGGTCCCTCCTGCCACCAAGTGGAGTTCTCGCACACGAGCTTGCAATGACTCCTACACTGAAGAAATTGTTGTGTCGGCGTTATCACCAAGGAACAAGCTTGCCTTCCTTGAGAACTCGTCATACTCCCTGAGCCGACATGGGCGCTCACTATCGATGCTCCTTTCATCGACGGGCTCAGACCGTGTACAAACATGTGATGGCCTTCATAACCAATCATGATAGGCTCGATCACCAACACCTAACTAATCTAGGTCTCACCATAGACCAAGAGTAACAACCTAGATCACACTCTCAAGGACACCCTAGCCTTAGATATGAATAGATGCTCAAGTTACTCTCTCTAACACTCCCAAGATATCCAAAATCTTTTCCTTGTGCTCCTCTCTTTTCCTCTTGGCTCCCTACTGATGCTACCAGCTATCCTATGGACCAAGAGAGGTCTCCAAGACCCAAGCAACAAAGTTATATAGGCTTCTAACCTCAAACTAGCCATTGCTCCATGAAACAGCCTTTCTGGACATATAGACCGTACAGTCCAGTCTCTATCCAAACCAGACAGTTCGGTCTCCACCGGACAGCTCCTCCAGAGTCATTGCTCTTTGTCTGCTGCTTCCTGCTATACAGACCATACTGTTTGGTCATGTAGACCGGATCATTCGGTCTCTCTGACTCCTGTCCATTCTTGAACGTTGCCCAAACTGCTTCGTCTCTGTTTACTTCCCATCCACATAGACCATATTATCCAGTCACTACACCACACTGTTTGCTCTGTATAGGTCTTCGCGTCAATAGATTCTTCGCAACCAATAATTCTCTGATCTGAGTTTCGTCTAGTGACCGTACAGTCCGGTCTCTCTGACCCCTCTATCTCGTCTCTATCTCAAGAAGCTGAAACTTCTCGTCTTCACTTGACTTTGTTTCCGGACTTCTTCCAACAGCTCCTTGGCCTCTCCACTACTACCTAGTGCCTTGTGATTTCACCGAGCACCTATGCACATCACCAACTAGTGTGACCTAAGAGACATGACCTAGACCCCCTTGATTGTCCGGTTTTTCCTATGGACACAAGCCCTAACAACTAGATAATTGTTCCAAACACTTGCTCCTAGCTTGTCCCTAGCCTTGATCCATTTCCATCAACCCTTGGACTCCATTGAGCTCATCAAGCCTTAATGCTTGTAGTCATTATTATTAATTGCCAAGGCAACCATCATCAATAGGATTTGTAGTAGTGTTAGATATGATTCTTGCATATACAACACTCATATAGATGTTGGCCCATAATTCCGTAGTTGTCATTAATCACCAAAACATCCATACCTTGCGGATCCAATCATCAATGGTCATGAAGCTTACAATGTCATCTTCGAGCGGCTACGGTGACACGACCTCATGTTGACCCCCCCCCCCAAGTGTGTCTTTGCCGTACAATTGGAAGTGTTCCTTGGCTTCATCATCCGGCATCGAGGCATTGGGATCGAGCCAAAGAAGATCAAGGTGATCCTTAGCAAGTGGCCTCCTCAAAAACTCAAGGATTTGAGGGAGTTGCAAGGGAAGCTCGCATACATTAGGTGCTTCATCTCCAACCTCTCCGGACGCATGCAACCCTTCTACAAACTCATGAAGAAAGGTGCCCCATTCGTGCGGGATGAAGAATGCCAGAAGGGTTTTGATAGCATCAAGCGCTATCTCCTAAACCCTCCAGGTTTGGCTGCCCCTATGAAAGGGTGCCCTCTCATCCTCTACATTGCTGCACAACCTGCCTCGTTGGGTGCCCTACTTGCACAACACAATGACGAAGGCAAGGAGGTGGCATGCTACTACTTGAGTGTTACCTTGGTGGCTGCATAACACAATTACTCTATCATTGAGAAGTTGTGTTTGGCTCTAATCATCGTGTTGAAGAAGCTTCGACACTACATGTTGGCACATGAAATCCAGCTCATTGCAAGAGCGGATCCCATAAGGTATGTCCTGATCAGCTAGCTCTTATGAGGCAACTTGGAAATTGGGCTCTACTAATGATGGAGTTCAACATCACCTTCGTGCCATAGAAAGCTATCAAGGGACAAACATTAGCAGAGTTCCTCGTAGCACACCCCACTGCCTGACTAGTCTCCACTCATCACCGATCTAGCAAATGAAGAAGTCTTCACCACTGATGTTGAAGCCCCATGGGATCTCTACTTTGATGGAGCCTCAAGATTAGAAGCCAACCCCAACACCACCCCATGACAGAAGGGCAGAGTGGTGAACGTGTTCAAAACTCCACAAGGGAGAGTGATATATCACTCATTCTCCCTCCTAAAGGAAGACTACTCCAACAATGAGGCAGAGTATGAGGACCTCGTCTTTGGCCTCTTCTTGGCACTATCCAGGGAGGTATGTTCTTCCAAGTTCATGGAGACTCTCAACTTATCGTTCTGTAGGTAAATAGAGTTTATGAAGTGCATAAGCGGAGCTGGTGTTGTACTATAGTGTGAACCAGAGGCTTATGGAGAAGTTTGAGCAAGTTGATGTTATGTATGTTCCATGAAGTAGGAATGCATCAGTTGACGATTTAGCAAAACTTAGAGCAACACTTGTCCTCCCTAGAGGTGAATCTGCACAAGTAAAAATTGAAGAAAGGTGGCCCCTCCCTATAGTTCTAGAGCTCATTCCAGAGGAGTACAAAGTCAATACCATTAAGATGGGGACGATGAAAGAAGGTGAGTGGTTCAAACCCTTCCTCGACTACTTTCAAGCATGGTGTACTCCCTGAAGACCCTGAAAGAAGGCGTCAATTACAATGACGCCCACCTCCTACATCTTCAAGGCAGGAGTCCTATACAAACGCTCCTATGGTCAAGAAGTTCTCCTTCGTTGCATCAACCAAAACAAAGTAGAGCAAGTACCTCAAGAGGTGCATCGTGAAGTCTGCAACATGCATCAAAGTGGTCCAAAGATGTATCATAGCAATTGGCTTGCGGGATACTATTGGCCCGGCATTATGAAGGATTGAATAAAGGTGGCAAAGACGTGCCATGGTTCTCAAGTACATGACAACTTCAAGCATCTACCAACAGTACACCTTCATCCGACAGTTCCCTCTTGGCCATTCAACTCATGGGGAATTGACATCATTGGGCCCATTGACCCTCCTTCTTCGGGAGCCATCGCTTTTATCCTAGCGGTGACGGATTACTTCTCCAAGTGGGCGGAGGCTATGCCACTTCGTCAAGTTAAGAGTGACAATGTCATCAACTTCCTCGACTGAAACATTATTTATAGCTTTGGTATACCTCATCGAGTAACCTCCAACTACGGCAAGGCATTCAAGTCCGAGAAGATAAGCAGGTTCAAGGAGAAGTACAAGATAAATTGGAACTACTCCACCGGGTGCCACCTACAGGAGAACAGAGCAATTGAGGCGTTCAACAAGATGCTCAACAAGATACTCAAGAAGACAGTGCACAAGTATAGAAGGGACTGACATGATCATCTCTTTGATGCTCTTTGGGTGTAGCGACTCACGGTTCGTACCCCAACACAAGACACCCCATACTCACTTGTCTACGCGTGTAAAGTGGTTTTACCATTAGAGATCGAGCTACCCTCTTTATGAGTGGATATTCATGAAGAACTCACTCATGACAAACATATTCTCCTTCGCTTCTAGGAGCTCAACTCGTTAGAAAAGGAGCGCCTCGATGGCCCTCCAAGACTTGGAGCTGTACTGGCGAAACATGATGAGGAGTTACAACAAGCATGCCAAGCAACGAGTCTTCAAGAAAGGAGAATTGGTGCTGGTATTATGGCACCTTATCATCATTGCGCATAAGATGAAGGGCAAGTTTGAGCCCACGATGGAGACTCCTATCATCTGGTCGACCATCAAGGATCTTGGCTAATGACTTTGATCAATGGGAGGTTCTTAAAATAAATTGCATAAAACTTTCTCCCCATGCCAGGCCAATGTGCATTGATAGTTGCATAATTTGGCATGTGTTTTGTTTCAATGTTTTGTTAATATGGACTCAATGTCCAACACAAAAAAGGCTTTCCCATAACTAGTTGAGTTGCGGTGTAAGATTTGGTTGTCCCTGAACTCAACTGATGAGGCAAGCATCAGTGCGCACTCACTCGAGGCACATGTTAAGCGATCCCTACCGGGGGCAGTGGGAAGAAGAACTTGGGTTACCTTCGAGCAACGAGGTGACTATGATCCTTGTACTTTCTATCATGGGCAGCACACCCCAGGGAAGACTATAGGAAGAAGAGCAGGGAAGAACTACCTGGCACAACACAAGTTGTCGCTCAGTGTGCAGTCTCCAGCCATCCTATGGGGTGACAACAAGGGACCAAAAGAAAAAGAGGCCTACGAGGGTTCTTAGATACTTAGAGGTGAACTGGCTATCTTCCAAATTCTAGAGAAGATGATGTTCAAGACAATGTATGTTGACGTGAAAATAACACGCGCAACCTGAGAGATCTCCTTAACTCTAGTGCTGGCTCAATACAAAAACCGAGGTGTGCCAGTCAATTTTCCCTGCAAATCAACTAGAAACAACCAGTCAAATTCCTCGAGTCATCGGCCTAGGACAGGCCGATGAAGAAAGCCGATAGTCACTGTTTGTGAAAACCAGCCAATGGCTATAAACAATAAATAATATTTGTAAATAAACTAATCGGCTGATTTATATCAGTTTATCAGTAATTTAATAAACAAGTATTAAATATTGCATCAATAGTGCCGCAAGAACTAAGTCGATAGATCTATAGTAAACGTGCAAAGATTCGCCCTGTCGTTGGTGAAAGTTCATAAAATCTTCTAAAAATCGCAATAGATCAAGTTCAACTAGGGGATCGGATCTAACAAATCTAAATCAAGTTCATAAAATCTTCTAAAAATCGCAATAGATCGGATCTAACCGAGATAGTATTGCAACTCGAAGTCAATAGAATAAACATGACAAAAACCTAATTATCGGATAACTAGCAATTCTAAAAATAACAACTAGAATATCAAATTAATGAGAAAGTACTAGCTGAAGTTGATAGAATTATCGATGTTGACTAATCCAAGTCTCTCACCGAGATCGGAGCCGATGCAGCTCACGCGAGACGAGGGTTTCGTCGAGAAAAGGGTGGCGATGCGCCAAGTTGTATTGAATGAATGTGTTAATTTTTTTGTACAGACCCTATTACATATTTATAGCCCCGTGCAAGGGGTTCTGACTTGAGCCGGTCAGGACTCTTCGGTTCTCAAAAAAACAAACTGACTAGATTTATTTCTAAACACAATCTAAACTAAAACAGGAAAAGTTAAAATAACCCTAGAGGGCCCACTTTATTTCCTTCAGCCGTTGAACTCTTCCGACTTGGCCGACTTCACCTCCACGCCTCTGACTATTGGGACCAGTCCAAATTCCGGTGCCAACAATGTGAAGCCACCTCAAGCATGAAGAAAACCCCAATGTCAACTAGGGGCAAGATTTCAAGACTTCAAGATCATTGGGTCTCCAGGAAAATGGCCCAATTCAATATCAAGTTACCCCAACATCAACTGGGGGCAAATTAGATGCATTCAAATCCCATGGATCTGTAAGTTGATGTCCCATCATCAAGAAGCTACAATTTTAAGCATGTTAGAGGTAGCCGGTTCACCACCCCTCGACAAAAGTAATGGCAATTTCCTTAGTTGTACCTCCCAAAACCACAAACACCAATTCAGCCCTCCTATGTCCGTGTTGGGAGGTACGGGGAGACGTGATGCTACTCAATGTGAAGAAGGGCTAAGGTAAAATTCCCATCATCACACAGTAGAGTTGTGAAAGCACGTTACCTCGTCCAGGCGCCAAACAATCAAGTCCATTACAAATATCGCTATGGTCATTCAGCAGTACTCATCTCTTGAATCCTTGGATGGTCCTGTCCCCAATCACTCCCATAGCAAACGCTCAATGGGAAAGCTAACATTTTCAAAAAAGAACAAAAACAATGTTTTTTGTGTTCTAGGTTATTTATGGTGGCATGTTTAGCCTAACACATTCACACAATTATCAATGTCTACTTTCATTTAGTGTTGCAGGGTATTTGTTTCACTTATATTAGGAGCAGTGCGGCGTGCCAGTGCGGCGAGTATCAAGCTGTGAAACCCTTCGGTTTAGGCGGCAGACACCGCGGCAGCTATCCAGTCGCATCAAGATCTATAAAACCCCTTCATCGAGTGGCATGTTCAATTCGCCACGGGTTGAGGAGGACTCAAGGATACAGTGTCGGCCAATGCCGTAGCAGCTGCACGGCCCTGACAAGATCTTATTTGTTTTCCATGGCACACTACGTATTAAGGTGAAACCGGGAAAGTATATCTCGATGGCATGTTCATTCGCCTCAACACCTTGGAGAGAAAAATCTCGCTTACCAAGGCTTTCAATATATATATACGAGACAAGCTGACCACAGCATAGCTTGAACAAGCGTGGTGGACTTTGCATGTCGTGACGATGGAGCTACATCAAGCCTCGACGCGAAACAGAAGACGAGAAGATTATGTGGCAGTATAGTAATGTAGTGCCCACACATACAAGTTCAAGACGATGGTGCCGACACAGCATCGGCATCGCACGGCGACTGCCCGACAACTCTAGCACGCGTTGCAGCAGCAGTCGGGCTACCTCGACGGCGCATCGTCTCTCAGGTACAACAACGAAGACGGCATGTCCTCGCCGGCAGGCGGTGATAGAGGCAACCATCAGCGTACAAGACGCTGCGTACATGAAGCAGCTCACGCAGAAGCGGCATGGTGATCCCACGTCGAGACGGCGAGCTAACCATATCAACAACGCAAGCGCGGTTGGGGCGCTCCTACCGTCCTACGGCTAGCTGCCACACGAAGTTACATAGGAAGCGGAAGGGTTACGACGTGCAAGACGTGTGCATGCGTGCATGCGGCCAGCAATCAAGACACAAAGCAATTACAATGTAATCACGAAGCAAAGTGTACATATCTTCAAATAAATCTTTATTATTGATAAATGGGAGCAAACATGCCCCAGCCTAAATGAAACTAGGAGTCGTTTTGTTGACCCTGACCCTAACGACTCAAGAATGAGTCCCCACATTATTATTTTACTATAAATATATCTAACGAGAAGCCAATATACCATGGCCCAATCAACCAACCTCCTACTCTTGGATGAGGTGTCTTCTCACGGACTCTTGTCAGGATAGGAGATGATGACAGCGACATCAGGAGGCACCCATGTTCCGGAGCTCTTTGCCTGGGAAAACGCTCCACTTCAGCTTGGACTTCAGCTTGGCGCTTCATCAGCTTTTCCATATATACCGTCTTGCTGAGAAGAGATGGCCTGATCGTACGAGACAAGACGTTCGCCAGCAGCACCCTCGAGCTCGCGGAATTCGCCTTCTTGCTGCCTTGCTGCACGGGCCTTCAGCTCGAGTTCCACAGCATGCATCTTCCAGTTCTCCCTCTGACTAGAGAGGCTCCGGTGGTGATCTTCAAGCACAGCATGGCCGTGCTGAGGCCGCCATCGACTTGAAGACTGTCCGGAACATGGGTGCCTCCTGATGTCGCCGTCGTCATCTCCTTGTCGTTCTGCAGGCTGGCCACCGTCAGGCGCGATGCCAAGGGCTTCAGCTCTTCCTCGCGAGCTCGCTTCGCCGAGCTTGATTCAGGGGGGATGCTCCGATGATATGCTACGCTTCCTTGCGACCCGTCTGGCCGCGCCATCCCCTGAACAGCGGGTATCATCCTGACAGTTGTGATCACGCCTGGAGTCGCTACGTTCGTTGCGCCTGCTATCGTGATACCCCGCTAGACACTCGTCTCGTCTACAATGTCGACGCTGCCGCTAGCCTTCGAGGACATGTGCTTCCTCGAAGAGGACTCTTCACCGGACGCTTCCCCTGGTCACGCGCCATTGAAGACGGGAAGATGACGAGAGTTGAAGCTAACAAAGAAAAGCAAACGCTTAACAAAGATTGCCTAGTACAAAGAGAGCAAGTCATGACAGCATCAGGACAAGGCCATGATGAAGAGCGGAAGTCGACGAGAAAAGCGCTATACCTTCTCTGTTCAAGGCAACGACAGAAAGAAGAACAGCCTTCGTGTTTGAGCAGTTTTACAGTAGACCCAAATGAATACACATCATTAAATTTTTTTAATCGGATGGTTTAGATCTATCAATGTCTAAATCATGATACTCTTTTAATCTACCGGTATCATAAGTATCATGAAGATGAATTATAGGTATCATATGGTTAGTATAGTAATTTCACGTGTGATGGAAATTTTGGATTTTTCACTTATTCTGAGAAGAGGCAAATCCACGTCCAAATTTTATGCGTAACAAGTAATTTTGGAATGAGATCAACTGACTAGGCATTCCATCAAACAGATTACATGCATCAAATTTGCAGCTATGTTCCCCATATCAAATTGCACAAATGCAGTCAAATACCACAAACTACACACATCCCCACATCCTAGCATATGAAAACTGCAATACGAGTACATGAATCAACCCAATAACAGGGGGGAGACGTAACAATCGAGCTCGGAGCCGACCAGAATGCCTTCACGGACTAGCGCTCGTGCAACAGGGGCGCCTGCGATTTGGATGAGGTGCACAGCATGGACGCCGACCTGCCGACCCTCACAATCATGATTTTGCCTGAGTGGATTGGGGAGCCGACGCGAGATACAGCGATCCACTCCCGGGACAAGGCGGACTCCGGGAGGATTTGGTGGCGCAGCCGACTCCGGCGTGGTCGATCCGGTATGGCGGCGGCGACTCCGGCGATGATCTGCAACGGCAGCAGCGTCCGACTCCGGCAAGGATCCATGACGGCGGCAGCGTCCGACTGAATGCGGTTCGTGCGAGCGTCTGACAATCATGCGTGACGCTGAACAATTACGGTAGAATAGGATAAAATGATAATTAACCTATCGCTTAATTAGCCTTAATGTACACAGTAATTACCGTTACTGCCATTATAAATAAATGGTTAGATTTAATCTATGATACTCCAAATTTACACGTCTCATGGTTTACCCGGGTGCCCGGCCGTATATATATATACAGGTCGATGGGCATGGAGATTGAAACCGACTACAACTTGGGATACGAGAGACCTCCCTGCCTACGTAATTCCATGATCAAGCGAGTTCGTATCGCGGGTGGGAGGAGAATACAGACCGAAGCCGGCAAGTTAACGGTGTTTGTGTTTACGAAGATTCATCAGCCAGCACTAATCGTGCGCCGTACTGACTAAGGACAGGTGCTTTACCAAGTCGATTCAAACCTGCTCCGCGTTTAAACACAACACATGGTGGGGGCTTTTGTTCGACGGTATTTTTGTCACGTGTCAAACAAAAGCTAAGACGATGCATGCTATCTCACGTACGAGAGCAGGTATTCAAACTGCATGCATCAGCGTTTGCCATGAAGACTATCTCCAAGTGTCTACAGGCAACTCGTATTCGTGGTAATCACGAAAGGAGACTTGAGCCTTTTGCCGTATATGCCTTATCGTACGTGCGGTTTTCTCGCGCAAGCTTGGATCACGGAGTGTTTAGATTGCCGATTGGCCAGCTATAGACATGTCGGTCGCACAAAGGTAGCAAAATAAATAAATACATACTAGCAAAGTGCACGTTGCTACGGACTTAAATAACAAAATTATTTTAATATATAAAGTTATTTTAATTTTGAACTAATTAAAGGGGTTTTTGAAGCAGGTGGTCAGCCCCATCCACGAAGTTTCTATTGCCCGTGATGACGACCTTCTGCACGTCGTCACCGTACATGGTCACGTTGGACATTTGTTTGGTGATTGTCATGGTCGCCTTCCTTCACGTAGATCATGTACCTCCCCATGTACGTCTTGGGCATAGCCTTGGGCGCGTCGTTGATGGTCTTGAACTGCCCGCTGCCATCCTTGGCCATCACCACATTGCGCTTGGGCGTATTCTGGAACCTCTTCAGCCGCCTACTCTCCTCTTCCTCCTCCTCTAATGTCGTGGTGTCGTGCGTAAGAAGAGTCCTGCACCGGTGACTGACGACGGGACCGCGAACATGGACAAGAATGACCGACCTTTGTCAATGATGGCCACCGCGTTGCTGGTCAGCTCCTTCTTGTTCTCCATGGATTCCGTCATCTTCTTCTTGATGTCCTTGTGGGAACCTGCCGATGCACGTCTCCTGGTGCGTGATCACCACGCTCAGCCAGACGCGCAGTTGGTGCCCGCCCTTGATGATCCCGTCCATGCCACTTATGTCCATACCATCGAGGGTGCGTGCGTGGTCATCTTTTGCATGCACGTAGACCTTGCAGTCCACAACGGACACCTTCAAGCGTGACTTGTTGGCTAAATAATATTCACTGAAATCAAAGACCTTTGAACAAACAGCAATAATATCATTGACAACAATCAATTTCCTGCACGAAGGGGACAACAAAATACTGGCACACCCTGTCATAAAAGATTAATCACATGCACGTGAATGGACTGTTGATAGAAAGAGATGGCAGTAAACCGATCAAATAAATTAAACAAACGCAGAGGGAACGATCACCTGCACCTGCAGTTGTTTACCTCGTTGAGCTGATAGCTAGCCGGTGCTCCTACTAATGTAAAAAGATGAGAAGCCGTATACCTGGTGATGATTAGCATCTGATGATCAACCAGGTCACAATGGGCTGGTGGACACGAGTAGAACGCCGCCTTATTATCTTGCCATAAAAAAATGAGAAGGTATAGGGTTGGGTATATTGTAAGTTGACGTGGAGCTCAAGAGACCTGTTTAGACACGATATGGATTAAGTCAAGAGATGAGTACAACCTGGATTAATTAAGTTTCGATACGGGCAGGGGGCAGGTTTTAGGTGGAAGAGACGACCGTACACAAATTATAAGGAGTAGAGAAGAATCGTTGCCGGCGTATGCAACGGCGTCCTTATCTCATGTTAAGTATATCTCACGTAGACAAATTATCTCTAAAATCAGATGATAATAACGCATGCTCCGGGTATCTCCACTACCGGTAAGAGAGTGGCTCTGTAGCAGCGTAGCCCAATTTTTAATAAAGACGGTCCAATAATAACCCGTCACTATAATTCAACAAATATTTGTAAAGACTGCCCAAAAAACATCCCGTCGCTAAAAACTAACACTAGCGGCAGGCTACAATGGCACCCACCGCTAAAACCCATCAACTGCGGTACATATAAAAATACAACCCTACCCCGCTCCCTCTCTCAGCCTCACTCCTAACCCTAGCCGTCGCCACCTCTCTCTCTCTCTCTCTCTCTCTCTCTCTCTCTCTCTCTCTCTCTCTCTCCGCAGCCGACGCTGCCCCCTCCCTCTCCTTGCAGCGTGGCTTCAGGTGCGAGCATGGCTTCGGCAAGCGCGAGCTTCGGCCTTGGCGAGACAGCGCCCCTCGAAGCTTGGCCACCACCACGCCTCCCCCCCCCCTCCCGGGACCTACACAGCTCCCCATAAAGCTTGGCCGCCACCTCGTCTCCCTCCCCTCCAATCTTGTCGTCTCCCCTTGTCTGAATCCACCACACAGAGGGCATGCATCCCTCCGGTCTTGGCATGTTGCATCGCCGCCCTGTGCCACCTCCGGCGGCGCACGGCCTCCCCGGCCAGTGGCGGCAGTCCTCGAGGGCGGCGAGAGCCAGCGGCCTCTATGAGTCCCCAAGGGCGGCGGGCGACAGATGGGCGATTAGAGGTGGTGGCCTAAGGGCTGGTGACAGGAAGAGGGTGGTGGGCTATGGCGAGGCAGAAACCTTGGGAACAGTGGCGGGCCCAGGATTTGAGTCTTGGGTATTCAAAATTTGGCACACTAAAAAAAATTGACAACCTATTTTTTTTTACAGCCTATTTTCTTTTCATAGCCTAAATTTTTTTACAGCCTAAATTATGTATCCATAATGTATGATTAAGTGCCAACACATAGATATACTAAATGATCAACATATCAAAGTGATAATAACTGAAACAAATAGTAAAATAAGAAGAGAGCTTACAAATTATAATTATAACTTGACTTTGTGATTCTTAATGCTTTGAAAGTAAATGATAATGTCCTCATTCTTGGTTTGTAAGAAGAATTCCTTTTCAATGAAGGTGATCAAGCAACCATTCAAATACTTCTGCCCCATGAATTCTCTCAAATTAGTAATGGCATTGTTCTTCCTCTTCATGATTCACACCTAAAATTAAAATCATACCAAATTAGCAACCACAATTAGAATTAGTCAAGCGAAAAAAGAATTAATCATACAAACAATTCAAGTTAACAAAGGCAGGACTGAACAAAGGGGCATCAACCGATCAAGCAACCTTTCAATTCAAGTGTCACAGACTACCTGAGGCAGCAGGCAGGGCGGCAGGTCGGCAGGGGTGGACTGGCGGTGGGAGCCTGGAGACTGGGACCTGGGTCCTGGGCGTGTGGCCGCGTCGCGCGGCTGCCTGGCGAGCGGGGAGACACGACGGGCACGCGGCTACATCCCTAGGCGGGTGGCGCGGTGCAACGGGCACGAGACTGATGAGCGGGCGGGGGGGGGGGGGGGGGGGGAAGGGGACCTCGGTGGTCGGAAGCGCCGCGGGGCAGGATTGTTGCTCGATTGCAGCGGTCGACAGACGGTGGTTTAGGATTCAGGATACGGGATCAGGGAGCGAGCACCGAGCAGGTCACGGGGGCACGGGCCATGAGGGAGCAGGTTACAGGGTTCTCAATTCCGGATGGGCCCAGATTTCTGTTGGGCCGGCTCGGGAAGGAGGGAAACGTACCCAGCATCACTATTAACCTATTTTCTTTTTCTTTTTTGATATATATAAAAAAAATATTTTATATATATATATATATATATATGAATTTTCCCCCAAAATAATGGGTATTCACCTGAATACCCTTGAATCATAGTGGGCCCGCCCCTGCTTGGGAAGGTGACGAAGAGCAGGCGGCCCCAACAAAGGGAGCGGGTGGCTGCCACGGGCTCCCTGCTCTATTTCTTGAGAGCTGGCTCTCAAATGTTGACGTGGTGGCGGGTCGGGGATGGCCGGATGCGGGTTCGTCGGGAGCGAGGCTGGTGGCTGATGGAGGCAACAGGCCATGGGTGATGTCGGGCGGCGCTGGCAAGGCGGGCGCTGGGCCACGCCGGTTGCTCTACGCCTCTGTTTCTCTGCTAGGTGGACATTGTTCCCTGTTCTCACCGGCAGATGAGTCCCACATCTCAGATAAAATAGGAGCTACAATTTGAAAAGTAGTGCTGGAGAGGAGAGTGAAATTTGAGAGGTGAAACTGAGTAGATATGCTCTTCTTTGCCATTGTACGTGCGTATTCTTTCATGCATCGTACATGCATATGAATCTGAATTTCGACAAGACTCAGCTATTCGATCAACTGCCGGTTGAACCCATCTCTACTCTTTATTAATTTAGGTGAGGTCATCATTGGTGTTGGTTTAGTTTGGTGTTAGTTTAGTTTGATATCCTGTTCGTATATGAATCTTACTTGAGAAAATCTTTCAAAATTCAAATTGATTGTTAAAGCTTTTCTGAGTTGATTCTGTTGTTGGTAGCTTGGTACTATCAACACAAAAAAAAAAAGAAAAACAAACTGAGTCCGATTCAACAGACTAAATAAAAAAATAAAAAGAGAAAAAGAAACTTGAGTCCTATTCAGTCTCTGAGGCCGACTCTATCAAGGAGAGCTATTTTTGAGAGGCAAATTGAGGTCTGCCTCTCATACACAGTATTCTGCATATATTTCACACAGTTTCATCTCCAATAGAGGTATTGCAAATCACAGAGCAATCCGTGTTGTCACTCAAACATTCTGTCGAACACATTACCCGCGCCCGAGCTGAGCCTTGCCCTTGCACGCGCCCAAGCTCGAGACGCCACTCCCATGCGCGTTGGCGGCCCTGCCTGCATGTGAAACTGCACCATGGCCCCACGCAAGGTCGAGCTGTCACTCCTGTGCGCTTGCCGCTGCTCCCTTGCTCCACCCATGCTCCTCAGCCCCGCTGAGCTCCACACCGTCAAGCTCCGCCCATGTGCCCGTCACTGCCACGAGGAGGGAGAGCGAAGGAGGACGGCAGCCATGCCCGCCTCTGCGAGGAAGGAGAGCGGAGGAGAACAGCAGACAGGCCCGCCGTTGCGAGGAGGGAGAGCGGAAGAGGATGGCGGTCATGCCCGCCACCGCGAGGAGGGAGAGCAGAGGAGGATGGTGGCCATGCCCGCCGCCGCGAGGAGGGAGAGCAGAGGAGGACGGCCCCAGAGATGGCTCGCCCTGCGCCCGTGTCGACGCTGCTCATGCCCGTGAACTTCCCGCCGCCCTTTGCCCGTGCTTCCCGCTGCTTCCGTGCGCTTCCTGCCACTCCCGTGCGCATCGCTGCTCCCATGCACAGATAAGATATGATTGGTTCAATGTTATGAAGATGAAAAATTATTTCCTATTATATTTCTGAATAACCTAGGTATAGTTTTGGGTATTAGTTGTTGAGAAATGCTCCGTGGAGCTTCCTCTAAAAGGCAGCATGAATCCCAAAGCAGCTGGTCATATTAATAACCTCTTTTCCCGTAATCCCTGGCCCGCCTAGCCCAGCCCCAACCGCCCGACCCAAAACCGAAACCATCACTAGCTGCAATTCAAATCGATCCAATTAGTCGTCGACCTTCATCGCGGAAGAAAAACAGGGAGAAGAAACGACTCCCTACTCGGCGGCACCGGCGAGGAAGACTAGAGGGGACGGCATGTACGGCATCTTCAACAAGAGCAAACGCGATGTCAAGCAGCGGCGACACGGGGGAGGGGTACAAGGCGGAAGACTGCTGCTCGTCCCTGAGGTTATACGCTGGCCTTTCTGCTTCGCGGCAGTGAAGACAACTGCTTCGCCTTCTTCGCCAGCGCTAGTTTTAGCTGTGGCAATAGCCGTCGTGCACAACATGTATCACCATGTCAATAATCCACGAGTATGGCGAGCTGATTTTCAACTTATAGTGAAGAACAACCGGCTCACCATTTGCACTGCTGTGCTGCACGAGGGCGTAGCCAGCCAAGGCCTGAGAATTCAGTGCTCAACTTGATTGATTCTGTGACAGTACCTTAGCAAAGATATTGTCACAGGATAGTATAGTACAGAGGGTGTTCAAAGTTTGTTTTTGTGCTTGGATTTTGTCTAATTTGGAGATGATACAAAATCAAAGTAAGAAGAATTACTAACACGAAAGAAAATAATGTTTGATATTGGACGACAGTACTTGGCTGCAGCAGCGATGGACAACTACCGATTCATTAACAACGAGGGCAAGGCAGTCGTATTGGACGGCAGCGTCCGAACTTTCAGCAGCAAGAACACAGTAGACAAACAGGATTGCGTCGAAATGGTGACGGATGCGCGCTAATGATGCGGATCAGAATACGGTCTTCGTATAGGAAGCTGGGTGACGGAGCGCGCTAACGCCGCAGAGCAGGAAGCTGCTCCGTAGTCTTCGTGCGCTGCCGCCGGCTGATGAACCGCAGCAAGAGGCTAGTCGTCGGACTTCAGGCCCCGTCGGCTGGTGACGGACATGGGACATCTTTGGCGTGATGGCAATGACTGAGTGAGCGACGAGGGCGACGAAGAAACTGTTTGATCCGATTTTACCGCTTCGGGCTGGAGGGGTTTGGTTCGGGGCGGGCTCTGTGATTATTAATATAATTAAAAATTGTTTTTCAATTAAGCTAAGATGTTTTAGGATTCATGCTACTTTTGAAAAGAAGGCTCCACTGGAGCACTTCTCTTAGTTGTTTATGAAATTCTTATATTTTTTTCATGCTATATTTTTATGGTTTTTTTTATGGTATCTTACTCTAACATCGGCCTCTAAGGCAAGCCATTCGGAGCCATGGATGATTAGAATGTCCTCGCATGACAGAGAGAACGGAGGTCATACAAGTTTTATGGTTTGATTTAATTATATAACAAATGTCATAGTTAAATACCCATAACAATGGTACGGGCAGATTGCTAGTCGTATAGAAAATATGATAAACAACTCAGATATTCGATGAGTTTATACGCATCCGGCATTCATTGTATACACACGTCGCCGGGATACATGCTTACAAATATACTTGTCAAGTTTATGCATGGGCTGTCTTTGTAGACAAATTTGGTCTAAAGCCCTTGATTTACCCGATCATGCAGTGTATGTTGTACAGGTTAATTGGGCCCATAAGTATTAGCCCATAAGCAAGTAATTAATTCATGGGTTAGAAGGCTGATTAAGCATACGTGGTAGTACGCGTCAAAATCATGTCATACAAATGCCCTGGAGTCCTTGTGAGGAACGAGCATGAGCTCAACTTGATGCCCACGATTTCTTTTGAGTTGAGCTTATCCAATATAAACTCATCAGATATGTACCGGCGGATTCCTCTTTCTATTTTGTTGCTTAACAGGATACCCGACGCCGAATCAATCAGTTTGTTGAGATACGACTTTATCCACCAGCTATGTATATAATATATATAGAGAGAGAGGGCGTGTTAGCTAGATACACCCGAGCACTCTGCAATTCTCTGCGATTCGTTTGCTCCTGAGTATTTGACGTTCTTCCTTTGTCAAGGTTTGCATCCAAACTCAGTCATCCCTTTTATTATTTTCCTGCTTTTGCTTTTAATATTTTCTTTTGTTCGTTTGACATCAGGTTCTCACGCACTGCGATGTCAAGGGCCAAGGGGGCGAAGAGGTCGATGGCATCTAGTCCGGCGAAGCCATGAGTCCGTCGGAACTACCGCCCTGACTCTCGTCGGCCACTTCGTGTAGATTGGTCGCCATAGAGCGCTTTGACTGATACTCTCAAGTGAATAATCGCCGTGAGTGCGACAATTCCAGGGATCGTTTCTGGTCACCTGGCCGTACGTATCCGGCGATATAACTTCAAGCAGCCTGCCCCAACATCAGGTACCACTTCTCCCAGTAATCGCCGTTCTCCGGTGGCACACATGCGCAAGGGACGTGTGGGGGGATACACGCCATGCTAGAGCTGGTCCAAGGATTTCTGATGCTAAGGAATCTGCTCGTCGGGGTCGTGGGACAGACCCACGTCATGCAGATATAAACATGCAGTACGACAGCATTGCTCCAGCTGCTCCACAATTCAGTATCAGTTATTGGACCGGTAGGGACATATTCATCAAAGACACGCCCAGAAATAGGGATGCCCATGGCATCTTGCAGAGCTAGCAGGGGATAATCCATCTCTAGCTCCTTGAGAGTTTACGATTGTGTGCCCGTCAGAATTCCAAAATGATAGAAAGCGTGTAGTATGGTCACGAAGGAGTAATTTGATAGATTGATGCTAAGACCCCTTTTCAAAATACCAGCTTGCTCCAAGAGCCTTCTCTCGCTTGGAGAAACAAGAACAGCACGAGCCCAAATCAAAGATTTCGGATAGATGGGTGCTCCAATAGCAATCCGTGTGGGTCATTGTCATTTCACCATATTTTTGCAGGATTAGCAATAAAAGTTTGTGCAGCTGTGGACACTGGGTAAACGGGTGCATCGTCCTTCTTAACATCCACCGTTGCTCTAGGCTTGTACATGTGATGCGATTAGAGTCCCTTGTTATTTCAGAACTGAAACAAAGTCATATGCCTTGATACTGTTGTTGTGTCATAGTGAGTATTAATGGCAGTGTAGCTAGGATGCCACATGGGTTTAGGTCCTTTTCCAACAAGTAGCTTCTGGTTGCTTGAAAAAATATCAAGTGCTAATGCAGCAATTATGCACTGATATATCTCCACTGATGAAGAGCTTTGCCCAATCACTGGCGAGATGGCAGGGCCAATGAGGTCGTAGCGAGGTTCGTACTCCGTCCGCCATAGCAGCAACCCTTCTCTTCGGAGGTCATCATTTGCGACAGGGTCAAGTTCACTGTCCTGTAGCAAGTCAATATCTAAAAAATCTTCATTGCTCTTTGCATCAGCTGCATACGGCGCTCCAGAGCCTGTGATTTTGCGATCACCCGCAGGATTAGCAGCAGCTTCGTTCTTTACACCAACTGGGCTCTGCACAGATACACAATTATACTGAGTCAAATATATGGCCTTTATTAATATCTGACTCAGTTTAGTTGCGTATCTACGCAGAGCCCAGTTGGTGTAAAGAACGAAGTCGCTGCTAATCCCATGGGTGATAGCAACATCACATGCTCTAGAGTGTCGTATGCGTCTAATGCAAAGAGCAATGAAGATTGTTCAGATATTGACTTGCTGCAGGACAGTGAACTCGACCATGTCGCTAATGATGACCACTAAAGAGAAGGGTCGCCACTATGGCGGGTGAAGTACGAGCCTCACTACGACCTCATTGACCCGACCATCTTGCCAATGTTTGGGCAAAGCTCTTCATCAGAGGAGATAGACACAGTGCATAATTGCTGCATTAGCACTTGATATTTTTTCAAGCGACTAGAAGCTACTTGTCAGAAAGGACCTAAACCCATCTGGCATCCTGGCTACACCACCATTAACACTCACCATGATGCAGCAACAGTATCAAGGCATATGACTTGGTTTTGGTTATAAAATAACTAGGGGCTCTGATCGCATCGCATGTACAAGCCTAGAGCCGACGGTGGATGGGTTTTCTTGTAAGAAGGAAGATGCATCTGTTTACCCAGTGTTCACAGTTGCACAAACTTTTATTGCTAATCCTACGAAAACATGATGGAATGACAACGACCCATGGATTTCTGTTGGGGCACCCATCTCGCCGAAATTCTTGATTTGGGCTCGTGGTGTTCTTGTTTCTCCAAGCGAGAGAAGGCTCTTGAAGCAAGCTGGTATTTTGAAAGGGGTCTTAACATCAATCTATCAAATTACTCCTTCATGGCCATACTACAAGCTTTCATATCATTTTGAAATTTTGACGGGCACAGGATCGTAACCTCTCAAGGAGAGATGGGTTATCCCCTGTTAGCTCTCCAAGATGTCATGGACATCCCTATTTCTGGGTGTGTATTTCTTGAATATGTCCCTGCCGGTCCAATTACTTACAAAGTAGCCCATTCTTTGTTCATTGCTTATATTGAATTTTTGAGCAGCTAGAGCAATGATGGCGTTATGCAAACTCCTAGTCCTATCACCCTTGTTGACTGGATGAACTACTTCATACAAGATGTTGAACATATAGAGGGTCACCAAGTCACACCGCTCCCGACTTCATGGTATGCATCTATTGAAGACCCCCTATTCCACGTTTGGTGATGGAAAATGAAGGCCATTATGTGTTTATTTTTCTGATAGGGCCATGGAATTCAACCACAAATTCACCCGGCTACAATAGCTGGTGGTGTTTGTGTCAGCATGGTTATGTTGTTATTGTGTGCCGATTTGTCAGAACGCTTTCATACACCCTAAAGTTTTTATGCGGTGGCATCCATCACCCATAGGATTCACAGAAGCATTGGAGTTGCTAGCATGGCGTATTTGTACAAGAGCCTAGATGTTGTTACTCAATATTTGTGAAGATGATTCGGCTAGCGAATGTGAATTGCCATTACCCATTCATTTCATCATAGGGTGGTAGACCTGCTATTGGAAGGCCTTACCCTCATAGTGTACTTCTATCTCATCTGTCACGGATTCACCTCCTTTTATTACCCATATTTGGAAGGTTTTAGAGATCAAGATTGATATTCAAGAAGCACACCATCTCTTCATAGATGTTGATGTTGCAACGTCGCGCTCCCTAAAGGCTCTGGACTTTGTGGTGAGGCTGAGAATTCAATTCCCTGAAGGTGCCTCAAACCCGGTGGACGACCGGCATGGAGTGAAGGGCAACAAAAGACAACTAGAGGTTTCTGAAGTGGACATGCTAATTATTAGCCACGTCAGTGAAGTATCATATTTTCGCTACTAGTCATACAATAATTTGGTGTATGCTCCTCACAAATTTAGTTGTATGCACAACTGTGATCAGGCTCTTCCCTACTTCATGATGGAGGGTGATCTTTGTTACCCTAATGGTGATATGTATGAAACTGTGAGTCTGTTGAATCGTTGCTTGTTGGTGCATTAGCTTTCGCATGGACACACCTTTGATATGCAGCCTCTCAAATACTCTATGTAAGTCATCTTTTTGTTGACTTTGCTCTTGTGTCTTAGCCACCAAATCATCAATGTAGTACTCAAAAGAGTGATGAATAAGTTCATCAAACACAATTGTCATGGCTCTTTGATATTTAGTGCTGACATTTTTTTAATCCAAGGGTGTTACCGTGTAATAGTAATTTACCCTAGGAGTTTGGAAGGCTATGTCTCTGGTGTCATAACCAGTCATGGCGTCAATAACTATTTCGGTCATTGGAGTGGGGAAATCATGTTTTGGGCAAGTGTGATTAAGATCGCTGAAGTCTACACACACACTAGCTCACTCTTTTTCATAACCAGGATATGTTTGCAAGCCACCTAGGATATTGTATTTCTTTAAAGAATCCTGAATTAATTAACTTATCAACTACTGCAACTATATCATTGTGCAATCCCGATCAACAGCGATGCGGTAATTGTTTTATTGGGTGATACTGTGGATTTATAGCTAGCTTATGTGTAGCAACTCAAGGATCAAACCCATGCATTTCTTTATAGGACCATGCAAAACAATCACGATATTCCATAAAAAATGTTCTATAATCCTTATGTTGTAGAGGAGCAGGGGCGGCACCTAAGACCTCCCCATGATGTGTGGTCATTGACATATGCATAGAAGAAATATGATATTGTTCATCTCTAAGGCCCTGTTGTGCATTACAAGCGGCATTAAAAGAACAATATCGATATGGAACACTATAAAGACATTCCAAACCTTCTTCATTGGTGGGGTCTACAAGAAGTTCATGTTCCCAACTATTGTCCACATACTTGGCATTACACGAGACTTGCCCCATGGGCTCGTAGAACACATTATCATCACTATCATCATAATTGGATGGTACATCTCTATTATATCCTAGGACACACTTGGAAGTTGAAATGTGACACTTGACCTTCCTTTACCATCTTCTCAGATTGGTTCAACCATGCTTCACATATGCTTGGGGGAGATGGTAGATGTTGATTTCACTGCAGCTGGATCCCGACCGTCTTATGTAAGCAACCCATCTTGGGTTCAACCTTTATTGTGGATAAGACTTCCTCTTCTTCTGCCTTATCATCTATAAAATCGATTAAAGATCCTTAAGGTTGAGAACATGGAACTTTATAAAAGCAAGTACATGTGGCGCTATCATAAAGGTCCGGTACAATCTGGACCTCTAAAGACATATTGGTAGCTATATACAGAGAAGAAAGTCGAATAGTCAGGGCATTTAAAGCAACCTTTCTAATTTCAGCAATCATCTTCTTTACTCTTCCTTTTTCTATGGGCTTAGATGAATCATCACCCCTACTTTTATTTTGAGGAAGTAATTAACTCTGAACTGAGCAAGGCGTTGGTTAGGTCTTCATCAACTATTGCACAAGACTCATTGGTCAGAGAGTTGTTGGTCGTTTACACACCTAATTTATATACTGCAAGTGGATGGTGTATATTGTAGCTCTTCTCTTAGAGTATTCCAAGTTCTAATATCAAATCCACAAGCATCAGCAAGAGAACATAGTTAGGGTTTACTATTTTGTCTAACAGAATAATTTTAGCATGAAGTACTAATGCACACATACGAGTTGTAAAGAAGATAAGGGTTGTGTCAGTCAGCACAGATGTGACACCCAGGGTGTCAAGAATACTAGAGTGACAAACCTAGACACATCAAGTAACCATCATAGAGCCCATTCAACAAAATTGGACACAATTGAATGCCATTTCAATGAAATTTGATCAAATTTGACCAAGTTTTGAACTACAAGTCAAATATTGTCAATGCAACTTAGGGCTCCAAAAAACTTTTATGCAGTAGGTTAAGGTGAAATATAATTTTGAGCCAAATACAAGATTTTTATTCCATGATTAAGTGCCCTAAATAAATGCCTAAAGACTTAAAAACATATCATGTTTGAAAAGTCTCCATTTAAATTCAAATGCAACTTGTTGAAGATACCCATTTTCTAAATTACGAGCATATTATGACAAACAAATCCATACTTTTTTTACAAACGAAGATCTGGATTAATACATATGCTAATAAACAGAGACCTCATTTTTGGAAAAATTAAGAAAAAAAATGGTTAGGGGTCCCACCCGTCAGCCGCTCATCCGGGTCTTCTTCCCGAATTTGCTGTCGTGGCCGGCAGTGCCGCATGGTTGCCGCCGAGCCCGCTCGCCCCCACCTGATCCAAAAACCATCTCCAAAACCAGTGTACAGCCCTCGGTTTCACCCATCCTGATGTCTTCCACACGCTTCCTTCTTCTATCTCACCTTCTTCCCTCTCAGCCGAGCCCAAGCACTGCCGTTACCGCTCCTCCCGTCGAGTTCTACCACCATTATCAAGCTGCCCTTGCCGTCGCGCCAAGCCACCAAATGGTGCCTCCACGAGGCCCTCCCCCACCCCCTGCAACTATTCCGTCCCCTTCTCCCCCTTCTTTCTGCTGGTGCGTGCAGACCGCCCGCCATGGCCGCCCGAACGAGCTCCAGCGTCCGGCCTCTCCGCTGCTCCTCGCGATGCAGTCCATCCGTTGCACCTTCTCCCCTTCTTCCTCCTTGTGAAACCACTCTGCTAATCTCGCATCGAGCTGTCAGGAATCGACACCTTCTTCTCTGCCTCCGACCGCCACCGTTTTGTCATGCCAGGCTGCCCCGGTGAACCCTGCATGTATTCCACGCGCATGCACAGACTCACACTCTGCACGCACCCTCTCGGCTCACCCCGACCTCAGTCCATGCAGCGCCATCACTGGAACACCGTCCCTGCCGCCGTTCACCGCCACCGAGGGCCCCCACCACTGCCGACCCAACTTTGGTTAGTTCCCCCAACTGTGACATTACCCGACGCTCGCCTTGGGCCAGCTCGTCCCTTCCAGCGTGGTGGGCTACCTCGCCGCCGCCTGGTCTGGTCGTCGTGGCCTCGCCGGCGTGCATGGGCCCACGCACGCATGGTGCACCCAGTTCTGGCTGGGCTCGGCCCAGATCCACTACGCATGTAGCCGAATGGGCCACCGTGCGGCCTAGATCTATTGGCCCAGAGCCATTTGTTCGTTTCTTCTGTTAAAGAAATTCCATCACTTGTAAAATCCATAGAAAATTAAATATTGGGAGTTTTGGGGCAAAGCAAATTTTCCTGGAATGCCCTGACATTGAACTATTTTCATAAAATGCTAGCACTGCATGCATGTTAGTATTATTATCAGAACAAAAATAAATATGGAATACACTAATAAAATCATAAACAAATATATGAGTCTAGTAAATTCATGTCACTTGGTGAATAATAATATTTTTGACATATTGAACCCCCCTATAAAATC
Organism: Eleusine coracana subsp. coracana; assembly: GCA_032690845.1. Taxonomy (NCBI): domain Eukaryota; kingdom Viridiplantae; phylum Streptophyta; class Magnoliopsida; order Poales; family Poaceae; genus Eleusine; species Eleusine coracana. The sequence goes on from CM064430.1 coordinate 49,577,649, forward strand.
TCAAATCCTAGTTCTCTGTATTTTTGTCAGAATTAATTATTTATCATTTTGCCTTGTTTTAGTTATTTAACATTAATGGCTTATTGCATGTAAGTGAAACTTGGCAAATAATTCACTCCTGGCATGTCTTATTTATAGTAAATCACCCATGTGTAATTGACTTCTAGAACCATACTAAATTTATTTAGTTACCTTATCAGATCAATAATTCCTAATTTATTCTATTTTATATTGTATATACTTTCTTGCTTAACAACATACCCAATACACTGGTAATATTATTTTGGATTAGTTCCCACTCTCATGTACCAAGCATGGGTACATCGGGCTCAATTACTAGAGTCCATGAAGGAAATAGACTAAACGCGCTCATCCTATATCTCTAATTTATACATTATATTCACTGGACTAATCAACCCGTACTCATCATACATGTCAGTCTTAATTAAATAGACTGCTATGAACCTTCTCTCATATTAATCATCATTTGCATTATATAGATCATGAAGTGAATCATGTGGAGGCCGGTGCAGAACAAGAGCCAGAAGGGCAAGGAGGGGATCCCGCTGACCAGGAACAGGCTCAAGGTAAGCCCCGGTGCATCCCACCAGTTTTTACCATTTTTTTTATCATTTGTTAGTGTAATGTAGGCTTGTCTGTATATTAAATTTATAGGAATTGATTGAAATCCAAGTATTGTAGTAGGTTCTCTTTACCCAAAGATAGTCTCAGGCCGGTAGTCGCTCTGCTTAATTGAGGACGACCATTCAATGAGTGGTATGGAGACCACTCGTGGACCAGGAAATATTATCACTTAGGAATGACAATGGTAAAGGAAGGTTTGGATGGGATCATAAATGGAGACCAGACGGGCAACTAGGCGAAAAGGGAAGGACAACTTGTCTTCAAGGAGGTAGCCCCATCCGAGTCGCTTAAGGCCCACATTGTATCCGACCCATGGAATAAAGTTTGAATATACTATTTGCATATTGGAGTTATAGGCCCAGTAAACTGACATTGCTACGACTACTGCCAGTCGGAAGATAGCCTTCTCCCATGCTACCTTATTGTCATGATTGTCATGACTATAGTCTAAATGTTATAGTGCTAGTTGTACTTTAGTCTAGCTGTTATGCTTCAATATGAGTTTGATATTCAATTAGGATTGTAATTGCTTAGATCATAACTTGCCAATCCGTAGGATTAGAGTTTACGGATTAGAGTTATGTATGCTTTAGTATTTGTTAATCCAATTGGTGATTCTAGTGTTTGATCAATGCTAGAATTTTACTTAAATGTGTAAGTATATTGCTTAGATAGCTAGGAAGTATTGATTACCTTATAATCCATGATTTATAGAGGTAGTCAATAGGTGGTGACAGTCCTATCTATCCATTGTACTCCTATACGTTTGGTTTCGACGTGCGTCCAAGACAGAGTTGCCTTGTGTATGCTAGGCATGAAACCGTACATGAAGTGTTGAATGCATTAAACTATGACTAGTATAAATTTTCTTGTAATTGTTTGACTATGTGACTATATAGGTAGACTAATAGTAGAGAAACAGCTTTGCTCCCCTAACTAAAACTCCCTACAGACTTAGGCTCATTTATTTATCTTTAGGAATGAAGCTCTATGTGTCACACTACCCTTATCCATTATTATACTTACCCCTATATAAACTCTAAATACTCAGACTAATCTTTATGACTATGTTACTATTAACAATCATATATTTATGCTATAGCCTTTCTTTGGTGGAACTATAAATGATAAGCTATTGGAGCAATCCAATAGTAAAATGCTACAATGATATTATATCTGGCGCTAGATATAATTTCAATAGTGTCAGTGAATTTTACTCTATTGACACTGAGGTGCATCTTTATAATTATGTCTAGCACCTTTACCAGGGATGATTATATCGATGTAACTTAGCAAATGTCAACAAGCATTTCTGGCACCGTTGCCATAGATAGTAATATTTCTGCTGTGACATTAAGAAATATCAACATTAGGGAATGGTGCTTTGACATGCCATGATTATCATACAACTTTTGAACTTCATCCTCCACTAGAGAAGGACCTTGGTCGGCCATCATCTGCTTCATCTTTCGAGTGACAATGTCCTCAGTGATATCATGATAGTCTCTCAATGTCCCAAGTTGGGTCCCATCGTGTTTGATATTATTGGTTTGATGAATAGATTATTTGGCATTCTGGCTGTTGTGTGTATTGGCTCAGCACCTTGAAAATGTGGATGGTCCCTAGATGTCACCATCTCTAATTCTGTGAATTGTGGGTCAACAGAATGGGGTGTACTCGGAGGTGTCCCTTGTGATTGATTCATGGTAAAATTTCTCATCATTAGCATGACTTGCTTCATTTGATACTTCCACTCATCAATCTCTTTATCATGAATTCTTTCATGCTCCATGGCACTCATTGTGAATGTTTCAAACACATGTTGTCCAATGAATGAAGTCAAAGGAATGTTACTAGGATCCACTACTCCTTTGTCAGATTATGGGTGTTATCACGAATTGCATTTTCATTAGTCATATTGACTGGGCCAAGATTCACGTCCAATGTATACTCATCTTCATTAGACAGAATCAAGGGAGTGTGAACGAGTTTCAAGAGAATTGGACTCCTCGGCTCTCGAGGTATAACATCCCAGCCCATTGAGATTAGGCCCATAGTGGCCTATGCGCACTTGTGTGCATGAGGAGGTGGTAATTTAGTACCACCTTGCTAGTCTAGTGTGAGGAGGACCAACATATAAGTCTAAATTGTCCACCACCACCAACCTTGGGTTAGCCCTTTTACGCGAATGAGGATAAAAGCGTAACTAGGTTGGTGGGTGTGTGGGATCCACTCTAAAAACGATTTGGACTCAACTGGGTGTGGACCCTAGGGTGTTATAAGTGATATCAGAGCCGATTCTCGCGGGCGCATTACGCGTGTTGGCCAGGAGGTCCAGACATATGATGCATGACGCGTGTAGGCCTATGTGTGGGGCACGGCCTGACATATGAGCTGGCACTAGACACGAGCATGCCTAAGAGGGGAAAGTTCCTGGTAGCTTGTCCAGTGTGGGTATGTTGTCTCGGAACAAGTGCCTAAGAGGGGAACGTTCCTGGTAGCCTGTCCAGTGTGGGTATGTTGTCTCTGCGTTCCAATGAGGATATCGTTCCTTTGAGAGGGGGTGTCTGTAACATTCTAGCCTATTGAGATTAGGCCAATAGTGGCTTATGAGTACTTGTGTGCATGAGGAGATGGGAATTTAGTACCACCTTGCTAGTCTAGTAGGAGGAGGACCAACATATAAGCCTAGGTTATCCACCACCACCAACCTTAGGTTAGCCCTTTTACGTGAAGCGATGATGAAAGCGTAAATAGGTTGGTTGGTATATGGGGTCCACTTAAAACGTGAGTCTGACCTAGCCGGGTGTGGACCCTAGGGCGTTACATGAGGCCTCGCTATTGGAGCTTTGTGTATCATCACTAGAACTTATTGAACTTCTAATTAGACGCCGACGGACACGTGGTGATTCATGTTATGTGATGTGGAATTCAGCTCACTGTTAATAATTGTTAGCGTGGTTTCAACACTTCGGGAGAAAACCAGAGAGCCTCTCTCACGAGGTACAACTGCGTTCTCAGGGCCAGATTTGGAGGGGGGGGGGGGGGGCATCTAGAGCGGCGGCCCTGGGCTCCTGAATCCTAGGGGGGGGGGGGGCTTCCTGTAGTGTGTATTTATACTGGTTGTAGCATGATAGGCTGCACTCATTGCTCCGTATGTCATAAAGATGAGTTGGTAAATTCATTGAATGTGTGGCATGAGTTTTTAAAGTTCAAACAGTCCTTTAAAACAAGAAAAACAAATGAAACCTACATACTCATGCAAGTTGTAGCTGCTAATTGACTTTTTCTTGTAGATTTTCGAAGTTCCAACTATCTATTGCTGTAACGCTGCCGCTTTGATTTGCATTGATTCGTGTTGTGGATCTCTGCTACTTGTGCAATGGAAGATTGATTAACTAATTTAGATTCAATTTTTTCTAAGTACTTTTAAGGTTATGTGTAAAAGATTTTATATGATATTTTTAATACACACTTAGTTTAATAAAAGTACATGTATGTATAGTAAATATAAAATTATATATATATATATACAGAGGGCCCTGATTTTTAGGTTGGACCCAGACCCAAAAAATCTCAGCTCTGGCCCTGGCGGTGCTGTTGGAACATACGGAGACGTTTGGATTAAAACCAACTAGAGAGGTGACCCGTGTAATTTGCGTGGTTAGATCCAATTATTATTTAAGTATGCATATATCAACACACCAATTATTTTTTCATGTTGACTTAAATGGTTCTATAGAATTTTCTAGGTTACTACTAATCAATGAGCGGACTCTTATTCCTCATTAAGAATCCATTTAAAAGATGAACTATTCTTTGACCAATTATCAAATTAAACTATGGCCATTTTATTAGGAAAACTTAAATAGCCAGGAAACCTTTTTTCGTTTTAAGTTAGGTGGTTTCTTTCCACTTATCAAATGCAACACAACCCTTTTTTATGTTCCCCCATATATGTAGCTTTTTAATATTTTTGAATCAGTTAAGCAATTAATACTTCACTAATACTTACCGTGTTGTACATTAGAGATGAAGGAATCTACATATATAACTTCATGTGCGTGAATCTGATGATCGGTTTATCAAACATATTGCTATCTATCATCTCCGTCTAATCAATCATTATCTTTTTACTCGTGCTTTATTGCTTGAGATTTACTTGTGACCGTGGCCACCCACACTTTTCTGCGCTCTCCACAATATACCAATATACCAAATCTGTTATTTCCATGAAGTATCGATTCAGATCCAGTTTAGTTAGGCCCACCTCTGCTCTAAGTCACTATGTGTGAAGAAGACTTATCTACAACCGAGTTAGTAATCAAAAGATTCAACTGGTAACTTTTCTCATACATACTTCTCGCTCCTCAAAGTCTTCGTGCCAACAGAACTTGAAATTGCAGGTTGTAATTCTTCCAAATCAATTAAATATTTAGAGCCATATACTTTATTGTTGTTATCGTGTGGCCAAAAACTGTTGTTGTCCAGCTCCGACGTGCAGTCCTGTCCTTCATTTAATTTGGTCTGTTCCATGCGGTTGTTTCTAAGAGCAACTCCAACCCTTCCCCTTTTCTATCAGCTAAACACAAAAATCTATCATATAGAGAATAAGGATGGAAAAAACTTCTTTATCAGTTTCCCTTTCCCATCCCCTTGGTTAGGTGATCATCTAAATCTATTCCCCCATTTCCTTTATGGAGGGGATTAACTTTCCTCACCTAAATGGTGGATCCTACTCTTTTAGGTGATGGAATAGGTGAACTGCTACAATACTATCACCTATAATTCAGAAATTGAGTTGAAGGGATCCCCTTTAACCTCTTTTAGGTGATAGGATTATAGGGGAAGGGTTGGAGTTGCTCTAAATATTCTATCTGTTCTAATTTACTTGTTATTTTATATATGTTTTTTTTTATCCGGTTCATGTTTATAGCATCTTTCATGAATCTAGACAATTGGTTCTCAAGATTTATATAAAATGTTTTTTGAATCTGATATATAGCAAGGATGATAAGTAATTTAGAACATAGGAAGCAGCATGCTTCGCATGGTGGCACAAATTATTCCATCAATATCTTTCTCTCTATCTATTGTTGTCTCGTCTGAAGTTGAGTCCCACACTCCGTACATCGACCTACCCTACTCTCATCGGATAGCGCTAACGCGATATCAATAGGACGACTGGAGCTAGTTTTTTTTTATACCATGCATGGAAAAAAATTGGTCATGTGATAATCTCGTGTAGGCTTGTAGTGCGCATGACCAACGACTGGTTCGGCTGCTAGCAACTGTGGCATGGAAGGACACATTTGCATGGTTGTTGACGGGACGCATCTCGTGCACGATGACACATGCATTATTTCTTGGTTCTAATCTTGAATATCTCATAACATGTTACAGTTCGTCTTCGTCTGATGTTGAGTCCTGCACTCCACATATAGCGCTGACTTGATGTCAATAGGACGACCAGTGCTACCTTTTTTTTGGACACCATAGAAAAGAGAAAAGACTCGAAGATCATGTGATAATCTTGTGTGGGTATGTAGTGGGCATCTTGTGTAAGTGTATAGTGCACATGCCCGATGACTGGCTTGGCCAGCAGCAGCAACTGCCACTTGGAAGGACACATTTGCATGGTCGTTAACGGGGCGTCTCTCGTGCACGATGACGCATGCATTATTTCTTAGTCCTGATCTGTCATATCTCACGAATACAAGTGCCCCAGTAGCACCTCAGGTTCTGGGTTTGACTCCCCGTGGAAGCATAACATGAGAAATAATAACCAAAAAAGCTGTTTGAAATTGTGCTTCAGTATCCATGATGCAAGCCATTTAAAAAGAGGCTACTATTTTTCCTTCTTAGCATTTAGCATGTGAGCAAGGGATAGTATGAGAGGCCAAAAGCTAAGTGCTAGCAAGAAGGTTTTTTCATTTTGCGAGGAAAGCTTGATAACATACAAGGAGAACTCAGTAAAAGAACCTGTAGCCTAGTGGTTACAAGTGCACCAGTAGTACCTCAGGTTCTGGTTCGACTCTCCGTGGGAGCGAATTTACTAGGATTTAACGGTATTGTACTTTCAGTGGTAGGCGACGCTCCCGTCGATAGCGAGATGCTAATGGTGACTTCGTCAATCTCGAGGATTTGCCAGCTCAGTCTTCGAGGATGCTCATAGGGGTAGGGTTTGCGTACGTGTGTTCATATGGGTGAGTGTGCGTGCGTTGTGAGTGTCTGAGTTGTACTGTGTAATCTCAAAAGAAAAAAGAACTCAGCGGAAGGAATAGAGATTTAATCGGAGCAGCCGCTGCTAGCTTCACACAGACAAACACGAACGTATTCTGCTCATGAACAAGTCAAGCGCTCTTGCGAATTGAAGAGAACACAATTGTTGATCATGGAGATCGGGGAACTAAATTCTCTACAAATAATGGAAGGGTTGGTGCGGAGGGGATATGCGCGCTCACCGTGTGGCGTTGTCGACAAAGTCCAGGTTCGGGTGGCGCTAGATAGGGCTGATGGCTGTGCTGCACTCCTGGCACTAGAACACGGCGAAACAACTGGTGGCAAAGGCAGCGTTCTAATGTTTCTGCACAAGATCTGAATACAAATTTCAGTTACAAGAGGAAATTTATGATGGAGATTCACGAACGTATGGAGGCCCTGAGTTAAGCTCACCAGATTAGTATAAACGATGACGATCCTCATCATGGCGACCACGATGGCTTCAGCTGTACACGCGATGACGCAGAGCATGGCAACGACGACGATCCAGGTCACCAGCACATGGGTTTGATCCGAGTTTCAATAAAATGCTGAAGACCATGGAAAAGGACAATCGAACAAGGCGAAGAATAAGATAAAGCTCATTGGCTAGAGGGTAAACGACTTTGAACTAGATCACTGCATCGGATGTCAGCTCCACGGCTTCGTCCCTTCTCCTTGTGGTTCTCGGTGGCTAATAGGCACGGGAAGGCTGGAATAACTTCGTCTTCAAGTTAGACATGTACTCTCTCCGGATTTAAATTATTAACGCAGTTGATTTTTTTAGTATGTTTGATCATTGATCTTATTCAAAAAATTTAAATATTTATCAGATATTTTATTACAATTTGTTTTATCCCTAAAGAAAGTTAAAATCTATCATATAATTTTGTATATTTGAATAAATATTTTGAATAAGACGAATGATCAAATATAGCTAAAAAAGTCAACTGCGTCAACAATTAAAATCCGAAGGGAGTACATAGAATTTGCCAGATCTCACCAAAGCCTCTGACGGTCAGTCATGAACACAACATCTAGGCAGGGGGCATGGGCATCCGGGCCGAACCTTGAGATCGAGCACGACAGCTTCTCTTTCGTGTGTTGTGTTGACAACGAAATATGAGAATGCTAGCATCTGATCGGTAGCGTCGGTGGTGTGTTAGACAACGCCTGATCGCTTTGTCTCGACGTCATCTAGTCACAACGTGTCGGTGCCGGCGAGAGACTCAAAACAATAGGGACGACTGGAGCTGCGGCTTTGTTGCTAAGTTAGGGTAATGAAATGGTGTAAGAGACTCGGTAGAGTACGGTCACACCCTACACGATGCCACACAATATAAACGTGATGGAGGGAGCAGGGCAAGCGATCAAACAGATCAATACACGGAAGACTCCACCAAATTCACGATATGGGGCATGGGGCAGAAAAATTTGGTGGAGAGAGGACCGTACTGAAATTAATAGTAGTATAGAGATTAAAGAAAGAAAATATATATTCTGAATTTTGCTATTTATACATATTACGTATGGACTCTTTTTTTATTATAGACCATTGGATCTTCATAAAATCTAAAGGTCTGTACTTTGACTTTTTTTAGATAACCTGACGCTGGTTAATTACTTAAAGTCTGACTCGGGCGGCCGATCCTCAATAGCAGGTCTCTTTGGCATGAGGTTCAAGAGCTAGGCAGGTCTTTTGATGTGTTTTAGTAGTTTTTGCTAGAGGAGAAGCAAATGCGGCGCGCATTGCTGTGCACGCATGAGTTCTCGTGATGTTCAAATTTGCACTTGGTCGGATGATTCCCCCATTTGCTTAAGGGAGGTCATAGCCAAGGATTGTAATCCTGCCGTTTTATGAATAAAACTCTGGGCCGTTGCTCTTAAAAAAAAAGATTAATATGGTAATTTTTTAGCGTTCAGAGCAAACGTGATGGCTCTTTTTAACCTTCAAATAAGAAGATAATAGATAGAATCACTCATATTAGAAGAGTAGTAGGCTAGTGCTTAGCGTCATTATCGTCATTAAGCACACGTGTTCCTCTTGCTCGGCGAACTTCTGAGTCATCGTCGTCGGCCATGCATTAATCAGGTTCGCATATGAATGGCTGCTGGAATAGTCTATGGCAAACGCAGTCACCCAACAACCCTCGACTTCCAAGTAAAGTTCCAGGAATGATCCTTGTTGCTCAAGCCTGAAGGCGACCACCATGAATGAAGCCTGGACGTCAACTTTTCGTCGTCAACAGCGGCGGGTGCACGTGCACGTTTAATAGCAAGCGCGTAGGAACAATTGTTCATGTGACATGTCGCTGTCACAGCTATGTGAAATGTGTACATTTATGGAGCACCACGATGATGTTGTTGTTGCCGCAGCGCATTGCTGATACGATCATCGTCATCAATCATCTGCCCTCTTGGATGGTGGTGATGGTTAGCTCGTTGGTGCTGCATGACGAGGTGCCGTGCGACCAACGCGTGCGGGCCTCCGACCACCCGCCGTCCTCGTCGCTGCTGCTAATCCGGAAGCGGAAATGCGGCGGCTGCCTCGGGTCTGGGAGGACCACCGCGTCGCCACCGCCTGAGGCCAGCATCGCCGTGACCTCCGCCATGGTCGGCCGGTCCGTGGCGCTGTCCTGCACGCAAAGAAGCGCCACCTTCACGCACTGCATGATTGTGGACACGTCTCCGCGCTCTCCCAGCGTCGGGTCGATCAGCTCGTACGCCCGGCCATCTTTCCACAGCTGCCACGCCTGCATTGCATGCCACGGTCATCAAAAGTTTTAAACAGCAGCATCAGCGATCGATAATGTACGTTGCCATGTCGCTATCATCGGTTTTATGATTGCCTTTTGTGTTTCTCAAACTATAAAGCGTGTGAGGTGTGAAACGTTTGACCTAGTTGCAGCCGATAATAAGCTGCGGGTTATGTATTCCACATGTTGGCTTTAAAAGGGATGATTTAGTGAAGTACTATCGTTAAGGTCGACGCACGACGAAATATTTATTCCGTTGTTGTCACTACGCTGGTGGTGCAAAAAAGATAAACTTACGTATCCTAGCAGGTTGACGAAGTTCCCGTACTGATGATGGTGGCCGCTGTTCCTCTTGCCGCTCACGATTTCCAGCAATAGCACGCCGAAGCTGTACACGTCAGACTTCACTGAGAAGATGCCCTCGGAAGCGTACTCAGGAGCCATGTACCCACTGCAAGAATCATAAGAGAGAACAACAATATTAGCTTTGTTCCTGTTACGACCGATGGATGTGCTCCAGTCAAATGTATAAAAATGTTGTGTCTTACTATGTGCCGACGACCCTGTTGGTGTTAGCCTCGGTCATGTTAATGCCGAAGATCCTGGCCATACCGAAGTCGGATATCTTGGGGTTGAGGTCTTTATCGAGTAAAATGTTGCTTGCCTTCAAATCCCGGTGGATGATGCGCACCCGGGAGTGCTTGTGCAGGTACAGCAGCCCCTGCGCGATGCCCTCGATGATATGCAGCCGCTTCTCCCAGTCCAGCAGCGTCCCGCGCTGCTGGTCGAAGATGAAGCCGTCGAGGCTGCGGTTGGGCATGTACTCGTATACCAGCATCTTCTCCTCCTCCTGGACGCAGCAGCCTACGAGGCGAACTAAGTTGGTGTGCTGCAGCTTCGCGATCAGCTGGATCTCGTTCTTGAACTCCTCTAGACCCTGCCCGGAATGCGCCGCCAGCCGCTTCACCGCGATCTCTGCGCCATCAGCCAGCCTGCCCTTGTACACGGGACCGAAGCCGCCTCTGCCGAGCCGGTTCTCGTCGGAGAAGTCCCCCGTGGCGGCGGCCAGGTCGGAGAAGTCGTAGAGAGTGAACTCGGTGCCGCTCTCCTCGACCCGCCACAGCTTCAGGGCGTCCTCTGTAGAGGAGCTGTTCTTGGAGTGTGGCGGCAGCTGCGGCTTCGCTTTCCCTGCACTCATTGCAGATGCTTAATTAGTTAGTGTGTGAAACGCGAGGACAACATAACAAACATTTTCTTCTGTGTGAAATAAATAATTATTTGAGCAGCATCAATCGTCGTCGTACCAGTTCCTTTTCGCTGTCTTCTGAGCACGAGGAAGCCGCAAAGAAGCATACAACAGAAAACCGTGATTGACACGGTGAGAGCGATGATCAAGACCTTCTTGTGGCTGCTTCCTGCATCGTTTATTACAAAAAATAATAACAGTTACGAAACACATTAATGATTGAACGTTGCCAAAAAATGTAAAAGGCTGCTCAAAGGCTTGAAATTAGTTGGAAAACAAATGGGCATGACATAATAAGCAGTACTACGCTTTTTCTAGGTTCCAACGAATAAACGGGAGCAGCAATAATTAAGACCTTCTATTGGTTGCTTCATGCATCATTTGAAGCTTATATAACAGAACTAATATCTTGTCAAAGTAAGAGACGACGATGTAAACTAGGCTTCAAATTTCTCCGATTAGGAAATGTGTAAGTGACATAAGCAGTGCCATGATTTTCCTATGTGTTCCACATAAACAAAAAATGGAGCAATTTGTACTCACCACCATTGAGGCCGATGGTGACGTCCTCCGTGCCGATCCTGACGTTCGGCCTGCCGGCGTAGAACTTGTACCCTTCATACCGAAAGCTGCACCGAACACCAAGGATCCGCCCACCCTCGCGCCCGTCATACCACTTATTGTTCAAGTCCCGGAGCCCCTCGAAGCAGTGCCAGCACTGCGCGGGCGCGAGGTCGGGCGTGCACTGCACGAGCCCGTACACCGTGGGCAGGTTCGTGTTGATGAACATGACAGAGCTTGCGAACCGGCGCGTGGCCGAGGCGTTGTAGGCGCCGTACACGGCCATCTCCCCGAACAGCGTGCCCACCAGCGACAGGAAGAAGCTACGGCTCGTGGCGTTGGACGCGTCCCACCCCGGGTAGGTGGAGGCGTTCACGTCCATGCCGTTGATCACCGGGGAGTTGTCGTCGGGCCGAGACAGGAAGTCGTCGCCCGAGTACCGCGCCGTGCACAGGTCGTGGTAGAACGTGGCGTCCCGGGACGCGCCGCAGAGGCGGCGGAGGCGGGCGAACGCGTCGGCGAGGCAGGACGAGCAGGTGCCCGGGTCGGTGAGGTCGCCGCGACAGAGGGCCAGGCCGTGCGCCGCGTCGGGGCTTCCTGCGCCGAGGGAGGCCTTGGCAAAGAAAGAGGAGGAAGAGGAGGCGTTTTCCGGGAGCAGCGCGACGAGGCGGTCCAGGTTGGAAGCGAACGCGCTGCCGGGCGTGAAGTTGCCCGTGGTGCGGTTGCACGAGTACTCCATGTACACGGCCGCGACGGCGCCGGGAGGCCTGGACGATAGCAGGAGGAAGAGGAGCGGGAGGAGGGCGACAAAAGCCATGTCGAGCTCCTCTCTTGCTGCCAGACAACAAGGCAGAGTCGCAGAGACAACAGAGGATGGACTTGCTGAGTTGGGCTACTTCTCATGTCTTTTGTTGTTCGTGGAGTAGTAAACGGGGAGCCAAGGTCAAAAACTAAGATCGGCGCGGTGGTTGGTTGACCGCGGTTGGTTGGTCAGGTTTGATCGGCTTCTCTCTCGACGGATTGGCTTTGCACAGCACAGGCACGACGACGGCAAACATTTCACGCAACAACGCGGCCCGCAGCGAGGCTAGGCAGGCGGCATGGAGGTTCCTCTGATAGTCTGGTTCCGGGCACGTGTGGACGCGAACTGCAACCGTTTGGAGCTGAAAGGTAGCAAGTCAACTAGAAACTACATGTATATGTTTAATATGTATTATCTATATTAATAATATTGTTTTGATATTCATGTTATATATATTATAATTTAAAGATCATATGATGAAGTATGTATATGAGGATAAAATTTCACCAATCTCAGTGTACAACATGTGATTTAGATAATACATACTTAACATGTACATATTAAAATTTCGTTTTGCAAGTCAACTGTCAGCGTCAATCTTGCTGTGAAGAAAGTCAAATTCGTCAGGTGGTGTCGAGTGACGACCTTCATGGCCCGGCCATCTTTGGCCGCACAGTAACTTCAACACAAACCTTCCGTGCGGTTTGTGCAATGTTATCAACAAAGGGGAAACTTATGGATTAAAATACCATTGATAGTTGTGAAACATGATTAAGTGAAAATTAAGTAGCTAAATTACGGCTACACAATGCGGTGAAGGATAGTCAAAACCGTGCTTTTCATTGCTTTCTTTATTTTTTTTCTTAATAGGAAAAAAAAATATACAGAGCATCCCTCATAGAATTGGGTGAACCCTCACCCCATTACACAATTTCCTCTCCCACATGTGCATTTTTGTTTCTCAATATAGAAGACACATTGGTTCCCAATCTATCATAGCATTCACCACCAACAATATATTTTTATCTGTAATAATCTATAATTACAGATCCTTTTTCACAAATTTCTGATGAAGATGTTCTTGGCCAGGTCACAAAATATATATGCTATATTTTATGGGCTGGATTAATTGTAGGAACTAATCCTGGTGCATGCATAACATTATCTGCTCTATATTCAAAGAAAACAAAACAATCAACAAACAACATAAGTTATTCAAATGGATTAGTTGGCGTGGAACTAGTTCTGTTGCATGCCTAACATATATGCTCTGTTCTCTAATTTATAGCTAATATAAAACAATCAACTAACCATAGTTAAGTAGCATTTTCTTTTTACAAACATAAACATTGTTATGGGTCTCCTTAACTCGCGAGGAAGACGGTGGTGTCGGGCTTGGAGGTGGCAGCGGCTATGGCAGGGCGGGGAGAGAGAGAGAGAGTTAAATTTTTTTACTTCTTTTTTTTTATTTATACTCTCTCCGTTCTTAAATTATTGTTATTGTTAACTTTTTTTATCAATTTGATCATTCGATTTATTCAAAATATTATTTTAAATATATAAAATTTTAAGTTATATTTCAATTTTATTTAATAATAAAATAAACTATGACAATGTATAAGATATTATTTTAAATTTTTTAAATAAAATAAATAATTAATAATGACAATAATTTAAAAATGAAGGACCCTCCATATTTATAAAAGGTTGGATTACTGGACCGTCTCGCCCCAAAGAAGATGGTGGCCTCCTCGTCGAGCGCAGCGCGACCATGACCAGGACGGCGAGCTCGGCCGCTTCTGCCGAGCTCGCGTCCGGCGCCGCCAGCCGCCCATTCACGCTCCCCCGTCCACCCGGACGCCCTCCACCGATGCCTCCGCTCAAGCCCGCACCGCCACTGCTATATATGACGTCGCACTAACGCGCGCACTGCTGCTCCGCTTTGTCAGGTTCGGCTCGGATGGCGGAGGTGACGCTACTGCGCTCTGGGCACCGTCCGTCGTGGGCGGACATCCCGCAGGACCTGTCCGGCATGGTGCTCCGCGTCCTCCTCCCGGCCTGCGCGGACCGCGCCCGCTTCGCCGCCAGGTGCCTGTAGTGGCGTGCCGCCGCGCGGCAGCTCCCCCTGCCCCCGCTGCCGCGCTCGAGGACGGCACCTTCTTCAGCCTTCCCTACGGCAAGACGCCAAGACCTTCCGTTTCGCTGGCCGCAGCTGCGCTGACTACAAGGCCGCTGCCTGCGGAAGGTGGCTCGTCTTCCCGCGCGATGAAGGCTGCTTCTTGGTCGACCCCTTCACCAGGGCCACTGTTGAACTGCCTGCTCTATCTCACGTCTGTCTCCGACCCCCAAATGCAATTGCCAAATATACTCAAATGGATGCATTTCAAGGACTTGAAGTTGGAGGTTGCATTACACAAGCTGATCCCGTGCTCTCCCAACCTGCTGGTTGCGGCAATTTTCGGCGGTGGGCCTCATGCTCAGATTCTAGTGTGCCAGCCATCCTCTGACCTGATTTCAGAGGGCAGTGGACACTGACATGTGGGCCGCTTCTTCATTGAACCCACATGCCAGTGTAAACTGCAAGTATACAGTTAAAGTCAGAGGAGCTCTGTCACTAGCTAGGGGCTTCCTCATGGTCTGTACGCGCTAATGACAGGATAAAAGTGTTTTGAAGACATTCGGCATTCTATCAGGGAAAGCTCTACGCCGTTGCTGCTGATGATGAGAACCTCCTTGTCATCAACATCAGCCAAGATCCAAGCACAGGAGATCCAGAAGTCCCACGATTCACGAATCGGACAAGTCATCAAGGGTGATCTTGATTCTACGGTTGAGGCTTGGTCGCCTGATGACGCTGCTAAGTTCGTAAGGAAGCACTACCTAGTCGAATCTCGTGGTACTCAGCTAATGGTTTGTAGAAAGGTTTAGTGCAGTAGCACAGGCAGCATGCTCCTCATGACTAGACAGAGCGAGTTTGAGGTATTTAGGGCTGACATTGAGCATTCACAACGGTGGGTCACAGTGACAACCTTGGGAGATGACCAGATGATATTTCTGGGACGTTACTACTCCAGGGCCGTGTCTGCAACTCAGTACGGAATATCAGGCGACCATATCTTCTTCTTCGATGACGATAAAGTGAATATGATGGATTACTTATATGACAAGGAGAGCACTTCTGTTGGTGTCTATGACATGAAAACCCACGAGGTCTCCACCCCTGTGCCGATGGTCAAGGATCACAAAATGATTCACACAGCATGGCTGTTCCCGGATGACTGAGGTGAATGTGTATGCTTGTTTTCATAACATGGCATGAAGGCATTAGTATGCAATTTGGCATACCACATTAGTTGCTCGTAGCAGGATATTAAGCTTATGACTTTATTATGAGTATTGATAATTTGGCTTTGTGCTGGCTCTTGCCGTTTGAGGAAGTGTCTATACCGGACGTCATCCTCCTCGCGCGAAATCAGACGCCCTCGCTCTTGCCTTCCTCCCCTGTTCACCTCCGCAGGAGAGCACACGCTCCTCCCGATCCCGATCCTTCCACTCACTCAAATCCGCTGCCACGCGCCTCCCGATTTGTTGCCATGGTGATGCCGCGCCCTTCCACTTCCGGGATGCAGCGCCTCCGCTGAGACCTCCAGCACCGGAAGCACAAGGCCCTGGGGCCCACGCCGCCGCTGCTTGAGGGTGCACGCGATCGGTTCCAGGAGGTTCGTTCTTCAACCATCTCTCACTCCCGAGGCACACGCCCGCCGCCACCGCGTCACCCTCAACCTCTCGCTTCCACCGCCTCTGCTCCATGTCCTCTGCCTTCTCCTCGATCCTCCTCCTCCTCCGGCCGATCCACGATGACAGAAGGTCCCAGCACATCCGATCGTCTCAAGCCCGGCACAAGGGCTCTTATTCGCACGAGGACCCAGACCAAGATTGACAGGAGGATGACCCTAGTGCTCTGGCTCGGCGCGACGGTCATGTGATTGTCTGTTACCGATGATGGCTACAAGGTGATCTACGAGGGAAACCTGCCGCACGACAACCCTTTCGCCACCGTCCATGTCCCGCTTCATCAGGTCAAAACGTTCAATCCGTCGTCGCCGACTCCGCCCACCGCCGCCATCAATACCGTGCCACCCAAGAATCCACGCAGCCAGCGCCAGCGCCACGGCCAACGACAGCTGAGAAGTCTGTGCGCCTGATTTGCGACATCGCGCCAGAGACGAAGAAGCCAGCGCCCAGACCGACCACGGCGGGGAAGAGCATCCGATTCATCCGGAGCCTCATGTCAGAGAAGGCCCTGGATGCCTACTGCTTGGGATACTAGCAGCTCTTGGTGCTTGATGCAGCGCTTCTTCGAGTCCTCGTTCAAGAACAGTATATCAAGTGACGAAGACACTTTGGTCGCTGGCGCCGCCACCTCGGTTCACTCGGGATGCTAGCAGCTCCGGGTTCACTTAGGATAGTCCCTTTTTTTTCTTGATTAACTCATGATGTAACCCTTCAGCTGATAGTACCGTGTTCTTCACAGAGGCAAATGCCACGCGGTAGTGCCGGGCTCTGAATGTGTGGCCCGACGCCCTGCTTCCTTTTGTTCATGATTAGCATGTTTTTTATTTGATTAATTGCTTGATCGATGGCAGACTTGCCGCGCGACAACCCCTTCGCCATCGTCCATGTCCTGCTCCACCACGTCAAGGCGTACAATCCGTGGCTGCCGAACACAAAAACGTTCAACCCCTTCGCCACCGGTGATTCTTATATTCAAGTGATTCTTTATAAACGTTCCTGTTGAGGTGAATTCATAATACATTCTTCAGTCGAACACAAAAACATTCAATCTGAACTTTGGGTCTAAATTTTCATAATACATTCTTCAGTTTCAGTACATTTAAATCTGAAAAATTGTCTCATGTTGCCTAATGTGTTTGGCTAATTACATTTTATGATAATTACTGGTTTATTAAATCCAGTTAACTAATAGGAAGGTTTTGTCTCTGTATCTGAATCTGTTAAGTTGTACTGCTTCTGTCAAGTGGGGACAACCTGTTTCATTGTGATGGTTTTTGGATAAATTGTCTTGGTAAAGAGAGAACTGCTGGGTTCAGACTTGTTTCATGTCTGGGATTCAGAATGTGCAAGTTCTTTCCCTTTCTTATTTACCCATTCCATTTTGCTATCATGTACTGTCACTTGTGACTAAATCATTATCCAAATGCTTACAATTTACTGCATAAACAGTGAGAACAACATGGTAACACTAGAGATACAGCTGCCTTATTTCCTGGAAAAGGAAGTATACTGCAATTTCTGACAGGAAGGTGTTACAACTGAGACCTGACCACAACACTCAGTCAAAACACTTGTTGGTCGACGGTTATATTTTCTTTAATCTTATTATGTTGTTACGATTTTGTACATCTCTTAGTAACATTTTTTAGAACTAAAATTTACATGTTAATAATTTCTTTTATGAAGCCGAAGCATGTCTAGTTGAAGCCAGAATATTTAATTTTTAATTGACTAAAGTCTTGCATATTTCTCAATCACACATCATTCGGAACAAACCAGATGCATGTATGGAGCATTTTTTTTATTTGATATTGATACTTGTATTATTCCATAGCACATTTTTGTGAGTATGATAAGGTTAAAAGTGGGTTAGATGGTAAGAGATTTTACCGATAGGGGATATTGTATCGATATAGACTGTCCACAACGCCGCAAGGGACCATGCCACAAGTTGCTGCTAGTTTAAGAAATATAATCGTTTGAAGTTAGTGAAAGAGTCTATAGTCTAGTGGTTATAAGAGTCTAAGTAGCACCTTAGATCCTGGGTTCGACTCCTTGCTTAGTCTTCGAAGATGCTTATAGGAGTAGGAGTAGAGTTTACGTATATGTGTTTATAGGGATGAGTGTGTGTACGTTGTGAGTGTCTAAGTTATACTGTATAATCTCAAAAAAGAAAATCGTTTGAAGTTAGCAAACACAAAAGAGCAAGCATTTAATCCAGCCAACAATAGCTTGCCATGTCAGGCTGCAAGAGCAGTGGTGCTACGCCAAACATTGGCGGAGCTTTTGCCCGCCCGCAATCTGCCCTTGCATTTGCACTACCAACGCCAATTTGCCAACTCAGGGCCACAAAACAAACGCTAGCCAATTTACTGGGACACGCCAATATTTTGTAAGGCATGTGCTGGTTTGAATCCAAACGGCCCCTAAGATTGCTATTCTCTCCGTCCACAAATATTAACATTTGTTGACTTTTAGATATCACTTTTTACTATTTATCTTATTTAAAAAAATATAAAATATAAAAACAAAAAAGATAAAGTTGAAATATATCTAATAATAAAGGATATTATAATAAAATTAATATTTTTTCACAAATTTTTTGAATATGATAATTAATCAAACATGATATTGAAAGTCAACAAATGCTAACATTTATGGACAGAGGGGATACTATATAGTTTTCCAAGTTGATAATACTTCCT
Source organism: Eleusine coracana subsp. coracana (assembly GCA_032690845.1). Taxonomy (NCBI): domain Eukaryota; kingdom Viridiplantae; phylum Streptophyta; class Magnoliopsida; order Poales; family Poaceae; genus Eleusine; species Eleusine coracana. The sequence goes on from CM064430.1 coordinate 49,596,420, forward strand.
TCGTCCCAGAATATAGCTAGTTCTAAGTTTGTTCTAAGTCAAACTTGTATAATAGCAAAAAATTTATTAGTATTGACTATGTAATAGTTGTATATTATGATAGTTTGATTCATCACCAATCTAATATTAGTATTCTTGTATTGTTAATCATTATAAATTTTTATTATAATTGGTTAAAGTTAAAAAAATTTGACTCAGAACAAATCTAAAACTAACTATATTCTGGAACAGAGGGAGTACTAATTACTAGCTTCAACTTTAGAAACGATATATCCAATTGTGTCAATGTACGGTTATGCACAAGTAACTTTGGTACGGTGATTAGCTCGCCAGTATGTGAGCTCCATGTCGTCCTTATGTTGCGGAGCACGTCCAGGTGGCAAGGAAACTGAGAATTCCTCCAACGCTGTCGCTTTGGATAGCAGAAACTTGGCAAGCATACGTTCCATGAGGCGTCCTCTGTACCCAACAATGTTGACCCTCCTCAGCTTCTGCTCGAAGCAACTGATCGCAATGCTCGTCACTCTTTTGGGCACAAGAACAAGGACGTTGCCGCTGTAGTCATCGCCATTCTTGTCATTATCATCCTCATCAGAGATGTAGCGCCGTGCCTTCTTTTTTTGTGGAGGGTCAGGGAGCAGAGGGAACAGGGAGAGCACTTCCAGGTTCGGGGTGTTCTGAAGCATGACCGCGACGGAGCAGACGCTGTGGTCGCTGGGCAGGCACCCCTTGAGCTCCAGGTGGCTGAGCCGGGACAGGCCGCGCAGGGCGTTCGTGAACAGGCTGCTTCGGTATACCATCGCTGGGCGCAGCGCGAGGTGGAGAAACGTCAGGTTGGCGCAGGCGGCGACGAGCCTCGTGACCGTGGCGACCTCGTGCGGTTTCTTTTCATCGATGCATTCGCATATGTCGACGGTCAGTGCCGTCACCGCGGTGTGGTTGGCGAGTGACAAGAACAACGACTTGTCAGGTGGTGGAAGGCCGCCCTTGTAGCGCAGCGAGCGCAGAAGCTGGGCGTCGTCCAGGACGACGCGGGTGCAGCGGTGGCAGCATGCCGTGGCGAAGCTAGTGAGGCGGGTCCCGGCCCAGCAGCGCGCTGGTGACCTGGTGGTCGAAGCACGTCCTGGTCCGCGAGAAACGCCTGCCTCTGTTGCCGTCGTGGACGAGGTCCACCACGGGGACGGAGGCGTGGACGCGGTTGCAGCGGCGAGAGAGCACGCTGGTGCGCGCGGCCTCGAGCGTGCTCAGGTGGGAGAGGATGTGGGCCAGCGTGGCGTCGGGGAGCGCGCTCAGGCGGTCGTCGTGCCTGCGCAGCCGCGTACCCATCATGACTGTTGGTTCAAATAATTCTAGGATGAGATGCAAGCCGCGTTCTGGACCTCGACGTGGTCCCCGGCGCCGGCGCTCCGCGACACGGGCCTTGGCGCGCCAACTTCCACGGCGTCGCTCAAGGTGCTGACTTCTTTGTCGACCACGTCCCGGGACACTTCTTTGTCAGGTTCGTCTCGGCGCTGTTCGACGCGAGCAAGCACCTGGCGGAGGACGGGGTGCTCGGCCGGGAGATCGCAACCGTGCTGGCCCGGCACGGGTTCCTCTGCCGGCAGGAGGAAAGGAATTAATCTCGTCAATTCCGGGGCCGGGATGAGAGATGCGCACGCCGGCAGGAGGACAGCAATTTTGATGACCCATCATCAACCGCATCTGTCCGAGTCGGTGCAGGAATATTGGATCATGTAACCGACACAACAAGCAATATATCTCCACAATGAACATCGATCGGACTGAATACAACCAAAAGCAATGATGACTCCTGCCTCTCGAAAGCAGGCACGTGAACATCGATTCGACCGCCTGAGTGACCTCCCCGGCGCCGTTCTAGGCCACATCCTTTCCTTTCTCCCAACCAAGGAGCTAGGCCGGCCGCGCAGCAGTCCTCGCTACAGGATGGCGTCACATATTTGCCAACCGGCTTAATCTCGGCTCCCACACACTTACTAACCTATTTATATTTTTATCCTCGCTTCATATAAAAAGGGTTAATGTCTTATATATTGGTACTCCTTCTATTAACACTAATAAGTTGATATTAAATTTCCACCTACTCATACACACAAGTGCTCATGAATGGTATATTATAGGCACCCCCTTCCTCTTTCAAAGGAACAACGTTCTTATCAGAACAATGTTTCAAACCCGAGTGGGTCCGACTTGCATTTTTAAGTGGATCCCACACATACATACAAATGCTCATGGATCACTATGAGTCTAATCTTAATGGTTACGATGTTATAATTGTTAGAACTAATTAACACTTAATTAATAATGCTAATAACTCAGGATCACTAGTTGACTTAAGATCACATCTAGTAAACTAAAACTGATGCGGAATAGTAGGTTTGATCTGTTACCGGTGCTGGTGGAGGAGTCCATTGGCGTCGGTGCAGAGGTGAGAGACTCGGTGACGAGGGTGTCATCGAAGATGTAACGTAGGCGTTCCTTGAGGGTCTTCTTGTAAGGACGAAGATCTTCGGGGCGGTAGCGGCGATGTTCTTGGGCTGGACGACGGTCTTCCGTGACTTCCAGTGCCCTCAACGATCGGTTGGATGGACTAAGATTGGATGATCTCGCCTTGGGACGAGGCCTCCTTTATATAGCACTGTAGTCACGGGGCCGGGTTCGTTTCTATCTCTAACTTGACTCCCGATCAAGGCACAAAAACGGAAACAAATTTGTTGGCCAGATCCGAAATCCACAGAAGATAAAACTTCTTATTTTCGGATCTGTTGTTGACTTGCTGGTCAACAGAAAACTAAACCAACATTCTCCCCCTGACCAAAAGGTCAATAACTTAAACTTATTCTTAACTTAAGCTCTTCCTCAGAAAATCAGTAAGCACCAGACCAATGCGTCATCAACAGCACCACGACATACTAGGATAACATTACCTATAGTCTTACTGAGAAACCTTATCAGAACTCTTACTCTTATTTGGGGAAATTAAAATGGCCCTAAAATCAGGACTGATCAAAAGGTATTTACCAGGTCCATGTCTAGGACATGTTTCTGAAATAGGGTTAATGATAAATCTTTTGTGAGTGGATCCATTATATTATCCTTAGTACTTATATGCTTAATCTTTAGCGTATTCTCCTGATTTCTTTCTTTCACGACACGATATTTAAGATCAATGTTCTTAGAAGCACCACTTAATTTATCATTTGCACAAAAGAAAACGGTGGATTGATTATCGCAGTATATTGTGATAGGTCTCAAGATACTATTAACAACTCTTAATCCCGAAATAAAACTCTTAAACCATACTACCTGTCCTGTAGCATGATAACATGACACAAATTCTGCTTGCATCATAGATGCAGCAGTTACACTCTGCTTGTAACTTCTTCATGAAATTGCTCCTCCTGCTAACGTGAAAACATATCCAGAAGTTGACTTCCTTTTGTCTTCATCACCAGTAAAATCAGCATCAGTGTAGCACTCAATCTCAAGATTATCTTATCTCTTATATGTGAGCATGTAATTCTTGGTGCCTTGGCAATATCTTAATACCTTCTTGACACCTACCCAGTGAGCCCATCCTAGATTAGACTGATATCTGCTAAGTACTCCGGTCACAAATGCCAAGTCTGGACGCGTACAGACTTGTGCATATATCAAGCTTCCAATAGCTGATGCATAGGGAACGTTCTCCATTTTCTTTCTTTCTAAATCATTCTTAGGGCACTGACTGCCATTTAATTTATCTCCCTTTTGAATCGGAACAGGTGATATGTTGCACTTATCTAACTTATATCTCTTAAGCATTTTTTCAATATAAGCTTTCTGAGATAATCCTAGTATTCCTTGGGCTCTATCTCGGTGTATCTCAATGCCAAGTACATACGAGGCTTCACCAAGATCTTTCATATCAAAATATGATGATAAGAAATTCTTAGTCTCATACAACATGTTCTTATCGTTGCATGCTAACAGTATGTCATCCACATATAGTACTAGAATTATTAATTTTTTACCCTTTTCCTTAATGTAGATGCATTTATCTGCATCATTCTCCCTAAATCCGAATCTCTTAATGACTTTATCGAATTTAAGGTTCCACTGTCTGGACGCTTGCTTAAGTCCATAAATGGATTTCCTTAATCTGCATCCCATATGTTCCTTATCCTTAATGGCAAAACCTTCCGGTTGGGCCATATAAATGGTCTCATCTAAATTTCCATTAAGAAATGCAGTCTTAACATCCATCTGATGTAACTCCATATCAAAATGAGCTACAAGTGCCATGATTATTCTTAAAGAATCTTTAGAAGACACAGGAGAAAAGGTCTCATTATAATCAACCCCCTCTCGTTGTGTAAACCCTTTAGCTACGAGTGTTGCTTTGAATCTTTTGACCTTCCCTTTGGAATCATGTTTAGTCTTATAGATCTATTTACAGCCTACTGTTTTGACTCCATTAGGAATTTTTACTAAATTCCAAACCTGATTAGAACTCATAGACTTAAGCTCTTTTTCCATGGCTTCAATCCATTTAGTGGAATTCTCACTTTCAACTGCCTCTCTAAAATTTGCTGGATCATTTATTTTCCCGACATCATACTGATCCTCACTTAAATATGTCTCATAAATGTCAGGAATTGCCCGTCTCCTTTCCAGATGTGAACGTCTTAATGGTTCGTTCACAGCCGGTTCAGGATCAGGCTGAGCCTGTTCTTCTAGCGCAGGTTCCTCTTGAGCTGGATCTTGTGCATCAATGTCTGGTGCATTATCCCCAGTAAGCGGTACCTGTACCTGAGCAGCTGCCATGATGCTGCTAGGTTGAGGAATAATTTGCGGTACAAACTGATATACCTCTGTAGGCTCTAGGAAATCCGGAGTTGGAAGATTAACCCGTAATTCTTCGAGACTTATATCCCTCTTAGCAGATTTTCCACTAGATCCTGAGTCCTCTAGAAACACAACCTGTCTTGTCTCAACGAACTTACTAGAGCGACCAGGACAGTAGAATCGGTATCCCTTTGACTTATCCGGGTATCCGATAAAATGACAGCTCACTGTCTTAGAATCCAGTTTCTTATGTTGTGGATCAAATAGCTTAGCCTCAGCAGGACAACCTCACACTTTCAAATAACTTAGTGACGGTTTCCTCCTATTCTATAATTCAAAAGTTGTCTTGGGAACTGACTTAGATGGAACCTGATTAAGAATATGAGCAACTGTTTTTAATGCTTCCATCCATAGCTCAACAGGCAAATTAGAATGACTAAGCATGCTACGCACCATATCTAATAACGTGCGATTGCGTCGCTCAGCAACTCCATTTTGTTGTGGTTCTCCTGGCATGGAGTATTGCGCTCTTATGCTATTTTCTTCTAAATACTTAGCAAGCGGTCCCTTAATTTGACTATATGTTGCATGTTTCCCGTAATATTCTCCCCCATGATTTGATCTTACTATTTTAATGGAAGCGTTATATTGTTTCTCAACTTCTAATTTATAAATCTTAAATATTTCTAGCGCATCTGAACGCTTCTTAATGGGGTAAATATGTCCATAACGAGAATAATCATCGGTAAATATTATAAAGGAATCATAGCCATCTACTGATATTACTGAGAGTGGGCCATAGATATCTGTGTGTATTATTTCTAATACGCCCGTACTTCTAGTAGCTCCTTTCTTAATTGTCTTAGCGTATTTTCCCTTAATGCAGTCAATGCACTGCTCTGAATCGGAGAAGTCCAATTGATATAGTATTTCATCTTTAATGAGAAGTTCTATTCTCCCTCTCGAAATGTGACCGAGGCGACAATGCCACAATTTCGAAGAAGTCTCATCATCATGTTTACGCTTATGTGAAATACTAGCAACATTCATCTCATAATCATCAAGAGAGAGCATATAAAGCTTGCCTTGCCTAACTGCAAGGCCGACATTTATTGAATTAAACTTAATAACACACTTATTGTTACCAAACTCACAAACATTTCCCGAATCATCTAAGGCTGATACAGAAATTAAATTTCTCTTTAAACTAGGAACATAAAGAACATCCTCTAAATTAAGCTAGAAGCCACCCGACAACTCTAAGTAGAAGCTTCCAACGCCTTCAACTTGGACGACGTTCCCATCAGCCACTCTTAGGCTTCGCTCCCCCTTTCTTATAGTTCGGATCGAACGGAATACCTGTAATCTGTAATGAATTAGAGATGTGCACAGTGGCACCTGAGTCAATCCACCAAGTATTAGGGGAAAAATCCGCTAAAATTAACTCATCAATAAAAGAAACAATATCAAACTTATCATTATCTTGCTCCTTCAACCACTCCTTAAAGCCTGGACAAGCCTTCTGAAGGTGCTTGGGTGAGCCACAGAAAGAGCATGACTTACCACCCTTAGGCTGGTGGTTCTTGAATTTGTTGTTGTTCTTGGGTCCATTCTTGTTCCCATTCTTCTTCTTCTTCCTTTGGCCTTGCTTGCTGCTGCTTACCTCATACTGATTCTTAGGAGTATTGTTGAGACTAAGATTGCCAACCATGTTCATAACATTCTCCTTCATCTTCTCAGTTTTCAGCCTCTCCTCTTCTTCAACACAATAACTTATAAGGTCAGTAATAGATCAAGTGTTCTTGTTGGTGTTGTAGCTGATTTTAAATGGAGCATACTGAGGCGGGAGTGAGATCATGATGAAATAAACAAGAAAACCATCAGAGATTTCCATCTTCATATCTTTAAGCTTATTGGCCATGTCACACATATGAAGAATGTGCTCCCTTATGCCAGTCTAACCATTATACTGACAACCTACCAACTTCATGATGAGTGTACTAGCATAAGTCTTAGAGGAGCTTTTAAAATTCTCCTCAATCATGGTCAACAGCTCTCTAGCAGTCAAATCAACTCCAGTTGCATTCTTAGTTGGGATGGCACCCTTAATACCAGGACTTATGGTCTGAAGAATAAACATGGTAGCCATCCGATCAGATCTCTCCCACTTCTCAAAAGTGGGAGAAGGTGCAGCTCCATTAGCAGGGGCAGCAGGCTTATCCACCCTCAGTGTAACATCGAGATCATTCCATGCCAAGCATGTGATGACCTTACCCCTCCAGTCCGGATAGTTGGCTCCGTTGAGTGGTTCGATGTTGTTGAGGTAGGAAGCAACAACATTAACATTACTCACTGAAAAGCAAAGCAAAATAAACTCAACTTAGTAATCATATACAATAAAATGCAAATTAGTGCATGCAAATAACCCTACGCTGGTCTGATTATAATCATATAATTAAATTTTAATTTGCATCACCGGTGGGGAAAACAAATGAAATTCATCTAAATACTCATGATTAAACAACGGTGGTCAGAAATAATCACAAGTTTACTCTAAATAAACTTCACGGTGGTTCCATTTATTTAGAGGCATCTCAAAGTATATTGGTGGATTAATACTTAAAATTAAAATATAATAGCTTAAAATACCAACACTTAAATAAATAAGCTTAAAATAAAATTACTTAACTAAGATTAGAAGGTAATTAAATCATTAACTAAAGAAATACTTAAAACTTAATGAATAAAACTGAATTAAAATTTGGCCTAAAACTTAAGCTAATTTTGGCCCAGGGATGAGCGCAGCCGCACGGCCCAGTGCGCGCGCACACGTCGAGGCCCGGCAAGCGGCCCAAGCAGTGCAGACGGCCCAGCATAGCGCGGCCCAGCAGCGTAGCGCGGTCGGCTCGGCTTGGCTCAGCGCAGCGGCTCGACACGAACGGCGGCTCTGGCTCGGCGCGCGGCTCCAGCTCGGCGCGAACGGCGGCCAGCGGCTCGGCGCAGTGGGCCGAGTCAACCGACCAGCGGGTCGGTAAAGCAGCCCAGTCTGGCAACTCGCGCGTGCGGGCACACTCTGATCTGAGCCGTCCGCCCAGATGGACGGCTCACGCGCGCTGCCGCTGCCTTAAAAGGGCGAAAATTGGCCGAGAGGAAACCCTAGCCTCATTTCACTCCTCTTTCACTCTCTCATCTCTCTTTCGCCACTCTCTCCCCCTCCGCAGCCGGCGACTCGAGGACGACGACGCCGACCGGCCGCCGCAACGCCACGGGGAGCTGCTCGCCGGAGCGCGCGTGCGAGAGATCACGCGCGGCTCCGTCGAGCTTCTCCACCGTGGTGGACTTAAGGCGGGCCGGTCGTGCGCGGATTGACGACGTCGACCGGAGGCGAGGCGGCGATGGTGACACCAGCGCAAGGCCGGGCGCGTGCCAGTGTTCGTGTGTGGCGACTGATGCCGCGCTACCGGATTTGATGCCGTCAAGTGGCGCTCATGGCGAGATCTGACACCGTGCGGCCTCGTCGGCGAGTGGGGAGATGATGGCGCCGCCACCCACACGTGCGGGATCTGAGTGCACGGCGCGGAGCGACGACGACGAGAGGTGAGTTCTTTCTGAACTTAGGGTTAGGGTTAGGGTTAGGGGATCTGCGGGTGTGAGTGTTCTATTTGATTCGGTGTTTTCCATAATCCCCTTTTCTGATCTAACCGTAACATGGCCTAATTTTTCTTTAACCGAAACCCTAATATGTTAAATCTAAACTAAAACATGAACATTAGCTAATAAAACTAACTAATCTGGTAGTTCTAGCATGTAATTTTACTGATCTAATTGATGCTAACCATGAACATGACTACAAATAATTTAGATCACCTCTGATATAATCTAATCGAACCACTAATTAAACTAGAGGATCTAAACTGACTAGTTTAGGCTAACTGATACCAATTGTTAGAACTAATTAACACTTAATTAACAATGCTAATAACTCAGGATCACTAGTCAACTTAAGATCATATCTAGTAAACTAAAACTGATGCGGAATAGTAGGTTCGATCTGTTACCGGCGCTGGTGGAGGAGTCCATTGGCGTCGGTGCAGAGGTGAGAGACTCGATGACGAGGGCGTCGTCGGGGATGTAACGTAGGCGTTCCTTGAGAGTCTTCTTGCGAGAACGAAGACCTTCGGGGCGGTAGCGGCGATGCACTTGGGCTGGACGACGGTCTTCCGTGACTTCCAGTGTCCTCAATGATCGATTGAGTGGACTAAGATTGGATGATCTTGCCCTGGGGTGATGCCTCCTTTATATAGCACTGTAGTCACGGGGCCGGAACCGTTTCTATCTCTAACTTACCTCCTGATCAAGGCACAAAAACGAAAACAAATTTATTGACCAGATCTAAAATTCAGAGGAGATAAAACTTCCTATTTTCAAATCTGTTATTGACTTGCCGATCAACAGAAAACTAAACCAACAATAATATGCCGTGATCATCCGCGGTACAGCCCCGGCTGCGATTATAGCACCGATGATGAGAGCGACAAGGATGCTGATGTGGAGCGCTGGCCAGTGGCTTCGTTCCACCTCCCGACCTTGTTCTTCAACTTCACTGCGTTCCGGTCGCTACGTGTCACGGGAAGGCTTCATAAAATCAGCGTCATCGATGTGGTGATCAGGATCCTCAAGGAGACTCCCAACCTGGAAGTCCTATCCTTATTTCTCTTGCCAAGTTACAAGCCCCACAGCGATGATCCTGTCACAGTGTCAGAGGTCTCGATCAAGTGCCTCAGGCTTGTCTGTTACTATGCAATGCTTTGGTTCTCGAGGAGCTATGTGTTGTCTTCCCGAAGGGCCCGTTGGGTTGCAATCTAAGCTGATTAATAATGAGATGAGAGAATGAACTATTAACAAGTCAGCAAAAATGATGTTCCTATGAATCCTAGAAAAATTATGTCATCTATTTAATAATAAAAGAAAATAAAGTTTCCACCACAAGGCCTGAAAAAAAAAAGAAATAAACTAAAAAATCTCAAAAAAAAAGCAAAACATCTGACCATTGATCACTACTTCATATTATCTCATATTTATATCCAACCGTTGATGTATCACACATGTGTAACCTCTCCCACGTTCACCTCTCCAACATCACGGCCACTAGACAATGCAAAACCGTAGATATATGCCCTGATGCACACATATACCTTGCATGAACGATGGGGTCATCAATAAATTTCAAACAAAGGCATGCTCTTCGATTTATCTAATAGATGACTAGGAATTGCAGCTATCTAACTATGAAGTTCAAGAATGGAAAGATGGAAAGATTATTCAATAGGCAAGATAACATGGTTATTTTGTGTGGTGGTGCCAACTATTTTAAAGATACAATTTATATACCTTGAGTGCTCCATATGCTTTTAGGGAGAAGAGAGGACGTCGACATCATACCAAACTTTATAGTAGCAATAAGAGGCAGGGTAGGATGACGGAATTTGGCCAAATAAAGCAATCAAAAACCTTAGTAACAGTGTCATATCAGCTACCAATAGTTGCAAGACTTTTATTTGGAACAATCATCATACATGCCTTTTATTCCTCATCAGTGGCCTATGAAGTAACAAGCAATGAAAGAAACAGAAGAGCATAGAAATATTTAACCCCTACTGTATGATCCAAATGAACAAACTTAGGAACTCAGCTTGAATGGAAGCATTGAAGTTGATGGAGACTTGCAAGAGAGGATCCCTGCATTTTTTTAAATAAAGCTATATGAAATTTTATAACTAACATGCAAGTCCAAATATCCTAAAGTTTTATAGATTTAGATTTCAAAATATTCATGTATTATTCTACCACATAGGATACGTAAGTGGTATAACACAAGTATTTACTAGAATTTATTGATTTGTATATAACATTTAAGAAAATAGAGTCATGAAATATGTGAGCATTTGTAAACTTGCGTAGAACTAAAAGCTAAGTTATGCGACAGAGATATTACTACCAATATGGTGAATGAAGTAGACATTCTAAAGCCAACAGATTTAAAATATATTGAATTAAGGAATAGCACAAGAGAGTAAGATGCAAAGACTGATAAATACATAGGTAGACTTACATGGACCATCCATTTTCAGTTGATCTCAGGGCTGGTAATAAATACTTATTATGTATCAGTTAAAGAAACAAAAAACTTTGGCACCTACTATTTAAAGTAGAGGCTGCTAGGATCCCTAAAAACGAAAGTAGAGGCTGCTAGTAAGATAAGTACCTGATGGCAGCAAATCCACACGCCACACACAAAATGTCACTAAGAATTTGAATATGGAGTACTATAGATGTATACAAAAATTGTGAATTTTAGAATTTTGCATGAATTTCAATACCTAGACCATAAAATACATTTACTAACCAAAGCTATATATTTCTTTCTTGAGTTACGAAATAGATTCAGATACACTCAATTTCAATTCAGATATAAAATGTTTCGAATATGTATCGTGATGTTCCAGGTGAAAGTTGAACATCATTTTAAAAATGTACCGTTAATGAGTAATTTTGGTTAGAATTGTTGATTTCAATTGAACAAAACTCTTAAATAGGACAAATGAAAAATGTTGAAACCTGACTGCATGATTCACCAAAACTTTTATTCTAACTTTTGTACTTCTGAACCAACTATGTCTCATTGTCACATCCCTATTTAAATCCCATAATGTTTCCATGAGGTTAAATTGTTTTGACTGTCAGTGAAGGTTGTGGAAATCTTAGATAAAAATCTATTCATGTTAAGAAAAAAGAAGGAAAGAAATATGCAGTTCATGCATAACCACACGCAAAGAACTAATTATGGCACAATTAACCCAAGAAGGGCCTTTCCTGACTTGATTAGCTATAGAGAATATAGTAGGTGAATATTTTCTATAATCCATTGCTGGGATTTACACACGCTTGACCTGATCTTAAGAGGTAGTGGGTGTATGTAAACGTGCCCTATATAAATACGTTTACACATGCCAATTTGGAGTCGTGTTTCATTGTCATTGGTCTAGAAGTTGTTAGGTGAATTTAGAATATATTCGTTTCTTAGGGTCTAAATTTTAATACTATCATATCAATCATTCAAACATTGAACACACCCTAAGAAAGCAAGTAAGAACAAACTTTTATTACTAAAGCGTAAGAACGCTCCGGCCACATAGGCCATGGCCCGAGTCATCGGCCTAGTTTCAGTGAGAAAATTGTTGAATTTCTGATGGGCCACATGACTCCCTGGTCTTCGGTCTTGAGTTGGACCGCCCCTAACTGTACATAAGGCTGTTTTGAATGGAAGTTTATTTTTATTAAATAGGATATTATATTATTATTTTTTATGATATAAAAAATAATAAAAAAAGAGCGGAGTGGTTTCATCTAGATGAAACTATATCTACATTATTTCCAAAGCATTTCTCTCTTGCATGTATTGTCTAAAAAATAATAAAATAAAACTATACATTATGGATATGATTTCAGTTATTCTTTGTGCACATGTGACACTTTCAAAACAACAAAACGAAACTGACTAGCCTAACAACAATTATTTCATTCATTATATTATGATTGAAATAACCTTTGTACACAAGAAAACAAACATGGCTCCATGACCTACATACCTGATTTCCGAAGACTACACGAGGTCCAACATTGGTCATGCGCAGTGTCAAAAGTCAATCATGTAGCTAATCAACTTGAGAAATGAAGCCAATAAATCACATATAGTGTTTTTTTGTCCTTGATGGTATCAAAATATTAATTTATGTAGTACCAAACTTTGGTACGGCCTTAGCTATGTTTCTCCGCTTAATACAATTCCAAAGATCGTAAAAAAAACTTATAATAAATGGTACCACAAGAAGCATGGTAAGCTTGATCACATGTTTTCGTTTCCAGTCTAGTTGACCCAATATTGAGGAAGATGTTGAATTGGTTACCTTCTCTTAATTAGCATAGCGTCGGGACACAACACAAGCAAGGCACTCATCCATGTAGGCGCATTTGGGCAATTTCATCCCAACCCCTGACAGTGACAACACAATGCTTCTAGCTCTGACAATTCTCCTCCTCTCCTCGCCGGCGCCGTCGGCCGGTGACCGGTCGTTCTGCAGCCATGCCAGCGGCACGTACAAGCAAAACAGCACCTACATGTCCAACCAGAGGTCGCTCGCCGACAGACTGATCGGCGACGCGGCAAGGCTGCACTCGGCTACCGGCGCCTCCGGGGATGGCCCTGACAGGGTGTACGGCGCCGTGCTATGTCGAGGTGACTCCACGGGGCCCGACTGCGCCAGGCGCCTCCGGGAGGCCCTCGGCGGCAACGACGCTTGCGCACTCCACAGGGACGTAGCCATCTATTCTGAGCTGTACCAGCTTCGCTTCTCCGACCAGGACTTCCTCTCCACCTTCAGCAACTCGCCGGAATGGGTCGACATCACCAATCCAAACCCCGTGCCCCATGCCGCAACTGCGCGGTTCGATAAGCTCGTCATCAAGCTGTTGAACGCCCTCGCCGACACGGCGGCGAGGCGACCAGACAGGTTCGCAGCTGGCGAGGCACCATGGTCGTGGTCCCGGGAGAAAACAGAGCACACGGTGTACGGGCTGGCGCAGTGCATGCTGGACATGCCGCCGGAGCTCTGCCGGTCATGCCTCGATGGCATCCTCGCAGAGAGGCGGCAGAAGATCGGCAGCGACAAGATTGGCGGGGCAATCTTCGGGGCGCGATGCACCCTGCGTTACGAGATGGACCTCAAATTCTTCAACAGCACCAGCAACAGGATTCTGCCCCCTCGTAAGTTCTTGCTTAAACATGATCACCAGTGAAACACGTCTTGGCACTTCAGTTAGAGATTATAAAACCTCACCTGTGCCACAAGTGATCATTTTCATGTATCATGATCAGGGCGAAAGAGGGACCACACGCTCATGATTATCGCAACGGTCTACTCTGCCGCGGTCCTCTGTACACGTCTGATTTTCTGGATCATCAGCATCATCAGACGGAACAAAAAAAGAAGTAAGCATATTATTCTTCTCCCAAAAATGAAGGAAAAAATATAAAGAGACCAAAATTTAGTGATGAAAAATGGCAGCTAGCCCAATATAAAACTAATGAGGAGAGGCACATTTTAGGAAAAATAAACTCAGTGGAGCAGCCGGAGAACTTTGATGAGGTACTGAGGCTATGGAGGATTGAAGACGCTAGTTTGGACTTCTCATTGTATGATTTCTCTCAAATTGCTGACGCTACAGAAAACTTCTCACCGGACAGCATATTAGGAGAGGGTGGCTTTGGTCCAGTTTACAAGGTATTTCCTTGTTTTTGCCAAGTGATATATCACTATTATAAAATTCTGCTGATGGCTTCATATAAACATGGAGTGATGTAATTTGGCAGGGAGTACTTCCAGATGGACAAGTGGTCGCAATAAAAAGGCTGTCTGCACGGTCAAAACAAGGTCTAGTTGAGTTCAAAAATGAGATCCAAGTTATAGCAAAACTTCAGCATAAAAACCTTGTTAGGCTACTTGGTTGTTGCATACATGAAGAAGAGAAGATGTTGATCTACGAATATCTGCAGAACAAAAGCCTGGACCACTTCATTTTTGGCATGCTCTTAATGTTATTAAGTGCTCATTTTAAAATTTTGATTCCGTATTTTAAATGGGGTTTTTGTCTGTGGGACACTCAATAAACATGATTTTGTCTATTGGACATCAAAACTTTATATTTTGCCTCTCGGACACTCAGAAATTGTCACTTTTGTCTGTAGAACATTTTAGTAGGAGAAGTGAATATTCTTAATATTTTTATCTCAATCCACACAATGCATTTGCAACTTCAAATTTGGCACAAATATATATTGGTGCATTTGTTATACTGTGTTTTTTGACAGATTTATTGTTGATGTTTGAATGAATTTTCAACAAAGAAAATATTTATTTTCAAAATAAATTTGTGCAAATAATCAACTAAAAATTAAGAAAGATCACATGGATAGAAAATGTAACAATGTATAATTGTGTCAAATTTCAACTTGCAATGTCTTTTGTGCATTAAGATAAAAATGTTGCAAATATTCACTTCTCCTGGTAAAGTGTTCTACAGACAAAAGTCATAATTTTTAGTGTCCCGGAGAAAAATATAAGGTTGCAGTGTCTAACAGACAAAACCATGTTTATTGAGTGTCCTACAGACAAAAGTCCTTATGCATAACACACACTTATGCTTGAGTTATTCTTGTAGATCCAATCAGACGGGCAACACTAAAATGGAAGACACCAATAAGAATAATCGAGGGAATAGCACAAGGGCTCCTGTACCTTCACAATCACTCACGATTGCGCATCATCCATAGGGACTTGAAAGCAAGCAATATTCTGTTAGATTCTGAGTTAAACCCTAAGATTTCTGATTTTGGCATGGCAAGAATATTTCCATCTGATGCCACACAAGCAACAGCAAGTAGAATTGTGGGCACATAGTAAGAATTAAACTACTTCTATGCTTCTTTTACTTACTAATGTCTAATAAAGAATTTGCTCTTTGACAACTGCATCCACCTTTTGTAGTGGATACATGGCTCCTGAATATGCATCCGATGGCCTTCTCTCAATCAAGTCAGATGTTTTCAGTTTCGGTGTCCTACTTCTTGAGATTATAACTGGAAAGAGGAGCTCAGGTTTTCAGCACTGTGGAGAATTTTACAACCTTCTTGAATATGTAAGCAACTAAGAATTAATAATATGTACAAATTGGTGAAAGAAAAGTTCTGCTTACAATAAGATTCCAAACAATCCTAAAAAATCCCTCAAAAAAAGATTCCAAACACTCCAACACATCCGTTAACATCAATCTAAGATGTGTGTTGTAAGCCATGCTGTGTTCTTACTTCTTGTTATGGTACAAAATATGGGGCTTTTTCGATTGTGTTTTATACTTATCCTGTCATATGTTTGAAGCTATATATAAACAGCACAATGATATACCACCTACACATGTAAAAACATATTTTTATTTTTCAGGCATGGGAACTATGGAAAGATAGAAGATGGAACGAGTTCACTGATCAATCATTTGGTGATGAATACAAACCTCGAGAGCTGATGAAATGCCTTACAGTGGCATTGTTGTGTGTTCAAGAGAAAGCTACAGATCGTCCCACAATGCCTGATGTTGTTGTCATGCTTAGCAATGATGGCGTTACCTTGGCAGAACCAAGGCGACCAGCTTACACCTATATGAGATTAGATGTGTCAGTAAATGTCACTGCATTGTATAGTAGGAATGAAATCACCATCACATCTACAGATGGGAGATAGTTAATATGTAAGGCTGGTTCGGTTTGTGGTAGCATGTGTAACTGGATCTTCCTTATATCAGCTATATAAACAGACTAAGACTGAGAAAAATTATGTTTGTTTTCCAAATTATCTATTACTAGCATGTCACAAAAATAGATAGGAAAATGGGAACGCAATAACAATCCTCAATTTTCGCAATTACATGTAGACATATTCAGAAGTCATAATAGATAAGTATGAAACCGGTGTGAATATGAAGTATACGCCAAGAAATGGAAGAAAACTACAAAGTCAAATTTCAACCAATCACAGGTCTTTGGATTAGTCTTTGTGAAAATACATGCACATCACCATCTGTCAAGTCCTATTCAAATAACTCCATGTGGGTAGCCTAAAAGTCCTGTTCCACTGTTACATTGAAAGGAACATAACTTTGACCTTTGAATTCCTTTACCTTAAAGTCAGAAAGCAAAGATGATATTTGGCACTCACCTATGACAACTCTACCAGCAATAATGCAATACAGAGAGATGAAAGGCCGTCACATTTCAGTTCTCAATCGCAATGCTATCATTATTCAACGTAGTCCTCTTCCTCTACTGCCCAGCACCATTGGCTTCCCAGGCGAAGAATGGTACCATGTACATACCAGAAAACACCAAAAAATTGAATCTAATATCCCTCGCTGGAACAGTGATTGCCTACAACGCTGAGCTGCACTCAGCTACTGGCACAGCCAGCAGAGGTTGGGGCAAGGTCTACAGCGTGGTACCTTGCCAAGGTGATTCCAACATCTTCGACTGTCACAAGCGCCTCGTCGCAGGAAGGCACTATAAGATAGAAGTGGTCTGTTGTCCCTGAATATGTCGTCCAGAAAAGGTATGCTTCCTGAACAACAGCAACATTAATTAGATAAAAAAATTTAATCATGATTCAACTCTGATTTGAGCTGACTATGATGAACATAAATGAATAAATTAAGGTTCACAATTCTTTTATTATACATGTAAATATTTGGAGGCTCTATCCTACCTTCATCCAAAATGGGTAGAAACAAAATGCAAACTTCACTCCACTATTCTAAGGAACGAATGGAACCTCATGGCTTCTGGATGATCAGGAACGCTGGTGCTGGCAGTGGCAACAATATTAGAAACAGCACACAATTTACATATATTACTTTGTTAAAAACCCATACATTTTTTTCTTCAAAATAGTAAAGAAGCACTTGCAGTAGCTAGAAATATTCAGGCAGTTATGTATACACTATGCAAAGCAAAGGAAAAACTCTTGCCTTTTGGCTAACACATATTGTTTCGTATTTCATAAAAAGTGGCAGTGGCAGCAATATTAAAAACAGTAAGCAATTTACATATATTAATTCGTTAAAGCCCATTTTCTCTTCAAAATAAAAAAGAAGCACTTCCAGTAGCTGGAAATATTCAGACAGCTACGTATGAACTATGCACAGCGAAGGAAAAGAGAAAACTTGCCTTTTGGTTAACACATACTGTTTATTTCATCAAAAGTATCAATAGATCCTTCAGTTGTCTTATCAAAGTACCACTCAATTGACTTATGCACGGATGTACCGATGTACGGATAACACAGCAGATATCTTGGTTGCAATTGGAGGTTTCCTTCTTGTAGTTTCCATTTCTGGCTTGGTTATTCATATATGGATCAAGACACAACGTCAAAGAGGTATGCATTAGCAGAATAACAATTCTTCAAAGCATAAGAAATACATGCTTTTATTATTCTTATCTGACATGTATCAATAACATAAAATTTCACTATTACTTTTCAGAACAAGCAATATTAAAGTTGCAGCGATTGTCTTTGGTAATACAAAGTGTGATAAATCTGTGGAGGATGGAAGGAGGCAACCTGCTGGAATTTTCACAGCATAATTACTCCCAGATAAAAGAAGCCACGGATAACTTTTCATCCCACAATAAACTGGGACAAGGTGGCTTCGGTCCTGTATACAAGGTAACTATGTCATTACATTGCAAATGTAATCCAAAATATAGCGCTTGCTGTATATGTTACTGTAGTTCATAGCGAAAGAGAGATCTTCTGCAATTATACATAGGTGTTTGTATTATCATCAAAATGCTTATACAGGACTCGTATTGCTAAGTTTAAGCAGAGCCAGCTATGGAGTTGGAAAAAATAATAGTTTTGGTCTTTTCATTTGACTAACCCCAGGGCCGATTGACCAGTGGACTTAAGATAGCAGTAAAGAGATTAGAAAATTGTTCATTACAAGGTTTACAGGAGTTCCAAAGCGAAAGCCAGCTCATAGCAAAGCTTCAACACAGGAATCTTGTTAAGCTGCTGGGTTACTGCACTAAAGGAGATAGAGAAAAGATGCTTGTATACGAATACATGGAAAATAAAAGCCTAGATTACTTTATATTTGGTAAGAATCATCTTTTGTATATGTTACATGCGTCATGTTGCCTGATAGTTCTCCAACATGTTCTAATTTATTGTTCATATTCTGCAGATAATGTAAAAGGACAACAACTAAACTGGTCCAAACGCCTGCATATAATTGATGGGATAGCTCAAGGACTTCTTTATCTTCATAATTATTCACGACTATGTGTTGTGCATAGGGACTTAAAAGCAAGTAACATTCTCTTGGATAGTAAAATGAATCCAAAAATATCTGATTTCGGGATGGCAAGAATATTCTGTTCAAACATGACAGAATCATATACCACCAGAATAGTAGGCACACAGTAAGAATACATGCACCAGTGCATTTTCAGTATTAGAAGTGTTTATTTTAGAAAAAAGATCACTCAAGCGTGTCATCATTAATATCAAAATCGCCCGTTTCACATTGCTGACATGTGTCGATTTTACTTCAATCATTCAGTGGATACATACCTCCTGAATATGCTGTTCAAGGAGTATGCTCCATCAAGTCGGATGTTTTTAGCTTTGGAGTATTGGCGTTGGAAATCATCAGCTCAAAAAGGACAGCCCACTTCTACCAATACAATGGAATACTATATAATCTCATTTCCTACGTGAGTGTGATTATTCTATATAAAACCTTGCACTTTTAGCTTTGCATACATATTTACTCTAAAATGTAGTATATATTTTGTTTGTTCACTAGAATACACTGCTTTGGTAGGCTTGGCAACTTTGGAATGATGGAAAATGGGGGGAACTCATTTATTCTCCTATAGGCATTGGATATCAAGAGATAGAAAGGTACATTCATGTGGCACTTTTATGTGTTCAAGAAAGAGCAGAACACCGACCTGATATGGAGTGTGTTGTTAAAATGCTAAACACCAAGGATGTGAGCTTACCCAGGCCTACTCATCCAGCTTACTTTCATGTCAATCCTAGCGAGGAAGAAGTCTCATCATGCAGCGTTACTATTAGTATTACATTAGAAAGGTAGATTCAAACATTGCTAACACTGAGAAAGATACTTGTTGAGTTTACTTGCATCAAGAAGAAAATGGTTCTATTAATATATTAACTTCGTTTGATTTTAGTCTCAACTTTATGTGTCGAGCACATTTTACAGTTTGTTTGAAGTTGAAAAATTAATGGGTCTATTTTTTAAACGACAATGTCAGTGACATAGAAGCATTTTCAAGACCACATAAGAGGCAGTTACAAGTTACTCTCTCCGTTTTTCTATTGATGACATTAACAGAGCATGTTTATCTCAAGGTAAACATGGTGTCCTAAAGTCATCAACAATGAAACTGAGGGAGTACAACACAATGACATAAGGGAAAAAAAAGAGAGTAGTAGTGGTACCTTATTATTTCTTCAGTTACAAATTCTGTTAGAGAACTTCTCAAGTGGTACACAACCTGATCACACTGATGTCCATTTACCATCTGGATTTGATAGAACTAAAGGGAGTACCAACTGCAAATGTAGCACATACAGAATGGTGCTGCAGTAAATCATAGCATTGCTATGGATTCAATTGATAACTGGTGTCATCAACCTCAAACTAGCTTTATTTATCCTTTATTTAAAGGGAAATTGTTGATCCTCTAGAGTCTAGACTATCATAGGAAAGGAAAAATTTTGAGAGCCATTCACTACAATATCCACATTCAGTTCAGGGAGAGTTTATTTCTGCCTTCCAGTCAGCAATTAGTGTGTACTCTGTAAATCTGTACTCTAGTACCTGAGCTTCGCGCCTTCGAAGACAGCCAGGCCAACGAGACATAAGAGCCACCGCATCTTCCCTCATTTCGTGCTTCAATCACAGATTCGCAATTCAATGTGGAGCAACCTAACAGCATATTCCACTCCCCATGAACCGGATACCGAAGACTGCATGGGACGCCGGTGCTAAACTTATTTAATCGAAAAGGTAGAACAAGTAGATGACTCACAGAGGCCAACAGGGTTACCCTTTGTCGCTGAGGTGGCGACCCGCGCAATAGAGGTCACGGCCCTAGCCGTAATGAGCAGGGTGCTTCATCGGCAGCCAGTCGAAGGACCCGGAAAGGTCACCGACGCTGCTCGCCGCCAGTTCCGCCGCGCTCTCTTTCCTTGCCCGTCTCGTTTGACCCACAGTACGTTGGTTGGGCCGTGAGCTCACTCAGCCGATCTATATAATGTATGCTTACCATGATGCAAAGTCACATATGTAACGGAATTTCATATAAGACATAACAAAAAAGTAAAATCAGTGCTACTACAGTCAGAATTAAAAAACCATTGAAAAATGACCAGTTTTCGTGGTTTTTGACAAAACCGCTCCGGTCCGATTTTACCGGATGTCCGGTTTATCGAAAAAACTGACCTTGTGTACTATAGCAAAACGGTTTTCGGTCAGTTTTTCCGGTTTACCGAGCCGGTTTTTAACGAGAAGAAAACTATTATTATACTGGTTTTTTAATCCTTGACTATAGTAATAGGTTCTGGGTTTGACATGAACAGAGGAACCCACAACTATATAGTGTATGCTTTCTTTTTTTTGTTTCTCACTACACAAATATCGGTTACACTTCAACTTTTGCATGATGATAAATAATTGTATTTTCTATCCACTCATATTTTTGCTCGAATTTTTTATGCACTATATAGATATAATAAAAAGTGGGCACGGAGCACCATAAGGATACTTTCTCGATGGAGGCGATAGCCTGTGTAGAGAGGGTATGGCATTGGCAAGTGATCTGCTATTTGAAAGGCTCACCTGGCATGTGACAATATCAATGTGATCGGGAGCATCAAAGGAGTACGGGGCCTTATGGGCAGGTTCTCCGAGAGATTCAGATGGGAGCTAAAAGTTTTGAGTCTTTTGATTTTGTTCATGAGGGACATGACTCAAACAGTCCGCCCACTCACTAGTTAGAGGCTCTATCTACCATGACGTAGGTAGACAAGTTTGGTTTCTTGCACCTCTGCTGGTATTTGTACCTCTGTCTGATTAATAAAGCAGAGGTTATCTAAAAAAAGAAGAGTGACATGAGCAATAAGTTAGACTGTTTTCCTCAACAAAAAAAAATCGGCTACTAGGTTGGTTGGAATATTGAGTTAGTTCGTTGTGTTAGTCAAGCAAGAAGAATCCTAGAGCGGTAGAATCCTGAAGCAGTCAATCTCTAGGAGGGCGACTTCCAGTGATAGACGCAAGATTTTCAAATTGGATGTACAAAAAATTAACCAGTGATATTAGATAACTAAATATGCATGGCTGATATACGGATGGTGCTGCTAAAGTCGATTTTGGTCAAGCTCTCTAGAGTTTTTTTTTTTGTTGCACGTTGAAAATAGATGTAACCTATTTGATGTTTGAAGCTCAAATAACTCTACTTCAGCCTTACTTTTAAGCATACAACATAAGACACATATAAAACTTTAGATTTTTTGGCAAAAATATTGGATCCACAAATGTACACACTTGACCACGCTGTCCGCCCATGCTTCCACATCATTCTTCGTGTTATCTTGTGTTTCCGTGGCCAGTCCGGCTAATTGACCTTGAACCAGTCCATTTTGAGATCAAAACTGCAAATTCGACAATTAACTCTGACTGTAACAGTGCGTAATTGATTTGTGCATGCTAGACATCAACAAAAGACGAACTTATCCAGTTTCAACCATCGCTGCTGCACTTCAGATTACTGACCGTCACCGCTTGATACTTTCAGATTTCAACAGGACAGGAGTCAGTGGGGAAAAATGTACTAATTGTTAGGTGTCGACGTCCGGCATTAATTCCGAGGTTCAGAAGTCTCGACCTTCCCTTTCCATCGCGACCAATTTCTGCACCCTTTTGTAGCGATGTGCATTTGTATTATGGAGCCGGAAGGCTGCTGTGCTGTGTCGCTGCTCCAACTGGTATATAGTGTCACTTCTCTTACTTATTGGGTGAGAAAAGAAAACTGAGCATCGCTCAAACTAGTAGTCCTGGAGATCACATCAGTTGTGACTGTTGAGAGCTTCCTCGATTGAATTCCGCGGTTAACATGTGACCTGTTCACCGATCCTGCAGTGCAAGTTCCACAAAGTCAATAATAATTGTTGACCAGTCAGTAAAACTGTAAAAGGAACCCAAAAGCTTTACAGGATGTGATCAATTCCTCTCAAGGATAACATATGACAATACTCTGCAGCTACGTACATGACCCTGTTATGCTTACATCTTCATCCGAAGCAAATGAAATAGCAGAACAAAGCTGAGAAATTAACATTAAGTTTTTGACCTGAATACTCTAGCATGAATATCACAGCTTTTTCATAGACATGTGGGCCCCTTTTCCAAAACAAGGTGTCAACAATTTAACAAAACTATGTTGTGGTCATAATATGAACTTGTACGACATTCTTTTGAATATGTGAACAGGACTCAATATTCAAGACCGATAAAGTTTAATTGGAATACATTCTATACTTTATGAAATTGACCACGATTCTTCTCTTGCTCCACAACTTACTCAAGGTCAAAGGTAGGGCTACTTTTCCTGGTAAAACCAAAACTTTTCTACTGACGGAAAGCCAAGGCGATGCCTATATTACATGAGATGCCAATGCCTGTGCTTCATGTATCCAAACCCACGAGTCTCATACACAAACAGTTTTTCTGCCACACCAATGTCACACATCATGCTACTTGTTTACCTCCTACTTCTTTCTTCCTCGAAGATGTTGGCTCAAGGTCAATCCTTCTGCAGTAATGCTAACATCATGTGCATGCCAAGCAGAACTTACATGTCCAGCATGACCTCCCTTGCCGAATTGTTAATTTCAAAAGTTAGGGATTCAAACTTGCACTCAGCTATTGGCACGGTCGGGACAGGCCCTAACAAGGTTTATGGAGGAGTTTTGTGCCGAGGAGACACCACGCCTGGCAATGACTGTGCAAGTCGCCTCAGTGAGGTCCTTGATGCAGCCATCAACAACAGCGCTAGAAGCTCATGCTCTTCCCAGAATAACATAATCTTATTCCAGGATGGGTATCAGGCCCAGCTAATATTCTCTGACCAGGACTTCACCAGCAATACTCCAGACTGCATTGTGCGTGCTAATCTGAATCCTCCACCAGTTGGTGATGCTAACTGTGAGCAGTTCGATAACCTTGTTTCCAAGATGATGCACAAGTTCACTGATGTTGCGGCAAGAAAAAAAAAAGGTACCTGACAGGCCAGGGCTGGCTCACCGAAACAAGGAAGACAGTATATGGGCTGGTGCAGTGCACAGAAGATATGTCTGAGGAGCATTGCCAGGACTGCCTGAATGGCATCATAACAAATAGAACAAAGATGGTTGGCCATGGCCAGCTGGGTGGAGCTATCCTTGGCTTGCGCTGCAGCTTGTGGTACCAGACTGATGTTCAGTTCTTTACTGGTGAACCAATGTTGTCGGTCAATATGCCCACATGTAAGTTCATTTCTGATCATCCATTGGTTGACTTAGCTCAAACAGTCTTTTACCTTCATCTCCTCTAACCATATGATGATCACCAAAAAGACAAATTATTTATATTTTTTATCAAAGGGTTTAAATTGGGATACAACTACCTTACTGCACCACGAAAAAATCAACCAAAACAAATATTTTTTTTCTCTCAAAAAACCAAAACAAATATGAAAGCTAAAAAAAATGCATGCTTGCTTCTAAAATAATTTGCCTATGTCCAATAAGATTGACTAACGACATGAGTATTCATTAATTATGATTCATATGACATGGATATGCAGCAAGCAAATTTTGGATCTGGGTGTGCATTGGATCATTCTCTGTCCTTGTATCTGTTTCTTGGCTGCTTGTTCATATATGGATCAAAACAGAGAGAAAAAGAGGTAAACTACTAGACTCACGGCACTCTTGAATCTAGTTTTATACTTCTTTAGTAAACAATGAGCAACAAGAAAATATCTTCACTATTGTTTTCAGAACGAGAAAGATACGAATTACAGCTTCTGTCAATGGCAATACAAAATATAATAAATCTTTGGAGGATTGAAGAAGGCAACTCAGGATTTTCACTGTATGATTTCTCTCAGATAAAAGAAGCCACAGACAACTTCTCAAGTGAAAACAAACTTGGACAAGGTGGTTTTGGAGCTGTTTATAAGGTAATTTGTACAACCATAGTTGCAGTCATGTTCAGCCGATTGTTAATACCGTATAGTTTCCAAGCATCTTACTATTTTGAAAAAAACGTTTATGCCCATATATCTCACAAGAAAAATGAAATTTAATACTCTATTGAATTTGTTCTTGTTGCAATTTTCTCTTACAAGAAAAAGGAGATGTGTATTTTCTGTAGCATGTATTACAAAGCTATGAATGAAAAAAAAACACATGATATTCTTTTCTGATTTGTATTAATTTCAGGGCCTATTGCCTGGTGGTCTGGAGGTAGCAGTCAAAAGACTCGCAACATGTTCTGTACAAGGTTTACTAGAGTTTAAAAATGAAATTCAGCTGATAGCAAAGCTTCAGCATAAAAATCTTGTCAAGTTGCTTGGCTGCTGTATTCAAGGGGATCAAGAAAAGATGCTTGTCTATGAATATATGCAAAACAAAAGCTTGGACTTCTTCATATTCGGCATGTGCTCCACAAGATTTCATCCTTTCTATGTGATTTTCTCAAGCTGTTTGCAATTTTTCAAGATACTCCATAACTCAACTCTTATATTACAGATTCGAAGAAAAGAGCACAATTGAATTGGTCCACGTGTCTACATATAATTGATGGAATTGCGCAGGGGATCCTATATCTTCACAAGCATTCACGGTTATGTATTGTTCACAGGGATTTGAAAGCAAGTAACATTCTCTTGGATAGCGACATGACTCCAAAAATTTCTGATTTTGGGATAGCTAGAATATTCAGCTCAAATATGACAGAATCAAATACCACCAAAATAGTAGGCACACAGTAAGTACAACACATTTGATTTAAAGGTTTACATCACAAAGAAAATAAGTGTTTCTATATACTTTCTGGATGAGAATAATGCACAACTATATAGCAGTTCTTTCAAAGAGCTGCATGCTGAATTGCTTGCATTAACAGAAAGCATAGTATGAAATAATTCATTTTAACAATATGCTTCTTCAGCCATCATAATATTGTATATACAGATAACTATTTTACTTCATCCACTCAGTGGCTACATATCTCCAGAATATGCTTTTGATGGGGTTTGCTCAGTCAAGTCAGATGTGTTTAGCTTTGGAGTCCTGGTCCTGGAAATAATAAGTGGAAAGAGAACTGCTGGATTTTATCCATATGATGGAAAACTCTACAACCTCATTTCATATGTAAGTAGAAGTAACTCTCAAATTGCATGCTCATTAGCTTATACAATTCTCTTGGGGTTTTCTCAGCCTAACAAAAGAATGTTCTCTTCTAAAAGGCTTGGAAACTTTGGAAAGTCGGAGATTGGCACCAGCTGGTCTGTTGCCACATAGGAAACGAATTGATAGAAAGGTACATTCAGGTGGCCCTTTTATGTGTTCAAGAGAGTGCAGACGACAGACCTGCTATGGAGCATGTGATTACCATGCTGAATAGTGAGAATATTAACTTGCCTAAGCCAAAGCAACCAGCTTACTTCTATGTACGCTCTAGCGAAGAAATTTCATCGTGCGACGTCGGTATAACTATTACATTAGCAAGGTAACTGAGCAATCCAAAATAATGTGAACCAGCCATGTTTTTAAGGTTCCAAGTCTAACATAGTGGCTTGGCTGTAGCTATGATCTTGTCTCTGTATATATTAGTAAGTGGATTTTCTTCTTTTCTGTTTCAAGATGTGGTATATGATTCTGACCCTCTTCATTATATGCATGTTTTCAATATCCATGCTACAATAGAAATCACACTAGAAATGGCAAATATTCCTCTAACAAACTAGATTCAGTAGCACAGCAACCGCAAACAGAGCCTTAGAGTAGGACAGTAATCTAGGAAAAGAAGTATTGTAGCTTAATTATTGTTGTAACCAATTGAGTGGAATCAGATTATCACACATGTGTTTTGTTCAGAATACTAGGCATTCTCTACATGCAAAATCCTAGTGCAGATGGGCACTTGCACTCTTGCAGGTACTGCCTCAGTACCAAGTTCAGATTGGTTACCTGCAGCAGATTCAGATTGGGGGGCATCAAGAAAAAACAGTAGCCATGGGCGATCACCATTTAGGTGGTTTCAATTTTGTTATACCTTGGTAATGCTAAAGAATAAGATCATCAGCTTATACCCACAGGCATAGAAAGTCACCATGGCCAAAATTTACCGTATTAGATTCCGGGCTCGGCCTAAATTAAAGCTCCACAGGTGATACACACAGTAGACGAAAAGCTTCAGTTGCCTTTATGCTTACGGGGAAAAAGGCGAAATCTCAATAAATCCACTACACATCGAAAGAAATATATTTAACCCTAGCAACAATAATGCAGTATTAAGAGCTGGAAATGAACCTGAAAAATGAGGAAAGGCTGTGGAACGTGAGCAGGTGACAGGACATTGACCTGCGAGGACGGTGGAGGGGCGGAGAGATGCACCGCGGAACTAGCACCAACCAGCGGCCCCACCATTCTTGTGCACGGCGCCGCTCCGTTTGGTAGCTTCGCTCCGCCCGCCGGCCGGTGAGCAAGGTGTGGGGCGAATAGGCAGTGGTGTAGCAGCGGCGACGCAGGTTGGGGCGCTGGGCAGGGGGGCCGATGCCGGGGAAGAGATGGGGCATTGGCGCTTTGCTAATCTTGCACGGGCCTACAGTTCGTAGTGGGCTGTGCCTAAGGTTACAATAACCGTCTGGGCTGGTATAACCGGCCGAGCCCGGTTCACCAGTTAGCCGGTATACTAGCTGATTAGCCAGATAAAAGTCGTTTTCGTTGGTGAACAGTTGGTGTTTGGTTAACCTGGTTATACCAGTTAACCTGATTGATAGGTTAGATCAGTTATAGTAATCTATTTTGAATATATATTTTGAAATTTAAAAAAATTGGTTTTTATACAGTTTCACCGGTTAACCGGTCGGTTACTCTGGTTGGTTAAATCGGTTTCATGTGATTCAAATTTTTTTGAATTTTAAAAGTTTTAAAATTATAACCGGAGGTTAACTGGCCGACCAGGGTAACATGTCCAGATTGGTTTCTGGTTAACTAGATTAACTGACGGGTTAATCCTCGTTATTTCAACCCTGGCTGGGCCCTAATCCTGGTTATCTCGTATCACCTATATCTAGCAAATACTAATTGTAAAAGGTAAGTATACAGAAAATAAGAAGAAGAGAGATAGAGATGTATTATAAAGAAAAAAAGTTACATCAAAAAATAAAAATGATAAATATTTTATAAATATAATTTACCAAAGTGTCAAATATTTAAAGACAGTAGCTTCAAAAAGACAGTTTGGCGCCCGCGTCGCTCTCCTGAGGGCGGCTCGGGCGAAATCCTAGCCCGCGCCGCTGCCACCACTCTCCCACCTTGCCGCCATCGGAGCAGGCCGCCACCAACGCAAGTGGCTGCTAGGAAGGTGGCGGATGGGCGCCCCGCACCTCCCCTCCCCCTACCCCACGGCGACGGTGGCTCGCGGCGCTCGCCGCGCCAGCGATGGCGGCCCGCGGTGGGCGACGGCTGGGGAATCCAGCCTCTTCCTCCCCGGATTCGGCTACGAGGAGCCTACGCGCATGGCAGTTGGCCCGCAGCCGCCCCAGATCCCGCGCGGCCACAAGGGCTGCTCGGCCTGGGCATCGTCGTCCGCGCCATGATGCGGGTCCCACCCAAATGATGGCGCTGCCCCCTCTAGGCCAGTGCCGGCTTGCCGTGAGCTGCTGTGCGGTTCATGGCCATTTCTGCGGGAGCTTTGAGCAGAGGCAACGGCCATGGTGGCCGGGGCTGTTGGAGTTTCTGCCTGTTGGCGGCCACGGCGACTGCTGGTCACATCTTGGTTCTATGGTTGCGTCGCTGAGCTTATGGACGCGAGGGCTTGCTTGCCTTTTAGTTTGAGTGGAGAAGCTCCGGGCTGACGCTCTGTTCGGCAGATTGTTGGTATAGTCGACGGTGACACTGTGTGGTGTTGTTTTTCCTCGTTGGAGGCGTCGATGTAGAGCCTTTGGTTTGCAATGCCTCAGGTGAAAACCCATTCCTTGTGCGACAGTGGCGTCTTTGATGTCATCACCTCCTTGGGGGCATCACATTTGAGGCATTGGAGCTCTCTATGTTCTGCTGAAGGCAACTCTTGCTTGACCCATCACATCACTTCTTCTGCCGCTCTCTGTTGGCATTGTGTCTTCGGTAACGGTGAGCATAGTCATTGGGTTCTTGCTTGGTCTTCATTCAGTCCTCTTGGTTGATCTTTCCATATTGATTAGTGATCCTTCCCTGTATGAAGCTTTCTTCCCTCATAGTGCGTCGAAGACACTGGTCCAATTGGCAAATTGAGTAGCCAACCCCTCCTAGCTAGACGCAGTGGCTCTATTAACTGAGGTTGTGGATTGGATGGTTTCGAGTCTTATGAGTGTTGGCTCTCTTGTGCTGTCTCTCTTGTTGGAAGCCGGGTCAGCAAGATCCTGAGGAGATTCTTGTTCTCTTCTGACGTCCATCCCTCCTTCGAGGCTTCCTTCCCTTGAAGGGCGTCGGATGATGTCAAAGAAAAGTGGCGGCCAGACGACTGGGGTATGCCCTGGTTAGAGTAAGATGGGAGCGATGGTTCAATTGTTTTCACCATGAAGTCGGCAAGCAGGTTTTTCGATGATTGTGCGAACTAGATCGGCTACACTCTCTCGATGGAGCGGTCGGGACTTGTGTGTGATGGTTTTCTTTTCTCATCAACAATTTGTAACTCTAGGGCTTAATATTTTATCTCGGTTATTGTTGATGTATTTCTTTTGTTTT
This sequence comes from Eleusine coracana subsp. coracana, assembly GCA_032690845.1. Lineage (NCBI taxonomy): Eukaryota > Viridiplantae > Streptophyta > Magnoliopsida > Poales > Poaceae > Eleusine > Eleusine coracana. The sequence goes on from CM064430.1 coordinate 49,625,960, forward strand.
CTTCTCATATCTCCTCTGGAGATGACAAACTTTGTAAGTTTTTTATTTCATTCAATTGAAATGAGTAAATTCAGGTGGATATCCCCCACCGTAGTTTCCTCAAAAAATATATATTTAAAGACAGAAGGCGAGAAGCAGTGCAGAACAGTACGGCGCCTCTTTTGTTTCTCCAGGGTACGGGTGGGAGCACCAATTTGCTTCAGAAAAATAATGCAAGTACTAGATGCTGCAGTTCAGTTTTTAGAACTCTATTACACAAACGCTCGAGATGTTTCAATCCAAAATCACGAACCTTCCGTATGAACTCTAGTTTATCTAGTAGACAGAGTGCAGCAAACTCTGCCCCTCGTGCACATCGGTTTCTACCTTCGTGACAATGCAAATCAAATCGGCTGTAATTAAGCACGCGGCAGGTGGCCAGTCTCTTTCGATATGATGACACTTGGTTATAGAATTCGTGCAACTAAGTTTGTTCGTATATCATTTCCACGACACACGAGGCCGTTGAGTCGCAATCATCATATATCTTGTTGAAATGTTTTGTTATTTCAGGACCAACTTTCTATCCATCACGTTCTGTTTGTTTAAAAAAACTAGACCCATGGAGATATGACGGCTTCCGGGCATTGTATTTAAGGAGAAGATCCTCTCATGTAGATCTAGAAAACTCCCGAATCTCCCTCCCCCCTTATATTAGGACCACCAGTCTTGTGAGAACCTGGGCCGGAACCGCCATGGGCACCGTTGCTTCCAGAGGTGAGGCCTTAACCAAATGCTTTGGTGCGGAGAGAGGCGAGGGAATTTTTTAACCCAGATCACAAATTCGCTCTCACTGGAAGTCGAACCTAGGACCTGAGAGGTGCTACTCAGACACCTTACTAGTGAGGTAAAGACTCTTTCGCACCTTCTGTTTGTTTAACATATTATTTATTGCTAGATATCTTAATACGTTGAGGTTCCCTACACATCTTAATCCAGTTATATGCCAGTCACTTGACAAAGTGTACTAGGCTGGAACTGCTTTCATTATCCTAAACAAATTGTAACTAAATGAATATTATTAGCAAGACCCAAAAGCCTGGTATTACACGTACACAATGCTAAGATCAGTTTGTTGGATCATCTTGTTACCTGCAGGTTTAATAAAAAATATAATAAGACTTAAGAGCATCTTCAAGAGAGTCATAAATTCTCCCTAAATTAAATTAATAGGATTTAATTTTAAAAAACCATCTTCAATAACTCCTCAAAACAAGTTACAGATTTTTTTTGATCAATCTTTGAGAAGCTTTTAGAGATGCTCTAAAGTAACTTTACATGATACCATGAAACTAAGTAGTAAGAACTGAATATCATGAGGGGACAAAAAATTCCATGCCTCAGCTTTACGGGGAAAGGAGAGTCGTTCTAAATTATTTTGAAGATTCATGCAGTTCATGTGGTAGAGGTCTTTTTGGCCCTCCATGTGAAATAGGCTTAAGACGGCGGGAAAGGGTTGGAGTGTTTTCAACAGTTAACATTAGGTTAATCTTCTTGTTGAAGGAGCACAGATTTCGATGCATGGAAACTCAACATCTAACCTTGTAATAATATAAATAAGATGTTGAAAATGTCAACAATGGAATTCATAACAATAGAGCAACATGGTCAATTAAAATTCTAAACAACTAGGTATACCAAGCAGGTGAGCAGCCAACTGATCCAGCCTGCGTTTTCATTAGCCGTGGTCGGTCAGTAGGTCATACTGACTAGGTAATACTAATGATGCATGAAGGTACGGTATATGCAACTACAGAATCGAAGAACCATTTCCTTTTCTTTGACTTCGAAACGTGGAGAATTTGTTAGTCTGGCTGACCAACTTATTGACTACTGTCAACCTTCAAAGATACATAACTACTACATTCTTCTTTTTCACCGAAAGAGCCACAATAAAGATATATTCCCTTTATAAAAAATTAGTCACATTTCCTAAAAGCAAAAAGTTGTTAACACACAAGAAAGCTAGATAAAACTATGATAGACGGTAGACATTGATCCGCAAGAATGTGTTGAATTAGAAGTATGGAACGTACAGAGACATTCCTAAGAACAACATTATGAGAATACTACCAATACTATTGGTGGAAACAGGCAGTAGTACTATTGACTCGGGATGTTCAATGTCAAATAATACTGCCAATACTATTGTTTTACGAAGCAACCACCTCATGTGCTAAAATTTAAATGTATGAGACGGCTTTCACACCATTATATGAATTTTAATAGTTTTTTAATCTATAGATATTCCTTTTTACATGCACAAATTAAAAAACATATAGTTAGAATGAGACAGTTAAAGAGACCGTCTATTATGTAAACCGTCTCATAACTCGTCTTAAGATTATATGTCATATATGAGACGAACTATGAGACGATATCATTGTACTTATCCTAAACCAAACTATATCTATGAAAAAAAATGAAAAGAGCTTGTTTGTGCACAGGGTAGGCATCTACATGTTGGAGCTGAATGTTTCCAAATCTGGCTAATATGTTTTTGCCACCCAGGATGTGTACGCCACCAATGATGCATCCATTTCATAGGCATGCATGCATGAATCGACCCACTCGTCAGAGGAGTCAGTGACAAGTTAGCAATTTTTTAATCCGACATTACAGTTTGATTATTGTCTGTACACAGCTGCTCATCAACAAGGCCAAGTGCAGCTATGGCGATCAACTGCTAATACTTTATTGGCTAGTAGTAGCAACCTTGGCTTGCTGAATCGAATTGCCTGTCTCACATCTAAACAGAACCAGATCTGATAAGTTTCCCGGGGGCCCACCAAATCCTTAACAAAAATTGTGACACGTCAGACTAACTCATCCTTCAGTCATCGTCCACTGTAAACTACAGTATACTCGCTGTAATGAAAACCGTCAGCAGCTACAGCCACAGGAGCAGTTCAGTTCGTCCAAAGGGTTCGACAAGAAGAGATTTTCAGACATTAGATGGCATCCAGCAATCCCTGCATCAGTGAGCTCAGATGGGGTGTTCGAGGTCAACCCTCTCCAGCTTAAGCTAAACATACTCTCCCTTTCACTGGTAAGCAGAGCTCGGTTAATTAACCACGCCATCAACCAAACCCCTTCATGCCCGTTTTTTTATTATATCCGAGTAGTTGTGAACTCAATTAATTAGCCTGAGCCCTCGAATCCTCGATGGGTGCTAGTAGTATATCTGAGCGCGCGCGGCTATAGGTTAGCTTATTCTGTGTGTCACTCCTAGGCAGCAGCAGCCGCACCTTTGGCATTAGCCGTCCCCAACGTGTCGTCCTTCACCACCAAGCTGCTGCCACCATGCTTGTCCTCTTCCTCCTCCTCGGCATCACTGCCTCCACGCCGTCCGTGGTGGCGGCCGACGGCGGCGGGGCCGTGCCGGTGGTGAACCCCTTCTCCTACTTCTGCAACTCCACCGCCGTCCGCCGGACCTACCTCCCCAACAGCACGTTCGCCGCCAACCTCGCCAGCCTCGCCGCCGCCCTCCCCATGAACGCCTCCGTCTCCGGCGGCTTCTCGGCGGGCGCCTTCGGCTCGCCGCCGGACGCGGCGTACGGCCTCGTGCTCTGCCGCGGCGACTACGGCGGGCCCACCTGCGCGTCGTGCCTCGAGTCCCGGTTCCGCGACGCCGACAGCTTCTGCCCCTACAGCAGCGACGTGACCGTGTACCACGACCAGTGCCAGCTCCGCTTCTCCGACCGCGACTTCCTAGCCGGGGCGGGGGCGGGCGGCTCCAACCTCCCCGAGAGCGTGGCGTGGAACATGAACAACGTCTCCGGCCGCAGCGCCGCCGCGTTCGACGACCTGGTGGCGCGCCTCGTCGGCGCCGTGGCGGACGCGGCGGGCAAGGCCACGAGGCGGTACGCGACGGGGCAGGCCGGGTTCGCGAGGGAGCGGACCAACGTGTACGCGCTCGCGCAGTGCACGCCGGACCTGACGCCGGCGCAGTGCCGGGCGTGCCTCGCCGGGCTCATCGCCCAGGTGCCCACGTGGCTCAAGGGGAGAGTCGGAGGGAGGATCCTCGGGGTGCGCTGCGACGTCAGGTACGAGAACGATCTCTTCTTCGCGAGGACCAGCGACATGGTGACGCTCACGCCGTTGGTGGATACGTCCAAAGGTCAGTCCCCCAGTTCGTAAATTTGATAGATATCAAACTACGTACTCCTGTGTTCGTAATAAATTTGATGAAATCCAAATCTTCTTTTAAAAAGGATCATTTATTTCGTTTGGGGGAGAGAAAATTAATAATGTGCTTTTACGTTAGTCTTGCATGGAAGCTTGAAAATAAATTTGCTCTAAAAGTGGCACCTATGCATTTCTTTTATTCCTAAATACATTATCAATGTTTGTCCATTTGAATTTCTTTGAGTTAAAGAATCTGTTTCACATTTTTTATTAATTACTAAGATATGATATTTTAGGAAAACCACCAAACTATTATCAATTCCAGAAAGTAATCATTACCATTGCAAAAATCTTTTTTTTGTTTGCTTGAAATGAAACCAATTTGTGCCGAAGAAAGTATTTGGATTGTTGCAGCAATATAAAAACAGCATTATTCTATATTGGATAAACTAACGTAAACTTTTTTGCATTGCCTATTTTAAAAAATATAACAAGGAAATATAGTGTGTATGGTCTTGTATTAAACTGCATATTTCTGTATATAGAAATGCAACATAGGCTCAGTATAGCTCTAAGCTGAGGTGATTGATACTGTATTTAATTTTAGGACAACTTTTATTTCAAAAGAATATAGAGGGTCAGTTAATTTTTTATGTACACTAGAGGAAAGCAATCTCTAAATGGAAGATTACATTACATCACCCACGCGGTAGCCCCTTCCACTGGCTATCCTGGGTTAATTTTCCATTGGACGATTTAGCTACATTACAATATGATCTGTTGTCAATGCACAAGACAATCCAACGCTCACCTGCAAATTTTCTTTACATGTATGACGTGCTAAAGTTGAACTATGCTTGCATCAAAAGACCAATATGCCTAAGCCTAAACATGCTTATCTACTAACAGTAGGTCCTGTTTGACTTTGCTCCTCCTTTAGAAACATGAGCACACGGACGCGCGTCTCAGCCTATAGGAACGCACCCCAGTTGCGGCGTATCATATATCCGTGTGCATGCAGCACGAGTTCCGGTCTGTCCCTGTTTCAAGCCTTACCTTTGGTTTCAAACGGTCAGATTAGCTTATAGTAGCCACATATTTCCTGAATTCAAACAACCGATTTTTTCCCTTTAAAGTTCTCAATATTTTCAGAATATAAAAACCGAACCCTTGGTCGGTCTCTTCTTTATTCCACCTTGCCATGTGACCTTGCTTCGACTGCATTGGCCGAGAGGAGCAGCCCTGCATGCACTCGCTTTTATTCTAAGCCACAAACGACATCGATCCACTGCTGGATTTTCTCGATCTACAGGCCGCTGAATTATTTATTTTTGTTAACACACATCCAATTCTACTTTGTCATTTATTCTGGAAAAGGCTGCGCAGAGCCCTACAAGACATGTTATAACGTAGTATATATATATATATATATATATATATATATATATATATATATATATATATATATATATATATATATATATAACTTCATTTCTCCCGATTTGTGAACTTAAAACTTCTGGTGTGGCCGACACAACAACTGATCTGTTGTGTGAGAGACCAAGCCAGACCCGGTTAGTTTAAGCCTCGGGCTCTTGCCTCTTTACGTTTTATTCTCTTCATACGATCCCATTCTCACGACGCCTTCACGTGCACCACGAGACGCATGGGCTGGCCGTGGATGGATCGGCAGAAAATTCCCGACGATTTCACCTCGCTTTTCAGCTCGCCCCACTGCTCGCCTTTGTTCCCCTGAGCTGTGTCTGTGTACGTACTTCCCAGCCTCGGCCCCGGAACCCGGACACAGCAGGTCGCCGGCATCCGGCGGGCGGCGGCCTCTCGTTCCGCCCGAGCCGCACGACGCGCTCCGCCGCGATCACATGGCTCCAGATCCAGATGGTGATGGGCAGGACGCTGGTGGGCGCCGCGCCATGCTGCGAGAACACACTGAACAGGGCGTGCACGTATGTACGCGACAAAAGGCGCCTGGTTTTCTTAATCTGGGTGATGCTGCTGGTACGGTGGTACCCTGTTTCGCTTTCTTGCGCTGCTTTGCCTCCTTTTAGAATAGAGATGGAGTAATAACGTAAACATTGCTTCGTCACCACGGCGACCTAATGCTAAGCTTTTAAATTAGTCGCCGGTGAGACCCCGGTGTTTGACTCTCTTGGCCTTGGGTTTGTCGTTGATGGCTCTGACCGGGTGGCGTTGGATGTGTTCGTCTGAAGGCTGAAGATTCTTCGTGCCACCAATCATGGTCCATATCTCAAGTGGTTGCTGTAACTGCCGATCATATTGTTGTCACGTAACTCGATCACGTTCGCCCAGACTAGCTAGTTCCGGTCAAATTTCTTTGCACATCATTGCTGTTGAAGAAGTCCTTATATATATAAAAAAAGGATATACCACCACCGGTTTCATTTTCATGTCACTAGGATTTCGTGTTCCAACTACATGATAAAAAAAGATTGGAGTGAGTAGTAGTTAAAAGCAATGCTGTAAGTCTGTAACAGCTCTGCTATGTCAAATTGTAATGACAAATGATAATAGTTGTTACTAGTTTTATATTTTTCCTCTGCAACCAAACGTTCAGTTTGAATCCTGCAACCCAACTTTGTGTTCGAGGCGGCACCAACTGAACCACTTTGCACCATGTTCAGGGAGCGACAACAGGCTTTGGATCGTCGCGGTGGTCGTCCCCGTATCAGTGCTCCTACTCTGCTTCTTGGCTTGCTTCATGTGGATCAGAAGGCGAAGACAAAGAAGTACGTGTGATTTGGTTCTGTGGCACGACTATCATCTGCTTGGTGTGACTAGATAGCTAACAGCACCTTTAATGATCAGTTATCAATATGTCAGGGAGGGTGAGCATGCCGACCATGTCCATGGAAATGGAGCAGGTGCTCAAGCTCTGGAAGTTCGAGGAGAGCGACTCCGAGTTCTCGCTCTACGAATTCGACCAGATCGCTGACGCTACAAACAATTTCTCTGACGAGAACAAGCTCGGCCAGGGCGGTTTCGGTCCCGTTTACAAGGTACTGGTCGATCCAGTAAATTTCATGAATCCATGTAGATAATTAACCATAAATACTGACTGTTCAGTACAATATAAGTTGCTTCGATCGGTCCTGTTTACATTGTGCTTCGCTTGTGGTTGTATTGTATTTCACTATTTCAGGGTGAACTGCCTGATGGTACCGAGATCGCGATCAAGAGGCTTTCTTCGTGCTCTGTGCAAGGGCTGATGGAGTTCAAGACGGAGATCCAGCTGATCGCAAAGCTGCAGCACACGAATCTGGTGCGGCTTATGGGCTGTTGCATCCAGGCCGACGAGAAGGTGCTTATCTACGAGTACATGCACAACAAGAGCCTTGACTTCTTCATCTTTGGTACGTGCATCGAGTCCTGACCACTAAGCATTGGCCCTTAAGGCCACATTTTCCCTTTTTCGTTGCAGCCACTGACATAGTAATTTGCTTGCTAATTCAATTGTATATGCGATTGAATTGCAGACAGCGTCAAGGGGGCGGTATTGAACTGGGAACGGCGGTTCCGCGTCATCGACGGGGTCGCACAGGGTCTGCTCTACCTGCACAAGCACTCTCGGGTGCGGATCATCCACCGTGACATGAAGGCCAGCAATATTTTACTAGATAAAGACCTGAACCCCAAAATCTCGGACTTCGGCATGGCCAGGATCTTCAGCTCCAATGTCACAGAGGCCAATACCACTAAGGTCGTCGGCACACAGTAAGTAAATTACACACACCACATATTACGTCAATGCATGCGTACAATTTGTTGGTGATAATGTTACGTTTACAATGTCGGTAGCTTAATTATGTGTTCTTCTCATGAATCAGCGGTTATATTGCACCGGAGTATGCTTCAGAGGGCATTTTCTCTGTGAAATCGGATGTTTTTAGCTTCGGTGTTTTGCTCTTGGAAATCATCAGCGGAAAGAGGACGGCCGGGTTCTACCAGTATGGCAAGTTCTTCAATCTCACAGGATATGTAAGCACATGTCTTCTTGGATCCCCTTCAATACAGCAAACTTCTTACAATTTCTTTTATTTTATTTCACACTCTGAATTCATTGGTGGCGCTCTCATTTAGTTTCATGACTAGATCTGCCTTCATTATCTATCACTGAATCTATTTTATCAATTCTCTTGTAGGCCTACCAGCTATGGAAGGATCAGAAATGGAACGAACTGGTGGACCCGGTGCTGGGCAACGATTTCCCGGTGCCCGAGGTGATGAAGTGCATACAGGTCGCGCTGCTCTGCGTCCAAGACAGCGCCGACGACAGGCCCGCCATGGCCGAAGTCGTTGCCATGCTAGGCAGCGAGGGGCTAACCATGCCAGAGCCCCAGCAGCCGGCCTACTACAACGTCAGGATCTCCAACATAGCCGCCGCGTCGTCGGACTCATTTGGCGAGTCGTCGTGCCGGATCAGCAGCATGACCTTGACTGATGAAGAAGGTAGATAGCAGCAGGGCAGGAACAGATGTAGGACGCATGTAGTAATTTGTGATCTCATCCAAACATTTCTAGATTGGTAAACTGTACAGGATTGTTATTTGACTATACTTCAGATATACCAACAACGGGACAGAATATATAGGTTAACATTGTTGATGCAAGATAGGACGGTGCCCATCAACGTGTTTAAGACTTTCTACTATTTCCAGTTTTTTTTATTAAGTACGTTCGGACAACACTTTAGTTTTTTTTTAACTAAAACAACTACCCTTAAGCTAACAATTTAAAACTAGAGAGAATACTCAACCAGAAAATTTGGGTTCATTCTACGGCATCACCAACTAAATAGTGTGCAATACTCGATTGAGAGCCTAGCACCATCCGTTGTGGCTGGTATATCGCCAAGAATCTGTAAGGAAAGAACAGTGGCTGAAGCTCTTGAGAATGGTGTCTGGGTACAGGACGTTCGTAATGGTCCTCGACTATCTTGGCATGGGATAAGAGAATTTTTTATGTTGTGGTACTGTTTGAGAAACATCACGCTATCGGATCAGGAAGACCATTGTCGTTGTTTTGGTCACCGGCTAGTAGAATTTGTTCATGGGATGCGTACTTTGGGCTCGGTGATGGCTTAGCAAGAGGACACGCGGGGTTATACTGGTTCAGGGAAGACCCCCTATGTCCAGTTTACTAGCCTACTCGTGTTACATGTCACAGGGAGGAGTACAACAATGGCGAGAGAGGAGGGGTGCTCCAAGTCTCAGTGTTAGCAATGGCGAAAAATGTGAGTGTGCTGTGTCGTTCGTTGTGGGGGAGAAGAAAGGCGTCCCCTTTTATATGCCAAGAGGACGAGCCCATTTAGAGAGAGAGAGAGAGAGAGAGAGAGAGAGAGAGAGATAACGTTCTACGTGTATGGAGTTGTTGAAGGCGTGCGGGAGAAGGCGTCATCTTGGGTCGGTGGTGTGGTCCCCAGTCCTTGTAGGCCACCGTCCTGACCTTGCAGCAGGGGGAGGGCACTGTGCTTGAGCGTGCCCCCATTCTCTGTCGTTTGGGTTGAGCTCCACTTGCCACTATGTTTGGCGTGCTCTGCCATACGAAGAGCGATGCATCAGGGGCGCGGTCACGTTGCCCAGGTGGGAGTTAATCTTGCTGTCCATCAGGCTGTCCTGCATCATCACTATAGGGGGTGTCATCGGGCGATAGCGTCATCGAGTGCCCTGCCGTACCTGCCCCCGTCAGCAAGGGTTGATGATGAGAGGAGCAGGTATGCATGAGGGGATTTGACGCCCCCCTATACTGTGCTTGTACGGTGAGTACGACATTTAAGGCCGGGTGGTTGATGGTAGTCGACCGCTGACTCGCCCGACCCCCTTCCAGGGGTCGGATCGCCGAGGCCGGGCTGCTCGGGCCCACCCGAGGTTAGGATCTATCTTGTCCATGCAGGGCAATCGAGTTTCCCCATTCCGTCAACCCCGGCTCATGTCAAGATTCTATCGCCGTGTCCCATCCGGGCCCGGGTTCCGAGGAAGGAGGCGCCTACTTCACGATCATGGGCTATGGGGACCTACACTGTCACGACCACAACATTGGTGGGGACTCCGGTTTTTGCACCAGAGTCATCGGGCTCGATGAATGAGGTGTGTTCGTGGCCCACCTGACAAGCCGGCTTGGTCGCGACTCCTTTTGAGGGGTCGTGCGAGTCGTGACGGGTTCCCGACTTCCTATCGAGGGGTCAAGTGGGGCTCAGTCAGCTCCCGACCCCCTCGAGAGGTCGGGCGAGCCGGGACGGCGACGCGGTCTTCATAGCCGAGTGACGAGTTTCGTACAGACGCCTTCCATGTGGGACCCGTGCGGGTCACGCTCACACGGCAACTCGATGAGTCTTTGGTCCTTTGCCGCGTACTTAGTTTTCTTCGAGGAGGGGCCACGTGGCACCCTGTTATTTACCCCCGATAGAAGCCCCTGAGCGAGTCGGAGAGTCGTTCAGGGGGTTTTGACACTGACACGGGTTGAAGGTTGCGACATGGTTCGCGGGCCTTATAGTTTATCCGGGCAAGGTGCGCATGAGCGCACTCGACGGGTGTAGCCCCCGAGCCGGGGTGAGTTTTTGATAAAACTCACGCCCCAGGTTTATCTCGACGGTAAAGCATAGGGATGCTGTTTTGGCGAGGGTGCATGCGAGCGCACTCGTCAGTTGTAGCCCCCAAGCCAGAGGAGGAGTTCGTACGGACTCGTTCTTTGGCTTTATTCATCGGACGCCCTCACGAGGGCACTGTGGCGCCCGTGGGCTTTGGACCCCGCATCCTGGTTTGAGTAGACGGCGCGTGGCGCCGCAGAGAGAGTTGTTCGTAGCGCCTCCGTGGTGGGGCGTGACCTGTTTGCCTAAAGAAGGCGTGACAGGACGCTGCCCGAGCCGTAGGCGCGTCGTCCTTTCTTGTCGTGAGGCGAGCAGGGGTATCTTTCAGTCGGTCCCGGATCTGACGCGCCACGCGCCTGGGTGGCTTGTAGCCAACGGCTCTCATCCGGGATGGTCCTCTTGTCAGTTTTTTGTATTAGCATGGCGTGCGAGGGCCTCCCGTGCTCTTTCATTGGGCTCAGCACCCGCGTAGGGAATCCAAGGCCTAGGCCTAGCCCGGCTATTTAAGGATGCCTCCGGGCGGCGTCCCACTCCATCGCTACACCCAGGACCGTTGTTTTGAATTCCTAGTTAGCTGAAGGGTGACTGTCTTTTGGGTGCCGGCTCGCTGTGCCTATGGCTTCCGGGTGTGACGGCGCCCTTGGTGATGACGATGGAGATGAAGACTCGCTGTCGACCAGCCCCCGGCCGCCCTGGCGGGGTGGCTCCGCTGGTCGTAGGGAGGCTGGTCAACTTCCGTTACGTCCCTCCCTCGTCGGGGTGAGACGGAGTTAAAGGGGCTCCCACATGGAGAGTTGCCATGGCTTATTAGGTCCCACCATGTTCATCCTTATCAACGACTGTAGGAATGAGGTCAAGGAGAGGCGTCGCAACGGTCTCCCTATCCGCGTGGGGGTCGCTGCTCCAGCCACAGCCACACAACGCGACCAAGCTGCTTGCCTTCTTCATAGGCGGAAATGGCTAGCCTCATATGAGGGCATCCTTCCCCAACGACGAGGAGCCGCTGGTGCTTCACCTCATATGTACCTGCTGAGGTACGAGTACCATCTTTTCCTTGTAATAGACTCCCGGGGGTCAATTTTGTCTTTTCTTTGTTAGATAGGGAGAGAGAGAGAGAGAGAGAGAGAGAGAGAGAGAGAGATTGTAAGTGTTGGCCCTTAAGAGGTCTTGTTAGTAAGGAATAAAGAATGTGACCCCGCAGTTGGATCTTGTTTTGTGATGCTGACCCTCGTGCCCCCGCTCGATGCGGATGGGTCGGTCAAGCGGTTGTTTCGAATTTCTCGTTTTCTCCTTCCGTGCCTCGTTCGTGAGACAAAGGATAGAGCCAGGCCTCAGTTTCACCTCGAGGGCTGAAACATGGTTGCTCGGTGAGCTGCTATCGGGTCAGTTCGAGTGAGATCCCTGGTTCCCCGTCGGCGGGGTCCCAGTGAACCAGCAGGTGGTTGACCTCATAAATCCGTTTTTTGGACTTGTCTAGTTATCGTGACCATTCGATAGGTCACGATGGCTAGCCGCCTCTCTTCACAGAGATACCAAAGGACAAGATGAAACAAGACTCAAACGCTACTCTGCGATACCCGCGACCCCCTGGGGGTCGGGGTGTTGGCCGCTAGGTGTGCCCGTCGCTCGTGCCCCTCGCTCTGTGTGATGCACTCGGTGGCTGTCGAAGCCCTCGGTGGGACCAGCCTTAGAACCCTGGCGCCCTCGGGCCGTCGGGGCTGTTTCCATCCTCTTATCCAGTCTTACCTGTGATACCCATCCCTCAGTGGGGTCGGGTGGTTGACTTTGTGCCTTCGCCTCCCTCATTGTTGCTGGCTATGCGCGCTTGATGCAATGTGGTATGGCCGGAGGGACCCACACACTATGCCTGTTGCAGAATTCATAGTGCGGCGGGGGGCTTAGATAGGTCCTGTGCGGCCTGCCCCACTGGCCTGCCCCACTGCCATGGTAAATAGGTGGGAGTTAAGTGGACGCGATTTACCTGGCGTCCGTATCGTGGTGGTTCCGAGCGTGGTGTGTGGCCGCTCTGTCTTCCTTGGTGCGGAGATCGAGGGAGCGTTTTTTTCATCACGGCAGAGGTAGTGGTGGGGCCCAGGCTGCACGATGCCGTTTGTGGGAAGCGAGGAGTTTTCAGAGTGGTGAGAGGAGTGGAGTTATGGAGACGTGTGGGAGGGGAAGTTGAAGAGTTCATCACCAGGTGAGTCAAGGGCGGATTTTTGGCGGTCAGTTACGGTCGCATCCTGGGTACAACCCCCTACTTAAGTCCTTTGACGCCGAACCCTTCGTCTTCCTTTCGCTTTCGTTGCTACCACGCCCTTGCTTCCTCTGCTTCTTATTCTTCCTTGCTCTTTCCCGCCGCCGCTTTGTCACCGCCATGTTGGTCTTCACCCGATCCATAGTGATGCGGAAGGAACTGGAGGGACTTGTCCAGGCCGGCCTCCTCGCCCCTCTCACCGAGGCGGTGGAGTGGACCGTGCCGGGGAATGAGACACGACCTGAGCCTCCAACGGGCTATGTGGTGTCCTTCATCCCCTTCAAGTGGCGCGGGCTCGGAAGGCCGATGCACGACTTCTTCAGGGCCCTGCTCTACCACTACGGGGCGGAGCTGCAACACCTGAATCCCAACGTGATCTAGTATCTCAGCCTTCGTGGCCTTGTGTGAGGGATTTCTTGGGATCACGCCCAACTTCGCTCTGTGGTGCCACTTCTTCCTCGCCATATGCATCCAGCGCAAGGCCCCTGGTGCCGACTCGCTCCCCTGTACCATTGGGTGCGTGGGGATTCGGCTTCGCAATGACCGATCGGCTAAGTACATCCAGATGCCTACTCCGACCACCCACTCCGGGTGGCATTGAAGGTGGTTCTATCTGTGCAATCCAGAGCTGCACCCTCTCCCTGAGTACACCGGGCATGACATCTCAGAGGCCCGTGATTGCTCGAAGTGTGGAGCGAGGAAAGACGGGAAGAAGGGGATCAGGCACGCGCTCGCTGCCATCGCCCACCTGAAGGGGTCTGGCCTCGACGACACGGGTGTCGTCGGGTGGTACCACAAGCGGCAGTTCGCGCCGCTATGCAACCATCAGCTTTTGATGTTCTTGGTCGACGACTGTAGCCGGGTGGTGCCAGACAACATGATGGCGGCAGAGCTGTTGCCCGGTACCGAGGTGGAAAAGCGGGTGAAGGCGGTGCTAGGCTCATCTACATCGGCTTGGCCTGTCCCTGGAATGTCATTGATGCATCCTGATCCACAAGCGGTCAATATGGTAAGGATCTATGCCCTCTTGCCAATACGTTGTTGTCTTTTTTTTTTGCTTTTGGTGGTGATTTGATTCTGATGTGTCCTTCTCATTTCTTTGCCTTTAGTCCCAGTGGACCTGCTACATCCGAACCCCCACTCTCCGGTTGCCAGAGGGGAGGGCCGTCAGGACCACCAACCGCTTTGAGGACGTGGCTTGGCGGGACGCCAAGCGGGAGGTGAGGAAGAAGAAAGACACCAACATCCGAGCAAGTCTCGGGAAGGCGGAAAGGTCATGGCAGCATCAGGCGTTGCGGGAGGAGAAGGAGAGGAGAGGGGAGAACCCTGACACCGCGTTGACCGCTTCAACCGAGGAGGAGGAGGAAGAGGACGAGGTCAGGGGTGCTTCCGACGACTCGGAAGGATTGAGCGGGTTTGAGGACTCTACGGAGGAAGGTGACGGCGAGGGCGCGGGTGATGTTGAGTATGATGATGGCGACGGCGACGGAGATGACAATGACGACGACAATTTCGGTGGTGACGCAGGGCTGGCGGCCGGCCTTAGCTATGTGCCCTTCACGCGACCGACCCTGGGGATAGGATCATCCTTGATCTCGCCCTCTTCCTCCGGGTCGGGAGCGCCTGAGGGCCACTGCCTGGTTGAGGAGACGACGCTGATTCGGTCTGGGTTGGTTGAGAATGTTCGGTCGCCGGCCCCGACTGGGGGCGCTCCCACGAAGCCAATCCGAGCGATAGGCTCCCCAATCGAGGGACTGTTCCAGCAGGCAGGACCGGGGCCGGAGGCCAGGCCGGCACGGGCCGAGATGCCACCCGCCGTAGGCGCGGCCCAGCTCGCGTCCCCTGCCATGACCGGGGAGAAGTGTTTGCGGGAGGAGCAGGTGGGGGGTGACGTGCCCGTCAGGAGGCGTCGGGCTTTGGGCCAGGACCCTCGCCAGACCAAACTGTTCACTATGAAGGGGCTTAAGACGGGAGCGCAATGCAGAGGTTGTCGCCACGGAGGCGGCGCGGGCGCGCAATGCGAAGGCCACCGTGGCCG
Organism: Eleusine coracana subsp. coracana; assembly: GCA_032690845.1. Lineage (NCBI taxonomy): Eukaryota > Viridiplantae > Streptophyta > Magnoliopsida > Poales > Poaceae > Eleusine > Eleusine coracana. The sequence continues at coordinate 49,641,041 of CM064430.1, forward strand.
TGACAAGCTCCCGGGTTGTCCTGCCCCCGGTGGCGTCCAGGGGCACTGGCAGTGGCATTGCGATGGACGTCGAGACGTCGGTCGGCCGCCGTGATGGGCCGGGGCGACATGATCTCCACTTTGGCACGCACCGAGGTGAGGGACTTCACTGTGATCGGTGCAGGGCTGGCGGTGGACGCTCTCGGGCGCGGAGCTGCACCACTGTTGGCAGAGGAGCGTGCGCTGCTAGAGGGTGAGCTCCGTTCAATGGAAAACTTGTGCAGCCCCACTGAGCTTCATGTCGTTGCCGCATACCGAGCTTTGAGGATCGAGTGCGAGGCCTCTGCCATGGCGTCTCTCCATGCCCTGGCTGATGCCCGTCAAGAGCTGAAGGAAGAACATCGGCTAGAGGAGGATATTGGCACGAGGATGGTCGAGATGGAGGCCTCCCTGGAGCAGACCGGGCGCGAGCTCGGCCGGGTGGATCATGAGGATGGTCGAGATGGAGGCCTCCCTTGTGCGGCAGGCCCCTTTTAGCTTGTTGACTTTGACGAGTGGTGTTGCGTAGATCTGGGATCATGATTAGTGGTGGTGGAGGACTCCCTTTGCTAGGAGGTTGAGCAGGGGAACGTGTTCTGCACTCTACGGGGTCGAGCGACACGGGAACTTTGGGTGGAGCTTCCTCTGGACGCCGCCCCCATTGAGCAGGTCGGGTCACTGATGGAGGCGGGTTGTGAGTGGATTCGGCGGGGTGTGTGCTTCGGCGTGCACCTCGCTTTCAGTGTGTTCGCCACTCACTTCGACCTGACTGAAGCCGACTTTGAGGTCTTCAGCGCAGGCCATGTTGAGGGGCATACTCCTGCGTAGATGGAGGCGATTCGTGTCCGCACTGCTCCCCACGCCGACAACCTAGCCCGTGCGCACGAGGAGGAGGCGCTCCCTAGGGCGGATGAAGAGAATTAGTCAGTGGTCGTTTTTAGTTGTTCTTTGATTAGTTCTTGTGGGTCATCATGCCCATGTAATAATTTAAGTTCAAACTAGTGCTTGCTTAGTTTCATTGGCCCATGTAGGCCCTAAACAATTTTAGTTTGCTTTTAATTTGATTGAAGTGTTAGGCCTCTGCCCTTCCTGTTTTGATTTGTGAAGTTTGAGCCCCATGAGCCCTCCGAGGTTTCGTTTCATCGGTGATTGCCGTTGTCGTGGCTGCTGGGGCAAGCACAATGTTGCGCCGTCTGACCGACTCGACCATGAACCTGCATTGTCCGTGGCTTACTTCACTTATCGCCACAGTCAGTTTTCTGGTCCAACATTTTTCTTTTTTGAAAAGAAAAGAAAAAACAAACTGTGTGGTGCCATGTGCCCCATGCGCCTAGTTGCCCCCGAGTGACACACGACCCCTTTGGAGGGGTCGGGAGTCACTTAAAAGCAAAGTGATGCATGAAACAGAAAGTTAGGGATTGAATTTACGTAGTTGTGAGATGTTCCACGCATTCTTGAGCTCAGCGCCTTGGACGGTCTTTAGCTTGTAGGTGTCTGGGCGGAGGATTCGAGAGACGACGTATGGTCCTTCCCAATGTGATGAGAGCTTGTGTTGACCCCTGTTGTCTTGAACCCTGCATAAAACAAGGTCATCCATGAGTAGGGCCCTGTCCCTCATGTTTCGGTCGTGATAGCGCCGCAGTGCTTGTTGGTATTTCACCGAGTGGAGGAGAGCGACATCTCGGGCTTCGTCCAGTTGGTCTAGTGCATCTTGGAGTGCCCTCTCGTAGCCCTGCTCGTCGTACGCGCGCACTCATGGTGCCCCATAGTGCAAATTAGTGGGCAGGATTTCCTAAGACCCGTAGACCATAAAGAAGGGCGTGAAGCCCATCACGCGACTTTGGGTCGTGTAGGCTCTAGAGCACGGTGTGCAGCTCGGCTGCCCATCGACCACTGAACTGCTTCAAGCGGTTGAAAACGACGGTGGGGTCGAAGATTCGCGGCTTCAGCCCTTGAAGTATCATGCCGTTCACTCATTCGACTTGACCATTCATCTCAGGGTGAGCAACCGCAATCCAGTCGACTCGAATGTGATCGTCATCGCAAAACTTTAGGAATTTCTTCCCCGTGAATTGCATCCCATTGTCGGATATTATGGATTTTAGGACGCCGAACCGGTGGATGATGTCAAGAAAGAACTCGATGACCTCCTCCAACCGGATTTTCACGAGTGGGCGTGCCTCGATCCATTTAGCGAACTTGTCGACCGTGACAAGCTGGTGGGTGTTGCCCCCGGGCACTTTTTTAAGTGGTCCGACGAGATCTAGGTCACAGACCGCAAAGGGCCATGCGATGGGGATCGTCTAGAGGGCCTGAGCCGGGAGGTGTGTTTAGCGGGCGTAGTACTGCCAACCTTTGCAGGTCTTGACAATTCGGGTCACATCACCCACAGCTGTCGGCCAGTAAAAGCCTTGACGAAAGGCGTTGCCCACGAGGGTTCAAGGTGCCGCGTGGTGGCCGCAGACCCCGCCGTGGATGTTGATGAGGAGCTTGATGCCCTCGCTGATGGGAATGCAGTGCTGCATGATTTGGTGATGCTGCGCTTGTAAAGTTCCCCATCAACCAAAGTGAATGACTTGGCTCAGCGATAAAGTCGTTTGGCTTCAGTCCCATCGATGGGAAGTACGCCTCGAGCCATGAATTTGATGTACCAGACTCTCCAATCGCGGGGGAGCTCGACTCGCTCGACCTGGGGATCGATTCGCTCGATCCCTGGGTCATCCGACTGGTCGACCGCCTCATCCGAGCCGTCTGGCTGGTCGATCTCCATCACATTCGTGGGTTGCGCAGGTCCCGGAGGTGACTTCTCATCCCTCTGTTCGGGCTGCGCGGGATCGCTCGACCCCTCGTCGAGGGTCGCGGGCTCCTTGGGTCGGACGCCCGGAGGTATCTGCTCCCGACCAGCTGCCATCTTGGCCAACGCGTTAGCTGACTCTTTAATGATCTAGTCAACCAAGAGCTGGGAGTCACCCAGGGTCTCTACCCGCTAGATTCCGAGCTCAATCGCAATTTTTAGCCGTTGAGGAGCGCTTCGTACTCAGCGACATTGTTCGAGGCGGGGAAATATAGATGAATGGCGTATTTCATAAGTACCCCGAGTGGAGAGATGAAGATGAGGCCGACTCATGTCCTGGTGCGCATGAGCGATCCATCGAAGTACATGATCCAGTACTCTTGATCGTTGGGAGCTGGTGGGAGTTGCGCTTCGGTCCACTGTGCTATAAAATTGATGAGTACCTTGGACTTGATGGCCGCTTGGGGTTGGTACGTGATGTCGTGCCCCATCAGATCGAGCGCCCACTTGGTGACCTTGCCCACCGAGTCCCTGTATTGTATTATTTCTCAGAGAGGAAAGGAACTTACAACGTGTATCGGGTGGGAGTCAAAGTAGTGCCTGAGCTTGCGCCTTCCCACCATCACTGCGTAGAGGATCTTCATGATCTATGATCGGGTCTTTGAGTCGGACAGGACCTCGCTGACATAGTAAACCGGGTGCTGGACCTGAGGACGTGGCCCTCCTTTTCTCGCTCGACTACAAGGGCCGAGCTCACGACTTGGGTCGTCGCCACTATGTACAACAACAACACCTCGCCCGGGGTCGAGGGTGTCAGCCCCAGGGTGTTGCTTAGAATGCACTTGACATCATCGAGAGCGGACTGTGCCTCGGGGGTCCACTCGAAGCTGTTGGACTTCTTCAAGAGCCTGTACAACGGAAGCACTCTCTCGCTGAGGCGAGAGATGAAGCGACTTAGTGCCGCTAGGCAGCCCGTGAGACATTGCAGCCCATTCAGGTTCTGAACAGGGCCTATCCGCTCGATCGTAGAGATCTTTTCGGGATTAGCCTTGATGCCTCACTCGGAGACGATGAACCCAAGGAGCATCCGTCTTGGGACCCCGAAGACGCATTTTTTGGGGTTGAGCTTGACGTCGTTCGCGTGCAATTTCATGAAGACCCGCTCGAGGTCATCTACGAGGGCGTCGACCTGTTTGGACTTGACAACAATATCGTTGGTGTAGGCTTCTACCATGGGGCCGATCAGATGATCAAAACACCACTGCATGCAGCACTGGAAAGTGGCACCAGCGTTCTTAAGCCCCAAAGGCATTGTCACGTAATAGTAAGAACCGAAAGGAGTGATGAAAGATGTCGCGAGCTGGTCGGATTCTTTCATCGCGATCTGGTGATATCTAGAATAAGCTCCAGGAAATAGAGGGTTTTGCGCCCCACCATTGAGTCAACTATTTGGTCAATGCATGGTAAAGGAAAAGGATCCTTTGGACATGCCTTGTTCAGGCTTGTATAGTCAACACACATTCTCTATTTCCCATTCTTTTTTGGTACAAGGATAGGATTAGATAACCACTCGGGATGATACACCTCCTTGATGAACCCGGCCGCCTGGAGCTTTGCGATCTCCTTGCCGATTGCCCTACACTTCTCCTCGTCAAAGAGGCGTAGTCGTTGCTTCACCGGCCTGGAGCCCGGCCTAATGTTCAAGGAGTGCTCGGTGACTTCCCTCTATATGCCAGGTATGTCCGAGGGCCTCCACATGAAAATGTCAACATTGGCGCGGAGGAAGTCGACGACCACACTTTACTATTTAGGAGTGAGGGAGGTCCCCACTCTCACCATCTTCTCCTTTTCACCTTCGGGGTTGATCTGCACCTCCTTCGTGTCTTCCACCAGCTTGAACGAGGTGTTCTTGTGGCAGGCATCAGGATCCCCTTCCTTGAGGCGGGTCCGCATCGCGTAGAGCTACTCGGAGGCCACCGCTACCACGGCGAGGTTGCCGTTCTCCATCTCGCACTAGAAGGCACACTAGAGGGATGCATTGATAGTGATGACCCTTTTAGGGCTCGACATCTTGAGTTTTAGATAAGCGTAGTTGGGCACAGCCACGAACTTGGCGTAGCATGGGCGCCCCAAGAGAGCCTGGTACACCCCCGAAAAGTCTTTGACCTCAAAGACGAGGGTCTCGGTCCAGAAGTTTGATGGGGTCCCAAACATGACGGGCAAGCTGATCCGTCCGAGGGGCATAGCCTACCGTCCCAGGATGATCCGTGAAAAGGGGTGCCGGCCGGCTGAAGGCGCGATCGGTCGATGCCGAGTAGGTCGAGCGTGTCGTCGTAGAGGATGTTGATGCAGCTGCTCCCGTCCATCATTACCTTAGTGAGTCGAACCTCAGCGATGATGGGATCGACGATGAGAGGGTATCGACCTGGCCGCGGCACATGCGGGGGGTGGTCGGACCGATCGAAGGTGATCGACAGGTCTGACCACTTGAGGAAGGTAGGAGTGGCGGGCTCCACCGTGAAGACTACGTGACACTCAACCTTAGTGGTGCATCGACTCCCGTGGGATTCCGGTCCCGTGAAGATCGTATGACATGCTTTCGTGTTGGGGAAGACTGGCCCCCCTTGCTCGTCGTTGTCGCTGGTGGGGTCCTGCACTCTTGGCTCCAGTGCTTTTTCCGGATCCCCCTTCTTGGCTTCCTTTCAAAAACATTTCTTCATCATGGAGCAATCCTTGAGGAGATGCTTGACGGGGAACCCATGGTTGGGGCATGGACCGTTCCACTTTTTCTCAAAGTGGTTCGACGTCTCCCCTCTCGCGGGCCTTGGCGGCTTGCGGTCAGCGGCGGCCATGACGGGACTGCGCGTGCCCCACGACTTGTTCTTCTTCTTATTTGGGTGATCGGAGACGCTATCGCCAGCTTCTTCCTCCTGTTTGCCCTTGTCTTTGTTCTCCAATGCGCGCTGGAGGACTGCTCCAACGCACTCCTCACCAGAGGCAAAGCTGGTAGTAATTTCGAGAAGCTCGCACGCCGTGCGCGGACCCTTTCGACCCAGCTCGTGAATGAGCTGTTTCAAAGTGGTGCCGGAGATGAAGGCTCTGATGATGTCTGTGTCACCCATGTTGGGCAACTCGTTGCACTACTTGTTGAAGCGCTGGATATAGTCCCTGAGGGACTCGGTAACTTTTTGCCGGTAGTTTTTGAGGTCCCAGGGGTTTCCGGGTCGGACGTAGGTCCCCTGGAAGTTCCCGACGAAGGTGTCCCTCATGTCGCTCCAATCGTAGATCTGGCCCTCGGGGAGGTGTTCGAGCCATGCGTGGGCCGAGTTCACGAGGTACAGAGGGAGGTTGCGGATGATGGCCAGGTCATCGATGGCCCCTCCGGTCTGGCACACGAGGCGGTAGTCTTCGAGCCAGAGACCAGGGTCTGTCTCCCCCACATACTTAGTGATAGTTGCGGGTGCCCAAAAGCGCTGAGGAAACTCGGCGCTACAAATGCGTCGGCTGAAGACCCGTGGCCCAGGTGGACTCGGGCTCTGGCTCTGCTCCTCGTCGGTGTTGTCATACCGGCCTCCACGGTGCGGCTGACAGCCTCTCTCTTTGTTGAGTCGTTCCCTCTCATGCCAGTGCACTTTGAGGCTATGGCGCGCGTCGTGCCTCGGCCTGACTCGATCGTGAGTCGAGGCCTTCTTGGGCGTGCCCCCGGTAGGGGCTGGTTGCCGGACCGAGTTCTGCTGCGACCCGGCGACACCATCTCCTCCAGTGCGCCTTGACGTGGAGATCTGCTGGCTGAACTGAGCGGCTCGCCTCAATGAGCTCTCCGCTTGAAGCTCGGCGGCCTTGGCTAGGAGCGCGTCCACTTCGTGCTGGGCCCACTGAGTGTTGGTGGTTTCTAGCTACCCATATTATCTACCAAAAAGGGACGTTTTATGTCGTTATTTGGTGGTTTAGACTAACAATTAACCCCATATTTGCATATATTTGTAGTTGTCCTGTTTTGGATATAATTGCAGAAAACAGGTGTAAAACAGGGTAATTATGGATAAGGACCCAAAGAGCAACGAAGTTGCGCCAGATGCAGGGTCACGCTGATCGGCTCCAATGCCACACCGATCGACGCAGGAGGAAAAGATGATGAAGACAAGCCCAAGACCGACAAAGACGAAGGCCCAACCCAATATGAGTCAGAATCGGTGAAAGTTGACTTAATCCCGTCGAGTATAAAAGGAAGATAACTATCAAGAGCCAAGGGGCAACCAGAGAGATGGCCATCGCAACATTGAGTTGTTAGAGCTAGGGTTCCAGGATATTGGCGGCAGAGGTGGGTCAACACTGACGAGAACCACCAGAAGGGAGGTCGTGCGCGTTCTAGCGCTATCTCTCATCCCTCTGCTATGTCTAGCGGAAGGATGAGTGAGTAGTCTCATATTCTCTTCTCTGGTGCGGGGATCTGGTCATGTAACTCTCATACTCAATGATACTCTCTTGATGAATTTAATCTATGTGATGAACTTAATTGCGCATCTATTTCCATTAGTGTATAGGCCAATACACTTCTGCCCATTGCATAGTGCAAGAAACCAGTGGGGAGGTAATAGCCTCTATAGTGACAGCCGGGGTGAACGAAACCACCATGTCTTGTAGAATATTAGAGTCATCACTCGAGGCGATGAGAATAAGGTTGCATGCTAGTGAACCAATCCGAAGGAGAGAATCCTTCATTATCCTGTTACATCTTCAATAACATTCATCCACCACTCTCTCACCATCACCATTCACACCAACCCAATCATTGCAATCTGTTAGTAATCCTTTAATAGTAATAGTTCCGCTCGTTTCTTGTGGATTCGATAACCTTGGAATACTCTGAGGAAAAAAGAGCTACAACTGTACACCGTCCTCTTGCGGTATATAAGTGGGTGCATAACTACGATCAACAAGCTCAATTTTCTGGCGCCGTTGCCGGGGGACAAGCCAGTTCTTTTACTATCAATATTTTACTAACGTCTAATCCTTTCTTTTCTAGTTGTTTTTTGTTTTTGTGTTTTGTGTGAATTTTTTGGATGAGTACGACAAGACCTTCTCCATTGCTCAGGGAGCTTTCTTTGCCATCTCCAGATGTGCTGGTGCCTCAATCCTCAGACGAGAAGGCCACGACCCCCTCGTATGTGTTGAACCCCATTATCATTAGCATGGCTGAAGCAAATAAGTTCTTTGGAGCAAAAGAGGAGCACCCGTATACTCACTTACACGACTTGGAGGCACTTTGCCAGACATTCCATCATGAAGGAGTGCCCCAGGATCTTTACAGATGACTGCTTTTCCCATTCTCTTTGAGAGGGAAATCCAAAGAGTGGCACAAGGCAGCATCTCGAGAAGCGAAAGGTAAGTGGAGTGAATTGTAGGAAATTTTTGTCTCCACTATTTTCCTTTGCCAAAGGTGCAGAAGTTGAGCAGAGAAGTGGTGAACTTCTTACAAGAAGATGAAGAATCTCTTGTGGAAGCGTGGACGCGATTTCAAACATTGTTAAAACAAGAACCTGACCTTGGCATTGATGAGAATATGTGTGTTCAAACCTTCTACATGGCCATAAACAAGGCATCGAGGATGCATTTGGATGGATCATCTGGAGGAAGTTTTCTGAGATTGACAACCAAGGCAGGGATTGAATTGTCAGGCAAAATTGCCGAGAATGAAGCTTTGCACAAGCATTGGGAAGAATACCTAGAACGAAGCTGGCAATGCCCAGAAGTTATGCAAAGGGAAGAGTCGCCGGCTGAACAGATCTTTATGTCCAAGAGTACATCAATGATTACTTCAGAGCATGAATTCGAAGAGATAGAGCCCATCAGACCCGCCTCTATGGATATGACATGCGCGCTGATCGGCGCAGTTGCAACAACAGGAGAACAGATCACCCTAACGACTTCGTCAAGTTGCAAGGAATATACCAAGATAGAAGCTGCAATTCTGGACAGCCACCTGAAGGAATTTGAAGGCAACTTTGCTAAATGAAAGGGGGATAGGACATTGACAAATGCTAAACCACTCGACAAATTTGAACCAATGGACTGGATTCCTATTGATTTTTCGCAAGAGTTGATCAATATGAGAAGATCCTTCAGCCTGCAAGATGCTTCTGAAGCCGAAATTGAATACAATTTCCCGAGTAATCGCCTTAAGTCGAAAGTTTTTGATCAAGGGATTATTGGGAGAGTTTTAGGAAAGCTCTACAAGGATGATATAGAGCTTGATGGAACAAAGGTGAAACAACCAAAGAGATTACTAGACAGTTGCTTTGAGCCATCCCCGTATGAAGGATTGTGTGGTGTGTATGCTGTAGGAGTCACCAACGAAGAAGAAGAAGAACCATACATACCATGCGAGATATCAGGGAAGAAATTTTTGAAAGCTTTATATGACTTTGGTTCCCGTGTCAGCTTGATGACTTATGACGCATTTATGAGCATGCCTTATGGAACTTAACAGCAGCTGATAGGGACTGAACTTGAACTCATCATGGCGGACGGAAGGAAGACCAAGCCTCAGAGGGTGATAAAAAAATGTTGAAGTTGAGATCAGCTCGAAAACAATACCGGTGGATTTCTTCGTTCTAAGTAATGAAGAAACCGGGGTTGAAGACATCATTTTGGGAAGGCCATTCTTGAGATTAGTACAAGCTATTCTGGATGCTGGAAAAGGTTAAATTATGCTGCACCTAGGAGGTGAAGAAGTGCAATTTCAATTTAACGATCCATCTCATCAAGACCCTTCTTGCTATCAGGAATTCTACCCAGAGGAAGACGAGAAGATAGGGATGGATATGGGAGACCCACTTGACCACATCATGCACGAAACTGACAAGGATACTGCTGGCGCTGATCGGCTCAACCAGGAGAATCCTAATTTTGAACCTCTGGGGGAGTTGGATCCAGATGAAGCACCAGAAATGGAACAGAAGGAACTTCCGAAGGAGCTACGCTATGAATATCTAGGGAAGAATAAAACATATCCAGTTATTGTGAACGACGCCCTAACGAAGGAAGAAACAGAGAAGCTGCTTACTATGCTCAAAAGATATAAGAAGGCTATTGGTTACACACTGGATGACATCAAGGAAATCAGCCCCGCATTCTGCACTCATAAGATTAACCTGGAGGAGAATGCTAAACCGGTGGTTGAAGGGATGCGAAGGTTGAAGGAGTCAATGAAGCCAGTGGTTAAAAAGGAGATTCTGAAGCTGCTTAATGCAGGTATGATCTATCCTATTGCTGATAGTGAATGGGTTAGTCCAGTACATTGTGTGCCCAACAAAGGAGGGTTGACGGTAGTGCCTAATGAGAACAATGAGTTGATCCCTCAAAGGACTGTAACTGGATGGAGAATGTACATAGATTACAGAAGTTTGAACAAGGTGACAAAGAAAGATCACTATCCTCTTCCGTTCAACGACGAGATGCTTGAAAGACTAGCAAAGAATTCATACTTTTGTTATTTGGAGGATCAGCAGAAAACTACTTTTACTTGCCCTTTCGGGACATATGCATATAGAAGGATGCCATTTGGTCTTTGCAATGCGACTGCCACATTTCAAAGATGCATGATTGCAATATTCGCTGAATTCATAGAAGATATTATGGAAGTATTTATGGATGACTTCTTCGTACATGGTACTGATTTTGATAGTTGCCTAGAGAATTTGGAGAAGGTTTTGAAAAGGTGCGTTGAATGCGACTTAGTTTTTAATTGGGAGAAGTGCCATTTCATGGTAACAGAAGGGATAGTACTTGGTCATGTCATATCTAATAGAGGGATAGAGGTTGATAAAGCAAAGGTATCTACAGTTAAGAAATTACCTCCCCCTACTGATCTTACAACCTTGAGGAGTTTTTTTTGGACATGCCAACTTCTATCGTAGATTTGTTAAAAATTATTCAAAGATTGCTAAGCCCCTGACAGAAATATTGAAGCAAGGTACAAAATTTGTCATGGATGATGAGCGACTCTTTGCCTTAAAGGAAGCTCTATGCTTTGCACCCATTATGCAGCCACCTGATTGGAGTCTACCTTTTAAAATTACATGTGATGCAAGTGACTATGCAGTTGGAGCTGTTCTTGGACAACGAAAGGAAGGTAAAGTGCATGCTATTTATTATGAAAGCAAAACTTTGAATGAGGCACAAATCAATTATACAACAACTGAGAAAGAGATGTTAGCTGTTATATTTGCTTTTGAGAAGTTTAGATCCTATATTCTGAATTCTAAGGTGATTGTATATATTGATCATGCTGCTATAAGATACTTAGTTTCAAAGAAAGAGTCTAAGCCTTGGTTAATGCGATGGGTATTGATGCTGCAAGAATTTGATTTGGAGATAAGAGATAAGAAAGGGGTAGAAAATTCTGTAGCAGATCATTTGTCGTGTCTTGAATCATCATCAACTAAGCCGATAAAAGATGAAATGCAACAAGCATTTGTTTGCCACATTTGATCGTAGAGAGAGTTGGATGATGGATATTATCAAAGGTTTCAAAGGACAGACTGATATGATGAACAAAAACACAAAGAAAAGAGTTAGGAGTGAAATGAGAAAATTTATATGGGTCGACCCATACTTGTATAGGTATTGCCAAGACGGAGCAGTGCGAAGATGTGTACCCAGAGAAGAAAGAGCGAGCATTTTGGCAAAATATCACTCTTCGGATTATAGGAGACATTATGGCTACTTCAGAACACAGGAAAAGGTATGGGCGAGTGGTTTCTATTGGCCTACTATGCATGAAGATGCAAAAAGGTATGTTACAACATGTGCTCGATGCCAACGAATAGGAAATGTTAATAGTAGGAATGCAATGCCTCTTAAGTATAATCTTCAAGTTGATATCTTTGATGTTTGGGGTATGGACTTCATGGGACCATTTGTGAATTCTCATGGTTGCGAGTATATATTGATTGCCGTTGATTATGTCTCCAAGTGGGTCGAAGCAATGGCATGCAAGGCCAATACCACAAGAGAATCGAGGAGTATACTTCAAGAGCAGATATTCCCTAGGTATGGAGTACCAAGGATAATAATTACAGATGGAGGATCCACTTTTACAGGAGGAGACTTTACTAGGTTTTTGGCTAAATCTGGGGTTGAATATAGAATTGGGATAGCCTATCATCTCCAAACAAATGGACAAGCAGAAACATCAAATAAGCAATTAAAAGGGATTTTGCAGAAGATTGTTATAAAGGAAGGAAAAGATTGGGCCACAAAGCTTAATGGAGCATTATGGCCATATAGGACGGCATTCAAGACACCAATTGGCATGACACCATATCAATTTGTCTATAGAAAATCATGTCACCTACCGGTGAAATTAGAATATAAGGCCTATTGGGCAATAAAAGAGATGAGCTTGGATCTTGATGCCGCCACCGTGAAAAGGAAAATACAAATAAGTGAATTAGAACAGATGTGATTGTGTGCATATGAAAATGCAGCAATATATAAGGAAAGGACAAAGAAGTGATATGATAAGAAGCTTTTGAAGAAGGAATTCGAGGAAGGAGATCGAGTACTCTTATTCAATTTCTGATTCAGATTATTTGGTAAAGGCAAATTGCAAAGTAAATGGGACGGGCCTTATCTTGTGAACATGGTGTTACCTTCGGGAGATGTAATCATAATGGATGGTAAAAGAAACAAGTACACGGTGAATGGACAACGTCTGAAGGTATATTTAGAACCCGACACATTTGAATTAAAATCTTTTGATGTGTACTTCACTGCTAAGTGCCATGTATGGTCGAGCATAACGACATAAAATAAAAGCTCTGTATGTGTTTTGATTTTTGTGATTTTTCTATTTCTGATTGGGTAAATTAGTGTACCGTGCCGGTCAGCGCGACACTGCACCGATCGGCGTAGTCCTGCACCGATCGGCGCGGCAGAGTCTTTTTGGTTTTTGAGTCAGTTTTGGACCTTGCCTTGTTAAGACTCGTTGAATTCCGCAAATTGGAGATAGAGTCCTAGTCCAATTGGAAATCAAGGGATATAAATATGAGAGGGCGGCAATACCACGGATTATCTCGCATCACAAGTAGTCACCAGAACAAACCCTAATGGCAGAAGCAATGGAAGGCGGCGCGTCGGGAAGCAACCATGGTGGCGCCGATCGGCGTGACTCTAGCGCCGATTAGCGCGACTCTAGAGCCGATCGGCTCGGTGACGGTTTTCCGCAGATCTCTGCCATTTGGTCCTGGGATGAAGTAGATAAGGTGTTGACACTAACACAAGATGATCCTCTCGTCTGGTCGAATCTGAGGAAGAGATTCATGATGAAAAGTGAAGATGACGCGTGGAACACAGAAAAGGTGAAGATGGACAATGAACTTCGGCAGATGATGAAGAGAGTATTGGTGCGCAAGGGAAAATCTATAGCACCTATTGAAAGTGAAGTTGTTTCTCAAAGGTACACCATGGAAGGCCTTCTTGATCTTGCTAAGCCCTTGTTATATGAAGATTTCCTATCTTTCGAAAATTCATTGACTGAGCAAGAGAAGGAGGAACTAGATGAAGAGAGCGCTCTCACAATCCATAAGTGTTGGCATTACAGTGAACATGATATTGCCACCAAGTCTGAACTTAAGCTGCAGGAGGAAGCCAAAGAAGCCATGAACCAGCTGAATGCGGAAAAGGATCTTCAGGCTAGAAAGGATGGGGCCTCTCCGAGGGTTCTTTCCGATTGGGAGGGTTTTCAAGAAAACAAGATTCATAGGAACAGTTGCATCGAAGGCTGCAAGTGTTTCTTTTGTGCTAAAGATCTACAACATAAGATTGAACTCCACTTGGCGGAAGACCCAACCTTCATACCTAGAGATGTTTTATATGATGATGGCTATCGCACAGTCCCTGGAGGAAAGACGCCTAAGGAAATTAATGATGAGATTTTGCAAAGGAAGTAGAACAAGGTAATGTGTGAGCGTAATCTGGAACAGTTGGCTGCGTATATGGAGGAAGTCGTCGGTTGTGCCAATTGGCACAATGTTGGAGCCGATCGGCGTGACATCAGAGCCGGTCAACGCGACACAAAGGTCGATCGGCAAGATCTGAAGATGGCTGAATTCATTGATCTAACAGCTCTGCCAAGTGATGATGAAGAACCTACTGCAAAGAAGCGTAAGACTACACCAGAGGTTCGAAGATCCGCTAGACTATTGGGTAAGCCAATTCAAAAGTATTCTGAATAGGATAGCGACTTTGATTCATTATAGTGTTTGGAAACATTGGAAAGTGACCCTAGTATGTCTGGATATTTGGGGGATGATTCTGATATGCGAAGAAGCTTTGGTAGTCCTAAGATTGAGAGTTGGGGAACACCTGCAGAATGTAACAATGATGGGGCAGTAGGAACTTCAATAGGAGTTAATGGTAATACAGAGAGGAATGGAGGAAGTCGCAGTGATGAAAGAACACCACCGCGCCGATCGGCTCAGCCATTGCGCCGATCAGCTCAGAGGAGTTTGAATTGTGTCTCTCCCTATAGTGTTGAAAATCATAATCTGCAACCACCCGTTTGTTGTCCTGTCTGCCGAAGGAGTATTGAGCGCTTGTATCTAGACAGGGATCATGCCTATAGGCATCAAAGGGATGTGGATCGGAGAATCTAGGATGCAATCGAGATGAATGAAGCGGACTACACTTTTCCCATAAGGAATATAAGATGGATTTTCCCAGTCTTGAATAGGCATGGTTTGAATGATTAGTGTGTTGAGTTTCTTCTCTTGCAATGAGGATATTGCAAATTTTGAGTGTGGGGGGAAAAGCTTTGCCATTAGTCATAGTTTTTAAAGTTTTTAAGTATTTTTGAGTCTAGTTTCTTGTTTGTTTTTTATATGAGTGCTTATTTTTAGTTTGTGTGTGATTAAGAGAGTCATGAGTCAATTGAGAGTTGCTTCAAGGTCTTTTATGTAGTTTGAATTATTGCATTGTCTTTAATAAAGTTAGTGTTGATTGTCAAATTGAAAGTGTCCGATACTATTTATTTTTTCTTTTTGATGATCGGTTGGTTGATTACTTCAATTAGTTGGTTACCACTTAACTTTTGAGCTTTGTACTTATGAAAAATTCTTTTGACTCATCATAAGCTAAAGCCAAAGCAAGGTCTAAATATGCCTACAATAGCCGAGTGAATGAGAACAAGCTACATATTTGAACTAGTTTGATTGTAAGTAACTTTGTCAACCTTTTGCTCATGATTTCGACCAAGTTAGAAAATGATGATCTATTTGTTTATCTCTGTATTTCTAGCCATTCTTATATATTTAAATTCCTTGCTATCATGGAAACCATACATCTTTGTTTCTCCGTCCTCCTTGATACAACCTATATTCTCAATAAAGGGGAATTCAGAAAACTTTCGCTGCTGGTATAAGATAGAAATTGCTGATTATATTGGGAATAGAAAAAGAGAGAAAGAAAGAAAAAAATTATAGACTGCGCCGATCGGCACGATGCTTGCGCCGATCGGCATCATAAAAAAAAGGGAAAAAGAGATAAAGAGAAAAATAAAAAAAATATTCCCTGAGAAGCAGTAAGGTCATTAAAGAGAGCAGCTTTCTGATTATTTCCAATTCTTTATCATTGTTCTCATTGAAACATCTTCCTATAACTCCTCTTCTCCAATAAAGTTCTTTTCCAAGAAAATTCTTTCTTAGCAGGCATGATTGAGCACATTGTTGACATGGTTAACCTTATGGTTCAATATAGTTATATAGCCCTCCAAGATCCGCATATAATCCTTGATTAGATAGGAGAGGGAAGGAAATACACTTGAGAGATTTAGAATAGACCAAATGCTTGATGTTTGATGCTAAAGATGAGTCAAGGAGAACTAAAATTGTTTTTGAAAAGGTTTTGTGGCAATTTGATCAAATTCAAGTATGAAATATTGATTGGTTAAAAAGAAGATGAGAGAAAAATCTTTATGGTCGAATAACAAGTAAAAATGATGATTGAGATTGATTGCATGAGAGATGATGTGAAGATTCTTGCTACATATTTTATTTTGTATTGCTCGAGGACTAGCAATGATTTGAGTGTGGAAGAATTGTTGGTGGTTTCTAGCTACCCATTTTATCTACCAAAAAGGGACGTTTTACGTCGTTATTTGGTGGTTTAGACTAACAATTAACCCCATATTTGCATATATTTGTAGTTGTCCTGTTTTGGATATAATTGCAGAAAACAGGTGTAAAACAGGGCAATTATGGATAAGGACCCAAAGAGCAACGAAGTTGAGCCAGATGCAGGGTCACGCTGATCGGCTCCAATGCCACGCCGATCGACGCAGGAGGAAAAGATGATGAAGACAAGCCCAAGACCGACAAAGACGAAGGCCCAACCCAATATGAGTCAGAATCGGTGAAAGTTGACTTAATCCCGTCGAGTATAAAAGGAAGATAACTATCAAGAGCCAAGGGGCAACCAGAGAGACGGCCATCGCAACATTGAGTTGTTAGAGCTAGGGTTCCAGGATATTGGCGGCAGAGGTGGGTCAACACTGACGAGAACCACCAGAAGGGAGGTCGTGCGCGTTCTAGCGCTATCTCTCATCCCTCTGCTATGTCTAGCGGAAGGATGAGTGAGTAGTCTCATATTCTCTTCTCTGGTGCGGGGATCTGGTCATGTAACTCTCATACTCAATGATACTCTCTTGATGAATTTAATCTATGTGATGAACTTAATTGCGCATCTATTTCCATTAGTGTATAGGCCAATACACTTCTGCCCATTGCATAGTGCAAGAAACCAGTGGGGAGGTAATAGCCTCTATAGTGACAGCCGGGGTGAACGAAACCACCATGTCTTGTAGAATATTAGAGTCATCACTCGAGGCGATGAGAATAAGGTTGCATGCTAGTGAACCAATCCGAAGGAGAGAATCCTTCATTATCCTGTTACATCTTCAATAACATTCATCCACCACTCTCTCACCATCACCATTCACACCAACCCAATCATTGCAATCTGTTAGTAATCCTTTAATAGTAATAGTTCCGCTCGTTTCTTGTGGATTCGATAACCTTGGAATACTCTGAGGAAAAAAGAGCTACAACTGTACACCGTCCTCTTGCGGTATATAAGTGGGTGCATAACTACGATCAACAAGCTCAATTTTCTGGCGCCGTTGCCGGGGGACAAGCCAGTTCTTTTACTATCAATATTTTACTAGCGTCTAATCCTTTCTTTTCTAGTTGTTTTTTGTTTTTGTGTTTTGTGTGAATTTTTTGGATGAGTACGACAAGACCTTCTCCATTGCTCAGGGAGCTTTCTTTGCCATCTCCAGATGTGCTGGTGCCTCAATCCTCAGACGAGAAGGCCACGACCCCCTCGTATGTGTTGAACCCCATTATCATTAGCATGGCTGAAGCAAATAAGTTCTTTGGAGCAAAAGAGGAGCACCCGTATACTCACTTACACGACTTGGAGGCACTTTGCCAGACATTCCATCATGAAGGAGTGCCCCAGGATCTTTACAGATGACTGCTTTTCCCATTCTCTTTGAGAGGGAAATCCAAAGAGTGGCACAAGGCAGCATCTCGAGAAGCGAAAGGTAAGTGGAGTGAATTGTAGGAAATTTTTGTCTCCACTATTTTCCTTTGCCAAAGGTGCAGAAGTTGAGCAGAGAAGTGGTGAACTTCTTACAAGAAGATGAAGAATCTCTTGTGGAAGCGTGGACGCGATTTCAAACATTGTTAAAACAAGAACCTGACCTTGGCATTGATGAGAATATGTGTGTTCAAACCTTCTACATGGCCATAAACAAGGCATCGAGGATGCATTTGGATGGATCATCTGGAGGAAGTTTTCTGAGATTGACAACCAAGGCAGGGATTGAATTGTCAGGCAAAATTGCCGAGAATGAAGCTTTGCACAAGCATTGGGAAGAATACCTAGAACGAAGCTGGCAATGCCCAGAAGTTATGCAAAGGGAAGAGTCACCGGCTGAACAGATCTTTATGTCCAAGAGTACATCAATGATTACTTCAGAGCATGAATTCGAAGAGATAGAGCCCATCAGACCCGCCTCTATGGATATGACATGCGCGCTGATCGGCGCAGTTGCAACAACAGGAGAACAGATCACCCTAACGACTTCGTCAAGTTGTAAGGAATATACCAAGATAGAAGCTGCAATTCTGGACAGCCACCTGAAGGAATTTGAAGGCAACTTTGCTAAATGAAAGGGGGATAGGACATTGACAAATGCTAAACCACTCGACAAATTTGAACCAATGGACTGGATTCCTATTGATTTTTCGCAAGAGTTGATCAATATGAGAAGATCCTTCAGCCTGCAAGATGCTTCTGAAGCCGAAATTGAATACAATTTCCCGAGTAATCGCCTTAAGTCGAAAGTTTTTGATCAAGGGATTATTGGGAGAGTTTTAGGAAAGCTCTACAAGGATGATATAGAGCTTGATGGAACAAAGGTGAAACAACCAAAGAGATTACTAGACAGTTGCTTTGAGCCATCCCCGTATGAAGGATTGTGTGGTGTGTATGCTGTAGGAGTCACCAACGAAGAAGAAGAAGAACCATACATACCATGCGAGATATCAGGGAAGAAATTTTTGAAAGCTTTATATGACTTTGGTTCCCGTGTCAGCTTGATGACTTATGACGCATTTATGAGCATGCCTTATGGAACTTAACAACAGCTGATAGGGACTGGACTTGAACTCATCATGGCGGACGGAAGGAAGACCAAGCCTCAGAGGGTGATAAAAAAATGTTGAAGTTGAGATCAGCTCGAAAACAATACCGGTGGATTTCTTCGTTCTAAGTAATGAAGAAACCGGGGTTGAAGACATCATTTTGGGAAGGCCGTTCTTGAGATTAGTACAAGCTATTCTGGATGCTGGAAAAGGTTAAATTATGCTGCACCTAGGAGGTGAAGAAGTGCAATTTCAATTTAACGATCCATCTCATCAAGACCCTTCTTGCTATCAGGAATTCTACCCAGAGGAAGACGAGAAGATAGGGATGGATATGGGAGACCCACTTGACCACATCATGCACGAAACTGACAAGGATACTGCTGGCGCTGATCGGCTCAACCAGGAGAATCCTAATTTTGAACCTCTGGGGGAGTTGGATCCAGATGAAGCACCAGAAATGGAACAGAAGGAACTTCCGAAGGAGCTACGCTATGAATATCTAGGGAAGAATAAAACATATCCAGTTATTGTGAACGACGCCCTAACGAAGGAAGAAACAGAGAAGCTGCTTACTGTGCTCAAAAGATATAAGAAGGCTATTGGTTACACACTGGATGACATCAAGGAAATCAGCCCCGCATTCTGCACTCATAAGATTAACCTGGAGGAGAATGCTAAACCGGTGGTTGAAGGGATGCGAAGGTTGAAGGAGTCAATGAAGCCAGTGGTTAAAAAGGAGATTCTGAAGCTGCTTAATGCAGGTATGATCTATCCTATTGCTGATAGTGAATGGGTTAGTCCAGTACATTGTGTGCCCAACAAAGGAGGGTTGACGGTAGTGCCTAATGAGAACAATGAGTTGATCCCTCAAAGGACTGTAACTGGATGGAGAATGTACATAGATTACAAAAGTTTGAACAAGGTGACAAAGAAAGATCACTATCCTCTTCCGTTCAACGACGAGATGCTTGAAAGACTAGCAAAGAATTCATACTTTTGTTATTTGGAGGATCAGCAGAAAACTACTTTTAATTGCCCTTTCGGGACATATGCATATAGAAGGATGCCATTTGGTCTTTGCAATGCGACTGCCACATTTCAAAGATGCATGATTGCAATATTCGCTGAATTCATAGAAGATATTATGGAAGTATTTATGGATGACTTCTTCGTACATGGTACTGATTTTGATAGTTGCCTGGAGAATTTGGAGAAGGTTTTGAAAAGGTGCGTTGAATGCGACTTAGTTTTTAATTGGGAGAAGTGCCATTTCATGGTAACAGAAGGGATAGTACTTGGTCATGTCATATCTAATAGAGGGATAGAGGTTGATAAAGCAAAGGTATCTACAGTTAAGAAATTACCTCCCCCTACTGATCTTACAACCTTGAGGAGTTTTTTTTGGACATGCCAACTTCTATCGTAGATTTGTTAAAAATTATTCAAAGATTGCTAAGCCCCTGACAGAAATATTGAAGCAAGGTACAAAATTTGTCATGGATGATGAGCGACTCTTTGCCTTAAAGGAAGCTCTATGCTTTGCACCCATTATGCAGCCACCTGATTGGAGTCTACCTTTTAAAATTACATGTGATGCAAGTGACTATGCAGTTGGAGCTGTTCTTGGACAACGAAAGGAAGGTAAAGTGCATGCTATTTATTATGAAAGCAAAACTTTGAATGAGGCACAAATCAATTATACAACAACTGAGAAAGAGATGTTAGCTGTTATATTTGCTTTTGAGAAGTTTAGATCCTATATTCTGAATTCTAAGGTGATTGTATATATTGATCATGCTGCTATAAGATACTTAGTTTCAAAGAAAGAGTCTAAGCCTTGGTTAATGCGATGGGTATTGATGCTGCAAGAATTTGATTTGGAGATAAGAGATAAGAAAGGGGTAGAAAATTCTGTAGCAGATCATTTGTCGTGTCTTGAATCATCATCAACTAAGCCGATAAAAGATGAAATGCAACAAGCATTTGTTTGCCACATTTGATCGTAGAGAGAGTTGGATGATGGATATTATCAAAGGTTTCAAAGGACAGACTGATATGATGAACAAAAACACAAAGAAAAGAGTTAGGAGTGAAATGAGAAAATTTATATGGGTCGACCCATACTTGTATAGGTATTGCCAAGACGGAGCAGTGCGAAGATGTGTACCCAGAGAAGAAAGAGCGAGCATTTTGGCAAAATATCACTCTTCGGATTATAGGAGACATTATGGCTACTTCAGAACACAGGAAAAGGTATGGGCGAGTGGTTTCTATTGGCCTACTATGCATGAAGATGCAAAAAGGTATGTTACAACATGTGCTCGATGCCAACGAATAGGAAATGTTAATAGTAGGAATGCAATGCCTCTTAAGTATAATCTTCAAGTTGATATCTTTGATGTTTGGGGTATGGACTTCATGGGACCATTTGTGAATTCTCATGGTTGCGAGTATATATTGATTGCCGTTGATTATGTCTCCAAGTGGGTCGAAGCAATGGCATGCAAGGCCAATACCACAAGAGAATCGAGGAGTATACTTCAAGAGCAGATATTCCCTAGGTATGGAGTACCAAGGATAATAATTACAGATGGAGGATCCACTTTTACAGGAGGAGACTTTACTAGGTTTTTGGCTAAATCTGGGGTTGAATATAGAATTGGGATAGCCTATCATCTCCAAACAAATGGACAAGCAGAAACATCAAATAAGCAATTAAAAGGGATTTTGCAGAAGATTGTTATAAAGGAAGGAAAAGATTGGGCCACAAAGCTTAATGGAGCATTATGGCCATATAGGACGGCATTCAAGACACCAATTGGCATGACACCATATCAATTTGTCTATAGAAAATCATGTCACCTACCGGTGAAATTAGAATATAAGGCCTATTGGGCAATAAAAGAGATGAGCTTGGATCTTGATGCCGCCACCGTGAAAAGGAAAATACAAATAAGTGAATTAGAACAGATGTGATTGTGTGCATATGAAAATGCAGCAATATATAAGGAAAGGACAAAGAAGTGATATGATAAGAAGCTTTTGAAGAAGGAATTCGAGGAAGGAGATCGAGTACTCTTATTCAATTTCTGATTCAGATTATTTGGTAAAGGCAAATTGCAAAGTAAATGGGACGGGCCTTATCTTGTGAACATGGTGTTACCTTCGGGAGATGTAATCATAATGGATGGTAAAAGAAACAAGTACACGGTGAATGGACAACGTCTGAAGGTATATTTAGAACCCGACACATTTGAATTAAAATCTTTTGATGTGTACTTCACTGCTAAGTGCCATGTATGGTCGAGCATAACGACATAAAATAAAAGCTCTGTATGTGTTTTGATTTTTGTGATTTTTCTATTTCTGATTGGGTAAATTAGTGTACCGTGCCGGTCAGCGCGACACTGCACCGATCGGCGTAGTCCTGCACCGATCGGCGCGGCAGAGTCTTTTTGGTTTTTGAGTCAGTTTTGGACCTTGCCTTGTTAAGACTCGTTGAATTCCGCAAATTGGAGATAGAGTCCTAGTCCAATTGGAAATCAAGGGATATAAATATGAGAGGGCGGCAATACCACGGATTATCTCGCATCACAAGTAGTCACCAGAACAAACCCTAATGGCAGAAGCAATGGAAGGCGGCGCGTCGGGAAGCAACCATGGTGGCGCCGATCGGCGTGACTCTAGCGCCGATTAGCGCGACTCTAGAGCCGATCGGCTCGGTGACGGTTTTCCGCAGATCTCTGCCATTTGGTCCTGGGATGAAATAGATAAGGTGTTGACACTAACACAAGATGATCCTCTCGTCTGGTCGAATCTGAGGAAGAGATTCATGATGAAAAGTGAAGATGACGCGTGGAACACAGAAAAGGTGAAGATGGACAATGAACTTCGGCAGATGATGAAGAGAGTATTGGTGCGCAAGGGAAAATCTATAGCACCTATTGAAAGTGAAGTTGTTTCTCAAAGGTACACCATGGAAGGCCTTCTTGATCTTGCTAAGCCCTTGTTATATGAAGATTTCCTATCTTTCGAAAATTCATTGACTGAGCAAGAGAAGGAGGAACTAGATGAAGAGAGCGCTCTCACAATCCATAAGTGTTGGCATTACAGTGAACATGATATTGCCACCAAGTCTGAACTTAAGCTGCAGGAGGAAGCCAAAGAAGCCATGAACCAGCTGAATGCGGAAAAGGATCTTCAGGCTAGAAAGGATGGGGCCTCTCCGAGGGTTCTTTCCGATTGGGAGGGTTTTCAAGAAAACAAGATTCATAGGAACAGTTGCATCGAAGGCTGCAAGTGTTTCTTTTGTGCTAAAGATCTACAACATAAGATTGAACTCCACTTGGCGGAAGACCCAACCTTCATACCTAGAGATGTTTTATATGATGATGGCTATCGCACAGTCCCTGGAGGAAAGACGCCTAAGGAAATTAATGATGAGATTTTGCAAAGGAAGTAGAACAAGGTAATGTGTGAGCGTAATCTGGAACAGTTGGCTGCGTATATGGAGGAAGTCGTCGGTTGTGCCAATTGGCACAATGTTGGAGCCGATCGGCGTGACATCAGAGCCGGTCAACGCGACACAAAGGCCGATCGGCAAGATCTGAAGATGGCTGAATTCATTGATCTAACAGCTCTGCCAAGTGATGATGAAGAACCTACTGCAAAGAAGCGTAAGACTACACCAGAGGTTCGAAGATCCGCTAGACTATTGGGTAAGCCAATTCAAAAGTATTCTGAATAGGATAGCGACTTTGATTCATTATAGTGTTTGGAAACATTGGAAAGTGACCCTAGTATGTCTGGATATTTGGGGGATGATTCTGATATGCGAAGAAGCTTTGGTAGTCCTAAGATTGAGAGTTGGGGAACACCTGCAGAATGTAACAATGATGGGGCAGTAGGAACTTCAATAGGAGTTAATGGTAATACAGAGAGGAATGGAGGAAGTCGCAGTGATGAAAGAACACCACCGCGCCGATCGGCTCAGCCATTGCGCCGATCAGCTCAGAGGAGTTTGAATTGTGTCTCTCCCTATAGTGTTGAAAATCATAATCTGCAACCACCCGTTTGTTGTCCTGTCTGCCGAAGGAGTATTGAGCGCTTGTATCTAGACAGGGATCATGCCTATAGGCATCAAAGGGATGTGGATCGGAGAATCTAGGATGCAATCGAGATGAATGAAGCGGACTACACTTTTCCCATAAGGAATATAAGATGGATTTTCCCAGTCTTGAATAGGCATGGTTTGAATGATTAGTGTGTTGAGTTTCTTCTCTTGCAATGAGGATATTGCAAATTTTGAGTGTGGGGGGAAAAGCTTTGCCATTAGTCATAGTTTTTAAAGTTTTTAAGTATTTTTGAGTCTAGTTTCTTGTTTGTTTTTTATATGAGTGCTTATTTTTAGTTTGTGTGTGATTAAGAGAGTCATGAGTCAATTGAGAGTTGCTTCAAGGTCTTTTATGTAGTTTGAATTATTGCATTGTCTTTAATAAAGTTAGTGTTGATTGTCAAATTGAAAGTGTCCGATACTATTTATTTTTTCTTTTTGATGATCGGTTGGTTGATTACTTCAATTAGTTGGTTACCACTTAACTTTTGAGCTTTGTACTTATGAAAAATTCTTTTGACTCATCATAAGCTAAAGCCAAAGCACGGTCTAAATATGCCTACAATAGCCGAGTGAATGAGAACAAGCTACATATTTGAACTAGTTTGATTGTAAGTAACTTTGTCAACCTTTTGCTCATGATTTCGACCAAGTTAGAAAATGATGATCTATTTGTTTATCTCTGTATTTCTAGCCATTCTTATATATTTAAATTCCTTGCTATCATGGAAACCATACATCTTTGTTTCTCCGTCCTCCTTGATACAACCTATATTCTCAATAAAGGGGAATTCAGAAAACTTTCGCTACTGGTATAAGATAGAAATTGCTGATTATATTGGGAATAGAAAAAGAGAGAAAGAAAGAAAAAAATTATAGACTGCGCCGATCGGCACGATGCTTGCGCCGATCGGCATCATAAAAAAAAGGGAAAAAGAGATAAAGAGAAAAATAAAAAAATATTCCCTGAGAAGCAGTAAGGTCATTAAAGAGAGCAGCTTTCTGATTATTTCCAATTCTTTATCATTGTTCTCATTGAAACATCTTCCTATAACTCCTCTTCTCCAATAAAGTTCTTTTCCAAGAAAATTCTTTCTTAGCAGGCATGATTGAGCACATTGTTGACATGGTTAACCTTATGGTTCAATATAGTTATATAGCCCTCCAAGATCCGCATATAATCCTTGATTAGATAGGAGAGGGAAGGAAATACACTTGAGAGATTTAGAATAGACCAAATGCTTGATGTTTGATGCTAAAGATGAGTCAAGGAGAACTAAAATTGTTTTTGAAAAGGTTTTGTGGCAATTTGATCAAATTCAAGTATGAAATATTGATTGGTTAAAAAGAAGATGAGAGAAAAATCTTTATGGTCGAATAACAAGTAAAAATGATGATTGAGATTGATTGCATGAGAGATGATGTGAAGATTCTTGCTACATATTTTATTTTGTATTGCTCGAGGACTAGCAATGATTTGAGTGTGTAAGAATTGTTGGTGGTTTCTAGCTACCCATTTTATCTACCAAAAAGGGACGTTTTACGTCGTTATTTGGTGGTTTAGACTAACAATTAACCCCATATTTGCATATATTTGTAGTTGTCCTGTTTTGGATATAATTGCAGAAAACAGGTGTAAAACAGGGCAATTATGGATAAGGACCCAAAGAGCAACGAAGTTGAGCCAGATGCAGGGTCACGCTGATCGGCTCCAATGCCACGCCGATCGACGCAGGAGGAAAAGATGATGAAGACAAGCCCAAGACCGACAAAGACGAAGGCCCAACCCAATATGAGTCAGAATCGGTGAAAGTTGACTTAATCCCGTCGAGTATAAAAGGAAGATAACTATCAAGAGCCAAGGGGCAACCAGAGAGACGGCCATCGCAACATTGAGTTGTTAGAGCTAGGGTTCCACGATATTGGCGGCAGAGGTGGGTCAACACTGACGAGAACCACCAGAAGGGAGGTCGTGCGCGTTCTAGCGCTATCTCTCATCCCTCTGCTATGTCTAGCGGAAGGATGAGTGAGTAGTCTCATATTCTCTTCTCTGGTGCGGGGATCTGGTCATGTAACTCTCATACTCAATGATACTCTCTTGATGAATTTAATCTATGTGATGAACTTAATTGCGCATCTATTTCCATTAGTGTATAGGCCAATACACTTCTGCCCATTGCATAGTGCAAGAAACCAGTGGGGAGGTAATAGCCTCTATAGTGACAGCCGGGGTGAACGAAACCACCATGTCTTGTAGAATATTAGAGTCATCACTCGAGGCGATGAGAATAAGGTTGCATGCTAGTGAACCAATCCGAAGGAGAGAATCCTTCATTATCCTGTTACATCTTCAATAACATTCATCCACCACTCTCTCACCATCACCATTCACACCAACCCAATCATTGCAATCTGTTAGTAATCCTTTAATAGTAATAGTTCCGCTCGTTTCTTGTGGATTCGATAACCTTGGAATACTCTGAGGAAAAAAGAGCTACAACTGTACACCGTCCTCTTGCGGTATATAAGTGGGTGCATAACTACGATCAACAAGCTCAATTTTCTGGCGCCGTTGCCGGGGGACAAGCCAGTTCTTTTACTATCAATATTTTACTAGCGTCTAATCCTTTCTTTTCTAGTTGTTTTTTGTTTTTGTGTTTTGTGTGAATTTTTTGGATGAGTACGACAAGACCTTCTCCATTGCTCAGGGAGCTTTCTTTGCCATCTCCAGATGTGCTGGTGCCTCAATCCTCAGACGAGAAGGCCACGACCCCCTCGTATGTGTTGAACCCCATTATCATTAGCATGGCTGAAGCAAATAAGTTCTTTGGAGCAAAAGAGGAGCACCCGTATACTCACTTACACGACTTGGAGGCACTTTGCCAGACATTCCATCATGAAGGAGTGCCCCAGGATCTTTACAGATGACTGCTTTTCCCATTCTCTTTGAGAGGGAAATCCAAAGAGTGGCACAAGGCAGCATCTCGAGAAGCGAAAGGTAAGTGGAGTGAATTGTAGGAAATTTTTGTCTCCACTATTTTCCTTTGCCAAAGGTGCAGAAGTTGAGCAGAGAAGTGGTGAACTTCTTACAAGAAGATGAAGAATCTCTTGTGGAAGCGTGGACGCGATTTCAAACATTGTTAAAACAAGAACCTGACCTTGGCATTGATGAGAATATGTGTGTTCAAACCTTCTACATGGCCATAAACAAGGCATCGAGGATGCATTTGGATGGATCATCTGGAGGAAGTTTTCTGAGATTGACAACCAAGGCAGGGATTGAATTGTCAGGCAAAATTGCCGAGAATGAAGCTTTGCACAAGCATTGGGAAGAATACCTAGAACGAAGCTGGTAGTGCCCAGAAGTTATGAAAAGGGAAGAGTCGCCGGCTGAACAGATCTTTATGTCCAAGAGTACATCAATGATTACTTCAGAGCATGAATTCGAAGAGATAGAGCCCATCAGACCCGCCTCTATGGATATGACATGCGCGCTGATCGGCGCAGTTGCAACAACAGGAGAACAGATCACCCTAACGACTTCGTCAAGTTGCAAGGAATATACCAAGATAGAAGCTGCAATTCTGGACAGCCACCTGAAGGAATTTGAAGGCAACTTTGCTAAATGAAAGGGGGATAGGACATTGACAAATGCTAAACCACTCGACAAATTTGAACCAATGGACTGGATTCCTATTGATTTTTCGCAAGAGTTGATCAATATGAGAAGATCCTTCAGCCTGCAAGATGCTTCTGAAGCCGAAATTGAATACAATTTCCCGAGTAATCGCCTTAAGTCGAAAGTTTTTGATCAAGGGATTATTAGGAGAGTTTTAGGAAAGCTCTACAAGGATGATATAGAGCTTGATGGAACAAAGGTGAAACAACCAAAGAGATTACTAGACAGTTGCTTTGAGCCATCCCCGTATGAAGGATTGTGTGGTGTGTATGCTGTAGGAGTCACCAACGAAGAAGAAGAAGAACCATACATACCATGCGAGATATCAGGGAAGAAATTTTTGAAAGCTTTATATGACTTTGGTTCCCGTGTCAGCTTGATGACTTATGACGCATTTATGAGCATGCCTTATGGAACTTAACAGCAGCTGATAGGGACTGAACTTGAACTCATCATGGCGGACGGAAGGAAGACCAAGCCTCAGAGGGTGATAAAAAAATGTTGAAGTTGAGATCAGCTCGAAAACAATACCGGTGGATTTCTTCGTTCTAAGTAATGAAGAAACCGGGGTTGAAGACATCATTTTGGGAAGGTCGTTCTTGAGATTAGTACAAGCTATTCTGGATGCTGGAAAAGGTTAAATTATGCTGCACCTAGGAGGTGAAGAAGTGCAATTTCAATTTAACGATCCATCTCATCAAGACCCTTCTTGCTCTCAGGAATTCTACCCAGAGGAAGACGAGAAGATAGGGATGGATATGGGAGACCCACTTGACCACATCATGCACGAAACTGACAAGGATACTGCTGGCGCTGATCGGCTCAACCAGGAGAATCCTAATTTTGAACCTCTGGGGGAGTTGGATCCAGATGAAGCACCAGAAATGGAACAGAAGGAACTTCCGAAGGAGCTACGCTATGAATATCTAGGGAAGAATAAAACATATCCAGTTATTGTGAACGACGCCCTAACGAAGGAAGAAACAGAGAAGCTGCTTACTGTGCTCAAAAGATATAAGAAGGCTATTGGTTACACACTGGATGACATCAAGGAAATCAGCCCCGCATTCTGCACTCATAAGATTAACCTGGAGGAGAATGCTAAACCGGTGGTTGAAGGGATGCGAAGGTTGAAGGAGTCAATGAAGCCAGTGGTTAAAAAGGAGATTCTGAAGCTGCTTAATGCAGGTATGATCTATCCTATTGCTGATAGTGAATGGGTTAGTCCAGTACATTGTGTGCCCAACAAAGGAGGGTTGACGGTAGTGCCTAATGAGAACAATGAGTTGATCCCTCAAAGGACTGTAACTGGATGGAGAATGTACATAGATTACAAAAGTTTGAACAAGGTGACAAAGAAAGATCACTATCCTCTTCCGTTCAACGACGAGATGCTTGAAAGACTAGCAAAGAATTCATACTTTTGTTATTTGGAGGATCAGCAGAAAACTACTTTTAATTGCCCTTTCGGGACATATGCATATAGAAGGATGCCATTTGGTCTTTGCAATGCGACTGCCACATTTCAAAGATGCATGATTGCAATATTCGCTGAATTCATAGAAGATATTATGGAAGTATTTATGGATGACTTCTTCGTACATGGTACTGATTTTGATAGTTGCCTGGAGAATTTGGAGAAGGTTTTGAAAAGGTGCGTTGAATGCGACTTAGTTTTTAATTGGGAGAAGTGCCATTTCATGGTAACAGAAGGGATAGTACTTGGTCATGTCATATCTAATAGAGGGATAGAGGTTGATAAAGCAAAGGTATCTACAGTTAAGAAATTACCTCCCCCTACTGATCTTACAACCTTGAGGAGTTTTTTTTGGACATGCCAACTTCTATCGTAGATTTGTTAAAAATTATTCAAAGATTGCTAAGCCCCTGACAGAAATATTGAAGCAAGGTACAAAATTTGTCATGGATGATGAGCGACTCTTTGCCTTAAAGGAAGCTCTATGCTTTGCACCCATTATGCAGCCACCTGATTGGAGTCTACCTTTTAAAATTACGTGTGATGCAAGTGACTATGCAGTTGGAGCTGTTCTTGGACAACGAAAGGAAGGTAAAGTGCATGCTATTTATTATGATAGCAAAACTTTGAATGAGGCACAAATCAATTATACAACAACTGAGAAAGAGATGTTAGCTGTTATATTTGCTTTTGAGAAGTTTAGATCCTATATTCTGAATTCTAAGGTGATTGTATATATTGATCATGCTGCTATAAGATACTTAGTTTCAAAGAAAGAGTCTAAGCCTTGGTTAATGCGATGGGTATTGATGCTGCAAGAATTTGATTTGGAGATAAGAGATAAGAAAGGGGTAGAAAATTCTGTAGCAGATCATTTGTCGTGTCTTGAATCATCATCAACTAAGCCGATAAAAGATGAAATGCAACAAGCATTTGTTTGCCACATTTGATCGTAGAGAGAGTTGGATGATGGATATTATCAAAGGTTTCAAAGGACAGACTGATATGATGAACAAAAACACAAAGAAAAGAGTTAGGAGTGAAATGAGAAAATTTATATGGGTCGACCCATACTTGTATAGGTATTGCCAAGACGGAGCAGTGCGAAGATGTGTACCCAGAGAAGAAAGAGCGAGCATTTTGGCAAAATATCACTCTTCGGATTATAGGAGACATTATGGCTACTTCAGAACACAGGAAAAGGTATGGGCGAGTGGTTTCTATTGGCCTACTATGCATGAAGATGCAAAAAGGTATGTTACAACATGTGCTCGATGCCAACGAATAGGAAATGTTAATAGTAGGAATGCAATGCCTCTTAAGTATAATCTTCAAGTTGATATCTTTGATGTTTGGGGTATGGACTTCATGGGACCATTTGTGAATTCTCATGGTTGCGAGTATATATTGATTGCCGTTGATTATGTCTCCAAGTGGGTCGAAGCAATGGCATGCAAGGCCAATACCACAAGAGAATCGAGGAGTATACTTCAAGAGCAGATATTCCCTAGGTATGGAGTACCAAGGATAATAATTACAGATGGAGGATCCACTTTTACAGGAGGAGACTTTACTAGGTTTTTGGCTAAATCTGGGGTTGAATATAGAATTGGGATAGCCTATCATCTCCAAACAAATGGACAAGCAGAAACATCAAATAAGCAATTAAAAGGGATTTTGCAGAAGATTGTTATAAAGGAAGGAAAAGATTGGGCCACAAAGCTTAATGGAGCATTATGGCCATATAGGACGGCATTCAAGACACCAATTGGCATGACACCATATCAATTTGTCTATAGAAAATCATGTCACCTACCGGTGAAATTAGAATATAAGGCCTATTGGGCAATAAAAGAGATGAGCTTGGATCTTGATGCCGCCACCGTGAAAAGGAAAATACAAATAAGTGAATTAGAACAGATGTGATTGTGTGCATATGAAAATGCAGCAATATATA
Organism: Eleusine coracana subsp. coracana; assembly: GCA_032690845.1. Taxonomy (NCBI): domain Eukaryota; kingdom Viridiplantae; phylum Streptophyta; class Magnoliopsida; order Poales; family Poaceae; genus Eleusine; species Eleusine coracana. Next base: position 49,671,792 of record CM064430.1, read on the forward strand.
AGGAAAGGACAAAGAAGTGATATGATAATAAGCTTTTGAAGAAGGAATTCGAGGAAGGAGATCGAGTACTCTTATTCAATTTCTGATTCAGATTATTTGGTAAAGGCAAATTGCAAAGTAAATGGGACGGGCCTTATCTTGTGAACATGGTGTTACCTTCGGGAGATGTAATCATAATGGATGGTAAAAGAAACAAGTACACGGTGAATGGACAACGTCTGAAGGTATATTTAGAACCCGACACATTTGAATTAAAATCTTTTGATGTGTACTTCACTGCTAAGTGCCATGTATGGTCGAGCATAACGACATAAAATAAAAGTTCTGTATGTGTTTTGATTTTTGTGATTTTTCTATTTCTGATTGGGTAAATTAGTGTACCGTGCCGGTCAGCGCGACACTGCACCGATTGGCGTAGTCCTGCACCGATCGGCGCGGTAGAGTCTTTTTGGTTTTTGAGTCAGTTTTGGACCTTGCCTTGTTAAGACTCGTTGAATTCCGCAAATTGGAGATAGAGTCCTAGTCCAATTGGAAATCAAGGGATATAAATATGAGAGGGCGGCAATACCACGGATTATCTCGCATCACAAGTAGTCACCAGAACAAACCCTAATGGCAGAAGCAATGGAAGGCGGCGCGTCGGGAAGCAACCATGGTGGCGCCGATCGGCGTGACTCTAGCGCCGATTAGCGCGACTCTAGAGCCGATCGGCTCGGTGACGGTTTTCCGCAGATCTCTGCCATTTGGTCCTGGGATGAAATAGATAAGGTGTTGACACTAACACAAGATGATCCTCTCGTCTGGTCGAATCTGAGGAAGAGATTCATGATGAAAAGTGAAGATGACGCGTGGAACACAGAAAAGGTGAAGATGGACAATGAACTTCGGCAGATGATGAAGAGAGTATTGGTGCGCAAGGGAAAATCTATAGCACCTATTGAAAGTGAAGTTGTTTCTCAAAGGTACACCATGGAAGGCCTTCTTGATCTTGCTAAGCCCTTGTTATATGAAGATTTCCTATCTTTCGAAAATTCATTGACTGAGCAAGAGAAGGAGGAACTAGATGAAGAGAGCGCTCTCACAATCCATAAGTGTTGGCATTACAGTGAACATGATATTGCCACCAAGTCTGAACTTAAGCTGCAGGAGGAAGCCAAAGAAGCCATGAACCAGCTGAATGCGGAAAAGGATCTTCAGGCTAGAAAGGATGGGGCCTCTCCGAGGGTTCTTTCCGATTGGGAGGGTTTTCAAGAAAACAAGATTCATAGGAACAGTTGCATCGAAGGCTGCAAGTGTTTCTTTTGTGCTAAAGATCTACAACATAAGATTGAACTCCACTTGGCGGAAGACCCAACCTTCATACCTAGAGATGTTTTATATGATGATGGCTATCGCACAGTCCCTGGAGGAAAGACGCCTAAGGAAATTAATGATGAGATTTTGCAAAGGAAGTAGAACAAGGTAATGTGTGAGCGTAATCTGGAACAGTTGGCTGCGTATATGGAGGAAGTCGTCGGTTGTGCCAATTGGCACAATGTTGGAGCCGATCGGCGTGACATCAGAGCCGGTCAACGCGACACAAAGGCCGATCGGCAAGATCTGAAGATGGCTGAATTCATTGATCTAACAGCTCTGCCAAGTGATGATGAAGAACCTACTGCAAAGAAGCGTAAGACTACACCAGAGGTTCGAAGATCCGCTAGACTATTGGGTAAGCCAATTCAAAAGTATTCTGAATAGGATAGCGACTTTGATTCATTATAGTGTTTGGAAACATTGGAAAGTGACCCTAGTATGTCTGGATATTTGGGGGATGATTCTGATATGCGAAGAAGCTTTGGTAGTCCTAAGATTGAGAGTTGGGGAACACCTGCAGAATGTAACAATGATGGGGCAGTAGGAACTTCAATAGGAGTTAATGGTAATACAGAGAGGAATGGAGGAAGTCGCAGTGATGAAAGAACACCACCGCGCCGATCGGCTCAGCCATTGCGCCGATCAGCTCAGAGGAGTTTGAATTGTGTCTCTCCCTATAGTGTTGAAAATCATAATCTGCAACCACCCGTTTGTTGTCCTGTCTGCCGAAGGAGTATTGAGCGCTTGTATCTAGACAGGGATCATGCCTATAGGCATCAAAGGGATGTGGATCGGAGAATCTAGGATGCAATCGAGATGAATGAAGCGGACTACACTTTTCCCATAAGGAATATAAGATGGATTTTCCCAGTCTTGAATAGGCATGGTTTGAATGATTAGTGTGTTGAGTTTCTTCTCTTGCAATGAGGATATTGCAAATTTTTGAGTGTGGGGGGAAAAGCTTTGCCATTAGTCATAGTTTTTAAAGTTTTTAAGTATTTTTGAGTCTAGTTTCTTGTTTGTTTTTTATATGAGTGCTTATTTTTAGTTTGTGTGTGATTAAGAGAGTCATGAGTCAATTGAGAGTTGCTTCAAGGTCTTTTATGTAGTTTGAATTATTGCATTGTCTTTAATAAAGTTAGTGTTGATTGTCAAATTGAAAGTGTCCGATACTATTTATTTTTTCTTTTTGATGATCGGTTGGTTGATTACTTCAATTAGTTGGTTACCACTTAACTTTTGAGCTTTGTACTTATGAAAAATTCTTTTGACTCATCATAAGCTAAAGCCAAAGCACGGTCTAAATATGCCTACAATAGCCGAGTGAATGAGAACAAGCTACATATTTGAACTAGTTTGATTGTAAGTAACTTTGTCAACCTTTTGCTCATGATTTCGACCAAGTTAGAAAATGATGATCTATTTGTTTATCTCTGTATTTCTAGCCATTCTTATATATTTAAATTCCTTGCTATCATGGAAACCATACATCTTTGTTTCTCCGTCCTCCTTGATACAACCTATATTCTCAATAAAGGGGAATTCAGAAAACTTTCGCTACTGGTATAAGATAGAAATTGCTGATTATATTGGGAATAGAAAAAGAGAGAAAGAAAGAAAAAAAATTATAGACTGCGTCGATCGGCACGATGCTTGCGCCGATCGGCATCATAAAAAAAAGGGAAAAAGAGATAAAGAGAAAAATAAAAAAATATTCCCTGAGAAGCAGTAAGGTCATTAAAGAGAGCAGCTTTCTGATTATTTCCAATTCTTTATCATTGTTCTCATTGAAACATCTTCCTATAACTCCTCTTCTCCAATAAAGTTCTTTTCCAAGAAAATTCTTTCTTAGCAGGCATGATTGAGCACATTGTTGACATGGTTAACCTTATGGTTCAATATAGTTATATAGCCCTCCAAGATCCGCATATAATCCTTGATTAGATAGGAGAGGGAAGGAAATACACTTGAGAGATTTAGAATAGACCAAATGCTTGATGTTTGATGCTAAAGATGAGTCAAGGAGAACTAAAATTGTTTTTGAAAAGGTTTTGTGGCAATTTGATCAAATTCAAGTATGAAATATTGATTGGTTAAAAAGAAGATGAGAGAAAAATCTTTATGGTCGAATAACAAGTAAAAATGATGATTGAGATTGATTGCATGAGAGATGATGTGAAGATTCTTGCTACATATTTTATTTTGTATTGCTCGAGGACTAGCAATGATTTGAGTGTGGAAGAATTGTTGGTGGTTTCTAGCTACCCATTTTATCTACCAAAAAGGGACGTTTTACGTCGTTATTTGGTGGTTTAGACTAACAATTAACCCCATATTTGCATATATTTGTAGTTGTCCTGTTTTGGATATAATTGCAGAAAACAGGTGTAAAACAGGGCAATTATGGATAAGGACCCAAAGAGCAACGAAGTTGAGCCAGATGCAGGGTCACGCTGATCGGCTCCAATGCCACGCCGATCGACGCAGGAGGAAAAGATGATGAAGACAAGCCCAAGACCGACAAAGACGAAGGCCCAACCCAATATGAGTCAGAATCGGTGAAAGTTGACTTAATCCCGTCGAGTATAAAAGGAAGATAACTATCAAGAGCCAAGGGGCAACCAGAGAGACGGCCATCGCAACATTGAGTTGTTAGAGCTAGGGTTCCAGGATATTGGCGGCAGAGGTGGGTCAACACTGACGAGAACCACCAGAAGGGAGGTCGTGCGCGTTCTAGCGCTATCTCTCATCCCTCTGCTATGTCTAGCGGAAGGATGAGTGAGTAGTCTCATATTCTCTTCTCTGGTGCGGGGATCTGGTCATGTAACTCTCATACTCAATGATACTCTCTTGATGAATTTAATCTATGTGATGAACTTAATTGCGCATCTATTTCCATTAGTGTATAGGCCAATACACTTCTGCCCATTGCATAGTGCAAGAAACCAGTGGGGAGGTAATAGCCTCTATAGTGACAGCCGGGGTGAACGAAACCACCATGTCTTGTAGAATATTAGAGTCATCACTCGAGGCGATGAGAATAAGGTTGCATGCTAGTGAACCAATCCGAAGGAGAGAATCCTTCATTATCCTGTTACATCTTCAATAACATTCATCCACCACTCTCTCACCATCACCATTCACACCAACCCAATCATTGCAATCTGTTAGTAATCTATTAATAGTAATAGGTAATCCTTTAATAGTAATAGTTCCGCTCATTCCTTGTGGATTCGATAACCTTGGAATACTTTGAGTGAAAAAGAGCGACAACTATACACCGTCCTCTTGAGGTATATAAGTGGGTGCGTAACTACGACCAACACTAAGCTTTGGGCGTAGTGGGTTCTGGGAGAGTTTTGAGCAGTGTGGCTGCTACCGCTATGTTCTGCCCTGCACGAGTGAACTGCAGGGACCCTTGGTCATCGGCAACAATGCACTGCTGGACGTCATGAGCCATGGTGTGGGCACGTCCGCCTACGGCGGTGCGAGCCAGCTCGCGGTCGATTGTTTCCTTCTCGTGCTCCAATTGGCGTCGGGTCTCCTCGAGCTCGGCTCGTCAGGCCTTCAGCCGCTGTTGGATGTCCTCGAGTCGATTCGTCGGCTGACGTCCAGCATCGGTGGTGATGGGAACGTTGACGAGCACCTCTCCTTCCTTTGCACCCGTCGTCGGGTTCGCCAGAGCAGGTGTCGCGGAGTTTACCAAGGCTCCGGCAGCTATAGTGCCGGGATCTCCCGCCACCAGCACGGGCGCGAGCAGCACCATGTTGCACCTAGGCGGGGGGCCGCAGCTCCCTTCTGAGCTCTCAGAATTCAAGTCGCAGTCCTGCAAGGACCCTATGTTGAGGAGGTCGAAGAGGGACTTGTCCGGGTGGTCGATCACGCCAACAAAACCCGGGTTCATAAAGTCGTGGGCGGCGGACCCGACAGCTATGTCCCAGAAACACTCTGTGGCGTTCCGCAGGTCGTACGGGTAGCCCTCTGAGGGATTTTCGATGAGACGGCTCAGGTGGAGAGGCTCTTCACTGAGGAGCTGCTCGTGGATGTTCGCCAAGGCGAACGCGAAGTGGTGGAGGTCGTCATGGCTACGCGTAGGACCCAGGTAGCACTCCAGGTGAAGCCAGAGTTGGTCGCTGTTCCTAGATGGCACCGCATGGTGGCCGATGACACGCGGCCTAGCCGGCTGGAGTCGGACCGCGCACATCGCCTCGGTGGCAACCGCGATGGTCGTTGCGATTGGGTCCGGGAGTGACTCATCGACGAGCCTCAATGTCCCGTCCTCCGTGACCATAAAGTCGAGCTTGTCGCCCATGTCCTCAAGCCACCACAGACGCACCGCCTCAATGGCAGGCACCGGGGCCGGAGGCGGTGAAGAAGTCGGAATGCTGATGCACAACAGCTTTCGATCGGCGGCGGCGACAAACTCGAGGCTCCCGAAGAGAATGCTACTATCGGGAGCCCAGAAAGGAGGGAGATTAACCATCCAAACCAGGAGGTGGCGAAGCAAAGCGTGCAACTCCCCTTCCTAGCATGCCAACTGTCGGTGTTTCGGTCCTTGGCTAGTAGAATTTGTTAACGGGGTGCGCGCTTTAGGCTCGGTGATGGCTTAGCAAGAGGGCACGGGGGGTTATACTGGTTTGGGGAAGGCCCCCTACGTCCAGTTCACTAGCCTACTTTTGTTACTTGCCACAGGGAGGAGTACAACAATGGCGAGAGAGGAGGGATGCTCCAAGTCTCAGTGTTGCAATGGCGAAAAATGTGAGTGTGCTATGTCGTTCGTTGTGGGGGAGAAGAAAGGCATCCCCTTTTATATGCCAAGAGGACGGGCCCATATATATATATATATATATATATATATATATATATATATATATATATAGAGAGAGAGAGAGAGAGAGAGAGAGAGAGAGAGAGAGAGAGAGATGATATTCTACGCATGCGGAGTTGTTGAAGGCGCGCGGGAGAAGGCGTCGTCCTGGGTCCTGGGTCAGTGGTGTGGTTCCCGGTCCTTGTAGGCCCCACCGTCCTGACCTTGCGTCAGGGGGAGGGCACTATGCTTGAGCGTGCCCCTATTCTCCGTCGTTGGGTTGAGCTCCACTTGCCACTGTGTATGGCGTGCTCCGCCATACGAAGAGTGGTGCATCAGGGGCGTGGTCATGTTGCCCAGGCGGGAGTCAATCTTGCTGTCCATTAGGCTATCCTGCATCATCACTATAGGGGGTGTCATCGGGCGATAGCATCATTGAGTGCCCTACTATACCTGCCCCTATCAGCAGACGTTGATGATGAGAGGAGCAGGTATGCATGAGGGGATTTGACCCCTCGATATTGTGCTTGTACGGTGAGTACGACATTTAAGGCTGGGTGGTTGATGGTAGTCGACCGCTGACTCGTCCGACCCCCTTCCAGGGGTCGGGTCGCCGAGGCCGGGCTGCTCGGGCCCACCCAGGGTTAGGATCTATCTTGTCCGCGCAGGGCAATCGAGTTTCCCCATTCCGTTAACCCTGGCTCGTGTCAGGATTCTATTGCCGTGTCCCGTCCGGGCCCGGGTTCCGAGGAAGGAGGCGCCTACTTCGCGATCATGGGTTGTGGGGACCTGCACTGTCACGACCACAGCATTGGTGGGGACCCCGGTTTTTGCGTCGGAGCAGATAGGCTTGGTAGAAAAACCGAGTCATTGGGCTCGGTGAACAAGGTGTGTTCGGGGCCCGCCTGATAGGCCGGCTTGGTCGCGACTCCTTCCGAGGGGTCGTGCGAGTCGTGGCGGGTTCCCGACTTCCTATCGAGGGGTCGAGCGGGGCTCAGTCAGCTCCCGACCCCCTCGAGGGGTCGGGCGAGCCGGGACGGCGACGCGGTCTTCGTAACCGAGTGACGAGTTTCGTACAGATGCCTTCCATGTGGGACCCACGTGGGTCACGCTCATGCAGCAACTCGATGAGTCTTTGGTCCGTAACCGCGTACTTAGTTTTCTTCGAGGAGGGGCCATGTGGCACCCTGTTATTTACCCCCAACAACCATCATATCTGGAAGCTTGAGGCATCAGGCTGCTACTCCTCCAAATCATCATATTGGGCTTACTTCAATGGTTCAACAATTTTTGAGCCATGGCATCGTTTATGGAAAACTTGGGCTCCGCAAAGATGTAAGTTCTTCTTATGGTTGGCAGTCAAGAATAGATGTTGGATAGCGGATCAGTTGGCGCTTAGGGGTCTTGACCCTCCGGAGAAGTGCCCTCTTTGTGATCAGGATGAGGAGAATATCCAGCATTTGCTAGCTACTTGTGTGGTGGCACGACAGGTCTGGTTCCATGTTTTTGCCTCTCTAAACCTCATTGAAGCGGCACCCAAACGGGTGGAAAGAAGCTTTGCTGATTGGTGGAAGTGAGCAATGAAAAAGATCACGAAATAAAAGAAGAAAGGAGTGAATTCACTGATCATATTAACAGCTTGGAGCATCTGGAAACATCGAAATGCTTGTGTGTTTGAGGGCGCCACTCCTTCGGTGTCTACTATTATGCGGGAAATCAAGGATGAACATGATATGTGGTGCATGATAGGCGCTAAAAAGCCTAGAAGGAGGATTTCTCATTTAGAAAGCTCTCTCTTTCTGGTCTAGTTTTTTCTTTTGGTTGTTTAGTGGGTTTTTCGATCGGGTGTGTTGTAAACTGACTCTCATATTTGGTCCCCGTATGAGATTAGGATGATGTAAGGGGACTACCTTTTCTCTCTAGTACAAAGAAGCACAACTCTCCTGCATTTTCGAAAAAAAATAGTGTGCAATTCCTTCCTGTGTCACCTCTTGTAGTAGGCCAATTACATGTGCTTTAGCCATATTATATATAGCAATGTGAGGATTAATGGTTACTACAAAAAAAACTTTGGGAACAACTAGAAAGGTGTGAGGATGAGAAAGGAGATTTTATTTTTTTTAAATAATAGAAAAAGATTTTGACCTTTTGCAAGTTTTGTATATGACAATCGTGCAAAGTTATTAAAGTATTAATGTGCCAATGGCGCAACATCGAAAATCAGCAAGACTAAGAACACAAGGATTGATCCCATGCCGAGATATTATAGCTAATCGGCATGTGGGGAATGTGAGTGGATGTTCGGTCTGCTTCGAGGGGTGCAAAAAATATAAACATATCATATTTACATGCCAGCATACTCAGGATATCTGGAGGAAGTTAGGAGTATGAAGCATGATTGAACCAATCTTAGAAAGAGATCGATCAAGATCTATCCTACGACAAGAGGTTTGATACAAGAAGAAAGAAAGTTACAACCAATAAACAATATGGGCCTCACATAACTACTACTTAATGGGGGATGGTTTATTATTTGGTGGCAACAATGACAACTGGTACACGGGGAAGATATTTAATCTACTATGAGGATGGATATGTCCATTGCTATGCTCTCGAGCAATTATAAAAATGCGGAGAAGAAAACTAACATGAAGAAGAAGGGATGAAAGAGACCACTAGAAGGAAAACTGATGTTGAATGTTGATGCAAGTTTTGATTTGGTTCAGGAACAGGAAGCATAGACTCAGTCATTCGTGATGACAAGGGTGGTTTCATAGCAGCAGCTCATAGCTTTATGCCTCACATTCTCGATGCTCCATCTGCAGAGGTAGTAACGTTAAGAGAAGGCTTGTTACTTTCTTAGCATGTGGGATGTAACAGAGTCATAATCCAGTCAGATTGCATGGAGGTGGTGAATACAATGCTCGACAGAGGTTTTTTCTACGACAGCAATATATGATGACTACATAGTCGTCTGGAATGGTTTTGCATCCATATCCATTGAGCATTGTAATAGGGAAGCAAATGGGGTACTATAAGCTTCATGACCATTGATGATGGAATCCTCAAGGTATGAATGTTTTGGTGATTGATGACAACTATGAAATTATGGGCTAATATCTACACGAGTGTTGTTTATGCAGGAACCTTCATTAAACTCTACTACAAATCTATGAATGATGGTTGCCTTGATGATTGATGACAATGATCACGAGCATGGAGGCTAGATGAGCTTGGTGAAGTCCAAGGGTTGATGAAGATGGATCAAAGCGGAGAACAAGCTATGGAGCAAGTGTTGTGTATACTTGTCTAGTTGTTAGGGCTTTAAGTCCATAGGAAAAACTGGACTATCAAGGGGGTCTAGGTCATTCTCTTGGGTCATGTCTAGTCGGTGATGTGCAAGGTTGCTCGGTGAAATCACAGGCACTAGATGGCAGTGGAGAAACCAAGGAGCTGTTTAGAGAAGCCGGGAAATGAAGTCAAGCAAGGACGAGACTTTCAACTTCGGATTGAAGTGACCGGACAGAGGGGCCAATGGTGACCGGACTGTACGATCACTCCAGGGTTTTGTCCAGAGGCAACAGCGGGCAGCGAGAAAACTGCCAAGTCTGGAGAGCTATAGAGACCGGACGGTCCGATCTACTGACCTGACGGTCCGGTCAGTGCAGCATAGACTTGGGTAGCAAGAAAGCAGCGCCGAAAACATTTCTAGACTGGAGAGAGAAACGACCGAACGGTCCGGTCTACTGACCGGACAGTCCGGTCAGTATAGGAAGTTGGTTGGACACTGTTGCGCCAACGGCTAGGAGAGCCGTTACCAGAGTGACCGGACGGTCCGGTCAGGGAGTGGCCGGACTATACGGTCAGTACGTCCAGAAAGGCAATTTCATAAAGCAACGGCTAGTTTGAGGTTGGGAGTCTATATAACTTTGTTGTTGGGGTCTCATGACCTCTCTTGACCAGTGGAATATCTGAGAGCATTTGGTAAGATCCAAGAGAAAAAGAAGAGAGCACTAGAAGGAGATATTGGTTATCTTGTGAGTGCTAGTGAGAGTAACAAGGAGCGATCTTGCACATCTAAGGCTAGGGTGTCCTTGAGGGTGTGATCTAGGTTGTTACTCTTGGTCTATGGTGAGATCTAGACCGGTTAGGTGTCGGTGATCAAGCCTATCGTGATTGGTTATGAAGGCCGTTACACGTTTATATACGGTTTGAGTCCGCCGTTGGAAGGGGCATTAATAGTGAGCGCCCATGTCGGCTCGGGGAGTCCGACAAGTTATCGAGGGAGGCGAGCTTGTGCTTTGTGTAGCGGTGACACACACCGTGTCTTCACTCGAGGATTGATTGCGGGCTCATGGGCGAGAACTTCACTTGGTGGCGGGAGGGACGGGGACTACGGTGGGAGTAGTCCAATAAGGAGTAGGGGAAGGCGCCATCCTTCTGAGACCTTGGAAAAAAATTATGAGCATTACTTGATCCTCTCTTTACTATTTCGCAATTGTGTGCTCTAGTGATAGGGTGACTTGTGGATTGCATAGGCTAGTGTATTTTAGCTTCCGCATTTTATTTTGCATTATGAATACTAGCATGTGTATGATCTTGGCCTCCTAGAATTATTTAGGTTGCAATAATTGTTAAATTCTAGAGGAGTAAAACTGAAGTATTCGGATTTGTGGTTGGCTACCGATTCAACCCCCCCCCCCCCCTCCTCAGTAACAGGTTCCCTATGAGTTGGCTAGAGTAGCGATTAGCTCTAAACAGTCTTGTACTTGTGTAGATGAGCCAGCAAGTTTTATTCTAGAACTTCTAGTCAATGATGTAACACTTTTGAACAATCAATAAAGCAGCTAGGAGGCTTTCCTTAAAAAAACAACCTATATTATAATGGTCATCCATTCTTTGCCAAGATCTTTTTGACAACCACTTCTAACAATTCGTAGATGTGGATGAAGACATTCTTGTGGATATCCTTTTGTAAGAATCTCCAGTATCGAATTCAGTATGTTACTGTACATATTACTTGCATCAAAGAGATTATTAGTTTCTTATTAAACAACAATATCATTACAGCATAGCCATATTAATCATAATATCACCGCCACACCAACAATGATTAATATTTTTTTTCTTTTTGTCCTCTTCAGGATGACAAATGAGATGTTCATGCCTTGACTTGGAATCTAAGGTGATGCAAATTTTTTCGCAAAAGACGGATGTATATTTAACAACGGAATTTGATTTTTCAGTAACGGTTTTCTATGTGTCCAAACTTTGAATGACTTCAATTTGCTTCGTCATGATGTTGATGGATCCTTTGTGCTGAAATTTTTAATAATGGAGGCTATATATCTTTTGGCAGATGTGGGGATTTTTATTCAACTGTCAAAAACAGTCCTACTCATATCCCAAGATTCCAAACACAAACGTAAATGTTTCTTCACTTTTCTTGCAAGTCCATTCTTCTAATCATAAGTTAAATGTTGTAATGGAGGTTTGGAAGAAAATGAAACCTAATAATTGTGTACAAACACAAAATAAAACTTTGGTAGCAAATGCGCCTCTTGTGAAGTTTATAAACTTGATGCTCGTGTTGGAATAGCAAGCCCGGGACTACTATTAGGTGAACTGAACCTCAGGTGGCCCATATTAGGCCTATGACTACTGACCCTGACCACAAGAGTGCTATCACAACTTTGAATAACATTTCATATGCGACTATTATCATGTATATAAGTGATTGGTAATCCTGATTATCTCTAGCTTATTCAATCATATGCTCTCATAGAAATAGGGTATATATTCTTATGTCCACAAAAATAAGTGCTCGTAAAAAATGGCTACTCAATCATGATTAGTTTATTGTTCCATTTTCTAAATTTGAGAATAGAGCTTGTAATGTTATGCAATTAGTTCCACGAACCAATCCATTTTAATAAAAATTCTACTTATGTTGTTACTTGATTGTTCTATTTTGTAATATGAAAATGGAGCATATAATGTTAAACCTCTAATTATAGATTATTAGAAATAAGAAAATATTGTTGGAAGTGAATGCTTTGAGAACAAATGTACCTCCTATATTGAGAAACACAAATACTGCCGCAGTTGCAAAACATCCGATCTTGATCATACTAGATTCGACAGAAGGCAACCATGTAGCCCGGAGTAAGGGTTGAGGCAAATAGTTGGTAACGAAGCACATACAAGGAGCTGAGGGAGAAAACCAAAGGTAACTAAAACGAGTGAAGCGGCATCATGAATGGTCGATATTGATCTAATTTTTGACCCGTGAAGAGGCTCCCAGCGATTATTTGACGGTTAACATATCTGTCAACAACATAGATTCGAAATATGATGTAGAAAAAAAATTCACACATGCGTGGCGTGGAGGACCAAGTGGAAGTTATGCATGAAGAAAACTATCACGCATGTTGGAAAGCGAGTTGAGAAATAGGGTGAGGGTTCGCCCAATTCTATAAGGGACGTTTTTTTTCAACCGAGAAAAAAACAAAAGGAATCAAGGAGAGGAGAATGGATATACTAAAGCACGGCTTTGACTATCCTTCACTGCAATGTGTAGCTGCAACTTGGCTACTTAATTTTCACTTAATCATGTTTTGCAAGTGTCAACGGTATTGTAGTCCATAAATAAGTCCCCCTTTAGTTTGTAACATAGCACAAACCACACGGAAGTTTTGTGTTGAAGTTACTGTGCGGTCAGAGATGGCCGGGCCCATGGAGACCGTCAGTCGACACTGACTCACCCGACGAATTCTTCACTTCCTTCCTCCACCGCACGATTGATGCTGGCCGTGAGAGTAGAGACAAGGTTTTGACTCGCAACCTTTTAGCTCACTCAAAACGGTTCAAGTTCGCGTCCACACAACCCCGAAACCAGAGGACGCCCCTGGCCGCCTATCCTCGCTGTTGCATGAACAATGTTTGACGTCGTCGTATCTGTTCTACGGAGACGTCGTTTGGTACGGAGAACCCGGCACGTGCAGCCTTCATTGCTGACGCCTACGGCTAACCGACTGACGGAGCGTCCCGTACGTAGAGCTACATCCCTCAGGTGATCCTGATGCTCTGTTTCGGGGCCGATTCGTCTCGCGTACTTGACCGGACCATAGTCGACGCCGCCGCAGCCACTCAAAGGTCGACCTGATGCTCTGCACCGTACCCTAAACGCTTCGCCTAGTGTACTTTTGTCGGCACCATTCCATATCCGGTGCTGGTGGTGGGGAGCCGACGCGACACTATAGCCTTCTGCCACTGTTGTGCAAAGCCAATCCGGTCAACACGGGGAAGCCGATCAATCCTGACCCAGCAACACTCCAGTGTCTGTCCAGCTGAGGCAAGGCGCCGAAACAAATTCTGTGTTGCTGTGCTACTGCTGCGAGCCGTCAACCAACCACCACGCCCGCCTTTGTTTTTGACTTTTAGCATGCTACTCCACAAACACGAAGACACCATAACTAGACCAACCGAGCTCTGTACTGTTCTCTGGCAGCAACAGAAGAGCTCGACGACATGGCTCTCGTCTCCCTGCTCCCGCTCCTCGCACTCCTGCTATCATCCAGGCCGCCCGGCGCCGTTGCGGCCGAGTACATGGAGTACTCGTGCAACCGCACCACGGGCAACTTCACGCCCGGCAGCGCGTTCGCTTCCAACCTGGACCGCCTCGTCGCGCTGCTCCCGACGAACGCCTCCTCTTCCTCCTCTTTCTTTGCCAAGGCCTCACTCGGCGTAGGAAGCCCCGACGCGGCGCACGGCCTGGCCCTCTGTCGCGGCGACCTCACCAACCCGGGCACCTGCTCGTCCTGCCTCGCCGACGCCTTCTCCCGGCTCCGCCGCCTCTGCGGCGCGTCCCGGGACGCCACGTTCTACCACGACCTGTGCACGGCGCGGTACTCGGGCGACGATTTCCTGTCTCGGCCCGACGACAATTCCCCGGTGATCAACGGCATGGACGTGAACACGTCGACCTACCCGGCGTGGGACGCGTCCAACGCCACGAGCCGCAGCTTCGTCCTGTCGCTGGTGGGCACGCTGTTCGGGGAGATGGCCATGTACGGCGCCTACAACGCGTCGGCCACGCGCCGGTTCGCCAGCGCCGTCATGTTCATCAACGCGGACCTGCCCACCGCGTACGGCCTCGCGCAGTGCACGCCCGACCTCGCGCCCGCGCAGTGCTGGCACTGCTTCCAGGGGCTTGCGGACCTCAACAGAAAGTGGTATGACGGGCGGCAGGGCGGCCGGATACTTGGCGTTCGCTGCAGCTTTCGATTTGAAGAGTACAAGTTCTACGCCGGCACGCCGGACGTCAGGATCGGCCTCCAAGATGACTCGTCGGAATCGTCCGGAGGCAATGGTCAATACAAACTTTTTGCTCCATCCATTTTTGTTTCCCTTTCGAACCTCTCAATTATTACTGTGTGTTTTGTAACTGTTATTAGCAAGCTTTAAATCTCCGGATATAACTGCCACTATCTTCGGATATAGCTAGAAGCATTCTGCTATTTGCTTTGTAGTACAGTTTAGCCGCTATTTACCGCTATAGCCCTATATATCCGGCTATTAGCTGTTTGAGCGGGTCAAGCGTGGCTTAGCCGGCCATTTAGAACATTGGTTATTAATCATTTTCTAACAAATGATGCAGCAAGCAGCCACAGGAAGGTCTTAATCATCGCTCTCACCGTATCCATCGCGGTGTTCTGTTGTATGCTTCTTTGCGGCTTCCTCCTGCTCAGAAGACAGCGAAAAGGAACTGGTACGACGACGATTGATGCTGCTCAAATAATTATTTATTTCACACAGAAGAAAATGTTTGTTATGTTGTCCTCGCGTTTCACACACTAACTAATTAAGCATCTGCAATGAGTGCAGGGAAAGCGAAGCCGCAGCTGCCGCCACACTCCAAGAACAGCTCCTCTACAGAGGACGCCCTGAAGCTGTGGCGGGTCGAGGAGAGCGGCACCGAGTTCACTCTCTACGACTTCTCCGACCTGGCCGCCGCCACGGGGGACTTCTCCGACGAGAACCGGCTCGGCAGAGGCGGCTTCGGTCCCGTGTACAAGGGCAGGCTGGCTGATGGCGCAGAGATCGCGGTGAAGCGGCTGGCGGCGCATTCCGGGCAGGGTCTAGAGGAGTTCAAGAACGAGATCCAGCTGATCGCGAAGCTGCAGCACACCAACTTAGTTCGCCTCGTAGGCTGCTGCGTCCAGGAGGAGGAGAAGATGCTGGTATACGAGTACATGCCCAACCGCAGCCTCGACGGCTTCATCTTCGACCAGCAGCGCGGGACGCTGCTGGACTGGGAGAAGCGGCTGCATATCATCGAGGGCATCGCGCAGGGGCTGCTGTACCTGCACAAGCACTCCCGGGTGCGCATCATCCACCGGGATTTGAAGGCAAGCAACATTTTACTCGATAAAGACCTCAACCCCAAGATATCCGACTTCGGTATGGCCAGGATCTTCGGCATTAACATGACCGAGGCTAACACCAACAGGGTCGTCGGCACATAGTAAGACACAACATTTTTATACATTTGACTGGAGCACATCCATCGGTCGTAACAGGAACAAAGCTAATATTGTTGTTCTCTCTTATGATTCTTGCAGTGGGTACATGGCTCCTGAGTACGCTTCCGAGGGCATCTTCTCAGTGAAGTCTGACGTGTACAGCTTCGGCGTGCTATTGCTGGAAATCGTGAGCGGCAAGAGGAACAGCGGCCACCATCATCAGTACGGGAACTTCGTCAACCTGCTAGGATACGTAAGTTTATCTTTTTTGCACCACCAGCGTAGTGACAACAACGGAATAAATATTTCGTCGTGCGTCGACCTTAACGATAGTACTACTTCACTAAATCATAGTAGTACCTTTTGAAGTCAACATGTGGAATAAATATTCCGCAGCTTATCCGCTGGAACAAAACGTCAAACTTTCCACACCTCACACTTTATCTTTTGAATCACAAAAGGCAATCATAAAACCGATGATAGCGACACGGCAAGGTACATCGATCGCTGATCAATCCTGTGCATGCAATGCAGGCGTGGCAGCTGTGGAATGACGGACGGGCGTTCGAGCTGATCGACCCGACGCTGGGAGAGCGCGGCGACGTGTCCACCATCATGCGATGCGCGAAGGTGGCGCTGCTTTGCGTGCAGGACAACGCCACGGACCGGCCGACCATGACGGAGGTCACGGCGATGCTGGGCTCTGGCAGCGGCGACGTGGCGGTCCTCCCGGACCCGAGGCGGCCGCCGCACTTCCGCCTCCGGGTCAGCAGCAGCGACGACGACGGCGGGTGGTCGGAGTCCCGCATGCGGTCGTCGCACGGCACCACGTCGTGCAGCACCAACGAGCTCACCATCACCACCATCCAAGAGGGCAGATGATGATGATGACGATCTTATCAGCAATATAATGCGGTGCGGAAACAACAACGAAACGTCGTCCTCATCCTCACTTAGTGTACACGTCCACTTGTTACATTTTTCTTTTGGGGATCCAAAATTGGTAGGTTGAGGGGAGACTTGCTGCTGCACGCGTATCTCGTAGCTGTGCGACCTCGACATGTCACATGAACGACATTGTACGCACGCGCTTGCTTTATGAACGTGCACCGTCGTACAGAGAAATTTGACAAGGAGTGGTGACAGGCTGCTTCGACGGCGAAACGATGCTCCAGCAGGACGGCTTCATTCATGTCGTGGTGGTCGCCTTCAGGCTTCAACGACAAGGATCATACACTATTCCAGCAGCCGTCCAGTCCAGATGTGAGCCTGATCAATGCATGGCCAACGATGACGACTCCAAGTTCGCCGATGGAAGAGGAACACGTGCTTAACAAGTGTCGCCAATGAGACGCTAAGCAAGCGCTAGCCAGCTACTCTTCTTATTACTATACAAAGTAGCTCTAATACAAACCTGTCCGCATGTAACAACGGAACCGCAGACCTTGCGAGAGAGGCTCTAAGATCTTTTTTCCCAATTCTTCAAAGCAAGCGTAACAATTATTAACAGTGAGCTGAATTCCACACCACTCGGTTATGGACGCCATGGTCCATGGAAAATAACAGAACACCATTGCCTTCACCCTTGAAACTGTCACAATGAACTTTACACATTCACTCTTTCCTATTAACCTGTTTTCACATTGGTTACATCAAGCACCTATCAACATCTTGTGTATTGTGTCGTCAAGCCAAAAATGGTTGTATACGTTAAGACGTGTCAGTAGATTCAGATTGTCAGAATGTCCAAAGACTCCAGTCAGAAAATGCGGTATCCCGCTGTTGCCTCTGTGAATATTCACATTAAACGGCCAGCGTACTGTGCTCGAGGGTACTTCTGCTGCAGCTGTGGCCACTGCACAAAGATTTGATCAGCTATTCGTAGCTTGTACAGGAGTAAACCGCTTAAGGAAAACCTCTGCACTCTTGCAATGCTTTCAATGTAGAAAATGGAGGACCATCCGAGACCAAGCACCTACAGAAAGGAAGCAATAAACAGTTCGGTAGAGCATTAGATAGGTGTTGCGCTTAGCTAGAAAGTGGAACTAACAAACATCTCCTGCCTTCAGAACCAAGGATGTGAAGCTACCTTCAGAAGGAAAGCAGAGACGCATAGAGGAATGCATGTGCCTGGGCCATTGCAAAATATCTGCAAAGACATGTAACGGCCTTCAGTATCTTTGAGCTCATGGCTCACAATAGGAGCTAAATGATTTGAAAAAGGGCACACACCACTTGTGGTCTGATTCGTATTACTAACCACATAGCATGCAATGTAGCTAGCAATGTTGTCGCGATGGAGGTGATGTAAGATTGGCCAACTTCGCGACTACGATATATCTGCATGAAATACGCATCTTCTATGGTCTTCTCTCTATCACCCTAAAAAGACATAACAAAAATCACATTCCGAACTGCAACAACTGAATAAAATTCAAGCATATCAGAACTCAACGCATCATGTTAAGGGAGTTCCACCTGGATCAGTGACTGCTCATAGACCTTTGCCTTTTGAAGGCTCATGTTGTCAGTAAGTGCAGCCACATAATATCTTGGTGTGAACCTATCTTTCTGGAGCTCAGTTACAATATTCATCATTTCTGCCGTATGCCCTCCTAAGAACAAGTTCCCAGATTAATGCATGCTCTGACATCGACATTCTACATTATCCTAATCAGTCATACAAACATTAGAGATTACTAGCTAAAATATTGCCCAGCTAAGGTGGTAGACAATAGAATCCTTCATAACCGACATAGGCCGCCTAATGGCTGATTAGGTACAAAGCTCCAATGTATCGCCTGATTAGATGTGCTGCCACCTAACATTCCTCTATAGTGTGCTCAAGGGTACATTAGCAATAATCAATGATATTCTAATTGATGCTACTTGGTTAAGATTATATCAGTATAAGGCAAACAAATGTAAGAAAACAGATCAGTAGTTTCAAAAGAAATGAAAGATCTAATAAGAAGCACATGCATATCTGCATATTATTGAGAGATGCAAACATGCACAGAAAGATCAAAGAACAATCAACCTGTCGGATGTGTACTCTTTTCAGTCCATGTATTGTATCGTGAATTTCAGCAGGAGAGAACTAGAAGTGTTAGCAAGGGTACACATCTTAGTATGGTGATGTCTAGAAACAAGCTTCTTCAATAGATAATCAGGATAAGAGAAGACAAGTTTGTTGTGAATCTGAAAGCCATAGTTTGAAATGAATTACATGAGATCTTTGACTTTGTAGCGAAGAACCTTGAATCCACAACAACCTTTTGGCATATGGTAGTAAGAAACTATGTGATGTTTAATATGTGCAGTTGTTCACAGCTGTAACACTGTGCGGGTTATGGAAAATACGAAACAACTTGTGTTTTCAGAATGGGAGTTAGAAGGAGATGTCTCTGCAAGAAACATATGGAGTAGTTCGAGCAAAGCCATGATGATGCTTGACAAGACCAGAAAGGCTGCAGATGAAACAAAACTTGCGGATGGTTACAAGACATTGGTGTTACTGGATGATGGGTGAAAATGATGTAAAACCTCTGAGCTGCACGTGTATTAGGATAGCTGTTCATAATTTTACAGATATTGTGTGGTTACTGACTGGGTGGAGGTCAAAAACTGGTGCTGTAAAATTTAACTTGACCCTGTTGCTCTGGGGCATGATGGACAGGGTTTTGTCCCTACCATTCTTAAGAAAAAAAGAACAAACCACAATAACATCCACATCGGGACAATCTAGGGACTGCAGCTAAACATAGTCCAGTGCACACTAAATAGGGCCAGAATGATATTGCAGCTAAGTCAAAACATCATGGCACTAACACATCAGCTAAACGACATCAATGTGTACATGAAGATGAGACACTTAGGAGCCTTGCAAGCAAACCAAAGTGCAAACAGACGAGTAAACAAATAGTTACAGCCTTCTTAGAATGGACATTATATATAATCTGCTTCTAGTTGATGCACAGGTTTTAGTATTTCACATTTCACTTTAGTGCTTTATCTGTCTAGTGGATAACGTATATGGAAACAGATATACAAACTGAATTTGATGCAATAGCGATTTGCGAATATCACTTTTTTCGATTTCCTACAATAACAGATATGGCTGCACACTGCATAGGGGCTACTTGATGCAGATAGACCCATTTTTGCCCCAAAAAAAAAACAGACGATTTGCACTAAGCTAGGCGTGACACTTGGTTTCCATAGGCAGAAATACATGTTAATCAAGAAGTCTTTCACGATAGTATAATCCCGAAAGAATTTGCAGCTGCAAACTAATAGTACTCAATATTGATTGTCATTTTTGGGTGGGACTCAACGTGTGCGTGTTTTCTTTTATACCAGCATCAATACTGCAATCTAATCGACCAAGGGAATTCTACAAGGACAAGACACACTCACCGGATCCTAGAACGATGAGACAGCGCGCTCCAGCCGCATACGGGTCCGACAGCGGCCGGCCGCTGCGCCGCAGCACGTAGACCAAGCGGACGGCGAGCAAGGAGACGAGTACCGGAATGACAGCTGCGGAGACGACGAGCCCCATCTGCGCCGGAGCGACGGCGAGCGGAAACGAGATCTGGGCAGTCGAAGGGAAGATCCAGCAAGCGGATGGAGAAGATCCTGGCATCCTGGAGCCCGTCGCGGCAAAGCCTTTGGTTCAGGTATCTCAGCGGCGCGCTCGCCCGCTCCACGCCTCCGCCTCCCGACCTTCTCTTTCTCTGCCGCCGCCGGCCGCCCTGCTGCCTGGCCGAGTGGCCGTGAATTGCAGGCCGGCAGCTCTCTCGGTGGAATCCGGCCCGGCCTCACAGCCAGGGCCCAGCAGGGTAAGCACGGGTTTTGGGCTTCTAAGTGACTGCGCGCCAGAAAATGGAAGCCCGTCTCAACCTTGTCTTTTTTTTAAAAAAGAAATGTTGTGTTTTTCTATTCGGAAAGTCTCTCTCGGCACATCACGACTTGTGACCCGGCAGATGGCACCGACGAGATTGACATGTGCTGTAAACATCTGCTGTACTACGTAAGGGAGGGGATCGGTGAGATTCAAGGCGTTATAACAAAAATGTTTATTCCCTCTATTTTGTAAATGATGTCATTCTCAGTAACAATTTTGACCTACGGTCAGTACAAAACTGTTGTCGGGGATGACATTATTTAAAAAACAGAGGAGTATATATCAGTGAATGGATAAATAACCATAAATACAACATACAAACTAAAAGAAGATAAAAACAAAAGAAGTTGCTAACCAGCGCAAAAGTCTTGGATCTTGGTCCATCTTCGGACAGCGGACACGATGGTCCAAGTCAAAGATATGAGCAACGGCCCTCTCCATGTGTGCGGTGTGCCAACGCACATTCATTCTCCATAGTTCTGCTGATTACTAGCTCAGATCGTGTTACTTGCGCGCCAATTTACCAATATTTTGGAGCTGGAGATGTTGGCTAGTCAACGAAAGAATCATCACTTTATGAGCTTACTGGTGATTATTATTATCTAAAAAAATGAGCATGGCGATTCTTTAGGTAGCAACCGGATTAGAGCCATGGCCCATGAGCACCATTCTCCTCTCCTAAGTCCTAACCAAACACGCTATGGTCCCCGCCGCAGCCCTCCTAGTGCTCGTGGCGCTCTTCCCGGCTCTTGCCGCCGTTCCCGCTGATGACCGCCGCTGGCCCGCCATTGACGACAGCCCCGTGGCGCTCTCTCCAGGCCACATCTGCGGCGAGCACGGCAGCTACGCTCCCGGCAGCGCTTACGAAGCCAGCATGCAGCTCCTCGCCGCGACCATCCCGGCCAAGGTGAATGCAGATTCCTGCAACTGCTCTAACGGCAACACCGCCGGCGACAGCCCCGACAGGGTCGTCGCGTCCGCCTTCTGCCCGTGGCGCCCTGGAGCGAACTCGTCGGACTGCGGCGCCTGCGTCGCGTTGGCGTTCCGGGAGGCGCAGAGGCTGTGCCCGTACCAGAGGCAGGCCGACGTCGTGGTCGACGGCGGCGCGTGCAGCCTTAATTTCCACGACTACGACCGCAGGGAACAGGAAGTGAGCATGGCCGAACCCAGGGCCAGGGGTAAGTTTCTACGAATCTCATCGGTTTAATTAGATCTAAAGTGCAACATTAGAACCAGAGTTTCAGTATTCTTTATTTATCTGTCGCCGTGTCGACTTCGGCAAAATCTCGCCGTCTCTTGATTTTTTCCTCCCTCTGAGATCCGCATTTTCACTCGCTCCAGATACGTTGTTCTGGTTGGAGAATGTCATGGAGTTCCCGGATGTCCTTTTGGTGCTGCTGTTTCAAGCAGCTGGGCTTGTTTGTGTTGTGTTCTTGCTCGTCTTGGAGTGGCGCGCACGAAGCAGAGGCCCCGGAAGGTATGAGTCTCGTTTGGTTTCTTTCAGTCCTTCCATGTTTGCTACAGCAAGTTAACCTTACAGAATGTTGGTCTTCGATGTATGCAGCAGTGACCACCTTCCTGTCACCGGAGATCAGTAGCTGGGCAACATCGTGCCATTGGATGGTCAATAAGAATGCTCCAATCCTTGGCTGTAAGCAGTGGAGATTGCTTTTGCGCAATGTACCCAGCGATCTTGATCTTGTACAGTTTACAGTGTCATCATAGTTTTTGTAACTCGTATGAAAAATTCTCCAGCAAAAAATGCAAGTAATAATTTACCTACTGCTCGAATAAGCTGTCGTGCTTCAATACTATCTTGTTTGTAAAATTCTGTTAACAATGGCAGATGAGAAAAGGAATGCAGATAACTTATATTTCAGGAACGAAAGGTGTTTTTAGAAAAAAAAGAAGAATATATTTCAATATTCTAATCTCGGATCGACTAATACATATGACTTTTTAGAATGGTAAGTATTAGAATTTAGAAGCATAAAAGTATGCCCCCCCCTAATGTTTTTCTTCTGTGTTTGACATTCCATAGCATATAAATAATCCTTTAGACTAGCAAAATATTCGTGCGTTGCTACGAATATAAGAAAATAAAATATTTTTTATGATTTAAACATAAATTATTTATATAATATAATTATTGATATTTTTTTATATTAAAGATCATATTTATATTATTATTGGTGCTTCTTACCATTTTATATGTCATAAGTAACAAATTTTCTATTATTTTTCACCATATTCTTATCATAAATATTTTTTTACCTCTAATATTAATGATTTCCACATATAGTGTCGTTTGAGTGCTATGTTACAAAATTAAGTAAAGTGACATTAAAAAATGCTCAAATATAAGAAGTATCGATATAAAGCTCAATTCGTCATGCAAAGAGGGATTCTCACAAGCTCATGACATATACAAGTTACCACTAGATCTCTATGAAGCCCAACATGGAAGACCAAAGTCGTGATCTAGTGACTAAAGATTTTTAGAAGCTTTATCCGATAGGAAAAATCAATTTACGCAGAATAGAAACAATATTGTATTGCGACGTGATTTTGGACTTAAAAATATGCTCTAATGAGAAAAATTAAAATGCGAAAGTTGTAGGTCTCGTCAAGTTCTCTTTAGAATATATGTGGATCATATTATTTGGGCTCCAGAGGTAGGAGATACCTGCGTAGAAGAGTCCGAATCAGAATAAATATTTTTGAATTATAAATTTGGAAAGGAAAATAGCAGAATCTTAACTTCTGTTGAATATCAAGTTGTAGAACTTTTCGAGGGCTACAAGATAGAGTCCGAGTTTGCCTCATTTAATCTTCGAACAAGAAATTTATGATTTTTTAAATTTGATACTTGATATGGAAGATACGAAACTGATTTAGATTCAATCTCTAACTTTGTGGGCGTACGTCAGATTTTTTTATGGCATGAACGTGTTCACCTAAATTAATAGATTGTAGAAAAGAGATTGTCCTAGCATTATAACAATCGAACAAAAAGTGTTAAATATTCTTATTACTATTACAGAAATAATACTTATCACTGTGTTACTAATTCTAAGTCCTAGCCAAGTCTGACCGCTAGCTTTCATTTGATACCCATCTCAAATATTTTATTCAATAAATTGTGATAATATGTTAAACAAATTACAGATTTGTGCAAAAGTGTAATGGATTTTTTTTTGTTATAATAACATAAAAAATGTTAAAACTTGAAATAAATTTAAAATAATTTATATTTAATCCTATTTTGTTGTGTCAGTTAGGATTTCCATGGTACATTTCGAATAAAGTTGCTGTGTTAGTATGGAGATGTACACAAAAGATAAGCAGCAAGGTTTACACTCTGCTAAAAAACAGGGGCGAGACAGGTAGGAATGGGTATGCTATGAGGCTCTGTTTGGGTAATTTTAATGGATTGGAGTGGAAAATGAACTAAATTCCCCTTTAATCTCTCTTAAAACATATGGATTGAAGTATATTGTTTAGTATTCAAATAAAACCTGAGTGGGAAAAGAGAAGGAAGGACCTGCGGATCAATGTTTTACACTCTACTAAAAAACAGGGGCGAGACAGGTAGGAATCGGTATGCTATGAGTGGGAAAAGAGAAAGAAGGACCTGCGGATCTTTAGGAATCTTTTGATGTGGATCTTTAGGAATAATTTATAAGAAATTATAGGCACTAACTATTATGGATGCCTTAAGAACATTTCTAACAATTATGCAAAATGAGTTTTTAAGCCATAATTTAGAATATCATCAAGAAAAAAATGCATTCCAACAGTTATTGTAAATCATCGTCCCAAATTTCTGCACTTTTTTTTTTAGAAAAGGCAGGTGCGGGACGGAGGTTCGAACCCCCGCCGACGCACTACCATGCGTGGTTTGCCACTAGGCCATCACAGGTCCATCCGAAAATTTTTCGCACTTCCTATATGCGACCTCTAGATAGCTACATCTGACAACCCAATAGGCACTCCCAATCTGAAGAATCCCAGACTTCCCCGCACTCTTCGTTCGCATGGGAGTGTTTTGCTGTCGTACACCCAGCAGAATCGCGCCTGCCCAGGAGTTTTCTCAGCTGCCGTTGAGGAGAAGAACAGCCTTCGCGTCAGTCACCGGTCATCGCCATGCGCTGTTGCAGAGCTTCTCGCCCCCGTTGCAGTGTGCTGTTCCCTTCGCACGCCTGTGTCCCTGCCTCCGGTCTGTTCCCCGACGACTCCATGGTTCAGAGTCTCCGCCCACCCGGGTCGCCACACCACGCTGCCTCAGACTCCAGTCTCCAAGCCGTCCAGGAAGTGACGAGCAGTCGATCAGTCATCGTGCTTGGCAGCTGCGCTGCCCAACAGTTGCCGCCGTAGTTTTGCCCTACTTCACGCGCTAAGCCGCCAACTGATCTGCACGCGCGAGTCAACCTTGTACGCACACTGCTACATGCTTGCATGAGGGCCTTTGGAGGCAAGAGCGTGTGCCTTGCGCCCTTGCGAGCTGAACACCATAGAGCATAGAGCATGTTCTGAGCACGCACATCTGGACACCGAGGGCATCACATCGATGTGAAACAAGTGAATGGAGGCGCCTGCTGTTTTTGTCGTAGTTTGTGCTGACGTCACACGAAGGGAGCTGCCGCCGGCGTCTTCCTGCACAAACGCGACCAGATCGCTGACGTAGACGCCGGCCTGGAATATATACAACTGGAAACGAATACTCATCCGGTCTTAAAATGTTATCGTGGACTAGTTCATTTGTTGTGAACTAGCCGACGACACCAAAATAAAAACGGAGGAGTATGCAATGGACCATCAAACCTGGTGATGTGGTCAAAATTAAAACTATTTTGGAAGTCATATTGGGAGTTGTTGAAGGATGAGAGTTTATTTTGCTCTCTTAAATATTTAGAAACCTCTTTAAATCCGTTTCTCGGAAGTATTTTTTACATATATCTGTTGGAGTTTGGATATGCTCTAAGAACAATATGGTGATTGGTGAAACAAAGTTTGAAAAGGAGTAACGGACTTGTAATAAGGAACAATACACGTTGAGCCAAGTGGTCACGCCAGTTGCCCAACTAGTATCTGTAAAGAAATGAGGGCTCTAATGCGAAAAGGAAAAAAGAAATGAGGGTTGTTGCAGCTGCCCGCCAAATACGACCAATGCTGTGGCCGGTAGCCAAAAGTCAAGGTCGTCGCCAGCGCTGCTGCGTAACTGCCACAACCCCAGCGCTCGATCACTTCAGTCGATCAGTACATTGCATATTCCTCCACGCCTCAGCCTCCTCTCATCGCCAAGATGAATTCCTCACTCCTTTCTCTCGGTCTCCTCCTCCTCGTCTCGGTCTCGCCTCACGCTGCCGCCAGGCCGGTGTTCCCCGAGTCCGAGTGCATCGGCGACGTCACCTACGCGGCCGACAGCACCTACGAAGCCAATCTGCGCCGCCTCGCGTCCGTGCTCCCGGCCGCTGTATCCGCCTCCCGGAACTCTTACTACACGTATCGAGCCGCTGGGTTCTGGCCTAACCGGGTACAGGCCTCATCGCTTTGCCGGCGCGGCGACGATGACGACAGCTCCGTTTACATTTCCGGCATCATCTGCGAGAACGGCGCCTGCTATGGCACTAGCGATCACGAAGGCCGGTACACTTCCTGCGCCGCCTGCATTGCCGGTGCCTTCCGGGAGCTGGAGAGCGCCTGCCCGTACTACAAGGAAGCCTTCTTTTCTAATCGCAACTGCACTCTTCAACTAAGCGAGGTCCAAATGTTCGACGGCATTCACGGCAGCCTGATTCACGGTGCGTTCTTCCATACTTCATGCTTAGTCTAGAAACCTTGCCGGTTGTTGAATTGACATGATAGCAACTGCATATTCTAGTAGCTACCTCTTGTATAAAAACAAAAAAAAATTGCATTAATGATTTTGACAGGGTTCAAATAAAAGAGATGACATGACATTCAACTCAGGATTGACTGATAAGCGATGAATTTCATTTTTTTTTGTTTCCCCCAACATTCATGTTTATTGGTGTCAAATTAATACTGGTAGCCCTGGTACTAGATTAAGATGGCTTACACAAGCATGTTCACCACAACTTTGTAGTTGTACGGTAAGCAGGCTTTCCATGTGGCAACTCAGTGTGGCCCAACATTTGTATAATTGATGATGCATTGATGTTCATTTTCCCTGAATTAGTAAATTTGAGATGCTTTTACCAGCCTTTGAGAGGTACCGCGAGGTGATGTACCACACAATACCGTAAGTTACGAAACTCAAGTATAATTCTGGTACCGTAAAAGGTATAAAAAAAGAATATTGATTTAATATAACAATGAAGCTAGTCCCACATTTTGAAGTCAATGTGAGTGTCACCTAATGTCTCTTCCCACAGTAAAGGAGGAGGTAGCTTTCAAAACTCCAGAAATCTGCAAAAGGTAGCTACGAGAATATGCAGTTGCTATCAAGAATACAAGAGGTAGCTTCTGTGTTCACTTTAGGCAAGAGATGGAAATTTGCAGAAATCTGCAAAATATTTTGCTATTTAAATTTTATATATCACAATAGAATTGTTTGATTTATTTGTTTATCTACTTCGGTTATTCATCTTCTATAAATATTAGCACGTACATTAAAGTGTTTTAACTGAAATCCTTGAGTTACGTTCAATTATGTTTTTAATCAGTATTTTTGTGTATTGCGTTTCAGGAGGAAGCATGCTGAAACAGATAATGAAATCGGGATTAATATTTCAAGTAATTGGGTTCGCGTGGCTTATCTTCTTGCTACTACAGGAATGGCATGGCCGGAAACAAAGAGGAACTGTGATGTGAGGCACCATTCGAAATGCTGCAATTTCCATGTCTTGCCTAAAGTGAACACATAAGCTGGATCTCAACTATGTACATTATTTATGTTCAATATGGTCTAACAATATGAATAAATGAAATAGGCTAAAGATTTCATTCTCTTAAAATACCTGCCAAAATAATTTTCATTTGGAATGCTGAACTGTTTTACCTCACGTCGATAACTTTCTCCATACATATAAAGGCTTTTCTACTCCACTGGATGGATAGAGCGGCAAAATTATGAGAATAGCTGCCTACTTTCAAAGCCTGAAGTCATCATCACTTGAATAATCTGATTATTTCCTTATGCAATCGGACATGGACAGACAATACCCCGGGAAGAGTTGTTTTGAAATGTGAAAAAAAAAACCAGGGAGAAGCATTTCCTTTGGGAAGCAGAGCATACGGTCCACGTAGATGTAGCCGCTGGTTCCATTTTTTTGTCCAGATTCACGCTGAGGCAAACTCAAAGATAAAGAAACGAAAAATGGAACCAGCGGTGGGTGTTACCATTGATGCTTTGGATTTAGTAAGTGATGACAGGGCTTTGGTCAAAGTTAATGTGCAGTATTCATTCTACTCCCTTTCGTTTTTATTGATGAGCAAGAAAAATATTTTAGTTGAATTTTGAACTAAAAAAAAAACTGTCCTAAGGACATGTACTCCAACGAGGAGGGGGGGGGGGGGGGGGGGGGGGGGGGGGGGGGGCACGACACGGACCCTGTTAGCTTCCGACCCTGTCAATTCGCTGACGCTCTCCGCCCACCCCCCCCATGGCCCCGCGTGCAGCAGCGCGATCAAACACCTTCCGCATGCGCGCCGCTGACCCGTTCGGTCTCCATGCCTCGGCACCATTTTTGTTTTGTCACTAGACGCACACAACATGGCTTACAAAATACCAGAAATTATAACAAAAGTTCCGAGGCATTATTCTGTAGTACTTATGAATGTTAAAGCATGCTTGTCTTCAAAGCCAAGTGGAGAGAGAGATGAATATGTGCTTACAAAGAGGCAGCGTACCAGATAGCACCACGAACATGTTGACATTTAAATACGAAAGTGGGAACATTATGAAAAATAATATGGAACATCTCATTATACAGCGTATGAAACAAATCCAAATGTTATAGAACATCCAAAATACTCAATGAGAACAATCCAAAATATCGAATGGCACATCTGATGTATTCCGGGCTTGGAGCATCTCCAATACTTGGCTGGAACAATTCAAATATATATCATGAAACATCTAAAGTAGTGTGCAGAAACATTACGGGAAAAAAAATCCTAAATGAAGCATAAACAATACCAATTATACTTTAAGACAGAACAATTCAAATATATATCATGGAACATCTAATGTAGTATGCAGGAACATTACGGAAAAAATACTAAATAAAACATAAACAATCCCAATTATATTTTAAGATAATATGGAACAATATATAAATGTATGAGTCCAGAATATGGCTTGGAACATCTACTAAAAACACAGACATCAAACATGTTATTAAATGCAAATAATTACCAATATAACCTACAAAGCTTATATAAAAGTTGAGATTTGAAAGGACGACACGTAACGAGCAAGTTGATGAGTGGGATGAGAACAAATTCATCACTAACCATTCACCGGATTCATTGAACGTAGCACAGAAAGAAAAGAAAAACAGGCCACCTGCTCAAAAAACTAAAGTCAAAAGAAGCGCGGCGAAGAGAAAAAACAGCCACCTGCATAAAATAGTAAAAAGTTCAAAAAAAGCATGGCCCACAAAATAAAGATAAAAGCCCAAACGTAAAGAAAACGGAAGCATAGGGAGGTGGAATTCGTTTTGCCGTGGACGGAGGCGAAGAACCCCGGCACGACACCCTCACATGGGCACTGCAATGACAACATCTGCCAGTGTCATTTGTCGAACTGAAGATAAGCACCGAGTTCGTAATAATCCATAACCACGATTATAAGTTAAATGGATTATTCTTTTTTTAACAAGATTTAGAGTATGTTTGGCGAAGTTTATGGAATGACTTATACAGTAGCTGATAAGTTATACGTCTTGTTAAACAACTATTTTACATAAGCACTTATTGCAATAAACCCTTATAAGCCATTTATCTTTTTTTACTAGAATAGTAAAACCAATAAACACTAGATTTTTAGGCTTATGGACCATCCCTCTTTAGAATAAGTCATTTCAGAAATAAGATAAGCTATTTTGCTAAACGGTTTGAGAGTTTATGCTACAATAAGCCAAATAAGCACTTTTCATAGATAAACTAAAATATAAGTTATTTTCAGTATAAGAATAAGCCCTACCAAACACACTTTTAATAGATTATTCTAAGAGAACTTTTATGTTACATATTACTAGTAGTAATTAAAATCCGACAGTCTAGATTAGATTCCCTTCCACCATCATTACTTCAAGTAATGCTAAGTAGTAATATTTTTACTGGGTAGTATTAGAAAGAAATTAATATTTTATATTGATAAGAATTATTCAATCGTACAAATCACAGTTCATCACACCGGCGGCGGTGGTGGCGGCGGCATCGACGGAGGCGAGTTCGCAACAGAAGACGGGATGACATCCTGGCATCGGCTCCATGGTTCCCGCACATGGAGATCCGGCTTTGGGAGACCGTCGCCTGGAGGCCTCGTCCAAATCCACGAAGAGGCGCCCACGATGCAGCCTACGGCAGGGTCCAGCGGCTATGGTTTGGTCCCCGTGGCGGCTTTGGCGGCACATCGAGGGGCTGAAGGCGAATCCCCAATCCATGCGTGATGGGTATGACATAATTTCATAGGTGGCCATTGTTGTCCTTCTCATTGGGTGACGGGAACTAGCGAGCGGCGGACGAAAATGGCTCCAGGCTACTGCTGCATTGGGCGCTCAACGTGCACACCATGTGACTGCTTGAGGCTGTCAATTCAGTACTCCTAGCTGACAGGCAGCATTGTTACCACATAAACTGCCCAAAATCATTTAATTTCTGACATTGAGAACCAAACTGGAATGAGCAGAAAATGTATTGTTCTATAAATCATTCAGATAACTCGCTGTTGGGTTCCAGAGTCACCTACAGGTGAAGTAACAACTGGATTTACTCATGGCTCATGCTGATGTTGAATGCATTGCAGTGACAAGGGTATAGTTCATCAAAGCTTGAATTTGTTTGCCCAAATTTGTACTAATAATCAAGCTTGAGTACTCCTAAGGAAGCAGTTGTCACTTTCTGATTGAATCTGTGCATTTACTCAAGTTCAGAATAATTTCATTGGTTTATGAATTTCACTCCACGAAACAATTTCAATTCAGACTGTGCACATCACTCTACTCCCTGCCAAATTCGTCCCTGTAGAACAAATTGTGGCGGTTGCTACATGTCCTGGAATGTGCCAGCGAGCCTAGAAGCTACTAGTGGTTCTCCTCTCTGCTTGCCTGTAGGAATGCCGCCATGGCATCGGTGCTCCTAGACCCCTACGACCCGTCGCTGCCTCATCAGCAACGAGACCCACCTCATCTAGCGTGACTCATTGCCCCCTTCTTCCAGCCGTTTGACAATACAGCTGGCGAGGTTGCTAACAAGGCCACCGGCAATGCAGTTGTCATGGTGCCTCGACAGCATCTAAACGGAGACATGGGCGGATGACGGGGTGCAGCACATGCAGTAGGGTCAAGGCTCCGGGGTTGAGGGCGGCGACGACTCCCCACGGGCACCCTCTTGCTCACCGACGGGCAAGAATGGAAAATCCTAGCTGTAAATTGACAATAACAATTTAAATATAAATTAATATAAGGGTTAATTGGATTCATACCATTATAATTTCCCCGTTTCTAAAATCTACCATTGCAACTTCTGAAATTAGAATCATAGCATTACAATTCTTTACAAATTTGAATCATGCCATTGGAGCCGTATTTGACCAGTTTCTCTACTGTATGCATCGACAGTAATTTCAGATGGACCAAAATAGCCTCTCCTCCCTCACCTTATCCTCTCACCAACGAACAACCATTCTCTTTCTCTTCTTTCTCCCTGTTGTTCTCTTCTCTCCTACGTTCTCCCTTCCTCTGAACTGAAGAACCCTAGGTAGCTTGGCCCCTCCCTGCGTTCTCCCTTTCAAGATGTCGCAGAGGAGGATGAATGGAATGGCGAGATCCAACAACAGCAGCCACGCCCACCGCCGCATTACGTTGCCCATCATCGACTACCCCGGATGTTTTGTACCTGTGCTACGATTGGTAAGCAAGCAACCACACAGCTATGGCAAGGTATTCTATGCGTGCCCCAAGCACGACAAGGTACAATTTTCTCCATCATTTTTTTGTTATGTTTCAGTTTGTGTTCGAATTTCTGAAATTGGGACAAAATTCTATTCAAATGTGAGCAGGATGATCCATATTCTTGTGGATTCTACAAATGGGAAGGTAGCTATGAGGCATATCTATGCCGGCATCATCCGCATGAGTTGCAAGAAATAGGTAGGCAGATTAAAGTTGCAGATTCCTCTGATGGCACTTTTTAGTTAGGACCTGAAGATCAAATGTAGTTGTGGCGTGAAGTAGAAATCTTGAAGCACCAACTTGATGAAGTGAAGCGTGAAATAGGACTGACTAGGAGGGGTGTCGTAATTGATAATATTGTTGTAGTGGCAGCATGTATTGGGTGCTTTGTAGGTATTGTTTTAGCGATTGTACTTAAACAAAACTAGAAATTGTGAGTCCCCTTGTACTGTCAACCAACACTTTGGTGTACTGAATGAATGAAGAAAGTTGTCAACCAACACTTTGGTGTACTGAATGAATGAAGAAAGTTGTACTGAGATTACTGACCATGATTAATAAACCAAGTTCACATGACATTGTGACAAGCAAAATAGGTTCAAATATTTGGCATAT
Organism: Eleusine coracana subsp. coracana; assembly: GCA_032690845.1. Classification (NCBI taxonomy): domain Eukaryota; kingdom Viridiplantae; phylum Streptophyta; class Magnoliopsida; order Poales; family Poaceae; genus Eleusine; species Eleusine coracana. The sequence goes on from CM064430.1 coordinate 49,704,147, forward strand.
TCGGCCATTACAGGCTCATGACACTGTGACGAGCAAAATAGGTTCAAATATTTGGCATATTTGGCCATTACAGGTTCATGACATGGGGACAAGCAAAATAGGTTCAAATAAGTAGGAGTACAGGTTCAACTGAAATAGCATTTGACACCCACAATGTTACAAGTTCAACAAAATAACATTCTAGCCACAATGTTACATATATCGACATCACATTCCAAGCCATGATCCGAGGCTCCTAACCACTCTAGCGAGTGGTGCAGCAGCAGCTTGGAGGTTTTTTTTTCTTTTGAGGTGTCTTTTTTCTTTTTGGGTATCTTCTTCTTCTTTTGGGTGTTCTTCTCCTTCTTAGGTGCAGCTCTAGCTTCATATGCTGCCCTAAACTTGTCTGTGGAGTAGTACTCATGCACATAGTCAGAGATTTATAGCCCTCTGTTGGACAAGATCCATGCAAGGGCATGTCTGCAAGGTTTTCCGGTTATTTGCCATGCTCTACAAGATCACTTATGGTTCTCCAAGTCAACTTGGTGCCTTCTAGTAATGTTGTCAAGGTCCACAAGTGTTACCTTAGCAAAATCATCATCACTTCGAGCAACCTTGACAACCTTCAGGTTGTTGCTTATTTTATTTAGCTCTGTAATGACATTAGGCAAAATTCTACCAGTCATCTCCCTTCCAACCATTCTTCTAAGGTACCTCTTCTCCATGATCAGCGCTCTCAAAGCATCAACTAACTCATGTATCAGCAAGCCTCTGAGTTCTTTTATCTGTTTGTTGAAACTCTCAGAGACATTGTTTGTCAAGTAATCACATTTACTATCTTCAGAGAATGCACACCTATACCAGATCCTCTTGTGATTCTTCTCTAGGTAGTCAAGAGCATCTGGAGCGAATGCAAAAATTTGTTGCATGTGCCAAATGAACTTGTCTTCAGTGTAGCTCCTAGCAGCTGGATATAAGTGTTCAACAAACACAGGCCCTGAATATCGCTTCATAAAATTTCCATACATGTGCCTCATACACTCTCTGTGCTCAACTTCAGGGAAGATTGTTTCCATTGCTGTTGCTAAACCTTTGCATGCATCTGTTGATATGACCAAATCAGGAGGACTGCCAACAACTCTACGCAATTGGGTCATAAACCAAGTCCAATTATTCTCTATCTCAGAGTCAAAATTTGCATATGCCAAATGAAATAACCAATTATGGCCATCTACAGCAGTTGCTGAGGCCAACTGTCCAGTGTATGTACCTTTTAGGACAGTAGAGTCGACTCCTATGTATGGTCTGCAACCTCTCAAGAAGCCATCTATACATGGTGCCAGAGCAACAAAAATCCTTTTGAATCGCATTTTCTTGCCTACCTTCTGTACTTCTATGTCTATGATACTACCAGGTGAATTAATCTCCATCTGAGCTTTCCAATTATACAACAACTGAAAGCTCTCTTCATATTTACCATGAATTTGATTTAGAGCCAACTTCATACCTGACCATGCCTTTGAGTACTTCAACTTGATCCCATAATCACCTTCTAGTTTCTCTTTTGCATCCTTTGGTCCCTTATGTGGATTCTTCTTCAACCAGTCAGCCAGCCTATCCGCACACCAACCTTGAGTAGCCATCTTCCCTATCCTAAGTTTTATAGTGGGACAGTCATGCTCAGCAGGCAATTTCTTGATCTGCAGAAGTAAAGGAGCAGTTATAGTTAGATAATAATTTAGTAATGACAATTAAATAATTACACAACATAACATATCTGAATTGTTTTCCCATCATGTATCTTTGAAGCATGAATGCGTCATGGGCAGCCAGGATGTGCACACTTGGCTATGAATCTTGAATATCAGTTTGCAAGTCCTTGAACTCAAAACCTCTCTTCACTGCATAGTGTCTCACTGCTTTCCTAAATGATATAATATCAGGAAAAAGTGCACCCTTTACAATGTTGGGATTCTCTGGGTCATGAAGTACTTGAACTTCTTGTGGATCTGCATCATTTACTTCTGCCTCAAGAGCAGCAATGGTTTTAGATGAGTGAGGTTCAACATTCGGCATATTGTTAGTAGTTTCTACATTCTGGGGAGTTTTTGTTGGCTTTGATGGTGGAATTGAGATGTACATGTGTTCATCATCCACACTCACTTACTCTTCCTCATTGTCAAAGATGTTAGGCTTAGTAGCATCTGCTTCCTCAGAGGCAGGCTCATCATGATCTGCTACCTTAGATGCAGATGCTCCATCGTCTGTATATTCTGGCTCAGGTTGTGTATGAAGCACAAGTTGTGTATCGGACTGTGGTTGTATAGCACTAGGTGATTCATGTGTTAGATTACAAATACTTTGTACTTCATGGGGCAACACACACAAAGGTTGCAAGTTAGCAAATTCATCTTCGATGCAAATATCTTTACCTTTGTCAAATATAGCAACTACAAACCGACAACTCATCTCTGACTTGTACATGAAAAACATATCTAACATCTGAGTTTCATCAACTAGTCTCACATCCTCACCCACTGTCTTATCAAAGTACCACACATTGGCACGCTGATTCGAGCCCCATTCTACCTCCTTGGACAGGCTAGTCATGAGATGATCTAGAGAAAATGATCCTATCTCGATATCCTAGTTAATAACCTTCCCTTTTGTGTATGATTTCCTACCACTGGGCTCCCTGGTCATGAAACCATCGACCTTAATCTCTAGATGAAACATCCAAGACATAGCATCACCAATCCAGTCAATTCTATCACCCATTGGTTAACAACACGGCTGTATTTCTATCACTAATACAAAGTGCAAAAAAAAAGTCAAACTTCATTACCTCAGGTTCGGGCGTGAAGCAGGATGGCGCACGCTGCCAATGGCTACCCCCGCTGCCGCCCGCAACGGCCTCCTCCTCCTGCGCGTGCGCGGCGACCTCCTCTTGCACGTGCGCGGCGACCTCCTCCTGCGTGTGCGTGACGACCACGCGCGACGGTCTTCTCCTGCACGTGCGCAACGGCCACGCGCGAAGGCCTCCTCCTGCACGACGGCCTCCTTCTACGCGTGCGCGATGCCGACTGCCTCAGCAACCCGTTGTGGTCGTCATCCTCAATCGCCACATCCTGCCGCCGTTGTCCTCAATCCCTGTCTTCTCTCCCCTCTCGATTCGATCTGGATTGACTGGCCTTTAGGGTGGTGCGATTCAACAGGTACAAGCGAGGGCATTTTGGTCCATACGAAATGTTTGTACAGCGGTACAGTAGAGGAACTGGTCAAATACGGCTCCAGTGGCATGGTTTAAATTTGTGAAGAATTGTAATGCTATGATTCTAATTTCAGAAGTTGCAATGGTAGATTTCAGAAACGGAAAAATTGTAATGGTATGAATCCAATTAACCCTTAATATAATTATGTCAATTACATTACTACTCAAACAATTACTACTTGTAAATTACTGATAGTAATATGTACCATAAAAGTTCTCTATTCTAAACACTCTATGGTCTCATATAATCATATAATCACAATGACAAGTAAAGCATTACATAATTGATCGTTGATCACATTTCATAATCTCCAAATGGATTTTGACATTGGCTCATTTCGTTAAGTGTTGAACGTGGGTCGACTTAGGACTTTTATTTTGACTGGAGTGTGTGGACTCGATCAAACGTACTTGGGCATCACGGCATTGCAGAGAAGCGACGACACCACGTTGCGGTGAGTGCTCCAACCACTACTGTTTTCGGTAGTCAACAGTCAACCACCACCAGATCCAGAGTTAGTTTAGTAGCAAGAGCACCGTCCTCCCCAAAGCGAAACTTGTCTTTCTTCGCCGCCATGCCTCATGCCAGGGAACTCCTGTGCCTGCGCTGGCGCTCCTGCTCACGCTGGCCACCGCCAACGACAACCGCGGCTCGCTCGCATCGTCCCATCGCGTGTGCGGCTCACAAGGCAAGTACGCTCCCGGCAGCGCGTACGAAGCCAACCTGAAGCGTCTCGCCGCCACGGTTACTGTCGATGTCACGGCGTCCAGCTGCAACTGCTCCTCCCGCCGCGTCGACAGCGACCTCCCCGACCAGCAGGTCTCGGTGTCCGCCGTGTGCCCTTCTTACCTTGGCGCCAAAATGCCGGCAGACTGCGGCGCCTGCGTCGCGCTGGGCTTCCGGGATGCGCAGAGGCTGTGCCCGTACAAGAAGGCGGCCATAATCGAGGTCGGCAATGGCGCGTGCACCGTGATGTTCAGCGAGGTACGCGGCTCAGGCGTGGACTTCGAGGACGACGTTGACTTCACTGGGAGTAAGTACATACTGTACATATTACATACACAGTCCTGATTTTTACCACCGGCGGCCTTGGGTGTGTTGCTCGCCTCGTTATTACTGGTTTCTGCTCGCCGTCCGTAGCATCTTTTTTTCACCTGTTACTGAAAGCTCGCTTCACTTTCAGTACTGGAGGAGATTGAGATGGAGCTGCCGTGGTTTCTGGATCGTGATCTCCTTTTCATGCTGCTGTTTCAAGCAACAGGGATCCTCTTCGTCATGCTCCTGCTCCTTCTAGTTTGGCGCCGCGATGTTATTTGTTAGGCGTTCATCACAGTTCACACCAATGCCTTCTAGCCCTGCTTGATGCCAGTATAAGCATGCCCCGATTAATCACTACGGGAAGGCTATTTGCCATGTGTCGTTTTTTTTTGCCGAGGGCTTGTGCTGTGGGTCCTCGGCAAATGCCGAGTGTGCCTGATAATTCACACTCGGCAAATATTACGGCACTCGGCATACGGCCGGTTTCTCCTAGTAAATGTTTACAAATCAACCAGAGGAGCAGAAAATGCAACCGTCCGGTTAGTATCGTCTAAGTAATATTCTTGTATTAGCTTCATTTGCCAAGCAAATCAGTGAAAACAATTGACATGCAGAACTAAGTGGTCATGCCAATTTGGCAACTAGAGCTGGTGTAAAAACAGTAACTGTTTTCTTTTTACAGTCAACGGAGGGGAGAAATTCAGACCCTTACGAAAATTTTCCATCATTCCACTAAAATTTGTGCATCAGTTAGAATTACATCAGCTTGTTATGGTTAGTCCTGAGTACGTACGAGTGCGTGTTACACAAAGAGGGGTTACAACAATATGATGACCAGGTGAAGAGAATCCATGGACGTGTCAAGAGTGCGGAGGACAACATCATAGTGGTGCTTCTATATGTGCCAACAACCAAGGAGAATGTGGTAGTTCATAGCTACTATATATGTGATACTTCCTCCGTGGCATAATGTTTGATATTTTACTCCTCGATACGGAGATTAAGAAGAGAAGGAATAAAGTAGGTATGTAGAAAATGAGAAAAAAAGAGATAGAGATAGAGATGTATTGGAAAGAGAGAAATATGTCTCGAGAAGTAAGAATGCTAATTATTTTAGGAAAACTAGATAATGCTAGAATGCTAAATATTTTGGGACGGAGGGAGTATTTCATAGCTGGTATTGAGGGAAGTCAGGAAAGGCACCACAATTTGTTGACTTTTCTTTTTGAGGAAACTACGATGGGGTTTCACCCTACTTGAATTTTCTCATTGCATTGCAAAACAGAGTTTTACAATTCTGCCGCGCGGCACCAATCAGAGAGGTCACTTCTAACTCTACTATCTGATTACATCAACTTGAAGCGCACACCAATCCTCGAGTAGATGCTTAGGTGCCGGCTGTGGCGCTCGGACTAGCCAGAGGCGGATGTGTTCCTGCAGGAGCAAGGCGGTGGATGGCATAGTGACATGGTGATGTCGTCAAAAACTTTCCTGTTTTGTCTGTTCCAAACCACCCAAAGCAGAGCTAGCAGCAAAGTGTTCCTGAGCTGTAGCTGCCAAGCGGCAAACACTTAATAGACAATATCACACAATGCATTGATGGTGGTCCGGGGTTGTGTCACTGGAAGGAGAGCTGTCCAGAATGGTTGGTTCGAGTTCGATGGGCACGCTGCCAACAGATGGTCGATGGTCTCAGGCACACCCAGACAGAAAGGGAGTTGGGGGTGGACACGGCTCCCCTCGCGTGCAAGAAGACGCACATCCTTGTGTTGCCAGACCGGTCCCCGACGCAAAATCTGCCAGTTGTGGTCTTGCCATCGAAGAATCAGCCCTGGATTGCAGATCATTTCGTAGGCCTTGCTCGTCTTGAACCCAGGGGCCTGGGCGCCACACATGAAGCGTGTCTGGGGTCTCTCCTGAAGAGTCAGTGAAGAGAGTTGAGACTGGAGCACAACCACTTCCTCTCTTGCTGCTGCTGCTGCTGTAAACCGTGTGGCCGGAGTTGGATGGTCAGCAACACAGTGGAGAGGGCGTCATTCACTGTAGCATTTTTGAAAGTGCAATGTGAGTACAACGCCGGCATCGCCTGGACCGGATGGGGCAGGAGTGAACATCAGGTGCATCATTGAGCCATTGAGGACAGTAGCAATGTAGCATGCGGATTTTGTTCCACCGTGGCCACGTCCGACAGCCGGGTGACAAAGCTCTGTGGTTGCCCGGACCGGATGTGAAAACGGACGCTGCGGAGCCAAGTTGACCTAGTCATCAAGTGGCCCTCTTAAGTCCCCCCCCCAAAAAAAAGCAAGTGGCCCTTTTCTTAACCATGAGTAGACTAGAAATGAGGGTTGTTAATGTGGTAATTTTTTTTTTTGGCAATGTGGTTTTGTTGCATGTGGCCGCCAAATACGACTACGACCAATGATTCTTATGGAAAAACAAAAGATATGACCAATGATGTGGTGTGGTCAAAGGTCAAGGTCGTCACCAGCGCTGCTGCTACGACTCCAGCAGCCACACATTCAGTTCCACTCGATCACTATTGAGGACTAATATGTAAAAGTCGAAAATAAATTCGTGATTCAGTGCCCAGAATTCGATTTTAAAAAGAAGTCCCCAGAAATTTCCTCGTTCTTTTTTCCTCTCTTGAACCACCCCAAAAATTTCTACTCCAAATCTCCAAGATTCAACAATCACTCCATCCATTGCATATATTCCTGAATTCCTCCGCCTCCACTACGCCTCCACAGGCCACCGCCTCCTCTCACCGCCAAGATGAATTCCTCGATCCTTTCTCTCGTTCTCCTCCTCCTCGCCGTCTCGGCTCACGCTGGCGCCAGGCCGGCGTTCACTGATTGCCTCAGCGACGTCATCTACGCAGCCAACAGCACCTACGAAGCCAATCTCCGCCGCCTCGCGGCCGTGCTCCCGGTCACCGTATCAGCCTCCCAGAGTTCTTACACGTACCGAGCGGTCGGGTTCTGGCCTAACAGGCTACGAGCCATATCGCTTTGCCGGCAGCCCGACGATGACAACGGCCTCTACTCCTGCGCCGCCTGCATCGCCGGCGCCTTCCGGGAGTTGGAGAGAATCTGCCCGTACAGAAAGGAGGCCTTCTTTTCTAATCGCAACTGCACTCTTCAACTAAGCGAGGTCCGTATGTTGGGGACCGATGCCATCTACGGTGAGTTCTTCATTCTTGATGTGTGACAGCAACTACTGATTCTAGCAATCACCGCCTCTTCTTAGAAGAGAAAACAAAAATTGCACTCATGATTTTTGCCACGGGAAAATAATCACAATTCACATAGTAATAATTCAACGGGGTTAACTTAATTTTTTTCGTCCCACAAATAATAACGTTTATTGGAGTCAAAATTAAGTACTGATACTAGATGGCCCACATGTTCTCCACTGCTTTGTAGGGAAGCAACCTTCCCACGTTTCCTGTATATTTGTAGCAACTCAGTGGCTCAACATTGTAAAATTGATGATGCATTAATTTTCAATTTCCCTGCACACACTGACATGTTCAATTATTATGATTCTAATCGAGGTTATTTTTTGTATCGCATTTCAGGATCAATATTTCAAGCCATTGGATATGCCTGGCTTTTCTTCCTGCTACTTCAGGAATGGCGTGGCCGGAAAAGAGGAACTGCGATGTAAGGCACCACTTGAAACTTGCTACTCACACTCCGAATTTAAAGTGTTAATGCCATTGATTTTTTAGCTATATTTGATAATTCTTCTTATCCAAAATATTAGTTCAAATCTATATATAATTACAATATAGATTTTAACTTTTTTAATAATAAAGCAAATTCTAACAAAATATTTGATAATTTTTTAAATTTTTTGAATAAGATAAATAATCAAACGTAACTAAAAAAGTCAACTACGTCAAGAATTTAAATCCGAAGGAAGTATTTGCATGCATGGCCTGAACTCAACTACTTCCCGTAACAGACGTACAACTTCTATGGATTCAACAAAGATGTTTGTTCTCAAAGTCCACTTTACTCCCTTTAAGTATGGGTGAAGTTTAGATAACCCCTTAAATTATTGTTTGGTTTGTTTTACCCTCATTTTTTTTGTGAAACTAGACCATTTTACACCTTCAATTGATATTTTACTTCAATTGATATAGTTTAGGATGGAATTGAGATTGCCCCTCTCAGCCTTACACATGTTTTGTCTAATGTGTAAATAAATTAATATGACATATAATCCTATGCGGATCTAGTTATGATGTGTGTGCACCGTTTTGCCTTGATTTCCGTTCCATACATCTCTCGAGACGCTCAGTCATTAGAAGCTCGCGGTCATTGACGAGCCTGCATTCCTCTGTCACATTGTGCGACACATGTGTGAAGGTTGAGATGGCAATCCTAACTCAAATCCTGCTCTATATTAGCAAGTTATGATTAAAATGTCGATTAAAGGTGTAAAATGATCTATTTTAACAAATTATGGGGATAAAATAAATCAAATAATAGATTAAGGGATTATCTGGATTTTGGGCATACTCGGAGGGAGTAAAGTGGACTTTATCCTAATTTATTAATATGAACGTATGAAAGAGGCTAAAGATTTTTAATCTTTTATACTAATTGCCTAGATATTTTCTTTTAGCTAAATTGGTTAGTCTCTTAGTGTGAGGCCTCCTACTAAAGTTCAATCCAAGCATGCATAATTTGTGAAATTGTGTATGGACACAAAGCATGAGCTAAAGCTCGCTGAGCGCCGGGGGGGGGGGGGGGGGGGGGGGGACTGAACTGATTTATTTGACCTCGGTAACTTTCTGCTTGCATAATACAGGCTCTCTACTGTAGTAGATGGAGATCCTCGCTGATTTATCAGCTCGGTTGGGCTAAGCTGCTCAAGAGGGGATGTCCAGAGGCATAGAGCGGCAAAGTATACTAGAATGGCTGACTACTCTCAGAGCCTGAAGTCATTACAGCAAGTCAGGAACGTCTGGTTTTCCTTAACTAATATATGCAACCGACATGGACTGGAGGTATAAACAAGAAGAATTTCGTCTGGGAGGCAGAAGCACACGTCGGTCCAACTTAACTGTCAGCCGGCCGCGTCCACTTTCTTGACAAGATATTCATGCCATGCCAAAATCAATGATGTAATTTTAACGATGAATAATATGGTTATTGAAATTGTGTTGGGCGGCTGAATCCAATAGTTTGAGCACCAATCGTAAATACACTCGGATAGATAGATAAATAGTGTCACTATTCGGCATGTATTCTCATGATGGAATGCGGGCACAAACATTATACGTACCAGACTACCAGTGAGTCTAAAAAAAACATTATACGTACCAGTGGGTGGAGGAAGCCTGGCCCGCCAAACACGACCTGAAACCACGGTCAAAGTCGTCGTCTACGCGCGCCACTTGCTACCATCAGCATTTCAGCTCCACATGCTTCTTCACAAATCATCGCTCGCCATCACCACACCATTGGCTATCAGTCTACCACTGCTCACCAAGTCACCACTGAGAGGCACTGAGACCACTAAACATCATGAAGAATTCCTGGCTCCTTTGCCTCGCCCCCCTTCTCCTCCTCGCCGCCTCGCCTCTTGCCGGAGCTTGGTCTCTCTCATGCGGCAGCGACGGAAGCTACGCGGCTAACAGCACCTACGAAGCCAACCTCCGTCACCTGGCGGTCGTCGTCCCGGCAGAGACGGCGTCCTCCTCGCCTGGCAGCTATGTGGATCGTTCCAACGGGTACTGGCCTAACCGACCGCGGGCCGTCTCGAGATGCCGGAGCAGCGACGGCGACTGCGCTACCTGCGTCGCCGACGCGTTCAAGATAGTGGAGGTAGGGTGCCCGTTCAGCAAAGAGGCCGCCTTCTTCAGTCGTAACTGCTCTCTCCGCCTTGGCGAGTTCAGCATTTTCGAAAGCGATCTCTTCGGTGAGTACTGCCAATACTGATCTTTGCCGCCTCATCTTGCCACAAGAAAAACTTTGTCTTCGGTGATTTGTTTCCACGAAAAGACAATGATTCACAAAGTATTAGAGCTTGTGTCATCATCTGTGACCAAATTTTCAAAACAGCTCCCATAAAAGTGGGGCACTATCTAGAGTCAAGCCTGAGAGAAGGGAAAGAATAGGCAGCTTTGAAAATCAACATTACGAATTTTCAGTCATCACTAGTATTTAATGGACACTCGGGAATTTCTTCTTGTAAAAGTGACCAATTTTTCTTTTTACCGGTAATTATTTTAGTCTCTGATGAAAAGTACTTCCCCACTTAGAATCAGATTTGTCAGTGATAATAAAACAAAAAATAAGGTAGCTTTGACAATCAACATTACGAATTTTCAGTCATTAACTGATCATCTAAATATATCATGATTCATGTCATGACCTCTCTTTTGTTTCCTTGTGCCTCTATTTGAACCATATATACTCAACATCAGGTTTTTTGGCTTCACATTTCAGGAGACGTAGGGACACAAATCCTTTTTGCGGGGATGATATTTCAAGCAATTGGGCTTGTATGCCTTTTCTTAATGTTTCTACGGGCTTGGCGACATGATACTAAAAAAGGCAAGCTTGATTTGTTTCCTGTAAAACCTATATAAAATTTCTACAAAACTCTCAATTAACATGTCAGAAGTATTGGGCTAACATAACAGTTTCAGCCTCTCTGAATAACTATTCACAAAACTAGCATGTTAACCCGTGCCATCGCGCTAGGACTAACACTGTAAATTTTTTTTTCTAGTTATATACATATATTGGATATATTTGCCAGAAAATACTACAAACTATGCAGTAAACAAATTTCCTTTTGAAAATTTGATGCTTCAAATTAAATATATATTATATAGAAAATAAAAGATATCAAGACATATTTAAAAAGTTGGTTGGTTGAATCACGTGGTATAGAAAAAGATAAATAGCAACCTTTAGGGCTTTCCCCTACGCTTTCTACTATTATTTCTATGTTTTGTTATTTCACTCACCTGACTTGCCTACCATATATGTATATTAATCTCTATAACAAACAACATTTTCTTGACTTACAAAATGTCACTATATGAATTATCACCTTGACAACAGGAAGTTCATCTTGAAACTTTCATCTCCATCCTTTCTCTTCAAGTCCTTTTATAAGAGCACCACCAACAGGCACCTTGTCATCTCTCTTCACCAATGCATTATGTAATTTCTTTCTTGTTGCCTTGATTCTTATATTCCTCTCATTTTTCTCTCTTCCGAGTTGCGAAAGGGCCTTTACCTCACTGGTAAGGTGTCTAAGTAGCACCTTACAGGTCTCAGGTTCGACTTCCAGTGGGAGCGAATTAGCGATCTGGGTTAAAAAAATCCCCTCGCCTCTCCCCGCACTAAAACATTTGGTTAAGGCCTCGTCTCTCGAAGCAACGGTGCTCACGGTGACCCCGGCCCAAGTTCTCACAAGGCTGGTGGCCCCAATATAAGGGGGGGGGGGGGGGGTTGAGGGGGGAGGGGGTTTCTTGATCTGCGTGAGAGGATCTTTTCTTTAAATGCAATGCCCGGAGCCGTCATACCCCCCGTAGGTCAAGTTTTTTTTCTCTCTTCTGAATTGTGAGCCACTGAGTGAAGCATATTACATCCCATCACCAACGGTTCCAATTCCTTAATTCACATCAACTCTTACTTGATGCAGTTGTTGTATCATGGTGGTTATTATGCCATCCTTGTAGCGCAATTCATGAAGCTAGAATCAAAAAATTGTTTGTAGTGTCCATTATTACAAATATGTTATTTATCAGCAATATATAACAAACAATCAGAAAGATAGATACTCGAACGCACATGATTTCACCTGTCGAACTACAACATATATATGATTGTCATCTGCAACCAAATTTTCAGGTTAGTAGAATAGTAATGTGCTCTAATAGATGTGGTTTGACTATATTAGTTGACCTTTAGTATAATATGTTTCAACTGCAACAATGTTAGTTTCTCTTTTTCACTTGACATTCTTGATTTATTTCGAGTTACTATGCTTTGACTTCTACAAATTCCCCAGCATGTCTATGTATTATAGTTGGTGTCGAAGGTATATTTCCATAAGACTAACAGCTTTATCAACATCACCTTCTATTGTCGATTGTTCTCCACGTGTGATATTCGCTGATCTCCATCACATCTCCTTTCTGCTGTTCCATCTCCCAGTCCCAACAACATTTTTAGCACTCTGTAACACACTTTGTGCCGTTTATATGATCCTGTTGTTCTCTTCGGGAATTCCATCTCCTATCCATTGCAACAATTACAAAGACTGGAGCGCTAAATGGTCAATGAACGAACATGTAGAAGGAATAAAGCTTCATCCTTACGTGAATGCAGCTAGCAAACAGGAAAGTGTTTAATCTTCATCTGTGCCTACGGTAATCTCAATTTTAACCTCATGGCATCTTCCCCATCTGTCATTTGTCTGAAGAGACGATATGCTAAACACATGACGTGCACAAAATTCGAAAGTACTTGTTCCCAAGTTAAGCGCAGTACCCATCACTCAGGCTACCTTGAGTGACAGCCCCAACGTGTCAGGATCACCTATCTGTACATCAATATCATCGGCAAAATCCTGAAGAGAATGTTGTCGTGAGCACCACCACTATTGTTACGTCCCTCAACCATGGTTCATAGCTGAAAAGCAGATCATCCTGGAAGGTACGCTGGCTGTCCCAGTAGGAAGGCGGCACTCAGCATTTGTAGGTCTCGCTGACGAAGCCGAATACAGATCTAGCAAAAACAAGGCGCACCTCGTCTTCATAACCATGGAGGAAAATCCAGTGTAGGTCACGAGGGGTGACGAAGGGAAACCGTGGCAACCCCCACGATGATTGAGGAAGCCAAGGCGAGAAAGAGATGCACGACGCTGGCATTGTTGTGTTGGACGGATGTAAGTTGCGTGGTGGCGGCTGCCAGGTCAGGAAGACGTGAAAAATATTGGTTACAACATTACAGAGGATCAGGGTCAGATTTCACCATGAGATTAGGTAGAAATATAATTAACATTTAACGGTTTCATGTTTTACTTTTTTACGAGAATTTAAAGGGTATTTATCTTTTATTCTGGACATCGTTGAAAAGTTCATCTCCTTTTATTATTAAATAGATTTTAACTTTATACGTCTATTTGTTATAATCTTAGAAAGTTCTTCCTTTTACGTAATGCAGGTGTTACAGCCCTCCTCTATCCGGAGACCAGTAAGTCAGAAGCTTGACCCCATATTTAAGCATCAGCGATTACTGTCAGTTTGTTAGTAATCCGGTTCTTGTTTTTCGGTGCCAGATTCAGATGTAATGCTAAATATTAATTTTTCCTTGAAACATGACGTGAATTAGACAAATAAAAATGTATAGTAGCTACCTTTCTGGCAGTGTCAGCATGCATGTCAAAACAGTATTCTTTGATTCATATATCCCAGGAGACGTCTAGTTACTCTTTATTCAATCGAAGGTATTCAGACTCCATGTCGAAGGCTATTTCTTTGTGCACTGTAGCACATGGCTACAGGCACAATGAGCTTTGGCCGACCTCCTGAAAAGGAGTGGTCCACAAGGATTTACCTTGAGAAACAATTATAGAACTGTTTAACAATTTTATTGTAAAATTATGCAGCCCGTTCATACCATTATTTTAAAAGTAAATATATCTATATTCCAGGCCTCTGCATCAGAAAGATGCATATAAGCTAATTGTTATTACAAGTAAGAAATACACTCAATATTTTCACCTTGTGACCAATGAAAAATATAGGAAAACCAAAATATTTCAATTAGATTTGGGTGAGGGTGTCATTGTGGGAGATGCTAATTTAAAGAGGTATATAACCAGATATTATAATGGTCTCTTTGGAAAATCAGAGGATAATACTATATCCTTAGACGAATCCAGGACGAGGAGAATAAAATTCTAATAGCTCCTTTTGAGACCGAGGAGGTCAAGAAAGCAATTTTCTAAATGGAACATAACAAAGCGCCTAGACCTGATGGTTTTCCACCTAAATTCTATCAAGTATTCTAGGAAGTGATAAAAGAGACCTAATGACACTTTTTAGAGACTTTCATGATACTCGACTACCGGTGTATAATCTTAATTTTGGAATTATTACTTTAATACCAAAAAAAGGTGATGCATCAAAGATATAGGAATATCGTCCAATATGCTTGCTTAATGTCAGCTTTAAAATTCTATCTAAACTGTCACCAATAGAATTGGGATGGTAACAGATAAAATAACCCAATAGTTTTAGACTGCTTTCATGACTGGTCAACACATAATGGAAGGTGTGATAACACTACACGAAACCATTCATGAAATGTACCATAGGCATAAAAATGGAATAGTCCTCAAGCTCCATTTTGAAAAGGCTTATGACAAAGTTAAATAGTCTTTCCTCCAACAGACTATGATGATGAAAGGATTCTGCAAAACATGGTGTAATTGGATCCATACTTTGTATCCGGTGGCCATGTGAGGACTAAAGTAAATGATGATATTGGTTCTTTCTTCCAAACACATTAAGGTCTACGACAGGGTGATCCCCTGTCCCCCATTATTTTCAATTTGGTAGCCGATATGTTAGCAATCTTAATTGCAAGGGCCGATGAAGATGGCCAATTCAATGGGGTTGTACTTGATCTAGTAGATGATGGTTATCTATTCTCCAATATTCTGATGACACCATCATTTTCATGGATCATGACATACAAAAAGTGGTTAATATGAAACTTCTGCTTTGTGTGTTTGAACAACTCTGAGGCCTAAAAATCAACTTTGAAAAAGTGAACTTTTCTACTTCAGAGAGGCAAAAAAATTGAAGATCATTATACTACTCTATTTGGATCCAAACTGGGTAAAAATCTTGTTAAATACCTAGGCATTCCTACTATTCATAGAAAACATAGAAACAGGGGATGGGGGGATGCCATATAGAGGTTTCAGAAAAAAAAAACTCAACAAGTGGAAAGAGAAGTTGATGTTCTCAAGAGGATGGCTAATTCTAGTAATTGTTTTCCTTAGCAACCTCCTTGTGTTTATGATATCTTTCTTCGATATTCCGGAAGGGGTCCTTAAAAAATTAGACACCATCCACTCCAAATTCTTTTGGGAGGGAGAAGGACATAAGAAGAAATACCACCTTACTAAATGGGAAATTCTTTGCCAACCCAAATATCAAGGAGGACTTGGGATAACTAATCTTCATGTAAAAAACTTTTTCCTTCTAAGCAAATGGCTTTTCATATTTCTATACGAAGATGGAGTTTGGCACTGATTATTAGGAAAAAGTATTTCTTTGATAAACCTCTTACCCACATACAAAGATAACCAGATGACTCTCATTTCTGGACGGGGTTACTAAAGGCCAGGGATGAATTCTTCAATTGGGGTTCTTTCCAAATAAAAGATGGAAGACATGTATGATTCTGGAAGGATACTTGGCTAGATAATACAATGCTAAGTGTCTAGTTTTCAAATTTGTTCAGGGTAGCAAGATGGAAAAACATTACTATTCAAGAGGTCCTACATTCCATCCCACTAAACCTGTCCTTTACAAGACCCATCACAGTTATCAAAATAATAGAATGGAACAACATGACGTCAAAGCTAAGTAATGTTACCCTTAGTGACGAGTTGGATACTTTTAAATGGAAACTACATGATAATGGCATATTCTCAGTCTATTCCATGTACCAAGCCATGTTACTCCAGGAGAAATCTACTTTGTGTCAGCTATGAAAAAAATAAACTCCCTCTAAAGATTAAAATATTCTTGTGGTACCTTCACAAAGGGGTCACATTGACGAAGGATAAACTTGCTAAGAAGAGATAAAAAGGTTCTCAGAAATATTGTTTCTGCAACTCCAATGAAACAATACACCATCTTTTCTTTTCAATGTCATTTAGCCTAGAATTTGTGGCGCGTTGTGTCCACTGCCATTGGTATATCCAAGCCTCACAATACTCAACACATGGCTGGAAATTGGCTAAGATCGATGGGAGTGAAGGAAAAACGATGATAATTGTTGGTGTGGCAGCCATATTTTGGTCGATATGGCTATGCCGAAATGATCTTATGTTTAGCAAAAAAAAAAAAAAAAACTATCTCTCTTTTACATGCTATTTTCAGGACGACATACTGGCTTCGCCATTAGAGGCTCTTGTCTAGTTCTTTTTTTTTAGTTGCACCAAGTGCACACAATACTGTAATAAGAGACAAATGTGGGTTGTATGCACTCTTGCAAAAGGCGAAAATAATGTATTCTATTTTCTAAAAAAAGAAACACACTCACTCCTTGAAGCACATAGGCTTGGTATCAAATGAACAAACAAGAGGAAACAAAAAAAAAGGATAAGAATATCTCTATCCTACTACTATGCAATCACCGAACAAATTATGATCCTGAATCTTTCCCTGGCCATCACCACAGCAAAGAGGTCTAAGCATGTAATGCTGAATCTCGGAGTGACACCATTAGAGAGGATAATACCAACCATAGACACTGTTGTCGCCTAAACAGGACAAAGATTTCTCCCATGTCGATTGACATTATACCACCTCGGTTGCACCATATGAGTGAGCACCACTTAGGATCTGATTGCCTCCCACATAACCGAAGTCCGGGCACACCCTTCAACAACCTTCTCTGATAGAGGGTCATAGACTTGAATGATCTTATTGTATCCCCAAATGCCACACTTCAGGCCCAAGGATGCAACTGAAGTTGGCTAACATTGAAATATTAAAATATATTGTATTGGCTAACAGAAAGCCTACCACTACTGAGCGGCTCATTGGTGAAAAAAGGCAACACCATTACCATAGACACGTGGAAGCATGGCTCAAGAAAACAAAATAGTAATTGTTGGATTCACTAGAATAATTTGTAGCAGGTGTTTGACCTCTAGCCGTTCTTCAATTGACTGTACAAATAGGATCAAATGACGGGCATGTTTGAAATAAGGTCATATCAAATTCTTCTACAAACAAAGGCTACAAACTCGGGTTTCAACTCACAGTGGCCCGTTGCAGGTTTCTCAGCTATTGAGCACCACCTTTTCAAGGCCTCTTCGAATTGGTTCTCTGGCACAGGGTTCAATCGTCAGGAACTACCATAGGGTTGCGGAGAGGACGAAGGATGTGGAGGCGGTAACTTTTGGGAGATGGGATGATTTTTTTTTTCAGGACTCTCTTTTGTCTAACGGGAAAAGTCAACAATGGCAACGTCATGTATGAACATTTTCATTAGGCACCAACGAAGAGCAGTGCAGATCATGCAGGGTTTTTCTTACCCGAAGAGAGTCGTGCTGATGCTTTGTGTACACTTTTGGTTTTTATATATCGCCAAATCAATGTTGTGCATGTATGTGTTCAACTTAGAAATAATGTTCAGACTTAGTAATACTTGTTTATATACGACCTGGACTTGTATTATTTCATCGATTCTTTGAAAGGTTTGTAATGTGCGGACAGTAACTCAATATCGTAGCTTTTCCATCCTATGATCAATTTTCAAACCGTCTGCTTTAAGGATTGTTCCGCGTATACAAAACGGACCAATCTTTTTCGTATGTTGGAGACGTAAAAGGGAAAAAGTCAACATGTGCAATCTCATATTCATTGTGCAACACCATATGAACATGTTCATCTATTTTATTAGGGAGTAGAGATAGAGAAAACTTTAATAAGGAGTTGAGAAGATAATATAGTTCCCATGCAACCTAGCACATCTATACCTGTCCACCTGAGTCAAGCTAAATGGACCGAGGCACAACATTGTTGACACAGGCCCATCATTTTTAGATAATGGAACATTTGTCCCAGCCTCTATACCCTGGGGCATGCATAGCTGTATCAATCATACAAGGTGAGTACTAAAACTCGGTTTACTCCAAAAGAAGCACCAAAACACACATAAAGAAGTTCAGAACACAGTTAGAGCCAAAAACTAAGAGCTAATCTCGAATTTGCTTTGTGAATCTCCGTCCAAACTTGGCATAAATCTCCATGATGAGGGTCTCTAGGATACGGCACCCATCCTTGAGCATTTCCTGGCCTTCTACATGTTTAAGCAGCAGGGACCAGCTGCGGATCCAATAAGTCATCCTAAAAATCACTTGTAAAAAAGTGTTTGGTTTAGCTTTGAGAAATACCATGTCATTTATATTCAACCACATTGCCCAAAGTTGGGCCGCTGCCCCCAACTAGTATTATGTTCTTGAGTTTGCCGAAACCAAAAATCCAAGCACTAAATAAATCTGGGATACTCAAAGGTGGTTGAATTCTGAACGTGACAGAAATAGTATTCCAAACAAAGCGAGCAAAATGACCATCAAAGAAAAGGTGTTGAATGGTTTCTAATGATCTGCAGTAACAACACTTAAAATCGCCCTTCCAATTCCTTCTGGCAAGATTATCCTTTGTCAAAGTGACCTCCCTCAAGAGATACCAAAGGAAAATTTTAATTTTTAGCGGTATCTTGATGTTCCATAAGGGGCTTTTGATAGGAATGACTCCACTTTGTATTATGTGTTTTGACATTGGGTGGACTGAAAAGATACCACTACTATGTCAATCCTATTTGAAGATACCCTTATCATTTGATAGAGAAACAACATTCATCACTTTGGACACCAGATGATACCAACTAGTGAGATTGTCACCCATAAGAGCCCTTCTAAAAAACAAATTAAGGGGAGTCGAGTTCAACACTTGTGCTACCGTTGTGTCTTTTCTTCAAGCAATGTGGTAAAGCCGAGGAAATTGAATTCGCAAAGGCTTGTTACCAATTCATGTATCTTGCTAAATTCTAATTTCAGCTCCACTATGGATTTGGAAACTCCCTTGATCTTTGACTTTCATAAGACTGGTCCAAAAGTGAGAGTCGCCTGACTTTCTTTAGACATGAGTTAGGGTCTTGATGGATAAGTATTTCCTTCATAGAAAGCTTTGCCACGTACCCTCCTCGTTGATAAGTTTAAACAACCATTTGCTTAAGATACTTGTATTTTGAATCTCTATGTTTTGAATTCCAAGGCCTCCAAACTCATTGGGTCGGCATAGGATACTCCACTTGGCGTGCCTATACCTCTTTTTATGTTCATCACATTGCCCAAAAAAACTTGAGCGGTACTAATCAAGTTTTTTTAGTATTCCTTTAGGGACCTCAAAAAAGGACATCATATACGATGATGCATAGGTATTCCAAGATATTTAAAAGGTGTTGAACCTAGAGAACAACTAAAGATGCGAGCATAATCCTCATGACACTCTTTAGCCTTGGCATAGCATAAAAGTTCGCTCTTATGGAAATTAATTTTAAGCCCAGGTAGTTTCTCAAACGTACTTAACACTAGTTTAAGATTTTTGGCATGGTTTAAATTGTGGTCCCTATATAGGATGGCGTCATCCGCATTTTGGAGAATCAAGAGGCCGTCATCAACCAAATGTGGGATTAACTCTCTAAATTCCCTTTTGATTTGGCTCTCTTAATAAGCATGGCCAACATATCGGCTACCAAATTGAAGAGAAGTGGAGATAACAAATCCCCTTGACGGAGGCCCTTTTTGGTTTGAAAGTAGTGACCAAGGTGTTCATTTACTTTCACTCCTTGTAAGGACCGAAGGCGTACCGAGAGAGGGGTGAATCGGTAAGCCGCTCACGAATCCAAATACTTCAATTCATACTACTAGAGTCTAACAATTGTTGCAACCTAATCAATTCTAATAGGCCAAGACCCTACACATGCTAGTGTTCATGATGATAGCAAGCGCGGAAGCCAAACACACTATCCTATGCAAGCAACAGTTCAACCTAGTTACTAGAGCACACAATTGCAGAATAGTAAAGAGGGGGTCAAGGAATGCTCATGATTTTTTTCCGAGGTCTCGGAAGGATGGCACCTTCCCCTACTCCTTGTTGGACCACTCCCGCCGGAGTGTCGGTCCCTCCCGCCACCAATGTGGAGTTATCGCCCACGAGCCCGCAATAACTCCCGGAGTGAAGACATGGTGCGTGTCACTGCTGCCACATAGGCACAATCTCGCCTCCCTTAAGAAATTGCCGGACTCTCCGAGCCAACACGTGCGCTCACTAGCAATGACCATTTCACCGGCGGGCTCAAACCGGGTACAAACGTGTGATGGCCTTCACAACCAATCATGATAGACTCGATCACTGACACCTAACTGGTCTAGGTCTCACCATAGACCAAGTGTAACAACCTAGATCACACTCTCAAGGACATCCTAGCCTTAGATGTGCATCAATGCTCAAGTTACTCTCACTAGCACTCTTAAGATATACAATATCTCCTCCTAGTGCTCTCCTCTTTTTCTCTTGGCTCTCACCAAATGCTCCAAGCAATTCCAGTGGCCAAGAGATATCTCCAAGACCCCAGCAGCGAAGTTATATAGGCTTCCAATCTCCAACTAGTCGTTGCTCCATGAAATCAGCTTACTAGGCATATCGATCGGATAGTCCGATCACTGCCTGACCGGACTATCCGGTCACTATAGTCTTCAGCTCCAATGGCTCTGCCCCTTTGCTGACTCCTACTGACCGAACCGTACGGTCAGCTGATCGGACCGTCCGGTCCGTTTCTCTCTCTAATCCAGAGACATTTCATGGTGCTGCCTTCTCTCCGTCCTGTGTGGAGCCACATAGACCGGATCGTCCGGTCACTACAGCTCCCGGCATAGATAGATTCCTCACTGCCTGTTGTAAGTCCTAGACAAAACCTCTTAGTGACCGTACAGTACGGTCAGCTCTAACCCTTCTGTCCGGTCACTTCGTCCCGAAGCTGAAACTCCTCGTCCTCGCTTGACTTTGTTTCCTAGCTTCTCCGAACAGCTCCTTGGCTTCTCCACTATCACCTAGTGCCTGTAATTTTACTAAGCATCCATTCACATCACCAACTTGTGTGACCTAAGAGACATGACCTAGACCCCCTTGATAGTCCGGTTTTTCCTATGGACTCAAAACCCTAACAACTAGACAAGTGTTCCCAACACTTGCTTTACTGCTTGTCCTCAGCTTTGATCCATCTCCATCAACCCTTGGACTCCATCAAGCTCACAATCCTCCATGCTTGTGGTCATTGTCATCAATCGCCAAGGCAACCGTCATCCATATGATTTTTAGTGGAGTTTAGAGATGTTATCTGCATACACAATACTCGTGTAGATATTAACCCACAATTTCATAGTTGTTATCTATCACCAAAACATCCATACCTCAGGGATTCTATCATCAATGGTCATGAAGCTTACACACGTATCAGGGAACGCTGGGACCTGCGCGAGTAGCAATACCCCTACGCCGAGCACTGCCGCCACCCTGGAACCATGCGGGTGAAATCCACGCCGAGCTCCTCTATGACCCCGACTTTGAAAGTTGGAACCACCATAGCCCGACACGAAGTTGAAGTCAACTCCCTACATCTGCCACTCCCCACCGCCATACATCTCCTCCTCTTCCTCCTATGTTGCCCCAGGTCCCTTTGCACCGGAACCATGACCATGCCAAGCCGTGACAATGGCCATACATAGACGTAGTGACCATCGAATTGACCTCTCTCCATTGCTGCCTCCTCACTACAGCCACCTCCCTCGTTAGGTCAGTGAACCATCGACAGGGGCAGAAGGGGATGTGGAGCGACACATGCATGCAAGAAAAACAATGGGAAAGCCCTGGTCCTCAGCCGTCCGGTGCAAGAGAAAAAGGAGCATAGGGCAGCAGTGAGAGTGAAACGGGCCGACTGGCCTTTGTTCCATATTAAAACGAATCGGCTCGGCCCATCCTGCAACTCACAAGCTGTGTCGACCACCTGACCAGGACTACCAGAATTCCCGTGATCTTGTTCCTCGAATTCAAAATTCAAAACTTCGCTCGCCGGTGCCAACCAAACCAACAAGGTGTTCGCTGCCTCCTGCTCAATGACCTCCACCTTTTAGCCTTTCGATCTTGAAATGTTGCGATTGATGAAGCTTGATTGTGCCCTTTTCATGACATCTTCGAGCTTAAGGTACTTCAAGATGCGGCGCGCTAGCGTTGGACCATGCCATGGCTTAGCTTGTACTCGCCCCTGTGGAGCCCGCCTCACCCTGAGAACCCTGCAGCATCAAAAGAACCGCTCACCTTCTTGTTAGTGAACTTAGAGATTTGAGCTAGGGGGGGGGGGGGGGGGGATGGTGAGGACACCGCTGCCCGAGGAGGTCCCCTGATGGCTCCCTCCCAGGAACATGTTGATGTTGATGGATCGGCAGGGCTCTGGGTACTTCCTCATCATCCGAGCTTACACTGTCGGAAACCAACGTTTTGCTGAGTGCAGAGCTATTTGCCGAGAGCATTTCCACGGGCACTCAGCATCATGCTCATTGTCAAGTGCCAGAGGAGTAGGCTCTTGGCATATAGGCCACACACGACATTAAGGCTATTTGCCGAGTGTCAGGCGACATGACACTCGACAAAAAGCCCTCCGCCCTCGGCAACTAAACACACCCGGCAATTCGTGTGGGGTCCGACGACGGTGGAGGTGCCGCTGTTAGGAGATGCCGAGAGTGCGTCTCTTGTACTCAGCAATTAACACATATGCC
The DNA here is from genome assembly GCA_032690845.1 of Eleusine coracana subsp. coracana. Lineage (NCBI taxonomy): Eukaryota > Viridiplantae > Streptophyta > Magnoliopsida > Poales > Poaceae > Eleusine > Eleusine coracana. Next base: position 49,727,057 of record CM064430.1, read on the forward strand.
AAGTGGCAGACACTCGCACTCAGCAACTACCCCTTTATACCGCTAGATGCCAAGTGTCACACCGTTCCACTCGGCACCTACCCCAAGATGCCTAGAGTCAAAAGATTGCACACGACAAACTATGAAAAAAAAATATAACAAACACCCCTTGTTTATTTTCTCTTGCACTAGTATGGTATTTTTATTGACCTGTTTGCTATATTATGTCAATTTTTTTGTTCAAGTCCAATTTCTTGTTAAAAATCAAATTTGAACTGCATCTACTTAAAATAATGAAATATAGTGAAAGGAAAAATGATATTTAGCTTACTAAGTCCAATTTAAGTCCGTATGCATGAAAATGAAATAATATTTCATGCATCTTATTTATGAAATATGAGCACAAACATGATATCTAATTCTATTTGAATTATATAAAAAACATATGATGTCTAAAGATCATCGAACTTTGCATGACATGATGACATCTTATGGCGACACTGTAGTAAAGATTGGAGAAGGTTTCAAATAAATTTTCATGAATGTTTTTCACAAATTGAACAAACTTGCTTAAAGATTCTAATAGTTGAAGGTGAGCGACTAGGTTTTCGAATCAAATTCGTGTTTGACTTCAAATTTACCTTTGATTCTTTTCATATAGGCATAAGATCATACATAATGAGTTCTGTCAAATTTGATCATTTTTTTGTTCCATAATGAGTTCTGTCAAAATCTGTATATGATGAGTGTCCTAGATCGGGACACTCGGCATCTTAACTCGGGGTCTCCTCTCCTTATCTCTCTCCCGCAACTCTTTCTAACTCATTTGACCCGTGCCACCCACCGCTATATCATCCACCGCTGCGCCGCGCATCACCCACCCGCGCCCACTGCCGCGCTGCACCGCGGCCACCACCCATGTCGTGCCGCCCACCGCCACGCCGCGCCTCACCCACCCGCGCACACCGCCACACCACCGCCGCCCACGCTTGCCCGCCCACCGGTGCGCCGCACACTGCCCTTGCCGCCGCCGTCGCAAGACCCGCTGTAACAGAACCACCTTACCACGGAGACGGCTCTGTTCCAGGATCTTCTCGGGTGGTGACACACGCTATGACGCCCAATATTACAACACATGATAGAGAATATAATAGCAACGAGAACATAGATAGTGTACTCCCTCCATTCATATTTAGATGTCGTTTTGGAGTTGGGCATGGGAAATAAGGAGAAGTAGAAAGATGGGTGCACTAAAAATGAGAAGAAGAGAGAGAGAGAGATAGAGATGTAGTGGGAAAAGAGAATATTGTATTGGGAAGAGAGAAATGTGCATTGGGAAGCAAGAATGACATGTAATTGTAGAAAAGTCGGAAACCTTAGAATGACATGTAAATATGAACGGAGGGAGTACAGAGTTTTACATAAATCTGAATTTAAAGTTTACAAACCAGAGTTTTTAGAAAATACAGAAGCGAAATAGTCTACATAATAGATAGCTCGACAGAATAAGTAAGATACATTCGTCCTCTCATGATGATTCACACAACATATCTAGCTTTATAGGTGTTTGCCCAAATACCGTGCCGGCAATCAACATGCTACTCCTCCTCGTTGTTGGTGTAAGGCTCCCATTCTATGTTCCAGCAGTCGGGGCGCTGGCCTTCCCAGTGGAATCTCCCACCATAGTGGCAGTCTCCACCCTAGTTATCTGAAAACCACATAGAGCGTCGCCTTGAGTAACTAGTTTACTCAGCAAGACTGACCCGTCAAGGTGGCCAACTACAGCTGACCCCTAGACATGCACAGGCTAAGGGTAGGGTTTATGTTACCAAAAGCCAGCCTAAGAGTAAATCCGTAGTTTTCAAGTTTTAGCATCCAGTTAAGTTAATAGGCGAAATAGTAAATTTAGTTTGCACTATGACTACAACAAATCAGGGTTGCAATACAATTAACAATAATGACCAAACAACAATATTAAACCCTTTCAACAAATTAATGGCTTCCGACACTATTCCAACAGAGTTATGAAGTGGTACTCGTTACTGTGAGGGGCAGTGACTCAAATCGATTTACATCCTGCAGGAGAAACCTGTTTGTACGATCCATACGCGCTTCATGGAAGCCGCATGGAGCAACTTTTCACATACGGTACTACAAGGTCTTTCGCGCCTGGCTCCCCCGAGAAGGGTCCCCCAACATGATGCGCCCCATGCCATCATCCGTGGCTAGATTCCTCCCTCCTCTCAGCCCCAGTTCCACCTTATGGATCAGGGTACCTTCCGACCAGGCAGTTGTCATAGCTACGTCACTTTACTGGGCCCATAACTCCAGCATGCAAAAAGTACGTTCAAACTTGATGCCATAGGCCGGACACGAGGCGTAGCCTTAGGTGACTCGGACGGGGCTACCTCCTTGAAGACAAGTTGTCCCTCCCTTTCCACCTAGTTGCCCATCCGGTCTTCATTCATTATCTCATTCCATCTTTCCTTCATCTTACACCATTCCCAAGTGATGATATATCCTGGTCAATGAGTGGTCTCCATACCACTCGACGAATAACCGTCCTAGATTAAGCAGAGCGACTAATGTCCTGATGCTTCAATCAGGTAAAGAGGCCTACTGCAATTCTAGGTTTCAAACAACTCCTATACCTAATGCACATGCCAACCTATATCACCCTATCTAGTTACGAAATAGAAAGAGCGAAAATCTGGTGGGATGCACCGCGGCTTGCCTTAAGCGGGTTCCTGGTTAGCGGGATTTCCTCCTTGCTCTTCTAGTTCCTGCTCCTGTCCTGGCTCTACGTGGTTGATCTCATGACCTATATGATGCGGATGATATGATGCATGAGGACATTATTCAATTCATGGCACTTCCTCAATAAATACGTTATAGTAACAATATTTCATGTCGGAGTGAATAGGGTGTGTTGCATAGTTCATTACTATAACACATATGGTCAAGATAGATCGTGGGCGTGTTTGGTGTATTTCCTTCATGGACTCCAGCAACTAAAAGTGGTAATTTGGTACAAAAGGTACAGGGCGTTGTCCATCAAAAATGCTACAAACGTTTAATAGGGTTTATGAAATCATCGAGCTTTGGAAAGGAGTTAACATTTTAACATGGTTCTGGAAGTCATTTGCATATGGATGATTTACTATAAATAGGACATATCAGGAGTGATTTATTGGCCAAGTTTCACTTACATGCAAAATTAAATTAATTTTAAATAATTAAGATAATGCAAAAGGCTAAATAATTAATTGTGACTAAATTACAGAGAAATAGGACTCACGGTTTTACAGGAAGGTCTGACAATTCAAAACATGATTTATAACCAAGTATCAGGAATTTACTAAACACAAATAATTAAAACTAAATTTATTAGTGTTTTGGCCAATTAATTTAGTATGGGTGAAAATACTGACATGCAGGGAGATTTCATATTTTTGTTAAATAGTACATGTCCAGAGAAGACCTAAAATTTACCTTGCCCCCAAATTCATGGTAAATATTTTTCTAGGCATTTTTAAACTCCTACCTATTTCCTAGAATAAAGATTAAATAGGTAAATTCATTTTTTTGGGCATCCTGGGCCAGATCTGCCGCTCGGCCCAGGGGATGAAGCCGGCAGGGTTCTTGTTGGGCTGGATCTGGCCCGAGCGAGGTTGGGGCCCAGGGCCACATGCGGCCCAGCAGCCAGTTCCGCCAGGCCGAGCCGAGCGCACGCGCGCGCGGTGGCGCTCCCGGCCGAGCGCGACGGCGAGAGCACGACGGCCGGCTGGGGATGCGGTGGTGGCAGCATTGCCGGGGAGGCGATCAGTGGGTTCCAGCTGATGTGCGGCGCACGAGAGTACGAGGAGTGGTTCACCAGGTTCGGTCGGTGATGAGCGGTGGCGGGTGGCTGCGGTCAGCGACCGCGTTCCAGCGGCGGATCTGCACGGGGGCGAGTCGAGCGAGGTCGAGTGGAGGCGCCAAGTCTGGGAGAACGTGCATGCACGAGTAATCGGTCGGAGACTCACCGTGGTGGAAGGGCAACGTTGGGGAAGGGTGGCCGGGTTCGGGGAGGACGACGTCGATTGCCGGCGGCTCGGAGTCGGAGAAGGGAAGTGGCTTCGTGCGGAGCACCACGACGTCAAGGCGGAGCTTGGGGTGCCACAGGCTGGGGCGATAGGGCGGCGCAGCGGCTGGGCGACACGAAGGGTCGATGGCGGGAGCGGAGGCGGCTACGGCGCTAGGAAAGCAAATGAGCGAGGAGGGAGAGAGAGAAAGTGGTCGTTCAAACAGGAGTGAGGGAGGCAAAGAGGATGTCCGAGCGGCAGTGGGCTCGTCGATCCGCGGCAACAGTTGTTGCCCAGCCGACGGCGCCCATGCGGCGTACGGGCAGGCGGAAGCTCTGGGCGGTGCCGGGTGTGCTTGTTTGAAGCCGCTGACAGGTGGGTCCCATGGGGAGTTTTTCTTTTCCCTTATTTTCCAACCCCTATAAACCACTGGTGCTTGTTATTTTCATTAGAATTATTTGGGAGTCGACCCTGGTAAACTAAAAATACAGGTAGGCTCTATGTTATGTGATTGATTTTATAAAAATGCTAACTATCATTAGTTCGGAACCAAATTTAAATAGGAATTTTGTAAATAGGGCTAGTTTTTGCCCTTTTACCATTTATTTGGGCATCTATCAATGGAATAAAATTCTGAGAAATTCCTCAAAATTCTAGTGGGTCATGACCTTCAACATATATTTTTGGCAAGTATGAGTCACGTGGAAAAATTGGGACTTGTAGTTTAAATGCTAATCAAATTCTGCTCAAATTTCATTAAATTTGAATTCAAAGTAAGATTTAATTTTTTTAAGCCCATGTGATCTCTTAGTTGTTGATCTTGACTCTATGTGACACCTGGGGTGTCACACGCTGCCGCTCTTACTCTGCCACCGGCTCAGCCTCCTCCCCGCGTCCACGCCTCCGCCGCATCCGACCATGGCTCGCATTGGTCTACTGCCGAGGGCATGTCGCGGTAGGGTGCCACGACGGCACCGTTGGCTCCTCGACTGCGGTTGCCACAGCAGAGTTGTTCGCGGCCTTCCATTCATCTGGTGCAGCGCTCTCCAACTCAACGGTAAGCCCTCTCCCTCCACTCTTCCATGCTGTCAATTGCAATGATGTGAGTACTTTTCCCTGTTAATTTGTTAAGTTTGATGTGGCTAGAAGTTAGATTTTATTGCGGTGTTGAAAACCTCCCCGTGTAGGGGAGGTGCTATCAAAATTTACAATGAGACTTGTTGCATTGTTAATGTTATTGTTAATTATTTTTTGGACCATATTAGGACCTAATGGGTAGAATCTATTGCATCATTTTAACGGTTTTTATATGGACTTAGTATAGTTGGCGACCTGAATTCGCCACCGCCTGACGATCTATCCTTCACCACCACGACCGTCGCCCAGCTAGTAGGTAAGCACTTCTAAAATACTTGTCTTTTCCCGCATTCTAGTAGTAAGTAACATAACATATACTTTGGCATTTCCCGTTCGGAAGAGATATGCAGTCCTTTGCTTATTTATCACCGTATCTTTTTTGAATTGTCCATGTTTTTGGGACAGCCGGAGGATACGTAGATGTGGTTAGTTTCCATGGTCTCTTCTGATCTAAGATAGAGATTTGGTAGCATCTACTTGTTGTTCTCCGGATACACAATCTCCTTTATAGGACGTGTATTTGGAGAACAACAGTGAGTGCTATCGAAATTCTATCTCGGATCGGAGGAGACCATGGAACCTATCCACATGTACTCATCCTTGGGTGGGATTAGGACCTATCCTGACCTACTAGATAGTAGGCATCGTCTAGCCATTTCATTGGTTTTTACAGTACTCTAAGATATGTTCAAGGATGGAAGACCGTCAGTGAATGTACACGGGCTGTAGAAGTGAAACAGACTTGATCGAAGAATGGATTGACAAGGCCGAAGCTTTCTTGGACCAAGCATTTGCCAGGGTTAAGGCAGCACGTACCACTTGGTGTCCATGTAGCATTTGTAGCAACACGCGTCAAGAAACAAAGAAGGTCATGGGTAAACATCTTTGTTAGAATGGCATTATGCCTGACTATACCTAGTGGACAATGCATGGTGAAGCGATGAATGGTGATGCCAATCGTACAAGGCACGAGGTCGTGAGACAACGTATCGAGCAATTTGATGCTGATGTCGGAGTTGTTGACATGTTAGATGACTATCATGAGGCGCACCGCCATGAAGAAGAAAGCATAGAGGAGGAGCCAGAGGCCACTGCAAAGGCAAATTATGTAATGTTGTCTTCGGCACAACAACCCCTTCATGGGCATACCAAGGTTTCTCAGCTAGATGCCATTGCTCACCTAATGGCCATAAAGTCACAGTTTAGCTTGAGTCGTGGTGCCTTAGATGTTATGTTGTCAGTATTTGGCAGTCTCCTTCCAAAAGGTCACATTCTGCCAAAGAGCATGTACGAGGCACAGAAAGTCCTCCGTGCACTGAAGATGCCATATGAGCACATACATGCTTGTTCGAATAGATGTGTCTTATTTAGGAAAGAACATGCAGACACAAAGTACTGTCCAAAGTGTAAATCCTCTAGATACATGGAGGTAGATTCTGGTGATGGTTAGAAGAGGCAGCTCACGATCCCCGTTAAAATCCTACGGTATCTTCCGTTCATACCGAGGATCCAGTGTCTTTACATGACCGAGGAGACCACAAAACAGATGAGATGGCACAAAACAGGAATATGATACCACTCTAAATATCTTGTACATCCATCTAATGATGAAACGTGGAAACATTTTGATGACATTCATCCTGATGAAGCCGCAGAAGCTCATAATGTACGTGTGGCACTGGCAACAGATGGGTTCCAGCCTTATGGAATAATGGCGGTTGCCCATACACTTGCTGGCCTATGTTTCTTATACCACTCAATCTCCCTCCCGGTGTCATCTTTCAACAACAGAACATATTCTTGTCATTGATAATTCCTGGAAACCCGAGGAATAATATGAGTGTGTATATGGAGCCTCTGTTTGATGAATTGGCCCGGGCTACAAAGACAAACTTCATTATGAAGTTTTGGTACCACTACTCTCTTTATGATCTCTTGACGTATGGCACATTCTACTGCTGGTCTATTCACGGGAAGTGCCCATGCCCAGTATGCAAGGGAAATCTGATGTTCGACTGGTTGAAAAAGGGTGGCAAGTATTCTTTGTTTGACAAACACCGACAATTTCTTCCTCTTGACCATGCATTCAGAAGATACAAAAAGAACTTTACGAAGGGTGTCGAAGTTATCCACCCTGCACCAGAGATGATGACTGGTGCCGTGGTTCGTGCCCAGATTTCGAGCCTCAAGGTCGATGAAGAAAAAGGTTGTTTTGTTAGATATGGTGAGGTACATGCATGGACTCAAAGGCCGGTGTTGTGGAAGCTTTCTTACATGCAAGGCCTCATTCTTTCACATAACATTGACCCAATGCACACCGAATAGAATATGGGCATGGTGACATTAGCAACAATCATGGACTTTCCTGATAAGTCAAGGGATAACGTTAAGGCAAGAGTGGATCACGAAGAGTTATGTGATAGACCATAGCTAAACATGGTGCCTCCTAGAGAGGGCACTAAGACATGGAAAAAGCCTAAGGCCAATTACGTCCTGACGAGGGATCAAAGGAGGGAAGTGTTAGAATGGTTCAAAACATTAATGTTTCCTGATGGGTATGTAGCGAATCTGAGAAGGGGAGTGAACCTGCAGACTATGTGAATCAATGGACTTGAGAGTCATGACTATCACATATGGATTAAGCAGATTCTTTTGGTGATGGTTTGAGGCTATGTCCCTAATCATGTGTAGCAAGTGTTGGCAGAGTTAAGCTATTTCTTCTGCCAGCTTTATGCTAAGGAGGTATCTTGGACCGTGATTGCAGATATGGAAAAAATGGTGCATGTGTTGCTCTGTAAGCTGGCGAAGATCTCCCTACCTGGATTCTTCACTTCAATGCAACATATGATTTTGCACCTCCCGTATGAGTTGCAAATGGGTGGGCCTGTGCAGAACCGTTGGTGCTATCCAATTGAGAGGTGTCTAAAGTTTCTTCAAACTAAATGTAAAAATCAATGCAAAATTGAAGCTTCCACTGTAAAGGCATACATTCTCGAGGAGGTTTCAAACTTCACAACAAAGTACTATGTTGGCAACCTTCCTAGCGTGCATAATCCACCTCCTCACTACAATGCCAACGTAAATGAATCGACTGTCAGTCTTTTCCAAGGGCAGCTCGGAAGTGCAAGTGCTGCGATGCACAAGACCTTGAGACATGATGAGTGGCGCATCATCATGCTCTATGTGTTGACAAACCTGTCTGAGGTGCATCTATACATTCAGTAAGTTCTCAACTATCCTTTTTCTCGAGTACTAACATTTTTATGCATCCAACCCTCCTTGTTCCTCATGTGTACAGGGAGTTTACTTGTCAATTCCGGCGTAAATCAAGGGAACCTACTAGTAGGGATGTGGAGGACCTTCTCAGAAATGGTGCGGGAAATGGAAAACCTGATTTCATTGCTTGGTTCCAACGAAAGGTATGCAATTGACCACTTAATTAAAACTGTCTGACATCACATTCAGTATGTAATTAATGAACTATCACGCTTGCACTTGCAGGGTCAATCCGATGCTTCCATGAGTGCCGAGTTGAGGCAGGTTTTCGATGGTTGTGCCCTTAGGGTAAAGTCATATACCAGTTATGACGTGAACGGATATCGCTTTCACACAACAATCATGAGCAGGGTCGACCCAATAGAAGAACAACAAATTCTGGTGTTTTTACGCTCGGAAGTGATGGGGTTGAGTATTATGGAAAGAATTAAAGCAATCTACCAACTCAACTTTCATGGTTGTAGACCCCTTAATCCTACCATTTTCAAATGCCAATGGTTTGATCCTCAAGTAGTAAGACGGTCACCAAATGTTGGGCTAGTGGAAATTCGCCAATCATTTTTCTTACCAGGAGATGATATCTATATCATGGCTCAACAGGCCACACAAGTATATTATGTCTCATACACGTGCCAAACTAACGACCGTCTCATAGGTTGGGATGTTGTGTACAAGGTACTGCCACATGGTAAACTACCTGTCCCAAACAATGAAGATTATAACATAGACCCAAACACATATGCCGGAGAGTTCTTTCAAGAAGACGACTTACAAGGGCATTTTCATATAGACTTAAACGAAGTGATCGGGATGGAAGTAGACAATGAAACAGATGTGGACAAGGCCGCTGCAGATGAGGTTCATAATGTGAAGGACTTATAATTGCTTGAGCGAATACGTCTAGGGAATGACAGTGATGACAAAATTCTGCCTGGTCATGATGATTATATCGATATGTGTGATAGCGATGATGATCCTGATCCCAATCTTGATCCTGATCTTGATGATTATTTCTAATACATGTATGCTCCATACTATGTCATTTTTTATTTATCATATTATGTTAGTTCTTATTTATAGTACTATTTTATTTTTTATTTATCATATATGTATGGTGATTGTTTTACTATTTTTAACTGCAGGTGGCTGAACAAAGATGGTGGGTGGTTTCAGGACGACGTTGAGGTCCTTGTCGTAAACGGAAAGCTTGAGGCAAAGCACCAGTGAGAGGTGGATGTGCAGGTGAAAGGAAAGGTGGAGCCATGGGTGGAGGTAGAGTTGGAGTGAGGTAGCCGTCGCCAGTACCTACGTCATCGGAGGAGGAGGAGGAGAAGGAGAGGCAGGAGACGAAGGAGGAGGAGGAGGAGGAGGACACCGAGGAGGTAGAGGTGTAGCAAGGGAAGCACCAGGCCGAGGACAGGGACGGGGAGGAGGAGGAGGCAGGGGGTTCACAGTCGTCGGCAAGAGGGATATGGTTGCGAGGTCCATCGCAACTCCCGCAGCGACCGATTCCTCTCGTGAGACGACCGATGATTCGGCCCCTCACTAACGACGAAGCTAGGTAACAAACTAATCTTATAATTTGTCATTATGTTTTCATTCCATATATGCAAACTAATAATTTTCTTCATCGCTTGGATAGGGGTTGGAAGACGACCATTGGAGGCGACCACAATCTCAAAGTGTTTGGCGTCATAGGGATTCTTTGCAGGCACCACAACCCTGGCTTAGTTGTGCACGACCCAGTGATAGAGTTGGCCAACACGTGAGACGACTGCATCACCTACCCCGATGCACGAGATTTGGAGGGCAGTTTCTTCAACAACAAGGCGGAGCGGGTGGTGAATGAGTTGTGGGTAAGAATTTCTTGTACTCCATTGTTTAATACTTTGCATTATTTGACATTGTTGAAATAATGACATGATACATCTCATTTGTATGCAGGATTTCTTCAAATGCGAGCCGGGATATGAGGACCACGCGGATGCTCAGATTCGCAGAAGGTGTCGAAAACTGGTGAAAGACATGCATTACGAGGCGCGCATCTAGGCGATTGTGGACTACAACGCTCAATATCTTGAAGTGATGATCAAGAAAGAGCAGGCAAGGACTATGAACCTCACCGGGAACAATACTTGTAGGTAACTATAAAAGCTTCACACTTATGCATTTGAGATTTTGTACTTCTGTTATGTGGCTCACACTTCATGATGTGTAGGTGCTTGCTCAAAATCTTTAGTGATGGGAGCATATCATGGCTAAGTGGGTTGACCCCCAGTGGGAGGAGCAGCACAATGCTTACCGGGAGCGTAGGTTGATGATGCAAGGTGCACCCCACCATCAAGGCAGTCTCACCCACAGCGAGTATGCGTCTAGATGGGTACGTAAATTCATTTCTTCATTCAAATCTCAATACTACATAAATTGTAACCATCTTGCTCAACCGTCAATACTACATAACTTCTAATCATTTTACTCTTTTGTTTCGTAGTCTGACTCACATGGTGGCCAGGTTTGTGGCCGATTCAAGGCGTGGGCTATGGCCCACAAGGGCAAGGCGACGTTTGATGTCAACTACAACCCGGAGGACCAGCCAGAGGCCTACAATAATACCAGTATCCACAACCGTCTCAGTGAGTACACGTCCATGGCACGGGAGGTCCATGGGCCCGAGTACGATCCAAGCGAGGAGAACCTTGATGTAGAGATTTCCATGAGGGTGGGAGGAGGCAAGTTACACGGGCATTACTGGATTTGTGACAACATCATCGACACGGCCAGTACACCCTCTCTCTCCCAGATCTGAGCGAGGAGCACGAGCTCGAGCCCCACTATACGCTCCCGGACAACCACTACACATGCTCAAATGGAGGCGCTTCGGGTATATTTCAGTTTTATTCGTCGTTCATTTATTTTGACAATGTTGGTTCTCCATTGTAACATTCAGGACAAATATTATAGGCCCAGCTGGAACAAGTTAGGTTGTGATGGGAGGATACTGAATGGAACATGCTAGCCCAAAGAGAGGTAATCAAAACCGACCAGCAAAGGGTGCAAGCCGCCCAGTAGCGGATTGAGGCTGGCCGATAGGCGATTGCAGCCGACCGATAGAGGGTGGAGGACATGTGTCGCTGGATGCATAGTTTGTGCAATGATATATACTCCACCTCCAATCCCTACTCCACCTCCTCCTGCGAGTGATCCTGTGAGTGAATTTACTTATCTTGTCACTTTACACTATCATTTCCTATCACTACTAGAAAAACACACTACAGTGGCGGGCACCTTTTTTGGCTCAGTAGCGGACACTTGAAGAGTCTGCAGCTGAGTGCAGAAAAGAAGCGATTCCGCTACTAGGGTCACAAAAACAGTTGCGGGCACTTTATGCCCGCTACTGAGTGTAAAGTGCCCGCTACTGCAGTTTGCACCACAGTAGCGGGCATTATAAGGCCCGCAGCTATGGCCTGAAGGCCAATAGCGGCGGGCCTGTTAGAGGCGGCCCTCCACTGGGGCCCCTTTACTTATATAAAAGGGGAGGCGGTTCAGCCTCTGTATGCACCGCCTCCTCCCGCGCCGCACCGCTCTTAGCTTAGGGTTAGGGTTACGCCGCTTAGGGTTAGGGTTGCGCCACACCACCGCGTGCCCGGCCGCCGCATCGCCTCGCCTTCGGCCGCTGCCTCCCTCTCTCCTCCTTCTCCTCCCTCACATCCAGTCAGCCGCCACCTCCCTCTCCTCCTGCACCTCCGGTCGCTGCCTCCCTCTCCCTCCAGATCCATTGCCTCCCTCACCTCCGGCAACACCACCTCACCTCCTCCCTCCTCCCTCACCACCTCCCTTCCTCCCTCTCCTCCGGCCGCTGCACCGCCATGGGGGGCAGGCGTCATTGGGGCTGCTCGCGTCACGGATGGAGCTCATGGGGCCGGGTGGCGGTTGTCCACACCAACACTAGCCTCCGCCTCTCCTCTCCACCTCTGGGTCCAGTGGTCCTCAGCCCTCCGCGCCGCGTGTCGGCGGCGGTGGCCGCGGATGGCTCAGTGGAGGGTGTCGTGGAGCTTGCGCCGGCCCCTCCTACAGCGGCGGCTCTGGTGGAGGTCCTGACACCCCCTCCTCCACCGCCGGCTCTGGTGGAGCTTGTGGTGGCTCCACCACCAGCTCCGGTGGCTCCACCGCCGGGTCTAGCCACTTAGCGCCAGGCGGGCGCGGACGCGAAGTAGCGGCGGGCAACAACGATTAGCGGAGGCGTGACTAGGATAATTTAATATAAAACCTAGCTAATTTTGTAATTAGTAGTTTAGGTATGGCGTCGATGATGGTCCGTAGACCGCCACTGACACCTTTATTTATTCAAATTCCACGTGTCTGTAGCGGGCATTTGCCCGCTACTAAGTAAGTAAGTAGTGACATGTCCTCAGTGGCGTTTTAGTGTTCCGCCACTGTAGAGCATAATTCTACTAGTGTATCTAGTGACCAAACTTTACTTTAGAGCAAACTATACTTTATTTAGACCAAACCATACTTTTAGCAATAGTTCATATACTTATAACCAAACTATATGCTTATAGCAACATTTACTATACTTATCACCAAATTATACTTTAAGCAACACTTCCTATACTTTTCGTTAACTATACTCACACATGCAATCTCCTCTTTTGTGCAGGGTCAATCATGGGCAGCTAACGATCCCAATCCTTATCCTAATCCACAGGACCAGGACTTATCGCCATCGCAATGGCGACAGTGGTGACCGTTTTTTATACTTTAGCATTTGCGACGTGGTGTGTTTGTTTGTGGACTTGAGGATCGAATTGTTTTTATTTGTGACTATCACTTGTGATGTGGTGTGTTTGTGGACTTGAGGATCAAGTTGTGAATGCTTGTGATGTTATAATTTGTGGATTAACGATCATGATGCTTGTGATATTTCGTGGATATGCATTTGAGGTGTAGAGTATGTGTTTGTGATGATATATATAATTGTTGTGATTTTTGGTGGTCCGTGACTAGATAAAATGAAAAAAAAACCTGCTGTAATTTAGGACCTTTGCTGAGTGCCTAACATTAACACTCGGCAAAGGGACCATTTCCTGACAACCTGGTACTGTAGTTGTCGAGTGTTAAAGCAAGACACTCGGCATCTAAGGGAGATATGCCAAGTGCCATGTTTCTGGGCACTCGGCATCTTGGGGAGAGATGTCGAGTGCCACGTTCTTGAGCACTCGACATCTAGACTGAGACCGTCACGTCACTTTTTTGCGTCGAGTGTCCAAACTGACCCTCAGGGACTTAGTTGCCAAGTACATGATTTGTGATATTCAGCAACTAAGTAGTTGCTGGTTGTGCAGGTGCCGAGTCGGGGTTGCCAATGGCTACCATCGACATATAAGATACCAAGGGTAAACAGTGATATGCCGAGTGCCGTTGGCACTTGCCATTTCGCGGGATTCCGATAGTGTTAGCTTGTCTGCCAAAGGCCAAAACCTTGATCCGAAGTTCCGGCGGGGACAATCCGCCAGTGGATCCGGCGAAGTTGCTGCCCCCGAACCCCTTCTGGTCGTTCTGCTTTTTTCACCCAGATGACCTGAGCCTCTGGCGAAGAATCCGTTGCCGGTGCCGGCGCCAGCGTTAGCCGGCGAGCGTGCGGTATCCGCGGCCAAGCGCTCATTCCTCCGCTAGATTAAGGCCCATCTACAGTCATCCAAAACTAAATTACACGCCCAGTCGTGATTAGGCGAGAATCAGGTGGACGACATAGGTGTCTGAGAGGTCAAATCACACGATGCGCCTACTCGAAAGGGCTGCTGACTGTTTGTTGACTAAGCAATGACTAACCGGGGTTAATCGGACACTTTAAAAACGTGGTGTCGAAGTCCCGTCCGTGGCTGCCATGCTAGTGCGGCCTAGACAGTGTTGGTGCTGGTGCATCTACCTACCGACTACCGTGGCTGCGGAAGACTAACACTGACAGGAACAGCGGGACCCCTCGTTCTGCTGGCTTTGCAGCTTTGGAACATTGTCGCCGCGCGGAAGAACTATCAGGTAGGCTGGCTGGGTCATCTGGCCATGTCACTTGTCGCCAGCCAGCCAAGACAAGTTAAACAAGCCCCCACACGAGTCAGCAGCTCTCGCCGCTTTATGTAAACTTTGTCCGCCCGTCGCCCACCAGCGGTCAAGCCAGGCAGCCATCATGGCGTTGCCCGAGCGGCAGCTCGGCCATCTAGCTACCTACCTCGCCGTGGCCGCCACGTCCGTCCTCCTCGTCGGCACCCTGGCGCCGCTCGCCGCCGGCGACCCGCTCCTGGACAAGTCCTGCGACACCAGCGGCAACTACACCAGGAACAGCCCCTACCAAGCCAACATCCAGCGGCTGTCCTCCACGCTCCCCAGGAAGGCCTCCTCCTCCCCGACCCTCTTCGCTACCTCCCAGACCGGCGCCATCCCCGACGTGGTGTACGCGCTCGCGCTGTGCCGCGGCGACGTGAACACCTCCGCCTGCGAGTCCTGCGTCGCCGGCGCCTTCGTGGACGCGCAGAACCTCTGCGCCTTCAACCAGGACGCCACCGTGTTCTACGACTTGTGCCTCCTCCGCTACTCCAACAAGAACTTCATCAGTTTCCCCACCAGCGACGGCCGGGGGGACTTCATGATCCACAGTAGCAAGCAGAACGTGACCGCGCCGTTCGGCGCGTTCGACGCGGCCGTGGCCGTGCTCCTCAACGCCACCGCCGACTACGCGGCCAAGGCCAACAACTCAATGAGATTTGGCTCCGGGGTCGAGAAGTTCCAGACCTTCGACAGCCAGAACCCGAGGATTTACGGCCTGGCGCAGTGCACGCCGGACATGGCGCCGGCCGACTGCCGGACCTGCCTCACGGGAATCCTCTCAACGACGCTCAGCTATTTCAGTGGGAAGACGGGGGGCAGGATCCTCACACTGCGGTGCAATTACAGGTATGAGCAACACGCCTTCTTCAGCGGCCGCCCGCTGCTTCAGCTGCCAGAGCCAGCCATCGGGGCACTGCCGGCACCGGCGCCAGCAGCGATCGTGAAGCCACCTGCCTCCAGAGGAGGTAAGTTTCATCATAATATTTTAGGGAAGTAAAGTTGAGGTTTTCTAAAGAAGGAAAAGTTGGGATGAACCCAACCCATTTCACCTTTTGCTGATTTGCGAAACATTATTCTGGCCATTCACCTAATTTGAAACTCAACTTTGGAATGCTTAACCGATGTTTGATTTTAGTTTCTGAACATACAAATGCCTCGTTTCCGAAAATAAGCAAAACTTGAGGAAACAAAGATAAACAACGGACGTGTGTCAACATCGTCAGGGCTTTTTCTTGTATGTTTCTTTCAATTATAAAACCTTACCTTTGAAGCAATTGCACTTTGTCCGATGACGCATAAAAATTTATAAGACTAGTAAGCGACGAATATATTCAAAGAAGACAAGCATCATCTCCTTTACTTTCCTATTTTGACTTCTGTGCCGTCCGGTAGCTATCAGGTGCTTGCCTGGACGTGTCCTAAGTCCTGACCACAGTTCTGCATTCTTCAGAATGATGACCATAAAACTACTCTGCTTGAGAAGTTTCAGTTTGAAGTTAGAACGTTCTTCCATGTTTAGGTGCAATTTTAGTTTGAAGTTAATTCGTGTAAAGCTTGGTTTGTCGAAAGGGAAGAAACAAATCACTATCTGCGTCTCTGCTTCCCGATTGAGATTCAGATTTGAGGAAACATGGCAGTAGAGGCAAACCAAGGGGCATCAATGGTTTTTGACTTATGACAAATTTGGTTGTATAATCTTAAGCCTCTTAATAGATAGTGAAAACGTGTTACAGAAGTACATAGATGTGTCATCTTCTCAGGTTCTACTTAAATCCTCTTTAATGTGTAAATAAATTATTCCGTTCATTAACAGGAACAACAGGAAACAAGGCTGGTAAAGTTTTAGCTATTGCATTGCCTATAGTCGCCTTAACACTAGCAACTATAGCAATTTGCTATTGCCTCTGGACGAGGACAAAGAGAACACCACCAGCAAAAGCACCATTTCCAGGCAAGTGTCTTCAGCAGTCCTTAGCTTCGTGCTACTAGAAGATCTCCTCACTTGTTGCCAGTACATTATTCTCACATAAAAGTGGAAAATAAAAAATTTCAGATGCACTTCTTATTGTCTTATGGCAGATACAACTAATCCTGAAGACATAAAAAGTATTGATTCTCTTGTTATTGATCTATCAACTCTACGGATCGCAACAGAAAACTTCAATGAAGGCAATAAACTCGGTGAAGGAGGTTTTGGTGTAGTTTACAAGGTGACAGTCATATTTACTCATATTTCCTGTATGGCTTTTCTTGCTTTACATTTTGTGTTTTTAATGACTCAATATCACCACTTGTATAGGGAATCCTACCTAATGATCAAGAAATAGCAGTGAAAAGACTATCAGAGAGTTCTCGGCAAGGGATTGAGGAATTGAAAAATGAGCTTCTGTTAGTTGCTAAGCTTCGGCACAAAAATCTGGTTACACTTGTCGGTGTTTGCTTGGAAAACAATGAAAAGTTACTTGCCTATGAACACATGCCCAACAGAAGTCTTGACATAATTCTTTTTGGTATGTTACTATTACTCGTATAATGTAGATTATAGACTTCAGCTAAAATTGTATAATGTTGATTAAGAGTTTTTATATTTCTGACTCACAGATCCCGAGAAATGTAAAGAACTTCATTGGGGGAAGAGATTTAAGATAATCAATGGAATTGCTCGAGGCTTGCAGTATCTTCATGAAGATTCTCAATTGAAGATAATCCATCGGGATCTAAAAGCGAGCAATGTTCTATTAGATTATGACTACAATCCTAAGATATCTGATTTTGGCTTAGCGAGGCTATTTGGAAGGGATCAAACACAAGATGTCACAAATCGTGTCATTGGAACCTAGTAAGTCTCAATAACATTGCCCTTACAAGATGTCACAAATTGTGTCATCGGAACCTAGTAAGTGTCGGTAACATGGGCTCTGTAAGATTAATTTATGCATTCCTCTGTAACTCTCATTTTCCTTTGTTACAGTGGTTACATGGCTCCTGAGTATGCTATGCGTGGGTATTACTCCGTCAAATCAGATGTGTTCAGCTTTGGAGTTCTGATCCTTGAGATTGTTACGGGGAGAAAAAATAGAGGCTCTCATAGATCTGAAGAAACTTATGATCTCCTTAATTTTGTGAGTGCAGAATCTCTCCAACACTCCATAGTCTCTAACACTTAGAATCTTGCTTGTTTGCAACATTCATTTTTCTACGATTCGATCATTTCCGTTATCAAATTCAGGTGTGGGAGCATTGGACAAGAGGGACACTGATGGAGATCATGGATTCATCCTTGGGCAGACTTACTCCACGAGATCAGATGGTGAAGTGTATCCAAATTGGCCTCTTGTGTGTTCAGGATGACCCCATGGATAGGCCGACGATGTCGATGGTGAATGTCATGCTCGGCACAACCACGGTGACTCTCAAAACTCCATCCAAGCCAGTATTTTGCGTCCGGAAGGATGCCATAAACTTGGACATGTACTTGGACGTATACCAAGCTTCTCAATCTGCAAGCAGATCCCCTACGTCGCTGAACCAAGTTTCAATTACTAAACTTGAGCCAAGATGATTGTAACATCCCAGCTTATTGAGATTAGGCCTATAGTGGCCCATGAGCACTCTTGTGCATGAGGAAGTGTGAATTTAGTAACACATTGCTAGTCTAGTGGGAGGAAGACTAACATATAAGCCTAGGTTGTCCGCCATCATCAACCTTGACTTAGCCCTTTTACGCGAATAGAGGACGAAAGCGCAAATAGGTTGGTGTGTATGGTCCACTAAAAATGTGAATTGAGTCTATCCGGGTGTGGACTCTAGCGCGTTACAATGATCTTTTCAAGGACATCGAGGTGAACTTGCTGGAGTATTGTTGAAAAACAATCAGTTCCAATATAGAGAAGCGTCCTACATGTATATTGAATCAATGATTCTATAGGGTATATTAAAACATTTTTTTGTGTGTAATGTATAGACATTCTTTAGGCAAGCGTATGAATAGATTTGTTCAAGTTGTAACCCTTCTATATATATCACTCTTCTTGTTTCATTCATCACATCCCAACCGATTCTACTAACAACATGATCCAGGGTTATCGTCTCTATCACTGAAGAAGATAAAAGATAACCAGCTCAGAGCCGGTGGTACAAGACCTAACTTTCTGTGAAGCATAAATCTTCATAGTAAGCACTTCCCTGTCAAGCCATTATTTTTATCTTAACAGAGGTGTAGAAAGTTATACATCCCTCAACAACTCAACTTCGTGTGCAGCAGGACCTGTGGCCCATTATGCAGTAGTATGCAACCCAACACAGCAATATCTCCTCAACTGTCCATGATCCATGTATATGCAATTGCCCACTCCAGGGGGATCCATGATCCATGTATGCAATCGCTCCGGGGCCAGGTTCCGCTGTCCACTTCGCTACACTCATGCACACTCTGCCTCTCTGATACTGAGTATTGGGCCGCATCCAATCCATCCTACAAAACTGAATCTCCACTTCACTTGGGCCATTGAACGCAGGGTGCATATCCGGTGAAAACCATGCAAAAGTTGAAAATGTGAAAACTTTCAATTGCAACCGTTGGATCGTGCATCTATAGATGAGATTGTGCATCTTATAAGGGTATAAATCCAAGATTCTAAGAAAGTGAAGGGGGCAGCTGCAAAACTGTATGTGCATATGCAACTTTCTCATCCGTAGATGCACGATCCAACAGTTATAATTGAAAGTTTTTATGTTTTCAACTTTTGTATAGTTTTCACCGGATATACACCCACTTGGACGCATGCTACCAAACAATACAACCCTGCATGTATTCAGCCTAGCTCATCACGTGTGGCCCTTCTCGTCAATGCAGGTCAGGGGTGTCCAGCCTATCAAATGCACCCTTCATGTGCCTACGGGGGTGAAAACCCAAAAGCCATACAACTCAAGCAATTTGCACTAAATTGCATTAATCTTGCATGATCAGTGGGTCTTTTATAGACTATTATCTGAAATAATCTTCTCTGAGATGGATTATGAGATTATAAATAATAATCAAGATTTAGATTTATATAATCTGAACAAAGAATTATGGAAAAAATTATGCAAAGGTGGCAATCAAGCCATCAGGTGAACAACCACTTATATTTGGGCAGGTTATTAGCTATATTTGCATTTGCAAGCGTTGGCTTAAGAAATTGGTTAATAACGTTACTGTTTTGCAAATTGTGGTTTTTAACCTAAATTGCTTTCAAAGAAAGTTCTAGATATAAAGGAAAAAAGATACACTGATGAAACTAATTTATTGTAAAATAAGATAACAAATATTTGGCAACAACAACTTTATTATCAAAAGCCCTTGACGGCAGTGAATGAGTAAAGTACTCAGTAACGTAAATGGTGGTGTTAATCTAACTAGATTTTCTTTTTAAAAAATCAAAATAATTTTAATAACTAACAAAGTAATACAAAAATTGTCCTAACTTTTTCTTGAAATGAAAGTGCTTCTGAGTATGCATGGTCAAATTAAACATTTCAACGAATTTATTTGCTAATATAAAATGCTGTTACTTATATTATGAAATCAACTATCACAATACGTAAGTAGTTCTATTTGGAATATTTAAAAGTTTTACAGATATTGTTGGTAAAAACTGAAAAAAAAACTTCGACTAAACCTAGAAGAAATATACTTGATGGTGTATGTCTTTTGAATTCTTCTTCCTTTTTAGATTTTTTTTGTTTGCTTGGTAAATAGATATTTTCTTGACCAAAGGAGAGACATATGATGCTTTGTACTTTACCTTATGCTGACCCTATCTATTGACAACTGATTGACAACTATTTTGAAACGAATATGGAACCTGAACGTGAATATGAAACTTTTACATTCTTCTGAAAATTGTCATATTATTGTGCCGTTTTTACAAGTTTCTAGCGTGTGTCCAGGAGATTGACCTGGAGTCGTTTCTGAGCGCCCTGTCCATAAAGATGGAGATGGAGCACGACGAAGTCGTACGGCTCCCATGCTAGACGCGTCGGTGCGTGCATCTACCGGCACGGCAGGGGAAGACGAGGCGTGACAGGAACGGGAGCACTCGTCGTCCCGTGTACTAGTAGTTACCACTGCCCGGCAGGTATTTATTCTGGCCTCACCACACCAGTCAATGTCGCTAGCCAAGCCAAGCCAAACCATGAAACCAACCCCCACACCCGTGCTCATTTGATTCGCTCGGTCAAGGTTGCGCTTTCCCTGACATGGCTCTGCCCGTCACCCGCTAGCGGGCAAGCCAGGCAGCCATGGCATTATTGGCCTACACGTCCTTACTCATCACCTTGGCCCTCGCGCCGCTCACCGCCGGCGAGCCCCTGGGCCAGTCATGCGACACCAGCTACAACTACACGACGAACAGCCCCTACCAATCCAACCTCCAGCGCGTCGCCGCCACGCTCCCCAGGAATGCGTCCGCCTCCAGTACGCTCTTCGACACCGCGACACTGGGCGCCATCCCCGACACCGTCTACGCGCTCGCGCTGTGCCGCGGCGACGTGAACGCCTCCGCCTGCGAGTCCTGCGTCACGGGCGCCTTCGTGGACGCGCAGAACCTCTGCGCCTTCAACCAGGACGCCACCGTGTTCTACGACTTGTGCCTCCTCCGCTACTCCAACAAGAACTTCCTCACCTTCCCCACCAGCGACGGCCGCGGGGATTACATGATCCTCAGTAGCAAGCAGAACGTGACCGCGCCGTTCGGCGTGTTCGACGCGGCCGTGGCCGTGCTCCTCAACGCCACCGCCGACTAC
Organism: Eleusine coracana subsp. coracana; assembly: GCA_032690845.1. Lineage (NCBI taxonomy): Eukaryota > Viridiplantae > Streptophyta > Magnoliopsida > Poales > Poaceae > Eleusine > Eleusine coracana. Next base: position 49,748,404 of record CM064430.1, read on the forward strand.
GCGGCGGCGGCGAACTCGTCGAGGAGGTTCGGCACCGCTGTGCAGGGATTCCAGACTTTCGACAGCAAGAACCCGAAGCTCTATGGACTGGCGCAGTGCACGCCGGACATGGCGCCGGCCGACTGCCGGAGCTGCCTCTCGGGAATGCTTCAACTGACGCTCAGCGATTTCAGTGGGAAGACGGGGGGCAGGATCCTCACGCTGCGGTGCAATTACAGGTATGAGCAGTACGCCTTCTTCAGCGGCAGACCGCTGCTTCAGCTGCCAGAGCCAGCCGTCGGGGCGCCGCCGGAACCGGCGCCACCGGTGAACGTGAAGCCACCTGCCTCCAGAGGAGGTGAGTTTCGGGAATTAAGGATGCCTTCTTTGTATTATTGCGCGCGATTGAGCCTGTGCAGTGCAGTCGATGAATTTGGAAATTCTTGGGGTCCTTGGCTCCTTGCAGGAAGAACAGTAAGGTTATCTGAATTCTCGAAAACACTTTCAGGTGGACTATATCCAATATATCTACAGAAAAAGAAACTTCTATCTGACTCTGTAAAGTTGAAGACATAGACACGATGCTTTTGATTGTAGTATATGAACTCGGAATGATGCTTCAATTTCGTGACTATGCTTGTAGCAAACTTAACAGAATTAAAGAACTGACGAGCGTCAACATCATTCAAGATATTTTCGTTGTTTCTTCTCTTTCGATTAAAAAAAAAAATCGGAAGTAATTGGTTTGTATGATGATGAAGAAAAACAACATATTGACTAGTATGCGACAATAATAGCCTATGTCGCTTTAGGAAATTGTAGACAACCAACTCAATCACTACTGTCGTATTTTTCGTTGCCCCATATTGACTTCTGTGCAGTCTCGTAGCTATCAAGGAAAATATGGTCTTGTATTCTGGTAGAATAACGACCAGATCTGCATCATGCTAGAATGATGACCATACATATCTCTTGAAAGGTTCCGTATATAAGTTAAAAAGTTCTATGCTTGGTGTCTAATTCTGTTATAAGAATAATATTGTGCGCCAAAAATGAAAAAAAAAACAGAGATCATGGTTTGTTTTTATCTGTCTTCTGTTTCAATAAGCGCTAAGAGGCGGGGTCAATAGTTCAATGCTTATCACAAAGCTGTGATATATAGGTCTTGCAGCTGTTAGTAAATACGTGTTATTGAAGCGGATGCATTATCTTGACATATTTTATTGTATTCTTTTTAGCGTGCATCAAGCTGAATTATTCCTACTCGATTACAGGAGCAACAGGAAACAAGACCAGTAAAATTTTGGCCATTGCGTTGCCTATAGTTGTTTCACTACTGGCAACTGTAATGATTTGTTCCTGTATCTGGAGGAGAAAGAGGAAAACACCCGGGAAACCATCACTTCCAGGTAAGTATTTAGGTCTTAAAATCTGATTCTTATTTTAAGATTATAGAATCCGGATTCTAAATAAAATCTGAATGGTGATGTTTGGATACCAATCAGATTCTTAAAGTCTAAAGTGCATTGAATCTTTTGGCATATAAAATCTAGCTCTAGCTGGGTATAACTAGATTATGAGATTCTTAAAATCTGGGTTCTAGATTTTAGAATCTGGTAAAAAAAATCTATCCTATTTAAAGGTCTTATGGATTCTTAAAATCTCAGTGGATCCAAACAAGGCCTTAGTAGTTTAGTTAATTAAGTGACAACTTTATCTAAATCGGTTGTATGCGGACACGAAAAGACCGGACCTTTTTCATTACCTAAAAAAACTTGAGAGCAGATTTGGTGCCCTGCTGAGCGGGCGTGCCCTATACCACAGCTATTAGATTGAGATCATACCATCCATAACAGTCATGTCACTTAACAACCATCAACCCAGAAAAAAGAAGCCGCCACCCAGATGATTGTTGGCTATGAGCATGAGCGTCAGTGGCGAGGGTGGCGATGAAGAGAGGGATTTTGGCATGGGCGTGGGTGCCAGTGGTCGAGGGCACGGGGACTTGGCCACCGGCGAATGGGATGTCAACTTGGTCATGACCAACCTTGCGGTGGCATCTGGACAAGTCCCATAGCTAGGTGAAGTTGTGGGTAGACCAGCCGAGAATGAGAAAGAGAGGTGGGTTAGGAGGAGCTCGTCTGCCCAAACTTTGACATGGATATTTAGCGCGGTGAAGCATGTTGCATCTTCGTTGGTGCTTTGATTTTGTTGTGGAGAACCAGCGCGGAGGAGATTGAGTACGGAAGAGGGGTGCAGTGTTGTGTAGCAGTGAGGAGCTATGACTCAGACATGCCCGTGGGGGGTGGGGGTGAGACAGAGAGAGAGAGAGAGAGAGGTGCGTGTATAGGTCAGTAACAAAGAGAGCACAGGGTCACACCGTGTCATAACAGGACCCCCGCCCATATGGGCGCCATTATATTTCCAAAAAAAACTTCATCTTTTTTAAAAAGAACTAAAAACATATTTTTTATTTATTAGTCTGCCTTTAAATTTCATCTATGTGTTTCAAGGTTATTAAGTTTTTGCTTCATATAACAGATACAACTAATGCAGAGGACATACAAAGTATTGATTCGCTCATTATTGATATCTCCACTCTACGGGCCGCAACAACAGACTTTGCCGAAGATAATAAACTTGGTGAAGGAGGTTTTGGTGTTGTGTATAAGGTGTCAACCATATTTATTATAAAACATTTCATTTCTATATTTCTATTCTATTGACCCGATATCATCGTTTGTACAGGGAATCCTCCCAGATGATCAAGAAATAGCGGTTAAAAGGCTCTCACAAAGTTCTCGACAAGGGATTGAGGAATTGAAAAATGAACTTGTTTTGGTTGCTAAGCTTCAACACAAGAATTTGGTGAGGCTTGTCGGTGTTTGCTTGGAAGACCATGAAAAATTACTTGTCTATGAATATATGCCCAACAAAAGTCTTGACACCATTCTTTTTGGTATGTTATTCATCATCTTTTAGTATTAGCACAGCTGATGTAGAGTACTTTTTCTAAGTTTTCTATTTCTATCTGATAGATCCAGAGAAGCGTAGTGAGCTTGACTGGGGAAAGAGATTTAAAATAGTTAATGGGATTGCTCGAGGCTTGCAATATCTTCATCAAGATTCTCAAGTAAAGATAATCCACCGGGACCTCAAAGCAAGTAATGTTCTGTTAGATTCTGACTACAATCCTAAGATCTCTGATTTTGGCTTAGCAAGGCTATTTGGAAGTGATCAAATACAAGATGTCACAAATTGCGTCGTCGGAACCTTGTAGGTGTCGGTAACATGGGCTCTGTAAGATTAATTTAGGCAATCTTCTGTAACTCTCATTTTCCTTTGTTACAGTGGTTACATGTCGCCTGAGTATGCTATGCGTGGGCATTACTCGATCAAATCAGACGTGTTCAGCTTCGGAGTTCTGATCCTAGAGATTGTCACCGGAAGAAGAAACGGTGGCTCTTATAGCACTGAGGACAGTGCTGACCTCCTTAGTTTGGTGAGTACATTATCTCTATCGAACTCCATAATATATATAATAGTTAGAAATCTTGCATTTTCACTACATTCATTTTAACATGACCGATAATTTGGGCTCTCAAATTAGGTGTGGGAGCACTGGACGACAGGAATAGTGATGGAGATCATGGATCCATCCTTGAGCCGCCTCGCTTCAAGGGACCAGATGGTGAAGTGCATCCAAATTGGCCTCCTGTGTGTTCAAGACGATCCCATGGATAGGCCAGTGATGTCGATGGTGAACGTCATGCTTGGCAGCAACACGGTGACTCTCAATACTCCAAAAAAGCCAGTATTTTGCGTCCGAAAAAATGGTACAAACTTGAACATGTACTCGGATGTATACCAAGGTTCTCAATTCACAAACAGGTCCCCTTGGTCACAGAACGAAGTTTCAATTACCGAACTTGAGCCAAGATGATGTCCTCGAGGAAGTAGAGGTGAATTCGCTATAGTGTAGTGTTGTTGCAATATGATCAAGTTCAGTATAGAGAAACGTCCTCTGTGTATATTGAATCAATGATCTAATGAGTAGGAATATAGTAAAGCAGCTTTTTGTTGGGTATACGAATCATTATGAATAGATATGTGCATCAAGCACTTATATTTGAACAGGTTAGTTAGATTTGCATATAAAATTATTTAAGAACAAGATATATGAAAATTGGATGTACTACTTCAGGTTTTATATGTCAAAATGAAACGTTACTGTTAATCTAACTAGGCATTTGAAGAAAACCAAAATAATTTAAGCTAGCAGAGAAATATCAAATGTAGTAACATTTGTCCCGAAATAGCATTTTCTAGGTATGGTTCAGTTCAACATTTTAAAACTTGAGTTTGTCCAACTGGTTCAGTTTTGGTTACTTATTCAGCTTTGGATTTTTTTTTCCTTCCGTCTAGCAAGGACAATGGAAGATTTCATATGAAATTTTCATTTGCATGATGAAATAGAATTTCACTTGACTTAAAAAAGAAACTTTGACAAACTCCCGTTTCCTCGCTGACCCATCATGTGATAGGTGTCGTTATAGTGACTAGTGAGTGTTTTGATTACATATATATAATGTTTGTTGTACGATGCCTGAGGCAAACCCTATCCATTCACACCTCCCATATCCAGCTCATCAATGTGAGTGACAACAAATGAATACTGGTCCTTTACATTCTATTGAAACTATTATGTAATGTTGCTTGTGGTTGTACATGTTTGTGGCATTCAGGATTGACCCATAGAGTTGTTTGTGAACAAAGTGATATGTTGACATACAGATGTTGAGCATACACCATAGAGATCATGTGTTCTATATTGAGATTGGTGAAATCTAATCCTAACATATGGTTTATCATATGATCTTTTTTATTGTACTTTATTTTAAAAAAATGAGTAAACCGTTCCCACTTTGACCTCCTAAGAAGCTATGGTCAGCCTATTACAAAAGTTTGTTGCACATCCCTCTGCCTAGTCATCCAATATTGAGTATAAGAAACAGAGAAAAAGAAAAACTAAACAAAGTTTGAATAGAGTCATTATTACAATCCAATTCTGTTCCTATATCTTCACCCAAAGTTGATGAAACTTGTATAACCGTGATCTCTAATGAATGGCATACCTGCTTCATCTTGTACTTGTCCTTCTTACACTTCTGTATTTGAGCCAAAGCCTCCCCTAATATGTTAACTTGTACAGTACCTGATATAAATTTTTATATGACAATTATATAAAATATCATTTCTAGAAAATCAAATAGTATCCATCATATAGCCAATGCATCATTAGTATTTGGTATTTTAATTTTCTAGCAAAACAAAACACCCAATTAAAAAACATACGGTTGACATTAGTTGCGACTTGGATTATATTACAATATACACAACATTGACATGAATTTTAAAATAATATTAACAACATGAATAATATATAAAGAAAGTATCTACATACTGTGAGGACTTTCTTCTTTGAAAAAATTAGTAGGCATAAAAGAATTTGTGTTTCTTTATTGGCCATCAAAACATTTTGAATTTCTCTAATGGCCATCGAGTTAAATTTTTTTACCTTGTTGACCATCATAGTATTTAGTTGAGAAGAAAAGTATTTTACCCTAGGTCTCATCTTTGTGGCTAATGATCCTTATTAACCATGAAATTAGAAAAATTATCAGTTAATATTTAATTTGGAGTATTTTTGGAAATTTTTGCAGCGGTAATGTGTATTTTTTACCATAGTAAAATTATTGTTTCTGTTAAAAAAAACCTAAAAGTACATATCCATGTTTTGTTCGTATTAACAAATTATATTAACTAAATCCTATGACTAAAAGGAACATTGACACAAAAATGTTGTTAGGTGCAAAAGTGATTTATCTTCTCCAACTTTAACACTAGGATGGTCAATAAGACAAAAAAAAATGAATTCAAAGGCCACTAAGAATTTTAATTTTTTTGATGGGAAATAGAAAATAAAAAATCTGATAACTACAAAGAAATTTTTGGTTGCTACCGGATGAGGGGGCGTTGATGCAGACAGGACCGAAGTGGCTACTGATTCTGTTTGAAAACCAGCAAGCGGAGGCAATGGAGAATCTCTTGATGTTAATTTGGCGCACATGGCACCTTCGAAACAACCTCACACAGGCTAGCGTATGGTTGCCAATTGAAGGTACAGACTTGTTCCTGACTAACTATCTGAACAGCTTACGAGAATGTAGGGTGAGGTCTCCTGATGTGCCAAGCCACAAAATGACTGGGAAAGGGGGGAGTGCGTCCAAATGGTGGAAGCCGACAAAGGAGGGTGTGTTGAAGATCAACGTTGATGAAGCCTTCAATCCTGCATCTGGTGTGGCAGGTCTTGGCGTCATCATCCGAGACCATGTTGGGCAACCTCTGCTCACAGTGTGGCGGGTAATCTTCAACTGCCAGTATGCGGAAGAGGCTAAGGCTACGGCATGTCTTGATGGCGTGCGCCTGGCGGGGAGATGGCCTGATCGATGTATCGTCTTGGAGTCCGACTGCGCCTCGTCGCCTCGATAGTGGCCAAGATTGGAGCACAGGAGATTGATGTGGTGACTGGTGTGCTCCATAACTGAAGATATCAAGATGGAGGGAAGACAGGCAAGAGCCTTCTCGGTGGTGAAGTGTAGTAGGGAGCAAAATAAGGTCGCACATGAGCTCGCCCAATTAGCGTGTCAGGGAGAGTCGTGTTAAGTTCACTAGTGTTCCGGTCTGCATCCAGGACTCGGTCTTGGTAGACCGTTCGCTGGACAATGATCTCAATTCTCACCTCCGATATCCCTTCAACTCTGGTAGTCCAATGGAATTGTATAGGATGCTTCAAATGTAATTTGATCTTTGTTTTCTTTTTTGGACCGTTTGTCTCCTAATTTAATTGATATTTTGAAGTTTAGCATAAGAAATTAAGGAGAAGTGTAAAAGTTAGTTGTATAGAAAACAAGGAGAAAAGAGATAGAGATGTATTGAAAAGAGAGAAAGGTATATCGAAAAGTGATAATGTCTTATTTTAAAAAATCTGAAGAGGATTAAAATGCCAATTATTTTAGGACGGAGGGAGTATATATTAATATGTACAGTGATTTTCCTTTCTTTTAATAAAGCTCGTAGTTCCTTAAAAAAGAGAAAATAAAACTCCCTTTCATAAAAAAAGAAAAGAAATTTCCCTCTTGTTTCTAGTGCAGCATGCATGTACATCTATCGGCATGGAGGATATACTAGCGGCTTGTCACTCTCTGGAAGTAGTGGTAATGCAATGTTTCGTTAACAATGGGTGGTCATATAATTTTAGACTTTTCATTTAATTCGCTCTTTTATTCTGGGCTTTTCAATACTATAATAATGTGACAATGACTATATACATTTTGCATGCAAAAGACCGAAAACTTATATGTAAGTTATCCATTATCGAAAAAGAAATGTGCATCTACATCTACCGGCACGGCAGGGGAAGACGGGAGTCGACAGGAACGGGAGGACCCGTCCGTCGTGCCGTCGGGTAGCTGGCAGGGACCGTCAGATATTTATTCTGGTCCCGCCATGTCAGTATCGCCAGGCGCCAGTCGAGTCAAGTCAAACGGACCCCACACAAGTCAACTCTCGCGGCCTCCCTTTTTGTACACCCGTCCTCCGTTGATTCACTTGGCCACCGCCGCTTCCTCTGCCCCTCGCCCACCAACCAGACAACCATGGCCATGGCCGCGAGCCGCCTAGTCGCCTACCTCGCCGCGTCCGTCCTCCTCGCCTTCACCCTAGCGCCGCCGCTCGCCGCCGGCGACCCCCTGGGGCAGTTCTGTGACACCAGCGGCAACTACTCCGCGAACACCACCTACCAGACCAACCTCCAGAGCCTCGCCGCCACGCTCCCAAACAACATCTCCGCCTCCAGGACCCTCTTCGCCACGGCGACCCTCGGCTCCGTCCCGAACATGATCTACGCCCTGGCGCTGTGCCGCGGCGACGTCAACGCTTCCGCGTGCAAGTCCTGCGTCGAGGCAGCCTTCACGGACGCGCAGAATCTCTGCGCCTACAACAAGGGCGTCTCCATCTTCTACGACCCCTGCCTCCTCCGCTACTCCCACAAGAATTTCATCTCCAACCCGACCGACTCGGGTGACCCTGGCGTCCTCGTCCTCATGAACTCGCAGAACGTGACGGCGCCGTTCAAGGTGTTCGACGCCGCCGTGGGCGAGCTCCTCAACGCCACCGCCGACTACGCGGCCGACAACTCGTCGAGGAGATTCGGCACCGGGTTACAGGCGTTCGGGACCTTCGACAGCCAGAACCCGGAGCTGTACGGGCTGTCGCAGTGCACGCCGGACATGGCGCCGGCCGACTGCCGGAGCTGCCTCGCTGGGATAATCCAGATGGGGCCCAAGTATTTCAGTGGGAGGCCGGGTGGGAGGATCGTCGGGTTGAGGTGCAACTACAGGTATGAGCAGTACTCCTTCTTCACCAGCAGGCCCCTGCTTCAGCTGCCGGAACCAGCCGTGGAGGCGCCGGCGCCGGCGCCCGCGGCGAATGTAACACCGCCCGCGAACGGAGGAGGTGAGTTTGGGGAATTGATTTTGTCCTTTTTTTTTTTTTTTTTTTGCATTCTTTCGCACGATTCAGCCTGTACTATCGATGAATTTTGCAATTTGTTGAGGAAGAACACTAGAACAGTGAGGTTCTCTGAATTCTCAAGAACAATTTCAGATGACCTGGATATCCACACAAATACATATTCTGGAAAAAAACAATTATCTGATTTTATTTGGTCAATACATAGACACGATGCTTCATTCGAGTATATATATGAACACGGAAAAATGCTCCAATTCCGTGTTTATGCTTGCAGTAGCAAAGTTAACTGAATTATTAAAGAACTGACGCGTGTCAACATCGTTGAAGAAGTTTCTATTCTTTCCTTTCATTCGATTAAAAAACATCTCTGGAGCAATTGTTTTCTACGACAATGGATAGAAAAATGTATTACAACACAAGTATGCGACCAACATATTCTATCACGCTTTAGTAAGTTGTGGCTCGTCCACTAGTTTTGCATTTTTCCTCGTCTGATCTTGACTAATGTGCAGTCCCGTAGCCATCAGGGACAACACGATTTTGCATTATGGCAGAATGATGACCAGTTCTGCATTCTGCTATAATGATAACCACACCCCTTGAATGGTTCAAGCTTGTAGCGAGAACGTTCTTCTATGCTTAGAACCTTAGTGCGTTATTTTAGTTATCTCGGAAAATATTATAATACAATCTGCTTTATCATCTAGTCTGATGCTCACAATCCCTGTACACGTGGCCTGGTCAATTCGTGCAAGCTTGGCCATACCTGAAGTAAAATAGCATACCAAGTGCTGTCAATGGTTCATGGCTTATGACAAAGCCGTAATAGATAAATCTTACAGCTGTTAGTAAATGGAAGCATATGCATCATCTTCTCATCATACCTTGTTATATTCTCTTTACTATGGATAAAGTTCAATTATTACTTTCATTTACAGGATCAAAAGGAAGCAAAACCGGTAAAGTTTTAGCCATTGCATTGCCTATAGTTGCCGCGGTACTAGCAACTGTAATAATTTGTTCTTGCATCTGGAGGAGGAAGAGGAAAACACCAGGAAAGCCATCGCTTCCAGGTAAATGTCTTCAGTAGTTCAGTTAATTCGAAGTCATTCGTTTTGTGCTATTAGATGGACTTGTCAAGTAAAACAGTTCTAGACAAATCAACCTTTATGTTTTCTTAGTAGCCTGCCCTTACAAAGTTTTTTTCTTATTTTTATGATAGATACAACTAATCCAGAGGGCATACAAAGCTTTGATTCGCTCATTATTGATATATCAACTCTACGGGCCGCAACAGAGAACTTTGATGAAGCCAATAAACTCGGAGAAGGAGGTTTTGGTGCTGTTTATAAGGTGCCGATCATATTTATCATAAGGACTTCTTTATATATATATATATATATATATATATATATATATATGTTTTTCTATCTAGTGACTCAATACCATCATTTTGTATAGGGAATCCTCCCTGACAATCAAGAAATAGCAGTGAAAAGGCTCTCTCAGACTTCTCGACAAGGGATTGAGGAATTGAAAAATGAGCTTGTTTTGGTTGCTAAGCTTCAACACAAGAATTTAGTGAGGCTTGTCGGTGTTTGCTTGGAAGACCATGAAAAATTACTTGTCTATGAATATATGCCCAACAAAAGTCTTGATACCATTCTTTTTGGTATAATCATCATCTTATAGCATCCGTACAGCTGAAATTGTGCGGTGCACATTTCTAAGTTTTCTATTTCTGTCTGACAGATCGAGAGAGGCACAGTGAGCTTGACTGGGGAAAGAGATTTAAAATAGTTAATGGGATTGCTCGAGGTTTGCAGTATCTTCATGAAGATTCTCAAGTGAAGATAATACACAGGGACCTCAAAGCGAGCAACGTTCTGTTAGACTCTGACTACACCCCTAAGATCTCTGATTTTGGCATGGCAAGGCTATTCGGAGGTGATCAGACACAAGATGTCACAAACCGCGTTGTTGGAACTTAGTGAGTCCTGATATCATTGTCCTCTTAAGGTTTTATTTTACACATTCCTCTATAAAGATGATGTTCTTGTCACAGTGGTTACATGGCTCCGGAGTATGCTATGCGTGGACACTATTCCATCAAATCAGATGTGTTCAGCTTTGGAGTTCTGATCCTCGAGATTGTGACGGGGAGAAGAAACGGTGGCTCATATAGCTCCGAGGACAGTGCTGATCTCCTTAGTTTGGTGAGTACATTCTCTCTTCCGAACTCCTTAGTATATGTAAGACATAGAAACCTTGCATGTTTTGCAACATTAATTTTGACACGATTCGATTATTTGGACTGTCAAATTCAGGTGTGGGAGCACTGGACGACAGGAACAGTGATGGAGATTATGGATCCGTCTTTGAGCAGCCTCGCTCCAAGAGACCAGATGGCGAAGTGCATCCAAATCGGGCTCCTGTGTGTTCAGGACGATCCGATGGATAGGCCGATGATGTCGATGGTGAACGTCATGCTGAGTAGCAGCACGGTGACTCTCAACGCTCCATCGAAGCCGGTGTTTTGCTTCCGGAAGGATCTCGTAAACTCGGACATGTACTCGGACGTATACCGGTCTTCGCAGTCCGCAAGCTGATCCCCCTGGTCGCAGAACGAGGTTTCTATCACTGAACTTGAGCCGAGATGATTCCCCTGATGGAAGTAAAGGTGAATTTTATATAGCGGTGTTGCAAAATGATCTGTTTCAGTATAGAGAAGTGTCATCCATGTATGTTGAATCAATGCTCTAATGATTTTATTGGGGGTATAGAACACATCTCTCTTTTTTGGGGTGTATGAATATATAATACAAATGAGTAGCAGCGTTTGTATATCTTTTTTCTAGGAGCTGCATTCACTGCATTCCTGGTGATCCTACCTACCACCAACCAGGTCTAATAATCTTATAGATCACCGACGTCCGAGGGTCGCTTTGGCAGGATTTTCTTACAAAACTGATCATCTAAAAAATAATTTTTTTGAAAATGAATTCTCTATAGAAACAGATTCTCTTATGTAGATTTTTATAAAAAATGAGTAGAGAAGTTATGAGAAGCTAGATTTTAAAATTTTTAGATTATAGTATAAATTTGAAAAATATTTCTAGAAAAAAGGAATAGAATCCGTTTTTTGTACCTTTGAACGGATTCTTCTAGAATAGAAATACTTTAAGAAGTCCTACTACCAAACATGGCCCAAGAGGCCGAGAGTATGAGAAGATAGCCAGCCTGCACAACCTTAACTCTCTTGGCAAGAATGAATCTTTATCGCTGTTTCATGCCGATTTTTTCAAAAAAAAATCTTTCAATGTTAGCACGCCCCCGGTCACGCCATCCTTCTTACCTAAACAGAGGGTTGAAGAAAGTCAGGCCGTCCCTTCTAGTCACTCAACACCGCGTGTGCCACTGCCGCCTGCCGGTGCCTCGTGCCCTCGTCCATAGTCCACACCTTCAGACCGCCGCCATGGCCACACACCGAACCTTGCTCCGTTTTACCTCCTCCCCCACCTTCGCCATCGCCGTCCTACTGTGCGCGTTCCTCGTCGCGCCGCCGCCCGCCGCAGCTCAGCCGCCATGGCAATACTGCGGGGACAGCGGTGACAGCTTCCCGCAGAATAGCACGTACCAGTCCAACCTTGGGCTCCTCTCCGCCGCCCTCGCCCGGAACGCCTCCTCCTCCCCGTCCCTCTTCGCCGCCGGCAAGGTCGGCGCTCCGCCGGACATGGTCTACGCCCTCACGCTCTGCCGCGGCGACACGAACGCCTCCGTCTGCGGCGACTGCGTCGCCACCGCGTTCCGGGACGCGCAGCAGCTGTGCCCGTACATCAAAGCGGTGACCATCTACTACGACCTCTGCTACCTCCGCTTCTCGAACCGCAACTTCCTCGCCGGAGACGACAACGACGACCTCCACTTTCCGAAGCGGGACAACGTGTCCGCGCCGTTCGAGGTGTTCGACGCCGCCGTGGCCGCGCTGCTCAACGCCACCGCCGACCGCGCCGCGGCCGACGCGACGAAGCGGTTCGCGACCGGGGAAGTGGTCGCAGGCAGGGGGAGCGTCGTCCCTGCGATCTACGCGCTGGCGCAGTGCACGCCGGACATGGCACAGGAAAGCTGCCGGAGCTGCCTCGCGAGCGTGATCGGGAGGGCGCCCGAGTATTACAGCGGGAGTCCCAGTGGGAGGTTCATCGGCGTGCGGTGTAATTACCAGTACGAGTTGTCTCAGTTCTTCTCAGGCGAGCCTCTGCTACAGCTCCCGGCGCCGGCGGTACCGCCGGCGGTGGCGAATCCACCCGTGCAGGTGCCGGAAAACTCGACTCCACCGGCCCCACCGCCACCGGCAAGCAGAAACAGAGCAGGTAACTTACCCTGTGTGCAAGAAATTTGTGGGGGATTTTGATTTTAGAAAAAAAAAGTATTTTTGGTAGTGTATCGATAATGACATGACTAATGGATCGTTATTTCGACAGTTCCTGATTAGTCGTGCTGATGATATACAGACACAGACAGTCATCTAATCTACATCGTTTTCAATTAGTTGCAGTACGTTCGCTAGATTTAAAATGATTATCCTGTGTTACATATTACCAGGAAGCTCACATGCATATCACTTACACGTAACCATGATCTACCATAATCTTTACTTATTCTCTCTTGACTTGTCCAGTGCCGTCGCAATCAGTTGCTTCTTTATCTAGCGAAAACGACAGGACAAGTCCTATACGCGGTGCCCGTCCAAGTTTTGACTGTTTCTTCTTGCAGGGAGGAAAAGCAGAGCAACGAAAATCGCTGCAGGTGTGGCATGCTCTGTTCTCGTGCTGTTGATTATTTTATCCTCTGCTTTCGTTTGCTTGAAGAGGAGGAAGACTGTCAACGACCAAAAAGGTATTACGAGCGTACCGTTTGACTGTTGGCAACGGAAACTTTAGGTTGCTGACATCACGGCTTACATGTTTGCAGCACCAGAAACGAAGAAGATTGAAACGGGGAAATGTGCGGTATTCGATCTACCTACCCTGCAAGAAGCAACCGATAACTTCCATGAGAAGAATAAGCTTGGCGAAGGCGGGTTTGGTACCGTATACAGGGTAAGCTGCCACGTTATGCAAGGGAGATGCATTATGTTGACTTCCTTTTTTTATTTGTAATTTAAGGGATATGTTTTGCAGGGAAGGCTCCCAGATGGACAAGATATAGCAGTGAAGAAACTGTCCCGGTGTACTAAACAGGGACTCAACCAGCTGCACAATGAAGTGCAAGTATTGGCTCAGCTTCAGCACAAGAAGCTTGTCAGATTACTCGGGTTCTGCTCGCACGAGGGCGAGATGGTGCTTGTTTATGAACATGTAAAAAACGGAAGCCTTGACAAAGTTCTATTTGGTATTTTTCTTCCAAAACTTCTGTTTACTTATATCATTGTTTATGATTTGTTACATCTCTGAAAAAATGTTAACATGGTGATTGCAAAGCAAATATGCCATGAAATTTGTGAGAACTGACTGGGCCTGAGCACCATGGGCAGTAGCAGATGAAGTATTGACTATTCACTGCAGCATTTCTGGCAAGCTAATCTAATAGTACAGAACTTTGTACAAACAAATATAAGTTACTCTCGGATTTCTTCTAACATTAGCGTGCATTGCCCTTTTTATACATTCTGCACGATGAAGCTTAATTTTTATTATCTACTCATTTGAAACAGATCCTAGTAGGAGTGATGCTCTAGATTGGGACCAAAAGTACAACATCATTCTTGGAATTGCCAAGGGTATATTATATCTCCACGAAGATTCAAGCATAAGAATTGTTCACCGGGATCTGAAAGCAAATAATATTTTGCTTGATGAAAACATGAACCCCAAAATTGCAGACTTTGGACTGGCCAGGCTGCTAGGAGGTGATCATACTGAAACCAAGACAACAAGTGTGGCTGGAACATAGTATGTTCGTCCACCTAAATCCTGAAACATCGCATATGACATCAATGTAGCTTCTATAGTCTACGCTCAACTGTTTCAAAACTTATGTCTATGCATATTAATTATTGATTCACAGCGGATATATGGCGCCCGAGTATGCCTTGTCTGGAAATGTGTCACCAAAGATCGACGTATTCAGCTACGGAATTTTAGTCCTGGAGATTATAACTGGGAGAAAGAATAGCAGCTATGATGAGTCTAACAAAGCAGTGAATCTCCTGACTGATGTAAGTAGAACTTTTATCCTAACTGAAATATGGTTATCCTATGGTACTTGGAATTTTGGAACCAGAATATCTGAATGGGAACATGAAACAGGTATGGAACTGTTGGACTAAAGGGAAGGCATTGCAACTGGTAAACCATTCAGCACTTGATGAAAACTCCAGGAGAAACGTTCTAAGAGGCATCCACATTGGTCTTCTTTGTGTCCAAGAGCATCCTGATGACAGGCCAAGCATATCTTCAGTGGTTATAATGCTGACCAGAAGCAGGGTAAAGCTCCAGCAGCCGCAACAACCGGCATTCTATTTCGGGGGAGACTCCAGCTCAGTTCTCGAACAACATGTAAACAGAAACTGCATATATGAGGGGTCTGATGTGATTGTTGAGGAGAATTTCTCTGTGAACGATGTTACTAATACTGATCCATATCCTAGGTAATTAAGCCAAAAGGAAGTGTGAATATGACTGACCGAGTGTAATCTAGCTCTTTGATGTTAAATTTCAAAGTTAATTCAATTGTACATATTTTGAATTCATCATCTAGTGGTCAAATTCTTTCTCCTTTTGTTTTATTTGTGCAGACTAAACTATGAGTCACAGTACTCCAAACAAACAAGGGTTTATTGGAAAGAGATAATTTAGTCTTACCAGAATATTTACAGAGTCTTAATAGTACTCATCAGGAACGTGTTCTGCAAATTAAGATTTGCGGAGTCTTCAAGCTTTATTATCCTTTACAACAGCATTGCTAAAAGAGTTCACAACTACCTTTTTACTTACCTTGCCTCAAGTTCAGTAATTGAGATTTCATTCTCCGATACGAGCGATCTGCTTGTGGACTGTGAATTTTCTCGTCTTTGGGAGCACACATCCGAGTTGATGCCGCTCCTTTGGAAGATAAAGGCTGGCCTGGCTGGAGCTTGGCGAGGCATTGTGCTGCTTCTAAGCATGAGATTTACAGTTGACATCATCGGCCTATCTGCAGGGTTGTGTTGAACACAAAGAAGGGCGATGTGGATGCACTTAACCATCTGGTCACTGGAATTGCTGCTCAAGGATGAGTCCACAATCTCCTCAACCGTTCCCACCGTCCAGTGCTCCCACACCTGCATTAGCTAGTGGCATCACTCCAAATTCATCGCTACAACTTGCAAGATATAACTATGGCATATAATTTGTCACAGCCTATGCGCTTACCAAACTAAGCAGGTGATAGTACTGCTCAGAGTCGTAGGAGCCACCGTTTCTTCTTCCGGCGACAATCTCTAGAATCAAGATACCAAAGCTGAAGACATCTGACTTGATAGAGTAATGTCCACGCATGGCGTACTCAGGGGCCATGTAGCCGCTGCCAAAAAAATATTCTGTTATTGAATCATCTACTCTCTTATATCATACAAAGGTGTTATAAGGTTAGGGTTAACAAGACTTACTAAGTTCCAACGACACGATTTGTGACATATTGTGATTGATCAGTCCCAAATAACCTTGCTAAGCCAAAGTCTGATATCTTTGGATTGAAGTCAGAGTCCAACAGAACATTGCTTGCTTTGAGGTCCCTGTGAACAATCTTCAGTTGGGACTCTTCATGAAGATATTGCAAGCCTTGAACAATCCCATTGATTATCATAAATCTCTTACACCAATCTAGCTCTTTTCTTTTCTCTGGATCTGTTGGATGGAATTAATAAGAAACTTTTAAAGAAGCATACATTAAATTTCTGTTGCTGTTTTGCTGTTACTAAATGTGATGAGTTATGATACCAAAAAGAAATGTGTCGAGGCTTTTGTTGGGCATATATTCGTACACAAGTAACTTTTCATGTTTTTCCAAGCAAACACCAACAAGCCTGACCAAATTCTTGTGTTGTAGCTTTGCGATCAAAACAAGCTCAGTCTTCAACTCCTTAATTCCTTGTCTGGAACTCTGTGAGAGCCTCTTCACTGCTATTTCTTGACCATTAGGAAGGATTCCCTGTTGAGTTGGAGATCTTTACTTATGAATAGTTTTAAAGTTACATTTACGAATACCGAACATGTAAAATAGGATTTGCCGGTTAGGATATTTTTCTATGTTTCTAGCTATTTATGGCTGTTGACCAATTTGACATCTGTATATCTACATGAACATCACCCTGGTACAAGTTTGTAACATGATACTTTTTTAATTTTCAAATAATATTGTACCGAATTAAAACATTTACATATACAGAAATATTTGTAGTACCTTGTAAACCTCACCGAACCCTCCTTCACCAAGTTTTTTTCCTTCATCAAAATTTTCTGTAGTGGTTCGTAGAGTTGGTAGATCAATAATGAGCAAATCAACACTTCCTAAGTCCTCTGAATTTGTTGCATCTAGCATCATAGAACAAATCCTGTTTGATTATGTTGTATACCAAAAATATGATTCCTATTTTCATATCAGAATAATGTAATTCTTAAAAGTTTTAATTTTGATTATGTATATAATGAAGGTCATATATAAAAGTCAATAACGGAATGGCATACCTATTACTGATGGCAATCGTGCTTGTTTCCTCCTCCTCCTCCAGAGAAAATAGCAAATTATTAAAATGACTATCATGACAATTGTAGTCAATATAATGGCCAAAACTCTACCAGTTCCTTGTCCTGTAAATTTATGATGGCGCTTACATTCAGTCAGGACATAATGCAGATTTTAACAAGAATATTAGAAGATGGTTCACATTTCCATTTTTTGTTTGTTAAAATTCATATTTTGAGCTTCGGCACATAAGCAGCAGCCAAGCCAAGCAACTGAAACCTCTTAGTATGTTAATGCAAATTTCTCTATTTCTATCTTTCCTGAAATTTAAATTTCAGCTAAAAGACAGGTAAAGAAACATGCCCATGGTATCTCCATGAGAATTACACCTAATAACAGATATGTGTGTTTAATCTCCAACCTAGCTATGCTTCATTATTTTCTCTCTTTTGATTAGAACGTGAGAGGAAACTTCTGAGCTCTAATCTACCTCCAATCTAATAATAGATTAGTATGTTTAACTTCCAAAGTAAACGATTAGTATGTTTAACATCCAACCTAATTATGTTGGGTGTGATCCTTGAGTTGGTGCGGCTTGAGAGTTTTCTATGACCACTACATGTTGGGTGAGATCACTCTTTCCAAAGCATAAGTAACAAAGGACTTCAAACATTCCAATTTTTCATAAACTAAGAGTCGTTTCTATGCTTTATTTAAATAACTCAATTTTTTGAAAATGCAAAAACTATATTATGGAAATGATTAGATTCGGTTAATCTTTAGAGTTTCACCTAATTTTTTTTACCTTAGTAGTTCATTTCTGCAGAAAGTCAGATAGTTTCTCTATCCCTAGTCGATGTAAAATTTCCTATGTTGTAAAGAATGAAACTTGCACAATATCATTATATTTTATGTTTTGTGGTCCGTACATAGTCAAGGAACGTTTGCGTGAACTGACCAATCTAGAGAAATGCACACATAACAATTTGAGCATGTAGAAAATACTCCATACATTCAACTACCGTGATTAGGACAACGATTCCAGCTCAAAGTTGAACCCGAGTCGTTGTCCTAACGATAACAATTTGAGGATGTAGAAAATAGATTATACTAAAGCTCCCCTAAAATTTAAGCATGTAACAGTGTTCTAACTTGTGACAGGGACCTTTTAAGAAAAAGTTCCTTAGAGCATGCCCAATGGTTAGAGCTAGAGCTGTTTGCACTTGAAAGTGTTGTATATGTAAGGACCACATGAGACTATCTCATTCCTTCCATAAAAGATTATTTTTTGCTAGCTCTAAGCCTCTATTATTAGTGACATCCAGGTTCCAGCAGCTACAGGATGCAGAATTGGTCAGGATGGGAAGACGTCTTCGTAATTTCTTTGTTTCCAGTCAACCACTGATAGGTACGGGACTGCATAGCTGTCGCGAGCGAGCAAAGGAAATTAGAAAGTTAGCAGATACGGTACAACACGTCTTTCTATTTGTTGGTCTCTTACTTGTTTCCTCTATTTTTCCCGTCGTCGTCGTCGTAGAAAGCAACTGTCTCAGAGTTTTCTTCTTTCAATTGAAAGAAAACAAACAATAATGGAAAAGCATCACTGGGTTGTTGAAGCCTTGATTTGCAGCAAATCAAGGAAACTGCAGAATTGAAGTATGGTTGAAGTTTATTTAGTAGAATGCACCTTGAGATGGGACGAACTCCAACTTAGTCAAGTGGACAACTCATTGCTGGAAGGTGAATTCACATAAGAAGAAATCTTGGCAGCAATCCGAGAACAACTAAAAGACAAAGCCCCCGGCTTAGATGGCTTCACCGGGGAATTCTACGGAGTGTGCTGGCTAATAATCAAGCAAGGCCTCCTGGCGGCAATCAACTACATCCACCGCCTGAACACGGGGCCTCTAGAAAAACTGAACACTGCTTCAATTGTGCTCATACCAAAAACCGAAGTGGCAACCTCAACGAAGGACTTCCGACCCATCAGTCTAATCCACTCCTTTGCAAAGCTGATAGCCAAGATACTAGCGCTGAGACTGTCAAAGCAAATCGATTCACTCATCTCCACTTCACAAAGTTTTCATCAAACGCCGATGCATACAAGACAACTTTCTCTATGTGAGAAACTTGGCAAGGGCCTACCACTGAACCAAAACTCCGGCGCTGCTATTCAAACTTGACATCTCCAAAGCTTTTGACACAGTCTCCTAGGAATACATCTTCGAGCTCCTTAGACATCAGGGGTTCAGTGCACGGTGGAGAAACTGGCTGGTTCTAATCCTGTCCTCCTCCACATCATCCATCCTCCTCAACGGTGTGCCGGGCCCAACTGTACAACATAAACGAGGATTGCGGTAAGGCGACCCACTTTCGCCATACATCTTCATCCTGGCCATCGACACCCTGCAGCGATTGCTGCAACTTGCAACAGAGGACGGCACCCTCACCCCATTACGTGGACGGCAAGCAAAACTACGCATATCCCTATATGCCGACGATGCGGCAGTTTACCTGAATCCAAACAAGGAGGAGGTTCGCACACTTATGCAGATCATGGAAAAGTTCGGGCAAGCCACAGGATTGCAAATCAACATACAAAAGAGCTCTGTCTCAACAATCGCATGCCAAGGCCTCGACTTGGAAGACATACTGCAGCCATTTGAAGGACAACGCGCCGATTTCCCGCTAACTTATCTTAGCCTACCACTCACCACAGGAAGACTGCGCCTTGTGCATCTGCAGCAATCCAAGACAGAGCACGGGCTAAGCTAGCAGGGTGGCAGGGGAACATGTTGAACATCGCTGGACGAAAGGATCTAGTGAGATCGGTCCTCTCATCCTTGCCAACATATCTACTAACTGTTCTCAAGGCGCCGAAGCAATTTGAAAAAGACTTGGACAAGATTAGACGTCGTTTCCTCTGGGCGGGAACCAGCAAACTACATGGCGGCAAGTGCAAGGTGGCTTGGGTCAAGGTGACACGGCTGCTCAAATTCGGAGGTCTAGGAATACACAACCTAGAGAAATTCGGGAGGACACTAAGGCTGCGATGGCTGTGGTACACTTGGACACAGCCGAGCCGACCTTGGATCGGCATTGAACTGCCAGTGCATGCCAAAGACATCGCCCTTTTTATAGCAGCAACAAGGGTCACAGTACATAATGGGGAGAAGGCGAATTTCTGGACTTCCAGCTGGCTGCAAGGAACATCGCCGGCAACAATCTTCCCAAAACTGCACAAACATAGCCGCCGAAAAAATAGGACAGTGGCCGATGCCATCATAGAAGAAAAATGGATCCGCGACATTGCCTATAACCTCAACTATGACCTACTGGCTGACTACTTCAAACTTTGGGAGATGATCGAGGCACAAGGACTAAATCTGCTAGACACGGAGGAGGATACGATCACCTGGACACAAACAACATCTGGAGAGTACACAGCAAGGTCTGCCTACTATCTATAATTCTATGGCAGTGTAACCTCAAACTCGCCTAAGACAATATGGCAGAACTGGGACCACCGAGAGTAAAGGTCTTCATATGGCTTGTGCTGCAGCATCGCATTTGGATGGCCAATCGACTACAACGTAGAGGATGGCCAAATGAATATTTTTGCCCACTTTGTGTAAGGAACTTGAAAACACCAGAGCATCTTTTCATAGAATGCCCTATCTCCAAACAACTCTGGACGGCAATTGGCTTGTGGGCAAAACAACAATCTATCAAACCCGAGACATGGCAATTGACAAGCTCAATCTCCATTGAAGAATGGTACGCAAACAGAGTCAGTAACGCGCCATCTTCTTTGCTCTCCAAAGGGATCGTATCACTAGTTATGCTTACGATATGGACGATCTAGAAAGAGCGAAATTGTAGAACCTTCAGGCACGAGCAAACCTCCTTGCACGGCCTAATCTCAAGCATCAAAGATGAAGCAAGGAACTGGACGGCGGCAAGAGCGAAAGGCCTGATGGCGCTCGGCGTTTTACAAGACCGCGAGTAGTCCGGTTTTTTTCGATACCTTGCCTAAGCGATCGGTCTGACCACTATAGGAAAATGATGTAATTTGCGCTCCTGGCGCATGTAAAACTCTATTATCTCCTTATTAATGAAACGTCGAATAATGTCCGGATCTTTCGAAAAAAAAATATTTAGTCAAACATCGGTGCTGTGTTCTAATCGAATGAAATTAGGTGAACTAATAACAAAATTATGATTTGTGTAAAACGAACAGAATTCAGTCCATCTGAAAGTGTTGTTTGGAATTCATAGAAGCTCACTGTTCTTTGCCCCTAACTGGTGTCAAATTTCTACTGTAAGTTGTAAAGAGTAACCCAAACTCACCTCGTCCGGTCGCGGGCGGCGTCACGTTCGCCGCAGCGGGCGCCTCCACGGCTGGCTCCGGCAGCTGAAGCAGGGGGCTGCCGCTGAAGAAGGGGTACTGCTCATACCTGTAGTTGCACCTGAACCCGACAATCCTCCCACCCGGCCTCCCACTGAAATACTTGGGCCCCATCTGGATTATCCCCGCGAGGCAGCTCCGGCAGTCGGCCGGCGCCATGTCCGGCGTGCACTGCGCCAGGCCGTAAATCGTCGGGTTCTGGCTGTCGAAGGTCCCGAACGCCTGCACGCCGGTGCCGAACCTCCTCGACGAGTTATCGGCCGCGTAGTCAGCGGTGGCGTTGACGAGCTCGGCCACGGCGGCGTCGAACACCTTGAACGGCGCCGTCACTTTCTGCGCGTTCAGGAGGATGAGGGCGGGGTCTCCATTGTCCAGGTATCGGCTGACGACTTGATACTTGTGGCCAGACGCGGACACGTTCCGCATGGGTTGGAGTACGATAAACCCGCCACCGCCACCTCCATTGACGAAGGTGAGGAAGTTCTGGTTTGAGTAGCGGAGGAGGCAAGGGTCGTAGAAGACGGTGGCGTCCTGGTTGAAGGCGCACAGTTGTTGCGCGTCCTGGAACGCTGCGGCGATGCAGGACTCGCAGGCGGAGGCGTTGACGTCGCCGCGGCACAGCGCCATGGCGTAGACGATGTCAGGGACGGTGCCGGTGCTTGTATTCGCGAAGAGCGTGCTGGAGGTGTTCTTGGGGAGCGTGGCGGCGAGACTCTGGAGGTTGGTCTGGTAGGTGGTGTTCGCCGAGTAGTTGCCGCTGGTGTCACAGAACTGGCCCAGGGGATCGCCGGCGGCGAGCGGCGGCGCGAGGGTGAAAGCGAGGAGGACGGACGCGGCGACGTAGGTAATTAGGTTGCTAGCGGTCATGGCCATGGCTGGTGGGCGAGGGGCGGAGGAGCAGGCCGGCGCGGCAGAGGAAGCGGTGGTGGCGAAGCGAATGAACCGAACAAAGACGGGTGGGTGGGCCGTGGGCGAGAGTTGGCTCGTGTGGGGTCGCTTTGACTTGACTTGGCTAGCACTAGCAGTACCCCGTGGCCTTCGTTGCTCCAGGTCTGCCGCAGAAATCAGTTCCTCAGCCGAAATACTAGTAAAACCATTCCTCTGTTCTTCATTTCTTCTTCTAAAAATTCCTCTGTTCTTCATTTCTTCTTCGAAACTGACACGACCCATGGCTACCAACGCGCGGCACCGCGTCTCCTCCTTCCTCGCCGTCGGCGTCCTCCTCGTCTCCCTCCTCGCACCGCCGGGTGCCGCCCTCCAGCCGGGGTGGTTCTGTGGGAACAGCGGCAACTACGCGGCGGGCAGCAGCTACGCGGCGAACCTCCGTCAGCTCTCTTCCACTCTCCCCAGTAAAGCTTCTGGGCCCCTGTTTGCGACGGCCAACATCGGTGCCGCTCCGGATGTCGCCTACGGCCTTGCCCTCTGCCGCGGCGACTCCAGCCCTTCTACCTGTGACTCCTGCATCACCAGCGCCTTCCGGGAAGCGATGCAGCAGTGCCCGTACAGCAAGGATGCTACCGTCGTTCTCGATGAATGCAACCTCCGATTCTCTGACATCAACTTCCTCCCCACAATTGACAACGGCCCCATCGTGATCGCGAATGACTCGCTGAGCAGCGTAAGTTCATCTGTGGAGGAGTTTGACGCCGCCGTCGGCGTACTCCTCAACGTCACGGCCGATTACGCGGCGGCGAACTCCTCCAGGCGGTTCGCCACGGGGGAGGAGGCTACTCGTGACAGCAGCTTCACCATCTACGGGCTGGCGCAGTGCACGCCGGACATGTCGCCGGCGGACTGCCAGAGCTGCCTCCAGGATTTACTTGCGTTGAGGCAGCAGTACCTCAGCGGAAGGCAGAGCGGTAGGATTAGTGGGGTGCGATGCAATTTTAGGTACGACCTCAACAACAAATTCTTCACCGGAGGCCCAACGCTGCGGCTGCAAACGCAGTTGTGGCCTCCTGCTGCTCCTAATAAGAATTACACGGAGACGCCTTCCCCCGGAGGTAAAAGGCTAGACACAGATCCAGAAGCAGTAGCATAATTTTGAAATTGCGTATTTGAACCTAGGAGGAATTGTTAAAACAACTCTGCATATTGTCATCTGAAGTTTTGCCATTTGCTTACAGGACGGAGAAGAGCTAACAAGAGGATTGCTCTTGCGATTACATTGTCTGTGGGTGCTGCAATGCTAGCAATAATTACTTTTATTTGGCTCTGCTTTTGGAGGAAGAGGAATCCGGCACGAAAGCATGTGCCATTCTGTAAGTTGCATTACTTACCTCTCTGAATAGTAAGTGAATGGGGCACATGAAAAATAGCAACCATCATCTAATTGGCTGTGTTAAAAACTTATCATGTTCTGAGTAAGGTGCTTCAGTGCTTGTGCCCCAGGAATTTCTCAATTCATTGCGACACTATACATGTACGTACTAATTTTGTTATCTAACAGATGCAGCAGATACTGACGAGGACACTGAATGCGCCAATTCACTTCTTCTCGATATAGCTACACTACGTGCTGCAACTGACAACTTTGTTGAGACCAGTGAGATTGGTCAAGGAGGTTTCGGTGCAGTATATAAGGTACCACTGAAACCATATTTCGCTTCAGAAAGCTTTTTCAGTTGAACAAGTACAATTTAGACTTATTATGTAGGGCGTCCTTCCTGACGGTCAAGAAATAGCAGTGAAGCGGCTGTTCCAGAGTTCAGAGCAAGGAATACAAGAGCTCAAAAATGAGCTTGTTTTGGTTGCAAAGCTTCAACACAAGAATCTCATTAGGCTTATAGGTGTTTGCTTGCAAGAACATGAGAAGCTTCTTGTATATGAATACATGCCCAATAGAAGCATCGACACCATTCTTTTTGGTAATTTTTATAATAACATTTGTCAGTTATAGATACTAGGAAAATCAAGTTTTACTGACACATCGTTTCTCTTTCACCTGCCAGATCCTGAGAAAAGTAAGGAGCTAAATTGGGGAAGAAGATTCAAGATAATTACTGGAATTGCTCGAGGATTAAGATATCTTCATGAGGATTCTCAGTTTAAGATTATTCACCGTGACCTCAAAGCGAGCAACGTCCTGTTAGACTCTGATTATTCTCCCAAGATTTCAGACTTTGGCTTGGCTAAGCTTTTCGGAGGGAATCAAGATCAATCGCTAGTCACAAAAAGTGTTATAGGAACATAGTAAGTCTAGTCAAAATAAGTAAATAAATCATTCTCTCTCTCAAAAAAAGTAATACATCGATTGTATATCAGTATTTCCTAACCAGAGGGACATTGTTTTTGACGTGCAGTGGTTACATGGCGCCAGAATATGCGATGCATGGCCACTATTCTGTGAAGTCGGACGTCTTTAGTTTTGGCGTATTGGTTTTAGAGATCCTAACCGGAAGAAGAAGTAGTGGCTCCTATAACTTGGAGGAATCTGTTGATCTCTTAAGTCTTGTAAGTTCTTGTATATTACTTCCAAACTTTTTGCACAAGCAGCTTACTGGAAAAAAGTATTTTTCTTAGACAAATTGCATTGTGATGCAGGTATGGGAGCACTGGAGCACGGACACAATCATGGAGATCATGGATTCATCTCTAAGAGGCAACACCCCGGGAGACCTATTGCTAAAGTGTGTTCATATCGGGCTACTATGTACCCAGGATAACCCAGTCGATAGACCCATGATGTCAACAGTAAACGTGATGCTCAGCAGCAACACTGTTTCACTGCAGGCTCCATTGAAGCCTGTGTTTTTCATTCCCAGTAGTAGCACCTACTCAAATGTGTATTCGGAATCGTACCTACAGCTACCTTAGCTAGTTCACCGGTTAATAAGCGAGGAATGATGTCGCCAGATGAAGTTTTAGTTACAGAACCATAAGCTTACCATGTCACTAGGCAATTGAATTATTATTGTTGGAATGAACATAGGAGGAAAAGGCCTCATATTTTGAAATTATATCATGCTGATGATATATAGTGCTCTATAATTCAATTATTTGTAGTTCAAGTTGAAAATATGTGTATTATTCTAATTCTATATTTTAATTTAAGATAAATTTCATTGATATTCAAACTCGAGATACAAACTAACTCTAGCAGGCTAGCAGCAGGTACAACAACATAACAACGAGCAGAGTAGACATGACTCACGTTAGGTTTGTCAACACTTAAATTAGCGTAAATAGTAGACGAAGCAGACTATCGATGTAGATGCCGTACTTCATCGATGAGGCAACATAGTTCGTTGATGAGACAAGTTACGCAGGACAATACGCGAAAAAGCTCGGATACACGCGTGCATGTGCATAGCAATGTCATGTTTCTCTCTTAATGCTTTCTTGATTCAGCCATGAGCATGAGTGTGGGTATTTCAGTTATTGTATACCAATCTAGACTAGCAAGATAGGACTAGAACCAACAACCACTTATTATTTTAGAATTTCTACTGAATGAGCCAAAAAAAATCGGCCAAATAATTCCAACAATTCAACAGACTGAAAATGGTTGTCGTGTGTAATTTATTTTATAGCCATCAAAAATTTTCCAGTCAACTCGCATGCATATCACCTACACCTAAACATGGTCAACTATAATTAATCTTTACCTGTTCTATGTATCATGACTTCTCCAGTCCTGTCACAATCAGTTGCTTCATTATCGAGCGAAAACGTAAACGATATGGGAGTACACGGTGAGCAGTCCAAGCTTGACCGTTCCTTAAGAAAGAAAAGACAGGTGAACCAAAATACCTGCAAATATATATGTGGTGAGCAGTCCAAGCTTGACCGTTCCTATTAGATTCTGATAATTCTCCAATTATTTCAGACTTTGGCTTGGCTAGGCTTTTCAGAGGGATCAAGATCAATCGCAGGCCGCAGAAACTTGCATAGGAACATAGTAAGTACAGTTAAAATAAATAACTCAATTGGATATTAGTGGTATGGTAATCAGAGGGACATTATTTTCGACGATGTGCAGTGGATACATGGCACCATAATATGCAATGCATCGCCACAATTCTGTGAAATCGGACATCTTTAGTTTTGGCATATTGATTTTAGATATCCTAACCAGAAGAATTAGAGGAGTTTTAAACTGTTGGCTAGTAGTTTGATCCAACAATGTAGATTGATAATCTAAAATAATAACTACCGGCTATTATTTTATTAGCTTAAGGGTAATATAAAAAAGAGTGATAGATTTATAATAATTAATTTTATAATGATGAATAAACTTAAATTATTAATATGATTAATAATTGATATTTTATATTTATTTTAAGATCAGCTAACACTTTAATGGTTAGATAGGTTTAGGGTTCTATCATTGAAATAAACGTAAATTCATTACTTAATAATGGCTCTTATAATTTTTGAGGAATATTGTCGGTGTTTTGATCACCAGCTAGTAGAATTTGTTCCGGAGATGCGCGCTTTAGATCCGGTAATGACTTAGCAAGAGGACACGGGGGGTTATACTGGTTCAGAAAAAGTCCCCTACGTCCAGTCAGCTAACCTACTCGTGTTACTTGCCGCGGGGTGGAGTACAACAATGGCGAGAGAGGAGGGGGTGCTCCAAGTCTCTGGTGCGAGTCGGTGTGTTGTGTTGTGTCTACGTTGTCTTTAGAGAGGAAGAGCGCCCCCTTTTATATTCCAAGGGGATGGGCCCATTTACAGAGAGAGAGGGGGGGGGGGGGGGGGGGGGGAGAGAGAGAGAGAGATCTACACGTGCGCAGTTGTTGAAGCCGTGTTGAAGGAGGTCAAGCTCCGGACCGGCGTTCGTGGTCTTCAAGTCTTGACCGTCCCGCCCTATCGTCCAGGGGACTAGGGGTGACGTTATGCCGTAGGTCTTCTCCTGCCTTCTGCCGTCCGGTCACGTCTCCTTGGCCACTGTTGGTGGCGTGCTTCGTGGAACGCGGCACAGCGCCTTATGGGCGCCGTCATGTTATGCGGCCCGTTGTTGATCGCCCTGTCCATCAATCGTCCTACACTACCACTGTTGTGCGTGTCATCATGCGGAGGTGTCATCAAGCGCCATGCCGCACTCCCTTGCGTCAGCGGGCGTGGGTGGCGACGGTGATGATGAGGTGTACGGGAGGATTTGACCTCCTGATATTGTGAAAGCGTGGCGGGTACGACATTTAAGGCCGAACAATTGGCTGTTGAGGGCCAGCGACTCAGTCGCGTGTCTTCGACTGGGGGGGGGGGAGGACGCAGCGCCAGGTTGCCCTCGGCCCATTCGGGATTAAGACTGGTCTTGTCTGTCAGAGTAATCGAGTTTCTCCATCGCACCTCCTCTGGTCTTTGCGTTGTCAGGGTTCAGGCTTCCGATCTAAGGGTCGGAGGGGACGATGCCTGCTCGATGACCACATGGGGCTCATGATGGGTGCTCCCGACCCTTTCCGCGGGGACGAGAGCCCGACCCCCGCGGAGGGGGTCAAATACGGCGGGTTGCTCGACCCCTCTCGAGGGGTCGCATGCGGCACGATCGATTGCTGTCCGCTTAAGGCCAGAGCGAGTCGAGGGCGCAGCATGGCCTCCGTGATCTAGAGTGGGGTTTCACCGTGTAGGTGTTTTTTGTGTGGGTCCCACTTTGGTCCCTATTAGTTATTAGGGAGTGCCACGTGACACCCCGATATTTACCCCCGACAGTAGCACCCGAGCCCCCGAGCGAGTCGGAGAGTCGTTCGGGGGATTTTGCCAACGTGGGCCAGAGTAGGCGGGGCCGTTTCATGAGTCACTCGATCCGTCGGGGTGCATGCGAGCGCACCCGACGGGTGTAACCCCCGAGTCGTGGGGCGAGTTTCTGCGGAACTCGTGCCCCGGCTGGACACGGCTTCGACGGGTTTTTTGTGTTACAGAAGAGGTGCGCGCGAGCGCACCTGTTGGGTGAAGCCCCCGAGCCGGAGAGCGAGTCCGTGTGGACTCGTTCTTCGGCTTTGATTATTGGTCGTGATTCGCGAGGTGGCTGAAGCGCCTACGGCTCAGACCTCGGGCAGAGCGGGAGGTGTGACGCGTCGGCAGAGAGGGTGTCCCCGGCCTGCAAAGCTGCAATGAGGCGTCACGTTGAGCTGCGTACGCCTAAAAAGGCGTGGCCTGACGCTGCCTGAGGGGCAGGCCCCTTATTTTCTTTTGGCGTGCGCCATGCAGAGGCATATTTTGGTGGGTCCTTGATCGGACGCGTGGGTCGCTCAAGGTTCCTTTCTCCATCGTCCCGGTCCGAGGTGGGCTCTTCCTCGTGCTGGGTGCTGCACGCGCTGCCTCTGGTGAGGCCTGGCCTCGGGTTCATCGCTCGGACAGAGCATCCGAGGGCATGGCCTAGAACGGCTATTTAAGGGCGCGGTTGGGTTTCGTATCGCTTCACCCTTACGCCAAAGGCTCGCTAGCCATGCTCTAGGACTCCTGAGATGAGAGTAGCCTCTGCTTAGTTAATAGTTGTCTTTATGGATTTAGAGTGTGATGATGCCCCCGGCGGTGAGGACAGGGATGGAGATTCACTGGCGATAAGTCCTCAATCATTCCGGTACGACTGCCTCACAAGGCGTGAGAAGGCTGGCTTAACTTCAGTTATGTCCTTCCCTTGCTCGGGAGAGGAGGAGTTAAAGGGGGCCCACATGGTAGGTTTCCATGTCTTATTAGGTCCCGTCGTGTTTGTTCTTCACGACATTTGTAGGAACGAGGCCAAGAAGAGGCACCGGACCGGATCCTCTATAGCTAGGAGGGTCCTTAGTCCCAAGAAGCAGCTCCACCAACAGCCGTATGGCATGGCCGGGCTTCTTGCCTTCCTCGTCGGCGGAAATGGCTAGCCTCATATGAGGGCGTCTTTCTCCGATGACGAAGCATTACAGGCGCTTCATCTCGTTTGTACTCGCCGAGGTGCGGGTACCGCTTTTTCCGTTGTACCAGGCCTCTAGGGCCAGCCTTTTTTCTATTTTCCCTATTTCCAAGCCGTCGGGCTCGCTCCCGTAAAGAGGAAAAAAGGAAGAGAACTTTGTATGTGTCAGACCATTGTGGTCTTGTTTTTAGGAATAAAGGGTTGTGACCTCGTCGTTGGGTTTCGTTTGGCGATGCCGACCCTCATGTCCCTGCTCGGCGCAGAGGGATCAGTCGAGGGGTCATTTTGACTTTTTTGTTTTTTCCTTCCGCGTCCTGTTCATGAGACGGAGGATAGAGCCGGGCCGTGCTTTTGCCTTGGTGGTTGAAGCACGGTTGCTCGGTGAGCTGCTATCGGGTTCGTTCGACTGAGACCCCCGGTTCTCCATCAGCGGAGTTCCAGTGGTCCAGCGGGTGATCGATCTCATAAATCCGTCTTTCTGACTCGGCTGGTTGTCATGACCATTCGGTAGGTCATGATGGCTAGCTGCCTCTCTTTGGGGAGATACCAAGAGACAAGTCAGAACGGGACTCAAACGCTACTCCGCGATGCTCATGACCCACGGGGGTCGGGGTGTTAGCCGATAGGTGTGCCCATCGCTCGTGCTCCTCGTTCTATGTCGCGTCCTCGACGGCTGTCGAATCCCTTCGCAAGACCAATCCTTGTTCGCCGGGGTGCTCGACTTGACTTGGCCTGGCCAGACGTACCCACGTGCCACGTCTGTTTTGGAACTCGGGACATAACGCAGGGCCTGGGCCATGCGCGGCTGGCCCTACCCCGCGCGGAGATAGGAAGTTGTTGGGTGAAGAAAGATTTACCTGACCCTCGTGTCGCGGTGGTCCCGGATGAGTCACGTGGCCGTTCCATCTCTCAGGTTGTGGCAGTCGAGGAGGCGCTTTTTTCATCGTAGTGGAAGCGATGGTGGGACCCATGATGTGCGGAGTCGTTTGCGGGAATTGAGGAGTTTCTGGTAGGTGGACGAAGTTAAGGGGACATGTGGGAGGCCGCGCCCGTGCGTGGTTGGGAGTGGGAAGTTAAGGGTGGACTTTACCTGGTGGGTGACGAGCGGACTTCTCGCGGTCCGTTCTGATCATGTGCTGGGTGCCGATCTCCTATATAAGCCCTCTGACGCCGAGTCTTCTGCTCTTCTCTCCACTTCCTTTGCTTTCACGCCTTCATCTTCCCTTCGTCTTCTCCTTCCTATGCTCTTTTTCGTCGTCGCTCCGTCGTGCCATGTCGGTTTCTCGCGATCCACCGTGATGAAGAGAGAGCTCGAGGGGCTCGTTCGGGCCGGGCTCCTTGCTCTCCTCACCGGGGCCGTGGAGTGGATTGTTCCGGGGGATGGGTCGCATCCGGAGCCCCCGAGCGGCTATGTGGTCTCGTTCTACCCCTTCCATGAGCGGGGATTGGGGAGGCCGGCGCACAACTTCCTCGGGGCCCTGCTCTATTACTACGGGGCGGAGCTACAACACTTGAACCTAACGGGGTTCAGCACATTTCGGCCTTCGTGGCTCTATGTGAGGGGTTCCTCGGCATTGCGCCCAACTTTGACTTGTGGTGCTACTTCTTCCATGCCGTTTGCATTCGGCGCACAGCGGCCGGAGCCCCCTCGCTCCCTTGCACCATCGGGTGTATGGGGATCCGCCTCCACAGCGATCGAGCGGGCCAATACATCGACATGCCCACCCCGACCACCCACTCCGGGTGGCATAGGAGGTGGTTCTACTTGCGCAATGAGGAGTCGCTTCCCCTCCCCGAGTACAACGGGTGCGACATCGCCGTGGCCCCGGGTTGTTGGAGGTGGGGGATGTCGAAGGACGGGAAGAAATGGATCAGCGGCGCGCCTGCTGCTATCGCTCACCTGAAGGAGCTGGGTCTCGACGCCGCGGGGGTCGTCGGTTGGTATCACCGGAGACGATTCGCGCCGCTGGGTCACCGCAATTCCCGATGTTCCTCATCGATGATGTCAGTCATAAGGTGTCGGACAACGTGATGGCGGAAGAGCTGCTGTCCAACATCGAGGTGGGAAAGAGGGTGAAGGCAACCCTAGGTTCGTCTGTGGTGGCTTGGCCCATTTTGGGTGCCCCGCCAATGCGCCCCGACCCTCAGGCGGTTGATGTGGTAAGAGTTTGTGCTTTCTTTCCTTTGTCGATCTTTGTTATGTTTTGCGTTTAGTTTGAGCGAGTGAATCTAATTTCTCCCCCTGCTTCCTTGCGCTTAGTCTCAATGGACGAACCTGATCCGGACGTCCGCCCTTCGACTGCCGGAAGGTGTGGCGGGGCGGACCGCCAACCATTTCAGGGACGTGGCGCAGCAGGCGGCGAATAAAGAGGCAAAGAGGATGAAGGACACCGACATCCGCGCCTAGCTCGGGAAGGGGGAGAGGCAGCGGCAGCGCCAGGCGCTGCGGGAGGAGAGGGAGTGTCGGGGTGAGAACCCGGACACCCAGTCGACCGTGTCGACGGAGGAGGAGGGGGATTTCGATGACACGGAGTACTAGAGCGGGTTCGAGGGCTCCATCGGAGGTGGTGATAATGATGATGAGGAGTACACAGGCGACAGCAGTGACAGCGATGGCGACGATGACAATGACAACGACGATTTTGACGCCGGCCTGGCGGCCGGCCTCGGCTACGTGCCTTTCGCTCCACCGACCCTGGGGATGGGGTCGTCTCTGGTCTCGTCGGCCTCCACTGGTTCAGGTATGCTGAGACGGTCTAGGTCGGTGGAGAGCCTACGGACGCAGGTGTCGGTCGGGCGCGCGTATGTCGCGATGATGCCTATGGCCGATTCCCCTATCCAAGGGGTGATGGAGCCGGCGTGAGTCGAGGTGTTAGCCACGACGGGTGCCGCTGTGGAAAAGCGCCCTCGGGAGGAGTAGGGAGGTGGTGACACGCCTACCGAGAAGTATCGTGCCTTGGGCCAGGACCCTCGCCGCCCAAAGCTGACAATCATGAAGCAGCTGAGGGTGGACGTCACGGAAGAGGCATGAGTTCGCGATGCGGCTGCCCGCGTCGCCGAGGAGACGCGGGTTCGGGAGGCTGTGGCCGCCGCTGAAGAGGAGGTGCGGTTGCGGGAGGCTGCCACGACGGCTTCTGTGGCAACTGTGGCTGCCTGGGGTGCAGCTCCCATGGGCGCGGCGACCGTTAGTCGTGAGGAGGTTGTCGCCCCGGCCCGCACTGACGTGAGGGACTTCGCGCTGATCGGCGCGGGACTTACCGTCGATGCCCTTGGTCATGGGGCCTCGCCCCTTTCGGTTGAGGAGTGCATGCTGCTCGAGGGCGAGCTCCGATCGATGGAAGACCTGTGTAGTCCTGCCGAGCTCCGCGTCCTCGCCACTTGTCGCGCGTTGCGGATTGAGTGTGAATCCTCGGCCGTGGCATCCCGGCGGGCCCTGGACGAGGAGCTTGAGGCACAGCACCGGCTTGGGGAGGACCTCGGGACGCGGGTGTATGAGATGGAAGCCTCTCTAGAGCAGGCCGGTAAGGCTGCGGATGACCTTGCCCTCGTTCAGAGGGAGCGGGATGAGGCGGTGACACAGGCGGCATCCAGTGCCGAGGAGATTAGGAAGCTCCAGCTGGAGCTGCAGCTGGAGAAGCAGCGCCGCGAGGGGGCGGAGAAGGCGACACAGGACTCGGCCGTGGCCACGACGGATCAACTGTCGTAGCTGCAGAACTCTCACAAGAGGGAGGAAGGTGAGATTTCTTTTCGTTTCCTTACCTTCCCTCATTCTACTTCCGATTGCTTTGTTGATCTTGGTGGGCTCGTGCAGACCTCGGTTCTAGGCTGGCGGCGGTGGAGGGCTCGCTCTGTCAGGAGGTTGAAGCAAGAGGCGCCCTCCGCACTCTGATGGGTCGGGCCGCACGGGAGCTTCAAGTCGATCTCGCCCTTGATGCTGCGCCTGTCAAGCTGGTCGGCGGGTTGATGGAGGCGGGACGCGGGTGGATCCGGTGGGGTGTGCGCTTCGGCATGCGCGTAGCCTTCAGCGTGTTGGCCACCCACTTCGACCTGGTCGAAGCTGACTTTGAGGCTGTGGGTTCGGTCCATGTCGACGGCCATCCGCGTGCGCACCGCCCCCCCACATCGACACCCTGTCTCGTGCGCATGAGGAGGAGGCACTTCCTAGAGGAGAGGAGAACTAGTCGGTGATCATTTTAGTTGTTTTGGTCGTTTTGTTGGGTCGTTGTGCCCGTGTAATAATTCGAGTTTGAACTGGTGGTCGATTGGCTTTATTGGCCCGTGGTGGCCTTGAACAATTTTAATTTTGTATTTAGTTTAATTGAAGTGTTGGGCCTTTGCCTCTCCTATTTTGATTCACAAAGTTCAAGCCCCCGAGAGCCTCGTCGGTGATCGCCGTTGTCGTGGCCGCTGGGGCTAGCACGACGTTGCGCCGCCGACTCGACTATGAACCTGCGTGACCCGTGGCTTACTTTGCTTATCGCCGTAGTGAGTTTTAAGGTCCAATCGTAGTTATGACTTTTTGCTTAGAATGAAAAAAGGAAAAGGTGAGGTGCCATGTGCTCTGTAGCCCCCGAGTGATGCCCGACTCCTTTTGGAGGGGTCGGGTGTCACTTGAAAGCGAGCGAGGCATGCAAAGGTGCACGAAACAGAAAGCTAAGGATAAAATTTACGTAGCTGTGAAATGTTCCATGTGTTCTTGAGCTCACCGTCGTCCATGGTTTTTAGCTTGTAGGTGCCAGGGCGAAGGACTCGCGAGACGACGTACGGTCCTTCCCAAGGCGGAGATAGCTTGTGCCGACCCCTGTTGTCTTGAACCCTGCATAAAACGAGATGATCCACAAGCAAGCCTCTGTCCCTTACATTGTGGTCGTGGTAGCACCGGAGTGCTTGCTGGTACTTGGCCTAGTGGAGGAGCGTGATGTCTCGCGCTTCCTCTATTTGGTCCAGCGCGTCTTGGAGTGCGGCTTCATTGCCTTGATCATTGTATGCGTGCACTCGCGGCGCCCCGTAGTCCAGATCGGTGGGCAGTATTGCTTCCGACCTGTAGACCATGAAGAAGGGTGTGAAGCCTGTTGCGCGGTTCTTGGTCGTACGCAGGCTCCACAACACGGTGTGTAGCTCGGCTGCCCATCGTCCACTGAACTGCTTTGGACGGTTAAAAATGACGGTGGGGTCTAAGATTCATGGCTTCAACCCCTGGAGTATCGTGCCATTCGCCCGCTCGACTTGGCCGTTTGTCTCGGGGTGAGCGACGGCGGCCCAGTCGACGCGGATGTGGTAGTCGTCGCAAAACATCAGGAATTTCTTCCCAGTGAATTGCTTCCCATTGTTGGTGATTATGGAGTTTGGAACCCCCAACCGGTGGATGATGTCGGGGAAGAACTCGACCGCCTCATCCGACCGGATTTTGACTAACGGGCGTGCCTCGATCCACTTGGTGAATTTGTCGACCGCAACAAGCAGGTGGGTGTAGCCCCCGGGCGCTTTCTTGAGCGGCCTGACCAGATCTAAACCCCAAACCACGAAGGGCCACGCGAGGGGGATCGTCTGGAGGGCTTGAGCCGGGAGGTGTCTCTGGCGAGCATAATACTGGCAACCTTTGTAGGTCTTGACTATGCGTGTCACGTCGCCCACGGCGGTCGGCCAGTAGAAGCCTTGGCGGAAGGCATTACCCACGAGGGTTCGAGGTGCCGTGTGGTGACCACAGACCCCCCCCCCCCCCCCCCCCCCCGCCCCCGTGGATGTCGACGAGAAGCTGGATGCCCTCATTGATGGGGATGCAGCGCTGCATGACTTTGGTGATGCTGTGCTTGTAAAGCTCTCCGTCGATCAAGGTGAACGATTTGGCACGATGATAAAGTCGCTTTGCTTCGGTGCCATCGACGGGGAGCGTGCTGTGGGTCAGGAACTCCACATACGGTACTCGCTAGTCGCGAGGGGGTTCATCCCGCTCAGCCTGGGGACCAATTCGCTCGACCCCCGAGCCGTACGACTCGCGCGAGTCGTCGGGCGCGTCGATCTCCATGACATCCATGGGGGGTGGAGCCTCCGGGGGCGGCTCTTCAGTCGTCCGTATGGGTTCCTCGGGGTCGATCGGCTCCCCTTGGGGTACCGTGGACTCTTTTGGACGGACCGAGGGGTGGTACTGGTCATTCGCGAAGACGCCCGACAGGATCTGCTCTCGGCTAGACGCCATCTTGGCAAGCGCATCGGCCGCCTCGTTGAGGCGACACAGGATGTGTTTCAGCTCTAGCCCATCAAAACGGCCTTCAAGCTTGCGAACTTCCTAGCAGTTGCGAGTCGCCAGCTAGCTCCAGGGCATCGGTCTGGCAGCTGGACTCTTTCATGATCTGGTCGACCACGAGTTGCGAGTCGCCCCAAATCTCCAGCCGTCAGATATCCAGCTCGGCGGCGATATTGAGCCCATTGACTAGCGCTTCGTACTCGGTGACATTATTTGAAGCAGTGAAATGTAAACGAATGGCATATTTCATACGTACCCCGAGTGGAGAGACGAAGATGAGGCCGACCCCTGCTCCTATGCGCATGAGTGACCCATCGAAATACATGACCCAGTATTCCTGGTCGACGGGGGCTGGCGGGAGTTGTGTTTCGGTCCACTCTACCACGAAGTCCACCAGCACCTTGGATTTGATCGCCACTTGTGGTTGGTACGTGACGTCGTGTCCCATCAGGTCGAGCACCCACTTGGCGACCTTACCTGCCGAGTCCCTATTCTGAATAATTCTCGGAGAGGAAAGTGATGAGGACATCAACGACATACGAACAACGACGACGGAAGATGGCGCGCCAAACCAAGTTGTCACGCCTCCAACTCTCATCGTCGCGCCTTCTCAAGTTATGGACCCATCTTCCGACGAGACGACGACGTACAAGGGCCAAATCACTAGAGCTCGAGCCCAGGAATTGAAGATGGTTTTGATGCTAAGGAACGACGGCCCAGGATGACGCCCCTCGAAGGCCCAAGTAGCCCAAGTCGCGCGACTACCTCTCCACCGCACGCCTCTCTACTTCAGCCGTCCCTAGATGCCGCGCTCCCCCTATTTAGTCAAGGGTTGCGCCTCTTGTAATCTTTGAGTTTTGTTTTAAGATTAGCTTAGCTATTCATTCGTCTCTCGACGTGAATTCAGAACTCCACCTTCGTGCAATACATCAGATTGCTCGCCTCTAATTCTTGCTCGTTCTTCGATTGTGCGTAAGAATTGATCCTCGTGATCAGGTTGATCTTGTTTACCGCAAGGTTAATATCCTCCGGAAGTTGGTTCAGCGATTGCATTGGCGCTTCGGGCTTGCTCGTCATAGTCGGATCGTGAGGGTCGACATCCACCGAATCGAAGTTATCTACACTCGCCGAAAGATCGGGCACTCTACACTTATCAAGTGGTATCAGATTCCAGTGTTTCTCGGTGAGTTTATCCAAGTCCACATAACCCAAAAACTACAAAAATAATTTTACCCCAGTACGGTTTTGAGCCTCGCACTTTCGTTCAATAATTTGCGTTGTTGAGTTTTTGTGCTATCGCTTTTGATCGTTGCTGGTACACGGTGTTTCATCGTTTTCTCCTCATCATTGTCATATCCTTCCAACACATCGTGTGTTTTAGCCACCACAATTTGCTTTTCGCCGCATCTGTTGTCTCCGCCTCAGTTGCATTTTGGTCAGCCGATCACTTGCCAAGTTTTGCCGCCGCACCGTGAGTCCGGATCAATCACGTGACTCGTTGCATCCGACTCGGTTCCGTGGTAAACCGCCCCGCCTCACCTTGTGTTGTGTTCTGCTCAATTTCCGTTTATCCCTACTCTAGAGAGAGAGAGAGAAAAAAAAGTGTGTATGCGTTGTTTTTTCTTCACACTCCCCTGACATAGGTTAAAAAAAAAAGAGGGGCAGAAGTAAAAAAAAAGAGAGAGAGAGAGAGAAAAAGAAAAAAGAGCGCTTGAGCACCATAGGCGACACGTTACTATTCTTTACCCTTCTTTGGATCCGTTTGTTTCGATTCTTCTTCTTTCCTCTTCCACTTGTACCGGCAGCAATCTTTTTGCGTTTAGCACCTTTATTCAGCTTTGCAGTTATTGTTTGAATTGTGCTAACCCTTGATTGAGTGCAGCCTCCTAGCTCCACAAATTTTCTACTACGAGCAGATTTTTGTTTCACCACGCAATCACTCCTCCAATCTTCCACCGGTTTTACCTGTGGTTGCAGTTCACACTTGCGTGCTTGGTAAGGACGGGTAAGGATTTGATAACAGCTTTTTGAT
This sequence comes from Eleusine coracana subsp. coracana, assembly GCA_032690845.1. Lineage (NCBI taxonomy): Eukaryota > Viridiplantae > Streptophyta > Magnoliopsida > Poales > Poaceae > Eleusine > Eleusine coracana. Next base: position 49,786,223 of record CM064430.1, read on the forward strand.
TGAGCTTTTCATCCACCACTCACCTCTCGTCGTAGGATCTTTTTCTGTATTGTTTGTGTTTCTATGGCAGAAAACAACTCGAAGTCGGAGGAGCTCACCCTGCAAGAAGTCCAGGCGCAGGTTGAAGGTCTACAAAACGACATGAAGACGATGCACGAGAGACTTGACTCCACGATTACTTCGTCGAACGAGCATTTTGATCAGCTCGACCTTGCTGATACGGCTGCCCACACCATGCTCGCGACGATCATGACTCGTCTTGAGGCCATTTCAACGCAACTTAGGACCATGACGACGCAGCTCACGGAGTTACAAACTGCACGCGACTACGGCGCCGACACCGAGCAGGATGACGCCAATCGTCATGGTCATCCTCGTAGGGTACGTGTTCCTACTAATGATTCTTTTGGCAGAATTAAATTTCGTATTCCCACTTTTACTGGCAAATATGATCCGGGTGCTTATCTTGATTGGGAATTAGAGGTTGAACAAAAATTTGCATGCCATGATATCCCTGCTAATTTACAAGTTAAGGCTGCTATTAGTGAATTTACTGAATTTGCTTTACTTTGGTGGCGTGAGTATAGACAAAAATATCCTAATAATGTTCCAGCCACTTGGACGGCATTAAAAGCTGCTATGCGTCGTTGTTTTGTGCCATCATATTATGCTAGAGATTTTCTTAATCAAATGCAGCGCTTTCAACAAGGTTCACAATCTGTAGAGGACTATTATCAAGCTTTGCAAAAGGGTATGATTCGCTGTGGTTTAATTGAACTAGAGGATGCTGCTATGGCTCGCTTTAGGGGTGGGTTAAATCGTGAAATTCAGAACATTCTTGATTATAAGAATTATGATGATATCACCACCTTGTTTGAATATGCTTGTAAAGTTGAACGTGAAGTGCAGGATCGACAATCTTCGTCAAGACCTAACACTTTTGCAGGGTCCAAGACGCCTTCAGCTCCACGATCGGCACCTCCTTCCATGTCACGCGACCACACTACGACCTCGTCCAAGTCGAGTGCTCCACCCATGGCCAGATCTGTCTCGACCGCGCCGTCCTCCTCGTCGTCTGGACGAGCTCGAGATACTCAGTGTTTCCGTTGCAAAGGATTTGGTCATGTGATACGCGATTGTCCAAACAAACAAACTATGTTGATTCATGATGACGGTGAGTATTCTTCTGCTAGTGATTCTGAGGATACTCTATAGACTATGCTTGCCACTAATCATGCAGATAATATGGACCTTCATGTCGACTCTAGTGCCGCCGACATGTATGCAACTCTTGTTGTGCAGCGTGTTCTTAGTACACAGGTCGTGCCAGACGAAAAGAATCAGCGCCACGACATTTTTCATATTAAAGGCGTTGTGCAAGAACGAGCGATCCATATAATCATCGATGGTGGCAGTTGTAACAATTTGGCTAGTACGACCTTGGTGGAGCAGTTATCATTGCCAACAAGGAAGCATCCACATCCTTATCACGTTCAATGGTTTAATGATGGCGGCAAAATAAAGGTAACGCGCTCGGTACGTGTTCCTTTCTCTCTTGGTGCATATTCTGATTTTGTGGATTGTGATATTGTTCCAATGGAAGCATGCTCTTTGTTGCTTGGACGTCCTTGGCAATATGATGTTGATAGTGTTCATCATGGTCGCTCTAATAATTATTCCTTCATGTTTAAGGGTCAAAAAATTGTTATTCATCCTATGACACCTGAACAAGTTCTAAAAGATGATATTGCTAGAGTGGCAAAAGCTACAAAATTGATTAAATCACCACCTGTTGCACCTGCTCAACCTGAGATCAAATTGCATAACCCTATATTGCTTGCTACACGAGCTGATTTTGATGAGTTACATGATGCTAATCTGTCCTGCTATGCGCTAGTTTGCTCTCGTATGCTTGTTTCATTAGATGAGGCACCTATGTTGCATATTCCTCCTGCTATTGCTAACCTTTTGCAGAACTATAAAGATGTTTTTTCTGCTGAATTACCACTGGGTCTTCCTCCTATTCGTGGCATAGAACATCAGATTGATTTAATTCCAGGCGCACAGCTTCCTAATCGCGCCCCGTACCGTACAAATCCTGAGGAGACAAAAGAAATTCAGCATCAAGTGCAAGCATTGCTTGATAAAGGTTACATTCGTGAGTCTCTCAGTCCTTGTTCGGTTCCTGTTTTGCTTGTTCCTAAGAAAGATGGTTCTTGGCGTATGTGTGTAGATTGTCGTGCCATTAACAATATTACAATTCGTTATCGATATCCTATACCACGCCTTGATGATATGCTTGATGAACTTAGTGGTGCCATAATTTTCTCTAAGGTTGATTTGCGTAGTGGTTACCATCAGATAAGAATGAAATTAGGAGATGAATGGAAAACGGCTTTTAAAACTAAATTTGGCTTGTATGAATGGTTGGTTATGCCGTTTGGATTGTCTAATGCTCCTAGCACTTTTATGCGCTTAATGAATGAAGTTCTTCGGCCTTTCATTGGCATATTTGTTGTTGTCTATTTTGACGATATCCTTATATACAACAAATCCATGAATGAGCATTTAGATCATTTGCATGCTGTTTTTGATGCTTTGCGTGCTGCTCGCTTATTTGGGAACATAGAAAATGCACTTTTTGCACGCAACGTGTTTCGTTTCTTGGCTATGTTGTTACTCCGTAGGGCATTGAGGTGGATAGCAGCAAGATGGACGCCATTCAGAGTTGGCCACAACCGACGACGGTCACACAGGTTCGTAGTTTTCTTGGTCTTGCAGGCTTCTATCGTCGTTTTGTGCGGGATTTCAGTTCTATTGCTGCACCATTACGTGAGCTGACCAAGAAGGGTGCGCCATTTGAGTGGGGTGCACCACAGGACGATGCATTCAACACTTTAAAGGAACGGTTAACTCACGCTCCTCTCTTACAATTGCCTAATTTTGATAAAGTGTTTGAATTGGAATGTGATGCTAGTGGAATTGGTTTGGGTGCTGTTTTGTTACAAGATCATAAACCCATTGCTTATTTTAGTGAGAAGTTAAGTGGTGCTACTCTTAAATATTCCACTTATGATAAAGAACTTTATGCTTTAGTAAGAACTTTGCAAACATGGCAGCATTATTTATGGCCTCGTGAATTTTTTATTCATTCTGATCATGAGGCTTTGAAACATATTAGAACCCAGACTAATCTGAACCGTCGGCATGCTAAATGGGTTGAATTTATTGAATCTTTTCTGTACATCATTAAACATAAAAACGGGAAGGAAAATGTGATTGCCGATGCTTTGTCTCGTCGTTATACAATGTTGTCCCAATTAGACTTTAAAATCTTTGGTTTGCAAGCTTTGAAAGATCAGTATGTGAATGATGCTGATTTTCATAATATTATGATGCATTGTAAGGATGGCACACCTTGGGGGAAATTTCATATGCAGGATGGGTTCCTGTTTCGTGCTAACAAGCTGTGTATTCCAGCTAGCTCGATTCGTCTTTTGTTGTTACAGGAGGCGCATGGAGGTGGTCTTATGGGTCATTTTGGCGTTTTCAAGACACATGAGGTGTTGGTCGATCACTTCTTTTGGCCACGGATGCACCGTGATGTTGAGCGCCTTGTTGCCCGCTGTACTACATGTCAAAAAGCTAAATCCCGTTTGGGTAATCATGGTTTGTATATGCCCTTACCTGTTCCCTCTTCTCCTTGGCATGATATTTCGATGGATTTTGTTTTGGGATTGCCTCGTACTAAGAAGGGAAGGGACAGTATTTTTGTGGTGGTTGATCGTTTCTCTAAAATGGCTCACTTTATACCTTGTCATAAAACTGATGATGCCTCCAATGTTGCTGAATTGTTCTTTAGAGAGATTGTTAGACTGCATGGAATTCCTAAAACAATTGTCTCTGATCATGATGCTAAGTTTCTTAGTCACTTTTGGCGTTCTCTTTGGAATAAATTAGGAACAAAGCTGCTGTTTAGTACTACTTGTCATCCTCAAACTGATGGGCAAACAGAGGTAGTAAATAGAACTTTGTCTGCTATGCTTAGAGCTGTTCTAGATAAAAATTTGAGACATTGGGAAGATTGTTTACCTCATGTTGAATTTGCTTATAATTGTGCTACACATTCTGCCACTAAAATGTGTCCTTTTGAGGTTGTTTATGGCTATGTTCCTAGGGCGCCTATTGATTTGTTTGCTATTGATGCTGAAGATGAACCAAATGTTGATGTTATTGCTCATATTGATCACATGAAAAAATTGCATGAAGAAACACAACACAACATTGCCGTTGCTAATAAGAAGTATCAAGTTGCTGGTAGTAAAGGTAGAAAACATGTTTCTTTTGAACCTGGTGATTTGGTTTGGTTGCACTTACGTAAAGATAGATTTCCTACTTTGCGTCGTTCTAAATTGATGCCTCGTGCTGCTGGTCCTTTTAAAGTGCTAACCAAGATTAACGATAATGCTTATGTTCTTGACTTGCCCATGGAGTTTGGTGTTTCCACTAGTTTTAATGTTGCAGATTTGAGACCATATTTGGGTAAGGATGATGCGTTGTCGTCGAGGACGACTTCGCTTCAAGAAGGGGAGGATGATGAGGACATCAACGACATACGAACAACGACGACGGAAGACGGCGCGCCAAACCAAGTTGTCACGCCTCCAACTCTCATCGTCGCGCCTTCTCAAGTTATGGACCCATCTTCTGACGAGACGACGATGTACAAGGGACCAATTACTAGAGCTCGAGCCCAGGAATTGAAGATGGTTTTGATGCTAAGGAACGACGGCCCAGGATGACGCCCCTCGAAGGCCCAAGTAGCCCAAGTCGCGCGACTACCTCTCCACCGCACGCCTCTCTACTTCAGCTGGCCCTAGATGCCACGCTCCCCCTATTTAGTCAAGGGTTGCGCCCCTTGTAATCTTTGAGTTTTGTTTTAAGATTAGCTTAGCTATTCATCCGTCTCTCGACGTGAATTCAAAACTCCACCTTCGTGCAATACATCAGATTGCTCGCCTCTAATTCTTGCTTGTTCTTCGATTGCGCGTAAGAATTGATCCTCTTGATCAGGTTGATCTTGTTTACCGCAAGGTTAGTATCCTCCGGAAGTTGGTTTAGCGATTGCATTGGCGCTTCGGGCTTGCTCGTCGTAGTCGGATCGTGAGGGTCGATATCCACCGAATCGAAGTTATCTACACTCGCCGAAAGATCGGGCACTCTACACTTATCAGAAAGGAACTTACAATGTGTATCGGGTGGGAGTCAAAGTAGTGACGGAGCTTGCGTCGGGCAACCATGACCGCGTAGAGGATCTTGAGGATCTGTGGGTATCAAGTCTTTGAATAAGAGAGGACTTCGCTGACGTAGTAGACGGGATGTTGAACTCTTAGAGTGTGACCTTCCCTTTCTCGCTTGACTACCAGTGCTGAGCTCACGACTTGGGTTGTTGCCGCTATGTATAATAACAACGTCTCGCCCAGGGTTGGGGGTGCCAACACCGGGGTGTCACTCAGCACGCGCTTGACGTCATCAAGGGCCGACTGCGCCTTGGGCGTCCATTCGAAGTGGTCGGACTTCTTTAAGAGTTTGTACAGTGGAAGCAGTCTCTTGCCAAGGAGGGAGATGAAACGACTAAGCGCTGCCAGACAACCCATAAGGCGTTGTAACCCCTTAAAGTTTTGGACCGCACCCATCCGATCGATTGCTAAGATCTTTTCGGGGTTGGCCTTGATTCCCTGCTCGGAGATGATGAATCCGAGAAGCATCCCTCTAGGGACCCCGAAGACACATTTCTCGGGGTTTAGTTTGATCTCGTTCTCGTGAAGCTTCGCGAAGACTCGCTCAAGGTCGGCCACGAGGGTGTCCACCTTTCATGTCTTGACGACAATGTCATCTACGTAGGCCTCGACCGTGTGGCCGATCAGGTGATCCAAGCACCTCTGCATGCAGTGCTGGAAGGTCGCACCGGCGTCTTTGAGTCCAAAAGGCATCGTTACATAACAGTAAGAACCAAACGGAGTGATGAAAGATGTCGCAAGCTGGTCGGATTCTTCATCGTGATCTGGTGGTACCCAGAGTAAGCGTCCAGGAAACAAAGGGTTTCACACCCCGCCGTAGAGTCAACTATCTGGTCTATGCGTGGTAAAGGAAAAGGATCCTTCGGACATGCCTTGTTCAGGCTCGTATAGTCAACACACATTCTCCATTTCCCATTATTCTTTTTTACAAGGACAGGATTAGCTAACCATTTAGGGTGATACACCTCCTTGATGAAACCGGCTGCCTTTAACTTGGCGATCTCCTCGCCGATTGCTCTGTTCTTCTCCTCGTCGAAGTGGCGTAGATGCTGCTTAATCGGTCTGGAGCCTGGCCGGACATTCAAGGAGTGCTCAACGACTTCCCTCGGTATGTCGGGCATATCCGAGGGCTTCCACGCCAAAACGTCGTTGTTAGCATGGAGGAAGTCGACGAGTACACCTTCCTATTTCGTTGTGAGGGAGGCTCCCACTCTCACCATCTTGTCCTTGTCGCCTTCGGGGTTGATCCGCACTTCTTTGGTGTCTTCTGCGGGCTTGAAGGAGGCGTTCTTGTGACTCGTGTTAGGGGCCCCTTCATCGAGGCAGACTCGTATGACCTCGAGCTCCTCGGAGGCCACCGCCACCGCCGCGAGATTGCCATTCTCCGTTTTGCACTAAAAGGCGCGCTGGATTGATGCGTTGACGGTGATGACCCCTTTGGGTCTCGGCATCTTGAGCTTGAGATAGGTGTAGTTGGGGACCGCCATGAACTTGGCGTAGCACGGACGTCCCAAGAGAGCGTGGTAAGCCCCCGGAAAGTCGACGACCTCGAACGTGAGGTCCTCGGTCCGGAAGTTTGACCGGGTCCCAAACATTACTGGCAGGCTGATTCGCCCCAGAGGCATGGCCTGTCGACCCGGGACAATCCCGTGGAACAGCGCCCCAGGCGGCTAGAGGCATGATCGGCTGATGCCCAACAGGTCGAGCATGTCGCCATAGAGGATGTTGATGCAGCTGCCCCCGTCCATCATCACCTTGGTGAGTTGAACCTCGGCGATGATGGGGTCGACCACGAGCGGGTATCGAAATGGACGCGGGAAGTGTGGGGGATGGTCCGACCGATCAAAGGTGATCGGCGAGTCCGACCATTTAAGGAACGTCGGAGTGGCGGGCTCCACCGCGAAAACCACGCGCTGCTCGGGCTTCGAGGTTCGATGGCTTCCCCGAGACTCGGGTCCCGTGAAGATCATGTGGCCAGCCTTCGGATCAGGGAAGACTGGCCCCCCTTGCTCATCGTCATCATTGTCGCCCTTGGGGTCCCTCATCTCCGGCCCCGACACCTTCCCCGCGTCTCCTTTCTTGATTTCCTCTCGGAGGAATTTTCTCATGGTGGAGCAATCCTTGAGGAGGTGCTTGACAGGGAATCCGTGATTGGGGCACGGGCCGTTCCACTTCTTCTCGAAGTGGTTCGGAGCTTCCCCGGTCGCAGGCCTCGGCGGCTTGCGGTCGGTGGCGGCCACAACGTGGCCACGTGCGCCTCGAGACTTGTTCTTCTTTTTCTTGGGGTGTTCAGAGGCACCGTCATCGGCCTCTTCCTCCCATTTGCCTTTTCCTTTGCTCTCCGGCGTTCGCTGGAGGACCGCCCCAACGTACTCTTTGCCGGAGGCGAAGCTCGTGGCTATGTCCAGGAGCTCACGCGTCATGTGCGGACCCTTTCGCCCCAGCTCATGAATGAGCTGTTCCGAAGTGGTGCCGGAGATGAAGGCTCCGATGATGTTCATATCGCCCACGTTGGGCAGCTCATTGCACTGCTTGCTAAAGCACCGAATGTAATCCCTGAGGGATTCGCTGACCCTCTGCCGACAGTTTTTGAGGTCCCAAGGGTTGCCCGGGCGGACGTACGTCCCTTGGAAGTTGCCGACGAAGACGTCCCTCAAATCGCCCTAGTTTTAGATCTGGCCCTCGGGGAGGTGCTCGAGCTAGGCGCGGGCCGAATCTGCGAGATACAGGGGGAGGTTGCGGATGATGGCTAGGTCGTCGATGGCCCCTCCCGCCTGGCATGCGAGCTGGTAGTCCTCCAACCAGAGGCCCGGGTCTGTTTCCCCCGTGTATTTGCTGACGGTCGCGGGGGTGCAGAAGCGCTAGGGGAACTCGGCGGTGCGGATGCGCCGACTGAAGACCCGGGGCCCGGAAGGGCTCGGACTTCGGCTCTGCTCCTTGTCGTACCGGCCTCCACGGCGCGGCTGACGACCCCTTTCTCTGTGGAGGCGCTCCTTTTCCCGTTCGTGCGCCTTGAGGGTGTGGCGCATGTCGCGCTTCGCCCCAATCCGGTCGTGGACCGAGGCCCTCTTGGGCGTGTCCCCATGGGGGCCGGCTTCCGGACCGAGTTCTGCTGTGAACCGGCGGTGCCATCGCCCCCCGTGCACCGGGAGGTGGAGGCTTGTTGACTGGATTGAGTGGCTCGCCTGAACAAGCTCTCCGCCTGAAGCTCGGCGGCCTTGGCGAGGAGCGCGGCCACCTCGCATTGGGCTCATTGGGCTTCGGGAGTAGCGGGCTCTGGGAGAGTCTTGAGGAGCGTGGCTGCCGCCGCTATGTTCTGCCTTGCGCGGGTGAACTGCGGAGGTCCTTGGTCGTTGGCGACGACGCGCTATTGGACGTCACGGGCCATGGCATAGGCGCGTCCACTGCCGGCAGCACGGGCCAGCTCATGGTCGATTTCTTCCTTCTCATGCTCCAGCTGGCGCCGGGTTTCCTCGAGCTCCGCTCGCCGGGTCCTCAGCCGCTCCTGTACGCTATCGGGGCGAGGTGCAGGCTAGGGTCCAGCACGGCCGCGGCTCCGGCGGTGGAGGTGTTGGGGTCTCCCACCCCGGGTACGGGTGTGAGCTGCACCATGTTGCACCCGCGTGGGGGGCCACAGCTCCCCTCTGAGCTCTCAGAATCCGAGTCGCAGTCCTCCAGAGCCCCTTCCCTGAGGAGGTCGATGAAAGATTTGTCAGGGCGATCGATCGCACCAACGAATCCTGGGTCGTCAAGGCCGTGGGCGGTGGGCCCAGCTAGTATGACCTGAAAATGCCTCGTGGCATTCCGTAGACCGTACGGATAGCTCCCGACGGGGTTTTCAGCGAGTCGGCATGGATGAAGCGGCTCTCCACCAAGGAGTTGCCAGTGTATGTTCGCCAGGGCGAACGTGAAATGAAGAAGGTTGTCATGGCTGGGTGTTGGGCCCAGGAAGCGCTCCAGGTGGAGCCACAGCCGATCGGCGTGACCGAGTGATGCTACACGGCAATCGATGACGCGCAACCCGTCGGGGTCGAGCTGAACCGCGCGCATCGCCTCGGTGGCGATAGCGATGACCATTGCGATAGGGTCCAGGGCCGGCTCGTCGCCGAGTCCCGGCACCCCATCCTTCATGATCTTGAAGTCGAACGTGTCGTCCGAGTCCTCCAGCCACCAGGAGCGCGGCACCTCGTCGGCGAGCACTGGGGCCAAGGGCGGCAGAGGCGCCGGAATGCTGACGCACAACAGTTTCTGGTCGGTGGTGGCGATGAACTCGAGGCTCCCGAAGAAGATGCTGCTGCCGGAAGCCCAGAAAGGAGGGAGAGTCGCCATCCGAACCGAAAAAGTGAGGTAAAGCATGCAAAAAAAGCTTTGTAATTTACTGTATACTATTACTCTAGAACATTTTATGCAAGTAATAATTTACTGAAAAAATTTGTTTCCTCCTTTTCCTCGCCGGTCACGTCGAGGATAAAGGGTGAATTTGGTCTCTCCATGGCGGCATCAAGGAAGATGATGGTGGCAGTGATATCATCAACAACTTTCGTGTCTTGGGGACAAGGAGTTTTAGGCTTCCGGACGGCGACATCAAGGCGGAGATGATGTTGTTAGAGTGGAATAAAATTATGGTTCCTTCTCTATTTTGTCATGATTAGTTCCAACCAGAATGAAGGGCTTGTGAGATCAGGTTTAATATTTTTTCTTTTTCTTCAGTGGCAGAAAGAAGAAGAAGTAAGACACGAAAAAGAAGAGGATTATGCTCAGTTCTACTTACAGGAATGTTAGCCGTCGTTCCCTGGACACCTGTTCTCACTCTGTTTGCTGAGTGTTGCATGTGTGGTCATCTATATGAATCTTCATACAGGTTTAGGATTGAGTTTTGGAGCTACATACTAAGTGCACTTAGTTATAATATCTTTATATTTCAGAGTGGTTGTAACATGAAGATGTACTCAATCATTATTTAATATAATCCTTCTTTTATCTCAAAAAAAATATCCTAGGCATGAGCAGCCGCTTGACCCCCACATTGAGGTGCCTCTGCAGACGATGCCTTCCACCTTAGTCCTTTATCTTATCCTCATTTTGCACAGAATTTGCAATGAACTTTTCAAAGGTCCATTTCTCTGGGTTCACATTATAGTTGATAATAAAATTATCAAACTGATTTAGCAAAGAAGCAAAGACTAGATGAAGCAAGAAATCATCCTGAATTTCCAAATTCATTGGCTTTAGCTTCGATGTTAAGTTGCTCATTCTCAAAATATGCTCTCTAGCACCACCTCCAGTGTACCTCTATCACAAGCTTCTTGATCACTTGTATAGCATAATTCTTTGTTGACCCAGTAAATTAAGCCTTGATTCTGTTGAGGTACTCTCTAATGGTGTCATACTCTGGAATTGAGCCCATTATGCTTGGCTCAATTCACTTCTTTACCATGGCCAAACATTTCTTGTTGGCTGAGATCCACTATGCATGAAGAAGATCATGTTTGGCTCTTATGGGAGCAAAGTCCTCTGTGTATTGAGCCAGCAAGCATCACTTTCATTTTCACCTCTGACAGGTCAGCGTGTGCTATAGGACATGGAGTGGTAACCACCCAGCCCACCTCACCTAGCACAAAGGCCAGATCTACTCTCCTTCTCCATTCATTATAATTGTCTCCTCTTAAGGTTGGGATCTCTCCTGAGCAACCCATCAAGGAGAACGCAGCTGAAAAACTATATAAAGGACTATCAACTATACATTAAGTCTATATCACCATTGGGCAGAAAAATAGACATAATGTAAAGAACCATCAATTATGACATTACAATTAACAATGTTGGTCAAAAAATTAACATCATAAGCATAATTACTATTTCTAAAATTAAAGTTCTCCTGTTGGTTCAAAATTTAATTTTAGAATGCATCATAATTCATCAATTTCATTAATTTGCAGCGGAAACACTATAAAATATGCACAAAAAGTAGCATAAAAGACTATTATCCAATATTTCCACAAGCACAATTATCTCTGTTAAATTCTCTAAAGAATAATTCAGAGAAAATACTATCAAAATCTCAATTGAAATGCTATAAAAACAGTTTCTGGAAAAAATAAAGAAAAAACCATAACGTATGAAGCAACCGACTCAGATACCAATGTTAGATCACTAGGATAGTCATCGATCTAGAAAAGATGAACCAACCACACTATGTATGAACGGGAAGCTTATCTAGAGGGGAAGAGAGGGGAAGAGGGGGAGAGGAAAAACCAGATCTAAAGGAGGAAGTGGCGGCCATCGTGTTCACGGTCGTGGAGATGCGACGAAGGTCCTTCAGGTCTTGAGCGGGTTTGCCCCGGTACAGCGGCAGCGAGGTACGGCGGCGGCGTAGTAGCTTGAGTGGCGGCACGGCGACGGCAAGATCCCGTCACTGGCTGCGCCCCCTCGAGATCAGCTAGGGTTTTGTGGGTGGGTTGGTGGCGGCGGCGAACCTTATGTCATGTGTTGATCGCCTCAGCCCCACGCTTATTTATTATGGCACAGTGTGATGGAGGCGCACTAGGCACCAGTCAGACGGGCTGGGCACCCCGATCAGAGAGCAATCTAACATTTCGATTCAGCAGCTTTCTTTGATGATTTATAACCATAACGTTATAAATTTCACAGGTTGGAAATCTTTCATTAAACTTTCACTTATTGCATTCGTGCTATTATAAATTTTTTTGGATTGGAAAAATGCCATTTCATAGGTTTGTAGCGTTTTAGACACACTTGCAACTCCATATTTTTGTATATACCATTTTGCCCCTGCCTCTTCCGCTGGATCAGAACAGAGCATCCCATCGCCATTGCCGACTAGAATCTCAGGTCGTGCCACCAGCCCACCACCCTTTCCCGCGAGCACGCCCCGCCTCCATCATCCGCCGCGGGTACGCACGCCTCGCCCCGTTGGCCTCCTTGTTTCACCCTAATTTATTATTTTTTGGTAGAACTTTTTTAATTTGGTAGAGCGAAATCGATCATCCGGTGAAATCGGACAGGACCTGTTGCACCCAAAATCACAAAAAATCAACTAGTTTTGGATGTTTTCTTAAACCATGGGTAGAATTGATACGGGTTCAATCTCAGATTTGTGAACCTGCACTAATAGCGCGCGGAACAGGTTAGACACATGTAAAGCCACGTACGGGGTGGAATCCAAGTTTCAAAAACCAATTTAATCAAAGAAACCGGACCAAGGCGGTTTGCCTAAAACCGTGAAAAACAAAAGATGGATCGACTAATTGGTCAAAATTTTAAGATTAGAACATTTGAATTGGAAACCTGTAAACCGACTAAAACATAGATTAATGTAAAAGATTAAAAAAAAATAAGGAGAAAAATGATAGAAATTTTGGCATGAACTTTGCTATTTATTTGCAATAGTTTTAGTTATATATTATTGATTATTTGCAACAATGATAAGGGTTAGTTTTTCTATTTTTAATTATTTTCCTTTATTTCATATTTCTTAATTGTTTTGCCCACTCAAACATTGTTGTTTTGATAAATTTGTTTCACCATAATTCGTTGTTTTTTATGTAAAGTTTTTCAAATTTGGTAGACTAAAAACCGATCATCCGGTAAAACCATATTCACCGGACCGGACACGTCTCATCCAAAATCACGAAAATCAACTAGCTTTGGACGGTTTTTAAACCATGGCTGGAATGGATTTGCCATGCGCGCGAGCGCAACCTCTCTGCAAGATCGGGAGCTCCGGAGTGCAGTGACCAACGGCCTCCTTTCCGATGCCGGTCGGCGGGCGGGAACGGGAAGCGCTTGCTATTGCTTGGCATACGTTGAACGGCCTGAAAGAGGTTAACGGCAGGGCCCACGGGCAGCCCCATGGAGTCAAACGAGTAGTCGTCGCCAACAAGGCAACATTGCACGTCAAACAATCAATCTTCGTCCATATACAACATTTCCAAACCCGTGTTCCATCTTCCACACGGCCACGCCTGACGCACAAGCCGCCGCACGGGTCACCATGGCCACGGGGGCTCCCCGTCGCGGCGTCTCTCCGGCGGGCCTCCTCCTCCTGGTCGCCGCTGCAGTCCTGGCGCTGCCGGCGTGCGCGCAGCCATGGCAGGTCTGCGGGAAGAGCGGCAACAATTACACGGAGAAGAGCCCCTACCAGGCCAATATCCAGCTCCTCTCCACCACCCTCCCCAGGAACGCCTCCTCCTCCCGCGACCTCTTCGCCAAAGACAGCGTCGGCACCGTGCCCGACATCGTCTACGCGCTCGCGCTCTGCCGCGGGGACACCAACGCCTCGTCGTGCGGGTCCTGCGTCGCCAACGCGTTCCAGGATGCGCAGCAGCTGTGCGCCTACGACAGGGACGCCACCGTCTACTACGACTTCTGCCACCTCCGCTTCTCCAACACCAACTTCCTCGCCACCACCACCAACAACAATGCTATCATCCTCATGAACTCGCTGAACGTGAGCTCGTCCTTCAGGGTGTTTGACGCCGCAGTGGCGACGCTCCTCAACGCCACAGCTGACCACGCGGCGGCGGCCAACTCCACCACCAGGCCCAGGCGGTTCGCCACGGGGGAGGAGGGATTCGACAGCAACAACCCGATCATCTACGGGCTCACGCAGTGCACGCCGGACATGTCGCCGGCCGACTGCCAGAGCTGCCTCGCGGATGTAATCGGGATGATGCCGCAGTACCTCAGCGGGAGGCGGGGCGGGAGGATCATCGGCGTTCGGTGCAATTTTCGGTACGAGGTGTACTCTTTCTTCTCCGGCAGCCCGTCGCTGCGGCTGCCCGCACCGGCGTCGCCGCCGGCGCCCGCACCAGATCCTGCACCGCCGGCCAACGCGACGCCGGCGGCAACCCAACAAGGTGCGATGTCAATCTCACACAAACTAGCAAGATTTGGAGTACTTCTTTTATTTCGATTTTAGTGCTACACGTAAGCTTTCTTTGCGTTAGATTTCTGTCTCGAAAACACAACAAAAAATAGTACCATTATCTCCGTTTCAAATAAAAAAAATTTGTACCGTTATCTAAGAAAAAAAAGTAGTATACACGAACTGTCGCGTGACCGGTAGTCCATTCACAATTCGCCCTATGTTATCACCTACTACGTGTTCCACGGGCAAACAACAAAAAATTTTGAACTTATTGATCCTCCCGGAACTATTGTCTAGCAATATGGGGGGTCAACAGATTTTGGTACAAGTCGCCTGCTGTACGTGTACACACTCTTTGATTCATTGCTTACTACTATAGTGCGCACTACTTTGATTGGAATTCTTGACGTCTCTCTCGGAGTCCCGTCACTATCATAACATATAGTACTTGGATACAGCGAGTCCTGTACGCACAAGAATTGTTACCTGACTAGTGTGTTCGTTTCTTATTGGAGTCTGTTTGTTTCCACCCCTTGATTTTTAGAGCTGTCAAATATTGTGATATTAATTAGGAGTATTAAATATAGATTACTGATAAAACACAGTCCATAACTCTCCCTTTGAATGACGAAATAAATTTATTAAAATTAATTAGGTCATGATTACATAATATGATGCTATAGTACATCTCTTAATGATGACTTAATTAAGTTTAATGAATTTGTCATTAAAAAATGCACTTTTGTTGAGTTATAGCAACTCAAGTCATGTCTAGCAGTTTTTTTTTTGTTTGTATTTTATTTAGTGATATACACTACTACAATGAGAGCTACTGAACGCTGTATTTTTTTTAAGTAACGGTAGAACCAGTGGCAGACCTAGAAATTTTGTAGAGTCTGGACGAATATCGTAACACATAACAAATTTATACAAACATACCAGTCACTGCCATAAACATAGGCCAAAATAAAACTAATTACCTATGAAATTTGACACTAATTAAAGTTTAACAGTCAATAGTCACTAATTACTTTGCTTAGCACTGAAATACAGAAAATAAAATATTTTTTATACTGCCGTTCGGATGCTTGCTCTCAGCTAGAGCCTGGACAGGCGCCCAGGGTCGCCGGGCCCTGAGTTCGTCCTGGGTGGAACCAAAGCCTGCCACTGAGAAGTCCAGAACTGACGTCTTAAAAAAATACCCATCACTTTAGAAAAAAAACCATCACTAGGAATCACTCTTAGTGGCAGGTATTGCTGGGTGTGTTCGTTTCTTGGGGTCTAAATTTTTATGGGGTCACATCAATCATTAAAAGGCTATATATGATTATTAAATATATATTAAATATAAAACTAATTACAGAGTTGAATGTGCATTACGTGATAAATTCATTAAACTTAATTAAGTCATTATTAAGAGATGTTTACTGTAGCATATGTGTTGGTACTAATCACACATGCATGTCTAAGAGAAAACATTGCTAATAGCTTGTCAGTGTGGGTATGTTATGTCGGTGTTCTGATGAGAACTTACTCTTTTGAAGGGAGGGGTGTGTTTGTAACATCATAACCCATTGATATTAGGTCTATAATGATCCATGAACATTTATGTGCATCAGAGGGTGAGAATTTAGTATCCGCTTACTAGTCTAATAGAAGTAAGATCAATATATAAGCTAAGATTGTCCATTATCACCAAATTTAGGTTAGTCCTTTTATGCAACTATGGACCACTATAAGCGAGGATGAAAACGTAAGAGGGATGCTATGTGTGAATACGCATGTTCGCTCCATAGGTGCTCTAGGAGGGTAAAGTAGAGTTTGGACGCAGGACATTATAGTGGTATAAGAGAATACTCTTGTTTCATCGAGGAAAGATTTTGGGTATCCGCTTGTCGTATTTGCACTGTGTTGCTGAGGGCATCAGCCCTTAAGGAGGTGACTGTAACACCCCCACCCTGTTAACAACATGTAGTAGTTATAGTTTCGGCTCAAGAGACCCAGTAGTGAAGTGAAGTTGTGGGTTTAATATCACATTAGAAGTTTAGGTGGATGAAGGTCAACATATAACCCTTGTTATTTCAACCATAGCATCTCCGGATTAACCTTTTTATATGAAGTAATGATAAAAGTATAAGAGAAGTGGTATATGTGAATACGCGTACCCGCTTCACAGATGGGCGATAGAGCCGATTTTGGATGCTAGGGGTTATAAAATTTAAAATTGGAGGTCTATTAATGCTCTAGGAACTACTACTCCCTCCGTTTCAAAATTGTTGTTGTTATTGACTTTTTTTTGTTATCTTTGATCATTCATCTTATTCAAAATATTTATTCAAATATAAAAAGTTATAAGTTATATTTAAATTTTATCTAGTAATAAAACAAATTATGAGAAAAAATATATGATATTTATTGAATTTTTTTAATAAGATAAATGGTCAAAAATACCAAAAAAAATCAATGTCGACAACAATTTTGAAACGGACAGAGTATGCTTGGATATGGGGTCAACGGATTTGATACAAGTGGCCTGACCGTGTACACACTTTTTGATTCATTAGCTAGTTCTTTGATTGGAATTCTTGACGTCTCTGGAGTCCCGTCACTATCATACTAGTACTTCTTTGATAGTTTGATTGGATATAGCGAGTCATGTACGAACAAGAATGGTTAGTGCTGAAAGTAATAATTGAAGGTTCGGATGGAAGTCACTGAGGCAGAAGAAATTTTTAATAGAAAAATAAATGGCATCTAGGCAGCCCAGGAATGTGACAGAAGATGTTGCTGTGCGTAGTAGGAAATACAAAGCATGGCTGTTTGTGTTTTCATTTTTGTAATTTAACATGGTGAAAGTCAAACAGAGTTATCTTCAAAGCAGTGCTTGTTAGTTCAGTTTCCAGTTGGCACGTGGGTTATACTATATAAAGCATGATGCTTATGCAATGTCATGATTTCCTCTAAGACATGCTAGTTAGAAAAAGAGAAAGGCAGAAGTTGACCGTGTGGCATATATAGGATCGTCTTCTGAAGTTTGCGGCGTCTGTTTACAGGAACGTCAGGGAACAAAACGTGGATTGCTCTCGCAGTTGCATTGCCAGTACTTGCTGCAGTCCTGGTAGTCACTCTATTGTGTTTCTGTTTCTTAAGGAAGAGGAGGCCATCAACAGAACATGCGCGAGCGTGTAAGTTGCCTTACTCTTTGACACAATTTGGAATTGTGAACAGAGTTATAGAATGAGTGAACCAACATACTACTTGTCACATCCTGAAAATTTATATTCTGCGATGTGATTTATCACAGGGATAAGTAATCTTCTTTTTTGTATTTGATTATTCAAAATATTATTTGTCACTATATGCTTTTGTTTTTGTAACAGATTCAACTAACCCCGGGGACATTGAAAGCATTGATTCACTTCTTCTTGATATATCAACACTACGTACTGCAACAGATAACTTTGCCGAGGGTAACAGGCTTGGTGAAGGAGGATTCGGTGCAGTTTATAAGGTTGGTACCACTCATACCATTTATACTGATAAAGTGGTTCCAACATCAATAGCTGAAGCTACTCACCTGTGCAGGGCATCCTTCCTGATGGTCAAGAAATAGCCGTCAAGCGGCTCTCACAGAGCTCAGGGCAAGGGATACAAGAGCTGAAAAATGAGCTTATTTTGGTTGCCAAGCTTGAGCACAAGAATCTTGTTAGGCTCTTGGGTGTTTGCTTGCAGGAACATGAGAAACTTCTTGTGTATGAATACATGCCTAATAGAAGCATCGACACTATTCTTTTTGGTACTATTTTGCAATATTTTTTTTTCAGAAGCACATAAACACTACAAAAAAGTTTAACACTAGTAATGACATCGGTTTCTTGTTCAACTGCTAGATACTGAGAAAAGGAAGCAGCTAGATTGGGTAAAGAGATTAAAGATAATAAATGGAACTTCCCGAGGATTACAATATCTTCATGAGGATTCTCAGTTGAAGATCATTCACCGAGACCTCAAAGCAAGCAATGTCCTACTAGACTCTGATTATACTCCTAAGATTTCTGATTTTGGATTGGCGAGGCTATTCGGAGGAGATCAAACTCAGGAGGTCACAAATCGTGTCGTTGGAACGTAGTAAGTTTTTGGTTTATGGCCGGTTGTCCCCACTCTAATGTTGGTTATTGAACTCTGATTTTTCTCCTAAGCAAGCAATGCCTGCTTTATATTAGAGATAAGTCATTCGCTCAATACATGGGGTCTGTTAACAACATTAGCTTTCTACATGTGATGCAGTGGATATATGGCACCAGAGTATGCCATGCGTGGCCATTATTCTATAAAGTCAGATGTCTTCAGTTTTGGCATTTTGATTTTAGAAATCTTAACTGGAAGAAGAAGCAGTGGCTCCTTTAACATCGAGCAGTCTGTTGATCTCTTAAGTCTAGTAAGTCATTATATTGTTCCCGAGAAACTCTGTAAAATGGAATAATGGTGAAAAGAAAATGTTAACACGATTCACATTTGATGCAGGTTTGGGAGCATTGGATCACAGGAACAGTTGTTGAGATCATTGATCAATCCCTAAGAGGCAGTGCTCCTACGCAAGAGATGCTAAAGTGTGTTCATATCGGGCTATTGTGTGTTCAGGATAACCCCATATACAGACCCACCATGTCAACAGTAAATGTCATGCTTAGTACCAGCACGGTTACCCTCTCGGCTCCATCGAAGCCTGTATTCTTCATTCCCGAAAGCCGCACCTACGCCACTGTTTATTCAGAGTACCCTACAGGTACGCAGTCTATTGGAAAGTCAGAGGCAATGTCGCCAAATGAAGTGTCGATTACAGAACTGGAACCAAGATGAGTTCTAAAGCTCCCCATGTTTTCACGATAATTGAATTATTCGATGAATAAACTTAAGTAGGGCAAAACATAATGCGCGTTTTTAGGTTTTGGGTTATGTTTCCTCTGCAGCCCATGATGCATGCCTTCTGTACAATTGTCTACTGAAAAAGTCCAAGTCAATCACAATATGTATTGCTCTGTACAGAAATCATGCCAATTACAAAAATCAATGTGATACTCCCTTTAACTCAAAGTTCAAAATATAAAACAGTTGAACAGTCTTTAAGGTACCATTTTGACAATAATTTGCTACGAATAGGTGCTGCTTTCGGGAATATTAGCCTTAAGTCCAGCCCAAGATGATGACTGTTACTTATTTTTACTCCCTCTGGTTTTATTTCGACAACAAAAAATCTTCGAAGGGAGTAATTATTACAGGAAGCGTACATAGTTTTGGAACCATTACGATTCTTCATTTGATTTAGAAAGTAGTATTAGGCCGCATAGTTTTTCTCCCCTTAGGATGAAGGAAACACTTTTCTTTTCTTTCTTTGATACTGTGATGATGAAAGTGAAGAAAACAAGTCAAATGCTATATATTTGTCACTTCAATTAATTCTTTTCTAGTTTTGGAACCATTACGATTCTTCATTTGATTTAGAAAGTATTAGGCCGAAGCATAGTTTTTTTCCCCTTAGGATGAAGGAAACACTTTTCTTTTCTTTCTTTTCATACTGTGATGATGAAAGTGAAGAAAACAAGTCAAATGCTATATATTTGTCAGTTCAATTCATTCTTTTCAATTTAAGAATGGCTTCCACGATGTTGATCCTACAGAGACAAGTTCCCATTTTGCTCTGTTTTGCCCTGGGTTGAGGGCGGCAAGCAGTAGGCTTGGACGCTCGGTCTAGTCCAATTCCCGGTTCGGATACTTCAGTTCTTTTTACTTGCAAATACCCCCCCCCCCCCCCCCCCCCCCCCCCCCCCCCGGGTCAAATATGTATAGCAAGTACCCGAATGCTGGTTTCAAGATAGAACATTAGCTCGTCTGTCGGCCATCTGATGATTCCTTTTTTTAGTTTAAAACATAGTTTCATCTAGCTCAAAATTTCTCTACCAAATTGCAGTGTGCCAAAATAAACAAGTCCTGCCAAGCAGTTTGCAAACAGAATAGAGCTATTCCCTACAAATCCCTCGCTGCTGTATCAACTCTCGTCCATGGGTTCATTTCCACTGCCTCTGTGAGACTGCACATCCTTGATTCCAGCTTCTGAATCTTTTGCAACAGAGTCTTCCAAAGCCTCCAGGAATGACGCAACTGTGAACTTGTCTGCATTCAAAATTACTTCACATATCAGAATCAGATGCATTATTAAACAGTGATTTTTGGAGAAGACTGCAACAGATTCAGTAGGTCCCATTCAGGAAGTTGCTGCAATTAACAATTCCTCTTTTAAGATTGATATTAGAAGCAAAAATTATGCTACATAAAGACTTGTTAGCAGTAACTATTCCATCTCTTTGATCCATTCTTAAGTTGTAATATTGGTTTTAGAAGCATAAAAAGATGCTAATAAAAAGAATCTGTTTATGCACATAGCATGGAGACTTAAAGGGGAATGAAAAAGGATTACATTTACTTGGATCAACTCCAAATTGAGCAAGATCTATTTGCCCAGTTCGTAGCACCTGCCACACAGGCAAATATCACAAATCAGTACTGCAATTGAATTCACAATATTATCACAAACATGGAAAATGAAAACCATGGTAACTAACATGGGTAAATGCATCTACTTGTTGACGCAAAGGAGGACTCTGGAGTAGCTCAAGAATATCTCCTGGGGTCCATCGACCCTGTGATTCAGTAATTATGAGAAAATTGAGCACAAGTACCAGTTAAACTGGAAATCTGGATAACATCAAATCAATACAAACCTCAGGAAGATGCGATGTCAATTGTTCAATGGGCAACTTTTCAAGTAATGGTAAGACCAATTCAGGCTTCAAGATGTCTCCTAATCCTAGTCCTGCAACACCAACTAATAAATAGCTATGGCAAAAGTTGACCATTTAATCATCAAAAAAAAAGTTGACCATTTACTAAGTGCATCAGTTCAGTATGGCACTTACCAGCATCAGGGTCAGCCACGGCACCTGATGTTGCAACATGAATGTTAATATATGTTACAGAAAAGCATATATAGAAAGGATGAACACTCCTATCTACCAAAGAGAGATTAATTTATGCCGATACCTGATGGCTGTATTGCACTCAATATTCTTTGCAGGTCTTCCAATCGTACAGGTCCAGCAGCAGATGTCACTTCACCAGCCAAATCAGCAGTCATGCTCTGATCAACTAAATTCCCAGCTCTGCCATATATACGCACATATAAAGAAAGAAAAAATTAACCAATACCGAACAAGATGATAATGACAATGCATTCACTTACATAGTTGCAAAGAGCAACATTTAGGAGGAAAAAAGCCTCAGATAACAGAGCATAACAGTTTTTTAAAAAATACCATGATGCACATAAAAGTAGTGAAGCAGTGGCAACAAAATGCAGAGCATATATATGCAGTTTTTAACAGGCATATATCAAGTTGACAAGACATATTAGGTCAAAAGATCAATTTATACCTGGAAGAGATATCATCATCAGCAGTATCTTCAGACATTTCTGCTTCGATAGGCACTGCAAGATCTGCTTCACCATCTACACAACAATACAAGTAAGAACTTGGCTCAAGAACCTAATGAGTGCATAGCTGAGGCGCCTAATATTCAGACTGTACCTAATGGCCGGTTTATGTAGGCGTTAACTTGGATGCAAATCTGCGGGTCTTCATCAGCATTAGGCTCCTGCAGAATAAACATCACAATAACAGTTAAAACCATCGAAAATGTGGAAGAATCTTTCTTCGCACGTAACCCACCTGCATCCAGAAGAAGAATTTCCGATCATCATGCCTGAATTTCAAGATGTAAACCCTTCCAGAAGATGCTGTTACCTGTCCAAGTGAAGTTGGGTTATCACTGAGGCATAGGAGTCACGAAAATGAACTAAGAAAACTATCAAACTGTAATTAGTGACACTCGATACCTTTTCAAAGACAGCCTCATCAGGAAAGATTATTTGGTCCTATTTGGAATCAAGGATAGACAGACAACAACAACATGGATTAAAAGAGACAATTGTGAAGACGCTTCTACGTTTAAACATTCAATTCAACAAAAGTACCATATACAAGCTGAAACATTGATAACAGGCAGGTTATGCAAGCCAAGGTTTCTTATTCCTAGAATAAGAGTTCCTTTAAAGTTGTGTTGGGAAACCCAAGAGAGCTATCATGATATGATATTTAAAGTACTATACTATAGATGCCTACAAGAAATACATTTGCAAGAGGATACATCTTCAACTACGTTCTGTCCACGATCAAGCCACTGAAAATGAACTAAGCCTTCTTCACCCTACAAAAAGCCACATAAATAGTTTCAGTTTCAGCAAAATTTCAAATACCTTAATAACTAGAAATTTCACCAACCAGCAAAGAATTTGGGCGTACATACCCTTCCAATACGAACAAGTCCCTTGCGTGTGTCTGGAACCACTCGTGTTCCCTCAAGAGACATCTTGCCGGCACGAAACTCACACATGATATCCATTTCCTGAGAGAGAAATCAACGAAGTACATTATATTCATATATAACTAGAGAACTAACAGCTTTGTTCGACAAAATTAGATGACAAATACATATAAAGAGCACCCAGATTACTACTTTTGGAGAAGATTTCACTAGACC
Source organism: Eleusine coracana subsp. coracana (assembly GCA_032690845.1). NCBI lineage: Eukaryota > Viridiplantae > Streptophyta > Magnoliopsida > Poales > Poaceae > Eleusine > Eleusine coracana. Next base: position 49,809,068 of record CM064430.1, read on the forward strand.
GAAGAGAAGACTCTAACCACTACAAGAGAACATAAAAGGATGCAGATACAACAACTGAGACGAGCCGGAGCGACCAATAGGGCGACTAACGCAAACCGAGAGATCCCCTAATCCCTCTCTCCTCGGAGATCTCCGGCCCCATGGTCGCCAGACACAGCTGCCCGGCATCCCATCCTAATCCCAGATGGGGATAAAATCACCCCCGTACCCTTCCCCGTCCCCGGCCACGGGCGAAACTTTCTTCCGCCCTCGCGCAGAGAACAAACCAATCCCCGCTACAGCCAACCTAACTGTCATCTACAGAAAGGAGGATTAGACGATAGGGAAAGAGAGCTCAGCTCTCACCATCCGTAGAAGCTGGACGGGAGCGGGGGAGGGCCAACCCAATCAAGCTGGCAGGCTTGTTTGCCGTTCCGGCCGCGTGTGCCGCCGTGCTTGCTGCGCCGCTGTTGTGCTGCGTTGGAATTGGAGGAGTTCGCGTGCCGCCGGGGTAGGGAAACCAGGCCGCGGCACTGTTTTTCCTTTTTCAATTATACTTGTTATTACGTATTTGTTATTATATAAATAAAAAGCAATGTAAGATTTCTTTATGGAATCCGCTACTCCGCAAATTAGGAATATTAAAAAAACAGGACTCTTCGTCCAAAAAACAGTCAAAGCGTGGCCCAAACCAAATCGTAGCTGCCTTGGCCCGCACGCAGGCTCTTCTTCGGCCCACGGCCTCATGTCCGGCGGCGTGTGCTTTCGGCGGTTCGGCCCCCTAACAAGTCCACGGCTCCATGCCTGGCTTCCTCCCCTACCCCGCCGCCACGCGCTCCTCGGGTCCTCCCATCCCAGGCAGCACCACAGCGGCGCAGCAAGCACCGGCGGCACTAGCCTGCTACTTGGTTGGGGGTTGCCCTCCTCGTCCAGCTTCGACGGAAGGTGAGAGCTGAGCTCACTTCCCCAATAGTCTAGTCCTCCTTCCTCCTTCATAGTTGATATTTAGGCTTCATATAGCGGGGATGGGTCGAACCCTGCGTGGGGCCAGAAAAAAATTTCGCTCCCTATCTCGCCCTATTGGTTGTTCCGCATCTGATTGATTGAAAACTAGCAGGTTCAGAGTTTTGGTTTGAGTTCAGATGGACAACGATAGTGGCACCGCCAGTGTCATGTGCCAGCTCGTTAGTCCGGAAGGGGATCATCTCGGCGCGCCGCTCTACCTCCCGCAGAACGTCGGGCCGCCTCAGCTTCAGGAGATTGTCAATCACCTACTGCACAATGTACAATTCTCTCTCGTTTTCCCAACGCCATCACTTGAATGCCCCTAATAAGAGCTTATTATGTATGACTTCACTTCAGGAGGACAAGTTGCCATATGCGTTTTACGTAGGAGATGAAGAGCTCTCTGTTCAGCTTGGCACGTACATGCACCAAAACAATGGTGAGACAATTCATCTACACCTTTGTCGTCGTCTTTTCTCATGGCTGATAGATAATCTAATTCCCGTTTCCACCACTCCTTTTCTTAATTGATCAAGCCAATGTTGAGGTTACGCTGCGCATAGTATACCAACCACAAGCTCTCTTCCGGATAAGACCAGTCAACCGATGCTCTGCTACAATTGCTGGTATTTCACTTCTGTTCACTATCCCTAGTGAGCTAATGCCACTTTTTTTGTTGAGACAGTCTTTTTCTTTGCATTCAGGTCACACAGAAGCTGTGCTAGCTGTTTCTTTTAGCCCTGATGGAAAATGTCTGGCTAGTGGTTCTGGTGACACAACTGTTCGCTTTTGGGACCTCAGCACACAGACTCCACTCTTCACTTGCAAAGGTGAATGCTTAGCACCCTTGCTTATTGGTGATTCATTGTCATGTTTTCATTATGCGTACCTTATCAAAAGTGTGGTCTCCCCACAAAATTGCTCACAGCTAAGTTTGTCAATTTGATTTCCTCACTTAAACAATGAACCTACAAATTACCTTGCCCTACATTGTCGAATCGTGGTTTCTGTTGTGATACATTGCACATTGATACTAGCAAGGTACCCACAATGCGTGAGCCATTTGTAGATCCATATGGTCACATTTAAATTCATTGGAGCGAATTTTGTTTGTGGTTTTCTTCGTTGACATCCATTGTAAGAAATTTATGTTTCCATCTGTCTTTCATCACCCAGGGTTTAACTTGTTGCTTGAGTAATACCAGTTGCGTATCTGCAGTGTATTTTTCTTATGCTGTTCGTTACCCTGCATATTCCAGGCCACAAAAATTGGGTACTATGCATTGCATGGTCACCTGATGGAAAACATCTTGTAAGTGGAAGCAAGTCGGGAGAGTTGATATTGTGGGATCCAAAAACTGGGAAGCAGCTGGGCTCTCCACTTACGGTACTATGAATTCTGTGTGAATTCAATAGTTATGCTTACTTTATGTGTTTAACTGCTACTCAGGACTTCATTTGCAGTGTGTATACATTTGCTAAGCTTGAATTTTTTATGAATCCCTTTTGTAAATAGATGATAATCAAAGAGGACTACCACAAACTTTTTCCCCTTATCATTTCCTCTTGTTAAATGTGGATTGATAAAAAGAGACGCATCCTTTTACTCCTGGGTAATGAAATGACATGCAGCTCTGCTGCATTGTTTGAGAAAAAAAATAAACATATTCATATCACACATGTTTTAGATCTTTCTTTCTTTTCTCATTATATTGGGTGATCATTCATTACGTCCAATTACAAAATAGGGACACAGGAAATGGATTACTGCTGTATCTTGGGAGCCAGTTCATTTGCAAGCTCCGTCTCGTCGCTTTGTGAGTGCAAGCAAGGATGGCGATGCACGCATTTGGGACATTACCACAAGGAAGTGTGTTATATCACTTACAGGTCACACTAATGCAGTGACATGCGTCAAGTGGGGTGGAGATGGTTTGATTTATACTGGGTAAGAGTACTGAATTATGTAAGCCCCTATTTAAGGTTGTTGTGTTATTGGATAGGTAGCATATTGAAGTTGTGTCAAACTGTCAACAGGAAAATGGACTGTTCACTTACAACAACAACAACAACAACAACAAAGCCTTTTTATCCCAAGCAAGTTGGGGTAGGCTAGAGATGAAACCCATGGGAACCCAAAAAAGAAGAGAATCACGGTTCCGGCACGTCTATTGCTAGTCTCCAAGCACTCCTATCCATAGCTAGCTCCTTAGGGATATCCCACGCCTTCAGGTCTCTCTTAACCGACTCGTCCCAAGTCAAGTTAGGTCGGCCTCTACCTCTCTTAACATTAGCATCTCTCTTTAGAACCCCACTACATACCGGCGCCTCCGGAGGTCTCCGTTGGACATGTCCGAACCATCTCAACCGATGTTGAACCAATTTCTCCTCGATAGGTGCCACTCCTATCCTGTCCCGGATATCTTCATTCCGTATTCGGTCTCTTCTTGTATGCCCGCAAAACCAACGCAACATACGCATCTCTGCTACACTTAGTTGTTGAACATGTCGTCTTTTCGTAGGCCAGCACTCAGCACCGTATAACATCGCCGGACTGTTCACTTGTGTGTTTTTATTTTGAAAAACTTTATATGCTTCTGCTTGACACATTCATCTCCGGTAGCTACAGTTGACATGCTTAATTTTCTTTTATTAACCATCTATGCTTCTATTATCTCTGCAATCAAGTCAATACCCTCGTACTTCATGTTATACTTCTACAGATGCTGTTATTAAAACAGTCTCTTTTTTTTTTTTGGCTATAGTTCTGAAGATTGTTCAATCAAAGTATGGGAAACTTCTCAAGGAAAGTTGGTCAAAACACTGCAGGTAGTGTATCAACCCATCATTGTAAATTTATGCATATTTATGTTCTTCTAATGATGTCAAAACATTTGTTCAGTAGCTATGGGCAAGTCCATGTCAAACTAAAAGTGGTCCATGCGATACTGCAAAGAGCTAGCAACTTCCGTTTGTTCAACATTCAAGTCTAATCAATGCCAATTTGTCCCTTTTAATTATCTTGATTAATGTGAATTTAGTTCAGTTTTGTTTTTTTTAGATTATGATAAGAGAATGCCCCAAAAATTTGTTTATCCACATTACCTAGTTCTGTTGTGTGCCAGTTTATTTGAGACAACCTTGCCATCAATCCATTTGTTCATGTGCATTGGATCTGTATGCTTTCTGCATTATAAACTGGCAATCCTATTCACATGTTGTCTATCATGCACACTGGACCTATATGTTTTCTGCATTATGAACTGGCAATCATATTGACATGTTGTCAATCATGTGCTCTGGATCAGGTATGCCAGATTCGAGTTCCCTTGTCATCAGCAGGAACTGCTTTGTTGGTCACTGATAGATGTTTTGTTTTATTTCACAGTGATCCTTAACCTGCAGCATGCTTAATTTTTTTCAGAAATTATATTGTTTTGTCAAATCACGTTCGCATGTTGGCATTTTCTTTTACTTTACAAAGTTAATAATTATTTTTCTATACAGGGTCATGGCCACTGGGTGAATTCACTTGCCTTGAGCACAGAGTATGTTCTCCGTACTGGGGCATACGACCATACTGGCAAGACATATTCAACTGCAGAGGAAATGAAAGAGGTATTTGATCACTGTTAGTATTCTTTTAATTTGTTGGGACAATTGCACCATTACCCTTATTTTTAACTCCAACTATGAATTTACCCTTACTTTTCAAACTTTGCATGGGTACCCTTACATTTTGAGGACGAAGGGTCCATTTGCCCCTTGTTTTCTCTCCCGATAGGCAACCACAAATTAAGTGAATTTAAAAAAAGAAGAAAATAAGTTGAATTAGGGCAAATGACCCAGGTACCCTTCGCCCTCTGTCCGGAGATGGCATGCCGCGTACCCTAGCCCTAGGATTTAGCAGCGCCGCGTGTGCTCATCCGGGCTCCATCGTGGCTGTGGAGGGCCCACATCATGGCGCAAGACACGGGCCTGCGGCTTGGCGCGGCATCTGGGCGGACGATGGTAGTGGCCCATTGCCACATGGCGTGCATGCCTGCTGGGGTGGTGCGGCATCGGGGCCGGGGCGGTCCTCGCTAAAGCCAGGCTGCGCGTGAAGACCTTGCATCGGGCAGCGTGGAGCTGTGGAGCATGGCAGGGGAGTTGCGTGCATTCGAGTCAGAGGATTGGGGCAACTGTACCGTTCCCGTGCGTGCTTCAAAGTCTCCTGGTCCGGGGCTTCAAAATATTTAAATGCTGTCAAATGTTTCTGAAGCAATGGCCGGTACAATTGTTGAGAAAAATAGGGCAATGGTTCCAAAGGGCAAGCATGTCTTTTTGTGATTGATTTAACATTGTCAAATCATTGTAACCATGTAGGGGCAAATGAAACCTTCGATTTCAGAAAACAGGGGCAAACATGTGAGTATAATAAAGCAATGGTAAATTCATAGTTGGACATCAAAATAGGGGCAACCATGCAATTGCCCCTAATTTGTTGCCAGTCTGAATGGCAATTATATTTAGTTTTCAGATTCAAGTATGTCACTATTGTTATCTTAAATGACTGTTGAATGCTATATTCAGGCAGCTCTTATGAGATACAAGAAAATGAGGGGTAATGCTCCTGAGAGACTAGTTTCTGGTTCGGATGATTTTACGATGTTTCTTTGGGAACCAACAATCAGTAAGCAACCCAAAGCTCGCATGACTGGTCATCAGAAGGTCAGTGTCTCAGCTTGTTTGCTCTAGAAAACATCCTCACGCTTGTATGTTTCTGTTGGTACATTTATTTCTTGATATCTGTTTTCTCTTAGCTTGGATAGAATCAGTTTTCTTTTTATTTGTGTTTGATTTTCATCAGCATGATAACTACCACTCTGAGAACTGCCTTGATCGACTAAACGGTTGATTCCATTCACACGAAGCGGTGTTTTTTTTTTTAGAGAAAGGCAGAGCGCCCTGCTTTATATTGAAAGCAAACTGTTATGTCGGGGTTACCGACTTACAATTAAAGCACCGCACCAAGCGAACTTCAAAAAAAGAAGAGCAAATGTTACTGGCTTCAACCAGCCATTCACCCTTAGCGAAAAGCAAAGGTGCCAAGCTGCTTACTATACATAGCTAAGCAAACAAAGTACAAAAGCTTCCACACCCCTGCCACTACTCGACTAGCCTTTCAGAATGGCGACAGTCAACCTATCCCTACTCTTGCTTGCTTCCCCTTAATGATATAATTCTCAAGCTTTGATGCTGCCTGCAACACCTTCCGCTCCCCTCCATTGCTGATCATGCTCCATTTCTGTAACATAATGATGTTTTTATGTGTTAGTGTTTCCGGGTTATTGATGATTTCATCTCTAAAGACATAAGCATTTCTATTCAGCCACACTACCCAGCAGGCTGCTGTTACCAGGATAGTTGTAACTTCTAACTCTTTGCTATCTAATTGCATCATCACACCCATGTTAACATCCGAGATGCTTCCTGGGGTTAGATGCCAATCGAAGCAATTACTTATCATACACCAGAGATATTTTTCTGTCGGACAATTGAAAATGACATGTGACAGTGTTTCTATCTCGTTGCACATCTTGCATTTGTCAGAGCCCTTCCATTTCTTCTTCTTCAGTTCTGTTTCTATCTCGAAGCAGTGTTGTTTTTGTAGTCATTACTAGATAGCTTGACCATTTTATCCTGTAAGGTTGTAGATCATGATTAGTTGTTTGGTTATATCTATGCTTATAAAATCTGTTCATTGTATTTGTGTTTGCAGCTTGTAAACCATGTATATTTTTCCCCTGATGGACAATGGTTGGCAAGTGCCTCCTTTGACAAATCTGTCAAGTTATGGAATGGTATCACAGGTAAATTTGTTGCAGCTTTCAGAGGACACGTTGCAGATGTCTACCAGATCAGGTGAAATTTATTATTTTCTAAATAAAACAAAGAAAATAATACCACAGCTTCTGATCTCTCCATGCTTGACAACATTATCTGTTTGTGTAGCTGGTCGGCCGACAGTAGGCTTCTACTAAGTGGAAGCAAGGATTCCACACTGAAGGTATATTAGACCCGTCTTTCCTTAATACTGTGCATTTGATTTTGAGTGACATCTCTTCGTCCTGAGAATACCTGTTACAATGTATTTCAGGTTTGGGATATTCGGACACATAAGCTGAAGCAGGACCTACCAGGCCACGCAGACGAGGTATCTTGTTTCCTCTATCTGATTGTGTTTCATGTTCATACATAGCAAACAGAAACGTTCATTCGTAAGCATGACACGTTTGAACATTGTAAGGTCTACGCTGTGGATTGGAGTCCTGACGGTGAGAAGGTTGCATCTGGTGGAAAAGATAGGGTCATGAAACTTTGGATGAATTGAGGTCAAACCAAGTCTATTGAACAATGCTACGCCTACGCATCATATTCAAGGATGCTGGCTAATACTGTTGAAACTCCTCTTGTTGTTGCAGGTTGAATTACTGGTATATTTTGAAATTAGATTGGTCTTGCCTGCGCTGCTAACTGCTACACCAAGACGTGAAGCTCCCAACAGGAGAGCTGGAGTGGTAGTGTCTTGTAGAAGGCAACAATTTTGGCGATGGCATTATGAAATTTTGTACCATGTCTTTTTTGTTTGGACGATGTAGTGACATTTGAAAGATATTCTTGAAATTTCAGTTGTATTGCAGTACAAAAGCGTATTAGCATGTCTGTTCAGTGATCCCAAAGGTTTCGGTTGGTTGCTGCCTCTGGTGAACGGTGAACAGGATACAGAGGCCTGCGTGCTTGGAGCAGGTTACTTTTGTATTTTAAGCGTTGCCGTTACCAACCTAATAAATAGATAACGACGGTCGACGGCAGAAGATAATTTGAACAGCAAATTCGATGTTCGTTTCGTCTTGATCTCTAAAGTAGTTCGGCTCAAAAGAATTTCAGCTCAGTCATCTGATATTGATATATATGGCATACCTGGGCCTGGAGCCTTGGCTGCATGCGGGTAAAGCAAAGACCCAAAGTGCAGCCCATCCCATGAGTCATAGTTTTGGGTCACACTAGTCGGAGAGGATGAAGGCTCAGAGTCTCTCACGCACAAGAGTAGGGATGAAAACTGACCTATAATATCCGGTTCGAACACAGAGAAAATATATATGGTCTGAGAAAAATAAGTGGGTTGGATATGGGATGAGCAATATCTCCGGAATCCGAGATTTATGTAATTTATTATTATTTAAATGATTATGACATTGAAAATATGATAGAAATCTATAAATTGGATGTAAATGATGAGACAAAATATGCTGATATTCATAAATTAGTTGTCAATATATATATTTTCACTCTAACTATATTGCTATCATATAATTTTTTATTCATCAAACCTTATAATGATATATGTGTTCGATTCCTACTTCGAAACAAGAATATAGGACAGGCACGAGATCAAGAAATATTTATCCGACACTATCTGTCCGACTCTAGATCTGATAGAAAATATACAAGATAAGATATGGGATAAGCTATATCCGCTCGTATCCGATCCGATTTCACCCCTACACTAGAGTGACAATTGAGAAGAGGAGGCAACATGGTGATGAAGTTGGAAACGGGATCGAGTGGTGAATATGATGTTTTAGCTTCAGATAAGGTCATCGTATGATATGGTGTGGTCATCGTAAGATATAACGACTGCTGCAAGGAGTTACTCAGAGGAGTCAGATAGCACAAGTCACGATATGATCAGAGAAGACGTCATAGTAGGATACGGTGAGTGAAGGAGTCTACTCAGGTTTGTTGGCATCACCGTAGGATACAGTGGGATCACCATATGATACGATGAGTTTTAGAAAATTGTTTAGTGAACTATGTGCAGAAGAGATGGTTCTGGTCCGGAAGAAGAGGGGTTACCGTATGGTCCAAGGGGTTATTGTAAGGTACACTGAGGACCCTGAATTGGACAGAGCAAAAGTGCTACAGAGATGGAATCTGAAGACGAGATGAAGAAGTCATTGTATGGAATTAGAAGGATGTTAGAAATAGATAGCCTCTAGAAATGTTACGGAGGGATTATCATAAGGTACAATGACTCAAGAAGGAGATGAACCCTAGAGGGCAAGAGATGTTACGGCAGGGTGGTCGTATGAACAATGGACCAAAGAGGAATTATATAGAGAGGTAGTGCCTCTATACAGGATTATGGTGGTCACCGTATGATTGGAGAAGGCATCACCATATGGTACGGTGACCTAGCTATTCAACGGCTAGTTTAGAAGGTGTGAATGTCCAAGGTTACTGCATGTTATGGTGGACAAGGTTTCATCTATGAACATTGAAGAAATGGCTAATCTTGTGGTTGGAGCCTATATAGCCATGCCGTGGAAAGCTCTCTTGGCCGAGGGAGACAAAGGAGATACCTCGGAAGAGCCAAGAGTAAGCAAGGGAAGCACATAGGGAAAGTTTGGGAAGATCATTAGTGCTTGAGAGAGTAGCAAGCTAAGGAAAGTTTGGGAAGATCTTTAGTGCTTGAGAGAGTAGCAAGATAAGGAATGATTCATAGTCCTCTAGCCTAGTGTGGTTGTAGAGTGTGACTCATGCTGTTAGTCTTGGTCTATGGTTGAGCCTAGACTAGTTAGATATCGGTGACCGAGCCTATCGTGATGGATTGTGAAGGCTGTCATAAATTTGTGCAAGGTTGGATATCGCCTTTGAAAGGTGCATCAAGAGAGTGCCCGTGCTTGCACTTGGACAATGCATCAAGTCCTTATGGGTGACAAGCTTGTGCTTTGGTGGCTGCGGTTACACCTCTGTGTCTTCACTTGGTGTGATGCGGACTTGTGGGCAAGAACTCCATCTTTGAGTGGCGGGATGGACCGATACTCACGTGGGTTGGTCCAACAAAGAGTAGAGAATTGTGCCATCCTTTCAAAACCTTGGGCTAAAAATGCATGAGCTTCCTTTAACATCGATCTCCTTTACTACTTGCATTTATAATTCTGCATCTTAAACCTATAATATTGTCCTTGTTCAATCACTACGAGAAATACCTGATTTGTCGAGTGCTCCAAGCACTCGGCAAAGCCCATAAAGTACTCGACAAAGGCTTTGCCGAGTGCAACACTCGACAAAGAGGACACAACGACCAAAGTGTCAGCAAAGTCCTCTTTGTCATGTGCCAAAAGGGTACATGACAAAAAGGTGGCGTAACAGTGATGACGCAAAAAAGAAAACACTTTGTCGAGTGTCCTTGTCAAAGACACTTGGCAAAGAATTCACTATTTTCCGAGTGTCAGGCCAAAGACACTCGGCAAAGAATGGTCACTTTGCTGACTGTCAAGACCATTGCACTCGGCAAATGTTTGTCACTTTGTCGAGTGTCTCTCCACTACACTCGGTAAAGTTTGGTCACTTTGTTGAGTGTCTTGGCACTACACTCGGCAAAGTTACACATAAACAACATAGATCATCACAAGCATTTCATATTAATAAGAATATATATCACAAACAATTAATATATATAAATTCACAACCATAATGAATAATCCGCATCACAAATTGCTCAACAACACATAAATCCATAAATAAGCATCACTATTTATTGTATAGTATACAAATCCACAAATAAATATCACATGTAGTTCAACAACACTTAAATCCATAAATAAACAAGTTTGTTCATAAACACACATGATAAGCAAGGTCACTAATGAGGGGGTGGTGGGAACAGAGCACGAGGGAGCGACAGATCTTTGTCTTGCGGAGGCACTTCTTTCGATGCCGCCGATGGAGGAGGATTCTGCACAAAGGAGAGCATATTACATTTCTCTAGGTTTCTAAGTTTCTCTAAATTCTCTAAGTTAAAATGGAAGTATAGGGTTATCAAGAGACTCACAGGAGAATAACCCATTGGTGGCAGAACCCAGGGCATCTGTCGCGGCATCAGCAGCGGAGCCTAACCCATTTGCACTGAAAGGTTTTGGATGTAGCTATAAAACTAAGACATCTGCTCTTGACTATGCCTCTGTTGATCAGACACTATCTGCTCCATTCGCCTCTATTGCTCAAGTTCTATCCTTCACAAGTTTATGATAGCCGTTACGTGCTGCCCGTTGTTCCCTATGATCGTGTCTCGGCTCACATATGAAGAAATCATGCATATGTTCCATGAATGCGATGTGTTGAGTAATGTGGTGAGAGGAAGACTTACCCATAGCTTGCTCATCAACCAATCTGCCAAGTTATCAAATACATTGCCCTCCCGACCCTTGAAATCATGGACGACTCTGTAGTGAGCAAACGTCTAGGCCAACTCCCTTTTTCCCTGAAACTCAACCTTGCCAGGGAAGTGTGCCCGACATAAAAGATCCAGGATGTCATTGGGTTTACGCTTGTGCCCACACTCAACGACTGTAAGCCAAGACCTGCCAAAATGATTAAGATAAATTGTTAGTTTCCATTGTTATTTACAACATATCAAATAATAATGTATTCATAACATGTAAAGTTACTTACCGAGTTCCTAGTCAAATCATTCCTCAAAGACCAAGAGGTATCAGTCGCCTTGGGAGGGTCGAGGGACCCCACAACCAGACAGAACCCACTGTATCCTCCTCCTCCTGTCCCCCCTCCTGTGCCCCTCTTGCTCCTCCTACTCCACCTCTGCCTCCTCCTCCTCCTCGAAAGAAGAAGAAGAAGAAGCTATAGGAGTCGGTTCTCTCGCTTTTCCTTTCCCTCGACCCCTACCTCCTCCTCTCCCTCCACCTCTCTCTACCCCTACCTCCACCACTCTAGGAATCATTGGACGGTTTGGAGTACAACGTGGACACCTTCCTCATAAGGCCGCCACCCACCATCTTTATTCAATCACCAGTGTTTGAAAAGAGTAAACCAATCAGCATATTTCAACAATGATATGAAAAATATATAAAAAAATTTAAAACTAGCATATAGTATTATAAATAGTAAGGTAACAAGTATGGATCATACATGTATTAGAAATAAATAATCATCATTAGGATTAGCTAGATCATTTGTCTCATCATTGTCATCACTATCATTTCCTAAGTGTAATCGCTCAAGTAGTTGTAAGTCCTTCACATTAGGAACCAAAGGAGGAATGTCATCGACACTATCATTTCCTGAGTGTACACGCTCAAGTAATTCTAAGTGTTTCACATTATGAACCTCATCTCTAGTGTCCTCATCAACATCCCTTTGATTATCTACCTTCATTCCGAACACTTTGGTTAAGTCTATCTCAAATCTCCCTTCTAGGCCATCTTTTTTAAATAACTCTACTTCATATGTGTTAGGGTTATTGATGTAATTAACATTGTTTGGTATTGGTAGTTTACCATGTGGTGATACCTTATACACAACATCCTAACCTTTGAGATGGTCGTCAGTTCGGTATGAGTATGAGACATAATAAACTTGCATGGCATGTTGAGCCACGATATAGACATCGTCTCCTAGATAGATGGATGATTGCCAAATTTTGACTAGACCAAGATTAGGGGTTTGTCTCACTGCTGTCTGATCAAACCAATGGCATTTGAAAAGAACATGATTAAGAGGTTCTGAACCATCAAAGGTGAGTCCGTATGTTTCTACAATTCTTCCATAATACTCGACCCCATCAAGACCGGTCTTCATAACTCTGGTATTTGTGTTTTTTCCAATTGGTACAAATCTCTTCGTATCTTGTTGTGTGAAAGAAATATCCATTGACGTCATAAGCATTGAATGACCTGACCTTGTACTTACAGCCATTGGCAAGCTTTCTCAACTCGACATCTCTCTGCCTTGGAAGCTTCAATTTTGCATTTTTTTACATTTAGTTTGAAGAACATTTAAACACCTCTCAATTGAATAGCACCAATGGTACTACACAGCCCCCCCCCCCCACACACACACATTCATGCCTCATACGGGAGGTGCAAGATCATATGTGGCATCGGAGTGAATAAGCCAGGCGGAAAGATGTTCTCTAACTTACAGAGCAAAGGAAGGGCCATTCTTTTCATGTATGCAATCATAGTCCAAGATAACTCCTTCACACAAAGCTGGTGGAAGAAATAGCTCAACTCTGCTAGCACTTGCCACACATGATCAGGGACATAGCCTTGAACCATCATTGGTTGAAGCAACTCAAACCATATGTGGTAGTCATGACTCTTTAACCCGCTAATTTGCATAGTAGATAAGTTCACTCCCCTCCTCAAATTCGTTGCAAACTCATTAGGAAATATTAATATTTGGAACTATTTCAGTACTCCCCTCCTTTGTTTGGCTGTCAGGACAAAATCAGCCTTAGGCTTTTTCTATGCCTTGCCGGATGTAGGAGTCACCATGTTCAACTTTGATCTATCGCATAACTCCGCTTGATCCACTCTTGCCTTAACATTGTCCATTGTCTTATCAAGAATGGCGGTGGATGTTGTGAAAGATGCCTCACCAATATTCTTTTCAGTGTGCATTATGTCAATGTTATGTGGAAGAAGAATGTCCTCCATATATTCAAGCCTATACAAGATCGAGATATGAGTCCATGCATGGATCTCACCATATCCCACAAAACCACCATCTTCTGCATTGATCTCGAGAGCATCTAACATAGCATGAACCGTAGCACCTATCATTATGTGTGATGGAGGGTTGTTAACTACAAAACCTTTCATAAAGTTCTTTCTGTCTTTTCTGAATTCATGGTTACAATGGAGGAATTGTCGGTGTTTATCGAACAAAGAATATTTGCCACCCTTCCTCAACCAAATGAACTTCAGAGTTGCCTTGCATACTGGGCATGGGAACTTCCCATGAACACACCATCCGCTGAATATCCGATATGCTAATAGGTCATGCAGGGAGTAGTGGTACCAAACATACATATTGAGTTTGTCCTTGTTGCATGCTTGATCGTATGTCCACACCCCTGCCTTCCAACCATGCTCCAAATCAACAATCAGTGGCTCTATATACGCACCCATCTTATTCCCGGATGTCTAGGAATTATGAATGACAATAATATGTTCTATCAATAAAAGAGGACGCCGCGGGGGGGGGGGGGGGGGGGGGGCAGATTGAGAGGTATAAGGAACACGAGCCAACAAAGTGTATGGGGCAGCCCCTATTCCATAAGGATTGAACCCAACTGTTGCCAGTGCCACACATACATTCCGAGCTTCTTTGGCTTTGTCACAATGAATCCCATCAAAATGTTGCCAGAATTCACCATTGGATGGATGTTCGAGCTTCTCAGGATGGTATCAAATTCTATTTTTGTGCCCTGTCATTTGTTTTGTGGTCTCCTTGCTCATTTAAAGACGCTAGATCCTCGGTATGAATGGAAGGTAACATAAGATTTTCATGGGTACCGTGAGCTGCCTCTTTTGACCATCACTGGAGTCTACCTCCAAGTAAAGATGGCAACGGGCACCTGTTACCCGTGTGCCCACGGGCAAATACACGAACGGGCACAGATTTGGACAACGATTTGTGCCCGTGGGTGTGGGCAATGTTTGAAACCCAATGGGCAAAAGTTTAACGGGCAAAAGAAAGTATTGCCTGTACCCACATGCCTGCATACTCGATAAGAACCTAGGGCTTTCCTTTAATTTTCCTCTTCCCACTCTACCCTCACGTTGCCCATCTCTCCTCCCCATGCATAGCCCATCTCTCCTCATGCGCCATCCCGTTCGCTCCCCGCACGCCCATCTCTCCTCCTCGCGTGCCACCTGTCTCTCCTCCCTGTGCCCTCTCACCCTCTTGCGCCGTCGCTTCTCCCGTCATGCACCAAGCCATATCGGCTGCCACTTGTCATGCGCGGCCCTCCTAGCATGCCGCCGCGCGCCCCTCTCTCCTTCTCTCTAACAGCAGGCCCACCTATCCTTCTCCCCGATGGCTCTTGGCCTACACTGTAGTCCCACAACGAAAATGATCTTCTTGGCTCCGCACCAACGCTGATTTGGCCGCCCGCTCCAATGCTCCCTGCCACTGGCGGGCAAACAGGCACGCCCGTGCGCATGTGGATGCCTGTGGGCACGAGCAATATTTTCTACCCGTTGCAGTTGACGGGAGCGGGCACGGGCATGGGATTTTGGCTGCGGGCACGAGCGTGCATGGTTGCATCCACGGGCGTGCCGCCCATTGCCATCTCTACCTCCAAGTACCTAGAGGCATTACACTTTGGACAATAATTTTTTTCTTGTTGTTCTATCCAAAATAAGACGCATCTATTCGGACAAGCATGAATCTGCTCGTATGGCATTTTAAGTCCACATAATACTTTCTTTGCCTCATACATTCTCTTTGGCAGAATGTGATCTTTTGGAAGAGGGGTGCCAAAGACAGTCAATATTACATGAAAACAAGCATGACTTAGGCTAAATTGGGACTTTATGGCTATTAGGAGCGCAATGGTATCCAGTTGAGAAACCTTGGTATGCCCATGAAGGGGTTGCTCTGTCGCTGACAACATTTGGTAAAACGCCTTTGCAGTTGTCAAAGTTGCCTTGAGGGGGGGGGGGGGGGAGGGGGGTGAATAGGCAAACACTCATGTGAACCCCTAATTTAAAAAATTAGTACAGATAAAAGTCAGACTAAGATGCAACTGTTGGCGTCTAAGTCCGGGTTGGTGTCTTAGTCCGCTAGGGTTAGCGTCTAAGTCCGGGTCCTGCACACGACAGATTAAGGAACAAGCTCTAGATTGATTTCTAATGAGCAACAAAATTATCAGGAGCTAGCAACAAGTAGTAGCAAGTACTAGGAAGCTTAAAACAGTACAAGAAAGCAATTGAACAAGCTACACAAGTAATTAGGAGAGGCACATTCAGTATAGCATAAATAATGAAGGTGAACAATAAGAACAAGAACAAGCACACAAGACACAAAGATTTGTTCACCGAAGTTCAGTCCCACAAAGGAACCTACATCTCCGTTGAGGAGTCCACAAAGGACCGGGTCGATCTCAAACCTAGAACCTCTTCCAAGCAACCATGAAGGTCAAGCTCGGTTTTCCACTATGAATCCTTTGCAAGGAGGGCAATACATTTCCCGGATCTACCACAAGCTTAGGAGTCTCGGGTGACACCTAACCGTCGAGGGGATGAATCCCCAAGAGTTTAAAACACAAGCAATGCCAATGGTGAAGAGAAACTGAAGTGCTCCAATGCTATATGAGGTGGCTCACTCAAATCCTCACTAATCTCCTATCAATCCCTTAAGAATCGAAGTAGCAAGCTTAGGGGAGAGTTTGAGAAGCTTAAGATTGCTCAGATTTGCTTTTGCAGCTCAATGGAGTGGCCAATGGCACTTTGGGGATGAAGGGGTATATTTATAGTCGGGTGGAGAAAAAGAGCCGTTTGGGAGGCAGAGCCATCTTAGTCCGATATCGGGGCCTGGACTAGTCTAGCCCTAGAGTTCAAATTTAACACAGATGTTCACACGACCCTCAAGAAACAGCCAAGTGTTAGTGACCCGGACTAGTCCGGAAGAACCCATCCTAGTCCGGATCAAGCATTTTCCTGAAGAAAAACTTTCTGGAAGGGTTAACTTGCGTCTTAGTCCGGAAATTGTCGGCTTTGTCCAGCTTGGTTGTTAACCCGACTTAGTCCAGGAATACCCGGAGTAGTCCGAATGTAACCACGACCAGAATGGTGCATCCCCAGGAAAGGCTCTGAGCCGGCTTAGTCCGGCCTCGGCCGTTCTTGTGCAGCTTCCCTTGGTTTTTTTCTTAGTCCGGATTTTGGCGTCTTAGTCCGGCTAGGTCGATTCTAGAACCTAACATGTTATGTTTTGGCTCTAGCCGGCTTAGTCTGCCCTTTTCTAGACTAGTCCGTGTCCCAGAGAAAATCAGAGAAAGTTAAGGGTTTGGGAATGCAAAATTGTGTTAGAAATTAGAGCTTGGTCAATTTCACCACTTTTTTTGTTGTGTCCCTCTTGATAGTATGGTATACCTATGACTCAAAAAGTAAGAATAAAAAACTAGGAGTCATCGATTGCCTTCTTCCTTTTTCCTTTTCATTTTGGAGGATCGTCTTTGATGCATGAAGTAATCACCCTGCTCATATACTTAGAAAATGTCATTAGTCCTTTAATTGTTCACCATTAACCAACCAAAACCCACACGGAGGCCTAGATGCTCTTTCAATCTCCCCCCCCCCCCCCCTTTTTGGTGATTGATGACAACCAATTAAAGCTTACATTTGAGATAAAAAGGATTTTGATTCCAATAAATATATGTAGAGCTCCCTCTAAATTTATACATCAATGGTTAATACAACAATGGTCCATATGCATACTAGAACATCAATTTTGAGAGCTCATTCATATATTTCTTGCAACCGTGGGGTGCCTAAAAGGTGTGATCAAGTGACATACAAGAATGAAAGAATATCAAGTGCAAACACATAAAGCCAACATACATCCTTCATCAACACGTCATTCATAGAATATAGTCATTGCACAAAGATTCAAATTGGTCTTACAAAGTCTTACATAACCAAATGACAACATAAGAGTAAGGCACACCACATAGCATCCATACAACACATAGTCTTAAACATTACAAATTTTCAAAAATAAAATAAGTCCATGATCAACTAGAGATAACCTTCTTCTCCCCCTTTGGCATCAAGACACCAAGAAAGAAGAAGAATGATCGAAGAGCACAATCACTCGCACCCACTAGGCTCACCCTCATCATCCTCATGGCCATCACCATTGCCATCACTCGCCCCCTCACTCTCACCAACAACACTAGTAGCTTCCTCTACATCCCTCTCGGTGATGCCAAAGTACTCACGGTCTTCCCTAGTGAAAGAAAGAGCGGGATGTGGATAGGGACGTGGAGGAGAGTCGTTGTCCTCGGAACCGATAGGAGAGCGGGCTGGACTAAAGTGATACTATGAAGAGAGTTGCTTGAGAGTCCTGGTGTTCTTCTTCCTTTCTCTCCTCTCATTGTCTAGCTTCATGTTGGCATCACGCCCAAGACAAAAAAAGTTGGAGAGGAACTTGAATAGATTTTGCTTCCTCGAGATGAAGATGGAGTAGCTGAACTAGAGCTCTCACCTCTAGTAGACTGGGAAGAAACCAAAGAGACTGGTTTTTGAGGAATCAAAGGCTTGTGAGGCACATCCTTGACAAAGGTGAGCTCGCTAACTTCCTCGGTCATCTTCATAATGTAGGGTCCATAGCAGCAAGACCGAGCCAGAGTGATGGAAATGGTATAGATCTCTTCCTAAATGAAGTCAAAGACATTGAACTTTGCTTTCCCATGAAGCCTAGCAAGCAAGTTCCTCAAGTTAGTAGGAAAACTTGATGCATCTCCATCCCTTGGCCCAAGTGTCTTCCTCACACAATGGTTGAGAACCATGAAGAAAGGAAGAAATCCATGAACATTAGGAGGAGCCGCTGCAACTCCTCTCTCATACGTAGAGAACATGTCATCCGGGCTCATCACTGTCTCCTCATGAATGCGCTTGGATGACTTGAGACTTTGTTGGATACCAAGAATGGCAGCAAACCTCTTGTAGGTGACCATGTATTTCTCACCATTGGTCATCCATGTCATCTTCGGGTTGCTACCTTGAGTAGTGAAGTGGACAATGGAGAAGAACTGAGTGATTACTTCCTTGTTCCATGGGTAGGAAAGAGCCATCAAGTCATATACTCCATAGTGTTTGCAAGACTCTGCCACTTCTAGAAACTCTAGGATGCCTTTATTCTCCATGTAGTCCCAATCGACCCATTGAGCTTCAATCACCGGAGTCACTTTGTGGAGATAGGTGGAGGAGTAGAAATCCGCATGAAAGTGGCTCCAAAACTGAGGATCAATGGATTCCCTAGGCTTAGCATACAGATCATCATCTCTCATTGTTGTTGCTGCAAGGATGTCCTTGGAATAGTCCTTGATTCTTCTAGGATGGTTGGGGTCCTCAAGTGGTGGTGCCATGATAAGAGGACCAATCTCCCCCTGAGGGGGTGGCTGCTGCTGTTGTGGGACATCCGCTACTGGCTCCTTTTCAATCACATCATCACCTCTGGGCGGTGAAAGAATTTCTCTAGTTGCTGCACTGCTACTTCTACCGGCATGGCCTGTCTTTGCTTTGGGGTGGCGTTGTTAACCCAACATGTCCACACGCTTCTTGCCATTGCCCATGTCTCCATCACCGGCCATGGCTCCTAAGAGATATGAATATGATAGATAAGGACCAATGGGTAGGAGCGAGCAAATGATACTCAACAAAACAAACAATGTAGTGCATTTTGCCAGAAGGCGGACAAAGATGCCATAAGGCCGTCTTAGTCCGGGTATTGACAAAATAAACTAGACAATCTGTTATCCTAAGCATCCAATGGGAGTAGAAAAAATGGTGTGGTGATTTGAAGCAAACATCAGAGATTTTGACTAGTAGTACCCAGACTTAGACGGGACAGAGCATCCTAGTCCGGGTCATGTCAGTGCGGAGTCCTAACAATGCTAGCAAATCAACCAATCAACATCCTCCTAATCATATGATGCACTAAGTACACAAATGAAGTCATAGGAGTCATCTACACCATTCACATTAAAGAAAATCCTAGGGCATCTAAGGATTGGAAGAAACAATGGAGGAAACCCTAGGTACCTTGAGAGAGAAGAAGGGAAGCTTCAAATCAGTGGGGCCCCAAACTTGGCCGCGTCCCAGGGAGCCTTTTTGGTCGAGAGCTTCTTCAAACCAATGGTGGAGGAGAGAGATCGCCTTGGTCACCAGGGTACTGTTGGGGAGATATTAGTCGAGTTGAGGAAGAGAAACGGAGAAAGGTTGACCGAAGGGGTAAGTCCCCAACGGATATAAGTGAAAACCCTATGTCGGACCAAGACGCTAGGGTTGGCTTCCTAGTTCGGCTTTGGATTGAAGCCCGTAGAAAAAATTGTAGGGCTAGACTAAGACACCGACAGGGCCGTCTAAGTCTGGCAACTGTTGACACAAAGAGCATATATAAGTGCAAAATTTTGAACTTGGGAGAGAGATAACTTGTTGACTATATTGGACATAATTTTCGAAAATATTGTCTCATGGAATAAGACTATCCACAATCAACTAATTCAACAAGAGCGCAATCAAATCAACGCTAAACAATGATCAACTCCAAAAGGTTTTTCAAAATAGAAGAACATTCAATATTTTGCAATTGTTTTCTTTTGCAAACATCTATCCTATGGTACAACAGATGTGCAACCTTTCAAGCCACGTTCCTAGAATCAATGATATTTAGCATATTCCTAAGCTCGCAAAATCTTTTCTCATCTAGTGGCTTGGTGAATATATCAGCCAATTGTTTATCAGCGCGCATATGACTAATCAAGATATCCCCTTTGATAGTGTGATCCATCAAGAAATGGTGTCTAATGCCTATGTGCTTTGTGCAGTTGTGATCAATGGGGTTATTGGCTATATTTATGGCACTCTCATTGTCACATAGGAGGAGAACTTTCTTTATAGTGTTACCAAAGTCCTTTTGAGTTTGTCGCATCCATAGAAGTTGTGCACAACAACTACCGGCTGCAACATACTCCGCTTTAGCTGTGGATAGAGCAACAAAATTTTGTTTCTTGGATGACCATGATACAAGGGACCTACCGAAGAATTGGCATGTCCCGGACATGCTCTTCCTATCAACCTTACACCCTGCATAATTGGCATTGGAATAAGTAATAAGCTTAAATGTAGAGCCCTTTGGATACAAAAGCCCTAGGTTGGGGGTATGAACCAAATATTACATAATTCTTTTAACGGCCCTTAAATGGCACTCTTTAGGAGCAGCTTGAAACCTTGCACACATACACACACTAAGCATGATATCAGGCCTAGACGCATGAAGGTAAAGCAAGGAGCCAATCATGGAGCGATGTACCTTTTGGTCCACCGCTTTGCCTCCCATGTCGAGGTCGAGGTGCCCATTTGTGGCCATGGATATCTTGATGGGCTTGGCGTTCTTCATGTCAAACCTTTTGAGAATATCTTGAGTATACTTTGTTTGACTTATGAACGTCCCTTCCTTGAGTTGTTTCACTTAAAAACCGAGGAAGAATGATAGTTCACCCATAATAGACATCTCAAAACTCTTGGTCATGATAGAACTAAACTCTATCACAAAAAGCTTTGTTAGTAGAACCAAATATTATGTCATCAACATAAATTTGGCACACAAATATGTCATCATCAACTCTTCTTGTGAAAAGTGTGGAATCGACTTTGCCAATCTTAAAACCATGATTAATGAACAAATCTCTAAGGCATTCATACCATGCTCTAGGTGCTTGCTTAAGCTCATAGAGCACCTTTTTTAGTTTAAATACATGGTTAGGATATTTGATATCTTCAAAGCCGGTCGGTTGCTGCACATACACTTCCTCCTTAATTGGCCCGTTGAGGAATAGGCTTTTCACATCCATTTGATATAGCTTGAAATCATGGTAAGTAGCATAGGCAAATAATATTTGAATTGATTGAATCCTAGCTACGGGAGCTTAAGTTTGATAGAAATCAAACCTTTGACTTGTGAATAAGCTTTTGCCACTAGTCGTGCCTTATTTCTTGTCACCACACCATGCTCATCTTGTTTATTGCGGAACACTCATTTGGTGCCCACAATATTTCACTTTTGTCTCTCCACCAAAGTCCATACTTCATTTCTTTTGAAGTTGTTCAACTCCTCTTGCATGGCCAATACCCAATTCGGATCACATAGTGCATCTTCTACCTTAAATGGCTCAAAAGAAGACACAAAAGAGTAATGTTCAGAAAATGTGGCAACACATGATCTAGTTGTTACCCCTTTTTCAATGTCACCAAGAATGTTGTCCACTGGGTGATCTCATTGCACACATTGATGTACCCTTGGACGTGCAACTTGTGGTCTTGCACCATCTCCATCTTCTTCATCTTCTCCTCCTTGATCATTGCCATCATTTTGATCTTGATCTTCATCTTGTGTGGGTGGAGAAGCTTTATTCGATGATGGATCAACTTGCTCATCACTTGGATCACATGGTCGAACATCACCTATGACCATTCTTCTCAATGCATCACATGGAGCCTCATCATCATCTAGCATATCAAGATCAACTTGCTCCACTTGAGAGCCATTCATTTCATCAAATTGCACGTCACTCGTGATTTCAACACAACCGAAGTCCTTATTGAAAACACGGTAAGCGTGAGAATTTGGGTCATAACCTAGAAAGATGCATTCATAAGCTTTAGAAGCAAACTTTGATGACCTAGCTCTCTTGTCAAGTGCAAAGCATTTGCTTCCAAAGACACAAAAATAAAAGACATTGGGTTTGTTACTGGTGAGGAGCTCATATGATGTTTTCTTTAGGATTCGATGGCGATAGAGTCGGTTTGTGGCATGAACGGCCGTGTTGATAGCTTCGACCCAAAAGTGGTCGGATGTCTTGTATTCATCAAGCATTATTCTTGCCATCTCAATAAGTGTGCAGTTCTTTCTTTCGGCCACCCCATTTAATTGTGGAGTATAGGATGCCAAAAATTCATGCTTGTTGCCTTCTTCTTCAAGAAACTCTTCTACTTGAGTGTTCTTGAACTCCATCCCACTGTCACTTCTTATCCTCTTGACTTTCAACTCAAATTCATTTTGAACCCTTCTCAAGAATTTCTTTAGTATTCCTTGTGTTTCACTTTTGTCATGCAAAAAGAATACTCAAGTGAAATGAGTAAAATCATCAACAAATACTAAACCAAACTTGTTACAACCAATACTTATGTAGGCAATTGGACCAAATGAATCTATATGAAGTAATTCCAATGGCCGTTTTGTAGTCATCACATGTTTGGTGGGATGTGGAGCTCCAAGACTTTTTCTTTGCTATTGTCACCCAAAGTGATCCATGACTTTGAGTCACTTTCTTGCAATGTATTGAACATACTCTTGTCTCCAGTCATATGATTTGTGCATCCACTATCAATCACCCAACTTGATCCGCCGGAGGAGTAGTCCTACAACACAAATTAAGCCTTAGTTTTAGGTAACCAATTTTTCTTGGGTCCTTTCACTTTAGTAACAAGTACCTTGGGCGCCCACACACAAGTCTTAGGACGCTTGTTGTGTGGCCCAACATATTTGGCAAAATCATTTCCATACTTGTTTCTCATTAGCACATAAGAGGCATCAAAATCATAGAAAAATACAGAATTCACTCTAGAAGCATTAGCATTGTAATTATAAGGTAAATCATTAGTTTCTTTGGGCTCTTCTTGCTTCTTTGTGTATGTGCCTCCTTTGGTGAATTTTAGGAACTCCTTTCCATTTTTCACCTCTCTGGCATTATGCTTGGCATCATGCCTGAATTCAATGTCATCCATGATGTGAGGACGTCTTGTGTTTGTGTATACGCCTCCGGCATACTCGACTTTTTCCTCATCACTTGATTTCTTCTTTGGTTGTGCTTGGCTTGTTAGACCTTCAACTTTCTTTTTCAAATCTTTAACCAATTTTATATTAGTAGCAGAAGCATCAATGTCAACATTGTAGCACCTAGCACATCCTTGACTTGTGGAGGCTTTGGAAGAATGAGGTGCACTTGAGGAAGAAGAGGGTTTAGTAGACCAAAGGACATCAAATTGCACTTTAAGTTCCTCATATTTCTTTCTCAAGACAACATGTTCACCTTGAAGAGCAACATTTGAGTCCTTAAGACTAGTAATAGTCTCCTTGCTTTTGGCAAGTTCTTGGTCCAACACCTCATTCTTATTTTGCTCAAGTTTTAAGAGATTCTCAAGCTCAAGGTTTCTCTCCTTTTCAAGGATGAGCAAGTCTTCTTGTTTCTCAAGAATCTCATCACTTTCTTCCAATTCCTCCACTAGCTTTTTAATCTTGTAGAGAGCACTTTTACTTAACCTTTCAAGTAAGGGTTCAAATTCATTGTCACTATCATCATCACTTGAGGTATATTTGGGAGAAGGGGAAGGTTGTGATGATACCTTGTGTTTGCTCTCCCTTGCCATGAAGCACTTGTGGTTGAATCCCTTCTCTTCGTTGAGGTTGGAGAAGAGAGTCTTGCTTGATGAAGTCTTGTGGATGGCCATGGTTGCTACATGACTATTGTCATCATCGGGATCCTCATCATTGGAGTCCCATGTTTTTCCAATGTGTGCTTCACCGGAATATTTCTTTTTGTTGTTCCTTCTATCTTTGGTGTCATCCCTTTCTCCTTTTCTCTTATTTGGACAATTCACAATAAAATGTCCGGGCTTGCCACACTTGTAGCAATTCCTCCTAGTTCTTGATTTTGACTTTCCCTTCTTATCACCATGACGTTCTTTTCTCATGAACTTCTTGAATCTTTTCATGAAGAGAGCTATGTCTTCATCATCACTTCCGGAACATGAGCTTTTATTTTCTTCTTCACTTGAGCTTTCTTCAAGTTTCTTCTCTTTTCTTGCTTTGAGTGCTACCACATTGTTTTTCAACATGGCCGCACTTCTAGCAAGATTCTTCACATATTCGGCTTCTCTCTCCATCATTTCTTGATTGATGAATCTTCCAAGAACTTTATCGGGATCCATCTTGTCAAACAATAGATGCTCACGTATCAATGTGCAAATTATGGGATTCCTCACGGTAAAAGCTCTAAGCATCCTTTTGCACACTTCATGATCGGTCCAAGCTTTGATTCCATAGGATTTAACTTTGTTCACCATGACCTTGAGGTGGTTGTACATAGCTTGAGGACATTCATCGCCTCAATCACAAACCGTCCTAACTCTCCTTCAATCAACTCAATCTTGGCTACTTTTATTGTCTTGTTACCTTCATGGGCCATCTTGCGTGTATCCCAAATTTCCTTAGCAACCTCTAAACCATCAACCTTGTCAAATTGCTCTTGGGTCAATGATAAGAGAATGATGGCGGTTTCTTGAGCATTGCAATGAATGTCATCTTGTTGCTCTGTTGAGAGTTCATCATCATCATCACTATCCGGCTACTCAATACCTGTGGTCACAATTTTCCAAAGACTCGGATGCACCGATATTAAATGCAACTTCATGTTTTGCCTCCACTTGGTATAGTGTGTCCCATCAAAATGGGGCGGCTTTCCCATGTGGATGGTTATGAATTGGAGTTAGGACTTAAACGATTGTAATCAAAATGAGTTGCATGAAATTTCTTATCTTCCTTTTTCTTCTTCTTGGTATTGTTAGAGGAAGAACATCCATCACTTGAGTCGTCATCAACATTTGTAGTGCTTTCTCTTGGCTTTGAGCTCTTGCCACTCTTGTTGCTCTTGCTTTTGCTGCCGTTCTTGTGAACCTTTGAGTTCTTGCCATTGTTGTCACCTCCGGATGTTTCCGAAATTGTTTCTGGATTATCCTTGGGGTTCATCATCTTTGATCTCCAAGTGGTGATGCCTTGTAGGAGATACCGACTCTGATACCAATTCAAAGTTGCCTAGAGGGGGGGGGGGGTGAATAGGCAAACACTCTTGTGAACCACTAATTAAAACAATTTGTATAGACAAAAGCCGGACTAAGATGCAAGTGTTGGCGTCTAAGTCCAGACTGGCATCTTAGTCCACTAGGGTTAGCGTCTATGTCTAGGTCCTACACATGACAGATTAAGGAACAAGCTCTAGATTGATTTCTAATAAGCAAAAAAATTACTAGGAGCTAGAGACAAGTAGTAGAAAGTACTAGGAAACTTAAAACAGTACATGAAAGCACGAATCTGCTCATATGGCATTTTAAGTCCACATAATACTTTCTTTGCCTCATACATTCTCTTTGGCAGAATGTGATCTTTTGGAGGCGAGGTGCCAAAGACAGTCAACATTACATCAAAACAAGAATGACTTAGGCTAAATTGGGACTTTATGGCCATTAGGAGCGCAATGGTATCCAGTTGAGAAACCTTGGTATGCCCATGAAGGGGTTGCTGTGCCGCTGACAACATTTGGTAAAACGCCTTTGCAGTTGTGAAAGTTGTCTTGAGGGGGGGGGGGGGGGGGGTGAATAGGCAAACACTCATGTGAACCCCTAATTAAAACAATTAGTATAGACAAAAGTCAGACTAAGATGCAACTGTTGACGTCTAAGTCCGGGCTGGTGTCTTAGTCCACTAGGGTTAGCGTCTAAGTTCGGGTCCTGCACACAACAGATTAAGGAACAAGCTCTAGATTGATTTCTAATGAGCAACAAAATTACCAAGAGCTAGCGACAAGTAGTAGCAAGTACTAGAAAGCTTAAAACAGTACAAGAAAGCAATTGAACAAGCTACACAAGTAATTTAGGAGAGGCACAATCAGTAGAGCATAAATAATGAAGGTGAACAATAAGAACAAGAACAAGCACACAAGACACAAAGATTTGTTCACCGAAGTTCAGTCCCACAAAGGAACCTACGTCTCCGTTGAGGAGTCCACAAAGGACCGGGTCGATCTCAACCCTAGAACCTCTTCCAAGCAACCATAAAGGTCAAGCTCGGTTTTCCACTATGAATCCTTTGCAAGGAGGGCAATACACCTCCCGGATCTACCACAAAGTTAGGAGTCTCGGGTGACACCTAACCGTCGAGGGGATGAATCCCCAAGAGTTTAAAACACAAGCAATGCCAATGGTGAAGAGAAACCGAAGTGCTCCAATGCAATATGAGGTGGCTCTCTTAAATGATCACAAATCTCCTCTCAATCCCTCAAGAATCAAAGTAGCAAGCTTAGGGGAGAGTTGGAGAAGCTCAAGAGTGCCCAGATTTGCTTTTTTAGCTCAATGGAGTGGCCAACGACACTTTAGGGATGAAGGGATATATTTATAGCCAGGTGGAGAAAAAGAGCCATTTAGGAGGCAGGGCCGTCTTAGTCCGGTATCGGGGCCCGGACTAGTCCGGCTCTGGAGTTCAAATTTAACACAGACGCTCACACGACCCTCAAGAAACGACTAAGTGTTGGTGACCCGGACTAGTCTGGAAGAACCCGTCCTAGTCTGGATCAAGCATTTTCCTGAAGAAAGACTTTCTGGAAGGATTAACTTGCGTCTTAGTCCGGCCATTGCCGGCTTAGTCCGTCTTGGTTGTTAACTCGGCTTAGTCCGAGAAGACCTGACCTAGTCCGGATGCAACGAGGACCATTATGGTGCAGCCCCGGGAAAGGCTCTGAGCCGGCTTAGTCCGGCCTCTACCGTCCTAGTCCGGCTTCCCATGGTTTCCGTCTTAGTCTGGATTTTGGCGTCTTAGTCTGGCTAGGTCGATTCCATAACCTAACATATTCCATTTTGGCCCAAGCTGACTTAGTCCATCATTTTTTGGATTAGTCCGTGTCCTAGAGAAAATAAGAGAAAGTTAAGGGTTTGGGAATGCAAAATTATGTTAGAAATTAGAGCACTTGGTAAATTTCACCACTTTCTTTGTTGTGCCCCTCTTTATAGTACGGTATACCTATGACTCAAAAAGTAAGAAGGAAAAACTAGGAGTCATCGGTTGCCTTCTTCCTTTTTCCTTTTCATTTTGGAGGGTCGTCTTTGATGCATGAAGTAATTGCCTTGCTCATATACTTAGCAAATGTCATTAGTCTTTTAATTGTTCGTCATTAATCAACCAAAACCCACACAGAGGCCTAGATGCACTTTCAAGTTGGCTTTGGCTCCTCCTTAATATGTGTTTCATCATAATCATTTAACATCTCTCCTACCCCACCATCATCATCAAAAGCCTCGATGCGTTGCCTCACGACTTCGTCTCTCCCACGATGTGCCTCCCATGGTGCATGCACCGGGTATAGTCCTCCATAAATCCATTCTTGATGAGATGTTTACCCATGACATCCTTTGTTTGTCGTTTACGGTTCTCACAAACTCCACATGGACAGAAAGTTTGAGGAGGCTTTCCTTTAATTTTGGAAATGCTTGGTTTAGAAAGCATCAGTATTTTAAATCCATTCATCAGTCATCATATTTGTACTTGGGTGACCCGTGTACATCCACTCACGGTCTTCCATCTCTAATATATCACCGAGCAATATAACAATGAATTGCATCGGACGAATATTTGTACAATCTAATAGGTGAAGGTAGGACCTAATCCCACCCAAGGATGTGTAGATGAGGTAAATTTTCGTACTCTACTCCAAACCGAGATAGAATTTTGGCAGCACCTTCCCGCTATTCTCCAAATACACATCCTGAAAAGGAGATTGTGTTTTCGGAGAACAAGAGGGAGGTGCTACCAAAACTCTGACTCGGGTGGGAGTACAACATGGAAACTAACTCATCTACACATCTTCAGGCTGTCTAAAAAATATGGATAATTCAAAACAGATACGATTATAGATATAAAAATATATGCGTATGTCCAATTATATCTATTTCAAACAAGAGATGCCTAAACCAGGTCATGACATGGAAGGGCGCCTTGGTGAGCTCCACGACCACATCCAGCACCACCGTCAGGCACAGGCAGCACTGACAAAAATACATAATGAGGGTTCGTTCGTTTCCAGGCTATAAAAGCCTTTAGCATTAAATTTTATTATGGCATAAACAAACACCTCCACTAAATTTTAGTGTGTCAAACTTTTAGTCGCCTTAAATGTTTTGACAGTAAATTTTTGCCACTTTTACTGGAAACGAACGGACCCTGAATCTTAAATGTTTGACATGCGTTTTCACGACTTCACAGGATTATTGCTACCCACACATGATCTTCATGGAAGAATGATTGATGTCTATGAACGGACCCTGAATCTTAAATGTTTGATCCTGAATCTGCTTGCCGAATGTAAAAGTGTAGGTAAAAATGGAATTTGGTTTGTCTAAGAGGCAAAGACACAGATACTTAGGATGCACGAGATTGGTAGGGTACCCGTAGCATGGTCGGGCAGACTCGTGGCAGCGGGGTTGGGGCACTGAGGTGGCGGCGTCGGTCACCGGGGCGGTCTGGTTCAGGGTGGCGGCATCAGTTCGCTGGGTGGGCGGGCTCAGAGTGGCGGGGCGCTGATGCGGATGGGCAGGCGGGCTCAGGGACGGGGTGCGTTGGGAAAGACTGGGTGCTGGGCATTGGGAGGTGGCGTGGCGGGCCGCCAGGTGCAGGGGCAGGGAGGCACGGGTGAGTGGGTGTGGGAGTGGGGGGGGGGGGGGGGGCGGAGGGGAGGCGGCGCCGGTCGGTGGCGTGGTGGGTGTAGGGGCGAGGGCGGGGTGGCGGGGACAGGGAGGCAGGGGCGGGGCCGGGCAGGCGGTGGCGGGTGCGTGGAGGCGGCGTTGGGAGCAGGGGAGAAATCGACAGAGATAGAGAGCGAGGGAGAGAAAGGAAGTTACATAAAAATTCCTAGATCTCTTTGCCGAGTGTCTGGGGCGGCACTTGATGAAACTGCTTCTTTGCTGAGTGTCTAGGACCGACACTTGGCAAAGTGCCAATGTCTGAGCCTAGCACTCGGCAAACACACTATTTGCAAATATTTTTTTCCTGAATTTCAGAATAAAATTACAAATTTCAAATACATTTGAAAAATAACAAGTTTGTGAGACATATTTTATATGATCTAATACATATACAAAAATATTTGAAATCAACATCAAATTCAAAACAGCCATTTGACTCAAATTCTTAACAACTCATTCTCAACTATATGATTCTCTTTCCAAGATTCTCCAATATTTGTGCATCATACATGATAAATTGTGCGAAAACTTCTATAGCTTTTTTCTCTATCACCAAATATGTATCATGATATCCTGATAATTCTCAGAATTTTCTGACTTTATTTAATATTTTTATAATATAAATACGATTCGACCACAGGATTGTTGTAATATTTCATGAACAAGATGTGCGAAATTTCCTTTTATTTCCTAGATACAGCGTCACATTAGACTCGCTAACATGAATAATAACTGTCCATTCATTTTATTCTATTATTTGACTCACTTGTAGGTCTAATTTGACATATTCTAGAAAATACTTTTAAATGAAATAAACTAATTAAATATAGCAAACAAACTGACAAATGTATCAACTTCAAACATTGAGTACCATATAGTGTGACAGGAGAGGGAAAAAATTTAAAGGCCATAAGGAAGAAAGAATTATTGTTTGTCAAGCGTCCCAGCAAAACACTCGGCAAACAATATGTTTGTCGACTATCTCAGCAAAACACTCGGCAAATAATATGTTTGCCCAGTATCCTAAGTGGCCCACGTGAGCCGACCGATGCCGTTGACTGGCGGCCATCAAACGTTTGTCGAGTGGGACCTGTTGACTAGTGGCATCAAACAGGTCGCAAACGTTTGACGAATGCCAGTCAATGGCACCGATTGGCTCACGTGGGCTTCTTTGTTGAGTGTCCCATCTTTATCAAGTGCCTGGATGATGTGTGCCAAATATTTTTCCCGTGGCACTCGAGAAAGGCACAAGTTGCCAAGGGTCTATCTTTTGCCGAGTGTTGCTCGTGGGACACTCAGCAAAAGAGTTGATTGTCGAGTGCCCGATATATTGCACTCGACAAATACTGGGGCACTCGGCAACCAGCCATTTTCCCGGAGTGAATTGATAGCTTGCTAGTCTTGTTCTTATTGCTTTTCTACGGACTTGCATGCATAGTACCATTGCTAGCTAGGTGTGTTGATTATATTGGTTGTTTGACTATACGCTAGCTTGCATAGAAATTGATTGGTATGTGAATCACTAGCATACATAGGTTGTTTTTTCATATCTAGGATCTTATATAGTATGCTAGTGTATCTCTACTAGAATTGTATAGGAGTTATTTGAGTGTCCGGTTAAGAGTTAGCATAAAAAGTTTATTGTGTGAGTTTCCTATTCCTCCCTTCTCGGTGACAAAACTTCATACAATAAATCTCTACCGGGTTTGAATCCTCCGAATTTCCTATACATCCATTCCAAAGATGTCACCCTATGCCTTGCGACGCAAATTTATACCAGGCACACAGTCATCGTTGCTGTCGGGCCTTTAATTTCAAGTAAGAATTAAACTCGTCAGGATAACATGATAATAACTATGCCTTGCATGCAGTTTTTTTATCAAAACCCACATGGCACCTATCCTATAGCTGAATATTTGATTTAAGTGTTTTAATCACACTGACTGTACGCATATAGGTACAATCTGCTTAAATGAATCCGGCCAAATTAATAAGCTGGAAAAAGAGAAACAAGGATCTTCTTCTTGTTTCTGTTTGGCTTAGCTCGCATAGGATAGGAGGCAATCCTAGGTTAAAATGATGATCTAGGGGTCACGGTTAGGGACGAAGTAGTTGCAGGTCATGAAGACGGCGCCTCCGTAGCACTCGGCTCGGCCGCACCCGATCTTCTGGTTCTTCTCGCTGACCATGAGACTGAAGTGGCCACAGTCCTTGTAGGGGCGGCCGGCGACGCATTTGCCGGTGGATTTGTCGTAGAGCGGCTCCTCGGCGCTCCAGCTCCAGACGGCGTCCTTGGCAGTGGCATTCCAGCCGGTGCTTTTACCGCTCCTGAATACGCTCTCGCCGTAACTGTTGCCTCCCGAGTGCAGAAGCTGGCAGTCCTTGCGCATGGCGTTGGACCAGCGCCGCGCGTAGCGCGCCAGTTTGTTGTTCCACTTCATCGGCGGCACGCCGTAGCGCTCGCGCACCTTGTTGTGGCCGTCGACGAACTTGCGGGACATGCCTTTGTAGGAACCCGTGCCATTGGTGAAGGACACCAAACCTTTTTCCTTGGCCACCTGCTTTAGCTTTTCGATCTCCTCCAGCTCCTTCTTCTCCCTCTCCTTCTTCTTCTCGTCTTCCTCTGTCGACGACGACGGAGATGCAGCGTGGGCGACGGACGGAGCTGCAGCTTCTTGGACGGACGGAGCTGCAGCTTCATGGACGGACGGAGCTGCAGCGTGGGCAGACGGTGCTGCAGCGTGGATGGGCGGTAAGAGCGATGAGATGTTATTTTCTTTGGCGAGAGGGTTGAGGAGGGTGGTGTGGACGGAGGAGGCAGCTGGGATGTTGGACAGTGCCAAGCAGACGAGAAGCACCGTGAGCGTGGCCATGGCGGCCATGTTTATTCGTTCGGTCGGCTCGTCCGATCCGGCCCTCCTCTCCGGCCGGCGGCGACCGGTGAGCGATCTACTGCCCGCCGGGAGTGCTGTGATGTTGCGATCACGAGGACCGGGCGGGAGGGATGAGGCCTGGCTCGCCGCCCAGGGCTTATTATACGCCATGCATCCGTCGCCATTTTTGGCTCTTTTTTTTTCGCGGACCAACAATGGTTGGGGCCGAGACAAACCAGGAGCACCGGCCGCCTTATTTTGGGACCCTGTTATCTGCAGCTCTGGCTACAGAAAGCAGCATTTGGCCCACTTCCGATCTGGCCAGATACCCATCCTAAAAATGAAGTTGTCCCAACAGGAAAAAAAAAAAGAAAGGTAAACCTATGGCCAGTACAATTACCAAGTACAACATGTAGTCAATCTTTTTCAAGTTCTTGGAAATTTCACACGTTACACAATGCAAGTACTGAAGTACACAACAACACACATGTTATCTATCTATCTATGATCTACTTATTTAAATGAGCATCCACGTTTGCTGTCAAGGCTCACTACCGGAACCGGCTATTTGCTGAATAATGCATGGTGGTTTCCCGAGTGCATTCTATCGGGCACTCACAAGCATTGCTTTGCTGAGTGCCACACAAAAAACACTCAGAAAACACTTTATTGAGTGTTTTTTGTTTTGTTTTGGCATTCGACAAATAAGGTCTTTGTCGAGTGCTGGAGAAAAAACACTCGACAAAGAGAAATTCAAATCATATTTTAAAGAAGTAAAAAAATTAAAAAAAATTCAACTAAAAAATTGTATAAGTTCTCAAGATGTATAATTTTTGTTTTTCTCATTTCTTCATTCGATAAAATGATAATAGCATTGTTCACAAATTCTATATTTCTCATATAGTTTCATGAAACTAGAAAAGAGATATATATGATTTGTGAATAATATTACTACGAAGAAAATGATAAAAATAAAAGTTGTAGATCTTCATAAGTTATACAACTTTGTAGTTGAATGCTTTTTAACTAATTTGAATTAATTTTGTTAAGGAAAAGTACCTTTGAATTTTTCAGACGACCTCGGATGGAGAAACAATCAAGTAACATTTTTATTTGAAATCATATTGTCAATGAAAACTAAGTTTTTTCTCAAATTGGAAATTCAAATTTTGCAAACCACCTCGGATGGAGAAATGCCTAAAATGAAAGTTGTAGACCTTGAATAGTTATAAAACTTTGTAGTTGACAATTTTTTTAAAAAATTTGAGTTCATTTAGAGTTTCAAACAAGCAATTTGCACTTGATTTAGTATAATATATAGGGAATGAAAACGGAGTATAGACTCAATTAAGTTTGTTGTGTAGTGGTTGAGTAGGTTATGCGCAAGGGGGAAGTTGCGTGTTCATGTCCCGCTAATTGCGCAGCGCATGAAAAATGTTAAGCCTCTCTCCCCTCTTTATGAAATCTGTTTTTGCTAATTTTTTCAATTTTTTGCCAAGTGTAAGTTTTGGCACTCGTCAAAGTGTTTGACAAAGACTCTTTATCAAATCTTTGTGTGCCCCTGGCACTCGGTAAATACCCGGTTTCCGGTAGTAGCAATGGATCGGATAACTAGTTAATCGAAAAAAAACTCTTGAATTGAACGAATATTGAATGACTTACATTAGATCTGATATTCAAATAAAAGTTTCTTAAACAAACAATGATATTTACGTCTGATTATTTTTGTGTTAGAAAGAGAGTCCTGCATATAAGAACCTATAGTGCCGGAGGTGGACTCGATCTCTGTTGCTCTTGCACCACTACAGTAACATATAATGCAGGGTGGACTCTACCATAGATCATTCTGTTCAAAAACTGCTGTACGATGCGTGCATCCACTGCCACAAAGGACATGTTTGCTGAGTGCAAGGCACTTTGCTGAGGGCATTCTCGGCAAACACATCCTTTGCCGAGTGTTATAGGTGGAGCACTCAGTAAAAGAGCAACACTTGGTAAAAGTTATGTTTTGTCAAGTGCTGCAAAGGACACACTCGACACACTATCCCCTGTCTATTGTTTTAGGGAAAAGTTCATTTTACTTCCCCTAACAATTCACTTTGTTCAATTTATATCCCAAACAAAATCTTGGCTTAATTTACTCCCTCAAACAATTTAAATCAGTACAATTTACTCTCTGATGTAATTTGTCTTTCTTATTTTATTTGTATAATATGAATTTAGTGCTGAAATTTTGCACAATGATAGTTTTTATAGAACTTTATACTAAAAAAATATAAAGTATATTTTATGATATATTATATAGTTTAATAATATCTAATACTACCTATAGTTAAGCTCTAAAATTATATACAAAATATTTATGAAAAAATAGAAAAATATATTTTCTATCTAACGATTGTTATAATCTTTCATAGTACAAAGTTTGAGCATCAAAATTCTAAGTGTATAACGAGAAACAAAAAAGACAAATTATAACAAGGAGTAAATTGCACCAACTTAAATTGTTTGAGGGAGTAAATTGAGCCAAAGTTTTAATCGGGGAGTAAATTAAACAAAATAGATTGTTTAGAGGAGTAAAATAGACTTTTCCAATTGTTTTAATGTCACTGTCTTGACTTCTCTGTTCACACCCAAATCAATTGATTCATCAATCATATATTAGAAACGAAACGCATGCAGTGGACTAACCGTTATGAAGTACTCTGAATATTGTGGTAGTTGACCTACACACTTGGAGGAAAAAACACAAATTCTTTGACTAGCCGCCCGGGGCTTATTATATGACATCCACCCATTTTTCGCTCTTTTTTTTGGGGGGGGGGGGGGGGGGGGGGGGGAGGGGGGGTCAACACAGCTAGGGCCGAGACAAACCACGAGCACCGATCATCTTATTTTCGGACCCAATTCAACATCCGATCGGGTCGAGGCAAAGCTACCAGCAGCCACTCCCGTGGCAGAGGCCGAGCTGCTCGTAGCCGTCCCCCTCCCCCGGATCTGAGGTCACCCTCGTCAGATCCACCGTCATTGCCGTCAGATCCATACTAGGGAAGGTCGCCGTGTCAGGGAGGGAGGGAGGAGCATGTGGATGGCATAGTGTGGGGGGAGGAGTGATGCACGATGGAGATGAGGAGGGAGAGCACAGAGGAGAGGAGAAACAGGATGACGAGTTGACAGAATGAGGCAAAGGGAGAGGTGCGGGAGTGAAAGACCCCGGAAAGGTGTGACTGTGTGGAGAGGAGAAAAGGAGAAGGGGAAACGAGCCCTAGGATTACAGGACTTTATATACGTACTCAGTTAACTTTGAGTTGAAGCGAGCTAAAATGGACTCGGACGGGCTGAAATGGTCATGTAGCATGTTGCTGGCGTCAGCAAACCTGCCACTATTATTTGTGGAATTGACGTATTCCTCGTGGCGGGTATTGACGATATCAGCAATATGTGCCACTGGGGTTGATTCCCAGTGGCAGTGCATAATCCCAGAAACCTTCTGCAGCTCTCAATGGTGGGTTTTGAGCTTCACCACTACCGGGAAAAAATGCCCAGTGTCACTAAAGAGTCGTTTTGTATTAGTGTGATGAGGTCATAGAATGAGGGTAAATAGTCATAGTCCAGGAATCTCTGTTTGATGTAGTTGTGGTTTATGAAGCCGAGGTTGTCGATATCCATAAAGTCACACATGAAGCCAGAGGTGTAAGGAGGCACAAGTAGGCCTCGTAAAAGCAGGGCCGGTCCTGGAGGGGCGTAAAGGGGGCGGCCGCCCTGGGCCCCCAAAACCGAGAGGCTCCGACCCATAGCATATGCATATATATGTACAAGCAAATTTGACCCATACATTAAGTTCAAGTGGAGTAGCCATTATGACTAGGTTCAAGTTCAATGATTTCTTACATAATTGATTTGAAATAATCAACGAGAAGGTTGTTTGACTAATTATTTTTATATTTTTTATTCAAGTCATGTCAACTAGAAAATATTCATCTGGACATGAGAAAAGGAGAAAGAAGAAAAAAAAGGAGAGTTCTTGGAATCTTAGAAAGGAGTCGTGGATAAATTATATCAACTAGAAAATATCTCAATATTTTTATTGCATATCGAATCTTATTTACTATGTTCGTGACTGTGGCATTAGTTGAAAGAAGCTTTTTAAAATTGAAATTGTTGAAGAACTATTTAAGGTCCACAATGATTCAAGAAAGATTGAATGATTTGGCCACTTTATACATTAAGAAGAAATTGTTGAACGAGGTTTATAGCGACACTATCATTAGTGATTTTACCACTAGAAAATTCTTAGAAACTTTTAAGATAATATACAATCATTTTTATATAAATTTGATTTTGTTTTAATTAGTAATAATATTTTTATTCAATTGACAAAATTTAATTATATATATACATGTATATATAAAGGGTCCCGGGTTTTAGCTTCGTCCTGGGCCCCAAAATACACAGGACTGGCCCTGCATAAAAGGGTTGAAAAAATGAACTAGATTTATTGAGGGCCGGGTCAAAAAAGGTTGAGCTGAAATCTAGTTCATTTTTTATCTACAAATGTGTAAGAGATGGTTAGGGTCGTTAAATGGCCTGTGGGTCATGACCCATTACCAGGCCTAGGCACAAGTAGTAGGTATGCAATGATTTGCTTTGGACAAAGATGATGATGCATTCGATGCACCATGAGGAAGAGGGTTGACGCCAAGGATGAGAAACCGCCACTGATGTGGCATGCATGAGGTTTGCAAGACCTGAGAACGTGCCGCAGATGAAGCTTTATATAGGTGTTGCCAATACTAGACTCATAGAGGAAGAGACCATCACAAACATATATCAATGTTGGAGCAGATCAACAGAGGACACCTCCACAACGGTGGGGTTGTGCATAAGGCAGTGAAAGGAGATGTCATTGCAACCCGCTGCTGTCAAAGTAGATAAAGTAGAGTCAGGATGGTGACTACAGCTGTGGCAGTATGGTCGTGATAGACAAAGACAAAGACATAGACGTGGCAGAACAAACAACCAAGAGTGGCAACATGGACACCCTGAAGAAGTGTGACGATGGTACTCAAGGTAGGTGAAGGAGAACCATCACCTTGGAAAATACCATGTGTGGTTGATCTGGAGGTCGTTGATGCACAAAATGGCGGTGAAGATGCAAAAGTTAATGCCAACATGGACGGAGTTATGCCCGGAGGCACTTTTGTAGTTCATGGCGACTAGCAGCCCAAGGCTCAGAGGCTTGGTAAATGGCCTCGATGATGCAACATAAAAGGTCAAGTGATCAAACCAATGGTGCGTGCGTAGAAACACGATGAAGCCGCATATGTGGACGTTGTGGCGGTGATATCAAGGATATCCTGATGATGATGACAATGTAGTTGGCTCAAACATGTGCACAACCAAATGCAATTCATGAAGGCATCCCTTGAATGCCTGACATCTGCGTCTCACATGTTACCATGTTGTCAACGAGGAACATGTCATAGTAGTTGATAGCGATGTCAACCAAGAAGCATGCGATGTTGATGGGCGATGAAATTTTGATGAATGGATAAAAAATAAGATAGCAACAACAATTGGAGAACTTTGGTAGCATATCAAATAAAGAGAGCATGGCATGGTTCGAGGAACGCATGCACCTTCCATCATGAAGTCCAGTGCATGGGCAGCTTGTCCACGGTGCTTCACACCCGAAAATCGCAGCAGCCTAGCAATGACCCTATGATGCCCGTGATCTGAATCATGTGACGACACCAAGCACTCAAGGACCTTGGCCTAGGGTGTGACATGGCTGCCACTGCTTGTGCCTGGCGCACGCGAAGCTTGCTTGGAGATCCTGATTTGTTTGCTGTGACACAACTCAAATGCGACAATGGCACACGGATCAAACAATTGGTGGCGAAAGCAGGGGCACTGGCCCTCTGTAGAGAATAGATAGATTGGATCATATCGTATTAAAACTCTCCCAAAGGCGGAGGCTGGTGTGGGGGGGGGGGGGGCTATGCTTGCTACACAACATTACTATATAGGAAAATTAACCATGTATTTGACTATAATTTTTGGATCTAGCCTCTCTTGATGCTGTTTCATTACTCTTTGGCCCCCTTCATCCTAAATTCCTTGCGCCACCCTGACCTCTCTTGTATGTATGTACGAGAATACAAGACTTGAAATCTTGACAATTTCTCAATATATATAACAGTCTATACTGCAATATCTCAACTATCAATTATAATTTAACGGCTATTCAAACTTACAAACTTATGACCATATCTCCACCATAAGAATTAGTAAATCAAAGGTCAGAATTAGCAAATCAGATGATCTAGTTCAGCAGCCCTGAGTCGGTCGTACACCCCCAACTGTTAGCAAAATGTCGCTTTCCTTATTATTGTAGACAGTACTGCCTCACAATAATAATTGTTCATCCACTCGCCGACGCATGACCTTGATTATTTTCTCCACTTGACCGCGCTCGCAGCTGAGCACGTCAACCACCAATCAAACACTCAAACCAATCATTCTCACTGTCAAGTCAAGCTCAACGGTCATGGAGGACAATTCCAATAAGCGGCAGCTTCCAAATTCAAATCCCCGCCCCTCGAGTTTATAGCTCCTTATTTGCCGCCCGCTCCATCGTCCATCCACAAACCCCGCGGTCCGCGGCACCACATGAGAACTGGCGCGTGCCTCCTCCTCCTCGCCATTGTCGCCTCCCTCCTCTCACCGCTTGCAGTTGCAGACACGCCACTTTGCTGGGACCAAGGCAGCTACCCGACCAACAGCAGCTACGCGGCCAACATCCAGCGCCTCGCCAACACGCTCCCCCAGAAGGCCGCTTCCTCACCGACCCTCTTCGCGACAGCCACCGTCGGCTCCCTCCCAGACACGGTCTACGGGCTGACGCTCTGCCGCGGGGACATCAACGCCTCCTCCTGCGAGAACTGCGTCACCGCCGCGTTCCGGCAAGGGCTGCGGCTATGCGCAGGAGCCAAGGAGGCCACCTTCTACTTCTACGACCCCTGCTACGTCAGCTACTCCAACATAAGCTTCCTCGCCACCACCACCAATGACGACCAGGATAGACGGGTGGGCTCGCAGAGCATATCTGCACCGTTGGAAGTGTTCGACGCCGCCGTGGCCGCGCTGCTTAACGCCACAGCTGACCACGCCGCGACCGACCCATTGAAGCGGTTTGCCACGGGCGAGGTGGTGGCCGGCGGGAGCCTCCCCGCGATCTACGCGCTGGCTCAGTGCACGCCGGACATGACGCCGGAAAGCTGCCGGAGCTGCCTCGCGGATATAATCCAGAGGGTCCCCTCGTCTTCCAGCGGGACAACGAGCGGGGGGATTACTGGGGTGAGGTGCAACTACCGGTACGAGCTGTATCACTTCTTCTCAGGCAACCCACAGCTGCAGCTACCGGCACCCGGCAACTTGAATCATCCAGGAACAGGTGCGCACCGCGCCTTTGGACAGTAATTTACTAATTTGAGAGCAATAGTTACTTGGCGCTTAATTGCAAATCTCACCCCATATCTCAACCCTAGTTTGAAATTATATCAATCATAAAGTTTTTTTTTGTTGCAAAACCCCACCCACCCCACCTCAATGTAGGTTGAAATAGCTTCCTACACGCGCCTTATGAAACATGTCTACCAATCAAATCTGCTCAATTTCATATGTTTTATTAGTTGACGTAAAGTTTAGAAAATATAGAGTTAGCTAAGTTAAAATTTCTAACACATTTCAATGATATTTATTTATCTTATTTTCATATTAGAAAAATCAAATAGCAAAAATAGTATGAGACAATGTTTAAACTCTAATCAATTTTTTTCACATAATCTCTAAAAATATTTGAATATTATACTTATAAAATATTGTAACATTGACCTCCAATTGGATTGACCATAAGTAAAATAGAGTAGACTTAATTAAACATATGCATATTGAGGTGATTTTTACAACGAAATGTAGTGAGTGGATGGGGATTTGCAACAAAAAGATTTATGGGTGGAAATGTCCAACTCAAAATGACTTATAGAGTGGCTTATGTAATTACCCTAGTTATTTTGTTGTTAGTAACGACAGTCATGGTATTAACTATTCTATAAATAATCTACATCGTTTTCCATTGTTTCAGTACAGTACGTTACATTATCTTGTGCATTTCTTTTAGGGCAATCAGAAGAGCTTTATTAAGACATTATCTTGTCCATCACTAATTAGTGCAGGATTACAATCCGTTTATTAATTGTTTTAATGTCACTATAACTTGTGTAGTGTTGTCTTGATGTCACTATATCTTAACTTCGCAGTTCCATCCCAATCAACTGGTTCATCAATAATATATTGAAAACGAAATGCACGAGTGGACATTGACCGATTCAAAGTACTAACTGAACATTCCGGCCGTTGACTTACAGGGAAGAAAAGGCACAAATCTACAAAAATCTCTGCAGCTGCTGCTGCTTCTTTTTTCCTGGTGCTGATTGTTTCGGTTTTTGTTTTCATTGGTTTGAAGAGGCGGAAGAAGGACAAAAACTGTGAGAATCATATGCCTTTTATTTTGACAATTTAGAGTGTTTAAGATTGATTTCAGTTTGCCGATGCCACTTATATCTTTTTTACAGCACAAGCACCCATAATCCCATGGTCAACACCTCCAGCAATGAAAGCTGAGGGCGGGAAGTGTGCCATCTTCGATTTACAGACACTGCAAGAGGCAACCAACAGCTTCCATGCGGACAATAAGCTCGGGGAGGGTGGGTTCGGTACCGTATACAGGGTAAGCATCAAATAAATATTATATGAGAACGAAACAGAAGCATTGCCTCCTCTTTATTTTTATGGCTAAAATATAATGTAATATTTACAGGGAGTGCTCTCTGATGGACAACAAATAGCAGTGAAGTTGTCACGGGGTGTTAATAAGGAGGGTCTGAGCCAGTTGCAGAATGAAGTGCAACTATTGGCTGTGCTACAGCACAAGAATCTTGTCCGATTACTGGGGTTCTGCTCACACCATGATGAGATTTTATGCTTGTTTATGAACATGTGATAAATGGGAGCCTTGACAAATATCTATTCGGTACTAATTTCTTGAGTCACTATCATTTGCTACCTCCATTCCAAATATATTAAGGGTGTGTTCGGTAGGGCTTATGTTTATATTAAAAATGGTTTATGTTTTAGCTTATCTATAAAAAGTGCTTATTTGGCTTATTTGATTTATTGTAGTATAAGCTTTCAAACCGTTTGGTAAAATAGCTTATCCATGACTTATTCTAGGGAGGGATGGTCCATAAGCTCAAAAAGCTAGTGTTTGTTGGCTTTGCTATTCTAGTAAAAAAAGACAAATACCTTATAAGGGCTTATTGCAATAAGTGCTTATTGCAATAAGTGCTTATGCAAAATAGCTATTTGACAGAGCTTATGATTTTTTACACTATAAGCCACTGCATAAGCCATTTCATAAGCCCTGCCAAACACACCCTAATTTGTTATATTTCGTGCAGCCAAATAACCTTTTTTTTCATAAAAAAAGTAATCTAGTTTTGTAAAATTATTAAAGAAGCACGGATTATGAAAAATATATTGTTAATTATGCTGTATAACATATGACTTTTCATCTGCTAAGATACATTTAATTCATTTATGTTTCTGAAACAGATAATGCTACGGGAACTATCCTAAACTGGGAGCAGCGATACAATATCATTCTTGGAATTGCCAAGGGAATACTATATCTCCACGAAGATTCAAGAATAAAGATGATTCACCGAGATTTGAAAGCCAATAACATCTTGCTTGATGAAAACATGAACCCTAAAGTTGCGGACTTTGGATTAGCAAGGCTATTTGGAGGTGATCATACTCAGACAAAGACAGCACATGTGGTTGGAACATAGTAAGTTCCTAATCCTCTAAAACGGCATATGACAATAGTGTATTAGAGTCTAATACTAATCACTAATATCATTACAGTGGATATATGGCACCAGAATATGTAATGTTTGGGAATGTGTCGACCAAGACCGACGTTTTCAGCTTTGGTGTTTTACTCCTGGAGATTGTAACGGGCAGAAGGAATGGTAGTTCTGACGATGCAAACAGTGATGTTTGTCACCTAATAACTGATGTAAGCTTCTGTCTTCTCATTTTGGTTGATCAACTGACTAGCTGATTCAAGCAGCATATGAAGTATCTGATAGAAGCATCTAATAGGTATGGAACTATTGGATCCAAGGGAGGGCGTTGCAACTTGTTCAACAATCACAGCATGAATATTCAGAAAGCAAAGCTCTGCGATGCGTCCACATTGGTCTTCTTTGCGTGCAGCAGAATCCAAACGATAGGCCAGAAATATCTTCAGTCGTTTTAATGCTAACCAGGAGCAGAATAGAGCTCCAGACACCGCGACGGCCTGCATTCTTCTTTGGGAATGATGCGGTTAATGGCATGGCAGAAGAAAATTTTTCGGTGAACACCATAACTAATACTGATCCCTATCCTAGATAACAACCCAAAGGATATATATGATTATAACAGTTGACATGCCTTTTCTTTATGTTATAGATGGTGTCTACATGCTATAGCCCAAACCTTTGTAACCATACTTTTGTAACCATCAAAGATTAAATGCATTTGCGGCGACCAGGGTATATAACTTTAATTTTGTTGATGAAATAGAACTTCTCTTTGTCTAAAAAAGCTAATTAAGTTACACGGTGTAATTCAACAAAAAAGGCAATCCTTTTTTCCTCTTTTTTGTTTGTGAACACGCAAAAACTTTGAGTTTGATATTTCATACAACACTATCACAAAAAGGTCTTTTAGAGGCGGTTGAAAAGCAACTGTAGTAGCGGGTATCAAATCTGCGTTACACAATCACAGCTAAAAATAGAAGATTTGTGTTAGCGGGTCTAAAAATGAATGAATTAACCGCCGCAGAAAATGAAACTGTCACGGCAGGTGACATCTTCATCTGCCACTACGAATAAATCTAAAAAAATATAAAAAAATGATTCCAACTGCCGTGGCCAGATCTACCGTCATCGGGAGAGGAGGTGACGGAAACGCGTCCATTGTCACATGTCGTCCACCACCGGCGGAGAGGATGGGGTAGGGCTGACAAAGCCGCCGTCACATGCTGCCCACTGCTGAGGCCTCTCGCTGCTCGAGGAGTCATTGTCGCCGCTGCCCGGATCCACGCGCTGCTCGAGGAGCCGCCGCCCGGATCCGCGGTTGTTGGGGAGCCACGGTCACCGCCACTCCAGGTGCCGCCGTCGCCGCAGCCCGGATCCGCCCGCTACTTAGGGTGCCGCCATCACCGCCGCCCGTCGCCCGTTGCTCGGGGTGCCGCTGTTGCTACCGCTCGGATCTGCCTACCGCTCGTGGTGCCGCCATCGCCGCCGCTCGGGGTGTCGCCATCGGCGCCACCCAGATCCACCCGCTGCTTGGAGAGGAGCGGGCAGCACAGTGACGGGAGGGAGAGGAGAAGGAGAGGAGGGGGGCGGCGCGGGGAGAGAGGAGGGGAGTGGTGCGGGGAGCCATGGAGACAGGAGGGGTGGGGCGCGGGGAGAGAGGAGGGAGAGGAGGAGTGCAGCGTGGGAGTCAGAGAGAGGAGGGGTGGGGTGGCGAGTTAGGGTTAGAATGTGGTTTATATACAATAGAGTATAAGGGGGCTTGCGTTGCTATG
Source organism: Eleusine coracana subsp. coracana (assembly GCA_032690845.1). Lineage (NCBI taxonomy): Eukaryota > Viridiplantae > Streptophyta > Magnoliopsida > Poales > Poaceae > Eleusine > Eleusine coracana. The sequence goes on from CM064430.1 coordinate 49,852,771, forward strand.
TAGTGGCGGTGACTAAGTGGGCCACCACTACAAATAGAAAATAGTGGTGAGTGACTTAGTGGACCGCCATTATAAATGTATTTCTATTTATAGTTGTGGTTCATTGTTGGGCCGCCGCTAATGCAGGTTTGCCGCCGCCGCTATAGGCCATTTTTGTGGTAGTGCAAGAAAGGCTCAAAGTGGTCGAGATTAAATTACATCACGCCTTAGGCCTGGCACATCAGCCCTAGTTAGATTGTAATTGGCGTAAAGATAAAATGACTAGCTATGAAAAACTAAGGAGGTCACACCACGACATCTTTTAGACCTCCTTTGGATCTGTTCTTCGGGTCTCCAACTCCGACTATAGTCCATAGAAGCCAAAATGGGTGAAGTATAAATTATGGGCATCACGGGCTTCTGACCCTGAGGTTTGTAGTTCATTTAGGCCAAAATAGAAAAAACTGATTCAGTGAGCAATCTCTACAACTTATTAATTGAGGTGTGATCGTTCACTTCGTGTCTGCAAAATTTTTGATTGAATCCAAAACGGTTTTATACCTTCCATATCAAGCATTGACTTTTAAAAATCATAAATCCCACGTCCAGAGTCCAAATGAGACAAACTCGGACCCTATCTCGTAGCTCTCAAAAAGTCCTACAACGTTGGTATTCAATAGATTTACAGATTCAAAAATCTTTGTGTCTTATGATATAAAATTATCTATTCCGATTCGGACTCCTCTATGCGCGTCTCCTTGAAGAGCCTATATCTCATAGCTCCGGAGCACAAATAATATGATGCATATAGGTTCCAAAAAGATCTCGACGAGATCTACAACTTTTGTAGTCATACTTTTTCCATTGGAGCATGTCTTAAAGTCCAAAACCGCAATGCAATACAGTGCTATTTCTGGACTGAATAAATTGATTTTTTTTTCTTTTCGGATAAACCTTCTAGAAATCTTAGTCATTGGGTCACGACCTTGGGTTTACATGTTAGGTTTCATGTATGTACAGAGGTATCTTGTAGGTGTTATGGGCTTGTACGAAACCCGGAGTCAGACTTCATATCGTTACTTCTTATTTTTGAACCCTTTTAGTGTTATTTCACCTAATTCTACAATATCTCAAATAACACTACATGTCAAAATTATCAATATTAGAGATAAAAAATATATTTATGATGAGAATATGATGTAAAATGGTGAGAAAATGATTGCTTCTGTATATAAAATGGTACACTAAAAAGCATCAACAGTAATATAAATATGATCTTTCATGTAAAAATATTAATAATACTATATATATCTAACAAATATATTGTGTAAATGATATTTTATTTAAATCATACAAAGTATTTTATTTTTCTTAAACCTGTCACAATACGCGTGCATTTTGCTAGTATAAAATATAATCGATTTGTCAAACGGGGCTGGAGTAGAGGGAGCCAAACCAAAACAAGCCTAATAGTGTTATCAGGCTATGCGTGCAACCAGTAAGTTGTCAGATGGGGGTAGGATGAATAATCAAGGTAGTATGATATGCAGAAGAAACAAACTCTAAGAAATAAAGAAATCTAAGCGTATAAACTAAAGGTTAAATGGGTTGTGTTCCTAATATACTGATACACACAGTTGCATAATCTGCACATACACATACATGCACATAACTAAGGCTTAGGTTCATTCATTAAAGCAATTTGGGCACGAGCTTACCCCTGAGTGTGATGGATTACAAAGGATGGATAGGGCTATGATCACCTATTGCCTAACTCTACCATTCATGGGAGTATGAAATATCCAACGTTATATATCTACTAATTCAAACACTTTGCTTGCATAAAAAAACATACACATGAACATATATAACAAATGTGTAATATGAAATTTAGTTCTTACAACTTAGGTAAAGATTTAGGATACCTAAAACAATGTTCAAAAGTCGATTACAATGATAGTGTGACATGGCCACCTTAAAATGAGGGGCTAGTCGAAAGGATCAGTATTAGGTCTTGACAAAGCAAGAGTCTAAAAATAGGCACATATACACATAACAAAATATAGTTTGTATTATTACAATTTAGGTTCAGATTTGAGAATATAAAAAAAGTTTGAAATTTTGAGTACATAGATAGCGTAAACTATCATCTCAATGTTATTAACCTACAATAAAGCACATAGAGCCCGTAGATGTGCCTCATCTCCAGAAGAACACCTGCAACAAAACAACATTATATTGAACAAAACTTTGAGCAACTAATGCTCAGCATTATGGGTGAAAATGATCTATATTTGTCGTTTGTCCGACCGGCTGAAGACATATGAATTGAATATGACAAGTTGCATCGGAAAATCACCGTATATGGCTTTGGAGTCGGATAGCTTGTTGCTGATATGGCTCTGAAATGGGCAGCTATCCGTCGGCTCAATATATACGATGTCAACATTGGATATTTTTACATAACAGCGCATCGGATAGCCGAGTTCTCTTGCCCATGGCTGCCCAGCCCATGTGACTATGCACGCAGCAATCTGCCAAGTCTATGAGATCTAGATAACAATGGTGCCAAGCACTCTCATTGAGGATCAACTGCTGTACCCTGCATAACGTCCATCTTGTAAGTCGCTGCTTCGAGTGCAGCATGAGCAGGTACCTCAAAGGTTTTCTCTTTGCGCACAAATTTGTATGTTTGTGCATGACGCTTTTAGATTTTGGTCTCAAATTGTTTTGCATATGAACTGTGCCTTTTATATGTAGCATGGAAATGCTAGCCCGTCACTTTAGCTCATGCTGGTGATCGGTGAGGTGGCACCGATACAGTATACACCATGTGCTCGTGTGATAGTACTGCATTTTAAACATATGAGAGATGATATTATTATTGTAAACTATGAGTATGATGTTTTAAGGGGCTATGCAAAACAATTACTCATTACCGGGCTGATTTCAAAACATATTTGATTCGTATCTGATACGTGTCCAATTTTGATTCTGATAGAAAATATAAAATAGAATATGGATAGACAAATATTTGTCCCGTGTCGATCTGATTTTACCCCTACTCAGCATATCTTACCCATAAAAAATGGCACCCTAAGACCAAAATTGAGCATGTAGAGAGCTGTCTGGGTTGCTAAAATTAATTACAAAATTAAATAACACTAATAACTGATTTTTTCAGATTTTAGCCAAGTTAAAAAGGTTCTTGCATAAAGATAAATGTTGTGCAACTATACTAATACATAAAGTTGCAATAATACAATGAATTAAAGTAGGATTCTGTCTTCACTTGACAACATTTTGAATTATTATTGTTTTGCTAGTAGTTTTCCTACCAAGCTACACATAAAAGCCTTCCACAAAAAATTCTAGATCGGAACACTTTTAGTTCTTTGGATTGTGGGATTTGTGAGTTGAGTGTTGCCTTGATTCTTTGCAAGATAATATTTTTCTTGGATGAATGAGATATAGTTTTTAGAAAATCTTTATATTAATACCTTGTTTGAGGAGTGATCTACTTTGAGAGTTGGAGTTATCTTTATAATTTTTTAAATAAGATGAATGGTTAAAGTTCACGAAAAATATCAATGATGATAATAATTTTTTAAAGAAAACTATGGCACTCCTCGGGAAGTGCCTGAACATTTTATTGCATTGGTAACAATATGCAGATTGTTACAATATTATATTTACAGTATAGGAGCAAAGAAAACTCCGGAAAAGAAAAGAGAGAAAAATCTATTAGCTAATTCGAATTTGCTATTCTAGTGCTCCATTCTAGTAGGAAAGAACAATCCCTTTGATTGCAATATCTATATGACCATAGTGCAAGATCTTCGCGTATTCTCCTGGATATTTTGAGGTTTGATTCATCTTCATAGCGGAATACTTTCGCATTTTGGCATTTTCAAATATTCCAAAGGAAGCAATTAAGAATGGTACTTCGAAGCTTCTGGGAAACAAGCTGAAGATCATGAACATGTGTCCATAGCGACTCAATGTCAGTAATGCTCTCGGCAGAGGGGAGATTTATGGATGCCTAAAAACTGACTACTCTGGGACAGCGTAGGATTGTAGGAAGAGATGTTCTGTGTCTTCTGATAGTAGACAAAAGGGGCATTGGGCCGAGTCTCCCATGTTATGTCTATACATTCTTTCTCTAGTGTTGAGGCACCGATGATAGGTTAACCACAAAAAGAACTTGCATTTTGGTGTGACGAAGTTGTCCCAAATCCTATTAGCGAAGGCATCAATTGGTTCTTGTTGGAATTCCAGCGCGTATAGTTGCGTCGAGGTTGGGTTAACAATTTTGGAATAAAGTAAGTAGATGTACAACCAGCATGCAGCTTCAAATTCCATGATTGCAACGAGAACAACGTATGACATGATCATGACGAGGAGAAGCAACTGCATTTCAGAGTAGTTTTGATCTCTTTATAATACACGTCAACACCATGCCCTTGCTGTCACCGTCCTCTGCCATGTGCCACCACCGTCACCATGCCAGGGCACCGCCACCGGCACGCGCCCCTGCCCCTCGCCGGTAGGAGGACTATAAATACAAATACACCTACAGCTCACGCTCCCTCTGTTCATTTGTTACATCATGCAACAATTGCAGCAAAATGGCGTCGGTTGCTTCCTCATCCCGACGGCTTCTTTCCTTCACTCCGACCACTACAGAACAAAGAAGTTGGGAACCATGTTTATTTTGCCAGATGGCAAGGACGACAACTTCCTTAGAGACTTGACACCTTTCTGCATAATTTACGGTGCATATTTGTACCTGACTACCAAATTATCAATGGCGTCCAAAACTTTACATGGATCCGTCGTCAGTTATAATACACTGCCGACATGCTTTTCCATCAACAATAACCTATCTTTGAGTAGGCGCAGCAGCGGCGCGCCTTAAGCTGCGAGAAGCTTTATGATAGACCATGATACTAGGAGACATAAGGTATCATGAAGATAATCTAATCGTCTATTTAATTAGGTAATCTTGCAAGTACTTGCTAATTCCCTAGGGTAATTAGGTCTAGAAAAAACTGTTTGTTTCACAAATGAAGGGATGAGCCGTCGCCGCCGCGTAACGCTGTCCGGATCTTTGCTGGTGCGGCGGCGCCAACCGGTGTATCCTTCTTCCAGCCCCTGAGCCTGCTGCCCTTATTCCTATCCTCGAGAGCGCGTTCGGACATTCAGGTTCGAGCGGCGTTTATTGTGCTCCCTCATCTAGGAGGTCTGTTGTGGCAAACTGGCCAGCCGTATGCATATCCAGCCATCTGCTCAGGTCCGTCCATCTTTATCAGGAAGGGCACTGGCCAATACGTTACTGCCGCCATTGACATTCTACCTTAAACAATAAACACCATATAATTTGCAAGTTTGACACCATATGATACCTAATTATAATACCATGATATTCATAGGAGAAAAATGTATCACGGTAACGATCTGAGCCGTGAGATAAAGAAAATGGATGGTATGTATTTATTTGGGTCTACAGTAAAAGTTTTCTAAGCTGGATGTAACCATCCATGTCGAGGTTGCCTCATGAATAAGTCGTGTGTTCCCAACTATACGCCCGCCCCCATGCATGGCGTCACTACGGGAAACTTGGTGTTTGCCGCCCTAGGCACTCGACAAAGGAGAAAAAGCCCTCGGCAAAGGCTTTGCCCAGTGTCAGCACTCAGCAAAGAGCCCTCGGCAGCAAACCTCACGGCACAGTCGACTTTGCCGAGTGTTAAAAATCGGCACACAACAAAGATTTTACCGAGTACTTAACTGCACACTCGAAAAAAAAAGCACTTGATGGCACAAAAATGGCTGACGAATCTTTTACCGAGTGCCCTGTTGACTAGGCATCGACAAAGGGTCCGGGCTTCGCCGAGTGCCATTTGATCGGGCACTCAACAAAGGCGCCAGGTTTGCCGAGTGCCGTGTATGAGACACTCGGTAAACATGCCCGGGTTTGCCGAGTGTCAATGTCAAAGCACTCGGATGAGTTGACCAGGATTTGCCGAGTGCCATGGTCAGAGCACTCGGCAAACCCTTTTTTTCCAGAATCATTTTAATTTGTTTTTCTTGTCCCCACAGTCAAAAAATCACATTATATACATCACATTGACTAAGCTGTTCGTAGGCCACTGGTTGAATGGGCGCAGCAATCGATCAACATGTAAATTGCTGCCAGCTGTGTGAATGGCATCAATAATAAATCATTGATTAAGGAATTGTGCATTATTTGTTTGTTTACAAAGAATCATGTATTTCTATACTTAAGTAGGAAAAGTACTGTTGACTTTGTTTCTTATCAGCTGTATGCCTGTATACTAGGACTTCGTAATTTCGCTGCCAGTTACGACTATATAATAGGAAACTGATCATTCCTCGTTCAAATTGCCAATGATGTTTTATTTTCTGTGAGAATTTCTAGAATTGTTCTCCGGTTCAACTGACGGAGGGGGCATCCATGAATAAACACTTATAAAACTCCCGTTCCGTTTTCTCATTCTGGTATATACCTGGTGTACCCTACACCTCATCTGATCAAATCCTCTTCAACCTCATGCTTAGTTGCCTCCACAAACTCAGTCTCTGACCGTATCGAATATTCTCTCGTCATTGCTTGATTTCTTCGTCAACGGTGGTTGTGTGATTGGGGGCTGCTAACACATCCCAAGAGTGTGAAACGACTAGCCGTAGCCGGCTCCAGCATTGCTCGTCAAACCCAGGCGATCCTCCACCATATATATATACATGATTGGCGGCAAGGGCAATTCCATGGTTCAAACTCGGGCAATTTAGCGGCTCTGCTTCTTTGCCTCCTTGTTCTGCATCCATCTCGGCACCATGGCCATGGGCGGGTCCCACCTCGGCATTTCTCTCCTCCTCGTGGTCGTCGCCGCCCTACTGGCGCAGCAGGCGGGCGCGCAGCCGTGGCAGGTCTGCGGGATCAGCGGCAACTACACGGGCAACAGCACCTACCAGTCCAATATCAAGCTCCTCTCCACCACGCTCCCCGGGAACGCGTCCTCGTCCAGTGACCTCTTCGCCAAGGCCGGCGTTGGCGCCGACCCGGACACGGTGTACGCGCTCGCGCTCTGCCGCGGGGACATGAACGCCTCCGGGTGCGGGTCCTGCGTGGCCACCGCGTTCCAGGAGGCGCAGCAGCTGTGCGCCTTGAACAAGGACGCCACCATCTACTACGACGAGTGCTACCTCCGCTTCTCGAACCGCAACTTCCTCGACGCCACCAGGAACGAAAACAGCATGGTCCTCATGAACACCGAGCAAGTGAGCTCGCAGGTGCCGGTGTTCGACGCTGCCGTCGCCGCGCTCCTCAACGCCACGGCCGACTATGCTGTGACGAACTCCACGAGGCGGTTCGCCACGGGAGAGCAGGACTACGACCGCCGCAGCTACCCAACATTGTACGGGCTCACGCAGTGCACGCCGGACCTGTCGCCGGACGACTGTCGGAGCTGCCTTGGGGTTTTGATTGGGAGGATGCCGCAGTACCTCAGCGGGAGGGAAGGCGGCAGGATCACCGGGGTGCGGTGCAATTTCAGGTACGAGGTGTATCCTTTCTTTTCCAGTAGCCCGTCGCTGCGGCTGCCAGCGCCAGCTCCTGCGCCGGTTAACGAGGCGCCGACGGCGACCCCACCAGGTGAGAGATGTCGATATTAGATACAGAGTTTGCTTATATATAGTTTGCAAGTTTTGTTGTTTGTATGTTAGAGCTATACATATATCTCCTCCTTGGACTCAGATATGTGTCTCCAAAAGACCAAAATATAACACACACATATAATAATAATAATAATAATAATAATAATAATAATAATAATAAAATCCCACGCATACTTCTCTGCTCTGTTCTCACGTCCTTGCTCCGCGTGGCTTGTTGATTAGTAACTTGGGGGCAACAACTAAAACTAGTCAACCTACTCACACATTTGTACGATTAATCTTATATATTATCCTAAATATTATATAAATTATTATCAATATCCATCAACTATTTGGATATGATTAAAAAAAAGAAAATAACTTGCTATGTGTGGACTTGTATTTATTGATATTGCTCTACTCATTCAAAGCTTAATTAGGTAATAAACTAGAACTATTCAACTATCATGGCATTATAATCAAAATATTTAGATTTAAATAATATAGTGAGTGTAGTATTACCTAACATAATTTTTAATGTGCATATAGGTGCTTGATTATTTGGTGGAACCCTCATATCTAGGTTCCAATGTTTTCTAAAAACCAGGAAATGCATTCACGTTCTATGTATATATCCTGCTAGAGAGTCAATATACAGGAAGTCTCATGCATTGAAAGTAGGGTATATTTATGAACAATTTTTGATTTTTTTTCTAAACCCATGTAAGAAGTATTCTCTGAATCGGTATATGTGTATGTGTTGTTGCCACAACCGAGAAAAACATTTGTTTTAAAGACACATATATTTATGTTGTCGTGTGTTCATGAATTCTTTTTGAATTTTGTTTTTTCAACAGCCACGTTAATATGTTGCTACCACAACACATGTTTTTTCTCGTTTGTTCTCTAAATAGGTTAAATTTCTAAAGTCATATATGGATATCATGCATGTATAATCCCAAACTGGTTTAGGATTTTTTTCTTTATTATTTAAATGAAATTAATTGTGAGTAATTTAAAATTATATTGAAGGGTATTTTAGTCTATTATTTTTATAATGGTAGTGGTGAGTAATTTACATAATATTAATGGTGGGTAATTTAATATTATGTGGAAGGGTATTTTGGTCTAAATTTTTCATAATGGCAGTGGTGGGTAATTTTTATTTTTTTTCTTTGATTAACGTGGAAATTTCTAGGCCTTGAAAGGGAACGTGAAGGCTTAGTAATTTAAAATTACATGGAAGGGTATTTTAGTTTATTATTTTTACAATGGCAGTGGTGGGTAATTTACATAGTGTTAATGGTGGATAATTTAAAATTATATGGAAGGATATTTTCGTCTAAATTGTTCATAATAGCAGTGGTGGGTAATTTTTCTTTTTCTTTTTCTCCGATTAACGTGAGAATTTTTAGGCCTCGAAAGCGGACATGGAGACTCCTTTTCTTGATCAAATATATATATACTATATAGGAAGTCTTTTTCCTACTTCTAGGTGTTGCTTTAATTTACTACTTGTTTGATTGGAATTAGCGAGTTGAGCACGAAATGAATTGTTAATAGCTGACATTTAGCACACTAGGCGGGTAAAGTGGTGGCTTGGGGCCCACCCGCCACTGCAAACTACAATACTACAATCACCGGAGGCCCTTGTTGCAATAGTGAATATGAAGTAACATAGTATTTATGTGATGTCACGATTTCTTCCTAAGAATTATTGATTATTAAAAGGGCTCCTGAAGATCAAATTATGTGACAACTGGCAAAGTCCTCTGTTCAAGTATGTGTAAAATTCTCGAAAACAATTTATTATGTTAGCTGCATTTATTCATAGCGTATTGGTCTAACATAGTTTTGGACGAGTTCTTCAGCCCGTAAATTTTGTAAGAATCTGGATAAAACCATATTGGTGTATAGTGGTGTAGAACTTCCGGAGGTTCAACTATAATAAGATTTGCTCCACACGGTCATCATTTATATATTGTGCCTCTGTTTGCAGGAAGATCAAGAAACAGAACAAGGATTGTACTTGCAATTGCATTACCAATAGTAGCTGCAGTTCTAGCAGTCACTCTGGTGTGTCTCTGTTTGTTAAGGAAGAGGAGGAGACCAACAACAGATCTTCCACAACCTTGTAAGTTGTCTTGGCAATTTGAAATTTTGAACTATTTATAGAGACAGATTTTGATAACAGAGATAAGTGCTCCTTTTTATATTTGATTATTCTGACTGTTTTAAATATTATTGAGCTAATTTAACAGAAGGTTTTGTATTGTGAAAAATTCTCAGTTTATAAATCATGTCACGATATGCTTTCTTCTCTAACAGATTCAAGAAATCCCAAGGACATTGAAAGCATCGATTCACTTCTTCTCGATCTATCAACGCTACGTGTGGCAACCGATAATTTTGCTGAGAATAACAAGCTTGGTGAAGGAGGATTTGGTACAGTTTATAAGGTTGGCAACCACTCATACTAATTAAATTAACAGTGTGGTTTCGATATAACCATTTTAGGGTACACACTTGTGCAGGGTATCCTTCCTGGTGGCCAAGAAATAGCTGTGAAGAAGCTCTCACAAAGTTCAGGACATGGGATACAAGAGTTTAAAAATGAGCTTGTTCTGGTTGCCAAGCTTCAACACAAGAATCTTGTTAGGCTGGTTGGTGTTTGCATGCAAGAACATGAGAAACTGCTTGTGTATGAATACATGCCCAATAAAAGCATGGACATCATTCTTTATGGTACGAGATATTTTTTCAGTAGCATAAACACTACCAAAAAAAATAACACTAGTAATGACATGTCAATTTTTATTGAACTGCTAGATACTGAGAAAAGCATGCAATTAGATTGGGGAAAGAGATCAAAGATAATAAATGGAATTGCTAGAGGATTACAATATCTCCATGAGGATTCTCAGCTGAAGATCATTCACCGAGATCTTAAGGCAAGGAATGTGCTACTAGATTCTGATTATACTCCTAAAGTTTCCGATTTTGGATTGGCAAGGCTCCTGGAAGGGGATCAATCGCAGGAGGTCACAAAGCGTATCGTTGGAACATAGTAAGTATTAGTTTTTGGTGGGGCTATATGGCCATTCGGGTCCATCATTGGTTATTCTCGATTGATTATTGAGGCTGAGTCGTGCTAATAATAGTTGCTTTGTATCCATGTTGCAGCGGATATATGGCACCGGAGTATGCCATGCGGGGCCATTATTCTATAAAATCAGATGTCTTCAGCTTTGGTGTTTTAATCTTAGAAATTTTAACAACAAAACGAAGCAGTGGTTCCTTTAATATTGAGCAATCTGTTGATGTCTTAAGCTTAGTAAGTCAATATAACTATTCTCAAACTCTGTAAAATAGCACCATGTTGCAAAAAATGCTAACACAATTCACATCAGGTGCAGGTGTGGGAGCACTGGACCACAGGAACAATTGTTGAGATCATTGATTCATCTCTTAGGGGCAATGCTCCTATGGAACAGGTGCTCAAGTATATTCACATCGGGCTACTGTGCATTCAGGATAACCCTGTTGATAGACCGACAATGTCAACAGTAAATGTCATGCTTAGCAGCAGCACCGTCTCTCTCCCGGCTCCATTGAAGCCTATTTGTTCAGAGTCACACCCTAGAGCTACACAGTCTAGTGGCTTACCAGGGGCATTGTCGCCAAATGAAGTTTCAATTACCGAACTAGAACCAAGATGAGTTCTAAGCCCTCCATGTTAGCAAGGCAATTGTATTCTTTTGAATAAACTTAAGAGGGCAAGGCATGATGCATGCCATCCTTCAGTTATGTTACTTCTGGAGTATCCTCCATGATGCATGTCTTCTGCACAACTTTCTTTTGAGAAATCCAAGTCAATAAAAATATGTATTGAGTTATATATAAAACAATCATGTCAGTTACTAGCTGAATCTGATAATAATATAAATACAATACTCCCTTAGTCAAATTTCAAAATATAAGACATGACCGTCTTTAAGGTACCATTATGACTATAAATTGACTTGCTATATGAATATACAATATATTTCTCAAAATAATGACCATATAAAACTACCATTCATGGTGATTTTTCATTGCCAATATGAAAATTCATGGATATTCAAAGTTCTAAAATTTGATTATATCCTGATATTCAAATTAAACTGTAAATTCTAAAATTTGTAATCCTTCTTCACGTTCGTCTACGTTCACTATACCACGGTGGATTATTACCGCCCTATAATAGCTATCATCAACCAGTTGCTAAAAGTTGCCCACGAACTCTTGGTCAGTAATACAGGATACACCGATGCACTATCAGTCGGTAATTATCAAAACATTTACCGTTGGTATGTCAGTCGGTAAAAGCCATAGGTTGTGTTTGACTGTCGGTCGGTAAAACATTTCATTCAGCCGAGTGGCAAAATGCGCCACAAATTTCACAATACATGCCAAATCCAAATATTTTCCCTTCTCCCCGCCTCCCCGCCGCCTACAACCCAATCTCTTATGTCGCATCATGTGTCTCACCCACCGCCCAGCAAGAAGCCCTGCCTCCAAATCTGGCCTGCCGTGCCCGCCGTCACAGCCACCCGGTTGTGCCCCTGATGGCCCCACCCAGTAGAAAGCCTCGCCACACGCCCAAGCCCCTCACGTCGACCCCCCACCAGCAAGCCAGTCACTGTGCATGCCCGAGACATGCACCTCCCCACCTAGCAGGAATCCCCATCGCCGCCGCCTCCCCATCCAGTAGCAAGCCATCGCTGTCAGGGAATGTTGCACCGTCCAAAACTTCATCCAAGATCCAGCGGTACCTCGCCATGTCTCACCATAGTCGAAGACGACCCACACAAACAGCACGCCAAGCCTCACCGTTTACAAGATTTGGGCTTGACCTCTCCCTCATCCAAGACCCAGAAGCGTGCTGCCAATCATCGAGTTCTTCAATCTGGACCAGGAGGTTGCTGCCACCCAAAGCCTGGCCATCCTGCTCTGTAAGTTGTCACCTAGTCTTTGATTTTTTTTTCTGAATATGTTGTACTATAAATGATATGTGTGATTGTTCCATGGACAATAACAATTATGTATGAGTTTATGCTAATGGTTAATTATCTGGATTATGTTAAATACGAGGTTTTGTGCTGTCATTGTGTGAATCAATGCCAATGGATGTTGGGTCGGTAAATCTAGTAGTACCGATGGATGATTGGTCGGTATTGTTTTTGAAACAGCGACCGGTGAATCGCTAAAGAACTTGTTGGTCGGCAAAAGTTTTATCGACGCCACTTATGCTGACCAACAACTACCAACCAATCGTGCGTCGCTTATAGTCCACCGTGGTATAGTGGTTGTAGGCTCTTGGCAGGAGCCACTTGTGGATGGAAGAGTAAACACGTGCCCCATGCAAGCAACTTGGTAGTTCTTTTACCTTGATTATCACCCTTCTACCTATTAGTAATCTTCTCTACTCAACGACATATTTATCTTGATGTCCTTGGATGAACTAAAATAGAAAATTAGACATTCCTTGTGACTTTGATATCTTTAGAATACTTCGGAGGTAAAGTGCTACAGTGTCATCCGTGCACTTGCGGATTTATCTGTGATCGTTAAAAATTACCAACAATAGCCCAACTATGGGAACTAGAGGCAAAAAGAGAGAAAGAAGCTTAGATGGTCTCCTAGTTGACTAAATAGTTTGTCTACAAGTGGCCTTAATATTTTGTTTCTTGTTTGAATTAGTGAATTGGATGAGACTTTTGGATAAATTATTGTATCTTTGTGAACTGATGTATGACTTGGTAAACAATGGTTCAATTAAGTAATATTTGCTAGCTGTGATAATATATTTTTTCGGGTCTTGTGAATTTTTACTTAAATATTGCTCCTTGTTTTACTAATTGTGTTCAGAATTGTTGCAGTTAGCAGTGTCAACATGTCATTTTTTAAAGTTCTGCAGTGTCCGTAGTCGCACCATATGACAATGTCAAAATTTTGAAATCCTACCATATTACGTTCATGTCAAAAAAAAAAATAGTGGCACAACTGGGATTGCAAAATTGATAATAACTTGCACTATTACAATGGGTCTAAATTGGATTGGAAACGGACGTTGAATAGTCAATAATGGCATTGACCGGACAAAATTTTCAACTCAATGGTATGTATAGGATAATCAGTTTTACGATGGCTGACCCAGAATTCTGAAAAGTTGTAATATGACATATACGCAATTGACTTTATTTCTTGCATGGAGAGACAAAGGGACACGATGAGTGCCATCCATATACAACGCTAGAACTGTGAAGCCTGAGGGCTAGAAAAATTGTTTACCCGTTGCTATAAACACACGATCATGTCCCAAGTTGTTCTCGTTACAATCATGGAATTTGAAGCTGCATGCTGCTTCTACATCTATTCGTTAACAAAACAGCAGAGCAGCATGATCATTTCCCGTTCAGCGAAAACGAAACGTGGTCTTGTCCCAACCCTGCGTGCGTTTGTACGCATTGGACCGGACCGAGCACTTTTGACCCGTCGTCCATGGTTTCTACTGTCGCTGTCGTTGACAAAAATAATGTCATAAATAGCAACCGGCCGTTGTCCAGAGTCCAGACCACCTTGGCTGCTAGTATTGCAACTAGCAATTGTGTCTACTGTCCCCTGCTGCACGATGGCGATGTTTCCCCGCCGCTATGCTGTCGCCGTCTTCGCCCTCGCGTTGCCGCTGCTGCTGCCACCTGCCGCAGTGTCAATGGTGCCAGTCTGCGACGGGAGCTTCTACACGGCCAACGGCACGTTCCAGGCGAACCTGAACAGCCTCACCGCAGCGCTGACCGCCAACGCCTCCACCTCGCCGGCGGGATTCGCCACGGCCAGCGTCGGCACGCTGCCCGACCAGGTCAACGGTCTGGCGCTCTGCCGTGGCGACACGAACGCGTCCACCTGCGCCGCCTGCCTCGCGGCGGCGTTCCAGAACGCGCAGCAGGCCTGCCCCCTGGACAAGGGGGTCATCGCCATCGAGGACGCCTGCGTCCTCCGCTTCGCCGGCACGCAGTTCCTCAACTTCGTCCAACCGGACCGGTGGCTCCCGCGGGAGATGGTGTACGTGTTATCAGCTCCAGAGTTTCCAATTTTTGTGCATCGATTTCTTTCGGTTTCAAACAAATATGTGAAATTGTTTCGTGCAGTCCTACTATCGACATGGCCCTCGAGAACGTCAACGCCTCGGGTGCCTGGTTCACCACCGCCGTCAATGCAACCTACACCGCCCTGATCGACAGCGCCGTGGCGGCGACCAATTCGACGAGGAAGTACTTCGCCACTGCAGAGATGGCATTCAACCCCAAGATCTATGGGCTCGCGCAGTGCACGCCAAACCTGACGCCGGATCAGTGCAGGAGCTGCCTGGCAATCCTCCAGTCGGAGACGAGAATGTCGCAGAAGGGCTGGCGGTCCCCGTCAATGGCCGCTGCGGCGGTGTGGTGCTCTCTGCGGTACAGCGTCTCGCCGGTCTACGAGGGCCCGGCTATGCTGCAGCTTGCCGCGCCACCGGAACCAGTACCGCCGGCCACGCTTTCACCTGCTACTCCAGAGTCCAGAACAGGTAGCACACTCACTAATGAATAATGATTCCTTTTTTTCGAAAGATATGAATAATGATTCCTTTCCTCTAAGCAAAAATAATTGTTCCATTCATCATGTTTCAGGGAAGCAAAATAGCTCCCGTAACTCTTGACAATAGTTATGATCTACAAAATAATCATATAATCATGAGTTCCTAACGATGTTGCAAGTCTAAAAGTTGTGCTAATTGAAACACATGCTTGGGTGTGTAAAGGGAGGAAGAGGATCTTACCTGGCATCTTGGCGGGCATTGCTGGTTCCATTTTCCTAACGGTGATTCTTTCAGTCTTTTTATACCTTCACTCCAGGAGAAGGATTAAAGTGACAGAAAACGATCACTGTAAGTTCCAATGTGATCTTTGCACCACGATCCTGATTGATTCGATTTCTTTCCTTAAACACAACTCATGTCGTATGGCAGCAGCACTGAAGAAGATGGATAACGAACGCTACATGGTCTTCGACTTGCCGACACTACAAGAGGCCACAGAAAACTTCTCAGAGAGGAATAAGCTTGGAGAAGGTGGTTTCGGTACAGTATACAAGGTAAACAATCGAAATAACAACACACACAAAAAAAATATTTTTTTAGGAAATATATAAGAAAATAAATTATAGAATGCCTTGTGTCTAGGCCCTGTTTGGATCAGTTTTAGTTTATTATAAACTAGTTTTTTGATATGTTTTCTAAAAGCTAGTTTCTAAATAAAAAGTAGGTGAGACTATTTTGATCTTTAGAAAAAAAATAAAACTAAACAAACAGGCCTTTACCTCAATGGTAAGGTGCCTCGATAGCACCTCCTAGTCCCCGGCTTCGTTCTCTAGTGGGAGGAAATTTCACGGACAAGATTAAAAAAAATTCCCTCATCTCTCCTCTAAGCCAAACCATGTGTAAGATCCTACCTGGAGCCAATCGGTGTGGGTATTACTTCCGATTTAAACGTTGGTGCACTATAAAGTTCTCACACACGCTAAAAAGGGGGTCATCATATTAGAGAAGGGAGGTTTGGAAATTTTCTAGATCTGCATGAGAATATTCTTCTTCTTTAATGTAATACCGTTGGGACAATCTTATCCTGACAGGTCTAGTTTTTTTAAAAAAAATCTACAAAGCAGTTTTTTTCTTAAAAATTGATGAAGTATTTATTAAAAAAAATAACCAAACAATAAACTACCTATTTGGAGGCTCTCAGTTTCTAAAAGATGGTTTTCTAAAAACTAAAGGGATCCAAATGGGACCTAAGGATATTTTATTTCTCTTTCAGGGAATACTCTCTGATGGGCAAGAGATAGCAGTCAAGAAACTTTCAGGAAGAACCGGACATGGATTGGATCAGCTACGCAATGAGGTGCTGGTACTAGCACAACTTCAGCACAAGAACCTTGTTAGGTTGCTTGGCTTTTGCTCGCATCAGAATGATATGCTACTCGTCTACGAATACATCAAGAATGGGAGCCTCCATAACTTCCTATTCGGTATTTTCCCCTTCATTCACGTCATCAATTACAATTCCGGAGTTCCCTGGTCATAAATCACTGGATAATTTTCATGAATATGAAAGGGTATGTTTTATGCATGCATCAATGTTTCAAAAGTCCAAGCACCTTTGAAATGATGGGATATGGAATGGGCAAGATCTCTGTTGTCTGCATAAAAAAATATACAACAAAAATTACAACTAGTGTGTTCTCAACAAACAAAAGTATTGATGAAACATACTAACAAATGTCACACGTACACATAAATGTTACTTTTCTGATCATCAAGAGAATGATAAAAGATAGGATAAAGTCCACTTTACTCCCTCTAAATATCGCCGAAGTCCGGATAACCCCTAGAACTATTGTTTGGTTCATTTATCCTCACGATTCATTAAAATAGATCATTTTATACCTTTAATCAGTATTTTAATCCTATCTTGCTGATATGGACCGAGAGTTGAGTTGGGATTGCCCTCTTAACATTTACACATGTGTCGTATTATGTGACAAAGGGCTAAACTAGTTACATAATTTCATTTGTGTGCAGTTTTTTGTATGTGGTCTTTTTTTCTCTATTCTCTTGCACCTAAAAACAATGGTGCACATATCATAATTGGATTAGGATATAGTTATATGTCATACTAATTTATTTGTCATGTTAGACAAGACATGTGTAAGACAGAGGGGCAATCTCAACTTAATCCCGATCTGTAGCAGCAATTAGGGATTAGAATACCAGTCAAAGGTGTAAAACAGTCTAGTTTAGTGAACAACTGGGGTAAAACAAACTAAATGATAGTTTAAGAGGTTATTTGTACTTTGTCCATACTTGAAAGGAGTAAAGTGGACTTTATCCTAAAAGATATAAGCGAGGAGAGAAATTTTTATAACGCAAGGAGCAAATATATCTCAATCACAAGGTATGGTTGTTTCATATAGCACATAACAACTATACACATTGTTCCTATTTGTGGTTAAATTACTCTTATACTATCGTTCTGTATAGGTTCTCACTAATACTATCGTCCTGTAAGCTTGCACAAACAAAAAAGATCCCCATAAGTTGGGTTTGAATTTAACATATTAAAATAAAGGAATAGATCATAGGGATATAACACTGCAGAGCAGTTTTCATTCATTTCTGAACGTCGCCACTTGAATGTTACGTTTTGCATTAGATAATAACTCTATTTAGTTTACCTTTCAGCAACACCTAATATAGGCTGAAAACTTGCTCACAACAGATAATAGTAAGAGAAACGCACTCAACTGGCAGCAACAGTACAACATCATTCTTGGAGTTGCCAAAGGACTTTTATATCTTCACGAGGACTCAAGTGTGATCATCATCCACCGAGACTTGAAGTCTAATAACATACTTCTCGACAACAATATGGAGCCGAAGATCGCAGACTTTGGTCTGGCAAGGCTGCTAGGAGAAGGAAACACACATACTCAGACACGAAGAGTGGTTGGAACATTGTAAGCCAAGTTAGTTAAACATGAATCGACATTACACGCCAAGCAAAATAACCTAGTTGCGATCTGTTGCAGCGGCTACATGTCACCGGAGTACGCCATACACGGACATATGTCTCCCAAGAGTGACATCTTCAGCTTCGGAATGTTGCTCCTTGAGATCGTGACGAGGAGAAGCAACTGCATCTCTGACGATCACAGTGTCATGAATCTCCTTAGGGATGTAAGTGTTGGGGCTAGCCTGGTTTGACTCACCTTTGTATCTCCTTTTCAGCAAAAGATTAACCTGGTGTTGGTTGACCTTGCGACAGGTGTGGGATCACTGGACGAGAGGATCGATATTGCAGATGTTGGACCAGTCGCTGGATAGATATAGTCAAAGCCAAGCTCTGCGGTGCATACACATCGGTTTGTTGTGCGTCCAGGTGGACCCTTGTGATAGGCCTGACATGTCAGCCGTCGTGTTCATGTTAGTCAGAGACCGCATGGAGCTCCAACCACCGAAGGAGCCTGCATTATTCTTCACGGGAGGAACACCAGCTCCACGGTCTGATGGCCAAAGCAGCTATGTATATGATAGGTCTTGTTTCATTTTAGAGCAGGACAAATCTATGAATGGGCTTACATTAACAGAGTCGTACGCTAGGTAGATCCAAGAGTTTGTGAAATACCAGGTCAAATGGTTCCAGTCCAAAATTAATGTTCTACTGGAATACATGCATTGCTGAGTACTGTATCCTATTTGTGAACACCAAAATTGAGCATTCAAAAAAATAGTTTTGATGTTTCTAATTTTTAAGGCCTCCATGTTAATCCTAGCAATGTGAATTTGAGAAAAAAAGCATGTACCCCTCTAGGTCGCTCCCGGGAGACTAGAGGGGCGGACCCGACTCCAGCCCAATCACCACCAAATCAGTGTTGCTCTGGGTCGCCGCCACCAAAGCTATCACCATCCTAAATATCAGTTTGATACTGATTGTCAAGGAATTGAACTCCTCCGTGCGTTACAGGCTTAGGCTTAGTTTGGCAGCACGGGGAAGGCAACCCAGGGAGTGTGTTCCCCTCGGGAAAGTTGGTGACTCTTTGCACATTGGCAAGCATCACAGACTTCACCATTATTGGACTCTGAAGCCAAAGGAAGCTGATGACGATTAAGGACACGTCGAACTATGGGATATGTCGGGTGACCAAGCCGATAATGCCATTGGAATGATGTAGGTTTAATAGCGGCAAAAGCACACTTGGACGTGAATTGCTTCAGGGAAGGGAGAGGATAGAGACCCCCCTCCCCTCCCGTGTAGAAGGGATTTCTTCGTTCTTTGATCCTTTACCAAGAAAAAAACGAGGATGATATTGAATGTAAACATTATTATCTAAAGTGAATCAATAAACAGATAATAGATTTTTGTGGCAGAAGGAACATGAAGAATATTGTTTAAAAGAATTAGGTGAGCAGGAGTAAAAACAGTGGATCGACCAACATGCTTTATAGCCGTACCTGAGCCACTGGCGGTGTGTACGTGATCACCTCCGGTATACTTCTCCTTTATGGTCAATTTGTCGAAGTTGTCGGTGATGTGGTCTATGGCACCTGTGTCAGTATACCACGCGGTGTCAATATTGTAGGAAGCAACAGCTAAAGCTGCAGCAACCCTCTCCTTGGGAACAAAATTGCGATCAAAGCACTTCCAACACTTAGCCGCAGCATGGCCGAGCTTTTCGTAAATCTGTCATTGGGGCTTGTTATTGGAGGAGGTGTCGCTGCGAGGGGCACCGTGTCCACCATCATAGCGTCCACGGCTGCGAACATGACCGCACCCACGAGCCGCCACTATGGCCGATGTGTGGTAGGAGGAATCAGACAACTCTCCATAATGAGCCACAATATGGGCCTCAGAGAGGAGAGCATCTCGGCATAGAGGTTGCTGAGGGAGATGGGATCCTTGCGCGAGTCGACACTCTCGATCGTGGGATTGTAGTCAGTGTATTGGCCTGCTAGAATAAAGCAGACGAGATCATCATTATCAACAGGCTTACTAGCCGTTGTCATCTCATCAGCATAACCCGTCATCTTCATGAATAAGCAGAAGCGGTAAGATCACCCTTCCACGTGATCGTCAGCTGGTTGCGTAGGTGGATGATGTGCGAACGAGACTCGGACGCGAACCGCTTGAAGATCGTCAACCAAACAGCAGGTGACGTTGTTAAACGCGCAACCTGCACCATCACCTCTCGGGAGAGGGAATTGAGCAGGAACGTGAGCAGGTGCTGGTCTTGTTGAGACCAGGTAAGGTAGTCTGGGTTGGCAACATCTTTGCCCTTGTCGGACTTGACCATCTTCGCCGGCGGCGGAATCTTTTCATCCAGTAGATCTTGCACAGGTTTGCCGATCGAACAATGGTGATATAGCTTGGGCATGCTAGATGACGAAGTTATCTCGTGAGGGTTTCTCCGAGATGTTGTGGTTCAGTAGATTGGCCCACAATTTGTGACCAAAGGGCTCGTAGATACAATTTTTGTCCCTTCAGGCTGAACCTGAACAGTGATATGTGAACAGAGTTAAAAAAATATAATTAGTTTATATTGTCATGAATAAAAATAAATTAGTAATATGATTACTAATTAATATTTTATTTTTTGAAAAGATCAACTGACGTATTAGTAATTTGGTATGGTTAGATTTCTATTGTAAAATAAACATAAAATTATTTATATTGGTACAATTACGAAATTACCCTCAAATTATTGGCTAATAGTTTTTAAAACTAATAGCCAATATTTTAGAAGTAAAACTCCTAAAAAAACAGAGTACTGACTAGGTTACGCGATGGTGCTGGTGACCACCTGCGTCTGGTTCCAGCCGTACATCCTTGCGAGAAGAAAGTCCGACATCTTTGGGTTATTGTTGGAATCGAATAAAAATGTAAAATGTTGCTGACGTTGAGATCGCAGTGGATTACTCTGAGCTGCGAGTCCCCTCATGGAGGTACTGCAAAGCCTCAAGCGATGCCGTTGACGATCCTGTACCTCTGCTCCCGTCCAGCAGTCCGTGTCTCTCGTCGTCATTCTCATCACTACCTAACAGGATGCGGTCCATGCTCCGGTTGGGGACGTGCCTCTCCTGGTCATCAAGGCAGACGCCGACGAGCCTAACTGCCTAACCAGGTTCTTGTGCTTCAGCCTAACACCAGCGCGAGCTCGTTATTCAGCTCCTCCTCTCCCTGCTTCAAGCTCTGCGACGTCCGCTTTACTGCTATCTCCTCGCCGCCCCGGAGGACGCTCTAAATAAATCAATACCACGCACGCACGAGATGTATGTCCGAAGTTGTTATCGTTAATCATCACGAGAAAACAATCTCTCAATCATTTTCCGCCCAGTGAAAACGAAACGTGCTCTTATCCCAACTGCAGTTGTACGCATTGGACTCGGGCCTAGCATTTTCTAATGTCGCTGACAGAAATAACGCCAAAAATAGCAGCTGTAGCGCGTCGCCGAGCTAGTGTTCGCAATTGTGCATTTGTACGC
Source organism: Eleusine coracana subsp. coracana (assembly GCA_032690845.1). NCBI lineage: Eukaryota > Viridiplantae > Streptophyta > Magnoliopsida > Poales > Poaceae > Eleusine > Eleusine coracana. Next base: position 49,874,537 of record CM064430.1, read on the forward strand.
ATTGGAACGAGCCAAGCATTTTATTAGTCTAGAGCGTCCACTAGACATATGACTTGAAGGTTTTGTCTTGCACCTAGATGATCAAAAGATACATTTAAACCGTTTAATAATCAACGATTAGTCGTGTTTAACAGCAAGACATGGGATGCGTGTCTGTCATGCATCTACGTCTAGAAAAATATAGTCGCAGACAAAAAGTAAGCCGCCCCTCCTCTGCCGCGCGCTGGCGATGCTTGCCGGCCGTTATGCCGTCGCCGTCGTCGCCTTGGCGCTGCTGCTGCGGCTGCCGCCGGGCGAGGCGATCTCGGCCATCAACTGCGACCGCACCTTCTACACGGCCAACGGCACGTTTCAGGCGAACCTGAACCGGCTCGCCGCGAACCTCTCCGCCAACGCCTCCTCCTCGCCGGCGGGATTCGGCACTGCGACCGTCGGCACGTTGCCCGATCAGGCCAACGGGCTGGCGCTCTGCCGCGGGGACACGAACGCGTCCGCCTGCGCCGCCTGCCTCACAGAAGAGTTCCGGGACGCGCAGGTGGCCTGCCCCCTGGACAAAGGCGTCACCGTCATCCGCGACACCTGCGTCCTACGCTTCGCCGGCACGCAGTTCCTCGACTTCCTCAGACCGGACCAGTGGATCGTCTCCGAACTGGTGTATGTATAAATTTCAAACTTTTGTGCACCGATTTCCTCCGGTTTTTTGAGAGGCGTTTCAAACAAATTCCTGAACTTGTTACCCGCAGTTTTGGTGTCGCCACCGCCCCCGGGAGCGTCAACGCCTCGGATGCCTGGTTCACCGCCGCCGTCACAACGATCTTCACCTCCATGGTCGACAGCGCGGCGGCGGCGACCAACTCGACGAGGAAGTACTTCACCACGGCAGAGATGGCGTTCAACCCAAAGATCTACGGGCTCGCGCAGTGTACGCCGGTCCTGACACCGGATCAGTGCCGGGGCTGCCTTGGGTACCTCCAGAACCAAACGTTGACACGGTACATGAGCGGTCGGCCCCCGTCAAACGACGCTGGGACGATGTGGTGCTTGCTGAGGTACAACGTGTCACCGTTCTACGAGGGCCGGTCCATGCTGCAGCTTGCCGCGCCGCCGGAACCACCGCCGCCGGCCACGCTCTCACCTCCTACTCCAGAGTCCGGAACAGGTAGCACACTGCCACACTCGTTAATCCTTCCTTGTTTTCCCCTAAACAGACATTATTTGTTCCATTCGACCTGTTACAACACATCTGAATTTCATATTTCGGTGCATGCAGGGAGGAAACAGATTGTGGTTGGCATCTTGGCGGGCGTTGCCGGTTGTGTTGTTTTAATTGTGATTCTTTCAGCCTTTTTATTCGTTCGCTTCAGGAGAAGGACTAAGGCAACAGAGAACGATCACTGTGAGTAGCAATGTGATCTTTTTATGGCCCTGATTGTTTTGAGTGTTTTCTTAACAAAGCTCTTTACATATGACACCAGCACCGAAGACGATGGGGAACGCACAATGCATGGTCTTTGATTTGTCGACATTGCAAGAGGCAACTGAAAACTTCTCAGAGAGAAATAAGCTTGGAGAAGGTGGTTTCGGTACGGTATACAAGGCAAGCAACCAGGAAAACTTAACAGGAAAAAAATATATATACAACATTGTGCCTTCCCTACTGTAGGGGAACGGGTAGGCTACGATAGCATATAAAATTTCTACCGTTCAACCAGGAAACCTTACAAGAGAGGATCATGGATCGTTACCACTAGACGCGCAGGCGGAGCGGAAGCGAATGTTGGAGCAGCTCGATCCAACGTAGTCGCGCGTCGGTGTAGAGGAAGTAGTCGATCACGTCAATCGTCTCCTTCTAGTCCAGCCGTCGGCACCGCAGCAGCAGCAGCGCCTCCTCGCGGTATCCACACGTACGAGGTTGGAGCACCGTGCGCGGCGTGCTAGCACCGGCAACACGGTTAGGGTTTTGTGGGCGAGAAAGAGGAGCACGACGGCTAGGGTTAAGGACTGGTGGAATCACCTGTGCCTTAAGCCCTTCCTCCACTTAAATAGACCCTTCTAATGGGCCTCGACTAGTTGGCCCATTAGTGTACTAATTCCTCACACGGATCAATATCCGTATGACCCTCACATACGGATCAAATCCGTATTATCTCTTGGGCATATCTCCAACAATCTCCCACTTGCACTAGAGACAATCACATAGGCAAGCGATGTTCCAACCTGTTAAGTGTGTGACCCGTTAGGTTCACATGTACACGACAATGATATGAAAACCATTTTTCAAATCATAAATCAACAGCGGCACCTAACAGCACATACTGATTCTCGTGTACACATAAAGATCATATCGGCTGAACCTTTGACATACGCAGTTAGCGATCCCTTTGCCTCACGATATCAGTTAAGCTTAAGGTAAGATACGTGCCATCCCTATAATAGCTCGACCATTCACTCGAACGTCTAGTGGATTTATCATGACTAACTTTTAGTCATTATGATTAACTTTTAATCACATTGGCATGGCCATGCACTTCTAAATCCATCTAACTCGAGGGGCCCAGAGATATCTCTCCTGTTATTAGGAGGAGCAAATTCCATCTTGATCGCTCACACTCCACGACATGTTTCATAGCATACCCGAAAATTACCTTTATAACCACCCAGTTACGGAATAGCGTTTGGTACTCCCTAAATATGCTATTACACATTCTGGGAATCAATGACAATCTCAGGTCTAAGGATCCCAAAGGTACATCATACAAGACAACAATTGATGGCACAATAATAACATCTCGGCAAAGTCTATTAGTGGGTCAGTCCAATACTATGTTCTCCAACATGTGTTCACATTATTGATTTGATATCTCCATATCAATGATCTGTGAAACACGATCATCAACCAATACATGTGCTAGTCCATGAATCATTATTGTCTAACACAATGATAAGGAACTAGGGATCATTTAGGATAATATTATAAAAGAACAATGAGTTTCACAAACAAGTCACGCACTTGTCAATCAATGCAATAATTATTATCCATAGAACAGAATAACACTTTATTCAATCACACATAAACATAGACATTACACAATCTCTCATACATTAATCATGCAGATATCTAAAACCCATGGATCTCATATGTGCCTCATGCTTGGGCTGAGAGAGAGGTTTTGTCAACGGATCAGCGATGTTTGAGTCCGTGTGCACCTTGCATATCTTTACATCACCTCGAGCGACGATGTCCCGAATAAGATGATAACGCCGTAGTACGTGTTTGTTCTTTTGATGCGCTCTAGGCTCCTTGGCTTGCGCAATGGCACCACTATTATCACAATAGAGGTCCATTGGACTGGATGCACTAGGAACCACACCCAACTCAGAAATAAATTTTCTGATCCAAACAGCTTCCTTTGCAGCTTCTGAAGCGGCAAGGTACTCAGCCTCCGTTGTTGAGTCAGCAACCGTATCTTGCTTGGAACTCTTCCAGCTCACCGCGCCTCCATTGAGGCAAAACACATATCCAGATTGCGATCTCGAATCGTCTTTGTCGGTTTGAAAGCTAGCATCAGTGTAACCATTTACAACGAGCTCTTCCTCACCTCCATAGACTAGGAACATACCCATAGTCCTTCTTAAGTACTTTAGGATATTCTTATTAGCTCCCCAATGAGCTTCTCCTGGATTTGACTGGTATCTGCTCACAACACTAAGAGCGTAGGCTACATCTGGGCGAGTACTTATCATGGCATACATGATGAACTCAACAGCCGAAGCATATGGAATCGCTCTCATTTTCTCTTGCTCATCTGGTGTCGAGGGACACTGAGTCTTGCTAAGAGAAACCCCATGTGACATGGGCAAGAAACCTTTCTTGGAATCCTGCATATTGAACCGTTTCAATACCTTGTCAATGTACGTGTCTTGGCTTAATCCAATTAGCCTCTTTGATCTATCTCTATAGATCTTAATGCCCGAAATGTAAGCTGCCTCTCCTAAGTCCTTCATTGAGAAACTCTTTCTCAAAGAAGTCTTAACAGCTTCAAGCATTGGAATATCATTACCGATCAGCAATATGTCATCCACATAAAGGACCAGAAAGACAAGCGCGCTCCCACTAGCCCTTTTGTAAACACAAGGCTCTTCTTCGTTTTTAATGAAGCCAAACCCTTTGACTACCTCATCAAAGCGAAGATTCCAACTCCGAGATGCTTGCTTTAGTCCATAAATGGACTTTTGAAGCTTGCATATCTTCCTAGTATTTTGTGGATCGACAAAACCTTCAGGCTGTGTCATGTACACATCCTCACTTAGGTTTCCATTAAGGAAAGCCGTTTTGACATTCATTTGCCATATCTCATAATCATAAAATGCGGCAATTGCTAGAAGGATCCGTATAGACTTTAGCATAGCGACGGGCGAGAAGGTCTCATCATAATCAACCCCTTGAATTTGCTTAAAACCTTTCGCCACCAATCGTGCCTTATAGATGTGAACATTTCCATCCATGTCTATCTTTTTCTTAAAAAACCCATTTACACTCAATGGTTTTTACACCATTAGGCGGATCTATCAAGTTCCAAACTTGATTTTCTCTCATGGATTCTAATTCGGATCTCATGGCTCCAAGCCATTTCTCAGAGTCCGGTCCCATCATTGCTTCACTGTAAGTCTTAGGCTCATCATTGTCTAACAATAATATGTCTCGCTGCCCCGTGGTTAGGAGCGTGAACTTTTCAGGAGTGCGACGTGCCCTTTCTGACCTACGCGGGGCTGGTGTTTCAACAATTGGTTCAACAACAATTTGTTCATCCAATTGTGGTATAGCGGAAGAATAAACATTTTCTGGAGCTTCTTGAACTTCTTCAAGTTGCACCGTTCTCCCACTTACCCTTTTAGAGAGAAACTCTTTCTCTAGAAAAACACCATTACGAGCGACAAACACTTTGCCCTCTTCCCGGTTGTAGAAATAATAACCTTTGGTTTCCCTAGGGTATCCTATAAAGAAGCATTTATCAGACTTGAAAGAAAGCTTATCAGACGTCATACGTTTTACATAAGCCTCACATCCCCAAATCTTAAGAAAAGACAACCCGGGACGCTTCCCAGTCCATATCTCATATGGTGTCCTTTCCACGGATTTAGATGGAACCCTATTAAGTGTGAAAGTGGCAGTTTCTAGAGCGTATCCCCAGAAGGACAATGGAAGATCACTTTGGCTCATCATAGACCTAACCATGTCTAACAAGGTTCGGTTCTTCCGTTCGGATACTCCATTCCATTGGGGCGTTCCTGGCGGAGTCCATTGTGGAACAATTCCACATTGCTTTAGATGTTCACCAAATTCATGGCTCAAATATTCACCACCACGATCAGATCGTAGGCGTTTAATAGTCTTGCCCAATTGATTTTGTACTTCATTTTGAAATTCTTTAAACTTTTCAAAGGATTCAGACTTATGCCTCATTAAGTAGATGTAACCATATCTACTAAAGTCGTCGGTAAAAGCTATGAAGTACTGAAAACCGCCTCTGGCCGTGCAACTAATTGGTCCACATACATCCGTATGTACAAGTCCCAATAGTTCACTCGCCCTCTCACTATTTCCTGTGAAAGGCGACTTAGTCATTTTGCCAAGTAAACAAGATTCACATGTATCAATTGATTCAAAATCAAAAGAACTTAGAAGACCATCTGTATGGAGTTTCTTTATGCGCTTCTCATTTATATGACCTAAACGACAATGCCATGTATACGTGGGATTCAAATCATTAGGCTTGAGCCTTTTCGCATCAATGTTATAAATAGGCTTGTTCTCAAGATCTAAGTAATATAATCCATTCACCAATGGGCAATTACCATAGAGAATATTATTCAAATAAATGGAACAACACTTGTTCCTTATTATGACCTCATAACCATCATCTTCCTCCAAACATTTTGAAGAAATAATGTTTTTTCCTAAGGCGGGAATATAATAACAATTATTTAACTCCAAAACTAATCTTGATGGTAATGAAAGTGGATAAGTTCCGACGGCCAACGCAGCAACCTTTGCACCATTGCCGACGCGAGCATCCACCTCGCCTTTTTCACATTTCCTTGCTTCTTTAAGCCCCTGCAACGATTTGCAAGTATGAATCATCGATCCGGTATCAAATACCCATGAATCATAAGGACATGTAGCAACATTATTAATTTCAATAACATTGATACCTGAATTAGAAGTGTCTCCACCCTTCTTCTTCAGCTCTTTCAGATAAAGCTTGCAATTCCTCTTCCAATGACCGGGTTTCTTGCAGTGAAAACAAGGATCACTACCCGCCGGTTTAGGCTTAGGAGCTGCTGCAGGCTTAGGCTTAGTGCTAGAGATCTGATCTGTAGCCTTAGCCTTAGTCTTGCGCTTTCGTTTCTTGCTATCCTTTTAAACCAAGTTAACTTGACTTGGACCAGATTTTTTGATGCTTGCCTCAGCTGTCTTAAGCATCCCATGCAACTCAGCCAATGTCTTCTCTAAGCTATTCATTTGAAAGTTCAAAATGAAAGGCTCATAGCTTGCAGGAAGCGACTGGAGAATCACATCTGTGGCCAAATCAGGGTGTAGAGCAGCACCAAGTTTCTCCAGATTCTCAATGTAACCAATCATCTTGATCACATGAGGACTGACAGAACCGTTTTCAGCTAGCCTGCACGCAAACAAGGACTTTGAGATGTTGTACCTCTCAGACCTTGCTTGGTTCTCAAACATGCCACGAAGTCCCTCAATCATATTGTGGGCATCCGCGTTCTCATATTGCTTCTGGAGCTCAGAGGACATAGTGGCAAGCATGAGACAGCTAACATCAACTGCATCATTGGTATGTTTCTCATACTCCCTTTTCTGAGTGGCAGTAGCATTTTCTGGCAGATCATCAGGATAGGGAAGCTCTAGAACATATTTCTTTTTCTCTTGCTTGAGAACAATTCTCAAGTTGCGATACCAATCAATAAAGTTTGTTCCACTAAGCTTTTCTTTTTCAAGAATTGAGCGCAAATTGAAAGTGTTACTAGCGGTTGGTGCCATGATCTACAACAGAAAATATGCAAATATAAGCACTATGTAAATATAAAACTCTTATAAACATTTTAATAAAAGTTCATTATTCCACTATATGCTTGGAATCGTTTTCCCTCAAAACAACATATAGTGGTTCAAGATCCATATTCAACTTAGATCCTAGTGAGTTTTGGCATCACCGCTAGAAATCTAGTGACATAGGTAAGCAACACTTTGCTAATCACATCCCTATGTGACTCTTGTTTGTTGGGTGGCATCACATGCCCCGGCGCCAACACCATGCCCCAAAGCCCAAAACCGTTTTGATAGTTTTGTTAATTAAACCAATACTATGCATATAAATGTCCGACATTTATCCTAATAATTAAGATAGTTGAGGTACTCTACTTTGGCAGACCTACCATACAACGATCATAATTTTAATAGGTGCAGCTATTGGAAGGGCATATAATTTAATTTTTCTTGAGGGAACCTATTCTAGCATGTTAATCATATCTAATATAAATAACACATGAAAGAATAGGATGATAGGAACATCATCACAGGCAATCATATTAACTGTGAAATAGTATGACCCCTTTCAATTGGTGATCTCCATCTCCATTGTCATCGCCATGTCTCCCGTCCCTTCAACCATCATGCTTGAGGCCTCCATGAACTAACACTTAGCTACTACAACTAATAGCTAGTAATAAATTACATGAGAATATCAAGCATCACAGATCGACACGCAGGCCATGCAAATCACATATATACATCACATGCATCTTTTAGGCCATACCATTCACAACATTCTCTGCAAAAACAAGTTAGGCGAGAAGCGAATGCTAACATGTGGCTAAAAAGGGTTGTAACAATCTAGGTGTGTCCGTACGGCGGTCCCGCAGCGCCCTGAAACCTCACAGGATTTCACAGATCGTATCTATAAAATCACAATGGAAATCCTATCGGGAAAATCATATTTGCCCGATTTTGAGTCATTCACAATGGCTTCGTTTTCCATTAGGTTTTCATGAGTAGACTGTGATACATGATTATGATACTATTGGCTCCTCTACTGGCGCACGCAGTTAGTCCCGATGGTGATTCCAGCCGGTAGGGACAAGTCACGCGCGCACAGAGAAGGAACACAAATAAATCAATGATGCATGTATTGCTATCCGCCCATTACCTTGTGAACCTCCTTATCATCATTGATCTAATCAATCCGAACACAAAACATGTAATAGATCTCATCTAGTACATCAACATATCAACTATATGCACAAGATCTAGATCACAAACTACACAAGGTCGGCTCTGATACCACTGTAGGGAAACGGGTAGGCTACGATAGCATATAAAATTTCTACCGTTCAACCAGGAAACCTTGCAAGAGAGGATCATGGATCGTTACCACTAGACGCGTAGGCGGAGCGAAAACGAATGTTGGAGCAGCTCGATCCAACGTAGTCGCGCGTCGGTGTAGAGGAAGTAGTTGATCACGTCAATCGTCTCCTTCTAGTCCAGCCGTCGGCACCGCAGCAGCAGCAGCGCCTCCTCACGGTATCCATACGTACGAGGTTGGAGCACCGTGCGCGGCGTGCTAGCACCGGCAACACGGTTAGGGTTTTGTGGGCGAAAAAGAGGAGCACGACGGCTAGGGTTAAGGACTGGTGGAATCACCTACGCCTTAAGCCCCTCCTCCACTTAAATAGACCCTTCTAATGGGCCTCGACTAGTTGGCCCATTAGTGGACTAATTCCTCACACGGATCAATATCCGTATGACCCTCACATACGGATCAAATCCGTATTGTCTTTTGGGCATATCTTCAACAAAGGATACTTTGCTTCGATCTTTTTCAGGGGATACTCTCTGATGGGGAAGAGATAGCAGTCAAGACACTTTTAGGAAGAACCGGACATGCATTGGATCAGCTACACAATGAGGTGCAGGTACTGGCACAGCTTCAGCACAAGAACCTTGTTAGGTTACTGGGCTTTTGCTCCCATCAGGATGAATTACTGCTCGTCTATGAATACATCAAGAACGGGAGCCTCGACAACTTTCTATTCGGTATTTTCTTCATTGTTCACCTCTTTTACATATCCGGATGCTGGACAACTTTTTACTGGGTATTAGATTTTATCATGCTTTTTATCCGTCACTTTTGGTGAATCCTAAGGGCATGTTTTATGCTATATGCATGACTGCTGCTGATCATGTTTCTCATCAGCATTAAGACTGATGAGAAACATCATTGATTATTCGAGAATGACAAATTAAATTGAAGAAGTTAGGAATCACTGGTAATTCACTGCACGTTGCTGCAGTATCATTCGACTACAAACCCAACTCCATTTAGCTTTTTCCATAAGTTACGTTACAAATCTTCACAAAGCTAAAAATAAAAATGGGTCATGGGATATAATGTTACAGAGGCACTTTGCATTTATTTCTGAACTTTGTCACTGGAGTGTCATGTGTATAGTATATTGACTGTATTTACCTTTCCGCAACACCTAATAAAAGCTGAATATTTGGTCATGACAGATAATAGTACGAGAAATGTACTCAACTGGGAGACACGGTACAACATTATTCTTGGAATTGCCAAAGGCATATTGTATCTCCATGTGGACTCAAGCATGAGGTTCATCCACCGAGACCTAAAATCGAATAACATTCTTCTTGACGATGGCATGGAACCAAAGCTTGCAGACTTTGGGCTAGCGAGGCTGCTGGGAGAAGGCCACACCTGTACTCGGACAGCCAGAGTAGTTGGGACATTGTAAGCCAGCCTCGTGCAACAATAATCGGCCTGATGCGCCGTTCTGAAGACATATCTTTCCCGAACCTAGTTAACTGATATGGCCCCCATCCTCTGCAGCGGCTACATGGCACCAGAGTACGCGATGCACGGGGATGTTGGCTCTTGAGATTGTGATGAAGAGAAGTAACTGCAGCTCTGATGATCATAGTACTGTGAATCTACTAAGTGATGTAAGAGGCTTTGTCGGGTTCGCCTCACTCTGCATCTCTTTTTAAGCAAAGAATTAACTTATTGCTCCATGATCTTATGATATAGGTCTGGGATAACTGGACGAGAGGGTCGATATCACAGATGCTGGACCGATCACTGGATGGATACGCTCGAAGCCAGGCACTGCGATGCATCCACGTCGGTCTGTTGTGCGTCCAGACGGACCCTGACGATAGGCCTGACATATCAGCTGTTGTGTTCATGTTAACCAGAGATGGCATGGAGCTCCAGCCCCCGGAGGAGCCTGCATTCTTCTTCGCTAGAGGATCGCCTTCAGCTTCACGGTCGGATGGGCAAAGCAGCTATATATACGATAGATCTAGTGTCAGTTTTGAACAGGACATCTCTATGAATGGGCTTTCATTTACAAAGCCGTATCCAAGATAAATCCTAGAGTTTCGTGAGTACCAAGTCCGTGGAAAGCAGCTGGTCAAAATTCCATGTATTGTTGAGTGTATCCTATTTGAGAACACCCAAATTGAGCATTTGACAAAGCTATTTTGCAGCCTCCTAGTCAATCCTAGCAATGCATTGGAAGTTTTTTTTAAAAGAAAATACGAATGCCAAAGGAGAAAAAACCAGTCAACCTATCTGCACATTTGGGCCGCTAGTGTTTATACTTTATTATATAAATTAATAAATATAATATCTCTTTTTTACACTAAATCTTATATCAACCAAATGATTAAATTAAGAGCAGTTTTACTATGTATATTACCTCTAGTAATTACTGGAGGTAATGCAGTAATTATTGATAGTAATTGTAATCTAACGGTTAAGATTAGTTTTCATCCTATCATTATTACTGCCAGTAATTTAAAGGAGTAATGATTTTACTAGGATATTACTGAAAAGATAAAAATATCCACGACTTCAATCGGGCCTACATGTGGCGGCGGGGTGCTAGTGGACCCACGAGCAGATGAACGGGAACACACTACGAATGGAGTAAAGATGCTAAGAAATTACCCCTATATCCTTAATGGCAATATGGGTAATTAAATAATTATATGAGTAAATTACTTTATTACCCCTAGGCATTAACTCCAGTAATTACTGGAGGTAATATACATAATAAAACTGCTCTAAATTAAAACATTAACGAGCCACGGCTCAGCCAGGCTGGGCCATGTCTCCCTCTTGTTGTAGAAAATTTCTGAAGAGTTAGACTGCAAACTACCTAAAACACAAGCCGAATAGGTTGAAAATTTTGGTCTCAAGATTTCGTTCTCACTTTCTCAGAAGTAATGTATTGTATCTATCCCTCAACAACATCATAAGCAGTGTCGGAGCCACGGCTCAGCCAGCCTGGGCCATGTCCCCCTCTTGTTATAGAAAATTTCTGAAAATTTGGACTGCAGACTACCTAAAAACAAGTCCAATAGAGGTTGATTTGGTGCTTGTTTTGTCAGAATCCATAACATTATTAAGGCACTTATTCTGTAATCTTTAAGGCTTGCCTAATTGGCCCCTCCTATGTTTTGTGGCTGATTCCGCCACTGATAATAAGCTCCTGTACCATTTGAATTAAAGAAAAAAATAATATTATCAAGCTCTACTAATTGAAATGTTTAATACAAACCCTAATAGCTATCTAGCACATATGTCTAAACCTACTTCAACATGAGCACCTGAATAGACATTAAGTTGTACATGACATGCTCATTTCTGATGGCCATGTCTCTTGTGACTTTACTGATCTTTTAGTTACCATTTCTAACACGAATAAAATGTCATCATCCTCCTAGTGATACTATCGCATTCCTACTTATTTTGACACCAATAAAAGATTCCCCAAAACAATAATTAACCCTAAATGCAACATCCCTTTTACCATAATAAACCTAACTATCAGAGCTGAGCTCAGTTTGCACTCTTGCACAAAATTATTGTTCTACTCAAATGCATGTATTGCTGGGTGTACCGGTTTTGTGAATACCCAAATGGAACATGCATAAAATCGTTTAAAGAAAGCAATTCTTGAACCCTCCATGTTAATCTGAGCAATGCGCTGGAAGTTTAAAAAACAAAAAAAAATCACCGTTCCAAAATCGTACATATCTAATAACATTCAAACATAGAAATTGAATTCAAAAACCAAAACCCTTAGATACACATCCAAAATTATTTACTATTACATTTTTCGCAGAAATAATATCATTGATCTCAAAAAAGTTAGAATTCATAGATCAAAATGGAATAGAACTTGAGGCACACTTTTTGACTAAAGGGCCCGCTCATAGTCATAATTACATTTAGTAGCATCACATAAAATGTCTCTTGCCCATAGCCAAATTTCTTACGTAGTGACTCACACATAAAGGATTTATCCCATTTCCGGTCTCTCATGGTTAACCTTGCAGCGACACCGTCGACACGGTCATGTCGGCACCGTTGTTCCTAGCGAACACCCCCGGCTTGGACGGGGCATGGAGGGTGATCGTGTCAGTGCCGAGCATCATAACGACCGACGACATCATTGGCCGGGCAGTTGGATCTCCCTGGACGCAGAGCAGCCCAATGTGGAAGCATCTCAGCAAGTCTCCTTCCGGGAAACTGCCCTTCATGGACGGGTCCACCAACTCCATCACCGTCCCAGCATCCCAGTGCTCAAATACCTGCACGTCGGTTTGTAAGCATGAGCCAAAACTGCACAGTGGCAGCACTGATGATAGTAAGATGTTCAGTTTGCACATACAGTGTTCAAGAGATCTCCCGACTGTTTGGAGGTGTAGGTATCGTTGTTCTTCCTCCCTGTCACGATCTCGAGCACAATGACGCCGAAGCTGAAGGCATCCGACTTCACCGAGTAGTTCCCACGCATCACGTACTCTGGCGCCATGTATCCACTGAAACGAGAAATCAGCAAACATTTCAGTAACTTTTTCCTTATGATATGCTGAACATGAACAGAGTTGAAAACAGAGTACTGACCAGGTTCCCGCTATGGTGTTGGTGACGGCCTGCGTCTGGTCTCGGGTGAAGATCCTCGCGAGGCCAAAGTCCGAGATCTTGGGGTTCATGTTGGCATCGAGTAAAATGTTGCTGGCCTTGAGATCCCGGTGGATTACTCTGAGCTGCGAGTCCTCATGGAGGTACTGCAATCCTCGAGCGATGCCGTTGATTATCCTGTACCTCTGCTCCCAATCCAGCTGCTCGCGTCTTTCCTCATTCTCATCCTCACTGCCGAAAAGGATGAGATCGAGGCTCCGGTTGGGGACGTACTCGTAGACGAGCAGCCTCTCCTGCTCATCAAGGCAGACGCCGACAAGCCTGACCAGGTTCTTGTGCTTCAGCTTCGCCACCAACGCAAGCTCGTTCTTCAGCTCATCGTCTCCCTGCTTCGAGCTGTCGGACAGCCGCTTCACTGCTATCTCCTCGCCGCCGGGGAGGACGCCCTGAACAAATCAAAACCACGGACGCGATGAGTCTTGAGAATTTTTTTTTCTGGATTCAGAAAAATGATCCTAGCCCAGGCTTAATTAATTAATTGCGTGGTCAGTACCTTGTACACCGCGCCAAACCCGCCTTCGCCGAGCTTGTTGCTGTCGTCGAAATCCCCGGTCGCTGCTCGTAGAGTGGAGACATCGATCATCAGGGATTCCACCATTTCGGCGTCCTCTGCTTCTGTAGAATACTTGGGGTCTGTTCACGTTACAATTAGACAATCAGTTCAGTTCAGGTCACCACACAGAAATATTTCACACAGTGAAACCGGAGAAATTCACAGGAACGTACATGGCTTCTTCGGTTCGGCACTTGGTCCCCGCCTCCTCCAGAAACAGAGGCAGGCGACCAGCAGGTTCAAGGCTGCTAGAACAGCCAGCACCACGGCAAGAACCACGCCCGGAACATGGTACTTTCTTCCCCCTGTGAATTGATGAGTGCGTGAGCAAATTTCACCATTGATAAAGTTTCTACCAAGTGTCAGTGATAATTTTAATTGGAAAACAATGGCGGAAATCAGAATTGACGAGGTGACCCTTATTGGTGCGGAACAGCCGGACAGATATGGTTACATGAAAGTGATGCCCAAAGATTATTCGTCAAGAAGTAGTTGGAACTTGGAACATGGGTTATTTCCATGTGGCTAATCAATCATTACCCTTAAACGAGCGCACTAAATAATTTTGGTTCCGTATGAACGCGGTCCACCACCAGCTTGGACTAGATTTTAGTATGGCAAATGAAAACACGAAAATAAACGCTTTGACTCACCTCCCCCGGCCGTTGCCGGCTCCTCAACGGCGGGCGCAGGCGCAGGCGCTCCGGAGCTCAGTGACGCCAGCCGCACAATCGGCGGTCCATTGTAGAAGGGCGAGGTCTCGAATCGGTAGGTGCAGTTGACCCAGAGCACCCTGCCTCCGATATGGCCCAGGAAGACCGGCAGGGTGTCCCTGATAATCCCGGCGAGGCACTTCCGGCACCGCTCCGGCGGCTGGTCGGGCGGGCACTGCGCCACCGTGTACACCTTGGGGAACTCCTGGTTGAAGTCGGCCTCCCCGGTCGCAAACCTTTTGGTGGAGTTGAACGCGGCGTAGTCGGCGGTGGCGTTGACGAGGGCCGTAAGGATTTCGTTGAACCGTTCCGGGTCGGAGGTGACGTTCCCGTTGTTGGTGATGGGGTAGAAGTCGGTGGTGGGGCCAGTGTCGTCGTCGGGGAGGGTGTGCACGTCGGAGTAGTGGAGCATGCAGGGGTTGTAGTAGATGGACGCGTCCCGGTAAGAGGCGCACGAGGTCTGCGCGTTACTGAACGCCTGGGTGATGCAGGTGCGGCACTCCGTGGCGTTGATGTCGCTGCGGCAGAGCGCCATGGCCCAGACCTGCTCCGGGACGGTGCCGGCTCTCGCGGTGGCGTAGAGGTCGCGGGACGAGGCGGTGGCGTTGGGTAGCGTGGCGGCGATGCGGTTCAGATTGCTCTGGAACGTACTGTTGGGCGCGAAGTTGTTTGTCGTGCCGCACATGGGCCACGGGTAGCCGGCGGCGTGCGGCGCGAGGAACGCGACGGCGACGATGGTGGCGGCGACCGCGGCCAAGAGGTGGCGGCGACCCATTATTGCGCGTGCGATTGAGTGGGAGGGGGAAAGTCAGGAGGGAGTCAGCATATCTAGACGACGCGTAAACTAGTCGTCGTTGTGGGCGCACCTCCTACCCACACGGCAACGCTAGCCAAGGGTAGCAGCAGCAAGTGGCCGTGCAAGTTGTATGTACCCTGACCAGTTTTGTCCTTTGGTTTGCCTGTTATGTTTGTTTCGAGTACCAAACTTGATCCCATGTTCGGATAATGCCGCATACCTTTTTTTTGTCAATAAAAAAGAGAACCGCTTAAGTTTAACTTGTGCTTTATTAATTTTTTACTCCTCCACACAGTTGGAAAAGTAAAAAAATTCACTCGAGACAAAGGATTGGTTTGGCTGGTACCGGCGCGTGGGTAAGGAAATCAAAGCCTCTATCGTAGTACTGTACGACTATTTGGTTGGGTTGAAGTGTTGAACCGTCAACCGGTCAACCGTGGGTGGAATGGAAGTATCGGAAGGTGGCTTGGAGCTTCCCTCGGTTCTTGCCGTCGGCCCCGGGAAAAACTATTGGCGCCCAAATCGACAACTTGCCACACGGGGGTCGTACAGCAGTGAAGAAAAAGAAGACACCCAACACCAACAGCATATGCATCGCCTGATCCTCATGGGTGACGCGACAGCTCACTATTATATCGTCTTTGGAAGATATTAGCATCGTGAAACCATGGACTTGACTCGCCGAGCGATAGTCGTCGTCTGTAAGTGCTTAAGGGTCCACTAACGAGATTAAAGTAGGAAAGAGTGACACTGACACGTCCACAACGAACGTTCCCACTCATAATGCGACGAGACACAACTTGCCATGGCAATATAGCCACGCAAAGACTAAACGGTGACCGTCAGTTTGGGGATGGTTAAGGTTGGTTACTTTTGGTTCAATTAATCAATCTAACTACGCATTTGCGCGGTTAGTCTTTATATTTATATAAAAAGTAGTAAATATAATATCTTTTTATTACATTATATATTACATAAATCATAATATCATAAAGGTAAATATTGATATGAGATATAACTATATCAATGTTTTATTTCCTATGTAGTAATTCAATATTGTAATATCTATAAACCTTCACAATTATGTATTTTAAAGATGCATAATCATAATTTGATTTAGTATAGTTTTAATTTTTAACACGTCTAACTTCAAATATTATGGATCCTAAACAAAATAACATTCCACATGATTGTTTTTAGGTGAATATTTTACCAGTAATAGATAGTACGACCCACCGAAGCCCAAAGGTGTGCATAACGCTTATATGTCATCAATCCTTATATATTGTATTGCCATCAGTTGCAATAACCTTGGTGCATCACTGTAGGAAAAAGTAAATCAGTACTAAGCACCGTTGTTTGTTCAGCTAACATCGATGCAAATTTCAAAATTAGACATATCTATATTGCACATCATATTTGACTTTTGTCAGCTTTGCCACGGGTTGCCACTACATCCAGTGGCTTCTTTGCTAAAAAATCTAAAAATATCTAATTCCATCCTCACGTATTTGTACCATTTATATGAGAAATATTCTTAGGGCTAAATATAATTGCCAATCCCTTGGACTTTTTCCATTGTATGCTATTATTTCGATGTTTTCTTATATGGAAATCGAACTCGCTTTATTAAAATAAAAGATGAGAGATTTTACGGTAGTCCCAAATAACTATAGACCATTGATTTGAGTATATCTCAATGCTCTCTTATGTTGTATGATGTAATACATATATTATTATTATTATTATTACTTGAAATTAAACCAAAATTTGTGGATCACCTGGTGACATTATAGCTAGTTGGAAAAATTCACTGTTACAATTGCTGAATGTATTTGATATATACAACATATTAGGCAAAATGTGCATATGTGATGTAAGTAGTTGGAAACACCAGATTCAAGAGAAAAATATACATATACATGGTTAAAACATATGTTGGTATATCTTTGGAAATATGGCATATATGCTGCGCTCACTATTAGAAAATAAAAAAATGTGACACATGCAACAAAAAATTGATACATACATGTGTTTTAACACTCAATATATCAACAACAATATGTAATATTTTGTTGTGAATCTAACACGACAACCATTTATTAGACCTAAAAATTTTCCTATAAATAACTGGATCTACCATGACTATTTTGTCGACGCGCAACACAACCGGTTCTTGAGGAGTAAAATAGGATCAAGTAAATTAGAATATCTAAAAAGAGACGTAAAATAGGTAGAAAAAATTACACCATATGGAGGACCGGATTTTAAAGAGAAAAAGTATGATCTAGAGTAAATCGAATGTATAATTTTATTTATTATTTATTTTTTTCTTTAAAAAGTAATGACTGAGATTTAATTATCATCATACACCCTCAGGTGCATGAGAACTGACCTGGGACTATCGTAAAACCCTCTAAAAAGATATGAGTTACATTTGTTATGACTATTTTCTTAATTTAGATCATCCACAAATAAATTGTGTCTCAAACAAAAAGAAAACTAAATTGATAATAAGGAAGCCAACGTGGGAGGAGGGAGATCTAGGTGGGTGAGGCCTTGGAGGGATTGGATTCTTTTTTCTTTTTTTATTAATCTGAATTTGTTAATTTATTAATAATTTTATCGTTTTGTCAATTGGAGTCGGATATGAACTCTTTTTTGCTTCATCTAGAGCGTTAAATCTTCATAAAATTTCACGGTCTATCTCTTTTTTTAGATTAATGTGATAATTTTATAATTTTTGAGAGCAAATATGGTAGTATATTTTTCTCTTCGAGAAGATAATAGATAGATAGCATAAGTTAAGAGGGTCATAGTGACAGGCAAGGTTGGAATATCCAGATTAACCGGCTGGCTCGGTTCAGCAAAAAACCGACCAATTAACCAGGATAACTGGCCAGTTAACCGAATTGCTACAGTACCATGTCCGATTTTCTCCGGCCAACTGGTCCATTTGCGCAACCGGTCGGGACCTGTTTTCTGATTAATCGGGTTAACTGACCGGTTATTAGCGGTTATTCCAACCCTGGTGACAAGCAATAGGCCCATCATAAATTTTGCCAGGTTTTAATAACGCTTTATCAATAACGGATCTAGATCCGCTATCAAGGCCGCTTATGGTCCGTTGTGACAAATGTATATTGTTGTAGTAGTAACTTACAGAGAGTGGCAAGCTCCACACCTCCACCGGATCGTCACTGATGCTGGTGAGGGCAGCACTGCTAATGAAAATGAATGAAAAATTGCATAATTGTTGTAAACGCGCAACTGTTGGAAAAATTGCACCATGAATCCTCGTGTGTGGGTCGGTGGGTCCGGGTGGGGGAGGGTGGCGTGGCTTCTATCGTGGATATAACTGAGAGTGTTGATAGATGGACGGCTTCATTGGACACGGTAGATAGCTCAGGTTTCCTCTATTTTTAAACCAACTAGATTGTTTTGCCCGCGCAATGCACGGGCTAGCATGCAAATAACAATATAAGATATTTCTCATATACTTTAGTAGTCTATTGCTTGGCTGAACAATTCTTTTAGATTTATATTAGAATTATTAATATACAATACAAACATAATATGTCTGTTTAGATGGATCATGCTGACATAATTGTGAAAAAATAAATCTGACTACCCACAGCGTAATAGAGACCATTTATGAACCATGAACAACAATACATATTTCTTTGATATAAGAAGGATCGATTCATACCGGCGACCTTTACGTGGCACTATAAGAAGTCAGGTAGCATCTTTCTTGCTAGTGTCAGTTTGTGTATGCTGATAGCAGGTTAAAAGAAAGACAGAGATCAGGCCCTCCGCTTTTGTGCTCTCTTTTGGGTGTTGAGAAAATAGGAGAGCATGACGATCATAAGTATTCCTGGCGTCCTTAGCTGTTCAGGGTCACGAACTAACCATCGAACAAAGATTTATCTCTATTACCATGGACGTGTGTGTCCAGCACTTTCACAAACCATGAATCCATATGATAGGCTCGGGCACCCCACAATCTCTGTCTTGTGTCATAGACTCTAGCAATACCTAATCTGCCGTGCTTAATCATCTTATTAGACTCGATCCCATTGGAAGAAGCACCTCGCCTCCATGTCCTCATCATGCGGAGAATTCAAGCATAATCAAAACTCTTCTCCTCACACCTCTCTCTACATGAAGAGTTTTTCAATTGCCGTATGCAGTACGGCGTGTCCACACCCCTAATCATGCCGGCATGTTACTCCCTGCAATCCTCCCTGCATTCACATCTTCCATTCTACGGGCTGCATAGTCCTGATCGTGTTGGAAGAATCAAATTCTGAGGGAAAGACAAATCAGATGGTTCAGTTCTGATGATTGCTTATAGACCTCTTAATCTGTTCCCCATCTGGTCACTACTTAATGCATGGCGCAATTTTCAGCAACATGTGACAGCATGTTTCCTTAATGTCTATTTCCTTATCTTGCATGAATGCTTCAGGGGCTCGATTGATGCATCTTCACTCATTGGCCTTGACGTATAGATGTTAGGGTTTGCTGGGCGGCAGCTCTTGTCAGTATATGATCTTTGGATTGATAGGATCCATTAGTTCGGGAGTAGACGTGGGTTGTAGACGTATTTCATCGTGAGGATCACACTACAAATGAAGGACCAGATGCCCCTCGTATCTTATGTGAGATAAAAATCAAAGGCTAGATGTTTTATTTTTTTATGAGAATTTCTAGTCTATTTCTCTTTTTTTAGACATTGTGAAGGAAAGATCATCTACTTTTATTAATAAATAGATGTCCCTCATCATAATATTTTTATATATATGACTAAATCTAACAATCTCTTTCACCATACATTCTGTAGCTCTAAAAACCCACTCCAATGGACACGTATCCGTTTGAGGTCCATGAGACATTTCAAGTTTTCAACCATGACTCTGGTCCAACCTGATAACGTGCCTGGCTCGTTGCACGCCGCGATTAACGACCTGTGGTCAGAGCTTTAGATGCTGGGAACTGACGAAGGAAGAAGATAGAACTCTGAACCGTTATCTTGATTTTGCGTCTGGGCCTCAGGTTGTTTGTTGTTGGTCTGTGGGCTGCTGTCGGTTGGGCCCATATTCCCATTCGTGCATTGTTAAGTACTTAAGTTACGAGTTTTATCGATAAACGACGACCGTCATCTTCGTTAATGAAAACTAGGCTTGGTTTCAAAAAAAAAAAAACTAGTCTTGGCTGATACTGTGATCCCGTGCTTTGCATTGCACTGGCGGAATATCGTGCATGTATAGTGTACTTGATTTTGGATCATAGTTTATGTAGCTTATGCCATAGACTTCGCCACACCTCGATTTCTGTCCGTCCTCCGCCGCTGCTCATAGGTGAGATTCTTTCTATGTTGTAAACCTGGTTCCTTATTAAAAATATCTGATATGAGCTAAGGCCAGCAATTAGACATAGAAGTCCATGCCACCAGCCTAAGTTACAACAGACCTATTATGGACATCGGTGACACCGGATCCATGACTAAGGTACCGGGTCACTTCAACCCTAAAGGACCAGCCTCATAGGTAATTAAGATTCCCTCCACCATTTAAATCAGGAACAACCATCATCTATTTTCCAAAGTGGAACTAAATTAATTCTAACACTGCTCAAGGTTTATCTTTAGTCATGCAAGGAGATATGTTGTTCATTGTGATTACTGTACAACACTGAGAACGAAGTAGGGTAGGGAACGCATGTGTCCATCATTTAGCAGGATTTAAAGTTATCCAAATTTAGTAGGGAACGCATGTGCTTCCGGCGACTTGACTAAACTATATTTTTTTTTCTAAACGAACTGGTTACCGAACATGACAAGTGTAGATATGTTGCTGCGCATAGGTACGTTGCACTAAGAGAAGTATCTAACAGTGTCGACTTACACTATCTTATTCAGTCGGCAGTTATTACGAAAAACAAGGTAGTGGTTAATTGGTGGATCGGAATCGAGGGCCCGGGTCATAGTGAAGAAAGAGATATGTGGCTTGCTTATTCAGAGTTCAGAGACTGCTGAGTACAGTGACGGTAGACAATATACAAGTGATGCCACTTGGGACATTTTGAGCAAGCACTACTATAGAACATACATATAGTAACACATGCTTGTAACACTTAGACATTGATGTTATAATAGATTTTATAGTAACACAAAATTATATATTATAAATAACTTTGTAACACATAATTTTGGGAGCGTCTAATTTTCAGTCGGTTGAAAATTGGGTTAGCTTTCAACCACCACTTTTGGCCCTTAGATCTAGTTCCAATGGATACAAAAGAACAACTTTTCTAGAGTCTATACATAATACTAATTAATACATATAATCCTATAAATAGATAAATAACAAAAAGAATAAAAGGAATAAATAACAAAAGGAGCAATGTTTTTGGCCGCCGATTGAAAATTGCGCTCTTTTCAGTCGCCTGAAAAGAAGCGTTTCCGCATAATTTTTGTTTTCAGAAAATATGCTACATGAAACAATTTTAGTAACAAAAAACTAATGTTATACTAAAAGTGTTACAAATATTATTACTTATTGTAACATATCTAGTTCAAGTGCTACAAGAAAAATTTTATTATAACATAAAATAGTGTTGCAAGAAAAATGTTATAGGGTTAGAGCCTAATCATCTCTTGCCTGCTACTTCAAAAATGCATTTATTTTTTTTATCTTCTAATAACTTTTGCTCCGGATGCAAAATATTTTTCAAATCATGTGGTAGTGATTTCATGTTGGAATAAAACTTCATCCTCTGTAATGATTATAAAATAACTTTGTGCTTAGGTTAATCAAAATTCTGACTTAGCCTAGGTAAAAATGTCACAAGTTTGAAAACTATACACCTGAGTTTAATTTTTTATGAACAATGCATTATTTAGATTTTGCATTACAGTGTATTTTTATTTGGTACTACAGAAGCAGCATATGCTTCGATGGCAAGCAGCTAAATATCAAAACTCACATATATATCCATATGTCAAGTAACGCTATTGGACTTCTTTTAACAATAGTAATATGATTCAACATTCAGTACAACTAAATAAAGATATTGTAACACACTCTCTTTAGTAGTAACATATATATTAGTTGTCCTTTCTTATATTACAAATTTGATGTTTAGAAATCATAATCACAACTATGTCCTAGCTTGACTGGTGCTACCATCAATCATGAAGTATGCCACCAACGTTCAATTCCTAGTGTAAGACATTATTTTACATGTAATGTTATTTTTTTTAGAACCATAAGTGTAACACTTTTGTTGAGTAGTAGCAAATAGTAACACAAAATTTTCTTGTTTCTCATTTTCTCACAATCAGTAACACATTTAGATACTATAGGACATGCTCTAGCAATAACACAACCTAAATCACTTATTAAATATGTTACTATAGGTGTCAATAATATTTTTTCTACCTCTAATAACACATAAAATTATTGTTAGTAGGCTGACCTGATGTAGTGAAGTTACGTGCTTCGGTTGAACCACATGCACACGTGAGAGAACGGGAACTTGGTGATTGTTGAACCTACGTTGAAGCTGCCACTACTACAGAAATAGTCATAAACAACGTCTTATCAGCAATGGTTGCTCCAGAACCACTGCCAAAAGATTATTAGCAGCGGTTCAAAAAGTATTGGCCTGACAAATAATTGTTGTTCTAGCAAACCACTGAGCTCCTTGGCTTCTCCATTATCACCTAGTGCCTGTGATTTCACTAAGCATCTATGCACATCACCAACTAGTGTGACCTAAGAGACATGACCTAGATCCCCTTGATAGTCTGGTTTTTCCTATAGACTCAAAGCCCCAACAACTAAATAAGTGTTCCAAACACTTGCTCCATAGCTTGTCCTTAGCCTTGATCCATCTCCATCAATCCTTGGACTCCATCAAGCTCATCAAGTTTCCATGCTTGTGGTCATTGTCATCAACCGCCAAAGCAACCATCAATGATCATCATAAGATAGATAAGGTTTCCTACACGCACAACACTCGTTTAGACATTAGTCATATTTCATGTTTGTCATTCATCACCAAAACAATCATACCTCTGGGTGACCTCAATGGTCATGAACCTTACAATCTCCCCCTTTTTGGTGATGGATGACAATCACTACTTATGATGATCCAAAACGAACGAGTCTCGAAAGAATAAGAAGGGAGGGACAAAAGACTTGAACAAAAACAAGGAACCAATAGAAAAGATAGGTTTGAAAGGATTACCTTGGTCCTTACCTTGGAAGTAGTCTCCCCCTTGGAAAGTGCTAGGTGTTGAGGGAGAACTACCCAAATACGTAGCACACTTGATGTCATTCTTGAGTTGAATTTTGCGCCCGTCTTGGTGTCGTGGTAGTTGATCTTGTTGACATAGATACACACCATAGACGTAGATGTTCATGTCGGTGAAGATGTTCATTGTTGTTGTAGACATGCACCATCGTTATTCTTCTCCATGTTGGTGTAGATGTCATCTTGATATGATCTTCATACGTACTCCAAGTGAGCATGCACACCATTGTATTGATCATCTTCATTTGGTCATCTCTCCTTCATGTGATCTTCATGTACTCCACATTCATATTCTTTTGATCTTCATGTTCTTCTTTGTCATCTCATTTCTTCCCTTGTATCTTCATGTTCCTTCTCTCCCTTTGTGTTATCAACTTAGACTTGGCTTTTGGATCTTCATGCTCCTTCTCCCCCTTTATCACCTATCACAAAAAACCACAAGCCAAAGACAAAACACAAGAGAACCAAGGGGCAAATAATAAATGGCAAGAGTTAGGAAATTCCCTTTTTCATGGTGCTCCTTCTTGGTTACGATGGTGTTCCACCAAAGCCCCCCTACACACATGACTCAACAAAATATTTCTTCAAGAAAGCAATGGTTAGCCATTTGTGTGATGGGAATGTATGAGTCACTCGTCCTTGAGCCGCGCGGGTAGATTTAACCTTAGAGCTTGTTTGAACATGACTCAATGGCTTCATAATCCTTTCCTTTGGTTACACGTGTGGAGATGTAATCTCATATAGATCATGAGGCACAAGTTTCTCCAAATGTGACAAGCCTCCTTTGTTTTTCCTATATGATGCATACAACAAGCGTTTTACATATGCAATGAAAGTAAACATGCCATATAGATGCAAGCAATATTAAACAAGACACAAAGGAAACCAAAGAATATCAAGTTTGAACCCCTCCCAAGATTACTCATTATAAGCCATACCCTTGCCTTGAGATAAGCCAAACCACCATCTCAAGCACTCCCCCTTGCTTATAGCTATCTTGAGTAGGTTAGATATTGACTAATTTTTTATGTATTTTTTTCTTTTACACATGCATGGATGCAAAACATTCTAGTCAAAAAGGAGTCCTAATTACCATGCAATGCAAGAGACGAAAAAATACACTAGAACTACCAAGAGCAAACACGGCTACCTCCCTCATGAGTAGATATGACATTGAGGTCCATGCCACTTGTGGTGGACTTCACTTGATCTCCAAGTAAGCTCATGGTCCACCACCGCCACCATCTTCTAGGTCTTGTTCTTGGGTATCCACTTGTACCTCGTCAATCTCTCAAGATAAACAATGCACTTAGACACCCATATGCTCTTGACCTTTCTCTTCTTGTTTGGTCGTCTCAAAGCCTTTGCTTTCACTATGCCATCCTTGTCCCTAAAAATCTTGAAATGGGTATTCTCATGGAACAAGTTAGCATTAGGTAAAGTAATGGAACTTCTCACCATAGGGCCATCCTTGATGGTGTGGCTATCCTTGCAACACTTCTCGCAATAGTAGTCATCGACGAGTAGGATTTTGATCCATTCGGGGATGGAGTCACTCGTCCCAATGATGTCGATGGTGGCAGGATATGAGCCAAGTCCCTAGTGGGAGACATTGTTCACAAAGTTTCTCCTAAGAGTCTCCTTGTGGATGGCTCTACCACGTGTGAGCCTCTCGAAGCCATCCATCATCATCTTCCTCTCTTCTTTGAGCTTATGATACTCCTTCAAAACAAATGGCTCAAAGGATGAAACCTCGATCGAGGTGGTTAGTTCATCACATATAGTAGAAGCATCACTCTTAGATGAACTAGAGGAGGGAGAGGCAAGGTTATCAACATTGATGGCCTCAAAAGTAAGTTCAAGGGCCTCATACTTCTCATGTAGCTCTACATGATCACCCTTGAGTTCATAACTTAGGGCCTCATGAGATGTGATAAGGTCCTTGAGCTCACTCTCAAGACCACCAACACGGTCCTTAGCCAACTTACATTCTTTTCTTATCACTTCCAATGTTTTAGATTTCTTGACAGCGATGTCGCGGGCTTGCTCAAGCATACTCCTCATCATCGTTGTCATCGCTGCTCTCATCCTCACTCTCCCCAAGTTGGCTCATGTCCATGAGGCACATGAGAGGTGGAGGAAGAGCTCGTGGAAGTGTGGTCTTGATCATGGCTAGGCCGACCACTTTATCATCATCACTTGAAGAGGAGGATGCTTCATTGGAGTTGTCACTTGTTCACTCCCCAACAAGAGCCTTGCGTGAGAACTTCTTCTTTTGCTCTTTTCCTTTGCCCTTTTCTTTATTGAAGTACCTCTTCTTCTCGTACTTGGCTTTGGGGCTCCTTCTTCTTGAGTGGGAGAAGGTCTAGGTGAGGCATCTTGTGCATCATGGATTGCTTGCTCTCTTCAGATATAAGTGTCTTGAATTTGCAATGAGGTGGGGGAATCACTCATATGCTTTCTTGTCTTGGAACTAGAGCTTGGAGTGGATGTGGGGATGTTATGTGAAGAGCCTTGGGAAGTATCTTGAGGTGAAGTATGTGGAGAGGGTTGTGGCTCACTTCTCTCTTCATTTTCCTCATGGCTAGGCGGATGCACTCTCATAGAATCTTTGGAGGAGTTAGTAGGAGAGGCAATGGAATCTTGTTTGGTTCTTGCACCTCGGAGAAAGAGGCTGGTTGAGATGGTGGAGTTGAGGATTCATTAATATCATCATCATTGGCCTCTTGGGGTAATACCTCGCCCACTCGCATGTTCCTCACCCTCATTGATTCATCTCTAATGTTCACTTCATGAAATACTAGCCCTTTTTTTGCATTCTCAATCATTGCACCATCCTTATTAAATGTGCACTTGAATCCCTATGTCACAAAGTTGACCAATAGACAGGAGGCTGAGATTGAGGGTTTTCACAAGAAAGACCTTGAAGAGATGGAGGTCTTTTATAATGGCCACCTTGCCTGAGCCTCTAACTCTCTTATTTGAGTTATCCCCAAAAGTCATCTTCTCACTATCTTTGTCTTCATCAATATTGGTGAACATGGTTGGCTTCTCGGTCATATGTTGAGTGCACCCACTATCAAGAGTTCAATGAGTACTCCACTCTTGTAGTTGATCATGGTGGTAGCCATAAGACAAGCACTAGAGGAAGAAGGGTTAGTATCCAAAGCATTGCTCAATTGACTTGCACTAACCTCATCATGATGAACCATGAGACCATCCTCATAATTAGGGCTTCTTGCAATCCCTTCTTGAATTCTCCTTCATATAGGATGGTGGGGAGCACGATACCTCCATTGTCCATGACAATCCTCTATGTGCACATTGTCAAGGTGGATGAAGTAATGGGGAGGATCATAGAGGTTGGTGACATGCTCAAGCACGTGTCCCACTTGTGAGTGGAGCACAAGTATCATCTCCATTGCTCTCTCAATTAAGAGCTCATGCCTTTTGTTGATTATCTCCTCAAGCAAGAAACCTCTCTTAGGAGTTGTGATTTGCATGAGCCACTTGTCAATCACTTCATGTGGTGCAATCCTTCGTAGGCCCCTGAAAGAGTTAATTCTGCACACAAGATCATAAATGCATAAGAGAGTATCACAAAGGTCATCATTTGAATTTCTCAAAAATTCATCAAATTGGAAGAAGTAATCCTATTGGTGAGCTCGACGAAGATGCCAATAGTAATCTTGTGGTAGAGGAGGTGGAGGCGTCGGAGCCATAGTGGTGAGATCGATCAACTCAAACGATTGTGTGAGCATTGTGGTCAGCGCTCCCCCCTATACTAATGCGTGGTTCACCCAAAATGCTTAGAGTATAACTTGGAATGGCACTTGAGGTAGAGCTTGATGAAGCGCCAGATGAAGAGCTTGGTGTAGGTCTTGATCCGAAAGGGTTGTAGAAGCTGCTACAAGGCAATCTTGTAGAGGGATCAAGGAAGTTGGAGCTCGAAGCTACTTCCTTCCCTTTTCTTGATGATGCTCCATTTGCCTTGAAGATCTTCTTCCCCGTCAAGCTTGCGGTGATCTCCTCATACTTGAAGAGCAGCCCGATCACATCATCAACAGAAAGATTCTCGTCCATGATGAGATCAAGGGTGATGTAGATGAGCTAGCTGCTAGGGAGCAAGGTGAGGATCTTCTCGACAATCAATAACGTGGGGAGCTCGAAAGTAGTTGCTACAATTCTGTCCATAATACCTAGAAAGCGAATAAGAGAGTCAAGTAAGTCCTCATTATCATTATCATGAAAAGCAAAGAACTCCTCAACAAATGAGTCACTAGCATGATCAATAGAAAGCTTACAATCATCATCAATCTTAGTCATGCTAGTGGAGCAAGCAAGATCAAGAGACATATCATCAATCATCACAGTAGGCACACTAGTAGCGCAACCTATCAAGTCAACACTAGAAGAATCCAGGCAGTCACTAGAACTAGGCACATCAACACAATCATCATCATACACATGATCATTGGTAAAGGTATTGGCAAAGTTCACAAGAGTATCCATCAACTCATCAGGGATTATGGCATTTAGGTAGCTTTTAAAGCGATCCTTCTATGAGCCATGACCCGGTCTCGAATAGGATGACATCCCAACTCAATACGGTCACTACTCAAGGCTGTCTTATGATGACCACTTGGCTCTGATACCACTTGAAAGGATCGAGTGACTGAGAGCAGGAGGGTGAATCGGGAACTCGTTATATGTACCAAATTCGCCAATTCCTAAAACTGACCACTCAAACAACTCTTACACAATCCTAGTAATGATCACACTGGCAATATAATGGTCCTATGGAAGGAACAACAAGTTAAGCCTACTATTAGATCACACAAAGGCAATACAACTCCTACGCAATCCTAGTGGTGATCACACTAGCAAAATAATAAAGCTATACAAGGAACAACCACCTTAGCATACTAGTGGATCACACAAGACAATACATCTCCTATGCAAGCTAGTGATAAAGATACGCGGAAGCAAACAACAAGTTAGCAAAGGAACCTACTCATGCAATGCTACAAGATAAGGAACTAAAGCACACAAGCATGAGTAGTACAATACATACAAGGGTAATCAAGTATGAAGGCTAAACACTACTAGCAAGTAAAGAAGCATATTCATGCAAGTCCACAAGATAATCAACTAGAGCAAGGTAAGCACACAAGCATGAATAGCACGGTATGTAAATGCGGAAAGTAAAGCATCATATTAAGGAGTAGAGTAAGAGATGGCTTATAATTTTTTCTCGAGGTCTCGGAAGAATGGCGCCTTCCCCTACTCCTCATTGGACCACTCCTGTCGCAGTCCTGGTCCCTCCTGTCACCAATGTGGAGTTCTCGCCCACGAGCCCACAATCAATCCCGGAGTGAAGACACGGTGCACGTCACCGCTACCACCAAGGCACAAGCTCGCCTCTCTCGAGAACTTGCCGGACTCCCAGAGCCGACACAGGCACTCACTATTGATGCTCCTTTCATCGGCGGGCTCAAACCGTGTACAAACATGTGACGGCCTTTATAATCGATCACAATAGACTCGATCACCGATACCTAACCGGTCTAGGTCTCACCATAGACTAAGAGTAACAACTTAGATCACACCCTCAAAAACACTCTAGCCTTAGATGTGCATCAATGCTCAAGTTACTCTCACTAGCACTCTCAAGATATACAATATCTCCTCCTAGTGCTCTACTCTTGGCCCTTTGGCTCCCAATAAATGCTCCCAACAATCCCAAATGGCCAAAGACAGTCTCTAAGACCCCAGCAATGAGTTTATATAGGCTTCCAACCTTAAACTAGTCGTTGGTCCATGAAACAGTCTCTCTGGACGTACTGACCAGACAGTCCGGTCAGTGTCCAAACCGAACAATCCAGTCTCCATCGGACGGCTCCTCTAGAGCCGTTGCTCTCTGTCCACTATTTTCTCCATACTGATCGGATAGTCCGGTCTATAGACCGGACTGTCCTTTCTTCTTAATTTTGGATCCCAACAGAAACTTCTTCTCTGTGCTATGTCGCCTCCTCTAATGACCTACAGTCCGGTCTACAGACCGTACAGTCCGGTCTTCATTGCTGAAACTCCAAGCAGAGCCATTGCAACCACTTCTTCATCTGTTCTAGAGTTGTCTCTACTGACCGTATAGTCCGGTCCACTGACCATACAGTCCGGTCTCTACAACTCTGCACCAACAAATTTCCTCATGGGCAACTTCTCCTTTGTTCTGGATTTCCTCCTGATGATCGGACTGTCCGGTCTCTAGCACCTCTTTGTCCTATCTTTAACTATAGAAGCTGAAACTCCTTGTCTCCTCTCGACTTTGTTTCCCGGTTTATTCCAACAGCTCCTTGGCTTCTCCACTGCCACCTAGTGCCTGTGATTTCACTGAGCATCCATGGACATCACCAACTAGTGTGACCTAAGAGACATGACCTAGACCCCCTTGATAGTCTGGTTTTTCTTGTGGACTTAAAGCCCTAACAACTAAACAAGTATTCCTAACACTTGCTCTATAGCTTGTCCTTAGCCTTGATCCATCTCCATCAACCCTTGAACTCCATTAAGCTCATCAAGTTTCCATGCTTGTGGTCATTGTCATCAACCACCAAAGCAACCATCAATGATCATCATAAGATAGATAAGGTTTCCTACATACACAACACTCGTGTAGACATTAGTCACATTTCATGTTTGTCATTCATCACCAAAACAATCATACCTTGGGGTGACCTCAATGGTCATGAACCTTACACTCTTGACGCTCCGGCTGCCGCCGACCGATGGTTCGGCGACCTTCCCCTTTGATCTGCCCCTCCCCTGCCCCGACAGACGCCGCCAGCACCTCTCGACGCATGCTCCGGCCACCGCCACCTCCTGACGCTGCTGAGGCCACCACCAACCGATGTTCCAGGGACCTTCCCATCGATCTGCACCGCCTCCACCTCCCCTGCCCCGACAGACGCCGCCACCATATTTCGACACCACTGTGGCCATGCTCCGGCTGCCGCAACCACCTCCTAACGCTCCTGTCACCGCTGATAGACACTCCGGCGACCTCCCTAGCTCTGCTTTAGCCCCAACTTCGCACGCTAGCCTCCCTACCGGCATGCCCCAAGGTACATGCCCCCATCTATTCTCGTCAGCTCGTGTAGTATTTCGCATACCTGCAAGCTTGATTAATTTTTTCTGTTGCTTAGTCGAAATCAGATAAAAGTACCAACGTTGCTGCCTAGTCCTGTGTTTGACTTGGATGCTTGTCCATACTTAATATTTATTTGTACTGTGGAGTATGGATTAGTTATCATATTAAAGTTATATTACTGCTTGGTTGGGTGATGCTTTAACTAGGGAGAATGGAATGCTAAAAGTTGAAATGCGGGCCTCACTTGAGTAATTCATAAGCATAACCAAAACTGAGTTAAATGAAATGATGTTGGTGCCACTTTTGGGTATTTTTGTTTTGTTAGATTTTGAGCATGCAATATATTCAAGCATCTCTAAACATATAAGTGACAGATCTTCTTACCTTCCAAATTAGCCTATCCGATTTCACCTAGACTATACTCTATGATCCTATCATATTTTAATTTATTGGTTGCATTGTAAAAAATCAATGTGACTTCATATGGTACTGGGTATTGAATTGTGTATGTGCTTCCGTTGGTGCTTGAAAATGGCCTATCCGATTGTTGAGTGTTGAATGTTGAATTGTTTGTGCTTCACTTAGTACTCAATATTGAAATTTGTATGTGGTCTGATAGAGTTGAATGTTGAGCTTATTCAAAGATTGTTGGCTTCTAATATTTCCATGGCTGTGTATTTGAATCAGATGGTATAGAGTATTATGTGGATTTTGTGATAAACTGATTCTGGACAGCCAAACAGGCTTTAGATTTCAATTCTAAGAATTCAATTCTGTGTCAGCCAAACAATAACATTTGAATTGAATTGCTCTGAAACTGATTCAATTCAGAAAAATTGATTTCCTTGGAATCTAATTCTAAGAAATGGATTCAATTCTAGGGTTCCAAACAGGAGATGTTGATTAGTGCTTTTCCTAGAATTAAGCGAGAGTTGCACCAAAAATACTAGTTCTCGCTTGGGATGCTGGATTTTTCATGTAAAACATTAGCACTTGATTAATATACTGATTGGATACCTTGATCAGGCTAGTTCCACCATTTACTATCCAACATGCATCATTATCTATAGTATGTATTGTTCATCTATGAGTTCTTTTCTTACAGTTCAGCTTGGGGCATGTAGTGAAGTTAAGTAATGACTCACAGATTCACATTTACATCCTAGCTCTTGTGTACTCCACCTTTTACTCAGAACCATGATACCACTAAAATTTACAATCCTCACTGTAATCCATAACTCACCATTAGAGCTTTGAGAACTAGGAGGGTGCGAGGCCAACTAATATTTGTCATCTCTCTATTTTTATGATATGAGGTTTGATTTACAAAGTAAATTAGGATGGTAATTGATTGGGTTCTAATCCGATGGAACAATGTGATGGTTCACTGTCCATTAGTTTATGAGATTTGTAGGAAAATGAATGTGTTCGGTGTTATTATGAAAGAATGGTGTTCTTATTTTACAAGATTTTTCCTGAATGTACCCTGTTTGAAGTGACTGATCGTGTCAATATATATAACATTTGCTAGGAATAACTATGTACATATGATTGTCTTTGTCTCCGGCTGACCTCAGCAAAGGGTAAACTACTAGTGCAGTCTGACCAGATGGTAGTTTAAGAAGTTCAGTTCTTGGGATCCAATTCAGGTGTAGAGATTAAGGTTGGTTTACTCTCAGATCTTTTTGGTAAAGTGATTTTGTTTTCTTCAACATTCCGTGTTCAGTATTGATGACTAAATGAATTAACCATGTATCCCTGCTTTCTGAATTTTAAAATTACATACTGAAATAAATCTGAGTCCAAACATGTGCAAACTGTAGCAGCTATGTTTGACTTGAGATAGCGCTGCAAAGGCGATTGAATATTCAATATTACCTTTTATTATTTTGTATATCCAGTATTACCTATGGTGTTGCTTTAGCTATTTTAGTACTGCAGTTATGTCGTACTGTCATGGTCTTTCTTGTGTTGCTACCTGCACCATCGTGCACCTGCAGTTGGTCACCCCAAAACTGATCACCAGCTACTCCAGTTGCCGGAGTGAGCTCCTCATGCGCTGTTGTGTCGCCGGTCACCGCTTGCCGTGCCTGTGTGATGCTGTGTGCCTCGCTAATTTCCTTGCTAATTCTTTTTACCGTACAACCAAAGCTTACATGATCGATCCAACTCTCTATATATATCAATTATTCAACCTGTCAAACAAAATTGGAATATTTTCTATACAACCATTATAGTTCTATGATTACATTGATTGTTGTCTGCATATTCATCATTCTTGATTTAGATTTGATCATAGAATCACTAAATAAATACAATAGAGGTTCCAAACCACTGATATGCATGAAATGACCAACCTATCCACCTCGGCCCGATAAACCAATTTATATTTAAGATGTTTAAATTATGTAGGAATGGCACGAACAAAGTCATCCCATCGCAAGCGACCACCTCGATAGGAGGGCCAGATATAGAGCCGAATGCCGAATTTGGTGCTGTCCAAGAAGGAAGCGACAGATCGGAACCACAGATGGCCTTCACCAACATTGAAGGGCCAGATGCTGAGATCGATAAAGATGATGGTAGCCCTAGCAATTACCCGAACTTGAACCAAGAGGATGAAGAAAACATGGAGAGTGTAGATGATGATGATGTTGAGGGTCGTAATCAAGATAATGATGATGTTGAGGGTCAGAATCTAGATAATGATGATACACAAACATCATTTCAAGTAAGGCGTGGACGTGGTCCCAACAAATAGCCTAGCGGATGTTATGTCATCACGAAAATCAGTGATGCTGGGGACTCGTTACAACCCAACACTGCAGCAAGCGCCTGGCGCACAACTTGTGGAACACTCGTAAGAGATCATGTAGCCATCACTTATAAACTCAGGAGAGGAGGCCAAAATTTGAATAAGACGTACGTAGTTCCAGATGACATTAAAAGAACTATGTGGAAGAAGTTAGATGCAAAATTTGAGTTTCCTAGAGGATGTGACATGGAAAAGGTACGACAAAGACCCATGACACAATTGGGCATATTTTTTAGGAACATGAAGTGTAGGTTGTACAAAAAGTATCATTTGCAAGGTAAGACACCAGACTTCAATCAATATCCAACACTCAAGCCTTTTTGGAAGGCATTCGTAGAGTACAAGGACTCAGAAGAAGCCAGAAAGATAAGTGAAGCAAATAAGGCCAACGCAAAGAAGAACTTATACCCCCATAGAACGGGCTCATGTGGTTATGCGGGGAAAGAAATTGTGTTTCAGGAGATGGAAGAGAAAGTAATTCGCATGGGTAATACACCTGTGACAACAAAATATACTGAATGAAGTAAGAGATACTTGTATGATCTTGGGGTTTACTTAACAGAAGAGGGAAGCTTAGCTTTCAAAAGTGATGAAGCGAAGGGATTGGTGGAGAGCATTGATAAGGCCCATGATGAGTCTTCCAGTGGTACATTTCAACCATCCCGGGATAATGATGAGCTAAGCTATGCACTAAAATCTAAGGAGCATCTAGGTCGCACGTGTGGCTATGGCAACATACCTTGGAAACATGCATCGCAGTCAAACTCTGATAGTTATGGCAAAAAGAGGAAAAAAGAAATACCTATCAACATCAAGGCCATTGTAAGTGAGACAGTAGCTACACAATTAGCTGCAGCTCTACGTGAGAAAGACTAACAACTTCATGAAGCAAACCAGGGAAATGCATTGGGCGTGAGCTATATTGGGCGTCGTAGCAGTTGTGCGTCCACACCACTTTCTGAAAACGATGAAAACCACTATCCCATTAATGACATTAAAGAGAGCACTCTATAGGCTTGTCACGCCTGTGTTAGGTCATGCAAGAACGGTGGCTTATGGGTTGGCCGAGCCATTGGTTGAAGGGACTCTCTTCCATGATCATTCGATACCAAAGGGTATGCCATGGTGCATCTGGACAGTGTAAAATGTGACAACCGTAAAAGCAAGTTGGACTACCCTGGAGACGAAGGTGAATTCAAGCTCAAAAAAATATTGGTCATTATGTCCTATGGCATAGGAGCGACATTGAGTTTGGTGACTTAGACTCGGAATGCAGCTCGGAGTCGAAGTCATCAGGAACTCCTAGGGCACATATGCATGATTCATCGCCACAACAGTCGCCACAACAGACTCGAGTGACTTCACGTTTGCCAAAAATAGTTGAGTCGCCACCAAGGAAATTGCCACAATCAAGAGCAACAATACCTTCAACGATGCCACCTAAGAAGTCAATGTCATCACAACACGATATGCCAACAAAGAGGCCGATTTCATCACAACAACAAACACCGCCTAAGAAACAATATACAACACAGCTGCAAGCGACCCCCAAGAGGAAGCTGACTTCATCACGACATAAGAAACCACAATCTCCTTTAGCTTATGAGAAGACCAATGAGGAACTTGAAAGATCAGTGAGTGCTGATGTGAGAAAGTTCTTCTCAAAGAAAAAACCACCTCAGGAGCAGTCTGCCGCCACTTACAAGGCAGAACATATGATGCTACTATGTTTGAAATAAAGTAATCTGCGATTAGACTATAAGCGCATCATGTCTAAAGAGTCATGCATGAATCAGTCAGATGCTATTTTGGTGAAGGTCGTTGCAGAAAGAGAGTTTCTTGAGAGTGCCGGAATCACAAAGGAACAACTCCTTGATGAGTCAAAGCTTGCTACTACAAAACGTACATCCAAAAGGTTTATGGTTGGTGAACCAATGATCAACAATTTTATGTTCCCCGAATCTACACAAACACGAAGATTTCACAAGTGGTACATGGAAAAATCCAAAGCTGATAGACAAATGTTTGCATTTTAATACAAGCACAACGATTTCCTCCATGGTGATGGTGAGGTGTGGATTTGTTGGGATGAAATGTATCAACTATTAAAAGCTGATGCACTTGGAGCACAACTCATATGTTTGTGGTCACTGTAAATCTCATGTTTATGTGGTTCATAGTATATCATTGTATTATCATATTGAATGACTTAACTTGTTTCGTATGTCTTTGTAGAATGTAGATAAAAATATGTGAGGACAAGAATATTTTTGATAAAGCTTATCTTGACCCGATGTTTGTAAACGGATAACTGATGGACTCGAAACCTCAACACATGGAGGAATACATATTCAAGTTTATTCTTACTTCTCAAAGGAAGAATTACATATTTCTACCTTACAACTCCAGGTATATATGTAGCTACAAAAGTGCTCCTACCATGTTCAAATAACTTTTTCTTATCATTGGGTTTATGTAGGTTTCACTAGGTCCTGTTTGGCATTAAATTAGAAAGTAGTGAAGTATTTGTAATGGACTCATTAGACAAGCCAATAGAGGACTAGAAAAAACTTGAAGACATGCTACAACGGTAAACTACTTTGTCATATTTATGTATCACATATTCTAGTTATTATTTGCAACTAAACAAGTGTATGCATGTGTAGGATGTTCAAACATCTTCTACAAAATGGTGTCCGTGTACTTCCATATACAAAACAATTCAAGTTCACAACATATCTTTGTAGTAAGCAAGAGAAGGGAACTAATTTGTGTGGCTTCTGTGTATGTGATTCAATGCTTCGCTTCACCAATGATCATAAAATAAATGATGAGGTAAGCTAATGCATATGTTAAAAAAATTTAGATGGATTCTTTGTTTATATTGCATTATAGTTCAAGCATACATAGTTCAAACTTAATTTCTCTCATTGCTTTCTTGTAGAGAATGGGGACATGACCTCTCACTCCACAAAAGATTCTAGCACTTCAGGTACAACTTGTAGGTTTCATAAATGAGCATATTATTCCAGAGTCTGGTAAGTACCATGTTTTTAAATGGGACATAGAACAGGTTCGTCCTTCATTAACACCACCATCGAGCTCTATCCCTACCTCTCATTCAAGAAAGAAACACATTTCAGGTTCCTCGATTAATAACTGAGTTCAAATTTATGTTGAGGACTTTTGTGTTCATGTAAGGTTAATGTTGGACTAGTATTATGGACTTTGTATGATGTGACACTTATGTTGGACTTGTGCTATTAAGTGGACTTGTATGATTATGTGGCATGTCTATTTGTCGATTTATATGATATTTATATATATGTGGACTTGTTTGTTAAGATCATGTAGAATTATGTATTAAGACAATTATTTCTGTTAGGACCAAAAATAGCGAGAACCATTATTTTTTTTCTTGAAAAATACATATTAGCAGTGATTCACAACACTGAACCGTTGCTAATACTGTACATATCAGCAGCGGTTTAGAAGAGTATCACCAGCGGTTCAGTGTGGTGAACCGCTACTGATGAGGTGTTTCGAACCGCTGCTGATGACCAACTCTATAGTAGTGCACTGGCCCCAGATCCATTGCCAAAAATTTGCCTTGCGACGCTTGCACGCTAATTAATCCTGTTGGCAGCTATAACATGTCGCGAACGCTTCACTGAATTCTCATTCCTTGTCTTTCTCCACCGGCTACATGCCAGTGTAGAAGATCATGGCACTCACTCGCCTCCTCGTCTTGTTCCTCAGTGCAGCATTGTCCCTGTTGTTCTCCCTTACAGGTAAACGTCTCAAAAACTACTGTTCTCAGGAAGTTGATAGTTCATGTACGTTGACAGGTGCAGAAGAGAGCAAACTATTGCTTCATTCCTGTGTCCACTGTAGAAGCAGGAGAGATGGGGGTGAACTACGGCAGGGTGGCCAACGACGTACCTGACATGTCATCGGTGGTGCGGCTGCTTATGGACAACAGCATCACCATGGTGAGAATATACGATGCCAACCCTATCGTGCTTAGGTCCCTTGGAACATTGGGATGAAGGTGCTGGTGATGGTGCCTAATGAGGACCTGGCCGACGTGGCCGGTAACCCGTTGATCGCGCTTGATTGGGTGTGGAATAGCGTGGCGGCCTACATGCCTGCCATGAACATCCATGGCGTGGCCATGGGGAATGAGGTGTTCCACTCGAGGCCAGACCTGCGATGCAGCTCGTCCCGGTGATTAAGAACATGCAGACGGCGCTGGCAAAGCTGGGCCTGGCCGACACGGTGAAGGTTTCCACGCCGATCGCGTTCACTGCGATCACGGACTCGTTCCTGCTGTCTGCGGGAAGGTTTCGGGATGACCTCACAGGGCTGGTGATGAAGCCCATGTGCTCGACCTCTTCCTGCGAGCGGCTCCTACCTCACCATGAATATATACCCGTTCTTTGCCTTCAACGATCCAGCAAACCAAATCAACCACGACTTCACAGTGGGGAACCCCAACAACCCTAACATGCGCGACTTCGTGACCGGTCTCATGTACCACAGCCTCCTGGGCGCTCAGCTAGACGCCACATACTATGCCATGGAGAAGCTGGGGTTTTCCGGTTCCTTGGAAAACAACAAAGTGCCGGTGCGCCAATCTGTTATGGAGATAGGGCGGGGTGGCCATCTCGCGGTCAGGTGAAAATGGGGAACCATATGGAGGCCCGAATTGGAGGTCAGGCTGCCACCCCTGTCAATGCTCAAGCATACAACAACAACCTCATCAACCGCATGCTGTCCGACAACACGGCCACTCCGCACCGCCCCAATGCTGACATGGACATCTACATCTTCGCGCTCTTCAACAAGAACCAGAAGGGCCTTGGGCCAAACGTTGTCGAACAAAACTTCGGTCTATTCTACTCGAACATGACTAAGGTGTATGAGTTCGCCTTCCACGATGGCGGTGGG
This sequence comes from Eleusine coracana subsp. coracana, assembly GCA_032690845.1. Classification (NCBI taxonomy): domain Eukaryota; kingdom Viridiplantae; phylum Streptophyta; class Magnoliopsida; order Poales; family Poaceae; genus Eleusine; species Eleusine coracana. The sequence continues at coordinate 49,912,927 of CM064430.1, forward strand.
ACCACCGAGGAAAGCTGGTGCGCAACGAACGCCGCGGTTGGGGATGCGCGGTTGAAAGCGGTGATAGATTTCACGTGCGAACACACAGCACGGATTGCAGCACCATCCAACCAGGCGCGGTGTGCTTCGAGCCCAACACGATGCTTGTGCATGCCTCATATGCAGTCAACAGCTACTACCAGAAAAAGGGACGGGCACCCGGGACTTGCGATTTCAACGGGGCTGCTTTCGGAGAAAGTCATCAACACATGTATATGCTTAACATGCATTATCTAAAGCATACATATTGTATTGCGATTCATGTTATATGCATTATATGTTAAAATTCACATGATAAAGTATATGTAGGAACCAGATTTTATTAATCCCAATGTAAAACATGTGGTAGAGATAATACATGTTCAACATCTATATGTGAAAATTTTGCTTTGCTGCTTTCGTTGTGTCCTAGAAACCAGCTGGTGAGTTCACGCTACTTCGCTGCTTATACATTTTCTCTAAAAATACTGCCCACGCTCCTGACTGGTATGACAGCTACAAATTAACATGGACCTGGAAAAAAACTGTATGTCTCACTGAGCGGTCGGTGTGTGCTCTGTCTTTGTACCCGGTACACACATGTGTGACCCGAATACAAGTTGGTGCGTAGCAAATGCAGCGGTTGGAAACGATCGGCTGCAGGCGGCTCTGGATTTCCCGTGCTGACACGACGTAGACTACAGCCCCATCTAGCGCACCGGGAAGTGCTTCAAGCCCAACACAAAGGCTGCACATGCTTCATACGCGCTAAACAGCTACTACCAGCACAACCACCGTGCGCCAGGGACGTGTGACTTCACCGGAGCCGGTTCCATCGTGTTCCAGGCACCTAGTGAGTTATTTAAAACTTTTAATCATTTCTTTCCTGAGACTAGGAGTGTTTATGGAGACAACATCATCATTACTATTTATGTTCTACTGTTTACTGCAGAGATCGGATATTGCCTGCTGCCATGGAAGTCCTGCCTCGAAGAAAGAACACCAATTTTGAATAAAAACTATGCCGACATCCGATCTGTATACAGTACATAACACAGATTTAGGGACATACACATAACCTCTGTTATGGGCCAAAAGGCCCATCACGACATAGCAGCGGCAGCCTTCGAATCTTGGTTCTGCTGCCCTTGGCACCGGCCCAAGCAAGGTCTTGGTGGGGCCCAAGCGCCACTTTCCACGATGGCTAGATATGAGCCGATTTAGATAGTGTAGGGTTGCATGGTTTTTGGATCTATCAATGCCTGTGTGAAAAGTCCGTCTTGAGCTTGATTTCTTGGGTCATCTAAATGATCTTTGCAGACATGTTTATAAAACGTGGACATTAGAAATTTCTTAAAAGCAAAACAACAATGGATTTGAGAAATGTATCTATCTAGTATTCTTATATCTACTAATGTGTTGATTTTGATTGAGTTTACCTAATTATCCTGTTTGCATAAAAGGTTATTATTCACCATCGATTTTTGGGTATGTTTGTTTGAATCGTTAGGTACTTCCTTCTCTTGATGAATTGTTTGATAGGTAACGTTTTCTCCATCTTTTAAGTTGATATCCTTCATCATAAATTTTTTGCTATTGGAGTAACTCCAACAATCGCCTTCATCACACATTGTGTGGCCCAAGAGACTCACTTCCTATGGACAAATATCTGTATGAGCCTAATATTATGTTTCAGGTTTTCAACCATGACTCTGGTACCACTTGTTAAAGTGTCAGACTCATCGCACCTAGGGGCGGACACAGGGTTTAGGCTCCCTGCTAGGAAGCTACATCATGTGCACCAGATTAAAATGAAGATTAGTGTTTGTTAGCTTATTCTTAGATGCATTTCTAGGTGTTAGATATAAAATTAGTTCTTGCTTCACCCATGGTTGTATTTTTTTATTGATATGTTTTGAGTGAACATTTTATCCATTGTAATGTGGCACAGACTCTACAAATTTTTTGGGCCCACCACTAGCTGCACCCACTATCAAGGTAACAACCCATCTCAATTTTTTTTATAATGATTATTTCACATAGGGAGGTTGCTTTTTATAATAAGTCTGGCTCCCTATTATCATTATTTGATGTGGATTAAACCCAAGAATTATACACATAGGAACCCATGCTACCGGTCTAAGTTACAACAGACCTATTATCGACACAGCCAACACCGAATCCATGGCTAAGGTCTCGAGCCATCTCAATCTAAAGGAATAGTCTCATATATAAGGTCCCTCTGTTGAACCATAAGTGAATTATTCACCTTTTTCCATCAGCTTAAGCTTTTGGGTGTAAGAGATGAGTGCATAGTAGCTTAACATAGTATCGAACCAAAAGGTCTTGAATTCAAGTCCTAGCGACCGCAAATTCCGCTGCCCCGCTGAGATTTCCACATTTGCGCTCCGAGGAGCTACATATGAGGTAGTATTGCACCATAAGTGAATTATATATCATTTCCCATCATTTTAGGCTATTTGGTGCAACTAATTGGTGCATATTAGCTTAATACTCTTGACCTTTTAAACCAAGAACCTCTGTCATCTATTTTCTATAGTGGAACTAAATTAAACCTAAAACTGCTCAAAGCCATCTTTGGTCACGCAAGGATATAAGTTATTCATTGTGATTATTGCTCAACGCTGAAAAAGAAGTAGGGAACGCAGGCGCCGATCATTTAGCAAGATTTAAAGTTATCCAATTTGTTATCCTTCCAGCGACTTGACAAAGATATATTTGTATTTAGAACGAAACTGGTTACTCCCTCTGTCCCAAATTACTTGTCATTCTATCTTTCTCTCTAATTAATTTAACATTCTCTAAACCTGGATAAACAGTATGTTCAGTTTATAGAATGTTCAATGAATCTAAACACCTTAAAAGCCTCCCAGAATGACAACTAATTGAAACGGAGGGAATACCTAACATATGAACCTCCATCATCTATTTTCCATAGTGGAACTAAATTAAACCTAACACTGCCCAAAGTCTGTAACAGAACCGACTTATCAAGGAGCCGGCTCCGTTCCAGGATCTTCTCGGGTGGCGACACGCCCTGTGACGCCCAATAGTACAATATATAGACAGAGAATATAATTACAACGAGAATATAGATAGAGTACAGAGTTTTACATAAATCCGAATTTAAAGTTTACAAACAGAGTTTTTAGAAAATGCGGAAGTGAAATAGTCTATAAAATAGATAGCTCGACAGAATAAGTAGGATACAGTCGTCCTCACACGACGATTCACAGAGCACATCCGGCTTTGTAGGTGTTTGCCCAAACACCCTACCGGCAATCAATGGTCTACTTCTCCTCATCATTGGTACACCGCTCCCATTCTATGTTCCAGCAGTCGGGGCGCTGGCCTTCCTAGTGAAATCTCCCACCACAGTGGCAGTCTCCACCCTGGTCATCTAAAAACCACATAGAACGTCGCCCTGAGTAACTAGTTTACTCAGCAAGACTGACCCGTCAAGGTGGCCAACTACAACCGACTCCTAGACATGCACAGGCTAAGGGTAGGGTTCATGTTACCAAAAACCAGCCTAAGAGTAAATCCCTAGTTTTCAAGTTTTAGCATCAAGTTAAGTTAATAGATAAATAGTAAATTTAGTTTACACTACATCTACAACAATCATGGTTGTAATATAATTAATAATAATTTCCAAGCAGCAATGTTAAACCCTTTCAACAAATTAATGGCTTCCAAAAACGTTCCAGAGCAGCAATCAAGTGGTACTCATTACTGTGAGGGGCAGCGACTTGAATTGATTTACATCCTGCAGGAGAAACCTGTTTGCACGATCCATACATGCTTCATGGAAGCCGCATAGAGTAACCTTTCGCATATGGTACTACAAGATCTTCCATGCCTGGCTCCTCCGAAAAGGGTCCCCCGATATAATGCGCCCCGTGTCGCTATCCGTGGGTAGATTCCTCCCTCCTCTCAGCCCCAGTTCCATCTCAAGGATCAGGGTACCTTCCAATCAGGCAGTAGTCATAGCTACATCGGTTTACTGGGCCCATAATTCCAGCATACAAATAGTACGTTCAAACTTTATCCCATGGGCCAGACACGAGACGTAGCCTTAGGTGACTCGGACGGGGCTACCTCCTTGAAGACAAGTTGTCCTTCCCTTTCCACCTAGTTTCCCGTCCGGTCTTCATTTGTTACCCTATTCCACCATTCCTTCCTCTTGACATTATTCCCAAGTGATAGTATTTTCTGCTCTACGAGTGGTCTCCATACCACTCGATAAATGATCGTCCTAAATTAAGCGGAGCTACTATCGTTCTGAGGCTATTATCAGGTAAGGGGACCTACTGTAATACTAGATTTTTAAACAACTCCTATAAACTTAATGCACAGACAAGCCTACATCTCTCACTAGTGAGAAGATAAAAATAGTTAAAATAGGTGGAATACACCGGGGTTTGCCTTGAGTTGGTTCCTGGTTAGCGGAGTGTCCTCCTTGCTCTTCTGGCTCCGGCTCCTATCCCGCTTCCACGTGGTTCACCTCGTGACCTATATGATACGGATGATGCGATGCATGAGAATAAGTTTTAATTCATGGCACTTCCTCAATAAATATGTTATAATGACAACATTTCATGTATGAGTGAATGGGGTGTGTTGATTAGTTTAGTAATATAACATATATGGTCGTGACATCGTGGGCGCATTTAGTGTATTTTCTTTATGAACTCCAGTAAATAAGAGTTGTAACTTGACACATAAAGTACGGGGTGTTATCCATCGGAACTGTTACTCAGCGTTTAGTAGGGTTTACAAAACCGTCGAGTTTGGAAAAGAGTTAACATTTTGGCATGATTATGAGAGTCAATTGCATATGGAGAATTTACTGTAAATAGAACATATCAAGAATGATTTATTGGCCAATTTTCACTTACATGCATTAAGCCATTAATGTTAAATAATTAAAACTATGCTTAGGGCTAAATAATTAACTATGACTAAATTATAAAGAAATGGGACTCATGGTTTTACAGAAAGGTCCAATAATTAAAAAATGATTTTACACCAAGTATCAAGAATTTATTAAACATATATAATTAAAACAAAATTTATTAGTGTTTTGGCCATTTAATTTGGTACAGTGAAAATACTGACATGCAGAGAGATTTCATATTTTTGTTAAATAGTACCTGTCTAGAGAAGCCTACTACATTTTTATCCTACCCTAAAATTCATAGTAATTAATTTACTATGTATTTTCAAAGTTTTTCTCAATTTATGGAAATAGATCCTAACTGAACACTAAAAGAAAATGAATTTGTGGCCTCATGGGCCAAATCTCACGCGGCCCACCGTCCGGACGCGCGCACGGGGCCATCCTGGGCTAGATCTGGCCCGCGCGGTGGAGGCCCAAGGCCATTCGGCCCAATGACCAGCTCGGCCAATCCAAACCGAGCGCGCGGCAGCGCTCTCGGCCGCGTGCAGTGGCGCGGGCTCAGCGGCCAGCCAGAGCAACGGTAGAACCCACAATGGTGTGGACACTGTCAACGGAGTGGTGCGGGTGCGCGGCGCGCAAGAAGGGAGGAGATGGCTCACCGAGGTTGCGCGGCGACGGCGGATCAGCACGGAGTGGAGCCGAGATGAGTCAAGGCGCTGTGTCGGGTTGAGGGTAGTCTGCATGCGCGAGAAAATGGTTCGAGGCTCACCGTGGATGACAGAATCGATGGCAAGGCGGTGCTTGGACGCAAGATGGAAGGCGCCAATTCCTGTCAGCTCGGAGCACGAGAGATGGAGACGGCAGGCAAGCAGAGAGGGAGGCGTCAATGGCGGTGAGCTCGGGTGTATGTGGTGGCGTGAGTGAGCTGAGCAAGGGAGAAGAGGGATAATGGTTGGGGAAGGGGAAAAACCAGGGGCGGCCTCTGGTTTTGGAGATGAGTTCGGACAGGGGTGTTAAGTTACTTGATTATACGGAGGATTTGTGCATAATCAAATAAATAAAACAAAATAATTCAGTTAACATGATTCTAGACAATCTATGCTCATGAGCAATTTGTCCTAAGTTGAGCTTATCAGAAATGAGTTATGTGCCAAGTTTCATTGACATAGGGTCAAATAATTTAAATATTTAATTTAGTACAAAAGATAAATAATACATTATGAGAAAAATAATGGGATCTACAATATGAGGTTTTGCAGAGAGCTCATGGACGACTAAAGAAACTCACATGCTAAAGATCAAGACTTTATCAACTATATAAATCTAATTATGATTTTATTTGTGTGTGTCATATTTATTTTAGCTCAGGTGGAAATATATACATACATTGTGTTTTAACATTTTACTAAAACGCTAAAATGTCAGAGGGACAAAAAAGAAATAATAAATTGTTTGTAACAATTTTTTTAAGTAACTTGTTCTTTATGGATTTTTCTAGCAAAGCTGATGTTATGTATTTAATTAAATCATAGCACACAGGATTAAAGGGCCTGACCAATCAGATCAGACCGAGCTGGGTCTGGCCATGGCGGACAGAGGAAAAAGGCCCGGCGGGGGGGGGGGGGGGGGGGGGGGGGAGGGGGGGGGGGGGTTGCCGGAGCAGCGCCACCGATGCCCCTTTGAGCCCGCAGGAGGCACGCCCGGTACCGGTGTGGGTAGCTGCACCCAGCTGTGGGGGCTGCAGCTGCCGGCGACGAGGAGCGGCTCGGCTCGACGAACGGCAGCGACGGGAAAAACCAATCGAGGGCCACCACGTGAAACAAAAACAGTGAAAGAAAGTTCAGGGACGAGCTCCGACGAGTTTTGCATGCATGCGAATAAGAATGTGACACAATGGCTCACCGTGCTTGGAGAATTTTATGTCGGCGCTGAAGGTGCACGCCGATGACCTGAAATGGACTTTTGCTTCGATTCGCGCAAACCATGCCACAAAGCAGCAAGGGACGACTTTGAGGAGAGCAGGATGCTCCCAGCGCACTCGATTAAAGGTTCGGGTCGAGCTAAAACACAGCAAGGCAGCTAAGCATGAAGTTTCAAGCAGCAGCAGCCATGGCGGACGCAACTCATGGGAGAGAGGGAACGCGCCAGCGAGAGGGGGAAACTGCTCGGGAGGAGAAACCAGGGGCGCCGCGCTGCGGTTTGTAGGTTGGTTTCGGACTAAGTGGGGGGCGTCGATCCGTGCGGAGGGCCGTTTGCCCGGTCGCCGGCGCCCACGCGGCGTACGGGCAGGCGGCGACGGTGTGTTTCTTCCAGGTCACTGATAGGTGGGGTCCGCCTGGGAGTTTGATTTTTTATTTGTTTTTCACAATCCCGACAACTGCCTCTGTATTTCGATCAAACAATGACCTTCTGGTACTTTAAACTATGCCAAATTTTATGAGCATTATCTTCAGACTTTGATGCACAACTTTGTTTCAGATCTCATGTTTTGAAACGGCCCACATTTTGAACTACAAAATTCACAAGTTGATCTGTTTTGAAATTGGTTTGAATTTTTATGTGGTTCAAACCACTTTGTAAAATCTTGGTAAATTCACTAAAATTCTCTTTTGTGCTTTAGTTTATTTCAGTTATTTTATTTGGACACACGTTAATAGAAGAAAGTTGAGTTCCTAACTCATGTCTTATTTTGACAACTTTTTCACTTAAACTTTTAATTTAATCCTTTAACTAGGGAGTTTCAATCAATTTTTTTTAATCGTATCATTTATGGTTACATATTTGTGCCTAGGGCTGCCATGCTGGTTTCCATGACACCGGGGTGTCACAAAGTCATCTTTAATCATGCAAGTATATAAGTTATTCATTGTGATTATTGCTCAACGCTGAAAAAGAAGTAGGAAACGCAGGCGGCAATCATTTATCAAGATTTAAAGTTATCCAAGTTGTTGTTCTTCTGACGACTTGACTAATTAGTTTTCTGACCGAAGTTGAAAGTACCTAACATATGACAAGTACTTCGCTGCGCATAGGTACATTGCACTAAGAGAAACATCTAAAAACAGTGTTGACTTATATTATCTTTAGAAAAAAAAGGTATTCCCTCCGTTCTAAAATTATTATTGTCATTGACTTTTTTAGTTAATTTTGACTATTTATTTTATTTAAATTTTAAGTAATATCATATAGTCATAATTTGTTTTATTATCAAAGAAAATTAAAGCATAACTTAAATTTTGCATTGACTAATAAAAATCAATGGTAATAACAATTTAAGAACGGAGAGAGTAGTGGACTGCTGGATCGGGATCGTGGCTTGCTTATTCAGAGTTTAGAGACTGCAGAGTATGGTGACGGTATACGATGTACAAGTGATGCCACTTGGGACATTTGAGCAAGGTACGTACTTTGGTTGAAGCACTTTAACACGTGAGGGAACAAGTACTTGGGGGCGATTGGTTGGGTGCGACAAGCGCGGCCAGGCTCAAGTCATGTGGCAACTGATTGATTGTTTGTTTCAGACGATGCTGGCCCTGCATGCAAGAATGAATTGATTAGTTGGCTGTTTGTGTCTGGCTTGTGGTTGTGGGTGTCACATGCAAGAAGCATCGCTCACCGGAAACCAAACTGGATTCCGTTTCTCCTCAGCCTGTCACGGGAGCCAACTTGGCCCGGTTGAGTAATAGCCAACCAATCACGCATAATGATTGATGAACCTGCATCGAAGCCGCTGGCCCGGAATCCATGGCCATGCAACGCTTGCAGTCTTGCACGCAGCTTGTTGCCGGTTATAAGTTCTCGCGAATGCTTCGTTGAATCCTCACTCCTTGCGCCAGTGTGGAAGATCATGGCGCTCACTCGCCTCCTCGTCTTTGTCCTCAGCGCAGCATTGCCACTGCTGTTCTCCCTTACAGGTAAACGTCACAAAAACTGCTGTTCTCGGGAAATTGATAGTTCACGTTGGCAGGCGCAGTTTGGAGATAACTATTATTGTTTCGTTGCTATATACACTGTAGAATCGGGAGATATAGGGGTGAACTACGGCAGAGTGGCCGACGACCTGCCTGACACGGCATCCGTGGTGCGGCTGCTCCAGCACAGCGGCATCACCATGGTGAGGATATTCGAAGCCAACCCTGCCGTCCTTAGGTCGCTGGCCAACACCAGCATCAATGTGACGGTGATGGTGCCCAACGAGGACCTGGCCGACGTGGCCAGGGACCCCTCGATCGCGGGCGATTGGGTGTGGAACCAAGTGGCAGTGTACTTGCCTGCCACGCAGATCAATGGCGTGGCCGTGGGGAACGAGGTGTTCGACATAAGACCGGACTTGACTTCGGTGCTCGTCCAGGAGATGAAGAACGTGGAACCTGGGCCTGGCCGACACCGTGAAGGTGACCACGCCGATCGCGTTCACGGCGGTCACGAACTCGTCCCCGCCGTCCTCGGGCAGGTTCCACGACGACCTCGCCCAGCCGGTGATGAAGCCCATGCTGGAATTCCTCGAAAGGACCGGCTCCTACCTCACCATGAATATATTCCCGTGCTTCGCGTTCTACGATCCAACAAACCACATCAACCGCGACTACGCCGTCGGGAACATCCCCAACCCTGGCTTTCAAGATCCCCGGACCGGCCTCATGTACAGCAGCCTCCTGGATGCCCAGCGCGACGCCACATACTATGCCATGGCGAAGCTTGGGTTTTCCGGTTCCTCGGAAAACAACCTGGGGCTTGCTGCAAAACGTGTGCCCATGAAACAGTCAATTGCGGAGACCGGGTGGCCAGCTCGCGGCAAAGTTTGGAACAGTTTGGAGGACCGGGTCCACGGAAGTGGCCGGGCTGCCACCCTTGTCAACGCCCAAGCATACAACAACAACCTTATCAACCGTGTGTTGTCCGGTAACACGGGCACCCCGCTGCATCCTGACGCCGACATGGACGTATACATCTTCGCCCTTTTCAACGAGAACGGGAAGGGCCAAGGGCCAGACGACATAGAACAAAACTGGGGTATGTTCTACCCGAACATGACCAAGGTGTACGAGTTCGACTTCCACAGGCGGAGCTGGTGCGTGGCGAACGCTGCGGTTGGGGACGAGCGGCTACAGGCCGCGCTGCAGTGGGCGTGCAGAAACGGCGCTGATTGCGGCCCTATCCAGCCCGGCGGGAAGTGCTTTGAGCCCAACACCATGGTCGCGCACGCTTCGTAACGCGTTCAACAGCTACTACCAATGCAACCGCCATGCGCCGTGGGCGTGCGACTTTGCAGGAACCGCTTCAGTCGTCCACCAAGCACCGAGTGAGTTGTTTCAAGCTTTGCTCACTTCTTTCTTTCCTTTCACGAAGGATAATTTAAGAAAACGATAACCCAACTGCTGTTTATGTTCCACTGTTCACTGCAGAGATTGGAAACTGCGTGCTGCCATGGAAGTTCTGGCTCGAAGAAACAACGCCAATTTCGGATGGAAGCTATTCTGCCCTCTGATCTGTAAACACCTACACCTAACACATGTAGGGACATATATATATCCTCCAATTACAAAATTTTGAACACAAATAATTTTTTTAATGAACGAAAACATATAAATTTAATAAACGAGAATATAATTACTTTTAGGCTGCCTTGCTGGATTACTAACACTTTGAGCACTATTATTGCAGCATGTGGAAGCAAATGAAACGAGAATATCTGGACTGTGAGTTCGTTATTGGAGATTTACCTATATATAGATATCCGTGACCATGGATGCAACGTTAATAAAGTAGTACAGTATAATAAACATGTGTCTCAAGAGACTTTTCATGTTGTACGTCTGATGATGGCCTATATCGGCAATTGTATTTAGCTATAATAACTCTTTTGATTTGAAAACTAAGGATATTGGTTGTAGCTTTTCTTAGAGCCAAAGCTGATATTAGTATGATGTTTCCATTATCTGAAAATGAGAGATTTGGATCTGGAGTCCCACACTCGGAAAAAGGATGAAAAAAAAGAAGATGAATCATGGCCTCCTAGAAGAAAGATGGAATCACTCGAAAAACCAGCACAACTGATCTGAACAGTAGTAGCTTGAACTGCTTAGCTTTGTTAAGATAAGTATTTGCAGTTGTAATCTGATACTGTTTGTTAAGCTCGACCACCTATAGTCTGTTAGGATCACGATTGTATAATTGAGATAGGGCTGGCCGAGCACAACGAACTCTATCGTATTTTGTACACGCCATGGCGACGGCTATTGTCACCTATATAAACAGAGCTACGCGGCCCTCCGGGTTCCACGCTTCCACAAATATTTACAAGCTTTTGTTGCTCGATGTGGCTTTCACAATGACAAACCCACCTAGCAGTATAGGACCAGGTGGACATCAGGTCCTCTAGAAAAATTTGGCAGCCAGCCAAAAAGGGAATCTTAAATCCCATATAGGTAACTACTTTTTAACGCTTATCAAGCCAGCTCATATAGGCACCACCATGCCATGGTATTGCATCAGTGTCACCACCTTTGCTACTCACTGTGTGCATATGGTTCTAGAGTCAATGGTTATAGAAGAGCAGGTGCATGATGGTGCACATTGCACTCTCATGCCTCACTGTCACTGCACTCGGTTGATCATCACTTGTCAAGCAAGTGTTCGTGCCACCGAGCTTGATCAAAGTTGGGAAAGGAGCTAGCCAAGTGTAGCAGTATTTTCTAATAGCTAAGTAATCATCACTAAAAACGGTAGTAGCGAGAATTTCACTTCAGCCAGCAACAAAGATGGTTCTCACGTCGGTTTCCAAGGTTGTGTTGGGGCCTCCATTGCTTTTAAAGTGTTTGGGATTGTTTTAGTAGCGGACCTAGCGGTCCTATCGGTGTTGTCTGTTCATGCCATCGGTCAGACAGTTGGAGCTCGCTCAACGTATGATCATCTTCCAAGTGATCACCCCCAATGACTCCTCACCTCCATGGACCTGCTCATCTTGGGCGTGCTCGTCACCACCATGTTGGTCGATAGTTGTTACCTCAAGAACGTCAACATGTTCAAGCACATGAGCACGCTGCAGAATCGTCACCATGCTCACACGTCACAAACCATGCTATGTTGATGGACATGATCTTGCCTGTGGTGTGGCATTGACGAGGACTATTGGCGTTGTCTTAATGCCAAAGCAACATGCGCAAGGTGAGTAGCTACATAGAATCTAATTCAACTAACATTAGGACTCCTCTTTCTATTCATTTCTATTTTTGAATTGATTGTTTTTTCTTCTCAATTTTATATTCATAAATTAGAGCCCAGGCCCAAGCAAGGTGCACGACATGGACAGTTCATATTTTGATTGAGGTCCTGTTTGAATCCAGTTCAGATTCTTAAATCTGATTTTTATCTTAAGATATTATAATCTGAAGTAGCAAAATACCCGTGCGTTGCCACGGGGTCAAAGAAAAAATAGTTACAACAAATTAAATCCATAATAATATGGATTTTTTTTCCTTTTGTGTTGCTACTAACCAAAAAGAAAATAGGACAAACTATAGGAAACCATATTAACATTGAAACATGTACTAATTTTGCTTATGATAAATATTAGATTTGAGAAATCAGATCCCATAGTTTAGCATTGTTTTTTTTTTCTGGGCAAACAATTATAGAGCGGTGGGGAATGCTGATGTTTGATGCAAAAGGAATGCCTGAGGTTTTTGTCCCACCCTCTATTTTGAATTTTAGCATTTTAATCAAAACCCTTTTTTTTTAGTTTAAACAATCTCCTGCGAAGGAACTAACTTCAACTAAAGTAGAATTTTCAAAAAAAATAAATTTTATACTAAGTGTGTGGGATCTTTTTTCATCTGCATTTTTCTGATGCTCGAATTATTCATATGTAGTTGAGCTCTAGTAATTTTAAATTAATATAAACCAGAAAGTAAAATAAACATGTACCTTGTCTTTTTGGACTGAAGCCCAATATCCCTTGGCTCTAATAGAGTCCACTGTACCAAATCTTAGAAAATTAACAAAAAAGGCCATGTGCTCCTTTTTCTTTTCCCCTAGCCCATACAGGCCCAACTGGCCCATAGAAACAGTGTCGTCTTCCTCATGAAACAAAGCGACCAGAGCTGCTGCATAGTCGGCATCTCGCTCCTCTCCGCTTCTTCTTTGCGCCACCTATTGAGCCAGCCATTCCGAGAATACTCGATCACTACCATGGCAGAAGCAAAGCTGAGCCAAGCCAGCTAGTGCTAGCCTCGGGCCTCGGTGTAGAGCCAGTTGTGTTGTTCTGTGTGCCCCAGCTACACATGCTCTCTCACGTGCCTTTGTAGAGCCCCGGCGTGACGACCGCGCGACCACGCCTTCCCAGCACGTCTACCTAGCCAGCCGCGTTGTTTGGTTGTCTCCACGTAAAATGAAGTCCAACTATGATAATGTCTGATAGAAATACGAATCGGAAAAGGCCTCCTCGCGTGTCTTTTCACATTATGTCTGACCATGGATACGAAAATCTTGGCTAGATGATCTTACCTCGCTTAATAAGTTGTAGAGATTTTAAACAAAATCTAGGTGGGTGGTGTTTGAATACCAGATCATATTCTTAAAATCTAAATAGCAGTGGGTCTTTTCACATATAAAATCTGATTTTAGCTTGTTATAACCAGATTATGAGATTCTTAAAATTTGGAAAACTAGATTTTAGAATAAAAAAATGTCTTGATTGGAGGCCTTACGAATTATAAAATCTAGATTATTAAAATCTCAGTGGATCTAAACAGGACCTTAATTAGTTAGATAAACTCTAATTCAATTAGGACTCCGATGCCTATATGTTTTATTCTTAATTATTGGTTGTTTTATTCTAAATTTTCAATTTACGAATTACAGTTGGAGATGGACAAGTTAGTTTCATCAAGACCATCCAATCTTTATAAAATCAGACAATCTATATCTTCTCTTTTTTAGATTAGCATATTATTTTCATGACATTGAGAGTGAATGTGATGGCTTCTTCTGACTTGCAAATAAGAGGATAATAGATTAGACTAGTTGGTGACATAGTGTGGACTAATTACTATTTATTTTTAAAAAAGATTTGCTGGTAAGTAAAATACATCTTGTAATATCAAATACTGTTGCATTCTTTAACTGTACCAGCTGAACTGCTCCAAACACTACTAAAAAAGGCTATATAGCGGCGCTTCTAAATTGAGACTAGCGGCGGTAAAAAATTTCCCCGCCAGTACAGGGTTTTGGATATTTGTAATGAAGGTTTAAGAAGTAACCTATCATCAAAAAACTTTTTAGCAACGGTTCGTAATATGGACCGCCGCTATAAATAAATAAAGCATTTTTGTAGCAGTGGCCCATTTTTCAACCCGCCGCTACACAACCCATTAGCCCGAAATGACCCAACAACTATAAAAAAGATAACCCTAACCGGCTAACCCGCCCACTCCCTCCCTCACCGTCGCCTCTCCTCCCTTAGCCGTCACCGCCTCCTCTCTCACCCACCACTCCTGCCCGCTTCCCCTCCTCCCTCACTTGCCTTTCCCGATCGCCGCCTCCTCCTCCTCCCTCTCCCTCCTCACCAGCCCACCACCGCCTCTTCTCCCGATCACCGCCGCCTTCACCTCCTCCCACCCCTCCTCTCACGGCGCGGCGGCCTTATCGGCAAGGCACAACGACAGGCGGCAACGGATCTGAGCCATGCAGCGGTAAGATCCTCCACAGTGGCATGCGGCAAGGGGTGGCCGGATCTGGTGCCTCCCCCTCCTCCTACAGCGCGTGCGGCAAGGGGAGGCCGGATCCGACGCCTCCCCCTCCTCCACGGTGACGCATGACAAGGGGAGACCGGATCCGGTGCCTCCCCCTCCTCCATGGCGGCGTGCGGCAAGGGAAAGCCGAATCCGGTGCCTCCCCCTCCTCTGATGGCAGCGCGCGGCAAGGGGAGGCCGGATCCGGCGCCTCCCCCTCCTCAACGGTGGCGCACGACAAGGGGAGGCCAGATCTTGCGCCTCCCCCTCCTCCACAGAGGCGCGTGGTAAGGGGAGGCCGGATCCGGCTCCTCCCCCTCTTCCGACGGCAACGCAGGGCGTCGGGGGCCTTGGTGGGTCTATGGGCCTAAGGCCCAAGGCCTCTTTTTTTTGTTTTTGGGTTCTATGGGTAGTGGCGGGAGAAGATGTATTCCTGCTGTAACGGCAGTTTATTCCGTCCTCAGAATGATCGCCGCTATAATCTTTTATTTTTAACTGTGTTTATGTAGCAGCGGGTCAGCCGACTCGCTGCTACAGTGACTTTTCGCCCGCTTCTAGAGCCTTTTTCTGTTGTAGTGAGATCTATCTTTAGTTCAGCATGGAGATCAGTTATTCATTAAGAATGCTGATCAACATTGAAAGCGAATTAGTCAACGCATATTTTGTCCACTCATTTTGGCAGGGATTGAAGTTATCCACCTTGCATTGCCGTCCTTCCGGCGAGTTGTAGAAATAAAATGATATTTTCCATGTTCTGAACGAGACTGGCTACCTCACATGTCAGGTGTTAGTAAGTACAGTGCACCAAGAGAAATATCCAACGACAGCGCGTTGCTTTATCGTTATCTTATTAAGTCCGCACATTTGATTAAATGAGCAATAAATTATTAAGAAACTTTATTGGATTAGTGGATGGGAATTGCGGT
Organism: Eleusine coracana subsp. coracana; assembly: GCA_032690845.1. Classification (NCBI taxonomy): domain Eukaryota; kingdom Viridiplantae; phylum Streptophyta; class Magnoliopsida; order Poales; family Poaceae; genus Eleusine; species Eleusine coracana. The sequence goes on from CM064430.1 coordinate 49,928,523, forward strand.
CGCGGTCATGGCTGGTGGCTCATCATGGAGAAAGATATTTGTGGCACTATTCACACGACGCGGTCCGGTGATGGTATACAATGGACTGGCGATGCCACTTGGGATACTATTTGCAAGGATATGCTTCGCTGGAACCACTTGCGCACGAGATAAAATGCCAATTTGGTGACAGGTGATTGACGAACCTGCATGGAAGCCACTGGCCAGGGACCGATCGACTTGCGATGCTTGTACGCTAATCTTGTCGCTGGCTATAAGTTCTCTCGAACCCTGGCTGGAAACCCACAACCCAGGCCTTGTCTTTCTCCGCCGGGTCCTTACCACTGATGAAGATCATGGCGTTTTCCCGCCTCCGCGTCTTCATCCTCGGCGCCGCATTTCTACTACTCTTGTCGGCTACAGGTAAACCTCACAGAAACTGCTGTTCTGATGCGCATATATAGGCAAGAGCAATTTGTAGCTAACGAATTGCTTCGTTTCTGTGTCAATTATAGAAGCGGGAGAAATGGGGGTGAACTACGGCGTGGTGGCCGACAACCTACCTGATACGCAGTCGGTGGTGCGGCTGCTGAAGGACAACGGCATCACCATGGTGAGGATATACAACACCGACCCTGCAGTGCTGAGGTCGCTGGCCAACACCGGGATGAAGGTGATGGTGATGATGCCCAACGAGAAGGTAGCCGACGCGGCCAGGGACCCGTCGATCGCGGGCGATTGGGTGTGGAACCAAGTGGCAGTGTACTTGCCTGCCACGCAGATCAATGGCGTCGCCATCGGGAACGAGGTGTTCGACTCTGCTCCGGCATTGACTTCAGTGCTCGTCCAGGCGATGAAGAACGTGCACGCGGCGCTGGCGAACCTGGGCCTGGCCGACACCGTGAAGGTGACCACGCCGATCGCGTTCAGCGCGGTGGACGTGTCGTTCCCGCCGTCCGATGGCAGGTTCCGGCCCGACATCGCGTGGTCTGTAATGAAGCCGATGCTCGACTTCCTCGACCAAACCGGCTCCTTCCTCAGCATGAATTTCTACCCGTTCTTCGCGTTCAACGATCCGGCAAACCAAATCAACCGCGACTACGCCGTGGGGAACCCCAACAACCCTGGCGTCCAAGACCCCAAGACCGGCCTCATGTACAGCAGCCTCCTGGATGCCCAGCGCGACGCCACATACTATGCCATGGCGAAGCTTGGGTTTTCCGGTTCCTCGAACAACAGCCTGGGGCTTGCAAGAGGCGTGCCCGTGAAACAGTCTGTTCCTGAGTCCGGGTGGCCGACTCGCGGACAAGTGAAGAAGGGCGGACGTTTGGGAACTAGGGTCGGAAGTGATGGTGGAGCGGCCACCGTTGCCAACGCCCAAGCATACATCAACAACCTCATCAACCGCGTGGTCTCCGGCAACACGGGCACCCCACTCCACCCCGACGCCGACATGGACGTGTACATCTTCGCCCTCTTCAACGAGAACAAGAAGGGTAGCGGACCGGACGACATCGAGCAAAACTTCGGCCTCTTCTACCCGAACATGACCAAGGTGTACGAATTTGACTTTCACGGCGGCGGCGGCGGAATGAGCTGGTGCGTGGCGAACGCCGCGGTTGGGGACCAGCGGCTGCAGGCGGCGCTTGACTTTGCGTGTGGAAACGGAGCAGATTGCAGCGCCATCCAGCCCGGGGCAACGTGCTTCGAGCCCAACACCAAGCTTGCACATGCCTCGTTTGCGGTCAACAGCTATTACCAAAACAAGGGCCGGGCTCCCGGGACTTGCGACTTCAACGGCGCTGCTTTCGTGACGTTCCAGGAACCAGATGGTGAGTTTACTCCAGTATACTACTTCAAATTTCCTGGCCCCAGGACCGGTACGAACTTGGACTTTGGCAATATCATAATCTCACTGGGTGTTTGGTGTGCTCTGCTTCCCCTGTATACAGAGATCTGTGATCCCAATGCTAGCTGGTGTGTGGCGAACGCGGCGGTTGGGGACCAGCGGCTACAGACGGCGCTGGACTGGGCGTGCGGACACGGCGCCGATTGCGGCCCCATCCAGCCCGGCGCGAAGTGCTTCGATCCCAATACCAAGGTCGCCCACGCCTCCTACGCGTTCAACAGCTACTACCAGCGGAACCGCCGGGCGCCGGGGACGTGCGACTTCGCTGGAACCGCCTCCGTCGTGTTCCAGGCACCGAGTGAGTTATTTCAAAATTTGATCACTTCTCTCCTACGACCACTTGGGTTTATCGAGACACCATCCTCACAGTTGTTTATGTTCTACTGTTTACTGCAGAGATCGGAAACTGCGTGCTGCCATGGAAGTCCAGGCGCCAAGAAGCAACACCAATTTCAGATGGAAGCTATGCTGCCCTCTGATCCGAAACACTATATGGAGCAGATTTTGAGGATACGTCGTCCATTTCGTAATTTCAGAATAATAATAATAAAGCAAAGCGAGACTTGTTTATTATAACAGGACGAGTTGTAGGCATCTTGCAGGCATCCTGTTATAATAAACACCGTTGTAGTATGCGGAGGCCTGCTTTTTTCAGATGTTGCAGGATGTTTCCGGTTTTTCAAATAAACACGGTTTTCAAGATCTTTCCGGTTTTCAGAAAATAATAATAATAGAGCACCGTTGTAGTATGTGGAGGCCTGCAAGATGTTTCCGGTTTTCAACCATGTCTCTTAATATCACGTTAAAATGCGGCATGTCTCGTGATCAGACTAACCATCCACACACACACTGCTACAATAAATATTTCTAACAATATGTCATAAACATCGTTAGCAGCGCACGTTTTGTCCACTATTATTAATATGTTGCTAATTTACATTTAAACTAGTAGGGTGGCTCGCGCGCTTGCGCGATTCTAAATTGTTACGAAGCTAATTATCATTATTGTTGGATACCCTCACTTATAAGTGTTTTTTCATTGTTGTCTCAAATAATTCTCGACAGTCACTTGAGATAATCTCAAGAGTCACAACGAACTCTTACATCCTATTGTGTAATAACTCATCCGTAAATTTCTAGAACTCAATTAGTGTGATAGATGATGTGACAATAGAATCATACGTATTATTTGTCCTAATAAAATAGATAAATCAATATGACAATCATGTGACAAGGTGAACTACAACAAAAAGGGTCTTTAGCGGCACCTCCAAAATAACTGCAGCTGCGCAATCCAAATTGGGCCACCGCTACAGAGGCCAGGGGTTAAAAAAAAGGTGGCAGGATGACATGCTAAGATGAATGTACTTAGACGATAATTTTTTTCTTGATATATGCGTTTAGAAATAGAAAATACATGACAGCTAATATGTGTGCCAAGTTATATGTCGTGACATTGTCATATTAACATATATCGAATATTTTATATGAAATTTATTCTAATTGTGATGGAATAATTACCAAACAATACATGTATGATCTAGTATTTGACATGTATGATATAAAAATGATCATAACCATGTAGCTTTTTGTTCTGGCCAGAATAATTCTCCCATGATCGATACATATATGTATTCTCATATATATACGCTGGCTAGAGGCATGCACGTCCATCAATAATTGAACACGTGAAATCTCATATAGGGGAAAGTGTTCTAAAATATAAATAAATAGTCTGAATTTGATTCTTATCTTACACCTTGAAGTGTAAGGGTATGATTTAGGACTATAGTAAAAGGGTCTTATAGTAATTTATAAATCAGTTTCCAAAGGATGTGAGTTATACTCCTTATAATGTCATCCAACAACTAATTCAATCATAGGTAAGTCTGTTACAATCTTGTCATAGTGATTGCCACTTCACGTCATCTTATATTTGGTAAGCCTTGGTTTTGCATCTGTGTTCGATAACTCAAGCCGTTGCTCCATCCATTGCATTTTCATTGAGCCTGGTTATCAACAATACAACATCTGTCAAGTACATTGGCTATTCTACTGATGAACAGCCTTGGTGTCTGATCTTCATTGCTATATATTGAAACTCTAAGGACATATGATCAATGTTTCTTAGTCAACATGATGCCAGAGCATGTATTTATTAATAGATACATGGACAAGGTAAATTATTTTGTTTGCGATGATATAAAATTATGTCTTTTCGACTTCTATCATTGTTCAATAAAATTCAAGTCCTTCTTGTCTTTGACTATGCCCTTTTATTTTACAATCGATCTAATATCCCTTCTCAGCTAAGACCTACGATGATTGCAAATGAAAGTCATCTTTATAAATATAATTGCTCCAACACTTCCTGAATGCAACATTGCATTTTCAGGCATAATGATTTGGTTATCTGACAAAGTGCGGAACAAATAGAGGATTCATTTTTATATCTAAAATTTACAAATTAATTCATTAGCAAATGAAGTATGATAGTCATTGGACAATTATATTAACCAGCATGACCCATCCATATGCTTTTATTGTTAAATGTGTAGCTATTAACGTTATTTTCTTGGTAGCATAATTTTGAAATTATTCTCATGTGGATGTCTAATATGAGGACACTACGACAGCTCATCATAGTCCAGATGATTTAGATATGCATTTGCGTCAATTTTACATCTTTATGATCTGCGCCGATGAGGTCTGAACATCGATAGCACCTGAAACTAAGATTCCCCATTTTTTTCATGTTTTCTATTTTTTCACTCCCTCATGTTAATTAAAAAAAATTAGCAATGATGGGCAATTAATTAAGAGGGAAGAGGGGTACACATCATTGTAAAAAGAAAATGACAATGGTGGATAATTAATTAATAAAAGTGGTGAGTATTTTTTTTTGTTTTCCTTTTTTTCTCTCCCTCACGTCAATTACAAAAGGAAAATAACAATAGTGGGTAATTAATTAAGAGGAAGAGGGTACACGTCACTGCAAAAATAAAATGGCAATGGTGGGTAATTAATTAAGAGAAATAAGAATATTTTGGACTAATATTTTGTAATAGCAATAGTGGGTAATTTTTATTCTTTTTCTCCAATTAATGTGAGAATTTGTAGGCCTTACGAGCGAATGTAATATAGTGGCTTGTTTTCTTGCTCAAATATATATATATAAAAGATTAGCGACAGGCCAAATATCCGTCACAAAGTTAGTACTATTTACATTAAAAAAACAAGGGAAGGTGGCTCCCATTACTACTGCTGGCTATTGTTGACAAATAAAAAATATGTTGGATCCTGCCATGAACCCTACCCCTAGGCAGTGATGGCGGACACCCCATCGTCTCCGTCGTTGCTGCTTCTTGGGCTCCTCCATTATCTTCGCCGTCTGGACCACAGCCCTGGTGGCACAGGCGGTGAGCCAAACCGACACCGTGACCTCCTTGATTACCTCCACCGCGTTGCCAAGATCTTTGAGGTCACCTTGCCGACTGTGACTGTCGCTCTGGTCGTGGTGGTCACCACTTTCTCCCTCTCCCCTATCTTGGTCAATGTGGCATGAGCAGTCACCCGCATCAGATCCGTCATCGTTGATGCGGAGGCAGAGGTGGTGGTTAGGGTATCGGTCAGGGTGCCACCCACCAAATGGTCGGTAGTGGCACAAGCCAAGTGCGAAGGCCTGGCGGAAGTGTTGCACCAGAAACTGGCATATGGGAACCCACCATGAAGGGTCAGGTTTGGCGAGAGGAGGTCATCAACTATGTAAAAAGAGGACGAAAGGAGAAGTATTCGTGGCGGAAGTGAAGAGACCCCGTACCCCTTCTTTAATTTGTAGATGGTGGTGTTACTTAGTTCCGGGTCATAGGGGTGACCCGCCACTAATTTGCACTACTTAATTTAGTGACGGGTAAAGATCTACCTCTCACTAAGCTACGTTACTTAGTGACGGACAGGCCTCCAAGACTATTATAGTAGCGGGCATTGAAATGACTAGTACTAAGGCTCATAGACCTTTAATTTGTCACTACAAATAGGTTTTCTAATAGTGACAAACTCAACCGATGATACAACATGGTTTTGGACCACGTTAACTCAAAAGATTACAATGATATTGAGGTTCCCTGTATGTTACAAGCCGAACTCTCAATCATCAATATATCTCTTGCGGGAATTAACCAAACAATTGAGTCCTAAGAGCTGAAACCGCCAACCCAAGTCAGAATAGACAACCACAACTACATTAGGTCCACTATTGAAAACGTCTATTTTCTTTCAATAGCCATTGCGTAGTAGAGGATTCGATGTCCGCTGCTATAGTCTTTTACGGCTCACTATTAGAAATGCCATTTGTTGTAGAGAGACCTGCTGCTATCCAAACAAGCAAATGTGGATTTAGGATCAAGGTCGTTGACCACTTAAAAAGATACCATCACTAAACCCATCACTTGCTCTAGGTCGATCTTTAGTCCTCCATGAGAAAATTTGTTCATTGTGGTTGTCGTTCGACACTGAAAACGAAGTAGGGAACACACGCCGTCCTTCCGGAGACCTGACTAATTAAATAAGATATACTATTCTTTTTCTGAACGGGACCGGTTACCTAACGTCACAAGTGTAAATAATTATCTTAGTTAGTCACAAAGTATTAAGAAAAAAGGTGGTGAAATTGGTGGGTCGGGATCGAGGGGTCCGGTCGTCGCTGGCCTGTCATCATGCAGAAAGGTGTGGCTTGGTTATTCTGAGTTCAGACTATGGTGACGGTATACAATGTACGAGTGATGGCACTTGAGCCCCGAGATATACCGCCATGCGGCGCTTGCATGCTAATCTTGTTGCCGGCTATAAGTTCTTGCGAACGCCTTGTCTCTCTTCCAGGTAGCTACTCGCCACTGTAGAAGATCATGGTGCTCACTCGACTCCTTGCAGTACAACAAACTATTTAATCTGTAACGGAACTGTAGCGATGGTTTCAAAAAACGCTAGGGATATGCGCTTATTGATATTAAGCCCAGAAAATCACGATGGATTATCAATTTTGTCACGGTTTGGGACAGAACACTGCAATGTTTATACAAATGGCGAACATAAATAAAAAATTGACATGTTCCCATATGGAAAAAAAAAATTGAACCATAGGGTGTTTGACCGTGGTCTTGAGTTTCAACAATAAAATGGTCTACCACTGCACCATGCATTGAGTTGTGCTTGTACTAGTAACAGAATTTATATATTGAAAACAAAGACAACTCACCCGACAACACATCACCCAGCCGCTTCCGCCTAGTCCCTTGGCCACGTCACCCGGCCATGTCGGTCCGCCCTCCGCCCACGTCACCCGGGACCTCCGCCCAGTCCCTTGGTCACGTCACCCAGCCACATCAGCCTGACCTCTGACGCATCACCTGCCCGCGCGCAAAAAATGGGGCCGCAGATGGGGTGGCGACTCAAACCCACGACCTGTATGGTAGGAGCCGGATTTGTTACCACTGAGCTTCAAGTCGACCTGTAGCAGATCTGATATTATATTTCTTATAAATATGTTGTTTTACCTGAATAGGCCAAGTTCGACATCAACACAAAAGATCCTATAGTCAAAAATGGTTGCGTTCAAATGATGAAAAATGCAATTCGCCAATAGACACACAAGTTGAAGAAGATCATTTTGATCCTTTTCTACTGCATCTGGTTAAGAAAACCTCTCCTGTGACCTCGACAAGTGATGAAGAATGGCTTAAACTTGTGGAATTATGGAAGTCTCCCAAAAAAATGGTATGAAAATCAACTCTTGCGATGTACATCATACTTTGGCACTTGTGTAACTTGTATTGTGTACATGATGTAGGAGGTATGCCAAACAAACAAGAACAACCGGCCCAGGTCAAGTTCCCTGCAACAACTGGCTCATGTAGCTATCCGGTTTCTGTAGAAAATCTGGTAAGTTACCCATGCCAATAGTATATGTCACTTGTTTGCATATCTATTTTGTTTTGTTCTAGTAGTTAATAAATGCTTCTAGTCTCATAGGTTTACAGGATCTATTCTGCTAGTTAAAATATATATTCATTTTTGTTGAAAGTGAACTTGTGGTTTAATTTTATTCAACGTGAACTTGCCGGTGTGAAATGTGATCTTGTTGTTCAAGTGCATTTGCTGTTTCTTAAATGAACGTGTTGTGTCTTAAATGAACTTGATGTTTTATTTCTTAAAGTATTGCTATCAAGTGTGGCCAATGAAGTAATCTTGCTCCATATAAACATTGTTTTCAGGGAGGCAAGTTTGAGGTAAGGAACCTAATGCTTTCGATTTGTTCAAGTTATTTTATTAGATTTGTTCAAGCAACTAAAAAAAGGCTACACTCCTAATGTACAATTGGCTATCCTAAGTCAACTCTCTTATGATATTATTTCCATTTGTTTAGATGGTTTCATGGTCATAACCATTCTTTGCTGCTTTCTTGCTAGGATGAAATGGAAAAACAGTTGAATGCACCACCAGAAGAAGGTGAAGAACCAAAGTCTATGACTGAGGTTGTAGGTGATGTACTACTTGACAACACCAAGAAGCTGCATCTCCTGCTCTGGACATGTCGCCGGGCGCTGCATCTCGTCATGCTGCCACGACACCACCACCCTTTGTGTCCCTACCATCCGCATGGCCCGACCACACCCGATGTTGTGGGTCCCTCTTCAGCAACTCTTCTACCACCGCAACACCACATGCTGACATGGCTTCGCGATGGTATTTGGTAGCCTAACACCAAGTATGCTCATGCCGCCACCACAAGCGTCTTGCCCATGCCGACATCTGTTCGTGCCGCGCTGCGTGATCCTGACTAGCGCCAAGCTATGGAGGACAAGTTCAATGCTCTACGGCACAACCGGACATGGACACTCGTTCCACCACCTTTAGGTGCCAACATCATCACTGGTAAATGGATCTTCGAAAACAAGCTGAATTTTGATGGTTCTCCGGAATGATGCAGGGCCCGCTAGGTTGTCCATGGTTTTAGTCAGCATGTTGGGATCGATTTTGATCAAACTATCTCGCATGTGGTCAAGCCTAGAACAAGTCGCACTGTGCTCCACCTCACCGCTTGTCGTCAATGGCATGTGCATCAACTCGACATCAAAAATGCCTTCCTTCGTGGTGAGATACAACAAAGGGTCTACTGCAGGCAACCGACAGGATTTGTTGACAAAACTCATCTGGACCATGTGTGTCTGCTATCTAAATCTTTGTATGGTTTGAAACAGGCACCACGGTCATGGTACCAACACTTCATAGGCGATCTTGGTCAGATTGGGTTTCGATCAATGTCCTCAGACTCATCCTTGTTCGTCCTCCAACATGGTACTGATCTTGCATACCTCTTATTGTATGTCGATGACATAGTTCTGACCGCCAAAAACACTAGTCATCTTCATCGGATTATGCAGCATCTTGCCTCTACATTTGCCATGAAGACCTTGGTCGACTCAGTTACTTCCTTGGAATTCAGGTCACTAGTACACCATCCGGATTCTTCCTTAACCAGTCCAAGTACGCAAAAGAGGTTCTTGATCGTGTAGGAATGCTATATTGCAAGCTGATGTCCACTCCTGTTGATACCCAGCCCAAAGTGTCCGGCTCTGACAGAATTCCGGCAACAGACGCATCCTTTTATTGCAGCATCACCGAAGCACTACAGTATCTCACCCTTACACGGCCAGATATTGCATATGTAGTCAATCAAATGTGTTTGCACATGCATACTCCTCGTAACAGTCACTAGGCATTGGTGAAGCGAATTATTCGATACATCTACGACACACTTTGCCATGGCATCAACATCACTGCTTCAACGTCAATAGATCTTGTTGCCTACTCCGATGCCGACTAGGCAGGTTGCTCCGACACACGGCGTTCCACATCAGGCTATTGTGTTTTCCTTGGGGACTCTCTGATTTCATGGTCTTCAAAGAGGCAGACGATGATGATGTCCAAATCAAGCGCGGAGGCAGAATACAAGGCAGTCACCAATGCCACTGCTGAGTGTTGCCTGGATCTAGAATCTACTTCATGAACTTCATGTCGACATCAAGAAAGCTTCAGTGGTATATTGGGACAATGTCTCAGCTATCTACCTAACGCAAAATCCAGTTCACCATCGACGAACCAAGCATGTTGAGCTGGACATTCACTTGTGAGAGAACAATTCACGCTAGGACAGCTCCGAGTTCCTCATGTACCAACAAAGCTACAATTTGCCGACATTATGACAAAGGGCTTGCCTACAAAGCTCTTTGAGGATTTTAGGTCCAGTTTGTGCATCTCGACCGACGCACGAACTGAGGGGAGGGGGGGGGGGGGGGGGAGGAGGGAGGGGGTAGAAATAGCTGATTCCATCTGTTAGCTAACTAACCTAGAATATAGGCCTCAACGTGCACTACCACATGCACTCCGGCATTGTAGGATCGTCGATTATACACCGCCTCCCTATACTTGCACAAATACTCACAATATCAATGAGAACATTGCGATTGATTCTCTGTATTTCAGACTTCGGTCATTTATTTCTCATGAGAGTTTAAGGATGACGGCAACCTCATTGATCTGTATGTTTCATTCACTCTTTACTGCAAAGATCAGAAATTGTGTGTTACCATGGAAATCGTGGCTCGAAGTGACAACACCAACTTCTGATGGAAACTATGCTGCTCTCTGATCTGTAAACACTATACAGAACAACTTTAGGGATGTATCCTCCATTTTGCAATTTAAAAAATAACATTTTAAAAACAAAAATGGACTTATTTCAGGAGAACTTTGTGGTTTCCCATTTGGGTTTTATTGCACAATGTGGGAGCAGATGGAAGAATACTGTAAGTCTGGACTTAGTAGTGAAGCCAGACATTAATCCAAAAGGGGGTGAATTAAGCACCAAATGATCAATTAAGTTAGACATAATTAAGCCTTGGGTTCTATGTCCCTATCGTGCGGCAGAAGAAAAGGTAGGGAAGATTCTCGAAGACCTTGTCCTGGTAATATCTCGTATGTAGGTTGCTTTACTAACGGTTCTACTTCTAATATGATTGGGAGTCATTCCACCCATATAAATACCTGGGGTACCCTCTTTTGTAATCATCAATTTATTATTAAAAATGTTTCATCCTACATTATATCTCTTGTTAAAACTAAACTTGAGTCTAAATTTGAGTCTAAGAAAACAAACAGATGAGATAAAAGTAAAGCTAAACTTTAGCTATAAAAAAAAGACTAAAAAAAAGGTAAAATTTTAAAAAAATACTAAAGTTTAGCTCATATTTTAAAAACAAAATTTTAGTTCCTCATAGAAACAAACCTCGTAAGTAAGGTTCATCGTTTATCCTTCCCAATGAGTTTACAAAAAATTATGTGGTTGTTCGCATGCATAAAGTGCCGCAGAATTGAACCGAAAATAATGTAAGCTTCGTGTCACCTAACCGCGCACATGTTTTGCATTGGCAGGACGACAAGAGATGGATCAACGGGTACAGTGGCATACGGATTTCTATATGTTATCATTTGATCCGCATAGGCATGGGTAGGTCTCGTCAGGTCTCAACAAGTTGTCGGCTGGCCTGTTCAGATCGTAGCAGGAAGGTGCTCGTTTACACGTGGCATGTGGGCACATGGCACATGTAAAGCGTGACTGAACAAGACAAGGAATAGTGGCCAGCCCAGCTAGTCACTACGGACTACGGAGTGGAGTACTTTTTCGCGCTGTCTTCATCAATGCCTGACGAGCCAAGAGCCAAGTAACGTTGCCATCATTAAGGGAATCTTGCATACCCTTATCAAGCACCAAAAATCATCACTATTGACATCATGACACCTGCAATCCTATACGAAAAATATAATTCCTCTGGATTTTTTTTCTTGACGTTAAGACAAGGGAGCTAGTTTATATTTACATTAGTTCTTGTGAACAATAAAAATTCGGAGGTAGTCTAAAATAACAGACACATATAAACAACAGGTAAGTTGTCACAGATTAAAATCAGCGTGGCTAGCTGGTTCCCTCTATAGATTTCCGTAGAAGTTCCATAAGATTTACTAAAGAAATTTCACCTATAAATATTAGAATGCTACCAAACGAATATCACCTATAAAGTTTTACAACGCGGATTCTTGTAGGGATCCTGGTCCGTTCGGGTAAGCATCATAGCTGCTAGATGTGTCTGCTTACTGGTACAGATCCGCGTGGTGACTGTACAAGTGAGTAGCATGACTATTTTTAAAGTGCAGCATGAGCTCGTACGTGTAGCATGATGACTCTTTTGAAGTGGACTGAGCGAGAGCATATAAGACCGTGGAGTGCACAGCTGGTTCCCTCACCTTGTATTGCTGTATCAGCCTCTCGGTGCCGCAGGGAAGCATGGAGCTGATACGGTTCCTCGTGGTCTTTCTTGGCGCCACATTTCCGCTGTTCTTCTTCTCCCCTGCAGGTATACCTCACACACAGAGGGCAGAGCCTTCGGTTCTGGTTACGACGATGACGAGTTAGAGGTCCAGTCTAATGCTAACTACTGTTTCCCGTGTACATTGCAGAGGCGGGCGAGGTGGGCGTGAGCTACGGCAGGGTGGCCAACAACCTACCCGACCCGGCGACGGTGGTGAAGCTGCTGCAGCGGAGCGGCATCACTATGGTGAGGCTGTACGACGCTGACCCAGTGGTGCTGAAGGCCTTTGCCAACACCGGAATCAAGGTGATGGTGATGCTGCCCAACGACGACCTGGCCGCAGCCGCCGAGAGCCGGCTGTTCGCGCTCCGCTGGGCGCGGCGCAACGTGGCGCCACACTACCCGGCCACGCTGATCAACGGCTTGGCCGTCGGGAACGAGGTGTTCGAGAAGAGGCCGGAGCTGACCCAGAAGCTCGTGCCGGCCATGATCAACATGCAGCTGGCGCTGGCGAAGCTGGGCCTCGCCGACGCCGTGAAGGTTTCCACGCCGATCGCGTTCACGGCGCTCAAGGACACGTACCCGCCGTCGTCGGGCAGGTTCCGGGACGACATCGCGCAGTCGGTGATGGTGCCCATGCTCCAGTTCCTGGTGCGGACGGGGTCGTACCTCACGGTCAACCCCTACCCGTTCTTCGCGTACGCGGAGAACCCACGGGATATCCGCCTCGACTACGCGCTAGGGAACTACAAGGCCGGCGTGCGGGACCCGAACACCGGCCTCGTGTACCACAGCCTGCTGGACGCCATGATGGACGCCACGCACTTTGCCGTCGAAAACCTGACGGAACATCTCAATATCAGGTAACCTCTGTTGAAATCTGAAATGTCTCCATCGATTCTAGTACTTTTTTTATCTGCCTGCCTCTGCTTCTTAATGGATACTCCTAACTGAAATCATTCTTGTTTTCAGACAACCGTTAGGGGCTGGCCAATGGAGGCGTCCCAATACACATTACACAGAGACTGGGTGGCCATCAAGGGGAAAAGTCCAGCCTGGGAGACCACGCAGCAGCAGCGGCAGGGGTTTGGACGCCTGCGACGGATTCCAGCCGGCGACGGTGGCCAACGCCAAGGCATACAACAACTACCTCGTCAACCGCATTCTTTCCGGCCAAACTGGCACCCCGCACCATCCCGACGCCGACACGGACATCTACATCTTCGCCCTGTTCAACGAGAACCAGAAGGGCCAAGGGCCAGACGACGTCGAGCAATACTTCGGCCTGTTCCACCCGAACATGACTAAGGTCTACGGCTTCGATTTCCACGGTGGCGCGCTGACGGAGAGCTGGTGCATAGCGAACGCGGTGGTCGGGGACCAGCGGCTTCAGGAGGCGCTGGACTGGGCGTGCGGATACGGCGCCGACTGCGGCCCTATCCAGCCCGGCGCCAAGTGCTTCGAGCCCAACACTAGGCTCGCGCACGCGTCGTACGCCTTCAACAGCTACTACCAGCGCAACCATCGTGCTCCCGGGACGTGTAACTTCGCTGGTGCTGCACATGTCGTCTACCGCCAACCGAGTGAGTTTTTTATTCACCCTCCCGTCGTCTTCTGATCTTCTCTCGGCATGGCCTCACCGTCTTAATTATCCTCAGCTTTTGTTTTTATACTGTATACTATCTTTAGATGGTAGTCTGACTGTTAATTCTTCCATTGTTGAGTGCAGAGTTTGGCAACTGCGTGCTTCCATCGAATGATTGGATCGAAGATCCCGCATCTAAGTCTGAAGCCTACTACTATGCGGCCATCTGATCAGTCATAGTAGGGATAAACTCCATGTGATCCTCTTAACTACTTTCATCAGAAGTTCTGTTTTGAGCCTCTCATACGAACCTAGTGGTTTGCAAAATAATGTGCTTCTGGTGGATGTACGACCTCCAAACCATCAGATTGAGAATAGCCATGTTGCCTGTCGATTTTGGCTCTAGAACATATCACTCTCTGTAGTTGCATCCGCAGAGCTCTGTTCCGGTATAGGAAAAAGAGCAAGAGGACACTGTCTCTGTCAACATTACAGACGTCTTTTTCCATGCCACTACTTGCAATGATGCCTTGTTTTTAATTTTTAAAACTGTTTCATTAAATATTATGATATTAATTAGGAGTATTAAATATAAATTACTTATAAAACCTAGTTCATAACTCTCCCTCTGAATAACGAGATAAATCTATTAAGACTAATTAGATCATGATTAGATAATATGATACTATAATAAATATCTTTTAATGATGACTTAATTAAGTTTAATAAATTTGTCATGCTGATACACATTCAACTCTATAATTAATTTTATATTTAATATATATTTAATAATTATATTAACATTTTTAATGATTAATGTAACCTCACTAAAATTTAGACCCAAAAAACAAACACACCCATAATCAGGTTCATATAGGCACCTGAATACCCAATCGAATGGCGAGCAAATAGGCCTGTTCAACGGGCGGTACGGTTAAACCAGCGAACAAACCGGCAGCGCTGAATACATCTAGGAATCAACAGTAACTAGTACAAATGAATGGTGATTTTGTGCTGAAATGAACTAGACGGTTTCTCAATCCTGAGAGCAACTGGGGCCGCCAGCAGGTGATAATGAGCAATGATGCTCCGTTTATGAGATCTCGTAGAAACACCATTCGGTCATTGTTGGGCTCCTAAGTCCAAAATCACGTAGTACAACCAAGAAAAGACCACCGACACAGACTTCTTTTCTTTTTTTTTTTACCAAAAGCAGGCTTCCCAAATTAAAAACTAATCACGCGCTCCAGAGTCTCGAGAACCCCACCTGAAGCCAACTACCGACTAGGCCTCCACAATTGTTCCTTGTAGATAACGTTTGTCAGTTTTTTATAATTTTTTATATAAAGAAATGATAACAAACATGAAGCTATCTCTACTGCAGACAATTAACTATAGCTACGTGAATCAACTTCACCTATCTATACTGCTTCCTCCTCTCTCTTAGCCTTGCTCTACTCTTCGGGTCCCAATCTGAAATCAGTCAGTATCAAACACTACTCTTTTTCTTTACTCATCTTTAAAACTGATCTGTAGATTATTATAGTTATCAACGACTGTGGACGCCCTAAAATCAAAATATTACTCGTAGACATTCAACAGCTACTACCGTCGCCACCGAAAGTCCGCCTCGTACTGCGCTTGAGCAGCACACGTAGTCTACCACCAAGTGAGTCTTTTTTATTCAGTAACCGTCGTTTTGGAAAACTAGTCTACCAACGCGTGCTCCTGCACATTTTTTTTTCTTTTATTCATTTCTTAACTTACTAGTAAAATACTGGTACGTTGCTACGGATTTAAAAAATAAAACATTCATTATAATTTAAATATAAATTATTTACATAATTGTTAATATTTTTTACATAAAAGATCATATTTATATTATTGTTGGTGCTTCTTAGTCTACTATTTTATATGTCATAAGTAATAATTTTTTTTATCATTTTTACTATATTTTTATCATAAATATTTTTTATGTCTAATATTAACAATTTTCACATGTAGTGTCATTTGAATGCTATGTTACAAAATTAAGTAAATTGAAATTAAAAAAATACTCAAATATAAGTAGTATCGACACTACTAGAAAACACCCCTTATAGATATGCTTTATTTTGGGTTTTAATATGCTTATACCGCCTTTATTAAAATATAGATACGTTTTCATAATTCATGTCCAAGGTGTCTCCGCACGTACCGTGTCAGAGCTTGGTTGATATGCCTTTTGAAAACATGTCTACCAACAAACAAGATGTTTTCTTGAGATGCTATAAATGATACATATGTTTGTAGATACGTTTTCATAAATGTGTTTATATGACATAGGTATTAGAGTAGACACGTTCTATGATGTGTTGAAAAGTTTAGACACAATTTATTGATATGTTTGTATTGTGTTGCTACTAGCATATTATTGTTTTAGAACCTCTTCTAAGTGATTGATTTTTTTTACGTAGTTAGCAAGAGTCGAACCTGAGACCTCCTTGTTTTTTAAATGCTCATCTAACCAGCTCACCTTTGAAGAAAACTTGATTAGATTGAGATATTCATTCTTTTATACCCATATTTTCTTAGTGTTTTGGTGTTCCTAGGAGTTTACATAGCGTGCCAAAAATGTCTCTAGAGAGGATTGATATGATCAAAACGTGTCTAATATCATCTCATGTTTTATATATTTTCAATAACATCTCAAAAAGCATATTTGATGTGGCTAGATACGATTAAAGCGTATCTAAATTTCTGATGTCTTTAAAAACATGTCAAAATATGTCTTTTCTATGGCTACCAATGGTTCAAAGCGTATCTAAAATTGTAATACTTTGTGATGTTTTAGAAAAAGTGTCAGAAAACATGTTTATTATATTCTTGACATAAAAGCGTATCTAAAATCATATCATATTGATATGTCCTTAAAATCGTATTGAAAAGTGTCTCTAGCTATTAATGTAGAGACGTTTATAAAAACATAGCAATATAACCGTGTCTAGAAGATATTTTTGTTGTAGTGCGATACGAAGACCAAAGATTTCTAGAAGCTTTATCCGATAGGAAAATTAATTCACGCAGAATAGAAACAACACCGTATTGCAATACAATTTTGGATTTTAAAACATATTCTAATGAGAAAAGTTAAAACACGAAAGTTATAGATCTCGTCGAGTTTTTTTAGAACATATATGGATCGTATTATTTGAATTTCAGAGGTAGGAGATATGGGCCCTGCACAGAGACCTGCGCAGAGAAGTCCGAATTAGAATAAATATTTTTACATTGTAAAATTGGAA
Source organism: Eleusine coracana subsp. coracana (assembly GCA_032690845.1). Taxonomy (NCBI): domain Eukaryota; kingdom Viridiplantae; phylum Streptophyta; class Magnoliopsida; order Poales; family Poaceae; genus Eleusine; species Eleusine coracana. Next base: position 49,945,704 of record CM064430.1, read on the forward strand.
CCCGAAACGGCGGAATCTTGACTTCTATTAAATATCAAAGTTGTAAAACTTTTTGAGGGTTACGCGATAGAGTCCGAGTTTGTTTCATTTAAACTTTGGACAAGGAAGTTATGATTTTTTGAATATTGTGTCTTATATGAAAGGTACGAAACAGATTTAGATTCAATCTCTAACTTTGTGGGTTTGTATTCAGACCAATACTAAAACACGAGGTAGACGGACTCACCTAAATTAATAAGGTGTATAGACTAGGCCATATACCTGTGTGCCTACACGACTAGCAATAATATGAAAAACATGGATTGTTATGGTGCTTGAAAGCAATAATGTAAAAAAACTTGGATTGTGAAAATCCTGGATCAGCAGCCCGTAACTACAAATAGTAGTTTTTGTAGTAGTGTCACATGATCAGAATTACACATATCAGCATTATGTGTCACGTATTTGACAAAAGAGACTATGCTAAGAAGTTTTTCCCAAAAATACTGAGCCAAATAGAGTATAACAAAGTGTGAAGACACATACTAAACCACGTTACTGGTTACTACTCCTACCAATTACTTTGAAACTTAAAGTAGGAGCCACTTACTCATGTGGTGAGTATTCGTTCTTGTTAAGGCCTTGTTCAGTTGTTGTGGAATGAAATCCATATGTATTAATTACAAGGCATGGATTGAGTGAAATCATATGTGTCACTCAATCCATGTGAATAACAAATTCATGTCGTGGTTTCATTTTCGGACTCGGACGGCTGAATTTTGTTACATGTTTTGGAGGCATGGAAAAGGTCGGTTTAGACTCGGTATCATACCATGCTAAGTTGAACCGAACGCTCATTCTATGCCAGATCAAATTTCAAACCACATCTAATCAATCCATGTGGGTTAGACTCCAATCCATACCGTTCCGAGCCTAAACAAACAAGGCCTAACTAGTATTCATTATCGGCCACCAAACCCAGAAGAAAGGTTATTCAAGGTGAGCTGGATTGGGCTAGGTAGGGTCGATCGAGGTGAATATAAAATCACTATTACAAGACCAACCTTTGGTCCTGGAGCTTATTTTTTCTCAATGGTGGTTGACCTTAAAACGTGTCACTTGGGTGTCCAGAACTGACGTCATTGAATATACTCTTATCTGAAAATAAATACCAGTGATGGTGCCTACTGACATCATCAAGTTCTAAAACGTATAATGGTTCTTGTTGATGTCAACACCACTGTTTCTATCATTAGTGATGGTTTGCTTACATCATCAAGCCTCCGCTAAACAATCGAGTCAACAAAGCCCATACAATGAACCATAGAGCCCAACCCTAACAAGCATGATATTTAAACTCCTCCTAAGTGTCCCACACATCTCTCTCTCTCTCTCTCTCAACTCCTCACAATTCTCCAACACACCTATCCTCGAACTGTAGTACATAGTGTCATATGATCAGAATTACACATATCACCATTATGTCTCACATATATGATGAAAGCGTTCCTAAGAAGTTTTAAATGTAGTTCACAAAATATGGAGGCAAATAGAGTAACAAAAAAGTGTGAAGCCAAATACTATACCATGTTACTGGTATACTATGAAAAAGTTGTGAGAAACCATGTGGATAATAAGTGCCATGGTTTGCAATATGTGATGAGTAATTGACTTAGGCGGGAAATATGTTTGCTTGTCTCATGATGTGTAGGTCATTGGAGTCAACTTGGTGGTCAACAATGAGAGGATCATGCACAAGTAGGAGACTTGGGGCCGGACGATCGGGAGGCCGGATGAAGTCAAAGGTGATCCACACCATACACATGGAGAGACAAGAAGCACGGACGGTTTCACGGTTGAGCCACAAAACCATGGAGGTGATAATGACGGTGTGTGGACCAAGTCAAGATGAATGGGATACCGATGCATGTGACAAGGGGGCCCAATGGAGCGGGACTGGGAGAAACTTATTGGTGGTTAGGATCACGGGACGAGGTGACATGTGTTGACATTGCGAAATCATGCTTTGAGAAGCGTGCAAAGTCAGTTTCCCAGTTTGGACCTTAAAACTGGTGGAGGTGGTTGGTAGTGCACGTGGCACCATCACGGAGCTTGCATTGAGGCAAAGCAAAGTCGTGAAGGGCCCGAGAGCATTCGGGCGACGAGAAAAAAGATGGACGGTTATGCCCCTGGTGGTAGGTGGTGGTGTATTGTATAGGTAGGGGGTAGGATAGTCTTTAGGACAACCCCTAGGACTATATAAGGGTAGGTAGGGCTGGTGGAAGAGGTGCCTCTCTTTCCCTTAGCCTTGCTATGTCTTCATTTCAAAGTGCTAGGAGAGATCTTCATGTAATAGAGGAGAGTAGTGGGTGTGTGAGACACATATTTTGCTCTTCCAAATAGTGGGAGAAAGAGGGTGGCTTCCTAGCCTTGTATCCCAAAATCTTGTATGCAAGGATCAATGAAATGAGATTCAATTTCATGTTCAAGATCTTGTCTTCTCCCTAAATCTCGCATTTCTCTTTTTCTCTATTTTCGGAGCTATTTTCATGGGAATTTTTTTATCTCAATTTGGGGTGAGTTTTTGGGTTGGATTTCTCGAGGATCTTGGTGCTATAATGAGCTAGAACATTCCTATATGCATCCTTGATCGAATCAAGAGCTCTAACACCCTCGATTTCATAGATTTCTCAAGTTTCCTCTTTTTGGTGTTCTTGGCACAAGATCTAAAATTCATGATGATTCCTTAATTGGATCTCTTTAGAAGAGAGTTGTGATGTCTTGTGGATGATCTGGTCCAAATTTTATGATTTTTGGAGTTCGTTTGTTAGTGTTTTGGTAATTTTCTTTCTGAAATAGAGTTGTTGTTCTGTCGAGGACAAAACTTCCGTCGCCAGGACAGAACTTCCGTCACCATGACGGAACTTCTGTCAAGGACCACAGAACTTTCATGAGTGACAGAACTTCCATCGCCTGGAACTTCCATGAGTGACAAAACTTCCGTCGTGGACTTCGAAACTTCCATCGGGCACTAAGGAACTTCTGTCGAGCACCAGAATCTTCAATTGGTATCTGAAGGACAGAGAAGGCAACTAGAGGGGGGGGGGGGGTGAATGGGAGCTAATTAAAATTCTTCTCATGAACTTGGCCTATATCCCAAATACAACCGAACCAACCTCTGAAAAAAATCACCAAGGCCACACACACCAACTTGTGATGTGCTAACCCTAGGAGTGACTCACACTAGCGGAATAACTAGAGAGAAGCAAAGGAGAACAACCAAGACTCGAAACTAGAAAAGAAAATACAGAATAGGCAACTCAGACTGACCATCTACAGTGTCGGTCAGGAGCATCAGCAGTGCTGATTAAGAATTTTCTCCCACACCGGTAGTGCCGGTTCAGGAATTGACAGTGTCGAATGACATCAAAAAGAAGATAAAATTCTCGGTAAGGACATCGATAGTGCTGATCCAGAGTTTTCTTCCTGTATTGGCAGTGCCAATGGAAAGATCAACATTGTCGATCGACCCCTGATAGAACAGGATTTGGCTCGAGATTAAACAAAAACTTGACCAAAACCTAATCAAAGGAACTCCAAATCTCACAATTTTTGGATCAGTTAATCCTCAACACATCACAACCCTAATCCTAGAAGATTCACTCAATTGGTTCAAGGAATCATCACGAATTTTAGATCTTGTACCAAGAACACCAGAAAGGGGAAACTTGAGAAATCTTTCAAATCGAAGGTGCTAGAGCTTATAATTCGGTCAAGGATCCATATAGGATTGTTCTAGATTATCATAGCACCAAGATCCCCCAAGAAATCCACCCAAAAACTTGCCCAAAAGTGAGATCTAAAATTCCCATGAAAATAGCTCCAAAAATAGAGAAAAAGAGAAATTCAGGATTTGGGGAGAGAGGAAGATCTTGAGCACAAAAATAACTCTCATATCATTGAAACATGCTTACAAGATCCATGGATACAAGGATAGAAAGCCACCCTCTTCCTCCCACTATTTGGAAGAGAAAGAGATGTCTCTCACACACCCTCTCCTCTCCTCTATTATATGAAGACCTCTCCTAGCACTTTGAAATGAGTTCCTAACACAAGGCTAGCGGAAAGAGGCACCTCTCCCACCAGCCACACCTCTCCTTATATAGGACTAGGGGTTGTCCTAAAGACCATCCTACCCCTTACCTATAGTACACTGCCATCTACCACCAGAGGCATAACCGTCCATCTTTTTCGAGAAAATTCCTTAGTGGCCATCAAATTTTTTTGTGTTTCCTTATTGGCCATCAAAAAATTTCAATTTCCCTAGTGACCATCAAGTTAAATATTCTTGCCTTATTGGCCATTATAGTGTTAAGTCAAAGAAGAAAAGTCATTTTTACCCTTTGTAGCATTTTTGTGACCAATGATCCTTTATTAACCATAAAATTGGAAAACAATATTAGTTAATACTTAATTTATAAATCTCAACAGTTTTTTTAATTTTGAACAGCCACAATATGTACTTTTCATTAATGTATTTGCTATATAAGACTTAAAAGTGCATACTAATATTTTGTTGATATTAACAAACTATATTAATGAAATTCTATGATTAATAAGGAACATTTACACACAATTTTTCTTAAGGGCAAAATTGTCTTTTCTTTTTCAATTTAACACTAGGATGGCTAGTAAGGTAAAAAGTTTCAATCCAATGGCCATCAGGGAAATTCAAAATTTTTTATGGCCAATAAGGAATCAAAAAAATTTCTGATGGCCACGAAGGAATTTCCCCATCTTTTTCCTCGTCGTCCGAAGGCCATCGAGCCCTTCACGACTTTGCTTTGCCTCAACGCAAGCTCCGTGATGGTGCCACCTACAGCTCCAATCGCTGCCGGTTTTGAGGCCAAAACCTGGAAACCGCCTTGCATGCTTCTCAAAGCGTCACTCTCGATTTTAATGCGTGTCACCTTGTCCCGTGATCCTGACCACTGGCAAGTCTCTCCTGGTCTCTGTCCATTAGGCCCACTTGTCACTTGCACCGACATCCCGTTCACCTTGACTTGATCAACATGCCATCTTCATCACCACCACGATTTTGAGTCTCAACAGTGAAACCGTCCATGCTTTTTGCCTCTCCACATGTACGGTGTGGATCACCCTTGACTTCACCCGGCATCCCGATCGTCTGGCCCCAAGTCCCCTACTTGTGCCCGATCCTCTTGCCGTTGACCGCCAAGTCAACTCCATTGACAAACACTTTTCCCAACTTCGGCCACTTCACCAATACTTCCACCAACTCCGGTTAATCAAAACCATGACATGCACAAACTCATGCAATCCCCAAATTCCTGCATTTTAACTCAAACACCGAATCAACCAAAGTCAATTACTCATCACATATTGTAAACTATGGCACTTATCCACAAGGTTTCTCAGTACCAGAGAAGGTTTGATCACTAGTTGACCTTAACCGGCTTTGTGATCTAGAAGCGACATGGAGAAGTGTGCAATCAAGCTTTGGATGTTCGATGGGGAAGACTTTCCCTATTGGAAATCTCAAACCAATGCTTATCTCATGAGTCAAGAACGTGCTATCTGGGGCATCGTTGAGCAAGAGTACAACATACCTACCAACCTTGACACTGCACCCATTGGTGAGTTGAACAAGTATGAAGACAACTCCAAAGCTACCAATATTCTGCTCTCTGCTCTTGGTAGAAATGAACATGATCGTGTTGCTCATCTTGACTTTGCACATGCCATTTGGGTAAAGCTTTGCACGTATCATGAGGGTACCAACCAAGTCATGTCTATGCGTAAGGACTCTTACAATAGATAGTATCAAACATTTGCACAAAAACCTGGCGAATCACTAGATGATACCTTTCATAGCTTTGAGACTATTGTTTGCAACTTGAGGGCTTGTGGTAACCTTGTGTACAATGACAATAATAGAGTCAAATAATTGTTGTATTCTCTTGATGAAAATGTTTGGGGGGGGGGGTGTTAAAATTGCTACTCTAGAGGAAACTACTGATTTCAATACCCTAAACTATGAGCAACTATAATCTCGTCTTAATCATGCTAATCCTGCTTCTAGTATAGCTTTGCTTTCTAGTTCTTAAAAGGGTAATCATGGTGGTGACTCTTATGGAAGTAACCCCTCACTTGACAAGTCTTCTTTGAAGTTTGCTCTGTCTTCTCTTGTTGCAGCTTCCAATAAATAGATGGAGTGCATTCCTGACAAGGAGCTGTTCTTGCACACAAGGAAGTTCAATAAGTTCTACAACAACCGCAAGGAGAGAAGAGGTGGTGGTTCAAAAACCTGCTTTGAATGTGGTGGCCCTGGACACTTCATCGTTGATTGCCCCAAGAAGAAGGAGGCTGGATACCATGACAACAACTCTGAAGACTTCAAGAAAAAGAAGAACCACTTCTACAAGAAAGGCAAGAACTAAGTAACATCAACCTCACATCAAGCGATAGCCTTACAAGCTCAGAGGAGGAGGTTGAGAAGCCACAAGTTAAGAGGAAGGATGACTTCACCAGGCTTTACTTCATGGTAAAGAATGATCATGACACCGACTCTGGCTCAAACTCCGACACAAGCAAGGCAGTAGGTGGAGGCTTGGAGAAAAAAATGGTTGATGGACTCTGGGTGTTTGCACCATATGACCGGAGATGCAAAGTGGTTCTCCAGCCTCACTCCCTTGATGCGCCAAGAGTATGTGACCTTTGGAGATGACAAGAGAGGGGGAGTGAAGGCAAGGGGTGCAGTAAAGGTAAATGAAAAATTCACTCTCAAGGATATTGGTTTGGTTAAGCATCTCAAGTACAATCTCCTCTCTATCTTTCAGTTGCCTGATGTTGGTTTGGAAGTGCGCTTTAAGAAAAATGCTTCTTGTGTTCTTGATTTGAATGGTTTTTTGGTTTGTGGGATTTCTACCATTGGGAGAGTTTTTTAGACTAATTTTGTTGTTTCTCCTGGTTCTCACAAGTGCTTGTTTGCTCAGTCTTCTTGTGAGCTCTCGACATGGCATAGGAGACTAGGTCACATGAGTTTTGACTTGCTTTGTCGCTTGAGTGGCCTAGATTTGATCTGAGGATTGCCTAAGCCCAAATTTGATAAGAATTTGGTTTGTCCTCCTTGTCGCCATAGGAAAATGGTTATCGCTTCTCATCCATCAATTAATTTGGTGATGACTGAACGCCCTGGAGAGTAGCTTCACATGGACACTGCTGGTCCTTCTCGGATTCGTTCGGCAGGTGGGAAGTGGTATGTTCTTGTGATTATTGATGATTTCTCTTGCTAATCTTGGGTTTACTTTCTTGAGAGCATGGATGAAGTATTTCATCACTTTTGGAGCTTGGCTTTGAGGTTGTTCAAGGAACTTTCTGATGCATTACGAGCAATCCAAAGTGATAATGGCACCAAGTTCAAGAACTCCTCCTTTGATGCTTTCTACCTTGAGCATGGTATGGAGCATCAGTTTTCGGCACCTCGTGTTCCCCAGCAGAATGGTGTGGTCGAAAGAAAGAACGGAACCTTGGTGGAAATGGTCCGAACGATGCTCAATGAGTATAGGACTCCGAGGCAGTTCTGGGCTGAGGCATCAGCACTGCTTGCTATGTTTTCAATCATGTTTTCTTGTGCCCAATTCTTAACGTGACTTCCTATGAGCTACGTTTTGGGAGGAAGCCATCTGTTTCTCATTTGCATGCCTTTGGTTGCAAGTGCTTCATTCTCAAGCATAGCAATCTTGATAAGTTTGAGTTGTGATCTTTCAATGGCATCTTTCTTTGTTACACTCTTCATGGCCATTCCTACAGAGTTTTGAACTTAGAAACTAACACCATCGTAGAGTCCTACAATGTAACCTTTGATGAGTCAAACTCTTATGCAAGCAATATGATTGAGACTGTAGGTAACAAGGAGATGGAGGAGAGCATCTTTGTAGAAGAGGACCTACAAGGCCTGGATGATGATGATGATGATGATGATGATGATGATGATGATGATGATGATGATGATGATGATGATGATGATGAGTCAACACATCCTATGTTCGAGCCTGTTCCTACTGTATCCACTACTCCAGCAGAGGGTTCAGAAGCTTCTACATTGACCTCAGTCGTTGTCGAGCCAACTCTAGCATGATTGATGGGGAGGTACGCTATGAGAGAGAGGCTCCTCACCACATTCAACATCGAAGTCCACCTCAACAGATGATTGGTAATCTCTATGAGAGGACAACAAGGTCAAGGTCTACACATCTTGTCTGCTTTACCAATTCTATCTTTGTTGCCACCTTTGAACCCCAGGATGTTGGACACGCACTATCTGATAAACATTGGGTTAATGCCATATATGAGGAGTTGGATAACTTTGAGAGAAACAAAGTGTGGACCCTAGTAGAGCCTCCTGTTGGTTTCAATGTCATAGGAACTAAGTGGGTGTTCAAAAATAAGCATGGGAAAGATGGTGAGGTTGTGAGAAACAATGCTAGTCTTGTTGCTTAGCATTTTAGACAAGTGGAGAGCTTAGATTATGAGGAATTCTTTGATCCCGTTGCATGCATAGAAACCATTAGGATCTTGCTTGCATTTGCTGCCTCTAAGGGCATTAAGCTTTATCAAATAGATGTCAAGAGTGCTTTCGTAAATGGTTACATAGAGGAAGAGGTTTATGTCAAACAATCACTTGGCTTTGAGCACTACAAATACCCAAACTGAGTGTACAAGCTTCAGAAGGCTTTGTGTGGTGTAAAGCAAGCACCCAAGACATGGTATGCTAGGCTTAAGACTTTCTTGCTAGAGCACGGGTATGTCATGGGGTGTGTTGACAAAACCTTGTTCACTCTTAAGCATGACAATGACTTTTTAATGGTTTAGATATACATGGATGATACCATCTTTGGTGGTTCCTCTCATGCTCTTGTGTCCAGATTTTAGGAAGCTATGGAAAGTAAATTTCAGATGTCGATGATGGACAAGCTCACCTTCTTTCTTGGACTCCAAATCAAGCAGTGCAAGCAAGGTACCTTCATACATCAAGTCAAGTACACGAAGGACCTCCTGAAGAAGTTCGAGATGGCCAATATGAAGCTGTTGTCAACTCCAACGTCCACTACAACGACACTTGACCCAGACCAAGACTATGAAGTGGTGGACATAAGGGAGTACAGGATTATGATCGGCTCCCTCTTGTACCTAACGGTGACAAGACCTTACATCCACTTTACAGTGTGTCTTTATGCTTTCTTTCAAGCTTCCCCAAGGGTGACTCATCACAAGGCTATCAAGCACATCTTCAGGTATCTCAAATACACCCTTGAATTCGGTCTTTGGTACTCTGCATCTTCTACTCTTGATCTTATTGGGTATCCGGATGTGAACTTTGATGAGTGTAGATTGATAGGAAGAGCACTTCGGGTAGTTGCCATTTCTTGGGTACTTCTTTGATCTGTTGGTCTTCTCGTAAGCAGTCGAGTGTAGCCCAATCCACCATAGAGGCTGAGTATGTTGCTGCCGCTAGCTGCTGTTCACAAATCCTATGAATAGTATCCACCATAAGAGACAATGGGTTAACCTTTAAGAGTGTTCCACTCATGTGTGATAACTCTAGTGCCATTTGCCTAGCCAAAAAACCAGTCCAACATGGTAAGGTCAAACAAATAAATGTGAGATTCCACTTCCTGAGAGACAATGTTGAGAAGGGCGATGTTGAGCTTAAATACATTGACACTAAACACCAATTGGCAGATATTATCACCAAGCCCCTAGATGCTTCGAGATTTGCTTTTCTTTGGAGGGAGCTTGGTGTTTGTCATTCTTATGGCATCATTTGAGGGGAAGTTGCTCTTTTTGTATATATGTATCTTACTTTTTCGCATTGCATCTCATGTGTAATCTAGGCATTGGTAGATGAGCTTTGATTCTTATGCTTTCTTGCATTTCTCATTGCTACAATTGAGCTTGAGCTAAGTTGTGTGGATGTAATAGCAATCTCTCATGCTTTGATTTTCTAGATGGCCTGTTATAGACTCTTCTTGAGCAACTTGCCAATCTAAAAGGTGAACTTGGCTTTCTATGAACCACATGAACTAATCTTGTCAAAACTTGCTCACCATGTGAATAATTGCTTTTATCCCTGTCAAAACTTGCATTAGGGCTAGTCTAGAGGATGTCTTGGCTTTGGCACCTTGTATTTGTGAAATGTGGTTTTGTAAATGTTTAGCTCATGATGGAACATTGTGGGAACATTTGTTCCTTTTGCCGCAAAGGCATGCTTCTTCTGCTTTTCTTTGAAATATGATCAAAAGAAAAATTGTGCTTTGAAGCCTCGGGGTGTCGACCCTCCGCATGGATTAGAAGTTACATAAAAAATGTTAAATCCAAAAAAATTGTACTTTGAAGCCTCGGGGTGTTTGCCATACCCATTCATGCGACCCTCCGTATGGATTAGAAGTTACATGAGGATCACATAAGAACAATGTTTTTCTCTCTCCCTTTTAAGTCTTTGTTGCATATATGAGCATTTGTAAAGCTTATTTTCTATGAATGCTTATTGCCCTGGTTGAGATTGAGACTGGTTAGTATCTTTTGATTCAGTTGATGCTTGTTTTTCCTTGGATGGGAGTACTTATACACATGGTGGCAACTTTTCTCATGATGAGCTAATTTGATTCTATCTAAGCTTGTTAATCTTTTTGCTTAGCTTGTATAGGTCTTGGTGTTTATGCCTTGCTATCCTTTTTTGTCTTTGTATGATTGTGAGCTATTGCTTTTACACTTCATAGCTCTATGTTTATGATTAGCAAGGTTAAATGCTTGTTGGCATAATTGTTGAAGCTCCTTAGGTTTGCATTTTCTGCATTGCATGCTTGTTCTTTTGCTTCTTTGATGAGTTCATTGCCAAAGGGGGATAAAATAGTGGGTCATGCACAAATAATGCTAAGAAACCTAAGATGACCTCATTTTGCATTACATGTGACTTACCACAAGTTGAGGGGAGCATATCATGAGCTTGAGCGTTTTCATGCGCTTTTCACAATCTTTGCGTTCTCGAGTTGCTTTCTTTGCCAACTCTTGGTTTTGTGATCCCTTATTTGCTAGGTGGCGGGTTTTCACCTTTTCTCTAGTTTTAAGCCATTTGGATGAGCTTATTAGGTTTCACATTTAAAATTTCAAGTCTTTGTGCATTTGGTGTTGTCAATATACTCATGAAGGGGGAGATTGAGAAACCATGTGGATAACTGCCATGGTTTGCAATATATGATGAGTAATTGACTTGGGTGGATTTTGTGTTTAAGTTGAAATGCGGCAATCTAGGTATTGCATGAGTGTGTGCATGGTTACAGTTTTGATTAACCGGAGTTGGTGATTGAGTTGGAAAAGTTGCACAAGACAGGAAATGTGTTTGCTTGCTTCATGATGTGTAGGTCACTGGGGTCAACTTGGCGGTCAACGGTGAGAGGATCGGGCACAAGTAGGAGACTTGGGGCCGGACGATTGGGAGGTTGAGTGAAGTCAAGGGTGATCCACTCACACACAGAACTCCTCACAATTCTCCAACACCTCTCCTCGAACTGTAGTACGTATTGTCACATAATCAAAATTACACATATCACCATTATGTGTCACATATTGATGAAAGAGTTGGTAAGAAGTTTTGGGGTAGTTTGGTAGAGCTCCACTCCTGATTCTCCTGAGAATCACTCCTGATTCTCCTGAGAAGTGATTCTGTGACTGAAAGTGATTCTCTTTTATTCTCTAGAATAAACTCTTAGAATCAGGACAGAGAATCACTTCTCAGAATTAGGAGAAGCTATTTTTTCAGCTCTCAGCTCCTTAGTTCATTTCAGAGAATCACTTCTCAGAATTAGCAGAGAATCACTTCTCCTAAAAAACAATATTTGGCAGAGCTTCACGGATTCTGCCTGATTCTCAGCTCCGTGGAGCTCTGCCAAATTGCCCCTTAAATGTAATTTGCAAAATGTTGAGGCAAATAGAGTAGCGAAGAAAGTGTGAAGCCAAATACTATACCATGTTACTGGTATACTACCTATTACTTTGAAACTAAAAGTTGGTGCCAAGTCTTCATGTGGTAAGTATTTGTTCTACCGGTAACTACATGGAGAAGAGAGGTGTATCCAAGGTGGACTGGAGAAGGCTAGCTAGGTAGGGCCGACCATGAGCGAATTTAAAATCATTATTATAGAGATCAACATTTCATGACACTGCCCATTGTCTTTCAGTGGAGGTGGACTTTAAAACTCACCACTAAGACATCTAGAACTAACGTCATCGAAAATACACGTTTCTCAAAATAAATGTCAGTGGTGGTGCTTGCTCACATAAACAATTTCTAAATCAAGTGAAAATTATTCTTGCTGATGTCAGTGCCACTTGTTTTTATCACGTACGGCAGTTTGCTGACATCATTAAAACGCCACCCAAAATTCTTGTGAGTAAAGCCAACGTAGAATCATAGAGCCCAACCCTAACGACACAAAGTAAATAAAAAATTCATTATTATCTCCGTTACAAATTATATGACATTCTAGACTTCTCAAATTTTCTTAAATTATATAACACTCTGATTTTCTAATAATGCATCTTTTTTTATTCCCAGCATATATCTATCTCTCTTTTTTTTCATTTTTTGTGCAACACGACTTTTCACCCCCATCTTATTTCTTATGTCCAAGGTATAATATGAATGGAGGTACGAGAATACACAATACTCCTTTTGTTTGTATTTTTTTTATCACTGTTAACTTTTTTTAGTTATGTTTGACCATCATATTATTCAAAATGCTTGTTGAAATTTATACAATTATAAGTTATGTTTATATTTCATTTAGTGGTAAAACAAATCTCACCAAATTATATGATGCTTTTCAAATTTCTTTGAATATATGAAGGACCGAGAAGGCGACCAGAGGTGGGGTGAATGAGAGCCAATTAAAATTCTTTACAAGAACTTAGCCTATGTCCTAATTACAACTCTAGCCAACCTCTAGATCTATCACCATGGCTACACACACCAACTAGTGATGTGCTACCCTTACGAGTGATCAACAACAATAGTGGAACACAGCGAAAATAAAGAAGAACTGCAAAGACTCGAAACTGTCAATGAAACACACCAAAATCAGAACTCTCTGGACTACCCTCAGAAGTGCCGATCATAGCTATCGGCAGTGCCGGTTGGCATCATCGGTAATGCCGGTCACACTATCGGCAATACCGGTGCGGGGTCTCAGATCTCAGAAAAGGTGCAGTCAAAGCGCATCGGTAGTGCCGGTCGTTGCCATCGGTAGTGCTGGTGCGGGATTCAGACTCAAAATATTGGATGAGCCGATCAGAGTTCTGACCCACCGGCAGTGCCGGTCCTGGTCATCGACAGTGCCGATCGACCCCCAACAGAAAAGAAAAAGATTTCGGGATTAGGCAAAACTTGACCAAAACCTAATCAAATGAACTCCAAATGATGCGAATTTTGGATCAGACAATCTTCAACATATCACGACCTTAATTATAGAAGATCCACTCAATTGGCTCAAGGAATCATCATGAATTTCAGATCTTGTGCCAAGAACACCAAAAAGGGGAAACTTGAGAAATCCTTCAAATTGAAGGTGCTAGAGCTTTTGATTTGGTCATGACCCTATGAAGGATTGATCTAGCTCATCATAACACGAAGATCCCCAAGAAATCCGTCCCAAAAACCAATCCAAAAAAGAGATCGAAAATAGCCACGAAAATAGCTTTAAAAATAGGGAAAAAGCAAAATTCGGGATTTAGGGAAAGAGAGGAATCTTGAGCATGAAAATATATCTCATATTATTGGTAAATACTTACAAGATTTATAGATACAAGACTAGAAAGCCACCCTCTTACTCCCACTATTTGAAAGAGCAAGAGATGTCTCTCACACACCCTCTCCTCTACTCTAAAACATGAAAACCTCTCCTACTACTATGATATGAGTTCCTAACACAAGGCTAATGTGAAAAGACTTACCTACCTCTCCCACCAGCTCTACCTCTCCTTATATAGGCCCAAGGGTTGTCCACATGATCAATCTACCATTGATCTATAATACACTGCCACCTACCACCAGGGACACAACCATCCAACTTTTTTCTCGTCGCCCGAACACCATTGAGCCCTTCACGACTTTGCTTCGCCTCGATGCAAGATCCGCGATGGTGCCACGTGCACCTCCAATCGCCACTACCGGCTTTGAGGCCCAAATCGGGAAACCGCCTTACTCTTAAAGCGTAACTTCTTGATTTTGATGTGTGTCACCTTGTTCCACGATCCTAACCACCGACAAGTTTCTCCTGGTCCCTATCCATCGGACCCCCTTGTCACTTGCACCGGCATCCCGCTCGCCTTGACTTGATCAACACGCCGTCTTCATCACTACGATTCTGAAGCTCAACCGTGAAACTGTCCGTGCTTCTTGCTTCTCCACGTGTACGGTGTGGATCACTCTTGATTTTACCCGGCATCCTGATCGTCTGGCCCCAAGTCCGCTACTTGTGCATAATCCGCTCGCCGTTGACCGCCAAGTCGACTCCATTGACCGACACATCATGAGACAAGCAAACACATTTCTCAACTCTTGCAACTTCTCCAACTTAATCACTAACTCCGATTAGTCAAAACCATAATTATGCACAACTCATACAATCCCCAGCTAGATTCCCGCATTTCAACTCAAACACCAAAACAGTTCAAGTCAATTACTCATCATATATTACATACCATGGCACATATCTACATGGCTTCTCAAATATAGCAGAAAAACTTAATGGCAAAAACAAATCTAAGATCAGAGGGAGTATTTTATTAGTGAGGTGTTGGTTTCAAAGCACTAGGCTGCTCGACTGTTTCAATAGTTTGATCTTTTAGGAGCTAGCTGGCGTTAGGTGGGGTTCTCTTGAATGGAGTGCGTGATTTATTTTTTTGGCAGCCTGCTTTTCTGGGCTTGTAGCAGTTTGCCAACTAAAAATGAGAGAGAATTTGCTCCGGTGGAGCTGTTTTTAAAAGCTGCATGAATCTCAAAGCACAATTGTTTTTATTAAAAACTTTTGCTAATTTCCTTGATCCTCCTGGCTCCAGGCCCAGCCCTCCCCAGCCCCGTCCAGACCAATTCAGCTTCTTATGATCCGCAGGGAAGGGATCGACAAAAGACTCGATCCCAGTCTGTTCTAACGGAGGTACCGGTCCGGTTGAGTTTGGCTGCAGTCCTATGGTCACCTTATGTGTTTTCAAGAAGAAGTATCGATGGATGGTGAATTCAGGAATCAAATGTTGGACGATGCTAGTTGCATTAGTTCTCATGCGGTTTGCAGACAATCACCGTGGACGATGCATTGCAAAGTACACTTCCTGGTGTTTTAACAGAAAATTCATTGGGTTGATATAATTTTTAAGATGGTTTGTTATCTAAATTTTGTCTCTTCCATACCGAAAATAAATTTTAGGTTTTCAATTTTACCAATTCTGCTGGTGATGCTCTTAGGAACATATCAACACAGGAATGGCGTCTTAACCTTCAAAGAGGCATCACTGCAAGTAGTGGCGTTAAAAAAGTCTTCTGTATTGGACCTACACAGATTTTGAAAATGCCTCTTGTTCTTTTCCCTACAATGTAACAGAGCTCTGCAGATGCAACTACAGGGTGAAAAGGTCTTTAGACCTGTGAGTGTGGAAATCGACATGCAACAGGGCTGTTCTCACCTGATTATAATACAATTTTAAAAGTTAAGTACATGTACTGTAACGCCCAATAGTACAACACATGACAGAAATAATACAGTTGTAACAAAAACATAGATATAGTACATAGTTTTATATAAATTCAAATTTAAATTACAAACCAGAGTTTTAAAAGTGTGGAAGCTAAATGACTTAACATTAATAAAATAGTCCGATAAAATAAGTAAGATACAATTATCCTCTCACGATGATACATAGAAGCAGATCCGGTCTTAATCAGCGTCACCTTTTCGTGAAAGTAGTTAGAGGATCATAGGAAGCTGGTTTATCCTATAACTGATCAGATAGCTGCATAGCCTTCAGACTTGGCTGCTGTTTCATCGATCCAGTCATTTGATGCAAGCACACAGTTT
The DNA here is from genome assembly GCA_032690845.1 of Eleusine coracana subsp. coracana. NCBI lineage: Eukaryota > Viridiplantae > Streptophyta > Magnoliopsida > Poales > Poaceae > Eleusine > Eleusine coracana. The sequence continues at coordinate 49,961,834 of CM064430.1, forward strand.
CCGAACTCTGCAGTAAATAGCGAAACAATTGAACAAGCAGACTACTATCTAGAGAGACTATAGTGAAACATTTGAACAGTCAGGCAACAGCTAAGGATAATTAAAGAAGGTGAGGCTACAGCAACAGGAAACATCGGAAGCAGGATGAATTAAAAAACTCACTTGGTTTGCGATGGACGACGTATGCTGCTCCTTCAAAATCGCATGTCCCCAGCGCACGCTGGTTACGCTGGTAGTAGCTGTTGAACGCGTACGAGATCATGGTGTTGGGCTGGAAGCACTTGCCCCCGGGCTGGATGGCGCTGCAGTCCGCGCCGTGGCCGCACGCGAAGTCCAGCGCCTCTTGCAGCCTCTCGTCCCCAACCGCCGTGTTGGCCACGCACCAGGTCTCCATCATCGAGCTACCGCGGAAGTGGAACTCGTACACCTTGGTCATGTTGGGGTAGTACAGACCCCAGTTTTTCTCGACGTCGTCTGGTCCTTGGCCTTTCTGATTCTCGTTGAACAGGGCGAAGATGTAGATGTTCGTGTCGGCGTCGCGGCGGTGCGGGGTGCCCATTTTTCCGGGTAGCGTGCGGTTGATGAGGTAGTTGTTGAATTTCTTTGCGTTGGCTACCGTCGCTGGCTGGAATCCATCGGAGACATCCAAACTTATGTTGCCGCTAAGTGGTCGTATCCCCTGATGGCGGATTTGTCCTCCCGATGGCCACCCAACCTCGGTAAATTGCGTATTGGTACTCCCTTGCCTGAAAAATAAGATCGATTTCAGTCATCCATTTATTGATTTACATGGGAAACAAGGAACTAATAAGAAGAGAAGCAGTTGGAGGTAGAATCGATCGAGGCATCACAAATTTCAACAGGTTACCTGATGCTGAGTTGTTCCGCCAATTTTTCGACGGCAAAGTACGTGGCGTCCATCATCGCGTCGAGCAGACAGTGGTACACGAGGCCGGTGTTCGTGTCATTCACGCCGGGCTTGTAGTTCCCTAGCGCATAGTCAAGGTCGATATTCGGATCCTCGGCGTACGCGAAGAACGGGTAGGGGTTCATACTGAGATACGACCCCGTCTGCACCAAGAACTTGAGCATGGGCTTCATCACCGACTGCGCGATGTCGTCCCGGAACCTGCCAGACGATGGCGGGTACGTGTCCTTGAGCGCACTGAACGCGATCGGCGTGGACACCTTGATGGCGTTGTCGAGGCTCAGGTTCACCAGCGCCTGGTGCACGTTGATCATGGCCGGGACGAGCTGCCGCGTCAGGTCCGGCCTCTCCTCAAAGACCTCGTTCCCGACGGCCACGCCGTTGATCCGCGTGGCGGGGTAGTATGACGCCACGTTGCGCCGCGCCCACTGGAGCGCGAATGACTGGTTCTTGGCGGCTGCGGCCAGGTCGTCGTTGGGCAGCATCACCATCACCTTGATTCCGGTGTTGGCAAAGGCCTTCAGCACCACTGGGTCAGCGTCGTACAACCTCACCATGGTGATGCCGTTGTCCTGCAGCAGCTTCACCACCTTCGCCGGGTTCGGCAAGTTGTTGGCCACCCTGCCGTAGGTCACGCCCACCTCGCCCGCTTCTAAATGTACGTACATAAGAATCAGCAATTAGCACTAAACTGGTTACTGGATCCGAAATTCGCTATATATCTAGAACAACAGGCATTATAAGGATTACCAGCAGAGGAGAAGAAGAGTAGCGGCAATGTGGCGCCAAGGAAGACCATGAGGAGGCGTGTTGACGCCATCCTCCGCTGCAGCACCATGTCAAAGGGGCCGACAGAGCAACAATGCAAACAAGAGCACCAATAAGCCAACATGGTAACTAACCGTCGAGGCCCATGCACTCAAAGGTCTTATACTCTCTTGGCGTTGACTTCAAAAATATCATAACATACGTACGACACAGTTTTGAGAAGAAACTAAACTGCTGGAAGGCTAAGCATCTATCTTATGGTGGTAGATTGGTCCTCATCCAGTCAGTGTTTAGTAGTATGATAACCATTCGATCGTACAATTCAATCCTACAACGAAAAAAAAAGCTTTCGGTAAACCTTCATTCATCTTAATTGGTTAAAACCAAATGAATTTTGTAGCATATTAATTTAGACCCTTTTTGGATTGCTAGAGTTTTAAAGAATCAAGTGTTTTTCATGCAGTTGACTTATTTTCCTTATGAACACATATATAATGCAAAAGTTCCATGGGAAATCTAGTTAGATATTAGTAGTACGGCAACTTTGTATCAATAATCATGTGCTTTTGGTGCTGATAATGGATATGAAAGAAAACACGGAATATTCCCTTAATGATGGAAACGAAGTTAGTTGGCTCTTGACTTGTCAACAATTCATATCACAACCTACGACTTTGAACGATGAAGAGATACTCTGTAGTGACTGACTTGGTGAGCAGGGCACCATTCCTTGTCTTATGTACACTCATTGGCAACAGAAAACTTGAGAGTTGCCAACCTGCCCATGCCTGTGCAGGTCAACTTCTGATAATTAATATATAGAAATCCAAATGCTGCTGTATTCGTTTGATTCATCTCTTCTTGTCGCACTGGCCATACAAAACATGTTCGGGTAGGTAACAATCACGGTCAGAGAAGCAAACATGTTTACTGTTCCATTTTGTTGAAAGCAATATATGCATGCAACAACCGCGTACTCCCGCCGTTCGTGTTGTCCGATGATCGGATTGAACTTAAAAATAAATAGCCGCCGATATCCGAATGACATCATTTAAAAAACAGAGTCAGTACTGTTATTTTTTTTGGAATGATAACGATATAAACCATTCTTGCACTAACCACTGTGAAAGATAGGTACATCAAACCTACTGTAATCACATTCTTAGTGGCGAACAGTGGTCAGCAATAATAATCGGCTAACTTCTAAATAAAGTTATCGCTCTAGATTTGGTAAATATAGTTATAGCATAGTCCCACTTTTCTCCCTAGGGATAATTATTCTCTCTGTTTCAAAATAAGTTTACATCTACATATGGTCAAGTCAATTTTTTATCCCTGATTTCTATCAATTCAATTAATTTTAAGAACATAAGATAATATTTTTTATTCATCATAAGACATAGTTTCATAATATATAGTTTACATATTACCAAAATTGATCGAATTTATAAAGATTATTAGTCACATACATGTTTGATAAAAAAATTAACTCATTTTATTATGGATAGGATAGGGCCACCATTTCTAGTTTCGTACTGGCTTGGGGGTTATTTGCATGTGCCCTTCTCTTCCACGGTCTTGTTGCTTTGTCTGAATACACAAGCAGATGAATAGTAAGTTTTAGGGCCTGATTGTTGTATTCTCCCCTCAGCCTGGCTCGCATTAGGGAGCCAGGCTCCCACCAGCCAGGCTGAGTTGGTGCAAGAAGGTCATGTTTGATTGTCGTTTTTAGGTATGCAGGCCGGCTGAAAATAGTGATTGGTTTCCTAATTGCATGTAGATATTCAAATATGAGATACAATTATATTGTGATTGGTTAGCTGCATTAGGATGTTGTGTTCACCTTATACATGGAATGGTAAGATGTTACTAACTTAGGAATTTTCTATTAAAGACTAAAGATAAAAAAAATATTGAAATATTACACAATTCTTCAGGGACTGGTTCCTTTTTTTCTTCCTCTCTCTTTCCTTCCTCTCCCTCCCTTTCTCTTCTCTCTCTCTCCTGAAAGCGACGCCGCTCTACTCCCACGCCGCCGTCTCGCCCGCGCCTCTGCCACGCTACCTCCCCGCATGAGGCCTCTCGTGCGTGCATTGCCTGCGTCGCCGCCGCACTACCTCCCCCGCGCGCCACTGCGCTGCCGCCCCGCGCGCCGAGTCCACCGCGGGCTGCCTCCCCCGTGCGCCATCCGCGCCGCGTCCACCGTGGGCAGCCTCCCCCCCCCCCCCCCCACAACACCAGGAGCGGCGCTCGGGCCAGTAGGGCGCGGCGGCGTTGGCAGGTGGGCGTGTCATCCGATAGTTCTCCCCATCACGCTGCCTCCACGCAAGCTCGCGCGCCGCCTATCCCTTCTCCCAAGCAGTTTAGGATTCCAACGGCAAATGGAGCCAAGAACCAGCGGTAACCCTTGGCCCTTCCGGCCTGCACCCGCCTTCCATCCCGTCTGCGCGCCAACGTGCTTGTGCTTGCACCGTGTCGGCCAGGCTCTGGGGAAACGAGCAAAATATCTACATCCCGAGAGCCACGCTGAGGGGCGGCTTTTGCACCAGCCGGGCCAGGCCCAAAGGGTCGTTCGGGCATCCAAACAAGTGTAGGTTGCATCCCGCGGGCTTGGTTCCGCCAAATACAGGAAACCAATCGCACCCTTAAATTCCGGAAGAATCTTTGCATGCCGGGAGCATCAGCAGTCAACCGAACAACACTAGCTTGCATGCAATGGGTCCGGCTTGTGCACCCAACCAATCGTGTCCTATATGAATACTTATTGGACTAGTTTTACCTTAACCTAATCCATGCATCTCCTTCTAGAATCAATGCTGGCCATGTGAGTACGTGTGACTCCTACTTTCAGTTTCCAAGAAACTGGTTGTAACTACTAAGATCAGTTTCAATTATCCTTTCATTTGCATTTAATTAGATGACATATAAAAAAATAATTGCATAATAAGAAATTTATTTTCAAAGAGAGCAAATATCTTTCATCCCCATGAAAGGTTATCGACATCCTTTCCAATAAAGTGAAAGTCAAATGAAAGTGGACTAAGAGACTTTTCTTTTATCCCAACCAAATTCAACCAAAGACTAATGGTCACCTAGCAATAATTTAATATTTTAACAAACCTATAAAACCATGATATAAAATTAGGCATTGAGAGATGCAATTTTATTTCATAGAACAAGTGCTAAAATCTGATATGACACTTTTAAAGTGTGATGAAAGAGTCCATTGAGACTGACCTAGTAACATGGTACTCTCTCCATTCATCTTAAAATTTCATTCTGACTCCAGGTACGAGAATCAAGACATGGTGAATCGAGTGTGCTGCACAAAAAACTAGGAGACAAATATTGATATATTGAGAAGAGAAAAATATGTATTGTATAAAGAGAATGATGTGTATCTTGAGAAAAAATTTTGAATGCCAGAATTATCTTTAATATGGAACTAAGGGAGTAGTATTTGGCTTCACATTTGTTTTTGTTTCTTTTGACTTTCAAATACTAAGATATCATTTCTTTTTGCTTTTACCATATTGAAAAAATAATAGGATAAAATACTATATGTGTAAATTGCTTTCGATTTGTTCTTACTATCTATCACTATGAAAATAAGTAGATGTTACTTACATTACTATGTTGATGAATACATGCATCTTAATTACAATTCTAATATGGAAATATTATTTCTTTTTTATGTCACAAATATTTTAATAAACCAATTTTATGGATGTCAAGTGCATTTTGAAAATAGATAATGATATTAGGATGTAAGCATGAGAATTGAGTTGAAAATTAACTAGCTATATGTTTTGTACATGGACAAATACCATCTGATGCACATGTATGTTTGCCATACATATTATCTCATGCATGATTAGTCAGAACATTGAGTCGGTAAAGATAAAATCAGTTTATCAAAGTGATTCTCTAATTTCTCAAGACTTCTCTTTTCAACCGAGGAACAATCCAATCTCATATAGTTCCATTTTTAGTCAAATAGTGAATGGTATTCCATTAATAATGCCAAAAGGGATGTAGGGGATACGTATTTGTCGTTCTGTAGATTAGGGGGTGCGGAAATAGCCAAAAATAAATGCGGAAAGTGTAGAAAAATATCTTATAATGTAGTTAATCAGAATATTCGTCAAGCTATATTCTCGATAGGGTTTCCTGATGTGAGTTTTGATGATGAATCTAAAGCCCTCTACCCATTATATATCCGAGGGATAGGAATTACATGGAAAGCATCCTAGTCGGTTACTCGGTTATAATAAATTCTATCTTTAACATATATCTCTAACGCTAACTCAGAAGTTAATTAGAATAAATAGATTTTGAGTCAAAAAGGAAACTTAACACAGCATATCCCATAATGAAAAAGATGAGAAGCCTGCGAGGAGAGACAAGGAAGCGGCTGTGACCACGACCACGACCAGGAGTCGTTCTTTTTTTTTTCGCGATGTGACTTTCACCAGACATCGGATTAGGATCTTACCCTTACAGAATGGACGGTTGGATGATGGTTCGTACCTCAAAAACCTGGTAACTGTTGGAGCATTTGAAAAAAGCTCCCCTAATTACTACCAGTTACTTAGAAAACGAAAGTAGGCGTTGCGTACTCACCTGGACAGCATTGATCCAAGAACCACCAGAAAGGACGATTAAGTAAGCAAAGTTTACCATATGAGGGAGAAAAAACATTGACCATACAGATGTGCTTCTGAGTTCTGATTCACATGTGGGCTTCATGGGAATATTTGCGGGCCTCATTTGCGCTGCGCATTCATGTGTTTGTTAGCCTGATATACATGATGCTTCACTTAATCAGCTTAGACTTCCACATGATCTGCATGGGCATGGGCAGGTTGCTGAGTCAAGTCATCTCCCTGCCACTATGCGAAAACGGGTATGTGCTGTGTGTTTAAATTTGTGTTGTGTGCATTCTATCGGGCACAGAGTGGGTTCGGCCGTCAGACCTAACGGCCCGACAACCTTTTTGTCGTCAGCCGTCTCGACCCAGGGCACAAATCTATTTACCGTCTAAGAGGTGCCATCGGTTTTGTGTCGTGAGCGACCCACGGCAAAATGAGTGCCGTAGGCTAGAAGGGTTGTGCCGTGTGCCTATGGCACACGGCACATAAGGGTCTTCCTGTAGTGTGCCTGTTCAGGCCGAGCAGCAAGGTGCCGTGGCAGAAGGGCACATGAATGTGTAATCCCCAGGCTGCAATTCTTGTCACGCTCCCATGGAGCCGCGGCTGAAACTGAGCAAGAAGAGCACCGCGCCGCTGGTGGATGCGACTACATACCGGAGTGTTGTTGGCAGTCTAAGGTACTTAGTCAATACCCGTCCAGATATTGCTTTTGCTGTTGGGTATGTGAGTCGATTTCTGGCGGAACCGCATGAGGATCACTGGGCAGCGGTGAAGCACATTCTTCGCTATTTGGCGGGGACAAGCAACTGGTGGCTGTGGTATGGAAGAAAGGAGAAGATGCAAGTCAGTCTGACGAGGTTCAGTGACAGTGACTTTGCTGGAGATGTGGATGCTCGCAAGAGCATCACCGGGGTCGTCTTCTTCCTCGCCGACAGCCCAATAATCTGGCAGTCTATGAAGCAGAGAGTGGTGGCCCAATCGAGCTGCGAAGCTGAGTACATTGCTGCTGCGAATGCTACCTGTCAGGCTCTCTGGCTCGCACGGGTGCTAGCTGAAGTGCGAGGCACTGAACCGTGTGCGCCCAAACTGATGATTGACAACAAGTCGGCGATTGCGCTGACAAAGAATCCAGTGCTCAGCGGATAGAGCAAGCACATCGAAGTGAAGTATCATCTAGTCCGTGAGAGTGCTGAAGAAGGACTGATCGAGGTGGAGTTCATCGGGACTGAAGATCAGCTGGGCGACATTCTGACAAAGGCGCTCAGCAGGGCCAAGTTTCAGGAGCTGCGCACGAAGATTGGTTTGATCAATGTCAATGACCAGCACGACAAGGCTTAGGAGGAGAAATGTCAGAATAATCCTTGCGTGCTATGTTTAGTGTTAGTTTTTCTTGTAATTAGCTATGTTTATCTCCTGATAGTTAGGCGCATGGCCATCATGTTCACGGTGCATGCGCAAGTAGTGCCCAGACGCGCGTGGCGTTCGCGCGGTGGGCGCGTCGCGCGGCATGCAAGCCGTTCGCTGCATGCCGCGCATAACCGGCCGATCGTGGCCTCAATTGTAGGGTGTAGTTGTTTCTATTTAAGCAAATGAATAGAGTCTGAAAACGCTGCCAGTTGCAGCACCAATTCTCGTGTGTGTTCTTCGTGTTCTTCCTCTGTGCTCTGCCAGATTGTGTTCGCTTCGAGTTGATCAATTGCCAGTTCTAACAGGCGTGGCCGTCGGGAACGAGGTGTTCGTGAAGATGCCGGACCTGACGCTCTGCAGCTCGTCTCGGCCATGACCAACGTGCAGTGGGCGCCGGCGTTGTTAGTGGGCCTCGCCGACCCCGTCAAGGTGTGCACGCCAATCGCGTTCACGGCGCTGAAAAGCACGTTCTTGCTGCCGTCCTCGGCCAGGTTTCGGGACAACATTGCGCAGTCGATGATGAAGCCTATGCTCCAGTTCTTGCAGCGGATAGGGTCGTATCTCACAGTGAACCCTTACTGCCCGTTCGCGTATGCCAAGCACCAACAGTATATCCCCCTGGACTACGCGCTGGGGAACTATACCAACTCGGCAAGGTCGACAAAAACAACAAACTCGTCTACCACAGCCTTCTGGACGCGATGATGGACGCCGCCTACCATGCGATGGAGAAAATGACGGGACATCTCAACATCAAGTGTATCGAACCGTGCTCCCCTCCCCTCCTAGACACTAAATATCCCTACAATATTTTAGTAACACTTTTAATTTGTTCATAAACTATAGTGTTAATTTATACATGTAGCCTATGTTTTTTATATGTTGAAACTAACTAAGTGTCCGTGCGTTGCTACGGACTTTAAAAAACAAAACACTCTTTATAATTTAAATATAAATTATTTATACAATATAATTATTAGATATATACAATATTATTGATATTTTTTATATGAAAGATTATATTTGTATTATCGTTGGTGCTTCTTAATATATCATTTTATATATCAAAAGTAATAATTTTATCATTTTTTTACCATATTCTAGAAGCTTTATCCGGAAGAAAAAATCAATTCATGAAGTTCAAAAATAGCATTACATTATAACGCGATTTTGAAATTAAAGACTTGCTCTAATGGGAAAAGTTAAAACACAAAAGTTGTAAATTTTGTTGAGACCTTTTCGAAACATATATGGATCATATTATTTGGATTACGGAGCTACGAGATATGGACTCTGCACAGAGACCTGCGCAGAGGAGTCCGAATCAGAATAAATATTTTTGCATCGTATATTTGGAAATCAAAACTGTGGGATCTGGACTTCTATTGAATACCAAAGTTGTAGAACTTTTCGAGAGCTACGCGATAGAGTCCGAGTTTGACTCATTTGAGTTCCACATGTGGGAGTTATGATTTTTGAAATTCGGTACATGATATAGAAGTTACGAAACCGATTTGAATTCAATCTCTAACTTTGTGGACACGAAGTGGACGACCATACCTCAATTAATAGATTGTAGTGATAATGCTCCAAAAGGTATATCAAGCACAAAGAAAAGACACTATCGAATCCTAGCTACGGCTACCCTGCTAATTTAAATTGATCAACACTTATTACTGTTAGATTATACTAATTTAAATAACAACGAAAAATAATACTTATTACTGCTATAGGATATTTCAATACCTCCACGAATGCATACTAATATCAATATAATAACAGTGTCTGAACGATATGTTGTACCAAAACAAATATATAAGGTAGAAATAGATGCATTTTTATACGGAGAAATATGTCTTACAAGCTAACTTTACTGTACTTTAGCTCATTATCTTTGCCCCCATGATGATTATAAAGCTATCTATATCGATTACATTTGTGTAGATTTACTACTATTGAGATATGTCTTATGTAATGTTTATAAGTGTGCCTTGGATCCTCTGCTTTATCTTTTCAGCAATTAGAAGTTACAATATTTTAGTCTTGTAACTTTATCTCAAGACCCGGTAAGGTAATCTGTATTAAACAATAATGGTATTTATGGGCTATTCTCGAATTTGTGATTTTAATGTTCTTTCTCCGAGAGAGAAAGAGAGAGAGAGAGAGAGAGAGAGAGAGAGAGAGAGAGAGCAGGTAAGGCAATATGCATACCTCTCGTATGTTGTTGTATTCATTGTGTCGTGCTCACCATTGTGATTATTACCAAGAACGTCTTGGCTTTGATACAGTATAATCAATGATTCAGTATAACATTATGATCCATTTATCAGCAACTGAGTTGCAATAGCATGACTTTGTTTGGTGAGGCAAGCACAAACATGCATGCATGAATCTATGCACGATAATATCAGCTTGATAAAAGTATTCAGCTTTCACCTGTTCGGCAACATGCTGCTGCCCTTTGACATGTGGACCTCTTCCACCTCCATTGGCTCCATAATGTGCTGGAACTACTCTTGACTGCTGACGATCTCTATATCATGACCACCTAGTTAGTTCCCATATGATGTGTTGCAGCTGGTGAAGCTCTTTCGTCACAGTACAGATCACCACTATCAAGCAAGAATGGAGATGATCGTTCTTTTCCAGTACTTTTCATGCAATTAGTTTCTTGATCTGCAGGTTCATCATCTCCTTGTGGAGCTCACACCAACAGGGGACTTGTGATGGCTGCCGCCATGGTGTTACCTTCGTCAGTCTGGGTGCCGACCTCAATAATGTAACAGTTAAGAGGATATCTCCATGCTCTGCTGCTCTTGGGTCAAATATTGCATTCAGCTGATGATAAATATTTTATCTACGCCTATCTACGCTAACCCTGCATGAACATTCCCCCACAGATTTCTTTCTCCTCCAGTACTTCGTTCAGAGAGCAAGGGTTAAAAAACCACTACAGTAGCAGTTTTTATTTCTTGCTGAAAACCGGTCGGTAAATCGGGAAAACCGACCAAAAACCATTTTTGCTATAGTGCCTAGGTTTGGTTTTTCTGATAAACCGGACGTCCGGTGAAACCGAACCAGACCAGTTTTACTGAAAACCATGAAAACCAGCCGGTTTTCAACTGTTTTTTAACCCATGTCAGAGAGCATTACTTCCATTGCCCACAACTGTTAAGGGCCGGATTTTGTAAGATAGTATAAATTACGAAAAGAAATCTGTGAAAAAAAACAGAATTTGCGATTGGGCTTAGACATCTTAACTACTTTATGTACTTGAACCATCCTAGTACCTGATTATGTTTTTGACGGCTGGCTTCGTATTGATCATATAAGTCCTTAATATTCTTCCTCGCTCTACTCAGCATCAGCTAGGGCTCCAAGAGACGACGACTTCAAGTAGATCGATATCCTGATCCACGTACAGTTGAAGCAGACACGCATGTCTATGTTTTCTATTGCAGCGTCCTTCCTGTCCCAGTGATACCATATTCTTAACCTAGATTCTGTTAAATAGAGATCAAGGGTCAGATTTTTCCTTCTAAATCTCTTAGGTGTAGATCAAAGATCGAATGTTTTGCTTTTTTGTGAAAATTTGTAATCTATTTATCTTTTCTTCTAGGTATTATAGTGGGAGGTTCATGTTCTTTTATTAATAAATAGATAGATAGCATATATGGATGATAGAAAATAGTTTTATTCTCAGGCAACCTACGAGGACAGGCTGAAAGAAGGATCGTCCCGGTACAATAAAATGGACCGAGACTGGATGGCCGTCACATGGAGAAATAAAAAACGCGGCAAGAAGGGATTGGAGGCTGCTGATGGATTCCAAGCGGCAACTCTGGCCAGCGAAGGCATACAACAACAACGTTATTTTAGAGAAAAGACTTTCGCCCAGCTTTATTACGAAAGCCATTTGAGTTTTGCTGGGTTACCAGCTTACATTGCGTTCAACATACAAAGAAAAGCAAACAAGCTCACTAATCTACTTAGCTGAGCCAAGTCATGTCAAGCACCATAGTAGAAACACAAGCTACTACAGGCTTAGCCTACTCCTACTCTTCTGGGATCATTCGTCTTTGTAAGAGATAATAGATGCATATAATGATTGTGGGATGTATTACAATGAGTCTCTCGACTGTTATATATGAAAGTACAAGATTTGGAGGGCAAGGAACCTTCGGAGATATATATGTAAGTCCTAGATACATAATCTAAACTACCAAATATACTCTAACATCCCCCCGTAATCACAGCGGGAGCACCGCAAACGGTGAGACTTGAGAAGAAGCCGAAGGTAAAAGCCGATGGACTAACATCCCCCGTAGTTGAAGCGTCGAGGTGTGGATGCTGCGTCTGGAGAGAAAACCGGCGAGTACCTCATGCAGATGATAGCCCCTTAGTGCCGATGTAGCCAAGTCAAGGTGGACGTGGTCGTAGCCGTGGAGAAGGGCACTGTTTCAAAATTATCATGGCGAGTAGACGGATGCACAAAAAAATCAGCTATGTCCTGCCAAAAAGAACTCACTGGACGACTGGCCGATCACGCGATGGCGAGGGTGACGGAGCGCTCGGACGTATCAACGAGCTGCAACCAACTTCATCCCATATGCGACATCTACGGTGGTGGCATCCTGGAGGGTGGCGGACGGTGCTGATTTGAACCTTTAGCCACGTGACGAGGAGGAACATAGGTATGAGTGGCACCACCACCTAGCTAGGCGGCGATTCCGATGGAGATGATTTGACCATGAGCGTTGTTATTGTAGCTTGAAGAGCGCGCAATAACAACCTTGTGCTTCAGGGGGGGTCGACGTTCGAACATCGACGAACAACAGGGCGACGCAACCCAAATCAGTGATCGAGAGGCAGCAATAGTGGATGATCTCCGTGTAGACAATGGGGTTCACCTAGCCATGAACCTTCCATCCATAACCTCAGCCGTGATTATCGACAAAGATTATTCCGTGATTATCGACAAAGATTATTTAATGGAGAAAAGGCGGCAGGTGTATAGCAGCCCGTAGATTTGCTCCGTCTCCCACACGCTGTTGGTGCGTCCGCGTGTTGAATCCATGACTCCCGATGGGCAACCTGCCTGCGCGTCAGCTTGCTGGTGTAGCGCGCGCAGCTTGGTCTGCCTGATCCGTGGAAAAGTGCACTGCGTGACGCTGAGCCAGGCAACGGAACGGTTTCCGACGAAGATGCCCTCCTCCATGTGCTGCGACATGCTGCTAAAACAGCGACGGCGGCGGCTAGATCAATAGGATCCGTCGCAAAAAAGATGCGCTGCCCCTGGCGGAGATCATGCAGATTTGATCACCCCGGGGGCGCACGATGCGGAAGCGATGGTGGGTTTAAGATCACAGAAACATAACCCTCTCTGATATCATGTTAAGTTATGCATCAACTAGTTGCATCTAAAAGATGAACAAATCACTTATGGTTTAACAGTTTTCAACTTTATTCCTTCTTTCAAACTAGTAGCCACCTTTGTGATTCTCTCCCATGCCTCCAATGAGCTCAATAGACTCCATTTCTGCAATAACATTACAAGTCTATGAATAAAAGTTTTTAGGTTACTTATGATTGAATCTATGAAGACATACTCATTTCTATTTAGTTATAGCATCCAACAAGTTGCTGCTGTTGCCATGGTTATGGTTTCTATCTCTTCTCTATTCCTAATTCTACCTATTTCCAAGATTATATCTGAAATATTTGATGGACATCAGTTCTATCCAGCGTATTCCTTAACAAATCTCCAAACAAATTTTGAAGTTGGACAGTAAAAAATAAGGTGGGTTAGGGTTTCAATCTCTCCACACATCTTACAGTGTTCGTTCCCCTTCCAATTTTTCTTTTTAAGTTGCTCGGCTGCTTGTATTTTATTGTTGTTTAGAAGCCAAATGAAGTTCTTGACTTTCAAAGGAATCTTCGATTTTCACATCATCTTCATTGTCTGATCTACCACTCCTAGGTTCATCATATGTCTGTACAGGGATTTGACAGACTAACAGTCTGATTATTCTAACATCCATTTCACAGTGTCTGGCCTCTCCACTAAAGTTATTCCGTTAATGCACTGTTGTAGCTCATCAACAACAACGTCATTAACCGTGTTCTTTCCTGCAAGGGCACTCTGTACTGCCCCAACGCCAACATGGACGTCTACATCATCGCCCTCTTTAACGAGAACAAAAAGGTTAAGGGCTAGGCGATGTCGAGAATATGTCGGCCTGTTCCACCCGAACATGATGAAGGTGTACGATTTCGACTTCCGTGGCAGTGCCGGTGCGCTGAAGGAGAGCAAGTGCGTGGCAAATGCCATCGGGGCATGCAGCTTCAGCACCGTACCACCACCGTGCCCCAGGGACGTGCGTCGTAGCAGCGCACACGTCATCTACAAATGCCAGTCACCAACCAAGTGAGTTATATTGATTCACGGTTCACGCTCATTTGCTCCGCTCTCTACGTCAGTATCTCTAAATGGTATCCAGACTGTTGCTCCCTCCATTTTTAAATTACTGTCGTCATTGATTTTTTTAATTAACTTTGGTCATTTATATTATTTAAAAAAATTCAACAAATATCATATATGTTGTGATAATTTGTTTTATCATCAAAAGAAATTAAAGCATAGCTTAAAATTTTATATATTTTAAATAATATTTTAAATATGATGAATGGTCAAAGTTAACTACAAAAGTTAATGGTGACAATAATTAAAAAATGGAGAGAGTATTTATTTGTTATACTGTTTACTGCATAGTATGGAAACTTCTTCCATATCTAAGACCTTTATCCAAGAAACATCAGCTAACCGGAAGGCCATGCTGCCATCTAATCAGTTCCCACGTCTTCCTCTATCAACTTTAAAGAAAAGACGTGTTTCTGTTGTATGCTTACGAAATTAGATGACAAGAAGCTCTCATGATTAGTAAATTATTTGCCTCGATCTCGCAATCTTCTTCTAGTAAACATATCCACTATAAAAAACCGGCTATTTGCCGGTGGTTTTCGGTAGTGATCAAAGGTGAACAACCCTGTTTTCTTCTCAGGTCGTCATTAAAATGGTCCATCAACTGGCCTAAAGTTGGAGTACCAGGAGTGGATTATAGATGCTATTTGGGTGGGATCCGGCATCGTTGTGGAATGGAGTTTTCTTTGCACTGTGGCTAATAGTATCGGAGGACATTTATAGTACATATTACCATAAGTAATTGCTAGCATCATCAGTAAGTACTAGTCCAATACAATCTATACACCTTAT
This sequence comes from Eleusine coracana subsp. coracana, assembly GCA_032690845.1. NCBI lineage: Eukaryota > Viridiplantae > Streptophyta > Magnoliopsida > Poales > Poaceae > Eleusine > Eleusine coracana. The sequence continues at coordinate 49,976,862 of CM064430.1, forward strand.
TAATTTAGGTGAGTCTATCTGCCCCCATGTTTTCATGTTGGTCCGAATACAAACTCACAAACTTAGAGATTGAATAAATCCATCATCTGGGGTTCAAATGAGGCAAACTCAGACTCTATCACGTAGCCCTTGAAAAGTTCTACAACTTTGATATTCAATAAAAGTCAAGATTCTGCCATTTTAGGTTCCAACGTTACGATGCAAAAATATTTGTTCTAATTTGGACTTTTCTGCGCAGGTCTCTATGCAGGATCCATATTTCCTACCTCCGAAGTCCAAATAATATGATCCACATATGTTCTAAAAAGATCTCAACGAGATGTATAACTTTCATGTTTTAACTTTTCTCATTAGAACATGTTTTCAAGTCCAAAATTACGTCGTAATACAGTATTATTTCTATTCTGCGTGAATTGATTTTTCCTATCGGATAAAGCTTTTAGGGATCTTTAGCCATTGGGTCATGATCTTGGTCTTGCATATTAGGCTTCATAGAGGTCTAATAGTATCTTGTAGGTGGCATGAGCTTATGAGAATCCCTCTTTGTATGGCAAATTGGGCTTCATATTAGCACTACTCATATTTGAGGATTTTTAATGCCATTTCACTTAATTTTGCAACATAGCACTCAAATGATACTACATATGAAAATCATTAACATTAGAGTAAAAAAATATTTATGATAAAAATATGGTGAAAATAATAGAAAAATTATTACTTATGATATATAAAATGGTTCACTAAAAAATACCAACAATAATATAAATATGATTTTTCATGTAAAAATTATCAATAATTATATTGTGTAAATAATTTATGTTTAAATTATAAAGCGTGTTTTATTTTTTAAAACCCGTAGCAAGTACGAGCATTTTGCTAGTCAATAATTATTGCTTATATATAACTAGTAATTTATTGGTAGTAATATATACTGTAAAAATCCTAAAATGTTATCAAGTACAATTAAATCAAAGGCAACCTATATGGTTATTTGAAAGAATCTTGCAAAGTGACAATAAAAAATATATATATATTGGATTGTATGTTCCTTGGTACGGAAGTTACATTTTTAGCTTCCACAAAAATTTCTCTTTGCTAAATTTCCATTGGTTAAGACAACTTCTTTTTTAAAGGCATCTTAAATTTTCACATAACCTAGCTTGGTATTCGAAACCTATCCATTTTGAATAGTTGATTTATACATTGATTGTGCATAAAAAATGGATATTGGAATGAGGTTACAAAGTTCTTTATAATTGTTCAAATGGACATGGGCAATATTAGCAATTAAATTATGCAACAAAACCAGATTCAACCCATTCGAGGCACTACACTACAAAAAATGATCTTCAGCAACGGACCGTAAGCTGGTTTTATGAGACAAGTCATCTACTGCATATAATCGTTACTGATTGGGTCTTAAATTTGTAACGAACTAAAGCCCGTCACCAAAACATGCACTAAAAAAGAGAGAAAAAATCAGTGGCGGGACTATGTTTGCCACTAGACACCAATATGCTCATCATTAATATTGCTCTAACCAAATCGAGACTGATTAAGGTTGGGCGGGTCTGGGGCAAAAGTGCCGCGCCACGTCACCGGAAATTCACGGTCGTCCGATCCAGCCGATCCGTCTCGCTCGTAAACCGCCGCGCGTCCCTGTTTTTTTTGCGTAGAGCCCCTCGCGTGTTTTAGAAACCAACCTGCACTCCACGACATCAAGTGAACAGTATTCACGTACGTTTTTCTTACACAAAGCTCCTTTTACATTCCTACAATCAAGACGAAGAAGTAGAAATTCCGAGTCGGCTGACATTTTGCAGAAACACGCCCGCCTGCGCTTTTGCGGGGAGCCCCCCGTCGCTGGCCCGCCCGGCCGGCCCTCACGTGGCCTTCCTCATTCTTCCTTCCATCTCCCTCCTCGTCGTCGTCTGCCGCAGTCCGTTTTGCTCGTCGTCGCCCCGTGTCGTCGTTGTTGTTCTCCATGCCTCTGCTCCGCTCTTCCGCTTTGCAGGTTCTGCTGCACGAAACTTTCTACCACGGGTTCAGCAGCACAACTTAGATCGAGGTCGTAACCCTAGATGCTACGATGGAGCAGTGCTTCGTCTCGCCGGAGCTGCTCAGGGACGCTGGGAGGTAGCGTGTCGTGGAGGCTTCAGTTGCCTTGCATAAAGCTCAGACGCGCGCCAAGTCTTGGGGGCTGCAGATCCATGGAGGCATCGAGTACTCCATGGTTGGATTTCGTGGCACACGAACACAGCCGCTTCGATTCGATTCGCTCGTCTCTTTGAGCAATTTTTTTTATTCTTACTGAGCATGTCTTCGGTGCTTAGTGCCATAACTAATCATGGTCAGTACGACCTCTTTCCTCCACAGGAGCTGCCGGGTTCTTCATCTTCCTTATCCCGGCGCTCAATCACCGAGCCACTCGCTCGTTCGCCTTCATCTTCCTTATCGCCAAGCACGCATAAAGAAGTCAATTTTTTGTTTGTTTGTAAAAGGAACTATATGCCTGACTACATATATGTGAAACCATGTATTCTATATGTCACGCAGGCCGTTTAATCTGATACCTTTTATAAGTACAAGGCCATTTTTTGACTTCTCAAAAAGTTAGGTTAATGATTTTTTAAGTTAAGCATTTTCTGTCGCCTTAGATACAGTTGTAGCTTTACTTTATGTAATATAGCACTGATCTGCCACAAAAAAATGTTATTGTCTTCCTTTTTTGGCTTACATGCAAAACATGGACATATAAGACATATATGAAATAAAGACAATTGAATTTGATGCAAAAAGATTATTCACCTTTTTCCTTTCTCCAAACGAGTTGTGTTCTCCTATATTATGCTCACCAAAGGCCAACAAGTGATCTTCCCCATTATGACAACTGCATATTAAATTTATATACATTTGGTTTTTGTCACTGTCATTATTCAAGAAATGACGTCTGTGATTATAAGTGAACAAATATGCTTTTTTTTGTATTGTATTTTCGTCTACAATCCAATATCATTCTTCTCATTTCATTTCTTGGGCTTTCGTTGTGTTCTAATGAGCATTGAACTGTTGAACTCGTAAAAAAGGGATCAATGTTTTTCTTTGTATTGGAATGATATCATAACCTTGATATTCACTATGTTCACTACAGGAAACCCAAGGTTTGCCATGTGCCCTCATCTTTGCCGTGTGCCTTATGTTGGGCACATGGCAAAACTGCTAATGTGCCGTGTATCCTTGAAAACACATACGGCAAAAGTTAGACACACGGCACAAACGTCCTTTGCCGTGTGCCAGATGCCAAGCACACGGCAAAACTTATTTTTGCCGTGTGCCCTCACCACGGCACACGGTAAAGAGGCCGTCAATGGTATCCCCGGCAACAGGTTCATGGCCGTTAGTCGTTTGCCGTGTGTTGGTCTGTTAGGCACACAACAAAGATTAATATTGCCATGTGCCTTTTCCAGGCACACGGCAATGAATTTTTTTTCTTCACATTTTTGCTCCAATTCTTTTTTGTGGTTTATATCATTGCATAGTACTTGTAAAATTTTGTTTGATGAAATTTTTAACTGTGTTTTCTATATTTAATTAATTTATTTTGTTAATTCAATTATTTTATGAAAATTTAAATTTGAACCATAAGTGATTCGAATAATGTAATGCAGTGGATTCAAATTTGATATTACATGCTAATGAATCCTATTTGACTCCGTGTCCATGAAATAAAAAAATCATTCATATTGTACATGAAATATAATGAATACCATGTTGTTTAATACAAATTAAATTTTTTAAAACACCTATATAGTTTTAAAAAATATAAGAATTGTCCTAGCAGTGCAAAATCATATGTAGATGCTTTCATGAAAAGTAAAAAATATTTTACACAAATTATCATGAATGTTGCTCACAATTCATAGAATCCGAGTGAAACAATCAATGTATTGAACTGAGATTTAACGGATATTGAATCAAAATGATGTTTGAAATAAATTTTGACTTCAACTAATTTTTTATGGGCAATATATGATATGAATTGTGTCATGTTAAAATTTTGGTAACTTATCATATGCCTATGCATTTTTTAAAAAAACTATTTCCAAAATTTTTGCCGTGTGCCACATGTGAAGGCACACGGCAAAGAGCTAGGGTTAGCTTTTTGCCGTGTGCCCTATGTGAAGGCACACGGCAAAGCCTTCGGCCCATCGGCTTTGCCGTGTGCCCCCTTTTTGCCGTGGGCTGAAAGTCACGGCACACAGCAAACATTTCGGTTAAGTTCTCGATCCAATCGGGGACTTGTCCATTTTCGGCCGCTTCATCCCCCTGTCGCGCGACCTCCCACCGCCGCCGCCGATGCCTCCCACTGCCGCTATTGACGCTGGCTCCTCCCCCCCCCCCCCCCCCCCCCCCCCCGCCTCCGTGACCTCCTCCCCCATCCCCCTGCCGCGTGACCTCCTCCCCCACTGCCGGCCATCGCTCCTCCTCCTCCTCCCGCCGCCTCCTCGCCTCCCCTCCATTCCGCCTCCTCCTCGCCCCTGCCTCCCCCCTGCCGCGCGTGCCTCCTCCTCCCTGCCGCCGCCACCGAAGCCACAGGGGTTACTCCGGCCCCTACCCCGGCCCGGCACCCACCACAGACGACCCCCACCCGGCCCGACGTCCAGCGTCTCCGTCGACCTCGGCTCCCGCCTAGACGACCCCCACGCGGCCCGACGTCCAGCGCCTCCACCGTGCCTATGGAACCCGGCACCCCTAAGCCTCGGTGCCTCAAGCCCTCTTTAAGGTATGGTGATATGTGTGTGTGGTTCCCGGCCATCGCGCCGTGTGTAGTTCCCGGCCATCGCGCCATGTGCGTTTTGCTGGTTTTGGAAACCTCTCCGAACAGGGGAGGTGCTGCCGAACATTTCAATTGACAATATTTTGTTGATTCTTATGTAGGAGAGGCAGTTACCATGGCCCCGACATCCCGTGCTTCACCGCACCGTCATTGATCGTCGATCTCTAGGTGAGCACATCAGTAACACCCCTCCTCTGTATGTTTCATGTTCGTAGGTCACATAACCTAGTTAGGTGTCTCCCGTTCAAAAGAAATACAGTTAGAGATATGCAGATACGATTGCATATCTTTGACTGTATTTGTTTTGAATTATCCACGTTATTTGGACAGCTCGAGGATGCGTAGTTGGGGTTAGTTTCCAGGGTCTACTCCGATCTGAGATAGAGTTTTGGCACCACTTCTCCATTGTTCTCCAGATACACAATCTCCTTTGCAGGACGTGTATTTGGAGAACAACGGTGAAGTGCTACCGAAATTCTATCTCGGAGAGGAGTAGATTGTGGAAACGAGCCTCAGCTACGGATCCTTGGGTGGGATTAGGACCTATCTTTACCTATTAGACTTTCTAAGCATCGTGTAGATGAAATTTTTTTTAATTGTACTCGCTGATATGTTAGAGGATGTCGAACCATGAGTGGATGTATACGGGTCGGGCAAAGAACGGAAAGTATACCAATGAATGGATTCAGAAGACGAACAAGTTCTTGGAGCAATCATTTGCCAAGGTGAAAGGAACAAGTGTCACTTGGTGTCCCTACGACAATTGTAGAAACACACGTCAATACAATAAAGAGGTCATAGGCAAGCACCTTTGCAAGAATGGATTTATGCCAGACTATACCCTGTGGACCCTTCGTGGTGAAGGCGAGCATCCAAGGCACGAGGTAGTGAGACAGCGCATAGAGGATTACGATGCCGATGCTGGTGCAGGAGACATGTTAAATGACTATCATGAAGCACACGGGGATGAAGTACCCAGGGAGGAGGAGGAGCCGGAGCCAAGTGCAAAGGTGTATTACCAAATGATGGAGGCGGCACAACAACCCCTCCACGGGCATACCAAGGTGTGTCAACTGGATGCCATTGCGCATCTAATGGCCTTGAAGTCTCAGTTTAGCCTGAGTCAAGGCGCCTTCGATGCTATGTTGACAATTATTGGCAGCCTACTTCCGGAAGGTCATATTCTACCAAAGAGCATGTATGAGTCACGGAAACTGCTTAATGCGCTTAAGATGCCATATGAGCAGATACATGCTTGTCCTAATGGATGCGTCTTATTTAGAAAACAACATGCGGAAGCAACGCACTGTCTAGAGCATAAGCCCTCACTTGTAGTTGAGCAGTCCTCGTCCTCGTCGGAGGAGGAGGAGGAGGAGCAGCAGCAGCAACAGCACGAGGAGGAGGAGGAGGAGGAGGAGGAGGAGGTGGAGAAGGAGGAGGGGCGGGAGGAGCAGGAAACAGGGGGTTCCACTTCCTTTGCATTGTCAGAGGTGTGGTTGAGAGGTCCTTCGGAGCTTCTGAAGCGACCAATACTTGTTGCCAGACGACCGTTGATTCGACCTGATCCGCCTAAGTAAGTATTTTACATGCTATGATAATCTGTTCATTTGATTCATAGAGAAGCATAATAGAAATTACTAATTTTTCTTGATCACTTGTGTAGGAGTTGGGTAGTGCTCGCTCCAGGAGATCACGATCGCCATCTCAATGGCATCCTGGGTCTTTTGATAAAGACACACTTTCCAAGCATAGTTTCTTATGCCGGAAAGCGCAAGCTGGCCTATTCGTGGAAGCTCTACTTTTCCCCTAGGGATGAGTATGATCGGGATGGCAGGATCTTCGACAACAAGGCAGAACGTGTGCTCGGGGAGCTGTGGGTAAGTCTTTCTCGAACTGCATTGCTCAATACATAGTATTTATATGACACTTTTGAAATCATGATGTTACACATCCAATCTATTTGCAGGATTTCTATAGATGCGAGCCGGGATACGAGGACAAAGCAAAGATCATATTTTACAATGCATGTCCTAAGCTCGTGAGGGACATGTTTTACGAGGCACATATCCAGGCTGTGATTGTGTACCACGCCCATCACCTTAAAGTTAAGATCACCAAAGCTCAAGCGAGGAACATGAAGCTTACTAGAGATTAATACATGCAGGTAAAATGTAGAATAGTAATATTATTATTTTTCTAATATTAAGTATTTTTACTTTGGTCTTCTTAATTATATGCCATGTACTTGATGATGTGTAATGTGTAGGTGCCTGCATGGTGTTGTGCTACCAATGCGCCTGCCTGGGAAGCTGTTGTGAACAAGTGGTGTGTAGAGGGCTGGGAGAGACCCATAATGCTTGTCGGGAGCATCGTTTGCTGATGCTAGGTCCAGCACACCATCAAGGGAATCTTTCCCTTAAGCAGTACAAGGCGAGATGGGTACGCGAATTCATTTATTTGTTCTAACTCTCAATATTGTATAATTTCTAATCATCCTTCTATATTGTTTTGTAGTTGGCGTCACATGATGGTCGCTCTTGCACCGAGTTCGAGGCATTTGCTATGGCCCGCCAGGGCAAGGCCACGGCGCCTGACATCGAGTACAACCCGGAGGCCCCCTCCACGGCGTACAACAATTTCTCCATGCACACCCGCCTCACGAAGTACACCTCGATGGGAAGGGAGATCTATGGGCCTGAGTGGGATCCTAGCGCTCATGATCTTGATAGGGAAGTCGTGATAAGGGTGGGAGGAGGCAGGAAGCATGGACGGTACTGGATTGGAGAAGGCATGCTCGACACGGTGACTACGCCCACTCTCTCCACGATACGAGCGAGGAGCACGAGCTCAAGCCCGGGTATACGCCCTCGACTGAACACTACACTATCCCACGTGGAGGCACTTCAGGTAATTTCAGTTATATTCATCGTTGATTTACTGGTTTTACACATGATTTTTTTGCATTGTAATAATGAGATCAAACGTTATAGGCCCAGCTCGCTGCAGAGAGGAAGGCAAGGGAGGAGATGGAACAGCATGTCGGGAGGCTCGAGAACCAGCAGCTGCTATTGACTCAGTGGATGACATCACTTGGCCAGAGTTTAGATACAACCCTACTGCCGATGCCGTCGTTTGCTCTACCTCCTCGGCCACCTACTCCGGTTAGTACTCCTATGAGTATGAATGTTTTAGTTTTTATTTTGCCCATAGTAGAGCAATTATTATAATAAACAAACTCAATACTAGAGACTTACTTAGAATATTAGAGCATTCACGTATTGAAAGACTAATCAGTAATCCACATTTCTTATTTGTGTAAAATCCATCGGCGGGATCGAGTGCATGGAGTCAATGGCCTGAGGGGAATCAAGATTAGGACTTGTCGTCAGCTGATGGGCAAGGCTTTCATCGTAAGTGAACTTCCTATCCTAATATTTTTCTTGTTTGAGTTTGTGAACTGTCTGAGATGTTATGTGAATGAATGTTATGTTTCTGAACCACCTATATGATGGTTTTTATGAAATATGGTTGTTGGGAATCTCCGTGATGAAATTTGAATGACTGTGATGAAATTTGTGTGCATGTGATGACATTTAAATGCCTGTGATCATATATGTTGATATTGGTTGTTTTTTTTTTGATCCGGGGACAGCAAATATGAATTTGTTTCAGACAGATTATTGAGCCTTTGTCATGTGCCTGGTCATGGCACACAACAAAGGAGGTTGTTTCTGGTCATCTGGTAACCTTCTTTGGCGTGTGCCATGACCAGGGCACACGACAAAGATTGAGCCTTTGTCGTGTGCCTTGGTCATGGCACACGACAAAGGTTCAAACTTTGTCGTGCCCCTTTCAATAGGCACACGGCAAAAAAATCACGCTTTGCCGTGAGCCTCCCGTCAGGCACATGGTAAAGAACACCTTTACCACGTGGAAGGTAATGACGTGGCCTTTTTTTTGCCGCGGCCACCCTGGACACACGGCAAAAACTTTGCCGTGTACCCGTCAGAAAGCCCACGGCAAAGAGCCCTTTGCCGACAGGTATTTTGCCGTGCGCCGTTTGCCGTGCATTACCCACAGCAATATTGTTGTCGTGGGTTTTTCCAGCTTTGCCGTGTGCCTGGGGCACACGGCAAATTGGCTGTTTCCCATAGTGGTTATTGCTTTTTGCTATACACAGTGATTGTAATACTTAATGATTTATTACAATTGTTCTAATAGTATTTTTCCCTCCCTTTGGCAAGGTGCTGTCTGCTGGGATACCTTTGAGGAGAGCCATGTGATTTGCCCCTGTTCATTAAAAGTTAAGGAGATGATGTTTGCACCCCTGCAACCAAAGTTGAGTCGCTGCCATCCTTTTGAATTAACTTATGTTCTGGGTGTCTTTTTCTTTCAAATAGAGGCAATGTGAACTGTCTTGTAGCATTCTCAGAGTGGTACAGTCAGCTTGTGAGTGGACCCAGGCTACTTTGTAGTAAGTGACATGAAAAAAGGGCATTGCAGCGATCAAAACTGATGAAGGAATGCAAATTTCAAGTATCGAAGACCAGACAAAATCAATTAGCGCTGAAGTAGATTTGATGAAGGGGAAGCCAAAACTGATGCCGGACTGGAAACTACAGGCATCCGGAACGACATCGCATCATCAACGACTACCCATAATGAAATAGCTATGGAAAGCTGGTGTTTGTCTTGAAATCTAAGTTTAACTACAGTAATCTGTATTGTTTATTTAATCACCATACTATTTTTTCATTAATCACCATATGTATTGTAACACTCCAAGCCTATCTAGAGCCATTTTTTTTTTAGAAAAAGCAGGCCTTGCGATCTTCGTAACTCTAATATTTTATACTAGCAAAATACCCGTACGTTGCCACGGGTCTTTGTTAAAAAAATTTATAGTTAGAATGTTTTTTATAACTGTAAAAGGTTTTCAATTAATCAACTTTTTTGGTTTGAGCATTTGCTCTATTTTTATTTTGCTTTATATTTTGAGTTTTCAAAAGAATATCCATTATAATAATTTTAGAGTGAGTTATTATTAGAATTCTTGTTATGAGTTTCCATCTAAAATATGATGTTAAAGCAATAGATGATTAATTGTTGTTAGTATGGAATATCGATTTTTTATCAGAGTCCAATTCAACAAATGATTAGAAAATGATTTAAAATGACTTAAACTGATTGCTGAATCATTATAGAATACAAACTGAATACGACAATATTACAGACACATCTAGACACGAAAAAAGTGGTCTAGACGACCTCACCTCAATTAATAAGTTGTATGTATAGATAGATATATATAGATGTATCTCTACAATTTATTAATTTAGATGAGGTCATTCACGCCATCAAAAATCTGTTGTACATCCACAAAATTAGAAATTGAATCCAAATCAGTTTCGTACCTTCCATATCAAGCATCGAATTCAAAAAATCATAAATCACTCATCCGGAGATCAAATAAGGTAAACTCGGACTCTATCTCGTAGCCCTTGAAACTTCTACAACTTTTATATTCAATGTAAGTCAAGATTCTACTGTTTTTATTTTCAAATTTATGATGCAAAAATATTTGTTCTGATTTAGACTTCTCTGCGCAGGTCTCTATGTGGAGTCAAAATAATATGATCCACATATGTTCCAAAAAAGTTTCGATGAGATCTACAACTTTCATATTTTAACTTTTCTCATTAGAATATGTTTTCAAGTCCAAAATCATGACATAATACAGTGATGTTTCTATTCTGCGTGAATTGATTTTTCCTATCGTATAGAGCTTTTAAATATCTTTACGCATTGGGTCACAATCTTGATCTTGTATGTTGGACTTTATAAAAATCCAGTGATGTCTTGTAGGCATTATGAGCTTATGAGAATCCCTCTTTAGATGACGAATTGGGTTTTATATCGGTACTTCTTATATTTGAGCATTGTTTTTAATGTCATTTCACTTAATTTTACAACATAACACTCAAACAACACTACATATGAAAATTATTAACATTACAAATAAAAAAGATATTTATGATAAGAATATGGTGAAAATAATAGAAAGTTTGTTATTTATGACATATAAAATGGTACACTAAAAAGTACCAACAATAATATAAATATGATTTTTATGTAAAAAATATCAACAATTATATTATGTAAATAATTTATATTTAAATAATAAAGAGTGTTTTATTTTTTTAACCCGTAGCAACGCACGGGCACTTTGCTAGACTCTGTTCCACTCCAATCACATTGGCCACCGCTGCATGACACCTTGCTTGTTGAGGTGCGTCTTGTCGCTGTTGCCGGTTTCGTGGCTCATGCAAGGATTGAAAGATAGAATTTGAATCAAATAAATTTATACAAATTATATGCACCATAGGACAGTACCATGATGGCCACATATGTTAACTGGTTTTCAAATCTAGCATTGCCTTGTGCAGTTCTCGTTGAACTGGACGTGCCATGGACAAGGCAATTCGTCCAACACCTAGAAGTTGAGAAAACCTGCTGTCAATCGATAGGAATTAATCCAATATGCACTGCAATTGGCTGTCAGAAGAACACCCATGAAACAGAACAATGCGCATTAGAAAGAACGATTAGAGAAAAGGATCACGTGGTTTGAAGTGCGAGTTGTACCCGTCCTTCCCAATGACCCTATTTTTCAGTAGTATGAGATCAACGTCCGAGGAAACGACGTTAGATGGCAAAGGGGGCGAGACTGATCAGGAGAACTATGGCGATGGGAACTGAGGAGGGGATCTGTTGGGATCGGAGAGAGAATCAAGAGTTTTCTTTTAACCCATGAGATCAGGAATTCACAATGTCCGTGCACCATCGCTTTAACTCGTTCTGGCGATTGTGGACTCTGCAGAAAGGCAAGTCTCCTTGCCAGACCGGATGGAAGTCTCCTTGACACCACCGTAAATGATAGGTAGGCAGAATAAGCTCTAGGCGGACGACACCACCGTAAATAATAGGTAAAATAGAGATTTGTCAATCTCATCGTTAACCCATTAACCCGCTTACGTCTATGTACAAAAAGATTGATGAAAAGAAAGTATTTATGACTGCAAAAGTATGCATTTAGCCTATATGATTTTCTCTGTAACTACTTCCTTTAACATTGTTCCGCAGAAGTAGGCGCGCCACAGCTTCTAGTAAAAAAAAGAAACAAGGGCCTGACCCGGCTCAGAGGAGCGCGCCATGCCGCCGTCGTCTCTAGGATGTTGGTCATGTCCGTGATCCATACCATATATCGTGTCCTCCTGCCAGATCCGCGAGGCCTCTTGCTCGGGCCTGCTGTATAGGTCTGCTAGTGGGTTGGGACCCAATCCATAACAAATTAAGTACTTCCTTTTCCCAACCCAACCCAACTCACGATAGCATTGTAACAAACCGACCCACCCCAACCCAAATGGGTTGCACCCACGGGTGGCTTGTTATTCTTGCACAGCATTCTTGCCTGTACGCAGCCTGCTATGACATTTAAGGCCTGCTTGCCTCTACGTGGCTTACCTAAGGCCTATTTGGCTGTAGTGTTGTACGTGGAATGAGAAAGAAAAAAAATGAACTGTCTTCGTGTTCCTGGGTACCATGCCTCCGTTTCTCTTTCCTCTACTTCCATGGACACATGCCGCCTCACATCTGCCACCAGCAAAGAGTGATTTTGTCGAATTCCCATACTCTCTACTGTCCTGGTGCTTCTCTTTTCATTCGATTAATCAATAACATAGGAGCAGCACTGGACTCTCGAAACTCGCGTTCGTTGCTGGTAATGGAGAAATTGACCAGCCTCCAGCACGCCTGTAGTCCTTGGGTTAGCAATGGGCGAGCAACCGCAGCAAACCCTCGGGTGAACCCATGGGTCGAACCCATGGCCACCAACCTGTTCCAACCCGTTCTTCTTCAAACCCAACCCAACCCTACCCGATAGCTAGACAAACCCACTTCCACCATCCAAACTAAACCCAATCCTCAACCCAACCAAAAAAAAAACCGTTTCAACCCAACCCATTAGCAGGCCTGCCACTGTGGCCGCTACACTCGAGGGGAGGGGGAGGTAGCCTGCCACCGTTGCACTTGAGAGAGGAGGGTGTCCACCGTAGTTCTGTTAGAAGTTTTGGGTTGTGATCCAAATTAATAATTTCTATAAATCCCAAAGGCCTATGTGCACATGCATGACATGGTAGGAGACTTTAGTCCCATATTGCTAGTCTAAGGAGGATAAGAACAACTTATATACTTGAGTTGTTTCCACCTAGTTGAGTTAGTAGGAGAGAAAAGGAAGAACACACGTGCGCGCTCGCTCGCCTCGCCTCGCCGGCGAAGGGCGCACGACATGCGCGTGAATGGTCCGGCAAATTCTGAGCCTTGCGTGTGCGGGGTCACAGCTTCCTTTTGGACGTCGCCTCTATAGACACACGAATTTTCACCTCTCGCCATTCTCTACTGCGTTGTCGCATCGTCTTCCCCATCCCGCCGCCGACGTGCCATCAGTGCCGGGAGAGCAGGTCTCCGAAGCCTATGTATCCTCGTGTCCTTGCACGGGGTAGGGGATGTATCAGGTTTTTGGGAAGCGCTCTCGCGATTGCTCGCTGGTGGTTTGATCCGCATCTTCTTCATCGACCGATCGCCTATTTCTTCATCGATGGATCAGACTCTACTACAATCATCATCGGAGCGCTTCCCTGTAAGACATCTTTTAACCTTTTTTGATGATTAGATCGACTGATCTAGGTGTTGTTCCTAGGTGGTTGCTACTCACTATGATTAGCATCTGTTCTTTGTTTATGTCTCATGATTTAATAGTACATGTAATTGAGATAGGGGCTTACTTGATGGTTTACATGCCTAGATTACGTGTAGTATATCTAGTACTTGTGCCTATTGGAATTAGATATATCATCACTAAACTGATATTATTTCCAATAATCTAAAAACCTAATAGATGTTTAGTGATGGCTGGTTTTGCTGATGCTATGAAACCTGAGAAGTTCACTGGAGTGAACTTCAAGAGATGGCAGACAAGAGTCCAGTTGTGGCTCTCGGCTATGGGCTTGTTTTGGGTCGTGGGGAACCCTCCCGCATTACCTCTCGGCTCCAAGAAAGAGATGCAGGAGTTCTCTCTGGCCACGACGATTTTCATCGGATGTGTCCTTAGCGTTGTCTCTGATCAGCTGTGCGATGTGTATATGCACATCAAGAGTGTTGTTGAACTTTGGGAGGCACTTGAACACAAGTTCTTGGCTTAGGATGCTGGGCGTGAGTTGTATGTCATGGAGTAGTACCACAACTTCAGAATGGTTGACAACCGTTCCATAGTCGAGTAGGCCCATGAACTCCAACTCATTGTGAGGGAGCTCGATCAGCTTGGTTGCAAATTGCCTGACAAGTTTATGGCTGGGGGCGTTACTGCCAAGTTACCTTCATCTTGGAGGAGCTATGCCACATCTTTGAAACATAAAAGACAAAACATCTTTATCGAGGATTTGTTGGCGGGTCTTGATGTTGAAGAGAAGGCTCAGGTAAAAGATGCGCTCCAAGAGCATCTGAAGGTCAGTCCAGTGCCAATGTGATGCAGCATGCTGGAAAGAAGAATCAGAAGGGAAAAGGAAAAGCTATTCAGACTACTCAATTCAAGAAGAAGAAGATGAACATGGATGAGATTGTCTGCTTTGTGTGTGGCAAAAATGGGCATTTTGCCAAGAAGTGTCACAACCGCAAAGGTAAGAAAATCTAGCAAGGGCAGAAGGCTGCCAACGTGACTATTGGTGACTCCGGTGGAGCATCTGGGTATGGTAATCTACCTAGTATATTTTCTGTATATCAATCTAATGATTGGTGGATAGATACATGAGCCAGTATTCATGTTTGTGCTGATACCTTCATGTTTTCTTCTTACCAGGTCGCACGAGGTTTATCTGTCATGATGGGGAACGGCTCGCATGCTACTATTCTTGGTGTTGGTTCGGTCGATCTGAAGTTCACTTCAGGAAAGATCTTGGGGCTAAAGAACATGCAGCATGCCCCCTCAATAAATAAGAACCTCGTTAGTGGATTCCTCCTCTATCGAGATGGATTCAAGCTGGTCTTTGAGTCAAATAAAGTAGTCATTTCGAGGTTCGGCCAATTCATTGGCAATGGCTATGATAATGGAGGCTTGTTCCGCTTCTCCCTTTCTGATTTTTGTAACAAGTTTGTGAACCATGCATGTGATTCAAACAATTCTGAGGCTAATGTTTGGCATTTTCGTTTATGTCACATAAATTTTGGTTGTATGAATCGGCTATCCAATATGAGTTTAATTCCTAAGTTCTCTGTTGCCAAAGGTTCTAAGTGTCAAGCTTGTGTAGAAGCAAAGCAACCTCATAAGCCTCACAAAGCTATAGACAAGAGAAACTCGACACTATTAGAACTCATGCATTCTAATCTATGTAAGATGAATGGTGTGTTGACAAAAGGAGGGAAAAGATACTTTATGACATTAATCGATGATGTAACTAGGTACTGTTTTGTGTTTCTACTAAAAACTAAGGATGGGGCATTTGAATGTTTTAAAACCTACAAGGTTGAGGTAGAAAATTAACTAGAAAGAAAAATAAAATATGTTAGGTCTGATCGTGGAGGAGAATAATTTTTCAATGAGTTTGATCTTTTCTGTATGGAGGATGGAATTATTCATGAACGAACACCTCCCTACTCACCATAATCTAATGGTGTTGCTGAAAGGAAGAACCGGACATTGATGGACTTGGTGAATGACATGTTAGGAACATCCGGTTTACCTAAAGTATGGTGGGGGGAGGTTGTCTTGACAGCATGTCACGTTCTGAATAGAGTTCCCACTAAGAATAGTGATATCACTCCGTATGAAGGATGGAAAGGAAGAAAACCCTCACTTTCATATTTGCGTACATGGGGCTATTTGACCATGGTTAGCATACCAATAAATAAGAAACACAAACTTGGACCTAAGACGGTTGATTGTGTTTTTCTAGGATATGCGTACCACAGCACAACATATAAAGGTGATAAGGTCTAAAGCGCCTGATGTCTTAGTTGATTCACTTTTAGAGTCTCATGATGTAACTTTCTTTGATAATATTTTTCCTATGAAAGATACATACTTTGTACCTAGTTCTTCTACTGATTTATCTCTAGAACCTTCAACTCTACTTGAACATCCACATGAGAGCGACGAGGACGATAGTGAAGTAGCTCCTCGAAGGAGCAAGAGACAAAGGGTTGTAAAATCCTTTGGTGATGACTTCACTGTGTATCTTGTTGATGATACTCCCACATCCATCTCGGAGGCGTATGCATCGTCTAATGCAGAGTACTAGAAGGATGCAGTCCATAGTGAGATGGACTCCGTTATCTCCAATAGAACATGGGAAGTAACTAATTGACCAATCGGTTGCAAACCAGTTGGTTGCAAGTGGGTATTCAAGAAAAAGCTCAGGACTGATGGTACCATTGAAAACTACAAGGCAAGGCTTGTAGCTAAGGGATATACACAAAAAGAAGGTGAGGATTATTTTAATACTTACTCACCTGTTGCCAGATTAACCACCATCCGGGTGTTACTATCATTGGCTGCCTCACATGGTCTTCTAGTCCATCAGATAGATGTGAAGACAAATTTCCTTAATGGAGAGTTGGATGAGGAAATCTACATGGATCAGCCAGATGGATTTATAGTACCTGGACAAGAGGGCAAGGTGTGTTGGTTAATTAAGTCCTTGTATGGCCTAAAGCAAGCACCCAAGCAATGTCATGAGAAGTTTGATAGAACTTTAACATCTGCTGGGTTTGCTGTAAATGAGGCTGATACCTGCGTGTACTACCGCTATGGTGGGGGTAAAGGAGTTATATTGTGTTCGTATGTCGATGACATACTAATTTTTGGGACTAGCATCGATGAGATAGATGATGTAAAATTATTCTTATTCCAAAATTTTGACATGGAGGATTTGGGAGAAGCGGATGTGATCCTTAATATTAAACTTAAGAAGGGTGAGGATGGGATTACACTTATGCAATCTCATTATGTTGAGAAGGTGTTGAGTCGTTTCGGCTACTTAGAAAGCAAACCTTCTCAAACCCCGTATGATCCTAGTCTAATACTTCGAAAGAATAAAGGACTAGGAAAGGATCAACTACGATACTTAAATTGTTGGCTCACTGATGTACCTAGCTAGTGCAACCCGCCCTGACATCTCATTTGCCGTTAGCAAATTGAGCCGGTTTAATTCTAATCCGAGAGATGATCATTGGCGTGGTATTGATCAAGTCTTGCGCTATCTTAAAGGCACAATGAGTTATGGAATTCACTATTCAGGGTACCCTGGTGTGCTTGAAGGATATAGTGATTCAAACTGGATAACAAATGTTGATGAGCTGAAGGCCACTAGTGAATACCTATTCACGTAAGGTAGGATGACTTTCTCTTAATGTGTTCTAAGGCTCTTTCATGAGCAAGATACTGTCCTACAGAGTATTTCTTGCAAGAACACACCTATGTGAGCGTGATCATTAGTCGCGGTCTATAAAAATCGGGAATTCTTTAATAAGCTCATGAAGTGAGATAGGAGTACAAGTTATATGCTCCACCCGCAGGGTAGACTCTTGGCAGCCAAGTACTAGTCAAGGCCACAAGTGAAACTTGTACACACCAAACTATCAATTCAAAGCATAGTTCATTGCACAGTTGTGGATGAGTGTAGCTTGTAGCTCTAGGTGGATGTTCAACCTTTACTGGTCTCCACTGAAAAGATGGTATATTAACAGTAACTTGGTATGATAGGCTAAAGGACATGAGCCTCTGGGATATGGTGGAGGATTGTTAGAAGTTTTGGGCTGTGGCCTAAATTAATAATTCCTATAAATCCCAAAGGCCCATGTGCCCATGCATGACATGGTATGGGACTTTTGTCCCATATTGATAGTCTAAGGAGGAGAAGAACAATTTATATACTTGAGTTGTTTCCACCTAGTTGAGCTAGTAGGAGAGAAGAGGAAGAACACACGCGCGCGCTCGCTCGCCTCGCCACGCCACGTCTCACCTCGCCGGGCCGGGCTGGGCCAGGCCGGGCGGGGCGAAGGGCGCAGGCGCAAGATATGCACGTGAATGGTCCGGTAAAATCCGAGCCTTGCGTGTGCGGGGTCGCAGCTTCCTTTTGCTACTCAGATTTTTTGTTATACAAGAGATAATTGCGCTGACCAAATATGGTAAGTAATTAATTTCTCTTAATGGTGATTAATGTGCCTGCTTAATTGCTAATTAATTACCATAAGTGTGCTATCGCTGTGTGTATATATATGGCGAGACATCGCCTCTACACATACATGAATTTTTGCCTCTCGCCATTCTCTACTGCGCTGTCGCATCGTCTTTCCTATCCCGCTGCTGACGTGCCATCGGTGCCGGAAGAGCAGGTCTCCGAAGCCTACGTCTCCTCGTGTCCTTGCACGGGGTAGGGGACATATCAGGTTTTTGGGAAGCGCCGTTGCGACTGCTTGCTGGTGATTTGATCCGCATCTTCTTCATCGACCGATCGCCTACACCTGCATCGACTTCTTCATCGACGGATCAGACTCTACTACAACCATCGCCAGAGCGCTTCCCTGTAAGACATCTTTTAACCTCTTTTGATGATTAGATCGACTGATCTAGGTGTTGTTCCTAGGTGGTTGCTAGTCACTATGATTAGCATCTGTTCTTTGTTTATGTCTTATAATTTAATAGTACATATAATTGAGATAGGGGCTTACTTGTTGGTTTGCATGCCTAGATTACGTGTAGTATATCTACTACTTGTGCCTACTGAAATTAGATATATCATCACTAAACTGCTGTTGTTTCCAACATGTTTGAGGGAGGGATCCCACCGCCGTGTTTGGGGAGGAGGCCCATGATCGCCATGCTCGAGGGAGGCAGCCCACCGCCGTTGTACGCGGAGGAGGAAGGAGCCTACCACTGCTCGAGGGAGGTCACGATGCCATTGAGCTTTGATGATGGGGAGACATCGGAAGGGGGCATCGGCAAAGGGGTGGCGCCGAGGAGGGAGGTGGCGTCAGGCTTCGCTAGAGCTGGGGAGGAAGGAGATGTTGGTGAGGGCGCGATGTCGTGGAGGGAGGCGATGTCGAGGAGGGAGGCAACGAGGGGGTGGCGGTGAGGGTTGCTGCGAGATCTAGGAGAGGGAGGGGCATTAGCAAGGGCTGGATCAAAGAGAGAGAGAGAGAGAGAGGGTGATGGCAGCCAGGAGCGCCGGATCTAGGGAGGGAGAGAGAGAGAGAGCGGTCAGGGGTGTGTGTGTGGGGCGAGGGACACTGGGAGAGGTAGCCATGAATAATTAGGTCAAGTATTTCTTATATAGTTGAAAGTGACAATTAGTAACGGACCAATTTAAGCCTGTTACTATCTGGCTTTGGAAAAGATGTCTGCCAAAATAGTATTTCTTACCTCCCAACAGGGCCATAGGTTACAATTGTTAATGATAAACTAAATCATGTGTTTCTTATTACATATCAACCACCAAACAAGACTCCACCAAATCCACCACCAGGTCTTTAGTAAACAAAATCGAAAAACAAGCATGTGGACAATTATAAAGCAATGTGGACTCCCATTGTCATAGTCTGGATTTTGAATTCATAAATTAATGATAAGATATATGTGACAACCTTAAATCTTGGTACTCTTTTATTTATAGTAAAAACTTACTATTCTTAAACTAGACATTTTCTTTTCCAAGGACAGGCCAAATTCAGAACAAAAAGGAAAATAGCCCAATTTAAAATGGGCCTTGGATCACACGCTAGCCCAACAATACTTACTCAGGAGTCAGGACACCCAACAAGTCTATTCAGAATGGAATTTCGGGATGGGTTGGGCATCAAGGGCTTCAACCAGAGCAAAAATGGAATATCAGATTGAGGTAAGGCCGGCTCATGGCATATTGTTTACTCATCAAAATATTGAGATAACAAAACAGATGGAGAATTTTATTTATATTTGCACAGCATAGGAGGCAACTTACTTGTTTAGTTATTTGAGTTAATACTTCATGTCTTGATTACTTTGCTTTGTATGAGACAAACAACATAAATTGTCTGATTCATGCACTTACAATCTTATACCGCAAGCAATGAAAAGTTTAGCAACCAAAATAACTTAATTTCTAAATATAGACCAACAGTAGCCAGGTTGAAAATACTTAGCTGCAACACTCGTTTTATGAGTATCTGTATCTACATCTATCACCTACCACTTAAAAATAATTCGTCATCTATACAACACATTTGTTGAGATTAGGACTCTGATTTAGGGAAAGTTTTCATCACATATTGGCTGGATGGAGTGAGCAAGGCGCGACCAATGTTAATTGATGAGATGAAATATCAAAAGCCACCAGTATTATACGGTCACGGTCACCTTCCTTATTGTATATATCCACAATAGAAAATAAAGTACTCCCTCTGTTCTCAGTTATATATATGGCGTTAAGATAGATTATTTAGTTCAAAATTGAACTAAAACTACTTGTTAAACATCAAGAGTGTGTTTGGTAGAGTTTTTACTTATGCTAAATATTTCTTATGCTCTAGCTTATTTATCTAAAGTGCTTATGCGGCTTATCTGACTTATTATAGCATATGCAGTCAAACTGTTTGATAAAATAACTTATCATATAACTTATCCTGAAAGAGTTAATACATATGCCGGAAAAGCAAGATTTTTCTTGCTTATGGCTTATAGTATAAATGGGATTTTGGCTTAAGAGTGCTTATTGTAATAAGTGCTTATGCTTCAAAACTGGCAGAGCATATGACTTGTTTAGCATAAACTGCTCAATAAGCTGGTGCATAAACTCTACCAAACACATCTAAAATATAGAGACCATATAGCAATAATTATGCTTTTAATCAGCATCAGTGACACAAGAGAGACGACAACGCTCCCTTTCTGTTGGTGGCGTAAGTAACATGCATGAGATGTGTGGTCAATCATGGATCAGCCATGTTTGACGTTAACGGTAATCAGCGCTTGGACACACTCAAGGACAGAATTGCCGTATTGTTCATGTCAACATCAATCCATTGTTTTCAAAAAAAAAACATCAATCCATTCGATCATGAGCAGAAGGCACGACAAGTTAAGTAATGAGACGGTAATGCAAAGAGCCGGTAATTGTCTTATATACATGTGTGAAAGAGGTGTGGCCCCATTCCAGATTTGGAGTCAACAATACAACTAAGCCACAAAGGCTGACTTATAATATAACTAAGTTAACATAATATTTGTTGCATAAAAAAAATTGCCGTTGGTGGTGAAAGTTCCAAAATTTTGAAATATGATAAAACTAAAAAGCCTTATATTTCTGGATGGAAGCAGTATATTTGTTAACTCTAGACAACGGTTATCTGCCACAGAGGTAGTGATTAATTGGACCTGATTCTGATCTTTGCTTCGAACAGAGAATGAAGCTTCGTGCAAGCACCGTGTTATCTTTTGAATATCTTCATGAAGCCTTAATAAAGGTTTAACAAGAAACCTTTACAATAAATATTATCATCAATAATTACTAGTTGAGCAACCTGTAATTACGGGGTTAACTACTAATAATTACGAGTTATGTCATCAGTAATTACTAGTCATTATTAGATACTAGTCCAACATATGAGCTCACAAAACGACACTGTAGTGACATCGACTTCAGCGTAGCCGTGGCTCGTGGGGCACGGTAACCAGTGCGCAACCATGAAATAAGAAAGGACATATCACAGACATTGGCGCGTCTCCACCCGATCCATCCACAGCCCAGATATTCCTCATAGTCACAATTCAAGGGTGTGTGCTCCACAGCATATACAGCTGTCAGTTGCAAAGTCTTCACTCGCATTTTCACAAAATAAATGGCCGTTGGCATATACAGTTCTGCCAACTCTAGTAGACCGAACAACAAACATTTCGTTGAGCCGTACAGTTTTCTTATTACAAAATCTGAATGAAACTGCTGCCTAACCTGTCAGGGTCAGTTGACCAAGCCAATGTCGGTTCTGCAAAACCTAGCCTTCAACTGTTCTAGTTGAGTATGGCCTCATTCTGCAAAAGGAGAACACCCGGTCATCTCTGCCTGCATGGCTTCGCCCCTGCCTTGCAATAAGGTAATAAAATGTGATGCATAAACAACAACATTGGAACTATTGTCATTATAATCAGTGATCGGTGACCATCGAATATAATGTGCTCCACAGTTCTCGATCGTCACTTTCCAAGTCCTAGTTCACACTTTGACAAAGTATGGTCGTTGGCATGTACTGGGTGCCAGTTCAAATGGACGAGGGCCGAACAATAACGCATCTGAACAAACGAACTCTTTAATGAATATGAGTCTGAATAAGACTGCTGCACCCTAACCTACGTTGATGTATTTGGACCGTGCAAGAAGATAGAAGAAATTCGGTACAGCATGTATGCAGTTGGTTTTATTTTTCCACAGAAGTTGAAAAACTTTGGAAATTGTGAGCAAGAAACAAATGTTGTGGAGTCAAGTCATTGGTTTATCCAACATTAGGAGGATACTGCTGCACGAAGATGCCGACTCATGCAAGTGGTCTATGTGTGGAATGGAAAATCCGATAATCTCATCTGTTAGGTATGAATGCATATGCGACCACAACTCTACGATGTAACAGAAAATAGTTTTAGGATGTAACAGAAATTCTATGTTGATCATACGTAGAAAGATGAAGTATATAGTTCATAACTTCAAGTAGGTGGCATCAACACAAATCGAGTTAAATAATGCCACCTTCCTAGGAATGGTTTCAGATTGACAATAGGCTATACTCCCTCCATTCTTATATTAATACCATGAGGATAAAAAACATTAGTTCTTCAAAAAGAAGCAAAAATTATTGTCCAAATGATAACAATTACAAATCGGAGGGAGTATAATTTCCATGTAGTGTTGTTTTGTGTACATTTTAATGCCGAAGTATGGGGTTTAGCAGGGAATCAACCCGCAAAGACTGTTATAAGCAGCATTCAGCAGCTAAGTCCAGGTGCAGACCCTAGAGCGCATCACTGTAGTGTATAGTTGACCACTTGACTGAGACCTCTCCGTGCAAGAATTGGAAGAGCAAGTTGATTGCTAGCTCATTCACCATGCACGAAGTGGCCATGCAAAGCGGAGTCGTTACGGCATTATGCCGGCCTGCACTGTCTCTCACGGAGTACCGCGCCCGCCGTCTATAAATTCCCGCGTGCGCTTCGTTCATTTCTCACCCGATCTTATCGTTTCGCAGAGCCATAGTTCCTCTGCTATCGCAGGAGAGAATGGCGCTGGCTCGTGGCCTTTTCGTTGTCCTCCTCGGTGTCGCATTGCCGCTACTCCTCTTCTCCGTTGAGACAGGTAATAACCGTGCAGAAATTAAACACGTAACGGCTGTTTCAGGAACGATATGATGCCCGTTGAAGCTCAGCGTGATAACTAACTATTGTGTCTTTCTTTTGGGTGACATTATATATGGTCGCAGAAGCAAGCGAGATGGGCGTGAACTACGGGAGGGTAGGGAACAACATTCCGGACCCGGCGGTGGTGTCGAAGCTGCTCAAGGACAACGGCATCACCAAGGTCAGGATCTACGACGCCAAACCGGAGGTGCTGAAATCGCTGGCCAACACGGGCATCAAGGTGATGGTGATGCTGCCCAACCAAAACATCGCCGACGCTGCCTCGAGCCCGCCGAACGCGCTGCAGTGGGTGCAGACCAACGTGGCGCCCTACTTACCCGACACGAAGATCCAGGGCGTGGCCGTAGGGAACGAGGTGTTTGATTCGAACCCGGAGCTGAACTCGCAGCTCGTCCCGGCGATGAAGAACGTGCAAGCCGCACTGGCGCAGCTGGGCCTGGACAACGACGTGAAGGTGTCCACGCCGGTCGCGTTCGACGCGCTCCAGAACTCGTTCCCGCCGTCCGCGGGACAGTTCAAGGACGACATCAAGCCGGTGATGAAGCCCATGCTCGACTTCCTGAAGCAGACGGGCTCGTACCTCACGATGAACATATACCCGTTCTTCGCCTACGCCGCACAACCAGACACAATCAAGCTCGACTACGCCCTGGGGAACTCCAACTCCGGCGTCCTCGACGAAAACACGGGCTACACGTACTACAACCTCCTTGACGCCCAGCGTGACGCCGCGCACTACGCCATGGAAAATCTGGGAGATTATGCAGGCGTGAGCTTGTATGTTACGGAGAGCGGGTGGCCGTCGCGCGGTAAAATCAACCCCGGCCACAGAGGCAGGAGGCTTTTGGACACGGACGGGGGCGCGGAAACGGTAGCCAACGCCCAGGCCTACAACAACAACCTCATCAACCGCGTGGTCTCCGGTAACACGGGGACCCCGCACCGCCCCAACGCCGACATGGACGCGTACATCTTCGCCCTCTTCAACGAGAACAACAAAAGCCAAGACCCTAACGACATTGAGAACAACTTTGGCCTGTTCGACCCGGAAACCAGGCAGAAGATATACGACTTCAGCTTCCAAGGTACAGGTAAGCCACCGGCAGTCCCCACACCAGCACCGGAGAGCTGGTGCGTGGCGAACGCGGCGGTCGGGGACGATCGGCTGCAGGCAGCGCTGGACTACGCGTGCGGCCACGGTGCGGACTGCAGCGCTATCCAACCCGGTGGTTCGTGCTTCGATCCGAACACCAAGCTGGCGCACGCCTCCTACGCAGTCAACAGCTACTACCAAAACAAGAACCGCGTACCTGTGGCGTGCGACTTCAACGGCGCTGCCTCCATTGTCTACCAAAAACCAGCAGGTGAGAGAGACTGCTTCGGCTCCAGGCTCGTAATCGTTTCATGACACATTCATTTCTTTGATTTCTCAGCTGATTATTATTAATTCATTCGTCGTTTCTAGGTTAATCTTAAAGTATACATAATCGCATCCATGAACATCTGACCTCTATATGAGACATCATCGAAACTGCCAATTTGGACCAGATGATATTATTTTTTGAAAAAAAATATTTATATTTTGGAATTACCTAATTAATGTATGCATGACAAAGATTCGTTTTTTTCTTTGAATTTGTCAATGCAAGCTGATGTCTTATCCTGCGAGTTCAAATGTGATGTGTACCGGTCGTGAAAAAGAAACTACGTGATGTAGACAACATCTTGAGACAGCCAAATCATTTGACAGCAACATATAGGGGTGGGCGCGGTTAACCGATAAAACCGAAACCGAATTGAACCACACCAAACCGAACTGAAATATGTGGTTAACCGGTTTTTAATTTTAACATCAGTTTTCAGTTTCTTCTACTTCGGTTAACCGTATTTTTCTCGGTTTTAAATTCTGATTAACCAAACCAACCAAATAAACCGAAGTATATGATTTGAGCCCAAAAGGCCCAACAAACTCGCCAGCCCAGGAACTAATTTATGGGCCAAAACTAACCCTAGCCCACAACTTGCCACTTCCTCACACATGGACACATCACAGCCAGCCGCATTTGCTCCCTAAACGATCTGATCTCCCTAAACTAGGCCTAGCGCGTTTTCACTTTATTGCTTTGATGGATAGATTATGTACTGAAAGTAGTATTTATTCATATTTGCAGTTATTACGGTTAACCGCAAAACCGCACCAAATTAACTGCAATTGAAATGCGTGGTTATTGTATTTTTCTGTTTCGATTCGGTTGTCAATTCTGCACAACCAAAGTTCTCTAAAACCGAATTAACCGCACCGTTCTAACCGATTTAACAGAATGCCCAGGCCTAGCAACATACAATGATTGTTACTACTCTTATGGATTTAAATTGCTGACATTAACCATTAGTTTTATTTAAAAAGTGTCATTTGATAAACACATCTTGAAAAAGCCCTTTTTAGCTACGTTTGACCATTCGTGCTAGTACTAGTTCTATCTAGTACATTAACATCTGGTTCTCGTAATTTGCAAGTAAACACTTCATTTTTTGTGTGTTTTCTAATTAATATTTTGAACTGCACAGCGTAACAATTCATTTGAAAATGGAATTAACAATAATAGTGCTCTCTGTATATATCAGGTTTCATTATTTTCATCGAGCTACACCGTTCTTACCAATTCGATCCGCATTTATTTGTTGAGCACATATATTATTCGTACTTGCAAATTAAAATCATTTGTGGTCTTACTCGGCGCATGTGTTTGTTACATTACCAGACACGTGCGGCCAAAAGCCACCGATGAGCTGGTGCGTGGCGAACGCGGCGGTCGGGAACGCGCGGCTTCAGACGGCGCTGGATTATGCCTGTGCAAACGGCGCGGACTGCAGCGCCATCCAGCCCGGCGGGTCGTGCTTCCAGCCCAACACCATAGTCGCGCACGCTTCGTACGCGTTTGACAGCTACTACCAGGCCAAGGGCCGGGCCAGCGGGGCGTGTGACTTCTCCGGAGCCGGCACCATCGTCAACCAGCAACCAGCGAGTGAGCACTTGCCCGGACCCGGACGGCCAAAATCATTTGAGTCCTTTCTTTCGTTGGTTACCCATAATCATTAATGATCGGTTCCATTCGGATCTGTAGACACCTGCGGCGTTTCGTCGGCAACATGGTGCGTAGCTAACTCGGCAGTCGGTGACGCGAGGCTGCAGACGGCGTTGGACTACGCCTGTGCAAACGGTGCGGATTGCAGCGCCATCCAGTCCGGAGGGTCTTGCTTCGATCCCAACACCAAGGTTGCTCACGCCTCGTACGCGTTCAACAGCTACTACCAGCGCAAGAAGCGTGCACCGGGGACATGCGACTTCTCTGGCGCCGGATCCATCGTCAACCAGGCACCAAGTGAGTTCATGCACGCTGCTTCGGCAGCTGACCCAATTTTCCACAACTCTATCTTGTTTGAGACTGACATATGTTTCGTCTCTACTGCAGAGTTCGGAAACTGCGTGCTCCCATCAAATGGCTGAACAAAAGAATAAATACAGAAGTGTGAAGGCTACTATATCAGTACGCATATGAGTATATAGGACACGTACACCGTACAGGGATACATCTATATGATAATGTATATCTTCATAAAGAGTCAAGTTTTCAAGTTTATTCTATATAGAACCAGATAATAAAGCCCGGCATCTATAAAATCGGTGGCGTCCAGAGCCCAGGCCTGTAAAAAGCAGGCGAGAATTACCAGTGTAACACCCAAGAATTATTAGTGTAACACCCACAGCCACCTTCTCTCTCTTACAATGGGAAGATTGCATGTATTAATCCCAGCTTTGGTTCTAAACAAGAGAGAATTACAGCCTTATACAATCACTGATTAGCTCGACCATCATCTGACGTTTACAATTATCATAATGAATAAAAAGAATAGCATATCCTCTCTACATCTTTATTTTCTTTCATTGCAAAACCGGTTGGGTAAGTCCATTAAAAAGCATCGTGAAGGAGACTCAAGAAAAATGGCTTAGAACAACAGAGCATGGCACCACCAGCATGCGATGAAAAAACTCTAACTTAGGGACTGTCAAGTTGGCGATTAGAATTCCTACGGACGAGTACATATACCACAACCATTTATTGGAAACCACAGGTCAGATCACGCGTGAATGGCAACGAGAAGTCGCTCATGAGTCATCGGACTCATCGCCATGGTTGTACACATTGGGGAGCATATCACCGTCATTATAGAATAACCACTGCTCCATAGTGATCCATGTGTCTGCAACAGAAGAGGGACAGGGAAGAACCAACCAAAGAAGGGGGCCATCCCTATGATCACCCACTAATCACGACTAAGGCGATTGATGAGACCGACAATCTAGATCCACCGTAGCATCTGACTGTCAAAACTTGGCAGATGAGAAACATGCACGAGATCCAATTGCCCCATTGGAATGGAGAGGGAAAGAAACACTGTCATTGATCGAGTGACGCCACTGTTCCTCTCAATTGATCCACGTATAGGAGGAGATTCACCGATGAGGTTGGGGAAGGACGCAACACATGACATCGTGGCCACTGGCCACTGTGCCATGATTCGTGACTAGCATATAGAGGAGAAGTCGCTCATGAGTCATCGGACTCGTCGTCAAGCACATCAGGGAGCATATCACCGTCATTATAGAATAACCACCGCTCCATATTGATCCCTGTGTCTGCAACAGAAGAGGGGCAGGGAAGAACCAACCAAATAAGGGGGCCATCCCTATGATTGCTGACTAATCATGACTAAGGCGATTGGTGGGACCGACAATCTGGATCCACCGTAGCATCTGACTATCAAAAATTGGCGGATGAGAAACATGCACAAGATCCAATTGCCCCATTAGAATGGAGAGGGAAAGAAACACCATCATTGATTGAGCGACACCACTGTTCCTCTCAATTGATCCATATAGAGGAGGAGATTCACCGACGAGATGGGGAAGGACGCGGCACATGACATCGTGGCCACCGGCCTCTGTGCCGTGATTCGCGACTAGCCTATAGAGGAGAACGTGGAATCCGCCACCACATCGCGTGCAGTGGATGACACCACCACCAGCCATTGTCTTCAGAGAAGGGAAAGACCACCCTGCCTCGTTGCCCATCGTTCTGATGTGCCGTCCAATGAGGAGGCGTGGATGCGGGACAGAGTACCCACCAGCAACATCTCGCCGTGATCCGCTTGTCTGGTGAGGTAGGTTGTAGCAGTGGGGGATAGGGCACCAACGGCGTTAGCCGATCGCGATCCATCGTCGATGGCGGCAGGGGCTCCACCATTAACGAGCCATCGTGTGACACCCCGCCACCTGGTTGTTCAGGCCGCAGGCTCTAGCGGTGGCAGAGCGAAGAGGAAGGGACGAAGGCTTCGTCGGCGGCGGCATGATCGCCGCCCTAATCTATGGCGACGCGGGTGCCCTACCTCAAATGGTAGATATACCTGCCACCTTCTCTCTTAATCTTCTCATTCACTTCATATCAATGCTGACCTTTGCCATCAATTAATAATACTACAATCATTTACTTTTTTTTTTATCATTTGCATTGTATGGTGTCCATGAAGTAATGGAACTTATCAAACATATATCATATACAACTAATTGTTTATGACAACTAATTGTTCCTGCTTCACAAAATAAATGTTCGACGTTAATTTTCATTATTCAAAATCTGTGACAGAGAGACAAATACAAAATCTCAGTTAACTGAGAAATAGTCTATACTTTTATCTAATTAATTAGCAATACTAGCAAGATGACCCGCGCAATTTGTGCGGCTAGACAAATATATATTTTATAATATTAAAATAATATTTTTTTCTAAATAAAAGTCATAACAAAATCTATAATTATCTTGTTTCGTTTCAAAATTATTTTTTCTTCGAATTTAATCAAACATACTTTGCTATGGTGATTTGATATATGTCAATCGGGATGGTATATGTAGCTTAATTATAGTTCATTGTTTAGTTGGTATTAATTCAAAAAAATAGTTCACATATTTTAGCTGCTAATAATCCACGACCTTGCAATTGTGGATTATCAAATATTCCATACCGTCACTATCAATATTTCTCTAGGGCATGGTGCATGCACACAATTTTCAAAAGTAAGATGTATATTGGCTTGTGATTTTTGAGAAAAAATAATATTTCCTCTCTTAATTCGCACATGATTTTCTGTCACAGACCTTCTTTTACAGTAGTCCCATGCCTATCTATTCTCTTACACCTCAGGTGCAAGATAAGATAGCAATATCAGCCGTTGATTCTTTTTTATAAGTGTTTAAATAAAATGAATTTATTTCATTTACCAACTCTCCTGGTTTTGCGGTACCACGAAGATTATGCTTCTAAGAGATCCCGCTTCGCTTCATTGTTTTCTCGGCGACGGGAATACAAAACTTTTACATGATATGACATGCATCCTATAGTGACATCTTACATGACAATAGCAGGGCTATCTTTTGTCTTTTGTCACAAAAATAACCGGTTACATACAGGTAAAAAAAATTTTTGCAAAAAGAAAATATGAAACATGCAAAAAAAACAAAATATGAAACATAGATGCATGAGAGCTGACCGTACTAAAAGATGTGAATTATTATATTTGGTATGATTTTTTAAAAAATTTGGATCGTCCGTAAATAAAATTATGTCTCAAACAAAAAGAAAAATAAATTGATAATAAGAAAGCCAACATGGGAGGAGGATCCGTGTGGGAGGATTGGATTTCTTTTTCTTTTTTTATTTTAATCTGAATTTGTTAATTTATTGATAATTTTATCTGCTTGTCAGTTGGCTTGGATATAAACTCTTTTTTAGTTTTATCTGGATCATTAAATCTTCATAAAATCCAACGGTCTATCTCTTCTCTTTTTCTTTTTCCTTTATTTATTAATCTGAATTTGTTAATTTATTAATAATTTTATCTGTCAGTTGGCTTGGATATAAACTCTTTTTCAGCTCTTTATCTAGACCGTCCAATCTTTATAAAATCTAACGATTATCTCTTTTTTTTTTTAGATTAACGTGGTAATTTCGTGGTCTTGAGAACAAATATGGTGGTTCCTTTTTCTCTTCAAATAAAAAGATAATAGATACGATTTTCTAAGGGTGTTGTTTCGCGTATATTCAACAATTAGCTACTAGTTCGGTAGCGAGGGATCAAAGGGCACAGCCAAGAGCATTGGTGGGTTGGGCAGAGTAATTAGTAGGTTCAACCTCAGTCTAGGTCCAGTGTGTGGCGAAGCATTTCCATTGTTAGACCGCTTTACCGTATCGCATAGTTGACTACTTGACTTGGACCTGTGCACCATGTTAATTAATCGCACAGGCGTGCAGCAATTGGCAGTGGCAGTTGTCTCCCATTCTTCACGACCATGCACGAAACACCCGTGCAGGGTTAAGTCGCGACATGCCGGCCGGCATGCACTATCGTGCATGCTGCTGCCGCGGCTATAAGTTCCCAGCCACGCTTCATTCTTTCCTCACCCGATTTCATGGTCTCTCAGTGCCAGCTCCTCTACCACCGCAGTAGAGCATGGCGCTCGCTCCCGGCCTCTTCATGCTCCTCGGCGCCACACTGCCGCTGCTTCTCTTCTCCCTTGCGACAGACGGCTTTGTCAGAAACTATACACGATGAAACTCAGCGATAGATAACTAACCGTTGTGTGTTACATCATTGTTGCAGAGGCGAGCGAGGTGGGCGTGTGCTATGGGAGGGTAGCGGACAACCTGCCGGACCCCGCGAGGGTGTCGAAGCTGCTCAATGACAACAGCATGACCATGGTCAGGATATACGACGCCGACGACGCGGTGCTGACGTTGCTGGCCAATACTGAAAGGAAACGGGTAGGCTACGATAGCATATAATAATTTCTACCGTTCAACTAGGAAACCTTGTAAGGAGGGGATCATGGATCGTTACCACTAGACGCGCAGGCGGAGCGGAAGCGAATGTTGGATCAGCTCGTCCAACGTAGTCGCACGTCGGTGTAGAGTAAGTAGTCGATCACGTCAAACGTCTCCTCCTAGTCCAGCCGTTCGGCACCGCAGCAACAGCAGCGCCTTCTCGCGGTATCCACACGTACGAGGTTGGAACACCGTGCGCGACGTGCTAGCACCGGCAACACGGTTAGGGTTGTGGGCGAGAAAGAGAGGAGTGCGACGGCTAGGGTTATAGACTGGTCGTCCGTACCCCTTGTCCCGCCTCCACTTATATAGACCCTTCTAATGGGCCTTGACAAGTTGGCCCATTAGTGGACTAGTCCCACACAGATCAATATCCGTATGTCCCTCACATACGGATCAAATCCGTAATGTCTCTTGGGCATCTTTCCAACAATCTGCTACTTGCACTAGAGACAATCACATAGGCAAGCGATGTTCCAACCCGTTAAGTGTGTGACCCGTTAGGTTCATATGTACACGACAATGATGTAAAAACGCTTTTTTAAATCATAAATCAATAGCGGCACCTAGCAGCACATACTGATTCTCGTGTACACATAAAGATCATATCGGCTGAACCTTTGACATACGCATTCAGCGATCCCTTTACCTCACGATATCAGTCAAGCTCAAGGCGAGATACGTGCCATCCCTATAATAGCTCGACCATTTACTCGAACATCTAGTGGATTTATCATGACTAACTCTTAGTCATCGTGATTAACTTTTAATCATATTGGCATGACCATTCACTTCCAAATCCATCTAACTCGAGGGGCCTAGAGATATCTCTCCTGTTATTAGGAGGGGCAAATTCCATCTTGACCGCTCACACCCCATGACATGTTTCATAACATACCCGAAAGATACCTTTATTACTATCCAGTTACGGAGTAGCGTTTGGTAACCCCTAAGTGTGCTACTACGCATTCTGGAGATCAATGACGATTTCAGGTCTAAGGATCCCGAAAGTACATCATTCAAGACAACGACTGATGGCACAAAAATAAAATCATAGCAGAGTCTTTTAGTGGGTCAATCCAACACCATGTTCTCCAACATGTGTCCACATTATTGATTTGATATCTCCATATCAATGATCTGTGAAACTTGATCATCAACCAATACATGTGCTAGTCCATGAATCATTATTGTTCCACATAATGATAAGGAATTAGGGATCATTTAGGATAATATTATGAAAAACAACGAGTTTCACAAACAAGTCACGTACTTGTTAATCAATATAATAATTATTATCCATGGAACAGAATAACACTTTATTCAATCACACATAAACATAAACATTACACAATCTCTCATACATCAATCATGCAGATATCTAATACCCATGGATCTCATATGTGCCTCATGCATGGGCTGAGAGAGAGGCTTTGTCAACAGATCAGCGATGTTTGAATCCGTGTGCGCCTTGGATATCTTTACATCACCTCGAGCGACAATGTCCCGGATGAGGTGATAACGCCATAGTACGTGTTTGTTCTTTTGATGTGCTCTAGGCTCCTTGGCTTGCGCAATGGCACCACTATTATCACAATAGAGATCCATTGGACTGGACGCACTAGGAACCACACCCAACTCAGAAACAAATTTTCTGATCCAAACAGCTTCCTTTGCAGCTTCTGAAGCGGCAAGGTACTCGGCCTCCGTTGTTGAATCAGCAACCGTATCTTGCTTGGAACTCTTCCACCTCACCGTGCCTCCATTGAGGCAAAACACATATTCAGATTGCGATCTCGAATCGTCTTTGTCGGTTTGGAAGCTAGCATCAGTGTAACCATTTACAATGAGGTATTCCTCACCTCCATAGACTAGGAACATACCCATAATTCTTCTCAAGTACTTTATGATATTCTTACTAGCCACCCAGTGAGCTTCTCGTGGGTTTGATTGGAACCTGCTTGCAGCGCTTAGAGCGAAAGCTACATCTGGGCGTGTACATATCATGGCATACATGATGGATCCGATAGCCGAAGCATACGGGATCGCTCTCATCTTCTCTATCTCATCAGGTGTCGAAGGACACTGAGTCTTGCTAAGAGTAATGCCATGCGACATGGGCAAGAAACCTTTCTTGGAATCTTGCATATTGAACCGTTTCAATACCTTGTCGATGTACGTGTCTTGGCATAATCCAATTAGCCTTTTCGATCTATCTATATAGATCTTAATGCCCAAAATGTAAGCTGCCTCTCCTAAGTCCTTCATAGCGAAACTCTTTCTCAAAGAAGTCTTTACAGCTTCAAGCAATGGAATATTATTGCCGATCAACAATATGTCATCCACATAAAGGACCAGAAAGACAAGCGCGCTCCCACTAGCCTTTTTGTAAATACAAGGATCTTCTTTGTTTTTAATGAAGCCAAACCCTTTGACTACCTCATCAAAGTGAAGATTCCAACTCCGAGATGCTTGCTTTAGTCCATAAATGGACTTTTGAAGCTTGCATATCTTCCTAGAATTTTGTGGATCGACAAAACCTTCAGGCTGTGTCATGTACACATCCTCACTTAGGTTTCTATTAAGGAAAGCTGTTTTGACATCCATTTGCCATATCTCATAATCATAAAATGCGGCAATTGCTAGAAGGATCCGTATAGACTTTGGCATAGCGACGGGCGAGAAGGTCTCATCATAATTAACCCCTTGAATTTGCTTAAAACCTTTCGCCACCAATCGTGCCTTATAGATGTGAACATTTCTATCCATGTCTATCTTTTTCTTAAAAACACATTTACACTCAATGGTTTTTATACCATCAGGCGGATCTATCAAGTTCCAAACTTGATTTTCTCTCATTGATTCTAATTCGGATCTCATGGCTCTAAGCCATTTCTCAGAGTCCAGTCCCATCATTGCTTCACTGTAAGTCTTAGGCTCATCATTGTCTAACAATAATATGTCGCGCTGCCCCGTGGTTAGGAGCGTGAACTTTTCAGGAGCGCGACGTGCCCTTTCTGACCTACGTGGGTCTGGTGTTCCAACAATTGGTTTAACAACAACTTGTTCATCCAATTGTGGTATAGTGGAAGAAGAAACATTTTCTGGAGCGTCTTGAATTTCTTCAAGTTGCACCATTCTCCCACTTACCCTTTTAGAGAGAAACTCTTTCTCTAGAAAAACACCATTACGAGCGACAAATACTTTACCCTCTTCCCGGTTGTAGAAATAATAACCTTTAGTTTTCCTAGGGTATCCTACAAAGAAGCATTTATCAGACTTGGAAGAAAGCTTATCAGACGTCATACGTTTTACATAAGCCTCACATCCCCAAATCTTAAGAAAAGACAACCCGGGACGCTTCCCAGTCCATATCTCATATGGTGTCATTTCCACAGATTTAGATGGAACCCTATTAAGTGTGAAAGCGGCAGTTTCTAGAGCGTATCCCCAGAAGGACAATAGAAGATCACTTTGGCTCATCATAGACCTAACCATGTCTAACAAGGTTCGGTTCCTCCGTTCGGATACTCCATTCCATTGGGGCATTCCTGGCGGAGTCCATTGTAGAACAATTCCACATTGCTTTAGATGTTCACCAAATTCATGGCTTAGATATTCACCATCACGATCAGATCGTAGAAGTTTAATAGTCTTGCCTAATTGATTTTGTACTTTATTTTGAAATTCTTTGAACTTTTCAAAGGATTCAGACTTATGCCTCATTAAGTAGATGTAACCATATCTACTAAAGTCGTCGGTAAAAGTTATGAAGTACTGAAAACCACCTCTGGCCGTGCAACTCATTGGTCCACATACATCCGTATGTACAAGTCCCAATAGTTCACTCGCCCTCTCATTATTTCCTGTGAAAGGCGACTTAGTCATTTTGCCAAGTAAACAAGACTCACATGTGTCAATTGATTCAAAATCAAAAGAACTTAAAAGACCATCTGTATGGAGCTTCTATATGCGCTTCTCATTTATATGACCTAAACGACAATGCCAAGTATATGTGGGATTCAAATCATTAGACTTGAGCCTTTTTGCATCAATGTTATAAATGGGCTTATTCTCAAGATCTAAGTAATATAATCCATTCACCAATGGGCAATTACCATAAAGAACATCATTCAAATAAATAGAACAACACTTGTTCCTTATTATGACCTCATAACCATCATCTTCCTCCAAACATTTTGAAGAAATAATGTTTTTGCCTATGGCGGGAATGTAATAACAATTATTTAATTCCAAAACTAATCCTGACGGTAATGAAAGTGGATAAGTTCCGACGGCCATCGCAGCAACCTTTGCACCATTGCCGACGCGAGCATCCACCTCGCCCTTTGCACATTTCCTTGCTTCTTTAAGCCCCTGCAACGATTTGCAAGTATGAATCATCGATCCGGTATCAAATACCCATGAATCATAAGGACGTGTAGCAGCATTATTAATTTCAATAACATTGATACCTGAATTAGAAGTGTCTGCACGCTTCTTCTTCAGCTCTTCCAGATAAAGCTTGCAATTCCTCTTTCAATGACCGGTTTTCTTGCAGTAAAAACAAGGTTCATCAGCCGCCGGTTTAGGATTAGGAGCTGCTGCAGGCTTAGGCTTAACGCTAGAGATCTCATCTGTAGCCTTAGCCTTAGGCTTGCGCTTTCTCTTCCAGCTATCCTTTTGAACCAAGTTGACTTGACTTGGACCAGATTTCTTGATGCTTGCCTCAGCTGTCTTAAGCATCCCATGCAACTCAGCCAATGTCTTCTCCATGCTATTCATTTGAAAGTTCAAAATGAAAGGCTCATAGCTCACGGGAAGCGACTGGAGAATCACATCTGTGGCTAAATCAGGGTGTAGAGCAGCACCAAGTTTCTCCAGATTCTCAATATAACCAATCATCTTGATCACATGAGGACTGACAGAACCACTTTCAGCTAGCCTGCACGCAAACAAGGACTTTGAGATGTTATACCTCTCAGACCTTGCTTGGTTCTCAAACATGCCATGGAGTCCCTCAATCATATTGTGGGCATCCACGTTCTCATATTGCTTCTGAAGCTCAGAGGACATAGTGGCAAGCATGAGACAGCTAACATCAATTGCATCATTGGTATGCTTCTCATACTCCCTTTTCTGAGCGACAGTAGCATTTTCTGGCAGATCATTAGGATAGGGAAGCTCTAGAATATATTCCTTTTTTTCTTGCTTGAGAACAATTCTCAAGTTGCGATACCAATCAATAAAGTTTGTTCCACTAAGCTTTTCGTTTTTAAGAATCGAGCGCAAATTGAAAGTGTTACTAGCGGTTGGTGCCATGATCTATAACAGAAATATGCAAATATAAGCACTATGTAAATATAAAACTTTTATTAAATATTTTAACAAAAGTTCATTATTCCACTATATGTTTGAAACCGTTTTCCCTCAAAACGACATATAGTGGTTCAAGATCCATATTCAATTTATATCCTAGTGAGCTTTGGCATCACCGCTAGAAATCTAGTGACATAGGTAAGCAACACTTTGCTAATCACATCCCTATATGACTCTTGTTTGTTGGGTGGCATCACATACCCCGGCGCCAACACCATGCCCCAAAGCCCAAAACCGTATTGATAGCTTTGTTAATTAAACCAATACTATGCATGTAAATGTCCGACATTTACCCTAATAATTAAGATAGTTCAGTTACTCTACTTTGGCAGACCTACCATACAACGATCATAATTTTAATAGGTGCAGCTATTGGAAGGGCATATAATTTAATTTTTGTTGAGGGAATCTAGTCTAGCATGTTAATCATATCCAATATAAATAATACATGAAAGAATAGGATGACAGGAACATCATCACATGCAATCATATTAACTGTGAAATAGCATGGCCCCTTTTAATTGGTGATCTCCATCTCCATTGTCATCGCCATGTCTCCCGTCCCTTCAACCATCATGCTTGATGCCTCTATGAACTAACACTTAGCTACTACAACTAATAGCTAGTAATAAATTACATGAGAATATCAAGCATCACAGGTCGACACGCAGGCCGTTATACAATAATATGACAGCCTCAACCCAGCTGTAACAATGATGGCACGCAGGCCATGCAAATCACATACATACATCACATGCATCTTTTAGGCCATACCATTCACAACATTCTCTGCAAAAACGAGTTAGGCGAGAAGCGAATGCTAACGTGTTGCCAAAAAGGGGTGTAACAATCTAGGCGTGTCCATACCATTCACAACCATTCACAACATTCTCTGCAAAACCTCACAAGATTTCATAGATCGTATCTACGAAATCGTAATAGAAATCCTATCGGGAAAATCATATTTGCCCGATTTTGAGTCATTCACAATGCCTCAGTTTCCCATTAGATTTTCATGAGTAGACTGCAGTACATGATTATGATACTATTGGCTTCTCTACTGGCGCACGTAGTTAGTCCCGATGGTGATTCCAGCCGGTAGGGACAAGTCGCGCGTGCACGAAGAAGGAACATAAATAGATCAATGATATATGTATCGCTATCCGCCCATTACTTTGTGAACCTCCCTATGACCATTGATCTAATCAACCCGTACACAAGAACATGTAATAGATCTCATCTAATACATCAGCATATCAACTATATGCACAAGATCCAGATCATAAACTACACAAGGTCGGCTCTGATACCATTGAAAGGGAACGGATAGGCAATGATAGCATATAATAATTTCTACCGTTCAACCAGGAAACCTTGTAAGGAGGGGATCATGGATCGTTACCACTAGACGCGCAGGCGGAGCGGAAGCGAATGTTGGAGCAGCTCGTCCAACGTAGTCGCGCGTCGGTGTAGAGGAAGTAGTCGATCACGTCAAACATCTCCTCCTAGTCCAGCCGTTCAGCACCGCAGCAACAGCAGCGCCTCCTCGCGGTATCCACACGTACGAGGTTGGAACACCGTGCGCGGCGTGCTAGCACCGGCAACACGGTTAGGGTTGTGGGCGAGAAAGAGAGGTGCGCGGCGGCTAGGGTTATAGACTGGTCGTCCGTACCCCTTACCACGCCTCCACTTATATAGACCCTTCTAATGGGCCTTAACAAGTTGGCCCATTAGTGGACTAATCCCACACTGATCAATATCCGTATGTCCCTCACATACGGATCAAATCCGTAATGTCTCTTGGGCATCTTTCCAACAAATACCGGCATCAAGGTCATGGTGATGATGCCCAACCAAAACATTGCCGACGCTGCCTCGAGCCCGTCAAACACGCTCCAGTGGGTAAAGAGCAACGTTGTGCCTCACTTACCCGACACGCAGATCCACGGCGTCGTCGTGGGGAACGAGGTGTTCAAATCGAACCCGGAGTTGAACCTGCAGCTCGTGCCGGCCATGACTAATGTCCATGGAGCGCTGGTGCAGCTGGGCAATCAAGGATGGATCATTCCCGCCGTCCAACGGCAGGTTCAATGACGACATCGCCCAGCCGATGATGAAGCCCATGCTCAACTTCCTGAAGCAGACAGGCTCCTATCTCACGATGAACATCTACCCGTTCTTCGCCTACGCCGCACAACCAGACAAAATCAACCTCGACTACGCCCTGGGGAACTCCAACCCCGGCGTCCTTGACGAAAACACGAGCGACACGTACTACAACCTCCTCGACGCCCAGCGCGACACCGCGCACTACGCCATGGAAGCGCTGGGTGATTATGCAGGAGTGAGCTTATATGTTACAGAGAACAACTGGCCACCGCGTGGTAGAATCATCAAGGGCGGTGGTAGGAGGCTTTTGGGCACCTCCGCTCCTGACGGGGGTGCGGAAACTATAGCAAACGCCCAGGCATACGTGAACAACCTCATCAACCGCGTGCTGGCCGGCCAAACCGGGACCCCACATCGGCCTAACGCCGACTTTGATGTGTACATCTTCGCCCTATTCAACGAGGACAACAAGGGCAGCCCCGACAACGTCGAATCAAACTTTGGCTTGTTCCACCCCAACATGACTAAGGTGTACGAGTTCAGCTTCCAAGGTACAGGTAAGCCACCGGCAGTTCCCACACCAGCACCGGAGAGCTGGTGCATGGTGAACGCAGCGGTCGGGGACGATCGGCTGCAGGCGGCGCTGGACTACGCGTGCGGCCATGGCGCAGACTGCAGTGCTATCCAGCCCGACGGTTCATGCTTTGATCCCAACACCAAGCTCGCTCACACTTCCTACGCTGTCAATAGCTACTACCAAAACAAGAACCGTGCAGCCGGGGCGTGCGACTTCAACAGCGCTGCCTCTATTGTCTACCAGAAACCAGCAGGTCAGATTCTCCCCGCTCGTAACCATTTCAAGTCACTTTAGATATAACGTTTTTTTTTACATTCAATG
Organism: Eleusine coracana subsp. coracana; assembly: GCA_032690845.1. Lineage (NCBI taxonomy): Eukaryota > Viridiplantae > Streptophyta > Magnoliopsida > Poales > Poaceae > Eleusine > Eleusine coracana. Next base: position 50,016,513 of record CM064430.1, read on the forward strand.
GGGGGAAGGGGTAGGAGAACACCGAACCCAAGTCTATTATATTAATGATGATGGTCCCGAAATGGAGTTTGAATCACTACCACATAAATGGTCATAAACAACGTCCTATCAACAACGGTTGCTCTGGAACAGCTGGTAAAAGATTATCAGGAGCGGTTCAAAAAATATGAGTCCTGACCAATAATTGCTGCCTAATGAACCACTGCTGATAATGGGTATCAACAACAATTCATCAAAATTATCAACAACGGTTCATTTAAATGGTGAACCGCTGCTGATAGTCTGCATATCAACAACGGTTCACACTGCTGAACCGCTGCTGATAGTCTATATATCAACAGTGGTTCACTATTCTGAACCATTGTTGATATTTAGACTATCAGCACAGCAGTTCACTTTACTAAACCGTTGTTGATAGGTGCACATCAACAACGGTTCTAGAACCGTTGCTGATAAGCTGACTATAAGCAATGCTTTAGAAGCAGCGCTTCCAGAACCATAGTTGATGATAGGTTCTTAACTGCTGCTAATGGGGTTTTCTGTTGTAATGAATAGGGGTGAGAGTATATATGACCTGCTTGGTTGCATGTCACACATGGCCATGCCACGGGCGTCTTCACCACACTCTATGGCGTGGATTTTTTCCGCCACACTCTGTGTCAAGATTCGCATTGCTTTTGCTACGGCGAACAGGTCCGAGGCTAGCCAAACAGCCCCATAGATTATATGAGGGAAGACATCAAATACTAGGCACTACAAGAGGTGGCATTGCCATACACTTGACTACATAAACCTTGCTTCACACCTATAAATCATAATGTCAAGACCTTTAACACCAGGAAATCTCCAGAGCAACGTCCTCAAGAGGAATACTACATCGACAATGTTTTTGTTGCCCCAATCCAGTTAGATATGGACTTAGATTTTCATTCAGAGAATACAAGGATGGAAAAAAAGTGCACCTCGGCAACACCTCCAGGAAGGGGAATGACACTCAAAGCGTCACCATTGCCAGGATAGAGTAAAGCTTTAGCCCGGTGCACTACATCGCCCTGTTGCACGTGTTGGGTCCATGTAGACTACTAGGGAGTATGAACCATGGGTTGAAAAACCATTGAAAACCGATTGGTTTTTACGGTTTTCGACAAAACCCGTCTGGCTCGGTTTCACCGGATGTTTGGTTTATCAGAAAAACCGAACCTAGATACTGTAGCAAAACGGTTTTCGGTTGGTTTTCCCGGTTTTGCTGATGGGTTTTTAGTAAGAAAAAAAAACTGCTACTGTAGCGATTTTTGAATCCCTGGTATGAACTAGCCAGAAAGAGCCTCAACCTGCAAAAGGATGTACCCAACCACTGATCCCAAGTGAGAGGCAACACGAAGTCCGATCGCCAGGGACATGCAGCGGTCTTCTCGATGGGGAGCAGGTCGCCCTACATGACCACCATATGCTGACGTCCTGAGCATCCAACCACAACAGCCAAAGTGAGCCGAGACCGGTCGGCGTAGCCCGTCGGCCACTTGCATGGTTGTAGACTAGGGAACGGCCGCCATGCCCGACCGCTTGAGCCATGTATGGCTCGCGCGAGCAGCAGGGCACGACGCCTCATCTGCGGCCACACCGCAGACAGCACCCAGCCACTTCAGCCCTCTTTGACTTGCGCGAGCAGCAGGGCCCGACGCCAAATCTGCGGCCGCACCACCACCCAGCCACTTGAGTAGCATCCTTCAAGCCTATCCACAAAGAACGAGCACGTGACATGCCACGAGCGTTGCCCTCAACAGGAGCAACCAAGTGTGAGTTCATGATGTCCCCGTCTAATTCGGTGTGTTTGTTCCATTTTTTACTGACATATACAGACACGTGCGGCCAGAAGCCGGCGATGAGCTGGTGCGTGGCGAACGCCGCGGTCGGGGACGCACGGCTCAAGACGGCGCTGGATTACGCCTGCGGCCACGGCGCGGACTGCAGCGCCATCCAGACCGGCGGTTCGTGCTTCCAGCCCAACACCATGGTGGCACACGCCTCATATGCGTTCAACAGCTATTACCAGGTCAATGGCCGGGCCAGTGGGACGTGCGATTTCTCCGGCGCCGGCACCGTCGTCAACCAGCAACCAGCCAGTAAGCACCAGCTGCCCAGTGCTTATCGATCATTTAATTTTGTGTACTAATTACATATTTTTTGACGGATTTCGTTTGGCAACATATATATAGACACCTGCGGCGCGCCGGGGGCTACCTGGTGCGTGGCGAACTCGGCGGTCAGCGACGCGAGGCTGCAGGCGGCGCTGGACTACGCCTGCAGCAACGGCGCGGACTGCAGCGCGATACAGGCGGGAGGGGCGTGCTTCGATCCCAACACAAAGGTTGCTCACGCATCGTACGCATTCAACAGCTACTACCAGCGCAAGGGACGTGCGACTTCTCCGGCGCGGGCACAATCGTCAACCAGGCACCGAGTGAGTTCACGCCTGCTCGACCGTTGCCCCACAGCTCACATCTGAGTGTAACTAACTTTTGTTCGTTCTACTGTGCAGCGTTCGGAAACTGCGTGCTCCCGTCAAATGGATGAACAGAAGGAACGAACTTGAGAGAAATGTGAAATTCTACACACATGGGAGAAGTGTGAAAGATACTATATCAGTATACAGGAGACGTAAACCTTAATTATAGTATACATCCATACGATAATGTGCTTTGATGAAGTGTTCATTTTCGTCGTTAGAACTAGACAATAAGACCCGGCGCACCTCTCTGAATCGGGTGCTCCCAGGAGCCAGCATAAGCCGGCAAGAATTATCTTGTACTTCATCTCAAACTTACCATGTCATTCATGTCAATGCTCACTGTTACCATCAATTAATAATACTACCGCCATTTACATCCTTTGGATTGTATTGCGGCTCTCAAATTCTAAACACACCAAACATGAATAATTCCCCACAGGCGCTTGTGGGCTTCATTTGTTTTTCTTAGAATTATAGCGGCGGGTAACGTTGATCCGCCGCTACAAATTTTTATTTTTACCTACATTAACATAGCTATAAGGCTGTTGGCCCGCCCCCACGGGGCTCTTTTGCTGTAGTGCACACACAACAACAAGACCAACAACCAATCAAATCGGTAAACTAGAATACTACATGGTTCATTTCAGCAAAAAATAGGTGAAGATGTCAACCAACCTACAAAACACAGATACATCGCCTGAAGCTTGGATACGCGTCGGATATGTATCCGATATGAATACATATCAGATATGCCTTGGATACATATCCAAAGAGTATGAAAAAAATAAATATGAATAATTCCAATACTTAGGCGGTCGGGCCGATATGTATTGGGCCACTGTGGGCCATTATGAGATACGTTTTAGCCTAGACAAAGCCCATCTGAGGGATCCGTTGTCAAGTCAGGCAGAGAGCCAGTGACCGGAGCTGGCTGGCCAAAGGAACGACGGCTGTAGATTCGTTGCGGGGGATGCTACTAGACCATAGCTGTTGTCTGCTGAGGGAGGGAGGGAGAGCGCCAGTGACCGGAGGGAGGGAGGGAGGGAGGGAGAGCGCCGGCTGTAGATTCGTTCGTTGTTGTATGTGCTAAGGAGGGACCGAGGTAGAGGCTATGTGTCGCGTGCCCGACATTGTGCCGTGTGCATTATATCGGGCACACGGCACAAGGGACCTTATGCCGTGTGCAGCAAAAATAACATGGCATAAAAAAAGCCTTTTTGCCATCGGCTTTCCGACCCACGACACATATTGTGTCGTGTGCCCGACATCCCCGACATCTAGCCCACGGTACAAGGGTATTTGCCGTCTAAGAGGTGCCGTTGGCTTTGTGCTGTGGGCGGCCCACGACAAATACGGTGCCGTGGGACAGGACGGTTGTGCCGTGTGCATGTGACACACGGCACATAAGGGTTTGGGGGAGAGAGAGAGAGAAAGAGAGAGGCGGCTGGTGGATTGGGGGCATATTTATACCTAGGGTAAAAGTGAGAGTAGAACGGGCTACTTCATAATGAGCTATGAACAGTTATGGCCCAAACGTACTCTCCTTGATTTTTCCTCCTCTTTCTCCTTTTCTTTTTTATTTTCAGCTATTGTATTAAATGGTTCTAAAAAATATTATATTATATTTTTTAAAATATATTAAAATGTATCAGATTATTTGATAAAATGATGTATTGACGTATCCATGAGGACGTTGCATTGAACTCAAGACCTCTGGTCTAATACCATGTTAAGCTACTATGTACCAACCAGTTACACCCACCAACCTAAGCTGATAGGAAAGGATGGATAATTCACTCATGGTTCAACAAGAATCACTCCATTTGAACATACCGCAAGCCATAGGGTGAAAACCGAAACAATAATGATGATATATACCGGTAAATTTCTTATCTAACTGCTCGGGAGGTGTGCCACAACCATGGATCTGGAAGCCCAAATCCTCTTCAAGCACAACAACAAGAAGGGATGATGGCCAGGGTTTTCAAAACCAAAAAAACTGTCTGGTTAATTAACCTAAGTAACCAAAAAACTGGTTGGGTCGAGTTTCGTCGGAAGTCCCATTTTTATGAAACGGAAAGTTTAACCCGCGATGGGTCGCGCATTGATGCGAGCATGCGACCCCTTCGCCCTTGGCCTAGCCTGTTCTGGCCTTGGGCTGGCTCAACTAGAGGCAGGGGGAGTGCGGCACAGCGGGGGGCAGGGCACGATGAGGTAGGCAGAGCGTGGCAGGCGAAGCACGGCGGAGCGCAGTGGTGGGCTGGTGGTGGAGGCGGCGCTAGCACGGAGGCCATGGTGGAGCGATGGCGGAGCGCGTCGGTGGGGTGGGCGGTGCGTCAAGGCAGCGACAGCGAGGGCGTTGTCGCGACGCTGGCCGGCGGTTATCGCCGGCGGGTTATGGTGTTCGGGTAGCCCAGGGCCAAATAATTCCAATGGATGTAGAAGGTTTGGGGGGGGGGGGTGAGCTCGACGGTGGGTGGCAGAGTGACGGTGCGGTGAGGCGGCGTCCGGCACCGCTAGAGCCGTGGGTGGCAGGCGGGTTGCGAGCGGGGCTCGCGGCAAGGGAGCATGGCACGACGCGGGCAAAGCTCAGCCGAGGCTCGGCAGAGGCGGACGTGGCAGTGTGTAGTCTGAATGCGGAGGGACAGGTGGCCTGCGGTGGGTGGGGAAAATAGACGATTTTTCTGGTTAACCGGTCTGTTTTTGCCTGGCTCGAAAACTGGTCCGGTCCCTCTTTCTAAATCTTGGTGACGGACACTCAGTACTGATGAGCTAGTGTAAACGCATATGTTTCCTTCTCGTCTACCAACATTCACCAATAGTCTACTCTGGAGCTCATTGTTGCCACTTGCTAAATGTGTTTCTCCACACAACGACAAAATTAAGCTATGGTCGTTGGCATGTACTGATGCCAACTCAAGTGGACTGAACAATCACATCTCCTGAACTATGTACTATATTTTTGTGGAGGTATGTATGAACGACTGCCTAATCTTTCAAATGTTTGAACCTTGCAGTATGAAGGACGCCAAAGGGGCGGCTTTCTGGGGCCATCTGACCAGACGAGTTTTGGTAAGATCAAGCCTGATAATAAATCGCTCTCTGCTGCATATGGTCCCACGTCCTGTAAAGGAGTAGACCGGTCTTCTGGTCACCTCGCTTCGTCCTTTTATTTGCCGTGTGGAATAAGAAGATGTGATATGCACAGCAACATTGGACTATTGTGCCAATCTACTGTGCACTACTGTAAAGTGCTAAGTCTTCCCTAGCACTTTGAAAGAAGTTAATGACGGTCGTTGGCCTGGATTGGTGCCAATTCGTGTGGACTGAACAATTACACAATTCTCTGACCCGAGCAATTTTGCAAAAAAAGACTGTTGCTTCCTAATAATAACTAGTTTTTTTTTGCACATACAGCACGCACATACGATTATCCATGTCCATAACATATAGTAAGAATGTTTTATTGATAATATTTAATCATAACCTTCTTAGCCACTTTGTTAATAACATGACAGACATGACACATGTGAAAACCTGAAGAGGTAACAACACGCTGTTATAACATTAAGAATTAGAAACCATCAAATTTAATGAGTATAATGTACAATTGAACACTATTTAAATAATAACACTTAGCTACAACATTTGATACACTTATTTTTAAAGAGTTATTTTACATTTAGTAAAGGTGGCACAAAATTAAACATGGAAGTAAAAAGAGTCACACTGGCCTTTCTGAAGGGTGTAGCTCGTGGGCCTCTCGTTTATTCTCCCACTACTGTTCCTCATCGTTGTACTTTGGACACAGGTTTGTGGAAATTGTTTTGGCTCTTTAGTGGATCACGATGCTTGTCATGCTTTCATCTTGTGGCACACTTTTGAAAATCGGACACAAATCCAAATCAGTCTGTTTTTGAAATTGTTTTGGCTCTTTGCATTTCTCTGACAATATTTATAATCCACAAGCATCAAAATTTCTCACTGATAAAATATAAAAGGAGTAGTACTTGACGCCAGTGACAAAAAAAAATGACTTAATTTGCAGAACTCAGCAATTCGCATCTAACACATAGAAACATGGATGCTTGCAAACCGAGCGTGAGGATGCCCCATTGGATGCGGTCTGCTGACGAGGATATGATGACGGGTGCTAGGTGGTGAGATGGATAGGCAGATCAAAGACCAGATTGGGATCGAGAGAGATTGCGACCGAGGATTTGGACGAAGGGGAATTCGAAAGATTGGAAAAAAATGGAAGGGAAATAAATCATTTGCATCAATTCGGGGTGGGTACGGGATCACAATGAAGTTTGGGGGCTAGCTTATGATCCATGAGAAAAATCAGATGTAGGGATTGGGGATGAATACAAAACCGTAAACTTTCCTGACCAGTGTCAGGTTTTTAAACGAAGAGATTGGCCCCATCATTGACCAAGCGACCAGTAGAACAAGTAGATGTTGGTCTAACCACATATTAGAAGGATGGATAGAGTAGCTGAGGGTGATAATAATTGGTAGGATGTTTAGTCTTCATAATATAGATAGATTATGCTGTCCTTGATATATTTGCACCATGCAAGAAGAGAGAGAAACTGTACAACATCAGTGCACTATTGTCATCGTTGACGCTTGACCTTCTCGGCAGATTTGTTTTTCCACACAAAGTAGAAAAACTTTGGAAAATACGAGCAAGATACAAATGCTGTGGAGTTTTAATAAGTCGTTGGCCTATCCATGACAAGGACACTACGGTAGGAAGATGCAGATACACAAGTGGCCGGCTGGCCCGCAGCGAAGGTGAAATATTGGCATTGACCCTGCGCGTGCCTTCACACAGCAGGGGCGTCGAGAAATTGACAGCGTAAATTGTCGCCAGTCTTCACAACTCGCGCCGCACGGTAGAAGCCACTTAGTGCGGAGTAGTGGCATTCTTCATTGACGGTCTTGCAGTACTACGACCACCAATGATCCATAGGAGTCTCAGGAACAGTGAATGGAATGATGTGGTGGAGAGGTTTCAAAAAAAATAAATAAATGGAAAGGTAAACTATTATCTAGTGGAGGACGGCTAATTCTTATAAATGCCGTCCTTAGTAACCTTCCAGTGTTTATGATGTCCTTCTTTGAGATATCAGAAGGTGTCCTAAAGAGATTAGATACTATCCGCTCCAAATTCTTTTGGGAGGGAGAAGGACATAAAAAGAAGTATCACCTGACAAAATGGGAAATTCTATGCCAACCCAAAGATCAAGGTGGCCTTGGAATAACCAACCTTTGTGCTAAAAACATATGCCTTCTAAGTAAATGGTTTTATAGGCTACTCAACGAAGATGGTATGTGGCAACGATTACTTACAAACAAATACTTATCTGGTAAACCTTTGACTAATATTCAAAGGAAGCCATGTGATTCGCACTTCTAGGCTGGATTACTAAAGGTCAGGGATGAATTCTTTAAATGGGGTTCATTCCGAGTTAAGGATGACAGCCAAGTGAGATTCTCGAAAGACACTTGGATAGATAATACACCTCTAAGTGAGCAGTTTCTAGAATTATTCAATGTGGCAAGATGGAAAGATGTTACAGTTCAACATGTTTTCCAGACCACCCCTCTTAACCTTTCTTTTAGGAGACCTATAACTGACAATAAGTTGGTTGAATAGAATAACATGACCGCCAAGCTAAGTGTTATTAGGCTTGATGAGGAATCTGATACTTTTAAATAGAATTTACATGAGAACGGCATATTCACGGTGCGTTCAATGTATAACGCTATGTTGCTCCAAAATAGGTCAAGACTAAGGCACTTGTGGAAAATAAAGCTTCCCTTAAAGATCAAGATATTCTTGTGGAACCTCTCCAAAGGTGTTACTTTGACTAAAGATAATTTGTCAAAGAAGCATTGGAAAGGTTCACGAAAATGTTGTTTTTGTAATGCTAATGAAACAATACAACATCTATTTTTCGAATGCCATGTAGCTCAGAATATATGGCGCATTTTTACAGTTGCTACTGGTTTACCAAAACCTTTAAATACTACACATATTTCGGGGAATTGGCTGCACACAAAGGGAGTGCAAGGAAAGAGACTAATTGTCACGGGTGTGGCTGCCATATTATGGTCAATATGGCTGTGCAGAAATGATTATGTGTTTGACAAAAAACCAATTATCTCTTTTATGCAGGTGGTCTTCAGAGCGATCTATTGGTTCCGCTCTTGGAAAATACTATAAAAGGATGTCCACAGGGAAGCTGTTGTGAGAATATGCCAGTTGGTGGAGGTGGTAGCTATGAGTGTCTTCGCATCCAACAGATGGCCAGTGCGATATAGGATTTGTTTCTGAATTTTGCGCCTCTTTGTGCGCCACATGCTATAATAAGGTTATCTTTGTGGCTGTATGCAAACCTGCAAAAGGCCGGAACCTTGTTACATTATCTAAAAAAATGCAAGAATAGAGAAAATGTACAACATCAGTGGCACTATTGTCATCGTTGACGCTTGACCTTCGGGGCAGATTTGTTTTTCCACACAGTTGAAAAAGCTTAGAAAATACGAGCAAGATATATACAAAATGCTGTGAAGTTTTAGTAAGTCGTTGGCCTATCCATGACAAGGACACTACGGTAGGAAGATGCAGATACACAAGTGGCCGGCTGGCCCGCAGGGAAGGTGCAATATCGGCATTGACCCTGCGCGTGCCTTCACATAGGGGCGTCCAGAAATTGACAGTCTTCACAACTCGCGCCGCACGGCAGAAGCCACTTAGTGCGGAGTAGTGGCATTGTTCATTGAGGGTCTCGCAGTATTACGGCCACCGACTATAAATTCCCGCGCACGCTTCATTCTTTCCTCACCCGATCTTCGTCATCTCTCACTGCCACCGTAGAATAGCATGTCGCTCACTCACAGCCCCTTCCGCGTCCTCCTCAGCGCCGCATTGCCGCTGTTCTTCATCTCCCGTGCCATAGGTAAACCACGCATAAAAACGGATGTTTGAGAAGACAAAGCGACGCATGCACTATGGTGAAGTTTTCATTACTCTCTTGTATTTCTGTGACATCATCACTGTGTATTGCAGAGGCGGCCGACGCGGGCATGATGAGCTGGTGCGTCGCGAACTCGGCGGCCAGCAACGCGCAGCTGCAAGCGGCGCTAGACTATGCCTGCAGCAACGGCGCCGACTGTAACGCAATCCAGCCCGGCGGCTCGTGTTATCAGCCCGATACCTTGGTCGCACATGCCTCGTACGCGTTCAACAGCTACTACCAGAGCATGGACCGGGACAGCGGCGCGTGCGACTTCGCAGGCGCAGCTTCCATCGTTAACCAGCAACCAGCCGGTGAGCACCTGCTGCTCAGTCAGTCTTGTTTCATTACATCGAGTATTTGAACCCATTATTCTCTTTCGGATGTGTAGATACCTGCGGCAAGACGGCGGCGAGCTGGTGCGTGGCAAACTCGGCGGTCAGCGACGCGCGGCTGCAGGCGGCGCTGGATTACGCTTGCAGCAACGGCGCGGACTGCGGCGCCATCCAGAAAGGAGGGTCGTGCTTCGAGCCTAACACCAAGGTTGCTCACGCTTCCTACGCGTTCAACAGCTACTACCAGCGCAAGGGCCGCGCGACCGGGACGTGCGACTTCTCCGGCGCCGCCTCCGTCGTCAGCCAGGCACCAAGTGAGTTCATGCTGCTTTGGCCGTTACCCTACGTTTCCCGCAGCTCATGTGCTAGCCGTACTAATATTTGCTCTGTTTCTGTCTACTGCAGAGTTCGGAAACTGCGTATTCCCGTCAAATGGCTGAAAAGAAGAAACAATGTAACGGATAAGTGTGAAGCATACCATTATCAATATACATGACACATACGTCTTACAGGGATATATACATATCTATATGACAATGTACTTTCATGAAACATTTCCTATATTCTTTATTAGATAATAAAAGGCTTTGGAGCTCTGCTTTATTAACAAAAGCAGCCAACATTCAGTAACGCTAGGATTACCAGATTACATGAAAGCACTCACGTTTGCTCGAAAGATCCTTGCACATTTCCATTCTCAAAACCAAAACCTGGCTTAAAAACTGTGAGAAACCATATAGATATGTGTCATGATTGCTATATTTGTGATAAGTAATTGACTTGAGCGGATTTGATGTTTGAGTTGAAATGTGGGAATCCAGAGATTGCATGGGTTTATATATCATGGTTATGACTAACCAGAGTTGGTGGAGATATTGGTGATATTGCAGGAGATGGAAAATGTGTTTGCTTGTCTTATAATGTGTAGATCACTGGAGTCAATTTGGCGGTCAACGACGAGAGGATCAGGCACAAGTAGGGGACTTGGGGTCAGACGATCAGGATGTCAGGTGAAGTCAATGGTGATCCACACCGTACACGTGGAGACGCAAAAAGTACGAACGGTTTGGCGGTTAAGGCTCAAAACCGTGGTGGTGATGAAGACGGCGTGTTGACAAAGTCAAAGCGAATGGGATGCCGGTGCAAGTGACAAGGGGGCCTGATGGACAGGGACTAGGAGAGACTTGCTGGTGATCAGGATCGCGGGACAAGGTGACACGCGTCGACATCGAGAAGTCGCGCTTTGAGAAGCGTGCAAGGCGGTTTTCCGGTTTGGGCCTCAAAACCGGTGGCGGTGGTTGGTTGTGCACGTGGTACCATCATGGAGTTTGCTTCGAAATGAAGCAAAGACGTGAAGCGTCCGATGGCATTCGGGCGATGAGGAAAAAAATGGATGATTATGCCCCTGGTGGTAGGTGGGTGTGTTATGTACGTCAAGGGTAGAGTGGTCATATGAACAATAGACCCGAGGCCTATATAAGGAGAGATGTGGCTAGTGAGAGAGGTGCCTCTCTTCGTATTAGCCTTGTGTTAGGACTCTATTCAAAGTGCTAGGAGAGAACTTCATGTTTTAGAGCAGAGGAAAGGGTGTGTGAGAGACATCTCTTGCTCTTCCAAATAGTAGGAGGAAGAGGGTGGCTTCCTAGACTTGTATCTATGGATCTTGTAAGCACCTTTCTATGATATGAGAAGTATTTTCGTGCTCAAGATCTCCCTCTTCACTTGAATCCCGAAATTCCCCTTTTCCTATTTTCGGAGCTATTTTCATGGTGATTTTCGATCTCGATTTGGAGTGAGTTTTGGGATGGATTTTATGGGGGATCTTAGTGCTATGATGTGCTAGAACAATCCCATATAGGTCTTTGACCGAATCATAGGCATGAGCACCTTTGATTTCAACATTTTTCTCAAGTTTCCCCCTTTTGGTGTTCTTGGCACAAGATCTGAAATTTCTGATGATTCCTTGTGTTTTTGGAGTGGATCTCTTTAGAGGAGGGTCGTGATATATTAAGGATCATCTAGTCCAAATTTTGTGATTTTTGGAGTTCGTTTAATAGGGTTTTGGTAATTTTCTTTCCCGAATGGAGCTACTGTTTTGACCATGATGGAACTTCTGTGACAGTGACGGAACTTCCGTCAAGAACCACGGAACTTCCATGGGTGACAGTGTTCCAGTCGCTCGGAATTTCCGTAATTGACGGAACTTCCGTCGGGCACCACGAAACTTCCGTCGGGTACCACAGAACTTCCGTCAGGCTCTGTTCTGTGACCTTTCGGACCTTCCTTTTTTGATTTTTGGTTCTTTTGTGCTTCCGCTATGTGTCTTTTTGGTTTGAGTAATTCCTAGAGTTAACACATCACAAGTTGGTATGTGTAATCTTGGTAACTTGGTTAGAGGTTGGTTCGGGTTGTAGTTGGGACATAGGTCAAGTTCTCGAGAAGAATTTTAATTGGCTCCTATTCACCCCCCCCCCTCTGGTCGCCTTCTTGGTTCTTCAATTGGTATCAAAGCCGGTTTGATCACTAGTTGACCTTCACCGGCTTTGTGATTCGAAGGCGACATGGAGAAGCCTGCTGTTAAGCTGTGGATGTTTGATGGAGAGGACTTCTCCTACTGGAAGTCACGGACCAAGGCGTATCTGCTAAGTCAAGGACGTGCAATTTAGGAGATTGTTGATCAGGAGTATGCTATATCACAAGACCTGGACACTGCTTCTGCAGGTGAGTTAGTCAGGTATGAGAACAACACCAAAGCTGTCAATATTCTGCTTTCTGCACTTGGTAGGAGCGAACATGATGCACACCTTGACACTGCTCATGGTATTTGGGATAAGCTCTGCACTTACCATGAGGGTACCAACCAAGTCAAGTCTATGCGTAAGGATTCTTACAATAGACAGTACCAAACCTTTGCACAGAAACCGAGCGAGTCACTAGATGACACCTTTCGTAGGTTTGAGGTAATTGTGTGCAACTTGCGGGCTTGTAGTACCCTTGTGTACAATGACAATGATAGAGCTAAGCAACTGCTGTACTCACTTGATGAAAATGTTTGGGGGGTTAAAATTGCTGCTCTAGAAGAAACTACTGAATTCAATACCCTGAACTGTGAGCAACTATATAGCAAGCCGAAATCTCATGAACTGTCTAGGAAATCTCATCCCAATCTTGCTATTCCTGTTCTTAGCATGGCTTTGCTTTCTAGTTCTCAGAAAGGTGATCACAGTTGTGCTTCTCATAGAACTAACCCCTCACTTGACATGTCTTCCTTGGAGTATGCTTTATCTTCTCTTGTTGCAGCTTCGAACAAACAGATGGAGTGCATTCCTGACGAGGAGATGTCCTTGCTCACAAGAAAGTTTAGAAAGTTCTACAACAACCGGAAGAAGAGAAGAGGAGATGGTTCACGAACCTGCTTTGAGTGCGGTGACCCGGGACACTCCATCACTGATTGTCCCAAGAAGAACAAGAAGGCCGGGTACCGCGGCAACAACACTGAAGACTTCAAGCAGAAGAAGAACCGCTTCTACAAGAAGGGTAAGAACTCCAAGAAGTTCGCCAAGACCATTGCACACGCCTGTGTTGCCGCCTTGAGCGATGTCGACCTCACATCAAGCGAAGGCCTTTCAAGCTCGGAGGAGGAGGTTGAAAAGCCACGAGTCAAGAGGAAGGATGACTTCACCGGGCTTCGCTTCATGGCAAAGAATGACCATGACACCGACTCTGGATCCGACTCCGACACAAGCGAGGTACCTCCCACTCTCGATGAGCTCTCTTCTGAAATTGATCATTTGCGCAATGTTCTGCTCATGCAAGATGATAAGCTTCACAGTGCTGTTCATGAGGGTAGAGAGCTTAAGTCTAATTTGGAGAGTGCTGATTTTGAAATTGCTTCGCTTAGGTCCAAGCTTGCTCGTGAGGACATTGTTGTTGAGTGTGAGTCTTGTCAAGTTGATGAGTGATCTTGCACAGAGGGAGAGTATGCATGCTCAAGTTGCCAGTCAACTTGAGAGTGCCCTCAAGGAGCTTGATGAGTTCAAAGCTAGACTAACTCATTTAGGTGCATGTCAGAAGTGCCCCAAGCTCACAGATGAGTTGGAAGCTCAGTCCCTTAAAATCAAAGAGCTTGAGTCCAAGTTGCTTCATGAGACTCGCTCTAAGGTCCTTCCACCACCCTGTGAGATGTGTGTCTCTCTTAAGGACAAGCTTATAATCACTAGGGAGGAAAACAAAGCCCTAGTTCAATAAAATGACTATCTTGTGTCTAGGCTCCAGAGAACCCTAGTGAGTAAAGAGAAGATTGAGAGTAATTTGGCAAGAGTGAAGGAGAGTGCTTCTAGATCAACCTATAACTTGGGTTTGGGTTTTGAGAGGTGCGACAAGGAGAGTGAGAATGTGGGTAAGTTTGTACCTAGCTCCAGCTACAAGGATGAGGAAAACACCATTAAACCCACTGACATATACTATCCACCTAATCCAAAACCCTCTTTCAACCTAAAGCAAACAGAGAAGCCAAAACCTAACCCTGCAATGCAAACCAAGCCTAATCCTAAAGGTGTCTACATTTACATGTTTTGTGGTCGCAAGGGTCACTTGGATGAATTCTGTTTTAGGCGTAAGAGAATTGAGAGGAAGCAAGCTGAGTTGACTAGGGATGCTTTTTATAATGATTTTGTTGACTTTCAGCCTCGCTCTTTTTCTCGTGCCTATCATGGACAGGGTCATTCCTCATATGGCTTTGATTCATGAAACAGAGGCTTTGCGCAACAGCGCTTTGGCGCCCCACGTTTTCCCCATCGTGGTGAGCGTCACTCGCGTGGATTTGGCTTTCACACAGATGATTTCTATCCTCATAACTCAAGGTTTGAGTCGAGATGCTTTGACAGGCCATGTTTTTCCCATCGTGGTTCTCGTCCCATGCGTTCGAATGATAAAGTGCAAAGAACTGTGATGACTACTACTGGTCGTATGGTTAAGTGCTGGATTCCCAAAGCTTTTTGACTAACCCCAGCACTGAGCCATCGACTTTCACTTCTCATTCTTTGTAGGCAGCATGTGGAGGCTTGGAGAACAAGTGGTTGATGGATTCCAGGTGTTCGCGCCACATGACCGGAAATGCAAAGTGGTTCTCCAGCCTCACTCCCTTGAAGCGTCGGGAGTATGTGACCTTTGGAGATGACAAGAGAGGAAGAGTGAAGGAAAGAGGCGCGACAAAGGTAAATGAGAACTTCACTCTCAATGATGTTGGTTTGGTTGAGTTTCTCAAGTACAATCTCCTCTCTGTCTCTCAGCTTCTGGATGTTGGTTTGGAAGTGCGCTTTAAATCGAATGCTTCTTGTGTTCTTGATTCGAGTGGTTCCTTGGTTTGTGGGATTTCTTGCATTGGTAGAGTTTTTCAGGCTGATTTTGCTGGTTCTCCTGGTTCTCACAAGTGCTTGTTTGCTCAATCTTCTTCTGAGCTCTGGAAATGGCATAGGAGACTGGGTCACATGAGCTTTGACTTGTTATGTCGCTTGAGTGGCCTAGGTTTGATCCGAGGATTGCCTAAGCTCAAATTTGACAAGGATTTGGTCTGTGCTCCTTGTCATCATGGGAAAATGATTGCCGCTTCTCATCCACCAATCAATTTGGTGATGACTGAACGCCCTGGAGAGTTGCTTCATATGGACACTGTTGGTCCTTCTCGGGTTCATTCGGCGGGTGGGAAGTGGTATGTTTTTGTGATTGTTGACGACTACTCTCGCTACTCTTGGGTCTACTTTCTTGAGAGCAAGGATAATGTGTTTCATTACTTTCGGAGCTTCGCTTTGAGGTTGTTAAAGGAACTCCCTGGTGCATTACGAGCAATTCGCAGTGATAATGGCACCAAGTTCAAGAACTCCTCCTTTGATACTTTCTGTCTTGAGCATGGTATTGAGCATTAGTTTTTAGCACCTTGGGTTGCCCAGCAGAATGGTGTGGTTGAAAGAAAGAATAGAACCTTAGTGGAAATGGCCCGGACGATGCTCGATGAGCATAGGACTCCGAGGCGGTTCTGGGCTGAGGCCATTAGCACTGCTTGCTATGTTTCCAATCGGATTTTCTTGCGCTTAATTCTTAATGTGACTTCTTATGAGCTGCGTTTTGGGAGAAAGCCCTCGGTTTCTCATTTGCGTGCCTTTGGTTGAAAGTGCTTTATTCTCAAGCGTGGCGATCTTGATAAGTTTGAGTCAAGGTCTTCCGATGGAATCTTTCTTGGTTACTCTCTTCATGGTCATTCCTATAGAGTTTTAAATTTGGAGACTAACACCATCGTAGAATCCTGCGATGTAACCTTTGATGAATCAAACTCTTGTGCAAGGAATATGATTGAGTCTACAGGTGACAAAGAGATGAAGGAGAGCATCTTTGGAGAAGAGGACCTACAGGGCTTGGATGATGATGATGATGAGTCATTCCATTCCACATCCGAGCTTGTTTGTGCTGCTACCACTACACCAATAGAGGGTCCAGAAGCTTCTACATCGACTTCAGCAGCTGTCGAGCAAGCTCCAGCTATGGTTGAGGGGGATGTACACTCTGAGAGAGAGGCTCCTCACCATTTTCAGCATCGACATCCACCTCAACAGATGATCGGTAATCTCTATGAGAGGACAACAAAGTCAAGGTCTGCACATCTAGCTTGTTTTACCAATTCTCTCTTTGTTGCAACCTTTGAACCCTGGGATGTTGGACATGCACTATCTGATGAACATTGGGTTAGTGCCATGCATGAGGAGTTGGAAAATTTTGAGATAAACGAAGTCTGGACCCTGTAGAGCCTCCCAAAAATGTCAATATCATAGGAACCAAGTGGGTGTTCAAAAACAAACATGGAGAGGATGGTGAGGTTGTGAGAAACAAGGCTAGGCTAGTTGCTCAAGGTTTTAGCCAAGTGGAGTGCTTAGATTATGGTGAAACCTTTGCTCCTGTTGCTCGCATAGAAGCCATTAGGATCTTGCTTGCATTTGTTGCCTCCAAGGACATTAGACTCTATCAAATAGATGTCAAGAGTGCTTTACTAAATGGTTTCATAGAGGAAGAAGTGTATGTGAGGCAACCCCCTGGCTTTGAGCACCACAAATACTCAAATCATGTGTACAAGCTTCAGAAGGCTTTGCACGGTCTAAAGCAAGCACCTAGGGCATGGTATGCTAGGCTTAAGACCTTCTTGCTAGAGCGTGGGTATGTCATGGGGTGTGTTGATAAAACCTTGTTCACTTTCAAGCATGGCAATGACTTTCTAATGGTTCAGATTTACGTGGATGATATCATCTTTGGTGGTTCCTCTCATGCTCTTGTGTCCAGGTTTCAGAAAGCTTTGGAGAGTGAATTTTAGATGTTGATGATGGGAGAGCTCACCTTCTTTTTTGGGCTTCAAATCAAGCAGTGCAAGCAAGACACTTTCATACATCAAGCCAAGTACACGAAGGATCTCCTGAAGAAGTTCGACATGGTCAATGTGAAGCCGTTGTCTATACCAATGTCCACTACAACGGCTCTTGACCCTGATGAAGACTGTGAAGCGGTGGATCAAAGGAAGTACATGAGCATGATTGGCTCCCTCTTGTACCTAACAGTGACAAGACCCGATATACACTTTGCGGTGTGTCTTTGTGCTCGCTTTCAAGCTTCCCCAAGGATGACTCATCGCAAGGCTGTCAAGCGCATCTTCAGGTATCTCAAATACACCCTTGAGTTTGGTCTTTGGTACTCTGCATCTTTATCTCTTGATCTCATTGGGTATTCGGATGCGGACTTTGCTGGGTATAGAATTAATAGTAAGAGCACTTTTGGTACTTGCCATTTCTTAGGTACTTCTTTGATTTGTTGGTCTTCTCGTAAGCAGTCGAGTGTTGCCCAATCCACCACAGAGGCTGAGTATGTAGCTGCTGCTCACAAATCCTATGGGTTGTATCTACCATGAGGGACTATGGGTTAACTTTTAAAGGTGTTCCACTCATGTGTGATAACTCCAGTGCTATATGCTTAGCCAAAAACCCAGTCCAACATGGTAAGGTCAAACATATCAATGTGTAATTTCACTTCCTGAGAGACAATGTTGAGAAGGGAGACGTTGAGCTCCAATTCATTGATACCAAAAACCAACTAGCTGATATCCTCACCAAGCCACTAGATGCTTTGAGACATGCTTTTCTTCGGGGGGAACTTGGTGTTTGTCATCCCTATGGCATCATTTGAGGGGGAGTTGGTTTTCTCTTGCATATATATATCTTACCATTTTGCATTGCATCTCATATGTAATATATGCATTGGTAGATAAGCTTTAATTCTTATGCTTTCTTGCATTTCTCTTTGCTATGATTGAGCTTGAGCTAAGTTGTGTGGATATGATGGTAATCTCTTATGCTTAGATTTTCTAGATGGCCAATTATAAACTCATGTGAGCAACTTGCTAATCTTAAACATAAACTGAGCTTCTTATGAACCTTATGATCTAATCTTACTAAAACTTGCTCACTATATGTATAATTGCTTTTATCCTTGTTGAAGCTTGCATTAAGGCTAGTCTAGAGGATGTCTTGGCTTTGGCACCTTGTGTTTGTGAAATGGAAGGCTTTACAAATGTTTAGCTCATGATGAAACATTGTGGGAACGCGTGTTCCTTTTGCCGCAAAGGCATGCTCTTTTGTCTTGCGCATAATCTTGAAAAATCTGCTAAGTGCTTTGATCAAGAACTACTCAATAATGCTAAATCCAAATACTATAACTTGAAGCCTCGGGGTGTTTGCCGTACCCAGTCGTGCGACCCTCCGCATGGATAAGAGGACACATGAGGATAAACTATAATCACTTGATCAACTGAGTGTCTGTTTCATATGTGAGCGTTTGTAGAGCTCATTTTCTGCGAGTGCTTGTTGCCCTTGTTGAGATTGAACCTAGCTAGATTCTTATGATTCACTTGGTGCTTGTTTTGCCTTAGATGAGAGTACTTACATATGTGGTGGCAGATTTTCTCATGATAAGAAAAATTTGATTCTATCTAAGCTAGTCAATCTTCCTGATTAGCCTGTATTTCTCATGGTGTTTATACCTTGCTATCTATTTTTGATATTTGCATGATTGGGAACTATTGCCTTTACACTTCATGGCACTATGGTTATGATTAACAAAGTTAAATGCTTGTTTGCATAATTGTTGAAGCTCCTTAGGTTTGTATTTTCACGCATTGCATGTTTGCTCATTCTTTTGCCTCTTTGATGAGTTCATTGCCAAAGGGGAAGAAAATTTTGGGGTCATACACAAATAATGCTAAGAAACTCATATGTTCCGTTTTGCACTACTTGAGACCTACCACAACTTGAGGGGGAGCATATCATGATCTTGAGCGGTTTCTGGCGTTTTTCACATTCTTTACATCTCAAGTCGCTTTCTTTGCCAACTCTTGGTTTTGTGATCCCTACTTTCTAGATGGCTTGTTTTCACCTTTTCTTTGGGTTTGGCCATTTGGATGTGCTTATTCGGCTTCACATTTCAATCTCTAATCTTTGTGCATTTGGTGTTGTCAATGTACTCATCAAGGGGTAGATTGAGAAACCATGTGGATATGTGTCATGGTTTGCTATATTTGTGATGAGTAATTGACTTGAGTGGATCTGGTGTTCGAGTTGAAATTCGGGAATCCAGGGATTGCATGGGTTTGCATATCATGGTTATGACTAACTAGAGTTGGTGGAGATATTGGTGATGTTGCAGGAGATAGGAAATGTGTTTGCTTGTCTCATGATGTGTAGGTCACTGGAGTCAACTTGGCGGTCAACGACGAGAGGATCAGGCACAAGTAGGGGACTTGGAGCCAGACGATCGGGATGCCAGGTGAAATCAAGGGTGATCCACACCGTACACGTGGAGAGGCAAGAAGCACGGATGGTTTCGCGGTTGATCCTCAAAACCGTGGTGGTGATGAAGACGGCGTATTGACCAAGTCAAGGCGAACGGGATGCCGGTGCAAGTGACAAGGGGGCCCGATAGACAGGGACTGGGAGAGACTTACCGGTAGTCAGGATCGCGGGACAAGGTGACACACGTCAACATCGAGAAGTCATGCTTTGAGAAGCGTGCAAGGCGGTTTCTCGGTTTGAGCCTCAAAACCGGTGGCGGTGGTTGGTTTTGCACGTGGCACCATCATGGAGCTTTCTTCGAGATGAAGCAAAGACGTGAAGCATCCGATGGCATTTGGGCGATAAGGAAAAAGATGGACGGTTATGCCCCCGGTGGTAGGTGGGTGTGTTATGTAGGTCAAGGGTAGAGTGGTCATGTGAACAATAGACCCTAGGCCTATATAAGGAGAGGTGTGGCTAGTGGGAGAGGTGTCTTTCTTCCCATTAGCCTTGTGTTAGAACTCTATTCAAAGTGCTAGGAGAGGACTTCATGTTTTAGAGGAGAGGAAAGGGTGTGTGAGAGACATCTCTTGCTCTTCCAAATAGTGGGAGGAAGAGGGTGGCTTCCTAGCCTTGTATCTATGGATCTTGTAAGCACCTTTCTATGATATGAGAAGTATTTTCGTGCTCAAAATCTTCCTCTTCACTTGAATCCCGAAATTCCCCTTTTCCTATTTTCGGAGCTATTTTTGTGGTGATTTTCGATCTCGATTTGGAGTGAGTTTTGGGATGGATTTTGTGGGGGATCTTGGTGCTATGATGTGCTAGAACAATCCCATATAGGTCTTTGACCGAATCATAGGCACGAGCAACTTCGATTTCAACATTTTTCTCAAGTTTCTCTTTTTTGGTGTTCTTGGCACAAGATCTGAAATTCATGATGATTCGTTGTGTTTTTGGAGTGAATCTGTTTAGAGGAGGGTCGTTATGTATTGAGGATCATCTGGACCAAATTTCGTGATTTTTGGAGTTCGTTTGATAGGGTTTTGGTAATTTTCTTTCCCGAACGGAGCTGCTGTTTTGACCATGACGGAACTTCCGTGACAGTGATGGAACTTCCATCAAGAACGATGGAACTTTCGTGGGTGACAATGTTCCAGTCGCCCAGAACTTCCGTAATTGACGGAACTTCCGTCGGGTACCACGGAACTTCCCCCTTTGACTACCTCATCAAAGCGAAGATTCCAACTCCGAGATGCTTGCTTTAGTCCATAAATGGACTTTTGAAGCTTGCATATCTTCCTAGCATTTTGTGGATCGACAAAACCTTCAGGCTGTGTCATGTACACATCCTCACTTAGGTTTCCATTAAGGAAAGCCGTTTTGACATCCATTTGCCATATCTCATAATCATAAAATGCGACAATTGCTAGAAGGATCCGTATAGACTTTAGCATAGCGACGGGCGAGAAGGTCTCATCATAATCAACCCCTTGAATTTGCTTAAAACCTTTCGCCACCAATCGTGCCTTATAGATGTGAACATTTCCATCCATGTCTATCTTTTTCTTAAAAACCCATTTACACTCAATGGTTTTTACACCATCAGGCGGATCTATCAAGTTCCAAACTTGATTTTCTCTCATGGATTCTAATTCGGATCTCATGGCTCCAAGCCATTTCTCAGAGTCCGGTTCCATCATTGCTTCACTGTAAGTCTTAGGCTCATCATTGTCTAATAATAATATGTCTCGCTGCCCCGTGGTTAGGAGCGTGAACTTTTCAGGAGCGCGACGTGCCCTTTCTGACCTACGCGGGGCTGGTGTTTCAACAATTGGTTCAACAACAATTTGTTCATCCAATTGTGGTATAGCGGAAGAAGAAACATTTTCTGGAGCTTCTTGAACTTCTTCAAGTTGCACCGTTCTCCCACTTACCCTTTTGGAGAGAAACTCTTTCTCTAGAAAAACACCATTACGAGCGACAAACACTTTGCCCTCTTCCCGGTTGTAGAAATAATAACCTTTGGTTTCCCTAGGGTATCCTACAAAGAAGCATTTATCAGACTTGGAAGAAAGCTTATCAGACGTCATACGTTTTACATAAGCCTCACATCCCCAAATCTTAAGAAAAGACAACCCGGGACGCTTCCCAGTCCATATCTCATATGGTGTCCTTTCCACGGATTTAGATGGAACCCTATTAAGTGTGAAAGCGGCAGTTTCTAGAGCGTATCCCCAGAAGGACAATGGAAGATCACTTTGGCTCATCATAGACCTAACCATGTCTAACAAGGTTCGGTTCTTCCGTTCGGATACTCCATTCCATTGGGGCGTTCCTGGCGGAGTCCATTGTGGAACAATTCCACATTGCTTTAGATGTTCACCAAATTCATGGCTCAAATATTCACCACCACGATCAGATCGTAGGCATTTAATAGTCTTGCCCAATTGATTTTGTACTTCATTTTGAAATTCTTTGAACTTTTCAAAGGATTCAGACTTATGCCTCATTAAGTAGATGTAACCATATCTACTAAAGTCGTCGGTAAAAGTTATGAAGTACTGAAAACCACCTCTGGCCGTGCAACTAATTGGTCCACATACATCTGTATGTACAAGTCCCAATAGTTCACTCGCCCTTTCACTATTTCCTGTGAAAGGCGACTTAGTCATTTTGCCAAGTAAACAAGATTCACATGTATCAATTGATTCAAAATCAAAAGAACTTAGAAGACCATCTGTATGGAGTTTCTTTATGCACTTCTCATTTATATGACCTAAACGACAATGCCAAGTATACGTGGGATTCAAATCATTAGGCTTGAGCCTTTTCGCATCAATGTTATAAATAGGCTTATTCTCAAGATCTAAGTAATATAATCCATTCACCAATGGGCAATTACCATAGAGAATATTATTCAAATAAATGGAACAACACTTGTTCCTTATTATGACCTCATAACCATCATCTTCCTCCAAACATTTTGAAGAAATAATGTTTTTTCCTAAGGCGGGAATATAATAACAATTATTTAACTCCAAAACTAATCCTGATGGTAATAAAAGTGGATAAGTTCCGACGGCCAACACAGCAACCTTTGCACCATTGCCGACGCGAGCATCCACCTCGCCTTTTGCACATTTCCTTGCTTCTTTAAGCCCCTGCAACGATTTGCAAGTATGAATCATCGATCCGGTATCAAATACCTATGAATCATAAGGACATGTAGCAACATTATTAATTTCAATAACATTGATACCTGAATTAGAAGTGTCTCCACCCTTCTTCTTCAGCTCTTCCAGATAAAGCTTGCAATTCCTCTTCCAATGACCGGGTTTCTTGCAGTGAAAACAAGGATCACTACCCGCCGGTTTAGGCTTAGGAGCTGCTGCAGGCTTAGGCTTAGTGCTAGAGATCTGATCTGTAGCCTTAGCCTTAGTCTTGCGCTTTCGTTTCTTGCTATCCTTTTGAACCAAGTTAACTTGACTTGGACCAGATTTTTTTATGCTTGCCTCAGCTGTCTTAAGCATCCCATGCAACTCAGCCAATGTCTTCTCTAAGCTATTCATTTGAAAGTTCAAAATGAAAGGCTCATAGCTTGCAGGAAGCGACTGGAGAATCACATCTGCGGCCAAATCAGGGTGTAGAGCAGCACCAAGTTTCTCCAGATTCTCAATGTAACCAATCATCTTGATCACATGAGGACTGACAGAACCGTTTTCAGCTAGCCTGCGCGCAAACAAGGACTTTGAGATGTTGTACCTCTCAGACCTTGCTTGGTTCTCAAACATGCCACGAAGTCCATCAATCATATTGTGGGCATCCGCGTTCTCATATTGCTTCTGGAGCTCAGAGGACATAGTGGCAAGCATGAGACAGCTAACATCAACTGCATCATTGGTATGTTTCTCATACTCCCTTTTCTGAGTGGCAGTAGCATTTTCTGGCAGATCATCAGGATAGGGAAGCTCTAGAACATATTCCTTTTTCTCTTGCTTGAGAACAATTCTCAAGTTGCGATACCAATCAATAAAGTTTGTTCCACTAAGCTTTTCTTTTTCAAGAATTGAGCGCAAATTGAAAGTGTTACTAGCGGTTGGTGCCATGATCTACAACAGAAAATATGCAAATATAAGCACTATGTAAATATAAAACTCTTATAAACATTTTAACAAAAGTTCATTATTCCACTATATGCTTGGAATCGTTTTCCCTCAAAACGACATATAGTGGTTCAAGATCCATATTCAACTTAGATCCTAGTGAGCTTTGGCATCACCGCTAGAAATCTAGTGACATAGGTAAGCAACACTTTGCTAATCACATTCCTATGTGACTCTTGTTTGTTGGGTGGCATCACATGCCCCGGCGCCAACACCATGCCCCAAAGCCCAAAACCGTTATGATAGCTTTGTTAATTAAACCAATACTATGCATATAAATGTCCGACATTTATCCTAATAATTAAGATAGTTGAGGTACTCTACTTTGGCAGACCTACCATACAACGATCATAATTTTAATAGGTGCAGCTATTGGAAGGGCATATAATTTAATTTTTCTTGAGGGAACCTATTCTAGCATGTTAATCATATCTAATATAAATAACATATGAAAGAATAGGATGATAGGAACATCATCACAGGCAATCATATTGACTGTGAAATAGTATGGCCCCTTTCAATTGGTGATCTCCATCTCCATTGTCATCGCCATGTCTTCCGTCCCTTCAACCATCATGCTTGAGGCCTCCATGAACTAACACTTAGCTACTACAACTAATAGCTAGTAATAAATTACGTGAGAATATCAAGCATCACAGATCGACATGCAAGCCGTTATACAATAATATGACAGCCTCAACCCAGCTGTAATTAATCATGGCACGCAGGCCATGCAAATCACATATATACATCACATGCATCTTTTGGGCCATACCATTCACAACATTCTCTGAAAAAACAAGTTAGGCGAGAAGCGAATGCTAACATGTGGCCAAAAAGGGTTGTAACAATCTAGGCGTGTCCGTACGGCGGTCCCGCAGCGCCCTGAAACCTCACAGGATTTCACAGATCGTATCTATAAAATCACAATGGAAATCCTATCGGGAAAATCATATTTGCCCGATTTTGAGTCATTCACAATGGCTTAGTTTTTCCATTAGGTTTTCATGAGTAGACTGCGGTACATGATTATGATACTATTGGCTCCTCTACTGACGCACGCAGTTAGTCCCGATGGTGATTCCAGCCGGTAGGGACAAGTCACGCGCGCACGGAGAAGGAACACAAATAAATAAATGATGCATGTATTGCTATCCACCCATTACCTTGTGAACCTCCCTATCATCATTGATCTAATCAATCCGAACACAAAACATGTAATAGATCTCATCTAGTACATCAACATATCGACTATATGCACAAGATCTAGATCACAAACTACACAAGGTCGGCTCTGATACCACTGTTGGGGAACGGGTAGACTACGATAGCATATAAAATTTCTACCGTTCAACCAGAAAACCTTGCAAGAGAGGATCATGGATCGTTACCACTAGACACGCAGGCGGAGCGGAAGCGAATGTTGGAGCAGCTCGATCCAACGTAGTCGCGCGTCAGTGTAGAGAAAGTAGTCGATCACGTCAATCGTCTCCTTCTAGTCCAGCCGTCGGCACCGCAGCAGCAGCAGCGCCTCCTCGCGGTATCCACACGTACGGGGTTGGAGCACCGTGCGCGGCGTGCTAGCACCGGCAACACGGTTAGGGTTTTGTGGGCGAGAAAGAGGAGCACGACGGCTAGGGTTAAGGACTGGTGGAATCACCTGCGCCTTAAGCCCCTCCTCCACTTAAATAGACCCTTCTAATGGGCCTCGACTAGTTGGCCCATTAGTGGACTAATTCCTCACACGGATCAATATCCGTATGACCCTCACATACGGATTAAATCCGTATTGTCTCTTGGGCATATCTCCAACACCTGAACCTCCTCGCCGCCACGCTCCCGGGCAACGCCTCCGCCTCCACGACCAAGCTCTTCGCCGTCGCCAGCGCCGGCGCCACCCCTGACCGGGTCTGGGCGGCGGGCCTGTGCCGCGGCGACGTGAACGCCACCAACTGCCAGGCCTGTCTGACCCAGGCCTTCCGCGACCTGCCCAACACCTGCTCCTACGCCAAGGACGCCACCATCTACTACGACCCCTGCGTCCTCCGCTACTCCAGCGCCCGCGTGCTCTCCGGCGCCGACACCGACGACTCCGACAGCCCCTACTCAACGGCCTCCGCTCTCAACGTCACCTCCGACCTGGCCCAGTTCAACCGCGTCGTGGCCAACCTCATCAACGCCACCGCCGAGTACGCCGCGGCCAACTCCATGCGGCGGTTCGCGACGGGCGCGGCCGGGTTCGACCAGGACGTCCCGATGGTGTACGCCGTCGCACAGTGCACGCCGGACCAGACGACAGCGGCGTGCCGGAGTTGCCTGGCCGGGATGATCGACAGGAACCTTGGAGGCATGGAGAACGCCATCTACGGCAGGATCTTTTGGATGAATTGCAACTTCAGGTACGAGATCGTGCCATTCTTCAACGGACCGCCGGATGTGAAGCTGGCGTCGCCGTTCCCTCCCGCGCCAACGACCGTGCAGGCGCCGGCGGGGCAGCCAATGATTGGGACGGGAGATGGAGGTGCGTTAACGCCTGACGATGTCAAGAATGCTTTACAATTTTCTAAGAGCATCTCCAGTAATACCTCTCAAAGGAAACTTTCTACTTCTTTATTTGAGAGGTGGACCTCACTATTGAGAGCCCAAATTTTATCTGTAACTCCAGCAGGCCTTCCCAAAATCTACCTCTCATTTTCGTTTTGACATATGAGACCCGCTCGTCAGTCTCACAAAACAACTCCTACGAGTGGGACCCACTTGGCAGAAGACAGGGCTACCCACAGAGGAGACATGGGTGGGCTCGTCGTCGACAGGGAGGCGCAGAGGCTACCGGGAAGTCGCGGAGGTGGAGGGCGGCGCCGACGAGCCCCGCTCGAGCTCCCGTGAGTCCGCGACCGCTGCCGCCGACATTGAGGAGCTCAAGCGCTGCCCCGCGACAAATCGGGCCCGGCTCCGCCTCCCATGCCCGAGCTTGCACCCTATGCCGCCGCCTCGTCGAGCCCACGTCCGCGTCCGCGCCATCGAGTAGAGGGAGGAGGAGGACGAGATCCAGCGCACAGTGGCCCACATCTGTGTTGTCGCTCCTCCCGCCTCCGTCGTGGCACCCGCCGAGGTCGCCGCTACACCCACGTGCCCGCAAGATCCGGCGGGGCCGCTCTTCGCCCACATGCCCGTCATCGGCGCCGCTCGCGTCCGGGGCAGGAGGAGTTGCGGCACTGAGTGGAAGGCGCCGAGGCGGCTGGATCTTGCGCGGTGGAGCAAGTTGGGGGGGGGGGGGGGGGCAGCAAGACTTAACGGAGGAGAGGGCCGGCGGCGAGAGGCGAGCCTTGCCATCGGAGAGTGGCAGCGACAAGCAGCAGAGAGGGAGGTGTCGACCATGTGCGAGGAGAGAGAGAGAGGGACCCGTGCCTTCCATTTGCCTTTTGCACCCACCGGGGATGAAGGCGGCAGAGGTGGAGCTCCGACGTGGGGGGAGGGGCGTCGGCGCCTGGGTCTTGGGGCGGCAGTGAGGCAACGCTCAGGAGAGAGAAGATGGGGAGAGAAGAGGAAAAGGAGAAAAGAGAAAACGAGAAAATTAAAAAAAAATAGTAGGCCCCGTTATTGAGAGAGCTCCAAAACATGAGAGCCTAATTGGGTGAATTGAGAGCCCTTTAAAAATAAGAGCCCACGTAATCAATCTGCTGGAGTTGATTTTTTAGATCAAAGCTCTCAAAAAATAAAGTAGAAGGTCTTTTAAGAGCCCTGCTAGAGATGCTCTAAGAATCTTTTATGGTACAATACTCTTTTTTTAAAATAAGAATATATTTTAATATTCTAACCTCTACACCCATGAATCTGTATCATAAACTTTTTATCCTCAAAAGTCCTATCAAGTGTAGTAGGTCACGAAAGAAGAAAAACACAATTCAAACTAAAATATGTTCCTAAACACCCAACCATTATTGACAAAGACTTTCATAATTATTGACTCTAATACACAATATTCATGTATAGAAGTAATAATTTGAGATCTTTCCTCCTCTTTATGTAATTGTGTCCAGAAATAAATCCAATGCATTCGCTGAAGAGCGCATTTATAGAAGTAATATTTTTTGTCGTGTTAAAAAATCATATTATTTCTAGTTAGCCAAATTGTCCAACACATAGTAATAACAGTTTTACAACTAGTAATTAGTAGTTGTGCCATCAGTAATTAGTAGTCATAATTAGATATTAATTATCAAATATCATTACAGATGGTAATATGTATCATGAAACTCTTATTTTTATGATGAAGAAATACTTTAGGATGTTTGGAATAGGAGCAGCTTATTATCTTACGAAATATGAATCACGCAGGAAGAAACCATAGGAAGGTTTTAATCATCGCTCTTGTCGCATCACTCTCCGTGTTTTTTGCTGTGCTTCTTGGTTGCGTTCTTGTATTCACGAGGCTACGGCAAGGACACGCCATCAAATCCTCCAAGACGCAGGAGGCGTTGAAATTGTGGAGAATCGAGGAGAGCGACTCAGACTTCACGCTCTACGACTTCAATGAGATGGCGGCCGCAACAGGCAACTTCTCCGTCTCGAATCGTCTCGGCAGAGGTGGCTTTGGCCCCGTCTACAAGGCAAGTGGACCAGCAGTTGACCTGAGACACGTTTCAACGCATAAGTTAACCGCAGTAGCAGTAGCAGTAGCTATATGTACCATATATGACGCTGATCCTTACATCTCGCCGGGATAAATTATTACTCAGGGCCAGCTTCATGACGGGGTGGAGATCGCGGTGAAGCGGCTTTCAGCACAATCATTGCAGGGACTGGTAGAATTCAAGAACGAGATCCAGCTGATCGCCAAGCTGCAGCACACCAACCTGGTCCGCCTGGTCGGATGTTGCGTCCACGAGGAGGAGAAAATGCTGGTCTACGAGTACATGCCCAACGGAAGCCTCGACTTCTTCCTCTTTGGTACCACAGCAATTCATACTCTGTCAATGGTGTCATGCCTTATTTCTGTCCGAGGAGTTGTTACCGAATTTCAAATTGATTATTAGACCCAGTGCGAGGACGGTTGCTGGACTGGAAGAAGCGGATACACATAATCGAGGGAATTGTGCAGGGGCTCCTCTACCTACATAAGCACTCCCGGGTGCGCATCATTCACCGGGACCTCAAAGCCAGCAACATTCTGCTGGACAAAGACCTCAATCCCAAGATTTCAGACTTCGGCATGGCAAGGATCTTTTGTGCGAACATTACGAAAGCCAACACCAACAGGGTCGTCGGCACCTAGTAAGAATAGAAAAAACTATGCATTCTATACGCCATTTCATATATATTGAAGCCTGCTTTGTGGATCCATACATCTAGCGGCTACATGGCCCCAGAGTACGCTTCGGAGGGCATCTTCTCTGTCAGATCTGATGTGTTCAGTTTTGGCGTATTGCTGCTGGAGATTGTCAGTGGTAAGAAGAATAGTAGCACCCATCAGAACTACGGCGACTTCATCAACATCCTAGGATACGTAAGTTTGCAGTCCTAATGAATGAGTAAAAATAAAATATTGAAATGTACCTAAAAAACGTCTTTTCCTATTTTTGTAACTAGATTGCAAGGCCCGCGCAGTTGCACGGGCTAGACAACTTGAATTCTTACAACATTGCATAATCATTTTAACGTTTTAATCACTAAATATATCATATGGTATGAACATGTTGAAATAGGGACAAAGAGTTGTATATAAAGAAACAAAAGGGCTATCTAATATTTTTAATGCTATGCTACCTTGCTAATTTGAATTAAATAGTTTGTCAATGAATATTTGTAGACATTTATTGGATTAAACTAAAAAAAAGTTATAAAGTAAAAAATAACTATATGCTGTCTCAAAAGCTCCACAAATGCACGGTTAGCATACAAATATATGTTGAAAAAATAGAGTTTGAATTAGATGGTTTTAAGATCTAGATGATACACAATTCTTCTTTAGTCAACCGATCTTTGTTGTGCTTAAGAATATTACTACTACAATCATTTTCTCCTGACGTCGAGAGAGTTCTGTTTAGATCTGAAGCCCCAACATAGACAAAATAAGTCTGGAGCGAGTATTTTGAGAAAAAAAATATGTAACTGTCCACAACTTTACCTCATAATAATATCAAACAGTTTGTAAATCTCCAACTAAATATATTTTACTAAATGAATCATATAATCTACATATATTGTTGTCTACTTTCTGTATATATTAATTAGTTCCTTCCTGGTTGAATTAATATCTCGTATGCAATATATTTTTAATATAAATGTTCATACATCTCCGTTGCTAAGCACAAATATCCAAATTAGCTACTCTTTAGACTTTCTTTCAAGGCTCAGTTAGGTCGTTATATATTTCCACAGCTAGCGCTTAAGCAAAATGTACATATTGACCATTCAAACATAGTGGAGTTGTAATGTTAGTGGAATGTCCAATCCTCTTATATAACAAAAGAGTAACAAATGTGCATATTTTAAAATAATAAAAGTGCCTTTTGGAAATACACAAATAATATGCAATAATATCACAGTTCCAGTGCCTACATATCCAATAATGTGTGTATTTTGCATTTACATAAGATCGAGATTAATCCATCTATAGATATATTGAGTTAACAAACTTACAATGGAGTAGATTAAAGGCATATACCTGAATATTAAACCAAATAATATACCGATATTAAAAGTATGTTTGCTCACATATCTTGCATGTGGTTTTTTCTGTAACCATTGTCGCTATTGTGATTTTCAGCTGAATGTTTTGGCTTTGTTACAATATAATTAGTGATTCAATCTAAACATTAGGAATGATTTATTTGCTAATCAATTGTTATAGCAAGGATTTTTCTAGTTATACATTGAAAAACATAAATCCATGGTCAATCGTACACCTTAGCTTGGTAGTAATTAGAAGGCTTTCAGCTTTCAGCTGTCAGTCAACATGGCGCTCTCCTTTTAAGCACCTCTTCTCATTCCATCTTGTGGTGCTGTAGCTCGTGGCTGCTGCCAGGACGAAATCACGACCAGCCTAATCCTAACGAAGTGCTGCCGGTGAAGTTTGTTCATGAAACCGAAGCTTGCCGATGCCGCTGTAATGATCAGTTTTCGTCCATTGAAGCTTGCCGATGCCACGAGTGATGGTGGCCGGGGTGGCGGCTGCGAGGTGATTGCATCGCTGCCACTAGGGCACAGGAATTCTTCGGTGATAGAGTTGAAATGTTAACGATAGGAACGACATGAAAATTGTGGGTGCCAGAATCTGTTATAGGCCCGATCTCTTTTAGAGATTACATCCGTAGGGTATGCCTTCCATTGAGAGAGAGAGAGAGACAAAGATATGGACTCAGGAGATTTGATGGTTAGATGCTCAAAAGAGGAGTAGATTAAAGGCTGGATGTTTTGCTTTTTTCTGAAAATTTCTAGTCCATTTCTCTTTTTTTTCTAGCCACCCTAGTAAAAGGGTCATCTCCTTTTATTAATAAATAGATTGCTTGCAGGCATGGCAGTTGTGGAGTGAAAGGAGAGAGGTAGAGCTGATTGATCTAGCGCTGTTGAGCGACTGCAAGGACATGGAGAGCATCATGCGTTGCATCAAAGTGGCCCTTCTGTGCGTGCAAAAAAATGCCATGGATCGGCCAACAATGACAGAGGTCACGACAATGCTGGACAGGGATGGGCCAGTTTTGAGGGATCCAATGCAACCACCGCACTTCCACTTGAGGATCACAGATGATGACGATGGTGGAGAAGACGGGTGGGAGGCAGAAAATCGACCGCAGGTGACAGGGGTGTTCAGCACCAACGACGTGACGGTCACTATGATTCAAGAAGGCAGATAACAACCAGGAAGCAACACTACCGGAAAACTCAACATTACTGAGTATCCGCAAGTGTGCCGAGTGCTTTTCATCATATCTGGCACTCGGGCAAAGGTCCTATTTGCCGGATGTCCGGTCAAAAGCACTCGGCAAAACTAGTAGCACACGGTAACAATACTTTTTTGCCGAGTGTTGTACCAAGCACACTCGGCAAAAAGAAAAAAAAAACACTCGGCATAGTCAAGCACATGGCAGAAGGCCGTCACGTGACCGGCATGGTAGGCTTCCCTTAGGGATGGTGTTGAGAAAATTTGTGCCGAGGTTTTACCGAGTGTATAGTGGCTTTGCCGAGTACTTCGGATATTCAGCAAACAGGGCGATTCCGGTAATAAAAGGCACACGTTGCCCTCCACTTAACATCATTTAACAGTATATCTACAGTAATTAATTTGCTACTTCGTCTATGTAATGTCATCTTGCCCTCCCACAAGCTCCAACAATCCTTTTGCATGTTTTTCTTTATTTTTCATCCCTACCTTTTGTTATTTTCCTTTCTGAGACCATTTTGAGGCAACAGATATATCATTTTCTTTAGTTTATATTTGAATCATTTTTTCTACTATAAGAACTATTTGTAGCAATGGGCCGTAAGCGGCGTTAGTAGTGGACTTCTTGTCTGATTCTATGAATATATAGCCAATTTTCATTAGAAATAGTAACACGCCGAATATCCGGCACAAGGTACGTACTCACAACTAAAAACAGCAGTAGTGACACAAGCGGCACCTGTACTACCACTAGTTCTACCAACACAAACAAAAAAGATAAGGCCCAAACCAAAAGATGTTGGATCCTTCATGAACCCTAACCCTAGGTAGTGATGGCCATAGCCGCCTCGACCTCCTCCGCCATCTCCACCACCCTGACTAGAGCCCTGGTGGCATGGGCAGTCAGCCACATCAATGTCAGCATCATCAGCTGGCTTCAATTGCCTACACCGCCACCGCCTCCATGCTAGCCTCCAAGGACACCGCCACCACCACTTGGTAGGTCGCATGACGACTGGTATTATCGTCGTATCCATGCCAACCACCACCCTCTCTATTAACACCAAAACTTGGCATGGCCCGCTATAACGTCAGGGAATGTGTATGGCTTAATGAGGAAGGAAGGAGAAGGGATGAAGTATCGAAGGAAGTGGTGGGACATCAAAGATGCTACATGGTTTTTCCTTCCGCGTAAATAGAAGGATCGGTTTGGAAATAGTAGATTTGAAACATAGGATAGAATAGAGCTAGTTCTGAGAGAAGTCTTGATGGGACCCCTTCCAGGGGCTATAAACATCTAACGTGTCAATGTACAAACAACACAATCAATACAACCTTCAGCGCATCGCCCTCCTTTTCGATGAGTTCCTCGTCTTGCATGGGATGGATCGACTTCGATCTTGTTCTCATTATGGTATTCTAACCAAATCTGCATAATTGCTAGTTAAATAATAATCAGCTCTATCTTGGGTTTCCTAATCGTCTATCGACCGCTTGCTGTTTCAGTTTGGTCCGATCCTTCATAGCTGATAGATTGCTGATTAAGCTTTGTTTATATCTGTTTTTCGAGTCACTTTGATCATTAGATTGCTGGTTAAGTTAGTATTAATATAGCTTTTTTTAAAACAAGATCAATCCCACTTCCATTTCCAAATGCAAATAGAAATCAAAGTTCGGTCACGTCCAGAGGCGCGAGCATAAGACTGAGAAACAGAGAAGATCACTTCCTTAACCCCCAAGAGCTCGCGGGTGTCTAGCAAATTTCTTTGGGGGTTAAGTAGTAGAACATCACCGAACTCCTATTACAAGTTAAGGCTCCTCACAACCAGCCAAACCTTCAATTACAACATTGCCTAAAGGGGTGACACAACTCACACATCATCTCACTCTCGTTCCTTGCGCATCGACTTATTCTTCATCTTGATCTGGAGCATCTCCCGCAGGCCTGAGAGGTCTCACAACCAGGCATCTCCACTGTTGATATTGTGAGCTTCATGACCCTCGGTGATTGGATCCCCAAGGTATGAATGTTTTGGTGATAGATGACAACTATAAAATTATGGGCAAATATCAACATGAGTGTTGTCTATGCGGGAATCATCTCTAAACTCTATTACAAATCATATGGATGATGGTTGCCTTGGCGATTGATGACAATGACCGCAAGCATGGATGCTTGATGAGCTTGATGGAGTCCAAGGGTTGATGAAGATGGATCAAGGCTAAGGACAAGCTATGGAGCAAGTGTTGGGAACACTTGTTTAGTTGTTAGGGTTTTGAGTCCATAGGAAAAACCGGACTATCAAGGGGGTCTAGGCCATCTCTCTTAGGTCATGTCTAGTCGGTGAAGTGCATGTATGCTCGGTGAAATCACATGCACTAGGTGATAGTGGAGAAGCCATGGTGTTGTTCGGAGAAGTCGGGAAATG
Source organism: Eleusine coracana subsp. coracana (assembly GCA_032690845.1). NCBI lineage: Eukaryota > Viridiplantae > Streptophyta > Magnoliopsida > Poales > Poaceae > Eleusine > Eleusine coracana. The sequence continues at coordinate 50,050,722 of CM064430.1, forward strand.
AAGTCAAGCGAGGATGAGGATTTTCATCTTCTAGATAGAGTGACCAGACAGAGGGGTCAGTGGAGACCGGACTGTATGATCACTAAGAGAATAGAAAATCTATAGAGAAGACAGCAAGGAATCTGCCTGTGTTGGAGCTAGAGAGACCGGACAGTATGATCTACAAATTGGATGGTCCGGTCTGTACAGGACAACGTAGGGCAAAGAGGAAGCGAGCTCTAAAATGTTTCTATAATGGAGAGAGAAAGTATGACCGAACGGTCTGGTCAGTACGAGATCTCCGGCGCACAGTGAAGCCAACGGCTTTGGGTGCCATTCCTAGAGTGACCGGACGGTCCGGTGAGGCAATGACCGGACAGTCCGGTCAGTACACCAAGAAAGGAGATTTCATGGAGCAACGACTAGTTGGAGGTTGGAAGCCTATATAACTTTATTGCTGGGGTCTTGGAGACCTCTCTTGGCCAGTGGAATTGCTTGAAGCATTTGGTGAGAGCCAAGAGGAAAAGAGATGAGCACTAGGAGGAGATATTGCATATCTTGAGTGTGCTAGTGAGAGTAACAAGAGCATTGTACACATCTAAGGCTAAGGTGTCCTTGAGGGTGTGATCTAGGCTATTACTCTTGGTCTATGGTAGGACCTAGACTGGTTAGGTGTGGGTGATCAAGCCTATCATAATTGGTTGTGAAGGCCATCATACATTTGTATATGGTTTGAGCCCGCCGGTGAAAGGGGCATCAATAGTGAGTGCCCATGTTGGCCTGGGGAGTCCGACAAGTTCTCGAGGGAGGTGAGCTTGTGCCTTGGTGGCAGTAGTGACGCACACCGTGTCTTCACTCCGGGAGTGATTGCGGTCTCGTGGGCGAGAACTCCACATTGGTGGCAGGAGGGACTGGCACTCTGGTGGGAGTGGTCCAACAAGGATTAGGGGAAGACACCATCCTTCTGAGACCTCTAGAAAAAATCATGAGTATTCCTTGACCCCTCTTTACTATTCTACATTTGTGTGCTATAGTTGATAGGGTGACATGTGGCTTGCATAGGTTGTGTGTTTAGCTTCCGCATTTTGTACTCATCATGAACACTAGCTTGTGTAGGGTCTTTGCCTACTGGAATTTCTGAGGTTGCACCGATTATTAGGTTCTAATAGTGTGAAATTGAAGTATTCATATTTGTGGTCGGCTTACCGATTCACCCCTCCTCTCGATACGCCATCGGTCCTTACAATTGGTATCAGAGCCAAGTGCTCATATTTGTGGCTTGACCGCCTTGAGTAAGGATGCCGGGACAGGTGGGGAGTGTTTCCATATTCAATGGGGTGGACTACGGGTATTGGAAGGCTCGTATGCAAGCCTACCTGGAGTCCCTTGATCCAGAGATATGGATGGTGCCCCATGAGTCGGATGCGAATGTGAACCTGCTTGAACCTAATTTCATCAAGAACAATTCTAAGGTCAAGAATGCTCTATTTGCATTCATAAGTAAGGATGTATTTGCTAGATTTGGATGTAAGTGACAACACACGATATTTGAACTGAGATTCAGAGTATCCATGAGGGTACTAGTCATGTCAAAGAGGAAAGATACTATGTGCTAAAGAACAAGTATGATAACTTCACTAGATTGCCACATGAGAGAGCTAACACTGTGTATTCTCGTTTTCATGTTCCAATGGAGGAGATCAATGCACTTGGGGATGAATTTAAGCTCAAGCTTGTGGAGGTCATCAGAAGATTCATGAGGCTTTTCAAAGACCCCAAGTATGAGTCCATCATCACCTTCACCTTGCAAGGTGACCTCAAGACCAAGACCATGAAGGACGTACTTCGCAAGATCACTGCCTTCGAGAGCTACAGTTGAGTTTGTATGATCCACAACCATCCACCCTTGCTCTTCAAGCTGAGAAGCAAGAATCTAGTAAGAGGCACAAGAGCAAGAAGAAGGGAATCATTGAGGAGGATGATGACGATGACTTGAGTGAGGACTTGGCTCTTCTCATGAAGAAGATAAGGACCTTCAAGAACAAGTTTGCTTCCAAGTCCAAGGGCAAGTGCTTCAACTATGGTTCTAAAAACCACTTTATTTGGGATTGTCCCAAGCCCAAAAAAGAAGCATTCAAGGCTCAAGACTCAAATAATGATGATGAAGAAGAAGAGATACTTCAACAAGGACAAGAGCAAAGACAAAGGCAAAGATCAAGACTACAATAAGAAGTTCTCTCGCAAGGCCCTTGTTGGAGAGTGGACAAGTGATAACTTAAGTGACACATCCTCTTCCTCAAGTGATGATGAAGAAGTGGCCTGCCTAGCCATGATCAAGACCACACTTCCACGAGCTCGTCCTCCACCTCCAACATGCCTCATGGTCTCGAGCCAACTTAGGCAGAGTGAGGATGAGAGCAGCGATGACAACGATGATGAGGAGATCTCATGTGCCAAGCTTTGAAGTATGCTTGAGCAAGCCCGTGACATCGCCATCAAGAAATCCAAAATGTTGGAAGTGGTAAGAAAAGAGTGTAAGTTGGCTAAGGATCATGTTGGTGAGCTTGAGAGTGAGCTCAAGTACCTTGTCACATCTCATGAGGCCCTAAACAAGAGTTATGACAAACTCAAGGGTGATCATGTAGAGCTACGCGAGAAGTATGAGGCCCTTGAACTTACTTTTGAGGCCATCAATGTGGATGATCTTGCCTCTCCCTCCTCTAGTTCATTTAAGAGTGATGCTTCTACTATGTGTGATGAACTAACCACCTCGATCAAGGTTTTTTCTCTTGAGACATTTGTTATGGAGGAATATCACAAGCTCAGGCAAGAGAGGAAGATGGTGATGGACGGCTTCAAGAGGCTCACATGTGGTAGAGCCATCCACAAGGAGATTCTTCGGAGGAACCTTGTGAACAATGTCTCTCGGGGACTTGGCTCATATCCCGCTGCCATCGACATCACCGGGACGAGTGACTCCATCCCAGCATGGATCAAGCCCCTACTCACCGACGACTACTATTGTGAGAGGTGTTGCAAGGATGACACCGCCACTAAGGATTGTCCTATGGTGAGAAGTTCCATTGTTTTGCCTAACGCTAACTTGTACCATGAGAACACCCATTTCAAGCTTTTTAGGAACAAGGATGGCAAGGTGAAAGCAAAGGCTTTGGGACCACCGAACAAGATGAGAAATGTCAAGAACATATGGGTGCCTAAGTGCATTGTTGATCTTGAGAGGTCAGCTACATACAAGTGGGTACCCAAGAACAAGACATAGATGGTTGTGGTGGTAAACCGAGCGCTTTCTTGAAGATCAAGTGAATTCCACCACAAGTGACATGGACCTCAATGTCATATCTACTCTTGAGGGAGGTAACCGTGTTAGTTCTTGATAGTTGTAGTGTGTTATTTCTTTTCTTGCATTGCATGGTAATTAGGACTCCTTTGTGACTAGTATGTTTTGCATCCATGCATGTGTAAATAACTAAAAGAAAAACACATAAAAAATTACTCAATGTTTAACCCACTCAAGATAGCTATAAGCAAGGGGGAGTGCTTGAGATGGTGGTTTGACTTCTTTCAAGGCAAGGGTATGGCTTATAGTGAGTAAGCTTGAGAGGGGCTCAAACTTGACATAGTTAGGTTTCCTATGTGTCTTGTTTTAATATTGCTTGCATTCACATGGCATGTTTACTTTTATTGAATATGTGAAATGCTTGTTGCATGCATCATATAGGAAACACAAAGGAGGCTTGTCATATTTTAATATATTTGTGCCTCATACTCTATCTGAGATTATATCTCCACAAGTGTGACCAAAGAAAGGATTGTGCTTCATGCCCATTGAACAAGCTCTTATGAACTCCGAGGTTAAATTCACTCGCGCGGTTCATGGACTAAGGCTCATACATACCCATTCGGCTCTTATTCGCTTTGGTTCTTATTTGTTCGATTCTTCATTTGGCATTTGCGAAAAATATAAGCCATAAAGAGCCACTATTTGAAAATGAGTGTTTGAGAGTTCCCTTCATGCTCCAAGTGCAGTGTTTAATTAGGTGTTAAGTGATGGCAAATGGAAAATGGAGAAACTCCTTGATTCAGTGAAATTCCAATAAGTGATTATACAGTCCGATCACTGGACCGTACAGTTCGGTAAGTGCCAAGTGCATAGTGTCATGAGTTAGTCTGGTCATAGAGACCGGACAGAACGGTCCTAGAGACCGGACTGTCCGGTCTGTGTGGGTCGCCAGCAGATTCGGGACCTGATCGGATAGTCCGATCTAGAGACCGTACCATCCGGTCACTATGTTGAAAACATGAGCTCAGCTTTCCATAGTGTCCGTTGATTTATTCCTTCTTTGATCCCGACGATCGATTCACTTTGACCTAGGTCAAAATCCCGAAGCCGACGTTGTTCTCTTCCTCATTCGACCCCAACATCAAGAACTTGCTCCGACCTCGCTGCCTTGCCTCCATCACCGTCGCCATGCCCCCTGCCGATGAGCCACCGTGCTGTGTCTCACCCTCACCAGTTCCATCGCTCCCGTACTCCCTCTCCCAGCCCACACGTCACCTCGCCTGTGAAACCCTAGCACCACCGACGCTGAGTTCCAGCGCCACCACCTCCACCTCAATTGTTGCTGCTGCTTGCCACAGCTCTGCCGCCGATCATCGCAGCGCTATCGCCGACGTGCCCTGCTGTCTGCACCACGCACCTGTGAAACCTAGCGCCATCGCCACACGCAAAACTTCCGCGCTGCCATCATGTGCCCCGCTGTTGTGCGCCTCCACTCGGCCAGTGAGCCACCACACGCCGTCGCCCGCCTGCTGCTGCTGATCCATGTGCCCTCTGCTCACACGCAGCAGCCCGTGCTCGTGAGTTCTAGAGGTGTCGCCTCCAAGCCTCGTCGCCGCCGCTTGCTGCCGGCATCGCCGAGCCTCGCCGCCACCGCCCCTGCCCCCTCTCTTGCGTGTGCACATTGTTGGTCGTTACTACTTACCCACTTATATACCGTAAAAGGACGGTGTATATTGTAGCACTTTTTCCCTTAAAATGAGTATTCCAAGGTTTATCGTATCCACTGGGACCTTAGGGATTATTAAATAAAGTTAACAGTAAAAGATCTAGTGAAGGCTACTATCGAGTTTGAGTTGCATGAGGGGAGACTGGCCAGCGCAAAGGTGTGCCAGATAGCAAATCTATCATTGCGCTGATTGGTGCAGGGTTGAGCCGATCGGCACACTACCAAATTTGTGATTGCTCCAATCAGCTGGAGTAGAGCCGATCGGTACACGAACGAATCTAAGCCAAAGTGCACCAAATACCTTGTAAGCCTAAGCTGTTAAGTGAGTAGCCAAATGTCTACTAGTGAGATCGTAACCAGAAAGTCTAATCAAATAGCATCATAATGGTAATTACATGGATCAGTGAAAACCTATAATGAATAAGACCACCCTGCTTTCCGAGCGGCTCCCAATTTATCGTTGCCGAAAGGAAACCCTTAATCATGCAACTATCCAGTAGTGTTGCGCAGGTTTAGTGCTATCACCACTAAACCACACTACTAGCATCATCAAGCAACCATAATCAATACAATGTCCGAATCTATCCTGATAACCACGATCAAGATAATATCAACCTACTTAGCCTAGATCTAAGCAATTGGAATAAGAACATGCATGATTACAGAATCAAGATAGACAAATCACCAAAACCATCATCAACATATTCGATTATCCTTGAGATACATAGAGTAAGATTCATCACCACCGAGATGGCCTACCTTGACGGATCATCTCTTACACTAATGGTTCTTGAAACTCAACTAGAGATCTATTCTAACAGGGCGAACCCCGGTGGCTCTAACTCATGTATCTGTTGTCCCTCCGACGCCTTCTATCTTCTGCGGCCGGGGTTTACAAGTATATATAAGGGTTCTACTCGCAAAGGACTCAGTTTCTAGCAAATAAGGCGGTTGCGCCGATCGACACAGGATTGCGTCGATCGGCACAAGCCGTGTCTTCTCTGGTTACTCTTCCGAGTCGGTTGCTCTCTCTTCCACAGCTACCATATGGGCCTTTTCCTTCGAGATAAAGTCTTGTACTGCACGTCGAGATCTTGAAGTTCCATAAATCTTCTAGGCAAATATCTTCAAGCGTCTTGCGCAAATAAACTTCCATAAAACATGTGCAATGGGCCTCGATCACTTCTGTGGGCCAAAGCACCCTTGCGCTGATCGGCGCACTGGGCTTCTTCAGTGCTTTTTGTTGCTTCTGGACTCCTGTCCTCTTCTAGCATCACTTTAATCACCAATTTTACCTGTTTCTATAATAAAGCTCCAAAACAATGCATATACAAATATATAGGCAAAATCACAGGTAAATGGCCTAAATTGGTATCAATTATGCTCTAATTGGGGTTATATTCACATATAAAAGGGGCACTTAGGGAGTGCCAACACACATCACTAGAGCCACAGTTCTCCCCACTAGAGCCGCATCTCTCCCCGCACCTCACCGAAATCCGACCAATTAGGGCAAAGTTCACACTTTCCCATCCTCCGTTGCCGGCAACCTCAAAAAGCTCAACTTTTAGCCGATCAGTCGCGAGTTCTTCACAATTTTGGCTTCAGAGATCTCCAGGGTATTGAGCTTATCTCCCATTCATTGTTATATGCCCTTTCTTTGGAGCAATTAGCCTTAATTGATGCAATTAGGAGTAAATGCCTAGTGAAAGGACCGAGTTATCGAGAGGGGGGGGGGGATCAGGAACTCGCACTATGTACCAAATTCACCAATTACTAAAAACCGACCACTCGGACAACTCCTACACAAATCTAGTGGTAAAAACACTAGCGAGATAAGAGCCCTATGAAAGGAACAACAACCTATGCATACTAGTGAATCACACAGGGTAATACAACTCCTATGCAAGCTAGTAATGAAGCAACACAGAAGCACACATGAACCTAGCAAAGGATCCTACTCATGCAAAGCTACAAGATAAAGAACTAGAGCAAACAAGCATCAGTAGCACAATACATACTAGGGTAAGCAATCAAGCCAACACAACTCCTATACATGCTAGTGATCAAGTGTGGAAGCTCAAACACTACTAGCAAGCAAGAAGCCTATTCATGCAAGTATACAAGCTAATAAACTAGAACAAGGCAAGCACACAAGCATGAATCGAAGGGCATGTAAATGTGGAAAGTAATGCATCAAAGTAAGGAGTAGAGTAAGAGATGGCTCATGATTTTTTTCCTCGAGGTCTCGAAAGGATGACGCCTTCCCCTACTCCACGTTGGACCACTCCTGCCGGAGTCCCGGCCCCTCCCACCACCAAGTGGAGTTCTCGCCCACAAGCCCGCAATCACTCCCGGAGTGAAGACAGACGCACATCACTGCTACCACCAAGGCACAAGCTCGCCTCCCTCGAGAACTTGCCGAGCTTCTCGAGCCAACACGAGCGCTCACTATTGATGCCCCTTTCACCAGCGGGCTCAAACCATGTACAAACGTGTGACGGCCTTCACAACCAATTATGATAGGCTCGATCACCGACACCTAACCGGTCTAGGTCTCACCATAGACCAAGAGTAACAGCCTAAATCACACCCTCAAGTACATCCTAGCCTTAGATATGCAAGATGCTCTAGTTACTCTCACTAGCACTCTCAAGATATGCAATATCTCCTCCTAGTGCTCTCCTCTTTTCCTCTTGGCTCTTACCAAATGCTCCTAGCAATTCCATTGGCCAAGAGAGGTCTGCAAGACCTCAGCAACAAAATTATATAGGCTTCCAAACTCCAACTAGCCGTTGATCCATGAAATCCACTTTCTGGACCTCAATGACCGGATAGTCCGATCACTGCTAGGCCGGACCGTCCGATCTATCTAGAACTGCTCCTATAGTCGTTGGCTGCTCTGTCCTAACGATTTTTCTGAACTGACCGAACCGTCCGATCAGACTTTCTCTATCCATTACAGAAACATTCCAGAGCTCGCTTTCTCGCTGCCTCGAGTTAACCTGTGCAGACCGGATCGACCGGTCTATAGATTGGACCATCCACTCTCTACAGACTCTAACTCAGGCAGTTTCCTCGCTGAGTCTTCTCGTTGGATTTCCTATTCTCCTAGTGACCGTACAGTCCGGTCTCCACTGACCCTTCTATCCGGTCAATATGTCCAAAAGCTGAACTCCTCGTCATCGCTTGACTTCATTTCCTGGCTTCTTCGAACAGCTTCTTGGCTTCTCCACTGTCACCTAGTGCTTGTGATTTCACCGAGCATACATGCACATCACCGACTAGACACGACCTAAGAGAAATGACCTAGACGCCCTTGATAGTCCGGTTTTTCCTATGCACTCAAAGCTCTAACAACTAGACAAGTGTTTCCAACACTTGCTCCATAGCTTGTCCTTAGCTTTGATCCATCTTCATCAATCCTTGGACTCCATCAAGCCCATCAAGCCTCCATGCTTGTGGTCATAATCATCCATCGCCAAGGCCACCGTCAACAATCATCATAAGGTAGATAAGTTTTCCTACACGCACAACACTTGTGTAGACATTAGTCATATTTCATTTTTGTCATTCATCTCCAAAACATCATACCTTGGGGTGACCTTAATGGTCATGATCCTTACAATCTCCCCCTTTTTGGTGATGGATGACAATCACTACTTATGATGATCCAAAATGGATGAGAAACAAGGAACTACTACTTACCATGAAAGTAGTCTCCCCCTTGGAATGTGCTAGGTGTGAGGAAGAACTACCTAATCATGTAGCGCACTTGATGTCGATCTGGGGTTGAATTTTGTGCCCGTCTTGGTGTCATGGTTGATGATCTTGTTGAAGTAGACACACACCAAAGACGTAGATGTTCATGTCAGTGTAGATATATGCATTGTTGACGTAGACATGCACCATTGTTGTTCTTCTCCATGTTGGCGTAGATGTTCAACTTGACATGATCTTCATATGTACTCCAAGTGAACATGCACCATTGTCTCGATCATCTGCATAAGGTCTTCATGTTCTCCTCTTTGTCACTTCATAGCTTCCTTGTATCTTCTTGGTGGTTAATCTTCATTTTTTCTCCATCTTATTCTCCCCCTTTTGTATTTTTCTTGAACTTTGACTTGGCTTTTGGATCCTCATGTTCTTCTCCCCCTTTGTCATCTATCACCAAAAATCAAACACAAACCAATAAGAGAACCAAGGAGCGAATAATAAATGGCAAGAGTTAGGAAACTCTCCCTTTCTTGGTGCTCCTCCTTGGTCATGATGGTGTTCCACTGTAGCTCCCCCTACACACATGATTCATTGAAATATTTTCTCAAATATGCAAGGGCTAGTCATTTGAGGGGTGGGAATGTATGAGCCACTTGTCTGTGAGCAGTGCGAGTAGATTTAACCTCAGAGCTTGGTTGAACGTGACTCAATGGGTATGAAGCACAAATATCACTATTTGATCATCTAGAGAGTCATATACTCACATTGTAAATGAGCAACTACCCCTAGATACATGTTTGGAAGCATGTATGGTATCACAATGTAAGGATGCATGAATTCAAAGAATGCAAATGCAACAAGTATGTAATGCATGATGTGATGCTTAAAGAAAAGAGAAAGAACCGCTACAAACCAAAGTGTCAACGATGAGTTGTTCCCTTCTCAAGCTTACCCACAATGGACCATTCTTCAAAGCCTTGGGCACCCATAAACCACCTTCCCAAGCTTAACCCATGTCCATTGCTATCTCAAAGAGGTCCAAAGTCAACCTAGAAAAAAAGAGAAACAAGCACAAAACAAAGACACAAACAACAAAACAAGACAAGCAAATACTATACATATTACAAAGGACAAGCTCAATGGTTACTCATATGAAGTTTTAGAGGTTGAGAACATTGAGTTCTCCCCTTAGCTTGTTGAAGGTCTTCTCGTCGAGTGGCTTGGTGAAGATATCTGCCAAGTTCATGAGTTCGCACACTCACCAACTCGATGTCCTTCTTCTCAACATGGTCCCTTATGAAGTGATGTTTCACTTGAAGCTGTGTTGATTGTCTCTGCCCAAAATCTCTCATGAGTTCCATACTCATCTAGCATTGCACGGGCTACAGTGATGAGTGTCTTGTTCTTTCTCTCCACTACTCCATTTTGCTCTGGAGTATATGTAGCGAAGAATTCATGCTTGATCCTTTTCTTGTCACAATATTCGTCAACTGTTGTGTTTTTGAACTCAGTCCCATTGTCTCTCCTTATCTTCACAATGCTAGCCTTGAATTCATTATTTGCTCTTCTACCAAACTTTCTGAAGATATCACTGGCTTGACATTTGTCGACAAGAAAGAAGATCCAAGTGTATCTCATGAAGTCATCCACAATCACCAAGCAATATAGATTGCCTCCCAGACTCTGGTAATGTGTTGACCCAAACAAATCCATGTGCAAGAGCTCTAGAGGACGAGATGTAGACATGAATGACTTTCTTTCCTGTCGAATAGGCACTGCACAGTCTGTCCTTCTTAAAGGTCATATCCTTGATTCATTCAACTAGATCCTCTTGACAATCTTCCTGAGCTGATTCATTCCAACATTTGCCAGTCTTCTATGCCACAGCCATGCCTCGGAGGCCTTAGTGAATAGACAAGTACTTGGTGGCACATTGCTTGATTTGAAGTCCATGACATACAAGTTCTCATGTGTCACTCCATGAAATACTAGCCCTTTCTTTGCACTCTCAATCATTGCACCATCCTCATCAAATGTGCACTTGAATTCCATGTCACAGAGTTGACAAATAGACAGAAGTTGAAGTTGAGGGTTTCCACAAGAAAGACCTTGGAGAGATGTGTAACAGAACTGCCTTACCACAGAGACGATTCTGTTCCAGGATCTTCCTCGGGTGGCGACATGCGTTGTGACGCCCCAATAGTACTACACATGATAGAATAATATAGTTGCAACAAAAACATAGATGGAGTACAGAGTTTTACATAAATTTAAATTTTAGTACAAACCAGAGTTTTAAAAATGCGGAAGCAAAATAGTAATTAAAAATTCTAGCAGAATACGTAAGATACAATCGCCCTCTCACAACGTTACACAGTAGTAATAGGCGGCCTTGATCGATGTCATGTCCTTGACACCGTGCCAGTGCACACAAGCCTACTATTCATCATCATTAGTGCAAGGCTCCCACTCGATGTTCCAGCAGTCAGGACACTGGCCTTCCCAGTGGAACTTTCCACCGCAGTGGCATTCTCTACCCTGATCATCTGAAAACCACATAGAGCTATGCCTTGAGTAACTAATTTACTCAGCAAGACTAACCCGTCAAAATGGCCAACTACAGTCGACTCCTAGACATGCACAGGCTATGGGTAGGTTTTATGTTGCCGAAAAACCAGCCTAAGAGTAAATCCTTATTCTTCAAGTTTTAGCAGCAAGTTAAGTTGGCATGCAAAATAATAAATTTAGTTTGCACTATAATTATAACAATCATGGTTGCAATACATTGAACAATATTTCCATACAGCAATATTGAACCCATTCATCATATTAATGGCTTCCAACAACGCTCCGGTGGAGTTATCAAGTGGTACTCGTTCTTGTGAGGGGTGGCGACTTGAATCAATTTACATCCTGCAGGAGAAAGCTGCTTGCACGATCCATACGCGCTTCATGCCGCATAGAGCAACTTTTTACAAACAGTACCACAAGGTCTTCTAGGCCTGGCTCCCCCGAGAAGGGTCCCCCAACGTGATGCGTCCCATACCACCATCCGTGGGTGGATTGCTCCCTCCTCTCAGCCCTAGTTCCACCAAACAAGGGAGTAGGGTATCTTCCAACCAAGCAGTAGTTGTAGCTACATCAGATTACTGGGTTTATAACTCCAGCATGCAAACAATACGTTCAAACTTAATCCCATGGGCCGGACACGACGCGTAGCCTTAGGTGACTCAGACGGGGCTACCTCATTGAAGACAAGCTGTCCTTCCCTTTTCACCTAGTTGCCCATCCAGTCTTCATTGTTATCCACCCAACTTTTCTTCAACCGATATCATTCCCCAGTGATAATGTTTCCTGATCTACGAGTGGTCTCCAAACCACTCAACGAATAGTCATCCTAGATTAAGCAGAGCGACTAACGTCCTAAGGCTATTGTTGGGTGAAAGGAACCTACTGCAATACTAGGTTTTCAAATAACTCCTATAAACTTAATGCACAGACAAGCCTACATTCCTAACTGGTGAGAACAATAAAAAGGTAAAACTAGTGGGACGCATCGGGGCTTGCCTGGGGCCTACTCTTGACTTAGCGGATAATTTCTTTCACCTTCTGGCTCTTGCACGGTCTCGACCTCCACGTTGTTCACCTCGTGGTCTACATGATGCAGATGATGATGACAGGCATTAAAGATAATTCATGAAACTTTCTTAACAAAAGTTTAATGTGCTTTTATGATGTATAAAATAGAAGGTTTAGTTTGTATATTAGTGATAGAGTATTTGTGTATTTGCTTTATTGACTTTATATTATTAACTGTTGTGTATTCAAATAAAGTACACATGTGTTGATTGTGATCGATGCAATCGGGCTTTAGCATATAGGCAATGGAACTGATCCGACATAGATGTTTTCAATGTGATAATGATGTTGTTATGCTAGAACTATGTGTATATGATATGAAGCTAAAGATGCAACTAGAGTAAATAGGAAATATTAAACCTTTAAGACAATAAAATCATTTAGCATGGTTCTAGAAGTCAATTGCACATGGATGATTTACTGTAAATAGAGCATGCCAAGGGTCAATTGCACATGGATCATTTAGCATGGTTCTCAGGTTTTCCAACGCATTGCTTTTGATATTTTCACAGATTTAAAAATATACATCCTGTGAACAATCTAAAAATATGTTTTGTCCCTATGATTTCCTCTAATTTATAAAAATGATAATGTTCAACAGTTGCTATTTGAACTTGGATATGAATTGTTCAAAAGGGGGTAGTTTTAATCCTACTGGGCATTTATTTGAGCCATTAAATTAAGAGATAAAATTCTGATAAATTCCTCAAAATTCTAATTTGTCCCAATATGTAACATATATTTTTGATGGCTATGAGTTATGTTGAAAAGTTCTAACTTGCAGTTCAAATCTCATTCAAATTTGTTTAAATTTTAAACTTTAATTAAATCAAATGCCTCTCAATTCTTTTTAATATGGGTTCAAACTCATGTGGAGTTGGTCTAGGAAGTTGTGCTTGGAATATTGACACTAGGGGTGTCACAAGATGGAGGTTATTTGTGATGGCCACCTTGCCCGAGTCTCTAACTCTCCTCTTTGAGCTATCCCCAAATGTCACCTTCTCACTGTCTTCGTCTTCATCAATACTGATGAATATGGTTGGCTTCCTGGTCATGTGTTGAGTGCACCCACTGTCAAATATCCAATGAGTACCCCCACTCTTGTAGTTGACCCTAGTGGTAGCCATAAGACAAACACTAGAGGAAGAAGGGTTAGTATCCAAAGCATTACTTGATTAACTAGTACCAACCTCATCACATCGAATGATAAGACCATCCTTATAGATAGGGATTCTTGCAATCCCTTCCTGAAGTCTCCTCCTAATGGGATAGTTAGGAGCGCGATACCTCTAGTGTCCATGACCATCCCCCATGTGCACATTGTCGTGGTCGATGTAGTAATGGGGAGGATCATAGAGGCCAGTGACGTGCTCAAGAACATGTCCCACTTCTGAGTGGAGCATGAGTATCATCTCCATTGCCCTCTCAACTAAGAGCTCATGCCCCCTGTTGACAACCTCCTCAAGTAAGAAACCCCTCTCCGGAGTTGTGATTAGTTGAAGGAGCTTGTCAATCACTTCAATTGGTGCTATCTTCCGAAGGCCTTTGAAAGAGTTTATCCTACACACAAGATCATAAATCCATAAGAAAGTCTTGCACAGGTCATCATTCTAATTTCTCACAATTTTATCAAATTCAAAGAAGAAATCCTGTTGTCGGGCTCAATGTATGTGCCGGAGTCAATCTTGTGGTAAAGGTGGTGGTGGGGACGCCTGAGGGTGTGCTGCAAGATTGATCATCTCAAATGACCATGCTAGTAATGTTGTTGGCGCTCCCCCTACACCAATGCGTGGTCCACTCGAAGTGCTCAAAGTAGATCTTTGAATGACACTCGAGGTAGAGCTTGATGAAGCGCCTGATGATGAGCTTGGTGAATGTCTTGATCTGAAGGGGTTGTACAAGCTATTACAAGGCAATCTTGTGGAGGGATCAAAGAAGTTTAAGCACGAAGCTACTTCTTTCCCTTTGCTTGAAGATGCTCTATTGTTTACCTTGAAAGTCTTCTCCTCGGTCTAGCTTGCGGTGATCTCCTCATCCTCGAAGAGCAACCCAATCACGTCCTCGACGGTGAGATTCTTCTGCATGAGAAGATCAAGGGTGACGTAGAAGAGCTTACTAGTAGGGATCAAGGTGAGGATCTTCTCGACTATCACAATCTTGGGAAGCTTGAAGGATTCTTCATTTGATTCAATCTTGTCCACAATACCTTGCAAGCGAATAAGAAAGTCAAGAAAGTTTGCATTATCATTAGCATAAAAAGCAAAGAACTCCTCAACAAGAGAATTACTAGCAATATCAAGAGGCACACTATCATCAATCCTAATCATGCTAGTGGAGCAAGAAAGATCAAGATAACCAACATCAGCAATCATCACATTAGGCACATTAGTAGAGCAACCTATCAAGTTATCACTAGATCTAGGCACTCACTAGAACTAGGCACATCCACACAATCATCACAATCTATATGATTATCGGTGAAAGTATTGGCAAAGTTCACAGGAGTATCCATCAACTCACCCCGGATCATGGCATTTAGGTAGCTTTTAAGGCGATTCTCCCATGAGCCATGACCTGACCCCGAATAGGATGACATCCCAACTCAATACGGCCACCATTTGCTCTGATACCACTTGAAAGGACCAAGTGACCGAGAGGGGGAGGGATGTGAATCAAGAACTCGCACTATGTACCAAGTTCGCCAATTACTAAAAGCCAACCAGTCAGACAACTCCTACGCAAATCTAGTGGTGAACACACGAGCAAGATAAGAGTCCTATGAAAGGAACAAAAACATATGCATACTAGTGAATCATACAAGGCAATACAACTCCTATGCAGGCTAGTAATCATGAGCCTTATGAAAGGAAAAACAACCTATCCATTGTGCACATCTAAGGCTTGGGTGTCTTGAGGTTGTGATCTAGGTTATTACTCTTGGTCTATGGTAGGACCTAGACCGGTTAGGTGTCGGTGATCGAGTCTATCGTGATTGGTTGTGAAGGCCATCACATGTTTGTATACGGTTTGAGCCCGCCGGTGAAAGGGGCATCAATAGTGAGCGCCTGTGTCAGCTCGGGGCGCCCGACAAGTTCTCGAGGGATGCGAGCTTGTGCCTTGCTGGCAGAGGTGACGCACACCATGTCTTCACTCCAGGAGTAATTGCGGGCTCATGGGCGAGAACTCCACATTGGTGGCGGGAGGAACCGGCACTCCGGTGGGAGTGGTCCAACGAGGATTAGGGGAAGACGTCATCCTTCTGAGACCTCAAGTAAAAAATCATGAACATTCCTTGACCCTCTTTACTATTCTGCATTGGTGTGCTATAGTTGATAGAGTGACTTGTGGCTTATATAGGATAGTGTGTTTAGCTTCCACATTTTATACTCATCATGAATACTAGCTTGTGTAGGGTCTTGGCCTACTAGAATTGCTTAGGTTGCACCGATTATTAGGTTCTAGTAGTGTGAAATTGAAGTGTTCGAGTTTGTGGTTGGCTTACTGATTCACCCCCCCCCCCCCCCCCACCTCTCGGCATGCCTTCGGTCCTTACAGATACAATACCTTGATTGCTGCCTCAAGCATAGCTTCTGCACCTGCCACCACGATCGCCGTCATTTCTTCTTTCTGGAGACCTACCCAATAAACCAGAGACGCAATAGCATGGAATATGATATCACAAGGATGTTTAATCAAGATTTTCTCAAAGCAGGCTTTATTTCTGATCTTCCATATGGCCCAACAGATAGATGCTAAACCAGTCAAGAACACTTTTTCACCCCCAGGCAAAGTACTGTAATCCAAGACCAAAACTGATCATAGCTTCTTGGTTTATTATTCACCACAAATAAGCAGGATGCCAAAATGCCCCACACCACTTTAGCTACCGAACATGAAAAGAACAGATGATCAATGTTCTCGTTTTGATCACAGAAATAACAAGTTCGAGCACCTTCCCAATTTCTTTTCACCATATAATCCTTAGTTAAGGTAGCCCCATTTTACATCAACCACCTGAATATCTTATGTTTTTTTAGGAATCTTAGCCTTCCAGATACTCTTATGTGTTGGCCCACTATCATTTTTAGTGAAATGGTTATACATGGATTTTGATTTAGTCAGATCTGCTAGGGAATGCAGTTGCATATAAAAGTTTGAACTTGCTGTTCAAAGCCAATTTGAGCTGAATTTGAATTATGGTTTATGTTGAAACTTTAACATTGCACATCAAGCTAGTTTTTTCTCGATTAGCTTCGTGTCACAGCCCTCCCCCTAAAAGAAATCTTGTCCTGAGAATTAAGGAAGGTGAAAAAGTTTACTTAGAGACTGATCTAGCAACTCTGGATAATGACTTTGTAGAAACTCTTCTGATTCCCATGTAGCCTCATATTTGACATGGTTCAATAAAATATAGGAAATGTTTCATGAAAGTACATTCACGACTGGAAATCCTTTTTTTTTACAGAGTGCCCAAAACACTCGACAAAGGCTTAAATACACTCGACAAAGTCTTTATCGAGTGCGGCAAAGGCTTTGCTGATTGTCAAAATACACTCGACAAAATCTAAATCATGAAAAACCCGAAAACAAAAGTAAAAAAAAAAATTCTCGTGCCAAGGAAACCCGCCCGCCTGCCCATCCCCATTGCAAGTCGCGGTATTTTTTTGTGCGCCTCGTGGCAAAGTGCGGCCTACACTCCGTGTTCACTCTTTTTATATTTTACCTCTTTACAAAGTGTTTTTTATCGGGCACTCGACAAAGATCATATTTGCCGAGTGTATAAAATAATACACTCGGCAAAGCCCTCGTTTGCTGAGTGACAAAAAAAAGACACTCAACAAAGACATTGTCTGAAAAATTCAAACTTAATTTTGGTTGACAATATTGATTCAAATTATAAAGTGTTATTCATTCAATATAAATATAGTAACATTGTTTATAAATCATATACGTGTCACTTATAGTTTCATGAAACTGTATGAAACATATGAATTTGTGAACAATATTGTATATCAATTTGAGTAATGCGATCAAAATAAAATCTGTAGATACATAGAAGTTCAACAACTTTGTAGTTTAATTTTTTTATTTGAATTAATTTACAATTTTAAAATATAATTTGAATTTATTTTTGCCTAGTGTCAAAAGAAAAACACTCGGGTACTTGGCAAAGATCATGTTTACCGAGTGCCATAAAAAACACTCGGCAAAGAATCAGTTTGCCGAGTATTTATTTTTCTTGTGACACTCAACAAATTGAGTTTTTATTGAGTGTTTTTAATTTTGGCAATCGGCAAACATATCTTTGCCGAGTGTCACAGATAATACACTTGGCAAAAACTCAGACACTTCGATAAATAACCGATTTCCGGTAGTGATTGTCATAGATGTATCCCTGTAAGACGTATGTGTCATGTATATTGATATTGGTACACTTCTCCGTTACGGTTGTTTCTTCTTTTCAGCCATTTGACGGGAACACGCAGTTTCCGAACTCTGCAGTAGACAGAAACAGAACAAATATTAGTACGGCTAGCACATGAGCTGCGGGCAAGAGCCAAAGCAGCATGAACTCACTTGGTGCCTGGCTGACGACGGAGGCGGCGCTGGAGAAGTCGCACATCCCGGTCACGCGGCCCTTGCGCTGGTAGTAGCTGTTGAACGCGTAGGAAGCGTGAGCAACCTTGGTGTTAGGCTCAAAGCATGACCCTCCTTTCTGGATGGCGCCACAGTCCGCGCCGTTGCTGCAGGCATAATCCAGCGCCGCCTGCAGCCGCGCATCGCTGACCGCCGAGTTTGCCACGCACCAGCTCGCCGCCGTTTTTCCACAGGTATCTTCACATCCGAAAGGGAACGGGTCAAATAATGAAATAAGACTCGATGGCTAAGACCGGCTGAGCAGCAGGTGCCCACCGGCTGGTTGCTGGTTGACGATGGAAGCTGCGCCCGCGAAGTCGCACGCGCTGCTGTCCCAGCCCATGCTCTGGTAGTAGCTGTTGAATGCGTACGAGGCATGCGCGACCAAGGTATCGGGCTGAGATCCCGCACCGGCTCCTTTCTTCCTCCTCCACATTCAGTTCCTCCATTGCCTCGCGCCTGTGAACAGTAGCCCCACCACCTCCGCCATCGCTCGGCCTCCCCCTTCCTCCCCCGCCGGCCACTTGCTCCCAAAACTTGAGGGAGCCCTCTCCTAAGGTACCTCCTCCATTCCTTCTGGATAGATTTGTTTTTTGTTGTTGTTGTTGTTAGAGGATATGAGGTAGTTAGGGTAGATGACTAGGGTTAGGCTATAAATTTATACTTGGATAAATATTGAGAATGTAGCCTTGACGGTGGGTTGTTTGTTGTAAATGAACCGAGTTGTTAGTTTATTTCATGGTGGGGTTGTGAAGGGAAGTGGTGATTTTGTTAAGATGCGGCACGAGGTTTGTACGTTTGATTGTCCGCCTTTGTTAAGCGAAGTTGAGACACATGCATGTGTAATAATGGATGGTCTGAGGCCGCTAAGACTACGTGGTAGATTTGATGCCGGAGGTGGCGGTCGAGCACATTATTTGCTTTTAGAATTAGAGACAGAGAAGGATTGGAATTTGTAAAAGGATTGTTTGAAGGATGGGCAAGTGAAATATGTCGAAGTAGTGGTAGAGGTGATTGATAGGGTGGGTGTGATAGGACGCAAGCCGCCTCGGCCTCAGCCTTGGCCCGTTGAACCCAACCATGAGTCACAAGACTGCGAGGGTATAGAGACATTGACTCAAGAAGACATGTCCCTGATAGCTGTTGTTAGAGATGATTTTCCCGACAACACATTCAAAGAGGAAGCATGAGAAAGAGAAGAGGAAGCCAATGTTGAACGAGAGGCTTTGTCTGATACGGATAGTGAAGCCAATGAATCTGATCATGGTGAAACTCATGGTGAAACTGAGACTAGTGATAGTAGAGGTGGTGGAAGTATGGGTGTAGATTGGGAACAAAATGTTGGTCATGATCATGGTGGGCTGGAGGATGAGTCTCCTATTTTTAATGGTGAAGTGGAGATAGATTGGAGTAAGTATTATAGTGCGGAGGAATTGAGTGCATTGGAGGCTATAAATGTTAAGTTACCAAAGGTACCGAACCATCATGATTTGAGTGGGGTGAAGTTTGCATTATGTGATAATGGTTTGATGTCCACTGATGCAGCTACGAGCAGTTCTGAGCATATAATTAAGAAGGGTATGCTATTTGAGAATATGGATGATTTGAAACACTTTTTTGAGGACTATGTGGTGCGACACAGTAGGCCGTACTACATGGTGAACTCAAGTAAGGAAGAAAGGTATTGTATCAAATGCCAACGCCTTGGATGTGTATGGGTGTACGGGCATGGAAAATGAAGAACAAAGGGGGTCGTTGGAGGGTAGCAAATGTGAAGCAACCACACACGTGTGGATCAGTTGATATTCTTCAAGAACATTCTCAATGCACGACAAGGTATTTGGGGATGCGCATTTCTCTAATGCTCTAGGCTGACCCTCGCATTACCGTTGCTACCCTAATTGAGGCTATACATGGTTTCACTGGTTACCGTGTTAAGTATGGCAAATCTTGGAGGGCTAAGCAAAATGCAATGGCTAGGTTATGGGAGATTGGAAGGAGTTATACAATCAGGTTCCAAGGTTGCTCAGTGGGATTGCACATTTCAATCCGAGCATGAAGTATTTTATTGATAACTGTGGAAAGAAAAGTTCCGATGGTAAATGATACATGTTAGATTGCCTTTGCAGGGTGTTTTGGTGTTTTCCTCAATATGTCGAGGCATTTAGACATTGTAGGCCTGTGATAACCGTGGACGACACTTTCTTGACTGGAAAATACAAAGGCACTTTGATGGTTGCCATTGGGATAGACGCAGAGGACCAACTTATTCCTATTGCATTCGCACTCACTGAGGGTGAGAATAACTTAAGTTGGTCATGGTTTATCACCCATGTTCGCCGTGAAGTGATTGGTCCAGCAAGGCAAATTTGCATGATATCGGATCATCACTAGGGTCTGATAAATGCAGCTAGGGAAGATTTAGATGGATACCCTCCTCTTGTGCATAGGTGGTGCATGCGACACTTTGCAGCCAATATTTGGAGGAGACAAAAAAAACAAAGAGGTTATAAAGGGTCTCAAATCTGTGTGCACAGCTATGGAGGAGACAAAGTTTCATTCCAGGCTAGAGGATTTGAAGATAACGAATCCTGGAGTGAAGGAGTGGTTGGAAGAACATATGATTGAGAGAAGCAAGTGGGCACTAGCCTTTGATGAGGGTGGATGGAGGTATGGTATCATGACAACAAATAATTCCGAGGTGTTCAATTATGTGTTGAAGGGAGTGTGTGGCATGCCTGTTGCGGCCATCATTCGATTCATCTTTCATAAATTGAACACATACTTTATTGATCGGTGGTGTAAGGCTCAAGAAGGTATACATAAGGGTGAGGTGTGGGGAGCTGCGGTTGCTAGACATTTATTTGATCATGGAAACTTTTCTAAGAACCAGGATGCTCAGCTTTTCAACCCTAGGGAGTTCGTGTATGGTGTTAGATCAATGGCGCAGACGGGAATTGGAGGTGAGAGGTCCGGTGGGAGGTTGTATAGGGTAGAGATTGGGGATAATGTTACTTCCACATGCATGACACCTCAACTTCTCCATGTTCCGTGCTCACATGTAATGACTGCTTGGCGAAAAAGGGGTGTGAGTAGCGAGTCCCCAAATACTTAACTCCATTTTACTCGAAACAATCTGCCCTTCGGTGTTGGGAGCCAACATTCGAGCCATGTTTGGACTCCACTTAGTGGCCAGAATATAGAAAAGAAGATTATATTCCCAATGTTGTACTATTGAAAGGTGGAAGAGGGAGAAGGAAGATGAAACGTTTGAGAAATGAGCTTGATGATTGCAGCAAGGGCTATGGTACTGACATGTACGGGACAGGTGACTTCAATGAGCAATCGACAAAGAACCATTGTTCTATTTGCAACCTGGAAGGGCACCAACTGGAACAACACAAATTAGGTCCGAAGAACAAACCAAAAAGACAGGCTAGACGTGCGCGGGACGGTAGGGGAAATATGATAGTTGGGCAACAAAGTAGCAGCGCTCAGGTAGGTTTAATGATTGTTACTTTACTTTCTAAGCTTTTGTATTGTGTTCTAATGATCTATATGTGTTTCTTGTTTCAGGGAGATGGCCCCCCACCCATGCTTCCTGCTCCTTGACACGAAGTACGACAACAAGCACCGTGCCCACCTGATGCTTGACGAGGGGAAGGTGAGTTAGCATTGTCATAGATCAGTTAAAATACTAAAATACTTTCCACTATTTTCCTATCATAGTTTAAATGTACGGTCTTTGTTGTTGTCGCAGGTGTTACCCCATTTAAGGCCATGTCTGCATCACTTGATGCCCTAGGACAAGCGGCTTGCTGCACACATTGCGCCAACAGGTTTCCTACCGTTGGTGCATGTCGCCAGTGCGGGCCTACCTTCCATGGATGCTGCTGCTTTGACCGCACTAGTCGATCGTTGGAGGCTAGAGACTCACACGTTTCACCTTCCCTGCGGTGAAGTGATTGTGACACTTGAGGACATGAGCATGATAACGGCCTTATCGATTGATGGCCAACCCGTCACTGGCTGGACATCCGACGTGGAGGGATGCAAGGACATTGTGGAGCAGTGGCTTGGTATTCGTCCGCCTGAGCCTGAAGCAGGCAAGAGGGAGCCCAAGAACTCTAGCGTAAAGGCCAAGTGGTTATCGTCGAACTTTACTTTGGTTTGGGAAGTGGAGTACTCGCCAGAGGTGGTGGAGGTTGCTGCTAGGGCTTGGCTTTGGCACTTCCTCGGTGGTTTCCTTTTTCCGGATGGCAGTGGAAACATCACGCCCTGGATACTGTTGCCGTTTCTAACAGGCCCGTGGGAGCAACTTCCCCAGTACAGTTGGGGCTCAGCAGTTCTGTCCTTCCTCTACCGACAGCTGTGTGAGTCGTGCAGGAGGGGTGGTGAGAGTTCCAACCTGGGCGGTTGCTTGTACCTACTCCAGGTTTGGATGTGGGAGAGGTTCCCACTTGCTAGACTGGCACGTGGCCCGGTAGAGGTTAGTTGATTTCTTCCTAGTCATTATGTTTCCTATGTCACATTACACTAACACTAATATTCCGTGTATGTAGCCTTGGCCCTGCGAGGACGGCGGATGCACAGTTGGCTACGTGTACAAGGATTGTATCAACGTGACGGGCGTCTCCGATCGCCGGTACCGTGAGTACACGAACACCCTCGACGTGATCACTCAAGCTCAGGTCAACAAAATCCATTTTCATGCATTTGCATATGTTGGTTACTTTATGTTGATTACATATAAATTCTAATGTTCGTGTTGCTTTTCAGGTGACTTGGGGACCCTATGGGAGGGATGAGCTGACGCACCTAGGACTCTCACAGATGTGCACTCACGATCGACTCTTGTGGCAGGCCGACATGCCTTTGATTTACTTTTACGCTGTCGAGTGGCACCTGCCCCAACGGGTGATGCGACAGTTTGGTAGACTCCAGCCCACCAATGTCGCGTATCAGGGCACGAACCAGAACCTGCACAAGTTAGTATTACATATACTAGTATTTTCATTTTCCTTGTCCTACATGTGACTAATTGTGGTTTGCGTAGGATTGACCGGCGTACTGATAAGGGTGTCGTGGACTGGGCTGAGAAACACCAGCCATGGCTGCTTTTGTGGGAGGGACGCCACAGCAAGGCATGTGATCCATACCATGGCCCACTACATTGAGCAGGACCATACAGGGAGTACCTCCTGTGGCTGCATGAGAACAGCCGCATGAAGCTCCGACCTTCTTATAACCAGGCGGATATTGCAGAGCAGCCAGACGAGGGGAATGAAGAAGAAATTGTGGAAGACTACGATGAGTTCACTCGCACCGGCAGACAGCCGGAGCGGGCACCACTTGAGAACTACACGGTACGATCTATTGTAAAATATTATTGTATGTTTGCCATTGTTATTGGAAAGTTACATGTATACAACCACCCTGCTTTCAGGCGACCCAGTTACTACGCATGGCCAACGAGGCTGACTCAGCCCTAGGCCACCCGCTTGGTTCAGAACAGGAACTTGGGGCTCTCCGGCGCGTGGTCCAGGTAATGATATCATTCTTGCCTGTTATTCTCTATGTCCTTCTCGTTCTATTCTATAACATGCCTCGACCAATGACTTTCCTATGACAGAAACTTTCAAAGAGTTGTCGTCGACTAGCTGGGAAGTTCAGCTGTATGCCCTCGGCTAGGGACATAGCGCCAGCTGCAGCAGCACCTTCAGGGTCACGAAGCCGAGCTACATCTTCAGCGGCTGGCGGAAGTTCAAGAGGAGCAACATCTTCTCAAAGTCCACGAGACTCAAGCCTTGCAGGCGACGGCTCAGAGGATGATGGGAGCGACGACGATGAGACAGAACAGGTTTGAAAATGTCAAGTTGTCCTATCCCTTTGTTATAATTTGGCGTTAACATCCTAATTGTTTCATATTTTGCTGCCATAGGAGATTCTTGGGGCCTCCCAGTTTCATGATGCGCCACAGTGGGAGGCATCACAGTCTTCTCCTCCACGTGCCACCCGTCGTCGTAGGGGAGACATGTCGGCTTCCCGCATGCTACCCACCGATCTAGGAAGGAAGAAGACTAAGGTCGCTCGCTTTAGTCCCTCGCAGTACAAGTGAGCCGATGGAGGAGTGTGTTTGCATGCGGAGTATTTTCGTTTGTATGTTGAATAGTGGACTATTTTCATAACTTTGTTATTTTGTTGCTTTTTTCCGTCTTGTGTCACAATGTGCACAAATTCTATGTTTCATCAAAATAGTAATCTGTTCTGTGAATTTGTGAATTTTCTGTATCAGTTTGTGGCAGGAAATGGTGGCTGGGACATCAGTCCTGGGTAGCATAATCTGAACAGGTAGGTAGGTGGTGAAGCAAGACGCGCCATGCATCACAGCGTGTTTGCCAAGATAGACGCGCCAAGGTGTGTGGCGCATTTACCTCGTCCTCCCGCAGCGGCTAAGTCCCGCAGGCCGGACATCCCTGGAACGGCGCGGCCCACGGCGCGCGACTAAGACATGAAACACGCCAAATGTCCTGGCGCGTTTCCTATGGCAGTCGCACCTCGTCCGGCCTCGTTCCAGGGATGTCAAGTCTGCGGGACTTAGCCACTGCGGGAGCTCGAGGCAGACACGCCATTCTGCTTGGCGTGTCTGCCTTGGTAAACACGCCACTCGTAATGGTGCTTCTTTCTTCCTTTCCCTCACTGCTCATGAATTGTTACAAAGTCTCATAATAACACATCAACGTAGCATTGTCTGACAAATCAATATCAAATAAACAACATAGTTGCAACTAGAAAAACAAATCACAATACACTTTCACATAAGAACTACTGCATGCAACGAGGCCATTTTCCTTTCTCTAAAGCTGTCGGACCACCATTATGCACAGCTTGTTTGGCGCGACGGGCCCATTCACGTTTCTTCTCTCTTTCCCTCTCACGCTGTAGTGCTTCCTTCCTCTTAAGTGTCTCCTCCTTTCTGCGATCGGCCTCATGTCTATGCTACAGGATCTCTTGTTGCCTCAAACCTTCATCTCTATGGGCTCGCATCTCCTTGCGACATTTCCGAGTATATGTTCGTTCACGCTTGTAGCTTTCAATATAGTCCAACGCTTCCTGAGACCGTTCATTATCGATCCACTGTCTGTAATCACAAAGCGGAGGTGGTGTCTGCAAAACGGATTTAGCATAAATTGTACGATATCCATTGTCTAAAATACAACATTAACACAACTGAAGTTTTGTACACCATACCTGATCTTTGTCCTTCGTGCGGTCATGGACATCATTGTTACACATCCAATACCTTTGCCACACTACAAGGTTTTGAGTCTAATGCCACCGATTTAATCGCAACAACGTGATTTTAGTTGTAATATATTGAGGTTATTGCAACATTGGTCGATTTTGGTTGCGGCAAAATACATGTTGCTACCAATAGTGTACTATTGTGATATAAATAATGGTCGTTGCAATAAGTATGACATATCGCAATAGAATAATGTGTGTTGTATTTAGTTCATTTTTATAGCCACCTTTTCTTCTGTTGGTTGCAATAGTTAGGATTGTTGCAACAAATATTAAATGTTGTTATTAGTTCTATCGTGTGTTGCAAAATATCCTATGATATGGCAACAGAAAAGTAAATTGTTGCAAATAGAGGTGTAGATATAGCAATGCAAATCTTGTGGTTACAACGAGTCTTAGCTATAACAATAAAAACCATAATTGTTGCTACTACCCCGATACCGTTGCAACAATATTTGCTAGTTGCTATTAGCAGTTGCAATAGGTCATTTGTGGACCACGACCGTAGTCATGGTCCAAAATCCTGAAAGTCGTCATGCCAGAAAAGCTCAAGTTAATCGGACCCCATGCAAACAATGGGCCGGTGCAAGCTGAAGCGCCCCCGCAGCGACCCCCGCCCACCAACCTGCCACTCGTGTTAAATTGCTAACACCTGGTCGCGTCGCGCGCCCTCGCATGTGATTCACCGCTAGGCCTCCTCGGCCGTCGTTGTCACCGTGCACGTTAAAGCATCACCGATGATGTGGCGGCGCTGTCTCCACCATGTCGTGCTGCCCGCGCTACGCTGCGAAGCCTCATCGCGCCACAAAGCTCAAGTTAATCGAACCCCATGCAAACAATGGGCCGGTGCAAGCTAAAGCACCCCCGCCGCGACCCCCACCCACCGACCTACCACCCACCTTAAATTGCTAATGCCTCGTTGCATCGCGTGCCCTCGCATGTGCTTCACCGCTAGGCCTCGTCGGCCGTCATTGTCACTGCACGTGTGAAGCATCACTGATGACGTGGCGGCGCTATCTCCACCATGTCATGCTACCCGCGTTCCACTGCGAAGCCTCGTCATGCCAGAAAGCTCAAGTTAATCGGACCCCATGCTAACAATGGGCCGATGCAAGCTAAAGCGTCCCCGCCGCGACCCCCGCCCATCGACCTACCACCCACGTTAAACCACTAACACCTCGTTGCATCGCGTGCCCTCGCATGTGCTTCACCGCTAGGCCTCGTCGGCCGTCATTGTCACTGCACGTGTGAAGCATCACTGATGACGTGGCGGCGCTATCTCCACCATGTCATGCTACCCGCGCTCCACTGCGAAGCCTCGTCATGCCAGAAAGCTCAAGTTAATCGGACCCCATGCTAACAATGGGCCGATGCAAGCTAAAGCGTCCCCGCCGCGACCCCCGCCCACCGACCTACCACCCACGTTAAACCACTAACACCTCGTTGTGTCGTGGGCCCTCGCATGTGCTTCACCGCTAGGCCTCATCGGTTGTCATTGTCACCGTGCGCGTTAAAGCATCGCAGACGATGTGGCGGCGCTATCTCTATCGTGTCGTGCTGCCTGCACTCCACTGTGAAGCCTCGTCGGCGCCGCCGCACTTCAGCGCCTTGTTGTTTCTGGGCCAGGCCAAGGCGAGGGCAAGCTCCAGAAAATATATTGCTCGTGTAGGCCTAGACATTTGCTTGTGCATTAGTTTTCCAACTTGTGCTTTTATTTTTTTTTATGGAGAGATAGGAGTCAACTTGTACATTAGTTTTCCTTATGAAAAAATAGCCCAGTGTGAAGGCTCAGAGCTAGAGGCCCACCCGTACGCACAGCATACCCTGTAATTTGGTCCAAACTGACCCTATACGTGTGCTGCCGGTTGACCACCTGAGCCCGAGAAGCATATTGGCCCATACCTAGCTAGGTCGACGCCGCTGCCTGCCCCAGCAATCAATCGGTCCAAGTTGAAGAACCGGTTGACGCCTCTGGCTGCTAGAGTGAAGGACGATCTCATCTGCCGCCACAGCGCACCACCAACCTCGAGGAATCAAGGTTCGCACGTCTGGCAGAAGCCCTCAAACCTGCCCTACACGTTGTCCTTGAGCACACGTCTGGCAGAGTGAAGTCCTCGAGCTTGATCCATCCATTGGGGTATCATTTGCTGGTATGTACATATCGAGAAACCTCAAAGTAGTTGTCCATTGCCATTTGACCATTGATGCACTGATTCAATTTCCTACGTCATAGGACAGATAGATAACAATTAATTATTCTCCTAATCTTTATTGATTATTTATTTCAACAATTAACATTGAACTAGTGTAAACTTCTTTTACGCATAATTTGAGACTTAGTTACTTAGAACAACTTATATTAGAATTTATAGTCTAATTTATGCATAATTTCTTTTAACTTATATTTGAGACTTGGTCTTTTACGCATACTGATGGAGAATTGTGTATGTGTGGTTGTGGAGACGGACGGCAGCACAGGACAGCTACGCATCCATGCATCGCCGTCGTGGCACCTAGCTGATCGAGAACCCCCTTGTTGTTCATTTATATACTCGACATCACGATTGAACCAGCCGTCGACTCGAAGTGGTTTTCAAAGTCCAGTTACTTGAACGACCATCATCCTAAGGCTTGTCAAATCCCTTTTGATCAGTGAAGGTAAGTAATCGTCAATCCTAATATTGCTACCCATTGTTGGTTCTAGTGAGATAGGAAATTTAAAATAAATAAACAACAATTTTAATCTTAATTTAGTCATGATTGCAAATTGAAATTGTCATGTTCCCTAAGCCACTTGACATCATGATGGACATAATGCTAGTACCAGATCACCCAGTTGTTTATTTTTCTCCATGCTCTAATGTTACATGTCACTTTCAGTTTTGTTTAGTTTTTTAGTTGCTTTTGCACCGATTAGTATTTTCAAGGCATTACCTTTTACGCATATTACAACACCATAGTCCTTGTTGCCTGATATTGCTACAAAACTCTACCGTTGTGAAATTGCTTGATTGCAACTACCATAGGTGGTTGCAATAGACACTGTAGCAATGACGTTAGTGGTTGCCAATACTATTCATGCAACACCAATGCTCGTTGCGAGTGCAACCCATTGCCACGCCACACGTCGTTGCGACACACCAAAGCTGTTGCAACTTTTTCAAAAAAAGGCGTTGCATTATCCTATTGCATCAATTGCACTTGCAACGCCTCCCAACGCCATTTTTTAGTTGCGATTGCTCAATATTGCAACGAAAATACCCATATTGCAACTTTTTTGAGCCGTGGCACAAGGGTGATTTCCTTGTAGTGCCACAAGGTCAAAAACAAACCTGAACCTTGCACCTTGCAAGGGTCACCGCACCAACACATAGGTGGCCTCTCGTTTGGTAGAGGAAAATACTTGTGTGGTGGGAGATAGAAACCCGAACCATCTCAACTATCTATAAACCAAATCGAACAAGTTAGTAAACATTTATATACGGGGAGTCAAAATCTTAATGACATTTTGTACCTTCTGAGTCATTTCCCGCATCAGCCATAATTGAGTTCTCCATGTGCCCCTCTTCCACTTCAGCCCGGGCTTGTTCCTCTTTTTTGGCCCTCCGACTCTCATGTAGTCTTGCAAAGTATGACTCAATTGAACATGGGTCACGCAAGTGATATTCATGATATGCAGCGGCCTCTGCCGCTTTTTGCTGCCTAAGCTCCTCCATCTTCTTCATCTTCTGAATCCTCCGTTGCTCCTGCATAAAAGGGTCTGCAAGGTACTAGTGGCCCACCCCATTAACTCCATCCCGTCCTTCCAACCGGCCCAACTTGATATTCCCTCCTCTTTCATAAACTCTGACAAAGTCTTCCAATCAGACGCTGCAGGGTATTTGTCCTTATTTCGAATCCAATACAACAGAGCACCCTCATTGTCTATGTCCATCTCTGACTAAATAGTTCTCAAGATCTAACCAGGTGGACCTCTAATACCATATTCCTCTCGGATAACGTCCCTTCTTTCCTGCAAAAATTTTGCTTGATTGGTCGGCCTCATCCTCGCTGCCTCCTTCATGAGCTTGTTTTTA
Organism: Eleusine coracana subsp. coracana; assembly: GCA_032690845.1. Classification (NCBI taxonomy): domain Eukaryota; kingdom Viridiplantae; phylum Streptophyta; class Magnoliopsida; order Poales; family Poaceae; genus Eleusine; species Eleusine coracana. Next base: position 50,080,102 of record CM064430.1, read on the forward strand.
CCATAGAAAGACTCCCCAATCACATCTTCTTGTATCCTGGCATCATAGCATATTTTACATGGTAAATCAATAGATTATCTCAAACAAACATAACTATATCATTAAACATAATCATTGACATTTCAAACATACCCACTGATTTTCACCCACAGTGTTTGAAGGATCGAGAAGGCGACCAGAGGGGGGGGGGTGAATAGGAGCCAAATAAAATTCTCCAAGAGAACTTGGCCTATATCCCAAAAACAACCCAAGCCAACCTCTAAATCGATCACCAAGACTACACACACCAACTTGTGGTGTACTAGCCCTAGAAGTAATCAACAACACCAAAGAAACACAGCGGAAACAAAAAGAGAAGATGAAATGCTCTACAGTTTAGAATTGAGCACTCATCGGTAGTGCCGATCCCTACCATCGATAGTGCCAGTCAGCATCGGCAATGCCGGTCACGCCTATCGGCAGTGCCAATACACGTCATCGGTAGTGCCGATCCCACCTATCGGCAGTGCCGGTGTAGGATGCTGTCGCACTGGACCCTATAGACTAGATCGATTGGCAGTGCCGGTCCTGGTCATCGGCAGTGCCGGTCGACCCCCGACAGAATAGAAAAACTCTCGGGATCTTGTCAAATCTTCTCCAAAACTCAATCAAACGAACTCCAAATGATGCGATTTTTGGACCAATGAATCCTCATCACATCACGACCCTAATCCTAGGAGATCATCTCAATTGGCTCAAGGAATCATCATGAATTTCAGATCTTGTGCCAAGAACACCAAAAAGGGGAAACTTGAGAAATCCTTCAAATCGAAGGTGCTAGAGCAATTGACTCGATCAAGGATCCATAGAGGATTGTTCTAGCTCATCCTAGCAACAAGTTTCTCAAGAAATCTGGGCCAAAAACTCGTCCAAAAGTGAGATCGAAAATCACCACGAAAATGCCTCCAAAAATAGGAAAAAGGGAATTTCGGGATTCAAGTGAAGAGTGAAATCTTGAGCAGGAAAATACTTCTCATATCATAGAAAGGTGCTTACAAGATCCATAGGTACAAGGCTAGGAAGCCACCCTCTTCCTCCCACTATTTGGAAGAGCAAGAGATGTCTCTCACACACCCACTACTCTCCTCTCAAATATGATGTCCTCTCCTAGCACTTTGAATAGAATCCTAACACAAGGCTAATGGAAGAGAGGCACCTCTCCCACTAGCCACACCTCTCCTTATGTAGGCTTAGGGTCTATTGTCCACATGACCACTCTACCCTTAACCTACATAACACACCCACCTACCACCGGGGGCATAACCATCCATCTTTTTCCTCATCACCCGAATGCCATCGGACGCTTCACGTCTTTGCTTCATCTCGAAGCAAGCTCCGTGATGGTGCCACGTGCACCACCAACCACCGCCACCGATTTTGAGGCCCAAACCGGGAAATTGCGTTGCACGCTTCTCAAAGCGTGACTTCTTGATGTCGACGCGTGTCACCTTGTCCCGTGATCCAGACCACCGGTAAGTCTCTCCCAGTCCCTGTCCATCGGGCCCCCTTGTCACTTGCACCAGCATCCCGTTCGCCTTGACTTGGTCAACACACCGTCTTCATCACACCCACGGTTTTGAGGCTCAACCGTGAAATCGTCAATGCTTCTTGCTTCTTCACGTGTGCGGTGTGGATCACCCTTGACTTCACCCGGCATCTCGATCGTTTGGCCCCAAGTCCCCTACTTGTGCCCGATCCTCTCGCCGTTGACCGCCAAGTCAACTCTAGTGACCTACACATTATGAGACAAGCAAACACATTTCCCATCTCCTGTAACATCACCAATATCTCCACCAACTCCGGTTAGTCATAACCATGATACGCAAAGCCATGCAATCCCTGGTTTCCCGCATTTCAAATTAAACACCAAATCCGCTCAAGTCAATTACTCATCACAAATATAGCAAACCATGACACATATCCACATGGTTTCTCAATCTCCCCCTTGATGAGTACATTGACAATACCAAATGCACAAAGATTAGAGATTGAAATGCGAAGCCGAATAAGCACATCCAAATGGCCAAACCCAATGAAAAGGTGAAAACAAGCCATCTAGCAAGTAGGGATCACAAAACCAAGAGTTGGCAAAGAAAGCGACTGGAGACGCAAAGAATGTGAAAAGCACAAGAAACCACTCAAGATCATGATATGCTCCCCCTCAAGTTGTGGTAGGTCTCATGTAGTGCAAAATGGATCATATGAGTTTCTTAGCATTATTTGTGCATGACTCCAAAATTTTCTCCCCCTTTGGCAATGAACTCATCAAAGAGGCAAAAGAACAAGCAAACATGCAATGCATGAAAATGCAAACCTAAGCAGCTTCAACAATTATGCAAACAAGCATTTAACTTTGCTAACCATAACCATAGTACCATGAAGTGTAAAGACAATAGCTCCCAATCATGCAAAGATCAAAAATAGATAGCAAGGCATAAACACCATGAGCTATACAGGCTAAGCAGAAAGATTGACTAGTTTAGATAGAATCAAATTTTGCTTATCATGAGAAAATCTGCCACCACATAGGTAAGTACTCTCATCCAAGGCAAAACAAGCACCAAGTGAATCATAAGAATCTAGCTAGTTTCAATCTCAACAAGGGCAACAAGCATTCGCAGAAAATGAGCTCTACAAACGCTCACATATGAAACAGAGACTCAGTTGATCAAGTGATTGTAGTTTATCCTTATGTGTCCTCTTATCCATGCGGAGGGTCGCATGACTAAGTACGGCAAACACCCAGAGGCTTCAAGTCACAATGTTTGGATTTAACATTATTGAGTAGTTCTTGATCAAAGCACTTAGCAGATTTTTCAAGATTATGCACAAGACAAAAGAGCATGCCTTTGCGGCAAAAGGAACATACGTTCCAACAATGTTTCATCATGAGCTAAACATTTGCAAAGCCTTCCATTTCGCAAACACAAGGTGCCAAAGCCAAGACATCCTCTAGACTAGCCTCAATGCAAGTTTCAATAAGGATAAAAGCAATTATGCACATGGTGAGCAAGTTTTAGCAAGATCAGATCATAATGTTCACAAGAAGCTCAGTTTACCTTTAAGATTAGCAAGTTGCTCACATGAGTTTATAACAGACCATCTAGAAAATCTAAGCATGAGAGATTACCATCACATCCACACAACTTAGCTCAAGCTCAATCATAGCAAAGAGAAGTGCTCTTCCTATCAATTCTACACCCAGGAAAGTCCGCATCCGAATACCCAATGAGATCAAGAGATGAAGATGCAGAGTACCAAAGATCGAACTCAAGGGTGTATTTGAGATACCTAAAGATGCGCTTGATAGACTTGCGATGAGTCACCCTTGGGGAAGCTTGAAAGCGAGCACAAAGACACACCGCAAAGTATATGTCGGGTCTTCTTGCTGTCAGGTACAAGAGGGAGCCAATCATGCTCCTGTACTCCCTTTGATCCACCGCTTCACAGTCTTCATCAGGGTCAAGAGCCGTTATAGTGGACATTGGTGTAGACAATGGCTTCACATTGACCATGTCGAACTTCTTTAGGAGATTCTTCCTGTACTGGGCTTGATGTACGAAAGTGCCTTGCTTGCACTGCTTGATTTAAAGCCCAAGAAAGAAGGTGAGCTCTCCCATCATCGACATCTAAAATTCACTTTCCATAGCTTCCTGAAACCTGGACACAACAGCATGAGAGGAACCACCAAAGATGATATCATCTACGTAAATCTGAACTATTAGAAAGTCATTGCCATGCTTGAGAGTGAACAAGGTTTTATCAACACACCCCATGACATACCCACGCTCTAGCAAGAAGGTCTTAAGCCTAGCATACCATGTCCTGCGTGCTTGCTTTAGCCCGTATAAAGCCTTCTGAAGCTTGTACATATGGTTTGGGTATTTGTGGTGCTTAAAGCCAGGGGGTTGCCTCACATACACTTCTTCCTCTATGAAACCATTTAGGAAAGCACTCTTAACATCCATTTGATAGTTTCTAATGCCCTTGGAGGCAGCAAATGCAAGGAAGATCCTAATGGCTTCTATGCGAGCAACAGGAACAAAGGTTTCACCATAATCTAAGCCCTCCACTTGGCTAAAATCTTGAGCAACTAGCCTAGCCTTGTTTCTCACAACCTCACCATCCTCCCCATGTTTGTTTTTGAACACCCACTTGGTTCCTATGACATTGACATTTTTGGGAGGCTCTACAAGGGTCCAGACTTTGTTTCTCTCAAAGTTTTCCAACTCCTCATACATGACATTAACCCAATGTTGATCAGATAGTGCGTGTCCAACATCCCGGGGTTCAAAGGTTGCAACAAAGAGAGATTTGGTAAAGCAAGCAAGATGTGCAGACTTTGACCTTGTTGTCCTCTCATAGAGATTACCGATCATCTATTGAGATGGGCGTCGACGCTGAATATGGTGAGGAGCCTCTCTCTCAGAGTGTACCTCCCCTTTAACTACAGTTGGAGCTTGCTCGACAACTGCTGAAGTCGATGTAGAAGCTTCTAAACCCTCTGCTGGAGTAGTGGTAGCAGCAGGAACAAGCTCAGATGAGAGATAAAGTGAATCATCATCATCATCATCAAAGCCCCGTAGGTCCTCTTCTACAAAGATGTTCTCCTTTATCTCCTTGTCACCTGCAGACTCAATCACATTCCTTGCACAAGAGTTTGATTCATCAAAGGTTACATCGCAGGATTCTACGATGGTGTTAGTCTCCAAATTCAAAACTCTATAGGAATGACCAAAAATAGAGTAACCAAGAAAGATTCCATCGAAATACCTTGACTCAAACTTATCAAGATTGCCACGCTTGAGAATAAAGCACTTGCAACCAAAGGCACGCAAATGAGAAACTGAGGGCTTTCTCTCAAAACGTAGCTCATAAGAAGTCACATTAAGAATTGAGCGCAAGAAAATCCGATTGGAAACATAGCAAGCAGTGCTAATGGCCTCAGCCCAGAACCGCCTTGGAGTCCTATGCTCATCGAGTATCGTTCGGGCCATCTCCACTAAGGTTCTATTCTTTCTTTCAACCACACCGTTCTGCTAGGGAACCCGAGGTGCTAAAAACTGATGCTCAATACCATGCTCAAGACAAAAAGCATCAAAGGAGGAGTTCTTGAACTTGGTGTCATTATCACTACGAATTGCTTGTAATGCACCACGAAGTTCCTTGAACAACCTCAAAGCTAAGCTCCGAAAGTGAGGAAACACTTCATCCTTGATCTCAAGAAAGTAGACCCAAGAGTAGCGAGAATAGTCATCAACAATCACAAGAACATACCACTTCCCACCCACTGAACGAACCCAAGAAGGACCAACAGTGTCCATATGAAGCAACTCTCCAGGTCGTTCAGTTATCACCAAATTAATTGGTGGATGAGAAGAGGCAATCATTTTCCCATGACGACAAGGAGCACAAACCAAATCCTTATCAAATTTGAGCTTAGGCAATCCTCGGATGAAACCTAGGCCACTCAAGCGACATAACAAGTCAAAGCTGATGTGACCTAGTCTCCTATGCTATTTCCAGAGCTCAGAAGAAGATTGAGCAAACACGCACTTGTGAGAACCAGGAGAACCAGCAAAATCAGCCTGAAAAACTCTACCAATGCGAGAAATCCCAGAAACCAAGGAACCACTCGAATCAAGAACACAAGAAGCATTCGACTTAAAACGCACTTTCAAACCAACATCAAGTAGCTGAGAGACAGAGAGGAGAATGTACTTGAGAAACTCAACCAAACCAACATCATTGAGAGTGAAGTTCTTATTTACCTTTACCGCGCCCCTTCCCTTCAATTTTCCTCTCTTGTTATCTCCAAAGGTCACATACTCCCGATGCTTCAAGGGAGTGAGGCTGGAGAACCACTTTGTATTTCCGGTCATGTGGCGCGAACACCCGGAAACCATCAACCACTTGTTCTCCAAGCCTCCACCTGCTGCCTACAAAGAACGAGAAGTGAAAGTCGATGGCTCAATGCTAGGGTTAGTCAAAAAGCATTTGGGAATCCAGCAATTAACCGGTAGTAGTCATCACAGTTCTTTGCACTTTATCATTCGAACGTATGGGACGAGAACCACGATAGGGAAAACGTGGCCTGTCAAAGCGTCTCGACTCAAACCTTGAGTTGTGAGGATAGAAATCATCTGTGTGAAAGCCAAATCCACACGAGTGACGCTCACCACGATGGGGAAAATGTGGGGCGCTAAAGCGCTGCTGCGCAAAGCCTCTGTTTCGTGAATCAAAGCCATATGAGGAATGACCCTGTCCACGATAGGCACGAGAAAAAGAGCGAGGCCGAAAGTCAACAAAATCATCATAAAAAACATCCCTAGTCAACTCAGCTTACTTCCTCTCAATCCTCTTACGCCTATAACAGAATTCATCCAAGTGGCCCTTGTGACCATAAAACATGCAAATATAGACACCCTTAGGATTAGGCTTGGTTTGCATTGCAGGTTTGGGTTTTGGCTTCTCTATTTGCTTTGAGTTGAAGGAGGGTTTTGGATTGGGTGGATAGTATGTGTCAGTGGGTTTGATGGTGTTTTCCTCATCCTTGTAGCCGGAGCTAGGTACAAACTTACCCACATTTTCACTCTCCTTGTCACACCTCTCAAATCCCAAACCCAAGTTATAGGTTGATCTAGAAGCACTCTCCTTCACTCTTGCCAAATCACTCTCAATCTTCTCTTCACTCACTAGGGTTCTCTGGAGCCTAGACACAAGATAGTCATTTTCCTAAACTAGGGCTTTGTTTTCCTCTCTAGTGATTACAAGCTTGTCCTTAAGAGAGACACACACCTCACAGGGTGGTGGAAGGACCTTAGAGCAAGTCTCATGAAGCAACTTGGACTTAAGCTCTTTGACTTTGAGGGACTGAGCTTCCAACTCATCTATGAGCTTGGGGCACTTCTGATATGCACCCAAAAGAGTTGGTCTAGCTTTGAACTCATCAAGCTCCTTGAGGGCACTCTCAAGCTGACTGGCAACTTGAGCATGCACACTCTCCCTCTATGCAACATCACTCATCACAACTTTACAAGACTCACACTCAACAACAATGTCCTCACGAGCAAGCTTGGACCTAAGCGAAGCAATTTCAAAATCAGCACTCTCCAACTTAGACTTAAGCTCTCTACTCTCACGAACAGCACTGCGAAGCTTATCATCTTGCATTAGCAGAACATCGCGCAAATGATCAAGTTCAGAAGAGAGCTCATCGAGAGTGGGAGGTACCTCGCTTGTATCAGAGTTGGATCCAGAGTCGGTGTCGTGGTCGTTCTTTGCCATGAAGCAAAGTCCGGTGAAGTTATCCTTCCTCTTGACTCGTGGCTTTTCAACCTCCTCCTCCGAGCTTGTAAGGCCTTCGCTTGATGTGAGGCCGACATCGCTCAAGGCGGCAACGCAGGCGCGTGCAATGGCCTTGGCGAACTTCTTGGAGTTCTTGCCCTTCTTGTACAAGTGCTCTTCTTCTGCTTGAAGTCTTCAGTGTTGTTGTCGCAGTACCCGGCCTTCTTCTTCTTCTTGGGACAATCAGCGATGAAGTGTCTCGGGTCACCGCACTTGAAGCAGGTTCTTGAACCACCTCCTCTTCTCTCCTTCCGGTTGTTGTAGAACTTCCTGAACTTCCTTGTGAGCAAGGACAGCTCCTCGTCAGGAATGCACTCCATCTGTTCATCGGAAGCTGTAGCAAGAGAAGACAAAGCAAACTCCAAGGAAGACTTGTCAAGTGAGGTGTTAGTTCCATAAGAAGCACAACTGTGATCACCCTTCTGAGAACTAGAAAGCAAAGCCATGCTAGAAACATGAATAGCAAGATTAGGACGAGATTTCCTAGACAGTTCATGAGATTTTAGCTTGTTATACAGTTGCTCACAGTTCAGGGTATTGAATTCAGCAGTTTCTTCTAGAGCAGCAATTTTAACCCCCCAAACATTTTTATCAAGTGAGTACAGCAGTTACTTAGCTCTATTATTTTCATTGTACACAAGGGTACCACAAGCCTGCAAGTTGCACACAATTGCCTCAAACCTACGAAAAGTGTCATCTAGTGACTCGCCCGGTTTCTGTGCAAAGCTTTGGTACCCGCAAGTTCCACAGCTTGATAGCACGCTTCTCCATGTCGCCTTCGAATCACAAAGCCGATGAAGGTCAACTAGTGATCAAATCGGCTCTGATATCAATTGAAGAACCGAGAAGGCGACCAGAGGGGGGGTGAATGGGAGCCAAATAAAACTCTTCAAGAGAACTTGGCCTATATCCCAAAAACAACCCAAGCCAACCTCTAAATCGATCACCAAGACTACACACACCAACTTGTGGTGTTCTAGCCCTAGAAGTGATCAACCACACCAAAGAAACACAACGAAAACAAAAAGGGAAGACAAAATGCTCTACAGTTCAGAACTGAGCACTCATCGGCAGTGCCGATCCCTGCCATCGGCAGTGCCGGTCAGCATCGGCAGTGCTGGTGCGTGTCATCGGCAGTGCCGGTGTAGGATGCTATCGCACTGGAACCTACACACTAGACCGATCAGCAGTGCCGGTCCTAGTCATCGGCAGTGCCGGTCGACCCCCGACAGAATAGAAAAACTCTCGGGATCTTCTCAAATCTTCTCCAAAACTCAATCAAACGAACTCCAAATGATACGATTTTTGGATCAATGAATCATCATCACATCACCACCCTAATCCTAGGAGATCATCTCAATTGACTTAAGAAATCATCATGAATTTCAGATCTTGTGCCAAGAACACGAAAAAGGGGAAACTTGAGAAATCCTTCAAATCAAAGTTGCTAGAGCTATTGACTTGATCAAGGATCCATAGAGGATTGTTCTAGCTCATCCTAGCAACAAGTTTCTCAAGAAATCTGGGCCAAAAACTCGTCCACAACTGAGATCGAAAATCACCACAAAAATGCCTCCGAAAATAGGAAAAAGGGAATTTCGGGATTCAAGTGAAGAGGGAAATCTTGAGCACAAAAATACTTCTCATATCATAGAAAGGTGCTTACAAGATCCATAGGTACAAGGCTAGGAAGCCACCCTCTTCCTCCCACTATTTAGAAGAGCAAGAGATGTCTCTCACACACCCACTACTCTCCTCTCAAACATGAAGTCCTCTCCTAGCACTTTGAATAGAATCCTAACACAAGGCTAATGGAAGAGAGGCACCTCTCCCACTAACCACACCTCTCCTTATATAGGCCTAGGATCTATTGTCCACATGACCACTCTACCCTTGACCTACATTACACACCCACCTACCACCGGGGGCATAATCGTCCATCTTTTTCCTCATCGCTCGAATGCTATCGGACGCTTCACGTTTTTGCTTTATCTTGAAGCAAGCTCCGTGATGGTGCCATGTGCACCCCCAACCACCACCATCGGTTTTGAGGCCCAAACCAGGAAACCGCCATGCACGCTTCTCAAAGCGCGACTTCTCGATGTTGACGCGTGTCACCTTTTTGTCCTGTGACCTTGACCACCAACAAGTCTCTCCTAGTCCCTGTCCATCGATCCCCTTGTCACTTGCACCGACATCCCGTTCGCCTTGACTTGGTCAACACGCTATCTTCATCACACCCACAGTTTTGAGTCTCAGCCGTGAAACCGTCCGTGCATCTTGCCTCTCCACGTGTACGGTGTGGATCACCCATGACTTCACCTGGCATCCCAATCGTCTGGCCCTAGGTCCCCTACTTGTGCCTGATCCTCTCGCCGTTGACCACCAAGTCGACTCCAGTGACCTACACATCATGAGACAAGGAAACACATTTCCCATCTCCTGCAACATCACCAATATCTCCACCAATTCTGGTTAGTCATAACCATGATATGCAAACCCATACAATCCCTGGATTCCCGCATTTCAATTCAAACACCAAATTTGCTCATGTCAATTACTCATCACAAATATAGCAAACCATGGCACATATCCACATGGTTTCTCAGTGTTTCCACAAAAGTAACCATATCCAAGTTCAGAAGGAACCACACCCTTTTTTGCCACAACACCACATTGACATAAACGAGGTCTTTCCCAATTGCATGGTGCATGTTTCCTACCATCTATGTAATCTTGAAGATCACCTGCCTCTGCAGCAGCCTCTACCCAAATTGGTTTTCGCCCATACATGTACTCCTGGAAGTCACAAAACCGCCAACCATCCTGCAACATAAAAATATTCTCAATATAACAACTCTAACCATGCTATAGTTTATATTTACACTTGGAATTTCACTTACGTCTCTAACTTGTGCACAACGAAAGAATGGCACATAACTCAATTCCTCAGGTGAAATTTCCAACTCCGAACGGTACCCACCCTTATAAAGAGGTGGGTTATTCATGCACACGATAGAAACATGTAGCATCTCTTCCTCCGTCATTGGTTCCGGGTCAAGAGGAGGAGGAACCCAATGCTGAAATCGATCATATGGCCACGTCTTACACTCGTCGTACGGAAATAGCAAGATACATGGATCGTACTTCTCAGGACCATCGATCCACCGGAAGAAATGACACTTCAACAAATAACTATCAGCAAAATAGTTACATGGAAATATATTTTACTCCACGGTCTCAAACAAATAACTCACCCCCGCTGTATCACATTTATGTTTTTCTTTGCACATGTAGTATGCACGGCCCGTTGTACTTCTCAACCTAGACTGTTGCACTTCTGCTAGATCACTGCACTCACAGTGTGGCACCGGAAGCGGCAGCGGCACAGTCCCATCCTTGGCGCGTGCAGGGAGATACTGCTTCCACTGCCGCTCCAAGCGATGCGATACCTCACAAGACATTGATACCTAAAACCATTAACATTACTTTACTTGCTTAACATCAAACATAAATGTATCCTACCTACAACATCAAACATAAATGTAACCTAACTTCATAGAATTTAACCATCACAAAAACTGTCTAATAATAATGCCGGTGGTGACTATTATTGCTTCTATTTAACTGTAAAACCAAAAAATAATAATGTCGGTTATGACTACTATTGCTTCAAACTAAATGAAATAATCCATAACAACACGTAACCATGCAACGCCACTTCTCAACTACATCAACGAAAAAATACTTACACCTAACACCATGTATATGCTCAATCATCAATTCATGTGCCAATTTTAACCAATGCTAACTTCCTAACAAATTTTTTTTCTAACCCTAACCTAACCCTAACCCTAACTACCATCCATTCATTCTTAAAAACCAAACATGGAAGAGAAGAGGGTTACAGACCTCACAACCTTGAGCTTCAATGGAGTGTTCCCTTCAACTTTCAAGGATTGGAGAGGGGGATAGACTCTCTTTTTTTGCCGGAGAGAGGAGAGGAGAATGAAGAGAGTGAGAGGAGGAAGAAGAAATGAGGAGAGAAGGGCACACGCGGTGTTAAGTGCAGAAAAGAAGCGTCAATCTGTTTGGCGCTTCTAGTGACTCAAACGCGCCAAATAGATTGGCGCATTTGACTGGTCGTGGCCCAGTCACTATGCCCGACGTGGTGGCCCCTGCTGACGTTGCAAGGAAACGCGCCAAGGTGCCTGGCGCGTTTGTAGTGTAAAAGTGTCATACTGTTTGGCGCTTTAAAAATGTCTAGATTATGAAAATATAGTGTGGTTGTGTTTAATATTATAATATTAATTTAAAAATGATTATTTTTTTAAAAAAATCTCAGGCTGATAACACGAGCCGCCGGGCTAGATTGTTTTACTGTAACAGAACCGACTTACCACGGAGCCGACTCTGTTCTAGGATCTTCTCGGGTGGCGACACGCGCTGTGACACCTAATAGTATAACACATTGCAGAGAATATAATTGCAATGAGAACATAGATAGAGTACAGAGTTTTACATAAATCTGAATTTAAAGTTTACAAACCAAAGTTTTAAGAAAATACGGAAGTGAAATAGTCTAGATAGCTTGACAGAATGAGTAAGATACAATCGTCCTCTCACGACGATTCACACAGCACATCCGGCTTTGGAGGTGTTTGCCCAAACACCATGTCGACATGCTACTCCTCCTCATTGTCGATGCAAGACTCCCATTCTATGTTCCAGCAGTCGAGGCGCTGGCCTTTCCAGTGGAATCTCCCACCACAGTGGCAGTCTCGAGCTTGGTCATCTGAAAACCACATAAAACGTCGCCCTGAGTAATACTCAGCAAGACTGACCCGTCAAGATGGCCAACTACAGTCGACTCCTAGACATGCACAGACTAAGGGTAGGGTTCATGTTGCCAAAAGCCAGTCTAAGAGTAAATACTTATTTTTCAAGTTTTAGCATCAAGTTAAGTTAATAGGCGAAATAGTAATTTAGTTTGCACTATGTCTATAACAATCATAGTTGCAATATAATTAATAATAATTTCCAAACAACAATATTAAACCCTTTTAACAAATTAATGGCTTCCGACACTGTTCTGGAGCAGCGATCAAGTGCTACTCGTTACTGTGAGGGGCAGCGACTCGAATCAATTTACATCCTGCAGGAGAAACCTGCTTGCACGATCCATACGCGCTTCATGAAAGCCGCATGGAGCAACCTTTCGCATACGGTACTACAAGATTTTCCGCGCCTGGCTCCCCCCGAGAAGGGTCCCCTAATGCGATGCGCCCCGTGCCGCCATTCATGGGTTGATTCCTCCCTCCTCTCAGCCCTAGTTCCACCTTAAGGATCATGGTACCTTCCGACCAGGTAGTAGTCGTAGCTACGTCGGTTTACTGGGACCATAACTCCAGCATGCAAACAGTACATTCAAACTTGACCTCATAGGACCAGACACAAGGCGTAGCCTTAGGTGACTCGGACGGGGCTACCTCCTTGAAGACAGGTTGTCCTTCCCTTTCCACCTAGTTGTCCGTCCGGTCTTCTTTTGTTCTCCCATGCGACTTTCCCTCAATCAATGTCACTTCCCGGTGATAGTATTTTCTGGTCTACGAGCGATCTCCATACCACTCGATGAATGATCGTCCCTGGTTAAGCGGAGCGACTAACGTCCTGCGGCTATGGTCGGGTAAAGGGAACCTAGTGCAATAATAGTTTTCAAACAACTCCTATGGACTTAATGTACAGACAAGCCTACATCCTTCACTGGTGAGAAAATAAAATAGTTAAAACAGGTGGTAAGCACCGGGGCTTGCCTTGAGTGGGTTCCTGGTTAGTAGGATTTTCTCCTTGCTCTCCTGGTTTCTGCTCCGGTTCTGGCTCCACGTGGTTCACCTCGTGACCTATACGATATGGATGATACGATGCATGAGGACATGGTTCAATTCATGGCACTTCCTCATCAAATACGTTATAGTAACAATATTTCATGTCATAGTGAACGAGGTCTGTTGAATAGTTCAGTACTATAACACATATGGTCGAGACAGATCGTGGGTGTGTTTGGTGTATTTCCTTCATGGACTCCAGAAACTAAAAGTTGTAATTTGGTACAAAAGATACGGGGTGTTGTCCATCAAAAATGCTACCCAGCCTTTACTAGTTTTACGGGATTATCTAGTTTTGGAAGGAAGTTAATATTTTAGCATGGTTCTGGACGTCATTTGCTTATGGGTGATGTACTATAGTTAGAAAATGTTGGGGGTTATTTGTGTATCAAGTTTCATGGGCCTGCATGGAGCCATTGATGCTCAATAATTGAAACAATATAGAATTCACTTAAGTAGTATAGGTCAAAGTAATGGGAATTAATGCAGGAATCACTATGTGGTGATTAGGAAGGGTGTAAGGGACATGCATGCTAAAATTCATGAATCGATTGAACTCAGAGGGTCACATATGGATTATTTGTATCTCTGATGCTTAATTTTGATCTGACCAAGACATAGCTATGCAGGGTGATTTAGTATCTTATTTCCATGGTACATGACCAGAGGAACCCATACTATTTCATCATGCCTACACTCCCTAGCATTTAGTTATTTACGAAATCAAAAGTTGTAATGCCATAGAAAGGGTTAATGTGAAACATAAGCTTATATAAGTGATATGAACATGAAACCCTGTAGAGTAGTTTCATGCACCGAATATGATCTTCAGTATGGGTTCCATAGAAAGATCAAGCATCGATTAAATGCTATAAAAAAACAGCTGGAGGCATGCTTAGAGCTAATCAATTCATTACATGCATATGCCAAGTGCTATAATCTCATCCCAGGGCACGCAAGCACAGTACAACGTGCTATACGATTCTCAGAACGAGAACAACTATCATAGCCTGCAGATTTACTCTTCTTGCATTTAAATAGTTTCAAAGATAGGTAAATACATAACCTTAGGTTTATAATAGGGCATGAGTATTTAAATTCATATTTAACTTACATGCAGTCTAGGTAGAATGAATGGAAGGTCGTTTCATATACAAGGTACATACCATAAGCTATGAACCACTATGCATATCAAAGAATTAAACCCCTATAACTATTCATGGCTTGTCATGACACGCAACCAACTCCAGTGGATAGATCTTGATTGTGTCAACCCCTGGAATTTTATGTTATAATTTTCCATGCAAAGGATTTTTCTATGTTGATTTTAGGAGATGGAAATTAGTTGTTTGGACTATCTTTAAATTGCAGAGACAATACCTGACACTGGGCCAAAAAGGAACCAGGCCTATTAGGCTAACCGCAGAGGGGAGGGCTTCCCTGGGCCCGATTTAGCCCAGGAGCGGCAGCGGCCCGAGGCTGATTCGGCCCAGCCGAGCTGGGCAAGGCCAGCCATATGGCCAGGGGCTGCCCGCGAGCGCGCGCGCCCAGCGAGCGAGACGGCGGCGCGGCACCGGCAGGGAGTGGCGAGGCCGGGCAATCTACCGCCAGCACGAGCGGCAGCAGCAGGGAGTTCCAGCGGATGCGCAGCGTGCGGCAGGGGGTCGATTAGGCGCCCAGAGTGGCGGCGCGACGGAGGGCGGGTATGGCCGGAGCCAGGCCAGAGCGCCAGCGCGCACTGAGCGTACACGACGGCGGCGCAGCGCCGTCGAGGAGGGGCGAGGCCGGCGAGATTCCAATCGGCGAAGGAGGAGGCAGGGCACCTGGGCGCTGACGCGGTGCACGGAGAGAAGCGGAGAGGCTGGCTGGGGCGCGGCTCGGCGAGATGCGGTGGATTCAACATACGGTGGCGGCGGCGAAGGACCACGTTCTGGCGGCAGCACTGCAACTTTGGAGGCCGAGGCAGGTCAGGTGGTGGAGCGACTGGAAAACGAGGTCGCCGACGACCAGAATCAAGAGAACTCACCTGGGCAGCGCGGAAGAGAAGAAATGGCGGATGTCGGAGTTCAGGAAGATGACGCCAAATCCATCGGCGTTGTTGCGGGAGAGAGGGGGCAACCTCACACGGAGGGAGGAGGGCTCACAGCGGAGATATGGGGTCACTCGGCTCGAGCAGGGAGGGGTTGGGGCTGCTGGGCAACGAAGTTTTGGCTCGGCGGCCATGGACGAGGGAGCTCGAGTAGAAGGGCGAACAGAGAGAGTGTGAGAGCGAGAGGGGGAAGAACTGCTGCTGGGATGCAAAGCTGGGGGCGCTAGACACCGGTTTTGGTGCCTGGTTTCAGACCAGGTGGGGGCGAGCTGCAGCTCGGCGCCAGCCACGCGGCGAGGTGCCGCCCGCCATGGCCAACCAGCGATAAAGATGAGTGCGTCAGTGGCTGACAGGTGGGCCCCCGGGTCTTTTTATTTTCAAAAATTTTCCAAACCGCATTGTTTTGTTAATTTTGTATCTTTAATTCTATAGCTCTCCCACAAAATGAAAACATACGTGCATGCTCACAACGGTGTGCTCTTAATTTTAAAACTGTGCTTGTCCCTTATATTGAATTCAAATTTGAACGTGGATTTCCCAAATTTAGGGTGTTATTTAGTCTTTAGGTATTTATTTGGGGTACTTCACCTTAAAATTAAAATCTGGGAAAATTATCAAAATTCCATTACATCATGATCTACAACATAGAGTTTTGGTAGGCCCAAGTTATGAGGGAAAAATTTAATTTGTAGTTCAAGTGACACTTAATTTGCTTAAATTTAAATTGAAAATCGATCAATTCCCGTTTAAACTTTCGTGCTAGACTCTTATGAAGGTGCTTAGAGTTCTAAGGTGTCGTGCTTGGGAATTTTGCGGCATCAGGGGTGTCACAGTTACAGTCGGCGCCATTGCTGCAGGCATAGTCTAGCGCCGCTTGTAGCTGTGCTGGCCGCCGAGTTCGCGATGCACCAGCTCATCCCCGTGTCGGCCACCTCTGCAATACACACAGTAATAATGTCACAGAAATACAAGAGAGTAATGAAAACTTCACCATAATTTATGTGTCGCTTTTATCTCCTCAAACATCTGTCTTTATACGTGGTTTACCTATGGCTAAATAGGGTAGACAAAGATCTTAAGTACAATATTTTGGTAGGGGCTAGTACTATGTGTTAGGCAATCTAACTTAGTAGAATGATCTGGTTTTCAATGATGCACGAGTTGTTACATCTATGCAGATGATCTTGAGAGGAACGTATTGGATATGGTTCTACTCGCTGCTGCAAAAGGAGGAGGCCAGGCTCCAAATCAAATGGGGATGGCGTGTTTTGGAAACTACGGTTATGGAGATATTTGCTAAAAATGGATGGCAATTTAATAATAGGATTCTGGACTAGACGGATGAAACAACTTGTGTCAATCTCGTGTTTTATTTTGGTTTTGTAAGCTTGAATAGTTGTATGCATTCATCAATACAGAGACTGGAATATTAATACATATTCCCATTTATAAAAAAAAACATCGATTGTATTACAACAGCGACCAACAACAACCCTGCTGCAGCAACGATGGGCGAGACGGCGCCCAATCACCATAAAGTACAACGACCAGCGGTGACCTGCAGCTCCTGCGAGGGATGTCAGTGGCCCACCAACGACCTCATCCGGCCTGATCCACGCAACATCTACCTTCTCCCGACGAGACAACCTCCTCACACTCCTGATCCACGAGCCGTCGAGAGGATGCCTGCATCACACGAATAACCAAATCAGGTCGGGGATTCACCTGGCATGAGGAGAGAGAAAGGATCAGCCAGTTGATGCCTCTGCCGACGACATCGGCAGGTCCTTAGCTGTGGCATCTCCGCTCGTGTTGCAATGTATCCATGGTGGCTCGTGCCATCACCCGCCGCTGGCACCTCGCAATGGCACCTCGTGGTGGCTGACAATGACGAAGGTGGCAAAAATCAAGCTCTTCGATCTGCTAATGGAGGGGGATTGGGGAGGAGCTGTTTGTGGAAGGAGATAAAGGAGGTGGGGAGGACTTTAGATCTTTGATTTCACGGGCAGAGGAGGCGGGGAATGGGTCACCATCATGGCGGCGCCTGATGACGGGGCGGACGTGACTGCCTTTCCCGTGAGAAAAAATTGGACCCAACACACTATCAGGTCTAATTCTTGGTCGTGACAAATACCAGACAAGTGTTTGGTTTTCCCTTGCCCGTGATATGGCAGTTTGAAGGACCGAGAAGGCGACCAGAGGGGGGGTGAATGGGAGCCAATTAAAATTCTTCTCAATAACTTGGCCTATATCTCAACTACAACCTAAATCAACCTCTAACCAAGTCACCAAGATTACACACACCAACTTGTGATGTGTTAACTTTAGGAATGACTCAAACTAAAAAGACACATATCGGAAGTACAAAAGAACCAAAAATTAAAACAAGGAAGGTCCGAAAGGTCACAGAACAGAGCCTTCATTAAAAACGAAGAAGAGCCTTGTGTTTACAAAAGGGCTAGTGGGAGCGCGCTTGTCTTTCTGGTCCTTTATGTGGATGACATATTGCTGATCGGTAATGATATTCCAATGCTTGAAGCTGTTAAGACTTCTTTGAGAAAGAGTTTCTCAATGAAGGACTTAGGAGAGGCAGCTTACATTTTGGGCATTAAGATCTATATAGATAGATCAAAGAGGCTAATTGGATTAAGCCAAGACACGTACATTGACAAGGTATTGAAACGGTTCAATATGCAGGATTCCAAGAAAGGTTTCTTGCCCATGTCACATGGGGTTTCTCTTAGCAAGACTCAGTGTCCCTCGACACCAGATGAGCAAGAGAAAATGAGAGCGATTCCATATGCTTCAGCTGTTGGGTCCATCATGTATGCCATGATAAGTACTCGCCCAGATGTAGCCTACGCTCTTAGTGCTGTGAGCAGATACTAGTCAAATCCAGGAGAAGCTCATTGGAGAGCTAATAAGAATATCCTAAAGTACTTGAGAAGGACTATGGGTATGTTCCTAGTCTATGGAGGTGAGGAAGAGCTCGTTGTAAATGGTTACACTGATGCTAGCTTCCAAACCGACAAAGACGATTCGAGATCGCAATCTGGATATGTGCTTTGCCTCAATGGAGGCGCGGTGAGCTGGAAGAGTTCCAAGCAAGATACGGTTGCTGACTCAACAACGGAGGCTAAGTACCTTGCCGCTTCAGAAGCTGCAAAGGAAGCTATTTGGATCAGAAAATTTGTTTCTGAGTTGGGTGTGGTTCCTAGTGCATCCAGTCCAATGGACCTCTATTGTGATAATAGTGGTGCCATTGCGCAAGCCAAGGAGCCTAGAGCGCATCAAAAGAACAAACACGTACTACGGCGTTATCATCTTATTCGGGATATCGTCGCTCGAGGTGATGTAAAGATATGCAAGGTGCACACGGACTCAAACATCGCTGATCCGTTGACAAAACCTCTCTCTCAGCCCAAGCATGAGGCACATATGAGATCCATGGGTATTAGATATCTGCATGATTAATGTATGAGAGATTGTGTAATGTCTATGTTTATGTGTGATTGAATAAAGTATTATTCTGTTCTATGGATAATAATTATTGCATTGATTGACAAGTGCGTGACTTGTTTGTGAAACTCATTGTTCTTTTATAATATTATCCTAAATGATCCCTAGTTCCTTATCATTGTGTTGGACAATAATGATTCATGGACTAGCACATGTATTGGTTGATGATCGTGTTTCACAGATCATTGATATGGAGATATCAAATCAATAATGTGAACACATGTTGGAGAACATAGTGTTGGACTGACCCACTAATAGACTTTGTTGAGATGTTATTATTGTGTCATCAATTGTTGTCTTGTATGATGTACCTTTGGGATCCTTAGACCTGAGATTGTTATTGATTCCTAGAATGTGTAATAGCATATTTAGGGATTACCAAACGCTATTCCGTAACTGGGTAGTTATAAAGGTAATTTTCGGGTATGCTATGAAACATGTCGTGGGGTGTGAGCGGTCAAGATGGAATTTGCCCCTCCTAATAACAGGAGAGATATCTCTGGGCCCCTCGAGTTAGATGGATTTAGAAGTGCATGGCCATGCCAATGTGATTAAAAGTTAATCATAATGACTAAAAGTTAGTCATGATAAATCCACTAGACGTTCGAGTGAATGGTCGAGCTATTATAGGGATGACACGTATCTTGCCTTAAGCTTGACTAATATCGTGAGGCAAAGGGATCGCTGACTGCGTATGTCAAAGGTTCAGCTGATATGATCTTTATGTGTACACGAGAATCGGTATGTGCTGCTAGGTGCCGCTATTGATTTATGATTTGAAAAATGGTTTTCACATCATTGTCGTGTACATGTGAACCTAACGGGTCACACACTTAACGGGTTGGAACATCGCTTACCTATGTGATTGTCTCTAGTGCAAGTGGGAGATTGTTGGAGATATGCCCAAGAGATAATACGGATTTGATCCGTATGTGAGGGTCATACGGATATTGATCCGTGTGAGGAATTAGTCCACTAATGGGCCAACTAGTCGAGGCCCATTAGAAGGGTCTATTTAAGTGGAGGAGGGGCTTAAGGCGCAGGTGATTCCACCAGTCCTTAACCCTATCCGTCGTGCTCCTCTTTCTCGCCCACAAAACCCTAACCGTGTTGCCGGTGCTAGCACGCCGCGCACGGTGCTCCAACCCCGTACGTGTGGATACCGCGAGGAGGCGCTGCTGCTGCTGCGGTGCCGACGGCTGGACTAGAAGGAGACGATTGACGTGATCGACTACTTCCTCTACACCGACGCGCGACTATGTTGGATCGAGCTGCTCCAACATTCGCTTCCGCTCCGCCTTCGCGTCTAGTGGTAACGATCCATGATCCTCTCTTGCAAGGTTTCCTGGTTGAACGGTAGAAATTTTATATGCGATCGTAGCCTACCCGTTCCCTAACATCAGGTTGGCCTGGTACCTGGTGTCGTTCGCCGCGAAGGTATTGTTCATGCTGCAGAACGTCCATGGGTAGCTCGCGGCGCCGGGCGCGAGTACCGCGACGACGGCGAGGATGGCAACCAAAGGCA
The DNA here is from genome assembly GCA_032690845.1 of Eleusine coracana subsp. coracana. Taxonomy (NCBI): domain Eukaryota; kingdom Viridiplantae; phylum Streptophyta; class Magnoliopsida; order Poales; family Poaceae; genus Eleusine; species Eleusine coracana. Next base: position 50,100,506 of record CM064430.1, read on the forward strand.
GGAAGGAATGAGCCATAACGAAACTGCGAAAGGACGGTGTGAGGAGAAAGTTAGGCTGGCTATTTAGCTGCCGTTTGTGGACTGGATTATAGGGTCACCGGGTCCGATTAACACGGCAAATGACTCTAATATTGTCGCGAAGAAAATACGCTGACGACCACGATGAATCAATAATGGAGTGATCACAAAGAACAAAAATCAATAATGGATTGCTCCTTTCCGAGCGTTGTCCGAGATTAGAGTCGTTAGTCGAATGTGAACGCGCATAGTTGATTTGTAAAACAGGGGACAATTAGTAGCACCAAATTTATATTTAAACAAAATAAGTGTTACAAAATCATCAGAGAAGTGTTTCGGTAAAGCTCTTTTTAAGGTTACATCAATATTAAAGCAGCAGAATAATTAGTTTTTTTATTATTAATTCCCTTAATCACAAACCTGACCTTATACATCAAACCCAGGCCCGAAGCTCAGCTGAGCCTGGACAAGGCCGAGAAACCAGATCGAACTGAACGCTCGTCTCCCAGACTCGCTTTCCTCCGATAATCATGGTTCCGATAAAAGGTATATCATGTGGTGTATCCTTGTAGGTGGTTTGAGCTTTTCCTGGGAGGTAGGTCAGTGAAGTGTGAAAACTGCATTGAGGCCACATTGTCTCACGAAATTCTTCATTACGTTTCACATAGTTTTTACATTAGATCCTTTACACAGCCGTATCCGTATGCATATAAAATATTTTAAATTGAATCAACAACGTTGACTTTTAGGCCCTTCTTTTAACTATCTACCTTCTTCCATCCCTGTGGTAGTCGAGGTAGTGATAGTCATGTCGTGGCTGCTGAATGACACAATGAAGCGCGGTTGTTTCTCTGTCTCCGCCCCGTCCTCTCCATCACTGTTGTCGTTGAACCTCAGATGGAAGTGCGGTGGTTGCCTTGGGTCCTTCAGGGCTGTCCCGTGGCTACACAGCATCACCGCGACCTCCGTCATCGTCGGCCGGTCCATGGCATTTTCCTGCACGCATAGAAGCGCCACATTGATGCAGCGCATGATACACGCTGTGTCACCGCAGTCGCCCAGCGCCAGGTCGATCAGCTCAACCGCTCTCCCTTCACTCCACAACTGCCATGCCTGAAAGCATTAGGCAAACTGTGGATAAGCTCATTCTAATCTTTGGCATTTTGTTTCACATTTTTATTAGCATTGCAAACTTACATATCCGATGAGGTTGACGAAACCTCCAAAATGGTGATAGTCAGTGTTCCTCTTTCCGCTAACAATCTCAAGCAACAACACGCCAAAGCTGAACACGTCGGATCTGACAGAGAAGATGCCCTCCGATGCATACTCAGGGGCCATGTAGCCGCTATATGCATCAACAAAAAGTGTTAGAATATAAAACTGAAACACCTCCATTCGCAATGAACGTTGCCAAACATTATATGCACATAATATAAAATGCCTCAGTCCCTATGTACTCTGTAAATTTGTTTATAATCGTACTATGTGCCGACGACCCTGTTAGTGTTAGCTTCTGTGATATTGTTGTTGAAGATCCTTGCCATGCCGAAGTCCGAGATCTTGGGATTGAGGCCTTTATCCAACAAGATGTTGCTTGCCTTGAGGTCCCGGTGGATGATGTACACCCGGGAGTGCTTATGCAAGTAGAGGAGTCCTTGCACAATCCCCTCGATTATGTGTAGCCGTTTCTTCCAGTCCAGAAACGGTACTCGCAATGGGTCTACCAGGCAATTTTTGATATGACATGGAGGATCAGGGAAAAAGCATGACATCAATTGGCTGATAATGGGTGTGTATTTATGTTACCAAAGATGAAGAAATCGAGGCTTCCGTTGGGCATGTACTCATATACCAGCATCTTCTCCTCCTCCTCGACGCAGCAGCCAACCAGGCGGACCAAATTTTCATGCTGCAATTTGGCAACCAGCTGGATCTCGTTCTTGAACTCCACGAGCCCCTGCACGGAGTGTGCCGCCAGCCGCTTCACCGCGATCTCAACCCCATCGCCAAGGTTGCCCTGCAGGAATAATCAATCCGCCACGAGGTGCATCAGTCACATAGCTGCTCTTGTGAACAGAGCTCTCTGAACGTAGGTGACATCCAGTACTCGCCTTGTATACGGGGCCGAAGCCACCTGTGCCAAGCCGGTTCTTCATGGAGAAGCCATCCGTCGCGTCAGCCAGTTCAGAGAAGTCGTACAGTGTGAAAGCCGAACCGTCCTCCTCGGTCCTCCACTGCTTGAGCGCATCATGTGCCTGTGCCGATAGTCGTCTCTTTGTAGTGGTTCCTTTTTTATGTCTCGCTTGTAGCAGAATGCAACCAACCAGCATAACACAGAAAACCGTGATGGATGCAATAATGAGAGCAATGAAGACCTTCTTCCTACGGTTTCTTCCTACATGATTCAGGACAAGTAAGCAACTCCTGTCCCAAACATGAATCTAGTGTTGATATTTTAGCTAATTACCTCCTCCTTTCGTGGCCGGCATAAACGGTGCTTCAGAGCTTGGCGACGGGGTTACCAGCCGCACAATCGGCGGTCCATTGTAGAAGGACGAGGTCTCGAATCGGTAGGTGCAGTTGACCCAACCCTGCCTCCGATATGGCCCAGGAACACCGTCAGGGTGTCCCTGATAATCCCGGCGAGGCACTTCCGGCACCGCTCCGGCGGCTGGTCGGGCGGGCACTGCGCCACCGTGTACACCTTGGGGAACTCCTGGTTGAAGTCGGCCTCCCCGGTGGCGAACCATTTGGTGGAGTTGAACGCGGCGTAGTCGGCGGTGGCGTTCACGAGGGCCGTAAGGATTTGGTTGAACCGTTCCGGGTCGGAGGTGATGTTCCCGTTGTTGGTGATGGTGTAGAAGTCGGTGGTCGGGCCGGTGTCGTCGTCGGAGAGGATGTGCACGTCGGAGTAGTGGAGCATGCAGGGGTCGTAGTAGATTGTGGCGTCTTTGTAGAAGGAGCACGAGGTCTGCACGTCGATGAACGCCTGGGTGATGCAGGTGCGGCACTCCGTGGCGTTGATGTCGCTGCGGCAGAGCGCCATGCCCCAGACTTGCTCCGGGACGGTGCCGGCTCTCGCGGTGGCGTAGAGGTCCCGGGACGAGGCCGTGGCGTTGGGTAGCGTGTCGGCGATGCGGTTCAGATTGGTCTGGAAAGGGCTGTTGGGCGCGAAGTTGGTTGTCGTGCCGCACATCGGCCACGGGTGGCCGGCGGCGTGCGGCGCGAGCAGCGCGACGGCGACGATGGTGGCGGCGGCCACGGCCAAGAGGCGGCGACCCATCATTGCGCGTGCGGTGAGCGGGAAGGGGAAAGTCAGGAGGGAGTCAGCATATGTAGTCGATAGTCGTTGTGGGCGCATCTCCTACCCACACGGCAACGCTAGGCAGGGGTAGCAGCAGCAAGTGGCCGTGCAAGTTGTACTATGCACCCTGACCAGTTTTGTCCTTTAGTTTGCCTGTTATGTTTGTTTTGAGTACCAGACTCGATCCCATGTTTGTTCGGATAAAGGCGCATACCATTTTTTTGTCAATAAAAAAGAGAACCGCTTAAGTTTAACTTGTGCTTTATTAATCCATGTCCATTATAAGCGTATAGGAAAATAAAGGAGGTTTCAGCCTGAAAATGAAGTTTCAGCCTGAAAATGAAGTGGTTTGGTGCGACCCGTTACTCCTTCGTTAATCGGAGAGGTTTTTTTTTTTTTTTTTTGCGATCCGTTAATTGGAGAGGTTAGAACATCTTCAGTGGAAGCTCTCAAATGGAGGCTCCTACTTCTTCAATTGAGAGCTGGGTCCCACTCTTAGTAGCTCTAAATTTATTTTGAACTCTAGCAGTACATCTCAGTTCAGTGACACACTGCAAATGGGCCTACATGCAGTCAGACAGATCTGACATTGCCGGAGGGAGGGGAGGCTCACTGGAGGGGGGGGGGGGTGGCTCTGAAAGGACCGAGTGATCGAGAGGAGGGAGGTGAATCGGAAACTCGCATTATGTACCAAATTCGCTATTTTCCATAACTGATCACTCAATCAATTCCTATAACGATTCTAGTGGTGATCACACTAGCAAGATAAAAGTCCTATGAAAGAAACAACAACCTAGGCATACTAGTGGATCACTCAAAGCAATACAACTCCTATGCAAGCTAGTAATAAAGCAACACGGAAGCACAGAAATCAAGCTAGCAAAGGAACCTACTCATGCAACTCTACAAGATAAGAAACTAGTGCAAACAAGCATGAGTAGTACAACACATACAAGGGATAGCAATAATGCAACTCCTATACATACTAGTGATCAAATGCGGAAGCTCAAACACTCCTAACAAGCAAGAAACCTATTCATGCAAGTCTACAAGATAATCAACAAGAGCATGGTAAGCACACAAGCATGAATAGAACAATACATACTAGGGTGATTAATCAAGCCAAAGCAACTCCTATACATGCTAGTGATCAAGTGAAAGCTAAGTACAACTAGCAAGTAGAGAAGCCTATTCATGCAAGTCTACAAGGTAATCAACTAGAGCAAGGTAAGCACACAAGCATGAATAACACGGTATGTAAATGCGGAAAGTAATGCATCATAGTAAGGAGTAGAGTAAGAGATGGCGCATGATTTTTTCCCCAAGGTCTCGAAAGGATGGCGCCATCCCCTACTCCTCGTTGGACCACTCCCGCCGGAGTCCCGATCCCTCCCGCCACCAAGTGGAGTTCTCGCCCACGAGCCCGCAATCACTACTCGAGTGAATACATGGTGTGCGTCACCGCTGCACAAAGCACAAGCTCGTCTCCCTCGAGAACTTGTTGGACTCCCCGAGTCGGCACAGGCGCTCACTAGCGATGCCCCTTTCACGGGCGGTCTGAAACCATGTACAAACGTGTGATGGCCTTCACAACCAATCACGATAGACTCGATCACCGACACCTAACCGGTCTAGGTCTCACCATAGACCAAGAGTAACAACCTAGATCACACCCTCAAGGGCACCTAGCCTTAGATGTGCAAGATCACTCCTTGTTACTCTCACAAGCACTCTCAGATAACCAATATCTCCTCCTAGTGCTCCTCTCTTGGCCCTTTGGCTCCCAATAGATGCTCCCAGAATCCCAGCAATCCCAATGACCCAATGTCCAAGACCCCAGCAACAAAGTTATATAGGCTCCCAACCTCAAACTAGCCGTTGATCCACAAAATTAGCTTTCTGGACCTACTGACCGGACTGTCTGTCACTGCCTGACTGGACCGTCTGGTCACTGCAGACCCGAGCACCAACGGCTCTGCCCACTGCTGAACTTCAACTGACCAGATTGTCTCGTGACCTGACCGGACCGTCCGGTCCGTTTCTCTCTCCAGTCCAGAAACATTTCAGCTGTAGCTTCCTCACTGCCCAGAATTTCCCATAGTGTCACTAGACCGGACCGTCCGGTTTCTATAGGGCTCAACACTGGCAGCTTCCTCGCTTCCTTGCTGTAGCCTCCGAACAAAACCTTAGAGTGACCGTACAGTCCGGTCACCATTGACCCCTCTGTCCGGTCACTTCATTTCGAAGCTGAAACTACTCATCCTCGCTTGACTTCATTTCCCAGCTTGTCCGAATAGCTCTTGGCTTCTCCACTATCATCTAGTGCCTATGATTTCACTGAGCAACCTTGCACATCACCGATTAAACATGACCTAAGAGAATAACCTATACCCTCTTGATAGTCCGGTTTTTCCTATGAACTCAAAGCCCTACAACTAGGCAAGTGTACCCAATACTTGCTCCATAGCTTGTCCTTAGCCTTGATCCATCTCCCTCAACCCTTGGACTCCATCAAGCTCATCAAGCCTCCATGCTTGTGGTCATTGTCATCAACCGCCAAGGCCGTCGTGAACAATCATCATAGAGTAGAAAAGATTTCCTACACAGGCAACACTTGTATAGACATTAATCACATTTCATGTTTGTCATTCATCACCAAAACATCATACCTTGGGGTGACCTCAATGGTAAGGATCCTTACAGGCTAGCCGGAGGGAAGAGTCGAGGAGGCTGCTGGAGAAGCCCGCACCCCCGCCGCCAGCCCCTTCCACGGCCCCGCCCAAGCCGCTGCTAGCCCCCCGCGCGGCGTCGCCCCAGCCCGCCGCCGCGGCCATCCCCCCGTGCAGCATCGCTCGAGCCCGCCACCGCCACCCACCAGCACGGCCCCGCCTGAGCCGCCGCCGCTAGAGCCCTCGCGTGGCTTGGCAGCAGGAGAAGGCAGGACTCGCCTGAGACAAGACGGGCGATGGAGGTGCAGGGTCGCCGGGATGGCATGGGGGCGGAGGCCACACCGGGGAGGCTGAGCAGGGCTAATTGAGATGCTCTTAAGGGTTGACCCGCCCTCTTTTCTACTACGAACCGCTGAACCGAACCACACGCATCATCAGTGCACCAGCCATTTTTTTTAGGAACAAGGAGCTTTCATTAACTCATACTAGAGAGATTACAATCAATATCTAGCAGGTCCCGAACAACCATAGGTCGTTCTAAGTGCCACTCCACCTATGTTTGCTCTCGGGATACCTGTCTAGCACAAGTGTGAGCTACTTTGTTACATGATCTTGGGTAAAGAAAAAGCGAAACTCACTAAAGCTCCTACTAATAGTCTAGATATCCTGGAGGATCAGACTCACCGCTGATCTTTGATTTTCTCGGATCTGCCAGAGTCCAAGTAGTTCCTTGCAGTCGGTCTCTAGACACAGCTTCATGATTCCAGCGTCCCGCGCTAGTGAGACACCCTCTTTACATGCCATTGCTTCCATCAATAGTGCATCTAGAACTCTCTCCTTCCAGGCCGCACATCCTGTTTTGAAAGTCACATTGTGATCACGGATCACCGCTGCATAGCTCCCTGTACTATCACATTGTAAGTAGCTACCATCAAAATTGCACTTGAACCAGTTCTCTCTAGGTTGGTTCCAACATTTCAGCGAGCTCTGTTGCTTTTCCTTTGCTAGGTGTAACATCTCCCACAAGTCATACGCCGTATCCCATACCCATTGGACTGCCTGTCGCACCAGGATTGGTTTCTCTCCATGTTTCCGGGAATTCCGAATCATCCACAATGACCACATCCCACACATAATTACAGCAGCATTCTTTATTGGACAAATATCCTCATGTAGAATGTCACATGCCCAGGTGCTATCATGCAGATAGGGTGTCTTAATCCCGATTATCTCTTTCATGGTCCTCTAGAATATTTTCGCAACTGTGCATTCCAAGAGGGTGTGCTTGATTGTTTCTACCTCTACACCACATACCTCACAGTTCGCAATTTCCTCAATGTGTCTCTTATGAAGGATATGTCGTGCAGGTAGGAACTCATGTAGAACCCTCCATCAGAAGACACGGATTTTAGGCGGTACTTCCATTCTCCATATCAGTTCCCAATCTTGGTCTGTTGAGCCTGTTCCTGAGCTTGTCTTTGGTTTCACTCAAGCATCCTGTACGCTGATTTGACAGAGTACATACCATGTTTCTCCTGCGCCCATGACCAGAAATCCCCTCTTCCATTGATTGGTGTTGAGAGGATTGCTTCTGCATCAAAGTCACAGAATATATCATGGATGAGATCCTCATCCCATTGATCATTAGTCAGCAAATCCGCTATCATAGTGACTCACGGATCATATGGAGTGAAGGGTCTTCCAGTCGGATGGTTATGGATCCATTTAGTCTCCCAGATATTAGTTCCAAGACCATCTCCTATACGTTTCACCAGTCCCTCTTGTAGAACTTCCCTGCCTACCAAGATAGCTCACCAAGTCTAGCTAGCATGATTCTTCCTGGTAGCTGTTAAGAAATCTCCATCATGGTAATACCTCCCTTTTAGGACCCGCGCACATAGAGAATCTGGATTGGATAGAAGTCGCCAACCTTGTTTCCCAAGCATTGCCTTATTGAACATCGGAAGGTCCTTAAAACCCATACCACCACATAATTTCGGTTGGGTTAGCAGGTCCCATCTCATCTAGTGCAAATGTCGATTATCTGCTGAGCTCCCCCACCAGTAATTTGCAATGGTGGTTTTCATCTTCTTACAAGTACTCTTTGGTAGTAGAAAACAACTCATGGGGTACGTTGGTATGACCCGTGCTTTGGATTTCAGCAACACTTCCCGTCCCGCACAACTTGCTTCCTTTCCAGACCAGCTTCCCACTAAACTTTTAATTCTCGTCGGCATGTACTCAAAAGCATCTTTTGTGGACCTCCCCACCGCTGTGGGCAGACCCAAATATTTCTTAGCCAGAGCCTCCGTTCCGATCTCCATTGTTTCTAGGACCTCTTGCTTCATCTCATCCAACGCATTAGTACTGAAGAAAACTGCAGACTTGTCACGGTTCACAAGTTGGCCACTACAATCATCACCATTACATGTGAGTGTACATGTCTATTTTTCTCGCTGTGTGTAGATAGAGAAAGCGGTTGTAGTGGTCCTCGTCTTCCTCATCGAGCTTGGCTGAGATTTCCCACTGAACTTGCCCCTTCCTTCGATTCCCCTCTCGTGCTAACGAAATATTTGCCACAGAGAAAGGAAACAACAGCCATCACTTTCGTTGCTTCTTCCCTGAACCACCGTTGGATGAAATTGATTGTTCATAGTATGAATCAATTCGATTGGTGACCACTAAAATGGATGCATGAGGTTATGTAGAAGAAACTTTTATGATCAATTTGGTCTATTTCATGATTTCTATTGCAAATTCTGAGCATTTGTAGTAGGGTCAAAAAAGGGGAAAAATAAAAACCCTTAGAGCTCATGGCAACGTGCGGGCTTGATTCCTGACGGACAGACCTAGTGGTCCATAGTGGAAGCTGCTGCTTGAAGGTGTGAGGCAAGGTGACGGTTGTTGCTCGGCAGTGAAAGCTCGTGGAAGCCATGACAACGATGATAGGCGGGCACAGTTAGCGGTGAGCAGATCTAACGGTGGAGTTGGTGGGGCTCGAGCCCCCTACAGCTCTCCAACAAGAGGAGCCCCCCACAGCCCCCTCCCGCCCCCCTCCCCGCTTTATTTTGCCGGTCATGGAAGAGAGATTAGGAGGTTGGAGGTTGAAGATGATGAGAAAAATATGTCTGCCTGCGATTTATGTGTGAGATAATATGAATTTATGTTAATCCTTAGCCCCCTTTTAATTTTTGTCTAGATCCACCATTGCCTAGGGTCGAATGGATCGTGCCCCTGTTGTAATCTCTTGGATTCTAGGTCGAGTTGAACAAATATTTGAGGTGTGGTTCATCTAGTTTGGCGTCGACCCAATCGATTTCAGGCTTAAGCCTACTAACAAAATTCACTTTGCTACTAAAAACATTTTGTTTGATTTCTTGCTTGTTTCTCAAAAACTTTAAAAGCATCCTACTATTAGTGAGAAAAAATAATGCATGTAAATATATATATATATATATATATATATATATATATATATATATATATATATATATATATATATATATATATTTGCAAGTTTCAATATGTGGTCTGCACATATTTCATGTAATATATATTTACAGTAAGAATTTGCCCGTGTTTGTAGACGGGTGACTTGGTGGGCTTCAGATGAGTGCGATCGTTAATGACTAGAGAAACACGTGTGGTAGATGTCGTCATCGTTGCGGTGATGCTTCGTGGGTTGCCAGTCGCTAGATCTAGCTGTTGTCGCCTTGCGCTTCTTCGCACAAGCTATCTCAGTCAGCAGGGACCGATGCATGAAGGCCCAGGCCCAGTGGTGGCGTGCCAAGATCTATCGCATGTGCCCCCACAAAGGGACAGAGGTGGGGAAGGCGAGCGGGAAAGGGAGCCAAAGGCCAAGTGGACGAGGAAGAGAGCAGATATGGTTACCCCTCCCCACCCCCCCCCCCCTCTCCCCCATGCTCTTTCTTTTATTGGAGGTGGTACAACTTAGCGACGGGCCACAGTTATGGTCGACTACTAAGGTGCAATACCTCAGGTAGTGACGGGCATTGCTCCCCTGGTCCATTTTAGTAGCGCGCGATTGGCAAAGGGCAAACATTGGTAAAAGATGGTTTTTATTCGCTACAGCAATCGCATACTGTAGCGGTGGGCCCAAATGTACTCTGGCGATGGGCACGACCACCCACTGCTATGCTTCTATAGCCAAACATGAAGCCTTTCCAAGGGCGGGTGTTGTTGGTCGTTACTACGCACCCACTTATATACCGCAAGAGGACAATGTACATTGTAGTACTTTTTCCCTTAAAATGAGTATTCCAAGGTTTATTGTATCCACTGGGACCTTAGGGATTATTAAACAAAGTTAATCTTAGGGATTATTAAACAAAGTTAACAGTAAAAGATCTAGTCAAGGCTACTGTCGAGTTCGAGTTGCATAAAGGGAGACTGGCCAGCGCAAAGGTGCGCTAAATAGCAAATCTATCATTGCGCCGATCGCCGTAGAGTGAGCCGATTGGCACACTACCACATCTGTGATTGCGCCGATCGGCGCTGGAGTAGAGCCGGTTGGCGCACGAACGATTATAAGCCAAAGTGCATCAGATACATTCTAAGCCTAAGCTGTTAAGTGAGTAGCCAGATATCTACTAGTGAGATAGTAACCAGAAAGTCTAATCAAATAGCATCATAATGGTGATTACATGGATCAGTGAAAACCTATAATGAATAAGACCACCCTGCTTTCCGAGCGGCTCCTGATTTATCGCTGCCGAGAGGAAACCCTTAATCACGCGAGTATCTTACCCTACTCAACTATCCAGTAGTGCTGCGCAGGTTTAGTGTTGTCACCGCTAGACCACACTACTAGCATCATCAAGCAACCATAATCAATACAGTGTCCAAATATTATCCTGATCACCACGATCAAGATAATATCGACCTACTTAGCCTAGAACTAAGCAATTGGAATAAGCACATGCATGATTACAGAATCAAGATAGACAAATCACCAAAACCATCATCAACATATTCGATTATCCTTGAGATACATAGAGTAAGATTCATCACCACTGAGATAGCCTACCTTGACGGATCAACTCTTACACCAATGGTTCTTTAAACTCAACTAGAGATCTATTCTAACGGGGCGAACCCCGTTGGCTCTAAATCACGGATCTGTTGTCCCTCCGACGCCTTCTGTCTTCTGCGGTCGGGGTTTACAAGTATATATAAGGGTTCTACTCGTAAAGAACTCGGTTTCTAGCAAATAAGGAGGTTGCGCTGATCGACACAGGATTGTACCGATTGGCGCAAGCCGTGTCTTCTCTGGTTACTCTTCTGAGTCAGTTCCTCTGTCTTCCACAGCTGCCATGTGGGCCTTTTCCTTCGAGATAAAGTCTTGTACTGCACGTTGAGATCTTGAAGTTCCATAAATCTTCTTAGGCAAATATCTTCAAGTGCCTTGCGCAGATAAGCTTCCATAAAACATGTGGAATGGGCCTCGGTCACTTATATGGGCCAAAACATCCTTGCGCCGATCGGCTCATGGGTTACGCCGATCGGCACACTAGGCTTCTTCAGTGCTTTTCGTTGCTTCTGGACTCCTGTCCTCTTCCAACTTGACCTTAATCACCAATTTCACTTGTTTCTGCAATAAAGCTCCAAAACAACGCATATACAGATATATAGGCAAAATCATAGGTAAATGGCCTAAATTGGTATCAATTATGATCTAATTGGGGTTATATTCACATATAAAAGGGGCACTTAGGGAGTGCCACTAGTTCCCCCACACTTAAACCTTTGCTCGTCCCGAGTAAAGTAAAAGAAAGAAAAATTAAAGAACTTACTCTCTCTATCATAAAAGATATCTCAAATCAGCAAATGTTGAGCATTGTTCTATTGTGGTGTATTTCATATTCGTATTCAGCAAAATAGTTCAAATATGGGCATTAGGCTTTAAAGTTTCTCCCCAAAGCAAAGGATCATGTCCAACTCACAAATTATAACTTTTCCACACATGAAAATCACTTAAAAGATTGTTGTGAACATAAAGAATCTATCTTCCAAATAATCCAAAGCAACAACTCATATTTCAAATCACTCAACCTATATCTACATCATAATGATCAAATAATATTTGTGGAAAGCTTATATGAGTAGCTTGGTGAGGTAATTCAAGGATTGCAAACATAAATCAACAATATATTATAAAGCTAGGAGATTATTCTTTACTGGAATTACAGAAACTTAACAAGATGGCCATTTCAGAAAGAAAAATTTAGGAGGGGACTCAAACTTTGGATATGTGGACATGTGCATAACAAGGATTTGATCTTAGAAGAAAAAGGAACTCCCATTGTCAGATTGCACACGGTTGGAATGATTCATGGCTATATTAGAATGAATTTCAAGAATAAGCATTTCATATACCATCCCCCACACTTAAAATTTTGCTAGTCCCTTAGCAAACAGCAGAGCTTTTCTCTTTTTTTTCTTTCTTTCTTTTTTTCTCTATTTTTTCTACAGCGCCGATCGGCTCACAGTGCACCGATCGGCTCTTAACCTGAACTCACAAGCATTTGTTGGTATTTGATTCTCCTGGCTTAAAATAAACCCAGAAATATAGGATGTGGTCAAGGAATGATACTAAACAAGATATTTTGGATTTATGGTGGAATACTCAGCGGAATTGAATTTTTGCATGAGTAATTCAAGGCTACGAAAAGATACACAAAGATTTGGCCATCTTAGTAAAGTTCATACCAACAAGAATTAAATCCTAACTGAACTCAACCATCAGTTTAATGTTTATCTACATATCAAAGGCTCATGAGTATTGCTCAAAATATGGCTTTGATAGGTAAGGATCTCGGAAACAATAAATTACATAGTTCACAACATGAAAATTTATTTATAAAAGATTGGTACTAAGTTATCATCACGAATTGGACAATGCAAATGAAGCACATGGGTACTCAAAATTATTCCACGTAAGACATATTTGCTGAATAATTGTTTAATGTAAGTTCAAATTTTATTCAATGCTCAACATTATTTGGTCTTCATCGAATTTTTTCAAGAAAGAATAAGTAATTCAATTCTCCTAAAAGAGCATAACCGCCACCATTATATTAAGATCGAAACTCGAATACATGGTGATGATTTTTGCACACACTTGCATGAAAATAAAACTACTACTAACATAATTGCATAAAAGTAAGCACACTATTAACTACTACTAACACACTTTCATGAAAATAAACACACCCGATACATGGTTTTCCAACCCGCTCACACACACATAAGCAAATAAAGAAAAGGTTGCAAAAGATAAAAGAAAACGCAAACCGGGAAACCAATACATGTGCCAACTCCAGGCACTTTAATCAAGTGGAGGTGGAGACGGTGGCTGATCAAAGCCGTAGCACCGTGCCTTGAGTCGATCCAACTCCTCCACCATTGCTTCGTGGTTGCTCCTCCATTGGGACGAGGCATCCTCAATGCACTCGGTGTAGTGCATGTTGTTGTCCAGGTACTCCTGCATGGGCATGAAGAAATCCGCACCGGGCATAGGAGGCACCACATGTACGCGCCCTTGGTACCGGTAGTCGATACCCGTGCTAAAATAGGGAGCATCGAACGGTGGATCACCTACGCCGACTGGCGCAGAGGGCTGTGAACCGCCTGCCGCGTTGCTCCATCCTGGCTGGTAGTGTTGAGGCTCTTGGCATGACCCCCAGGAGTCCCAACCGCCGTCGGCTGCTACAGATGTCATCGGTGGTCTAACCCGCCCACGACGGTCCTTGGAAATTCGGCCCCCCTCCAGGAGACCTTCCTCAAGCCAGTTTCCTCCCTCCAGCTTGCGAGGGAGAAAAACTCCTTGCTCCGCACATGGGAGCCTGATGTTGGTGCCGCTGACATGGAAACCGGCATGAACACTCTCCGTGACAATATTGCCAGGAGTCATGTTCTCGCCGATCTCTGTCACGCACTCTCACTTGTCGTCGCGTCCTCCCTGTCCATTGCCGTCGCAAACGAGGGCTGCTAGGCGCTGAAGTAGGCTCCAAAGGCCAACTTCTTGCTCTTCTAGCCCCTCTTCTCGAACCAACCCTGCACCATCACAGATGTGGGGCTGCAGAGAGACGGGCTCACGATGGCATTGAAGAGCCACTGCAAGTCCACATCGGTGACGTTGCTAGAGTCGACCTTGTCACACGTGCGTACCGCCAACCACCGATGAAAGACTTGAATGGTCAGGTTGTGGATGTTGCCGTGCTTCATCTCCTCCATGAATGAGAGCCGCCTCTAAAAGGAGTCCAACTTCTCACGTCCCAAGATGCCGGCAACGTCGGCGTTGGCGTCGAAGCCGTAGGCTTGAGCCGCCGCCTCCATGGTCCCGTCTAGCTAACATCGCAGACGCAGAAGTTGATGGCCTCGTCGGCTTAGTTGTTGGTGCTGATCCTCATCGTAGAGGCAACCTTGGTGACGATGTCAAGGTTGTAGTCCATGGGAAGTTGGTGGAAGTCCACCCAGTCGAGGTTGCTGAGCATCCTCCTTATGTCCTCCCACATGCCGATCGAGGTGAGGAAGGTCTCATCCAAGTCAAAGTTGGGGACGAACCTTGCCCTCACCGCGAGGTAGTGCTCTTGTTCCTCCGCGCTCAGGAGGGTGAAGCCCTCCTCCATCGTGCGCGGCACGAATGTCGGCGGTGGTGGTGATTTGGGAACCCCACGGCTTGCCGCCGTTTGGCTCATCGTAGCACGCCCCGCTGGAAGAGGCACGCCGGAGACGGAGTGACGGGCGCGGATCTCATAAGTTGTCGCCACCGAGCCGGTGGATGCACCACCCACCGACATGTTGTCACGAGCCATGGAGCCCCCCTTGCAGAGGAGTCACCGCTTGCCTTGCTGCTGCCGTCGGAACAGCTTCCCCGGCGTAGCCTCTTGCCCAATTTGCCGACGGAGGAACGAATGTGATCCATCTGCGAGGAATGTGGAACGTGTGCAAGATCGTGGGTAGTAGGGAAGGTGGAGAGATTACCGGGATGGTATGCTGAACTGGGGGCGCATAGCCTCCTATTTATAGTGTGGGAAACTTCTAAGAGAAGGAACCGCCAAAAACTTTCAAAATTTGGGAGCACGCCGATCGGCTCTGTCCAAATTTTGAATGCCCTGACTGTTCTGGGCTTGATTCTCTTCCTTTATGACTTCCTGGTACATCATGTCGGTTGGTACGGGAACAACACGGAATCCAGATGTATCAATTGACTGCACTGATCGGCGCCGGCCTGCGCCGATCGGCGCACCGTCTCTTTTCAGCTTTCGGTCAATTCCTTGCCTCCTCTGCACTTAACACTTGCATAGAAAACACACCTGTCTCTCAAAATAAACACCTGCCGCCTCTGTCGCCCATTTGGGAACCGCTCGGGTTCCTGCGCCTATCGGCGCAAGAGGGCGCCGAACAACGCAAGTCCCTTGCACCTTGTCTTTTGGTCTGACGCTGATCCTAATGCCTCATGTTCATCTCTTTCACCTAATTTTCCACTTTCCCAATGTTCCTGTAGCATTGACACACGTAGAGGGGCCCATCTGGTGACTGCGCCGATTGGCGCTGCCGTCTGCCGATTGGCGCGACGTCCATTTTTGCTCGTGGACCCTTGCTTCTTCGCTAGATGTTGCTCTTCGTCCATTCCTGTGTGATTGGCAACTATTTTGCACATAAAAATTTATTCAAAAAGATTTTTTATTACCTTCAAAATAGCTCCGTCTCTGAAAATTACTGTGCTGGTTGCCTTTTAGCATCCCTTCAATTCTAGGTGTCGTCAGCCTTCTGTCCTGGCCTGGGCAGTAGTGCGCCGATCGGCTCCGTAGTGCGCCAATCGGCGTGAGCTCTATTCCTTCCTGTTTTTGGTCTTTTTCTTTCTATATTCCTACACCTGTTAGTCTACAGTATGTATATATCCAAATTTTGCACAAATAAACAGACAACGCAAGAGCACACAAAAATTAAGCACACACTTTTTCTATTTCTTTTATTCGGGATATTGTTCTTATTACTAGCAAGCAAATTAAAAATACCGGGTTGCCCTCCTAGCCAGCATTAATTAACTAAATAAAATGGGTTGCCCACCCATAAGCACTAACCAACTTCTAAATCCCCGATTATTGGGTTGCCTCCGAAGAGCGCTCTAGTTATTTAGAGGTCAAAGAGCTTGACCTCCCCGCAAACAATCAATCATTAGCGTCACGGTGCGGGATGTGAGGCCGTGACACTAAAA
The DNA here is from genome assembly GCA_032690845.1 of Eleusine coracana subsp. coracana. Taxonomy (NCBI): domain Eukaryota; kingdom Viridiplantae; phylum Streptophyta; class Magnoliopsida; order Poales; family Poaceae; genus Eleusine; species Eleusine coracana. The sequence goes on from CM064430.1 coordinate 50,116,743, forward strand.
GGTTTTCTCATCTCTATGGCTCATATACCTCGGACGACCTATCCATACATTCCCTCCAATTACTCTCGATGTCACATTGCCATGGTGTCTTGTATCTCTTTACTTCATCAACAGCACGACACTCTTCTCCTTTTGGGCGGAATTTGAAAGAGTAGGGAGTCCCACCTATATCAAAGCTTATCTCGTCACTCCCAACATCTATACTTGCTTTTGCTGTTCTCAAGAAGGGTCTACCTAAGATCAACGGGGTCCTCGTCCTTTTATCCATATCAAGCACAATAAAATCGACGGGGACGATGTGATCTCCAATTTGAACAGGCACATCCTCAGCAATTCCATCAGGGAAGTGTACCGATTGATCAGCTAACTCCAAACATATACCCATAGGCTCCAATTCAGGCAAATTGAGACTTGTGAATATATGATGGGGCATAACACTTACACTTTCTCCTAGATTGCACAAACACCTATCAAACACATACATGCTTGCTGATCCAGGGTCGGGTTTCTTTTCAAGTACAATATCATTGATTGCCGCCGTAAGTTCTTTAGTAGCCTTCACAACCTCCTTAAAAAAAGGGATTTCTTGTTTTGCATCATGTCCTTGATGTACTTGGCGTAGATAGGTACTTGAATAGCATCAACAAAAGGGACATTGATGTAATGCTTCTTCATAATATTGACGAACCTTGCGAATTGCTCATCATGTTGCTGCGTTCTTTCTATCTTGGTCAGCAGTTGAATATCCAAGAACGTGGTAGGGCCATGCTCCTCTATTTCCATGCCCTTTTTCAGACCAGAGAGGTCAATATCCTCCTCGCGCCGATCGGCGCCCTCAGTGAGCCGATCGGTGCCTATAGTACCATCTCATCGATCGGCGCTAGGTGTGAGCCAATCAGCGCGGGTCTTCCTTGCTCTCGTAGAGTGTTCTGGATCTTCTATTTGCTTTCCTGACCGTGTAGCTATTGCCTTCAACTGCTCTGCAAACATCGTATTGCCAGGAATAGCCCCCTTGTTACCTTGAATGGCTTACGATAACTGTCCCATCTGTTGCTCCATAATCTTGGTATGCTTCAAAATCTCTATCACCTTGTCATTAACTCCCCCAAGGATATGATCAATCTCCTTGAATTTATCTTGGTTGTCCTTATTGATCTTATCTTGAGCTTGGAAGAACTCATGACATTGGTGACGAAGTGGGATCGAATTTTGCATGGACAAACTAGGAGAGAAAGAACTCCTTTGCTGCTGAAATTGGGGCTTCCATCCACTATTCTTTATATATTCTAGCATCTTCATCTCTTCAGGGCAATCTTTCTGCACATGTCCAAATTCTCCACACTCAATACAAGTGGAGCGTGATTTCGCTAGCTTGAGCGGCTCTTCCTTAGGGATATGATGATTATTGTCCAACCTTCTTTGAATAGCATCGAGGCGGTCCATAACCAAGTCTTCGTGAGTCCTCTCAATCACACTCTTTGCCACTCCCTTTGAAGGTTGTAAATTCTTTGAACCTCTCTCACTATCCCATGATTGATTTTTAACTAGCAACTTGATCAATTCCCTACCTTGGGTGGGAGTCTTCAACATGAATGAACCCATAGCTGAAGCATCTAAATGTTGACGAGATTGAATATTCAATCCCATGTAGAATCTGTCGCCAACTTCTCCAACCGTTAGACCATGATGAGGGCATGCATCAGTATATTCACTGTATCTTTTCCATGCTTCTCCAATGCTCTCATCAACATTCTGTGTAAATCCAAGAATCTTATTCTTAAGAGCTTGAGTCTTACCAGGAGGGAAGTATTTGGCTAAGAATGCAGCTGCTAAGGTGTCCCACATAATTTTTACTACGTTTTCCAATCCATTGTACCATTGCTTGGGGCATCCAACTAGAGAGAAGGGGAACAACCGCACACATGCTTGATCTCCGGTCAATCCCGTTATCTTGAATGTATTGCAAACTTCAAGGAAGTGCTACAAATGGTGATTGGGATCCTCCGAACCTATGAACGGTTGTTACGCCACTAATCCAACATATCTCTCTAGTTGATATGGATTCTGATCTTGAGCTTCTTGAAAATCTGTCTTGACAACATTAGTCAACTGAGGCTTGAAGCGATTAACCAAGGGTAACTCTACCATCTCGTCTCCTTCTGGATCTGCAACTGTGAATAATACTCGAGGGTTGGCATGGGCTGCTTCTCCAGCTAAATCTCCAAGTGACTTACTTTTCTTCTCCGCTGTTCTCTTCTTGCGAAAGAGCCTTTCTGGATCATCGGTGTAATTAGAGGGTTTGTTTGACTTAGGACCGTCCATACCTATTAGTTTCACTTAATCGAATATATGTACTAAAGAGACAAGTAAAGCACAATGACTAAACACTAATACATCCAACAATGTTTAAAAACCTGCTATGGTCCCCGGCAACGGCACCAGAAAAAGGAGCTTGTTGGTCATTACTACGCACCCACTTATATACCGCAAAAGGATGATGTACATTATAGCACTTTTTCCCTTGAAATGAGTATTCCAAGGTTTATCGTATCCACTGGGACCTTAGGGATTATTGGACAAAGTTAACAGTAAAAGATCTAGTCAAGGCTACTGTCGAGTTCGAGTTGCATGAGGGGAGACTGGCCAGTGCAAAGGTGCGCCAAACAACAAATCTATTGTGCGCCGATCGGCGCAGGGTTGAGCCGATCGGCACATGAACAAATCTAAGCCAAAGTGCGCCAGATACCTTGTAAGCCTAAGCTGTTAAGTGAGTAGCCAAATATCTACTAGTGAGATCGTAACCAGAAAGTCTAATCAAATAGCATCAAAATGGCGATTACATGGATCAGTGAAAACCTATAATGAATAAGACCACCCTGCTTTCCGAGCGGCTCCCGATTTATCGCTGCCAAGAGAAAACCCTTAATCACGCGAGTATCTTAACCTACTCAACTATCCAGTAGTGCTGCGCTGGTTTAGTGCTATCACCGCTAAACCACACTACTAGCATCATCAAGCAACCATAATCGATACAATATCCGAATATTATCCTGAACACCACGATCAAGATAATATCAACCTACTTAGCCTAGAACTAAGTAATTGGAAAAAGCACATGCATGATTACAGAATCAAGATAGACAAATCACCAAAACCATCATCAACATATTCGATTATCCTTGAGATACATAGAGTAAGATTCATCACCACCGAGATAGCCTACCTTGACAGATCAACTCTTACACTAATGGTTCTTGAAACTCAACTAGAGATCTATTCTAACGGGGCGAACCCCGGTGGCTCTAACTCATGGATCTGTTGTCCCTTCGACGCCTTCTGTCTTCTGCGGCCGGGGTTTACAAGTACATATAAGGGTTCTACTTGTAAAGGACTTGGCTTCTAGAAAATAAGGCGGTTGCGCCGATCGGCGCAAGCCGTGTCTTCTCTGGTTACTCTTCCGAGTCGGTTCCTCTATCTTCCACAGCTGCCATGTGGGCCTTTTTCTTCGAGATAAAGTCTTGTACTACATGTCAAGATCTTGAAGTTCCATAAATCTTTTTAGGCAAATATCTTCAATTGTCTTGCGTAGATAAGCTTTCATAAAATATATGGAATGGGCCTCGATCACTTATGCGGGCCAAAACATCCTTGCACCGATCGGCTCATGGGTTGCGCCGATCGGCGCACTGGGCTTCGTTAGTGCTTTTCATTGCTTTTAGACTCCTGCCCTCTTCAAGCATCACCTTAATCACTAATTTTACCCGTTTCTACAATAAAGCTTCAAAACAACGCATATACAAATATATAGGTAAAATCATAGGTAAATGGCCTAAATTAGTATCAATTATGCTCTAATTAAGGTTATATTCACATATAAAAGGGGCACTTAGGGAGTGCCAACAGGTGTCATGCCCCGCTGTTAAAATCACTAAAGTAGCGGCGGGTAGCATTATCACCCACCGCTAGAACCCACTGCCGAGTTCCGTCGCGCCCTTGAGGTCTGCATTGTTGTCGAGGTCCGCCGTGCTATTGAGGGATGATGCAATGTCGAGGGGAGCCGCACGGTGGAGGCTCCTCTACCGCCACGCCATGTTGTCCACGAGGCGGCTAGATCCACACCGCACCGCCTAAGCAGCGAGGTCACCCGCAGAATTCGGCCGAACCAGCCACCCACCGCATGGAGCTGGATTCGCGCCACCAGGGCGGATCTAGCCTCACCCATGCCGGATCCGAGGATCCATGGAGGGGAGGAGCCGCCTCCACCCGTCGTTGTAGCCCGCCGTCGCCGCCCACGTGCCTCTGTCGAGCACCTCTGCCCGCACTCCTCCCCAAGCACCTCCGCCTTGCGCATGAGGGGGGCACCATGACACTGCAGTTGTCGGAGAGGAGAGGTGTGGGAGGGAGGCGACGACGGCCTAGAGAGAAGAGCAGAGGGAGGCGGCTTCGACAGTTGAGAGGAGACAAATGGAGGAGGCAATAGGGTGGAGAAAAGTGCGAGAGATAGGGTTTGGGAGAGGCAGTGGATGCTTTTATTTGCTCTAGTTGGGCCAGATGGGCCAAAACAACCCTCAATTTTTGAAGACGATCACATCTTGGTCCGTCACTAAAAATCGTGTTACCACTGTAGCGGAGGGCTTCTTTAAACACGCCGCTACATGAATTTAGGTTCCACCGTTATAGTGCCTTTTTGTTATAGTGAAACTCCAGTTCCAAATAAGACTGTCATATTACTTATCAAAAAGTCTAAGCTAAAACCTTCCATCACCTTTAAAGTGTCAATAGTGAACTAGGAAATAATCTGCTATTGCTAGGTACTCGTGTGGTGTTCGTGGGCTAGATAAATGCAAGTTTTGATTCCTATTTAAATTGACTTTTGCATGTTTTATTACTATAGGTGTCATTGTTATGCAGTCAACTCATCAGTTAGTGATTAGCTCCGCACACCAAGACAGAGTCAACGATTAGTCTTTGTGTCGCTAATGCCGATGGGAGCTGTCTCCTCGCGGTATGAGTGAGAACACGAACGGATGATGTGGGTGGGTGCCACTATCTACGGTAATAATTTAGATAGTGGACACATATATCGCACTTGCAGACCAACGACTCTCGCTGGCCAGGCCAGTCAAAGTCCACTGTCGTTCATGATGCTACTCTCCTCCCCCACGATATATTATGCTGAGCTGTCACGTTCGCCATGAGGAGCAGACGATGCACATTGCTGCTGGTGGGGCTATTTCTTTTGTCCCCGCCTGCACGAGCACGACGACCCTCATGCGCCAATTGTTTTTCTTTTTTCGTGGCGAGCTGATCGAGAGAACCGAACCATCCACGTCATGAAATGTTGACCGAACCAAATAAGCTGAACTCATGTGCCCTGAAATGCTTAGTTGTGATCCTGACGTGAACACACCGTGCAGTACAGCAGAGCGGTTTTGCTTGTTTATCCGCGTGCTGGTTGCAGCCAAAATAACCTAACCTCTCGTACATTACTGTTTCCAAACTTGTTAATATCTATTATATATATTTTATAATAAGTACTCACCTCTATCATTATGAAAAAAAATTAATCACCTCGATCATTATAAAAAATTAGACTAAAATACCACAAAAAAACTAATGATTTACCCATAATTACTATTATAAATGAATTAGAATTAAATATTTCTAAATATAATTGTAAAAGCATCACATTCACCCATCTCTCTCTCTCTCTCTCAATAAAACACCATGTTCAGAAACGAATAAGACTACCAAACCAATCAAATAGTGTGTCCTTTATAAATCGATAAAAACTGCCATCGTCTTCGCATCATCAAGTACTATTACTGTTATGTGTTGGATCGATGATGATTCTTGTTAGCATCGTTCCAATTAGAGGCCATGATATATAGATCATGGTCATTAAATCACTATGGATTATGAATTCCATTGTCATAATAGCAAGTAGAAATAACTTTTTTATTTCCATATCATCATGAATTATGTCTTTCAAGTAGACTTGGACAACATTAGTTATTTTTATCGAAATTAGAGATCACTTTCCTCACCAACATGCAGCTCACATCCTTGGCTCTTTGCCGATCATGCCTGATGGTTCATCCATATATTATTGTGGTTGTAGCGGACAAGAGACTGTTCCATTGTCCTTGCATTGTCGTGAATCATGGTGGTTGTGTTATCCACACAAACATCTTTTTCATTAATTTGGACCAGTCTATCACTGACATTCATGCTATTGCACACTGTTATACAATTCACAACTAACCATATTTAATAAACAAATGATAGATAGATCTTGTCGATGACATGTACCCGGAGTACCTCACCTAGAAGGAAAGTAGAGATAGACTCCTACTAGGATAAGAATAGTAGACCGACTAGGACTCTGCCATGTAACCCTGTCCCTCGGATATATAAGGAGGAGCAGAGGTCCTCCTGAATAGACAAGTAGACAACAAGTGGACAAGTAAACAAGTCCTCAATTAGAATAGACACAACTAGACATCGTCGTCTAGATCTACCCTCCTCGTCTAGATCTATGAAAAGGTTTTGTGGTAATTTGATTAAGTTTAAGTATGATATGTCGATTGATTAAAAAGAGAGAAGAGAAAATCTTTGTGGTGGGATAGCAAGTAAAAATGATAATTGAGATTGATTGCATGAGAGATGGTGTGAAGATTCTTGTTACATATTTGATTTTGTATTGCTCGAGGACTAGCAATGATTTGAGTGTGGGGGAACTATTGGTGGTTTCTAGATACCCATTTTATCTACCAAAAGTGGATGTTTTGCGTCTTAATTTGATGGTTTAGACTAACAATTAACCCTATATTTGCATATATTTGTAGTTGTTCTGTTTTAGATGTAATCTCAGGAATAGATGTAAAATAGGGCAATTATGGATAAAGGACTAAAGGAGCAACGAAGATGGGCCAGATGTTGGGCCGCGCCGATCGGCTCCAATGCTGCGCTGATCGGCGCAGGAGGAAAAGATGACTAAAACAAGCCCAAGTTCGAGAAAGACAAAGGTCCAGCCTAGTATGAGTCAGAGTCGGTGGAAGTTGACCTAAAATCGTCGATTATAAAAGGAAGATAATTATCAAGAGCCAGGAACAACAACCGAGAGGGGAACCGAGACGACAATCGTGAGATTCAGTTGTTAGAACTAGGGTTCCAGGATATTGGTGGCGGAGGTTGGTCAACACCGACGAAACCCACCAGAAGGGAGGTCGCACCGATCGGCGTGACGCTTGCGCCGATCGGCTCGTGCGCGTTCCAGCGCTATTTCTCACCCCTTCTTTCGATGGAGCTGAATGTGTGCACGAAGAAAATACATCCAAAGCCTTGTAGAGCTCTCCCCAACACATCTTTATGAGGTTTGAGTGATTTCTGAGAAATCCTAAGTATTGGGTTGAGAGAGATTGAGATTGTGAGCACAAAAGAGAAAATCCTACACTTGAACATTTGAGCATTGCATTCTGAATCCGTGAAGCATTTATTACTCTTGGAGGTAAATCCTCCTAGTCGGTTAGGCGTCGCCCTAGAGCTCTCAAGCTTGTGGTGAGCCTTGGGAAAGTTTGTAAAGGTCCGCTTCGCCTCCGCAAGGAAAGAAGCAAAGATAGTGGAACGGGGAAAGCGGTTGAAAGAGACCCGGCTTGGAGTGTGCCTTGTGAGCAGCTCAAGCTTCCTCAACGGAGACATAGGGTTCATGGGGTTGAATCTGAAGTTTGGCAAACAAATCTCCGTGTGCTTCACTTGGTTTGCTTTCTTAAGTTCTTGCTTTATTTGTTCTTGATCCATAGGTTGCATGAGTAGTGGTGCTTGTCTTTCCTTGTGTTTGTTTGTGCTAGTTCTTGCATGTTCTATAGGATTTATTAATCTTGCTAGAACTAAGTGGGACGTTGTAATTTACTGTTTTATTCTCTCTGCCCCGAGGAAACCGGTGGGTCCGGTTTCCCAAACCGGTGGGACCGGTTTTGATTAGTGTTCAATTGTGTAGATTGTTTGTGAATCTAATTGGAGTGGTTCCTATGTTTGTTTTTATAGCTTGCCTATCTTGAGTGTTTAGTTCTTCCTCTTGATTTATTGTTTTATCCCAAGCTCTCTGACAAAACCAGTGTAACCGGTGCAACCGGTTATGACAGTTTTAATTCTGTTGCGAGATTTTGTTAAATTTTCAAAAACGCCTATTCACCCCCCCCCCCTCTAGGCGACATCAAGGGACTTTCAATTGGTATTAGAGCCTAATGTCCTTATTAGGCCTAACTGCTTAGAGAATCGATCATGTCGCAAGGTAAAATGTGTCAAATTCCCTATGGTTGTTCTAGCGCTTTGTTTTCTATCATTTCTCATCCTTCATACGAGGCACCTTATTTCGATTGCACAAACTATGCAAATTGGAAATCTAAGATGATCTCATATTTTTGGGAGATGAGTCCCAAAATTTGGTGGGTTGTGGATGTAGGTTTTTCTTATAACATTGACAAGGAATCTACCACACAAGCCCAATAAAAATGCCTACATCTCCAAGCCCAAGCTACCAATGCCCTATTTGGTGCATTGAGTAGGGATGTCTTCGACAAGATATACAAGTTGAACAATGTTCATGCTATGTGGACTCGGATTCAAGAAATATATGATGATTCCAACAATAAAGAAGAAAAGACTCAAACTGCCATTCTAGGAAAACCGGAGGCACCGGTTTTGGCAGAACAGAAACTATTTCTGTTAATGATCAAGTTGAAGATTCTAGGTGCAGATTTAGACCAAGAGAAGAGTCTATGTCACCAAGAAGCTCATGCTCAGATGGTAAAACATTATTTTGCTTCATGGCCAAGAGACAAAGGAAGTCTCATGTATCCTTAGTTGAAAAGGTTGACAACTCAAGGAATGATCATACTAGTGCTACTAACAAATCTTCTTATGTAGCATAGCTAGAGGAAGCAAACAAAATGATCATGGGTGAGTTTCAAAAGCTTGCTAGCATGCATAAGAAATTGCAAGAAAGACATGGTGATCTTCTATGCTCATATGAGAAGCTCATTGACTCATATACCATGCTAGAAACAACTCATGAGGTGGCACTTATTGTGGTAAAATCTTCTCAAATTCACACATGCACATGCACAACACAATCAATTGTTTTATCTTGTGCTAACACTTGTTGCTCTCAAGCAAAGCCATCAAATGATGAGTAAATAATTATAGAAACTTGTGATAAACTCATTGCAAGTGAAAATGACTACCTCAAGAGAGAAGTTCAGAGGCTGAACATGGACTTAAGTCGGTTAAAAGGCAAAGGTCATGTGCAACCATCTCAAGATAACCGTGATAGCATGGTGAAGAAGCTTGAGAAGGGATCAACCGCCACATGTGTCAAAAGCTTTCCCGCTGGCTTGAACAAAGTTCATGACAAGAGCAACAAGCAAAAGATCAAGAAGAAAGTACACATCAAGTGCTTCGAGTGTTCATCAATGGGACATTTTGCTTCGGAATGCCCATCAAGGAAAAATGGTCAAATTACACTCTCTAGAAGACAAAGAAGCCTATTTCAGAGAAGATTCTTTGGTTGCAAAGAGAAAGGACACAAGATAGCCTCATGTCCAAGACAAACAAGATTGGAGCAATTCTGTCAAAACCGGAGGGACTGATTTATGCAGAAAAGCTCCGTCCCATTAAGCAATTGGACAAAGGCTTTGCGTCAGTATACACAAGACACATGGACAAGAATGAAAACACCAAAAGAATCAAGCACCAAACTTGCTACACATGTCGTGACAAAGGACATCTTAGTAAGGATTGCCCTTTGACTCAAGCTCTTAGTTCCAAGTTGGTCAATTATGATTTTGTGTTTATTAAGGCCAACAATTACACTTGTGCTATCAAGGTGATTAGTTCACCTATTGCTAGCACTAAGTCTACTTGGGTGCCAAAATCTTGTTTGACTAACTCTCAAGGACCCAACAAGCGTTGGGTACCAAAATGTGCTTCAAAGTGTTCATAAGCTGCAGGTGATGCATTGATGACGTGGCATGCACAAGAATGATGGAACAACATGCAAACTTGCCAAGCATGGAGACATTCAAATACTATCTACATCAATGACATCAAGGAAAAGAATAAGTATCACTAAACACACTTTGTCTTGTTCCTTATTCCAACAACAATGATCCCACAAATTCATGCTACTACTTATGGAATGCTCTCAAGTATATGAGCATGAATGATCTTGCAAAGAGATGCAATTAATGTCTCCTCGGAGAAAATTTGTTGTGTGAATATCTCTTAGGATTGATGAATACAAACAAGAAGCCAAGATAGCAACACAAATCAAGAAGGAAAGGAATTCTAGTGAAATATCAAGAACTCAGGAAAACCGGCTGGTCTGGTTTGTAAAATTGATGGGACCGGTTTCTCAGACTTGTCCGAGAGATCGAACTCTAGTAAGGATGTCACTCAAGTTCATCAGACTTGTCTGACATTCATCAAACTTATCTGATGCCATGAGGAAAGTCCAATGTCTTGGATATATTCTTCGAACTCCAGAACCTCTGCCACTATGCATCATCGGACATATCTGATGTCCATCGGACTTATCCGATAAAGTGAAGAAACAAGAAATCAGGAAAAACCGGTGGCACCGGTTTGCCAAACTGGTGGGTCTGGTTTCTCTTGAAAAGCTTGATGTGATGAAGTGATGTAGAAGCAACAACAAGACAACATCTAGATTGATAATTGACCTATGATGAGTAAGGAAAACACCATGTGAATCCAACATGAAGATATGAAGTAATCACACACACTTGAGTGGTTGTGAGTATTCCTTGACCTACTCTCATTTCATGCTTCTTAATTATCCTCCCACCTTGATCAAGATATAATTTGAACCTCTCTGTGTTCCTAGTAGAACATGTGCACACATCACAAATTATTCAAAAGATTTGGTGCACATATTTAGGGGGAGATTCATTTTATATCTTGAGTCAAAAAGAGACTGATATTTTCCTTGAGTATCTTGTGTTTAGTCTCAATATAGAATAAATTATGATGAATGATGCCTCATGCTGAGATCAAGCAAAAAGGAGTAACTCTCTATCTCAGTTTAGCTTTTATTTCAATATATGTTACCTGTGAAAACTGGAGGCACCGGTTAGCTAAACCGGAGGGACCGGTTTAGACAGAAAATATATATTCCTTTTCTTAAGGTGTTTTTCATTTGGTTTTGTATGGATAATCACTATGTGTGAGATTCCATCTTGTGCTACTAATTCTAATGTCTTCCGTTGAAAGTGCTTAAAGTGTTATTTTTGGAGAGTTGACATTAATGGTAAAAGACAAAATAAGCACTAGTAAATTTGGGTGGTTCTCTTCATTAGTTGAAGAGGGACAAACTTTGCCAAAGGTATGTCCTCCTAAATTTCTCTTTGTCTTTCTTACTACATATAGAATCGATGTGGTAGGAAGTGCCTTGGTATGTGTATGACTCATGTCATAAGCATACTCTTTGTGAGTTAGGGCAGATTTTCAAAAAATTTATAATGCTTTGTCCTAAGTGGTTTTAAAACATTTGCTTCTTGATCTTTGTGATCATGTCGAGCTACTTGTGGTTATTGCTCCTCTTGATTGCTTGTTGCCTAACCACAATTAGTACGACCGTCTCTCTCAAGTCCTAACTTTCATTATCGTTCAAATCTTGATCATCATCACATTCTCCATCATAAATGTCAAGGTTTTGATCTACATAGGAAAATGCAAAGAACTCAAGGCTTGGAAGTAATATTCATTGAAGATCTCTACCAAATCTAGTTTTGTTCAGATCCTAACAAAACCAGAGGCACCAGTTTTGGAAACCGGTGGCACCGGTTTTGTCGTTTTAACCAGCCCGAGCCCGAAACTTACCCCTTCGTTCCCATTCACCTCTTTTTCCCCAAAATAACCGTGTTGCGGCCTCCTCTCCCCTCCATTAGCGATTTCAAGGTCTCTCCATAAAGATCTTCGATTCTTGGGTGGATCTTTGTGCCCCAAGATTGGAGGCACCGATTCTACCTCCAGATTTGAGTTTCTCCTCTCCAAAGGTACCTATGGTCACATGTTTTGATCTCTTAGTACCTTTGGTAGATTCAATTTTTCCTATGGTAAATTGCCTCCTAGATTGTCCTAGAGCCTACCCTAGCAACCAATCCCGCAGTACTTGGACAAATCGATCGTATTCGTGACCTAGGTTTTCTGTGTGAAAACTGGTGGGACCGGTTTGGCAAACCGGAGGCACCGGTTTTGGCAGAGAAACCCTAATTCGAGTTTATGACCGATTCTTTGATCCATCCTGTCCTAGCATCTTTTCAAGTATTGCTCATGCCTAGAATTTGCCTAGAACAATTTTAGATAAAAATATGAGCATAGGTTTTCTCTGTGAAAACCGGAGGTACCGGTTTGACAAACCAGTGGCATCGGTTTTTCTAGAGAACACCTATTTTCATATTTTTACCTCTAATTGTTATCCAAACCTCCATTTATCCTTCCCTGTTGTGTCCTAAGACCTTGTTCACTCTTATCTATCACAGGGTCAGTATGCCGGATGAAGAAAGGGAGAGGAATGTGAAAGCAAGGCATGAGGTGGGGCAAGGGTCACAGTTTGACACTGTCTATCAGAGACGGAAGCAAACAGACCAGAGGCTGCCTAGAGCTACTGTAACAATAGATGACCCTCCTGAAGATCAAATTCAGGAACATGAGTCCTCTGATGATGATGACACTAAGGATGAGGTCCATGTCCCTCCTGGTGGTGCCCCTAGGATAACAGCTGGGGGCTCAGGGGGAGCTAGAGCAGCTAGTGGCTCAGAGGAGGGTGATGAGGAAGAGGAAGAGCAGGAAGAGTTTGATGTGGATGAGATCATCCCTCAAGTCAATGTGCGTCTTGGACATCTCTCATTCCGGCCACTGCAAAACCTGGGATGGAGAGAGAAGATAAGCTACAAGGGACACACAGAGGTTGTGAGAGAGAAGAGGGCTAAGGACCCTAGACCATTCCAGAGATAGGCCACTGACTATAGGTTTCACACATTCTTTCAGTAGGATTTCTATGAGTCAGTGATCTTGTCAAAGAAGCACACTCTAGTGGCAAATGTACAATGGGTTGATTGGGCATACATGGAAAACAAGGATGATCACATATTCAATGAAGTCATTGCTGCATGCAAGACAAAATATGTGAAGGACATTCGTGGTTTTCAGAAGCATTGGAACAATGATATAATTACTCAGTTTTATGCCACCTTGTATATGGAAGAGCATGGCGATACAAGAAAGATGTATTGGATGACAAAATGCCAGTGGTATGAGGTGAGCTATGCACAGTTTGCTAGGCTCGTTGGTTTTAGGTGGCTTGATGCAAACCGTCCTAGGATTCACTTTGCCACCCGCCTTGATGATAGAGGATTGAGGCACATGTATCCTAGAGAAAATGAAGGAAATTATGGCACTATCATAGATTTGCTACCCTTGTATGCCTACATCAATAGGCTATTTAGGAAGACCCTCACTCCTAGGGAAGGTGATCCCACAAAGCTTCCCTCCTACAATAGAAACATCCTTGCTGCTATGGAATAAATGGGCATGACTTCTTAGTGTTTGACTTTATCTGGGAGGAGATAAAAGTCATTTCCAACAGCCCCCTAATGAGTTGTGGATATGCACCCTATATTATGCATATGATTGAGAGGGTGACAGGGCGCACTGTGGTCTATGACAAGGAGCATCTTCCTTTGAGGATCAAGAATGACTTGAGGAATCCAGTTGAAAGCAGCAGTGCAGCAGCACCAACACATGGTGCATCCACCTCTGCAGCACCTAGAGGGAGTGGACAACTTAGGAACAAGCCTCCCTCTCCAATTAAGAAATTCTTTGGGATGTTCTTTGGTCTCTGTAGGTCTCAGTATGATGCTGATGTGAAAGCACACCATGAGAGGCAAGTGAGAAAGAAGGACAAAAGGACTATGAAGCTTCTTCACCAACAAAGCAATATTCAACCTCCCCGCTCTCCTATTGCCTCTGAGGGAGAACAAAGTCCAGAAATTGAAACATTTGAGGCAAGGATGAGTCGCTATGAGGAACAGAACCCCTACAATTCCTGATTTGGAGATGCAGATTTTAGTGGGGGTATGTTTGGGTTTGGTGGAGCAGGTTCTTCACAAGTGCCTCAATCTAACCCTCCACCCCCTCCACCAAACCATGGAGAAGATGAAGAAGAAGATAGGGATGAGGAATGATCTTTGATGCAAAGGAAGACCCCCTTTTGGTACTAGATGACAAAGGGGGAGAGGAAGATTAAAGCTCCAAGTCTTCATCAATTTTTGTTTTCAGTTCTGGTTTGTCTGGGAAAACTGGAGGCACCGGTTTGGCAAACCGGTGGCACCAGTTTTGCTAGAACAGAACCATTGTATCTTTCCCTTGTTTTTATCTCATGGACTTGAGACAATTTGTAATGTGTGTTCTTTGTGTGATGATCCTTGTATTTATTTGCTTAAGGCTTCTTATTATGCTATGTGTGATGCTTGATGTATTGGTGTACTAATTTTTTTTGTGAATATGTGAAGTCAGGAAAACCGGTGGTACCAGTTTGGCAAACCGGAGCAACCGGTTTTGCCAGACAGCACATATGGTTCTTTTGATCTATTTCTTTGTGTGTTTCTTGTCATATGCATCATGTACTATTTGTTCACACACTTGTTGCACCCCACGAATGCACACATATAGGGGGAGCTCTTGTGGATTTATTTCAAAATGTGCAAATTGGCATTTGAGGCTAAAATTGATGAATTTCATTCATATGCACAGTTTTAGGGGGAGCTCATCCTATATAGATGCATTCAAAATTACTTAATGAATATCATTTATAAGCTTTAATCAAGGTTGTCATCAATCACCAAAAAGGGGGAGATTGAAAGTGCATCTATGCCCCTAGTGGGTTTTGGTGGTTGTACGATAACATGATTAAAGAACTAATCCTCTTTGTGAGTATATAAGCATGTTGTACATGAAGAATATACCTTGCATTGATACAAATGATCATCTTCAAAATGTATGATTGTGTAAGGAAAATGGGCCTATGTGATGAAATGGAGAAGTGTCAAATAAATAGGTCCATATAAGCAATACTGTGACAAGCCAAGATTTGAAGTAAATATGAGACATGAAAACCATTGATATGAGATGGTCTCAACAAATTGGTGTTGTCAAGAAAAATAAGTGATCGACTGTTATTTCTCTATGGCATTTAATCTTGAAAGCAACTTGATCAAATCAATACTTCAAACATGAATTCAAAAGAAGGCATAACGATGATACAAAGTTATGTGTGGCTCAAGATAGCAAGATGGTGAAGGATTGGCATGACTTGGCCGCGATGGACCATGGACGGGAGAAGGGCAAGATGGAGTCTTGGCGCCGAGGGACCCAAGCCATGGTGAAGGGCAGGTGGAGCGCAATCGTGATGGACCGATCAAGCTATATGTGGTCATACATTTCCATGTATTATTCATTATTGGAATATAAAGATATAATGTGACTTGTGAACAAAAAGAAAGAAATGGAGATGATAAATGAAGAGTTTCCAAGTCACAAGCTCTAGGTGATGACGCTCAACAAAAGCACATGTGGTAGCCCTCATGAAGCTAAAAGAGAAGAAGTGGCAAAATTCATTATCATGCAAGCTCAAGAAGAAGAATTGTCTTTTTGTTTAATCTTGAGTTTAGGCATGCCGCTCTATCAAGAGGGATGCTACATGGTTTGAATTTAATGTCTTAATGCTCAAAGAAAAACTCAAGTGAGATAAGAGAAACACAACACCTACACTCACACTAACTCTTATTGTGATAGGAAAAACCGGTGTAACCGGTTTACCAAACCAGAGGGACCGGTTTTGGTTCAAACCTCTAACGGCTAGTTCAGGAAAACCGGTGGGACCGGTTTGGGAAACCGGTGTGACCGGTTTTGACTGGTTCAGTATAACGGCTAGTTTTTGGGGACAAGTATAAATACTTCCTTCCCCCCTTCTTTCGATGGAGCTGAATGTGTGCACGAAGAAAATACATCCAAAGCCTTGTAGAGCTCTCCCCAACACATCTTTATGAGGTTTGAGTGATTTCTGAGAAATCCTAAGTATTGGGTTGAGAGAGATTGAGATTGTGAGCACAAAAGAGAAAATCCTACACTTGAACATTTGAGCATTGCATTCTGAATCCGTGAAGCATTTATTACTCTTGGAGGTAAATCCTCCTAGTCGGCTAGGCGTCGCCCTAGAGCTCTCAAGCTTGTGGTGAGCCTTGGGAAAGTTTGTAAAGGTCCGCTTCGCCTCCGCAAGGAAAGAAGCAAAGATAGTGGAACGGGGAAAGCGGTTGAAAGAGACCCGGCTTGGAGTGTGCCTTGTGAGCAGCTCAAGCTTCCTCAACGGAGACATAGGGTTCATGGGGTTGAATCTGAAGTTTGGCAAACAAATCTCCGTGTGCTTCACTTGGTTTGCTTTCTTAAGTTCTTGCTTTATTTGTTCTTGATCCATAGGTTGCATGAGTAGTGGTGCTTGTCTTTCCTTGTGTTTGTTTGTGCTAGTTCTTGCATGTTCTCTAGGATTTATTAATCTTGCTAGAACTAAGTGGGACGTTGTAATTTACTGTTTTATTCTCTCTACCCCAAGGAAACCGGTGGGTCCGGTTTCCCAAACCGGTGGGACCGGTTTTGGTCAGTGTTCGATTGTGTAGATTGTTTGTGAATCTAATTGGAGTGGTTCCAATGTTTGTTTTTATAGCTTGCCTATCTTGAGTGTTTGGTTCTTCCTCTTGATTTATTGTTTTATACCAAGCTCTTTGACAAAACCGGTGTAACTGATTTGCTAAACCGGTGCAACCGGTTTTGACAGTTTTAATTCCGCTGTGAGTTTTTGTTAAATTTTCAGAAACGCCTATTCACCCCCCCCCCCCCCTCTAGGCGACATCAAGGGACTTTCAATAGTGGTGACTAATGAGAACAATGAATTGATCCCTCAAAGTACTATAACTGGATGGAGAATGTGCATAGATTACAGAAATTTGAACAAGGTGACAAAGAAATATCACTATCCTCTTCTGTTCGTTGATGAGATGCTTGAAAGGTTAGCAAAGAATTCATACTTTTATCATTTGGATGGATTTAGTGGTTTCTTTCAAATACCGGTGAGACCAGAAGATTAGCAGAAAACTACTTTTACTTGCCCTTTTGGGACATATGCATATAGAAGGATGCCATTTGGTATTTGAACGCACCCGCCACATTTCAAAGATGCATCAATGCAATATTTGCTGAATTCATATAAGATATTATGGGGGTATTTATGGATGACTTCTCCGTGCATGGTACTAATTTTGATAGTTGTTTGGAGAATTTGGAGAAAGTTTTGAAAAGGTGTGTTGAATGCGACTTAGTTCTTACTTGGGAGAAGTGTCACTTCATGGTAACAGAAGGGATAGTACTTGGTCATGTCAAATCCAATAGAGGAATAGAGGTTGACAAAGCAAAGGTATCTACAGTTGAGAAATTACCTCCCCCTACTGACCTTACAACTTTGAGGAGTTTTCTTAGACATGCCAACTTCTATCGCAGGTTTATTAAGAATTATTCAAAGATTGCTAAGCCTCTTATAGAATTGTTGAAGCAAGGAACAGAATTTGTCATGGACGATGAAAGACTCTTTGTCTTTAGAAGATTAAAGGAAGCTCTATGCTCTGCACCCATTATGCAGCCACCTGATTGGAGTTTACCCTTTGAAATCATGTGTGATGCAAGTGACTATGCAGTTGGAGTTGTCCTTGGACAACGAAAGGAAGGTAAAGTGCATGCTATTTATTATGCTAGCAAAACTTTGAATGAGGTGCAGATCAATTATACGCCACTGAGAAGGAGATGTTAGTTGTTATATTTGCTTTTGAGAAGTTTAGATCCTACATTCTAAATTCTAAGGTGATTGCATATAGTGATCATGCTGCTATAAGATACTTGGTTTCAAAGAAGGAGTCTAAGCCTCGGTTAATGCGATGGGTATTGATGCTGCAAGAATTTGATTTGGAAATAAGAGATAAGAAAGAAGTAGAAAATTCTATAGCAGATCATTTATCTCGTCTCGAATCATCAACAACTGAACCAATAAGAGATGAAATGCAACAAGAGCAGTTGTTTGTCGTACTTGATCGTAGAGAGAATTGGATGATGGATATTATCAAAGGTTTCAAGGGACAAACTGATATGATGAACAAGAACATGAGGAAAAGAGTTAAGAGTGAAATGAGAAAATTTATATGGGCCGACCCATACTTGTATAGGTATTGTCAGGATGGAGCAGTACGGAGATGTGTACCTAGAGAAGAAAGAGCGAGCATTTTGGCAAAGTGTCACTCTTCGGATTATGGGGGACATTATGGCTATTCAGAACACAGGCAAAGGTATGGGCGAGTGGATTCTATTGGCCTACTATGCATGAAAATGCAAAGAGGTATGTTGCAACATGTCCTCAATGCCAACGAATAGGGAATGTTAACAGTAGGAATACAATGTCTCTTAAGTACAATCTTCAAGTTGATATCTTTGATGTTTGGGGTATGGAGTTTATGGGACCCTTTGTGAATTCTCATGGTTTTGAGTATATATTGGTCGCTGTTGATTATGTCTCCAAGTGGGTTGAGGCAATGGCATGCAAGGCCAATACTACAAGAGAATCAACGAGTATACTTCAGGATCAGATATTTCCTAGGTATGGAGTACTGAGGATAATAATTACAGATGGAGGATCCTATTTTACAGGAGGAGAATTTACTAGGTTTTTAACTAAATTTGGAATTGAGCATAGAATCGGAACCGCCTACCATCCCCAGATGAATGGACAAGCAGAAACATCAAATAAGCAATTAAAAGGAATTCTGTAGAAGATTGTTATAAAGGAAGAAAAAGATTGGGCCACGAAGCTTAATGGAGTGTTATGGGTGTATAGGACGGCATTCAAGACACCAATTGGTATGATCCCATATCAGTGCGTCCATGGGAAATCATGTCACCTACTGGTGGAATTGAACATAAGAATTATTCGGCTATAAAGGAAATGAATTTGGATCTTGATGCCACCGGAGTGAAAAGAAATATGCAAATAAGCGAATTGGAAGAGATGCAATTGCATGCATATGAAAATGCGGCCATATGCAAGGAGAAGACAAACAAGTGGTACGATAGGAAGCTTTTGAAGAAGGAATTCAAGGAAGGAGATCGGGTGCTCCTATTTAATTCGCGATTCAGATTATTTGGTAAAGGCAAACTGCGAAGCAAATGGAAGGGACCTTATTTTGTGAATACGGTGTTACCTTTGGGAGCTATAATCATAATGGATGGCAAGACAAACAAGTACATGGTGAATGAACAACGTCTAAAGGTATATCTAGAACCTGACACCTTTGAATTAAAATCTTTTGATGTGTATTTCACTGCTTAGTACCCCGTGTGGTCGAGCTTAACAACGTAAAACAAAAGCTTTGTATGTATTTTGATTTCCGTGATTTTTCTATTTCTAATTAGGTAATTTAGTGTACCGCGCCGATCGGCGTAGCCCTAAGCCGATCGGCGTGGTGGAGTCTTTTTTGTTTTGGAGTCGGTTTTGGACCTTATCTTTTTAAGACTTGTTAAATTCCACGAAAAGAGATACAGTCCTAGTCCAGTTGGAAATCAAGGGATATAAATATGAGGGGGCAGCAAAACCCACGGATCAACTCGCATTACATCATCAGCAGAACAAACCCTAAGAGCAGAAGCGATGGAAGGCGAAGCATTGGGCAGCAACAAAGGCAGCACCGATCGGCGCGATCCTTGCACCGATCGGCACGACTGCTGCGTCGATCGGCTCGACGACGGATTTTCACAGCCTTCTACAAATTGGTCCTGGGAAGAAGTCGAACTGCTGACGCCAACGCCAGATGATCCTCTCGTCTGGTCAAACCTGCGGAAGAAATTCATGAAAAAAAGCAAAGTTGACGCGTGGAATGCCGAAAAGGTGAAGATGGATAATGAACTTTGGCAGATAATGAAGAGAGTATTGGTGCACAAAGGAAAATCTATAGCACCTATTAAAGATGAAGTTGTTTCTCAAAGGTATACCATGGAAAGCCTACTTAATCTTGCTAAGCCCTTGACGTATGAGGATTTTCTATCTTTCGAAAGATCGTTGACTGAGTAAGAGAAGGAAGAGCTAGATGAGGAGAGCTTTCTTACAATCCATAAGAACAGACTTTATAGTGAACATGACATTGACGCCAAGTATGAACTCAAGCTATGAGAGGAAGCCAAAGAAGCTATGTACGAGCAAGATGAGGAAAAGGATCTTCAATCTAAAAGGGATGAATCCTTTCCCAGGGTTCTTACCGATTGGGAAAGTTTTCAAGAGAATAAGATTCATAAGGATAGTTGTATTCAGGGTTGCAAGTGCTTCTTTTGTGCTAAAAATCTTGAACACAAGGTTGAACTCCAATTGGCAGAAGATCCAACTTTCATACTTAGAGATATAATATATGATGATGGCTATCGCGTAGTTTCTGGAGGAAGGACACCTAAGGAGATTAATGATGAGATTTTGCAAAGGCGGCAGAAAATGGCGATCAGTGAGAGTAACCTGGAGCAGTTAGCTAAGTACATGAAGGAAGATGCCAGCTGCACCGATCAGCATGACACTGGATCCGATCGGCACGACACCAGAGCCGATCGGCGCGAGGCCGATCGACGTGACCTGAAGATGGCTGAATTTATTGATCTAACAACTTTGCCAAGTGAAGACGAAGAGCCTGCTGCAAAGAAGTGTAAGACTACACCAGAGGTTCGCAGATCTGCTAGACTATCAGGTAAGCCAATTCAAAAGTATTCTGGATGGGATAGCGACTTTGATCCGTTATACTGTTTGGAAACTTTGGAGAGTGGTGACCCTAGTATGTCTGGATATTTGGGTGATGATACTGATATGAAAAGAAGCTCTAGTAGTCCTAAGTTTGAAAATTGGGGAACGCCTGCAGAATGCAGTGATGACAGGGCAGTAGGAACCTCAACAAGAGTCAATGGTAATGTAGTGGGAGGTGGAGGAAGTCACAATGGACAAAGAACACCACCGCGCCGATCGGCTTAGCCTATGCGTCGATCGGCTCAGAGGGGTTTGAACAGTGCCTCCCCTAACAGCATTGAAAATCATAACCTGTAACCACCTACTTGTTGTCCTGTGTGCCGAAGAAACATTGAACGCCTTTATCTAGACAGAGATCATGCTTCCAGGCATCAAAGGGATGTGGACCGTAGAATCCGGGATTCGATCGAGATGAATGAAGCAGACTACACTTTTATCATAAGGAATATAAGATGAATTTTCCGAGTCTTAAATAGGCATGGTCTGAATGAGTAGTGTGTTGAGTTTCTTCTCTTGCAATGAGGACATTGCAAATTTTGAGTGTGGAGGAAGGACTTTGCCATTAGTCATAGTTTTTGAATCTAGTCTTTCTTATTTGTTTTTCATATGAGTGTTTATTTAAGTTTATGTGTGTGCTTAAGAGAGTCATGTGTTATGATTGAGAGTTGCTTCAAGGTCTTTTATGTAGTTTGAATTATTGCATTGTCTTTAATAAAGTTAGTGTCGATTGTCAAATTGAAAGTGCCCATATTATTTATCTTGTATTTTTTATGATCGATTGGTTGATTACTTGAATTAGTTGGTTACCACTTAACTTTTATTTTGTGAAAATCTCTTTTTACTCATCATAAGCTAAAGTAAAAGCAAGGTCTAAATATGCCTACATAGCCGACTGAATGAGAGCAAGCTACACATTTGAACTAATTGGATTATAAGTAACTTTGTCAACTTTTTGCTTATGATTTCGACCAAGTTAGGAAAGGATGATCTATTTGTTTATCTCTGTATTTCTAGCCATTCTTATTCATTTAAATTCCCTGCTATCATGAAACCATACATCTTTGTTTCTCCCTCCTCCTTGATACAACCTATATTCTCAACGAAAGGGAATTCAGAAAATTTCCGTTGTTGGTACAAGATAGAAATTGTTGATCATATCAGGAATAGAAAAAAAAGTGAAAGGAAAATAGAACAAAAAATATATAGACCGTTCCGATCGGCGTGACGCCTGTGCCGATTGGCGCTGTTGCAAGAAAGGAAAAATAAATATATAAAAAAAGAGAAAAAGAAAAAATATATTCCCTGAGAGGCAGTAAGGTCATCAAAGAAAGCAGCTTTTTGATTATTTCCAATCCTTTGCCATAGTTCTCATTCAACATTTTTCGTTTTAGATCTTCTATATTTCTCTTCTCCATAAAAGTTCTTTTGCAAGAAACTTTTCAAGAAAATTCTTTCTTAGTGCGCATGATTGAGCATATTGTTGGCATGGTTAATCCTATGGTTTAATTTAGCTATATAGCCCTCCAAGATCCACATATAATCCTTGATTAGATAGGAGAGGGAAGGGAATACACTTGAGAGATCTAGAGAGGACCAAATCCTTAATGTTTGATGCTAAAGATAAGTTGAGGAGAACTAAAATTGTTTTTGAAAAGGTTTTGAGGTAATTTGATTAAGTTCAAGTATGATATGCCGATTGGTTAAAAAGAGATAAGAGAAAATCTGTGGTGGGATAGCAAGTAAAAATGATGATTGAGATTGATTGCATGAGAGATGGTGTGAAGATTCTTGTTACATATTTGATTTTGTATTGCTCGAGGACTAGCAATGATTTGAGTGTGGGGGAACTATTGGTGGTTTCTAGCTACCCATTTTATCTACCAAAAGTGGATGTTTTGTGTCTTAATTTGGTGGTTTAGACTATCAATTAACCCCATATTTGAATATATTTGTAGTTGTTCTATTTTGGATGTAATCACAGGAACAGGTGTAAAATAGGGCAATTATGGATAAAGGACTAAAGAGCAACAAAGATGGGCCAGATGCTGGGCCGTGCCGATCGGCTCCAATGCTGCATCGATCGGCGCAGGAGCAAAAGATGACTAAAACAAGCCCAAGTCCGAGAAAGACAAAGGCCTTGCCCAGTATGAGTCAGAGTTGGTGGAAGTTGACCTAAACCGTCGATTATAAAAGGAAGATAATTATCAAGAGTCGGGAACAACGACCAAGAGGGAACCGAGACGACAATTATGAGATTCAATTGTTAAAACTAGGGTTCTAGGATATTGGCGGTGGAGGTTGGTCAACACTGACGAAACCCACCAGAAGGGAGGTCGAGACGATCGGCGTGATGCTTGCGCCGATCGGCTCATGCGCGTTCCAGCGCTATTTCTCACCCCTCTACTATGTCTAGCGGAAGGATGAGTGAGTAGTCTCATATTCTCTTCTCTGGTGCGGGGATCTGGTCATGTAACTCTCATACTTATTGATACTCTCTCGATGAATTTAATCTATGTGATGAACTTAATTGCACATCTATCTATCCTTTTCATTAGTGTATTGGCCAATACGCTTTTGCCTATTACATAGTGCAAGAAACCAGCAGGGAGCTAATAGCCTCTGTAGTGACAGACGGGGTGAACAAAACCGCCATGTCTTGTAGAATATTAGAGTCATCACTTGAGTTGATAAGAATAAGGTTGCATGCTAGTGAACCAACCCTAAGGAGAGAATCCTTCATTATCCTGTTACTTCTTCAATAGCATTCACTCTCCACTCTCTCACCGTCATCATTCACACAAACCAACCATTATAATTTGTTAGTAATCCTTTGATAGTAATTGTTCCGCTCGTTCCTTGTGGATTCGATAACCTTGGAATACTCTAAGGGAAAAAGAGATAAAACTGTACACCGTCCTCTTGCGGTATATAAGTGGGTGCGTAGTAATGACCAACAGACACCATTATGACCCGTGTCGTCCGTTCTAGTTTCATCTTTTTTGGCTTCAGCCTCGATTGATATATTGCATTTTATTCGAGATTTGGTCTTATTTTTTGCTCTTACGCCGACAAAAAACTAAGGCATAAAACCTCTTTGCAACACGACAGATTGGCACTACACTAAACCCAGAGCCAAAGTTGCGAGAGGTCATGTGTCGATTGGTTCTGATTGCTACACAAGAATAATTATGATCAAAATTGTTACGGCAGACCGAGCTTCGAGCTTTTTATATTTTGTCTTAAGTATCCTATGGTGGACCGGTCTGGTTGCTAACGCGCGACTACGTTGCTCTGTGCCACTCGGTCTACTTAAAGGAGAAAATGGATATACACTTGATTTTTCAATCGATTGATTTGTTTGGCTTATAAAACTAAGTTTTCAAGAAAACAATGTTAATTATAACTAATCATTTTTATTTCCTTTATTGTCAGGGACATCGATCACGGATAGGCGGATACACCACTCGACATAGAGTGATTTTCTCGCCTCTGTTGCCTTATAGCTACGACCGCTCTCATTGGTCGGCTACACCAGCACCGATTGCCTTCATCGGTCAACTTACAGCTCCAACCACCTTCGTCGGTCAACTGTGCCAGTTTCGACTGCCTTCATCGGTCGGCTACACCGGCTCTAACTGCCGCCATCGGTCTGCCACATCGTATATGACCGCCACCATCGGTCGGCCACATATCAGACCATCAGTGTCACTCGATCATCACTTCATCAATGGTCAACGGCTACAATAACCTCAATTGCCTTCTTCACTCGACCTTATCGTCATGAGTTGAGCGCCGCTGCCACTCGAACATGATATTCTGAGTTGAGCACGGCTGCCACTCGATCATTGGTTTGAGTCATTTACCAGTTAGCGGTGATTGAAGTCACTCGTTTGAATCATTTATCACTCGGTAGTGATTGATGTCACTCTACTGAGTTATTTATCACTCGGATTTGATAATTTGAGTGGTTTTTCCTTAAAGAGAGCCAACACGACTATTCTTGATTTGGACTCTTGCATTATTTTCAGTTTCCAAATGATACAAGAGTCGGGGGCTACACCTAATTAGGTGCACCTACTCGGTGCACCAGATGAGTTCTCAAAAACATTTTCAAATCTTTGATATTCTCACAAGCTCCCTGATACAAAGCTAAAGCATTCTACATGGCATAAATCAGTCGGGAAGCTACTGAAGACTATCATCAAGCTTGCAAGACTCTCGGGGGCTTCCGTCGATGAATGTACCCGGGGTACCTCACATAAAAGGAAAGTAAGATAGACTCCTACTATGATAAGAACAGTAGACCAACTAGGACTCCGCCATGTAACCCTGTCCCCCCGGATATATAAGGAGGGACAGGGATCCTCCTCAATAGACAAGTAGACAACATGTGGACAAGTAGACAAGTCCTCAATTAGAATATACACAACTAGACATCGTCGTCTAGATCTACCTTCCTCGTCTAGATCTATGATCTAGACATATGAATATAAATATCCAAGAACACAGGACGTAGGGTTATTATCCTCCGGAAGGCTCGAACCTGTCTAAATCGGCGTCTTGTGTTACCATCGTCTCTCGATCTCGTGCATACCCCTATCTATCATATAAATCCACATAGGTGAGCTACCCTATGTCTGATGCCGAGATTAAGTCTTGACAGATCTCTACTTAGTAGACACATCACTCCATGATGCTCATGACTAGCCAGGATAAAGAAAAAAGTAGTCTTTAGAACTTCATTCGCACTATAGATGGTAACCAAAGGCCAGCAAAGTTAGAAGAGACATGGGCATCAAAAGTCAGCATGCCGATTGCAACTTAATATGCCAATTGCTCATGCTAAGGTAGGTGTAGGAATATGTGCTTCATAGTTATTATGATTTGCGTTGAATATTTCAGTTGGTAGAGTGAGATGCATTTAAGATGTAAATACGATACATTGCTTCTGAGTAAGCGATAGTAGAAAGCATTGGACCATGTTTTATCTTTTATTGATGTCGAAATAAATAGGAATGAGATGGTATCACTAGGAAGACTATGACGCTTCCTTCATGTAAGAAATGGTAACCAAAATGTCAGTAAAGTTATAAGAGACATGTGCATAAAAAGTCAGTGTGTTAGAGTATAACTTAGTGTATGTCAGGTGTTTATGCTGAAACAGGTTTAGGCAGTTGCTACATAGCTATCAGTATCTGTATTGAACAGTTCAATTAGTAGAGTTTTGATATATCTTTTTTAGTCTTTAATTCAAATGGCACAGGAGCTTATGATGTTGTTGAGGAGTAGATATGATATATTGGTTCTGAGTAAGTGATAGGACGAAGCCTTGTGACCAAATTTTTCAACAAATATACGCTCTATTATTATTATAAAAAATATTCAAAATACTTGTATATAAGTTTAAACAAAAGAAATAAATATATACTTTCATTATTTTTTATATTATTAAAAGAAAAGAAAGTATTTATAATGTTATGATTTAATAATTTGGTTGATATAAATTTAATGTAAATAAAAAATATTATATTTATTAATTTTTATAATAAAATATAAGAACTTGCACAAGGTAGGTTGATTGTTATGTTATCTTTTGAGGATGTTTTGTTACCGATACAAATGACCTCTTATTCACTTTTCCATCTGTATAGTAGGGTGATTATGAAGCATGATAGAAAAATGGTACTCACTTTTTATCGGAACTCGAGTCTAGCCTCCCGCATCGGACATCCGCCCACACTAAGATTAATTTACTCCATGTGTACATAATTCAGCTGGTTCCCTCATGACTGGGAGCGCCTAATTAGCGCGCGCCAGCAGCCAAAGCTGCGGCCCAGCCAGGAGCGCCTAATTAGCGCGCGCTAGCAGCCGAAACAACGGCCGTAAAATTGATCCTTATGAGTCTTACAATCAATTTAATGGATAATTCCCTCAGAACTACATTTTCTTTCAGGCCTTCTCATCTCTACAACTCGCAATTCTCGCGAGAGAACCAAATCCAAGTTGGTGAAGATCATGATTTAGACTAGCATAGTAGTTATTACCTTTGCAATTGCGATTCAAATCTATTTGATCTTTATCTTTTTTCTGGTAGTTTTTGGTCTATGAAGATGCATTGTTAGATGCTCCATTTTCCCATTGAGCGTGCTTTTTCTTTAGAAAAGTTTTCGATCCTGCAATCTTTTCTTTTTAGGAAAGTTTTTCACAAAACTTTTGATGCAAATTTTGTTCAAAACTTTTGTTGCAAGTTTTTTACTGAACCCACCGCGGACCCCACCTCATGGACCCACCATGTAGGGCCACAACGGGTCCACCAAAGGTCAGGCCCACCCCGCATGGATCCCACGGCACACGAGTCCCACCATGCACGGGCCCATCAGGACGTAGACACGGGCTTTTCTAGAATGAAAAGATATTTTTTCTAGAAAATATTTATACATAAACTTTGTTGAAAAGTTGTATTGAAAAAAAAAATCATGAAGAAGTTTCCTCTGAAAAAGTTTATTCCAAAACCTTGAAAGAAAACTTTCCAAAAATGGAAAGTTGTGGGATGGAAAAATTTCCAAAAATGGAAAGTGCTGGGACTGTGTATTAGAGAGGCCGCAGGATTTCCTCTAGCGTGCGGAATAACCTCCCCCCTCATGACTCCCCTCTTCCGCTCATGCTATTCACAATGGGTCACCACCGCTTTCTCTTGGCCGCCATTGTCGCTGCCGTGCTGCTCGTGCCCGGCGCCGCAGTCCCATGGGAGATGTACGGCACAACCAGCAGCTACGCTCCCAACAACACGTTCGAGGCCAATTTCAATCGCATCGCCGCCTCCCTGTCGAAGAACATCTTGAGTTCCCGGGACCTCTACGCCACCACCGTCGTCGGCGCTGTCCCCGAGCTGGTCTAGGCCATGGCGCTCTTCCACGGTGATGTCAATGCCAAGGAGTGCTTCACCTGCCTCACCCCAGGCATTCCGCGACATTCAGAGCATGTCACTACGGAAACAGACGTTTTGCCGTGTGTCAAAGTCACACGGCAAAGCAGGAAATACCCATGGCAGAAAGCTTTGTTGTGGGTTGCACATGACATAGTCCGCACGGCAAAGATATTGTCGGTAAAGCAGGTTTTATCATGTGCCTTCTTTCAAACGCACGGTAAAATCTTGCCGTGTGGCCACGTTGAAGCACGGTAAAAAAAAAGACATCATCACCTGTCAGCACAGTGATGGCGTGCTTTATCGTGTGTCCGATGATTGGACCACAGTAAAGATTTCTAACTTTGTCGTATTCCCGACGGTTGGCACACAGCAAACTATACTGTGTTTGCCGTGTGTCATGACCTCCGACATATCAGAAATAACAATAGGACAAGATCCTCATCTGTGACATACACTGATAACTAAGTGTTATGCCTAGTTTCATTTTTTTTCTCCCTAGTGAAGGCTGACGAATAAACAGAGGACTACTCGACCATCAAGTTAACAAGCAAGCTGAAAAGGTTCATTTCTAATGAATTCAGGCACCGAACTCCAGCACATTCGATCAATCAATTAATATACTAATCCTGACCCTAATCTGATTCACTAATTGTACTACCTAATTCCAGAAAAGCGTATGAGCACTCTATTGAAAAAAAAAAGACAAACATATGACTACTACAGTCGGGAGGTCGGGACGAACCAGAAATGCCGAGGTCGTAGCCGAAGAGGAGGCCGCCGCTGCGGGGGTCGGGCTGGGGCACCAGGGGCTTGCAGCAGCTCCGTGTGTCAGGAGCGAGCGCTGAGGGCCATAGGGGCGGTGAGTTGGGGTGCCGAGGGGCTCCGGTCGTGGGTGTCGGGCGCCGGAGGGACGGGGACTCAGGGAAGCTCCCGACGGCGGTGCCGCCTGCGGGCTCGAGGCCGATCGGAGGCACGGCGGGCTCGATGGTGACCGGAGGCGTGGCAGATTTGGCGGCTAGCGGATGCATGGCGGTGGCGGCAGCGGGGGCGGCGGGCGCGAGCGGAGGCACGGTGATGGCGGCGGGCGTGAGGGGAGGCGTCGGTGGCAGTGGCGGGCGTGACCGGAGGCGCAGCGATGGCGGCGGGCGCATGGGGAGGCGTCGGTGACGGCAATGGAGGTGAGGGGAGGCGTCGGCGGTGGTGGCTGGCGAAATTGGAGGTGGCGGATGCAAGTGATGGGCGAGCGGAGGTGGCCGAAAATGGATAAGTCTCCAATCAAGGACTTATCCGAATATTTTTCTGTGTGCCACCCTACGGGCCAACGACAAAGAGCTAGCCCCCCCCCCCCCCCTAGGCACACGGCAATATATGCCGTTCTATAAAAAAAATATTTGGACACTCAAACAATTACCAAATCTGGCATCATATAACTCATATTTTCTGTAGCCTATTAAAATTTGGTTGAAGTCAAAACTACACTGAGCGTTCATTTTGATTCAAAATTTGGAAGGTTTCTATTCAACGCTCTAATTCTTTTATGAGATTCTTTAATTTGTGAAGAATATATATGACAGCTTGTGTAATATATTTTGTACTTTCTATCACAGTCTCTACGTATGATATAATGACGCTAGGACAATTCTCAAAAAATTTCAAACTTTGTTATTTTATAAAATTTAATTTCAAATGAACCACACAGCGATTGTTATATTTCATGTATAATATGCATAATTTTTCTTGTTCTTTCATTAAGATTGGCTCAAATGGGAATCATTATTAGCATTAAATATCAAATTTGCATGCACTTCATTGCATTATTCGAACCACTTTCAGTTCAAATTTGAATTTTCATAAAATAATTCAAATAAATTAATTAATTAACTAAATATAGCAAACATAATTAAAATTTTCATCAAATATCATTATCCAAGTATCATGCGAATGAAATGAACTACAAAAAATATAGGAGGAGGGGAAAAGGAAAGGGAAAAAAAAAGATTTTTGTCGTGTGCCAAGATGGGGCACACGTGTGCCTCGCAAGGCAGCACACGACAAAGGTTGTCACGTGGCCCTCACTTGCCGTATCGGCCGTGTGCCTTCTATCATGGCACATGACAAAATAATAATGATTGTTTGTCTGGCCCTGTCTTGCGTGTTTGCAAATAGCTACAGGCCTATTTGTCATGTGCCAAGTCGCCAGGCACACAGCAAAGATCAACTATGTAAAGCATGTGAAAGCCATGTGCCTTATCTTTGTCGTGTGTATTCTTTTGAGCACACGGCAAAAAGCTCCTTTCCCATATGTCCAATAAAAGACACAGGAAAACAACTCGACATACGACATACTTCCTCTTTCCCGTAGTGTACTGTGCTCCTTCTACTGGTTCCCGTAGTGTGTTCTCCTTCTACCGGGACGCCACCATCTACTACAACCCCTGCATGCTCCACTACTCCGACGTGCACTCCCTCCCCGACAACGATACCGGCCCGACCAGCGACTCCTACCCCATCATCAACAACGGGAATGTCACCTCGGACCCGGAACGGTTCAATGAAATCCTTACGGCCCTCGTCAACGCCACCGCCAACTACGCCGTGTTCAACTCCACTAGAAGGTTTGCCACCCGGGAGGCCGACTTCAAACATGGAGTTCCCCAAGGTGTACATGGTGGCGCAGTGCCCGCCGGACCAGTCGCCGGTGCAGTGCCGGAAGTGCCTAGCTGGGATCATAAGGGACCGTTGGCAGCTTTTCCAGAGCCACATTGGAAGAATAGTGCTTTGGGTCAACTGCACCTACCGTTTTGAAACCGCGCCCTTCTATAATGGACCGGCCATGGTGCGCCTGGCCTCACCGAGCTCCCGAGCGCCTGTGCTGGCGCTGGCCGTTGAGGAACCAGCAGCAGCTGGAGGAGGTGAGTTAAAGCGTTTATGTACTCTTTTGAGCACTTTAGCAATCAGCTAATAACACGTTCCACCTGGAGTCTTTTTTGTAAAGTTATCCATTACTATTAAGAAAGAACAAGTAACACATTCAATGTTGATGAACCGCGTTCGTCACCTTAAATCAAAATTGTTAAGTGATTGACACTTGTTTAGTGCGGGCCTGCGAGAGTGATGATTGAATTGTCACAAAACAATAACCAATAAGACATCTCCCAACTACCCTTTGGGGGGGGGGGGAGAGAGGATCCTCTTCTCTATTGGTTTAATCAAGAGAGTACAGTAATGGTACAGAGTACAATGATACACTCGGCATACCGAGGAGAGATTACAAAGGAGGAATACATTGGGAAACAAAGTCACACCATTGCCACATGTCAGCGCATGTAGTGCTATAGTGATGGCTCCACAGGTCGATGTCGCGGACAACCCCAGCAAAGTCTGCACAAGGTTGTGAACTTCAGAGCGGAAGATGAGATTGTTTCTTGCATTCCAGATTTGCCACATAGGATGAGTAGAACGTCCGGCCATACGGACTGAGGCAGGCTATTTGGGCGACCGGCGTTCCACGGAGAGTGGATGGCTACCTGGTCGAATCTGATTCCGAGGCAGCTCCAGATCGCAGCAGTCGGCGGGCATGTTACAAAGAGGTGTTACGTGATCTCAACAATGTTCGAACAGTGTTCACACTAGGACGCTTCTTCCTGAATGAGTGTCTTGTAAAGCAAATTCGCTCTGGTGTTGAGGCGGTTTGCACAAAGGAGCCAAGCGAAGAACGTAACCTTAGTAGGAAGCCTAGTGTTCCAGATTATTTTAGCATTTGCATCGACAAAGTTAGAGTTGTGGAGAGCCGCATAAGTCGCGGCAGAAGAGTATCCTGGTTGGGAACAAGTAACCAGGTAGCGCTCATCGTCTGAATGAGTAAGAGACACGTCTGCAAGGGCCTACTGGATATCGTTGAGCTCGCTCTCGGCAGCACGGGTCAGGCGATCACGAAGCCCCAAAACTATGGCACCGGAACTCAAGACCTCGCAGACGGATGCTTGGGCGCAAGTAGAGTGAGAAAAGAGGGCTGGATAAGCTAGGAATAGAGGGCCTTTCTGGTGCCAATCATCGAACCAGAAGGACGTGGAGAGGCCATTGCGTAAGACCACCTTTATCAGGGAGTGATAGCGATTGAGTTCCTCCTGAACAATGCAGCCAAGGAAGGTAGAATCCTGGTTGCCGCTCCCGAGGACTCCTTGGAGTTCCGACAGGAACCACTGCTTCCAGGGCAGCGGCTCAGACGAGTGCAGCTTGTGAATGAATTTCATCAAGAGGCAGTGATTTTGAGTCTCTAGATCTTTAATTCCTAGCCCACCTTCTATTTTTGGGATGAGGACCATATCCCAAGCAACTAAGCACTTAGCCCCTGTGCACTTCTCCTCGCCGGCCCAGAGGAAGGCCCGACGGTGACGGTCAAGCGCACAAAGGACCGTTCTTGATAGGAGGAGGGAAGACATGTAGTAAACTGCTAGGTTCCCCAACATTGAGATTGTCAACTTAATGCGAGCCCTGGCGTCAAGAAGGCGAGCGCTCCAGCAGGAAGGTAGCGATCGAAACTTGCCAACAGCGGCTGATAATCGGAGACTCGAAGTTTAGTAGGAGAGAGGAGGAGGCCAAGGTAGGGTTGCGGGAAGGTTGAGATAGCGCAGCCTAGACAGGTGGCCATGGAAGTTGCCACAGTATCGTCAATGAACATGGGAATAAAGGTTGTTTTATGATAGTTTATCCCGAGCCCCATGGCGTTGGAGAAATCATCAAGGATGAGCTTCAGCCGTTGGACGGCTCCTAGGTTGCCATGGATGAGGATCAGAGTATCGTCCACGTACTATAACACCGGGCACGGCAGTGTGGGGTTTACCGGGTGAGCGAGATGGCCTGCATTCCATGCCTGACGGATAAGACGCTGAAGGACATTCGCAACGATGATAAACAAGTAAGGCGAAAGCGGATCCCCCTGCCGTAGCCCATTTTTGCAGTTGATCCAATTGCCGGTCACACCATTAAGCATAACAGCAGTCTTGCCGGTGGTTAGAACTGAAGTTACCCAGAACCACCATATAGAGTTAAACCTGCGGGCCAAGAGGATGGCGTCCAAGCTCGACCAGTTCACTGAGTCAAAAGCCTTGCGGAAGTCAAGCTTAAGGACCACCGTAGGCTTCTTCCATTTATGGCAGCAACTAAGGAGCTCCACCACGTAAACAAAATTTTCAGAGATGCAGCATCCTTTGAGAAAGCCAGTTTGATCAGCGTCGATTAGACTAGGAATTAGAGGTTGAAGACGGTTGGCCATAGCTTTAGTGAACAATTTGACTGGGCAGTTTTGCAGAGAGATTGGGCGAAAGACATCCGCGGTGCGGGCACCTTCTTTTTTGGGGAGGAGGATGAGGAACGCACGATTCAAACCATCCAAGTCTAAGGTGCCGTTATGAAAAGCTGTGAAAAGGGTCATGATATCATCCTCTACCAGAGGCCAAAAGGCACGGTAGAATAAGAAGAGTTTTACTATCTAAAATACTGGCCAGTAGTTTTAAAAAACTACTGGCCAGTAGTTTGAGGGTAATTTTGTAATTGCACTATTAATTAGTAAATTTATATTTATTTTTATAATAGAATATTAAGTCTATGAAATTATTAAAATGTTAGTTTATCTTAAAAAATATAAAATATTAATTATTAATCAAATTGTTAATATAACTTTATTTATAACAATAAAAACTAATTACTATAAATCTATAACTTTTATTTTTTTCGATATTGCCCTTAAATTGAGACTGGCGAGTAGTTATGATTTTAGATTATGAAATCTATACCGTTAGATCAAACTATTGTCCATAAAAAACTAATTGCCGTGATATTTGCTCACACATTCATCAATTCACAGCGGGGAGAAAGTACCATGTTCCGGGTGTTGTTCTTGCCGTGGTGCCGGCTGTTCTAGCAGCCTTTAACCTGGTCGCATGCCTCTGTTTCTGGAGGCGGTGGCGAAAACCTGCGGAAGCGAAGAAACCATGTATGATCCAACAAATTTTGCTTGCTTTAACAGCGTGAAATGCTTCTAGTAATCCTAAAAAAAATTGACTTGTTGCGTTCGTTCTTTGAGCAGATCCCAGGTACCCGACCGAAGCAGAGGACGTCGAATTGCTGGACTCGATGATAATTGACGTCTCCACTCTGCGAACCGCGACCGGGAATTTTGACGACAGCAACAAGCTTGGCGAAGGCGGGTTTGGTGCGGTGTACAAGGGTGTCCTCCCGTGCAGCGAGGAGATAGCAGTGAAGCGACTGTCAGACAGCTCCACGCAGGGAGTGGACGAGCTGAAGAACGAGCTGGCGCTGGTGGCCAAGGTGAAGCATAAGAACCTGGTCCGCCTAGTCGGCGTCTGCCTGGAGGAGCAGGAGAGACTGCTGGTCTACGACTACGTCCCCAACCGGAGCCTAGACCCCATTCTCTTCGGTGCTGATGAGAATGAGGAGAGGCGCGAGCAGCTGGACTGGGAGCAGAGGTACAGGATCATCAGCGGCATCGCTCGAGGCCTGCAGTAACTCCATGAGGACTCACAGCTCAGAGTAATCCACCGCGATCTCAAGGCCAGCAACATTTTACTCGACGCCAACATGAACCCCAAGATCTCAGACTTTGGCCTTGCAAGGATCTTCGGTCGTGACCAGATGCAGGCGGTCACAAGACATGTCGTTGGAACGTAGTATGTACAAGTGTACAACGACACTCTGTTTTAACTCTGTTCAGGCTCAACATATCATGAAGGCAAAACAGATCGATTTTTTTCCTAAATTTCTCGTTTCAGTGGGTACATGGCGCCAGAGTAAGCGATGCATGGCAACTACTCGGTGAAGTCGGACGCCTTAGAGCTTGTTCAGTTCCAGTCGATTGGGCCAGAACACAGCCCAATCCGACCGGAACAAAATAGTTCAAAATGAAATCCCTTCTATTAGAAAATTGCTATTCGGTTAAGATCAGGCCCGGAATGAAATTGGGTCCGTTTTAGTCATTTTATATAGCTAGAGGCCTAGATTAATTCTGCACCTCTTGAGGTCTGGAATGAAAACGACCGAACCATTGATTCCCGGCCCAGAATAGTTCTTGGGCCTATTTCAATCAGCTGAAAACGAACAAGGCATTAAGCTTCGACGTCATTGTGCTCGAGATCATCACGGGGAGGAAGAACAACAACTGCTGCAACTCCAAAAGGTCGGGTGACCTCTTGAACACTGTAAGTGCCAACTGAAACATTTGAACACCATTGCGGCCACTGCACAGTTTTGGCTCATGCTTACAAACCAACGTGCAGGTATTTGAGCAATGGGAAGCCGGGACGGTGATGGAGTTGGTGGACCCGTCCATGCTGAACGGCGGTTCCCGGAAGGAGATTTGCTGAGGTGCTTTCATATTGGACTGCTCTGCGTCCAAGAAGATCCGGCGTTCCGGCCGATGATGTCGTCGGTCGTGATGATGCTTAGCAATGACACGGTCACCCGCCATGCCCCATCCAAACCGGGGTTCTTCGCCAGAAACAACGGCGCTAACACGACCGGGTCAACGGCAGCGTCGGTGCAGGGTTAGCCACCGGAATGCAGAGTAGATTTCAGTTGATGATACGTAGAGAATGGGATATAGTAAGAATGTGTAGTTAGTGTTTCTGTATGGCTCTGTCATATGAGGCGATGTGCAAGAAGTATCTCCCATTGTTTGTCTCTGATTTGGAGGTGGTCTGTAGTTAGATTTGCCATTAAATTCTGAGACTCGCTTCATCAGTTTTGGGTCGCGGTTACCCAAATGTTAGTGACACACTAATGGCGAATATGGTATCATAAATTTTTTCAATAGAGAATGTCGCATACTCGCATTGCCGTTTTCAACTGGACTGATATATGTTCTGTGTCTTCACATAGCACAACTAGCAACCATGGTGACCAAATCAACAATAGAATACGAAGATATGGACTATTTAGAAGAAACTATGATTTACACGAAAAAAAACATTGTGAGGAAACCACAGGATGTGGTAAAATCTGCGGTTAGGCTGCCCAGATGGCTACAGCTCACGAGTGGACATTTTCACACAAATATTGATCGTAAAGTAACCTTCAAATCAATGGAGTGAAAATGTGAACCAGCCATCACATCCCCGCAGAGTCACCGATTAGTCTTTACAATGATATTCCCTATGTGGGTTATGGGTTGTCGTCCTCAATGATAGAGTTAGTTAATAGGTAACAGCCAGCTCTTGCAAAAAATTAAAGATGAGTGAGATTCATATTTAACTCTCTCATTTTTTTAGAGGTTGGCTCTTAAATAAGAGGTAACTGCCTTTTTTTTTTTTAATAAACAATTCTAAGAGGTAGCTTAGATGCAATCGTTAGGTATGCTCTTATGAGTGGGAACACATATGTCGGGTGTGTCACTAAGTAATACTCTCTCTGTCTCAAATATAAGCATTTAGAAGGTTTGAATTTTTTGCCAAAATATTAGCATTCATAGAGATAAGATAAAATTTGGATTGATGGGTGACTGGTTAAGATAAAATGAGAGATATATATATCCTTTTATCAGTTGACTAGATTGTTTTGCCCGCGTAATGCATGGGCTAGCATGCAAATAACAATATAAGATATTTCTCATATACTTTAGTAGTCTATTGCTTGGGTGAACAATTCTTTTAGACTTATATTAGAATTATTAATATACAATGTAAACATAATATGTCTGTTTAGATGGATCATGCTGGCATAATTGTGAAAAAATAAATCTGACTACCCACAGCATAATAGAGACCATTAATGAACCATGAACAACAATACATATTTCTTTGATATAAGAAGGATCGATTCATACCGGCGACCTTTACGTGACAGTATAAGAAGTCAGGTAGCATCTTTCTTGCTAGTGTCAGTTTGTGTATGCTAATAGCAGGTTAAAAGAAAGACAGAGATCAGTCCCTCCGCTTTCGTGCTCTCTTTTGGGTGTTGAGAAAATAGGAGAGCATGACAATCATAAGTAGTCCTGGCGTCCTTAGCTGTTCAGGGTCACGAACTAACCATCGAACGAAGATTTATCTCTGTTACCATGGACGTGTGTGTCCAGCACTTCCCCGAACCATGAATCCATATATGATAGGCTCGGGCACCCCACAATCTGTGTCTTGTGCCATAGACTTCAGCAATACCTAATCTGCCGTGCTTAAACATCTTATTAGGCTCGATCCCATCGGAAGAAGCACCTCGCCTCCATGTCCTCATCATGCGGAGAATTCAAGCATAATCAAACCTCTTCTCCTCACACCTCTCTCTACTACGCAGTACGGCGTGTCCACACCCTTAATCATGCCAGCATGTTACTCCCTGCAAACCTCCCCGCATTCACATCTTCCATTCTACGGGCTGCATAGTCCTGATCGTGTTGGAAGAATCAAATTCTGAGGGAAAGACAATTTAGATGGTTCAGCTCTGATGATTGCTTATAGACCTCTTAAGGTCATTCTTAATGGGGACTTTCATTTCACTGTTATCAAGACTGCTACATCAGCTTTTTAGTTTTTTACAGGAGAATGAAAGTGTCTCTCTTAATGGCTCCTTTCATTTTACAATTTCATATACTTGCTGAACATTAAATTGGTGCATGATGTGGTATTAAATGAGCCATACAAATTATGTAACCACTTCGAGAATGAAAGAAAGAGCCCTCAATACATTTTTTATCAGCCTTTTATTGACTTGGAAAAAGTGCAACGGCCTTTCACTAGGATGAAAGGATTTTCCTCTCTTTTATATTAAATATGTTGTTATATCATTTTTTTTATGTGGCACATAATTAAATGTGAATAAAAGACCCATTGAAAACGGCCTAATCTGTTCCCCATCCGGTCACTACTCAATGTATGGCGCAATTTCCAGCAATATATGGCAGCATGTTTCCTTAATGTCTATTTTCTTATCTTGCATGAATGCTTAGGGGCTCGATTGATGCATCTTCACTCACTGGCCTTGACGTATAGATGTTAGGGTTTGCTGGGTGGCAGCTCTTGTCAGTATATGATCTTTGGATTGATAGGATCGATTAGTTCGGGAGTAGACGTGGGCTATGGACGTATTTCATTGTGAGGATCACACTACAAATGAAGGGCCAGATACCTTTTGTATCTTATGTGAGATAAAAATTAAAGGCTAGATATTTGCTTTTTTTTGAGAAATTATAGCCTATTTCTCTTTTTTTCTAGATATTATGGAGGAAAGGTCATCTCCTTTTATTAATAAATAGATTACTTTTATCTTAGGATTCTAGCAATCTTTATAATTATTTTTCTTGGAAGACGCTTATTATTTTTTTTGCATAGAGGCGACGACTCATGAGTCGCGACTCTCGGCAAGTCTAAGTCCATATTTAGTCTTGAAAGATGCTGCTCTGTTCCACAACGTATAATACGGAGCTGTCTGTTAGCCTGAGGTCATGAGGATCAGAC
This sequence comes from Eleusine coracana subsp. coracana, assembly GCA_032690845.1. Taxonomy (NCBI): domain Eukaryota; kingdom Viridiplantae; phylum Streptophyta; class Magnoliopsida; order Poales; family Poaceae; genus Eleusine; species Eleusine coracana. The sequence goes on from CM064430.1 coordinate 50,155,084, forward strand.
GATGCAGACGCTGGGTGTTTTCTTTTGCCCACCGCCTGCACGGCGACGACCCTCGTGAGCCATGTTGCGCCAACTTGGGCGCCAATTGTTTAGTATTTCCGGGCTAGGCGGCTAGCTGACGGCGACAACCGGACAACGCACGGCGAACGAAGCTCCAAGCCACCTTCCGAGACTTCCATTCCTTCGACAGTTGACCCTGCCTAATCAGTGGGTGATCCCGACCGGTTGACCTGTTGAATTGTTGAATTCTTGAGATCCTATCATGAATGGGTTAGTAGCGTAGTGGATATCATCCATCTTCATCCACACGCTGATTACGGCCAAACCAAACCTTTCCGTGATGACATGTTAGTACTATCATCGAAGAATGAATCGTGACTACTTTTAACTAGAAAGTACATAATTTATATCATCTTGTCATCATGTGCTACTTTTAACTAGAAAGCACATAATTTATGCCTCTCATGCGCTTTTCCAACTGTAGAGTGATCAAACGCAGAAAAGGGTAGCACATGATGCTTTTCTCCAGAATTAAAAAATGGCTCGCACTCTCTGTAACACTGCGTCCAGCCTGGCAATCCAAAAAAGAAAAGAAGAAGAAATCCACTGCATCCAAACCAGGCGGGCAAAGCCGGACAATTATGCAAGTTGCAATGGCAGTTGCTGTTGTCAGTCGTTAGCGTCGTCGCCGCGTGCGCCCGTGGTCCAACTTTACTCCGCGTCTACATATGCTGACTGAATAATCCCCAGCTTCCCAGTTCCCACCGCGCGCACGATGGGTCAACACCACCACCTCCTGCCCGTCGCCGCGGCCATCCTCGCCGTCGTCGCGGTACTCGCTCCCGGTGCCGCGAGCTACCCGTGGCCGTTCTGCAGCGTGAACAATACCTTCGCGGCGAACGACACCAGGTACCAGGCCAACCTGAACCTCCTCGCCGCCACGCTCCCGGGCAACGCCTCCGCCTCCACGACCAAGCTCTTCGCCGTCGCCAGCGCCGGCGCCGCCCCTGACCGGGTCTGGGCGGCGGGCCTGTGCCGCGGCGACGTGAACGCCACCAACTGCCAGGCCTGTCTGACCCAGGCCTTCCGCGACCTGCCCAACACCTGCTCCTACGCCAAGGACGCCACCATCTACTACGACCCCTGCGTCCTCCGCTACTCCAGCGCCCGCGTGCTCTCCGGCGCCGACACCGACGACTCCGGCGGCCCCTACTCAACGGCCTCCGCTCTCAACGTCACCTCCGACCTGGCCCAGTTCAACCGCGTCGTGGCCAACCTCATCAACGCCACCGCCGAGTACGCCGCGGCCAACTCCACGCGGCGGTTCGCGACGGGCGCGGCCGGGTTCGACCAGGACGTCCCGATGGTGTACGCCGTCGCGCAGTGCACGCCGGACCAGACGACGGCGGCGTGCCGGAGTTGCCTGGCCGGGATGATCGACAGGAACCTTGGAGGCATGGAGAACGCCATCTACGGCAGGATCTTTTGGATGAATTGCAACTTCAGGTACGAGATCGTGCCATTCTTCAACGGACCGCCGGATGTGAAGCTGGCGTCGCCGTTCCCTCCCGCGCCGGCTCCGGCGCCGGCGCCGACGACCGTGCCGCCGACGGTTCAGCCGCGGTCGCTCCCCGGAGGAGGCGAGCTCAAGGGAAGAAAAAAGTACAACGTGCCGGTCGTGGTTCCTGCTGTTCTTCTGCCTGTTCTGGCGGCCTTCAACCTTGCCATCTGCCTCTGTCTCTGGAGGCGGCGGCGGCGGGGAGCAGTTGCAGAAGCGAAGACGAAGAAGCCATGTATGTTTCTGATGAATTCTCGGACTCCGCTTCTTGTTACCTACTGACCTGAAAACTCACCAATTCTTACTTGAACAGATCCCATGTACTCGAACTCAGCAGAAGCAGACGACGACGACGACGAAATGGTGGACTCCATGATGATGGACGTCTCCACCCTGCGAGCGGCGACCGGGGATTTCGACGACAGCAACAAGCTCGGCGAAGGCGGGTTTGGTGCCGTGTACAAGGTACTGCTACTGAACACGCCATTGATTAATTGAACACAGCCCATGAATTGCTGTATCAAAAGGGACTAATAATCGTGGCGTGGCTTTGCTTTGATCAGGGCGTCCTCCCGGACGGCGAAGAGATAGCGGTGAAGCGGCTGTCGCAGAGCTCGACGCAGGGAGAGGTCGAGCTCAAGAACGAGCTGGAGCTGGTGGCCAAGCTCAAACACAGGAACTTGGTCAGGCTCGTCGGCGTCTGCCTGGAGCAGAAGGAGCGCCTGCTCGTCTACGAGTACGTCCCCAACCGGAGCCTCGACCTCATCCTCTTCGGCAGTGAGAATGAGAATGAGAATCAGGAGAGACGTGAGCAGCTGGACTGGGAGCAGAGGTACAGAATCATCAACGGCATCGCCCGGGGCCTGCAGTACCTCCACGAGGACTCGCAGCTCAAAGTCGTCCACCGTGATCTCAAGACCAGCAACATCTTGCTCGACGCCAACATGAACCCCAAGATCTCCGACTTTGGCCTCGCCAGGATCTTCGAGAGGGACCAGACGCAGGCCGTCACCAGCCAAGTCGTCGGAACCTAGTGAGTACCACGAGAGACTCTGTTTTTTCAACTCTGTTTCAGCTTATGTTGGATTGGAACTTATCGCTAAAATTCTCGTTTCATTCAGCGGGTACATGGCGCCGGAGTACGCGATGCAGGGGAACTACTCAGTGAAATCGGACGCATTTAGCTTCGGCGTCATCGTGCTCGAGATCGTCACGGGAAGGAACAACAACGACTGCTACGAATCCAAACAGTCGGGAGATCTCTTGACCACCGTGAGTACAAATTGAACACCTGAATCAATCACCATTGTTGCCGCGACGCAGTTTTGGCTCATGGCTACAAACCAACGTGCAGGTCTGGGAGCACTGGGAGGCCGGAACGGTGATGGAGCTGGTGGACCCGTCCATGAACGGCAGTTTCGCGGAGGGTGACTTGCTGAGGTGCATCCACATCGGCCTCCTCTGCGTGCAGGGTGACCCGGTGGCCCGACCGGAGATGTCGTCGGTCGTCATGATGCTGGGCAGCGACACTGTGGCCCTCCAGGCCCCGTCGAAACCGGCGTTCTACGCCAAGAAAGGCGGTCCCAACACGACCATTTCCACAGTGTCGCTACAGGGTTAGCCACGGGAGTCGAGTGGAAATTTTCTGCTGATAGCACAGTGAAAATGGGATAAATCCGAGTCGAGTGGCTCCACGAATCTGTATGAGTTTTTTATTCGCAAAAAATACAAAAGGCTATGCGCAAGAAGCATTTGCCGGGTTTATCAATAAACCCTTGTCAAAAAAGTGTGCCCCAAATTTGATCATTAATTGATTAAATCATAAGTTTATAGATTCCAGCTCAATTTAAAACTATGAAATCATTTCTGAGAAACCGATGCTCAATTTGGGTATTCACAAATAGGATAATCCCGTCCAAGAATTTAAAATTACTGGATTATATTTGACCAAAGTCAATCAGTTCTGACTCTTACTATCAATAGTAAAAAAATTATAAAATTTGCTCAAATGTAAATGATGTTATCAGATATTATTATGAACTATGAAATTATTTTTGATAAGATTATATGGTCAATAAATTTGGACGTGTATCTAGGAATTCTTTTTTCTTTCAGAAGGGCATCCATGTATTATGTTTTCTAGATTCGACATTTAAATGTTCTGTTGTGGCGTGGTTTCCTGGGGTCGCAGAGGAGAGACTAAGAGATCGTGAGAGGAGGATTGAGAGCGCAGAGGATAACAAGGACCAAGAGAAGTACGAACGTCACCGCGGCGGCTGGCCATGGTGACCGATGATAGATACCCGAAGGTGACTCTATTATTTCATCGATGCCTAAACAATCTACAGAGGGACTCCTTTATACTCACGAGCCTATTACAATCCAAACAGACTCTATCTTAACTTCCTAAACCGACTCCATCCTATCTTAACTTTCCTAACTGAAATCTAACTAGGATTGGGTGTTGATGCCTCAGCCTGAACGCGCCTACGCCTTTGGTATTGGCGTCCTACAAAGGCGTCGACAACACTTCCCCCCTCTCCAACAAACAGCTCGTCCTCGAGCTGAACTGTCGGATGAGCCTGCCGAAACTCTGCCAAATCTTACCACGAAGCATCTGTGGCAGCACGTCCTTGCCACTGCACCAACAACTCCCAACGTCCTCTGTTAAGGCGAGCACGCACCACCTTCTCCAGCACATGCAGGACCCTTCCATTGAACAAAGGCGGCAGAGGTATCACAACCTGTGGTGGAGTACCCACAAATGGCTTCAGCAGGGAAACATGAAATACATCATGGATTTTAGCCTTGGCCGGTAATTGCAGGCGGTAAGAAACATATCCCACACGAGCCAAAACCTGATAAGGACCATAGAACGGTTGCTCCAACTTAGTGACGGCAGCACTTGTAATGCCAACAGCAGTGCGCTGTCGTAGACGAAGCCACACCCAATCGCCGGGCTGAAATATGAGTTCTCTCCGGTACTTGTCCTGATAGGCCTTCATGGTAGACTGAGACTTGCAGCAACCTCTCCCTGATGTCTTTCAAAAACTTGTCGCGATCCAAGAGCTGTCGATCAACAGCTACTGCCCGTGCCGACCCTTGCTGATATGATAGTAAAGATGGAGGGTCACGTCCATAGACAATGCGAAAAGGAGTAGTCTGAACAGCCATTTGATATGATGTATCATAGCAATACTCTGCCCAAGATAACCACTTAAGCCAGGAATGAGGACGATCACCAGCAAGACAACGCAAATACATAGTAATGACTCGATTAACCACCTTTGACTACCCATCTGTCTGAGGGTGAAATGCTGAACTTTTGAGCAACTGAACACCAGAAAGACGGAACAACTCTGTCCAGAAGGTACTTGTAAATACCACATCGCGATCAGACACAATCGAGCAAGGCAACCCATGTAACTTGACAATATTGTCAAAGAAGGCCTGTGCTACCGACACTGCTGTATACAGGTGACCAAGAGCGATGAAGTGAGCATATTTAGAGAACCTGTCGACCACCGTCAACACCACAGATTTACCTCCAACACGTGGAAACGCCTCAATAAAATCCATGGATATATCGCTCCATATCTCAGATGGTACTGGAAGAGGTTGGAGAAGGCCGGCTGGATGTAAGTGTTCAGTTTTGTGGCGCTGACAAATGACACACCTGCGCACATATTCGCGAATACGGCAATTGGCCACAGCGCTGTAAAAGGAGGAACGCCACCGCTGCAATGACTTCTGTACACCTTCATGTCCAGAATCATGAACAAAAGCCAAAAGCTGGGGCCAAAGGGATGAATCATCTAGAACAAAAACCTTGCCATGGCAAAGAAGAAGGCCATCCACTTCTGACCATTCTTCCCCAGCTGAACCATCCCTTAATTTGTTGCGCCAAATAGCAACCTGAGCATCTGCTGCAGCCTCCCTTCGTAATGTAGCAAATATGTCAAATGTTGGAGCAGATAACACATGTGCCTCCAGCAAGTCCTCATCTCGACAAGACAATGCGTCCACAACGGTGTTTAGCTGTCCCAGACGGTACTCAACGGTGAAGTCATAGCCAAACAATTTGCTAACCCAGGTGTGCTGTGGGATGGTTGACAACCTCTGATCAAGAATAAACTTCAAACTATAATGATCGGTGCGCACCTTAAATCGACGTCCCCAAAGATATGTCCGCCAATTCCGAACAGCTTTTACTAACCCAATCAGCTCACGCTCATAGGCCAGCAATTTAGCATGATGTGGAGCAACTGGACGGCTGAAGAAAGCAATGGCACCTTCCCCTTGATGTAATACCGCACCAAAACCTGCACCTGAGGTGTCACAATCTACCACAAATAACTGATCAAAGTCGGGCATCTGTAGCAAAGGGGCGGTCATCAGCGCCGTCTTGAGGGCGACAAAAGCTTGCTCGGTATCCACACTCCAGGAGAATGCTTCTTTCTTGAGGAGCTTCATCAAGGGTGCTGCCACAACGCTATAACCTACAATGAATTTGCGGTAATAGCATGTCAATCCCAAGAACCCATGAAGAGCTTTGATAGTGCGTGGGCGCGGCCATGCCTCCACCGCAGCCACCTTGCCGGGATCCATGGCCACACTGTCCTCTGAAACAATATGTCCCAAATAACTCACTGTTGGAGATCCAAAGGCACACTCAGAGCGCTTGAGAAATAAGTGATGAGCTTGCAGTGTTTCCAAGACCAGTTTGGTATGTTGAAGATGTTCTGCCCATGATTGACTGTAGATTAAGATATTATCAAAAAAAATAAGTACAAACTTACGAATGAAGGGATGCAGGATATCGTTCATCAATGCTTGAAATGTTGATGGAGCATTTGTGAGGCTAAAGGGCATAACCAAAAACTCAAAATGACCTCGGTGCGTGCGGAACACAGTCTTATGAACATCCTCAAAGTGCATCCGAACCTGGTGGTAGCCACTATGAAGATCCAGCTTGGTAAAGAATTTAGCACCACGCAATTCGTCCAACAATTCATCCACAACTAGAATAGGGAACCGATCCTTGACAGTTTGGCCGTTGAGTGCCCAGTAATCAACACAAAACCGCCATGTCTTATCCACCTTGCGCACCAACAATACTTTCGCAGATAATGCCTTGCTGGAGCATCTCATCACATTGGCGTTCTACTTTGTCTTTTAGTAGCTGAGGATACCGGTAAGGCCGGACCGCAACTGGCGTCGTACCCGGCAGTAGATGAATGCGATGGTCATGGCGGCGAGGAGGTGGTAAGGTGCAAGGTGGTTCGAAAATGTCTGTGAAGGCCGTCAAAAGTTCATCCAAGAGATCCTGAGGACTGGAAACAACAGCACATAGCGCTGGAGTGCCCCCTATGCCCGTCCACCGGACAGTGCGACCCGCAATCCATAAAACCATAGTGAGGCTTGCAAAATCCCAAAGAATCAGACCCAATGTCTGGAGCCAACTGACACCCAGCACAAGGTCGAAGGCACCCAGGGGCAGAGCAAAGCAATCTAGAGTGAACGCATCCTCTCCAATAAGCAGCTTCGTCTTGGCGCCTACCCCTAGACATGTCACCCGATCACCATTGGCCACCTTGACTGATAAACCCGCGCGTGGTTCAACTGTCAAGCCCAAGTGTGTAGCGACGGAATCACAGATGAATGTATGCGTCGATCCAGAGTCCACCAGTGCGAGCAGTGTTGTATCCCCCACACGGACCTGTAGGCGCATCGTGTCCGCCTTTGTAATCCCGGTGATGGCGAGAAGCGAGATGCTCAGTTCTTCCTCGTGCAAGGCACCCTCCCCCTCATCCTCAACTTCCACCAAAAAAACGCTCTTGCCGCCACACTTATGTCCTGGAACAAATTTCTCCATGCAAAAGTAACATTCCCCGTTACTGCATTTAAGCGCCATCTCTTCTGTGATCAATCATCGAAAATGAGGTCGCGAGGCCATAGCAGCAACTGAACCGGCCGAGGCGACTGATGACGCCGCCGTTGTCGACGAGGCCAGTGTTGGCACGGTCGGTGCCAGAGTTAGCGCCGGTGCCACTGACTTGGATGTGTTGTAGAAGTTGCATCCACCACTGCACGCCAGAAATCCTTTAAATGTTGCCGAGACATTATCACCGTGTTACGACCTTCATATGACCGAGCCAAACTCATGGCAGTTTGCAAATTGGTCGGCGCCTGGAGCTCAACATCAGTTTTCAAAGGGTCGCCTAAACCAGCAGTGAATAGATTGATTTATTGCCGAGACGTGAGGTCGTCACAGCGGCACAAGAGGAGCTGAAACTATCGCTGATACTCGTCCACCGTCCCGGTGTGACGTAACTCCTTGAGTTCCGCCAATGGGTTGGACCGCAAAGGTGGCCCAAAGCAAAGATTAACAAAATCCACAAACCGAGTCCCGGTGATGTTGTCGCGATCGAGGGCGTAGTACCACTCCGCCGCGACACCGTCAAGATGTAAGGACGCCATCCAGACTCGTTCACCCTCCAAAGTGTGCATCCCACGAAAGAACGCTTCGCACTTGGTGATCCATGGTAATGGATCCGTCTCGCCGTTGTACCGAGGAAAGGACAGCTTGGGAATATGCCTGGGAGCCTCCGGTGTGCCACGAGTACCACCACGCGTCGGAGCCTGAGAAGATGCCGACATGGAATTGACATCAGTACGCCACTGCTCCATACGCATGATGCGCGTAGCATGACCATCCAGGCGAGTGATTACTGCCGCCAGCTGATTATTGGTTTCGGCCGCCTGGGTGGCGAGACCCGCCATCTGTGTCATGAGTTGATCCAGCTTCTACGAGTCTGTCAAGGGCCCAGAAACGATGTTGTCGCGGGCCATGGAGGAGATGGCGGCGGTTGAATCTGATACCAAATTGTTATGGCATGGTTTCCTGGAGTCACTCAGAGGAGAGACTAAGAGATCATGAGAGGAGGGTTGAGAGCGCAGAGGATAACGAGGACCAAGAGAGGTATGATCGTCACCGCGGCGGCTGGCCATGGTGACCGATGATAGATACCCGAAGGTGACTCTATTATTTCATTCATGCCTAAACAATCTACCGAGGGACTCCTTTATACTCAGGAGCCTATTACAATCCAAACAGACTCTATCTTAACTTTCTAAACCGACTCCATCCTATCTTAACTTTCCTAACTGAAATCTAACTAGGACTGGGTGTTGCCGCCTCAGCCTGAACGCGCCTACGCCTCTGATATTGGCGTCCTACAAAGGCGTTTATAACATGTTCTTGTAGAAACTTCCAGGACATTGCTGGCATTAACGATGAAGGCTCCACAAGTAGTTCTGTCAGCAGCATTTTTTGAATGCTCAATATGAGTATTCACAAATAAAACACATTTAAATACATACATTCCAGCACATAAATATTTTTGGACCAGAGCAATTTGACCTCTAATCCCCAACCGCATTCCATGGACTTGGTATTCACAAACTCTAGGATCTATCTAGGGTATGGCTCTGTAAATGTAAGACCATTCAAGGAGATGTCCTGTTCCGAAATGAAACTAGACCTGTCGATCCGTGTAGGAGACTCTCCCGTGAAGCAGAATGCAGGCTTCTCCGGCGGCGGCAGCTCCATGCCATCCCTGGTTAACATGAATACGACAGTTGATATGTCAGGCCTGTCATCAGGGTCCACCTGGACACACAGCAAACCGACGTGGATGCATCGCAGCGCCTGGTTTCGACCATATTCATCTAGCGATTGGTCCAGCATTTGCGATAGCGACCCACTCGTCGTGTGACGCCAGACCTGTCACAAGAGCATCAATACCAGGTTAATTCATCATTGAAAAGGAGATGTAGAGTGGGGCGAAAAACGCTCCGGCACTTACATCGCTCAGGAGATTCACAGTGCTATGATCGTTGTAGCTGCAGTTGCTCCGCCTCGTTACAATCTCAAGGATCAACACTCCAAAGCTGAAAATGTCGATCTTGGGCGACACGCGCCCCTGCATCGCGTACTCTGGTGGCATGTAGCCTCTGCACAGGATTGGGGCCAGATCAGTTAGCAATGTGAGGAGAAACCTGCATTCAACACAGGATTCCATGCTTATTCATGTGTGCACGAGCTTGGCTTACAATGTCCCGACCCTTTTGGTTGTCTGACTACGGGTGTGACCTTCTGTTAGCAGCCTCGCCAGCCCAAAATCCGCGATCTTTGGTTCCATGTCGTCGTCGAGGAGAATATTACTAGCCTTCAAATCTCGGTGGATGATCCTCATGGTTGAGTCCTCATGGAGATACAATATCCCCTTGGCAATTCCTAGAATGATGTTGTACTGTTGCTCCCAGTGGAGTGTGTTTCCTGTACTTTTATCTGTCGTGAACAAATGTTCAGCTTATATTAGGTGTTGCAGAAAGGTTAAATACAGTCAGTATTCAATACAGCATAACAGTGACAAAGTTCGGAAAGGAAGATGCAAACTGAACTCTGAAGTATTATATCCTTGTGACTTATTTTTCTTCAATTTTGTGAAGATTTTTAACCCAACATAATGGAAAAGTTTTATTTGTTGGTTTGTAGACAGATGATACTACTGCGTGCAGCAAGTTACCAGTGATTCTTATATTCTTTTGTTTGTCATACTTGGAATAATCAGTGATGTTTCCACATCAGTCTCATCTAGTGCTCCTAGATACATTATCAACAGACAATCGCAATCACACACATAAAACATACCCTTGAGATTCATGAAAAGCAATAGAAATAGAGCGCTGGAAAATTTTATCTATATGCTTATGAGAAGAGAACTCCAGATTTATAAATGAAGACAGGACGAAGAGTAAAATACCAAATAGAAAGTTGTCGAGGCTCCCGTTTTTGATGTATTCATAGACAAGCAGCGTATCATTCTGGCGCGGGCAATAGCCTAGTAACCTAACAAGGTTCTTGTGCTGAAGCTCTACCAGTACCTCCATCTCATTGTTTAGCTGATCCACTGCATCCCCGGTTCTTCCTAAAAGTGTCTTGACTGCTATCTCTTGGCCATCAGAGAGTATTCCCTGAGACAGAAACGAAATATCCATCTTATAAGGTACGATGTTCTATACTTTCTTTTCCAGTGTTGTTCTTTCCATTGCTTACCTTGTACACCGTACCAAAACCGCCTTCTCCAAGCTTATTCTTCTCTGAGAAGTTTTCGGTAGCCTCTTGCAATGTCGACACATCGAAGACTGGGCATTGTGAATTCCCTATCTTCTTCAGTGCTGGTATGACACGGCAAGAGTAGTGTAAGGAAAAAATCGAATCAGTCAGGATCGTGAAGTAATCACATTGCTACTCACGCTCTGTCGCCTTGATCCTTCTTCGCCTGGACTGGAAGCGAAGGAAGAGAAAGACTGAAAGAATCAAAATCAACACAACGGAACCAGCGATGCCCGCCGCGATACCAGCAATCTCTTTTGTCCCTGCATACGCACAAACATGAATTTCAGTCAATACAACTCTGATATTATGAGGACTCAGGATTACATGATTCTGTAGATTTTTGCAGTATTTGAGATGAACGGAACAAATGTTTTTGTTTAGAGGACGAGGAGGAGTGTACTACCTGTTCTGGACTCTGGAGTAGCAGGGGAAAGCGTGGGTGCTGGTTCCGGCGGTGCGGCAAGCTGCAGCATCGCCCGGCCCTCGTAAACCGGCGAGACGACGCTGTACCTGAGCAAGCACCACACCGCCCCAGCGTAGTTGGACGGGGGCCGCCCGCTCATGTGCCGCGCCATGGTCTCGTCGCGGAACATTCCCAGACAGCTCCGGCACTGAACCGGCGTCAGGTCCGGCGTGCACTGCGCGACCCCGTAGATCTTGGGGTTGAATGCCATCTCCGCAGTGGCGAAGTACTTTCTCGTCGAATTGGTCGCCGCCACCGCGCTGTCGATGAGGGCGGCGTAGGTCGCATTGACGGCGGCGGTGAACCAGTCCTCCGACGCGTTGACGCTCCCAAAGCCCGTTCCGACAGTCGGACTGCAGGTAACAAGTTCTCAGATATGTATGAAGCGCTTCACAAACTGGACGAAATCGATGCGCAGAAAAAAAAAAGGAATTCGGGAGGGGGATAAGTTAGCACATACACCAGCTCCGAGACGACCCACTGGCTCTGGTTGAGGAAATCGAGGAACTGCGTGTCGGAGAAGCGCAGGACGCAGGCGTCCTCCACGTCGGTGACCCCCTTGTTTAGGGGGCAGGTCTGCTGCGCGTTCTGGAACGCCGTCGCGAGGCAGGCGGCGCAGGTTGACGTGTTCGTGTCGCCGCGGCAGAGCGCCAGCCCGTTGGCCTGGTCGGTCAGCGTGCCGACGCTGGCCGTGGCGAATCCTGTCGGCGAGGCGGAGGCGTTGGTGGTCAGCGTTGCGATGAGGCTGTTCAGGTTCGCCTGGAACGTGCCGTTAGCCGTGTAGGAGCTCTGCTGGTCGCAGATTGGCACCAATGACACCGCCGCTGGTGGCGACAGCAGCAGCAGCGCCAGGGCGACGGCGGCGGCGGCATAGCGGCCGGCAAGCATGACCAGCCGACCAGCGGGCACTGGAGGAGCTCCTCGCGTTTTCTCTTCTCCACGGCACAGCTGCTAGCAGTAAGTAGATTCTTTTCCACGGCACAGCTGCGAGCACGCCTGTGAGTGCGGAGGGAGCGAGCCCCTGACCGCGGCCGACGACGGCGGCGGGAGGGCGACGCGCACCCGCCAATTGCCATTTTTTTGTGTTATTTTAGTCAGAGATAGCGGATACCGTGCACGACGGGTCAACAATGCTCGGCCGGCCAGGACGCGGTACACACGGGTGATATGGGCATATGCCACGCAGAGTTGGATTATTGGATAAGATCTCGTTTGGTTTCGGCCGGACCCGAAAATTATTGAGAGATTTTTTTCGTCGTGCCCAACTGCGCCTGTCTTGTGAGTTTGCAATGATTAAAGAGAGCTTGGGACATGCTCGTCAGCTCGTGGGTGGTGTTTGACGCGCGGGCTCTGGCTTCACCGTACTTTCCTTCCTACCAACCCTCATCTATCATCATATCCTGTATGATGTCTCTAAGTACGTGGTAACATTTGAATTTTAGACATTGTTGATTTAACCTATGGTCATTTTTATTGCGTCTGTCTATTCATATTTTTAGTCGCATTTTTGCTTTATGTTTTGTTACATTATCCTATCTAAAACAGTAGTATAATGTTGTAATGTGATTGATCGTTATCCGCAGCAGCAACTCGATCCATAGTATTCACCCTACTACTTTTGGCCCATTTATGATGTTTAACCCTTAGTATAATTGCCAGCCAGCCTATCTCTCCTTTTTTTTTTTTGAGATTATATACTATAACTCAGATATTTATAACGCATGTCCACTCATCCCTATAGACACACGTACATAAATCCTATCTCTATGAGCATCTTCAAAGACTGAGTCGGTAAATCTTCTAGGAGTATGTTTGGTTAGGTGTCAATGAGGGATGAGACAGTATCATCCTAGATATGTGGGATGGGGTCATCCCTTGTGGTGTTTGAATGGAGGAATGAATATGAGGGATAAGGTCATCCACTGTGATATTTGGTTTGAGGGATAATGTCATCTATTATGATATGGTCACCGTACTACTTGGATGAAATTACCCTAGCTCAGAATGAAATAAACATACACACTGACACAACAATTCATGAATAATAATATTTACAGTTGTACCATCACATAAATATTTAGAAGTCTGATCATTAGACACAAGCATATTAACCAGGTCTAGCCATTACACACATGGGCGATAGTCAAGTGTTGTGCAGATACATATACTAGTCTTTCCACACATACATAATAACCAAGTTTATCCTAATTCCCATAATACATTGCTTCATGGGTACAAAATTACTTGGAATTGTCACATAACCACCAAAGTTAGTTTCCAGGAAACTTTTGAGTGATAAAGTCCACAACCCAATCTATCTTAGCATCAAACGGTAGATTGTAGAAGGCTCTGCCGACATGAGGCTTTACCACCAAATAACAATAGTAGAAAAGATGTGAGCACCATTGAAACCTGGAAGACTTTTCAATGTAGTATACTATCAGGAGGAAGGTCCATGTCATTGCTCTTGGCTAGATTATTTATAGCATTGGCAAGCGTATCAGCTCCATATGTGAGTGCTCCAACCAATGGGTCAACATCCAAATCAACAGTTTTGGCTCTTTTGTTTGGTCTAATGGCAGAGGAGGAGGCACCTTGTTCATCGGTAGCACTAGCACTAGCAGTTGGAGTGGTAGGAGTGGCAGGAAGACCTTGTTCATCAACTTCATTGTCAATATCTTCAACATCTAGAGGTTAATTGGACCTCTTTGCATATTTTCTAGTTGCCATGCTATTTCTAAATATTGCAACCATCTCTTCATAATGTTCAAGTGGTTTGTTCAAGAACTCAGCATCACATTGACGGTCCTAGAAAATAATAGAGATATGAAAAATCAGCATAGTACTCCGGGGAAACAAGAGGTGATACAAAGAATAATAAACCAAACTAGTGCAAGAGTGATAAAAGAGGTAATACCTTAACATAATCAGCATAGTGTTCAACATCAAGAGTGATTATTGAATTCATATCATCCCAACCAGAAGCACTCACTTTCTTCAACTTAACTATCTTTGCAAACCTACGTTGCCATGTTCTCAAGTGATTCTTGACATTATCTACAGCGTACTTAGTCTTGAATTGTTCATTGATAGCACAAGCACACATATTGAGATGGACTTTTTTGAAGCCAGTGGATGTCCTTGTACCATTACAAACCATTTCAGATAGGTTCTTGAGCATAAAGGATGATGTTGCTGAATTCCATGTCACATGGCCACTTCCCTCACCATGCTCCTAAAAGTTATCTCCTTTTCCTTGGGACTTCATTTCCTATCAATAAAAAAAAAGTCTAGTAATACATTCAGCCAACTTCACAAGATAAGAAAATGACAATACAAGAAACTTGGAACTAACAATACAAAGAAAATGACAATGGTTATTTTGGCAAGGAAATACATAATTCCAATACATATGCTATTTAGGAAACACAATAAAATACAAATGAATATTGAAATTACTCACAATAAAATTCCTCACAAATGGAAATGGAAATTCCTCACAATAAAATATGAGTGTGTTCGTTTCTTGGGGTCTAAATTTTAGTGGGGTTACATCAATCACTAAAACACTACATATGATTATTAAATATATATTAAATATAAAACTAATTATAGAGTTAGAATGCGCATCAGCGTGACAAATTCATTAAGCTTAATTAAGTTATTATTAAGAGATATTTACTGCAGCATCACATTATCTAACCAGGACCTAATTATTCTTAATAGATTTGTCTCATTATTCAGAGGGAGGGTTATGGACTGGGTTTTGTCAGTAATCTATATTTAATACTCCTAATTAGTATCACAATATTCGATGGAACACATCTAAAAATTAGAGGGGTGGAAACGAACACACTCTATGTCATATGCTAATTATCATGATGGTTTTGACGGTCTCGCCACATTTGGTCTGCAATTTGCTGCCTAAAATTAACCATGAATGCATGTTCACTTGCGTGTTTGACATTTGATAAAGCATAGTTATGAGCCTGCTAATGAGATTCTCGTATAATCATGTCATCCCCACTATCTTGTATGATCCATATGTGAATGATGCAGCAAGCAACAACAATATCTACTTGAGTTGAAAATGAAAAAAAAAAGTTGTCGCATCATCAAGAATTTTGAACCGCCTCTTGAGTGGCCCAAAAGCATGCTCTCCTATGGGACATAGTGAAGAATGCCTAAGGTTGAACAACTCTTTCTTGTCCTATGGTGGATTGCCCCACTCATTCAAATGGTACCAAATAGCACAAAAAGGGGGTAAGAATTCAGGCTTTGCTCCATATCCTGCATCAACTAAGTAGAATTTGACTAAAATGTGAGTAACAAATGGGTCACATTCCTAAACATGAACAAATTGATGCATAATTTGTAGTACAAGTTACTCTATTACCTTGTGGAACACGAAGACCATTTTCACGTTCTAAAGCATCTCTTAGGACTAGAGCATCATGTGATGTACCCTCCCAACCAGCCAACACATAAGTAAACCGTAGATCAAAATCTACGGCCGCCATCACAATTTGAGTGGCATGGGCCTTTCTACCACAAAACGAAGGTTCCATGTCCATAGAAACATAGGCTCGTATGTGTGTGCCATCAATTGCTCCAACACAATCCTATAGTAAATTCCATACAACCCATAAGGAACCATAAGGGTTATAGAACTACAATTTTAAAGAAGAGATATAGAGCTGAACCGCGCACCTTAAAGTAAGGATCCCACCTTGGGTTCCCTTCTATTTTTCTTGGAGTTTCCAATGAAGGTGGTCGAATAAGATCATTTCGCAACTCACCGATGGCATGAAGCACTTTGTTGAAATAATGACTAACGGTTTCACTTGACCTATCAAAGTTAGTAGCGACAAACCTATTCCTAAGATTGTGTCCCACTGTATTTAGAAACATTGCTACTTGCTCTTTGATAGACATATGTATTGTGTCTTCAACCAAACCACGATCCCTATAAACCACACAAAAACATAAGAAAGCACCTTTGCTAAGTCTAAGCATGTTGATACATGTTGTGTCATTCTTCCAAATTTTATCATCTAGGTACTCAATTATCTTCCTATCCCTTTCAGCTATTGGTCCATAGGAAACACCTACTCTACTTTCAATACGTTTTCTATTTCTAGACGCAATAGCCACAACCATCATTGACAATAACATTTGTACTGCAGCCACACAAGCCACAATCTTCTTTGTTTTGTCTATCTACAATGCAGCAACGATCCATAGATGAATGCACATATGAATACAAAACAGAATTGGTCGAATGGAGCCATTTTGATGGAATATACAGTCCATTAGGAATCACCTCTTCACCTTCTGCTCCTAATCCGGCCTCCTTGTGGTGTTGCACAGGTCGTCGTATTCTGGTGGGGGAGAGAATCCAAGATGTG
This sequence comes from Eleusine coracana subsp. coracana, assembly GCA_032690845.1. Classification (NCBI taxonomy): domain Eukaryota; kingdom Viridiplantae; phylum Streptophyta; class Magnoliopsida; order Poales; family Poaceae; genus Eleusine; species Eleusine coracana. The sequence goes on from CM064430.1 coordinate 50,171,697, forward strand.
GGGGAGATGAGCCTGCAAGCAGGGGAGAGCGTCCTGGAGGCGGCCCCTCATGAGCGTAGGCTACCCCATAGCCGCAAATCGGTGGCCTGAGCTGTGCTATTATGTCTTGCGGCAGCTTTCGCAGCGGCGGAGAGCAGCCCGAAGGTGGGGGAGAGTGGCGTCAAGGTGAGGGAGAGCAGCCTGAGGTTGGGCCTCACGCGCGCAGGTCACCGAAGCCGCGCATCTTGCCACCGCCACGTCGCCTCTAGTGGAACTAAGAGAGAGAGGAGAGAGAGAGAGAGAGAGAGAGAGAGAGAGAGAGAGAGAGAGAGAGAGAGAGAGAGAGAGAGAGAGAGAGAGAGAGAGAGAGAGAGAGACTGGGGGAGTCGAGGGTCGAGTGGTGAGGACAACTCTTCATGCGCATGTGAGCTGTGAGGGACGAGCTCGTCTGCCAATTTCTAAGGAATCGGCTTGTCTAGGATATGTGAGGTATATTCTTTTTCCATCCATGACGCTAACTATTGACTAAACCAAACACCACCAAAAGAGGGATGACATTGTCCCATCCTACTTCATCCATCCAACCAAACACATCCTAGATTGACGAAGTCACCATTGGTGCCTTGCTGTTGACGTGAGCGTCGTCTACTACTGAAAGCACAATACCGTTAAATCCTAGGAGTTCGCTCTGACGGAGAGTCAAACCTAGGACCTGAGGTGGTACTGATGTTAACATTCTGCCCCTCCGAGGCCGGATCCTCTTACACCTTACAACTTTTTAGGACCTCAAGACTTCCCTCACAAACCAACATATATCTTTTCTACACACTTTGTCCTCACTCGTGCGCACCCCGGACAAACTTTCCGATCGGTCACCCATCCCTAAAGTGATCCATGCCAAGCATGCTTAACCTTGGAGTTCTCTGGGGATTAGCTTTCAGAAAAAAGCTGTAACTTGTTAGTATGAGTATTTTTATCAATCCTATTAAGTCCTGAGCTGAGATGTTACACTCTCACCCCCTTAGAACCCCTTAGAACACCGATGTCCTCGTTGGTCAACCCCAGGCTAGGAACGTCCCCTCTTGGCCATGTCCGTGTGCCTAGTGCCAGCGTATGTGCTAAGCTGTGTGACCACTCTGGACTCACACCAGCCATGCACACCATGCCTGCGCAACTACGATCTCACGCGCCCATGAAATCACAAGGGTCGGCTCTAATACTAACTGTAACGTCCCACCCCTCTGAGACCGGGTCTGCTTACACCTGGCAGCTCTCTAGGACCTGAAGACTGCTCTCACAGACCAGCATATGTCTTCTCTGCGCACTTTTTCCTCACTCATGCGCACCCGGGACAAACTTTCTGGTCGGTCACTCATCCCTAAACTACTCTGTCTCAAGCACGCTTAACCTTGGATTTCTCTGGGGATGAGTTTCTGAAAAAGAAGTTGTAACTTATTAGTATGAGTATTCTATCAATCCTATTAAGCCCTGAGCCAGATGTTACAACTGAGGCTTTTATAATCACTAGGCTACAACCCTTTCGCGCCAACCAGCCTATCTCACATCACCTTGTTGTTATTTCTTCTTATTTTTTTACTGGGACAATTGTTTCATTCAAAAACAATAAGCATCTATAATTAAAGATGACCATGCATCTTGGGAATGATAGGAACAAATCAAAATATATATGTTGAATCATAAGTGAATTATCCACCTTTTTCCATCAGCTTAACCTTCTGGGTGAACTAGTTGGTGTATAGTAGCATAACATGGTATCAGAGCTAGAGGTCTTGAGTTCAAGTCCTAGTTATCGTATTTTTTGCTGCATCACTCCTATTTCCTTGTTTGCGCCCGAGTGATCTGCACGTGAGGGGGAGTGTTGAACCATAAGTAAATTGTCCACCTTTCTCCATCAGCTTATTAAACTTTTGGGTGAATGGGTTGGTGCATAGTCAATGTAGCCACTAGACAAGTATATCATAGATTCATGGATTCGGGATGCGAGTAGTAGAGTGCAACATGAAGAAAAAATGCCATATATAATTGAACATAACTACCCTAGAGATGTAACATCACATAGTCTCAAGAAGTCAAGACAACGAGGAATCCCAGCATGCATGCTACATCCTTCTCATAGGTATGGTCAAATGGAAAGGGTGCATTGCAAGCCATGAGCCACCACAAGTCTATCCTCGACCTGCACACAAGGCTCGACCAACTCCTTCTCTCATCACCAAGTACATACTATAACATACATTCACGATGGTGATGAAGTGTCTAATAGGCTTTGACGCAAATGCATGCAATAAGGTCGGTGCACAAACCAGTGTCTTGCTCGGTGGGAGCAACAACCAATATTTTTTTCTCGAATACGCAGGAGAGCTGCGTATCTTTATATTATAGGAAAGAAAGGCCGGTCCGTACACGGACCTCTCAAGCTGGGACCAAGGCTCTCTTTGAGAGTTTATCTGCGGTTCAACATTTATCTTTTATGGCCAACCACAAGAAGGTCTTGCATTTTGGAGGAGCCCATGACTTCCATATCCGCGCGCCAAGGTTCGAAAGTAGTTGATCCTTGGAAGAACTATCTGTATGCTGATTTGGACGTGAAGACCGCGGAACTGTCATGTCTCCATCGATGCTGATCCATGGCCTCAGTGAGGGCAAAATCATGTAGCAAATCCCACAGCATCAGGTACTCAATGAGCCCAACAAATGACAAACCACCACTGATGTCTCTCACCCATTGATGGTTGGTTAGAGCTTGTTCCACCGTCCTACTTCTGATCACTCTTTTCGGCACCTTTGAAACCACCTCAGGTGCTACATCCTTTAGACAACAGTCATGTAGCCATCTGTCCGACCAAAATAAAGTGATCATTCCATTTCCAACCTGTGTGATTATAGAGATATCAAACAAGGCCCGAGCATTATGGTGTACCGGGATGTCTAAACCGGCCCACAATCGATCAGGCGTTGTTTTCTGAGCCCAGAGCCATTTCATTTGCAGGGACCATCCCATGACTTCTAGGTTTAAGATGCCCAGTCCATTGAGATCAAGAGGACGTTGAACCTTCTCCCAGGCGACCAAACAGCTACCACCGTTCACCTCCTTTCTTTCCTGCCACACAAATCCTCTACGTACCTTGTTTATGGCCTTGATCACCCATTTTGGAACATTGATTGACATCAGAAGATGAATTGGCATAGCTGAAAGCACAAAGCGAACCAGCACCGTCCTGCCAGCAAGATTGAGTAAGGATGCTTTCCAACTTGGAAGCCGATCCATTATTTTTTTCTATCCAAGGCATCAGGTCATTCTTGCGAAGCTTCTTGTGAGATATCGGCAGCCCGAGATAGGTATATGGGAATTCTTGGGTTTGGTAGGGAAGAGAGTTATGTACCACTTGCAAGGAGTTTTCAGCATATTGAATGGGGATAATGCAGCTTTTCTGGAGATTTGTTTGGAGTCCGGATGCTTCATAAAATATTCAAGGATTGTCCTTGTTAACTGCAACTCTTCTTCCACTGGTCGAATGAAAAGTGCAACATCATCAGCATAGATTGAGATTCCATGATTAGCAGCTCTGTTAGAAAGCGGTTGTAGATAACCGTCAGCACTCGCCTTCATGAACAGACTATTAAGGACATCCATCATAATTATGAACAGCATTGGCGACAAAGGGTCACCTTGTCAGAGGCCCCTCTGATGGTAAATAGTTTCTCCCGAGTCTCCATTCACTAACACTTGTGTCGATACCGTGATCAGGAGGTTAGAAATCAGGTTACACCACCGCTGACCGGAACCCAAATAAGCTAATACTTCCAGCAAAAAGGCCCAAGAAACCGAATCAAAAGCCTTACGAATATCAAGCAACAACCAATAACTATTGCTTGCCCGATGCGACATGCATACTGATGTTTATTCTAAAATATTTATGAATTAATTCAGATTTCTATGATTAAATATCTAGGTCATTTAAACATTGGTAAGTTGTTTTCTTTTCCTGCCACTATCTTGGGAGAGACTCTCAATTGAATTTCATCGATGCATTGTGGATTGTGTCATGATGGGAAGAAACATATCAGGAATAAATTCTAATTAAGGATTGTGTTGTGAAATTCAATTCCACTTGAAATGAAGTATAGTAAAGACAACGCAAATCTGTTGGGATTCAAAAACTATTTCTTTAGTTTCAGCCAACTAACAATATATACCACAACCACATGTACTCAAGATGGCACTGCTCACAAGACTTTTAGAGAAGATGAAACAAGATGTACTGTTAAGTGACGCGGTTTTTACAACCTTTCAGGTACCAATCGATATTTAGGACCGATGACATAAAACATGATATATAGAGACTAATCAGTTAGGAAACAAGTCTGATTTAACATTGAATTTCTTATAACATTTGCAAAGACTTGAATTATATATATTGAAAATGGAAACTGTAATTTCTAGCCGTGCAAGCTAGGCGGGTCACTTACTAGTTTGAATTAAAAGATAAGGGAAAAACTAAAAAAGGAATAATGGTATGAATCTAGAGGCTGCCCCTACTTACAGACTTTTACTGATGTTGTTTCATGGATGACTCCCCTTGACTCCTTGAGGGTGGTGTGAGCCCAATTTCCCCCCACCTCTCTAGCACTGATCGACACTAGCAGTGTGCCTGTAGCATCGCCTCCGCGGCGGCTTTGAGGTCGCAGGGGAGGTCCCCTGTATTTTTGCTCGTACATCCGGTGGAACACTAATTTTGGACAAGATGGTTTTCGCAAATTTAAATAGAGTGGTTAATCCCCAGATGCATTCTATGGACTCTCGCTATTCACAATTTTTTTTGTATTATCTAGGGTATGGCTCTGTTACTGTAAGACCATTCACAGAGATGTCCTGTTCCAAAATAAAACTAGACCGATCATATACATAGCTGCTTTGCCCATCTGACCGTGAAGCTGATCCTTTCGCGAAGAAGAATGCTGGCTCCTCTGGCAGTTGAAGCTCCATGCCATCCCTGGTTAACATGAAGAGGACGGCTGATATGTCAGGCCTGTCGTCAGGGTCCACCTGGACGCACAACAGACCGACGTGGATGCATCGCATCGCCTGGTCTCGAGCGTATCCAATCAGCGATTGGTCCAACATCTGCGATATAGACCCTCTCGTCCAGTTATCCCATACCTATCACGAGATCATCTAGCACCTGGTTATTTCTTTGCTGAGAGGAGATGCAGAGGAGAACCCGAGATAATGCCACTTACATCGCTCAGGAGATTCACAGCACTATAATCGTCAGAGCTGCAATTGCTTCTCCTCGTCACGATTTCAAGGACTAACACCCCGAAGCTGAAGATGTCGATCTTGGGCGAAACTCGCCCATGCATCGCGTACTCCGGTGCCATGTAGCCTCTGCAGAGTGAGCGGGGCAAGTCAGTTAGCTAGGTTTTAGAAAGACATGAGCTCAGCAAACCATTCCGATTCATGTTGCTTGAGTTTGGCTTACAATGTCCCGACCGCTCTGGCTGTCTGGGTACGAGTATGGCCTTCTACTAACAGCTTCGCCAGTCCAAAATCTGCAATCTTTGGTTCCATGTCGTCACTAAGAAGAATGTTATTTGCCTTTAGATCTCGGTGGATGATTCTCATGCTGGAGTCCTCATGGAGATACAATATCCCCTTGGCAATTCCAATAATGATGTTGTACTGTAGCTCCCAGTTGAGTGCATTTCCCTTACCCTTATCTGTTGTCACCAAATGTTCAGCTTATATTAGGTGTTTCTGAAAGTTAAAACAATCAGTATCTAAAACAGCATAACACCCAGTGAGGGCAGTGACAAAGTTCAGAAAGGAATGCAAACTGTCTCTGGTATTGGACTATACTACAGCATGCAGCTAGCAGTGATTCTTATATTTTTTTTTATCACAAAATTTAAATAATCAGTAACCTTTCTCATCAGTATCATCTATTGCTGCTAGATACGTAATCAACGACCCTCATGCCGTTGAGATTCACGAAAAGCAATAGATGCAGAGCATTCAAAAATTTTATGACCAGAGAGCTCTGGATATGTAACTGAAGAGGTGAATGAAGAGGATAATACCAAATAGAAAGTTGTCGAGGCTCCCGTTCTTGATGTATTCATAGACGAGCAGTGTATCATCCTGATGCGAGCAAAAGCCCAGTAATCTAACAAGATTCTTGTGCTGAAGCTGTGCTAGTACCTGCACCTCATTGTGTAGCTGATCCAATGCATGCCCGGTTCTTCCTAAGAGTGTCTTGACTGCTATCTCTTGCCCATCAGAGAGTATCCCCTGAAACAGATCGAAACAAAAAATAATGTCCTTTAGAGAAGGTAGATGTTATGCAAAATCTTTTTCCGTCTCATTCTCTCTCGGTTGCTTACCTTATATACCGTACCAAAACCACCTTCACCAAGCTTATTCTTCTCTGAGAAGTTTTCAGTTGCCTCTTGCAATGTCGCCAAATCGAAGGCCATGTATTGCGCGTTCCCTATCTTCGTCGGTGCTGTGTCATATGACAAGAGTTGTGTAAGGAAAAAAAATCAAATCAATGGTCGTGAGTAGATCACATTGTCGGTACTTACGGTGTTTGTTCTTCCTTGTCTTGATCTTTCGCCTGAAGCGAAGGAAGACAAAGACTGAAATAGTCAAAATGAACGCAACGGAACCAGCAATGCCTGCCACAATTCCGGCAGAAATCTGTTTCCTCCCTGCATATATATACACCCAACCATGAATTTGACGTATGACAACTTTGATGTTTGAACATTGCGAGGAATTCTGGATTATATGACAAATTTGTATGTTTTCACAATGTTTCAGAGTAAATGGGAGCTACTTTGCAGCACGGAGGAAATGTTTGTTTAATTAGCGAATGCGGTACCCGTTCCGGACTCTGGAGTAGCCGGGGAAAGCGTGGGTGCTGGTTCCGGCGGCGCGGCAAGCTGCAGCATTGCCCGGCCCTCGTAGACCGGCGAGACGACGCTGTACCTGAGCAAGCACCACACCACCCCTCCTTCGTTTGACAGGGGCCGTCCGCTCATCCACTGCGCCAACGTCAAATTCTGGATCAGTCCCAGACAGCCCCGGCACTGATCCGGCGTCAGGTTCGGCGTGCACTGCGCGAGCCCGTAGATCTTGGGGTTGAAGGCCATCTCCGCAGTGGCGAAGTACTTCCTCGTCGAGTTGGTCGCCGCCACCGCGCTGTCGATGAGGGAGGTGAAGATTGTCTTGACGGCCGCCGTGTACCAGGCATCCGAGGCGTTGACGCTCTCAACGGCCGTGTCGATCTTAGGACTGCCGGTGACAATTTCGCAGATTCGTTTGAAATCGGACCAAATCCATGCACAAAAATACGAAATTCTGGAGCTGAGATTACACGTACACTAGTTCCGTGACGATCCACTGGTCCGGCCGGAGGAAATCGAGGAACTGCGTGCCGGCGTACCGGAGGACGCAGGCGTCCTCTATGGCGGTGACCCCCTTGTCCAGTGGGCAGGCCTGCTGCACGTTGTGGAACGCCGCCGCGAGGCAGGCGGCGCAGGTGGACGCGTTCGTGTCACCGCGGCAGAGCGCCAGCCCGTTGGCCTGGTCGGACAGCGTGCCGACGCTGGCCGTGGCGAACCCCGCCGGCGAGGCGGAGGCGTTGGCGGCCAGCGCCGCGACGAGGCTGTTCAGGTTCGCCTGAAACGTGCCGTTGGCCGTGTAGAAGTTCATGTCGCAGGTAGGGTCTACTGACACCGCCGCCGGTGGCAGCAGCAGCAGCGCCAGGGCGACGGCGGCGGTGGCATAGCGGCCGGCAAGCATCGCCTGAGTGCGGAGTACCTGACCGCAGCGGACGGCGGCGGCGTGAAGGGTGACGCGCCAGTGGCTGGTTTTGGCGTTATTTTAATCAGCGGACAGTCGGAACCATGGAGGCGTCAGGGTCAACAATGCTCTGCCGACGGCAACATGTGCGCGCGCACGCAGAGGCCAGAGCACGATTCATTTTCGCTGGACAGGAAGTGATTTGACTTTGTTCACTCGGTGCCCAACTGTGATTGTGCTACTGTGTGATGATTAAAATCAACAACTTGGACTCGTGTTTAGCGTGGACACTGGTACTCTTTGTGGGGTCGTGAGTCAATTCATCTAGGAGTATTATACTAGCCGTTGCTTTTGTTTGTTGCAGTGCACCATCCCGCATCTATTAAAATTACATTTTGCTGACGCTTATGTTTTACGACATTGGTATAGTCAATTGTTGTTGCACGAATTTTTAAGATGCCTGTTTTAGGACGTTGGTATAGTCAATTTTGGTATATTATTATGCCCTTATCTTCAATTTTTGCATAAGTATACAATGCTTTATTATCCACCCTACGAATTATATTCATACTTTTTCACGTAACTTTGTCAGCATAGTTTAGGTAGTGTTTGTTTGCTGCTCTTCATTCATTTTTTTTTCCTATTCTGCGCAATAACCAAAACATCATTTTTGTCGTGCTCTGTTGGTAACTGCGCAGTACTAGTTTGCAACCAAAACCTACAAATATTAGACAGACTAAAAATACATAAGACGCTAAAATATATAGGGTGTGTATGAGTGAAATTTGGTTTATATCCCAGTCAATGAAAACTAGCCCATCTTTGTGTCCTGTATGTGTGAAATTTAGTATATATGGTTTCATTTGTATATGTTGCAAGTTTCAGATTTAATATAAAAGGTATTCATCATTCAATAAGATAAATATTTCATTTATACAGAACAAATCCACACATAGATATAACTTGTTTCAACTTCAATAAAAAAATTCAGCCTTACAAGAACAAAATTTCACCTTTCATAAGAAAAAGGATAAAAAGAGGATGAATGATATTTCTAAATGTTCCAACTTTAATACGAAAATATTCCATCTTTAGTACAAAAAATATATATATTTTATCGGGAATGCTTCTTTTCAATCAATTGAAAAGATAGCACCTTTTCAATCAACAACATTTTGTAATACATGATGTCCATATGAACCCTTTTATTTAATTTTTTGTTATTTTTATTTGTAGGATTATATGTATTAATTAGTGTTATGTATAGATTATGAAAAAAGTTTTGTCTTTTTGTATCCATTAGATCTAGATCCAAGGGCTAAAAGCGTTGATTGAAATGAACCCCATTTTCAATCGATTGAAAATTAGATGCTCCCATGTTTTATTTACTACGAAAAATATAAGAGAGAGAAATGTAAAATCTAAGTTAACAGAGAACTGGAAAATCAATAAAATGTATCGGTGTAGCAACAAGGACATGTCAATTGCTAGGATACTAGCTAAAATATACTTATGGTAGGCTTAAGTTTTGACTAGATTTTTTAGGTAATGGGAAAGAGATAGCATCTTGGCCTTCCCTTCTTGTGAGGTTATCGACACCTTATTACAAAAAATCATAGAACACGTCCACCTGCCTCCAAACATTTGGAAATGGGAAAACTATCGAACATTGCTAAAACCATCGAATCTGAGTCAAAAGTGTAAATAAGTTGGGTATTTCTTGCTGAATAAATAAGAATCAATGTTAACCGCTGAGAAACATGGTCTCTCTTGACTCAAGAATAGGAAATTGGAGGTGGATATTTGAACCAGGCCTTATTTGGCAGAATATTGTAGCAGCTCCGAAAAATATGTCCATAACCCGCAGATCTATAACCGTGAACAGATTAAACGTATTAGTAGAGTCATTTGTTTATTATTTTAGTTTAAAACAGAAATATGTAAATATATTTTATTTTATCCTATAAACTTAAAAATCTAGCGCTGATCTGGAAAGAACTATTTCAAGGAGGGCTTATAAATAAGTGTATCTACATTGAACCACAACACTATAGCAATCGTATATGCCTTCTATTTCAGAAAATAGTAGACAAATTTAAGAACTTAGACGACACCAACATAAATTGCAGAAAACCATAAAAGCATGTTGTTACAAACAAAAGCTGCATGAATTTTAGCTGCAAATTACATAGTTTATCATTAGAAGTGCATAGTATATCCTTCAATGTGTCTAAAATTAAGCACTTGAAACTACATCTCCCACTTTGCAATTTAGAACATTTTTTGCTAAATCATTAGCTATGATATTCTCTTCTTTGGGAATGTGGTGAACTAAGCATTGTAAAATGTTCAACAACACCTTTATATCTTCAGCTAAATCTGGAATCTACTTGCTTGTGTACAGAGTTCTATAGAAATTAACATGAGACTTTTTTTATAATGAAATTAACAAGGGACTTGAAGTCTAATTAGAATGTAACATTTCTTTTTATGCAACACTTTCACAAAATTTAAACCAAGAAGCATGTTAAATGCATAAGCTTGAATTACAGTGTATGCTAGGTTTATAAATGTTTCTACTTGGAAGAACGACCACGATTGGTCTTCAATTATACTAGTAAATTCAAAGGGCTAACTTGATTATCATTGTGAAAAGATAGTAAACATGTTTAGAAGCAACAATATTGATTTCTCGATGAGAAAAGTAATGGTTTCTATAAAAAAGAGTTTAAGTTTTTAAATTTAATATTATTTTGAATTTTCCAAGTAAACCAAAGAATGTAACAACCAAGCTCGATATCTTTAAAAGAATTAACGACACTAAAAATGATATAAAGTCTGCAAGCACAAGAGCTATATATTTGATCATTTTTATAGCTATTTGTTGGTACCATCAATATTGGGTTAACCTTTATCGTGAAACGGACAAAAAAATGTGAGCCTGTTTCGACCTTGTGGTGTTATATACTTAATTCATAAGCATATATGTGGTGAACACTTCTTTATTCTTGTTATTATCATGATATGTTACATGGATGTATAGCACTGAAAATTTCTCTATTATAGAGTGGAACTTGTTAAGTAGCCCAACGTGTACATGGCTTAGGTCCTATTTGGAGATCAACCCAGATTATGATAAACTAGTTTATATAATCTAGATGGCCTCCAAACATGACAATTTTTCTCCAATTTTTAAAACTACATCACCATATTACATAAACTCATAATCTACTCCACCCCAGCTAAAACCAGATTATGACCCATTTCATGCATTAGATAGTTGAAAAATATGATTACAATTTTTATAATCTAGTCTCCAAAGTTTCCCACCTAGTTTTTATTCATAAACCAGTTTTTATAATCTATCTTCATAAACCAGTTATTATAATCTCTATTGCATCCAAACAGGTTCTTAACCAGCAAATTATCCTCTGCTGCGCTTATAAATTGTTAAAAGCACAATATATGCGCTTATTGTTCCAGCGCATACTTTATTCATGCTGCAATATTGTCTAATCAGTTCCGGGGCTTGATGGAAGTGCGCAGTTTCCGAGTCCTGTAAACAATGGGGGAAAAATCAACACCAACATGCTGTGATGTGAGAGAGATATCTGAACGGAGGCAAGTAAAATAAACTAGGCGGACGGACGGGAGGAAGTGAGCGTGTGAAGAATTATTAACTACTCACTTGGCTCCTGGTAGACGACGGAGGCGGCGCCGGAGAAGTCGCACGTGCCGCTGGCCCGGTGCTTGCGCTGGTAGTAGCTGTTGAACGCGTGCGAGGCGTGCGCGGCCTTGGTGTTGGGCAGGAAGCACGATGCGCCGGGCTGGATGTCGCTGCAGTCCGCGCCGTTGCCGCAGGCCCAGTCCAGCGCCGTCTGCAGCCGCCCGTCTCCGACCGCCTCGTTCGCCACGCACCAGCTGGTCTGTGCGTTGCACATGTCTATCACAGGAAATAATAGTTGAACAATGACACCCAGTGAGATGAGATCATTAAGGTACTGATTGAATGATGCTGAGAGGGAAAAAAATCGAGAGGAAATAGTGTAAAGGTTATTAGCACAGCGTGTGTCAGTGATTTATGTAACGCGAACACAACTGGGTACTCACTTGGCGCCTGGTAGACGACGGAAGCCGCGCCGGCGAAGTCGCATGTTCCGCTGGCTTTGCCCTTGCGTTGGTAGTAGTCGTTGAACGCGTACGTGGCGTGCGCGAGCTTGGTGTCGGGTTGGAAGCACGACGCGCCGGGCTGGATGTTGCTGCAGTCGGCGCCGTTACCGCAGGCCCAGTCAAGCGCCGCCTGCAGCCGCTGGTCCCCAACCGCCGCGTTCGCCACGCACCAGCTCTCCGTCGGGCGGCCGTGGAAGTCGACCTGGTAGACCTTGGTCATGTCGGGGTAGAACAGGCCGAAGTTTTTCTCCATTTCGTCTCCGGCCTTGCCGTTCTCGTTGAAAAGGGCGAAGATGTACACGTCCATGTCGGCGTCGGGGTGTTGCGGGGTGCCCGTGTTGCCGGCCAGCACGCGGTTGATGACGTAGTTGTTGTATGTCTGGGCGTTGGCCACCGATATCACATCTCCTCCATCCCCGTCCGCCAAACGCCTCCCACCATGGACTCTTCCACGCGAAGGGCGCCCTGTCTCCGTGACATAGACTTTCACGCCTCTGGACCTCGCCAGCCTTCTCCGGGAATCGGAGAAACCCAGCTTAGCCATGGCAGCGTATGTGGCGTCAAGCTGGGCGTCCAGGAGGCTGTGGTACGTCTTGCCATCGGCGACAACGCCGTCCACGTAGTGCCCTAAGGCGTAGTCGTTGCGGATTTGGGTCGGGTGATCCAACTCTGCTATGTGCGGGTACAGATTGATCGCGAGGAACGATCCCGTCTCCTGCAGGAACTGGAGCATGGGCCTCATCACCGAGTCCGCGATGTTGTCCAAGAACCTGCCCTTGGACGGCGGGAACGAGTCCACGATAGCCGAGAACGCGATCGGCGTGGACACCTTCACGGTGTCGGCGAGGCCCAGCTGCGCGAGCGCCGCGTGCACGTTGTTCATGAACCGGACGAGCTGCGAGTTCAGGTCTGACCTCGCAACGAACACCTCGTTCCCGACGGCGATGCCAGTGATCTTCGTGGCCGGTAAGTAGGCCGCCACGTTATTCCGCACCCAATCCAGCGCGCGCGGCAGGTCCGAGGCCGCGCCGCGGGCCAGGTCGTCGTTGGGCAGCATCACCATGACCTTGATGCCAGTGTTGGCCAGCGACCTCAGCACGTCACGGTCGGCGTCGTATATCCTCACCATGGTGATGCCGTTGTTCTTGAGTAGCTCGACCACCTGCCCCTGGTCCCTGGGGAGATCGCTGGCTACCCTGCCGTAGGTCACGCCCACCTCGCCGGCCTCTGCAATAATTATGTACCATACCAACGACAACGAGCAGAAAAATTAGTTAATCTCCACTTGATCCAATCATTGTTTGCGAACAGTGGCAGTACTTCTATATATGCCGTTGTGTATTATACCTGCAGACAAGGAGAGGAGCAGCGGCGCCAATGCAGCACCGAGGAGAACGACGAGGAAGCGAGCGAGCGCCATGATGTGCGCCACGGCTATGCAGTTTTGGACTTGGGATGAACAAGCAAGGTTCAGTGTGTGACGACGAGCACAGGATGAGTGGGAATTTATAGCCCAGCTCGAGGTGCTGCCTGCATGCATGGTGGAGGGTCCCACGGTGGCGGCTACGCCTAACTATGCAAGTGCGTGAGTGCTACCTTTTGTGTTCTGCACTCACTCACGTTTGCTATTTTCCACGATCGAGTGGAGCTCCAACATGGCAAACCAAGGATATCACGCTGCCACCTGCATGGCTTCCTGCAACCACTGACTGCGTGGGGGCATGCTCCTGTTTGATTCAGACGTGGACAGCCATAACACCAATCTGCATATCTGTGGCGCTCTATTGCTGGCGCACAAATTGCCCACAGCAACATGCATCGTGGGTTGATTGAACCCCGCCCAACCCACTTCGCCATGGGTGATGCCGTAAGTCCCATCCAGCCCACTTCGATCGGCCTGGGTGCTTCGCACCATGTATACATGGCCCCTAATCTGCAGCCACTTAGTACTGTAAACTATAAAATTCTTTATTAGTGATTCTAATTGGATCTATATCTGATACTGATGAGTTGTATGTCACGAGTGTTGGATATATATCAAAGTGAGTATTGGGATTGTTATTGAAGTACGAAAGATAAGCGAGGCTCTGAAATGACAATATGTGAATACGTACACATCTATGCCTGTCATATTTACATTATATGGCAAATAATATTATAAGTATAAAGTTAAGAATAAGATAAATAGGAAGACGTTCCTAAAGCTTCAGTTTTGAAGCTATATGCTAAACCTTATAAGTAATTGACTTAGCATAATAAGCCGGAATGCTTGACAATTTTTATTAGTTTTAGTCCAGGGAAGGTCCACTGGAAAAGGTGTTTTAAAGATTACAACACCGAATAACATGCTTACTTAATTAAGAATTATTCAGATAAGATTTTGTGAGAGTGTGTGGATATAAATGTGCACAATTAAGTTTTATGTCCTTCACTCTTATAGATATGAGCGATTCTACAGAAAGCTCGAAAACAAGATTAGCATTATTAATGCTGATTTTGCAAGGCATGTTTTATTTCAGATAGACATATAAATATATTTCGGTATTATTATTATTGTTAAGTTTGCATTGATTAAATTCAATGTCACTATAATTTTGATTACAGTATTCCTTTCCAGTATTAACATATAGTTGATGGTGTCAAGCCGTTTGACAAATATATTGTTATGAAAGAAGATCCCAGGATCAAGTCATTTTAATATATTAAGAAAATAGCTATTTATATGACTAATTCAGGGTCTTATCTCTTATCCTATTTTCACAAAATTAGTGTGGATTTGATGATTAACCTAAAATATGATTCCGGATGAGACCGAATAAATAAACTCCCAAAATAAGTTAATAAGTGTTCTATCAAGGTACTATAGTGGACTTTGGTTAATGAAGTCCCGACATGTCTGTAATGTCTACCGATGACGCATTAACTAGGTTTTACTATAGTATTGAGTGTGAACATAAGGCGAACAGAATTTTAAGTTTAAGATTAAGATTATTCGATTAAATGGGAGACTGTTGATCTATGTGTATCCACCTGCATGTGATCAATAAACTAAATACTATAAAGAATAAGTTATTGACCTTCGGTCAAGGGGGAGAATGTTGGATTAGTTTTTTGACCTCGGTCAAGTTTTAATGGGCCTCTTAGGCCCAATCCGAATTCAGTTGAATCCCTAATTAGTTGCCTTGATCAGGAGGCAAACGAAGCCCACGTTATGGGCCCGGCCCCAAGTCTACAACACTATATATATCTAAGGATTAGTCCCTTAATCTGATGATTCACGAGTTAAGGCTAATAGGGTTTCCTCAAACCCTAATTCTACCCATCTCTGAGGTGTTGGAAGGCTTGGAAGCTCAGTGTCCCTCTCTACATCGACATCCAGGAGTTCTTCATCCTGTACTTCATCTACTTCCTCTACGGTGGCAAAGAGTCTGCTTTATCTACACAACAACAAGCATTGGGAAGAGATTATCATGACTGGTAAGTCAACTAAGCATCAGTTTAAGATAATCTAGGTGTGATCTATTCTAGACTAGTGATTCTGTAAAGTACTTGATCAAATTGACTTAACAACGAGTGGAAATACATTCATTCTTGGTGGTGCTAGTGTTTCATAGCGATCATGTAAACAGACCATCTTGATATGGTCTATCATAAAAGTAGAGCTTAACGTATGAAGTCATCAAGACATATAAAGAGACATTTAAATTCTGACAGAAAAAATAAGAAACTCCAAAGTAATATCAGTCAATTATATTTCAACCGATAAGAACATGACATAGCAATTCACTAAGGGTCTATCACGCAATGTGATATACAATGCATCAAAGGAAATGAGTAGGAGACCCATATGGGTTATTCCAAAGTGGTAACCCAACCTATGTGACCGGAGATCCTGTTAAGTAGAACCTGAGAAAGAACAAGCTATTAGTTAGTATGAGAATGCCCTTTTAATCCACAAAAAAAACGATGTAATACTTTGATATTTGCATGATGGATTAGTTGTTGTCTTAATGTATTCTATTCATTTTAATTAGCAAAGATGCGGTCCCGCAGAGCATTTTTGAATGAATCAATCTACTGAGCCCGATTATTGGAAGATCGCAATATATGAGATTTGGGTGATCTCTATCAATCTTATAAACACCAGAGAATACGACCTATATGCTTCATCCACAAATACTGCAGTTATGAGTGAAAAAAGTTGGACATAAAACCAACTCTGACGACCGTCGCACCGCGCCGCTAGTGCACTGTCGGGGCAAGCCGCTTATGTGGAAGCTCGCCATCCCCTGCCTTCCACTTGGGGTTGTCGTTCTCGTTCCTCATGCCTACTGCTGTCGTATGAGAGTTGGACCACCTTCAGAAGACCAACAATCCGACTGTGATGCCTGCAATCAGCTACTGCCGTCAACGAACAAGGAGCATCAATGATGGGCAAAGCACGTAGTCGGCCTTGAACACCACCCATTAGGGTACTGCATATCGGTACATTTCTGATCGGTCCTCTTCTCTAATTACCTTCCAGCAGCTGCTGCTCAATAAATGCTTGACAAAATGACAAGAAGAGCATGCTTTAGGGTGTGTTTGGTAGGAATTTTGCTTATGTTGAAAAGTGCTTATGCTTTGTCTTATCTCTCAAAAGTGCTTATCCAACTTATCTAGCTTATTGTAGCACAAGCAATCAACTCATTTGCCAAAATAGCTTATACTACAACTTATCTTGGGAGATGTGAACCATAAGCTAGAAAAGCAAGGTTTTTTCCTTATTGCCTATATCATAAAAGTAATTTGGCTTATGACTGCTTATTGTAATACAAGTGCTTATGCTTTCAACCAGTTTGATAGAGCTTATGACTTATGATAGCATAAACTACTCAATAAGCTGGTATATAAGCTCTACCAAACACACCTTTAGAATATAATTTTTTTACTTTATTATATACAAATAATAAACAACACTAGCCTGTCAGCCTCATGCATTTGTCTATCACAAATTATTGGTGTTTCATTTTCATGCAATACAAGATCATGGTGAAGCACAATGTTGCTGGAGAGCAGAGGATGATCATAGAGGAACATAGCTTGACATTGGAGGTTCTTCAAATGCCATCGTTCTAGACTGATCAAAGATCCTTTTTATTTGGGAGAACGACTGATCAAAGATACTATTGAATCCTTACAAGCTTGCTGGAAAATGACTGATCAAAGATACTATTGAATCCTTACAAGCTTGCTAGAAAATGACTTTTGTATATTGAGGCTTCTACTTTATTTTACAGACACGATAAACTGTAATTTTATTTTTTAATATTACCTCCCAGTCTCCCACACAGGATCTATCCATAGGATTTATAATATTTTGGTCACAACAAAGAAGAAACTACGCACGGCAACGCTGTGCTTATTTTCTAGTAATATGCTAAAAGAGTTAGTTTGTCATAAAGTTTGATATTTAGGCTATGTAAATTCTGTAGTGTCAGTCATTGAGTAGATGGCACATACTTTAAGGTTACTAGATTAAGTGATTTTAAATGGTGTTTTTCTTAAATGATGCATCTAATATGTGAAGTAATTGCATCATAATATTCCTTGCAATATAGTCTAAAAATGAGATCCCAGTTGACTATATTTTGATAAAAAATAATAGGATATGGACCCTGTATGTCATAGTAACAACGGTGGTAAACTTTGGCAAGGTTTCAATTCAAACACTTTGTTACTAATGTTTTGGTGTTACCATCCAAGATTTGGTAAAGGTAAACATCGGACAACATAAGACACCCTGAAGGTGGGTATTTGCACCAGTACGTATTTTGAAGAACATCATACCCGGTCCAAAAAATATACCCATCATCCATAGATCTATAAATGTGAACAGATTAAGTGTATTAGTAGAGAGTCATTTGGTCTTTATTTCTGTTTAACAAAATATTTAAAATATTTCATTTTATCACATGAGCATAAAAATCTAGTGTTGATCTTGAAATTGGAACTATTTTAAACAACACTTGTAATAAGTGTATCCACATTGAATTACAACACTATAACAATAGCATAAGCTGTCTATTACTGAAATAGTAGAAAATTCTAGGAACTCAGAATAACACTGACACAAGTTGCAGAAAACTCTAAAGCATGTTGTTAAAAAAGAAACTGCAAAAAATTTAATTGAAAATTATATAGTTTAACATTTTTCAAATAGTTATATAGTTTATCATTGGAAATGAAGCCTTGAATGTGCTAAAAAGAGCACTTGAAACTACATCTCTCACTTTCTGATTTAGAACATTTCTTGCTAAAACGTTTGATATATATGATATTCTCTTCTTTGGTAATATGGTGAACTGAGCCTTGTAAAATGTTCAACAACACCTTCATATCTTATTAGGCTCAATGTGAAATTCTACCAAGCCTATGTACAAAGTCTTATAGAAATTAACAAGGGACTTGAAGTTTAATTAGAATGTAACATTTAATTTTGTGCAACTCTTTCACAAGGTTTAAAACTAGAAGCATATTAAATAATTTAACTTTAGTTACAATGCATACTAGGTTCATTAATGGTTCAACTTGTAAGGATAAACATGAGTGTAACCCAAGACATAACTTGATTATTATTATGAAAAGATATGCATTAATGTTTTAAAGAGAGTTAGAAACCAAAACAATGGTTTCTGTGAAGAATAGATTATTATTCTTGAATTTAGACATCTTTTTGAGTTTTCCATATAAACCAAGGAATGTAACAAGCACAGTCATCGATATCTTCAGGAGAATTAACGATGCTAAAAATTATATGAATTCTATAAATGTAAGAGATATATATTTAATCAATTTTAATATCTCTTGGGACCATCAATAATGGGTTAACCTTTATCACTAAACGAACAAACAAAGCAAAAATATGTTGTCCACCTAGTATATGATTGAACGTAAGCCACTTTGGACCCTGTGATGTCATATATCTAATTCATAGCTCAAATAAGATTAGAGAAACAAAAAATATATAATATGTGTCAAACATTTATTTATTTTAGTTATCATGATATGTTACATTGATGTATTACACGGAAAATTTCCCCGGTCCTCTAGATTCTAGAGTATAGAAAGAACAATATGTGTGCTTATTGTTCTATAGCCACCCTTTATTCATGCTGCACTATTGTCTCTTCAGTTCAGGCCCTTGATGGGAGCACGCAACTTCCGAGTCCTGTAAACGGCGGAGGAACATTTATTTATGAGGGCACGCAACAACAAACGTATGAGATATGTGAACAAAAGCAAAATAAACGAGATGGAGTTATATATGGGGGCACGGACAGGAGGAAGTGAGCGTGTGAAGAATTAACTCACTTGGCTGCTGGTAGACGACGGTGGCGGCGCCGGAGAAGTCGCACGTACCGCTGGCCCGGTGCTTGCGCTGGTAGTAGCTGTTGAAGGCATGCGAGGCCTTGGTGTTGGGCTGGAAGCAGGACGCGCCGGGCTGGATGTCGCTGCAGTCGGCGCCGTTGCCGCAGGCCCAGTCCAGCGCCGCCTGCAGCCGCCCGTCCCCGACCGCCTCGTTCGCCACGCACCAGCTGTCCTTTGCGCCTCCTCCACCTCCTCCTCCACCACCACCACCACCGTGGGAAAAGTCGAAGGAGTACACCTTCTGCATATTTGGGTAGAACAGCCCGAAGTTCTGCTCGATGTCGTCGGGCCCATTCCCCTTCTGGTTCTCGTTGAACAGCGCGAAGATGTACACGTCCAAGCCCGCGTCGGGTCGGAGCGGGGTGCCCGTCTTGCCCTGCACCACGCGGTTGATCACGTTGTTGACGTAGGCCTGCGCGTTGGCCACGGTGAACGCGTCGTCGTCCTCCTCCTGCAGACGCCTCCCGCCGCGGTGGTGCCTCCGGCCGCGATGCGGTCCCCTTCCGCGCGACGGGTGCCCGGTCTCCGTGACGTACAGGCTCACGCCGGGGACCAGGCTGTCCATGGCGGAGTGCGCGGCGTCGCGCTCCGCGTCGAGGAGGTTGAAGTAGGTGAGGCCGGTGTCTTCGTCGAGCACGCCCGGGTTGGAGTTTCCCAGGGCGTAGTCGAGGGAGACGTCGCCGTTGACGTAGGCCCAGAACGGGTAGATGTTCATGGTGAGGTAGGATCCCGTCTGCTTGAGGAACTGGAGCATGGGCCGCATCACCGGCTCCGCGACCTTGTCCACGAACCTGCCCGACGACGGCGGGAACGTGTCCGTGACAGCGGAGAAGGCGACCGGCGTGGACACCTTCACGGCGTCGGCGAGGCCCAGCTTTGCCAGGGCGCGCTGCACGTTCTTCATCGCCGGGACGAGCTGCGAGTTCAGCTCCGGGTTCGAGTCGAACACCTCGTTCCCCACGGCCACGCCGTGGATCTGCGTCGCGGGGTAGTAGGCAGCCACGCTGCTCTTCACCCACTGCAGCGCGTACGACGGGTTCGACGCCGCGGCGGCGATGTTCTCGTTGGGCAGCATCACCATCGCCTTGATTCCCGTGTTGGCCAGCGACCGAAGGACGTTCGGGTTCGCGTCGTAGATCCTTACCATGGTGATCCCGTTCCGCTTCAGCAGCTGCGTCACTGCTCCCGGGTCGGGAAGGTCGTTCGCCACCCGGCCGTAGTTCACGCCAACCTCGGACGCATCTGAAGTTTACAGCAAACATAAACACGTTACGGTTACTGGCCATTTCATCGCAACATCAGCGTTAAGGAGGGTGACTCTCTTTCACGCCCACCTCGGACGCATCTGTTGGGGAAAACATTAGACACGGCACTTCACACCAGCGTTGACATTCAGCAATTTTGTGACGTGGTATTATACCTGCACTGGAGAAGAGGAGCAGCGGCCCCAATAATGCCGCCGCGAGGAGGACGACGGGGAAACGAGTGATCGCCTTTGTACGATCCTGAGATATGGAGTTATGGACAGGCAGTCCAGTACATGTGACGATGGGACCAGCTGGTGCATGGAAATTTATAGCGTGCTCCTAGTGCTGCATGCATGATGGCGGGTCCCCCGGCGGCGGCTACGATATGCGAGCGAGTGAGTGCTACCTTTTGCATTCTGCACTCACTCACGCTTGCTATTTTCCACGAGCCAGTGGAGGTCCAATAGCAAACCAAGGATAACACAGCTCGAGATCCAGTGATACGCGGTGCCACCTGTTTGACTCCGACGTGGACAGCCATGACCAATCTGCAGATCTTTTCTGAGTGTAAAACCAATCTGCAGATCTGTTGCGTCCTATTGCTGGCGCACAAATTGCCCCGTACTAACATGCATCGTGGGTTGATTGAACCCCGCCCAACCCACTTCGCAATGCGTCCCATCCAGCCCACTTCGGCCTGGGTGCTCTGCACCATGCATACATGGCCCCTAATCCGCAGCCACACTTCGTCAGTTGCAGCTTAAAAAATGCGAGAAATAAACGCGGGATCGAGCGGGGAAGCAACATATTGCAGTCTGCCCACATGGACAATGCCGTCGACGATGATTTGCCCACCTGTGATGAGGTATATAAATTAAAATGGGAAGATAATGCGTGTTTTCTACATGTTTAGAAATCCTATAAAAACATATATATGCTAGAATATCTACATACGAGAATTTTTTGGTAAGTATATATACTTGCAAGCTTACAATCACAGGAAAACAAATCATCAACGACTTCCTAATTATCACGGAAAAGTAGCAACATATCACTGATGAAAATTATACAGTGGTATGTGTCACTGATTCACTGAATCAATAGAGCAAAATATCCAAGGTGTTCCTACCATCCGCGTCTAGCTTAAGTGAGTTCAGTCGAAATTAAAATATGTGCCACCAAGGCATGAAGGGTTTATAGTCTCTGCAAAATATCGTGTGGGTAGTGGATACAATTCATGACATTTATTTACTGTAGTATACTCAGAAAATTGTTCATCCTCTGCATTGACTGAAGCAATGCGGAAGATTTGGATCCCTCTTAGACCAGACCTGGTCTGTCGTAGGCATTTATACGGTAGAGTGGATGTTTGCAAGCATGTAAGGGTTCTAATATAGTTAATAATCTCAATAGTTGAGTGATGTATAATGTTAAGAATTAATTAAAATTGTTAGAACATATATCATTTTTAATATAGTTAATAATCTCAATAGTTGAGTGATGCATCCCTATATAAAATCTCTTACCATTTTTAAGGATAAAAATATTCCCAGCCCACCATAACCCAAAATCTCGTTGGTGGTGGCAACAAAATGTAATGTCAATGGAAACCTTCTCATTTTTCAGACACCAAAGAATTCGGACATGGGTATAGAGGTGGTCAGATGTTCCACCGTTGCATTTGGGATTTGGGAACTGATTCACCCAACTCATGTCTGCAACTCCTCTGTCCAGCCTAATTCGCACATTTAGGTTCCCCCCTTGATTGTTGTTATATTAGAAATACTCATATTGCCACATTGCTTCATTAAAATGCCCTACTAGTAATCATGGCTTGTCCGGTGTTCCACACATGTTACATATTGTATCCCACATATCCTTCCTTTTCTCCACCCTAGCTAGGTTCACCGTACACAAAAGTAGCTCTCCAAAAGTGTTGTGGTGGTATGGGATTCAAAGACTTGCGCCTATTTAACCAAGCATTACTGGCTAGACAAGCATGGCACCTACTTCAGTTCCCGGAGAGTTTATGTGCATGATTGTAGACTGCTTAAAGGCCGATACTACCCACAAGGAAGCCTGATTGATACTTGTTTGGCATCAAATGCTTCGCAAACATGGAAGGCTATTACTCATGGACTTGAGTTACTCTGGAAAGGTATAATTTGGCAAATTGGGCACGGTACACAGGTTCGCGTATGGAGGGACCCATGGATCCCAAAGGAATGCTCTAACTGAAGGAAATGTCAGCTCCGGTGGGTGTCTCAACTGCTGGACCCATCGGGGAGTCAATGGGATCAGAACTTGCCCTTGTCCTATTTTGCACCGGAATATGTTGAGATAATGAAAATTAAATTGCCACACCGAACGAACAACGGAGGACGTAATAGGATGGAGCATGGAAAAGACACAGATTTTTTTTCAGTATGCAGTGCCTATAATCTAGCATTGCGTGACAGGAATGGAGATATTGCAGGCCTCTCCTCTATGACTGGTCAGAATGAAAGGTCTTGCTTGGAAACTAGCTCGAGACGCCCTGCCAACGAAGAAGAGCAAACATATCTGGAAGATGGAAACTGATGTAGTATTCAATCTATGCGGGATAGGCAATGAGGAAGGTCACCACCTAGGAAAAAAATTTCAGTATTAAAAAAAATACCGGAGGTCACCGATAAACATGAATTTCGGAAATATCGGTAATTTTGGTAAATGAAATAAATTATTTTTCAAGATTTTTTTCATGGTTCAAAAAGAAATTTGCTTTAATCTATAAACTATCATAGTTACAAATAGAATACAAGTCGTTTTCGTTAAGTAAACATAGTTAGTGATAAAATTTCAGTGATAAAAATTATATTGGACCTCACCGATAAATGCGATATTATGGATATTTCAATGAAATTTCAATGGAATTTTTTCCTAGGTCACCACGCGGTGGTTAGGTGCCCTCTGGCAGCCTGGCAGGTGGACAGAGACAGGCGATGAGAGACCATTGGCACCTCCCAGATGAGGAGGCTTTCAGATATACACACTACCACAAAATGGATTTTTCCCATGGGTGAATCATTATCGTGAGTGTCACAAAAAGGCTCCACAATAAATGTCTTTTTTCGTGAGAGTGATACAAAACCACCATGAAAATGAAATTTCGTGAGAGATATTCGTCGCCGCCATAAAAGTTACATCTATAGTGACGGTAACTTAAAACCTCCACGAAAATGGATGGGGCTTGCCGCGGATTAGTTGACATCCGACATGGAACAATATACTGCTACCTTCTGATTGCCGTCGGAGGTGACTGGCAAGAAAGGAGTGTTTCAGTTTTTCTTTCTTCAGTTCATACCGATTCAGCGTAACTGATTGTATATTACATGTGGTGGTAGGATTGTAAATTACTCAATTATCTAGTCAATTATGGATTTGTCCTTATTAATCAATGCTCGGATTTAATTTATACTACTTCATTGTTAAAAGTAGTATAGTCCACTATAACAGGAACCATTGAGTTAAGATCAGATTGTGCAAGAGTGGTCTTTGGTCTACAAGGAAGAAATGAAGATCGTTCCGATATCGGGTGGCTTATCGAGGAAGCAAAGGATCTGGCGCAATCTATGCCAGAACTCCAATTTCATCAGGTGAATTGAAAACAAGTGAAACTAGCACATGATTTGGCGCAGCTAGCTAGGAGGAACACACATTCTGCTATCTGGCTGAGGCAATGCCCCGCTTGTATTGTCCAGCATGTTTCTAATAATGATTGTAACTCCACTAATAGCTAAGAAATATAGTTCTTGTGTGCCCGCAAAAAAAAGAACAATAAATTGTCATATTAATCGAAAAGAGGTCCGACCAAGGCCAGGAATGTTACAGCTGAGCCATGAAAACGGACGGGGCTTGCCGCGGATTAGTTGAGATCTGACATGGAACAATATACTGCTATCTCCTGATTGCCGCCGGAGGTGACTGGTGAGAAAGGAGTGTTTCAGTTTTACTTTCGTCACATCATAACAATTCGGCGTAACTGAGTGTATATTACACGTGGTGGCAGGATTTGTAAATTACTCAATTATCTAGTCAATTATGGATTTGTCCTTATCAATCAATGCCCGGGCTTAATTTATACTACTTCATTGATTAAAGTAGTATAGTTCACCGTAACAGGAACCATTGAGTACTTAAGATCAGATTGTGCAAGAGTGGTCTTTGGTCTACAAGGAAGAAACAAAGATCGTTTCAATATCGGGTGACTTATCGAGGAAGCGAAGGATCTGGCGCAGTCTATGCCAGAACTCCAATTTCATTAGGTGAATCGATAACAAGTGAAACTAGCTAGCGGATGACTTGGCGCAGATAGTTAGGAGGAACACACATTCTGCTGTCTGGCTGAGGCAATGCCCCGCTTGTATTGTCCAGTATGTTTCTAATAATGATTGTAACTCCACTAATAGCTAAGCAATAAAGTTCTCGTTTGCCCGCAAAAAAAAGAACAATAAATTGTCATATTAATCAAAAAAGATATGAATTATTGGATTATATGATGATACTACGTGTAAGATTGAATTCAAATAGAGTGCTCGGCTGCGTTCAGAATAATAACTAGATTTATCTGTCTGATCAAACCTTTCCATGGACAATTTAAGAGTCCGTCGTTGCTACTGCCAACTTCTAATTTGTGCTGTCGGATTTTGGTCTCGTACTTTCATGGTTCAAAACAGCCTGCAAAGTTGTTCTAGAAAAGATCTTGCAAAATATCCTTCGAAGATATACCCTCCCACGCATATAGAGTCAGAGAGATAATATAGTGCATCTGAATTCATCTATACCGTATACATGTTGCCGTAATCATCAGCACTGGACACTAGTCACTGACCGCTTCTCCACGACACAGTGGGCCTTACTCATCCAATGCACATATACACCAGCGCTTTCAATTAGAAACACTATACCACTATTGCGAGATAGAACACCTCCAACAATCCGAACTAGCCAAGGCTCAAGAGCCAACTCTGTCCTAATTTTTTGTCCAATCCAATCCCCCTGATATGGTTGGTAAATACGGCTGAATATCTCCATGTCATGAACTTCATTCAGTCTCCCGTATTTTGTTTGGCAACACACACACACACACACACACACGGTGAGAGTCTTTGCCGTAGCCACTATGTTTTGTTGAGATAATAATACTCCCATAGTTCATATGATAAATTTTTAAGAGATCTTTTATATGCGGTGTGCAGATAGTGTGGGCTCTTTGTTGCCATAATATTTAAATGTTCATGGTAAGAATGTAATTTCAGTTGTGGATATTGTAGAAGGTAAAAATTCCTTTGCCACGTGTTCTCTTCCCCTTTTACACTGTTTTCTTAAGATTTACTTAGTTAGCATTCTTTTTGAGAACTGCTATATAAGTCCGACCCAACCGTTCGACCAGTATAACCAAACAGACGTAGCAGGTACAGCCACATATGACTTTGTATAGGTCTTACGTCTTAGTCGGAAGATTGTGACATATGTGGAGCATTTCCGCCGTTCTTTTTGGGACGGAACCAAGAGCACGTCAATTACTAATTCACCATACCACTACTAATTGCAACAAGATTTTAGATGTCCATCACGCTCAATCCCAAACCTAAACAAAAGGAGAAAACAACCCGTCAAGTCCACGTTGTGCTGTGACTAGGATCAATCCTAGTCAGCACGTAGAAATCACGTAGCTCGTTCGTAGCTTTAGCATTTTTGACTTTTTAGTCATCAAAGGATCTTTACTTCTAAACCTTTGATCACTTACTGAGCAAGAGTAATCTGAGCGGTGCCATTCCGTGGAATCTTCCCCTGGACTTGAAAAAAATGTGGTCGTTGGCATGACATGTATTGGTTGTTTGGCAGGACCCCGTGTGGACTGAGTACTGAACTAGCCTGTCTTTTCAATTCGACAAGACTGATCGATCGATGCAACCCCTCCGAACAGTACTGACTGCTACAATCTAACCTTGAGTCTAGAGAAGAAACCAAGTGACACAACATGATTGCAGGTCACTATTATTATATTTGATTTATCCAACTCAAGTTGACGATCGAGCTTTGGAAAGTAGTATAAGAAGAAACGTTTCTGTGGAGTCAAGTCGCTGTTTGTTTGGCATGACGAAGGACAGAGGAAGGCAGCAGCAGAATGCGATCGACGAGCAAGTTGCCTAGTGGTAATAAGGAGCCGGCACAAGGCAGGCCCACGTTCTTGGATATGTACAGGTCGGGGCGGCAGGCATCTGTTAGTACGTTCGTCTGTACTGTAGTAAGACAATGGGAATGATGATCCTTGAGGCACCTGACGAAAAGCTCAACATCATTGCTTTGCAGCATAGCCGCCGGCCCGCCGCGGAGCGTCGAGCCGTGGCTGCTATAAACTCTCGCGCACACCGTTTGGTTAGGCAGTCGGCAGACAGACACTCTGCTCTCACAAAAGAAGGGCAGGGGGCAGCATTCGATGGCGCTCACTCACTTCCTAGTCATCGTCCTGCTAGTGCTAGGCGCGCCACTACTCCTTTTCCCCTGTGCAGGTATAATAATCTCGCATTTCTCAGAAAGACTTCCAATGTTTTGAGGATACAAATATCATCTGTATGTGTAATTGTTGTTGGCGTGCATTGCATTGCAGAGGCCAGCGAGGTTGGCGTGAGCTATGGCAGGATCGCGGACGACCTGCCGGACCCGGAGGCGGTCGTGCAGCTGCTGCAGGACAACGGCATCACCATGGTGAGGCTGTACGACGCCGACCCAGAGGTGCTCAGTGCCCTGGCCAACACCGGAATCAAGGTCATCGTGATGATGCCCAACGAGGAAGTGGCCGCCGCGGCAGAAAACCCGTCGTACGCGCTCCAGTGGTTGCAGTGCAACGTGTCGGACTACTACCCCGACACGCTGATCAATGGAGTGGCCATCGGGAACGAGGTGTTCGAGTTGAAGCAGCCGGACCTGAACCGAAAGCTCGTCAGCGCCATGACCAACGTGCACGCGGCGCTGGTGCAGCTGGGCCTCGCCGACGATATCAAAGTGTCCACGCCGATCGCGTTCACGGCGTTCAGAAACACGTTCCCGCCGTCGGACAGCAGGTTCCAGGATGACATCGCGCAGTCGGTGATGAAGCCCATGCTCCAGTTCCTGCGGCGGACGGGGTCGTACCTCAGTGTCAACCCCTACCCGTTCTTCGCGTACGCCGACAACCCAAAGGATATCCCCCTCGACTACGCACTCGGGTACAACAAAACCGGCGTCGTCGATCAAAACACCGGACTCCGCTACCACAGCCTGCTGGACGCGATGATGGACGCCACGTTCTATGCCATGGAGAACTTGACGGGACATATCAACACCATGTGAGTTGCATATTTATAAATCTCAAATGTCATAAACTTACCTATTTAATCGTCCGTGCTGTCCTGCTCGACTTCTTAGTTCCCAATTTTCCATCTAATGCGACATGGATGACTGATATTATTGTGACCATCTTAGAGAACACCACATAGTGTAGTTGCTTAAGGCCATGTTTCTCCGTAAGACTAATTATTAAGTGATTAATTTTAAATAAGTTTTACTGTTCAAAATACTGTTTAGTAGTTTTAACAAACTATTAGTCAGTAGTTTAAGATGATTTCACCAGTAATTAATAAATTTATTTTTATTCATATAATACCATATTAAGTCTACCAAGTTATTAAAACATCAATTCATCTTAAAAATATAAAATATTAGTTATTGATTAGATTATTATTTTAAATTTATTTATTACAATAAAAATTAACTACTGTAAATCTACCACACTTACTTTTTTTTCAATATTACCCTTCAACTGATAAAATACAAGCTAATAGTTATGATTTTAGATTTTAAAATCTATACTGTTGGATCAAACTATTAGTCAATAGTTTCTCAAAACTACTGTCCAGTATTTAGGACAGTAAAACTCTAATTTTAAATATTAATCCATTCAAACAAGACGACTAATAGGACTAATTAATTATTAGTCAATCTGATGAGCAAATTATCTTTCAAAGAGAATCTTGGGTAGCCAGCCAGTGGGTCTGAAAACCATGGACCTCACCAATTAATTATTCGATCAGCCCACCTTAAAAAAAATTAATGATCTTATTTTTCAGGCAATCTGGGGGGACAAATGGTGGCGATACAAAATGGTCGGAGTCTGGGTGGCCGTCAAACGGACAAATCAAACCCGGGAAGAAATCTATGCCCGACGGCGGAAGCCTTTTGGAGGCCAGCGATGGATTCCAGCCGGCGACGGTAGCCAACGCCCAGGCATACAACAACTACGTCATCAACCGCGTGCTTTCCGGTAAGACAGGCACCCCGTACCGCCCCAATGCTGACATGGACATCTACATCTTCGCCCTGTTCAATGAGAACCAGAAGGGCCAAGGGCCAGACGACGTCGAGCAATACTTCGGCCTGTTCTGCCCGGACATGGAGAAGGTGTATGAGTTTGATTTCCGCGGCGGAGCCGGCTCCGACGTCCACCAGCCTTAAAGTCAGTTCACGCACGTCGGTCGTCTCCGGCCTCTTGCATGCCCGTACATGGATCTTGCGAAAAAATAGAGACCTTACTATTGGTCTTTGCAACCGTATTTTGCGGAGGTCGGAAAGTGTCTGCTGAACTCAAGAAACAACGGTGAAGTTTGTTTGAGCTGATATTTACAGTCACTCAATAAACCATATGCTCTACCTACAAAACTAGATAAAGTCCACGGTTGCTCGGTAGTAAGCCTGCACGTCGAATACATGTATCAAAGAATTCCGGATACAACTCATTGTATAAAGAAAAGTCTAGGGCACGACACATTTGTGGCCTATGTTGAGCGAATAATGTGGTGATTATAAGATGTTACAATTTATGTTTTCTTAGTACTACACAGCAGCTAAGCACGATGTTGACACGCACGCACACTGATTTCTTACACAATATATACTGAGTTCGTAGATAATGCTACATCAAGGATAACACAGAATGAAATTGTGCGTGCTAAAATTAAAAATTTTATTCATACGAAATTGAAATGGTCTTTTGAAATTAAAATAACATATAACAAAAATAATATTTAATGCATTTTCATCACTACTACAAAAGAGATTTATTGTAGTGGCCCATAGCTTACTGCATTAGGGAAACTTCAGTCCGCTACTAAGAAAAGGCTACTACAATTCATATTTTTCAGTGGCGGTACGGTACGGTCCAGATACTTGCCATTACAAATCATATTTAATTATTTTAAAAAATCCCACCAGTTCTGTTCCTCTAATCTATCTATCTATTTAATAATAAAAGGAGATGGACTTTTCACCTACGTGTCTAGAAAAAAAAGAGAAATAGGCTAGAAATTCTCACAAAAAAGCAAAACATCTAGCCCTTAATCTTCTCCTAGCGTGATCTCAAAATTACTTCTAACCGTTGATCTTCCTTTGTCATCTAATCCCCCACCACCTCACATAACAGATCTGTAAAACAACGAGAACCAGTCTTCCTTCCCCTTCAGAATTATTGGCCTTCGATAGAGATATATACACAAGGATATCTTTCTCTTCTAATTATCACCATCCCTGCTGTCCAGGATTCTCATCCATGGGAAATGCTGCCTCCAGACTCGTGAGATCTTTCAACTTTCATATCTGCTAGCGACGTGCCATAGGTGAGCAACAGAGCAGATCATGGAGCATATTAATGCCCAGATGAAGGTCATCGTGGTGACGAGTTTGATCGATCCGGACGCCGGGCTGATGAGTCCTCGTGATGCCACGTTCTGTGCCCA
Source organism: Eleusine coracana subsp. coracana (assembly GCA_032690845.1). Taxonomy (NCBI): domain Eukaryota; kingdom Viridiplantae; phylum Streptophyta; class Magnoliopsida; order Poales; family Poaceae; genus Eleusine; species Eleusine coracana. The sequence continues at coordinate 50,202,143 of CM064430.1, forward strand.
TGACATGGTGACATAGGTGAGCACTGCCGATCTCTGTTGCCATATGTACCGTGCGCCATGGACAGAGCTACAACAACTGTGGGGTACAAATGTTGGCATAGCAGGAAGATATTTTTTGTGTCTCGCCGCAATCACTGCCATGACCATCATCATGGATGATACATGGTATGCGCCATCCTTGCTAGGCAGTGGCTCAGGGAGATCGTGACCTGCAGCTTCTGAAGATTTAGGCACAATGTTTACAAGAATCAAATCCTGAAAATAGATATTCTTACTCTTTCCATCCTTCAAGACGATGGAGAGTATCAGATCGCTCTGGCAGGGAAAATTCCTTATATCATTGAGAATGAGAATTCTGAAGTCCACATACTGGTGCTTTCTTATGTATATCCGTACATGTTGTGTCTAGCTATATTTTTTTCCAAAAACTTAAATATTTGTTATTTTACAGGTAGCCATCATCTCAGCATAAAAATGTAGTTCTGGACGTGTATAATTAGCTGAGGGTATCTGTCTCAGGTCCGTATATTACATTTCTCTAGATGATGTATACATATTCTCCACAACATTTATTTGTTCTTGGGAAGTAATTACTACTTGGCTTCCTAAAGGGCTTAACTCTTATCCTAGGCAAATATAAAAGGGTTAGTAAAATCTTCTAGAAGTAAATATAAAGTCGCATGATTTAACTACAAGTGTCCCAAAACCGTAAAACAACTCAGTTTCATATAGCAAGGCAACATGGATTATTGGTAAAAGTTGTCAAGTTCGATTTAATTTCTTTTGACATATGGCTTATTGGCCCTATAAAATTTATCATAATTCTTGACAGCTTGAGATCAACTGTGTCTTATAATAAAACAATATGTTTAAAGAAGCAACAAAAAGGGAAGTTGAGTAGGAATCTTGAAAGAAAAAACAAAACAAAAAGTTATGAATTAAATATTCAGATCTATGTGCGCCAAGTCATCAATATAATCTAGAAAATAGCAAATGCAAACGTAACATGCAAAAACAGAAAAAAACAACTTTATCAATGGAAATTTTTGATACTGGGTCAATGGGAAGTCCATTGCAAACTTCTTAGTTGGAGAAAAACAGAAAAAAGTAACATGTAAAAAAATCATACATTGGTTAACTATGGCTGGATGTAACTCTATAACAGCTTACAAGTAATAGTCAATTTCAGAAAATGATACATGTTGCTAGCACAAGCAACCTTAACTCAAGAGATTACAATTTTATGCAGTAGAAAAAAACAACTTTATAAAAAAACTACAGATAATCAATAATTAGATGAAATACACCTTGGTGATAATCAATAAATAAATAAAAAAAATGAATTTTTTTTAGTATAAATTGACTTGTATTTCTCTACTATTTATTTATCATCTATCTAGAAAACAAACTCATCTAGCTCGCGCATTTGCGCGGGCTATTTGACTAGTTTATTAATAAAAAGAGATGACCTTTCCTCTACGGTGTCTAGAAAAAAAAATAGTCTAAAAATTCTCACAAAAAAGCAAAACATCTAGCCTTTGATTTTTATCCCACACAACATAGGAGGGGCCTCTGGCCCTTCATTTGTAGTGCGATCCTCACATAAAAATAAGTCTACAGCCCACGTCTACTCCCTAACTAGTCGATCCTATCGTCCCAAACATCATATACAGAAGAGAGCTGCCGCCCTGCAAACCCTAGCAGGTATACATCAAGGCCAATGAGTGGAGATGCATGAATCGAGCCCCTGAAGCATTCATGCAAGATAAGGAAATAGACATTTGGGAAACTTGCTGCGGCATGTTGCTGGAAATTGCGCCATTCATTGAGTGCTGACCAGATGAGGAACAGAGATTAAGAGATCCATAAGCAATCATCAGAGCTGTACAATCTACTTTGTCTTTCCCTTAGAATTTATCTCTGCCAACACGATCAGGACTATACAGCCTGTAGAATCGAAGATGTGAACGCAGGGTGGATTGCAGGGCGTCTGCCCGCAGTAACATGCCGGCATGATTAGGGGTGTGGATACATGTACGGCAAGTGAAAACGACATCGATTACTCTTCATGTGTAGACAGAGGTATGAGGAGAAGAGGCTTGATTATGCTTGAATTCTCCACATGACAAGATATGGAGGTCTGCAATTCAGAGGGGCTGCTTCAGATGGGATTTGAGCCTCATAAGATGATTAAGAACGGTTGGCTGAGGTACTGCAGGAGTCTATGGCACACGACAGAGATTGTGGGGGTGCCCGAGCCATGTTTGGGTTCGTGGAAGTACTGGCACATGTCCATGCATGGTAACAGAGATGGACCTTTGGTCGATGGTTAGCTCGTGACCATGCAAAAGCTTAGGACGCCAGGACTACTATTGATCGTCATGCTCTCCTATTTTCTCAACACCCAAAAGAGAGCATGGCAGTTTCATGCCGCAAAGCGGAGGGCCTGATCTCTGTCTTTCTATTGACCTGCGATCAGCATACACAAACTGACACTAGCAAGAAAGATCGCTGGTAAGAATACAATCGATCCTTCTTACAGAAAGAAACATTACAAAAATATTAGTAGAAATATGTATTGTCTTCTCCATGAATGATCTTTATTACACTATGGGGTAGTCCGATTTAACTTTTCACAATTATGTCAGCATGATCCATCTAATTAAAACAATATATGACATATCTTTCTTCAAATAACAGACACATTATTTTTACATTATATAATAATAATTCTAATATAAGTCTAGAATATTTTTTCACCCAGGTAATAGACTACTAAAGTATATGATAAAAATATTATGTTGTTATTTGCAAGCTAGCCCGTGCACCACACGGGCAAAACAATCTAGTTGGTCAAAAAAAAAAAAATCACCACCACAACCTCCTGCGTAGTTGTGGTTCCTACCACCGTTGCCAATGCGGCCTTCGACTCGGCGCAGTCATTTGGGGCCGCCCTTGTGGAGCGTTAGATCTATGCTTCTACCCTGCACTGTTGTGTTGTCACCTAGGAGGCCGCTGGCATAAAAAAGATATGCATATCTGCCCATCGCTATTAGCACCATGGTCACCATCACCGCCCCGGCGCTCCAGTTGAGGCCTGGTGGTCATAGAAGAGGCAGATCCACCTGTGGTGCCGCAACCATACACCTTCCACATCATCATTTCCTTTTGGGTCATTGTGGTCATGTCAGATGCAGAGTGCGAAGGTATCCGACAATGCCAACAAGGGATGCTTAGTCGAGATACCACGCATGAAGGCGGTAGAGGAGTGTCTCGATTGGTGGGAGTTAGGGAGCCATGCTAGAGATCAGTTGGTGGTGGAGGTGAGGTGGGTTTAGAGGTGTCCAAGGCGAGGAGGGAGAGATGAGAGGTGGCTGGAGTGAGGAAACCCTAAGAGCCAGAACTACAAGGGAGTGAGGAGGATGCTGAGTGGTGACGAAGGATGGTAGAAACCATAAAAAGAATAGGGTCGAGGTGACATCGCCATGCATGTATATATAAATCATCCCTCCCCGATACTAAAGGTCTGCTAGGGGGAAATGCTTGTATGTGCAGCATAATGGTCCGCCACTGTTATATTGTCATTTGTAGTTACGGGCACATGTATTTCGCATTTGCAGTTTTTTTATGAAACAAGAGGGTCGCTCCGTACTGATTATATTAATTAAAAAATTAAAAGAAGAATACAATTGTAAAAAGAGCTAATCTAACAACAGAAGAAAACAAAAAAGAATCAAAACTAAGAAAGATCATGTAGCTGTTATACAGTTTGGGGTTTGTAACTTTGTTTCATCCTATGGATAACCATGATGAACTCTTTTTGGAAGTATTCATAGCAACCTTGGACTGAAGGGTCTCTCCTATTGAAAATCCAATCACTTTGATGCACCCATAAGCTCCATGCCATCAGAATAATTATCCCCATGAAGAAAGGCACATGTAGGAGTCTCTTAACCCTATTTATAAATTGCAAGCATTGGGGGTGTCCCGGGAACACAATCCCGATGGAGCGCCAACACCCCTTTGCAAAGTTGCATGTTACGAAGAGATGTCTCACAGTTTCTTGTCTTTGTAGAATGCAGAATTCTCGGTCATAGGAATCCAACACCATATTCATTCTTTGCAGTAAGTCTCAGGTGTTGATCCTATATTGCATTAGCAGCCACCCGAAGACTTTGTGTTTCTGTTGACAAGTCGACCTCCATAGCCATTTGAATGTCGGGTGAACCTGACCAAATCCAAGGAGTTGTTTGTATGCTTTCACTAGAGAATAAATGTCATTACCCTAGATATATGATCAAGTATCCTTGGTATCAATCAGTTATACTCCTTGTAAAAGAGTTTCTAGTTCACAAAATTGATCGTAAGCCTGCTGTGATAATGGTAGTTGGAAAATATCTAACAAATGTGTTGCTTGCTTGACTTGACGGACTGTTATCTTTTCATCCTTGATGAAGGAGAATAAATGTTGATGTAGTACCTAGTTAACATTACCATTTCATAGATCTTGCCAGAATAGGATTGTTTTTCTATCCCCTAGCATAGCCTCAGTCATTCCTTTGTATTGTGTAAGTAGCTTCAGAATACTTCTCCGCCACAACGATCCTTTATTTCAAAGATTTGGGAGGTTGTTTCTCGAGTAGTATTTTTCCCATATCAATTTGACCCAAGGTAGATCTGCTCTTGTAAAAAAACTTATGTAAATTTTTCATGAGGAGAGCGTCATTATGAGTTTGAAGTCTGATCACTCCTAGCCCTCCTTTTGATTTTGGCTTACACACCTTTCTCCATGGAGCTAGTGGTGGTTTCTCTGCATTCATATCAGCTCCCCTCCAAATACAATGTAGCTAGTGTTGGTACATATAATTGTGCACATGTAAAAGGTTGGAAGCGAGGACAGGACTAAATTTACCATTTGTAACTTTCCGCCTTGTATTAGAAACATGGATGTGCCAGATAGACTTCTGTCAATTCTGGTGACTATAGGCAAACAATCTTGTACTAATGGCTTTGTGAGACCAAAAGGTAGATCCAGATAGGTGAAAGGCATGGCGCGAACCTAACAATTGAAAGTAGAAGCAATAATTTCTATTTTTTCATGACTGACATTGATTGGCACAATGTATGATTTTTCATAACTCACTTTATGAGGAGGTTCCCAAGGTGTCCGCTATTCCAATTGTTTTTGGGTAAACATCACTACAAATCATTTTTGTTGTAGTGCATGGATAGTTGAAACACTAAATGATTTTCTGCATGTTGCTACTTGGTGCGGGAACTAAACATGTAAGGTTTAGATAAGTGATGGCTGATAAAAACATTAATTTATTATTGGAAGATATTTACAAACACACACACACACACACACACACACACACACACACACACACACACACACACACACACACACACACACTAAAACAAAACTATTTTTACATGGTCTTGACACCCTAAAATAACTCTAGATTTATTGATGCCCGTCACTTCTCTTGGGTCATCTCTCCTTTGTATCTATAGAAAACCACTTTCTCTTGGCTTCATCTTTGTTGTGTTTATACAATATTTGGCCAAACCTGTGACAATTTTTTTCTTTAGCAAACATTCAATTCTATTAAGTTTTTCTCTTTTTCTTTTATGTTAAAAAATATGACAACAATGCATAAGAACTTAAGGGATCCAACTCTACATGCCATGACATGCTTGATCCAATGTTGGAGGTGAGCCCTAGTCCCCAACACATCATGTACATTCTGATTCCTACCTTTGCATCCCTTGTTGCGTTCATGTTTCCGTTGTTTTTTTCTTTCGCTTTGATGTCTTACTATTTAATCTCAGATTATGGTTTGCAATGTTGGTCACTCTCACATGTTTTTAGGGTTCATTGATTGACTCCATTCATAGAGTAAAAGTTCTATATCCTGAAGACACAATGATACCATCAATCATGGAATCTTTAGGAAAAATATGGGGGGATGTAGTGTCCATGAGCTCGATTACAATTGATGTGGGTTTTGCGTAATTGCTTTTATGTGATTTTTCTTGTTAGGGATCTATGGATATGGTATGCCTTTTATCAATCAAACCCTACTCAATATATTTGAGTTTGTAATTCCCTTATTTGAAAAATTGAATTACTTCTTCATTTTGTTTGTTTCCTATTTTGATTTTTTTGGTCACTTCTAGTAAATATGTATGATGGATTGCTTTGATTTATGTTAAGTTTCATCAGCATTGTATGTTGATAGTTTTGTGCATATGTATGAATTGAATGGTGATATGATTCGCAATCCGAGGGAGCCTGCTCAATGCTTGACCAAGGCTCCACAACCTAGACCTATACCATAAAGGTGCAAGTACAAAGTCATTTTGGGAAGAAGTTTGTAAAAATGTGAGAAACACCCTTGAAGATGAAGCAGGGTGCAAACAATTATAAGAAGAAGAACAATATTAAGTGGAAGTTCAATCCAAAAGGATTTATTTAGCCATTACAGGACCATTAACCATTTCCAAATCCATGAAAAGACAAATGACGGGGAATGGCCTTGCAAGAGGAATGATGGCAAGAAATGGCGGTGTAAATCCACCATTGAGCCCAACTCCATGTGCCGCAAGCATTTACATAGGAAAAGCAAGCCCGAAGAAGTAGCTCGACGGGCCACTGCCAAGTCATCAATGACTAAGGCTTCAGCTAGTCCGATGTTAGCTTGAATGAATGCATTGACTAGTTCCAATATAGCTTCGATGAAGATTTTAGCAAGATCCAAGGCAGGTCCTCCGAGTGTTGCATCTGGTTTGAATATCGGGTGAACTTGACCAAATCCAAGGAGTTGTTGGTATGGTTTCACTGGAGAATAAATGGCATTACCCCTGGTATATGACCAAGTATCCTTGTTATGAATCAGTTGAACTACTTGTAAAAGAATTTATAGTTCACAAAATTGCGTAAGCCTGCTGTGATAATAACAGTTGGAAAATATCTGACAAATGTGTTGCTTGCATGACTTGATGGACTATTATCTTTTCATCCTTGGTGAAGGAGAATAAATGTGGATATAGTACCTTGTTAACATTACCATTTCATAGGTCTTGCCACAATAGGATTCTTTTACCATCCCCTAGAGTAGCCCGAGCCATTCCTTTGTATTGTGTAAGTAGCTTCGGAATACTTCTCCACCAAAACATTCCTTTATTTGGAAGATTTGGGAGGTTGTTTTCTTGAGTAGTATTTTTCCCATATCAATTTGATCCAAGGTAGATCCGCTCTTGTAAAAAACTTATGTAAATTCTTCATAAGGAGACAAGCCTCCGGTACTAATCAATTTGGTTGAGAATGGATATGGTAGTTTTATTATGCATATGTAAAAGGTTGGAAGTGAGGACTGGACCGAATTTATCATTATAGCCTTCTTTCAATTTTGATGACTATAGGCAAACAGGTCATGTACCAATGGCTTTGTGAGACTAAGAGATAGACCCAGATAGGTGAAAGGCATGACACCAACCTGAGAATTGAATGTAGAAGCAAGAATTTCCCTTTTTTTCATGACTGACATTGATCAGCACAATGTATGATTTTCCATAATTCACTTTTAATCCTGTTGAAAAGGCAAAGGAATTTATTAAAGATTTGAGGAGGTTCCCAAGTTGTCCACTACTCCTTGTTTTTGGATAAACATCACTACAAATCATTTTTGTTGTAGTGCATGGATAGTTGATACACTAGATGATTTCCTACGTATTGCTACTTGTTGCGGGAACTAAATATGCAAGGTTTAGATAAGTGATGTCCGATAAAAGCATTAATTTATTATTGGAAGAAGTGATGCAGCTATTAGTAGATTGTACACCATATAGATCCTGTATATATTTACAACACACACACACACACACACACACACACACACACACACACACACACACACACACACACACACACACACCAAATCAGTTGTGGGCACTCAGGTAATTTGCATAGTTTTGTTTGGGTAATCCGGTATAGAATCTCAATCTTTATAAGAAGTGATGCCCAAACTTATGCGTGAAATTTGGGCACCCAAAAATTCATTTCAGACACCCAATTTACCCAAGTTACCTGATACAAATAAGTGTCTATTTAAGTAGCAAATCAATAGATTTTGAAGAGTGACAACACAATGTCATCATGAAAGCAATCACTTTATGACATTGATGTAGATATTTTCTTGTATCACAGTTTCATCACAAAGGTTTGTAAAAAATAGTTTATCATAAGTAATATTTAAATAGCAAAGCTATAGTACCCGGAATATCAAAACACCTACACCCAAACTAGGGTCTAAGATAAGAAATTTAAGTTAATTCGGGTTTTGTCCCAAGTAATTTAGATTCACAACTTTGGGTATTTTTGCCCATCCCTCAACAAAATTGGTGTGGTAGTTGTGCCTTTTGTGGTCCACAAGATATAGGAACATTCAGTGGAAATATATTGAAAGAGTTCAAAGAAAAGGAAAGTACAAATGTAAAATTCCAGACCTAACTTCTGATTGCTTCCATCCAAAGCATCTAATACCAACCTTGTCACCGCTCGACCTCGTGCCAATAGATCTATGATGAGGGATCCGAAAGACCTTGATGAAGATATTTGGGACACCCTTTATTGCACAACGTGAGGTGCTATCATCAAGTATTGTGTCAATATCACTACCCTCGCTATCGGTGTCGCTTCTCCATATTGCCCCCTACTGATTCTATCAGCTCGACAACCATGCTGAAGGTTGTGTGCTTGACGAACTACTAGTGGTCTAATCTCCATGACACGCTTGATCCAATGTTGGAGGTGAGCCCTCGTCCTCAACACATCATGTACATTCTGATTCCTACCTTTGCATCCCTTGTTGCATTCATGTTTGCACTATTTGTTTCTTTTGCCTCGACGTGTTACTATTTAATCTCAGATTATGGTTTGTGATGTCGGTCACTCTAACATGTTCTTAGGGTTCATCGATTGACTCCATTCATAGAGTAAAAGTTTTATATCCTGAAGACACAATGATACCATCAATCATGGAATCTTTAGGCAAATATGGGGGATGTAGTGTCCATGAGCTCGACTGCGATTCATGTGGGTTTTGCGTAATTGCTTTTATTTCAATTTTTGGTTAGGGATCTATGGATATGGTATGCTTTTTATCAATCAAACCCTACTCAATATATTTGAGTTTGTGATTCCCTTAGTTGAAAAACTGAATTCCTTCTTCATTGTGGTTGTTTCTTATTTTGAAATTTTTTGTCACTTATAGTAAATATGTATGGTGGGTTGCTTTGATTTATGTTAAGTTTCATCACCATTGGATGTTGATATTTTTGTGCATATGTATGTATTGGATGGTGATATGATTGGCAATCCGAGGGAGCCTACTCAATGCTTGACCTAGGCTCCACAACCGAGACCTATACCATAAAGTTGCAAGTTCAAAGTCATTTTGGGAAGAAGTTTGCAAAAATACAAGAAACACCCATGAAGATGAAGCACGGTGCAAAAAATTGTTAGAAGAAGAACAATAATAAGTAGAAGTTCAATCCAAAAGGATGTACTTAGCCATTACAAGACTATTAACCATTTCCAACTCCATGAAAACACAAATGATGGGGAATGGCCTTGCAAGAGGAATGATGGCAAGAAATGGCGGTGTAAATCCACTATTGAGGCCAACTCCATGTGCTGCAAGCTTTTATATAGGAAAAGCAAGCCCGAAGAAGTAGCTTGACGGTCACTACCAAGTAATCAATGACTAAGGCTTTAGCTAGTCCAATGTTAGCTCGAATAAATGCATTGACTAGTTCTAATATAACTTCGATGAAGACTTTAGCAAGATCCGAGGCAGTGTTGCATCTGGTTCTAAAGAAACATTGTCAGTGACCATGCTACCTAGGACGAGGTAGCCACACAAGAAAAAGAAAATGGATGACAATTTGAGTGGACCATTCTGCTACTATAACATGTCCATGTCATAAATTAGAAAGTAAGAAATCATGTGAAAATTATTGCTAGTGTTGAAAAAAGAAATCTCCACATGTATATAATATTTTCAAGGCTAGACACTTATTTGTATTAGAAATAAGTGTCTATTTAAGTAGCACATCAAAAGATTTTGAAGAGTGACAACACAATGTCATCATAAAACCAATCACTTTATGACATTGATGTATATATTTTCTTGTATCATAGTTTCTTCATAAAGGTTTGTAAACAATAGTTTATCATAACTCATATTTAAATAGCAGTGCTTTAGTTCCACGAAAGGAGTGGTGCCTCTCAACACATCAAAAGGAGACTCCTTACAAAGCTCTTACAAAGTTCTGAAAAGCAAAGCAAAGGATATCAAAGAGATGTGTTCCATGATTGCAAGGGTCGCAAAATAACCTGTGTGCTGTCCAGAAGAAATATGTAGAGCTAGGAAGGCCAAATATATATATGTGAGTGGTACACAAATCAAAAACAGATAGTAAAGCAGAATAAATGCCCAAGTAACTTGTTCCTAGTTGCTGGTCTAAGTATGTCCTAGAACAGTAGTGATAGCATAGTAGAAACAAGGAGACAAAGGCACAACAGGCGATAACAGGGGGCTAAGTGCAAAACAGTCAAATCCTGAAATTTCAAGGGGCTAGATGTAGCACTAGTAGAAATCCTAAATTTATTTTTTTGATATTTTTCTCCAACTCACTAACAATGGAGGAGAATCCACAAAAAAGTTCAGCTCAAACAGAGGTAGGATGTGGCCTACAGAAAATCTTGAAGTTGCAGAAAACGTCGGGTTTAAACTTAAATCAATTTTTTCTTTATCTTCCCGATTTTTTTTGAATTTTTTGATGAGAGCACACAGGGTGTAGCCGAGTGTGGGTATGCCCAAATTTGAGTCAAGAATCTCCTGTAAATATTTCAGCCAAAACGAACAACCGAGCGAAAAGTTATGCCCGTTTTACTGAAGGGGGGTCGGAGTCGGTTTTCTAGAAATCCGAGTCGGGTTAGGGGTCGGGTTTGGAATCGGGTAAGTTTTTTTTTGGCGGCGTGGATGCAGCGGAAAGTGGAATTTGTGCAGATTGGTCCGAGGTGGTTGAGGGTGGGTTTAGGGTGGGTTTAGGGTGGAAATATATTGAAAGAGTTCAAAGAAAAGGAAAGTACAAATGTAAAACTCCGCACCCAACTTCTTATTCCTACCATCCAAAGCATCTAATACCAACCTTGTCGCCGCTCGACCTCGTGCCGATAGATCTATGATGAGGAATATGAAAGACCTCGATGAAGATGTTTGGGACACCCTTCATTGCACCATGTTAGGTGCTATCAACAAACATTGTGTCTATATCACTGCCATCGCCGTCGGTGTCGCTTCTCCATATTGCCCCTTCCGATTCTATCAGCTCAACATCTATTTTGAAGGTTGTGTGCTTGACGAACGACTAGTGGTCTACACGCCATGACACGCTTGATCCAATGTTGGAGGTGAACCAAGTCCCCAACACATCATGTACATTCTGAATCCTACCTTTGCATCCCTTGTTGCGTTCACATTTGCGTTGTTTGTTTCTTTCACCTCAATGTCCTACTATTTAATCTCAGATTATGGTTTGCAATGTTGGTCACTCTCACATGTTTTTAGGGTTGATCGATTGACTCCATTCATAGAGTAAAACTGATATTCCCTGAAGACTTAGTGAAACTAGCAATCATGGAATCTTTAGGCAAATATGGGGGATGTAGTGTCCATCGGCTCGACTATGATTAATGTGGGTTTGGCATAATTGCTTTTATGTGAATTTTTTGTTAGGGGTCTATGGATATGGTATGCCTTTTATCAATCAAACCCTACTCAATATATTTGAGTTTTTGATTCCCTAATTTGGAAAATCGATTACTTCTTCATTGTGTTTGTTTCCTATTTTGAATTTTTTGGTCACTTCTAGTAAATATGTATGGTGGGTTGCTTTGATTTATGTTAAGTTTCATCAGCATTGTATGTTGATAGTTTTATGCATATGTATGAATTGAATGGTGATGTGATTGGCAATCCGAGGGAGCCTGCTCAATGCTTGACCTAGGCTCCACAACCCAGACCTATACCATAATGGTGCAAGTTCAAAGTCATTTTGGGAAGAAGTATGTAAAAATGCGAGAAACACCCTTGAAGATGAAGTAGGGCGCAAACAATTATAAGAAGAAAACAATATTAAGTGGAAGTTCAATCCAAAAGGATGTACTTAGCCATTACAGGAACATTAACCATTTCCAAATCCATTATAAGACAAATGATGGGGAATGGCCTTGCAAGAGGAATGATGGCAAGAAATTATGGTGTAAATCCACCATTGAGCACAACTCCATGTGCCGCAAGCATTGACATACGAAAAGCAAGCCAGAAGAAGTAGTTCGATGGGCCACTCCCAAGTCATCAATGACTAAGGCTTCAGCTAGTCCAATGTCAGCTCGAATGAATGCATTGACTAGTTCCAATATAGCTTCGATGAAGATTTTAGCAAGATCCGAGGCACGTCCTCCGAGTGTTGCATCTGGGTTGAATATCGGATGAACCTGACCAAATCCAAGGAGTTGTTTGTATGGTTTCACTGGAGCATAAATGGCATTACCCCTGGTACATGACCAAGTATCCTTGTTATGAATCAGTTGAATTACTTGTAAAAGAATTTATAGTTCACAAAATTGCGTAAGCCTGCTATGATAATGGCAGTTGGAAAATATCTGACAAATGTGTTGCTTGCATGATTTGATGGACTGCTATCTTTTCATTCAGTTGAAATTGAAAGAGTTCAAAGAAAAGGAAAGTACAAATGTAAAACTCCGCACCCAACTTCTTATTCCTGCCATCCAAATCATCTAATACCAACCTTGTCGCCGCTCGACCTCGTGCCGATAGATCTATGATGAGGAATATGAAAGACCTTGATGAAGATGTTAGGGACACCCTTCATTGCACCATGTGAGGTGCTATCAACAAACATTGTGTCTATATCACTGCCATCGCCGTCGGTGTCGCTTCTCCATATTGCCCCTTCCGATTCTATCAGCTCAACGACCATTTTGAAGGTTTTGTGCTTGATGAATGACTAGTGGTCTACACACCATGACATGCTTGATCCAATGTTGTAGGTGAGCCAAGTCCCAAACACATCATGTACATTCTGATTCCAACCTTTGCATCCCTTGTTGCGTTCACATTTGCGTTGTTTGTTTCTTTCACCTCGATGTCCTACTATTTAATCTTAGATTATGGTTTGCAATGTTGGTCACTGTCACATGTTTTTAGGGTTGATCGACTGACTCCATTCATAGAGTAAAACTAATATGCCCTAAAGACAGAGTGAAACTAGCAATCATGGATTCTTTAGGCAAATATGGGGGATGTAGTGTCCATGGGCTCGACTACGATTAATGTGGGTTTGGCGTAATTGCTTTTATGTGAATTTTTTGTTAGGGGTCTCTGGATATGGTATGCCTTTTAACAATCAAACCCTACTCAATATATTTGAGTTTTTGATTCCCTAATTTGGAAAACCGATTACTTGTTCATTGTGTTTGTTTCCTATTTTGAAATTTTTGGTCACTTCTAGTAAATATGTATGGTGGGTTGCTTTGATTTATGTTATGTTTCATTAGCATTGTATGTTGATAGTTTTGTGCATATGTATGAATTGAATGGTGATACGATTGGCAATCCGAGGGAGCCTGCTCAATGCTTGACCTAGGCTCCACAACCCAGACCTATACCATAAAGGTGCATGTTCAAAGTCATTTTGGGAAGAAGTTTGTAAAAATGCGAGAAACACCCTTGAAGATGAAGCAGGGTGCAAACAATTATAAGAAGAAGAACAATATAAAGTGGAAGTTCAATCCAAAAGGATGTACTTAGCCATTACAGGACCATTAACCATTTCTTAATCCATGAAAAGACAAATGACGGGGAATGGCCTTGCAAGAGGAATGATGGAAAGAAATGGCGGTGTAAATCCACCATTGATCACAATTCCATGTGCCGCAAGCATTTACATAGGAGAAGCAAGCCAGAAGAAGTAGCTCGACGGGCCACTGCCAAGTCATCAATGACTAAGGCTTCAGCTAGTCCGATGTCAGCTCGAATGAATGCATTGAGTAGTTCCAATATAGCTTCGATGAAGATTTTAGCAAGATCCAAGGCAGGTTCTCTGGATGTTGGATCTGGTTTGAATATGGGGTGAACCTGACCAAATCCAAGTTGTTTTTTGTATGGTTTCACTGGAGAATAAATGGCATTACCCTAGGTATATGACCAAGTATATCAGTTGAACTCCTTGTAAAAGAATTTATTGTTCACAAAATTGCGTAAGCCTGCTATGATAATGGCAGTTGGAAAATATCTGACAAATGTGTTGCTTGCATGATTTGATGGACTGTTATCTTTTCATTCAGCTGAAATTGAAAGAGTTCAAAGAAAAGGAAAGTACAAATGTAAAACTCTGCACCCAACTTCTTATTCCTACCATCCAAAGCATCTAATACCAACCTTGTCACCGCTCGACCTCGTGCCCATAGATCTATGATGAGGAATATGAAAGACTGAAGGACCGAGAAGGCGACTAGAGGGGGGGGGGGGGTGAATAGGAGCCAATCAAAATTCTCCAACAGACCTTGGCCTATATCCCCAAAACAACCCACGTCAACCTCTGAACCGATCACCTAGACTACACACACCAACTCGTGGTGTACTAGCCCTAGGAGTGATCAACCACAGAAAAGTAACACAGAAAACAATTAACGAAGGTGGAATGAGTGACCAACTAGCCAAGAGACAAAGTGGGGTTCTATTTATAGCCCAAGAAGAAAAAGAGCCATTCAGATGGGTATTTCTTAGATCTTCATCGGACAAGTCCGATGGTCAAGGGACATGTCTGATGGAACAAGTTGGCGCAGGTTCTGGAGTCCGAGGGACTTGCCCGATGCCTCGGACAAATTGACTATCGGACAAGTCCTATGGTCATCGGACAAGTCCGACAGGGAAGTCCGACAGATTCAGAACAGCAACAACGAACCGCAAAGAAATATTGCAAAACTTTATCAAACGAACTCCAAAAATGACAAAATTTGGACCAGATGATCCTCAATACATCATGACCCTTATCCTAGGAGATCAACTCAACTGGCTCAAGAAATTATCACGAATTTCAGATCTCGTGCCAAGAACATCAAAAAGGGGAAACTTGAGAAATCCTTCAAATCGAAGGTGCTAAAGCCAATAATTCCATCAAGGATCCATAGAGGATTATCCTAGATCATCCTAGCAACAAGTTTCTCAAGAAATCCAGGCCAAAAACTCGTCCAAAAGTGAGATCAAAAATCACCATGAAAATGCTTCCGAAAATAGGAAAAAGGGAATTTCGGGATTCAAGTGAAGAGGGAAATCTTGAGCACAAAAATATTTCTCATATCATAGAAAGGTGCTTACAAGATTCATAGGTACAGGGCTAGGAAGCCACCCTCTTCCTCCCACTATTTGGAAGAGCAAGAGATGTCTCTCACACACCCACTACTCTCCTCTAAAACATTAAGTCCTCTCCTAGCACTTTGAATAGAGTCCTAACACAAAGCTAATGGGAAGAGAGACACCTCTCCCACTAGCCACACCTCTCCTTATATAGGCCTAGGGTCTATTGTCCACATGACCACTAAACCCTTGACCTACATAACACACCCACCTACCACCGGGGGCATAACTGTCCATCTTTTTCCTCATTGCCCGAATGCCATCGGACGCTTCACGTCTTTGCTTCATCTCAAAGCAAGCTCTGTGATGGTGCCACGTGCACCACCAACCACCGCCATCAGTTTTGAGGTCCAAACTAGGAAACCACCTTGCATGCTTCTCAAAGTGTGACTTCTCAATGTCGACGCGTGTCACCTTGTCCCGCGATCCTGACCACCGGCAAGTCTCTCCTAGTCCCTGTCCATCGGGCGCCCTTGTCACTTGCACCGGCATCCCGTTCGCCTTGACTTGGTCAACACGCAGTCTTCATCACCACCACGGTATTGAGGCTCAACCGCGAAATCATCCATGCTTCTTGCCTCTCCACGTGTACGGTGTGGATCACCCTTGACTTCACCCGACATCCCGATCGTCTGGCCCCAAGTCTCCTACTTGTGCCCGATCCTCTCGTCGTTGACGGCCAAGTTGACTCCAGTGACCTACACATCATGAGACAAGCAAACACATTTCCTATCTCCTGCAACATCACCAATATCTCCACCAACTCCGGTTAGTCATAACCATGATATGCAAACCCATGCAATCCCTGGATTCCCGTATTTCAACTCAAACACCAAATCCGCTCAAGTCAATTACTCATCACAAATATAGCAAATCATGGCACATATCCACATGGTTTCTCAATCTCCCCCTTGATGAGTACATTGACAACACCAAATGCACAAAGATTAGAGATTGAAATGCGAAGCCGAATAAGCACATCCAAATGGCCAAACCCAAAGAAAAGGTGAAAACAAGCCATCTAGCAAGTAGAGATCACAAAACCAAGAGTTGGCAAAGAAAGCGACTTGAGACGCAAAGAATGTGAAAAGTGCAAGAACCGCTCAAGATCATGATATGCTCCCCCTCAAGTTGTGGTAGGTCTCATGTAGTGCAAAATGGATCATATGAATTTCTTAGCATTATTTGTGCATGACCCCAAAATTTTCTCCCCATTTGGCAATGAACTCATCAAAGAAGCAAAAGAACAAGCAGACATGCAATCCATGAAAATGCAAACTTAAGGAGCTTCAACAATTATGCAAACAAGCATTTCACTTTGCTAACCATAACCATTGTGTCATAAAGTGTAAAGGCAATAGCTCCCAATCATGCAAAGATCAAAAATAGATAGCAAGGCATAAACACCATGAGCTATATAGGCTAAGCAGAAAGATTGACTAGCTTAGATAGAATCAAATTTTGCTTATCATGAGAAATCTTCCATCACATGTGTAAGTACTCTCATCCAAGGCAAAACATGCACCAAGTGAATCATATGAATCTAGCCAGTTTCAATCTCAACAAGGGCAACAAGCACTCGCAGAAAATGAGCTCTACAAATGCTCACATATGAAATAGAGACTCAGTTGATCAAGTGATTATAGTTTATCCTCATGTGTCCTCTTATCCATGCGGAGGGTCACACGACTGGGTACGGCAAACACCCTGAGGCTTCAAGTCACAATGTTTGGATTTAGCATTATTGAGTAGTTCTTGATCAAAGCTCTTAGCAGATTTTTTTTTCAAGATTATGCACAAGACAAAAGAGCATGCCTTTGCGGCAAAAGGAACACATGTTCCCACAATGTTTCATCATGAGCTAAACATTTGCAAAGCCTTCCATTTCGCAAACACAAGGTGCCAAAGCCAAGACATCCTCTAGAATAGCCTCAATGCAAGCTTCAACAAGGATAAAAGCAATTACACACATGGTGAGCAAGTTTTAGCAAGATTAGATCATAAGGTTCAGAAGAAGCTCAGTTTATCTTTAAGATTAGCAAGTTGCTCACATGAGTTTATAACCGGCCATCTAGAAAATTTAAGCATGAGAGATTACCATCACATCCACACAACTTAGCTCAAGCTCAATCATAGCAAAGAGAAATGCAAGAAGGCATAAGAATCAAAGCTCATCTACCAATGCATATATTACATATGAGATGCAATGCAAAATGGTAAGATATATATATGCAAGAGAAAACCAACTCCCCCTCAAATGATGCCATAGGGATGACAAACACCAAGTTCCCCCCGAAGAAAAGCATGTCTCGAAGCATCTAGTGGCTTGGTGAGGATATCAGCTAGTTGGTTTTTGGTATCAATGAATTGGAGCTCAACGTCTCCCTTCTCAACATTGTCTCTCAGGAAGTGAAATTACACATTGATATGTTTGACCTTACCATGTTGGACTGGGTTTTTGGCTAAGCATATAGCACTGGAGTTATCACACATGAGTGGAACACCTTTAAAAGTTAACCCATAGTCCCTCATGGTAGATACAACCCATAGGATTTGTGAGCAGTAGCTAGCAGCAGCTACATACTCAGCCTCTGTGGTGGATTGAGCAACACTCGACTGCTTACGAGAAGACCAACAGATCAAAGAAGTACCCAAGAAATGGCAAGTACCAGAAGTGCTCTTCCTATCAATTCTACACCCAGCAAAGTCCGCATCCGAATACCCAATGAGATCGCGAGATGAAGATGCAAAGTACCAAAGACCGAACTCAAGGGTGTATTTGAGATACCTGAAGATGCGCTTGACAGCATTGCGATGAGTCACCCTTGGGGAAGCTTGAAAGCGAGCACAAAGACACACCGCAAAGTGTGTGTCGGGTCTTGTCGCTGTCAGGTACAAGAGGGAGCCAATCATGCTCCTGTACTCCCTTTGATCCACCGTTTCACAGTTTTCATCAGGGTCAAGAGCCGTTGTAGTGGACATTGGTGTAGACAACGGCTTCACATTGACCATGTCGAACTTCTTCAGAAGATCCTTCGTGTACTTGGCTTGATGTATGAAAGTGCCTTGCTTGCACTGCTTGATTTGAAGCCCAAGAAAGAAGGTGAGTTCTCCCATCATCGATATCTGAAATTCACTCTTCATAGCTTCCTGAAACCTGGACACAAGAGCATAAGAGGAACCACCAAAGATGATATCATCCACGTAAATCTAAACCATTAGAAAGTCATTGCCATGCTTGATAGTGAACAAGGTTTTATCAACACACCCCATAACATACCCATGCTCTAGCAAGAAGGTCTTAAGCCTAGCATACCATGTCCTAGGTGCTTGCTTTAGCCCGTACAAAGCCTTCTGAAGCTTGTATACACGGTTTGGGTATTTGTGGTGCTCAAAGCCAGGGGGTTGCCTCACATACACTTCTTCCTCTATGAAACCATTTAGGAAAGCACTCTTGACATCCAATTGATAAAGTCTAATACCCTTGGAGGCAGCAAATGCAAGCAAGATCCTAATGGCTTCTATGCGAGCAACAGGAGCAAAGGTTTCACCATAATCTAAGCCCTCCACTTGGCTAAAACCTTGAGCAACTAGCCTAGCCTTGTTTCTCACAACCTCACCATCCTCGCCATGTTTGTTTTTGAACACCCACTTGGTTCCTATGACATTGACATTTTTGGGAGGCTCTATAAGGGTTCAGACTTTGTTTCTCACAAAGTTTTCCAACTACTCATGCATGGCATTAACCCAATGTTAATCAGATAGTGCGTGTCCAACATCCCGGGGTTCAAAGGTTGCAACAAAGAGAGAATTGGTAAAGCAAGCTAGATGTGTAGACATTGACCTTGTTGTCCTCTCATAGAGATTACCGATCATCTGTTGAGGTGGATGTCGACGTTGAATGTGGTGAGGAGCCTCTCTCTCAGAGTGTACCTCCCCATCAACCACAACTGGAGCTTGCTCGACAGCTGCTGAAGTCGATGTAGAAGCTTCTGGACCCTCTGCTGGAGTAGTGGTAGCAGCAGGAACAAGCTCAGATGAGAGATGAAGTGAATCATCATCATCATCATCAAAGCCCTGTAGGTCCTCTTCTACAAAGATGCTCTCCTTCATCTCTTTGTCACCTGCAGACACAATCACATTCCTTGCACAAGAGCTTGATTCATCAAAGGTTACATCGTAGGATTCTACGATGGTGTTAGTCTCCAGATTCAAAACTCTGTAGGAATGACCATGAAGAGAGTAACCAAGAAAGATTCCATCAGAAGACCTTGACTCAAACTTATCAAGATTGCCACGCTTGAGAATAAAGCACTTGCAACCAAAGGCATGCAAATGAGAAACCAAGGGCTTTCTCCCAAAACGCAGCTCATAAGAAGTCATATTAAGAATTGAGCGCAGGAAAATTCGATTGGAAACATAGCAAGCAGTGCTAATGGCCTCAGCCCAGAACCACCTTGTAGTCCTATGCTCATCGAGCATCATCCGGGCCATCTCCACTAAGGTTCTATTCTTTCTTTCAACCACACCGTTCTGTTGGGGAACCCGAGGTGCTGAAAACTGATGCTCAATGCCATGCTCAAGACAGAAAGCATCAAAGGAGGAGTTCTTGAACTCAGTGCCATTATCACTGCGAATTGCTCATAATGCACCAGGGAGTTCCTTGAACAACCTCAAAGCTAAGCTCCGAAAGTGATGAAACACTTCATCCTTGCTCTTAAGAAAGTAGACCCAAGAGTAGCGAGAGTAGTCATCAACAATCACAAGAACATACCACTTCCCACCCGCCGAAAGAACCCGAGAAGGACCAACAGTGTCCATGTGAAGCAACTCTTCAGGGCGTTTAGTCATCACCAAATTGATTGGTGTATGAGAAGCGGCAATCATTTTCCCATGACAACAAGGAGCACAAACCAAATCCTTATCAAATTTGAGCTTAGGCAATCCTTGGATCAAACCTAGGCCACTCAAGCAACATAACAAGTCAAAGCTCATGTGACCCAGTCTCCTATGCCATTTCCAAAGCTCAGAAGAAGATTGAGCAAACAAGCACTTGTGAGAACCAGGAGAGCCAGCAAAATCAGCCTGAAAAACTCTACCAATGCGAGAAATCCCACAAACCAAGGAACCACTCGAATCAAGAACACAAGAAGCATTCGACTTAAAGCGCACTTCCAAACCAACATCAAGAAGCTTTACCGCGCCCCTTCCCTTCACTCTTCCTCTCTTGTCATCTCCAAAGGTCACATACTTCCGACGCTTCAAGTGAGTGAGGCTGGAGAACCACTTTGCATTTCCGGTCATGTGGCGCGAACACCCGGAATCCATCAACCACTTGTTCTCCAAGCCTCCACCTGCTGCCTCGCTTGTGTCAGAGTCGGATCCAGAGTCGGTGTCGTGGTCGTTCTTTGCCATGAAGCAATGCCCAGTGAAGTCATCCTTCCTCTTGACTCATGGCTTTTCAACCTCCTCCTCCGAGCTTGAAAGGCCTTCGCTTGATATGAGGTCGACATCGCTCAAGGCAGCAACGCAGGCGCGTGCAATGGCCTTGGCGAACTTCTTGGAGTTCTTGCCCTTCTTGTAGAAGTGGTTCCTCTTCTGCTTGAAGTCTTCAGTGTTGTTGTTGCGGTACCCGGCCTTCTTCTTCTTCTTGGGACAATCAGCGATGAAGTGTCCCGGGTCACCGCACTCGAAGCAGGTTCTTGAACCACCTCCTCTTCTCTCCTTCCGGTTGTTGTAGAACTTTCTGAACTTCCTTGTGAGCAAGGACAACTCCTCGTCAGGAATGCACTCCATCTGTTCATCGGAAGCTGCAACAAGAGAAGACAAAGCAAACTCCAAGGAAGACTTGTCAAGTGAGGGGTTAGTTCCATGAGAAGCACAACTGTGATCACCCTTCTGAGAACTAGAAACCAAAGCCATGCTAGAAGCAGGAATAGCAAGATTAGGACAAGATTTCCTAGACAGTTCATGAGATTTCAGCTTGCTATACAGTTGCTCACAGTTCAGGGTATTGAATTCAGCAGTTTCTTCTAGAGCAGCAATTTTAACCCCCCAAACATTCTCATCAAGTGAGTACAACAGTTGCTTAGCTCTATCATTGTCATTGTACACAAGGGTACCACAAGCCCGCAAGTTGCACACAATTGCCTCAAACCTACGAAAAGTGTCATCTAGTGACTCACCCGGTTTTTGAGCAAAGGTTTGGTACTGTCTATTGTAAGAATCCTTACGCATAGACTTGACCTGGTTGGTACCCTATCATGAGCAGTGTCAAGGTGTGCAACCCTATCATGTTCGCTCCTACCAAGTCCAAAAAGCAGAATATTGACAGCTTTGGAGTTGTTCTCATACCTGAGTAACTCACCTGTAGAAGCAGTGTTCAGGTCTTGTGGTATAGCATACTCCTGATCAACAATCTCCCAAATTGAACGTCCTTGACTCAGCAGATACGCCTTGGTCCGTGACTTCCAGTAGGGGAAGTCCTCTCCATCGAACATCCATAGCTTGACAGCACACTTCTCCATGTCACCATCGGATCACAAAGCCGGTGAAGGTCAACTAGTGATCAAATCGGCTCTGATACCAATTGAAGGACCGAGAAGGCGACCAGAGGGGGGGGGGGTGAATGGGAGCCAATCAAAATTCTCCAAGAGACCTTAGCCTATATCCCAAAAACAACCCACGTCAACCTCTGAACCGATCACCTAGACTACACACACCAACTCGTGGTGTACTAGCCCTAGGAGTGATCAACCACAGCAAAGTAACACAGAAAACAATTAACGAAGGTGGAATGAGTGACCAACTGGCCAAGAGGCAAAGTGGGATACTATTTATAGCCCAAGAAGAAAAAGAGCCATTCGGATGGGTATTTCTCAGATCTTCATCGGACAAGTCCGATGGTCATCGGACATGTCCGATGGAACAAGTTGGCGCAGGTTCTGGAGTCCAAGGGACTTGCCCGATGCCTCGGACAAATTGACCATCGGACAAGTCCTATGGTCATCGGACAAGTCTGACAGATTCAAAATAGCAACAGCGAACCGCAAAGAAAAATTGCAAAACCTTATCAAACAAACTCCAAAAATCACAAAATTTGGACCAGATGAGCCTCAATACATCACGACCCTTATCCTAGGAGATCAACTCAATTGGCTCAAGAAATCATCACGAATTTTAGATCTCGTGCCAAGAACACCAAAAAGGGGAAACTTGAGAAATCCTTCAAATCGAAGGTGCTAAAGCCAATAATTCCATCAAGGATCCATAGAGGATTATCCTAGCTCATCCTAGCAACAAGTTTCTCAAGAAATCCGGGCCAAAAACTCGTTCAAAAGTGAGATCGAAAATCACCACGAAAATGCTTCCGAAATAGGAAAAAGGGAATTTCGGGATTCAAGTGAAGAGGGAAATCTTGAGCACAAAAATACTTCTCATATCATAAAAAGGTGCTACCAAGATTCATAGGTACAAGGCTAGGAAGCCACCCTCTTCCTCCCACTATTTGGAAGAGCAAGAGATGTCTCTCACACACCCACTACTCTCCTCTAAAATATGAAGTCCTCTCCTAGCACTTTGAATAGAGTCCTAACACAAAGCTAATGGGAAGAGAGACACCTCTCCCACTAGCCACACCTCTCCTTATATAGGCCTAGGGTCTATTGTCCACATGACCACTCTACCCTTGACCTACATAACACACCCACCTACCATCGGGGGCATAACCGTTCATCTTTTTCCTCATCGCCCGAATGTCATCAGATGCTTCACGTCTTTGCTTCATCTCGAAGCAAGCTCTGTGATGGTGCCACGTGCACCACCAACCACCGCCACCGGTTTTGGGGTCCAAACCGGGAAACCGCCTTGCACGCTTCTCAACCGCAAAATCGTCCGTGCGTGCTTCTTGCCTCTCCACGTGTACGGTGTGGATCACCCTTGACTTCACCCGGCATCTCGATCGTCTGGCCCCAAGTCCCCTACTTGTGCCCGATCCTCTCACCGTTGACCGCCAAGTTGACTCCAGTGACCTACACATCATGAGACAAGCAAACACATTTCCCATCTCCTGCAACATCACCAATATCTCCACCAACTTCGGTTAGTCATAACCATGATATGCAAACCCATGCAATCCCTGGATTTCCGCATTTCAACTCAAACACCAAATCCGCTCAAGTCAATTACTCATCACAAATATAGCAAACCATGGCACATATCCACATGGTTTCTCAATCTCTCCCTTGATGAGTACATTGACAACACCAAATGCACAAAGATTAGAGATTGAAATGCGAAGCCGAATAAGCACATCCAAATGGCCAAACCCAAGGAAAAGGTGAACACAAGCCATCTAGCAAGTAGGGATCACAAAACCAAGAGTTGGCAAAGAAAGCGACTTGAGACGCAAAGAATGTGAAAAGCGCAAGAACCACTCAAGATCATGATATGCTCCCCCTCAAGTTGTGGTAGGTCTCATGTAGTGCAAAATGGATCATAAGAATTTCTTAGCATTATTTGTCCATGACCCCAAAATTTTCTCCCCCTTTGGCAATGAACTCATCAAAGAGGCAAAAGAAC
Organism: Eleusine coracana subsp. coracana; assembly: GCA_032690845.1. NCBI lineage: Eukaryota > Viridiplantae > Streptophyta > Magnoliopsida > Poales > Poaceae > Eleusine > Eleusine coracana. The sequence continues at coordinate 50,226,235 of CM064430.1, forward strand.
AAGCAAACATGCAATGCATGAAAACGCAAACTTAATGAGCTTCAACAATTATGCAAACAAGCATTTAACTTGCTAACCATAACCATAGTGCCATGAAGTGTAAAGGCAATAGCTCCCAATCATGCAAAGATCAAAAATAGATAGCAAGGCATAAACACCATGAGCTATACAGGCAAAGCAGAAAGATTGACTAGCTTAGATAGAATCAAATTTTGCTTATCATGAGAAAATCTGCCACCACATGTGTAAGTACTCTCATCCAAGGCAAAACAAGCACCAAGTGAATCATAAGAATCTAGCTAGTTTCAATCTCAACAAGGGCAACAAGCACTCGCAGAACAATATTAAGTGGAAGTTCAATCCAAAAGGATGTACTTAGCCATTACAGGATCATTAACCATTTCCAAATCCATGAAAACACAAATGATGGGGAATGGCCTTGCAAGAGGAATGATGGCAAGAAATGGCGGTGTAAATCCACTATTGAGCCCAACTCCATGTGCCGCAAGCATTTACATAGGAAAAGCAAGCCCGAAGAAGTAGCTCGAGGGGCCACTGCCAAGTCATCAATGACTAAGGCTTCAGCTAGTCTGATGTCAGCTCGAATGAATGCATTGACTAGTTCCAATATAGCTTCGATGAAGATTTTAGCAAGATCCAAGGCAGGTTCTCTAGATGTTGGATCTGGTTTGAATATGGGGTGAACCTGACCAAATCCAAGGTGTTGTATGTATGGTTTCACTGGAGGATAAATGGCATTACCCCAGATATATGACCAAGTATTTCTGTTGAACTCCTTGTAAATGAATTTATAGTTCACAAAATTGCGTAAGCCTGCAGTGTAATGGCAGTTGGAAAATATCTGACAAATGTGTTGCTTGCATGAGTTGATGAACTATTATCTTTTCATCCTTGGCGAAGGATAATAAATGTGGATATAGTACCTTGTTAACATTACCATTTCATAGGTCTTGCCAGAATAGGATTCTTTTACCATCCCCTAGAGTAACCCGAGCCATTCCTTTGTATTGTGTAAGTAGCTTTAGAATACTTCTCCACCAAAATGATCCTTTATTTGGAACATTTGGGAGGTTGTTTTCTTGAGTAATATTTTTCCCATATCAATTTGACCCAAGGTAGATCCTCTCTTGTAAAAAACTTATTTAAATTCTTTATGAGGAGACAAGCCACCGGTACTAATCAATTTGGTTGAGAATGGAATTTGTAGTTTTATTGTGCAGATGTAAAAGGTTAGAAGTGAGGATTGGACCGAATTTACCATTATTGCCTTCTTTCAATTTTGGTGACTATAGGCAAGTGGGTCATGTACTGATGGCTTTGTGAGGCTAAGAGATAGAGCCAGATAGGTGAAAGGCATGGCACCAACCTGAGAATTGAATGTAGAAGCAAGAATTTCCATTTTTGTTGAAGGCTCCTCATGATTGACCTGCCGAGTTTGGGCTCGCAAAGAAGAGAATGCTGCTAGATCTTGCCGGAATTGAGCTGACGGAGAAGAGGATGCCGCAGCATTTTTGTTGGAATTGCAGCGCGAGGTTGCTGATGCCAACGGTGACAAGCAAAATTCTCAGACAATAGATGGTGGTGGCGCTGTTTCTCCGTTGCCGCCTCCATCTTACTCTGATGTCGTACATCTGAATCTGATGTCCCTTTCATCCCGCGGCAGTCACCCTGTTTCCGTTACAACATGGAAACCAAACAATCTCCGGTTTTTGATACTTTGTTTATGATTCCAACATATTTTGATTACGGTTGCGTTTGTGTTACAATAATCAAACCAAACGCCGTCTAGATGATTTCCTGTGTATTGCTACTTGTCGCGGGAACTAAACATGCAAGGTTTAGATAAGTGATGGCCGATAAAAGCATTAATTTATTAATGGAAGAAATGATGCAACTATTAGTAGATTGTACACCATATAGAACCTATATATTTACAACACACACACACACACACACACCAAATCAGTTGTGGACACTCAGGTAATTTGCATAGTTTTGTTTGGGTAATCGGGTATAGAATTTCAATCTTTATAAGAAGTGATATCCAAACTTAGGCGTGAAATTTGGGCACCCAAAATATCAGTTCAGACACCCAATTTACCCAAGTTACCTGATACAAATAATTGTCTATTTAAGTAGCAAATCAATAGATTTTGAAGAGTGACAACACAATGTCATCATAAAAGCAATCACTTTATGACATTGATGTAGATATTTTCTTGTATTATAGTTTCAACACAAAGGTTTCTAAAAAATAGCTTATCATAACTCATATTTAAATAACAGAGCTTTAGTACACGAAATATCAAAACACCTACACTCAAACTAGAGTCCAAGACCAGAAATTTAAGGTAATTCGGGTTTTGTCCCGGGTAATTCAGATTCACAACTTTGGGTATTTTTGCCCATCCCTCAACAAAATTTGTGTGGTTGTTGTGCCTTTAGTGGTCCACAGGATTTAGGAACATTTAGTTGAAATATATTGAAAGAGTTCAAAAAAAAGGAAAGTACAAATGTAAAATTCCGCACCCAACTTCTGATTCCTTCTATCCAAAGCATCTGATACCAACCTTGTCGCCGCTCAACCTCGTGCCAATAGATCTATGATTAGGGATCCAAAAGACCTTGATGAAGATATTTGGGACACCCTTTATTTCACAACGTGAGGTGCTATCATCAAATATTGTGTCTATATTACTGCCCTCGCTATCGGTGTCGCTTCTCTATATTGCCCCTGCTGATTCTATCAGCTCGGCAACCATGCTGAAGGTTCTGTGCTTGACGAACTACTTGTGGTCTAATCTCCAAGACATGCTTGATCCAATGTTGGAGGTGAGCCCTCTTCTCCAACACATCATGTACATTCTAATTCCTACCTTTGCGTCCCTTGTTGCGTTCACGTTTGTGCTGTTTGTTTCTTTTGCCTCGATGTGTTACTATTTAATCTCAGATTATGGTTTGTGATGTCGGTCACTCTTACATGTTTTTTAGGGTTCATCGATTGACTCCATTCATAGAGTAAAAGTCTTATATCCTGAAGACACAATGCTATAATCAATCATGAAATCTTTAGGCAAATATGGGGGATGTAGTGTCCATGAGCTCAACTGCGATTCATGTGGGTTTTGTGTAATTGCTTTTATGTGAATTTTTGTTAGGAATCTATAGATATGGTATGCTTTTTATCAATCAAACCCTACTACATATATTTGAGTTTGTGATTCCCTTATTTGAAAAAAAAGAATTACTTCTTCATTGTGTTTATTTTCTATTTTGAAACTTTTTTGTGTCATAAAACCAATGTCATCAATAGATTTTGAAGAGTGACAACACAATGTCATCATAAAACCAATCACTTTATACTCCTTAGAGAACAAATCCAAATCCAAGGAGTTGTTTGTATGCTTTCACTAGAGAATAAATGTCATTACCCTAGATATATGATCAAGTATCCTTGGTATCAATCAGTTATACTCCTTGTAAAAGAGTTTCTAGTTCACAAAATTGATCGTAAGCCTACTGTGATAATGGTAGTTGGAAAATATCTAGCAAATGTGTTGCTTGCATGACTTGACGGACAGTTATCTTTTCATCCTTGATGAAGGAGAATAAATGTTGATGTAGTACCTAGTTAACATTACCATTTCATAGGTCTTGCCAGAATAGGATTGTTTTTCTATCCCTAGAGTAGCCTGAGCCATTCCTTTGTATTGTGTAAGTAGCTTCAGAATACTTCTCCACCATAACGATCCTTTATTTCAAAGATTTGGGAGGTTGTTTCTCGAGTAGTATTTTTCCCATATCAATTTGACCCAAGGTAGATCTGCTCTTGTAAAAAAACTTATGTAAATTTTTCATGAGGAGAGCGTCATTATGATTTGAAGTCTGATCACTCCTAGTCCTCCATTTGATTTTGGCTTACACACCTTTCTCCATGGAGCTAGTGGTGGTTTCTCTGCATTCATATCAGCTCCCCTCCAAATACAATGTAGCTAGTGTTGGTACATATAATTGTGCACATGTAAAAGGTTGGAAGTGAGGACAGGACTAAATTTACCATTTGTAACATTCCCCCTTGTATTAGAAACATGGATGTCCCAGATAGACTTCTTTCAATTCCGGTGACTATAGGCAAACAATCTTGTATTAATGGCTTTGTGAGACCAAAAGGTAGATCCAGATAGGTGAAAGGCATGGCACCAACCTAACAATTGAAAGTAGAAGCAATAATTTCTATTTTTTCATGACTGACATTGATTGGCACAATGTATGATTTTTTATAACTCACTTTATGTGGAGGTTCCCAAGGTGTCCGCTACTCCAATTGTTTTTGGGCAAACATCACGATAAATCATTTTCGTTGTAGAACATGGATAGTCGAAACACTAAATGATTTTCTGTGTGGTGCTACTTGGTGCGGGAACTAAACATGTAAGGTTTAGATAAGTGATGGCTGATAAAAACATTAATTTATTATTGGAAGATATTTACAACACACACACACACGCACACACACAGACACACGCACACACACAGACACACACACACACACACACACACACACACACACACACACCAAATCAGTTGTGGGCACTCAGGTAATTTGCATAGTTTTCTTTGGGTAATCTATTATAGAATTTCAATCTTTATAAGAAGTGATTCCCAAACTTATGCGTGAAATTTGGGCACTCAAAAATTCATTTCAGACACCCAATTTACCCAAGTTACCTAATGCAAATAAGTGTCTATTTAAGTAGCAAATCAATAGATTTTGAAGAGTGACAACACAATGTCATCATAAAACCAATCACTTTATGACATTGATGTTGATATTTTCTTGTATCACAGTTTTATCATAAAGGTTTGTAAACAATTGTTTATTATAACTCATATTTAAATAGCAGTGCTTTAATACTCGGAATATCAAAACACCTACACCCAAACTAGAGTCCAAGACCAGAAATTTAAGGTAATTCGGGTTTGGTAATTTTGAGTATGTTGCCCATCCCTCAACAACATTTGTGTGGTCACTATGTCTTTAGTGGTCCACAGGATATAGGAACATTCAGTTCAAATTGAAAGAGTTCAAAGAAAAGGAAAATACAAATGTAAAACTCCGCACCCAACTTCTTATTCCTACCATACAAAGCATCTAATACCAACCTTGTCGCCGCTCGACCTCGTGTCGATGGATCTATGATGAGGAATATGAAAGACCTTGATGAAGATGTTTGGGACACCCTTCATTGCACCACGTGAGGTGCTATCATCAAACATTGTGTCTATGTCACTGCCATCGCCGTCGTTGTCGCTTATCCATATTACCCCTACTGATTCTATCAGCTCGACAACCATGTTGAAGGTTGTGTGCTTGACAAACTACTTGTGGTCTAATCTCCATGACACGCTTGATCCAATGTTGGAGGTGGGCCCTCGTCCCCAACACATCATGTACATTCTGATTCCTACCTTTGCATCCCTTGTTGCGTTCGCATTTGCGTTGTTTGTTTCTTTCACCTCGATGTCCTACTATTTAATCTCAGATTATGGTTTGAAATGTTGGTCACTCTCACATGTTTTTAGGGTTGATCAATTGACTCCATTCATAGAGTAAAACTGATATGCCCTAAAGACACAGTGAAACTAGCAATAATGGAATCTTTAGGCAAATATGGGGGATGTAGTGTCCATGGGCTCGACTACGATTAATGTGGGTTTGGCATAATTGCTTTTATGTGAATTTTTTGTTAGGGGTCTATGGATATTGTATGCCTTTTATCAATCAAACCCTACTCAATATATTTGAGTTTTTGATTCCCTAATTTGGAAAATTGATTAACTTCTTCATTGTGTTTGTTTCCTACTTTGAAATTTTTGGTCACTTCTAGTAAATATGTAAGGTGGGTTGCTTTGATTTATCTTAAGTTTCATCAGCATTGTATGTTGATAGTTTTGTGCATATGTACGAATTGAATGGTGATATGATTGGCAATCCCAGGGAGCCTGCTGAATGCTTGACCTAGGCTCCACAACCCGGACCTATACCATAAAGGTGCAAGTTCAAAGTCATTTTCGGAAGAAGTTTGTAAAAATGCGAGAAACGCCCTTGAAGATGAAGCAGGGTGCCAACAATTATAAGAAGAAGAACAATATTAAGAGGAAGTTCAATCCAAAAGGATGTACTTAGCCATTACAGGACCATTAACCATTTCCAAATCCATGAAAAGACAAATGTGCCGCAAGCATTTACATAGGAAAAGAAAGCCAGAAGAAGTAGCTCGACGGGCCACTGCCAAGTCATCAATGACTAAGGCTTCAGCTAGTCCGATGTCAGCTCGAATGAATGCATTGACTAGTTCCAATATAGCTTCGATGAAGATTTTAGCAAGATCCAAGGCAGGTCCTCCGAGTGTTGCATCTGGTTTGAATATCGGATGAACCTGAGCAAATCCAAGGAGTTGTTAGTATGGTTTCACTGGAGCATAAATGGAATTACCCCTGGTATATGAGCAAGAATCCTTGTTATGAATCAGTTGAACTACTTGTAAAAGAATTTATAGTTCACAAAATTGTGTATGCCTGCTATGATAATGGCAGTTGGAAAATATCTGACAAATATGTTGCTTGCATGACTTGATGGACTGTTATCTTTTCATTCAGTTGAAATTCAAAGAGTTCAAAGAAAAGGAAAGTACAAATATAAAACTCTGCACCCAACTTCTTATTCCTACCATCCAAAGCATCTAATACCAACCTTGTCGCCGCTCGACCTCGTGCCGATAGATCTATGATGAGGAATATGAAAGACCTTGATGAAGATGTTTGGGACACCCATCACTGCACCACGTGAGGTGCTATCAACAAACATAGTGTATATATTACTGCCATCACCATCGGTGTCGCTTCTACATATTGCCCCTACCGATTCTATCAGCTCAAACAGCCATGTTGAAGGTTGTGTGCTTGATGAACGACTAGTGGTCTACACGCCATGACATTCTTGATCCAATGTTGGAGGTGAGCCAAGTCCCCAACACATCCCCAACACATCATGTACATTCTGATTCCTACCTTTGCATCCCTTGTTGTGTTCACATTTGCGTTGTTTGTTTCTTTCATCTCGATGTCCTACTATTTAATCTTAGATTATGGTTTGCAATGTTGGTCACTCTCACATGTTTTTAGGGCTGATCGATTGACTCCACTCATAGAGTAAAACTGATATGCCCTGAAGACATAGTGAAACTAGCAATCATGGAATCTTTAGGCAAATATGGGGGATGTAGTGTCAGTGGGCTCGACTACGATTAATGTGGGCTTGGTGTAATTGCTTTTATGTGAATTTTTTGTTAGGGGTCTATGGATATGGTATGCCTTTTATCAATCAAACCCTACTCAATATATTTGAGTTTCTCATTCCCTAATTTGGAAAATTGATTACTTCTTCATTGTGTTTGTTTCCTATTTTGAAATTTTTGGTCACTTCTAGTAAATATGTATGGTGGGTTGCTTTGATTTATTTTAAGTTTCATCAGCATTTTATGTTGATAGTTTTGTACATATGTATGAATTGAATGGTGATATGATTGGCAATCCGAGGGAGCCTGCTCAATGCTTGACCTAGGCTCCACAACCCAGACCTATGCCATAAAGATGCAAGTTCAAAGTCATTTTCGGAAGAAGTTTGTAAAAATGCAAGAAACACCCATGAAGATGAAGCAGGGTGCAAACAATTATAAGTAGAAGAACAATAATAAGTGGAAGTTCAATCCAAAAGGATGGAGTTAGCCATTACAAGATCATTAACCATTTCCATCTTCATGAAAAGACAAATGATGGGGAATGGCCTTGCAAGAGGAATGATGGCAAGAAATGGCAGTGTAAATCCACTATTGAGCTCAACTCTATGTGCCGCAAGCATTTACATAGGAAAAGCAAGCCCGAAGAAGTAGCTCGACGGTCACTGCCAAGTCATCAATGACTAAAGCTTCAGCTAATCCGATGTCAGCTCGTATTAATGCATTGACTAGTTCTGATATAGCTTCGATGAAGACTTTAGCAAGATCCAAGGTAGATCCTCCGAGTGTTGCATCTGGTTCCAAAGAAACATTGTCAATGACCATACTACCTAGGACGAGGTTGCCACACAAGAAGAAGAAAATGGATGAAAATTAGAGCAGACCATTCTACTACTATAACATGTCTATGTCATAAATTAGAAAGTAAGAAATCATATGAAAATTATTGCTAGTGCTGAAAAAAGAAATCTCCACATGAATATAATATTGCCAAGGCTAGACACTTGTTTTGATACAAATAAGTGTCTATTTAAGTAGCACATCAATAGATTTTGAAGAGTGACAACACAATGTCATCATAAAACCAATCACTTTATGACATTGATGTAGATATTTTCTTGTATCACAGTTTTATCATAAAGGTTTGTAAACAATAGTTTATCATAACTCATATTTAAATAGTAGTGCTTTAGTACCCTGGAATATCAAAACACCTACACCCAAACTAGAGTCCAAGACCAGAAATTTAAGGGTAATTTGGGTTTGGACCCGGGTAAATCCGATTCACAATTTTGAGTATGTTTGCCCATCCCTCAAGAAAATATGTGTGGTCACTATGTAGTGGTCCACAGGATATAGGAACATTCAGTTGAAATTGAAAGAGTTCAAAGAAAAGGAAAGTACAAATGTAAAACTCTGCACCCAACTTCTTATTCCTGCCATCCAAAGCATCTAATACCAACCTTGTCGCTACTCGATCTCATGCCGATAGATCAATGATGAGGAATATGAAAGACCTTGATGAAGATGTTTGGGACACCCTTCATTGCACAACGTGAGGTGCTATCAACAAACATTGTGTCTATATCACTATCATCGCCGTTGGTGTCGCTTCTCCATATTGCCCCTACCGATTCTATCAGCTCGGCAGCCATGCTGAAGGTTGTGTGCTTGACGAACGACTAGTGGTCTACACGCCATGACATGTTTGATCTAATGTTGGAGGTGAGCCCTAGTCCCCAACACATCATGTATATTCTGATTCCTACCTTTGCATCCCTTGTTGCGTTCACATTTGTGTTGTTTGTTTCTTTTGCCTCTGATGTCCTACTATTTAATCTCTGATTATGGCTTGCGATGTTGGTCACTCTAACATGTTTTTTGGGTTGATCGATCGACTCCATTCAGAGAGTAAAAGTGATATGCCCTGAAGACACAATGGAAACCAGCAATCATGGAATCTTTAGGCAATATTGGGGATGTAGTGTCCATGAGCTCGATTACGATTCATGTGGGTTTGGCGTAATTTCTTTTATGTGAATTTTTTGTTAGGGATCTATGGATACGATATGTGTTTTATCAATCAAATCCTACTTATTATTTTCGAGTTTTTTATTCCCTTATTTAGAAAATCAAGTTACTTATTTATTGTGTTTGTTTCCTAATTTGAAATTTTTGGTTACTTCTAGTAAATATGCATGGTGGGTTGCTTTGAATCTTTTTTTTATGTTAAGTATCATCACCATTGGATATTGATATTTTTGTGCATATGTATGAACTGAATGGTGATATGATTGGCAATCCAAGAGAGCCTGCTCAATGCTTGACCTAGGCTCCACAACCCAGACCTATACCATAAAGGTGCAAGTTCATAGTCATTTTGGGAAGAAGTTTGTAAAAATATGAGAAACACCCATGAAGATGAAGCAAGGTTCAATCCAAAAGGATGTACTTTGCCATTACAAGACCATTAACCATTTCCAACTCCATGAAAATACAAATGATATGGAATGGCCTTGCAAGAGAAATGATGGCAAGAAATGGCAGTGTAAATCCACTATTGAGACCAACTCCATGTGCTGCAAGCATTTACATAGGAAAAGCAAGCCCGAAGAAGTAGCTCGACGGGCCATTGCCAAGTCATCAATGACTAAGGCTTCAGCTAGTCTGATGTCAGCTCAAATGAATGCATTGACTAGTTTCAATATAGCTTCGATGAAGATTTTAGCAAGATCCAAGGCAGGTCCTCCTAGTGTTGCATGTGGTTTGAATATCGGGTGAACATGACCAAATGCTAGGAGTTGTTTGTATGCTTTCACTAGAGAATAAATGGCATTACCCTGGTATATGACCAAGTATCCTTGTTATGAATCAGTTGAACTCCTTGTAAAAGAATTTATAGTTCTCAAAATTGCGTAAGCCTGCTGTGATAATGGCAGTTGGAAAATATCTGACAAATGTGTTGCTTGCATGACTTGATGGACTGTTATCTTTTCATTCTTGGTGAAGGAGAATAAATGTGGATATAGTACCTTGATAACATTACCATTTCATAGGTCTTGCCACAATTAGATTCTTTTACCATCCCCTAGAGTAGTCTGAGTCATTCCTTTGTATTGTGTAAGTACTTTCAGAATACTCCTCCACCAAAATGATCCTTTATTTGGAAGATTTGGGAGGTTGTTTTCTTGAGTAGTATATTTTCCATATCAATTTGACCCAAGATAGATCCGCTCTTGTAAAAAACTTATGTAAATTCTTCATGAGGAGACAAGCCTCCAGTACTAATCAATTTGGTTGAGACTGGAATCGGTAGTTTAAGTGTGCAGATGTAAAAGGTTGGAAGTGAGGACTGGACCAAATTTACCATTATATCCTTCTTTCAATTTTTGTGACTATAGGCAAACGGGTCGTGTACTGATGGCTTTGTGAGACTAAGAGATAGACCCAGATAGGTGAAAGGCATGGCACCAACCAGAGAATTGAATGTAGAAGCAAGAATTTCCATTTTTCACGACTGACATTGATCAGCACAATGTATGATTTTTTCCATAATTCACTTTTAATCCTATTGAAGAAGCAAAGGAATTTAATAAAGTTTTGAGGAGGTTCCCAAGTCTTTCACTACTTGAATTGTTTTTGGATAAACATCACTACAAATCATTTTTGTTGTAGTGCATGGATAGTTGATACACTAGATGATTTCCTACGTATTGCTACTTGTTGCGGGAACTAAACATGCAAGGTTTAGATAAGTGATGGTCGATAAAAGAATTAATTTAATATTGGAAGAAATGATACAGCTATTAGTAGATTGTACACCATATAGAACCTATATATTTACAACACACACACGCACGCGCGCGTGCACACACACACACACAAAATCAGTTGTGGGCACTCAGGTAATTTGCATAGTTTTGTTTGGGTAATCGTGTAAAAATTTTCAATCTTTATAAGAAGTGATGCCCAAACTTATGCGTGAAATTTGGGCACCCAAAAATTCAGTTCAAACACCCAATTTACCCAAGTTACCTGATACATATAAGTGTCTTTTTAAGCAGCAAATTAATAGATTTTGAAGAGTGACAGCACAATGTCATCATAAAAGCAATCACTTTATGACATTGATGTAGATATTTTCTTGTATCACAGTTTCATCACAAAGGTTTGTGAAAAATAGTTTATCATATAGCAGAGCTTTAGTACCCGGAATATCAAAACACCTACACCCAAACTAGAGTCCAAGACCAGAAATTTAAGGTAATTCGGGTTTTGTCCCGAGTAATTCAGATTCACAACTTTGGGTAGTTTTGCCCATCCCTCAACAAAATTTGTGTGGTAGTTGTGCCTTTTGTGGTCCACAGGATATAGGAACATTTAGTTGAAATATATTGAAAGAGTTCAAAGAAAAGAAAAGTACAAATGTAAAAATCCGCACCCAACTTCTGATTTCTTCCATCCAAAGCATCTAATAACAACCTTGTCTCTGCTCGACATCGTGCCAATAGATCTATTATGAGGGATCTGAAAGAGCTTGATGAAGATATCTGGGACACCCTTTATTGCACAATGTGAGGTGCTATCATCAAATATTGTGTCTATATCACTACCCTCACTATAGGTGTTGCTTCTTGTCGACACTAATATCGGCAGTCGATCATAGGGCTACTCATGATCCTTGTGTATCGGTAGAGGCATGCGCGAGACCGAGAGTCGATGGACACACAAGACGCAAGGTTTAGACAGGTTCGGGCCTCCCGAAGGATAACAACCCTACGTCCTATGTTCTGTTGTATATTATGCCGGATGATCCATGAGAGAGCCCCTGCCCCTCCTTATATATCCGGGGAGGCAGGATTACATGGCAAGTGTCCCAGTCAGTTACAACATGATTTCCGACTAGGATTCTATGTCTAACTTTCTATCTTTAGTATTGACTTGTCGTGTACTCCAAGTAATAATCTGAGTAGTTATCTTCATGGGATTTATCTTTATTGGACTCCGGCCCACTCGGCAATATATCCGAGTGGTGAGGTATCCCTGGTATATATATGCCACAGTAGCCCCCGAGAGATTTGCAAGTTAGTTGTTGATCTTCAATTGATTGACTAATGCTTCGCCATGAATATGATTAAGCTTTTTCATGTACAACAACAAACTTGTAAAGGTCTCCAAGAATCTTCAAAAAGGATTATGCACCAAATAATATCCATATGCGGGGAAAAATCCACCTACTAGGTGTAGGTATAGCCCCAACTCAGAAGGTATTTAGATCACAAAATATCTTGTGAGTCAAAAATAATAACATCATATATAAATCTTGATCTACCACTTTATCCGACTGATTCGATGAAGAATTTTAATATGGTAGCCCCCAAGATTGGTTCTACCACTCTTCCCGACTGATTCAATGAGGAGTTTTAATATGATAGCCCCCAAGATTGATTCTACCACTCCCCCAACTAACTAAAAGGAACCATTGGTACTAATGAATCTGAGTGATACTTGATCAGATATATCAAACATAGTAGTCATTAAAATATCCGGGTGATACTTGATCCAATATAACAAGTATAAGAACCATCAAAAATATTCAAGCAATATTTGATTAAATATATAAAGTATAACAGCCCCTAGACGTAATTCCGAGTGAAAAATAACAACTCTTGCAGGGCTCTCCAATATTGAGTAAGATCATAGGTAATCAACATTGACCGAATGATCCAATAATATATTTGAATGATATAACGACTTGAGACAAGAAGACCGAGTAATCCAATAATGAAGCTGAATGATCCAATAACTCGAGATAACAAAATCGAGTGATGTCAATAAAGTAGTTCCAATTGATATAGCTACTATAATCCATGAAAATAATGTATTAAATAAATATTATATTAATAAAACAAATAATGTATTCAATAAATAATACATATATAAAACAAACAATATACTCAAAAGATAATACATTGATAAAATAAACAATGTATTCAATAGGTAGTACACTGATAAATCAAAAACAATGTATTCAATATGTAATACATATAAAACAGACTTGATCCATTGCCAGAAATGCAATAGATGCTTGGGTTATATTGGGTGATTAAGTACTGTATGAACTCGAGTCTAACTCTCACAACCAGTAAATATCAGGTACCAATACTACTAAACGACTTCCTTAACATTCAACATGAAGCATGGAGACTAAGAACTCACTCGGATGAACATGTGAGTCAAGGTAAAAAGTTGCCTCGGTCCTCAACAAACGACATGAACTATGGAGACTAAGAACTCACTCTATCAATCATATGCGAGTTAAGGTAGTCTAATGCATCAAAATTATGTAAAAAGAAATCATCCCTAAGTTAAAGAACCTACAGCCTTTAATTAGATGAATAAAACTGAAATTATAAAAATACTTAGCTGCTTAATATCCAGTGAGCCAAAGACGAGCCCCCGAGATAACAGCTCAAAAGGTCCGAAGAATCAAAATTCCAGAAACCATGAGTAGTTGATCATGGCTGAGTGTTCCAATGACGCGGCGCTACGTGGCCGAGTGATCCAATGAGATAACTGTAATACAATAACACAAATAATATAGTTATATGTAAAATTAATATAAAGCATTAATAAAACAATATTTTTAATATTTAGGTCTGTTGGATTTCTGTTATTCGTCTAACACTTATGTTTGCTTAGAGCACTGATCATTCAACCAACAGATATAAAAAATAAATAAGGTTCATTTGAAGAATGATGTGCACGACGATTTTGACAAACGACATGAGCCATAGAGCTAGACTGACCAATTTGGGTAATGGGAGTCAAACGGGCAACTAAGTAAAACAGTTGAACTCCTCCTAATACCAATTATGTACTACTAAAACTCATTCGGCCAAACATGTACGAGTCGTAATTAACCGAGAAAAATTATTGACTAATATTGTCAAGGCAAAAGGATGAATTCAAAATAAACTCAAAACTATCATCATAAGATGAAGAACCTACGGCCTTCAAATCATACTGGTAAGAAAAAATTATAAAATTTACTTAGCTTTTCTATAATAGATGAGTCGAAAATGAGCCCCCGAACATGCTCCAAGATCATCAAGCCAACAGTCATGTTGTTTCTCTTGTTGCTGAGATGCCGAGTCGTCAAGATGCAGTCCTGTATCGGCTGTCCATGTCTAGGCCAAGTACCCTACAATGACAAGCTCCATGTAACTCGTATTCATGCACTAAATTATCACATGGTAAATAGTCCACTAATCAGATTGATTAATAAATAATATACAAAACAAATCAATTAAGGAAATAATAAATACATAAATAAATAAGCTTTCCTTATTTTCTGATAATGGTAGCTCCTGTTCAGCAAGTACGAGTAGCTCTCGATAAAGTGTAGTTTATTGTTTGGCCGACAACGCCAGATGAGGGCCGATCAATCAGCTTTCTCAATTCCTAATTTGTATGGTCTGCCAAGCTTGTCCGCCGTCGTCCACGATAAAGATCGTTGTCGATGAAGTATGATCGATCGGTATGATGAGGCATAATATGGCAGTTATACGCCAAGCATCAATGACAATCCACCTTGTCCTTCCATGTTCGGCTGTGCATGCACTCGCCGTTTGATTACTTCACCATGCTTTGTGCAACTTGCTCAGTGTCAATGCAATAAGGCATCACGTAAAGAATACTAGCTAACCAAATTGATTAGCGTAATAATATAATGCAGAAAGATTAAACAAAGGATCTTCCCTGTCTTCTGGGCATGTACTAGTCAGAAAACTAGGTCGATGCTAGTTATCTTCTGATTGAACGACTCGTTGCGTCACCGAATTACTTGAGCCACTGGCCATGTAGACGAACCATTGCATCATCAAATTGCCGAGTCATCAGCCTAGTGACGACTTGACTCGCCATCTTTATCATCAGCCTTTTCACAACAACAAGCACGTGATCATGAACATCGTACAATCGACAACGGCATGGATGATCAACTCATACATACATGCCAAAAGAGTATGTCACATAATAAGTATTCTACGAATCATATATTGATTATCATTATATCAGCAGTAAAATAATATGGAGGAAATAAAGAATGAACAAAGCTTTCCCTGTTGTAGGAGAACCAAATCGATGTGCAGCTATCGTAGCTCCCTTGGCCATCTGACTCGCCGTCGTTGAGGTCGATCAGGTGCAATAGCATATGGCGGCCGCTGCTGCATACACGTTGATCCCTATAATAGTACGCGTGCACGTTGGTTGCTGCCTCGTCTGAATCGCTGCATACACATTGATAGTTGGTCACGTGTCGATTGATGCCGGTGACGTGGTCCTGCCAATCTGAGCTCGTCGTTCGCTGCATCGTCGATCATGCTGTGGACCGATGCTTGATGTTGACGCACTATTCAGCGCAAGCGAAATCAAGCTGGTCTCCATGCAGCTCGCATCGTCCATGCCAAAATCAATCACATGATAAGTATTCGAATTAACCAGATTGATTCGTGTATGTGGAATAAAATATCAAGAATAGAATAAGGAAATAATCTTCCCTAATTTCCAGAACATGAACGACTTGGACTCCAGGTCATTTCGATGGCACCCTGCCTTTGGATCTCCATGCAACCGACTGAGGTGCGGAGTCGTGCCTGTCAGCGCCGCCACCGGGACTGCATGCCTGCACCGCTGTGGGGACTCCCTCAGCGAGTCGATCGGTGATATGAAAGCCACGCAGCTACTACGGTGCCAATTGCCCATTGGATGTCAAGGCGAGATCATGATCTGATGACTCCGCGTAACTGGTTCATGCACAAAACAAAAGGAATCCAAAAATAATACGCGGCAGTCAATCCGGCTAATCAGACTAATAAGACTAATTAGGATGCAAGATTGAATAATTAAGGAATAACACGTTATTAGGTAAAAACTATCATGTGAATAATAAAAGAATAATAAATTTCCCTTCCACAAGTAAGAAACCTTGACAAGTTAGCAACATGCATGAAAGTCATGTCAACATTAATCACGCTCTAAACCGAGTCAAAGGATCAAATCACTCGGCAGCTTGCCAAGTCACCGAGTTGTCTGATTGCCGCGTCGATAAGCCACGCCAACAATCAGACAGTAGATTGTTGGACGATGGCGCTAATCAATGTCGTTGGTGGCACGTTCCTCCCAGATGTATGGTCGCTATCTTCCCTTTTCAGCTTTTTCTCCACCAGCGCCGTCAATCTTGCTACGAACTCGATACGTAGTATCGCTCGCACAGCCCGGCACCCACGAAGTCAAGTAAAAGTAGCAGAGATTCGCCTCAACGCCGGCCTGCCCGTGAGTGGATTTGATCTAGCTGATTGAATATCGATGCAAAGCTTGTCCTCCAGGCATGATGGACAATTGAAACCCATTAGACACCAATCACGATCAAAGCCACTAGCAAGGCATGATGGCTTCGTGTAGTAACTCATTCATGCAAAACAGAAAGAGTGTAGAGGCATTACGTGTTGAATATTCTACTAACCACATTGATTAGTAAATAAGGAATAAAATAACAGGGAAAGAAGAAAGAAAAAGAGTCTTCCCTGTGCACGATGTGTGTATAGCTTCGTTCGAAGCTGATTCACGAAACTGGCTAATCACCGATTAGATCTCGACGAGTTTGTTGACTCCTCAGCAACTGAATTATCAAGTGTTGCAACAAGTCACGTGGCAATCCACCGAGTTGAAACATCGAATCACTCGGCGGGTCGCCAAGTCGTCAAAATCCTCCAATGCTCGTCAATAAGCAGCATGAGCAATCAGGTGATAGATCGTTGAGTGATGGCGTTGATCACGATGGTGAAGCCGTCTTCCATGCAACTCATATTCGTGCAAGAAACATTAAGTAATTAATATTTCACTTAATCAAAGCGATTAGCTTATAGGGAATAGAATAACAAGAAAAGAATAAAAAATTGAAAGGCTTCCCTGCTAGCGCAAGCAGATGCAATGATGACGCCGAATATTTAATTCAGTTCTTGTCCTCGTGTACGGTCACGAAATCGACTCGGAGTTAGTTGCACGACTCCAACGCCTCGTCGGATGGAATTGTTGTCTCCGCTTTATATCTGCCAATGAAGATCCATCTTTTTCTAAATGCTTGGTCATCGAACTCGACAAGCCGATCATCACGCTGCCCCTTTCTGACGCGCCAACTATCGACACTAATATCGACAGTGGATCATAGGGCTACTCATGATCCTTGTGTATCGGTAGAGGCATGCGCGAGACCGAAAGTCGATGTATACACAAGATGCAAGATTTAGACAGGTTCAGGCCTCCCGAAAGATAACAACCCTATGTCCTGTGTTCTGTTGTATATTATGCCGGATGATCCATGAGAGAGCCCCTACCCCTCCTTATAAGCTCGGCAACGATGCTGAAGGTTATGTGCTTGACGAATTACTAGTGGTCTAATCTTCATGACACGCTTGATCCAATGTTGGAGGTGAGCCCTAGTCCCTAACACATCATGTGCATTCTGATTCCTACCTTTGCATCCCTTGTTGCGTTCATGTTTGCGCTATTTGTTTCTTTCACCTCGATGTCTTACTATTTAATCTCAGATTATGGTTTGTGATGTTGGTCACTCTCACATGTTTTTAGGGTTCATCGATTGACTCCATTCACAGAGTAAAAGTTTTATATCCTGAAGACACAATGATAACATCAATCATGGAATCTTTAGGCAAATATGGGGGGATGTAGTGTACATGAGCTCGACTGCGATTGATGTGGGTTTTGCGTAATTTCTTTTATGTGAATTTTGTGGTTAGGGATCTATGGATATGGTATGCCTTTTTATCAAACAAACCCTACTCAATATATTCGAGTTTGTGATTTCCTTATTTGAAAAACTGAATTACTTCTTCATTGTGTTTGTTTCCTATTTTGAAATTTTTGGTCACTTCTAGTAAATATGTATGGTGGATTGCTTTGATTTATGTTAAGTTTCATCACCATTGGATGTTGATAGTTTTGTGCATATGTATGTATTGAATGGTGGTATTATTGGCAATTCGAGGGAGCCTGCTCAATGCTTAACCTAGGCTCCACAACCCAGACCTATACCATAAAGGTGCAAGTTCAAAGTCATTTTGGGAAGAAGTTTGTAAAAATATGAGAAACACCCATGAAGATGAAGCAGGGTGCAAACAATTATTAGAAGAAGAATAATAATAAGTGGAAGTTCAATCCAAAAGGATGTACTTAGCCATTACAAAACTATTAACCATTTCCAACTCCATGAAAAGACAAATGATGGGGAATGGCCTTGCAAGAGGAATGATGGCAAGAAATGGCGGTGTAAATCCACTATGGAGCCCAACTCCATGTGCCGCAACCATTTACATAGGAAAAGCAAGCCCGAAGAAGTAGCTCGAAGGTCACTGCCAAGTCATCAATGACTAAGGCTTTAAGTAGTCCAATGTTAGCTTGAATGAATGCATTGACTAGTTTCAATATAGCTTCGATGAAGACTTTAGCAAGATCCAAGCCAGGTGCTCCGAGTGTTGCATCTGGTTCCGAAGAAATATTTTTAGTGACCATGCTGCCTAGGACGAGGTAGCCACACAAGAAGAAGAAAATGGATGACAATTTTAGTGGACCATTCTACTACTATAACTTGTCCATGTCATAAATTAGGAAGTAAAAAATCATGTGAAAATTATTGCTAGTGTTGAAAAAAAAAATCTTCACATGAATATAATATTGCCAAGGCTGGACATGAAGATATTCTGCCACTAAAGCTCTAGAGCAAGGTTACACCTCACATGATGAAGGATGGGATGGCAACTACATTAACGAGATCAACAACGCTAATCAGTTCTGTGTTACTAAAAAATTTGTAACACATAGTTTTTGTTTTCCAAAAATGTGTTGCAAGAAAGAATAAAAACGGATTGCTAGAAGGGGAAGCAAAGCAGAAGGTCTAAATTCATCTCAACAACAGCGAACAACCGTGATTCAGGCTCCGGAGACGAGAAAACAGCAACGTTATAAAGGTCATTTTTTTCACCTCTTAAAGCCGAATCATATTATAATGTCGGCGGTATGCTGTAACTAAGAAACATGGGTCTTTAGTGTGTCTAGCCTAAATATGATATTTACGGTGTGTTGAATCCAAATCAACGTTTTTATAGTGTTCCATATCCCATTTTTCCTAATAATTAATATTACAGCTGCTACATGGATCGATACGTTTGACATTACCTAGACTGGACTTAACAGACTGTCTTCCATCTCCATGTTGACCGATGACCAATATGCAACCCCACTGAGGGAGCACTGCAAACTTACCATAATAAGCAACAGGATTGTAGTTCGCCAGAATTAGATTAGTTTTTACCAAGTCAAGTTGACGAGCTTTGGAACGTAGCATATGAATAAAATGTGTCTGCTTGTGGAGTCAAGTCGTCGTTATGGCGCGGCAGCGGAGTGTGGTCGACATCTCGACGAACAAGTTGGCCTACTGTGGGAAGGTGAAGTCAGATATTAGGTTCATACGCATGTATGAATGCACTAGCTACTTGTACGACAGTTCGTCCGCAGTATTCCCTTCATTTTAAAATATAAGTATTTGTTGACTTTTGAAAATATATTTAATTCTTTATCTTATTTAAATTTTTATGACAAATATGAAAATAAATAAATCACATATGAAATGTATCTAATAATAAAATATATTATAACAAATAAATATTTTTAATAAAATTTTTTAAATAAAATAAAAGATCAAAAATAATTGTTAAAGTCAATAAATATTTAAATTTTGGGATGGAGCTAGGGAGTAGGACCCAAGGGGTGCTGATGTTCGGCTTGTGACGCAAAAGTTCGAACTCATGGAAATTGCAGCCCAGTCGTCGCGAGTCGCCGCCGGCCCTACGGTGGGACACATGAAAATGCAGCACGTCGACCATGGCTATAAATCCCTTGCACTCCATTGTGTTCGGCACACAGTTGATCGGTCTCTCGCACATCACCAAAGCAGAGCATCATTCCATGGCGCGTGCGGGATGATACATATATATATCGCATTCTTCTCCCCCGCGCGTGCGCAACGTCGCACATGCTCCTCCGCACGGTGCCGACTCCTCTGTTCCTCTCTGCTCCTCCCCGTCTTACGCTCATCTGCTCTCTTCCTCTGCTCAAGGGCGAGGCTGCCTCCATCCCCCGGATTCATACGATTAATTAGCGTGCAAGCATCGCGCTTGGCGATGGATCCCAGGCCAGTGGCTTCGATGCAGGTTCATCAATCACCAAGTTCGCGTTCTCTCACGTGTGCAAGTGGTTCAACCGATACCATGCTCAAATGTCCAAGTGGCATCACTCGTACATTGTATGCCGTCACCATACTCTGCAGCCTGCTCTGAACTCTGAAAGTCTGAATAAGCAAGCGACGATCCCGATCCACCGATCCGCTACCTTCGTTTTCTCAGTAAGTACTACTGACTTAATAATAAAATAACTTAAGTCAACACTGTCGTTAGATATATTTCTCTTAGTGCAATGTAATTATGGGAAGCAATGTACACTTGTCACGTTAGGTAGTAACCGGTTCCGTTCAGAAAAAGAATATATCTTAGCAGTCAGATCGTCGGAAGGACAACGATTTGGATAACTTTAAATCCTGCTAAATGATGGACACATGCGCTGCCTACTTCGTTTTCAGTGTTGAACAACAATCACAACGTACAGCTTATCTCCTTGCACGACTAAATATATAGATCTTTGAGCAGTGTTAGGTTTTGATTTAGTGTGACTTTGGAAATCGTTGATAGAAGTTCTTGATATAAAAGGTGGAGATAACTTTACCTATATGAATCTAGTACTTTGGGTTGAGGTAGCCTGGATCTGCTGTCGCCCGTGTCAATAGGTCTATTGTAAGCTAGGCTGGCAGCATGGACGTGATTCTTTCTCTCTCTGGCTGCTCGCTTGACAACTAGCCTGATAGTTTAACAAGTGGTACCAAAGTCGTGGTTCAAAACTTGAAATATCTCATAGGCCTCACATGTATATCTATCCATTGGAATGAGTCTCTTGGACCACATAATGCGTGGTGGATGAGATTGTTGGATGACATACCAAAAATTTATGACGATAGAGATATATTAACATAAAAGATGAATGAAACCTCACCTATCTATAGTGTCTATGTGAGTCAAGTCCACTAACTGAGGAAGGACAAAACAAAAATATCCTTTTGGTTGAATATCGACCCCACAAAAAAGTATTGTATATTCAATGAAAAGAGAACATCTGATAGAAGTACGTAATAGAGAAGTCGTGTTAATGCATATGCTTACATCTCCTCTTTTATTACTTTCTCTGTTTTAAAATTGTTGTCACCATTGACTTTTTCACTATCTTTGAACATTCATCTTATTCAAAAAGTTTTAAAATTATAATATATTTTCTTTTTATTTGTTTTATCACTAGACAAAATTTAAATATAAATTATAGCTTTTTATATTGACATAAATATTTTAAATAAGACGAGTGATCAAAGATAATAAAAAAAGTCAATGACAACAACAATTTTGGAACAAATGGAGTATAATATTATATATATATATATATATATATATATATATATATATATAATTTTATTTTTATTTTTCTAAATTTTATCTGTTTAAAAGTTATAGTTGGATATGAACTACATAGATCCATTTAGACAGTTAAATCTTCATAAAATCTAATGACACTTATCTTCTCTTTTCCGGCTAACTTAATAATTTTGTAACTTTGAGAGCATAATATGATGACTATTTTTATCTTCAAATATTAAGATAATAGATAGATGGATGCTGACTGAAGGACCGATATGGAACCTTACCATAATAAGCAACAGGATTGCAGTTTGCCGGAACTAGATTTGTCTTTTCCAAGTCAAGTTGACCAGCTTTGGAACGTAGCATATGAATAAAACGTGGGCGTATGTGGAGTCAAGTCGTCGTTGGTTTGCCCCGACGAGGGACGTAGGAAGGCGGCAGCCAAACGTGGTCGAGGAACAAGTTGGCCTACTGGGCAGTGAGATAAAATGTTAGGCACATACGCATGTACGAATTGCACATGGGCCGACACTTGCTACTTGTACGCCGTTGGTGCGTAGTAGGATAGGACCGAGGCGGGGCTGACTGCTGATGTTCGGCGTTTAACGCACAAGTTCGAGCTCGAGGAAATTGCAGCCCAGTCGCCGCGCCGGCCCTACGGTGGGACCCATGAAAGCGCACACGTCGACGATGGCTATAAAATCCCTTGCACTCCATTTGGTTCGGCGCACATCAGTTGATCGGTCTCTCGGACATCACCAAAGCAGAGCATCATTCCATGGCGCTCGCTCGCTTCCTCGTCGTCCTCCTACTCGGCGCGCCGCTCCTCCTCTTCTCCTGTGCAGGTATTCTATAATCACAGCCATTGTTTTGATGATACATATATATCGTTGGGACCGGGATGGATTGAGTGGTGCATGACTCATGTTTTGTGTTGGCGTGCATTACATTGTGCAGAAGCTGGCGAGGTGGGCGTGAGCTACGGGAGGGTAGCCAGCAACCTCCCCCAGGACCAGGCGCAGGTGGCCAAGCTACTCAAGGATAACGGCATCACCAAGGTAAGGATATACGACACCGACCGTGACGTGCTGTTGTCGCTGGCCAACACCGGCATCAAGGTGATGGTGATGCTGCCCAACGACGACCTGGCTCGTGGCGTGGCCAGGACCCTGCCGAGCGCACTCGATTGGGTGCGGAATAACGTGGCAGCGTACTTACCGGCCACGAAAATCACTGGCATCGCCGTCGGGAACGAGGTCTTCCATGAGAGGTCAGACCTGAACCCGCAGCTCGTGCAGTTCATGACCAATGTGCAGGCCGCTCTGGCGCAGCTGGGCCTCGCCGACACCGTGAAGGTGACCACGCCGATCGCGTTCTCGGCTATCGTGGACTCGTTCCCGCCGTCCAAGGGCAGGTTCTTGGACAACATCGCGGACTCGGTGATGAGGCCAATGCTCCAGTTCCTGCAGCAGACGGGATCGTTCCTCGCCATCAACCTGTACCCGTACATAGCAGAGTTGGATAACCCGACACAAATCCGCAACGATTACGCCTTGGGCAACTATGCGGCCGGCGTTCCCGCTGACGGTGTGACGTACCACAGCCTTCTGGACGCCCAGCTGGACGCCACATACGCTGCCATGGCTAAGCTCGGTTTCTCCGATTCGCGGAGAAGGCTGGCAGGGTCCAGAGGTGTGAAAGTCTCTGTCACGGAGACAGGGCGCCCGTCACGTGGAAAAGTCCATGGCGGGAGGCGTTTGATGGCGGCCGGGGATGGAGGGGATTCAATTACTGTGGCTAACGCCCAGACATACAACAACTACGTCATCAACCGCGTGTTGGCTGGGAACACGGGCACCCCACAACACCCCGACGCCGATATGGACGTGTTCATCTTCGCCCTCTTCAACGAGAACGGCAAGGCCGGAGGCGAAATGGAGCAGAACTTCGGCTTGTTCTACCCCGACATGACCAAGGTCTACCAGTTCGACTTCCACGGCGGCCCGACGGAGACCTGGTGCGTGGCGAACCCGGCGGTCGGGGACGCGCGGCTGCAGGCGGCGCTAGACTTCGCGTGCGGCCAAGGCGGCGCGGACTGCAGCGCCATCCAGCCCGGAGCAAATTGCTTCCAACCTGACACCAAGGCTGCGCATGCCTCTTATGCGTTCAACGACTACTACCGGCGCAAGGGTCGGGCTCCCGGGACATGTGACTTCAACGGCGCCGCCTCCATCGTCAACCGGGCACCGGGTGAGTTTTCTGATCATATCTGTACCGGTTTCCTGATTGTAATCGTCCAAGAATCTTATCATGCATACATTTTCATTTTATTGTTGTTCTAGACATCTGTTGGAGCTGGTGCGTGGCGAACGCCGCGGTTGGGCCCGCTCGGCTCCAGGCGGCGCTGGACTTCGCCTGCGGACACGGCGCAGACTGCAGCGCTATCCAGCCCGGGGCCAAGTGCTTCAAGCCAGACACTAAGGTCGACCATGCCACTTACGCACTCAATAGCTTCTACCAAAACAAGGGCCGCGCTGCCGGAATGTGCGACTTCAACGGTGTCGGCTCTGTCGTCTACCAGCCACAGAGTGAGAGTCCACGCTCGTCTCGTTTATCTCCTCTTGCAATGACCATACATGGATCCTGAGAAAAATATAATAGTGACCTTACTGGTGTTTGAAACTCTGTTTTGCAGAGGTTGGAAACTGTGTGCTCCCGCCTTCGAGTGCCTGAACGGCTGAGGTTCAACTCAAGACACAATGGAGAAGTTTGAGAAGCAGGCCGCATCACTTCCGAGCGCCGAATAAAGCTCCGCGCCCATGTCAACTACAAACTGGGTTGCGCGGCTATACATTCATCTATGAACGAGCAGTAAAAGCATGCTCGTCGAATAAATAATGATCCAAGAATTAGGAAGAACACATTTGAGTTTATACGTTCAGATTTCAATTTATATGTAAAAAGTCACTTGTATGGCCTATATTGAGTGAAGAACACGGTGCTTAAGATACTATGTTTCTATATGTTTTTTTTTTCCACATACATGGCATATGTTTGGTTGGTGTCCTTTAGGCAGCTTTGGCCGCCAGGCAGACTCAGGCATATGAGAGGCGCGGTGTGACCGCCAGCTGTGCAGCAACGGCTAGTTTTTGGAGTTCTGGCTATATGTACCTCTCTCAATCAAAAAATAATGCTTTCTCGTCCCTTGGCATTACATACCTGAGATATTTGAGCTTTCTACTCTCACACACAAGCTTTCATTGATCCATTGTGAGTGTGTGAGAATTTAGTATTTGTTCTTGAGTGATTTGAGCATTATGATACTAGTGTTTCATCATGTAAGCGTCATCGACTTGTAACTCTTAGAAGTTGCTGCATCCTAGTTGGCTTGATGGAGTGGAAACCGTGAGACCTTCAACTCAAAAAAACAATGGTGAAGCTAGTTTGAGGCCGCATCACTTCCTTCGCCAGAATAAAGCTAGCCCACATGTCAGCTATAAACTGGGTTGCTCGGCTATGCACCTGTGAACTGGCACTAAAAGCATGCTTGTCGAACAAATATTTTTTATTTATTTTTAGATTAGGGTCCCTTACCAGGCCTTCATTGGAGACCTTTTCACAGGGCCGTGTGAGGCAGGGACGAACCCTCGTCGGCTTGGCTCCACCCTGCGCGTCCGCTCGTCTAATAAATAATGATCGAAGAACTAGGAACAACGACACATTTCAGATTGTACGTTCAGATTTCAATTTATATGAAAAATGTCCTTTGTGTGGCCTATATTGAGCGAACAGCACGGTGCTTATTTAGATAATATATTTCTTTATGTTTTTTTTGTTCCCAATACATTGAATATGTTTGGTTGGTGTCCTTAAGGCAGCTTGGCCGCCAGGCACGCAGAGCAGACTCAGCCGTATGAAATTGGACGCTTGGTCGTGATTCCAGGCTCAGGCGTATTTGCTTGGACAACAATCAAGCAGGCTTCTATTCTCATTTCAAAGGAAACTAATCACTTACTTCCTCCATTTCAAAATTGTTGTCACCGTTGATTTTTTCTGCTAACTTTAAACATTTATCTTATTCAAAAAGTTCAAAAATATTATGTATCTTTTATGATTTGTTTTTTTACTAGATAAAATTTGAATATGATTTATAACTTTTCATATTTGAATAAATATTTTAAATAAAACGAATGGTCAAATATAACAAAAAAAGTCAATAGCAACAACAATTTTGGAACGGATGGAGTACATTCTAAAATAGAACCAACCATTTAGTACAAATGTTTACTAATTTTCAATGAACTTATTTTTTTTTTTCCAAAACTACGACATCTATAAACTACTACCAAGCTTGCCGCACAAGAGTGGGCCAGTAGTATCCGGCATGGCCAGTGGGCGCTGGCGCATAATACGGGAGCTGCGGCTTTGATTGGCTGGGCCGGCCCATGTTGTAAAGCAGGTTCTAATGTAAGGGTTCCAGCCCTACGGTCAGCTCGATGCGGCAGGTGGGCGCCATTGGACCAAAATGATGTGAATAAGGGTTTTCAATTTTTTGAAAAAATCTAATAACTCTTGATTGGGTGGAGACAAAATGCAAATTTATTCGGCTTCCGAACGACATATTTTAAACTTTGCAATCATAACGCAACTTCTCTGGTTATCAAGAGGCGTTGCATGACCCACCTCATCTAGAAAGTTAATCCTTACCTATTAATCAATAATACAAGCAAGAACAAGAAAGAATGCGATCAAAATTGCAAATGCATTATAAATCCCACAAGTTAGGATCTAAAAAACAGATGAAACGATAAAATTTCTCTTGACAAATAAATCTAAGTAAAATCCAAACACTAATTAAACGGTGGTGGCTCTATATGAGTACTATAGCATCATGCAAGACCCCCTGAATGAGCCTACGGATACGGTGTTTCAGCACCGGGACAAATTCTGGACATACATTTGTTTTGTCTATTCTCAATGACTAATGATGAGCACATTGTTCCTCCAGTTATATCTGGCGATTCTATTATATGCAAGAAATTAATCATTGGAGCTACTCCAAGCATGAAGCAAGAAACTAAGACCAAATGATTTATTATGGTTGGTAAAATGCTTGTTGACATGCCTAGTTGAAGCATATGAAGATTTGATTATACACGTGAGTATTACTCAGGTTCAGTCTGGTTTCACTCAAGCCCTAATGAAAGTATTAGCATCCGCAGCTGTAATAGTTTACAGTATCTATAAGCAAGTGTCATAGCTAAGTTCGTACAGGTCATATTTTCATATATAGCAGCCACATTATTTTACTCTATTTATTATTTTTGGACGTGAGTTATGTAGCTTAATTAGAGTATAAACTAGCACAGTGTCCGTGCGTTGTCACGGACTTGAATTTCTACTCTTAGTTAAAACAGGTAATAGACACGTCAACGTGCACTACCATGCTAGTTATTATTGAAAGAAGAGTCAACTCAAAAGAAAATTCAGAATAACTTTTTTCTCATGTAACTCGGATGCTGTTTTATTCTAAATAGCAGCCATATTTTTGTATCTATGGAAACTCGGATGCTGTTTTGTTCTAAGCAGAGGTGGTACTTTTGTATTTATGGAATGGACGTGTTCTCCGAGTATAATATGAACTGGCAACATCTGATTCCTCGAAACTTGTGATCGATGGTTTTATGTATTCATTTGACATTTTGTTGATCTCAGCTTGGACATATGTTCTAATGTTTGAAATATCCTTTCTAATGGTTGTTAGAAGCGAGTCCTAACAGCAGTCTAAATCCTCATATTTAACTTTGTGATATAGGCTTATTTTTAAGCAGTTCACTCCCTTCTTTTTTTTTTTGAGGGCGTTCGCTCCCTTTTGCTTCACTACGTCACTGCGTATGTGTTGATCTAATTAGCTCTTTGTTTTTTATTCCTAAAATAAAATGGCAGTGACGTTTATGTGGATCAGGACTTAGGAGTTTATCTTATCGTGTAGCTTGATGGGTTGTGTCCAGTTATTTTGTCCGTGAAGACGTCTCTCTCTCTTTCTTTCTCTCGAGCAAACAGAGAAGCCCAACACTCTTGTGGAGCCGCCAATAATGTGGTCTCGAGCGAATCCTGTGTTAGCCTCTGGTCTCTGCGTGTCGAGCGGTCATTCCCGAGCTCCATTAGCGATGTGGGCCCTCGTTCGAGGTTCCACTGCATAGGTGGCTCGTGGCCACAGGATCCTGGCGGGTGTGTAGAGCTCCGGCAAGCTGGCGGTGGGATCTGAGAAGGTACGGCGCATTCCGTGCGGTCGCTGGTACTGGCGGCGGTGAGATCCGGACGGACGGGAGCGGTCACTCAGGTCTCGGAAGGCGGCCCTCAACCCGGATTTTCTAGCACAGGGGGAGCTACCCCATCTACAACGGTATTTATTATGCGTCTATTTGATGCCACGCCAGCAAATTTCATCTACGTGTACCGTATTTAATGAAGAGAGAGGGGCTCGCCGTCGCCTCACGAGACGACGGGTGCGGCTCGTGCTCCCAGACCGTACGCGACGGCTCCATCCCTATTGTACCAATTGTTGCCGTCTCTGCCAGATCTTGTGTGGCGTGGTAAATTTTTGCTCGCGTAAGTGATGATGGCAGCAAATCCTTGCCACGGACGTGTCCTTGGAAATAGACCTCGTCTACGCATTCTCGGGTGGAATTAGGACCTATCCTTACCTATTAGACAGTGTAAGCATCATGTTGTTGCAAGAATGATTTATTGCTCGCTGATATGTTATAAGATAGGTGATCGTGAGTGGATGTATACGGAGTGGGCACCTGGACATAAGTATATCGAAGAATGGGTTCAGAAGACCGATGCTTTCGTGGAACGAGCATTTGCCAAGCGTAAGAAATTGGGTGTTACTTGGTGTCCCTACAACAGATGTGGAAACACACATCGACAAGATAAGTTAACGATGATGTCTCATCTTGTCAAGAATGAATTTACTCCAAACTATACCAGGTGGACCTTACATGGAGAAGTCAATCTTACAAGGCGTGAGGTTGTGAGACAACACATTGTTGATTGTGATTCTGGTGCCGGAGTAGGAGACATGTTAGATGACTATCATCAAGCACATTTCGAGGAAGAAGAAGTAGCACCTAGGGAGGAGGAGGAGCCAGAGCCAACCGTGAAGGCGTATTACGAGATGTTGGAGGCGGCATAACAACCCCTTCACGGGCATACCAAAGTTTCTAAATTGGATGCCATCGCATGCTTAATTGGCGTGAAGTCTCAGTTTAGCATGAGTCGAGCCGCCTTTGATGCTTTGTTGACAGTCATCGGTGACCTCCTTCTAGAAGGTCACATTCTGCCAAAGAACATGTATGAGTCACAGAAAGTACTCCGTGCACTGAAGATGCCATATGAGCAGATACATGCTTGTCCAAAAGGATGCGTCTTGTTTAGGAAAGAACATGCAAAAGCAAAGTACTGTCCAAAGTGTAAGTCCTCTAGACACTTTGAGGTAGACTCTGCTGATGGTCAGAAGAGGTAGAGTAAAGTAGCCATGAATATCCTACACTACCTTTCGTTCATACCGAGGCTTCAACGTCTTTACATGACCTAGGAGTCCACGAAACAGATGACATGGCACAAAGATGGAGTTCGATACCATCCTGAGAAGCTTGTACATCTAGCCGATGCTGAATCCTAGAATCATTTTGATGGCATTCATCATGACAAAGAACTAGACGCTCGTAATGTACGTGTGGCACTGGCAACAGATGGGTTCCAACCTTATGGAATGGGGGTTGCACCCTACTCTTGTTGGCATGTGTTCGTAATACCCCTCAATCCCCTCGCCCCCCCCCCCCCCCCCCGGTGTCATCACGGAATGACAGAACATATTCCTATCATTGATAATTCCTGGAAACCCGAAAGAGAAAATGAGCGTGTACATGGAGCCTCTTTTTGATGATTTGGCCCGTGCTTGGGATGAAAGAGTGCGGACGTAAGATCGAGCTACAAAGACAAACTTCAACATGCATGTCTCATATGGATACTCTATGCATGACCTCTTGGCGTACGGGACATTCTCTGGCTGGTGTGTTCACGGGAAGTTCCCTTCTCCAGTGTGTAAGGGAACTCTGAAGTTTGATTATTTGAATAAGGGTCGTAAGTGGTCTTCGTTCGACAAACATCGATAGTTTCTCTCTCTTGACCATCCCTTCAGAAGAGACAAAACAACTTTACGAAGGGTGTCATAGTTAAGAACCCTGCACCACAGCTCATGACCGGTGCCCAAGTTTGTGCCCAGGTATCGACCCTCAAGGTGGATAAAGTAAAATGCTATTTTGTGGGATATGGTGAGATACATGCGTGGAATCATCAATCGGTCTTGTGGAGGCTTGCCTATATGCAGGGCATCATTCTTTCCCATAACATTGACCCGATGCACACTGAAGCTAATATCACTGCAGTACTCTTCGTAACAATCATGGACATTGTTGGTAAGACAAGAGATAATGTTAAGTCAAGAATAGATCAAGAAAAGCTATGCAATAGACCAAAATTAAACATGTTGCCTCCTAGAGGCGGTAGAAAGACATGAAAAAAGCCTAAAGCCGATTTTGTCCTATCGATGCAACAAAGGAGGGAAGTACTACTATGGTTCCAAACATTAAAGTTTCTTGATGGGTATGCAGCGAATCTAAGTAGGGGAGTGAACTAAAGAACTATGAAAATTAACGGGCTCAAGAGTCATGACTATCACATATGGCTTGAGCGGCTTCTTCCGGTGATGGTTCCAGGATATGTCCCAGATCATGTGTGGCAAGTGTTGGCAGAGTTGAGCTATTTCTTCCACTAGCTTCGTGCTAAGGAGGTATCAAAGAAAGTGGTTGCAGACATGGAAAAAATGGCACCTGTGTTGCTCTATAAATTGGCGAAGATCTTTTCACCCGGCTTCTTCACATCGATGCAACATATGATACTGCACCTTCCATATGAGGTGCGAATGGGTGGACCCGTACAGAACCGTTGGTGCTATCCAATTGAGAGATGTCTAAAGGTTCTCCAAATAAAATGTAAAAATAAATGCAAAATTGAAGCATCCATTGCAGAGGCATCCATTCTCGAGGAGGTTTTAAACTTCACAACAAAGTACTACGCTGACAATCTTCCTAGCGTGCATAAGTCAGTCCCTCATTACATGAGGGTGTAAATGATTTGAGCCTTACCTTTTTCAAGGGCAGCTCAGAAGTGCAAGTGGTTCGAGACCCCAAGAACTTGACACATTAAGAGTGGTGCTCGATCATGTTCTATGTGTTGACCAACCTTTCTGAAGTCGAGTCGTACATTAAATAAGTCCTCATCCAATCCCCCATATTCTCATCAAACTATTTTTCTTCTGCATCCAATAATCTTATTCCTCGTTCGTACAGGCAACTTGTTCAAAATTCTGGCGTCAATCGAGGGAACCTACAACGAGCGAAGCCAAGACCCTACTAAGACAGGGTGCGGGAAATGGAATGCCTGATTTTATTTCTTGGTTCAAACAGAAGGTATTATCCAATTTACATTTGTATTTAGTTTGAAACGAAAAGTTACTCATAATTAATGAATTATCCTGCTCTAACTTACAAGGACAAAGCGATGCATCCATGTGTTCCGAGTTGAGACAAGTTGCCTATGGCTTTGCCTATAAGGTTCAGTCATTTGATGGTTATGACGTCAATGGATTTCGATTTCACACAACAAGCTATGAGCGAAGTCGTCCTAATAGAAAAAACACAAATAGCGGAGTTCTTATACCGAGCACCGATGGTATTGACTACTATGGAAGAATTGTCAACTCTCATTTCATGGTTGCAAACCTCTAAATCCCGTCATATTCAAATGTCGTTGGTTTGATCCAAAAAAGTGAGAAAGTACCCTAAACTTGGCTTAGTAGAAATTCAACAGTCACCTGTCTTAGCAGGAGACGACGTCTATATCATAGCTCAACAGGCCACACAAGTTTATTATGTCCGGTATCCATGCCAAAAAGAGGATCTAAAACCTTGGCATGTTGTATTCAAGGTAGGGCCAAAAGGTAAACTACCTGTCCCAACAATGTTGATTACAACAAAGACTCAAACATAAATGACGAAGGTGAGTTCTTTCAAGAGGATGGGCTAGACGGAAGGTTTGAGATAGATTTAACAGATACGTTTGAGGGAATGGAAGTAGACAATAAAACGGCTGACAATGAGGACACTGGAGATGATGTTCATGATTTGGAGAACATAAAACTACTTGAAAAAACCATGACACACGACACAGATGCAGTTACTGGGAACCATTTGTGCTATGTGCAGAAACCATTGCACACGGCACAAATTTAATTTGTTTCGTGTGCCGGGGCAACGGGCACACGACACAGATTAATTTTGTGCCGTGTGCCGAGGCAGAGGGCACACGACACAGATTCCATGTGTGTCGTGTGCCTTACAGTCGGGCACATGGCAAAGGGGGGGTTCGGCCATCAGACCTAACGGCCTGGCAGCCTTTTCACCGTCGACCGCTTTGACCCACGGCACAGATTGTGCCGTGGGCGTGACATTTGACACAAGGCACAAACTATTTACTGTCTATGAGGTGTTGTCGGCTTTGTGCCGTGGGCGCCCCACGGCAGATTCGGTGCCATGGGCTAGGCAGGTTGTACCGGTTTTCCCGTAGTGGCTTGTAATAACAAATAGAAATCATTGCAAACTAAATAAATGTTATTTTGCGATGAATTATTGTCTGTCACGAGAGACAAACTAAGGGCATCACAATTTTACGACAATACTAAATTGTCATGACTAGGGATTTTTGTCACAAAAGTTTCTATTACTCAATATTGCTTTGATGTAAAAAAAATAAAAGAAGTAACTAATATTTGTTCCACAAACTATAGGCCAGCCTTCATAATTTTTTGCTTCTTTTCATTTAAATTTAAATTTGATGGAAACAAGAAAGGCTAAAATTTGAACTCTCTCCCGACTCTGGGCTATCCATCACCACATATATATCAGTAGTACTAATGATAAATCATAGGGTCCTTGTGGTAGTCCGACAGTGATCAAATTCACACTAGAACATTATGTAAATGACAGTGGACACTAGTACTAATGATAAAGCATAGGCTGGACATGCTTATTGAAATATGAAAAGCATGTCCAGTCTTTCAAACTTCTTGCCCTTAAAATTGCATGTGTATACTCTTTGTGCGTTACTGAAATATGAAAATCAACTGAGAAAATTTGAGGTCCTATTTTTTACTTATTTTTCTTCAACCACTTCGCTGTCCGAATCGGTAATGCCTGCCGACCTTGCGCTAACCTGGCTCTGCTCTCGCCCCTACTTCTTCCTCTTCCATCATCTCCAACGCCACCCGCTGTCGGATCCATGCTCCCCGATAAGATTTCACATGTATTTCCCATGTGGTTCCACACATGCTGTTCCACTGTCTACAAATCATATTCCATTGGTCTGATCATAGTACTTTGTTGTTCTAGAGATACCCTTCCTTTGTTCCACAAAATAAAATAAATTGTTTCATATCTTAAATCTAATTTCTTCTAAAAACCAAATTGAATTATTGTAAACATGGCAGTTACAGCACAACAGGAGAGGAAGCTTGAGGTGACGCATCAGATAGAGCACGCACGCACGGAAGAGAACGACATCCAGACAGATGGGCGGAGAAGGAAGACGGCCAGATGCGACAGAAGCGGCGGCGTTGGCAAGGACACTCGAGCTTGGGAGCTGGGAGAGATAATGATGGAAATCAGATGGACGACAGCGCCAAGCACACAAATCTTAAGGCACACTATGTCAAAGCTCCATGTGGCGCGTGCTACGTATAGAAAGCATGTCCTGAGTGCTTTCAAAAGACTAAGCTGACCTGATATTGAGATTCATAAAGTTACCACAGACGTCCCATTGGATGTCGCTTCCCATATAAAAGAATAACTAGTCGTAAATATATACTATATTTAGTTATACTCACTATATTGTCAAGAATACACAGCTAATAGTAGACAAATCCTACATAGTAATACGTAAAAATTTAAGATGGAAAAATTTCAAAATAATACCAACACATTGGAAAAGATGGGGCCTATCAACTAGTAAATCCAGTCCAGATACATCAAGCTTGTTCTCATTTGTCATGCATGAGACATTATTTATTTTATAGAGGAAATGTAGAAAGTCATGATAGACTGAGTTGATTGCTCTTAAATTTCACAAAGTCGCCACATTATTTCTCAATATCGATCGATAGGGATGTTGGCATGATGCAACAGCCAGCTATATTCATTTAGAGATTATAAACCTGGTGATGAGATTCCGCCTCAGTAAATAGTAATCCAAACATAATTTGAGAGAAAATATCCAGAACGTTATTCGGTAAGCACAAGAAGCAAGCAAGGGAAGAAGAAGATTAGGCGCCGTCTTGCCGCCAGGAGCTACAGGACCGTCTCCCTGGGCTTCCGGCTTGCCACCTTGGGCACATGGATAGCCGCCTGATCTGCTCGGCTAGCCACGATTCGTCACGGCTAGTCATTGATTGGTGGCCGGACGAGCTCCAGTTGACGTGATTTCTTTTGGGATTCGAAGGATTTGCTTCGGATTTGGTGGGGATGAGCAATGCAGGCGGAAAAATTCGGTGTAGTCGACAACAGAATGAGGAACAAGAGGCTCGTGAGTCGTGACTCTTCTGGGATGATAACAATTGGTTTTTCTCTTTTTCTTCCTCTTTTATTCTCTTCCTTGATTTCTTTTTTGTCATTGAAATATGCTTCTTTTCATCAAATTCTTTCACCATGATAATTTTTTTTACAAAATTTTGAATTTTGACCCGTCGAAAACCGATCCTCCGGTGAAATCGAAACTGAAAATCGCTGTATTACTCGACTGTTTTTCAAACCATGCAGTGATTGACTAGTTATTAATTAATCAGGCGGCGGCGGAATCTGGTATATGAACGAAAGCAATTGGCCGATTGAGAATGTGCTAGACGAGAAAGGAACACAGGAAGGCGGCATCGGAATATGTTAGGCTCATACGTCTTGTACAAATGCACAGATGAACAAGCAATTGGTCTATTTAGAATGTGGTAGACGAGGAAGGGACACAGGAAGGCGGCATCGGAACATGTTAGGCCCATACGTCTTGTACAAATGCACACGGCCGGCACCTCCTACCTGTATGCCGTTTGTCTGTAGTAACAATACGATAATGAGGATGCTAATGGCCGATGATTACACATCATGCAAAGGGTTGACCTCACATGTATACTTGTTTTTCAAAACATAGACGGCACGCATCCCTAAAAATACACATATATTCTCTCTTTACGAATACCTTAACATGCTGTGTGGATCGGTTTTGAGATTCATGAAAGCAGCCTCCATGGGACCCATGCATGCATATACAGCGCGTCGCTTGACCTGGTTGCATATAAATTCCCGCGCAACCCATTTTGTTCGTCACACACTCAATCGGTTAACGAGAGCATTCCAATGGCGCTTGCTCGCTTCCTCATCGTCCTCCTTGGCGTGCCTCTACTCCTCTTCTCCTTTGCAGGTATAACTAAACCACCCACATGGCACCGAGAATTTTCCACTATTTGGACGATACATATGTATCATCTGTATGGATTGAGTGGTGAGTAATGTTTATGGCGTGCATTATATATTGCAGAGGCGGGTGAGGTGGGGGTGTGCTACGGGAGGGTAGCCAACGACCTCCCCCAGGACCAGGCTCAGGTGGCCAAGCTGCTCACGGATAACGGCATCACCATGGTGAGGATATACGACACCGACCGTGACGTGCTGTTGTCGCTGGCCAACACCGGCATCAAGGTCATGGTGATGCTGCCCAACAACGACCTGGCCAGCGGCGCGGCCTCGAACCCGTCGAGCGCGCTCGATTGGGTGCGAAATAATGTGGCGGCGTACTTACCGGCCACGAAGATCACTGCAATCGCCGTCGGGAACGAGGTGTTCGTTGAGAGGCCGGACCTGAACTCGCAGCTCGTGCAGTTCATGACCAACGTGCAGGCCGCGCTGGCGCAGCTGGGCCTGGCCGACACCGTGAAGGTGACCACGCCGATCGCGTTCTCGGCGGTCACGGACACGTTCCCCCCGTCTAATGGCAGGTTCGTGGACGACGTGGCGGAATCGGTGATGAGGCCCATGCTCCAGTTCCTGCAGCAGACGGGATCGTCCCTCGCGATCAACCTGTACCCGTACATAGCAGAGTTGGATAACCCGACACAAGTCCGCGACGACTACGCCTTGGGGAACTACGTGGCTGGTGTTCCCGCCGACGGCGTGACGTACCACAGCCTCCTGGACGCCGAGCTCGACGCCACATACGCTGCCATGGCTAAGCTGGGTTTTCCCGGTTCCCGGAGAAGGCTGCTGTCCTCAGGTGTGAATATCTACGTCACGGAGACAGGGCGGTCGTCCCGTCGAGGAGTCCATGGTGGGAGGCGTTTACTGGCGGACGGGGATGGAGGAGATGTGATCTCGGTGGCTAACGCCCAGACATACAACAACTACGTCATCAACCGTGTGCTGGCCGGCAACACGGGCACCCCACAACACCCCGACGCCGACATGGACGTGTTCATCTTTGCCCTCTTCAACGAGAACGGCAAGCCCGGTGGCGAGTTGGAGCAGAACTTCGGCCTGTTCTATCCCAACATGACCAAGGTCTACCAGTTCGACTTCCACGGTGGCGCGCCGACGCAGACCTGGTGCGTGGCGAACCCGGCGGTCGGGGACGCGCGGCTGCAGGCGGCGCTGGACTTCGCGTGCGGCCAAGACGGCGCGGACTGCAGCGCAATCCAGGCCGGCGCCACGTGCTTCTGGCCCAACACCAAGGCTGCGCATGCCTCGTATGCGTTCAACGACTACTACCAGCGCAACGGTCGTGCTCCAGGGACATGTGACTTCGCTGGCGCCGCCTCCATCGTCAACAAGGCACCAGGTGAGCAATCATGAGTTCTCCATGCATGTGTCCACCTTATCCAAGATTCTGATCGTTCATACATAATTTCTCGTACATTTTGATGAATTCTGCTAACTGATCTCACTATATATTCTTTAACCGAGATAGACATCTGCTGGAGCTGGTGCGTGGCGAACGACGCGGGGGACGTGCGCCTGCAGGCAGCGCTGGACTTCGCCTGCGGCAACGGCGCAGACTGCAGCGCTATCCAGCGCGGCGCCAAGTGCTTCCAGCCAGACACAAAGCTTGACCATGCCACCTACGCACTCAACAGCTACTACCAAAACAAGGGCCGCGCTGCCGGGACCTGCGACTTCAACGGCGTCGGCTCCGTCGTCTTCCAGCCACAGAGTGAGTTCACGCTTCTCCGTCGTCTCCTCTTGCAGTGTCCATATATACATTGCTCTTGAGAAAAATATAATGGTGACCTTACTGGTGTTTTGAAACTCTGTTTTGCAGTGGTCGGAAACTGCAGGCTTCCACCTTTGACTTTCTGAATGGCTGTGGCTTAACTAAAGAAACAATGATGAAGTTCGTTTGAGAAGGTCGCTTCACCTGCGTGTACCGAATAAATGCTAGTGTTGAATAAATGTATCCAAGAATTACGGACAAATAAATTTGTGGTTCTACGTTCCAAAATTTAATGAATATTACGTAATATTCCTTTATGTTTTCCTAGCTCTCGAAGACGCGGACAGACTGTTTTCATTATCTAAAAAAACATAAATATATGTTCTTATTCTAAAAGAAACATGTTGCTTACATTACCAAAAAAAGGAACAACCATTACTCCTATGAGATTTATGAGGAGCAACTACTATTATTTATTCTAAATGCTAGTAGTTGGCAATACAAACGAAAATTTACCAACAACAACAACAACTAAGTTTTTAATTCCAAACAAGTTAAGATAGACTAGAGATGATGAAACCCCAAAAAATTCAAGTACAAAAACAAAACAAACAAACACAAGAAATAAGGCAAAGAAGAAGATAGGTTAAAAGAGAAGTAATAAAAACCAAAACAAAACGAGCAAAGAGTGAAAATAAGACTGAATTAGAGCATTTCCAAGCGAGCCCCATAAATTCTCTTCAAATCAAATTAATGGAGTTTAATTGTCTAAAAAAACCATCTCCAATAGCTCTCCAAAATATCGTGCTAGTCATGCTTTTGTGCTTACTTTGCTTTTATTGATTAACTTGTAGACTTGCATGAATAGGCTCCTTGCTAGCTAGTAGTGTTTAGCTTCCGTATTTGATCACTAGCTCGTATAGGAGTTGCTTTAGCTTAATTAATCATTGTCGTCATATGTATTGTGCTACTCATGCTTGTGTGCTCTAGTTCTATATCTTGTAGCTTTACATGAGTATGCTCCTTTGCTAGTTTGTTGTTTGCTTCCTCATGTCTTTGATTACTAGCTTGCATAGGAGTTGTATTATCTTGTATGATCTACTAGTATGCATAGGTTATTATTTCTTTCATAGAACTATTATCTTATTAGTGTGATCACCACTAGAATTATTATAGGAGTTGTTTGAGTGTTCGGTTTTAGAAATTGGTGACTTTGGTACATATAGCGAGTTCACGATTCAAACACCCCCCCCCCCCCCACCGCTCCCCCCCCGGTCACTCGGTCCTTTCACTCTTGCCTTCCTTAGTCATTCCAAGCACCTCTGACATCACTTTTTTAATGCAAGTGGCCATCGCCATCCACATGTTGTTAGTATCTTTCTTTATATCACGGTCTCTCTTGGGTAACCCTCTTCTTGAAAGTATGTCCTGTCTCTTCTTTGAGTCTCCACCACTTCGTCTTTGCCACTTTGATGTCCTTACTCCATTGTATGCATATCCAAAAGCAAAACTCTGCTACCACAAGCTTATATTGAGGTACTACATACTTATTGGGTATCAACTTGACAATCTAAGAAAGCATTCCTATCCTCTCATCTCGCTAAGATGAAATTGATTTGGCTATAGTGTTGACTACTTCTAATGGTTACTAGGTGAGAAACACTCTTTCTAACACAAGGTGTTTGCTATAATCAATTCGTAGGCGAAAGCGAAGTTCAGGACCTTCTCTCCTTCTTGGTTCCTACTCCCATATCTGAAACCCCCACGAGCCTCTTTAAAACCTACCCTAGAAGACCCTACATGACCATTGAGGTATCCTCCTATAAAGAGCTTCTCGCTGATAGGCACACCACTAACCACCACATCCAACTCCTCCCAAAATTACCTCTTGACGTTCTCATCAAGACCTGTTTGAGGGGCGTAAATGCTAATTACATTAAGGACCAAGAAGCTTAACTAGAATAATCTTATATCCTTGCCTTTTGATGTCCACTGCACCATCCTTAAGGGTCTTGTCAGTCACAATGCCTAGACCATTCATGTTCATTGTCTCCCCTATGTACCATAGTTTGAAACAAGTATCTTCCACCTCCTTCGCCTTTTGCCCCTTCCTTTTTGTCACCTAGACGCAACAATATTCACACTTTGTCTAATCATAGTGTCGACCACCTCTCGTAGCTTACTTGTAAGGGACCCTGCATTCCAACTACCCACCCACAACCTACTAGGCTGGGCTAGCTTTCTTACCCTTTGCATCCATCGAGTCAAATGCGAAGACCCTTGCTCATTTTTTACTACACTCGGGCGGCGATGTATTGCGTCACTAAGGATGCACTGCCCTAATCCTTGCTCACTTATCACCGTATCCAC
The DNA here is from genome assembly GCA_032690845.1 of Eleusine coracana subsp. coracana. Taxonomy (NCBI): domain Eukaryota; kingdom Viridiplantae; phylum Streptophyta; class Magnoliopsida; order Poales; family Poaceae; genus Eleusine; species Eleusine coracana. Next base: position 50,265,893 of record CM064430.1, read on the forward strand.
ATCAAGATATGGTGCACCACCAAGGGGGTGATAGCCTGACCCTTGCTAATTTATCACTGTACCCGAGTTCGGCATGGTTGGTCGCTAAGAGGGTTACGCCTCAATGGTTTCTGTATTGTTTTCTATGCTTATTTTGAAAATATCCTTTATGGGAATTTTTTCTTATAAAAAGAGTTTGTTTTTTGGTTCACCCCAAACAAAAAAGATTTTAAGTTTCATTGAGGGGAGGGGGGGGGGGGGGGGTAACGAACGAGAGGATACAAGAAGAAGATAGCTTGGTTGAAAGACGTCAGTGTACTTTGGGCTTTCCTCTATTTCCTGCTAGTTTATTCTTTTTAATGAAGTTAATTCAGGTACACTAACGACCACGCAAACCAGAGCTAACAACAGCTTTATTTTTTAAAAGTGGGGGTAAAATAGAAAAAAAATTAGCAAAGTAGGGGTGAAATCACAATTAGAAATTAAGGTTAAGTACAAGATTGATCCTTTCTATTATTCCCTAAAATCCATTGACCATATCTCGAACTTGTTGAAATTTGGCCCATTTTATATGGCTCATTTAGAAGAAAATTCAAAGCAATAAGTGGTTGTTGGTTTTAGTACCACCTTGCTAGTCTATGGTGGTCCACACAAACTAAAATAGCAGCACTCGTACCCATGGCTGAATAAAGAAAGTTTTGAGAGAGAAACAGAGCATTGCTATGAGTACACATGCACGCACGCGCGTGGGTATACGTGCTTTTTCGCGTGTTGTCCCGCGTGACTTGTGACTTGCGACGCGCGATCATGGTGTGGTGTGGCTGTGAGTCTAAGTGACTTTTTACCACTCATATCCTCTACCAAATCTGAACCGTTATGTGTTAATCAAGGGGATTAATACACGGTTCATTATCATAATTAGAGTTAATAGGCCAGCTATGCTATTGACTACTAATTAGTGTGCACAATTAGAGAAGAAATGGCTCCTAGAGGGCGGCCGTACCTATATTAGGCCCCTGGAGACGTCCAAGTTTTGTACACAGAGAAAAATCTCCTCTACTTCTTCTTCTTCCTTCCTTTGAGAGCTGTGTTGTGGTGTTGAGATGCTTCGATCTCGCCGGCCCTATCCCTTGGCATGCACCGAGGAAAAGGGTGAGCAGAATCTCTGTATCTTTGTCACCGTGAAGCCTGCACGAAAGGCGACAATATGGTTTCTGGGCAGCGCATCTACGGGACCGCTCGAGACTTTTCCGTGATGATCTATGCTACCTCACGACGAGCTACCATCTCTACATCAACGGTCTGCTTCGTCTACAATTTGCGTTGTTTTAAGCGCCGACAAACCCTACGTGAGTTCTAATGGCTCCCCTGGTTTTTATTGCGTTGCTCTGCCTGTTGCATGTGTTAGTTTTCATCTTGAGTTTGAATTGTTATGAAATCTGCCTAAAACTAAATTTTAGAATTATAATAACACGCATATTTCCAACAATCCAGAAACCTTATTCTTGCGTTTATTCTATTATTCTAGCAATGGATGGTGCTTTGGATGCAATGAAACCTGAGAGGTTTGGCGGTGGTGAAAACTTCCGTCGTTGGCAGACTAAAGTCAGATTTTGGCTTATGTCAATGGGACTGTGGTGGGTGATCCACCCAGTGATGCTATTCACCGTTGAGCAGATCAATATTTTTCCCACAACATGTGATTTGGTGCTTGGTTGCATCTTGACCCTTTTAGCGGATAATTTATATGATGTTTATATGAATTATATCGATCCCACTGAGTTGTGGGATGCACTTGAGCGCAAATATGTCGTCGCTTAAGCCAGTCATTTGTTGTACACATGTGAGCAACTCTTTGACTTCAGCATCAATGCTACAAAGTCGATAGTGTCTCAAGCTCATGAGTTACAGCTTCTGGCCAAAGAGATTGCAAGTTTGGGATATCCTCTGCCTGATCGAGTTGTGGCAGCGGGCATTGTTGCCAAACTCCCTACCTCGCGGAGTGATTTTGTCACAAGCTTGAAACACAAGAGGGAAGATATCTCAACTGAGAATCTGATTATAGCCCTCGATGTGGAAGAAAAGGCAAGGGCTAAAGACGCTCCTAGCACTTCTGCCACTGTAGAGAATGGTGCTAGTGCAAATGTTGTAGTTAAAAAGAAAACTTACTACAACAAGAACAAGGGAAAGATGCAGGCTGGTGGCAAGTCTAAGAAAACCACTAACTTTAAGAAGAACAATGCAAAAAAGGACAACAAATCATGCTATATGTGTGGCAAACCAGGGCATCTTGCAAAAGATTGTTGCCATCGCAAAGAAAATTCTGATGGACATTAGAAGAAGGTTGTCAATGTGACCATTGGCAAAAACAATGGTGATGAGACCGATCCATCCGGGTATGGTAATTTACCATTTATTTTTTCAGCCTTTCAATCTTTGGATTGGTGGGTTGATATAGGTGCCAATGTTCATGTGTGTTCTGATTTGTCTATGTTTTCTTCTTACCAGGGGACGCGGTCCTCCTCCATCCTGATGGGAAACGGATCAGCTGCTTCTGTTCTTGGTGTTGGTACAGTCGAACTAAAGCTCACTTCAGGGAAGACTGTCCTTTTGAAGAACATGCAGCATGCTCCCACAGTAAAGAGGAATCTGATTAGTGTTTCCTTATTGTGTCGGGATGGTTATAAGTTAGTGTTTGAGTCAAATAAAGTTGTAATGTCTAAGTTTAGAAACTTTATTGGCAAAGGCTATGTAAGCGAAGGCTTGTTCCGCTTGAATACTTATAATTATTCTTATAATCCGAATGTTCCATCCATGATTAATAAAAATATTTGTGAGGCTGATGTGTGGCACTCACATTTTTGTCATATTGGGTTTGATACCATTGCTAGAATGTCCAGATTAGAACTTATTTCTAAGTTTAATATTGTAAAGGATCAAAGTGGCAATCTTGTGTGCAAGCAAAACAACCTCGAAAACCATTTAAGAGTTTAGAGGAAAAAACAAATTGGCACCATTAGATCTTATTTATTCTGATTTGAAATGAATGGATTATTGACAAGAGGAGGTAAGAGATATTTTATGACTTTGATTGATGACGCTACTCGTTTTTGCTATGTTTACTTAAAACTAAAGATGAAGCTTTACAATACTTTAAAATTTATAAGGCCGAGGTTGAAAACCAACTTGAGAGGAAAATCAAATGATTACGTGATGATCGTGGAGAAGAGTATACGTCAAATGATTTCTCTTAATTCTGTGCTGAACATGGTATTATCCATGAAGTGACACCACCATATTCACCTCAAATGAATGGGGTGGCTGAGAGGAAAAACCAAACTCTAACAGATTTGGTGAATGCCATGTTAGAGACGCTGGTATGCCCTATGAATGGTGGGGGAAGCTATCTTAACAGCTAATTTTGTCCTAAACAGGGTAGTGATTAAAAACAGAGAAGTCACTCCCTATGAAGGATGGAATGAGAAAAAACCCAATGTCAATTTCTTGATGACCTAGGGCTATCTGGCAAAGGTTAATTTACCTGAGCCAAAGAAGAGAAAGCTTGGACTCAAAATAGTAGATTGTGCATTTTTTGGATATGCACATAACAGTACATCCTATAGATTCTTAGTAGTTAAATCTAATACTCCTGAACAAAATATGAATACTATCATGGAGTCGAGAGAGATGCTTCTTTCTTTGAGGATATATTTCCTATGAAAGCAACAGGTAGCACTTCTCAGAGTGAGAATTATCACAATCATGTGAATGCTCCTGAGGATGACACACCACCATGTGAGATAAATGATGAAGTGTACACACCAACTGAATAGGGATGGCAATTCGGGTCCCGGGTGTGGGGCCCCATCGGGTTTGGCACCATACGTGTGCGGGTGCGGGTGCACTTTCTCACCCGCAGGGCTCACCCGCACCCGCCCCGTACAGTCGCGGGGCGGGTGCGGGTTTTTTCTCCCACCTCCGGGTGTCCCACGGGCCCGAAATATACAAATAATTTTAGTCTAATATTCTTTTATGAGAGTGAGAATTATATGAGTCTAATAATTCTTGCATATATATATATATCATCATTGAAGCTCCTCGTAGGAGCAAGAGACAAAAGATTGTGAAATCATTTGGTGATGATTATTTTGTTTATATTGTGGATGATGTGCCCAATACTCTTTCAGAAGCACATGCATCTTCAGATGCAGAATATTGGAAAGAGGCAGTCCGTAATTAGATGGACTTTATCATATCAAATGGGATTTGGGAGATCACTGAGTGTCCAAGCGGGTGCAAACCAATTGGATGTAAGTGGATCTTCGAAAAAGAAATTGAGACCTGATGGTACTATTGAAAAGTACAAGGCTAGACTTGTGGCCAAGGGATTCACACAAAGAGAATGAGAGGATTTCTTTGATACATACTCTCCTGTTGTCCGGATTTTCATGATTAGAGTGCTCCTTGCTCTTGCAGCTTCTTATGGTTTGCATATCCATCAAATAGATGTAAAAACCGCTTTTCTTTATGGAGAGTTAGAGGAAGAGATATATAAGGAGCAACCGGATGGTTATAAAATTCCTGGGCAAGAGAATAAAGTGTGCAGATTAATAAAATCCCTATATGACCTTAAACAAGCACTCAAACAATGGCATGAGAAATTTGACGCCACTTTGATATCTACTGGATTTAGCATAAACGAGGCAAATAAGTGTGTGTACTATCGTTATGGTGGGGGTGAGGGAGTAATATTGTGCTTATATGTCAATGACATTAATTTTTGGAACAAGCACAAGAGTAATTGATGAGATCAAAACTTTCTTGTCAAGGTGTTTTGACATGAAAGACTTAGAACCAGCGGATGTGATCCTAAATGTGAAGTTGATCAAAACAGAAGATGGGATTACCTTGAGTCAATCCCACTATACAGAGAAGATATTTAGCCGTTTTGACTTTGAGGATTGTAAAATCTCTCCAACTCCCTATGATGTGAGCATCAAGCTTCAAAAATTCAAAGGACAGGGAAAAGTTCAACTGAGATATTCACAAATAATTGGGTCCCTCATGTATCTTGTGGGTGCCACGAGACCTGACATCTTCTATGCTATAAGCAAACTAAGTCGGTTTGCATCAAACCCAGGAGATGATCATTGGAAGGCACTTGATCGAGTGTTGCGCTACTTAAGAGGCACAACCTCACTTGGAATTCACTACTCGGGATATCCTCCAACGTTGGAAGGATATAGTGATTCTAATTGGATCTCAGATGCGGATGAGACCAAAGCCACGAGTGGCTATGTGTTTACACTTGCTGGTGCTGCAGTTTCGTGAAGGTCTTGTGAACAGACCGTGTTAACAAAATCCACATGTGAAGCAGAACTTGTAGCACTAGAAATAGCTACTACTGAGGTTGAATGGCTAAGAGAGCTATTGATGGACTTGTCTTTTGTGGAAAAGTCGGTACCGCCTATCCTAATGTATTGTGATAACCAGTCAATGCTAGCTCAGGTTATGAATACAAAGGATAACTCAATGTTCAATAAATATATCAAGCGTAGACTAAAATCTGTCAGAAAGATGAAAACCTTCGGAGTTATAGCTGCGAGCTATGTGAAAAGCGAAAATAATCTGGTAGACCCTTTTACAAAGGGATTATCACGGAATATGATTACCGTGATGTCTAAGAACATGGGTATGAGGCCTATCTAAAAGTTCCACCATAATAGCAACCTGTCTTTTTGATCGGAGATCCCGTGACTCAGGTAACAGGAAGAACAAGTTGATTGATGTAACCAAAGAGTACATTATAAATAAATAAAATGTACCCATATTTAAAGGACAATGCGTAATACTCTTGACCATACGGAAGGTTGGCAATGAGCCTTAATGTTTTTTTATTGTAAAAGATATTAGCCTACAGGATATCTTGAAGGAAAACACTTACTTGAGCTCAACTGTAGGTCGCAGTTCGTGAGAATAGGGCGTTCTCATAAAAGCTCATGAGAAGATTTGGGAGCAGACTATTAAAGCTCCGGTTAGGCGTGGTTGTTTTGGCAGCCTAGTATCAGTTTGATTTTAATTGTAGTCTGCCCACACAAGGCTGGGAATTCAAGGCCTAGTCCATTCTTTAGTTGTGAAAAGATGAATATTGATATTCTAGGTTTAAGTTCAACCCGTACGGGACTTCTACCAAAAGACTGATATATTAACAATACAATAACACAGTGATCCTTTTGACCTCGATTCCTTGCTTTGGAATTGGTGGGGGATTGTTGGAATTTAGTCCATTTTATATGGCCCATTCAGAAGAAATTCCAAAGCAATAAGTGGTTGTTGGTTTTAATACCACCTTGCTAGTCTATGATGGTCCACACCAACTAAAATAGCAGCATTCGTATCCATGGCTGAATAAAGAAAGCTTTAAGAGAGAAAGAGAGTATTGCTATGAGTACACACGCACGCATGCGTGCACATGTACGCGTTTTTTCGCATGTTGTCCCGCATGACTTGTGACTTGCGACGCGCGACCGTGGCATTGCGTGGCTATGAGTCTAAGTGACTTTTTGCCACTCATACCCTCTATCAAATTTGAACCATTATGTACTAATCAAGAGGATTAATATATAATTAATTATCATATTAGAGTTAATAGGTCAGCCATGCTATTGACTGCTAATTAGTATGCGTAATTAGAGAAGAATCGGCTCCTAGAGGGCGGCCGTGCCTATATTAGGCCCCTGGTGACGTCCAGGTTTCGTACACAGAGAAAAATCTCTTCCACTTCTTCTTCTTCCTTCCTTTGAGAGTTGTGTGTGGTGTTGATCTGCTTCCATCTCACCGGCCCTATCCATTGGCGTGCATCGAGAAAAAAGGTGAGCGGAATCTCCGTACCTTTGCCACCGTGAAGCCCACACGAGGTGTGGCAATAACGTTTTTGGGCAGTGCATCTGCGTGACGTCTCGAGACTGATCCACGACGATTTGCGCTACCTTACAACGAGCTACCACGTCTACATCGACGTTCTGCTTCTTCTATAATTTGCGTTGTTTTAAGCGCCGACAAACCCAATGTGAGTTCTAATGACTCCCCTGGTTTTTATTATGTTGCTTTGTCTGCTGCATGTGCTAGTTTTTATCTCAAGTTTGAATTGTTATGAAATCTGCATAAAACTAAATTTTGGAATTAGAATAATACGCATATTTCTAGCAGAACTCAAGATGTTTGTGTCATTTGTAGCCATCTACACCAGATGTTAGTATCACTACGACAACGGATCGGGAGAAGCAGGTAACACATTCCCAATATCGTAATCCATGTTTATTCAATTGATTCAGAGAGGGGAACGCAAAAGGACGAAAATATGGGAAACAGATTTTTTTTTGAACAAAAAAATGTTCTGGAGGAGAAAGGATTAGAAGTGGACTTAAATTTGTGGATGGTGTTGCATTATTATTTACTAACTGCTAATTCACTACACAAATCATATTTCAATATATTATGAATTAATAGGTCTAGAACATCAACATATACGAATGGCGTGTTGGTTATACTACTGTATGGATAGAATATGTTTTGATGTGCTTCATCGGGCAAATTCGCATGATAATCCTAATTTGGAGCTCATATGATAATATGACTTTCATTTTCGGATGGCCCATATCTATCAGATTTTGCTTACTACATATCCTGTCCTGTATCCACACACAATCAGATTCGGATTATATATTCGTTATTAGGATATCAAAGGCCCGATTTTCCACATCCTCCAAAAATTCGGATATTATGCAGTCAGAATTTTTTTGTTAACAATACAACAGAGTATTTAATTAGCAAAACGAAAGGCCCGAAGCCAACTCTGCCTAACTCCATCACTATACAATAGAGAACAAGGTTGGTGAATATGGCCGAGAGCTATCCGTGTCCAGTTGTTAGTGTGGCAAAAACACCAGGACGATCAAAATATGATTGGTATCTTTGTCTTAGCATTATTGGACCATGTTCAGGTAGGCCGTAGGCCTACCGTATTTTCCCTCAAACAAAAAATCATTGTTGGACCATATTTTGTTGAGATAATGCTGCCATAGTCTATAGAAAAAATTCCCTCTATGACCTCAAAAAAGATGACCGCCCTTCTAAAATCGAATTTCCCTGTGAGGGCCAAAACCATTTTTCCTTTCCTTCTATGGCCTTTTCGTCAGATTTAGGATTTAACGGTGTTAAGTCTAGTGTAAAAAGACCGTTTTACCCCTAAAATAAAATGAATTTATTAAAAAAACAATATTCAATTGGAAGTAATTATTTTCAGGTTATGTTGTACATACAAAAAATATATTTTGACTTGTTTAAAAATTAAACTGATTTAAATTTGTTCATTATTTTAAATTCTGGTTTGTTTAAAAATTAAACTGAATTAAATTTGTGCATTATTTTTAATTCAGTTCAATTTTTAAACAAACCAAAATTTGAAAACAAGCAAAAATATATTTGTGTATATACAACACAACCAGAAAAATAATGACTTCCAGTCAAATATTTTTTTCCAAAAAAAATAAGTTCATTTCATTTCATGGGTAAAATAATCTTTTTACACTGGATTTAACACCGTTAAATCCTAAATCTGACGGAAAAACCATAGAAGGAAGGGGGAAATGGTTTTGGACCTTATAGGAAAATTTGATTTTGAAAGGACCATAGAAGGAAGGGTTATCATTTTTGAGGCCATAGAGGGAATTTTCTCTAGTAGATATGATCCCTTAGTTACTGAAGGAGACAAGGACTGGTGTAACCCCGGCGAAGGGCAGAGCAACCTATCCATGAGAAGAAACCGATCGAGTGATACATCATGATTGCAGTTCTCGAATATTGGATTTGTTTTTCACAACTTGAGTTGACGAGCTTTGGAAGGTAGTATTGGAAGAATCGTGGCTGTCAATGTAAAGTCGCCGTTTGGTTTGCCCGGACGAGGGACAGGACGAAGGCGGCAGCAGAATATGGTCTATGAAGTCTATTGGGAAGATGCAGCCATAATATAGGGCCATACTCCCTTGCAAAAAGAAAAATATCGGGCCATACTAACAGGTACGGATGTACAGGGGCCCGCACCTGTTAATCCCTACGAATGTAGTAAGACAAAGGAGATGATGTTTGTGATGCAAAAGTTTGACCTCACGGCCTCACGGGAGTTCAGCACAAAGCCGCCGCGGGACCCATGCGCACATGCAGCGAGTCGACGTTGGCTATAAAATGCGCGGGCGCATTATTTGGTTCGGCACACACTCGATCAGTCTCTTGGCGCCCCTTGGCTCTCACCGAGAACCAAAGATAGCATCCTATGGCGCTCGCTGGATTGGTCATCACCCTGCTGGGCGCGCCACTACTCTTCTTCTCCTATGCAGGTATAATATAATCTTGCATTGTGCAGAGAAACTTCCACTGTTTCGAGGGTACATTATATATACATACATATATATCATAGGTACGGATAGGAATTGAGTGTTGACTGATGTTTGTTGGTGTGCATTGCAGAGGCGGGCGAGGTGGGCGTGACCTACGGCAGACTGGGGGACAACCTGCCGGACCCGGAGACTGTGTCGCAGCTGCTCGTGGACAACGGCATCACCATGGTGAGGTTGTACGACGCCGACGAAGCGGTACTGACGGCGCTGGCCAACACCGGAATCAAGGTCACTGTAATGATGCGCAACGAGGAGCTGGCCGCTGCGGCCGCAAGCCGGTCGTACGCGCTCCAGTGGGTGCAGTGCAACGTGTCGGCGTATTATCCCGACACGCTGATCAGTGGCGTGGCCGTCGGGAACGAGGTGTTCAAGGAGGCACCGGAATTGAACTCTCAGCTCGTCCCGGCCATGAACAATGTGCAGCTGGCGCTGGAGGAGCTGGGCCTCGCGGACGCCGTGAAGGTATCCACACCGATTGCCTTCACTGCGCTCAAAGACACGTCTGTGCCATCGTCGGCAAGGTTCCGGGATGACATCGCGCAGTCGGTGATGGTGCCCATGCTCCAGTTCCTGCAGCGGACCGGCTCCTATCTCAGTATGAACCCCTACCCGTTCTTCGCGTACGCCGAGGATCCACAGAATATCCAGCTCGACTATGCGCTGGGGAACTACAAGCCCGGCGTGCGCGATAGAAACACCGGACTCGTCTACCACAGCCTATTGGACGCGATGATGGACGCCACGTACTATGCCATGGAGAACTTGACGGGATCTCTCAACGTCATGTGAGTTGCATTATATTGAAGTCTCAAATGTCAGGAATCGATTCATCTTACCTTTTTTTTATCATATTATTAGTTAATGGCTTTCCATCTGATGAGTAATGACTACATGCATGGGTGACTGAAGTTGACGGGGATTATCTTATTTTCAGGCAAGCTACTGGGGGAGGCTCGACTCCGGATACACAATGGTCGGAGAATGGGTGGGGATCACAAGGACAAGTCAAACCCGCTAAACCACCACGCAAAGGCAGTAGGGGTTTGCAGCAGGCCGGCAATGGATTCCAACCGGCGACGGTAGCCAATGCCAAGGCATACAACAACTACGTCATTAACCGCGTGCTTTCTTGCAAGACGGGCACCCCGCACCGCCCCAATGCCGACATGAACATCTTCATATTCGCCCTCTTCAATGAGAACCAGAAGGGCCAAGGGCCAAATGACGTCGAGCAATACTTTGGCCTGTTCTACCCGAACATGACCAAGGTGTACGACTTCGACTTCCGCAGCGGGAACGTGGGACTTTAACGGTGCCGCCTCCTTTGTCCATCCATTGTCTAGCTACCAGCCTTAGAGTGAGTTCACGCTCATCGGTCGTCTCCTCTTGCAAAGTCCATACATGGATATGGATCTTGAGAAAACTGTTTTGCAGAGGTTGGAAACTGTGTGCTCCCGCTTCTGAATGTCTGAACGGTTAAAGCTCAACTCATCAAGAAACAAGGGTGAAATTTGAGAAGCCACCACCTCCGTGTACTGCTCGGGCCGTAACTGTAAGAATGCAACCCGAATAAATGTATCCAAGAATTACAAACAACAATAAAAATTAATTTTATGAAAAAAATATTAAACCATAAGTAAATTATCCATTCTTTTAGGTGCAACTGGTTGGTAAATATAATTGCCTAACATGATACTGAGTTAGAGATCTTGAGTTCAAGTCCTACTCATCACATTTTTTTACTATGTTATTTTTATTTTCCTATCAACTTAAGTTTTTAGATATAACTGGTCGGTGCATAGTAGACTAACAGAAAAAGTGTTAAGTCATCGTAACCATGGTTTTGTAGCCTATATTAAGCAAAGAACGTGGTTATTAAAATATGACATATTATATTTTCTTTTAATTCTGTGTATATTGTCTCATTCCAAGAGATTTTCCGCTTATACTACAAAAAAGGAACAAGCCAAAATGAAAAAAAAGGCAAAACAATAGATCCAAAATAAAGACAAGAAAATTGAATGTATTATCTCTGTACGAAAAAAAATGTAGGCTGGAGATTCTCTCCATATATTAACAAAACAAAAGAAATATCATTAATATTCCTTTTATAGTATATTCAGAAAAATGAATATTTCTATAAATGGCAAAGAAATGAGCACAAACTACACTTTGACGTGAATTACACTAGTTATTTTCAACTACTATAAAATGAGACTATCACTACTACAAAAATAGTCATAAACAGCGCCCTATCAGCAATGACGGTTGCTTTCGAATCTGTCGGGGGTAAATATTGGGGTGCCACGTGGCGCTCCCTAACAATAACTAATAGGGACCAAAACGAGCCTCACGCGAAAAACACCCGCGTGATGGAACCCCACTTCAAATCACGCGGGGCATACCACGCCCCCGGCTCGCTCTAGCCTCAAGTGGACGATGAGCAACCCGCCACGCTCGAGCCCCTCCGTGGGGGTTGGGAGCTCCGATACGCCTCAACCCCGCGGAAGGAGTTGGGAAAGCCCCTCACAGGTCCCATACGGCCATCGAGCAGGTGCCGCCCCTCCGACCCTTGGAACAGAAGCCTGAGCTCTGACAACACGAAATTGGAGAAGGCGGAATGGAGGAACTTGATCATTCTGACAGACATGACCGATCATAACCCTAAGTGGGTCCTAGGTGATCGTCACCGGGCCGCATAACGAAATGGTGCCTATGAGGCGTCATGCCATGTCCCGCGAAGCACGCCATCAACAGTGGCCAAAGAGACGTGACCGGACGGCGGAAGGCGGGGGTAGACCTACAGGGTAACGTCACTCCTAGTCTCCCACGCGGTAGGGCGGGACGGTCAAGACTTGAAGACCACGAACGCCGGTCCGGAGCTTGATCCCCTTCAACACGGCTTCAACAACTACACACGATTAGATCTCTATCTCTCTCTCTCTCTCTCTCTCTCTCTCTCTCTCTCTATATATATATATATATATATATATATATATATATATATATATATATATCTGTGTGTGTGTGTAAATGGGCCCATCCCCTTGGAATATAAAAGGGGGGCGCTCATTCTCTCTCAGGACGGGCTGGATAGAACACAACGCACTCTCCCGCCCCAAAGACTTGGAGCACCCCCTCCTCTCTCGCCACCATTGTACTCACTCCCAGAGCAAGTAACATGAGCAGGCAGCGAACTGGATGTAGGGGTTTACCCCGAACCAGTATAATCCCCGCTTCCTCTTGCTAAGCCATTACCGAATCTAAAGCGTGCATCCCCGAGACAAATTCTACTAGCGCTCGCCAATCAGGCGTCGCGCCCTGGTGGCTGGGGGACTCGGACAACGCATTCAACCTCAAGAGAGCGAGAGGTGGGATGCCGGGACTCGGCGATGAGCCCGTCCCGGACCCCATTGCGACAGCCATCGCCATCGCCACTGAGGCGATGCGTGCGGTTCAGCTCGGCCCCTTCGGGCCGCGCATCGTGAATCACCGCGCGGCATCGCCCGGTCACGCTGACAGGCTGTGGCTCCACTTGGTCATGATGACCTTCGTCATTTCGCGTTTGCGCTGGCAAACATTCACGGGCAACTCCTCGGTGGAGAGTGAGAAATCATGTAGATATGTGCCATGGTTTGCTATACTTGTGATGAGTAATTGACTTGAGCGAATTTGGTGTTTGAGTTGAAATGCGAGAATCCAGGGATTGCATGGGTTTGCATATCATTGTTATGACTAACCGGAGTTGATGGAGATATTGGTGATGTTGCAGGAGATGGGAAATGTGTTTGCTTGTCTTATGATGTGTAGGTCACTGGAGTTGACTTGGCGGTCAACGGCGAGAGGATCGGAAACAAGTAGGGGACTTGGGGCCAGACGATTGGGATGCTGGGTGAAGTCAAGGGTGATCCACACCGTACACGTGGAGAAGCAAGAAGCACTGACGGTTTTGCGGTTGAGCCTCAAAACCGTGGTGGTGATGAAGACGACGTGTTGACCAAGTCAACGCGAATGGGATGTCGGTGCAAGTGACAAGGGAGCCCGATGGACAGGGACTGGGAGAGACTTGCCGGTGGTCAGGATCACGGGACAAGGTGACACGTGTCGACATCGAGAAGTCACACTTTGAGAAGCGTGCAAGGCGATTTCCCGGTTTGGGCCTCAAGACCGGTGGTCGTGGTTGGTGGTGCACGTGGCACCATCATGGAGCTTGCTTCGAGATGAAGCAAAGACGTGAAACGTCGGATGGCATTCGGGCGATGAGGTGAAAGATGGACGGTTGTGCCCCCGGTGGTAGGTGGGTGTATTATGTAGGTCAAGGGTAGATTGGTCATATGGACAATAGACCCTAGGCCTATATAAGGAGAGGTGTGGCTAGTGGGAGAGGTGCATCTCTTCCATTAGCCTTGTGTTAGGACTCTATTCAAAGTGCTAGGAGAGGACTTCATGTTTGTGAGGAGAGTAGTGGGTGTGTGAGAGACATCTCTTGCTCTTCCAAATAGTGGGAGGAAGAGGGTGGCTTCCTAGCCTTGTACCTATGGATCTAGTAAGCACCTTTCTATGATATGAGAAGTATTTTTGTGCTCAAGATTTCCCTCTTCACTTGAATCCCGAAATTCCCTTTTTCCTATTTTCGGAAGCATTTTTGTGGTGATTTTCGATCTCACTTTTGGACAGATTTTTGGCCCGGATTTCTTGAGAAACTTGTTGCTAGGATGAGCTAGGATAATCCTCTATGGATCCTTGATGGAATTATTGGCTCTAGCACCTTCGATTTGAAGGATTTCTCAAGTTTCCCCTTTTTGGTGTTCTTGGCACAAGATCTGAAATTCGTGATAATTTCTTGAGCCAATTGAGTTGATATCCTAGGATTAGGGTCATGATGTGATGAGGATTCACTGATCCAAAAATTGCATCATTTGGAGTTCGTTTGATTGAGTTTTGGAAAAGATTTGTGAAGATCCCGAGAGTTTTTCTGTTCTGTCGGGGGTCGACCGGCACTGCCGATGACCAGGACCGGCACTGCCGATCGGTCTGGTTTGTAGGTTCCAGTGCGACAGCATCCCGCACCAGCACTGCTGATAGGTGGGACCGGCACTGCCGATGACGCGCACCAGCTCTGCCGATAGGCGTGACCGGCACTGCCAATGCCCACCGGCACTGCCGATGGCAGGGATCGGCACTGCCGATGAGTGCTCAGTTATGGGATGTTGACTATTTCATCTTCCTTTTTTGTTTCCGTTGTGTTTCTTTGGTGTGGTTGATCACTCGTAGGGCTAGTACACCACAAGTTGGTGTGTGTAGTCTTGGTGATCGATTTAGAGATTGGCTTGGGTTGTATTTGGGATATAGGCCAAGTTCTCTTGGAGAATTTTTTTTGACTCCCATTCACCCCCCCCCCTCTGGTCGCCTTCTCGATCCTTCAATTGGTATCAGAGCCGGTTTGATCACTAGTTGACCTTCACCGGCTTTGTGATCCGAAGGCGATATGGAGAAGCGTGCTGTCAAGCTGTGGATGTTCGATGGAGAGGACTTCCCCTACTGGAAGTCACAGACCAAGGCGTATCTACTGAGTCAAGGACGTGCAATTTGGGAGATTATTGATCAGGAGTATGCTATACCACAAGACCTGAACACTGCATCTGTAGGTGAGTTAGTCAGGTATGAGAACAACTCCAAAGCTGTCAATATTCTGCTTTCTGCACTTGGTAGGAGCGAACATGATAGGGTTGCACACCTTGACACTGCTCATGCTATTTGGGATAAGCTCTGCACTTACCATGAGGGTACCAACCAGGTCAAGTCTATGCGTAAGGATTCTTACAATAGACAGTACCAAACCTTTGCACAGAAACCGGGTGAGTCACTAGATGACACTTTTCGTAGGTTTGAGGCAATTGTGTGCAACTTGCGGGCTTGTGGTACCCTTGTGTACAATGACAATGATAGAGCTAAGCAACTGTTGTACTCACTTGATGAAAATGTTTGGGGGGTTAAAATTGTTGCTCTAGGAGAAACTGTTGAATTCAATACCCTGAACTATGAGCAACTATATAGCAAGCTGAAATCTCATGAACTGTCTAGGAAATCTCGTCCTAATCTTGCTATTCCTGCTTCTAGCATGGCTTTGCTTTCTAGTTCTTAGAAGGGTGATCACAGTTGTGCTTCTCATGGAACTAACCCCTCACTTGACAAGTCTTCCTTGGAGTTTGCTTTGTCTTCTCTTGTTGCAGCTTCCGATGAACAGATGGAGTGCATTCCTGATGAGGAGCTGTCTTTGCTCACAAGGAAGTTCTACAACAACCGGAAGGAGAGAAGACGAGGTGGTTCAAGAACCTGCTTCGAGTGCGGTGACCCGGGACACTTTATCGCTGATTGTCCCAAGAAGAAGAAGAAGGCCGGGTACCGCAACAACAACACTGAAAACTTCAAGCAGAAGAAGAACCGCTTCTACAAGAAGGGCAAGAACTCCAAGAAGTTCGCCAAGGCCATTGCACGCGCCTGCGTTGCCGCCTTGAGCGATGTCGACCTCATATCAAGCGAAGGCTTTTCAAGCTTGGAGGAGGAGGTTGAAAAGCCACGAGTCAAGAGGAAGGATAACTTCACCGGGCTTTGCTTCATGGCAAAGAACGACCACGACACCGACTCTGAATCCGACTTCGACACAAGCGAGGTACCTCCCACTCTCGATGAGCTCTCTTCTGAACTTGATCATTTGCTCAATGTTCTGCTCATGCAAGATGATAAGCTTCACAGTGCTGTTCGTGAGAGTAGAGAGCTTAAGTCTAAGTTGGAGAGTGCTGATTTTGAAATTGCTTCGCTTAGGTCCAAGCTTGCTCGTGAGGACATTGTTGTTGAGTGTGAGTCTTGTCAAGTTGTGATGAGTGATCTTACAAAGAGGGAAAGTGTGCATGCTCAAGTTGCCAGTCAACTTGAGAGTGCCCTCAAGGAGCTTGATGAGTTCAAAGCTAGACCAACTCTTTTGGGTGCGTGTCAGAAGCGCCCCAAGCTCACAGATGAATTGGAAGCTCAATCCATCAAAGTCAAAGAGCTTGAATCCAAGTTGCTTCATGAGACTCGCTCTAAGGTCCTTCCACCACCTTGTGAGGTGTGTGTCTCTCTTAAGGACAAGCTTGTAATCACTAGGGAGGAAAACAAAGCCCTAGTCCAGGAAAATGACTATCTTGTGTCTAGGCTCTAGAGAACCCTAGTGAGTGAAGAGAAGATTGAGAGTGATTTGGCAAGAGTGAAGGAGAGTGCTTCTAGATCAACCTATAACTTGGGTTTGGGATTTGAGAGGTGTGACATGGAGAGTGAGAATGTGGGTAAGTTTGTACCTAGCTCCAGCTACAAGCATGAGGAAAACACCATTAAACCCACTGACACATACTATCCACCCAATCCAAAACCCTCCTTCAACCCAAAGCAAATAGAGAAGCCAAAACCCAACCCTGCAATGCAAACCAAGCCTAATCCTAAGGGTGTCTACATTTGCATGTTTTATGGTCGCAAGGGCCACTTGGATGAATTCTGTTTTAGGCGTAAGAGAATTGAGAGGAAGCAAGCTAAGTTGACTAGGGATGCATTTTATGATGATTTTGTTGACTTTCAGCCTCGCTCTTTTTCTCGTGCCTATCGTGGACAGGGTCATTCCTCATATGGTTTTGATTCACGAAACAGAGGCTTTGCGCAGCAGCGCTTTGGCGCCCCACGTTTTCCCCATCGTGGAGAGCGTCACTCGCGTGGATTTGGCTTTCACATAGATGATTTCTATCCTCACAACTCAAGGTTTGAGTCGAGACGCTTTGACAGGCCACGTTTTCCCCATCGTGGTTCTCGTCCCATGCATCGAATGATAAAGTGCAAAGAACTGTGATGACTACTACCGATCGTATGGTTAAGTGCTGGATTTCCAAATGCTTTTTGACTAACCCCAGCACTGAGCCATCGACTTTCACTTCTCGTTCTTTGTAGGCAGCAGGTGGAGGCTTGGAGAACAAGTGGTTGATGGATTCTGGGTGTTCGCACCATATGACCGGAAATGCAAAGTGGTTCTCCAGCCTCACTCCCTTGAAGCGTCGGGAGTATGTGACCTTTGGAGATGACAAGAGAGGAAGAGTGAAGGGAAGGGGCGCGGTAAAGGTAATTAAGAACTTCACTCTCAATGATGTTGGTTTGGTTGAGTTTCTCAAGTACAATCTCCTCTCTGTGTCTCAGCTTCTTAATGTTGGTTTGGAAGTGCGCTTTAAGTCGAATGCTTCTTGTGTTCTTGATTCGAGTGGTTCCTTGGTTTGTGGGATTTTTTTGCATTGGCAGAGTTTTTTAGGCTGATTTTGCTGGTTCTCCTAGTTCTCACAAGTGCTTAATTGCTCAATCTTCTTCTGAGCTCTGGAAATGGCATAGGAGACTGGGTCACATGAGCTTTGACTTGTTATGTCGCTTGAGTGGCCTAGGTTTGATCGAAGGATTGCCTAAGCGCAAATTTGATAAGGATTTGGTTTGTGCTCCTTGTCGTCATGGGAAAATGATTGCCGCTTCTCATCCACCAATCAATTTGGTGATGACTGAACACCCTGGAGAGTTGCTTCATATGGACACTATTGGTCCTTCTCGGGTTCGTTCGGCGGGTGGGAAGTGGTATGTTCTTGTGATTGTTGACGACTACTCTCACTACTCTTGGGTCTACTTTCTTGAGAGCAAGGATGAAGTGTTTCATCACTTTTGGAGCTTAGCCTTGAGGTTGTTCAAGGAACTCCCTGGTGCATTACGAGCAATTCGCAATGATAATGGCACCAAGTTCAAGAACTCCTCCTTTGATGCTTTCTGTCTTGAGCATGGTATTGAGCATCAATTTTCAGCACCTCAGGTTCCCCAGCAAAACGGTGTGGTTGAAAGAAATAACAGAACCTTAGTGGAGATGGCCCGGACGATGCTCGATGAGCATAGGACTCTGAGGCGGTTCTGGGCTGAGGCCATTAGCACTGCTTGCTATGTTTTCAATCGGATTTTCTTGCACTCAATTCTTAATGTGACTTCTTATGAGCTGCGTTTTGGGAGAAAGCCCTCGGTTTCTCATTTGCGTGCCTTTGGTTGCAAGTGCTTTATTCTCAAGCGTGGCAATCTTGATAAGTTTGAGTCAAGGTTCTCCGATGGAATCTTTCTTGGTTACTCTCTTCATGGTCATTCCTACAGAGTTTTGAATTTGGAGACTAACACCATCGTAGAATCCTGCGATGTAACCTTTGATGAATCAAACTCTTGTGCAAGGAATGTGATTGAGTCTGCAGGTGATAAGGAGATGAAGGAGATCATCTTTGTAGAAGAGGACCTACAGGGCTTTGATGATGATGATGATGATGATTCACTTCATCTCTCATCTGAGCTTGTTCCTGCTGCTACCACTACTCCAGCAGAGGGTCCAGAAGCTTCTACATCGACTTCAGCAGCTGTCGAGCGAGCTCCAGCTGTGGTTGAGGGGGAGGTACACTCTGAGAGAGAAGCTCCTCACCACATTCAGCGTCAACACCCACCTCAACAGATGATCGGTAATCTCTATGAGAGGACAACATGGTCAAGGTCTGCATATCTTGCTTGCTTTACCAATTCTCTCTTTGTTGCAACCTTTGAACCTCGGGATGTTGGACACGCACTATCTGATGAACATTGGGTTAATGCCATGCATGAGATGTTGGAAAACTTTGAGAGAAACAAAGTCTGGACCCTTGTAGAGCCTCCCAAAAATGTCAATGTCATAGGAACCAAGTGGATGTTCAAAAACAAACATGGGGAGGATGGTGAGGTTGTGAGAAACAAGGCTAGGCTAGTTGCTCAAGGTTTTAGACAAGTGGAGGGCTTAGATTATGGTGAAACCTTTGCTCCTGTTGCTCGCATAGAAGCCATTAGGATCTTGCTTGAATTTGCTGCCTCCAAGGGCATTAGACTCTATCAAATGGATGTCAAGAGTGCTTTCCTAAATGGTTTCATAGAGGAAGAAGTGTATGTGAGGCAACCCCCTAGCTTTGAGCACTATAAATACCCAAACCGTGTGTACAAGCTTCAGAAGACTTTGTACGGGCTAAAGCAAGCACCTAGGGCATGGTATGCTAGGCTTAAGACCTTCTTGCTAGAGCGTGGGTATGTCATGGGGTGTGTTGATAAAACCTTGTTCACTCTCAAGCATGGCAATGACTTTCTAATGGTTCAGATTTATGTGGATGATATCATCTTTGGTGGTTCCTCTCATGCTCTTGTGTCCAGGTTTCAGGAAGCTATGGAGAGTGGATTTCAGATGTCGATGATGGGAGAGCTCACCTTCTTTCTTGGGCTTCAAATCAAGCAGTGCAAGCAAGGCACCTTAATACATCAAGCCAAGTACTGAAGAAGTTCGACATGGTCAATGTGAAGCCGTTGTCTACACCAATGTCCACTACAACGGCTCTTGACCCTGATGAAGACTGTGAAGCGGTGGATCAAAGGGAGTACAGGAGCATGATTGGCTCCCTCTTGTACCTGACAGTGACAAGACCCGACATACACTTTGCGGTGTGTCTTTGTGCTCGCTTCCAAGCTTCCCCAAGGGTGACTCATCGCAAGGCTGTCAAGCGCATCTTCAGGTATCTCAAATACACCCTTGAGTTTGGTCTTTGGTACTCTGCATCTTCATCTCTTGATCTCATTGGGTATTCGGATGCGGACTTTGCTGGGTGTAGAATTGATAGGAAGAGCACTTCTGGTACTTGCCATTTCTTGGGTACTTCTTTGATCTGTTGGTCTTCTCGTAAGCAGTCGAGTGTTGCCCAATCCACCACAGAGGCTAAGTATGTAGCTGCTGCTAGCTGCTGCTCACAAATCCTATGGATTGTATCCACCATGAGAGACTATGGGTTGACTTTTAAGAGTGTTCCACTCATGTGTGATAACTCCAGTGCCATATGCTTAGCCAAAAACCCACTCCAACATGGTAAGGTCAAACACATCAATGTGCAATTCCACTTCCTGAGAGACAATGTTGAGAAGGGGGATGTTGAGCTCCAATACATTGATACCAAAAACCAACTAGATGATATCCTCACCAAGCCCCTAGATGCTTCGAGACATGCTTTTCTTTGGAGGG
The DNA here is from genome assembly GCA_032690845.1 of Eleusine coracana subsp. coracana. NCBI lineage: Eukaryota > Viridiplantae > Streptophyta > Magnoliopsida > Poales > Poaceae > Eleusine > Eleusine coracana. Next base: position 50,286,440 of record CM064430.1, read on the forward strand.
AACTTGGTGTTTGTCATCCCTATGGCATTATTTGAGGGGGAGTTGGTTTTCTCTTGTATATATGTATCTTACCATTTTCGCATTGCATCTCATATGTAATATATGCATTGGTAGATGAGCTTTGATTCTTATGCTTTCTTGCATTTCTCTTTGCTATAATTGAGCTTGAGCTAAGTTGTGTGGATGTGATGGTAATCTCCCATGCTTAGATTTTCTAGATGGCTTGTTATAAACACATGTGAGCAACTTGCTAATCTTAAAGGTAAATTGAGCTTCTTGTGAACCTTATGATCTAATCTTGCTAAAACTTGCTCACCATGTGTATAATTGCTTTTATCCTTGTTGAAACTTGCGTTGAGGCTAGTCTAGAGGATGTCTTGGCTTTGGCACCTTGTGTTTGCGAAATGGAAGGCTTTGCAAATGTTTAGCTCATGATGAAAAATTGTGAGAACGTGTGTTCCTTTTGCCGCAATGGCATGCTCTTTTGTCTTGTGCATAATCTTGAAAAATCTGCTAAGTGCTTTGATCAAGAACTACTCAATAATGCTAAATCCAAACATTGTGACTTGAAGCCTCGGTGTGTTTTCCGTACCCAGTCGTGCGACACTCCGTATGGATAAGAGGACACATGAGGATAAACTATAATCACTTGATCAACTGAGTCTCTGTTTCATATGTGAGCGTTTGTAGAGCTCATTTTCTGCGAGTGCTTGTTGCCCCTGTTGAGATTGAAACTGGCTAGATTCTTATGATTCACTTGGTGTTTGTTTTGCCTTGGATGAGAGTACTTACACATGTGGTGGCAGATTTTCTCATGATGAGCAAAATTTGATTCTATCTAAGCTAGTCAATCTTTCTGCTTAGCCTGTATAGCTCATGGTGTTTATGCCCTGCTATCTATTTTTGATCTTTGCATGATTGGCAGCTATTGCCTTTACACTTCATGGCACTATGGTTATGGTTAGCAAAGTTAAATGCTTGTTTGCATGATTGTTGAAGCTCCTTAGGTTTGCATTTTCATGCATTGCATGTTTGCTTGTTCTTTTGCCTCTTTGATGAGTTCATTGCCAAAGGGGGAGAAAATTTTGGGGTCATGCACAATTAATGCTAAGAAACTCATATGATCCGTTATGCACTACATGAGACCTACCACAACTTGAGGGGGAGCATATCGTGATCTTGAGCGGGTCGTTTTGCACTACATGAGACCTACCACAACTTGAGGGGGAGCATATCATGATCTTGAGCGGGTTCTTGCACTTTTCACGTTCTTTGCGTCTCAAGTCGCTTTCTTTGCCAACTCTTGGTTTTGTGATCCCTACTTGCTAGATGGCTTGTTTTCACATTTTCTTTGGGTTTGGCCATTTGGATGTGCTTATTCAGCTTCGCATTTCAATCTCTAATCTTTGTGCATTTGGTGTTGTCAATGTACTCATCAAGGGGGAGATTGAGAAACCATGTAGATATGTGCCATGGTTTGCTATACTTATGATGAGTAACTGACTTGAGCGGATTTGGTGTTTGAGTTAAAATGCGAGAATCCAGGGATTGCATGGGTTTGCATATCATTGTTATGACTAACCGGAGTTGGTGGAGATATTGGTGACGTTGCAGGAGATGGGAAATGTGTTTGCTTGTCTCATGATGTGTAGGTCACTAGAGTCGACTTGGCGGTCAATGGCGAGAGGATCGGGCACAAGTAGGGGACTTGGGGCCAGACGATCGGGATGCCGGGTGAAGTCAAGGATGATCCACACCGTATACGTGGAGAGGCAAGAAGCACGGACGGTTTCGCGGTTGAGCCTCAAAACCGTGTTGGTGATGAAGATGGCATGTTGACCAAGTCAAGACGAATGGGATGCCGGTGCAAGTGACAAGGGGGCCCGATGGACAGGGACTGGGAGAGACTTGCCGGTGGTCAGGATCGCGGGACAAGGTGACACGTGTCAACATTGAGAAGTCACGCTTTGAGAAGCGTGCAAGGCGGTTTCCCGGTTTGGGCCTCAAGACCAGTGGCCGTGGTTGGTGGTGCACGTGGCACCATCACGGAGCTTGCTTCGAGATGAAGCAAAGACGTGAAACGTCCGATGGCATTCGGGCGATGAGGTGAAAGATGGACGGTTATGCCCCCGGTGGTAGGTGGGTGTGTTATGTAGGTCAAGGGTAGAGTGGTCATGTGGATAATAGACCCTAGGCCTATATAAGGAGAGGTGTGGCTAGTGGGAGAGGTGCCTCTTTTTCATTAGCCTTGTGTTAGGACTCTATTCAAAGTGATAGGAGAGGACTTCATATTTGAGAGGAGAGTAGTGGGTGTGTGAGAGACATCTCTTGCTCTTCCAAATAGTGGGAGGAAGAGGGTGGCTTCCTAGCCTTGTACCTATGGATCTTGTAAGCACCTTTCTATGATATGAGAAGTATTTTCGTGCTCAAGATTTCCCTCTTTACTTGAATCCCGAAATTCCCTTTTTCCTATTTTCAGAAGCATTTTTGTGGTGATTTTCGATCTCACTTTTGGATGGATTTTTGGCCCGGATTTCTTGAGAAACTTGTTGCTAGGATGAGCTAGGATAATCCTCTATGGATCCTTGATGGAATTATTGGCTCTAGCACCTTCGATTTGAAGGATTTCTCAAGTTTCCCCTTTTTGGTGTTCTTGGCACAAGATCCGAAATTCGTGATGATTTCTTGAGCCAATTGAGTTGATCTCCTGGGATTAGGGTCGTGATATGATGAGGATTCACTGGTCCAAAAATCACATCATTCGGAGTTTGTTTGATTGAGTTTTGGAAAAGATTTGAGAAGATCCCGAGAGTTTTTCTGTTTTGTTGGGGGTCGACCGACACTGCCGATGACCAGGACCGGCACTGCCAATCGGTCTGGTCTGTAGGCTCCAGTGCGACAGCATCCTGCACTGGCACTGCCGACAGGTGGGACCGGCACTGCCGAAGACACGCACCTGCACTGCCGATAGGCGTGACCGGCACTGCCGATGCCCACCGGCACTACCGATGGCAGGGATCAACACTGCCGATGAGTGCTCAGTTCTGGGCTGTTGACTATTTCATCATCCCTTTTTGTTTCCGCTGTGTTTCTTTGGTGTGGTTGATTACTCCTAGGGCTAGTACACCACAAGTTGGTGAGTGTAGTCTTGGTGATCGATTTAGAGGTTGGCTTAGGTTGTATTTGGGATATAGGCCAAGTTCTCTTGGAGAATTTTATTTGGCTCCCATTCACCCCCCCCTCTAGTCGCCTTCTCGGTCCTTCAGAGAGCCGCTCCATCCATGCCAACTTGCTGAAGATCCCCTCAAGAGCTATCCGTACAGTCTACAGAACGTCGTGGGGCATTTTCAGGGGATATTGGCCAGGCCCACAGTCCACGACCTCGACGATCCGGGATTCATTGGCGTGATCGACCGCCCTGACGAAACTTTCTTTGACCTCCCCTAGGAAGGGGCTTTGGAAGACTGTGACTCAGAGTCCGAGAGCTCCGAGGGGAGTTGTGGCACACGTGGGTGCAACATGGTGCAACTCGCGCCCATACCCAAGGCGAGGAACCCCGGCACCTCCGCCGCTAGGGCCACGACCAACCTGCGACAGGAGCGAAGGAAGGGGAAGCGTTCGTTGATGTTCCCGTCACCGATGGCGTGGGATCCCAACCTGCATCTCACCCCAACGGCATACATGATCGGCTAAAAGCCAGGCGTGTAGAGCTCGAGGAGACCTGACGCCAGCTAGAGCACAAAAAGGAATAAATCGACCGCGAGTTGACCCGCGCCGCTGGCGGTGGGCGGGACCGAGCCATGGCCTGCGATGTCCAACAGGGCATCGTCGCTGACGACCAAGGGCCTCCGCAGTTTGCCCGCGCTGGGCAGAACATAGCGGCGGCAGCCGCGCTGCTCAAAACCCTCCTGGAGCCCGCTACGCGTGAGGCTCAGTGGGCCCAACGTGAGGTGGCCGCGCTCCTTTGCAAGGCCGCCGAACTTCAGGCCGAAAGCTCGCTCCAACGAGCCGCTCAATTCAGCCAACAGATCTCCACCTCCAAGCGAACAGGTGGAGACGGCGCCGCCGGTTCACAGCAGAACTCTGTCCGGCAGCCGGCCCCCGCGGGGGGCACGCCTAAGAAAGCCTCGGTCCATGATCGGATCGGGGCGAAGCGCGACGAGCGCCACACCCTCAAGGCGCACGAGTGGGAAAAGGAACGGCTCCACGGAGAAAGAGGTCGTCAACCGCGCCATGGTGGCTGGTATGATGACACCGATGAGGAGCAGAGCCGAAGTCCGAGCCCTCCCAGGCCGCGGGTCTTTAGTTGGCGCATCCGCACCGTCGAGTTCCCCCAACGTTTCCGCACCCCTGTGACCGTCAGCAAATATGCGGGGGAAACCGACCCGGGCCTCTGGTTGGAGGACTACCGGCTCACATGCCAGGCGGGAGGGGCCACCGATGAGCTAGCCATCATTCGCAACCTCCCCCTATACCTCATAGACTCGACCCGTGCCTGGCTCGAACATCTCTCCGAGGGCCATATCTACAACTAGGGCGATTTGAGGGATGTCTTCTTTGGCAACCTCCAACAGACGTATGTCCACCCGGGCAACCCGTGGGACCTCAAGAACTACCGACAGAGGGTCAGTGAGTCTCTCAGGGATTACATCCGGCGCTTCAGCAAGAAGTGCAACGAGCTTTCCAACATGGGGGACGCGAACATCGTCGGAGCCTTCATCTCCGGCACCACTTTGGAACAGCTCATTCATGAGCTGGGATGAAAGGGCCCGAGCATGGTGCGCGAACTCCTGGATATCGCCATGAGCTTTGCATCCGGTGAAGAGTGCGCTGGGGCGTTCCTCCAGCAAGCACCGGAAAGCAAAGGCAAAGGCAAGCGAGGGGAGGAGCCTGGCGATGGTGTTTCCGACCACCCCAAGAAAAAGAAGAACAAGTCTCGGGGCGCACGTGGCCATGTCATGGCCGCCACCAACCGCAAGACGCCGAGGCCTATGACCGGGGAAGTCCCGAACCACTTCGAGAAGAAGTGGAACAACCCTTGCCCCAATCACGGGTTTCCCGTTAAGCACCTCCTCAAGGATTGCTCTATCATGAAGAGGTTCCTCCGAGAGGAAATCAAGAAAGCAGACGCGAGGAAAGCGCCGGGCCCTGAGGCGCGGGACCCCACGAGCAATGATGATGATGACGATGAGCAAGGAGGACAGGTCTTCCCCGACCCGAAGGCCTGCCACATGATCTTCATGGGACCCGAGTCCCGGGGAAGCTGTTGGACCTCGAAGCTCGAGTGGTCTTTATGGTGGAGCCTACCACCCTGACATTCCTTAAATGGTCAGATTCTCCGATCACCTTCGATCGGTCGGACCATCCCACGCACGTGCCGCGTCCGGGTCGGTACCCGGTCATGGTTGACCCCATCATTGCCGAGGTTCGTCTCACCAAGGTGATGATGGACGGGGGAAGCTGCATCAACATTCTCTACGGTGACATGCTCGACCTGCTAGGCATGAACCAATCAAGACTCCAGCCGCCTGGAGCGCCGTTCCATAGGATCGTCCCGGGGCGACAGGCCATGCCCCTAGGACGAATCATCCTGCCGGTCAGGTTCGGGACCTGGTCGAATTTCCGGACCGAGGAGCTCATGTTCGAGGTCGTCAACTTTCCTGGGGTCTACCACGCCCTTTTGGGACGGTCGTGCTATGCCAAGTTCATGCCAGTCCCCAACTACACCTATCTCAATCTCAAGATGCCGGGGCCCAAAGGGGTCATCACCGTCAACACGTCGCTCTAGCGCGCCTTCCAGTGCGAGATGGAGAACGACGACCTCACGGCAGCGGCGGTGGCCTCCGAAGAGCTTAAGGCCATATGGGGCCGCCTCGACGAAGGGGCTCCTGACGCCAGCCACAAGAACGCCTCCTTCAAGACCGCAGAAGACACGAAAGAGGTGCGGATTGACCCCGACAGCGACAAGACCAAGATGGTGAGAGTGGGGGCTTCACTCACTCTGAAATAGGAAGACGCACTCGTCGATTTCCTCCGCGCCAACATCGATTTTTTCATGTGGAATCCCTTGGACATGCCTGGCATACCGAGGGAAGTCGTCGAGCACTCCTTGAATATCAGGCCAGGCTCCAGGCCGGTGAAGCAGCATCTGCATCGCTTCGACGAGGAGAAGCGCAGAGCAATCGACGAGGAGATCATCAAGCTAAAGGCGGCCGGTTTCATCAAGGAGGTGTATCACGCCGAGTGGTTAGCTAATCCCGTGCTTGTAAAAAAGAAGAACGGAAAATGGAGAATGTGTGTTGACTATATGAGCCTGAACAAGGCATGTCTAAAGGATCCTTTTCCTTTACCACGCATAGACCAGATAGTTGACTCTACGGCAGGGTGTGAAACCCTTTGTTTCCTAGACGCCTACTCTGGGTACCACCAAATTGCGATGAAATAATCCAACCATCTCGTGACTTCTTTCATCACTCCATTTGGTTCTTACTACTATGTAACGATGCCTTTCGGACTCAAAAACGCCGACGCGACCTTCCAGTGCTGTATGCAAAGGTGCTTCAATCACCTTATCAGCCACACAGTCGAAGCCTACGTGGACGACATCGTCGTCAAAACGCAAAAGGCGGAGACCCTCGTGGCTGACCTCGAGCAAGTCTTCGCGAAGCTTTGCGACAACGGGGTCAAACTGAACCCCAAGAAATGTGTCTTTGGGGTCCCCAGAGGGATGCTTCTTGGATTCATCATTTCCGAGCGGGGGATCGAGGCCAACCCCGAAAAGATCTCTGCAATCGAGTGGATGGGACCGATTCAGAACCTTAAGGGGCTGCAACGCCTCACGGGTTGTCTGGCGGCACTCAGTCGCTTCATCTCCCGCCTCGGCGAAAGGGTGCTTCCACTATACCGGCTCCTGAAGAAGTCCAACCACTTCGAATGGACGTCTGAGGTGCAGTCGGCCCTCGAAGACATCAAGCGCGTACTGAGCAACGCCCCGGTGCTAGCACCCCCGATCTCGGGTGAAACGTTGTTACTGTATATAGCAGCGACGACCCAAGTCGTGAGCTCGGCGCTGGTAGTCGAGCGAGAAAGAGAAGGTCACGCTCTAAGAGTTCAACATCCCGTCTACTACATTAGCGAAGTCCTGTCGGATTCAAAGACTCGATACACCCAAATCCTCAAGATCCTCTACGCAGTCATGGTGGCCCGACGCAAGCTCCGTCATTACTTTGACTCCCACCCGATACACATTGTAAGTTCCTTTCCCCTCCGAGAAATTATTTAGAATAGGGACTCAGCAGGCAAGGTCGCCAAGTGGGCGCTTGAGCTAATGGGGCATGACGTCACGTACCAACCACAAGGGCCGATCAAATCCAAGGTGCTGGTGGACTTCGTGGCAGAGTGGACCGAAGCGCAACTCCTGCCGGCCCCCATCGACTAGGAGTACTGGTCCTGTATTTCGATGGATCACTCATGTGCATGGGAACGGGAATCGGCCTCGTCTTCGTCTCTCCACTCGGGGTATGTATGCAATACGCCATTCTTTTACATTTCCCTGCTTCAAATATATCATCGAGTACGAAGCGCTAGTCAATGGGCTCAAGACCGCTGCCGAGCTAGGTATTCGACGACTAGAGATTCGGCGTGACTCCCAGCTCGTGGTCGACCAGATCATGAAAGAATCCAGCTACCGGACCGACACCATGGCACTCTACTTACAAGAAGTCCGCAAGCTCGAGGGCTGTTTTGACGGGCTAGAGCTGAAACACATCCCGCTATGCCTCAACGTGGCAGCTGACGCGTTGGCCAAGATTGCGTCCAGCCAAGGGTAGATCTCGCCTGGCATCTTTGCGAACGACCAACACAACCCCTCGGTCCGCCCAAAGGAGCCTACAGTACCCCAAGGGGAACCGGGCGATCCCGAGGAGCTCGCACGGACGACTAGGGAATCACCCCCGGAGACTCCACCGCCAGCGATGTCATGGAGATTGACGGGCTCGATGACTCGCACGAGTCGGACAACTCGGGGATCGAGCGAGTCGACCCCCAGGTCGAGCGGGATGAGCCCCCTCGTGATTGGCGGATTCCGTACATTGAGTTCCTAACCCGCAGCATGATACTCCAGGGGTTGCATCCATGAATCTTCGACCCCTACCGTCGTCTTCAACCGTCTAAAGCAGTTCAGCGGGTGATGGGCAGCCGAGCTGCACGCCGTGCTGTGGAGCCTGCACACGACCAAGAGCCACGCAACAGGCTTCACGCCCTTCTTCATGGTCTATGGGTCGGAAGCAATTCTGCCCACCGATCGCCGCGTGTACGCGCGTACATCGAGCAGGGCAACAAAGCAGCACTCCAAGGCACGCTGGACCAAATAGAGGAAGCGCGAGACGTCACGCTCCTCCACTCGGCCAAGTACCAGCCAGCACTCCGATGCTACCACGACCGCAATGTAAGGGAAAGAGGCTTGCTGGTGGATGATCTCATTTTATGTAGGGTTCAAGACAATAGGGGTCAGCACAAGCTATCTCCACCTTGGGAAGGTCCGTACGTCGTCTCGTGAGTCCTCCAGCCCAGCACCTACAAGCTGAAGACCATGGACGGCGGCGAGCTCAAGAACGCATGGAACATTTCACAGCTACATAAATTATATCCTTAGCTTTCCATTTCGTGCACCCTCGCACGCCTCGCTTGCTCTGAAGTGACATCCGACCCCTCCAAAAGGAGTCGGGCGTCACTCGGGGCTACAGAGCGCATGGCACCTCACCTTTTTCTTCTTTCGAAGCAAAAACTTATAACCACGATTGGACCTTAAAACTCACTATGGCGACAAACAAAGTAAGCCACGGGTCTCGCAGGTTCACAGTCGAGTCAGAGACGCAACATCGTGCGAGCCCCAGCGGCCACGACAACGGCAATCACTGACAAGACTAAACCTCGAACGGCCCGGGGGCTCAAACTTTGTGAATCAAAATGGGAGAGGCAAACGGCCAACACATCAATTAAACTAAAATATGAAATTAAAATTGTTCAAGGCCACCACGGGCCAATACAACCAACTGACCACTAGTTCCGACTTAAAATTATTACATGGGCATTACAACCCGACAAAATGACCAAAATAACTAAAAGCGACCACTGATAGTTCCCGTCTCCCCTAAGAAGTGCCTCCTCCTCGTGTGCGCGAGCCAGGACGTCAGCGTGGGGAGCGGTGCATGCACGGATGACCTCCATCTGCTCAGGCGTATGGCCATCAATGTGGCCCAAGCTAAGAGCTTCAAAATCAGCTTTGACCAGGTCGAAGTGAGTGGCCAACATGCTGAAGGTTAGACGCACGCCAAAGCGCACGCCCCGCCTGATCCACCCATGTCCTACCTCTATCATCCCCCTTGACCAGCTCAACAGGCGCAGCGTCAGAGGAGAGGTCAACTTGAAGCTCTCGCATGACCCGACCCATCAGAGTATGGAGGGCGCCTCCTGCCTCGACCTCCTCATGAAGCGAGTCCTCGACCACCGCCAACCTGGAACCAAGGTCTGCACGAGCCCTCCGGGATCAACAAAGCACACAAAAGTGGAACAGCGGAAGGTAAGGGAATGAAGAGAAATCTCACCTTCCTCCCTCTTACGAGAATTCTACAGTTGTGACGATTGATCGGCCAGGGCCGCAGCCGAGTCCTGCGCCGCCTTCTCCGCCCCCTCGTGGCGCTGTTGCTCCTGCTGCAGCTCCTACTGGAGTTTCCTAACCTCCTCGGCACTGGATGCCGCCTGCATTACCGCCTCGTCCCAAGCGAGGGCAAGGTCATTTGCAGCCTTACCGGCCTGCTCCAGGGAGGCCTCCAGCTCGTACACTCGTGTCCCGAGGTCCTCCGCAAGCTGACGATGCGCCTCAAGCTCCTCGTCCAGGGCCCACTAGGACACCGCGGTTGAGGATTCACACTCGAGCCGCAACGCGCGACAGGCGGCAACGACACGAAGCTCAACTAGACTGCACAGGTCCTCCATTGACCAGAGCTCTCCCTCGAGTAGTGCGCGCTCTTCAGTCAAAAGGGGTGCGCCCCCCTGACCAAGGGCATCGGCGACGAGCCCCACCCCGACTAGCGCGAAGTCCCTCACATTGGTGCGGGCCGAGGCAGCAACCTCCTCACGTCCACCAGTTGCCGCAACCATGGAAACCGCAATCACACCCGGAGCCGCCGTGGCCGCCACAATGGTTGTAGAATCACGCGCCCGCGCCACCTCGGTGGTGGCAATGGCGTCGCGTGTTCGCGCCTCCTCCGCAGCGGCGACAGCGGAAGCCTCCTGCCTCCGCACCTCCTCCATAGCAGCGTCCGCAGCTGATGAGAACATGACACATATGGATACACACAACACTCCTCCAACTAAGATGAAAGTTCATGCGCATCACCTGAATTTACAGGTGAGCTCATTTCTAATGTTTTGTTTATGTGGTTTTGAGAATAGATTGCTACCTAATGATTTAATTATTGTTAGGAACCATGGAGATGATGATGATGATATAGCTGGGGAGGTGATTGGAGATGTGATGGGCCAGCAAGGACGTCCAAGCCAAGGTGGAGTCCCAATCCAAAACCGATTTTGAGTCTGTTTCGGGGCCCAGGACCAGTCTGCACTAAAACGGACGCCCAGGACGCATACGGACTCGGATTTGAACGTTCTACATATGCCTGGAAAGATAACGAAAAGATCTTTCCAACCCAATCGGTCCCATGTCAAAATCCGTCGCAAGCCATCAGCAGTTGTCAAAACAAATTGATGTCTAGAATCTGTCCTGGTGCTGCGACACCGTAATCGGTCTTTAGGCCATGTAACGAGTTGAGCCCACTTAGCGCTGCGACCAGGGGGTGGTGCACGACCCTAGGATCCTCATATACAGCCGTCGCCTCTTCATTAGGGTTTGGGCTTAGATTATTCTGTTGATAATAGTTTTGTCGTTTGATCGGTTTGTGAGACCCCAACTTGTGAGATTCATCGTATACTTGCAAATTTGGTTGCATTCTTCTTTGTTCTTACTTGTGTTCTTGATTTTCAGGAAAGAATAAGCATTCTCGATGAGGTAAATTGTTCTTGAATGGTTAATAAACAGAGGAGACGTTGTGCTGCGATTGCGGGGTTCAGAACGTGTCGTTCGGAAGCCGGATCGATTTGTGTATCGCCTCCTCCATAATCAAGTTTACCAGAACCTTTCGGAAGATCGGGAACCCTTGTCCACATTAAGTGGTATCAGAGCTTCAGGTACACCGTTAGGTTCGCTCTTATCCTTGTTATTTTGTTTAATCCTAGAGTCCAAAAATTTGCCCTACAAAAATATTTATTCGTCATGTTTCCGATGTCCTACACCCCCTTTGTGCCCTGCAATTTTCAGTTTAGTTTGTTTTGCTGAATTTCAGTCCCTACAAGGTCATTGTGTTGCTGGTCTAGTGCTTGTTCTTTGGTCGTGTTTGAGTCGTGCATGTCCTTGTCATAGACAATCAAGAGAAAAAAATCAGTTTGTTGCACACGTTGAGAGAATAGAATTGCTGGAATTGTGTGTACCAAATACTTATTTAACATCTAGCCTTCTACTTTTTGTGTCAAAAGAAAGAGAGAAAAGTGCTTGTTCATGTGACATGTTGAGAGTTTTGGAACAATATATTATGTATCTTTGTGTCCATCATATTGAGATCATAATTTTCCCTTGTGCTAGAATTTTTTCCTTTCGCTTTCTAGCACTAAGATCTTGCTGCAGTTTTGATTCACAAGAAAAGAAAAGAAAAGAAATAGGCAAAGTGCACAAGAGAAAAAGGCACACAAAAAAGGAAATGAAAAGAGGAAAAGATAAAAATTCAGAATTGCTTGCAGCCTTTGTGTCCTTTATTAAGTCATTTGCTTGCTTGCTTGAACTAGGTCCGAGACAAGTTTAGGCCGGTGACATAGACTAGCTTGGGACTATTATTCAGTTTTGCAACCTCTAAATTGAAATTTGGCTAATCCTTGCTATCACATATTGCCTATCCAAGCTCCACTTATATCCTTCTGAGGAGACACAAATTTTTGACCCTCGCAATCGTCGGATCACACTCTCCAAGGTATCCTTTGCTTGCTGTAATTAAGAACTTTATAAGAGCTTAGTACGATGTTTCAATTTGCTTGTTGAGAGCTTCTACTGTGATGAGATAGTAGTGATAAGAAAATATACTCTTGTGTGTTTTCTTGTTTGCTACTAACAATGACAGATTACAATACCCATGATAATGAGTTGATGACACCTCATGATGATAAGTGTGTTGTAGCACAACAAGTGCTCAGTTCTCAAATGGAGAAGGTAGAGAAAAATCAATTGAATAATTTATTCTAGACTCACTTTGTTGTCAAGGATCGATGTTATCGTTTTATCATTGATGGAGAGAGTAGCCGCAACATTGCAAGTTTGGAATTAGTTGAGAAGCTTGGATTGACAACACAGCCACACCCATGTCCATACTACATCCAATGGGTAAATTCTTTTGGTAAGATAAGGGTAGATAAAATTACACGTATTAAATTTTTTATTGGTTCTTATAAGGATAGTGCAGAATTTGATATAGTACCTATGCAAGCATGTCATTTGTTATTTAGTAAATCTTGGATTATTACAAATAATGCTTCACACAATATCATTACAAATAGCTACTCATTTATATACAATGGTAGAAGAGTTACTCTTAAACCTATGACCACTGCTGAAATTTTAGAAGAGGATCAACAAAGGTTTGAGAGGAGAAAGAATGAACCATATAGGAAAGAGTGGATTGTTTCAAATGTTGCAACACTTACATCAAAATCTGAATTACTAGAGGATGAACATATTTCCTTGCCTATTATTGCAACTAGTACATTTCAGGTTCTACACAAAGAAGAGGATAGTGAGAAAGATGAACAACATGTTGTTGCTTCAGGTAAAAGGTTTCTTGATGTAATAAATTGTTCCAACAATCTTGCTGCATTGGAACCTTGTTTGGATTTGCCTTTGCCACAAGTTGATTTATCTACTGATCCTTATGATAAAGAGGAGTTGTGTGCCACTGCTTCACTTATACCTTTGCCACAACAAATGAATGAGCTCGATGTTTTTGCTTATGATTCATCCACTAGAGCTGAAATTAAGCATTTGATTTTAGTTAAATATGAAAAGGATGAGCAGAAATTGTTGTCTTCTCTAAATACTTTGGGTTATATTGAATTTGATATTCCTTGTGATCTAAATACCGTGGAGAAGCAAATCTTTTGTCGAACTAAATTATCTTTATTGGCAAGAAACAGTTTTCATGCTATTGGCTATTATGATCATAGAGGTTCGTTTATGGTGCATAGAGTTTATATTTGTTTAAAATTGAAACCTCCTTGTCTTATAAAATTAAATGATCAACTTGAAAACTATAGTAACAATTATCATGTCATGTCAAGTTTTTCTAGTGTTTGTAAGATCACACATTTTTTAAATTATCATAAGAGCAAGGATGATGTTACTGCTGCCCAATTTTTCAAAGAGGTTGTTCATTGGTACGACATGTCTTATATTATAGTTTCACATTTTGATGATAATTTTTATAACACATATAAACATGAGGTGCATCCCAAGTTTGAGAATAGTTCTATAGTATTTCATATTTTAGATTTGAGACAACTATTGGGAGAAAGAGATGGGATCGAGTCGAGGACGACTCTAATTCAAAAGGGGGAGAATGATGAGAACATGACACCTATGGATACACACAACACTCCTCCAACTAAGATAAAAGTTCACGTGCATCACCTGAATTTAAAGGTGAGCTCGTTTCTAATGTTTTGTTTATGTGGTTTTGAGAATAGATTACTACCTAATGATTTAATTATTGTTAGGAACCATGGAGATGATAATGATATATCTGGGGAGGTGATTGGAGGCGTGATGGGCCAGCAAGGACGTCCAAGCCAAGGTGGAGGCCCAATCCAAAACCGATTTCGAGTCTGTTTCGGGGTCCAGGACCAGTCTATACTAAAACGGACGCCCAGGATGCATACGGACTCTGATTTAGACGTTCTACATATGCCTGGAAAGATAACAAAAAGATCTTTCAAACCCAACCGGTCCCTGTCAAAATCTGTCGCGAGCCGTCGACAATCGTCAAAACAAATCGACATCCAGAATCTATCCTGGTGCTACGACACCGTAATCGGTCTTTGGGCCATGTAACGAGTTGAGACCACTTAGGGCAGTGACCAGGGGGTGGTGCAGGACCCTAGGATCCTCATATACAGCCGCCACCTCTTCATTAGAGTATGGGTTTTGTTTAGATTATTCTGTTGATAACAGTTTCGTCGTTTGATCGGTTTATGAGACCCCAACTTGTGAGATTCATCGTATACTTGCAAATTTGGTTGTATTCTTCTTTGTTCTTGCTTGTGTTCTATATTTGTAGGCAAGGATAAGCCTTCTCAGCGAGGTCAATCATTCTTGAATGGTTGATAACCAGAGGAGACGTTGTGCTGCGATTGCGGGGTTCAGAACATGTCGTTCGGAAGCCGGATTGATTTGTGTATCGCCTCCGCCATAATCAAGTTTACCAGAACCTTTCAGAAGATCAGGAACCCTTGTCCACATCAGCAGCCTCCCGTGCACGTGCCTCCTCGGCAGTGCGCATAGCCGCATCGCGAACCCGCGCCTCCTCTGCAGCGCAAACCCTCAGCTGCTTCATGATGGTGAGCATTGGGCGGTGAGGGTCCTGGCCCAGGACACGACGCTTCTTGGCAGGAGCATCACCACCTCCCTGCTCCTCCTAGGGACACTTGTCCGCAGCGGCACCCGTTGTGACCGACGCCTCAACTCACGCCGGCTCCACCACCCCTTGGATGGGGGAATCGGTCGCCAGGACCGCCGCGACGAGCGCATGTCCGACCAACACCGGCGTCCATAAGCTTTCTACCGACCCGGAGCGGCTCAACGTACCTGAGCCGGCAGAGGCCGATGAGACCAGAGACGACCCCATCCCTAGGGTCGGCGGCGCGAAAGGCATGTAGCCAAGGCCGGCCGCCAGGCCAGCGTCGAAGTCATCATCATCGTTTTCATCATCGTCATCACCATCGTCGTTGCTGGTGTACTCCTCGTCGCCACCATCACCACCTCCGGCAGAATCCTCGAACCCGCTCAGATACTCTGAGTCGCCAGAGTCCTCCTCCTCCGTCGACGCGGTCGATCGGGTGTCCCGATTCTCACCCCGACACTCCTCCTCCCGTAGCGCCTGGCGCCGCCACTGCCTCTCCTCCTTCCCGTGCTGGGCACAAATGTCTACGTCCCTCTTCCTCCTCGCCTCCTTCTTCGCAGCTCACTGCGCCACATCCCTGAAACGGTTGGCGGTCCGCACCGCCACACCCTTCGACAGACGAAGGGCGGACGTCCGAATCAGACTCGTCCACTAGGACTGAGCGCAAGGAAGCAGGGGGAGGAATCAACTTCATTTTTCAAAACTAAATGCAGACCAAAACAATGGCTGAAGGAAGAAAAGAAAGCACGAGCTCTTACCACGTCGACCGCCTACGGGTCGGGGCGCATCGGCGGGGCACCCGGAATGGGCCAAGCTGTCGCAGATGGACCGAGGGCTGCCTTCACCCTCTTCCCCACCTCGACATCAGGCAACAACTCCTCCGCCATCATGTTGCCCGGCACCTTATGGCTGACATCGTCGTTGAGGAACATCGGGAGGTGGCAGTGACCCAACGGCGTGAACCGCCTCCGGTGATACCAGCCAACGACTGTCGCGGCGTCGAGCCCCAGCTCCTTCAGGTGAGCGATAGCAGCGAGTGCGCTGTCGAGCCATTTCTTCCCGTCCTTCGACATCCCCCACCTCCAACAAGCTGGGGCCATGGCGATGTCGCGCCCCGTGAAATCAGGGAGGGGACGCAACTCCTCGTTGTGCAAGTAAAACCACCTCCTGTGCAACCTTAAAGTGGGTGGTTGGGGTGGTCATGTTGATGTACTCACCCGCTCGGACATTGCGGAGACGGATTCCCGCACACCCGATGGTGCACGGGAGCGAGGGGGCTCCGACCACCGTGCGCCGAACGCAAATGGCGTGGAAGAAGTAGCGCCATAGCTCGAAGTTGGGCGCGATGCCAAGGAACCCCTCACAAAGGGCCACGAAGACCAAGATGTGCTGGACCCCATTAGGATTAAGGTGCTCCAGCTCCACCCCGTAGTAGTAGAGTAGAGCCCTGAGGAAGTTGTGCGCTGGCCTCCAAAATCCCCGCTCATGGAAGGGGTAGAACGAGACCATGTAGCCGCTCAGGGGCTTCGGCCGCGAGTCATCCCCCGGAACTATCCACTCGGCCGCGGTGAGGGGAGGAAGGAGCCTGGCCCGAACAAGTCCCTTGAGCTCTCAATTCATCACGGTGGATCGGGAGAAAATCGACATGGTGGTGGCGAAGCGGTGATGGAAAGGGCACAGGAAGAAGAAGAAGGCAAAGGGAAGACGAAGGCGTGAAGGCAAAGGAAGCAGAGAGAAGAGTAGAAGACTCGGCACCAGACGGCTTATATAGGTGATCCACACCCAGCGCACGATCGGAACAGACCACAAGAAATCTGCCCATCGCCCACCAGGTAAAGCCTAGCCTTAACTTCCCACTCCGCACCGCGTGTGGGCCTAGCCTCCCACGCGCCCCCTTAACTGCATCCACCTATCGAAACCTCCTCGATTCCCACAATGGCTCCGCGTGTCATAGGCCCCACCAACGCCTCTACTGCTATGAAGAAAGCGCCTCCTCGACTGCCATGACTTGAGAGATGGAACGGCTGTGTGATTCATTCGGGGCCACTGTGAAACAAAGGCCAGGTAAATCTTTCTTCATCCAACTGCTTTCTATCTCTGCGCGAGGTGGGGCCCGCCGCGCATGGCCCAGCTCCTACATCACCGTTCTGAATTCTGAGAGAGACGATCACCCCAGCGAGCAAGGGCGAAGAAGGCGCAAGACGAACCACACGACCCCGCCGCGGCGTGGTGGCACAGGTAAGACAGGATAAGGGGTTGAGAACTAGCCCGACGGCCTGATAGCGTTACGGTTCTAATGCTGGTCTCGCGAAGGGATTCAACAGCCGCCGAGGACACGACACAGAGCGAGGGGCACAAGCGATGGGCACACCTAGCGGCCAACACCCCGACCCCCTTGGATCACGGGCATCACAGAGTAGTGTTTGAGCCCCGTTCCGACTCGTCTCTTGGTATCTCCCTGAAGAGAGGCAGCTAGCCATCGTGACCTATCAAATGGTCGCGACAACCAGCCGAGTCGGAAAGACAGATTTATGAGATCAACCACCCGCTGGTCCACTGGAACTCCGCTGATGGGGAACCGGGGGTCTCCCTCGAATGAACCCGGCAGCAGCTCACCGAGCAACCATGCTTCCACCATCGAGGCAAAAGCATGGCCCGTCTCTATCCTCCATCTTACGAACAGGACGCAGAAGGAGAAAACAAAAAAGTCGAAATGACCCCTCGACCGATCCCTTTGTGCCGAGCAGGGATGCGAGGGTCAGCATCATCAAACGAGACCCAACGGCGGGTCACAACCCTTTATTCCTGAAAACCAGACCGTGGTGGGCCAACTCATACAAAGCTCTTTTCCTTTCTTCCTCTTTACATGGGGCGATCCCGATGGCTCGGAAATAGGCAAAAAACAAGAAAAAGGTCGGCCCTAGAGGCATGGTACAATGGAAAAAGCGGTACCCACACCTCGGTGGGTACATACGAGGTGAAGCGCTTGTAATACTTCGTCGTCGGAGAAAGATGCCTTCATATGAGGCTAACCATTTTCGCCGACGGGGAAGGCAAGGAGCCCAGCCACACCGTAAGGCTGTGGGTGGAGCCGCTTCTTGGGACTAAGGACCCTCCCACCTATAGAGGATCCGGTCCGGCGCCTCTTCTTGACCCCGTTTCTACGGATGTCATGAAGAACAAACACGACGGGGCCTAATAAGCCATGGAAACCTACCATGCAGGCCCCCCTTTAATTCCTCCAATCCCGAACAAGGGGAGGATGTGACCGAAATGAAGCCAACCTCCTCACGGCCAGCGAGGTGGCCATAACGGGCCGATAGGGGGCTTGACACCGGTGAATCTCCATCCCCGTCCTCACTGTTGGTGGTTTCTAGCTACCCATTTTATCTACCAAAAAGGGATGTTTTATGTCTTAATTTGGTGGTATTGACTAACAATTCACCCCATATTTGCATATATTTGTATTTGTTCTGTTTCGGATGTAATTGTAGAAAACAAGTGTAAAACAGGGCAATTATGGATAAGGAATCAAAAGAGCAACAAGGATGGGCCAGATACAGAGCCACGCCAATCGGCGCAGGAGGATAAAAGACAATGAAAAGCATAATTCAGTCTAAGGACAGAGGCCCAGCCCAATACAAATCGAAGTCAGTGGAAGTTGACCTAATCTCGCCGGATATAAAAGGAAGACATCTATCAAGAGCCAAGGAAAGAAAGGGGAGAGACAACAATCGTGATATCTAGTTGTTAGAACTAGGGTTTCAGGATATTGGCGGTGACGGTTGGTCAACACCGACGAGAACCACCAGAAGGGAGGTCGCGTCGATCGGCGTGACGGTTGCGCCGATCGGCTCGTGCGTGTTCCAGCGCAATTTCTCACCCCTCTGCTATGCTTAGCAGGCGGATGAGCGAGTAGTCTCATATTCTCTTCTCTGGTGCGGAGATCTGGTCATGTAACTCTCATACTTATTGATACTCTCTTAATGAATTCAATCTATGTAGTGAACTCAATTGTGTATCTATTTCATTAGTGTATCGGCCGATATACTTCTGCCCATTGCATAGTGCAAGAAACCAATGGGGAGCTAATAACCTCTGTAGTAACAACCGGGGCGAACGAAACTACCATGTCTTGTAGAATATTGGAATCATCATCCAAGTTAATAAGAATAAGGTTGCATGCTAGTGAACCAATCCTAAGGAGAGAATCCTTCATTATCGTGTTACATCTCTAACAACATTCATCCACCACTCTCTCACCGTCATCATTCACACCAACTCAACCATTGCAATCTGTTAGTAAGCCTTTAATAGTAATAGTCCCGCTCGTTCCCTATGGATTCGATAACCTTGGAATACTCTAAGGGAAAAAGAGCTACAACTGTACATCGTCCTCTTACAGTATATAAGTGGGTACGTAACTACGACCAACACTCACCGCCGGAGGCATCATCACACTTGGAAGCCATAAAGACAATTGTTAGCTAAGCAGAGGATGCTCTCATCTCGGGAATCCTGGAATGTGGCTTGTGAGTCTTTGGCGTAAGGGTGAAGCGATACGAAACCCAGCCGCGTCCTTAAATAGCCAAGTTAGGCCGTGTCCTCGGATACCCTACCCGGGCAATAGGCCCGAGGCAACTCGTAGTAGGGCGCCAGCGCGCCACTTGAAAGACAGGAGGTCGGACCCCACCGGTGGCAGCGCGCGTGGCAAGCTGCACGAGATAGAGCCCGCCTTAGACCAGGGTGGCAGAAAAAGGATCCCTGAGCGACCCGCGCGTCCAATAAGGGACCCACCAAAAGATGCCTCTGTGCAACGCACGCCGAGAGAAAACAAGGGGCATGCCCCTTGGGCATTGTTAGGCCACACCTTTTTAGGCATGCGTAGCATGACGCGACGTCTCACAACAGCCTTGCAGGCCGGGGTCACCCCTCTCTGCCGATGCGTCACGCTCCCCGCTCTGCCTAAGGTCTGCACCAAAGATGCCTCAGCCACCTCGCGAATCGCAACCAATAAACAAAGCAGAAGAACGAGTCCACATAGACTCCCCCTCCGGCTCGGGGGCTACATCTGATGGGTGCGCTCGCGTGCACCTCCCGCATAACGGGATAAACCCCGTCAAAACCGTGTCCAGCCGAGGCGCGAGTTCTGCAAAAACTCGCCCCTGGCTCGGGGGCTACACTCGTCAGGTGCGCTCGCGCGAACCCAGACGGATTGAGTGGCTCACGAAATAGCCCCGCCTGCTCCGATCCATCGACAAATCCCCGAACGACTCTCCGACTCGCTCGGGAGCTCAGGGGTTACTATCGGGGGTAAATATCAGGGTGCCACGTGGCGCTCCCTAACAACAACTAATAGGGATCAAAATGGGCCCCATGTGAAAAACACCCGCATGATGGAACTCCACTTCAAATCATGAGGGGCATACCACGCCCCCGGCTCGCTCTAGCCTCAAGTGGACGACGAGCAACCCACCACGCTCGACCCCCTCTGCGAGGGTCGGGAGCTCCGATACGCCTCAACCCCGCGGAAGGAGTCAAGAAAGCCCCTCGTGGGTCCCATATGGCCATCGAGCAGGTGCCACCCCCTTCGACCCTTGGAACAGAAGCCTGAGCTCTGACAACACGAAACCGGGGAAGGAGGAATGGAGGAACTTGATCATTCTGACAGACATAACCAATCATAACCCTAAGTGGGCTAGGGGGAGTCTGACGTTGTGTCCTCCCCCCTCCCCCCCAGTCGAGGGTAGGAGACCAAGTCGCTGGCCCTCAACGGCCAACCGTTCGGCCTTAAATGCCGTACTCGCCACGCTTCCACAGTATCAAGGGGTCAAATCCCCCGTACACCCCATCATCACCATCGCCGCCCACACTCGCTGATGCAAGGGGGCACGGCATGGCGCTTGATGACATCTTCACCCAATGACACGCGCAACAGTGGCCGTATAGGACGACTGATGGACGGGGTGATCGTCACCGGGCCGCATAACGAAACGGCGCCTATGAGGTGCCGTGCCATGTCCTGCAAAGCACGCCATCAATAGTGGCCGAAGAGACATGACCGGACAGCGGAAGGCGGGGGTAGACCTACGGCATAATGTCACTCCTAGTTCCCCAGGAGGTAGGGCGGGACGGTCAAGACTTGAAGACTACGAACGCCGGTCCGGAGCTTGATCTCCTTCAACACGCCTTCAACAACTACGCATGATTAGATCTCTCTCTCTCTCTCTCTCTCTCTCTCTCTCTCTCTCTCTCTGTTAATGGGCCCATCCCCTTGGAATATAAAAGGGGGGCGCTCATTCTCTCTCAGGACGGGCTGGACAGAACACAACGCACTCTTCCGCCCCAGAGACTTGGAGCACCCCCCTCCTATCTCGCCATCATTGTACTCACTCCTAGAGCAAGTAACACGAGCAGACAGCGAACTGGACATAGGGGTTCACCCCGAACCAGTATAATCCCCGTGTCCTCTTGCTAAGCCATTACCAAATCTAAAGCACGCATCCCCAGAATAAATTCTACTAGTCGGTGATCAAAACACCGACAGAACCGCTGCTAAAAGATTTTCAGTGGCGGTTCAAAAACTTTGGTCCCGACCAATAATTACTGCCTCAACGAACCACTACTGATAATGAGTATCAACAGCGGTTCTAAATGAACCGCTACTAATAAGTTACAAAACTGTCAGCAGCGGTTCACTTAAATGAACCGTTGTTGATAATATATTATTAGCAGTGGTTCAGGACATGCGGACCCCGAGCAATAATTGTTATAATGAACCACTGCTGATAATAGGTTATCAGCAGCGGTTCATTTAAGTGAACTGCTGCTGATAATATATGTATATTTTTTTCATGTAATATTCAAAATTAACATCATAGAAAAAATTTCAAAAAAATATATACCCTAAATATATATGCTAAGAACCCGAAGGTCCAAGAGAAGGGAAATATTAAGATTGAGAGCATCTGCAATGACATATAAATAACTGACACAAAAATTATTGACTAAAGGTGATGTCGTAGAAAAAAAAAAGCCAAAGAAAACCATGGTTTTGATGAAACTAGTCCAATCCGGCTTCACCGAATGACAAAAATTCAAATTTTCGAAATTTTGAAAAGTTTTACAACAAATATTTGTAAATAACTAGATTAAAAAAGTTTTGAATTATGGTCATGTCAGCTGATAGTTTATGTCATGTCAGCCAAACAAATAAAAAAAACGTCATGTCAGCCAAACACAAAAAAAATCACGAGTGAGATGTGGGGATCGAACCAGCTCAAGTGAGCAAACCATTGCACCATCAAGGCATCAATTATTATATATTCGCAGGCCATAGCTTACGCTCTGGCTGGCAGATAAGAAATGGTCTCAGTAGTTGAGAAAAATAATCGTATTGAATTCTAATGCATGCATAAGAAAAATCCTACAATTATTAACATAAATATAAACTCTCATAATTTTATCATACAATTTATTTATTTTTAATAATAAAAAGAGATAAACTTTCCACCACATGGTCTGAAGAAAAAAAAAGAGAAATAGGTTAAAAATTCTCACAAAAAGAGAAATATCCTACCCTTAATCTCCACATCATATATCTATCAAAGGAAATCTGACCCTTAATTTCCTCATCATAAGATGCTTTACGTAGCCCTCTTCCTCCTCATGCGACCCAAATAATCAATCTCAGAGCATCTCTTCCGCCTCGTCTCCATCAGGATCCAAAATAACAGACGCCTGCCCTATGCAGTCGCCAGCAAGTCACAACCCTAGACCACAACATTATTGAATTGTGTCGATGCTGTTGAATCTGAGAGGCTTGGGCACGCCGTAGAGCGGTCACCTCTGATCCTATTTCTTCGGTGATGCACAGTTGCGGTTGACATTAGATCGTATATTTGTTTTTCCGGCAGTGCTGCAGCAACGGACATGCACAGATATGCATGCACATTTTTCACCCCGACGGACATATATACAAGGCCACAGAATCGATGTGATCGTCATTGGCATTTGGCTTCCATGACTTGATCTTCTCCAATCCGAAGACGAATCTATTGTAATTAAGCCATTCGCAACAGATATTCGCATTGCCAAGACCTTCGAGATAATCATACAAGCTGCTGAGATTTCTTGAATCGCCAAGGCATTCGAAAGAAGTTGTAATCCAAACCCAGCCATTTCAGATGTCAATTAAAGCTGTCGCCAGCAATGTGTTTGGCTGCTTGACACCAATATCGTTTCCCTTTGTTTCAACAGGTCAGAGTTTCTTTTGCCAGTTCATGTATTTGTTGCAACTGTTGTCAAACGTATACACTTATAGTTATCTACGCACTATCTTAAGAACAAATAAATAAATAAAATATAGGGAAATGATGCAATATACTCGATGATGTCATAAAAAAGGCCATTAGGTACACGTGTTCCTTGCATAGGTATGTTTACCATTTTGTTGCACTTTCGTGTTACAAGAACTTTACTTTCCATATGAGACAAGCTGATTATATACCCAATGAATGAAATTTAAATTTGAACCGGTAAACACACATCATTGATTTGCATTGGTTATGTATGGACTAGAGATGATTCTTAGATAATTAACTCCCTTTCACACGTCAAAAACTTTTATCTTGCTACACACATGATTTTTGCAACATATTCGTACTTTACTCCTGTAGCTCATTGGACCCTATTTTAACTAGCTTAGATAATGTATCTCACTCTTTCATATAACATGTGTACTCATGTGCTTCTCACACCATAATTTAATTGTTGAATCAAGGAAATTTAATCCGAGACACTTGAAGTGTGAGTGACACAATTAAATCATCGTCTGCTTCCATAAGGACATGATGACTGGAATCTGCATCGAGCAAAGATGCATCCTTAGACATATAACATATGTGGCCAGGTCACAACTCAATTTTTTCCTAAGACAATATTTTGTTTTGATGCATTAATACTCGGTGAGCTTTTTATACAAAAGTTTCTAGCTTCCCAGAACATAATAGATATAAAAGGAATCTGGCCAGGAGATAATAGCTGACTTTGGGGTTTCTTGCCATGTGTTACTTTGAGTTATGTGATTTTTTTGTTCCATTGAACTAGCTATGTACATTAAGAATAAAGGATATGGTGACATAAGCGACTGGGCTCCTTTTTAGGTTTTAGCTTTGTCATAATCCCTACTCGTCCACCGGATATCGTCGATATGCTATGAAGCAATAGGAAATATAACATGGTTATTTCTGCTAACAAATAACTAGACCAAGTATAAATCCTGAGTGTGGTCCATGCATCTCGATGCAGAAATAAGAGCCAATAGAATAAGTGCATGTACCTAAGAAAAAAGGAAGAAAAAACCTAGGAAAATGTTATATGTGAACTAAGAATTGTGCAGGACTTTTGTTATGTTTATTATGAATAATAAACAAATAAGATTTTGTTTACTGTTAAGTAGTGTAGGAGTTACTTGCAAGGAAACAGATGAAAAACACAGGAATAGTGTCCAATTTAATATGTTCCACATGACAGAGCATAGTAATATAAGAGGAATTGAGTTTATATGGTTAATAGAAGGCAAAAAAGAATGCTAAAACAATGAAATAAACATAGAGTGAAAAGGGAGGCTACACGAAATTTGTTTTGGACAATGTTCTGAGCAAATTCAGATGTACGTACTGTTGTTACTAAAAAATTATTTTCAAGAAATATTTATGCAACCACATATATCCGTTACATGAAGATTTTCTAAGACTTCGAGCTACATGAATATTCATATAAAATTCTACAAACAAGAGGACATTAGAGTGCGCTTTAACACAATAATGTACAACTTCATACACATCGACATTAGAGTGCGCTTTAACACAATAATGTACAACTTCATACACATCAGCATGGTATAAAAAAGAGCATTTTTTCACGTTCCAAGATCTTAGTAGCATTTTTCCCTTACACATTTGATAGTAAAGAAAATCAATAAAGAAACATTTTGAAAAAATATCTCACACGGTTGGTATGGTCTAAAGATAAGATAAGTCCAACTGATAAAATAACAATAGTGCCAAAATTACAAAATTAATTTAGTCTCGAGTTGTACCATAATACTATGAAAAATAATGTACAATACCAGATTATTAGTTTATCTTAGATAGCCCGCACAATTGTGCGGGCCATTTGATCTAGTTAACATACAAGAAAAATGATTGCCCTTTGAAATATATTGGGTTTTCAATGAAATAATTTAATAAATTGATGAGACAAAGTGCTTTATAAAATTAAAGATAATTCTTTTAATCAACTTGTACAACAAGATGTGCAAATGTGTAGGTAGATTGACTAGTTCCATAATAAAGACAAGCAAATTGAAGATAATATGACCTTAAGAGGAAATAAACAAAAATCTAGGACGGAGATGCCCTTACGCTCTATATATTAATCAAAAGAAACAAAGAGCACTCACATTTGTTTTCAAATATAATATATTAATAGAAAGGAAAATGAAAAAAAATCGCACTCTTGGGTGTATTACATTAGCTTCTCTCAACTAATATAAAGCAAAAAGACAACAACAATAATATATCACAATCCAAAAAGTATGCTATGTTAGGCTTAGGCCATTGCCGCGCTACCTGGCTAATGAATAAGAAACACTACTGCTAGAGTATCCTGAGCTTCCATCCAAGAAAAATGTTAGTCTAGCAGCGGGAGGCAGGGAACTAGTATCATCACCGTTGAGCATCACCACAATATCTGACATTGTAGGCCGGTCTATGGGGTTTTGCTGAAGACACAATAGGCCAATGTTGATACATTTTAGTACCTCTGTTTCTGAGTAATTTCTTCCTAAAGAATCATCTATTATCTCTATAATCGATCCCTCAGACCAGTGTCTCCATACCTAGCACCAGTTACAAGCATTCAATCAGTATCAAAAACAATATGTTCAAATATTACAGAAGGATTGTTCTTTGCTGGCAAGTACTTACAATGCTTATGATATCTTCATTTTGCTCACAAAAGAACTGGCCGCTGTTTCTCCTGCCTGTTATGATCTCTATCACAAGAACGCCAAAACTGAACACATCTAACTTTGCGGAGTATTGTCCACGCATCACATACTCTGGTGACATGTAGCCACTGCAGTGTGAAGAATTAACAGGAAATTCAGTTAAGCTTGCGTTATATGTGTACGAATGTGAGATTAATGAATGGTTAGTTATTAGAGGGTAAATTACAATGTCCCAACGATGCGATTTGTGACATCCCGAGTCTGATCTTGTCCAAAGAGTCTAGCCAGGCCAAAGTCACCAATCTTAGGATTCATGTCCGCACCCAACAAAACGTTGCTTGCTTTCATGTCGCGGTGGACAATCTTCTGCTGAGAGTCTTCATGAAGATATTGCAATCCTCGAGCGACTCCTTCTATAATGTTGAATCGTTTTCTCCAGTCTAGCCTTCTTTTTTCGTCAGGTTCTGGTGCAAAAACAAAGCCTCATGATTGCTGCAACCTAGATATGTGAATAGTGTGAATTTGGATTATATAGAAGGATGACAGTAGTACCGAAAAGAATGGTGTCAAGGCTTTTATTGGGCATGTACTCGTAGACGAGCAACTTCTCTCCCTCTTCTAAGCAAAACCCCTCTAGTCGAACAAGATTCTTGTGGTGAAGTTTGGCCACCAGCACTAGCTCATTTCGTAATTCTTCTAGCCCCTGATCCGAACCCTTTGACAACCTCTTCACTGCTACTTCTTGCCCGGAAAGATTACCCTAAATAAATTTGTAATCTTCGATGAAGTTAAATGAATAAACTGTATGAAATGATCAAATCTATTGAAATATCCACATATTCACCACAATTGATACTACTATATATTCAAAACTTTTTGCCTCAGTTTATTTCATATTTTTGTTATTCTTGATTCAGACCAAATATCCCTTATGAGCACTGTACATCACTCACTCGAGATTTGTGCATAAAAGCTTGCTGCCAACAGGCATGCTTGTAGATATTGTGTTGAAGAGAATATCATGACCATACCTTATAAACTGCACCAAATCCTCCCTCGCCAAGTTTATTGCTCTCATTAAAGTTATTTGTTGCTGCTTGTAGCGATGATAGCGATAATAAAGTTGACTTGATGCTTTCAAAGTCATCAACTGTAGGAGAGAATGAGTTCCATAGTTCGATTGTTAGTGATAAAGAATTGAAAATTTATACGCTCCATGCCACAATATAGAAAAGACTTACCTTGTTGAGGAAGCTCTGTTCTTTGGTATCTTCTCTTCTTACGCATGTTCCACACGCAAAGGATTATGGAAGCTACCACAACAAGAAACACTACTGGCAATATAATTCCAAGAAGTTTGCCAACTGAATTATTTTTTCCTGTAATTTTGCCAAACATGATTCAGTTCAGATATGTGTGTAACAGTGTAATGTAAGTTACTAAATAAAACTAAAGTCTGATTCCGAGATGGCAGAGAGGATGGCACAAGGTATTGTGATCTGACTAACGTGGGTGCCATATTCTCGTGGCATCATCCATTGCTCGATTAAAAAGTGAAAAAGTTGCCCATCTAGTTTGAAGTTAAAATGCAATTCCTTTGGAGTTCCCCACCGCGTGCCGCGCCGTCGCGAACAGCCTCCCCGTCGAGTTCCCCACCGCGTGCCGCGCCGTGGCGTTGAGCAGCGCCGTCACCGCGCGGTCGTACGCCGCCACGTCGACGCCGCTGCTGATGTTGGTGCCGCTGATGAGGCGCGCCTGGCCGGTGTTGTTGGGGGAGGCGAGGAAGTCGGTGTCTGAGACGCGGACGTAGCACTGGTTGTACACGAGCGCGACGTCCCGGGCGCGGTCGCAGAAGCTCTGCACGTCGCGGCCGGACCAGGTGCCGCAGTCGAAGCAGTCGGAGGCGCTCACGTCGCCGCGGCAGAGGATGAGCCCGTACACGGCGCTTGCGCCGCCCGTGCCGGCGGAGCCGGAGGCGAAGAAGGACGGCGAAGAGGAGGCGTTGCCGCGGAGGTCGGTGATGAGGTTGAAGAGGTTGGCCTCGTAGGTGCTGCCCGAGGAGTAGTTGCCGCTGCTGCGGTTGCAGCGCGGCCACGGCTGCGCTGCGGCAAAGGGAAGGAGCGCGAGCGCCGCCGCTGCGAAGAGCACCAGGACAGGACGGCGAACAACTGTGCCGCCCTCCATGGCCGGCGGTGCGAAGGGATCGGAGGAGCAGAAGCGCGCACAGGTCAATGAGCCGGTGATATGTGTGTGTGAGCTAGTAAGAGTTTCAGCCTTGCAAGGGGACGATCGAATAACTTCAAGGACGATGCATCATGCATGGCGGTACGACCAAACGATATCTTTGTTAGGTTATAGGTTGGTGTCAGTGATCATTGTAGCTTGGCAACTTGCCGACGCGTTTCATTTGAAGAAAGCACCTTTGGCGAGCTCGGTTCAAAGGAATACGAAAGGAGGTCCGCAACAAGTTGCAAGATGGGATGTTTCTCGGAAACGTGTCCGGGGGAGCTGCATATGCTTGGATGTGTTGCAACTTGCTCGTAGTACGTATATATGATCAAGTCGTCCGCGTGGCTAGAGAGGAATCCATTGGATCGGGCAAAATGATTCAGTCCCGTCAACGTCAGTGGACACACGACGCCGCAAAAGCAACTTGTGACATGACAACAATGAATGGCGCTGCTGGTTTCATTCGGTTGCGGTATTGCTGGTGCTGCAAGTTGCACACAAGTTCTAGAGAGAGGCACGCGATTGTGAAATGCTGATATTGGTGTTCGTATGCTTTGTAAAACTCTTTTTCAACAAAAACAAAAGAGGTGTGAACGGAAATGTTTTAGTTAGAGAGTCCAGGATTCAAGGTCCACGGCCACACGACAACGGACGTGGCGTGCGATTGTATATTTACTTTTGACGTGCCCCGTGGACTGTGTCACGCGTGATATACGGGTCGTCCGATCAACACGGCGCCGCGTCAATGGGAATGCATGAGCATAATATGCCCGGGAGGCTGGTACGACGACCGGCAAACCGAACGAGCAGCCAGAGTAGCCGACCTCTCGTTCAAGAGCCCGGTGGCCACAGTCCAGTCTGCATTCCACTCCGCTGTTGTCCAGCGCAAAGCAAACTTCGTCCATCTGCTCTATCAGCCGCCAGAGAGGGGTGAGGGGAGAAGGTTGCTGACGCCATGTGAGAGCACACGAGCCCGAGAACGCATGCAAGGCCTAGCTGCAGGTCAAGCTCTGCCTCGCCGTGTCTGGCGGCATCAGAGTGTTCTTCCTCGTCGCGGCAGGATAATACGAGCGATCTGCACCTTTTGTGTTGCCAACTTAGCATGGAACTGGGTAGAGATGAACATAAGGCCTGGGAATTGTGTTGCCAACATACCATGGGCGTGCGGGTCAGAGCAACCACTACCACAGTACCGCTCATGATTTCCGTGGTTCCGACCAGAAGGCACGGGGCACGTCGCTCGTTTCCACCTGCGCGGTAAACAGCGCTCGCAGAGAAGACAGCAGCAGAAAGGGAGAAAGGGGTGGGTTAACGGGGATGGCGCGACCCCACCCGCCGGAGTCCATGTGCAACTTATTTTCGCTCCATGTGTCCGCCGCCGTTCCGACCGGCGTCTTCTTCCTCCATCCCGACCATCCCGGCCGCCGTCACTCCGGGCCCCAAGCTCCCCCCGCTGCCTGCTCTGCCCACCGCCTCTCTGCCTCCCACCGCCGGTCTGACCACCAGCCCCTCCCAAAACCTTCAATGGTCGTCGGATGAAGCTCCGCTCTCGACAACCCAGCCACACTAAAAAGCTCGCAGTAAACCGCCGACAAGTGACGCAGCGGCGCCCTGGGCGCCACGTCGCACCACCCGCACTCCGCCGCCACCGTCCGGCAAAACACGAGTTCGCCACCCCCACCATCCCTGATGTGCTCCGCCCCCATCCTCGTTCCTCGATGTGTTCCACCGCCGTAGATAAGTATGTCGCACCACTCGCTCCGCCGCCATCCCCGTTGAGCTCCACCGCCAGCGATAACCACTTACGTTGATGCGGCGGCGCCCTGGCCGCCGAGTCGCACCGTCGTCTGTTCTGCTATGTGCTCCGCCGCCCCTGCCTCGCTGCTCTCTGCTCCGTTACCCTCTCTCCCCTTCGTTTCGAGCTGAGCCAGGCCGCACGGGGTCGCGCGATAGTGCTTCCGCACGACGCTTGATAGAGTTTCTGCAGCAGAAATCACATGTCCATAGTTATTTTGCCCAATTAACGTGTGTTCTCAGCCAAGGATCTTTTCTAGGCCAAGTAACATACAAATTTGACCCGATAACAGCCACATGATATCTATTTGTTATATTATTTTCCTTATACCTTATTAATTTTCAGGTTTTCATCCATATTAGTTCGTTTGTTATTTAGTTTCATAAATATAAATCTTGCTCAAAAATTTGGTTTCATAGATTATTTAATTAAAAAATTAACACTTCTTATATACATAAGATATTATTATCCATGCTTAACTGGGCCTCACATTAATTCATGCACTACTCCCCTTGCACTATATTTTATTAGCTTTATTCTATATTTTTACATTACATTTTCATACACTTAGACGTTTTAGACAGAAATTTTAAATTAATACACTTGTCTATGTTTAAGCCCTTGAGATATTTTGTGCCATATTTTTTCTATTGTAAGCTTGAAATTTACCTCTAATATCCATTTGGAAAAGGTACAATTTAACAACTTAGAGTAACTTTATAGTACAATATTAATTTATCAGTTTTCACATTATTTATGAACAAGATAAATATTTTCATCACTAGATATGTTTTTAAAAATTATTTCCCGTTGGAATTGAATAGAGATGAATTTTTGTTATGGCACTTAAGATAAATAATGTGATTATACATCAAACCAATGTGATTTAACCTCTTGTTACATACAAACTAAAACATTTCATCTTTTAGTTAAGTGATTAACTTCAATAATGCTAGCTAGTTTTCTCAGCACATGTTGACTTTCTAGACTTAAAAAAAATAGAATATTCTAAGCCTACAACTATCTAACATTTCATATCTGATATATGTAGGATTGACTTGTGATTCTCAATATTTGTTACTTATTATATGCTAAAGTTATCTTAATTTTATAATTTATAGACTATATATTAATTAATTGATTCATTCTTCTAATTATTACAACTCACTGACATATCAATAAGTTAAACTAGTTAAATGCCACTATATCTTGGCCTCTCTATGATGATTTTCTACGTGAAGAATCTTTTTCCTTTGCTTCAATATGCAAAGAATAATTTCAACAATATTCAATAATCAAACCCCAAATCCTAGAATGAAGAGAATCTATCATATATTGTAATCTTAATGAATTACTTAGGCTGTATATGTCTATTCGCTCCCTTGTAAATAACTGTTTGTTTATTGGCAATAGATCTTTCCGTAATTCTTGGTAAGAAAAGGGCATAGCTCAAAAAATCATTTGTTATACTAGATAAGTTTACCGTGATGTTTGTGTATCTTATACTATGTTCATGAGAATGCAAATGTAGAAGGCTTATGCCATGTAAGTCATGAATGTTACCAATTGCCCCCTTCTATATGATGCATTATGTTCTGGTTATTCCCGCTACCCAAAACCCAAATCCAATTTTTTGGTACCTAAAATATTGAGTCTTCTATTTTTTTAGGCTAGTTTTAGGTATTGATTTTGAAACCCAAAAAATTAAAAATCTAAAAAACCTGACCTGATCAGTCAAGAGAGCATTCCAATGCCGCTCCCTCGCTTTCTCGTCATCGCCCTCCTTGGCCCTCAGCTACTCCTCTTTTTCTGTGCAGGTATAATCGTGCGCATGGCGCAGATGGACTATCATTCTTTTCTTTGTAAGAGGTGAGTTGGAGTGGTGAGTGATGCTTTGTTAGCGTGCATTACATGTTAGAATATTAGGTAATAATCTACATATTTTAATCTAGAATTTAAGGAGATAAAATATGAACATGACTAAAAAAATATGACAATCAAAGGAAACTAGCATAACCATCACCATGTCAAATCTGTTGATTAAAAACAGAATCAACAAGAGAGACAAGAAGCATATAACATGATGATGGCTATGATTCTTGTCTCTCTTGTTGACTGGCCATCAGGAAGTAGTCAAAGTAGTCGTTCCTTGATGAAGACGATGTAGACGTTCACCACAAAAGCGAGCAGTCGTGTTGTGCGCTCCCCAAAAACCTTATCGCTCTTCTATCTTGATGCAAAAACACAAGAGGCTTGAGGTTCCGAAGGTCCACCTTTCCCACAGTCTGTGCATGCAGAAGTCAGGATGAAGATCCTTGCCTTGCAACTACTAGTGTGTGAGAGAGAATGAGAGAAGAGAGTTGTATTATTGTTCTGATTGTGTCTCTCCAAGGAGCCCTTGCTAGCTTTATATGGGTGCTAGGATATGAAGATGAAACACCTCACATTAAGCTCTCATGCATGTAACTCTTAGAAGATGAAATGAATAATCACCATAATTATGGAGCATTCTCTCACATAAGGTAACTCCCAAAAGATAAAACAGAGGGTCATCATAATTTAGCACTCTCTCACAACTCTTTATTTTTAAATAAGTCTTTTGGAATTTCAGATTTATGGGTCACTACCCATTAAATCCATCAATCCCCACCAAATTTCAAAGGCACATTTGAAAGTTCTCTGAACCACACTAGTTTTGATATATCAGTGTTTTGATGGAGACCAGCTAGGGTTGAACATCCACCTAAACAAGAGTTACACCTATTCACAACTGTACAATGGACAATGCCTTGAATTGACAGTCTTGTGCGGAAAAGGTTTCACTCAAGTTCTTTACTGATACTGGTTGTTGTAAGCATCCTCTCAGTTTGGAGCATATGAGTCAAACTCCTAGCCTATTCATGAGCTTCTTAGAGATTACCCTTATCTCACATACTATGACTAGCAGTTAGGCTCATATAGGTATATTCTTTTAAGATGTTCTGTAGGACAACATCTTTGTTAACCAAGCCACTTGGAACACATTAAGATAAGATCAACCTGCCATATAGATTAGGAGAGTGCTGCATTCTCATAGAGTGGGTTGATATATATTGTACTCTCTTCTTAGTTAACTAACAGCTTGTTTCGCCAATCCTAATTCACGGAATCTCCAATCACATAAAATTGGTTACCACTGCAGTGTAACTCATGTTTGTCTTATACCCATCCCCCTCGATGCAATGTCTATCACATTCCATGAAAGACCCTTTGTGAAGGGATCTGCCAGATTCTTAGTTGTTTGGATGTAATATAAGGCTATAACTACAGAGTTTCTTATTTTTCTAACAAATTTCAATCTCCTCTTCACATGTCTTGATGACTCCATTTTATCATAGTTCATAAAAATAGTTGGTACTGGTTTCTCAACCACTGGCAAGTCCATCAAGAATTCACAAAGACAATCTGCTTCTATAGATGTTATGTCTAACGCTATGAGTTCTACTTCCATTGTTGACCTCGTTAAGATGGTCTGCTTGCAATACTTTCATGAAACATTGCCACCTCCAAGAGTGAATATATCCACTTGTGCCTTTACTCTCATCAATTTCAAATATCCAGTTAGAATCACTATATCCCTCAAGTACCCCTGGATGCCCAGTATAGTGAATTCCATAAGTCACAGTACCCTTAAAGTAGAACAACACTCTCTCTAAAGCAAGCCAATGATCATCTCCTGGATTTGACACAAATCGGTTAAGTTTGCTCACAGCAAAAGAGATGTCAGGTCGGGTAGCGCTAGCAAGATACATGAGCGAACCAATGATATGAGAGTATCTTAATTGATCCTTTGCTATTCTATGATTCTTTCATAGAAACACACTAGGATCATAAGGAGTTAGATAGGATCATAAGGAGTTAGATCAGGTTTGCAATCACTAAAGTCAAAGCAACTCAAAACCTTTTCCACGTAGTGGGATTGAACCAGTGTCACCCCACCATTTTCATCCTTAAGTAGTTTGATGTTCGACATTACATCAGACACTCCTAGATCTTTCATCTCAAAATTTGGGGACAAGAACTCCTTAACCTCATCATTAATCATATTGAGATTGGTCCCAAAAATTAGTATGTCATCAACATACAAACACAAGATAACTCTCTCGCCCCACTTCTCCTAGTAGTGTTGGGATAGGTCTGGTCAAGTGTTGTCATGTTGAAACATCACAATGTTGAACCATTTGTTGATTGCCCACACTTCTCCTAGTAGCTTAGGCTTTTAGGTGCAACCGGTTGGTGCATAGTAGCTTTATATGATATCAGAGCTAAAGGTCTTGAGTTCAAGTCCTAGCAATTGTATTTCTCGTTGCGACGCTCCTATTTTCATGTTTGCACCTAAGGGAGCTGCACATAAAGGAGAGTATTTGAACCATAAGTGAGTTGCCCATCCTTTACAATCAGCTTAGGCTTTTGGGTATAACTGGTCGGTGCATAGTAACTTACGTTCCCCATTAGATTAAGCTTTTAGGTGTAACTGGTTAGTGCATAGTAACATAACATAGTATCAGAGGCACAAATCTTGAGTTCAAACTTGGTGACCGATATTTCGTTATTTCGCTCCTATTTCCATGTTTATGTCCCGTGATAGCTGCACGTAAGAGAGAGTGTTACTATAAGTGAATTATCCACCCTTTCCCATCAGTTTAGGCTTTTGGATGCAACTGGTTGATGCATAGTAACTTAATAATCACATCATAGGCGGTTTGACATCAGTTGAAGGTGTTGTCATGGTCCGTGCCTCTATGGTGGCCTGACAATGATCCCGGTCGCACATGTGGCGGCCTCATCTCCTCTCTTCATCCCCAAACCATCGCCTCTAAGTCGTATGTCCACGACGTCGTCATCCTCCCCATGTAGTGAGCATTGAATGCCATCCTCTCCAGCTTTTTTTTCTACTACATATAGGATGTGATGTTCTGACGCCCCACACCTACTTGATCAAATACCATCGTGTTTTTACTCTATGTAATTGGTTGGCCCATAGAAAAGCTTTAGTTTGGGTACTACTAGTAGCAGTACAATGATATGAACCACATGATTTGGTTGCAAATCAAAGTACAAGGAACCATAATTAAATCGTTGTTTTATCTTAAGGCTGAGAAGAAGTATAGATGTTTCAATGATAAGGGCACTATGCTGCTTCATATGTATTAATGTATAAATATTTACACATAATTTATTGAATCTACATATTGCAAATAAAGTTTCCTGATGAGTACAAGACCTCTTACAAGAACACCGGATCTCCTTCACAATCTTCTTGAAGGTCTCACGGTTTCCACTCCATCAAGCCAACTAGGATGCAGCAACCTCCAAAAGCTACAAGTCGATGACGCTTACATGATGAAACACTAGTATCACAATACTCAAATCACTCAAGAACAAATACTAAATTCTCACACACTCACAATGGATCAATGAAAGCTTGTGTGTGAGAGTAGAAAGCTCAAATATCTCAGGTATGTAATGCCAAGGGACGAGAAAGCATTATTTTTTGATTGAGAGAGGTACATATAGCCAGAACTCCAAAAACTAGCCGTTGCTGCACAGCTGGCGGTCACACCGCGCCTCTCATATGCCTGAGTCTGCCTGGCGGCCAAAGCTGCCTAAAGGACACCAACCAAACATATGCCATGTATGTGGAAAAAAAAAAACATATAGAAACATAGTATCTTAAGCACCGTGTTCTTCACTCAATATAGGCCATACAAGTGACTTTTTACATATAAATTGAAATCTGAACGTATAAACTCAAATGTGTTCTTCCTAATTCTTGGATCATTATTTATTCGACGAGCATGCTTTTACTGCTCGTTCATAGATGAATGTATAGCCGCGCAACCCAGTTTGTAGTTGACATGGGCGCGGAGCTTTATTCGGCGCTCGGAAGTGATGCGGCCTGCTTCTCAAACTTCTCCATTGTGTCTTGAGTTGAACCTCAGCCGTTCAGGCACTCGAAGGCGGGAGCACACAGTTTCCAACCTCTGCAAAACAGAGTTTCAAACACCAGTAAGGTCACTATTATATTTTTCTCAGGATCCATGTATGGTCATTGCAAGAGGAGATAAACGAGACGAGCGTGGACTCTCACTCTGTGGCTGGTAGACGACAGAGCCGACACCGTTGAAGTCGCACATTCCGGCAGCGCGGCCCTTGTTTTGGTAGAAGCTATTGAGTGCGTAAGTGGCATGGTCGACCTTAGTGTCTGGCTTGAAGCACTTGGCCCCGGGCTGGATAGCGCTGCAGTCTGCGCCGTGTCCGCAGGCGAAGTCCAGCGCCGCCTGGAGCCGAGCGGGCCCAACCGCGGCGTTCGCCACGCACCAGCTCCAACAGATGTCTAGAACAACAATAAAATGAAAATGTATGCATGATAAGATTCTTGGACGATTACAATCAGGAAACCGGTACAGATATGATCAGAAAACTCACCCGGTGCCCGGTTGACGATGGAGGCGGCGCCGTTGAAGTCACATGTCCCGGGAGCCCGACCCTTGCGCCGGTAGTAGTCGTTGAACGCATAAGAGGCATGCGCAGCCTTGGTGTCAGGTTGGAAGCAATTTGCTCCGGGCTGGATGGCGCTGCAGTCCGCGCCGCCTTGGCCGCACGCGAAGTCTAGCGCCGCCTGCAGCCGCGCGTCCCCGACCGCCGGGTTCGCCACGCACCAGGTCTCCGTCGGGCCGCCGTGGAAGTCGAACTGGTAGACCTTGGTCATGTCGGGGTAGAACAAGCCGAAGTTCTGCTCCATTTCGCCTCCGGCCTTGCCGTTCTCGTTGAAGAGGGCGAAGATGAACACGTCCATATCGGCGTCGGGGTGTTGTGGGGTGCCCGTGTTCCCAGCCAACACGCGGTTGATGACGTAGTTGTTGTATGTCTGGGCGTTAGCCACAGTAATTGAATCCCCTCCATCCCCGGCCGCCATCAAACGCCTCCCGCCATGGACTTTTCCACGTGACGGGCGCCCTGTCTCCGTGACAGAGACTTTCACACCTCTGGACCCTGCCAGCCTTCTCCGCGAATCGGAGAAACCGAGCTTAGCCATGGCAGCGTATGTGGCGTCCAGCTGGGCGTCCAGAAGGCTGTGGTACGTCACACCGTCAGCGGGAACGCCGGCCGCATAGTTGCCCAAGGCGTAATCGTTGCGGATTTGTGTCGGGTTATCCAACTCTGCTATGTACGGGTACAGGTTGATGGCGAGGAACGATCCCGTCTGCTGCAGGAACTGGAGCATTGGCCTCATCACCGAGTCCGCGATGTTGTCCAAGAACCTGCCCTTGGACGGCGGGAACGAGTCCACGATAGCCGAGAACGCGATCGGCGTGGTCACCTTCACGGTGTCGGCGAGGCCCAGCTGCGCCAGAGCGGCCTGCACATTGGTCATGAACTGCACGAGCTGCGGGTTCAGGTCTGACCTCTCATGGAAGACCTCGTTCCCGACGGCGATGCCAGTGATTTTCGTGGCCGGTAAGTACGCTGCCACGTTATTCCGCACCCAATCGAGTGCGCTCGGCAGGGTCCTGGCCACGCCACGAGCCAGGTCGTCGTTGGGCAGCATCACCATCACCTTGATGCCGGTGTTGGCCAGCGACAACAGCACGTCACGGTCGGTGTCGTATATCCTTACCTTGGTGATGCCGTTATCCTTGAGTAGCTTGGCCACCTGCGCCTGGTCCTGGGGGAGGTTGCTGGCTACCCTCCCGTAGCTCACGCCCACCTCGCCAGCTTCTGCACAATGTAATGCACGCCAACACAAAACATGAGTCATGCACCACTCAATCCATCCCGGTCCCAACGATATATATGTATCATCAAAACAATGGCTGTGATTATAGAATACCTGCACAGGAGAAGAGGAGGAGCGGCGCGCCGAGTAGGAGGACGACGAGGAAGCGAGCGAGCGCCATGGAATGATGCTCTGCTTTGGTGATGTCCGAGAGACCGATCAACTGATGTGCGCCGAACCAAATGGAGTGCAAGGGATTTTATAGCCATCGTCGACGTGTGCGCTTTCATGGGTCCCACCGTAGGGCCGGCGCGGCGACTGGGCTGCAATTTCCTCGAGCTCGAACTTGTGCGTTAAACGCCGAACATCAGCAGTCAGCCCCGCCTCGGTCCTATCCTACTACGCACCAACGGCGTACAAGTAGCAAGTGTCGGCCCATGTGCAATTCGTACATGCGTATGTGCCTAACATTTTATCTCACTGCCCAGTAGGCCAACTTGTTCCTCGACCACGTTTGGCTGCCGCCTTCCTACGTCCCTCGTCGGGGCAAACCAACGACGACTTGACTCCACATACGCCCACGTTTTATTCATATGCTACGTTCCAAAGCTGGTCAACTTGACTTGGAAAAGACAAATCTAGTTCCGGCAAACTGCAATCCTGTTGCTTATTATGGTAAGGTTCCATATCGGTCCTTCAGTCAGCATCCATCTATCTATTATCTTAATATTTGAAGATAAAAATAGTCATCATATTATGCTCTCAAAGTTACAAAATTATTAAGTTAGCCGGAAAAGAGAAGATAAGTGTCATTAGATTTTATGAAGATTTAACTGTCTAAATGGATCTATGTAGTTCATATCCAACTATAACTTTTAAACAGATAAAATTTAGAAAAATAAAAATAAAATTATATATATATATATATATATATATATATATATATATATATAATATTATACTCCATTTGTTCCAAAATTGTTGTTGTCATTGACTTTTTTTATTATCTTTGATCACTCGTCTTATTTAAAATATTTATGTCAATATAAAAAGCTATAATTTATATTTAAATTTTGTCTAGTGATAAAACAAATAAAAAGAAAATATATTATAATTTTAAAACTTTTTGAATAAGATGAATGTTCAAAGATAGTGAAAAAGTCAATGGTGACAACAATTTTAAAACAGAGAAAGTAATAAAAGAGGAGATGTAAGCATATGCATTAACACGACTTCTCTATTACGTACTTCTATCAGATGTTCTCTTTTCATTGAATATACAATACTTTTTTGTGGGGTCGATATTCAACCAAAAGGATATTTTTGTTTTGTCCTTCCTCAGTTAGTGGACTTGACTCACATAGACACTATAGATAGGTGAGGTTTCATTCATCTTTTATGTTAATATATCTCTATCGTCATAAATTTTTGGTATGTCATCCAACAATCTCATCCACCACGCATTATGTGGTCCAAGAGACTCATTCCAATGGATAGATATACATGTGAGGCCTATGAGATATTTCAAGTTTTGAACCACGACTTTGGTACCACTTGTTAAACTATCAGGCTAGTTGTCAAGCGAGCAGCCAGAGAGAGAAAGAATCACGTCCATGCTGCCAGCCCAGCTTACAATAGACCTATTGACACGGGCGACAGCAGATCCAGGCTACCTCAACCCAAAGTACTAGATTCATATAGGTAAAGTTATCTCCACCTTTTATATCAAGAACTTCTATCAACGATTTCCAAAGTCACACTAAATCAAAACCTAACACTGCTCAAAGATCTATATATTTAGTCGTGCAAGGAGATAAGCTGTACGTTGTGATTGTTGTTCAACACTGAAAACGAAGTAGGCAGCGCATGTGTCCATCATTTAGCAGGATTTAAAGTTATCCAAATCGTTGTCCTTCCGACGATCTGACTGCTAAGATATATTCTTTTTCTGAACGGAACCGGTTACTACCTAACGTGACAAGTGTACATTGCTTCCCATAATTACATTGCACTAAGAGAAATATATCTAACGACAGTGTTGACTTAAGTTATTTTATTATTAAGTCAGTAGTACTTACTGAGAAAACGAAGGTAGCGGATCGGTGGATCGGGATCGTCGCTTGCTTATTCAGACTTTCAGAGTTCAGAGCAGGCTGCAGAGTATGGTGACGGCATACAATGTACGAGTGATGCCACTTGGACATTTGAGCATGGTATCGGTTGAACCACTTGCACACGTGAGAGAACGCGAACTTGGTGATTGATGAACCTGCATCGAAGCCACTGGCCTGGGATCCATCGCCAAGCGCGATGCTTGCACGCTAATTAATCGTATGAATCCGGGGGATGGAGGCAGCCTCGCCCTTGAGCAGAGGAAGAGAGCAGATGAGCGTAAGACGGGGAGGAGCAGAGAGGAACAGAGGAGTCGGCACCGTGCGGAGGAGCATGTGCGACGTTGCGCACGCGCGGGGGAGAAGAATGCGACGGCGACCAAGCTACGGCGCCGGCGGCTTGTGTTCGCTGCTAGTAAATCTGAAAGAGGTTCGGTTCGACCCGTTGGACCCATCGAACCGCTCCTAAATTTGGGCCACGAATCGGGGCGGAGCGAGAACCTAAACGAAAGAGCGGTTCAGTTGGGTCAGAGCCCCATCGATCCTTTGGTCGAGCCGAACCGATGCGCCACCACTTGCCGAATCAAGAGCGCCGCTGTTGCGAGTAGGGTTCCCGCCAAATTAGACCGCCTAGCTCATTTGTGCGTCTCGCCGGCTCCAAATCGCACGCGCGAGGGAGAAGAATGCGACGGCGACCCAAGCTAGCTGGTTCTTAGGTTGCGAGCGGTCTTGCCGGACTTCAGAGACGCCCAGCTTCCCTAACGAACAAGAACGTGATAAAAGGGGTCGAACCCTTAGCAACCCGGGGGCCATGGGTTCGCGCCTCGACCCTCTTCATTGTCTAGCGGATCGCAGGTCAGCGAAAGGGGCACTCTGCCCCGCCCCCACTTGCAGCTTTAGCTGCTAGGGTAGTAGGGTTTGCTTCGCGGCTCGCCGCGTCACCCTGGTGAGCGGTGGCTGCCCCTGGTCGAGTGGCCGTTCTCACTTCTCAGTTGTTGCTTGCTGGGCTGAATATCTTTTAGGCCTGGCCTGCTCGACTGCGGCCTGCTGGAAGATGCTTCATGGTCGTGCTTCGTCGGGCTGCTAACAAGCTTTACCGTATCGTCTGTTAATCAGGTCATGCTCGTGTCATCCATCGTGTCGAAGGATGGATAGACTCAAACATGACACGGTGCGTTGAACCGTGTGAGTCTAGACTAGATCAGGTCGAAAAATTTGTGTTTCATTTGCCTGATAAACCCAGCTCATTTGAACTTCTATAACTGTAGCCAATTTGTCATGGGCGGGCAAGGCCAACCTACCACTCTGCGGTCTGCGCTCGTGTTTCGGTCGGACGGCGGACGATGGGCAAAATTTCGTTTATGATCCCCCACAGAAATATGGGCCAGCACAACCCAACAGGCTTGTACTACACAACAATAAGTGGCTCAGTCAGGTTTAACAGCCCAGCACGATTTTCCTTAAGTCCAGCCGAGCACAACAGAACCATGCACCAGAAGAAAAGAAAAGTCCTATCGACCTCCCTGAACTTTGTAGCGTATCACACTTTAACTCTCTCAACTATAAAATCAGACATCAGGTACCTTCAACTTTGAACCCCGTTACAATTTACCTCCCTGAGTGGTTTTATGGGTGGTTTCGTCCGAGTCAGCAGTCTGACGTGGACACATGCGCGTCCAGCGTGCTAACTCAGATCCTTTAGGTGGCATAATATTCTTAATTTTTTCCGCATGGCGTTTAGGTCCCACATATAAGATGCCACGTCATTTTTTTCCTTTCTCTCTTTTCTCCCTCCCCATTTTTTCTCTTTTTTCTTTCTCTTTCTTCTCTCCTCTCCTTCTCCCCCTCTCCCTCTCCCATGTATCTCGCCGCTGCCCAGCTCCTCGCGGGTGCCACCAACCTCGTCGTCGCACCTCCTCCTCTGCCCCCCCCCCCCTCCCGTTGGTTGCAACCCCACCGCCGCTCTTCATTCCGCCAGGTCGCCGCTCGTGCCGCTCGACTTCCCGTCACGGCCGAGGCAGACCTGGCCGAGCTTGAGTGCCGCCGGCCGGTAGTTCTGCCGCCCCCGTCCTCCTCCCGTGCCCCCCTCACCGACGAGGACGTCCGCTTCGTCCTCCGTGACGGCCGGCAGCTCCGCCACCCCCTTCCTCCTCTATGATGGGTGACAGCTTTGCTGCCCCTTTCCTCCTCCGTGACGGCCGACAGCTCCGCCGCCCCCTTCCTCCTTCGTGATGGCTGATAGCTCCGCCACCCCCTTCCTCCTCCGTGACGGCCGGTAGCTCCGCCGCTCTATTCGGCATCCTCGCCCACCTCACCGATGCGGGAGTCCCCGTCCTCCCAGTCCTCTCCTCCCCCCTCCCCCCCCCCCCCCCCCCCCTCCCTGTTGAGGTCCCCTTCGCTGAGGCCATGCTCGGCGGCGGCGTTTAGCTCTCGGCCGACCTCCTCTGCTTCGCCTCGCACGAGGACCTGGCACGTTGTAGTCCCAAGCGTAGTCAACAAAGGAGTGTGTGCTTTGTCATGTAGCACCTGACAAGAAGGTCCCACAATGCCACATAAAAGAAAAAAAAATAACGTGTGATGTCTGTGTCCACGTTGGACTGCTGACTCACATAAAGCCGCGCACAAAACCACTTAAGGAGGTAAATTGCAATGGGTGCAAGAGTTGAAGGTGTCCGATGTCTGGTTTTATAAGAGAGGGAGCTAAAGTGAGACACCGGCATAAGTTAAGGGAGCTAAATAGGACTTTTCTCCTAGAAGAATTGTGCTGCTATCCTCCAGCAGGTCACGGCCAATAACTGAATGGGTCGCAACAAGGCCCACCTGTGAACTACAGCATAGGGGAACTTTCCAAAGCCATACTTTTCAAGTTGTTCTTCCGGAACAGATAGATTTCTTTTTTTTTTCAAAAGTCACATAGTGAATAATTATATTAGAAGAAAAACATGACACTAAAATATCGTAAGTACAAGCCAAAGCCAAAGTAAAGAAAGAAAAATCTAACTAAAAGTATTCACAATGCCTGGTAAAAAAAAGAGACAGACCATTTGAAAACTCAACAGATAGCCAATGCCTCAAATTCATTACACCACGTCTCAGAGCTTGAATCGACCCATTGTGTGTCATTGTCACCAAGCATAGTCGCACTCGCAACTCTGACTTCACAGCAACAACGCCGTAGAGAGTAAACCAAGAGCAACAATAAGGAGACAAGACTTCACCGATGCTCCGATAACAAGGAGGCCAGCAAACCAACAAAACTGATCTAAGGCAACTGCAGGTCCAAGATGACAAGTATTCGTTGAAGAGCAGCATGAGGGAGCTTCAAGATAACGCCTCCAACAAGGTCACGACGTTAAAAGACATCATTGTTGTCCAATCCGATAAACCGAATTAAGATTTTCATTCAAAGAACCCTCAAGTAAAGATGTAGGGACACCATGGTAATGCCTCCAAGAAGAAAAACGATACCCGTAGGCAACGTCGTTGCCTACTCCAGTTGAACTGAATATGCTTTCGTACAATGCCTCTACACCCCACTGATGCAACCCCGTTGAACATAATCATGGAAGAACCCAGTAGCAGGATCAAGCAATATCGAACACCTTTGCCATTCCGGGTCTCTTTCTCATCACCGGCGCCTAGGCACAATGCACTACCACACTGTCCCAGCCCCATCCTCTCTACCGGTATCCACAGTATCAGAGCATGACACCAGGTCACTACAGAGATGACCAACAACCACCACGGTGATGGCCAGCAATGCCGTTACCATCCGGCGACCTGCTTAACAGGCCCTACTTGACGAGATCCGGACACCAAAGGACGGATCCAACTTTTCCTTGCGGATCTGGTCAGCAACAAACCAACCTCTATACCTAGCTATCATGGCTGCAGAGCAGCTCACCGTGGAAACGCTACCAAGCCCGACGTGTGAGCCATGTCCGCCCCGCCAGCACGAGTCGTCACTGCAGCCACCGCGAGAAACCGTCAAGCTTCCCCCGCGCCCAACGCCTTGAGACACCCCGCTGTCTGCTGCCTAGATCCGGAAGAGAGGAATCCGGCCATGACGGTTCCGTATATGGGCGACTCCCACCATAGCGGCTCAAGAATAGTAGGCCAACACGGCCACTACGCCCAGAGCCATGCCGTCGCGCGTGCCGCGTTAACAGCCCCCCAGGCGCACACTGTCTGAGTGCGCGCCCACCAACATGCTCCGAGATCTTGGCCTCACCCACGACGAGCCACCGCCATGCTCGCCCACTGTGTGAGCCATGCCCACCACAGGGCACCGTCGCTCCAGCCATGCGGTCCGCCGCTGCACACACCCACCATAGGGTGCCGCCGTGCCCACTTGCTGCTGACGGAAACCGAGTGAGAGACCCATCGCAGCCATCTTAGCTTGCCGCACGGCTTGTCGGCTGCTCACTCCGGCGGCGACGAGGGAAAGAGGAGGGGAAGAGAGGAGTGGCGACTAGGGTTTCATGAAGCTGCCCGAGTCGCTCGTGACAAGCGATGCCGGGGCGAGACCAAGATAGAGTCTTGCTTTCCACAGATAGATTTCTTCTTCCGGAACAGATTCTTTCATGAGCTTTGCATGCTTATCGAATCACAACTCACAAGAAGATGCCAGCATGCGCCATCAGCTCGAAGAAATGCATTGCTTCGGTGTTCTAGAAGAATGGAGACGAAATGGAGTAAGTTTCTCCGGGCGGTGGCTATGGTTTTCTCGAGGAGAAAAATTAAACGCGGAATATATTGATGGACGTCAACCAAACAACAGGACATTCCATTGTGCGTGGAGGCAACAGCAAATTAAAATCAAAAGCAACTTGACGGATCATGGGAAGCACGAACGCGCGATCTGGCCCCGGGAGCTGCAATCAGTGGACTTGTGTAGTCGTGCTCACGTAGTGCGAGATTCGCTAGCTATGAAATCGGAGCCAAACACTGCTGAAACCGTTTATGTGGTAGATGTTGGTCAAACTATAAACATACCTTGCGTTGACTTTACAACCTCAAACTCTCATGTGCACTGTACATCTAATCATTTTAGATTAATTCCCGAATAATAATATAATTATTTTACAA
Organism: Eleusine coracana subsp. coracana; assembly: GCA_032690845.1. Lineage (NCBI taxonomy): Eukaryota > Viridiplantae > Streptophyta > Magnoliopsida > Poales > Poaceae > Eleusine > Eleusine coracana. The sequence continues at coordinate 50,331,210 of CM064430.1, forward strand.
CCGATTGAAGAGCCCCAGATCATTTTCCCCAGCCCGTGCATGCTGCTACATGTTTCATGCCTGGCCACAATCACTTTTTTAATCTGGAAAAATAAAATTTATTCGGTTTTTCGAGCTACCTCCTTTATATATATCCCCGTGTAGCCTGGCTGTGCAATATCTCGCATCAGATTATCGCAGCGTGGCAAAGATATACTGCTAGAGCCTAGAGGCTAGAGCACATCGTCTTTGAAGCAATTCAGCAGTCCACCTCAGAAACAATGAAGGCCGGCTCCAGAGCGCTGCTCGTCGCCATGGCGTTGTCGGCTTTGGCCGCGATGGCGCTGGCCAAGGACCACATTGTGGGCGGCTCCGACGGGTGGGACACCTTCATCGACTACGACAAGTGGGTGGCCGGCGAGATCTTCATGGTCGGCGACACCATAAGTGCGCACTTCCTTCTTCTCTGATCTACTAGTATCTACCATTATTTCTCGGCAATCCGTTACTAATATTGGTGCGATGATGATCGGCATGGTTGCGTGCGTGTGCAGCGTTCAAGTACATGGCGTACCACAACGTGCTTGAGGTGAACATGGACGACTACGCCGCCTGCGCCGTGGACAAGCCCCTGAGCACGCACTCCAACGGCAGCACCACCTTCGAGCTCGCCGACGTCGGCACCCGCTACTTCATCTGCGGCATCCCGCGCCACTGCCGCAACGGCACCATGCACGTCGCCGTCACCACCGTCCCCTTCGACGCCTCGGCGGCGGCCGGCCCTTCGCCGGCGCCGCTCCCGTCGGCTCCGGCCGACGGCAGCGTCGCCGCGTCGCCGGCGGCGGACGCCGCCGCGCCTAAGCCGCCGACCGGCGCGCCGAGCAGCGCGGTTCGGTTTCAGAAGCCGGTGGCGGCGGTGGCCGGGCTGGCGTTGGCCGCTCTGGCGGCGCTGTTGGTCGCCTAGCCCAAGCGACGACGTGCGCAGTTGCACGCACGTTCTAGTTTTGAGTTACACGACGTGTACGCTACAGGAGTGTGTAAAATACATACGTATCCGGATTTTTTTATGTTGTATTTGACATTTTGAGAGTCCATTCTATTTCATTTTGATTTAACTTGTAACATTTCATTTTGTAACTGCACTCTTGGTTACTACTTTGCGAAAACAGGTGTGTGAAGAATTAACTAATGAACACTTCAGGCTCTTTTTATTTTTATTTTGAGACCACATTTCAGGCACTCGTTTTTTGAGACCACGCTTCAAGCCAGAACAGCGTCGAAGCAGCTATTTTCTCCTTGTTGTGGTGCATAACCGAGTAAATGACGCACCATAAAAAAATCACAACCTGAAAGATGAATGCCAACGAAATCAGAAAATGGGAAGGCAAAAGGAACATTCAGACACAGGAAAATTCATTAATTAGGAGCACGTCGTTGCTAAGAGGGGATCACGTTATACCCACCAATCATAGGAACGCCAAGATGCAAGATACATGAGACTAGCTCGATCCAAGATGGTGGACAAAGCACTAGCTATAACCTAATCAGTGCCAGATAGTAGCTTAAAAAGCTAATAATACAACAACATCTAATCCTTATTTTTCCTTTATAAGTCATATATTGATTTTATTTACTAATAATATACAACGGTGTCGTCAGATCACCCATGTAACCAGCTGATACATTTAGCTTCCCTTGAAGTTCTGGAGTCAACTACATCAACAACACTGAGAACCAGACTAGATTTGAATGGAGGGCAGTATCGCCTCTTTCCACAAGATCAGGTAACTGGCTTGCGCTTGCTTATGCAACAGGAGGGCATGACTTGGGGTCATCAGAGGTATCCACATCTGAAGGCGGCATGAATTGCCACATCGGGAATCCAGGGTAGCCGATCACAGGCATCATTAGCTTCTGCCCTGCTGCAGGTCCTTGAGGTGCGGTGAATGCAGATGCTGGGATAACAGGAGGATGTGGTACAAGGCTTGGGCGCGCATTCATGAACTTTATCTGCTGCTCCAAGTTCTCCTTTTCTGCCTTCAGCCTTTGCTTCTCCTCCCTCAGCTCATTCTTTTCAGCCTGCCAAAGAGGATTTGAGGGCCAAACTGTTACTTGCATGAACCAAATCAAATAAACTACAGACTTTCAAAACCATAAAACACAATATATCATAATAAGCAGTCTGCATTTTAACACATTTAGATAACTCAGATTTGGAATCAAAGCTTATATACAGGGGAAAAAAAAAGAGCTGAACAATTGGGGCATGCTTTGATGGTTTCCATACATACAGCAGGTGAGTTTGAGCAAATGCCTTGTGTGGATAAAACAAAAAAACTTACTACAGCAAAGCACTAACACCACAATGGATGTAGAGGATATTACAGAGATATGAATAGTTTTTTAAGCATCTCATATATAAGTATGATATTGCATTACATACAACGAAACAAAGCTACCAAGATTTTCAAAAGCTTAAACAATAGATAATCACGTACTCTTCCGTTCTTAATTTCCTGTCGTCTCCGACAAAGTTTTTGTACTGCCGGTAAGCTAATTCGGCTGGTCGGAACGACAACAAAAAAAGGATGGAGGGAGTATGCAGACATCCTGTTGGCATTCGAATGTTATGTCTGGGATTTGAAGAAAACAAGCAATGGAAAACAATGACAACTGAACTCGTGGACAATATATCCACAATTCACTGCACTGATCCACTTGGCTATATCGCCACTTATCTAGCTAATATATCATTTGCTCCATTTTATCCCGCAGGTAGACAGCATGCCAAGCACAAAAGAGAAATTTTGCCAATTTAAACAAAGTTTCATATGAAAGGAATGAGAAAACGAAAATATCACAGATTATGACTCTGAAATATATGGAGTGCTTAAGTAGTACACGTCATAAGAGAATTATCCCCTCTATGAAAGTGTAAATAGGTGCAAGAAAAAACTAGGCCATGTGAAACAGAACAGACCTTCAACTCTTTGATCTTCTCTTGTAAACTCTCATTTGAGTCTTTCAACTTTTGTGCTTCAGTACGCAATTCAGATACTACACGAATAGCATCATTCAGTATAGCTGACTTGTCCATTTTAGGTGTCTTGCCTGGCTCCAAGATGGCACCCAATTCCAAGAATCTAACAAGCCAAAGGTTCAATTATAGCTACAGTAAGTACAACAGAAGAGAAAGTTTCAACCATGAAACAAAATGCAATTGAAGGACAGGACACACCTCTCATTTAGCTTGTCCCTTCTAATCTTCTCTCGGCATGCTTTTGTGCTTGGTTGAGCACCGCTTTCCGACCTTGGACTGAAGCAAGTTTGTATTTATGTTAAAAGATTTCAATGGATAAAACATGCAGATACCATGGAACAGAAAGAACATAAACATACAAACCGTTTGTTCGCTGGCTGTTCTTTTCCCTGATTACAGTCCACAGAGCTATTGATTTCCACACTGCTAAGAAATAAAGTTGAATACAGAATTATCAAATCTCTGCATAATGCAACAGAAAATGCAGCAAAGAAAACAGGGCAATAATGAATAGAACCGGCATCTTTTACACAGAATTTCAGTTAAAAAAAATTCAATAGTTGGGGTGGTAACACCATAACCTGCACTTGGTGAAATACAGAGTTAAAGAACACTGATCTAGACTAGACAACACATGGGGTTCAGACACCAGATGAAAGGGAAAAAACCATAAATTTTCCAATCCCAGAATCGTCCCAAATAAAGTTTGCATTGTTCTTCCCCTGCTGAGAAGCTAGAATTTGATTGAGGAATATGGTTTCCATGTTCCGACAAACTGGTTTCTAAACAACAATTGTGTGCAAAAGTAACATACGTAAATAAAGGCCAATATTTACACAAGTATCAGATGTAGATACTTAACACAGCATATAGCATGACTAGTACTAACTTATGTCGACTACTCACCAGATGAACTCTACGTATACTAACTACAGAAGAAAAAAGAAGGCTTACAAACCATCATGTGTGAATCATCTCCTCAGCACTACTACACACTCCCATCAGCAGAACCAACACCACGCAGTCCACCTCTACCATACAAAAAAAAAGGAAACTCAAGAGGCCCCATGTGACAAATTCTTTATGTTCTGTTACACATGAATGTTGTGATTCACATCCCACTGCCTAGGTGCTCCAACCATAAGCTCTGAACAACAGTTTCGTTGTAATCCGGATCAATGAGACCATACGACAAACAGGACAGATATACAGACACTACACTACTACAGCAGCACAAATCAGGACCAAATGGAACCCAAACCCATGCCATGCATCCGCTCCTGCCATGCCGGAGCAACAAATCGATACCCGTACGCCCGCAATTACCATGGATTGGAAGGCGCCGCGGCGGCGACGGGCTGCGACGGCGGTTGGATCACCTGAGGTTGCGGCTGCGCTTGCATCGGCGTCGGGGTCCAGTAGAATCCCCCCGCGGTTGTGGCGGCGAAGTCGGCGGCCGAGAGGTCATCTATCAGGGGGCAGTCGAAGACCCACTGGGAGCCATCCGAGGAGGCCATGGTTGCGGCGGTGGGAGGGGAGCTCGCCGGAGCCCGCGCGCGGGTGGCAGGAGGAGTAGGATGCTAGGGTTCCACTGCCGCGTCGGGAATTGGGGGGGATTCGCGGGCGGTGCGTTGCGTGGGGAAGCAAGCGGTCGTGGGCTCGGACGCCGAGATAAGGTGGTTGGTGAGCCGAGTGGGAGAGTGAGCACGAGGTAAACGAGTACGGACTTCAGGGAGACGGTGGGCTCGTAGGCCGAATGGATGTGGGCTAAGCAGAACTGCGGTAACATAGGCCTCATTTGTTAAGCCTGTTTGGAGCAGTTCGATTTCAGCCCAATCCAAACAAAGATTTTTTTAAAAAGGAAAAATAAACAAGAATATTCTTTCTGCTAAGCATCCAAGACCTAGCCACCATTATTCCCGTTCACGAAGGTTAGGATTTCAAGGGTTAAATCCAATATTGATATTCGTTTTTGTTCACTACTATAGCCAACACATAATAAACTTATATATGGATCAAACTATGGATTTGCCTTCACAGTGACTGTGGGAATCTATAGGAATCTTTTTATTCTCTATGGACTATTTTCCGAGCACACGACGCCCTTGCTGGAGCTATCATTGCACAGAGCCAAAGACGAAACAACAGAAGGTCACAACTCACAACAGTCCCCCCTGGCACGTTCCCAGATCCAACATTTGCAACCACGAAATTTGCCCGCGGACAGAAGCGAGAAAACCTGAGGCGCACACGGACGCTGCTGCACTGGCGTTCACACGAACCACACCTTCGCGAAACAGGGGCTCTCTTCCCGTGCGCAACCATCGTCGGGAACGGAACAAAACCGTCCGTGTCACGCGGATGCCATGGCGTGCCAATGCCGGCCACGTACGTCTCGCGACATATCAAAGCCACGAGCGACGAGGCTGATCCAGCGAAGCAGAGAAGGGTAGACTGCACACCATGCTCTCGCCCTCGCCGTCGTCGTCGTCGTCGTCACAGGTCAGGGTGCAGCAGCAATGGACAAGGTGTTTGTCCTGCCGGAGCAGGGCGGCGCCGCCGTCCCCTGCGCGTCATCTTCGTCCAGCGCCGGTCGCCGGACGGCCTGTCGTGAGGACGGTTGCCCCCGCAGCTGCTCGAGCTCTGGCGGCGGAAACGTCTCCTCCCGTGCCACAGGTGCGTACACTACGTCGTGCACGCGCAACATGGAACACGTACGCGTTTGAACTTTGCTCGGATCAGTGTTCGCTGACATGGCAGCTCACGGCAGCCTCCGCTTCTGTTCCCCGACGAGGAGTCGATGCTCGCCAACTACGTCCCGGTATTCGTCATGCTCCCGGTACGGTAACCCAACACAAATCCACCCCTCGTGCTCATCACGCGATCTCCAGGCTTCTCTCTGCACGCTTAACTGATGATGATACTAATTAACAAAGATGTTTCTGAACATTGCGGGGCAGCTGGGCGTGGTGACCTTGGAGAACGAGCTGGAGGACGCGGCGGCGCTGCGGGCACAGCTGCGGCGGCTACGTGACGCCGGCGCGGACGGCGTGATGGTGGATGTGTGGTGGGGCGTCGTGGAGGGCGCGGGGCCCGCGCGGTACGAGTGGCGCGCGTACCGGGAGCTGTTCGCGCTGGTGCGGGACGAGGGGCTCAAGCTGCAGGCCATCATGTCGTTCCACGCGTGCGGCGGCAACATCGGCGACGCCGTGAACATACCCATACCGCAGTGGGTCCGGGAGGTCGGGGACGCCGACCCGGACGTGTTCTACACGAGCTGCAGCGGGGCGAGGAACACGGAGTACCTCACCATTGGCGTGGACGACGAGCCTCTGTTCTACGGCAGGACGGCCATCCAGGTTTGCAAATGCAGATGACAGTGACATAAACATGACATAATGTCGATCGGCTTATATCTTGTTTATTATGTCCCCAGTTGTATGCCGATTTCATGAAGAGCTTCAGAGAGAACATGGCGGACTTCCTTGACTCGGGCCTGATCGTGGACATCGAAGTCGGACTTGGCCCCGCCGGGGAGCTCAGGTACCCGTCCTACCCGGAGAGCCAGGGCTGGGTGTTCCCCGGCATCGGGCAGTTCCAGGTAAGATTACTTACTTCGTCGTTGTGTAATGTAATCTCTTTGTCACGTCCGTACTTATTGCCTGCACTGCTAGTGATTCAGAATCTGAGCACTACGTACGTACACTGATGGTGCAGTGTTATGACAAGTACCTGAAGGCTGACTTCAAGGCGGCCGCGACAGCCGCCGGCCACCCGGAGTGGGACCTACCCCGCGACGCCGGAGACTACAACGACGCGCCGGACGACACGGGGTTCTTCGCCGCCGAGGGAGGCACCTACCTCACAGAACAGAGCAGGTTCTTCCTCACGTGGTACTCCACCAAGCTGATCGAGCACGGAGACAAGATCCTAGACGAAGCCAACAAGGTCTTCCTGGGCTGCAGGGTGAAGCTCGCCGCCAAAGTATCCGGAATCCACTGGTGGTACAGGCACCCGAGCCACGCGGCGGAGCTCGCCGCGGGCTACTACAACCTCGGCGGCGACCGGCGGGACGGGTACCGCCCGATCGCGCGGATGCTGGCCCGGCACGACGGCGCCGTGCTCAACTTCACCTGCGCGGAGATGCGCGACGACGAGCAGCCGGAGGCGGCGATGAGCTCGCCGGAGGGGCTGGTCAGGCAGGCGCTGAGCGCCGGGTGGAGGGAGGGCGTGGACGTGGCGTGCGAGAACGCGCTCAGCCGGTACGACCGCCGAGGGTACAACCAGATGCTGCTCAACGCGCGGCCCAACGGCGTCGTCCTCTCCGGCGGCGGCGGCCCGCCGCTCCGGGTCGCCGCCGTCACGTACCTACGGTTGTCGGAGGAGCTCGTGGCGGGCAAGAACTTTCGGATCTTCAGGACCTTCGTCCGCAAAATGCACGCCGACCAAGTACGCATATTGCTTGGGCCTGGCTTTTCGCATTTTCGCAGAAAGAATCTTTGTTAGGCCTGGCCCATCTTATCGATGAGGCCAATGTCGCTAAACGAAATGGCTTTTTGTTACCACAGGATTACTGCGCAGATCCGGCCCGGTACGGCCGGCCCATCAGGCCGCTGGAGCGGTCGTCGCCGGAGATACCCATGGACCGGCTGCTGGAGGCGGCGACGGCGCCGGAGCCGCCGTTCCCGTTCGACCCGGAGACGGACATGAGCGTCGGCGGCGGGCTCGCGGAGGCCATCGACTGGGTGCTCGACAAGATCGCATGGATATTCACCTAGACCAAGCAAGCTCTCCTGGCCTCTTCGTCTCTCGAGTACCGTCAGCGCTGTCGTTGGGTTTCGTTCGCATGACATCTCTAGTGAGTAGTGACGCCATCCAGCAGTAACTGAAAGTATAGACACGTAGTACTACTTTGGAGCGGCGGAAAAGGAGAAATTTGTGTGCCAGATATTGTTCGGAGTTTGGATTTTGTAAAACCCAAAAACATAGAAACAATCGGTTAGGATTTCATAAGCAAGAGCTCGTGTACGCGTACGTTTACCCGCTTATTAAAAAAGTACGTGTACGTGTAGACACTGCTTGATGCATCGTTGCATCTTAATAATAGTATAAGATGGAAATTACGTGGAACGATACGTTAACCGTTCTGTTTTGCATCGATTCAATGAGGACAAAGCGACATCACGGCCCCAGATTAGATTCGTCCAAATTGATTGGAAATCTACGGGAAATAAATTGGACGGCGTTTTGCGAACGTGCTTGAATCAAACGTGTCCGACAAGCCCCTTTCCTTCATAATCTGCATATTCAATACCAAGGATATCAACACGCTGGTGTGTGGTGACTGCTGAGGTTTCCTGTCGCGGCGATTTGGCTGGACATCGCTGTGAAGCTGTGTGATGAAGTTGAAACGGCGGATGGCTCCACATGAGAATTTAACTGTTACTACTATCTGAAGCTATTTGATTCAAATTTTTCCATAGGAAAAAAAAAACATTTATCGGTAGGAGAAAATCGATGAAATCCCTTTTCGAGGGAATGGTAGGGAAAATTCCGACAGATGAGAGGCGTTCTTTTTCAAACCTCAATCATGCGATCCTGATGATTAGGATGCCGCTGATTCAGTTAGCAATATTATCCAGCAACATTGCCAGGTCAGTAATGGCGTCGATTCCTGGGCTGGGCGTCCTCCTCTCGCTACTAAAGCAACTACACTGAAGGCGCGGCTCCTATCATCGCCTGTGTTCTGCCTTTGCGTTGCAATTTGGGCGGACACGCAATTGGCAGCGATAGCGACCCCTCACACTCAATGTTTGAAAACAATGCGCCATCGGATCGGACGGCTCCGATACGCCACATTCTGGCCTCGCCGTCGTCGTCGCCGCGGTGTGGCGAGAGCGCCGGCCTTCCAGGCGCCAGAGCACATGGGCTCTCGGCTATAATTGGACCTCGCTTTCGCGGCGTCGCCCGGTTTATTGCGGCGGGACCGGGACGAGGAGGCGGTTGCACCAAGCAAACATGCGCCAGCTGAAAGTGATGGGAAACGGCATACGCTAACGCTACGCCGCGAGATGATTTTCAGGTGCTTCGCGAATGGCGGATTCTGTAGGTTGCACAGTTGAACGAGCGTAACAGATGAAAAACATGTTTGTAACATTACATTGCAAGAAATAAATTCTTTTGAGATGTTGCAGGAAAAAAAAAAAGAATTGGTAAGTGCAACCTGTGAAAAAAAAAAATGGCTTTGAAGACCCTGTTTGGTAAAGGCGGATGACAGGAGAGGCATATTGGGTCAATTCTCTGATTGAGCCATAAACTGAGAGGAGCCTAGACTGCATGGCCCGCTAGGCCCAACTAATCATCTCTCCCACTCTTTTTCTTCGCTTCGTAAATCGTAACCAACAAGACAGTATTCATGCATGAATCGAAAAATTAAAGCAACAGTTTGAACCTGGAACAAGGTTGCGGCAACGCTCGTCCAAGATTTTGGAACAAAATTCTGTTGCCCACCTCACCTCCGCAGGTGCATACAAAAGAGTCCGTTCCACGAGTAGCGGCAAGGGGAGCGTAATTCATCACCATAGAGTATAGACCCTACGAAACCATAGCAGATGGATAAAGATATGAGGAACAGAGTCACTGGCGTCGTATTTTGCTTCCATTTCAAAGTTTCAAACTGAAGATGGACGGACACAGTATCATGGATAGCTGACACGTATACAGGATCATGGCGAATTGAACATGCTGCATGCAGAAAACGAACATTAGTTGTATAGGCAAATCCGCGAATGCCACGTAGTGTATAGCAGCAACGCCCAAGATACTGCATACTGTACAGAAAAACATAGTGAGTTCTTCTTTTACAATAGTGAAAACATTAATCGTTCCGAGGTGTGGTGCTGGGTTGCTTCCCCTTCCTCTGCTCAAAATATAACCGTTCCGAGTTTGTACTTCAGACCGCGTTCACATCATTAAATGTGACAACGATGACGATGGAATACGGTAACGGAGGTGCTATGCACTGTCAGTCAGTCATTAGACATCATTAATATCTCATTTACCCTGCCTTCAGTCATACACTGCGATCGGTGCACAGGGCAGCTTGGAGGGTAAACAGAATCAGCTGCAGCGCAGGTGCACCCCTCCCGCCTCCCGGAGTCCCGGGCGAAAGTAAGAAACCAACTGAAGGAAATGGGTAGGTTTGTGGCTTGCGCCACTGGAGAACGGAGCCCACTCTCCCTGCCTCCACTGCATAAATAGGCCCCCAAGCTCCCAGCAACATTCATCAAGCCCAAGCTCAGTGAGCAAGCCAGAAAGCAAAGCCGGAGTTCCGAGAGCTTAGCTAGCTAGCCACGATGGCAACGAACATGTTAGCCAATTATGTCCCAGTCTACGTTATGCTGCCGGTAAGCTTAAGCACAAGCGTGCGTTGTTCTAACTTTTCTTCCATTATTGGCAACAACCTCACGAGTAGCAGCTAATTAATTGAATCCTGCAATCCCCAAAACAGAAACATGAAGATAAATAATGGCCTCTGAACGTACCTTTATTTATTTCGCACTTTGTTATGTGAATATGTGATTGTAGCTGGATGTGATCACCGTCGACAACAAGTTCGAGAAGGCCGACGAGATCAGGGCGCAGCTGAAAAAGCTGAGGGAGGCTGGTGTCGACGGCGTCATGGCCGACGTCTGGTGGGGGCTGGTCGAGGCGAAGGGCCCCAAGGAGTATGATTGGACAGCCTACAAGCAGCTGTTCAAGGTGGTGCAGGAGTCCGGGCTGAAGCTGCAGGCCATCATGTCGACCCACCAGTGCGGCGGCAACGTCGGTGATAACGTCAACATCCCGATTCCGCAGTGGGTCCGGGACGTCGGCGATGCTGACCCGGACATCTTCTACACCAACCGGGCAGGAACGAGGAACATCGAGTACCTCACCATCGGTGTGGATGACCAGCCTCTCTTCCATGGAAGAACTGCCATTCAGGTCAGCTAGCTAGCTTACACTTCCAGTGCAGCCATGTGACAGAAAGATAATCGTACTGGGCATATTCAAGCGTACTTGTGATCTTAATGTGTGATCTTGGGTCTTCTCTGTCTATGTCAGATGTATGCTGATTACATGAAGAGCTTCAGGGAGAACATGGCAGAGTTCTTGGATGCGGGTGTCATTGTTGACATTGAGGTTGGACTTGGCCCTTGTGGAGAAATGAGATACCCCTCGTATCCCCAGAACCAGGGGTGGGTGTTCCCTGGCATTGGAGAGTTCATCGTGAGTGCTCTTTCCAGAAAGATAAATGTTTCCCCCCTTTCTCTTCTAACAAGGAAAAAAAGCAAGTTGCCAGCCTCTTCTCCGTGTGATGAGCAAAGATAGTAAAGTCTTGGTCCAAGAGTTAATTTTTGCTAGAACTAGAACTGTGGAAATGGTAAAAACCAATGTTAAAGTGACTACAATCAAAAGAGGCGCATGGATAAAAGTGCCCCAAGTAAACCAAAAAGAAATCAAATGCTTGCTAAACTGACAAGGAACAAAGTGTAACAAATATAAAAATATTTCATCACCAGAAGACTGTACTTACTAGATATAACTTTTACTGGAGAAATAATTATAATTATAATTTGCAGTGCTATGATAGCAATAATTGTAATTGTAATCTGCAGTGCTATGATAAGTACCTGGAAGCAGACTTCAAGGCAGCAGCAGAAGAGGCTGGGCATCCTGAGTGGGAATTGCCTGATGACGCTGGGGAGTACAATGACACTCCTGAGAAGACCCAGTTCTTTGCCGACAATGGAACATATCAGACAGAGAAAGGGAAATTCTTCCTCACATGGTACTCCAACAAACTCATCAAGCATGGTGATAAGATCTTGGATGAAGCAAACAAGGTCTTCTTAGGATGCAAAGTGCACCTGGCGATCAAAGTGAGTACCTGAGAGAATTATCCAGCTTAGACCTTTCCTTTGATTTTCTTGGTAAAAATATAGGCATAAAGTTCAATATAGGCTAGATCACAATATAACATTAAAATATTTGTAACTATATATGTGTAAATCTGGAACATAAACGTGAGATGCTCTGCATTTTTTTTTCCCATTGCAGATCTCTGGCATACACTGGTGGTATAGGGTTCCAAACCATGCAGCTGAGCTTACTGCTGGATTCTACAACTTAGATGACAGAGACGGCTACAGAACCATAGCACACATGCTTACAAGGCATCATGCTTGCATGAACTTCACATGTGCAGAGATGAGAGACAATGAGCAGAGTGAAGAGGCGAAAAGTGCACCTGAGGAACTGGTTCAACAGGTAATTAGGCAATTGAGATTTGTCTACAATTTAATGGTTGACCTCCGACCAAAGAACACAAAGAAGTTTTAAATCCTCATAACAATGCTCTGCTGCAAACCATACAAACTGGCAGGTGCTGAGTGCTGGGTGGAGAGAGGGCCTACTTGTTTCATGCGAAAATGCACTAGGTCGTTATGATGCAACAGCTTACAACACAATCCTCAGGAATGCAAGACCACAAGGCATCAACAAGAATGGCCCTCCGGCACACAGGTTATCTGGCTTCACCTATCTAAGATTATCAGATGAGCTGCTGCAGGGACAAAACTATGCCACTTTCAAAACTTTTGTCAGGAGAATGCATGCTAACCTGGTAAGTGGAACCCATGTAAATCCCACAATCGGCACATGTATCTTTGCAGCTATATACTGACACAATATATGGAAATTGTTTCAGGACTATAACGCAAATGTTGATCCAATTGCACCTCTGCAAAGGTCAAAGCCAGAGATTCCAATTGAAGAAATCCTAGAAGCGGCAGAGCCAAAACTGGAGCCATTTCCCTTTAACAAGAACACAGACCTACCAGTTTAAATATCCCAATGGAGCAGTCTACTGTAAGGGCCAAGAAGCACTTAAGAGACTCCATATAAAAATGAAATAAGCCTATTCTGGAACAATAAACTGCTACAGACGGCAGGTCAGAAACTAAATAATCTGTTACAGCCAGCAGATTATAATAATATATTGTATGAATATCGTGTTGTTAATCCTGAGGTGCTTTGCCTAATAAGCTGTAAGATCTCCGCTCTTGGGCTTCACGTTATTGTATTTGTTTGTGTCGAGGAATAAAAAGGTTGCTATGAGTCTTATGCTGTCATATGGATGAATTCTTTCGACTGAGTTATTTGCAAAATTCGTGCACCATAAATAAGATTATGAAACAATGTCCAAAAAACAGATTTCACAAAAAGAGTGAAGACAAGAAACGTGAGATGTAATGTTAGTGAGACTAAAATATGTCGCAAAACAAAGAACACCCTACTCAAAATAATTCGAACCGACTAGTGTTGTGTCCGTTTTTTTTTCTGAAAATAACAACACAAAAATATAATATTTTTTTCTAACAAGTTTTGTGTCAATTTTCATATGAAAGCAACAACTAAAAAATACAACACTTTTCTCACGAGTTGTTCGCTAATTTTCTTCCAAAAATCAAACTACCTCAATAACACAATATGCTTTTTCTCTCATGGGTAAACTCAGATATGGAAAGTCAGAAATGACGAAATTGCAGAGTTGTCCAATATGAAACCTAGCACAGCTAGGTAGACAATACTTCTTTGACAATACAAGTCCACATGAAAGAGTAGTATCTCCACGGTACATGATGCAAACTTTCAGATAACTGGCAAACTAACTTGTTTGACCTTTGTTAGCCGCACCAGAGGTGACCCAAATTGGCAGGAATATGCACAATTTCTTACAGATCATCGTGCAGATCTCCAAGGAATGAAATCCTTCAGCGCAAAGTGATCCAACCCACTTGGCTAGAAGGGCACAAGCACTTGTCTTCAGAATCAGGATAAAGTAAACAGCAGAGCGCAACATAGCCTGTTTTCTCCCAACTGACCAAACCATATAACAGTTACTCATAAAGTTCCCAATTTAGGGTGTCAATTTGGATCTGACGTTTATTTCCAGAAGTAAAGAGTGTCCACCCGACCTAATTTTAGTCAATCAGTTTGTGTGATAACTGTAGCTAGGTAGAGAATTAGTTGAGTAGAACGGATCTATGGGACATGTAGTATTGCTGATCCTACCAAGTTTAGCAAATCATAAAAATACTCCTATTTGAAAGAAAATGGTCCCAATATATGTTGGACCATCGATAAGTTGCTCGCACTCATCCGCGCCAGAATTCCTATTGCTTGTTGACACTGAAAAGATTCATATTGCCACTTTGTAAGACACATATTGATAATGTATCGCAAATCGCAATTGATGGTTGTGCTTGCGCTGACAGGGTTGAGAGTTATTGATGAGCCAGCCTACCCACCCAGTTAGCCACTGATGGTTCAAATCAATTGATGATTAGTCACTATGTTATTGATTGAACTACGACACACGACAGACAATTTGGAATGCAGGACGAGGCTGGGTATGGGGTCAGCGTGAACGAACCTGCCGCCGGGGAGTGCGGAGGAGGAACCCGGCGCGCCGCCGTAGCCGGGAGCAGCTATCTAGCCCCTGCGTAGCTGAACGCTCACCTCCGCCGCGCTCCCGCCGTTTCTTAGCTTCATGGGCCCGAGCCGATTTGCCTACGCAGCGCCGCCGCCGTGCCTTCGAAGGGCTGCGACCGCCGCCGCTGGAGCGGGAGCATGTTCGGGTTGAGGGGGCGTCAACGGCTATGAGCCACAGCTGAAGATCCAACGGCTCTAACCTTGCTGCTTGTGTCGCTTTGCATTTTTCTCTCGGATCGTCAGATTTCGGAAGCACGAATTTTCGTTCGATTTATGGTCGCGTTTCAAGCAGCATTTCTAATCACGGAGTCGGCAGTAATGATCAGCAAATTTTCAGCAAGAAATTACAAAAAAAACAATTCGTTCTGCATTCTTGCCTATCCTTTACTACGGAGAACATCCTTGGAAGACATTACCTGGTACTATCGATCAAGTGAAAAGGCAGAGAGTGGTCACGGACCATTGCTCACACGTGTCACCGCACCATTGGTCGCCGCACAATCCAAATGGAGGCCACAACTGATTCACGAGGCGATGTGGCGATCACATACTGGCCGCCAAGTTATCCAGTCAGATAAGGTCCGCGTTGGCACACTTCACCAGCTACACGTCCTCCTCATATATTTTTTTGCCACGCTGCCACTTAAGCAAGAGACTGCTCGAGAGAGCTTAGCTTCGCGAAGGGAAGGGAAGGGAGAGCAGCGAGAGATCGAGCAAGCTGAGATGGCACAAGCCATGGCGTCCATGACCGGCCTGTCCCAGGGCGTGCTGCCTGCCCGGCGCGTGGGCAGGGCCAGGACTGCCATCAGGGCGTCGGCGGAGGGCGAGACCGCCGCCGTGGCGGGACGCCGCGCCGTGCTCGGGCTCGTGGCCACCGGGGTCGTCGGTGGCGTGTTCTCCCAGGCGGTGAACGCCGAGACCGTCAAGACCATCAAGGTCGGACCGCCGCCGCCGCCGTCCGGTGGACTTCGTAAGTGCCTGCACATTTGCAAGTCTCAAAGCTTTTACGCCCATCTAGATCGGTATTGTTTACTCCTAACTTTCACCATTTATTTCTAAGGCGTCGAAAATAATTCGAATTTGTTGCTGATATTTACGCTACTAGATGGTAATTACCGCAACGCAGTGTAAAAACGATAGATAATTTGGTAATGTTTTGTGTACTGAAACTGGTGAAAAGTTAAGTGGGACATATAGATGAGTTCAATATGCGCGGATCGACTTTCTGATGCATGGATTCCTTTGTTTGTCATGGCACAGCCGGAACGGAGAACTCTGACGAGGCGAGGGACTTTGGGCTCGCCTACCAGAAGCGGTTCTACCTGCAGCCGCTGCCGCCGGCTGAGGCCGCAGCGAGGGCCAAGGAGTCGGCGCAGGACATCATCAACCTCAAGCCGCTCATCGACAAGAAGGCGTGGCCGTACGTCATGAACGACCTCCGCCTCAGGGCTTCCTACCTGCGCTACGACCTCAAAACCGTCGTCTCCTCCAAGCCCAAGGAGGAGAAGAAGAGCCTCACGGACCTCACCAAGAAGCTCTTCGACACCATTGACGACGTAAGCACTTCAACAGCCGTTCAATTTTTCACCCCTATCCCTCTTGATAAGAGGTGTTGTCCTGACATAGATATGATCTTCTCCTTTTGGCAGCTTGACCATGCGGCCAAGATCAAGAGCCCAACAGAAGCTGAGAAGTACTACGCAGAAACCAAAGCTGTTCTCGGCGATGTCCTCTCCAAGCTAGGCTAGATGGAACATAATGGGCCAACGGCCATGTAATTTTCAGGCTTTTGGGTTTGTTCATATGGAACCGGCAATGTACCTTCCCAGTTGATACTATATCAACTAGCGCTTAACTATGATGATCTATCCTGAGTTCTTGATAAATCACCTTTCAGGCAGGTGCAAAATCAGAAAAAGGAGAACAATGCAGGCAAAAGGCCAGACAACTTAAATCAAAATATTAAGTACAACAGCAGGCACCAGATTTCATAAAATCCTGAATCTTAGGAAGCAAATTGGTCCAACTAAACAACTGCACCACCAACCAGAACATTGGATGTTACATCCAATACACTGCTACGAAGTGTAAGCTACAGGGGAATTTTTGCTTGCTTTCACTTTCAGACATGTGGGCACCTCTGAATGACACCTCCTCCATCCACAAATATATGGCTTTCTAGTTTTGTCCTAAGACAAACTTTTTGAACATTCAAAATGAATCTAGTAATGTTATTTTTGTGTTGTCAATGCTGATGAAAATTTTACAATCAACAGTCAAAGTTCAAAAAGTTTGACTTAGGACAAACCTAGCTTATATTTGTGGTGAATATGAATGCAGCTGACATGATTTTGGCTCATAAGTACCA
This sequence comes from Eleusine coracana subsp. coracana, assembly GCA_032690845.1. NCBI lineage: Eukaryota > Viridiplantae > Streptophyta > Magnoliopsida > Poales > Poaceae > Eleusine > Eleusine coracana. Next base: position 50,348,135 of record CM064430.1, read on the forward strand.
CTCTAGTTAGCCATATATCCTACCAAACATAGTGTTTATTTCAAAAATGCTGCTGAAGTGATGTCGGAAATACATAAAGTATAGTACTCCGTATTCAACGATTGTAAGAAAACTACCCCAAATCTGCAGATGTTTACAACATCATGATTTTGAAATTGAAGAGACTTCAGCTTAACATACAGTGCCGCTCCCAGGAAAGGAGGATAGATAATATGCAAGAAAGTTTCACCACTTAATAGCAAATAATAAGCCTTCTGCTGTTTGCCAGGGTGACCCAATGTTTCTTCTTTGATCTGCAAGATATGAAGCATGTCATATCCAATATTCTAATATAAATCGCACTCGGATAGGTCATGGATATAGTAAGCCTGAAGTCCAATGTTGACCAGTACAAATAGAGAATAGGAAGCAAAATGGAGGCACCCCATACAGCAAACCAAAACACAAACAAGTGATATTCAGCTGACATGATTCATAACAAGGCAAACTTTTTACCATCATAGGAAATGGTATGGCAAAAAGAAAGGTTTCAACAATATAAAAGCCAAAAACATAATAATGCTGCAGTACATGTGATGATTTTATGCCTTCCAAAGAAACTACATGGGAAGTTACATCTGAATCATAAAAGAAACTCAAAACAACCCTAAAATTCAATTTGAATGTCTAAGATATTGAATAGACAAACAAAAAATTAACAGACTCTATGCAAGTAGCGGTGATTCAAGACATCAGAGTTCAGAATTGTATTTACCAGTGAAGGCAAGTAAGTTCTGGCTAAGACTACATGGCAACAGGAGACACGCCTTCCTTTGTATCTGCTACTTTTCTTGTTTGGTCACCATTGCCATTACCAGCTTCTAGTTGCTTCGTCTTTGCCAAAGCTCTTCTTGCTTCCCTACGGTCATCTCTCTTGGCAGCACGAGCCTCATCGAAATCCTGTTCAATCTTAGCCTCTTCCTCAGGAGGGAAGAAGCCTACTTCCTTTTCAGCCAGCTCTGAATACATCTTCTCAATCTTTGCTTTCCACACTATCCCCATCTCAGTATCCATTTTGTTATAAGGGGTCTTCAGGAGGTATTCATCAATGCCACCAGCTTTGTCAATGCATCGAAGTGCATGAGTTGTAACCTTGACTCTAATGTGCCGGTCATGAATATAGCTGAAAAGACGCTTCTCCTGAACATTTGGTTTCCATGACCGCCTCGTTCTAAATAAGCAGAAGATATCATGATCAACATGTAATAAAACAGGAGCAAAACGCATGCGTATGATACTACAAAAATTCATACATTAGAACTTGGTAACAGGGAAAATGCCCTGCAGCAATTTTATTAAAAGGAAATCTTTGTAACGTGGCACTGCAATGTTTAAGAAAACTATTTTTCAGGTGAGAAAAAAGAAAGGGTCCAGCTCTGATCATTATCTCTTTATATAGATACAGAAGCAGAACATCTAGATGCCAATCACTACATACTTAATAGTTAAGTAAGCAGATTTGCCCCATGTCTATTGATTATAGGAATGGTCTTGCATCAATGCGATTTAGCGATTGGGTCCTAGATGTCAATGTTATGACATAAATCCCATTGAAATAGGTAGCTCCCAGACAGCAGGAATTATCACATATTAATAGTAAAACAAGCACATTTGCTACATCTCTAGATGTTATAGATTGATGCTAAATCAACTGATCGATGTGACTTAGTGATTGGCTTCTACATGTCAACTGAATGACATTGATTCCATCAAAATAAGTACCGCAATGCAACTTCTGAAGTAGATCAAGAATACGTGGAATCAACTTAAATGACTGGCCTGTTTTTGCTTAATAAAATGCTTCCTTTGTTTTTTTTAATTATGTTAGGACAGCATGTTCAGCTAATTTTTAAACTAAACATTTTTCCCAACTGTCATCAAGAAAAGAAACAGAGATTCACTGTTTAAGAAGGTTATATTATGATCATGAGGGAGATTACGAGGTAGCGAGGCCATGGCCCATGGGTATTGTTACTCTCAAGGTGATTGACGACTGTAATTCAACTTGAGAATATAAAGACAAAATGAAATGATTTAGCATCACTGGAATAGTGGAAAACATCGTGATGACCTCAGTCACCATTTTCAAGAAATTTACACAAACAAAGGCAGCAAATGGTGTCTTTGATTATTATATTTTTCATTTCAAGATCAAACATTGGTATATGCTCCAGACAAGAGGCTAAATCAATGGTCCGAAAACCATTCTACCATCCAAAATGTGAATAAGTGAATAGGAAACATTTAGCTTTGTAGATCTAAAGAAACATAAAAAGACACTAGCAACAAGAGCTAAGAAATTGCAATTCAGCGCTAGAATCGCATGGCATGTACCATGACAGCCTAGTTATGTTTCATTTGGATTTTGTAAACGCCAAATCACTACATCTCCGCTGAATAGGGATGTAAGTTTTGCATTTTGTGGGTTGGCCCAAAAATCTCTAAAATGAACTATAATCCCCCCCCCCCCCCCCCCCCACACACACACCTCATGAAGCTAGTACAACAAATGAACTAGATGTTTGACACACAACTACCCATTAGGTACCCACTTGCATCCCTACCACTGAAGCATCAGTTGAAAATGAAATGAGAAAGTGAATCCGAAAACTAGCCGAGTCAGCCCTCTCAACCCAATCAATGCTATAGATGCCATTTTAGGAAAACAATATGGTTACACAAGTAAACAAAACCACAGTACAATGTGAATACAAAGCTCCAAGCAGTGCTCTTCAAGATGTACTCCCCTTCATGGCTCACTCAGCAAACAGCATGAATCCTAGCATTTGTTCTCTTATATAGAAAATTGCACATCTGCAGGGCAGTGTCCAGGTCGATAAATCCACATAATTTTTTTTTTGGCAAATTATGCCAAAATCCACTCCATGCCATCCAAACTAACTATAATTTCCCCATTTTAAGATTTTCTTATCTGCCACTAAGGATTAAACCTCACATTTAACAGTGGACGCGTGAAGGCGTCTAGGTCAGAATAGGGATTAAACGACCGCATGGGCAGAGAGGCGACGCATCTTACTTGTTACCGCCGTCCTCGGAGACGTTGTTCCCGAATTGGATGTGGCGGCCGGCGAAGATGCCGCGCTTGGCCCGACCCATGACGACCTTGCTGTTGGGCAGCATGTTCTTCACCGACTCCATCAGCTCCGCCGGCAGCTTTCCTTCGCTGCCCACGCACCGCACAACCTTCTTGTACATCTGCTGCGCCCGGAACGACATCTTACTCCCTCCTCCGCTCTACGCCCCCTTTCTGGACGGAGGCGCCGGCGGCCGGTAGCGTCGAAAGGTTTAGGTGCCTAGGGCTGGAGCTGGACGAGAGGCTCCCCACTCGGCTGGCGGCTAGGGCTACGGAATGGGCTTTGGTGTCGTCTGGCGGCTGTGGATGGGCCTGATCGGTGTCGGCCCATAAGTACGATTATTTCCTTTCAGTAGAAGTATTTTCGACTTTGGATGTAAACTGTAAACTATCCCACTACCAAGTCCTATAACTCGAAAAACTTTATAAAAATAAAATATAATTATAAAACTGTGTAAAATTGTGAATAACAGAGTGTTTCATCCATTCCAGCAATCTGGTTGCACAACATTTTGATGAACTAAGGGCCCCTTTGAAACATCCCATTGCCACTCCCCATGAAAAAGTAAAATTTTCTTGAAGTAGTGCAACATTCTTCAGTAAAAATTTATGCCTTCAAAAAATATGTGACAAATGAACTTGGGAATTTAAACAACTTTGTAATGAGGTTATATCTACTTTTCATATTTTAAATTGATGTCTTCTTATGATTATAGAGGAAACGAAGTTATAGGATGTCTTTCAGAATTAGAGGCTACTCATGTCATGTTTGACATGGCTCCAGAGCCGAACTCTAGCTTTGTCAGTTATAGCCCCGTTAATCTATTCACAAACACAATGGCACGAGTTATTAGCCATATATAAACCGATCAAATGTTTTAGTGGAAAACTTTGTCAATCTCAAAATGGGTCAATCTAATCTTTTAGATATGCTCCTATGGACAAGATATTAACCTCCATACGTATGCAGAGACGGAGACAAAGGAGAGGCGATGGGGCTCCAGCCCCTTTACATCAAAGAATTCCATAGAAAAAGGGTGAGGAAGTAGGACAGAAGTTAGGGAGAGGAAGAAGAGAGGGAGATGGAGTAGAGTAGAGTAGAAAGGAGATGAGTTTGGTCTCGAGCCGTGTCACTGTATAATTTATGTTTCTTTCGCTAGTTCACATATGTTTGATGGTCAGAGTTGTGGATTAAATGATATTACGGTAGAGACTCAAAAAGTGTCGGGGTGAATATTAGACACGTCATATAGGACGAGGTCACAATTGAGACAGAACAATTAATGATAATCAAATGACTCTGCCTCATCCAACAAGGCTTTCAGGTGACATGAGTTCACAAAGCAAGGTTTGGATTAGCATTAGCAGGCGTGGCAACCAAGATAGTACTCCGTATTCTCTATTCTGATTATGGCTTGTTAGCAATGATACCCATGGGGGCATGTCGGCTCACCTTAACCTCAACGTCTCTCTTTTTTCTTCTTGTTAGCAGCGACACCTGGTAGCTTTCCGCAGTCCTCGTGACGCGGAATGAGTAAAGAAAAGCAAAGCAGGGAGATAAAAAACGCCAAAAGCAGAGACCGATGGCATCCCGACAACCAGTGCGGCAGTGACCAGTCTACCTCTCTGCACTGTTTAGCCCTGCGCCGCGCCGGCCAGCATCCCAAGTCCCGAGCATCACTGGAACGTCGTAGAGTGAGGAAGAAAGGGGGGAGAAGAAGACGAAGAACTGAAGGAGCTGAACCATGGCGAGAGTCGAAGCGGTGGTCGTCTGCCTCCTGGTCATCGCCATGGACGTGGTCGCCGGCGTGCTTGGAATCAAAGCCGAGAAGGCTCAGAACCAGGCAAGTGATTTTGGTTTCCTGTGTGGTGCTAGTACTAGAAAGCTGGGGAGATCTTGTCTCTTGCTCATATCATGTCTGGTGCGATGTTTATTGGCTGCAGGGGCGGCACCTGCGGGTCCTGTTCATCGAGTGCCGGCAGCCGGTCTGGCGGGCCTACGAGCTGGGCGTGGCGGCGGCGGCGGTGCTGGCGTCGTCGCACGCCATCGCGAACCTCGCCGGCGGCTGCGCGTGCGCATGCTCCGGCGACAAGCTGCGCCGCCCGTCGCCCAACCGGCACATGGCGTCCTTCGCCTTGGTCCTCACATGGTACGTCGCATATGCATGATGAGTCTGACGAGATCATCAACGAACGTAGTCAGTCAGATTTTCTCGCTTGCATCACCCTGCCAACCAGTATAGTATCAGTGATTGATTGGATTCGAGCAGGATCGTTCTGGTCATCGGGGTGGCGCTGCTGGTGCTGGGCGCGCTGCCGAACCGGACGCACAAGGTGGCGGAGTGCGGGGTGGCGCGCCACCGGTTCCTGTCCATCGGCGGCGTGCTCTGCTTCGTGCACGCGCTCGTCTGCGTCGTCTACTACTCCTCCGCCAGCGCCGCAAAGCGGGAGGAAGGCCGCACGGGCGCCCACGCGTGATGAACATGGTCGCCGTCGATTCCTGCCACCCCCACCCGAGTGAATGTGATCCCTTTTTGCTCTTTGAGCCGAAAGTGTACGCTTTCCTGCCTGTATGCGTGTATCGCTCGGTTGGCTTCTTCCGGGCCCTCCTGATGCGTTGATGTAATTTTTCTTGGTTTCTGGAACCATCTGGCACGTAGGAGCATCTTTTACCGTCTGCAGTGTGTGTGAACTGTGAACGTTCAGACATCGTGTTCGTGTCAATTTACAGACTTGCTGTTGTGGTCGGCCAGACGTACCAGCGTCGCACCGTACCAAGGAAGTAATCTGGATAGTTGTTAGTTTGTATTATCAGGAGTTAGTTAATTAGTTTAGGGAATCAGGAAGTTTGTTACTAGTGTTAGGAGTTTGGCCTATAAAGTAAAGGCAAGGACGAATGCATTAATAAAGTAGCTGGAGATTGATCTAATCTCTCCCGCTACTCCCTCTGCCTGCGTCCCCGCCCGCAAGGACGGCGTCACAACCCGTCAGCGGCAGGAACCCAGGCCTCGCCAGCCCACGCATCACTCTTACCCCTTTCGTAATATCACGAGCTCTAACAGTCTGATATCAGATTGGCCAGCCATCATGTCACAGCCCACCACCGTTGCCGCCGCTGTCACAACCTCAGCCAACATGCCGCCGTCTCCGTCGACGACACCAGCCACCTACACTGGCCCACCGCCGACGACAACCGTGCCCGTGGGCACCCTGGATACCCTCACCACAGCCATCTATGGCATGCAGAGGCAGATAGGTCAGTTTGCCACCCGCCTTTCCGAGTTAGAGGGACACCCACCATCCTCCACGCCGTCTCCCGCTCCGGCACCGGCCCACCCCCATTTGGGGTTCGGTGGCATCCCATCGGCACCATCCACTGCCACCATTATCACACATACATCCTCCGCCAGCCACCCCATCCCGATCCATCATATTCTCTTTCCCTATTCGCCATCTACCATTCACGCTTACCCCGGGCTGTCGACAGCCATGCCGACCGCATCACCCGACCCAGACTAAGGCGTCTGGGTTCCCCGCTACCATAATTTGTCCTTCCCATCCTTCGATGGCCGCGAGGACCCCCTCGGCTGGCTCAATCACTGCGATCACTTCTTCCGCGCCTAGCTCATGCAGGAGACCGACAAGGTGTATTTGGCATCCTTCCACATGACCAGCGTAGCGCAGCACTGGTACTACATGCTGGAGCGCGACGTTGGAGTCATCGACTGGCCGACCTTTAAGATGCTATGCTAGGAGCGCTTTGGGCCGGCCCTAGGAACCAACCACCTATCCGACTTGGCGCGGCTGTTGTTCTCGGGCACCGTCAAGGGATACCAGGAGGCGTTCTTGGGCCGCATGGCCCACGCAGGTTACTTGTCTCCCTTCCAGCAGGTGCAACTCTTCACCGGCGGACTCCCCGACACCATCCGCATCAAGGTTGAACTACATGCACCGCAGGAGCTGCAACGCGCGATGGCGCTGGCACGGGCCTTCGAGCGTCGTTCGGCCGATCGTCACCACCACAGGCCTAGGGCGTCCACCTCGACCACCGGCACGTTCGTCACTGCTGCCACCAGCCTCGGCGGTGACAACGTCGCCGTCCTCGCTGGCGTTGGCGCCTACACCCTCATCCCCCACGCCACAACACCCTCTTCGCTGCCTCAGCTCGGCTAAGATGGCTGAACGTCGATGCCAGGGCGTCTGCTACAACTGCGATGAGCCCTATGTATGGGGGCACAAGTGCGCCTGAAAGTGCCTAGAGGGGGGGGGGGGGGAATAGGCAATTGTCCCTGAAAATCACTTAATAATAGAAGTCAAATGCGTAGGGGCGGACTTGTCCGACGATAGTGAGGAAAGTCCGATGGACTTGTCTGATGGCATGAGTTAGAAAAGTAGATCGATCGATTAAAACTTTAAACTACTGCAAGGCAATATAGGATCTAGTAATTATAAGCTAGAGGAAGTTGTAGAAATAAGAGGAACAACTAACAAGCAACCTACATAAGTTAATTTAAGAGAAACGAGGTAAACCCTAATTAGCGAGTTATGAGCAAGAGCAAGTAAAATAACAAGTATGCAAAAGGAGACAAGGGGAGACACAAGATTTGTTCACTGAAGTTCAGCTCCACAAAGAAGTCTACGTCTCCGTTGAGGGATTCACAAAGGACCGGGTTTCTTTCAACCCTAACCTCTCCAAGTAACCATAAAGATCAAACTTGGCTTTCCACTAGCAAACTCCACGAAGGAGGGGTCAATACAAACTTTTCGAGGCATCACCACACAAGTTGGGAGCTCTACAGGTACCTCTAACCATCTAGGGATGAATCCCCAAGAGTAACAAATACAAACGTGGTCAGCGGTGAGGATGAACCAAGAGCTTGAGAGAATGGAAGCTTGAAGTCGATGGAGCTCTTGAATCTTCTCTCAATCCCTTCACAAATCAAGATTGGAAGTAAGGGAGAAGAGATTTGAAGAGCAAAGTGAGCTTGAGAGTGTTTTTGAGTGGAATGAGTGACCAACCAGCCAAGGGACAAAGTGCGGGTCTATTTATATCTCAAGAAGAAAAAGAGTCATTTGGATGGGTATTTCTCAGATCTCCATCGGACAAGTCCGATAGTCATCGGACATGTCCGATGGAACAAGTTGGCGCAGGTTCTGGAGTCCGAGGGACTTGCCCGATGCCTCGGACAAGTTGACCATCGGACAAGTCTGATGGTTAGGGTTTGACACAGGTACTGGAGTCCGACAGTGAAGTCCGATGGGTCGGACTTGCTGGTCACCGTCGGACAAGTCCGACGACACAGAGTGGCAAAGGTTCTGGAGTCCGATGGGTCGGACAAGTCCGATGATTTTGCCCTGGAAAAGTGTTTTGGCTGTGGAATTTTTGGATTTTGTTCTTAGTTCATCATTGCTTCACACTTTTGTGTCCCTCTTAATAGTACGGCTTTTTCTATACTCAAAAATAAAGTAAAAACTCCATGAGCTTCATATTTGAGCATATTTTTTAGTATCATCTTGAAATTTCTTAGCCACTTTATTTTCTCCTTTTTTTGAGTATTTGAGCTTCTATGTATTTTGTCATCAATAATTGAACCATCTTCTACACACATGCTCATTGAAACATTAGTTCATTCTTAATTGTATTGGCGCCAATCACCAAAATAAAATTAGGGGCCTAGATGCACCTTCAGCGCCCGCCTGTTTTTCCTGGAGGTGACCGACTTCCCGGAGGACGACAACATGCCCTCTGATACCCCACCCACTGGTGCCGAGGACGCCCCCCTGATCTCGCTCTACGCCATCACAGGCATCGCATCGACCGACACCATGTGCCTTCGCCTGACTCTCGGCACTCATTCATTCACGGCCCTCGTTGACTCGGGTTCAACCCACAACTTCATCAGCATCGACACGGCTCGCCGTGCCGGCCTGCACTTCCATGACACCACCCGCTCCCAGGTGGTGGTAGCCAATAGGGATTAGGTGGCTTGTCTTGGCCAGGCCCGGATGTCTCTATCATCGTCGACAACGAGCACTTCTCCATCGATTGCTACGCCATTCCCTTAGACTGCTACATCATTGTGCTCGGTGTCACCTGGCTCAAGTCATTGGGCCCTATTCTATGGGATTTTGACGGTCCCTGTACGACCTTCTGGCGCCAAGGGCGCGGCATCCTCTGGCAAGAACTGGGCGCGACAACCCCCCTCTTTTGCCCCTCCGGCGCGCCTGCACAATATCGGCGGGGATCCTAGCGAGCTTCTCCAATGCCTTCTTGACATGTTCACCGACATCTTCGTGGCGCCCACAGGCCTGCCACTAGTGCGTGCTTGCAACCACCGCATCCACCTCCTGCCCAACACTGTCCTGACGGCCGTGCGGCCCTACCGCTACGCATAGTTACAAAAGGATGAGCTGGAGGTGCAATGTACGACGATGCTCGACCAAGGCATCATTTGGCCGAGTACCTCTCCATTCTCCGCCCCCGTACTCCTCGTCCGGAAGACGGATGGCTCATGGCGTTTTTGTGTAGACTATCGCGCACTCAACGACATCACCGTGAAGGACTAATTTCTGATCCCTGTGGTGGAAGAACTCCTCGACGAACTCCACGGCGTGCGCCTCTTCACCAAGCTGGACCTACGCGCAGGATACCATCAGGTGCGCGTCCACCCCGATGACATCGCCAAGACGACCTTCCGCACCCACCTTGGCCACTTCGAGTTCCTCATCATGCCGTTCGACCTCACCAACGCACCGGCGATGTTCTAGAGCTTGATGAATGCGGTGCTCCAGCCCTTCCTCCGTAAGTGTGTCTTGGTCTTCTTCGACGATATCTTGGTTTACTCTTCTTCCTGGACCGAGCATCTACAACACTTGCACACGGTCCTGGAGGCACTACGCGCCAACCACCTCCGTGTCAAGCGCTCCAAATGTGCTTTGCTGCACCGTCAGTGACCTACCTGGGCTATGTCATCTCGGCCACGGGGGTGGCCATGGACAACAAGTTCTACAATAACCGGACAGTCCGGTCAATATAACCAAAAGGCTGATTTTATAGAATAACGACTAGTTAGAGATTATAAGGCTATATAACTTCGCTGTTGGGGTCTTGAAAACCACTCTTAATCAACCGCACAAAGTTAAAAAAAAATATACCGACAACCGGGCCCGCTCAAAGTACACGTCACCGATCCGGCGATTCCCCGCTGAGCGCGCGCCTTCCCCCACCCAAAAATCGCCCAAACGAAAAATCCTCGCGCGCACCGCCTCCCGCCGCATCCGGATCGCTAACTGCGCGACCCCGCACCACGCACATCCACCGTCCACGCAGACGCATCTGACGGCCGCCAATCCACGATCCGCGTGATCGACTCCCATTGGCTGCCGCCCCCAGCCCGGGCCCCTATATATCTCGCCCCCGCAACCTACCCGCCTCTCACGCATCACCCTCGCGACTCCGTCTCCCGACGCAGCAGCAGCCTCCCGGTTTCCTCCGCCTCTCCTTCGATCGCAAGCAGCTTTCGAGCCTCTCATCGCGATGGCGGGGCGCGGCAAGGCGATCGGTGCCGGCGCGGCGAAGACGGCGACGTCCAGGAGCTCCAAGGCCGGGCTGCAGTTCCCCGTCGGCAGGATCGCCAGGTTCCTCAAGGCCGGCAAGTACGCCGAGCGTGTCGGCGCCGGCGCCCCTGTCTACCTCGCCGCCGTCCTCGAGTACCTCGCCGCTGAGGTACGTTCTTGCCCCTTCTCCCCGGATCTCGCTCTGGTCTCGATTGGTTCCGTTGGGTCGATCTGGTTCTCGAGTTCGTTTCGTACTAGGCGTTTCTAGATCTGAATCGAGCCTCGTTTCGTTGGTTCGTTGCATTGGAATGTAGCAATGTGGGGGTATTTCTTGTTGCTCAATCTCGAGCTCTGCTTATTAGACGAGATTTGTATTCCCATGTAGAAATTTTGGGGGGCCGAATTCGTCCTGTTCATGTAGATTCGTTTTGGTTTGTCCCGTATGATCTCTTAAGATTCTCCGATGTATAAATAATTCGCTGATTGATTTGATTTCCCAAATGCAGGTCCTGGAGCTCGCTGGAAACGCAGCGAGGGACAACAAGAAGACCCGCATCGTACCGCGCCACATCCAGCTCGCCGTCCGCAACGACGAGGAGCTGACAAAGCTGCTCGGCGGTGCCACCATTGCCAGCGGTGGTGTGATGCCCAACATCCACCAGCACCTGCTCCCCAAGAAGGCGGCTTCGTCCAAGGCCAGCCACGATGACGATGACAACTAAGGCTGTCGCCGTATCGAATCAACACATTGTGGTTCCTTTATAGCTGTAGCTGGTCTGTTGTCTTAATTTCTTGAGAAACAAAGTTCCATGGGTTGGATGAAATAGTAGTTGGTAGTGGTTTCTTTGGTTGGTTTGGTGCTGCAATGAATGGATGTGAATATGGCCCAAGTTTTTGGGTTGTTCAACTCAGGGATGTAAGCCAGAAAATGTTTATGGAATGTTTGAGAAATGGGAAGAAGTTGAAACTTAAATTATCTTTGCTTCTGTTTATTTTTCCATTTCGGCCGTTATGCGCTGGAATTGCTCAACTTGGCACACCGTAAGTTTTCAGACTTTTCGTTCTGTTGTTTGTCCTGAACCAAAGGAACGCTTGAAAGGACACTAGAAAAGCACAGTAGGATCAAGTAATCACATCTCTATCAGGCTAATCAGGCCAGACATGGCGCTGTTTGGGTCTTTTACAGGCGTGCCGTGATGAGCACGGAAAATTGCAGCACTGAGCCACTGGCGCTCTTCTGATGCCACAGAACGGCGATTTACGTGTAGACTTTGGGATGCATGCACCGTTTGATGTGTCGTGATTCCCAATTTAACTGAACAAGTTGTTCACCGTTCGTCAGAAAAACAGTTTTATCCCGCGATCTGGGCTTCTTGTACTTTGTTACTGTATCGATTAATCCAAGTCATGTACTCCCCTGTTTCAAAATGTAATTATTTGTTGACTTTTAGAGACTATGTTTGATTGTTTGTTTTATTAAAAAAAATTTATAAAAAAATTATTTATTTTATAATAATTTGTTTTATTATTAAATATATTTTAAATATGACTTATTTATTTTTATAATTTTAAAAAATATTTGAATAAGACAAATGATCAAATAAGTAATTTTAGAAAGTTAACAAATACTTATATTTTGGAATGGAGGTAGTATTGTGAAATACTGAAATTTGCAATTTGCTTTGGAATCGAAGGACAACGAACAAAATCTGCAACTGCAAGACCAGGCAGAAACTTGAGCAGACTAAAAATGATTTAAGACTCACTCTTACGCGAGCCCATCAAGCCGTAGCCGAAAATAAACAAAGGTCTCAGGCCCACGAAGATTAGCCGAAAAATAAACAAAGGTCACAGGCCCACGATCCGTGATTAACGGTGGGGCCTGCTGTCCGGCGAATTAACGAAATGCTGTGGCGGCAAAACCAAAACCAGCCTGCCGCGCACGGCTCTCCGCATCCGACGGCTAGGATCGTTCCCCCACCACAAGCCCCGCCTCGCCACGTCAACGATCCGCGTCCTCTCACCCCATTGGCTGCCGACCGCTATATAATCTGCCCACCCCACCTACCTCTCTCCTTACGCTGTCCTCCCGCTACCGCCTCCACGCATCCGCTTCTCCTTCTACTGCCTTCGCTTCGCTTCCCCGGTCGCCGCGGAATCTTCCAATCCGTCACTGTAGCCATGGCCGGAAGAGGGAAGGCGATCGGCTCTGGCGCCGCCAAGAAGGCCATGTCGAGGAGCTCCAAGGCCGGGCTCCAGTTCCCCGTCGGCAGGATTGCCAGGTTCCTCAAGGCCGGCAAGTACGCCGAGAGGGTCGGCGCCGGCGCTCCCGTCTACCTCGCTGCCGTGCTCGAGTACCTTGCTGCTGAGGTACGCTAGGGTTGGAATTTTGTGGTTGTGCTGTTCGATTTGGTTTCTGGTGGGTGAATTTGTGGTGCTGAGGGTTCCTGTTTCGTCAGTAGTTGGGGGTAGGTTGCAAATTTGGGGACGGAATTAAAATTAATTGGGTTTTTAGTAGAATAATTTGGGGGATTTCAGTGAAGAATTCGATTTCATCTGGCGCAGGGCTATTTGATCTGTCAATTTTGCTTGAATCAGTTTGATTTTTTGACTAATCGCTTGAATTCTGCCTTGATTCCACGCAGGTTCTTGAGCTCGCCGGGAACGCCGCTAGGGACAACAAGAAGACCCGTATCGTGCCGCGCCACATCCAGCTCGCCGTCCGCAACGATGAGGAGCTCTCTCGCCTGCTCGGCACCGTCACTATCGCCAGCGGTGGTGTGATGCCCAACATCCACAACCTGCTGCTCCCCAAGAAGGCCGGTGGCAGCGCCAAGGCCGCCGCCGCCGACGAGGACTAGATCCTGACGCCGCCAACTGCTCCCTGTGGATGATGTATTGCTTATGCGTGTGTGATGTTGGCTTCCTTTAGGTGTTGCGTTTTATTTAGCAGGTTGTTGTTTGTAGGGAGGTTATGAGTGCTTGTACCAATGATAAGCTTAAGTGTTTACTTACTCTAATATGCGCATGAATTAGTTGTCTCTGTATTTGTTGCTACGTTCATATAAATGGTTCATCTTTTCGATGACTCATCAAATCAAATTTGATGTACTAATTTTAAATATATTTGGAAGGATACAAAATTTCAATGTGATTAGAAATTCTCATGAGAATGATCAGTATATGAAGTAACGAATCTTAGCTGTGAAATTATACGACACTGATGTGTTCTTCCTGGTCAAAGTTTTCTGTAATAGTGCTACTTTTTTCTGGGGGCTCATGTGCAAGGTTTCGGGATGCAAAATTGAGTTTTGGCAGGCGGCTCTAAAATGTCCCCCGTGGGCCGTGGCCGTGAGTTTCTTATCTGCATAGATTTGAAACTGTGCTTGGCAGCAAAGCTGAAAAACACTGCTGTCTTTAGGAATGGTTGGATGCCTAAAACAATGGTGCAGGGCGAAAGCAGCAGTGGCGGCCAGCGGCAGGTATCACCGTATCAGTAACCACTAACCACAACGTTATGCACGGCACGAAAGAGAAATCGCAACCCTCCAGACAGATCATGCTCAATGAAAAGGTGCTCTTGAATTCACCCCACTGTTTTCCTGAAAAATAAACCTGAGACTTCCGGTGCCTTCACTGGACTGGAAAGCAAGACGAATTGTTGAATCGAGCGTTATCAGCTGATGAGTGATACAAGAAAATTAAGTTGTAGCCAGAGCATAAATACATGAACACACTTCTTGTAACAACTATGCATTTTGTTACATTCTGCTTGGAAAAGTAATGTGAAATCACAATAGAAGCAACTAATTCATATTTCTGCAATATGACTGTGTTTTGGTACAAATGCATAATGGAAAAGAACAGTATGAGTCAGCCTACATCCCCCTGAATGCTATGCTGATCTAAACTAGGTCAATTTCTCTTGGTTTGAATTGCCATTGGTTGCACCTTTCAGCTTGATCCTGTCAGAACCATGACGATTTCTTTTGCTAAATTGACTGGACATTTTTTCCCGACAGTACAAGTTTACAGCAGACCAGGTTTAGCAGTTTGATTCTGTTGATGCTGTAAATGGCTAAACAGCATTTCTATCACTGCTCAATTGTTTCGAAGGATCAATGTAGTGCACTTTGAAAGGAACATGATGGATGCTCTCATTTCATTTAGAGCTAATCGTCCTCATCAGAGCTTGAGCTTGAGCTATCGGCCCTTCGATCTTGAATTGCTGGGAACAGATTGCGCCTGGGGTCATTGAAAGACACAGATGTTTGGGATGGCTGTTTGGCTTGTGCTTTCTTTGGAGCTACTTTTGATGCTTCTTTCACCTCTTTGCAAACCTTGTCCAACATTGCAAGAAAATCCCGCACGATCACAAATAAGCGAAGGCCCTCATCCTTTCCAGTACTCCCGTGGAAGTAGTCAACAGTACTTTTAACCAAGGACCGTATTTTCTTCTCTTCCTCTAGCAAGAATGTAACATCAATTTGAGACTTCTCAGTGAAATTCTTAAGCTTGTGGTGAAATCCACTGTCTTCATCCAAACTTTTCATGGCTGTGTTCAGGAATTCTTTGGTTTTAACAAGCTTGTGGCCAAGACTTGCTACCGACATAGTCAATTGATCTGCATCAAGGACGGCTGCCTTCCTGACATTTTGGAGTTCATCTCCTAAGCTGGACACAACTTTTAGTCCAATTTGTTTGTAATCATCTTCAGTTTTCTCATTATTATCGTCAGCATCATTGGTGTCCACACTGGGCATGCTGCTATTCTGTTGTTTTGCAGAACGTGAAGCACGAACACCTTCAGAACGGATGATTTCTTGAACAACAAAATGCAACAGTGTTGTGTTCCCGTCAGTTCCTTTGACATCAGATAACTTTAAGAGCGTGTCAAGTTTAAAAGCCTGAGCTCCTCCACGGAATGTGCCAACATTCATTCGGTTTCCTGTTTTCAGGACGGCTTCTAGTAGCTTAAGAAAAAGGCGGCTGTTTCTAAGCTCCTGGCATGCCACCTGACCAATAGCCAAGATAAAAACAATGTCAATAAGACACTACTTCATATAGAGCATACTTTTCCAGAGAACTTATGTAAGTCGTATTTGGCAACAGTTATCCAAGGAATGTTTGAGATTCAATGCTACAGCATTGAACAAAAAGTTCATAAAATAGAACAAACAAATTGCTGAAGAAAATATATAAAAAATATTTATACAGTGACATATATAATCTAAAAGATGAGATGTTATAATGAATGTGTCATTACCTCTAAAGTGGCAAAAGATTGCTTCACATTTGAACCTTCCTCTGGTAGATTGGACATGAACAGTAATGAATCCAGTCGCTGAAAAACATGTGGAATGTCAATAATGGCTTTTAAGAACTGCTCTGCAGGACCAAGCTGAGAGAGTTCCCCAGTGTATAATCGAAGCCTAAGCTCTTCATCGTTGCTTGGGATCCACCTCAGTAAGGTCTGTATCAATTCCTGTGGAAGTTCGTTTCCTACAGTTTACAAGGACACCCATTTCAAAAAAGAAAAAAACAATTTACAAGGACAGTGGGTGAAATGAAATAAGTAAGGAAACAATCTAACAGAAAGGAATAAAAACAGATATTTACTAGATATACACAGAAGGAATGCATATTATATACAATATTACAAGGAAATCCATAAACCAGAAGCTGGAAGAAGATTCGAACACCACATTTTCAAAGGTATCAATATACAAGCGTAAAGAGACCTAAACTATAAAAAAATAAAGAGTTGTAGAATTAAATATGTAGATATAAATCTAATGCACTAAAGAGTGAACAAATGCAGACAGAAGGCCTTTGTGCATGTAGGATCAGTAACTGCAAAGTCGATTTTACCTTCCTTAACTGCAGTACACACTTCCTCCGGTGAAACACTCAGAGCCCTCAACGATATAGCCAGGTTTTGTGCTTTTTTAGGGTCAAGTATCCGCACAAACTGACAAGCATCCTTTGATGATAAATCTTTCTTGGCATCACCCTTCTTGTCTGTAGAGTTATAACCAAATAGGCTTTCAATCATCTCCTCATTGAACCTGTAAATCATAAACGCTCAGTTACAAGTGGTGTGATATTGAAACAGGGGAGCTATTTGAGGTAGATAGTTGCAACTTGATCAAGAAACTTACTGGAACGATCCGGCTTTGAGTTGATCCCACACCATAGACTGATCAGGATTTGCAGTTACTTTATCCCAGAAGAAGGGCTTGAGTTTTGTTTTAGCTTCATGAGAATCTGTATTATCATCCACCTTATTCCCTGACTTCTTCGTAGGAGGGGGTGGCCGTGTTTTCGATGAACCAGGCATTGCTGGTGGTGGTGGACGAGGTGGGCCAGCAGATTTTGGTGGAGGTGGAGGAGGTGCAGATTTAGGAGCAGGTGGTGGTGAGGGTTCTGAAGGGACAGCTGGAACAGGTATTGAAGGTTGTGCGGATGCTTGAGGAGTTGATGATGGAGGAGCCTTTGGAGGTGGAGGAGCCTTTGACTGTGGAGGAGCCTTTGGAGGTGGAGGAGCTGGAGGTAGCACCACCGATGGAGCCACTGGCATTGATCCTGGGATGGGACATGTAGAGGCTGGAATTGGCTCAGCCAAACTGTTGTAGACCGCTGGATGAACCTCAGTATCAGGGCCTTCATATGAACTTAGTTTGACATTGCTATTCTGACCAGCTTCTGACTTCAGCGATAATGCTCCCAGCTTATTAACATCAATGGGATTTCCTTGGGCAGACTTACGAGAAGCAGCTGCAAACGTAAGGATAAAAATCAATATGTGAATACATATATGTTTCATAGTACAAAGACAGATCGCTGCAATTCATACCAGACAAGTCACTCAAGTTCAGACTCAGAAGTGGCTTATCATCCCTTGAATCATATGAAGAGGTTCGGTTTGCACGGCACATACAGCAGCACATGCAGATAAGAGTTAAAAGTGCTATACCAGAAACGGAAAGACCGATGATAGCAGCAGTTGGCATGCCACTACTATTCTCCTTTTTTGCTGCTGATTTTTTGGTTGATGAAGAATCTGTTCCTTTGTCGGGCTTTGGTGAGGAATTTTTGCCTAGGGAAGGTGGGGTTGATTTTACAGTCGGTAGTGTTCCAGGAGTTGCCGTTGTATCAGAAGGTCCCTGAGCAAGATCTCTGCTTAGCGAGGCAACAAGTGATTTGATATAATCAACCGGCAAGTTTTTTGCACTCTCCTGTAGAGAGACAACAAGTGGTTGCTTGCTTAAGCAGTTCAGCAAAGTTTGCTTAATTTCTGGAGACAATGCTTTATCGGCACCTTCTTCATTGTCAGGAGATGGGCCCTTAGTATCTGTTCCAGAGATCGCACGGAGAATGTCTAATATATGGTTGTAATTGAAATGTTTCCTAACATCTTCAAGAGAATTCTTGTCAAGCCCACACTTAAGCCATGCATCTTCCACCTATATGTAATGTAAGCAGCATTCACTCTTGTCAGATTACGAATACGAAAATAAATTAGTGTGAAAGGACATGATAAACGAGACATGCAGGAGGACTGCCCAAAGTACCATGAATGGTCATAAAGCGCATCTAGTTAGATATTAATTTTTTTTAAGCCTTTGAATTACAGGTTGACATCCTGTTGCAGAATAAGTCTATAAAATATCATAACAGATACTTAAAGGAACCATGATCCTCTCTCAAAGCACACAAATATCATATCAATTAAAAAAAATAATTTCTGGCATGATTCACATGGCGCATGTTCCTTGCTTAGAACAGTCACAAGAAGAAAAATTATTAGAAAAAAAAAGTAAAGTGGAAACAAGAATATGGTCAACTAATTCAGTCGTGTACACTAGCAGCAAATTATATAATTCTTTTAGAAGCTTATATTATGTCATGCAGGTTTTGAAGATAGCTATCAAAGAAGAAACATATACAATAATGGACAGCTTTGGAAATCCCCATCAAACTTTATCAACCAAATAGCTCGTTCAGGTACTATGCATTTCCCAGATCAAACAAATGCATACATAACTATGATAAACTAATCTGAATTCAGCTACAATTTCCATAAATACATGTTCTGTTGAGCAGCCTCTAACTTTCTACAACCTCTGCCTCCTATAGAAAGGGCACCATCCTAGTACATGCCAATATCAGAAGGGGGAAACACATGTAACTGCAAATTCTCAAAGTTCAATTTCATGTCTCGCCTGCACTTCCAGCTGTAGATAAACAATTTTCCTCTAAATTACTACGTGGTAACACCATCGTGCCTACATTTCTACAGAAAATTCGTGATACAATATAATACAAAATGAACCTACAACACATGCAACAAAATCTGAGGAAATGTATTTACCATTGCGTCCGCTTGCTTGATAAGGGCTGGTGTCAAGGCAGGCGGTTCCACGTCCTTTGCGCTGACGAGCAATCCCTCGAAAACCAGAGGCGCAAGGAGGTGAACGGTGATGAGGCACAGGGCGAGGAGCCATTCGCTCCTGCAGGGCCTCATTTTTCTCCCTTTCTTCTACACTAATTCGACCATCTCAATGCAAATACTCTGGAACTGCAGCAATGATTTCTCCTCCACGAAAATAAATCCGAGGCGACGGACAATCGTTCCTCAGAACCGCAGAATCGATTGGCGAACAGAATCCACAGATTTCGGGCAGCTCTTGAATTTGACCCAAATTTTCGATAGCAATTCCAGGATGGATGGCACCTTCTTGGGAGCTTGCTTTCTAGCACAATGCGAGAATCCGAGAAATTGAAAGAAACGCCTCTTTCACCTCTCAGAATGAATACCTTGGGATGGCTCAATAATTTCACCGATTGAGGCGAGGCAGCTCAGATAAAGAATGAATGAAGCTGGGGAAAATCCGGGGGCTTCCAGCCTTCCACGGAAGGACCAACATGCAAAGTCGCATTGCCCTCTCAGACACGAACAAAATCCGCGAACGCGCACGGAGAAATCCCACAAAAACAGAGGCCTTTGTCTGCGATTCCTCAATCCGATAAGAAATCGTCCCCAAGAACAGGGGGTGAAATGGGGACAGGGGAAAAAAAATCACGAAACGGAAATTGCACCAATGCTCTCCCCTCAGAAAACAAGGCAGAAAGAAAATTGCAGAGCACCAAATCCGCGGGCAAATAAGGGGATTTGCCGCGTGATTTGGATCCTGCCACCAGAGACGGGCGAAGCAATTCCCTCAGCTCTCTTTTTTCCCCACCATGGCGCTGGAAAACGGGAGGAGAATCATGGAGGCGAGGCCGAGACGTGGAGAGTCAAAACAAGGGCGGTCGGTCCCTCGGAAAACGGGAACAGTTTTTGTTTGTTAAAATCCAGCTGGAGTTGACATGAGCTGATTAATGATTAACTGGTTATTAAGGGTAAATCAAGGTTCAGCCCAGCTGGGACCGAGCCCACGAGTTACAGAACTAGAGTAAATGGGCCGAATACCACGCAGCCTGTAATGTTGTGCCTATTATTAAGACAACTTGATGGGCCTGGCTGGCCTTGTTTAAATCGGCCGAACGCGAGAGGGGACGAGTCGACTCGGAATCGTGTTCGGGAAGGCCGCGGCGTCAAATACACGGAGACGAGCTCATCGCGGGCAACCGCCTGAAAGCCAAGCCGGCACGATGGATCTGCTCAAGGGGGAGCTGCAGAGGAAGCGGAAGGCGGCGGCGGACGATTTCGCCGGGAAGGGTTTCGTGCGGCGGTCGGAGCTGGAGCAGAAGCAGCTCCAGAAGCGCCGTGACGCGCACCGAACCAAGCTCCTCGCCAAGGCCCGCGAGCCGGCGCGCTCCTCCGCTGCCTCCGACCGCAGCGAACCAGGCCCCGCGGCGGATGACCCTGCCCCTAGCTCCTCCTCCGCCGCGGAGGCATCCTCCGTTGCGCACCCCGCCCCCGACCTTCCCCGCCACGAGGTGGTCCGGCGCCTCCGCGTGCTGCGCCAGCCCGTCACGCTGTTCGGGGAGGACGACGCCGCCCGCGCCGAGCGATTCAAGGCCGTGCTCAAGTACGGTCTGTTCCACGACGTCGACGACATCGACATTGCCGAGGGCCAGACCAACGAGTTCCTCCGCGACGTGATCCAGACACGCAAGCGGCGCAAGGTCGCCGCCGGAAGGGACACCAGCTCCAGTGGTAGGCACGTCGGCGGCGGCGCTGGCGCGAACAGTGCAGTTGAAGACGACGGTGACGGTGACGACGACGATGAGAAGAGGATGAACGCCAATTTTGAGGAGCTACGTGAGGAGGACAGGATTCTGGTGTTCTTCAAAAGGCTGCTTAACGAGTGGAAACAGGAGTTGGATGCCATGACTGAGGTAGAGAAGGGGACAGCAGACGGAAAGCTTATGCTTGCAACATTCAATCAACGTGCACGAGATCTCAACCCCCTCTTCCATCTTTGCAGGAAGAAGGTGAGACCACCGTGTTTATGCTTAAATTCTGATGTTTAAATTTGAATATTGTTTATGCACTAAAATTTAAAAAAATGCATTTATAGTTCAATGTTACCACCTTTGATGACTATTGTTTTGAAATTCCTAATTTAATCATTGTTTATTATTGTTTTTAGGTTGTTCCTGATGACATCCGTCAAGCATTGCTTGTTATTGTCGAATGCTGTATGAAGCATAATTATTTAGCAGCGTCAGAACAATACATCAAGCTGGCCATTGGCAATGCGCCATGGCCTATCGGAGTCACTATGGTTGGTATCCATGAGCGTTCCGCCCGGGAAAAGATTCACGCGAAGAGTGTTGCACATATCATGAACGATGAGACCACTCGCAGGTATCTCCAGTCAATCAAGAGGCTTATGACCCGTTGCCAGCCGCATTATCCCGCGCAACCTTCAAATCAGTGAAGTTTAACAGCCTGGTAATGGAACTGCCCTGTAGGTGCTTTTATCGGAGGGGGTATAGTATTGAAGGAGAGTCAAAAGAGTGATACTTTAGATCTGATTGGATCCTCAAAAATGTAATGATGCTTTAGATTGAATCCTCAAAGAAATGTAGTGATGCTTTAGAGCTGAATGGATCCTCAAAAGGAAATGTAGTATGATCAGTTTCCCGTGCCTTATTTTTCCTTTTTTTTTTGCCTTTATATGGAACTGACCAGCAACAGAATCATTTCTGTAATCAAATTGTGTGCGAAAGAAGTTCTAACTCATTGGATAAGTTTCATAACACTCCAGAGAACCTCTCTTAATTATTCCACGTTTTGGGTGGTGTTACTGATTCCACGGATTTGGTAAATCCTACTAGTTCCGTCAGCAACTGCAACTGAGATAGACAGTAAAGTTGTGGTATTACATGCCTGAGGTGCATAACATCGAAATCCCAAGATTCAACTCATCTGAAGCAGCATTATCCACATATCGAGGGATCCTATATAGCATCACCCATAGGATGTCGGTGCAGAAGTTCCAGCGCACGTAGCCGAGCTGATGGCGCGGAACCTATGCATCATTAAAGAAATTTAAAAGCACAGTTTTAAGGTCGAGACAAACATTCATGCTAAATCGTGACTGCACACTCAACATATCCACGATCCAATTCCCACACATATCAAGAATATGTTACAACTCCATTGTCCATTCAACACAGCTATATCTGCCCAGAGGTCAAAACTTGAGGTCGTTTCGAGTCACCCCAGCACTGAACTATTTGATAGGCTCATCTATGCAAACAGCATCCTTTACATTTTCTTGATCCTGTAAATGATGCAACACACAGTTATACTTTGCAAACAAGGAAGCATATGCCCAAATAAGTGAAAAAATAGATATATAGTGGGTAACAGAATCACTTGGAAAGGACATTAGAATGGTTCATTCAAAACAGTAATCAGCATGACTGCATGAGTAAATGAATGGCATAGTAAGCAAAGTGAAACAATCTGTGGGAATACATAAAAATAAAAGCATTTTTATTTGTTTATTAGTCTGTTTCATAGTCTCAAAACACAAACACAAACTCTAATGGTCAACAAAGAAACATATTCTTCCTTCCTTGATGTTCACAAGCTTTCCAATTGCACTGATAAAGACTACCTAACATGGACACATGTCTCAAATTAAAGGCAATTGTCACCAACAACGCACATAATATAATTAGGAAAATATCCACAATGAGGGCTGCTTTGTACCGTTAAATCGGTTTCCTCGTCTGGAATGCCCATTGTATCACCAAACCGAGCACCATTAGGCTCCACTGATAGCAGTAGCTCACGGTGGTCGGGAAGTCTGTACTCTTCTATCTCCTTCTTAACAATTTCCCGGCTCTGTCATAATACCATATTTTTAGGGTGGAGGAAAAACTTGCACAACAAATAGCAACATAAATGAGTTGCAAACTTTTTAACTTACTCCCAATGTGGTCGGACCATCTAATGAAAGGACATTTCTCTCCAAATTATTTATCACAGGTCCCAACAAGAAATAGATGCTTTTTTAACTTATATTGCCAATGTGGTCAGACCATGTAATCTAAGGAAACGGCACCTCTCTCCAAATTATTTATCCCAGGCCACAACAAGACATAGATGCTTTTTAATTTAATCCCAGTGTGATTAGACCATGCAATCTAAGGAAAAGGCACTTTTCTCAGAATTATTTATCCAGGTCCCAGCAAGAAATTGATGCGGAAATGCTTTTACTCAGAAAAGGCAAGAACACTCACCATCTCAGAGCTGATGACAATATCAATGCATTCAATAGAACTGAAGTTCTCCAAAAGGCAAGAGGTATGTTCAATATACTCCAGGGACATCCTGAGCTTCTCAAGCCTGCACTCAGCAATCTCCAGCTCACCTGGGCATAATGTACGCCAATCCAAGATCTTGAGCTTAGGAGCAGAGATAGTTGCAGGGAATTCATCGAACGAGGTGGAGCATTCAAGAACTGCCATCTTAATAAGCTTTGGTGTGATGACTTTCAGTTCAGTTAGTTCTTCTATCCATCCAAGGCGAAGTTCCATAAGCATGTTACAATGGATTCTAAGAACAGGAACTCCAAACAAGGTAGACAGCTCCAAGATTCGTAAAGAAGGACAGCATGTTGAGACTACATTTCCCAGGTCCTCTCCAGACTCCAGCCTCTGTGAACCTTGCACCAACAAGGACTAATCGCTCCAGACTGCTGAAGGTCTGGCTTGAAAGCCTTATCTCGGCAAACAGAGGGCACAGGATGAACTCTTTGGCTTCTTTGAAGCATGGAACATTAAGTACCATAATCTCATCATGGACATCTTGGGGCCTCTGCCACGGGGTAATGGAAAGGTTGATCATCCCCGTTACGCAGGCAGCAGCGCCGCGGAGCCAGCTTGCGATGCCTGCGACATTGGTTCCTGGACGGCGGATCACCTCAATGCACAGAGTGTCCAGCGAGCCGCCGGCATGGCGGGCCAGCGCACCGTCCACGAGATCCTGGAAGCGGCGGGCCTGGGCGGCGGGGTCTTCTCGGAACACCAGCGTGCGCAGCTGTGTCCACAGCGACCGCCAGCGATGTGCAAGCACAGATGTGCGTACGGCCTCCTCGAAAGGGATGCGTACGAGCACCAGGAGTAGGAGATCATCGGGTAGGATACTGAACCTGTCCAGGTTGACAGGGACGGAGGGGGTGGTGGGCACGCACTCATCGCTGGGCCTGGGGATGGAGGTCTCGCCCGCGTGCTCGCCGCAGACAGGGGCGTAGAGCTCGGAGAAGCGCTCGCCGGTCTTGCGCGCGATGTCTCCGTCGACGGGGAGGTGGGTCCCGGGCGCGGGATCCGTGCAGGTGGTGCCAGGGGTCTTGGGCGCGATGTCGCTGCAGACGGGGACGCGGGCCTTCTGGGCGTGCTCGCCGTGGATGGGGAAGGGCGTCCTCGGCATGCCCTCACTGCTAAGGACGCTCCTCCTGAGGACCTCGGAGCGGTGGAAGGAGGCGGCCGCGGGTTCAACGCCAGGGACGGGAGCCGGTGCGTGGTCCACGCCGGAGCCGATGGCCGCCGCACGGTCGACGCCGGAGTCGGGAGAAGGCGCGCGGTCAGCGCCGGAGGCGGGTGGCGGTGCGTGCTCGCCGGGGCGCCGCATTTTGCAGCGGGGCGGTGCACGGACGCCGAGTTGCCGACTGGATTGGGGATTGCCGGATTGGTGAGGTAATTGTCCAGCGCTTCTTCTCGTTTGGAGTTGTGGAGTTGGGGGATTAAAGTAGTTTGAGCAGTGTCAGGCTTTCGTTGGGAACTTGGGACTTGGTGGGGGATCCTCGGCAGTCGGCCGATTTTAAAGGCAGCTACCTTCACATGCTCCTACGCCGTTGGATCAAACGTAAATGGTAAGGAATCACTGCTACAGTCCATCCTGATACAGTAAGTCGCCTCGGTGAACACCGTTCACTACAGTAATCGTGTTCGGTAAAAATAGAGCGGTTGATCCCAAAAAGAAGAGTAGTTAATGCTAGACTTGCATGGGACACATTTTTTGACAAAATGATGTATTTATGCAGTTAATTAAAGCGATTACCGGAAGAAACAATTGGTTTTCTTCTGATGATGGGCGCTACTGCTCGATGCATTCTCATTTACCGCTATTCCATGATTAGGATCCCTCCAATTCTTCCATGATTAGGATCCCTCCAATTAAATTATCTATGTTTTGTATCGCGGCATAGTTTTGGAGACGGACTGTGCTTAGTGGTTTGGTTTCTAAGGTGAATGATGGTGAGTGATAGATCATTATTAGTGGCGCCCGTGGTGATGAATATTAAGGCCTTGTTTAGTAGGGATTCTAAAACAGGTTCTTGATTGAATTCTGCTTCTCACATTAAGAAGCTAGTCAAAGAGTTTAAAAAAAACTGATTCTGCTCCTTTTTTAAAAAAGTATTTCTCAAATTTGTACTAAAATCCAAAATTATAAAAAAAGAACATAGCATTTTATGGCTCTTCTACCTACTTTTTTTATAAAATATACATAAAAAATCTGTTTGACCAAATGATTTTTTCTAGAGAATATGTTTTTATGAAGGATATATTTTATAGAAAATTTATTTTATAAAGAATTCGTTTTGTAAAGAAGTCCTCCCAAAGAAGACCTAAGAAGGACAGAAGCTCCAAAGCTATGAGTCTGTCGCAACCCACCATGAGAAAAGTCACTCTGGACTAGACTCCTCTAACTAGTGACTCATTTGGAGTAAATAAATAAATATAAAATACTGCTTTAGTACCTTCTTTCCAAGTCTATTTTTGATAGGTCTCCATCTATCTTCTATTTTTGACAGATCATTAAATTCTACTTCCTCTATTGCAAATTATATGACACTTTAGTTTTCTCATGTTTTCTCAAATTATAAGATATTCTCGATCTTAATGCATATTTTCCTCTTTCCAATATATTTTTATCTCTATTTCTCTCCTTCTCGTTTTCTGTGTACCTATCTTTTTTCACTTCTCCTTAATATCCGTGACCAAAGTTAAAACATCTTATAATTTTGAACGGAGAGAGTAGTTCAAAACCTTCATATTTTCTCTCTATTGCCCCCCTTCAAATGTGGGCCTATCTATTTCGTTTTTCCTTTCTCTCTCGTCCGCGCTCCATGTTTCTCCCACTCGATGCCGTCGCTTGCCCGTTGATTCCTCTACCCGCTGTCGGAGGTCCTCCCGCTTCACCTGATGAGGACGTCCCGCATGATACATTAGAGCATTGTCAACAAGGCCAAGCCTTATTGTATATTATCAAGTATTATGCTAAATATGATAAAGTCATTTGCTTGTAGTCAATAACTTGGACAAGAGAAAAACAACTATGACACGAGGTGATTCTACCCCTTATTGAATATTATGAGCATTATATTGCTGAGAATTATTTAATATCTAATGGAAGCTCATTCCTTGTCATTAGTGTCTAAGGGAAACTCATGGAAGGCTGTCCAAATGTTCATCAAAGTTGCAGTTCATATGTTGATGCCTAAAATCCAACGTCCATCTTCAGAACAAGTTTTGTACAATCCTGAAAGGTGAAACACCAAGTACTATATATGGATGGAAAGATTAGGACGTGCATTTTCCATTGCAATAAAGATCATATTCATTGAAGCAACAGGGAAATATTTATCCTTATTTTAGTCAGAGCTCTTTCTGAAGATGCATAGATTCTATCATCCAACTTTAAGACGAATTATGTATAATCATGCAAGGTACCACCCTAAGTATTATACATGAATGGAAAGGTATTGAAGTCTACTTTCATATGTAATAAATGGCGCATCAATTGGATCTCCGTAGAGAGAGTTATGGATGTTTTAGTAAAGACTGCTCCAACCTCTTTCTGTTTTAGGGCATGTTGCTTTTACTCAGGGTGTGTTACTTTTACACCGGAAGTGTTCCTTTTTCTAGTTCGGACATGTCCGATCTGAATGGATCTTACTTTTTCTCAGGGCATGTTACTTTTCTCCGAGAGTGTTCCTTTTTAGTTCAGACTTGTTCGATCTTAACGAATGTTACTTTTTTATAGGGCGTGTTACTTTTTCTTAGCGAGTGTTTCTTTTTTCAGTTCAGATTTGTCTAATCTGAACGGATGTTACTTTTATTTGTCTGTTTCGCAATAGACCTATGTAACTTCAGTTTGATCTAGCTAGAAGGGGTGTTCCTAATATAAATAACCCTTGTACATCTTGTGGAAACCCTAACCACGAGTTGAACTCAAAAAAATAGAGAAGCATATTGCTCTTATCCTTAGTATTTGTGCCATAAGTGTCCCCCTTGAGGATTGAGAGTTTTCTCTACCACTTGTTTTTGTGTTTCTTTATAAGTTGCAAGATCATCGTCTCTCCTTTGCGTGGTTCAGGTTAGGCATCGACTAAAGCGTGTTGTTGGACGAAATCTCTGTCACAGGTGACTGTTCTAGCAGTTGTTGGTGCCAAGATTCGTCAGGTTTCACTGGTCAGTTATCTTTAGGTCCTACGACGAGAAGATCGGGCAAGCCCCCCATATTATCTTGGTATTTAGAGCTACGGTTTTCGTGGTAGGATCTTTACCCCTTTGTATCCCCCTTTGTTTCCCCTGTTGTTCACCATCCTAAACTAAAAATACCAAAAATTTGTACTACCCAATACCCGATCTGAAATTTTAGTGAGTTTTGTTAAGTTTCAGTCCAATAGATCGAGTTTTCTTGCTGAATCTTTGTGTTTTCCATCGTATTCCACCTCTGATTTGTTTTCCATAATAGTTCCCCATAGGGATTTATGTTTTCACCTTCGTTCTTGTGTTCTTGTTGAGGTCAAATTTAATCCCGAAATATTTTCGCACTGAGATCTGAAATTTGAACACTATATACCAAAACAAGCATAACTTTTATATCTGAAATCCGTTTTTGGTGTTCTTGAGTTCGTTGGAAAGCTTATTTGAAGTAGTATCAGAATATTAGATGCTCAAGTTGTGAATTATAAAGTGTAATATTTTTTTAAGCACGAAAAATTTCAGTTACTACCGCTATTGAAATTTCAGATTATGCTAAAACTGAAATTTTGTGTATCGGCTCATTCTTTGTGTACACCCAATGTACTACATATCAGTGGTACATTATATCATCCTTTGTGGAAACTTTGAACCTATTGATACTAACAGTAGGTTATTATTTAAGGGCTTTACACTTTGCTGAAACTGAACATTGGTTTGAATATTCATACTTTATTGTTATATAGAGTCTGATTTGTTGATTTCAGTAGCATAAAAAAAAGAAGAGTGAAACAAAAAAAATCAAAATAAAAAGATTAAGTGTTGAGATCACCAATTGATTGGATTTCTTGTTATTGTTTTAGTTTCTCATATATTTAATATTTGTGCAAATCTTGTAGCTTTCTCCATTTATGTGAGCAATTAGCTAGCGTCTCTTCATAACTTGTGTAGCATTGAGCATTATTCTTGAGTTGAATATTTAGTTTAGCTCATTTCCTTGGTTACAACAAGTTCCATCATCTTTGTGTGTGAGTTGCTAAACACAGTTATTATTTCATTTGTTTTTAGTTCAACAACTCGACTTTGCTATCTTGGTTGGATTGTTACTTAACTTGACAATAGTTTGAAGTTTCAGTTTATATACCATATAAAGAATCCTCCAAGCTACATAAATAAATCTTTGTTTAGAATACACTATGACTTTGATTTCGCTTGGTATATTATCTTTATTATACCGACTACTACCAAGGTTTGTTTGCAACTCGCAATTTTAATAAAAATTTATAAAAACTTCGATGGTAAGAGAAGGTGAGTTTAAATGATTTCCACACAGCCATACCGTCATTTGAATCTCCTTGAGCCTATTCCCCGGTCGGATCCGGCCACATGGGGTTCGGACTGGCTTCTCTATGAAGCAGCTATCGCTGCGGCCGCGAATTCGTTGATGACTGGGCGTCAATCCAAAGGGTTGTCGCTAACTTGGTTGTAGCCTTGTAGGGCTGGCTCGCTCACTCGATGGTCGTAGCGATCGCCCAACAGGCGGTGGCTCAACTCGCCTTACTGTTGGCCCAACAGCCGGGACTATCCAATTTCATGGTGATCGGCATTTGATCGATGATCAATCTCTTCTAGGCAACTCCCATCGGGCCAGATCTGGATCCAATGTGTTAGGTCGATTCCTAGTCCCTAACTAAATTATAGGGCAGGACTGTTACGGCGGCGAGGATTTTTTTTTTAGAATAGCGCGGCGGCGAGGATGTATGCTACAAGTCTTGATCTCCTCATATTTCATTCAATTTTGTACTGGTAATTATCATCGCTCATCCTAGCGACATTTGATGCCGGTATATTGGATCGGTAGAAGGATGATGATGTCTTGATGGTGGCGGACCTGTTCTGCAAGTCATGGTGGGCTAGATTATGTAGCTTCACTGAACTTAGAAAGACGACACGTGAAGTGTGGCACAACATTGGTCAGGCGACGTTTTGAGGAATACAATAAGGTCATTGCATAACATGAATTTTCCGAGGAGGAGGATGAGATATGGCGTGTTGGTATGACTCGTTCTCGATGATAAAGAAGACCATTGGATTTTTCATTTTCATGGTACCGAATATAATGTAACTGAGGTGAGGAAGACCTCAATCCTCTTTTGTTGCAATGACGGTAAGAGAAAGACAAATAATCTTTAGTTTCTACTAGTACTCTGCACGTGCGTGCCGCACGTGCTATCCTCCCATTACATATATATGTTTTTCTCAACATATGTCATATGCTTGCTTCAACCTCTTTGGGCTGCTAGATCGACTTCACGCAGAGCAATACCTCATTGCCCTTAGTGCAGGTAATGCATACCTCCTGTTTCAGAGATTTTACCATGCTCTCCAATTCAGTTATTATGTTAGCAGTATCGCCCACAATCAGTTTGCCTTCTTGCGTCAATACCCTATCAACCTCAGCAAAACCTGCTTGCAGTTTGCATCCGTAAACAAAGAACCCAAATTAAGCACATTCGTAAAAAAAAGTACCATACAAGCAAGCATGTTGATTCCATGCAAAAATCAAATGAACATATGAAAGAACAAGTAATTTCTTGTTCTGTATTATTAGTCACTTCAGTCATAAAGGAACTTCAACCTTAGAGTTATACTGAGACTAATGGTCAATATAGGAAATGAAGGTTCTTTGTTTGCTGCTTTGACCAAATTCAAGCTACCGGTGAATATGAAGAAACTGCAACTATTCAGAATACAAAACACTAACCTCTTTTTGTGCTTTGAGAGTAGATGATCCGCATGCAGAAGGTCTTGGGTCATGGTAATACCAATCAAACCACGCTCATAAATGATGGGTAGGGTGTCAGCTGAATCAATTGACACAATATTCATAACCTAGGTCTTTTGGTCCCTCAAAGCAGCAGTGAAACTGCCATGCAACAATACATAATGTCAGTTAAGAAACAAAAAAAATATAGTGTCAAAATGCATTACTCAATGAAACAAGCTTGTTGGTTTGCAACCCCATTATCTAAATACATCACTCAAAAAAAAATAAAAAGTTAATGTTTCTCAATTTAATGACTTACAATTATGGACACTGTACCCACTATGTTTTTTTCTACACCATGTAAACTTCGAATGATACAAGTGTAGCCTGAATGACCCAAAACCTATTGGTTTGTCCAACAAAATCAAGAAAGAACATTGTTTACTTACCCTCCATATACAGCTCTCATGTCCATGACTCTTCTCACTTTAGACCAGTCAATTCCCATGATAATCACATACTGACAACCCATTTCCAGTGAGCATGGTCTGCCTCAAAGTCTTCATTTGTAGGTTTTGCATAGAATCCAGTCTTAGAACTATCAATCCAGAAAGCAAAAAAACAAGTAAGTTCCCTATGCATAATTGATCCTCAGACTGTTGTGCATGCAGACTTTCAAAGATACATTCCTAACTATCAAAAATTTATGAAAGCCAAAACACGGTAAGTTCCTTGCATCTGCATCTGCATCATCAGTTTCCTTGCATAATGGAGGATTGTTTTCAGTTCGTTTCTCGTAGCAACTGTTATTCATTGGCTTATGATACAAGACCATACCTACTTGGTTTATCCTTTGTTCCAGCACATGGACTTGGTCAGAGAGGACATGGCTGAAAAGTGTAAGCATTGGGTGCAAGAATAAAATAAACTTTTGCACAGATGATCATATCATGTACACCGAGCAAGTGCAAGTCATGCTCATTCATGACACCCGCAGTCATTAATGATTAAAAATTATCATAGTTCTCTAAATAGGTAAGGAATTTTGTGCTGTTAACACTCACTACAGGAAAGAGGAAACTCCACAGTTTATGTGTTTCAGTCTCTAAATCAAAACCAGATCATTTATTATTGTATGTCTTCATTTTGTTTTACCTAGAAAAATTGCAGGTTACTGAAAAGGAAGATCTATACAAGATTTAAAAAGACAAAAATTCCTAGATTTCATAAAATACACTAAAATTTATAGCAGAATCTACAATTATATTATCTCAGCTGAAACTGTCTTCACCTAAATTTTTCCTAGAACCGCAGCCAGAGATTCATTATCATTCAAAGGGCCAAATTTTGTAATCAGAATAGGAAGTGCTTCATTAGTGAGTGTACCATTGCACGTATAACATCATACAAAATTTAAATATGAACCAAAATATATAAATATCAACCTATGATGCATATAAAAAGATCATTTCCATATATAATACTATCTATCTGCATGTTTATCCAACAAGACATAAAAGAAAAATGAAGATCTCTTTAATTACCTGGCTGGTTGAATTATAAAAATTGGATTAGCACAGTGCTAAAAATAGGATTACTTCACATCATAACCAAAATGCAGCAACTGCCGTCATCAACAATAGACTCAACTCTAATCAACCAATGCCAGAACTTCCATCTATCATTCTATACATTCAGACAAAAAAATAAATATCAAGTAATTTGGTTGGAGTGTTACAAATTAAAAAAAAAAATGCATTGTGCATTTAATTTTCAACAAACTTTGCACCTCTTCGAGGAGGATGCCATGCAAAATAGGGCAGCCTCAAGGCCTTGTCTTGGTTCATCGGCTCATGGATGTTTAGGCAAGGCATGAGTAATTAACAATCAAGAAAGAGGATCACAACATAGCAAGAGTCGTATTCAATAGTAAATTAGTAATTACAATAACCTGGACCAACTCACTCAAACATATATCAACATAGGCAAACAAGCTTTATATGCCTCTAGGCATCTCAGAAATATTTATGATGTGCCCAGATCAGTTGAATCACTACTCCAGAATTTTGTAGTCATAGACAAAGAGCTTTCATTCTGCACTGCTTCAGCTGGAGCAGAGTGCAAATAAAGAGACAGTAGGTAGTAAAGGAGTAGCCAAGGAAAGGGGGACAATCGTGTATTGACCGACATGTTAATCATGCTTTGAATTAAAGACATCAGGTCAGTAATGCACAAAAGAAGAAGCTATAGAAAAATATTGTTACCTATTGGTCATACTTCAACTGATTAAGGGCAAAATTAATTGGATATGGAAAAAATAAAATTAGTGTAAAACTGATAAGCACCTCCAGAGGTTTGCACAGTGAAGATATGTTCAAAGCAGCTTGAAAAGTTCTTCAGAGCATAGAGTGTCTAAAGTGTTCAGTACATACTGAGTGCACAAAAACTATGATGAGATAGTTGAAACAATATCACCTTCAGAGTGTTATATTACCTGTTTCGATGAAGTATCATACTTTTCTTGCCTTCCTTTCCTAACTTTGTCAATTGGCGACACCTTCTTATACTTGCTTTTCAGTTAGTTAACGATATCTACTTGGAAAATAATAATAAAATGGACCAGTAAACTACGAGTTGGCAGTCTTTATATTAGGTATTATATCTAGGCTCCTAGTTATTAATGATGATTAATCATGGAGCTCGTATGATCTATGAAATTCAAATAAAAAAATTGCATAAAAACAAGAATCATGAGATGCAAATACCTTAACGCTTCACCAATAGCATGCCGAATAATTTTGTACATTCCTTCAGTTGAGCTGGTTCACAAAGAATTAGGAACCATCCATGTCAGGAAACCGGTTAAAGATGAAATAAGGAGCATACTAATACTGGGTTTCTCGGTCTGACAGTGTGTCGATTTTGCACCGCCTGTCTTGGCACTCTGTCGATCTACGTCCACACATCGCACCATCACCATTACACAGTCAGTCCTAGGTCGAATTGTCTATACCAACAAAATTAATCCAATAAAAGGAAGAAGAATTATGTGAGAGATCATATCTCTTTGCCATGGATGGGGTTGAATCGATCTCAAATCTGAGTGAAGAAATCCATACCAGATTGGGGATTGGAGTCGTCATTGAGGGGACCCGCAGTTGAACACGATGTAGCTGCAGAATGCCTCCAGCTGCTCGTCCCAGTCGTGCTCCGCCTCGTCCCCGTCATTGCCGACTCTTCCTACTCCATCACCGCTGGAGTGGAAGCCGTCCGACGAGGTAGTCGACAGAGCGCACCGCTGCATGGAAGCTGGATCCCCTGCGCCTGCCGTTCCCAAGCATTGCCAACACTGTGTTGACGTCAAAGCTGTCACCTCGACCTTGTCGGGGTTGTCCTCGCGGAACCGCCACAACGCCCGCCCCTGGTCGCCCCGCGCCGTAGCAGCTGCGCCCGTGGCAGGATTGTCTTGCCTCGCCCGCGCCGTAGCCGTCGCGTGGCGCCGCTAGGGCCCCCTCGCCACGCCCCGTGCAGCCGCCGCCGCAGCGCCCGCCCTCGGTCGCCCCGCGCCACAGCTGCTGCGCCCGTAACGGGGTTATCCTGCCTCGCCCCACGCCGCAGCCGCCGCGCCGCTAGGGCCCCCTCGCCACGCCCCGTGCAGCAGCCGCCGCTGCCTGGCCTCTCCCACTCCCGGGTTGCCACGTCGCTAGGGCTACTCGACTTGCTCGCCCCGGGTTGCCCCAGCGTAGGGGGGATTTTGGATGGTGACGGGAGAGAAAGGAAAGAGATCAGGGGGAACGATTCGGAAGGACAGGCGAGATTGACGGAGGAGAAAACGTGTGGGGTTTAGAACTCGATAGGTGAGAAAAAAAGAACATCTGGATATCGTGGATGACTACCAATGTATAAATATTTTCTGACATTGGTCAGGTTTTTTAATTTACTGATGGGCCCAAAATAAATCCAACGATCCGGATTTGATCAAGAGTTGATCCTATGGCTAATTACCAGGGTGGGTTGGTTATAGAATGGTGAAAAAAATAGACAGTATGTTTAGTCTTTATAGTATTGATGATGAAAAAACATATACTATATATTACTTTGATATAGAGGTTAAAATATTAATAAATTTATTTTCTAAAAAACATGTATTATACCAATAAATCTGAACCTTTCTTTTACGAATCAAGATGGAGAAGAGGGGTAAAGTTACGGGCCTGTTTGGTTCATGGCTAAGTTTGCCATAAGTAATTTTAGTTAGTATGACTTACCACAAAAAATATGACTAGCAAATTCTTAGTCACGAGTTAGGCGAAGTTAATCAGTTAAGTAATCAAGAGTATGACATGTGAGTTACAGGGCTAAGAAAGTGTGTCTTGCCATAACTGCAGCACAAAACCAAATAGTTGTCTAAAAATCTACGATGCGACTAAGTTTTTAGGCATGGCAAAATTAGACACCAACCAAACAGAATCTATAACTGTGACCTTACCATGATCTGAAATTAGTTAGGAGGGAGCAGAATAAAATAGCCCACGAGCTCGCTCAGCTGGTTTTTTGAGTCCATCTTCATATCAATTTCGAATGGGAGGTGTAGATTATATCTCGAATTATAAAACCGAGTAACCCGACTCTCTCAACTCTGTGGTGTGGTACAATTTTCCTCCCTGAGCGATTTTTTAAGTAATTTTGGCTGACTCGGCACATGGGGCCCACACGTCAGTTGCCACCAATTTTTTTTCCTTCCTTTCTTTCTTCTCTTCTCTCCTTTCATCTCATCTCCCACCGGCGGCACAAGGCACGAGCTTAAGGGCATTGCGGCACGAGATCGGACAGGTCGGGGCGGGCGTGAGGTCAAGCAGAGCACGATAGACAGGGACAACGCGAGGCTGGGGCATGGCGGGAGCGGCGGAGCCATCGAGCGCGAGCGCTGAGGTGCGTAAGGACGGCTGGGGCAGGCAACGCGGAGTTGCTGCACTGGAGGAAGAAGGCGGGCAGAGCGGCGCGTGTGGCTGCTCGACGCGGGCAAGGGGGTGGGGATGGGGGTTGCAGGCGGGGCGGAGCTGCTGCACGGCCATGGGCACGATCACCGACGAGCGGGATGGAGTGGCTTCGTGACCCCGATGGGGCTAAGCAGAACGGTTGTGGCGTAGGCCACATGGGCGCATCACTAGCTTCGGTGACGCGGCATAGGTCCCGCTTGGGGCATGGCGGCAGTGCGTGTCGGTCGGCCGGAGATGAGAGGAGCGAAGAGAAGAGAAGAAAGAAAAAAAATGATGGCAACTGACATGTGGGTCCTATCATGTCTACGTGGTAACTGACATGTGGGCCCCATCATGTCTACGTGGCAACTGACATGTAGGCCCCACAACACTGAGTCAGCCAAAACCACTCAAAAAATCATCAAAGGAGAAAAATTGTACCGCACCAATTCAAGGAGTCGGGTTACCCGATTTTGTAATTCGAGATATAATCTGTACCTTCTTGATAGTTAAGGGAGGTAAATAGAACATCTTCCTTTCGAATGTTGTTTATAGTGTGTTGAGAATGGGGGAAGGGAGAGCCAGGCTCAGCCCAATTAGTACCCACACGATTTGCTGTCTGACGTACTGGGCCTATGATCACGCGAGCCTGTATTATTGGGCCTAATCAGAGGGCTCGATTGGCTGGAATAGCCTACTTTACTTCAACCCAACAACACAACAGGAGACGAGTTGGAGTCGTGTTCGTGGAGGCCCGCGGCCTCAAATACACGGAAACGGCCTCCTTGTAGCCTCGTAGTCGTAGCCTCGTAGGCAAACTCGGGAACTGGCAGCCAAAGGCGGCGCGATGGATCTGCTCAAGGTTGAGCTGCAGAGGAAGCGCAAGACGGCGGCGGACGATTTCGCCGGGAAGTGCTTCATGCGGCGGTCGGATTTGGAGCAGAAGAAGGTCCAGAAGCGCCATGACGAGCACCGGTGCAAGCTCCTCGTCAAGGCCCGCGACCCGGCGCGTTTTCCCAAGCCTGCAGCCGCATCCGGCCCCAACGAACCAGGCGACGCAGCGGGAGGGGACAGCAGCCCTAGCTCCTCCTTCTCGCCCCCTGCGTTCGACCTCCCGCATCACGAGGTGGTCCGGCGCCTCCGCGTGCTGCGCCAGCCCGCCACGCTGTTCGGGGAGGACGACGACGCCCGACTCGAGCGCTTGAAGCTCGTGCTCAAGTACAGCATGGTCGACGATCTCGACATGGCCGAGGGCATGGTCGAGACGCGCAAGCGGCGCAAGGTCGCCGGCGGAAGGTACACCAACGCCAAGGGTAGGCGTGTCGGCGGTGCCGCTGGTGGAAACAGTGCAGATGAAGAAGACGGAGATGGTGATGACGACGACACGAAGAGAATGAACGCCAATTTTGAGGAGCTTTGCGAGGAAGACAGGATTTTGGTGTTCTTCAAGAGGCTGCTTAACGAGTGGAAACAGGAGTTGGATGCCATGACTGAATTGGAGAAGGGGACGGCAGACGGGAAGCTTATGGTTGCAGCGTTCAATCAGCGCGCACGAGATCTCGACCCCCTGTTCCATCTTTGCAGGAGGAAGGTGAGAATCGTGCATTTGACTCACTTTTTTTGTTAGCAGAATTTGGCTTAGGATAGTACCAATGAAATTAACTATTTTGTTGCTCCAAGGTATAGTATTCAGTTCAACTTTCAACAGAACTTTGTTCCCGATGTTTTCAGATTATAGTGCATTGCCGTTGGTTCAACCTTGTCTTGACAACACCATGTTTATGCTTCTGAATATTGTTTATGCATTTCTAGTTCAATGTTACCGCTTTTCCTGACTGTCTATTGTTGTGCAATGCTTAAATTAATCATTGTTTCTTATTGTTTTTAGGTTGTTCCTGATGACATCCGTGAAGCATTGCTTGTTATTGTGGAATGCTGCATGAAGCAAAATTATTTAGCAGCATCAGAGCAATACATCAAGCTGGCCATTGGCAATGCGGCGTGGCCTATCGGAGTCACTATGGTTGGTATCCATGAGCGTTCCGCCCGAGAAAAGATCCATGCGAAGAGTGTTGCACATATCATGAATGATGAGACCACTCGCAGGTATCTCCAGTCAATCAAGAGGCTGATGACCCGGTGCCAGCCGCATTATCCTGCGCAACCCTGAAATCAGTGAAGTTCAACAGCCTGGTAAATGGGAAGCCTCGTCTGGTAAATGGAAGTGTCCTGTCCGGTAGGTTACTTAAATCGGAAGGGGAAATCCTATCAGAGAATCAAGAGAGTGATGCTTTAATGGGGTGCTTGGATTCTCAAAAAATGTAGTATAGGTTCAGTTTCCTGTCATCCAGTGTCTTGTTTTTACTTTCTTTGCCTTGTACTTATGGATCAAATTTTAGCGACAAGATCGTTTTTGTTAATCAAATTGTTTCCGAAAGAAGTTATCTTTACCACTAGAGCTCATTGGATAAGTTTCACTATACTCCAGAGAACAAACCTCTCTTAAACTATACCGCATTCTGGGCGGTGTTACTAACATTTCCAGATTTGGTTAATCAAATTGTTTCCAAACCATCTATCCAGTCAGCCTTTCTTCATCGTCTTGATCCTGTAAATTATACACCAAACACAATATTTTCAGAAAAGAACCTATACAAAGACTTCCATAAAGAAATAATTTAGAAATTTATCACGCAGGATGATGATGGTGTAAGAGTTCACTAACAATTTAACTCTTTCTTAAGGATGCTATTCATTTTTATTTTTATTTTGTAAGAATTTTGAGAAGGACTGTTCCTTCTCAGCTACTCTCACAGCTAGATAACACCACGATATCTTAGATGAACACAAGCCATTAACTCATCTATTCTGAGATAATGCAACTGTTTCTTAACTATTAGTGTACCTTATATATGAAGCCTACATAATCAATCAGAGACAAAACAGCTGGTCCAATGCCTAACTGTGGATACACTATGAACGAGGAGCTCACAGCTAGGTCTGTGCCACAAACAACAGCAATAAAGGGAGGAAGCAGAAGCAAAGACGAAACTCAATCATGCAAAGCAATGTATTCAGTTCCTTTTGTGCATCCGTTCATACCAAAACTTATGTAAACATTGTAGCACCTAATAAAAGCCTAAAACCTGCTAAATTCTGGTCATGGTGTGCTAATTTATTGTCATGTGCGTGCTTGCAGCACCAAAAACTGGAGAAAATGGTAATTTCTGGTCATGGTGATGGTTGCATCACCATAGATGCTAAATTCTTGTTGCCCCAAAAAAAACTGCATGCCCAAGCTAAATTCTACAAGTTCTGGACGTACTCTTCTAGATCTATTACATTGTATGAACGCATGCATATTGTTCAGTTCATCAGTCCTTAAAATTAGATCAATCCAGATGATACATAATCTTGTTCTATACATGGAATGAAAAGAGGGCAGGGAACAA
Organism: Eleusine coracana subsp. coracana; assembly: GCA_032690845.1. Lineage (NCBI taxonomy): Eukaryota > Viridiplantae > Streptophyta > Magnoliopsida > Poales > Poaceae > Eleusine > Eleusine coracana. The sequence continues at coordinate 50,386,979 of CM064430.1, forward strand.
GTAAGCAGGCTTCTTACGTTTAAATCACTTTCCTTGCCGTGCATAACGTCTATCGTCACGTTGAATTGAGGTCCATCTGGTTCGAATGACACCTTTAGCTGACTATGTTCTGGTAGGTTGTACTCCTCCATTTCCTTCTTGATAATATCTTGGCTCTGCAACAGCATAGTCTTAGAGGGAAAAAAGACTTGCCCAATTAATAACAAGGAAAATTATTTGTGAACTTATTTAACTACCAACTGGTCCAATTCCCTACTAGGAAATGAGATCCCTATGAGGTCCAATTCCCTTCAACAAGGAAAATGATTTGTGAACTTATTTAACTATCAACCGGTCTAATTCCCTACTAGGAAATGAGATCCCTATGAGGTGACAATAACAGTTGTATGGATCCTTTGAAAGGAAGGGAGACCGAGTTTCCAAATTCTATATTCTAACAGTAAGTACCCATAGATGCAACAGGGAATTCAGATATAAGCAGAAAATAAAATAGTTTTGGCTAAAGGAAGGAATGCTAAATCCAAAATTCACATGCTAAGATGGCTATGTTTTCTATTCTAATGAAGTATCTCACAACAAATAATTAAATATACAGAAAGCATTCAATTTGGTGCCACATTTTCTGCAAGAAATACATCCAGAATGATTAATCAAGACACAAATGAGCACTTACCATAACCTTGTACACAACGACATCGATGCAACCGATATAGCTGAAGTTCTCTAGAAGAGGCATCGTAAACTCAATGTCTCTTAAGGCAAATCTGAATGTCTCTAGGTCACAGTCAGCTATATTGTCACAGAAGCACTCATTTCTCCAGTCCATGATCTTCAGATTAGGTGCAGTGATAGATGCAGAACTCATTCCTATGACTGATGAGCATTCAATAACGGACATTTTGTGGAGTTTTGGAGCAACAACTTCTAGAACAGGCTAAATAGGGGCAATACATATGGAAATGGCAGAGCACAAGCAGGCTACACCACACACACGTGCGCGCGCGCACACACAAAGAAGCATTGGATTTGCTCAACCGTGTCTCACAAGCTCCAGCTTTTGATCTGGTTCTCCGTGGAGATTTTTTTTTTTAGATAATGAAAGCATGGACATCACGGATAACCATAATCCTGAAAGAAAAAAGCGAGAGCATACATCTTAAAACATAAACAAGCGCTGCCTTTTGAAAAAGCAGTTACGATATGGAATGTTTGTGATTATGGGCTAGGTTGATTAACATTCAGCTTGCTCTCCTTCAAAATTCTAAACGAAACCTAATACCATACCTATATCTAGACCTTAATAGTCCTGGATCTTGACCGTACAATAACATCAACTTTGTCGTTGCGAGGAACGACGCTATGGATCTTCTTGAGTGCATAGTCGGTATAAACGCCTTCGGATACAGTTATTATTGGAATATATGTCGAATATTATGTACGAGGTTGATTACGCTTACAATTTTGAATTGTATTAACATTAGGTGTAGAGCTTGTGTCAAACTCTGTAACCGGCTGCTCATAAATATGAGAGGAGGGCCGTTGTTGTAACCATGACAACATAGTGATAGGCTCACAGGGAGGAGGAGGCGGCTCTCGCCGGGACCTCATAGCGGTCAGTATTGCGTATTGGGGAGGAGCGTCCGTAGTCATGTCCCGGGGATGTAGGCTTCAGCTGAACCTCGTTAACAAATATCATGCCTCACGTATCGTCTATGATTTTACATTGTGTGCCATGATAGATCCATTATTACTTCCGTTGCATGTCGTGCTGCATTTCATCAACAGTCTCACGAGCTCCACCTTGTAATTCACCTGTCCGGTTTCCTTCACTTGGACTTCTTGGAGCGAGGTCAACACGATGTTGTTTGTCCATCGACTCTCCAGCCGAATGCACAGGCATCCCGACGACTTGCACGGACGATTATCATACTAAAGAATATAAAAACATACAAAGTCAAAATTTATCGACATAGGTTGCATTGATTATTGAAGACTAGGAATTGAAAAATGAGCCTGAAGAGATTAAAAGACTGGATGGGAGTACATGGAAAATTAAAATAGCATGACATCAAAATAAAGGATTAATCATCAGAGACGCTGAGAACCGAGCTCAGCTCGGTTGGCCAGCAGCGCCTGGTGTGCGCGCGGCTGCCTGGGTTCGATTCTCAGAACACCTGGTTGGGGATTTAGTCTCCGGGAGAAAAAAATCCTCCTCATCTTCTCTATATCAAAGCATATGGTAAAGACTCGTGCCATAAGCTCACAACGGCCAACTGAGTCTCTATGTATAGTTAGGGAGGAAGTTCGGGAGTTTTCTCGGCCTGTGTGAGGGACTCTTCTCCTTAGTGCAATGTTGTCAGGGGCCTTCTTTTCCCGACAGGTCAAAAAAAAAATTTATCATCAGAGACACCACGAGCGTACCTTGTTGTGACTCAGCTTCACTACAAGATTTCTTATTCCAGGGCATTTACAGAAAAGGTGCACCACTATTGACATAAAGTAATGCCCGATCCATATAAACCGTACCACCAAAACCTCGCACTTGGCTACGTGGCTTAGATCAACCTCCAGAAATCTTTTGCACTCTTCTACTCCTTGAATATAAAAGTTCACACACATATAAGGCGTCCAAAAACAAGGATTTATTTTAGGAGAAAGTCTATTTTACTCTCTTGTATTATCCCCTAAGTCCACATAACCTCCTGAATTATAAAACTGTTTGTTTTACTCCTTTTAAAATTGTAACATGGTTTATTTTACCCCCTTGAGTGGTTTTGAGGGTGGTTTTCACACTTGATGATATGGACAAGGGTTCCCGATCTTCCGATAGGTTCTAATAATTTTGATTAAGGTGGAGGCAATACACAAATCGATCCGGCTTCTGAACGACACGTTCTGAACCCCGCAATCGCAGTACAATGTCTCCTCTGTTTATCAACCATTCAATAACGATTGACCTCGCCGAGAAGGCTTATCCTTGCATGCAAATCAAGAACATAAGCAAGAACAAAGAAGAATGCAACCAAATTTGCAAGTATACGATGAATCTCACAAGTTGGGGTCTTACAAACCAATCAAACGACGAAACTGTTATCAACAGAATAATCTAAACAAAACCCAAACCCTAATAAAAAGGCGGCGGCTGTATATGAGGATCCTAGGGTCATGCACCATCACCTGGTCGCAGCCCTAAGTGGGTTCAACTCGTTACATGGCCCAAAGACCGATTACGGTGTCACAGCACCAGGACAGATTCTGGATGTCGATTTGTTTTGACGATCGCCGACGGCTCGTAATGGATTTTGACATGAGACCGGTTGGGTTGGAAAGGATTTTTTTCGTTATCTTTTCAGGCATATATAGAACGTCCAAATTCGAGTCCGTATGCGTCATGGACGTCCATTTTAGTGCAGACTGATCCTGGACCCCGAAATAGACTCGAAGTCGATTTTGGATTGGGTTTCCACCTTGGCTTGGACGTCCTTGCTGGCCCATCACGCCTCCAATCACCTCCCCAGCTATATCATCATCATCTCTATTGTTCGGAACAACAATTAAATTATTAGGTAGCAATCTATTCTCAAAACCACATAAACAAAATATAAGAAACGAGCTCAACTGTAAATTCAGATGATACGCGTGAACTTTCATCTTAGTTGGAGGAGTGTTGTGTGTATCCATAGGTGTCATGTACTCATCATTCTATCCGGTCCCATGTCAAAATCCGTCGTGAGCTGTCGGCAATCGTCAAAACAAATCGACATCCAGAATATGTCCTGGTACTGGGCCCCGAAACAGACTCAAAGTCGGTTTTGGATTGGGCTTCCACCTTGGCTTGGACGTCCTTGTTGGCCCATCATGCCTCCAATCACCTCCCCAGCTATATCATCATCATCTCCATGGTTCCTAACAACAATTAAATCATTAGGTAGTAATCTATTATCAAAACCACATAAACAAAACATTAGAAACGAGCTCACCTGTAAATTCAAGTGATGCACGTGAACTTTCATCTTAGTTGGAGGAGTGTTGTGTGTATTCATAGGTGTCATGTTCTCATCACTTGGACCTACTTGTCAAGGCCAACTCACATTTCACTATACATAAGCCGCCATCGCGTCGCTGCCTTAGCACCACTGCCTAGCCGTCGTTGGCCATCCTCAAGCCCTCCATCATCAACAATTGGCCAAACCACTCGTTGCGCCACCACCAGCTCACTGGAATCTATCACAGCTCGCTCGTATGTTGTTATGAAATCGACCATCCACATGGAGGTTGGCCCTGACACCGCAAGCTGGTGAAGGAGCAGTTGACCCACCACGCACCTCTCGTGCAGCAAAGGATGAGCGGAGGTGGAGGGGTGCAGAGCTGGATAGGGGTGTGGGGGGGGGGCAAGCTCACCCCGTGCGGAAGCGGAGGAGCGCAGTGGCAATGGCGAATCATATCGTTTGTCGGTTTTCTAAGCTTGGATTGTGTTGTAAGAGCCCTAACAAGTGGGCCTGAGTGCTAAAACCACTCTCAAAATCATCCAAGGGGGTAAAATGAACCATGTTGCAAATTTAGAAGGGGCAAAACAAACAATTTTATAGTTCAGAGGGCTATGTATACTTTGGGGATAGTACAGGGTAGTAAAATGGACTTTCTCCTTTATTTTATGAGAAAAGATATTAGGGCAAGTACAATGCTATTGTCTCATAGGTCGTCTCATACATGACACGTTAACTTGAGCAGGTCATCATCAGATGACTTATACAACATGTGGTATCTTCAGTTGTCTCCTATTAATTATATGTCCTTTTAATTTGTGGGTATAAAAAAGAATATTTATAGGTTAAAAGACTACTAAAACTCATACAATGGTATAAGAATCGTCTCATACTCCTAAATTTTAACGCATGAGACGATTGTCTTGTAAAACGACCACTTCTTACTCTCACCACACTCTCTCTTTTATATCATCAAAAATCCTACGTGATATTATATCAGATAGTCTATAAGACTACCTATATATAGCATTGTAACTGGCATTATATAGGTTATCAAGGCACACCTGGTAAGCGAAGAAGATACAGAGTTCCAACTCGTCGACCATGTCGAACCGACGTATCAACACCGACGCCGAAGAGCACGCATCGACCATGAGCCGCCGGAGACAAAGCGGTGGAAGCACGGCTCGACGTCGGTGGCGTGCCAGTCAATCTCGGAGATCTTCGGGGCGGCGATGTAGACATCGCACGAGATGCACCACTAGCGCAACGACCGGAGCTCAGGCGTGACCACCTGGAGCAGACCCTCGAACTCGTCGTTGTTCTTGATCTCGAGCTCTCGTAGCGAGCCAGAGCGAATCGAGATCACATGACAATCTCCGCCGTTGCGGTCGTCGTCACGCAGGGCGGTCCACTCGAGGACGAGCTGTCGTAACCTTGGGCAGCGAGATGAGAGGAGGTCCTCCAGCTCGCCGCCGTCCGCGCGGGCCTTGTGCAGCCGGAGGACGGCCAGCGCCGCGAATGCGCCGCCGGCGGCGAACCGTAGAGGCCGGTTCACGTTGTGGAGGTCGATGGACGTGGCCGCCTCGCAGACGGGGAGCACGGCCTCCTCCTGCTCCTTATCGTAGTGCGCGTAGCCGGCCGGTAGAGAGAGGCGGAGGTTCCCCGCGAGGCGCCGCGCCGCGAAGCGCAGCCACCCGGAGACGCGCGCCGCGGGGCAGGCCGCTGACGGGGACGGCACGGCGATCGCGAGTCGGGTGACGGTCGGCGCGGCGCAGGAGGCGAGGGCGGCCTCGACGGCGCGCGAGGAGGAGGAGGAGGCCGGTTCGAGGAAGGAGATCTCCGAGAGGTGGGCCCAGACGCGGCGCCAGCGGCGGGAGAGGACGCTGGTGCGCGCGGCGTCGATGGTGCCCCTCGGGAGGCGGAGGAGGATGCTGTGGAGGAGGTGGTCGGGGAGGCCGCTGATGTGGTCGGCGCCGCCGTGGCCGAGGACGCCGGCGTCGCCGCCCTGCTGTTTCGTGGCCATGGAATTCTCGCTCCGATCTTTTACGGCCGCCGAGCTGCGGGATTTTGATCTGTCCTTCTGCCCCCATGGTTCCGATCGAGGTTTCCCCTTCGTGAGATTTCGCTTCGAAAAGACAGTCTCGGTTACAGATAGATGGGCCGGCCCGCACAATTGAGTTTGGTCCAACAGGCCATTTGGCCCAGCCCAGTCTAGACCAACTATCAGCCAATGCAACCGGGGCGAAGGCGAACCCGCCCGGTGTGGAGGAGGTCCGGTGACTCCGGTCCGCTATGACTATGAGCTTATGATGACGCATCTGGCTGTGCAGACTGCAGACACGACCAGCGAACCAAGGATTTGAACAAACTTTGGTCAAATCAATTGCTTTAGAACCACCAATTTATTTTTAGAATAATACACCACCGGATTATCCACAGGGAGGAGGAGCAGAACAATTCGTACCGGCAGTAATTTGTTTAACGAGACATTTGCACGTGTGCACCGACGACGTGTTGCCAGGGGCGAAGGGAGCAGGCTGTGGCTGCCGGGAAAGCTTCAAACGAGACCAGACCAGTGCGTACCTCTTCCGTACCGAAGGAACCGTCAAATTAACTCGTCCATCGGGAACTCTGCGTGTTCTCGATCAAACAGAGTGACCGACCAGTTTACAGCCCCAATGCGCACGTGTGAACGGTGAACCGCCGGATCGACAACCCATTGTTTGTTATACTAATTACTAGGCCAGCTGTCAGCTGATACTCCAACCAGCAAGAGCAAATCCACTCCTCCACCTCCGGTTTCTGGAGACGATCACCACCTGAGAGCCGTCGTTGATCACCACGGCGACCCGATCAACGAGACGCGATCTTGACCGCAGTCCAAAGGGAAAGCAAGCAGGCGCTGATGACGATGAGGCGGGCGCGCACGAGGGGCGCATGCAGCGGATTATTGGATTGAAAAAAAAAACATAATACTGGGATTAGTCTGCGGATCGGCTGTTCATACTAGTTCACATGGTGTCTCACGCGCTGACACGCACGGCGACAGCTAAGCCGCTGCATCTATCTCAGGTTGGGGATGAGATGCGCGCTGGCGTCATCGCTCGTGCCGCGTCGCCGCGGGTTCGTTCAGTGCGACTGCCCCACGGTCGCTGTCACGTAGGTGAACTAGACGGCTTGTGCGTGACCGATGCTGTGCAGAACTGCAGATAGAGATGGATGCAGTGGCACAGTCCAGAGTGTAGATCTAAAATTTGGCTAGGGATGGCAACGGGCCGAGTTCAGTGCGGGTGCAGCAAAAGCCTACTCGTGATGAGAGATATTACGGGTGAAAATCTTCATTTGTACCTATATATGCACCTGCGGGTGAAATTCCACATCCACGTCTACATCCACCGGGTTTTGGACGGATGACGGGTTTCCGTGGGTTTTTATTTTCATAATAAAATACATCTTTAGTTTAATTTTATATAATTTATATATATTTTATATAATAAAAAAATACTAACTCATTCATAATTTGATAATTAATAAAATATAATAATATATATACATACAAGAATTATTAGACTCATATAATTCTCACTCTTACAAAAGAATATTAGACTAAAATTATTTATACGCTTTTTATTTCGGACCCCGTAGGACATCCGCGGATGGGAGGAAAAACCCACATCCGTCTCACGACTGTGCAAGGCGGATGCGGGTGAGAAAATACACATGCACCAATTGAGTACCAAACCCGACGGGGCCCTGCACCCGAGACCCGAATTGTCATCCCTAAATTTGGCAAACCTGAAATCATGGTACTGATGACAGTACTGCTTACAAGTAGTACTAGCAAATAGGAGTACTCCACTAGTTCTAGTAATCGATGAGACGAGGAGGAAGTGGAGCGTGTTCTATATCAGCGGATTGAATCATTATACCCGCACAAAATACAGGCAGCATGATAGCATCGGATAAGGAACATGCGCGAACTGGGGGGTTTGTGGCCGGTGGGACTGCTTAATTAGCAGCCTCGAATGATGACAACCAGCCAGCCGCACGAGGCCATAATCCAGATGCTAATGATGTTTGTTATGGATCTGGATCCATCCACATGGCCGGCCGCAGAAACACACACACGTATCCCTTGGATCAATCACCCGCTTGTCCTCTCTCACTCTGCTCGATACGGGGAGATATCGCATCTTCCGCCCGCACGAGCGCGCGCCGCTGTGTCAGCAATTCAGCATGCAGCTGCGATATCATCGAGGGAATCTTTCTGGGGTTGCTAACAAGGAAGGGGACCTGCACTGTACGTTTTCCAGACGGATTGGTTTGGAGGAGGTTTCCTGCTGCTGGAAGCGATGCACTTTCTCGTGATAAAAAATATCAGTGGACGTCGAGTTGTGTTTTTGGAGGAGCTTGCATTATGCAGTGCTTCTGCATTAACTAGTACTACTACGATTTTGTCGCGTGAACAGCACATGTTTCCCGTGGAGGCAGCGCCAACAACCGGGATGGTCCGCCACGTAGTAAACCAATAAACGTTTTGCTCTTTATTATTTTTGGAATCACAATAAACGTTGCTACACACAGAATTATCATTTATGCAAAATGTTGATGGGAGCTTCTGTTAGCGTGGGGTGGGAGTCCAAGGTGACGTGCGCATCGGTTCTCTGTCTGCCTTACGCTCAACATTGGGTTATCGATTTGAGCTCGCGATAACGCCACCCAAAATAATGGTGTATATATAGTTCTGCTCCTTTTAATTTTACAACTTTATAGGTTTTTTCCCTGAGTCAATTAAAGAGATTTATAGTCATTTAGGGTAGGATCGAGCCACATGCCTTCATCTTCGACATGTATGCTAGTGTTCTCCTTTTTTTTTTTTTTGGCTGAATCGGATGACTAGCAATTGTGCAGCCCTTCGATGATGACTGATAGTATTTCAGAATATTAGACAATTTTCGTGAATAAAAAATATGAACAATTGAAGTGGAGACAGTGAGAATCTGGTTAGGTAGTCTTAATCTCAAGACTGCATGTACCAATAGTAGAGGTTGTGTTTTAGATCCATACAAGAGTATTATGTTGCATTATTCATGAAGCATAATCCGATTCCATTATATTCAATCGAAGATATCCTGGTGTGCTCATCGCTTGACGACAAACGTATGTCGCTATCTCCTTGCTCATCAACCAATGGCCACCCTTGCTACTAGATCGTTCATTGGTGGAGAGAAAAAGGAAGATTTCTTGCAAAAGCTTCACGCACGGAACATGTAATCCACTAACTGATCGCCCAGGAGGCCCGTACTTGATTATCCCAACTGAGCTGCACTCTTGGTTCTTAATTAATCCCCGTTCCTTCTCGTTCAATCGATCGCCCCCAACCACAGGACATGATTACTTTTGCAAATCCTCTCGCCAGAACATGAAAACCATCTGACGTGACAGCGGAAGATAGAAAGCCAGGAATCCCTTCCTTTTGCTGATCAGGTGACGAGGCCGGTCACTTTTAAATAATTCCAGTTCATCGAACATACAAGTACTAGGTCAAATATATTGTTTATGTTAGAAAAAAGGACAAGGATATTTAAAATTATACAAGAAAAAGGAACGAAAAGCACGCGGAGCACTTCCGATCCCGAGTTGAACGCGCGGGTCCGTCGAATCCGCATCAGGAGCGATGTCAGTGACCTCACCAGGTAAAGCCATGGCTACGCTACGCTAGGCTCCAATTTTGGGCGGGTCCTCGAAGGAAGTGCGTGGCAGCGTGGGCCGGACGGCCCACACCCCCGTCGCTGTTCCTCACAGTTGTTCGGGGGCCCGAGGCACGTGGCAGACTGCCTTTCGAGGATGGCACCCTGATCTTCTAGAAGCCTGAATTCATGCGATGTTCAGATTTCAGGCCGCATCTCCCTCTCTCTGGTTTTCTATCGTACGGTCAAATGGTTTTGTTTGATCAATTAGGCCGTGAGCTGAAATTTTCATTGATGGAGTTAAGTACTCTTATCTAATTGTCCTTAGTACAGTAACTGTTCTAGCTGAGGCGGTACATATATGGCTATTCAAAACCAATATCGGATAAATATAAATATATACTAACTCCGTCCCATATTATTTATTATTTTGGATTTGTACATAGAGATTAAGAAGAAATAAAAAAGATAGATATAGAAAAACAAGAAAAAAAGATATGAATATAGTTGTATTTAGAAGAGCAAAAAGTGCATTAAAATATAAGTATGATAAAAAAAATTAAGAAAACTGAAAGAATCAAGGATGACAAATAATATAGGACGAAGGGAGTAAGTCGGTATATTCTTTGAGCTTGTTCGTCTAAATATTAAGAAAATTAAGATGTATCTCTATAAATTTTCAAAGTTATTATGACATGTTTGAGTTGTCTCGTGTATTCCCTTAAAAAAAAAGATAAACTTAGACTATGCAAAGTGCGAGCGTTTGGATCAGCGTCAACGATTGACGAGACTAGCCCCACAATGACAATGCATGTTCAATTTCCTCGTCAATAGCAGCCAAGTGCAGCAGATTATTCTTCGCCAACGTTTTGGCTTGCCGATGGTTGCCGAGGCCAGCAACAGCAGAAACCAAGCACACCTGTACCATTTCTAGGTCTAAAAATCCTCATGTAGAAACATGCATCTCCCAGATGTACCAAGTTCAAATTTTAAATAAATAAGAAAATGCATCAGTCCGTTTATTTTAGCTTGTAAGTACAAGCTTAGTTGTTGTTCAAGTTCAGAGTGATGCCAGAAATGTTGCTGTACAGATATGTTGTCAACCAGACAAGTTTGAGTTTTCTCTACGGAGAATCTTGAATGGAAATTCTTGGCAGAAGAAACCTGATAGCTACCGTGAATTTCTCGGTTGAATTTCTGGGCGAAGGAAACGGGCATGGCATCACATTCCCCTATCAAAATGGACAACACCCAGGCAGAGAGAGGCACAGAGCTATCGCGGCCTATCTATGATCTATCACCTCACCTTCCTTTGTCGGCTTCCCAGTGGCGGGCCCCACGCACGCACAAAGACGGGTCCCACGTCACCATCTTATCTCCTCCGCTCCCGATCGGACGGCCGGGACGCGCCTCTCACGCCCTAGCCATGCATAAGCCCCCTTGGAACCTTCCAATACGGATCGGACGGACGGCAGCGGTTTCAAAGCCATCCACGTCAGGTCAAACGTTCGACCGCGTGTCCCCGCCCACCGCGTCGCGCGTGTCGACCAAGCCCGTGGCCAAAACCTCCCGTACGCCCCGGCACGTGACCCTCCGCGTCCATCCGTTCGCTGTGAATCGGACGGTGAGTGATCCCTGATCCCTCAACGTGCGGTGGCTGGCGAGTGGGGCCCGGCGTCGCGACGCGGAAGCGCTGACCGCGCGCCGTCGGGGGACGTGGCCGTTACGGCGTGAGGCGTAGACGGTGACGGTCGCCGTCAGGCTGCGGGGTATATAATGCGTGGCCGCTTTGAGGCTTTACCCTCTTTCTCTGCAAAGATATTAATTATCGCGCACACAAAAAGAGGGGGCGCAAGCAAGAGAAGGATTAGGACACGAGAACCAGCAGAGGAGAAGGAAAAGCAGAGAGAAAGAGAGAGAGAGAGAGAGAGAGAGAGATAGAAAGGCGGTGGCGGAGCTGGATCAGGGCGCCGGGCCGTGCGGATCGGAGGAGGTGAGCGCTGTCTTCCTCATACTAGCTCGTTGGATTCTGTGCTTGCTGCTGTGCTGTGGTTGTACTTACTGTTGAAATTTTTCGGTGTGCCGTTTTGATGGGCGGTTTGATCGGGTTGGGGAGGGTGGGGGTGGTGATCTTTGTGCTGTTTGGTGGCCGTTTTGTGGATACCTTGGAGCAGCGGAAGGGTTCATTCGGTGGATGGGGTTAACTGGGCGAGCTCCCGCGGACAAATTAGTTTGGGATTTGGGGGATAACAGATTCCTTCTGTTCTGCGGCCGCTTCTGGGAGCATTTTGCTTGTTGCTTAGAGACCGCGCTTCCATTTCCGGATCGATGACTACATCTTGCTTTGTATGCGCAGCATGTAGTGCCGTTGCCGTCAATTTGTGCTAGTTTTAGTAGGTGGATCAGTGCTAGTGTACTTATTTTTCGTTTGTTGCTTTAGTTGCTATAATTAGCCATGCGGGATGCATCTTTGGTTTATTTGATGGGATGTGTTCCCTTTTAATGGAACGAAACAGTCCCTTTCCTAGTAGTCTGGTGGATACAGTACTAGTTCGCTGCAGTAATATAAGTACCCCGTTGCAGTGAATGACATGAACTCCCTATCCTGGGAAAAACAATTATTCTCGTTAAAAACGAAGTCCCCTGTAGCAACTGAAACTTTTAGGATCCGTTTGTTTGTTTGATTAGGCCATGGATTAGAAAATGCTATTATCACCTGATCAGTTAAATTGACTTGAATTTCCTGATGACCATCGATGTGAAACTGCTTTGCTGAATATAGTATCTCAAGGGGGAAGAACAAACGAAGTTCTTCTTCAAGGTGGAGTCTCTAACTAAGATTTTAACATGGTCAACCGTGCGTCTAGGATCCTAGAAGTTTCAGACCTTTGCTTACTGGACCGAGAATTAGACTATACAATTTGCCTTCTTGTTTGTGTGATGAAGGCGATGTTGATTCTACAGGGTTGATTGGTCAAACTTCTTGTTGGGAGGCCCCTTCAATGGAATTCAAGAGGGGACCATAGACTGATAGTCAAACTAATAGGTAGGTCAATTGCCTTCAACCAACTAGAGAATATTGGTCTTGATTGTTTATCTAACCAAGGACAAATAAGCTAATAGTATAGGTCAGTTCTCTTAAATCAGCTAGAAATTTTGAGGTTGCTTTCTTAATTGTGAGAGTGGTCAATGTCAGTGCTGATCGTAAGATAGTTGTCCTATGTTTGGTCTCCAAACTTTCTTTTTAGATTTTCTCGATTAGTTGATATTTGAGCACCTTTATTTGTTTCTTGCCTTCCTCTAGTGAATCCTATTTCTAACATTATATTCTGCTGCTTGAATTCGACATTCCGAATACATGATATTAATTTATGCGGGTGTGCTTTTGTTTCGAGGGTAGAACAACGGGTCTATCAGGATTATTGGGAAGCGATTGAAATATTAACAAATGAACTAACTAGCTATGTTGAGTTGCATAACACGAGATGCAAACATGTTTCCAAGAGAGATTGTTAATAATTTATAGTTTAGGTCTTCTGCTCATCAGATCTGACAGTGAGCTTATTATCAGTGACTGTTGACTCTTTTAGCAACAATCATTGTCAAATAAAGCCATGTTGATACATCACTTACTTGAGTGCGATTTACTACCTATCACTGTTATATTACTTTATTTTACCGTAAAATACAGCATGATATGCAGTTAACTATTTGAATGTACCAGTAAAATGTATTTATGTTTAATTTTAGCCTACTGTATTCCAAATGCGATGCTCCTTCTGGTAGATGTCCAAACAATTGTAATGCAACGATTAACTTCTGGTTCCTGTCCTGTCGACATGTTCTGATGATAATCATGAAGGAAAAGAAATTCTCTTTCAGAATATTGTTGTGTTTTTATTTCGAAGATATCGTGTTTATGTACTCCCAGCCTGTTACGCCGCTTTTCATGTGAAACATATGCCCATGCACCTGTGATATGCTCTGTAATAACAAGATTTTACTTTGTCCAAATGCTTGCTACCTATCCTTATGAAATGCTTTGCATGGAAATGGTCGCATAATGTTGCTTATTTTAGGCCACTGCTGGTTTGCTTACGGTTGCTTGTGCCTTCTCCTTATTTCTCTGATTTATATGATGGAAGTTGCACTGGTAAAACAAAATGTTTGTTCTGATTGTTTGTTTGTCACGATCCATGAAATAAGATGTTCATAGTTTTCAGTGTTTTCCTTTGTACAGGTCATGAACAGCTAATGCACATTCGTGTATTATGGACTTGCAGCAGTTATTGAAGTACAGATTGGCATGTACTAACGTGTTCTACGAAATCCCTACAGACAACAACTCAAACTCTCCTTGGCCAGCCAGTCCGTTGAAGTCTGATTTCAGCAACTCCCCGTACACCCCTCTTTCTTCACAGCTTGAGTGTGATAATTTGTCTGCTCTTAGCAATACTCCAGACAATCAGAGTTCTACAGAAACTATTTCAGCCCAACCGATATCACCACTGGAAGCAGACAGCTCATACAGACAGGCAGGTATCATTCTTCGGGAGAACATTCAAGTGAGACCTGATCCATTGTATGCAACATCAAGGCATAATATGCAACACGCTTTACGGGAGATAGAGACTGTTCTAATGGCACCTGATGCTGATGATGCAGCGACTGGTACCAAGCATGAGATTGAGGAGAACAAGCCTTCTCAGCTCATGAGGCAACGGTCAAGAACATGTAGTCATGAATCAAGACAGCCGTCACCAGGAGTTGTCTGGCCGCAATTTGCAAGTGGATACCCCTCAGCAAGCTATGAATTCCGCCCAGAGAAGCGGCAAAGGGAGTTGAGGGAGGATCCACAGAACATCGTAAAGCAGCTGTTAACAAAATGTGCTGAAGCATTAAGTGAGGAGAGGATAGAGGAGTTCCAAAAGCTTGTCCAGGAAGCTCGTGGAGTTGTTTCAATAACTGGGGAACCAATCCAGCGGTTGGGTGCGTACCTTCTCGAAGGTTTGGTTGCTAGACATGGTAACTCAGGTACAAGCATTTATCGTGCTCTCAAGTGCCGTGAGCCGGAGAGCAATGAACTTCTGTCTTACATGAAGATTTTGTATAATATTTGTCCATACTTCAAGTTTGGCTATATGGCTGCCAATGGTGCGATTGCAGAGGCACTGAGAAATGAGGACAAAATCCACATAATTGATTTTCAAATTGCTCAAGGGACACAATGGATAACATTGATACAAGCATTGGCTGCAAGGCCTGGGGGTCCACCACATGTGCGGATCACTGGGATAGATGATCCAGTGTCAGAATATGCTCGTGGTGAAGGGCTGGACATTGTAGGGAAGATGTTGAAAAGCATGTCTGAAGAATTCAAAATACCTCTGGAGTTTACCCCTCTAAATGTCTACGCCACTCAAGTTACCAAAGAAATGCTGGAGATTAGGCCCGGAGAAGCTCTTGCGGTCAACTTCACCCTCCAGCTGCACCATACACCAGATGAGAGTGTGGATGTCAACAACCCACGGGATGGGTTGCTCCGGATGGTGAAAGGGCTGTCTCCGAAGGTGACTACGCTGGTGGAGCAGGAGTCTCATACCAACACAACACCATTCCTGATGAGATTTACTGAGACCATGGACTACTACTCTGCAATGTTTGAGTCGATTGATGCGAATCTACCACGAGACAGCAAGGAGAGGATAAACGTGGAGCAGCATTGCCTCGCCAAGGACATTGTGAACATCATCGCCTGTGAGGGGAAGGACAGGGTGGAGAGGCATGAGCTCCTGGGGAAGTGGAAGTCAAGGCTGACCATGGCTGGCTTCAAGCCTTACTCGTTGAGCTCGTACGTTAACTCAGTGATAAAGAAGCTTCTCGCGTGCTACTCTGACAAGTACACCTTGGAGGAGAAGGACGGAGCGATGCTTCTTGGCTGGAAAAACAGGAAGTTGATATCGGCTTCTGCATGGCACTAACAATAAGTTCAGAACATAAGAAATCATCTCTTATATACGTATATATACTGAATTCCCTGGTCTGCTTTGCAACAAGAAATGCCCTGTGTTGCACATGTACAAGATGCTGTACCCTAGTGTTGCCTATCCACGTGGACCAGGATAATCATTGACATTAGATTGTAGTTGTATGATAATTAAAATTTTCTTGTGCTATAATGTATTCACCAGTGTAGTTGATGGTATCTTGGGTGTACTTCTTAAGGCATGCTCGATGAGTTTTTTGGGTGTACTTCGCCATTTCGATTTTCAAGGATCGCTGAGTTTTTGCCTTGGTGAATCCATCGCTCATTGAAGTGCTGATTGCTGTCAGGTAGTACTATTTAGTGCAAGCAAATGTGATACTACTGTGATAATTGAATAATCTTTCCAAGACAATCGCAGCTGTGTGATAATTACAGCTTTTTTGTTCAATCATGTATTCATCTGTGTTTAGTCGATGGCAATGGGCATCTTTGGAGTATTTCTCGATGCATATGCTCTTGCTGATCAGTAAAGCAACCAAGATGTTTCACGTTTTCCCCATTTTTGGAAAGAACCTCAGTGCTGGTGAATATCCTCTTTCTTGTTATATACACCATTCCTGGGAAGGAAGAATTTCAGTTAGAAGCTCATAGGAATACTGAGTGCTGTGAGGTAAAATTTTGTTCAGGCAAACGCGATGTTATATGATTCTCAAAAACTTTGGGCGCCGTAGTGTCAAGGTACAGTATATAACAGACAAATTGGGCAGGCCGGCAGGGCCGACATCAAGTGATGGTTTTTTCTCGTACTGAATGAATCTGAATCTTTCAGCTGAAATGCTGGGAGATAATGCTTCAGGTATGGAGTGCAGCTAACCTGTGCAGGCCGGAGTTACCATCGCACCAAGACAAAAAGCTAGCATAGGCTCCATTCAGGGGCAGCAGAACAATCCGACTTTCAGAGTTAGTGTTTAGATGTGTAAATAAGTTGGCACAAACATTGTACATGTTGCAACGATTCAGCTCTACCAGATGTCTAGAGTACATAAAAAAATGTTGTTGTATATGGACTCTTTTGTTTTCTGGGAAAAAAAGGGGAAAGGTGGAAAACCAGAAGCTGGGTAAAGTCATAACGTTCCTTTTTCAAAAGAAGTAATTCGATTTGTCTGTGAATCCATAAAAGGCATTATTAGACGATAAAAGGAGCTTCACCATGAAAAGACGGGAATTCGAGGTTGCTTCCCCAGGGCACTTTGAGCTTTAGCATGGGCCTTGCGTTTCAGCTTACCTCATGCTCAACCAAGGGGGCACAGGATTGCATGGAACCGATCTGGTCTGGCGTGCATGGACATCCCTGAAGGTCAAATTCTTTCTCTGGATCGCTCTTCGCCACAGGCTATGGACCTCAGACAGACGTATATGGCATGGTCTACAAGCCGAGGCAACGTGCATCCTATGTGATCAAGCTGCGGAAACGCTGGAGCAACTGTTCTTCACCTGTATCTATGCACGGGAGATCTGGACTACCATCCTATCCTGGATAGGCATAGCGCCACCATATCCCACAGATGCAGGGTGTTTGGCGGACTGGTGGCTAAGCGTGAAGAGGCTGGTGCCGGCTTCCAAGTTAAACGGTTTCGACTCTGCCTTCATGCTGATAGTTTGGCACCTGTGGAAGGAGCGCAACGCAAGGGTGTTCCGCCAAGAGGCAATGACGCACCCCAAGTGCCTTCAAAGAATCAAGGAGGAAGGAATTTTATGGGTTTTTGCCGGGGCGAAGGATTTAGGCTGTATAGGGCGCGAGTAATCCGAGTTGTAACCATGATTGTTCGTGTTAGCCGTGGCCTGCTTCTCGGTCATCTTGTAATTCTGGTTCTGTAAACTTTTCTTCTATCAATCAATGATATACAGCTATCCTGCATATTCGAGAAAAAAAAATAATACACAGCTGAGTGCTTCGATTTTTCCTGTGAAATCACAATGCACATCAATTGACTATGCTTAAGCAATCACGTCTTGTCTTTTTCAGAAATTCAGACCCTATCAAGTCTTTGTTTCTTTTTCTTTGTCCAGAAGTTCAGCAATTAACTAACTGGAACGGCAAGATCGTCATATCCAATGATCCAACAGACAGAGCATTACACAGGATCATTGGAAAACTGATCGAATCTTCAGTTCTCGCACAGATTTCTTTCACAAAATTTACGAAGAACACGTGTAAACAAAAGTTTACGAAGAACACTCGCCTTTTCAAACCCACACCATGTTCAGCGGGGCCCTTATCCACATCTGCTAGACCAAAGCAAGGACGGGCCGAAAGGCGGGAGCGGGACTCCACAGGCCCAGCCTGTCTGGCCGTCGGATCAACACGGGCCATCAGGATACGGACTTCGACGGAGGCTACTCCTTCCCACCGGCCGCCATCTCCAACGTTATCGGATTCCGCCGCCCCCAGTTCGCCGGAGCTTGGGGAACGACCGCCGCGCCATGGCAGGAGCCTTTGGTCTGCGTGTCGTGCCGCGCCTCGCTGCGCCGCACCCTGGGGGGAGAAGGGGTGGCGGAGGAGGAGGCGTCCGGGATGCCAGCAGCAAAGCGCTGTAAGTGGGGATAGTCTTAAGCTCTATGAATGCGAATGCCTTACAGTTTCCACTGGATACGTTTGCGTCAAAAGGGTGATCCCGTTCAAAGCAGACGAAATTGACTTATGCCTTACGAGGTAGTTGAAGATGGTTTTAGTGGAATGGTGCGGTCTGTCTTGTAGTATTTTCGTAAGACGTTCATTTGGATTCAAGGAGGAGGATTCCTGTGAGAGGATTCCATGATGCAAATATTTACTTCAGATCCTCTAGATGCGTAGTAGTAATACATCGGGTTATTTTATTTACGGTGCACAGTGAAGTAGCTATATGGAGTTCAAGGCATAGATCCATCAGTTGCATACCTAGTATTATTGGATCGAGTGCTACCTCCAATTTTTTTTTCTTGAATAGCAGGAATCCTGCTACAACAAATGTCAGTTTCTTTCCTACAGTTTGATGTTGTGGCCAGGCAGATGGGCTGCAACTGCAAGACATCCTTTTTTTTTTTTTTTTGCTGGCTTCCTAGTCCAAGATATATTTATGAGAAAATAATGGTTTTTAGGAATGCTAGCGCATGTAGTTGTAGTAGTAGAAAGGTTGATGCATTATTTAGATTCATTCAGTTTGCAACAACTGCTGCCGAGATTATGATGTGTGCTCAGTGCTCGGACTTGATTTTTCATAAAGTTAATTTGCATTTATTATGGTCATAGGGTGTCAAAGAAGCCAAACAAGCAGCATCATTTGTGGATCAGAAAGGAAACAGCCGGGTCAGGGAAGAAAGCTGTCCGTCTTGTTGATACTGTAAGATATGATATCACATTGTCACACTTCAGTTATTCTCACTCAACATGTGAAAATCAGTTCAAGAAATACTGTCTTCTGTTACCGTACTTTCTTTTTACTATGTTCTGATAAATTAATAAAAAGGTTACTATTATTAGTGATGACCTTATGAGGCTTAAGAAACTGACGTTTCTTAAATCAGTGTTGCGAAATTATATTTTAGATTTCAAAGCTACCAAATGAAAGGGAAGCTGTATATGGTGCATTGGACAAGTGGAGTGCTTTTGAGCCTGAATTTCCTGTTATAGCAGCAGCAAAAGCTTTGGGGATGTTGAAAAGGCGAAGACAATGGCTAAGAATAATCCAGGTACAGTTCTTATGGACAGAATCTATTAGTCAAGATTACAGCTATGAATTGGAACTCTGTTATGCACATGCAGCTTCTGATAGCAAGGTTGTTTTTTCATCGACCTAACAACTTTCAATGCTTTTCATAGGTAACCAAGTGGTTGATGAGCAAAGGGCAGGTGCTGACATGGACAACGTATGATACTCTTCTGATGGCACTTTTTATGGATGGAAGAGTGGATGAGGCTGAGTCAATTTGGAATACCATTATACAGACTCATACACGCTCGGTGCCTAAGAGGCTGTTCTCTAGGATGATATTGATGTATGACATTCGCAACCGTCAAGACAAAGTTTTGGAGGTTAGATCTGATTGTTTTTTACTTGTAGGCTTAAGTGTGCACTACATTTTGGACACTCAGCAGTAGCCCAATGTCTGACTTATTTCCAGCTAGCTATTTTTCTTCATTTGAGTTGAATTTGTTGAATAAATTATTCCAAAATCGGTCAATCTATGCTTTAGTGCTGAAAAATAGGTAAACCACATTTACATCATTGTTCCAAAAAGTGATACTTTCCGTACAATTGCCTTCCTAGTAGTGATTATACCAATAAATTGGAACATGAAGGGCAATCCATCCTTGTTTGTGGCCAAAAAGACTAAATCCAGCTGGTTAATCAGAGTTGATACCTGAAAACTTGTTTGCCCAGAGGAAGCGTGAGCATCTTATTCAGTTCTCCTTGCCAATTTCAGATATATGCAGATATGGAGGAGTTAGGGGTGCGTCCAGATGAGGATACAACAAGAAGGATTGGAAGAGCATTTGAGACTAAAGGCCAGAATGACAAACACCAGTTTGTCCTGAACAAACACTTGAAGAAGTGGAAGTATATCCATTTCAATGGTGAGCGTGTTCGTGTGCGGAGGGACGGCCCATTGGCTTAGTAGTCCTTGTCTGAACTGCCACTCCTAGTTCATGTAAGGTGGACCAAAGCCGAGATATTGTATTGTTCTAGCCTCTACGGACAGATGAGAAGTGGATGGGTTAGCAAACTAAATAGATAGTAGCAAGTAGTTACAACATACGGATTTGGGTACTAACATTGAGCCAAATATATGTGATGGGTCAAAGTGGTCAATTTAACTCTGTACAATTGCTTGTGTTAGGTATCTGAAGTTTTCATTAGAATGGTGTTTTGCTATGTTCTAAAATTGCTTCGTTGAACAGTGTTTAGCTACTGGAAGTCATAGGCTCATTAGCCCTCGTGGTCGCTTGGTGCCTACTCTTTTTTTTTCTCTTGCTGTCTATACATGCGATCCAACACAGCTGTTAGATCCCGTCGAGCTCAGTATCAAATGCTCGAGCGAGTTTTGTTCCGTTTGTTCTGCACTTCTGCCTGACACTCAACCTCGGTAAGGCTGATTGCGGTTGATTGAAGCTCGGATGCCCACTACATTGCCCAATAATGCCAACCCTTGTGCTGGCGCTGCAGCCACACATTTGGCCGCTCGTGTCCCAATCTGGTGCCGGACGCTTTGGCATGATCTGTCTCGTCGCCACAGAGAAACAGCGACGCAGCGGCCGTTTCTTCTCTAATCCCCTGCGCTAAACCAAGGGCGTGCAAGCCGTGTATGGTTCACTCAGTCCAGAAAGGTCGATATGAGCAGACTCGGCGAGGCAAGCAAGGCCAAGCCTCGGTTGCCCGTGTTCGTTCTTCGTGACGGCACTGGAAGCTTCTCTCGGTACACGGCGGAACGCGTCCGGCTGCGGTGACCCTCGGTTGCGATCGCGCTCGTTCTCGTGGATAGCTGCAGATGCTGAAGCGTTTGGTGGTTGGGCCGGCTCTGACGTCCACCGCGTTCGAGAGCCACGGGGACGACGACGACAGAAATCTGCGATCTCCCAACTGTTGCCGGATGACCTGTGCGAGCACATGCGGCCCGCTGCTTCATCCAGGGCTTCAAGATCTGACTGCCACTAAACAAAATTTTGGATCTTGAACGATAGTGTTTTAAATTTTATCTTTTTTTATTGGGAGTCAGTCATCTTTTTAATCTATTAGATCTAGATCTAATAATTTATAATTATTATACAAATAATACTATAAAACAAAAATCAAAACTTAGAGTAGCAAACCATTAATTAAAAGTTTTCAATCAGCTAAAAGCTAGAAAACATATTTTTTATTTATTAATAAGGAGTATCATCTCATCTGCTCCAATGCATGCAATCTATGTCCCACCGGGTCATTCTGATCCCGTATGACCAGATTTCGAAAGACCTTGGTGTGTTTCTCTTTTCTATGTTTTCTTTCTAAATGCTACGGGCAGCCTTATACGCCGTATTTTTAATAAGTTCAAAATCAGAACATAATATGGCACACCTACACGTCTCGTAAAAGAGAACAAATTTGTTTTTGAAATTTTTATACAGGCACGTGACACAATATAGGTCACATTTTTTTCAAGAGATTTATTCAAAGGTTCCTAAATATAACTTGTTTATGCTGTGCACAAAACGCAACTACTATCAATTTTTGTCTTATTCTAATTTATTAACTATCCAAAGTTGGTTTATAGATTATAAAAAACAGGATCAAAAAAATTCTCACTAATTTTTATTTAAAAATCGGTAATCAGTTCTAGAAACCATAGCAAGAAACCAGTTTCTAAAAAAGCTAAAACTGATGCAAACATGATCTTATTTGCTACTTGTTGTCCCCATTAAATCAGGGTTTGTTCGATATAAACTTTCTCATACAAATACTTTTTTAAAAAACTTTCTCATCCTAATCTTATCCGGTTTGGTCATTTACCAATAATTTGGTCACTAGTTTGATAAAATTGCCGACCAGTGATTTGGTCACTACCATTAGCAAGGAGAGAGAATCCTATGTACCAAAAATTTCTAAGAAAATTTAAGTAATGTATAAGCAATGACAAAGGTTGGCTGCAAATCAAGTACGACCTACACTCATCTTACAAAAATTTTATGGCATTGAACGAATTTGACAGTATTTGAACTGCCAAACTTGACCAGAGTCCCCCCTTCTTTTTCCATTGAGGTTGAGTTCCCAAATTTTTGTCCGAAAATTTGAAAAATAAATTAATAACACGTGAGAAGGTAAGTTTGGCATCCTATCAAACTTGCCTTGTAACTCCGATCCAAGTTTGGAACACGAGGTTTCAAAAAAAAAAAAGTTTGGAACACGAGAGACATATGGTTTTGAACAACTTAGCAACAACAACACGAGCATGACTAAAAACGTACGCCTTGGACCCACGTGCCAGCGCCAGGACGAGGAAAAACATCCCGTTGCTAGTACAGAACCAGGAAATGGAAATCCACGACAAAACGTGCCTGACCCGATCCCGGGATTCTCCGCCCGCCCGCTGACATGCGGGCTCCACCACGTCGTCTAGCCGATCGCTTCCCGTTATTTATCTGCCCCGCACACCTCGGCCGGGCCCGTCGTTCCCCTCTCCCGGAGCACGCGCACACTCTCCGCAGCCGCAACGCCGCCGCGCTCCTCCGCCGGATCCTTCGCCGCGAGACATGGCCGGCGCGGGAGATGACGCCGGGATGGATGCCGTCCAGAAGCGGCTCATGTTCGAGGACGAGTGAGCGCTCTTATCCTCTGCCTCCATTTCCCTTCCTCTTTGTGTGTAATCGTGTTCCTGTACGGCCGTGCTAGCTTGGCGATCTGCTCTGTTCGCCCCCGCATCCGTTCCGTGATGCGTTTCTAGATTTGATTTGATCGCCTCGGGACAGAGCGGCCTCCTGCGCCTGCGGATCTCGCCGGCGATCAGAGCGCGGGGATTTAGCTTGTGGGGCTCCCGCGGCCGAGCCGTGGGGATTGGCACCTGAGAGTTGTTTGCAATATCCATTCCATCGTGGCGTGTATGACCATGGGCCATAACTGGCTGGGGTCGCGGATCATCAGTTCATCACATTTTCGTCTCACGTGTTTGGTGTGCCGTCCCGCAGCACACCGCGAGTGTACTAGTGTCACCGAAATCCGGCCACGCTGTGCGTGCACGCCATAGAGTCCGGTTGGCATGGTGGGGAAAGTATGGAAACGGTATTTTTAGGACAAAGAGTTAAGCTGTTTCAGCATCATAGCATTTTTTTGCCCCCACATTTTGGTTCCGTTAAGATTTGAGAATCCCTCAGGTCTGAACAGTTATTTGTACAATCATCATTGAAGTCTTGTATGCCATAAGTTTGATCTAGGACTAGGATAGTAAGTTCCTGGCATATGAGCAGGAACCAGGAAGTACTTTTAATTGTCAGAACAATGCTGTCCTTAGCTCTTTAACAAAGCTCTAAAGCAAAATTTAAGTTAGATCTGGCTCAGGTGAGCTGTGAGCACGGGTCAATTTTTTTATTTGAATTTTGGGGTTACTGGATTTGCGTAGTCAAAAAAATAGTAAACCTTTTCTGAATTAGAGTGTTCACCTAAATATAGAAACTGAGTCAATCTCGAGCTTATATAGAATTGTGTTCTTTTTGTTGGTCAGAGTGTTCTTTTTAATCTGAAAAAGAAGACCATGTTTTGTTTAGGTACATTGAAATCATTCATCATTCACTAATTTTTTTGTTGCCTGTGCTTGGCTTGATGATTCACAGATGCATTTTGGTGGATGAGCAAGACAATGTTGTTGGCCATGAATCAAAATATAACTGTAAGTCCTGTTCTTCCAAGGATATGTAGTTGAATTCAGTGCCCTGTTGATAAAATCATGTTGCCTTGAATTAATTACTGGGACTGTTCTTAACTCTTTTGTTTGACATTCAGGCCATCTGATGGAAAAGATAGAATCTGAGAATCTTCTTCACAGGGCCTTTAGTGTGTTCCTTTTCAACTCAAAATTTGAGCTTCTGCTTCAGGTTTGTTGAAAATATTGATTCCCATCTCTCTTTTTCTTTACCTTCTTTCTTTTGTTTGTTTTGTTTGCGCTTGTGGTTTGGTTTTACGGGGTTTCATCTCTAGCCTACCCCAACTTGCTTGGAATTAAAGGCTTAGTTGTTGTTGTTGTTATTGTTGTTGCAGTTTCATCATAAATCTTTCCATATCAATTCAACCTGACAAAGGGCATTTAAGAATTGACTCTCTTCTTCCTATGTCTGAGGCTAAACTGACAAGAGAAATAGGTTTCCTGATGTGCCAAGTTTCTCTGGCTAACATAAGATGTTTAGCTGAAAGTTTTAACTCATGCCTTAAATTTAAATCACTACAGAAAAAACTGCAATTGTGTGAATGCTCCCTGCGAATTTGTGCATATAGGCACAATTTTAAACTTAGGTGTTCTCCTGGTAATTGCTGATGTTTAACAATTATGTCTGAAGTTGCCTTAGATGCTGTGGCTCCCTCTGCATATTAGTGTACATGTTAGGTTGACTTGTTGCCTGAGATAAATACATTGAGTAGCGACAGAAAAATGGCTAGATGTAACTTTAGACGTAGCAAAATTATCATGGAAAACATTCAAGGATTGTGGGTCAAAATGTCCACTGTTTCATCAAACTGTTTCTGATTAATTATCTTTCTACTCTTGCAGCAAAGGTCTGCAACAAAGGTTACATTTCCTTTAGTTTGGACTAACACCTGCTGCAGCCATCCTCTGTACCGTGAGTCTGAGCTTATCCAGGAGAACTACCTTGGTACGTGATTAAAAAAAAACTAGCAAACCTAACTGTTTGTCCTTGTTTACTTTGCTTCTCTAACCTTTAGTGATTTTTCATTTTCCAGGTGTAAGAAATGCAGCACAGAGAAAGCTCTTGGATGAGCTTGGCATCCCAGCTGAAGATGTCCCAGTTGACCAGTTCACGCCTCTTGGTCGGATGCTTTACAAGGCCCCATCTGATGGAAAATGGGGCGAGCACGAGCGTAATTTCTTATCCTTGGCATG
Source organism: Eleusine coracana subsp. coracana (assembly GCA_032690845.1). Classification (NCBI taxonomy): domain Eukaryota; kingdom Viridiplantae; phylum Streptophyta; class Magnoliopsida; order Poales; family Poaceae; genus Eleusine; species Eleusine coracana. Next base: position 50,412,268 of record CM064430.1, read on the forward strand.
TACTCTGTTTCTAGGAATCAGTTTTAACACTAGAATTTCTTAGCATGAATTAAACGTCATTATTGGAATTCTTTTGTCACAACTATAAAGCTGTTAAGACTATCTCCTAAATCCTTGTGGTAACACAGTTTGCTTTCTCATTCTCAGTTGACTACCTGCTGTTCATTGTCCGGGATGTGAAGCTGCAGCCGAACCCTGATGAAGTTGCCGATGTGAAGTATGTGAACCGCGAGCAGCTCAAAGAGCTCATCAGCAAGGCAGACGTCGGCAAGGAAGGCTTGAAGCTCTCACCCTGGTTCAGGCTGGTCGTCGACAACTTTCTTATGGGATGGTGGGATCATGTCGAGAAAGGCACACTAAATGAGGCCGTGGACATGGAGACCATCCACAAGCTGAAGTAAGAGCCTGCCACTGCCAGCACCGGCGTGGATCCAGTGATAGCGTTTGATTGTTGTTGTGCTTCATGTTCACACTTTACACACTTGTCTTTGGAAGTGGATTTCTGTGTCGCTAGACTGAAATTATCACTTATTTTGAACTGGCGATGAGTGCTGTGGGGAAGAAACTCTAGATTACCTTTGAGGGGGCTTGTCTATGTTTTTCAGCGACTGCATTGGAAACTTTAGATTACTTTCACTGGTCCTTGCACAATTGCATACATCTGAATAAGAAAGCAATAAGAGCTTGCGTTGCCTTGTGGCTTGGCAGATGTTGTGCGGCACTGATGTCTTCTGGTTGCTCCACCGACGGAGCCTGCTAGGAACAGGGATTCTGTTCCAAGAAACTTTTGGAATTTAATTCAATTAGATGAAACTCATCTGTCTCTGGTAGATTGCTCTTTACATTGTCAGTCCAAATGTCCAATGTTTGGAGATTCCTTATGCCCCATGATGCAACCCTAAACAAATTCATAATGTATGTCACGAAATAAGTGTCATATGACACATTGAATACTGCATCAGGAAACATATAGAATCCCCGCACGGCTTTGTTCAAGAATTCTGTGTGTCCGCGCTATAGAACATGTGTGCAGATTCATCCTGCTCTGGTAGTTTGGTAAAATCGGTCAACAAATGAAAACAGCGCTTGCTCCAAGCTCCATCCATCTTACAATGCGCATACTCTTTCAGACCGTCGGGACACGGGCAAGTCTCTACATATAACTAAGGTCGTGCCCTACTTGCCACGGCACCACGTACGACATGAACCCCTTTTTTTCTTATTGAGAAGCAGATATATGGATATTTTCTTTGCAAACACCCTGATGACGATGCCAATCGATCCTTGACTCTACACATAAAGGGAGTCCTAAAAGGTGATACGCGGCAGAAGTACGCAAATGAATGAAGATGAACCCCTCAACCACGAAACGTGCAACGATCTTGGAAATTTTTTTTTGGAAAACGAACCCCTCAAACACGAAAGGGTATACATGAACGAAAAAAGGGTCCTCGCATTTGCAAGAGAACTGTTACACCCATGGAAGATTAGGGCAAAGCATTTAGGTTGTTGCAATCGCCTTTTTCGCGAACAATGGGCAGAGGGCAGCAAGCGGCCAAGCGCGTTGCCAGCATTCACCTTCGACGGTCGAATTTGGATTCCCGCCGACGGTTCCCGGACGCCGCGCGAGTCGATCGGCGTCAACCGCTCCTTGGGCACTTGGTCAACCGTTCCAAATCGGCTTGGTCAACCGCTCCTTGACCCTTGTTGACCCGATCCCTCATCGACAGCGCTGCTGCAGCAGCCATGGGCGCAGCGTCGGCGTCCAAGCGCTTCAACTTGCGCGGCGTCGCGCCGGCGATCGTCTTCCTTGTCCTCGTGTTCGTCGCCGGCGCAACCTCCACGCTTTATCACAAGGGCGCCGCCGCCGCCGTCGTAACCGATCGCAACACCCCACCACCGCCGCCGCCTAAGATTCTTCGTGACGGCTCCTCCGGAAACCAGCAACAGCACCGGCCATCACCACCAGGCAATGGCTCGCCGCTGCCTCGAGGCATCGTGCACGCGACGACCAACCTGGAGATGGAGGCGTCGCTGGCCGGCGACCCCGAACAACATAGTAATAAACCGCAGAAGGAACAGAAAAGGAAGAGTCTGTTGGCCGTGCCGGCGGGGGTCAAGAACAAGGCTGTAGTGGACAAGCTGGTGACCAAGTTCCCGGCCTCCCGACTTCACCGTAATGCTGTTCCACTACGACGGCGCAGTGAAGCAGTGGGCCGACGAGTTCCCGTGGTCGGGCCGGGCCATCCACGTGGCGGCCCAGGGCCAGACCAAGCTCTGGTTCGCCAAGCGGTTCCCTGCACCTAGACATGGTGGCCGACTACGACTACGTCTTCCTATGGGACGAGGACGTCGAGGTGGACGCCTCCGACCCGGCCCGCTACCTCGCGCGAGGGCCTCGAGGTTTTGCAGCCCACGCTGGACCGGGCCTCCGAGATCCACCACGCGCACACAGCCCACCACAGGGCGGCGGCGGCGTGCGCCGCGGCGCCGGGTGGGTGGAGGTGATGGTGCCCGTGTTCTCGCGCGCGGCGTGGCGGTGCGCGTGGGGGATGCTGCAGAAGGTGGGGCCTGGATTTCAAGCTCGGATACTGCGCGGGTGGCGACCGTGTGCGGTCAGGTGGCGGGAGTTCAAGGAGATGCAGATTTTCGAGAGCCGGTGGAACGCGGCTGCCGCGGAAGACGAGTCGTGGACGGATCCTTTCGCCGCCCAGCCGCCGGATTTCTTGGGTGATTGAGCCTGAGCGAGCTCATAGCAGCACAAAGTAAACAAGTGACCTTTGTGATAGAAAGTGCTCTTTTTACACGCAATCACTGAATAGTTCGAGCGAGTCTAGCAATCAGATTTTACCTCTTTTTTTTTTTTAGGGCAAGGATTTTACCTCTTCTGTCCAAACACCTTTATCACCAAAAAATCAGCCCAACACCACGCCCTCAAAAAGAAAAATCAGCCCAACACCACGTCAAAAGAAAAGGAATATAAAAATGAGCCCAATAGACCTGGGCTATTACAATGCGTCTGGCCCAGGAGTAGCCCACATGGTTTTATACTAATCAGTCCAAATTAATGGTCACAAGAATACAAATTATCTCCTCACACGGCGCAACGCAAGGCACGCATCAGCCGTAAAATTGCCAAGACTCCCAAGCAAGTCCCGACGCGACGCGGAGGAGCCGACCGATCAGGCGCGCCAAACCAGCATCTACAGCAGTCGCAGCCGCCCATCCACCGGCGCCGGCGGAGCCTCGACGGCCACCGCGCCGGCCGCGGCCATGTCGAAGAAGAAGGCGCTCACGACGATGACGCTCAAGGACTTCCACGGCGGCTCCATCCCCTCCGAGCTCCCGCTGCCATCCGCCCCCGGCGTGTAAGATTTCCCATCACCAAACCCTAACCCTCCGCTGCTCCGCTCCCCCCCAATCTTCGATTCAGCTGATGAGGCCACGTCTCGTTCTCTCGTAGCACCCCGCGCCCGGCGGACCGCCCCGTGCCCTCCGCGTCCCCCGTGGCGGCAGCGGCGACTCGCCCCCGCGTCCCGGCCGCTTCCGCCACCGCAGCCGCGGTGCCTTCCATCTTCACCAACCCCTCTCGCATCGGCCGCCACTTCGACGAGGACGAGCGCACCCCCTTCGAGCCTTCCGCGCCGCGCCGCGGGCCGCCGTCGCCCGTGCCGTTCGCCCCCGCCCCCGCCTCAGCGGCGGCATCCGCCAGATCTGGGTCCGGGAACGCCTGGGGCCCGAAGAGTCCGGCCGCTCAGGTAGCGACTTCTCCGGTGGGCCCTGCCCCAACCGGCGGACAGATCTGGTCCGCGACGCGCATCGCCCAGGCCAGCGCGGTCGAGAAGGTGATCTCCGGGAGGTGGAGCTCGCCCAAGCCCTCGTCCCCGCGGGCGCCGGTGTCGGCCCCGTCGGTGCAGGCCCACGTGCCCTCTCCGGAGGTGGAGAGGCCACGGTCTGTTGGTGTCAGAGACCTGGACGGTGGGGTAGAAAGGGGCGCGGCACCAGTGAGGCCCGCGTCGCATGAAGGCAGGGTTGGGGATGGGAGCGATAAGGAGGTGTCAGAGAGACCCAAGTTGAAGCTGCTTCCTTGGTCCAAGCCAGTCGAGGCTCCTGAACTATCTCCCACCAATGTTGAAGAGAAGCAGGTTGGTACCTTTTTTGTTTCTCACTTGATCAGATAGCAAATTGAATTGTGATGATTTCTTTGCATCCGATAGCAAAATTTGTTAGAGGATAAGTGCCAGTCTGACCAAAGTGCCTTTTGCATATCTTGTGCAACAAATATCCATGGAAGTGTTACAAGATTGTGTTGTGTGGTTCTGTGCTCCTTTAAGGTTTTGTTTTCATAATTTGAAAGAACTATCTAACTGAATCATTCTTTTCATTGCTGATCTCGATCACAACTGTATAGGTGCATCAGGTACAGGTTACTGCAAACCTCATGAAGGTTGAGACGAACGTCATGAAGGTTGAGCCTGTTCATGATGTGCCTCAGAATGTCATGCCAACTAAAACAGGAGTTGTAGGAGTAGATGCTGAGAGCAGGGCAACAGAGCGGCCGCGATTGAATCTGAAACCCCGTTCCAGTCCAACGGCTCATTCTGAGGAAACTGCTGCAAAGGAAAGGTATGCGATGTTTAGCTTCTGTCCCTATTTGAAAATTGTTGAAAATTAAAATGCAGTCAATTGTTTTCTTATTTATGTAAATTTACTTATATCTGTTGCCTGTCATATATGTAGTAAACCATGTAATGTCACCAGCATCTTGTTGGGTTTTTGCACTCCAACTTGAACATATCATTTATGCTAACTGATCTATGGTTACTGTCAAGTACTCCCTCCGTTCCAAAATTGTTGTCGCTATTGATTTTTTTTGTTAGCTTTGACCATTTGTCTTATTCAAAATATTTGTTCAAATACGAAAAGTTATAAGTTATATTTAAACTTTGTCTAGGGATAAAACAAATCATGAGAAAATATATAATATTTTTTTAAAACTTTTTGAATAAGACGAATGGTCAGAGATAACGAAAAAAGTCAACGGTGACAATAATTTTGGAACGGAGGAAGAGGTGGAACACAGGAACTGGTTCACTGTGTTCTGTTCTGTTACCTTTTTATCTCTATATTGCTATGTTATTTTGACTTGTACCTGTTAAGAAGGTTAACATAGTACTTGCCAATGTTTTTAAAGCGCTAAGCGCTGAACGATTGCCAGTCCACTGTTGAGTCGCCTTGTCGATCTGAGCGGACGACTAGGGGCGATTAGGTGGCTGAACTGTGGACTCTAGGCGTCCTAGTCGTCCAGACCTCCCAGCCCCTAGGCGATATATATATATACACACACACACTTATATAGTAGTATTTCTTAAGTAAATGTCAGTTGAAAAAAACACATAGAAGTGCAGTTTACTTACCTGTTTGAAGTGTTGGCTGATCTCTCTTGGTTGACCAGCTGGCAGCTGCACCACCTGCAACTAGGCCTGGTAATGGGTCGTGGCCCGCGGGCCCTTTAAGGACCCTAACCAGCCCTTACTCATTTTTAGTTCAAAAATGAACTAGATTTCAGCCCAGCCCTCAAAAAATTTAGTTCATTTTTTCGGCCCTTTTACCAGGCCTACCTGCAACCAAAATCCTTAGTTAGAATTAGAAATTTAGAATCTTCAACAACTAAACAAAATCTCTTAAATAATTCTATGACAAGCAGAGCAAGCAAGCATATTAGCACTCCACTCTCAGTTCTCAGTTCTCACTGTCTTAAGTTATCACTCCACTCTCAGTTCTCACTTCTGAGTTCTCACAAACGAATCGATTCGCCTTACCAATTTATAACCGGACCTCCCTAAAACCTAATCAACTATGAAACACGGATACTTCAAGGTGCATAGTATCGGATACTTGGATAAGTATCCGATACGGATACGCGTTGGATACGCATCCACCAAGTATCCGAATAAAAACAAATAGTAGAAAATTGGATACTTCAACCGATACGTATTGGGCCTGTTTGGCTTGCTAGGCCCAGTATGGGATGATTCCCAGCCCACCAGATGGCTGTGTACTGGCTTTCCTGCCAGCCTACATGATTTGTAGCATTTGTGCATTGTTTTGTCATGTTAATTTGGGTTGTCTTATGAACTCTTAACTCCTGCTAAGCTTGTAAGCCCATATTATAGCTCAAATTATTGTTTTATTTTCTTTTTTTAAAAAGTAAAACGTATCCACATATTGGGTTTTCTAGAAAAATGACGTATCAACGTATCCGTATCTGCCGGATACCGATACACATATCCGTATCCGTGCAGTGTAGCTAATCAAATCCCAGACCCACTTGCCAATTTGAAACAACTCGTCCACGTTCAAATTGCACGCCTAGGCGCACTCAATCGTCCACTAAACGGACGCCCAGAATTCTGGGCAGGCAGATCGCTTCGGTGTGCCTGAACAGGTTCAGCCGAGCGTTTTCTCGCCTAATCGACGCCTAATTGGACGCTCAGAAAACACTGGTACTTGCAGTAAATTCAAATTTACCTGTATTTTGACAAAAATATATAACAAAATCCTTGTTGCACATAGCTGATGCTTTACTTATAAGTATAAAACAGGTTAGTTGGTGCTGGTCACCTTCAGCTCCCTTGAGTGATTAGTATGTAGAAAGTGTATTCCTAGTTTCTTACGGCACACCATGTGTGGAGTGTTTTTGGGTGATGGTCACAGGGCAAATGTTTTAGTTCTCCGTGTTAAAAGAAACTCTACCTCTACTTTAAAAAGATCTGTGAGACTAGTGGATAAGGAGAAGATCCATATGTGGAGTGAATGGTTGTGATTGCAGCAGACTAGATGGTGGATTGTTTAACCTCGTTGCACTCATCCATCCCCTAATCTATAAGTTTGGAATATTTGTTTATGTCTGTTATTACTGTTGTCTAATGCTTTTATCAAGTTAATATTCGTATGTTACTTGGCAATAAGATATTTGATATGAATATATGATTCACCTTTGAGGCCATCAAATTTTTGTACTGCATATGATATATGTTTTGTCAATGTTTTGATGCATATAACTTTATACTGGTATTCTGAGATGATTTTGCTACTTCAAAAATTTCTTAGGCCATCCCTATTCGGTGGCGCGCGCCCTCGGGAACAAGTACATACACCGTTCCTTCTCTTTATGAACCTTTCAGTTTTATGCTATTTTCATTTGTTTCTGTTTTGGCTGAATCAAGTCTGAAGCTATTCTTTATAAACACAGGTTCTCAAAGAACGTGGAGTAGATGTTTTGGCAAGTGATCTTGAGAAGGCTTCATCAGTTGGCAGGTAATTAACATATACTTATTTGTTGATGGAGTTAAGTTCGGATGCTATATTTTGCACACAAGTTTAGTGCTACTTGATCTTGGTTGCCTGATCTTGATTGTTCAAAGTCTTCTATTCTTAGTATCAGAGGGTGTTTGTATTTACATTATGTAGCACAATTTGCTCATCTCTTATAGGTAGTCGATTGCTTGGATTATAGATGATTGATGCTGACAGTAATGATAGTGAGTAATGTAATGAAAGACATGTTCTTCTAGAAGCTGTTGACTTGTCAGTTGTAATGCATTTTGGCAGGATAATCTTTTAACAAAAAAAAATTCAGATCATAATGTAGTTATGTCATTGGTAGCATTTTAATGAACCTAGGAATGAGGCTGATGTAAGAAACTGTAGTGTTTGCGCTGCAACCTTGCATTTGCATGATTTCCTGTCACACAATCATTCATAGTTGGAGAAAAGCATATTTATTTTTTTTTCTTGCTGATGGATGTATCTGTCATTTTGTAGGTCTAAAAATGAATTTGCGAAGGTTGAGCAAAGGGTTGATGCTATGTCCATTAACTCTTCTGTCGAAAGGGCCGAGAATTATTCAACTGGACATAGAGGCCCAAGGAATGCTGATAGGAAAGACTTCAAGCGTGACATGGACAGAGGGGATGCATATAGGCCTACACGGCGGGAGGACGCCAGGAAGGGTGCTAGAGATGTGGAGAAGCCGCTTGAGCAACCACGCCCAGAGCCTGAAACCTGGCGTAAGCCAGTGGAGCCACCAAAGCCTGAGGTTACCACACCTCGATTTGGGAAGATGGCAAGTGCACTGGAGCTTGCCCAAGCCTTCTCAAAGCCCATGTCTGATAATGTGCCGCAAAGCCGATTGACCAGTGTTCCTAGTCCAAGAGCTCCTCCGAGTCCAGGGGTTAGGGATCAGGTTGGTTTCTCTAGGCTCACTGACAACAGGGGATTACACTCTGGTCCTTCTCAGCGAAAGATAAACGGCTACTGATCTCTTTGGCACGCATATTACATGTGCCATAGTGACACACAGATCAAGTGTCATGGCCTCAATGAAGCGCTCTGCTTTGTCTTCATGTTCAGCTTTTCTGTTGTGGGGAAGCCACTATTGTTGCTCTATTGAATAGTGACATGCTCAGCAAACTATAAAGGTTCCTCTCTTAAGTTGCTGGTCAATGATCTATATAACTTGGGGTTCATTTCCTCTCTTGATGACGAGAGATGAGAATTTGTGAACTATTTCTACTTCTGTTCTACAGCCTCCTATCCGTGATTAAGTATGCTGGGGAATAATTGCTGCTTGAGTGCGTGCTACTAGGTGGATGTGCCATGTATTTCTGGCATGCTTGGTTTTATAACGTTGCCTTTACAGCATCGTATTGAAGTGCAATTTTTGGGACTTCTGCTCATATTGTGCAAAGAGCCTGTAATTTCATTGTGTTGCTTTCACATGGGTCTGAAGTAAGATTAGCTCATGACTTAAGGATAAATAGTTTTTATATCTTGTCTGTACATGAATTCAAGGATAAACGGGTCTTTGAAATTTCACAGGGTTCATGAATTCTGGTGAAATTATTAAGTTTTCCTTTTTTCAAAACGTTGGGGCATCGTCTAGTCTCTAGTTCTGTATAACAGCGGGCGTAAGAATAATCACGAAAAACGAGGGAAACGGAAAGGCACAGCCCAAGCGTTAGATAAACCAGTACAGTAACTAAGATTACATTTGGAAGAGTTGTATGCACATCAGGATCACTAGCTAGGACTAGGAGATCACAGTAACTAAGAGATCACATTTGGAACTTGGAAGATTTCATGTTGGGAGCACAAAGCAGAGCTGCTGTCGCCACCGGTCCGCCACGCAGTTTTGCTCGTCAGAGCTCAGAACAGGAACGCCGTCGGCGTGAAGGCCGGCAGCACCGTGGGCGGTCCGGAGTACCTGCAGGCAGAAAGAGAGATCTGAGTCGGCCGATAATGAAGCAAGCGAGTGCCATGACACGAACGGAAGTGAGTAATAAAAGACAAACGCTGAATTTGTTCTGATCTACTACGTCATCTGAATATATCCAGAAGACTGCAAGTTGTTCAAACCTTGAACTGCTGATGCAATTTGCAGTTCATATGCTTATCTATTCGTGATAAAAGACGATTGTTGGTTGGGCAAGTGGTCGCCGGTTTTAGTTCGGATGACCACGGAGCAGTCACCTGCGCGGTGCAGTCCGCAGATCAGCTTGAGTTTGACCAATACTAAAGCTGGCAATGGGTCCCTTTCCTTTTGTAACACATGCACTAAGAGCATCTCCAGCAAAAGTCTCTAACTAGGTCCCTATCTCAAAATTTATATGCTAAATTTTTTTTTTACTTCAACAGGGCTTCAATATGAACATGCATTTTACATGTGCATGTGAATTTCTCCCTCTCAACCCTAACTTCTTGAGCTCCTATTTTTACCCACAAAATACTGTTCATGGTGAGGCTCACATTTATTTTAATTTTTTTCCCTTCTCCTTCTCCTTCCCGATCCCGATCTCGATCTCGATCGGGATCTCCTCAACCCGGTGGCCGCTGGCACTCGTCGCCCCGCCCCGCTCGCTGGTCGCTGCCTGCCCCTGCCCCTCCCCCTCCTCTCTTCTCCCTCATACGGCCGCGCCCTTCCGCTCGCCTCTTCTCAACTCGACGGCGCCGCCGCTCATCGCCCCGCTCGCTGGCCGCCGCCTGCCCCTCCCCCTCCTCGCTTCTCCCCCGCGCAGTCGCGCCCTCGCCCCTTCTCCCCGTCCGTTAGTCGCCACTCCGCCCACCGGCCGCCGAGCCCCACCTACCGGTCGTGATTCTTGTGCAAAGATATTGGCGATGGAGGAGGCGCGACGGGCTCGGGAGAGCAACTTCAGGACGAAGCACGGCGGACAGGCACTGGAACGCGGGCGGGCGCTAGAGCGCACGCGGGGCGTGGCGAGATGGAGCTCGGGGCACAACACTAGAGCTCGGGGCGGTTGGGGGAATGAGGAAGAAGATAAAAACCGATTCACTGAATGATAAGCGGGGTTCACTTGTCAGGAAGAAAAATAGGGGCTAGGCTGAAAATATGACTGGAGTTAAATCGTTTTTGAAGACCCGTATTCTCTAAGCCGACCTACAAATAAGAATTACGGGCTTAATTTTATAGGTTGGGCTGGAGATACTCTAAGGAAGCTATACATAACAGTACAGGTTCATGATTCCGCCGATAGGTGGTCCATTCAGTTGCAGGTTTGCAAATGCTAGGACAATGACACTGCAATTTGAACTGCAACTTGATTGATTTTGCAAGGTAAGCTTTGATCGTAGATGTAAGCTAGAGAAAAGGAATTTTGACCCGGGAGAGAGTAGACTTTTAGGTGTCATCCAACGAAACTAGGTTGCCTCAAGGTGACCAACTAGCCAAACTTTTTCGATGGTTATCCGAAACCAGAAGATAGCGTTCACGTCGAAACCGCAATGACTCGGGATCGGGAGCCGCGTGCGCAGCAATGAACTACAGGGGCCCACACAAAGCTCAGTGTGGGCCCCGCCTGGCAGTGACACGTACTGACGTCTATCCCGATTACTGCCGGTGGGCCGATCACGAAGGTGGAGCCCACTCGCTGATGTCAACGGACGCGTGGCCATATCTAAGCGCCCCCTCCCTCCCTGATTCAACGAATCAACGGCGCTGATCTACCTTCACCCCTCGCACCAGTCGCACGCTTGGGAACTCGCCAGAGAACTGAAAAACTCACCGGAAGTAGTCGTAGCTCGACCGGGCCGCGCGAGGAGGCGGCCTCGCCTTCGCCTTCCTTGCCGGCGCCGCCGCCGCCGGCTTCGCCTGCGCCACGGCTGTCGCCGTGGCGTCCTCGGAGATGGCGACCAACGTCGGCTTCCACGCCGCCGCCGACCCCGACGACGACGACGGCCTCCGACGCCGCTTCTCAGCAGGAGCACTGCCGGCGGCGGCGTCCTCCTGCGCCGCGGCCGTCGCAGGCTCCGACGACGTCGCCGGCGATGGCCGGCGCGCGCGCCTGACGAAGGCGAAGAGCTTCATGGTGTTTCCTTTCCTTGGCTGTTCTTTTTTAGTATGCTTTGCCGTTGAATGGAAAACGGTAGCTGATCTGCATCACGGGAGGGTTTTATTATTTGTAATGGGCAACAGGGGTTGCAGTACGGGTCGTTGGATTATGAACAACAGGGGTTGCAGTTGCACCACTTGTGTGGTTGCCAGAAGTGCAAATGACTGAAGTGCCCTCGGTTCCTTATTGGCTATTTTGTTACAAAAAAGTTGCAAAAAAAGGTCTGCTTTGGTTTCATCACCATACCCCATCCGTTCTCATATTTTAGCAAATGGATCACAATAGAATGGTTCAACGAGGATTTGTATTGAACTTGTCTATTCTTTCTACTGCTAAGTAACAGTAGCACAGTATATATATGGAACTTATTAGTTGTAGCACACAGTGTGGCACTTAAATATTTCAAGTGCGGTCCATGCCAAGTTTCAACTAGTATTAATTTGCTTACAATATGTTGTCCCTTGTCCGTGCCATGCCCCGAAAGAAAGTGAGACGCCAACTGCCATGCTATTTGTTAAAAAAAATCACAACTGCTATTGGTTGGATCTCGATATGGTAAACTGTTCCTAGACCTCTTCATCTGGACAACCACGTAAAAAATTAATAAATTCGAGTAAACTATAATTTTGATTTATCACAATTGGCCAAACACAATGGGACAATTGGAGTTTCTCTCTCCCAGCAACTCTAGCTAATTTTTCAGTAGTCGTGTGTTAGTCTGCCACAAGTCCAGCTTGTTGAGAAAAAAGGTTACGGAAATCAACACTTGCACGCGTCACCTGTATCTTGACTAGTGCATACGCATGGTCATTTCTTTTGTTATCTTTCTTGGGTGTAACATGATGTTATGCACGATAAATTTGGTGATTTACTGATTTCTACGCATGCAACTGAAACTTACTCCAGTCTCCTATTTCAGTAAATAAATTATACACTGCTTTGAATAAACCGCACATGTACTTTTCCTAACATCATCCAAATTGCAATAGCGGTTGTGGTAGTAGTGTTGAGGTAAAAAATGAGAGAGAGCTTAAGTTTGAGAAAAAAATGTAACTAGAATTACTTTTGGAATCACAAATCTACCAACTCTCTTGCAGCAAAAAGTTATTCACATCCTATTAAAAAAATATTCGCATTCTGGAGGTCATTGTTGCAGCGTATGCGATATCATGTAAATTGGAACGACCCAATTTTTATGTCACCAAATGCATCGTGTGACAACTCCTCTTATTTCAATACAAAACCTTTAATCTTTTCGTCTAGTACTTTGTAATTAAGCACGAAGTTTTATTCTTCTTCTTTGTATGAGGTTACATGGGCCCATGGCTACTCTAAGATCAGAGTATAGAGGCGATGAATGGGCAAAAGCCAATAGTGCACCCTGATTGTCTTGTATTATTTTCTTCTTTGAAAAATACGAATAACAAATGTGATGTCAACACCTCAACAGACGCATGCACATTTGTTTATCGTTCTATCTTTTTCGGATCACAAATCCAACACAGTAGTATCTGACAAGATATGCATATGAGGGAAAAAGAAAGACTCGATTAAAAAAGAAACATATTTTCGAAAAAACAGATGCAAAATATTGATGACTGAAGATAAACTAGCAAGAGAAGTCCTTTTGCAGCTCTAAAACTAGGTTTTGGAACCTAAATGGGTTTAATTTTCATTCTTTTTCATAGTAAAACTACTCTCTAATACCAAGATTTGCAGGGTTAGTTACAGGAACAGATAAAAATCTGTGCACCTAAAAAATGATATGTGCACACCGTTGTTTCAAATATGTTGTGGAATGCAGTGAAGAAGTTCATCTTTCTTAAACAATTTCCAGGATGTTATTTCCTGTAAAGTGTTGTATCTCACATTTTTATACAGTTTATAGCACTGAAGGAAAAAGGAGAAGAACACTGAGCCTCGGGGTGTCGATTTGCAGGAGAATCTGTGGATTTGGAATCCAAACACACCATAACGAAAGAGAGAAGAAGAAAATGAAAGAAAAGTGATAAAGATTACAAAAGCAACTACTGAAAACAAGAGTAGACAAATGACTGTTAATGTTAGTGACAATGAGATGCGCTATGGTTGATTAATCTTTAAGGGGCCGTTAGGTTAATCTGATATACATGTCTTTTTGTCATCTTTACCCTATACTCATCATCCATCGGTCAGTTGCCTGGAAGCAGGCAGTGACAAGGAGGCCTACTGTTCTGTTTTCAATCTTATTCTGCTCAAAGAGTGTTCTGTTCCACTCAGCACTCCTTACAACATTAGATGTTCTGTCTTTCAGTCTCCACCGATCATTAAAAAGGATGAGGAAATGATATGCAGTCAAGCTTGAAAGACAGAAACTTCCGACGAGCGAGAAAAAACAGGGAGGATAAAGGCAAGAAAATAAATAAGGCCCAAGAGTGTCATGGTATCACGTTAAATCTTTAAAGTGATGTCTTAGCTTTTTATCTCCTAGTACAAGAACCCAAACCGTTCCATGTGGCTCTGCCTGAGTTAGTGGGAGCTAAAGGGCCTTTTGCGCTATCATATGACAAGAGTGACGGAAAATAGTCTTGTTTCATTCAGGAACAAAGGCAGCTTGCTTTGGCCACTGGACAAGTGGAAAATTTAGGTTGAATCGAACCAAATAGAGGCTTGAGAAGACACCAATATACATCACATCTCAGGTTGCCCTTCTGAACCGGTGAGACGCCAATACAAAGCAAATTTGGGCCATGCCTCCATGTGCAAGCTTTCCCTAGTTGCAGTGTCTTCTCGAACTGCCCATGGTTGCTTCCTACTGGCATTTTTTTTTGTCATTTTGTCAACTCTTCATCAAGTCTTTATCTAGTAATAAACAATAAAATTATCTTTAGCAGCTCTTACTGAATTTAGCATCTCAACTTCCATGGTTGCACAAACATTGAGCACTTTTTATCAAATGTAATAAACAATGAAATTACTTCCTCTATCCCAAAATATAAGTATTTGAAGGGATGAGAAAGAATGTCCAGATTCATAACATCCTCAATGAATTTGGACATACATAATGTCTAGATTCATTGGGAATGCTATGAATCTAGACCAAGCCTTCAAATGCTTATATTTTGGGATAGAGGGAGTATCTTTTATGAACAGCTGAACAAAAAGCAGGGCAATGGGCCAGAGAAAGCAGGAACGACTTCACTACTTTCCCACAAACCAGGACAAAAAAAAAAAAAGAAACAATTTGGACACGTTTCGTGTCGGCAGTCTCAAAGTTTCAAGACGAACACCAGCGCTCCATCTCAGTGCGCTGAATATTTCTGGGAAGCAAGGTATTGATCGCTGAATGAAGCCGGCGAGAAAAGTGCCCAGCCACGCTGTCGTTAGCCTTGACATCCCTTTCTCCCCATCTTAGCATTACACCGTATGTGAAAGATCACGAACCCAAGAGCACTACAAATCACGTACCAGTGAATGTTCTATCCATGGATTCATCGGCACCAAATAAAAGCTAACGCCGAGCAGGATCAACTGGAGCGCGAGATGAGATCCGAGTGAAAACGAAACGAAGGTGTGCGTCCTCTTTCCGGAGCCGGATCCTTTTGGCGTCTCTTTCCAGATAGGCTCAACGCTCTATAGACGTCTTCCTTTATTTTCCCTCTCGCGAGGCAGTCGGTTTCATAAGATCGAGTAGTGGATGCTGATTGAGCCCTGTGTTTGAAGCCGCCGGGAATAGGATGGGAAAGCCTAGGTCGCACGTGTTGCACTGTTCAGTTGTGAGGAATCGACGTCTCTACTATGCAGGAGTTCCTGGCTTCATGCACCTTTTTCTCCGATGAAATGAAAACGTGACGATGGAGACTTGAAACAGTGGGAGTGCATTGTTTCTCTTGTTCTGGGAGGCGGTCATTTTAACTTTTGGCAGTGCTGCCTTCTTGTGCAGGTAAACTGAGTGCTATGTGGTGTCTGTCGGCTATTCTGTTCCAGTTCCAAAGTTTGGACAATACATGAACTTCTTGTCACGATCTTGGGGATACAGAGCCCGATCTCCTTCGCCATCAACTCGATCCGGGATTCCAGATGCTAGTCCTGTCTTAAGCAGTAGATCAAGGACCAGCTAGCACTTGCGCAATAATCCATCCAGCATGGAGCGATCCTGGCTGCATGTTAGTACATGAAAGGAACTGAAGGCTGACAACAAGTTTGCCCATTGGCTGGAGAGATTCCTAGGGGACGGGACCGTGCTAGCACAGATTCCTAGGGGACCGTGCTAGTAGTAGAAAACAGAGATCCCCGGCCGGCGTGTCCGTCTGCTGCCCTCCGCCGGCGTGCACAGCGACGCAAGAAGAGAGCGCCCTTAGAGTGATCTGATGATGAACGTGCAATTTCGTGAGGAAAAAAAAATCATACTAACCCTTCCAATAAAACTGTACATATGTACTAGTCGGAATATATATGATCTCTGTTTTAGTACAGAGCTGTAAGGCGATAGTGCTGGCGCGTGGCGCGACGTCGATCTAACGGTGGTCGTGCCAGGCAATGAAAGGGGCGTGCCGTCCCCGTCACGTTGATTTTTTCATTTTTTTGAGCGAACCCCGTCACGTTGATGAATGATGATGACCGGTGAAGTGTGAGAAATCTCTGTTGGGCCTAAAGCCCAGACACGTCGTCTTTGGGCTCCAGTGCGACTGTAGGGATCTGATCAACATTGGGCCCATCGTTAGAAACAGCCCAGGGCAACCGAGAGGAACAGAGAAGAAGAGAGCCTGTGAGTCTGTGACCCATCGACGGACGCCATCCTCGCGCCGCCAGAGGCCGGCGATTGCCAACGCCGCGCCGCCAGACGAAGGTCTCCCGCACTCGCGAGCTAGTAGGCAACCTGTGTTGGAAACGCTAGCTAGGCGTCATGCGCATGGCCTCTCCGTGATTCCTGTGGTCACGTGGTCACACGGCTTGCAACAGAAAAGCGATGGGGGAGTGCTGCATGACTCTCCCAAATCTTTTTTTTCCTTCTCTCTTTTTAGTTGAAGCAGATGTAAGACTCCTCCAGGATCTTGCCACTACGATCACGAACGTGAGAAAAAAAGATTCATGGACGTGGAGACAGGCGTGAGCGCGGCGGAGGGGGCGACGGCGAAAGCAGCGCCGCCGGCCCCGGATGACGAGACGGCGGCGGGGTGGAAGGCGCCGGCGGCGATGGTGCTGGTGCAGCTCTTCAACACGGGGATGGTGCTGCTGTCCAAGGTGGCCATCGGCGGCGGCATGTTCGTCTTCGCGCTCCTCGCCTACCGTAGCCTCTTCGGCGCGGCCATCATACTTCCCTTGGCGCTCCTCCGAGAGAGGTGAAGTGCACACGCGTGATGCATGCAGCAGCTACTCGATGCATATCGGAACAATAACCTCAGAAACATCCACTAGAATCAGCTGTTCAATTCAAATTGAAGCTGGATATCATGTGATTTTCGGAACTGTTACTGTCTGAATATATAGGATCGCATCCTGATCCTGTAACCTTTTCTTTTCTTGTTGAATTACTTGTGATAAAAACAGCTCTAAATGGATCTTTCTTTTGTCTATTGTGCAGGGGAAAGTGGAGAGAGATAGACTGGTCTGCCGCTGGATGGATCTCGCTCAATGCGTTCATTGGGTAAATATGTTGACCAAATTGAAAGCAATTTTGGATCCTCTCCCAAATATTCTTGCTTAGCTTCATTGGTTTATACATAAACATGATAATAAAGTATTATAGTACTATACAAAACCGTCTGATTCCACACCCTCTTTTCTTTTCTGCAATCTAGATACTTATATTTGATACATTTTACTTATAGCAAAAGCATAAAGTATTTAGTATAATCCATTCTGCAACATCCACTTACGTTGCTAATTTTTCTGCTCCACTCATCCCATGCAGATATGCTGTGCCAATGAGCCTTTACTACTATGGCCTGCGGGACACGACCGCATCGTATGCAGTCATCTTTCTGAACATAATCCCTCTAACTACCTTTGTACTGTCCCTAATATTCAGGTAAAGCTTCTCTAGTTTTGTAGCCGACATACCCCCATAATGCAGCGAGGGCAACAAATGCACCCACTCAGTTTTGATATTTCACATTATATGATCATGCATGTCTTGTCTATTAAAATTTTGAAAACTTACAACATCTTCGATCCTTGATGGGGTAGCTCCCACTTATTTTAGGATGTAACCCACCCTTTTAGGCTATAATGATACAATCCTATAGATATAGGGTCCAAGTCCAAACTTACTTACTCCACGATTTGCAAAAGAAAAACAAAATGGAACTCTAAACTGAGACACATGCATATGACTAGGATGGAGGTATTACAAATTGGTAGCTTAGCTGGATCACTGAAGATTGTGGGGGTTGTTGTCTCTGTCGGAGGCACAATGCTCATCAGCCTCTACAAGGGGAAGACGCTGCATCTGTGGAACCCTATTCTTCACCACCACAACGAAGAAAGTATTCAAGTTGCCAGCCATCAGCTACGGGGGACGATTTTGTTCCTGGGCAGCAGCTTCATGTTTGCTTGTTGGTACCTAATTCAGGTAATTAATTTGTTGGGTTGACCAAAATTTGAATTTTATTTTTTATTAACAAGATGTGGCTTAATTTTGATGGTGTTTTCTGACCATGATGCAAAGCAGTCTAAGGTTCTCAAAGTTTATCCATACAAATATTGGTCATCTATGGCAACATGCTTGGTTGGAGGATTTCAGACATCACTTGCTGGAGTAATATTGAGGAGAGACAAGAGCGCTTGGAAGATAGGATGGGATATAAATCTTGTGACCATCGTATACTCGGTAATTTCACATGTTTTTTTTTGCTTTAGCACTTCTCTTTGGTGGTTCACTAGGAACTAAAGTATTGACAAACCTGGTGCGAGAAACATTACTAGTACATAGTGGTTGTGGAAGGAATTTGCAGAGAATGTATTTTACTCAACTAAGAATTAACATTATACCATCTTGGTTATAGGGGGCGCTTGCAACAGCGGGGAAATATAGCCTGAACTCGTGGGCTGTGGATAAGAAAGGTCCAGCATATCCTCCAATGTTCAGCCCATTATCAGTAGTCTTCACTGTTGTGTTAGGTTCCATCTTCATCGGGGATGACATTACAGTAGGAAGGTTTGTTGCCTCTCTGTTCTTTCCGGTTTCTATAACGCACATATTCATATGCTAATGTATTTTTCTTAAGAAATACGTGGGCAGAAGAAGAGTATAAAATGCGACATCTCTAATAATGTGACGTTAACTAAGACCTGATTATTGCATTGTACAATCAATTAATTGACTCACGAAGAACTTGATCAAATTCCTCTTCTTTCTTTTTGAACACGCAGCCTCATCGGCACGGGAATGGTCATTGTTGGGCTCTACGTCTTTCTCTGGGCTAAAGCAAAGGAGCTTCCTATAAAGTAAATATGTCACAACGTACTAAATATGTAGTCAGAGGGTACATAGGCATTGACAACTGTAGAACCATCGTACAACAATTTTGCATATGAAATATCTTTATTTATGGCTCATAGTACTCTTTTGATTTTTGTCCTTATACTTGGAAGGAACATTATACAAAGGGTGTGTTCATTTTCTATGGTCTAAATTTTAGAACTCTCATATCAAAGAGAATTTTACCATTTAGGAGTACTAAATATTGTCTAATTACAAAATTAATTGCAGAACCGCTAGGCTAATTCACGAGATGAATCTAATGAGAGTAATTAAGCCATGATTAGTAAATAGTTATTGTGGCATCACTTTAGCAAAACATATATTAATTAAGCTCATTAGATTTATCTCAAAAATCAGCACCCGTCTGTCAAAAAGGTTTTGTCATTAGACTAATTGAAATATATTCCTAAAAAGCAATATTCTCTTTGATGTGACTATGTAAAGTTTAGAGGGCAGGAAATGAACACACCCTAGTTCTACTTGAATTTTCAATTTTTGGGAGAAAAGAAAGTTGTTATTGTTAGAGACTATCGAACCCTAGGCACCGATCCAAATGAAGCGGAACTATTCGACCTTGATGGTTCTAGGTCTAGGAGCTAGCTAGAGGGAGAGTGGAAAGAAGTTACGATCGAAGGAGGTGTTGGAGGTGGATACGGCCACAGCCAGTGCTGAGCCATCGGTGGCCATGGCATCGGTGTCGAAGGGGAACCGGCTCGATGTCGGCAATGACGTGTCGGTGTAGAAGATGGCGTCGGCGAAGTCTATGTCGAGGATGTGGCACGACGATGGTGATCTTGTCGCTTGATGCGCCCTCTCGATCTACTAGGGTTTGTGGGTGGGCTGGTGGTGGCAGTGAACCTTGTGTCATGTGCTGCCTCGGCCTCCATCCTTGTTTATATGGCACAAGGTGATGGGGGCCCACCAACTAGACGAGCTAGGTGACGCGATCAGTGCGCGTGGTCAAGGGTGTGAGGCTGTTGGGCCCAAACCACCGAGATCAATCTAACATTGTCTCCCTTGATCTCATCTTTTATGTTTAATCATGACTATACACCCTTTTTCGATCCATTACATCACAAATTTGTGCATCGAACATGTTTCACCGGCACAGTCAATCGCCATAGATTTGGCTACTTCACCCATATGCATTCAGTGGCAAATACTTTAACTTTTGGGCCCTATCTTATACTTAGGAATCAAGGAAGGCTTTCCCTTAACCCCATACCGGCTACATGTTCCTTGAACACGTTGGCTGGCAGACCTTTTGTAAGTGGATCCGTGAGCCTTCTTTCTATTCTAATGTGCTCAAGACTGATTGTATGATCTTGTACTTTGTCCTTCATAACATAATGCTTTATGTCAATGTGTTTGATAGCACACACGGAGGTTAGCCAATGAAAATGGGAACTGACAATGAAATGGGAACTGACTGTGTTGGGATCTATCTAAACTTTGGGTTAAATATTTTGGCCTCTGCAAGGCTCCCTCACACACGGAGGTGAGCTAGCGAGGGTACTCTTCCTCTCCATAGATAATACAGTGTTTGGGGCACCGATTTTATTGGTATTCTATTCATAATATGAATGGCGGCTTTTAACGCCTCCATCCATAAGCTCAACGGTAGGGTGGAGTAACTCATCATGTTGCGCACCATATCCATCAAGGTACGGTTTGCCTTTTAGCTACACCATTCTGTTGGGACTCGCCCGGTGTAGAATACCGGGCAACTACATCATTCTATTATCGGAACCTTGTAAAGGGTTGAGAGCCTTGTCCATAAGGTCTATGCCGACAATAGTACTCCCCCCCCCCCCCCCCCCACGGTTAGATCTTAATATTTTAATCTTTAAATCATGTTGATTTTCAACTTCAGCTTTAAATATCTTGAATTTATTCAATGCCTCTGATTTTACTTTAATTGGATAAATATAGCCATATCAGAATTAATCATCTGTGAATGTTATGAACGGGTCATAGTCATACACACTTTTCATAGCAGAAGGAACACAAATATTGGTATGAATGATCTCTAAGCTTCCTACACTTTGTTTTGCACTCTGTTTAATTTTCTTTACATATTTTCCTTTAATGCATTCGATGCATTGTTCTAAATATGAGAACTCCAATTTATGAAGAATATCATTCTTAAAAAGTCTCTCTATTCTCTCCCTCGAAATATGGCCTAAGAGACAATCCCATAATTTCGATAAGACATCAGGAGTTCCTTTTCTTTTCTTGTTTACTTTTAGCAACGAGGACACATCATCATTCAGATCATGTATAACATTCACATTCTCACAAAGTGATAATAAATAATGCATGTATTGTAAAAAAAAAAGCAAGACCAATGCATTATCATAGCTCACATTTTCCACTTCCAAAATGACAATCATAACCATCATAATCCAAAAGTGATACACTAATAAAGTTTCTTTGCAAAGAAGAAACATAAAAGACATCTCTAAGCATAAGTGTGAATCCATCAGCTAGTTCTAGAAGAAGATCTCCAACGGCTTCAACTTCTACTTCAACTCTATTAGCAACTCTAATGGAGCTTCTTTTGTTTGTGTAGTCCTTGTCGAATGGAATCCATGTAAAGAATTTGCAACATGAATAGTTGCTCTTGAATCAATCCACCAGGTAGATTTTGAATAACCAACATATAGGGATTCATTTATAAATGTAATAATGTTCTCGCATTTCTTTGCCATGATCATCTTTTGAAAGTCAGGATAATCTTTCTTGTAATATCATGTGTTCTTGCAGTGGAAACACCGATCTTTCTCCACTATGAACTATTTCATCTGAGGTTGGTGCTGAGAATGATTTAATTTCCCTGTGACTTTGAGGAGGATGGTTTATAACTCTTCTCTTGTTATATTTTACATAGTTTATAGAGCCACCATTTGCATCCTTTATTCTCTCCTCCTCTTGCACACAATTAGCAATGCTTCTCAAAGTTCTATTTCTCTGGGTTCATATTGGTTTTGGCAAATTAGTAAAAAAATTAGACGTGTCAAGAAGTCATCCTTGATGCTGGGATTGGCTTCAACTTCGATGCCAAGTTTCTCATTCTAAATATGTGGTCTCTTATGCCACCTCCAGTGTACCTCGGTGTCACAAGCTGCTTTATCAGCTGTGTAGCATAAGTCTTTGTAGATCGAGTGAACTGAGCCTTTATTCTATTGAGGTACTGAGTGACACTGCCACACTCTATGATTGAGCCCAATATGGTTGGCTCAATCATGTTCTTTACCACAACCAAACACTTCTTGTTGGCTAAGGTTCACTACTTATGCTCAAGGTCACATGACATTCTTTTAGGAGCAAGTCCCTTTGTTTGTTCTGCCACTCAGCATCATTCTGATTTTCACCTCTAACAGGGTCAGTAGGTGCTACAGGACATGGTGTGGTCACCACCTAGTCCACCTGCTGACCCTGTGAGAGGTGAAAATGAGAATGATGTTGTGTGGCAGAACAGACAAAGGGACTTTGCTCCCAAAAGAATGTCCTATGACCCTGAGCATAGGCAATGGACCTTAGCCAACAAGAAGTGTTTGGGTGTGGTAAAGAACTCGATTGAGCCAACCATATGAGGCTCAATGCCAGAGTATGATAGTGTCACCGAGTACCTCAACAGAGCAAAGACTCAGTTCACTGTATTACAAAGACTTATGCTACACAACTGATAAAACATGTTGTGACAAAGAGGTACACTGGAGGTGGCACAAGAGACAACATACTAAGAATGATCAACTTGGCATCTGAGCTGGAGCTAATGGATCTGGCATCTAATATGACTTCTTGATCCATCTGACTTTTTGCTCCTTGACAAAACCGTTTGATAACTTTGTTATCAAGTACAACATGAACCCATAGAAATGGAACTTTGAAAAGCTCATTGTTGTTTCTATGCAAGAGAAGGAGAGAATAAAGGATGCAAATGATGGCTCTATCGTCAAATATGTAAAAGATAACAAGAGAAGAGCTATAAACCATCCTCCTCAAAGTCACTTGGAAAGCAGCCTTAGCATCAGCCTTAAATGAAATAATTCATAGTGGAGAAGGATCAGTGTCTCCATTGCAAGAAGAGATGACATCACAGGAAAGATTGTCCTGACTTTTTGAAGATGATCATGGAAAAGAAAGGTCAGAACATTTTTCTATTTGTAAATGGATCCATATATATTGATCATTCAAATTCTACTTTGTGGATTGATTCAGGAGCAACTATTCATGTTGAAAATTCTTTCTAGGGATTTAGGAGCAATTATTCATGTTGCAAAGAAGCGAAAGTTCCATTAGAGTTGCTAATGGAGTTAGAGCAGAAGTTGAAGCCATTGGGGAGCTTCATCTCGAGCTGCTAGCTGATGGCTTCACACTTAGCACTTAGAGATGTCTTTTATGTTCCTTCTTTGCAAAGAACTTGATTAGTGTATCACATTTGGATTATGATGGTTATGACTATCATTTTGGAAGTGACAAATGTGAACTATGGTTTAATAATAAATTCATTAGTCTTGTTTTTTTTAATAATACATGATTTATTTATTATCACTTTGTGAGAATGTGAATGTTATACGTGATGTGAATGATGATGTGTCCTCATTGCCAAAAGAAAACAAGAAAAGGAAGAGAACTCCTAATGTCTCACTGAAATTATGGCACTATTGTTTATGCCATATTTCGAGGGAGAGAATAGAGAGATTAGTTAAGAATGATATTCTTTCTAAATTGGAGTTCTCAGATTTCGAATAATGTATAGAATGCATTAAAGGAAAATATGTAAAGAAAATTAAAAAGGATGCAAAACAAAGTGCATGGGTTTTAGAGATCATTCATACAGATATTTGCTGTCTTTTTCCTATGAAAAGTGTGGATGGCTATGACTCGTTCATAACATTCACAGATGATTACTCTTGATGTGCCTATATTTATCTAATTAAAAAAATTAGAAGCATTGAATAAATTCAAGATATTTAAAGCTGAAGTTGAAACAACATGATTTAAAGATTAAAATTTTATGATCCGACTACGGCGGGGAGGGGGGGGGAGTACTATGGTCGGCATATACCTTATGGACAAGTCCCTGGACCCTTTGCAAGGTTCTTACAAGAGAATGACATAGTTGTCTAGTATTCTACATCGGGCGAGCCTCAACAGAATGGGGTAGCTAAAAGGCACAACCATACCTTGATGGATATGGTGCAAAACATGATGAGATACTCCACCCTGACATTGAGCTTATGGATCAATGCATTAAAAATTGCCATTCATATTCTCTAGATTACCAAGCAAATCGGTGCCCAAAGCACCATATTAGTTATGGACAGGAAGAGTACCCTCTATAACTCACCTCCGTGTGGGGGGAGCCCTGCAGAGGACAAAGTATTTAACCCAAACCTTGGGTAATCAGATCCCAAGACAATCAATTTCCATTTCATTGGCTATCCTGAAAAGTTAAAAGTTGTCATTTCTACTATCCACATAGATACACAAAGCTTGTAGAAACAAGACATGTTGTCTTCTTGAAAGACAAGTTGGTAAGGCAGGAGCATGGTAGCTCGAGAAATTGATCTTGAGGAAAAGCTAGTGTGTGTGCCCACTTCGATGAGTCAACAACCTTTCTTCTCACTACATGCTGATGTTGCGCCTGCAATGCATGACGTTGCAATGCCAACACCTATTGTTACCCCTCCTGTGACATCAATGAATCAAAATGAGGAACTTGTCCTTCAAGATCCAACAGAACCTATTGCCTCACATGAGGGGGAGACACAACAACCTCATGCAGAGAATGTGCCAAATGAGGAGGCCCCTAGAAGGTCTCAAAGAGTCAGAAGGTCAGATATCCCTGATGACTATGAAGTATATAATACATAAGAGTTTCATATTGAGGATGATCCCACCTTATATGAAGAAGTCATGAGAGGCTCTCACTAATCTGAGTGGTTAGAAGCTAGGAAAGATGAAATGAAATCTATGAATCTCAACGATGTTCCGGATTTAGAAGAAATTTCTAAAGGAGCCAAAACAATAGGTTGTAAATGGGTCTACCAAAGAAAATATGACTCTAGAGGGAATATAGAAAAGTTTAAACCATGACTTGTGGCAAAAGGCCTCACACAAAGAGAGGATTAATTACAATGAGACATTTTCTCCAATCTCTTAAAAAGATTCCTTCAAAATTATAATGGCACTAATGGCACATGACGATTTGGAGTTACACCAGATGGATGTAAAGATGACATTTTTAAATGGGAATTGGAGGAAAGAGTCTACATGGCACAACCGAAAGGTTTTTTTATGGAAGGAAAAGAAAATATGGGATGTCATCTAAAGCGATTTATTTATGGATTAAAGCAGGTTTTAAGACAGTGGTACTTGAAGTTTTATGGAACGATAAAGAAAATTTAGGTTTCAAGAGAATGTTGAGGAGAATTGTATTTATACAATGTTCAAAAAACAGAAAAATTATTTTCCTAATTATGTATCTTGATGACATTCTACTAGCAAGTATTGATGTCAGTCTACTACTGGAAACAAAGAAGTTCATGTCCTCAAATTTTAATATGAAAGATCTCGATGAAGCATCATATGTTTTGGGCATAGAAATTCACTGAGATAGAAAAAAATGTGCATTGGGACTGTCTCAAAAGACATACATAGGAAATGTATTGGAGAAATTCAATATGCTCAAATGCAGGGCCATGCCTGCTCCTATAGTCAAGGGTGACAAGTATGGGGAATGACAATGCACTAGGAATCAGTATGAGCTCAATCAAATAAAATTGATTCCACATGCTTCATCTGTAGGAAGTTTATAATATGTGTAAGTATGTACGTGCCCTAACTTGCTTTTGTTACTGAGTTGCTTGGCAAATTTCAAAGTAACCTAGACTCGAAGCACTAGAAATTAGTAAAGAAATTCTTGCAATATTTGCAAGGTATGAAAGGTCTCATGTTGACATATGGAAAATTAGATTCACCCTAAATAATGGGATATTCAGATTCGGCTTTTGTGAAAGATAATACAAAGTCGACATCGGGATACATGTTCACTCTTGCAGGTGGAGGTATTTCATAGAAAAGCTCCAAATAGACTATCACTAGTCTATGATATATGATAAGTTTATAGCACGCTCTGAGGCCACGGGGCACATGAACTAATTGAAGAATTTCATACCCAGTTTGAAGGTGGTTGACGGTATTGAAAACCCGCTAAAGTTATGCTATGACAATTAATTTGTAGTATTGTACTCTCATAACAATCAGTTAAGTGGTGCTACCAAACGCATTGACATAAAGTATTATGTTATGAATGACAAAGTCCAGGATAACACAATCAGTCTCGAGCACATTAGAATAGAAAGAATGCTCGTAGATCCGCTTACAAAAGGCCTGCCACTCGTCGACATGAGTTTAAGGGAAAGTCTTCTTTGATTCCTGGACTATCAAATAGGGCCAAAAAGTTAAAGTATTTGTCACCGAGCTATCAAATCTATCAATGATTTATTTAAAATTATGATGAAACATGCTCTATACGTAAATCTGTGATATAATAAAAAAGTTGAAAAGTATTAATTAAAGATACAAGATGAGATCAAAGGGGAGAATGTTAGATTGATCTCCGACTATTGGGCCCAACGGCCCGATACCCTTGACCACGCGCCCTAATCGGGTGCGCCCAACTCGTCTGGTTGGTGGGCCCATGTCACGCTACCATATATAAATAGGGGTGGATACCCAAGCGGCACATGACACGAGGTTTGCCGTCACCACCAGCTCCATCCATAAACCCTAGCTGATCGAGGGGGCGTAGCTGGTGACGGGATCACCACCGCCGTGCCACATCCTTGACTTCACTGATATCGTCTTCTAAACCAACACGTCGTCGCCCACATCGACCAAGCGCAACTTCAACACTGACATCATGGCCGCCGATGTCTTAGCACCGGCCGTGGCTGCATCCGTCTCCATCACCTCCTCCGGTCGATAACTTCTTTCCCTTCTCCCTCTAGCTAGCTCCTAGACCTAGAACTGTCAAGATCGAATAGTTCCCCTTCATCTAGGTCAGTGCCTTGGGTTCGATAGTCTCTAACAATGGTATCGAGAGACATCCTAGATCATGGTCTAGCAGAAGAAGAGAAAAGAAAAATCGGAACCCTTTATCTAGATCGTTGCCTAGGGTTTGATAGTCTCTAAGAATTGGCTATTTAGACTACTCTCAATTATAGTTTCATTTTCATTAAATACGATGCCACATAAGTAAATTTGGTGAAATGGCAAAATAATTATGAAGAGAGAGATGAGAAGAGTTTCATCTAGATAAAACTAGGTTTACACGATTTCCTAAAATTAAAACACCATAAAAGTAACATTGGAGAGTAGTAATTTCATTTTATTTTTCAGACAACCAACAAAACTATACAGAAGTAAGTGCAATGAAACACCAAAATAAAACTATGCATTGAAAGAGAGGTTTCATTTATAGTTTCAAATCACTAAAAATGGCATAGCACTCTTGGAAACATCAAAATAAAACTATCTATTGGGATTAGCGTTATATGCACTTTTACAAGCTTTGAGCATTAGTGCTCATTGTGAAATGTGTGCACAATTGTTGTTAAATATTTGAGGATTAAATATGTTGTTGAGGTTGCCATGCTTCTCCCACATATTATTGTATATCCGAAAACAGCTATAGACCCGAAATGGTGTGCAGACTGAAATGTGCTTTTCTCTCTGAACCAGGGTTTTCATAACTGGAGAAAACCGGCTGGTTATCCCAGTTAACTGGATAACCGGTCCCGACCGGTCACGCTAACCGGCCGGTTAACTCAGGAAAATCAGACCTGGGTACTGTAACAAACAGTTAAGCGGTCGGTTTCTCCGGTTAACCAGCCGGTTTTTTACTGAACCGAGCCGGTCAGCTTCTCCGGTTATTTTAACCCTGCTCTGAACTGATACATCAGACATGCAAATATAAAAGGTTGAAAATATATCACTCATTTTGATGAAGTCTAAGAATTGGTTTCCATTCACCGTGAGCTTGCGTCTTCTGTTAGCTGCATGTATTCTTCCATGATTCTAACTTTTTGCAAACAAATAACGTCTTCTGTTAGCTGCATGTATTCTTCCATGATTCTAACTTTTTGCAAACGAATAACGGAAAAGTCACTAGCAAAAGAGAACTTCTATGGTGATCACCAAAAGTCTCTTTGAATGCTTTTTCATCCCACAAAATATTCCTTTAAAGAAAAATAAAAAAAAAGTGTATTGAGTGTGAAATTAAGGATGCATTTGGTTCATGAGATAAACTGGAATGGGATCGACCCGTCCTTTTTTTTTCCTTGTATGGGGTCGAAGGGAGATGGAAATCCAGGAACAGCGGACTTCATCGTTCGAATCCACGACGATCCACCCTGGTAAGAGCATCTTCAGCAGGGCTCTCAAGTTGGCCTCCTACTCTATTTTTTGAGAGGCTAGTGAAAAAACTCAACTCCAGTATCCTGATGACTTGGACTCTCATTTTAGGAGGGCTTTCAAAACAGTGGATCCATCATTTTCCTTTTTTTTTTGGCTCTCTCTCTCTTTCTCCTCTTCTCTCCCCAGCCGAAGCTCTGCCCACACCCACAGTTTCGCCACCGCCGTGCAGTTCCGCCGTGCCAGGCTGCCAGCCGCACCCTGCAGTTCCGTCGCCGCGCTGGCCGCCTGCCGTCAACCACATGTCGTCCACCGCCTTGTCATCACCCGCCGCGACTCGTCGGCGTGAAGAAGAGCGGGTCGTCTGCCCGCCGGATCTTGAATGCTACACGCGACGCCGGCGAACCCGTCGCTTGCGTCCCAATGGATTCGAGGGAGGAGCCCTCGCTGCTCTCTCTCTCTCTCTCTCTCTCTCTCTCTCTGGCATCGTCGATAGGTGCCGCAGGGCACAACGTCGCTGCCGTCGCAGCTAGATCCACTGCTGAGGGTGGTGAAATGGCGCGAGGTGGAGCTCGTCTGCATGGCGGGCGGCGGCGGCCTCGACGATCGAGGGTGCCAGTCTCCTTCCATCTTGATCGATGGAAGGAGAGTGGCGGGCTACGTGGCTGGCAGGCGGCAAGGACCGATAGGCGACGGGTGGGCTTCGGGGGTGGTGGGCCCCTGAAGGGCGGGCGCTTCGGGGTGGCACGGCGAGGCGGCCGGCCGGCCGGCGGCGGGTAGCGCCGGCGAGTGGGTGGTGGTTGTAGAGCTGGTGCGGGCCGCTATGTTGGATTTACTCCGATCTATGGGTCCAACAGCTGGGTCACTGCCTCATGGACCCCACATGGAAGGGCAAAAATGAGAGTTGGAAATGAGCAGTATTGCTGGAGTCAAAAACAAAATTAGACCTATTAAAAATGGGATCAAGCTCTCAAATAGAGAAATTGGAGATTCCATTTGAGAGACTCACTGGAGATGCTTTCTCGCAAATGTGATCATTATTAAAGAACTTTTCTCAAATGCGATCATTATTAAAGAACCTTTCTCTAAGGTTGGCACCGGTCTTAGCTAGCAATGGGTGTGCATTTTGTGAGGTCGTGTTTCCCTCCCCATGTACTCTCTCCGTTCGTGATTTGTTGTCGTTCCCGACAAAGGAATTGTACTGGCCGCAGTTCAAAAGAGTCGGTCGGAAGGACAACATTAACCAAACGGAGGGAGTACTGATTATTCTCCTTTCTTCTTAATGAGATGACATGAACCTGTATGTTCAAGAAAAATGAAATAAACTGTCCTAAAATTGGTATGTCTAGTTGGTCTATTCTGTTAGAAACTGTGTATGACATGGTGGATGGTGCAAGAGTTAATCATGTTCATTTTCTTCTCCTTTTGTGTGGGCATGTGGGCATACTTTGCCTCGTATTGTTTAGTCAGTAATAAAAATGTGTGCCTAAAATTACTGTTTTCCTTTGAAATGTCCAGACTCCAAGAAATGGTGCTTTTTACCTGACATTTAGTTTTCACTATTCTATTATCAATTTTTGTTGAAGGGACCAAATAGTTAAACGTTTCAGCCATGTTATCGTACACTAATCCCCATCATAGGCTTTTCTCCCACAAGATTTAAATTTAAAAGTTCAAAACTGAATTGAATTCTACAGGGTTAGGTCCAATTTAGATGCATCTGGTCTTAAGCGAATTGTCTTAAGCACCCAAAACAAGATGTGAGCCTAGTGTTTAAAATTTCTGATAGACGTTATGTGATATTTTCCGCTAGGGGACAAATAGCCATTACTTCGTAAAGCAAACCTAGTGAGCAACTGGAACGTGAACAAGCTTAGTGCCTGTATCTCATAATTTCAACAGACTGCTGAAGTCCAATATATTATTTGCAATGACACAAGAGGATAACATAACCCATCACTTTAGATTGTTCAATCCGAACTACAGCAGATTTTCCAATTATTTTCAGCTACTGACATTTTTTTGTATTAATATTCATGGTTCCACTTTTCCATGGTTGTTTACTTGTTGCGAGTATCCGTGAAGTCTTTTTTTTTCACATGTGGAACACTATTTGACCATCCCGCATTTGTGAATTGGTTAAGTAAAAAAATTTCAGCCATATGTATATTTAATCTTATCATGTTGACCTTTTGCCCCCATGGACGCATGCTGATTTCATTACTTAAGCAACAAAAATGGCATGGTTCAGTTTGGCATTGGTCATTGGTGTACAACACGATACTTAGTTGATAAGTTGTGTTAGTATTGTTACTTCTCTGTTATTTTTTCTTGCTTAGTTTGGTTGTTTCTGCTTGTAAATTTTATAGTGGTTTATATTATAAATTAATCTTATCCAGTCAGACTCAAATTTAGGTGGCTTACGTACTATCTAATTTCCTAGGAAAAAAAAAACTCTTATCATTTAGAAAGGTCACTGTGACCTGAACCAGCTGAGTGATCGTATCATAGCATTTGAAAAAAACCTCCAATTTTTTATTCGAAGTTTGAACCTTGCTATGATGTAGTATCAGGTTTACTTTTTCTCTTCAAAGGCTTGGTGGTAGTCTGCAATTTGCAAAGCTCCAAGCATACATAATTTTTTGAAGAATCAAGTAACTGGGTCCACTATCCTAAGAAATTTTGAATAAAGAATAATGCCAACTCTGATCAATTTTGAGATGGTTCAACCGGAAGGTGATTTTTCAGGGGCAAAATATAACATAGACACAAGAAAGATCCTAGTTAAGTGCGTGGCTTCCAGATCTTCCCTCCCCTCGACGATCTTCAAGTCTGTCGAGCCTGACAAAACCTGATCGAGGTTGGCCGACAATCATACCATCATCAAATGGCGCGCGCATCACAAGTGCGCCGTAATCACAGCTCCAGCTGCTGCAACGATCAGTGCAGCAAGGAGAATGTTGCAGGAACAGGAGGCTGCTGCGCCGGAAGGAACCAAGGGCGCGCCTGAAGGGACCTTCTCCGTCGGCACGGACACCAACTCTGGGACAGCAGCAGCTGCAACAGACACATGGATCACCTAATTAGTTCATCCAAAATACCACCACGTCACATAGTAATTACTCCCAAAGTTCATTACACAATGCTTAGAGTAGCGCATATCCAGAAAACATGAAAGGTGTTATGTCATTGTAACATTAACCATTCATAAGTCATAACTATGCAATGAAAGCTAGTGACGATGCAGTGAAGCAGAGTGCACATACTGTCAAGTACTACTAAGTTCCAGTATGCCATTCTGCAATAACAATAATGTAACATAGCACAAACTGTAACTGCACAGCAAATTTCTACTCTCGGACTGCTCTGGCCTGATGAATGATGAGCAGTGACCACTTATACAAAATCTCCAATAATTGTTCCAGATTCACATAATCACTAGGACTAGGAGGAGACATGTGTTTACCTGGGGAAAAGCTTGGCCTAGTTGTTGTTGATTGTGGTGTGACATGCATTTGTGGCAGCGTCTTGAGTTCTGTGTTCAAGAGGCGAAATGATAAAACAATCAGAGATTAATCCAAGTTACGAATGTAAAAAAAGTTTATCATTATATTTCTTTATCAGACGCTCAGAGAAGCAAAACAGCAAGCAGTAATTTCACTAACCATTTGTGAAGGATAAGTTTACAAAGATTGTCACAGAATCAAAATTGATTAAACTGATTCTACTATTAATTTTTAATTCTGGAGCAATAGTTTGCTTCCCAGTATTTCATTTCTTTACAGAAAAGTACACATAGGGTTGGAGCCACCAAAGATATGAACATGAAACGAGAACACCAGATGGAAGTACATTGGTAAACCATCAGGTTCAAGTACCAGAACCAAATCTCAGAAAACTCTGAACAGACTCTTAAATCCAGACATGAATAACTGAATAAGATGACTAATCATGAGACAAATGCCTGGTAAGATATTGCACTCAAGCAATTTTTATGCTTTATGCACTTGAACCTTCCCAACATATTTGGTTGCTGCACAAGTACAGGCAAGAAGCACGAACAACAGAAAACCAATAATTAACCCTGTTAAGCAAACGCTATAAATTAACCATGTTCTGCATACAGGTTACATGAGCGTGAACGGATAGTGTCTCTGAATTATGGCACGAGACAAAACACAGGTTCAAGTTGGATCTGAATTTCTCACATCGACAGGTGTAGGACGGTAATAGAGATTGCAACTAGTTAAAATTGGTGAAAGCAGAGTTCACCAGTGGCTCACCAAATTCTCGAGAAACATTCAGGAACCCCTGAATATCACTGCGTTTTAAGCAATAAATACAAACAAACTTCGACTATCCAAAGAAACTAATACTCGTGCAGAGTACCCTGCTAACCATCAGGACATGACATGAGCCTAGAACAAAAATCCTAAGCGCCAGTATCAACCAAACAGCAGAACAATTCGTGGGGCAGAACAGGGTAACTTAAATCTAAAATCGAACAGTAATTAAGATGACTAATCGACTAACCACCGCAGAAGTGACGCAGAGTGATAGCATCTAAGACGCACTCAAACTATCTCTGGCATACACAGTTGCCGCTCAAGCACAAGCACAAGCACAAGCGAAAAATGCAGGAACACAAGAGCGCAGTCAAATTAAATCCAGCGCAGAGACATGTATGTGCATTACGCCAATAGCAGTACTCGCTCGCCACACGAACGTCGCAGGGCGTTTCTGAATCCCGGCGTGAGAGGACAAAAGGACATGGGGGGCTTGCGAATCGCTCACCTCGGCAGGCGTCGGCGAAGAGGGTGGCCGTCTCGACGGTGGCGGCGGCAAAGGAGTTCCCAGCGGCGCAGGCGGGGAGGAGCGCGCCGAGGCGGGCGGCGTCGACGGGGAAGCCGAGAAGGAGCGGGTCGCGGAGCAGGTGGCAGAGGCAGCCCTCCCCGCCGCCGCCGCCCGAGGGGGAGACCGCGCGGAGGAAGGCGACGCAGCAGGCGTCGGTGGGAGTGGAGGGCGGCGCGCCGACCGCCACGTGCGGCAGGCACGGCGAGATGGAGACGATCGCCGCCGCGCACCGCGCGGCCGCGTCCTGCGCGGACTCGGCGGGGGGCGGGGCGGAGGAGGCGTGGGCGGGGGCGGTAGCGACGGCGAGGACGAGGAGGAGCGCGGCGGTGGGGCCCATGGCGGCGGTGCGTGGCGTGGCTCGCGCTCTGGCTCTCTTCTGAAAAAGTGGTGGGGTTTTGGGCTTGGGAGGGGACGGACGGTGGCCTCCCTTGCTCAGAGCCTCAGAGTCGAGGACAAGTCTGTGTACGTGGGTGACGTGCCCGTGCCAGTTTACCTGCTCGACTTGCTTACGCATTTGTAGATGTTTTTATTTCGATGTAATTTAACGTATTTTGACATAAAATCAAAATTTAGAGAAAGGCACTGTGGAGTATATGAGTCGACTTGGACGAAAAAGGGGTGGATAGCCATTTCAGCAAAGCATGGACCTCATTCTCGCCGTTGTTTATGGTTTTGTCATTGCAACTATTTTTGTCCAAAAGGGGTGGATATAGGAGAGATACATTACTTATGCAAAGGTCATCGGTATATACATGAATAATCAATACATGACCACCTGAAAAACGCAACCATGCATGTATGTCATATACTCCATCAACCTCAAAATTGAGAAGGGAGACTAAAACAGTCAATTAATCAATAGAACATCATTTTTTTGAGGAAGTAATAATACAACATCATTATAGAAAGAGTGATTTATTTACTAGCTTTCTGTTTTTTCCGCATCGCTAGAACGTAGCCCTCACTCAGCAGGGCATGGACCTCGGTGCCAACAATGGCAACGAAGTTTTTCGACTTTGGTCAATCCTGAGGGTAGCATACACTTTCCATGATCAAAACCCTTTGCACTGCAGGCGTGTCTGCATGCCTTGTTCCACAAGGGCCAGCAGGACACAGGTTCATGTAATTTGATCGAGCAGGGCATAGAGTCCTCCCAATCTAAGAACCAATATTATTGTGTAAGAAACACAGAAAGTTAATGGACATAAAGAGAGACGAATATATATAGATGAGACTTGAGAGAGAGACCGTACTTGATGCGAAGACCAGCAGCACCAGAAGCATTGAGAACAGCATCGTCTTCTGGGTGGCCATCATCTATCACTTTTCTAGTGGTGTTTGAGCCTAGCGGTTTCTAATCTAATTTATATACATTCGGTGGACGAATTATAATGAAAAATACAATTTGTTTCGTTGTGAATATACGACCTCCGCGCGCTTTGCCTTTGCCCATATACATATGAAACGAGATTCCCACTTTTGGTGAACAGATACTGCCTCATTAGTTGGAGCTTCAGAGAGATACTACTCTCTCTATAGTTACACCTGTGTCCGGCCGGGATGTAGTGCATTTATTTGCAACGTAATAAGCAAAAACAAAAGTCACGAGGGTTGTGTGTGGGCTGTATTTGTTTCTTCTGTTTCTGAGGAGGCTGGGCTGTGGCACTTTGACACGGCCCATGCGGAACGATACGGGCCTCATTATGCCAGGACAGTTTCGGGCGCTACTTGGTCGTAGTCCATCTACATCTAACCTCTGGTTGCGACTTGCGGTTGCGGGGTACTTGGTCGTAGTCCATCTACATCTTAGCCTCTGGTTGCGACTTGCGGCACTCGCCCGCCACTGGACCCGCAAGAATGTGAAGTCCGCCGGAATTTGCCGTGCCTCCGTTCTCGCCGTCATATGCTCCTGCCCGTAAGCACGACACCACCGCTTGTTCGTCATGTGCGCGAGCCTGGCTGCGACCTGCTCCCTGCTATAGACACCGTTCCTTTCCTTCCCGGGAGGACGCCGTCGATATCTCCGCCTTACTCCCTCCTTCGCAATTCGTATGACTATCTACGAGCGCAGGGACTGATCAGCTTCTGCTTGCTCCGATGCAGAGAGTTACCTGAACTTGAACTGTACTGATCGTAAAGCATTCTGACTTTCTGAGTGGCTTGGCAGCAGAGAAAGGAAAAAAAAAAAAAGGCCGTACCCAGTGCTGAGAGCTCCCGCACTGTGCGGGGTCTGGGGAAGGGTTTCAGCGGCAGGCCTTACTCCCGCCTGTGCAATGCGGGTTTAGGGTTTAGGGTAGTCAGCAGAGAAAGTGCCAGCAGAGAAAGACAGATATAATTTAACTTTGTATACATAGAATGGAATCCTTGTTACGGTATATTCTGAGAAGTGCCAGCTGTTCTACAGAAGTGGTTTGCTATAATTGCTTTGATCGTGCTCACTCACAGATAGTATGGTGTTAGCAATCAGCATGCCGGAACTGTTTTTTATTCAGAAATCTGTGACGCTGCACATCATCATCTGTGCGAAACAGAGCACTGAAGTCATTTGATTAGGCGTTGCTACATTGGTTGGTGTACAGATTGTTACAAATTGCAATGTGTTTATGTTACGACACATTGTTCGTTGTTTCAGTATAATGTTGCCACACCACATACATCGAACCGTCGTTAGTTCGTCAGTACAGGAGAATCCAATGCAACAATGAAGTAGTGGTCGTCCTAGTTTATACTGTAAGTACGATTAATTTACTAAGAAAGCCACACTTTGCGTGGTGCTTATCCCCTCACATGACAACATGAGTGTGCTCTAAGGAATCTAGCTAGCTATTAGTCTTGGTACCAGTACTAGTATAGCATAATAACCTCTCCAATCCGAGCCTTACGTAATTATTTGCCCAAATGCCAACAGCCGAACTGGAACCAAATAATTATCCAAGCTGTGACGCCATGCACGCATGATACACGCCACTTGGCATTGCAACTGCAGTTTTTTTTTTCTTCGGAATCACGAGGACCGTAGTTAAGAGATGTTCGAGTGCAATCTAAGGGATTATTTCCGTAAGATCTTAATCTTCTGTGGATCCCTTTTGCAGCGTTGCACGTGCTCCGATCGATCCGGCGCTTATCCAGAGTAGTACTCCAGTTAATTAACAAATGTTGTCAAAGCTCACAACTCAGTAATGCCTCTTCGTGCGTCGCATGGAAAACCTTTTTCTTCTGGAGGCCGCCTTACTTGCCGGTTGAGGCAGTCGTCGATGCCAGCAGGCGAGGATTCCGGTTGCAGAGAGATCAAGCCTCCCTGACCGTGATGACCTGTTTGGGGGTAAAATCGATCAGCTATAGTTTCATCTGCAATTTTCGACAGAAGTAGAAAACAAGTTTCAGGGTGCATAATAATGACTGCACATTTTCATTGATACAAACGATAAGGAAATGAAACGTCGTTTCAGGTATCCAAGATGGGGCGATCCTTCGCCCAAAGAACAAAAAAAAAAACAGACTGGACTATAGCTTGACTGTTAGCAGCAACGTGTGATTAGTCGCGGTAGCAGGGTTAATGCCCTAACAACTGTACCTGCGCATGGATTAACATTCACGACGTGCATGTTCATTCCTGATCGGGTCTAGTAATATGCGAGCAGTTAATGCGCGCTGGCAGTGGCTAGTTGCTGCCCTGACCCGATCGATCGATCGGCCGCGGCCGCGCACGTCCGTCCGACCATCCGGATCAGGTCCAATGAACGTCTCAGCACCACGCGAACGGCGACGTCAGGGAGAATGTGGCATTAATTGCTTGGTCTCTGATGCCGCGTCGCCGGCAGTTCGGCCGCGCAGACGCCGGAACAGGGCGAGCGGCATTGATCGTCTACCTTCCGCGCGCCGTCCCGTTCCCGTCGCGGCTGGACACGCACCGTCGACCGGACACCTACGTAGGTCGTTTTGTACAAGCCCACACGTGTACTGTAAAATCGCAGACCAGAACTCTGTCTGGATTTCCCTAAATTAAAAAAAAAACAGCAGTGACTGTGGGGCTCCGCTGCTTGTGTGGCGCATGGTGGGCACGGTCCATGAGTTTGGTGATGCATTTGTGTAACTCGTAAAGATGAGCAGCCTTTTTGACCATGATGATGCCGGTGATGACCAGTCAGGTCTGGTTGGGGGTGGATCTCTCGTCTCGGGAGGAAAAGGGAGGTTTGTCATGGCTAGGCGATACAGCATCTTTCTGCTGCCCGCCACGCTCTGCCTCTCCAACTTCGTGTGTCCATCGATTCAGCATTCAGCACGGAGCATGCATGAAAAAGGGGGCAACAGACCAACGGTAAATTCAGATGCCCCTCAAATAAGAAAGAAAAAAAAAACTCGAGCCGTTCTTTTATTTCGAAACAAAGGGATCGGAGCACTGTAGTATGTTTTCGGAAAAGTAACATCATTTCCTTTATGTATCAACACTTGTGTTTGTTTTATTTTCTATTGTGGGGCTAAAACAAATCGATTTGGACACTACTACCTACTAGAGGCAACGCGTTAGACGGTTTTAGCAATTGTAGAAGTTTTTATATGAAAAAGTATTGAAGGGAGTAACAATTTTGGAATAAGCTTCAGTTACACAACATATATTAGCTCTAAAGTAGTTATGCCGTTGGCCTACAAAAGCAGGTGCCAGGGAGCATAATGACCATGGATTTCCATAGGATGTAACAAAAGGGAAGGGAAAGGTTCTGTCAGCCAGGCACCAATGCAAAGCACAAGGCTGTTCACCAGAATCTACCCACTGTGATGCGAACTGGTTGGTCGAAGATAAACACACAGTCGCACACACAAAGACCATCATGCGGTAATTTGGAAGCGTGACTAGATCACCTTATGTGGTGGAAAACATAGTTTAGGGTTGGACACTGCACACTCCTCCTTTAAGACCTTGTTTTATCCTCTCAAAGAGCATCCAAAAAGCTCAAGGAAAAGTTCGCCCACAAAGGGACTCGGATGCCCATGATCTTTGTTTGGCCCTCCTCAGGGCCATATCACGCTGTCAGAGCGATGTCCTTGCTTTCTAAACACTGTAACAGTAGTTAACACACAAGGGGGTTTAAATTACTACAGTCCAGCAAGTCAACTGCTCCCCTGAACCTTACTACCTGCCATGATGTCATGTTTTCTTGCCCTTTAACCACGCTTTACTCTGCACGTCCTTGTGTTGCCCCGTAGGTTAACATGGACGTACGTCTCTTGATGTTTGTTTAGTGCTTTTGATCTGACCAGGTCAAAAAAGTAATCCTGCACGATGAGGTCGTAGCATAGGATACATACCAGTTATTACTTGTCAAATATATTCCTGAAGCAAAGTGCGATTAGTGAATATATTATACACAAGCTAGAGCACTTTCAGATTCTTCAGACATTTTCCCTGCGTTTTTGGATAAGAATCAGTGAGGAAGGACCACCACCACTCAAGCTAGTAGCTCTTCTTTCCAATCACGAAGAACTGATGATGCGCAGCATATATAGACATATAGGAAAATTGGAACAAAAATGATGGGGAAAAAAGGGTAGTGGAAGCAATGCAGCTGATTCTAGCCCTATGTACATTATGGCACAACAAGTGGTTATTGTCACTCGAGGAATCGAGATGGATGCATCAAGAACACATCCTGGGTAGCGATCTCGCCGTGCAGGTGCTGCTTCTCCTGTGCCTGTTGGTGGCCTTCATCTTGGTCAGCTGCGCCTTCATCCGGCTGCAGACCTTCTCCAGCTCCATGACCCGCCAGTGCATCCCGTCCAGCAGCGACCGCAGGTTCTGGTTCTCCATCGTTAGGTCCAGCCTCCCCGCGTACAAAATCACCTGCCCGTCGTCGTCGTCCTCGCCATCGCGGCGGTGGTGGTGCTTCCCGGTGAACGGGGGAGGGGATGATACCGGTTTGAGCTCGCCGGAGTCGCGGAGAACGATGCTCTTGAGCACCGTGTGCTGCGACGCCAGCGCCTGCACCGCCGCCCGCGTCGGGAAGGCCGCGTTCCGCGCCAGGTGCTTGCAGCATTCTGGGGACAGCTTCTCGTAGACGAGCCCCCTGCAGATCTTCATCTTGTCGTCGTCCGTCAGGCGAGCGTGGACCTGTAAAACATCAAGCATGGTTTCACTATAAGCTTCGAATCATCAATCTCAAACAATTAGAGTATCAATTTTTCCGAGACCAATTCAGTTGATGCAGAGAACATTCAGAAACCCGAGTCCTGAAATGCATGGCTACAGCGCACGCATAGGATGCAGAGGACTCTGACATGCTCGCCATAAATGCGAGGCCATGGTTTTCCACGAAAAAATAACTCGGAGTAAATGTGAAACGCTGACGGAATTGGTAGTGTCGATCGGAAGGGAAGGATGAAGGAATGTGTAGTACCTGGAAGTAGACGTCGATGGCGCGGTACATGGCGTCGTGCGAGTCCCTGGCCGAGGCGGGGAGCGCGGTGGCGAGGTCGACAAACCGGGCCGGGCCCAGCGACGGGTCGGGCGCCACCTCGGCCATGTACAGGTCCACGAGCCGGCCCACCTTCTTCATCCTCGCCGGCGACGGCGTCGTCGGCTCATCCCCTCCTCCGCCGCCACCGCTGTTGAGGAAGGCCTCGACGAACCTGAGCACGAGGCCCACGTCGTACAAGCTGGTTCCCGGCCCGGACGGCGGCGCCGGGACGAGGAGGTTGTCGAGCGTGGCGTGGTCCAGCTTCCGCCCGATCATGGCGACGAGGCGGTCGCGGCACGCGTCGGAGAGACGCAGCGGGGTGGAAATTCTGAGCACGCCGAAGAGGCCCTTGCAGGAGACCGCGCCCCGGTCTAGGAGCGCCATGGCGTCGACGGCCGCCTCGATCACCGCCCGCTTCTCCTCGGCGGTGGCACCCGCCGCGGCCACGCGGCACTTGAGGTAGTAGAAGAGGAACCGCGCGACGACGGCGTGGTGGTCGGCGCCCACGCCGTCGTCGGGCCTCGCCACGAGCGCCCTGGCCACGCGCGCCACCGCTGCGGGGCCCAGCGCGGCGGCCAGGTCGTCGAACCACCACGTGCCGCGCCCGCCGCCGCCGCTGCTCTTGGTGTCGCAGGAGAACCGGAACGCCGCGCTCTCCGGGGACGAGCTCGTCGGCGTGGCGTCGCCACCCGCGCCGGAGATGGGGGGTGGGACCGTGGCCGCGGCCACGTGGCACGCCAGCGCGGACGCGGCGCGGTCGAAGGCGCCCGTGGCGTCGGAGAGCGGGAGGAGGCGCTCGCACTGCCGCGCGGCGTCCACGACGGCGTGCCACGGCCAGTGCGGCATCTCGTCCAGGGCCTTCTCCGTCAGCCGCGCCAGGCTCGGCGCCATGTCAAGGAACTCCGCCGCGCACCGGAGCGCGCACGCGTTGGCCGAGGTGATCACCGGTGCGCCGCCGCCGGCGTAGCAGAACCGCGCGACGAGCTCGAACGCCTCGGCGCCGCCGGGGAAGCCGTGGAGTACTAGCCTCGGACGCCGCCTCCTTCCGGACGCCGCCGCCGACGACGACGACAGCTGATTTATCCTACCGCAGAACCGCGCGAGAACGTCCTGCAATTTTATCAAAAATAAAATGCAAAGAATTCAGAACGGAGACGCCATCATCACATTAGTATTAGTATTAAAGAACTGCACATCAGCACAGCAAATGCGAAAGCCCCACCAACTCGCGAGAACCCAAACTAACGCCGACGCCACAGAGGAAGGAAACGATCAGGCAAAGAAAGAACAATCAATCCAGACAGGCTTTGAATGCGCGGAAGAAGGAAGAAGGCACTAGCACTAGTTGGGGCGTACTTAAGTCAGCCACCAAACGGGCATTACGCCTTGCCTATTAAAGTGAGGAGAGGATGAGCTGTAGCAATTGTGTCATCAAGGGTCTATCTAACCAGATGGAGGAATGAGGCGGACGGACAAGGCACATTAGCAGGTGCGCGAGATGCGCGGTACAGTTGCAGCATTTAAGACGAGGGAAGGGGAGGAGTGCAGGCATGGCGAGCAGCTAGCTCATTGATGGGGATGGCGAAACGGACGCTGCGTCGCTGTGCTCGCGCTGTGGAGCTGCGCTTAAATGGAAGATTGCGACGTGCTCTTCTCTCTGAACCCAGAGCGGCAGCACTGCTCCTAAACTGTAACCGGCAGTAAACATTACAGAGAAGGGGGATTAATCCGAAACATACGCAGACAGAAAATGCTGCAGTAGGCGGACCGAAATTAAGGTGATTCCATCCGAGCGCGACAAGCCGCCTTCGGATTGACCCCCCCAGGGGTAGCAACAGCTCGGCAGCAAAATTACAGCAAGAAGAGGGCGCGAGACGACGGACAATGCAACGATTTTAGGCGAATCGACCCCCACAGGGAAAGGCATCAGGAACTAGCAGTTCGAGACGGGGCATGGAACCACTGGGATGTGACAAGGTGCACATGCCCCGAAAACCTGCGATGCGGCGGTAGAGAGCAAGAGGAAAACCGTCGGAAAGTCTGGTGGACGAGGCCAAATTGGGGAAGGAGGTCGCGAGGGTAGCGCCGAAAATTTGGGGACTACCTGAAGCCATTTTTGACAGAGGATGGAACGAACGCTAAGAATCAAAACAGGGTGAATTACACCAGGATGCGGCGAAAACTTCACTTATCCCCAAGAGTTTGGACCTGTTGTGTGCGCTAGAAACCAGCTGCTAAACAACAATAACTTCAAAAAAAAAAAAGGAAACAAAGGCGCTTGGGTGTAGACAGAAGCTGCCAACCTAGGAAACAATATAGTGTAGCAGCAGAGACAAAATCATTATCATCCTCGCCTCCTCGGGCATTAAGCAACAGTAAACCATAGCAAGCCGCGTCGACCATGATCCATGGAGGACGCAAGAAGAACAGCAAGAAAGAAGCGTTACCTTATCAACAACGAAGAGCTCCTCGCCGTTCACATCCACCTCCAGAAGAAATACACGGCTCATCTTTCCGGCAAAAGAAAAGATAAGAGGCCTCTGCCCTCTGCTACTGCCTTCACGATCCCACACACGCTTACTTTAAAGCAGCAACATGGCGAGGAGTGAAGAAAAAAGGCTGTAATGATGGGGATGGAAGCGCGGGGATGCGGCACCCACGCAGAAAGCCCAAGCCGCCAAATAGCTACACGCCCAAGCTGCTACTGCTCTGAGTGGTCAATGGCTTGATTCGCCGGGGAAGCAGGGGAAAGGGAGGAGGAAACGAAGTTGGTGGATCCTGAGCTGCCTCCGACTGACAGGCTCCCCCCTGCAGCGCTGCAAGTGGAGCGTGCAGTGCTGAGGAGTTTTGGGGAATATGTAAGGCTGGGTCTTGATTTTATCTCTCTCCCTCCTGCCCTGCCTTTTTCCTCCCTCGTATTTGAGCTTGGGGACTATCAGTCCTTTTCTGGATCAAAGATATGGGCAACAAAAAGATGGTGGTTATATCTTATAGGGAGTGGGTTGTTGTAGAAACTAGAAAAAGAGGAGGGACGACAAGAATGCATTGTCTGTGTCGACTAAGATTGTGTAAGCAAAGAGCATCTCAGTTTGTCATTTCCATGTGACACTGAGATATCATCTACAGTATGTTTCATTATTATTATTCATACTACTACGGGCAACAAAGGGGACAAACACATAGCTATTTCTCTCCTGTAGCCCTATATATGAGTATGTCATTGTTGACCTTCATGGGCGAGGTTTTTCTTTTCTTATCTATTATAAATTATATTTAGTTGGAACTAATTTAATATGTAAAATGATGTGGTTAATAACCTTGCGATAACGGTACGGCTTACCATGTGATTCTTTCTCTCTCTGTTTTTTTTAATGTAAGTATATGATTCTTTTCCTGGGACAGAAAGAAACGCCACAGGCTATCGTGTGTGCGTGAGGAAGCTCCAATCAAAAGGCAACACGGCCAGCCGCTCTGCTTTCTTGTTGTTACGGCTGCGGCTAAACCAGCCAGCGTTTGTAATAAGTACCGTTTTGCCCCTGATGAGCAAAGGCGCAGTTGCTGCATATACTAGTACTGTGGAATGGTCCATGTGGCGTTCGTTTCCTTTTGCTGCTTGGTATCATGTCGTCCTATCGATTCGCCAGACGTAGAAAGATATGCTGCTGCTCTCAGAAACGGAAAAGGAAGGGAGATATGCATGATCCTCTGTGAGTACTGGTACAATCTCTTTTCTTTTTTTTTTTTCGTTTTTGAAGGAAAGAAAATAGCAATCTTTCTCGGCTCTCGATTTTGTAGTGGGCCGAAACGGACGCGTGGTTCAGTGAGTTGCGTGGCTGCCGGCGACCAGTCCACATCCAGCGTCGTCGGTCGTTGCCGGCCTTGCGTTTCTGGTCGTCTTCCGCCGGAGCAGGAGCAGAAAGGTGCAAAGAGCGTGAGCTTGGTGCGGTATAGTGGCTTTGAGATTCTCACACAGGCTTTCTGTTCTGTGACGCAAACGCCGGGCTAGCCACGTCCGTGTAGGCCTCGGAATTCGCGCCGTATCAGTGAGATTCTCAACGGTTAAACTAATTTAAAAAAAACTGTGTACTAAATGAACCAATGTTCTCCTCTTCCTCCTGGCCATGCCTGTCAGTACTAGTATAAGTATGAGATTAAATAT
The DNA here is from genome assembly GCA_032690845.1 of Eleusine coracana subsp. coracana. NCBI lineage: Eukaryota > Viridiplantae > Streptophyta > Magnoliopsida > Poales > Poaceae > Eleusine > Eleusine coracana. The sequence goes on from CM064430.1 coordinate 50,456,035, forward strand.
AAGTATGCATAATCCTGCTTGTGATGAACGTCCATGTGTCGTAGTAGCCGGCGAAGCAAAACTGTTTGTGCCCATCACTTGAAAACGTGAGTGCAGGTGCAGCGCGCGGCTCTGCTCTTCCGGCTCAAACTCCGGTGCAGCAGAGCAGAGGAGGACATGCTCCGATCTGGCAGGAGGACACGACCGATTAAATGCGCGCAGCAGAGCACAGGGGATTCACGCGATGCTGGATCTGGCTCTCACTCTCACTGCTACGCTACGGCTCAAGTAAACTGTAGCGCGTGCAGGGAGCGCGTGTTCGGCAAAGTGTACCTGTGAGGTCGGGCGTACCTGTCAGAGACAATCTGACATACAGTAGTATGTCGAGAACACGTAACGTATTAACGGTTAATTAACTACGCAATTCTGTGAAAATGGTGCTCCCATGCTAATGTATATACTACTAATGAAAACAGTTTTATCTCCCGATTCTGTTAGGTGTTAGTACAGCTCATGCTACTAAAACAGTTCTGCAAGAAACATGAGGACTCCATGATTGCCAAGGGGTTATTATGCCAACACCGTGCTTTTGTTTCAAGGACCCCACATGTTAATCCTTTAACTCGTGATCCCATGCACGCAATACTTATGGTCCAGATCCATCTTTACTGAAATTTCCAGCTAGCTTACCATGTCTGCGTGTTCCCATTTCTGACGCATCAACATCCTCTAACCTACCCGTGTTACCGTAGTCAGTAACATTTCTCAGACGATGATGATGCTCGTGTTTGCAGAGAGTCCGCAGGCCGCAGTCGATATTATTGGACGGTGACTGCAAACCATGCATCTCTGTACGACAAAGTGTGTGCCGCATGCATGGCGAAATCTGTTTGTTTAAATGAACGAAAAACGTTGGTGTATTAGTAGGAGTATATAGACAGAAGATGAGGGGGTGGCAGCAGGGATAAAATGAAAGATGCTCGTCACCTAGCCACGACAAATCAGCGCTCCATCGATTGTAGCAAAACACAGGTCAGGTCATGGAGAGCATGCATGGACACTCCATCATGGTGGAAAAGCAAGGCTGGCTGCGCCGGTCTCACCGTCTCTCTGCAACAACACATCCACGGACCCGTTACACCACGGTCGGCAACGCGTGTCGACACGAGAGGAGTATCTAGTGTACCGTGTACGGAGTCCGAACGCACGCAGCTAGCACTAGCAGCTGTGCATGCAGCACGAGCTTTTTGCGTGCACGACCTGCGTCTGCGTGCGAGGTATGGACAACACAGGCGTTCTGTTTGTCGACAGGACAGAGGACACCCAACCCAAATTTTCACGACTCATCATCGCCAGAGCTGTGCTGTGCTGTGCTGTGCTGTGCGTAGCAGCAGCCATACCGCGCCATGATCTGTTTGAGAGTGACACCCCGCGCGTATAAAGTGATCTGGCATTCTGGCTATCAGTACTAGAGCGTGTACTGAAAGACTGAACAATACTGCTACGTGCTACTGGTACAAAAACCTGCAGCGAAAAGAGCAGTCCACCTGAAGTGCTCTACCGCTGCAAATACGTTGGTACTCTGTCCCTAGCTACTGTGTCCATTTGAAAAGAGATGTTTTTTTTTAAAAGAAAATCAAGTTTTCTCAAAAAAAGTGTCGTTCTCACTTCAGCTTCACGATGTGCTGTATACTACTAGTACGACATCTCAATCATCATTATACGGTAGTACTAATAGCATCCATATAGAGTATCGCGGTGTGGGGCCATTGCCTTTTCTTTTTGTTTCCCTTTCGCTACATACTCATTTAGTGAAAAAAAAAATTAAAGATATATACCCATGAACACTTTATGATTTTGTCAATTCTGTACGCCTTCTCAATGCTTTCTCTAAGGCCATAGATATTATATATGCTCTAGATTGAATTAACAACTAAGAGGGTCCAAAATTTTGTGCAGAGCCTGCTTTCATTTGTAATGTCATGCTGTCATGGTTGCGGGGAACCCTGATAAATTAGAGTATGTTTGGCAGGGCTTACAGAGTGGCTTATGTAATGACTTATACTATAATAAGCCATAAGCACTGCTAAATAGCTATTTTACATAAGTATTTATTATAATAAGCCTCATAAGCTATTTATCTTTTTTACTAAAATAACAAAGCCAACAAATACTAGTTTTTTAGATTTATGGACCATCTCTCACTAGGATAAGCCATTTCAGAAAAAGGATAAGTTATTTTATCAAACAGTTTAACAGTTTATGCTACAATAAACTAGATAAGTTAAATAAGCATTTTTCACTGACAAACCAAAACTAAACTATTTTTAATATAAGTATAAACCCTGCCAAACGTCAATTTCAGACACACACATGACACATGGAGGACTGTGGAGTGTGTGCATGCATGCATTCAATTCTCAAGCACCTATGTTGCGACGTGATTAAGCTAAGCAATGCGAGCAACATATCGTTGAATTGCGCTTCTGAGCTGCTTTGACCACATTAGTTTAACTCCCCACGAGCGAGAGGCTAAGATCTTACGGAAATGATACCTTGGATGGTACTCGATCATCGCTAATTTAATTAACTGCATACTTACGTACGTTGCAAACCCAACAAGAAAAAAAAAATCACCGCCAACCATGGAGCGAGGCATGCACGCAAACAAGTTCGCGACAGCCCCCACGCATTGTTTGGTTAATCAACTGACGGCCGAGTTGTTGGTCGAGAAAAATAAAGCTATGTAAGAATCGGAGAAGTTATTACTCGATCTGATTGTGTTCCTTAGGAAGCACTCATGTTGTCAAGTGTGGGGATAAGTAGGAGACTAGGAGGTAGTACCACTTACTAAGTCCACGATTCTAATTAATCAGTTAAAATTAATAATGAACTTGAAGCAGGCCTACACTACACTTGCGTGTGCCTCAGTGACGTAGTATTGGGTTCTCCTAGTTTCCTAATAGCTAGAAAAGACATCAGTGATTCACTGGCGATGATGTAGGAGTATAATAAAAAATTAGTGTACTAGTAGCAGTGAAGAAGTTCAGAAAATGCACACATATACATGTAATGTAACGTCAGCAACCTACTAATGCAGGTAGACAACATGTAACGTTCAATGGTTCTTTTGGTAGAATTCACGTCCCATTTTCCACCGGGGTTAATATCCTGTATAGCATTAAGAGGAAAACAAACTATCCATAAAAAAAGGGGAAACAGATCAAGAAATAAAACAAGGAAATGCTGCGAGTAGCTACTACAAGAGTATTACGAAGGTGTTTGTTTCCTTTAGTGCTAAATTTTAGCACTAAAGTTTGGACTAAAATTTAGCACCTCTTGAGATGCTAAAGTTTAGCACAATGCTAAACTTTAGCACATATGTTTGTTTTTATTTTATGCTAAACTTTAACTCATTAGAATTTGAAAACAAACACCTACATATGGAGCAAGAGTGAGTATGCATGGAAGGTTCGCATTTTGAAATGCAGGTTTAAACTCCCAACTCCCAAGGAAACGCACAGGAAAACAACCAAATTCCACACACCCTACAGGTCGCTCAAGGAGCATCCTATTCCTAAAAATAAAAAAAAGAAGCATCATCCTAGGAGTAGGGACAGGTTGAAGGACCCAAGAACAGACCAATATTGCTTGGGAAGGCAGCAAATTTAAGTTACTATTCTGTGTACTAACAAAATACTAGTATATTTTCATTGCTTGCTTGCCTGGGGTTCTGGATCAGGAGGAGCAGAAAGGCACACAACAAGCAGCATGGGCACACACGGAGTGCAGCATTGGTCCAATCCATTGAAGAAGAAGCGGTAGTGGCTTTGAGATACTCGTCACAAACTTGCAGGTGACGTAAACGGTGGCCCGTCCGTGTCGTGCCCATGTATGTAGGCCTCGGTATTCACGGTCCCAAAGCGCTGTCAACGGGAACAGTTGTTAAACGGTTAAATAAGTCATAAACGAAACGGCCGGGTAAATCTAGGAGCCCTGTCAGTACTGTCTTGCTTGTTGTGGTGGTGTCCATGTGTCTCAACAGAAGCAAACACGTTTGTCTGTACCTGTTGCTGCTCTCCAAGTCAAACAGCACAGCAGCGGCGTGCGCATACCAGTAAAAAATCGTCTTGGAATCGTCTCGATTTGTATAACCGCTTGCTTGTTGCTTGCTTGTGTTATGGGCAACCCAATTAAGCTAAGCGTGAGGGGGAATCTTTGGGTAGCACGGTGGTCACGGGGCCTGATGACGCCTCGGGGAGTAAAAGAGTAGTGTTATCTTTGGAATGTTCAGGTTGACCAATGGCATCAACAGCGAAAAGCCCCGTTCTAATCGTGAGTATAATGATGGGTCGCCGTCCTTGTTACCTTTCTGCCATCTTTTACCACTGTTCACGTAAGCGGAAACAGGGTAGTACGCTAGCTGTTGCGCGAGCAGACAAGTTTTTCTTTTTCTTTTACATTGAATAGACGAGTACTAAAAAGATGGTTAATGCATTGCTCCTTTCTATGATGTTTGTTTAATAAAAATAATATTAATATTTGCTCTTTTCACGGAAGTTTTTTTAGATAATAGTTTTGTTATAGCCTTTGCTTAAATGAACTACGGCCATTATTACAAATCAGGTATCTGCCACCATGGATAATATATGAAAAACGACCATATCGGTTTAGATGATAAGATATTAAAAGTAAATTCTATTACTAAATCTCTATCTATGATCGATGAAAATCTATATGGCCACCATCTCAAGCTTCTGAGAAGCGGTCTTTATTCTCTCTTTGTCTTCTTCATGCCTCTGCAACTGAACCTAGAAGCAGATCTAATAAATGCCCCTATAGAGTACCTGCATATAAGATTTTATTGGAGCTTTATAAAAAATAATATCATTTCTACTAAGCCATATAACCCAACACATAGCCGAAGCTCCTATAAGTAGTTGTTGTTTTAATTTACTCTCTATTTCATTGAGCCAGTCCCGAACATATAATCCTTATTTTGTGGTGGTTGTAACCCAAAACAAATTTGCACTAAACCCCAAAGAAATCTAGCATGTTTGCAATCAAAGAAAAGATGATGGATAATCTCGTCCTTTGAATAGAAACTGTATTTTTACTACTATTCTAATTTCTCTTTGTTAGATTATCTTTTGTTAGTACAACTTTTTTATATAAGTACCATATAAATATCTTTATTTTAAGCAACATTTTTAATTTTCAAAGCCTTGTATTTCTCTCAACAAACCCATTATTTATGATAGCTAAATACATAGATTATACCAAAAACTGTCCATGTTGGTGTAGGTTCCAACAAAACATATCGGTGTCGTTATTTAAGTGGATATGCACTATCTTTCGTACTAGTTTGTTCCATAATATGAGGTTATCCTCATCTAATGATCTGCGGAAAGACACATTTAGTGGAACTATACTAAAGACAAAAGCAATTGTGTCACTTTTTTTTTCCTTAACGGGTATTGTTGTTTAAAAGAGAAGTTACCAATCCATTTGTTCTCCCAAAATCTTATCTGTTATCCATCATTTAATTGGAAGGGGCCATATCCAAGGAACAAATCCTTTACTTTCATAAGCCCAGACCAGAAATGAGAATGTCCTGGCTTCTTTACCGCTTTACCTATTATTTGGGTTTTAAGATATTTATTACACAATAATCTTTGCCATAAACCATCCTCATTTACTAACTTGAACAACCATTTACTTAACAAACATTGGTTCTGGATCTCTATATTCTTAATTCTCAACCCCCTGTTCTTTAGGTTGACAAATGATACTCCATTTTATCAGTCTATACTTTTTCTTTTGGCTATCACTTTGCCAAAAGAATCGGGATCTAAAATACTCTATTTTTTTTAGAACTCCTTTTGAAACTTAAAAAAAAAATTCATAAACATAGTTAAGCTTATCAACACTGAGTTGATAAAAACTAAGCGTCCTCCAACCAATAAATGCTTCCGTTTCCAGCTACTTAGTTTCTTTTCATTTCGCTCCTCAATGATTTTGCAATCTAAATTAGCTAATTTTCTTGTATGCATAGGTATTCCCAAATACCTAAATGGAGATAACCCCTGTTGACACCCAAATAGATGTGCATATTATAGTTGAAAGTCTCTTGCTTGACCAGATAATGCTCATCTGTTGACTTGGCCCTGCGCTTGCCCTTGCGTGAAGGAGTAGTTGCTTCTACAACTGCCGCAAGCTCCTGAACTGACGCCTCAAGAAACTTCTGGTCTGCTGCCACCTGAACCATCAGAGTTTCCTCTTGGATACCTGACAACAATGGCATCTCACCAAGCATTCCTTCTTTGTTCGCCATCCCCTCACCAAGCTCTTCATGCATGCCTTCCTACACATCAGACTCTTGCGCCATCTCATCCCAATCCATTTCATCACTCTGATCAGCTAGACCAGGCACCGTAATATGGTATATTTTCTGTTTGGTTCCACTAACTGATGGTGTAGAGGCACCATTGTTGTTTGGTGTCTGCTCCTGAGTACTTGTACTTTGATCTATACCTTTCATTTTTTTGCCATCCTCCTTGGCGCCAGCCCCACCATTCTCATCCCCTCCACCCGGGGTGTGGCTCATCTTCATCCATCTCCATGGGTACCGGATTTAGCTCATTCGCTGCTGGCTCGACACGGATCGAACACCATGACCTGCAACCTTGCCACTCCGCGTGTCCTTGTAAACACCATGTCAACATCCCTAGTCACGCCTAGTATTGATCCCACAGCCCAAATCACCACGAACTTATGGAGTTCCTCCGGTAATCCTCGAAACTGTACCCAAACTTTGTGTAACATCGTTTCAGCATCTTTTCCACCTTTAAGCTCTTCAATCACCATCTTTGGTTTCTGATTTTTGGTCTGAACCATACCCCACTCGATCATTCTATTCAGTTCTGTTGTAGAGGGGAATTGTGTTTTGAAAGTATTACTTCCATCTTGCACCACGTCCCACTTGCACTTCCCTGGCACTAGTCTTTCCATCTCGGCCATCACCTGCTCTGCCGTGAGTGATCCAACAAAAGTATTTTTTAAAGTCGAATATGCCACGTCCATTTCACACAAAGCGGAAATATTAGTAGCATTACAAAACTAAGCATTTAGTTGACTCTTAAAGTTTGGGATGATATGTACCTAATTGCGGAAAAATACTTTTTTTTTAATGATTGAAAAAAAATACTTGAAGGAGTAAGAAGCGGAAACTTTAAATGTTTTTTAGAAGAAACTCAGATTGCTGAACATGACACCATCAACAAACATCTATGCTGATTTGGTGAATCTCAAAATATCAGCTGGGCTAATCTTTTGTTAACTGATTGTAAGTGCGTGTGTGTTTACAAAGTGAGATTTTTTTTTATATAAAAAAACTGTGTGTTGAATGTGGTAACTGGGCTAATGTAGTGATTCAGTTCTTTCACTCAGTTCTCTAATATCAACCTTTTTTTTTTCTTTTTCAACAACATCAATCCTGTTAATTCACGGTGCTACGCGCAATGTAGGCCTAGCTAGAGCTGTCCAAACAGACGTCCCGGTCCGGGCCTTAAAAAGCCCGATATGTTTAATATAGGGTTAACATAGCCCACGGGCTATTTTGGGCCATGCCGAGGCATTCTTAGGGCTTAGATGCCAGTCTATGGTATGACCCTAAAATACAAATTCATGTCAGCCCGACTCCTTGGCACGTGACTACACACAACCCAATAATTTAATTACAGCCATTAACACTTAAAAGTAATGAAAAGTGAAGAGAAATAGGATGAATGGTGGGATTTGAACTCAAAACGTCCACTAAGATGATAAGATGACTTATCAATATAGTAAAAAACTTTTTCTAACTAAAATATAAATATAGTTATACTTAACACAAACTTTATCGGACCATGTTGTGCTAGCCCTTGGGTCTCGCTGTCAGCTTAAGCATGACCCTATAGGGTCGTGCCATGCTCGGGTCATGCTTCGGCCAACTTGGCCCGATCTTTTTGGACAGCTCTAGGCCTAGCGCAACGTAGAGCAGGCAAGTATCCAAGTCCATGGGCTGAATGTTGCGCATGGACTGCTGGAGACATGTCATGGATTGATTGATTCTGTCCAGGAAAGATAATGGGCTGAAAAAGCATTAGCTTTACATGAGCTGGCTGAATGTTGCTCATGGACCGCTGCAGACATGCCATGGCGTCGAAGTCAAACCATGGTCCTTTCAAAAAAAAAAAAAAAAAAAAGTCGAACCATGGTCTTCTTGCCTCTGGCGGCGGCGAGGGCCGCCTCAGCTCCCTCCCATCCTGGAACACGTGCTCTCCTTCCTACCCGCCGCGGACGCGGTGCGCGCATCCGTTCTCTCCAGGCGCTGGCGCGACGCCTAGACCCACGCCCCCGCCCTCAACCTCTCTGACGACCGACGATCCGCCACACCGGTTCCTCGCCTTCGCCGACGCGGTGCTCTCGCGGACCTACGGCATCCCGGCTCTGAACGTGAGCATCGATTGCACCTCCAACCTGGGCCACCCACCGCCGCGTGGCTCCGCGACGCCATGGAGCGCGTCGACGGATCGATCTTTGTCGCCGTGACGGCGTTCGGGCCCTTGGATCCCCTGTCTCTCCCCTCCCGCCTCAGAGCCAAGTCGATCGATCTGACATTGGGCGGCTTCGTCAGCTGCCCGCAAAATCGATCGATCCCACCGGAGCCCGGCACGGCGGTGTTCGGCGAGTTGACGGAGCTGAGCCTGACGAGGGTGGGCCCGGACGAGAGCCCGCGCCCCCTCGGCGAGTTCCTGTCATCGTGCTGCCCGCAAAATGCAAACTAGAGTGCTCATCAGAAAACTAGAGTAGCTTGCCGATCTTCTCTTCGGGGTGAGAGCGGAACGGCTGGCATTGGAAAGGATATGTATTATTCATTTTATTTAAAAGAATTTAACTAATATCATATGTATTATTATAGTTTGTTTTATTATCAAATCAAAGAAAATTAAAATATAATTTAAAATTTTATATATTTGAAATAATATTTTGAATAAGATGAATAGTCAAAATTAAATTAAAAAAATTAATAGTGAAAACAATTTAAAAACGAAGGGAGTATATGAATGACGACTGTCTCCGCATGGTTATGGCCAGAATTTGAGTGGATGTCTGCACCATTGCCTCAACTTGTGAGACATATGAGTGGCATCGGTGGGAAGGTGAAAGCACAATTCCCTATTGCAGGAGGGTGTTGGGTCATTAAACCGTTGAAAGAGCTAACGTGGACAAGAATGTGATTAACTGCTAGAGGTAAAAGGCAGCAGAAATTGTATAGCTGCTAGGGGTCATCAAACCGTTGAAAGAGCTAACGTGGACAAGGGTGTTGGGTGTCTGGGACAGATAAAAGGCAGTAGAAATTGTATAGCTGTTTTGAACCATGGACCACTGTAGGATGCCTACACTTTAATGCAACATCTCAGACATAAGCTTTTTTTTTTTTGTAATTTTCCACAAGTAACGTGAGATGATGGTGATGTGGAACCAGTGGTATCAGTGTTATTGTGTTTTTTACATTATATTCTGGTTCAATTATATTGATTATATTGGTTTATATAGGTGAGCTTGAGATGGATCGCGTCGAAAGCTTGTCCCAAGGTGCAGGTGGTTTCTGCTAACCTTCGCATGCTGGCTGTGCATTTCTGCTTTGAGTCTGTGTCAGTGGTGCATCAGCACTCTGGTTGAGATCTCCAAAGAGGGCCTTCCGTTTACAAATTGATGTTGTTAGGACAACAGATCTAGTTTAAAATTGAACTAAAATTGGAGTCCTAATGACATCAATTTAAGAATGGAGTACAATACACAACCAATCTTTAACGTATGCACATCATAGTCGGGGATTTTAGTAAAACTTCGTCTCTCATGTGTCAATCAAAATCGGGTGTCAGAAGTCCCATCTCTAATGTTGGACATCAAAAGACGGCTTCCAAACCCCGTCTATGTGATGAACATGTAAGAGGGTGCAGTCCCAATCTGTGTCGACATCACACTAGTACATTCTGTGACACCCTAAACTCAGTAAAAATTTGAAATCCACTATCACTAGTGAGAGTACTCATCCAACACCAGACTTAAATCCAGGCATGAAACGTATATGAAACTGCTGGTAACTTCATATGTATGCTCAAATACAGCTTCTAGAGAAGTATACTAATGGCAGGTTGACATGTAATCCATGGGTCAAGGATTTATAACCTTGCAAATTAAAAGTCGTATGATAACAGTATTGCTATACAACACTTGCAGCAATTCCTTCAATTTATAAATGGAATATAGAGAGAGGTTTAGCTATAGATAATACAAACAACCCGTGGAGTGCAGATGTGGAGCATATAAAGTGAATTTAATTTTTATGGGCCAACAGTAGAAGACAATAGTCAACCCAACAAAACTTTACTATAGCAAACCATATGAAAACCTGACTAGTTCATAAGAGCAACAAGCTTTACTGATGCCATTAAAGAGTTTTCTTCTCACCTGGGAATAACACAGTTCCCCCCACGGAAGCTACCAGTGTAACATTATGATTTATGATTAAGTAGCTTGTTAGCATCTTGATTCTACATTCATTCTTTTATTCAAAGAGTCAACATATTAGGATAAATCAAGAATTCCCATTTCAATGATCCTAGTGTGTATCTAAGACGAGCAGCACTGTGATGTTAAACTGCCAGAATTTGAGGCTGACACTTGAATGGATTCTCCCTCTCTGATGTTACTACTATACCCTGATCCAGACTGCGATGACAGGGGCTTCTTGCTGATGATCCGGTATATCTCGGCAAGAACAGTCTGAAAAGCCTTCTCAACATTTGTTGCATCGAGCGCAGAGGTTTCAATAAAGAACAAGCCTTCGCTCTCTGCAAAGCTTGCTGCATCCTCAACAGCAACGGAACGGAGATGCCTAAGGTCGATCTTGTTGCCAATAAGCATGACAACAATGTTGGAGTCAGCATGATCCCGGAGCTCCTTCAGCCATCGGTTCACATTCTCAAATGTCATTGCCTTGGTGACATCATAGACTAGCAATGCCCCTACAGCTCCACGGTAATAAGCACTTGTAATTGCTCGGTACCTTTCCTGACCAGCAGTGTCCCATATTTGAGCCTTTATAGTCTTACCCTCCACCTGAATCACAGAAATCACACTTTGTAACTCTTCTGTAATAGTGGAAAAAAGAATTTGCCTTAACAAGAGGCAAGGATTGTTATGTTAATACAAGGAGAACACAACACACGTGGAACATGCTGCAGAATAAATTCACTCAGGATTAACCAATTATCCAAAAGGTAGAATTCAGTTACTAAAACATATTGAGGCTTCAAGTAGACAATTAAATGTCACATTTGATCCCTAGTTCCATGACATTCATAGCTGTTAAAATAAATTTATGCAATTCTCAACATAAAACGAACTAATCAAATGAAGAGAGACTGAAAATGCCAGGCTTATTCAAATGGAGTTGGCAAGCTGTTCATCATGGCTATCGATCAAACAGTGATAAAGGCACTAGCAACAGTATAATATTTCGTAGACGGAAAAACTTACTAGCATGTTGATACTTTACCAGCTAGCTATTTTAAAATGTTTTATTTGTTCAAAAGCAAACTCCACCTGGCATTTGAACATAATAATCAGCTAGAGTTATTTTTCATCCTTTTGTATAAAAAGTCATGCCCACAAAACAAAAAATCATGAAGGTCTGATGTTAGAACATAAAGCTAGAACAAATGATGTGCATTTCGGAAGCAATGCAGATGCCGAGTCTGCAAGCTTCCAAAAGGTTGTCACAATAAGCAAAGCAATGCAGTATACTTACTACTGCAGAATAACAAATGACTTCAACCCCCAAGGTACACAATAACAAACAATGGTATATTGATAGCTTGTAGTAGTTATATGAGTGAGTAATCAATAACACAAGATTGCCAGTAAGCTAGGTATCAAATTTGTTTTTGAGGAAGTTAAGGTAAGTATCAAATTAACAAGTTCTATATATATCATTCTCAAACCAGAAGTAATTATCAGTAAGAAAAATATGTCTCAGTCAGAATCACTTCATTTACTTCTATCATTCATTTGTAGCCTTCAATACTAGTATGGTCTTTAGGAAACATGTACATGTTTCAGTCACCCTTCCAAGACAGTGACACGTGTCTCAACAGATCTAAAGGTGTCGAACTGAATGCAAGTTGGGAAGGTAATACTAGAATTGGCACGACCACAAGTTACCTAACAAGATGCTAAACAACTTTCCATTACCCCATAGTTCAGTTAGTATAAAGGAACATTCTGACAAATCTTGGATGCATCTATTGTTTATATTACTGCACCCTTGCATTGGCCTGCCTTCAGTTGCTTAGGATCATGAGATGACTTTTAAGGCTTTAGAAAATTGTGTGGACCAGTACATGCCAGTCTTCTTTACAGTTTTCAGTTACCATAGGGCCTCTCATCATTGCTTTGAGATCTCAGCTAATGGATTTATCTTGTTTAGTAAGACTTATTTATTCTGGGAGCACTTAGGTGACACAGGGATAAATTAGAAATACTAAAACTTTCCACAGAAGAGCACCATCAAGATCGAATGACAACCCAGTGAATCATGTCAGGTCCTTCAGCCTTCAGGTGCCAGCAGCGCATGGATAGTGGATGGATGCCTATGATCAAGGATGCCAGGACGGATGTAGTGACACTATACTTCAATAAACACAATATTATCCTGCCTTCGTTTTCATTTGTAGCATGCCTCATCACAAGAAAAGAACACAATAGATGTTCTCATGGGGGCAAGAAGAGGTTTTGTTGGTGGAACATATTAATGAAGGTCTTTTGAGGAATACGTTCCTGGTGTTTCAATAGACCTGGGAAGGCTAGATAACAATTGTTGGAAAACCAAGAACTCACCCATCCCAAAAGGATAAAAAAAAGATCAAGATGCCATACAACCTTAAAATCAGTGGATATATTGATAACAAGCAATAGTTTAGTTTATAACAAGAACCATAGCATGGCACCAAGGCAAGTCTCTTTCATTTTCTAAAAAGAATGGTGCCAAGGTAAGTAGAGTGACAAAACCATTCTCAGGTCGGTTTGAGGTTCATGTTCCCCGATATACCCATCAGTTGAATTATTCTGGCTGAAATAATCAGAAGACTGTTTCGTACAGGGAGCAAGCAATGCAATTTACGCAGGCCATCCTGGATTTACAAACAGTTCAAGCAATATTTCTTGTTTCCAACTAGTCCCACATGTCTATATTGTCGTAGACCATTACTGAGCAAATATGAATGAAAAGAAAAGCTCAGCAGTAGTATGCGGACACCAGGAAACTTCTTCAGCTGCCTTCTGAGACGAAGGAACAAAATTAAATTCCCATATCAATTCCACGGGTGTCGCTCAAACCAAACAACCATGCAAGGAATCTCCACCGCAAACATTACCAACCCAATAACATCTCACTGTTCAACAAACAACACCATCCGATTCAAGAACCGGAACAAAAGGAGAAAGCACTATGGTCTATGGAGGTAGGAGAAGGTAAAAGCCATTGGACCTGAACTGTGCGCGTGGCAAACTCGACGCCGATGGTGGACTTGGAGTCAAGGGCGAAGCTGTTGCGGGTGAAGCGGGAGAGCAGATTGGACTTGCCCACGCCGGAGTCGCCTATAAGCACCACCTTGAAGAGGTAGTCGTATTCGTCGCCGCCCTGCTCCCACGACGCCGGCCGGCGGGCCATCCTAACGGCCCTTCCTCTATCGTCCTCCCTGTCGCCGCCGGCTTGCGAGCCCTGACCTCTTGGAGTGCTGTTGCGGGTGAAGCTTTGGAACGCGTGACGGGGGAACAGAGAGAACAAGTGCCGTTCTTTGTCTTCTCTCCTTGGGAGAAGCAGAGGACTAGCGGTTTCTGATTTTTTTCGATGTTTCGGAGTGAGGCATTTCTTTCGAAACTTTACAGTTTGGACTAGAGATCGAAAAAAAAAACGGAGGTAGGCATTTTTCGGAGCAAAGAATTTTAATTATAGCTTACTGAAAGATTGAGAAGATAGAGAAAAAATGACCCTAGCTTTATTTGATGTCTGGAACAAGATATGAGAAGCCTGAATGCCTGGTGCGAGAGGAAAAGCATATTCCGTGACAGTTAGTAAACTTCTTAAAAGATAGCAAGGATTCCAAAGTTTCATATGAAAGTGTTCACCCAAAAAATAAAATGACAGCGCAATATGCATATGCGCTGAGGGCAGCATCACTTCACTGTGCTGAAAATTAGCTACAGCAATTTGTTGAAATGCTGGATGGGAAATATACGACACGCATTTCGCAACTACCATTTGCTCGAAATGTGCGGACCACACACCACGAAAGCAAAGGTAAAGACGCGTATAAAGAGACCAGACAAGCCAGGTCACTTCGAATAGATCCGACTGGTGGCTAGGCAAACTAATTTCACAGATTTTCCATAGGGATTTAAAAGCTCGAGCAGTAACCATGATTTCCATACATGGCCCTTTAGAAACAGTTTAAAATCCCTGCATTTTAAACAAACCAAACAGATCACAACTCCTTATTCGCCACCCATACAGATAATCAATTCCTATGCACCATTGATGCATCTATGATATGCAGGCAACACCTGCGTAACTGTCATGGGAAATTTAGGATCATCGGCCATATTGCTCACGTTCCTGAGCGTCAAATAGGAGTTAACCAAAGGAACAATTCCAACCAAACTACACATTCAGATGTGATGTGACTTACACGCAACATAAAAGTCATTTTGCATGATGCACTGGGACATAACATGAAAGGTAGTGACTGGGATCATCAGGACAGATCACATCATGAAATAAAATATCACTTCGTGTTAATTCTGAGATAACGTGTACCATCCACTTACATCGCAAAGCGCAGTTAGCAATGACAGACTCCTACCACAGCTTTTAACCAACATGACAAGCATTTCCCAAATGATGGGTGGTCCCGTCCCCCAGTTACCACTACACAAACAGGAAACTCTGACAAACAGGAAACCCCGAACATAGACCTGAATGAATGCTAACTCAAACCATCAGAAAACTGGCAAATATCTAAGCTCACTTTTCTTGAGGTTCACACAAATCGTCGCTCAATGTTGAATGAGCATGTAGTGGTCCTATATCTGGGACTTCTTCAATACCTTCAGCAGGCTGAGGGAGAACACAATAATAAGGATTCCATCAAATCTAGCCAAAAGAAAGAAAAACTGTAGACCACATATACAAATTACCTGTAGGAATTCTAGAAGGCGCCATAATAGGTAATTAATGATCATAACCAGGCAAAACAATTTTCCTGCCCAAGCTCCACAACTGAGATATCTACATAAAGAAGCACCACATTGTTGACCCTATTTCAAATTTATGCAGGTGCAAAAACAGTGATATTACCCATACTTCAACCTAGAGCTTGTCAATATCTAGCAGATACAAAGTATAGACTCAGATTGGACCAAGGAACAACAAACAACACTAACATAAGTTTGCTTCTTTTGGGGGAAAAAAATGATGAACTTTGAACAGTATGAGTTTCGTATACTCACCGAGGAAGGCGGTCTAGTAAATCTGTGGTTGAGGACTGCATTGCATGATCATATACAGCCTCTGTCCTTTCGGCTACATCATCCCAACTATAAAGCTTTTTCATCTATGACACACATTCAAAGAAATTGAATCAATAAACTAGTTTTCCACACAAAAAATGCAGAATGCCCAAACAGGCACAGCTGATGCTACAGTAAGTTTACACAAAGGTATATAGGGTTGAGACTCACCCGAAGATGCATAGCTTTGGGATCTATGTTAGGTAGCATGTTTATAGCTTTCTTGATCGCTTGTACCATATCTTCTGGAGCTGGTTCTGCAAGTACAATCATGTCATCTGGAAGAACCTGGAAAAGAAAAAATATGGTTTTTAAGAAACTGCGTATTGCGGACTTCATATAATGAGATGAGGTCACATAGAGAGCACACACACCTCTGGGACACCTCCAACCCGGGTGCTTACTGTCAATAGTCCACAGCTTGCTGCTTCTAAAATGGCTATGCAAAATGCCTCTGTAAGAGAACTAAAATAACAACTATGTTTCAGTCTTACTATGTTCATCCATGTCAGATAAAAGTAAACTAGTTCTATCTTCTATAACTCTACCACTACAAAGAGAGAGAATCAAGCAAGATGACAAAAGGGCAAACAGCTTCATACTTCTATTTACCCGCTATCAACATAATTGTTTTTCAAACATCAGAATATATTTCCCACGATGCCACTGTTTAACAAACATTTTAGTGTTCATGAAGGAACTATGTTCACTAGACAGTTCAATAATCTGACATACGAGCATCAAACTTTTATTGCAGGAGGAACAATGGTATCACCAAATCAAACAAAGGGAGAGGCATACACTCTGCAGAAACTAGTGAGACACACTCAATAGAAACTAAACCATATTTTACAAAAGGATGGATATTAAGAAAAAAACTACCTGTTCAAAAATATATGACCAGATATTAGAACTGATTGCACTTGAGCATGAGGCACAGCTCCTAACATCTCGACTCTATCCTGAAGGGAGAACTTCTCCCTCATCTCTTCAAGTCGCACACGTTTTGGGCCATCTCCGCCAACAATAAAGCGAACCTGACATATCATGAATCCGCTATTAGGTAATGATGCAGGATTATTAGATGACAATAAGCAGACTCTAGTGTCCAATAAGTAATGCACTCCCTTCTTTTCTTTTTATAAGGGATATTAGGATTTGAAAAAAGTCTATAGGTGTACACTTTGACAATCAATTTATCACATGATACTTGTTCAAGAAAAAAAAATTTATCACACGATACAATATCCACAACAAAATTACTATCTCATTAAAACAGCAATGAAGTACAAATCTACTGATACAACTGTTGTGCACTATACCTGCAGAACTTGATTAGTTATTGGTAAAAAAAAATTACTAAGTTCAACGTTTTCAAATCTTAATATACCCTAGAAAATAAATGGCAGAATTTTGTGGTGCAAGAATAAAAAGACTAGTGATCCAAATGTGGTCCAGATAGTCAACGATTATATAATGCATAACAAAGGCTCAACCTCACCTTTGGAAATAGGCGGCACACTTCAGGAATAACTTCCACAAGAAGGTCCGCACCTTTTCGATATACTAATCTACTTATCACAACAATAACTATTTCATCATAGCTTAAGCGCTGAGGGGAGGGAGTAAACATTGCAGTATCAACTGCATTAGGAACCATAAAAACCTTCTCCGGAGGTATCCCAGATCTCAAGACAGTGTTCTCTTTGCTTGTGTGCGATACACATATTGCCTGATCAATATCTGCAAGAGTAAACTGCAGCACCTTATTCATGTGAATGCTTCCAGCATCAGCAAAACCGTAAAGTGAGTGATCTGTGAAGATAACTTTGTACCCCATCGTCCTAGCATGCATCAATGCTTCATGGCACAGTGTTGAAAAAGCTTGATGTCCATGCACAACAGAAATCTTCTCACGAATAAGGATAGTCCTTATAATTGGAAAGGTCAAGAATAATGTAGGCAGTGTATTCTGCATCAGGAATGGCCTCCATGGCACATAATAAACCTTTAGGCCATTTGTGACATATCGTACTCCAGAACGGTTCCCATAGGCATGTGTCATGACAACAACCTACACAATCAAGTATAGAGATCTTTAAAATATCATCTTTAGATAATTTCTTCCATCATTTTAGTCTGATGGTACTGGGCAACTTATTAAGCATGCCATCCTTCTTGAAAGCAACAAGCCAACAACACATATGTGCAAGATTCAAGAATCCAAAATAGATTATGCATATAATAGTAGAAATGATGAAATAGATGGAATGAAAACATATCAATTAGCTTATCAGACATCCCTGAAGCAAGGATATGGTGCAATCCAATCCACATTTATTAGCACATGAACAGAAACAGGGTATAGTTAACTCGAATCCTTAATCATTAGCGTATTGTCACTCCTAAAGCATGGATGAGCAGCAAGGAGAACTGAAAAAGGTTCATAAGGAAGCCTAGTACCTTGTGACCAAGCTTAAGCAGGCATTGCGACAGATAGTAGATATGACTTTCTACCCCACCAAAGTTAGGGAAGAAAAAGTCGGACACCATTAAAATCCTATGCTTCTTCTGTTGCTCTTCCATTTTGTCGAAAATCTGAAACTGCATGATGACACTGGGAGAAGTAAGGTAGTGAACCATATATTAAACTCACTCCATTCCTATCATGAGAATAACGCTTAATTGTAAAATAAATCATACTCAATCATGTAGAGCAACCCATGACAAAATGGTCTAGGAATTACTACACTAGCTTGAAAGTATCGCTACATGCATTTCAAACCTTATTGAACAACAACAACAAGAGAATAGGTACTGGACGTTGCAGAAGAAATCAGACCAAGGGCAAGCACAGATATACTCTAACTTGCAATGACAAAAATGATCTAATAGTGTGCCATCTTGATTCGAAACAAAAAATCAGTAGTCGCCACCTCATAATGTATAAGTTAAGGAGCCGGGAAGGTGGAAACAGTTTAACTTGTGATGTGGTTATTAAGTGGAAACAGCTGGCATAAGCTTTGTGAATCTTTTAACTTTTGTGAAGTACATGGATGCATCCATAAAATCCACTACACAAGGTTTTACTTTCGCAAAAAGAGAACGATACATTCCGAAGTACAATATATCAGTCACCCGAATATATACAACTGCAAAAGCAAGATTCTAGCTCCCCTGCCCTAAGAAATAGCTTTGCTGAGAATTCAAGCAGGCCAGTTCTGCGACATACATTTTGATGCATCTGGTGGCTCCGCTCCCCAGATTGACAGGCACAGCTGCCGGAATTTGTGGCGCTGCTGCTTGCCACTTGAGTTGTTTCGAGTGGCTAATGAAGAAGAACTGAAAATCCCGCGGAACCATCCCTATCCCCATTCCCGATTGGGATGAAATCACCCCGTCCCCATCCCTATCACCATTCCCGATTGGGATGAAATCTCCCCGTCCCCATCCCTGCCCACGGCCGAAAATTTCTTCCCGTACCCGCCCGCGAGCAGGGATCGACCCACCTCTGCTACATCCAGCCTAAATGTCAACTACAGAAGGACTGGGAGGATTGGGGAGGAGAGCTTAGCTCTCACCTTCTGTCGAAGAAGGCGGAGCGTCCTGGCCGCACGTCACAGGCGCCTGGAATTGGGGATGGCCGGGTCGTCGAGGAATCGCGGGAGGTCGAGAGGGCGCGTGCCGAGAGATCCACCTGACTGCCACCTGGTGCTGCGTTTGCCGCACTGCTGTTGTAGAGACGAAGCGACTCTGGTTGCCTCTCCGCCTGCTACAGAAGAAGTGCTGCCGCGCTGCGCGGGGACACTCGCAACGAGAAGGCACGAGATTTTGGCTATTTTGTTACACAATACAAGTGACTTCTCCTAAATAGCATCCACGTCATAGACTTTTCTAAAATAACACTAATAAGAATATTAAATATCTGAAATAGCACTTTTCTTTTCTTTTTTTATACAAACAGTCACATGAAAGTACAATATTATCCTTAAGTCATTTTTATTATCATTTTTGTATGACATTGACATTTCTTCTCTATGTATAAGTGACAATATCATATCCGTGAGATACAAAATGAATATCAAAATCAAACATACATCCGTGAGATACAAAATAAGTTCATTCATACGAAAATTACTTCATATCCGTCACACACAAATTAAGTTCTTACATGATCCAACAAAACAAGTTCATATATGATCCAACAAAATAAGTTGTTACATGATCCGACACGATAAATTAAAATCATGAACTACAATCTTATCTAGGGTTTCACATAAATTCAAAATTTTAATAATATACTTCTAAAATTTCAACAATATGCTTCCTACTACAGCCGGCCAGTCAAGTGGCTGGTCACTGGCAGCTAAGCCCTGCCAATTGAATAGCATGGGGCTCAAGGCAAATAGCACACAGCAACAGTTCGTATCCTTCATTGGGGCTGGAAACTCATTTTCCTGCAATAACAAAGCACAGAAACATAAAATTGTTGACTTATGGCATGTTCGATCGAGGGACTCGTATCCAAATAGCTATGCGTTATTTCAAATTTAAACCACGTCTAAAAAATTCTCCTTATCCATAAACAGAGCTGGCGCACAAATTTTAGTGAAGTGATTCAATCCTATTCTAAAAAGAAACTTGATCTGCGGAGATATAACGGCCCCGGACATTCATATAAAAAGAAGACCTTCTTAGGCGAGCCAAGAAAATCCCTGAACCCCTCTTCCACCCTTACACAGGCTCAAACACCAGGTGAGATCGACCCATTGCAAAGCACGCAGCACCTGCGCCATGCTAAGCTGGACGAGCTTACACGTGCTTTGGACTTGGGAGAAACGAGGAGATTTTTTTGGTGTAAATCCCACACTGAGCAACGCTCGAACACAGGACCGGTGACTGGGAAGCACTACCGCTGAGTTGTTTGCTCAGATGCGATTCAACCCCATTCTAAATTTCTAATGTTGAACTCCGGGCATAATCCTCAATTTTGATTTCAATTAGGTATGATTCTAAATCAAGAAACATGATGCTTCCGTAAAAAAAGAAACATGACGCCTAGTGCTAATCGGAGTCTACCAATAAATCAAGAAAAGAGAAAAATGACGAACTTTTTATATGGATATCATACAACTATATAGGACACTAAGACAATAGCCAGTGGGCATCAGCTAGCAGCTGCTGTAGTTAGCTTGTATTTGAGGTACGCTCTGATGAAGGGGTCGAGCTCCCCGTCCATGACACCGGTGATGTCCGATGTCTCGCAACCTGTCCGGACGTCCTTGACAAGCTTGTATGGGTGGAAGACATAGTTGCGAATCTGCTGCCCCCACTCCGCCTTCACCATGTCGCCACGGATTTCCTTAATCTCTGATGCACGCTGCTCCTCTGCGACCACCAGTAGCTTCGCTTTAAGTCGGCTCAGGGCCTTTATTTTGTTGGCCAGTTGACTTCTCTCCTCTGCAAGTTTGCCAACAAATAGGTTACGACATAATTGACAGGTGTATTCTCTATAACTCGGGGTTACCACCACTTCTTCATTTAAAATATATGACAATTATCTCTATATGTAGAGCCAATATATTATTCTGTTTCCCTACAAAAAATATTATTCTGCCATGAAATTGACAGAAGCTGACAGCATCTTGTCTCTCAACTAGGCTCAGGAATTTAGGGGTACACTAAGTTCAGAAGAACATTTCGATCTTTCACATCAACGTCACCAATTCATCAGCACATTTTCTTTTGCTTTCCTGATTATTTGATAATAGTCACACTAAACTTAATGGCTAGCCCAATAAGACAGTTTGTATATTTGTTCAGCATATGTGAAAATAGGAACCCAAGAATTTTATTATCTGTCGCACAAGTTAGTCCAAAAATATACCTGAGCAACGTACTGCAATTCCAGTAGGAATATGGACCATACGTACAGCCGTTTCCACCTTGTTCACATTCTGACCACCTTTTCCTCCAGCTCTAGTGAAGCTTATCTCCAGATCCTCTTCAGGTATTTCCACATCGAGAGAATCCTCTGGCAGAAGAGGCATAATTTCAACACCAGCAAAGCTTGTCTGCAATTAGCATAGCAGTCTCTGGATTCAGCTCATTTTTTATATAAAAAAAAGAAAAGCAGAACTATCTAATGCAAAAATACCTGACGGAGTCCTTTAGCATTGAAGGGAGACTGACGAACAATCCTGTGTGTCCCTTTTTCACCAGAGAGATATCCATAGGCAAACCTTCCCTCTAATTCAACTGTTGCTGACTTTATACCAGCCTCTTCACCAGGCGACTTCTCAACCACTCTCGTCTTGTAACGCTGCTTCTCTCCCCATCTTACATACATCCTCAGTAGCATGTCAGCCCAATCCTACAAATCAAACAAAGTTTTAACAGATACTATCATTGATGCATATATCGCAGTCTAGTAACATACAAATTGGAGTAACCGTCAACAATGCCATTGTCGTACCATAGTTTACTGTCAGTAGTTTTGAAAACAACTATCAACAATGCCATACGTTTTTTTTTACTGCCTCTTCAGAGTATCAAGACAACCCATTTATGGTGACAAATAAGACTAAGTTCATATAGGGAAATTATTACAATGTTGTATATTTAGTGATACCAAAAATGAAAAGATGGTACCAACCTTATATTCTTCTGATGCAACAGTACCAAATAACTAACACATAAGATCTTTGAAACTAACAACAAAACTCATTCTTAGTCAATGAGTACAACTGTCCAGCCTACATAAAGCGACTATAACTAAGTTCTATTCTATTCACCAAAAAGGTCTTATTTGACACAAATGAAATAATATGGCAAATGCTTACCTGAGCATCGGTGCCACCAGCGCCAGCAGAAATATTAATTACAGCACCTTCCTTGTCATATGGTCCAGAAAGAAGTTGTGTCATCTCGAAGTTATCTAGTGCCTTATTTAATGACTTTATAATCTTCGAGGCCTCTTCAAGAAGGGCAGTATCGATAGAATCTAATTCCTCGGTAAGCATCACAATGGTCTCAGCTTCTTCAACCTACAAGTAGCAAATAAATATTAATATGATTCAAACCAGTGTTCATACACAATTGATGCCATATGGCAGTGTTTCTTCCACCAAAACAAGAGTGTTAAACTAAATGTCTGTCATTAATAAACCGTTGCATGTATAAAAATGCAGAAAGTATGTATTTCAGTACTATGTATCATCATATGAACTGTTTAGTAGAACATTTTCACTATACACAGCTATGTCATGGGGGCACGAACCTGCGACTTAAAATCATTGAGAAGCTTGACTCTCTCTTTGACCTCTGTCAGAGAAACCAGTATCTCTTGTGCCTTGGAAGGATCATCCCATAAAGAGCTATCTGCTGACTTGTTCTCGAGTGAAGCAATCTCGTCCTCAAGCTTTTCTAGACCAGCAGACCCTCTGATTTCATTGACACGCTCTACAACCAGTTCAACATCCTTCCGCAGAGCATAGAAATCTGTCACAGAAACAGTCATATTAGTTAAGTTCAAGCGTTGAACAGAAACCAGTAGCCTTACACTTAGTCACTGAAACGAATCAATAATGCGAGCAGATCTGATTACCCTGCATGGCCCATTCGGCAGCTTCTGGTTCATCCGCAATGCTCGATTGGCTCCCAGCCCCGGAGGATGCAGATTGCACTGTGTTGACCCAAGTCTGTCATTGTTTCATCCAGAGAATAAGAGAACTAACGCATAATAAACCGTTTTTTTAACGAACAGGCATAAATGAACCATCGTATTTTTAGCTACATTAACAACAACTGCAATTTCTCTCTCCACAACCAAGAAGTGCTCATGCGCTGTATTGGTCATAAAAATTTTACAAGCCACAGAGCACCCGGAGCCGGAGTTCAGAGTCGTGTATTCTGCACAGGACTACAGGAGGATGAGAAACAAAACTCACCGAGAACGAAGCGCCGGCGGCCGCCGCGACAAGAAAGGGATAAGGAAGGACGCCCCGGGGTGAACCTGCTGCAGGCGGCGCACTGAGGGCACGGTGCGGCGCCAGCGTGAGCGGGGGCCAAAAGCGGCCGCGGGCAGCCGATCATACCGCCAGAGAGTTAGGTGCCCCGGAGCCGACGGCGGGGGCAGAAACAGGCACAGCGGCGGCGAGGGAGAAGAAGGCAAGACGCGAGCAGAAGTGAGGTAGGGAGCAGGGGCAGGAAACTCAGACGTTGCTCTGAGGCGGATAAGAGGGGAAGATGAGTCTCAAACGTCGGATCACTATGGACGGTCCAGATGAAACCACCGTACACAAAGGGTCAGAGTTGTCTCTGAAATGCCACGAATTATTATCAATTTGGCTCCTCATTAGCTATTGAGCGTATTACCTCTCTCTCTCTCTCAAAAAAAAAAAGCTATTGAGCGTATTAGTAAAAATGTTACCGAGCACAAGGTTTATTAGTATCAGTTTTGATCCTCATCATTTACCATCTATAGTTTTCACACATTTGATTTCTAAAGCCGTTGAGCATCACTGAGAGAATACCTCAAAAGTTCAAACCTGTTTTTTTGCATTTGAAGTATCATTATGAGTGATAACAAAAAGATAACAGAATGACACTGATATTTCTTCGGGTTCTAGGGTGACACGAACAGCGCAACACCACCCCAGTATGCCCCATCTCAATACTCGAAACTCGATTATGCTTTTTTTTTCCTAAGATAACATGACAGATGAGTTTGCAACAACCTGGAGCATCAACTCATCCACAATTACCACATAAATTTTCCAAATTCTTCAGAATATATAAGCAAAATGAAACCAGAACAAAGGACACATAAATGGCATTCACAGACTTTAGAAACTAAATTGATAGGAGAAACTTCAATTCCAAACATTAAATTTCAAACTCCAAACACATTGGTTCACTCAAAGGAGTACCACACACATATTATACTAAGGGCAACAGCAGAGCAAACATCTCTGATCCTGCAGGCATATTCTTGCTCACACTCACATCTCCTCGACGCTCAAGCCTGCAAAAGGAGGATCACAATCAGTAAGTGCCAACACTAATTGCACGATTTCACACACACACACACATACACACACACACAAAAAAAAAAAAAAAATGCACATCACACATGAGAAGTGAAACAGACGAGAGCGTAGCAACATTCTAAATCAGATTGATTCAAAGCACGCACAACTGTAAAATTAACAATAAATAGCACGACCAGATGTACAGCAAATGCAAATCTAAGGATGGTTTTGAACATCTTGTTCATGCAGTTGTGAAGAAAGTTTGAACACAACTCTGAAACAGAAAGATTCTATCAGTCTCTGAAGATCACAATATGCAGAGCTAAACTAAACTAGCTCCTATGTACGCCAGGTAAAATTGAAAGTGGTGAGATTATGCATGCAGAATCTAACACGCCCAATTACAAACCACTCAATTTCAGACCACATAGTGTTACTTGACGTTGAATTCTAAAACTGAATCAGAAATGTGGTTCCCCTATCTATATCTATACAGCGCCAATCAAATAATCTCAAACCAATCCAGCTGGAACCCGGATGGCATAACGATTGTCGATACAAACAGATGAGCTAGCACTAGCAGCAGCCAAGGGTTGCGGGTCGAAGGACTACGGACCTGGAGGGAGGGACTGCTTGAGCTTGTTGGCCTTGTCGGCGTCGTGGACGCAGAGCGTGTAGAGGTACCTGGAGCAGCGGACCTTGAACTTGACGGCGCCCTTGGCACGCTTGATCCGCACGGACCGCGCATCCTTCCGCCGCGCCGTCAGCAGGAAGTCCTTGATCTCGTGGATCTGCTTCGGCTGCCGAGGGCAAAATAACAATACGCAGGCAAAGAAAAAACGAGTCAGCACTCACGCCGGCAGCCATCTGCGGAGGATGGAAAGGGAAGGAAGCCTCATTACCATGGTGCTGGCTCCGGTGCAAGGCGATGCCGACGCAATCCGCGGACAATCGAGGTGGCGGCGGCGGCGGGGAAGAATGCGTTAAGAGAGGACTCACTCGGGGTCTCGGGTAGTCGGGGAAGAAGACTGGAAGAGGGTCAGCTTATATGGGCCATTATCTCAGGACCAATTATGGTTGCTCTGCTGCTCACATCTGGGCTCACCGGCCCAGGCAGCCTTCTCCAGGCTGAAAGCCTGAGACCAAATAGGCCCTCAATCTTGAGATTGAGAAGCCTAAGAAACTTAGGAAGACCCTGTTCTTCCTCTGTTCTTGTAATGTTGATATTTAGGACAGTAAAAATAAACTAGCTACAGATTAATCTGGCTGTCTGAAACATCAATATTTTCAGAACAGAGGAGTATATATAAAAAAACTTCTAGAGAGACACTAACGTATTTTCTAGAGATATCACCCCCTTTTCTTTAGCATTTATTTAGATTTTTATTTTTTTTAGCAATGGATCAAGCTTTCCATGAATGATATTTTTTATAATTATAGTAGACCCACTAAATTAAACAGAATCAAGATGAATGTTCAGGTTACGGAGGTGATGATCAGAGCTTCTGACCTTTTTCGTCCTCAATGCGCGCATTGTCAGAAGTGACCTTTTTAGTCCTCAATTCCTTCACATGGCGTAGCAAGTCAGAAGTGACTCAAGAAAAAGATGAATTGATGGAGTATAATATTTCACTTGTGTGCTGCTTTCAGTTGCTTTACGGGCGCTGCAAAGTCCTGGCATCCATGGGCGGAGCCAGGTTCAGGCTAACCTGGGCTCCGGCCCCCCCTTGCCTCTAGGAACAAATCGAAGAACCATTAGTATTTCTACTCAAGCCTGGTTAACAGCCAACATCTTGACTATGCTTTCGTGCAAAATAACATGGCCCATAGTTTCCATTTCCATCGCATCCTAGTTTCTCTAGTTTACAAACATGGTAATTTCTCTAATTTGCAACAATGATTCAAAAATCCATTCAATCCTTTTACAAAAAAAAAGATAAACCAGAACCATAACTAGTTGTGGAGGTAGAGCAAGTGCAACCTTTAATTAATGTTGCCCCCTTAACTGAATTTAATTTTCAGAAGCAATATGAATCTGTTGTTTTTGAGGTATGAAATTTTTAAAATCAGATCCAACAAAACGTCCACATATTTGTGAGTATCCAAACAACCGGTAAGATGATGTATGACGGACATACTTGATTTTAGTTCAATGTGCAACTATAACTTTAAGCTTAATTCATAATCTACTGTTCATCTGCCCCCCCTCCCCCCCCCCCCCCCCCCCCACCCCCTTGTGTTCATTGCTGGCTCCGCCACTGCTGGCATCACCACTATATAGTTACCTTTCCACTAAATAACACACACAGCTTAACCACTATTTATAATGTAAATTGTACTTAATAATAACATAATATCAAAATAAGTAAAATTCAGTAAGACAGAACTAGATAGCTTTTTGCAAACACAGCGGAACTAGATAGCTTAACCACTGTATTGACGTATTGGAGTTCAGGGAACGCTTGAGATCAGTCAACTCCTGAACCATGACCGACTAGAATTGACACTCTACGATTTCAAGCAAAATCTATATTTCTGATATCCCTATTGTTTCATTATAACAAAAAGAAAAGGAGCATGAACAGGTTGCCACATTAAGGGTATTAAGTAACAAAGCCCAGACTAGATGTAGAACTGATTAAAATGTTAGGACAGTCTTTAGAGGTACTTTCAACTCTAACAGGCAGGTCATGTAAGAGGAAAGAGAAGAAAAAACACCAAAGGCCACCATAGTTGAGAAATTACTGAAGAAATTGTTCATCGCAGACAGCAAACTCTGCAAGGCGGAGAATGGTGACAGATTTAAATCAGGTAATCATTAATTGAGGGAAGATAATGGAATTTCAATATAGATTAATAGAAGATGCATCCCAGCGGTACACCAAGTAACATGATAGGGTAAGTTATTTAACGTAAAGCTTAATTTATTCATCTCCAACTGACCCAAATTTCTGCCAAATATGCTCAATTAAATCCTTTTTTGTTGACTATGTGCTGGTTGAGCACAAATAGTAGCATCACTGCATATCAATTTGGTTAAGCAATCAGCAAGCTAATTGCTGATGGTTGACTAGAACTGGTGTTTCGGAAGCTTCGCTTGAATCAAAAGAAGTACATGCCATGTCTTTTTCATCCTCAATTACCATGTTATGGAGTACGTATGACACAAGCTTGCATTATTTTCCTTAGAGTTGATTGTCGGATGAAATGTGTTGGACCTCGAACAATAGGAAAACGAATTTGCAGGGCATTAAGTGCGCTGAACATATTACAAACAAAGGCATCGCCCAAAAGTAAGTTACCCTAGGGTTTCGTTTTCCTCTGGCGGCGACGCCGGAGTCCTCCAACATCTCATGGAGATCGTCCTGATCTCTCCGATCTTTGTCCACCCCAATGCCGCGCATACCTCGGGGGGTTCGGGTGTCATACGATAGGACTGGATGGCAGACCAGGAGGAGAAGGGGGCTGCATTGGAAGCAGGAGGAGAAGAGAGTGCACCATTCTTGGAAGAACATCTGGAGGGTTTGAATTTACAAGGGGAGGAAGAGGAGGACTTTGATATCTCTGGAGAATATGAGGATCTCGTGGAGGAGGTTCGTTCGATCGCTATATTTAGGGTTCATATGACGGAACCCTTTAGCCATGCGGCACTATTCAGTGCCATGAGGAACGCTTGGTCGGCAACACAAGAGGTAACTTTCAAGGTGCTTGATCACCCAAACTTGTTTCTGGTCCAGCTCCATTGTTTGGGAGATTGGTCAAGAGTGATGGATGGGAGGCCCTGGTTGTTTAGAGGATCAGCTGTTGACTTGGAAGAATATGATGGGTTTTCTAATGTGTTGTTATATAAACTAGATAGTATCCCGATGTGGACTAGGATCCAGGGGGTTCCAGATGGCCTGATGAAGAACAGGAGCTTGCGGAGAAGGTTGCCAAGAAGGTAGGAGAGCTCATTAAGGTGGTTGTTAATGAAGGAAAAATCAACTCCACACCGTATCTTCAAGCTAGGGTCAGGCTTGACCTAAACAAGCCACTAGTTCGAGTGGTCCCAATAACTTTGAAGGAAAGAATGAAATACTTGGTACAGTATGAAAAGTTACCAAGATTTTGTTTCTTTTGTGGATGTATGGGGCATGAAGTGACTGAATGTGGAGATGGAGTTCATTCAAAGGAGAGTTGCGGTTGGGGTGAGTGGTTGAGAGTCCCTTTTCCTCATATATCAACTGCGAGGGATGACCGTGGTATGAGAGGTAGGGGCCCTAGCCGAGGTAGAGGAAGAGGCTTTGGGAGGGGAGATGGGATGTATGAGGCAACAGAGGATATGGATTTATCTCCTGAAGATCATGCAACACAAAATGACGCTCATGGTAGAGTTGCCATGCAAGTTAACTTGCTGGAAAGCTCTACACAGAATGGGACGTCAGTTAGTTCTCTTCAGGCATAGGAGAAAAAGAGGCCGAGGAGGGAAGGAGATAATGTGGCTGGTGGACTTTCAAACACTAGTGCAAGATCGGCGCTCTCCTTTGAGGAGAGTGATTGAGCACAATGAAACTCTTAGCATGGAACTGCCGCGGGCTCTCGAGTGCTCGGGCAGTGCGTGCTCTTCTGGATGTCCAGAGGAGTACAAAACCTGATGTGTTTTTTCCTGTCTGAAACACATCTGGGTAGAGTTAAGGCAGAAAATCTGATAAGGAAGCTAGGTTGTGATTGTCTTGCTATCCATGAAAGTGATGGCAGGAGTGGGGGTCTGGTGATGTGTTGGCGAAGTGAGAGTAAAATCAACATGATTGGTGTGTCAGAGAATTACATTGATACTGTTGTGCATGACAATAGGGAGTGGAGATTGACGGGTCTCTATGGAGAACCGAGGTGGGATCAAAAGGAGAAGACCTGGGAAATCCTGAGATCCTTGCATGCTGATTCACCACAACCGTGGATGGTTTTTGGTGATCTCAACGAAATTCTCTTTAACCATGAAAAAGAAGGTGGCAGGCAAAGAACTGATCACCAGCTGCAGGCCTTCCACCAAGCATTGGGGGACTGTAGCTTATCTGACATGGGGTTTCATGGCGATAAATTCACTTGGAAGAGAGGAAAAATAAGGGAAAGGTTAGACCGTGGTGTCGTGAATGATGCATGGAACATACTCTTTCTAAATGCAAAATTGTCTCATGAGGGGATGGTAAAATCTGACCACAAACCAATTCTTGTTGATACAGATGATCGGGTGGAGGTTGGTGTGAATCATAGTCCTAAGCGCTTTGAAGCTCGATGGCTGAAAGAAAAGACAGTGGAAGCCATGGTCCAGGTGGCGTGGGCTTGTGTAGCTGCCCGTGGGGAGGGTCCGAGCTTTATGCAGAAAACAAGCATGGTCCATGACGAACTTCATGTCTGGGACCGAGAAACCCTAAAGGGTCCAGTGAGAAGAATGAAGAAGCTTAAAAGAGAGTTAGAACATAAATGTAGGGGTCCGTTGACGGATGAAAGTTTGGGTGCACAAAAAGAGCTTCTTATCAGGATTGAATTGCTCATGGAGAAAGAGGAATTGATCTGGTTCCAACGTGCACGTGCAAACTGGCTCAAACATGGAGATCACAATACTTCCTTCTTTCAGAGATATGCATCTATGAGAAGGAAAAGGAATAAGATTAATGGCTTGATAGATGACCAGGGCATAATGCAGGAGAATAAAGAGGTTATGTGTGGAATGGTTAAGGATTATTTCTCGCATCTTTTTACAAAGGAGAATGGAGAGATTGATAGCTCAGTTTTCAAAGATGTTCCTCGTAAGGTGACAAATGAGATGAATGAGGCACTATTAGCACCCTTCACGGAATAGGAAGTTAAACTAGCTCTATTTAACATTGGCGACTTGAAGGCACCGGGGCCAGATGGGTTGCATGCTATTTTCTACAAGAGGTTTTGACCACTGCTTGGTAATGATCTAGTATCTGAAGTTTTACATGTAGTTAACTCCTGCACAATACCGAGCTGATGAAATAATACTACTATTGTATTAATCCCAAAAGTAGAGAACCCAAAAACGGTGGCTCAATTTTGACTGATCAGTTTGTGCAATGTTATCTACAAAGTCATATCCAAAATGTTAGCAAATAGACTCAGATTGATCTTGCCTGATATCATTAGTGAGTAGTAGAGTGCCTTTGTGAAAGGACGATTGATCACAGATAATATTCTTGTGGTCTATGAATGTATTCATTCCATTAAGAGAAAGACAGGGAGATCGGGCCTGTGTGCTGTAAAATTGGACATGCACAAAGCATACGATAGAGTTGAATGGAACTATCTAGAAAGGATAATGTTGAAGTTGGGTTTTCATCAACAATGGGTGAATCTGATAATGTCCTGTGTTACATCAGTCTCCTATAATGTAAGATTCAATGATATGGAAACAGACTCTTTCGTGACAACACGAGGTATATGTCAAGGAGACCGTCTATCCCCTTACTTGTTCCTACTGGTAGCTAAAGGCTTATCGTGTATGCTGAGAAGAGCAGAAGATCGCGGGGAGCTAGAGGGGGTTAAGGTCTACCGTAACAGTCCTCAAATTTCACATTTGCTTTTTGCTGATGATTCTCTAATCTTCATGAAAGTGAGTAGGAGGAATGCTAAATGTTTAAAAGGCATCTTGACAAAATATTATGATAGTTCGGGGCAGAAAATAAGTGAAGGAAAATCTAGTATCTTTTTCTCGGGGAATACTGATATAGAGGAGAAAATGGTAGTTTGTAACATTCTCAATATTATGACATAATCAGTTTCTGATAAGTATTTGGGTTTATCGGCTCTCGTCGGGGTAGATAGAATTGACTGTTTCTGGCATCTGGTGGATCGGGTGCATGCTAGAATATCAGGTTGGAAGGAAAAGTTGCTGAGCCATGGAGGAAAGGAAATCTTGATAAAATCTATTGCTCAAGCAATCCCAGTGTTTGTGATGTTGGTATTCAGACTCCCTAACAAAATTTGTAAAGGAATGACTGATGCTATTTCTCAATACTGGTGGGGCGATGGGGAGCAACAATGGTGGAAGCTCTGTATGCCAAAAAATAAAGGAGGTATGGGTTTTTGTGATTTGCAAAGTTTTAACCTAGCACTGCTGGCTAAACAGGTTTGGAGGCTCATGTCTGAACCTGAATCTCTTTGTGCCCGAGTACTTCAGACTAAATACTACTCGGATGGGAACCTGTTGAATGCAAAACCAAAACAAGGGAGTTTGTATACGTGGCAAAGTGTGCTGGTAGGTCTTGAGTGCTTCAAACAAGGCTACATCTGGAGAGTTGGTGATGGATCAAAAATTGATATATGGGAGGATAAGTGGTTGCCAAGCAGTCCAAATCTTAAGGTGTAAACTATAAGAGGAAGGAATATTATTACAAGAGTTCAAGAATTGATAGACGCGGTAACATGGCAATGGGATGTTGATCTCGTGAGTTCAATCTTCAGTTCGGTTGATGAAGTCGGCCCAAGAGCCCAAGATGGGATGGGCGGGCCTCTTGTCTAGGATCCTGTCTGGCTTTGGCCAAATTTCGAAGTAATTCGAAAAGCTCAGAAAAATTTGAAAATTCAAAATATTAAAAAACCTGCTCGGATTGATGTTGTAGGTGCAGTAGATGTTAACCCTCGAGTTTGAGGTCATATGGAGAAGGTCAAAAATAATGGTCGCACTAGAAATGGGACAGTTTGGCCTACCACACAAGCAGTTTGGCAAAAATTTGAAAACATTCAAAAATTCAAAAAATACAAAAACCTGCTCGGATTGATGTTGTAGGTGCAGTAGATGTTAACCTTTGAGTTTGAGGTTATTTGGAAAAGATCAAAAAAAATGATCATACCAGAAATGGGGCAGTTTGGCCTATGTTTGAGGCTCTTTGTAGCTTATCGCGGAGAAAACATTCACATAACAGAAAAGCAACCATAGTGCATACATATTTACAATTAAGAAACATGTTTCATGCCTCATAATACAAATCATAGTTCAATCATCCACACAAGTTTCACCTTCCACTCGATTTTCTCTTCTTCCTACCACTTGATTCTACAGGCACACCACACAAAACCCTCATGCTCTTGGTTTTCTTTGCATCACTAGGACTAGGCCGCCGCATGCACACCACAAGTTCTTGTTGTTCTTCTGTTTCCATGCCATCTTGCTGAACACTGCACAACATCATCCAAAATCGAATCACATAGCACCACATCATCCAAAATAGATTCTGTTTGCACAACATCCAAAAATGATTCGGCCTGCACCACATCATCTAAAACTGATTCAGGTTGCACTAAAATTGATTCAGCTTGCTCCATAACATCTAAAACTAATTCAGTTTGTTGCGTGGCATCTTCCAAATCACCTGTGCACACTTTTCTTTCTTTTTGTTGGCCAAACATTTTCAACAACAACAGGTTCAAATTCAGCAACCTCACTTCCATGCTTTTTACTGAAAAAATAAAAATGATACAAAAACAAAGTAAATTTAAGTGTTCAATTGGGATGGCTCAATGATTTTTCTCCTGAAACTTACTTTGGCTTTTCTGGAGTGTAACGACATTTGGTGGATCCATCTCGGTGGCCAAGTTCCTGACACATCTTGCATCTATTTTTCTTGCCTTTCTGTGCCCGTTTTGGTTTATCATCTTTTCCCCCCTCTTACTACTACTATCTTTCTCATACCAAGCCTTGTATTTGCTCATTTTAGGCATGCCAGCCTTTCTTTTAGCAAGGGGGGGGGGGGGGACACATTGAAAATTCAAATTCCACTTCAAGACACTGAGACTGATCTATAAGTGGTGCTATTAGAGTTGCATATGCATCCTTAAATCTTGCTACCGAATAATATTCATGCAGATAAGGGTGCATGTTTACCTTCGGCTTGCCAGCCAAGAAGAGTATGGCATGCTCACATGGTTTTCCAGTGTGCTGCCACTCGAGGCATGTGCATTCATGTAGATCAGTGTGAACCACATGCCTCCTTCCAGTCTTGGTATCTCTCACATCTACGCCCCACAAAGAAGAACTCTCAACTACCAAATATGCAAGATTTCTGCTCCTGTTAACCACTTGCTAAACAACTGCTAGAAGCTTATCCCCTTGCAGAGCATCACCTATTCTTCTTATCAATTCCCACATCCGCATGATCATGATCTTGATTTGGTCAACCATGTCATACACAGGCAATTCTTTCAACTATCTCACCTTGTTGTTAAAACTTTCGGCCAGATTGTTATTGATATGGTCACACTTGATGGCCGTATTAAATCCTGACCTATACCACAAAAAAGAATGGTATGTTTTCTCCCACTGCTCAAACTCAGGATCTGCTGCATACACCTTACCAAGGTGATGATTATGTGTCTTTTTGCTGTAAGCTCTTGCTGCTAGCCACAACCGCCCCAAAACTTGTCCCTTATGACTCTTCATCACATTCAACCACATATGGCCGAAACACTTCCTCTTCTCAGCATGTGGAAATGCATTCTTGGCTGCATTTTCTAGCCCTTTACAAGCATCAGTGTGTATAGCCAAAGCTATCACTGGCCCAATGCGTCTTTTCAACTACATCATGAACCATGTCCATGAAGCATCAGAATCAGATTGAAACATGCCAATAGCAACAGGAAACATTCAGTTGTGTCTGTCTAGAACATTGCATGCTGCCAATTAACCAGTCCATTTTCCAGTATAAAAAGATGAGTCTACGCTCAAATATGGCCTACACCCTGCTTTGAGGCCATCGATGCAAGGCTTTAAAGCCATAAAAATTTTGGACAAATATACCTTACCATCAGGTGAAACCTCTGTATCTATCTCACAACACTGCCAGGTGACCTCTTCTCCACCTCTACCTTGAAACTATACAACATCCTAAACGTATTTACCCAATCACCATATAACTCTTTCATTGCCCTCTATTTTGCCTTCCACACTATGGTATACTTCACCTTAATAGGGTACTGCTTTTCTAGGTCTATTCTTAGTTTCTTTGCAGTAGTGTTTGGTGTTTTCACTAAAATAGAACTGATCTTCTGTGCAACCCAGGTCTGTGATGTCATCATCGATACAACCTATGAACTAGTAATACAAGTATGTTTATGTGGCATTTGATTAACCCTGATGGTACCTCCATCAGGTTGTTTTCTAGCAGAAATATACCACTTGCAACGCTTGGCACCCCCATCAAAGCCTTTGCACTTTGCATATTTTTTTTTGTATATGTCCACATAGTTTGGTGTAAAATTCCCTAATCATTGCATAAATCTTGAAACACATCCTAAACTCTTTCATGTTTGGAGAACACTTTCCTACTTCAATTATAGGATTGTCTGAGTCATATATATTTACGAACTCATCATCATTGTAATCATCTACCTCATCAGCAACTTTATTCATCAACTCTAGATCCACATCTTTAGAACCAATAGCCGCATTAGCCCCTACTGGAATTCCTAAAATTTTGGCCATCTCAGTGTCAGCCATTGGTGCAATGACCAAATCAGTACGCTCTTGCAGTTGTATTGAATTCTAGTCGCCAACAGCCATATTTGCAACACCATCACATCCCTCTTATGTATCATCAGCTAACATTGTCACTTCGGTTAAAATGGGATCTATCTGTCTACTTGCAACCCAATCATCATCTTCAATCTGCATATCCAATACAAGAATCTGATTTCAGATCCACCAGCTAGGCAAGAAATGTAACACATTTGCTTGTCCAGCCGTCTTGCCGATTGATTTCAACGACAAGCGCTTTGCTATCCTCCATTCTCACATACTCGCCCTTCCAATCATCAAAGTGTATCAATGCTACTTCTTATTATGGACCCCAAGGAATACTCTCCCCTATTTTGTCCACTAAATTCCTCACTACTTGCGCTCCTTGGTTCACAAGGTCCTGCGGGTCGGTCTCTGCACAATCAACCTCCCAACTAACCAATATGTCCTGCTCTATGACCCTTAGGCTACCATCAACTAGCTTCACGATAGAGAAAAAGGGGAATTTAATAGACCATTCGAAGCTATGCCACTGCCCCCTGTTTCGACAATGGTGCAGGAATGTCACAAAATGGAAGCGAACAAGCTCTAATCGAAAGCAAAATCAGCACAAGGTGTAGAGGATTACCTTGAATTTGACTCTCCCTGCTCCATCTGTTTTGGGCGCCCCATCTATTTTGGGGCCATCTGCTTTAGGCTGGACTGCTGCAACTCGGGCAAAATCGGGCGCACATACGTCAGATTCGGAGCTCAAATCGGATGGGAATGCGACTAGGGTGCGATTTGACTCACCACAGAGGTCACCAAAGATCTAGGACGTGCGGCACCGGAGAGGGATGTGAGGCACTCTGAGGGCGCATGCTACCAGAGAGGGATTGAGACGCCGCTCAGAGGGCGTGCCATAGGAGGTCTTCGATAGACAAACACGTGCTTCCGGAGTGAGCCACCACCGAAGAGGGATGTGCTGTGCTCTGTGGTCGCGCTGCCAGATATGGATTTTCCACCTCTCTAATGGCACGAAACTGGTATTCGTTCGGTCCATCAGATAGATTTGTGGGTGACAACGCTTCGATTGGGTCCCACAGCCGCTAACAACCAAATCCACAAAGTTTCAAAGGCTTCTATGGGTTCTGGCTATTTTCCTCCACCCAGGCATCGCACGCGAGCTATTACCGTCAACTATATCGTGCCTCGGCCAATTCCCACAAAAAAACGTCACATGCGAGCTATTGGTCCAACTAAAAATAGATCATACATGAATATTTTTTTGAAAATTTGAAATTTAGTATTTTCAAACTATTTATAAACTATGGAACATTTTTCATAAACTGTTAGAACAATGGTGACCAAAAGTACAAGATGTTAGTGAGTACTCATCCCGTTTTTAAATTGTTATCGTCATTGACTTTTTTAGTTAACTTTGACTATTTATCTTATTTAAATATTTTGAAGTAATATCATATATGTTATCATAACTTATTCTATTATTAAACAAAATTAAAATATAATTTAAATTTTTGCATATTTGAAATAATATTTTAAATAAGATAAATGGTCAAAATTAATTAAAAAAGTCAATGACGACATCAATTTAAAAATGGAGGGAGTAACATGGAAAGAGCAACAACCTATATTGAAAACATGGTTGGCAGGTCAGATGCAAGAGCAGTAGAACAAAAAGAGTGGTTGGCCTTGTGGAAAGTGCAAGTTCTCCCAAAAGTACGAGTCATCTTGTGGCGGTTGCGGCCATGCCATTCTCTCCCGTTCAAAGATGTCATGCACTATAGGAATATGGCAACACATAGCTTATGTGCCTTATGTGGAGCACAAGATTCCTAGAAACACTCCTTGGTTGATTCCAATCTATAGCCAAGTGTGTGTGGGTGCTTGAAGATGAAGAGGGTGCTTGAAAATTCCTAGAATAATTGTGACAAGCGCAAAAAGTTGGCTGCAGTCACGATGGAAACTTTATCGAAGGAGGATTTCATCAAAGTTGCAATGAATTTGTTGGCTATTTCGTATGTGCACAGAAAGGTTATTCATGAGGACTCACTCCAAATCCCAATGTCCACTCATTGTTTTGTGGAGAGATTCATAGCGGAACTCAACCAAATGAAGCCGACAAAATAATAGAACATAGGAGCTCCAAAGCCTGTCCAGAAGTGGATCCCTGTCCCTCCTCTAGCGAATTTAATGAAAATCAATGTCAACCGCTGCAATTATGAAGAATGAGGGTCAAGCTACTGCTGTCGCAATCGCTCGAGACGGTGAATGTAAGTCCCTTAGCAAGTCAACCTTGGTGATTGATGGATGTACAGACCTAGAAGCTAGGGGCAATAGCATTTTAACCATGAATCTGGAGTCCAATTATGATTCAGACCCAGATTTTGCGTTTTAACCATAACCATTTGAACCCGAAGCTCTAGTTCACAACGAGTCTGTTTAGAGGACATAACGGTGTCAAATTTGACATGAAAGGACAGAAATGCCCTTTGTGATTTCACCATAATTTTGATATTAGATATTATATTTGTATCATCAATTTGAAATCTGTTATGACAATGTATTTTGGACCAACTAAAATGGAATATCTGAACAAAATTAGAAAGAATTTGTCAAAAAATGAATATTTATCAGATTTCGAAATTTGAACAGTTCCCATTCAAAAGATTTAAATAGTTTTTCATAATATTGGCAGCATTTCTGCAGACTTTTGGCTATATTAATCACAATTAGAGTCACATTAATCACAACTTCAGTAGATAGAATCACAATTACTTCATGTCAATTGCGGAAGGAGAACAAGCCAGATAAATCAACACAGAATGGTGTGGCTTTGCAAAGAAGAAAATAGAAAGAGAGAAATCACACGAGTGCTAGCCATCATACTGTGCGGCGCGCTGCTTGCCGCTGCTTCGTGTCCCATACGCCTGCTGCCGCCGCCGCCACTCTAGGTTAGGGTTAGGTCGCTCACTTTTTTTTTTTTTGATAATTGGTCGCCCACCTTTTGGTGAGAGAGGAAACGCACGCTGGACCGAAACTTGGAGAGGGTAGCAGGGGCAGTTCAGTCACTTTCCCCTTCGAGTCATTTTTTTCTTTTTATTTTATTCGCTCCAAACATACGGTAGCTGGAATCTGTGGTTAACGGTACCTTCAGACTCGAAATGTGATGGTTAAAATGCAAAATCTTAAAACGCCCGTGACCCAAACGCCTAGAGCAGAAGCTCGCACAGAAGAGGAAAAGAAAGAGAGCGAGAAAGAGAGAGTGGCGGCTGCAGCGGCAAGCGTTAGGGGTGACGGAAGGAGCGATGGCGACAAGAGAACCAAAGGTATGTCACCGTCGCATGCACGCAGGCCTCCTCACCGACCTCAACCGGGTCCTTGTCGACGTCGAGGCGTTCGACACCTCCGACACCCCCCGCGGAGAAGCTCGCCACGAATCTCCGCCGCATCATCACCAACCTCGCCTCTGCCGAGGGGCCCCGCCACGACAGGCGGCACCAAAGCTCCTCCTCCTCGCGGGCCTTTCGGATGGCATCCCCAACACCACTGTGAAGGCGGCCGCCTTATTCCACCACGCTGGCATGGTCTGGCTTGACCTCGGCCATGCTGACCTCGCCTCCGCCTGCTTCGAGAAGGGCACGCCGCTGGTCTCCACCAGCTTCGAGAAGGGCACAAGAACCATTTATGGTTCTCCGTTGAAGACACTCTTTTTTGAGTCTTCAAACTTCGACCCTCCCGCGATCTATTCAACATTTTGGGTCCCTAATTTGGGTCTCGTCCGTTGGAGACAGCCTGAGTCATAACTATAATGAACTGTAACCTCTATAGGTTGCCTAGGGGTGGCAGGAAAAAAATGGTTGAGTAATAGGAATCCACTACCGTCGCTTTTCCGACATGGACTTTGAAAAAGATTTGAGTCACTTGCGCCCATTACTATAGAATCTGTTATTTTGAATTTCAAAACAGCGAATCAGTCCCGCATCACATCCCAAATTTTCAATGAATACCAACTTTGTCTTCATGTTGGGTTTTCCATCAAAACTCTCAACTCTCCGCCGACAGCCTAGCTACAGATTTTTGGGGTCATTTTTTTCAACAACAACAACAATAATAAAGCCTTTTTATCCCAAGCAAGTTGGGGTAGGCTAGAGATAAAACCCATGGGAATCAAAAAAGAAGAGACAAATGAACAAAAACCAAAAGAAAGAGAAGAAAAAAGGAGAAAAAAAAGAAAAAAAAAGAAAAAAGAGATAAAAACAAAAGGAACAAAAGCCAAAGGAAAGAAGAAACGAGTAAGCAAGAAGGAAGGAAAAAAATATCACGGTTCTGGCACATCTATTGCTAGTCTCCAAGCGCCCCTACCCATAGCTAGCTCCTTAGGGATATCCCACGCCTTCAGATCTCTCTTAACCGACTCGTCCCAAGTCAAATTAGGTCAGCCTCTACCTCTCTTAACATTAGCATCTCTCTTTAGAACTCCACTACGCACCGGCGCCTCTGGAGGCCTCCGTTGGACATGTCCGAACCATCTCAACCGATGTTGAACCAATTTCTCCTTGATAGGTGCCACTCCTATCCTGTCCCGGATATCTTTATTCCGTATTCGGTCTCTTCTTGTATGCCCGCAAAACCAACGCAACATACGCATCTCTACTACACTCAATTGTTGAACATGTCATCTTTTCGTAGGCCAGCACTCAGCACCATATAACATCGCCGAATGAATTGCCGTCCTATAGAATTTACCTTTTAGCTTTTGTGGCACCCTATTGTCGTATAAGACGCCGGATGCTTAGACGCCATTTCAACCAGCTGACTGAAATTCTATGTCTAACATCTTCATCGATGTCATCGTCCTTTTATAATATCGATCCTAAATAACAAAATGTATCCTTCTTGGTCACCAATTGTCCATTAAGGCTAACGTCTCCAACCTCATGTCTAGTCGCGCTAAACTCACACATCATATACTCGGTCTTGGCCCTACTAAGTCTGAATCCCTTGCACTCTAATATGTGCCTCCACAGCTCCAACTTACTATTAACCCCATCCCTACTCTCATGTGACCTCGTCTATCACCAGAGAAAATAAATAAGGGCTCAATGCTGATCCTTGGTGTAGTCCTATTTTAATCAGAAAGTCATTGGTGTCACCATCACATGTTCGAACATACGTCCTCGCGTCCCTGTACATGTTCTTGATGAGGGTAATGTACTTAGTTGGGACTTTGTGCTTCTTCAAGGCCCACCACATGATATTTCTTGGCACTTTGTCATACGCCTTCTCGAGGTCAATAAAGACCATGTGTAAGTCCTTCTTTTGCTCCCGATATCTCTCCATCAATTGTCGTATTAAGAAAATCGCCTCCATGGTCGATCTTCCAGGCATGAACCCAAATTGGTTTTGCATCACACTTGTCACTCTTCTTAGGCGATGCTTGATAACTCTCTCCCAGAGCTTCATCATATGGCTCATCAACTTAATCCCACGATAGTTAGTACAACTTTGAACATCTCCCTTGTTCTTGAAGATCGGTACTACTATACTCCTCCCCCATTCTTCTGGCATCTTGTTTGACCGAAAGATAAAGTTAAAAAGCTTAGTTAACCATACTATGGCTCTAGCACCCAAGCATCTCCATACTTCGATGGGGATACCATCAGGGCCCATCGCTTTACCACTCTTCATCCTGTTCAAAGCTTGCTCTATCTCTGCCTCCTGAATTCTCCTCACAAAGCGTCTGTTATTATCATCAAATGAGTCATCCAACTCAAGTATAGGATCCTCCTTCTCACCATTAAACAACTTATCAAAGTACTCTCACCATCTGTCCTTGTCCTTATCTATCACCAGGAGTCGGTCTACCCCGTCCTTGATACATTTGATTTGGTTGATGTCCCTCGTCTTCCGCTCATGGATCCTAGCCATCCGATAGATGTCCTTCTCCCCTTCCTTCGTGCTTAGTTGTTGATAAAGGTTATCATATGCCTGACCCTTTGCTACACTCACTGCTCGCTTTGCAGCCATCTTGGCTATTTTATAGCCTTCTATGTTGGCTGCACTCTTGTTAAGATGTAGGCACTTGAAACACTCCTTCTTCTCCTGGATAGCCCTTTGCACCTCATCATTCCACCACCAGGTGTCTTTTGCTTCTTGTTGGTATCCCCTACTCACGCCAAACACTTCTGAAGCTACCTTCTGCACACATGTTGCCATCTTGAGCCACATGTCATCTGGTCCTTCTCCTTCCTCCTAGGGTCCCTCTCCTAGCATCCTCTCCTTAAAAGTTTGCGCCAGCTCTCCTCTAAACTTCCACCACTTCATTCTCACGGTCTTGGTACGTTTGTCCCTGTATACATGTACCCGAAAGTGAAAATCCGCCACCACAAGCTTATGTTGAGTGATGACACACTCCCCAGGTATCACCCTAGAGTCCAAGCTAGCATGTCTATCCTCCCTTCTTGCAAGGATAAAGTCGATTTGGCTTGAGTGTTGTGCACTTCTAAAGGTCACTAGATGGGATTCCCTCTTCCTAAAGAGGGTATTCGCTACCAACAAGTCATAAGCT
Organism: Eleusine coracana subsp. coracana; assembly: GCA_032690845.1. Classification (NCBI taxonomy): domain Eukaryota; kingdom Viridiplantae; phylum Streptophyta; class Magnoliopsida; order Poales; family Poaceae; genus Eleusine; species Eleusine coracana. Next base: position 50,497,808 of record CM064430.1, read on the forward strand.
AACGCCCAATTAAGTATATCCTCCCCCTCCTGATTCCTACTACCATACCCGAACCCCCTATGGATCCGCTCGAACCCTACATTAGACATCCCCACATGGCCGTTAAGGTCTCCTCCTATAAAAAGCTTCTAACTGATAGGTATGGCACTAACCATGCTATCTAGATCTTTTCAAAACTGACTTTTGGTGCTCTCACTAAGACCTACCTGAGGGGCATAGGCACTAATCATATTTAGAGCCGAATCTCCAACTATCAGCCGAACTAGGATAATCCGGTCACTGTGCCTCCTAACCTCTACGACTCCATCCTTAAGGCTCCTATCGATCAAGATGCCTACACTGTTTCTACCCGATGTTGTACCCGTGTACCAAAGCTTAAAGCCAGTATCCTCCACCTCCTTCGCCTTCTGGCCCTTCTGTTTAGTCTCTTGGACACATAGGATATTTACACGCCTCCTAGTTGCCACATCGACTAGCTCTCATAACTTGCCTGTTAGGGACCCTATGTTCCAACTCCCTAGACGAATCCTAGTTGGCTCGGCTAACTTCCTTATATTTTGCACCCGTCGAGGAAAGTGCGAAGACCCTTGCTTATTTTTCACCACATCCGGGTGTAGATGTAGCGCGTCACTAAGGTTGCGACGACCCGACCCTTGCTCACTATTCATCGTACCCAGGTCATAATACGACGCGCCACCAAGGGGATGATGACCCGACCCTTGCTCATTTGACACTACATCCAGGTTCTGATGTAGCGCGTCGCTAAGAGGGTTACGCCCTAATGAATTTCTTATGGGTTTCATATCCATTTGAGTGGCTGGGTTTTTGACGTTGGTTCACCAAACCTAACACAACCCTCCTCCTTTACCCAGGCTTGGGACTGGCTATATTGAGACTCAACATAGGCGGAGTACATGTTCAGATATGGAAGGTTGGGGTTGTTTTTTTCTAAATATTAAATTTGAATACATATAGGACCATCAATGGGTGCGAATACATGTTCATATATCTGATTTTGTGAACCTACTTGTCCGTTACCACAACTTATAAAGTATTTTTATTTTTTGAAAATATTTTCATGTTCATTTCGAATTGTTTGTTTCATACTATTCCGTAGCATATATATGGCACTCTGAATTCTGGATATTATTTTTAGAGTCCAAGTGGACTGGCAACAAAAAAAGGTCATATGTTTTTTTTTATATTTTATATCATGAGATATTATTTCAAACTCCGGTGTGAGCTAAGGAGCGTGTCTCATTCTAGTAGACCTCTTTCTACGAGATCTCCAAGAACCTTCCATACTGATAACGTATATAAAAAAAGAAAAGATGATATAAACATGGTTAAAATTATTGATGAAATCAGAAACTTAATAGCCAGAGGAACCAATGAATCTGATTGGACTATAAAAGAGATTTCTGTTGCACAATCTTACACAAGGTAACCCATGTGCGAGGAGGCATTGAAAATGAAATCGGTGATACCTTTCCAGGGTCGAGGTAGGAAGCAAAATCAGAAGGTATTGGAAACTTTCTTCTGGCAACACCTTTTTTTTTTTCTACGCCAGTAAAAAGGTAGCTACAAGCTAGTGTGCTTATTGGACACAGAATTCTTAAAGACTATCATGTTAACTATGTATGCAACTTTACAGGGGTGTCGCCTTTCTGGTGGGGGTGCACGTGCCAATGTGCACATGAAGTATTTACCGACCCACAAAAGGTTACAAACATCGCATCCTATGAGTATCTATAGGGTGGAGACCAGATTTTACCAAAGAGAACCAATTCCATGAAAAGCATTTCTCACATGTTCTTTATCCTGCTGTTATAGCTGCTATCATCAAGAGATTTTCCAAATTGAGGGTGAAACATTTCAGATGCAGGATGGAAAACATATAAACTGTGGTACCTTATGTGGTGCATGTTTATATCTAAGAAAGGTGTGATACATATAAAATAGTACAAGCATGCAAAACTACCTGGGAAAAGATTTGACATTAACTTGATGTGGTTCAACGTAAAGTTCGGTCCAAACATTTGTAGAATGGAGAGCATCCATGCACCAAATGTATAGCCAAATTTGAAAACAGATAAAATAGTGCCAAATATAAATGTTCTGACGAATATTAAAAAAATGCAATGTGAAAATCTTAACAGAGTACAATAAATTGAGCAGTTGAATAAACTTTGTAAAGCACTACAATGAGCCAGTGATTTGCAAGCTATTCATAATCCTCCATCTTGCATCAAATTTTAGTTTTAGTTTGACTACTAAAAATCATTACAAAATAATATCAACTTGGGCATCTCACTTTTCAAACAATGATGGACCCATTGCCTGTATTTGTTTTTGCATCCCATGTATTTATCATGCATGCTATGCCATGATTTTTTTTTCGAATTATGCCATGAATGCTCAGGACTTCTTTTCTCTCTGTAACTTAATTCATCCCTTTTATATAATGTCTCACTTCCATGGTTTACATGAAGCAAAATGGATGTACTTCGACTATTTCCATCGGGTGCTTATTAACTGTAGGCACTGTAGAACATACAAGAAATATCATATCATTTAAGACATAATAGTAATATGTCAATCATCTCTTCACTGGTGGATGCATATACGTCATACCCTACCAACTCAAAAGCATATATAGACAAAAAGCGTCTTACTTGATATTTTGAAAAAAAAAAGCATCTCCGCTGCTTATAAATAAGCACTGGCATTTCAATTTGTGTGAATAGTAAGTGTAATGCAGTCATACAATCATATCTAACTGAGCAAATTAAGACATGGAGTTTTGGAGGAGCGCAATATATTGCATGCATTAACAGCTCAAGCTCAGGAGTAATGTATATTGACTTGAAATAAAGCATCTGATCATGCATTTAACTTATTAATGTTAAAAGTTTGACCTTACAACATTAAATAAATGGAAAAATATTTCCAAAAGAACACAAAGGCTGCTATATTTCATAGTTTTCATAACACAACTGTTCACCACAGATATTTCGATGAACCATATGTCTCCACGAGATGCAGCCTCACTAGCTAGATAATGCGCAAGCACTCGATGGTGCAACCTGATGGGACTAGTTTATCGAGGATGTATGGAAACATTTGAGGTGGTTCAACACATGCAGGGAATACTATAGACACCTTGCGAAGTGCTTTGGCATTTCTCACAATAGAGTATAATACACTCGTCTCATCTTTTGTGCCTCTAAAATTCTTTAGAATAAGCCGTTTGAGGTATGGCAGTTTGATCTTGTTGCCTCTCCAGTTTTCTATTTTTCGGCAACCACAATCAGATGCACATGGTGGAATGATATTCTCAGCCTGAAATAGGAAAATAAAAATTATCTAGCAAATGAACTTATTTTCGCTAGGAATATAGTAAACAAAGATGTGTAAACATATTGAGAGCCATACCTCCCCATCATGTATTATTTGAAGTGACACCTTTCCCACCCAGTAACGTTTGTTGAGAAGGTTCAAAATTGTTGGGGCAGACATATGCTCATTTTTCCGCACATTCAAATGCAACTCCTCAAAGAAAGGAATATTCGTATTCTCTATCAGATTCTTTTGATCAGTGCTACCCTGCAATGAAGTGCCAAATTAAATTAAAGACCAAAATAAATATATGCTATTTCATTGAAACAAAATAATCTAGATTAAATGTGTACTTTGTCCAACCATCAGTGATGATATAGTGGACAAAATTATATAATTAAAATATTCTGACCAAGTTTAAAAGTATTTAGCAATTTAAGATAGATATAATATAATACATTTCTCCAAGGAAGATTTAAAGTGGAAGCAGGACCATTATTTACAGATACAAGCCATGAAAACAAGTTGGAATAAAAATGAAAACAGTTTTCAGCATCACAGAGAAGATTCCAATACAATGAACTGACAACTATAGATCTTTTTCTGCTATCCTTTAAATTTCAATTGATCATTCTAACAACAAAATTATAGCCTCTAAGTTAATTCATAAAGCGCAAGCCCCAATCCTATAGTACCAGGTTGATCAGGTTAAACATTATACAAGACTACAGAATCGCACATTTCATGTTTTGATTAACAAGAAGCTCATAACTCACGGTTGCTTTGTTTTGTCAGTAGTGCATTGTGAAATTTGCCTCTGTATGCAGATCCCATGTATGTAAATGTGAATACACAAATTCACACACTGGGTACGGAGAAATGACCAAACAACACTCTATAAATTAACTAGGCATTATCACATGTCCCGTGTTTATCTGAGAAGAAGACGATGTGCACTAGTGTCGTAGATGATATATACTTACAGGTGCAATAGGTATCTCAAGACGTAGAATGTCAGTACGGTCGAAAGCCTGCAGGATCCTTGTGAAATGGGATTGGCCTCCACCACAATACTGCAGATAGCCACGCGAGAGCTCGACGATGGTGAGGTTCCAGATTTGGCTTGGTAAAGACCAACGCTGGATCTCATCCGGGCAGCAGTCTTCCCAGTGGAGCTTCTCCAACTTAGGCAATGTGAGCCAGATCCATGTGCGTTCTATGGCCATCATTACGAAGCACTTGGTCACTTCCATCTCACGGAGGTTTTTCGCCGTCACTAGTAGCCGTTCCAGGTCCATGACCTTGTAGAGGCGCAACCTCAGGAGTGACTCTGAGAGGAGGAACAACATCTTGATGCCCTCGACCCTGTGCAGCTCGAGGTCCTGGTGGCAAGGACACTGGCGGATGATGGCGTTGTTGATGCCGTCGCCGCCGTCTGTGAACTGGACGCCGAAGATGTAGAGCTTGGTGAGCTTCTCAAATACTCCCGTCCTCGGCATCCTAAGTTCCACCCCGCGAAAGCTGAGCGCGAACTCCGTTACCATCGGGAAGCATGGCATGTGGAGTGTTGGCGGTGGGATGCACTCATCATCCTCGTCCTCCGTTTCATCCAACTCCAGGTTCACGGCATGTCGGGATACGAAGAAGCCAAACCTGGTGGACGTAATTCCGTTACGAATACTATGGAATGCGAGGCACGCGTCCCTTTGCATAAATAAATAAATAATGAAGAAGCCTAATAACCTGGTGGTGGTGGTGGTGGCACGCTGCGCCACGAGGAAGGCCGACGCTGCTATGCGAACAGCTTCGTCGAGGGTGTACTGGAAGCAGCCGCGGACTGAAATTAAGACGTCAGGCATGTCGACGTCGGTGGCGTAGCCGCGGATGACGCCGGCGACGAGGTTCGCGAAGGATGCGACAGGGGATGCCTCGTCGTCGGCAAACTCGAGCATCGGAAGGCGCGTCCAGACGTGGACCCAACGGCGAGATAGCACGCTGGTGCGGACGACCTCGACGAGGGGCACAAGAACCAGGATTCGGAGGAGCAAATCGTCGGGGAGGTTGCTGATCCGGTCACGGCGGCTCTCATCATCAACAGCAGGGGAGCAGGGTCCATTGCAAACCATGGCGGCGCGACGAGGTTTTGGGATTCTAGGGTTTCGTGGCGGCGGCGTGGTGCTGGCTGGAGTGGAGGAGAGGGGCGAGGGGCGAGGGTGAGGCTATTGTAGCAGAGTAGTCGGAGCGGAGATGGTATGGCTTGAAGGCAGACAGGTCACGTTGAGCGGGAGAGGGTTTTGGTAGGAAACGCGCGCGCGCTCATCCACGCGGTGTAGCCGTTATGGCTTCATCTGGCATGTCCATCGTGATATTGAGGACTGGGATTCATCGGTGCTTCCCTCCCTCTCTGAGACCAAACTGGAAAAAAAAGTTGCGAACTTGCGATGATGAGCTGGAAATGATCTGCAATAAATAAGTAATTGAACCCGGCGGAAATGAGGATTTGGTAGGAAACGCGCTCGTCCAGCGTCACGAGCCGTTGTACCAACATCTGGCATGTCCGTCGTGATACTATGCACGGCTGGGATTCATCTGTGCGTCCCTCCCGCTATATTAGCACGTCGTCTCTCTCTCTCTCTCTCTCTCACACACACACACACAGACGAAAATTGGAATGAAAAAGATGTAACGTATGGCCTGGAATGATCTGCAATAAATGAGTTATTAAATCTACAGATACTATTACCATATATATTCGCAGGAAAAGTTGTTTTTGACCTTTATATATATTGGTGTAGGAGTACATATGTATATACTTTAAATATCTTTGTTAGTAAGAAGTTTAATTTAAAATTAATGTGCAAATAAAATTGGTATAATAATAATATATGTAAGGACTGTAATTATTTAAATAATATTAGCTTGGGTAGGTACTGGAGTAGGAGTACGTATATATATACTTTAGATATCTTTCTTAGTAACAAGTTTATTAAAATTAATGTGCAAATAAAACTGGTACAATAATAGCATATGTAAGAACTGTATTTATTTAAATAATATTAGCTTGGGTAGGTATCACAAATTTAATGTACTCTCTCTGGTTTTTTATTGACATGTGATTTGACTTATGTCCTTCAATTGTTGTTTTTAAAAATAAATATCATATATATGGATTGTTTTATCATCAAATAAAATTAAAGCATAACTTATAATCTTACATATTTGAAATAATATTGTTGAATAAGACTAATGGTCAAAATAAACTAAAAAAATCAATGGTGATAATAATTTAAAAATGGATGGAGTATCTTCGTGAGACCTAGCCGTTTGCCATACGACTGCTATGCCACAGTGCCTGACCACTGCGTGATCGCAACCTTGCATCCTTCTTCCTCGCACCACACCAAACTCCTAACTGGAATGCTCTTCACCCTTTCCATTTTCTTGAAAGTCCCTCATTTGGAGCTTGTTGGGCCCTCAATATGGTGGCGACAACAATGGAGGGGTGGAGGGGCCATAGCCTGGAGTGCAACAAAATAACTAAGTTGCAGGGTATGAGGACTGTCCATACCCTGACAACTAAAAATAAAAGCACCGCCACCATGGCCATCATAGTCATTGCCGCCGCGTCATCGCCGAGGAGGCCTCCACTGCAGAGGAGGCCGTTCGCATGCATATGGGCTTTCCTGTCACCAATGCTGCCTCGACACAACGGTTGGCGCTGCCGTGGGTGCAGAATGGGCGGATCCTCCCATTGCTACAGCCACGTGCAACGGATTTGCGTGCCGTGTAGACTACACAGTGGCCACATGAGTCATTGTCCATGCTCAGCTCAGCACCGATACAATGAGTGAAGGCGCATGCAAGTTAGTGTTGTCAGGGAGCCATGGTGGAGACAAGAAGGCAACAATGCAGGTGAGGAATTAGAGTGGAGAGACCGTCAGAGGAAGCAAATCCCTAAGTGCCAGATCTAGGAGGGAGAGAGGTGGAGTGGGTGCGGAAACCCTAATGGGATAGAGGATAGGGGACATCCTCCATCTCTATATGGACCACCCACCCTTGCCATAGCCAGCTAATCACGTGGCCCACTACTGGTTCTCGCATGCAGTAGCAGGATACATGACTTACTGCCACCGCTATGGCATTTGCAATAGCAGACGCCTTCTTTTCAGCATTTGCAGTAGCAATCCCAAGAATGCTTGTTTCTTCAATTTTTTTTTGGCTAAACGCAACTACTAATCACTTTATACAGTAGTAATAGAACAGAGTATGCCAATAGAAACTCTTAGCTATTCCTCAAATTTAAATATTGTTTGTTCAACAACCAGTAATAAGTTCAACATTAATACTAAATGCACAAGCCCTTGTCGTACATGCCCCTCCCTCCAAACACACACACACACACACACACACACACACACACACACACACAACTATGCATGACTTATGAGCTATTTGTTAGAAATATGATTTTGGCCAACCGGAATGCAATGAGATTTGCAGGCATGGGAGCACATTTGATTATTTTAGAGCTATGTAAAGTTAATATTCATCTTATATAGCATATGATATCTGAAACCATGTTTTCTTTGATCAGTGCAATGTGCAGTCAATGACACATAAGTATAAGTGCAATAGGAAATTAAAGATTTATAGTTTGACACTTGCAAAGAATACAATACACACCATGCGTAATACTTTGACATTTCCCATAAAAGAGTATTACATGCTCGCCTCATTTTTTCTACCTCTGTATGATCTTGTTGTCTCACTTGTTTTGTATCCTCAGCCTGAAATAAAAGAAGGAAAACTATATAGTAACTAAACAAAATTTGCTAGGCACAAAGTACACAATGATGCATAAAGATATTGAGAGTCATACCGCTCCATCATATGTATTATTTGAATTCACAACTTTTCCACCCAATAACGTCTGTTCAGAAGGTTCTAAATTGTTGAGCCAAACATATGCTCATTTCTGTGCACATTCAAATCCATCTTCTAAGGGAGAGGAGGAGACAGCAATGGAGGTGAGGAAGGAGAGAGGAGAGGCAGTCTGAGGGAGAAAATCTATTGGGTCAAGATCCAGGAGTGCAAGAGGAGTGCGGCAAAAACCCGAAGCAGCAGATGGAGGAGAGGCAGCGCCCTTCGTCTATATATAGACCACCCCACCCTTATACTATACAGACAAATGAAAATAATTTAGTAACTGAACAGATTTTGCTAGTTATATAGTTATTAAAGATGTGTAAAGATATTAAGATCCATACATCTATATCATCTATTATTTGAAGTGACGACTCTCCCTGTCAGTAAATTCTGGTAATAAGGCTTACAACTGTCGTGCAAAATCTATGCTCATTCTTTTTCACAGTCAAATCCAACTCATGAAAGAAAGATATATTTGCCTTGTCTACCAAGTTCTTTTGCTCAGCACTCTCCTACAAAGCACTATCAAGTTAAATTAAATACCATGATAAATATACACTTTAATTCATTGAATGAAAGCACTTATTAACTCTTTTAAAGCTGGGTACTATGTTTCCCATTATCTAAAAAACTAACTCTTTTAAAACCATATAAACTAAATTTGCATCGGAGCATACAATATGTCAAACCATGGTTGCTTTTGTCAGTGCAATCTGAAAGTTTCTTCTGCGGAGAGCCTATGTACATTAATATCATACGTTGAGAAGTATATCAGTGCTACCTTTTTGATATAAATTTGGGGTCATAATTATTTGCTCAGAGATGTGCAGTAACTATGAAACTAAATTTGCTCTCCAAATCATGTATGCATGTTAATTACGTAAGTACATGAACTGGGAAATAACCACACACAACACTTCAAACTAGGCATGACATCACATGTATGAGCTAATAACTATGACACAAAGTTTATAATTATTAAGAAACATAGTAGTGATACTTTATAGTTACCAATGGGAGGTTGTCGTATTAAGTGCTTGTCTAATAGTCGTCAATGTATCAACATGACTTTACACATGTTTTAAATCACAAAAAGTTACTCCAATGTATTCCTAATACAGGTTTCAAACTATGGACCTCTATTATTATAAAAATATATAGTCTAAAGAATTTTCAAAGAGCAAATCTTTACCGAGTGTAATGGCTTTAACACTCGGCAACGGTTGAGTGTTTGCCGAGTGTCTTTGATTGGAACTCGGCAAACATTTAATGATTGAGTTAACGCCACCTGCTGCCAGCCGTCTGCCCATGTCGGCATTGCATTTTTTTGCTGAGGGTCAATCCGGCACTCAGCAAAGGCTTTGTTGAATGCTCGACAAATACACTTGACAAAGTACATTTGCTGACTATATCTTTGCCGTGTCAGTGATGCCGAGGGTGGCTCTTGGTGAAAGCTTTGCCAAGTGCCCCTAGAACTTGGCAAAATGGTTGATTCCGTAGTGCTAGTTATGTGGCCCACTACTGGTTATTGCAGTACCAGGCTATATGACTTACCATCACTGCTATGGCATTTGCAACAGTGGCCGCCTTCTTTTCATCATTTGTTGTAGCAATCCCAAGGATGATCATTTTTCGCTAAACACAACTACTAATCACTTTGTAGTTGTGATAGAGCTGAGTAGTCCAATATAAACTCTTAGCTATTTCTCAAATTGAAGTATTGTTTGCTCTAACGACCAGTGAGTTCAACATTAATACTAAAAGCACAAGCCCTTATGTCCCCCCACCACACACACACACACACACACACACACACACACACACACAACTATGCATGACTTATGAGCTATTTGTTAGAAATATCATTTTGGCCAACCGCAATCCAATGAGATTTGCATGCATGCAGACATAATAGATTATTTTAAAGCTATATAAAATTAATTTGCCTCACAGCAAATGATATCTAACCATGGTTTCTTTGATCAGTGCAATGTGCAGTCAATGACACTTAAGTATAAGTGCAATAGGAAATTAAAGATTTATAGTTTGACAGTTGCAGAGAGTACAATACATACCATGCGTGATACTTTGACATTTCCCCAGTATAATACGCTCGCCTCATTTTTTTCTGCCTCTGTATGATCTTGTTGACTCTGTTGTTTTGTATTCTTTGTCTGAAATAAAAGAATGAAAACTATCTAGCAACTCTAGACCACCCACTCTTAGATTTTTCTATATATAGACCACCCCACCCTTACAGTAGCCATTTATTTATGTGGCCTGCTACCAGCAGGGGCAGTAGCGGGTTATATCACTGACTGTAGTAGCGAACACATGCTTTTCAATATTTGCAGTAGCAATCTCCCAGACACTCTCTACTTCAAATTTTTGGAAATAGAAACAATCAAAAAACAAAAAAAATTCTCAGTACACTTTTTAGGCCATGTTTGTTTCAGCTTATAATCTACCAGATTAAATAATCTAGCTTAAATAATCCGTATGACAAACAAACATCTTAGATTAAATGGGCAGATAAATAATCCAAATGTCAGATTATGATAATCCAATAATCTCCTCAAGATATGCTTATTATGGTAAAAGATCTACTACCCATGGTTAACTTGACAGAAATTACCCATCATGCCACTAGGCACCACTTTGTTCTTTTGGGCCTTATCTTCTTCCTCATATATCGATCCCCTCTCGTACTTCCTCATGGCGGCACAAGAGGAGCCACTCACCAATCACCCATGGCGTCGCAGAGGAAGACCATGACGCCGGTGAGCGTGAGCCTTGGCAGCTTTGACAGTTCATAGCTCGCGACCTCACCGACTTTCTGTAGTACACGGTCGGCGGAGAGCTATTGTGATGCCGGATCAAGATGACGTGGACGCCCCCAGACTTCTGCCTTGACTTCCCCTTCTCTATTCGCATGCCCTGGAGCAGCAGCAACCGTTCTTCTCCCTGCCGCTGCCGGAGATCCACACCGTCACCATTCCGCTTCACGGGCGCACACTTGAAGGCAGCAACCTCTTGTCATTGCACGACTTGTTGATGCCAGGTGCTTACAGAAGCCCGCCTCCTTCTCCAATGACTTTGGCTTGGACTTTGTGGTGGACCCATCCGACGGCACCTGGTGGCTTTTGTTCTCCAGAGACACCGCCTTTGTGTTTCTGGGGACCTGGTCGGCTTGGACTTTGTGGTGGACCCGTCCGACGATCCGCTATGATGTCAAGCTCACGATCCTTCATATTTCAATTTTTAGTACATTTTATTTTCTTGAGTATATTTCTATGAACTCTGGGGTATTTTTGTCTTCTCACATCTAAAACAAATAATCTGAGTACCAATAATTTGGGTAAACAAACACCCCCTTCAAAATAAATAATCTAGCTTAAATAATTCAGATTAAATAATCTGCACAAGAAACAAACTATCCCTTAGTGATAGAGAATGCAGCAATATATATTTGTGCCAAATTTCAAATTCTAAAATGTTCAATGTATTGAGATAGAAATGTTGAAAATAATTATTAAACATAGTTATAGTGTATTATGCACAATAATCCATAGAATCATTGTGTTGGAGCTAAATTTGACTTTACTAATGTGTTTACGACAAAGCCCCAATTTGTTGTTGCGTTCCAGACAATTTGCCCTTCTTTATAATGTAGTTCTGTGGACTCTCCACTTGTGTAGCCAAGCTAGATAGATAGTAGTGAGCTCAATGGTGCAACCTAATAGGGATTTTCTGGAGGGTCTACAGAAATTTTTTAATTGGTTCAAAACCCACGGAGAACATTACAGACACCTTGCAAACAGATTTTGCATTTCTCACAACAGAGTACAAACGGTTATTCTCGTCTTCCATGCCACTGAAATTCTGCATAACAACCCAATTAAGATAGTCCAACTTGATCTTCTTGTCTTTCCCATTTTGTATCTTGTGGCACTTGCAATTAGAAGTGCATGGCGGAATGATATTCTCCTCAAACAGAAAAATGAAAATAATTTAGTAAGTGAACAGATTTTGCTAGGCATATACTCATTAAAGATGTTAAGATCCATATATCTATATCATCTATTATTTGAAGTGATGAATCTCCCAGTCAGTAAATCCTGGTAATAAGGCTTACAACTGTCGTGCCAAATCTATGCTCATTCTTTTTCAGTCAAATCCAACTCATGAAAGAAAGATATATTTGCCTTGTCTACCAAGTTTTTTTTGCTCAGCACTTTCCTACAGAACGGTAGGAAGTTAAATTAAATACCATGATAAATATATACACTTTAATTCATTGAATGAAAGCACATATTAACTCTTTTAAAACCATATAAAATTAATTTGCAGCAGAGCATATGATATGTCAAACCATTGTCAGTGCAATCTGAAAGTTTCTTCTGCAGAGAGCCAACGTACATTGATATCATATGTTGAGAAGTATATCACTACTAGCTTTTTGTTATAAACTTGGGGTCATAATTATTTGTTCAGACGTGTGCAGTCAATGATACTTACCTTCATGCAATAACTATGAAACTAAATTTGCTCTCCAAATCCGGTATATATGCATGTTAATTACATAAGTACATGGACTTTGATATAACCACACACAACACTCCAAACTAGGCATAGCATCACATGTATGAGCTAATAACTATGACACAAAGTTTATAATAATTAAGAAACATAGTATTGATACTCTATAGTTACTAATGTGAGGCTGTTGTATTAAGTTCTTGGCTAATAGTACTCAATGTATCAACATGACTTTATGCACCTTTTAAATCACAAAAAGTTACTCCAATGTATTCCTAATACCAGTTTCAAATTGTAGACCCTATTATTATAAAAAAATATAGTCTGAAGCATTTTAAAAGAACAATCTTTGCCGAGTGTAATGGCTTTAACATTCGGCAAAGGTTGAGTGTTTGCTGAGTGTCCTATGATTGGACACTCGACAAACATTTAAAGGTTGAGTTAACTCGGCCTGCTGCTGGCTGTCTGCCCATGTCGGCATTGCATTTTTGTTGAGGGTCGATCTGGCACTCGACAAAGACACCAGGCAACATATGTTTGCCGACTATATCTTTGCTGTGTCAACGATGCCGAGGGTGGCTCTCGGCGAAGGCTTTGCCGAATTCCTTTGAGGCTTCGCTGAGTGCCCCTAACACTCAGCAAAACAGTTGATTCCTGTAGTCCTAATGATGTGACCCACTGCTGGTTATTGCAGTACCAGGCTACATGACTTACCGTCACTGCTATGGTATTTGCAATAGTGTCCGCCTTCTTTCTAGCATTTTTAGTAGCAATCCCAAGGATGCTCATTTTTTGATAAATGCAACTACTAATCACTTTGTAGTAGTGATAGAGCTGAGTAGTCCAATACAAACTCCTAGCTATTCCTCAAATTAAAATATTGTTTGTTCTAACAACCAGTGAGTTCAACATTAATGCTAAAAGCACAAGCCCTTATGCTCCCCCCCCCCACACCATACACACACAACTATGCATGACTTATGAGCTACTTGCTAGAAATAATATTTTGGCCAACCGGAATCCAACGAGATTATTTTAGAGCTATATAAAATTAATTTGCATCATAGCAAATATATCTCAAACCATGGTTGCTTTGATTAGCGCAATGTGCAGTCAATGACACTTAAGTATATGTGCAATAGGCAATTAAGATTTAGTGTTATGATATACTCCAAAATCTGCAGGATTCTTGTGAACTTGGACCGGCCTCCATTACAAGCAATCAGATTGACCACCGGGAGTGGAGATATGATGGCGAGCCTTTAGAGTTGGGCTTGGTAATGACCAATAGTGAATCTCATTAGGGGATGAAGGTGTCTTCCCTTGCATGCCAACACTCGGCCAAGGCATGGAATGTTGTTATTTGGAAAAATATGTGAATTTCAAACAACAAATAACCAACCAATAAGTTATAGAAAAAACAAAGTGCAAAAATGCTGCCATATTTCATAGTTTTGATAAAAAGACCATTCATCACAGATACTTCTATGGACCCAGTGTCCACATGTGTAGCCTCTCTAGCGAGATAGTGCGCGAGCACTTGGCGGTGCAACCTGATGGGGCTAGTTTGTTGATGATGTGTCGAAACATTTGAGGTAGTTTGACACACCATGTGTAACACTTTGTCGTTTCCCATGATATATAGAGTATAACACACTCACCTCATCCTCTTTTTTTTTGTCTTGAAGTTCTTCATGAACAACCTGTTTGAGGTAGGGTGGTATGATCTTGTTGCCTCTCTAGTTTTGTATTTTGCAGCAACATCAATAAGATGCGTATGGTGGGATAGTATTCTCAGCCTGATATAAAAGACTGGAAACTATCTAGTAACTAAACCAATTTTGCTAGACATATAGTAAACAATGATGTATGAAGATATTGATAGCCATACCTCTCCATCACATGTATTATCTGAATTTGACCAACTTTTCCACCCAGTAACGTCTGTTGAGAAGGACATAATTGTTAGGCAAACAAATGCTCATTTTACGCACACTTCAAATCCATCAATTCTTTACAATAATTTGGCCTATGTCCCAATTCCAACCCAAAGCATCTCTCAAATGAACCACCAAGATTACACACACCAACAAGTGATGTGTTAACCCTAGGAATGGTTATGGATAAAGCGAAAGCAACCTTAAATAGGGTGACAAGAGAGAAACTAAGAAAATGGTCAAGAAACCTTCAAAACATCTAACAGATATCGGATACTCCAACATTGAGTCGGACAGTCCGCCAAGGATTTCTCGAAACAGGTTATCGGACACTCTAACATGAGGTGGGACAATCCACCAGGGAGTTCTCGAAATAGGTTGCCGGATACTCCGACATGAGGTCGGGCACTCAGGGGTGGGACATTCCGACCTTAGGTCAGACAATTTGTTCCTGCAACACGAATCAAGAAAGAAAGGCATGAAACCTCAATCGAAACGGACTCCAAATCGAGCAATTTTTGGACCAGATCATCCTCAAGACATCACAACCCTCCTCCAACAAGATCCGCTCAAAAAGCTCAAGGAATCATCACGAATTTCTGATCTTGAGCCAAGAACACAAAAGGGTAGGACTTGGATGAACTCCATAAATTCAAAGTGCTCTTAAGGATGTGTTCCAAGATCACTCAAGGATGATTCTTCCTCGTCCTAGCACCAAATCCATCCAAGAAATCCATCCCAAAAACTCACATAATGAAATGATAAAAATTCTCAAGAAAATAGCTTCAAAAATAGGGAAAAGAGAAATTCGGATTTAGAGGATGAGGAGGAACTTGAACACGAAAAGAATCTCATATCATTGATTCGATCTTTCAAGATAAATGGATACATGTCTAGGAAGCCACCCTCATCCTCCCACTCTTTGGAAGAGAAAGAGTTGTCTCTCACACACCCTCTACTCTCCACTACAACATGAAGCACTCCTAGCTCTTTAAAATGAAATCCTAACACAAGGCTAGAATGAAGAGACACTCTCTCCCACTAGCCCTACCTCTCCTTACATAGGCCTAAGAGGAGCTTTACAATGGTGCCACGTGCACCTTCAATCGCCACTACCAGTTTTGAGGCCCCAAACCGGGGAAACCACCTTGATGCTTCTCAAAGCACGTCTTCCTTGATGTTGACATGTGTCACCTTATCCGGCGATCCTGACCAGCGGCAAGTCTCTCCCGCTCCCGCTCCATTGGGGGTCCCTTTTTCACTTGCACCGGCATCCGTTCACCTTGGCTTGGTTCAACACGCCATCTTCATCGATTCCACGGTTTTGAGGCTCAACCCCAAAACCGTTCGTGCTTCTTGCCTCTCCACGTGTATGGTGTGGATCACCCTTGACTTCACCTGATCTCCCGATCGTCCGGCCCCAAGTCCCAACTTGTGCCCGACCCTCTCGCCATTAACTGCCAAGTTGACTCCATTGACCTACACATCATGAGACAAGCAAACACATTTTTGTTCTCCTGCAACTTCTCCAATACCTTCATCAACTCCGATAAGTCAAAAGCATAATCATGCATGAACTCATGCAATCCTCAAATTCCCACATTTTAACCCAAACACCAAACAACTCAATGTTAATTACTCATCACATACTACAAACCATGGTACATCTCAACATGGTTTCTCAGTGTGTGTGTGTGTGTGTGTGTGTGTGTGTGTGTGTGCGTGTTTGCTGATCACTTCTGATTAATGTAAGGTGGCGATACTCTTCAAAGGTTTATTGAGGGAAGAGGAACAATGTGCCTCCTAAATGGTGAGAAGGACCTTGACAATGCCTCCGAGGAGGTTACAAGTTGAAAACGCACCAATATGACGTCATAGTACATGCGCTTCATGTTATTAGCAAAGAATAGTGAGCTATTTGTTCCAATTTGCACTCTCATGTCTCATACTGCATGGCATATCACCTAATGCGGTGTATGATGCTGCACCTTGATGTGTGTTCACTACGAAGGCATAATTGTTGTTGTGCTCTAGACAATTTGCCCTCCTTTATAATGATGGTTATGTGGACCTCTTCACTTGTGTAGCCAAGCTAGATAGACTGTAGTGAGGTCAATGGTTGCAACCTAATAGGGATTCTTTCTTTATGGTCTGTAGAAATTTTTCAATTGGTTCAAACCCACGGAGAACATTACAGACACCTTGCAAACAGATTTTTCGTTTCTCACAACAGAGTACAAAATGTTCTTCTTGTCTTCTGTGCCACTAAAATTTTTTCGTAATATCCCAATTGAGATAGTCCAATTTATCTTCTTGTCTCCTCTTTTGGAACTTGCAATCAGAAGCGCATGGTGGAATGATATTCTCATCCTAAAACAGAATAATGAAAAATAATTTTGTAACTGAACAAATTTTGCTAGGATATAGTCATTAAAGATGTGTAAACATAATAAGATCCATACATCTGCATCATCTATTTTTTGAAGGGACGACTCTCCCAACCAGTAAATTCTGGTAATAAGGCTTACAATTGTCGCGGCAAATCTGTGCTCATTCTTTTTCACAGTCAAATCCAACTCACGAATGAAAGATATATTTGCCTGTCTACCAAGTTCTTTTGCTCAGCACTTTCCTACAAAGTGGTAGCAAATTAAATAAATACCATGATAATATATACTTTAATTCATTGAATGAAAGCACAAATTAACTCTTTTAGAACCATATAAAATTAATTTGCATCAGAGCATACGATATCTGAAACCATGGTTGCTTTTATCAGTGCAATCTAAAAGTTTCTTCTGCAGAGAACCTATGTACATTAATATCAGATAATTGGTCGCCCACCTTTTGGTGAGAGAGGAAACGCACGCTGGACCGAAACTTGGAGAGGGTAGCAGGGGCAGTTCAGTCACTTTCCCCTTCGAGTCATTTTTTTCTTTATTTTATTCGCTCCAAAACATACGGTAGCTGGAATCTGTGGTTAACGGTACCTTCAGACTCGAAATGTGATGGTTAAAATGCAAAATCTTAAAACGCCCGTGACCCAAACGCCTAGAGCAGAAGCTCGCACAGAAGAGGAAAAAGAAAGAGAGCGAGAAAGAGAGAGTGGCGGCTGCAGCGGCAAGCGTTAGGGGTGACGGAAGGAGCGATGGCGACAAGAGAACCAAAGGTATGTCACCGTCGCATGCACGCAGGCCTCCTCACCGACCTCAACCGGGTCCTTGTCGACGTCGAGGCGTTCGACACCTCCGACACCCCCCGCGGAGAAGCTCGCCACGAATCTCCGCCGCATCATCACCAACCTCGCCTCTGCCGAGGGGCCCCGCCACGACAGGCGGCACCAAAGCTCCTCCTCCTCGCGGGGCCTTTGGGATGGCATCCCCAACACCACTGTGAAGGCGGCCGCCTTATTCCACCACGCTGGCATGGTCTGGCTTGACCATCGGCCATGCTGGACCTCGCCTCCGCCTGCTTCGAGAAGGGCACGCCGCTGGTCTCCACCAGCTTCGAGAAGGGCAACAAGAACCATTTATGGTTCTCCGTTGAAGACAATCTTTTTTGAGTCTTCAAACTTCGACCCTCCCGCGATCTATTCAACATTTTGGGTCCCTAATTTGGGGTCTCGTCCGTTGGAGACAGCCTGAGTCATAACTATAATGAACTGTAACCTCTATAGGTTGCCTAGGGTGCAGGAAAAAAAATGGTTGAGTAATAGGAATCCACTACCGTCGCTTTTCCGACATGGACTTTGAAAAAGATTGAGTCACTTGCGCCCATTACTATGAATCTGTTATTTTGATTTCAAAACAGCGAATCAGTCCCGCATCACATCCCAAATTTTTCACTGAATACCAACTTTGTCTTCATGTTGGGTTTTCCATCAACACTCTCAACTCTCCGCCGACAGCCTAGCTACAGATTTTTGGGGTCCATTTTTTTCAAACAACAACAACAATAATAAAGACCTTTTTATCCCAAGCAAGTTGGGGTAGGCTAGAGATAAAACCCATGGGAATCAAAAAAAGAAGAGGACAAATGAACAAACACCAAAGAAAGAGAAGAAAAAAGGAGAAAAAAAAGAAAAAAAAAGAAAAAAAGAGATAAAAACAAAAGGAACAAAAGCCAAAGGAAAGAAGAAACGAGTAAGCAAGAAGGAAGGAAAAAAATATCACGGTTCTGGCACATCTATTGCTAGTCTCCAAGCGCCCCTACCCATAGCTAGCTCCTTAGGGATATCCCACGCCTTCAGATCTCTCTTAACCGACTCATCCCAAGTCAAGTTAGGTCAGCCTCTACCTCTCTTAACATTAGCATCTCTCTTTAGACTCCACTACGCACCGGCGCCTCCGTTGGACATGTCCGAACCATCTCAACCGATGTTGAACCAATTTCTCCTTGATAGGTGCCACTCCTATCCTGTCCCGGATATCTTTATTCCGTATTCGGTCTCTTCTTGTATGCCCGCAAAACCAACGCAACATACGCATCTCTACTACACTCAATTGTTGAACATGTCATCTTTTCGTAGGCCAGCACTCAGCACCATATAACATCGCCGAATGAATTGCCGTCCTATAGAATTTACCTTTTAGCTTTTGTGGCACCCTATTGTCGTATAAGACGCCGGATGCTTAGACGCCATTTCAACCAGCTGGCTGAAATTCTATGTCTAACATCTTCATCGATGTCATCGTCCTTTTATAATATCGATCCTAAATAACAAAATGTATCCTTCTTGGTCACCAATTGTCCATTAAGGCTAACGTCTCCAACCTCATGTCTAGTCGCGCTAAACTCACACATCATATACTCGGTCTTGGCCCTACTAAGTCTGAATCCCTTGCACTCTAATATGTGCCTCCACAGCTCCAACTTACTATTAACCCCATCCCTACTCTCATGTGACCTCGTCTATCACCAGAGAAAATAAATAAGGGCTCAATGCTGATCCTTGGTGTAGTCCTATTTTAATCAGAAAGTCATTGGTGTCACCATCACATGTTCGAACATACGTCCTCGCGTCCCTGTACATGTTCTTGATGAGGGTAATGTACTTAGTTGGGACTTTGTGCTTCTTCAAGGCCCACCACATGATATTTCTTGGCACTTTGTCATACGCCTTCTCGAGGTCAATAAAGACCATGTGTAAGTCCTTCTTTTGCTCCCGATATCTCTTCATCAATTGTCGTATTAAGAAAATCGCCTCCATGGTCGATCTTCCAGGCATGAACCCAAATTGGTTTTGCATCACACTTGTCACTCTTCTTAGGCGATGCTTGATAACTCTCTCCCAGAGCTTCATCATATGGCTCATCAACTTAATCCCACGATAGTTAGTACAACTTTGAACATCTCCCTTGTTCTTGAAGATCGGTACTACTATACTCCTCCCCCATTCTTCTGGCATCTTGTTTGACCGAAAGATAAAGTTAAAAAGCTTAGTTAACCATACTATGGCTCTAGCACCCAAGCATCTCCATACTTCGATGGGGATACCATCAGGGCCCATCGCTTTACCACTCTTCATCCTCTTCAAAGCTTGCTCTATCTCTGCCTCCTGAATTCTCCTCACAAAGCGTCTGTTATTATCATCAAATGAGTCATCCAACTCAAGTATAGGATCCTCCTTCTCACCATTAAACAACTTATCAAAGTACTCTCACCATCTGTCCTTGTCCTTATCTATCACCAGGAGTCGGTCTACCCCGTCCTTGATACATTTGATTTGGTTGATGTCCCTCGTCTTCCGCTCATGGATCCTAGCCATCCGATAGATGTCCTTCTCCCCTTCCTTCGTGCTTAGTTGTTGATAAAGGTTATCATATGCCTGACCCTTTGCTACACTCACTGCTCGCTTTGCAGCCATCTTGGCTATTTTATAGCCTTCTATGTTGGCTGCACTCTTGTTAAGATGTAGGCACTTGAAACACTCCTTCTTCTCCTGGATAGCCCTTTGCACCTCATCATTCCACCACCAGGTGTCTTTTGCTTCTTGTTGGTATCCCCTACTCACGCCAAACACTTCTGAAGCTACCTTCTGCACACATGTTGCCATCTTGAGCCACATGTCATCTGGTCCTTCTCCTTCCTCCTAGGGTCCCTCTCCTAGCATCCTCTCCTTAAAAGTTTGCGCCAGCTCTCCTCTAAACTTCCACCACTTCATTCTCACGGTCTTGGTACGTTTGTCCCTGTATACATGTACCCGAAAGTGAAAATCCGCCACCACAAGCTTATGTTGAGTGATGACACACTCCCCAGGTATCACCCTAGAGTCCAAGCTAGCATGTCTATCCTCCCTTCTTGCAAGGATAAAGTCGATTTGGCTTGAGTGTTGTGCACTTCTAAAGGTCACTAGATGGGATTCCCTCTTCCTAAAGAGGGTATTCGCTACCAACAAGTCATAAGCTAACGCCCAATTAAGTATATCCTCCCCCTCCTGATTCCTACTACCATACCCGAACCCCCTATGGATCCGCTCGAACCCTACATTAGACATCCCCACATGGCCGTTAAGGTCTCCTCCTATAAAAAGCTTCTAACTGATAGGTATGGCACTAACCATGCTATCTAGATCTTTTCAAAACTGACTTTTGGTGCTCTCACTAAGACCTACCTGAGGGGCATAGGCACTAATCATATTTAGAGCCGAATCTCCAACTATCAGCCGAACTAGGATAATCCGGTCACTGTGCCTCCTAACCTCTACGACTCCATCCTTAAGGCTCCTATCGATCAAGATGCCTACACTGTTTCTACCCGATGTTGTACCCGTGTACCAAAGCTTAAAGCCAGTATCCTCCACCTCCTTCGCCTTCTGGCCCTTCTGTTTAGTCTCTTGACACATAGGATATTTACACGCCTCCTAGTTGCCACATCGACTAGCTCTCATAACTTGCCTGTTAGGGACCCTATGTTCCAA
This sequence comes from Eleusine coracana subsp. coracana, assembly GCA_032690845.1. Lineage (NCBI taxonomy): Eukaryota > Viridiplantae > Streptophyta > Magnoliopsida > Poales > Poaceae > Eleusine > Eleusine coracana. Next base: position 50,519,468 of record CM064430.1, read on the forward strand.
CTCCCTAGACGAATCCTAGTTGGCTCGGCTAACTTCCTTATATTTTGCACCCGTCGAGGAAAGTGCGAAGACCCTTGCTTATTTTTCACCACATCCGGGTGTAGATGTAGCGCGTCACTAAGGTTGCGACGACCCGACCCTTGCTCACTATTCATCGTACCCAGGTCATAATACGACGCGCCACCAAGGGGATGATGACCCGACCCTTGCTCATTTGACACTACATCCAGGTTCTGATGTAGCGCGTCGCTAAGAGGGTTACGCCCTAATGAATTTCTTATGGGTTTCATATCCATTTGAGTGGCTGGGTTTTTGACGTTGGTTCACCAAACCTAACACAACCCTCCTCCTTTACCCAGGCTTGGGACTGGCTATATTGAGACTCAACATAGGCGGAGTACATGTTCAGATATGGAAGGTTGGGGTTGTTTTTTTCTAAATATTAAATTTGAATACATATAGGACCATCAATGGGTGCGAATACATGTTCATATATCTGATTTTGTGAACCTACTTGTCCGTTACCACAACTTATAAAGTATTTTTATTTTTTGAAAATATTTTCATGTTCATTTCGAATTGTTTGTTTCATACTATTCCGTAGCATATATATGGCACTCTGAATTCTGGATATTATTTTTAGAGTCCAAGTGGACTGGCAACAAAAAAAGGTCATATGTTTTTTTTTATATTTTATATCATGAGATATTATTTCAAACTCCGGTGTGAGCTAAGGAGCGTGTCTCATTCTAGTAGACCTCTTTCTACGAGATCTCCAAGAACCTTCCATACTGATAACGTATATAAAAAAAGAAAAGATGATATAAACATGGTTAAAATTATTGATGAAATCAGAAACTTAATAGCCAGAGGAACCAATGAATCTGATTGGACTATAAAAGAGATTTCTGTTGCACAATCTTACACAAGGTAACCCATGTGCGAGGAGGCATTGAAAATGAAATCGGTGATACCTTTCCAGGGTCGAGGTAGGAAGCAAAATCAGAAGGTATTGGAAACTTTCTTCTGGCAACACCTTTTTTTTTTTCTACGCCAGTAAAAAGGTAGCTACAAGCTAGTGTGCTTATTGGACACAGAATTCTTAAAGACTATCATGTTAACTATGTATGCAACTTTACAGGGGTGTCGCCTTTCTGGTGGGGGTGCACGTGCCAATGTGCACATGAAGTATTTACCGACCCACAAAAGGTTACAAACATCGCATCCTATGAGTATCTATAGGGTGGAGACCAGATTTTACCAAAGAGAACCAATTCCATGAAAAGCATTTCTCACATGTTCTTTATCCTGCTGTTATAGCTGCTATCATCAAGAGATTTTCCAAATTGAGGGTGAAACATTTCAGATGCAGGATGGAAAACATATAAACTGTGGTACCTTATGTGGTGCATGTTTATATCTAAGAAAGGTGTGATACATATAAAATAGTACAAGCATGCAAAACTACCTGGGAAAAGATTTGACATTAACTTGATGTGGTTCAACGTAAAGTTCGGTCCAAACATTTGTAGAATGGAGAGCATCCATGCACCAAATGTATAGCCAAATTTGAAAACAGATAAAATAGTGCCAAATATAAATGTTCTGACGAATATTAAAAAAATGCAATGTGAAAATCTTAACAGAGTACAATAAATTGAGCAGTTGAATAAACTTTGTAAAGCACTACAATGAGCCAGTGATTTGCAAGCTATTCATAATCCTCCATCTTGCATCAAATTTTAGTTTTAGTTTGACTACTAAAAATCATTACAAAATAATATCAACTTGGGCATCTCACTTTTCAAACAATGATGGACCCATTGCCTGTATTTGTTTTTGCATCCCATGTATTTATCATGCATGCTATGCCATGATTTTTTTTTCGAATTATGCCATGAATGCTCAGGACTTCTTTTCTCTCTGTAACTTAATTCATCCCTTTTATATAATGTCTCACTTCCATGGTTTACATGAAGCAAAATGGATGTACTTCGACTATTTCCATCGGGTGCTTATTAACTGTAGGCACTGTAGAACATACAAGAAATATCATATCATTTAAGACATAATAGTAATATGTCAATCATCTCTTCACTGGTGGATGCATATACGTCATACCCTACCAACTCAAAAGCATATATAGACAAAAAGCGTCTTACTTGATATTTTGAAAAAAAAAAGCATCTCCGCTGCTTATAAATAAGCACTGGCATTTCAATTTGTGTGAATAGTAAGTGTAATGCAGTCATACAATCATATCTAACTGAGCAAATTAAGACATGGAGTTTTGGAGGAGCGCAATATATTGCATGCATTAACAGCTCAAGCTCAGGAGTAATGTATATTGACTTGAAATAAAGCATCTGATCATGCATTTAACTTATTAATGTTAAAAGTTTGACCTTACAACATTAAATAAATGGAAAAATATTTCCAAAAGAACACAAAGGCTGCTATATTTCATAGTTTTCATAACACAACTGTTCACCACAGATATTTCGATGAACCATATGTCTCCACGAGATGCAGCCTCACTAGCTAGATAATGCGCAAGCACTCGATGGTGCAACCTGATGGGACTAGTTTATCGAGGATGTATGGAAACATTTGAGGTGGTTCAACACATGCAGGGAATACTATAGACACCTTGCGAAGTGCTTTGGCATTTCTCACAATAGAGTATAATACACTCGTCTCATCTTTTGTGCCTCTAAAATTCTTTAGAATAAGCCGTTTGAGGTATGGCAGTTTGATCTTGTTGCCTCTCCAGTTTTCTATTTTTCGGCAACCACAATCAGATGCACATGGTGGAATGATATTCTCAGCCTGAAATAGGAAAATAAAAATTATCTAGCAAATGAACTTATTTTCGCTAGGAATATAGTAAACAAAGATGTGTAAACATATTGAGAGCCATACCTCCCCATCATGTATTATTTGAAGTGACACCTTTCCCACCCAGTAACGTTTGTTGAGAAGGTTCAAAATTGTTGGGGCAGACATATGCTCATTTTTCCGCACATTCAAATGCAACTCCTCAAAGAAAGGAATATTCGTATTCTCTATCAGATTCTTTTGATCAGTGCTACCCTGCAATGAAGTGCCAAATTAAATTAAAGACCAAAATAAATATATGCTATTTCATTGAAACAAAATAATCTAGATTAAATGTGTACTTTGTCCAACCATCAGTGATGATATAGTGGACAAAATTATATAATTAAAATATTCTGACCAAGTTTAAAAGTATTTAGCAATTTAAGATAGATATAATATAATACATTTCTCCAAGGAAGATTTAAAGTGGAAGCAGGACCATTATTTACAGATACAAGCCATGAAAACAAGTTGGAATAAAAATGAAAACAGTTTTCAGCATCACAGAGAAGATTCCAATACAATGAACTGACAACTATAGATCTTTTTCTGCTATCCTTTAAATTTCAATTGATCATTCTAACAACAAAATTATAGCCTCTAAGTTAATTCATAAAGCGCAAGCCCCAATCCTATAGTACCAGGTTGATCAGGTTAAACATTATACAAGACTACAGAATCGCACATTTCATGTTTTGATTAACAAGAAGCTCATAACTCACGGTTGCTTTGTTTTGTCAGTAGTGCATTGTGAAATTTGCCTCTGTATGCAGATCCCATGTATGTAAATGTGAATACACAAATTCACACACTGGGTACGGAGAAATGACCAAACAACACTCTATAAATTAACTAGGCATTATCACATGTCCCGTGTTTATCTGAGAAGAAGACGATGTGCACTAGTGTCGTAGATGATATATACTTACAGGTGCAATAGGTATCTCAAGACGTAGAATGTCAGTACGGTCGAAAGCCTGCAGGATCCTTGTGAAATGGGATTGGCCTCCACCACAATACTGCAGATAGCCACGCGAGAGCTCGACGATGGTGAGGTTCCAGATTTGGCTTGGTAAAGACCAACGCTGGATCTCATCCGGGCAGCAGTCTTCCCAGTGGAGCTTCTCCAACTTAGGCAATGTGAGCCAGATCCATGTGCGTTCTATGGCCATCATTACGAAGCACTTGGTCACTTCCATCTCACGGAGGTTTTTCGCCGTCACTAGTAGCCGTTCCAGGTCCATGACCTTGTAGAGGCGCAACCTCAGGAGTGACTCTGAGAGGAGGAACAACATCTTGATGCCCTCGACCCTGTGCAGCTCGAGGTCCTGGTGGCAAGGACACTGGCGGATGATGGCGTTGTTGATGCCGTCGCCGCCGTCTGTGAACTGGACGCCGAAGATGTAGAGCTTGGTGAGCTTCTCAAATACTCCCGTCCTCGGCATCCTAAGTTCCACCCCGCGAAAGCTGAGCGCGAACTCCGTTACCATCGGGAAGCATGGCATGTGGAGTGTTGGCGGTGGGATGCACTCATCATCCTCGTCCTCCGTTTCATCCAACTCCAGGTTCACGGCATGTCGGGATACGAAGAAGCCAAACCTGGTGGACGTAATTCCGTTACGAATACTATGGAATGCGAGGCACGCGTCCCTTTGCATAAATAAATAAATAATGAAGAAGCCTAATAACCTGGTGGTGGTGGTGGTGGCACGCTGCGCCACGAGGAAGGCCGACGCTGCTATGCGAACAGCTTCGTCGAGGGTGTACTGGAAGCAGCCGCGGACTGAAATTAAGACGTCAGGCATGTCGACGTCGGTGGCGTAGCCGCGGATGACGCCGGCGACGAGGTTCGCGAAGGATGCGACAGGGGATGCCTCGTCGTCGGCAAACTCGAGCATCGGAAGGCGCGTCCAGACGTGGACCCAACGGCGAGATAGCACGCTGGTGCGGACGACCTCGACGAGGGGCACAAGAACCAGGATTCGGAGGAGCAAATCGTCGGGGAGGTTGCTGATCCGGTCACGGCGGCTCTCATCATCAACAGCAGGGGAGCAGGGTCCATTGCAAACCATGGCGGCGCGACGAGGTTTTGGGATTCTAGGGTTTCGTGGCGGCGGCGTGGTGCTGGCTGGAGTGGAGGAGAGGGGCGAGGGGCGAGGGTGAGGCTATTGTAGCAGAGTAGTCGGAGCGGAGATGGTATGGCTTGAAGGCAGACAGGTCACGTTGAGCGGGAGAGGGTTTTGGTAGGAAACGCGCGCGCGCTCATCCACGCGGTGTAGCCGTTATGGCTTCATCTGGCATGTCCATCGTGATATTGAGGACTGGGATTCATCGGTGCTTCCCTCCCTCTCTGAGACCAAACTGGAAAAAAAAGTTGCGAACTTGCGATGATGAGCTGGAAATGATCTGCAATAAATAAGTAATTGAACCCGGCGGAAATGAGGATTTGGTAGGAAACGCGCTCGTCCAGCGTCACGAGCCGTTGTACCAACATCTGGCATGTCCGTCGTGATACTATGCACGGCTGGGATTCATCTGTGCGTCCCTCCCGCTATATTAGCACGTCGTCTCTCTCTCTCTCTCTCTCTCTCACACACACACACAGACGAAAATTGGAATGAAAAAGATGTAACGTATGGCCTGGAATGATCTGCAATAAATGAGTTATTAAATCTACAGATACTATTACCATATATATTCGCAGGAAAAGTTGTTTTTGACCTTTATATATATTGGTGTAGGAGTACATATGTATATACTTTAAATATCTTTGTTAGTAAGAAGTTTAATTTAAAATTAATGTGCAAATAAAATTGGTATAATAATAATATATGTAAGGACTGTAATTATTTAAATAATATTAGCTTGGGTAGGTACTGGAGTAGGAGTACGTATATATATACTTTAGATATCTTTCTTAGTAACAAGTTTATTAAAATTAATGTGCAAATAAAACTGGTACAATAATAGCATATGTAAGAACTGTATTTATTTAAATAATATTAGTTTGGGTAGGTATCACAAATTTAATGTACTCTCTCTGGTTTTTTATTGACATGTGATTTGACTTATGTCCTTCAATTGTTGTTTTTAAAAATAAATATCATATATATGGATTGTTTTATCATCAAATAAAATTAAAGCATAACTTATAATCTTACATATTTGAAATAATATTGTTGAATAAGACTAATGGTCAAAATAAACTAAAAAAATCAATGGTGATAATAATTTAAAAATGGATGGAGTATCTTCGTGAGACCTAGCCGTTTGCCATACGACTGCTATGCCACAGTGCCTGACCACTGCGTGATCGCAACCTTGCATCCTTCTTCCTCGCACCACACCAAACTCCTAACTGGAATGCTCTTCACCCTTTCCATTTTCTTGAAAGTCCCTCATTTGGAGCTTGTTGGGCCCTCAATATGGTGGCGACAACAATGGAGGGGTGGAGGGGCCATAGCCTGGAGTGCAACAAAATAACTAAGTTGCAGGGTATGAGGACTGTCCATACCCTGACAACTAAAAATAAAAGCACCGCCACCATGGCCATCATAGTCATTGCCGCCGCGTCATCGCCGAGGAGGCCTCCACTGCAGAGGAGGCCGTTCGCATGCATATGGGCTTTCCTGTCACCAATGCTGCCTCGACACAACGGTTGGCGCTGCCGTGGGTGCAGAATGGGCGGATCCTCCCATTGCTACAGCCACGTGCAACGGATTTGCGTGCCGTGTAGACTACACAGTGGCCACATGAGTCATTGTCCATGCTCAGCTCAGCACCGATACAATGAGTGAAGGCGCATGCAAGTTAGTGTTGTCAGGGAGCCATGGTGGAGACAAGAAGGCAACAATGCAGGTGAGGAATTAGAGTGGAGAGACCGTCAGAGGAAGCAAATCCCTAAGTGCCAGATCTAGGAGGGAGAGAGGTGGAGTGGGTGCGGAAACCCTAATGGGATAGAGGATAGGGGACATCCTCCATCTCTATATGGACCACCCACCCTTGCCATAGCCAGCTAATCACGTGGCCCACTACTGGTTCTCGCATGCAGTAGCAGGATACATGACTTACTGCCACCGCTATGGCATTTGCAATAGCAGACGCCTTCTTTTCAGCATTTGCAGTAGCAATCCCAAGAATGCTTGTTTCTTCAATTTTTTTTTGGCTAAACGCAACTACTAATCACTTTATACAGTAGTAATAGAACAGAGTATGCCAATAGAAACTCTTAGCTATTCCTCAAATTTAAATATTGTTTGTTCAACAACCAGTAATAAGTTCAACATTAATACTAAATGCACAAGCCCTTGTCGTACATGCCCCTCCCTACAAACACACACACACACACACACACACACACACACACACACAACTATGCATGACTTATGAGCTATTTGTTAGAAATATGATTTTGGCCAACCGGAATGCAATGAGATTTGCAGGCATGGGAGCACATTTGATTATTTTAGAGCTATGTAAAGTTAATATTCATCTTATATAGCATATGATATCTGAAACCATGTTTTCTTTGATCAGTGCAATGTGCAGTCAATGACACATAAGTATAAGTGCAATAGGAAATTAAAGATTTATAGTTTGACACTTGCAAAGAATACAATACACACCATGCGTAATACTTTGACATTTCCCATAAAAGAGTATTACATGCTCGCCTCATTTTTTCTACCTCTGTATGATCTTGTTGTCTCACTTGTTTTGTATCCTCAGCCTGAAATAAAAGAAGGAAAACTATATAGTAACTAAACAAAATTTGCTAGGCACAAAGTACACAATGATGCATAAAGATATTGAGAGTCATACCGCTCCATCATATGTATTATTTGAATTCACAACTTTTTCACCCAATAACGTCTGTTCAGAAGGTTCTAAATTGTTGAGCCAAACATATGCTCATTTCTGTGCACATTCAAATCCATCTTCTAAGGGAGAGGAGGAGGCAGCAATGGAGGTGAGGAAGGAGAGAGGAGAGGCAGTCTGAGGGAGAAAATCTATTGGGTCAAGATCCAGGAGTGCAAGAGGAGTGCGGCAAAAACCCGAAGCAGCAGATGGAGGAGAGGCAGCGCCCTTCGTCTATATATAGACCACCCCACCCTTATACTATACAGACAAATGAAAATAATTTAGTAACTGAACAGATTTTGCTAGTTATATAGTTATTAAAGATGTGTAAAGATATTAAGATCCATACATCTATATCATCTATTATTTGAAGTGACGACTCTCCCTGTCAGTAAATTCTGGTAATAAGGCTTACAACTGTCGTGCAAAATCTATGCTCATTCTTTTTCACAGTCAAATCCAACTCATGAAAGAAAGATATATTTGCCTTGTCTACCAAGTTCTTTTGCTCAGCACTCTCCTACAAAGCACTATCAAGTTAAATTAAATACCATGATAAATATACACTTTAATTCATTGAATGAAAGCACTTATTAACTCTTTTAAAGCTGGGTACTATGTTTCCCATTATCTAAAAAACTAACTCTTTTAAAACCATATAAACTAAATTTGCATCGGAGCATACAATATGTCAAACCATGGTTGCTTTTGTCAGTGCAATCTGAAAGTTTCTTCTGCGGAGAGCCTATGTACATTAATATCATACGTTGAGAAGTATATCAGTGCTACCTTTTTGATATAAATTTGGGGTCATAATTATTTGCTCAGAGATGTGCAGTAACTATGAAACTAAATTTGCTCTCCAAATCATGTATGCATGTTAATTACGTAAGTACATGAACTGGGAAATAACCACACACAACACTTCAAACTAGGCATGACATCACATGTATGAGCTAATAACTATGACACAAAGTTTATAATTATTAAGAAACATAGTAGTGATACTTTATAGTTACCAATGGGAGGTTGTCGTATTAAGTGCTTGTCTAATAGTCGTCAATGTATCAACATGACTTTACACATGTTTTAAATCACAAAAAGTTACTCCAATGTATTCCTAATACAGGTTTCAAACTATGGACCTCTATTATTATAAAAATATATAGTCTAAAGAATTTTCAAAGAGCAAATCTTTACCGAGTGTAATGGCTTTAACACTCGGCAACGGTTGAGTGTTTGCCGAGTGTCTTTGATTGGAACTCGGCAAACATTTAATGATTGAGTTAACGCCACCTGCTGCCAGCCGTCTGCCCATGTCGGCATTGCATTTTTTTGCTGAGGGTCAATCCGGCACTCAGCAAAGGCTTTGTTGAATGCTCGACAAATACACTTGACAAAGTACATTTGCTGACTATATCTTTGCCGTGTCAGTGATGCCGAGGGTGGCTCTTGGTGAAAGCTTTGCCAAGTGCCCCTAGAACTTGGCAAAATGGTTGATTCCGTAGTGCTAGTTATGTGGCCCACTACTGGTTATTGCAGTACCAGGCTATATGACTTACCATCACTGCTATGGCATTTGCAACAGTGGCCGCCTTCTTTTCATCATTTGTTGTAGCAATCCCAAGGATGATCATTTTTCGCTAAACACAACTACTAATCACTTTGTAGTTGTGATAGAGCTGAGTAGTCCAATATAAACTCTTAGCTATTTCTCAAATTGAAGTATTGTTTGCTCTAACGACCAGTGAGTTCAACATTAATACTAAAAGCACAAGCCCTTATGTCCCCCCACCACACACACACACACACACACACACACACACACACACAACTATGCATGACTTATGAGCTATTTGTTAGAAATATCATTTTGGCCAACCGCAATCCAATGAGATTTGCATGCATGCAGACATAATAGATTATTTTAAAGCTATATAAAATTAATTTGCCTCACAGCAAATGATATCTAACCATGGTTTCTTTGATCAGTGCAATGTGCAGTCAATGACACTTAAGTATAAGTGCAATAGGAAATTAAAGATTTATAGTTTGACAGTTGCAGAGAGTACAATACATACCATGCGTGATACTTTGACATTTCCCCAGTATAATACGCTCGCCTCATTTTTTTCTGCCTCTGTATGATCTTGTTGACTCTGTTGTTTTGTATTCTTTGTCTGAAATAAAAGAATGAAAACTATCTAGCAACTCTAGACCACCCACTCTTAGATTTTTCTATATATAGACCACCCCACCCTTACAGTAGCCATTTATTTATGTGGCCTGCTACCAGCAGGGGCAGTAGCGGGTTATATCACTGACTGTAGTAGCGAACACATGCTTTTCAATATTTGCAGTAGCAATCTCCCAGACACTCTCTACTTCAAATTTTTGGAAATAGAAACAATCAAAAAACAAAAAAAATTCTCAGTACACTTTTTAGGCCATGTTTGTTTCAGCTTATAATCTACCAGATTAAATAATCTAGCTTAAATAATCCGTATGACAAACAAACATCTTAGATTAAATGGGCAGATAAATAATCCAAATGTCAGATTATGATAATCCAATAATCTCCTCAAGATATGCTTATTATGGTAAAAGATCTACTACCCATGGTTAACTTGACAGAAATTACCCATCATGCCACTAGGCACCACTTTGTTCTTTTGGGCCTTATCTTCTTCCTCATATATCGATCCCCTCTCGTACTTCCTCATGGCGGCACAAGAGGAGCCACTCACCAATCACCCATGGCGTCGCAGAGGAAGACCATGACGCCGGTGAGCGTGAGCCTTGGCAGCTTTGACAGTTCATAGCTCGCGACCTCACCGACTTTCTGTAGTACACGGTCGGCGGAGAGCTATTGTGATGCCGGATCAAGATGACGTGGACGCCCCCAGACTTCTGCCTTGACTTCCCCTTCTCTATTCGCATGCCCTGGAGCAGCAGCAACCGTTCTTCTCCCTGCCGCTGCCGGAGATCCACACCGTCACCATTCCGCTTCACGGGCGCACACTTGAAGGCAGCAACCTCTTGTCATTGCACGACTTGTTGATGCCAGGTGCTTACAGAAGCCCGCCTCCTTCTCCAATGACTTTGGCTTGGACTTTGTGGTGGACCCATCCGACGGCACCTGGTGGCTTTTGTTCTCCAGAGACACCGCCTTTGTGTTTCTGGGGACCTGGTCGGCTTGGACTTTGTGGTGGACCCGTCCGACGATCCGCTATGATGTCAAGCTCACGATCCTTCATATTTCAATTTTTAGTACATTTTATTTTCTTGAGTATATTTCTATGAACTCTGGGGTATTTTTGTCTTCTCACATCTAAAACAAATAATCTGAGTACCAATAATTTGGGTAAACAAACACCCCCTTCAAAATAAATAATCTAGCTTAAATAATTCAGATTAAATAATCTGCACAAGAAACAAACTATCCCTTAGTGATAGAGAATGCAGCAATATATATTTGTGCCAAATTTCAAATTCTAAAATGTTCAATGTATTGAGATAGAAATGTTGAAAATAATTATTAAACATAGTTATAGTGTATTATGCACAATAATCCATAGAATCATTGTGTTGGAGCTAAATTTGACTTTACTAATGTGTTTACGACAAAGCCCCAATTTGTTGTTGCGTTCCAGACAATTTGCCCTTCTTTATAATGTAGTTCTGTGGACTCTCCACTTGTGTAGCCAAGCTAGATAGATAGTAGTGAGCTCAATGGTGCAACCTAATAGGGATTTTCTGGAGGGTCTACAGAAATTTTTTAATTGGTTCAAAACCCACGGAGAACATTACAGACACCTTGCAAACAGATTTTGCATTTCTCACAACAGAGTACAAACGGTTATTCTCGTCTTCCATGCCACTGAAATTCTGCATAACAACCCAATTAAGATAGTCCAACTTGATCTTCTTGTCTTTCCCATTTTGTATCTTGTGGCACTTGCAATTAGAAGTGCATGGCGGAATGATATTCTCCTCAAACAGAAAAATGAAAATAATTTAGTAAGTGAACAGATTTTGCTAGGCATATACTCATTAAAGATGTTAAGATCCATATATCTATATCATCTATTATTTGAAGTGATGAATCTCCCAGTCAGTAAATCCTGGTAATAAGGCTTACAACTGTCGTGCCAAATCTATGCTCATTCTTTTTCAGTCAAATCCAACTCATGAAAGAAAGATATATTTGCCTTGTCTACCAAGTTTTTTTTGCTCAGCACTTTCCTACAGAACGGTAGGAAGTTAAATTAAATACCATGATAAATATATACACTTTAATTCATTGAATGAAAGCACATATTAACTCTTTTAAAACCATATAAAATTAATTTGCAGCAGAGCATATGATATGTCAAACCATTGTCAGTGCAATCTGAAAGTTTCTTCTGCAGAGAGCCAACGTACATTGATATCATATGTTGAGAAGTATATCACTACTAGCTTTTTGTTATAAACTTGGGGTCATAATTATTTGTTCAGACGTGTGCAGTCAATGATACTTACCTTCATGCAATAACTATGAAACTAAATTTGCTCTCCAAATCCGGTATATATGCATGTTAATTACATAAGTACATGGACTTTGATATAACCACACACAACACTCCAAACTAGGCATAGCATCACATGTATGAGCTAATAACTATGACACAAAGTTTATAATAATTAAGAAACATAGTATTGATACTCTATAGTTACTAATGTGAGGCTGTTGTATTAAGTTCTTGGCTAATAGTACTCAATGTATCAACATGACTTTATGCACCTTTTAAATCACAAAAAGTTACTCCAATGTATTCCTAATACCAGTTTCAAATTGTAGACCCTATTATTATAAAAAAATATAGTCTGAAGCATTTTAAAAGAACAATCTTTGCCGAGTGTAATGGCTTTAACATTCGGCAAAGGTTGAGTGTTTGCTGAGTGTCTATGATTGGACACTCGACAAACATTTAAAGGTTGAGTTAACTCGGCCTGCTGCTGGCTGTCTGCCCATGTCGGCATTGCATTTTTGTTGAGGGTCGATCTGGCACTCGACAAAGACACCAGGCAACATATGTTTGCCGACTATATCTTTGCTGTGTCAACGATGCCGAGGGTGGCTCTCGGCGAAGGCTTTGCCGAATTCGTTTGAGGCTTCGCTGAGTGCCCCTAACACTCAGCAAAACAGTTGATTCCTGTAGTCCTAATGATGTGACCCACTGCTGGTTATTGCAGTACCAGGCTACATGACTTACCGTCACTGCTATGGTATTTGCAATAGTGTCCGCCTTCTTTCTAGCATTTTTAGTAGCAATCCCAAGGATGCTCATTTTTTGATAAATGCAACTACTAATCACTTTGTAGTAGTGATAGAGCTGAGTAGTCCAATACAAACTCCTAGCTATTCCTCAAATTAAAATATTGTTTGTTCTAACAACCAGTGAGTTCAACATTAATGCTAAAAGCACAAGCCCTTATGCTCCCCCCCCCCCCCACACACCATACACACACAACTATGCATGACTTATGAGCTACTTGCTAGAAATAATATTTTGGCCAACCGGAATCCAACGAGATTATTTTAGAGCTATATAAAATTAATTTGCATCATAGCAAATATATCTCAAACCATGGTTGCTTTGATTAGCGCAATGTGCAGTCAATGACACTTAAGTATATGTGCAATAGGCAATTAAGATTTAGTGTTATGATATACTCCAAAATCTGCAGGATTCTTGTGAACTTGGACCGGCCTCCATTACAAGCAATCAGATTGACCACCGGGAGTGGAGATATGATGGCGAGCCTTTAGAGTTGGGCTTGGTAATGACCAATAGTGAATCTCATTAGGGGATGAAGGTGTCTTCCCTTGCATGCCAACACTCGGCCAAGGCATGGAATGTTGTTATTTGGAAAAATATGTGAATTTCAAACAACAAATAACCAACCAATAAGTTATAGAAAAAACAAAGTGCAAAAATGCTGCCATATTTCATAGTTTTGATAAAAAGACCATTCATCACAGATACTTCTATGGACCCAGTGTCCACATGTGTAGCCTCTCTAGCGAGATAGTGCGCGAGCACTTGGCGGTGCAACCTGATGGGGCTAGTTTGTTGATGATGTGTCGAAACATTTGAGGTAGTTTGACACACCATGTGTAACACTTTGTCGTTTCCCATGATATATAGAGTATAACACACTCACCTCATCCTCTTTTTTTTGTCTTGAAGTTCTTCATGAACAACCTGTTTGAGGTAGGGTGGTATGATCTTGTTGCCTCTCTAGTTTTGTATTTTGCAGCAACATCAATAAGATGCGTATGGTGGGATAGTATTCTCAGCCTGATATAAAAGAATGGAAACTATCTAGTAACTAAACCAATTTTGCTAGACATATAGTAAACAATGATGTATGAAGATATTGATAGCCATACCTCTCCATCACATGTATTATCTGAATTGACAACTTTTCCACCCAGTAACGTCTGTTGAGAAGGTACATAATTGTTAGGCCAAACAAATGCTCATTTTTACGCACATTCAAATCCATCTACTAAGGGAGAGGAGGAGGTAGTGATGGAGGTGATGATGGAGAGAGGAGAGGCAGTCCGAGGGAGAAAATCCGTTGGGTCCAAATCCAGGAGTGCGGCAAAACCCGAAGCAGATGGAGGAGAGGCTGTGTGTGTGTGTGTGTGTGTGTGTGAAGGACCGAGGAAGGTGACCAGAGGAGGGCGGGGGGGGGGGGGGGGTGAATGGGAGCTAATTAAAATTCTTTACAATAATTTGGCCTATGTCCCAATTCCAACCCAAAGCATCTCTCAAATGAACCACCAAGATTACACACACCAACAAGTGATGTGTTAACCCTAGGAATGGTTATGGATAAAGCGAAAGCAACCTTAAATAGGGTGACAAGAGAGAAACTAAGAAAATGGTCAAGAAACCTTCAAACATCTAACAGATATCGGATACTCCAACATTGAGTCGGACAGTCCGCCAAGGATTTCTCGAAACAGGTTATCGGACACTCTAACATGAGGTGGGACAATCCACCAGGGAGTTCTCGAAATAGGTTGCCGGATACTCCGACATGAGGTCGGGCACTCAGGGGTGGGACATTCCGACCTTAGGTCAGACAATTTGTTCCTGCAACACGAATCAAGAAAGAAAGGCATGAAACCTCAATCGAACGGACTCCAAATCGAGCAATTTTTGGACCAGATCATCCTCAAGACATCACAACCCTCCTCCAACAAGATCCGCTCAAAAAGCTCAAGGAATCATCACGAATTTCTGATCTTGAGCCAAGAACACAAAAGGGTAGGACTTGGATGAACTCCATAAATTCAAAGTGCTCTTAAGGAGATGTGTTCCAAGATCACTCAAGGATGATTCTTCCTCGTCCTAGCACCAAATCCATCCAAGAAATCCATCCCAAAACTCACATAATGAAATGATAAAAAATTCTCAAGAAAATAGCTTCAAAAATAGGGAAAAGAGAAATTCGGGATTTAGAGGATGAGGAGGAACTTGAACACGAAAAGAATCTCATATCATTGATTCGATCTTTCAAGATAAATGGATACATGTCTAGGAAGCCACCCTCATCCTCCCACTCTTTGGAAGAGAAAGAGTTGTCTCTCACACACCCTCTACTCTCCACTACAACATGAAGCACACTCCTAGCTCTTTAAAATGAAATCCTAACACAAGGCTAGAATGAAGAGACACTCTCTCCCACTAGCCCTACCTCTCCTTACATAGGCCTAAGGTTTGTTCTGAAGACCACACTACCCTTGATCTACAATACATTGCCACCTACCACCAGAGGCAAGCTTGTCCTACTCTTTTTCCGCCACCCGGACGCCCTCAGTCTCTTCACATCTTTGCTTCGTCTCTACGCAAGCTTTACAATGGTGCCACGTGCACCTTCAATCGCCACTACCAGTTTTGAGGCCCAAACCGGGAAACCACCTTGCATGCTTCTCAAAGCACGTCTTCCTTGATGTTGACATGTGTCACCTTATCCGGCGATCCTGACCAGCGGCAAGTCTCTCCCGCTCCCGCTCCATTGGGGTCCCTTTTCACTTGCACCGGCATCCCGTTCACCTTGGCTTGGTCAACACGCCATCTTCATCGATTCCACGGTTTTGAGGCTCAACCCCAAAAACGTTCGTGCTTCTTGCCTCTCCACGTGTATGGTGTGGATCACCCTTGACTTCACCTGATCTCCCGATCGTCCGGCCCCAAGTCCCCAACTTGTGCCCGACCCTCTCGCCATTAACTGCCAAGTTGACTCCATTGACCTACACATCATGAGACAAGCAAACACATTTTTGTTCTCCTGCAACTTCTCCAATACCTTCATCAACTCCGATAAGTCAAAAGCATAATCATGCATGAACTCATGCAATCCTCAAATTCCCACATTTTAACCCAAACACCAAACAACTCAATGTTAATTACTCATCACATACTACAAACCATGGTACATCTCAACATGGTTTCTCAGTGTGTGTGTGTGTGTGTGTGTGTGTGTGTGTGTGTGTGCGTGTTTGCTGATCACTTCTGATTAATGTAAGGTGGCGATACTCTTCAAAGGTTTATTGAGGGAAGAGGAACAATGTGCCTCCTAAATGGTGAGAAGGACCTTGACAATGCCTCCGAGGAGGTTACAAGTTGAAAACGCACCAATATGACGTCATAGTACATGCGCTTCATGTTATTAGCAAAGAATAGTGAGCTATTTGTTCCAATTTGCACTCTCATGTCTCATACTGCATGGCATATCACCTAATGCGGTGTATGATGCTGCACCTTGATGTGTGTTCACTACGAAGGCATAATTTGTTGTTGTGCTCTAGACAATTTGCCCTCCTTTATAATGATGGTTATGTGGACTCTTCACTTGTGTAGCCAAGCTAGATAGACTGTAGTGAGGTCAATGGTGCAACCTAATAGGGATTCTTTCTTTATGGTCTGTAGAAATTTTTCAATTGGTTCAAAACCCACGGAGAACATTACAGACACCTTGCAAACAGATTTTTTCGTTTCTCACAACAGAGTACAAAATGTTCTTCTTGTCTTCTGTGCCACTAAAATTTTTCGTAATATCCCAATTGAGATAGTCCAATTTTATCTTCTTGTCTCCTCTTTTGGAACTTGCAATCAGAAGCGCATGGTGGAATGATATTCTCATCCTAAAACAGAATAATGAAAAATAATTTTGTAACTGAACAAATTTTGCTAGGGATATAGTCATTAAAGATGTGTAAACATAATAAGATCCATACATCTGCATCATCTATTTTTTGAAGGGACGACTCTCCCAACCAGTAAATTCTGGTAATAAGGCTTACAATTGTCGCGGCAAATCTGTGCTCATTCTTTTTCACAGTCAAATCCAACTCACGAATGAAAGATATATTTGCCTTGTCTACCAAGTTCTTTTGCTCAGCACTTTCCTACAAAGTGGTAGCAAATTAAATAAATACCATGATAAATATATACTTTAATTCATTGAATGAAAGCACAAATTAACTCTTTTAGAACCATATAAAATTAATTTGCATCAGAGCATACGATATCTGAAACCATGGTTGCTTTTATCAGTGCAATCTAAAAGTTTCTTCTGCAGAGAACCTATGTACATTAATATCATATCTTGAGAAGTATATCACGACTAGCTTTTGTTATAAACTTGGGGTCATAATTATTTGCTCAGACCTGTGCATTATTCAATGAAACCTACATTCTTGCAATAACTATGAAACTAAATTTGCTTGGGAAATAACCACACACAACACTCCAAACTAGGCATAGGAACACATGTATGAGCTAATAACTATGACACAAAGTTTATAATAATTAACGAACATAGTGGTGATACTTTATAATTACTAATGGGAGGCTGTTGAATTAAGTGTTTGGCTAATAGCAGTCAATGCATCTAATAAGATGACTCTATGCACCTTTTACATCACAAAAAAGTTACTCCAATGTATTCCTAATACCTGTTCCAATTTATGGACCTCTATTATTATAAAAAAATATAGTCTGAAACATTTTAAAAGAACATATTAGCATTAGCAGGCTAGTCATGTGGCCCACTACTACTGGTTATCACAGTACCAGGCTACATGACTTACCGCCACTGCTATGGCATTTGCAATAGTGTCCGCTTTCTTTTCAGCATTTGCAATAGCCATACCAAGGGTGATCGTTTTTTCGTTAAAAGCAACAACTAATCACTTTGTAATAGTGATAGAGCAGAGTAGCCCAATAGAACCTCTCAGCTATTCCTCAAATTTAAATATTGTTCATTCTAACAACCAGTAAATTCAACATTAATACTAAAAGCACAAGCCCTTATGCCCCCCCCTGCCCCCAACACACACACACACACACACAAAAACTGTGCATGACTTATGAGCTATTTGCTCGAAATATCATTTTGGCCAACCGGAATGCAACGAGATTTGCATGCATGGGAACCCAATTGATTTTTTGAGAGCTGCATAAAATTAATTTGCATCATAGCAAATGATATCTGAAACCATGGTTGGTTTGATCAGCGCAATGTGCAGTCAGTGACACTTAAGTATATGTGCAATAGGAAATTAAAGATTTAGTGTTATGATACTCTCCGGAGTCTGCAAAACTCTTGTGAACTTGGACTGGCCTCCATCACAAACAATCAGATAGACCATGGGGAATTGAAATATGATGGTGAGCTTTGAGAGTTGGCTTGGTAATGACCAATAGTGAACCTCATTAAGGCATGCAGCTGTCTTCCCTGGGTGCGAACACTCGGCCAAGGCATGGAATTTTGTTAATTGAAAAAATATGTTAATTTCAAACAAGAAATAACCAACGGATAAGTTCTAGAAAAAACAAAGTACAAAATGCTGCCATATTTCATAGTTATGATAACAGACCATTCACCACGGATACTTCTATGGACCAAGTGTCCACATGTGTAGCCTCACTAGCGAGATAGTGGCGATCACTCAGTGGTGCAACCTTATGGGGCTAGTTTGTTGAGGATGTGTCAAAACGTTTGAGGAAGTTTGACACTCGCAGAGAATACAATACACACAGTTTTTATCTCTTTTTTTTGATAATTGGTCGCCCACCTTTTGGTGAGAGAGGAAACGCACGCTGGACCGAAACTTGGAGAGGGTAGCAGGGGCAGTTCAGTCACTTTCCCCTTCGAGTCATTTTTTTCTTTTTATTTTATTCGCTCCAAACATACGGTAGCTGGAATCTGTGGTTAACGGTACCTTCAGACTCGAAATGTGATGGTTAAAATGCAAAATCTTAAAACGCCCGTGACCCAAACGCCTAGAGCAGAAGCTCGCACAGAAGAGGAAAAGAAAGAGAGCGAGAAAGAGAGAGTGGCGGCTGCAGCGGCAAGCGTTAGGGGTGACGGAAGGAGCGATGGCGACAAGAGAACCAAAGGTATGTCACCGTCGCATGCACGCAGGCCTCCTCACCGACCTCAACCGGGTCCTTGTCGACGTCGAGGCGTTCGACACCTCCGACACCCCCCGCGGAGAAGCTCGCCACGAATCTCCGCCGCATCATCACCAACCTCGCCTCTGCCGAGGGGCCCCGCCACGACAGGCGGCACCAAAGCTCCTCCTCCTCGCGGGCCTTTGGGATGGCATCCCCAACACCACTGTGAAGGCGGCCGCCTTATTCCACCACGCTGGCATGGTCTGGCTTGACCTCGGCCATGCTGACCTCGCCTCCGCCTGCTTCGAGAAGGGCACGCCGCTGGTCTCCACCAGCTTCGAGAAGGGCACAAGAACCATTTATGGTTCTCCGTTGAAGACACTCTTTTTTGAGTCTTCAAACTTCGACCCTCCCGCGATCTATTCAACATTTTGGGTCCCTAATTTGGGTCTCGTCCGTTGGAGACAGCCTGAGTCATAACTATAATGAACTGTAACCTCTATAGGTTGCCTAGGGGTGGCAGGAAAAAAATGGTTGAGTAATAGGAATCCACTACCGTCGCTTTTCCGACATGGACTTTGAAAAAGATTTGAGTCACTTGCGCCCATTACTATAGAATCTGTTATTTTGAATTTCAAAACAGCGAATCAGTCCCGCATCACATCCCAAATTTTCAATGAATACCAACTTTGTCTTCATGTTGGGTTTTCCATCAAAACTCTCAACTCTCCGCCGACAGCCTAGCTACAGATTTTTGGGGTCATTTTTTTCAACAACAACAATAATAATAAAGCCTTTTTATCCCAAGCAAGTTGGGGTAGGCTAGAGATAAAACCCATGGGAATCAAAAAAGAAGAGACAAATGAACAAAAACCAAAAGAAAGAGAAGAAAAAAGGAGAAAAAAAAGAAAAAAAAAAGAAAAAAGAGATAAAAACAAAAGGAACAAAAGCCAAAGGAAAGAAGAAACGAGTAAGCAAGAAGGAAGGAAAAAAATATCACGGTTCTGGCACATCTATTGCTAGTCTCCAAGCGCCCCTACCCATAGCTAGCTCCTTAGGGATATCCCACGCCTTCAGATCTCTCTTAACCGACTCGTCCCAAGTCAAGTTAGGTCAGCCTCTACCTCTCTTAACATTAGCATCTCTCTTTAGAACTCCACTACGCACCGGCGCCTCTGGAGGCCTCCGTTGGACATGTCCGAACCATCTCAACCGATGTTGAACCAATTTCTCCTTGATAGGTGCCACTCCTATCCTGTCCCGGATATCTTTATTCCGTATTCGGTCTCTTCTTGTATGCCCGCAAAACCAACGCAACATACGCATCTCTACTACACTCAATTGTTGAACATGTCATCTTTTCGTAGGCCAGCACTCAGCACCATATAACATCGCCGAATGAATTGCCGTCCTATAGAATTTACCTTTTAGCTTTTGTGGCACCCTATTGTCGTATAAGACGCCGGATGCTTAGACGCCATTTCAACCAGCTGGCTGAAATTCTATGTCTAACATGTTCATCGATGTCATTGTCCTTTTATAATATCGATCCTAAATAACAAAATGTATCCTTCTTGGTCACCAATTGTCCATTAAGGCTAACGTCTCCAACCTCATGTCTAGTCGCGCTAAACTCACACATCATATACTCGGTCTTGGCCCTACTAAGTCTGAATCCCTTGCACTCTAATATGTGCCTCCACAGCTCCAACTTACTATTAACCCCATCCCTACTCTCATGTGACCTCGTCTATCACCAGAGAAAATAAATAAGGGCTCAATGCTGATCCTTGGTGTAGTCCTATTTTAATCAGAAAGTCATTGGTGTCACCATCACATGTTCGAACATACGTCCTCGCGTCCCTGTACATGTTCTTGATGAGGGTAATGTACTTAGTTGGGACTTTGTGCTTCTTCAAGGCCCACCACATGATATTTCTTGGCACTTTGTCATACGCCTTCTCGAGGTCAATAAAGACCATGTGTAAGTCCTTCTTTTGCTCCCGATATCTCTCCATCAATTGTCGTATTAAGAAAATCGCCTCCATGGTCGATCTTCCAGGCATGAACCCAAATTGGTTTTGCATCACACTTGTCACTCTTCTTAGGCGATGCTTGATAACTCTCTCCCAGAGCTTCATCATATGGCTCATCAACTTAATCCCACGATAGTTAGTACAACTTTGAACATCTCCCTTGTTCTTGAAGATCGGTACTACTATACTCCTCCCCCATTCTTCTGGCATCTTGTTTGACCGAAAGATAAAGTTAAAAAGCTTAGTTAACCATACTATGGCTCTAGCACCCAAGCATCTCCATACTTCGATGGGGATACCATCAGGGCCCATCGCTTTACCACTCTTCATCCTCTTCAAAGCTTGCTCTATCTCTGCCTCCTGAATTCTCCTCACAAAGCGTCTGTTATTATCATCAAATGAGTCATCCAACTCAAGTATAGGATCCTCCTTCTCACCATTAAACAACTTATCAAAGTACTCTCACCATCTGTCCTTGTCCTTATCTATCACCAGGAGTCGGTCTACCCCGTCCTTGATACATTTGATTTGGTTGATGTCCCTCGTCTTCCGCTCATGGATCCTAGCCATCCGATAGATGTCCTTCTCCCCTTCCTTCGTGCTTAGTTGTTGATAAAGGTTATCATATGCCTGACCCTTTGCTACACTCACTGCTCGCTTTGCAGCCATCTTGGCTATTTTATAGCCTTCTATGTTGGCTGCACTCTTGTTAAGATGTAGGCACTTGAAACACTCCTTCTTCTCCTGGATAGCCCTTTGCACCTCATCATTCCACCACCAGGTGTCTTTTGCTTCTTGTTGGTATCCCCTACTCACGCCAAACACTTCTGAAGCTACCTTCTGCACACATGTTGCCATCTTGAGCCACATGTCATCTGGTCCTTCTCCTTCCTCCTAGGGTCCCTCTCCTAGCATCCTCTCCTTAAAAGTTTGCGCCAGCTCTCCTCTAAACTTCCACCACTTCATTCTCACGGTCTTGGTACGTTTGTCCCTGTATACATGTACCCGAAAGTGAAAATCCGCCACCACAAGCTTATGTTGAGTGATGACACACTCCCCAGGTATCACCCTAGAGTCCAAGCTAGCATGTCTATCCTCCCTTCTTGCAAGGATAAAGTCGATTTGGCTTGAGTGTTGTGCACTTCTAAAGGTCACTAGATGGGATTCCCTCTTCCTAAAGAGGGTATTCGCTACCAACAAGTCATAAGCTAACGCCCAATTAAGTATATCCTCCCCCTCCTGATTCCTACTACCATACCCGAACCCCCTATGGATCCGCTCGAACCCTACATTAGACATCCCCACATGGCCGTTAAGGTCTCCTCCTATAAAAAGCTTCTAACTGATAGGTATGGCACTAACCATGCTATCTAGATCTTTTCAAAACTGACTTTTGGTGCTCTCACTAAGACCTACCTAAGGGGCATAGGCACTAATCATATTTAGAGCCGAATCTCCAACTATCAGCCGAACTAGGATAATCCGGTCATTGTGCCTCCTAACCTCTACGACTCCATCCTTAAGGCTCCTATCGATCAAGATGCCTACACTGTTTCTACCCGATGTTGTACCCGTGTACCAAAGCTTAAAGCCAGTATCCTCCACCTCCTTCGCCTTCTGGCCCTTCTGTTTAGTCTCTTGGACACATAGGATATTTACACGCCTCCTAGTTGCCACATCGACTAGCTCTCATAACTTGCCTGTTAGGGACCCTATGTTCCAACTCCCTAGACGAATCCTAGTTGGCTCGGCTAACTTCCTTATATTTTGCACCCGTCGAGGAAAGTGCGAAGACCCTTGCTTATTTTTCACCACATCCGGGTGTAGATGTAGCGCGTCACTAAGGTTGCGACGATCCGACCCTTGCTCACTATTCATCGTACCCAGGTCACAATACGACGCGCCACCAAGGGGATGATGACCCGACCCTTGCTCATTTGACACTACATCCAGGTTCTGATGTAGCGCGTCGCTAAGAGGGTTACGCCCTAATGAAATTCTTATGGGTTTCATATCCATTTGAGTGGCTGGGTTTTTGACGTTGGTTCACCAAACCTAACACAACCCTCCTCCTTTACCCAGGCTTGGGACTGGCTATATTGAGACTCAACATAGGCGGAGTACATGTTCAGATATGGAAGGTTGGGGTTGTTTTTTTCTAAATATTAAATTTGAATACATATAGGACCATCAATGGGTGCGAATACATGTTCATATATCTGATTTTGTGAACCTACTTGTCCGTTACCACAACTTATAAAGTATTTTTATTTTTTGAAAATATTTTCATGTTCATTTCGAATTGTTTGTTTCATACTATTCCGTAGCATATATATGGCACTCTGAATTCTGGATATTATTTTTAGAGTCCAAGTGGACTGGCAACAAAAAAAGGTCATATGTTTTTTTTTTATATTTTATATCATGAGATATTATTTCAAACTCCGGTGTGAGCTAAGGAGCGTGTCTCATTCTAGTAGACCTCTTTCTACGAGATCTCCAAGAACCTTCCATACTGATAACGTATATAAAAAAAGAAAAGATGATATAAACATGGTTAAAATTATTGATGAAATCAGAAACTTAATAGCCAGAGGAACCAATGAATCTGATTGGACTATAAAAGAGATTTCTGTTGCACAATCTTACACAAGGTAACCCATGTGCGACGAGGCATTGAAAATGAAATCGGTGATACCTTTCCAGGGTCTAGGTAGGAAGCAAAATCAGAAGGTATTGGAAACTTTCTTCTGGCAACACCTTTTTTTTTTCTACGCCAGTAAAAAGGTAGCTACAAGCTAGTGTGCTTATTGGACACAGAATTCTTAAAGACTATCATGTTAACTATGTATGCAACTTTACAGGGGTGTCGCCTTTCTGGTGGGGGTGCACGTGCCAATGTGCACATGAAGTATTTACCGACCCACAAAAGGTTACAAACATCGCATCCTATGAGTATCTATAGGGTGGAGACCAGATTTTACCAAAGAGAACCAATTCCATGAAAAGCATTTCTCACATGTTCTTTATCCTGCTGTTATAGCTGCTATCATCAAGAGATTTTCCAAATTGAGGGTGAAACATTTCAGATGCAGGATGGAAAACATATAAACTGTGGTACCTTATGTGGTGCATGTTTATATCTAAGAAAGGTGTGATACATATAAAATAGTACAAGCATGCAAAACTACCTGGGAAAAGATTTGACATTAACTTGATGTGGTTCAACGTAAAGTTCGGTCCAAACATTTGTAGAATGGAGAGCATCCATGCACCAAATGTATAGCCAAATTTGAAAACAGATAAAATAGTGCCAAATATAAATGTTCTGACGAATATTAAAAAAATGCAATGTGAAAATCTTAACAGAGTACAATAAATTGAGCAGTTGAATAAACTTTGTAAAGCACTACAATGAGCCAGTGATTTGCAAGCTATTCATAATCCTCCATCTTGCATCAAATTTTAGTTTTAGTTTGACTACTAAAAATCATTACAAAATAATATCAACTTGGGCATCTCACTTTTCAAACAATGATGGACCCATTGCCTGTATTTGTTTTTGCATCCCATGTATTTATCATGCATGCTATGCCATGATTTTTTTTTTCGAATTATGCCATGAATGCTCAGGACTTCTTTTCTCTCTGTAACTTAATTCATCCCTTTTATATAATGTCTCACTTCCATGGTTTACATGAAGCAAAATGGATGTACTTCGACTATTTCCATCGGGTGCTTATTAACTGTAGGCACTGTAGAACATACAAGAAATATCATATCATTTAAGACATAATAGTAATATGTCAATCATCTCTTCACTGGTGGATGCATATACGTCATACCCTACCAACTCAAAAGCATATATAGACAAAAAGCGTCTTACTTGATATTTTGAAAAAAAAAAGCATCTCCGCTGCTTATAAATAAGCACTGGCATTTCAATTTGTGTGAATAGTAAGTGTAATGCAGTCATACAATCATATCTAACTGAGCAAATTAAGACATGGAGTTTTGGAGGAGCGCAATATATTGCATGCATTAACAGCTCAAGCTCAGGAGTAATGTATATTGACTTGAAATAAAGCATCTGATCATGCATTTAACTTATTAATGTTAAAAGTTTGACCTTACAACATTAAATAAATGGAAAAATATTTCCAAAAGAACACAAAGGCTGCTATATTTCATAGTTTTCATAACACAACTGTTCACCACAGATATTTCGATGAACCATATGTCTCCACGAGATGCAGCCTCACTAGCTAGATAATGCGCAAGCACTCGATGGTGCAACCTGATGGGACTAGTTTATCGAGGATGTATGGAAACATTTGAGGTGGTTCAACACATGCAGGGAATACTATAGACACCTTGCGAAGTGCTTTGGCATTTCTCACAATAGAGTATAATACACTCGTCTCATCTTTTGTGCCTCTAAAATTCTTTAGAATAAGCCGTTTGAGGTATGGCAGTTTGATCTTGTTGCCTCTCCAGTTTTCTATTTTTCGGCAACCACAATCAGATGCACATGGTGGAATGATATTCTCAGCCTGAAATAGGAAAATAAAAATTATCTAGCAAATGAACTTATTTTCGCTAGGAATATAGTAAACAAAGATGTGTAAACATATTGAGAGCCATACCTCCCCATCATGTATTATTTGAAGTGACACCTTTCCCACCCAGTAACGTTTGTTGAGAAGGTTCAAAATTGTTGGGGCAGACATATGCTCATTTTTCCGCACATTCAAATGCAACTCCTCAAAGAAAGGAATATTCGTATTCTCTATCAGATTCTTTTGATCAGTGCTACCCTGCAATGAAGTGCCAAATTAAATTAAAGACCAAAATAAATATATGCTATTTCATTGAAACAAAATAATCTAGATTAAATGTGTACTTTGTCCAACCATCAGTGATGATATAGTGGACAAAATTATATAATTAAAATATTCTGACCAAGTTTAAAAGTATTTAGCAATTTAAGATAGATATAATATAATACATTTCTCCAAGGAAGATTTAAAGTGGAAGCAGGACCATTATTTACAGATACAAGCCATGAAAACAAGTTGGAATAAAAATGAAAACAGTTTTCAGCATCACAGAGAAGATTCCAATACAATGAACTGACAACTATAGATCTTTTTCTGCTATCCTTTAAATTTCAATTGATCATTCTAACAACAAAATTATAGCCTCTAAGTTAATTCATAAAGCGCAAGCCCCAATCCTATAGTACCAGGTTGATCAGGTTAAACATTATACAAGACTACAGAATCGCACATTTCATGTTTTGATTAACAAGAAGCTCATAACTCACGGTTGCTTTGTTTTGTCAGTAGTGCATTGTGAAATTTGCCTCTGTATGCAGATCCCATGTATGTAAATGTGAATACACAAATTCACACACTGGGTACGGAGAAATGACCAAACAACACTCTATAAATTAACTAGGCATTATCACATGTCCCGTGTTTATCTGAGAAGAAGACGATGTGCACTAGTGTCGTAGATGATATATACTTACAGGTGCAATAGGTATCTCAAGACGTAGAATGTCAGTACGGTCGAAAGCCTGCAGGATCCTTGTGAAATGGGATTGGCCTCCACCACAATACTGCAGATAGCCACGCGAGAGCTCGACGATGGTGAGGTTCCAGATTTGGCTTGGTAAAGACCAACGCTGGATCTCATCCGGGCAGCAGTCTTCCCAGTGGAGCTTCTCCAACTTAGGCAATGTGAGCCAGATCCATGTGCGTTCTATGGCCATCATTACGAAGCACTTGGTCACTTCCATCTCACGGAGGTTTTTCGCCGTCACTAGTAGCCGTTCCAGGTCCATGACCTTGTAGAGGCGCAACCTCAGGAGTGACTCTGAGAGGAGGAACAACATCTTGATGCCCTCGACCCTGTGCAGCTCGAGGTCCTGGTGGCAAGGACACTGGCGGATGATGGCGTTGTTGATGCCGTCGCCGCCGTCTGTGAACTGGACGCCGAAGATGTAGAGCTTGGTGAGCTTCTCAAATACTCCCGTCCTCGGCATCCTAAGTTCCACCCCGCGAAAGCTGAGCGCGAACTCCGTTACCATCGGGAAGCATGGCATGTGGAGTGTTGGCGGTGGGATGCACTCATCATCCTCGTCCTCCGTTTCATCCAACTCCAGGTTCACGGCATGTCGGGATACGAAGAAGCCAAACCTGGTGGACGTAATTCCGTTACGAATACTATGGAATGCGAGGCACGCGTCCCTTTGCATAAATAAATAAATAATGAAGAAGCCTAATAACCTGGTGGTGGTGGTGGTGGCACGCTGCGCCACGAGGAAGGCCGACGCTGCTATGCGAACAGCTTCGTCGAGGGTGTACTGGAAGCAGCCGCGGACTGAAATTAAGACGTCAGGCATGTCGACGTCGGTGGCGTAGCCGCGGATGACGCCGGCGACGAGGTTCGCGAAGGATGCGACAGGGGATGCCTCGTCGTCGGCAAACTCGAGCATCGGAAGGCGCGTCCAGACGTGGACCCAACGGCGAGATAGCACGCTGGTGCGGACGACCTCGACGAGGGGCACAAGAACCAGGATTCGGAGGAGCAAATCGTCGGGGAGGTTGCTGATCCGGTCACGGCGGCTCTCATCATCAACAGCAGGGGAGCAGGGTCCATTGCAAACCATGGCGGCGCGACGAGGTTTTGGGATTCTAGGGTTTCGTGGCGGCGGCGTGGTGCTGGCTGGAGTGGAGGAGAGGGGCGAGGGGCGAGGGTGAGGCTATTGTAGCAGAGTAGTCGGAGCGGAGATGGTATGGCTTGAAGGCAGACAGGTCACGTTGAGCGGGAGAGGGTTTTGGTAGGAAACGCGCGCGCGCTCATCCACGCGGTGTAGCCGTTATGGCTTCATCTGGCATGTCCATCGTGATATTGAGGACTGGGATTCATCGGTGCTTCCCTCCCTCTCTGAGACCAAACTGGAAAAAAAAGTTGCGAACTTGCGATGATGAGCTGGAAATGATCTGCAATAAATAAGTAATTGAACCCGGCGGAAATGAGGATTTGGTAGGAAACGCGCTCGTCCAGCGTCACGAGCCGTTGTACCAACATCTGGCATGTCCGTCGTGATACTATGCACGGCTGGGATTCATCTGTGCGTCCCTCCCGCTATATTAGCACGTCGTCTCTCTCTCTCTCTCTCTCTCTCACACACACACACAGACGAAAATTGGAATGAAAAAGATGTAACGTATGGCCTGGAATGATCTGCAATAAATGAGTTATTAAATCTACAGATACTATTACCATATATATTCGCAGGAAAAGTTGTTTTTGACCTTTATATATATTGGTGTAGGAGTACATATGTATATACTTTAAATATCTTTGTTAGTAAGAAGTTTAATTTAAAATTAATGTGCAAATAAAATTGGTATAATAATAATATATGTAAGGACTGTAATTATTTAAATAATATTAGCTTGGGTAGGTACTGGAGTAGGAGTACGTATATATACTTTAGATATCTTTCTTAGTAACAAGTTTATTAAAATTAATGTGCAAATAAAACTGGTACAATAATAGCATATGTAAGAACTGTATTTATTTAAATAATATTAGCTTGGGTAGGTATCACAAATTTAATGTACTCTCTCTGGTTTTTTATTGACATGTGATTTGACTTATGTCCTTCAATTGTTGTTTTTAAAAATAAATATCATATATATGGATTGTTTTATCATCAAATAAAATTAAAGCATAACTTATAATCTTACATATTTGAAATAATATTGTTGAATAAGACTAATGGTCAAAATAAACTAAAAAAATCAATGGTGATAATAATTTAAAAATGGATGGAGTATCTTCGTGAGACCTAGCCGTTTGCCATACGACTGCTATGCCACAGTGCCTGACCACTGCGTGATCGCAACCTTGCATCCTTCTTCCTCGCACCACACCAAACTCCTAACTGGAATGCTCTTCACCCTTTCCATTTTCTTGAAAGTCCCTCATTTGGAGCTTGTTGGGCCCTCAATATGGTGGCGACAACAATGGAGGGGTGGAGGGGCCATAGCCTGGAGTGCAACAAAATAACTAAGTTGCAGGGTATGAGGACTGTCCATACCCTGACAACTAAAAATAAAAGCACCGCCACCATGGCCATCATAGTCATTGCCGCCGCGTCATCGCCGAGGAGGCCTCCACTGCAGAGGAGGCCGTTCGCATGCATATGGGCTTTCCTGTCACCAATGCTGCCTCGACACAACGGTTGGCGCTGCCGTGGGTGCAGAATGGGCGGATCCTCCCATTGCTACAGCCACGTGCAACGGATTTGCGTGCCGTGTAGACTACACAGTGGCCACATGAGTCATTGTCCATGCTCAGCTCAGCACCGATACAATGAGTGAAGGCGCATGCAAGTTAGTGTTGTCAGGGAGCCATGGTGGAGACAAGAAGGCAACAATGCAGGTGAGGAATTAGAGTGGAGAGACCGTCAGAGGAAGCAAATCCCTAAGTGCCAGATCTAGGAGGGAGAGAGGTGGAGTGGGTGCGGAAACCCTAATGGGATAGAGGATAGGGGACATCCTCCATCTCTATATGGACCACCCACCCTTGCCATAGCCAGCTAATCACGTGGCCCACTACTGGTTCTCGCATGCAGTAGCAGGATACATGACTTACTGCCACCGCTATGGCATTTGCAATAGCAGACGCCTTCTTTTCAGCATTTGCAGTAGCAATCCCAAGAATGCTTGTTTCTTCAAATTTTTTTTGGCTAAACGCAACTACTAATCACTTTATACAGTAGTAATAGAACAGAGTATGCCAATAGAAACTCTTAGCTATTCCTCAAATTTAAATATTGTTTGTTCAACAACCAGTAATAAGTTCAACATTAATACTAAATGCACAAGCCCTTGTCGTACATGCCCCTCCCTCCAAACACACACACACACACACACACACACACACACAACTATGCATGACTTATGAGCTATTTGTTAGAAATATGATTTTGGCCAACCGGAATGCAATGAGATTTGCAGGCATGGGAGCACATTTGATTATTTTAGAGCTATGTAAAGTTAATATTCATCTTATATAGCATATGATATCTGAAACCATGTTTTCTTTGATCAGTGCAATGTGCAGTCAATGACACATAAGTATAAGTGCAATAGGAAATTAAAGATTTATAGTTTGACACTTGCAAAGAATACAATACACACCATGCGTAATACTTTGACATTTCCCATAAAAGAGTATTACATGCTCGCCTCATTTTTTCTACCTCTGTATGATCTTGTTGTCTCACTTGTTTTGTATCCTCAGCCTGAAATAAAAGAAGGAAAACTATATAGTAACTAAACAAAATTTGCTAGGCACAAAGTACACAATGATGCATAAAGATATTGAGAGTCATACCGCTCCATCATATGTATTATTTGAATTCACAACTTTTCCACCCAATAAGGTCTGTTCAGAAGGTTCTAAATTGTTGAGCCAAACATATGCTCATTTCTGTGCACATTCAAATCCATCTTCTAAGGGAGAGGAGGAGGCAGCAATGGAGGTGAGGAAGGAGAGAGGAGAGGCAGTCTGAGGGAGAAAATCTATTGGGTCAAGATCCAGGAGTGCAAGAGGAGTGCGGCAAAAACCCGAAGCAGCAGATGGAGGAGAGGCAGCGCCCTTCGTCTATATATAGACCACCCCACCCTTATACTATACAGACAAATGAAAATAATTTAGTAACTGAACAGATTTTGCTAGTTATATAGTTATTAAAGATGTGTAAAGATATTAAGATCCATACATCTATATCATCTATTATTTGAAGTGACGACTCTCCCTGTCAGTAAATTCTGGTAATAAGGCTTACAACTGTCGTGCAAAATCTATGCTCATTCTTTTTCACAGTCAAATCCAACTCATGAAAGAAAGATATATTTGCCTTGTCTACCAAGTTCTTTTGCTCAGCACTCTCCTACAAAGCACTATCAAGTTAAATTAAATACCATGATAAATATACACTTTAATTCATTGAATGAGAGCACTTATTAACTCTTTTAAAGCTGGGTACTATGTTTCCCATTATCTAAAAAACTAACTCTTTTAAAACCATATAAACTAAATTTGCATCGGAGCATACAATATGTCAAACCATGGTTGCTTTTGTCAGTGCAATCTGAAAGTTTCTTCTGCGGAGAGCCTATGTACATTAATATCATACGTTGAGAAGTATATCAGTGCTACCTTTTTGATATAAATTTGGGGTCATAATTATTTGCTCAGAGATGTGCAGTAACTATGAAACTAAATTTGCTCTCCAAATCATGTATGCATGTTAATTACGTAAGTACATGAACTGGGAAATAACCACACACAACACTTCAAACTAGGCATGACATCACATGTATGAGCTAATAACTATGACACAAAGTTTATAATTATTAAGAAACATAGTAGTGATACTTTATAGTTACCAATGGGAGGTTGTCGTATTAAGTGCTTGTCTAATAGTCGTCAATGTATCAACATGACTTTACACATGTTTTAAATCACAAAAAGTTACTCCAATGTATTCCTAATACAGGTTTCAAACTATGGACCTCTATTATTATAAAAATATATAGTCTAAAGAATTTTCAAAGAGCAAATCTTTACCGAGTGTAATGGCTTTAACACTCGGCAACGGTTGAGTGTTTGCCGAGTGTCTTTGATTGGAACTCGGCAAACATTTAATGATTGAGTTAACGCCACCTGCTGCCAGCCGTCTGCCCATGTCGGCATTGCATTTTTTTGCTGAGGGTCAATCCGGCACTCAGCAAAGGCTTTGTTGAATGCTCGACAAATACACTTGACAAAGTACATTTGCTGACTATATCTTTGCCGTGTCAGTGATGCCGAGGGTGGCTCTTGGTGAAAGCTTTGCCAAGTGCCCCTAGAACTTGGCAAAATGGTTGATTCCGTAGTGCTAGTTATGTGGCCCACTACTGGTTATTGCAGTACCAGGCTATATGACTTACCATCACTGCTATGGCATTTGCAACAGTGGCCGCCTTCTTTTCATCATTTGTTGTAGCAATCCCAAGGATGATCATTTTTCGCTAAACACAACTACTAATCACTTTGTAGTTGTGATAGAGCTGAGTAGTCCAATATAAACTCTTAGCTATTTCTCAAATTGAAGTATTGTTTGCTCTAACGACCAGTGAGTTCAACATTAATACTAAAAGCACAAGCCCTTATGTCCCCCCACCACACACACACACACACACACACACACACACACACACACACACAACTATGCATGACTTATGAGCTATTTGTTAGAAATATCATTTTGGCCAACCGCAATCCAATGAGATTTGCATGCATGCAGACATAATAGATTATTTTAAAGCTATATAAAATTAATTTGCCTCACAGCAAATGATATCTAACCATGGTTTCTTTGATCAGTGCAATGTGCAGTCAATGACACTTAAGTATAAGTGCAATAGGAAATTAAAGATTTATAGTTTGACAGTTGCAGAGAGTACAATACATACCATGCGTGATACTTTGACATTTCCCCAGTATAATACGCTCGCCTCATTTTTTTCTGCCTCTGTATGATCTTGTTGACTCTGTTGTTTTGTATTCTTTGTCTGAAATAAAAGAATGAAAACTATCTAGCAACTCTAGACCACCCACTCTTAGATTTTTCTATATATAGACCACCCCACCCTTACAGTAGCCATTTATTTATGTGGCCTGCTACCAGCAGGGGCAGTAGCGGGTTATATCACTGACTGTAGTAGCGAACACATGCTTTTCAATATTTGCAGTAGCAATCTCCCAGACACTCTCTACTTCAAATTTTTGGAAATAGAAACAATCAAAAAACAAAAAAAATTCTCAGTACACTTTTTAGGCCATGTTTGTTTCAGCTTATAATCTACCAGATTAAATAATCTAGCTTAAATAATCCGTATGACAAACAAACATCTTAGATTAAATGGGCAGATAAATAATCCAAATGTCAGATTATGATAATCCAATAATCTCCTCAAGATATGCTTATTATGGTAAAAGATCTACTACCCATGGTTAACTTGACAGAAATTACCCATCATGCCACTAGGCACCACTTTGTTCTTTTGGGCCTTATCTTCTTCCTCATATATCGATCCCCTCTCGTACTTCCTCATGGCGGCACAAGAGGAGCCACTCACCAATCACCCATGGCGTCGCAGAGGAAGACCATGACGCCGGTGAGCGTGAGCCTTGGCAGCTTTGACAGTTCATAGCTCGCGACCTCACCGACTTTCTGTAGTACACGGTCGGCGGAGAGCTATTGTGATGCCGGATCAAGATGACGTGGACGCCCCCAGACTTCTGCCTTGACTTCCCCTTCTCTATTCGCATGCCCTGGAGCAGCAGCAACCGTTCTTCTCCCTGCCGCTGCCGGAGATCCACACCGTCACCATTCCGCTTCACGGGCGCACACTTGAAGGCAGCAACCTCTTGTCATTGCACGACTTGTTGATGCCAGGTGCTTACAGAAGCCCGCCTCCTTCTCCAATGACTTTGGCTTGGACTTTGTGGTGGACCCATCCGACGGCACCTGGTGGCTTTTGTTCTCCAGAGACACCGCCTTTGTGTTTCTGGGGACCTGGTCGGCTTGGACTTTGTGGTGGACCCGTCCGACGATCCGCTATGATGTCAAGCTCACGATCCTTCATATTTCAATTTTTAGTACATTTTATTTTCTTGAGTATATTTCTATGAACTCTGGGGTATTTTTGTCTTCTCACATCTAAAACAAATAATCTGAGTACCAATAATTTGGGTAAACAAACACCCCCTTCAAAATAAATAATCTAGCTTAAATAATTCAGATTAAATAATCTGCACAAGAAACAAACTATCCCTTAGTGATAGAGAATGCAGCAATATATATTTGTGCCAAATTTCAAATTCTAAAATGTTCAATGTATTGAGATAGAAATGTTGAAAATAATTATTAAACATAGTTATAGTGTATTATGCACAATAATCCATAGAATCATTGTGTTGGAGCTAAATTTGACTTTACTAATGTGTTTACGACAAAGCCCCAATTTGTTGTTGCGTTCCAGACAATTTGCCCTTCTTTATAATGTAGTTCTGTGGACTCTCCACTTGTGTAGCCAAGCTAGATAGATAGTAGTGAGCTCAATGGTGCAACCTAATAGGGATTTTCTGGAGGGTCTACAGAAATTTTTTAATTGGTTCAAAACCCACGGAGAACATTACAGACACCTTGCAAACAGATTTTGCATTTCTCACAACAGAGTACAAACGGTTATTCTCGTCTTCCATGCCACTGAAATTCTGCATAACAACCCAATTAAGATAGTCCAACTTGATCTTCTTGTCTTTCCCATTTTGTATCTTGTGGCACTTGCAATTAGAAGTGCATGGCGGAATGATATTCTCCTCAAACAGAAAAATGAAAATAATTTAGTAAGTGAACAGATTTTGCTAGGCATATACTCATTAAAGATGTTAAGATCCATATATCTATATCATCTATTATTTGAAGTGATGAATCTCCCAGTCAGTAAATCCTGGTAATAAGGCTTACAACTGTCGTGCCAAATCTATGCTCATTCTTTTTCAGTCAAATCCAACTCATGAAAGAAAGATATATTTGCCTTGTCTACCAAGTTTTTTTTGCTCAGCACTTTCCTACAGAACGGTAGGAAGTTAAATTAAATACCATGATAAATATATACACTTTAATTCATTGAATGAAAGCACATATTAACTCTTTTAAAACCATATAAAATTAATTTGCAGCAGAGCATATGATATGTCAAACCATTGTCAGTGCAATCTGAAAGTTTCTTCTGCAGAGAGCCAACGTACATTGATATCATATGTTGAGAAGTATATCACTACTAGCTTTTTGTTATAAACTTGGGGTCATAATTATTTGTTCAGACGTGTGCAGTCAATGATACTTACCTTCATGCAATAACTATGAAACTAAATTTGCTCTCCAAATCCGGTATATATGCATGTTAATTACATAAGTACATGGACTTTGATATAACCACACACAACACTCCAAACTAGGCATAGCATCACATGTATGAGCTAATAACTATGACACAAAGTTTATAATAATTAAGAAACATAGTATTGATACTCTATAGTTACTAATGTGAGGCTGTTGTATTAAGTTCTTGGCTAATAGTACTCAATGTATCAACATGACTTTATGCACCTTTTAAATCACAAAAAGTTACTCCAATGTATTCCTAATACCAGTTTCAAATTGTAGACCCTATTATTATAAAAAAATATAGTCTGAAGCATTTTAAAAGAACAATCTTTGCCGACTGTAATGGCTTTAACATTCGGCAAAGGTTGAGTGTTTGCTGAGTGTCTATGATTGGACACTCGACAAACATTTAAAGGTTGAGTTAACTCGGCCTGCTGCTGGCTGTCTGCCCATGTCGGCATTGCATTTTTGTTGAGGGTCGATCTGGCACTCGACAAAGACACCAGGCAACATATGTTTGCCGACTATATCTTTGCTGTGTCAACGATGCCGAGGGTGGCTCTCGGCGAAGGCTTTGCCGAATTCCTTTGAGGCTTCGCTGAGTGCCCCTAACACTCAGCAAAACAGTTGATTCCTGTAGTCCTAATGATGTGACCCACTGCTGGTTATTGCAGTACCAGGCTACATGACTTACCGTCACTGCTATGGTATTTGCAATAGTGTCCGCCTTCTTTCTAGCATTTTTAGTAGCAATCCCAAGGATGCTCATTTTTTGATAAATGCAACTACTAATCACTTTGTAGTAGTGATAGAGCTGAGTAGTCCAATACAAACTCCTAGCTATTCCTCAAATTAAAATATTGTTTGTTCTAACAACCAGTGAGTTCAACATTAATGCTAAAAGCACAAGCCCTTATGCTCCCCCCCCCCCCCACACCACACACACACAACTATGCATGACTTATGAGCTACTTGCTAGAAATAATATTTTGGCCAACCGGAATCCAACGAGATTATTTTAGAGCTATATAAAATTAATTTGCATCATAGCAAATATATCTCAAACCATGGTTGCTTTGATTAGCGCAATGTGCAGTCAATGACACTTAAGTATATGTGCAATAGGCAATTAAGATTTAGTGTTATGATATACTCCAAAATCTGCAGGATTCTTGTGAACTTGGACCGGCCTCCATTACAAGCAATCAGATTGACCACCGGGAGTGGAGATATGATGGCGAGCCTTTAGAGTTGGGCTTGGTAATGACCAATAGTGAATCTCATTAGGGGATGAAGGTGTCTTCCCTTGCATGCCAACACTCGGCCAAGGCATGGAATGTTGTTATTTGGAAAAATATGTGAATTTCAAACAACAAATAACCAACCAATAAGTTATAGAAAAAACAAAGTGCAAAAATGCTGCCATATTTCATAGTTTTGATAAAAAGACCATTCATCACAGATACTTCTATGGACCCAGTGTCCACATGTGTAGCCTCTCTAGCGAGATAGTGCGCGAGCACTTGGCGGTGCAACCTGATGGGGCTAGTTTGTTGATGATGTGTCGAAACATTTGAGGTAGTTTGACACACCATGTGTAACACTTTGTCGTTTCCCATGATATATAGAGTATAACACACTCACCTCATCCTCTTTTTTTTGTCTTGAAGTTCTTCATGAACAACCTGTTTGAGGTAGGGTGGTATGATCTTGTTGCCTCTCTAGTTTTGTATTTTGCAGCAACATCAATAAGATGCGTATGGTGGGATAGTATTCTCAGCCTGATATAAAAGAATGGAAACTATCTAGTAACTAAACCAATTTTGCTAGACATATAGTAAACAATGATGTATGAAGATATTGATAGCCATACCTCTCCATCACATGTATTATCTGAATTGACAACTTTTCCACCCAGTAACGTCTGTTGAGAAGGTACATAATTGTTAGGCCAAACAAATGCTCATTTTTACGCACATTCAAATCCATCTACTAAGGGAGAGGAGGAGGTAGTGATGGAGGTGATGATGGAGAGAGGAGAGGCAGTCCGAGGGAGAAAATCCGTTGGGTCCAAATCCAGGAGTGCGGCAAAACCCGAAACAGATGGAGGAGAGGCTGTGTGTGTGTGTGTGTGTGTGTGTGTGTGAAGGACCGAGGAAGGTGACCAGAGGAGGGCGGGGGGGGGGGGGGGGGGGTGAATGGGAGCTAATTAAAATTCTTTACAATAATTTAGCCTATGTCCCAATTCCAACCCAAAGCATCTCTCAAATGAACCACCAAGATTACACACACCAACAAGTGATGTGTTAACCCTAGGAATGGTTATGGATAAAGCGAAAGCAACCTTAAATAGGGTGACAAGAGAGAAACTAAGAAAATGGTCAAGAAACCTTCAAACATCTAACAGATATCGGATACTCCAACATTGAGTCGGACAGTCCGCCAAGGATTTCTCGAAACAGGTTATCGGACACTCTAACATGAGGTGGGACAATCCACCAGGGAGTTCTCGAAATAGGTTGCCGGATACTCCGACATGAGGTCGGGCACTCAGGGGTGGGACATTCCGACCTTAGGTCAGACAATTTGTTCCTGCAACACGAATCAAGAAAGAAAGGCATGAAACCTCAATCGAACGGACTCCAAATCGAGCAATTTTTGGACCAGATCATCCTCAAGACATCACAACCCTCCTCCAACAAGATCCGCTCAAAAAGCTCAAGGAATCATCACGAATTTCTGATCTTGAGCCAAGAACACAAAAGGGTAGGACTTGGATGAACTCCATAAATTCAAAGTGCTCTTAAGGAGATGTGTTCCAAGATCACTCAAGGATGATTCTTCCTCGTCCTAGCACCAAATCCATCCAAGAAATCCATCCCAAAACTCACATAATGAAATGATAAAAAATTCTCAAGAAAATAGCTTCAAAAATAGGGAAAAGAGAAATTCGGGATTTAGAGGATGAGGAGGAACTTGAACACGAAAAGAATCTCATATCATTGATTCGATCTTTCAAGATAAATGGATACATGTCTAGGAAGCCACCCTCATCCTCCCACTCTTTGGAAGAGAAAGAGTTGTCTCTCACACACCCTCTACTCTCCACTACAACATGAAGCACACTCCTAGCTCTTTAAAATGAAATCCTAACACAAGGCTAGAATGAAGAGACACTCTCTCCCACTAGCCCTACCTCTCCTTACATAGGCCTAAGGTTTGTTCTGAAGACCACACTACCCTTGATCTACAATACATTGCCACCTACCACCAGAGGCAAGCTTGTCCTACTCTTTTTCCGCCACCCGGACGCCCTCAGTCTCTTCACATCTTTGCTTCGTCTCTACGCAAGCTTTACAATGGTGCCACGTGCACCTTCAATCGCCACTACCAGTTTTGAGGCCCAAACCGGGAAACCACCTTGCATGCTTCTCAAAGCACGTCTTCCTTGATGTTGACATGTGTCACCTTATCCGGCGATCCTGACCAGCGGCAAGTCTCTCCCGCTCCCGCTCCATTGGGGTCCCTTTTCACTTGCACCGGCATCCCGTTCACCTTGGCTTGGTCAACACGCCATCTTCATCGATTCCACGGTTTTGAGGCTCAACCCCAAAACCGTTCGTGCTTCTTGCCTCTCCACGTGTATGGTGTGGATCACCCTTGACTTCACCTGATCTCCCGATCGTCCGGCCCCAAGTCCCCAACTTGTGCCCGACCCTCTCGCCATTAACTGCCAAGTTGACTCCATTGACCTACACATCATGAGACAAGCAAACACATTTTTGTTCTCCTGCAACTTCTCCAATACCTTCATCAACTCCGATAAGTCAAAAGCATAATCATGCATGAACTCATGCAATCCTCAAATTCCCACATTTTAACCCAAACACCAAACAACTCAATGTTAATTACTCATCACATACTACAAACCATGGTACATCTCAACATGGTTTCTCAGTGTGTGTGTGTGTGTGTGTGTGTGTGTGTGTGTGTGTGCGTGTTTGCTGATCACTTCTGATTAATGTAAGGTGGCGATACTCTTCAAAGGTTTATTGAGGGAAGAGGAACAATGTGCCTCCTAAATGGTGAGAAGGACCTTGACAATGCCTCCGAGGAGGTTACAAGTTGAAAACGCACCAATATGACGTCATAGTACATGCGCTTCATGTTATTAGCAAAGAATAGTGAGCTATTTGTTCCAATTTGCACTCTCATGTCTCATACTGCATGGCATATCACCTAATGCGGTGTATGATGCTGCACCTTGATGTGTGTTCACTACGAAGGCATAATTTGTTGTTGTGCTCTAGACAATTTGCCCTCCTTTATAATGATGGTTATGTGGACTCTTCACTTGTGTAGCCAAGCTAGATAGACTGTAGTGAGGTCAATGGTGCAACCTAATAGGGATTCTTTCTTTATGGTCTGTAGAAATTTTTCAATTGGTTCAAAACCCACGGAGAACATTACAGACACCTTGCAAACAGATTTTTCGTTTCTCACAACAGAGTACAAAATGTTCTTCTTGTCTTCTGTGCCACTAAAATTTTTCGTAATATCCCAATTGAGATAGTCCAATTTTATCTTCTTGTCTCCTCTTTTGGAACTTGCAATCAGAAGCGCATGGTGGAATGATATTCTCATCCTAAAACAGAATAATGAAAAATAATTTTGTAACTGAACAAATTTTGCTACGGATATAGTCATTAAAGATGTGTAAACATAATAAGATCCATACATCTGCATCATCTATTTTTTGAAGGGACGACTCTCCCAACCAGTAAATTCTGGTAATAAGGCTTACAATTGTCGCGGCAAATCTGTGCTCATTCTTTTTCACAGTCAAATCCAACTCACGAATGAAAGATATATTTGCCTTGTCTACCAAGTTCTTTTGCTCAGCACTTTCCTACAAAGTGGTAGCAAATTAAATAAATACCATGATAAATATATACTTTAATTCATTGAATGAAAGCACAAATTAACTCTTTTAGAACCATATAAAATTAATTTGCATCAGAGCATACGATATCTGAAACCATGGTTGCTTTTATCAGTGCAATCTAAAAGTTTCTTCTGCAGAGAACCTATGTACATTAATATCATATCTTGAGAAGTATATCACGACTAGCTTTTGTTATAAACTTGGGGTCATAATTATTTGCTCAGACCTGTGCATTATTCAATGAAACCTACATTCTTGCAATAACTATGAAACTAAATTTGCTTGGGAAATAACCACACACAACACTCCAAACTAGGCATAGGAACACATGTATGAGCTAATAACTATGACACAAAGTTTATAATAATTAACGAACATAGTGGTGATACTTTATAATTACTAATGGGAGGCTGTTGAATTAAGTGTTTGGCTAATAGCAGTCAATGCATCTAATAAGATGACTCTATGCACCTTTTACATCACAAAAAAGTTACTCCAATGTATTCCTAATACCTGTTCCAATTTATGGACCTCTATTATTATAAAAAAATATAGTCTGAAACATTTTAAAAGAACATATTAGCATTAGCAGGCTAGTCATGTGGCCCACTACTACTGGTTATCACAGTACCAGGCTACATGACTTACCGCCACTGCTATGGCATTTGCAATAGTGTCCGCTTTCTTTTCAGCATTTGCAATAGCCATACCAAGGGTGATCGTTTTTTCGTTAAAAGCAACAACTAATCACTTTGTAATAGTGATAGAGCAGAGTAGCCCAATAGAACCTCTCAGCTATTCCTCAAATTTAAATATTGTTCATTCTAACAACCAGTAAATTCAACATTAATACTAAAAGCACAAGCCCTTATGCCCCCCCCTGCCCCCAACACACACACACACACACACAAAAACTGTGCATGACTTATGAGCTATTTGCTCGAAATATCATTTTGGCCAACCGGAATGCAACGAGATTTGCATGCATGGGAACCCAATTGATTTTTTGAGAGCTGCATAAAATTAATTTGCATCATAGCAAATGATATCTGAAACCATGGTTGGTTTGATCAGCGCAATGTGCAGTCAGTGACACTTAAGTATATGTGCAATAGGAAATTAAAGATTTAGTGTTATGATACTCTCCGGAGTCTGCAAAACTCTTGTGAACTTGGACTGGCCTCCATCACAAACAATCAGATAGACCATGGGGAATTGAAATATGATGGTGAGCTTTGAGAGTTGGCTTGGTAATGACCAATAGTGAACCTCATTAAGGCATGCAGCTGTCTTCCCTGGGTGCGAACACTCGGCCAAGGCATGGAATTTTGTTAATTGAAAAAATATGTTAATTTCAAACAAGAAATAACCAACGGATAAGTTCTAGAAAAAACAAAGTACAAAATGCTGCCATATTTCATAGTTATGATAACAGACCATTCACCACGGATACTTCTATGGACCAAGTGTCCACATGTGTAGCCTCACTAGCGAGATAGTGGCGATCACTCAGTGGTGCAACCTTATGGGGCTAGTTTGTTGAGGATGTGTCAAAACGTTTGAGGAAGTTTGACACTCGTAGAGAATACAATACACACAGTGTGTAATACTTTGACATTTCCCATGATTTATGGAGTATAACACACTCGCCTCATCCTTTTTTTTTTACTTCTGAAGTTCTCCATATGACAACCTGTTTGAGGTAGGGCGCTATGATCTTGTTGCCTCTCTAATTTTGTATTTTTCGGCAACAACAATAAGATGCACATGGTGGGATGTATTCTCAGCCTGAAATAAAAGAATGGAAACTATGTAGTAACTAAACCAATTTTGCTAGACATATAGTAAACAATGATGTATGTAGATAGAGAGCCATACCTCTCCATCAGACGTATTTGAATTGACAACAAGTTGTAGCTGGTATATCTCAATCTGAGTAGGATGTTCATAGTGCATCTATCCATGCCATTGTGTACAACAGAGTAGCTCTTTATTTTTGCTTCTACTTGTGTACCTATGGTGTATACTTGTATGACTGAGTTGGATATTTATGTATAAGTTATTTCCTCTGATTTGAACATATTAGATTGGGTTTGATGTCAATCTTAACATGATTAAATGGAGAGAATATGCAAATAGTAAATAGTGAACAATGCATAATTTTCTGAGCTTTTCTTGTAGCTCCAGTCCGGTTATCAACAGCGGTTCACAACAAGAACTGCTGCTGATAGTCCTGCTGTAATGAACCACAATGATTATTAGCAATGGTTAATCAGCAGCGGTTCAAAAACCACTGGTGATGACCTATTTTGAACCACTGTTGATGATAGTAGTGCGAGAAGGTACATAATTGTTAGGCCAAAGAAATGCTCTTTTTTGCGCACATTCAAATCCATCTACTAAGGGAGAGGAGGAGGTGGTGATGGAGGTGATGATGGAGAGAGGAGAGGCAGTTCGAGGGAGAATTCGTAGGGTCCAAATCTAGGAGTGTGAGAGTGCGGCAAAACCCGAAGCAGGTGGAGGAGGGGCAGCGTCCGCCATCTATATGAAGACCACCCCACCCTTGCAGTAGCCATCTAGTCATGTGGCCTGTTACCGGCAGTGGCAGTAGCGGGCTACATGACTGACTGCAGCAGCCAGTGCTTGCTTTTCAACATTTGCAGTAGCAATCCCCAATACACTTGCTACTTCAAATTTTTAGCAATTGAAACAATAAAAAAATCTAGGTACATTTTTTAGTGATGGGGAATGTAACAATGTATATTTATGCCAAATTTCAAATTATATTGTCATTATTGTATTGAGATAGAAAAGATAAAAATAATTATTAGACAGTTTTACTATGTCATAGATTAGAGTCCCTAGAATCATAGTATGTTCCAGCTAAATTTAATTTTATTACTATGTTCACAACGAAGCCATAATTTGTTATTGTGTTCGAGATATTTTTGTCTTCTTCATAATGATAGTTCTGTGGACTCTCCACTTGTGTAGCCAAGCTAGCTAGATAGTATTGATCTCAGTGATGCAGCCTGATAGGGATTGTTTCTAGAGGGTCTGCAGAAAATTTTCATTTTGTTTAAAACCCACGGAGAACATTATAAACACCTTGCAAACAGAATTTGCATTTGTCACAACAGTGTACAAAAAGTTCTTCTCGTCTTCTATGTCACTCAAATTGTTCATAATATCCTAATTGAGATAGTCCAATTTGATCTTCTTGTCGCTCCTATTTTGTAAAGTTGTGGCAATTACAATGAGAAGCGCATGGTTGAATGATATTGTC
Organism: Eleusine coracana subsp. coracana; assembly: GCA_032690845.1. Lineage (NCBI taxonomy): Eukaryota > Viridiplantae > Streptophyta > Magnoliopsida > Poales > Poaceae > Eleusine > Eleusine coracana. The sequence goes on from CM064430.1 coordinate 50,562,963, forward strand.
ATCCTGAAACGAAAAAATGAAAACTAATTTAGTAACTAAACAGATTTTTCTAGGCATATAGTTATTAAAGATGTGTAAAAATATTAAGATCCATACCTCTATATTATCTATTAGAGAGGCATAGCAGCAGATGTCAAAGCTAATAATGATGACCCAAACTTTATAGTAAGAAAGCTAATCATATGCAATTAGTGATGACCATTTATGATGTGCAGTAGATGATACTTGCACACATGGTAATAAGTACTCTCTCTCTGTTACAATATATAAGCATTTTCAGACTTGGTAGAATTATAACATCTCCAATGAATTTTGATACATAGCTGTCGTGAGAGATGCTATAAATCTGGACACTCACTCTCCTAGATTCGAATGCTTATATTTTTGGACGAAGGGAGTATGAAATTTGCTTTTCTCAGCATGGAGGCTAAAGCCTTGTAGATGGATAGCGCGGTTCAACCAAGCCAACTGTATGGTGGTGCACGCCAGTGATTGGCAGTACTCTACTGTGAGGGAAGTATCATCTATGTGTGTGTGTGTCTGTGTGTATGTGTGTATGTTTGGGTGGATGATCCTTTCATGGACTCAGCTTCCATGCTCCGTAATCAGCTTTTGCTGATCACTTCTGATTAGTGTAAGGTGGGGATACTCCTCAAAATTGGCAAGAAACAGTGATTAGGAAGAAGAAGGACACGGTTTACCGAGGGAAGAGGAACAATAGGCCTCGTAAATGGTGAGAAGTGTTAGGCGGACGGGTCACCGGACAGGCTACGGAGGTCACCGGACGGGCTATGACAGTCACCGGACGGACACATGTATTGCAAGCGGCAATCACGGAGATCATGTGACAACAATCAAACATAAATAGAATTAGCGGAGGTTGTTATGTAATCTTTTGATTTTGTTTTCGGGTTTGTTGCACCCGTGTACTCCATATAAGCCACGTTAGGCAAATGAATGAATCATCACAATTGTTTGCCGATCAATTACCTTCTCACATGGTATCAGTTATGCACGTTTGTTCCTGACGCTTCCGCATCTTCTCTCACTCAGATCCGATTGCCGGACTCCCCCGGTTGATCGCCATGGCTCCTCCCACAGAGGAAGAAATGTAGGCCACCGTAGAGGCCACTGCCACTGTGGCCAAAGCCGAGGTTGAGGCCAAGGCCACACTCTGGTCCTAGGCTGTCACCGTCTTGAGTGTCAAGTCCATCATCCCTATCACCCTTGACCTCCACGCCTCCAACTTCACCAAGGGGCGCCGGCTCTTTCGCGTCGCTTTCTGCAAGTATGCACTCCACGATCATATCGAGGCCTCCCCCGCCGATCCTGATGCGGTTTGGTTGCGCCTCGACGCCATTGTTCTCCAATGGCTCTACAACTCCAGCACCTCCGACAACCTGGAGATGGCCCTACCATCAGAATTCAAAGGTGACCCTACCATGGCCGAGCTCTAAGCTAGCATCGACGCCCTCTTCCATGCCAACATGGAGATCCGGTCCCTCTACCTCAAAACCGAGTTCAAGAACTTCGTGCAAGGCGATCTCACAATCTCCGAGTCCTACCACTGACTACGCTCCATGGCTGACGGTCTCGCTGACGGTCTCGCTGACATCAGCCAACCGGTCACGGACAGGAACCTGGTTCTCAATTGCCTCCATGGGCCGAATGAGAACTTTGCTCATCTTTATGGCTCCATTGCTTTGTAGCACCCGTTCCCCAAGTTCTTCGACGTTCGCACCACTTTCAAACTGAGGAGATCTAGAAGAATGGCGACAAGTCTCGCCCCGCAGCACTCATCACTGGCACAACAGGCTCCAAGCATGGCGCCTCTTTCCAGTGGCGAAGCTAGAGCTACAAATACTCGAGTGCCATTGACTCCTCCTAAGTATTTATTGGTGTCTCTTAAGTGTTTTTAGGTGGTGCTCATATGGTGAAAATCTAAAAGTTTATACTGAAATCTTCATTTTCCCTGGTGCCATGGCACTCGGGAGGTTGTAGCTAGCTTCGCCTGTGCCTTTTTCTCTACGGCCGCTCCTGAGGCACGAACCTCTACACCAGCACCTCCGTGCACCCCGTTCCACGGTGGCAACCAGCAGGCAACCTACAACTACGACACTAGACGCCCGTGGAACAATAACCGCCGCAATGGTGGTGGCCAACATGACGGTCACCATGATACCGGCAATCATGGTCATGGTGGCTGGCCCACTCCACAATACCCTTGGTTCGAGTCCTTCCATGTGTGGTCGGGTGCCTCCCCAGGCCAGGTCGGCCTCCTAGGGCACCGCCCCAATGCTCCACCACTGTACCAAGCTCTTCATGCCAGGCACACCATGCCGTCATCATACCCGCCCCCGCCTGCTCCTTCAGCGCCGGGTTAGAGTCCCTGGCAGCCGTGGGGTGGGGTGGGGTGGGGGGGGGGGGCTCCGGCACTGTCCTTTACACCCTCTTGGGATCAACGATCCTTGGTGAACGTCTTCAACACCATGACCATGGTGCTACATTGAATCCCGGGTACTCTCTCCTCCTCTCTAACCCCCTCTACTTTCACACCAGAAATAATCTTGTCGCCTCGGTGCTCTGTACCCCCCTGATCGCACGGCGGAAAGGCTGTGACGCTGTCTCAACCAGTTCGAGTTAATCAAACGGCTTTGTTGGTAAGCAAGGCAACTTCTTTTTTGTTTTTATTGTATTGATTATAGGTAGATGTTCTGACATAGTCAGGATGAAATGACTAGACGATAGCAGGATATGATTATTTTTTTATGCCGTGCACAGTTCTCCCACCGCTTTGACCCTGCGTCGGTGCCGCCCATAGTAGCATGGGTTTACTGTCATTGGTATGAGCAAACGAGTGATATTTGTGAGGATTCTTGGTGGCGGATAGACTTTGACACCTCATCACAGAGTTTGTTTGGCCGGCGATTCTCAGGGGTTTGCCGCCGTTAGGGTTACTTTGCCTCGTTCGACCGCTCCACAACCGTCCTCTCACTGGTAACCAAGGAGGTTGCTCCGTATCGTCAGTGGCGGCGCCTGCAGCGTCGTCATCCAAACAACAGTAGCGGAGGTGAGAGGGAGTAAGGGAGGTAACGGTGCCGGCTGAGCATTGAGTTCTAGGTTCAAGCATCGAAATCAAGGAAAAGCACAAGTGTGACCTCTGCATGCATTTTATTATGCATTCAAATTCTACAACATGCAAATTACCGATCAGTTTCGGATCCAATCCCAGGTCCGCTTTGTTTCCGGAATCATAGTAAAATACAAATTGGAGCCTATTTCATCATAACGACTGCGGCTATCATCACTAAGATACTCCTCTGAACTTCATCGCATCCGCACCCGCTCTTTGCTCCTTGCTCGCTTCATTAAGTACATCGATGACAGCGGCGACTGAGTCCTTAATCTCGCGCCTGTTTGCAAGCTATGCCCTGTTTGCACGCAGATGTAGCACGCACCTGTTTGCAGGCGACGCCCTGGTAGTGCACGGTTCTCTTGCAGGTGCATCAGCGACACCGCATCGCACAAGCGTCATGCATGCATCTTCACCGCGCTCCATACTCCATAGTCGATTGCGCTTTGCAGTGGGCTGCCCGTCTGTTCCTTCCGTCAGAAGGATCTCCCGCTACGTTTGGCCGGGGGTTCCCAGCTATTTATCGGTTCGACGGAGGAGCGTACTGTAGCATATGTCATAATGTCAGGTTGGGTCAGTCCGTCAGGATTCAACTTCGACTTTTTGCTTCCGCGCCTTTACCAGCCGCCAAATAAGCAACATTTAATGTTAGAACTAATTAACACTTAATTAACAGGATCATCTAGTCAATTAAGATCACATCTAGCAAACTGAAACTAATATGGAATATAGGCTCGGATCTGTTACCGGCGCTGGTGGAGGAGTCCATTGACGTTGGTGCAGAGGTGACGGAGTCGGTGACGAGGGCTTCGTCGAGGTTGTAGTGTAGGCGCTCCTTGAGGGTCTTCTTGCGAGGACGAAGATCTTCGGGGTGGTAGCGGCGATGCCCTTGGGCTGGACGTAGAGCTTCCGTGGCTTCCAGCGCCTTAGCGATTGGATTTGGGTGGAATTAGATCGATGGACGTCCTAGGGAAGCCCCTCTATTTATATGCACTGTAGCCACGGGGCCTAGTCCATTTCTATCTCTAAGTTTTCTTCCAATCAAAGGTAAAAAACAGAAATAAATCTGTTGGCCAGATCCGAAATCCACAAGGGATTGAATTCTCTATTTTCGGATCTGTTGTTGACCTGGCGGTCAACAAAATCTAAACCAACATTCTCCCCCTGACCAAAAGGTCAACAACTTAAACTTATTCTTAACTTAATCTCTTCCTTAGAAAATCAGCAAGTACCAGACCAATGCGTCGTCAGCAACACCATGGCATACTGGGACAACATTACCCATAGTCTTATTGGGAAACTTTGTCAGAACTCTTACTCCTTATTGGAGAATAAATGGCCCTAAAATTAGGACTGATTAAAAGGTATTTACCAGGCCCATGCCTATGACATGTTTCTGAAAGAGGGTTGGTGGTAAACCTTTTGTGAGCGGATCCGCTATATTATCCTTAGTACTTATATGTTTAATCTTAAGTGTATTGTACTGATTCCTTTCTTTCACGACACGATATTTCAGATCTATGTGCTTTAAGGCACCACTTAGTTTATCGTTTGCACAAAAGAAAACTACGGATTGCTTGTCGTAGTATATTGTGATAGGTCTCGAGATACTATCAACAACTCTTAGTGCCGGAATAAAGCTCTTAAGCCACACTACCTGTCCCGTAGCATGATAACATGGCACAAAATTCTGCTTGCATCATAGATGCATCAGTTACACTTTGCTTGCAACTTCTCCATGAAATTGCTCCCCTTACTAGCGTGAAAACATATCTAGAAGTAGACTTCCTTTCGTCTTCATCACCAGCACAAGCACAGTCAGCATCAGTGTAACACTCAACCTCAAGATTATCTGATCTCTTATATGTGAGCATGTAATCTTTAGTGTCTTGGCAATATCTTAATGCCTTCTTGGCACCTACCCAGTAAGCCCATCCTGGATTAGACTGATATCTGCTAAGTACTCCAGTTACAAATGCCAAGTCTGGACGCGTACAGACTTATGCATACATCAAGCTTCCAATAGCTAATGCATAGGGAACGTTTTCCATTTTCTTTCTTTCTAAGTCATTCTTAGGGCACTGACTTCCATTTAACTTATCGTCCTTTTGAATCAGAACAGGTGATGTGTTGCACTTATCTAACTTATATCTCTTAAGCATTTTCTCAATATAAGATTTCTAAGATAATCCTAGTATTCCTTGGGCTCTATCTCGGTGTATCTCAATGCCAAGTACATACGAGGCTTCACCAAGATCTTTCATATCAAAATGTGATGATAGGAAATTCTTAGTCTCATACAACATGTTCTTATCGTTGCATGCTAACAGTATGTCATCCATATATAGTACTAGAATTAACAATTTTCCACCCTTTTCCTTAATGTAGATGCATTTATCTGCATCATTCTCCCAAAATCCAAATCTCTTAATGACTTCATCAAATTTAAGGTTCCACTATCTGGACGTTTAGTTAAGTCCATAAATGGATTTCCTTAATCTGCATCCCATATGTTCCTTACCCTTAATGGCAAAACCTTCCGGTTGAGCCATATAAATAGTCTCATCTAAGTTTCCATTAAGGAATGCAGTCTTAACATCCATCTAATGTAACTCCATATCAAAATGAGCTACAAGTGCCATGACTATTCTTAAAGAATCTTTATTAGATACAGGAGAAAAAGTCTCATTGTAATCAACCCCCTCTCTCTGTGTAAATCCTTTAGCTACGAGTCTTGCTTTGAATCTTTCGACCTTCCCTACTGTTTTGACTCCATCAGGAATTTCTACTAAATCCCAAACCTGATTAGAACTCATAGATTTAAGCTCTTCTTCCATGGCTTCAATCCATTTAGTGGAATTCTCACTTTTAACTGCGTCTCTAAAATTTGCAGGGTCATTTATTTTCCCGACATCATACTGATCCTCACTTAAATATGTCTCATAAATGTCAGGAATTGCTCGTCTCCTTTCCCGATGTGAGCATCTTAATGGTTCGTTCACAGCCAGTTCAGGATCAAGCTGAGGCTGATTTTTTGGTGCAGGTTCCTCCTGAGCTGGCACTTGTGCATCAATGTCTGGTGCATGAGCCCCAGTAGGCGGCGCCTATTCCTGAGTGGCTGCCACGTGCTGCTTGTTTGAGGAATAATTGGTGGTACAAACTGATATACCTCCGTAGGCTCTAGGAAATCCGGAATTGGAAGATCAACCCGTAAATCTTCGAGACTTATATCCCTCTTAACAGAACTTCTACTAGATCCAGAGTCCTCTAGAAACACAGCCTGTCTTGTCTCAATGAACTTAGTAGAGCGACCAGGACAGTAGAATCGGTATCCCTTTGACTTATCTGGGTATCCGATAAAATGACAGCTCACTATCTTAGAATCTAGTTTCTTATGTTGTGGATCAAATAGCTTAGCCTCAGCGGGATAACCCCATACTTTCAAATAACTTAGTGACGGTTTCCTCCCATTCCACAGCTCGAGCGATGTCTTGGGAACTGACTTAGATGGAACCCAATTAAGAATATGGGCAGCTGTTTTTAATGCTTCCATCCATAGCTCAACAGGCAAATTAGAATGACTGAGCATGCTACACACCATATCTAATAACGTGTGATTCTGTCGTTCAGCAACTCTATTTTGCTGTGGTTCTCATGGCATGGAGTACTACGCTCTTATGCCATTTTCTTCTAAATACTTAGCAAACGGTCCCTTAATTTGACCATATGTTGCATGTTTCCCGTAATATTCTCCCCCACGATCTGATCCTACTATTTTAATGGAAGCGTTATGTTGTTTCTCAACTTCCAACTTATAAATCTTAAATATTTCTAGCGCATCTGAACGCTTCTTAATGGGGTAAATATGTCCATAACGAGAATAATCATCGGTAAATGTTATAAAAGAATCATAGTCATCTACTGATGTTACTGAGAGCGGGCCACAGATATCTGTGTGTATTATTTCTAACACGCCCGTACTTCTAGTAGTTCCTTTCTTACTTGTCTTAGCGTATTTTCCCTTAATGCAGTCGATGCACTGCTCTGAATCGGAGAAGTCTAATTGATATAGTATTTCATCTTTAATGAGACGTTCTATTCTCCCCCTCGAAATGTGGCCGAGGCGACAATGCCACAATTTTGAAGAAGTCTCATCATCATGCTTACGCTTATGTGAAATACTAGCAACATTCATCACATAATCATCAAGAGAGAGCATATAAAGCTTGCCTTGCCTAACTGCAAGACCGACATTTATTGAATTAAACTTAATAACACACTTGTTGTTGCCAAACTCACAAACATGTCTCGAATCATCTAAGGCTGATATAGAAATTAAATTTCTCTTTAAACTAGGAACATAAAGAACATCCTCTAAATTAAGCTGGAAGCCACCCGACAACTCTAAGTGGAAGCTCCCAACGCCTTCAACTTGGATGGCGTTCCCATCAGCCACTCTTAGGCTTCGCTCCCCCCTTCTTATAGTTCGGATCGAACGGAATACCTGTAATGAATTAGAGATGTGCATAGTGGCACCTGAGTCAATCCACCAAGTATTAGGGGGAAAATCCGCTATGAATAACTCATCAATAAAAGAAACAACATAAAACTTATCATTACCTTGCTCCTTCAACCACTCCTTAAAGCCTGGACAAGCCTTCTGAAGGTGCTTGGGTGAGCCACAGAAAGAGCATGATTTACCACCCTTAGGCTGGTGGTTCTTGAAGTTGTTGTTGTTCTTGGATCCATTCTTGTTCCCATTCTTCTTCTTCTTCCTTTGGCCTTGCTTGCTGCTGCATGCCTCATGCTGATTCTTAGGAGTACTGTTGAGACTAAGGTTGCCAACCATGTTCACAACATTCTCCTTCATCTTCTCAGTTTTTAGCCTCTCCTCTTCTTCAACACAATAACTTATAAGGTCAGTGATATCTTGTTGGTGTTGTAGCTGATTTTGAATGGAGCATACTGAGGCGGGAGTGAGGTCATGATGAAATGAACAAGGAAACCATCAGAGATCTCCATCTTCATATCTTTAAGCTTATTGGCCATGTCACACATATGAAGGATGTGCTCCCTTATGCCAGTCTGACCATTATAGTGACAACCCACCAATTTCATGATGAGTGTACTAGCATAAGTCTTAGAGGAGCTTTTAAAGTTCTCCTCAATCGTAGCCAGCAGCTCCCTAGCAGTCAGATCAACTCCAGCTACACTCTTAGTGAGGATGGCACCCTTAATACCAGGACCCATGGTCTGAAGAATAACCATGGTAACCATCCGAACATATCTCTCCCACTTCTCAAGAGCGGGAGAAGGTGCAGCTCCATCAGTGGGAGGGGCAGTCTAATTCATCCTCAGTGCAACATCGTGATCATTCCATGTCAAGCATGTGATGACCTTACCCCTCCAATCCGGATAGTTCGCTCCATTGAGCGACTCGATGTTGTTAAGGTAGGAAGCAACAACATTAACATTAGTCACTGAAAAGCAAAGCAAGAAAACTCAGCTTAGTAATCATATACAATGAAATACAAATTAGTGTATGAAAATAACCCTACGATGGTCTGATTATAATCATACAAATAATTTTCAATTTGCATCACCGATGGGGAAAACAAACGAAATTCATCTTAATACTCATGATTAAACAACAGTGGTCAGAAATAATCACAAGTTTACTCTAAATAAACTTCTCGGTGGTTCCATTTATTTAGAGGCATTTTAAAGCATATTGGTGGATTTAATACTTAAATTAAGATATAATAGCTTAAAAACACCAACACTTAAAATTAAACTTAAATTAAATTACTTAATTAAAATAGAATATAAATGAAGCAATTTAACTAAAGGGAATACTTAAAACTTAATAAAATGAATTAATGAACAGGTGGCTTAGTGCTGAAACTAATTCGGCCCATGGCCTTATTGCGCACGCAGCGCAGCAGCTTTGCGCAGCCCAACGAGCAGAGCCCAGCCTAGCCGAAAACAGCCCAGCGCGGACAGCTCGAGAGCCAGCGAGCAGCAGCTCGGCTCGAACAGCAGCTCGTGGCTCGGCTCGGCTAAGGCGGCACCGCGGCTCGGATGGGGTTGGCTTAGTGCGGCCCACGCAACGCAGGCCCAGCTAATGGGCCAAGAGCGCCCACGGGCGGGCCGACAAAGTGGCCCATTGATCTAAGTCGTTCATCACGATCGACGGCCGAGAGCGTGCGCTGGCTGAATAAAACCAACGGTGGGGAGTGGAAACCCTAGCCATTCTCTCCCCATTCTTTCCCTCAGCCACGTCTCACTCCTCTCCCCTTTCTGCTGCTCGTGACAAGCTTTGACGGCGGCCGTTGAGCCACCCGTGCATGCCACGAGCCGCCGGCACCATGGCGGCTCCTCTCACCGGCGCACGCGTGCGACCAGGTCACGCGTGGCTCCATCGAGGGGTGCCTCCGTGGTGCCCTGTTGGTCGGCCAAGGCGCGCATGAGGGCGAGCTCTGGCGATCCAACGACGGCGGCAGCCCGGCGACATCACAAAAGGGCGATGGCAGGTGCGCGCGTGCGACAACTTATGTCGCACGGCCGATCCGGTCCCGATGAGATGCACGCGCAAGATCTGATGCGCGCGGCTCCTTGTGGGCGGCCGGTTAGGAGAGGTGGCGACGGTCAGCCGGCGTGATCTGAAGGTGTGCCTTGAAGGCACACGCACATCGCTGGCGGCGTGACCAGGTGAGTTTTCTAAAGTTAGGGTTAGGGTTCTTAGATCTAGGATTAGGGTTAGGGGTAGGGATCGGTGGGTGTGTGTGTGTGCTATTTGATTCGGTTTTTTCCGCAATCCCCTTCCCCTTTTCTGATCTAACGGTGACATGGCCTAAACTACCCTAGCTAACTTAATTAAAAGACTAAAAACTTGAACATTAACTTACTGATCTAATAGTTCTAGGCATGTAAATAATACTGATCTACTCAAAACGTAACTTAAACATGACTAGAAAAATTAGTATCACCTCTGATCTAATCTAATCGAACCTGTCTAACTTAAACTAGTGGATCTAATCGACTAGATTAAGGCTCTGATACTAATTGTTAGAACTAATTAACACTTAATTAACAGTATCATCTAGTCAATTAAGATTACATCTAGCAAACTAAAACTAATGCGGAACATAAGCTCGGATCTGTTACCGGCGCTGGTGGAGGAGTCCATTGGTATCGGTGCAGAGGTGGCGGAGTCGGTGACGAGGGCTTCATCGGGGTTGTAGCGTAGGCGCTCCTTGAGGGTCTTCTTGCAAGGACAAAGACCTTCGGGTCGGTAGCGGTGATGCCCTTGGGCTGGACGTAGAGCTTCCGTGGCTTCCAGCGCCTTAGCGATTGGATTTGGGTGGAATTAGATCGATGGGCGTCCTGGGGAAGCCCCTCTATTTATATGCACTGTAGCCACGGGTCCTAGTTTGTTTCTATCTCTAAGTTTCCTTCCAATCAAATACAAAAAACAGAAATAAATCTGTTGGCCAGATCCGAAATCCACAAGGGATTGAATTCCCTATTTTCAGATCTATTGTTGACGTGGCAGTCAACAAAATCTAAACCAACATTTAAGTGATAGATCCCGGATGGTTTAGTTGTCAAGTGCCTCCCGCGATTACGGATCTCGAAGCGGCACGCCGGCCAGTAGCCGTCCGATAAAGTGGGGGGACGGACCTCTGGTGCTACAAAATCCGTGTTGCTTTCACACCTCGTAGCATCATTGTCGGTAACGGATCGTTGTTGCCCGTTACTTCCACCGGCCATACATCTATCCCCACCTCTATGTGCCCTCTTCATCTTCATCATGTCCTTGTAGCCCCACACATTATCAAAAATCTTGTTTCAGTTCATAAATTTACCACTGATAACAATGTGTCGATTGAGTTTGATCCGTTTGGTCTCTCTGTGAAGGATCTTCGCACCATGGCCGAGATTATCAGGTGCAATAGTCTGGGTCCCCTTTACCCGCTTTGGCTGCCGACTCCCTTTTGCGCCTTGACCTCCACCACTTCGGCGACACTGCAGCACCGGCGCCTTGGTCACCTCGGTCATCCTAGCTTATCTCATTTATCATCGTTACAATTTTTGCTTATAATAAATTATTGCCTGATGATGATACTCTTTGCCATGCTTGTCAACTTGGGCGCCTTGTCCGCTCCTTTTTTCTAGCTCGTTGTTAAAAACCTCTCACTTGTTTGAGTTAATCCATTGTGATTTGTGGACTTCCCCCATTGTTAGTGTGTTCGGTTTCAAATACTACCTTGTCATTTTAGATGATTTTACACACAACCTTTGGATGTTTCCCCTACCCCTCAAATCTGAGATATTTACAACTCTCACTCATTTTTTTGCCTATGCTAAAACTCAACATGACTCTGTGTCAAAAGTATTCAATGTGACAAGGGTCGTGAGTTTGATAACTCTTCCTCCAGGACCTTCTTTCTCAAGCATGGGGTCTCCCTTCGCCTCTCATGCCCCTATACCTCCCAACAAAATGGCAAAGATGAATGTATCATTCGCTCCACTAATAATATCATTCGCTACCTCCTTTTTCAGGCATCTATGCCTCCCACCTATTGGGTTGAAGCTCCCCACGCTGCCAGATATCTCCTTAACCTCCAACCCACCAAAACTTTTAACCTAGCCACCCCTCATTCTGCTCTCTACGGTTTGCCACCATCCTACGGGCATCTCCGAGTATTTGGCTGCTTATGCTATCCCAACATAACTGCCATGGCTCCCCACAAATGCCCCTCCCCCTCCCTAGCTTGTGTATTCCTTGGCTACTCTGACAACCACAAAGGCTATCGTTGCCTTGATATGTCTACCAACCGTTACGTGTCGTGGCATGTCATCTTCGATGAGGCCATTTTTCCCTTTGCTTCTCGCTCACCTAGACCCGCCATCATCGAACTAGACTTCCTCGACAACACGACCTCTCCCACTCCGCTTCCTGTCCAACCACTCCCCCCCCCCCCCACCCATGTCCCACAGCACACCCCTGCTGGGCCATCTCCCACTGCCACACACACACCAGCTGCTACACACATGCCTCCCTCCCTTGAGCCGCCTTCCCCTGCTGCGTCACCCTCGCCTGTTGTTGTGTCATCGCCTGCTCCAGCACCATCCCCTGCTGTGCTGAAGCATGCTATCTCGGTTGCACTGTCTGTGCCTCCTGCTGGTGCCATCGCCATCTCACCAATGGCCAGCCCACACACCATGCATACGTGCGGCAAGAGTGGTTTCCGTCAGCCCCTCATTCACATGAACCACATGGCGGCATCCCTCTCTCCCATACCCAAAACCTATCGCTCAGCCCTTACCGATCCACATTGGCTTGCTGCTATGCGTGCCGAACATGATGCCCTACAATCCAACAACACATGGGACCTCGTCAATTGCCCTCCCGATTCCAATATCATCACCGGCAAATGGACTTTCAGCACAAACTCAAACCAGATGGCTCCTTGGAGCGGTACAAGGCACGTTGGGTCCTTAGAGGTTTCACTCAGCAATAAGGCATCAATTTTTGTGAAACTTTCAGTCCTATTGTCAAACCAGCCACCATCCGCACGGTTCTCACTTTAGCCATTTCAAGTGATTGGCCGGTTCACCAACTTGATGTTGAAAATGCATTCCTTCATGGTGATCTAGCCAAGACCGTATACACCCAACAACCATCGAGGTTTGTTGATCCCTCTCACCCGGGTCATGTTTGCCACCTATACGTTCTCTCTATGGTCTCAAACAGGCGCCCCGAGCATGGTTCAGTCGCTTCGCCTCATATCTCTTGTCCCTTGGTTTCTCCGCATCCAAGGCTGACATGTCTTTGTTCATCTATGGACGTGGCTTGGAAGTTGCTTACCTCCTCCTATATGTTGATGACATACACTACAACAAAAATGTACGGTAGCAGCAGGCCAAAAGGCACTATAGCCGCGGGTAGGGCATCCCACCGCTACAATACCGTAGCTAAAAATAATTGGCAGCAGCGGCGGATCTTCTTTTGACAAAATGAACCACAGCTACATAGAAATTAGTAGCGGCGAGTGACATCTTCACCCGCCGCTATCCATTCAATCCAAAAACACAAAAAAAAGCCCAGAGGCCTGTAGGAGCCCGGATCCCACAGGCCCACCGCCCACGTGCGCGAGGCCGGATCCGTCACCGTAGAGGCCAGATCCGTCGCCGTGGAGGTCGAAGCCGCCGCCATGGAGGCTAGATCTGACTGCGCATCGTAGACTTTGGCCGCCGCTTGTACCATCAAAGCCAACCCAGCGCTGGATCCAGTTGCCACTGAAGTGCCAAAGAAGGGAGGAGGCGGAGGGGCGCAAGGACGGGAAGAAGCGTCAAAAGAGGGAAGATCCACCTGCCACTTGTTGGGATCCGATGCTCCACGGTCGGATCCACTCGCCTCCTGTCGAGACCCAACGCTCCATGGTCAGATCCGCTCGCCACCCATCGGGATTCGACGCTCTAGTCGGATCCGCTCACCACCCAACGCTCCATGGTTGGATCCGGAGAGGAGGAGAGGAGAGGGCACCGACTAGGTAGGGGAGGCGCCGGTGCAGAAGGGGCGGAGGAGAGGGTGCCGGCGGGGTAGGGGGAGGCGCCGGTGTAGAGGGGGCGGAGGAGAGGGCATCGGCAGGGTAGGGGGAGGCACCAATATGGAAAGGGAGGAGGGGAGGCCACCAGCGTGGAGTGAGATGATGGGAGGGCATCGGTGAGGAAGGGGAGCGTGGCAGTAGAGGAGGGCGGCGGCCGGGTAGGAGAGCCAGGAGAGGAAGGTGGTGGGGACGGTTAGGGTTTTTTTCCCTTTTTTATAGCTATCGATAAGTGAAGTGGGACGAAAAACATTACATGCCCAAAGTAGCGTGGGGTGAAGAATTGCCCCCCCCCCCCCCGCTATAAATGATTATTTCTTTTTAGCGGTGGCCCATAATGTGAACTGTCGCTAAAAATTGTTTTTTAGCTGTGGTTCATGTTTTAAACCACCGTTAAAAATGTCTAAAATACTGTAGCAGTGGGAAATAATATTATCGCTGCTAGACTCGTTTTTCAAGCACCGCTAAAAATCACTTCTGTGGTAGTGATAGTCCTTACGACTTCCTCCACTACTTTTTTGCACTAGACCATTGACTCCCTCATACACGAGTTCGCCATGACCGACATGGGTGCCCTTCATTTTTTTCTCGGCAGGTCAGTTACCCACAGACCCACGCATATGCTTCTTTCCCAACGCCACTATGTTGCCGAGATCCTAGATCGTGCCGGCATGTCCACATGTAACCCGTGTGCTACTCCGGTTGATACCCGATCCAAGCTTCCCGCTTTTGGCCCCACGGTCAATAACCCCACTCAATACCGCAGCTTAGCAGGAGCTCTTCAATACCTTACATGCCCCGATATCTCCTATGTCGTGCAACAAGTATGCTTACACATGCACGATTCTCGTGAGCCCCACCTCAATCTCCTCAAGTGCATCTTAGGATACATCAAAGGTACCATATCCTATGGCCTTCGGTTGTGTCACACCACTCCAGATGCACTTGTTGCTTACTCAGATGCTGATTGGGTGGGCTGTCTAGACACTCGCAAGTCCACCTCGGGCTATGCAGTATTTCACGGTGATAGTCTGATCTATTGGTCCTCTAAGCACCAGCCAACGGTCTCCTGCTCTAGTACGGAAGCAGAGTACCGAGCTGTCGCCAATGCCGGTCGCTGAGTCTTGTTGGCTGCGCCAACTCCTCCAGGAGCTCCATCGACCACTTTGTTGTGCTATGGTCGTCTACTATGACAATATCTTGGCTAAGTACCTCTCCAACAACCCGGTTCAATACCACTCCACAAAACACATTGAGATCAACCTCCATTTTGTGCGTGAAACGTGTTGCACTTGGTGATGTTTAAGTTTTACATGTCCCGATCTCCTAGCAGTTCGCCGATATATTCACCAAGGGTCTTCCGGCATCTACCTTTGGTGAATTTCGCTCCAGCCTGAGCGTCTGTGACACTCCCACGCCGACTATGGGGGGGGGGGGGTGTTAGACGATACAGATTCCAGGAGGTCACCGGACGGGCTATGGCTGTCATCGGACGGGCTACGGAGGTTACCAGACGGACTACAGCAGTCACCGGACGGATGCATGTATTGCAAGTGGCAATCACGGAGATTACGTGGCAACAATCAAACATAAACAGAATTAGCAGAGGTTGTTTTGTAATCTTTTGATTTTGTTTCTGGGTTTGTTGCACCCGTGTACTCCATATAAGCCACGTTAGGCAAATGAATGAATCATCGCAATTGTTTGCCGATCAATTATCTTCTCACAGGAAGAACGTTGACGATGCCTCCAAGGAGCTTACGAGTTGAAAACACACCAATCTGACATGATAGTACATGCACTTCGTGTTATTAGCAAAGTACAATGAACTGTTTGTGCCAATTTGCACTCTCGTGTCTCATACTGCTTGACATATCACCTAATGCAGTGCATGATGCTTCACCTTGATGAAGTTGCACGCGCTCTTCTATGTATTATGTAGGAGAGTAGAACGGCTAAGGAGAATCAAACAGTGCATGCCGACAACGTATGGCCTGTTGGTGTAACTCATCTCAATCTGCATGCATCATATAATTCACCAAAGAAGGCCTGAGGCATGTACAATTCACCCGCACACATGATTTTCATTTAGGCTCTCCTATTTTTATTCCCCTGTAATCTTTTAGGTCGTTTATGTATACATGCTTTCCAGATAGAAAAACATCTACTTTTTAATTCCTCTTAATTAGTGGAAGTTTTCCATATTCTTTTAGCACACTCCATATTGCATGGATTCAGAGTCCTACGCCGTGTATAATGATTCCGGCGCTACCTGCCAAGAAAGCTTACCACACACAGACACACATGATAGAATCCCACGCTGCCTGCCAAGAAAGCTTACCACACACATACACACACATGATAGAAGACTGGTCCAACTTCCTAGGCCAAATGTACATTCGTTTGGCCTGGCCCAAACTAACATTTGTATGGTATTCTCTCTCTCTTGCCAAAAACTAACATCTATATGGTCTTTTCTCTCTCTCTCTCTCTTGCCAAGACTTGATCTTCGAGTTTGGAATATTTTTATTTGAAATCAAAGCCAACTGAGCGCAAAAATAAATAATAATTAACTAAATCTTGGTGACAAATGATTTTGGACTGAGTCAAAACTAAACATAGTAACTCTGCTGGAGATGCTCTAAGTCAGTTGTGTATTTCTTTACTAAGATCCTCAAGAAAAATTGTAAATATTTATAATTATTCTATGACTTTGTATTTTATTGAAAACCCCATTGAAGTTGATAGGATTAAAAAACTACATTATAGATAACAACTTATAGATATTCTAGCATGTTAAATTCATATAAAAAATTTGTTTTTCAAACTGTCAAACTGATATCTAAAAAAGTTGATACTTTAATACATGTCAAAGTGATATTTGTATTAATCTCTCAAATATAGAATTGCATTAAAGTAGATTAAATGAAATTGTTCAAACAACTGTAACAAAAAATGTCTATAGTTGAGTTATTTGGATTTTAAAGTCCGTGAGAACGCACGTGCACATTGCTAATATATATTTCAATAGGAACCCTAGAATCTCCTTAAGAAAAAATAGAAAAGTGCCTTCAGTAACGCAACCTCTTGTTATTTATTACAAACTTAATGATACGTGTACCCTGATGGAGAGTGAATCTAGAGCTCTATGCACTGGTTGAAAAAAAAACTAGACCTGTCGGGGTAAGACCGCCCCAACAATATTTTTTTAAGAAAAAAGACATTCTCACAGAGGTCTAGAAATTTCTCGAACCCCCCTCCCCTCCTGATATGGTGACCTCTTTTTAAGCCTATGTGAGAACTTTTATAGTACACCGGCCTTTAAATTGGGAGCAATGCTCGTACTGATTGGCTCTAGACAGGGTCTTACACATGCTTTGGCTTAGGGGAAAGGTGAGAAATTTTTTTTAACCTAGTCTGAAAAATTCGCTCCCACTAAAAATCAAACCCGGGACCTAGAAGGTGCTACTAAGCCACCTTACCACTGCACCGTTCGCTGCACTCGTTGAGGATATGCTGTTTGCAGGGACACGGCCTGCATGCAACGCGGTTGATGGTCGCAGGACATGGACGTGTTCTGTAAAATGCGATGCCGACTCACCGAGTCGTGGTTGGCATATGTGTTCTTCTAATCTCTCCAGTTACGGTAAAGGT
Source organism: Eleusine coracana subsp. coracana (assembly GCA_032690845.1). Lineage (NCBI taxonomy): Eukaryota > Viridiplantae > Streptophyta > Magnoliopsida > Poales > Poaceae > Eleusine > Eleusine coracana. The sequence goes on from CM064430.1 coordinate 50,580,363, forward strand.
CCAAATAGGCGGGGAGACTGGAAAACTGGAAACTAGTTGCATTGTGCCGCTCTCACAATCAAACTCCATTATAATATCTCGTCTATTCTCAAGCTTTTCACGATCATATATACCTTTATTGGACGGACTGCTGTCACGCATAAGCTGTGTGCACCATTAACACATTTTTTCTTTAAAACAAAATACATTGCGCGCCCTTCATGTTGAGCACTTTTATTGAATACAAACATACTATGACATATGATGCCTTTCGTGACGAGCACATTGATAGACCTACAAACAACACACACTGAATGTGCTCTGTAATGAGCACCTTTATTTAATGGGAACATACTTGATGAACTACACTACGAGGAGCACGATTAATTACTACTAGGAACGTGCACGATGTGCTGCATGAAGAACGCGGGTTGGCAGAGGGCATGATGCCATCTACTATGCCGGCAGCTTGATGATTTCATCATCAGAGGCACCGACAGCCATGGTAGACTGGTTGAAGAGCTCCGGCAGTGCCATGGCGACCCCGGTGCCATTGCAGCAAGCGCCGCTCTGGCAGCCAGCACCACAGTACTCTGGTCCGAGGCCGCAAATCCCCGACTGGCTGCAGCAGAGGTTGTTGCCGCATAAGCGGCCGCCGTTCTGCCGACCGCACCTCATGTCAACCCGACAAGGGCCGCTCTGGCAGCCGGTGCCGCAGTACAGTGAGCCGAGGCCACAGTATCCGGCATTGCTGCAGCAGAGGTTGTTTGGGCACACCGCGTTTCCAGCCTGCCGGCCGCACCGCGCATTGACGCAGCAAGGGCCACTCTGGCAGCCTGTGCCACAGTACGCGGAGCCGAGGCCGCACCACCCATGCTGGCTGCAGCAAAGGTTGTCGCGGCACAGCATGCCGTTGCCCTGCTGCCCACACTGCTGAGCGTCCGCGATGGCCATGGCGTAAGCAAGGGCAAGTGCACCCAATGCCAGGACCTTCGTCATCATCAAGGTATTCTGGTTTGCTCCTCTCGCTGCCATGTTCTCCTTTGAGGTTTGCTGGAAATTGTATGCTATTTTGAATTGTGTGACTCTGCTTGCCAGTGATGAAGAAACATTCTACCGGGAGGGTCCCTTTTTATGGGCGCTTGAGCTATGAAAATGTCGCTCAGCTCGCCACTTCACATGCATGGTCAGATTGGTCCCACAGATATAATAATGCTTTTGCCCGGTGCAGCTGATCACGTGTGCCACATTGAGAATACGTCAAACTTTCTTACAAGCTTATCTAGTACTACACGATTCCAGATTTATCTCTGCACCGACGGAAGGGGCGGGTGAGAGTCCATGGATATAAGGAGGCCCACCAACCTGCACTACGGAAACAGCATATTTGCCATGTGCCTTAGTCACATGATAACAATGGAAATATCCACAGCAATATCTTTGTTGTAGGTAACATATGGTATAAGACGTACGGTAAAAAAGTCATCAGCAAAAGTATCTTTGTCGTGTGTTTTTCTTCGAGCACACAGTAAAGATGTTGCCGTGTGCCTCGGCTGGCCGACGGCAAAAAAAAAAAGACGTCATTACCAACTAACACAGTGACGGTGCGCTTTACCATGTGCCCGACGAAAGGCACACGGTAAAGTCTGTTCTCTTTGTCGTGTGCCATTTTTTAAGCACATGGCAAAGACACTAACTTTACCCACTTTGCCGTGTGCCTTGATCATGATATATAGTAAAGTAAGCAACAAGAATGCCAGATTTCCCCCATTTACCGTGTACCATGTCTAAGGCATACGATAAAGCTTTAAACCCTGCTAAATTAAAATTTAAATGTGCTATTCCCGGATCAAAAAATACCAATTTTCATATATATATATCACAATTATCACCACAAACATTATTTGAATATCATCACAATAACCGGCCGCTACCTTTGTTTTTTAATGTAGTAGCAGGCTTGAGCAACGGCTACAAAATCACTTGAGAATCATCCACAGGTGTACACGTTTTTAAGTAGCCCTACATTGTTTTTAATTGATGGTTTAAGGATAACAGTTAACTTTCAGTACCATAGATTCGGACTTAGTGACATGAGTTTAGCGACGGCTAAAACAGTCATCTCACTAGATCATCTATAGTAATGTATTTAAAACCGCATCACTACTATTTGACTAAAGAGCACTAATAATAATGTTGTATAGAAAGTTGTCTACAGAAAAATATTTAATGATGGGTAGCAGAAACCCGTCCCTATATCCTTAAGCAATAGGACGGATTTTAGTAATAGTTATGGTTTTTGAAAGTCTGTGACCGGAGATTTAGGGACGGATTTTTATGACGCCGCAATTTCGATTGCATGTCCCTATTACATAAGAATATAGTAACGTGATAAATAATAATATGCTCTGTGGTGTACTGGTGAAGGTGTTTCCTTTAGTACCAAGATACATGGTTCAAATCCCACCAACAATATTGTTTTCTCTGTTTTTTTTTCCTTTCTCTTCACAGTCATCCCGCCTCCCCTCAGAACCCTAGCGAGGTGCCAATGACCGGTCGCTACCTTTGTTTTTGAATGTAGTAGCAGGCTTGAGCAACGGCTATCAAATCACTTAAGAGTCGTGGGTGTGCACGTTAAGTACCTCTACAGTGTTTTTAATTGATGCACTACTAAAAACATGTCATTTGTTGTGTCCAGTGCACACGGTAAAGGCCTCTTTGTTGTGCAGGATCACATGGGCCACGACAAATATGACATTTGTCTTGTGCCTGTCTTATGGCACATGACAAAACCTATATTTGTCATGAGCTATATCTTTGTCATGTGTCTTTCGTCTCGCACACCGCACAAAATCTCTTTGCCGTGTGTCCGAGATAAGACACACGGCAAAGATGCTGGCACACGACAAAAGTGTCGTTTCCTATAGTGATGGTGTTAGGATAACAATTAATTGTGTTTTTTGAACTATTTTGTCTATTTGTATAATGTAATTAATTTAAGACACAGAGAAAATGTATTGTGCGTGCTAGTTAGAAATTTGAAGGCACATAAAATGGTTCGAGGCATGAAGAATAGACAAAAGATCAGCAGAGAAAAGATTGAGAATCTAGCTACGTGGCCATATGAGTTATGTTTCCTCTCCATTTTGCAAATCTTGCCAAAAAATCCTTTGCATGGACGACCTAGCTAAGCATGCTTCGCACGCGAGCCTGCGAGACAGTTGGTATGGGGCAAACCTTCACATCTGTACACGACTTCTTTTTCAGCGGTCCATGTGTAAGGAAAACCGTTCGTTAGCAGTAAAATGACAATACTAGCATCTGATGCATCATTGAAGCTCCTTATGAATAGTCTGTCAGTTTGATAACAAAAAAAATATTTACGACATTCCCAGTACTGTTGTGACAAGAGATAATTCTGCCATTATAATTTTTCCAAATCACTTATTAAAGTGCTTATTCGTGTATACCATTCAGTTATAATTTCTAGCTACGTGGAATATGAATTACTTTTACTTCTCCATCTTGCCAATCTTGCTCGGAATGGAGCATGTTTCACATGCGATGCTGTAGGCATGGAGCAACCCACAGCTGTCTGCCATCGCAGCCTCTTGACCCTTTTATGGCGGCAGTGGTCCATGTAAGGCAAAATCCGTTCATCAGTTCAGTAAATTCACGCTAATAGCATATGATGCATATGCATCATTGAAGCTTTTTTTTAGAACCGTCTATCAGTTTGATAACAAAAATAAATTACGAAATTCCCACCACTGTTGTTATAAGATGAAATAATTACTTGAGTGGCATCATAATTTGTCCGAATCAGTTATTTGCCACTCTATATGTACTTCACTACATGATACATGTATTCAGAATAAAAACATAACGAGTTTTTGTTTTTACAGAGGGAAAGCATGATCGATGGTTTGTCAATAACATATATGTTGATGGCTTGAAGCTATATGGTGACATCACCTGCATACTTGGAAGTCTCAAGTCAAACAAAAGCTTATCCAACGCAAATTGAATGGGCATGCATGCACAGTGGCATCAAGAGTACGTATTGGATCAAAACTTCGAACCACAAAAAACATTTACTTTATGTTTTTTATGTACAACCGCCATTCATTATTGTAACAACATCAATTTAAGAACAAAGCTAGTAATGTTTTACATTGAAGCAATCTGAGTGTAACTCAGTTGAGCTGCTGGGTTCCTTGTGGTGAAACCAACTCACATGGGCTCACTTCGAGTCATAGACTTGACACAAGTGTTGCATTTAAAACTATTTTTTCCTTCAGTTAGAGGTGATGTCTTTATTTGACAGTGCGGCAGCCGTGTGGAGACTTCATGAATTCCAACATATTAGCTGGTCCAATCTTTGGAAGGTGGTTAAGGGGTAGAGTGTGCTTGTGTGTTCATAAAAATGCGTGTTTTGTCTATTTCTGTGTTTCAAAATAAAAAATCACTACTATCATGTGCTTTATTTGCAAGCGTGTATAATTTCGCTTTCGCGTCCACCATCAAACCCATTCCGTGAGTGGGCGCATGTCAGCTGAATAATTGGCTTTCCCTGACAGCACTTAGCAATTAGTATGGCCAAGGTCGGTGGTCCACTGGCGGCTCATATAGTCATATGTGTGTGAGCGCAGGTAAATTAAGCAAAGCACGTTTTCTTTTAAACTCTCATGCTGCATGCATGCGCAAGTAAAAGCATGCCACAGGGTACACACGACGGCCCTAGTCAGATCTAGAGTACCAATATCGGCCTTCTAATCCATTCGGATGTAGAGAAGCTGAGTTAATGAGTTTATTCTCTTGGTGACATAACAAGGGCATAGAACACCAATCAGAAATGTTGAAATTCTGAATAGGAGCAATAGTGTATAAGAAGGAGCTCCATCAACACAGGACTACGTTTCTTCTGATTTTGCATAGAGACCGCCTCATGCCCAGCTCATAATCCCTGGAGCATGCAGATGCTCTGTTTCAAATAGATGACATGATAAGCGATTAAGGAACTGAAAAGAAAAAAAAAAGTCTGCAAGCGAGAACCGAGACCATATGCATGCGTGAAATTTATAGGGCAATTTGGCTCCCTGGTATATAAGCGGTATCATCTCTCAGTATTGAAAGATAAAATGTATTTTGCAGCATATTTAGGGCGTGTTTGGCATAGCTTTGCTCCTCAGTAGAGTAGCTCTACTCCAAAACTCTATTGTAGAGCTGCTCTGCTGTGGGGTTGTGGGGTTGGAGTTGTCTTCAGCTCCAAGAAAGAGAGTTTTGAGTGTGAATTGTCATTTCTTGCCGTTGCTTAGACACTAACATTTCCTCTAGTCGAACACGTAAAAGAAGCTTTACATTTTCACTGCATTTGTTTCTTCCATGGACGAAGATGAATAGGTCTAGATCTTGCCTTTGTTGAGTTATGATTGAATGGCCAGCAGTGGTCACCAAAATGGAACAATTAAAAGGTGCACAAGATTGCAGTGCAATCAATTCAACCTTATTCGTGATCTGTATAGGGAATTTTATGGATGTTAGAAACTCTTCGTTTGGAGTTCCATGGCAGCACGGGCTTTGCGACTGTTATCTCCTTTTGGCAGGCAAACGGTAGAGGACGTAGGGAAGTCTCCTTCACTCGAGCGGATGAGGCGTGGTCGATGCATGGTAAGCGTGGCAGGGTTGATGTAGGCAGCCAGGGTGGCGAGGCCGATGGCCTGGGTGGTGGCTAGGGTGGAGGGTGCTTGGTCTCCGATGTTGTCTGGAAGAGAAGAATAGGAACCGGCGCGAGGGAAGGAAGGGAAAGGAAAAAAAGATTGAAATATTTTTTGTAACCAGTTGTAGTAGTGGTTAATTTTTTCAGAACTCCATTTGTTAGTACTTTTGGAGGCTTTTTTGGAGTTGCAAATGAAGTGGTCCACTGAAATGAACTAGAACTCCACAAATTCCAGGCAGCTGACGTCCTCCACAAATGTTTAGAGCTGGGGTGTTTGGCTCTTTTTTTTATTGAGCTTCGAACTGGAGTTGAGCTACAGAGCCATGCCAAGCACACCCTTACATTGCAGGCATGATCGCTTCAACAACGCCAATCATCGACGCTTGTGTATATTGCTTGAGGTTTGCAGCGTCCAACGCCTGTGTGAGTGTGTGGGCTGTTTTTATTCAGCTAATGGGCCTAGGCAGACTGTCAGGCTCGGGCTAGCTTTTATGAGATGGGTTGGTTTTCTGAATCTGTAAGCCTTGATTGTCTGTTAGCTGGCACGTGAGTCGGACCATGGCTTATGTTGTCTGACCGACAGAGAATTTCCTATATGTAGGGTGACCTATATGGAAGTCATGAGATAGATTGTTTTAAGATACGTGTAAAAATAGTAATCTGATGACCTGCATTGCGGGTGACAGGACTGTCCAGCGAGGTCACACATGGCACATACCTAATAACCCAAGATGAGTGAGAGGTTTTAATTAACTGAATACGCATTCTAAACTGTAAATGTTTTTTCCCAAACCACAAATCTATCTTTAAATCTGTTTGAACCTACGTGGTCTTTATAATTTACCCTATAAAATGAGATCCAATTAATATGAATATTTTTTAAAAAATATTTTGAAATTTTATCAACATTTTTACTGCACTCTATCATTTTTACTATGTTAGCATTTACATATTCCATATCAATATTTTTGATGAATATTGTTTTTATTTTATTAAATGCTGAAAGGGATTTAACAACATATTGATAATGTTGAGACCTATTTGAAAAAATGTTAAACTGATATTCAAAATATAAAAAAAGATTCCAAGATTTGAAATTAAAAAATTAGCATTCAATCCCTGCAGTATGTGCGTTTCATGGGCCGAAATGTCAATCGTGTGTTCCATGTGTTTCCATTCCTATGTGCACATTAGTGTAAGTTGTGTAACTCAGGCCATAAAATCATATATAGTTGATCATGGACATGGATTCTTGGACAAAATCAATAAAATGTTCTCAACACTAAGCTCAGGGAGTAGTGCATCAACTTTTAACCATTTAATTGAAGCATCTAATCATGCATATAAATTTAGTGTCAGTCGTTTGACCTTACAATATGAAATATGAGAGAATATATTTTTCCAAACAGTAGATAATAAAAAAAATATCTAACAAGAAATGAAATATTCATAGTCTGAATTGATTTGTAATTCTGATAAAGCACATATTGACACTGATATTTCTGCAGATTCTCCAATTGTGTAGCCAAACTAACTAGATATATAGTAGCATGCTAAATAGTTCAACCAGATGGGGATTGCATCTGGAGGGTATGTAGAAACATTTAAGTTAATTCCACACACCCATGAAGGATACTACAATCACTTTGTCAGACCTCATTTCTAGAATCCAATTTCAAATTGTACCAATCCCTAGATCTGTAGTAGGTACACACATAACAAAACAAGGATTTTTCTTGGCATATTCTTTAGAATAACCAAAATACCAGTCTTAGCCTTTGTCTAACCATAAAGATCCCTGGTATTGCTACCTATCTTCCCCTTCCTCCATCTACTGCCTTCCTGTCCGTATATCTCGAACCGAAGGTTAGCCCCTGGAATAAATCAGTGTGCAATTTAGGAGGAAGAAAACATGGGCAAAATCAACCTTAAAGTATTACACAATGTTTAAAAACGCGTCCACACACTTTCAACTAATCTATTAAAAATATTTTATTCTATTTTGTTAATAATTATGTGGTCTTATGCGCTGTTTTCATTATTTTTGACATTTCTCATATTAATTTTTTGAGAGTACAGACACGTAGAACCACTTACAGCTTCCCTATACGTGCTTCATGGAAGTGATCATGATAGCCTGCTGGACTATATGGTTACATAGAAATAATATCATTTTTGAGGGGGAGCAGCTTAACATTGTCAGATGGAAACAACAGTTTAGGGATTGTTTTGGCCTGATCGAGCATAGAGCCAAACCTAGTCTACAACATGATATGGAGGCTTGGTTGTCATCCTTGTAAACTCTAACCTTGTAAATACTAATTTTTGTACAGTTTCTTCTTTTTATTTTTAATAAAAAGTGCCGTAGGGGGTTCCCCTCCTGTTTTCCTTAAAAAAAAAAACCCACTTACAGCCGCCTAGGACAGCTTAAATGCTAGATGGTACTGATATCGCTCCATTAGTTTTTTTTCTTCTTTTTAAACAATTGTATTATGTGTAGCAAAAATGATAGCTTTTAGGTATTTTTCAGGTGCTTGTTAATAGTAGACGTTGTAGATCATACAAGAATTGTCATTTACAAAACAATTGGAATAATTTATGGGAATCATCTCGTAACTTGTGGATGCATATCACCATGCCCTACCAACTGAAAAGCATGTATATAGAGAAAGAGCATCTCAGTTGCTCACAAATCATCAACGTTTCAATTTTTGGTGCACTATGACATAAACGTAAAATCATATCTAATTGAGATCATAAATATGGATTGTTGGAGAAACTCAATGAAATATTCTAAACCATATAAAGCTCAGTAGTAGTAACCTTAACTGAAGCATCTCTGATCATGAATTAACTTCATATCAAAATTTTGACCTTTTACAATGTTAAATATTGGAGAATATTTCTAAAAAAAGACTATTTAACAGCTCTAGCAACAAACACCGAAGGGCTGCCATTCTTCATAGTTTTGACTGCTTGCCAATAGTTCTTCTGTAAACTCTCCCAGGTGTAGTCAAGTTATCTAGATAGTATTGAGCTCAATAGTGCAACCTGACGGGGATTGTTTCTGGAGGGTCTGCAGAAACTTTTCTATTGGTTCAACAGCCATGGAGAACATTACAGACACCTTGTGAAGGGCTTTGGCATTTCTGACAATAGAGTACAAAAAGTTCATCTCATCTTCAGTGCCACTGAAATTCTTCATAATAACCCAATTGAGATAGTCCAATTTGAACTTCTTGTCTCTCCCATTTTGTATCTTGCGGCAGTTGCAAAAAGAAGCGCATGGTGCAATGATACTCTCATCCTGCAACAGGAAAATGAAAATAGTTTATATTAGTAACTTAATAGAATTTACTAGGCATATTGTCATTCAAGGTGTATAAACATATTGAGAGACATACCACCCTATCATCTGTTATTTGAAGTGACAACTTTCTCACCCAGTAATTTCTGTTGAGAAGGCTTAGAACAGTCGGGCCAAAGCTATGTTCATTCTTTTTCACAGTCAAATTCAACTCATGAATTTGCATTCTCTACCAATTTTTTTTGCTCAGCACTTTCCTACAAAGAGGTAACAAGTTACATAAAATACCATGATAAATGTATATCCTTATTTATGGAATGAAATCACATATTGAATCTTTTAGAACCATATAAATTAATTTGCATTGAGGCATACGATATCTGAAAGTTGCTTTGTCAGTACAATTTGAAAGTTTCTTCTGCAGAGAGCTTAGATACATGCTAATTACACAAGTATACGGACTGAGAAAAAAATCAGACTACTCCAAACTAGGTATAGGATCACATGTATGAGCTAATAACTATGACCCTAAATTTGTAACAGAAAGGTCGTAGTGATTACTTCTAAAAATATGATATTGATGCTGATCCATTAAGATGTGCTGTCAATCATACTTACATTCATCCTAATAATAACTACAAAATTTCTTTTCTGCAAATCCTACATGCATGGTAATTTCATAAGTACATGAACTGGGAAATAACCACACAAAAATCAAACTAAGCATTGCATCACATGTATGAGCTAATAACTATGAAAAAAGTATTTAACAAGAAACATATATAGTAGTGATATTTTATATCTACTAATGGCACACTTCTCTTGAGGTCTCCACATCTAGCCATCGAGTTAAGTGTTTGGCTAATAGTAGTCAATGGTTCTAACCGCGACTTTACACTCCTTTTCTGTTACAAAAAAAAAGTTACTCCATTAATGTATCCCTAATACCATTTTCAAAATTATGGACCTCCATCACACTAAAAGGAAAAGACCTTCTATACACGAGATTGTGTAGTGACGCTTATGAGAATGTCTAGATGTGATAAGATATTTAGACACCAAACAAACACTAATAATGGAAGTGACAAAATCATTTCCACCCCTTATACGTATCGACGTTCTACTTCTGTCAGTAGTGATTAATTGATCCTCTCCAAAAAATAAAAGGTCATGAGCGATTAATGATTTTGGGGTATATATCATTGGCACTTAAAACAGATTTGTAGCATGAACTGGATGTGGTCTGCAGTAATAAATCAGTAAATCAAAATCTTCCAGATGATCAGTCTATCCGCAAGCTGTGTGAAACTTTTAACGTAACGTTGTTATTGCTGGTTCATGAGTACGTATAAGTAAAATATACATGCATGGACTAGTAACAATTTCAACATTTTCTCGAACACAAATATAATTATTGTCAAAACTAGTTTACCAAATTGATATAATATATATATGGTTTATCCCTAAAATAATGCTCTCCGGTTATGCTTATATGAATAAAAACTATATTTCATGTAGGAAATTCCAAACAGAAATAATATTTTGAATAAGGCAAATGGTCAAAAGTAACAAAAAAATCAATGGCGACAACTATTTTGGAATGGAGGGAGTATATAGTGCACTATATGTTATGTGGTGCACTAAATCCGCAACTCATTTCTTAGCTCACTAGTTTTTTTGCACGTGTGACATTGGCCACAACAACCAGTATTTTTCCAGTAAAAATGTAATAAAGACTTTGTAAAAATGCAAAGTACCAAAATTAAAAAAGAAATTACCTACTCAATTGTCCGACCTAGTAAGTAATAGTCATGAAAAGATCACAAAAAGTAAAATATTACTACTGAAATCTATCAGGATACAGATTGACAAAGTTTCAAAAAAATTATTATCTTCTTTTGTGACACGAACACACACTATGAAAATTTTCATGGGAGAAATGTAACACCTTAAATATTAAAATCACATATAGAAATTCTTCTCACAACCATTAACATATAAAAATCCTTTTGATAACCATAAAAAATATTTTGTTAAGTAAATGAAAGTATAAACCCAACTTCTACCACTCCACTTATATGTAGATCAGGCACATCATTGGAAATAACATTAATAAGAGCATTAACTGAAAAAGAGAGAGAAAATATTTCGTTAACGAAACATTTTTTTTTAGAAAATGGAAGCGTCTTCCCACCTCTGCGTTTCCGCATACAGTGTTACAAATTATTACACATCTTTTGGCTAACATGCCAACTGAGAGAGAAGCAAATAAATAAACTAAGTGAGATGACAAAGTCTATTATTAAATTTTCATCTATGAGAAGCGAACAACTCCAACACTGTGGTCTCCAATAACTTGCTCAGTTTCTTGAATGCTTCCTTTGTCTCCACCTCATGCTGAAGTAGCGACCAAAATCATAGCCAGTATGCTCCTCTGAATATTGCCTGCATAGAGGAAGTATGTTTGCATTTCTCAAAGATTAAATCATTACGACATCTCCAAATTGCCCAACATAATGCAGCTGCCCCCACCAGAATAATGTGTTGCTGTTTTAAAGTAAAATTAGAGAGCCAACCCCGTATCATATGGGTTATAGATCTAGGTGGGGTTAACCCAGTAATTATATAGAGAGTTCTCCATATTGTCCTAGCATGGTGACAATGAAAGAGAAGGTTGTGTATTGTCTCATTGTAACTACAGAAACAACATTTATGACTGACTTTTCAATTTCTCTTCACCAAGTTATCCTTTGTTAAAATCACTCCTTGTTGGAGGGAAAGGAAAATCTAGATTTTTAGAGGTATTTTTATCTTCCATATAACTTTGTGAGGGAACGGAATATTCTGGTTAATGAGATATAAATACATAGACCGGACCAAAATTTACCAATCTCATGTAACTGCCAAACAAATCCATCTCTCTCATTATTCAAAGTAATATGGATGATTCTAGCTACTAAGTCCTCCCATTCTTCAAATTTATCCCCCACTAATGCTTGCCTGAAGGAGATATTTAGTGGTGTTGTTGACATAATCATTGCCACTGTTTCATGCAAATTATTCACAATGTTATATATAGTGGGGTATTAATCTTTGAATAGCCTATTGTCAACCCATGTGTCTTTCCAAAACCTTGCTTCCGTTCCATCATTTATTTTGAAGGAACCACCTGAGAACCATATCTTTTATATTCATCAAACCCTTCCAAAAGTGAGAATCATTGGGTTTAGTTCTCACTTGTGATAAAGTTTTTGAGCTTAGGTATTTATTTCTAAGCAAAGTTTGTCAGGTCCCTTCTTTATTGATCAGATTTATAATCTATCTGCTCAACATTGGTTTTGAGTTTATGAGAATGTTCCTTTTTATAGGCGCTTGAGCTATGAATATGTCGCTCTGCTCGCCACTTCACATGCATGGTCCCACAGATGACAGGACTGTCCAGCGTGGTCACACATGGCACGTACCTAATAACCCAAGATGAGTGGGAGGTTTTAACTGAATACGCATTCTAAACTGTAAATGTTTTTTTTCCCAAACCACAAGTCCATCTTTAAATCTGTTTGAACCTACGTGGTCTTTATAATTTACCCTACAGAACGAGATCCAACTAATATGAATATGTTTTTAATTTTTTGAAATTTTGAAATTTTATCAACATTTTTACTGCACTGTGTCATTTTTACTATGTCAACATTTACATATTCTATATCAATATTATTTATGAATGTTGTTTTGAATTTATTAAATGTTGAAAGGGATTTAACAACATACTGATAATGTTGAAACCTATTTGAAAAAATATTAAACTGATATTCAAAATATTAAAATAAATTCCAAGATTTGAAATTAAAAAATTAGCATTCAATCCCTGCAGTATGTGCGTTTCTTGGCCCGCAATATCGTGTGTTTCATGCGTTTCCATTCCTATGTGCATGTTAGTCTAACTCAGGCCATAAAATATCTATATCATTATAGGGCGTGGCCTCCGCCCCCCAGCGGCACCCCGATGCCTTCTTTGCCAATCACCGGTTGACACGTTGCTCCTACCCAATTACAGATCGACACGTCATCACCCGTACTTTAATGCTACAGCAGGAGGCTGTTCGGTCGCTCCTTGTGGCCACATAGGGCAGAGGAAGAGCCACATCGACGCCCTAGCTTCACGCCATCGATGTAGTGTTACCGAACAACGGGTGAGCACCCACGCCACTGAGCATTCCTCCTCTTGTGAGGTCATCCTCCTCGTGTCATGTGTTGGTCGTCTTCATGAAGGGGGTGGAGAAGACCACATAGGCAAACTCGTCCTTCCCAGTCGATCTAAGGCTGGTTGGTCACCGGTCATCGATTCGGTGGCCCGTTGGATTTCCTGCAATGAGATTATCTCGCTGCCCAGCCGGGGCGAGGTGCTGCAGCACAAGCAAGAGAGAGGTAGGGGCCTAGGGGGAGGTGGTAGCTGTGCGTGCAACATGGCCTAGGCTCATATGCCACTGGGCGGAGAGGAAGAAGATTGGATCGACTGCAGAAATAGGACAAAAAACTCATGAGAACTGGATCTGTCAATGGATTGCTTTCTTTCTTGTGGAAAGGAAAAAAAGAGGACAAAGAGGGTCTAATTCCAGCGACTGGTGACAAACTGATGGACACAGGTTTTCTCTGATCCAGCATAGCAAGAAGAAAGATGAGTCTGAAAGAAGAGTGGTGATGGCCGATGGAGCATTTGCGCGCTTGGCTGACCCTCACCAGCGTTGGAACGAAAAGGAGTGGAGGAATGGACAGAGATATTGTGAGAGAAACGGAGATATAACGAAGGCTCTGTCTTCTGCGCCGCTTTTACTAACTCACCGCTCACGGGGTCTCACTCACAGCCATGTGACCCGCATGCTACACCACGCGGAAGAGAGAACCAACACATAGATAGAGAAAAGAGGAAAACAAAATAGAAAGAAAAAGGGTACAAGCGACTGCTACAGCCACCACGGACACCATGTGCCATGAAGTTTGCATGTGCTCCGAAATTTATGTCCCTGTGGGACCCACGCTAATAAGAGGCAGCACATACCGATGATCATTGATCATTTTTATGATAAAAAGATTATTTCTATTTAGGATAAAAGAATATAAAGATATTTTATCTTAATTATTAAATATTCGATCCCTTGAATTATTTTCATTTTTGGGCGCAGCAGGGCGGGCCTCACGACCTAGTCATATATAGTTGATCATGGACATGGATTCTTGGACAAAATCAATAAAATGTTCTCAACACTAAGCTCAGGAGTAGTGCATCGACTTTTAACCATTTAACTGAAGCATCTAATCATGCATAAAAATTTAGTGTCAGATGTTTGACCTTGCTATATGAAATACGAGGGAATATATTTCTCCAAGCAATAGATAATAAAAAAAATTTGTAACAAAAAATGAAATATTCACAGCCTGATTCGATTTATAATTCTGATAAAGCACAAATTGACACTGATACTTCTGTGGATTCTCCAGTTATGTAGCCAAACTAACTAGATATATGTAGTAGCATGCTAAAGAGTTCAACCGGATGGGGATTGCATATGGACGGTATGCAGAAACTTTTGAGTTAGTTCCACACACCCATGAAGGATTCTACAGTCACCTTGTCAGACCTCATTTCTAGAATCCAATCTCAAATTGTACCAATCCCTAGATCTGTAGTAGGTACACACATAACAAAACAAGGTTTTTTCTTGGCATATTCTTTAGAATAACCAAAATACCACATTCTTAGCCTTTGTCTAACCATAAAAAATCCCTGGTATTGCTACCTATCTTCCCCTTCTTCCATCTACTGCCTTCCCGTCCATCAATCTCAACCCAAAGGCTAGCCCGCAGAATAAATCAGAGTGGAATTAAGGAGGAAGAAAACATGGGCAAAATCAACCTTAAAGTATTACACAATGTTTAAACACGCGTCCAGCTAGGATGCTTAAGCAACGCTTAAGCACTTGGCGGAGCTCCGCCACCACACTTTCAACTAATCTATTAAAAAATATTTTCTTTTATTTTGTTAATAATTATGTGGTCTTATGCCCTGTTTTCATTATTTTTAACATTTCTCATATTAATTTGTTGAGAGTACAGACACCTAGAACTGCTTACAACCGCCTAGGAGTGCTTCAATGCTAGATGGTACTGATATCGCTCCCTTAGTTTTTTCTTCTTTTTAAACAATTGTATTATGTGTAGCAAAAATGATAGTTTTTAGGTATTTTTCAGATGCTTGTTAATAGTAGACATTGTAGATCATACAAGAATTGTTATTTACAAAGCAATTGGAATAATTTATGGGAATCATCTCGTAACTGTGGATGCATACCACCATGCCCTACCAACTCAAAAGCATGTATATAGAGAAAGAGCATCTCAGTTGCTTATAAATCATGAACATTTCAATTTTTGGTGCACTATGCCGTAACGTAAAATCATATCTAATTTAGATCATAAATATGGATTGTTGGAGAAACTCAATGAAATGTCCTAAACCTTATTAACTGAAGCATCTCTGATCTTGAATTAACTTCATATCAAAATTTTGACCTTTTACAATGTTAAATATTGGAGAATATTTCTAAAAAAAAGACTATTTAACAGCTCTAGCAACAATGGAACACCGAAGGGCTGACATTCTTCATAATTTTGATTGCTTAATTGCCGATAGTTCTGTAGACTCACCCAGGTGTAGCCAAGTTATTTAAATAGTATTGAGCTCAATAGTGCAACCTGACGGGGATTGTTTCTGGAGGGTCTGCAGAAACTTTTCTGTTGGTTCAACAGCCATGGAGAACATTGCAGACACCTTGTGAAGGGCTTTGGAATTTCTGACAATAGAGTACAAAAAGTTCATCTCGTCTTCAGTGCCACTGAAATTCTTCATAATAACCCAATTGAGATAGTCCAATTTGATCTTCTTGTCTCTCCCATTTTGTATCTTGCGGCAGTTGCAAAAAGAAGCGCATGGTGCAATGATACTCTCATCCTGTAACAGGAAAATGAAAATAATTTATATTAGTAACTTAACAGAATTTTCTAGGCATATTGTCATTCAAGATGTATACGGATATTGAGAGACATACCCGCCTATCATCTGTTATTTGAAGTGACAACTTTCTCACCCAGTAATTTCTGTTGAGAAGGCTTAGAACAGTTGAGCCAAAGGTATGCTCATTCTTTTTCACAGTCAAATCCAACTCATGGAAGAAAGATATATTTGCATTCTCTACCAAATTCTTTTTCTCAGCACTTTCCTACAAAGAGGTAACAAGTTACATAAAATACCATGATAAATGTACATCCTTATTTATTGAATGAAAGCACAAATTGAATCTTTTAGAACCATATAAAACTAATTTGCATTGAGGCATATGATATCTGAAAGTTGCTTTATCAGTACAACTTGAAAGTTTCTTTTGCAGAGAACTTAGATACATGCTAATTACACAAGTATACAGACTGAGAAAAAATCAGACCACTCTAAACTAGGTATACGATCACATGTATGAGCTAATAACTATAACCCTAAATTTGTAACAGAAAGGTCGTAGTGATTACTTCTAGAAATATGATGTTGATGCTTATCCGTTAAGATGTGGTGTCAATCATACTTACATTCATCCTAATAATAACTACGAAAATTTCTTTTCTGCAAATCCTATATGCATGGTAATTTCATAAGTACATGAACTGGGAAATAACCACACAAAAATCAACTAAGCATTGCATCACATATATGAGCTAATAACTATGAAAAAAGTATTTAATAAGAAACATATATAGTAGTGATATTTTATATCTACTAATGGGAGGCTTCTTTTGAGGCCTCACATCTTGCCATCGAGTTAAATGTTTGGCTAATAGTAGTCAATGGATCTAACAGTGACTTTACACTCCTTTTCCGTTACAAAAAAAAGTTACTCCATTAATGTATCCCTAATACCATTTTCAAAATTATGGACCTCCATCACACTACAAGGAAAAGACCTTCTATACATGATTGTGTAATGACGTTTATGAGAATGTCTCGATGTGATAAGATATTTAGACACCAAACAAAGACTAATAATGAAAGTCACAAAATCGTTTCCACCCCTTATACGAATCGACATCCTACTTCTATCGGATTATATGCTTAATAACATGTTTTACAAAATCCTTCAATGTTTTATTCAATTTACTACTAAAATTATGCTACAGACCATATTTAATTTTCAGTCTCCAGTGTGCTAACAAAAAGATATGAGATAAGAATGGTGATAAAAACATAGAGATCTTGGTATTTGAAAAGTACAAAACTTTGAAGTGATAAAAGAAAGCATCTGGGCCCTATTACAGAACCTCTTACTATGATATATAGGTATTTGGTGTGTGAGTACTACTGATGAGGATCAAGCACAACGTGAATATGATATCCTTCAGGACCAAGCTGAAAGCAAAATTATGCTACAGATGATAATGTAGATTGCAAGTTTGCCTCTTTGTTGAGTTAATATATATTTGTGCAAAATTATACCCTAGATTTGAGAAAATTGACCATATTTCAGTCTCCGGTGTGCTATAAAAAGATATATGAGATCACAATGGTTAAAAAAGAACAGAGAGATAATTAGGAGCAAGCACAAAGTGAATATAATGTCATATTGTCATTAAAGGTCAATTTATATAATTAGGAGCTACATTTTCATAGATGTGACTGTATCATTGATTTCTTGTATATATAATTGATAAGTAAAAAACATTGTTGAATTAAGCATAAAAACTAGTTTGGAAAAGAAACACATACTCATATGATTTAGTTCCAATGCTTGAAATCATCAACAAAGAAGTAAACAAGATGGTTTTACATATCACAGATTTTGCAATTTAATTCGAAGAATAGTTTGAGGCAGACTGTTACTAATAAAGCGACGAGGGTAGAAGTAACACATAAAGCATAAATTAATAAAAAAAATATGATTATGTTATAATGTGAGCCCTGCAAGTTTACCTGATATAAATAAATACCTTAATCATATTTGTCCAAAATTATACCCTAGTGACTATATTTTAGTGTCCAGTGTGCTAATGAAGAGATGTATGAGATCACAACAGTTCAAAAAGAACAAAGAGATCTTTGAATTATACAAAACCTAGAATTGATGAAAAGAAAACGCATCTGGGCCCTATATTACACAACCTCTTACTGTGATATATAGGTATTTGGTGTGTGCATGAGTACTACCGATGAGGAGCAAGCACAAAGTGAATATAATGTCATATTGTCATTAAAGGCCAATACATATAATTAGGAGCTACATTTTCTTAGGCGTGACTGTATGGTTGATTTCTTGTATATATAATTGATAAGTAAAAAAAACATTGTTGACTTAAGCATAAAAACTAATTTGGAAAAGAAACCCATACTCATATGATTTAGTTCCAATGCTTGAAATCATCAACAAAGAAGTAAACAAGATGGCTTTACATATCACAGATTTTGCCATTTAATTCGAAGAATAATTTGAGGCAGACTGTTACTAAAGTCAATGCAAGTATGTTGCCAGACTATAAATAGGAACCAAAGCAAACAAAATAAAATACTAGCTAGCTAGTCGTGCAGGGACATATGGGATGATTGACTATAGCAATAAGTACTTCTAAGGACGATAAGCAGTTAATATTTATCTGAAAAAAGTGCAGTCGATGATACTTACAGGTGCAATATAAAATTCGAGACTTAGAGTTTGTATACTCTTGAAAATCTGCAGTATCCTTGTGAATCTGGCACGGGCAAAGGAGATCTCTACGACAGTGAGCTTGGACAGTTGGTTCGGTAATAACCATCGTTGGATCTCATCTGGGCAGCGGTCTGCCCAGTGCAACTGCTCCAACTTGGGTACATCGAGCAGCATGAATGTGGGTTCTGAGGCATGCACGAAACTCCTGGTGACTTGCATATCTCGGAGGTTTGCCCCCACCACTAGAAGCCGCTCCAGGTCCACGAGACTGGAGAGGCGCAAGCTCGTAAGCGACTGTGAAATGAGGAAGACCTTCTCCAGGCCCTTGATCATGTGCAGCTCCAGGTTCTGGAGGCAAGGGCAGCGCCAGGAGACGGCATCGTGGAGCCCATATCCTTCTTCGGTGAATCGGACGCCGAAGATGTACATCTTTGTGAGGTGATAGAACGTGCCTATGTACGGCATCCAGAGGTTCACTCCGGAGAAGGTGAACGACAGCTCCTTCACCAATGGAAAGCACGGCATGTAAAGCGGTGGCGCTTGCAGCACAGCCAGCTCGTCCTCCTCATCATGGAACAGGAAGAGGTCGAACGTGGATAAAACACGATCCGCCGCGAGGAAGGCCGATGCCGCGATGGAGACGGCTTCGGAGAACTCGTACCGGTAGCTGAGCGAGACTGAGACGTCAGGCAAGTGGACGTCGGCGGCGTAGTTGACGATGGCCGCGGCGATGAGCTCGGGGAAGGACAAGACGTCGGGCGCATCTTCGTCGTCGTCGAAGTCGAGCCGCGGGAGGCGCGTCCAGACGTGGCGCCAGCGGTGGGACAGCACGCAGGTCCGGACGGCCTCCACGATGGGGAGAAGAACCAGGATCTGGACGAGCAGGTCGTCCGGGAGCTCACTGATCCGGTCCCGGTGACGATCGCTGGAGCAGAAGCGCTTCGAACGGATAGTGCGAGCCATGGCTTTCGATGGGCTTCAGCGCGAGGGGAACAAAGGGCTAGCTGTAGGGTTTCTCTGGCGGCGGCGTGGTGGTAGGTGTGACCGGAATGGAGGACGAATGCCAAGGTTTTATAGCAGAGGCTTCGGACGGACCCATCATGGCGAAGGTTACTAACGCGTCTCTCTGAGACGAAACTGGAAAGAATACCGCGATGTATGATCTGGATATGGTCTGCAGTAATAAATGAGTAAATCAAAATCTACCACAGGTGGTGATGAGTAGGACGTTGTTTTTTTTTTTTTTGAACTCAGTAAGACGTTGTTATTGGTACATAAATAGGTGTAAGTATAAGTAAGATGTGCTGGACTCGAAACGTTTCACATGGGGGCGGTTTACCATTTTTCTGACGCAAATTAATTAATATAAAATTAGCTTACATAATTGATATAATGTATATATACGGGTTTTCTCCAAAACTAATGCTCAGGAATATGCTTCAATGAATAAAAATTAATATATTATATTTCAGAAATCATGTATATATGAAGAACATTAAATATGCATAAATCAACGTGATGGATTTTAGCTAATCTGTAGCTACTATGTCAGTAGTGATTAATTGATCCTCTCCAAAAAATAAAAGGTCGTGAGCTATTAATGATTTTGGGGTATATATCACTGGCACTTAAAACAGATTTGTAGCATGAACTGGATGTGGTCTGCAGTAATAAATCAGTAAATCAAAATCTACCAGATGATCAGTCTATCCGCAAAGCTGTGTGAAACTGTGAACGTAACGTTGTTATTGCTGGTTCATGAGTACGTATAAGTAAAATGTACATGCATGGACTCGTAACAATTTCAACATTTTCTCGAACACAAATATAATTATTGTCAAAATTAGTTTACCAAATTGATATAATATATATATGGTTTATCCCTAAAATAATGCTCTCCGGTTATGCTTATATGAATAAAAACTATATTTCATGTAGGAAATTCCAAACAGAAATAATATTGTAATATGAAATATTGTATCATATATTTGAAGCACATTAAATAAGAATAAACCAACGTGATGGATTTTAGCTAAACTATAAGCTGCTATAAGTAGTGATCAATTGATCCTCTCTGAACATAACGGTAATGATTAATGATGTTAGCGTATACTCTCTCCGTTCCAAAATTATTGTCGTCATTGAATTTTTTAATTAACTTTGACCATTCGTCTTATTCAATTTATTTTTAAAAATATTATATATTTTCTTATAATTCTTTTATTACAAGATAAAATTTAAATATAACTTATAACTTTTTATATTTGAATAAATATTTTGAAGAAGGCGAATGATAAAAAATAATAAAAAAAATCAATGGCGACAACTATTTTGGAATGGAGGGAGTATATGGTGCACTAAATCCGCAACTCATTTCTTAGCTCACTAGTTGTTTTGCACGTGTGACATTGATCACAACAACCAGTATTTTTCCAGTAAAAATATAATAAAGACTTTGTAGAAAATGCAAAGTACCAAAATTAGAAAAGAAATTACCTACTCAATTGTTTTCCGACCTAGTAAGTAATTGTCATGAAAAGATCACAAAAAGTAAAATATTACTACTGAAATCTATCAGGATACAGATTCACAAAGTTCCAAAAAAATTATTATCTTCTTTTGTGACACGAACAGACACTATGAAAATTTTCATGGGAGAAATGTAACACCTTAAATATTAAAATCACATATAGAAATTCTTCTCACAACCATTAACATATAAAGATGCTTTTGATAAGCATAAAAATATTTTGTTAAGTAAATGAAAGTATAAACCCAACTTCTTCCACTCCACTTATATGTAGATCAGGCACACCATTGGAAATAACATTAATAAGAGCATTAACTGAAAAAGAGAGAAAAAATATTTTGTTAATGAAACATTTTTTTTAGAAAATGGAAGAGTCTTCCCACCTCTGCGTTTCCGCACACAGTGTTACAAATTATTACACATCTTTTGGCTAACATGCCAACTGAGAGAGAAGCAAATAAATAAACTAAGTGAGATGATAAAGTCTATTATTAAATTTTCATCCACGAGAAGCGAACAACTCCAACACTGTGGTCTCCAATAACTTGCTCACTTTCTTGAATGATACCTTTGTCTCCACCTCATGCTGAAGTAGCGACCAAAATCGTAGCTAGTATGCTCCTCTGAATATTGCCTGCATAGAGGAAGTATGTTTGCATTTCTCAAAGATTAAATCATTATGACATCTCCAAATTACCCAACATAATGCAGCTGCCCCCACTAGAATAATGTGTTGCTCTTTTAAAGTAAAATTAGAGAGCAAACCCTGTAACATATGGGTTATAGATCTAGGTGGGGTTAACCCAGTAGCTATATAGAAAGTTCTCCATATTGTCCTAGCATGGTGACAATGAAAGAGAAGGTTGTGTATTGTCTAATTGCAACTACAGAAACAATATTTATGACTGACTTTTCAATTTCTCTTCACCAAGTTATCCTTTGTTAAAATCACTCCTTGTTGGAGGGAAAGGAAAATCTAGATTTTTAGAGGTACATAGACCGGACCAAAATTTGTGAGTACTTTAACGCTACAGCAGGAGGCTGTTCGGTCGCTCCTTGTGGCCACATAGGGTAGAGGAAGAGCCACATCGACGCCCTAGCTTCACGCCATCGATGTAGTGTTACCGAACAACGGGTGAGCGTCCACGCCACTAAGCATCCCTCCTCTTGCGAGGTCATCCTCCTCGTGTCGTGTGTTGGTCGTCGTCATGAAGGGTGTGGAGAAGACCACATAGGCAAACTTGTCCTTCCCGGTCGATCCAAGGCTGGTTGGTCACCGGTCGTCGATTCGGTGGCCCGTTGGATTTGCTGCAATGAGATGATCTCGCTGCCCAGCCGGGGCGAGGTGCTGCAGCACAAGCAAGGGAGAGGTAGGGGCCTAGGGGGAGGTGGTAGCTGTGTGTGCAACACGGCCTAGGCTCATATGCCACTGGGCGGAGAGGAAGAAGATTGGATTTACTGCAGAAATAGGACAAAAAACTCATGAGAACTGGATCTGTCAATCGATTGCGTTCTTTCTTGTGGAAAGGAAAAAAAGAGGACAAAGAAGGTCTAATTCCAGCGACTGGTGACAAACTGATGGACACAGGTTTTCTCTGATCCAGCAAAGCAAGAAGAAAGATGTGTCTGAAAAAAGAGTGGTGATGGCCGATGGAGCATTTGCGCGCTTGGCTGACCCTCACCAGCGTTGGAACGAGAAGGAGTGGAGGAATGAACAGAGAGATTGTGAGAGAAACGGAGATATAACAAAGACTCTGTCTTCTGCGCCGCTTTTACTCACTCACCGCTCACGGGTTCTCACTCACAGCCATGTGGCCCGCATGCTACACCACGCGGAAGCGAGAACCAACACGTAGATAGAGAAAAGAGGAAAAGAAAATAGAAAGAAAAAGGGTACAAACGCCTACTACAGCCACCACGGACACCATGTGCCATGAAGTTTGCATGTGCTCCGAAATTTATGTCCCTGTGGGAACCACACTAATAAGAGGCAGCACATACCGATGATCATTGATCATTTTTATGATAAAAAGATTATTTCTATTTAGGATAAAAGAATTTAAAGATGTTTTATCTTAATTATTAAATGTTCGATCCCTTGAATTATTTTCATTTTTGGGCGCAGCGGGGCGGGCCTCACGACCTAGTCATATATAGTTGATCATGGACATGGATTCTTGGATAAAATCAATAAAATGTTCTCAACACTAAGCTCAGGAGTAGTGCATCGACTTTTAACTGTTTAACTGAAGCATCTAATCATGCATAAAAATTTAGTGTCAGATGTTTGACCTTGCTATATGAAATATGAGGGAATATATTTCTCCAAGCAATAGATAATAAAAAAAATCTGTAAGAAAAAATGAAATATTCACAATCTGACTTGATTTATAATTCTGATAAAGGACAAATTGACACTGATACTTCTGTGGATTCTCCAATTATGTAGCCAAACTAACTAGATATATGTAGTAGCATGCTAATGAGTTCAACCGGATGGGGATTGCATCTCGACGGTATGCAGAAACTTTTGAGTTAGTTCCACACACCCATGAAGGATTCTACAGTCACCTTGTCAGACCTCATTTCTAGAATCCAATCTCAAATTGTACCAATCCCTAGATCCGTAGTAGGTACACACATAACAAAACAAGGTTTTCTTGGCATATTCTTTAGAATAACCAAAATACCACATTGTTAGCCTTTGTCTAACCATAAAAAATCCCTGTTATTGCTACCTATCTTCCCCTTCCTCCATCTACTACCTTTCCGTCCATCAATCTCAACCCAAAGGCTAGCCCGTGGAATAAATCAGAGTGGAATTAAGGAGGACGAAAACATGGGCAAAATCAACCTTAAAGTATTACACAATGTTTAAACACGCGTCCAGCTAGGATGCTTAAGCAAGGCTTAAGCACTTGGCGGAGCTCCGCCCCACCACACTTTCAACTAATCTATTAAAAAATATTTTCTTTTATTTTGTTAATAATTATGTGGTCTTATGCCCTGTTTTCATTATTTTTAACATTTCTCATATTAATTTGTTGAGAGTACAGACACTTAGAACTGCTTACAACCGCCTAGGACTGCTTCAATGCTAGATGGTACTGATATCGCTCCCTTAGTTTTTTCTTCTTTTTAAACAATTGTATTATGTGTAGCAAAAATGATAGTTTTTAGGTATTTTTCAGATGCTTGTTAATAGTAGACATTGTAGATCATACAAGAATTGTTATTTACAAAGCAATTGGAATAATTTATGGGAATCATCTCGTAACTGTGGATGCATACCACCATGCCCTACCAACTCAAAAACATGTATATAGAGAAAGAGCATCTCAGTTGCTTATAAATCAGGAACATTTCAATTTTTGGTGCACTATGCCGTAACGTAAAATCATATATAATTTAGATCATAATTATGGATTGTTGGAGAAACTCAATGAAATGTGCTAAACCTTATTAACTGAAGCATCTCTGATCTTGAATTAACTTCATATCAAAATTTTGACCTTTTACAATGTTAAATATTGGCGAATATTTCTAAAAAAAAGACTATTTAACAGCTCTAGCAACAATGGAACACCGAAGGGCTGACATTCTTCATAATTTTGATTGCTTAATTGCCGATAGTTCTTCTGTAGACTCACCCAGGTGTAGCCAAGTTATTTAGATAGTATTGAGCTCAATAGTGCAACCTGACGGGGATTGTTTCTGGAGGGTCTGCAGAAACTTTTCTGTTAGTTCAACAGCCATGGAGAACATTACAGACACCTTGTGAAGGGCTTTGGAATTTCTGACAATAGAGTACAAAAAGTTCATCTCGTCTTCAGTGCCACTGAAATTCTTCATAATAACCCAATTGACATAGTCCAATTTGATCTTCTTGTCCCTCCCATTTTGTATCTTGCGGCAGTTGCAAAAAGAAGCGCATGGTGCAGTGATACTCTCATCCTGTAACAGGAAAATGAAAATAATTTATATTAGTAACTTAACAGAATTCGCTAGGCATATTGTCATTCAAGATGGATAAAGATATTGAAAGACATACCCGCCTATCATCTGTTATTTGAAGTGACAACTTTCTCACCCAGTAATTTCTGTTGAGAAGGCTTAGAACAGTTGAGCCAAAGCTATGCTCATTCTTTTTCACAGTCAAATCCAACTCATGGAAGAAAGATATATTTGCATTCTCTACCAAATTCTTTTGCTCAGCACTTTCCTACAAAGAGGTAACAAGTTACATAAAATACCATGATAAATGTACATCCTTATTTATTGAATCAAAGCACAAATTGAATCTTTTAGAACCATATAAAACTAATTTGCATCGAGGCGTATGATATCTGAAAGTTGCTTTGTCAGTACAATTTGAAAGTTTCTTTTGCAGAGAGTTACACAAGTATACGGACTGAGAAAAAATCAGACCACTCTAAACTAGGTATACGATCACATGTATGAGCTAATAACTATAACCCTAACTTTGTAACAGAAAGGTCGTAGTGATTACTTCTAGAAATATGATGTTGATGCTTATCCGTTAAGATGTGCTGTCAATCATACTTACATTCATCCTAATAATAACTACGAAAATTTCTACCACAGGTGGTGATGAGTAGGACGTTGTTTTTTTTTTTTTTTTGAACTCAGTAAGACGTTGTTATTCCACAGGTATAAGTAAGATGTGCTGGACTCGAAACGTTTCACATGGGGGCGGTTTTCAACATTTTTCTAACGCAAATTAATTAATATAAAATTAGCTTACATAATTGATATAATGTATATATACGGGTTTTCTCCAAAAATAATGCTCAGGAATAATATGCTTCTATGAATAAAAGTTAATATATGAAGAACATTAAATATGCATAAATCAACGTGATGGATTTTAGCTAATCTGTAGCTACTATGTCAGTAGTGATTAATTGATCCTCTCCAAAAAATAAAAGGTCATGAGCGATTAATGATTTTGGGGTATATGTCACTGGCACTTAAAACAGATTTGTAGCATGAACTGGATGTGGTCTGCTGTAATAAATCAGTAAATCAAAATCTACCAGATGATCAGTCTAGCCGCAAGCTGTGTGAAAACTGTGAACGTAACGTTGTTATTGCTGGTTCATGAGTACGTATAAGTAAAATGTACATGCATGGACTCGTAACAATTTCAACATTTTCTCAAACACAAATATAATTATTGTCAAAATTAGTTTACCAAATTGATATAATATATATGGTTTATCCCTAAAATAATGCTCTCCGGTTATGCTTATATATGAATAAAAACTATATTTCATGTAGGAAATTCCAAACAGAAATAATATTGTAATATGAAATATTGTATCATATATTTGAAGCACATTAAATAAGCATAAACCAACGTGATGGATTTTAGCTAAACTATAAGCTGCTATAAGTAGTGATCAATTGATCCTCTTTGAACATAACGGTAATGATTAATGATGTTAGCGTATACTCTCCATTCCAAAATTATTGTCGTCACTGAATTTTTTAATTAACTTTGACCATTCATATTATTCAATTTATTTTTAAAAATATCATATATTTTCTTATAATTTGTTTTATTACTAGATAAAATTTAAATATAACTTATAACTTTTTATATTTAAATAAATATTTTAAATAAGACGAATGATCAAAAGTAACAGAAAAAATCAATGGCGACAACTATTTTGGAATGGAGGGAGTATATAGTGCACTATATGTTATGTGGTGCACTAAATCCGCAACTCATTTCTTAGTTCACTAGTTTTTTTGCACGTGTGACATTGACCACAACAACCAGTATTTTTCCAGTAAAAATGTAATAAAGACTTTGTAAAAAATGCAAAGTGCCAAAATTTAAAAAGAAATTACCTACTCAGTTGTTTTCCGACCTAGTAAGTAATAGTCATGAAAAGATCACAAAAAGTAAAATATTACTACTGAAATCTATCAGGATATAGATTCACAAAGTTCCAAAAAAAAAATATTATCTTCTTTTGTGACACGTACAGGCACTATGAAAATTTTCATGGGAGAAATGTAACACCCTAAATATTAAAATCACATATAGAAATTTTTCTCACCACCATTAACATATAAAAATCCTTTCGATAACCATAAAAAATATTTTGTTAAGTAAATGAAAGTATAAACCCAACTTCTTCCACTCCACTTATATGTAGATCAGGCACACCATTGGAAATAACATTAATAAGAGCATTAACTGAATAAGATGGTTTTATACATTAGAAAAGTGAAAAAATGTACATGTAAATATTTTGTTAACAAAACATTATTTTTAGAAAATGGAAGAGTCTTCCTGCCTCTACGTTTCCGCACATAGTGTTGCAAATTATTACACGTCTTTTGGCTAACATGCCAACTGAGAGAGAAGCAAATAAATAAACTAAGTAAGATGACAAAGTCTATTATTTAATTTTCATCCATGAAAAGCGAACAACTCCAACACTATGGTCTCCAATAACTTGCACACTTTCTTGAATGCTTCCTTTGTCTCCTCCTCATGCTGAAGTAGCGACCAAAATCGCAGCCAGTATGCTCCTCTGAATATTGCCTGCATAGAGAAAGTATGTTTGCATTTCTCAAAGATTAAATCATTACGAGATATCCAAATTGCCCAACATAATACAGCTGCCCCCACAAGAATAATGTGTTGCTCTTTTAAAGTAAAATTAGAGAGCCAACCCTGTAACATATGGGCTATAGATCTAGGTGGGGTTAACCCAGTAGCTATATAGAAAGTTCTCCATATTGTCCTAGCATGGTGACAATGAAAGAGAAGGTGGTGTATCGTCTCATTGCAATTGCAGAAACAACACTTATGATTAACTTTCCAATTTCTCTTCATCAAGTTATCCTTTGTTAAAATCACTCCTTGTTGGAGGGAAAGGAAAATCTAGATTTTTAGAGGTATTTCCATATAACTTTGTGAGAGAATGGAATATTCTGGTTATTTAGATATAAATACATAGAGCGGACCAAAAATTTATCCATCTGATGTAACTGCCAAACAAATGTGTCTCTCTCTTTATTCTAAGTATATGGATGATTCTAGCTACTAAGTCCTCCCATTCTTCAAATTTATCCCCCACTAATGCTCTCCTGAAGGATATATTTAGTGGTGTTGTTGACATAATCATTCCCACTATTTCATACGAATTATTCGCAATGTTAAATACAGTAGGGTATAAATCTTTGAATAGTCGATTGCCAACCCATGTGTCTTCCTAAAACCTTGCTTCCATTCCATCATTTATTTTGAATGAACCTCTTGAGAACCATATCTTTTATATTCATCAACCCTTCCAAAAGTGGGAGTCATTGGGTTTAGTTCTCACTTGTGATAAAGTTTTTGAGCTTAGCTATTTATTTCTAAGCAAAGTTTGCCAGGTCCCTTCTTCATTGATCAGATTTATAATCCATCTGCTCAACAAACACTAGTTTTGAACTTGGAGGTCAATATATCCAAGCCCTCTAGTGAGTACATCACTTCTATGGATGCATACAATGTTTCTCCAATTCTAGACTTGCAAGGTCCAATGACTAGAGCTCGTGCACAACGACTTAATTTAGAGGTGAGCTCATTCTTATATTCTTCGATATATGTCACTTTTGAGCATGGTTTGCTATATAATGATTAGAAACCATGGAGAGTACCAGGAGATGATGGGAAAGGACTTAGAGATGTGGAGCACCAGCAAGGATGTGAAAGCCAAGGTGGAGGCCCAACTAAAACCGACTTCGAGTCTATTTCGGGGCCCTAGATCAGTCCGCACTAAAATGAATGCTCAGGACACATACAGACTCGGTTGTGGACGTTCTACATATATGCACGGAAAGCTAAGGAGAAGACCTTTCCAATTCCACCAATCTCATGTCAAAATTCGTCCCGAGTCAACAAAAATTGTCGAAACAAGAGAGGATTCATCCAGAATCTGTCCCAATGTTGCATCGTTTGTTTTTGCCCTTTGGGCTTTTGTATCTAGTTGATCCCAATTAGGGGTGCGTCTAGAGGGTTATGCAAGACCCTAGGGTCTTCATAAACAGCCTCTGTTGCTCCATTAGGTTTTGAGGGTTTGGCTTAGATTAATTCTGACCATAAACAATATCATTGTTCATTAGTTTATGAGACCCCAACTTCGTGAGTTTAATCATACATTTGCAATTTGGTTGCATTCTTCTTTGTTTTTGCTTGTGTTCTTGATTCGCAGGTAGGGATTAGCCTTTTCAGCGAGGTCAATCATTCTTTAACGTTTGATAACCAGAGGAGACGTTGTGTTGCGATTGCGGGGTTCTGAACATGTTGTTTAGAAGCCAGATCGATTTGTGTTTTGCCTTTAACCAAATCAAGATTACCAAAATCTTTTGAAAGATCGGGAACCCTTGTCCACATCACCCTCCCTAGTCTTTAGGTCGACACAAGATGTCCCACTTGGATAAGCGATATTTCTCTTTATCATTATCACCTTGCCAATAGAATCTAGACATGTAGTAGTCTAGTTTTTTAAGAACACCTTTTGGTATTTCAAAGAAAGACATCGTGAACATGGGTTAGCTGCTTAGCACCGAGTTTAGAAAGACTATTCTCTCTCCATATGATAAGTGCTTTGCTTTCTAACAAGTCAACTTTGTTTCAAATCTCTCCTCAATATTTCTCCAATCAATATTATGGAGTTTCCTATAATGCATTCGCATTCCCAAATAATTGAATGGATAGTCTCCCGAATTGCATCCAAAGAAATTTGTATGTTGTTCTTCAAATTCTTTTGCCTTGCCATAGCAAAAGACTTCGCTCATATGCAAGTTGATCTTCAGACCTAACACTTGCTTAAAAACTCTAAGTAATAGTTTATTGTTTTTGGTTTGTTCCAAGTCATGATCCAGAAAGATAATGGTGTCATTTGTATATTGTAAAGTTGATAGTCCATGATCTATCAAATGTGGAATGACACCTCTTATATGTCCATCTTCTTTTGCTCTTTTAATTAAGACCACGAACATGTCTGCGACAATGTTGAGCAAGATGGATGACACTGAGTGCCCTTCTTGTAGACCTTTCTTTGTTTGGAAGTAGTGTCCAACATCATTGTTAACTTTGATTCCGTCACTACCCCCGGTGAGAAAACTTTCAATCCATCGACACCATTTTGGTCAAAAACCTTTCATGTGCAATTTTTGTTGTAGGAAGGACCACTTAACCCTATCATGAGCCTTTTTGAAGTCAATTTTGAAAATGACCCTATTAAGTTTCTTTTTATGTAATTCATGAATTGTTTCATGTAATATGACCAGCGCTTCCATGATGTTTCTGCCTGGCATAAAAGTAGTCTGTGATGGACTGGCCATGGTCTATGCCACTCTATTTAATCTGTTTGTGCCAACTTTTATGAAAATTTTAAAGCTAACATTGAGTAGACAAATGTGTCTGTATTGTTGGATTTGTTTAGCATCTTTAATCTTAAGTAACAATGTGATTACCCAAAAATTTAGACTAAATAATGGTAGCTCTTCTTCATAAAAATCTCTAAAGACTTGATAAAACACTTTGATTACTTCCCAAAACACTTGATAAAATTCTGCTGGAAAACCATCCGGGCCTAGGGCTTTATTATGTTCCATCTGGAACACTACCTCTTTGACCTCTGTTTTAGTAAATGCCAAAATCAGTAATTCATTTTCAGCATTACCAACTTGTGGAATGTGATCTATCTGACTCTCCAATAGTGTGAAATTATTACCATGTGTTTGCCCGAAAAGGCCCTTATAGTAAATAGTGATGTAATTTTTCAATTCAGTGTCACCTACAATAACTCCATCTTCTTGTTCTAATTTGAAGATGTGTTTTTTATGGTGTTTACCATTGGTCACTAAATGGAAAATTTGAGTATTATCATCACCTTGGAGAAGGTTTTTGACTTTGGCCCTTTCATACTATTTCATCTCTTCCTCCCTTAAAAGGAGAATCAACTTATAAAATGAGATTTAATATTCACATGTTTGATTTTGTTATCTTCATTTCTGAGTCTCGATACAACAATGTTTCCTATATTTATTGCTCAATGATTACTATACAAAAAAAACTATATGTTCCAAATTGATACAGTCATAGCCTTTCTAAAGAATATTTCAACAATAGAATATCATGCCTTCATTCAAGAATTCATGGGCACTCATTGCCAATTGCTATGGTTTAGAGTCATTCTGCTTGACATTTAGATACAAGTTAGATAAAACAATATTACGAAAGAACCATTTAATTGCATATGCCTAAGACCTTATGGCCTTAGTGATGAGGACATCACTTTTATGGATGCACACAACACTCCTTCAATTCTATACATACAAGGTCCAGTGACTAGAGCTTGTGCACAACGACTAAATGTAGAGGTGAGCTCGTTCCTACGTTCTTTATTATATGTCACTTTTGAGAATGGATTGCTACCTAATGATTATACTATGATTAGAAAACATATAGAGGACCATGAGATGATGTAAGAAGGACTTGGGGATGTTGAAGACCAGCAAGGACGTGAAGGCTAAGGTGGAGGCCCAACTAAAATCGACTTCGAGTCTGTTTTGGGGTCCAGGACCAGTCTGCACTATAACGGATGCCCAGGACTCATACTGACACGGTTTTAGACGTTCTACATATTCACAGAAGACTAAGGAGAAGTCCTTTCCAATGCCACCGCTGTCATATCAAAATTCGTCCGGAGTCATCAGGAATCATCAAAACAAGAGAGGGTCCAGAATCTGTCCCGGTGCTACGTCACATGTTTTTGGCCTTCGGGCTTTGTATCTAGTTGAGCCCAATTAGGTTCGCATCCAGAGGGTCTTGCACGACCCTAGGGTCTTCATAAACAATCACCGCTGCTTCATTAGGTCTTGGGTTTTGTTTAGATTAATTATGTTCATACACAATGTCGTCGTTCATTGGTTTGTGAGACCCCAACTTCATGGGATTCATAATACATCTGTAATTGTATTGTATTCTTTGTTATTCTTGCTTGTGTTCTTGATTCGCAGATAGGGATTAGCCTTCTTTGTGAGATCAATCGTTCTTAACGGTTGATAACTAGATGAGACATTGTGCTGTGATTGTGGTGTTCTAAATGTGTTGTTTTTAGAAGCCGGATTGATTTGTATTTTGCCTCTATGCAAATCAAGATTACCAAAATCTTTCGAAAGATCAGGAACCCTTATCCACATCACTTAGAATCTCATGTATGGATGTCATAGACTGAGGATTACTATTACAGGACCATCTATTGCAATTCCTAAAATGACCACACCGCCCCCACATGAAATGCAATTGATCACGCCAAAATACAATTCATTATTCTAATCATAGCTAACATAACAATGGTCCGCTTATTTATTGTTGTCCATTTTTGGCACATCATTCTAGTCAGGACGAATCATTGTGCTAAAAATTCGCTGCTGATAGATCTCATCCTATTTGACCAATTCCAAATGATACATGCTTCTTAATCTAGTTCCTCAATACCTAACCTAATCTCTTCCTCCAAAATTTGTGGAAACTTCTCATCAGCAGCAGTAACCTACAAGTTATGTTATGCTTGAATCAATCATTCAAAAAAATCAACTGAACAATATGAAACTGAATTGGACATGAAAAAACATAGTCACAAGGGAATAAAGTGGAAGCAACCGAATTGGATAGAAAAAAAAATGAAAAAGAATTACCATCCATTTTGAGGAGGAACTCCTCCAAGGGACACCTAGTCTGTCCATGGCGCCAGCTACTTCAATTCCCCATGGACCCTTGCCGCTGCACTCGATCTCTCCACCCTGCACTCGTCCAACCATCACATGGAAATTGGAATAACAAAACATCAACACACAAAGTAAACAAATTTGGTTGTGGACCAAAATTTATAAGGTTACACAGTAGCTCAAAATAAAATATATGTAACAACTTAAAATATAAGGAAAATTGAGGTTCAATTATTCAACTCCCTATTTCACACTGGTATCTACATTAGATACATAGTGCAGCAAAAAGAAAAATAGACCACCATTTTGAATACACATAATCAATATATAAGAGCATCTCCAAGATATTCCCAAAAAACTGCCCCCAAAAACTTGTTATTGGGAGTAATCAAACAACTATGAGGGGAAAATTTTCTTTCCTCCTCCAACAATCACCCCTAAAACTGGATAAACACAAGTTTTAATTGGGCCACATCAGCCTTTGGGGTCACAAGTGTATTAATTCCATTGAAAAGAGAAGAATTAGGGTCCCCAATTTTTTCCCTGTTTGTAGCTACAAATGAGAGGAATTTTGGGGAAACCAAAAAATAGGGAGAGGTTTTGGAGTCTTGTTGGAGACATGTTTTTGTTCTAATCCCCAATATATTGGTTTAGGGGAAAATTTGATGTGTCTTTTGGAGATGCTCTAACCAACTTACCATGATATAAATATGGTGCCAAGCAATATGAAACTGATTATTCAAAGCATTAAGCTTATATAGTTGGTATTCTGATCATAACAATAATCAAGCATAGAAGAGCACCTGTTTCAGGGCAATGACTTCTATGCAGTCTTGCAGTCCTCCTCCGAGTGATATGGGTCCTTCATGGCTTCACATGAGGTCAACTCTGTGAGAACAAAAGCCATAAATTATCGAGTCGTTAAACAATTGCAACCATAAGTAGAATAATTTAACAAAGATAGTGCATTATATAGTGGCACATCAAGGCGTGGTCACGATAATACAGAATACATGTGACGCGGCAAGCCCAACATCAACCCAGTTCAGCGATCGAACCTCCTCATCAGGATCTTGTTCCTTAATTTCTTTTGAAGCACATTATTAACAAACTCAGAAGGTGATTTCCAGATCTGATTGGAGGAGGAGGCCCCCAATGCTTGAAGTCTTTGTGGGAAAATGATTCCTCATGGTTGAGTGGATGGATATTTCAGATAAATTCAACGGGGTTGAGAGGATGGATATTACGGATAAATTCATGCATGGCCGTCGGTATGTTGTATCGTCGGTTCGTTTACTCTGGTTGATGACCATATCGTCTAGATCCATAGCGGTCGTAATTTTTTTAGTCGTCGGGTGGGGTATGTTGTGGCATAACTATCCCTTCAACGCACTTAATGATCAAATATTATATGTGGTCGTCAATTTTTGGTCTTGAAGAGTCCATTTTCTTGTAGTGTCTATGTATCTAGTCATAATAACAATAGAGCACGGGTGTTCACTACTGGATTGTTTACACACATGTGTAAGCTGCTGATTGGCAAGGCCATAGGATCGTCCTCACCAGCGGAAAGCAAATGATGCACTGGGATCTGGACTTAGGGGATCACAAGGACTTCGTGGGCGTGCAGTTTGTTTTTCCATTCCTATATGGGTGTTGTTATGGTACCTCTCTTACCTCTAAAGAGGTAAGAGTTCAAATAAATCCTAACCATCGATTTTTACAAGGAGAAAATAAAAAGAAATAAACGTTTAGATATCAGTTTTTTCAGCTCGCTCTTCTATCTTCAGGAGCCCACCATTGCTCCCCGTTTTTTCTGTCTCTGTCCTCTCCTCCGTGATTACCCTGCCGCTTTGATCCATTGATGTACCTGCCGCACCAGACAGAAGCTTGTGCTCCTATATAGTACTACTAGTAATGGGCTTGATCTGGTCATACATTGGACGTCTCCATGTAGGTCACGAAGCTCATGTGCCTGGACATGCGTCAGATCCTCCAGCCATGAGAAGCTCACTAGCCTCTGTAGCTGCTTGTCGTTGTGCTCACTAACGTTCATGTCACTTGGAACAAATTCACGTTTACTGCCAAGGAGTGATGCACCACTATGGGAAAATCGTTTTTTGTCGAGTGTTTTTTTTCATGCATTTGACAAAGATATGTGTTTTTCCTTGACACTTGGTAAAGCTAATTTTTGCCAAGTGTTTTTTCTTGAGTGTTTTTTTCTTGATACTTGGCAAAAAATTAGTTTTTTCCTCTTCTACTCCCAAAAATTTTTGTGCTTTATAACATGTGTGAGTTCATGTTAAAATTGATATTTTTTGTAATTGTTTGCTTTTTAGTTAATTAATTATATTTGAAGCAATTTATTGAATAAAGTCAAATTTGAACTACAAGTGACTCGAATATAAGAATTCAATAAGTATAAAAATTATATTCATGTTATTTAGCCCAATTAGAGACCTTACCCATAAAATAAAAAGAAATTTGATATAAAGTCTGAAAATCATGACCACAATAACATGTGTCCAAATATTTTTTAAATTCTAAAAAACTCAAATAAAGTCTTAAAACCATGAGATTTATCACAATGTTATGATATTATAAGTAGAAGTTACAATAAAAAGTAGAGAGGTTCGCACAAGTTGTCACATTCTTTGCTTACTAAACGGAGAACCTCCGAAGAATAACCTTAGAGTTGAGAATTGGTGGTTAAGATTTGAATTCATATTGAAAATCAAATTTGAATTTGACTCCAAATTATTTTGTATAGGTCATAGATTACATAAATTGTATCATTTTAAAATTTGATTATATTTTAAAATTATTTGATATTTTTAATTTTTTTTGGAAGTTCATAGGAAAATTTATTTGCCTAGTATCTAACTTAGTACAAGGCAAAGAAAATCTTTGTCAAGTGTTTTTTATGAAACATTTGGCAAAGAAGAAAAATATAAAAAGAATAAAAACAGGGTGTTGACTCATGTGACAGTGTGGTGCAGCGGTAGATGAGTACTTACGTGAAGGAGATATCATAGATTCGAATCTCAATGGCGCACCTTGTGTGTGCGCGTAGCATGTGAAAAATCGCTAAGACTTGCGAAAAAACACCGAGACGGGTGGCTAGGGTGTTCTAGCAGCAAAAAAATATTTTTTTTTGTGCTAGACTTTACTAAGTGTTTTTTTTTGTTATTTGATATGCGTGATAAAAAACACTTGGCAAAGAACGTTTTGCTGGTAGTTTTTTCTGTCAAGTGCTCTTTGCTGACTGTTACACTTGACAAAGGCTTTGCCAAGTGATTTAGTGCTTTTGCCGAGTGCCTTTGACACTTGGTAAAGGAGAGATTTCCTGCAGTGCACCCGTAGGTCAAGATAGATCATATACTGTGGTGTACAAATATATGCGCATTTCTGTGTCATGTTTTTTGTGGAATAAAAATTCAAGTAACTTGAACAAAATCATCCTATATCATGGCTTTCCCAAAATAAAAAAATTAATTGATAACCTATTACCTCTTAGGAGGTAATATATCTTCGATCAAGTTAAAATGGATGACTCACAGTTACCTCAAGGTACTGTAAAATCTGCCTCCTATATATAGGGTGTGCCAATGTGGTGGAGAGGAAGAGGGGCCCCTGCCTGGTGGAACAGGTTCAGCGAGACCCTTCTGCAGTAGAATAAGTGGTGCATAGTACTTTCTCCATCCAAAAATATAAGTATTTGAGGAGTTGATTCAAATTTATAGCATCTCTAATGAACCTGAATACAAAGCTATCCAAATACATAAAGAGTACTATGAATCTGGACATTCTCTCTCCTACCCTCAAATGCTTGTATTTTGGGATAGAGAGAGTAGCTTAACATAAATAACCTGACAAACTTCAGATCGTTGGTTCCAAATCAGTCACAAGCACCTGCCTTTTTTCACTCTCAGTCGTAAGCAATTCCTGGTGTATTGCAAACAGCATCCCATCCCTACAGGCCTGCGCCTCCATTGAAAGAGCACTCAGAGCATGGTCATAGTCATACATATAAGATGGAGTGTTCCCCTTGACCATGAAAGGCCCCTGCATCGACGTGCATCACCATAATTGTGTAGCACCATTCCATTCGTCTACATCAAAGGGCAATTTTTTTTAAGGAAACAGGAGGTGCAAGCCGCCCTACCAATTATAATTATAGTTAAATAAGAAATAAAGAGTATTTACAAACAAACAGAGTTCAAGGAGGCTCTGCCAAGTCATCTTGCCACATTTGAATGGTGGGGAAATACTTTTTTTCGCTCTGTGTAACAACAGATAGAATTCTTTCCTAAACGTCTCTTTGCATGCCTGCATTGTTGGATCAACATCGTTTGACAATCTACATCTCTGTTTGGATCATCAAAGGGCAATCTACATCTCTGTTTGAGACACTACAACTTTTACCTACCTGGTTGTATCAAAAGTTGTGTCGCTTGTCCAAAGAAATCAATAGTTTAACTCCTATGGAATATTTGGTGTACTTGTAGAACAATTTGGCCACCGTAGAATCACCAAGACCTTGTCTATATATTCTTATTACTCTGCTCCGTATGTTGAAATTTTGCAACCGGAGCAATATGCATGCCGTTCCTTCAATATTTGACGAGCTAGTATGAAAGCATGAATAATTCTGCAAAAAGCTTTCAAATAATCATATCTTCTAATGAGTATCCAGACAACTGTTCATGTTCACACCGTGGCCTTTCTTCAAATAACAAAAACATTAAGATAATTTCACTTTGTATGAACCATGTTGTTTTTGGATCATACCCAAAAACCCAATTCTTCTCTTTCAATGGAGTTATCAAGATTTTCTATGCATCAAAATTTACAACAACACAATTTATCATTTTCACATACCATTGCCACTGTCAACACAATTTACAACAACACAATTTTCCCAAGGGCGGTCTAAGTGTGAATGATTCCAGACAAAAACATTACTAGAAAGGACAATATTAGGTGCTGCTGAAGAAACTAATTTAACCTATTCTTTCTTAAAAAAAATGATTGTGTAGTACACATATTAACAGATAAAAGATTTAGCCTTCCTGATTTTGAAGGACGCAATAGCATATAACCATATACCATACACCTTCATCTTGCATGAAAAGCCATATCAATTGGAAGTAGCAAACATATCTAGATAACATTACACAACACAGACAAATTGGATCCGTTTTCATGGAAAGCGAAACTGGAGTGATGTTTGGCAATTTCAATTAATTCCAGAATGTACACTTGAATATCAAGATGTTAATACAGAAGAGATAAATAGGAGATGAAGTTTAATTAGATTCATAGGAGATGATAGAGCCAAATTTTCAGCATAACTGTAATTCAACTATACTACAACTTATTTGACTTGTCGCCAAAGGGTCCAAACTGCTGCCAGATGTGCTCAACTAAATCCCTTTTTATTTGGCCATGTGTTGGTTCAGCACAAATAGTAGCATTTCTCTGGAGTACATTGGCTAAGCAATCAGCAGGCCCAGTTTTGACATTTGAAGGTAGAACAGCCGATGTTGCAGAAGCTTCCCTTGAGTCAAAGCAAGCACTTGCCATGTCTTTCTCATCCTCAATTGCCATGTTGTGGAGTATGATGCAAGCTTGCAAGATTTTGCCAAGAGTTACTGTCTCAAGAAAGCGTATTGGACCATGAACAATGGGGAAACGAGATTGCAGGAGTCCAAATGCTCGTTGTACATCCTTCCTTGATTCTTCTTGGTATCGTGCAAACAATCGCTCCTTTTCTGTTCGAGGTAAGGGTATTGTCTTAACGAATACAGAGGATTCTGGGTAGATTTCGCTCACCAGGTAGTAACCCATATTGTATTGGCCCTTATTGACGGAGAACTGCACCTGAGGAGCTTGCCCTTTCAAGAGTTCCGGGAAAAATGATGATTCATTGAGCATATTGACATTATTGATGGACCCAAAAACACTGAACGAAGCATGCCATATCCAGAGGTCATGTGAAGCAACAGCTTCAAGAACAATTGTGGCAATACCGCGATCACTATGATTAAGTCGACGAATCCATTTAGGTGGGCAATTTTCCCATTCCCAATGCATACAACCAATGCTACCCAACATGCCAGGAAACCCACAGTCCTCACCAATTTGCAATAGATACTGCATATCAACACTTGTAGGTCCTCGAAAATATTTTCCGCCAAAATTGTCAATCACTCCTTCTGCAAACCGCTCTAAACACTCCAGTACCGTGCTCTTTCCAATCTGTACATATTTGTCAACAGCATCTTCCGGACAGCCACGCATTAACATGCGAATAGCTGCTGAACACTTTTGCAAAGGTGACAATCCTGACTGACAACAAATATCTGTCCTTTGAGTGAAATAGGGAGACCACTCGCCCAGGGCATCGACAATACGTAGAAAGAGAGGTCTTGACATCCGGTGTCTTGATCGGAAAAGTTTTTCATCACATACTGGATCCTCAGAAAAGAATTCAGCCACAAGTCGTTGATGACCCACTTCATGATTTTTCTCTATGAACTTCCTGCTATAAATCCTGCGGAACGATGTACCAGTCTCAACCTCTAGCGCATCAACTTTTTCTTGAAGCTTCGCACCAATCCGCTCAAGAAAACTGTACAATACACGTTGCTCAGCAATGTATTCTTCCATAGTGTATCTTGGGTTGATGGTATTATCCTCTACGGACTCATCTGAGCTGGACGATGTCTCTAATAGATATTGATGGTTCATACCTACAAATATAAACAATGAAAAATGTCTGAGCATATATGATTTTTTAGAGGCAGGAGATAAAATAAAGATGGAATGATTTCACTTGTTCAAGCATCATGTCATCCTAACACGTGGTTACGGTGAAGAATGATATTAAACATTATGTCTTTTTCCTTAGTCTCATAAATTATTTGAACTCACTATGTGGGATGTACATTCGTTTTCTGGTACAAAAACTCATTGTATCTATTGTAACCCTGTCAGAATTCACCTATGGTAACATGATGTAACCATGCCCAATAAAAGCTTAGCAGCCAAGTTAGCTGTATCAATATTTATTTGGTTTCTACAAAAAAAGGAATGCGCTTTCATATCACTTGTGAAAGGACCTGAAGAAATGTAAATGGGTAATAAGACAAATTCAAGTATTATTGAAATAAAAAACATTAGTGAAGTGACTAGCAGATAGAGTAAACGATACACGAGTTTCAGAAATTCAAGTGAAGTGAGATGTACGTATACATTATGTGTCACGCACGGACATTTGGAAGTTGACATCGGACATTTGGAAGTTTTCAGAATGCAATATAAGAATTAGATTTTGCAACCTTTAAAAGAAAAGATCCTTTTTATTATTCAGGAAATCTTCAATTCAGAAACAATTTACTCTATAAACATTATAGGAAATGTAGTCGTTCCAGGTGCATCTACAATCAATATCCAAGAAAATCATCCATGCTACATATAAAACCATAACCAAAGGCTTGACTTATTTGCATCTTACTACTTTACTTGCAGTACGCACACAATGGTACAGTTGTCTAAGAAACAATACTGGAACTGCTTGATACGTTTCGAATAAAAGTTAAAACCAACAGGGCAGCCAACATCATATTACTCAAAATCACTCTGCTTTTGGGTTGCATCAATCATAATTTAAAACTTCCTTACTAATAAACTTAACAGGGGCCTCTTCCCGCAGAGGCGCAGATCACAGATTTTTACTTTCAGATGCCTCGACTAATGCTATTTCCAATGTGAATCTCTATTCGCTTCATGGGTAACTTGCTATCTATACTGCGCATGTTACATCCTTAACAAAGTCCAGTATGTCTCAACTCCAGGTCTAGTGCTCCAATTCACCGGATCCTGGCGATGTGTCAAGTTCAGATGGAAAAGAAGTAGGGAGAACGAACTTTAGGGGTTAGTCAGGGTTCTGCATTCCATAAGCAGCCGAAAATCCCCTAAATTGATGCCGATAACAAATAAATGAACAACAAACTAATCAATCCTACAGTTTCGTGGAAATTTCTTAGAGAAATTGAATATGGTTATCCAATCAGTGCGAAACAGTATAAAGAAAGATTAATTAGCCGGATCGAAGCGACGCGATTAAAACGAAGGGAAAATGCTTACCTGCTTCTGGCGGGAGGAGGGAATGATTGCTAGGCGCATAGATTTGTGGGGACAGTACAATGAGGAGGAGGAGGAGCGGCAGGTCAGGACGCGCGACGGTGGCCTGTGAGGAGGAGCGGCAGCCGGCGGAGGACGCGCGGAGTGGATGAGCTGTTACTTCGGATTTGCCGCTGTGGGTGAAGCAGGCGTCGGTTAGCGCAATCCCGTGTCCGGTCACGGAGAGGAGGAGCTGGGTGCGCCGGCGGGCGGTGATAGGGACGGCGCGGTCGGCCGGTGGGGGCGCCGAAGAGAAGGAGGTGGGGCAGCTGAACAGGACCGAGGCGTCGGCGGAACGAGATCGGCTGACGTATCTCAGCGGGAAGTGCTTCCGTTGGTGCCACATCGAACGGTCATCCTTCGTTCGTTCCAATGGTGGCCACCAAGCGTGCGTTCGTTCGTTGTCTTGTTACACGTTCAATAGTCCTGCAATTGGCATTGAAATTATATGATAAGAATCAAAGTTTATTTTGGATAAGAGTGCATCTATAGTGGCTCAAGTAAGTTGTATTTATTTACATTAAATACATTATTTACAGAACAATTATTTAAACTAATAAAGAATGAATTTTGTTTTTGTAACCATGAAGGGTGTAACTCAGATTAAGTGGTCCTCCCACTTGGCGACATGCTAATTCATATGCTATGTTTGTACCTATTCGTGAATCATCAGTTGTTTCAATTTCAAAAGCTTGCAACTCTAAATTTTTTCTTTGTGACGCCATCAAATGTAAAGTTTGTGGCAAGACAAGCTCATGATTATGTTCAATTTCAGATCATACACTTTATAATCATCAATCTCTTGTCTTTTACAAGTACCATATCTACTTTGCAGTCTGTCCTTATTTTAGCTCTAGGACATTTTACTTTATCAGCCATTTTATTATTCTCCCGATAACCTTCTTTGTTACAAACAAATTTACAAGATGTAACTCTTCCATCAATCTTACTTCTATTTGTATATCTTTTTCTAACATCAAAATCTTTATGAGAACCATAAGCTAACCAAAATCTCTAGCCCTCATCTGCAGTTGTGAGTTTCATACCAACTTGAGGAACCAAACAGGGGAACACATAAATAAAGCATGTATAGTCATTTGGTTCCAAATACAAAACAATCTGATTCCATACACAAGACAAATAAAAAATCATACTACCTCTATATGCACAAGAAAATACTCAAAAGTCTTACTTATTGGTTGTCGGGGATTGCATTGGCATCCTCTGTCATCTTCACGAAAACTGAAACAATCACCCTGTCTCCTCCTACATCGATTGCCCATTCCGTGCTCTCCCGTTTTCTCCTCAGCGCTAAAAGGTCTATGTTGTTTTCCCTCCAATTTATTGTTTGTCGTGGCTCCTTTTTCTCTCCATCAGCACACAGCAGCCAGCGTCACGCGTATTGGGTCAGAGTGGGCCTCTTTGGGCCGCTGGAGGCAACTTCCATGCGCTACGATAATTGAGGATCGTTGGATGTGGCACCAACGGACGCTACTTCCAGCTGCCATACGTCAGCCGATCTGGTTCCGGCGTCGGCGGGGCTCTTCCTGCTGTAGCTGTAGAATACCGAGCCACCGAGGTAGTGGGGACCTGATTTTTTTTTGGCCCTATTTCCTCTAAATTTTTTCAAAGAGCCCCTAGAACTAAATTTGCATCCTCTAACTCGTTTGGTCACACCGAACTATGAGACGTGACCAGACACTTCGGTCGCGCCCATGCATATGGCACGATCGGTGGCCATGTCGTCTTTGTATGGCCTGCCTATGGTCCGCGCTCAGTCACGCCATCTATTTGGCATGACCGAGCGGGTATGTACTCGGCGCCCGAGCCCCTCTTCCTTTTTCCTTCTTCTTTCTTCCTCCTCACGCCAACGCTTGTTTCTCTCTCTCTCTCTCTCTCTCTCTCTCTCTCTCTCTCTCTCTCACCCGTGGTCGCCACTCATCTTATCTCCATTAATCCATCCTTGTTTTGGTGGGAAAAATCTATAAACAGCGGAGGTTCCATTCTAAGAGGTATCTCAATTTTTTTTCCCATGTAGATTTGTCATATTGGATATATTTGGGTTGTATTTAGTTCCTAGGGTTTGTATAAGATAATTTTAATTTTTTGTATTGGAGTTGAATTAAAGTTCTAGTGGATGGTACTTGCATTTGTTCAGTAGTTGTTTGTCCACATAGTTAGATTTTATTATATCATATTGGGTTATGCTACATTTAGGTTAAATGGTGTAGCTAGAATTTGCATGAAGTGGTGGTGGAATGGTGTTATACTAGTAAGTAAACTAGTGAAGTAATGTTATTTTGTAGGTACCTATGTATTGTGAGGTATTGTGTCGTCTAGAGAGACAGTGAAAGAAGTATCTTCCAGCACGCGCTAAGGATAGGCATGTTCCCCCGCCACTTTTGGTGCCACATTGCGAGTGTGGTGAACCGGCTGAAGTGCAGCAATAGGTGGAGTAGTACAGCGGCCTGTGCGTACTACATGTGCAAACA
This sequence comes from Eleusine coracana subsp. coracana, assembly GCA_032690845.1. Lineage (NCBI taxonomy): Eukaryota > Viridiplantae > Streptophyta > Magnoliopsida > Poales > Poaceae > Eleusine > Eleusine coracana. The sequence continues at coordinate 50,624,083 of CM064430.1, forward strand.
AAAGCATTCTTCTGATATATCGGGGGTGAGATATTTGTTTGATTCCTTAGAGTAATAATTTATTTCCCTGTAACTATTTCGTGATAGTCATTTCCCTAAACTCTGTTGCAGTGTCATTTCTTCTAGTGGATTGATGGTCCTGAAAAGTATGATCCTCGTATCATGCTGTTTCCATACAATGAGCACAAGACGTGTCCGTACGAAAAATTTCAGCATTGGGTTCCTCCTCCTCCTAACCCGGAACCAATGACGGAGGCGGAGAAGCTAGAGGTTTCCATCATTCACATGAATAACCCACCTCTTTGTAAGTGTGGGTACCGTTCCGAGTTAGAAATTCCACCTGAGGAATTGAGCTATGTGCCATTCTTTCGTTGTGCCCGAGTTAGAAATGTAAGTGAAATACTTATATTGAATGAAAACTATGGTAGTCGTTCTTATTATGAGAATATTGTTATGTTGTAGGATGGCTGACGATTTTGTGACTTTCAGGAGTATGTGTATGGATGAAAGCCAATTTGGGCAGAGGTTGCTGCCGAGGCTGGTGATCTTCAAGATTACATTGACGGGACAAAAAAGGCACCACTTCAATGGCAAAGGACTCCTTTATGTCAATGTGGTGTTGTGGCAAAAAAGGGTGTGGTTCCTTCTGAACTTGGTTATGATTACTTTTGTGGGAACACTATCGGTGACAACCAATGGGTACGTTGAGAATGTCGGTGATTATTTTAAATGACATAGTTTTTTTTTGAGATTATCTACTAACTAACCATGTCAAATATGTTGCCATGGTAGGAGACAAGAAGATGCGATTGGGAGTCTTTCCGTGGCAAAAACAAGCTCATGAAGGAGGCGATGATGATGAGACCTGACAAGCAAGCAAAATTTTTGCAGGAAAGAAGAGTTGCTATCCGAGAGGAATATGGTATTAGAGGTTCACCTGATTGGATCATAAGAACTATTCAGTCAGAGATGGACACTGATGTAGAGGGTGCTCTGTTGTACTCAAGAAGAAATAAGGACCAGTACCCCACAGCGTCTGAGTGGGTTACTTTGTCCGAGTTCATGAAAAAGAGGAGGGAATTGCTAGGTGGGCCGGTTGGAAGGACAGGATAGAATTACTGGGGTGCAGAAAAATGTGCTTGTTGGTCGTTACTACGCACCCACTTATATACCGCAAGAGTACGATGTACAATTGTAGCACTTTTTCCCTTAGAGTATTCCAAGGTATTATCGAACCACTGAGACCTTAGTGATAATTAAACAAAACTAATAGTAAAAGATCTAATCAAGGCTACTGTCAAGTTCAGGTTGTATGAAGGGGAGACTGGCCAGCGCAAAGGTTCACCAGACAGCAATTCTGTTGTTGCGCCGATCGGCGTAGGGTTGAGCCGATCGGCACTGTTGCGGATCTAAGTTATTGAGCCGATCGGCACAGGTGTTGAGCCGATCAGTACTGTTGTGGATCTAAGTTATTGAGTCGATCGGCGTAGGTGTTGAGCCGATCAGTACACCAGCGAAGTTGAACTAGAGTGCAAGTCAAAGCCAAAGCTAAAGCTTTCCGAGCGGCTCCTGATTTATCGTTGCCGAGAGGAAACCCTTAATCACGCGAGTATCTTACCCTACTCAACTATCCAATAGTGCTGCGCAGGTTTAGTGTTGTCACCGCTAAACCACACTACCGGCATCATCAAGCAACCATAATCAATATAATATTTGAATACTATCCTAATCACCACGATTAAAGATAATATCAACTTACTTAGTCTAGAACTAAGCAATGAGAATAAGCACATGCATGATCATAGAATCAAGATAGACAAATCACCAAAACCATCATCAACATATTTAATCATCCTTGAGATACATAGAGTAAGATTTATTACCGTCGAGATGGCCTACCTTGACGGATCAACTCTTACACCAATGGTTCTTGAAACTCAACTAGAGATCTATTCTAACGGGGCAAGCCCCGGTGGCTCTAACTCACGAATCTGTTGTCCCTCTGTTGCCTCCTCCTCGGGGTTTCTTATCGCGGCTAGGGGTTACAAGTATATATAGGGGTTCTACTCGTGAAGGACTCGGTTTCTAGCAAATAAGTCAGTTGTGCCGATTGGCACAAGCCGTGTTCTCTCTGGTTTTTGCTCCGAGTCGGTTCCTCTGTCTTCCACAGCTGCCATGTGGGCCTTTTCCTTTGAGATAAAGTCTTGTACCGCATGATGAGATCTTGAAGTTCCATAAATCTTCTAAGCAAATATCTTCAAGTGTCTTACGCAGATAAACTTCCATAAACATCAGATAAACTTCCATCGGAATGAGCCTTGGTCACTTCTATGGGGCCAAAATACCCTTGCGCCGATCGGCTCATGAGCTGCGCCGATCGGCGCACTGGGCTTCTTTAGTGCTTTTTGTTGGTTCTAGACTCCTGTCTTGTCCAGCATCACTTTAATAACCAATTTTACCTGTTTCTGCAATAAAGCTCCAAAACAACGTATATACAAATATATAGGTAATATCATAGGTAAATGGCCTAAATTAGTATCAATTATACTCTAATTGGGGTGATATTCACATATAAAGGGGCACTTGGGAAGTGCCAACAGTTCCCCCACACTTAAACCTTTACTTGTCCCAAGTAAAATAAAAGAGAGAAAAATCAAAGAACATACTCTTCTTATCATGAACGATATCTTAAATTTGCAAATGTTGAGCATTGTTCTATTGTAGTGTATTTCATATTAGTATTCAGCAAAATAATTCAAATATAGGCATAAAGCTCAAAGTTTCTCTCCAAAGTAAAAGATCATGTCCAACTCACAAATTATAACTTTTCCACACATGTAAATCACTTAAAAGATTGTTGTGAATATAAAGAATCTATCTTCCAAATAATCCAAGGCAATAACTCATCTTTCAACCTATATACTACACCATAATGATCAAATAATATTAATGTAAGGCTTATATGAGTAGCTTGGTAAAATAATTCAAGGATTGCAAACATAAATCAACAATATATTGTAAAGCTAGGAGATTATTCTTTATTGGAATTACAAAAACTTAACAAGATGGCCAAAGAAAATTTAGGAAAGGACTCACACTTTGGATATGTGGACATGTGCATCAAAAATTTAATCTTGGAAGAAAAAGGAACTCCCATTATCAGATTGCACATGGTTGAAATGATTCATGACTATATTAGAATGGATTTCGAGAATAATCATGTCATATACCACCCCTCCCACACACTTAAAATTTTGCTAGTCCCTTAGCAATCAACAGAGCATTTTTTTTACTCTCTGCTTCGTCGATCGGTTCAAAACGGCGCTGATCGGCTCTCAACCTGAATTTATCAGCTTTTGTTGGTATTTGATTCATCTGGCTTCAAAATTTATTCAAAGTTCAAATACAGCCAGAAACATAGGATGTGGTCAAGGAATGATACTCAACAAGACTTTGTTTTTAAAATAGAATACTCAGCAGAATTGGAGATTTGTATGAGTAATTCAAGGCCAAAAGGATACACAAGGATTTGGCCATCCTAGTAAAGTTCATACAAAAAGAATTAAAACCTAACCAAACTCTACCATCAATTTAATGTTTATCTTCATATCAAAGGTTCATGAGTATTGCTCAAAATATGGCATTGGTAGGTGAGGATTTTGGAAATAATAAATTCCAAAGTTCATAACATAAAAATTTATTTATAAAAAGATTGGTACTAAGTTAACATCACGAATTGGACAATGCAAATGAAGCACATGGGTATTCAGAATTGCTCCACATAAGAAATATTTGTTGAATAATCATTAAGTGTAAGTTTAAAATTTTATTCAATGCTCAACATTATTTGATCTTCATCAACACTTTTCAAGAAAGAATAGGTAATTCAATTCTTCTAAAAGAGCATAACCGCCACCATTATATTAAGATCGAAACTTGAATACATGGTGATGATTTTTGCACACACTTGCATTAAAATAAAACTACTACTAACACACATGCATGAAAATAAAACTACTACTAATACACCTGCATAAAAATAAAACTACTACTAATACACCTGCATGAAAATAAACACACCCGATACATGGTTTCCTAACCCGTTCACACACACATAAGCAAATAAAGAAAAAGATTGCAAAAGATAAAAGAAAACACAAACCGAGAAACCGATACATATGCCCACTCCTAGGCACTCTAATCAAGCGGAGGTGGAGACGATGGCAGATCAAAGCCATAGCACCGCGCCTTGAGTCGCTCAAACTCCTCCACGTGCTCGATGTGGTGCATGTTGTTGTCGAGGTACCCCTGCATGGGCATGAAGAAGTCTGTACCGGGCACCGGAGGCACCACAGGTACCCGTCCTTGGTACCTATAGTCAACGCCTGTGCTGAAGTAGGGTGCGCCGACCGGCGCGCCGCCTGCGTTGACCGGCACAGTGGGCTGTGAACCGCCCGCTGCGTCGCTCCATCCTGTCTGATACTGCTGAGGCACTTGGCGTGACCCCCATGAGTTCCACTCACTGATGGCTGTTGTAGATGTCGCCGGTTGTCGAATCCACCCACGGCGGTCCCTGAGAACTTGACCCCCCTCCAGGAGACCTTCCTTAAGCCAGTTTCCTCCCTCTAGCTTGCGAGGGAGAAAAACTCCTAGCTCCGCACATGGGAGCCTAATGTTGGTGCCGCCGACATGGAAGCCGGCGCGAACACTTCCCGTGACAATGTTGCCATGAGTCATATTCTCGCCGATCTCTGTCGCGAGCTCCCACTTGTCTTCGTGTCCTCCCGGTCCGTCGTCACCGCAGACGTGGGCTGTCAGGCATTGAAGATAGCTCCCAAAGGCCAACTTCTTGCTCTTCTTGTCCCTCTTCTCGAACCAACCCCGCACCATCACCGACATAGGGTTGCAGTGAGACGAGCTTATGATGGTGTTGAATAGCAACCACAAGTCCGCATCGGTGATGTTGCTAGAGTCAACCGTGTCGCATGTGCACGCCACCAACCACCAATGGAAGGTTTGAATGGTCGGGTTATGGATGTTGTCGCGCTTCATCTCTTCGACGAACGAGAGCCGCCTCCAAAAGGAGTCCAACTCCCCACATCCCAAGATGCCGGCTACATCGGCGTTGGTGTCAAAGTCGAAGGCTTGAGCCGCCGCCTCCATGGTCACCATGTAGCTAATGTCATGGACGCGGAAGTTGATGGCCTCGTTGCCGTAGTCATCGGAGCCAATCCTCATTGTAGAGGCAACCTCGGTAATGATGTCGATGTTGAAGTCCATGGGGAGATGGTTGAAGTCCACCCAACCGAGATTGTCTAGCATCCTCCTTATATCCTCCCACATGCCGATCGTGGTGAGGAAGGTCTCGTCCATATCAAAGTTGGGGACGAACCTTCCCCTCACTGCGAGGTAGTGTTGCTGTTCCTCCGTGCTCAGGAGAGTAAAGCCCTCCTCCACCATGCACGGCACGAATGTCGGCGATGGTGGTGATCTGGGAACCCCACGGCTTCCCACCGTTTGGCTCCTCGTAGCACGCCCCGTCGGAAGGGGCGCACCGAAGACGGAGTGGCGGGCGCGGATCTCGTATGTTGCCGCTACCAAGTCGGTGGATGCACCACCCACCGACATGTCACCGCAAGTGCCGGAGCCCCCCCTAGCCGAGGAGTCACCACTCGGTTCACCACTGCCGCCTGAACTGCTTCCCCGGCGTAGCCTCTTGCCCAACTTGCCGATGGAGGAGCGGAGACGATCCATCCGCGAGGATTGCGGAACGTGTGTGAGATCGTGGGTAGTGGGGAAGGTGGAGAGATTACCAGGATGGTATGCTGAACTAGGGGCGCCTGGCCTCCCTTTTATACTGTGGAAAACTTCCAGGAGAAGGACCAGCCCAAAATTTCCAAAATTTGCGGTTGCGCCGATCGGCACATTTCAAATTTTGAATTCTCTAACCGCTCTAGTTCCTGATTCTCCTCCCTTTCGTTGTTTTGATCCTTTTCGTCTTTTCCTAGTATACCATGTCGGCTGGCAGGGGAACAACACGGAATCCCGTTGTCTTGATTGACTACGCTGATCGGCTCTGGCCAGCGCCGATTGGCGCACCATCTCTTTTTCAGCTTTTATTCAATTCCATGTCTCCTCTGCACTGGAAACCTGCATAAAAATCATACCTGTTCCTAAGAATCAGTGCCTGTCGAATAGGTGGCCAATTTGGGTATAGCATGGGTACCAGCGCCGATCGGCGCAGGAGTGCACCGAACGGCGCAAGTTCCTTGCACCTCGTCTTCTGATCTGGCTCTGATCCTGATGTCTTGTGTTCATTTCTTTCATATAATATCCACTCTTCCCACTGTTCCTGTAGCATTGGCACACGAAGCGGGGCCCATCTGGTGACAGCGCCGATTGGCGCAATGTCTTGCGTTGATCGGCGTGGTGTCCACTTTTGCTCCTGGCCCCTTGCTTCTTCGCTAGATGTCGCACTTCATCTTGAAACTAGTTTCTAAAAATTGATGTGCTGGTTGGCTTTTAGCTCCACTTCCATTCTGGGCGTCGTCAGCCTTCTGTCCTGACTTGTTATCAATGCGCCGATCGGCGCATGAGTGCGCCGAACGGCGCAAGCTCTGTTCCTTCCTGTTTTTGGTCTTTTTCTTTTATTCCTGTGTCATTAGTTTACAATATATATATATATATATATATAGTTTTGCACAAATAAACAGACAACACAGGAGCATACAAGAATTAAGCACACACTTTTTCTAATTCTTTCATTCGGGAGATTGTTTTTATTACAAGAAAGCAAATTAAAAACACCGGGTTGTCCTCCCGGCTAGAATTAATTAACTAAATGAGACGGGTTGCCCTCTCGCAAACACTAAACAACTTCTAAATCTCCCGACAATTGGGTTGCCTCCCAAGAGCGCTCTAATTATTTAGAGGTCAAAGAGCTTGACCTCCCCGCGAGCAATCAATCCTTAGTGTCGCAGTGTGGGGTGTAAGACCGCGACACTTACACTTGCTCCAAGATCCTCAGCAGGGTTGAGCCGATCGGCGCAGGGTTGAGCCAATCGGCACTGTTGCGGATCTAAGTTGTTAAGCCGATCGGCGTAGGTGTTGAGCCGATCGGTACTATTGCGGATCTAAGTTGTTGAGCCGATCGGTGCAGGTGTTGAGCCGATCGATAGACCAGCGAAGTTGAACTAGAGTGCAAGTCAAAGCCAAAACTAAAGCCAAAGCTAAAACTCACCCGTGAGTAGCCAGATATCTACTAGTGAGATCGTAACCAGATAGTCTAATTAAACAGCATCATAATGGATAATTACATGGATCAATGAAAACCTATAATGAATAAGACCACCCTGCTTTCCGAGCGGCTCCCGATCTATCACTGCCGAGAGGAAACCCTTAATCACGCAAGTGTCTTACCCTACTCAACTATCCAATAGTGCTGCGCAGGTTTAGTGCTATCACCGCTAAACCACACTACCGGCATCATGAAGCAACCATAATCAATACAATGTCTGAATACTATCCTAATCATCACGATTAAGATAATATCAACTTACTTAGCCTAGAACTAAGGAATGAGAATAAGCACATACATGATTATAGAATCAAGATAGACAAATCACCAAAACCATCATCAATATATTCAATCATCCTTGAGATACATAGAGTAAGATTCATCACCGTCGAGATGGCCTACCTTGACGGATCAATTCTTACACCAATGGTTCTTGAAACTCAACTAGAGATCTATTCTAACGGGGCAAGCCCCGGTGGCTCTAACTCATGAATCTGTTGTCCCTCTGTTGCCTCCTCCTCGGGGTTTCTCATCGCGGCTAGGGGTTACAAGTATATATAGAGATTCTACTCGTGAAGGACTCAGTTTCTAGCAAATAAGTCGGTTGCGTTGATCGGCGCAGGATTGCGCCGATCGGTGCAAGCCGTGTTCTCTCTGGTTTCTGCTCTGAGTCAGTTCCTCTGTCTTCCACGGCTGCCATGTGGGCCTTTTCCTTCGAGAAGTATTGTACCGCATGTTGAGATCTTGATGTTCCATAAATCTTCTAAGCAAATATCTTCAACTATCTTGTGCAAATAAACTTTCATAAACATCAGATAAACTTCCATCGGAATGGGCCTTGATCACTTCTATGGGCCAAAATACCCTTGCGCCGATCGGCTCATGAGCTACGCCGATCGGCGCACTGGGCTTCTTCAGTGCTTTTCGTTGGTTCTGGACTCCTGTCTTGTCCAGCATCACTTTAATAGCTAATTTTACCTGTTTCTATAATAAAGCTCCAAAACAACACATATACAAATATATAGGTAATATCATAGGTAAATGGCCTAAGTATCAATTATATTCTAATTGGGGTGATATTCATATATAAAAGGGGCACTTGGAAAGTGCCAAGAAGCCACTACTACCTTGCAGGATCTTGCAAACCCTTTGGTGCAGGAGCAATGTAGGATTCAGAAGTTGAAGAAGCTGGAGGAGGTTAGGCAGCAAGAAGCCGCACAGGCCGCTGCATATCATGAACTTCGCTTGCGTGACCCGTCTTCAAGTGAGTCTTACTTTGCAAGACTATACGAGAGTTGTAGGAAGGAAAAAGAGGAACAAGCTCGGGCTGTAATGGTTTTAGGGGTAAGTAATTTATGTGAGACGAAAGAGGGGCCCGTGGAGACTCAAATATGGATGGGGCAAATGACTCCGAAGGTAAAACTTCATTAAGATGTGCTAAGGCTGTCACGTGCCTCCTGCCACCTACTCATGAAATAGTAGTTGCATTTGTGAAATGCAAATTCCACAATACCCGCTATAGGCATTGACCAGATACCTTTCAACACATTGTTAAACACTTTAGAGACATTTGTTGTCATAGTGCCGTACCTGCACCCTTCTTCATCAAATGCAAGTGCCCATTTCGCCTTCTCACGCATTTGATCCCTTAACCATGTTTTTGCATCATCATTTAGAATCTTTTCCAATTCCCTAAGGTTGTCATCTAATTTCTTCACCTCCTTTAACTTGCAGAGAACCTTCAACCGCTTTATTACCTCCTTACTAGACTGCTTACGCCATATGTTTGCAGCAAAGTGCCGCATGCACCACTGATGAACAAGCGGAGGATATCTGTCCAAATGGTCATTAGCAGCATTTAACAAACCTCGATGCCTATCTGATATCATGCATATTGACCGACCAGGACCAATCACTTCACGTCAAACACGAGTTATGAACCATGACCAACTCTCGTTGTTCTCTGACTCTGTGATTGCAAATGCAATAGGCAATAGCTGGTCCTCAGCTGTGATCCCAATGGCGATCATCATAGTTGCCGTGTACTTGCCGGTCAGGAAGGTACCATCCATGCTTATGATGGGTCTACAGTGTTTAAACGCCTCCACGCACTAGGGGAAGCACCAAAACACCCGTTTCATGACAGGATACTTAGTTCCATTGGAACGTACCAAGAACTTGCCACCTGTATCAATCAAGCATGTTGTGCTAGGGTTGAAATAATTAATTGCATTGAGAACCTCTAGAACCCTTGCATAGGAATCCTTCCAACCACCCTACAATTTGGCCATTGCATACTGTTTTGCCCGCCACGCTTTGCTGTATTTAACCCGATAATTAGTGATCGCATGGATGGACTCAATGAGAGAAGAGACGATCACATCAGCATCACCCCACACTATACCCAATATGCGATGACCCAAATAGCGTGTGGTGCATTGAGAATGAACTTGTTCAACCTTAGCAGAACCACATGTGTGGGGTTGTCGTACTCTGGATACTCTCCACCTTTGGCCCCCAGATTTCTGGAGTCGAACCCAAACACCCCATGAGCAGCGATCATGTTGGCAACGGATAGTGTATCTCGAATCCTTGTTCGACCTTGTCACATTGTAAGGTCGATGGTGGCGCACCGCATAATCCTGAAAGAAGAACTTCACCTCATTCAAAGTATCAAAAAACATTCCTTTCCAAATAATTGGTTGAGTAACATCATGTGCAGTTTTGGAATATATGAAACCATCCGCACATACAGCGCGCTCCATGTGACTCACGTCCATGTGGTTCAGAGCCGTAGGTAAATTGACATGAAGCCGCTTCATGGCTCTCAATTCAGCTCTAGAAAAATTGGCAGACCAATTAATCTGGACATTCCCACTACTTTCGCCAATTGGTTCACTATCCAATCCAACTGGGTTCCCTCGAGGTTGAGCGCCAACCTCTTCGCTGTAATATCTCTCACCGTCATCAGTATCACCATCATTTTCATCACTCTCACCATCGTCGCTTGTATCGTCCTCATCACTACTGCCGGATGTATTGTCCTCCCCGTCATGGTCATCCATATTACCGCCATCACTATGACCCTCCTCTTGAAAAGCATCGTCACTAAAATCATTATTCACAAATGCAAGTGGAAATACTTCATTGTTCAGTTGCGCGAATGTTTCGACTGTTCCGCCATTTTCGGCATTTGCCATTGTCAATCCTTCATTCAATGGACTGCCCGACAAATCACCACATGACCGACGTTCAGGTGGAGAACAAGGTACGTCTTGAGTCATGTTCTCAACACCATCAATATCCAAACTCAACAGTAAAGGTTCTACGTCCGCAACATTATCACGAATTACTACTTCAGCAACCACCTCCACAACTTTAACTGGGCTGTCCCTCAAACATTCTTGATACAATTTCCACTCATACTCTGATGCCAACTCAAGAATAACATAACGAGGCCTACCACCACCACCAGCATCAAACCTCCCACGCAACCTAACATCACAATCAACCCCAATTGTTTCTTTCACTCTGTCCACAACCTCACTAAATTCCGGCGGTTTGACAAATATCAACACTTGCTCTTTCATGTTATCAAATTCATTAACCTCGTTAACAGTTCCATTGGTAAACAATTGTATCACACGATTCATCTACAACACAAAGCCACATTACCATTAAAAATTATATTACTAAAATTAATAATGCATCAACCTACAACACACATACCTACACCATAAGATTATGTGTTCACCTAAAATTAAAGCAATGCAATGGTAAAATAATCTAGAACCCTACATTATAGATATGTGCACACCGATTACAATAGAATCAACCACATTATGCAAACAGTAAGTCGACACTAAATCAACCTAACCCTAGCTACCCCTAAATATAGAGAGAAAATCAAATCCGTTCGATTCAAGTGAGGGAGTTACCTTCAAGCATCAACCCCGGTGAGTTTGGGGCTCCTCCGCCAAGAATCGAGGTCATGGCAATGGAGGAACTGCCGGGCGACGCGGGTGAGAGAGAGAGAAACAAGCGTCGGCACGAGGAGGAAGAAAGGAGAAGGAAAATGGAAGAGGGGCTCCAGCGCCGAGTACATACCCGCTTGGTCACGCCCAATAGATGGGCGCGACTAAGTCACGCCATATGACTTGGCGTGACTGAGCGCGGGCCCCAGGTGGGCTAGACACGGACGACGTGGCCACCGGTCGCGCCATATGCATGGGCGCGACCGTAGTGTCTCATCGCGCCTCATAGTTCGGTGTGACCAAAAGGGCCAGAGCATGCAAATTTAGTTGGGGGGCAGGGGCTATTTGAAAAAATTTAGATGAAAAAGGGCCAAATAAAAAAAAATTCTGGGGACCTGCTATACATAGGCCCGCGCTATGTGTAGGTTACACAGCGCGGTCCATTAAGACTCATAAATCATATATGGTTTATCCCTTTATATATTTTATTACTATTTTTTAAATATTATAAAAATATAAGTTATACATATATTTACTATTTTTAGTAAATTATTTTATTAAAATTTTTTATATTGAAACAATAAATATTTATTATGAAATTAATCTATATACATTGTTGGACAAATTTATATATACCCCTGGAATAATTCAAATACTCAGTTGAAACAATTCATATATACAGTTGGAACAATTGATCTTTACTATTGTAATAATTTTAAAATATTTAAAAATATTTTTTAAAAAATTAAAATTCATAAACAAATAGTTTTTATTTGTAGAAAAATCACTATTTACTACTAGAACTACTGCTTGTGTCCACTGAAACAATTTATTTTACTATTAGAATACTTTTATAAAATTTTAAATTAAAAATTTAGAATTTAAAATTTGAAAAATATTAGAACAATTGATTTTTACTATTAGAACAACTGGTTTTTATAGTTAGAATAATAAAAAAATTTAAATTCAAAATTTTTATAATTTTATAGTCATGTTGGATCTCATTTTACTGCATTAATTTCGAAGATTATGGTGATTCAAATGGATTCGAAGACAGATTTATATTTTAACAGAAAAATCAATTTGAAAATTAAAAAATAAATTTACATCCTTTGCCCAATCAAATAACGCTACGTGTAAGCTACATGTAATGCGCGCTACATATAGGAAACGCGGAGGTAGTGAGGTGCCACCATCGGCTTTGGCCCATTTCACGCCATGCAAGATATTGGATTGAGGCGCCACCATCAGCTTTGGCCCATTTCAATCATTGAGCCCAGTTTCAAAAGTCCCGTCTTCCACAATTGGTGAGAACAAGAATTTAAGAAGACGAGAACTCACAATGATAGGATAGTGACTATCTGTTAGTTAGCTACTCCCTCCGTTCATATTTAGTCGTTTTAGAGTTACGGACGAGAAATAAGGAGAAGTAAAAAGATGGATGCACTAAAAACAAAAGAGAGAGATAGAGAAAGAGATGTAGTGAGAAAGAGAATATTGTATTAGGAAGAGAGAATGACATATAATTAGAGAAAAGTTGAAAATCTTAGAATGATATGTAAATGTGAATGGAGGGAGTAAAATTCATTTTGGTTTCAATCAGTTTTTCTTTGACCAACACGTAATCAACATGAGTGTTGAGAATCGGCTGAACTTATTTCCTATTCCACTCGATTATTGCTTAAATTTTACTTTAATCAATAGTTGACCAATTTTTCAAAAGAAATCAGTTGATTTTTCCTTCATGCATGTATGAAGCAGAAAACTCAAATAGTATAGCGTATGATTGAGGCATCGGTCAGGCAAATTCGTGTCCAATAAAATAGTAAATGAAATAAACAACAAAATTCTTGAAATGAGAAAAATATAGATTTTAAAGTAATGAAGAAAGTGGAATCAAAGAACAAATATAATTTGTCTTATTACTGTGCCATAAATGTATGAAATTAGTCATGTTTCAATAGCTTTATTTTACTAGTCAAACAACACTGTAGTGTTGAATCAGACCAAGACGGTTCAACTACGTGCAAAAACACTGACGGAAATGAGATCAATTTTTAGCTGATAAATCTCTATATATCTAAAACACGTATGTTTTTATACACAACAAAATTCTTGAAATGAGAAAAATATAGATTTTAAAGTAATGAAGAAAGTGGAATCAAAGAACAAATATAATTTGTCTTATTACTGTGCCATAAATGTATGAAATTAGTCATGTTTCAATAGCTTTATTTTACTAGTCAAACAACACTGTAGTGTTGAATCAGACCAAGACGGTTCAACTACGTGCAAAAACACTGACGGAAATGAGATCAATTTTTAGCTGATAAATCTCTATATATCTAAAACACGTATGTTTTTATACAAAATAGCCATGTCACGTCATCTATGAAACGTGAACTGGTGGATCTCTTCTTGAAGAAATACAAAGAGTTGAATGTGCATATGTAACAATTATTAGATCAAGATCCTTCCAGAAGTAAGCTATTGTTTCCTGGTCCTTCCACCATTCCCTACAACTTATATTTAGACCCTTCCTTGATAAATATTTTAATGCTAGGTCCTTCCACCTCTACAAGTTCTCTCTATCCCCTTTGTGAATGTGTAATTTGTTTTCAGTACTTCCACCTTTGAATTTTGCAGGAAGGTCCACTAAATAATAAAAAAATAAACTATTCAAATATTGTCTCCTCAATTCAACCACTCCATCTAACTCTACTGTCTAAAACGTGTGTGTTTCCATCCAAAATAGCCATGTCATGTCATCTATGAAATGTGAACCGTTAGATTTCCCTTTGAAGAAACACATAGATTTGGATATGCATATGTACAATTACATCAAGATCCTTCTTGAAATAGCTATTGTTTTTTGGTCCATCCACCATTCTCTATAATAACTTATATCTAAATCCTTCACTGATAAATATTTTGATCCTCTATCCTTCTACCTCCACAAGTTTTATCTGGCTGCTTTGTGAATGTGTAATTTGTTTCCAGTGCTTCCACCTCCAAATTTTGCAGAAACATCCACTAAATAATAAAAAATAAACTATTCAGATTTTTTCTCTACAGTTCAACCACTCCATCATAATAAAACTGAAAACAAATGCACAAAGGAAGAGAGTATAATACAACTACGAAACTTTCTCATGCAGTTAAAACATTCCTAATCTTCAAGAAAGATTAAAAAATTGTTAACCTATGAACTTAAGGTATGAGAATCATCTTTTTGTAGTTTTCTTTTATGAATAACTATCTTGATTATTTTGAATTGTATTTAGTAATCCATTTGATCCAATTGGAAAAATCTCATCATCAAGAAAAGATTCAATATTAATTATTTGTGCATCTTTTGAATAAAAAGGAATCTTTCAATTCTTTTGATATATAGATATAACAAATCTTCTTGTTAAAATAAATCAAATATCTATATGTTGCGTAGGCATATAACAAGTATAAACAATGAAGTTTGATTTGATTGTTAGCTACAAATGTATAGAAAAAATATTGAGAACTAAAAGATCATTAAAAATCAATTAGAACAGTGACAATGAAGCAGTAAAGTGATATAAAACTCGCATAATTTCTTTCTTTCCACATCACTAACTTATAGTTTATTTTACATCTAAATGTTATTCTAAAATCCTATTTTAAAAATATTCAGGATAAACTAATTTTGTTATCATAATATCTCGCTTTTAAAAAAGTAATGATGGAACACATCTTATTTATTGCATAATTTTAGCACATCGTTCATCTATGTCCACAAATAAATATGGTTATGAATAAACTTACAATATAGTTTGATTAAAGAAATATTGAGTTAGAGAATTGTTGTATTATATTGCTATTTATATAATCCAAATAACTATGCATCATAACTGTAGTTGTGAAATCTGTCTAAAAATCATAATTGTATCACGAAGCTAAAGAAAAGAAATATAGTACACGCAACAACGCCTTGTCGCGCGATAACTCTAGTATTTATTAATTATGTATTATCAGATCCAAGCCCTTTGAAACTAAATCTCAAATGCTCAGGAGGAGGTTTCAGATATGTTAGAAAAAGTTATTTCTATTTGAAGAGTGACTAACCACATAGATAATTTCACATTAACCTATCATTTTTTTTTTATCCAATTCAGGACTTTTCTTGGGAAGTTCTCCAAAGAAATTTGAATAATATAGATTCATACATAGCTCAAAGTTCTTTATTGATACAATAGTATACCTTGAGGATAGGGAGAGAGGAAGGGAGCCAAACAAAGAACAAATAAATATCAAGATTTATTCTTAGCACTAGATATAGGGTAGTTCACCTATGATGATTTATATATAAGAGAGGGGTATGCGCGTGATCGAGAGACGATGGTACATAACACAAGATGCCGATTTATACATGTTCAAGTCTCCTAGAGGATAATAACCCTATGATGTGTTATATGGTATTTGTATTGATATGTCTAGATCATATATCTAGACGAAGAGGGTAGACCTAGACGTGATGTCTAGTTCTTTGTTATGACCAATGCCCCTTTGAGTGAGGCCCCTGACCTGCCTCATATATCTGGGAGACAGGGTTACAAGGTGGAGTCCTAGTCGGTCTACTATACATATCCAAGTGTGACTCTATCTCTACTTTACTTTTATATGAGGTACCTCGGGTATATGTCATCGACAGAAGCCCCTGAGAGTCTTGCAAGCTTGATGATAATTTTTAGTAGCTTCCTGACTGGTTTATGTCATGTAGAATACTTCACCTTTATATCAGCGAGCTTATGAGAGTCTCAAAGATCAATATGTCTTCAAGAAATCAATTGGTGCGCCGAATAGGTGCACCTAATTAGGTGTAGCCCCTGACTCTTGTAACATTTGGAAATTGCAAATAATGTAAGAGTCCAAAATAAGAATAGTCGTGTTGGCTCTCTTTAAGGAAAAATTACTTGAATCATCAAATCCGAGTGATAAATAACTCAGTAGAATGACACCAATCATTGCCAAGTGTTATATGATATACTTGGTGACATCAATCACAGCCTAGTGATATTAAGTTCAAACGGGTGACATCAATCACAATCGAGTGAACATGGTCTCATGACATCAATCATAGATAAATGATATAAACTTTGGCCAAGTGGCCTATGAGTGATTATGAATCAAACGGATGACTTCAATCACAGCCGAGTGAACAAGGCTTTATGACATCAATTATAGCCAAGTACTAAGTTACCATGACTTCAATCATGATTAAGTAACCTTTCCTTAAGAATGTTAATCACTCATATCTTTGAGTTTTATTTTCACTATTCTAGACGGACTTCAATCTGTCACGTGATGCTCGATTTTCGCGTATATGACCATCAAATCAAAGTGACATGATCATTAAATCATGCTTTTAATAATTATGATATCAACCATTTTTGATAAAGCACTTCTCTTCAAAAAAGCACACATTGATAGAGTGACCATCAAGCCAGTGTTATAAGATTATCAAATCATATATTTTTATATATTATGACATCAACCATAATTTTGATAGAAAATGCTTCTCTTCAAAGAAACCGCCGAGACAATCGCCGTTATGAGTGGCTATCGTGCTCAACTCAGAATATCATATACGAGTGGCAGCGGCGCTCATCTCAAGACGATAAGGTCGAGTGAAGAAGGCAGTCAAGATTGTTGTAGCTGTTGTCCACTGATGATGTGATGACTGGGTGAAGCCGACGATCTGATATGTGACCGACCGATGGTGGCGGTCAGAGCTGGTGTAACCGTCTGATGAAAACAGTCGGAGCTGTAAGCCAACTGATGAAGGCAGTCGGAAATGGCATGGTCGATCGATGAAGGTGGTCGGAGCTATAAGCCGACCGATAAAGTCGAGAAAATCACTCTATGTCGAGTGGTATATCCACCTATCTATCATAAATGTTCCTGATAATAAAGGAAATTAAAATAATTTGTTATAATTAACATTATTTGCTTGGAAACTTATTTTAAAAGCTAAATAAATCAGTCAACTAAAAAGTCAAATTTGCATCCATTTTTCTCCTTTGAATAGACCGACTGGCGCATAGTAACGTATTCACGTATTATCAACAAGACCGATCCACCATAGGATACTTAGGACAAAAGATAAAGAGCTTGGAACTCGGTCTGCCGTAACAATATCAGCCATAATTTATTCTTGTGTTGGAATCAGAACCAGCCCACACATGAGCTCTCGCAACTTTGGCTCTAACAAAAAAACAAATAAAATGTCAAGATTTATTCTCGATACTAGACATAGGATAGTTCACCTATGATGATTTATATGTAAGAGAGGGGTATGCGCGAGATTGAGAGACGATGGTAACATAAGATTTATATGTAAGAGAGGGGTATGCGCGAGATTGAGAGACGATGGTAACATAAGACGCTAATTTATATAGGTTCAGGTCTCCTAGAGGATAATAACCCTACGTCCTATATTCTGTGGTATTTGTATTGATATATATAGATCATAGATCTCGATGAGAAGGATAGACCTAGACGTGATGTCTAGTTCTATGTTATGACCTATGCCCCTTTGAGCAACGTTCCTGCCCCACCTTATATATCTGGGGAACAGGGTTACATGACGGAGTCCTAGTTGATCTACTATACATATCTAAGTATGGAGTCTATCTCTACTTTACTTCTATATGAGATTTCCCGGGTACATGTCATGTACATAAAAAAGCCAAAAAAAATCAAAGATAGAAAAGACCAGATTAGCAAGTACTCCCTCCGTATTTTATTTGTTGATGTCCGATAGTTCAAATTTGAACTACTGAACATCAACAATAAAAATATGGAGGGAGTATATACTAGACTACCCGTGCTTTCATTATAACAAAAAGGGACAATAAAGGCAGGTCAAAAGGCACTGTAGCAGCATGTATGGCATCTCGCCTCTACACTACTGTAGCTAAAAATAAAAGGCAACAATGGCAGATATTCTCTGGACGAAATCAACCATGACGGATATTAGTAGCGGCTTGTGACAATTTCACCCGCCGCTACCCATGAACCCCCAAAAAAAGAGGCCGCTGAACCGAAAGAGCCCACGCCGATCCACGCCTCAGGCCCGTCCGAATTCAGAGATGCCCCATCTCGCAACCACTGGGATCCATCGCTACTTGTTCGCCCAAGGAAGATGGTGGTCGCTGGCACCCTTCGACGTGGCCGGCTCCGCCCGTGCTTGGCCCGTCGGGAGAGGAGACGAGGAAGGCCGCCGCCGCCTAGATGCACGTGTGGCCACTACCGCCTAGATCCACGTGTGGCCACTGCCATCTTTCAAATCTGCGCGAGGGCACTGCCGCCCGCGTGCCTGTGGCCACCGCTGCCGCATGCGTGTGCACAATGTAACCCAGATCCGCACGTGGTGCCTACAGCTGCTGCCCGCGTGCGCAAGGCTGCCGCCACCGCTGCATGCGCGTGCCCGCCACCGCCCACGTGCTCATGGCCGTCACTGCCAAGTAGAGGAGGGCCCATGCTCACTGTGGGTTTGGGAGGAGGAGAGGCGGCGGCTGTAAAGAGAAAGAGAAGGAAAGAAGAAAAATAGGTTAGGGTTTGGAGAGGGTGAGGTTTTTATAGCTACCATGTCAGCTGGTTCAAATGAGCTAAAGAAAAAGAACACCTGGTCATGAGATATTTAGCGGCGGACTTGTGACCCACCCCTAAAAATCAAATTTTAGGGGCGGTTTACAACATGAGCCGTAGCTAAAACTTGTTTTACCACTGTAGCGGTGGGTGAATTTGAAATCACCATTACACACATTTTTGTATCACCGCTAAAGCTGTAGCTAAACCTATGGCAAACACCATAGAACTGGCGATTATATCGCATTTCTAAGAGTTTGTCAGTGTAACATAAATCTCTAATCTAATCATTGACTATAAAGTATAAACCTCATAGTCGAGAATGCCTACATAAATTGCATGGTATTCTATTTATTGTACCAATTTATTAGTGCAAGTTTACACTTTTTTTGAATATAAATGCTATCAATATATGATAATCTTGCATATTTTTGCTTAGTATAATTCTTAATACTTTATTGCAGAAACAGGTAACATCATGACATGTTAGACAAAACCAATATATTAAAGGTGCGTTTGGAACGGCTTATATATGAAGTGCTTATAAGTGTTTATTGTGTCAAAATTGCTTATAGTACTTCTAATCTTATTATAGCACAAGCAGTTAACCCGTTTGCCAAAACTGCTTATACTTATTTACTCAAACTGCTTATGTTGAGAAAGAGGACCACCATAAACACTAAAAGCTATATTTTGCTGCTTTGCCCAACGTGCTTATGATTATACAAAATAGCAAAGTGCTTACACCTTGTATGCACATTTACTATTTTGCTGTTTGACTATGTAAACTGCTTATTGAGCATAAGCACTTCCAATAAGCACTTGCATAAGTTGTATCAAACACACCCTAAGATCACAAGAGAAACAGAAAAGGTGAAAAATGCACAAAATACCCGGTTGGTCAATCAGGCAAGGGTTGACTTTGATCAAGATCATGCAACAGACATTCAAAAAGATTCCAAAACAAGAAATCAAATTAATAAAGTACCAATTCAGACTTCAAATTTCGTAGACCTCTAAACAATTGTTCGAAGAAGTGACAAACTTTCACACTCAATAACGCCTATTAAGAAGGTTCTGAATTGTTGGGCCAAACATATACTTATTTTTGTGCACATTCATATCCATCTTCTAAGGGAGAGTAGAGGCGGTGATGGAAGTGAGGAGGGAGAAGGAGAGGCGGTCAGAGGGAAAAAATATCTAAGGTACTGATCTTGGTTGGTGAAAGGAGGAGGAGTGGCAGTGGAAACTCTCTAAGTGGAGGATGGAGAAGAGGCAGCCCCCTTTGTCTATATATAGACCGCCCCATTTGTGCAGTAGCCGGCTATTCATGTGGCTTGCTACTGACAGTGGCAGTAGTGGGCTACACATGACTGACCGCCATTGCTATGACATTTGCAATAGCAGCCGCCTTCTTCTCAGCGGGGCCGGTTCTGAGATTTGGATGGCCCAAGGTGAAACAAGATAGAGAGGTCCCATTAACACAATAAATAAATCATGGAAGTAGAAATCATTGAATTATTATCGATAAATACTCATACATCATATATGACAATACCTGTGTTAGGATAACTTGCTTGTGCTGAAATAAGCATAAATTAAGAACATACTAACTAATCACTCATAAATTTATATGCCACTCATGATGCACTACATAATAAGTTCATAGGTAGAATACTTCTTTCCATGTCTTGGAGGACTGGATTAAATCAAATCACGAGGTGGTCATGGTAGCGGCAGTGCAGAATTGCAATTGTGGTAATGGAGAATGGCGTTCAAGCTTCTCACGGTAGGAGAAAGGCCAACAGATATATTTTGTGCCCGTTGTCTCGTATTGAGAATCCCAGCGCCATGCCAGGGAAAAAGCAAGCACTAGGGGGCGACGTTGTATACATCACAAATTCACAACGCCCTCGTGCAACTCAAGTTTTACTGGACAAAATCAATCTCACGATAACAGACTAGTAGCTGCAGGATTAGACGGACGACAAACTTCATATTCCAGTTGTTGAGACGATTTTTAAATCGGCCACGTATCTATGTGTGCCCTGGGAGGGCCCCACTGGGATTTGGGGGCCCAGGGCGACTGCCCTGCCTGCCCCCCTAAGGGCTGGGCCTGCTTCTCAGAATTTAAGTAGCCAGCCCAAGACGCCCATGACTTCAGTTTTCTTTTGGCTCAACACCACTACTAATCATTTTTTTAGCCGTGATAGATCTAAGTCGATAAAATGATGTCCACTAAGAGACTCTTATCTATTCTTCAGATTTCAATATTGTTTCTTGTAACAACCTATATCGACACACGGAGTTTGACATTAATCCTACACGCACAATCCCCCCCTCCCCCCCCCCCCCCCCCCCCCCCCCCCACACACACACACACACACATACACACAATGTGCTATAGGAAATTAAAGACGTAGAGTTCTGATACGTTTGAAAGTATGCAGGATCCTTGTGAACTTGGACTGCCCTCCATCACAAACAATCAGATAGGTTACGGTGAGTCGATATATGATGGTGAGCTTTGAGAGTTGCCTTGATAATGATCAACAGTGAATCTCACTCGGGCAGCTATCTTCCCCAGCATGCGATCGTCATTCCACCAAGGCATGGAATATTGTCTCAGCTAATGTATCACATGTGTCCCATGTACTTTTCATGGATCTTATATATGACAAGAAGTTTGAGGACTTCGTTTCTGCACAGTCACTAGCTTATTAATCAATCCCTTTAAGTTCTCACTTCATGATGGTTTACATATAGCAGAAATGAATGTCCTTTGAGTATTTCCATCAGGTGGTTATTAACAGTAGGCACTATAGGATGTACTAAAAATATCATAGGCCTATATAGAATATTATAGACACCTAGCCAAGTGCTTTGGAAGTTTTCACAATAGATCACAACAAACTTGTCTCATCTTATGTGCCTTTGAACTTCTTCATAACGACCCATTTGATGTAGAGAAGTATGGCCTTGTTTCCTCTCTAGTTTTATATTTTGTGGAAACCACAACCAGATGCACCACCACCACAAAAGGCTCTATTGTAGGCAATAGAGATGGTTGGTAACATCACCGCTGCTAAAGAATTGTACTACAGTGGCGGTTTGTTTCCTTCTAAGGATGTCCGCCACTATGAACAACTATTTTTAGCTATGTATACGTAGGGACCGACAGGCATACCCGCCTCTACAATGGATTTAACCGCCGCTATAGGGCCTTTTTGTTGTAGTGCATACCTAGGCGCGGTTCAGCAAACAAGGTCTGTGGTGATGGTGTTGGATAGTGGTTGGTGGAACTCAATTGTGGCGACGAAGTGTGTGTGTGTGTGTGTACTCATTGTTGATCACTCTTGCTTGAGATTGAATTGGCGGACGCATCTTCGTTGTTGTCAAACTTAAGCCGTGGGAGGCATGTCCATACATGGTGCTTGTAGTGGGGAAAAATGCATATCAGGATGGCCTCAACAAGGGGCAGAAGCACTAGGATTTGAACATCGTCTGGGAGGTCGATGATCTGGTCATGATAAATGCTAGAGTGGGAGAGCCTAGTGCGGATATTGGGTCCTGTCACACTGCCAACAAGGACATATGGATTGCCATGTCGTCGTCATCGAGCCATCGCCTTAACACTCTGTCATCCGTCGTTGTCGCCGATCTGGAGCGAGCGACGCCCAAGCCTTGCCGTCGTTGTTTTCCATCATGGTGCTGCCAAGGAAGGGAGGTAGAGGCGCCACCGTCAAGGAAGGTAGGGGTGCCACCCACTTGGATCCACCGTCGAGGTAGTCAGCATGGAGAGAGAGAGAGGGAGGTCGAAGTGCCGGAATGAGCCACTGCTGAGAGGTCCTCACACCATCGTTATCGTGTGTTGTGTCAGAGAGGAGGAGGCAGGTAGCACTACTACAAAAGTAGCCTTTAGTATCACTTTATTTTTTATAATAATAGCGGACACCATGAAAAATGATATTGTAGTACGTAAATGCTGATGCCAGCAGCTATACAGTGGTCACATTAATATCGGGCATTGATGGTGTCATCAAAACCAACGATATTGCAATCTATCCCAAACAACAATATTGGTTGGATGATGATGTCAGCATTGTTCGATATTGTAGTGACCATTACGATATCATTTTGTCTGATACTGATGTAAAATGGGCCAGCGCAATAGAGAAAAGTCAGTCCTTGGCTCATTTTTTTTCAGCTCACTACATAAGTCTCTAACCCTAACACCAACCTCAGCTCTCTCCCTCAGGGCCGCTGCCGCCCCCACATCTCTCTCTCTACCACCGCCCTCCTCCCCTCTCTCTACTCCCTTCCTCGACGCAACGGCGCCATGGTGGTCCCTCTCACCGACGCGTGCACGGCTCTATCGAGGGGCTCCACCTTGGTTCCTTGATGGTGGTGGAGGCCACGCGTGGCAGGATGGCAGACCGACGGCCTGGCTTAGAGGCGTTACTACAAGGAAGCTCCAAGGCAGGTGGATCCAAGCTCCAGGCACGACTGCGCTCCTCTCCCCCAATCCCTCGCGGCACAACCCACCGAGCTCTAACGGCGGCTCCAAGGCGGGTGGATCCGAGCTCTAGGCACGACGTGGTCCTCCTCTCCCCCAACAAGGCGCAATGCGGCAGTGGTCCTCATTTCCTTCGACACAGTGGGCTTCTTCCCTCCGTCCTCCCCTTTGGCAACAAGCACACCGATGTGGATGAGGTCGGCGGCGGCAGATCCGATTGGGAGCTCTTCGGTAGATGCGGACCCGAGTGGGAGGCACATGGGCTATCTTTGCCGAGTGCTAAGTTAGGCACTAGGCAAATTAATTTTCCTACAAACTTTCAAAATAATTTAAAAATATCAAACAAGTTTAAAAAATAATCAAATTTTGAAATGCTATAATTTATGTAATCTATAAAATATACAAAATAATTTGAAGTCAAATTCAAAATTGATTTTCAATATGACTTCAAATCTTAAACACTAATTCTCAACTCTAAGGTTATTCCTTGGAGATTCTCCGTTTAGTAAGCAAAGAATGCGATAATTTATGTGAAACCTTCTCTGCCTTTTATCATAACTTCTATTTGTAATACCAAAACATTGTGACAAATTTCATGGTTTTTAGACTTTATTTGAGTTTTATAGAATTTAAAAATCATTTGGACACACGTTATTGTGGTCATGATTTTTAGACTTTATGTCAAATTTCTTTTTATTTCATGGATAAGGTCTATAATTGGGCTAAATAACATGAATATAATTTTATACTTATTGAATTCTTATATCCAAGTCACATGTAGTTCAATTTGACTTTATTCAATAAATTGCTTCACTTGTAATTAACTAAATATAGCAAACAATAACAAAAAGATACCAAATTTTAACATGGAGTCACACATATTGTATGTGTAGAGCACAAAAAAGTTTGAGAGTAGAAGAGAAAAAATTGATTTTTTACCGAGTGTCAAGAAAAAACACTCGGCAAAGACTAGCTTTGCCGAGTGTCAAGAAAAAACACTCGGCAAAGACTAGCTTTGCCGAGTGTCAAGGAAAAACACTCAGCAAAGCATTTTTTTGCCGAGTGTATTTTCGTTGACACTCGGCAAAGCATTTTTTGTCGAGTGTTTCTATTTTACTGAGTGTTTTTAACTGACACCCGGCAAAGATAGTCTTTGCCGAGTGCTCGAAAAAAACACACTCGGCAAAAAATAATTTTCCCGTAGCCCCCCCCCCCCCCCCCCCGACGACTAAACCCACACATTTTTCAAAATAGTGAACCTCCAGTGCCGCCAACAAGTGCTAGCCACCCTGCGCATCACCAACCACTAAATCCGGCGCCGCGCTCATGCCATGTCTTCACAACGCAGCAGGTCTTGCTTAAATCTAGGCCTCACTTGTGTAGACTCTGCTTTAATTTGCTGGCGGCAGCCGGTGCACCATGTGCGGTCCTCTAGATCTCGTTGCTGGCCGGCAAAGTGCTTTTACGCCCAGTCGCTCGCATTGAAAGAAAGTATTGATGCAAATCCTTTGTAATATGTATACGTGTTGAATATTGTTTTTTATTGTTTTTGCAAAAACTAAAGGTTCATATAACGCGCCACATGCAGCTTAAAATAATGACTCTACATTTTCAACAGACGTACAAAAGCTGGATGAATGCTCCGCTATTTTCTAAACCACATCGTGATGGGGTGATTGAGTTCATGATGTTTATTCATGACAAATTTAATAAGCATGCCAAAATATTGTGCCCATGTCGTACGTGTCTCAATCGGATTAAGAAACCTCAAGCGGTGGTGTTGGCTCACTTGTATATTTGTAGTCAGGTTTCTTTGCCTACCCTTCGGGACTTTTTTCTCCTCGTTGGTCTTTGCATTTTGCCATATAAACTGATTTTATATTTCATTTGATATCTGAAAATTTTATTGGTATGTATCTTTGAAATGATCACAAATGATAAGCCACAGCGATATACAATAAAATGCATCAAAAATTTGTTTGTAATATCGGTATGGCTCTTGTTGGCAACTGTCTCCTTCTGTTCTTGTTTGTATTATATACTGTTGGTACATGTTCTTCAGTTTAACTTGATCTAAAGGTAATTCTAATAAGCTCATATACATGAGGCAATAAAGAGCACATCATAATGAAGTGCCTCCGCCTTTTGTTTCGTCTTGGGCCCCATAAATCTCAGGACCGGCCCTGCGTCTAGGCCACCGACCCACAAGCATGTTTGACACTGATGACTCTGTCCACGTCGCACCAAGGCAACATGTGGTTGAAGTGCAAGGAGACCACGTTGCCCAAAACACTGGGAGAGCTATAAATCCTTCTTCTATCTTCTTACTACTATTTGTAATGTCATGTTCCAAAAGAACATTTTATAAACTAGCATGCCTCTGCGAATGCATGGGTTGGCAGCTAATACAACTTGCATCTATCCTAAGTTGTTCCTGCACTGATTGGCAACGGGATGGCCCAGCACCAAGTAAATATGTGTACTTGCATGATATAAAGGTTTCCGTATGCCACCATTAGAGCTACAAGATCATTGAAAGACTACAGGTTCAAGAGCCCATTTAGAACATTGGTTCCTGCATTTGACCTTACTATAGTAAATGTTGAAGGATATATTGCTCTAACGAATGTAGATGATCAAAAAGCCCTAGGTAAAATGAAATACACATAGGCCAACATTCTTTATAATTTTGATAACACAGATCAGTTGAATACCGATGCTTTTGTTGATTTTCTACTTGTAGAGTTGAGCTAGCTAGTTAGTAACAATGGTAAAACAGGATAGGGATGTTGGATATTATGGGCCACTGAAACCCATAATAATCCTACTAATTCTAAATAGTCTATGCCCATATTTAATGCTATATTGATTTAGTCCCACATGGGATTCTTATCATTAACTGCCCTAATTTATTAGGTGGAATACCAACATATCCCCTAGAGAAGTTGAGACAGACCAAGGGCAAGCCACACATGCGCGCTGCCGCCGCCGCCGGGCTGGGCGGGCGGGCATGGCTGGCTGGTTGGCTAGCTGCGTGACAAGGCGAGGCGAAGCGAGCGTGTCGTGACGTGAAGTGACAGGCTGAGCACGTTTTAATTTTGGAAACGGTCATGATAAATGCTTCCGTTATGCAAAGGAATAAATCTCATTACTCCTTCTGTTAAGGTGTTGATTGCGAAGCCATTATTTCCATTAACCCGCAACCGCTATATAAGGCTTCCTCGGCCACGTCCCGTATGGTCCAATTTGGCGAAACACTTTCCTCTCGAGTTGCCTTCTATGTTCTCCCCGTCCCAACGATCCACGCGCACGGAGCTTTGGGAGATCAGGCCTCCAGAACCTCTCCCGCAAGGCGACACCTGCTCGGGTGGTGCGGGCAATCAGGTGTTTGGGGAGCGGTTGATGAAGCGATTACTCACGTCTTCCCGATGCGCGCAACCCAGAAGTTGTTCGAGGGAGTGCACTGCATCGACGTCCTTCTTGCATCAACTAAGATCGACTACTTCAAGCAACGTATCATGACTGGTGTGAATGGAGCCGCCGGTGCCCCCGGCACTGGTCCCTCCATACGGTACACTCTCACCCATCTCACGATTACCAGTTTTGTTGAGATCTTAACTAGTAATCCTGATTTTGTCAAAACTGTTATCACATACATGCTGCTAATTATGCGATTAATATGGATTAAATTTAACATGAGAATGCCTAATTACTTAACAATCCAAAAACCTGATTGGTATTTTTTTTGTTAGAGGATTTGCTGCTGTGTTGAAACACAATGACTTTGATGGCATGTTTTACAAGAGGTGGCGTACATGGATGATACTCTGGTTGACAGCGATGAACTGCTCTCATGCCACATAGGGGAAGCCAGAACAGTTCACTCCTGAAGAGGAGAGTGCGTTCGTGGCATCCGATAACCTGTTTCGAGGCACCGTGATTAGCGCTCTCGCTGACAAATATGTTGATTCTTACATCACATGAAAAACTATCAAGGAATTATGGGATGCATTGGACGCTAAATTCGGTGTCTCTGATGCTGGGAGTGAGTTGTACGTCATGAAGCAAATGTTTGACTATAAGATGGTTGAGAACCGTTCTGTAGTTGAACAAGCTCATAAAGTACATGCACTGGCAAAAGAACTCGAACAATTCCCTTGTGTGCTGCCTGACAAGTTTGTGGCTGGAGGTATTATCTCCAAATTACCACCCTCTTGGAAGGATTTTGCTACTTTCCTAAAACACAAGAGACAAGAGTTCAGCGTGGCTGACCTTATTGGGACTCTTGATGTTGAGGAGAGGCAAGAGAAAAAGATACGCATGAACATGGCGTTGAGTTTTCTACCGCCAATGTGGTGCAAAAGAAAAATAATACCACTGCATCTTGCAATAAAAAGAAGAAGCAGGAAAAGAAAGAGAAGCCAAAGCAGACTACCACGTTTAAGAAGAAAAAGGGAACCGCAAATGAGGGTTGTTTTGTTTGCGGCAGCAGTGAGCATTGGGCAAGTGCATGCCCAGACCGCAAATTTATCCAGCCAAATAAATCAGCAAACATGGTAATTAGCGAGACTGCAGGAACATCAGGGTACAGTAACTTGTTACCTACTGTTCTTTCAGTTTGTCATTCGCCTGAATGGTGGATAGACATTGGGGCTAATGTTTATGTGTGTGCTGATATTTCTTTATTTTCTTCTTATCAGGCCGGCGTGACTGGAGCTTTGTTGATGGGAAACGGGTCACATGCGCATGTTCTTGGTGTTGGTACAGTCGCTCTGAATCTTACTTCAAAAAAGACCATGCTTTTGAAGAACATCCAGCATGTCCCCTCCATAAAGAAAAATCTAGTTAGCGGCTCTCTACTATGTAGAGATGGTTTTCAAATTGTTCTTGAGTCAAATAAATATGTACTTTCTAAGTACAGGACATTTGTTGAAAAAGGATATGTATGCAAAGGCTTGTTCCTCTTTTCTTTGCATGATAATGTCTGTAATAATGTTATGAACAATGTCTTGATCTCGAATTAGTCGAATATTTGGCATTCACGGCTTTGTCACGTTAATTTTGGGTGTATGTCACGGTTAGCAAATTTGAATTTAATTTCTAAATTTAATTTAGTCAAAGGTTCCAAATGTCATGCGTACGTGCAATCTAAGCAACCTCGTAAGCCTCATAAGGTTGCAGAGGCGAGGAACTTAGAGACATTAGAACTTGTTCATACCGATCTATGTGAAATGAATGGCGAGTTGACTAAAGGCGGCAAAAGATACTTCATGACTCTTATAGATGATTGTTCCTGTTTTTGCTATATTTATTTGTTAAAAATGAAAGATGAAGCGTTACATTACTTTAAGATCTATAAAGCTGAAGTAGAAAACCAACTTGAGAGGAAAATATAACGATTAATGTCTGATCGCGGTGGAGAATATCTTTCCAATGAATTTTCTGACTTCTACACTGAGCATGGAATTATTCATGAGAGGACACCGCCCTACTCACCTGAATCCAATAGGATCGCCGAATGGAAAAACCGCACTCTAGCTGATTTGGTTGATGCCATGTTAGAGACCGCGGGGCTTTCTAAGGAATGCTGGGGTGAGTCAATATTAACAACATGTCTTGTCCTGAATAGAGTGCCCATAAAGAATAAAGAAATTTCACCATTTGAGGAATGGTTCAAAAGGAAAGTAAATCTCTCATACTTGTGCACTTGGGGTTGCTTGGCTATGGTGAATGTGCCAATAAACAAGAAGCGCAAGCTTGGACCTAAAACTATTGATTGTATTTTCCTAGGTTATGCCTTCAACAGCATGGGTTATAGGTTCTTAGTTATTAAATCTGGAGTACCTGACATGGTGGTCGGTACAATTTTTGAATCCAGAGATGCTACATTTTTTTAGAGCAATTTTTTGGTCATGATTCTAGAATTCCCCATGAGACTTTTACACCGGTTATACATAATGAGGAACCCCTTGTGGAAAATCCTGAGAAGGACGACAGTGCAGTCACTCGAAAGAGTAACAGACAGAGGATTGCAAAATCCTTTGGCGGTGACTTCATTGTGTACCTTGTGGATGACACACCCGGTACCATTGAAGAGGCATATTCCTCTCCTGATGCTGACCTATGGAAGGAAGCAGTAAGGAGTGAGATGGATTCAATTATGTCCAATGGTACTTGGGAAGTCTTTGAGCGTCCTTATGGTTGCAAGCCTATAGGATGCAAATGTGTGTCTAAGAAGAAGCTGAGGCCTGATGGTACTATCAAGCGGTACAAGGCAAGGCTTGTGGTAAAAGGATATTCACAAAAGGAAGGTGAAGATTATTTTGACACCTATTCACCTGTCGCTCATTTGACCACAATTCGAGTATTACTTTCCCTGGCAGCCTCACATGATCTTCTCATCCACCAGATGGACGTCAAGACAACTTTCCTACACAGAGAGTTAGAGGAGGAGATCTATATGGATCAACCTGATGGGTTTGTAATTGATGGTCAAAAGGGACTTGTGTGCAAATTGCTGAAATCCCTATACGGCCAAAAACATGTACCTAAGCAATGGCACAAGAAGTTTGAAAGAACTTTGATATCAGCCGGCTTTGCTGTGAATGAAGCTGACAAATGTGTATATTATCGGTATGGTGGGGGTGAGGGATTTATCTTGTGTTTGTATGTTGATGACATTTTAATATTTGGGACCAACCTTAATGTGATTAAGGAGGTAAAAGATTTTCTGTCTAACAATTTTGAGATGAAGGATTTGGGAGAAGCTGATGTTAAACTTAACATCAAGCTGATTAGAGAAGGTAATGGTGGGGTCACACTGCCACAGTCCCACTATGTGGAGAAGGTTTTGAGTCGCTTCGAGTTTAGCGATTATCAATCTGCTCCAACCCCTTATGACCCTAGTGTGCTATTGAGGAAAAATCGGAGAATAGCAAGGGATCAACTAAGATACTCCCAAACCATAGGCTCACTCATGTATTTAGCTAACGCTACGAGGCCTGACATCTCTTTTACTGTGAGCAAATTGAGCCGGTTTGTATCAAACCCGGGAGATGATCATTGGCGTGCTCTGGAGAGAGTAAAGCATTACCTAAATGGTATTCACTATAATGGGTATCCAAGGGTACTAGAAGGTTATTGTGATGCCAATTGGATATTTGATGTTGATGAGATCTATGCCACGAGTGGTTTTGTGTTTCTACTCGGAGGTGGCGCTCTTTCCTAGAAGTCTTGCAAGCAGACCATCTTAACGAGGTCCACCATGGAAGCAGAAATAACAACATTAGACACCGCCAGCATTGAGGCTGAGTGCCTTTCTGACTTCCTTATGGATTTACCAATGGTCGAAAAACCAATAGCGGCTATCTCCATGAACTGTGACAACCAGATTGTGATAGTCAAGGTAAATAGTTCCAAGGATAACATAAAGTCATCTAGGAATGTAAAAAGGTGGTTGAAACCTGTTAGAAAGATGAAAAACTCCGGAGTACTAGTGTTGGACTATGTCCACACGTCTAAAAATCTGGCAGATCAATTTACAAAGGGATTGTCACGTAACGTGATAGCTAGTGCATCGAGTGAGATGGGCATGAGACCCACCTGATGGACTGTTTAAGTAGCAACCCATTCCATGTGATCGGAGATCCCGTGAAGTGGAATGGTGAAACAAGATGGAACTAGTCCGAGAGGAAAGACCCCTTATTGGTCCACCTCAGGTGCACTTCTTTCCTATGTTGTATGGTAGGCTGGTCTTATCTTAATGTATTCCAATGTCTTATGTGAAGCAGAGATATCATCCTGTAGGATATCTCCTAAGGAATACACCTATATGAGTCCGACTTCTAATCACGGTCCATGAGATGGTGGGAATCTCTAGATACTCATGAAAGGGCCAGGAGTATGACTTATACGTTCCAACCAAAGGGGATGCTTGCGGCAACCTTGTATCAGTAATGGGCTTTGGTGAAACCTTTTTCGCACAAAACTGTCAATTCAAGGCTTAGTCCATTGTTGAATTGTGAGAAGGTATAACCTCTGTTCTAGGTGGAAGTTCAATTTAATAGTCTACATTGAAACACTGATATATCAAACGAGAGGAAGCCTTCTAAGAGTATTTTCTATGAGCACTAGACTTGGTGGGGATTGTTGGATATTATGGGCCACTAAAGCCCATAATAATCTTATTAATTCTAAATAGTCTAGGTCTATATTTAATGCTATATTGATTTAATATCACATGGGATTCTTATCATTAACTGCCCCAACTTATTAGGTGGAATACCAGCATATCCCCTAGAGAAGTTGAGACAGGCCAAGGGCAAGCCACATGCGCGTGTGCGCCGCCGCCATCGAGCCGAGCCGGGTGGGCGGGCGGGCGGGCGGGCGTGCGTGGCGTGGCTGGCTGGCTGCTGCTGCGTGACATGGCGAGCATACGTGTTGTGACGTGATAGGTAGGCAGGCTGGGCACGTTTTAATTTTTGAAACAGTCGTGATTAATGCTTCCGTTATGCAAAGGAATAACTCCCATTTACCCTTTCCGTTACAGTGTTGATTGCAGTGCCATTATTTTCATTAACCAGTGACCGCTATATAAGCCTTCCCCGGCCATGTCCCGTATGGTCCAATTTGGCGAAATACTTTCCTCTCAAGTTGCCTTCCGAGTTCTCCCCGTCCCGCTATCCGCGCGCACGAAGCTTTGGGAGAGCAGGCCTCCGGAACCTCTCCCGCAAGGCGACACCTGCTCAGGTGGTGCGCACAATCAGGTTTTTGGGGAGCGCTTGATGATACAATTACTCACGTCTTCCCGATGCGCGCAACCTAGAAGCTGTTCGAGTGACTAAACTGCATCGACGTTCTTTTTGCATCAACTAAGATCAACTACTTCAAGCAACATATCATGACTGGTGCGAATGGAGCCGCCGGTGCCCCCGACACTGGTCCCTCCATAGGGTACACTCTCACCCTTCTCGCGATTACCAATTTTATTGAGATCTTAACTAGTAATCCTGATTTTGTCAAAACTGTTATCATATACATGCTGCTAATTATATGATTAATATGGATTAAATTTAACATGAAAATGCATAATTACTTAACAAGGGATTGTTTCTGCAGGGTTTGCAAAAACTTTATGGTTGGTTTGACACCCTTGAAGGGTTCTGTAGACATCTTGCAAAGTGGTTTTGGCATTTTTGCAAAAGAGAATAAAAGGGGATCATGTCATCGTCCGTGTGAACAAAATTCTCGTCATACAGCCCAATCGAGGTTGTCCAATATGATCTTGTTGTCTCTCCCATTCTTTATTTTGCTGCAAGAGCAATTTGATGTGCAGGGTGGGATGATATTCTTGTCCTGAGGGTGCAAGATGACAATAGACATAACTTTGGTCATGAAGAAAAAATGAACATTCTTTGGTCCAACAGTTCTAAGCCTTCTCCATAGACATTGCTGGGTGAGAAAGTTCTGACTTGAAATAATTGATGGTAGAGAGTTATGTGTCTCAATATTTTACATATCGTCATTAACTATATGCCTATCAGAACTTCCATTTTTCTATTTTAGGATAAAAATGTCACACACATACGCAAGCGACACATATCACCCAATGGTCACACTTCACCTAATACTCCATACAGAGTTCAATTTGGATAGCAGCAACAATCAATTTTTGCACAAATTGTTGGAGGGGAAGTCTACCCTTTTTTATGTATTCGACATGTGCAATTTCTTTCTTTCCTTGATTGCTGCAATAACTGAAGCATCTTATCATGAATTAACTTAATTTTTTTTGACATTTTACAATATGAAAACTGGAAAATATTTCTCCAATAAATCGATCACTTAGAAGATTGAGCATTAATCAAACACCCAAAGGGTAGCATTCTTTATACTTTTGAATACGCATCAGTTGAATGCTAATAGTTCTGTGAACTCTCGGCTTGTGTAGCCGAGCTATCTAGATAGTACTGAGCTCAATGGTGGTTCGCAGCTAATAGGATTTGTGTGTATCCTAAGTTGAGCGTGCACTGAGTGGCAACAAAATGCTCTTGAAACTAAATACTTATGTGTAGTTGAAAAAACAATTTGTAGTGCTATGTGGCCAGCTATTGTATAATAATGAACTCCACAACCATTTCTTACCTTTCGGCCCAAATTATATCCTTGTTAGCATACAAAATTCCCCCCAATCAACTCGGTCGTATGCTTCGCCCTGCATCTCTCCCGCTGGCTATGTCCTTTATCACTTGCCTTCTTCAATCCATCGTCATAATGTTCAGCTACTTCTCCACATGTCTCATTTGCTTTGGGTTCTTCTAATGTTTTGATTAAGAGTGTCTTAGATTTATGCACTAGGACAAAGATGATTTCATTTGATTGACCGAGTAATGGGAGCCGATGCAGGAAGATGGGAACGCTACAAGAAATAGTTGAGGTTGAAGATTTCTTTCTTTGTTTTGTCTGTTCCTTTTATCTTAAGTTGCAAATCAATAAGTTTTGCCTCTGTTTTCTAGTTTCATGGGTTGGAGCTAGCATAAAGGTGACATGGAGCTCGATCAAGATCCTGCTTGAGAACATGGACTAAAGAATTCTTCATGGCTACCACATCACTCGGCATGTTGAGGCAGATGGCGGCTGACTACATGTAGCACGATGGCAGAGGGTGGCAAACAGTGTGGTGCACAACAATCTTTAGGTTGCACAAGGGTGGAGGATGGTTGCCTATATATAAGTGCTATCCAAGGTTGTAGACGGATGGATGTTTATCTAGCTATGCTCTTCCCAGTTTCAGTTGTAGCACAAATGTTATTATCATATCCACAATATTTCAGTCAGATTTCGAGCAAAATTACAGTCGGATGCAATCACAAACACCTGGTAGCAGATGGTTCTGAAATCTGACTGAATTGTTGATATATATAGTGTCGACAGGCATCAGTGCCTTGAGCATGTAGTTGCAATATGGAAAGCATACCTTCGATGTTACACTTATATAACACATGTTTATATAACAATGGAAATTTATACGTTCTAGTCTTATTTCCTCTCCTTTCTTATTTATGTTTTGGTTTTTATTGCTCTTTTTCCACCTCTCTTCTTCTTTGCCTTCTTTCTTGTGTTTGGTTTTTTCAGGGTTTCATCTCTAGTCTACCTCAACTTACGTCGGACTAAAGGCTTAGTTGTTTGTTATGAAAATTTATATGTGACAGTATAAAAACGTACAAAATGATACAAATATGTGAAACTACCATGGAATATATTTTTGCCTTTGATGTTATTGAACTTAAATTTCTGTGTTAAAACCTTCAAAAAATGAAGATAAGGTATTATTGCACCAAGTGTGTAGGATAATTTGTTCCTGTCTTTTATATGGTTGCTTGTATAAACTGCATCAACTCTCTGAGTATTTCTGCCCTGGTACAAAAATCCTAATAGCACGATACATTGAAAAGTCACAAAGGATTTGCAGCGCAGTCATCATCCTTCATCTTGTACCAAAATTTAGTTTTAGCTTGATTAAAAATTAGTACAGTAATGTCAAGTTGGGACATGGCCTCACTTTTCAAACAATATAGTATCCATTTGCAAGTTTGTTTTACGTCATATATGCATTTGATGCATGTTATGCCAAGAATGTTGTGAATTTATTTTTTCTCACAGAGTCTCTTAATTAATTCGACCCTTTAAATTTGTTGCTTCCATGGTTTTTGCAATGTAACCAGTGCAATTGCCTTCCTTTTGTCAGGAAGCAAGACCATGGAATCAAGAAATCAGGCTTGTACATAAAAACTACATCTGAAACATAAGGAATGTCACCCTTTTCAGTATTACATGTAGGAAAAATGAATATCTTTTAGGTATTTCTATCTGGTGCTTTTTTATGAATAGTAGATCGTATAAGATATATCTTTTAAGAACATAATAACAATGTATATAATGTATGCCAATCATCTCTTTTATTGCTCACAGATGCATACTACCGTACCCTACAGCACATATTCTTTGATGGATTAAAAGCATATCTGTTTCTTATAAATAAGCTCAAGGGTTTTGATTTGTATGTGCATCTTGTTGTAATTAGATGGTATAATTGCATCTAACTAGGAATGGACGTGCGGACACTAGGAGAAAACTTATATCACATGATCATTGATATCAAGCTCAGGAGTAATATCTATTGACTTCAACTTGAATCATCTCATCATGCATTAACTTAATATGAAAATTTTGACCTTACAATATTGATTGTATGGAGAATATATTTCTGAAGAACAGATCACGGAAGTATACAAAGGCTTCCATGCTTCACAGTATTGATAACGCACCAGTTCACCACCAATATACTTCTGTGATTCCTGTCTCCACATATGTAGCAAAAGGTCTAGCTAGATAGCATATGAGGAATCAATAGTGCAACCTGATGGGGCTAGTTTGTGGAGGGTGCACAGAAACATTTCAGGGTGATCGACATCAGCTTCAGAGCATATTATGGACACCTTGCGAAGCTTTGGCATTTCTCACAATAGAGTCTAAAAGACCCTTTTCCTCTTCCGTGCCACTGAATTTCTTCATGACAACCCATTCCAGGTAGTGCCATGTGATCTTGTTTTCGTTGTTGTGGCAATCACAATTAGACGGGCATGGTAGGATGATGATGTGCGGATCCTTTGAAATAAAAAATTGAAAATACTATATATATTAGCTACCAATTTTGCTAGGCATATAATCACCAAAGATGTCTAAAGAAATTGAAAGTCATACCACCCTGTCAGCTTTAATTTGAAGTGACATCTTTCTCACACCGCTACGTCTGCCGAGAAGGTTTAGAATTGTTGAGCCGAACATGTGTCCATTTTTGTGCACAGCCAGATCCAACTCCCCAAAGAAAGGAATAAAGTGCTATGTATCAGGTTCTTTTGATCAGCACCATCCTACAGAGAAGGGCAAAATTGAGTTAAATGCCAGGATAATTATATATATTCTGATTGTTTAACACAAAATATATCAGTTTCAAAATCTAAGATATCTGAATGGTTGATCTGCTAATATAGCAGACAGACTGTCATGATAAGTTGGAAGATTAAAGAATTTTTTTACATCACTGAGTACACAATGCAATAAAACGAGCTTCCATGTCTTATATGGCCTCCATAAAAGTTGTCATGAATTCATGATAACTATTATAAAAGACTACACATTCATATTTGTTGAACACAGAGAGAGTAAGGTTCCGATGGGGAATGGGGATTGGGATGGTCTTCTCTTTTTTTTCGGGGCTCGGATAGCAAGCAGCGGCGGCCAACAGCCAAAGGAGATAAGAACACAGAGAGAGTAAAGTGGAATGGGGATTGGGAATGTGGGATGATCTTCTCTTTCTTCGATTGAACTTGGTTGGTGGCTCAGTGAATAGGCCAGGAAAATATGATGTAAAATGGGACCTACTTGTACTGTAGATCCTTACATTACTGCAACAATTGTGATCTTCTGTGACGAGTTAATTATTTCATAAAACCTAAGAAATTCGTTATACATATTCTTCTATGATAAACTTATGACTAAAATCACTTTGTCATGGAATGTGCGTAGCTAGTTGCCTTTTGTGATGAATTCGGTATTTTTTATCACAAATCTATGACGATTTATAGAAACGTCATATATATTAGGGATAATTGCATAAACCACTCTATAAGTTACTTCGAATTTGAGATTCCCACCATAAATATTGTTGTTGCAAATTCCCACCCACCCAATGAGTTTAGTTACAAAAACCACCCCAGTTGACACATGTTTAATTAATATTATATATTTTTATTGATATAAGTTTTAAAATAAACTAAGTTAAATGAGTTTAAAGTTGTTAAAGATTTTTAGTGTGTAACTCCTATTATTTTTATGAAAATGTATTCAAATTTCAAACTTTGTGAAACACAGTTTGAACTATAATTGACATTTTTGCTACATATTCTCTCTAAAAATATGAAGATTATACTTTCAAAATGTTATATATTTGATATGAATATCATTGGCTCCTCCAAACAAACAAAAACATGTTAAAAAATTAAACATATGTATATTTGGGTTTTTTTTCAACAAAACTCACTGGTGGGTGGGGATTTGCAATAAAATGATTTATGGGTGGGAATCTCAAATTACAAATGAATTATGGGGTGATTTTTGCAATTAAGCCTATATATTAATGACACTTTTGGAACTGTGATAAAATTTTTATGACGCTTCTAAAACCGTCATAAAATTTTTATGATGCTTCTATTTTTTTCATAAACCATGTGCCTGAAGCTGTCGTGGCTGGCCTATTTCATTCTTAGTCCACTAACTTTTGGCCTATTAATTTTACATGCCTTTATTTTCTGGTCCTATAATTTCCCATGTTTATTTTTATAGTATCAAATACAGAAACAGATGGACTGACATCACATAAAGAGAAACAATATCAAATACAGAAACATCACATAAACAACACTTCCCACATCACATTGTCTGACATCACAACAACATATATATATAAACAGATTGTACCAATTGTCCAACATCACATAAAACTACACTTCCCATATCATATGGTCTAATATCACGATAACAAATACAATAATAAATTACAAAATGGCTAGTAGTTATTGAGAGCCACTTGTCCAGCCCTAAATGGCCAATGTCCAGCCCAATCATACATCTCATAAGTTAGTGAGAGCACTACCATTGTTGAGCGCAAGCAGCCGCTGAAGAAGAGCTTGAGTATTCGCTGATGCTTTCTTCATGTTCTCCACCTCTTCAGCCTTCTTCAATCTTGCTGCTTCAGCCTCTTCCATTTCTTTCAGCGTTGTCGATTCTGAATCCTTCATTTGCTTCATCATATGCTCCATTTTTTTTTCTTTAAGGCCTAGAGTCCCTTGTCTTTCTACATCAGGCTCACTCTCCAGCTCTTCAACTCAAAATTAAGTTAGCATGCAAATATTCAATATGCAGGGCTGAGCATCAAAAATAAAAAAAATAAAAAAACTTGTCACAATGGGACTATTTCTTCAACCCATAAAAGAAGCACCATGCCACTGGAATGAAAACAGAAGAAAACCTGTAATTACATATTTACTTTACTTAATCCACCTGATACAACACAAAGAAAAGAAGATAAATTTGTCAAATTCCAAAACACTAGAATATTGGCACATACAAATGGAATCATTTGGAGAGCACAAAGAAGATAGTTTTGGGATTACCGTACAAAGGAAACTATAGTACCTTCTTTTAGGTCTACGAAGTCAAATAGTTTTAGCTATCGATCTCTTTTTGTAAGCCAATTGATTCGGTGGTCCACTCATAATCTTGAGTACAAAACAAAGTATACGAAATTACCTTGCACGTTTTAGCTTGAAACTGAATTTAGCGCATTACAAGTTGTCCCTACAAACTAACATGATATTTATCATCAGTTCTAATAATCAGTTCATTGATCACTTAGATTTCACATTTTAATAGTGCAGGGCTCTTTGACACTCACATGTTCAACCCCTTCTATTTATATGTTTCAGTTCAGGGACAAATTTTATAACTATTTTTCTGTCATCATATTACATGCAAATCTTTTTTTGTTGCATTAGTTGCTCTTGTAATCACATGATATGTACACAACTGAGGTACATACGGGTTCATTCACACAACTTTATCAACATATCAAGTAAAAGAGCAGACAGTTTTATTCAGAATCTGTAAATCAGCTGAAGAAAATGACAGCAAGAGTAGAGACAATAATCTGAAGAAGCCTGAAACTCTAACCAACTCTCTGGCCCATGAACACAATCAAATATTACTAACAAAGTCTGAAAGGTTGTCCTACACTGCTACACATCATAACCATAGAAAAAGCTTGTGTTGAATACACGATTACCTATTGAAAGGAGGTGAGGAAATGACAATATTGTAATACACCAAACTATCATTGAGTGTACCTATTACAGTAGTACTACCAGATAAGGCTGCAAATGATTCTCATGTACTATCATTGAGTGTTTGAACTTTTACCCTACGGAAGGATAAGCCACATGTTACAGTTTGCGCAAACTGTAAAAGCATCTAACACCATGGAGCCTTCCATGTCACTGTGCCTAAATGTGGACGCCAATAATCCTTACAATTGGAAAAACAAAGTCCTAAGAATCATAAAGCAATATATCTTTGAAAACAAATAAATGATTCATTTTTCTACATCCCTTTGTGTTCATCTTCCTTAAAACCGAATTGAAGTTCAAGATATGAAAAAACAACTAAATTCAAGTTCCATCTGCTTTCAACAAAGCAATGAAACATTTCTTTTACCTTCGGACTACAATAATGTAGTACTCAAATGGCACTGTTAGCAATCAGCACACAACAGTTAAATCTGAAAACATGGATTCTCCAATAGAAAAAAGCACAACACTTATCCCACAGTGAGACGTAGTTATAGTAACATTAAAAACCAGGAACAAATAACGCCAAATGTATGGCACCGTATTAATTAAAGTAGGCCTTGGCACCATGTCGAAACTACCATGGAATTTATTTTTCCTTTAATGTTATTGAACTTGAAGTTCTGTGTTAAAACCTTTACAAATTAAATGAAGATAATGTATTATTGCACCAAGTGAGTAGGACAATTTGTTCCTGTCTTTTATATGGTTGCTTGTATAAATTGCATTAACTCTGAGTATTGAAAGAACAAAATGTGCTGCATATAACATATTTCTGCTCTGGTACAAAAATCCTAATAGCACGATGCATTGAAAAGTCACAAATTAAAGGATCATTTGCAGCCCAGTCATAATCCTTCATCTTGTACCAAAATTTAGTTTTAGCTTGATTAAAAAATGTTACAGTAATGTCAAGTTGGGACGTGGCCTCACTTTTTCAAACAATATCAGATCCATTGCAAATATTTTTACGTCATATGCAATTGATGCATGTTATGCCAAGAATGTTGTGATTTGTTTTGCAAAGTCTCTTAATTAATTCGACCCTTTAAATTTGTTGCTTCCATGGTTTTTACAATGTAACCAGTGCAACTGTCTTCCTCTTGTCAGGAAGCTAGCTAGACCATGTAATCAATAAATCAGGTTTGTACAAAAAAAATTACATCTGAAACATAAGGAACCTCACCCTTTCAGTATTACATGTAGGAAAAATGAATGTCTTTTAGGTATTTTTATCTGGTGCTTATTAATAGTAGATCGCATAAGAAATATCATTGAAGAACATAATAACAATGTATATAATGTATGTCAATCATCTCTTTTATTACTGACAGATGCATACTACCGTACCCTACAACACAAAAGCTTGGATGGATTAAAAGCATATCTGTTTCTTATAAATAAGCTCGAGGGTTTTGATTTGTATGTGCATCTTGGTCTAATTAGATGGTATAATTATTGCATCTAACTAGGAATGGACGCGTGGACACTAGGAGAAAACTTATACCACATGGCCATCGATATCAAGCCCAGGAGTAATATCTATTGACTTTAACTTGAATCATCTCATCATGCATTAACTTAATATGAAAATTTTGACCTTACAATATTAATTGTTTGGAGAATATATTTCTGAAGAATAGATCACAGAAGTATACAAAGGCTTCCACGCTTCACAGTTTTGATAACGCACCAGTTCACCACACCAATATACTTCTGTGGTTCCTGTCTCCACATATGTATCAAAGCTATAGCTAGATAGCATATGAGCAATCAATGGTGCAACCTGATGGGGCTAGTTTGTGGAGGGAGCACAGAAACGTTTCAGGGAGTACAACATCAGCTGCAGAGAATATTATGGACACCTTGCGAAGTGCTTTGGCATTTCTCACCATAGAGTGTAAAAGACCCTTCTCCTCTTCCGTGCCACTGAACTTCTTCATGACAACCCATTGCAGGTAGTGCCATGTGATCTTGTTTTCGTTCTTGTGGCAATCACAATTAGACGAGCATGGTGGGATGATGATGTGCGGAGCCTGAAATATAAAATTGAAAATAATATATATGTTTGCTGAACCAATTTTGCTAGGCATATAGTCACCAAAGATGTGTAAAGAAATTGAGAGTCATACCACCCTATCAGCTTTAATTTGAAGTGACATCTTTCTCACACCGCTACGTCTGCTGAGAAGGTTTAGAATTGTTGGGCCGAACATGTGTCCATTTTTGTGCACAGTCAGATCCAACTCCCCAAAGAAAGGAAGAGCAGTGCTACGTATCAGGTTGTTTTGATCATCACCATCCTACAGAGGAGTGCCAAATTGAGTTAAATGGCTGGATAGTTATATATATTGTGATTGTTTAGAACAATATATTTCACTTTGAAAATCTAGAAAATTTATCTGGCATTGAGCTTCAAGTTGATCATGAATTCATGATAAATATTATAAAAGACTACACATCTATATTTGTTGATGTTTTAGTTAGCATGTGTGTCATAATTAAGTCATGGTTCCTTTTTGTCAGTGCAATGTTAAATTTGCTCCTGTAGATTCTATAAACATGCTAATACTTTAGTTATAAAGACCCGGAAATAACCAAACAACACTGCAAATTAACTAGGCATATCACATGTCCCTTGCACACATGTATAGGCTTACTTCTTCTAGCTGTGTCTCATGGGCAATAATAATAATGTTTAGCTGAGAAGATGTGCATATGTAGTAGTAGATAATAGTATACTTACAGGTGCAATACATATATCAAGATGGAGAGTGTCAATACGCCTGAACATCTGCATGATCCTTGTGAAATGGGAGTTGCCCCCTTGACAAAGCGTCAGGTAGTAAGGGGAGAGCTCGATGAGAGTGAGCACCTCGAGCTTGCATGGTAGAGTAGGGCAAATCTCATCGGGGCAGCGGTCTTCCCAGTGGAAGTGCTTCAACTCTGGTAATTGGAGGTACATCACTGTGGGTCCTGTGACAAACACGAAACACATGGTTACATTGATGTCACCAAGGTTTGGTGCCAGCACATAGAGCAGTTCCAGGTCTATGACTGTGTCGAGGCGACATTTCACGATTGACGTCGAATGGAGGAAGAACTGCTTCAGTCCCTCGATGGTGCGCAGCTCCAGGTCCCTGAGGCAAGGACACCGCCAGGACGACACGACGTTGCTGATGCCATCGCCATTGTCGGTGAAGTATACGCCATAGATGCTGAGCTTGGTGAGGCCAGCGAAGGTGCCTGTGTTGGGCATCCGGAGCTCCACGTCCTGGAACCAGATCTCCAACTCTTTCACGCATGGAAAGCACGGCATCAGGAGCGGTGGCTTTTCCGAATGCCATTCCCAGTTCACGGCGTCTTGGGAAAGGACGAGACCGAACGAGGACTTGACACGCTGCGCCGCGAGGAAGGCCGACGTTGCGATGCGAACAGCTTCGGCAAACTGGTACTGGAGGTCGACGAAGATTAAGACATCAGGCATGTCAACGTCGGCGGCGTAGCCGCGGATGACGCCGGCGATGAGGTCTGCGAATGAGGCGACGGGCTCGTCGTCGTCGGCGAACTCGAGCAGCGGGAGGCGCGTCCAGACGTGGCGCCAGCGGCGGGACAGCATGCTGGTGCGGACGGCTTCGGCGATGGGCAGAAGCTCCAGGATGTTGAGGAGCAGGTGGTCCGGGAGGTCGCTGATGCGGTCGCGACAACGAAAGCCGGAGAGCTTCTTGCGGACGATGCGAGGCATGGCGGTAGTCTAGGGGGGCGGCGGCGTCAGGAGAACGGAAGGGTATAGGTTTTCTGAATTTCTGTGGCGGCGGCGTGGTGATGGATGGAACGGAGGGGAAGGCGAATGCAAAGGTATTATTGTAGCACAGGTGTCGGAGTTGAAATGGTATGGATTGAAAGCGGACAGGTCATGTCGAGCAGGATAGAAGATTCAGTGCCCTCTAGCTATTAATTCTATAGCGTATCTCTCTAAGATCGACGGAACTAGAAAGAAAAGCTGCAAATTAAAGTATGATCTGGAAATGATCTGCACTAAAAAAATGCATACTCGAAGCAACCAGATACCAATCGATGTGTACCACATTCACATCCAGATCTGCCTGCAAAGCATGTAAGCATGACGTTTTTACGTTAATTACTTTTCTAACATTATTTATTATGCAAATCATTATGAAAAATTGATATATAATGAATCTATATGCAAAAGTAGTCTACGTACAAAGTTACACTATTACAAAACCTTACTTCCTCTATCCCAAATTACTTGTCATTCTGGATTTTTATCAGATTGATTAAACATTATCTAAACATGGACAATCCATATGTCCAGATTCAGTCAATATTCTTTGAACCTGCACATCTCAAAAGTCTCCAATGATGGCAAATGAACTACGATGGAGAGAGTACTCGGGGAGCCAATTTTTAACTAGTTGTGTCCAAATCTTCCCCTGGCGCTACAATTCGATATGATGCCTGCAAACAGGATTCAGAGATAATCAGCTATTAAATATAATCTTATAGTGGTGGAAAATTGTATTGGCCACCGTTACAAATAAATCCTCATTTGTAGCAGCGGCCCATGTTTTCCCCAGT
This sequence comes from Eleusine coracana subsp. coracana, assembly GCA_032690845.1. Classification (NCBI taxonomy): domain Eukaryota; kingdom Viridiplantae; phylum Streptophyta; class Magnoliopsida; order Poales; family Poaceae; genus Eleusine; species Eleusine coracana. Next base: position 50,668,054 of record CM064430.1, read on the forward strand.
ATCTAATACTTCTTGACCCGTTAGCTCATCACAACCCAGTAGGCCATCAGCAGATATAAAACAAGTAGAAACACTAAACCATTCTCTCAACTCCCAATCGCCTCCTCCTCCTCCCTTCTCTCCTCTCCTAGCCATCGCCTCCCCATGACAACGCCGCCGCTTCCCCGATGGCACCCTCCACCGGCTGCACCTCCTCCGGCCACCGCTCCTTGGCCGCCTCTCCTCCGATCAATGGCGCCCTCCCCTGGCCGCCCCTGCATCGACCACCCCCTCCACCACCACTCCTCCGGCCTCTAGCATGGGTGAAGCTAGTTCCGATCAAGGCGGCACGGATGATGGCGCGCACGAATCTAGGTGGCTTAGATGGGGCGCCACGTATAGCGGCGGGCGCATCTGGATGGCGGCGGGTGGATCTGGCTGGGTAGACGTTGACTACGGTCAGATCTGGTCGGGTGGACATTGACGCTGGCAGCGTTGCTGAGAAGGGGCTCCAGATCTGGGTGCGTCACCCTCAGCTAACCAATGGCTTCTCCCTTCCTCTGCCCCCTCCTCCACCTTGGTGCATGGTACGAGGAGTCAGTAGTCATCAACGGCAGGTTGATCCGGCCAAGATTCAGCAGTGGCGGGTGGATCCAGCTGATGCTCGTTGGCGGTGGCTAGGTTTACCTCGTGGGTGGGCTTGGTGTTTTTTTATGTATTTCTAGTTTTCTTGGTAGCGGGGGGGCACCTTATCGTCTGCCGCTACTGTTGTGATTCTAGCGGCAGTTGGATCGGCCCTCTACCACACCACCGCTTATGTCGTGTATTTTTAGCTACATAAACATAGCAGCGGGTGGTCGTCCCAAGCCGCTATAGTATGTTTTGGTCCACTATTAGCTTTGGTATAGATTGTATTTTGAAATAATCTATGATCTATACTATACTTGGATCAAAAAAATTCGTGCCTCAAGGCCAACTGCTCTATTTATGTAGCCTGGCTGCCATTTTTTGGGCGATATGGAAAGCAAAAAACAAACGCTTATTTGGCCCCTCGTACCACAGCCATCTAAAGAAAACATTGGGCAGATCTCCTGAAGGGCCTGAAAAATGAAGACCTCTTCAAAAGCGTGAAAAGACTACTCCAGACAGTGGCGGCGCCGGCGTGGACCAGCACCGGCAGGCAGTTGGAGTCGCTGAAATGACAGAAGATTGATGATGTTGCAGTACCAAATGCTGGACGAAAACGAGGAGCATCAGCCGAGCAACATCAAGGAAAGATGAGATCTTTTAGGAGATGCGAACTGTACAATGACAAGTGTCCCAGTTTCTACCCAACTATTTCTATCTTTTTTACTCGCATTAGTATTTGCTTGTGGTGCTGTGTGTCTTGCGATCTGTAATGGGTGGTTAAACAGACCTGGGTCGTTATACCCGTAACGTTCCTGCCACTCAGAAACTTCTGTGTAATTCAGCCGTAAAATAATATCTAATTGATCATGGACATGGATTCTTGAAGAAACTTAATGCAATATGCTTAACGATATCTAGCCCACGAGTAGTATACATGGGCCCGCCCTAGTTGCTGTTCGCCGCGTGGACGCCGGTGTACGGTCCGACCAGCACCTGGTCGGATCGACGCCCCCACAACTACGGATACATCCCCATGGACGCCGTCACTCCACTCCCTCTCTCTCATTTTCGCTTTCTCTGCTCTCTCTTCTGGACCACCACGGCCATTGCCGCTCGAGGCCGAGCGTTGTCGCCCGGCCAACCTGCAGCCTCCTGCCGTCGACGGACCGCACCGACAGCCTCGCCTACTCCCCTCCCTCGGCCTGCGTAAGCTCACCCCCGTCCTCGCCCTGATCAGACCGAATCGGCCTCCTTCTTCTCCGTGGCCGACCACTGTTCCTCCTCCCCATTCTCTCTCCACGGTGAGCCCCTTTCCTATTGCTTTTGTCGGTGAGCTCCCCTCTTAGCAGCGCGCCCGTTTGATCCAGTTCGGTGCCGGTTTTTGCAGTCTTCCTCTGGGAACGCCGCCGCCAGTCGCCTCGACCCGCCGTCATCCCACGCCTTCCCTCACGCAGCCGCCTCGGTGAGTTCCCTCGCCTCCATGTGCGTGTCACGCCCTGGCCCCACACCTCTCTGCCCCCACCGGCTACCTCCGTCCCTTGCGAGCCGCCATCTCGCGGCCATCGTCGTGCCGCTGCCGGGCGCTCGGCGCGTGCGCTCGCTCGGGCTTCGGCACTGGCTGGCCAAGCCACCAGCCGGGCTGGGCCAGGTGGCCTCGGGCCACCGCATTGCCTGGGCCAGATCTGGCCCAGGGAGCTCCCTGCACACCGCATGGCCTCATGGGCCAACGTGAGAAGCGGCCCAATGGCCGAGAAGCCTCTTTTCTTTTAATACTTAGCCAAACAAGTAAATGAAACTTCAAAAATAAACACAGAAATATTTACTGGGAATAAAAATGCACAAAAATACTTCCTAGACTCCCAGTGATGTGTAGTATTTTATAAAAATGATAACACACTCTCAAAGCACATATTTATTTATGCATGTTTTAACTGGTTAAAACTTGAAATAAAAATCATAATTAATTTTCAGTACATCATTTAATTATAATGTTTTGCATGCATGACCATTTCATTATTTCTAGGCATTTCACCCAATTTCATATTTAAATTTCAAGTATTGCATCTGTAATAATTATTTTATTGTTTTCACCATTGTAGATAATAAGAAATATTGGTGCATCATCTTGCTATGAGCTTTGGCATAAAAATCTTGTTTAGTGTCCCCCACCATATAAAATTTTCTCCCTGGTATTTATATTCTAGAACCATGTTTAATAATAAAAGTTTTGCTTTGTTCCTAGTAATGGCAAGTTGTAATCACTAAGTAACTTGAGCACATGTATTAGAATTGCAAATAATATTCTTACACTTTGCTCTCTGCATTTTAGGTTGTTATATTTACCTTAAATTTCTTGAAATCATCATGTCATGCTCACCTAATTAGTATACATACGATTCACCAATTGCAATCATCATTAATAAAATGTTGCTTGCATTTCACGATACCAAAGAAAATAAAATAAGAAACCACTCATTGTCCCTCTCTAATGCACACCCCTGTACTTTATACATGCATCATGTCATTGCATACATTTGTTGAGGAAGTGCCATGAATTCCTCTCTATTCTTACTTGCATTGCATTTCATCCAATAGGACTCAACGACGGGAATGTGGAGGTGGAGATAGTTCCAGAGAAACCCGAAGTTGAGATAAATATTCATGAGAGTGCTAACTGTGATCTGAACCAAGGAAAGCCCCAGTGCACTTCTATGTTTTAAAAGTTTTATTTTGTACCACATGTATGCCTGTCATGTATTGTGCATTATGTGTAGAGATTTGATTGAAGCCTAGTTGCATGTAGCACACCAAATCCTATGAGTACGGGATTAGTTTATACAAGCTCCGTTAGAAATGCTAAGCTTAATTTGTGAGTCTCGCTAGCAAGCACCGAGTAGTTTGAGGATTACTCGGTATATGGTAGTTGATCACTATTGCCCCTGTTGAGCTTATGATAAGAAAGAAATTAAATTGGGATCGAACGGGGAAGTGCAAGTGTAGGTTGAGGTGACAAGGTTGGTCCTTATTTACCGTAGCCCCGTTTGTGTCGATTTAGAACTCTTCTAGTGTGGCCCCGTTGAGCAAGTTTAAACAGTACCAAGTGTATACCTCTATATGGGAATTGGTAAATCGATGTAACTTGGCTATTGTAGTGATTCGATGGCAACCCGACCTCTCTCCTGGTGATGAAGCGGGTTATGGTGGAATTGGGGTATGTGTTGGAAGGGAGAGTGCATGGGCTACCCATGGATGGCTACCGACGGGAGCATCGCATGGGGTGACGTGTACTCGGGAGAGGTTAGCCCCGGACCAGCTCTATGGTGTCTCATGAAAGGTGGTCGTACGTGACTCCTTGTGAGTGTGCGTGCGTCGTGTGGTTGGGTTTCACCTGCAGGATGTACATCCATTCGAGTTGCCATCCCTCGCGGTTATTGAGTACCACTTGTGATCACTGTCACATCGTTGTCGTTGTTCCATTGTAGTAAGAAAGTGAAATGATAATGATTATAATACTTGTTATATTTCTATTAATTGTATTTCAACTATGATTGCTATAGTATAGCTGCACCACATTTATTTTATGCAAGAACCCAATTAATTTGTCTAAAATATGAAAACTAAGGATCAAATTATTAGTGCTATTTTTGTAACTATTCTAACAACCTCTGTCAGCCCCCTACATGCTAGGTGTCGGCCTTAGCGAGCCATTTTGATAGGTAAGTCTTGCTGAGTATTAGTTGCTCAGGGTTTGTTGTTTAAGTTTTTGTACAGGTATGTCACATGTTGTGCACACTGAGAGTGGCAATCCCATGGAGTGGGATGGTGAACCCCCGAAGGGATGGACCATGGAATGGGTTCCCGTTTCTCCTACTTCAGAGGAGCATGATGAATGATTCATGGTTAAGGGCTGTCATGAATTATTGTAAGATATGTATCGTTGAGATTATTCGCGTCCGCTAAGATTTCATTTTTGAACTTCAAACTATTTTATGTATCCTAAATTTGAACCTAAATTATAACAACTTAATTTCGATATTTCACTCTATTTTCTATGTTCATTTGTGTATTAATAGACTCTTGCTTTGTTAAGTGTCACCAGAGTATCGATCCTTGACTAACCCCTCATTTTGAGGTGGCGATGTCACAACTTGGTACCAGAGCTAGCTCGGGATTAATATCACAAATGAACACTAATTTTCAAAAACCTACACTTACGGTGAGGTACGAGAAGTAAGCCCTAATAAGAGTGTTATTAGCTATGGTTAAGGTGACAAGCTAACTGTAAGAGGTTGTTTGTTTAAATACTTGCATCTACGACATCATCAATGTAGGTATGTGTCCCGCCATGTGGACAGTAGCATGGGAAGTTAGCACAATGGTGTGAACACGGGCTGATTGTGTCGAACATCAGTACCCGGCCCTCAGGTGATAATAAGGGATTATTTTTGACTCGTTTCTTTTGAATTTGATGTACTGTTTCTGGAATCCATTTTCTGTAGGTACGCTAACCACGAATACTTAGCTCGTTAGCAAACGACTAACCAAAAGTTGAGAGATCGTGTTCGTCACCGAGGTCACATATGGTCACTTTATTGATCAAATTTTTATGTTGGTGAGGACGTAGGACGACATATTGTCATGTCATCATTTTTGCATTCACATGTGCATGTCTCAAATCAACAAAAATAAAAGATGAAAATTTTCAAAGAGCCTAATGACCCTAATTGATCTCAATTGAATGTAAATAATTTCCTGATACCTTGGTTAAGAGTTTTGACCGTATAAGAATTTCAAATTGCAAACTAACACTTAATCTGAAAACTGAAGGTTCAAAAAAATTCAGTCAAGTTAAAAAAAATGCATAACTCTCAAACCACTAAACCAAATTTTGTGTTCTAATACTTTCTCGAAAGGTTATGAATTTATCTACAACTTTTGTATTATGACACTTTTAATTTTGAGCCCAGAAACTAGAATTTAGGAGCCATTTTCAGACAAACCTTTTTCTGTCCAGAACAGGAGTTCAGCCATCGACAGGAACTTTAAAAATTCATAACTCCTAAACCACTGATCCTATGAGGCTGTATGAGTAGGCGTTGGAAAGCTATAGAAATGGACTAGAACATTTGTATGGACTAAAAGTATTTATTCTACCCCCAAAAAGAGCAGTTTGGATTTTTGTGCAGACTGTCAATAGGAAGACAGAAATTCAGATGTAGTTCTAGAATTGGTCGAAGCATGACAAATGGTTCTTAATTATATTGTTCATTTGCACCCTTATAATCTTAATGTGCTGATCCAATTGGCATGTTTTATGATAAACACAAAATGGCTACTTCTAAGGCTACCGTTGAGAGCGCTGCTATGGCCGCTCGCATCGAGGAGTTGGAGAAGCAACTCATAATCAGTGACCAAGAATGCCTTGATGCTCAGCTGCACAATGCCGAGTTGGAAGGGCGTGTCACTGAACTAGAAGGGATGGTTCAAACCTTAACCGTCAATGGTCACCAACTTGCGAGCCAATCTCTTGAGTTGGGTGTGCAACTTGGCGAGTCCGCTGAAATAGTGGAGTTAGTGGATGACCAGTGCCTCGAAGCTGAGGATGAACTCATCGAGGTGCAGCAGTAGCTTGCCCAACGTGACGCTATGTTGGTAGCAAACCACCAACAAATTTTCCAACTCCAAGCTCAGCTAGATCAAGCACAACAACAGATTGGATGGCTTCATGAGACCGTCATACAACTTGAAGACCACCTCGGGCATGTGCTCGGGCAGCAAGTAGTCCAAGCAGCCCCTCCTAACCCTCCACTCGCTGAGGGAGATGAAGAGAACTTGGGACTTTACTATGAAGCACCCCCGACTCCGAAGGACGAAGAAATGCTCTCCGATGGTGACAGCCACGTGCCACGGGGAGAGTAGCTTTAGATGGACTAAACTTTCATTATTAGGTCTTGTAATTATGGAACTATGGTAGGAGTAACTTGTAGTGGACCTTGTCTCCATGAGACATGCGGCCTTTTTATTTTGGGATACGCCACATTCATTAGGGCTCTTCCGAGCAATGTAGTGTCATGGGAAGAACATTAGCTTAACTCATTACGGATGTTCCCATGCGGCTTGTAGCTTTATGCTCGTTGCCATTTTGTTTTTGGTAATATGGTTGTAACACCCGCCACTAAGTAAACCTTATGTATGATCTTGGATGGATAATTTGGACGAGTATGATTGGAAATTGCTGTTGTTTTAATTTGAACTAGAATCAGAACCAGAACCAAAATCAGAACCAGAACCGAGATCAAAACCTGCCGCCCCCGCCACCGCCGATAGACTTTGCCCAACTCATCACCAACCAGAATTGGCTCATGGAAACATTGATTCAGAATAACACTCAGCAGCAAGGTGGGCGTAATGATACTTGTAACACACCTCTGGAGACCACCTATGCAGATTTTCTGGCTACACACCGTCCAGTGTTTATGGAGACTGGTGATCCACTGGAAGCAAATAATTGGCTCTGCATCATTAAGTCAAAGTTTGGACTTCTCCGCTGTACTGAGAATCAGAAGACCTTGTTTGCAGCTCAGTAACTCCGTGGATCCGCAAGTGCTTGGTGGGCAAATTACCATGCCTCACTCCCAACTGGACAGCAAGTGGATTGGACTACCTTTCGCACCGCTTTACGTGGTCATCACATTCCCGCTGGCCTTATGCAGCGGAAGCTTCAGGAATTCTTGGATTTAACTCAAGGATCTAGCAACATGCATGAGTACACCAAGAAGTTTATCTACCTCTCCCAGTATGCAACCTATCATGTGGACACTGACAAAAAGAAAAAGGACAGGTTTCGTCAGGGACTTAGTAGTGAGCTCAAGAAGCATCTGGCATTGTTCAACAACTGCACTTTCAATGAGCTAATGAGTGCAACTATTGTGCAAGAGGATGCAAACCGTGATCATGAAAATGACAAGAAGAGGAAGAATGTTAGTGGGAGTTCTTCTGGTGCCCCTCCCACCAAGTATTGGTTGGCCCTCACTTCACCAACTGGCCAGCGGTTCCGTGCTGCTATTCCCTCTGGAGGACGATACTGTCCACTTAATTCACAGCAGCATGGAGCTTCATATGGATCTACGCAGCAGCGCACACAAGCCTACCGCCCCCACAACAAGCTTATCAAGGTGGAAGACCTAACTTGGAGCCTTGCTACAATTACGGTCAACTCGGGCATTTTGCGAAGGAATGTCGCAGGCCAAGGCAGCAGCAAGTTCAGAGGGTTGTGGTCAGCAATCCACGTCCTTCGGCCCCCAAAAATGCAAATAAGACGGCCGTGTCAACCATACTACAGCTGAGGATGTTCAGGAAGGAGAGGATGTGCTTGTGGGTATGTTCACTATCCATGACAACCCCGTTCTTGTTCTTTTTTATTTTGGTGCAACCCATAATTTCATTAGCATGGCATGTGTTAGAAGAATAAACCTCACCCCATCTCCCCTAGAAGTCTCATATATCATTACATCACCGAGTGGGAAACTTAATGCAACACAAGGCATCATGCCAGCGCCTATCAAATTAGAAGGTTTAATTTATCCCGCACACCTCATAATCTTAGAAGGCCAGGGCATAGATGTTATTTTGGGTATGAAATGGATGAAGCACCATAAGGCCTTGCTAGATATTGACTCTTGGAAAATACTTTTGGATTCCCCTCTCCATGGTTCTTCTGCCATATATTTATCTCGTCCCCCAATGATTGCGCCTAAGGTGTGTCATACGACCGGCAAGGGCCTAGCTGAAATTCCAGTAGTATGTGAGTTTCCCGATGTGTTCCTGAAGATTTACCCAGCATGCCCCCCGATCGGGAAGTGGAATTTAAAATTGAGCTTCAGCCCGGTACTGCTCCAGTCTCCTGTAGACCGTATAAAATGGCACCCAATGCACTAGCAGAGTTGAAAGAACAACTTAAAGAGCTCATGGACAAAGGATTCATTCACCCTAGCTCATCACTGTGGGGCTGTCCCACTCTGTTCGTCAAGAAGAAAGATCATTCACTATGGTTATGTGTCGACTACGGCCATTAAATGCAGTCACTATCAAGAACAAATACACTCTACCGTGAATCGACCTTTTATTTGATCAATTGGTTAATGCCAAGGTTTTCTCTAAGATAGATCTCCGCTCTGGTTATCATCAGATCAAAATAAGAGCTGAGGATATTCCTAAGACAGCCTTCTCTACGAGGTACGGTCTTTACGAATATCTTGTTATGTCTTTTGGACTAACAAATGCTCCTGCCTACTTCATGTACTTGATGAATTTTGTATTCATGCCGGAAATGGACAAGTTTATGGTGGTTTTCATTGATGATATTCTTGTCTACTCCAAGTCCAAAGAAGAACATGCCGAACACCTTCGGATCGTGCTTCAACAACTTCAAGATCATCAATTGTATGCCAAATTCAGCAAGTGTGAGTTTTGGCTACATCAAGTTCCTTTATTGGGCCATATTATTTCTGATAAGGGTATTGTCGTTGACCCAAGTAAGGTACAAGATGTGTTGAATTGGAAGACTCCCAGAACTGTCAAGCATATTTGCAGTTTTCTTGGTCTCGCCAGATATTATCGAAGATTCATTCCCAACTTCTCCAAGAAGCAATTCTATAATCAGGCTCAACTGCTTATTCAGTTCCACAATCTGGCCCAACTGCTTGTTCAGTTTTTGCAACTCTCCATTCACCGAAAAATCGTCGGCTATGTTTGAGATCTCCTCCTCCACAGTGGATGACATGCGAGCCAGGATTGGTTCAATTGGGGGGAGCACTTCAACTTCAAGCCCTCGATCCCGAATGTATGAATCCACCCACTCAAAATGACCGCAGGGCTTCAAATCCTAAAACGAGGAAGGCAAACCCTAAAATCCAATTTAAAACTACAAAATCAAAATCACGTCAAATTGAAACAAACCCTAGCTTCCCATCCTTCCCCTTAAATAGCTTGCTCTCGTATTTCACAAATTCTCGACCAACATTGCCCATCCGTGAGCGCACACATGTCAAGCGCTTTAGTGGATCTGGGCAAGGGCAGTCAGGGCATGTACTCAAAGGGAATTCTCCATAACACGGCCATTCCTTCTGGGGGGGGCATCTGGAAGCCAGAAGCGGAGCTAGACATCGCTCGCTGCCGCCGCCGCGGACCGTTGCTGGAGAAGAGGAAGAAGAAGGTGCGCGAGGAAAAACAGGGAAGGGAGGAGGCAACGGTAATGTCAGAGCCAGGGCACATGAACAGGAGCGGAGGGCTGGCTAGGCCTCTTAAGGGTTACGTGGATACGTAGTGGGTCCCACAGAGCAACGTTCAACTGGCGGGTCCTATGTTCGAACATAATCTACAACCGTTAACTACTTAAGGGCTTAAAACAGTCATGTCGGGTCGTGGCTATATGGGTCATTTCAACCGTCGCATATGAGCTATTCCATCCAATGATATCGTATCCCGGAGAATAGAGGTGAAAGGCATCGCATGTGAGCTATTATCCCATTTTGGAGGCACCGAAGAACTGAACGGACTCAAGGATTTGACTCGGAAATCTAGAGCCGAGCCGATGTTGCCTTCTATTTTGAGAGCCAACGTAATCTGTTGGGACTGCTTTCATTCAATCTCCCACGATGCCACGCGTCGGCAATTGGATCAGGGCCGCACAGCCGCGTCTGTGCGAACCGTCTGCACAGAATTTTTTTCCGGATTGAATGGGTTGCAAACCACTGCAGGCCTAACCGAACTGCTGTTCCATGGCAGGCCGATTTTCATTACACGTCACGCTGATCCACGTGGATTGGGCCTCGATCCACGCTATTCCAGGGCTAACCGAACAAGCCCTAATATGGATTTATTATTTCATTTGGATTGAGTAACACATGTGGTTTCACTTAATCCATGTCTTATAATTAATACATGTGGATTTTATTCCACAACAACCGAACAAGGCCTGAATAGGGATCGCAAGTCGGGAGCCTGGTATCGCAGGAGCGGTGCCGACGAGATGCGTGGGGGAGCTGAGAATGCAGGTGTGACGACTATGGGTGAACGTGTTATTTGTGGTTCACAGGTACGGATGTGAGTCGCAAAAGAGGAGATGCGGGGCGCAGGTGTGGACCAATAAAAGTAGCAACTGAAAGAAAGAATTCACTCTGGATTTATTATGTAGTAGAGAAGAGATAATTATTTGACAAGAAACAAATAAATTTATATTTGAATATATATAGAGAGAGAGGTAATTACAATTTTGATGACATATATTTATGTGGGACCCACCGATAAAATCTATATTTTGGTGAAATTTCAACAAAATATTGAGAACCCGTTCGTAGTGTTCGACGGTCTACTAGAGTTAAATCGTAAAAAAATCAGAAATGCTGTGCGACTAGTTGTAATATGGCTACGACCCGGTGATTACATGCTAATGATTATTGATTAGTGCTAGTCGTACAGCCGGGTCGGACGACCTGGTAGTACGTATAGCAGTATATACTAAAAAAATTCAATAATAAAGATGAAAATAGCAAAGCTGCAGAAAAAAGGAAAGAAGAAAAACATTGATATGGATCCGGAGTCGTTCCAGGTCTCACCGTCTCAGGTTTATTCTTGTCGAATCATAAAAAACGAAGGATTTAAGAAAATGGAAAACATTCCGGTCTCTGCTGGGATAAAAAAAAAAGGAAGGAAAATATCTTCTTAATTTCTCGTCCTATATATATAATCATCATAACTTGTCGATCAAGGTAGACGACCCGCATCTCGAGTTCCCGACTTCCGGCTTCTGCATCGATCAGGAAAGTAACTCAAAACCGATGTCGAAACGCGTCGAGGACTATGGCCCGGCCCTCAACGACGAGATCATCCTCCTGGTGTTGGCGAGTTCTGTAGACACGGCCGACCTCCTCCGCTGCGCGGCCACCTGCAGGCGGTGGCGGCGCCTCATCACAAGCGATGCCGAGTTCATCTGCCGCCTGAAAAAGCTGAAGCCTCCGGACCACAGTCTCGCCGTCGGCTTCTTCCACCAGATGCACGACCCCAACAACCCGAGGACGCCTCTGCAATTCCTCCCGTCCCCATCATCCTACCAAAACGCGGTATTCGATTTCGAGAGTGATCTGTTCAAGAATTCCCGTCTGATAACGTCCCGGAAAGGCCGCCTCCTCCTGCAAATCCGGTGCGACCCCCCTATTCTCGTTGTGTGCAACACCATGACCGGCCGTGTCTTCACCCTCCCGGACCCCTGGGATGGGACGGAGGACAGGCCCGAGCACCATGCCTGCGCATTGCTCACCTCCGACGACCTCCACAGCGCCGTCGACCCAATGCTGCGCCCGGGATCACCCGCCGCTTTTCGGATCCTCACTTTGTTACTGTAATTCCCCATGTGGGAGAAAACACTTATGGACAACAATTTTACCCATTGTAAAGATGCCGTTCTAACTAAAGATAACCAGGCAACAAGACAATGAAAAGATGATAGTGTAAAATGTTGCTTTTGTAACTTGAATGAAGACATACAACATCTCTTTTTTGATTGTCATCTTGCTAGGTTTGTTTGAAAACTAATTCATGTATCCTTTAACTTACCACCATCTAGGAGCATTGATCATCCTTTTGGGATGTGGCTGAGTGGAGTAGAGAAGAAGCCTATGCACAAGATTATGGTTGGAGCGATTAGTTTTTGTTGGGCAATTTGGTTATGTACAAATGATACGGTTTTAACAACACACGACTTCTCTCTTCTATGCAGGTGATTTTCAAATATACACATTGGATTCGTGCATGGACACTATTGCTGAAGGATAGAAACAGGCCCCAAAATGAAACGGGGATAATTTTTGCTAGATTTGACTGGTTTTTATAGTAATTGAATTCTTCCCAAAATTATGGACCTGTGTGATATTTTGTCATTGTGTTGCCGATGCTTGTTACTAAGGTCTTTTGCTTCGGTTGTCATAATAAACAGCTATATGCATTTATCGATGCATAGCCTCGAATATTAATATATATATTTCCATTTCTAAAAAATGGGTCTTTGAACCATTTTCATTCATTACTGTCAGGGAGCATGGCCATCACTTAACAAAAATGGTCATTTGGTACCACTCTTACCATAAGTACGGGCTACACCCAAACCCCTACTGCTAATAGATTATCAGTACCGGTTCTTAACCTCTAGGACATGATCAATCATTCCGGAACAAAGAACCGGTACATGCAGTCAGTATTGGTACTGATTCAAAAAAGAAGCGAATACTGCTACTGACGCAAAGTTTTTATACCAGTACCAGTTGTGAAAGAGTATTGATACTAATTTCCTGCACCGGTTCTAGTTATGAACCACTACAGATATGCTCCAACCATGGGCGGAGCTAGTGGGTGGACAGAGTGGGCCCCGACCCACCCTGAGATTTTGACATTCGGCCATAGGACCTCCATCTGGGCATTCAAATCTTGGGCCAATATGCAACACTAAATGAGCATTTAGAAATTGTTTCGCATTGACAGCCCATCAGTGCTCGTTAAGTCTAGATGGGAAGCCCCGTCAACACCCGTAAGGCCGTAAAGCACAACAGCCTACTTGCCCAATGCCCACCGTGTGAAATTGGCCTATTGTTTTTCTTCTCTCGTCTTTCTTCCTTTTTTTTTTGTTGTACTAATTAATGCAGTTGTGTTACAGATTTGTTACAGGCACAATGTTTCCCATTCAAAGTTTTATAAGAATCACCTACAGATTTCTTTGAACCTAATTAAACATTTTGAGTATAATATCTGAGCTAGTTCTTTATGAAATTAAATTACTTTAATCAAAATGTTAGATATTCTTAAATGTAATTATGAAATTATATTTATCTGACATCATATTTTTGTTCTATTAATTTTAATACATACATCATATTTAAAAGTAGATCTATTTTTTAAGAGAAAACCGAGTTTTAAATTTTATCCTGGATTGTAAGTATGTCATGTTTATTGAACTTTTGTACTTTCGGCCAATTGTCGGTGAATTGTGATGTGACAAAAAAACTGTGTTGGTCCACCTTGAGTTTGGATCCTAGCTCCACCACTGCTCCAACAATATATATTCGCTCCGTCTTCTTCCTAGGGCCGAAATATCATTTGACAGACCAAGTCATCTTCCACTATTTCTTTTACTTCAATTACTAGTTTGTGATTGATTTTTGAGATATTTTTATTCATCTTTGTATTTTCAAGAAATCATATACTCTTTTCTTTTAGGCATCCAAACCAGTTACCCATCTACATGATTTCAAAAAATTATTTTGATTCATATAAGAAAATGTTACCAAGGACAAAAAAAGAGTGAAGTGCATCATAGCTCCTTAAACTATTTAGAAATACTCATATAGGTACATGAACGTTTAAAGTTACCATTTGGGTCCCTAAACTATTCCTAAATGATCATCTAGATGGTTTGCCCGATACCCGTGATGACGGCCTGCCTTTAGTGCATGGTGCCCTTCACACGTGACACGTCATCATCGTCACCACCTAGCAGGAATTCCCGTGGTCGGTAGGCACAAGCCTCCATGAGAAGAGCGAGGCCGTGACAGGCAAAGCACACCTTCTGTTAGTTGACATCGTCATGTAGGTTTGGTAGTGCTCGCCTACAGGACAGTTGTATAACACTAAAATCACGTGTAGAGAGCGGTTTGACGGTGGCGTTGCACTTGGAGAGCGGATGGGCGACGACGGTTAGGACCCAGTAGACACAAAATAAAAGAAATCATGGATCTATGGAGTCACTACAAAGTTCATGTAACTGGATGAGCAATTCTAAATAGTTTAAGGACCTAGATGACCACTTTAAGAGTTCATGGACCTAGATGATCATTCCTAAATAGTTTAAGGACATGTGCTGTATTTCACTCCAAAAACAATTATACCAAATGATCATGCGGTCACCATTTATCCTCGCCATAACAAGTTTATGTATGACCCATATTTCAATTGAGTCCTAGATCCACCCATTGCAGGGTCACATAGTCCATCACTCCCCTCTTTCAACCACATGCATGCATGATACCTTCTTTCCTAGCCACGCTTGTGCCCCCGCTAGCCAATGATTCCAACAATTGTGACGCAACCAGCTTTTTAGTTTACAATCTGGACATACTGGTGTAGAAATAGAAAGAAACATAGGCCTACATCTACCACGTCATCATGGAAATGAAGGACGGAGTGGTATAATCCGTGGATCCACCTGCAAATTAATCCTTGCAAACCCTGGGCATTAGATCAAATTGCCTCAATATGGAGCTTCAGTTACTCGTAAAACACTTCTTTAGTGTCCTCTATGAAAACAAGATATGTTGTTGGCGCCTATAGGAACCAGTCGCATCGGCAAGAGGATTTCATATACACCACACATGTGGTTTGTGCCCGATTTAGCATCATTTTCAGCCGACCACATGTTTTCCTCTCTGGACTCCTCCTGTTTCGTCTCCCCGTGTTCAGCAATCACCGGACTTCACATACTCTGGTGTTTCTCTGTTCTCTGTCCGCTCGCATGGCTTGCTCACTCCGCCTCCTTGATTCCTCGCACTACATCTCTTCTTCTTTGATTTCGCCGCTATCTCCGGGGATTGAGGCGCACCACTTGATCAGTTCCTACAAGATCGACGTTAGGGAGGTGCCACGCACCTCTAGTTCTCTCCTGCGCTCTCCCCTCCCGAGTAGTAATTACGCCTTATTCCTTCTTTGATTTGTGTTGCTCCTTGATTGACTGTGGTTGCTGTCCCATTCTTGATGAGCTCACTTCTACTGTTTATTAGTATCACTACTAGTTTACCAGATGCAAGAACAGTAATTATCACGAGAGGAATAAAAAACATAAAGATCGATGTTCCAGGTGGTTGCTGAAAACTAGAGTTATAAGATTCCAAGTTCCCCCAACTACTGCTCTAAGTATTCTGTAATGCCAAGTTATTCACAGCAGATAACATTCTTGACTGCTATTTTAAATTGTGCTGACAATTATTTATGACTGTTGCCATAGTTTTTTAAAAAATTATTCAAGTTGTTATTCCGAATTGTTCCAATCAGTATTTCAGATTGCCCTAGCAGTCATTTAAATTGTTCCGGCCTTTATATTGAATTGTTCTAGGCATTATTGTATGTTACTCCAGCCTCCATTTCGATTTGTTCCCATTGTTTCTGTTTTTTTTTACCTTTATATAGAATTGTTTCAGCCTTTATTCTAAATTGTTCGATCTACCTGGCATTTTGAACTGTTCTGTCCTACGATTCAGATTTTTCTGGCCTTCAATTTTGATTCTTCCAGTGTTAACTCTAATTTGTTCGTCCTCACAGTCAGCCCGCAACTGTTTTGGCTCGTGCGCAAAGGAAAAAATCTGGCGCTCTGTCGCGCCATCTCGAGGTCGTGGCAACGCAGAACCACGAAACAGTCAGGCGCAGGCCTCCGTGTACCGAGCAGCACATACGGAGAACCGCGCGACGTTGTACAGATGGCCCCATCGGTAAGTAACTAATTAGAAGCTACAGTCTAACATGATTACATATGTTTGCACTATTTAGAAGCTGATGTGAAAGCTATCAAATTTAATGGATTATGTTTTGTTTATGTTTTTGTATTGGCCTATTTTGGTGCATGTTATTGGCTCCCGTCATAAGAGCATCTTCAAGAGTGCTCCAAAACCTCTCTCTAAATTAAATAATAAAGAATTTTATTTAACAAATCATTTTCTACAGTGTCTCTAAATCATCCCTATATTTATTTTCTTCCTAAACTCTCTTCACTTGTAGCTACAAACAGGGGAAGAATGGGAGCCCCAATTCACCTTTTTCATAGGAAAGTTAAAATTTGTAGACCCAAGTACTGACATGGACCAATAAAAAACCGTTTTTACATCATTTAGGGGAGAACTATTGGAGGATGAAAGAATTTTTTTCCCTAATACTTTTTGAGTTGCTCCCAAAAGAAGGTTTCTAGGACTTAATTATTAGAGAGCTCTTGAAGATGCTCTAAGCATGCCATACTAAAGTCAAGTATGTTCAGTAGGAGAGTACACTTGGAAGGAGAAGACATGTTATTAACAGCTCATGGCTTGATTCGTAAATTAACAAAGATAGTCATTTTTTTTAGCTCCCGTTACAAACACATAAGCATTCAGCTACTAGCATAGAAGCTAAGGCCGCTAGGCAGGAGAGGTGTTTGCCTCCTTCAACTGCCCACAGATGAGCTTCATCCTTAATCTCCGTGATGAAGAGTCTTTGTGCAGTTCTCTCCCTGGACTAAAACACTGAAGCATTCCTTCCAGATAGACTTGTTAACTAATGGGGCCTACTGAAGCTTCATCCTATATGTATGTTATATGTAATTTGTTAACTAATGGGGCCTACTGAAGCCTCATGAACTCATATGAGAAGGCACTCTGAATGGAATATAACCACACCAAGAAAAGTATTATTCGCGGGAAGAGAGGATTTCTTATTATATACTTGTTTTTTTCCTCGAATATACGTCTTCATGTATGTCTTCTTGAGAACCGATTCACTCTCACGCCCAGAATCGTCTGTACCCAAACTCATGAGAACCGTACGGTGACCTCAACTTTTTTGTTTGGACTACCAATCCTAGAGACCTTCGTGCGAATATACTCGGCTAGTTTATCTTGTGATACGGTAATGACCACCCTTTTCTGAAACATTATGTTGCAGCTGCACAAAAGCCTCACACACTACTATAAAAATGATCATAAACAACGCCTTATCAGCAGCGGTTGCTCCAGAACTACTACTAAAAGATTATCAGCAGTGGTTCAAAAAATATTGGCCAACCAATAATTGCTACTCTAGCGAACCGTGCTGAAAATAGTTATCAACAGCAGTTCATTTAAATGAACCTCTGCTAATAATTTTAAAAATTATGTGTGGTTTTTGTGTATTAGCAGCAGCGTTGCTGATGAGCAGAGTATCAACAGCGGTTCACTGTACTGAACTTCTGCTGATACTCTGTTCATCAGCAGCGGTTCTAGAACACAGAACCGCTGCTAATGAGGTGTTTTGAGCTGCTGTTGATGATCATTTTTCTAGTAGTGACAACTTCTACTTTGTGATCTGCATCTCCAGTCCCTTTTATTTCTACTTCCTGGATTGAACCCAATACAAGCGATTCTCTAGCAGGCTGCATGGACATCTTCAACCCCTATTGCAGGGATCACAATCATTCTGAAATAAAGACATCCATGTTTAACTATTCAGAAAACATCAAAAATATAATTACACAACAAGATATTCTACTGGTCCACGTCCATGCCGAATCATAAATTAGCTAGAGCTAGCTGGGAGGCATATAAATGGACAGGATAATTAAAATTTGTTGAATCAAACACTCTGTATATAATATACTATAGGCGAAGCATTCTCTTTCCTAGAAGTAAATGGTCAGGTTCTTTGATCCTGACCATCATCAGATAAATCAAGTGGTTTTCATTGATTAAAAACTTGAGACACATGTGCAGCATGATATATATTTTAAAATGAACCGCATATAACTTCTTAAATTAAAAAGAATGAAAAGAACATACCCTATTAGAGCTCAATTGCAGCACAAGCTTTCTTACTCGATAACATTTTCTAAGAAGAGATATCATTGTAGACCTAAGAGCATGGTTTTTCCCCATAGATATATACCACCAAAACCTCACACCTGGGAAGTTTGGTTATGTCCTCCATATATCTCTTGTACCCTTCAGTGCCCTGAAATAAAAACAACACACAAGAAAAGGCATGTAAAACAAGATTTTATTTTCCCACAATGCATGGACGCGATATATGCAAGCTTCACGTGTGGGAACGTACCTCTCCAGTAGTGATATTTAGGTACAGCTCGTGGACGCTGTTGAACTGCTGCATCAGCTTCGATCCCATCATGCCAGCATCATTTATTATCTCAAGGCGCCGGAGAGTGAGCCCCTCCTCCGCGATATGATGGCGTGTTGCATCAAATTTGCCATTGTCCCAGCACAGTTCCGAGAGCTTGGGCACATCGATGTAAAAGTCGCACTGGTCCCCACAGCTTAGTGTCCGGAGCATAGGAGCAGCAACTTGGAGCAGTCCCTCATGGTATCGGATATACAAAATCTGGAGCCGCTCAAGCGAGCCCGAGCGTATGGAGAGGCTACAACGAGCAGTGGCGTACCTGAGGGGGGGCTGACAGGGGCCTTAGCTCCCCCCCCCCTAACTTTCCAAATTTCTCTTATGATTTCTAGCTCAAAGTAATAATTTTTTTCCCCTTGCTGTATGCATGGCTGCCCCCCCCCCCCCCCGCACCACCACCACCACCACTTATTTTCTTGTCCAGCTACGCCATTGACAACGAGAGCATCATCCTTGAGGTTGATGATCTACAACGTGAGCTCCTTCAACCTCGGGCAGCGAGAGGATAACATGGTCTCAAGTTCATAGCTGTCGACGATGCCTCCACTGATGCTCAATCTGGCCAGCGCCTCGAACACGCCAAGCTGGGGCGGGAGGTAGAACCATAGGGTGCTGCTGTACAGCTGGAAACCCATGGATGTAACCCGTTCACATACGGGGAGCACGATGTCGCCATTGGCTTGGAGGCGGTGCAACGCGAAGCGCGGGCACAAAGAGACGTCGTCCACCATGACATGGGGAAACGCGTCCGACGATGCGGTGATGTCGAGGCGGCGGAGGGTCGGCGCGGAGTACGTGGCCAGGGCGTCACCGATGCAGTCGCGCACTGTTGCCATTGCAGGATCAGAGACCACCGGGTCGTCGTTGTTGTCGTCGTTTTTGTCATGCCGGAGGAGGATGAGTTTGACGAGACGGGCCGCGGCGTGGCTCGAGAGGATGCAGAAGTGGTCGTCGAGTGAACTAGACACCAGTGTGTCAAAGTCGTGGTGGAGGGACGACGACGGGTCGGGCGGTGGTGAAGAAGAGACCGGCGTGTCACCGTTGTCGAGGGACGAGAGCTCTGGGTCGACGTCGGGAGATGGTGAATGAGAGTCCTTCTCACGGTACTCGTAGCGGAAGGAGAGCTCGGGGAGGTGGGCCCAGACGTGGCACCAGCGGCGGGAGAGAACGCTGGTGCGCGTGGCGTCGGAGGTGCTCTATAGTAGGAGGAGGATACTGTAGAGGAGGTTGTTGGGGAGGCCGCTGATGTGGTCCTCCTCCTCCCCGCCGGCGGCTACGACGAGGGGGTCGTCAAAGCCTCCCTGCTGATCCGTGCCCATGCTGATCCGCGCCACGAGGCGAACGGCGAGATTTACCCACTAGTGAATCGCCTCCGATCCGATTCCATAGGCACGGTACATGGGATTTTTTTTTTTTTTTTTGATAACGGTACATGGAATTTTTTTTCATTTTGACTCAGATCGTGTGCAACTCTGTTACGTTTCCCTACGTCGATTTGGTCGTGATTCGGTTGAGCCTTTGCGTTTTGCTGGGCCCCGGGCTATTGATGAGCTGATGACATGAAAGTCCGTCCGTGGGTAGCTGAAGATATGGAAAGGGTCCGGGAGCCAGAAAAGCCAACAATGGGCTGGACCACATTTCTACAGTTTGTAATGGGGTAAGGGCCTTCACACTGATTTTCTATAGCTAGCTATTGCTCATGTTGTGTCAGATATAAATGATAGAAGAATAAGAAAGAGAGAAAGATAACTATGGAAGCAGCGGTTATGTATAGCCAAAGCAAAAGCTACTCTATAGATTGACTTGACGCCATCTGACATGTTTTGTGGGTTCGTTAAGCAAAACTAAATGGAAAGAAGAATAGAATATGTTTTTGTATGAATACTAAAGATGTTTTGGGCAGAGTTTTAAAGATACTAGTTTTGACACATATCATTGCATAGTCTATATGAAATATTATAGACAACCACCAGTGTGGAGGCCCTGATGTCTGTTACCGGATGCTTGGTAGGCCTTAACCCCCTAGCCATATTAGGAGCTTCCTGAATATCCACCACTGTAGTTGAATTTGTAAGTATTATCGGAATGGCAGCAGTTTTATATTGGTGAAAGACAATTACAGATTGCCCTACTTAGCTTGCATTCTAGTAAATATTGCTGTTTGTTTGAAATTTCACGAGTCATAGATAAGGTTCATATTCTGACATTATTGTAGTTAGTTTATCTCTTTGAGATTTCATGATTGTCATTGATATATGCGACTACTACACTGTTTCGGTCTGTCGCTATGTAGAATCAAAACAAACGCTGCAATTCAGCAAATTGATAGACTAGGTAGACGTATCGTAATAGTTGATCTACATGAGAAGGAATATAGAAGAAAACAATCAAGTTTCATAACAGTGTCATATCAAGAACAATTTACAAGCAACATATCAAAGAGCTGTTTTGGAAAAGAAAATCCTTAACTCCCACCCAAAGTAGGATAGAAGCGCAGAAAATAGTGAAAAAAATCAGTACTTTGTACTTTTCATATCAGCCACATGTGATTAGTTGAAACGAACCCACATCAAGGTTTTGTCTTGCCCTGGGCGGAGGCGAAGAATGCCGCACCGTAGTAGGTCAATGGAGCGATGGAGAGGTGGTCGGAGCTGGGAAAGAAGCTCAAAATCCTCCCTGCACAGGCGGAGCTCGGGGCAGGGTTGGACGATAGTGGGAGGCAGCTGTTGGCTCCGGCGTGGGAGCTCTGCTCTCAGCAGCAGCAGTGGAGGCATCGTCAGAGAGAGAGAGAGAGAGAGAGAGAGGAGGGAGGGAGGAGTGAGAAGAGGAGGGGGGGAGTCAACCTCAGGCATGGGAGCATCGATCCAACCATGGGGTGGTCGCCCAGTCGACGGCGTTCACTTGGCACACGGCGGCTCGACGCTATAGGCAGCAAACTAGATTTTGGCCATTATACCATTGGAGAGAGTGATCATCCCTCTTATACCATGATAACACGAGGTCTCTTCTTTATACCATTAAACTATTATTTTGTTCCTTCTTTTACCATTGGTAAGTGTTTGATCATTTTTACCTCTATTAAGGTACATAAAAGGACCAAAATATCCTCACATCTATCTCACACAATAGAATTACATTTTCATCTTACGCCACTTTTTAATGCAAAAACAATTCAAAAATTTGAAAAATGACTCACGTAAGGCAAAAATTCTTTAAAATCCAGAAAATTGGGTCAGGAGATCGGGAGATAGATGGCCCCATTGGTCAGATGGATAGAAGCCCTTTTGGTCAGTTGGGTTGGAGCACACCTCTAATTTGGCTCTCTAAATTTTTAAAACTGGCCCTCAAACTAAAATACAGAGGCCCATTTTTAATCAGTCCACTGGAGTTGCTCTTAACTTTTAGCACTCTAGAAAATATATCAGTTTATTTTAAATTTCAGAAGTCTCATAGATAAGGTCTATAATTTGGTATTATTGTAATTATTAGCTTTTCTCGAGGATTTATTTTTTGTCATTTATATATGTGACTGATAGTACTTTGGTCTTTCGCAATATAGAAGCAAAACCAACGTTCCAATTCAGCATGTTTTGAGACTATTACTGTGTCCTTATCTTAGTAGGTTGATCTACTTAATAAGACATGTGAATGAATGTGGAAAAAAGAAAATAATATCATAAAAGCGTGTCATATCTAGAACAATGTACAACATATCAAAGAGCAAATTTGGAAAAGAAAATACATAACTCCCAATCTCCCATCCAAAATAGGACAGAAGTGGGGGAGATAGCTAAGAGCATTACTTTATACTTTTCATATAAGCCATATATGTTTAATTGAAACGAACCCACATCATGTCCTACTTATAATATGGTATTCAACTTTATGATTTGGATGAAATTTGCTGTGAATCTTCTCGCGCACCTCCTTGGTCAATGGATTAGAAAAGTATGATGCATATATCGCAACCTTTCTTAAATTTGACGTGTTGACATTGGATAGTTGCTCCATGAATTCCAGTTCTCCTTCAGAACTAGTGAAGTCGTTCTTGATTTCTAATTCTTCAAGTGAACCAAGAGCAACATCATCAAAACTGCAACTGTTGATTAAGCGACAGGGGCAAGATGACTGACAGCTCTTCTAAGATATAATAAAAGACAACATTATTATATAAGTAGAGAGTAAAAAAATAGAATTTAATGAAGTTCCTTCTTGTTCGAAATCATACAAGGAATTGGGTTACCCTTTCCTTTTATAGGTTGGTGACTATAGGTAAAAGAAACAGACCCAAAACGTGTACCGAACAAGAAAAAAAAATGGCAACTCCGTTGCCAAAAACCCAAACTATGGCACATCTTGTCGTTTATTGAATGGTTTATATATCTCTATCTGTTTTTTTTTTAATATAGTAACACGTTAGGTTTCGTAAAACCTATCCAAAAGCCAGGTTAGGCCTGAAAATTTCTCATGTGGTTTGGCCAGTCTACTAGACAAAGTCAAAATGAATGTATGCTAGGTTCGAACAATTGATTATGAAATAAAACAAGGTTCATTCTCAATAAAAAAAAGTAAACTTGACCTACCGGGGAAGAAGCCACCTCGACGGCATTATCTAAGGAGAAGAGCCTTCTCACACAGGCCGAGAAAATTCTCGAACCCCCTCTCCAACCATACACAGGGACTCAGCTGGCCGTATAAGCTATGGCGCGAGTCTTTATCTAGTGCTTTGGCTTTGGGAGAACAAGAGAATTTTTTTCACAACCGGTACGAGGCCAGGGGTCGAACCCTCGACCGGTGGGCAGCCGCTCGGGCGCCTTCACCACCAGGCCGAAGGCCTGTTCGCCAATAAAAAAAAGTAAATCAAACGATTTAAATGATAGATTGAAATTAAGGATATTACCCAAGAGTAGTTGCGGGCTAAACTCGTTTGCTACTATTTGAAAAACGTAGGTGTGGACGGGGTCGATGGTAGTAGAGGGCCTATTATGCTCGTAACTATTTTTATAACCGTTGTTACGGTTTCACTACTGTTCTATACTTAGTTGCGGGTTCTTCAAAAGTCTGCTATTAAAGCCAAAATGATGTCCATTATAACAGAACTTTATTGTAGTAGTGAGTTATCCCCACCCTTCTTCCTCACTGCAATTGCACGTCCCAGTCATGGCCAAATGCATGCTAGTTTAGCGCCCCCCCCCCCTATCCCGTGAAAACCTATTACAACGGCATGCGCACTTGCCCGACCACGCTCGCTAGCTCACACCTGGCCTGCCCGGCTGCGCGCGCCTCAGTCGGCAGCGCTCCGCCCACACGTGCGCTCACCCCCACCCTCGGCCCGCCTCCGCATGGCAGCCCGTGCTTGGCATGGCTGGTCGTACATGCCCGATGGCACTCTGCTCGCGCGCTCGCCCCCCATGCTCAGCCAGACTCCACCCAACAGCCCCCGCGCGCTCCACCAACCATGCCCGGCGGCCCGCCCCTCACGCGTAGGCATGGAGCTTCTCTGCTGTGAGAGAAAAACAGAGGAAGAAGAAGGGAAGGTGTAGTTATCATCCTAATTTAAATCAGTGGGCATTTTACCGAAGAGTGCAACATAGTGGTGGGCATTTTAAAGAAACCCATTGTTAGAGCATCTCCTCCAGCCTAGCCAAACACGTATGTTAAGAAAAATTTGATGATTTTCACCCAAAACACCCCTCCAATAGAGTCGTCAAATGACTCAGAGAAATAGCTTCACTTCAAACCCGTGAATCTCGGTAGCGAAGTCTGGCAAGCTGTCATCCCTCGCCATCACAACTCCTACGCCTCGCTCCCACGCAAGGATTTTGTCTCCCGCGCTGTGCTTCGCAGAGGGCGCCGCCCCCTCACGCGCGCTCATCCTACTTAATCCCACGCGTCTGCATTCCTCCAAATCGTCGAGCCCGCTTCCACAACCTGCAAGATCTCGAGGTGATTCGCTCGCCGCTGGTTGCTCTGCTACCTCTGCCACCCATCACCATGTCAATCCCTGCCAATTACGCAAGCAAGCAAACCCAAATCGCTGCAAAGAAGCCACCGTCTCCCCGTAGATCCCCACCCGGTCATTCAGGCATTCCAAGTCAGCCTCCCCTGTTTTTGATGCCCCAATTCGTAGGAGATGGAAGCTAGAGTTCCATTGGAGGCCACAGAGGAGTGGATTTACATGGTCGTTGCATTATTTCTCCCGCTGGTTTGGTTGGACCACTGTCGCCTGATTTGTTTGTAGGCCTTCGATCTAGGCTTAATTCTTGTTGCCTTTCCCGTTTCCCCAACACACAGCCCAAGAGATGAAGCAACAATTCCTGTAGCTAATTTTGATGTTAAGTCACCCCGTGTTTTCTTTTTCTTTCTCATCGTGAGCTTCTTTTCTTTTAAGTTTTCCTGTTACGTGGTTGATGATGCTGTTGAGAACAGAAGAGAATTGTGGGTGGAAAAGGAGTCACAGGGCAGCGAGAATGGGAGGAGGGAGGTAGAAGGTAACAGTTTTTCGATGAGGTGCACCTGTTTAGGTAAAGAAATTTTATGACTAGATACCGCGTTACCAAATTCATGAGTCCTTGAGGTTACTAGATGTTATAATTCCAGTCTACAACGTGTTTATCTGATCCAACATTTACATATTCTTAAGAGGCCGCACAGGAGAGCGAGAATGGGAGGAGGGAGGCAGAAGGTAACATTTTTTCGATGAGGTGCGCCGGTTTAGGTAAAGAAATTTTATGACTAGATACCGCTACTAAATTCATGTGTCCTTGAGGTTATTAGATATTATAATTCCAGTTTACACAATGTTTATCTAATCAAATGTTTACATATTCTTAAGAGGCGGCTTAAACTGTAATTTTAGGTTACTAGGGAAGAGGGGGCATGTCGAATGTGCAAGGTCTGACAACAAGAAAAAATAACTATCCTCAGTGTCCGCAAAACAGAACCTCTTCCAAGAGGATAAACAGTCTAGGTTAATGGACGTGGTAGTGGTTTGTCCTCCCCTTATTTGCTTTAAGAATGTCCCATTTTCAGTAGTTTTTTTTATAACATTATTCTCAGATGTGACCTTCATATCTATACTATAAAGATTAAATTTCAACCCATCTAAACACACCCATAGTAGTAAGTAGAGGCGTCAAAGATTACCGGCCCCCTCCTTATTTTGGCTGACGTAGCTAGCTTTGAAAGCTGACACGTGAACTTAGAATATCGTGGCCAGTCTCCTGAAGCGACGCGTCATCCCCACCCCTGCTCTTCAGTGGAGCACGCGGGTGAATCATCGGCCAGCAGGCTTTGAGGTCGAGGCATCTCACCACGCTTCTAGACTGGGGTCTAGGGTGGCCTTGCCGACTGCTCAAGCCCAGCTTTGGCCGTGTCTGGGCCTGATTTCCGTGGCACGTCGTACACTCACACACCGACCACAAGTGTCTGATAGGAGAAGAGAAGGGGATCAAAAGAAATTGTAGATTCGTCAAGTGGCCATAAGCAGGAGCGCAGCCACATGGGTGCTGCCCAGTCAAAACTCTGCCTAATTTTCTGAGTAAATTAAAAGAAGTTCATGTAAAAGAAATATAATGAGAAATTTAATTAGTTCCACAATAAGAACCAACACTCCATGTAGTCTTTCGCTGGCTCTGCCAACTGGTATAGAGTGACAAGAAGGGAGCGAGGTGACTGCTTGGGAAAATCTCGGGGCTAGAAGCTTTACTTGCTGTTGATGAAGCTTTGTTGCGGGGAGGAGAATACGCTTGCAGGGTCAACGCGAAGAGAGGCGTACACTGGATGAGGTTCTTAAGCAAGAGAGGAAGAGCAGGTGTGTGAATGTCATTTCAATGGGGAGAAAAATACAGATATGCCCGAACGTCTCGATCAGGCAGTAGGAGGACCCATGTAACACGTGGTTGGAGCTCCTCCACGCGTCACTGTCGTCGCATGTTTAGTTTGGATGGACAGAGCTTCCTAGGACACTGAGCAAACGAAAAAAACAGTTATAAAAAATTCACTTTCACATTAGAGCTAAAACATACTTCCTCTATCCCACTATATTAGCACTCCTAGCATCTTGAGGTAAAAATAGGGATGCAAATAAATAACTATTTTGCCCTCATTAAAGAGGGCCAGAGACAGTTGGTCATCACCAGTCCATCACCCATGTTTTTCCCCACTCTTCACGCAGACCATAGAAGCAGAGGAAAAGAAGGGGACAACGCATATCGGCAGGCCCATCGGTGGAGTACCCGCCAGCGTCCTCCCGCGATCGAAGGAGGACGCCCGAGGTTGGGCGGCTAGCCCACGGCGTCACCACGCCAGGCCGAAGGAGCAAGGCGGGCCAATGTTGTTGTCGCGTGATGTCGAGGGAGGGCAGCGGGCCAGCCAGCCGCGACTCGCGTGCGTGCCGACCGGATCATGCCCGGACAAGGCTCTCGCATCCCTCTCCCGACGAGCCCCACCCGCTCCACTCATCGGCCCGCATCGTAGAGTCAAAGCGAGCTCAGTCGCACTCCTGGCCCATCTGGTTCTTGTTCCGCTCGTGCCCCGTCGAGCCCCACCGCTCGTCTCGTATTGATCACTCTGAAAAAAATAGTAGAATGAAATTCTATCTGTCTCCTTCACCACCTCCCTTAAAGGAGCTTCAAATCTTCATCAAAACATTGTCATTAAATAAGTGATGGTAAGGAGTACCATTAAGTTCTTCTAATTTTTCTAGACATTTAACAATAGCCAAACAGCTCCGCAGAGACAACCTCTAGACATCTGGTGATAGCCGGCTGAGAGCTCTGTGATGATCTATGACTTCGCGCGCTCTCGATGTACAGCGGCAACTGGCATGGGAAGATCGTCTAGAGGAGATAGAATCATTGGAGAAAGTGAGTGAAGTACGAAAAAACTTACAAAATTAATCCTGCTTTTAATATCACTAATACAATAAGAGCCTTTAATATCACTTCGTTTCTTACTACAATAGCGGACATCATGAGAGTACTCTACATGTTTTACGATTGAACCTTACAAAACTAATCCCTGCTTTTACGGATATACAAAGCACAAATGTAGCTGGCCTGTACTCTATGGTTTTTTCCTAGACTCTACATGGTTTACGATTGGACCTCACAAATTTAATCCCTGCTTTCACGGATGTATAAGCATAGATGGGGCAGGTGGCAGGAAGATGTATAAGGCATAGAAGGGGCTGGTGACAGGAAGAGATGACCATACATAAATTATAAGGAGTAGAGATTTAATATGGCAGACATAGAAAAGTATCTCTTATTAATTCCTCCTTGGTATTCCAAATCATATTATAAATAAATTGTTTTTCTAATTAATATGGAGGGAGTATATAGTTTAGACATGCTAATTGTGGACATCACAACTGGAGAGGAGAATAATGCAGATGCTGAAGACAGATCTGCAAGGAGATTTGTTGAAAAAGTAACACTATGTAAAAAACAGGTTTTTAGTGACACTTCGTAAGAGTCATTAGTGTTACGTCACTAATATAAAGTCATTAGTGATGCACATTTTACGCGTCACTAATGACTCTCATTAGTGATGCATCTGAACAAAAACGCGTCACTAATGTGAGGATCATTAGTGACGCGTTTTGAGCAAAACGTGTCACTAATGTCAAAATTAAAAAACAAAAAAAATATAAGAAAGAGGGTATGAATACTCTTATACACTCATATGTATCACCAATACACATGTTTTCTGGTTTCAAAACATCATCGAGCTGGTATATAAGATATTAGAAGTCTAGTATTTCTATTCACCCATCTCTTTCTAGCCTTATTTTGACTGTCCCATTTAAATCTGATCATAAGATTTAACCCGAACCCACGAAGAAATATGACATTACATCTTCTACCATTCTAATTTTAAAACGTCTGCCACCAATTTAGGTATTTTTTTCACCGTGGCAGATGGATCCGCCCGCACGACCCACTACCTGAAATCACGGTGTCGACATTACCTCTGTATTGTTCTTTCCTTTCCATCGCAAAATTCCTTTTCCGCACCTCCCCCAACCTCCACATCCCCTATTACGATCCTTTGCTGCCCGCGGAGGATCGTGATCGAGCGCCGTTCGGGGAACCCCCGCCTCCTTTGAAACCACATCAATTCGATCCTTTTCGTGTGGTGCCGGGTTGCTGCATCGTCATGGTGATTTGGTTGATTGTCGTCGCCGCCACACCCTTCAGGCAGCAGGCTCGTCTCCGCGCCTCCTTCCCGTTCCTCCGCTCCTCGCCTCCAAGATTCAGATTCGCGGTGTAAGCGTCACTCGAAGGAAGCTGCAATGGCTACGCCACGACCTCACCTTGGTCGCACGCGCTCCATGATGGCGGCGACAACGTCTGCGTCCCCGTGTGCTCATGACGGGCCTCTACGACGACTCGACGACTCCGTCTCCTCGCGCTCACGGAGACGCCAACTCGACATCTGGGCGACCGAGGCTGCTACCCCACCCACTGGCGTAACGATGCGGTTCCGCCATGGATGGTGGTGCGGCGACGATCGCTCTCTTCTGGTCACCCGCTTCCCCGCCTCTGGTCGCCGGTGCAAGGCCGATGCCCTTGCACCCTTCTCCACGGAAGCCCCTCCCTTCCTGGTAGGCTTCCCTCTCCTCATCACCGCACTCTTTTCTCCTCAATATTTGTCTTGGCAGTAATTAGGATCCATTCCATTGATTGGTTGTGCTTTCCAGTTCCGTTGTAGGTTCATCGATGTCGTCGATTGCGTGGCTGGGCGCAGCAGCAGTAGCGGCAGTATAGGCGGCCCCCGCGGCTCCGCGAGCTGGTGTCACCACCGCCCGACCTACCTGTGCCGCGTACTGGAGGAGGATATCTAGATGGATTTTTCCTTCATCCGCATAAGTTTCACGAGGCTGCTTCTAGCATCAATTGAATCAAACACCTCCTCCCATTCTGCTCCGATTAGGATTCCAGCATGTTGGGAATTCATTTCTCTGTAAAGTAGGCACCGAGGTGCGTGCTGTTGGACTCTAATTTTTGAAAAATCTGAGAGAGGTATTGGATTAACGAGTTTTGTGTTCTATGCAGATTGTAATATATACTACCAGCCTTGATGCGTGGACTGGAAGGATTTCTGGGTAGGGTTTGACCTATACTCAGCTGAACTATTGGTGGGGATACATATTGCGCTTGTGTGGGTTATTGGCTCCATGCGATAGATTAGATTTGGGAAACATTTATTCATTTGCACCTACGGGGCTGGATCTTTGTTGAACAGATGACTCACTCTGTTTTTAGATATCCATTGCACATTATTTGATCTGAGTTGAATTCATGATTCTGTTTAATTTGTGCCAATCAGTCACATAACCATTGGATGCTCCAAGAATTTGAAAGAGATGATGAACTCGTGATTTGAAACAAAAAATGTGTTTGAAGCTGAAAGGCTAGGCTGCAGATTTACGGTCCAATAAAGAATTGGGATGCTCTTTACAAGGTAATGAACTATACATGGAACTGTTATTCCGAATTTAGAGTTAGCCATATATGATGTTCAGTTATAATTCCGCAACCATCATCATGCGTGGAGTAGCTATAAGATATAACCATTCAAGTTTGATGGTGTCTTGTATGGCTCAGTTGGATTTGCGTGTGGTGGACAAGGTATTTCGACATGGTAGTGGCTTCTGCACATGAAAATGTATAATATTGTTTACCAATCAAAAGAAAGTTATAGTCAGTTGCATTTATGAAGCTACATGTGCAAGAAAACTAATGGGAAGACCAGAACTAGATTATACAACCATCTATTATGGTTTTTACTCTTTTTCTACTGTGTTGCTTGGAAAAGATCCAAATTTTTAATCTTCCGGTTATCTATTGTTTTATTGGAGTATTCAGAGTCCCAACTTTTAGAGTTGTTACAATTGAGAAGAGTTTTTTTATAGACTTTCATTTGATTTGGTATACATTCCTATTCCAGGATCTCAAGCTATTCTTATTGTTTGGCATGCATAATTTATAGGCTTTTACAGAATACTTGTAACATTCTTTCCTAATATTGCAGCTCTACTGCAATTTCTGCACATCACGTTGCCCAGGCAGCTGACCACAGCATTGTGTGTGCCACTGATTTTTCATTAATATTGTGTTTGTTATGTCAGGCAGCAATACTGTAAGAGAGGTGGTACTCCAGCATTTAGGCCTGAGTTTGGATGAATGAAAAACTATCAAACCTTTTTATTAATGATATTGCGTTCTGAATCTTCCTTGATTCAATTTTGTAGGTGCGTCCTGATGATTTTGCCGAAGTCATCCTTTAAACTGCTTATGCACACCCATTTTACAGAGCATAATTGACAAGTTTTCCACTACATTTTCTCCAACATGTTGGACTAAGAAGTAAACTCTTATGCTGTACCTCAGACATCCGCACCCTGACACCATAGGTAAGCTACATTGATCATTCAATTATTGGTTGATATTTCAAGATTGTGCATAGCAAAACTATCAAGTAGCTTTCATTTTATATCATGGTGGTACAATACAAAAATGATTAACAATTTTGTCAGTCTCTATAATTTATGGGACATATGTACCCGGGATACTTAACCACTCGGCTAATTGGCCAAGTGGGCCGGGGGCTCGGGTATGGTGTATTCGACCCAGAAGATATTTACTGAGATACTTGTTTGAGTAGGTGGCAAGTTAGGTTAGCAGATATATTGGATAGATAGAATCTGTTGTAACCGACTAAAAGATTACCATGTATATCCCTGCCCTTCGGATATATAAGGAGGGTAGGGGGCATTTGGCAAGAGACAGACTCGTATTAGAATCTTAATTCCAGTGCGAACCCTAGCAAAACAGAAACACCAAATAAGACGTAGGGTTATTATCCTTCGGGAGGCCCAAACCTGTATAAACCTTGTGTCCTGTGTCTATCAATATTTCATACTCATACGCATACCTAGATCTATTATCGAGAATATCTCTCGACAGTTGGCGCGTCAGGAAGGGGCAGTGTTGAGTGTAGATTCGTCGAAATCGATGGCTTTCGCCAACATCAAGTTTCGCCCAGGAGACAAGATCTTCTTTGGCACCATCAGCCTCGTCGCCAATCAGCATGGGAACCTCGTCAAGCATGAATGTGTGGCCCACTCGAATGCTACCACGACCGATCAGAGCAATCCAGCCGGCCGATTCCTGCTTGGCCTCGACAACGCAGCGACAGCTTTCCAGGCGGAAACCCTCTTGGGAGGGCAACTCAACGTTGTCCGCAACGCCCCGATTGACAACCTTAGTCGATTCGGATTACACTACGTTTGATCTCCCGGCTCATCACATGGATCAGTCGGACGAAGATCCCAAATTTTTCGATGAATCAAGATTCGTTGCAGCAATCGGCCTTGAAAGTGAGTCACTCCTGGACTTGATTGAAGAGCCGAGTGATTCAGAGAGTTGTTCCTCAGATTTCCACAAGGTATTCATGGTTGCACCTGCTGCCCAGGGGCAAGCAGACGGTAAAACATCAGCGGATGCTTCCGCGCGCGGTACCGCGCCGTGCGTAGACGGACATGAAACCGACCTCGAAGACGGTGATCCAGATGCCGCCACTCCTCCGCTTTGAAGACCGGATGCTCAGTAGAGACCCTGAGTCGTGCAAAACCTAGATATAGGAGACCTCACCTTAAAGCTTGATGGTGAAGACGTCTTCAAGACCCCACAGCACAACATCACGGTTGCGGCGACCCTCCTGCAAACAATAGAGCCCCTGCTCCAGGTCTCCCCAGAGTTGACAACTCAGGTCAACCAATTGAAAGCGCATATCAGGGTCGCGGCTGTTCTGGAGATGCATACGGCACGATCAACACCGAGTAAATTAGTTTCTGGGGCCGCTAGTTCGGTATCCAAGGAGGATAGAAGAGACCGACAGCGCTCCAACCGGGAGGCAACCCCGCCTACTGTCCCCAGGCGCAGGCCCATTGCAGAGTACCATGATCGGCATCCAAGCGCCGACCTGCGCAACGTCATACCACCACGTGATGCGCGGGTCTGACTGGACAACAGATACCAGGAGCGAGACGATGCGGCCCGTCGAGAGTACGAAGATGAACGGCACCGACGTGGTTATGTTGACTATGAACGTGACAACAGACGGCAGCCACATAGAGACGATCATTACCGTGATCGACGGGACGAGGGCCACCGCGATGATAGATCTCGCCAAGAAGCCGGCCACGAACGATAACGGACTCCAGCCGCCAACGATTATGACGAGAAGGCTGGCATCCGAGCCTTCACTCGGGAACTTCAAACCGTCAGCTGGCCGGTCGGCTTCAAGCCAGTCGACATTAAGAAGTATGACGGCAAGACGGATCTGCGCGACTGGCTTCACGTCTATTCGACAGCCATACGAGCTCTCGGCGGTGACAGCTTTTTCATGGCTAACTACTTGCATGTTTGCTTAGCCCCAGTGGCAAGAACCTGGCTCACTAATCTGCCCGACAACTCTATCACAACTTGGGCAGATCTCTGTCGGCAGTTCATGGCCAATTTTCAAGCCACCTTTGATAGGCCAGGGAATCACTGGAAACTCAGCCGGATCAAGCAGCGGGACCGGGAGCCACTTCGAGAGTATATCCAACGCTTCTGCCGAGTGAAAAATACCATCCCTAACATCTCGGATGCTCAAGTTATCGTCGCCTTCCAGGGAGGACTCCGCGACGATGACCTAATAAAGAAGATTGGGAGGTTGGATGCTGTCGGCGGACTTTGGCTAAGGGATCTAGCTCTATCTGGTCGACTAATATATGCGTTGTTTTTTGCGCCTCAGCCACGAGGGCTTCACATTGCTCATCAGAGAAATCTTTATGGAAACCCTCGGCTACCACATCTAACTCTATGCTGGAAATCTGGGACTTTGCAATTGCCAGGACTTGTGCGCCGGCCAGCTCTGCAACATGTCGGGCATGTTCTTTCTGTCGGTCGGGTGCCCCTTGTAGCCTTGTCATCAGGTCTTGACATCGAGGTGGTTTTTCTTCAGGATATATGTATTGGGCGACCACCTCTGCATCCTTCTGAAGAGCTGCAAGAGACCATCGAAGGTTTTCATCACCCTCTATAAATTTCTTCTGCAAAAGCTCATAAGACCTCTTTGATCCTACAGGAGTACAATAATCATGTATGTCCAGTACAATGAACTTTGATATAAAGGTATTAGATGAATAACCACTTACCTCTCAGACGTTTCTCAGTTTCTTCCTTTTTAGCCTCAATGGTGGCAACCTTTTCCTTATACTCTTCTTTTATCTTTTCAACTTCTTTGAATGCTTTCTGGAATTGGTTTAACTCATCCATAGCCTTTTTGAAGATCTTTTCAGCCTTGATTAATTCGGTTTCTAGCTTTGTGTTTCTCTCTTTTTGGCTTTTTATTGTTTCTTCAGCGCCTGTCAGTTACAAACATTTTAGTACATATATATATTTTTGTATGCATAACATTCATTTTTACATTCAGCCCTTTTCTTCCACAAATTTTGTGATTCTTGCATTGTCTTGAAGTCGTCTTTTAGCTTTTCAAAATTTTTCTTGATCTCTACCGAGTCCTGGATCTGCTTCTTTAATCCTTGATTCTCGGACTTTAAAGTTTCAATAGCTTGGGCAGACGACTCCAGTTCTTTTATACGGCCTTCGAGACTTGCAATTTGAGTGACCGACTGGGCATCTTGTTTTTGTTTCAATTCCAGCGACCGTGATGCCTCTGTATGGACGAGGTCAAATATTCATATTCCACAGATAGCATGTGAGGTATAGGCTTTATTGGTCTCATACCTTGTAGCTCGAATTGAAGTTCATCAACTTGAGATGAACGGGCTTTTAGAGCAACTAATAAGCGCCCGACTTCCAGTCTCTCTTTGGCAAGCTGATCTTCTAAATCGACGGCTTTTGCACAATGCCTCTCAACAAGTTGCAGAAGGTTACTCTTGTTGACCATATGGGTTTTCAGAGCCTGCAATGATGGCGAATTATATGTTTGAAACTTCACAGCTAGGAATAGTGATTATTATTGACAAAAAGGGAGGAATACCTAGCAGGAATGAAAGTCTTTTTTAGTATGTTCTTCAAAAATTTTCAATTCCACTTGCTCTGCCGACTCATCAAATCCGGTGATGGCAAATCGACCAATATGATATACTGACCTAGTCGGCGTTGGCTGTTCTGAAGCACCTTCTCGTACCACTCGGTGAATAGGAGTCGGCGTGACGTTTTCCTCCGGACCGATTGGATACTCATATGTTGGTTCTGGCATAGTTTCAAAAACTAGTGATGGCTCTTCGGGCTCGGTGGAGGCAGGAGTATCAGCACCCGTTGCCATCTCAGATTTATTTAGGTCCGGGATATTGGGTGATTTAGCCTGGTTATCTTCTGGTTGAGTGGATTCGGTGCACTCTTTAAATCACTCAGTTTCTCTGCCGAGTGGTCTGGGACATCATCTCTAGATGACCCGATATGTGGTGTCTTCTGGTCTTTTTTAGGAACTGGACTTTGCGCCGGGACTTCTTCAAAAGACGACCGCTCGGACGACCTGTCAATTAGATAGAGATTACATATTTATTCAAATGGAGAGTTAAGCTTCAAGTTACATTGTTCTGTTTACCTTGAGCAGCGTTTGAATTTTAGGCCTGACACTTTTGGTGGGGGGCTGGTTGGCCTTGGGGCACTTGTTGTGTCTGGCGCCGCCTCATGGTGCCTGCCTTGCTTGGTTCACTCGGACAATTTTGCTCTTTTTCATCCATGGTACGTCGAGTGGTGGAGGCTTTCTCTGAAGTCTTTTTCTTAGCCTCTTCTTGAAGTCTAGCTAATCTTTCAGCTAGCGACTCTTCTTCATCAGAATCTTCACTGTGCGCCTTGCGGCGCTTGGAGGCTCATGGTTGTGTGGGAGAGTTCTTTTGTGGCGTCGGCGGTAATGGTAGATTGGACACATATACATCAAGGTTCTGCAACATATGCGATGTATAATTCGTTAATAAACATAATGAAAGAGGTGTTAGTTTTTCATGCAGCGAGGTGGGTGACTTACTGCACTCCTATCAGTCAAGGAATGATGTCTAGATTTTGCACTCCCTGGAGTCCAATCAAGAAGTGATGAAAATATGTTCTCCAGACGCAATGTCAATTCCCTCTCTGACAATATTTCTGGTACTTCCATTGTGGGGTCTGAGCCCAATTAAAATTTCCATCCTGGAACATGGCGTTTCTTGATAGGCTGTACGCGCCGATATATGAAGCTTACGGCAACGTGTACGCCAGTATATCCTTTCGACTTGAGATAAGCAATGTGCTTTAATATAGAATCAACCTGAGATTTCTTGTTTGGATGAGCCTTTGCTGACCACTCGGGTCATGGCTGGGGGACTTCGGTTGTAGTTTCTGGCAAAGGTGGAGCATGGTTTTCATGGTAAAACCAGTCCGCGTGCCACCCCTTGTTGGTTGATGGAAGTGGCACATCAATATACTTGGATTTATTTCTTAATTGGAATTCAGCCCCCCCTATGATATTATTATTGTTTGACTTTAAAACAAAGAGTTCTTTGAAGGTACCAAAATGGGGATAGATACCCAAGAACACTTTACACATGTAAATAAATATGGAGATGTGCAAAATGGAATTCGAATTTAGATTGACAAGATTGATGCCATAGAAGCAAAGAAGACCCCTAAAGAAGTCGTAACAAGGGATTCCAAATCCATGATAGAAAAATGATGAGAAAATAGTGATTTGGTCGATGGGAGGTTGGGGAAATTTCTGACCTATAGCCTCAATCCATCCTCCGGTCTGTTGATCCTGCAACATGCCGTCAATCACCAGTCTGTTGATTTTTTCTGAATCCATGGTTGACGCAGGGAACTCCTTGATGGCGGCAGGGATGTCAAAAATTGTCTCTTCTTCCTCGCCCTTCTCAGGAGAAGATTGCTTCTGAGATTGTGCCTTAGCGCTTTGGCAGGTACGCTTTAGGGCCATTGCTCTTGGTTTAGTGCAGTGGGAAGCAGTTACGTGGAGTTTTCGGGAGGAAATGGAAGTTTGAGATCCAGGGTTTATGTGCGCAAAATGGCAACGGCGGTGAAATGAAGACGAAGGAATGCGACTATTTGGAGGTCCTTTTATAAGGGATAAATGACCTGGTGGGCCGAGACTTCTCGTAATCTGTTAAGTCCAGTTTTGTTAATTGGTACATGCATTTATTATATTATTGAGACTTGTTTTTAGAGTTAATTTTGGATATTGTGGATCTTAAAATTAGTAATAAATCACTCGGATTGTTACAGTTTCAATCTTGAAAATTGTACCTTTCGAGATTCCGTGATAAATCATTTAAATTGTTGTAGTTTCAGTCTTGGAAATTATGCCTTTCAAAATTATGTGATAAATCAATCGGATTGTTAAAGTTTCTACATTAGAATTTATAACTTTTGAGATTTTTATGATAAATCACTCGGATTATCTCGGCACCAATCTTAGGGGCTATGACAATTAAATTTCATCGTTAATCATTCGGATTAAGGGCACTTCAATATTATAGATATAAATATTAATTTGATGATTCATCAGTCAACGAGTGAGAAAATATGAAGCTTGTTTAGACAAATTGGAAGATTCAGATGACATTATGCCCTTTTCTGTTAAGGGACAAGATTAATTGGATATTTTTGAATAACTCAAAAGTTGCTTTGGTGTAAACTCAACACCCTTCTGAGTTGGGGGCTATATTTTTTTCAGGGATTTATGAATAAGAATTATTAGAAGAAAAAGCACTTCCCAATTTCATAAGATATCAAGGTAAATCAAGACGATGATTCAAAATGGAAAGTGCTTGGGAGCTACTGTGGGACATATGTACTCGGGATACTTAATCACTCGGCTAATTGACCGAGTGGGCCGGGGGCTCGGATATGGTGTATTCGGCTCAGAAGATATTTACTGAGATACTTGTTTAAGTAGGTGGCAAGTTAGGTTAGCAGATATATTGGATAGATAGAATCTGTTGTAACCGACTAAAAGATTACCATGTATATCCCTGTCCTTCGGATATATAAGGAGGGTAGGGGGCATTTGGCAAGAGACAGACTCGTATTAGAATCTTAATTCCAGTGCGAACCCTAGCAAAACAGAAACACCAAATAAGACGTAGGGTTATTATCCTTCGGGAGGCCCAAACCTGTATAAACCTTGTGTCCTGTGTCTATCAATATTTCATACTCATACGCATACCTAGATCTATTATCGAGAATATCTCTCGACAGTTGGCGCGTCAGGAAGGGGCAGTGTTGAGTGTAGATTCGTCGAAATCGATGGCTTTCGCCAACATCAAGTTTCGCCCAGGAGACAAGATCTTCTTTGGCACCATCAGCCTCGTCGCCAATCAGCATGGGAACCTCGTCAAGCATGAATGTGTGGCCCACTCGAATGCTACCACGACCGATCAGAGCAATCCAGCCGGCCGATTCCTGCTTGGCCTCGACAACGCAGCGACAGCTTTCCAGGCGGAAACCCTCTTGGGAGGGCAACTCAACGTTGTCCGCAACGCCCCGATTGACAACCTTAGTCGATTCGGATTACACTACGTTTGATCTCCCGGCTCATCACATGGATCAGTCGGACGAAGATCCCAAATTTTTCGATGAATCAAGATTCGTTGCAGCAATCGGCCTTGAAAGTGAGTCACTCCTGGACTTGATTGAAGAGCCGAGTGATTCAGAGAGTTGTTCCTCGGATTTCCACGAGGTATTCATGGTTCCACCTGCTGCCCAGGGGCAAGCAGATGGTAAAACATCAGCGGATGCTTCCGCGCGCGGTACCGCGCCGTGCGTAGACGGACATGAAACCGACCTCGAAGACGGTGATCCAGATGCCGCCACTCCTCCGCTTTGAAGACCGGATGCTCAGTAGAGACCCTGAGTCGTGCAAAACCTAGATATAGGAGACCTCACCTTAAAGCTTGATGGTGAAGACGTCTTCAAGACCCCACAGCACAACATCACGGTTGCGGCGACCCTCCTGCAAACAATAGAGCCCCTGCTCCAGGTCTCCCCAGAGTTGACAACTCAGGTCAACCAATTGAAAGCGCATATCAGGGTCGCGGCTGTTCTGGAGATGCATACGGCACGATCAACACCGAGTAAATTAGTTTCTGGGGCCGCTAGTTCGGTATCCAAGGAGGATAGAAGAGACCGACAGCGCTCCAACCGGGAGGCAACCCCGCCTACTGTCCCCAGGCGCAGGCCCATTGCAGAGTACCATGATCGGCATCCAAGCGCCGACCTGCGCAACGTCATACCACCACGTGATGCGCGGGTCTGACTGGACAACAGATACCAGGAGCGAGACGATGCGGCCCGCCGAGAGTACGAAGATGAACGGCAC
The DNA here is from genome assembly GCA_032690845.1 of Eleusine coracana subsp. coracana. NCBI lineage: Eukaryota > Viridiplantae > Streptophyta > Magnoliopsida > Poales > Poaceae > Eleusine > Eleusine coracana. The sequence goes on from CM064430.1 coordinate 50,707,006, forward strand.
CGACGTGGTTATGTTGACTATGAACGTGACAACAGATGGCAGCCACATAGAGACGATCATTACCGTGATCGACGGGACGAGGGCCACCGTGATGATAGATCTCGCCGAGAAGCCGGCCACGAACGATAACGGACTCCAGCTGCCAACGATTATGACGAGAAGGCTGGCATCCGAGCCTTCACTCGGGAACTTCGAACCGTCAGCTGGCCGGTCGGCTTCAAGCCAGTCGACATTAAGAAGTATGACGGCAAGACGGATCTGCGCGACTAAAAGATTATCATGTAAATCCCTGCCCTTCGGATATATAAGGAGGGCAGGGGGCCTTTGACAAGAGACAGACTCGTATTGGAACCTTAATTCCAGTACGAACCCTAATAATATAGAAACACCAAACAGGACGTAGGGTTATTATCCTTCGGGAGGCCCGAACCTGTATAAACCTTGTGTGCTGTGTCCATCGATCTTTTATACTCATACGCATATCTAGATCTACTATCGAGAATATCTCTCGACATAATTAAAAGTCAAAGCTTATATATTGTTTCATGAGCTGAAAACCATAGTTTGTTTGTTTGAAACCATCGTAGGAAACTTTTGGCTGGGGGAGGTGAAAGAGGTAAACATTTCCACACGTCTGTCCTTATTATTTCACTTGCAACATTTTTAGCTCCTGCTGTTAATAATTCAGAATTATTTTAAATGACTAAACATTTTCATGTCTTGTCCACCTTATGGCATCAGGTGTTAAATTTTCTTTATTGTACTCTATTTTTTCTATAACTTTCTCCATTTTAGCTAGATGGGTTATCTATAGGCATAAGCTAAATCTGAGCCGTGATTTCTATTTAATGCAACAGTATGGTGATGATAGCTCAACTATCAAAATAGTATGGATCAACAAATAGATAAGGTTTGTACCACCAAACTGGTTTTCATTTTGGGGGAATGGGGGAGGGGAATGTTTGGGAGAGGTGCAGTTTGAATACAAAAAATTGTAAATTAACAATTTTAAAGTTTGTATGAATGAGGTGGAGTCAATGAGAATAGACAACATTGGACACATGATGTTGATGTTAAGGTTAAACGAAAGAGAGCTCATGTTCAGTGCCTTTTCTTTTTCCTATTGTGTGGTATTGCAATAACGAGTTGGTGTGAGTTGTGGAGCCATGAGGCTGAGCTACAAGCATCCTATGGTATTTTTAGATTTTCTGCCCTGAATTCAAACGAACAGGGTAAGTGGGAACATGGTTTCAACTTTGCCTTTGTCAATGAGTTGTGGAGCCATGGCTTCTTGACTTGTGCAAATTGTCAATGAGTATTGTTCACCTTTCATTTCTAAGGGAAAGATTTTTTTTATCTGTGGTTTGTTCATGAGATTTTATATTTTTCATGTCTGACTAAAATTACAAACATTTGATCTTTTTACTTTTGTTAATTTCATGTGATGCTTGTGTGGTCACAGTAACTGGTGGATTCTAGCAAAGATGAGATTGTTGTTTGGAGTGTATGGCCAGAGAAAGACCATTAAAGAATAGTTGCAACAGAATGCCGACATCAACAATGTTGCTGCTGCTAGGTATATTACTTCTCACATAGCTTCGTGGAGTAGGTTCTTGGGTTTACTAGCTGACAGTTTTGGGATAGGTAGCATCAATAGAAGTCAGGTATACTACAGTCTGTAAACCATTTGTAGATATTAACTGAACACATGAGCTTATAGCATGCACTGATTTCTGTGTCGTTAAGAGAGGCTGTATAAGATTTTGTAGTGATTTTTGACATGCAACTATATGACATTTGAATAGATATATTTATTATTCTTTTCACTCAGTATTTTCCTTTCCCCTGGTAGTTCTTCTTTTAATATTCCCGTCCCTTTTGTATTTATGGTAATCTCTGTTTGTTCAGTAATAATGAGAGGTTTGTTTGATTTGTTCATTTGTTGAGTCAGGCCTGAAAACATGAAGGTGACGATTCGTCTGCAGCCTGACTCAAACTAACATATATGTGGTGGCAGGCTGGAGTACTCCGATTCAAGCGCAAGTACTCCACTGTTTTTCTCCATGGAACTGGTCATTTTCTTCATCTGCATTTTTACATCTGCTGCCCTGTTTGTGCGCCTGCATAATCGTTTTCTATATACTACAGCTAGATTTTCTGATTTTCATAAGATATATAGGTCTTCTTACCTGTTGGATTTTGAAGTAAGTTATGCTCTTGAAAGTTTCAGGAATTTTGATTGTTTTATAGTAACAATCTTCCTTGTTTGTGTTAATAATTCCATTTATGCTGGAAAATTCATCAAATGGAATTTGTAAAACCATTTTATTGGACGTTGCTACTGGTGTAACTACCTCTATGTGTATTTGAATATACATATTAATGTATAATGGGTTAATGATGATATGTGTATTTTCCTTTTTTCTGAATTTATTTTCCCTGAGTTTTGTCGGAATTCATCATGATGGCTAAAGGATATGCAAATCTTTTGCTTGTCGAAATGCACATGAACATAAGAAGCTGGTATAGTCGCATCCTCCTCTGCTGCTCCTTGGACCGCGATGATGTTGCCATTTAATTGGTTAGTGGAGCACTTCACAGAAGTAGAAAACAGATGGGCAATGGACCACATGAGCCACCGGAACACAACAGGGAGGCCATGAACCTATATATGCAGGGGATCCTCTGATTTTTTTTACTAGCAAATCTGGCTGAAAGGAAATAATCACGGGTACTCATCATCTAGATGTATCTTCCTTCCTTTTTTGTGATATGGCCTTGATCATGCATGAAAATCAAATTATACTATTCTACCTTCAAATCATCAAGTGGATACTGTATACATGGAAATAAAATATCCATATATATTGTTTTTTTACTCGTGATGTTCCTGATCTAAGTAACCATATGATTGAATTATTTATATGTTACTTGATTATCATATATGTTACTCACTCTGTTTTTACTCGTGATGTTCCTGATCTAAGTAACTATATGATTGACACATGTTTCCATTTAGTATACGATAGTGTTACAAAACAATGACAACGTGTGTGTCGCACATGCAGAAAACTAGTTAGTTTTAATTAATATATTCTCATTCATGTCAAACAATACTCAGTTTATTTTACTACATAAGTCAATATTGCCAGTTGTTCTATCATTGTAGTGCAGTTGATTTCATTCATGTCAAAGAATTACCCGTGGTTCTTTTGTTGAACAACTAATTTATTCCTTTAGCTTCCTCTGTTCTTGTTCCAAGCTATGACTTTTTTACTTTATTTCGTAGTATTCCTCTGTTTTACTAGGATTATATTCTTATGGTTAAATTGGAATGATGACAAACATATGGGTCTTCATGTTCCGAGGAGCATTTTTTGGTGCAAAGAGTCCGCATGAAAAATTGTAGGTTGTGCGTGTCCATTGCACATCTGCAACCCACTACTTTTCCCCTCACTTGACTATGTAAAAAAAAATTGTCTTTTTCTATGTACTACCTCCGGATGTAAAATGTTGACGTTAGGACAAGGTTGTTAGTTCAAATTTGAACTAATGATCTTGTCTGAACGTCAACAAAAAAAATCTGGAGTGAGTAATAAAAATGCCTACTATACTCTATATCTGTTAAAAATATAGATATTTATAATTTATTGTATTTTTTAAAAACTTCTAACAACGTTCTGACACTTTGCTAGTCAGACTATAAGTTACCATGCATATTTCAAAGAATATACGTGGCCATTCATTTTACACTATGCTAATTCTTGAGTTGTGAGCATTGTTTACCAATGATACAAAAGTTATTGATGTGCTAGTTCTGATACATTGAATTAGATTACATTCCATTTCTATTGTCCTGCACAAACTCTACAAAAATCAGCATAGCTGAAACTATAACTCCATGTTACAATTCAATGTCTCAGGAAAATGTTGGAAATTGGAGTCATAGGACAATATCAACTCCAAGTCCCAACTCACAGTTCTGACACTGTTCATTCCTATTTGTATCCCCATGTATTCAGTCTCCCTTCTGGTACAAATGAATGTATCTTTGTTCATGTTGAAAGCAGAGCGCAGTGGTCAGAAAATGTCACTTCACCTGATGACATACAAGAATTATGTTGTCTCAGTAAAACCAGATACTCGATAAACTTCCATTGTAGCTGAGAAGAAATGAACAAGCCAAGAACATTACTCAAACAAAAGATTTATAGGGAAGTGCACGTACAAACAAAAGTACTAACCTTCTAGAAGTTTAAATACAATAAGTCTGAACCCATCAGGCATCAGCTATCCATAATTGCGTGTAACTATCTATGCAACCCTCATGTGTTTCATGTATCTTAAAGCTGACCGTAGCATTGCTCTAGCTTTTCGATCAGGGTTGCATCCTGATGTTATCATTTCTTCGTAGATAACAGGAACCTGTTAAATCAATGACCAGACCACAAGATTTAGAAATTCAGATCATGCAAACTGGAGCTTGTAGTTCTATAGCTATAGAAATCATGCAAAAATTAGATACATGTTTGCATGCTGCAGTTTAATGAGTAGGAAAAGCTTTGATCTGAGTTATCTACTCATCACTGCAACTCGAAAAGAGACATAAGAATATGTATTTACCTTGTCGAATTGCTCGACACGTATTAATGCTTTCATTAGTGTTGTGTATGTTATAACATCAGGCCTCAAGCCCTGCAGTATGAAATGCATAACATTGCAGACATTTCATTAGACCGTGATGAAATGTCGAGAAATCTTGATCACACAGAAAGAAGTAATGTGAATACATGAAGCATATCAAAATAAGAAAATGAAGACAAGAAGAATACTCACGTTTTCTTTCATAAATTGGAGCACCGAGAAGGCTTCAGCAACCCTTCTGTCCTCACCAAAAGCATTAATCAATGAATTCAGCACTACGGTACTGACCTCTAGGTCATCTGCTTTCATGGCCTTAACAACATTTAATGCATGGTCTGCTAATCCCTGGAGATGTTAAATATATTAATTTTGAGAAACCAAAAAAATTATAATTTGAATCAGATAATCGGGCAAAAATAAATGAGCAATTAAGCATCACAATCCAATTGTATAGGGGCAATTGTGTTCTTACTCCATATCGAGTGTCAATTGTGATTATGCCCTCAGCCCCTCACTTTTTAGGATTGGTGATTTTGCCCTCATTTTTCAAAATGCAACAAAACTTTACCCCTATTCTGTTAGTGCCACTTAACGGTGTTAAATTAGGTGTAAAAGGACAAGCATGTCATTGCAGATTTGCCCCTGCTTTCCTTAGTACATTGTGATTCTACCATAGTTTTGACGGTCATTTTGATCAATTTAAATTGTTTTCAAACAGGAAAAAAAGGAAAAATATTTTGCATAAAATCCAAACTATCTGAGTTTTAATAAAATTGACAAACGAGGACAGAACTTGAAAAAAAAATTGGTATGGAATTTGACAACCTATCTCTATTTGGTGAACTGAATTTCTGGATTTGGTGGACTAGCGTTTACTCAAATCAAAATCATATTCTCTCTATATTCTGCAATGAAGCAAATGGATACTATTTATTGTTCAGAAATCAAGATGGAACTGACATGAACACAATAGATCAGAGTAATCAGCAGAAATATGCAGATAAAATTACACAGATTAGTATAATATATCAACAATTCCAAATCGTGCATGAACAGAAAGAATACATACTATTATGAATCCTGTACAAATTGGCAAAGGCGAATATTCAGAACCAGCGCAGAGCTAGTTGAACTAACTAAACTATCCGACAAATGTTTTTGTAAGAAGAACACAAACTTGCAGAAAAATCACAGCTGACATTCAGACTTGGGGTAAGAACACAATTGCCCTGCTTTTATACTCAAACAACCTAATCCATCGTACACCAACTATACATTTCAATTAAGTAGTTCGTAAATCAGAGCATACAGAATTTGTTATTAGACCAAGCAGATTATTTTGTACAAAAGAAAAATTATGATGACCAAAAATTCTGGTAATACAATGCAGGCTATCATGATTAGTTAACTGAGAATAACCAGGCAGACAGGAATATTCATTGGTGTTCATAATTAGAAAATAAGCAACATCGTTACATTTTCTTACCCTTTGAGCATATGCATTGACTAAGGCATGGTACATGGTAGGTGATGGCTTCAGGCCATCAGCTTTCATCGCTTCAATGCAATCAATTGCATCCTTGTACCTACCAGATCGTCCATACACATCTACAAGTGTAGTATATGTAATGATGTTCGGTACAAGGCCTTGTTCCTTCATCTCTGATAGCATTGCTTCCACCCCTTGCCACCGCTCTTGCTCTCCGAGTAAATTGATCATGATGTTAAATGTGGTTGTGCCTGGTGGGCAATTGCTTTGACGCATCTCCTCAAATAACTCCATGGCACGATCATGCCGCCCTCCCTTACAGTGGGCATCAATTAGAGTGTTCCAAGTGACAACATCTGGCTCAATCCCTTCTTCTCGCATTCGGTCAAATGCATCCATGGCATGCCCCAGGCAGTTGTATTTCCCAAATGTATCTATCATGACGTTGTAGAAATGCCGGTCTGGCCGTACCCCACTGGCATGCATCTCCCGGAGCACTGCAAATGACTTCTGCCAATCACCCCTGTCACGGAACCCTGCAAGAATTCTGCTGAACACATACGAGCTTGGTTTGACTCCATCGGCCTCCATCTCCTTCAGCAGTATCCTAGCACTCTCCCATCTCCCAGCCCTTGTGTAGGCGTCAACGAGCAGGCTGTATGTGGCCTCATCCGGCGCGACTCCGCACTGTGACATTTCGTCGAGCACCTGCTCGGCGTTCTTGAGGGAACCAATCCTCACATACCCTTTGAGCAGCGCGTTGTAAGCGCGCGTCCGCGGCTTGATCTCCCCGGCGAGGAAGAACTCGAGGAAGAGCGCCTCCGCTTCGGCGACGCGCCCAGCCGAGCCAAGAGCGGAGATGAGCGCAGTGACGGCGTTGGAGCGCGGCGTGAGGCCGATGGCCTGCGCGGAGGCGAGCAGCTCGAGCGCCGAGTCCGGGATCCCCGCCCGCGCGAAGGCGGAGACGAGGTCGGAGAAGAGCGGTGCGTCGGGCTCCAGGCGCGATTCCCTGAGGTCGCCGAGGAGCCGCTCCAGCAGCGCGGCGTCGGGCGGGTCCCGCGTATTGAGCAGCGAGGCGAGGAGGTGAGAGTAGGAGGCGAGGTCCGGGAGGAAGTCGTGCTCGCGGAGAAGCGCGAGGAGGCGCAGCGCGACGGCCGGGCGCGACGCGGCGGCGGAGGCGGCGAGGAGGGAGTTGAGCAGCAGCGGGGAGGGCGGGTCGGAGAGCGAGGGCGGGAAGGAGAGAAGCAGCGAGTGCGGGAGCAGGCGGCCGGAGACGGAGAGCGAGTGGAGGAGCGACGAGAGGAGGAGGTCCAGCGGGAAGCAGAGGCGGTGGCGGTGAAGGAATGGCAGCAGCGCGAACGCGACCGGCAGCGACGCGTCGCTGGCGGCGAGGTCGCGCAGCAGCGCGTGCCACTCGTGGGAGGGCACCGCGGCGTAGGACGCGGCGAGGCTGCGCTCAGGCGCCGGGACGGAGGCCGGCGGGGACGGCAATGTCAGGGAGGCGGACACCGACGGGGAGGAGAGGTACGCGAGCAGAGGCTCGAAGTCGTAGTGGCTCGCCGGGACGGAGGCGGATGTGGAGGAAGCCGGGGTGGCGCATCCCGGCGGAGCGAAGCGGCGGAGGCGTTGGGGAAGGAAGTTTGGCGGGAGGAGGGAGGCGGGCATGGTGGCGTAGAGGTGGAGAGAGCGAGTGGTGGAGGGGCGGGCGCGGGAGGAAGGGGAGGGAGCCGGGGTTTATCCCCTTTTCCGATATTTTTCTGCTCCCTGGTTGAAGCCAGAACTGACAGGTACGTCCCGCGGTGGAAAGAATATGCTGCTGCAGTGTTAGATATATGGAGCAAAATGTTTGTTTTTAAAAGGTATTATATGGGCCATTTATCTGCAAACTAGTATAAGGCAAACAATGGATTTAACTTTATACTATTTCAATAATAAATTATTTCAGATTTATGTTCTCTTTAAATTAGTGTTGCTTGTTACTCCCTTCAAATTTATTGACGTAGTTAAATTTTTAGTTATGTTTGATTATTTATCTTATTTAAAAAATTATAATTTATTTTATCATTTTAAATTTTGTAACATACCTTATAATTTATATATTGAATTTATATTTTAAATAAGACAAATGCTTAAATATAGCTAAAAAATTAATAGCTTCAACTATTTAAATCCAGAGTGAGTAGTTAGCAAAAATTAAGTCATTCGTGTATCCACGAGAGTAAGGCTAACTCTAATAGAAGTTCTTATTTTGTTGTTCTTAAATGTTGTGTCATTTTTAGCATTTTTAGAGTACAAAATGAAACAACTTCAATATATAGTTTTATTTGATGTTTCATTATGTTAGTTCTGTTTAATTTTATTAATTATTTATAGAATGAAATAAAATTTCTTTTCTTGCTCCAATGCTTGTTTTATAGTGTTTCAAGTCTAGATAACATTTTAAACCTAATTTTATTCACACGAAACTCTTCATCTCTATCTTCTGGAACTTTCTTGATATGTCATTAAATTTGTTTATGTAATATTTCAGTTAATGATAAAAAAAACATATTGGAAGTAGCCTAACCCATGATGGTGATACGTACTTTTTCGCTTTTGTGTACATATTATTTATTTGTGACATATTTTATATTGGACCAAACGTGTAAATTATAAAAGGCAAAATTTGCTTGAGGACACTGTGTAAACGTGATATTTTCTGTTGAACGTTAAAATAGATTTCATTTGTTACTAGACACACTATGTGTGGTAGTCTCTTAGTATCAACAACAACAACAACAACAAAGTCTTTTTATCCCAAATAAGTTAGGGTAGGCTAGAGATGAAACCCATAGAAACTCAAAAAAGAAGAGACAAAGAAACAAAAGCCAAAAGAAAGAGAAGAGAAAAAAAAGAGAGAGAGAAAAAAAAGGACAAAAACAAAAAAAACAAAAGCCAAAAACGAGTAAGCAAGAAGGAAGGAAAAAAGATTACGGTTCCGGCACGTCTATTGCTAGTCTCCAAGCGCTCCTATCCATAGCTAGCTCCTTAGGGATATCCCACGCCTTCAGGTATTTCTTAACCGACTCGTCCCAAGTAGGTCGGCCTCTACCTCTCTTAACATTAGCATCTCTCTTTAGAACCACACTACGTACCGGCGTCTCCGGAGGTCTCCGTTCGACATGTCCGAACCATCTCAACCGATGTTGAACCAATTTCTCCTCGATAGGAGCCACTCCTATCCTATCCCGGATATCTTTATTCCGTATTCGGTCTCTTCTTGTATGCCCGCAAAACCAACGCAACATACGTATCTCTGCTACACTTAGTTGTTGAACATGTCGTCTTTTCGTAGACCAGCACTTAGCACCGTATAACATCGCCGGACGAATTGCCTCCTATAGAATTTATCTTTTAGCTTTTGTGGCATCCTCTTGTCACATAAGACGCCGGATGCTTGACGCCATTTCAACCAGCCGACTGAAATTCTATGCCTAACATCTTCATTAATGTCACCGTCCTTTTGCAACATCCATCCTAAATAACAAAATGTATCCTTCTTGATCACCAATTGTCCATCAAGACTAACATCTCCATCCTCATGTTTAGTCGCGCTAAACTCATACATCATATACTCGGTCTTAGCCCTACTATGTCTGAAACCCTTGTACTCTAATATGTGCCTTCATAGCTCCAACTTTCTATTAACCCCATCCCTACTCTTATTAACTAACACCACATCATCAGCAAAGAGCATACACCAAGGGACATCACTCTGTATTTCTCGTGTGACCTCGTCCATCACTAAAGCAAATAAATACGGGCTCAATGCTGATCCTTGGTGTAGTCCTATTTTAATCGGAAAGTCATTGGTATCGCCATCACATGTCCGAACACACGTCCTTGCGTCTCTGTACATATCCTTGATGAAGGTAATGTACTTAGTTAGGACTTTGTATTTCTCCAAAGCCCACCACATGCATACTCGGTCTCTTAGTATCCAGAAGAAAAAAAAAACTATCTTAGTGTCTAGAAACAAATTTTATAATTAAATAGTGTCCAACAACAAAATTTCCTATTATAAAACTAGAATAATAACTCTAGTTATAAGCTAACCTTTTCTTCGTATTTAAAAGATAAGTTGTTTTATGATTGTGTTAATTTAAATGTTTTAAACTTTGATTATAAATAAATTTTTATATGTTAATGTTAAAAATGTGAAAATAACATGAGCATATTTTCCTTGAAGTGTGATGTCATAAAAGTATATTTTAACTACATTTCATAAATATTTTATAATACTAAAAGTTGTATTTTAACGTGACTTGATTTTTTGAATATTGTGGGAGTATAATTCTATTTCAGTTTGGAATGCTAGTATTGATGTATCGCTAGAAAATGAAACAGTGTCATCATAAAATTCATAACTACCGACCAACTATGGACATGAGCTTCACTTAGAGTATCTCCAGTGGGACTGAGTATTTTATACCTCCTACTCTCTTCTTTGAGAGGTGGGTCTCAATTTTTAGCTCTCATTTTTTTGCTTCAACTCCAGCAGGACCAAGCATTTTGCACCTTCTATTTTCCTCTGCACTATGGGACCCACCGGTCATTGAGTCGAAATGACTCGGAAGCACGGAACAAAAGCAGAGGAGGCGAAGCTCGCCCGCCGGCCGATCGGCCGCCTGCTCGCCCAACTTGTTGGCCGCCCGCCCGCCCGCCTCGCTGGCCGCCTACCACCCTTCCTTCTCCGACCAGGTCGGATTGCCTGTCGCCCGCCATTCTACCGGCGGCCCGCGTCGCCCGTCCGCTGCCGCTAGGCTCCTGTCGCCACCCTTCCGCCGCCGGTCCCCGACGCCGTCGCTGTCCCCGCTTGGCTCCGAAGCGCTCGGCCCCGACGAGGTGAGCGGCCCGCCACCACCTGCCTCGCCCTATGCCCCCTCCGCGCCGCCCCTCCTCTAGCCCGCACCCGCTGCCGTCCCACTCTGCCCATGGGGAAGGGGAAGGAGGCGACGGCGCTGGAGATCCGACGGAAGGCATTGTTGGAGGTCCGGCGGAGGGAGGGGGGTGTGGAGGCGGGTGCGCCGATGGCTGGCAAGGCGGGTGCGTTGGCGGCGGCGCTGGCTTCGCTTTTCTTCTCGTCAAGGCGTGCGTTGGCTCGTGAGAGAGAGAGAGGGGGGGGAGAAGAAAAAATGAAAAAAATAAAAAATACTGGTGGGCCCCACCATTTGAGAGGGCTCCAAAACTTGAGAACCCAGTGAGAGGATTTGAGAGGGCTCTGGAAATGAGAGCCTAATTGAGAGCCTTGTTGGAGTTCATTTTTTGATCCAGACTCTCAAAATATAGTACGAGAGCCCTATTTGAGAGGCTGAGTGAAGATGCTCTTGGATGCCATAGCTCGCTCATAAACCCATATCAGTTTACTACTTCACCAATCATATATACATCATGATCTTCGGTATAAGATACTCCCTTGGTTTTTGAATTATTGTTGTAGTTAATTTTAATTATTCGTCTTATTCAAAATATTATTTAAAATATATAAAATTTTAAGATATGTTTTAATTTTATTTGATGATAAAACAAACTATTACAATATATAAGATATTTTTAGAAAAATTAAATAACACAAATAATCAAATTAACTAAAAAAATTAATAATGATAACAATTTAAGAACAGAGAGAGTAAAAATTTACAAACATGAGGCCCCAGCTGGCTCGAGCAGCGAGCGTCGGGCGAAAGGGGTGGTTCACTTATTCTTGGTGCACCGCGATCAGATCTTAAGCTAGTAGTGTGGCACGTCCAAGGGGGACTCACGTCCAGGGACGTAGCGTGCGCCCGTGACGGCATTGTCGACGGCCGTTCTACCGTATAACTCACATGCATAATCTTTGAGCTATACCTGGCCAAGCGGGCTGTGCTAAATGGGCCGGCACAAGACCCTCCTATTTTGGTCCGGTCCGAGCATGACATGGCCCGAAGCTAGACAGATCATGCTGGCCTGAGCACGACCCATTTAACGTGGCCCACTTAGCCCGTGAGGTGGTCCATTTAGCCCGTGAAGCCCGGCCTGACACGGTCCATCAAATAAAAAGATTAATATTTTAATATTTATATTAAATATTATATTTTTAGTTCAAATTTATTGATAAAAATATTTTATATAGAAAACTATCAATTTTTGGAGAAAAGACATGTATATAAAATTTAAGTAGGCTCCGGGCCAGCCCGGCCCAAGTAGCCCACCGGACCAACGGACCGGCACGATCTATATAACACGAGTGGTGTCATGATTGAGCTTCGATGTAGGCCCATCGGGCCGGCACAACACGGCCCATTAATTAGAAGGGTCGTGTCAGTCCATCAAGGAAACGGCCTGGCTCGTCATGTGCCATGCCAGCACGGCCCATTGGCCACGTATACTTTGAGCGCACAATCCCCCGAATTTGCAGGGGGTGAGGATCATTTTGTTCCAGATTTCCAGTGAAAAAGGCATTGTGGTGGCATGCTCAACATCTCAAGATCCTGTGCACCGCACATCCGATCCGTTCATAGGAAGGCGTGCTGTCGTGTGTCCATTGCTTGAATGGACGTGCTTTGCTGGTTCATCATGTACCCAAGAAAATGACGAAAATAAGAAGGAACCTAATTTGGAAGGGAGCAGAAGAAGCCGATGGAGGCTGCTTTCACGTTAAGTGGAAAAGGTGCATTCGGCCAAAAGAACCAGGGAGGCCGGGATCGGGGACTTCCAACGTTTTGGCGGAGCTCTTCGTTTCTGCTCGTTATGGGTTCAGTTGGTAAGAAGAAGAACCACATCGACCATGGTTACCTCTAGCCTCGAGGCTACTTCTTGGGATTGTGATCATAGAACAAAACTCGAACCAATTATGGAAGGCACGAACAGAGAACAGGTGCAAGTGTTTTTCTGCAGCGCAAGGTGTTCACGGCAGATAAACTACTAACATGAATGTTTACCTAAAAGTGCAACCTGTGTAGTCCTTTACCATCTACATCAGGAAACCGGTGTGCTAAAAGCTAAGTGCTACGCACCAACGTTTTGTGTACAAATGGACATGGTCACAGCAATTTTGCATTATTGGTTACCATCTCAATGCCCGATGGCCGAGCAACCATGGAATTCGATGGTTGTATCTTGGCGGCAGAAGCCGGCAACCGTCTGGCACTTTCCCGTGCTCAATTTGGACGAAGGACCACGCAAGGCACGGATGACAACTGTTTTAAGGGCTGCCCGCAGCTCAGCAGCAGCTAGCAGGTTCGCTAGGTCCACGCTAAGGTCGTCCAGCTTGTAGAAGTTAAGCTCTAGTTCTTCAAGCGAGTCCAGGGCAATGCCTTCGTTGGTCAGGTGGGCACAAGAAGAATGTCCTCTCGCTCCTTTTTTATTGGGAGTGAAAACTCGGAGAGCTGGATCAAAGGAGAAATGTAGGGCGTACTCTTTTTCACCATTAGTGTTATATGTTTGAGGTCAACAATGTGCACGTTCTCTCGTTAAAAATTCTAAAAAAATGATAACACATACTGTATATTGTTCTTTCTTGCAGAATCGATAAGAAAGACAAGCTTGAGAGAAGTTAAAGATGATGATGATTGATCATGGTGCGCGCCACTCATGCTGACGCTGACACAGCCGAGACCGAGCCGCGGCGGTGGAATGCTGACACGCAGGTCCAGCTCGTCGACGGTGTGGAACCGTTGGAACAACGCCGCTATCGGCAGCACCGACGGGAGGCAGTACAGCCTGACCTTGAGCCTCCGGAGAGACAGCGCCGGGCCTCGGTGATAGTATTGCTTCCCGGTTTGTAGGTATCGTACCACGTCATCTCCTCAAGTTCGGCGCGGAAATATGCGCTCTCTGCAACCTGTCCAATCCCCCACGCGGGCGCGGCATCTTGTGCCGGACGAGCCTCAGCGTCTCGACGGTGATGGTGCCCGAGCTTGAGCCGCTCGATCGAGCAAGTCCGAGAGTACGGTCAGATCGCTACTTGAGCCGAGAATGCTGCTGTACAGCGTGAGCTCACGCAAGCGCGGACACTGAGATGACACGACGCGCGCGTGGACGCGGAGGCTGCCGGTGATGGTCAGGACTAGTCCTGGACTAGGGCCATATCGGGCTAGCATGGCACGGATCCATCATGCTTCGAGCCGGCTCGTGCCGTGCCTCGACGGCATGTCCAGTCATGTCGGGCCGTGCTGTTGGGCCAGCCCGAGGCACGTCGGGCCGCTGTGTTGAAAATATGCTCAAGAGACATTACGGATTTGATCTGTATGTGAGGGACATACGGATATTGATTCATGTGAAATTAGTCCACTAATGGACCAACTTGTCGAGACTCATTAGAAGGGTCTATATAAGTGGAGGCGGGGTAAGGGGTACGGATGACCAATCTATAACCCTAGCCGCCGTGCTCCTCCCTTTCTCGTCCACAACCCTAACCGTGTTGCCGGTGCTAGCACGCCACACACGGTGTTCCAACCCCGTACATGTGGATACCGCGAGGAGGCGCTGCTGTTGCTGCGGTGCCGAACGGCTGGACTAGGAGGAGACGTTTGACGTGATCGACTACTTCCTCTACACCGACGCGCGACTACGTTGGACGAGCTGCTCCAACATTCGCTTCCGCTCCGCTGCGCATCTAGTGGTAACGATCCATGATCCCCTCCTTATAAGGTTTCCTGGTTGAACGGTAGAAATTATTATATGCTATCATAGCCTACCCATTCCCTACAGTGGTATCAGAGCCGATCTTGTGTAGTTTGTGATCTGGATCTTGTGCATATAGTTGATATGCTGATGTATTATATGAGATCTATTACATGTTCTTGTGTACGGGTTGATTAGATCAATGGTCATAGGGAGGTTCACAAAGTAATGGACGGATAGCGATACATGTATCATTGATTTATTTGGGTTCCTTCTCCGTGCACGCGCGACTTGTCCCTATCGGCTGGAATCACCATCGGGACTAACTGCGTGCGCCAGTAGAGGAGCCAATAGTATCATGATCATGTATCTCAATCTACTCATGAAAATCTAATGGAAAACTGAGGCATTGTGAATGACTCGAAATCGGGCAAATATGATTTTCCCGATAGGATTTCCATTGCGATTTCATAGATACGATCTATGAAATCCTGTGAGGTTGTTACACCCCTCTTTGGCAACACGTTATCATTCGCTTCTCGCCTAACTCGTTTTTGCAGAGAATGTTGTGAATGGTATGGCCCAAAAGATGCATGTGATGTATGTATGTGATTTGTATGGCCTGCGTGCCATGATTGTTACAGCTGGGTTGAGACTGTCATATTATTGTATAACGGCCTGCGTGTCGACCTGTGATGCTTGATATTTTCATGTAATTTATTACTAGCTATTAGTTGTAGTAGCTAAGTGTTAGTTCATGGAAGCCTCAAGCATGATGGTTGAAGGGACGGGAGACATGGCGATGACAATGGAGATGGAGATCACCAATTGAAAGGGGCCATACTATTTCACAGTTAATATGATTGCCTGTGATGATGTTCTTGTCATCCTATTTTTTCATGTGTTATTTATATTGGATATGATTAACATGCTAGAATAGATTCCCTCAAAAAAAATTAAATTATATACCCATCCAATAGCTGCACCTATTAAAATTATGATCGTTGTATGGTAGGTCTGCCAAAATAGAGTATCTCAACTATCTTAATTATTAGGGTAAATGTCGAATATTTACATGTATAATATTGGTTTAATTAACAAAGCTATTAAAACGGTTTTGGGCTTTGGGGCATGGTGTTGGAGCCGGGGCATGTGATGCCACCCAACAAACAAGAGTTACATAGGGATGTGATTAGCAAAGTGTTGCTTATCTATGTTACTAGATTTCTAGCGGTGATGCCAAAGCTCACTAGGATCTAAATTGAATATGGATCTTGAACCACTTTATGTCGTTTTGAGGAAAACCGGTTCCAAGCATATAGTGGAATAATAAACTTTTGTTAAAATATTTAATAAAAGTTTTACATTTACATAGTGCTTATATTTGCATATTTTCTGTTGTACATCATGGCACCAACCGCTAGTAACACTTTCAATTTGCGCTCGATTCTTGAAAAAGAAAAGCTTAGTGGAACAAACTTTATTGATTGGTATCGCAACTTGAGAATTGTTCTCAAGCAAGAAAAAAAGAAATATATTCTAGAGCTTTCCTATCCTGATGATCTACCAGAAAGTGCTACTGCCGCTCAGAAAAGGGAGTATGAGAAGCATACCAATGATGCAATTGATGTTAGCTGTCTCATGCTTGCCACTATGTCCTCTGAGCTTCAGAAGCAATATGAGAACATGGATGCCCACAATATGATTGAGGGACTCCGTGGCATGTTTGAGAACCAAGCAAGGTCTGAGAGGTATACCATCTCAAAGTCCTTGTTTGCGTGTAGGCTAGCTGAAAATGGTTCTGTCAGTCCTCATGTGATCAAGATGATTGGTTACATTGAGAATTTGGAGAAACTTGGTGCTGCTCTACACCCTGATTTGGCCACAGATGTGATTCTTCAGTCGCTTCCCGCAAGCTATGAGCCTTTCATTTTGAACTTTTAAATGAATAGCATGGAGAAGACATTGGCTGAGTTGCATGGGATGCTTAAGACAGCTGAGGCAAGCATCAAGAAATCTGGTCCAAGTCAAGTCAATTTGGTTCAAAAGGATAGCAGGAAGCGAAAGTGCAAGCCTAAGGCTAAGGCTACAGATGAGATCTCTAGCGCTAAGCCTAAGCCTGCAGCAGCTCCTAATCCTAAACCGGCGGCTGGTGAACCTTGTTTTCACTGCAAGAAAACCGGACATTGAAAGAGGAATTACAAGCTTTATCTGGAAGAGCTGAAGAAGAAGCGTGCAGACACTTCTAATTCAGGTATCAATATTATTGAAATTAATAATGTTGCTACACGTCCTTATGATTCATGGGTATGTGATACCGGATCGATGATTCATACTTGCAAATCACTGCAGGGGCTTAAAGAAGCAAGGAAATGTTCAAAGGGCGAGGTGGATGCTCGCGTCGGTAATGGTGCAAAGGTTGCTGCGATGGCCGTCGGAACTTATCCACTTTCATTACCATCAGGATTAGTTTTAGAATTAAATAATTGTTATTACATTCCCGTCATAGGCAAAAACATTATTTCTTCAAAATGTTTGGAGGAAGATGATGGTTATGAGGTCATAATAAGGAACAAGTGTTGTTCTATTTATTTGAATGATGTTCTCTATGATAATTGCCCATTGGTGAATGGATTATATTACTTAGATCTTGAGAATAAGCCCATTTATAACATTGATGCGAAAAGGCTCAAGTCTAATGATTTGAATCCCACATATACTTGGCATTGTCGTTTAGGTCATATAAATGAGAAGCGCATAAAGAAGCTCCATACAGATGGTCTTCTAAGTTCTTTTGATTTTGAATCAATTGACACATGTGAGTCTTGTTTACTTGGCAAAATTACTAAGTCGCCTTTCACAGGAAATAATGAGAGGGCGAGTGAACTATTGGGACTTGTACATACGGATGTATGTGAACCAATGAGTTGCACGACCAGAGGTGGTTTTCAGTACTTCATAACTTTTACTGAAGACTTTAGTAGATATGGTTACATCTACTTAATGAGGCATAAGTCTGAATCCTTTGAAAAGTTCAAAGATTTTCAAAATGAAGTACAAAATCAATTAGGTAAGACTATTAAACTTCTACGATCTGATCGTGGTGGTGAATATCTGAGCAATGAATTTGGTGAATATCTAAAGCAATGTGGAATTGTTCCACAATGGACTCCGCCAGGAACACCCCAATGGAATGGAGTATCCGAACAGAGGAACCGAACCTTGTTAGACATGGTTAGGTCTATGATGAGCCAAAGTGATCTTCCATTGTCCTTCTGGGGATATGCTCTAGAAACTGCCGCTTTCACATTTAATAGGGTTCCATCTAAATCCGTGGAAATGACACCATATGAGATATGGACTGGGAAGCGTCCCGGGTTGTCTTTTCTTAAGATTTGGGGATGTGAGGCTTATGTAAAACGTATGACATCTGATAAGCTTTCTTTCAAGTCTGATAAATGCTTCTTTGTAGGATACCCTAGGGAAATCAAGGGTTATTGTTTCTACAACCGGGAAGAAGGCAAAGTGTTTGTCGCTCGCAATGGTGTTTTTCTAGAGAAAGAGTTTCTCTCCAAAAGGGTAAGTGGGAGAATGGTGCAACTTGAAGATATTCAAGAAGCTCCAGAAAATGTTTCTTCTTTCGCTGTTCCACAATTGGATGAACAAATTGTTGTTGAACCAATTGTTGAGACACCAGCCCCACGTTGGTCAGAAAGGGCACGTCGCGCTCCTGAAAAGTTCACGCTCCTAACCATGGGGCAGCGCACATATTATTGTTGGACAATGATGAGCCTAAGACTTACAGTGAAGCAATGATGGAACCGGACTCTGAGAAATGGCTTAGAGCCATGAGATCCGAATTAGAATCCATGAGAGAAAATCAAGTTTGGAACTTGATAGATCCGCCTGATGGTGTAAAAACCATTGAGTGTAAATGGGTTTTTAAGAAAAAGATAGACATGGATGGAAATGTTCATATCTATAAGGCACAATTAGTGGCGAAAGGTTTTAAGCAAATTCAAGGGGTTGATTATGATGAGACCTTCTCGCCCGTCGCTATGCTAAAGTCTATATGGATCCTTCTAGCAATTGTTGCATTTTATGATTATGAGATATGGCAAATGGATGTCAAAACGGTTTTCCTTAATGGAAATCTAAGTGAGGATGTGTACATGACACAGCCTGAAGGTTTTGTCGATCCACAAAATGCTAGGAAAATATGCAAGCTTCAAAAGTCCATTTATGGCATAAAGCAAGCATCTCGGAGTTGGAATCTTGGTTTTGATGAGGTAGTCAAAGGGTTTGGCTTCATTAAAAACGAAGAAGAGCCTTGTGTTTACAAAAAGGCTAGTAGGAGCGCGCTTGTCTTTCTGGTCCTTTATGTGGATAACATATTGTTGATCGGCAATAATATTCCATTGCTTGAAGCTGTAAAGACTTCTTTGAGAAAGAGTTTCTCTATGAAGGACTTAGGAGAGGCAGCTTAAATTTTGGGTATTAAGATCTATAGAGATAGATCGAAAAGGCTAATTGGATTATGCCAAGACACGTACATCGACAAGGTATTGAAACGGTTCAATATGCAAGATTCCAAGAAAGGTTTCTTGCCCATGTCGCATGGCATTACTCTTAGTAAGACTCAGTGTCCTTTGACACCTGATGAGATAGAGAAGATGAGAGCGATCCCGTATGCTTTGGCTATCGGATCCATCATGTATGCCATGATATGTACGCGCCCAGATGTAGCTTTCGCTCTAAGCGCTGCAAGCAGGTTCCAATCAAACCCAGGAGAAGCTCATTAGGTGGCTAGTAAGAATATCCTAAAGTACTTGAGAAGAACTATGGGTATGTTCCTAGTCTATGGAGGTGAGGAAGAGCTCGTTGTAAATGGTTACACTGATGCTAGCTTCCAAACCGATAAAGATGATTCAAGATCGCAATCTGGATATGTGTTTTGCCTCAATGGAGGCGCGGTGAGCTGGAAGAGTTCCAAGCAAGATACGGTTGCTGATTCAACAACGGAGGCCGAATACCTTGCCACTTCAGAAGCTGCAATGGAAACTGTTTGGATCAGAAAATTTGTTTCTGAGTTGGGTGTGGTTCCTAGTGCGTCCAGTCCAATGGATCTCTATTGTGATAATAGTGGTGCCATTGCACAAGCCAAGGAGCTTAGAGCGCATAAAAAAAACAAACACGTACTACGGCGTTATCACCTCATCCGGGACATTGTCGCTCGAGCTGATGTAAAGATATGCAAGATGCACACGGATTCAAACATCACTGATCCGTTGACAAAGCCTCTCTCTCAGCCCAAGCATGAGACACATATGAGATCCATGGGTATTAGATATCTGCATGATTAATGTATGAGAGATTGTGTAATGTCTATGTTTATGTGTGATTGAATAAAGTGTTATTTTGTTCCATGGATAATAATTATTGTATTGATTGACAAGTACGTGACTTGTTTGTGAAACTCGTTGTTTTTCATAATATTATCCTAAATGATCCCTAGTTCCTTATCATTATGTGGAACAATAATGATTCATGGACTAGCACATGTATTGGTTGATGATCAAGTTTCACAGATCATTGATATGGAGATATCAAATCAATAATGTGGACACATGTTGGAGAACATGATGTTGGATTGACCCACTAAAAGACTCTGCTATGATGTTATTTTTGTGCCATCAGTCGTTATCTTGAATGATGTACCTTCGGGATCCTTAGACCTGAGATCGTCATTGATCTCCAGAATGCGTAGTAGCACACTTAGGGGTTACCAAACGCTACTCCATAACTGGGTAGTCATAAAGGTAGCTTTCGGGTATGTTATGAAACATGTCATGGGATGTGAGCGGTCAATATGGAATTTGCCCCTCCTAATAACAGGAGAGATATCTCTGGACCCCTCGAGTTAGATGGATTTGGAAGTGCATGGCCATGCCAATGTGATTAAAAGTTAATCACGATGACTAAGACTTAGTCATGATAAATCCACTAGACGTTCGAGTGAATGGTCGAGCTATTACAGGGATGGCACGTATCTCGCCTTGAGCTTGACTGATATCATGAGGCAAAGGGATCGCTGAATGCGTATGTCAAAGGTTCAGCCGAAATGATCTTTATGTGTACACGAGAATCAGTATGTGCTGCTAGGTGCCGCTATTGATTTATGATTTGAAAAAACGTTTTTACATCATTGTCGTGTACATGTGAACCTAACGGGTCGCACACTTAACGGGTTGGAACATCGCTTGCCTATGTGATTGTCTCTAGTGCAAGTGGGAGATTGTTGGAAAGATGCCCAAGAGACATTACGGATTTGATTCGTATATGAGGGACATACGGATATTAATCCGTATGGGATTAGTCCATTAATGGGCCAACTTGTCGAGGCCCATTAGAAGGGTCTATATAAGTAGAGGCGGGGCAAGGGGTACGGATGACCAGTCTATAACCCTAGCCGCCGCGCTCCTCTCTTTCTCGCCCACAACCCTAACCGTGTTGCCGGTGCTAGCACGCCGCGCACGGTGTTCCAATCCCGTACGTGTGGATACCGCGAGGAGGCGCTGCTGTTGCTGCGGTGCCGAACGGCTGGACTAGGAGGAGACGTTTGACGTGATCGACTACTTCCTCTACACTGACGCGCGACTACATTGGACGAGCTGCTCCAACATTCGCTTCCGCTCCGCCTGCGCGTCTAGTGGTAACGATCCATGATCCCCTCCTTACAAGGTTTTCTGGTTGAACGGTAGAAATTATTATATGCTATCGTAGTCTACCCGTTCCCTACACGTTGTCGGGCTGTGCCAGGCCCAGGCACGGCCTAATTTCAGTGAAGACTCCTCTCCAGAATACTTTTTCAAAGAGAAGGCGCAATTGTAATGTTTAAATTCATTGTTTTTATAGTGTTAGATAGATCAAAATATTTATAAAATTCTAGCAAATTATATTTTTTTTAAGGCTATGTTACATTTAACCAACAAATTTGAATTCCAAAATCATCATAATTTAAGTGCAATAAAAAAACAAACAGAAAATAAATTTTTACATTTTTGTATCTTCAATAATATATTGAAATTTGAACTCAGTTTTGGTGTGGGGCTGTTCCTAGGCAACACCAATGTCCACAAGTTATGGGGATTTTTTTTTCGAATTTTTTTACTTTAAAGTGTGTTCAAATTATACTAAACAATATAAAAGGTATGAAGTTTTGAGATAAATAAAGAGCAATTTGAACTTAAACAAGTTTAGGTGTTTTAAAAAAATTATTCAAAAATTCTATGAGGGGATATATAGAAGTTGTACATATACACAAAGTTTTATTTGAAATTTTAATTTCTTTGAGGATTTAAAAAAAATGAAGAGAATAATGAATAGTGTCTATTAATGAGTTGATGGACCATTGAAAAATGGACCTAAACCAATAAGATGAAAAAGCTTCCTAGTGACAGGGCACATTTTTCTGAGATTACAGAAAAAAAAGAATCATTGAATTTAGATTAAAAACACAAAATCTATACAAGTTTGAAATTTTAAACAAGAATCAAAATAAAAAAAGAAATATTTTGGACTATCAGGCTGAATTCATGCTATCGGGCCGCATTTATGCCGTGCCGGCCCAAGCACCACTCAGAATCCTTGTCGTGCCATGCCGGGCCATTGAGGCAAAATCCTGGCACGGCATGGCCCAATGCGTCATGCCGGGCCAGCACGGCTCGAAACTTCCTTTGCCATACTGGGCCTTAGGCTATGCCAAATGTTTGTGCTATGGGCCACCCGAATTTGGCCCAGCCCAAGTCCCAGGACTAGTCAGGACGCGAAGCGCATCGAACGTGCCCCCGGTCTTGCGGAACCCGAGCCTGAGGCTGACGCCGATCGACGTGGCGCGGTCGCAGACGGGACGAAGCTTGAGCAGCGTCTGTGGCATGGAGTAGATGAAGATCATCTGGGGAAGACCCGTGGGCCGGGGAACGCGGAGGCTGAGCTCGCCCGTCACGCGCCGGGACGCGAACCGCAGCCAGGGGCTCATCGCTCATGCGGGCGCCGACGTCGATCCAGGTCGCGGAGCCGGTTCCAGTCGTCATCGACAGAGACGGCCAGCCGGTCCGGCGCGGTCGCGGCGGGCACCCATGTCACGAGCGCCCTAGTTTCAACTTGCAACCTGGAACTCGGAATGTACCGCTTGCCAGATGCCGAGCAGTATACAGCTAGTACACGTGTGGGTTCAGAACTTAGAAGCCACGTAACATGACTAAGAGCAGCCACAGTGTGTAAATATAGAAGATAATAAGCAATAAATGTAGTACATAGAGAGTAAAATAAGCATTGTGGGATAACTATTATATATAGCATTTAATACTTATGTGAATATTTACTATTCGATGAGGCAGAAGATGGAGAAGTTTCTCATCGTGCGAGATGTCAAGATGTACCGGGGTTAAAGATTTTTTTTTATTCGGCGTGAGTCACACATATATATATATATATATATATATACATTGCTAATGTTCTAAGAGCAACCACAGTGGTCGATGTTTGAAATAATTTTTTCTTATTTTTTCTCGTGGTATGTGATCCCTTGACCCGGAAGTACCAGCTGATACCCCCCATACTCGCCACAACCACTGCCTAGGTGCGGGAACAAGACGTCCACTTTTCCAGGATATTCCTTCTTCCATGTAGCACAGAGGACGACACATCGTTCAGAGTGATCAGCGTGGCACAATGCGTAACCAAACTGGTGGCGTTCGTCTTCTCCTCGGGCTCCGGCCGCTGGAGCGTCGGCGCGTCTGCCACCTGGGATTCTCTCAATTTCAACGACTCGTCACGAGATGAAACATCCAGGATTCATGGACGCCACTGCGCACACGGCTGTTTCTACTGGGACGTGGACGGCGCAGGCGTGTTGATAAAGCTGGACGTCAACCCCGATGGCGTTCTCCACTTTCGACCTTCTCCCTCCTCACTGTAGGTCCCCTATTAGTGCCATTGTGGATGGGGCAAATTTCTTATCAACCACTTTAAAACTTCAAGTTTCTTATCAATCATTCAAAATTTTGAAGTTTCTTATTAACCATTGATCTTATCTTTTATTTCTTATTCATCACTATCATTACTTTATGGTGTTAAATAAAAGGGAAAAAGACAATTTTGCTCTTTTTAAATATATACTGTGTTAAATATGCTCTCTTATTTGAAAAAAATTAATCTTGCAATTTTATATGTCTTAAAAGTTATTACTATATATACCGTCATGTTTTTTTCTCAAAAATATAGATATGAAAACTGACTTTTTCATATACACTAAAATAGTTAATAAGAAAACTTAAGTATATGAATAATAATAGGAGCAAGTTAGTCTTTTTCTTATTCTATTTAATACCAATAAATGATGAAGTGATGAATAAAAAATAAAAGATAAGACCGATGGCTAACGAGAAACTTCAAAATTTTACGGAATTGATAAGGAGTTTGAAGCTTATTTTAGTGGTTGATAAGGAATTTACCCTTGTGGATGCTGGGGGAGGTAGACTCGGGATGTATGTTAATGATCAACATGGCAGCGCGTCTGTGGAGTACTACACCAGCGCGTCTTTTTTCTCTCTCTCTCTCCTCGGCATCCCCACCTGCCGACTCGTCAACTCAACCTGCCCAAAACCCGAGCAATGGTGCCGACGGCTCGTGCGGTTCGCCTGCGCCTTGAAGCTACGGAGTTCCCACATGCACGGAGGCAGCCGACAGCCCTTCACGAAGACCTCCTGGAGGAGATCTTTCTCCAGATCGCCTCCCCAACCGACCTCGTCCGCACCTCCACCACATGCGCCTCCTTCCGCCACCTCATCACTGACCAATCCTTCCTCCGTCGCTACCGCTCCCTCCACCCACCCCTCTTTCTCGGCTTCGTCCACCACACCGGCTTATTCGTTGCGGCCCAAGCGCCCCACCCCAATGCTCTTGCGGCCAATGCTTTCGCCCAAGCCGCCCGTGCCGGCTTCTCCTTCAACAAGTACCTCCCCCTCCCAGCAGCAGGTGGATCAGACGATGGGTTCTTTGCGACGCCAGAGACGGCCACGTCCTTCTCAGCCGTGAGCCTCTGATTTTCAGCTCATTCATCATTACCTTTCCTGACATTGCCGTGTGCGATCCCTTACATCAGAAACACCAGCTGCTGCCCCCGATCCCCGAGGAACTGCTCAACGCATTCGACGTCCAGGAACAGAGTCCCGGTTTGTTTGTGACCTTCCTTGCCCCTTCAACATATGAAGACGACGACAAATTGTTTAGGCCTTGTTTGGTTTGATTGGAACGGGCTGGAATGAGGCCCGTTCCGGCTGGATTGATTCGGTTCCATTTTGGTTCTGGCCCATTGTAAAATTGTTGTTCGTTTAAAGATTAGTAGGGAATAAAATCCGATTCGGTTTATTGATTTTGTAGGCTTTGTGAGCCGGATTGAATCTTTGTCTCTTAAGATCCGGAATAAAGATAACCGGATCACTAATTTTCACCCCAGAATAATTCTTCACCCTATTTTAATCCTATGTGTGCATTTGACAGTTTTGTAATTTTAGTTTTCTCCAGTTATTATGTTTCTATGTGTGGTATGTGTGCCTTTGACAGTATGCTCTCATTTGATTGTTCATACTAAGGTTCTATTTGGATCCACAACAGTTTCTTAAAAACTACTTTTTATTTCTAGTTTCTAGAAACTGGTTTTTAAATAAAAACTTGGTGGAGATGTTTGGATCCTGATTTTTATAATTTATAAAAAGTAAAATACATAAGCGGTCCCTAAACTTGTCTTAGAGTGTCATCTAAGTCCCTAACCTCTGCATATTTGGGTCTTTGAACTTCCTAAAGTGTGTCATCTAGGTTTAAAATATCGAAAATACCCCTTGCATTTTCTACGATTATACATGTTGTAGTAATAAAAAAATCTTTTATAATGAATGGTGGTAGATGACACTGATTTCGATTTTGTATGTGACAATTTGATTTATTTGTGACTATAGCGTGATGATATGTTGGTCTCTGAATATGCTAAAATGATATATCTATGAATATTTTATGATTTTTGTATGCAGTTTTGAATTTTGTAACGAATATCAGTCTTTTTTTTTGTTAACAAAGAAGTAGTGACGGTTGGTAACTTCAACCGCTGCTACGACTGAGGAACAAAGTAGCGGCAGTAGGGAGAGAAAATTTATGAAAAAATTATATGAGGACTTAAATGAGCCATTGGCAGCCATAGGGGTATTTTCGGTATTTTCGATTTAAATGACACACTTTAACAAGTTCAAGTACTTAAATATGTATTTTGAATATATGAGAAACTAGATGACACCTTGAGATAAGTTTAAAGACCGCTAGTGCACTTTACTCATCTATAAACTAGCTTTTGGGTAGTTAATATATTGAAGTGAGGTAAAAACTGGCATTAGCTAGGTTGAGCCAGATTATGAATTTCTTAAAAACTCATAATCTAGTTTATAGAAACTGACATAAAAATTAGCCTATTTGAACACCCTCTAGTTTCTTAAAAACTTGAGGGACCCAAATAGGGTCTAACCTGATTTTTCTAGTACTAGATTGTTCTCTCACGTAGCAAAAGTAAATCAGAGTTGGGAAGGCCTAAGGCGTTAATGATTTGGACTATATATTCTGAAACAGTTAGACCCTATTTTCATGGATCCAGAAAAGTAAGTAAATCTAAAGACTATTTCATAGGACTAATTTATCCAGCAGTTGCATACAACTTGATAAGATGGCCTTTTCAATATTACATACAAATCAAATGTAATATATAGGTTATGATTTCATAGATGTAACACAATTATCTTTTCTTATTTACGTGTACTTACTGATTGCAATACCTAGTTTAGAGCATCTTTAAAAGCTTCTCTAAAAAAAGCTCCCTAAAAGAAGTTTTTTGGGACAACCCAATAACTATTAGGATCAAAATATGTCCTCTCTCCTCCAACAGTTCCCTAAAAGTGATTTATTTTCAATAACTATTAGGATCAAAATATGTCCTCTCTCCTCCAACAGTTCCCCTAAAAGTGATTTATTTTGATTTTGAATCGACCCATGTCAGCAGGCCAATTAATAATTCATCTAGAATATTAGTCAGAATTCAACGGGCCAGGCGCCGCCGTAGCCTCGCCAGGCTATTGTCGCTGGTTCTAAGTGATCGCAGAGGGACTTCTTTGATCGATCGCTGGAAGCTGATCCTTTCCGGTGCGTTGGCTCGACAGACAAGGCTCCAAGGTGCGTCGTGCGAACTCCATGGACGAGGCTCCAAGGCGTGCGGGCGTGTTAAGGTTTCTGGCAAGGTGATTTCCTCCGGCGTGAGTGCTTTCGTTTCCAAGGAGGCAAGGTCATTACCTCGCTTCCAATCAATTAGCAGGTATACAACGCCTCAAGTTACTTATAATCTACACGATTGTTTTAATTGAATTGTTATATACATAACAGTTAGTAGTTCAAAAGGTAATCACGAGTGTTGCATTGTGTTCTTCAATAATGAGTTGTAATTTGCGTCCATTCATCATGAGTCAACATCCTCAATCGTTATTGCAACTAGCATTAGAGTCATCATCATCTGATGGTGATGATTTTTTAATTAGCTCAGCACAAATAATGCTTACTGATTATCAGTCTATTGGTAACTGTAAACATGGCGGCTCAGTCTTCGGACATAAAGTTGTTCGTCGTAAAAGAAAACTAGGTCATTGGAAGCTATTTGAGGATTACTTCTCAGATAATCCAACCTATGACACGGAGTTTTTTAGACGAAGGTTTGTAATCAGTTTAAATTATGTATTTACTTTTGTCGTATAGGACATAGTTTGTGATTGAAATATTGTACCAATATGTGCAGGTCTCCTAATAATCAGAATGATATTACTTGCTTACTTGCGATTGCAGAGGAACGAGGTTTTCTAGGAATATTAGGTTCTATTGACTGTATGCATTGGAAGTAGAAGAACTATCCTACAACATGGCAAGGCATGTACTCCGGCCACATTCATGTTCCGACAATAACTTTGGAAGCCGTTGCTTCCAAGAATCTCTAGATTTGGCACACCTTTTTTGGTTTACTTGGATCATATAATGTGCTACAATGTTCTCTACTATTTGCAAAGTTATGTGAAGGAGAGATGCTAGAAGTCAATTATACAATTAATGGCAATGACTATAAAATGGGTTACTATCTTACCGATTGCATATATCCATCTTGGGCAACATTTATGAAGATCATAGGACAACCACAAGGTAATAAGAGAAAATATTTTGTAAAAGCACAAGAATCAATGAGGAAGGATGTGGAACGAGCTTTTTTGGAGTTCTACAAGCTCGTTTTGCCATTATTCGGGGTCAAGCTCGTCTATGGGACCAAGAGAAATTAGAATACATTATGAAAGCTTGTGTCATCATGCATAATATGGTCATTGAAGACGAGGGAGAGGTGGATGCAGATGAACGTTTCAACCTGATGAAGACAATATCAATGCTTCACATCATCATATGACTGATCTTCTAGAATTTATTAAGACACGTAAAAAAATTAGAGACAATGAAACTCATCATCTGCTACAAAACGATCTTGTGGAGCACTTGTGGCAACATAAGCCAGACAAATATTGAGTAGCTATGTACTTTTTTTAGTAATTGATTACATATGTACTTTTTTTAAGACACGTGTAATTCATCATCAGCCGCAATAAAGTAGACTCAACTCAAGAAACCTGAATGGATATGATTCAGTTACTACATATGCTAATTTATTTGTTTCAATCTTCTAGAATATATTGTACATATAAGTGATACAGTTAGTATCTCCAAATAAGAGCGACTTTATACCTTGTCTATTGTACTTGTGTACCTGAAAGCACAGAACATCTAAATGCTATAGGTGCCATAAAAAAATAGCTAGATTACTATCACATTCTCGGTACCTAGGACAAGTGGACAATATGACCACAACTAAACAAGAAAAGTCTAAAACAAATGTGATACAAAACAGTGCACAATATGACCATATCTAAACAATAAATGTCTGAATCAAATGTGGTTCGAAACATAGAAGAGTGTCCACAACTAAACAATAAAAGTCTGAACCAAATATGGTACGAAACATAGAAGAGTGCCTACAACTAAACAGGAAAGTTGATGCCTCGATGGCTGCAAATCTTAGCACGTATGCTCTTATAGTATAGCTGTTTCTCCACATACATGCCACTAATGTCCATAGTCATTATTCTTTCTTCTTCTAACATTCTCCTTAGTTGGGCCTAGTCTTGCTCACTTGCAGCCCTTGCTGCTTCTATGCGAAGTTTTTCCTTCTCAATTTCAAGTGCTTTATAGAACCTTTCATCCTTCTTACTTCCTTCACTACATCGGCCTCCTTCTTTTTCTCCCACAAATGATCGAATGCTTCTATACAAGAGTCCCCTCTACTTCGTCGTTAAAGTTGTTTAGCCTTCTTCCTTTCTATTGGCCTCTTAGATGCATCACCTTTTGGAGTTGCATTCACAATGTTATCACCATTTGCTACATCATCGTTAGGAGAACCAGTCAAATCTAGGATAGAATCTGGAGAACCCTTGTGTTTCTATTGTGTTGATTTAAGTGTTGTCAATTAAGTCATCTTATCATACCATTTTGGTTCATGTTGCAATAAATTCCAACAATACAAAAGGTGAAAAGACTTGTGGTCCTTGTCTTCTTCCTTATATAAAGTGCAAGCATCCATAAGCTGAACAAAACCACTAGGCAATTGTTAGTTGAATGAGTTACACAGTAATTCACTTATGAAAAAAAGTATGTATGTATCACTGACCTTATTTTCGAAAGTTTTCCTACTCTGATTACTATCTTCAATAGCGGTGAGACATCCATAAAACTTATTGACTGACTCTTGAATATTGGTCCAACGATGAGATAATGAATTTGGGGTACGTAATACCGTAACGTCCTTCTCAGCATGATAGAAATTATGAATCCTTATCCAAAAAGCACCACGTTTTTGGTTGGTTACTGGAATTGCATCAGTGCTTGTAGCCAACCAAGCCCTTACAAGTGTTGTGTCTTCTTTCTCACTTAAATTCTTGTTCCTTGTCTTTTTGTTCAATTGTGTGGTGGGAGTAGTGTGTACAGTCTACTCTTCTGGAGGGCTACCTAAACCATCCCACTGTGTTCTATTCTGATCTAGAGTTTCATTCATCATGCCCATAAAAAAGCCCTCTGACGTCATTGTCACAAGTGACTGTACCACTGAGTCAGCAATAGTATATATTAGCAGCTATTATCATGGATATATTAGGAGCAACGATATATTAGCTAGCACTACCAAGAATGATGTAATAGTAAAAAGGTTGCATTACACAAACATTTCATGGGTGCCACACACCACTGTAAAAGATCAAAGAAAATAGAGGCAAAAGTGTTATCAGCCATAAAGTCATCAAGCATTGAAGAAAGATTATGCGTTCTTCTAGTTCTAGTACTACAAGTAGTACACCTAGCACCTTTTACCATTCGGTGCTACAGCAAGGCAGAACTACACTAAATTAAAACTGTGGATGATTCGGATGGAGCAGAGGCGCGCCAGTCGGATGAGGGGAGAGGAGTTGCGGATGGAGGCACGCCAGACGAAGGAGGGGAGTGGAGTTGTGGGCCGAGGCACGTCGGCCACTGGAGGGGGTGGCGCGAATGGAATTCTGGCATCGGAGGTGGAGTAGATGCGACCGACTGTGTTTCTTTTGGCACGTACAGTGTTTTGTCGGTCAGAGATGCCGCCAATTTTTTGCGGCTTCATAGGATTGGGGACGCCAATTCCCTCCCTTCTTTGTCTACAATTGAGGTTGTTTCAGAGAGGGGGATAAAAACAAGGAGCTGTTTAAGGGAACTATTGGAGGTTAATTTTTTCATTATTTTCTAATAATTTGATTTAGGGAAAGGTATTGGGGAGCTCTTGGAGATGTTCTTACCACCGACATCATGGCTGAAATTTGTCAGAGCTTGTCGAAGGATTTGTGAGTCCAGTTTATCCCGTAAAAGTAATGTATAGTGAAACTTGCATAGCAAATATATGCAGATTTCTTCAAAATTCGATCCAAGTTAAGATGCACTACTAGATGTGATTACTAATTAGTTACAATGTGCTCGCAATTTTCATTCAAATGTTGTTGAACTGTAAAGTCTGTGGTCATTGAACGTATTGTTTTCTACAAGTTGTGTATCCTGCCAAGTTATTTGCAATTTTGTCATATATATTGACGGAGAGTAATATAGGCTACTTTTATTTGGTATCGCCATCATACATTACCATACATTGAGCTCAAGAATTTAAACGGTGTGTTAGTTTAGCTGAATTCATGAACTAGAAGATAATACAAAATGATTTTGCCTTTACATGGTACCAAAATTTGCACACATCCACTGATGTGGCAAGTCGTGAGTTGTGACAACGTTGATAGGTAAAGTTTAAAGGCATTTGGACTTGGACCTCTATTACACCACAAAGATAGATCATGAACTTAGGATGCATTTGGCAAAACATAGTTTTTAGTGCATATGAGAAAGCATGAGCAGTTTGGACAGATAAGTGTTAGCAGTTTTGTTAAATGAGTTAACTATGCTATAATAAATACTATAAGCAGTTTTGACAGAATAAGCACTATATCACTTTGTGCATCAGTGGAAGTGTCCGTACGTTGCTATGGGTTTAAAAAATAAAACACTTTTTATGATTTAAATGTAAATTATATACACAATATAATTATTGATATTTTTTATATAAAAGATATATTTATATTATTGTTGTTGCTTCTTAGTGTACCATTTTATATGTCATAAGTAACAATTTTTCTACCAATTTTTACAGTATTCTTATCATAAATATTTTTTTACTTCTAATATTAACGATTTCCACATGTAGTATCATTTGAGTGCTATGTTATAAAATTAAGTAAAATAATATTAAAAAATGCTCAAATGTGAGAAGTACCGATATGAAATCTAATTCGCCATCTAAAGAGAGATTCTCACAAGCTCATGACGCCTACAAGACATAACTGAACCTCTATGAAGTCCAACATGTAAGATCAAAGTCGTAATCCAATACCTAAGATTTCGAGAAGTTTTATCTAATAGAAAAAATCAATTCACGCATAATAGAAACAGAACCGTGTTACGATGTGATTTTGAACTTAAAAACATGCTCTAATGAGAAAAGTTAAAACACAAACATTGTAGATCTTGTCGAGACCTTTTCAAAACATATGCGAATCGTATTATTTGGACTTCAGAGGTAAGAGATATAGGCCCTGCACAGAGACCTACGTAGAGGAGTCCGAATCAAAATAAATATTTTTGCATTATAAATTTGGAAACCAAAACAGCGCAATCTTGACTTCCATTGAATATCAAAGTTGTAGACCTTTTCGAGGGCTACGAGATAGGGTTCGAGTTTGTCTCATTTGAATGCTAGAGCAGGGATTTATGAGTTTTTCAGTTTGATGCTTCATATGGAAGGTACGAAACCGATTTAGATTCAATCTCTAACTTTGTGGGCGTCCGGAAGATTTTTTGATGGCATGAATGTTTCTACCTAAATTAATAGGAGTAGAAGGGA
This sequence comes from Eleusine coracana subsp. coracana, assembly GCA_032690845.1. Classification (NCBI taxonomy): domain Eukaryota; kingdom Viridiplantae; phylum Streptophyta; class Magnoliopsida; order Poales; family Poaceae; genus Eleusine; species Eleusine coracana. The sequence continues at coordinate 50,739,426 of CM064430.1, forward strand.
TTTATGAATTTTTGAATTCAGTGCTTGATATAGAAGGTACGAAACCAATTTAGATTCAAGCTCTAACTTTGTGGGCGTACGCCAGATTTTTTTATGGCGTGAACGTTTTCACCTAAATTAATAGGAGTACTAGCAAAATGTCTGTGCATTGCTACGGGTTTGAAAAAATAAAACACTCTTTATAATTTAAACGTATATTATTTACACAATATAATTATTAACATTTTTTACATGAAGATCATATTTATATTATTGTTGATGCTTCTTAGTGTAATTGTTGATATTTTTTATATGAAAGATCATATTTATATTATTATTGATACTTTTTAGTATACCATTTTATATGTCATAAGTAACAATATTTTAATTATTTTTATCGTATTTTTATCATAAATATTTTTTACCTCTAATATTAACAATTTTCACATGTAGGGTCGTTTGAGTGCTATGTTGCAAAATTAAGTGAAATGACATTAAAAAAATACTCAAATATGAGTAGTACCGATATGAAGCTCAATTCGCCATGCAAACAGGAATTCTCATAAGCTCATGATACCTACAAGACATTATTGTACCTCTATGAAACCCAACATACAAGACTAAGATCATGACCTAATGGCTAAAGATTTTTAAAAGCTTTATCCGATAGAAAAAATCAATTGACACAAAATATAAATAACACTGTATTGCGATGTAATTTTGGACTTGAAAACATACTCTAATGAGAAAAGTTAAAATATGAAAGTTGTAGATCTTGTAGAGGCCTTTTTGAAACATATGTGGATCCTATTATTTGAACTTCGGAGGTAAGAGATATAGGCCCCGCACAGAGACCTGCGCAGAGGAGTCCGAATCAAAATAAATTTTTTTGCATCGTAAAGTTGGAACCCAAAATGATGGAATCTTGACTTCCATTGAATATCAAAGTTATAGAACTTTTTCAGGGCTATGCGATAGAGTCTGAGTTTGGCTCATTTGAACTCCGGACGAGTGATTTATAATTTTTTAAATTTGGTACTTAATATGGAAGGTACGAAACCGATTTCGATTCAATATCTAACTTTGTGGTCTTGTATTCGGACTAACACCAAAACACGGGGCAGACGAACTCAGTTAAATTAATAAGGTGTATAGATAGATAGATAGATAGATAGATAGATAGATAGATAGATAGATAGATAGATAGATAGATAGATAGATCCAAATGGGCATATAATAAAAGTTTTAGAACCCTGGTTGCATTTCACTCTTTTTTAAATTATGTTGGCAGAATATCTCCCTTGTCACTAACGCAAATGCATAGATTCAATAATTATATGTGATGTTTCAAAGATTGAAGACATTTTTTTTTATGAAAACATGCCAAATGAGAAATGACCCTTCTTTACTCTGCCGCCCGTCCTCACCGTACGTCTCGTAACGCACTAACACCGCCAGACATGCCACACACTGCAAATGATCTGATGAGAATAGTTTCTACTGCACGAGATTATGATCGAAGTAGCAGATAACTCATGCTATTCTCAACTTCATAATTAATATACTTAATTGAATCAAATTATATATAACATGTAAATTGATCTTTCAGAAAAAAAGTATGACATATGAATTAACAAAAGAAATTCCCTTCGACACATAACAGATTGATGTTATGCAGTTCTTTGGGCCGGCCGGCTAGTTGGCACCGCCGCATCCTTGGCAGTCGCATTTCTCCGGTACGAGGTTGCATTTGCCAGCGGTGTCGCAGTTGAAAGTGGAGCAGCAACTGACGGTTACGCACTGGGCAGGGTTCTTCCTTGAGCAGCACCGGCACTGCAAGCACACGGGCGCCGCCAGCGTCCCCACGCCGCCGCCGGGCATCGCCACCATCGTGTTCCGTGCCGGCGACACGGGCACCATGTCCGCCGCCGCCGTTGCCCAACCTGCGAGATCCGCTTTCCATGCGTCAGGTTTGTGGATATATATGATTGAACCGGCGGCATATAGATATGGCCATGTCTATACCTTGAGCTTGTGCGCTGGCCAAGACAATGAGGGCCACGACGATGGCAGCCATGTTCAAGTTCGGCGCCATATGGTCTGATTCGACGAGAATTGGAACGAGGATCGAAATGGATATTGGTTTAATTTCTTGTGGTTTGCTTTTCCTTGGGACTCATACAGTTGTATATATATACATATACATCACGAGGAAACGGCGCGTATATAACAAGGGCAGTTTTGGTCTTCTTCTATCGATGACTCACCGACATACAAGGGATTTACTCGTCTGTTCATTTCTGATAAAATGGAAAACAATCTCTACTCCTTTATAATCCTGAGCGAGTCGTCGTAACCATCGATCTATAAGACAAGTATAACCATTCAGATTGAAGTGCAACGAGCCTATCGGCCTCCGCTATGCACAGTGGCAGACCACACACATGAAATTTTAGGTGGGGCGAAAACAAAGAATAAAATTATCCGTCATGGAAAATAGACCACCTGTGTATATTAAATTGTACTAAAATCACATCAAAAAAGTAAGAAAAAGTGTTTATGGGAACAAATACCACTGCTTCAATATGAACCGGCAAAACATTTAGACTTAATTACTAGTATGTTGATCACTATGGCTACTTGGCTAAAGTCTAGTGTTAATTTTTTACTTTTAACTTTAAATAGTGCTTATTGTCTCTAATCAGAGTTGGGACAATTAAAGTTGGACTTGGATATGATCCTCGTCCGACTCCAACTCCAATTGTACGCGCTTGCGGAGGACTGCTGAATTAGATTGTGTATTGGAACCGACAATATCTATATGATTTACTTCTGATATTATCATGCTAGACTGTTGGGTATTTACTATAGCATAATAAAGTCATTAGGCCGTTGGCCCACATAACCCTTCGACCCTTTGCCTGTTTCTTTTGTTTGTTCTTCTTCCTTACGAGAACAGAACATGCAGCCATGAATGACAAAAGGAAAGATAGCGCACGCACGCTAGAACTAGGGACAGGTGATGACCAGTTGGGGATCCTCACCGCCGGTAGCTGGGGCAGCCGCCCCACTCTGCCGTAGGGAGCGGTCCGCCCATGGCTATGCACCAGCGGTCGTCCACCACCATGCAAAGCAGGCGAAGTAATAAAAAGCCATGTTATCCTTCCCAACCAATATGAAGTTTTTGTCATAATGCAAATCTCACCATGCAAAGCAGGCGATGCTCCGCAGCCACGTTACGCTGTCCTTCCCCAACGAATATATGATGTTTTGTCACGTAAATCTCCACTTCCAAAACCTAAAAACCCAACCCGATCAAATTTATTAATAATCCAAGTTGAAATTTGGGCGACACTGGTATATTAGAAGGTCTGAAAAGGACATGATCTCAAGAGATTGTACTGCGACTGCGAGTTTATGACAATGTAGCATTTCAAATTAAAGCACTCGTATTATTCTTAACTGTATATAATAGTAAGCGAATCAAATTATGACATGTAAACTAACAAAATCCCTATGATAATTGGGATGTAATGTAACACATGGATCATATGCATTTGTTCGATCGAGAGCCGGCTAGTTGGCGTGGCCGCATCCGTTGCAGTTGCAATTTTTCAGCACGAGGCGGCAATTGCCGGCGATGTTGCAGTTGGACGTGGAGCAGCAGCTCATTTGCTTGCAGTCATGAGGGTTTGAACTGGAGCAGCAGTTGCACGGCAGGCAGATGGACCCTGACAGCATCGCCCCCACGTCGCCGCCGGGCTTGTCCACCATCACGTTCCCCACCAGCGACACGGGCACCATGTCCGCCGCCTCATCCTCCACCGTTGCCCAACCTGCGAGAGCGTTTCCCCATAGTTAGTGGATACGATTAAACGGCGACATAGATATGGCCATATGGGCATGTAAACTGTACAGTACATACCTTGAGCTTGTGCGCTGGCCAAGACGACGACGAAGGCCACAATGAGGGCGGCCATGTTCAAGTTCGGCGCCATGGTCTGATTGATCTCGACGATAATCTAGACGAGGATTGAAATGGGTATTGGTTTTGTGACTTGCTTTCCCTTGGGACACGGTCGTATATATACACAACCAGGAGACGGCGCGTATGTAGCAAGGGCAGTTTTTCTTTCTTCTTTCGATGACTCATCAATTTGCACTAGATTTGTTCGTTTGTTCATTGCTACTGATCGAGACTCACATAAATTTATCCTATGTTTGTTTCCTGCTTTTTCTAGAGTGCTAAAAAGGGCTCACTCATGAAGGGTATCACTTTTTGCTAACTTATCAATCTCGCCAGAGTGCTAAATAGGCCTCACTCATGAAGGGTTATCACTTCTTGCTAAACTTATCAATCTCGCCAGAAATCATCCTAATTTCCCTTAATTAATTTCTTCCAAGAAGTTCTTTTAGCCTCCCTAAACTATTACTAAACTCCAGTTTTTCTATATCTTAATTACTAAACCGGGGATGAACTGTCAAAACCATTTGTTTTCCTTCCTATGGCTATTTTTTATGCTGGTTTTGTCTACGTGTCGCATGTGTTATAGCGAGAGTACATTTTTAGTGTCATGTAATCATTTTTATAATTATTTATATACATATACAAATATTTTAAATATTTAAATTATAACTATGGATTATCACACCTCTTTGTCATCATAGCCATCACACTTTTTAAATTTACACTATAGAATTATTTCATATGAACCATGGGAATCAGGTTTGAATTATGAACAATATTGTCTTTTGTAACATCCCGCCCTAATGAGGTCGGGCCCGCTTATACCTGGCAGCTCTCTAGGACCTCAGGACTGCCATCACAGACCAACACATATCTTTTCTACGTACTTTATCCTCACTCATGCACATCTGGGAATAACTTCCTGGTCGGTCATCCATCCTCCAGGCCAAGCACGTTTAACTTAGGAGTTCTTTAGAGATGAGTTTCTGAAAAAGAAGTTGTAACTTATTAGTATGAGTATTCTATTAATCCTATTAAGCCTTGAGCCGGGATTCACACTCTCACCCCCTTAGAAGACCGACCTCCTCATCGATCAACCCCGGGCTAGGAACTTCCCCTCTTGGCCACGTCTGCTAGTGCATGTGCCATGTTGTGTTACCACTCCGGTCCCACACTAGCCATGCATACCATGCATGGGCAATTGCGACCTCATGCGCCCGTGAAACCGCAAGGGTCAACTCTGATACCAACTGTAACGTTCTGCCCCTCCGAGGTCAGGCCCTCTTACACCTGGCAGTTCTTTAGGACCTCAAGATTGTCTTCATGAACCAACATATATTTTTTCTACGTACTTTGTCTTCACTCATGCGCACCTGGGAATAACTTCCCGATCGGTCAACCATTCTTTAGGTCAAGCACGCTTAACTATGGAGTTCTTTAGAGATGAGCTTCCGGAAAAGAAATTATAACTTGTTGGTATCAGTATTTTATCAATCCTATTAAGTCCTAAACCGGGATATCACACCTTTGAATTTGAATTAAATAGAATTAATAAAGAAATTTGTAAATAAATCAACGTGAAAAAAATAACTCACAATACAAGAAAACCATACATGATGAATTTTAATTCATATATGAGATCATATCCATATATACTTTTAAAATTAAAGCTTTTATCCATATATTAGTCTTGAAATATAAAAATATCATGATGTTTAGACCTTCAAAACGTATTTTTTCTCTTATTACAAAAAATAATAAAGTGGTATTAAATAAGTGTTTTCCTATGCCACATGTATGTCATGTAGACAAAACTACCGTTCAAAACAGTCATAAGAGAAAAAAACAAAGGATTTTGATAGTTAAAGGAATAAAAAAATACTCAATTTTATAATTGAGAGAGTAAAACTGAAATCCGACAATAGTTTTTGTTTAGGGGAACTTCGATAATAGTTAAGTGAGACAAAGAGAAATTTCTTCCTAATTTTTTCTATTTTCAATATGCCCGGCTCATCTCCCCATATAAAGTTTTCATACTTATTTGGACTTTATTTTGGTCCATTATAGAGACCAAAAGGCTTTACCCACAAAGTATACATACACACCAAAACAGGGCCCATGATCTATGATGCAGTCAAAAACTCAGGCCCATTGAGGCAATGCATTCCCGGGCTTACCAACCTTTTGAGCCTCACGGAAATGGAGAGCCCACATGAAGCCTAGTGACCACATGTATCCTAACCGTACGTGGCAGCCTGCATACACATTTCTTTTTTCATTCTGATGATTGATGATGAAGATGAAGAAGGCCACACTAGACGAGAACACCCGGTCGCTATTAACTTCCAGAGACGGGTGATCCGCACGTGGCCATGCGCGTCGCCAAGTTGTACCGCAAATCATGGCACGTGGGCTGTACCAGAGTTCTGTCAGCATCCACGTACTACGTAGCTAGTAGGCTAGCTAACCTAATCATCAAATCAAATCCGCGTATATCGTGCCATCCGATCCATCCATGCATGGCGATCGAAATGGAATGGAAATGGCCATCTCCTGCACGCAAACGCACGAGGTAGGGTAGGCCGTCCATGGCTTATGACTCGATCAATGCAGGCATGGCAATGTGGCATTTGGCCGGGCGCGAACGAAACTAGAGTAGAGTAGACTTGGCGGCTCTGGACCATTGAATTTTCGTTTCTTTTTATTTTTCATCTGTCCGGAAGCAACCGGTTAAATCTAGGATCCTATAAGGCTGGTCAAGCCGACCAAAGGATACTGTGACGTCGACAGTTATATGTCGAGCTGCTAGTCAAGCTGACCACCAATCGAAACTTGTTTTCGTCATATATGAGACGAACACGTCAAGTTTGGTTCTTCACGCAGAGGAAATCCCTGCTGCTTTCTTCAGGTTCTGCCGCAATTTTCATCTTTAGCTGTATTTTTTAAAATAAAATGAAAAGTAGTGAGCTCCGAAAAGATATTATCTTAAAATATATTATCGTTCTAGGATCCAGAGACCAGAACCGGCATTGTCGAAACGAGTCCCTCCTCGACGCTTCCATTTTCTTTTTGTCCTCAAACAATTTATCAGTAATCGGCGTTTCCTTTTGTTCTCAGAGAAAGAAACGAAGAACGTGCATGCCCCGGTGAGTTTGCCATGGCAGCCGGAGAGCAGCACATGGCCGTGTTGGGCTGGAACACTATGCATGCTGGTCGGCCGCCGGCAAGTCGTTCATCATCATCAGAAACTGGGAAGCCAGCCGAGCTCCAAATTTTTTTTTTTTTGAAAAAAAACAGTACTGCCATAAATGAAGCGTCACGGCGTGAGCGGACTGTTCATCTCTGATTCGTCGGCATGGATGGATCGATCGTCTCGTCAGGGCCCTGTAGACCCGTGATGGTGAGGTAGGACGAGAGACCACGTGTAATTAACTACCAACGGCAATAACTGTCCTGTTGTTGGTGGTCGTGCCAGAGGCTCACCCATCCAAATTACGAAACGCGGAACCGGGTTCGATTCTAATTTCGATCTAATTTAAACAACGCCAACACTAGAACAAGTGATGATCGATTCGTGCCCTGCTGCGGGGCGCGGGGAATCCGAACAAATGAAACTCAGTTTTTATCTTCTTCCCCTGAACTTTGAATCCAACATGCCATGCAGCATCCTGCAGGAAGCCACCAACGCCGTGGGCCAGGTCCGGGGGCCGTGCCGTGCTGGGCCCCCACGCAGGATCCAATCAACGCTGAGTTGGCCCGCGCCCGTTAACCACCCTGGCCCCACGCATGGATCCTTCTTAGCTCTGCCAAATCTTCTTCTTCTACCGCAAGGAGCGACCACACCCACACTCCCACGGTATCTTCAGTCATCTGAAAGTCGCGAATACAACGTGGAGAGACCATACAACGATGCCAACAAAATGTGATATACTGTATTTGTCATCTCAGATTCTACTGATCCAATATCAAGGAAGCATTTTTAGAAATAAGTCTTACGTCGCGTCTGAAATCCAAATGTTTACGACTGACACGCCGTGATCTCCGGTCCATCTCTTTTGGCTTAGGGCGTGTGCTGTTGCTGAAGCTTCATTTGCTTGTTCTACACGTACACAAAAACGACGGAAACGGCCAAGGCCAAGATGTTGAACTATTCACGTGCACGTATGACACATAAGCCGATGGACACCGAAGCCTAAACTAACATAGGAGCAGGAGCGACAAAACGGCAGGCCCCACTGTTGACGTGTGAATCCTCATGGATGTGGAAAAGGCATGCGTAGGATCCCTATTCGTTAGTACCACGTAAACAACACAAGAAGCAGACGCCTGCGTTTGGCATCTCACGGGGATTGACATTGTTGATATCTTTATCCAACTCATCATCTTGCTTTCATTTTTCTTTAGACATGTCTTGACATCCTTTTTAATTTTTACTACTCTCTCCGGTCCGACCACCAGATTGAACTACAATAGAAAAGAACTAGATGACGTTATCTGAACGTCAGTATTAAAAAAAACAGAGTAGAAAGTGGAATCTTACTTCCATTTTAAGAGGTTGGTGTTCTATAACATGAAAATCCGGTTAAAATTTTTAACATTAGAATTTCTGCTTTTGAATAATTCTTGTCTTACATGTTTTCAGTTGACTATTAGAACAGATCGCCTCTCGTATCCAAAGCTTACCCTGTATATGCAGCGGTGGTTTTCTTTGCATTTATTAGACGGCATTTGAAAAGCGGATTTTTTTTCTCGTTACCAAAGTTTTTGAGGTATTTGATTGATATCCTAGTTTTTTTTTAACAAGATATCCTACGTTTGGTCATGGGGGCCTGTTGGTTGTACGTGTATCAGCTAAAGGCTACAAGCAATTGGACGTCATTATGCAGGTTAATTAAGGTTACAGACATCGTGCCCAAAAGCGGAGGAAAACATGATGGTCTTCTTTGGAAAAAGGAGCGCAAATGCAATGATATAGTTGTACACATTTGGTGGAACATGACAACGCTTTATTTCTCCTGGAGACCCTGTATGCACACGGAAATTTAAATAAGAAGTTGTCACGGCCAGCGATGTATGACTAGGTTTTCTTGTGTTCTTTTTTGACTGCTACAATTGATCAATCTAGCTAGTGCCTGAACATTATATATTTGGGACGAGGGGTTAATTAGAATTCGACTTCACGTTGACTGAAATTGAAGGGAGGCAACCTAGCAAGAAGACAACTCAAGGGAGCATATGCTGTCTTCTTTTTTCCGATTATATGTTGACAAAACAATAATGCCTTCCAATAAATATGCCCACAAACTAGTCGAACAAAATAATAGTTGACAAATCAGGTAACCTTGCAGTTATTATTAAAAATAAAGCAATTCATTTTGAACTTTGAATTTTGTGCAACTATATAACTTATACAATACTATACATAAACATTTAAAACCCTATATGTGTATATATGAAGTTCTCAAGGTTAAAAAATTGTGCACTATTTTGGCAGCATGTGTATCCTGCATAGAGTCATTACTCTGAATCTTTAAATATTGCGGTGAAGAAGACTCTCTGGAACTAGTTTATTTTGCTTGGCGCAGTTGACAAAAGGAAATCTGTATGAAGAAGATCTAGCTGCCTGTACAAAAATGCATGCCGCACCTACTGTAAATCTAACCTTTTTTGTGGAAACATACCAAAATTGCCCATCACGACCCAACAACCCCTAATCGGTAGCACATGGCTAATGCTCAAAGGGGATAACACAACCTTGGCTACAACCCTATTAGTGTAACCAGCCAGCAGATCCCTTATAATGGTTTGTATGCATAAAAGCCTGTACCTAGAAGTGGTGGTTACGCGGAGGCTCGTGAAAAGGAGATACATATATTTTTATCAGTGTTGTGAAAAAAAAAATCTTGTTGCATCACTGAAATCACAAAGAGGGAAACATGAAGGACTAGCTTAGGCCATGTTTAGATTCAATTTAGATTCTTCAAATCTGCTTTTATCTTAATATTTTAGAATCCGGATTCTAAATAAATCTCGGGGTAGTGTTTGGATATTGATCTTTGAGTCTTTTGGCATATAAAATCTAACTCTATCTGGTATAACTAGATTATGAGATTCTTAAAATGTAGGAATCTAGATTTTTGAATCTAGAAAAAAAAAATCTGTCATGTTTGAAGGGTCTCATAGATTCTAAAATATGGATTCTTAAAATCTCAGTGGATCCAAACAAGACCTTACTCGTAGCACTGACTTTTATTTGTTTATTATTGTAACAACTTTACAAGGAGTATTATTTACAGAGTTAGGCATTTGCTTATTGGATTCGGGTAAGGATGCATCTTGGATTCTTCTTAGGTTAGGTAATAGCTAGTGCAAACATGAGGCATATGGTATGATGGGAATGGCTAAAGGGACCTTGATTAAACTACCGAGGGGAATTTTTGGAGCTCAATGATTGATGTTCAAAGCGTATCATTAGAGAAACTTGAGCCCAAGGCATTACCTAATAAGAAATCAAATCAAACAATTTGTTCTGACATGAGACCGGGGGTCCAGGCCACCGGTACCACCAATCAATTGCTCCGCGCACAAAGATACCTCCACGGCTCCTCGACTGGTCCTGCATGTCAGTGCCTCTTGGTTGGTACGCGTAACTGCGCTCCAGGCTATTAGCAGGCAGCCAATAATAATAAATAATCACAGGAACAGGCCAATGTTTGGAGCTGTGAGCCAGCCGTAAACCCCTGTTGCGTAGTGTGCGGTAGCTAGTACTGCTGCCACTTGTGCAATGGTTAACTTGATCCTACAAGGCTAAGTTGGTTAGGTTGCTTGCTCTCCCTATTACCTGCTGCTGATTTGGCCAATTTAATCAATTGATTAATGACAAAGCATCCGTGCTTTGTGCGTTAGACTAGCCTGGCCATTGGTTCAAATGGTTTGTTAATTCTGCAGCCTAATCAGCTTGGCATCTTCCATGAGGGCGTCACTTGATGGCTTCATCGGCCGGTAGCGCGCAGTGGCAGTACCTGGCTCCCTGATTATTTGCCGGTCAGAGGGAGAAGGTTCTTGCGTCAGACACGGGATCAGTCGAGGATTCGGAGCATGTGTATTGAGCGTTGGCATGCTACAATACATGGCTAGAGCCATACCTATTTTTGCAAGTTTTCTCTGCACTGGACCTTGGATATCTATGATGTATATAAAAATAAATGTTGCGACCAAAAGGATGGGAAAAGTTTGGAATGATTTTTCTTTCTCTTGAAAAACAAACCATTCCCTGACACCTTTTTTTCAAACATATCTGTATATTAGATAAGGAAACCGTACAAAGATGAGTACAAATATAGGTACATCTAGAAGGATATAGACTATCCAAACCAGATTTCAGAAAGGACCCTACAGAATAAAGAAATTACATCCAAGTCCTTGGACCCCTTCATCCGCAAAGACGACAAGATCCGTCGACGCCGGCCACTTCTAGACACCGAAGAACCCCTGCGCCTCCCTCTCGAGATCCAAAGGAACTCCATCGCATAAAGCCTTTGGTAGAAGCCGAAGAAGACACCCGCCCCCAAGAACGAGATGAAGCCATAGCTGAGCGCGCATCAGCCGAGGCCGCGCCCCGAGCTCCTTGGACCACGAATCTGAGCTCGCCAACATCGACTAATATCGCCGCGGAACACTCGAGCCAGATCCAGCCACCAAACAACCAATGAACCATCAGCTTCATCTGCCACCCTGACCCAAAAGAGCGGCGAGAACTTACCGCACAACCAACTCACCGACGCACAACTCTTGTACATGGACTTCATAGAGGAAGCCCCTCCTCCACAGGCTGACCATCGACGTTGGAGTAGAATACCGAAGGGACGGGGAGCCGCCAGAGAGGGCCAGACCCAAGAAGCAGTCGTCGCCGTCGCCTCGCCTCGCCGACGACACGACACCCTAGGACCTATCTTACTACCTACACCACCAAACGGCAGGAGGACAATGGAGAAGACCGCAGGCCCTGCCGGTGGGGACGCCGCCGCCTCCTTTCACCTCTCTCAACTTTAGCTGGGGAAGAGGTTTCAAGAGAGACTCGTCTCAGTTGTTTGGTAATGTGAATCATTCCCTGACACCGAGTAAGTGTTATAAGAGGGAGGGTACCGAGGTTTAAATCTACTGTACAAAAATACACAATGTTCGCATTTGATGGAATCATACCGAGGTTTAAATCAGCTGAACAAAAACACGCAATGTCTGCATCTGATGGAATCATACTCTAGGTTTCTTTCTTAATTAGATGTTATGCAAGGAGTGGCAGACTCTTCTAATTTTTACTAAAAGAGTGTGCAACGTCACCTCTTGTGGCTTTACCAATATCACAAACCCCATCAATTGGTAAAGCATACCTCTTTTGTATCTATGGCATTTGTTTGTTTTTAGCTTGACATGACTATTCAAGGTAGTGAAGAATTGAAGATGAGAATTTTCATATTTTCATTGTATTTTTGTTCTTTATATAAGATCCATGATTTAAACATATTAACACAATGCAGCCATATCCAAACAGAAAGAAAACGCATGATTGATTACGATAATGTTGGTGGTTACTATGTTGAATCGTGACATGGAATCTAATTAGCTACTGAAAATGTTTTTGATCTCTGATGTGATCTTGAGTATCGTAGAAAGGTTATGCTAAGATGGTCGTTAATTGATCCAAAATGGTGTAATAATCTAGTTAAGGGTTATGCTTTTGGTCTTGCCGGTGTACAGCACAGCTGCATAAACCGTCAGGATGGGCTGTTGCTGTACGTACCAGAACACACAGAGTAGGAGTAGGAGGCTAATGATTGGAAAGCCTGAACTTTTGTCCACGGCATGCATACTAGTACCTCAATATAAGAGTGTGCTTGGAACACAAATGTTTCACATGAATTCCGCAAGAAATTAAGGGTGCCAGGAATTTTCATAATCCCAGTTGAAGTTAATAAAATTCCCTGCTCCAAAGCAGGGACCACAAAAAGCTCCAAGTAAAACACACGGCAAGTCTGTAGCACCACCGTACACGTGAGCTCGAACAGAACAAGAGAAGGACACGCTCTTGTAACAGAGCATCCTCGTAGCTCTTGTTCTTTCCCCCTTTCCGTGTGCCGTGATCCACGGTTCTTTGCCTTTGGCTTTTACCCATCACATGAAGAACATCTCGCCTTTACAAACTCACTGCAACGGGACAAGAACAGATGAACTGGCCGGCCCCTGCCCCCGGAAAATCTGTTCCGGCACAGACAAATTCCGCTTCACTTTTGACGCCGGCCGGAACAGAAACCGACGCCGAGCGAAGCGAGCAAGACGAAGGCCAGAACGTCGCGAGGAAGGCGAAGGAGGTAACGTCAAAACGCTGCCAGTTTCGTTTTCTTTGTTGCGACGCGCGTGGTTGCAGCTGCAGCTGCACGTACCGCGCGATTGCTGATGCCAGTGACGTGGAAATGGTCCTGGGATGAAGAAGAACCTCGCGTACAAGGTATCGCAAGTGACATGGAGAGATAAACATGCTTCGCGTACGACTTATTTATTATTTTTACCGTTCAATCGGGCCATGTTATTTTACAGATTATTATTATTTCGAGTCGTTCTCGAACCCTTTTTTCTTTTCTTTTTTTTGATAGGAGAGTCGTTCTCGAACCTTGGTACATAGAAAAACATAAATAATATGATAGTGGATTATTAGAAGAATACCATGTTAGTGTCGTTGGAAATTATTTGCTGTATTTAGTAAATTTTTTTCCGCCCGTTTTGGCTGCCCTGTTGACAGATTCCGTGCTGCCGTTCTGTTAGGCCTCCCACATGAAAACGCCAAAAACAAAGGGCTCCGCCAACAGCAATTGCCATCCCATGCCACCTCAATAATACACCATTTGCTGCCTGTGGGGCCAGCTGGGTGCTTGGTAGTCGGACTAAACTGCCCCTGGCCAAGAATACTACGCGTACTCGTACTGAATAATCCTGCCTGTCCTGTTCTTTCATTTAGCTGCGATGTACTGTCTATAGTTGTTTTGCATCCTTTAGCTCTCGATTTCTAATGTCAAAACGAGTCACTTCTAATTTTATGGATGGAAAACAGCTTATAACATTATAATCACACATGGAAAATAAACCAACAGTTTCTTTTCATTTTGTTCTACAATCGTGAACTCGAGTTAATTCATTACGTCAAAAAATTACTTTTGACAAATTGGATTTCTTGGTTATATTGATAATTACTCATTTTGAGAGTGACTCAATATTTTGTAAGCCATGAAAATGTAAAAAATTATACATGTCCATCAAGTAGTTCAACTTGTCAGCTCCTTTCAATCCATCACTGTGGGTCGCAGGTTGCGTCTTCTCTAACACTCAGCTCAAGACCCCAAACTAGTAATCTTTAACTTTTGGAGCAAATTCACAGATATGAAAATGACATGTACATATACTTTAGGTGATACGATATTAACCGTACTAAAAAGAAAATGTACCAAGTGGTGTGATGTCTTTTGTAATTATGGTTCATATAATCTATTGCTAGTCGTGTAAGTTAAACATCCAGCAACACCCATTATTAGTTGAAAACAAAGCCCTGATTATAGGGGGTTATACTAATCTTTAGATTCAAATTAAGCATGCAAAGCCGAGTAGAAACATATTATTGCCTCTGCTTTCATGTCACTATCAAAAATAAAGAATTGATGTTTATGAATATTTCTAATAATTAATACCCCCAGCTTATTTGTTCTATTAGTGTCTAGAGACAACAACTTCATTCTAGAACAACCCATATATCATTGAGATCAGCTATTCTTGCAGCCTACTTCTAATACAGATCAAGCATGGGCCATAGTATAGATATCAAAGGGACACGATCCCAAATCCCATGGTTATATGATCTACCATATGCAACTATGCATGCAAAAGCGCAACCACTACCATTTTAATGCCGTGTTTAGGGGATCACAATGAAGACTTAATGTGGCATGCAACTATACTCTCTTAGCATCGATTGAGCTAGTGCATCACATGACTTTATGTTCAATTTACCATAGCTGATATAACAACGTGTTTTATAATAGAAATAAATGTAATGGCATAAAATAATTATATTAACAAAGTTATTATCAGAAAAAAGTACACTACTTGTATTTATTCAGTGTTTTACTGCACAATTCAGTTTACTTCACAACCAAAAATAATAACTTGGGTACTGCGATAGTCACATGGACAAGATAGAGAAAATTGGTAAGCCAATCCAACAAACATTGTACATGTCAAATTGTAACAATACAATACCAAACATCTAGTGATGCTTGTAATGTCACCAATAGACATTCTTTTGATCACCTAAATAACTATCAGTCATTTCATATCAAACAAAGTTGTCAAAACTTTTTATACTTATTCGACAACTTGCTCCTACGATTTATAAAATTGACATGATTGTCTCTCAAATTTATGGCATAACAGGAAAACCGACAAACTTCTTATCTTACAAATCCCAACGGTAGTGTGACAAGGTCACATAGATAAAATAGAGCAAGAAAACAAGCCAATTTGAGCACCATAGACGTAAGATAGAATAGTATGTTACTCAATTCGTTAATTGTCTAATTGAGTAACGCATAATGCTAGAAATCCAACCCTTGACTTGTCTTATCGATAACACATAAGACTCACAACTCCTAATTTGTCTAATCAAGTAACGCATAACGCTCAAAACTAACCCCTCCCCGTCCCTCCTTCCTAATTGTTCGGAATATAATTTATGACATGATACCTTACAAATCTAAACATTAGCATGACAAGATCACGTAGACAAAATAGAGCAAGAAAATAAGCTGGTCTGAGCATCGTAGACGTAAGCTACAATAGTACGTTACTGAATCTGTTATTTGTCTAATTGTGTAATGCATAACACTCAAAAACCAAATCTAGATTTGTCCAATCGATAACACATAACGCTCACAACTCCTGATTTGTCCGATCGGTAAGGTATAACGCTCAAAACTAACTCTTGATTTGTCCGATCGGTAACCCATAACGCTCAAAACTAAACTTTAGCTTACAACCTATTTTCTCGGTAAAAACCGTTTAAACAGACATCTATGTTGAAATGATAGGAAAACCCCTGGAACCGATTTCCTTTCCCATCTTCTCACCAGGTAAGCAAAGGGCATTATTGTCACTCTATCACCCGAATAACAAACTCTCAACAAAAAAATCTGGCAAAAGTAAAACCATTTTGGTCGCCCCTTCACATTTCTCAGCCTCCCCGGTTTGTTTTTTCCTATTCCTTCCGGTGCTTCAAAATCCACCCCTTCTTCCCTTAAAACCTCCCCTTCCTCGTTCTCATCTCCGCCTTCTCCTCCACCTCACCCCACCTCACCGCCGCCGCCGCGCCGGCGCCCGCCCCCCTCCGATGGCAAATCTTCCGCCTTTGCCCTCACTTCTCGCCGCGCTCCCTCTCCTGTGCCTCCTGCTGCTCTCTGCGCCGCAGCCCGCGCTCTCCCGCACCGCTCCGAGCAACGCCGGCAACGGCAGCTCGATACACAAGCTCCTGACCGATCACGGCCTCCCCGGCGGCCTGCTCCCTCGCGGCGTGCAGTCATACACCATGGACGAGTCGAACGGGCTGCTCGAGGCGCGGCTGTCGGCGCCCTGCTACGCGACGTACGACAACGGCAACCTGGCCTACTTCGACACCGTGGTCCGTGGCAACCTCAGCGTCGGCGCGCTCCGCGGCGTGGAGGGCCTCGCGCAGGAGGAGCTCTTCGTGTGGCTCCCCGTCAAGGGCATCGTCGTCGACGACCACCAGCCAGGGGTCATCCTCTTCGACATCGGGTACGCGCACAAGAGCCTCTCCAAGTCGCTCTTCGAGGACCCGCCGGACTGCAAGCCGTCGGCCTCCGGCGGGATGGGCGCCGCCGAGGCGGCCAGGTGGACGACCGGCAAAGGTGAGATTTTTTTCTCTCTCGAGATGCTGTTACTGTTTCAGATTTGTTCCTGGCCTGTTATTTCCTCCGCGATTTGTTAGGGAGCCTCTCCCTCCCCTGGCCGGTAGGTAGATGGTTAGTTTCGTCGAGCTTGTTCGTCGTCTGCTCGATGGAATTTTATTCCGAGATTCCATTCATTCAGGCAAATGTTTAGTTGAATTCGTCGGGTCTAGTCACTGATTTGTTCTTCAATCGCGACTTACCACTCGGTCGATTCGATTCCTAGTCGGTGGTGAATCTCAGCTCGATTGGTGAGATGCAGTGACAAGCATTGGATCGCGAGGATTGATTAGAGTTGCGACTGTGATCTCGGTTCAGAATTATTTTAAGTGCTTCTTGGATCAGTGGACATCAGTTACGACTAGTTGGCAAGTAGGCGGTTCTTTAGTTTGATTCGGCGGAGGTGTGGGGGAGCTGGACAGATTGAATTATAATGGCGTCAAGGAGTTGGAAGCTTGTGGAGGAGTAATTCTTGGACGGGGGTGGGGGATTGATTAATGGCTTCAGTTACAGCCGAATTCGGGGGCATTAACTCCTCAGGAAACTCGTTCATCTGGTGTTTTCGAAATCAAGGCCCTGGATTTGGCAGTGGATTTCTGAGCCCTTCAGGAGCATTTATTACCAAACAAAAATATCATTGTATTTAGCATGACTAATGTGCAAAAATTGAAAAAAAATCCTTTATTATGCGTCACTATTGTTTGCAGCAACTATGCTCGATATGTGGTGGATTGGGTTGAACAAAGTACCCAATGTGCTTGTTTGACTCGATCCGGGGTCTTAGGTACAGGAGCTATTGTTTATGCTCTACTAGTTCAGATCACTCGGGTTACAGTTACATATACTAGATAGTATAAGGCGGCAACTTTGAGTTAGGTGGTTAACTACAGTTTGATTATATTGAGATGATGTTAAAAGCAAGTTGTTGTATGCTCTACAGGTGGCAAGAGTAGTAAGCATTAGATGCTTGCACTCCTGGTCTTCTTTGCTTTTGAAGCAAAGATTTTCGCCTGATGCAGGCTTTTGCCTGTCTATCAAACTTCATTAGGACTCCAATTTTCCCCCCTTAAACTTCTTTTCCGAGTTTGTTATAGGCAGGGCTGTTGCTGTTCGACGTGCCCCTCCTTTGCAGATTGTTATCTTTCCCTGTTAGAATGTGTGTCTCATCTCGTCACCTTGTCCTTCCATGGCTCGTGCTCGTGCTGTCTTTTCTCACCATCTTTCTTGCTGCTGCGACCTCCATTGGGAGATGGAAAGCCGGTGCAGCAAACAGGAACACTGAAACAAGGAACGCCCATCTCCATTGCTTGGAAAGGGTGGAACCAAGCATGTCGTCAAGAGCTCGCTTTGTTTCCTCCACTGGCTAAACTTATTCACATGATCGATGTGAACCCTAAACAGTTGCAAAGGAAAAACAAAAACGCTTTTTCTGTTCTTTCTATAGTTTCAATGCACAGTATTTGTTGTTTTATACAGTAGTACTTTATATACGTCTGGACATGAGTCTGAAGGCAGTGGCTGCAACAAGAGTGTCTAAAAAAGCTGCTTCTTTCGCAGGTCTTCCTGGGATGGGGATAAGGAGGAGAGAGGAAGGGGGAGACGGTCGCCGGCAGGACCAGCGGTGAAGAGCTGAGCGTGCACCTGAGAGAGACAAGAAGACAGAGACAATGTCGAGACAGTTTTCCCCTCTGTAAAATGCTGTGGTGAGATAGTAGAGTGATGCTGCAAAAAAACAACAACAACTGCATCTGCCTGCAGTGTTTGGAATGAAAAAAAAATGTATGTATCTACCTAAGGGAGATGTGGGTGCTTTTTTGCAGTTATTTTTCCCCCTCCTTCCTGTTTTTCTGCCTCCTCTCCACTCTCCTGTTCATGCATCTGATGAGTGATATTAAGCATGTGTTACTAGTAGTAGCAAGAGAGGAAAAAAAGAATAGGATGAAAAAAAAGTTGGCGGAGAATTCTATTGAGGGCTGGCTGGGCTGTTCTTCCATGAGATTCCAAGCGAAATTCTCCGGTCAGTTGGTGGCGTGTGTGCCAGCTCAGCGGGGAGTGAGCTGGGCACAGCACATCCTCCATGTGAGCTTGTGTTGGCTGGTGGTTGGTTGGAGTGCTCCTTGTGCATCGTCCTCTTCCTTCCCTGCCCTGGGATGAGTGAGTACACACACCAATCATACAATATACTATTCAATTATTCAGCTCTTTGAGGTTAGGCCATACATCTACTAGTACCTTAAACTAGTAGCTTTATTATACAAGTGAAACGGTTCCTTCCATCTCTTTCAGCATCAGTTATGTGGTTTGCAAGTTTTCGGTCAGGTATCTATCTGCCTGCCCGTGCCTACCTGTCAATCCAAGTAGTGTTGTTCCTTTCACTTGTGAAATTCTTCGTCAAGCCTGCAGCCAACCGGGAACCAGCTACGACGCGTATGGGAATGACATGGAACGGAAAGAGACGCCCGTTTTTGTTTTGTTTTCCCTGTCCCTTGTCCCACGCTTGCCTGCTATCTTTTACTTCACTAATTTTTAATTAATCGCCGATTGATCGGTCATCGTCGTCTCGAGAGAGACGGAAAAATATCTCGGTCTTCTTATTTGTTCGTATGGACGCGAGAAGAGAAAAAAAAAATGGTCGAAAAGATGGGCGAATCACTTGTTTGACAAGTTACGGAGCACTCTGGTGTACTATCTCATATCTCTTTCGGCGCTTTAATAACCGAGTCCGTGGTTACGGAAAAGCTGCTGGTCTCTGGGTTCTAGTAGCTCTGCCTCGGAGGAACACTTTTTTTTTTTTTTGAGAGCCTTCTGCCGGACATGTCAGCCTGAACTGAACTCATTGAGGTGAAAAGAGGATCCAGTGGCGGTTGAAGAAATCTGCGTTGGATCGCACATGACAACACCAAATCTATCCCCCCCACATGCCAGACCTAGTTTTTTTTTTTTCATAACACTCACTAAAGTCACTTGACTATCATATATAGAAACAGAATTGTAACCCTTGGTCTAGTAATCCTTCAAACGAACCTGACAAAAGCTGCTGCCCAAGTTCTTGTCAGGGTAAGAACATCTCCATCTTTTTTCTGCTGCGCCGCCACCTGGTTGCCGGGACTCAGAAGAAGAGCCCCGAGATCCAGCAGTGCCGTTGTTCGTTGCGAACAAGGTTACCACATTTGCACCTTTGCAGAGGTTTGCTTTGCCAAGCTCTGAGTTGCTTTTGCCCTTTTTAACACGGCGCCTGCCCTAATGGCACTAGCGTAGGCGCACTAATAAATAATCCTGCCCGCTGGTGCCGGCGCAGCGCATGATGATGGTAGCAGGGACCCCGGACTGAACCCAGGGTCCTTGAGAACGCCTTCCGTTCCAACGCGTAGTAATGTGGGGTAGCAGTGACAGAAAAGAGCACGGGCGGCTGATGATCCACACTTGCAAAACATTGAATGGCATTTGGGCCTACGAAATGTACGTAATAATGTGCACGAGACGGCAGACATGTCATACGATGCATGGATGAGGTTAGCAACACAATCGTACAGAACTACAGATGGAGAGGAGAGGACCCAAAAGGTTTTGCTGCTAATAAAACAGAAAGCGCGATGAGGGGGACGAGACCCATGATGGCATCGCACAAGCGCAGAAGCAACCCAGATGGGTGGAGCCCTGGAGGGAAAAAAAAAATCCAAAAGTTTCGACATCGCAGGGCAGCACCGCACGGCACAACGACCAGATCACAACAAAAACAAATGCCTGTACGTTGGCTGGTCCATCAGGCACTAACCATCCTACTTATGTGTTGCTTTCTCCAGCAGATTTCAAAACAACCTGACCGATGGACACCACCAGGCAGGATATTCCCACCATTCCTAGCTAAGATGAGCGGACAAGAAGCGACGGAGGATACTTCTACAACTACTTTGCAGTAGTTTACAACAAACTGTGCTATCAAACCATTAGTTAGGAATAGATATAGTAACATATATATTTCATGTTTCCTAACTTTCAGCTGATTGAAAGCTTTTAATCAATGGTTTGTTCCTTTGAGTTTTGATTTTTCTTTTGTAAGATTATTTATATAATAATTATAAACCATTGGATCTAGATCTAATGGTTTAAAGAAGTGACTGAAAGTTACTCCAAACTTTCAGTCAGCTGAAAATTAGCAAGTCCCTATATATTTACAAGTATATATACATTAAAACTGCAAAAGAGGATGGTTTGGAGCTAAAGGTATATACAGAAGTTTCACATCCATCTTTACAGGAAGAGTACAATATGACTATCTGCGATGTACCAGCTGAAATCAAACAAAACACTCTTAGCTTAGGACGGCAAACAAAGCCATGTTATTTTCAGAGGGTAGGGAAGAGGTCGGCTTCAAAGTCTCAGAGGTCTGGCCCTTGCTGGAAGAACTCAAGGTCTGGGTGAGTGCTCCCGCCTGGATGCCTAGCACGCCTATATGAGCACAGGAAAAAAATATACTTAGCTTATCAGAGATTCAGAGTTGCGTAGAATTCAGACTTGGGATGGCTATTCCAGAATCAAATGAAGGGGCCAATAAGCATTGACACTTTCTACAGGATATCAGTGAAGCTTCCCATGATGATGAGGAAAAATATGTAATTATGTAGGCTATAATTAATCTATCATAGAACATGATGCAGGTTGGCAACCCGCATTAAAAAATACATGAAGAATTGTTTAGTTAATTACACATCGGTCATCTTGGAAGTTATATATTGCAAAGAATCTCATGTGAATGCATGAATGATTAGCTTACCTAACAAACCGAGATGGTTCAAACCCTGGAACATCGGGTGGACCAATTGGATCATAGCGTCCGCCCGGTGGAACACTCCTGTTTTCACATATTTATTGTCTTTCAGAACCACAAAAACCGTCTCAAGAAACAAGTTCTGAAATGACAAATTTAGTGAAAAAAGAAAGGAACATACCCAGGGCCACCAAATGGGGCAGGAAACGGATTAGAAGGAAAGAAACGTGGATCATTTGGACCTGTTGTTTCAAAAGGAGGTGTAAGGCTAACTGTACTGAAGGTTTATATAGAGAGAAAAAATAAAAAAGTGTTAAATGAATGTAATATTACCAACATGCATGCTGCCACCGCCCCCAATACCACTGCAAACAAAACAAAACAAAGTTAACTATGCGTGAAGGTGCCATCTCTCCATATTATATGAACAGTCATGGTTGAAAACATACCTGTGAGGGTAGAAGCCTGCACCAGGTGCAGGGTAGAGATCATCAGAACCAAGTGGAGCAATTGGAGGATACACTAGACTGCACATAATAACAAATAAAAACTGATTAGCACAATCAAAAGGAAGGAAATCAGTGCAACCTGTACAAAACTACAACATCTGACATGAATATTTATTAACAGTATTAAATATAGTTCTCAGATATTCTAGGCGTGTGTTATATGTAATAATGAACAACATTTGCTACTTTCATGGTCTAATGGTGCAGATGTATCCGTCAATAACTAAACACATTCAGAAGTTTCATCAATAATACCCATGTTTCCTACTTAATAATTTACAGATCAGGTGATACGAAGTATGCATAGACATGTAGTAATCATATCAATAGATTATATAAAATAAAAAGAATCTTAGTTCCAGTTTTTCAAACAAAAAAGCATGTAATATGTCCAGTGGAACATAAGAGCACCAGCAACATGGGGTGAAACCGATCCGTCATCCCCGCTGACTGTTTGGTGACCAAACATTACACATTAGAGGAATCGGAACAAGAGAAGAGAGAAAAAGTCAAAACGAGTTTACCATCTGAACCATGCGGAATAAAGAAATGTAACCAGGAGCGGTTGCCTTGGACTAGCTCGTTTGGGCCTTGAATGAACATAGTGCGCAAAACAGACTAGAGATCGAACATTAGTAGGGGTTGATTTATAGAGTCCACCTGGTGCAATTCTATTTGAACCAGCATTGCTGGTGCTCATTTTTAGATATTTTACTGTTTCAGTGTCTGCAGAAACATAATATTAAGGCAGCCAATTGAATAAAAAGACACTGGGACAAAGACAAAACATTGACAACAACGCACAGAAAAAAGGGGGAAAGCACAGGATCAATCAACCCAACCGGTCAACGCAAGAGCAAGACAACTTATAAACGATTCACATATAAAAAAGAAATGAGGAGATCCAAATGTCTGAGAACTATACCCTGAAGGATCAGTAGTCCTGGGACCAGGATACCCTGAAGGTTCAGCAGTTCTTGGACCTGCATTTTCAGAGCTGGAAGAGAGTGTCTTATGTTAGAAAAAAAAAAGAGAGAATAGGACTGCCTAACAAAAAGTGTTATAAAAAAACAGCTTTCAATGACATTTTACAGAATTATTATCCTAGATTTCAGACAAACGTCACAATAGAACTACAAGCTAATTTTTTCCCCAAACTACAACACTAAATATATCAAGAATTTTCTACAACAGCCATTCTTAGAAGATGAATGGTGGAAAGTACTGCCAAAATGTAAGAATACCTCTGCATGGATGAACTGCTTTCAGCATCAGTCTTCTTCGCAGCCACAGCATCAGCACTCCCATCCAATTTGGACAACACATTTGAGTTGATGTTCTCAATGAGGCCAGCAAAGTTCTTGTACATGTCACCGTAATTCTTGGGATTCTTCTCAGAAAAGAAATCTTCAATGCTGCATATATAAG
This sequence comes from Eleusine coracana subsp. coracana, assembly GCA_032690845.1. Lineage (NCBI taxonomy): Eukaryota > Viridiplantae > Streptophyta > Magnoliopsida > Poales > Poaceae > Eleusine > Eleusine coracana. Next base: position 50,763,081 of record CM064430.1, read on the forward strand.
AAATAATTGTCATAACTCAAGAACTGGAGGATTCACATAAGTAGTTATTCAACTAAACAAGTGTGCCAACCGATTTCTGTTTATTTCTGCTAGGATTGGAGGAAATAGTTTATTCTAACAAAAAAAGATAGTACAACTTTAATAGATAAAAACTTGTAATTAGTAATTACAAATATCCATAATTCTTTTGAAATATTTAAAAATAGAATATTCTAGCATGAGCACACATGCTGACAGTTCAGCACAATTCATATATGTTTATACACACAAAATCAAGATCAATGTGGCACAAATATTGCAAACATACTTCTTTAGTGTTAGGTGCGGGAGTGCTCTAGGAATTTCATGGGACCCAATAAATCTTTAAGTTTCTGTCAGCGATGGCTGCTGCGAAAACTGAGTGTCAAAGGCCTCATTAGGGCTTCTTACTATAGCCTCAATTTCAGACCTACTATAAAATGTTTGCAGAAAAAGCTTTTGCAAATGAAGTGGTTACGCAGGATCAAATCCAGACTTAAAGGTTGTATTCAGACACAGATTAGCTCATTTCTCTTAGTTGTAGCTCCTTTGTCAAATTACTGGCTGCTTCTTACATGATTCCTTTTGCTTCTTTATAAGTATTGTATAGCAGTATAACTTACCTTTATTAAATAAAAAATTTGCATGGTAACGATTATCCTACTTATACTACTGTTAATACCCAATTGTTTTTTATTTTCCAAGTAAAAGTGATGCCAATTACTCTAAAAGACTCTTCAAGAAGCACTTGCATAAATCATGCTTTATTACTTGCCACAGAAAACCACCAACAAAGCATGATGATTGTTCAATAACTACCTTAGCCTAGGGCTGCGTCATTCATTGGCTTGTTATACCACGAATCCCTGAGAAACCAAAAACTAGTGAAAAACAAATGAATTGCAGGATTCAAACATACTTGATCTGGACATTGTACGGAGCCTTATCCTGTGCCTCAAGATCCAGCACGTCAATGGCAAGCAAGTCACCGATGACAAGACATTTCACCAACACCCGTTTCTTCTTGCCCTTTTCCTCCTTGTTATATAAGAAGGCATAGCAATTCTCCATGCTGTTCCAACAATCAATGCCCACTTCCTCATCACCTGAAGTTAATTATAATAGAAAAATATAAGTACTCCCATAAGACTCAACTGCTGGTATAATGTCAGCACCCAAGAAGACAAACAATCCTTATCCCTCAACTCCTCTGTCCTCTAAGCTCAAACCCGTTATATCATTCATGGGAGACCATGACACAGTGCTAATCATCCTACCCACACACAACCAGCAAAACCAAATTGATCTTGGCATGATCATGGGGTTGGAACTTGGAAGAATTAAACCTATCCTGATGAATTGAGGATGAATTTAGAGCTTGTAGTATAATCATTTTACTTTCAACTCCAAAGCACATTAGCTCTCTCAACTTTCAAGGAAATTGAATCAATCAAATAAAATGGACAGAAATTTCCTGCAATTGGCTTGGCCCATCCAATTTTGAAGAGTTTTTTGTGCGTAGATATCACGTGAAACAGCACTTCTACAACTACAATTTTAAACAAAGCAGCATGAACCATGACACTAGGCGCAGAATAACCAAGCTTAAACGAAGCAGCATAACTTGTAGCCCAAAATGCACACACTACAAGCAACGGTGATATGAACCCTAACAATAGGAGGACAGAGTAACCTAGTAACTAAGGTCACCAGTACGAACAAATTAGGGATCACACCGCACGAGGCGCCCCTAGGGCTACGGCGAGGGCGGGGAGAGGGCAGCGAGCGCACCTGAGGGCGGGGGGTCGGTGAGCGCGGCGGGGCCGACGGCGCAGAGCGAGTACCCGGCGGCAAGGAAGGCGGCGTGGGCGGCGAAGGCGACCCCGTCATGGGCGCCGCGGAAGGTCGGGCGCGCCGCCCTCACGACGGCCATCGCGGCGGCGTCGGTCACCATCGCGCTCGGCTGCGGCGGTCCGGCGCGCGAGGTTCCTGGCTTTGGCGAGCAGGGATTGGGAGGGAAGGGGCGGCGGGGAGGTTGGGGGTTCTGGAGAACAGGGGAGAAATCAAGCTGCCGCTCTATTACTTCAGTAGAGAAGACCAAAAGGCACTAGAACATATCCGGCACCGTGCTTTTGCGGTTGAGTACACAATAGAAAAAGATATAGTATTTTTTACAAAAATAAACATGAATGTACATGGTAATTTATCATCATGTAAAAGTTAGTAGATGTTTCTCAAAAAAAAGTAAAAGTTAGTAGATGCAATATCTACTTTTGCAAATCGTAATAAAAAAAAAGGACAGATCAGTATGGAATAGTAAACGGGGCTAGAAGGTATGGAATAGTAAACGGGCTAGGAGGCATCGAGGCAGACCTTCTTGTGATGCAAGAAAAACCATTTGTTCATTTACAAGGACACACTTGGCATATAGCACCGACAATAAGAACCAACAATACCATTGACCGACTTTGCTTCTTTTTTTTTCACAAACAAACAAATGAGTAGGAGAATTGGTTCTCTTTTGTCGCTCTTTTCGTTTTCATCACTCATCAGTTGCACCGGCCCATGAGTAGCTTTCATGGCCGAAAATCTGCAGGCTTGTTACATGGATTAAGTCCCCATTCTAAACGAGTTACAGCAAAAGTGATAACGCACATCTTCAGAGACGCCACCGGTTCAGAGGGGGCATTAGCATTAACAATGACTAACATATGGGCCAGCAAGTAAGTAGGCTCACATGTCACCCATTGTTAATACTAATACACAACTGCAGAGGATCTGTACTCGGTTCAGAGCTTCAGATGCCAGTTCAAAGGCCAAGCTCAAAAGAAAATCAGGTTCAGAGTAGCATCATAAAACTTGTCGTGTTTGCATCTCCAAGCAGAGGGAATTGTAGGCTTGTAGCTGCCTCGATCACTACTACGCAGTAACTGGCACGACGTCAGATTGATTGTTTGAGTGCATGCACATATCAGTGGCGATTGAACACTGACAGGTAAATAAACTTCTAGCTGAGGGCATCATTTGGCTGTTTCGAGATCTGAAACCACTCGAGGGGAAGGCAACACAAAATCTAACGTGTTCGGGCCTAGTAAAGGTTATGATGGAAATCTTTGTTCATATGGGATCTTCGATGTTCAAGACTAGTACTAACCAAGTTCATATGTGATTTTAGATGAATGTGCTGACCAAAACCAAGTGGGTATTCTCCCTGCAATTGTTTTTTTCGAGAACATTTTCCCTGCAAAATTGAAGACTATTGGGAAGAATAACTTTGGGTCTGAAAAAGCTTGGCGGTACGGAGTTCCGGAAACGGGATAGGTAAGATACTGAACATCCTGAAGGTAAAGGCCTTGAAGAGGAGGAATGAAAATTTGAAAAGGCTTGAAGAGGTGGACTGGAGAAGAGGAAAAACAAAACTCTGGGGTGCCTTTTTAATTTTCATTCTCAAGGTAAAGGCCTCGCCTACTAGTTATTTGCTTCGTTCTGATGTGAGAGACAAACCACATGTACTTCTAAATGGAAATCAGTTAAAGCTCTCCGGTCTGACAGGTACTTAGTACAGATTAGTTACGAGAACTAAAAGAGAAAAGCAGTCCGGCCGGCTCGAACAAGAATCAGTTGCACTATCGTCTGATACGATTCCTCAATCGGCACCAGAAATCAATCAGCTCAAGGTAGGTGGTGGTCGAGTTAGTTAAAGAAATCCATGCATAGAACATTGCAAGAACTCATTCATTATTGCACATGCTGATGCTGAAGAGACGCCGGGTACGTGTTTCATCACACGAATAATGCTGCTCGTTCTCCCAACCGATGTTTAGGTGTTATGCTACCAGCAACAATGGAGAAATTCGATAATCACAGACAAATCCGATGGCTTTAGAAATAAATCCTGAGTTGGTGGCCCAGTATACACTTGTCCAAATCTTAGGGCTTTCTAGTAGAGTTTCTCTTGGAAGATAACAGATCACATGCCCGCATTAACTCCAGGATCAGGGAACCATCTTTTTAGGTTTTCGGATAGCATCTGGTCACCATCCCTCTTCAAAAGCAGAGACCTCAATTAGGATCACAACTTAACACATCCACGTAACAAGCTGCTAATCTGGATAACATGGAAAATGATGGAGGGTTTAGTCCAGGAACACTGATCATTTCCAAGTTTAACTTTCCTGCAGAGGATTTCAGTACCGCAAAGAAAGAAACAGGAGCAGTGGGCCTGCTGGAAGGAGATGAATAATCTATTCTTCACCAATAACTTGTTTACATGTTACAACGAATCTAAGGGGTTACACTTGTTTCGCATGTATCATCAGAAATTTAGAAGAAAGGGGGAAAATATCTGGTTTTTTTTTCAAGAAAACCATGAGAGTATAGTCAGCCTTGCATTTCTCAAGATTTGGGTTCGATGACCTGGGCCTGCTTCTTCGTCCTCGTGATGCGGATGTAGCAGAAGACAGCGACGATGATAGCCGCGGCGAGGCCCCCCACGATGATCTTGCCTCCGGCGAAGTGCCGGTCGAATGGACTGTGCGAGCCGTGGTGGGAGCCCAGCGGTGATCCTGCAAACTTATGCTCCAGAAGGGAGTGCACACGTAGAGCTCCAGAAGCAGACGGAGCTTCTGCAACGTTGCGGATCGCGCCGCCGTTGAAAGAGAGGACGGGGAATGGCCGCGCCATGACGGTGTTCACGGCGATCTGGCTAGACACCAGGCAGAAGAGGAAGAGCCGAGGCATCCTCAGATCCTGACTCCTGAGTCCTGAGTGAGAGACAGATCAAAAGAACGGATGTGTGTAGGACCAGATCGAGCTCCAATGCAGCAGAGGAGCCTAGCTTTTCTCACAAGTGGACTGGCTTGGTGATGGGTAGAGGAGGCCATGGCTGAGGGGGCTCTTATATAGAAGCTGGCTCCTGCGGTTTCCCAGTTCTGCTTGCTCACTGCCCAATGATCAATTGAATAAAGAAAGATGGAAGTGTTGGACAAGGGCTGCATGGCCGTGCACGCGCCCACTCTTTATGGATCTTGATTTTTTCCCAGTTCTGCTTGCTCACTGCTGGCTGTAGAAAATGATTGGAGGCTACAAGTGTGGCTTCTAGGAATCAATGGCAGCCAGCACTCGGCGCTACAACAGCAAGTGACATGTGGATACTACCTCTGAATGGTATGGAGAAGGAAGATGCACTGTTGCGTCAGCAACTCAGTGTCCAAAGTCAGCTTTGTGGCTACAACTGGTACAGGTAAGGTAGCCTCGGAAGCAGTAGCTGCCTGGCAGCTGGACATTGTGCTCTGCCCAGCAGTTGACAATGCATTTCTGGTTCTATGGGCAAGTTCTTGGAAGATGAAACTCAGCATATGCAAATCTTGAGGTGGCTAATTTACTTACAATTGTGGAGTCGCTGTAGCACCAGAAAGGGAAAACTTTCTTGGTACCAGCGTGGCTAGTTTATATCTTGATTGTATTGAAAAGTAAGTTAAACTCTTTTTCCTTGAGCAAATGAACAGCTACAAATCTTCACACAGTGGAGCTCAAAAGTAGAATATGTGATGAAAAACCACATAACAAATCAATGGGATCAAAACTTCTGACTTCTTCTGTGTCCCCGAAGTCAGAGTTGTGCCGTTAACCTATGACCATGTGATCGGCGAAGATGCTTTCATTGTTTATTACACCCTTCATGCCACCACATGTGTGGAGGAATCACCGGACAGGGCTTGAACAAAAGCTCATTCTAATACGTTGTTCAGAATTTATTTTGTTTGTGTCCTACAGGGAGCCAACATTGGAGGCACAGCGCCAGTTTGCAGATATTAGGTGCTGCACGGCAGGAGGGACACCATTGTTGAATTCGTCGCCTACTGAAGATGCCACTTCATTTCCTCTAGAGACATAGGATGAGTGATGGAAGCTTCTGGTCGTTTTTGTGTTTGGAATGCCTGTCAAAAGAAGAACAGATTATTGCTACCAAGCCCCCTAGCCAAGTTCAGTTGCAAATAGAGTCTGAGCCTTTCATTCCTTTTCTTTTTTCCTTCTCAGCAGAATAGCGGATTACAATTGTTTGATAGAGTGACAGAGTCCCTGCATGTAAAGAGTAATATCATGTATTTAATTCTCATTAAAACTGAATTCTCATTAATGCTCCGGAATGAAAAACACCAAGGAGAAGATAACGTGGAACACTCCCGTACATGCTGTTCATGTTCATGGATCATGGTGCTCCGGCTGTTCCCTTTCCTAGATTCAATTCAAGGATCTAGGAAGCGTCCCTGTCCGGATTGAATGGAACTGGGATCGGGACTCAGGACAGGCGCACGCTCCAGATAGCTGTGAACAGCGAGCCAACACGCATGGCGCCCACAATGTCAACTTATCAGGAATGATTAACACGGGGAGACAGAATCGAACCAGCACACGGATGGAAGAAGCTTCTTCCTCCCTCCCACGGCCGTCGCTGCAACCGACCAATTCATGGCGACCAGCCCCCTCGTGCAATGCAAAGCTGCAGATGTCTTCAGACGCATTGCCGAATTCTATATGGCGTGCGAACCGAGCCAAAATTTCAGATTGTTTTCTCTGAACCACTGGAGGGCGGAGAACGGCGACCATGAGCTGTCCTTTTTCAGGACCACAAACTTTGATATCCTGCTCCACTCATCAGAGGATCCAGACAGTATAAACCTCCTCGCGATACGGCCGTCTCTTGTATGGGCAGGTGCCGATTGAGGTGATTGCGCTAGTTAAGATCTCCATTTGGGAGCAGATCATGATGCTGTTTCAGTGCTTCTGTAATCTGTATCTTGGTCATCCAAGAGATTCCTTCTATGTTGCTGACTCAGACATATAGTTGACATATTTTGGCATTGGGGTTGTTCAATTACATCTCACACAACTAGATGTACTGTCACTGTACTTCCGGTGCACGGATGCTGTGAATCATGTGATCAACTTGGTCTTGTCTCTGATTTATTATTCAGATGAAGTTTCAGAGTAGGTGTCAACTTCATAAACTCGGTCATACTTTCATCGGTAAGTATCAGATGAATGATACGGGTACAGCAAAGGTCTGCCTCTGGATTGTGTATCCACAAATAACTGTAAATTTGCAGGGAAACTTCCGTTCAAGAGCAATAGAAATTTGAAGAGCAATCGAACCATCCCTTCTAGCTTATTAGAATTAATTAAGATTTATCAAGAACAGTAGAAATTTGCTCATTCATTGAACAAAATTGAACAAAATATACCTAAAAAGAGCAATTAAACAGGCTATTCCCAGACTGGAAAAACGATTCATTGACAGTGACTGGCCACTAATCAGCTCGATCTGGGACAAGATCATTCAGGACAGCATAAGGAATAAATGATTAGTATTCTGGTGCACAACGATAGAGCACCCTATCATAGCTCATCTTTTGGAGTTTTAGTGGGTCCATATTTATGTGATACAGTACTTGAGCCCGGTTGTTGGTTGTCTGAATAAAGTAAAGTATGTGTACAAGTACTAAATTTATTCCTGCAAATAGCATCAATAGCTATTAAATCTTTCCTTAGTAATGGTGATATTAAGCACATTTTCAGCTGAATCAGTTTATCATTGCAATACAAGAACCTTCTTAGGCTCAAACACAAACACCTTCTCAGGTTCATTGCAGTACAAACACCATTTGCTTCACTTTAATTCTCTAGTTCGTCTGAGTCTAGAACTCATAGATCATGATAGGGAAATGAGATACATTCATGCTCGTCAAAAGCGCATAAATGTTCATGGCAGGTACAATCGTTCATGTGGCCAGTACATTGCTCTAACAATCTATCATACAATAGACCAAAGAAGAGCATCTTCTGTTTGCTCTCAGATCTCAGATCCTGCATTATAGTCGCAAAATAGAATTTCTGTAACCATAGGGCAACTATGTAGCCATCATCAACAAGAATCCTTTGTTTCCATCCTTCCCAGTTATTTGACTCTAGCAACAAGACCATCCCATACATAACGTCTACTCTGTATGTGACCTCAAAGTTTCCCCACTGAAAAACATTCTCAAGAACGTTCTTGAGATGTAATGATATAGTGGGTAGATCAGCTGTTTGATCCAACTTTACCCTCATCAGGTTAAAAACTGGCACCTCACTGCATGCCAAATATTTCTTCTGGAGGATCATAGATATGCCTCTCGGGGAATAACTCTTCAAAATCTTGCTTCACTCTGTTTCTTAGCAGTGGGTGAGGTAGAAGACCCTTCAACAATACGCGGAAAGGCAATTCTTCCGGTGGATCCGGTGACTTTTTCATGTCCTCATAAATGTTCATGGCATCTGATGGGGAGCCATATCTCAGGAATCCTCTTATGACTTCAGCATAAGTCTGGGAGTCCGGAAACAGATTCTCATCTCTCATGTTCCCCCAGATTACCATTGCTTCATCCATCTTCTTGCACTTGGCTAGTGCAATAATCAAGTCCTTATACATATACATATCCGGCTTATACCAGTCCTCCTTTTGTATGATCCTAAACATCTGCAACGACAAAGATACATGTAAGCCCAACAAGGGCAACAACCAGAATACTATCTCAAAACTGGACAGAAGTGAAATTATGTTAAACAGATCCATTATTTTTAGTACGAAAGGTAGAAAGTAAAATTCTCCTTGGTCAAACAGCATACGGTTTTGAGAACAAAAATTAACAATAAATCAACAAAAATTAAGAAACCATTTCTCTACAAGTTTATCTTAACTCTCTGCTTTTACCATATTGTTTTTCCCAATATCACACATGTCATTCAAAAACATAAATACTGATTATTCATCATTTGAAAACCAACTTAGCATCTTGTATGAAATTATACAGGAAAAAATTAGGCGCTAGGCGGGCGGTGACCCTCCGGCTCTAGGCGTTAGCAACTGTAGCAGCAGAAAAGGAAAAAAGAAAAGAAAAAGAGAAGAAAGAACTATATGGGCCTCAATTTAGTGGCCCATCCAGTCTACTCATGCACCACCAGCCCAACACCCTTCATTTAACCTAATCCTAGTTGACTGTCACACGTGAACAACTCAGCCAGGATTCTTTCCTCTCCTCTCCCCATGTCTTCCACAGCCGCCATGGCTTCTCCTCTTGACCTCTCCCGTCTCTTCCACAGCCGCAATTGCTGCCACCTCATGGTCTCGTGAGCTCGACGGTGGATTTACAGCAGCACAATTCGGTGAGCTCAACGGCGGATCTCCGGCGGCGCAATCTCATGAGCTGGGCGGTGGATCTCAAGGCTAGCTGAGCAAGCCTGTGCCTAGGGTCCGCCTACCCCCCTAGGCGAAGCGGAAGGCCTCCGTCTAGTGCCTAATCACGTGGAGGCAACGCCTTTTTTTTCACGGAAATTATATCCACATCAAATTCACACACTAAAGATGAATAGAGGCAAACATCTCAAAAAGCTACAAAAGTGAAAATGCAAATGAATGCAATAGTCACTCAAGGCCTAAGCTGATGTCTCTTGAAAAACTAACTGAAATCTATTTGTAATATTCTTGAATCTATCTATTCCTAGAGAAGACAAGTTCCAATGAAGGCAAAGTAATACATTAGCACCATTCTACACTACTTCGCAGTGACACCGATTCTTGAACGCATAAAATTCACCACTCTTGAGCATAGGCCAGCTAATGGGTTGTGAAGCAGTGCACCTAACAAGTCCAACCCAAAAGCTTAAGCGATTGAGAAGGGGCTAGGGCGGTTTTATAGCTCAACACCCCCCCGCACGCGCAGCCCACGTGGGCGCAGACGGCTGCCGCTGGGACGCAGCGTGGAAAATGAGTGGCGCAAGGAATGCGGGAACCAGGGCTCGAACTCGAAACCTCCTGGCTCTGATACCATGAAGTAGCGCACCTAACTAGTCTAACCCAAAAGCTTAAACGATTGAGAAGGGGCTAGGGCAGCTTTATAGCTCAACAGGTTGGGTTAAAACGGGTATTCTGGGTTGGGTTTAGGAAAGGGTCAGATTTGGAAGGGTTCAAATGGGCTCGCAGAAACGACGGTTTGGGTTGGGTCGGGGTCACAACGACGGCGGGTTGGAACGGTTCCGCAACTTTGGGTTTCCATGGGTGGAAACCCGCGGATCCTTGCCCATTCCACTCCACGGGTCCTCACCGATGCGCGGCGGCGGGCTGGTGCCACGGCGACTACAGGTTGGTGTAGACCGGCGACGGCGGGCAGAGGTGTCCGGCGGCGCGACGTGCGGCGATGACTGCTGGTTGGTGCGACCGGCGACTGTAGGTTGGTACTGAATATAGATATTGTATGTGTATACAGATACGTAGATGACTTACAGCCTTTGCTCTCTTCATCTTCCTCGATGAACTCTAGTTTCTTAACTATGAACACAGCTACACCCGCCTGCATGACATCATTGTCCTCAGACCCTGATGAACACGACAAGACTTCGAGCAGTGAGACCTAGGATCAAAATCGAATTCGATGTGATGCGTACATCATCAAGGGATTCAGGGCATTAGGGTGAGGCGCAGAGGGCGCTTCGTAGATTGCGATGGTCATTAGATTGGAAGAATATTGGACTATTTACTTTTGGGCCGCAACATCTATGGATAAGAAGTCAATTGTTGTCTTTGCCTACATCTAGAGCAGTGTGTGCCATGGAAGTTGCAGGATAGAGAAACAGAGTCTTCGTTCTGAGGAAGACGAAAGACATCAGGGGTCAAGGTCGCTTCCTGGAAAGTTCACTTTTGGGCCTCTACATCTTTTGATAAGAAAAGTTATATGGCCCATGGCCCGCTTGCACCTTAGCTTTCTTGTTCGTTAATCCCTCACATAGCTTGCAATCAGTAGCCATGGCAAAAATCACATCGTAAGCAAGCAAGGCAAGGAGGAGCTGAGGAGGGTGTCGCGCTCACACCGCCAACGGCCAGTATAGAGCGATTGCCCATCTGCTTGTGACAACAGCTGCCATAGCCCGCGCAGCACACGCATACAGAAGTCGTCAGCTGTGAGCTGTTGCAGCTCATGCTAGCACCCATGGCTGTAACCATGGAAAACCCATGGGTTTAACCCATTAGTGGATTGGGTTGGGTTCATCGGCGCTCATGGGGCGGGGCGGGGCGGGTGGAGACGCCAAAAGTTTGGACGGGGTTGGGTTTCAAAGGTATACAGGGATTCATATGGGGTGGGTTGGGTTCGGGGTGGGTTCTCCCCCATTATCAGGCCTACTTTGAGCATCAGTAAAAACATTTCAATAGACTCACCACATATGCACATATATATAGTGCCTAGGTGAGCTAAGCCTACCTGTCAACAGTAATAACAAAAGTAAATTCACCTTGACACTCTAGGAAGCCTGATTTATCCAGTAATAACAAAAGTAAATTCACCTTGACACTCTAGGAAGCCTGATCTATCCCTAGGGGTGTATCCAGGGGGTGGCACGGGTGGGCCGTGGCCCACCCTAAGAATCGGCGGACCAGCCACCATCCCCATCGACCTCAGCCTAGCCCACTAAACTCTAGTCCTAGCTCAGTCGACCTCAGCCCAGCCCACAACGCTCTAGTCCCAGCTCTGCAGCTCAGGCTCCAGCCGCCAGCCCCGATCGATGCAAACACAACTCCGTCGCCCCTGAACCCTAGGCGCGCGGGCGACAGGAGGCGGCTAGCGGCCGGCAAGAGCGGCACGCATAGGCCTAGGTGGGCCACGACGCGCGACGGGCGGTGCGGGTGCGGCCGTGCGGGGCTGCCGGCGCGTGGCATGCGGGTGCGGGGCGGCAGGCGTGCGGCGCGGCGTGCGCGGCGCGCGAGGGGTGAGCTAGGTGGCTGCAACCTGCAGGACTGGGTGGCTGGCGGCCAAGCAGCGGGTGCGGGCCAGCGGGTAAGTTCGTTACTGACTTACTGGTGAATCAGATTCTTAAATCTTAATGTGTAGTAGTACGCATTGTAACTTGATTTGAATTTGTACCATAGATTCTTGAATCATGAAGAAGAAACAAGGAGAATATATTATGAGATGCAATTTGAAAATGCAATTTGAAATGCAATTTGAAGAGCATATATTATAAAAGGTCCATACCAACCCTATGCACATAAATTCAAGAAAAGAAAAATTGGAAATAGAAATCGGTCCTTCAATCCTTATTGGTTTCATAAATAGACTTGGTACTTTAAATTTGTGATATGGAACAATTTTTTTTTTTGGACCACCCTAGTTTTGATTCCTAGATACGCCACTGTCTATCCCCATCATCCCATATGTGCATTCCTTGCAAATCCATGTACCAGTTAAGCAACCAACACCATTTCAGCAAATTGCCAATACGGCACCACCAGAATTTGACTTCGCAGGCTAAAAGCCGTCTCCTATTGCCTAATTAAGTTTTCTACATATCACATAATTAATCTTTGTAAGCATTCCCGCAAATCAAGCTCACGACCAGCTCTCCGCGCACTAAATCACTGAAAGAAGGGGGCGGGGAAGAACGGCGCAAGCCCTCACCTTGACGGCAAGATTGACCTCCTCCTGGCGCTCCAGCTCGCCCAGAACGGCGAGCTTGTCGGCCTTCAGCAGCCGCGCAACGTGCCGCTTGACGAAATCCGCCAGCTTCTCCTCGTCCCCCTTGAACCGCTTCAGGCCCTGGATCGCGAACAGGGCCTCCTTCCCGATCAGCTTCTTACTCCGCCATAGCGGGCCGCGGGGCCGCCCATCGTGGAACGCGCGCCGCCATGCGCCGCCGGGCGACGGAGATGACGGCGGCGGCGGCCAGAGAGAGGATCCCGCGAGGAGGCCGTGGGGGGACGAGGAGGAGGCAGAGAAGGGCGGTTGGATCTTGGGGCATCGGCGGCGAAGGTGGAGGAGGAGGCGGGCGAGGTTAGCTCGAGGCGTCGCCATGGCGACGGCAAAACCCACGGTGTCGTGTCTGTTGGATTGTTTGGGTTTATAGAGTTCAAGCCGTGGAGACGGCGGCGAGACGGTTGAGTCGTCATTTTAGTTCCGGGCTAGTTTGGATTTAGGACTTCGTAAATTTTGTTTTATTTTTGTTTGACATGGGGATGTGTTTGAAACTTTGAGTGAAAATTTATTTTTTCTTTTTTTGTTACTATGCACAATATCACTTAGATCATGTTTATTTGGTCTTTTTTTGTTAATTTTGTGAAGTGACTTTTAAGAGAGATAAAAGTTTGATGCTTAAAAGTTAAAAGGAATATGTATATTGAAACAGCGGCGGGGCGTTTAGGACATGTACAAACCAGAGACAGGTTTGTCTCTTAATCAATGATATAGATAGATAAGCAGATATGTTGTTTTATTGTCTCTATGTAATTTAATATTATATATATAATTAAAAATTAACTATAAATAAATTTTTGTATAATATTGTGTGACCGTTTGATAAAAAATAAAGTATACCGGCACTTCTGCAGTTATTTTTATTATAATCCGATCTGAGACAATCTATCCCCACAATTGATTTGCGCATACGATAGCTCACAAAACACTGGATTTCAGCAAGATATAAGCTACTCTGTTCATGGCGAAGCACATCGCATACCTGGAACGCCTCGCCCTGAGCCCCAAGCTCGTGGAATACGGCGACCACGACCTTAAGCAACGGCCGCAGCTTGGGCTCCACAGCATCGGAAGCGGCAGGGGAGCCACGAAGAACGGCGCGCTTGAGGTACTGGACGGCCTGGATGACCTCGATGTTGAGGTATCGCCCGCGCTGTGTTGGCTTTTGGTTCTTGCTCTGGTCCCGCATCGTGATGGTCGAGGTGGCGGCAACGGAGCTCCGTCGAGCAGCCACCACGGTCGATTTGGTCGAGGCACGACAGGAGGACGGGCGGGAGGAGGGCGAGCGCGCGCACCAACGGGATCTGGGTTCACTGAAAGTTACCTAAAGAGGAGTGAATAGGCAATCTAAAAATAATCTTTAAAAAGCACTAAAGGATAATCAAATAACTAGGAGTGATGGAACTTCCGTCGGGGTCGACGGAACTTTCGTCACCACGGAAGTTCTCTTACTACCTTTCCTCTAAGCAATGAACAACGCGGATAACAAAGAGAAGGAAACACTAGCTTGGTAGAAGTGAAGCTAATATAATGTAAGCTCAGAATTCTTGAATGAAGACTAACTACACAATTAACAAATGATACAAGTACAATAATATGAAAGAAATAAGCAAGAATAAATATAAGAGCGGGAAAGTAAACAGAGACATAAGAATTAACCCGAGGTTCAGCAACCACACTCAGTAGTTCGTACGTCCTCGTTGAGGAGCCACACAAAGTGGCCGGGTCTCTCTCAACCCTTTTCCCCATCAAGCAATCACAAAGATCATGCTTGAATTCCTTCACAAACGTCTCCGACTCATCACACAAAGTTGGGAGTTCAAGAGCGATGCCTAGCCGTCTAGGAGACCAAGTCTCCAAGAGTAACAAGCATATCAAATCTTGATAGGGAGGGAAAAATGTGCTCAAGCTTTTGAGTGGATGAATTCAATCTTTTTATGTTTAGATCTCTCTCACTTGGATTGGAATCTCAAGAACAAGCCTAGGAGTAAGAGGGGAGAGCTCTAGCTGAAGAGTGAGTGAAATGACAAGGAATCCAACCCTTCCCATGGGGAAGGGATACTCTATTTATAGAGAAAGCTAAAAAACTAGCCGTTATAGTATTTTCTGGGTCTGACGGAACTTCCATGGTTACCCACGGAATTTCCGTCAATTCAAATTTAGCCGTTGTAAAGCACTGGAAGTGAGCAAAAGATGCTGTGACAGAACTTCCATCAAAAGGTGATGGAACTTCCGTCACTCTCGGTTTGACAAGAAAAAAAGAGGCTCACAGAACTTCCGTGAGAGCTACGGAGGTTCTTAGTGACGGAACTTCCATCGAAAGGTGACGGAACTTCCGTCACTCTCGATTTGACAGAAAAAAGACTCACAGAACTTCTGTGAGAGCCACAGAGGTTCTTAGTGACGGAACTTCCATCGTGGGGTGATGGAACTTCCATCACTCTCGGGTGTGCAGAAGGTAGAAACCCGACGCTGATGGAACTTCCGTCACTAGGTGACGGAACTTCCGTCACCCTCGGGTTAACATCAAAGTCAGACCCCACGCTGACGGAACTTCCGTAAGAGGACTCTCAGAACTTCCGTCACTCTCTGTCTTGCTGAGTAAAAGGCTGATTCTTAGGCTTTGTTGGCTAGGTTTTCAAATGAATTGATTTAGAGCTTGAGCACAATGTTTCCCTTACTAGCAAGATAAGTTTTACCCCTCTTAATAGTTCGGCATACCTATGACTCAAAACAAATAGCATAAAAGCTAAACTTGAACCACCATGAGCCATTTTCTTTTCACTTTTATTGAGGGATATACTTTCTCACATTAGTGGGTAATTAACTTTTCTCTTGATAATCTGCACATTTTCTTTATAAGCATGTTAGTACAATTTTAATCTTTTATCATTAATCACCAAAACCCACAAGGGGACCTAGATGCATCTTCAATCCCCCCCTTTTTGGTGGTTGATGACAATAGATTAAAAGGATATAGAAATATAATCAAGAGAGAGAACAACAAAATATAGTGATGCTCCCCCTAAAGATATGCATGATACACAAAGATATGTGACAGAGCTCCCCCTATATTTTGTAAAAAAGTGGGGTGCCTAACATGACATATTTTGTACAAGTGTGAAGCAAAGTGATAAAGCAATAAACAAGCATCACAACCAAACTATAAACTAGAAGAAACAAGCACCACACATGACATAAGAACAATAGAGTTATTATAAAAGGTTCACAAATATGTTTCGCACACAAAGCAAATAGAGAGGGGAACTAGTCCATAGGTTCATCACTATCCTATTACAAAGCCTCTAAAACAAATATCCTTTTTACTCATCTCTCCCCCTTTGGCATCAAGGCACCAAAAAAGAATGAGAGGAGGAGGAGATAAGAGAAAGGTATTACTCATCATCATCGGTGCTTTCATCATTGTCCTTGTCGTCCTCTTCATCACCCTCTTCTTCGTGGCCCTCATCCTCGCCTTTCACGCCTTCTTGTTCATCTTGTGCAGCTTGTTCTTCGTGAGCGGGAGCGGGTGGAGGAGCAAGATCATCCCAATCATAGCCGACAAGGGGATCCTCAAAGACCGGTGGCTCACCATCGGGCTCACACTCGGAGCCATCCGGAGACACCTCATGGCCTTGAGCTCTTTGGTCTTTCTTGTAGCGCCGCACTTGCTTCTTAATGTGCTTCTTGTTCTCCCAACTCCTTAGCATTGAAGCAACAAGCATTCAAGATGCTCTTGAGCATAGCGGCAATGGGTGATGATGGACGGCGGCGAGATGCTTCAGGTGGAGGAGTGGAGGCTGAAGCACGAGGGGCAGTTGCTGCCGCCCTAGCTGCCTGTTCACCTGCTAACTCCCTCCGGATAGTCTCATGATGAGGGCAAGTGAGCTTAGGCACACGAGATCTCAACGGCTGATGCTTACACTCCTTCTCAAAAATCAATCCAGTCTCAACCTCAATCATCTTCATAAGATAGGGAGCAAAGGGTAGCACCTTCCGAGTGTCCAAAGAGGCCGAGTAGATTTCCTGAGTAATGGGGTCCATCACACTGAAGGCTGCAGCTCCATCTCTGAAACTAGAAAGAACATTTCTGGAGTGCTCAACAAGGGAAGTGGCATATCCAGCCTTAGGAGCAATAGTCACCCGGAGCATCCTGTTGAGTGTGAAGTAGAAGTTGTGCATTCCATGAGTGGTTCCCAGATATTTGGGTTGAAGGTCCTCATACATGAATCTCAGCTCAGAGTCCTTCAACACAGGCTCACAGGAGAGCCTGTCCCTTGCACCATCCGCCTCAGCATCTTGAAAGAAAAAAGTAGCCAAGCGAGAGGGGGATTCCACATACTGCACACCTTGTGTCATCCAATGAACATAGCCTCATCCATCAATGTACAAGGTAGAGTAGAACTAACAGATGACCTCCTCATTCCAATCATAGTTGAACCCCATGAGGTCATACACATGCCGTGCCTTGCAAGCTCCCACTATCTAATTGAAGGTTGACTCATTCTTGTCCTCCATGTATTTCTAGTCAATCCACTGATGAGTGGCCAACCGGTTCTTCCGGTTCGTGTCAATGATCATAGACATGTAGTAGTCTTGGTGAAACCAAGTAAGGAACCAAGGGTCACTGGCTTCTTTATCAGTCACGAGATATTGATTTTGCCTTCTTGCTGTATGCAGTGCCTCGGCATCCTTCTTGTAGTCCTTGAAATCATGATAAGGGGGGTAGACGGGATCATGGACTCGAAGATCCCTCACGATGTTCAAGGACTCATTGCTCGTTGACTTGCTCTTGCGTGGTTTGGGGCGGGGTTTGGGGTGGGTTTCCTTGACTGGCTTCTTCCCTTTATCAAGTGCCCTTCTAGGAGGAAGAGCGCCTCCTTGACCAACCGAAACTGTTTGAGCCCCGGAACTGCTTCCCTGTCCTATCCTTCTCTTGATCACGACTTTTCTTCTCTTGGCAAGGGGTACAAGATCCTCGTGGGAGGAGGAGGACGTGTCAGGAGAGGCTTGATGTTCCTCTTCACTTGATTCCTCACGAACGATTGGATCATTGGAGGCAATCTTGGTGCGGACCATGTTCACACACCTAAGAGGCAGGAAATAAGAGACTAGTTAGGAATGAGTCACAAGTAGGAGTGAGGAGAGAGACATATTCAGGGCACTGAACTACAGGTGATGAAAGTTCCGTGAGGGTCACGGAAGTTCCGTCATGACGGAAGTTACCACGGAACTTCCGTCATTTTGCAGTTTGCCCATGAACATACCCCAAAACTCCCAAATCCTACGGAAAGAGTTCAAATGCTGCATACAGAAGGTAGAACAACCACAAAGGAACTATTCTACCTGAGCCAAAGGGACACTAGGGAACATTTGAACATTTGACCTAAGGACCAAGATCTAGGGGCCAAATTTCATACCTAGTGCAATGGAGATGAGAAAGTTGATGGAGATCGCGAAACTTCCGTGGGGAAGGTGTTGAATCTCCACCAAATCCAAGGGAAACGCCGGTTGAATCTCCAAATTACCACAAATCGCCACTTAGGGTTTGGGGAGAAGAGAGAGAGAGAGAATAGAAGAATGACCGAGTGGGGAAGAAGAAAGAAGAGGGTCGGGCCACTTAACCAGGGACTGACGGAAGTTCCTTCATTGGGCGATGGAAGTTCCGTCAGTCTCGGGTTGAGACAGACAGGAATTTTGAGTACGCGGAAGTTCTGACAGAACTTCCATGGCGACGGAAGTTCCGTCATCGGTTGACGGACTGAGACAAGTGCCCAAAACTGATATGACGGAAGTTCCGTGAATGGGTCACGGAAGTTCCGTCAGCCTCTGTTTGCAACAAAAACATCCTTCTCTTAGACAGAACTTTTGGACAAGTTACATATGGAATATAAAGCTTGTCTCAACTTGTGAATAGTAACAAATCAACAGCCAAAACTATATTCACAAGCATCGACAATATTATCTAGCGATCAAAGAATTTTGTTTGAAAACAAAGACAATATGAAATTTTTGAAAAGATTTTACTTTCAAGATATTTTGCATGATCAATACACCAATCAAAGAACAAGATTCTACTCCAAGTTGGATGAGTCAAGAATATTTAGTTCACTCCTAAGTTCGCAAAACCGCTTCTCATCTAGGGGTTTGGTAAAAATATCGGCTAGTTGTTTGTCGGTTCTAACATAGCTAATATCGATGTCCCCCTTTTATAGAACGATCTCTCAAGAAGTGGTGCCGGATATCTATATGCTTGGTTCGATTGTGATCAATGGGGTTATATGTAATCATGATAGCACTCTTATTGTCACATAGGAGTGTAACTTTGGTCATAGTGTATCCAAAGTCCTTTAGAGTTTATCGCATCCAAAGTAGTTGAGCACAACAACTTCCGGCTGCCATGTACTCCGCTTCGGCCATGGATAAGGCAACAGAATTTTGTTTCTTGGATGACCATGACACAAGGGACCTACCCAGGAATTGGCACGTCACGGAGGTACTTTTCCTATCCACTTTACATCCGCATAGTCGGCATCGGAATACCCGACTAGCTTGAACTTGGAGCCCTTGGGATACCACAATCCTAAGTTTGAGGTGTGAACTAAATATCTTAGGATTCTTTTCACCGCCACGAGGTGGCTTTCCTTTGGAGCACTTTGGAATCTTGCACACATGCACATACTAAGCATGATATCGGGCCTAGATGCACAAAGATAAAGTAAGGAGCCAATCATGGAGCGGTATACCTTTTGATCCACGGGTTTACCGTTTACATCTAGCCCAAGGTGTCCGTTTGTCTTCATGGGAGTCTTGTTAGGTTTAGCATTCTCCATGTCAAACTTCTTGAGTATGTCTTGTGTGTACTTGGTTTGACTTATGAATGTCCCTTCTTCAAGTTGCTTAACTTGAAAGCCTAGAAAGAACTTCAACTCTCCCATCATGGACATCTCAAATTTCCTAGTCATAATCTTGGTAAACTCATCACAGAAAGATTGATTAGTAGAACCAAATATGATGTCATCGACATATATTTGGCAAACAAATAAATCATTGTCAACTTTTCTTGTAAAGAGAGTAGGGTCGGCCTTGCCAATTGTGAAGCCCTTGTTGATCAAGTATCCCTTGAGGTGTTCATACCAAGCTCGAGGAGCTTGCTTGAGGCCGTAGAGAGCTTTGTGAAGTTTGTACACATGGTTTGGTTTCTTTAGGTCTTCAAACCCCGGAGGTTGTTGTACATATACCTCTTCTTGAATAAGGCCATTAAGAAATACACTTTTCACATCCATTTGAAAAAGCTTAAAGCCATGGTGAGTAGCATAGGCAAGTAAAATACGAATTGACTCAAGCCTAGCTACGAGTGCATAAGTTTCACCAAAGTCCAAACCTTCTACTTGTGAGTAGCCTTTTGCGACGAGCCTTGCCTTGTTTCTCACCACTACACCATGCTCATCTTGCTTGTTGCGGAAAACCCATTTTGTACCTACAACATTTTGCTTGGGTCTCTCCACTAATGACCACACCTTGTTTCTTTCAAAGTTGTTTAACTCTTCTTGCATGGCCATCACCCAATCCGAGTCTTGAAGGGCTTGTTCCACCTTAAGAGGTTCCAAAGAGGAAACAAACGAGTAATGATGACAAAAGGTGGCCATTCGAGATCTAGTAGTTACCCCCTTTTGGATGTCTCCAAGAATGTTGTCTACGGGGTGATCCTTTTGAATGCTTTGTTGTACTCATGGATGAATTGGCCTAGATGCATCTTCTTCTTCTTGATTGATATCATCTTGAGTGTCTCTATCCCCACCATCTTGAGCTTGATCTTGGTTGTTACCTTGACCATGATCGTCACCATGATCTTGGTCTCTCCCTTGATCTTGTTCATCATGTGGCTCTTGTGGAGATGGTTCATCTTACCTTGAGTTTGGGTCTTGTGGTCTTATCTCTCCTATTGCCATGTTCCTTATTGCATCACAAGGAGCTTCATCACCTACATCACTTGGATTTACTTGCTCTACTTGAGAGTCATTAGATTCATCAAATTGCACATCCTGGGTGATTTCAATAACACCGGTGTCTTTATTAAAGACTCGATATGCATAGACGTTAGTTCCATATCCAAGGAGAAAACCTTCATGTGTCTTAGGGGCAAACTTAGAGGATTTGGGTTTCTTGTTAAGAATAAAGCATTTGCTCCCAAAGACACGAAAGTATGAAACATTTGGATGGTTACCGGTGAGAAGCTCATATGGTGTTTTCTTCAAGATCTTATGAAGATATAATCTATTTGTTGCATGGCATGCGGTGTTGATGGCTTCGGCCCAAAAAGTGTTTGGTGTCTTGTACTCATAAAGCATTGTTCTTGCCATCTCTATGAGTGTGCGGTTCTTCCTTTCGGCTACCCCATTTTATTGTGGAGTGTATGGAGCGGAGAATTCATGCTTGATGCCTTCTTCATCAAGGTATTCTTCAACTTGTGTATTCTTGAACTCGGTTCCATTGTCACTCCTTATTTTCTTGATCTTCACTTCATACTCATTTTGGGCTCTCCTGAAGAACCTCTTTAGGATACCTTGTGTTTCACTTTTGTCCTTCAAAAAGAATACCCAAGCGAAACAAGAATAATCATCAACAATTACAAAGCCATATTTGTTACTGCCAATGCTTATGTAGGTGACCGGTCCAAATAGATCCATGTGAAGCATTTCCAACGGTCTTGTCGTTGTCATCATTGTTTTTGAGGGATGTGCCGCCCCAACTTGCTTTCCGGCTTGATAAGTGCTACATATTTTGTCCTTTTCAAAAGCAACATCCTTTAGTCCAACAACGTGGCCGCCTTTTAGGAGTTTGGAAAGATTTCTCATTCCAACATGAGCTAGCCGGCGATGCCATAGCCAACCCAAGGTGGTTTTAGCAACCAAACAAGTATTTAGGTTAGATCCCTCTTTGTTGGTAAAATCAACAAGATAGATCTTGTCCTCTAAATACCCTTTGAAAGCTATTGAGGAATCTTTCTTCCTAAACATGGTCACGCCATCATCGTCAAAGAGACAACTAAGGCCCATCTCACAAAGTTGTGAAACGGACATCAAGTTGTATCCTAGACCACTCACAAGATAAGCATTACTAATTGAAAGGTCATGGGTGACGTCAATCCGTTCACGACCAATTACCTTTCCTTTGTTATCATTTTCAAATGATATGCCTCCACTTGGTAGATTGTCATGATCAAGTGTGGAGAACATTGATCTCTCTCTGGTCATATGATTTGAGCATCCACTATCAAGCACCCATATTGCCCCACCGGAGGAGTATTCCTACAAAGAAAATCAAGCACGTGTTTTAGGCACCCAAGTTGGTTTGGGTCCCTTAACACTAGACACAAGAACCTTGGGCACCCAGACACAAGGCTTCCACCTTACATCATGTGGCCCAACAAACTTAGCAATCACTCTATCATAAGCATTACGGGTTAGCACATAAGAGGCATCAAAATCATTAGAGGATATGGTAGGGGTCTTCATGTTCTTGTTGACTTGGGAAGCATTCTTGGGCTTGATGATGCTTTCTTGTGCCACTTTCTTTCCCTTGCTTTCATGCACAAAGTTGATTCTCTTATCGTGCCTTCTTTTGGGTGCATTCTTATTGTACCCCAATCCTCTCTTGTCATGAGAGGCTCTTGGCTCACCAACTATTTTTGTTGTAGTCTCCACTTGAGCTTTCTTCTTGAGCTCATTGATTTGGTTGGTTAGCTTCTCAAAGATTGCATCTTGCTTGATAATCATATCAACATCAATGTTGTGGCACCTTCTACAACCCTTGCTTGTTGATGCTATGAAGATTCAAGCTTCTTCAATAATGATTGTGATTTTGTTTTAAGATCTTCAATGGCCTTAGCTAAAGCCTTGTTCTCCTCTTGCAAGACATTGCACCTTTCTTGATATTTCTTGAAGGTTGAGGTGCTTGATTCACTTGACTCATTGACTTTTGCAAGTTCTTTGGTCAAGGTCTTGTTCTTCTCCTTTTCTTGCTCTAGTTGCTTGGTGAGCTCTAGATTCTTGCTTTTCTCTTTATTAAGCAACTCTTCTTGTCTATCAACGATCCTCTCTTGATTGTCCAACTCCCTTTGTAGCTTATCTAGCATTTTTACCATTTCATACATAGAGGGGACCAAGTCCTCCTCTTCATCGCTACAATAAGAAGGACTGAAATCGGTGTGAGGAGCTACCTTGCTTTCCTTGGCCATGAAGCAACAAGGGGCATCATCTTCATCATCGGTGAGGTTGTTGAAGAGTGACTTTTTGGCTGGGGGCAGACTAATGGCGATTTTAGCAATACCACCCTCATCATCATTATCGGAGATGTACTCTTGGCCAATATGAGCATGTCCCTTGTTGTATGGTTTCTTGTAGGGCTTTATCTTGTTGTTGTACTTTTCATTTTTCTTGCCCTTGCCATTCAATTTTGGACAATCGGCAATCATGTATCCTTGTTCATGACACTCATAGCATCTTCTATTTGTTCTTCTAGCTTTTGCCTTGTCAAAGCTTCTTTGGGTGAAACCATTCTTAATCATGTATTTGCCAAATTTCTTGACAAATAAGGCAAATTCTTCATCATCTTCTTCTTCATCATCATTCTCTTCATCTTCATCATCATCGTCATGAGTCTTCTTGGCTTTGAGCGCCTAGTCCTTCTTGCTTGTGCTCTCTTCTCCTATGAGCACATTCACTCTTTTGCCCTCGTCATCACGACTCTTGTGGGCATTTATTCTTCCAATGACTTCATCCGTTGTGAAGCTCTCGAAACCATCCTTCTCTTCAATGATGGTGCAAAGTGTGGAGTTCCACATCCTAAGAGCCATGAGGAGCTTATAGTTGACTTCCTCATCTTTGATGTTATCACCATAGGATCTTCTCTCATTTACAATGTCCATGAGCCTATCATGAGTTTGTTGAGGCTCTTCCCCCTTATTCATCACGAAGAAGTTGAATTGATTCTTGAGAGCTTGAAGTCTTGACTTCTTAACAACATCCACTCCCTCATGGGCACATATAAGCTTCTTCCACATTTTTCGGGCATTCTCAATTCCGGCAACTCTTGAATATTTCTTAGGATTCAAGGAAGAGAGAATGGCCGACACCGCTTGAGTATTGCGATGTATGTTGAGTTGGTCCATAGTTGTAGGATTTACTTGTCTTCCAAGATGTATCATTTCTCCACAATTTCCCAAATTGGTGGACCAATTGACATGAGGTACATCTTCATGCGATGCTTGTACCGACTAAAATCTTTGCCTTCAAAGTAAGGCAGTCTTCCACTTCCATTTCCATGGATATTTGCCACATCGGCATAGTTGAAAAGGATGGATGCATGCAACTCATTTCCCTTACTTGTTGAAGTAAGATCTTGAGGCTTGTCACTATCTCCCGGCTTCGACATCTTTAATCTTCAAGCTTTCAAGCCTGATAGAAGATTCAGGCTCTGATACCAATTGAAAGTTGCCTAGAGGGGGGGGGGGGGGTGAATAGGCAAACTAAAAATAATCCTGAAAAAGCACTAAATGATAATCAAATAACCAGGGTCGACGGAACTTCCGTCGCCATGGAACTTCTGTCAAGTGATAGAACTTCTCAGTACCTTTCCTCTAAGCAATGAACAACGCAGATAACAAAGAGAAGGAAACACTAGGTTGGTAGAAGTGAAGCTAATATAATATAAGCCTAGAATTCTTGAATGAAGACTAGCTACACAATTAACAAATGATACAAGCACAATAATATGAAAGAAATAAGAAAGCACAAATATAAGAGCGGGAAAGTAAGGAGAGACACAAGAATTAACCTGATGTTCGGCAACCACACTAAGTAGTTCCTACGTCCTCGTTGAGCAGCCACACAAAGTGGCCGGGTCTCTCTTAACCCTTTTCCCCGCTAAGCAATCAGAAAGATCGTGCTTGGATTTCTTTCTCCACTTGATTTTTTTCCTCCAGAGGAGAATCACACCTTCACAAACGTCCCCTACTCACCACACAAAGTTGGGAGTTCAAGGGCGACGCCTAGCTGTCTAGGAGACCAAGTCTCCAAGAGTAACAAGCAAATCAAATCTTGATGGGGAGGGAAATATGTGCTTAAGCTTTTGAGTGGATGGATTCAATCTTTTTGTGTTTAGATCTCTCTCACTTGGATTGGAATCTCAAGAACAAGCCTAGGAGTAAGAGGGGAGAGCTCTAGCTGAAGAGTGAGTGAAATGACAAGGAATCCAACCCTTCCCACGGAGGAAGGGGTACTCTATTTATAGAGAGAGCTAAGAAACTAGCCATTATAGTATTTTTCTGGGTCTGACGGAACTTCCGTGGTTACCCATGGAACTTCTGTCAATTCAAATTTAGTCGTTGTAAAGCACTGGAAGTGAGCAAAAAATGTTGTGATGGAACTTCCGTTAAAAGGTGACGGAACTTCCGTCACTCTCGGTTTGACAAGAAAAAAAGAGGCTCACAGAACTTCCGTGAGAGCTATGGAGGTTCTTCGTGACGGAACTTCCGTCACTCTCGATTTGACAGGAAAAAGACTCACAGAACTTCTGTGAGAGCCACGGAGGTTCTTGGTGATGGAACTTCCGTCGTGGGGTGACGGAACTTCCGTCACTCTTGGGTGTGCAGAAGGTAGAAACCCGACGCTGATGGAACTTCCGTCACTAGGTGACGGAACTTCCATCACCCTCGGGTTAACATCAAAGCCAGACCCGACGCTAACGGAACTTTTGTGAGAGGACTCACGGAACTTCCGTCACTCTCTGTCTTGCTAAGTAAAAGGCTGATTCTTAGGCTTTGTTGGCTAGGTTTTCAAATGAATTGATTTAGAGCTTGAGCACAATGTTTGCCTTACTAGCAAAATAAGTTTTACCCCTTTTAATAGTTCGGCATACCTATGACTCCAAATAAATAGCATAAAAGCTAAACTTGAACTACCATGAGCCATTTTCTTTTCACTTTTATTGAGGGATAGACTTTCTCACATTAGTGGGTAAATAACTTTTCTCTTGATGATCTGCACATTTTCTTCATAAGCATGTTAGTACAATTTTAATCTTTCGTCATTAATCACCAAAACCCACTTGGGGACCTAGATGCATCTTCATTCACCGTCGACAAGGAAAGACGCGCGCTACATCAGTGCTAACCTTGTCTCTTCGGTCTGGGAGAACAGGACGAGACCGTCCTCTCGCGAGGCGACGCAGGTCGAGTCGCTACGAGGAGGCAGGGTGTTTCTTGCAAAATGTACAGGGAAGCGACGGGGTCAAGAGACCCGTTGTACATGCCCTATGTATGATGAGGTGGAGCACTCACCATATCTCAACTTTCTCCCCGGTTTCTCTGGAGCTGTCGGTTGTGTTTCTGTGCATATCGTCATTAGAGATCATGAGTACGAATTAGGGGTGTGTTTGTTTTCTACACACTAATTTTTAGACCTATTCTATTGAATATTGGAGTATTAAACATAGATTAATGATAAAATCCAGCCAATAACCCATCCACTAAATAATGAGACGAATCTATTAAACCTAATTGGGTCATGAGTAGATAATATGATATTATAGTAAACATCTTCTAATAATGATTTAATTAAGCTTAATAGATTTATCTCATAAATTAGCATCTAACTGTGTAATTAGTTTTATATTTAGTCTATATTTAACTATCATATTTAGCGTTCGAAGGATTAATATGATAACACTAAAATTTAGACTCCTGTAAAGAAACACACCCTAGGAGGAAGAAGAAGGATTGAGGAAAAATCTCAAGCATATTCCAAAAAACTAGTTTTCCAGAAATCTCCATCATATAACATGTAATTATTTATGCAATAAAGGAGTATCTCTGATTCCTATGTAAAATTTAATAATTTAAATAGAGAGGCATGCTTTATTGGGTGCAAACAACTTAAATGTGAGAGTTGATTGGGTGAATGCATGGTCTATTGGTCCATCAATTCACTCTCTCACGAAATGAGATGTCAACATACAAAATTGTGTGTGGAGTAACTGCTTTCTCCTCTCTTAACTTGTTTTCTTAGTCACGGTGTCCAGCTTAAATATGCTTAAGATTTTTAGATGGAGGGAGTAGTTTTTAGTGAATATGAGTAAATTTCTTTACCTTATGTTGGCCTAGAGAAGCTTATGTGTGACCTGTCTGTTGTGCATGTTTATTTGACCAGGCCAACTACAAAGATTTTTATTTTTTTTAAGGAATCAACAGTAGGAAAGCTCGCCACTTGAACCAACCGTAAGAGCATCTCCAAGAGACTCTAAAATAAATTAGTTAGCTAAATATAGAAAAGATGAAATAAAAATACGATCCAACAGCCTTTGTATCCGGCTCTCTATCTTCTAACGCTCGCTATCCCCGAACCCTGGCTCGGCAATTTTACCTATCAAAGGAGACTCGCCATCTTCCATCTCCCGCGCACGAACCCCTCCTCCTGCGTGCCTTCCCTGTTGTGTTCCCGTGCGGGTCGCCCTCCTCCCACACGCCCTGTTGTGTTCCTGCTTGTGGCCGCCCATCCATCCACAAATATTCGGTGCTACACCACTTGTTCCGCTGCCGGAAAGAATCGCACCGTCGCCAGGTCAATTGCTCCGCCGCCCGGAGCAGGCATGTACAGGTTGTGCGTCCTTGTTCTACGGCGGCCAATCTGCTAGGAGTCTGCTATGGAAGTGGTTGAAGCTCGTCTCCCCTGCCTGTTCGGTGTTCAATTCAACTGCAGCTGTCAATCTTGTGTTTAATCTTATATTCAGTGTTCAATTCAAACTATGCACAATTCAAATCATGAGTAGGTTGCAGATTGTTGAATGTTGAGTAGAGAATTGCAGATTTCAGTTGAGAATTGCATTGATCTAGTTGTTGCGGCTTCTCCTCACACGAGCGCAGTGCTGGCAGTCGGCAGAAGAAAGAAACGAATGCAGGCAGGTGACCAGGGGCACAATAAGCATGATGGGGTTTGAGACAAAAATAACTGACGTGGACAGTTTTAATAATAGAAAATCTAGGTTTTAGATAGCCTGTTGGGTTTGATCAATTTTGAACTAGCCATTTCATTTTACATAATAGCTAAAACATGATTTTAGGTATTCATTTTTAACTAGACTCTTAGAGATGCTCTAAGGATGACCATAGGTGCTAGTAGCTAAGCTGACTGACTGTCATTTAAAAAAAAATTATAAGGATTTGCCTTTGTAATTCACTTTACGCTATGAACTTCAGCACACCTTAAATTTTGTTTGTCTTTCACCATTGCCTGGTATCCACAAGAACATCATATGAAAACAAGGAAGGTTGGATAGGTCGTAGATGATTGTACTTGTACTCTAGTGTTGTTTAATGAATAATGATATAGCATATGTTGTTTCTCCACATTAGAGCATGGCTAATAATCTCGCCCGCTGCCGGCCAATAAGCAATGCCACCTCATACAAAGTCTCCATAAAAAAAAACTTGTATAATGGACCGGCTATTGAGCTGCCTATTAGTTGACCTCAATTGAATGTTCAACCATACAATGCTTTATGTTCATTGGTTAACGGTAGGAAGGGTTCGTGCTTTTCCTGTATGCATGCACTTTTTTTTCCTTGGGTCTTGCGCTTAAGCCAGCGACCAGCGAAACAACAGCTCCATCCTCTCTCCTCTTTTCTCACTCTTCCACCTCATATTTTAATGATATGAAATGACTAGGATCCATAATACTTGCTCTTAGAGGAAATTTTCGAGAACTCGCTTATTATTCCATCATTTCTTTATACAAACAATCATGACTTTCGATATCTTTTTTTTTATTTTAATACATGTAGAGAATGTAAAAGTGATACTAATAATTAACGATTAAACAAGGGAACAGATGAGGAATCTAAACTGTACAAGACGCATGACATCTTTACATACCTGCTGGAATTATATGGGCTTGGCCCATTAGTGTTTCAAATAATTTTTGAAAAATCTTAAAAACTCATTCATCAGTGGTGAGAGTGTAAAGATTTAGTTTCACATGGCTAGTAGAGGTGAAGTGAGTCTAACTTACAAAGTTGGTTGCTCTAACATCTCTTGCAAGTGTGTGAATGAGAGAAAGGAAGAACATACACGTGCTCTCGGCGCCCCGCAGGGCGGGATGGGGCGTGGGTGTGGGCGCGCATCACCTGCGTGAATGATCCATCGAAATCTGGTCCCTTACCTAGCGGGGGCGCAACTTCCTTTTGCACTTTTCTTTTGCTCTGTGTTCCATATATTTGGTTATTGAAACTGACTCGGTTGCGGGACGCCCAACCCTAACAGTTCCTCCATATAAATACGTACGAGTACCATCACAAATCATATCACACATCGCCTAGGATTTTACCTCTCGCTACTGTTGCGCTGCAAAGACTTCTCCGTCCCGATCATCGACATGCACCAGCGAACGAGAGAGCAGGTCTCTGGAATCGTCGTCCTCTATGATACTGCACCGAAAGATGGCGAATAAGGTTTTTGGGAAGCGCTCTGTACGATTGCTCGATCGCTTCCTCATGTTCGTCAAGCTCATCATCACGACTCATCTTCCTCCACGTCAAGTCAATCTCACTTGTCGTCGCCAATAACGTGACAGTGTTGCACGTCATTGCCGCCTACTCTACCCTGTCCTGAAGGAAATATACATACTCTTATCTCAAACTATGTCTTTCATACTAGCTATCGTGATCTGTTTGTCTATGATAATTGTGGATAATATGGTTGATGTTGTGATGTTGACTGTCTATATAAACATGTCTAGATTTTACGTAGACTTGTCTAGATAATGTGAACGTAGAGAGACAACAAAAACGATCAAAACAACAAGCTAACATTTCACAAGCATTTTACCAAATATCTTATGTGCATAAATCATAACATCATTTTAACATCAATATTTCATAATAAGGTGATGTCCAAACTTCATTATAGGCAATATAATTGCAATAGAAGCTTACTAATATAATAGCCACATCAAATCATCATCAACATATCAAAGAACACATAAATCTCTCATATGCCAACATAATCACACACCATGTAACTTGAGTAACTGACACCAATAGTAAACAAGACAGTGAACAATTGATACATATGCCAAGAACAACATCGAATCACGAGAAGACACATAGATTTACGTGAAAAACCCCTTGCGAAAAAAAACCCATGAGCGGCAACGAGCAGCAATCCACTATGAAGATGAAGGATACAAGAGGTAGGAGCCAATAAAATTGAAGAGGCTCCAAAAACCCATTTATTTCACTCTACTATTGATTTTGGTAGATGAAAATCTCATCCATCTCCTCTCAAACCCTAACCGCCCTCCCCCCCCCCCCCCACCCCTCAAAACAAACGAACAAGCCACTCCAAATAGAGGAGGTTCGAGTAGCTCTTCTAGACAGATTTGAGCACTTTTTGAAATGGCTCCTCAAGTTGTAGATATTCATAAAAAGGCTCCTACTCAACCTACAATATGTATAAGCAATGGTTTGCATAAATGAGTTATATTAGCTCTCAAATGATGAAATAGAAGCTACAACATCACATATAAACTCCTTAGAATGACACAAAATAAACATCATCCAATGCATAATAGTTCATTGATCATCCATTTTATTAGTCAAGTGTCATCCATTTTAGTTACTCATTATGTATGAATGATAAATAGAGCCAAAAGCATGATGAAATAGAATATTCATTCATATTAACTAGGACAAAGCTTTGTAGAGCCCGACATGGACCGTAGCTGCCGTGGACCAAAAAATAAAATAAAGTTAGAGTGAAATGCATCATAGGTCCTTAAATAATTTGAAAATTGTCATCTAGGTTTATCAACTTTCAAAATATTCATCTAAGTCTATAGAGTAATTATGTAGCTGAGCTCATGTCCAGACCTCTTTATTCAAGTGTTTTTTTAGCTGATATAGCCATGCCAGTGGTCACTAGATTTTGTGTTCCTATTATTGTTTTTTGTACTCTCCCAAGCCCAAATCTCCCTTATACTCTAGCCATCATCAAAGTCTTTGCTATCATTGTGTTCGCCTCTACCCATCTTCAAGCAACATCAGCTGATTGATAATAATGTCCTAGATTTGACTCTGTGTGCTATTTATGCTACTGCCATCCGAGCCAAGAGTCATTGAGATTCCCTACTAGCAATAATGTGTGTTTTCATGCTTGTTCAGAATGGCACTGCCAGACAAATCAAAACCATTAAACTGAAAAGGTGGACCTAGATGAATGTTTTAAAACTTTATGAACATAGACAAGATTTTTTCAAAAAACTTTGAGGACCTATAGTGAATTTTACTTATAAAATTACAAGTGTCAATTATGAAGCTTCAGCCCAATGCACGATGTTCCAGGTGTCTTCTATATGTTAGGTGCCCGACGACTGTCTTTATGTTGGACGCTTTAAGATTCATGCTATGGAGTAAATCAAATGGTGAAGACGAGGTACGGGTGCTGCAGGGTGCCCCTCCAGCTGACATGTGGCACACTTCTTGGTGCGGGATGGTGTGAGAGAAAATTAAATATACATCAAAACTTAAAATTCATTTTTCTCTCAAACTGTTTGTCCATTTCAAATCCATTTGAACCTATGTTATCCTTACCATTAAATATACAAAATGAGATCCTATATGAATATTTTTTGAATTTTATAAAATTTGAATTCTCATCAACATTTTTAATGTACTGTGTCAACATTTTAAGCATTCTATGTCAACATTTTTAAAAATATTGACATGGATTAATTAAATATTGAAACATATTTGAAAAGGTATTAGACAAATAGTTCAAAATATTGACGTTGCTGCTGTGATTTAAATTTTGAAAAAAAAACGTAGGCGCACGTCTATGGACCGTGAGCCAATTTGAGTATGCACGATGATACCTGCACGAGTTTCCAGAGATTTGAGTTCTCATTAGTGTGCCATTTGCCTTTTTGTGCTGAATGTTGGCGCATGCGTTGCTGCTTGTTGATTAACGCTCCGGGATGCCGCAGCTCCGCTCTGAGCATCCATGCTAACAAGTAACAAACGTGGTAAAGTGGCCTAAAAAACGTCATAAAGTTTGCCCGCCAGACGCGTCTTCAAACTCTTCATGCAGTCTATGAAAAGTGGAAAACGCAAATGCAGTCCCCCCCCCCCCCCCCCCCCCCCCCCACACACACACACACCAAAAAAAAAATTAAAAAAGCGTAAATGCAAGAAAAGATAAGGGAGAGTAATAAGGCAATATTTGATCTTCAAGTGAGGGCAGTGATTATGATCTTCCAAAATCCAGCCCAGGAGTAACACTCCAACAAAATAGGACAGAAATTAGCCTGGTCTTAATGCACGAAATAAGGCTGAGCATTTATAGGACGATCGCAATGCAAACTGCTATATTATCCTCAATCTTTTTGACAATATAAATAGCCATGGCAAACTGCAATGGCAGCTCAAACACTGCAAATAATACAGTCTTGTCAGAACAGAACACAATGACGGTTGTCATAAACAAGGCCTTCTTGTGCTTCTGGCTCTTGATGCTGCTCACCTTGTCATCAGGTAACATACGACCACATCACCGATCTTTTTGAAACCAAATAATTAACCAGTCAGTGAAATTGCTTAAAATAAATAATCACTCTTGCTCTTCATTCCGTTTGTGCAGAAGAGGTTCGTGTGTCGGACGCCTCCTGCAACCTCATCCTTCACCCTTTCTGCAGCCACGACCGGGACTGCGACGGTCCATGCTTGAAGGAGGTGGACCCAGACAATGGCTATAATAATATCGTTGGAAAGTGTAGAGACTTGACATGCTTCTGTTGCCCTCCCGCACAACACCAGCCCCACAACCACGACCACCACGGTCACAGGACACGGAAATTAGCGATGTAGGATTATCGAAGGTCAAATTACT
The DNA here is from genome assembly GCA_032690845.1 of Eleusine coracana subsp. coracana. Classification (NCBI taxonomy): domain Eukaryota; kingdom Viridiplantae; phylum Streptophyta; class Magnoliopsida; order Poales; family Poaceae; genus Eleusine; species Eleusine coracana. The sequence continues at coordinate 50,795,598 of CM064430.1, forward strand.
TAAATACAATGGCTGTAACTTTTTGGCGTTATTGATCTTGGAATAATAATGCGTGCAACGTTTCCATGATTTGATTCGTTGTGAAAAGCGGTGTGAAAAATCTTATTGCGGTACTGTGCTAAACACAGAACAGTCTGTGCAAGCTTGCAAACGGGACTCATTTTTTCCCTTGCTTGGTAGGAAAATAACTGATGACGAGAGAGAACAAAGAAGCCTTCTCAAAGGCATACTGGCGTATTTTCACGAACAAAAAAAGACAGATAATTACATAAATTACCACATAAGTTAATTTGAGTTTGAGATTTTCAACCATAAATATTTCTTTTCTTGTAAATTCTCACCCATCCAATAAATTAAGTTGCAAAAACCAGCCCAGTTGACACATGTTTAATAGATTTTATATATTTTTAGTGATATAAATTAAAAAATAAACTAAGTAAAATAAGTTTAATGTTGTTAAAGATTTTTAGTAAAATGTTTTCAAGTTTTATACTTTGTGAAACATTGATCAAACTCTAATTAACATTTTTGCTACATATTCTCTATAAAAAAGTATGAAGATTATACTATTAGAATTTTGTATGTTGATAAGAACATCATTGACTATTCTAAATAAACAAAAATATATTAACTAAATTAAACATGTGTATATTAGGGTATTTTTATAATAAAACTTACTTATTGGGTTAGTTGAGATTTGCAAACAAAATGATTTATAGATGGGAATCTCAAACTTCAAGTGAACTATATGGTGGTTTTTATAATTAACTCTAAAAATTATTATAGTTGAGTATACGCACGATGGCACCTGCATGAGCGTTCAAAGGTTTGAGCTCCCATTAGTGCCACTTGCCTTTTTTTTGCTGATGTTGGCGCATGCGCTGCTGCATGTTGAGGTGGAAGCTGAAACATAGTTGAGTTTCTTTTTGAGCCAAGGGGATGCTGCAGCTCCCTAGCACGAGGTGCAGCTCCGCCTTGAGCATCCATGCTAACAAGCGTGATAAAATGGCATAAAAAAACGTCATAAAGTTTGCCCGCCAGACGCCTGTTATTTGGTTTTCAACTAAAAGTGGTAAACGCAAATGCAAGAAAGACGAGAGAGAGTAAGGGCATGTTTGAATCATAACTAGGAGACCTTCAAACGAGATAGTTTTTTTTTCGATTTATATAAACTAGATTACTAGTTTATTAGAAACTTATAATCTACTCTAAACCAACTTAAACTAGTTTATGGATTAGAAAAGACAAAAATATTGGTTTATGGTTTATATAATCTGGCCTCCAAACACTATCATTCAGTTTTTATTCATAAACCAGTTTATAGAAGTTGTAATCATAAACCAGTTTTTATATAAGCTGAGATGATCCAAACAGAACCTAATAAAGGCAATATTTGATCTTCAAGTGAGTGTAGTGATTATGAACTTCCATAATCCAGCCCAGGAGTGACACCCCAACAAAATTGGCCAGAAACTAGCCTGGTCTTAATGCACGAAATAAGGCCGAGCATTTCTAGGGCGATAACAGTGCAAACTGCCGTATTATCCTCAATCTTTTTGACACTATAAATAGCCATGGCAGACTGCAGCGGCAGCTCAAAAACTGCAAAGAATACAGTCTTGTCAGAGCAGAACACAATGACGGTCGTCGTAAACAAGGCCTTCTTGTGCTTCTGGTTCTTGATGCTGCTCACCTTGTCATCACGTAACATACGACCACATCACCTATTTTTTTGAAACCAAATAATTGACCAGTTAGTGAAATTGCCTAAAATAAATAATCACTAGTATTCTCATTCCGTTTGTGCAGAAGAGGTTCGTGTGTCGGACGCCTCCTCCGATCTCATCATTCATCCTTTCTGCAGACACGACAGCGACTGCGATGGTCAATGATTGAAGGAGGCGGAGCACTCTGATTTTTAGACCTGTCCAATCGAATATTATGATACTAATTAGAAATATTAAATATAGATTACTGACAAAACTCAGTCCATAACCCTCCCTCTAAATAATGAGATAAATCTATTAAAACTAATTAGGTCATAATTAGATAATGTGATGCTACAGTAAATATCTCTTAATGATAACTTAATTAAGCTTAATGAATTTATCACGTTAATACACATTCAACTCTATAATTAGTTTTATATTTAATATATATTTAATAATCATATATAGTATTTTAATGATTGATATGATCCCATTAAAATTTAGACCCCAAAAAATGAACACACCCATTGGCTATAATAACATCGTTGGAAAGTGCAGAGACTTGACCTGCTTCTGTTGTCCTCCCGCACAACACCAGCCCCACGACCACCACGGTCACAGGACAAGGAAATTAGCGAGATAGGATTATCGGAGGTCAAATTACTCAAATACAATGGTTGTAACTTTTTGGCTTATTGATCCTGGAATAATAATGCGTGCGACGTTTCCATGATATGATTCGTTGTGAAAAGCGATGTGAAAAAATCTTATTGCGGTACTGTGCTAAACACAGAACTGAAGGAACAACGGTCTGTGCAAGCTTGCAAACGGAACTCATTTTTTCCTTGCTTGGTTATGAAAAATAACTGATGACGAGAGAGAACAAAGAAGCCTTCTCAAAGGCATATTGGCGTATTTTCACGAACAAAAAAAGACAGATGCATTACACTTTTCTTTGTTTCGATTGCACGGGATAGATGTAAGAGCATCTCTAAACGAGGAAAAAAAACTTGCTCTAAATTAAATAACTGAGATTAAAAAAAACATCTCAATTGAATTCTCAAGCACACTGAGAAGTGCAAAGCAGCCAAGTGAAACTTTGTCAGGGTAGAAAAACACGACAAATTTTTGTGCTTTGGCTCTTAGACAGCTGTTGTCAGTCCACTACACACGACCTTACACTAGTTGCCTAATTGCCTTGTCACTCGTACATCTAAAAACTGCAATGCGATTGTCTCATGGATCTTTCGATGACAAACCAAGCAGATAACTTTGTCAAAATTATTTCACCCGTGCAGAAAGGTTGACGATGAAATAATAAGGCATATGTCATAGGAGTACCTTGTAATTTTTCTTTGTGGAGAATTTGTCACCTACAATTATTCCTCTGTTTCGGGGAAAAAGGAGCCGAGTCTTGCAATTTAAGAACTATATATAGGACGATAAGTGCTACGGGCTCTAAAATAAATAGGTAGAAAGGCATGTTCCACCATCGCAATTGCAAGTCATTGATGAATTGCTAAAATGATTTTTTAAATTTGGAATTATGTCATCAATAGGAAGATCAGTTTTCTATTTATAGAACTATATCTCTATCTCTTATACTACTTAACTAGCAAAGTGTCCATGTGTTGCTACGGTTTTTTTTAAATAAAACACTCTTTATGATTTAAATATAAATTATTTACATAATATAATTATTGACATTAGATCATATTTATATTATTATTGGCACTTCTTGGTGTATCATTTTATATGTTATAAGCAATAATTTTTCTATCATTTTTACCGTATTTTTATCATAAATATTTTTTATCTCTAATATTAATAATTTTCACATGTAGTGTCGTTTGAGTACTATGTTATAAAATTAAGTGAAATAACATTAAAAAAAATACTCAAATATAAGAATTACCGATATAAAGTCTAATTCACCATGTAAAAAGGGATTCTCACAAACTCATGACGCCTATAAAATACCACTGGATCTCTATGAAGCCCAACATACAAAATCAAGGTCGTGATCTAATGCCTAATGATTTTTAGAAGTTTTATTCAATAGGAAAAATCAATTTACGCAGAATAGAAATAGCATTGTATTACGACGCGATTTTGGACATGAAAACATGCTCTAATGAGAAAAGTTAAAACACTAAAGTTGTAGATCTCGTCCAGTGGCAGATCTTACGGGGCAGCAGGGGGGTCTCGAGCCCCCCTACTGCTCATCGGATAGGGGAGCCCCCCTAGAGCCCCCCCCCCCCTTCAATTTTTCGTCCATGGAAGAGAGATTGGGGGGGCTGGAGGTTGAAGACGACAGAAAAAAACGTTTCTTCGCGACTTGGGCTGTAATTGGGTCGTAATCTTTTAAACACTCAGTACTTTGGTTGCAGCGAGCCGACGAGCGAGCATGTGGGCGCGACGACAGCCGACGAGAGCGGGAGTGCGGGACCTCAGCGGCTCGGCTGGCTTCCGCTTTAGCCATCGGCTTATTGAGCTAATTTTGATACTTCCAATGGCAACGCCATCAGTTGAGAGGGTATTTTCAGCAATGAATATTATTAAGACAAATTTGCACAACAAAATGGGAGATGAATGGCTCAATGACTTGATGATTTGTTATACAGAGAAAGAGATATTTAGAAGCATTAGTAATGAAAGAATCATACAAGAGTTTGTAACACCCTAATTTTTCAAAATTTGGAATATTTTAAAATTTTCTATAAGTAATTAAGTTATTAATATTTTGCTAAGAAAAAGAACTATATTCTAAAGAAAATAACTAAATATAGGTTTTTTATTATTATTTTAATTCAATTTTAATTCTGTTTGTTGCAGTTATATTGATTAATAGTTGTTGGATTTTTATTGTGTGTAAAAACCTATTTTAAAATTTGATTAGAAATTGTTTCGGATTTGTTTTGGAAATAGAAATAGAATGGGAAGAAGAAAAGAAAAAGAGAAAAGAAAAAAAACCCTCTCAGCTTTGGGCCTCTCCCTCCTTCCGGCCCAGCCTCCTCCTCTCTCTCATTTTCCCTCTCCCCTTCGGCCATGGGCTAAATCCCCCGAGGCCCAGTTCCCCCTCCTCTCTTCTCCCTTCCCGCGGCCCAGCTCATCCCTCCCCCTCCTTCTCTCCCCTCCCGCCTGGGCCAGATCCTCCCCGCGGCCCACTCCCTTTTCCTCTCGGCCTGCCAGCCGCCACGGCCTAGCCAGCCCCCTGCCTCGCTCGGCCCACCCCCGCCCTGGCCCACTCGCGCGCCCGAGCCCCACCCTGCACCGTGCGCCGCCGTGCCCCGCCCCCGAACCCTAGCCCTGCCGCCGCGCCACCTAGGCGAGCGCGCCCGACCGCCTAGGGGTCCGCACCCCTATAAATAAGGCGGGACCCGCACCCGTGCTCCCCTTTCCCCATCGCCTCTCGTGCCTCTTTCGCCACCGCCTCGCTCCGCCCGCCAGCCGTCACGGGCCACGCCGCCGCCGCCGTCGCTCGGCCTTTCCCGGCCACCTCCGACCGTCGCGCACCCTCGGGTGAGCCCCTCTCGCCGCGCCGCCCCCGTCTACCCTTCCCCCGGGTCTCCCCGCGCAGGAGCGGCTCGCCGTCGAGCTTCGGCCACCACCTATGGCCACCGTCGCCATGGTCCACCATGGACCATGGTCCATGGGGTCAACCCCGATCCACGGGGGCTGTAGACCCAGTCCACGGGTATTTTAGGGTTTTAGAATTTAAAATTAATTCATTAATCTGGATTATTGTCAGATTTTCACATAGGCCCCTCTCCTTTTATAAAATTATATTTTGAACCTCAGTTTTATGCAAAACCCTATCATTTTATATTCAAACCCTAGTCTTTTCCTAAATCATATTTTAGCCCATGAATTTTATAAAAACACCCCTGTACATATTTTAAATTATATTTTAGTTTTGTAATATTACATAAACAACCTACCTTCTAGTAATTTTAGTTTAGCCCTAATTTTTTATAAGTAATAATTTAGGTTGGACATTTTACACTAAGGCCCCTGAACTTATAAATAATTATTTTTTGGCCCTGAAAATTTTATAGTTAGGCCCCTGAACTTTTCCAAAATTACATTTTAGTCCTTCAATTCCTTATATTTTATAATTTAGTCACTGTACTTTTTATAAATTACTTTTTGAACCCTAAAATTTTTCATAAATTATGTTTCATATGTATATTTCATAGTTTAGCCCTTATATTTTTCTAGAATTACTTTTAGGCCATTTAACTTGTCTGTTTTGACGTATTAAGTCTTGAAACTTCAAATCTTCATAACTTTTCAATTGTAGCTCCAATTTAAGAAATTCTTTCACCAGAGCGATCGTAGTGTTTAATATTAATTATTTATACTAGTTTATAATATTTTAATAATTTATTATTTTAACTCTGGAACTTTAAACCTTCGTAACTTTTTACTCGTAACTCGGATTGAGGCGATTCTTGCGCTGACGCGATCGTAGCAACGTGTACTTTTTCATAGTATTGCTTTCTTTGTAGTTTGCTACTGTGTGGTGTGTTGTTTCTTAGTATATTTGTATGCTTGTGTTTCCGGTATGATGTTGAGTAGACGAACCGCTGTTAGAGAACTTTCGGGATCCCTATCTTGAAGACTTTGAGTAGCAGCAAAGGGAACCAGGCAAGTGTCCTTGGTACATTTTGAACCTATGTTTTATATTCCCTCTATCTCTATGCATGCTTGTTAATATTGAATCCCATGTGTCATATCCTGTTCCATATTATTCCTTGTCGCCTGGGTTCTGGTGTAGCTTATTAGTAAGGATACGTCATGCTTAGTTTGCTATATCGGGAATGGAAGTGTCTAATGTTAATCTTGACTAATGGCTCACTTTAACATAATGATCATGAGGGATGGTTAATCCTTTTTAGCAACATGGAACCTAGGTGATCCAAGCAGGAGGATGGCAAGGATGGTGCGGGTATGCACTTGTACTCGGTATAGTACTGTGGGATTGTGGTGGTACCTGCTTGGGATCACAAGAGTAGTTGTGGAGCGGCCACCCAGGAAAACAGCGCAAAGCACAGGACTGATATGGGTAGGCTTGGTTTAGTATCGAGATGTCTTTCCTGTTCTGTGAGCAGTCGAGGAAGGAGGACGAGACGGTTTAATCTCAGACTCAGGCGATGGACGGTTTACTCCTAGCCACGGCGCCTGAGGGGGCTTCTATAGGAATGGTTTAATTCCGCAGCGGTGAAACCTTAGCGTGGATTGTTAGCAAGCTGGGAAGCGCTCTGAAAGACCTTGTGGTGATCTCTTGGCCTCACACCTACGGTAGTGTGATTTGGGCAACATGGAGACTCTCTAGTCACTGCATAGTGATGAAATCACCAATCTGTGGGTAAAGTTGTGCAACCTCTGCAGAGTGTCAAACTGTTATAACAGCCGTGCTCACGGTCATGAGCGGCCTGGATCCTTGCACATTTAGGAAGGTGGTCTATGGGTGGACTTGGTGGGTAGCCAAGTTAACCCTTGGTTTGCTACAGGCGGTGTAACTTGTAGTGTGGTTTCATATGGGCGGTTTAACCCATGGTTTGCTACAGGCGGTGTAACCTGTAGTGTGGTTTTATATGGGCGGTTTAACTCATGGTTGATTATAGGTGGTTTAACCTGTAGTGTTGGACAAATGAGATAACTGGTGGGAACTTTTCACCTAGTAAATAGGATGGCTTTTCTACTAGGTGTAGGTGCTCATTTATGCAAATGAACCATTGTGTTAGCCTTTCTTCTATTAAGCTTCAATGTCATATTTTCCCCCACTTGCTGAGTATGGCATGTGCTCACCCTTGCTATTTCCCTTTGTTGTTGTACTATAAACTGCTGCTCAGAAGATGGAGATATGGACTACATTGATAAAGACTACTACTAGGCGTGCGTGCCCCCGATCGATTGCCTGTGGAGTTATGGTGTTTTTCCGCTGCTATTTAGTTTGAGTCGTTTCAATCTTTAAAGACAATTATTTATGTAATAATGGTATATTGTAATAATGATATTGATTATACTGTTATTCACTTTTACTGTCGATATGTGTGAAACTTGTTCCTGGGCACACATATGATAAGCACTCGATTTTGTCCTTAAAACCGGGTGTGACAGAAGTGGTATCAGAGCCGTGTCGACCGTAGGACACTAGCTTAGATAGAGTGGTCATGTTCTAAGGTCTATTTTGCAAACTAGAAACTATTTTCAAAACTCTTTGGCTTAAAGTTATAGTCTTGTTTATTCACTTCTGTTGTCGGTCTTATTTTACCGTTTGGCTTACAAAACCCTTTTACTAATTTAAGACAAAACCCTTTTACTAATTTATCTCTCCTATTCAAAATTGCTTAGATGGCCCGTACCAAGAAGACTTGCCACAGGTGTGATCAGTACTCACGTGTTTGGCCTTCACTAGCGCTTGTCCCACTCGAATCTGATGAAAAGTTTGGGATAGAAGAGGATGAACAAGAGATGGTGCCACCACCGAGTCGACCACCTTATCGTGACACTCGACTCTTCAAGGATGCATGACATAATGCTAGAAGGTTACCTCACATGCTTTGGGAGATGCTACAATAGTTAGGTTATGAGAAGCAACCAGAGTATTATGGTACCCAAGTAACCTATGAAGGTTCGGAGCCTGCATGGAAGGTTGAAGTTCACATTTTTGCCCCGAGACTGCTCAGAGGAACATTTGAGGTGGAAAGGATTCATGAGGCCATTGCTCCACGGAAGACTTTCTCCGCTGGGATTCGCGATGCTGCTCGTCAAGCTTGCATGGTCATTCGCTCCCGTTATCATCAATATTTTGAAGATACAGAGTATGCTTATTTCCCTCAACGCGCAAGTGGATCCACCTATATTCACGCAGAGCCTGTACCTGGACAAGGACACACGAAGTTTAAGAAGCAAGTCACTCTTACCACGGTGATTTCCAGGGAGTTGGATTCAACCACGGAGGAACTAGGGTTTTGGCAGGAGAAATATGAGGAGGCAATGAAGACAGTTCACCAGCTCAAACAACGTTTGCCGGATGATGTGGACCTACCTTCGCAGGAAGAGCTAAAGGATGCGACTCCTTTCTCACCACCTTGCAGAATGGCTAGTCGTGCCCCACCAGCTTACGTCATCCCCAACCAGGACAAGGATTAGGAAGTTTATCCCCGAGGGGCTTCATAGGCATCGAGTCGAATAAAATGTAATAGCATAGCGAGAGAGAATTTTAGTGTTTGCACGTCCTTTGGTTGGTTTGCTAGTTTGATTGGTGTGATGAGTGTGATTTGAATCTTTTGTAATGAGTGCCGATGTGATGCAAGGCCTGTCTTGCAACCACATCCTTATACTATACTTTTACTCCTACCTTATTAGAGATTAGTTAATTGGGGTATCTCTTTATCTATCTTTTTATTTCACACCTCTTTTCCTACTTGACCTTATCATATCCTTGCACTTTACCTATATCTTCCACCCAATTTTGCTTACCGTATCCCGACCTACATCAGATGGTGAGAGGTGAGAACCGCAACATGAACAACAACCATGAGGAACATGAGCAGCCACCCCCGCAGATCTCCATGGAACAACTCATGGCCATGCAGACACAACTTCTCCAGAACATGCACCAGACCCTGGTGCAGCCACAGCCCAACAATGTCCCAGGAGCTGCTCCCTAGCCTAGAGACAAGTTGGAGATTTCCAACGGACCAAGCCCCTAACTTTCTCTCACTTTGTGGAGCCCATGGATGCAGATGACTGGCTAAAGACTATTGACAAGAAGCTGCAAGTCACTCAATGCAACAACAGGGAGAAGGTGTTGTTTGCCGCACATCAGCTTGTTGGACCCGCTGCTGATTGGTGGGATGCTTATGTCGCAGCCCATGAGGAGCCTGGTAGTATCAACTGGCATGAGTTCCAGAACAGCTTTAGGTCTCACCATGTGCCTCATGGGGGTAATAAGGCTGAAGAAGAAGTAGTTCCAGGATCTGAAGCAGGGATCCATGACTGTAAGTGAGTATGTTGCTCGTTTCACCCAGTTGTTAAGGTATGCCTCAGGAGAAGTGGACACAGATGAGAAGAAGTGTGAGTGTTTTCTTGATGGGTTGAATGATGGTCTCGTCTATGCACTTGAGGCTCGTAACTATGCGAACTTTCAAGAGATGGTGGATAAAGCTCTAGTCCTGGAGAACAGAAGGTCGAGGATGAATGGCAAGTGCAAGCGAGAGCATCAAGGTCAGCAAGGAGGTAGCAACACTAGGCCTCGCATTGGATCATCTTCTAGTGGACCTGTGTTCCGCTCTGGACAGCGAAGTGGACAGGAAGGAACTCAACCTACAGGTCAGGGTTTTGTCACCCCTCAATGTCAGTTTCAATGTCCTAACTCTCAGACGCCTCCCCCGTCAGCTGAAACTCAGCAGAGGACTAATGGCAATCAAACCCCAATGACCAATAGGAACTGCTACAGGTGTGGAGAAAAGGGTCACTTTGCTAACCAATGCCCCAATCCGCAGATGCGCCAACCTCCAACCCAAGATGTTGCCCCAACACCCAACCGTAATGGAAACTCTGCCCCGACAACAGCCAGGCAGAACTATGCGAGAGGTCGAGTCAACCAGGTTGCTCTTAAAGATGCTCAGGAATCTCCAGACGTTGTTCTTGGTATGTTGCTCATAAACTCAAACCCCGCTGCAGTTTTATTTGATTCTAGAGCATCACATTCATTCATATCATTCAAATATATGGCCAAGTATAACATTCCCATCACCTTGCTCAGGAATAAGATGATAGTTAGTTCACCTGGAGGGGAATTGAAAGCAGACCATGGATGTCATAAATTAAGTGTTAGCATAAGGGGGGGGGGGGGGTAAACTTTGCTACGAGTTTCATCGTTTTGGATTCCAAGGGTATAGATGTGATACTCGGGATGGATTGGTTAACCAAGCACAAGGGAATCATAGACTGTGCTAGAAAGGCTGTCAAGTTGATACATCCTAATGGAGCAGAGGTGGAATATGTGACAATAGCATTGCCACACGACAAGGAAAGGTTAGACAAGGATGCACCCAACAAAGTGAGAGCCCAGTTTCCTTCTTTTTCTTTCCGATCCTGTCCGAATCTCGGGACGAGATTCCTTTTAAGGGGGTAGGTTTGTAACACCATGATTTTTCAAAAATTGGAATATTTTAAAATTTTCTATAAGTAATTAAGTTATTAATATTTTGCTAAGAAAAAGAACTATATTCTAAAGAAAATAACTAAATATAGGTTTATTATTATTATTATTTTAATTTAATTTTAATTCTGTTTGTTGCAGTTATATTGATTAGTAGTTGTTGGATTTTATTGTGTGTAAAAACCTATTTTAAAATTCGATTAGAAATTGTTTCGGATTTGTTTTGGAAATAGAAATAGAATAGGAAGAAGAAAAGAAAAAGAGAAAAGAAAAAAAACCCTCTCAGCTTTGGGCCTCTCCCTCCTTCCGGCCCAGCCTCCTCCTCTCTCTCATTTTCCCTCTCTCCCCTTCGGCCATGGGCCAAATCCCCCAAGACCCAGTTCCCCCTCCTCTCTTCTCCCTTCCCGCGGCCCAGCTCGTCCCTCCCCCTCCTTCTCTCCCTCCCGCCTGGGCAGATCCTCCCCGCGGCCCACTCCCTTTTCCTCTCGGCCTGCCAGCCGCCACGGCCCAGCCAGCCCCGCGCCTCGCTCGGCCCACCCGTGCCCCGGCCCACGCGTGCGCCCGAGCCCCGCCCCGCACCGTGCACCGCCGTGCCCCGCCCCCGAACCCTAGCCTCGCCGCCGCCGCCACCTAGGCAAGCGCGCCCGGCCGCCTAGGGGTCCGCACCCCTATAAATAGGGCGGGACCTGCGCCCGCGCTCCCTTTTCCCCACCGCCTCCCGTGCCTCTTCCGCCGCCGCCTCGCTCCGCCCGCCAGCCGCCACGGGCCGCGCCGCCGCCGCCGTCGCTCGGCCTTTTCCGGACACCTCCGGCCGCCGCGCACCCCCGGGTGAGCCCCTCTCGCCGCGCCGCCCCCGTCTACCCTTCCCCCGGGTCTCCCCGCGTCGGAGCGGCTCGTCGTCGAGCTCCGGCCGCCACCTATGGCCGCCGCCACCGTGGTCCACCGTGGACCATGGTCCATGGGGTCAACCCCGGTCCACGAGGGCCGTAGACCTAGTCCACGAGTATTTTAGGGTTTTAGAATTTAAAATTAATTCATTAATCTAGATTAATGTCAGATCTACACATAGGCCCCTGTCCTTTTGTAAAATTATATTTTGAACCTCAGTTTTATGCAAAACCCTATCATTTTATATTTAAGCCCCTAGTCTTTTCCTAAATCATATTTTAGCCCATGAATTTTATAAAAACACCTCTGTACATATTTTAGTTTAGCCCTAATTTTTTGTAAGTAATAATTTAGGTTAGGCATTTTATACTTAGGCCCCTGAATTTATAAATAATTATATTTTGGCCCTGTAAATTTTATAGTTGCCCCTGAACTTTCCAAAATTACATTTTAGTCCTTCAATTTTTTATAAATTATATTTTTATATGTATCTTGTACAATATAGACCCTGTACTTTTTATAAATTACTTTTTGAACCCTAAAATTTTTCATAAATTATATTTCATATGTATATTTTATAGTTTAGCCCTTATATTTTTCTAGAATTACTTTAGGCCATTTGCCTTGTCTATTTTGACGTTTTAACTCTTGAAACTTCAAATCTTCATAACTTTTCAATCGTAGCTCCGATTTAAGAAATTCTTTCACCAGAGCGATCGTAGTGTTTAATAGTAATTATTCATACAAGTTTATAATAATTTACTAATTTATTATTTTAACCCTAGAACTTTAAACCTTCGTAACTTTTTACTCGTAACTCGGATTGAGGCGATTCTTGCGCTCACGCGATCATAGCGACGCGTACTTTTTCATAGTATTGCTTTCTTTGTAGTTTGCTACTGTGCGGTGTGTTGTTTCTTAGTATGTTTGTATGCTTGTGTTTCCGGTGTGATGTTGAGTAGACGAACTGCCGTAAGAGAACTTTCGGGATCTCCATCTTGAAGACTTTGAGCAGCAGCAAAGGGAACCAGGCAAGTGTCCTTGATGCATTTTGAACCTATGTTTTATATTCCCTCTATCTCTATGCATGCTTGTTAATATTGAATCCCATGTGTCATATCCTGTTCCATATTATTCCTTGTCGCCTGGGTTCTGGTGTAGCTTATTAGTAAGGGTACGTCATGCTTAGTTTGCTATATCGGGAATGGAAGTGTCTAATGTTAATCTTGACTAATGGTTCACTTTAACATAATGATCATGAGGGATGGTTAATCCTTTTTAGCAACATGGAACCTAGGTGATCCAAGCAGGAGGATGGCAAGGATGGTGCGGGTATGCACTTATACTCGGTATAGTTCTGTGGGATTGTGGTGGTACCTGCTTGGGATCACAAGAGTAGTTGTGGAGCGGCCACCTAGGAAAACAGTGTAAAGCACAGGACTGATATGGGTAGGCTTGGTTGAGTATCGAGATGTCTTCCCAGTTTTGTGAGCAGTCGAGGAAGGAGGACGAGATGGTTTAATCTCGGACTTAGGCAATGGACGATTTACTCCTAGCCACGGCGCCAGAGGGGGCTTCTGTAGGAACGGTTTAATTCCGCAGCGGTGTAACCTTAGCGTGGATTTTTAGCAAGCTGGGAAGCGCTCTGAAAGACCTTGTGGTGATCTCTTGGCCTCACACCTACGGTAGTGTGATTTGGGCAACATGGAGACTCTCTAGTCACTGCATAGTGATGAAATCACCAATCTGTGGGTAAAGTTATGCAACCTCTACAGATTGTCAAACTGTTATAACAGCCGTGCTCACGGTCATGAGCGGCCTGGATCCTCACACATTTAGGAAGGTGGTCTATGGGTGGACTTGGTGGGTAGCCAAGTTAACCCTTGGCGGTGTAACCTGTAGTATGGTTTCATATGGGCGGTTTAACCCATGGTTTGCTACAGGCGATGTAACCTGTAGTGTGGTTTCATATGGGCGGTTTAACCCATAGTTTGCTACATGCGGTGTAACCTGTAGTGTGATTTCCTATGGGCGGTTTAACTCATGGTTGATTACAGGTGGTTTAACCTGTAGTGTTGGACAAATGAGATAACTGGTGGGAACTTTTCACCTAGTAAATAGGATGGCTTTTCTACTAGGTGTAGGTGCTCATTTATGCAAATGAACCATTGTGTTAGCCTTTCTTCTATTAAGCTTGAATGTCATATTTTCTCCCACTTACTGAGTACGGCATGTGCTCACCCTTACTATTTCCCTTTGTTATTGTACTATAAACTGCTGCTCAGAAGATGGAGATATGGACTATATTGATAAAAACTACTACTAGGCGTGCGTGCCCCCGGTCGATTGCTTGTGAAGTTATGGTGTTTTTTCGCTGCTATTTAGTTTGAGAGTCGTTTCAGTCTTTAAAGACAATTATTTATGTAATAATGATACATTATAATAATAACATTGGTTATACTGTTATTCACTTTTACTGTCGATATGTGTGAAACTTATTCCTGGACACACATATGATAAGCACTCGGTTTTATCCTTAAAACCGGATGTGACAGAGTTTGAAGCCATGAAAAAACGGCATCAGTTAGTGCCAAAAAATAATGTAGTGGTATGTAATCATCCTCAACTAATTTCATACAATATTTTTAATTAGTATTCAATCACTAATTTTATTTTATTTTTGCAGGCTATTGTTACTCATGAGGATTAATGGGTTGTAGTCAAAGTATTTATGTGTTATAATTTATCTTTGTGTATCAAATTTGTTTGAACATTTAAATTTCAAATTTATATATGATACGATTTAAACATGTCTTTAAGTCCACTCCCCCCACCCACCAATTTTTGTCTGGATCCACCATTGATCTCGTCGAGACCTTTTCAGAACATATATGGATCATATTATTTGAACTACAGAGGTAAGAGATATGGGCCTCGCACAGAGACCTGCGTAGAGGAGTTCGAATCAGAACAAATATTTTTGCATCGTAAATTTGAAAACAAAAATGGTGTAATTTTGACTTCCATTGAATATAAAAGTTGTAGAACTTTTCGAGAGCTACGAGATAGAGTCTGAGTTTGCCTCATTTGATCTCCAGACGAGGGATTTATGATTTTTGAATTTAATGCTTGATATAGAAGGTATGAAACCGATTTGGATTCAATCTTTTACTTTGGGGGTGTATGGCAGATTGTGAACATATTCACCTAAATTAATAGATTGTAGAGATGTTAATCTTAACCAATCTAGAATAAACTCATTCCACATCCAGATTATTATATACATGATTAATTGGTCCTCAGAGGAATAAAGTAAATAATAAGTCAAGAAATAGCACATTGGACATGCTGCCATGCTGGCAATAAAATTAGCTGCAAATCAACATGTCCATGAGTCATGAGATAGGAACTAAACTAATATTTTGATTTTTTTAGTTGTATCCAAACTGAATAAAGTAATCTAATCTATATGGCTGATGAAACTGTCACTAAAGTGAATGCATTGCACCTGACATCCCATTGGATTAAGGATGTGCGTAAACTGGAGCTGTATAGACCAGGGAAGCAACCAATTTAAGTAGGTGAAACACAAAGTATTGCCATCAGCACGATCGTTGCTCAGTTCGTATGGCAGTCATCAATCTTGGCTGTACATTCACAACCTTGCATGGCTTGCCAACTCGATGCAGGACTCCCTAACTCACAGAGCCTCATCCCTCCGTCTGCATTTACACCCGCGCGGATTGCCGGCAGTTTGATCTCGCAGCATATGAGGACTCTATTGTAGGAATATAGCAACGTCTCGTGTTGCAGCACGACCATACAACTTCTCGTCATATTGTGGAGCACAAGAAACATTGGTGGGATCCGGTCCTATATTTACCTTTGATGACCTCCTCTTCTTGCTAGAACGTGTTTTTCAGATCGTATAAGAAAACCAGCAAAGAATTGTCACCTGTTCCACAATTTGACAAAGTTCTGATGGATGGGCAAGTTCCTTCTTCTTTAGAACCCCATGACGGTGGTTGAGAACCTCGACCATGTGATCTTCTTCTTCAGTTATGACTACCACAATCTTCACTCCAGAGCCCACAATAGTTTGTGAGACGACCCTGTTACCGCCCCGTTGTAGCCTGTAGCACATCTAAATGGAGTGAGACAACCCGTGATAGATGAACGTTGGGAGATACTCCTATATAGGGTTTTCCAATGGACATGGATCCAGCGAGTTCCTCTGTGGCTGGAGAGCAGGGCACGGTTCGCTTCATGGCAGAGAACGGCGTACTGCCTTTGTACGTGGTGGCAGCATGTGATGTGAGTGTTAGAATGCTCTTATCCTAGGCTAGCATCTAGTAAGGAATTCATGTGTGCGAGAGTCTCTCAGTAGAGGATCTAGAAGAAAAGGAGAGAGAGAGAGAGAGAGAGAGAGGAGTACCTGGGTTGTGAGGAAGAGGAGCGGGTGCCGTTGCGGGGAGGGTCGGAATCGAGGCAGAGGCTGCGGCGGCGTCGGTTCCTATCATCAAGATCGGTGGAGATGAGATCGGCACGACAGCGGCGGTGGAGAGCTTCCCGTCGCTGGCTGCGCCCTTCCTTATGATCGGATTAGGTTTCTGTAGGGAGGAGTGGTGGCGGCATTCAACTTGGGTAAACGTGCCCTGATGTCCTCCCTCCTTTTATTTGGCGCAGTACGACGGGGGCCCACCAACCAGAGAAGGGTTGGGGCGCCCCTGATCAGGGCGCAAATCTGGTTGGGCCGTTGGGCCCAATAGGAGATCTACTAGCATTCTTCCTTTAGATCTCACCTCATCATTAACTTTACATTTTCCATTTCATCACGGATTTACACATAGAGCTTATTTTATCATCACAGCTAATCACCGATAGACTCCACAGCTACTATACACATCCCCGTTCAAAAACAGATACTTTTCTTTGGGTCCTAAGTCCAGAATCATAAGGCTTCCCTTAACCCCATGCCGGCTACGTGTTCCTTGAACACGCTGGGCGGTAGGCCTTTCGTGAGCGGATCCTCAAGCATTCTTTCAGTCCTGATATGCTCGAGACTTATAGTGCAATCCTGGACTTTATCTTTCACAACATAATACTTTATATTAATATGTTTGGCAGCACCACTGGACTGATTGTTGTGAGCATACATTATTGCTGGTTCATTATCGCAGTATAACTTTAGTGGCTTCTCAATACTGTCAACCACTCTTAATCCGGGTATAAATTTCTTTTGCCAGTTGACCTGCCCCATGGCCTCATAACATGCTATAAACTCGGCATACATGGTAGACCCTGCCGTGATAGTCTGTTTTGAGCTTTTCCATGAAATGGCTCCTCCTGCCAGGGTAAACACATACCCCAATATGGATTTCGTGTTATCTGTTGCAAAGTTTGAATCAGAATACCCCACTACTTGGAGTGAATCTGATCTTCTGTATACCAACATGAAGCCTTTCGTTCCTTACAAATATCGTAAGACTTTCTTTATCAACTTCCAGTGCTCAGGGCCTGGATTACTCTGAAATCTGCCAAGTAACCTGGTGACAAATGCTAAGTCAGGGCGTGTACATACTTGCGCATATTGCAAGCTTCCCACAGCCAAAGCATATGGTTTCATTTTCATATCATCGAGCTCGAACTTATTCTTGGATTTTTGTCAATCCCCAAATCTCTCGCCCTTGACTATAGGAGCAGGTGTGGCACTACATTTGTGCATGTTGAATTTCTTCAACACCTTTTCTATATACGTCTTTTGAGACAGTCCCAATGTATACTTTCTTCTATCTCGATGAATCTCAATGCCCAAAACATATGATGCTTCACCAAGATCTTTCATGTCAAAGTTTGAGGACAAGAATTTCTTTGTTTCTTGTAGTAGGCTGATATCACTACTGGCCAGTAGAATATCATCCACATATAAAACTAGGAAAATAAATTTTCCATTCTTAAACTTTGCATAAATGCAATTGTCCTTAATATTTGCTTCAAATCCATATTTCTTTATTGTTCCATCAAACTTCAAGTACCACTGTCTTGAAGCTTGCTTTAATCCATAAATGGATCTCTTTAAACGACATCACATCTTTTCTTTTCCTTCCACGATAAAATCTTTCGATTGTGCCCTGTAAACTCTTTCTTCTAAATCCCCATTTAGAAATGCCGTTTTTACATCCATCTGATGTAATTCTAAGTCAAAATATACCACTAGTGTCATTATAATTCTGAAAGAATCTTTACAAGAGACTGGAGAAAATGTCTTGTTGTAATCGATTCCTTCTCTTTGCGTAAAGCTTTTTACCACAAGACGTGCCTTAAACTTTTCTATGTTCCCTATAGAGTCATATTTAATCTTGTAGACCCATTTGCAGCCTACTGTTTTGGCTCCTTTAGGAATTTCTTCTAGGTCCCAAACTTCATTGAGACTCATTGAATTCATTTCGTCTTCCATGGCCTCCAACCATTTGGATGAGTGGGCACTGCTCATGGCTTCTTCATATGAGGTGGGGTCATCCTCCATATGATATTCTTTTGTGTTATACAGTTCATAGTCAGCTGGTATTGCTGACCTTCTACCTCTTTGAGACCTTCTAGGGGCCTCTTCATTTGGCACAGTATCTGGTTGAGACTCTTGTGGAGCCTGCTCTTCTGGCACATTATCTGTTTGAGGCTGCTCCCCCATATCCGTGGCATCATTATTGGTTGGGTCCTGACGAGCAGGTTCCTCTTGTACCACAGATGGTGTGACAACAGGTGCTGGCACTGCAACGCCATGCATCACAGGCGCAACATCAACAGGTAGTGAGAAGAAAAGTTCTTGACTCATAAAATTGGATACATGTACCCGCTTCTCCTCAAGATCAATCTCTCAAGCCACCATGTTCCTCCTTATCACTTCATCTTCCATAAAGACGGCATGTCTTGTTTCTACAAACTTCGTATATCTATCTGAGCAGTAGAAACGAAAACCTTTGGACTTTTCTGGGTAGCCAATAAAATGGCAAATCATAGTCTTGGGATCCAATTTCCCAAGGCTTGGATTAAATATCTTAGCCTTTGCAGAACTCCCCCAAACACGGAGGTGTGCTAGCGAAGGCACTCGTCCAATCCATAATTTATATGGTGTTTTGGGCACCGATTTACTCGGAACTCTGTTAAGAATATGAATAGCGGTTTTTAAAGCCTCTATCCATAAAATTACTGGCAGTGTGGAGTAGTTCATCATGCTGTGCACCATATCCATCAAGGTACGGTCACGCCTTTCTGCTACTCCATTCTGCTGTGGTTCACCCGGCGTAGAATACTGGGCGACTATACCATTTTCTTATAGGAACCTAGCAAAAGGTCCTGGGACTTGTCCATAAGGCATATGCCGCCCGTAGTACTCCCCCCCTCCCCCCCCCCCCCCCACGGTCGGATCTTACAACTTTAATCTTTAAATCATATTGATTTTCTACTCCTGCTTTAAATATCTTGAATTTATCCAATGCTTCTGATCTTTCTTTGATTGGATAAATATAACCATATCGGGAGTGATCGTCTGTGAATGTTATAAATGAGTCATAACCATCCACACTCTTGACAGAAAAAGGACCACAAATATCCGTATGGATGATCTCTAATATTCCTGCGCTTCTTTTGGCGTCTTTCTTAATCTTTTTAACATTTTTGCCTTTAATGCAATCAATGCACTGCTCTAAGTCTGTGAACTCCAATAGAGGAAGAATGTCATTCTTTACATGTCTCTCATTTCTCCCCCTCGAAATATGGCCTAAATGATAGTGCCATAATTTCGATGAGACGCTTGGAGTTCTCTTTCTTTTCTTGTTAACTTTAGTCGACGAGGACGTAGGAACATTCATATCATGCATATTATCATCATTCACATCATGTATCGCATTCACATTATCATCAAGTGATAGCAAATAAAGCTTATCTTGTAAAGACGCAAAACAAATACATTCATTATTGAACAAGAGTTCACATTTGCCATTACCAAAATGATAATCATATCCATCAAAATCAAGATGCGATACACTTATTAAGTTTCTTTGTAATGAAGGTACATAAAAGACATCATGGAGACTAAGAACAAATCTATCTCTAAGCTCTAGGTGGAGATCCCCTACAGCTTCAACTTTGGCTCTTACTCCATTAGCCAACCTTATCGAACCTTCGCCTCTTTCCGTGGTCCTCGTCGTACCGAACCCTTGTAAACAATTTGCAACATGAATAGTTGCTCCTGAATCAATCTACCATGTGGATCTAGAATAATTAATATACAAGGATTCATTTACAAAGATAATCATGTTCTCACCATTTCTCTTCATGAACAACTTCAGTCAGTCAGGACAATTCTTCTTGTAGTGTCCTTTCTTGCCGCAGTGCATGCATGTGTCCTTGTCCACTACAACCTGTCCCTCCTGAGGCCTATGCTGCTGCTTGCCCATAGGCTTAGAGTAGAAGACCAGCTTCTTTTACTGCGGCTGCTGCTTGCCCTTGTTCTTCTTATCTTTTACATAGTGGACGGAACCACCATGTTTAGCCTTGAACCTGTCCTCCTCTTGAACACTGTTGGCAATAAGCTGCTCAAAGGTCCACTTATCTGGGTTCATGTTGTAGTTTGAGACAAAGTTCTCAAACTCATCTGGTAGAGACAGCAATACAAAATGAACCAGGAGGTCTTCATCAATCTTTAGATTCATAGTCTTTAGCTTTTCAGCTAAGTTGTTCATCTTCAGAATATGAGCTCTTATGCCACCACCAGTGTACTTTTCAGTCACCAATTGTCTTATCATCTGGGTGGCATAAGTCTTGGAAGACCAGTAAACTAGTTCTCCACCCTTTGTAGAAAACCCTTTACTGTGTCTTCATTCTGGATTGAGCCCATAATAGCAGGCTCAATCGTGTTCTTGATAAGTGCCAAGCACTTCTTGTTGTTAAGAACCCATTGTCTGTGCTCGCGTTGAAAACGAGCTACATTGGAAGCATTATCCAGCTGTCGTTGGTGCCAAGCAGCATCCGTTTCTTCTGCGCCCCTGACAAGGTCAGGGGACTCTGTTGGACACGGGGTAGTCACTACCCAGTCCATCTCGCCCATGACAAAAGCAAGATCAATCTTTCTCCTCCATTCCCCGTAATTATCCCCTTTTAGGATTGGGATCTAGGGAAGGAAGGCCATCATGGTTGCTCCTAAAATTAACCATGAAAAGTGAGAACAAATATAACATATAAATTCTACCACGTATGCATTAAACCTACATCACCGTTGGGCAAAAAATAGGCATAATACATAAACCATCATTAATATAGCATTGCAATTAACAACATTGGTCAGAAAATTACAATGACATATACTCTAAAAATTAATGCTCCCAAAATTAAATTCTCACGTTGGTTCGAAATTTAATTTTAGAAAACATCAATTTTAACAATAATCATGAATTCTATAAACTTGCAGCGGAAACATTACATAAAACATGCATGAACAGTAGCATAATAATATTAATGTACTCTTTGTAATTATTATCTTGTTGGTTCAAAAAATTACAAAGGTAAATTCTATAAAATTCATTCAATTATGTTCATGATTTGACCCAAAATTAGTCAACAAACCTATCAAAATGCTACTGCCTTGTAATTTTGGCCCGAAACTCTTTCTCTCGCGCGCCTATACACGCGTGGCCCAAGCCCATCTTCGCACGCGCCTAGAAAATCGCAACAGCCAAGCGCTCGCGGGCGTCTTGGCCTTTCGGCCTGGTCCAGCCAGCCGTGGGAAAGTCCCCGGCCCGGCCCAGCTATGCCGCCTTCAGCCCCACCTCGATCTGGATCATTGATCCAGATCGACGGCTCTCCATGGCTTTCGGCTGGAACAAAAACCAGCCTCCACACCCGCCTCGATAAACCCTAGCCCGCATTTTCTCTTCACTCCCTCTCTTCTCGTCTCTGGTCCCGATGGCAACCGACGGTGAAAGAAGGCAACCGACGGCTGAAGAGAGGAAGAAGAAGAAGCGGTGCTGCCGCCAGGCTTTTCGCCGGCACGTGCGACCACCCATTGGTGGGCGTGCCGCCATCGAGCAGCCTTGCGATAGTGTCCACAAGCCCGCGTGTGCGACAACGTCTCGGTGGCGGGCGACGCTCGTGCCCTGTACTGTGCCGGCGAGCGGCGACGATCTCTGGGGCGCGAGGAGGAAAACAGGTGCGGCCCAATCCCCTCACTTGCGCCCTCTGTGCATCTTTGGGATCGTAACCCTAACCCTAGGGGTTCCAAGTCTATGGAGGTGAGGAAGAGCTCGCTGTAAATGGTTACACTGATGCTAGCTTCAAACCGACAAAGACGATTCGAGATCACAATCTGGATATGTGTTTTTCCTCGATGGAGGCACGGTGAGCTGGAAGAGTTCCAAGCAAGATACAGTTGTTGACTCAACAACGGAGGCCGAGTACCTTGCCGCTTCAGAAGCTGCAAAGGAAGCTGTTTGGATCAGAAAATTTGTTTCTGAGTTGGGTGTGGTTCCTAGTACGTCCAGTCCAGTGGATCTCTATTGTGACAATAGTGGTGCCATTGCGCAAGCCAAGGAGCCTAGAGCGCATCAAAAGAACAAACACGTACTATGGCGTTATCACCTTATCCGGGACATCGTCGCTCGAGGTGATGTAAAGATATGCAAGGTGCACATGGATTCAAACATCGTTGATCCGTTGACAAAGCCTCTCTCTCAGCCTAAGCATGAGGCACATATGAGATCCATGGGTATTCGATATCTGCATGATTAATATATGAGAGATTGTGTAATGTCTATTTTTATGTGTGATTGAATAAAGTGTTATTCTATTCCATGGATAATAATTATTGCATTGATTGACAAGTACGTGACTTGTTTGTGAAACTCATTGTTTTTCATAATATTATCCTAAATGATCCCTAGTTCCTAATCATTATGTGGGACAATAATGATTCATGGACTAGCACATGTATTGGTTGATGATCATGTTTCACAGATCATTGATATGGAGATATCAAATTAATAATATGGACACATGTTGGAGAACATGGTGTTGGATTGACCCACTAAAAGACTCTGCCAAGTTGTCATATTTGTGCCATCAGTCGTTGTCTTGAATAATGTACCTTCGGGATCCTTAGACCTGAGATCGTCATTGATTTCCAGAATACGTAGTAGCATACTTAGGGGTTACCAAACGCTACTCCGTAACTGGGTAGTCATAAAAGTAGCTTTCGGGTATGTTATGAAACATGTCATGGGATGTGAGCGGTCAAGATGGAATTTGCCCCTCCTAATAACAGGAGAGATATCTCTAGGCCCCTCGAGTTAGATGGATTTAGAAGTGCATGGCCATGCTAATGTGATTAAAAGTTAATCACAATGACTAAGAGTTAGTCATGATAAATCCACTAGACTTTTGAGTAAATGGTCGAGCTATTATAGGGATGGCACGTATCTCGCCTTGAGCTTGACTGATATCGTGAGGTAAAGGGATCGCTGAATGCGTATGTCAAAGGTTCAGCCGATATGATCTTTATGTGTACACGAGAACCAGTATGTGCTGCTAGGTGCCGCTATTGATTTATGATTTGAAAAGGGGTTTTCACATCATTGTCATGTACATATGAACCTAACGGGTCACACACTTAACGGGTTGGAACATCGCTTGCCTATGTGATTGTCTCTAGTGCAAGTGGGAGATTGTTGGAGATATGTCCAAGAGACATTACGGATTTGATTCGTATGTGAGGGTCATACGGATTTTGATCCATGAGGGATTAGTCCACTAATGGGCCAACTTGTCGAGGCCCATTAGAAGGGTTTATATAAGTGGAGGCGGGGCAAGGGGTGCGGGTAACCGACCAGTCCATAACCCTAGCCGCCGCGCTCCTCTCTCTCTCGCCCACAAACCCTAACCATGTTGCCGGTGCTAGCACGCTGCGCACGGTGCTCCAACCCCATACGTGTGGATACAGCGAGGAGGCGCTACTGTTGCTGTGGTGCCGGACGCCTGGACTAGGAGGAGACGTTGATCGACTACTTCCTCTTCACCGACGCGCGACTATGTTGGACGAGCTGCTCCAACCCTCGCTTCCGCTCCGCCTGTGCATCTAGTGGTAACGATCCATTATCCCCTCTTGCAAGGTTTCCGGGTTGAACGGTAGAAATTTTATATGCTATCGTAGCCTACCCGTTCCCCAATAGAGAGCACTATATTAGAGACATTGAAGCATTTTATCAGGACAATAGTAAATGTTTTTAGAGAAGAATGGATTAGACCACCATCCGAATTGGAGTTACAACAGATATTGAAGGAGAATGAGGCAAGAGCGTTTCCTGGAATGATTGGTAGTATAGATTGTATGCATTGGGAGTGGTCTAGTTGCCCCACTGCTTTGCACGGGATGTACAAGGGTCACAAAGGGAAGCCAACTATGATTCTAGAGGTAGTGTGACTGAGGACCTCAGGTTTTGGCATGCATACTTTGGATTACCTGGCTCTTATAATGATATTAATGTGATGCAGCCATCACCAGTCTTTGATGATTTAGCTAATGGCAGAGCACCTCCGGTTGAGTTCAATGTCAATGACAACACCTACAATAGAGGTTACTACCTAGCTGATGGGATATATCCAGATTGGGCTACCTTAGTCAAGACAATTAGTGCACCTATAAGTAACAAGCACAAGGTGTGTGCACAACGGCAGGAGGCATGTAGGAAGGATGTGGAGTGTGCTTTTGGTGTTCTTTAGGCGAAGTGGAAGATTTTGCACTCCCCTGCTAGGTTGTGGCACCAAGAAGATCTAAATTACATTATGCAGGCTTCCATCATCTTACATAACATGATCCTTGTGGATAAGAAACTGTAAGGACCGAAGGCATACCGAGAGAGGGGGGGGGGTGAATCGATAAGCCGCTCCTGAATCCAAATACTTCAATTTTGCTACTCAAGTCTAACAAGATGAGGAAACCTAAACAAGTCTAGTAGGCCAAGACCCTACACATGCTAGTGTTCATGATAAGATAAAGTGCGGAAGCCAATAACACTAGCCTATGTAAGCCACACGTCACCCTACTCACTAGAGCACACAAATGCGGAATAGTAAAGAGAGGGTCAAGGAATGCTCATGATTTTTCCTAAGGTCTTGGAAGGATGGCGCCTTCCCCTAATCCTCGTTGGACCACTCCCGCCGGAGTCTCGGTCCCTCCCGCCACCAAGTGGAGTTCTTGCCCACGAGCCCGCAATCACTCCTCGAGTGAATACATGGTGTGCGTCACCGCTGCACAAAGCACAAGCTTGCCTCCCTCGAGAACTTGCCGGACTCTCCGAGCCGACACGGGCACTCACTAGCGATGCCCCTTTCAACAGTGGGCTTAAACCATGTACAAACATGTGACGGCCTTCACAACCGATCACGATAGGCTCGATCACCGACACCTAACCGGTCTAGGTCTCACCATAGACCAAGAGTAACAATCTAGATCACACCCTCAAGGACACCCTAGTCTTAGATGTGCAAGATGCTCAAGCTACTCTTCTCTAGCACTCTCAAGATAAGCAATATCTCCTCCTAATGCTCTCCTCTTTTCCTCTTGGACCTTACCAAATGCTCTCAGGTATTCCACTGGCCAAGAGAGGTCTCCAAGACCCCAACAATGAAGTTATATTGGCTCCCAACATCAAACTAGCTATTGCTCCACGAAATCAGCTTCCTGGGCACACTGACCGAACAGTCCGGTCACTGCCTGACCGGACAATCTGGTCAGTGCAACTCGGTGCACAAATGGCCCTGCCCCTACTGAATCTCCAACTGATCGGACAGTCCGGTCACCTGAATAGATAGTTTGGTCCACTTTCTCTCTCTATTCCAGGAGCCTCTGCGAAATGCACCTCTTCTGCCTTCCCTGCACTCCTACTGATCGGACCATCCGGTCAGCAGACCGGACCGTCTGGTCTATATGGAATCTCCTGCTGACAGAGTCCTGCTCCCTACGCTAAGTCCTGGAAAACTCCCATAATGACCGTACAGTCCGGTCTCCACCGACCCCTCTGTCCGGTCTCTATGTCCAGAAGCTAAAACTTGTCCTCCTCGCTTGCCTTCGTTTTCCGGCTTCTCCGAACAGTTCCTTGGCTTCTCCACTGTTACCTAGTGCCTATGAATTCACCGAGCAACCTTGCACATCACCGACTAGACATGACCTAAGAGAATGATCTAGGCCCCCTTGATAGTCTGGTTTTTCCTATAGACTCAAAACCCTAACAACTATTCAAGTGTTCCAAACACTTGCACCATAGCTTGTTCTCCGCTTTGATTCATCTCCAACAACCCTTCGACTCTATCAAGTTCACAAGCCTCCATGCTTGCGGTCATTGTCATCAATCGCCAAGGACACCGTCATCCATAAGATTTGCAATAGAGTTAAGAGATGATTCCTACATAGACAATACTCGTGTAGATGTTAGCCCACAATTTCATAGTTGTCATCTATCACCAAAACATCCATATCATGGGGATCCAATCATCAATGGTCATAAAGCTTATAATCTCCCCCTTTTTTGGTGATTGATGATAACCACTACTTAATTGAAAAACTTCAATGAATAACCGGACTAAACAAGCTACACAAAGATCGAGAGGAACCATAATAATATAAAAGAGAAACACATAAGGTCCTACTCAATCAAGCATCATCTAGAGATATAAGGAAAAGAGAGAAACAATGCATACTCTAGATGAAACAATGCATGCATGTCATGGCAATATATTGAATGAAAGCATAATGACATGCAATGCAAAGCACAAATGATGAGATGCAACAAGTTAGCATGGCAATTCATAAGAGTTAAGAACAAGCATCCATAAACATGATATCATACACAGGCATACAAGATAATTAATAAATACAAGCACTGCATGTGAAAGGAAGTAAACCAAGTGAGATCAAAATGAGTCAAACACAAGCGAGTGAAAACCATGACTCATCACAATCCATGAACAAACGAATAACTCCTAAAAAAAGAACCAAATGGTCTATCTCCCAAAACCTCGTAGCTCCCCCTAGATACAAGCTACTCTCGATCGTAACAAGATCACACTCTCACTCCCCCTAGACCTAATATCTTCTCCCCCTTTGGCAACAAGCACCAAAAAAGCCAATAAGGTGGGAAAAGATGAACGTCTAAGCGCTCATGATCGAAGGAGGTGGTGCAGCGATGTCCTCTGTGGGCTCTGCTCCTAGCTGGTCCTGAGCTGGATCCTGCTGTGCTTCCTGAGCCTGTGCTGCCTGAGCATCCAGCTGCTCAAAGAAACCAAGGTCTATAGGCGACTCAGACCCACTGTCCTATACTGCTGGAGTGACCGTGGCAGTCTCTTGAGCTGAAGTCTGGAGTAGTATGAGGTCTGCCACGTCCTGCTGAGTGAAACCTCCACGGACAAGATCCTCTGCTGCCTGAGGGGTAAGAGTGGAAACTGTGGCAGTAAGAGGTGGAGCTGAAGCTATCGCTGACTCTAGGGCGGTCTGGGAGTCTGCACGAGTAGTGTGCACAATGTCTGAGAACAGACTCCTGACCGATACGTGCTATAAGCTGGAGTGTCCTGCCATCTATGAGATCAAAGAGTGTGAGGGTGAGATAAATAACGCAGACACAGAGAAGGCTGACACGGGAGAGAGTTGTGCTGAAGAGAAAGTCTGTCCTGCTCCCCCTGTCGGTAAGACCCCCGAGAGTGACAGTCCGCTGGACTATGCTGTCATCAAAGCTGTGAAGGGTCCTGGCTGAGTCTGCAGCTGCAGAAACTCAGGAAACACTAAAGGTCCTGGCTACTGACCGGCCTGCCTCAGAGTAAGCTCCGTCATCTGAGTCACCAGAGCGGAGACAAGAGCCATCTGCTGGCGCTGAAGATTTACCTGTCCTCTGATAAGCTCCATCATCTGACGTCTGTCCTCTGACACACTGTATATAAACTCTCCCAACCGTCTCTGGCTAAGCTGCCTGCTCATGTAGTACCGATGACTCCTGCTCCTCCTCTCCTGTGTGCTGGCTGGAGGTAGACTGGGATCCCCTGGGGACTCTAGGTGAGTAGCTAGTGGTCACCTCAGGGAAAGCGTCATACTACTCCTCCGTCACTAGGCCCATCCTCCTCAAGAGATAATAGATGTAGGGCCCGTAGACCAAGTGACGTCTTCCAACCCTCTCAGAAATAACCTCCTCCATCCCTCTAATGAGAAGATCCGCCAAGTCGAAAGTCTGCCTCCTCAAGATGGCTACTACAACCCACTGGTGTAAGAGCATGAACTCCTCTCTGTAGCCAGACCTGGGAATGATAGTCCTGGTGACTATCGCTCTCACCACCTTGGCCTCTGCAGTGAGTCTAGCAGGGCCTCTCTCAAAACCTGGAGTGTGGGGCGGTGAGAAAGCAATCAACACAAGGTCGTCTGAAGGCAGCTTCCCTCCCTAAGGTCTGTGGGGTGGCTCTAGTGTACTGTAGGTAAAGCTGAAAGTCTGAAGCCAGGAGTCCAAGGTTGGCCATCAGATCCTGCCTGGTGACTCGTTGTGGCTGCCCTCTAAACAAGAACCAGAACTCTGAGCGGTCTCTGGCAATCCACAGCATCACGTAGAAGTCAAGGACCACGTCCTCCCTGAACCTGAGTGGAGCAGTGACTAGCTCAGCTAGTCCTGGTAGGTACAAGAAGTACTCCTGTAAGCTTCATGACCATTGATAATGGAATCCCCAAGGTATGAATGTTTTGTTGATAAATGACAATTATGAAATTGTGGGCTAATATCTACATGAGTGTTGTCTATGCAGGAACCCTCATTAAACCCTACTACAAATCTATGTATGATGGTTGCCTTGGTGATTGATGACGATGACCACAAGCATGGAGGCTTGATGAGCTTGATGGAGTCTAAGGGTTGATGGAGATGAATCAAAGTGGAGAACAAGCTATGGAGCAAGTGTTTGGTACACTTGTCTAGTTATTAGGCTTTGAGTCTATAGGAAAAACCGGACTATCAAGGGGGTCTAGATCATACTCTTAGGTCATGTCTAGTCGGTGATGTGCAAGGTTGCTCGGTGAAATCACATGCACTAGTTGACAGTGGATAAGCCAAGGAGCTATTCGGAGAAGCCGGGAAATAATGTCAAGCGAGGACAACAAGTTTTAGCTTCTGAACGTAGTGACCGGACAGAGGGGTCAGAGGTGACCGAACTGTACGGTCACTATGTGGAGTTTTCCAAGACTTAGCGCAAGGAGCAAGGACTCTGTCTGTAGGAGACTCCATACAGACCGGATGGTCCGGTCTGTTGACCAGACGGTCCGGTCAGTAGGAGTGCAGGAACGGCAGAGAAGATGCAGTTTGCGGACCCTCCTAGAATGGAGAGAGAAATTGGACCGGACGGTCCGGTCCAGTGACCAGACAGTCCGATCAGTACAGGATCTTGCCTGGACAGGGAAGCCAACGGCTGGGAGAGCCGTTACCAGAGTGACCGGATAGTCCAGTCAGTGTGTCCAGAAAAAGGCAATTTCGTGCAGCAACGACTTGTTTGAGGTTGGGAGCCGATATAACTTTGTTGCTGGGGTCTTAGAGACCACTCTTGGCCAGTTGAATATCTGAGGATAATTGGTATGGTCCAAGAGGAAAAGAGGAGAGCACTAGGAGAGGATATTGGATATCTTGAGAGTGCTAGTGAGAGTAACATGGAGTGATCTTACACATCTAAGGCTAGGGTGTCCTTGAGGGTGTGATCTAGGTTGTTACTCTTGGTCTATGGTGAGACCAAGACCGGTTAGGTGTCGATGATCGAGCCTATCGTGATTGGTTCTGAAGGCCGTCACGAGTTTGTACACGGTTTGAGCCCGCCATTGGAAGGGGCATCAATAGTGAGCACCCGTGCCGGCTCGAGGAGTTCGGCAAGTTCTCGAGGGAGGCGAGCTTGTGCTTTGTGCAGCGGTGACGCACACCGTGTCTTCATTTGAGGAGTGATTGCGGGCTCGTGGGCGAGAACTCCACTTGGTGGTAGGAGGGACCGGGACTCCCGCGGGAGTAGTCCAACGAGGAGTAGGGGAAGGCGCCATCCTTCCGAGACCTCGGGAAAAAAAATCATGAGCATTCCATGACCCTCTCTTTACTATTCCACAATTGTGTGCTCTAGTGATAGGGTGACTTGTGGCTTGCATTGGCTAGTGTGTTTAGCTTCCGCGCTTTGCTTTGCATCATCAATACTAGCATGTGTAGGGTCTTGCCCTACTAGAATTGTTTAGGTTGCAATGATTCGTTAGGTTTTTAGAAGCATGAAACTGAAGTATTTGGATTCGCGGTAGGCCTACCGCTTCACCCCCCCCCCCTCTCGGTAGGCCTTCGGTCCTTACAACTCCTCCATGTCTGTGCCTGTGGCCCTCCTCATGGCCTGGTAGGTGGTGTACTGCTGCGGTACAAGCACCCTGTCTCTCGTCCTCAATGCTACACAGCGTCTCAAGCCCTCTCCTATCCTCCTCTGGAGCACCATCCAGTACCTCTCTCCAGCAGCGGGGTCTCGGGGAACTGGCACCCACTGCTCGAACGTCACGAACCGAAGTACCTTAAGGTCCTTTGCAGGAACCTTGAGGATATCTGGCTCTCCTGCTGCCTAAACAAGTCTCTGCAGCCTCCTCATGCACACCTCACAAGTACACCTCGGGTCTCCTGCCCGGTGAGCTGTCCTCTAGGGAACAGTCTGCTCTGCCTCCTCCTCTGACTCCTCCTCCTCAACCAGCTCCTTAGACTCTGACTCTAAGTGTCGATGATACTTACCATCGGGGTATCTCATAGATAAGGAAAGTGCAGGTAGACTCCTACTAGGATAAGATCAGTAGACCGACTAGGACTCCGCTATGTAACCCTGTCCCCCCGGATATATAAGGAGGGGAAGGGGTCCTCCTCAAGGGACAAGCCATAGCATTGCACAAGTCGACAATTAGACAAGTTCAATTAGATAGATCCAACACGGAACATAGATTAGAAACAACTAGACATAATCATCTAGGTCTACCCTTCTCATCTAGATCTTTAGATCTAGACATATCAATACAAATACCCACAGAATACAGGACGTAGGGTTATTATCCTCCATGAGGCCCGAACCTGTCTAAATCGGTGTCTTGTGTTACCATCATTTCTCAATCTCGTGCATACCCCTGTCCTACCTATAAATCCACATAGATGAACTACCCTATGTATGATGCCGAGATTAAGTCTCGACATTTGGCGTGCCAGGTAGGGGCCAGCGTGGCGATCGGCTCGTCGAGATCGGTGGTTTCAATCTACTACTTCAAGATTTCACCGCGAGCAGACCGGCGTTGAAGCGCACGAGTCGCCACATTTTTGAAAGATTTCTTCTTCAAGATCTAATCGCGAGCAGACCGATGTTGAAGCATCGTGTCATCGCACAAATCAACATGTCTTCATCAAGATGACACCTTCAACAAGGACGACCGCTATTCAGCGACATCATCCATTACGACGATGCTTCTGACAACTCGATACTTCGGCGGATTCTAATGACTCGGCGACATCGCCACGACTCGACGGTTTGACCACTCACGACCACATGTACATGCCAAGGGGCTACTCCGCCTCCACCTGGCCACTCGGCCGCTCGACGACATCTTCGATGACTCAGCGCATCGGCAATCACCACGACTCGGTCACTCGACGACATCGCCTCGACTCCATCACTCAACGATATCGCCTCGACTCGGCACTCGGTGACATCGCCTTGATTCAGTCACTCGGTGACATCACCTCGACTCGGTCACTCAGCGACATCGCCTCGATTCAGTCACTCGACGACATCGCCTTGACTCGACTACTCGGTGACATCGCTGCACTATGATGACTCGACGACATTGCTACACTACTCGGCGACGTTGTCAATGACTTGACACATTGGGTTTTCACCCACTCGGCTACTCAACAACGTCTGCGATGATATGGCACATTGGGTTTTCACCCACTCAACCACTTGGCCACACCTCCGATGATTCGGTGTCTCGGTCAACCACTCTAAGCTTTGACGTTCCGGTGACATGATGGCTCAACTTCGACATTCAACCACTCGCCGACAACATCAACACGCTCGGGGGCTCATCTTCAACTCGCTGAATAGCAAAGCTAAGTATCTTTATGCTTTCACAATTTATTTTTTGAGATTTTGGGCTCATGTCCTTCATTCTTTTTCCCTATGATTGTTTATCTCTGTTTTCTAAGCAGAAGGTCGTAGATTTTTTATGAGTAAAGTCGGGATTTTATATCAGTGCTCTTTTTTATGGCTTTATTCATCTTTATATTGCCTCGGTTCTTTAATTCTTCGCATTAAACAATCGAGCCAGGGGGCTATTTGTATATCTATACACGTGTTCTCCCACTTTTTTGCGAATCTAGCAGTACACATGTCAGTCGGTGACCTTTCAGTAGTGCCTTGGCCCTGACACCATATGACCCATGTCGGTCGGTGATCTTTCAATAGTGCTTCAGCCCTGACACCATATGACCCATGTCGTCCGTTTTAGTTTCACCTCTTCTTTGGCTTCTGTCTTGACCGATACATTGCATTTTATTCATGATTTGGTCTTATTTTTTGGTCTTACGCCGACAAGCAACTAAGGCATAAAACTTCTTTGCTACATGACAGACTGCCACTACACTAAACCCAGAGCCAAAGTTGCGAGAGGTCATGGGTCGATTGGTTCTAATTGCTACGCAAGAGTAAATTATGACCAATATTGTAGCGGTAGACCGAGCTCCGAGTTCTTTATATTTGTCCTAAGTATCCTATAGTAGATCGATCCGATTGCTAACATGCGAATACGTTGCTATGCGCCAGTCGGTCTACCTACAGGAGAAAAATGGACACACACTTGACTTTTTAGTCGACTGATTTGTTGGCTTATAAAAATAAGTTTTCAAGCAAACAATATTAATTATAACTAATTATCCTAATTTCCTTTATTGTCAGGAACATTTTGATGGATAGGCGGATACACCACTCGGCATAGAGTGATTTCCTCGCCTTCATCGGTCGACTTATAGCTCCGACCACCTTTGTCGATCGACTGTGCTAGTTTCGACTGCCTCCATCGATTGGCCTACAACTCCGACCGCTCTCATCGGTCGGCCACGACAGTTCCGACTGGCTTCAACGATCGACTTACAGCTCCGACCACTTTCGTTGGTCGACCGTGCCAGTTCCGATTGCCTCCATCAGTCGGCCTACAACTCCGACCGCTCTTATCGGTCGGCCACTCCAGCTCCGATCGCCTTCATCGGTCGGTTTACAGCTCTGACCGCTTTCATCGGCCGGCTACACCAGCTCCGACTGCTGCCATCGGTCTGCCACATCATATCTGACCGCCACCATCGGTCGGCCACATGTTAGACTATCAGCTTCACTTGGTCATCGCGACTTTGAGTGATTCCTACTTCATCAGCGGTCGGCAGCTACAACAACCTTGACTGTATTCTTCTCTCGACCTTATCGTCATGAGTTAAGTACCGCTGCCACTCAGACATATTCTGAGTTGAGCATGACCGACACTCATAATGATGATTGTCTCGGGGGCTACTTTGAAAAGAAGCACTTTATATTAAATTTATGGTTGATGCCATAATATATAAATATATGGTTTGATGATCTTATGACAGTGGCTTGATGGTCACTCTATCAAATGTGCTTCTTTGATAAGAATTGCATTATCAAAAATGGTTGATGCTATAATCATTCAAAGCATGATTTGATGATCATGTCGCTATGACTTGATGGTCATATACGCAAAATAACAAGCATCACTCGCTGATTGAAGTCAATCTATAATAGTGAAAATGAAGCTTAAAGATATGAGTGATTACAATTCTTAAGGAAAGGTTACTTAATCATGATTGAAGTCATGGTAACTTAGTACTTGGCTATGATTGATGTCATAAAGCCTCGTTCATTCGGTTGTGATTGAAGTCACCTGTTTAAAACATAATCATTCAACTGTGATTGAAGTCACCCGTTTGATTCATAAATCACTCATAGGCACTCGGCCAAAAACTATGTCATTTGGCTATGATTTATCTCATAAGCTTACGTTCACTCGGATGTGATTGATGTCGCTCGAGTATATCATATAGCACTCGACAATGATTGAAGTCACTGGTTTGAGTCCTCTACCACTCAGGGGTGATTGAAGTCACTCAACTAAGTCATTTATCACTCGGTAATGATTGATGTCATTCTACTGAGTTATTTATCACTGGGATTTGATGATTTGAGCGATTTTTCCTTAAAGAGAGCCAATACGACTATTCTTGTTTTGGACTCTTGCATTATTTGCAGTTTCCAAATGATACAAGAGTCGGGGGCTACACCTAATTAGGTGCACCTACTCGGTGCACTAGTTGATTTCTCGAGGACATTTTCAGATCTTTGATATTCTTACAAGCTCGCTGATATAAAGCTGAAGCATTATATATGGCACGAACCAGTCGGGAAGCTACTGAAGATTATCATCCAGCTTGCAAGACTCGCAGGGGCTTGTCGATGATACTTACCATCGGGGTACCTCATAGATAAGGAAAGTGGAGGTAGACTCCTACTAGGATAAGATCAGTAGACCAACTAGGACTCTGTCATGTAACCCTGTCCCCCCGAATATATAAGGAGGGGCAGGGGTCCTCCTCAAGGGACAAGCCATAGCATTGGACAAGTCAACAATTAGACAAGTTCAGATAGATAGATCCCACACGGGACATAGATTAGAAACAACTAGACATCATCATCTAGGTCTACCCTTCTCGTCTAGATCTTTAGATCTAGACATATCAATACAAATATCCACAGAACATAGGACGTAGGGTTATTATCCTCCGGGAGGCCCGAACCTGTCTAAATCGGCGTCTTGTGTTACCATCATCTCTCGATCTCGTGCATACCCCTGTCCTACCTATAAATCCACATAGATGAACTACCCTATGTATGATGCCAAGATTAAGTCTCGACACTAAGGTCTCCTCCCCTCCAGTCTCCTCCTCCTCGGACTCCTCCTCCTGCTGCCTAGAGGATCCCTGATCCGTAGTTCTCGACGATCTCCCCTGACGGGAAACTGGAGTATGCTGCATCCACGGCGGTGGTACAACTCCAACAACTAGAGGTGTTGTCCTCTGCCTGATGCTCCCCCTCAGACCATGTGCCTCACGAGGCTGCTCTAGGATCAGACGTGACCCCGGAGTCCTCCATGACTGATCCATGGCATCTAAGTGCCTGGCCACTCTCCTGGCTCTCTCTAACTCTGGATCCAATTTTGGTCTCTTCTTGGTCTTGAGCTTCTCAGGCATCTTCCCTTTTCCTTTGTCCTGTCCTAATCCTGCCATCTGACTGCTGCTGCTGTCACTGCAGGCACATAGGTGTAGATAGGATAAGCATAGAGTCCTAATACATCTACAAGCAAAGCATCGCTAGGAAAGAATGCACAATAGAAATCCTAGCACTGAATGAAGGACATGATTACTAGACAATTATGCAAAGTATCAATCACTGATCATCGATTATATGTGGCTCGTGCGAGTCATCTAGTGTACAGTCAAATAAAGGCAATAAATCTAACTGTAGACTAGATAGGAGATAAACCATAGAATTGCAATCAACAGATATGCAAATAATTAATTGCAACCTAGGTTGAGCCAAATTACCTAATCAATGCAACTAAACATGGGTATTTAATCTACTTGCATTAATTACGGGAATTGCTCGATAATCAGGGCATATCTTGATGAAAAGAGGATAAGCACGATACCCTGGGGAGAATCCAAATCGAGGATGAGATGGTCACATGACCAATCACCGAAAAACTCAAAACTTGAAGCTTCTTGGTGCCGGCAATAGAGGTGGAGGGGGAAAGCTCGGCTCTATGCGCGCGCTGTGGAGCTGCTGCTGCCGACGGCGGTGAGGGGGCAAGTGACTGCGATGGCACTGTGTGTGAGCAGAGGCGGCTTAGCGGTGGCTTGCGGTGGAGAGGTGGCGGCGGCTGCCTGTTGCGCACGGGGCGAGGCGGCGCGGTGCGGGTGGAGACGGCGACGCGCGGTGGCGGCGCTACTATAGTCGCAAGCGACTGGCGTGCGCGTGGGCAAGGCCGAGCGGAGGCGCAGGGCGGGCGGTGGCTCTGGAAGGTGAGGCGACGATGGCGAAGTGAGCGGAGGCAGCGTCGGCGAGGTCAGAGCGTCAGGGGCAAGAACTTGGCGTCGGAATCGAACGAGGATGAAGCCAAATTGGTTCTGACCGATTTTGACCTAGGTCAAATCATAATCGACAGCCGAGATCAATCAAGGCACGATCAACGGCTCAGATCAGGTAGCACGACGCGCGATCAACCGAACTGACTGGACTATCCGGTCAGGTTGGGGTCTGCTGGTCTTCTGCAGACCGGACTGTCCGGTCTCTAGGACCATTCTGTCCGGTCTCTACAAATAGACTCCCCCTAGGCACTATTTCCAGTGCCACTGACCAGACTATACGGTCTAAAGACCGGACCATACAGTTACTTCCAAAATTTGCTGAGTCAAGAACTTTCTCCATTTTCCAAGTGCCCTCGCTAAACACACAAAGGAACACCACACTTGGAATATAGAGGGAACTCTCAAACACTCATTTTCAAATAGTGGTAGTCAATGGCCTCATAGTTTTCGCAAATGTTACAGGGCACTCTATTCGCTGAGTCAAGGACTTTCTCCATTTTCCAAGTGCCCTCGCTAAACACACAAAGGTATGTATGAGCCTTAGTCCATGAACCGCGCGAGTAGATTTAACCTCGAAGTTCATAAGAGCTTGCTCAATGGACATGAAGCACAATCCTTTCCTTCGGTCACACTTATGGAGATGTAATCTCATATAGAGCATGAGGCACAAATATCTCCAAGTGAGACAAGCCTCCTTTGTGTTTCCTATATGATGCATGCAACAAGCAATTTACATATGCAACAAAGGTAAACATGCCATGTGGATGCAAGCAATGTTAAAGAACAAGACACAAAGAAAACCTAACAATGTCAGGTTTGAACCCCTCCCAAGCTTACTCACTATAAGCCATGCCCTTGCCTTGAGAGAAGTCAAACAACCATCTCAAGCACTCCCCCTTGCTTATAGCTATCTTGGATGGGTTAGACATTGATTAATTTTTATGTATTTTTTTAGTTATTTACACATGCATGGATGCAAAGCATACTAGTCACAAAGGAGTCCTAATTACCATGCAATGCAAGAGAAAAAAAACATACTACAACTACCAAGAACTAACACGGTTACCTCCCTCATGAGTAGATAGGTCGTTAAGGTCCATGTCACTTGTGGTGGATTTTACATGATCTTCATAAAAGCGCTCGGTCCATCACCACCACCATCTAGGTCTTGTTCTTGGGCACCCACTTGTACGTAGCCGATCTCTCAAGATCAACAATGCACTTAGGCACCCATATGCTCTTGACCTTCCTCTTCTTATTTGGTGGTCCCATGGCCTTAGCTTTCACCTTGCCATCCTTGTTCCTAAAAACCTTGAAATGTGTGTTCTCATAGAAAAAGTTAGCATTAGGCAAAACAATAGAATTTCTCACCATGGGAGAATCCTTGGTGGCATGGTCATCCTTGCAACACCTCTCGCAATAGTAGTCATCGGCGAGAAGGGGTTTCATCCATGTGGGGATGGAACCACTCATCCCTATGATATCGATGGCGTCGGGATATGAGTCAAGTCCCCGGTAGGAGACATTGTTCACAAGGTTCCTCCCAAGAATCTCCTTATGAATGGCTCTACCTCATGTGAGCCTCTCAAAACCGTCCATCACCATCTTCCTCTCTTCCTTGAGCTTGTGATATTCTTCCAAGATGAATGGCTCAAGAGAAGAAGTCTTGGAGACTTCATTTACTTGGTTCTTCCCAAGTATCTCCCTATGGGTGGCTTTGAGTCTCTCAAATCCCTTCATCATCATCTCCCTCTCTTCCTTAAGCTTGTGAAGTTCCTTCAAAACAAGTGGCTCAAGAGAAGAAACGTCAACCGAGGTGGTTAGTTCATCAGACATAGTAGAAGCATCACTCTTGGATGAACTAAGGGAGGGAGATGCAAGGTTCTCAACATTGATGGCCTCATAATTGATCTCAAGGGCCTTGTACTTCTCATGAAGCTCTACATGATCACCCTTGAGTTTGTCATAACTCTTGTTTAGGGCCTCATGAGATGTGACAAGGTCCTTGAGCTCACTCTCAATCTCACCAACACGTTCCTTAGCCAACTTATACTCTTTTCTTACCACATCCAACATTTCGGATTTTTTTATGGCGATGTCGTGGGCTTGCTCTAGCATACTCCAAAGCTCGGCACATGAAAGCTCCTCATCATCGCTATCATCGCTGCTCTCATCCTCACTCTTCCCAAGTTGGCTCGTGGCTATGAGGCACGTGGGAGATGGAGGAAAAACTTGTGTAGGTGTGGTCTTGATCATGGCTAGACTGGCCACTTCTTCATCACTTGAGGAAGAGGACTCATCACATGAGTTGTCACTTGTCCATTCTCCAACAAGGGCCATGCGAGAAGTCTTCTTCTTGTAGTCTTAAGCTTTGCCATTGCCTTTGCTCTTGTCCTTGTTGAAGAACCTCTTCTTCTTGTGCTTGGCCTTGGGGTCTTATTCTTCTTCTTCACTTGAATCTTGTGACTTGAATGCTTCTTTCTTGGACTTTGGGCACTCTCGAACAAAGTGATTCTTTGAGCCACAATTAAAGCACTTGTCTCTTGACTTGGAAGCAAACTTGTTCTTGAAGTTCTTCATCTTCCTCATGAGAAGAGCCAAGTCTTCGATCAAGTCACCTTCATCATCATCTTCTTCATCATCATCCTCAATGATCACCTTCTTCTTGTTCTTCTTGCTCTTGCTAGATTCTTGCTTGTCAGCCGGTAGAGCAAGCTTAGATGGTTGAGGATCATCCTACCCCAATTGGTAGCTCTCGAAGGCGGTGATCCTGCCAACTACTTCCTTCATGGTCTTGGTCTTGAGGTCACCTTACAAGATGAAGGTGATGATGGACTCGTACTTGGGGTCTTTGAATAGCCTCAAGAATCTTCTTATCACCTCGACGGGCTTCATCTTGAAATCATCTCCAAGTGCATTGATCTCCTCCACCAGTACATGAAAACGAGAATAAAGAGTGTTAGCTCTCTCATGTGGCAATCTAGTGAAGTTATCATACTTGTTCTTCAGCATATAGTATCTTTCCACTTTGACATCACTGGTGCCCTCATAGAGCCCCTGAATCTCAGTCCAGATACCATATGCTGAGGTACTAGCATCAAGCTGAGCAAAAACATCCTTAGAGATGCAAGCAAACAAAGCATTCTTGGCCTTAGCATTACACTTAATGTAGTCAGGCTCAAGTAGGTTCACATTCGCATTCAAGATGAGTAAGCCGCTCATGAATCCAAATACTTCAATTTCACTACTCAAGTCCAACAAGATGAGGAAACTAAATAAGTCTAGTAGGCCAAGACCCTACACATGCTAGTGTTCATGATAAGATAAAGTGCGGAAGCCAATCATACTAGCCTATGCAAGCCACAAGTCACCCTACTCACTAGAGCACACAAATGCGGAATAGTAAAGAGAGGGTCAAGGAATGCTCATGATTTTTCCCAAGGTCTCGGAAGGATGGCGCCTTCCCCTAATCCTCATTGGACCACTCCCACCGGAGTCCCTATCCCTCCCGTCACCAAGTGGAGTTCTCGCCCATGAGCCCGCAATCACTCCTTGAGTGAAGACACGGTGTGCGTCACCGCTGCATAAAGTACAAGCTTGCCTCCCTCAAGAACTTGCCGGAATCCCCGAGCCGACACGGGCACTCACTAGCGATGCCCCTTTCAATGGCGGGCTCAAACCGTGTACAAACATGTGACGGCCTTCACAACCAATCACGATAGGCTCGATCGCCGACTCCTAACTGGTCTAGGTCTCACCATAGACCAAGAGTAATAATATAATTCACACCCTCAAGGACACCCTAGCCTTAGATGTGCAAGATGCTCAAGCTACTCTTCTCTAGAACTCTCAAGATAAGCAATATCTGCTCCTAGTGCTCTCCTCTTTTCCTCTTGGACCTTACCAAATACTCTCAGGCATTCCACTGGCCAAGAGAGGTCTCCAAGACCCCAGCAACAAAGTTATATAGGCTTCCAACCTCAAACTAGCCGTTGCTCCACAAAATCAGCTTCCTGGGCACACTGACCGGATAGTCCGGTGACTGCCTGACCGGACAGTCCGGTCAGTGCAACTTGGTGCACAAATGGCTCTACCCCTGCTGAATCTCCAATTGACCGGACAGTCTGGTCACCTGACCGAACAGTCCGGTCCATTTTCTCTCTCCATTCCAGGAGCCTCCGTGAAATGCACCTCTTCTGCCTTCCCTGCACTCCTACTGACCGGACCGTCCAGTCTGTATGGAATCTCCTGCTGACAGAGTCCAACTCCTCTCGCTAAGTCCTGGAAAACTCCCATAGTGACCGTACAGTCCGATCTCCACTGACCCCTCTATCCGGTCTCTATGTCCAGAAGCTAAAACTTGTTGTCCTCACTTGACTTCGTTTCCTAGCTTCTCTGAACAGTTCCTTGGCTTCTCCACTGTCACCTAGTGCCTGTGATTTCACCGAGCAACCTTGCACATCACCGACTAGACATGACCTAAGAGAATGACCTAGACCCCCTTGATAGTCCAGTTTTTCCTATGAACTCAAAGCCCTAACAACTACTCAAGTGTACCAAACACTTGCACCATAGCTTGTTCTCTGCTTTGATCCATCTTCAACAACCCTTGGACTCCATCAAGTTCACAAGCCTCCATGCTTACGGTCATTGTCATCAATCGCCAAGGACACCGCCATCCATAAGATTTGCAATAGAGTTAAGAGATGATTCCTACATAGACAACACTCGTATAGATGTTAGCCCACAATTTCATAGTTGTCATCTATCACCAAAACATCCATACCGCGGGGATCCAATCATCAATGGTCATGAAGCTTATAGAAAGGTGTGGACCTACCTACCATTCATGCATCAGAATGGCTAGGTCGGGAGAACCCCCCCCCCCCCCCCCATTTGTAATATTGCTCAGTTCATAGATGCCCAAACATATATTCAGAACAAAGAAACTTGTCACCAGCTTCGTACTGACCTCGTGGAGCATATATGGGGATTATATGGTTCAGGCAGTGGACCATTTGCTCCAAATGCAAGCATATGAGTGTTCAAGCAAATTAGGTCAGCAAGCTTTTGTAGTGAAGCCATATATATAATGTAGCAGCATGTATGTAATCAGATAGTTGTAGAAGTAGCCATATATGTAATGAAGTAGCATATATTTAATGAAGTAGACATATATGTAATGAAGTAGCCATATGTGTAATGAAGTAGTATATGTGTAATGGAGTAGCCATATATTTGAGTTACCAGAACATTCTGTGGTAACAATTTATAATGCAATCTCATACAACGCTTACAAATTTCATTTCAGTTTCAATAG
This sequence comes from Eleusine coracana subsp. coracana, assembly GCA_032690845.1. Lineage (NCBI taxonomy): Eukaryota > Viridiplantae > Streptophyta > Magnoliopsida > Poales > Poaceae > Eleusine > Eleusine coracana. The sequence continues at coordinate 50,836,962 of CM064430.1, forward strand.
CTCATACAAGTAATTACAACATCTCATACAAGGAATTACAACAGCTCATACAAGGAATTACAATAGCTCATACAAGTTCAACCTCGCATACAAGCTACTTTATTACAACAGCACATACAAAGTTCATTTGAGATCACCAGCACATACAAAGTTTAACATAACATAAAACTCTCATTACAGAATCACATAAAAGTTCAATACGAAGGTGACTTCATGCAAATCCATGACGTTCCATGATCTCTCGCTGCATGCCAATGTAATAGTTCCTCAAATGTGGAGCAACCTTGTCAACGTCTACTCCTATGATTATTGCAGCTTCAGCAGACAGGAGTTGTGCCTGGGCTTGCATTGATGCATTCGTAGCCTCTTGTTTCCTAAGAATTAAATTCTCCTCACGCTGCTGCTTCTTCAAATCAAGCATCTCCCTTTGAAGGATAAGCTTCTCATCTTTCCTACTAAGGATCTACACCATGGCCGGCCCTGACTTTTTGGTGGCCTGGGGCGAAACCAAAAATGGGAGCCTTTATAGTTGTTGATCAAGCATAGAGACAACATAATAATATATATCAAACTATATTATTTTTTTAATATCAAAATACGTTTCCTCTATCAATAAGACAATAATAATTTTAAAATACAAAAAATACCCTCAGCTTGTTGATACACAACTATGGTCAACTCATCGGTGTTTCTTGAAGGGTCTGGTGTTTTAAAATACTTATCAATAACACATTTATGTGATTCAATCAACTCATCTTGATGGTTTTTTTTCTTTTCTCATTGTTAGATGAATACTTTCTAATGGAAGACATGAGAATATGATTCAATCGAGTCTACAATGTGAAAAGGAAAAATAAATAATTATCAAATTATTTTGTATATATCTAACTGAATATGCAAGAAGATCAATTAGGATCAAAGAAGATTTTGAACCTTGAGGGCTGGAGCACCGGAAGAGATCGATGGTGCTGAACTGCTTATGCTACTCGCTACTCAGGCGGACTCCGGCAATGGCAAATTTTCAAACGGCTGATCGGTCTTGCCGAGTCATGCGTGGCTGCGTGCGTGTACGAGTATGTCTACTGTCTACGATAGTTGAGGCGGCGTCGAGGCAACGAACGATCGTGGGTGCTATTCCTGCTGGCTTCCTGCTCCGCGTGTAACCTAGACGTTCTCACGTTCATGGGCCTGGATTAGCACCATAGGCCATAGCAGGCCTGCGAGGCCAGCACTTAAAAGTTAAATACCTAACACTCCAGGGTGCTAATCCAGATTGGGGCCCTTGGTTTTTGGGAGCCCAGAGCGGTCGCCCCTCCCACATTGGCCCAGGGCCGGCCCTGTAACCGCCCTGCGCACTGCTTCAGCCAGCCGATAGTTGAACATTGTACACGTTTGAGGAGAGAGGTACTCTATTTTTGGATCGCCTCTCTCCTCATATGCAAACCGCCTGCCCGGTTTGCAATACCTGTTGGACACCGATTTCCAGTGCATAGTAGTGTTCTAATAGCCATTTTGCCTTTGCCTCCCATGATGCCTAGTGCTGTTTGACTCATTCTTATAACTCCAACAAGGGCAGGCTATTGTATTTTTGCCTCTCCAAAGGCTACTGTGCATGACCAAAACATCTCCAACAAGGAGAGGCAACCGTGAGCTATTTTGCATAAGAGGAAAGAGGTAAGCCAAAATTGAATCTCTCTCTCCTCCAATGCATGTGTTCGGTCACGTGGGAGGTGAAGCAAGCGTGAAGGCGGACGTCGAGACGGCGGCGCGCGGGAGGCAAGCACGGAGGCGGAGGCCCGGGAGGGCGAGCGCGGAGGTGGACGCCATGGCGCTTGCACGGACCTCAACGCAGTGGGCGCGGAGCTCGGCGGTGCGGGCACGGATCTCATGTGGAGCTCGGTGGCGTGGACCACGCAAGGGCGCAGGAGCTCGGCAGGCGGAGCTCGAGGACCATGCGCGGAGGCGGAGCTTGGCGGGCACAGAGGAAGGGTGGTGCGTGGGGCCAAGAAGGAGGCGCGGGCGCACGGGAGGGAGGCAAGCGGCGGAGTGGCTGGCGGTGCAAGGCGAGCAGCAGGTCATTTGCCTCTTCAAAATGACTTTGTTGTTGGAGAACACGGGATATGCCTCTCCCCAAAGTTACTGTAGATGCTAGACAAAAGTTGATTTATTTGCCTCTCCAAAATAGCTATCCTCGTTGAAGTCAGCCTAATTAGTTAGCTAACACGTTCTACTCTTTTTCACGCTAGACATTGATACTGAAAGAGTTTGTACCGCGTCTGAAATGGGGTTTTGCACGTTCTAACTGCACATCTTGGCTGTTGCAGGGCCGAATTCACATCCAAGCCTTTTTTGTTGGAACAATGGAACTTCTTCCATGTATGGTCATCGATCGGTGTGGGCATGAAGTCGCTTCTCATGCGTCAATGAAAAGAGCCAAGGGAATGTGCTTTACAGCTAAAGCACCACTACGCACGCATCAGCAGCACGCTCACTTTACGTAGGCAAAGAGAATTTCGAGCAGCCGTCTTACGGAAACATCAAACAACGGCACATAATACTCTCGGTGCTTTTTCTGTAATATATATTTTCACCCTGTCGGGAATACGAGAATACTTATATAGGCATCATATATATGTGAAAAATATATTTTCACGTGTATGGGTATATAAATTCTTAACTTTTACTATTTTTTGTACATGCGACACACACGTGCGATATTATATTTTTACAACATATACTAACAATGTTTTATTAAAAGCCACATCAACCATCTTAACTTTCTTGCTTCGAGTTGTTTCTTTTTCCAACATAGCTCTCTATCGTAGATATGACACCCATGGTGTAGTGACTGAGGTAGTTTACAAAAGAAAACAAAAACAGAAAATAACAAATCAAAAACACAAATGTGAATTTATTTGAAATCGTTGCAAATCTGACTTGAACTAGAACTGCAACTTTTCACATGTAAGTAACCCAAATATATTTCATACTCTTAATCTATGTATCAAATGAGAATTTTAGAGAATTTTTTATGATTTTACCTCATGGGTAAGTAAGTCAAATATTTCCAACAAAGTTCAGAAACAAGGTTGTTTCAAAAATTCAAATTACAATTTTTGTAAAGATTCACTGAACCAGATCATGCTCATAATTAAGATCCAATCTTTATGAGCAACATATAATTTTGGCATGATTTAATAAGGTAAATAACTACTACATTTGGAATTTTTAGCAAATATCATGTTTTTAGCAAATTTTAGCCTTAACAGCCAAGCAAATTTGAAATTATTTAAATACTGCATAATCAGGGCCGGCCCTGACTTTTTGGTGGCCCGGGGCAGAACCAAAAAAGGGAGCCTTTATAGTTGTTGACCAAGCATAGAGGCAACATAATAATATATATCAAACTATATTATTTTATATCAAAATAAGTTTCCTCTATCAATAAGACAATAATAATTTTAAAATATAAAAAATACCCTCAGCTTGTTGATACACAACTATGGTCAACTCATCGGTGTTTCTTGAAGGGTCTGGTGTTTTAAAATACTTATCAATAACACATTTATGTGATTCAATCAACTCATCTTGATGGTTTTTTTTTCTTTTCTCATTGTTAGATGAATACTTTCTAATGGAAGACATGAGAATATGATTCAATCGAGTCTACAATGTGAAAAGGAAAAATAAATAATTATCAAATTATTTTGTATATATCTAACTGAATATGCAAGAAGATCAATTAGGATCAAAGAAGATTTTGAACCTTGAGGGCTGGAGCACCGGAAGAGATCGATGGTGCTGAACTGCTTATGCTACTCGCTACTCGGCGGACTCCGGCAATGGCAAATTGTCAAACGGCTGATCGGTCTCGCCGAGTCATGTGTGGCTGCGTGCGTGCACGAGTATGTCTACTGTCTACGATAGTTGAGGCGGCGTCGAGGCGATGAGCGATCATGGGTGCTATTCCTGCTAGCTTCCTGCTCCACGTGTAACCTAGACGTTCTCATGTTCATGGGCCTGGATTAGCACCATAGGCCATAGCAGGTCTGCGAGGCTAGCACTTAAAAGTTAAATACCTAATACTCCAGGGTGCTAATCCAGATTGGGGTCCTTGGTTTTGGGGGGCCCAGGACGGTCGCCTCTCCCGCACTAGCCCAGGGCCGGCCCTGTGCATAATTCCATTTTACAAAATGACATCATCAACTTTTAGTTAGTCCAAACATTTATCTGCATGGATGTGAAACCCTTTTTAAATTTGGACTTTGTTTGATACCCTAAATTTAATTTACATTGTGCCTCAAAGTTAAGGAAGATCCCCAGACTTGAAATGCTCGTGTTTCCTAATCAATGAGCCATTTTCAGAAATCCATATCTCATTGATCTCCCAATGCATGTACTGCATTTATAGACCTGATTGATCTACAAAGATTACCCTTTAAGATGGTACTATTAGTTTACCCAAAAACAATCTTTTAAGTGCTCCAAATCTTGGATTGAAAACACCTATGCAATACTATTTTCTGGTAATTTGAACTGAGTGGGGCCCATCTATCAACCTCACGGTGCACACTGGCACTGTGTGCCGCCCACGGCGCCGAGCCAACGCACGCCGTGTGGGTGCCGTCAAGCGGCCGAAGACCCTCGCTTGCCAGGTCTATGTCCGAACGCTTCCCCCCTCCGGATGCCATCCTCCCCATTTCCTCCTTCTCCCTCTCATTTTGTCTGCTCTCTTCCCCTGGCCGAGCCACCATTGCCGCCAAGGAGCTTCCCCCAACACGTTGCTGCTCTGCTGCCCTCCGCCATTGTTCGACAGTGCACGGAGCTCCGTATAGGTCTTCACCCCCCCCCCCCCCCCCCCCCCCCCGCGTCCCGCACGAGCTCGCCGCCTTCCCCGCTCCAACCATGGCGAATCGAGCCGGTTCCTCCCGACCTCCGACTGCCGCCCCACCGTCCCATTCATCCTACATGGTGAGGCATTCTTTAATTCCTCTTGTTGGAGTTCCCTTCTCCTCCTAGAACGCTTATTTGGCTAACTCTGCCGTTGTCGTTTGCAGCACGCCGCCAGGAACGCCTGCCACCGTCGTCGTTGTCCGCCGCCTCGGTCCGTCCCCTGCCTCACTTGTTAGAACCATGCCAAAGAGACAATAATCTGTTGCCGGCGAGATTTCAGGCACACACATGCACTCACAACTCACGTGAACACCTTGTATATGATCTGATTTGGTGCTGTAATATACAGCGTTTACCTCTCTATTGCTTTGTTTATATAGTCTAATACAAGGGAAAGTAAAGATGGCTTTCATAAGCCAATACAAAATTGAATAATCAACTACCTAAACTAAGTTGCTAACTATAAAAAGTAAACTACTAATTATAGCAGGCAAGGATTATTTCCTACAATCTCCTCCTAAACCTTGCGTCTGCTCAATGTTGATCAGACCGATCTTGGTACACAGCTCATGAAACTTGGTCTTGCCAAGTGGCTTCATAAGAATGTCATCAAGCTGTTCCTCGCTCCTGATGAACTCGACACAGATCAAGCCTTCTTCTGCAGTCCCCCAGATGAAGTGATATTTCACTCGAATGTGCTTGCCTGTTCGTGGAGAACTGGATTCTTGATTAAAGTGATGGCGGATTTGTTGTCCACCCTTAGCATTGGTACTCCTTCCGCCCTTCCCTGTACTTCAGATAGCACACGGGTGAGCCACAATGCTTGACTAGCAGCATTTGCTGCTGCTATATACTCAGCCTCACAACTTGACTGCGCCACCACCTTCTGCTTCATGGACTACCAAATGATCAGGCTGCTGCTGAGGAAGAAGATCACGCCTGTGGCGCTCTTGCTAGCATCGACATCGCCGGCGTAATCGCTGTCACTAAAGCCAGTGAGCTTGGCTTCATCCTCCTCCTTTCGGCCGAACCAGAGTCCCCACTTCTAAGTCCCAGCCACATAATGCAAAATGCGCTTTACCACGATGAGGTGGTCCCCCCACGGATCCTCCAGGAATCGGCTAACAAACCCGACTGAAAATGCAAGATCAGGATGAGTGTTAACCGGATACCTCAGGCTCTCGACGATGCTCCTGTATGTCGTCGCGTCGACTGGCGGCTGCTCACTGAGGTTGCTCAGTTTGAGAAGTGTCTCCATGGGTGTTTGGTAGGGGTTGCACCCTGCCATCCCAGACCTCTCCAGGATCTTGCTGACGTAGGCACCTTGGCTTGGGGAGAACCCCTCGCGCTCTGCTTCACCTCAATTCCGAGATAGTAGTGAAGCAGACTGAGGTCACTCATCTTGAACGCGACCGCCATCTCCTCCTTGAAGGCCACGATGTCACTAGAGCACGAGCCGGTGATCACAAGGTCGTCGACATAGACCCCGACCACCAGCCGAGCATTGCCATTCTGCCTGACGTAGATGGCATGCTCCGACGGACTCCTCCTAAAGCTGAGCGACAGCAAGGTGCTGTCGAGCTTCGCATTCCAGGCGTGTGGCGCTTGATATAGGCCGTACAACGCCTTTCGTAGCTTGAGCACCTTGTGCTCTTGGCCGGTGATGACGAAACCGGTCGGCTACTCGACGTAGACCTCTTCCTACAGGTCCCTGTTGAGGAACACCAATTTGACGTCCATTTGGTGCACCTCCCACCCCTCGTGCGCCGCAAGGGCGATGAGCAGGCGCACCGAGTCAAGACGGGCCATTGGCGCGAACACCTTGTCGTAGTCGATGTCGTGCCGCTGCGCGTAGCCCTTCACCACGAGGCGCGCCTTATGCTTGGACACTGCCTCATGTTCGTCCCGCTTTACCTTGAAGACCCACTTCACGCCGATCACCTTGCGACCAGGTGGGAGGTCGGTGAGGCACCATGTGCCATTCTCCTCGATGGAGTCCATCTCCTCCATCATCGCCTTCCTCCAGCTAGGGCTGCCCTCTGCCTCGGCGAATGAGGCGGGCTTGTTGGCGCTCACCGCATAAAGCTCCTCCATCTGCAGTGCGCGCGGTGCGAATCCACGCGGCGAGGGTTGCCCAATGATGTCATTGATGCTACAGAACCAAAGAGGCGCGTCGTTGTCATGGTCGGCATCAAGGTCGTCGTTGTCGACATCGTCTGGCGGGCCAGGCTCCGACTCGCCTACTCCATCACCCGGAGGTGGTGACTGCTCTCCAGGTGCATCTCCTGCTGGTGCCTCGACCACCTCATCAATAGCTGGTGCGACTTGTCCCCAAGTGGTATACTCCACTGTGAACACATCGTCGTCACCAGCTGGCTCGTCATCGCCACCGCTGGTGCCCCAGTCCCACTGGGCTTGCTCGTCAAAAACCACGTCACGTGTCACATGGACACGCTTCACGATGGGGTCATAGGCGCGATACGCCTTGGAGCCACGCTCGTAGCCGACGAAGATCATCTTCCAACCATGGTCGTCGAGCTTCTTCAGGTGCGGTGTTGTGTTCCAGACGTAGACGATGCAGCCAAACGTCCGAAGGTGGTGCACTGTCGGCTTCTTCCCGTGCCACGCCTCAAATGGGGTCATCCCGTCCACGCTCTTCGTTGGGCAGCGGTTTAGCACGTACATAGCGGTGTTAACCGCCTCGCCCCAGAACCAGCCGGGGAGCCCCTTCGCCTAGAGCATGCTCTCGCTGTAGCCACCACCGTGCCATTCCAGCGCTCGATGACGCCGTTCTGCTGCGGGCTGTGGGGCATAGTGTGCTAGAGATGCACGCCCTCGCCCGCGTAGTACTCCGTAAACTCCCTCGCGGTGAACTCGCCACGACGATGAGTTTGGAGTGCCTTTAGCTTGACGCCGCACTCGCCCTCAGCTCACGCCTGGATCTCCTTGATGGCAGTCGTTGTACGATCCTTTGAAGGAATCGCGGCTACCCACATGTACCTGCTGAGTCATCCACCAACAGCAAAAAATACTTGTTACCTACGGGCGTCGCCGGTGAGATGGGCCCACAGAGGTCACCGTGCACCAGCTCGAGTCGCTGCTTTGCCCGGTACTCCGCTTGTGCTGGAAACGAAGTGTGCCTCTGTTTCCCGGCTTGCCATGCCTCGCACAGGTGACCGACCTGTCCGATCACCGGCAGGCCACACACTAGCTCCTCCCGAGCTAGCTTCCTCAGCGCCACCATGTTGACATGGCCGAAATGCTTGTGCCAGCGCCATGCCTCCTCATCACCGCGCCCGCGCACCGCTAGGCACAACTGTTGTGCCACCTTGAGCTGGATCTTGTATAGGCGGTTGCCAACACGTGCCACCTTCGCCAGCAACTTGCCACCAGGCTTGCGAACCATCATCACCCCATCGTCGATCTTGGTCTTGTAGCCGCTCTCATCGAGTTGACCGATGCTGATGATGTTCATCGTCAGCATCGGGATGTAGTACACTCCAGGGAGTGACTGGACCTCCCCGTTCTTGCATTCAAAGACAACAGTGCCCCGTCCTTCAATGTGTGCCACCGAGTCATCACCGAACTGCACGGTGCAGAGCAGCGCCGTCTCCAGCTTGGTGAAGGGAGACCTGGATCTGGTCATATGGTTGGTGGCGATTGTGTCTAGGACCCAGGTCTCCGCCTCCTGATCCTTCTCTTCTCCGAGATGGACGAACACCTTCTCCTCTCGAATCTCAAGTTGGGCGATGGATCCCGTCGACGCCGCCCTAGACCCGGCAACGCCATGCTCCAGGCCTACCTCCTGCAGCACCGAATCATCACTGGAATGCACGTCGACCACCGATGAGAGTGTTGGTGATGCCGTCATGAGCCAGAGCGAGGCCACCTCTTCATCTTGCGTAACGTGAGCCTGCTCCTTCTTGGGGTTTGACCTGCACTCTCAGGCCCAGTGACCCATCTTGCCACAGCGCCGGCATTCATCGCCTGTGGTCCGGTTTGTAGTCGGTGGCCCGCTTGGTGGACCACCACGCCCGCGCCCACGCCCGCGCTTGCCGCCGCCACCGCCGCGACGGTCCAGCCACTGCTCACGCGGCCGCTGTGTTCTTCCTCATGCTTCTTCCTCCGCGAGTTCCACTCCTTCTCCGTGAGGTACAGCTTGCCATCATGCTGCAGCGACGCCAGAGCTTCCTCGAAAGCCTCCTCGGCCTCCTTTAGCCGCCCTGTCAGATCGGTGACCGACATCGTCGATACGTCGAGAAGTGTCTTGATGGCGATCACGATCTGTTTGAATCATGGCGGCAGGCTTCGTAAGATCTTTGCCATGATCTCTAAATCCTTCAACTCCTCGCCTAGTGTGTTGATGTGCGCCGCCATGCCCTCCAGACAGAGCGCGTAGTCCTCGACGGTCTCGCCGTTGCCGAACGTGGTGAGGTCGAATTGCCGGCGCAGCTGCTGCGTCGTCGATCTCTTCATGCGATCATCGCCAATCCTCATGGTTGCGATTGCGTCCCAGGCCTCCTTGGTCATCTCCTTCTTGGCGATCGTCGGCACCATCTCCGGTGGTACCGTGCTACACAAGGCGTCGAGCGCCATCATCTCCTCCTGGGCATCGGCGCCGCCGTTCTCGATGACGTTCTATAGGGCTCTGGCCTTCAACTTCACCTTCATGAGCAGCGCCCAATCGGAGTAATTGGTCTTGGTGAGGACGGGGTAGCTAATCTCGCTGCTCACCTCACGAATCACCCGCTGGATCATGACGCCATCGCCGGAGGTGTCGCCAGCCTTCTTGTCCGACATCTTCACGCCTTCGACGAACCTAGCTCTTGATGCCAATTGTTAGAATCACGCCAGAAAGACAACAATCTGTTACCGGCGAGATTTCAGGCACACACACGCACTCACAACTCACGTGAACATCTTGTATATGATCTGATTTGGTGCTGCAATATACAGCGTTTACCTCTCTATTGCTTTGTTTATATAGACTAATATAAGGGAAAGTAAAGATGGCTTTCATAAGCCGATACAAAATGGAATAATCAACTTTCTAAACTATGTTGCTAACTATAGAAAGTAAACTACTAATTATAGAAGGTAAGGATTATTTCCTACATCACTCGCCTTGGTTAGCCTTAGCCCTCCGCCTCTGCCTGTCGGAGACCCCGGAGCGCCTCCACTGTGCGGCCGCCATCGCGTCGTCCCGCGCTCGCACGCGCACGAGAGCGCCCAGCTCTGTCCTGGCCAGAGCTCAGTTTGGGCCAAGATGGCCTAAGGCCTCGACCCCGCCTAGGCAATATTTGGCCCAGGGGACTCCTCCCCACCCGCCAGACCTGTTGGGCCTGGGCAAAAGCGGCCCAATGACCGGAAAAGCTCCTTTTTATTTAAATATGCAACCAAAACAAATAGTTGCTACTTAAAAATTCATCCAAGAAATATTTACTAGGAATAAAAATGCACAAAAATACTTTTTGGTCTCTTGGAACTGTGTATTATTTTAATGAAATACTGAGACACACCTTAAGCACATATTTATTTATGCATGTATTTTATGATTGGGAATGGAAATAAAATCATGAATAATTATAAGAGAATAATATAAGTCTCCAATTTTGTGATTCATCATTTCCATGTATCTCACCAAATGACATACTTAAATTCCAAGTATTTTATCAGTAATAATTATTTTAGTGTTTGCATCATTTTAATTATTATAAATTATTGGTGCATATTCTTGCCATAAGTTTTAGTGCAAAAATCTTTCTTGTGTCTTACACATCCTGTATTTTTCTCCTTAGTATTTATATTCGAGAACCATGCTTAATAATAAAAGTGTTGCTTTATTTCTAATAATAGCAAGTTTGTAATTAGTCCTGACTTGAACACATGTGTTAACATGCAAGCATTTAGATACCTTATTCTCTGCATTTCAAAATTTTATTTAGGGTATGTTGCCTCTCACCATCTTGATTATGCTCATCTAGTTGGTTAAACCTGGTTCATCAAACACCTTTCACATTTCACGATACTAAAAGAAGACAAAAGAAGAAATCACTCATGTCCTTCTCTAATATACACCCCTTAGTTATAGCATGCATTTATTGAGGAAGTGTCATGAATCCTCTCTATCCTTACTTGCATTGCATTTCATCCAATAGGACTTAACGACGGAAACTTGAAAGTGGATATAGTTCCAGAGGAGCCTGAGCTGAGATTAACCCCCCTGAGAGTGCTAACATTGATCTGAACCAAGGAAAGCCTCGGTCGCTTTCCTAATCAAAAGATAGGAGAGCACCCCTTCTCCTGAAGTTACGGGGGCACTCCTATGTTTCAAAGCTTTTATTTTGTATCACTTGTATGTGTGTCATGTATTGTTTATTACGTGTAGAAAAATGATTGAAGCCTAGTTGCATGTAGGCAAAACAAAATCTTGTGGTATGAGTCTACTTATACAGCCATTCATTAGATTTTACAATGCTTAATATCGTGTCATCGGTAGTAAAATCAAGTGGTACGGAGACTACTCCATATAGGATGGTTCGGGAATTTTACTAGTTAAACTTTTACATAAAGATGGATTAATTGGAGACTGAATTGGGAAGTGCATGTGTAGGTTAGCCCTTGTTTGCCATAACCCCGTTTGTGTCGATTAAGAATCAAATTCGAGTGTGGTCCTATTGAACAAGTTTGAATAGTACTAAGTGCATGCTGCTGATATGGGTACTAGTAAACCGATATAGCATGATTATTATAGTAGTTGGACAATCCCTCATCATTCTTTGGGAACGATCATTCATAAGTGCATGGTGGCATTTGGGTGATATAAGTGGTGGAAGGGTGCATGGTCTAACCATGGATACCGGGTATCGCATGGAGGACATGTACCCGAGAGCGCATGAAACCTGGTCTGACTCTATGGTGATCTCGCGAAAAGTTATCGTACGTGACTCTGGGAGTGCGCATGCGCCGTGTATATGGGTTTCTCCTATAGGATATAAATCAATTCGAGTCATCATCCCTCGCGGTTATTAAGTACCACTTGTGATCGCTATCACATCGAAGTAAAAGTGAATGATGATAATGATGATGATGTATTTCTATAAATTGTATGATAACCATGTTTGCTTTAGTATAGATGCACAATATTTATTTTATGCAAAAACTCTATTAACTTGGCTAAAATCTAAAAATAAGGATAAATTATTAATACTGTTTTTTACCATTATTTTTATAACCTTTGGTCAGCCCCATGCATACTAGGTGTCGATCTTAGCGTGTTATTTTGACGGGTAAGTCATGCTGAGTATTAGTTGTTAGGGGAAGAATTAAATAATTTTGATATAATTAGAAATCAAATAGAATTCCAAAATATAAAGCTAAAGAATCACAATTCTGAATCTGAAATACTGTAACATTTGTATTATGTTATGGAAATCTTAGAAACCTTGACAGCTCGCAGCTCCAACTCTTTTTAGGCAACCATGCCTACCAGGTTACCTTGTCTCTCCCCACGGATGGGTGATTGATATTGATCAATAGTACAATTTCAGGTCGGAAGCGACACTAGAACCCATAGGAGGAGGATGACAACACCAGATTGTCAATAAAACATGCGTGCGGCATCAGTGTTGAGAAGGCAAAATAGTTCTCGCACTATTCGTTGAGATTACACAAAAACCTACGATCATCACCGGGATTTCCATGAAGACACCGTCAGGCAGTAGACCAGTCCTGTACAGACCAGTCCAATACAGCATTCTGCAGAAACCAAAAGATAGAACATGTGAAGTAAATAATATTGGCAATCACCAAGAACAAAAATTCCGCAGAAAGAACTGCACAAGATCCCTGTCCCATCCGATTCCGCCCCCAATTTCTACAATTTCTACAGGCAATGATGGGCAGCCCCAAGACTCTGCAAGAACAGAACAACGCAACGGATCATGGACTCAAGAGAATAAAAACGGGAAATCGTTCCAAGAAAACACTCAAATAACCCTAGCTAGATTCCATTTACATTCTTCCAAGAAAACGTTAATCCCCCATTCCATACTCTGGCGCGAGAATCATCTAATTGACCCCATTATACTGTCGGTGGTGCAAGAACCAACAGAGTAATGCCCGCTCAAACAACAATGAGGAAGTATAGCGGAGAAAGACTCACCCGCCGATGGCGTTTGCTAACGGGCGACCCTTCTTCTCGGATCTGGCCACGGCAGCAACGAGCAAAACAATTGCCGCGCAGATGACAAACTCCAGAGAGGAGACAGGGGCGATATCGACGCGCTCTCCTGTTACCTGGATCAGTGGGGGCGGCGGCAAAGGCACTCGATGTGGAGGGAGCGGAGGTAGCACAGGCAGTACCGACGCTTGAAGGATTCTTCTTGACCCACGATCGCTCCTTGGAGCCGCAACAACCACATGACGAAGGAAACACAGGAAATCTCGGAAGAAAATTAGTGTGAGAAATTCATCGAGACGGAGGAGGCGTTGTGGTCAGCGTGGTGCGAGAAGTCATGGCGGAGGGACCGGCCGATATAGTGGTTGATGGAGGTGGTCAGGAGAGGAAATCGATCTCCTTCAATCAAATGATTCGTCAATTACACGTGAAGGAAATGTTAGTGCGCTGTCTGCGGGCGGCTACATAATTTCTTCGGCGGGAAAAGTGTTAAAAAACCGGACGACACTCAATTGAACAAAGCGTAACATATCGGTGCTAGACCCATTAATCAGATGGCAATGCTGTTATTAAGTGGGGAATCAAAAAATTATGGACCCATAATTCAGTTCAGATCATGAACTGAAATCTTAAAACTGGATATACACTCAGGTAAAACATATTAGACACGAAATTTAGTTATAGATTTGTTATATAAATATCAATTAAAGAGCTGTTTAACTTTTAAGAGTTTTCGCATTATTTATATAATTTCTGAATAAGAATACAATTATTAAACATCTACAAGGTTATTTTCTTGTTTCGAGTGAGGATAGTGTATCCTACGACTTGAGAACACACGGAGATAGACACGTAGGTACAGAGAGCAAGGGTTCATTGCACGTCATTTTAAATTAGTTCAAATCGGATTTCCAGACAAAAAAAAAAGGAATTTACTAATTTTTAGCTGACTAAAAATTTAAGGTAACTTTCAGTCACCTCTTTAAACCATTAGATCTAGATCCAATGGTTTTAGTTATTATATAAATAATTTAAAAAAAATTAAAACTCAAATAAACAAATCATTGATTGAAAACTTTCAATCTATGAAGCATGAAAAAAAAAATCCTGCTAGTTGTCTTTATCCAAGGAAAGTTAAAGCAAAAAGAAAAATCAGTGAGTTTGAACAAGTCTTTCAGTAACTCGCAGTCTCACACCTCTCACGCGCTTTCACACCGGCACACCGATATTTCCACCACCTGATCCCTCTCTGATGCTCGATCCCCTTCCTCCCCTCGCCGGAGCGGAGCTCTCCAGCTGGAAATGGCCTCGCTGATCCGATCGATTGTCCGCCTCTTCGTCGCCATGCGGCCGCCGACGCGGCTACCCGCCATCGCCGACGACATCCTGCAGGAAATCTTCCTCCGGATCGGCTCCTTCGCCGACCTCGCCTGCGCCTCCTCCGCCTGCTCCACCTTCCGCCGCATCATCGCCGACCGCGCCTTCCTCCGGCGGTACCGCGCCCTCCACCCGCCGCTCCTCCTCGGCTTCGTCTACTCGGCGCCCGCGGACTTCCAACGGGCCGAGGCGCCCCACCCCAACTCCGCCGCGGCACACGTCCTCTCCTGCGCCGCCGGCTTCTCCTTCGACTACCTCCCCGCTGGTCTCTGGAATCGATGGGATCCCTGCGACGTCCGCGACGGCCGCGTCCTGCTCAAAAGCAGCCCTGAGCGCTACAAAGGCGTCGTCCTGGCGGAACTCGCGGTGTGCGACCCTGTTTTCCAGAGGTACCTGCTGCTGCCTCCCATAGCCGACGAGCTACTCGCTTCCGTCGAGATCGAGGACCAAGATCTCCTCTGGTTCCTTCCCCGCCTTGTGCCTTCCGGAGAGGAAGACGATGAGACGTCATTCAAAGTGATTGGTTGGACGTATTGCAACACAAAGATAGTGGTTTTTGTCTTCTCGAGATGCTCTGGCAGCTGGATTGTTGGAGCTTCTATCTGCTGGGATGCTCTGAACTTGAACATGCCAGACTATTACGACCAAACCTGTCATTACGCGTATGGCTGCTTTTTCGGGAGAGTGGGAAGAGAGGGAAACCGGTTGCTGAAGCTGGACATGAGTAGGATGGAGTTCTCCGTAGTTGACCTCCCGCTTCACCTCCCTCCTGAACTCTTCGATCCCCGTATTGTTCTGGCAGAAGCAGGGGAAGGCAGGCTTCTGATGTTTAGTCAGATATGTGGAGGCGCGTCTCTGGATTACACCACTCTGCAGAACGAGAGTGAGGAGGGTGCTAATGTGTGCGGTACGGTTCCGCTGCCCTCCAATTACAAGTGTTCCATCAAATGTGCTGCTGGAGGATACATTTTCCTGGTAGGCACTAGGAAAGGCCGAGGTGCTTTACGTGCGGTTTGCTTCTCACTTGAGATTAGGACTTTGAAGATTGAGAGGGTCAGTGATATAAGGTTATTGAAGCATTGTCATATCTACCCCTATTTTGGGTTCCCGGTGTCCATGTCCCCAAGAAGGATATGAAGTGGTAAGCTGTTTATCATTGTCTTATAGTTGTCAGCTTCAATTCCACTGTTACTTTTGCAAGTGTGGAAGTGCACGAATAAGTTTGTGTTTTCAGTGTGCACGAATAGGATACTAACAGCACTTCAAAAAAAAAAACATACTAATAACAAAACTGAACCTGATATCTAATTTACCTATGCCAAAGTATTTATGACTGTTCCATTATCTCGATCTGTCATTATAAAGATACTGAAAGTAGCCTCATCATTGCCTTCAAATATATTATACAATCAACTGACCTAGCACCTCAACCACACGGCATTCTGTTAAGCAACTTGACCTAAAAAAAGATACAGAGAACACGTGCATCTAGTTTTTTTTACATATTTTTGTTATGATTGTTTTCAAAAATTTAAAATTTTGAATTTTGACTCATCGAAAACTGTTCATCTGGTGAAATTGGACCGGGCCGTTGAAAACCTGTCGAAAATTGTGGTTTTCGGTGAAACCGGCCTGGCCCGATTTCACCGGATGACCGGTTTTCGATGGTTTTTGAATCCATGGCATTAAGTCGATTTCAGCATGTACTCGCTGTTTTAGTTTTTATGAGGAACTCTTCTCTCCACATAGTATAATCATTATTGTGTCGTGGCAGCGTCTGAGATTTCTGTTATATTAATTTTGGTTGCGTGCAATCAGAGAATCATTTACATGATTCCTTTTTTTCATGATAGTGCTAACATGATAATTAAATTTGTTTATAGAGAATACCCCCTCCATCGCATCGGCGGAGTAGTAGTAGTATATACGTATAGGTAAAAGCTAGGATTGACTGCATAAGTAAATGCTTTGGAGCTTTGTGAATTTTAACTGTTTGCTAAACATTATAATGTAAAATGATGATGTATACTACATTTATGCATTTATGGGCAAACTACTTTTAAGTTGTTGAGTTTAAATCATAATCTTGTCCTGAAACTGCGGAAAATAAATGTGTACATTGTATCTGCGATTGTGCTTTCTGCATTCTAACAGAACCAAGTTGCAGCGTTCCATTTGCATACAACTCATCGATTCTATGGTGCCATGCCGCTTGCTGAGAGCTAGATGATGGACAATGGTGGATGGATACATCTGTTCTGTGTTGCACGAATATTGATTGTTTCTGAGTTATAATGTGGTGTACTCATATTCTAGTCCTACGAGGTTTTGGAACTTTAGCTGATCACCATCCAAGTGTCATGTGTAAATATTACAGTTAGTATAAAATGTAGCAAAGACATATCCCACTCGACTTCATATATGTATCGAGTGCCATTAATTATGCAACAAGGTAACAAATGCTCGATGAATAGCTCATGATTTTTCTTTGCTATCAGTTAATAATTAAAAAATGGTCGAGCTGGATTCAGACTTTACGATCGCAAATTAACACTTCCATCATTGCACAAGGCTATGTGCAGGGTTTTTGCTTATGCTGAAAATTGTTTATGTTCTAGTTTATATGTCTAAAGTGTTTATTCAGCTTATGTGGCTTATTGTATCATAAACAATCAATCCGTTTGGCAAATGACTTATTTTACAGCTCATCCTAGGAGAGGTGGTCCATATGCTGGAAAAACAAGATTTTTTTTCTTATGGCTTATAGTATAAAAGAGGTTTTAGCTTATGATTGCTTATTGCAATATAAGTGTTTATGTTTTCAACCTATTTGGCAGAGCTCATGGCTTATGATAACTTAAGTTGCTCAATAAGTTGTTGCATAAGCTCTACCAAACACATCCTTAGTGGTTGAAGAGTGATTAATTGGACTACTAGTTTGAGGGTGTGCACAATCATTCTTGCTTAAATGTTTGGGAAAATTGCACCATTGCCACTAATTTTATACCACAATTCAACCACCGCCCCTCACCACCTTACCTGCTACCCGTGGGAACTTACAGTAAGATAGTAAAATTCCATTTCAATTTAGTTTGTTTGATGCTCTTAAGAGAGAAGCAGCATTTGTTAAAACAACATTACGATTTAGTTTCATTGATGCTCTTAACTGAGAAGCAATATTTGCAAAAAGGAAAATCCTACATGCGAACGAATCGTGGAGATGGATGAGAAGCCAAAACTTTTTTATTCTGGAGTATCCAGTGGAAAATTGTTCCTATAGAATGATCTTTGCAATTTTGATATTTTTCAAAGAATGCCAATGTCCATTATTGTGAAGAACAAACCTTAAAATTTTCATATCAATCTTGGAGACATTGATGGTAGGAAATCAAAATATGGACAGCCATGTAAATAAATACAACTCATCTGCATGACCCTCTCGAGTCAAGGTTTAAAGACTTAATATCAAGCGAGTAATATGTCTTTGTTTCATCTAAGGCTTGGACTTTCTTCTGATCAGTTTCTAGGAAAATGTAGCCTTGAGGTGCTCCAACAATACACAAGTAATCATGGACTGCTAACAGGATTGCATTCTTCATCTGCCACTCATTGGGTAGCTAACTGCCATAATGGTAACAGTTGAGAAATTCGCCATAGCGGAGAATGGGACTAAACATCCCAAGTATGCCTTTCCCGACCTAGAAAACAACAACAACACGCTTCAGCTCGGATCCCAAAGGGAGGGAAACAACGGAGAGCTCCATAGTACTGATTTCGAGTTTGAGCAACTTGTTCTCCAATTCAACTTTCTAGAAGAAGCAGTCATAGGCATAGGAGTGACACATGAGCAATGGACAAGGACAATCTTCTCGATCCTCTCAGGATGGCAATGGGTACCCATCAACCGATACCCGATGGGTTTTTACCCTATTAGGGTATGGGTTTGGGACTCTTTATCTTTCCATGGGTTCATTAATGAGTTATTCTCACTACCCATTCGATAAACGGGTATGGGTCCATTCTCTCATAACCCATATCCATTTACTCATAGGGTCCCATGAATTCAATTAATATGTGGTTTCTAATTAATTTTTGTGATATTATGGTCATAGTGAATTATTTGTAATAGCTAGTAGATCATCATATTGGAAACTGCTATTCAATGTAAAAATTGCAAAGAATTGTCTTTATTTGTACTAAATGTGACCCATACTATTGAATGGTGACTTTTTTTACTTTCTTATTAGTGGGTATGTGTAACCCAATGGGTACCCAAACCTATTTGGATATAGGTATGGGAAAAATTGAGACCCGACATGGGTATGACTGTGGGTCATGTATGACTCTTTTTCCTATGGGGATGAGTACCCCATCCCCCAATGGGCAATGTACCCATTGCCATCCCTTGTCACCTCAAGCCTAGGGTATCCCAGTTGTAAGATTTGCCGATAGTCCATCTACTGGAACCAGAATCAAAGAACAAAAGGACTACCAAATCTATGAAATAGCTTATCATGACGATCACTCTAAATGACTCCTCGTCCTTTTTTCTGCACAAGGGGCGAGCACAACATCAACACCATCGAGATCGTTGACATTGTTGCACCAGAGTATGGAAGGCAACTTGATGTACCGCTGAGACAATGGGTCTCAAACAACCAAGCAAGTCTAGCAAGACATTGTCTTTATCTGTACCCCTGCACTCAAAGAGGACGCGACCATCACAAACGTCACAGGTGTACCAGCAGTCCAATTCAAGCTACATCCAGACAGTTGAACTTGGCCAAGCCCAATGCCAATGCGCCAATTCCAAACCGAGTTCTGACATCCAAATGGACCCTATGGGTGTGGAAGCTCCTAGCCTGGATGTTGCCGTAGAGTCAGGCCTGGGCAAGCCAGCCTACTAAGCTGCAACTTCGGTTTTAATCATCTTGCATTGGTACATTAGATGTGCTGATGAGGCAGGCTTCACATTGTTAGTGATTGGTTGCTTGTATGGATTGATATGCTTACCTTGTATTAGAGGTCTTGTAGAGTTACCACCAATCCATGCAAATTTCACCTGTAGTATAGGCTTCGAATTGGCTGGTGGTGATTGGTCATACATTATACTTTGGTACTCAAACAGATCCCTCGGTCTAGCGTCTATCTCACGGGGGCCTGGCTTCAGAGAAACACTTTCATTTTTGGTTTCCCATGGTGTAGGTGTCTAGGGTCCTTTTGTATCATCAGAGCCAGGTCTAGAGAGGCATGCAACTAACCAATCACGGTGTAAGTCAAAAGATGCTACACCAACTAATGCAATGCATGCAATATCCACAAACCAATCACGTCCTAATCATCAGTTGTGAGCATGTAGGGTCACGTCCTAAGATAGAGGGAATCCCAATGCTTGTCATGCCATCAAAGATGGAAGTGATGGGTGCAATGCTTATCGTGCTAGTGGCTGTCGGAGAAGCAAGAGAAAAATAGCAAGGTCTTTCTTGAACGATAACACTTGATGTTTAGAGCCCAATCAAGGCAACTCCACCCTGTGCATGCTTGTCGAGGTCATCATCACAGTGTCATGCGCCTCAGAGAACCAACCTTAAAGGAGAAGGTATGTGTGGGGTGGGGGTGGGGGTGAGGGGAGGGGGAGGTGACAGACAAAGGTAGCTCGATTGATGGGTGTATCAACGACTCGATCCCTTTAGCCGATGTCATCGCCAGTACCCCACCATGGGGGAGCGACTCTCCATGGAGTGCTCCATGGAGTGGTTGGAGAGAGGAGCTAATAAAAGAAATAAAAAAAATGATCCCAGGAAACATTTAACTTTGGGTCTTTTGCATGATTGCCACTATTTTGTTCTTTATATTGTATGTTTGCCACTAAAATTTTTGAGTTGGCACATATGCCACTGATTTGCTTACGTGGCAGTTAAGTATGCCACTAGTTTTGGATGGTGGGATAACACCGTTATGTAGTAAATTTTTGGACATTTCTATCCCTAAATTTATTGGCATGGTTGCACTGGAATAAAACCAACACATAGAAAACACATCAGGCAATATTATATTTTCTTATTAACAACATACATGAGCGCCTAATCCTAAGGTTTTGAGGTGAACTAAACAAATCCAACCTCCGTGGACATGTATGGACCACACAACAAATTCAAAATCAGGAGGGAAACGTAGTCTTGTCTTTCTCTCCCACTTTGATTTTCTAACCAAAATTTCCAATTTTTTCATTCTCTAAAATTAACGACAACAAACAGTCCGTTAGTCCAGGGAGAAAAGGTTCTGTCGGTCACTAGTTGACCGACTAGTCCCTACCTGAAGACTAGTCGGTCTTTCAATAACCGACAAGTTTAGTCTCATGCCAAACAACTGACTAGTTGGTCAGTGGATAACCGATTACCTGCGGATAACTGATTAGCTGCTTTTTTGCATGCAAATAGTATAATAGGTCTATTGGTTACCCACCAACCGACTAGATGTCACTTATTTGCACAAGTCTCTCCTTTAACCTGTACCCTAAGCCGGACTCGTACCTCTCCCCAGCTTTGGCCTGTATCACTGAGTTGTGCCGGTGGTGGTGGTAGAACAGAGTCATCTCGTGCATTCATGCATCACTGCATGTTGCAGTTGTCTCTATGAACATAGTAGCATGTCTCACCACCATCCAAATAAGATATATATTTACATAGCGAAGGTAAATATGAGGTACAACTTATATAGGATAATACATAGTTAAATTGGCATTTATGAAGGTACAATCATAGAAGTCTAACATACCAATGCACCGGAAGAATCCCAAATGCATGGTTTAGGGAAATGAAACCATACATTAAGAATGGGCTAAGAGTTACAAACTCCACAGGAGGTGCATGTAGCGGCAATGTTCCCCTCTGCCCAGGTCAAAAGGAAATCGCCCTTCGCCCACCCCTAGCCCTTCTTCTTCCTCGCTCCTCCCTCCCTGTTCCTCCTTGCCGGTGAACCATAGAATTCCTTAGGGGGTTCGGGTTGTAGGGGGTGGGGGGCTATGTGCTGCCCAGCCATAGAGGAGGAGCTCCTCGGGGGGGGGGGGGGGGGGGGGGGAGGGGGGCACGAGCGGCAGAAAGGTGGTGGGCCGGGGTCGACGACGGGGGTGTCATGTTGCTGACTAGTTAGCGTGGCGGTGGTGCGGCGACGATGGATGCGGACGGCGCGGCGCGACGAGGCCGCCAGCCGCCGGTGGTGGAGGTGGGTGGTGGCACGGGCTCGGCACCTGAGTCGGAGGGGCGGAGGTCCGACGAGGCAGTGGCGACGGCCGGAGTTGAGGAAGACGGTGTCGAGTGTTGGGCTGTGGTGGGCCTGAGGTGGATGGGCCTGGGGGTGGGCGGAGAGAGTCTTGGAGTTGACAGGGGCGAAGAGTAGCAGGACCCGTGCATGTAGTAGCATTCAAGAATGATCGCTCAAAAATAATTAAGCTCATTCGGATGGATGGGGCCAGAGGCCCAATACATTTACCAGAGAAGGCCCACTTGACTGTTCACTAACACTAGTTCACTCCTTGGTCCTTGGCTCCTTGCTGCAGCAGCCAAATAGCCCAACTGACCCCCCAACTGAAGAAAATGGGCCGAAGAAAATAAAAAACAGCCCAACTGAATCAACTGACCAAACACTCGATCCGCTTCCTCTCTACGAGAGTCGGGAGCCTCGCCGGCAATGGCATTGCCGATTCGCCGGACCTCTTGCCGCCTCGAAGCAATGGAGTCGCTGCGGCTCCCTGCGGCCCTCACGGACGACCTCCTGAGGGAGATCTTCCTCCGCGTCGCCTCCCCCGCCGACCTCGCCCGCGTCGCCGCCTCCTGCGTCTCCTTCTGCCTCCTCATCACCGACCCGTCCTTACTCCGCCGGTACCACTTCCTCCACCCCCCTCTGCTCCTCGGATTCATCGACTCCGATGGCCTGCACCCCGTCCCAGCGCCCCTCCCGAACGCTGCCGCTTCCCGCAATTTCGCCCGCACCGTCGACTTCTCACCGTCGACTTCTCCTTCGGCTACCTCCCTCGCCACGGCAGTATGGTCGATGTCCGCGTCCGCCGTATCCTCGTCGAGCTCTTTACTTGCAACGAGTCCTCATACGATGGGACCTCACTGTTTGCAACCCTGTGACCCAGCAATACCAACTGGTGCGTCCCATACCCGACGACTACTCGCCTCTGCCCAGATCCAGACACGCAACATCATTAACATCCAGACTTTTCTTGCCTCTTCTGAAGACGACGAGGAGACATCATTCAGTGATGCGCTGCATTCTTGACAGGGGTGGTGCTATTTGTCTTCTTTTCATGCTCTGCCTGCTGGATTGTCGCTACATCGACCAGCTGGGATGCTCTCAGGTTGGATGTTCGAAAAGTCTCATACCTGCCAGGATTCGCGCCGATACGTGTATGGCTGCTTCTATTGAAAACTGAACTGCATGGACAAGTTGCTCAAGCTCAACATAGGTACAACGAAATTTTCCCCTGTTGACCTCCCACCTGACCACTTTGAGCGGAGTGTTGCCATTGTGGAGGCAGTGGATTAGTGAAGACCCACCTCCCATCTTGCTATGTTAAGTCAGATTAGTGAAGACCCATACTTGGATTATTACACCTTCTCACAAGATTGCAGTAAGGATTTTTTTTTTCTCGAATACGTAGGAGAGCTACATATCATTGCATTAAGAGAGGAAAAAATGACCCCTTACAAACACCACCACCCCACTCCTGATCGAGCTGTGAGGGGTTGAAAAAACAACAAGTTTGTCTCTAAACTGGCACACGAAGAAGGGTGAGACCTGACCAAACCCTGACCACTAGGCTAACCTAGGGTACCCTCTCGACCTGAACCTGCAAGGCACCACAAATGGTGCTCCATATTAAACTCTCGAAAAGCTGATGCAATATTGGGCCTTTTGTTATCAAACACACAAGAGTTCCTATGTTTCCATAGGATCCAGGCACCCAAAATGGTGACCGTGTTAGTGCCTTCTCTCTTCTCCTTGGGGATGGCATAAGACAAATACAGTTCGATTGCCATCTTGTTACGAATATAAAATGATGGAACGCCAATCTGAAGGACATATTTTCCTTTATGGCTTGCCAAAAGTTGAGCATACTTCACATGATGCATGTTTTTGCACTTGATATTAAGACTTTCAAGGTTGACAGACTCAATGGAACATGCTACCCTGCAATTGATGCCCCTTATTTTGGTTTCACACCAATTATCTCACCAAAGAGGATTCATGGATATGAAATGGTAATATTTTGTGCTTCTCATCATGTGACTGATATACTCTATTTGTACTTTATAAGTATGGACTTTACAACTTTCACTGGCTACCCACTATACTTATACAATTTATAAACATTGTCTGAAGCATCAATTTTCAACGAATATAGGAGACCTACTTGGTATAGGTTTGTGGAACTCATTTTTTTCTAGTGCCTATCCTACTTCCAGTTTTTAATTGCTAATTATCTCATGACCATTAGAGCAAATTACCTCAGTGATAGTAGGCTTTATCAAGAAGTATTGTCAGACAGCAAAAACGTTGTCTGCTTGAACTTAGTTGCCCTTAAAATACTGACCTATGAGATAAGCCTTCTCTCAGCTATAGAGTTCTTTGGTTATAATGGGCTTCCCTTTGTTCATCTTGTGCATGTACCTGGACTCATCTATTTTCTCGCTCGAGCTAGCTAGATTCTGTTGTGAAGTAATTTTTGAAGCTTCATCTTATTTTTAACCTGCAAATTGATGATGATATTAATGGTGCACTGATAATTGCTGTATACACGTTTGTTTTAAGTCAAAACCTTTTCTCTGAGATTGAGTTAACTATCCTTCAAAAGTGCAACTTGTGCCTTGGCTGACATTTTAAAATTCACTGCTTCTGTAGAGGTGGTCTCTTTACTGCGTCTGTTCAATTGAAGCCTTTCAGGATTAGGTTTGCATCCAGCTCTTTGGCTTCTATGGTGTTGTGCTGCTGGTGTGGAGCGGTGGAGTAAGATGGTGATGATCCAGAAACCTTATGTGTTGCACTTCTACTAGGTGTTTTTATATATAATCTGTTTGGTCTGTTCAATCTATCAAAGACAGCTTCTCTATGCACTTGAAAAGCTCCGGTGCGGAGCAAAGGTAATGATGAGACAAGCCTTGCACGTAAACTAGGTGTTTCCTGGTTTATGTTGAATCCTCTTCAGTTTGTTGATCAAACTGGTCTATGCATTTTAAGTGCTACCACTCAGTCGCTGGATATCTTGTTACTAAATTGTCCGTGTATCCAGTATCAAGCTCCAATTGTTGTTGGTTCTGTATGTTACAAATCTGGAACTGCTGATGTACAATGGATGCTTGCCTCCCTAAGGTTATTCTATTATCCGTGTATCCAGTATCAAGCTCCAATTGTTGTTGGTTCTGTATGCGGTCGAGCATTTGTAGTGTGTTGTTCTTTCCTTACGTATTCTATTGTGTGGCATTCAGATTCATATTCCTGTTGTCTCATTCTGTAGTGTTTGTGTTTTCCTATGTGCTCATCTGTTTACTGCCTTGTATTATGAAATGTGAAATTCTACCTCAACAGCTTTACTTAAGATAGTACTTTTACACAATAATAATAGTAATAATTTGGACACTGGGCTCCTTGTGATGTCTCCAAGTGGCCGGCAGCAGCAGCATTTCCTTCCGTCTGTGGCCAAAACACGGCGCAATTTACAGGTTCAAATTGATGGCGCATGAAACATCAAATGGTAAGCTTATTCTGTGTCAGTCTACCATTTGGAATCTGTTCTACCAGGGAGAAGTCTTACAGAGCTAACCGGCTAGGACAATTGTGTCTAGACTTATCCTTTGTCCTTACAGTGATACTACGTGTAATTTTCAGTAGCAGGTATAAGGGGGTGTTTGGTTGAGATTTTGAGGCTGCTTTTACTTTCAAAAAAGCAAAAAGTTACCCTCACATCTCAACCTGCTTCCAGAAAAACTAGTGACTTTCGGTAGTTCAAAACCAACTATCGATCGTCCTGACATGACAATCCGTTTTGCTGATTTTTTGGTTGATTCTGGTAGCTCCCGGCTGTAGCTGCAATGCCACTGAACAAACGTGGGAAGAGGAAATTGATATCAGTTTTGTAGTCCTCATCCAACAGCAGCAACATTTTCTGTTCTTGCTCAGCTGTAAAAATGTCCATTTGTGCTAGATGGTGACTGATAATAAGGAACAGTAGATTTACAGTTTCAGAGGTTCAAGTCAGCAATGCTCACTCATATGTTGCTGAGTTATGCTTCCAAACATTCGTTCTTCTTACCTGCTTTCACTGAGAGTAGATTCTAAAGTCGGATTTTGGAAAATCCGGTTGTCTGATTATGGCTGTAGCTGCAACGCCACGGAACTAACCTAGGAAGAGGGAATTGTTATCAGTTTAGTAGTCTGCATCATGACAGCTGCAACATTTGTTGTACTTGCCCGACTGAAAAAAAAAATGTCCATTGGTGTGACATGGTGATTGATGCGTAACTACAGATTTGCAGTTTCAGATATTCATATCAGCAATGCTCGCTCATGTGTTGCTGTTATCATTCCAAACATCCTTCTTGTTACATGCGTGATGCGTTGCACAGAGTCACAGACCTTTCGAGTAGATTGTGATTGGGTTGCACTTGTTGCTTTACAGAATTCTCATCTCCTGCTTTATTTTTGTTTTTGTTTTTGAGATCACCTCTCATCTCCACTCCAGCTTGCAACCCTTGCATAAACAAATATTGTAGAGGATTACGGGAAATTAACCGGTGCCACGAGCCCACGGACGATGCTGATGGATGGGCTGGACAATGGCTCACTGTCAAGGGCCCACTTGGCCACTTCACTCATCTTGGCATCTAGCCACTTCACTCGAGACTCGACTACTCCAACCGTCCAAGCCATTCGATTCGGCACCGAACGCAGAGCTGCCCAAACCCTAACCCCTTTCCCCCACGCCGGCGGCGGGAGCCTTCCCGGCGAAGCTCGCCCGACCATGTCCTGCTTCCTTGAAGCCATGGAGTCACAGCGGCTGCATCCGGCCCTCACCGCCGACATCCTGAGGGAGATCTTCCTCCGCGTCGACTCCCCCGCCGACCTTGTCCGCGCCTCCGCCGCCTGCATCTCCTTCTGCCGCCTCATCGCCGCCCCGTCGTTCCTCCGCCGGTACCGCTCCCTCCACCGGCCGCTGCTCCTCGGCTTCATCGACACCGATGGCCTGCATCCCATCCAGGCACCCCACCCGAACGCTTCCGCCGCCCGCGCTTTCGCCCGCACCGTCGACTTCTCCTTCGGCTACCTCCCTGGCGACGGCGGTATCATCGATGTCTGCGGCGACCGCATCCTCGTCGAGCTCGTAGACGAGGACAAGCCCAGCACCCTACTGTGGAACCTTGCGGTTTGCTATCCCATGTCCCGGCGGTGTCGACTGGTATCTCCCATACCCAACGAGGTACTTGCATCTGCCCAGATCCATGAACACGACATCTTCAATTTCGAGACCTTCCTGGTCCCTTCTGGAGAGTTGGAAGAGACGTCGTTCAGAGTGATCCGCTTCTTTCTTGTCAAGACAGGGCTGGTGCCTTTTGTCTTCTCTTCAGGCGCTGGCCGCTGGAGTGTCTGCACATCAACCAGTTGGGATGCTCTTGGCTTGGATGCACCAAAAGCTTGGATCGACATGCTGAGTTCACGCCGTTACATGCATGGCTGCTTCTACTGGAAAGTGGGCCACAAGGGCAAATTGCTCAAGCTCGACATGAACACAATGAGGCTTTCCACTCATGACCTCTCCCGTGACCATGAGGAGCGGAGAGTTGCCATTGTTGAGGCTGGGGTTGGTGAGCTTGCAATGTTTAGTCAGATTGATGAAGGCACATCCTTGGATTACTACATCTACTGGCCAGATGGCAGTAAGAAGGGTGGTGCGTGGCGTATGGAGAACACAGTTCTGTTGCCTTCTCGCTACAAATGTCACATGCTTCCTCGTCAATCTGAAGGTCACATTTTCCTTTTTGGCGTGCCAAAAGTCAAGGTTGTTTCACACCACACTTGTTTCGCACTTGAGATCAAAACTTTGAAGATCAAGAGACTCGATGGGATACACTACCCTGCAATTGATGCCCCGTATTCTGGATTCCCACCAATTATATCGCCAAGAAGTATTCATGGATATAACATGGTAAAGTTTCTTATTATAGTCAGCCTTTATGTGTTTCTCAAGTGTTGTTTGAAGCATTGTTGGAAGCATGTATATGTAGTATATGCTTATATAGATTATTTAAGCATGTATGGTCTTAACATCATTCACTCCTGCCTATCTTGCTTATATAGATTATCTTAGCATCGTTTGAAGCATCAATTTTTTTGATAACAACACTGTTGGCCTGCAAAAAGATATTGGAGTGAGTTTATTTACCCATGAAAACTGGCATATGAGATAACCCTATCTTAGCCAGAGTCCACAATTATAATGGGCTACCGTCTATCTAGACTCTCATCTTGTTCGTGTTCAATTGAGCTAAATTCTGTTGCACAAGTGAACTTTTGGAGCTACATCATTTTGCTTTAGTCAGCATTATCTATACAACAACTAAGCCTTTAATCCCAAGCAAGTTGGGGTAGGCCTTTAGTCAACGTTATCTATAAACTGCAAAAGTGCAAATAGATGATGCAAATGTTTTGTTGCTACTTTTCTTATAATTACTGAATACATATTGAGCTAAAAACTGTGCCACCTACCCTTCACAAGTTCAAATTGTGCCTCGGCTGAAGCTGTTGAAAGTAAATGCTTTGGCTATATCTGCAATAGCGGTTTAATTTGCATCTGTTCAGTTTCAGGACTAGGTCTGCATCCTGGTTTGTGGCTTCTTCAGTGCGGTATGGAGCAGTGGAGTTAAGTGGTGGTGTTGCAGAGGCATTTTGTGTTGCACTTCTACTACTTGGTGTTTCCTGTCATTTTGTGCTCTAACAGTACTGTTTATTGAAACCTGTTTGGTCTATTGTAGCTATCGAAGCTAGTGGTCTATGTATTTGAAGTAGGTGTGGATTGTGGAGCAGTGGAGTTAGAGTTAGGTGGTGATGATGAACCATCGACCTTCTATGTTGCCCTTCAATTTGGTGTTTTTGGCTATCTTGTACTCTTATGGTATGCTATGTCGAACCCTATTTGGCTATTCAGTCTGTTGCACCTATCAAACCTGGCTGCTTTATGCATTTGAAGTGCTACTATATATGTATTCTGTGTCGCTTCTATGATAATGTTATTAATTATCAAGCTTTAGTTGCTGTTGCCACTGTCACAATCTGTTGTGGATGCACAATTAGTGTTCTGGAGAGAAGCTGATATTTTGGAGTTTCCATGCACAACTTGCTCCTATGCAATAGGTGTGTGCCCTCCTTCTAGGCTGTCTATCATGTTTTTGTGATGTCATGTTCTTTCCCTAAGTAATCTAATGCCAAGGGTTCAGACTGCTGTTTGAGAATTTGAGTTTGAGTTATTGGAGTCAGGTTAATCTTGATCTTCTTATTGTCTCATTCAGTAGTGTTTTTTGTGCTTTGCTCTGTGCTCATCTGTTTACTAGCTAGCAAACTATACACTCAACACCATTTCTTATACATTTTATAATGGTTTAGTTGATGAAATTTCACCGCATAAACACCTCAAGAAGTGTTACCTTTTCCATTAGATGATGTTTGTTTAATTGCAAAATGAAAAATGAAATACTAAACAAATGTGATGTTCATGTTCATTTGAATGGTTTTAAACGGGAATTATATAGCACACAGCAGGAGATCATGTTATTTGTAAATGTTAAATGTTCTCAAGTCCACACCTGATGTTGGGCCTTCTCAAATGAACAAAAAACTTCTTTTGGCTGCAGCATTTTTTGCTGTTTCTTTGTTCATCTTAGGTTTCCTGCATACTCTCAAAAGTTTTAATGAGTCTATGCATGTGAAGTGCAGTAGTGTGGAGCAGCTGGTAGTGGTAATGTGACAAGACATGACTTTTGTGTTGCAGTCAAGCTAGATGTTTCCTGCTATGTTTGTACTCTTTGGTATTGTATACCGAATGTGATTCAGTTTGCGGACCTAGCTAGCTTATGCATTTGAAGCGTGCCAAGTTGCTTCTATATTGTTAGGCATCTTGTTTTTAAACTCTCCGTGTATCAGCGCTGCTATCAAGCCCCAAACGTTGTTTTTGTATAACTATTGTTGTTGGCAGACCTGTTGATTTTGTTTTTTTAGATAAGCTAGTATTGTTTCATGTAAAGCTTGGCCTTATGCAATGGCTGTGTGCCTTCCTAAGGCTGTCAACTGTGGGTTTGTAATGTGATAGTCTTTCCTTGCGTATTCCATTGTTGCTTGACAGATCTGAGTTTACTTTTGTAGTTATACAAGATACATTCTGTAGTTTACTTACTTTTTTTTAACTCTATGATCATCTCTGTTTACTGGCTTATCATACACTTCTGTCACAGCTGCTGAAAAGACCTTCTCATCTATGTGCCAACAATGTAGATGTTATTCTTATAGTTAATTCTAGCGAGGCTCTGCTGCATTGTCAATTTGTTGGAGATACATTATTTTAACTTTTGACATGTTTTAACTGCAATTTAATTGTCTACTGCATTGATGCTTACATCATAGAACTGTTACATCTGTGGGGCATTTTGTATTACACATTTATGTTTTTAGTGATTAGTGAAATGAATTGCATTTCAGTGACTGAGCTGAACTGAGGTTAAGTTCTCTCTTGGCACTGAAACTGTCAGAAGTGAATGTTTTTGTTACAACTGAAATGTCGGTTTCTGAACTGAATGCATTCCTCAGTTGCAGTGACCATCCGCATCAGGTCGGACGCCTCTTTACTGCCATGTTGGTGCCTCTTTAGCTAGGCGAGATGATGTGCTTATGTGTTGCACTTGTACATGTTGCCTGATGAACCATGTTCAGTTTGATGCAGTCATCAAACGTAGCTGGTTTATCTGTTTTAAGTGCTAATGTTGCAAGTCTTATGTACCATGTAACAATTGTGTATTACCTTTTCCTGCTATATAAATACATGACCATATGGCGATGACGTGGTTCAGAGGTCAAAGCTGGCCAGCCGAGAACCGTCTGCTAAATAAAGACATGGCGACCATGATGCTGACTGCAAATACAATGGGCACTAATTAAGAACCCAAAATTCCACACAAAATGTAAATATTTCTTTGACTAAAGTTCATATGTTATTTAATTTTTTTTTCTCTAGCTAGAAAAGAGGTCAATGTAGCATAGAAAGCCTAATAGATCCTCTTGAAATAATATCAATTGGATAATGTCCAGTTATATAATAGAAGAGATGAAATAACCTGGAAATGGAATCCTAAAGGTCTTTGCTCTGATGACATGAAAACAATGCTGGTGGCGGGAGCGGAGTCGATGATATGCAGGCGGCAATGTGGGTGATGCACAACTGCAACCGTCCTTGAGAGCAGCAGATGATCAAGGAGGCTGAAGACGAGACGAAGGAGCGGACGAATGAAGATGCATCCTAGAAGCCATGCGAAGGAAAAGCGGAAGAAGTAATGATGGTGTTTGATAGTTCATACTCCCTCCGTATTTTATTTGTTGATGTCCGGTAGTTCAAATTTGAACTACCAAACATCAACAATAAAAATATAGATAGAGTAGTAGCTAGTTGGTTCTATGTTGCTGGTTGTAAGCGTGTCTGAACCCCATCCAAATAGCTTTATAACAAGATATATGGATAAGGGTGAGGGATATTATGGACGTGTTTGGTTGCGGAAGGGGAAAATCTAGTTTCTGAAAACACAGGTCCTCTTGAAATTTGGCAAACCCCAAAGAATACTTGGTGAGTACTTTTACACTTTTAATACTGGTTGATTAAATGAACCATCTGGTAGTGCATCGTCATATGTCGTCTCGTCAGCTCTCTGTCAATGACGCATGTTCGTTACATAGCTCACGCTGTGGAACTACGGGATCACGACGGAAGTTGGAAGCATCCGCATCGTCGAGCACGTTCAGTTTGCTCTAAGCAAAACTTCAAGTACAGGCGTTATGTGCACTGTGCTCCGTGTGACCTGGCACTCATGTGCTTGCTTTGGTTGCCTGGCTCGATCCCGATCATCCTGTGCGGAGAATGTGTGCACGCGCAGTCTGGGATGGCATGCACTACTAGACGAAGCTCCTCCGAAGCGGCATTGCCGTGCTCCCTCCAAAATCAATCCAAATGAAGGGGTGAGTAGTAGAGGAATCCGAGTACAAGTATGCGGCCACCAACCAATGTCCATAACGCACTGTCCTGACTCCTGATCACGCACGTTATTAGACGTATACAAAAGGTCCCATATATATACACGTATGACACGATCCGCTTTGAACCCCTCTTCCGTTGATCCGTCAATTGCCGGAGGCAAGGCAAAGGGGTTTCTCTCTAGCAATTAACAATGGCGTCATCGCCTGTTCATGGCCACCTGGAGCTCGAAGTCACTGCATTGCCGCTGGAGCAGTTGGCATGCCTCACCGACGACCTCCTGGAGGAGATCTTCCTCCGCATCCCTTGCCCCGCCGACCTCATCCGCACCTCCGCCACATGCGCCGCCTCATCATCGACGACGCCTTCCTCGGTCGCTACCGCTCCTTCCACCCGCCGCTCCTCCTTGGATTCCTTGACATGGCCAACAACGTCTTCTTCGAATTCCCCCCTCTGCAGTTGCCTATCCCAGACCCAGGCTGCTGGTACGTCAACACCACCGACATTCGTGACAGCCGCGTCCTCTTCGAATGCATCAAACTTTTTGATGAGACAGGCTCGGTGGACCTCCTTGTTTCCGATCCGCCATCCGGCATCCCTCTCCCGAAGATACCTGCCTCCGCTGCCCTGGGACCAGGGCCTCGATGATTTCGATGCTGCATTTGCCCCTTGTGATGATGCAGACGAGACATCATTCAGAGTGATCAGCGCCATGTACTACGAGACGAAGCTGATGGTTCGAGTCTTTGATTCGGTCTCCGGCAGCTGGACCGTCGCTACATCAGCTGCCTGGGATGCCCTAAGCTTGAGCAACGGAACAATAACAGGACGCCCCCCATTGCTCTGGAGTCCCTGTTACGTGCTTGGCTACTTCTACTGGAAAGTTCACGGGAAGAACAAGTTGATCAAGCTCGAAATTGATAGAATGGAGTTCTCCACAATTGAGCTCCCGTCCGGCCATGAGGGTCATGCTGTTGTTCTTCTGGAGACGGAGGAAGGCAGCCTTGGGATGTTTACCTGCAATATTTATAATAATAACTGCGAATTTCTGAACTATTACAATTACAATTGTGAGCAAAATGGGGATAAGAGAGCCTATGGGTGGCAGATGAAGAGTGCACTCCCGTTGCCCGCTCATCATAAAAAAAAAACTCAGCCCGTGGGGGGTATGACAGCCCCCGGGCATACTAAGGAGAAGACCTTCTCACTCAGACCGAGAAAACCTCCGAACCCCTCTCCCACCCTTACACGGGCTCGAACACCAGGTGAGACTGATCCATCGCAAAGCGTATTGGTGCAGCCAAAGCGGCGCAAACAACGCAGCATTTGCGCCAGGATAAGCTGGGCGAGTTACCACGTGCTTGGACACGGGAGAGGCGAGGAGATTTTTTTGGTGCAAATCTCGTGCCGAGCGGCGCTTGAACCCGAGACTAGCGGCTCCTCAACGGGAAGCACTACCGTTGGGCTGTTGACCCATTTGCGCCCGCTCATCATAATGTCATACGGATTATTGGTGGCCCTCAAGGCTACATTTTCCTTCAAAGTGATACGAAAGTCCAAGGCTTGCCACGCACCACAGTTTACTCACTCGATATAAGGACTTTGAAGTTTGAGATCGTCACCCAAATGAGTTATCATTTTTACGGCCTGCCATATTTTGGTTTCCCGCCATCCATATCACCAACAAGGATACGAAATGGTATGTGTTTTTCTTTTTTCATCATAATCTTCACTGACGTTGTACGTTTGCAGAGATGTGATTATAATGCTGTGTTTTACATTATATGTGCAAAATAAGTTTTTGTATTGCCCGTATTGACTTTCATCTTTGATGTACAACTTGGATTGTGAATGCATCTAAGTCTCTCTTGATTTTGGGGTCACTCCGTAGCATGTGTACTCTACGAAAATATTATGCATAAATTGCCGTGGTGAGGTGGGCGATACTGGAGACAACCTGTACTATCTTCTTTCAATGCTCATTTTGCAATGCGATGGAGAATATTAGGTTTATGAGAATAACAGAGAAGCATCTCTAGATATATTGCAAAACTTCAATTGCAATCGGAGGTGCGTTTGCAATCCAGAAGTCATGTAAAGGGAGGAGTCAAACCCAGGTTGCCTAACTCACAACTTAATGAGGTAGCCACTGCCTCTGTCCCCAAAAAAAGTGCCCTTTGGAATTCAAATTTTACCCCAAAAAGAGTGTCGCTTTAGAGCATCTCAAGTGGAGGCTCTCAAATATAACCTCTTATTTTTACATTTGAGACTTAGGTCCCACTTTTAGTAGCCCAATTCTTTTTATCAACTCCAGCATTACTGCTTATTGTTGAGCTCTCATTTTCCTCTGAACCGTGGGTCCCACATGTCAATCAGTAATCGATAATCAGAGATTGGAGCTCTGCCTGTGCGCTGGTGCTGCCCGCCGCCGGCGATTGGTCGTCCGCTGCCACCCATGCGCCCCCCATCGTCCGCCGCCACTGCCTTCCTCCTACCCCTCGATCGTCCGTAGCCGCCCGCGCGCCTCGTTGTCTGCCCTTCGGTCACCGCCCCCTGTTGCCGCGCGCACCGATGATTGGAGGTCTCGTCTTCCTGGTGCTGGCCATCACTGGTCAACCGCTCGCCTGGCCACGCCCTTCGCTCAGCTGCTCCCATCGCGTACTGCTCGAACCACGTCGCCCGGTGGCCCCTGCTCTGCCTGTTCACCAGGCCGACGCTCGCTCGAGGTCGCCGCTGCCCGCCCGTCCAAGGAGAAGGAGAACCTCACCCGCGCTGCTCGCCGAGGCTGAGACCGCCGCCCTTCGGCTCTGTGCCCCATGTCGACGAGGCCCTCTGCCTTTTTCTCAACTCTCACCGAGACCCAAGGTTGATGTATACTGAATTCATTCATTTTTGCTAATTGTCACCTTAATTATCCTTGGAAATCTGAATTCATGCTAACTCTTACTATAAGCAATGGTTTACAACAGTTATAAGACTAGTTGTAGTGTGCATGTTTTACTAAATCTGAATTCATGCTACATCTGAATATCTGTTGTTGCAATGTTTGGCATTCAAAGAACAACTTGTAGTGTGCATGTTGTACTAGTTCAACAAGATCCTTTTTTGCAAATAAATGATTTTTCATCCCCAAAATTTTGACTTTGCTACTGAATGTGACATTGTTGTTTCTTGTTCCTACTGTAGATGGCACAATTTCGAAGTAGCATTCTTCCATGATTTTGGGAGGAGGAATCAGATGATAACGATGTATGCATTGTTACCGGTGTTCTGATGCACATGAAGAGAAAGAGAAGCAACAAGAAATTCTGTGTACCATTGTTTCTGGAGGTCATACTCAACTTTGTTGGGACAATTTCTTTGATCAAAGTGTGTACAACGAGAAATGTTTTAGAAGAAGATTTAGGATGTCAAAGTTTCTCTTGATGCACATTGTGAATATTGTGGAGGCTCATGATGACTACTTCTGGCAGAGGCCTAATGTTGTTGCCTACTTCACTTAATGATCTCAATGTCTTGCCGAGGTCCCCACTGTTCCACAGGCTCACTTCTAGAACAGCTCCTCTTACAGAATACATGGTCAATGGAAACAGGTATACTATGGGATACTATATCGCAGATGGAATATATCCATCTTGGGCAACATTTATCAAGTCCTTCAAGAATTCACAAGGAAACAAAAAAAATTCTTTTTACAATAGCACAGGAATAAGCCAGAAAAAGATGTGAAAAGAGTGTTTAGAGTACTTTAAGCTAGATTTGCCATGGTGCAGGGCCCTGCTAGATGTTGGAGGAAGGATCAGCTCTGGTATATTATGCAAGCTTGCATAATCATGCGCAACATGATTATCGAGGACGAAAGAGGCAAGAAACTATCTACCAAGTACTATCAAGCAAGCGGTATTGAAACCTAAGGATTATGAACATCATGATCCACTTGTGCTCGAGGATTTCCTGAAGATACATGATAAGATGAAGGACAAATCGACGCATGATCAAGTTCTTGATGATCCTGTGGAGCACTTGTGATCTATTCATACCATCAGCTAGTTATTAATGAGAATTTGTGAACCATGTAATTTATTCAAACTGTCGACACAAATATCGGCAGTGGATCATAGGGCTACCCATGATCCTTGTGTATCGGTAAAGGCATACGCGAGACCGAGAGTCGATGGACACACAAGACGCAAGGTTTAGACAGGTTCGGACCTCCCAAAGAATAACAACCCTATATCCTGTATTCTGTGGTGTATTATACGGGTGTTAATGAGAGAGCCCCTGCCCCTCCTTATATATCCGGGGGGCAAGGTTACATGGCAAGTGTCCTAGTCGGTTACAACATAATTTCCAACTAGGATTCTATCTCTAACTTTCTATCTCTAGTATTGACTTGTCGTGTACTCCAACTAATAATCCGAGTAGTTATCTTCATGGGTCTTTATCTTTATTGGACCCGGCCCACTCGGTAATATATCCGAGTGGTGAGATATCCCTGGTATATATATCCCATAGTAGCCCCCGAGAGATTTGCAAGTTAGTTATTGATCTTCAGTTGATTGATTAATGCTTCGCCATGAATATGATTAAGCTTTTTCATGTACATCAACAAACTTGTAAAGGTCTCCAAGAATTTTCAGAAATGATTATGCGCCAAATAATATCTATATGCGGGGAAAAAATCCATCTACTAGGTGTAGGCATAGCCCCCGGCTCAGAAGGTATTTAGATCACAATATATCTTGTGAGTCAAAAATAATAACATTATATGTAAATCTGGATCTACCACTTTCCCGACCGATTCGATGAGAAGTTTTAATATGGTAGCCCCCAAGATTGGTTCTACCACTTTCCCCGGCTGATTCAATGAGGAGTTTTAATATGGTAGCCCCCAAGATTGATTCTACCACTCCCCCAACTAACTAAAAGGAACCATTGATACTAATAAATCTGAGTGATACTTGATCAGATATATCAAGCATAACAGTCATTAAAATATCCAGGTGATACTTGATCCAATATAACAAGTATAAGAACCATCAAAATTATCCAAGCAATACTTGATTAAATATAACAAGTATAGCAGTCCCCGGATGTGATTCCGTGTGAAAAATAAAAACTCTTACAGGGCTCTTCAATATTGAGTAAGATCATAAGTAACCAATACCGAGTGATCCAATAATATAGTCGAATGATATAACAACTCAAGACAAGAAGGTCGAGTGATCCAATAATAAAGCTGAATGATCCAATAACTCGGGATAACAAAACTGAGTGATGTCAATAAAATAGCTCCAGTTGATATAGCTACTATAATCCATGATAATAATATATTGAATAAATAATAAATTAATAAAACAAATAATATATTCAATAAGTAATACATATATAAAACAAACAATATACTTAAAAGATAATACATTGATAAAACCAACAATGTATTCAACGGGTAGTACACTGATAAATCAAATAATATATTTAATATATGATACATATATAAAATAACAATATTGATCCATTGCTAGAAATGCAATAAATGCTTGGGTTATATTGGGTGATTAAGTACTGTATGAACTCGAGCCTAACTCTCACAACTAGTAAATATCAGGTATCAATACTATTAAACAACTTCTTTAAGGTTCAACATGAAGCATGAAGACTAAGAACTTACTCGGATGAATAGTCCTCAACAAACGATATGAACTATGGAGACTAAGAACTCACTCTATGAAGCATATGCGAGTTAAGGTAATACCGAGAGTCTAATGCATCAAGATTATGCAGAAAGAAATTATCCCTAAGTTAAAGAACCTACGGCCTTTAATTAGATGAATAAATTGAAATTATAAAAATACTTAGTTGCTTAATATCCATTGAGCTAAAGACGAGCCCCTGACATAATAGCTCAAAAGGTCCGAGGGATCGAAATTCCAGAAATCATGAGTAGTTGATCATGGCCAAGTGAACCAATGACTCAGCGCTCCGTGGTCGAGTGATCCATTGACTGAGTGATATCAATGAGATAACTGTAATACAAGAACACAAATAATGTAGTTATATGTAAAATTAATATAAAGCATTAATAAAATAATATTTTTAGTATCTAAGTCTGTTGGATTTCTGTTATTCGTCTAAAGCTTATGTTTGCTTAGAGTACTGATCATTTAACCAACAGACATAAAAAACAAACAAAGTTCATTAGAAGAACAATGTGCACGATGATTTTGACAAACGACATGAGCCATAGAGCTAGACTGACCAATTTGGATAATGAGAGTCAGACGGTCAACTAAGCAAAATAGCTGAACTCCTCCTAATACCAAATATGTACCGCTAAAACTCATTCAGCCAAACATGTACGAGTCGAAATCAACCGAGAAAAATTATTGATCAATATTGTCAAGGCAAAAGGATGAATCCAAAAGAAACTCAAAACTATCACCATAAGATGAAGAACCTACGGCCTTCAAATTGAGTTGATATGAATAAAATAAAATAAACTATGAAGTTTACTTAGCTTTATGATAGTAGACAAATTGTAGATGAGCCATATGCAAGCCATAGACAAGTCCCGAGCATGCGGCTTGATTGTCGATACGAGTAACCCATTCACCATGTCGCCTTGCCGAGTGATTAATTGAGTCGTTAAATAGCTAAGTTGTCCGATCCAATCTGAATCACCAGCCAGGCGCTGTGTATACCCATATAGATAACTCATCCATGCAAGGCAAAATAAAGTACAAAAGTACTACGTCATGAGTACTCAACCAGCCAAATTGATCGGTAATTTAACAGAATCTAAGAAATAGGATAATGTAAAAAAAATTGAAGAAAGAAGCTTCCTGATTTCTGGGTATGTACGACTCAGATTCACACTTCTAAACTTCAGCGAGAATTGCCGATCACCATGACTGGCGATTATGCATGATGCAGTGAGATTATAGTGCATGTATTCCAGTATGCACGTTGCATTGCGGTGACGATCTTTAAATCAGGAACTCCAAGCCG
Organism: Eleusine coracana subsp. coracana; assembly: GCA_032690845.1. Classification (NCBI taxonomy): domain Eukaryota; kingdom Viridiplantae; phylum Streptophyta; class Magnoliopsida; order Poales; family Poaceae; genus Eleusine; species Eleusine coracana. The sequence continues at coordinate 50,875,709 of CM064430.1, forward strand.
AGCCGCTGTATCATCCGGTTGCCATACAGCCTCGAAACCTAAAGCAAAATCCTGGCAGGACTCAACTCACGTGCATGCAAAGAAGGCATCACGCCATGATTAGTGTTGCACTAGATTGATTATCGAATATAGAATAATGAGAAAAAATAGAGAGGTAAAACAAATATGTTTTCCCTGTTACGTATGGCTTGATCGTATACGACTAGAACTCAGAGGAGCTCGTCGATTCCTTAATCTTCAGCGATGCAATCATGCCGACTCAGCGACATCACAAACGTCACGACGCTGATACAAGCTTCTGGTTTCTAGTCGCCTTGCAGATTTCCTGCCGCACGAGCAGCAACCGCCTACCACCAAATCTTGCTCGACAAAGCGACGACTGATACTTGACGAAGAAAAGCCATCAATCTCGACAAGCCGATCTCAACGCCATCCCCTACCTGGCGCGTCAACTGTCAACACTAATATCGGCAGTGGATCATAGGGCTACCCATGATCTTTGTATATCGGTAAAGACATGCGCGAGACTGAGAGTCGATGGACACACAAGACGCAAGGTTTAGATAGGTTCGGGCCTCCCGAAGGATAACAACCCTACGTCTCGTGTTCTGTGGTGTATTATGCGGGTGTTAATGAGAGAGCCCCTGCCCCTCCTTATATATCCGGAGGGCAGGGTTACATGTCAAATGTCGTAGTCGGTTACAACATGATTTCTAACTAGGATTCTATCTCTAACTTTCTATCTCCAGTATTGACTTGTCGTGTACTCCAAGTAATAATTTAAATAGTTATCTTCATGGATCTTTATCTTTATTGGACCCCGCGCACTCGGTAATATATCCGAGTGGTGAGGTATCTCTGGTATATATATCCCACACAAACATAAATGCAATGTAATGAATTTGTGAACTATGTAATTTATTTGAATAAATGCAATGAAATGTATTTGTGAACCATGTAATTTATTCGAGTCAATATCAAGTCAAATTTATAGTGTATTTGGAATTATGTAATTTATTCCATCTCAAGACAATGTCATAAATTACAATCTCATGACAATCTCATAAATTACAATCTCAAACAGAACTACAATCACCCCCTCCACATCCATGCTCACTTCTAGTAGTCCCTGAGTTGAGTGAAACCACCTTAGCATTTGCTATTTCTACTCTCATTGCAAGGATATATGCCTTGATGCTCATCTAACATGGACACATCACAAAACATTATCTTTTGGTCCTTCTCCCAAGCCAATCGTTGTTCTTCGATTTGTAGTCTCTGCTCCTCAAGACTGTTGCTTGTCAGATTGCTCGAATTTCACTTGAAGTAACTTTGCCATCTTCTCCATGTATTCATTATCTCCTTCATCTGCACGCTTCTTCTGCCTTTTCCTTGGATTGCTTCCGACCTGGAGGGATCTATGCATAACGCTTGGAAGGGTCTCTTGTGCATGTACTTCTTCTTCTCCATTTGTTGGCGATGGCTTCCAACCTTCATGTCGCTCCATTTATAAGGATGTCAAATATTTGCAGTGCCTCACCTTTAGCCAACAATGAATGAATTCACAAGACTTCTTCTTTGGATCATCCTTGGTAAATATTGCCTGAGCCTCTACGATCTACAATAAAAAGGGGGATTTCAATAATGACAAGACATCGTAGAATTAAAAAAAAATGGCGTGTTTGCACAGTGACCTTCCTGTAAGAGTCCTTCTGCAAAACTCACTAGTCAGTAAGTTTTTCTAAAGATCACCTGCATTAAAGAGATTATTAGGTTTTTTGATAAATACAATATCATTCATGCATAGCCAAATGGACTAGAATATTGTGTCTATACCAATAAAATATCACTCTCTTTTGTTTCGCTCCCTTTAAATTTAGCCAACTCTTCACAATATGATTAGAATTAAGAAGTTTTAAGTAAACCAGTGGCAATGGTAGAGGCTACATCCTGATACTGGGAAAGAAAAAGGCTCCTTGTTCACTTTATATATTGGGGGGTATGGTTAGATGGCAGGTTCCTAGTTGGTTACAACATTATGTCTGAGTAGTACTTTATCTCTAACCTTCCTTGTATCTCATTTCTTGTATGGCAAATCATATCATGTATGGTACTCGAGGTACATATTCGCCATAAGTTGAGAGTTACAGCCAAGATTTTCATTTTTTTTTGGGAGTACATTGATTGGCAAAACGATAGATTTGCTATAATTTATCCTAATGTTTATTGACTAAGGGTGTGTTTGGTTTGGAGTCAAGAGGGATGGGGCGGTTCCTGTCGCTGTTTGTTTGAAGGTTGGGGCGAGCCATTTTATTCTGTTTGGTATGAGGGATGAACATGGATGAGTCTGCCCCTGATTTTGTTTGGATGGATATATATATGTGGATGAGTCCGTCCCTGATTTTCTTTTTTGTTTTTCTTTTTGTTTTCAATATTTTTTAAAATTTTCTTTTTGTTTTTCTTTTCCTTTTCCTTTTTTCTTTTCTTTTTGTTTTTTGATATTTCTTTTTCTTTTTCTTTTTCTTTTTCTTTTTTCTTTTTCTTTTTCTTTTTGTTTGCACTTATCTCATCGGCACTTAAAAAAGAAGAAAAGCATTGGAGCTGGAGCTGCACCGTACAGCAGCAACGCGAGCGCGGGAGCACGCGCGCGAGCGCGAGAGTGACAGGGGCCACACGATCCCCTCATTTTGGAGGGACGGTGCCGTCCTAGCAAATATTCCTCTGGTGGCCACCTCGCTCTCGCATGATTCTGAATCAAACACTATAAAAAAAGTAGCCCCCCCCCTCCCATTCCTCTTCGTACATCAAAACAAACACACCTTAAGCAAATATATGAAGTAGGGCTTTGAGAGCAACAAGTTGCTCAGGGCATGTATTGTATGATTACGAAGTCAGTACCAACTCTCTAGGGTAGAGGAAATTTGAAAAGGCTAATATCCTTGCCCTTGTTTATTATTGATTGGAAAAGGTCTGCAGCTAGTACAAAGAGAAGGAGTGAGAAAGGATCCCCTTGTGTAAGGACTTTTTCAGCTTACTGTTTTTTTTATGTGTGTGTGTAAGGACTTTTTTAGCTTGCTAGGTTGTCAAATGCGTGCAAGATGAAAATTTTGTAATAATTATTGTCAATGTTGGCCGTATCCATATTTCGATGCAAAAGGCTGGAATAATTTTCCATCATCTAAAAAGAAGTAACGCGTGGTCACCTAGTGCCACAGTGCCAGGACCAACAAAGTGGCTGCAGCATGCAGTGTAACTACGGGATGACGACCGCAGCCCCATCCAAATCGTTGAGCATGTTCATCAGATTGCTCCATGCAAAACTTCACCCCTTGCGTTCAGTGTTCCTGGCGACGTTAGCAGGCCTGAACCGCGCTGCCTGGCGGTGACATGATGCCTTGGTTGCCTGCTCTCTCTGCTCGATCCCATGCCGTAAAGAACGACTGCATGCAGTCTCTCGTGGGCGTGTGCATGCCGCATCCCAGATGGCCAGATGACGCTGCTCAGAACAGGCAGTGCTCAGGTGCTCCCTAAAGATAATAAAGGGATGAGTATCGGAATTCGACTTCAGGTTAATGAATCGATCAAAGTACGATGCAACCACTCAAACGACCAAAGTCTGCAACTGACGCACTGTAGGCAGACTGACAGCTTCCAGAAAACAACGTGTGTCCTGATCACGCAGGCTCCGGCCGCCCGCAGCCTGGCCAACGTCTCCTTCTTCTACAAACACCTCCCTTCGCTGGTACATCACCGTCGTTCGTGGCAGTCGCGTCCTCTTCGCACGCTTGATATCTGTTGTTGAGAAAATCTGGACGGACCTCGTGCATGGTTTGGGACCTTTCTTCGTCCCTCTGCCGAAGATACCTGCTTCTGCCTCCAGTACCCAATGTCCAATCAGTCGAAGACATCCAAGATTTTGACGTTGTCTTTGCCCCTTGTGCAGATAATGACGACACGTCATTCAGAGTGATCGGCACGATGTACAGTGACACCAAGTTAGTGGTTATAGTCTTCGATTCGGCCCCTGGAAGCTGGACCGTCGGTGCATCAAGTTTTACCAATGGAACACCCGCGTTGCTCATGTGCCCCTTTAACACGTGGGCGTGAAAGATGAAATGAAGCCAATAAGTGGAAGATGATGAAGATCCCATTGCCCTTCCATGTTGATGATTTATATGGATCATTGGAGCACCTGAAGGCTACATTTTCCTACAACTACAATGTGATACAAAAGTCGAAGGCACGAAACACACACAGTTTACTCAGTTGATATTAAGACTTTGGAGTTTGAGATGGTCACACAAACGAGTACTCCCTCTGCTCCTTTATTTTTGTCATTCCTGACCGGCCAGTTGAACTAAAAATCAACAAGCCACTCCTGTGGGAACGTCAACATTTCAAAAACAGAGGAGTAGTCGTTTTCGTGGCCCCCCGTATTTCAGTTTCCCGCCATCCATATCACTAACAAGGATATGATTGGTAAGTCTTCATCATAATCTCCACTGGTGTTGCACATTTGTAGAGATATGCGATAATTCTGTGTGTCACATTATTATGCAGGAACAAAAAAATTTGTATCTGTGTTTTGCCTTTCATCTTTCACGTACATCTTTCATATATCTGTCGTCCCTCTAATATCTTATCACTGCATAGCCTGTGTACTATAGGATAAGTGAAACACAAACAAATTTTAGCCCGTTTTTGCATACCACTCACATTGCAGCCCAAACAAAATAGGCAAAAACATCACTGTTATATGTTTGTAGACACATAGTATCAATGTCGTGTATAAATCACACCAAACCAGAGGCCATGGTCATTTCATCTCGAATTACAAAGGTAACAAAAAGAGTTATGGATGGACCAAAACCATTAGTCTCCTCCGTTGAAAGTAGCAATGCATACTTGAGAATGTTCTAGAGAAATAAAGAAGATGTATGATTCAAGTTGCCATGCTTTATGATGAAGCATGAGAAAAAACTCTAAAACATAAATGTTTTAGATGATAGAAAATATCTACATATTAAGATAAGGATGAGAATTTTCTAGAGATAGATATTTTCTTGGAAGAGAAGTGCTTTGGTGCTCTTTTCAAAAACAATCACGGATCTCAAAGCAGTCATATAATTAATAAATGATTTGTAATTTTGCCCAACCCTTTTCTTTCTCCAATAAACCCAGCCCAGCCCCGTTCCACCAAATTCACATCAAAGTCATATAGGAACAAGTCCTCCCCGGAGCCTAACACGGTGAACAAAAAAAAAGAATCTTTGCCGGCCTGGATCAGAGTGCCAGACAACACACTAGGGCCAACGTCCGCCCAAAGAAGAATGCATGAGCTGCGGTGCTGGCGAATGAACGGTTTATGAGCAGAGGCTTCACAACTCGAACCGATGACGCCTATATAGAGCCGAACGGTGATGCAAGCGGTGAGCAACGGCATCCATGCGTACTCAGCTAGTACTCACGCCATGGCCATTATCCGCGAGATCGCGACCTTGCAGACTTGTCCAGGGGATGGGGAAGCAAAGAAGAAGAAGATGCCGCGCGTGGGGGGAGGGGTTCCGAACAGGCACACATCGATTTGTGACGGTGCTGGATTTCTTCCTCTCTTTCGCGTGGATTGATGGTTGAGCTGGCTGAGTCTGAAATGGGGCACGGCTAGATGGGTCTTGAAAATCCAAAGAATAATTAATTATCTAATTAACCAAAATTTCTTTGAGATCTATGCTAACTTTAAAAAGAGCTCCACCAAAACACTTCTCTTCTTGAAATAATGTAGAAATGTTATCACATGGCAACACCCTAGTAGTCATGTACAAGTATAAACAGGGTGCCGTCCACCCTCCAAAGTACCATGCCATGGAGTCATAGGAGCCACCATAATTAAGGGGTATGACAAGGTTGTCATGGTGAGTCTTAGTGTTAGGATGATGAGTCCTAGGTTATAAGTACTATAGTGTAGCCACATCAATTCTAAGGCTCATCATATTGTACCAAGTTGTTGCAGTGTAAGAAAAGGTCTGAGTTATCTTGTGTGAAGAGTTGGTCTCCCAATCTGGCATAGTGAAGTGAAGGTCTCCTCGTTATAGATTGAAGTATCAGGTTTGGATACACAAAAAAAGTGGTATCACGCCAATTTAGTACTATTTCTCGGAAGTTAGTGTTAACCTAGAAACACCGATTTTCCAGCGTCCTCTCTGTTGCCTTCTTCAAATTTCCAATATCTTCTAGCAGCTTGTTCCTTTTCATATTTGATCTTCAGATTGAACAGAGTATTACAAATACATTGCAAGTCAAATGTTTCTTTTACAGCATTGATTTATAAGTGTCATTTTTTCTTTCATCCAGGCAGTGCTTTCCTAGACATGTATCTAGACCGTCTAGACGTCTCTGCGGTTTTTCTTTCATCCAGGCAGTGTTTTTCTAGACGTGTATCTAGACCGTCTAGACGCAAGACTTGTTGTTGATGTTGAGTCTACCCCCTAGTCATCACTCTAGACACAAAACACGTCTAAAATTATTTAAATAGTCTTTGATTGTCTTAACGTGTCCTTTAAACATATTTTAGACATGTTTAAACAACGTGTTATGTTGTACTTCTAGACATCCATCTAGTCTAAGAGAAAGTGGTTAATATAGGGTGTGTTTGGTTTCTTGCATTGGGTCTAGCCAGGCTTGGCTAATGCAGGCAAACACCTTTTCTCACTATTTGGTTCCGTGCTCAGCTAGTTAACCAGGCTTTTCCAATGCAAAAAGCAGCCCGAAGCCTAGCTTGCTGGAAACGCCGGCTGCGGAGTGCGGCTGTTTCCGCTAAGCCAGGCTTGGCTCTGCAGGTCGTACGCACATGGAAGGGGTTCCGGTCACCTGTGTGGTTGCTTATGCCTTGAATTTCTTTTTCCATTTACAAGCTCGGTTTCGTAACGAATGAGCGAGTTCAGAGGGAGTCGAAGCCAACGCCACGACCTTCGGCAACCTCACTCTCCAACAACCCCATAGTCACCCCGTCCAGCTCCATGCCGGAAGCTTGACCTCCCATCTGTTCAAATCAAGCTTGGGCTCAATTCTACGCAAGGGAAGTTGATTTGCATTGCCGGTGCTCCAATTTAGCTCGTGAACCTTCGATTTTGGCGTGGATGCAAAGCTGGTTGGTCCTACAGCTTGACTTGACTTCGATTTTTGCTCCTAGGGCTTCGACGTTTTGCTATAGCTTGACTTCAATTGGAGCTTGACTTGACCTCGCTGGTCGCTTCAGCACCTCGGCAATCTCATCAACTATGGCGGCGTGCACCTCGGAAACCGTGCGCCTCGACGCCAGCGAATTAACCGGCCACGTCATGCCACGGCGCCCTGCCTGCTCCACCTCACCGAGAGCACCAAGATTGATTGCTTGAAGGCGGCCAGGTCCCTCAGGCTCCTGACATGGTTACACCCATACGTGACTGCAAGGTGTTTGATGAAATGTTCCACCTGTTCCTTTGGTAGAAAATGCGTTTGTCTGATTAAAATGAATGTTCGTTTGATTTTTTGGAAGTTTTTGACTTTTTGGATATATCAACAAATTTCGTAGGCATAGGATGACCTTTCTTAATAACGCGTACATAGGTTTTTAGCTCAAAAGAATACAAGTTAGATATCATGGACTTGAACTCTTAATCAAAGTTAATTTGCTTATTTTATTCTATGTTCAGTTTAAGCTTAAGAATAGTTTTGGAATAAAAATGTGGAAAAAAAAGGTGACAGAACTAAAATTCACCACCTCAAATGCATGGTTATCTCACTCAAGCTAAGGCAGTCAACCAAACATAATCTTTTACTAGCGAACAATTGCTTAGCCACCCAACCAAACATGTTGTTGTTTTTGTTCACTGCATTGCTTAAAGCTGGCTTAGGTTAGCCTGGTTTAGATCCAATTCAGCCATGTAACCAAACACACCCATATTTATTACTCCCTCCGTCCATCTATAGAAGACGTGTTTTCGTTTTCGATTTGTCCACAAAAATAGGACATAATTTAGTTAATTCTCATCGTTCCTTGTGCGCGGACTTTGGAGGATGATCAACAATTAATTTGGCGTCGCTTCCGCTCCTTATTCTGATGAGGTGGGACCACATGCAGGCCATAGACAGGATCACATGCAGAGTCCCGGGAAGCATGGTTGAACGTGGTTGGCTGGTGAGCTGGACCACATGCCACATCCCCATGCATGTAATTAGTGCGATGATTAGGCAGTAAGGATTTACCATAATTGCAAGCGAAGTTAAGAGCGATGGTTTTTAGCCTTGGTCTCTACGCACGGAGGTAATACGCCTTCTATAGATGGACAGAGGGAGTAGCAAAAGAAAACGAGAGATACTTCCATTTAACCAACAAGTATTCATGAACTTGAAATCTATATGCTATTTACTATATTTTTATGTTTATGACATTTAAAAACTGTAATTATTAGTATATTTAATTATTAATTTATCTATCTATCTTTGATTATTTATATTTGCCATACTATATAGGAGTATTTGTTATTTTTTCTGCTATAATAGAAACATCTGCTATATATTTGATTTTTTATTATCGCTTTAGATCTAATATGTACTTATTTAGCTCCTATAGTGCAAATATAGCTATTATGTGTAATGCGTCTAGACTTAGAAAAACACTACATCCCGGTGACTTCATCCTACGTCTAGCCCAGTTGTATGGAGATTTGGGCCAGGTTACATTGTAGTTCCTTCAAGGTGGCATTGTAGTCAGCCCAGGTACCATAAAAGATTGGATTCGTCCTAAATGCCAACCGAGGACTTTCATTTTTCGTCTGCAGGTTTCTGTTGTACGAGGTGTTATGCTGGACACGCCTGGCCTTGCCGCTTGGCACCCGTGGACCGTGGTGCCAAGCTTCACAAAGGACTTCTGGCTTTTCCTTTTCACAATTGAGTGTAGAAGAGGTTGACAAATTTGGCCACTCAGCTGCTTGCATTGGGAGTCCAAATTTTAGGAGCGGTTACTGTGAATTTTTGGAGCAGCGATTTTTCCTTTATATATAAAAATGAGGTGATTTAAAACTGGTAATACCTGCAGATCAAACGTTTTAACGAACACAATGCCACTAAATATCTGTCAAATTTGAATATGCAGAGGATTAAACTCATCATATCCTCATTAATATGGAATTTATTTTCAGCCCAAATAAAAGTCTAAAATGCAAATATATGGCAGTAAGGCTCAGGCATATGAACCCATTATATGTACTTGAATATAACTACAGAAGTATTTTAGTACTCAAGTTATAAGTCAAAATGTACATATATTGTGTAATTTTCATACCCAAGAAATTGTACAGATAAACAAAAGAATCAACAAGCCCATGGACACTTTATTACATCGAGCAAGAGCAAGGTGTGGCTGATTATTTATTATACACTGGTTTCCAAAAATCAAATAGCTGTAGGACTGGACAAGAATTTTCAAGGTCTTTTCAATCACCGTTCCGCCATTCTGGAAAATGGCCAGCGGTTCTCTGGATCTAAATACAAAAACCTCATCGGTCTCAAGCCTGCATGAAACTAGCGTACTTTGCACCAAGGAAGAGCCTTTGCACACAGAGTAGGGCATTTTTCCTTACTTCAGCGTTATCATGGTTCATGAGCTTCATAACTCGGTCCTTTGCCTTGAGGTCTGCCACAACTATTCGGCCTGAAGGGTGGTACTGAAGGAACTGTGACAGGTCATAGCAGGCCACAGCGAGAGCAGTGGTATCAGTTGATGTGTCAATGACTGTCATGAGGACACGAAGTATCTGCAAATTCAAAAGGGTCATCAATCAGGACTATAGAGCTAAATGCCTGTCTAACATAAATCAAACCACCCCAATTAGCTCATATCCAAATTGGCGTCCCTACATGTTCAGAATTGCCTCTTAATTTTTGAAGCAACAAGTTTGCATGGATGAATACGATGAAACTGGCAAAATCATTGAAAATCCTCCAGAATTTCTATTTGCAGTTTATCTGAATATTTTCCTCAAAGACAAAGCATACCTGGAAATCATTTTCTTCAAAGTTATTAATGTTCTCACGCCAGAACATCGGATCTTTGTGCATTGGAGACCAGTCAAGGTGACCAAGAAGAACTTGCTGCTTGTACTTGTCAAATGAACTCAACTTTTTAAGGCTATCTTTGAGTCCTGCTTCCAGTTGATTCAGTGCATCCAGTAAATCCTGGGTGCACAGGAAATAACAAAATATTGTTAGTGCGAAGCAGATCACAGGGAAGCACCTCAGGTTCAAGGAAACTTTGAAGTTTGAGTAAAACAAATTATGGAAGGGTGCGGCCTTTTATTTCATTAGACCATCACAAGATTTCAATTTCAGATGGCTAATTTTTAAGAAAACATACTCCCTTCGTTCCAAATTACTTGTCGTTCTGGCTCTTTACCAGATTCATTGAACATTCTCTGAATCTGGACAACATGTTCAATGAATCTGGACACTAAAAAACACCTCCAGAACGACAAGTAAAAAGAAATGGAGGGAGTAGTTGTTAATTAGCAATATACAATTTTACTAATAAAGTACCATGAGTGGGATATAAGGATTTCATTCATACTTTCCTATGTAACAGTTAAATAAAGATTTCATGCATACTCTACAATGGAACGCTGAATCATCAAAATGATTATAGTCTCATTCATACTTTCCTATGTAACACTTAGATAAAGATTTCATGCATACTTCACAATGGAACACTGAATCATCAAAATGATTAGAAGCCTCCTCACCTCATCAGTCCATGCTTGAGCTTTCAAATTCTGCACTATCTGAGGCAATCCAAGATCGATCATCTGGGCAGCAAAGGCGCCCTTTGCCAGCAAATTACGCAAGGACATAACAACAACTCTGACAACCTTCAAATTTAACAATTATGTTAGTACTTCTGATATGAATCATAACTTCAATAGATGAAAACTAATAGCCTTACCTTCTCTTTGGTAGAACTTTTGACAACCTCTACTAGTCTTGGCATAACCCTAGTAGTAGACAAATAGTCAACTGCTGCATCATAAAATGATAAAAGCCAGATGCAGAGGCAAGTTTCGTAGAGAAGCTGCATAAGACACAAAACAAGAAACAAAGTAGAAAGTTAGTTCAACAGTCTGTTCAACCAAAAAAAATCAGTTAAAGAAGACAAAATAACAATGATTATTATCTGCAATGAACTTCCAATATCTATCCAAAACAGCCATATCTCCGCAAAGATATTTGCCTAATACTTCCACTAAATATAATTGATGGCCTCAGCTATTACCTGAGTTGACTGTTGTGTGGATGCAGGAGATATTAAAGGAATGAGCAGCTTCACACCATCAGCTTGGACAAATAATGTCCTAACAAATGGTTCTTTTAGCAAATTGGACAAGCAATGGACAGCAGTTGGAACAGAGCAGTTCGGATGGGTAGGGTTCCTCAGCTGCCAAATAGACCACACTCAATAGTTCAGAACTTCTGAATGGCACAAAGACAAATAAAAATAAACTAGAATAATTCATGTGTCCTGACCTGAGAACAGAGCCAATCAACCAAACCTCTTAGGACATCATGAGTGGATGTAAGCTTGCTCTTTGAATTTGAAGCCTCTCCATTTGGAAGCATGCCATTCTTAAGTTTAGGACGAGCACTACAATCAACCAAAGTAGGATTCTACAGATCATGCAAGTTCACGAGATATGCATTTACATTTTAACATGACTTACCTTACTACATGGGTCAATATCTTGCAACTTTTTTCTTGCACAAACCAGTTGCCTTTCCACAGCAATCTGCAAATTGTAATATTGTGAGCTAAATATAGCAGCCAGAAAACAAACTAAAATACAGGGTAATTCTGCAAAAGTTATGCCTAGATGACAGCATTTCTCTAGGCATTGGACAAGATGAAGTGCTTGGTTGAGTTAGATGTTGGGATCGTGGACTATATATGTGTGCTGCAGAAATAAGTGGGATCTGCAGGGAGTTCCTGAGTACTTAATGTACAACCATCATGGGTAGCATGCCACATAAAGATAAATTTAAGGAATACTTAACAAATAGAGAACACTTACCTTAAGAAAGGCTCGTAAATATCTTCACCAGACAAAGATTTGTCATAGAACAGTGCCGCCCGGTTAGGATGAGCTGAAAACAATAGTAACAACTAATGTAACGTAAATGACTCATTATCAAATAGTTTAATGAAGAGAATGAATAATTGCGCACTTGTAAGCATATCATCAATGAGGGCAAGCACATATTCAACAGTTTCTTCCTTTGAGATACTCCGCAGGATATTCAGGAACACTCGAATGTAGGCCGGACCATCCTGAAAGAACAAAATTAAGGATTTGTATGTTGTGAAAGTAATCAAGGGTCACCAGAAAAAGGATAAATATCTATCCAAATAGAGGAACAAAAAATTGTAAAAGTCAGTTCAAGCAAAAATAGAAAGTAATGTTATCCAAATGACTTGTACAAGGAAGCATACAGTTAAAACGCACTAAAGGGAAAGAGAAAGGGCAATTGTTCGATACTTCAACGAATTCCTGTTTTACCAAAACATTGTAACATGTTGATTACACACTGTACCTCACACCCCTAATGGATTTAGGCATAGTGAAAAAAAAGATTGCATTACTAATATGAAAAATCTGATCACCTTAGTTTCACATGTAAGCTAAAAGCAGTGACTTTAAACCCATAATCATAAGGAAATTTTTTAAAAAATAAAAAGAGTGAGAAAAGGAGAGCATTATGACCATACTGGGCAGATGGCACAATGACAATACACTACTAGTCTGAAAGATGGCAAACAAAATGAACCAACATTGTGTTGTCTAAGCTTTTATATCCACACTATGATTAAAGTAAAGATGAAAAAAGTAACTCACCTCATCAAGCAAACAAGCTCGCTCGCTTTCTTGTTTATGGTCATACCGCCGTAAATGCTGAAGGCATGTCCCAGAAATCAGCTTTGTTGACATGTAATGCTCCCATGGAATGTCCCGTTTGAGAACCTAAATTTCAAGAAAGCAGAACCCACATATATTAACAACAACAAAAAAGATAAGACTTCATTCTGTCATTGTTAAGACATTGCAAATTTACAATGAACTTCTTCAGAAAAAATTAATAATGTCAATAGTTAACTGCCAATAGAATTTATTAAAAAAGAAAAGGAAAGCACACATCTAGTTCAAAACTGCAGAAAACAAATACTCCCTCTGTTTCCAAATATAAGTATTTTATATACGGCCACAAGAATTAAGGCAAAGAGTAAAATTACCACCACTGCCGATAAGTCAGTGTTAAGGGTTATCATGATTAGGCTGGATTCAAGAAGGGGTAGTCATTGACAAATATAAGGTGCATATAAACAGTTTCACACATTAAAAAAAAAAGTGGTACGTTATACCGTCAGCAATTTAGCAATCTATACATATAGGTGTGCGCTGCATATTCTACCTGGACAGTAACCTAGATTCAATTTGCAGTGAATGAGAATAGATTCATCTACAGTGGTATAATACTGTATTAACTATTACCTCTGCATTTTAGTTATCCATCATTTAAAGCGACCCTTTTTTCTTTCAAAGCAACATAATGCCCATCTCAGCGGGTGCAAACTTAGCATAATTCAACTGTCTGGAGTACTTCAAACAGACCCAAACAAAATGAAATCTAGTTTGTGAATTGCAAATAATGCCGTGGATAAAAAATATGATCTGCTTCCAAGTAATGTTATAGCAGAATCTATCTACTGTTACTAGTGAATAATGTTCAATTGCAATCCACAGACCAAGTGAACATGCTCGTGGAGGATATTTGCATGACCTGGTACAATGTTGTATAAGATCACCAAAGATGGTTATGGTTCAGCTATGTAGAAAGAGCACACTTTTTGTCAAGCAACAAAATGACCGTCTTGATTTTTACAGGTTTAGCAGAACTCGATTCACATTGGCATGCAGTACTACTACCGTCTGGAGTAAGGACTACTACATATGGACAGGCCAAAAAGGCCAACCTAAGTTGCATAATGTTGTAGTTAGAAAATCTGATCTGTCCTCCAAGTACCCTTACAGCAGAATCTGTCTACTTGTATTGGTCAACAATGTTCGGTTGCAACTTCCAAAGCACATATCTCTACCAGCGCTAGGCTACTTAAAATGTGCGCGCCACTAAGCCAACCAGCCAAGCAACAAAACTCAACAAACTGTGAAGCACAGGGAAGCTAGCAAGGTTTGACAGTCGAGCACTAAACAGATTTGGGAAGCGGATAAACAACCCCAGGCACTAACCTGCTCGTTGGTGAGCTCGGCGCGCTCCATCTCGGCGGCAGGCCCAGCACTGCCCCCCGAAACCACCTGCAAAAGTCGATCCGGGTCAGATCGGAAGCCGTCCCTCTCCTTCCACCGCTAGGTGGATCAGATCGAAGCGACAGCGGCTCCCCGCGCGCCGCTGAATCCCTCGAGTGATCGCGCGAACAGGAGCGGAATCGAAAAAAAGACTGGATTTTTACCCTATTCCTGCTCACCTAGCGCGGCGGCGAGGTGGAGAGGAGGGATCGGTAGGCTCGCGGCGACGACGATGATGATGAGGAAGACGGGAGAAGGGAGGAGAGAGATCTGAGAGACGGACAAGGAAGTAATTAGATGAGCGCGAGACGAGTGGCCAAGTCCGCACGGTCGTGGGGCCCACCTGTACATGGCCACGTGGAGGAGTCGTGCCCCGCTGCACTGCAGGCCTGATCGCGATCCATCACGCAGCGCGAATCTTGAAGCGGGCAATAAACAATTTCTTTGTTTTTAATTAATTTGTTTTGTTTTGCCAAATTGAGATCGGGCACTGGCTTCTTCTCTCCATACTGTTTTGTGGCACCTTTCTGAAACAGAGTTCGTTGGAAATCTGGCGATGGTTCCTGGTTTCCTAATGGCTGATACTCTGTATCAAGAATATCTTAAACTGCCAATCGAGGGTTTGGATCTGACTGAGGTAGTCGTAGTTTGATACTACCTCCGTATTCAAATTGTTGTCGTCCGGACAGAAAACCCAGTTCAAATTTAGCTTAATCCTGCTGTCCAGACGTCAACAAAAGAAATACGTAGGGAGTATTTCAGTTGAAACAAGGCCTGCGTCCAGAACATGAGCTCAGAAAACATTGCATGATTTTGATTTTGACTGGTCATTACAGTAAGCTCTGCAGTAATAATTTCAATCGTTGCCCACAAAAAATAGAAAAGCACTAGAAAATTGGCACCAGAGATTTTAAGATTGAAGAAAAGTGAAAAAAAAAGGTGCTCAAGAGTAGGACATGTTCATTTTTCTTCAGGGAACACTCAAGTTCATTGTGCCATGTGTTCAACATAAAACCTAGTCCTTCCGTCAGTTTTATCACTTTGTCATGTAACCTTGTTACACTGCTAACACACAGTTTGTGCTATTGAGTTCTTCCTCAACAATCAGATTTCCGCACTAAATCCAACTCTGAGTTTCTTTTTTTATCAGAATCTCAGTTGCATGGGACCTCCACAATGCTAGCCAGAAGGCTCCTCAGCTCCACCATCACAACGTCCTGCTCGCCCTTGACCTACAAACAAGAAAAGGAAGATATGTGATAATTAATATTTGAGCAACGACAGAGGTCAGTGTAAAAGTCCATGGATCAGATGGAAGTTGGTAGGACAATCTCTTGAGAATAGTTCACCTCGATGGAGAAGACGCTCTCGGCGTAACCGTAGAACGTTATCGTGCTCAGGCTGGTAACCTGAGCGTTGTAGCTGCACAGTGCTTCCAGCACCTTGGTGAAGACGCCGGCCTTCTTGCAGAAGACCTTGAGGTGGTACTTGTGTGGCCCCAGAGGAGCCAACTCCACCTGGCCCTGCAGATATGAGTACTACCGTGAATTTTTGAGGAATAAGTGGCAAATTGCAGCCAAAGTTTTTGGGTGAAAATTGACGATCAACAGCTAATAAGCGCTGATTCAAGTTTTCGGGCCTCACTCGTTCTAAGAAACCTCTGAGAAAATGATAAATCCATAGGCGAATTTACTGAATTTTGTACTTTACCATAGATAAAAGACGATTCCAGAAAATGTATATCACTTGAAGCATTTGATGGTGATTGTGAATATTAAAAAGTTGTGCATCGGAACACTGGATATTGCGGTAAAGATTGTAACCATGGCTTCGGAAATGCAGCATCATTCAGTTGTTCTTAGTTAAAAAAAAAAGGTTTTTGATAAATTTTCAGTTCCAAAGATGCAGAACAATTTTTAATCCTGAACCTAATATTGTCCTACTAGCATTCTCCTTTAACAACTTAGAAAACGATTTCTTGTTGGCCAATTACTGACAAGAAGCTATTTACCTGGTACTGCATGTTTTCAGTGGCGGCAAAGGATTCAGAGCAGGACGCGCTGCCCTGCTTCTCCCAGGCCTCCCCGGGGGAGTCATCGAGCTGGCGCTGCAGCTCCTGGACCTGGTTCTGCAGCTTCTTGATGTGGTCGATCGCGTCAGACAGGGTGTGCTCCTTGCTCATCTGAACAAAACCATCGCAACACACACATCAGGCGACTGACTGAATTTTTCGAGTTCTATATTCTTCAGAGACAGGAGAACAACAAGTTCATATTCAGTACTGAACTTGTGTGCGCCTCGCAATCACAAATCGGAGGAGGCACGATCACCTTGGTGATGTTGGGCACGACGGCCCTGAGCGCGAGGATGTTGTTGTTGAGCCTGCCGCGCCGCCGCCGCTCGGCCTCCAGGTTCTTGGACTTGAACCCGGTCCCCGTCCCCGTCCCCGTCCCCGCCGCCGGCTGCCCGTCCCCGTCCTCGCGCTCCTCCTCCTCCTCGTCTCCACCTCCTCCCCCATCGCCGAAGTTGAGCACCGACGCGACGAAGTCCTCCGCCTTCACCTCCTCGCTGCTGCGCGCCCTCTGCCGGCGCGGCATTATTGCCTCCCCTCCCCGCACACAGAGACACACGACAGGCGACTGGGAAGTTCAGTGCCGCACTGCACCGCACGCCGCGCTGCTCGGGTCTCTTGCTGCTCCCGCTCACCCAACTCGCTCGCTGCGGTTGCGTTGCGGGTGGTGGCTTATATGGACGGGACTGGGACTGGGACTGGGACTGGGAGGAATCTCGCGCGGGGGAAAAAGGCGATGCCTTGAACGCAAGTGACCTCCTTTGTTCCCGGGGGAGTTGGTTGGAGCGGCGGGCGCTTGTCCTGGTTGGTTACGCTGCCTCTGAAGTCTGAACCTGCTGCAGGTTCTCGACTCGACTGCCTTGCCTTGCTTGGGTGTGGTAACAGAAAGATGCCCGGCCGGGGCTTTGAGGTGTGCGGTTGGGTCATGGGAATTCATGGGGAAAAAGGCGCAAAATATCATGAGGGGGCATGAAGAAATCAAGGACGTCTGACAGGGTTGTACTGTTCCTGGGGTCCTTGCTGAGATCTCCTGTACTGGAGATTTTGGTAACTGAAAGATGTGATGATTGGAGGTGCCGTTGGGCCAGTATGCGTTCCATTCGAGTAGGATCATCGGATCATGGGAATTCGCAAAAGGGGAGGAGAGAGATCTGAATCATTGGTGTATACACGCATGATGCAGCAAGATCTCTGGAGAGTGTAAAAGGCCAATTGCCTTTGAGTAGCAACGCTTCTTCTCTCTCTCTCTCTCTCTCTCTTTTTTGAATTGGAATATGGATTCCATTAACTAGGAGCTGGCTGAAAATCACCAGCTACATGACAGTTTACAAAGGAAGGGTGGCCATTCGGCCATATCATAACTGCACCTGACTCTAAATCACACGCAAACTTGGCTAGACTATCTGCAACCGTATTACAAGATCGATGCTGGAAGACGATGGTATAGCTCAGAAAACCGAACACCATGAGGGCCTTGATATCCATTACAAGCATACCACAGGTTGCCAGGTCACTCATAGTTCTGAGGACAGCGCTGTCTTGACATTCATCGCATCTGTCTCCAAGATCAAATTATCAAAGCCAGCATTCCTAGCAAATAGCAAAGCCTGCATAACTGATGTCAACTCCGCTTGCATAGCACTTTCACAATGGTCGATCCGCCCAGCTCCTGAGCCGACAGAAAGTCCGTTGTGGTTGCGAATGATGAATCCCCAACCACCTGACCTCAGATGCTTCACAAACGACCCATCTACATTGATCTTCATGTTGCCCACTGCAGGTGCCTTCCATTGCCGAAGGACACTAGCCTTCTTGTCTGGCTTGGGGAGAAACATTTGGAACTCTGCCACATGCTTTGTTATGATACCCGCACATGCAGAAGCCGAACATGTAGCCTCCCCTGCATTAGTGTCATTCCTAGTAGACCACAGTGTCCACAAGGCAGTGATTACTTGAACCTGAATGTCCTCCTCCCATTGCCAAATTTTCCGGAAAACATCTAGTGATGATCTTAGAGTAGATAGTTCTATTCGTTTGTCCTCCATCAATAGCTCGCGCCATACATTTCTCGCATACTTGCACTTGAAAAATAAGTGGTCTGCGTCTTCATCAAGTCTGGAACACATTGGACATTTTGTATCAATTTCCATTCCTCTACTCACAATCCTTCGTTTCAGCGGTAGGCTATTGTGAGCTAATCTCCAGGCAAAATGTTTCACTTTGTTGGCGATGCTGAGAGCCCAAATTTTCTTCCACTGAAAAGAAACACCCATTGTCGGACAATGAACAGTACCACCTGTGCTGGACCCGTGGTCTGTAGCTTCACTATCAACACTTACTTTGTATGCTGATTTCACGCTGAATAATCCCTTGTCATCAAAATGCCAAGCAATGAGATCCTCTCTGTTTGTTCTTACCGGAATTGATAAGATCACTTTGGCATCGTCCTCATTGAATAGCCACCTCACCAACTCTTCATCCCACTGGTTGTTTGCTTGGTTGATCAACTCCGAAACATAGTTAATTGTAACAGGCCCTTGGAATGAACTAACTCTCCTTGTTACGCCCCTGGGTAGCCAGGGGTCATCCCATATCTTAATTGATTCACCATTTCTCACGCGCCAAATCATGCCTTTTTTTTAGCAGTTCCAAGCCCTGTACTAGGCTCCTCCAAGTGTATGATCCGCCACTTCTTACTCCTGCCTCCAGAATGTTAGTATCTGGGAAGTATCTCGCCTTGAGGATCCTACCACAAAGTGAGTGTGGTTCATGGGCCAGGCGCCAAACCTGTTTGCTCAGCATAGCCATGTTGAAATGATACAGGTCTCTAAATTCCAAACCACCATCCTTCTTTGGTTGTAACATTTTCTCCCAAGCAACCTAGTGCATTTTATCCTTATCCTGTTGGCTCCACCAATAGCGGCAAATCATCGTGCTGATTTCATCACAGAGACTTTTAGTGAGATCAAAACATGACATAGCATACGTGGGGATGGCCTGCGCCACCGCCTTTATCAGCACCTCTTTCCCCGCCTTGGACAGCAATTTCTCCTTCCACCCTTGTATACGTTCCCAGATCTTCTCCTTCAAAAACTAGAATGCGTCCTTTCTAGACCGACCCACATATACCGGCAGCCCCAGGTATTTTTCGTTGACCATTTCAAAATCAACTTGCAAGACCTGCTTAATCACTTCCTTACGATCAGAACCTGTATTCTTGCTGAACAACACTGCCGACTTCGTTTTATTGATCTTTTGTACCCTTCTTGGTTTCTTTCTCATTCAGTGTATGTATTAAACATAAAAACATGGATTTTCCGTTCGTATTTTTGTCACCTCTGCTTTGCTGTTTTCGTAGTCGTAATTGTGGCACGAGCTTTGGTATCGCTTGGACCCTATCCATTATGCATCCAAATCGACAAGGCAAATTCATAAAAAGTTAGTCAGAGAATTGTACCAACAATACACGAGTCTTTACTAATTGGGTCGCATGCCACAAATAAAATATTAGTGACCGTATCATTGTATCAAAAGCACATACCAAAATAATAAGTATTAAACAATTGCTTTAGAAGTCCACTTTTCTATCCTTCACGGCAATGAAATCATCAATTGGGTTGCATAGGACCTAACTTTAAGTATGCTCATTGCACTTCATTTTGCTGGTTGCTTGGATACTCCCATATTTGTGGGCGTAACACAGGATCCCTCTCCAACAATTCAATTCCTCGAAATATAACAGGATCAGGTTACCTATGAATGTGATGTTCAGACGGTTGCTCCTGCTCTTGCCGTTTAGGAGATTGCTCTGACTCTTGCCCATGGTTTTCCAACACAATAAGGGAAGCACGATCAAGAGGTTGCTCTTCCTCCACAACCTCATTCTCAATGTTTAACTCATCTCTTTTCCTTTCGAAAAATGCATTTTTTTTCTATTCTACAACCATTTCTACCTTTACTTATAGCTAGAAAAAAGGTAAATAAAAATATATATGATACAACGAACACATCATGGAATTGATTCAAAAATTCAAATTCTAGAAAACAATCGAACAATGAGGCATGAACTTTGGAGAGGAACAAGAAAGATAGAAAACCTACCAAATAGCTAATCCTAATGGGCAACAACGGGAGCCAAGCAGTCGACGATCTTGGTCTGCAAATCGCCGATTACTCCTATGAGAGATGGCTTTGGTTGCTTTTTTTTTTCCAATCAATTTTGTGTAACTGTGCAAGGAATCGTGCAAGGGAAGCTAGTCGATGCCTTCTGCTTCACGCCACAGAGTGCCTGCTGCCGGAGTTGCTATGCAGGAGATTGCAAAGATCATGACCATTGAATTCACTATGAGGTATGAATATTTTGGTGATGAATGACAAACATGAAATATGACTAATATCTATACAAGTGTTGTTCGTGTAGGAAACATTTTCTACTCTATGATGATTGTTGACGGTGGTCTTGGCGGTGGATGATAATAACCACAAGCATGGAGTCTTGTAAGCTTGATAGAGTCCAAGAGTTGATGAAGATGAATCAAGGCTAAGGACAAGCCATGGAGCAAGTGTGAGGAACACTTGTCTAGTTGTTAGGGCTTTGAGTCCATAGGAAAAACCGGACCATCAAGGGGGTCTAGATCATTTCTCTTAGATCATGTCTAGTCGGTGATGTGCATGGATGCTTAGTGAAATCACAGGCACTAGGTAACAGTGGAGAAGCATAGGAGCTGTTCGGAGAAGTCAGGAAATAAAGTCAAGCGAGAACGAGGAGTTTCAGCTTCTAGACGTAGTGACTGGATAGATGGGTCAGTGGAGATTGGACTGTACAGTCAATAGGAGATCAGAAAGGAGTCTACAAGGAATCTATCAAGTCTGCAAACCCTAGAGACCGGACAGTACGGTCTAGTGACCGGATGGTCTGGTCAGTAGGGCTATGGCTTGGGACAGAGAGGAAGTAAACTGGAGCTCTCTGGGATGCACAGGACACAGAGTGACTGGATGGTTTGATCAACTGACTGAACGGTCCGGTCAGTACAAGAGATCGCCAGGACAGTGAAGCCAATGGCTCTAGGAGTCGTTATAGAAGATACCGGACGGTCCGGTCTAGGAGTGATCGGACGGTCCGGTCAATGGTCAATGGTGTCCAGAAGGGTGATTTCGTGGAGCAACGGCTAGTTGAAGGTTGGAAGCCTATATAACTTTGTTGCTGGGATCTTGTTGACCTCTCTTGGCCAATGGAATTGCTAGGAGCATTTGGTGAGAGCCAAGAGGAAAAGAGGAGAGCACTAGGAGGAGATATTGCATATCTTGAGAGTGCTAGTGAGAGTAACATGATCATTGATGCACATCTAAGGCTAGGGCGTCCTTAAGGATGTGATCTAGGTTGTTACTCTTGGTCTATGGTGAGACCTAGACTGGTTAGGTGCCGGTGATTGAGCCTATCGTGATCGGTTGTGAATGTTGTCACAAGTTTGTACATGGTTTGAGCCCGCCGGTAAAAAGGGCATCGCT
Source organism: Eleusine coracana subsp. coracana (assembly GCA_032690845.1). Classification (NCBI taxonomy): domain Eukaryota; kingdom Viridiplantae; phylum Streptophyta; class Magnoliopsida; order Poales; family Poaceae; genus Eleusine; species Eleusine coracana. Next base: position 50,897,672 of record CM064430.1, read on the forward strand.
AGTGAGCACTCGTGTCGGCTTGGGGATTCCGGCAAGTTCTCCAGGGAGGCGAGCTTGTGCCTTGGTGGCAGCGGTGACATGTACTATATCTTCACACCGGGAGTGATTGCGGGCTCGTGAGCGAGAACTCCAAATTGGTGGCGGGAGGGACCAGAACTCCAGTGGGAGTGGTCTAATGAGGAGTAGGGAAAGGCGCCATCCTTTCGAGACCTCGGGAAAAAAATTATGAGCCATCTCTTACTCTACTTCTTACTATGATGCCTTACTTTCCGTATTTATATACTGTACTATTTATAGTTGTGTGCTTGTCTTGCTCTAGTTGATTACCTTGTAGACTTGCATGAATATGCTTCTTTACTTGCTAGTTGTGCTTAGCTTTCACTTGATCAATAGCGTATATAGGAGTTGTGTTAGCTTGATTGATCACCCTCCCATGTGTTGTGCTACTCATGCTCGTGTGCTCTAGTTCTTTACCTTGTAGTGTGGGATACTTGCTTTACGGGTATCCTCATACAAGACTAAGTCGGTAGCCAACCGGGTACTTCATCAACAAGGAAGCCGACCGACTCGGCTTGGAGCACAAGGCATGTAGATATAGACTTTCTATGTAAATCCTTGTGGGTTATGACTAGGACTCTTCATGTATCCCTCTGCCGACCGGATATATAAGGTGGCAGGGTACCCCCCCCCCCCACCCATCGAGGGAGAGCAGTAGCGACAGGAGACAAGTTTTCCACAACATCAATACAATACACAGAACACAGGATGTAGGGTTTTTACTCTCATCGAGAGGGCTCGAACCTGTATAACTCAGTGTCTTGTGTTACTATCGTAGTTCTTAGTCTCGACGTAGCCCTATATATTTACTGCCGATCTCAAGCATCGACATGTAGCTTTGCATGAGTAGGCTCCTTTGCTAGTTTGTTGTTTACTTTCACGTGTCTTTGTTTACTAGCTTACATAGGAATTGTATTGCCTTGTGTGATCCACTAGTATACTTAGGTTATTTTTCTTTCATAGAATCATTATCTCGCTAGTGTGATCATCACTAGAATTGTGTAGGAATTATTTTGAGTGGTCGGCTTTAGGAATTGGCAAATCAGGTACATAGTTTAAGCTCCCGATTCACCCCCCCCTCTCTCGGTCATTGGATACTTACAGGGATCCTCTAGACCTCTGCCCTCTCGCCCAAGGAGCAACGATTAGTTTTTTGGGCCAATATTTCATGGCATGCAGGCCTGCTAACTTGCTTATGTTGTTTAGTACATTACATACTGGGTTCTGGGCTCAAAACAACAGCTAAGATGCTTAGGTCTTCACAATTTTCATGGTCCAGGAGGAGGAGGGGGGGGGGGGGGGGCACGACCCCGGTTGGCCGATTACTGGCTCCACCAGTAAAGATGATGTCCTACGCCCCTTATTCTATCTTGATCATGTCTTCAATCAGTTTCCAAATATATCAAGAAAAAGAAAATAAAAGGAAAAAATCAATAAAAAAAGAAAAGGAAAATAAAATACCTGGTCAATTTCTAAGTCATCTCCAACCCGATTGTGTCTTTCGGTCAGTTTCCAATTTTCAAGTTTGATCCGGCCCAATCATGTCTTCCACCACCATGCCTCGTAGGATTGCATATCACCATGCCTCGTAAGACTGCATCGACATCCTTGACCTCCCCTCTAGTGACCGACGACCCCACGTTACACCGAGATGGCCACGACCTTTCTCTTGGACCCCTCGTTGATTAGAGGTTGTGAAATCGATAGCTACCCACAATACAAAGGTGACTTGGTTGGTTACTAGCCCTCAAATCGATGTCCCTCTGTGACACTGAGGTAGTCGTGACCCTCGCCGGCTCAGTTCCTCTTTTGCCTCCTTCACTGGCATTGGCGAGGGCAGCGGGGTTGTGACAACGTTGCACGAGGCGTGCAGTGCACGATGATGACGTGGCTTAGAGGTGGGGGTGGCACGGTTGCGCAACATTGGCGTGGTGATGCGCAGAGATAGTGAGACGCTGAGAGAGAGAGAGAGAGAGAGAGCTCCCACTAGATAAGATCGACCTGAATGTGAAGGATGAGGTTACACGTGTTTTACAACTATTTTGTAGAAAATCCTTTCTATTTTTTGATAATTACACAAGTATCTTATACGTTTCATATCAATTCAATTGGCTATTTAGTTTGAAAAAAAAAATCAATTGGCTATTTTACACAAAGATCCTTTATATTCTTTATACCTATACTAGCAATGTACCCGTGTGTTGCCACGGGTTTGAATATTTTAAAATTTTAAATAATATTTCTTGACTTTATTATTGTATTATATATAATTTTTAAATTTATTAAAAATAAAATAATATTTTCAGTTATTTTCAAATTCAGAAATTTGTTTAGTATCATGTGGTAATTATAAATAAAATATAATTATTTTAAATATAATGTAAAATGCAATCTTACTTCTCTGTATTCTTGGTATCAATTTTTCCTGAAATCTTGAATGTTTTTTTCTCCTTTATCTTGAGTTTGTCGCCTCCTCCTCCCTCACAGCGTGTGCTTTGTTGCTGCTGCCTCCTTTGAGGCGCTTTGATATGGGAGAGCTCCCATACATTGGCTTTGTAGGGTTGGACGTTATCACTTATCAGGCAGCGACCTTAGGAAGGGGTTCTGTTTTATATGGGTAGGAGTGAAATCTCATCGGCATTTTTCGTTGTTGTTCTCAATGGCTACATGCAAGCTTTTTCCACTGCTCAATAAGTAGGACTGGTCTTTGTTATAACTCTGCAAATTCTTGATCCTGTTTTTTTTTACTAATAGATTTGATTTTTCAAATTCATTTATTTATCAATATTGTAAACTGGTGCATAGCTATGGACTTTAAAAATAATATTATAAATTTTAGATACACATATTTTTAATAGATAGACAAAAAATAGCAATAATCAAGCCAAACCATGATAAGCTGTCCACGTCTTTATCAACCAATCATCATCGAAATGCAATGTGTGAGAATTTATATAAATTGTATTTGGAGCTATACACATGACTAAGAATTATCCAGAGATAGACTTTGCTTGAATTATCAAGTAAACATTCACCATATCTTGATATGGTTTTGACTTTGTGCTTTTCTTGCCATGTATACTGACATGGTAACACAGTAACACTTTTATCTGCAACACTCGTAGACATAATAATGAGTAGATGAGATGGATATGCTCGTCACGGCCTGATGGTATATTGCCATATTGGTACGTTAACACGGTTTGTACGACGTTGAACGTATTCAACTCATGGCTTACTGTTAGGCCAACACTTCCCATTGATGAAGTACATCACCAGGGTCACATATCTTATTATTTAAGTTCATCACTTTCATATTGCCGGAACACCACCGCAGTTCATCACTCTCATATTGCCGGAACACCACCGTGGGCAAGGATGTGTAGGAATACCACCATAGGATCTAAACTATGCTCCCTGCCAAACTGCGACAACTATAGTTGTCAGGATCATTGCGATTTACTCTGCATATACATGGTTCTGACTTTGGATTCAAATAATTGAAAATTAATCCCAAAATTGTGGAAGCAACAATATTAGCCATATCTAACTCTCTAAATTGCCCAAAAAGCAATTAGAAGCAAACGGTCACCTTTGTGGAGGTACTTACAGTAATTCGTAATCCTGAAGCTTGACGAGATAACCAACTCTATAAACTCTGAAGCCGGAAGCCAACAACTGTTTTTTCTACTCCTACATTGCTTGAATATTTTTTTTCTGCTGCTACCTTTGTATCGGCCATGTCTAAAAGTCACATGTCCTCCACACCACCGGCAATCCTCGTCATGCTGAAGACCATAGGGATCGTGGTAAACTGCAGCACCGGCGTCGTCGCACTACCTCCCCGCGCGTCCTTCTCGGCAAAACCTCGAGGTACCTCCTGCAATCATTCGAACATGGCGTGATGAAACTGGGAATCAGCACCTAGGGTAGTCGCCAAAATGTTGACAGGGGATGAGCTATATCTGGGCATCGGGGCCCCCCGGAACGCTCTGGCCCGGCACACTTTAGGGCACGACCCGGTTAAGCACGGCCCGGTAAGGCATGCGGGCTCTGCCAGGCCGTGCTAAACCGTGCTCCGGGCCTGAGATTAGGCCCGTGGCACAGCCCGGTAAAGCATTAACCGTACCGTGCCAGCCCTCTTAGCCCGTTAGCCTGGGAGCACGCAGGCCCGTAGTAGCCCGTAGTAGCCCAATTTTGATTTCTACATCTGGAGTTTCTGGACAATGGACATTGAGCAGGATTCACAATTCAAGACTTCTAAGTGTTCAAAAGAAATAAGAACTAGGCAATGAGCATAGAGAATTTGAGAGAGCAGCACAAGCACAAAAACACCACACATTAGAAGTGACAAAAAAGCTAAATTTATTGAGCTGTTCAAATGTTTGGCTGCCTCATTAAAAACCTTGCTAGCCAAGGAAAAAAGAGTACAACCCAGCTCTATTGTTCAACTTCAGAGTGCACAAGCACAATATTACAATAGTTCATAGTTTTATAGTTACATTAATCAACTACAGGAGGTTGGTTGTCATCCAAGAACAAGTTTTGAAACTTGTGCTCCATCTCTTTGTTCTCCATCTTGTGCTGTTCTCTTGCATCTCCTAGCTCCCAGTTCTTCAAGCAAATCAACATCTCAAATGTTTCACTAGTCAGTGACCACCTCTGCTCCTCAATGATCCTGCCAGAAAGACTAAAGGCAGATTCCGAACTAATAGTAGATGCAGGAACAGTCATAACATCCTTAGCTAATATGGATAAGATAGGGTAAGTTTGCTTATGTACTTGCCACCAACTAAGGATGTCAAAATCATCATTGAACTCAGCAATTGTATCACTGTCAAGATAAGAGTTAAGCTCTAAAACATGTCCACTAGGAGTTGGTGCACTTACCGAAGGTGAACATTCAGATTCACCAAATATTGCACCCCATGCAGGTTTTTTCTTACCAATACCACCTGTGTGTTGTGCTGGCCTCTGCAATCTAACTGCACCAAACTTTGATTCATACTTATTGAACATGTTAGTTAGTTCGGTGCGCACAGTCAAAAAAAAAAAAAGTAGTGTAACTAGTACCAACATAAATAGCTACCAAGCCTAGCAATTTATTGAAGCCTTTCATCTTAGCTCTAGGATCCAACACAAATGCAAAGGCATAAAGCATAGGTATGTCCTTAAAATATTTAAGAAACTTGTTTTTCATAGGAACAATAGCAGGACCTAGCAATAGATCTGTTTCATAGGTAGCTAAATGTTCAGCTATTAACAGGATCTGATGCAACATAAGAGGAGTAGTAGGATAATAAACACCAGAAACAACAACTGTAGAATCATAGAATAGTTCAAGGAATTCTAGAATTTTATCAGCAACATACCAGTGGTCATTGTCAAAAGTGGTGGTGTACCAGCTGGAACTTGATAGTTAGCACAAATAAACACACCAAATGTGCCTTTATATGGAACTAAGTGTTGCAACATTAGGTAGTTTGAGTTCCATCTCACATCCATGTCTAAACCGAAGTTACGAGGACGTACACCAGCAGCAATGCAAAATTGTTTGTATGCAGCAATACGTTGGTTAGATGAATTTAGAAAAGATATTGTAGTTCTGAAATCCTCAAGATATATCTTCAATCGCTTCAAACCAGACTTCACAATCAAATTAAGTATATGTGCAGCACATCGTTGATGCAAAAAAAGAGGAGAATCAACATAACTAGCAAGTTTTGCACTCAAAGGTCAACATAACTAGCAAGTTTTGCACTCAAAGGTCGCATGGTAGCAGTATTGGCAGAAGCATTATCTAAAGTTATAGCAAACACCTTATCAGTCAAGTAGAAATCATCTAACACACTAGCAATACATTCAGCAATATTTGCACCAGAATGAGAAACATCAATAAGTTGCATACCAATAATTCTTTTTATGCAACTCCCAATTAGAAGTCACAAAATGTGCAACCACACTAAGATAATCCTCTTTGGCATTTCTAGACCAAATATCAGAAGTGATAGCAACACAAGAAACATTAGTATTGAAGCATTCTATTAACTTTTCACGCCTGATTTCAAATTGCTTAGCAAGGTCATGAGTGGTTGATCTCCTAGACACGCCAGAAAACTTTGGATTATGAGCATGTTGAATATACTCCTCAAAAGGTGACTCAGGTTCAGCAATACCTAGATTGAGATCACACCTAGCTATTAAGTGCACAAGTTCAACACGAGCTACTTTAGGATCGTAAATCCAATTATGAACAACACCATCATCAGCCAAATTAAGCATGCTTTGGGTCTTACAATTATGAGCAGCTTTAGAAAGACATGATTTTTTATGCCTAGCTAAGTGTCCTGTACCTTGATGAGAAGGGGCTTTTATTTCAGCATTGCAGGTGGGACAACGAGCGTCATACCTTTTTTGGACCCCGTTCACAACATGGCAGAGCTCTTCGAAGTGATCCCAAACAGCAGAGCTATTTCCACGACCTCTCTTGGTCGCGGTGCTCGAAGAACCAGTGGGTGTCGCACCACCAACAGGTCCCGAACCACCACCAGCTGCGCCTGCGCCGGTGCCGGCGCCCGCGCTGTCGCTTTCCAGCTCAACAGGAGCCTCGCTCGAGCTGGCGCCGGTCGGATCCATCGCCATTCGACGATACCGAGAGGGAGAGGGAAGTCGAGTCGGCGAACTGCGGAGGGAGAGAGAAGTCGAGTCGGCGAACGGTGATCGGTGGCGGCTCGAAGCTCGAATGGCGAGGCTAGGCCGCTAGGGTTTCTGGTGGGGAGGCGGTGGGGAGGCGACAGGCGGCGGCAGCGAGAGTGAGCATGCGGATGCGGCGGGGAGCAGGAGCTAGGAGGGAGCCATGGATGCCGATGCGATGACCGGCGGGGAGCGGGAGCGGGAGCCGGGAGGGAGCGGCACCCCGCAGATGTGGCGGGGAGGGAGCGGGAGCGGGGAGCGGCTAGGGTTAGGGCGTAACGGGATGGCTTTATGCCTTTATATGGGCGCGGGGGGTGCGGCCTCCTGAGTTGGGCCGTGGCCTGCTAACGGCTAGCGGGCTTCACAGGCCGACCCCTTTTTCCGGCCGTGCTACGTGCCATGCTACGGGCTAGGGGGTCGGCCCGTAGCATGGCCCATAGTGGGGTGCGGGCCGGCACGAGCCTAGTTTTATTTGTGCCGGGTCAGATTCGGGACATGCCAAAACTCATGGGCTTCGTGCCGGGCCTGATTTCACGGCCCGTATGCCCAGATATAGGACGAGCAAACAATGTTCAATCTATGTGTGGACAGGAGCAGAATTTTACTTCACGTTGACAGGGGACGAACAAACGACGTTCAATGTATCTGTCTTACTTGCTTTGGACAGGGCAGAATTTTATTTCTGTGATACGGAGAAGGAAACTAAATTATTAAGAGTTGGTATTTGATATGATTAAGTGGGTGCAACACCATGAAGGCCGGTATGGACGTTTCCACCTCGCTTATCTCTACAACTTATTAATTTAGGTGAGTCCGCCTGCCCCTTAGAGTTTTGGTGTTGGCTTTTGGTGTTGGAAACTACAAGTTCATAGAGAAACTACCACATCTGATATTGGTTTTGTTTGAGCAAAGAAAAATAGAAATCATTGTATAGTTCGGTTCTGGCTTTCCGTCAGCCCTTGGTCGTCAGCTCCTTCATCCTGTGTCATGGCGTGGTGCTCCTGTATGTCCCTTGTATCATACATGATGTTGGATTATTGTAATCCAGCCAGGTCCAAACCTCCCCCTGCCTTTCTCCGCCTCCTATATCTCTCCTCACGTGATCTGCTCGCTGTTAGTAGATCTCCTATTGGGCCCAACGGCCCAACCAGATTCGCGTCCTGATCGGGGGCACCCTAACCCTTCTCTGGTTGGTGGGCCTCGTTGCACTACGCCAAATAAAAGGAGGGAGGACGCCGGGGCACATTTATCCAAGTTGAACGCCACCACCACTCCTCCCTACAAAAACCCTAATCCGATCACAAGGAAGGGCGCAACCAGCGACGGGAAGCTCTCCACCGCCGCCGCCGCGCTGATCTCATCTCCACCAATCTCGATGACAGGAACCGACGCCGCCGCAACCTCTGCCTCGACTCCGGCCCTCCCCGCGACGGCACCCGCTCCTCTTCCTCACAACCCAGGTACTCCTCTCTCTCTCTCTCTCTCTCTCTCTCTCTCTCTCCTTTTCTTCTAGATCCTCTACTCAGAGACTCTCGCACACATGAATCCCTCACTAGATGCTAGCCTAGGATAAGAGCTTGCTTTATGCCATAAATGTACTTTTGAAGCTTGCATATTTTCCTAGCATTTTGTGGATCGACAAAACCTTCAGGCTGTGTCATGTACACATCCTCACTTAGGTTTCCATTAAGGAAAGCCGTTTTGACATCCATTTGCCATATCTCATAATCATAAATTGTGGCAATTGCTAGAAGGATCCATATAGACTTTAGCATAGCGACGGGCGAGAAGGTCTCATCATAATCAACCCCTTGAATTTGCTTAAAACCTTTCGCCACTAATTGTGCCTTATAGATGTGAACATTTCCATCCATGTCTATCTTTTTCTTAAAAACCCGTTTACACTCAATGGTTTTTACACCATCAGGCGGATCTATCAAGTTCCAAACTTGATTTTCTCTCATGGATTCTAATTCGGATCTCATGGCTCTAAGCCATTTCTCAGAGTCCGGTCCCATCATTGCTTCACTGTAAGTCTTAGGCTCATCATTGTCCAACAATAATATGTGCGCTGCCCTATGGTTAGGAGCGTGAACTTTTCAGGAGCGCGACGTGCCCTTTCTGACCAACGTGGGGCTGGTGTCTCAACAATTGGTTCAACAACAATTTGTTCATCCAATTATGGAACAGCAGAAGAAGAAACATTTTCTGGAGCTTCTTGAATTTCTTCAAGTTGCACCGTTCTCCCACTTACCCTTTTGGAGAGAAACTCTTTCTCTAGAAAAACACCATTGCGAGCGACAAACACTTTGCCTTCTTCCCGGTTGTAGAAATAATAACCCTTGATTTCCCTAGGGTATCCTACAAAGAAGCATTTATCAGACTTGGAAGAAAGCTTATCAGATGTCATACGTTTTACATAAGCCTCACATCCCCATATCTTAAGAAAAGACAACCCGGGACGCTTCCCAGTCCATATCTCATATGGTGTCCTTTCCACGGATTTAGATGGAACCCTATTAAGTGTGAAAGCGGCAGTTTCTAGAGCGTATCCCTAGAAGGATAATGGAAGATCACTTTGGCTCATCATAGACCTAACTATGTCTAACAAGGTTCGGTTCCTCCGTTCGGATACTCCATTCCATTGGGGCGTTCCTGGCGGAGTCCATTGTGGAACAATTCCACATTGCTTTAGATGTTCACCAAATTCATGGCTCAAATATTCACCACCACGATCAGATCGTAGGAGTTTAATAGTCTTGCCCAATTGATTTTATACTTCATGTTGAAATTGTTTGAACTTTTCAAAGGATTCAGACTTATGCCTCATTAAGTAGATGTAACCATATCTACTAAAGTCGTCAGTAAAAGTTATGAAGTACTGAAAACCACCTCTGGCCGTGCAACTCATTGGTCCACATACATCCGTATGTACAAGTCCCAATAGTTCACTCGCCCTCTCACTACTTCCTGTGAAATGCGACTTAGTCATTTTGCCAAGTAAACAAGACTCACATGTATCAATTGATTCAAAATCAAAAGAACTTAGAAGACCATCTGTATGGAGCTTCTTTATACGCTTCTCATTTATATGACCTAAATGACAATGCCAAATATATGTGGGATTCAAATTATTAGGCTTGAACCTTTTCGCATCAATGTTATAAATAGGCTTATTCTCAAGATCCAAGTAATACTTATCCATTCACCAATGGGCAATTACCATAGAGAATATCATTCAAATAAATGGAACACCACTTGTTCCTTATTATGACCTCATAACCATCATGTTCCTCTAAACACATTGAAGAAATATTGTTTTTGCCTAAGGCGGGAATGTAATAACAATTATTTAACTCCACAACTAATCCTGATGGTAATGAAAGTGGATAAGTTCCGACGGCCAACGCAGCAACCTTTGCACCATTGCCGATGCGAGCATCCACCTCGCCCTTTGCACACTTCCTTGCTTCTTTAAGCCCCTGCAACGATTTGCAAATATGAATCATTGATCCGGTATCAAATACCCATGAATCATAAGGACGTGTAGCAACATTATTAATTTCAATAACATTGATACCTGAATTAGAAGTGTCTCCACGCTTCTTCTTCAGCTCTTCTAGATAAAGCTTGCAATTCCTCTTCCAATGACCGGTTTTCTTGCAGTGAAAACAAGGATCACCAGCTGTCGGTTTAGGATTAGGAGCTGCTGCAGATTTAGACTTAGTGCTAGAGATCTCATCAGTAGCCTTAGCCTTAGCCTTTCGCTTTCGCTTCTTGCTATCCTTTTAAACCAAGTTAACTTGACTTGGACCAGATTTCTTGATGCTTGTCTTAGCTGTCTTAAACATCCCATGCAACTCAGCCAATGTCTTCTCCATACTATTCATTTGAAAGTTCAAAATGAAAGGCTCATAGCTCGCGTGAAGCGACTGGAGAATCACATCTATGGCCAAATCAGGGTGTAGAGCAGCACCAAGTTTCTCCAGATTCTCAATGTAACCAATCATCTTGATCACATGAGGACTGACAAAACCATTTTCAGCTAGCCTGCACGCAAACAAGGACTTTGAGATGTTGTATCTCTCAGACCTTGCTTGGTTCTCAAACATACCACGGAGTCCCTCAATCATATTGTGGGCATCCACGTTCTCATATTACTTCTGAAGCTCAGAGGACATAGTGGCAAGCATGAGACAGCTAACATCAATTGCATCATTAGTATGCTTCTCATACTCCCTTTTCTGAGCGGCAGTAGCATTATCTGGCAGATCATCAGGTTAGGGAAGCTCTAGAACATATTCCTTTTTCTTTTGCTTGAGAACAATTCTCAATTTGCGATACCAATCAATAAAGTTTGTTCCACGAAGCTTCTCTTTTTCAAGAATCGAGCGCAAATTGAAAGTGTTACTAGCGGTTGGTGCCATGATCTACAATAGAAATTATGCGAATATAAGCACTATGTAAATGTAAAACTCTTATTAAACATTTTAATAAAATTCATTATTCCACTATATGCTTGGAACCATTTTCCCTCAAAACGATATATAGTGGTTCAAGATCCATATTCAACTTAGATCCTAGTGAGCGTTGGCATCACGCTAGAAATCTAGTGACATAGGTAAGCAGCCCTTTGCTAATCATATCCCTATGTGACTCTTGTTTGTTGGGTAGCATCACATGCCCCGGCGCCAACATCATGTCCCAAGGCCCAAAACCGTTTTGATAGCTTTGTTAATTAAACCAATACTATACATATAAATGTCTGATATTTACTCTAATAATTAAGATAGTTGAGATACTCTACTTTGGCAGACATACCATACAACGATCATAATTTTAATAGGTGCAGCTATTGGAAGGGCATATAATTTTTTTTTTGAGGGAACCTATTCTAACATGTTAATCATATCCAATATAAATAACACATGAAAGAATAGGATGACAGGAACATCATCACAGACAATCATATTAACTGTGAAGTAATATGGCCCTTTTAATTGGTGATCTCCATCTCCATTGCCATCGTCATGTCTCCCGTCCCTTCAACCATCATGCTTGAGGCCTCCATGAACTAACACTTAGCTACTATAACTAATAGCTAGTAATAAATTACATGAGAATATCAAGCATCACAGGTCGACATGTAGGCCGTTATATAATAATATGACAGCCTCAACCCAGCTGTAATTAATCATGGCACGCAAGCCATGCAAATCACATACATACATCACATGCATATCTTGGGCCATACCATTCACAACATTCTCTGCAAAAACAAGTTAGGCAAGAAGCGAATACTAACGTGTGACCAAAAAGAAGCGAGTGCTAACCTCACCGGATTTCATAGATCGTATCTATGAAACCGCAATGGAAATCCTATCGGAAAAATCATATTTGCCCGATTTTGAGTCATTCATAATGTCTCAGTTTTCCATTAGGTTTTCATGAGTAGACTGTGGTATATGATCATGATACTATTGGCTCCTCTACTGACGCACGCAGTTAGTCCCGATGGTGATTCCAGCCGGTAGAGACAACTCGCGCGCGCACGGAGAAGAAACACAAATAAATCAATGATGCATGCTATCCGCCCATTACCTTGTGAACCTCCCTATCACCATTGATCTAATCAGCCCGTACATAAGAACATGTAATAGATCTAATCTAATACATCCACATATCAACTATATATATAAGATCCAGATCACAAACTACACAAGGTCGGCTTTGATACCACTGTTGGGAAACGGGTAGGTTATGATAGCATATAAAATTTCTACCGTTCAACCAGGAAACCTTGCAAGAGGGGATCATGGATCATTACCACTAGACGCGCAGGCGGAGCGGAAGCGAGGGTTGGAGCAGCTCGTCCAACGTAGTCGCGCGTCGTTGTAGAGGAAGTAGTCGATCAACGTCTCCTCCTAGTCCAGCCGTCTGGCACCGCAGCAACAGCAGCGCCTCCTCACGGTATTCACATGTACGGAGTTGGAGCACCGTGCGCGGCGTGTTAGCACCGGCAACACGGTTAGAGTTTGTGGGCGAGAGAGAGAGGAGCGCGGCGGCTAGGGTTATGGACTAGTCGATTACCCGCACCCCTTGCCCCGCCTCCACTTATATAGACCCTTCTAATGGGTCTCGACAAGTTGGCCCATTAGTGGACTAATCCCTCATGGATTAATATCTGTATGACCCTCACATACGAATCAAATCCGTAATATCTCATGAGCATATCTCCAACACTCTCACCCATCTGGAGTGACCATCCAATGAATCTGCAATGCTACCATAAGCAAGCATTTTAATTGCGATTGTGCATTTGTGGATGGGAGAAAATCCTCGCTGACGGGCACAATTTGTTTTCTGTTTGAAGTAGGAGTCCGCTTCAGTAACCTTGTCAACAATCCAAAGGAATAGACTCTCCCGCATTCGATACCTACAACACAATTTGCATTACTTCCTGCATATTTGGTTAACAATACAGAACAAAATTAAGTTGCAACTTAACACACGTCCTGTGAAAATGATCTGCATTGTATATTGGATGTTCCACAAAATATTGAGCATTCAATAATTTGTTAGCACCTTCACGGTCACGCTTGTATGTCTTGTGACCCGTTGTCGAACCTCCCCATCGACGTTTTGTCCCAACGAACAACATTGCTGCAGCTATCTCAACATCATCAGCATCTCTCTCCTGATTAGCACTCGTTCCACAGTTCGAAAGCTTAATATACCGCATCCCCATTCCTACAATCACAACCATATAGGCAATTGAACAAACAATGAACAAAAGGGGAAACTTAATTTGTAGAGACCAAAACATAGAGGGAGCACCAGCCTGTGCCATACCTGACACCAGGAGGGAGCACCGACCTGGGCTAGAAGGAAATATGCGGGCCAGTGGCGGCGCGTAGGGTGAGGAGGCGTCAGTGGCGCGCTGGCCGAGCAGCAGCACGGCGGCGGATTCACGATGAGTGAGTGGCACGTGGCTTGAGGCGAGAGGCGAGCGACAAGCAGCGAGCGGAGCATGGCGTGTAGAGGACGACACTAGAGCACAGGCCAAGCAGCAGCGGGAGTGTGCAGACCGAGCGGAAGGACAGCGCGCAATGGCAGGGCAGGTCTCGCGGAGGCGAGTGAGCACGGGAAGTGAAACTGTTTCTGGCGGGACAACGTCAAATGCAATGTCTTTTGGAGACTCGATTTTTTGCCTGCCCACTGAGCTACTGTGCACAGGAGGCAAACGGGAATTTGCCTCTCCAAAATGCCGAGTGCTGTTGGAGTCAGTCTAACATTGCTCAAAAGTTGCTGAAGTGTGTACCACTACGCTTATTTTTACCTAGTCAGCAGTAATAGCTACATACAGTCCGGGCAATATGTATGCTGCTATAAACATCATACTTTTTCCCCCCTTTTATTGTAATATATATGTGAATATGTCCAACAAGCCAGTAACAATTGGAGAGCTATATAGGGGGTTTAGCTAGTGCGGGATATGTCTTTGACACATTATTACATCTAACTAATTGTAATACTTACAATACATTTTCCTGTTTGTTTGGAAACAATGTTCCGTATGCATTTAGTCGCTTCAAACGCTGCTCTCCTCACTCAGGCCATCATTGCCACTACAAGAAGCAGCCCACCGTTTTGTCGAGTGGAGGGATTTGTTGATGCACAAATAAGGTTGATGTGTCCGGAGGCCAAATATGCATGTGCCTGTGCAATAAAAGTGTCATATCCGCTGCACAGAATGATGCTCTACCACCACATGGTACGGCTGGTGCCCCTGCCTTCATCTCTGAGCCATGCAGCAAAAAGCGTTGTGCTTGGTACATTCGAGGGGTTGTCCCCTTCACAAAGTTCAAGAGTTTTGGTCGTCTTCTATGGCAGGCTGTATGAGGATCTGTGAGTGTTTTTGTGCATCTCCTTCCATGTTGTGTTTTTCCTGGCCTTGATGTTGGTTGTTGCTGTGACTCGGATGTTCTCTTTTAGATCCCATGTCATGTCATCAAATTATATGTCAAGGGAATTCATAGTAGCTGTTAAGGCGACACTAGCAGCTTCAAGGGAGGTCCTCATTTCCAGGACAACAACTTTGGATGGTTGCTTCTTGTTCTTGCCACCTTTCACCCTTAATCCCAACTCTATTGGATGGTCCCTCATACTTCAACAGTGATTTATGCTAGAGGGTGACATCAGAGCTACTTACTAGGAGGGGGAGGGGGGGGGGGGCTCAATTGCCGTCGTGATCTGCCAAGTACCATCTTGTCTTAGTGTCTTGTTGTTTAGTTTCCTTTGGGACTGTGTGTTTCTTGACGAGTCTGCTATTACAACTTGTGTTATGTTGTATCTTATTGCATTGCGCTTGTAACTTTTTCTGTAATATGTGGTTTGCTATAACATATAATAAAATGGATGGCCTCTGGCCCATCCTATTGTTCCTATAATAAAATTGCAATACATTCATAACTAAAGTTCCACGACGACCTCCAACTAGAATTATAAGTAAAGTCGGAAAGCAACATCAGTAAACAACATGGTAACTCAAGAGACAAACTGTGCTAGTGCAGCACAAATGTATCCATCATCCATCACCGAATAGATCCCAACAAGCAGGACCATGGCGTCAAAGGATCAATGAGTTGGATGCAAATCAAACCCTGCAAGTGGGACTATGTTAGAACACTGAAAGAATCATCACAGATGCAGTGTAAACATTTGCTTTCTGCAGTTCAGGACAATAACAGCTTGAGGTGCAATAAGCATAAATGTACTGCACATAAACAAACACTGCATCAGTTTACAGTTCTGAAATGTTTTTAGAAAAGTTCAAACGATGAAAGTTCAACAAATTTACTTGTGCAATCAACGCTAGCTGTACCTACTATTCTCTATGCACATAAACAATTATATCCTGAAATCAACTTATCCTGTCTTACCTATCTTTTTTTTTAGTAGGTGAAGTTGCTTGACAGAATGCCATGGATTGACATACTATCTTTTTTTTTTCTCCCACAGATAGATCGATAAAGTTCAGTTGATTGTAATATATTTGAAGGCAACAATGAGGCTACTTCACTATCATGAAAATGGCAGATTGAGATAATGAAACAAAATCACAAATAGTTTGGCATAGTTAAATTAGATCCAAGGCTCAGTTTTGTTAGCATCCTTGTTAATTACGGAACCTACTTCCTATCAGTGTTAGAAGTAATTATCAATCAAGCATAAGGGATGAATTGGTTTTATTTGGTAAAAAATACTACCAGCCGCCTCACGTGTTCCTAGAGATCTTGAAGTAACTAGTAATTTAATACTGCCAGAGTTGAGTACAGAAAAAAAAAGGAGTAAATATGGAAGGTAAGGATTGAACGGAAGCTGTTGTAAACCTTGTGTTAGTGCATTTTGTTAGTGTTTTGGTCTGTTTTTGGTCAGTCAACACTCAACAGTAGTGGTTAGCGGTATATACATCAAGGTGCAGATCATACCTAGTTTCTAGGGCCACTACGGCAAGAATATTAGTTGGCCACTAAGGCCTTGATCCTGATACTTAGTCTTTACTATTTTGGCCTAATAATACAGAGTCAGAAAGCTCTTCAGCTTCCTGCAGCACAAGTTCGACTTCTTCAGTTTATTCCTTAAGAAACAGACACAAAACACATGAAAATGTCATATATGGTATGAGGGAAGTACCAGCAACATGAAACAAATGAAAACTCATAAATGAAAATGTTCTATACAGTGCCTAAAAGAATAGATAATTGTTGGCTCTAACTGTAGATATACGCTGGCCATGACCCAAATACTAAACTACTTAAAATGTACATGATCAAAATGAAAGACAATATGTTGATCATCATGGGCTCTTGGCAAACCAATGGTGAAAATTTGAGTATTTGCAAGAATTCGGTGATTGAGAAGAAGTATAATTTCCGAATCTCAAAGGATCTGAGATGTAACCTCAATATGACAAACAACTCCCACATAAGCTATTTGCCTAAATTGTTTTTTTTTGGATAATATAAAATTTTCTTGAGCTGATTCTAACGTTTTATTAAAATGTTCAACAATGATATGCTGACTATAAGGGAAATAGACAACTATATAGTACCCTACAACAATACTAGGTGATCATATCTGAAAGTTCTTGTTCTTAGCAAATTGCCTTGCCCGGGGTTGTCTTACCCCCCCCCCCCCCCCCCCCCCCAGGTTGATTTTTTTTTATCATATCTGAAAGTAAGACTGAGGAAGCAGGTGAAGACAATGATATACAACGTACCACTTCATAACCTTCTTGGGGACATAGACACCGGAAACCCAAAATACGGGTAGATATCAATATTATACCAACGCTTGAACCTTATTATATCACCGATCCTCTCAATCTTGAATGTCTTAACCTCAAGTGAGAAACACACTGGGTATGACATACCTTGGTCTTCCGTAAAGCCTACTAGGAAAATGTATCCTTGAGCAGCACATTTGAGGGAACATATATAAGGGGAGGGCAGTGGAACTGTGCCCTTCTTCTGCCACACATTAGGCCCCTCACTCCGATTGTGTTGAGTGGTGTAATAATACATAGGTTGACCTCCATAAAGCTGACTAAACATCACAAGCCTGCCTTCCCCTGCTTCTGCAAGAACAATACACTGATAAGGTCGATATTCAGGAAGGAGGTCAAGTGGGAGGTCAATTGTGGAGAACTCCATCCTATTCATGTCCAGCTTGAGCAACTTGTTTACTATTCTCAATCTCCAGAAAAAGCAGCCATAAGCATAATGACAAGTTTGGTCATAGTAGGCTGGCATATCCAGGCCAAGAGCATCCCAGCGGATAGATGCACCGACAATCCAGCTGCCAGAGCATCTGGAGAAGACAAAAACCACTGTCTTGGTGCCGCAATACGCTCTGCCAATCACTTTGAATGACGTCTCATCTTCATCTTCTCCATAATAAGGGACAAGGACCGGCTGGAAACACTGGATATCGTGGTCCTCGATCTCGACGGAGGCGAGTAGGTCCTCGGTTATGGAAGGCAGCAGGATGTCTCTCCCGAATACGGGGTCGAACACCGCGAGGTCCGCCCAGACGACGCCGTTGTAGAGCCCAAAAAGCTTTGGGTTCGGGACGCTCTTGAGGAGGACGCGGCCATCGCGGACGTCGCAGGGAACCCATTGTCGGCTCCAGCGACCACCAGGGACGAAGTAGCTGTAGAAGCGGTGGCCGACGTCGTTGTCGAAGCCGTCAGCTGCAGCAGCGTTGGGGTGTGACGCCCCGGCGGGTTGGAATCCTTGACGTCCGGCAGCAACGAAGCCGAGGAGGAGCGGCGGGTGGAGGGAGCGGTACCGTCGGAGGAAGGAGTGGTCAGAGATGATGCGGCGGAAGTTGGCGCAGGTGGAGGAGGCGCAGGCGAGGTCGGCAAAGGAGTCGATCCGGAGGAAGATGTCCTGCAGGATGTCGTCGGAGAGAGCCGGTAAACGTGCCGGTGGCCGCGTGGAGACGAAGAGGCTGAGGACCGTTTGAATCAGCGACGCCAGTTGCAGCTGGACAGCTCCGCTCCGGCGAGGAGAGGAAGGGGATGGAGACATCGAGAGATCAGGCAATGGCAAATTGGGTGGGTGTCCACGGTGTGAGAGCGTCTGGGACTGTGAGTGACTTAAAGCTGAGGCTGAGAGGCCTGATTCTAGCACCCTTGTAGTGCGTGCCTGATTCACCCATTTTCCTCTGCCTTTTTACTTGATGCAAGACTTGTTGTACAGTCCCCAGTGATTTTTGGACACGTAGACGTGCAGCTTTCGTTTGTTTTCTTTTTATTTGAGAGACAGCTAGCAGCAGGATTCCTTTTTCCTTTCTGAGAATTTGACTTTTCTTCGGGATCTTTTGTAAGGTTTTAATCACCTAACTTGAATAGGATCGTACCGCTTCATCCTTTAGTAAGGTTCTAAGTTAGAATGACTTGATGCTATGATAATTTCTTTAGAACATATCAAACAATATTACCAACTTATTGATAGTACATATGTGGTAGAATTAGCTGACATTTAAAACCAAGAGATAATCCTTTTAGTGCCATTGCAAATTGACCTAATCATAACTATGTAATCGCAAAATGATTTATTCCATATATATCATTCAAATGCAATTTTTATCGTTGACTAGTTAAACATGTGAAAAGACGAAATTGCCATGTCATCTTGTTCCTTCTCTCTTCTCTCTTCTCGCCATGGCAGGGGTGAGAGAGCTCGAGCCCCACTACCGGGGCAGGCACGGGCGAGCTCGAGCTTCATCGTCATGGAGTCACGCCGGGACAAGCTCCACGCCACCACCGAGGCAGGCGCGTCCAGGTGAGCTCCACCCCACCGCCATGGAGATGTGCCCGGGCGAGCTCGAGCCCGCTGCCATGGAGGCACGTGCGAGCCAGCTCCCCCCGTCGCTATAGAGACACGCCCGAGCGAGCTCGAACCCCATCGCCATGGAGGCGCGTGTGGATGAGCTCCGCCCTGCCGCAATGGAGGCGAGTGGAGGCGAGCTTGAGTACCGTCTCCATGGAGGCGCGCGCGAGCTCCGCCATGCCGCCATGGAGGCGCAGGTGAGCTCTGCCCTGCCTCCGGAGTTCTTTTTTTAGTGTAACGAGCTAGAGGTTGAAGATGACCTCAAGGACATTTTAGTCATTTCTAAAAAAATCAGATGCTGAAAATGACGTCAATGACAAAATTTGGATTGATTTTGCAACTCAATGGCATATACCGGATAAGTGATTTTGCAAATGGCAAAACTGGGATTAATAAAATTTGTAGTGGCATGTAAGAAATTGGCCCAAAACCTAAAACCAACACCTCTAGACATCTTTCTCCAAGGATTAGTGATACATTGTGACAGCATGAATTTCAAATAGATATTTAGTGATGGATTTCTTCATGACAGACGGGTTGATCCCTTGCAGTGATCTGATTCACCCATTTC
Organism: Eleusine coracana subsp. coracana; assembly: GCA_032690845.1. Classification (NCBI taxonomy): domain Eukaryota; kingdom Viridiplantae; phylum Streptophyta; class Magnoliopsida; order Poales; family Poaceae; genus Eleusine; species Eleusine coracana. The sequence continues at coordinate 50,917,391 of CM064430.1, forward strand.
TTCTTTTTGATGTCATACCTAAATGCCCTTCATCTTGTGGGGTTTCTCAAGTCGTCGGATACACTAGCACTCCTAGCCACTTATTATCTCCCCTGAAATAACGTATAATAATTGAATTTTTGTTTGGAAAAAGATATAAATAAGAGGGAAAAGCTATATAAAATATTTAATCAATATATCCTTATTGGTGACACTCGAAGCATTTAAATAAGGGATTTCACATATGTCATGCCTAAATATAAGTTATGAAACATACATTACATGAAAAATATTTGCGTTGAACATTAGCCATACAAAAATTTATTTCCGTAGGAAGGCTCCTTGCAATCTTGTCATATGTATAAGCGAGAGCAGCTAGAGCATTATCACTTTGCCCTCCGTGCTGCTGATTCGTGCAAAGTGGTGAGGTAGTTGTAATAAAGCACGAGCATCCAACATATATGTGCGAAGGCTGTAAAGCACTTTCCTTTACACATGGAAAGCGAACTATGAAAGGCAGTGAGGTGCCTTTTGCTGTCGGAGCACTTTCCTTAATCGTTGTATGTAGCGGCAGGCCGAGGTATTTACATGGGGATTTGCTCAGTTTAGCTGGGAAGGATTAGAGCCGTTGGTGCATGTCCACTTCATCACACTTTATGGGGAATACTTCTATCTTATCCAGATTAACCTTTAGACCAGTTACAATGCCGAAACAGTCAAGAATTTCCTTGAGTGCAGTTAATTGTTGTTGGTTTGGATTGGCAAAAACTGCTGCATCATCCGCATATAAAGAAATATTCACTTTTGCTCTCCTCCTCAAAATGGGTTGGGATATTTCCTTTTTCAGCTGCTTTACCTAGCAGTCGCTGTAGCGGGTCAATTGAGAGGATGAATAACATTTGAAAGAACCGAGGGACCGAGAGGGGGGTTGAATCAGAAACTCACACTATGTCACACTATGTACCAATTTTATCAATTTTTAAAACCAATCACTCAAACAACTCCTATAATAATTTTAGTGGTGATCACACTAGCAAGATAAAAGCCCTATGAAAGAAACAACAACCTATGCGTACTAATGGATCACTCAAGTCAATACAACTCCTATGCAAGTTAGTAATAAAGTAACACGAAAGTACATCACAAGCTAGCAAAGGAGCCTACTCATGCAATTCTACAAAATAAGAAACTAGTGCATACGAGCATAAGTAGTACAACACATACAAGGGTAAGCAATCAAGCCAATGCAACTCCTATATATGCTAGTGATCAAATGCAGAAGCTCAAACACTACTAACAAGCAAGAAGCCTATTCATGTAAGTCTACAAGGTAATCAACTAGAACAAGACAAACACACAAACATGAATAGCATAGTATGTAAATACGGAAAGTAATGCATCAAAGTAAAGAGTAGAGTAAGAGATGACTCATGATTTTTTTCTTGAGCTCTTTGAAAGATGGTGCCTTCCCTTACTCCTCGTTTGACCACTCCTGTCGAAGTTCCGGTCCCTCCCACCACCAACTGGAGTTCTCGCCCATGAGCCCGCAATCACTCCCGGAGTGAAGACATGCTGTGCGTCACTACTGCCACCAAGGCACAAGCTCGTCTCCCTCAAGAATTTGCCGGACACCCCGAGCCGACATAGACGCTGACTGTTGATGCCCCTTTTACCGGCGGGCTCAAACCGTGTATAAACATATGACGACCTTCACAACAAATCATGATAGACTCGATTACCAATACCTAACCGGTCTAGGTCTCACCATAGACCAAGAGTAACAATTGAGATCACACCCTCAAGGACATCCTAGCCTTAGATGTGCAAGATGCTCAAGTTACTCTCCACTAACACTCTCAAGATATGCAATATCTCTTCCTAGTGCTCTCCTCTTTTTTCTCTTGGACCTTATCAAATGCTCTTATGTATTCCACTGGTCAAGAGAGGTCACAAAGACCCCAGCAACAAAGTTATATAGGCTCCCAACCTCGAACTAGCCGTTGCTCCATGAAATCAGCTTTCTGGGTCTACTGACCCGACCGTTCGATCACTGCAACATCGGGCTCCAACGGCTCTAACCCCTCTGCTGAATCCTGCTAACCGGACCATACGGTCAGTTGACCGGGCCGTTTGGTCTGTTTGTCTCTCCAGTCCAGAAACATTTCGTGCAACAGCTTCCTCGCTGCCCAGAATGATTTGTACAGACCGGACCGTCCAGTCTCTATAGCTCCCAACTCTGGCAGTTTCCTCGCTTCTTTGTTGTAACCTCCAGACAAAACCTCTGAGTGATCGTATAGTCTGGTCACCACTGACACTTCTGTCCGATCACTTCATCCTGAAGCTGAAACTACTCATTCTCACTTGACTTCGTTTCCCGGCTTCTCCGAACAGCTGCTTAGCTTCTCCACTGTCAACTAGTGCCTATGATTTCACCGAGCAACCTTGCATATCACCGTCTAGTCATGACCTAAGAGAATGACCTAAACCCCTTTGATAGTCTGATTTTTTCTATGGACTCAAAGCCGTAACAACTAAGCAAGTGTACCCGACACTTGCTCCATAGCTTATCTTTTCCATCTTCATCAACCCTTGAACTCTACCAAGCTCATCAAGATTCCATTCTTATGGTCATTGTCATCAATCGCCAAAGCCACCGTCAACAATCATCATAGAATAAAAAGATTTTCTACATGGACAACATTTATGTAGACATTAATCACATTTTATATTTATCATTCATCACCAAAACATCATACCTTGGAGTGACCTCAATGGTCATGAAACTTACAACATTGATGACAGTGAGTTACCCAGTCTTATGCCTATGTAGTGCCATATCGGTTTTTCTGGCTCAATGTCAATCTCCGAGGGTTCCCGTGGGGTCCCATCACAAATGTTTGCTAGCTCGCTATGAAAGTAGTACACATGCATCAAGATTGGTGATGATCGCCAGGCATCCATTCATCACCATCCACATTGTGTCATGCAAGTGAGAACAATGATCTTCGTCTCCATCTTACATACATCGCTGCCTACCGGTCACATCAGCCCCACTGGCGGACGACCCGTTATCAACATGGCGAGCAGGTGGCGGCGACCGCTCTATGCGGATTCCGGCTGCTGTTCTCTGTCACGTTCTTAGCTGCTGAACCCTGCAAATTCTCATATCAAGCCCTGCTTCCGTTTCTTCCAGATGTGGAAGGGAAACCATCGCGTTGGGCTTATGGTAGATCAGACTTTTGCAAGACCATAGATCAAAGCTGATGAAGCAAATGATTACTTGTAGTCTTGTAGAGCAATAATTAAGCTCCTGAATCAAAGTACTACATACAAGGGATTATACAAACTAACTTTCAACTGGTTGATCAATTGTAATCTAAAATGTTACTAATTGGTCGCGGATGCATGACACTTCAAGGGGCCTGCATCCAACGCTTCAAGCTAATATACTATCTAGAAATGTTCCTTTCTGAAACTAAAAAGTTTCCCATACCTAGTTGCGTCTGATAATAATTTTCCCATTAAAGCATGCATCGTCATGCCCAACTTAACACCATCAGCATAGCACCGAAAGAGGCCAGCCACCAACATGCGAACAGTCCAACCAAACAGAGACACAGTTAGAAAGAAGCATTGTAGATATGAATACTGTAATGCAACCGTTCTATTCCTACAGTTTCAGTGTGAAGGCCAAATTTGCAGGTTGGAGACAACTATCTCGATTGCTCAAAGTAATTCCACTCTAAAATTCAATGCAAACTGTGTTGCCTATATATTAATCTTCTATATGTAGAATGTAAAATGAGTTGGTCAATTCAAAATTTAAAACTAAAAACTATACTAAATTACTAACAGCACGCACCAAAGAGAACCATTAACGATAACTAGACTGAGTACAAAATCAGAGCCCATGCATATGAGTGAGATGCAATAGACAGAAGCCTGTTATATAAAAATGCTTCTTTGATGAGCCACATGAGCCTTACAGTTAGCAGCTATTTAAGGCAGAAGATCAATATGTTATCATTTTGTAAGATCACAAATCCTTTTGTTAAAATGGGAAAAGATGTTTTCCCATCATAATATTGCCAGTATACTGCAAGCAGGCTAGCTAGTAGGCAGCCACATACAGGCACAGGAAAGCAAGAAGTTCCAGAAACTATGTTCAACAAGGTTATAAGGACGGGTCCACTACAAGAGAGTTTGTAAAAATAAAAATAAAATAAATGGCATGTGTAACACGATCCATTGCAAGTAAGGTCTCTCCAGCAAATTGGAATAATTAAATTGTTTCTTATGCCTGGTAGCGAAGAAACTATCAACTCGAACATAATATATCTCTATAAAACTCATAATGAGCAGATACTGCATCAACCTAACAGAACAATTCTGCAGCTTACTTGTTGATTCAGGAGAGGCATGCCAAAGCACTCTGTTTCAAGATACATATAAAACCAATGATCTAAATTAACAAGCACACATTGTTATATTCCAACAAAGAGCATGCTGCGACTTCTCTCTCACAAAAAACAAAAAGAACACGCTGTGATCTGTAACATCACAATCACATGATAAATTATTTTTTGTTTGCATGTAACTTAAACTTCTTGTCCAATAGCCTAAGGATAAGCTAGCCCTCTAGAAGTTGCATCATTTGATTTAATACCGTGGGCTGTTCCATGATGAATTATTTCCATAGTTTAAATTTCTGTTAATTCACTATGAAACAGAATTGAGTACAGACAAATGACTGTAAATGACTTTGTTGAGTGTGACTAAATTATTATCACCACAAAGAACAGTCAGGTGCTTGATAATTCTCTTAATATGAACGAATTACAGGTCCATGACAGTAATAGAATGTCAAAGAGCAGAAAAACAACACAGAGACTACAAAGATCTCGAGAAGACATAGACGCACCCATAATTCATAATGCACAAATGCAATGTGCAGAGGAAAAGCATGCACATATTATACCTACATGTCGCCACTTGTCACATAACAATATTTCAAAGGTCTAAAAAGACACAGCAGTCCAACAAAATATTGTGTTAGAAAAGCTTACCAGTTATATCCTTCTTGGTGACATGAACGGGGGATACCCGAAATACAGCCTGCCAAGAACACATTTGAGCTCTAGGCTCAACTCGTCAATCTTCAAAGTACTAAGATCAAGTGAGAAACATGCCGCAGGTAGTGTATGTCCACCAACCGAAGTACCATATAACACAATGCATCCTTCAGATGCAAAAATGTTGTATCTTCTATAATTGACAGGTAAGGGGATTATGTTCTTCAGCTGCCACTCACTGTTCTTGTCAGCTTCGTTTTGCCTAGTGTAATAAAGCAGATATGTCATGGATATATTATCAATGTAACTAAACATCCCAAGCCTTCCTTCTGCCTCCACCATGGTAATATCCCGCTCTTCATGATAATGCGGGAGGTCAACGATGGTGAACTTCATCCTGCTTATGTCTAGCTTGAGCAACTTGTTCACCCTATCCATTTTCCAGTAGAAGACCAACCATAAGCGTACTGACGACCACCCAAACTCTGCATGGAGCGGTCCGGTAGTCCGCTGTCACCCCAGCCGGTAGATGTACCGATACTCCAGCTTCCGGAGTCCGAAGAGAAGACAGATGTCACTATGTTTTCCACATAATACGCCTGGAATATCACTCTGAATGTTGTCTCCTCGTCCTTGTCTCCCGAAGGGATAAGGAACGCCTCAAACTCGAAATGCAGCTCATTCTGTTCCCGCATCTGGACGGGGATGGGAACGGGAGGAAGCAAACGGTACTGCCGGGATAAAGGGTCACACACCACGAGTTCGGTGTCCATGAGGTTATCAAAATTGATGCTCTCGAGGAGGACACGGCCGTCACGGACGTCAGTGGGAAACCATCCGCGCCCTCTGGCGCGTGGGAGGTAGTTGTGGAAGTTGAAGTTGGCGGCGCCGGCGAAGTTGCGGGCCACATGAGCGGAGGGATGGGGCGGCTTGGCCGGCTGGAACCCAGCTATGCGGCCGAAGACGCCGAGGAATAGAGGCGGGTGGAGGGAGCGGTACCGGCGGAGGAAGGAAGGGTCGGTGACGAGGCGGTAGAATGTGACGCACGCGGCGGAGGCGCGGGTGAGATCGGCAGGGGAGGCGATCCGGAGAAAGATCTCCTCCAGAGGTCTTCGGAGAGGGCCGGCGGCGGCGTTGCATCGGGGCCCGGGAGGACCTGACAAGCAGATGACGGCATCGCCGCCCAGCCAGCTACTTTCCGGTGAAAGGCAGCGGATGGAGATCGAGGGTTTCAGCGGCCGATTGAGCAGTTTGGGTGGGCCTGGAAGCTGAAATAGACAATTGCAGTGGTGCCTGTCGATGTCCAGCCCATCTACTACACAGGAGTAAACCCTCGCGTTGGGCTTGTGATAGATCACACATTTGGGGTGCAGTATATCAAAGCACTGAACACATGGCAATATGGCATTAATGCACATGCTAGTTGATCATCAGATGTTCTTAAAAGAAAAAGAACTTGTTGACCGATCAACTTGTGGGTAACTTTCCTTCATATTTTCATATTTTTAGGTCAGTCTCAGTGTATAATTTTATTTCACTATTCTCAAAAGTGTCATATCAGATTTAGATTTTTTATTTGATAGATGAAACTATTTCTCTTAATGCATAATTTTATCTCACAGTTTTATAGAGAAGTTATATTATTAAATTATTATATTGTGATTGGTCCTAATAAATTTGGATGAAACTTTTTACTCTCAATGGAAGTTTCAATAGAGTTTCATGCATATGAAACTGTGTCATCTCTTTCATCTTAATTACTTTGCCATGTCATCGTTTTAGCTAACGTGGCACCTTATTTAATATTTATGAGCCTTACAATACTAATTTATTGCGTTAACAATGAAAGATGGTTTCCATAGTAAAAGGTTCCAATTAACCTCAATTTTAAACAAACAAATCGTGAACGCCTTATGACTTTAACAAGAAAAGAAAGCAAAATAACAGAAAATGCTGTTAATACCAGCATCCCGCAAGTCCTTATGAGGCTATCACTAGCAATTTATCAAAAGCAAACATCCTGATGAAAGCAGGGACACCAACGATGCATTCATAATCATACAATACATGCAACAATGGAAACGCAGAACAAGTAACAACATTTAAAATTTAGTGAAATCTACATTGTGTCATGTGACAGTATGCCAGAGCAGGGTGCAAAAAAAAAAGGCACTGAAGACTGACAAAATGCTTACAACTGTAAATTAGGATAAAATGCTTACTACCCTCCTCTCTTACATAGATGGCGGGAACCCAAAATAAGGCTTGACAAATGCACCGTACGACGTCGTCCGACAAACTCTCTCAATCTTGAATGTGTTAATATCAAGAGAGAAACGTTCTGCGCGTGAGCCCAATAGGAAAATGAAACCTTGCCCTGCACCAGCCAAGTAATAGTCGTCGTCAGCAGGCAACGGGATTATTTTCTCCAATTGCCAGTCATTCGCATTTTTGCCCTTGTTTTGCCGAATAAGATAATGCAAAGAGGCTTCTTGCTCGTTGTGAGCAAACACACCGATCCTGCCTTCGCCAGCCTCCACAGTTACAACATCCCGTGCATCTTGGTCAGGCGGGTAGTCGAGGGTGGAAAACTCCATTCTGTTAACGTTGAACTTGAGCCACTTGTTGCTTGATTCCACTTCCCAATAGAAGCAGCCATACGCATAGCAGGGAAACATCAACCGGAGGCCTTCTGGTGGTACTTTCAGGCCTAGAGCATCCCAAGTGGTTGATGTGCCAAAACTCCAACGACCGGTGACCGAAGAGTAGAGTAGTAGAGCTGCCTCTCTGTCGCTTTGCATCCAGGCAATCACTGTGATAGATTTCTTCTCGCAGTCTCCAGAGGGGACCAGCAAGGTCTCGATCGGACTTTCCCTCACCTTCACGGAGACGCGCAAGGCCTCGGGCAGTAAATCGAGGGCCACGGGAGGCAGCACCAGGTATCGCCGGGACAAGGGATCGCACACAACCCGACACCAGTGGCAGCGGGCGCAGTTACACCGGAGGAGAAAGCGTCCGTCGCAGACGTCCAGGGGCCAGTGGCAGTGGTTCCCCTTGACATGAGGGACGAAGCGGAAGGAGAAGTCGGCGGCGCCGGCGAGAGAGCGGGCGACAGCAGCGTTGGGGTGGGGCTCCTCCACGATGTGGAGGCCGAGAGTGACGATGCCCATGAGGAGCGGCGGGTGGCGGGAGTGGTAGCGGCGGAGGAAGGATGGGTCGGTGATGAGGCGGCGGAAGGAGGCGCACGCGGCGGAGGCGCGGTCGAGATCGGCGGGGGTGCCGATCCGGATGAAGATCTCCTGAAGGAGATCGTCGGTGAGGGAAGCCAGCATCCGAGGCAACGCGGTGGCTTCAATTTTGGGGCGGGGGAGCGTTAGGGGAGCGGGCGACGCCATTAATTTGCCGGCGAGCCACCCGCCGCCGGCGAATTTGGGGGAAGCGATCGAGACACAAAGTTTGGGCAGTCTGGGGTGTTTTTGTGGTTTGGATGGACCGTGGCTGTTGCTCTCAAGTATATTTGTGTTGGGCTGGGCCGGAGTCAGGCCCATTGAGGAAACTGTCGCCATCCATGATCCATCGCTCGCGCCGCACTCTGCTTTCTCCCGAAGGACTCATCTGCATCGAAATGGCGGCGGCGACTCGCGCCGGGTTCTGGCGGATGTTCTCCGTCTCGGCTTTCGCTCCGCCGCCTCCTCCTGCCGCCCGCCCCACGGCGGAGCCCTGCAACAACCTCTTCGTGTCAGGTAGCACACCCGCTCCCTTCTCTTCCTCTCTGACTCAGGAGAAGCCTTCGCTTTTGTTCGTTGAGGGGCAATAGGAGCAGATGTCTGATTTAGGTTAATGGTAACGCAGGAGCTGTTTTATGGCTTGACTAGCAAAGTGTCCGTATGTTGCTACGGATTTTAAAGAAATATTTTTTATAATTTAAATATAAATTATTTACATAATATAGTTATTAGATATATACAATATTATTAACGTTTTTTACATGAAAGATTATATTTGTATTATCTTTGGTACTTCTTAGTATATCATTTTATATGTCAAAAGTAATAATTTTATCACCATTTTTTACCATATTCTACAAGCTTTATCCGGAAGGAAAAATTAATTCACGGAGTCCAGAATAGCACTGCATTGCAACGTGATTTTGAAATTGAATACTTGCTCTAATGGAAAAAGTTCAAACATAAAAGTTGTAGATCTCATTGAGATATTTTCGAAATATATGAGTCATATTATTTGAACTACAGAGCTAGAAGATATGGGCCCGCACAGAGATCTACGTAGAGGAGTCCGAATCAGAATAAATATTTTTGCATCGCATATTTGGAAATGAAAACTACGGGATCTGGACTTCTATTAAATACCAAAGTTATACAACGTTTTGAGAGCTATGAGATAGAGTCCGAGTTTGACTCATTTGAACTCCGGACGTAGGAATTATGATTTTTGAAATTCGGTACTTGATATAGAAGATACGAAACCGATTTGGATTCAATCTCTAGCTTTGTGGACACGAAGTGGACGACCATATCTCAATTAATAGATTATAGAGATTAGGACTTCGGAACAAGTAGTCACCTATAATTTTGCTGGTATTTTTAGATCATTTTGGGGTACAGTAGATTGGAACTGATGAACTAAATGATTGTAGTAGAACTGAATTTAGCTTGCGAATTAAATTGGTCTGCTTTGTTTTTTTTTACGAAAGGATGGACCTTCTTTGTAATTAGTACATGACATACTAATTACCAACTAGATTAGACCACTTGCAAAAACGAGCTTAAGAACAAGAAAAGTAGGAAGAAATTGAAACCAGATGTCAGTAAAGATTAGCGAATATTGGTGCAAACAATAGACTTTTATTGTTGGAAAAACGGAGGAGTTAAATATTGTTTTAATAATTAGTAGTGGATTAATAGCTTCCGACACATTAGTTATTTTTGAGAAGTCACAATAGTTCATTTATCTTCTAGCATCAAATATGTTTATTGGATGGGGAGACAATATCTGAAACTAAATAATGCTACTGAAACCTGATATTTTTTATGATTAGTTTAACTAACTACCGAGTAACTAATATCTTGGTTTGCAGTCTAATCAGTTAGTATTGATTCACTGTTTGTTAGTATTTACAGCAGCTTCATTTGTGCCAACCTAGGAATATAGCTACATATTATGGTATAGTACTAACAGAGGCAACTACACAGGGTTGAATAAGCACACAACATCTGAAAAACTGATGGAAGCCTTTTCTAAATTTGGTCAGGTTACAGAAGGTACTGAAATCTCTTGCTCTTTGCACCAGAGCTGATTCCATTTAGACTATTAACACACAATGCTATGCATGTAGCAAGAGTAGTGACCGATAGAATATCCGGATATTCCAGAGGAGGGTTTGTCAAATATGCAACTGTTCGAGAAGCCGGCGAGGGCATAAAAGATATGGATGGAAAGGTGAGGGTTTATATGCTGAATGGTTGGTTTCCAAGCGTTGTTCTATTTATCGAGCATATGAACCACATTTATCTTTTGTGATAATCCCAAATGTAGAGGACATTGGGAAAACTTTTAAATTTGTTTATTTCAAAATTGTTTTTCTAGTGGCAACTAAAGAACATGTGATCATTTATTGATCTTTATTTTTACTATTCAACTTGAAGTGTGGAAAAAACCATTTTGATTCGGTAGTCCATATTTGTTTCCCTGACGGAACTGTTCGTTCTTTCTCAGTTCCTTGATGGTTGGGTTATTTTTGCTGAGTATGTGAAGCCAAGAGAAGCCCCGCCAACTCCACCACCTGGCTATCAATGAACTATATAGAATGATAAATCTCTACTTGTGTTTGGCTGACTACACGTCTTATTCGTCATCCCTCTGAGTGGGCGTTGCTGGCAAAGTAAAAAGTAATTAGAGATTAAAAAGTCGATCTGCACCACTTGAACTGCCTTTGCAATGATTAGTACAGGACTTGATGCTGCCACTTGATGTGTTCTTTATAGTTTCCTTCTCTTGGTTATAGTTTACAGGTCACTACATTTTATTCTACCACAATGTTGGAACTATGTTTCGTTATTGCAAATGCGACTGTGATTCTGCAGTCTACAATGATAATGGATGTAGCTGTACCCTACAAAGAGTGGACGCAGTTTGACTAGAATAATTATGCTTGCTTTCCTTTTGTTGTACAATTTGACTCTACGCACACGTAATTTAGATCTCAGACCTTGCCAATATCAGCGCCCCTCACTGTTTGTTTTGATTTCCTTATGCATTTGTATTTATAAGCTGCATCCGTTGTAGAATGTGTGCAACATGATGGGATAATCGGCTGAAACACACTTCAAATATGGTGGCATTTGTCTACAAAACACCGCGCCCCATAAAATATGATTTCTAGGGAAACAACTGAGAGAAATGACTGTTCTGCCCTTCGGTCTAGTCAAATAAGAATGGGTGGGCCAGCCCGGCTTGGAATCCAAGTGTTGAATCGAGTAACTCATGCCGCCGCCGTTGATAGGAGAGAAATCTTGCCATCGCCGCTGCGAGGGAGGGGAAAGATCTTGCCGCTGCCTTTGTGAGGGAGAGTAGAGTTCCTGCCCCTGCTGTTGTGAGATGTCGGGCATGAGCTCGTGGAACTCATTGGCGTGGCACAAATCTCGGCCGACCTCGACTCTCATCCACGCTTTGCCTGTCATCGAGTGCCCGATGCATCCGGACCGGAGGTTGGCAGCAACAACAGGTTGGGTAGCAGCAACATCCTTGTTGTTAGCAGCAGCATCTACTTGGTTGTTAATAACAATAGCAGCAGCATCAAGCTGGATACTACAAGCAGCATTAGGGAAGCTAATAACAAAATCATCGTCAGGGCTGGTAGCAGCAGCATGGCTCGTCACAATTGAATTTTGTGTCTCAATGCATGGCTCCACAGCAACACAGTTCTCTGTCTCAATGCATGGCTCCTCAACAATACAAGCTATTAGCTAGTGGCAGCTTCCTAATATCCCAATACATTTCGAATGCAGCAAGCAATGTGGAGTGACTGGAGTCACAATGTATTTCCTTGTATCTATATTCATTCTTGTCTCAAAAACTAACAGATATCTTACGGTCCTTATGTAAATTAATTTCTTCGCACAATTCAGCATAGAAATCCATCCAACAAATCAAATCCTTGTCCCGTATCCATCTCACATCTCTGGTAACATTGAACTTGTACCTATCCTTCTCCCAATAAGCAGGAACACGAATTGAAACTCTGCAAGCCGAGCTAGGGTCCATTCTAAGCAAAGTCACTAGAAGAAGCGAAATAGGGGTAGCAGTTAATCTTTGAACACAAAGGTCACAAGGAGACTACCGTCAACCAACAAGCAAGGGGATTCGTACTTACCCATGGGAACCCATGAGAGATTCAGCTTATTCACCGGTGACCCTGTGCTGGTTAGCCGCAGCCCACTACTTGTACCTCCTTGCGATGCCATTGGAGGTGCTTTAGGTCTCTATGGCCACCCTCCGACTCATGGAACCGACTGCAGGACAAGTCGCCGGAGAGGGAGAATGTGCGAGCGAGCAATGTGGAGGCATGGTACGGTGGCGGGATACGTCCAAGTGGATAAGTCTAGGGTTTATGGTGGCCGTGTGCTCTGCTCCGGCTAAAATGAACGGGTTGGACTCCACCGTATGTAAAGTTCACGGGCACCAATTATCTTTTACAAAAGTTTCTCTTAACTGTTTCCTTGGAAATCATATTTTATGGGGTGTGGTGTGTTGTAGACAAATGCCACCATATTTGTAGTGTGTTTCAGCCATAATTGATTCTAGCGGTGTTGGTGACGAAGCAATGATTTCTTAGTATGCTGTAGATAAATTTGTCTTGTATAAACCACCTCATAAGTTATTTCGAGTTTGGGATGCCTACCCATAAATGTTTTTGCTGCAAATTAAACACACTAGTTGACACATGTATAATTAATTTTATATGTTTTTTTTATATAAATTTAAAAATAAACTAAGTTTAACGTTGTTAGAGATTTTTAGTGTAATTCCTATTATTTTCACAAAAAATGTATTTGAATTTTAAACTTTGTGAATCTCTGTTTAAACTTTAATTGAAATTTTTGCTACGTATTTTCTATAAAAAAATTATAAAGGTTACACTTTCAAAATTTTATGTATTTGATAAGAATATTAATATTAGCTATTCCAAATAAACAAAATTATATTAAATAAATTTAACATGTATATATTGAGATGGTTTTTGAAACAAAGCTCGCTAGGTGGGTGAGGATTTGCAATCAAATGATTTATAATAAAAATCTCAGACTCCAAATGAATTATGAGATGATTTTTGTATTTAATCCCAACATGAATCCTTAATTACATTCTGTTGAGATATACTATATACCTTCTGAGTGTATTGTCACAACCTCCTTGGACCGAAGTTCCCGAGGTGCTGATCAAACAGACACAAGATAATACAACAACCGACCAAGTTCAAATTACATGAAAAGAAGTATTATTTATTTTACATCAGAGTTTAAGTATTAAGTGTGATAGAAATATTACAAAGATCAGTTTTAAAAATAGTGGAAGATAACGTGATCAAGCGTCTATAATATCCAACTCAACGATAGAAGCAGTTGTGATAAATCCGAGCTCATACCGATTATCACAACAGTGGTTACTCAGCCTCTTAATGGGCTGACCATCCCTCTGGAATAGACATATCCCAAGAGAGTACACCCAAAGATAACTCATAAGCACCGACATGATTACCTGAAATAAATAAAACAACAACAAGGTAAATCCTGAGCAACTAAGCTAAGCAAGTCTTACCCGATAAGTATTAATAAGTCTAGACATGTATAGGCTCAGAGGAGTGTAAAAATAAATTTAATATCAATTGCAGCAGCAAAGCAGTATAAAAATTATCTGTAGAATCTATCTATGTAAACTAGCATATTGAAATATAAAGTGCAGCAAACAAATTAAAACTTAAATTAAGTATAATATATAACAAGTTTAGATTTACTAAAACAACATCAATCTTCATACAAATATTATGTAATTTATTGTTATTAGTGAGGTTATTAAACTACGATGTGTGAACAAGTGATACTCATTACTACGAGAGACAATCATTGCAATTGTTTTACACCATCTGGGAAAATCCAAAATACTCGACATACATATTATTTAAAAATACGTATGACAACTTTTCACAAAATTATAATACATGTCGATTTGAATCTAAAACTCTCGAGTGGGCCGCCATTCCACACTACCTCGAGAATATGTCCACTCCTACTGGATCACATGACAAAGAGTTTTAAGTTATCGTTCAACATACATATGAAAATGCTACATCAGTTTACTAGTTCCTATACTAGCATGTATTCGGTACTGTTCAATACTTGCTTAGGAGGGCCGACAACAAACAGGTCCTAGGCCGAGACAAACAGGGCTACAACCTTGCAAGAAATATCCTTTGAAGGCATATGATCTTTGCCCTTTCATCTACGGGGTCTGTCCACGTCTTAAATTTTAGTTGTTGACACAAACGGACTATCACCTTGCGAGACAAAAACCTCATAGGTCCTTTGCCTTTGCCCTTTTCAAAACAGACCCATTTAGTCCAAAATTTAACCTTCTTACTTAACCATGTGACAACATCATTTCACAAAATATTCCATGTACCATAAACAATGTTGATCCTACAACTAAGCATAATAATTTCTCTATAAACTATCTATACCTGTATACCATGTCTAATTAAAAATAATATATTTTTAAGAAATACAAGTGGATTTCATTCAACTCCTAAACTTAATGCATAATTCATCTATACATAATTAGCAATTTAATTACTGGAATATAATCAAATTAATACACGGGAATGTTCTGGGGCTTGCCTTGAGTCTCAACTACGGGGTCATAACTGATATTAGAGTTTTTTTTTAGTAGAGAAGCCCGAAAAATCCTTCTAAAAATCTTTCTCGGAAGAGTTAACGTTTCCTACAATAATACCGACATGTCAATATAAAGGAATACATAGAAAATGCAACAAAATATAATACACATAATAAATGATTACATCAATTAAAATTTATTCTTCAACATTGTTCTCGAAGCCATATGCTTCAGAGCTAGCAATTCTAATAATAATATTTCATAAAACAACTTTATTATTGTATTTAAATAAGGTTATTATGGCAAGAAGTGAAATTAATTCCTTTAACAAAACTAAAAACATGCTATTGTATATGGGTGTTCTAATGATGATAGATATATGCGTGATCAACAAATTTGCTAAGTTTCACTAATATAGTATGAGCAAAACAATAATAATATATTTAGCAAAGTTTCTAACTAAATAAATTATAGTAAAATATGAACAAAAGATATATTTCTAAAAATATTCATGATGATACATCATACTAAGCATACTTTTTATGCACAAGTTCAAACCCTAAAAGCTTACATAAATTATTTTAATACAATTCTAAATATTTTAAAGATAAATTTATATATAATTATATATCCAAAATTAGGATTAAATAAATATATTATAGACAGACCATGTCATGGTAAGTCTAAAACAATTTAATTTGCTATTTTATTAAGTATACAATTAAGTATATGTAATTATTAAGCTTTACACTAAATAAATCATACATCAAAACTTTATATGCTAACCATGTGCAGCAACATACTCAGTGAATAGAAATAATGTCAAGGAAACCAAACAATTTTACTTTGCTATTTTAGGAGGTCTAAAATTCTAACTATAATGTTTACAAGTTTAGAGTATTTTCTCGATTTTCTTTTTAAACTTCGTTTTATTTACGAAACTGCCATTGGTCGTCTTCAACCTCAGTCCAGCGAGCTTGCGGCCAGAAACTTGGAAACTGCTATGGTTTCTTTGGAGGAATCTAAGGAATAAGGGTTCAGGGAGTTGCGTTATTGAGTAGTTCATACGCTTGAACAAAAATCAAGGATAGGAGGTCACCCACGAAGATGAATTTTACGTTAACGTCGAGATTGGTCAGAGGCGAGGTCGCCGGAGAATTTCTCCAAATACTCCCAGCTCAGCGCACTAATAACTTTGATATTAGTTGCGTTTGTAGAGGAGAGAGAGACTCAGCTATTTGTGCTCTCAGCGCGGCCGGGGAAGCACTGAAGCAAGCGGAGCGCGAGGTCAAACCTCGGGTGGCGTTAATGGCGTATGGCAAAAAAGAACTGAGAAGAGAGAGCGACTGAGAAGCCGAGGAGAGGCAAAATGGCCGAGGATGGAGGTGCCAGGGTCGAGGGACTCGGTTTCTAGCTGTCCCCGCGGTCGGGTCGCGCTGGCAAGGTCGGGCAGAGGTGGCGCTGTGCATGCCCATCGGGCCTGCCTGATGAGGAAGACAGCACGAAAACTTTTATTGGTGCCCCCTCGTTGATTTCTAAATTTACAAAACAGTCCCTAATTTGATTAAATTCAAATTAAAATATCAATCCTGCTTCAAAATTCATGCCAAATTGGGGGGATGTACTGTAAGATGTGTTAGTCCTTCTGGTAAAGAGCAGAAGTACAATTGGATTTCAATTTGATTTAAATATTTAGGGTATTTCAACTTTAAGAACAATTCTAGAAATTTTTTTAAAATTATTTTATGACATACCCTATCACATATATTTTTGTTAGCACCTAGTTGTATAACAAAATTTGAAATTGCTTCACAACTTAGCCACATCCTGGTTTTATTCTAAATTTAAATAAATTTGAAATGCATTCAAATTTGAATGAAGTCTTACTAAACCAGAATTAAGTGCATTCATGTGATCAAAATAGTGTGGTGACACTGGGGTGGGGTGTCACATGTATAAACAGTTGACAACTAATGGGTCAAAAAGAAAGAAAGTCGACTGATCTGGCAAATTTGCACCGCGTGTTGACAGTTGACACGCGTTTCTGCGCCCGCGAGCGAACGCTAACCCGCAACCCAAACGAATGGATTGGATGGCGTCTTTGATCTCCACCTCCGCGAGCGAACCCTAACACGCACCTTATGGCCGGCCGCCGCCGCCATGGTCACCACCAAAGCGAGGACCGCCTGAGCGACGTTCCCGACGAGCTCCTCCACAAGATCCTCGCCCGCCTCCCATCCACATTCGAAGCCGCGCGCACCAGCGTCCTCTCCCGCCGCTGGCGCTACGTCTGAACCAACGTCCCGGCCCTTTCCTTCAGCTCGAGGCACTCCTCGTCCTCGATCCTCAACGCCATCGACGCCGCCCTTGAGGCCAGTGCCTCCCCGACGTTGAGCCGCTTATCCATCTCCATCAACTGGAATCAAGGCGACCCAGCCGCGCGCTCTGCATCATGGCTGCGCTTCGCATCACAGCGCCTCAACGGCGAGCTCATCCTCACATTCACTGTGCCGTGGACGACCATGTTCCACCCCACCTTGTCACAAAGCGAAATTGCGGTGCCTGTTTGCGAGCGCGCGACGGCTATCCATCTGCAGCTGAAGCTGCAGCAGTGCCTCCGGTTGCCCACTGACGACGGCGCGTTCACGGCGCTGGGCATCTTAACTATCTGTTGCTTTAGCGTCCATGTGGGTGAGCTTGAACGCCTCTTGTCCACACAGTGCCCACGTCTGCAGGAGCTCGTGCTGTCGGTGTCCATGCTCAACAATGCCCTCTCCATATGCTCCGAATCCCTCCAGCGGCTCAGGCTCGGCCGCGGAGGCAGCAGCACTACTGGCTACATCACCGTGAACGCCCCGAGGCTTGCCTGGTTGGAGATGTCAAGGTCGTCAGTCTGGATCCAGAAAAGAAAAGAGGTGTACGGGGTGCACATTGTTGCCCCAGAGCTCGCTGAGTTGATCTGTCATGATGCGTATTCTCAGTGCGACCATAACGTCACGAATCAGCCGTGCCTCCGGAAGCTTGAGGTGGACATGAATAAGGAGGCTCTGGTCTCAGGAAAGACGTCAACAGTACTGGAGCAGTTCGACTTCGTTGATGAGCTAGAACTGCATCTGACTCACCGGGTAACACTAAAACACTAACCACTCTAATATATAAGAGATTGAGAGCATGCAGTATTTGTAAGGAAAACCTCTATAATTAGTTAATCTATACATTTCAGGAGGAACAAGCGTATGAAGCCTTCATGGTGAACACGGCCAAACTTCTGCAGTGCAAAAGTTTGAAAATAACATTTCAAGCTTTTGGACCACAAGGCCACGCAGAGAGCGTTTTGCATCTTCTCAGAATATGTGTTGGCATGACAAAACTAAATATTCATTCGGTATGTATTTTAATTATTACACTAGGACTAGCTACTAATTGATTTTTGTATACATACTAACAAAGTGTCCGTCCATTGCTACAGCCTTTAAAAAATACAACAATCATATAAGAATTCGTTTTTCTACATCTAACAACGCTTAATTTGTGTTGCAAAGATTAATGATAGCAACACCACGTATAACAACACTTATCATTTGTGTTGTTGGGACGCTAGCAACACTTATTTGTCTATATAATACATAGCTATGTTGCTATATGTCAGTCTTGTTGTTGTAATTAAATCACCAACCAAGTTTTATTTTCTCGTTAATTCATAGTAGAACAAATAACATTAATTGGAGTAAATTCATTGGAACAATTGTCATCTTGATAGATACATTCAGTTCACTACAACAAAAGAAAACACCATATATTGTGTTATATATGAATTCCTAATTGCACTTCTTCATGTCTACATTAATACTATGTTACAAAATTTCCTAGTGCTCTATGGATAAGTCAATGTTGTACTGGCACTAATAGGAATGAATACTTCAAAATATTAGAGCTTCGTTGGTATCTTATTTGGTACCACTTTTCAGATAAACGTAGTTCATAAAGAATATTTTTTTTCTAATCACTAATTGGATAGGCAAAACAAAAAATAAAAAAGAATCATTGTTTTATCTCCTTCCACAATTGTCTCGAATGAAAATTTGATGATACAAAACAGTTTTGCATGAACTGAAAACCCAATCCAGCTTAAGATTGATTCCCACCATAGGAGCAGAATCATGCCTGCAAATGATAACAAATAATATATGTTATGTAAAATATGGAATGAATAAAACACATACAAAGCAAATAAGTATTCATTTCTTCTTCAATAAACTTGACCACGAATTTGTTCAACAGCTACACACGAATTTGTTTGTCCAGATTTTAATAAAAAAATACTACTAATATAGTATATATGCATCATTGTTGTTATATATGGTAGCATAATTCCTATGTTCATATTTAATCCCAACTGTTCTATGATGGAGAAAACAAATTATTCCAACTCTGAAAAAGTAGTTTCAGCTTGTGAAAATCTATGTTCCATAAGAGAGGACAGGGTAGGAGAAAAGAATAACATTTGAAAAAAAAAGGAGATGATACAACCCACGTAGTACAGAAAAGTGGTGTCCGATCCCAATAGGCCCAGTAGGAACACACATACATTGTCTTCCTCCTCTAGACGTTCTATTTTTTTTTTTGTCTCCTCTCTGATCTAGCGTACCATCATTCGATCCGGCACCAGGATAGGCGATCTCTCCATTAGACATGCAAAACAGAGTCCTTCTGCTATTCACATACTATTTGTAGCTTTTTTTTGTTCGGCTAATTGCTTCATGAGGATGTCAAGGTAATAATGTTTGGCTAGACCGCTAGATGCAATGTTGTGGTAACCATTTGGAGCAGCTCCGCCCGGTGCATGGACTTCTGTTTAGAGCCGCAGCTAGAGCCGCATTCACATGAAAACACATCTAACTAAAGCAATACTAAATTATGAGTCCGATTGTGTAAATTACAGAGGAAGAGAAGATAAATTTACGAGTTCGACTGTGTTTGGAACTTTTGGCAGAACAACCACCAATATGTGCGGAGAAGTTCATGATCAATGCCAAAAGCAGCACCAAAACCACTAATATGTTCGCTAGCTGAAACCAAACCATGTACGTGCTTATTTTTTGTGCCTTTTCTTTTGCTTACGGTGGTTTGGTGTTTCGTGTATGTCCAATGCCAAAACCAACGCAAAAACACGCGGCAGTCGGACTCATCTAAATTATTAAGGAGTAGAGATTTTGGAGAATGATCTCTCTAACTATTTGTGATTACAACATATATCTTTTTTCTTTCACATGCGTGCTTTGTGTTGATTTAAAAAATGTGGGTCACATCTTTTGCCAAGTTTATACTTCTTTCACCATCATAAATTTTGGTCAAATCCAGAAACAGCTGTCCTAAAGGTCTTACTAAATGTGTATAGTACTGTATTTTAAAAGTATCATGTATAAGATCTTCACCAGTATTTTTTAACTGTGAACTGATTGTAACATATACCACCTCGTCATATTTTTATGCCTTTTTTTTGTATATAGGACACTGTAAAAATATGATTTTGTCTGTATCAAAACACAAGTTTCATTTTATCTCCTCGATACTGAAATTGTTGTGTTTGTCCATGGCACAATAGCAGCAGGAGAGTGAGTCATTATCAATAATTTTATAAAACATACAAAATATATTATAGTTTAAATAAAGTGATAAAGGTACATTGCTATATTTTTTATCCATATGCTTTTGTTATGGATTTTTGTTTGACTATTTTAGTAAATTTTCAACAAAAAGGATAATTGGTATTCAAAGCAAACTATGCAAACCATTAAGAAAAAACTTTTTATAAAAAACCCCAACCGTGTGGAGTACTGTAATGCATTTTGATGTTCAATGTCAAGTTATCATGTATTGTGTACAGCAAGATAAAAGTTTTGAAAGTAGTCATTTCCTCTACTACTGTGTGTTTTGGAACAAATCACAACTTTACAATATCCAGGAGACAAAAACGAATTTTTAAAGTGCGATACAGACAAAACCATTGTTCTTCTTTAGTGGTCTGTAGACAAAAATCCCCTTTTCAATTAAATTATTTTGGACCCTATACCTTCTAGAATTTGTTTTAATATTAATGCTGCCATCGTCACCTGATTTTGTTTTCAGCCAAGCTGTCATTTCATGCACGGTGACGAACCAGAAGAGTACCATATGGTGATCTGGCCACAAATGGCGTTGCCTTGGATACGCTTGAAGAAGTGGAGTTTAGCTTCCTCAAAGTGGGAAACCACGAGATGGGCTTGATGAGGCTGCTGCTGACAAGGTGTGGCGCGGCGGTCGTGACGAGAGTGGTCATACACACGACACATGGATCACAAAACAATCCCTCAGTAATAAGCAAAACGACGTGCAAGATGATCACAAACTTCTGCCATCCAGAAACAAGGATCGAGGTCTACGGGTACTCGCGCAGAAGCAGCTACGAGCTCGTCTGGACGCGTAACATGGTCTAGCAAAAAAAGGGGAGCAGGCCGACTGTGCTTATAGTTTGTCTTCACAAATCAGATGTCTTGTGGATTTTTCGTTTGGAATAATTTATAGTTGAATCCAAGGGTGTGTATATAATAATAATAATAATAATATAAGTTTTGGGTATATTTGTTTTGACCAAAAAAAAATTGGCTGATTATTGAGCAACCGAAGCAGAATATCTGGCATAATTCCCATCAGCCCAAAATTGAGCAGCCACTGGACGTGCGTTGTTTCTTACTATTAGCAACTAGCATATGACCATGACCTAGTTGTAGCGATTGTGTGATATAGCGCCGTACTCCTTTTATTTTTTTCACAATGTGTATATGTGCTGAATCTTATGACGTCGCCTCCGTAACCTTTTAATGTAGCGTGTTTAATAGTGACCTCCAACTCCGCAAACGAACCTTGAAAATCTACTACTGTAACTTGCAGCCCAATCGTCCGGATTCAGTCACGCACGCCGCCCTCTAGGCCTATGCGATGCCCCTGACGTCCGCGCGGTTCATGCATTTCACAAATCCTTTTAACCCTTGGCTGATGGATGAACATCCAATGGCTGTTGTTGTCCCATTCATGATTCATGTTTTTGGTTCTGTCGTTCAAATCCGTGACCTAATAATCTTCCTGTATGAGCAAGCCCTGTTTGTACTCCAACCCGACATGGGCGCCGCCAGCCGTGGCCGTGGTCCTCCTTGCGGCAATGGAGTGTGTTAAAGATAGAAGTCTATCTCTAGTCAGGATAGGATTTTTCTATGTTTCCTTGAGAGCTACGTCTCCAAGATGTGCGCGATCAGGTAGATCACCAAGATGTGCGCGATCAAGTAGATCACGATTGTAATATCCTATATACAAACGTACATATATACAACAGGCCGTGACCCTATTTGGGGTACGCCGTACCAATTCATTCTACATGGTAACAGAGCCAAGGAATTTTCTTTGACGATGTCTCTCTCGTCTTCCTCCTCCACCACCTCCGCCGCCATCTCAAGCTCCTCCTCATCTACGACCTTTGCCCCTATCCCGATCCACCATGCCGTGACTATCAAGCTCGGCAAATCCAATTACCTACTATGGTGTGTCCAGCTCCTCCCCTATCTACGGAGTGTCAAGCTCATGGGCTTCCTCGACGGCACTCTCGCCACCCCACCGATGCACGTCGCTTCGTCGATGGCCGACAGCGCTGATCTAGTGCCCAATCCTGCGCATGACTGCTGGTATGATCAGGACCAACAGGACCTCAGTGGCCAGCTGTCGTCCATGACAGAAGAAGTTCTTCTAGACGTCGTCTCCGCTACGACCGCAAAAGAAGCCTGGGACACCCTTCGTCGCATGTTCTCCTCGTCTACACGCGCGCGCTCTGTCCAGGTGCGAGTTGAACTCGCGACCACAAAGAAGGGAGACCTATCTGCTACAGATTATTTTTGCAAGATAAAAGCTCTAGCATCTGAACTCGCCACAGCTGATGCTCCCCTACGTGATGATGAGATCATCGCTTATCTATTGGCGGGACTTGGACCGACATATGACCCGTTCGTCACATCCATGACTACCAAATCGGAGGCGCTCACGTTGGATGATGTCTATGCCTATCTCATGTCCTTTGAAGCACGCCAACTCAAGTACCAGGAAGAAGCCCGCGTTCACGTTGGTACTGCGGCCAACTTTGCTGGTCGTGGCAGTCAACAGATTCCTCGTGGTCGCGGTGGTGGACGTGGTCGTGGTACCCCGGCTCCAAACCGTGGTCGTTGCGGGCCATTTGCTGGACGATCTCATGGCCAGCCATCATCTCCTTACCCCGACAGAGCTCAGCGCCCACGGTGTCAGATTTGCGGACTTCGCAGTTACACCGCGATCAAATGTTGGTATCGCATGGATGAAAGCTATCAGGAGGAACAACCATATGCTGGCATGGCAGCTACTTCGTCATATACCATTGATCCCAACTGGTATACAGATATAGGAGCTACTGATCATATTACTAGTGATCTAGATCGCCTTGCGGTGTGTGAGCAGTATCATGGTGGTGAAATGGTGCAAGTCGGCAACGGCGCAGGTTTGCAAATTGTGCATATTGGTTCTTGTTCTATTAATATTGCTACTCGTCCATTTGCCCTACATAATGTTCTTCATGTTCCTGAAATTTCGGAACATCTTTTGTCTGTTAATAAATTATCTCATGATAATGACGTCTTCTTTGAATTTCATCCATCTCATTTTCTTATAAAGGATCGCGCAACAAGGCAGTTGCTCCTGGCAGGAAAGTCTGAATCCGGTCTCTATCCTATCAGGCCTTTTGATGTTCCGGTGCTCAGTCAAGCTCATGTCAGTGTCAAGGTGCGGCCAAGTCAGTGGCATGCTCATTTTGGCCACCCCTCTATCCCAGTCATCAAGTCGTCAAGTCTATCTTGAGTCTTCATAAACTTCCGTGTGTCAAAGAGTCTAGTTCTTCAGTTTGTAATGCCTGTCAATTAGCTAAGAGTCATCAACTTCCTTATAGTACTGCTGTTCATCGTTCTACTTTTCCACTAGAACTTATTTTTTCTGATGTTTGGGGTCCTGCCCCCATGTCTGTTGGTGGTTACAAGTACTATATCAGTTTTATTGATGACTTCAGCAAATTCACATGGATTTATTTGATGCATGATAGAATGGAAGCTCAACGCATTTTTGTTCAATTCCAAACTCATGTAGAACGTCTCCTTGACACAAAGATTAAAAGGGTACAATCTGATTGGGGTGGGGAGTACCAGAAAATGAACAACCAATTTTTTTTGGTCTTTAGGCATCGCCCATCAAGTTTCATGTCCTCACACCCATCAACAAAACGGTTCTGCTGAGCGTAAACATCGTCATATATTTGAAACTGGTCTTGCCCTTTTAGCTCATGCTAGGATGCCTATTAAATTTTGGGATGAAGCCTTCCTAACAGCAACATATCTCATCAATAGATTGTCTACCCGTGTCACTGACAATTTGTGTCCTCTTGAATGTCTATTTAAAGCTCCTCCCAATTATCACATGCTTCGTATCTTTGGTTGTGCTTGTTGGCCACACCTTCGCCCATATAACCGCCATAAGCTGTCTTTTCGATCCAAGCCTTGTGTTTTTCTTGGGTATAGTGCTTTACATAAAGGCTATAAATGTTTAGATATGGAGTCAGGTAGAATTTATGTATCACGGGATGTTATTTTCGATGAATCTATTTTTCCTTTTTTCTACCACTCCTTCATCCAATGTTGAATCTACTACATCCAATAGTAGCAATATTGATTTGTACATTAATCCTATACATAGTGCGCTTCCTATTCCTACTGTGACTGCAGATCAAGTGGATGCAGAAGTTTCTCGGGCAGGTGCATCATCCTCGTCGTCAGCCAATGTCGAGCCAGGCTCTCCTGTCACAGCGACATAGTCTGCTGACGCACCTCCCTCTCCTATTGCAACACCAAGGCCTGCTGGCCAGTCTGCTATCGCGCTTCGTGAAGACGCGCCCTAGTCTCAGGCGCCCAGCGAAGACGTTCCTCAGTCTTATGTGGCCCTCGATTCGTCACAGCAGCCTTTGCATGGATGTGGGCCATCTGTTGCTCCTACGCTGCCGGCAGCCTTGCCAGCTGCCGAAGCTCCTTCTACAGAACCACTAGTGGATTCTACGTCACCTGCTCAAGCTCCTGGCCACCAATATGGCACACGCCTCCGCAACAATATTCGACAACCGAAAATTCGTACTGATGCACGGTAACTTATTCTGCTGTTCGTACTTCTGATGATGAACCCACTTCACACACTATTGCTATGGCAAATCTATTGTGGTATGCAGCGATGCAGACTAAGTTTCAAGCACTTGAAAAATAAGACTTGGCATCTCGTATCTCCTAGACCAGGGCTCAATATCATAGACTGCAAGTGGATTTTTAAACTGAAGCGCAAGGCAGATGGCTCGATTGATCGCTACAAAGCGCGTCTTGTTGCAAAAGTCAAGCAGCAATATGGTGTTGATTACGATGATACGTTCAGTCCTGTGGTTAAACCAACTACTATTAGAGTTCTGTTGTCTCTTGCTATCTCTCGTGGATGGTCACTTCGGCAAATTATATTCAGAATGCATTTTTACATGGTCAACTTGATGAAGATGTGTATATGCGACAACCTCCTGGATTTGTGGATGCTACGTATCCGCATCATATCTGCAAATTGGACAAGTCTTTGTATGGTCTCAAACAGGCTTCGCATGCTTGGTTCTCTCATTTGAGCAGTACTCTTGTTCAGTTGGGTTTTCAAGCTTCTAAGGCTGATGTTTCGCTATTCATTGTCAACAAAGGAGGTATTCAGATGTATATTCTTATTTATGTTGATGACATAATTATTATCAGCTCCTCATCGGTGGCCACATATTGTCTTCTCCCTCAGATTAAAGTTGACTATGTCGTGAAGGACCTTGGCATGCTTGAGTATTTTCTTGGTATAGAAGTTCATCGTACTTCGCATGGTCTTGTCCTCACTCAACACAAATACATTGAGGATTTTCTCAAGCGCACGAACATGCACTCCTCTAATGGGGCTCCCACTCCTATGCAGCCTAGTGACAAGTTAAAACTCACTGATGGTGATCAGCTCTCGCCTGATGACGCTACACAATATCGGAGTGTTGTGGGTGCACTTCAATACCTTTCTTTAACACAGCCAGACATATCATTTTCTGTCAATCGAGTCTGTCAGTTCATGTCAGCTCCAACATCTACTCACTGGGCGGCTGTCAAGAGGATCTTAAGATATCTTCATGCGACGGCACAGCTTGGGCTTTGCATCACCAAGTCTGGATCATCACTATTGAGTGCCTTCTCCGATGCAGATTGGGCAGGAAATCCTGATGATCGATGCAGTACATGGGGATATGCAATTTGTTTTGGAGGGAACCTTGTGTCTTGGATCTCATGCAAGCAACCGACTATGTCTCAATCGAGTACTGAAGCCGAATATAAAGCTGTTGCCAATGCTACTGCTGAGCTTATATGGATTGAAGTCTTATTGCGTGAACTTGGTATTGCTCCCATTTGTGCACCAAGTTTATAGTGTAATTACATTGGTGCAACTTATTTATCTGCCAATCCAATATTTCATCAACGAACAAAGCATGTGGAGGTTGATTATCACTTTGTTCGTGAGCGGGTTGCATCGCGACAGTTAGAAGTCCGGTTTATTTCTTCCAAAGATCCGGTTGCAGATATCATGACGAAACCACTACCGGCGACTTCCTTTGATCGACTTCGGGGCAATCTGAACTTAATAGTACACCGTCCAGATTGAGGGGGGTGTTAAAGACAGAAGTCTATCTCTAGTCAGAATAGGATTTTCCTATGTTTCCTTGAGAGCTACGTCTCCAAGATGTGCGTGATCAGGTAGATCATGATTGTAATCTCCTATGTACAAACATATATATATATACAACAGGCCATGACCCTATTTTGGGTGCGCTGTACCAATTCATTCTATAGAGTGGACTGCCTCAGTGGCCTCCCTGACGAGCTCCTCCATAGCATCCTCATCCACCTCCGTCCACCTTCAAAGCCGTGCGAACCAGCGTCCTTTCCCACTGCTGGTGCCATGTCCGGACGGACGTCCTGATCCTTTCCTTCGACTCGAGGCACTCCTCATCCTCGATCCTCACTGGCATCGACGCCACCCTCGAGGCCTATGTGGCTCTGACATTGGGCCGCCTATCAATTGGTCACAGAGCGACCCAATCGACTGTGCACTACTATAACAATTAAGCACTGTAGCAGTGGGTGGGCTTTTGAGCTGCTGCTATTTTCATTTTTAGCGGTGGGTGGCACTGTAGTCCGCTGTTAAAAATATTTAACTGTTTGTAGTGACGGTGTATTTTAGACCCGCCTCTATGAAAATGGACTGTGCAGCTATAGTGGTCTTTTGGTGTAGTGGCAGCGCCTCGCCGGAGTAGCATCCAGTTCATGACAATCAATGAACTGGAGGTATCCGTCTGCGCGAGTGCGATGGCAATCAATCTGGCCCTCTCCTAGTACCAGCGCCTCTGGTCACCCCCCTCCCCCCCCCCCCCCACCAGTGCCTTCATGGTGCTGCGTGTCCTAAAGATATTCTGCTTCGACCTCCACATGGGCGACCTAGAACGTGTCACCGTCGCGTGTCCATGCAGTGCCCCGCCTGCGGGAGCTCGCACTTACCATCTTCGTGCTTTCCAGTAGTGCCCTCTCTATACGCTCCGAGTCGCTCCAGCGGCTCAGGCTTGGCGGCGGAGGCAGAGCCGGCTACATCACCATGGACACACCGAGGCTCGTCCTGTTGGTGATGTTGAGGTCATCGTCTTGGATGCGGAAAGTTTGAAAATAATATTTTGAGCAATTGGAACACACGGCCAAGCGGTGCAAATGTTTGAAAATAATATTTCGAGCAATTGGAACACACGACCAATCGGAGAGCATTTTGCACCTTGTCAGTAAATGTGTTGGTTGGTATAACGAAACTTAATATTCATTATGGATCTTAATTATTACATACACTATCAATCCTTTTTGTACTTCAATTTTTGAGAATAATAATTTCCCTAGCTATTTGTGACTACATCCATATATGTTTTTTTCTAGTCCCACATGATTAGTGTTGGTTCAAAAAAAAAAGTGCGGGTCACAACTTTTTTCCGAGTTATACTTCCTTTGCCATGATTTATTGAATTCAGAAAATGTTGTCCCAAGGCCTCAGAAATGTATCACTGTATTTTAGAATGGAAGGGTATCGCCAAAAGTTTTCAATTCAAAACTATATATTGTGTCCATTATATTCCTTTTGACGGTGAACTGATTTCAACATATATCAAGTCATATGTTTTAAGTAATCAAACTTTCAGTTTTACATGCTGGGTCAAGAACTAGAAGAGTTACCCTATGGTGATCCAGCCACCAATGGCATCACCTTGGAATCACTTGAAGAAGTAGAGTTTAACTTCCTCAAGGTGGGAAACCATGAAAGATGGGCTTTGTGAGGCTGCTACTAATGAGATGCGGTGCCACAACCCTGAGGAGGGTGGTGGTGTACACGGAATATGGAAGCAAAAA
Organism: Eleusine coracana subsp. coracana; assembly: GCA_032690845.1. Lineage (NCBI taxonomy): Eukaryota > Viridiplantae > Streptophyta > Magnoliopsida > Poales > Poaceae > Eleusine > Eleusine coracana. Next base: position 50,945,940 of record CM064430.1, read on the forward strand.
CATTCCCGCCCTATGCAGAAGGACGTGCGAGACGTTCACCACCTTCTGTCATCCAGGGACAAGAATTGAGTTCTTGAGCAGTTTTACTATGCATATTAACTCCAGTAATTACTGGTAGTAATGCAATAATTACTAGTGGTAGAGTAATAATTACTACTAGCAGTAATTAGAAGGAGTAATGATTTTACTAGGGTATTATTGGAAAGATGAAAATGGTAAAATTATAATTTATTTTATTAATTAGGGCCTAAGTGTATTTTTTCCTTTCTACTCTGACGAAGCTAAATTTCAGATCGGCGGATGGGTTCAGAATGCTTAGAAATGATCTCTTTACCCCTTATGGCAATGCAGGTAAATAAATAAATATATGAGTAAATTACATTATTACCCTTAGTTATTACCACCAGTAATTACTTGTGATAATATGCATAGTAAAACTGCTCGAGTTCTTTGGGTACTCGTGCGGAAGATATGGGCTCATGTATGTGAATGTGTGAAAGGTCTCTGCATAAAGGAGGACAAGCTGAGGTGCCGATGGTCAGCAAGAATGCATGGTGACTACACCGTGTCCTTCTTTATAGATCAGTGGTCTTTTAGGTTCTGTCTATGGGAATGCTGTATACAGTTTAAACGTTCAAGGGTATGGAGTCATTTAACTATGTTTTTATGCATGGTTTGAGCCAAACTTTCCCTGGTTATGGACCGAGCAAAATGCAATCTATGGCATAATGTCCAATTTTGAACTGAACCTGCATTGATTCTTGGCGATTGTGCTATACCACAAACAGTCGGTAATCTAGCTCATAGAGAGCTCCAATTTGTTTTTTTTTTCCCTCAAAGAATGTTTATGTAATGAATCATATTAGCATGATTTTCTCTCCAAACAAGTTGAATCTCGTGAGCACGTCGTATCCAGATGACACGATCACAATGAAGACTTGAAGAGTGAGGCAAATGGTCATCGACTTGCAATGGAAAGTTTTCCTGGAGCTCAGGTTCACCGGTGCCGGCACATTCACACAGGTACTCTGACAATTGCTTCCAACAGCATGGTATTTTGACTAAAAGGTAAGGGTTTATATGATGGTTAGTTTCCGAGTATTACTATTTACTCAATTGATCAAACAGGCGAAGCACATTTAACTTTTGTGATAGTCCCAAATATGCTGATCTCTATTTATTTTCTGATGGCAACTATAGAACAAGTGATCATTTATTGTTCACTGTTCATACTATGCAACTTTCATTGTCGAAAAACCACTATGATTTGGTAGTGCATATTTTTTTCTGACATAACTGTGTCTACATCTTCATGTAGTTCCTTTGATGGTTAGGATATTTTGCTGAGTATGTGAAGCCAAGAGAAGCCCTCAACTCCAACTGGCTGTCAATGAACTACTGTGCATGATAAATGTCTCCTTGTTCAGCTGACTACACATGTCTTATTTGTTGTTCTACAGTGTACGATGATAAAGCCAGTCTCAATGCATAGTTTCATCTCACAGTTTTTAAGAGTGTCACATTAGATTAAAATTTTAATTTGATAGATGAAATAGTTCCTTTCAATGCAGAGTTTCATGTCACAATTTCATGAATAAGCCATAACAATAAATTTACCGTATTGAGATTGATCAAAGCATGTTAGGATGAAACTTTATCCTCTCAATATATGATGGTTTCAATTGAGTTTCATGATATGAAATAGTATCAAATGAGTTTCATCCTAATAAAACTCATTTCCTCTCTTTCATCTTAATAATTACCATGCCATATCATCTATTTTGTTGATATGATAGCTCATTTAATATAAATAAAACTACCATTAAGTCTGACCTTAGCAGAGGCACGTGTTGTCATTCTTCACGACCACTAAAAACTAGATGTGCCCCCATCCCGATAGCAAAAATTTAACTTGCTAACTAGAATGAACTTTTCCAAGCACGAAAAACAAGGCAAGTACCTCGCCCCCGCACATTATTTGCATTCAAGTAAATCAGTCCGCGGCTCCTTCTCGTGCAATGCTCCAGCTACATCGGGAGAAATTGCAAGAGCTACGTAATGTTGGAAAAAACCAATTAGTACCAATTAATCCCTCATCTTATGTTGAATAACGAGGAAAAACATCAACCAATAGTTGGCAGCGGAATAGAGAGCACACATGCACAAGTGACACAATGATTTACGTGGAAAACTTCCTTGAGTAAAAACCACGGGACCAACTGATCCACTCCAAACTTACACTATCAAGAATAATGGGTACAAAGGAGTCTTCTCTAGAACCTCTAGAGGATTACAACACCAGCAACACTCTTCATCAAGTAACAACCTTGGCCACAACAACAAGAACTAGAAGAGGCAGACAGAGGCGATACAAATTCTGTATCCTTGCGTAATCAGTTCATAACTCTCAAACCACAGAACCACAGTGCACGAAATTTGGTAGGCAAGTATCTCAATGTGTCCCACAAAGACTGACCAAATTTCAGATCAATCTGACACCGTTTGACCACCCAAATAAATCGTCTACCAAAACTGTTCTTCCAAAGAACCAAAGACCAAATAAACTGACCAAATCAAAGATCTCTAAGTGTAGAACGAGCTCACCAAACTTGGTATCAATCAAAGCACTTTAGAGCCTCCGATCAACAGCTTGATTGTGATCGGTTTGAAGACACCGGTTCTAGACAGAACTATCTCTCTTCCTTTTCCTTCTCTTCTCTCTTTGGTATGTGTTGTGTGTAGGAGTGTTGCACGCCCATGGGCTTCTGGATGGTGTGCTCAAGCATGACCTCATGCTTGCTTTATATAAATGGTGAAGAGTGTTGGTTGTGGAGTATCCATCTAAATATGTTGGTTATGGTGTATCCAATGAAATATGTTGGTTGTGATGTATCTAATCTAATTTCAATGTTGGCAGTGATAGATCAATCCAATACACCATCATCTATCTTCTCCTCTATACAATCATCCCCTACATAGTTCTCCTCCATGTGAAGGGATAACAGCCCAACACGTAATTATGCTGATGAACTCTGATGAGTTGAATTCGTCCTAATGGTTGCAACTAAGAGGATGCTGCCGTACCCTACAAGGCTACAAAGAGTGGTTAGAATGCGCGCGCAACATGAATCCTTAATTATATGTCCGTTGAGGTATATACATTCTTTGACTTTCTCAAGTTGGTCAATCTCAGAGAAATGGTATCGTACATACATGTGCATAAACAGTTGACGACTGATTGGTCGCAACATGAATAAAAAAGTTGACTGATCCGATAAATCTGCACCGTGTGTTGACACGTTTTTGTGCCTCCACAAGCGAACCCTAACTCGCAAATCTGTCCAGACATCTAGGAGGTGTTCGTTTCCCCCTGCTAAAGTGCTAAAAGTGCTTTTTAGTGCTAAATTTAGCACCTAGGCTGCCGAACAGGGCTACTGAAATTTAGCCCAAGGTGTTAAAAAGTGGCCAAATCTTTAGCACCCAACTTGACCTTAAAAGGTGCTAAAGGTGAACCAAAAAAATCTTACCCCTACCTACGGCCGTGACTCCTCTCTCGTCTCTCTCTCTCCCCTGATCTGCCGCCACCTCCTCGCCCTCTCCCTCCCCCGATCCGCCGCCGCTTCACCGGCTAGATCCACCTGCCCCACACTCATCTGTGTCACGCTCGACCGCTCCATCGATCCGGTGGGGCTCCTCTGACTCGCTGCTGCTCCGCCTGCCTCCATCTCTGCTGATCCATCCGCCTCTCGCCTCCTCTGCTGCAAGGCCACCGCTTTTCCTAGATCTGCTCGCTGCCAGGCCGCCTCCTGCCTCCTCCGCCACTTCGACGTGATGGATAGCTTCGGAGATGATGGCCTTCATCCCTTGTTCTTGCAGCCCGATCCTTATTCTCCTGTGCACTCTTTCAATGCATTCCACGACGTGCAAAGCAGCCGACTGACCGCCTCTGGTACTGCCCAGCATCATGTGCTTGACCTCAACTCGGAGTCCGATGAGTGGCCACATCTAATGGACTACCAGGCTGACCTTCAACGATCCGGTGGCGGAGGACGCGGGGCGGGAGGAAGCTGGGTGGGAGGAAGTGGTGGCGGAGGAAGTGGCGGCCTTCCTCACCCAACTCGAGCTGGCAGAGAAGGTGGCAAATGCTCGCTGGGCCTCTGGTCGGCACGCGGTGCAGACCATATCCCCATGCATGGACCTGGCAGGCAAGACGATTCTTTGATCGACACTCCTTCAACTAGCGGTGGGAGGGGACTACGTGGAGCAGTTCGATGTCGTGATGATCTGAACATGGACACCGATGACATCGAAGAGGTGGCTCCGACGACGCAGGTACGAGTAAGATACCAATTACTTGTTGTTCTTTCCCTCATCTAGTTCATGCAGTAGATTGTTGGTTGATTTGTATGTTGTTCTTGTTCTTGACATGCATTATGTGGCTGAAATATGACAAGGCTAATTGGTCATGCGAATCAAATAACTATTCATTGTGTCAAATGCTTGTCGAACAAAAAAGATTGGGTAACTACATCAAGGGCACAATGACTAATAGAGGGTACAAGATGATTGAACAGAAGTTTAAGGAAGAAAATAACTTGCACCATGATAGGAAGCAGTTTGGAAACAGGATTAGGCAACTCAAAGGGTTGTACAACTTCATAAAGTGGTTGTGTACTAAAAGTGGTTTAGGAAGAGATGAGAGTGATTGGCCTGTTGCACCTAAAAAATGGTGGGACGACAAGACTAAGGTATAAATTCTATGCTTGTATCTTTAATGTTGAACTACAAGTCGATTCTTTGGTTAATTGTTTTCTTAGTACTTGTCTGTAATGTGCAGGGACATTCTGAGTGGTAGAAATTGAAGCATGACCCTCTAGATTACCTGCCTATGTTGGAAGAGCTGTTTGAAGGTGTTGCAGTTGACGGTTCCACATCCTATGTGGCTGGACAATCTAGTGATAATGCAGATGAAGATGAAGAGGCTGCTGACTTGTTTCAGGATGCTCAAGATACTCCTATGAGCATTGGTAGTCTGAAGAGAGGAAGTAGTACAAGCACCACAGGGACAAGTCCTGTAAAGAAGAGCAAGAGTCCAGTGATCAAGATGATGAGGGACTTTCTGTCTGTTAGTTCAAAGCAGGCTACAAAGCAAACTTCTATGATAAGAGAGATGATTTGTTCCACTAAGGAAAACAACACTAACATACTAGCCAAGACTACTATAGAGACGAACAAGCAATCCAGCTGGCTTTGCAAGATGAAATTGATGAAGAGAGTGTTGAATTATATGCTCTTTCCAGCATTTGTGAAAAGGCAGAGCGTAGGGGCTTCTTCCTTAACATCAAGACAGTAGCAGGAAGGCTGGCATTCTTGAAGAGGTATTGCAGGGAGAAAAACTTGATGTAGTATGTAGAGTCTATGTCTATGTCTAAGTGTTCTATGTGCTTGTTCAATAAACTTGAGTGTTGTCTTTGTTGAGTGAACCTGGACATGTGTCTTTGTTGTGTGAACTTGAATTCTATGTATTTGTTTGTTGAACCTTTTATTTGTGGAGAATGAATTATTTGTCTGAATTCTATTTCCTGGATTCTATTTATCACAACAATTTTGCATTGCTTCTATTTTAGGAAGGTGAACCAAGGCAACAACAGATGATGATGATCTGGATGGTACTTCAACAACAGCAACGAAGGAGGTTACATTTAGCTATGCTGATGTATGGTACGTAGCATGACCGCTGTCATCATAACAAAAGCAAGAGGAAAAGGGGACCCGAGAGTGGTCATGATTGGGTCCTTAGAAACCTGTCAGATCCAAAATATTGTTACAACATGTTTAGAATGAACAAGACTTTGTTTTACCAACTTCATGACACCTTGGTTGAATCATATGACCTTATAGCAACTACAAAGCGTAGCAGTCTAGAGGCATTGGGCATGTTTCTGTGGGTTCTTGGTGCACCACAGTCAGTTAGGCAAGCTGAAAACAGATTTGGGAGGTCATTAGACACAGTCCACCGCAACTTTGCTAAAGTGTTGAAATGTGTTTTGAAGCTAGCAGCTGACAATATAAAGCCACATGACCCTGAATTCAAAACAATTCACCCTCGGCTGCAGAAACCAAGGTTTAGTCCACACTTCAACAACAGTCTAGGAGCAATAGATGGGACTCATATTCCATTTGTTGTTCCAAATGACAAGGTGGTTCAATATATGTCTCGCAAAGGAAAAACAACACAGAATGTGCTTGCCATGTGTGACTTAGATTTACATTTGTGCTTGCTGGATGGACTGGATCAGTTCATGATATGAGAGTGTTCAATGCAACCAAATACAATGCTACCTTTCCACATCCACCATCAGGTACATGATTTCTTCTTGTCAAAGCTTGAGATCGGCAGTAAAATGTATAGGGCTACGACGAGACTAAGAACTACGATGGTAACACAAGACATCGAGTTATACAGGTTCGGGCCCTCTCGATGAGAGTAAAAACCCTACGTACTGTGTTCTGTGTATTGTATCAATGCTATGAACTTGTCAACTTCTGTCCCTCGATGAGGGGTACCCTACCGCCTTATATATCCAGTTGGCAGGGGGGTACATGAAGAGTCCTAGTCGTAACCCCTTAGGGTTTACATAGAAAGTCTATCTCTACATGCCTTACGCTCCAAGTTGAGTCGGTCGGCTTCCTTGTTGATGAAGTACCCGGTCGGCTACTGACTTAATCTTGTATGAGGATACCCGTAAGGCAAGTATCCCATAGCAGCTCCCGAGTGCTTCCTGATTTTGAGCTTCAACTCTCCAAACAATCTTCAATGTAGATCATAAATTAGGAAGACCTCTTTATCGAAGTTCCTAATAGATCTGGTGCACCGGTTAGGTGCACTTGATCAGGTGTAGCCCCCGACTCTTGTATAATTTGGAGACTTAACAAATAATGCAAGAGTCTAATTATATTAGCTCTTATTATTTTGTATATATTTTACTCAAACCATCAAGCTTGAGCCTAATAAACCTCTGGTCATCAAACCAGTAAGTTAACTTGAGCTTCAGCCTTGCCAACTGATTATTAAATAGGCCGAGTGACATTCACCATGTCCAAGTGACTGGTCGGTCTGAATTTTATGATTTCAATCATATTCAATTCATTTAGACCAATATGACATCAATCATATTATCGTACTAAGCTAAATGACATCAGTCAGAATACAGCCTTTCCCTAATAATTAGTCACTCTAATTATCCATAAGTCTAATTTTGATAATTTGGTTATTGACTTCAATCAATACCATAACCTTTGAACTTATACCCATATGACCATCAAGTCCTTTGCTACATGATCATCAGATCATATAGATATGGCTAAATAATTTTCAAATGCTTCTCATCAAAGAAGCCCTCGAGCATTATTTCTCAAGGGTTTAGACCCTAATCACACTTAAAGTCCTTAACCAATCTTTGTTTAAGCAAAAATTCGCCATCACTGTACGGCCCACCCCGGCCCATGGGACCCTTAGGTCAAAAAGTGGGAGTATAAAAGGCAGCGTCAAGTTGACTCTCAGTCCACACCGCATTTGCACACAAACCTTTCGTCTTCCTCGCATCTCCCCTGTTCTCGACTCCTCAGCTTTCAAGCTAGGGTTAGCACCGCCACTTCCGGCCGCCGCAGATCTCACCGCGCTTAGCCCCCAAGCCTTTGCTAGGGTTCAGCATTCGATCCGCCACGCCCGAAACAATCGTCGCCATGGGTCGCAAGAAGGTTTCCACCTCGATCCCTACCACTCCCACTACCGCCGCCGCGTCTTCCTTATTGGAGATCGACATCCCGGAGCAGCTTCGAGAGTTCTCAAAGAGCAACCTCTCCCAGGCCGACATGAATCAGATGGTGATCGACGGCGTCCTTCCAGAGCAAGTATGGATCGACTAGAAGGTACCCCGTGAATCTTGTCCTATCCCTATTCATAAACAAATAGTTGTATTCTGCTCATTCTTCGAGCATGGCTTTGGAGTCCCCTGCTGCAGCTTCTTGCGCGGGCTCCTTTTCTTTTATGGGATTGAGCTTGTCAGCCTCAATCCCAATTCCATCCTTCACCTCACCATCTTCGTGCACATGTGCGAAGCATTTCTGGGAATCCTCCCCCATTTCAATTTATTCCGCCATCTGTTTGTCCTCCGCCCGTTGCCGACCAAGGACAATCAAGTAGCTATAGGCGGCGTTGGCTTCTAGGTGCGCAAGAAGGAGGCGTACATCAACGTGCCATTGAAGACCGAGAACAAGAACTAGAAGGATGAGTGGTTTTATTGTGACAACCCTCCCCCTGTTCTTGCCGATTTCACCGGTGCCAAGGCGATTCCTCTGGCGCAATGGACAGAGAAACCCGATCCGACTGATCCTTAGGTGGCACTCTGCTGAAGAAGATAGCCGACTTGAAGGCTGAAGGCATTGATGGAATTACCATCGCCAAGAGCTTCATAGTTCGTAGAGTGCAGCCCCTGAAGCTACAGAGTCACCCGGCGTGGAACTATGTCAATAATGACGAAACCAGGGAGGTGCCTGACCCGCCGAATGGTGAACTCCATAAGAAACATCTGTCAAAAATGTTTGAAGGAGATATCCTTCAGGATGACTTGTTGATCAAGAAGGCGTATAACAAGGGCACTATGCGGGCCTGAGTAAGCCTCAGTCTGCTTTGAGCAATCCTTTATGTTCTTATCTTGATTCCCTGCTTGATACTTTGGTTCCTATGCAGGTTTTGGATACTTATATTTCTCATCCTTCGCTCCCTCCGACCGATTCCGAGGGACCGGACTATGTTGAAAAGACGCAGCAGACCGGCACCGGAGGCTCGAGCTCTTCTATAGGCGCTCGTCCTGACCCGGTCTCCACCCTGCCTCCCCTCGGTCGATAAATAAAGCAGATCGTTGGGTGCCGATGGCAATATATAGGAGATCAGGATGATGATGAAGAGTTGCCGTCTGCTGACGCTGGTCATCACACCCCCACTCCCTTCGTCCGACCTTCAAGCCAGTCGGAACCCCCGAGCCAAACTCAGAGTGATGCTGGGAAGGTGGATCAGACCGATAAGGCAGAAAAATCTGCCTAGAAGAGGAAGGAGACTGATTTTTAGTTGACTTCTTCAAAGAAGAAGTTGTGCCGAATCAAGCTCAAGAAGGCTTCTAGGTTAATTCTGTAACCTTATGCTCCTTGTCTCTTATTACCATCCGTAACACATCTTAATCTCTTCGATATTCATTTTGACAGTGGTCGAACGAGTGATTCTCAAAGTACCCAAGAGTTCGGAGACACTCGATCTGGACCTCCTCCTCACCCGACTGATGTGCCCAAGTCGGTCGGCATGTTGTTAAACACGCCGACCGAAGTGGATAAGCCAATCAACAAGACAATTCCTGCTCCCATTCCGGCGCCTGTACCCCAACCTGCTCCTGCTGTTGTCCCTTCGCCTCTTGACAAAGGTAAAGCAACATTATCTGCAGATTTACTCGGTCGGCCCAAAGTGGAGGACGTGGAAATCCTGCATCAACATCGAGAAGCTAGAAAGGTACTTCAATACTCTGCTTTTGCTTTGTCTTAATCTTGTCTTTAAGCTTAACCCCTTTTATATATAGAAAATGTATGCTCTCGTAGAGAGAAAACAGGCTAGGATGGAATACGTTGAAGCCGAGACTTTTGGTATGTCCTAAACTCTTTGGTATTCAAGTCTTTAAATAAGACTAACACTTTGCTGGTGTTTTGCTAGTCATCAGTCAGTAGCTTGCCAAAGCGCAGAAGGAGATTGAAAAGCTACAGACCGACCAAAGAGAAATGACCAAGGCTTTAAACCAAGGCCGAGAAGATTTAGCTGGTAAGATCACTCACCACCTATTGTTTAGATAACCAACCAATCACTCTAGCGTTAAAGATTTAAATATTTGTCTTTTAGCTCATGACCAGAAGGTTGTTGACCTGGAGAAGTTGACTTCTAATCAGCAAAGGTTTGTTAACGCCTTAAATACTGAGAAGGAAAACCTGTCCAAGTCGGTCGAGGACCAGAAGGCCGAGATCACTCAGCTGCAGAAGGAGTTGAAGGAGGCTGAAGCCAAGATAGAGGAAGCTAAGAGCACCTCCAAATCCTTCAAATGTAAACTTGCCGCTTGAAAGGCAATAGACTATGTTCATGCCGACCGAGTGGAGCAGTCTGGCCATTCCTTAGAGTACTTGCTGGAGCATGCATCAGAAGATATTGCTCATAATACTCGACGAGTGGCGACCGAAGCCGGGAGTCAGGTTCTGGCTATTTGCCAATCTTGGTCTCCCGCTCTGCGAGTGGACAAGATCAAGTAGGGCTTCAACCCAGACATGACTGACGACCAATGCTAGTTGCTCTTGGATTCCATGCTGGAGACTTTCCGAGCTTTGGTCGACAATATAGAGATCAATCCGATCGTGCCTACTCCTCTAGCAACTCCCGAGGTTGAGCTACGAGCTGAATCTTCCTCTCCTTCAAAGGAGTTGTAAATCCTGTAATATTAGAGATCATTAGCAATATCTATGTAATGAAACAATGTTACCTGTATGTAATCTAGTTTCATGCTTATCATCTTTAAAAGATTGATAAAAATATCGTAAGTATGTTTCTATTATTGAGAAACTCAAATTGTATTGGTCTGCCTTAACATTTTAGGTTGTGACTCATAACCGCGTAACAAGCAGAGTCGACCAATCGACACATGACCTCTCACACTTTGGCTCTGGGTTTAGTGTAGTGGTAGTCTGATGTGCAGTATAAAGTATATAACCATAATGTATAGACGTTAGACCAAGAAAATGAAGATCGTATTCAAAGAGAAGAAATCGGTCAGAAAGTAGTCCAAAACCAAAATACGGTTAGACTGCAGTGGGACATTATAACTAGCCCCCTGACTTGATTGTTTAATAAAATAAATTAAGGAATCAAGACAATATAGAATGAAAATCATCAAAAAATCTTTCACCAAAAAGACCAAAGTTTCATTCATGAATAATGTATAAGTATACAAAGGAATAATTAAGTATAGAAACGACGTAGCTGATTTATGTTCCAAGAATTTGGTATATCATCGCCGTCTTCATACATCAGTCGGTAAGCCCCCGGGTGAGTGACTTCCTTCACAACATATGGTTCTTCCCACTCTGGAGAAAGCTTATGCTGGTTCTTCGTTGACTACACTCGGCGGAGCACTAGATCTCCAACTTGGAAGTGTTGATTATGTATATTTTTATCATAATAACGACGTAAGCCTTGTTGGTAAAGTGCCAACCGAAACAGAGCGTGATCACGCAACTCCTCTACTGCAATCAAATCAATCTCTCAATTCTCCTCAGAAAGCTGTTCATCATACGCTTGAACCCGTGCCGAAACAAGGCTGACTTCAGTCGGCAGCATAGCCTCTGAGCCATAGACTAATAAGAAAGGTGACTGACCAGTTGCCCGACTGGTGTTTGTGCGAAGCCCCCAAAGAACTGAAGGTAATTCTTTGACCCACCGACTGGCATAAGGCTTAAGCCTGTCGAATATCCGAGGCTTCAATCCTTAGAGAATCATACCATTGGTCCGTTTGATCTACCCATTGCTTTGAGGATGAGCCACTGATGCAAAGTGGATTTTTATTCCCATCTCATCGGCAAAGTCACGGAACTCCACTGAAGTGAATTGAGTGCCATTATCAGTAATGATATCATGAGAAACCCCGAACCGAGTGAAGACATCCTTAACAAACTCAATAGCCTTCTTTGTTGTAATCTTGCCGACCGGCTTTGCTTCAATCCACTTGGTGAATTTGTCAATAGCAAAAAACAGATAAGTGAACCCGCCTGGCGCCTTTTTGAAAGGACCGACAATATCAAGCCCCCAAACATCGAAGGGCCAAGTCAAAGGTATCATCTGAAGTTTTTGTGAAGGCACATGCGTTTGTTGAGCGAAGAATTGACAACCTTCACACATCCGAACGACCCGGTGTGCATCTTCAACCACCATGGGCCAATAAAACCCTTGCCAGAAAGCTTTGCTGACCAAAGTCTTGGAAGCTGCATGATTGCCACATATCCCAGAATGAATTTCTTCTACCAACTTTTGGCCTTCTGGTATCGAGATGCATCTCATCAAGATGTTTGATCCTCCTCTTTTATAGAGTTGGTCTCCCACAAACAAATACCCTCGGCATCGGGTCTCCAACCTTCGTTGCTCATTAGGATCCGAAGGTAGCGTTCCCTTATCCAAATATTGGATGAATGGGTCGCGCCAATCAGTCTCCATGTTGTCATCACCAACGAGATCAGTAACATCACTCATTAATACATCCGACCGAGGAGAAATCGTAGGGGAATCCAGAGTGTGTAAGAAAACACCTGGCGGGACCAAAGACCGGGATGATCCTATTTTGGCCAATTCATCGGCCGCTTGGTTATTGTCTCAAAGAACATGCGTGAACTTCAATCCATCAAATTTGTCTTCAAGCTTCCTTACTTCTTAACAGTAAGCACTCTTACTGTCATCCACACAGTTCCAATCCTTAGTGACCTGATTACTAACCAAAGCCGAGTCACCAAAGACGTCGAGACGCTTGATGCCGAGTGACGCGGCAATGCGCAGACCGTGTAGAAGGGCTTCATATTCCGCAACGTTGTTAGATGCGCGAAACATCAACTGAAGGACATATCAAAGCCTCTCTCCAGTGGGTGAGATAAACACGACTCCCACACCTGCTCCTTGTAATTGAAGAGACCCATCGAAGTACATTTTCCAATACTCGATGTCTTGTGCAGTAGGTGGGTGTTGAATCTCTGCCACTCAGCAACGAAATCAGCTAGTGCTTGTCCCTTTATAGCTGACCGAGGCGCGAACGTGATGGTATATTGACCAAGTTCGACTGCCCACTTAGTGATTTTGCCTTCGGCTTCTCGGTTGTGTAGCACTGTGCCGAGTGCGAAGGAAGTCTGGACTTCGATCGGATGAGCTTGAAAGTAATGCTTCAACTTCCTGGAGGTGACCAACAATGCATACAACAACTTCAATATATGTTGGTATTTTACCTTAGAGGCACCAAGGACCTCACTCACAAAGTAGACCGGGTGTTGTACTTTTTGTATATGCCCCTCTTCTTCTCGGTCTACTGTTAAAACAATACTCATAATATGAGTTGTGGCCGATATGTAAAGCTAAAGTTTTTCTCCTGGCTCCGGAGGCATCAATACTGGAATACTGCTGAGGTAAACCTTCAACTCGTCCAATGTCGACTGCGCCTCTTTGGTCTAAACGAAGTCTTCCTGTTTTTTAAGCAGTCGGAAAAGTGGTAACCCTCTAACCCCCAGTCGGGAAATAAAGCGACTCAAAGACGCCATGCATCCGGTCAGCTTCTGTACATCCCTTTGAGAATTATGTGGCCCCATACCAAGGATCAACTTGATTTTATCCGGGTTAGCTTCTATACCTCGTTTCGAAACGATATAATCAAGTAGCTTTCCCGAAGGAACCCCAAAAACACACTTCTTGGGATTCAGCTTTATCGAATAATGCCTCAAATTGTCAAAGGTTTCTGCCAGGTCAGAAATAAGCTCTTCGACGTTCCGAGTCTTGACGACGATGTCATCAACATATGCTTCTGTGTTCCGACCTATCTGAGCAGCAAGGCAGTGTTGAATACCTCGTTGGTAAGTCGCGCCAGCGTTCTTCAGATCGGAAGGCATTATGATATAGCAATAGGCACCGGAGGGTGTTATAAAGGAAGTTTTAATCTGATCTTCGACCTTCAGTGGGATCTGGTGATAGCCTGAATAGGCATCCAGAAAGCTCAAGAGCTCACACCCGGCTGTCGAGTCTACAATCTGATCAATATGAGGAAGAGCAAAAAGGTCTTTAGGACAGACCTTGTTGAGATTAGTATAATCAACACACATCCTCCATTCTTTATTCTTCTTGGGTACAAGGACTAGATTTGCTAACCACTCGGGATGATACACCTCCTTTATAAACTTAGCATCTACTAGTCTAACTATCTCCTTCTTCATGGCGTCCTTGCGATCTTGCGCAAATCTTCTGAGCCTCTGCTGAACGGGGGTAGCCCCTGGGGGTACCCTTAACTTGTGCTCAATCTTTTCCCTAGGAACTCCCGGCATGTCAGATGGTTTCCATGCAAAGATGTCCCTATTTTCCTGGAGGAAAAGAGTGAGCGCGAGTTCCTATTTCTCGTCGAGGTTGACCCTACCATAAGTTTCCTTATCGGGGTCTTCAGGATCGAGCATGATTTCCTTGGTTTGGATATCATTGGTCTAAATCTTGTCTTTGGTAGGCTTCTTTGTTGGAACTTCTGTTCTGGTCTGCTCCTCCGTGCCAACTGCCTGCTGGATCTCGTTCTGGTCGGATAACATCAACTGTTTATTGGCCATCTCACAACTCTGTACATCACAATCGAAAGAATTCCGAAGATCAGAGTGGAGGGAGATTATTCCATTCGGGCCTGGCATCTTGAGGGTGAGATATGGATAATGCGGGATAGCCTTGAATTTAGCCATAGCCGGTCGATCGATGATAGCATGGTATGCTGAGGCGAAATCCACCACCTGGAAGAGAATACGCTCGGTCCTAAAATTCTCACGGGTCTCGAAGGTGACCAGCAGACTAATCTATACAATTGGAACTGAAGTCTTGCCGGGTACAATAACATGGAAAGGTGAAGAACTCGGTTGAAGATCATTGACTGACAAACTAAGCTCTTTGAGAGTCCTGGTGAAGATTAACTCCAAACTGCTTCCTTCATCGATGAGTACTTTGTTGAACTTCACCTCCTTCATCGTAGCAGCAAGCACCAGCGGGTATCGACCCGGCTTTGGGACGTGCTTGGGGTGATCCGACCGATCAAAGGTGATTGGCATCTCAGACTACCTCATGAATTGAGGTGCAGCCGGTTCCACCGAGTTGATCTCCCGAAGCTCCAACTTCTACTTGCGCTTGGACACATAGGCATCCGGGCCACCGAAGATGAAGTTGACTTCCTTGTGGGGCTCCTGGAACTCTCGTGACTCATCCTTGTCGCCATCGCCATTGGTCTTGTCCTTGCTGTTGTGCCTCGGGGGAACTTTGGCCACCTTGAGCGCAGCTGTTGCAAAGCCCTTCAGTCGATAGCAATCCTTTGCTTTGTGGTTTCCCTTTGGGTACCAAAGGCATGGACCACTCAGCAGCTCGTCCGTGGACGGTTGGCTCGTTCGAGGGTTCTTCTGAAGTTGGTCCACCGTGTGAACCACGTTATCAGGCTTCCTCTTCTTGTCCTTCTTGGAGGACTCGGGCTTGTCCGACCGCTTCTCTTTGCCATTTCCCCGGATGTCATCCAATGCCGACTCACCAGACGGGAACTTGTCTGCGATCTCGAAGCACTCTTGAGCGGTTAGCTTGACGTCATGATTCCTCTGACCGATCTCACGAACCAAATCATCGCTACGGATCCCTCCTTAGAAGGCGGCAATGATTTGTTGGTCTGAGACATTAGGGATCTCAGTTTTCTTAGCGCAAAGTCGCTTGATGTAATCACGAAGAGGTTCATCGGTCTTCTGCTTGATCCAAGTGAGGTCAAAGTGGTTGCCCGGTCGATTGCATGTAGCTTGGAAACTTTCTATGAGCTTCCTGTAGAGGTCTCCCCAAGATGTGATTGACCCCTCTGAAAGAGATGTGAGCCATATCCGAACAGCTGGATCCAGGCAGTCCCGGAGGTAATTAGCCATTACATAGGAGTCACCTCCAGCCGGCCGAATCGCCGTGCTGTAAAGCTACAGCCACTCTCGGGGATTGGTCTGACCATCGTATTCCTCGATGGGAATCGGCTTGAATCCTTTTGGCCATCGAGCTATGCGAAGCCTAGGGATGTACGCCCTGATGCCATCGATCTCATCGTCAGTCGGCGTCATCGATCGCTTATGCCAGTCTGGAGACGGGGTTGCACGACGGCCGAGTCGCGGTCCAACATCGTCATCATGATAGCGACGCTGATGGTCGTTATCCTCATTATCGCGCTGATCCCGATCATCTCGTCGACGTCGGTCATCACGGTTGTGCCTTGGAGGGGGATGTTGACGGTCCTCTCATCGGTCGTCCCGTCGGTCATCCGTTCTCCAATCACAGCGTTCTTTCTCATAGCATCGGTTGTCCCGAGCATGTTCTTCATAGTGAGAGTTAATGGTATCTCGTCCATCATGGAGGCTGAGAGAATTTCTTAGATCTTCATGCCTTTGCCGTCCTCGCGAAGATATGTGACTAGAGCTTGTGACCGATTGAGATTTTGCGGCCTCTTGAGCTGCAGCGGCCTTAAGCATAGCCACCGCCTTCTGTATCGCGGGGGTCTGATAATTTGCCATCCGCTTCGAGTTCTGGACCGAGATCCATTAGACTGTCGAGCAAAGTTTTGGCCCCTGTGATGTTATTCTGAGGGGTGTGGTAGACCTTGATGCCATCCACTTCGAGTTCTGGATCGAGATCCAGTCGACGTGCATTGCGTGAACCGCGCGACCCTCTTGGTCGACGGCGGTGACCGACCGATAAGTCATCAGCTGGAGGGTCCTCCTCCTATTGACCTCCTTCGGCTAGTTGATTCGGGTGGCCATCAATGGGGTTATCTTCATATTCATCGTTTTGGTCACCATCCTGGTCTCCATCCACGGGATTTGCTATATCAACCATGTTGACAGTATGGGGATATGGGTAAGCGGATCCGATTGAGTCCTCATCAAAAGACTGATCCAATTTTGAATCATTCTCGAAGGAAGAATCTTCTTCCTCAGATCCGAGTGGGACCAGCGCGGGGATCATGCCAGATGAACTTGGTGATCATGCCATGGAGACGGCCGCGGCCGAGTCGGATCTGTGGTTTTCCAGACCTAGGGCTCCATTGTCGCCAACTACGAAGTCGAGCGATCCAAAGGAGATCTTGAAGTCCGATGAGTATTGGATGATGGGAAGTTCGGCCATCGTAGTCGACGGAGAATCCCGGTGAGCCTTGTCCCCTATCCGGCACGCCAACTATCGAAGCTTGAGATCGGCAGTAAAATATATAGGGCTACGTCGAGACTAAGAACTACGATGATAACACAAGACACCGAGTTATACAGGTTCGGGCCCTCTTGATGAGAGTAAAAACCCTACGTCCTGTGTTCTGTGTATTGTATGGATGCTATGAACTTGTCAACTTCTGTCCCTCGATGAGGGGTACCCTGCCGCCTTATATATCCGGTCAGTAGAGGGTACATGAAGAGTCCTAGTCGTAACCCCTTAGGGTTTACATAGAAAGTCTATCTCTACATGCCTTGCACTCCAAGTTGAGTCGGTCGGCTTCCTTGTTGATGAAGTACCCGATCGGCTACCGACTTAGTCTTGTATGAGGATACCCGTAAGGCAAGTATCCCACACTTCTTCATATGATTGGCTATCATTGTTAAGTTTGACAATACATGGGACTCAACTAATCAAATGAGTTAACTTTTTACAGGAAAGTTCAACCTAGTGGACTCTGGCTACCCTAATCATCCAGGTTACGTTTCACCTTACAAGGGAACAAAGTACCACCTACCGGAGTATCGATATGGGACAATTCCAAGAGGTATGAAAGAGCCGTTCAATTATGCTCATTCTTCTCTTAGAAATGTAGTAGAAAGGGCATTTGCTGTTCTTAAAGAGAAATGGAGGATTTTGCACAATGTGCCAAGTTTTCCAATGGCAAAGCAAAGCCAAATTATACTTGCATGGATGACACTTCATAACTATATTAGAGAAAGTAATATAGAGGATGAGGACTTTGGCCAGTTTGATATGGATGAGGAATATCTTCCAGAGGGACATGAGAGTGGATATGTTGAAGACGAAAATCAGGAGCATGGAACAATGCTAGAAAATGTTAACATGAATGTATTCCGTGATGCAATTGCCCATGCTTTGTTTTATAAGTCTTGCTAATTGTCTTTTATTTGTATTGTATTGGTGGCTGAAACACTTTATTGTCAGATGTGTGATCATTACATGAAATATGGTTGTATTTGAATTTGAATTGTGTTTGAAATTTGAATTTGGACGGTGGCTGAAATGTTCAAAAATTAGCCACATGAGTCTGCATGGTTTGCATGGCTGAAGTGAGTGTGCATGGTTTGCATGGATTATGCAATTATTAGGGATAAATGGGTCATTGTTTAGGGAGAGTGCTAAACTTTAGCACTGGAAACGAACACCCAAGTGCTAAAGTTTAGGTGCTAAAGTTTAGCAGGTGATAAACTTTAGGGGCTAAACTTTAGCACCCTACAGAAATGAACACCTCCCTAGTTCACGCATCTTATGGCTGACTGCCGCCACAGCGAGGACCACCTAAGCGACCTCCCCGATGAGCTCCTCCACAACATCCTCGCCCACCTCCCTTCCACCTTTGATGCCGTGCGCACCAGCGTCCTCTCCCGCCGCTGGCGCCGTGTCTGGATGCGCGTCCTGTCCCTTTCCTTCAACTCAAGGCACTCGTCCTCGATTCTCAACAGCATCGACGCCGCCCTCGAGGCCTATGCCTCCCCAATGTTGAGCCACCTATCGATCACCATCCGCTGGTCGCACGGCGACCTAGCCACACATGCTGCACCGTGGCTGCTCTTCGCATGCAGCGCCTCACCGACAAGCTCACCCATGGCCGTTCCTGGGTTTTTAGAGACCAAGGGCGAGCCTAAAAACTGAGGCCCCTATGTATATGTATAATTTTTTTACTTAGATACACATAATCATAATATAAAAAAAATTAATACACTA
Source organism: Eleusine coracana subsp. coracana (assembly GCA_032690845.1). Lineage (NCBI taxonomy): Eukaryota > Viridiplantae > Streptophyta > Magnoliopsida > Poales > Poaceae > Eleusine > Eleusine coracana. Next base: position 50,964,742 of record CM064430.1, read on the forward strand.
AATATTATGATTATCAGTCAAATCAATAGTATATTAATAAAAAAAAATTTATATAAAAGTATTTTACATATTACCTTAGAAGTTTCTTTTAACATTTCTTGATACGACCTCAGTAACAATGCTATCGATGTCAACCTCATCTAATAGTTTCTTCTCAATGCATAAAGTGGTCAAACCATTCACAATGGCAACTACCCTTAATAAAACTTGCCTTAAGCGTTCTTTCTCATTTGTGATTTGTTGTCGTAATTCTTTGTCTATTGTTTCAACCTGATTCTGGAGAGGATAAGAGGATTAGTTGTGGTTGTTACGAATGCCACGAGGACTCGACGAAAAGTTGTGCACCTTTGATTTTTTTGCCGTGCGCTTGATGGTCAATTGTCGTAGCTGTTTTGTTTTTTTGGCCGAGAGCGATGGAAGATCAGGGGCGACTTCGTGCGGGCGTGCGGCAGCGAGAGCAATGGACGATCAGGCAGCGAACAACGATTTCTATTCACGATTGGAATTCCTGACGCCTCCCTATTCTGGCCTGGACCGTAGTGTAAGCAATAGAGGCCCATCAGAGAAGGAAAGAAAAGATGCTGCTGCGTGGTTGTTTCTGGAACCTGGACATGGACTGAACCAAGGCAAAATACAAAGGGCCTGATCTATATATGCCATAGGGAGGGCCCCACCAGATTCATGGGCCCTGAGCTGTTGACCTGCCTGCCCCCCCCCCCCCTCAGGGTCGGCCCTGTGTCTTGTCCATGCACCCCCGCCATCGCAACTGGTATTGTTTGTGGTCAGAGTCCCAGACAACAACAACCACGACATGTCCGGCTGCTGTTTCAGCTGTGGACTGCCGGTGTGCCCATCATTTTCTATGGTGAGTTGCAGCAGCAAGATCGGCACAACGTGCAGGGCGAGTCTCCAACATGGCGCACAAGATGAAGCTTGGGGCTAGTGGGTGGCAGAAGCTCCGGCCCTTCGTCCTCGCATGCATCTGCTGCAGCCCGACGATGGAGCATGTTAGAACCTCACCGGGGATACAACACACATGTTGCTGGTGAGATCACGGCCAAACTCTCTCACACACGCACACTCACATGAACATGAAGATCATGCTCATAGCCGACGAAGATCATCTTTCATCCTTGATCATCAAGCTTCTTTAGGTGCAGCACCGTGTTCCTGACATAGACGATGCACCTGAAGGTCCTATGGTGGTGTACCGCCGGCTTCTTGCCGTGCCACGCCTCGAACGAGGTCATCCCGTCCATGCTCTTTGTTGGGCATCTGTTGAGTACGTATATGGCTGTGTTAACCGCCTCACCCCAGAACCAGCCGGGGAGCCCCTTTGCCTTGAGCATGCTTCTTGCTGTTGCCACCACCATGCCGTTCTGACGCTCGATGATGCCATGATGTTGTGGGCTATATGGCGCCGTGTGTTGGCGATGCACTCCTTCTCTTACGCAGTACTCGACGAACTCAGTGGAGGTGAATTCACCACCCCGATCAGTCCGGAGGGCCCCCAACTTTAGCCTGGACTCTGTCTCCACCTATGCTTAGAGCTCCTTAATGGCTGCCGCGACATGATCGTTGGAAGGGATCATGGCTACCCATATGAAATGGCTAAGTTCATCAACGAGCAGCAAGAAATACTTGTTGCCTCCTGGAGTTGCCAGCGCAATAAGTCCACATAGATCGCGATGCACAAGCTCGAGTTGCCTTTGCGCCCTGTACTCCGCTTGCATTGGGAACAACGTGCGCCTCTGCTTTCCAGCTTGGCACGCCTCACATAGCTTGTCCACCTACTTGATCTCTGGCTGGCCATGCACTAGCTCCTCCCGAGCCAGCTTTGGGAGCGCCGCCATGTTGACATGGCCGAACCGCTTGTGCCAGCGCCACATTGCCTCTTCATCGCACCAACACACTACCATGCACAGTGGCGGAGCTATCTTGATCCGAAGTAGGTACAAGTGGTTTGCCTCTCGCGACACCCTTGCCAGCAGTTTGCCGCTCGGCTCCCGGATCTTCATCACACTATCGTCGATGTCGATCTTGTAGCGGGCTTCATCGAGCTGACCCAGACTAACAATGTTAGTTGTTAGCCGAGGGATGTAGTAGACACCAGCAAATGACATGTGTTTTCCGTTCTTGTAGACAAAGATCACGATGCCCCGCCCTTCGATCCTTGCAGCCGAGTCATCACCGAACCGGATAGTGACGAGCACCGCCGTGTCTAGCTGTGAGAAGGCAGCCCTGGACCCGGACATGTGATTGGTTGCTCCAGAGTCCAGCACCCATGTTTTCATGTCCATCTTCTCTTCTGCTCTGAGCTACGTGAAAACCTTTTCTTCACGCACCTCAATCTCTGCCGCCGACAAAGATGGAGCCAATGACGAGCACTAAAGGAAATAGAGCGATGCCTCCTCCTCATCCTAGACAACATAGATGTGCTCTCTCCTAGGCTTTGACCTGCATTCACGAGCCTAGTGGACCAGCTTGTCATAACGTCTGCACTTGTCGCTAGTGGGCTTGTTTGAATTCGATGGCCCGCTCGAGTTGCCGCGCCTGTAGCCACGACCAAGTCTGCCTCCGCCACGGTGCACCGCCACTGCTGGTGCCGCCACCGCCATGGATTTCCACCTTACGCTTTTTCCGCCGCGAGTCCCACTCTTCCTCGGTGAGGTACAACTTGCCTTCGTGCTGGAGTGATGCCAGGGATTCCTCGAATGCCTCCTTGGCCTCCTTTAGCCGCCCGGTCAGATCCGTGACTGTCATCATCAACACATCGAGGAGTGTCTTGATGGCGATCGCGATCTGCTTGAACCAAAGCGATAGGCAGCACAAGATCTTCGCTACGATCTCATGACCATTCATCTCCTCACCTAAAGTGTTTAGATGCGTCACCATGCCTTCTAGGCGGAGCAAGTAGTCTTCTATGCTCTCACCGTCATCGAACATGGCAAGATCGAACTTCCAACACAGCTGCTGTGCTATTGATTTCTTCACATGATCATCACTGGTCCTCATGGACACAATCACATCCCAGGGCTCCTTGGCCATCTCCTTCTTGGTGATGAACGAGACCATTTTTAGTGGCACTACGCCGGTCAATGCGTCGAGCTCCATCATCTCCTCCTGCAGATCAGCGCCGCCATTTTCGATCACGCTCCAAAGGGCCCTCGCCTTTAGCTTGACCTTCATTAGGGCGCCCAGTCGGAGTAGTTCGTTTTGGTGAGGATGGGGTAGCTACTCCCACCGCCCACCTCACGGATTACCCGTTGGGTCATGATGCTTTCGCTGGAGGTATCACCCTTGGCGCCCTTCACGTTGGTCTTGTTATGAAAGGACCGAGTGACAGAGGGGGGGGGGGGGGGAGTGAATCGAGAATTCACACTATGTACCAAATTCGCCAATTTCCAAGATCAATCACTCAAACAACTCCTATAACAGTTCTAGTGGTGATCACACTAGCAAGATAAAAGCTCTATGAAAGGAACAACAACCTAAATATACTAGTGGATCACTCAAGTCAATACAACTCCAATGAAAGCTAGTAATAAACCAACGTGGAAGCATACCACAAGCTAGCAAAGGGCCTACTCATGCAATTCTACAAGATAAGGAACTAGTGCACACGAGCATGAGTAGTACAACACATACAAGGGTAAGCAATCAAGCCAATGTAACTCCTATACATGCTAGTGATCAAATGCAGAAGCTCAAACACTAGTAGCAAGCAAGAAGCCTATTCATGCAAGTCTACAAGATAATCAACTAGAACAAGACAAGCACGCAAGCATGAATAGCATGGTATGTAAATGTGGAAAGTAATGCATCAAAGTAAGGAGTAGAGTCAGAGATGGCTCATGACTTTTTCCAGAGGTCTCTGAAGGATGGCGCCTTCCCCTACTCCGCGTTGGACCACTCTCGCCGGAGTTCTGGTCCCTCCCGCCACCAAGTGGAGTTCTCACCCACGAGCCCACAATCCCCGAGTGAACACACGGTGTGCATCACCGCTGCTACCAAAGCAGAAGCTCGCCTCCCTCGAGAACTTTCCGAACTCCCCGAGCCAACACGGGTGCTCACTATTGATGCCCCTTTCACCGGCGGGCTCAAACCATGTACAAACATGTGATGGTCTTTACAACCAATCACGATAGGCTCAATCACCGACACCTAACCAGTCTAGGTCTCATAATAGACCAAGAGTAACAATCTAGATCACACCCTCAAGGACACCCTAGCCTTAGATGTGCAAGATGCTCAAGTTACTGCTTGTAGCTTTGCTACGCATCCTCGCATTCTAGCACTCTCAAGATATGCAATATCTGCTCCTAGTGCTCTCCTCTTTTCCTCTTGGACCTTACCAAATACTCTCAGGTATTCCACTGGCGAAGAGAGGTCACAAAGACCCTAGCAACGAAGTTATATAGGCCTACTAACCTATCTCAAACTAGTCGTTGCTCCATAAAATCAGCTTTCTAGGCCTACTAATCGTATAGTCCGGTCACTGCAACTCGAGCTCCAACGGCTCTAACCCCTATACTGACTTCTACTAACTGGACCGTACGGTAAGCTAACCGGACCGTCCGGTCCGTTTCTTTCTCCAGTCTAGAAACATTTTGGCATTGGCTTCCTCGCTGTCCAAGTCTCATCTCTACTAACCGGACCGTCCGGTCAGTAGACCGGACCGTCTGGTCACTAGAGCTTTCTAGACTTGGCAGTTTCCTCGCTGCTCGCTGTAGTCTCCGGACAAAACCACTTAGTGACTGTATAGTCCGGTCACCTCTGACCCCTCTGTCCGATCACTTCGTCCTGAAGCTAAAACTTGTTGTCCTTGCTTGACATCATTTCCTGGATTCTCCAAACAGCTCCTTGGCTTCTCCACTGTCAACTAGTGCCTGTGATTTCACCAATTAACCTTGCACATCACCGACTAGACATGACCTAGACCCCCTTGATAGTTCGGTTTTTCCTATAGACTCAAAGCCCTAACAACTAGACAAGTGTACCCAACACTTGCACCATAGCTTGTTCTCTGCTTTGATCCATCTTCATCAACCCATGGACTCCATCAAGTTCACAAGCCTCCATGATTGTGGTCATTGTCATCAATCGCCAAGGTCGCTGTTGGCACTACCTAAGTGCCCCTTTTATATGTGAATATGACCCCAATTATAGCATAATTGATGCCAATTTAGGCCATTTACCTGTGATTTTACCTATATATTTGTATATGCAGTGTTTTGGAGCTATATTGTAGAAACAGGTAAAATTGGTGATTAAAGTGATGCTAGAAGAGGGCACAAGTCCAGAAGCAACGAAAAGCACTGAAGAAGCCCAATGCGCCGATCGGCGCAACCCATGAGCCGATCGGCGCAAGGGTGTTTTAGCCCACATAAGTGACTGAGGCCCATTCCACATGCTTATGGAAGTTTATCTGTGCAAGACACTTGAAGATATTTGCCTGGAAAATTTATGGAAGTTCAAGATCTTGACTTACAGTACAAGATTTTATCTCGAAGGAAAAGGCCCACATGGTAGCTGTGGAGGACAAAGGAACCAACTTGGAGCAGAAACCAGAGGAGACACGACTTGCGTCAACCGGCGCAATCCTACGCTGATCGGCGCAACCTACTTATTTGCCAGAAACTGAGTCCTTTACAAGTAAAACCCTTATAAATACTTGTAAACCCCTGGTCACAAAGGAGGAGGCGTCAGAGGGACAACATATTCGTGAGTTAGAGCCACCGAGGTTCGCCCCGTTAGAATAGATCTCTAGTTGAGTTTCAAGAACCATTGGAGTAAGAGTTGATCTGTCAAGGTACGCCATCTCGGTGGTGATCAATCCCACTCTATGTATCTCAAGGATAATCTAATATGTTGATGATGGTTTTGGTGATTTGTCTATCTTGATTCTGTAACCATGCATGTGCTTATTCCAATTGCTTAGTTCTAGGCTAAGTAGGTTGATATTATCTTGATTGTGGTGATCGGGATAGTATTCAGATATAGTATTGATTATGGTTGCTTGATGACGCTAGTAGTTTGGTTTGGCGGTGGCAGCACTAAACCTGAGCAGCACTATTGGATAATTGAGTAGGGTAAGATACCTACGCGATTAAGGGTCTCCTCTCGGCAGCGATAAATCGAGAGATGCTCAGAAAGGTGGGTGGTCTTATTCATTATAGGTTTTCATTGATCCATGTAATTAACATTATGATGCTATTTGATTAGACTATCTAGTTATGATCTTACTAGTAGATATCTAGCTACTCACTTAACAGCTTAGGCTTACGAGGTGTCTGGCACACTTTGGCTTAGATTCGTTTGTGTGTCGATGGGCTCAACTTCAGCACCGATCGACGCGATCACAGATTCGGTAGTGTGCCGATCGGCTCAACTTTTGCGCCTATCGGCGCAAACGGCAGATTTGCTGTCTGGCGCACCTTTGCGCTGGCAGTCTCCTCTCATGCAACTAGAACTCGACAGTAGCCTTGACTAGATCTTCTACTGTTAACTTTGTTTAATAATCCCTAAAGTCCCAGTGGATACGATAAACTTTGGAATACTCAAATCAAGGGAAAAAGTGCTACAATCGTACACCATCCTCTTGTGGTATATAAGTGGGTGCATAGTTATGACCAACAAGCTACCTTTTTCTGGCACCGTTGCCGGGGACCATAGCAGGTTTTTAAATATTGTTTGATGTATTAGTGTTTAGTCATTGTGGTTTACTTGTCTCTTGAGTACATATATTCTATTAAGTGAGACTAACAGGTATGGACGGTCCTAAGTCAAACAAACCCTCTAATTACACAGATGATCCAGAAAGGCTCTTACGTAACAAGAGAACAATAGAGAAGAGAAGCAAGTCAGTTGGAGATTTAGCTGGAGAAGCAGTCCGTGCCAACCCTTGAGTATTATTCACAATCGCAGATCCAGAAGTAGAAGAGATGGCAGAATTACCCTTGGTTAATCGTTTCAAGCCTCAACTGACTAATGTTGTCAAGATGGATTTCCACGAAGCTCAAGATCAGAATCTATATCAACTGGAGAGATATGTTGGATTAGTGGTGCAACAACCGTTCACTGGTTCGAAAGATCCCAATCACCATTTGCAGCACTTCCTTGAAGTTTGCAGTATATTCAAGATAAATGGACTGACCGGAGATCAAGCACATGTGCGGCTGTTCCCCTTCTCTCTAGTTGGACGCCCCAAGCAGTGGTACAATGGATTGGAAAACACAATGAAAATTGTGTGGGACACTTTAGCAGTTGCATTCTTAGCCAAATATTTCCCTCCTGGTAAGACACAAGCTTTGAAGAATAAGATTCTTGGATTTACACAGAATGTTGATGAGAGCATTGGAGAAGCATAGGAAAGATACAACGAATATACTGATGCATGCCCTCATCATGGTCTAACGGTTGGAGAAATTATTGAGAGATTCTACATGGGATTGAATTTTCAATCTCGTCAACACTTAGATGCTTCAGCTGTGGGTTCATTCATGGCAAAGACTCCCAACCAAGCTAAGGAATTGATCAAGTTGTTAGTTGAAAATCAATCATGGGATAGTGAGAGAAGTTCAAGGAATATACAACCTTCAAAAGGAGTGGCAAAAAGTGTGATTGAGAGGACTCATGAAGACTTAGTTATGGATCGCCTTGATGCTATTCAAAGAAGGTTGGACAATAATCATCATATCCCTAAGGAAGAGTCGCTCAAGCTAGCGGAATCACGCTCCACTTGTAGCGAGTGTGGGGAATTTGGTCATGTGCAGAAAGATTTCCCTGAAGAGATGAAGATGCTAGAATATATGAAGAATAGTGGATCGAAGCCTCAATTTCAGCAGCAAAGGAGTTCTTTCTATCCTAGTTCGTCCATGCAAAACTCTATCCCACTTCGTCTCCAATGTCATGAGTTCTTCCAAGCTCAAGAGAAGATCAATAAGGACAATCAAGCTAAATTCAAGGAGATTGATCATATCCTTGGGGGGATCAATGACAAGATGATAGAGATTGGGAGCTCCAATGAGCAGATTTTGAAGCATACCAAGATTATGGAGCAACAGATGGGACAATTATCACAAGCCATTCAAAGTAACAAAGGGCCTATTCCTAGCAATATGATGTCTGCAGAACAGTTGAAGGTAATAGCTACATGGTCAGGAAAGCAAATAGAAGATCCAGAGCACTCTACGGGAGCAAGGAAGACCCGCGCCGATCGGATCACACCAAGCACCGATCGGCGCGAAGGTACTGTAGGCAGCGATCGGCTCAGTGAGGGCGCCGATCAGCGCGAGGAGGATATTGACCTCTCTAGTCTATAAAAGGGTATGGAAATAGAGGATCATGACCCTGCCATGTTCTTGGATACTCAACTGCTGACCAAGACAGAAAGAGCGCGGCAACACGACAAGCAGTTCGTAAGGTTTGTTGATATTATGAAGAAGCTTTACAACAGTGTCCCTTTTGTTGATGCTATTCAAGTGCCTATCTATGCCAAGTACATCAAGGACATGATGCAAAACAAGAAATCACTGGTTTCTGAGGAGGTTGTGAGGGCTAATAAGGAACTTACGGCGGTAATCAAGGATGTTACACTAGAGAAGAAACCTGACCCTGGATCACCAAGCATCAAATGCATGATTGGAATAAGAATATTTGATAGGTGTTTGTGCAATCTTGGAGCGAGTGTAAGTGTTATGCCCTGTCATATATTCACAAGTCTCAGTTTGCCTGAGTTGGAGCCTACGTGTATGTGTTTGGAGTTAGCTGATCAATCGGTACGCTTCCCTGATGGAATTGCTGAAGATGTGCCTGTTCAAATTGGAGATCACATTGTCCCTGTTGATTTTATTGTGCTTGATATGGATAAGAGGACGAGGACTCCGTTGATCTTAGGAAGACCCTTCTTGAGGACAGCCAAGGCAAGTATTGATGTTGAAAGTGGTGAGATAAGCTTTGATATAAGTGGGACTCCCTACTCTTTCAAATTCTGCGCAAAAGGAGAAAAGTGTCGTGCTTTTGATGAAGTAAAAAGATACAAGACACCGTGGCAATGTGGCATTGAGAGTAATTGGAGGGAATGTATGGATGGGACGTCCAAGGTATATGAGCCATAGAGATGAGAAAAACTTGTAGTGTCGCGGCTTCACATCCCGCACCGTGACACTAAGGATTGATTGTTTGCGGGGAGGTCAAGCTCTTTGACCTCTAAATAACTAGAGCGCTCTTGGTAGGTAACTTAATGATCGGGGGATTTAGAAGTTGCTTAGTGCTTATGGGAGGGCAACCCACTTTATTTAGTTTATGCTGGCCAGGAGAGCAACTCGGTATTATTAATTTGCTTGCTTGTAATAAAAACAATCTCCCGAATAAAAGAATTAGAAAAAGTGTGTGCTTAATTTTTGTGTGCTCTTGTGTTGTCTGTTTATGGGTGCAAAACTATGTATATACATATTGTCGACTAACAACGCAGGACTATAAAAAGAAAAAGAACAAAAACAGGAAGGAACAGAGCTCACGCCGATCGGCGCACTTCGGAGCCGATCGGCGCACTATTGCCCAGGTCGGGACAGAAGGCTGACAACACCTAGAAAGGGGTGCTAGAAGACAATCAGCAAATAAGGAAGGACAACATCTAGCAAAGAAGCGAGGGGCCAAGAGCAAAAATGGATGACGCGCTGATCGGCGCAGGACAACACCAATCGGCGCGGCTACCAGATGGGCCCCTCTATGTATGTCAATGCTACAGGAACAATGGGAAAGTGGAAATTAGGTGAAGGATATGAACATGAGGCATCAGGATTAGTGCTGGACCCCAATGCGAGATGTAGGGGACTGGCGCTGTTCGGCACACCACTGCACCAACTGGCACGGGTACCCGTACGGTTCCTAAATGGGCGACAAAAGTGGTAGGCATTGATTTCAAGGAACATGTATGATTTCTATGCAGATGTTCAGTGCAGGGGAGACAAGGAATTGACCAAAAGCTGGAAAAGAGACGGCGCGCCGATCGGCGTAGGCCTGAGCCAATCAGCGCTGTCAATCAAGATGGCGGGATTCCGTGCTGTTTCCCTGCCAACTGGCATGATGTACCTAGAAACGACATAAAGGAGGGGAATCAGGAACCACAATTCAGAAGATTCAAAAATTTTGAAATGTCAAGGCGGGTCCTTCTCCTAGAAGTTTCCCATGGTATAAAAGGGAGGCCGGGCGCCCCCACTTCGGCACACCATCCTGGTAATCTCTCCACCTTCCCCACTACCCAAGATCTCGCACATGCTCTGCATTCCTCACAGATGGATCGTCTCCGTTCCTCCATTGGCAAGTTGGGCAAGAGGCTGCGTCGGGGAAGCGGTTCTGGCAGTGACAGCGAATCGAGCGGCGACTCCTCGGCGAGGGGGAGCTCCGGTGCTCATGATGACATGTCGGTGGGTGATGCATCCACCGGCTCGACGGCAATGATCCACGCCCGCCACTCCATCTCTGGCGCGCCCCTTCTGACAGGGCGTGCTACAAGGAGCCAAATAGCGGCAAGCCGTGGGGTTCCCAGATCACCACCACCACCGGCATTCGCGCCATGCACGGTGGAGGAGGGCTTCACCCTCCTGAGCGCGGAAGAACAAGGGCACTACCTCACGGTGAGGGGAAGGTTCGTCCCCAACTTCGACTTGGACAAGACCTTCCTCACCTCGATCGGAATGTGGGAGGACATGAAGAGGATGTTCAGCAACCTCGGCTGGGTGGACTTACACCAACTTCCCATGGACTGCAACCTTGACATCATCACCGAGGTTGCCTCTACGATGAGGATCGGCACCAACGACTACGGCGATGAGGCCATCAACTTCCGCGTTTGCGACATCGGCTACACAGTGACCATGGAGGCGGCGGCTCAAGCCTTCGGCTTCGATGCCGACGCCGAGGTCACCGGCATATTGGAACATGAGGAGTTGGACTCCTTTTGGAGGTGGCTCTCACCCGTGGAGGAGATGAAGTGCGGCAACATCCGCAACCCGACTATCCAAGTCTTCCACCGGTGGTTGGCGGCGCGCACATGCGACAAGGTCGACTCCAGCAACATCACCGATGTGGAGTTGCAGTGGCTCTCCAACACCATCGTGAGCCCATCTCACTGCAACCTCATGACAGTGATGGTGCGGGGTTGGTTCGAGAAGAGGGGCAAGAAGAGCAAAAAGTTGGCCTTCGGGACCTATCTTCAGCGCCTAGCAGCCCTCGTCTACGACGGCGACAGACCAGGAGGGCGCGGCGACAAGTGGGAGGTCGTGATGGAGATTGGCGAGAATATGACTCATGGCAATATTGTCACAGGAAGTGTTCCGCTGGCTTCCATGTCGGCGGCACCAACATTAGGCTCCCGTGTGCGGAGCTAGGAATTTTTCCCCCTCACAAGCTAGAGGGAGGAAATTGGCTTGAAGAAGATATCCTGGAGGGGGGCCGAATTTCCAAGGACCGCCATGGGCAGGTTTGACAATCGGCGACATTTGCAGCGTCCGACAGTGAGTGGGGCTCCTGGGAGTCACGCCAAGAGCCTCAACAGTACCAGTCAGGGTGGAGCGACGCAGCGGGTGGTTCCCAGCCTTCTGTGCCGGTCGACGCAGGCAGCGCGCCGGTTGGCACCACCTACTTTAGTGCGGGCGTTGACTACAGGTACCAATGACGGGTACTTGTGGTGCCTCCAGTGCCCGGTGCAGATTTCTTCGTGCCCATGCAGGGGTACCTCGACAACAACATGCATCACATCGAGCACGTGGAGGACGCCGCGTCCTAATGGAGGAACAACCATAAAGCGATGGTGGAGGAGTTCGAGCGACTCAAGGCACGGTGCTATGGCTATGATCAGCCATCGTCTCCACCTCCGCTTGACTAGAAGTGCCTAGGAGATGGCACATGTATTGTTTTCCCGGTTTGCGTTTTCTTTTATCTTTTGCAATCTTTTTCTTTATTTGATTATGTGTGTGTGAGCGGGTTGGGAAACCATGTATCGGGTGTGTTTATTTTCATGCAAGTGTGTTAGTAGTAGTTAATAGTGTGTTTACTTTCATGCAAGTGTGTTTGTAGTAGTTTTATTTTCATGCAAGTGTGTGCAAAAATCATCACCATGTATTCGAGTTTCGATCTTAATATAATGGTGGCGGTTATGCTCTTTTAGGAGAATTGAAGTACTTATCCTTTCTTGAAAAATATCGATGAAGACCAAATAATGGTGAGCATTGAATAAAATTCGAACTTACACTTAACAATTATTCGGCAAATATGTTTTACGTGGAGCAATTCTGAGTACCCATGTGCTTCATTTGCATTGTCCAATTCGTGATGATAACTTAGCACCAATCTTTTAATAAATAAATTTTCATGTTGTGAACTATAGAATTTATTGTTATCAAGATCCTTACCTATCAATGTCATATTTTGAGCAATACTCATGAGCCTTTTGATACATAGATAAACATTAAACTAATGGTTGTGTTCGATTAGGATTTAATTCTTTTTGGTATGAGTTTTACTAAGATGGCCAAATCTTTGTGTATCTTTTTGAAGCCTTAAATTACTCATGCAAAAATTCAATTCCGCTGAGTATTCCACCATAATACCAAAATATCTTGTTGAATATCATTACTTGACCACATCCTATATTTCTGGCTGTATTTAATTCTAGAATAAATGTTGAAGCCAAACGAATTAAATACCAACAAGTGATTGGTGTTCGGGTTGAGAACCGATCGACGCACTACAGGCGCCGATCGACGCAGCAGAGTTAAAAAAAAGGGGTTAAAAAATAAAAATAAAAAAGAGAGGAAAAGCTCTGCTGTTTGCTAAGGAACTAGCAAAATTTTAAGTGTGGGGGGATGGTATATGACATACTCATTCTCGAAATTCATTCTAATATAGCCATGAATCATTCCAACCATGTGCAATCTGATAATGGGAGTTCCTTTTTCTTCCAAGATCAAATTTTTGCTATGTATATGCCCACATATCCAAAGTTTGAGTCCATTCTTAAATTTTTTCTTTCTGAAATGGCCATCTTGTTAAGCTTCTGTAATTCCAGTAAAGAATAATCTCCTAGCTTTACAATATATTGTTGGTTTATGTTTGCAATCCTTGAATTACCTCACCAAGCTACTCATATAAGCCTTACACAAACATTATTCGATCATTATGATGTAGATATAGGTTGAGTGATTTGAAAGATGAGTTGTTGCTATGGATTATTTAGAAGATAGATTCTTTATGTTCACAACAATCTTTTAAGTGATTTTCATGTGTGGAAAAGTTGTATGTTGTGAGTTGGACATGATCCTTTGCTTTGGGGAGAAACTTTAAAGCTTTATGCCCATATTTAAACTATTTTGCTGAATACCAATATAAAATACACCACAATAAAACAATGTTTAACATTTACTGATTTGAGATATCTTTTATGATAGAGAGTAGGTTCTTTAATTTTTCTTTCTTTGACTTTACTTGGGATGAGCAAAGGTTTAAGTGTGGGGGAACTGTTGGCACTCCCTAAGTGCCCCTTTTATATGTGAATATGACCCCAACTAGAGCATAATTGATGCCAATTTAGGCCATTTACCTGTGATTTTGCCTATATATTTGTATATGCGGTGTTTTAGAGCTATGTTGCAGAAACAGGTAAAATTGGTGATTAAAGTGATGCTGGAAGAGGGCAGGAGTCCAGAAGCAACAAAAACCACTGAAGAAGCCCAGTGCATCGATCGGCGCAACCCATGAGCCGATTGGTGCAAGGGTGTTTTAGCCCACAGAAGTGACCGAGGACCATTTCACATGCTTATGGAAGTTTATCTACGCAAGACACTTGAAGATATTTGCCTGGAAGATTTATGGAACTTCAAGATCTTGACTTGCAGAACAAGACTTTATCACGAAGGAAAAGGCCCACATGGCAGCTGTAGAGGAGAAAGGAACCAACTTGGAGCAGAAACCAGAGGAGATACGGCTTGCGCCGATTGGCGCAATCCTCCGCCGATCGGCGCAACCGACTTATTTGCTAGAAATCGAGTCCTTTACGAGTAGAACCCTTATAAATACTTGTAAACCCCTGGTCACAAAGGAGGAGGCGTCAGAGGGACAACAGATCCGTGAGTTAGAGCCACCGGGGTTCGCCCTGTTAGAATAGATCTCTAGTTGAGTTTCAAGAACCATTGGAGTAAGAGTTGATCCGTCAAGGTAGGCCATCTCGGCGGTGATGAATCTTACTCTATGTATCTCAAGGATAATCTAATATATTGATGATGGTTTTGGTGATTTGTCTATCTTGATTCTGTAATCATGCATGTCCTTATTCCAATTGCTTAGTTCTAGGCTAAGTAGGTTGATATTATCTTGATCGTGGTGATCAGGATAGTATTTGGACATTGTATTGATTATGATTGCTTGATGACGCTAGTAGTATGGTTTGGCGGTGACAACACTAAACCTGCACAACACTATTGGATAATTGAGTAGGGTAAGATACCTACGCGATTAAGGGTCTCCTCTCGGCAGCGATAAATCGAGAGACGCTCAGAAAGGTGGGTGGTCATATTCATTATAGGTTTTCATTGATCCATGTAATTACCATTATGATGCTATTTGATTAGACTATCTGGTTACGATCTCACTAGTACATATCTGGCTACTCACTTAACATCTTAGGCTTACGAGGTATCTGGTGCACTTTGGCATAGATTAATTTGTGTGCCGATCGGCTCAACTTCAGCGCCGATTGGCGTGATCACAGATTCAGTGGCCGATCGGCTCAACTTTTGCGCCGATCGGCGCAAACGGCAGATTTGCTATCTGGCGCACCTTTGCGCTGGCCAGTCTCCTCTCATGCAACTAGAACTCGATAGTAGCCTTGATGAGATCTTCTGCTGTTAACTTTGTTTAATAATTTCTAAGGTCCTAGTGGATACGATAAACCTTGGAATACTCAAATCAAGGGAAAAAGTGCTACAATCGTACACCGTCCTCTCGCGGTATATAAGTGGGTGCGTAGTTACGACCAATAGTCGCCATTGACAATCATCATAAGGTAGAAGAGGTTTCCTACACGAACAACGCTCGTGTAGATATTAGTCACATTTCATGTTTGTCATTCATCATCAAAACATCATACCTTGGGGTGACCTCAATGCTCATGAACCTTACAATCTCCCCCTTTTTGGTGATGGATGACAACCACTACTTATAATGATCCAAACGGACGAGCAAGAAAGAACCAAAGGAAAAGAAAGGATTGGAAGGCATACCTTGGTCCTTACCTTGGAAGTAGTCTGCCCCTTAAGATGTGCTAGGTGTTGAGGGAGAGCTAGCCACTTATTTAGCGCACTTGGATGTCAATCTTGAGCTGAATTTTGTGTCCATCGTGGTGTCATGGTCAATGATATTGTTGAAGTAGACACGCACCAAGGACGTAGATGCTCATGTCGGTGAAGATGTACATTGTCACCGTAGACATGCACCGTCTTTTTTCTTCTTCTTGTTTGTGTAGATGTTTATCTTGATACGATCTTCATGTGAACTTCTCCCCTTTATCTTGACATGATCTTCATGTGAACTTCTCCCCCTTTGTCATCTTCATTTGATCTTCATGTTCTTCTCTCCTTTTTTGTGCTCTCAACTTAAGCTTGGCTTTTGGATCTCCATGTTCCTTCTCCCCTTTTGTCACCTATCACCAAAAACCACACCAAAACATAACGAAACCAAGAGGCGAAAGATAGGTGGCAAGAGTTAGAATAACTCCCCCTTTCATGGCGCTCCTCCTTGGTCGTAATGGCATTCTACCGTAGCTCCCCCTACACTTATGACTCAACAAAATATTTTCTCAAATATGCAAGGGTTAGTCATTTGAGAGGTGAGAATGTATGAGCCACTTGTCTTTGAGCCGCACGAGTAGATTTAACCTCGGATCTCGGTTGAACATGGCTCAATGGGCATGAAGCACAAATATCACTATTTGATCATCTAGAGAGTCATGTACTCACATTGTAAATGAGAAACTCCCCCTAGACACATGCTTGGGAGCATGTATGGTATCACAATGCAAAGATGCATGAATGCAAGGAATGCAAATGCAACAAGTATACAATGCATGATGCGATGCTAAAGAAAAGAGAGAGAACCACTACAAGCCAAAGTGTCAACAACGAGTTGTTCCCTTCTCAAGCTTGCTCACAATGGACCATTCTTCAAAGCCTTGGGTACACCATGAACCACCTTCCCAAGCTTAACCCATGTCCATTGCTATCTCAAGAAGGTCCAAAGTCAACCTACAAAAGAAGAGAAACAATCACAAATCAAGGACATAAACAACAAAACAAACAAACAAATACTATACATATTTACAAAAGATAAGCTCAAGGGTTACTCATGTGAAGTTGGAGAGGTCGAGAACATTGAGTTCTCCCCATAACTTGTTGTAGGTCTTCTCATCGATTGGTTTGGTGAAGATATCCACCAATTGTTCATGAGTTCGTACACTCACCAACTCGATGTCCTTCTTCTCAACATGATTTCTTATGAAGTGATGCCTCACTTGAATATGCTTTGCATGACCATGATCTCCAGTTTTGAGAGCCATCTTGATTGCCGCCTCACTATCACAATATAGTGACATTTGAGTGTAGTTGAGACCATAATCCGAGAGTGTTTGCCTCATGTAGAGAAGTTGGGCACAACACGCTCCCGCTGTCATGTATTTCACTTCGACTGTAGATAGAGCCACCGAGTTTTGCTTCTTTGAGCTCCAAGATACTAGAGATCTTCTAAGAAATTGGCAACCTCCCGATGTACTCTTCCTATTTACTTTGCAACCCGTGAAGTCCGAATCCGAATACCCAAGTAACTCAAAGGTTGTTCCTCTAGGATACCATAATCCCATGGTAGGTGTGTACTTGAGGTATCTCATTATCCTCTTCACAGCCTTCAAGTGTGACTCCTTTGGATTTGCTTTGTAGCGTGCACACCAGCACACACTAAACATGATGTCTGGTCTCGAAGCGGTGAGATAGAGCAAAAAACCAATCATGGATCTATTGAGCTTAGGATTCACCGGTTTCCCTTTCACATCATCATCTAAGGGTTTGCTTGTTGCCATAGGTGTGTGCAAAGGTTTGCAATTCTCCATGTTGAATCTCTTGAGAAGGTCCTTGGTATACTTTTCTTGATAGATGAAGTTTCCTTCTCTCAATTGTTTGACTTGGAAATCAAGGAACACATGCAACTCTCCAATCATTGACATTTGAAATTCCTTTGCCATCATTTCCCGAAACTCTTCATTGAACTTCTCATTGGTTGACCCATAGATGATATCATCCACATAGATTTGGCACATAAAGAGATCCTTCCCGACATGTCTTGTGAACAATGTGCTATCAATGCTTCCAATCTTGAAACCATTCTTGAGAAGGAAGTTCCTCAAGTGTTCACACCATGTCCTTGGTGCTTGCTTGAGGCCATGGAGAGCTATTTTCAATTTGTATACATGTCTTGGATGTTTTGGGTCCTCAAACCCCGAAGGTTGTTTCACATAGATTTTCTCATTGATCTCTCCATTCAAGAAAGCACTTTTGACATACATTTGAAAGAGCTTGAAGCCATTGTGTGATGCATAGGAAAGTAAGATCCGAATAGCTTCAAGACGGGCCACTGGAGCAAAGATTTCAATGTCAATCCCCATCACTTGAGAATATCTCTTAGCCACTAGGCAAACCCTGTTCTTGACAATTGTTCCTTTCTCATATTGCTTGTTCTTGAAGACCCACTTGGTGCCAACCACATTATGATTCTTGGGCCTCTCAACCAATTTCCATACTTTGCACCTCTTGAAGTTGTTCAACTCTTCTTGCATGGCAATAACCCATTTGTGATCATCCATAGCTTCATCAATGGTAGTGGGCTCAATCATAGAGACGAAAGAGAAGTTCTCAATTGCGACATTGGCCTCATCATTATTTTCTTCACTCACATAGTTGGGCATATATTGATTTCTCCTTGTCTTTACTCCTTGAGATGGATTCCCAATGATCAAGTCACGTAAATGATCCTTGTTGATGGCCTTGGGTCTAGGATGGTATTTTTCTTGAGTGGGAGGAGCTCTCGATGAAGTATCTTGTGCATCATGCATTGCTCTCTCTCTCTCCCTCCCTCTCTCTCTCTCTCTTGATATATGAGTGTCTTGGATCCTAAGAGAGGTGGGAGAGTCACTCTTTTTCTTGTTTTGGATTTAGAGCTTGAGGTGAATGGAAGAACATCTTGTGAAGAGCTAGGAGAAGTGGTTTGCGGAGAAGTATGTGGGGATGCTTGTGGCTCACTTCTCACTCGGGTTTCATTATCATTTGGTGGGTGAACTCTCAATAAATCTTATGAGGAGCTTGTGGATGTATTTGTGACATTTTGGGTTGGTTCTTGCACCTCAGAGGAAGATGTTGGTTGAGGTGGTGGAGTAGAGGGCTCATCAATATCACCATGATTGGCCTCGTGGGGTAAAACCTTGTCCACGGGCATGTTCCTCAAGGCTTTCCTCATAGGCTCATCTCCAATGTTCACTTCATGAAATTCATCTCCCTTCTGAGAACCATTTGACTCATCAAATTGCACATCATAAAATTTTTCTACACATCCTGTGGCTGAGTTATAGAGTCGATATGCTTTAGAAGTCTCTGAATACCCAACAAGAATGCCTTTATCAGTTCTACACATTCTTGAGAATGTAACACTTGCAGCCAAAGACTCAGAAATAGGAAATATTGGGTTTCCATCTCACCAATAGCTCATATGGTGTCTTCTTCAACAACCGATGGAGATAGACACGGTTGTAGGTGTAGCAAGCCATATTGATTGCCTCCGCGCAAAACCTCTCATGAGTTCCATACTCATCCAACATGGCACGAGCAAGAATGATGAGTGTCTTGTTCTACATCTCCACTACTCCATTTTGCTCGGGAGTATATGTAGCGGAGAATTCATGCTTGATGCCTTTCTTGTCACAATAATCCTCTATTGTGGTGTTCTTGAACTTAGTTCCATTGTCACTCCTTATCTTCACAATGCTTGAATTCATTCTTTGCTCTTCTAGCAAACTTTCTGAAGATACCACTGGCTTGAGATTTGTCCTAAAGAAAGAAGATCCAAGTGTATCTCGTGAAATCATCAACAATCACCAAACAATATAGATTATCTCCCAGACTCTTGTTATGTGTTGGCCCAAACAAGTCCATATGCAAGAGCTCTAGGGGACGAGATGTAGACATGAATGACTTGGTGGGATGTGAAGATGCAACTTGTTTTCCTGCCTAACAAGCGCTGCACAGTTTGTCCTTCTCAAAGGTCACATCCTTGATTCCTTCAACTAGATTCCTCTTGACAATCTTCTTGAGCTGATTCATTCCAACTTGTGCCCGTCTCTTATGCCACAACCATCCCTTGGATGCCTTAGTGAATAGGCATGTGCTTGGTGGCATATTGCTTGATTTGAAGTCCGTGACATATAAGTTCCCATGCCTCACTCCATGAAATACTAGCCCTTTCTTTGAATTCTCAATCATTACACCA
The DNA here is from genome assembly GCA_032690845.1 of Eleusine coracana subsp. coracana. Lineage (NCBI taxonomy): Eukaryota > Viridiplantae > Streptophyta > Magnoliopsida > Poales > Poaceae > Eleusine > Eleusine coracana. The sequence continues at coordinate 50,984,326 of CM064430.1, forward strand.
TCCTCATCAAATGTGCACTTGAAACCCATGTCACATAGTTGACCAATAGACAACAGTTATCCCTAAAATTCACATTCTCACTGTCTTCGTCTTTATCAATGGTGGTGAACATGGTTGGCTTCTCGGTCATATGTTGAGTGCACCCACTATCAAGAATCCAATGAGTACCTCTACTCTTGTAGTTGACCCTGGTGGTAACCATAAGACAAGCACTAGAGGAAGAAGGGTTAGTATCCAAAGCATTACTTGATTGACTAGCACCAACCTCATTGTGTCGAGCAATAAGACCATCCTCATAGATAGGGATTTTTGCAATCCCGTCCTGAAGTCTCCTCCTGATGGGATAGTGAGGAGCATGATACCTCCAATGTCCATGACCATCCCCTATGTGCACATTGTCAAGGTCGATGTTGTAATGGGGAGGATCATAGAGGCCAGTGATGTGCTCAAGCACATGTCCCACTTGTGAGTGGAGCACGAGTATCATCTCCATTGCTCTCTCAATTGGGAGCTCATGCCTTCTATTGACTACCTCCTCAAGTAAAAAAACCCCTCTCAGGAGTTGTGATTTGCTGGAGGAGCTTGTCAATCACTTCATGTGGTGCAATCCTCTATAGACCTCTAAAGGAGTTTATCCTACACACAATATCATAAATGCTCAAGAGATTCACATAAAGGTCGTCATCCGGATTTCTCACAAATTCACCAAGTTCAAAGAAGAGATCCTGTTGGTGAGCTCGATGAATATGCCCAAGGTGATCTTGTGATGGAGGAGGTTGAGGAGGTGGGGGCATCGGAGGCGTAGTGGTGAGATTGATCATCTCAAATGATTGAGCGAGCATTGTTGTTGGTGCTCCCCCTACGCCAATGCTTGGTCCACCCGACATGCTTGGAGTAAAACATGGAGTGGCACTTGAGGTAGAGCTTGACGAAGCACTCAATGATGAACTTGGTGAAGGTCTTTCTTCGAAGGGGTTGTAGAAGTTGTTGCAAGGCAATCTTATGGAGGAATCAAAGAATTTTGAGCTCAAAGCTACTTCTTTCCCTTTGCTTGAAGATGCTTCATTGTTTGCCTTGGATGTCTTCCTTCCGGTCATGCTTGCAGTGATCTCCTCATCCTTGAAGAGCAACTCGATCACGTCCTCGACGGAGCAACTCTTCTCCATGAGAAGGTCAAGGGTGACGTAGAAGAGCTTGCTACTCGGAAGCAAGGAGAGGATCTTCTCGACTATCAGAATCTTGGGAAGCACAAAATAAGTTGCCCTAATCCTGTCCACAATACCTCGCAAGCGAATAAGAGAGTCAAGTCTTCATTGTCATTTGCATGAAAAGCAAAGAACTCCTCAACAAGAGAACTACTAGCAAGACCAACAGGAGGCTCACAAACATCATCAATACTAATCGTGCTAGAGGAGCAAGCAAGATCAAGAGACACATCATTATCAATCACCACATTAGGCACACTAGTAGAGAAACCTATCAAGTCAACATTAGAAGAATCTAGGCACTCACTAGTACTAGGCACATCCACACACTCATCACAATCATCATACACATGATTATTGGTGAAGGTATTGGCGAAGTCCACAAGAGCATCCATCAACTCATCCAGGATCATGGCATTTAGGTAGCTTTTAAAGAGATCCTTCCATGAGCCATGACCCAGTCCCGAATAGGATGACATCCCTACTCAATTCGGTCACTACTCAAGGCGGTTAAGCCTTATGATAAGCACTTGGCTCTGATACCACTTAAAAGGACCGAGTGACTGAGAGGGGGGGGGGTGAATCGAGAACTCACACTATGTACTAAATTCACCAATTTCCAAGACCGATCACTCAAACAACTCCTATAACAATTCTAGTGGTGATCACACTAACAAGATAAAAGCTCTATGAAAGGAACAACAACCTAAACATACTAGTGGATCACTCAAGTCAATACAACTCCTATGCAAGCTAGTAATAAACCAACTCGGAAGCACACCACAAGCTAGCAATGGGCCTACTCATGCAATTCTACAAGATAAGGAACTAGTGCACACAAGCATGAGTAGTACAACACATACAAGGGTAAGCAATCAAGCCAATGCAACTCCTATACATGCTAGTGATCAAATGCGGAAGCTCAAACAATACTAGCAAGCAAAAAGCCTATTCATGCAAGTCTACAAGATAATCAACTAGAACAAGACAAGCACACAAGAATGAATAGGACGGTATGTAAATGCGGAAAGTAATGCATCAAAGTAAGGAGTAGAGTAAGAGATGGCTCATGATTTTTTCCAGAGGTCTCGGAAGGATGGCGCCTTCCCCTACTCCTCGTTGGACCACTCCCGCCGGAGTTCCGGTCCCTCTCGCCACCAAGTGGAGTTCTCGCCCACGAGCCCGCAATCGCTCCCTGAGTGAAGACATGGTGTGCGTCACCGCTACTACCAAAGCAGAAGCTCGCCTCCCTCGAGAACTTGCCGGACTCCCCGAGGCAACACGAGCGCTCACTATTGATGCCCCTTTCACTGGCGGGCTCAAGTTGTGTACAAACATGTGATGGCCTTCACAACCAATCATGATAGGCTCGATCACTGACAGCTAACCGGTCTAGGTCTCAGCATAGACCAAGAGTAATAATCTAGATCACACCCTCAAGGACACCCTAGCCTTAGATGTGCAAGATGATCAAGTTACTCTCCACTAGCACTCTCAAGATATGCAATATCTCCTCCTAGTGCTCTCCTCTTTTCCTCTTGGACCTTATCAAATGCTCTCAGGTATTCCACTGGCCAAGAGAGGTCACAAAGACCCCAACAACAAATTTATATAGGCTCCCAACCTCAAACTAGTCGTTGCTCTACGAAATAAGCTTTCTGGGCCTACTGACCGTACAGTCCGGTCACTGCAACTCGAGCTCCAACGGCTCTAACCCCTATGTTGACTTCTGCTGACCGAACCGTTCGGTCCGTTTATCTCTCCCATCCAGAAACATTTCGGCGCTGGCTTCCTCGCTGCCCAAGTCTCATCTGTACTGAACGGACCGTCCGGCCAATAGACCGGACCATCCGATCACTAGAGCTTTCTAGACTTGGCAGTTTCCTCGCTGCTCACTGTAGTCTCCGGACAAAACCACTTAGTGAATGTATAGTCCGGTCACCTCTGACCCCTTTGTCCGGTCACTTCGTCCAGGCTTCTTCGAACAGCTCCTTGGCTTCTCCAGCGTCAACTAGTGCTTGTGATTTCACCGAGCAACCTTGCACATCACCGACTAGACATGACCTAAGAGAATGACCTAGACCCCCTTGATAATCCGGTTTTTCCTATGGACTCAAAGCCCTAACAACTAGACAAGTGTACCCAACACTTGCACCATAGCTTGTTCTCTGCTTTGATCCATCTTCATCAACCCTTGGACTCCATCAAGTTCACAAGCCTCCATGCTTGTGGTCATTGTCATCAATCGCCAAGGCCACTGTTGACAATCATCATAAGGTAGAAGAGGTTTTCTACACGAACAACGCTCGTGTAGATATTAGTCATCTTTCATGTTTATCATTCATCACCAAAACATCATACCTTGCTGTGACCTCAATGGTCATGAACCTTACATGTTGTCACCAGCCATCGCCTAGGATTGGATCTAGCTCTTGATGCCAATTGTTAGAACCTCGCCGGGGATACAATACGCACGTTGCCACCAAGATCATGGCCAAACTCACACACAGTCGCATGAACACGAAGAACACAAGGGACAAGAAACAAGTCTCCCCATGTGTTGGCATGATCCTGGAATCGCTTGAAGAAGTAGAGTTCAACTTCCATAAGGTGGGAGACCCTGAGGTCGACCTAGTGAGGCTAATTCTTTTGAGCTGCGCATCAGTCCCTCGGAGGGTGGCCATGCATGCAACATATGTTAAGAGATGGGATCGTCGTCAACAGTTCATTCATAAGACAACAAGACCTGTGACGTGATAGCTGGCTATTGTTTTCCAGAGACAAGCATCAACTTCGGTAGCTACCCTCAGGGAACATATAAGTGTATGGGGACGCAAAAAGGGGGAGCAGAATGAGTTAATTGATTGGTCAGTGTCAGTGGCTGCTTGTATAGTTTCCTTAATAGGTGAAAGGAAAGGAAAGGAAAGGAACACACTGAAATTCTATCAACAGTACGATGCATAATGCTCCCCCATGTCACCAACTCTAATATAGTGGTAATTTGGAGTGGTGGAGGCGGTTTAGATCATCAAGGGCTCAGATTTAGAAGGCTAGAGGATCACATGGTGCCTAGAAGATCGTCTAAAGTTTATTTTTATTGTAGTAAATCGAGTAGAAGATCGAAGGTAGTTTATTTCTTTATAGTATGGATGTAGGCGAACTGAAGGTTGCGGAGCATTTAACCAATGCTGTTTCAAGGGAAAAAAAAACTGCTGGTACCGCGTGCTGATTTTTTGTCCATGTTTACTTTTTTGCTCAAAATAAAGTGTCGACGCACATGAGTATCTCGGATGGCCAGCTTATGTGTCTGGAAGCTGGATATATGGAAACGTGAAACCTGATCTGGACGACACCTTACGGACTCTTTTTTGTTCAGCATTGAGTTCTTGTTTGCACTATCGTGGCACGAATTGGTCTCCAAACGAGTTGAATCTGCTGTGATCGCCGTCCAAGCCTTTTTCTATTTTTTTTCCTCATTGAATCTGTACCTTTGATTAGCAATCCAGTGCCAGGCCTGATGTCGTCTACGGACCACCGCGTGCTTCAACAGCCGTGACGTGTCCGTGAACCCATTCAGTTATTCTTTTCCGATCTGGTAGCGATCGAACTTTAACCTCGATCTAGGTCATGGGCACCGACCGCGGCCGTGGTCGGTCACGCAGCAATGCCGTAGACCACATCAGCGGCCTTCCGGACGAGATCCTCCACATCATCCTCCTCCACCTCCCGTCCACCGCCGAGGCCGCGTGCACCAGCGTGCTCTCCCGCCGCTGGCGCTACGTCTGGACCCACGTTCCGGTGCTCTCCTTCTCCCAGGATGACCACTGGAATCGGGGCTCAACTCCCAAAGGTATCGACGCCGCTCTTCGTGCCCACGCCGCGCCCACGCTGGACCTGCTGGCCATTGACGTCAAAGACGGCGTCCACGTCACGCCCGCGCGTGTCGCCTCGTGGCTGAACTTCGCCTCACAGCGCGTCGCGGGCGAGCTCAGCATCCGGTGCTCATCCTCAACGCAGAGGAACCTCAAGTTGCCGGTTTGCGAGCGCGCGACGGAGATTAAATTGGAACTGAAGATCGGCGGTCACCTCCGGCTCTCCGATGCCGGCACGTTCGCGGCACTGCGCGTGCTCACTATCAGATGCCATGGCATCCATGTGGGCGACCTGGAGCGCATTGTGTCGGTGCGGTGCCCGCTGCTGCAGCAGTTCACGTTGTCTGCCTCGATCGGCTTCATTGCCGACGATGATAATGCCCTCTCTATACGCTCGGCCTCGCTCAAGCGGTTCGAGCTTTGTGATGTATCCGGCCACATAACCATCGACACCCCCAGGCTCCTCCGGCTGGAGATTTCAAGGCGCATGTTTATCTGGAAAGTGATACACACGGTGCATGTCATTGCGCCAGAGCTCGTGGAGGTCATCTGGCATGGGCCGTACTACCCAGGTCACGATCAGATCGTCAAGACTGAGCGTCATCTCCGGAAGCTCCAGATGAGCTCCATCCAATCGTTCGTCCGGTACGCTACTTCTCTGTCCCTTTTCTAGCATGCGAGATCTGCCAAATCTTAACGTCGGGCTTCGAAATTGAGTACCGAGACGTCATTAACATTCCTGGACTACTAGTAAACACACATCTTTTGTCCTGTACAAACTAAATTAACATTTATTTTTGCTTTCATGGCAGGATATATTGGAATGTTTCCTGGACTAATAATGAACCCATATCTTTTGTCCTGTACAAACAAAATTAGATTTATGTTTGCTTTCATGGCAGGATATATCGGAATGTGAGAACATCATGAACGTGCCAAAACTTCCTCGCTGTACGGTTTTAAAACTGAATTTACATGGCCATGCCTTTGATCTCATATTGCCTCTCCTCAGAAGTTGTCCTGGAATAAAAAAGTTGTATGTTCATTGGGTATGTACCTTCTCTGACTATAAATTAAGTTAATCATATGGTGACAAGATATATGGTCAATCCTATTTTTCTATAATGCCATAACATATATTTTGAACATAATTAAGCGCCCTCGTGTAACAGTGTTTAACTATACAAAAAAAAACATAACCTATGACACCACCTTGTTGGTTGTAAGTTGTTTTTCACTAAAACATTCATGCATGGTACTGATGTAATTCTTTTTTTAGAAATATGATAATGACGGTCTTATATTAGTGCCTTTTAATTATCAACAGTATCGATCTCTTTTCTTCATGAGAACTAAAATACTAACTAATGGTACCCCTCCTGGTACTCATAGAGATGAACAAATTTAGATGCACACTGTAAGAAAACTACTCCATCCGTCCTAGTTTACTTGTCATATTGGGACAAGGGTTTTGGGGTGTCCAGGTTCATAGAACATTCAATGAATCTAGATAAACGGTTTATCCAGGTTTAAAGAATGTTTAATGAATATGATACAAAGCCACGATAAGACGTAATTTGGGACAGAGGGAGTAACATTTAACCACCAAGGTATTTCATTGTTGTATGTATACTATTGGTTAGCTAACTGATCTTTGTTGCACTTTGGTGTTTACAATCTTGACATCAATGGTGTATAGTGATCAGCAATTGTATGCATTGGTCACATAAACTAAGCAGTAACCACAAGGCACTTTCATTATCAAAGTGTTGAAAGTTTATAATACTTATATGTGTCGACATCAGTTCTGTACAATGCAAAGATCAGAATTGTATTCTTTAACTCAAAGTACTGTTTCTTTTGACAATGTAAATACTTTCTCTTTCCTTCACATGCTGAAGATGAACAAAGATTGCAACTGGGACAAGAAACAAGTTGCCCGCTGCATTGGCATGATCCTGGACTCGCTTGAGGAAATAGAGTTCAGATTCTATAAGGTGGAAGACCATGAGATGGACCTAATGAGGCTGCTTCTTATGAGATGTGTGGCAGTCCCTCGGAGGGTGGTTGTGCATGCAACATATCACAATATATGGGACAGTCATCTACGGAGAATTCCTTTGAGCAAAAACTATGCCTTGAACAAAAGGACCAGTGAGATGATAGCTGGTTTATGCACTCCAGAGACAAGCGTCACGTTCCATAGCTTCCCTTCGGAAAAATATGAGCTTATGGGGACGCGAGGCCGGCACGATCTTAGGGAAAGAAAGGGAACAGAATGAGTTAGTTGATGGTCAATGTCAGTGTCTGCTTGTATAGTTCATAGATCAGTGGGCTTTTAGATTTATCAATTCCACTATTACTACATGGATTAATCCCTCAGTGTACCACTAATTTATCATGAACAATTGATTTGTGTTTATAGTTGTGTGTGCACGGGAATGCATGCAATATTGTGTAAACTGGGTTTTGTTGGATCAGTATCAATTTGTGGGTGCATGGGCATGAAGTCACTAGAAATACTCAACAGGAAGTATGTGGTGGTGATTGAAACTAATGTCAAAAAGTAGATGCACCAAACTAAATGATGACAAGTAAAACTGGGTTTATGTTGCGAACTAAATTATTTTCCTTAGTACAACTATCCGCTAAAAGATAAAAATGCCATGGGCTCATATAGATACAAAAACTGATGCAAAATGACATCGAACACAAGAAAAGTAGAATGAAATAGAAATCACAGATATCGGCAGTGAATAGTGAATACTGGTGCCAGAAGTTCACTTTTCTTATGGGAAAATTAAAGGAGGGTGAATATTGCTTCAATAATTATTCGATGAGTATAGTTTCCAACCCTTCATTAGTTATTTTTTGAGAAGTCACAATAGTTCATCAATCTTCTCGCATCAAATATTGTGTCTTTGTTTGATCGGGGAAAGAAAATATCATACACTAATAATTTCTCAGAATCATATATATTTTTTATTATTATAGTTTTACGGAGTTTTGAGTAAATAATATCAAGTTATGTAGAGGACATTTAACATTGTTGATAATCCCAAATGCAGAGGACATCGGCAAAACTTTGAAGTATATGTTCAGCTTCATGAAGGTGGGAGAACCAGAGGTGACTCTGATGAGTCTGGTGCTTATGGAGCTGCAGAGTAGCCCCTAAGAGGATGGTTGTGGACGCGTCCTACAATGTTAGCACAGACACTCGGAGGGTCATCACACCCAAAACCAAAAGGATCCCTCCCTCCCTGAGCAGGAAGACGTGTGAGACAATCGCTGCTTCTGCCATCTAGAGACGAGCATGGAGTTCTACAGGTACACTCACGGGAAGTATGGTCTTATGTATGTGCAAAGCAGTATTCGGCAAGAGTAGAGAGGGGCTGAGTTGGTGCCAGTCGATGGTCGTAATCACTGTACTTTTACTTGATATATATGTTTTCTTTTTGATGTTTTACTGTGTTGGATCATCCGTTGCTATAAATCTAATGGTCCACAATCAAAGGTACCAATTAAAAGGTACATAACTATTGATGGAGGTACTTAAGTACTAAGGATAAAAATAATAATTTCATTTGATATCTAATACGACATCAGCAGGTCAAAAAGTCTACGGAGAAAAAAAATCTTGCACCCTTCTACTTGCATTGTTTTATTGTCATCTACTTGGTTTTGATATGTCTTGGACAGAGCCAAGAACACATCCATGGCCCTAGGTGGTCATGGCGAGGCGCTGCTGGCAAAAATCTTGTGTTTTAGATATGAGCGTGCTAGCGCTTCCTATGATATTTAGTGGATTCATTACTACTTACATGCATATTGACGCATCTAGATTTTGCAAGTCATAATTTAAGATTAACAAGTGTTGATGCATCTAGATTCCAATTCATGGTTTTCATCCATTCTTTCAATCTCATTATGTTGACTCATATGATGTGCAACTCATGTTAGTTGGAGTGATGCCTCTGTTGTATCTTTAGATAGCGAGAGCCATGACAATGAAGGATTGAAAGAAGGAAGACGAGTAGGACGCTACCGCCAGGATTGTAGGAATTTTGTTGGGCAACTTGCACCATATACAATGTTATATTTAGAAATCTTTTGCAAGTTATAGCTGTCAGAGAATATTGGTTGATGTGATATTATAGAAAAATTTTAGGGATCCGTTATGGGAGTATTTATTGAAACTTTCCGCAATGTGGGAGTCAGTTACAGTGTAAGGGGTCATTTATTATGTATATTGAGAAAATGTTGAAATGATAAATGTGATATTATAGATTTTTCTGATGACAATTTGTTCATACTCGATTAAGTACATCATAAAAATCATATTGTTCCTCATCTCAACGAAAAACTCAATACCATATTGCATAAATATTAGTGTCTGGTACGTGAAATTATGTAATCAAATAGATAACCATGTAAGCAGAATAATAATAATCGTTCACCCTACAACGAATTATGCAGAACACGATCCTAACCCCCCCCCCCCCCCCCTGCCACATTCAATTTGAGTCTGCTCCCAACGGCAAAGCCCTCTAATCCTTATCAATTGAGTCATTGTTACATAAAGAAACTAAGTAATTATACAATAAATCAGTACGTGATGGCATATAATTTGTGCCACCAGGGCTTCCATACTGTGCGCACAAGATTCTCACTCTAGGTCATCCTCGTTGAAAGGCTCCTCACACACCGACAATAGCCCAATCACGTGCATCCTCCACGTACCTCTCCTCATCAAGATAAGAACATAAATTCATATGAATCAGAGAATGAACGGAGAAGAAAGTAAACAATCTCATCATTTACCTAACCAAAGAAAGGATTCTTAGTTGACACATTATTACCCACCTGTCATCGATTATGATAATTTTTATTCCATACCTTACCCTTCTCCTAATAAACGGTATAGACTGAGGTACCTCTTAGTACACCTAAATACCGCGCAAACACCATAAAACTTCTCGTGTTTAGTTTGTTATTGGTAAATATTTTTGTGTGTTTTCTCATGATCTAGTTTAGAAATTCGTTGTCCTCCACACTTATATACACATACATATCACACCAAGATCATGCCATCAGGATCTCAGTCCGATTGTGATGTGCATTGTGGCCACGGATTTGACACGCTGCTAGGATCTCTGATCCGTGGTGGCCTGCATCTCACATCGCCTAAGCCTGACTGTGTGTGTGACTGCTCTTGAATCTCAATGGTGCCTCCATGGCTCCATGTTTGGGGCAGAGGCCAGGTTGCCTTGTTTTTCTCCCGTGGTGTGGTGTTGGGGATCAATCGGGCGAAAGCCATCATTTTTTAGGCGCCGACAACAATGACATCATGGCACCATTTACTTTCATGAAGGCATTGTCATAGAAACCATCCCTAATTTGGATCTCCGGGTTAAAACTTAAATTCGTGCATTTGGATGGGTATTGGTGTCATCTTTGATGTCATATTCTCCTTGGAGGCGTCACCTTGAAGATCCTTCCTAATTCGGGGTTGGTTGGTGGATCAAGTTTGTCTTTCATTGGTGTATTGTCTCTTGCAGTCATCAGCAGGTTTGCTGTTGTTATGAATGTTCCTGGACCTCTATCGTGAAGTTTGATGGGAATTCCTTTCCTCAGTGATGCCGTGTGGGTGGTTCTTGCTTCAATCAAGAGATGTAATTCATCATCATCACCAGCATGAATGGTCCGCCAAAATTCGATCCCTTGCCTTGCGGGACGCGGCTTCCTTTTGCACTTTCTTTTTGTTGCGTATTTCATATATTTAATTATGGAAACTGATATATTAATATGATAACCGACTCAGTTGCGGGACGCCCAACCCTAGTGGTTCCTCCCTATAAATACGTACGGGTACCACCGCAAATCATATCACGCAACCACCTAGGGTTTTGCCTCTCGCTACTGTTGCGCTGCCAAGTCTATCTTCTCTATCCCGATTGTCGGCGTGCACCGGCGAACGGGAGAGCAGGTCTCTGGAACCTTCATCCTCTACCCAGTCCAGAAGGAAACGTACGTACTCTTATCTTATATCATGTCTTTCATACTAGCTTTCGTAGTCTATTTGTCTATGATGAATGTTGCTAGTATGGTAGATGCTATGCTTTTGTCTGGCCTAATAGACCTGTCTAGATTTTGCGTAGACTTGTATAGTTCATTATGCAATTTGTTAATTATGCTTATGATTTATTTTTGGATTAATATAAAACTAGAAGTGCTAATTTATCCAACAATCCAAAAACCTTATTGTACGCACTTTAGTTTTATGGCTAGATTTGTCGATGCACTGAGACCAGAGAAATTCACTGACGTGCACTTCAAAAGATGGCAAGTGAAAGTCGCTCTGTGACTTACTACCATGAATGTGTTCTAGGTGTCCACTGGCAAACCTGAAGGTGATCTCACTGCAGATCAGGAAAAGACCTACAGTGAAGCCAACAAAATATTCTTGGGTGTTGTTATTGGAGTTTTGGTAGATCATCTTCAGAACGTCTACATCCATCATACAGTCGCAAAGGATATGTGGGACGCTCTGATCGCTGACTATGGTGGTTCAGATGCTGACGCTGAATTGTATATCATTGAGCAGTACCATGATTTTAAGATGGTAGATGGCAAATTTGTCGTCGTTCAGGCTCATGAGATACAGGGCATAGTGAAGGAACTCGAATTGCTTAAGATCATCGTACTTGAGAAGCTTGTGGCTGGGGGCATCATTGCCAAATTGCCTCCAACTTGGAGGGATTTCGCCACTACTCTTAAACATAAGAGGACGAACATATCTGTCTCAGATTTGATCGTGTCTCTTGATGTTGAGGAGAAAGCTCGTGAGAAGGATGGACGTTCTAAAGTCAATGAGGGAAACACTATTGCCAATATGGTGCATCAACCACAACAGTCTCATGGTAGTGGTGGTAAGGGCAAGGGCAAGAAAAATAGGCCTAAGCAGACCACTACCTTCAAGAAGAAGAACAAGGAGAAGGGAGCATGCTTTGTTTGCGGTTCTAATGAGCATTGGGCAAAGAAGTGTCCAGAACGCAAAGGAAGGAAGCCTCCACAGTAGAAGTCTGCGAACATGGTGACCAGGAGAAAATAGTGGGTATGGTAATTTACATATGTTTTTTCTGTATTACAATATACTTGTTGGTGACTTGATACTGGTGCTAATGTTCATGTTTGTGTTGATGCCTCTTTGTTTACTTCTTACCAGGTCGCCCAGGATTTCTCCGTCCTAATGGGGAATGGGTCACATGCTTCTGTTCATGGTGTTGGCACGGTCGAGCTGAAGTTCACTTCGGGAAAGATTGTACAATTGAAGAATGTACAACATGTCCCTTCTATCAAGAAGAATCTCGTTAGTGACTCCTTTTGTGTAGGGATGGTTTTAAGGTAGTGCTAGAGTCGAATAAAGTTGTCGTGTCTAATAGTGGACAATTTATTGGTAAAGGCTATGAGTGCGGAGGCTTGTTCCGCTTTTCCCTTTCAGATTATTGCAATAAGTCTGTCAACTATATTTGTGATGGTGTTAATGAGAGTGATGCTAGTGTTTGGCATTCACGTTTATGTCATCTAAATTTTGGTTCTATGTCTCAATTGTCCAGCTTGAATTTAATTCTAAATTTTTTCATTGTCAAAGGTTCTAAGTGCTCAAGTTGTGTGTAACCTAAACAACCTCGAAAGCCTCACAAGGCTGCAGAGGAGAGACACTTGGCACCACTAGACCTTATACATTCAGATCTTTGTGAAATGAATGGTATATTGACTGAGGATAGAAAAAGATATTTCATGACTTTGATTGATGATGCGACTAGATATTGCTATGTTTATTTGTTAAAAATGAAAGATGAGGCTCTAAAGTACTTTAAAATTTATAAGGCTGAAGTTGAAACTCAACTAGAGAAAAAGATCAAAAGAATTAGGTCCGATCGTGGTGGCGAGTATTTCTCAAATGAGTTTGACTTATTCTGTGCGGAACATGGTTTGATACATGAGAGGACGCCTCCCTATTCACCCCAATCAAACGGGGTTGCCAAAAGAAAGAATCGCACCTTGACTTACTTGGTTAATTCCATGTTAGACACGGCTGGATTATCTAAGGCATGGTGGGGGGGAGGCTTTATTGACATCATGTCATGTTCTAAATAGAGTTCCCATGAAGAATAAGGAGAAGACTCCATATGAGGAATGGATTGGTAGAAAGCCATCGCTCTCTTACTTACGCATATGGGGTTGTTTGGCCAAAGTTAACGTGCCAATTAACAAGAAGCGTAAGTTGGGACCTAAAATTGTGGATTGTATCTTTCTTGGATATGCTCATCATAGCATTGCCTATAGATTTTTAGTGGTTAAATCAGAGGTGTCTGATATTCATGTTAATTCATTAATGGAGTCTCGTGATGTTACTTTCTTTGAGAACATATTTCCTATGAAAGATTTACATAGCATGTCTAAATTATCTTCTGATGTGATTGCTGGAACTACTCCTGAACCTAGTGCATTTTCTGACCATGCTGAACAAACACTTGAACCAATCCATGAGGAGATTGACAGTGAAGCTCCTAGGAGGAGCAAGAGACAAAGGACTGCAAAGTCTTTTGGTGATGATTTCACTGTTTATCTTGTGGATGACACTCCTAGAATCATTTCAGAGGCATATACATCTCCTGATGCAGATGACTGGAAAGAAGCTGTCCATAGTGAGATGGACTCTATTCTTTCTAATGGAACTTGGGAAGTTGTCGACAGGCCATATGGTTGCAAACCTGTGGGTTATAAATGGGTGTTCAAGAAAAAGCTTAAGCCTGATGGTACTATTGACAAGTATAAGGCTCGGCTTGTGGCTAAGGGTTATACTCAGAAAGAAGGCGAAGACTTCTTTGACACTTATTCACCTGTTGCTAGATTGACCACTATTCATGTATTACTAGCTCTGGCTGCCTCACATGGTCTTATCGTTCATCAGATGAATGTTAAGACAGATTTCCTTAATGGAGAGTTGGATGAGGAAATCTATATGGATCAGTGAGATGGATTTGTAATAAAGAGTCAATAAGACAAGGTGTGTAAGTTGTTGAAGTCTTTGTATGGTCTGAAACAAGCTCCTAAGAAGTGGCATGAGAAATTTGATTCAACACTTCTATCAGCAAGCTTTTCAGTCAATGAGGCTGATAAATGTGTGTACTACCGCCATGGTGGGGGTCAGGGAGTTATACTATGCTTGTATGTTGATGACATACTCATCTTTGGAACAAATCTTGACGTGATCAATGAGGTCAAGATTTTTCTGTGCCAAAGCTTTGATATGAAGGATCTGGGTGAGGCTGATGTTATCTTGAACATCAAGCTAATTAAAGGAGAGAATGGAATTACTTTTATGCAATCTCATTATGTTGAGAAGCTCTTGAACCATTTTGGTTACAAGTATAGCAAGTATTCTCCAACACCTTATGATCCCAGCTTGATTCTTTGAAAGAATAAGAGAATTGGCAGAGACCAATTAAGATATTCTTAGATAATTCGATCACTTATGTATTTAGCCAGTGCTACTAGGCTTGATATCTTGTTTGCTGTGAGCAAACTAAGCCGGTTTACTTCTTGTCCGGGAGATGATTATTGGCGTGCGCTTGAGCAGGTAATGCACTATTTAGTTGGTACTATGGATTATGGAATTTATTAATCTGTATATCCAGTAGTACTAGAGGGCTATAGTGATTCCAATTGGATATCTGATGCTGATGAGCTATATGCCACGAGTGGATATGCATTTACTCTTGGTGGTGCTGCCGTTTCATGCAGATCATGCAAACAGACCGTCTTAACAAGGTCTACCATGGAAGCAAAGCTTACCGCACTAGATACAACTACAGTTGAGGCCGATTGGCTACGTGAACTCTTGATGGACTTGCCTATTGTCGAGAAACCTGTGCCGGCAATCCTCATGAATTATGACAATCAAACTGTGATAGTCAAAGTGAACAATTCTAAGGACAATATAAAGTCATCAAGACATATTAAGAGACGTTTGAAGTCTGTCAAGAAAATAAGAAACTCCGGAGTCATATCAGTAGAATATATTTCAACTGGTGAGAACCTGATAGATCAATTCACCAAGGGGCTATCACGTAATGTGATAGACAGTGCATCGAATGAGATGGGTATGAGACCCATATGTGCTATTCCATAGTGGTAACCCAACCTATGTGATCGGAGATCCCGTAAAGTATGACCTAGGAAGAACAAGCTATTGGTTAGCATAAGAGTAACCTTTTTATGACCCACTCGAGAAGCGATGCATTACTCTCGATATATATATGACAGGTTGGTTGTTGCCTTAATGTATTCAGTTGGCTTTAAATAGTGAAGATGTTGTCCTACAGAACATTCTTGAATGAATACACCTATATAAGCCCGATTGTTGTAAGGTCGCAATCTGTGAGATTTGGGTGATCTCTATTAAGCTCATGAAAGACCAAGGGAGTACGACCTATATGCTCCACCCGCGGAGAAGCCTACTGGAGGTCTAGTATCAGTTATGACAGTAAGTGAAACTTGTTTGCACAAAACTTGCAATTCAAGGCATAACCCATTGTTCAAGTTGTGAATGAGTGTAGCTTATTGTTCTAGGTGGAAGTTCAACTTAACAATCTCCACTGAAAACACTGGTATATTAAACAACAGTGGGGTGAGGCAAAGTCTAGCTGGGAATTTGAGATCTGGTGGGGGATTGTTGGAATTATATGGGCTTGGCCCATTAATAATAATAATAATTTCTAGAAAATCTCAAAGGCTCATTCATGAGTGGTGGGAGTATAAAGGTTTAGTCCCACATTGCTAATGAAGGTGGAGGGAGTCTAACTTATAAGGTTGGTTGCTCTAGCATCTCTTACAAGTGTGTGGATGGGAGAAAGGAAGAACACACACGCGCGCTCGCTCGCCTCGCCTCGCCTCGCCTTGTCGGGCCGGGTGGGGCGGGGCGGGGCATGGGCATGGGTGATGGGCGCAACCGCGCATCACCAGCATGAATGGTCCGCCAAAATTTGGTCCCTTGCCTTACGGGGGCGCGGCTTTCTTTTACACTTTCTTTTTGCTGCGTATTCCATATATTTAATTATGAAAACCGACGTATTAATATGGTAATCGACTCGGTTGCGGGATGCCCAACCCTAGTGGTTCCTCCCTATAAATACGTACGGGTACCACTATAAATCATATCATGCCATCGCCTAAGGTTTTGCCTCTCGCTACTGTTGCGCCACCAAGTCTATCTTCTCCATCCCGATTATCGGCGTGCACCTGCGAATAAGAGAGCAGGTCTCCAAAACCTTCGTCCTCTGTGATCCTGCACCGGGAGAGGGCGAATAAGGTTTTTGGGAAGTGCTCTGCGCGACTGCTCGATCGCTTCCTCGTCTTCATCAAGCTCATCACCACGCTCGTCTTCCTCGTTGTCGAGTTAGTCTCACCCACCGTCGTCAACAATGTGACGGTGCTGCATGTCGTCGTCGCCTCCTCTACCCAGTCCAGAAGGAAACGTACGTACTCTCATCTTACATCATATCTTCCATACTAGCTTTTGTAGTCTATTTGTCTATGATGGATATTGCTAGTATGGTAGATGCTATGCTTTTGTCTGGCCTAATAGACCTGTCTAGATTTTGCGTAGACTTGTCTAGTTTATTATGCAATCTGTTAATTATGCTTATGATTTATTTCTGGATTAATATAAAACTAAAAGTGCTAATATATCCAACAATTGGATCGTTGTTCTATCCCGGATGATGTGAAAGAAAAAACACACGAAGTCAACCTTACCTAAGAAACTACATTCAAAGAGATTAAAGCTGCAGATACGAGATTTTATTCCTTTTTTTTCTTCCATCAATGTAATGTTTATTACTTCTGATGATGAGCGACTATTATCGATGGTTCTATTTAGTTGTAACTTTCTTGAAAGTAAAGGCTAATTCGGCTGTAGCTTCTTTAAGAGCCAAAGTTAAGATTAATGCAATCTTCTTATTATCTAAAAAAAGGTATCACCAGCAACTGAGCATTTGCTCATCAGCATTTGATCGAGGTAAGGCCCTCTTTGGATCCTTCCTGCTTTTAATAACCTGGTTTTTAGAAACAGGAGTGTCTCCAAACAGGTCAGTTTTTATGCCAGTTTCTATAAACCAGATTATGTAAATATTATGTAATTCACAACTTCTAAGAAAGAATTTAAAATATTATGGTAGAGTTAATATGACCAAATATATATACTACTAGCAAAATGTGTATGTATTGCTACGGGTTTCTACTAGCTAATATATTTTACGTAAGGGATTGCTTTATATGCAGCATTCATGTGGCGCGGACCTATTTTTAGATATTGGAAAAAAGGATTCCAGTCTTTTGCAAGTTTTGCAAGTGGCCGCAAGTTCAACCTTATTTGTCATGCACAACCAGCCTTACCAGAGAATAAAAACCAAGACAAAAATAGAGCCTATGTTGCAGTGACCATCCATTCATTGCGAAGCCGGTCATGGCAACCACCTCCGACAAACATGTTTTTACCCTTAGATATATTTTTGCAAGAGTCTCTAGTGGCTAAACAAATATGTTGCTAGGAAAATCACCTGCATCAAAGAAATAATTGGTTTCTTGTTAAATAGAATATCATTCCAGCGTAGCCATATCAACTAGAACATAGCTGCAACACCAACAATGATTAATCTTTGTTTTCTTTTGCTCCCTTAGAGCTTAGGCAATTCTCAGCTATATTTTTTGTATTATGAGGCTTAGGTAAATCAGTGGCAGTTGTAGAAATCTGTCACGGAATTTAAGCTAAATGACATGCAAAGCAAAAATGTTATATTCTTTGACACTTTTGGGTACCTTTCTACTTTTTTTTGGCCAAATTATCCTTGTTCAATGTGACTCCTCGGTTCCATAAGAATATTTTGATCTTTAATGGGAGCTTGATTGTACAGGTGACCTAATCTGGGTTTTGTTTGTAGCAACATGGTAGATTGAATGGACCATAAAGATATCATTCTCATGTAGATTCCATTTAAAGGGAGCTTGAAGGTATCTGTTTCAGCAATTAGCTTTCAAGCAGAACAACGCTTAGGTTTTAGTCACTTGTGGGTCTCCTAAAGGATAGGTAGAGAGCAGCGTACGACGAGGAAGCCTGCAGATCGATTGCCTTCCACATGTTTTATTACGGTATGGAAACTACTCCGGAATTTATGCAAGAGGCAAATCATGAGGCAATCATGCAGGCGATCCCAATTCTCGTCTAGATCTCGCAAGTCTGGTGAGGTCTAGACCGCAACATCGACGGCCCTCCGGCCCCGATGACCATGCCATGTTGGTGACATCGTAGTCGCCGACGGCCACCACATATCGACGGTTAGCCACTCCGGCATCATCGACCACTCCTAACCCAATTCCTGCTGGGTACAAGTGCCGTTTAGGGACCTAGCTTGGGATTGACCTGGTGTGTGTACCTTTGTTTGCATGTCACTGTCTGCTGCTTCCCCGACGTACTGCATGGCAGAAATCAGTGGGAACGGATAGGAGGAGACAATGAACAATCGCACTCATGATCTGGTTTTTCCGGAGGACAATATGGCTGATTTGATGTAGAACCTGAACCTGACTACTGAGGAGGGGGAGATTGTATCATTCAATGATGACGAAGAAGATCAAGTGGCTCTGGTGGAATGGGTGATCATAGGGAAGGTGTTGTCTCCATCGACCATTCACATCACCAACATTCAGGGAGCTATGAGACCTGCTTGGGGTAACCCTTTCGTCCTCAAATTCAGATCCATATGAGAAAAAAGTGACAATCTTTTTGTGGCGGAATTCGGTGGGCGAGCAGAGATGGAGAGAGCTCTCAGAGGATCACCATGGATCATGGGGAAACATGATGTGGGTCTTCAGGAGTTTGATGAGAAGCTGAAACCTTCCGAGATTAATTTTGAGAAGATACCAATCTGAGTGTGTCTCATTGATCTCCCTTTAGGGTGGATGAATTCGCATAGAGGTCAATGTGTGACGAGCTAGGTGGGTGAAGTAATCAAGATGGATGTTGGAGAGGATGTCAAGGCTAGTGGTCCTTTTCTAAGGGCACGTGTAGCCATTGGGGTGGGGAAACCTCTAAGGAGGGGAGTGATGCTCAAAAAGGACAAGACTAAGCAACCCGAGTGGTTTGGGATACAATATGAGAAACTTCCTTATTTTTGTTTCTCCTGTGGTGTTATTGGTCACTCAGAGATTGAGTGCACACAACCGGCACCAAGGAATGATCAAGGGAAGCTGCCGTATGATACCATACCGAGTCTCCGTGCAACAGAACATAGAAGCAGCTGAATCTCTAGGGAGCAGCTCATCAGGAGGGCAAAATTTTTCTAAGCAACCAATGAGACAACAAGAGGAGCGCAGACCTGGGACTGTACATGACACGCATATGCAGAAGGAGGTTGAGAAAGAAAAGTTCCCTACAATGAGCCGTGATGCGGCCTTGGGGGGAAACAACAGGAGGCAAGTGTTTCAAGCAAAGAAAAGCCCAATTAGTCAGGATGATGCAGCAAAGCCTGCACGAAAGAGGAAATCAAAAGGATCGGGGGCTTTGGTGTCGCTCACCCCTAATCTCAACTTATGATCCATTGATACAACAGCACTCATGACGAAGGCTATAGTTCCAGTAGGCTTGGTTGATACTTTAGTTAATCAACTTGCTAGAGGGCAAAGCGGAAGTGGTGATCAGTGGCAAATCTATGGGGTGGGCCGCCCAGAAGCTGTTTTTATCACTGTAGCAGTGTTGTTTTTCATTTTTTTTTTGTTTGCATTTTTGCTTTTCTGGCCCACCCTACCGGCCCAATCTGGCTTTCGGCCCATCCTCAGCTCTTGGGCTGGACTCACCATTGGTGGTGATGGTGACAATGAGCACTTAAAGAAACAAAAGAAAAGCTTTCCGCAATCAGATGCACAATTGACGGTGGTTGTGGATGACAGCCCCTGCCGGGCACAGTGAAAATCTTATGTTTGAACTGCCAGGGCTTGGGGCAGACCCAGGCGGTTCAAGAACTTTGTTGCTTGGTACAGCTACATTGCCCCGTTTTGGTGTTTTTGTCAGAAACTCGATTTTTTGATAATAGTGTCGATGGTCTTAAGACGGCTCTTGGCTTCCCAAATGAAATGGGGTTGGAAGCTTAGGCCGGGGGGGGGGGGGGGGGGAGGGAGGGAGGGAGGCTCGCTCTCCTCTAGACAAATGATCTGTGTCTAAAGATTCAAAGTTATGACAAGCTGCACTTGGATGTCTTGGTGGTGGATCCGGATACGGATCAGGTGAGGTGGAGGTTCACTGGTTTTTATGGAGAGTCAAGGAGGGAACTAAGATTTAGGAGTTGGGACCTTTTGAGGTACCTAAGCCAGCAGGGTGACGCCCCTTGGCTGTGTGCGGGTGATTTCAATAACATACTTGATGCATAGGAGCAATTTGGAGGAGCTACCACAACAGCAAAAAAGGGCTTGTAGCAGCGCATGGAAAAGCCCTATAGCGGCGGGCGGGTCACCCCACCGCTATGCAAACGTAGCTACAAATAAACGTTTGTAGCGGCGGGTGGTCTATCGCTGAAACAAACCGCCACTACAAACCCATTAGTAGCGGCGGTTGGTGATGTCAACTGCGACTATTGTGTTCCAATATTAGCGGCGGTTGACATCACCAACCACCGTTACTTTGTTCTAGTAGTAGCGGCGGTTTACATCTTCAACCCCTGCTACTTGTTTTTTTGAAAAAATAAATTCAGCATATATACAGAAATCACAGATTCTGCATACACAGAAATTTACAACATCTCATCACAGATAGTTACATCATCTCATCACAGAAATTTATAACATATCATCATAGAATATATACAACATCTCAAAATGTTTAATGGATATTATAAAATATCTTATATGAACCCTAATGCATAGTTATCATCTTTCTTCGACACATTGGGCTCATATGGTGCTCTTGAACCAGCCCACTCACAAGGGGACCTATGTTTTGTTGCTAGTTCACTGTTTGAATCAAAACACTTCCCTATTGGCATTGTCAACCGCCACTATAAACATGGGCTTTTTATAGCGGCGGTTGACATTGTCAACTGCCGCTATTGGGTGCCCTATAGTGGCGGTTTTGGTTGGGGCGGTGCCCATGGGCTCTGTAGCGGTGGCCGATGGCCGACTTTGGCTTGCGTCGCTTCGGCGGTTTGCCTGCCGCCGCTACAGGCCCTATTTGTGGTAGTGTACAAGATCCGAAAGGCAAATGGATGGCTTTGAGGATGCAGTAGCTCTGTGTTGTTTTTCTAATATTAGATACATTGGTCTGCCATATACTTGGGATAATAGGCAGCAGGAAATCAGAACATCAAAGTGCGCCTTGATCGGGGGGTTTGCTAATGGGGCCTTTATTAATTTGTTTTGTAGTATAAAGAATTGGCACGTTCAAACCTCAAAACCTGATCATTGTTGTTTAGTCATTGAGTGTGACAAAAACAACAGGGCTAGGAGGAGGACGAGAAGATGTTTCAAATATGAGAACATGTGGAGACGTGACCCTACATTTTTGGAGTTAGTGCAATCAACTTGGAGAGAAGGGAATGAAGCATATGATCTGAACCAGCTTCGATCATCGCTGGGCTGGATGCAAACTACGTTCAAAGAATGGGAGGTGTCCACCTTCGGATATGTTAAAAAAGAGACTGCAGAACTCAGGAAAGAGCTAGAGGAGGTCCGGGGCAATTCCATTGGCGCTGGCCCATCTCGGTGAGAGAAGCAAATTATGCCTCGGATATCTGAGTTACTATCACGTGAAGAGGTAATGGAAAAACAGAGATCGAGAATTTCTTGGCTAAAAGATGGAGACCGGAATACATCCTTTTACCAAGCAAAATGCAGGGAGAGAGCGCAAACAAATAAAATTCAGGTGCTCCAAAATAGGGAGGGTGTTCTGGTGACGGATCAAAAGGATCTACAGTATCTTGTGGCTGGTTTTTATAAGAATCTCTTCACGGCCCAAGAAAACTCTAATCGGGAAGAGGACTAGGCTTTGTACAGCCACGAGTCACTGAAGCTATGAATGATGCACTAACCGGGCCATTCTCGGCTGATGAGATACAAGAGGCTTTATTCATGATGGGGCCATGCAAGGCACCGGGTCCAGATGGATTCACTGCACACTTCTTCCAAACTCATTAGGAAACGGTTGGGCCAGATGTAACACGGGCGGTCCTGGATTTCTTGAATGGTGGGGTGCTGCCTGATATGGTAAATCTCACTACTATTGTGCTCATTCCAAAGGTAAAACATCCTCAGGATCTAAAGAATTTTCGGCCTATTTCTTTATGCAATGTGATTTATAAGATATGTTCTAAGGTGTTGGCAAATAGATTAAGAGATGTTTTTAGATGATATTATATCGGAGGAGCCAAGTGCCTTTGTCCCCGGGAGATTGATTATAGACAATGTACTTGTTGCTTATGAATGTTCTCACTACCTAAAAAGGAAAAAAGGGGAAAGTGGGTGCCTGTGCTGTGAAACTCGACATGGCCAAAGCTTGGCTTTCAGAATTCCTCTGTTTCCACAATTATGAGATGTGTTACCTCCGTACAATTTTCAGTCCGGGTTAGTGGACAATTATCGGATGCTTTTAAACCTTCACGAGGTATTCGTCAATGTGATCCTATATCTCCGTATTTGTTCTTATTATGTGCTGAGCTGTATAGAGATCGCTTGGTCTGGTGCACCTATCAAGGGGTGTGCGTGTGGGAGTACATGCCCCCTGGATTTCACACCTTCTCTTCGTGGATGATTGCATCATTTTCTCTGAAGCATCATGAAGAGGGGCTGAGAGACTTCAAGAGGCTCTTGATATTTATAGTAGGAGCTCGGCACAAATGGTAAATAAAGAATAATCAGTGATCTTTTTTTAATGCAAACTGTAATGATGATATGAAGAGGGAGGTCCAAGAGATTCTGAATATTGAAAAGGAAGCTCTCGCTGAGAAGTATCTTGGCCTGCCAACAACCATTGGGAGGTCAACAAAGGAAGCCTTTGAGTATATGCCAACTAGAATTCGCGGCCTGGTAGGTACGTGGAGTAGCTGGGAGGCTAGCTGTGCTGGTTCAAATCAGTTGCTCAAGCTGTTCCAACATATCCAATGAGTTGCTTTCTTGTGCCCAAAAACACTTGCGCAAAGATGAGGATGGTGATCTCAAATTATTGGTGGGGGAGCTCGACTGATAACAGGAGAATGCACTGGCAGAGCTAGGATTGGTTGACAAGACCAAAGGAATATGATGGTGGTATGGGGTTTAGAGACTTAAAACTCTTCAACTTGGCTTTGTTAGGAAAACAAGGGTGGAGACTACTGATGAAGCCAGAATCATTGTGTGGACGGGTTCTAAAAGGCAGGTATTACCACGACTCGGACTTCATGTCAGTGTATAGGAAATGTCGTGCAAGCGAATCATGGCGCGCGATTCTAGCTGGCAGGGAGGTTCTAAGAATGGGACTGGTACGCAGGATTGGAAATGGAGAAACTACGCATATCTGGGCTGATTGCTGGTTCCTGGGCATTTTGATGGTCGGCTAATTTCCCTACCAGATGAACCTCAAGTTCAGATGGTAGCTGACCTGATTTCTCCGAGCGGTGAGTGGGATGAAGACCTAGTAATGGAGATATTTCCTAGTGTTGATGGTATTTGGTATCCTCCGAACACAACTGAGAGGCAGAGAGGACTATGTATGGGCATGGGAACCTGAAAAGCATGGGGTATATTCAGTGAAGCCTGCCTACAGACTACTCTACCATAGCTGACAACAATAACAAGATGTGGGACTGGCCTCATCATCATCAAATGAAATTTGGTGGTGAGTTTGGAAGGCAGATGTCCCACCAATGGTGAAAGTATTTTGGTGGCGAGTGATTAATGAATTCCTTCCAGCCAAAGCATACTTTACATCGATGACACATTGAGCCATTGGCGGCATGTCCGACCTGTGGAGCCGAGGAAGAAACTATCAAGCATGCCTTGGTAGATTGCACTCTAGCAAAAATATTTTGGGAGCAGGCAAGATCAATAATGGGAGTCAAACTTCCAAGGTTGCACCCTTTGACATGGTCGCACAATCTCTTGGACCCGACTATGTGCTCGGCAAAGGAAACGTCAGTAATCTTGTGTGGCATGTGGACACTATGGATGGGAAGAAATAGGAGGACACATGGAGAAATGCCGGTGCCTATGAACCAGGTGATTTTCTGGGCGAGGGACACAGTGTACGAGTTGTGGCAACTAAACCATAGTCATAAACCGAGGGCGCAAGAGCTACGCTGGCTACCACCAGATCCTGGG
The DNA here is from genome assembly GCA_032690845.1 of Eleusine coracana subsp. coracana. NCBI lineage: Eukaryota > Viridiplantae > Streptophyta > Magnoliopsida > Poales > Poaceae > Eleusine > Eleusine coracana. The sequence goes on from CM064430.1 coordinate 51,008,807, forward strand.
TGGGTGAAGTGCAACACTGGTGTGGCGTTTCATGCAGCTAACCATGAGGCAACGTCGTTGTGATAATGCGGAATCATGAAGGAAAGTGTGTGTGTGGGGGGGGGGGGGGGGATTAGGACGATTGTGGCAGAATTGTCCTGACGCCCTGACCACGGAAGCAGTTGCCACTAGGGATGGACTTCAGCTGATGGTAAACAATGGTTGGCAGCGAGTCTTTCTTGAGTCCGACTGCCAGGAGCTGATCAAGCTGTGGAAAAATCGGCATAGTGAATGCTCGATAATCCATCACGTTCTGCAGCAAATTCAGGAGCTTAGCCGGGGTTTGATTCAGTTCAAGTTTGTTCATATTAATCGTGTATGTGACTCTGTAGCGCATGAGTGCACAAAACTGGCCTCACGTACCTTCCCAACTGGTGTGTGGCAAGTTGAAGCTCCCTGGGAAGTACGTAGTATTATTGACCAAGAATGTAACCCTGCTACTGGTTAAGCAATGAAAAGCTCCGGTTCATCTCAAAAAAAAAAGGATAGGTTGAGTGGGATGGATTGAAAGATACTTTGGAAGGTAACATTCTTCTAGATAGCCATATTATACAGATTGAAGAATTGTTTACTCAGAGTTGTATTATCCATCCAGTTGTCTTTTCAAAACCATACTTGGCTTGCATTCTTAATTTGAAAGAGCCCCATTTAAAGAATTCATCCACAACCATTAATAAACAAGTCCAGGAGTGAGAGTCCCTTGATTTTCTTTGAATTTGAGTGACAGGCTTATCGCAAAAGTATTTGTTCCTAAATATTCTTTGTCATACACCATCTTCATCCAGCAGCCTAAAAAGCCACTTAATTAAAAGACATATGTTTGCTGTGCAAAGATTGGTTATCTCGAGCCCCCCTTGATATTTGGATTAATTGACAATGTCTTTCCCATTTTGCAAGGTGGTAGCTTTTTTTGGTGTATTACATGTTACTTGTGACACCCAGGGTGTCAAGACCACAACCAGAGGACCCTAGGCACAATGATTAAACTGAAATCAACTTACTCAAAATGTTTGGAGCCTATTCGAAACCATTTGCATGAAACTACAAGTCAAATATTTTTAATGCAACATAGTGCCATCAACAATATATATATTGCAGTGAATATCAAAATATAATTTTGAGCAAAAGATCATAATTTTTGTGCACGGTCTGATGCCCCAAATAAATACCCAAATGTCAATTATTGATCGAGCTCATTTTTTAATTATATATCAAATCCTTCTGATCACCCCCATATTCTTCTTCTAATCGGTTTAGCCTTAGATTAAATCATTTGCAAATAAACAGGAGTGGCATATTTGAAAACCAACAAATTTCAGAAACTCAAGCCTACCGGCGCCAAGCCATTGTGTGGCTGCCGTCGAGCCACTACCTTTCTACTTGGTCCGAACCCGCCTCCCAAAACCGGTTACCGAGCCCCCGGTTTCGTACCGCGCCCACTCCCCCCCCCCCCCCACACACACACACACTCTCTCTCTCCCTCCCTCTCGGCCACGCAAGCTGCATTTCGAGTTGTTGGAGTCAGCAGAGGGGTCAGGGCCGGTCAGTAGAAGTCAGCAGAGGGGTCAGAGTCGTTGGAGCTCGAGTTGCAATCAGTAGGCCCAGAAAGCTAATTTCGTGGAGCAACAGCTAGTTTGAGGTTGGGAGCCTATATAACTTCGTTGCTGGGGTCTTTGTGACCTTTCTTGACCAGTGGAATACCTAAGAGAGTATTTGGTAAGATCCAAGAGGAAAAAAGGAGAGCACTAGGAGAAGATATTGCATATCTTCAGAGTGCTAGTGGAGAGTAACTTGAGCATCTTGCACATCTAAGGCTAGGGTGTCCTTGAGGGTGTGATCTAGGTTGTTACTCTTGGTCTATGATGAGAGCTAGACCGGTTAGGTGTTGGTGATCGAGCCTATCGTGATTGGTTGTGAAGGCTGTCACATGTTTGTACACGGTTTGAGCCCGCCGTTGAAAGGGGCATCGCTAGTGAACGTCCGTGTCGGCTCGGGGAGTCCGGCAAGTTCTTGAAGGAGACGAGCTTGTGCTTTGGTAGCAGCAGTGACGCACACCGTGTCTCCACTCCGAGAGTGATTGCGGGCTCGTGGGCGAGAACTCCACTTGGTGGCGGGAGGGACCGGGACTCCGGCGGGAGTGGTCCAACGAGGAGTAGGGGAAGGCGCCATTCTTTTGAGACCTCGGGAAAAAATCATGAGCATTCCTTGATCCTCTCTTTACTATTCTGCAGTTGTGTGCTCTAGTAACTAGGTTGAATTGTGGCTTGCATAGGCTAGTGTGTTTGGCTTTCGCGCTTGCTTTTATCATGAACACTAGCATATGTAGGGTCTTGGCCTACTAGAATTGTTTAGGTTGCATCGCTTGTTAGACTCAAGTAGTGTGAATTGAAGTATTTGGTTTCGTGAGTGGCTTACCGATTAACCCCCCCCCCCCCCCTCTCGGTACGCCTTCGGTCCTTACAAAACTGACATAGCGATGATTATTGTCTTGTTGGGAGGTACCCTACCCGTTTGATTGGTGGAACTGGGGCTAAGAGGAGGGAGAAATCCACTCACAGATGTGGTCCGGGACGTATCATTTGAGGGGCCTACTCAGCGGAGGTAGGCCCGGAAGATCATGCAGTACCGAACTGAAAAACTGCTCCATATGACTTTCATGAAGCCCATATGGGTCGTGCAAACAAGTTTCTTCTACCGGAGGTAAATTGATTCAAGTTGTTGCCCCTCAAAATAATGAGTACCACTTGATCATGGCTCCCAGACGTAGTAAGAAGAGCAACATGATGAATTCGTTTAATATTATTGTATTGATTTAATTATGTTGTACTGCTATCATGTTTGTTGTATTTGTAGTGCCAACTAAATTTATTATTTTGCATGAAAAATTAACTTAATGCTAACACATGAAAAATAAGGATCCACTCATAAGCTATTTTTTTGCAACATAAACCCAAACTTTAGCCAGTGCATGTTTAGGTTGTAGTTGGACATTTTATACGGGTAAGTCTTGTTGAGTACTAGTTGCTCAGGGCATAGCTCTTTATGGTTTTTCAGATAACCAGGGTGGGAATTGTCACTGTGGTGAAAGGTTCTACTAGAAAAGTCAGTGTACTGACTGTTGGAATATTAAATGGGAACTTTGCACCAACAATGAGGAGGAGGAGCTCTTTTGTGTCCCGGTACAGTGTCGTGGGCATGACACCGATCAAGAGCGGATATGCTTTTGTGTATCGCCGTGAAAGGACAATTGTACTTTACATATTTGATCGAACCATATTAATTGTTGTTGAACTATTTCGCTTCTACACTTTTATCCAAAAGTTTTACCATGTCTATGTCTTATCGTAAAAATAAGTTATTCATGTCTTGTGTTGTATTATTGGGCGTCACAGCACGTGTCAGCACCCGAGAAAGATCCTGTTAATGAAATCATCTTTGTGGTAAGGAGGTTCTGTTATATTACTCGTGTAAAATATCCTCGTAGGGATACAAATGGGTGTCCAATGAATATAGATGTGAGTCAGGCCTCTCATCCATTTATTATACTAGTAGTGATGCATGTGCCACACGCACGTACGAATTGTTAAACATGAATTTAAACCAAAAAAAACTAATTTTTTTATTAGTTAATAAAATGCACTAAAAGTAATTTCAATTACATATACTTGAGAGACTACCATACACAAGTAAATTGGCTAATAAACTTTAAATGCTATAAGTAAGAATGGCATCATCAACAATGGCAAGAATATACTTGCATAGATCAAGGATACGCTTATCTGGAGAGTTTGAAGTTTTGAAAATTGATGAGGTAACCACAAGGAAATCATATTGGTTCCTTTATCAACACTGAACTGGTCCATCTGTTTTATCGTTATGGGAGGTATTGTCAAAATCTCAACACAACTAAAAGCTTGACCATTGTTAGAAGATTGGCAAGATCCTAGTAATTCTAATTGTTCAGGATGCGTACTTGATTGCGGAAATTGACAAGAACCTAGTAGTTCTGATAATATAGTTGGTTAGGATGTGAACCCAAAAGTTTGGCAAGAACCCATAGTGGAAGTTATGACAACCTAATAGTTTAGCAAAAATTATAGGATGAGACCCAACATCAACTTTAGACGTATCTGGTGATTTCACATCTACAATCAATTTAATACAACAACATTTAAAAGATTATAGTACAATATGAAGTGGTAACAGCTATATAGTATGAAACATAACCTCGGGGAGGGGGGATGGGGCAGTTAGCCTATAATTTATTTCGCAGTGCATGATGCAATGTCTCCAACTCTTAAGTGATACTAAATGAACAGCCAAAACAAACTTCCTTCTGTCGTAAGAAGAAATCAAACTTAACTACTGAAATGTAAGTTACCCTAGTTTTGGGAAGCTACCTAAAAAAGAAGAAAAATGCCTTTCTCCGAACTTTAACTACCCCAGCATTAAACTAAATTTACAAGCAGCAGCTGAATTTTATATTAGTTGCATTAAAAATCAGTTTTCTTGTTTGTTGCTTGAGTGTTTCTTTCACCTGCCAAAGTTGACTCATTCTGAAGGACGCTGAAACAAAAAAAAAGAAAAGAAATTCAGGTATACTTTCACTACTTTCATATAGTAAACAGTTTAACAGGTGGATTCTACGGAAGAAAATCATTACAGCTAAAACTTTACCATTGTGGTTCAAATCCTTATCAACTGCAAAACGTGTAAAGTCAAAAAAAAAAATTGTATCTATGAATAAATCTAAACAGTAGCTTATGCACTTACATACCCTTCCCGCACACTCTAGTGTAGTTAGTCTGTATAGTCTAGTTAGTCCGTAGAGGTTCCACTATGTTTGATAATTGATGTTGGCCAAAAAACCTACAATTTGGATTAAATTAAAATATTGTATATCAATAACCAAAATGTTATACCTTGATAGCCATTATGTGTTTTTCATGACAGCACTATACATCAGTACTTTCTTTGTGAACAGAGCAGTCACATTTACTGTGAACAGAGAAATGAGAAGTGACCAGCAAGTTGTCGTTGCTATCTAGTACCAACAAAATGGTAAAATAAATTTCCATAATTCCTTTACTTTATCAAGCTCTTTGTTTAATCAAAAGTGCAACCGGATGAAACGAATGGTTGCCATCTGTGTACTGATAATATCCTGGTGCATTATTTGAAAATAAACCCAGATATACGGTACAATTTACAGAAAAGGTATAAATGCCCATCCTGATTGTGATTAGTCAAAGCTCTTTGCTATAACGATCTTTTACATACTTAATTCCAACAGGTGCATCAAGAATAATTATTGCACCAAATGCTTGTACCGATGCTCCTATCAGATAGCATTGTGTATAATCAGATTGGATAAACTTTTCAAATGAATTCCCTGAAGAATCACGCAATGAAAATTCACAAAGATAACCGCATCTTAGATAAACAAATTGTTTGACTGTTATCGCACAAGATAAAACCAGATTTATCTTATGAATTGACAACAATATGAAATACTTGTAGGTAATTTGATGATATAAAAACAATTTGATGGAAGATGATGATGAAAATTAATCAAACCAACAAATGAATTACACTTATGTTTGATGATGCACATACAGACGTGGTTATTAACACTGGTTGTAGGAACTCCCTCTTTATTTAAGGAATCCAGAATAGAAAAAAGCCAACAAGCGCCAACATTGTCAATTTTGGTGCACAAGATGAAAACATGGCAACATCCACCATATGCTTTTGTTCATGCGATAACTTGCACGGCACATTTATCAAGAAATTAACCAGACACAAATGAGCAGTGATCCTAATTCAGATCATGCAAAAATAGACCAGTGCAAGCGCAATATAACAAATACGGGAGATGAAGAAATCAGAACACGAGCCAACATGTCGCTGATGCAGAATAATATTATTGATTGGTTTCCTACAATTTACATTCATCCATCGTGACATCCCTGAATTATGCTTGCCTGATGACACATATACCACCAATGTGATGCCCAACTCACCAAGTAGCACCAGTTAATTAAGAGAACTAACTGCAGTCAACAAAAAAAGAAGAACATGTATAATAGCAGCCAATGAGATTATGAGAACGAAGCAGAAGCAATAGCGCGACGGAGGCAGCTATCATGGTTTCATCAGCGCGTGGTGCAGGGGATCAAGTGGGGGACTGGCCGTGGTACCGGTCGTTCATCGTGGCGCCCGTAGAGGTACGCGGCAAGCAAGATGACGACGGCGGCGCGAGCGTCGCGGCAAGGACCGTGAACCTGCACCTTGCCCCAGAAGGAGGCACGGCGTAGGCAGCGTGAGGTGGTGGTGATGGTGAGCTTGGTGGTGGCGGCTTCAGCGAGCGCAGCAAGAAGGCGCTTGGAGCACGGGCTTTTAAGCCGTTGGCGGCGTGCAGCTCGGACAGGACGAGGTTGATCTGCTCCGGGAGGAGCATCCAGGTGTCGGCGGTGGATCGACAAGCACTGACATACCTATGGATTCACCGATCATCAGCAAACATTTTTTTTTTTAATTTCAATTAATCACTCACATAAAGAGCAACAAAAAAACAGTGAATCCTAGCATCATGCTCAAAATTTCAAACAACTGAACCAATTAAATGCTATGTGTGAAACGAAACCATAAAACCAATAGATTGGTGAAAAAAGAAGCAGCCAAACCCCATCCAAAACCCCGTTCTGTTTCCAAATTCGAACTGAAACTCAAATGGAGTTCCCCTTGTATGTTTCGGACCTCCTGCACAAAGAACTCGCAGGACTTGAAAGGAACCAAAATTTGCAGTGAACTGAAATGGCACCCAAACGTTTCAGAAAAGCTTCCCAGATTTGAAATGGCACCCAAAACTCCTAATATTGAAATGGTTCAGAACCACGAATGTTGCAAGCCCACAAGATTCCCAATTCGCTACGAAACTCAGAAGCACTTCGATCGAAGTCATATGAGTCGAGATCCGTACCTCGCTGACAGAGGAGTCATGGGAGACGATATGGCGATGGTTGAGATGTTGGCGGAGACCTCGGGTTGAGCTTGAGCCTCGAGGTCGTCGTCCTCGGTCACGACATCCAGAGATAATGTGGAGCATTTGAAGTCACAAAATTATATACAGATAGTAGTAGGAAAGTAATTAGTGATGATTAAGAAAATAACTTATGTGTTTAAAAGTTGAATACGTTGTTTAAGGAATTCAGAATAGAATGTAATTAATGACTATTAAGGAAATAACTATGTGTATACGTGGGTACAGCTGGGCCGGGGCTAGCAATGGTTTATGGTAAAAAAAAGTGTTGTTTAAGGAATTCAGAATAGAAAGTAATTAATGGTTATTAAGAAAATAACTATGTGTATACGTGGGTGCATGTGGGGGCTAGCATGTGTTGGGTGAAAAAAGTTTTGTTAGACACAAGACTGTAGAAGGTGTCATCAGGGGTTACATCTTGGTGAAATTTTTCTTCATCTACACAACATGTGGTTAGATGGATTGGTCCCACTTTGATCTAATGATCCAGATGGTTGGGTAGATGTTTGGTCTGGTGAAAGACATAAGTCGCAGAACTCTCTCCTTATTGGTTTAGATTACCTTCATGAGATGGATAATCGTTTTTATTTTAGAGAGTTTCGGACCAAGCCACTGAACAAAAAATTAGTGAAGATGCATCCCTACACCCTTGTAGAAGAAAATAACATGTCCAGTCAGCTGAATACTCACACGCATCGCATCATCCTCACCATCTACTGTTACGACGAATTGGGAACATTTTTTATGCAAATTAAATTTCTTCTACAAGTTATTAGTTCACTACTACCCTTTTTTTTTATGAGAACAGGAGAATTCACTACTACCTTAACGGTAAAACAAGTCACTGGAGTAAAATTAACTGTTGTGATTGTTTGCTAATTATAGGGGGGAACATTTTGCTGACTCGGACATATGAAGGCAACAGCGCATATCTCAACCACAACTTTAGTTAGTTGCTAGCTAGGAAAACTAGTCCCTATTAGGTACAATCTGTTGGATTTCCTGTGACGTCAAGTCGCAGAAAAGCATGATCCTTTGACACTACTGGTGCATTCCACAGAAGCAGCATATGATCTCTTAAAAGGTATTCAGCTGAGCTCCAACAGGAGAGTCCTAATGTCCAAGCTCTGGGTAGTAGATGATGCATTTCTCTATTCTACTTTCCGTTAGCAATGGCAGTGTGGATGATGGGGTACCCCACCCTTAGTCCATTACCAACTATACCTAGCCAACGGCCGTGCCTGGCCGGGCCATTAGCTTAACAGGTCGGCACGAACCGTTTGCTTAACGGCCGTTTGTTTAGTCGTGCTGGCACGACGGGTCTGTGTCCAAGCCCAAGCATGGCACGGCACGACTCGTCTTATACGGGCCATGCCGGCCCGTCAACTTGACGGGCTATCTGGGTCAGGGTGGCCCGAAGCTCGATTAAATTTTATATCATATGATTTTTTTCCAAAATTTGAATTTCTATATAAAAAATATTTTTATCAATAAATTTGAATTAAAAATATAATTTCTAGTATAAATATTAAAATTTTGATCATTTTATTTGATGGACCGTGTCGGGTCGGGTCATGCCTTATGGTCTAAATGGGCTATTGCACGGACTAGACGGGACACGTTAAATGGGTCGTGCCTAGGCTAGCACGATGGGCCTGTGGTTATGCCTAGGCACAACCCATGATGGGCCACGGGCCTGTGACACCCATCGTATCAAAGACATAGGTTAGAAACTTGTAGCCATGACTTTTGATCAAATATGAACCCACCCTAAAAGTTTGAACTCATGTGAGTCATTTTTGAATGAGAACTAATCAAATTTGAGAATCATTTGAACTACAAGTCAAAAAGTTTTCAACATAACTCACACCTAGCAAAAGTATATTTGTAGATCATGGTGAAATAGAATTTTGAGAAATTTCCTAGATTTTTATTCCTTCATTCAGTGGCCCAAAGAATTGCCAAAAGATACAAAACAGTCACACTTCGAAAAATTTCCATTTAGATTTAATCAAGATCCAAGGCCCAAACTTTCTTAATTTTCTACACATCTTGGGGTGTCTACCCATAGTTTTGGTTTTAGCAGACCACTTTAAATTATTGTTATGAAATTCACAAGTTCATGCCATTGAAAAATATGGAAATATCAAACCCCAACGGGGTGCACCTGTCAGCGGCGTTGAGGAAACACATCGTTCTGCCCACTGGCACGGCGCCCCGTGGACGCCGGCGTACGGGCGACCACACTCGGGTGACGCCCCCACACCGAGGCTATTGCCTCCCGAGAACCCCCTTTGTTCCCCCCCTGGTTGGCCTCTCTTCGCTCACTGCCTCACTCCCATTTCTCCCTTTCCTGCTCTCACTCTCTCTCGCCCAGCGGTTGTGACACCCATGCCACCAAATTAGGGTTAGAAATCACCAGGTCAACAACTTATGGTAAAGTAAAACTAAATTTTGTTCAATTCAAACTAAATTCAAGCAATTTAAAAGATATTTGAATTACAAGTCCAAAAATTATAATGGAACATACTCCCACAAAAAATATATGTTGAATTTCATGATCAATTAGAATTTGGAGGAATTTTTCAGATTTTTATTCTATTAATTAATACCCCAAATAAATGGTAAAATGGTCAAAATCTAGCTCTCTTCACAAAATTCCTATTTAAATTTGGTTAGGGGCTAGTGATATTTAGCATTTTTATAAAATAGTACACTTCATGATGAACACGCCCATAGTTTTAGATTTCACATAGGATCAATAGTTTCAAAGATGTAAAAATATGAAAGTGATGTTGTTTCGAAAACCAACAAAAACAGAAAAGGGAGTGGGTCCCACCCGTCAGCCACCTTCCTCTCTTCCTCCTCCAGCACGGGGCCGGGCTGCCGGCGCCGACGCGCCGCGTGGCGCCCGTACACCGGCGGGAGTCGCGGCGGCCGACCCGACCGGGACAAAACCGAGGCCCGGTCACCCTCGGTTTTGACACCTGACTCATTTTTATTTTGGACTCTATTTCTCTTTCTTATTTGATTCTTTCTTCCCACATCACCGTTACCACCATTGCCACGAGCTCGAAGCTCACAGCACCGCCGCCTCGCACTCTGCCTACGCAGGTCAGCCGACTCAAACTCCTCTCCTTTACCTCCTCCTCCATCCCACCAAATCCCGTCCTTCGAATCGCACCGAGCAAGCCGCAATAATTCAAAAACTGAAGCTCTCCCCGGAGCTCTGTCGAGCTCGTCGCCGGCCGTGCTTGCGTCGTCTCCAGCCCTCAGGACCACCTCAATGGGATGCGCATAGCAATTCTCCACGCATAGGTATTTGTTTTTCGATTTTCTAGTGCTCATTTGCCCCTCTCAGCGAGGGCGCCATCATCTCCAGCAAGCTCTGGCCATGGCGGCCAGGCGTTGCTCGATGAAGGCCGGATCTGGTGTGGCACGGCCTCCCTGCAGGCTCTGTGTGGCCGATTCTGATTGGCCCAATCATCAGTTATTTCTCTGCTTTTATTTAAATCACTGATAAATCGATTAAATCTTGTAAAATACATAACTAATTTAATATTGGGAGTTTCGGTGCAAACTAAAATTCTAGGGAATCCTCTGACCATGATCAATGGTAAAAAAATAACAAATCTTCTTGCATGTTTACATGTTATTCAAAACTAAATTAATTGAGCAACACACTAAATAAACCATAAGTAATTCCCTGTAAATGGTAATTTATTAAAACTTGGTAGTTAATCCTAGTTTGCAATGACTAATCATCATGCAAAGTGACAAATGTTAGTTCTATGTAATTTAGTCTCAATTAATTATTTAGCCTTTAGCATTGTTTTAATTATTTAAAATGAATGGCTCAATGCATATGACAGAAACATGGCAAATAAATAACTCCTGGCATGTTCAATTTACAGTAAATCATCTATATTTCATTAGATGTCCAGAACCATACTAAATTATTTAGTTATCTTATGGGATTAATAGTTACTAATTAATTCTATAATTATTCCCTAAGATTTTATGTCGTAATTACTTCCCTTACATAACAATAAATCCAACACACTGGTAATTTTATTTTGGATCCATGCCCAGTCCTCATGTGCCTAGCATGGGTATATCGAGCACGGACATGTGAACACCCCGTACTTTCTATACCAAATTACCGCTCTTATTTACTAGAGCCCATGAAGAAAATACACTAAACACGCTCACTTTATGCCTTGATTACATACGTATACTACTGAACTAATCGACACACCCCGTACACTTCTATAAGAAATATTGTTGGTATAACATATTTGTTGAGGAAGTATCATGAAATAAAACTCATTCTCATGCATCGCATCATCCGCATCATGTAGATCACGAGGTGAACCACGTGGAAGCGGGACCCGAGCAGGAGCTAGAAGGACCAGGTGGTAATTTCGCTAACCAGAAGCATACTCAAGGCAAGCCCTGGTGCATTCCACCAAGTTTTACTCTTTCTAATTTATCACTAGATAGGGTGATATAGGGCCACCTGTACATTAGGCTTATAGGAGTTGTTTGAAAACCTAGAATTACAGTAGGTTCCCCTTACCCGGTATTAGCCTCAGAACGGTAGTTGCTCTACTTAATTTAGGGTGATTATTCATTGAGTGTTATAGAGACCGCTTGTAGGTTAGAAAATATTATCACCGGAAAACGATAGCGACTGAAGGAAAGTTGGATGGGATAACAAAAGAAGACTGGACGGGCAACTAGGCGGAAAGGGAAGGACAGCTTGTCTTCAAGGAGGTAGCCCCGTCCGAGTCACCTAAGACTACGCCTCGTGTCCGGTCCTATGAGGTCAAGTTTGAACGTACTATTTACATGCTAGATTTATGGGGCCAGTAAACCGATGTAGCTACGACTACTGCTTGGACGGAAGATACCTTACTTCTTAAAGCGGAATTGGGGATGAGAGGAGGGAGAATCTACCCACGGATGGCGGCACGGGTGCATCGCGTGGGGAATCCTTCTCGAAGGAGCCAGGCTCGAAAGACCTACAGTACCATATGCGAAAGGTTGCTCCATGCGGCTTTTATAAAGTGCGTATAGATTGTGCAAGCAGGTTTCTCCTGTAGGATGTAAATCGATTCGAATCGCTGTCCCTTACAGTAACGAGTATCACTTGATCGCTGCTCCGGAATAGTGTGAGAAGCCATTAATATGATGAATGGGTTCAATATTATTATATGCATTTATTATTAATTATATTACAACCATGATTGTTGTAGTCATAGTGCAAACTAAATTTACTATTTCACATGTCAACTTAACTTGATGCTAAAACTTAAAAACTCAGGATCTACTCTTAGGCTGGCTTTTGGTAACATAAACCCTATCCTTAGCATGTGCATATCTAGAAGTCGGCTATAGATGGTCATTTTGTCGGATCAGTCTTGCTAAATAAATTAGTTATTCAGGGCGACGTTCTATGTGGTTTTCAGATGATCAGGGTGAAGACTGCCACTGTGGTGGGAGGTTTCATTGGAAAGACCGGTGTACTGACTACTGGAATATTGAGTGGGAGCCTTGCACCAATGATATTGAGGAGTAGACTTGTGTGCGCTGGCACGGTATCAAGGGCATGACACCAACCAAGGCCGGTTACTACTACTGTGTATCATCGTGAGAGGGCGATTGTATCTTACTTATTCTGTCAGATATTTCATTATTTCACTTCTATATTTTTAAAACTCTGAGTTATAACTTAAATTTGGATTTATATAAAATTCTGTACTCAATCTTATTCTTATTGCAAGCTATGTTATTTTTATCATATATTATACTATTAGACGTTATAACACATTTCATCATCTAAAAAAAAAATCCTGAAACAGAATCATCTTTGTGGTAAGACGGTTCTGTTACAGCGGTCCTCCCGCCATGGCGGCTCGCAACTAACACCGTGTCGCCCCGCCTCTGCAGTGCCGCCATATCCTTGCCGAGTTGCCGCGCAGGAGCGCTTCACCCTCTCCACCCTTTTCCCGCTGTCACGCTCCATGCTACTCACCGAGCCGCCGGGAATCGGCGTTTCTTCCCCAAACCCTGCCACCGGACCCGAGCCATCTCGTCATCTATTCCTCTCTCCACAGCCAGTTGCTCGTCGATTCCTCGTAACCAGACCTTGCTCTCCACCTTTCACAAGTGATTTACATCTTCCTAGTTCAGGTGCGCAACCCTAGTCGCCGGAAATCGACTTCTCGTCGCCGCCGTTCACCGAGCCGGGCTGCTCCTCGATGTTGTTTGCTTCCTGCCGTGGCCAGCGAGTGCAGCACCCACAGCCGATTGTGGCTCCGCGCGCTGGTCCCGAGGGTGCATCACGCGAGCCCAAAGTGTCGGCGGTGAGCATCGTCAGCGAGACCAGTTTTCATGGGACCGGGACCGCGTGCTCAGATCTGGTTGGCTGGTGGAGTTTTCTTTCTCCTTTCTTACGAATTACTTTGCCCAGAAACTAGTACTATTAGTAAAAATCATAACTAAATAATACTAGGAGTTTTGAGGCAAACAAAAATTCTTTAAGTTCGACTGATGATGTTAAGTGCTACAAATGCATGCATGTATATATTTTTGTCAGACCTGAAATAAATAGTAAAAATACACATAAAATCATTTTGGGGTTTCTGACATCATTATGGCCCTGAAACTTAGTGTGTGGGTTCCTTTCGCCATCCCTAGTCAGCATATAAAATCACAAAATATAGCTCCCATTATTTTTATCATAATTAATTATTTAGTTGTTACACTAATTTAATTATTTAAAATAATTGACGCTATGTATGTCAATAAACTTGGCACATAAATCACTACTAATATGTCTTCCTAAATCATGTTCAATTAATTATTCTTATCTTTTAGGTTTAATATTACACTTAACTATATAGTCAATCACTTAGCCCTATTTTCACATGCATGAATTTTATTTCTAGCAACACCCCTTGTGTAATGAAATATTAGTTAGCTACACTTATCTGCTGGCTATGTTTCATATACACTTGCATTACTCGAATCAACACATGCCTACTTTATTTGAATATACAACCGTTAATAAAATAAAATCAATAAAGCGAATATGCAAATAAGCTATCACTAATATCTAAAATAAACCTTTTCTTTTATACATCATAACAGCACACTAAACTTTTGTGCTCTATTTTATATTCTTATTGTAACTATATTATTTCTGTTATGTGTTGTTCTATTAAGCGTTACAACGCGTGTCGTCATCTGAGAAAGATCCTAGCTGGAACGGAATTGTTTCCATAGTAAGACGGTTCTGTTACAGGCCCGGTATGGCCCGTGATAGATCACGGGCCAACATGGCCTGTCAAGCATTATACCGGACCAGGCTAAAATAGGCGGGCCTTGTGTCGGTACATTTAGCCCGGCCCTTAGGTATATTACCAACTAATGTGGAACTAGACTGGACCAAATAAAAGTAAAATTCAGAGCAAGAAATTAGAGCGTGCATTTCACAAAACTTGTCCTTGTCCCCTTTTCCAGCGGCAACCTCCCCATCAGAAGCTCAAGATGTACCGGTCCGAAGCTGAAGACATCAACTCCTCACTCCTCATCCGTTCACCACCATACGAGTCCTGCACTCCACACCACAATGAAGTAATGAATCCGTCAGAGAATTCGTGCAAGGGGTCCTTAAGATGGGCCTGAAGCACTCTGAACATGTTGGGCCAATCGTTTGCAGCAAGGTTTTCATGGGACGACGGAGTGAGTGCGCGTAGCCATGTACCGCGTGCAGGACGTCGTGAACTAGATGTGTCGCTCGCGTGTAGGACATTGTGTTCAAGTGACGACTTGAGCTTCTGAACGGCTGACTGTGACTTTGCTTCGAGTGTTGCCGCGATCTTACACTGTAGTGGAATCCGAGCACTGGAAAGTCTCCTGCAGAACTGGCATCCCAAATCTCGGCAGCCAACGAACGGCCCGTGGACCGGTCATCCACTGATGGATGTAGCGCGTCCATGTGCCGCATCAACAGTGGCGACCAGCTGGCGGGGAGCTTCAATTCTGAGTAGCAGCAAGGCGATATTTGCTATGACAATCATCCGAGAAGCTGGCGGTTGCACTATAGTATTTACATTCAATTTTTTTCCCGTCGACGCCGTATTTACATCTGTCACATATATGCCGGTACTAGCAAAGTGTTTGTGCGTTACTACGGACTTAAAAAACAAAACACTCTTTATAACTTAAATATAAATTATTTATATAATATAATTATTAGATATATATAATATTATTGACATTTTTTTACATGAAAGATCATATTTATATTTCTATTGGTGCTTCTTACTATACCATTTTATATGTCAAAAGTAACAATTTTTTCATCATTTTTACCATATTCTAGAAGTTTTGTCCGAAAGAAAAATCAATTTACGCAGTCTATAAAATAGTACTGCATTACAACACGATTTTGAACTTGAAAACTTGCTCCAATGGAAAAAGTTAAAACCCAAAAGTTGTAGATTTCATCGAGACCTTTTCGAAACATATGTGGATCATATTATTTGGACTCCGGAGCTAGAAGATTTGAGCCCCGCACAGAGACCTACGCAGAAAAATCCGAATCAGAATAAATATTTTTCAATCGTATATTTAGAAACCAAAATGGCAGGATCTATACTTCCATTGAATACAAAAGTTGTAGAACTTTTCGAGAGCTACGATATAGAGTTCGAGTTTGCTTAATCTGAGCTCTGTACGAGGGAGTTATAATTTTTGAAATTTAGTACTTGATATAGAAGATATAAAACCGATTTGAATTCAATCTCTAACTTTATGGACACGAAGTGAACGACCGCACCTCAATTAATAGATTGTAGAAATATGTTAGCCTTATAAGCGAAGGAACCGGTCGTTTAATAGCCAGGAAGCGGTAGATTAGTCATTATTGACCGCATGTACTGCTGGAAGCTTCGTGGAAACTCCCTGGTTGCCAGTTTCGGCAAGAACCCTAAATGCCTTTGCAAGCTAGCCCTGCCCGAACCAGTGCGGTGTCACTCTCATTGTCTCATGCAGCAACCCGCGGTGTCGTAGTCACTCAGACTAGACTACAGCTCGGGCGTCTTCGTGATACAATAAGCCACGCGCTTTGCTGGTCTTCATGACTGTGAGGATGGATGCCCTTTCATTTTAACTCTAACTCCATGGAGAATATTATGGCTGTTAGGTACATCTACCACAGTAGCATGAATACTTGGACCGCTGGACGTCTGATGGCTTCATCGTTGGAACAACAGTATTCGCCGACCAGCTGGATTGTTGTGTCACGTCAAGAGAACTCCCAAGTAAAAGTGTAATAATGCTGACGTGATGTGCTTCACAATGGCTTTTAGATCTTCACAAAACTAGGAAGAATGTTCTTCTATATGTTAACACTACAATGTAGATGATATTCCCTCACAATGTTATATAGTGTGACTTCATTGCCCATACGACACTAGTAACATTAAGCATTTCTAGCAACAAGCCGTAAGCGGGCTTAGTAGCAAACTTATGTCCACTACTAGCAAGATTTTTCATCATTATTGATATAAAGCATGTGGGCCAAGGTGAATCCGCTATATGAATAACTTCACATGCTATAATAATAGTGCTCGACTTTAATACATAATTAGATTTAAACATTGTGGACAAGTAAAGTAAAAATCTAAATAAGAATAGTTGATTATATCATCACATCCAACTTTATGAAAAGGTTATATAATCTTATCTCTTTTGCATATGTAATGTCACAGAAAATCCAACACTAATAAGTTACATTATATTATTTTATAATATATTTAAAATAATATTTTATTAAAAGTGACATCCATGTGACTTCCACTTATAAATTAGGATGTCACTTTAAAAACCACTGAGACTGAGCTGACCCCACTATTGGTGCGTTAGAGCAGCTGCAACGTTGGGTAAAAGCGAACCATACCCAAGAAACACCGAACCAACCACACTACAGCCACCGAACTGTATGAGTCCGAAGCTCAACGCGAACCAGAAATAGAGTTCGCTTCCATGCGCACCAAGGTAATAAAAAATGTTTCTGAGAGAGGATGGGGAGGAGATTTCACCCTTCACATGCTCACTGGAAGTAAATAGGAGCAAGAAAGATTACTTTATCCTTTGACTGGAACCCACACACGTTGTGTGGAGCGAACCAAATGAAACCGAACCAAACCCTACTAGTTCGGTTCAGCGGAACGCTGCGAGTGCCCTTATATACCGCATCCTCGACCTCAACTGCTCAGCTCTCCCCATCTGCTCTCGTCTTGGCTTTGCACCTCAACGTTGTGTGGCCGGTGCTTGAGTATCCTTGGTCGTCGCCGGTTCTACCAGAGCTTCATGAACCCTTGATGGAGCTGCCAGAGCTTTCAGACTTGGAGCAGCAGCTGCAAATGGATGGGATAGGTGGTGATCTCCCCTCAGACCGCCAGCTTGGCCTGGAGAGCGTCATCGGAGCAGGATCCCAGGTAACGACAGCCTCCGCACCACCTCAACTGCATTTCTTGGTTGCGACAATCGGTCAGCATCTGGGGTTCTTGTTCCAGTACTCGAGGCATATCTATATGATCCTTCTCTGAGTTCATGGCCTAATAAGAAGATGAAAACAAAATAACTTTCGCTCTTCCATAGTTCCACTAGTTTCTGCTCTCTGGTCTTGGTTTTGTTAGGCCTTACTTTGGCTGCTGGAAAGTTTGATTTTTCGATGGGATTATGGGAAGCTAAGGTGCGCAAGAATTCAGCCAAAGATTAAGACTGTGTGCTGGCGTCCGTCGGGCAGGACTGTGGCCAAGCTAGTGCAAAGCGCACCTTGGCTTTTGGCCGGGTGGCAGCGCCGGTCCGGAGCTTGCACGATCAGTCAACCTTTGTTTTGTTTTCTCTTCCATGGGGAGCTGATCTCTTTTCATGTGGCACTTTGCCCCCCCCCCCCCCCCCCCTTCGACGCAAATCATTTGCTTGTCTCCGATGTAGCGGTAGCACCGATGGCTGCTGTCGAGCGTTGTCACCCCACCCTGTCGAGCGTTGTCATCCAACCTGCCTTCATATTATCTTTCCAAAGTGTGTGTTGCTGTGTTCCAGATATATCTTCACATACACATAGGTATATGTACTATTTTTTACAAGAATACCAAACAAATAACTGATATAGTGATTTGCTTCCATTTCAAAATCACCGAGATTTTGAAACACCACATGGATTAGGCGGTTGTCAGTTTGTCACCCGAAGTTATTTTATTTTATTTTGTTAAACTCGCTTTTAACTTTTTGGTTAGTTTTATAATCCCATCCTTCTGCCCTAATTTCAAGTCCCACGTGTGCACCTTTCCAACCATTTAGTAGGTATCTTGACATAGGTATCGTTGATTCTTAATAGTGTCGGACATTTATTTTCTGAAGAATATTAAGAAAAGTATTATTGGCAAC
The DNA here is from genome assembly GCA_032690845.1 of Eleusine coracana subsp. coracana. NCBI lineage: Eukaryota > Viridiplantae > Streptophyta > Magnoliopsida > Poales > Poaceae > Eleusine > Eleusine coracana. Next base: position 51,027,354 of record CM064430.1, read on the forward strand.
GGAAGACTCATATGATTTACAAGACACACCTCATGGGGATTTATCTGTAGGCCAAAAAGGCAAAAAAGTTTGCAAAGGTGCAGGAAAGTTTCCCTTTCCTCGTTGGAACTAACTCTAGTATTTAACCTCAAAGTGTAGTCTGTAACTTTTCTTTTTTGTTCTTGTTATTGCTATATAATTGTTATGAAGACTGGCTAATATTTGCACCCCCTAAACGTTGCCAAGTGAGACCAGCTTATACAGAGTGTGTGACCATTTGGGCATCATTTAAGACAATTTTGAACAATTGCTTCCTGCATTTGTTTTCGTTTGCAATGAGGATAATTACTGTTCAGGCTTCCATTCCTTTTTTTTTTCTAACAACATTTGGTCGTCCACTGCTTTTGGAACTCAAATCTATTGTCTGCAGATCATTCATAGGTTGTTTCTCATAACAGGTGGATTATTACCTAGCACATAATGATGCTATCATGGCTCCTACATTTTTTTATGCAGACCTTGCCGAATTGTTAAATGGTACAATAATGTTTAGTTATCATCGTCATTTCCCAAGGTTATTTGTTGTACACACAGAAACCAAATTACATATATATAGCTTCTATTCCAGACTTGCAGCAAAAGATTGATGCCAAAGCAACCAAGCCAACTCATTTAAGAAATGAAATCATGGGTTGCACCAAAAGAAGCAGTCTAGGTATGACATCATTATTATATACTCCTATTTCAAAAGAAGCCTAATTAGCTGCAACTATCATGGAACTAAATTTATAAGCTAAAATCTTCAGAGGACAATGTATGTATGCTGCGTGTTTGGGGAGGACGGCGCCGAAGAAATTGTCGCACTAGGAGAACATCTTGGAGGGTAAGTACAAACCCACAGCATCAAGGGAAATTTACTTTTTATTAGTCTTAAACTATGAATAAGTGGAAAACATCAAAAGAATACGTTGACTTATAAGGAGAACTTAAATAAGACTCAAGAAAACATATGACACCAAATGCAACAAAGAATGCATGCATTAATATTCTTTGTGCTAAGACATTCTATCGCAGGCAATTTGTGTAGCACCTTGACTAAACAAAATTGCTCTACCATTACAAACACAAACAAATACTTGGTATAAACTCTGGAGTTATTTTCGTTTCAGCTATATCTGTTAGGTTTTCAAAAACATTTTGCATGTGAAAGAGGGAAACATACTCGAAAGAATAATCCCCACTGGACTGAGCATGAAGTGTGTATGCTACTCGATGGCTTGTCTGAATATGGAGTTGGAAGGTGGACTAAGATAAAGAAAGCATATTTTGGCACATCCATCAGAACAGCAGTACATTTGAAGGTATACTAGTCATGACTTCACTCCCTAAGTCTGGTGTTATGTACTTGTGCGTTTTTGTTCAGACAATTTCAGGACCTTAAACCGTTACATGTATTTAATTAACAGGATAAGTGGAAAAACTTGATGGAAGCTTCTGATTCTAAAGTTAGGTCTAAAAAGAAGGTGCCATATTTTGTGTTTTACTTTTCAGAACTCATGCTATCTTGAACCACATCCAATTTAGTAATGTCTTGTGTACATTTCTTTGTTCATTCACTGCAGGTAAAAGCCCACAAATCCACTGAGCAGATCTTGCGAAGATTGGAAGATCCGATCATAAGCATAGCTGATGCACATGCTGCCCAGGAACGGAGAGCTTCCAGGCGAAAGCAGCTTTCTCTCTGACATACTGAATTTGGAAGCATTATTCTAACGGTGGAGCCACATGCATGCGTCTAGCCTATACTAATGAAAATAGTGCCTATAATTATCAGAAGAATGACTTTAAGGGTGTGTTTGGTATGGTTTCGGATTCATCGAGAATCAGGAACGTTTCAGATTCTCTCCTGAAACATTTCACAGGCAGAAACAGAATCACTTCTGAAATCGTTTGGCTACTATCTGGATTCAGATTCACTAAAAAGATGTGAAGAATTGAATTGACCCATATACCCTTTGGTAACATGTAACAGATTCTAAAAGTAGACACTCAAAGGATGAGTTATCCTATCATATATCATTACAAAATAATTAAAGAACATACATTTCAATAATAATAATCATCCTTCTGTTTGGACGTCCAAAACATGAGTGCTCGTACCATATACATGCTTTCAAAATAATTAAAGAACACACATTTCCTCTTTGGTAGCATTTCGACTGATTCGACCTAGAAACGGAATCGTTCGAGCTGCCAAACGCACCCTAAGTCCCTCTGGTTCTATTGAAAAGGGAGGGAATGCTAGTTGAATCTATTTTGTAGTGTGTTATTGATATGCATGCACGTTCGTTTATGTCTTAGAAGAGCACGGTTAATCGTTAGTATGGTTATTCCTCATTCAATGTTGTAGCATGCATCTTCCCCGTTTTCTTCCCTCTTCCGAATCTTCTTCGTGTCGGCAACGATGATGGGTGAACTTCTCACCTACGGTGCCTGTTCAGTCAGTCCTTGGAGCGCATCAGAGTCATGTATTGACTGCAGTTCGTGATCTCTCCACTCAAGCAGCAATTATTCGTGGACTAGTCTTCTTGGTTCTGTTGCTATCAACTACAGTACAAGTACTAGTAGCATGTACGTGTGCACTTCTGCACCAAGACTGGAAGCTAAGATCATAGACGACGCAGATAAGATTCACGCTGCTTCGACAAGGAGCACGTCTAGACGATATATATCACATTATTCACATAGAAGCTGGACGTGATGTCTATTGAGCTTTATCATCCGCCCGGGGCACCATCTATTTGTTTTGAGTCGTGCAGCCGCCGCAAACAAATCTGCCGAATGCCGATCGTGGAATCGGGCACGGGCTGGGCCCTGGGCATGCATCTTGCACCGTGCTCCCCCGCAGATCTTGACATAGACCCGCGACCCGGTGCATCATGTCATCACCTCGGCAGATGCAGGTCATGAAGCGATCGCGCAAGGACCACAGAAGCCAGAAACCAGAGCAGTCTGTCGAATAGTTATAAGCTGAAAGCAGAAGGATTTCGACTCTTCTCGTCAATTTCACCGACGTGAATAGTTTTTACAGCCGTCACGTCTATTTTTTACTGTCGTGGATACCTTTAGAACCGAGCACGTCGCCGCTCCAAACTGGTCACCTCGTGTTGCTCGCTCTGCCTGTGGGCCAACAAACCGGACGTCCCTGCGAGCTCTGCCCGTGTGTGGGCATTGTTTTGTTGTTTCCTCCTCCTTCGGAATCATGAGGATGCCGCCGCTTGCAGCCCGTGTCTGGTTCTAATTTTGCTGCCCCTGAGTTTCTCAACTGAGCAGTGGACGGCCGCATGTAGGGATTAGGGGAGGAGGCGGCGGCGCGAGGGGCTCGGGGGAGGGGCGCTGGGAGAAGCTGCCTGCTCTGACGCGCGAGGCACAAGGGAGAAGGTGGCGACACATACAAGAGGTAGCAACGGCGCAAACAACTCGCACGAGACTCATGAGCTCATCCATGGCTAGATGAAGGAGGCAGTAGTGGCGCGAATGGATAAGCTCACGTCTCCACCTAGCCATGCAGATCTAGGAAAGAGAAGTAAGAAATTGAGAAGGAGAGCGTGACAGCGACGCTGAGCATGGATGCGAATATAGATTTGGGCAACAGCGCCGGTGAGGTGCTATAAGTTTTGGAAGAATCTAGCTAGCTGGCTTGAAGAGAGCTGAGAGAGAAATGCTATTTAGTGGCCACTTTGATGAGAGATGAGACAACCATCGAGAGAGGATAAGGTACTTGTTCCAGAGTTCAGACAACACATGGACAGTGACTCTCCACGTAAATGATGATGCGGTGGCGGAGCTTACGACTCCTACAAGGTCTGGGTTTCTCCTTATGACCACGGAATGACGGAACACAATATTCAGCACAACCCAAAGTAACTTTGAAACCCGATAAACATAAGTGTTCCACCACCAGTAACAACTGATCTAGAAATAAAATAGACCCAACAAACATACATTGTAGCATAGTGAATCCTCAATTAAAAGCAGAAGCAAGAAACAGAAAATAAAAAATAACCAATAAGTTGATATGTCTCTTTATAAGCACAGCGGAGCGTGCAAGATTAGCTAGTTAATAACACAGGTCGCAGCAACTCAGCCCGGAGCTCGCCGTGGCCTCTCGCAGCAACTGCCCAACCATTTCCATATCTAACGGCAGCCTGTGCTGCCACACTTGTTCCATGCATATGCATGGCTGAGGACCACTCGCTGTAGATATCTCACATGGGCCACTCATGAGCACATACACATCGGGTACACTGGCACGCAAGCAACCTCCCCATCCTCCTTTGCCTTTGCCATCCCAGCCTGCTTTTTGGGGCCTGCAGGCATGCAGTCAACTGCCCTACCTGTTCTAAATATCCTCTGCCAAGGCAGAGCAAGGACATAGGGACGGGATGGCAAGACTAGCGAGCACTCGTGTCTCCCTGGACAGGACCACAAAAAGCGATTCCATCACTGTAGCGATGGCTACAGTCGTTCCTGACAGCCTATATTGATACCGCAGTGATTTCCTGTAGCTACAGTATTTGACGGTCAGCACTACAAGGTGGACTCACCGGCACAAAAACTAACGGAATGGAGTCCAATCCACAATTGTAGTTTCATCTTGACTCATTTTTTATCACTAATACATACTCCCACGACAAAAGTAGTTGACATAATGATTTTGTTATTACGACAAATCTTGAGCAACCAATTAGTTACTTGTTACGCCCCTGTGCCAGATTGCTGTCCCAGTAAACGTTGAAGTGTTGAACATGGCCGTCAGCATCTCGTTCTCGCTGCCGTTGGTTGAATTATTACTACCTCCGTCCCAACTCGATAGCGCGGAATTGATAGTATCTCAGCTCGAAGGTGTGACGGCAGCTCAAATGTGGCATGGCACGATGCGTGGCAGCTTGGATGCGGCTCAACGGCCACTCAAAGGTCTCCTCAACTGCGTGAACTCTAGTGGCAACTTCGTCAATCTTGAGCAAGCCACCGGCTGAACCCATCGCAAATCCATAGGTTTAAGCTATTTGATGGGTTGGGTTGGTTGAGTGCACTCATGGGGCCAGATGGGTTGGCTTTGTTTAATTATGTTATTACGGATTAATTGGGTAGGATCAGAAATCAAGCTATTTTTTAGAGGAATTTTACTGTCTAAAATACTGGCAAGTAGTTTTTTAAAACTACTGGCCAGTAGTTTGAGGATAATTTCATAATTATGCTTTTAATTAATAAATTTATATTTATTTTCATGATATAATATTAAGTCTATCAAATCATTAAAATATTAGTTTATCTTAAAAAATATAAAAATTTAGTTATTAATTAGATTGCTATAGTAACTTTATTTATAACAATAAAAATTAATTATTATAAATCTACAACTCTTATTTTTTCTAATATTGCCCTCAAATTGAGAAACTACTAGCTAGTAGTTATAATTTTAAATTATGAAATCTACACCGTTAGATCAAACTACTGGCCAGTAGTTTCTTAAAACTATTGGTCAGTATTTTAGACAGTAAAACTACTTATTTTTTATTGGGTGGGTGCCAGGGGGGTTCACCTCCATTAGCAGGCCTAAAATTATATAGGGATTTGTTGGTATATGCTAACAGACAAACATTCTCGACTTGCAAATTCATAAAGTTTCAATATATATAAATGATGTTTCATAAAATTAACTGTTACAATATGTAACTTGTTATATCCAAAATAATTTACTTTATATATATTGTTAGTTAAAATTAAAAGTTTAATTTTGAAATAGAGGGACAACGATGACATAGAGCCATACCAGAACCATATCAATCTTACATTAGCCTTTAGTCGCCAAACTCCGCCATAGATTATGTTGTCATTTTATAAAAGCATAAATAATGTATTATATTCCATTGATGAACCATATATAGATCAACTAAACAATTTCACTTTGGTGTGGCATCTTGTGCCACTCTAGCTAAGGTATATGCTGGTTCATGTTTGGTTCAAGGATCTGAGGGCACATATAATCTTTATACCCCATTGTAAACTAGGTGGCGTCGTACGCTCCACTTAAACTGCCCTGGTAAGTTATTCTACCCTTACTTAACAACCTGGCAATATCTTAACCTAGCAGATGTCGTCTCCTACTGTTGTCGCCCCGATCTCGCTCTTGCGTCATTGGCATATGACATCTTATGCCTCACCCTCAGCTCCACACATCATTGAGGGTTGCAGTCTTGCTCTCTCCATCGTTGCGCTCTAAAGATAGTCGAGGGCTGCAGTCTCTCTCCATTGTCAAGCTCCAAATATGGTCGAGGACTGTAGTCTCTCTTCACAGTCCGAGATCACACAGTGGGCGACCCATCTTCTTCTTCCACTCCACATGTGGACGGGCCTTCATCTTGCATGCGAGGGTCCAACCACTATTGCATGATCGTGCTGTCTTTGATGTCTTGATGGCCATGCGCAAGGCCGGGGATTACATGGGCTTCCAATTAACCCCTCATGACCTGCGTGCATAGCATCATCATCTCCATCAAGCCTAGTCTATGACGACGTAGATGTGGTGGACTCGTCCTCCTATGATCTGAATGTCGGGCAGCAGCTATAACACATATGGGTTGAGTTGACGGCACATGATTTTCATTCACGCATGTTTGTTCATGCGTCTAGTAGAGCTTGCCTGGTCCTGCCCTTGATCTCGAACTGTTAGCCGAAGGTACAATATGGAAGTGAGACCGTATTAATGCAGTTTCTGTTTTCCAGTTGTTGATTTTGATTAATTTATATTTTTTTGAATGTGAATAACTTATATTTAACTACTAATTTCAGAGGCGGAGCTAGAAATTTTATATAAAGGGGGCCGACCGACCGGCTAGAGAACATCATCATAGAAAATACATAGTCATAATTAATATATAACCAGTTGACTATATATTTAAATAATTTTATTTATACGAATTATTTGTATCCTAAAATTTTAAGATCCTATTATATAAAAAATATTAGAAATAAAGGTTTATATAAGATGTAACTTTTTTTATCTGTAACTTACTCGACGTGCAACTAGCCATTCAGCAATCTCATCATCTAACTCATCTCTAGGTGCATCAGATACATTGTCTCTATTGTAAAATGATTTCATCATCTTCATCTTACATTTACTCATAATTTCCTAAGAAAAAAGAATAATTCATTTTTAATTAGGGTTCATAGGCTACAAGAAACAATTTAGTTTAAAAAAATAATAAGTCATAAATTATAATTGTCTTACCTTCCTTTGGAAGAGATGAGAACCGTGAGCGTTACCACTCAAAATTTCCTGTCACGCATGGCCGTGGGCGGTAGCGTGCATCGCAGATCATCGCCTCATCGACAACTCAGAGCATCAAGACGTAGGCATTTGGGCTTGGAACTGTGGATGTGCGAGTAGCTGGCCGCTGGCGGTGGGCGATGGCAACGTAGACTCATGTGGAGGTGACATAGATTAGGAGGTAGCGTAGACTCGTGTGGCGTGGCGGTGGGAGGCATCATAGACAAACGATCACGATCTTGATTCTGTTGTGGTTATATTAGGGAGGCTGTCATGTGGGCTCACAAATCACCGTGGTTCTAAATCAGTTACTAATGAAAGTCCATGACGTATTATTCTAATCAGTTTTTTTTTGGCTCATTATACACTCTGGTACAGGGACTTTGCACCGGCGTTAGGGGGGGGGGGGGCACGACCCTTGCTAGCCCCTCCTTGTCTCCGCCAGTCTCTCTCTATTGTCGAGCTCCAAATATGGTCGAGGGCTATAGTCTCTCTTCATAGTCCGAGATCAAACGGTGGGTGACCCGTCTTCTTCTTCCACTCCACACGTGGACAATCTTCATTTTGCATATGAGGGTCCAACCACAATTACATGATCGTGTTGTCTTTGATGTCTCGACGGCCATGCGCAAGGCCAGGGATTACAAGGGCTTCCAATTAGCCCCTCGTGACCTGCGTGCACAACGTCATCATCTCCACCATGCCCAGTCTATGATGATGTAGATGTGATGGACTCGTCCTCGAGGCAGCAGCTATAACACATATGGGTTGAGTTGACGACACATGATTTTCATCCACTCATGTTTTTTCATGCGTCCAGTAGAGCTTGCCTGATCCTGCCCTTGATCTCGAACTGTTAGCCGAAGATACAATATGGAAGTGAGACCGTATTAATGCAGTTTGTGTTTTCCAGTTGTTGATTTTGATTAATTTATATATTTGTTGAATGTGAATAACTTATATTCAACTACTGATTTGCATTAGATTATTGCACATCCAACATTAGTCAAGGCTGGATTTTGTTAGTAAGCGACATTCTGAAGATATATGATGACGTGAAGTCAAATGTTCTAGACAAAATTACGCTCATGTATACCTGACCTCACTAGCACTGGTTCGTTCTTTTTAATTGCTAACTAGAATGTAATTCTGAATCTTACTAATTTGAGAGTAGTACTGGTTTATTTGCTCCCCATCAATACCATAGCAGACCTCGAGGTTCTACTGGTCTGTTTCTTTTATACCTCAACAATGCTAAGTGATGTCAAGATGTAAGCCTTTTTCTTAGCCATGATTTGTTTCCTGCCCGTAACAATATCATATAGGAAGAGGAGCGGATGAAAAGGAGTTTTCAAGAGTGAGTAGGACAGAAGAATAGAAAAACCTTATAAATATTACACATATAAAAACAACTTTTTTTGTAAAAGCCCGTAGCAACGCATGGGTACTTTGCTCGTCTGTCTACAAAAATATGATGATCATTATTAGCATTATAAAGACACCGGTCTAATTGTCATTCACACTTGAGCGGCAGTAAATGCAACTCAAGAGATTAATGTATTTTTTAGAGAAGATCAATATGATTATCACTACTACTTAAAATGTTTACAGTGACTGTCTATAATTCTCAACAATGATTAATTCTTGACTCACCCATCACTATAGTGAAATTTTTTTGCCTGGTATCCATATACTCGTCACTGTAGTGATTTGTTGAACTGTCATTAAGAAAACATTTTTGTAGTACTATATAGTGACAAAAAAGATATAGAATTAGAACAATGCTCCATTGTCATGAGTGTCTGTATAATAAGCCTTATATGAATTGGTAATGTGTGTATCTAAAGCTATACATATGATTTTTTTAATCTTATACCCAAATTTCCACAAAGGCTGTAAATGTAACCTAAATTTTGCAAGTATTGCATCAAGATCAAATAAGCTATACTAGAACTGATATTAAGCCATCATTGTTAAGGCAATAACTTTATGAAAAAAATATTATCTAGTACATTTTTACCTTTTTTGGGTGAGTGGGTGGGTGGGTGGGGGGGGGGGGGGATGTGTCCCTACTCTTTATAATGTAGATCTCATGTTGATTGTTCATCCCTACAAATGCCCCTTTCAGTGGAAAAGGTTTAAGTGGTTGATTTATTATTTCAAGTAAATATGAATCATTTGTTGTTTAATTACTCTTTGGCAAGTGTAGGTAGGAAAAACACTAGAAAGAATAATCTCACTTTAATAAGGATGATATGGATATACGTTGGTTAAAGTCAACCCAAAACTTATTACTGGCAATTGTATCAAACTAAAAGAACCATATGTTCAAACTGTTAGTTTTAATATCACTCCACGAGAAGGTATAATGACATTGGATGCGAAATTCACTCTGAGGTAAATTAAGTTGTTATATTTTGTTGATCAAGTCTACAAAACTTAATTACTTTCTTTCCAAGTAAAGTGCCTAGCTGGTTCTGAAACATATTACTGGATATTATTTTGGTTCTCAAACTCTTGCGTGGCACATTAAGAACACCAAGTTTGATAAATAGGTTATTTATGGACCAAATCTCTCTAGTTAACATTGATGTCCCTAGTTGCTGTCTCCATGGCATGGATCTCATCCAAATATTAATGTATTACTATTTGACTTATGTCAAAAAAGATCAAATAGCTAGACTCTATATGTTTCCTAAATAAGTTTATGTTTTTCTATTTTGGTAACAATGCAAATGTTCAGCTTCAAATGCTTGAGTGACATATAGCCACGATGCAGACAACAACTAGATAGATCAGTGCTAATTAATGTGATTTGGACCACAAGGGAACAACTTAGGTAGCAGTTTGGACACTCAGATGTACAAATTAAGAGTCCACGGATGTGATTGAAAAAGTGTTAACTTTCACCAATATGGTACTACATGTGGGGTAGGACGATAAGCGAACATTGGATGCAGGCCATTGAGCTTGAACTGAAGTTACTAAGAATTTCTATTGGTACTCACAAAAAAAAAAAGACTAAATGTTAATTCTGGTAATAATCCATGTTATTGTGAAATGTTACTGTTCTGGTGTCTGCTATATATACTCCATGATTTTGCATATAGCAGTCCACAGAGAAACAGTTTCATACCTTCCAAACCGCCCCCGTGGCCTGGATATGAATTCTCTTGTCTATTCCTTTGAAAACTCATCCTGATGAAAAACCATAATTCCTCTAGTGTATGATCACTGTTTTGGCATCACCACGTGCCACTCTGATGGTGGTAGCATGCGGTTGGAATAAAATCCAAGTTGAGATGCAAAAACATGATGGACCACTCCATGCCATTTTCCTTTTGCCTGCTAATTGATGGATAAGTAACTTAAGTTTGATTCACAATATAAGTTGCATTGTTAAATATTCTGTAGCATCAGTTAGCAGGGTAAATATATATGTAAAATTTTGCATGAATTATAATGTAGTAAAATTGCTCGGAGAAAATTATTATGCGGTAGCAGCCTGATAGGTCTTGTTGCGTGGAAAAAATATATTTTGGACACCAGGATTTGAATCCCCAATGGGAGGCCTCACAACTTGAAGCACTAATTGACTAAGCTGCTGTCATTTTGGCATTGGGTGATATATATACAAAGGCCGGCAAGCAAAGAGTCTGTAATGACATGTTCCTGATGTGTTATATTCCTTGACATCGAAGTGCACAACCTTAACCGCATATGAGGACGATGACTATATCCATCTTCCACAATGCTATTGATACAAGTGTTTTCTTTAGATAATGGAACATTCATAGAAGTGTTGAATAGTTGAATCAATGATCAAATGGATAAGAGAGTTGGGAATATTATCATGATGACTATATCCGTATTCCCGGTTCTCATTTGATGTACAACTGTGGTTGAAATCTTTAACATCAGGATTTTAGGTTTATTGCACTTTTGCACGGTCAAACAGCCAATATACAAAATTGGTCAGTTCAGCATTAGTCTGGAGTTTTGGCAAAATTGCAGTTGTAACAATACCAGATTTGTACTGGACAGGAGGATCGATATATAATATGAACTCTCCCCTCTAGATCCCTTCTTGATTACTCAATCGCCGCGATGCAAACCCTAATGGCGACGAAGTCCTCCCGCGTGGCTGGCGGCCAGGACCGCATCAGCGGGCTCTCCGACGAGCTCCTCGAAACCATCCTCAACCGGCTGCACTCCGCCGCCGACGCCGCGCGGACCAGCGTCCTGTCCCGCCGGTGGCGCTCGGTGTGGACCCGGATCCCGGACCTCATCTTCCTCAACGACGTCGCCTCCCCGGACGCCGTCGACGCCGCGATGGCCGCGCACTCGGCGCCCGCGATCGACCGGCTCGCCGTCGCGCTCGCCGACATGTCACGCCCCGTCTCCGCCGCCCGCGCCGCCGCGTGGCTGCGGTTCGCGGCGCCGCGCACGCCGAGGGAGGTCCACCTCGTCCTGCCGCCCAAGCAGCCGCCGGCACGGGAGGAGGACGTCGTCTTCGAGGATCTTGAGGTGCCGCTATTCCCGACCACCGAATTCTTAAACGTCAACCTCGTGTACGATTTCCGTCTCCGGCTGCCGGTCGCCGAGGCCAGCGTCTTCGAGAACCTCCGTGTGTTGTGCATCAGTCGATGCGCGGCGAGCGGTGCGGACCTCAGCCGTGTCGTGTCGACACAGTGCCCGTCTCTGCTGTCGCTCGACCTCTCCCTCCTGGACGCCGACGGAGACCTCTCCTTCCGCTCCGACACGCTCGAGCGGCTCTCGCTGGGTGTAGTTGGTGACAATCTCCGGCTCGAGGTCACCGCCCCGAGCCTGGAGTGGCTGCAGGTGCACGGATGCAACCCAGCAGAAGCCCGCATCACCGCCCCGAAGCTGACGGAGGTGGAGTGGGACGACGTGTACGACCCGGCTCTGCACATCTTTCATGGAACGGGCCGCCGTCTCCACAGGCTGGCAGTGACGCAATGGGTGTGGTACCAGGTGCCGCCTCTGTTACAGAGGTTCGACGTGGTGGATGAGCTGAGCCTCCATCTCCTCGTTCTACCGGTGAGTCTCTCTCTTGTTGATCGGGCTCTGTAATTGCTGCGCTGAACTTAACAAAACTAACCCCTAGACATGTCTATTTAGCTTTAAACGTATATATACATGTAATCCTATTTAACCCATTATTAGTACCACAATCGTCCTAGCTAGATCTACAGTGTATATAGTAACTAATAATAATAAAACCGGGAATGCTTCTTTTCAAATGGTTGAAAAGAGAGCACCCATTCAGTCGACGGCTTTGAGACATCCGTTTGTTTCTTTTTATTAATTATTTATTTATAGAATTAAATAAATTAATTAGTATTATGTATAGACTATACAAAAGTTATCTTTTTGTATCCATTGAATATAGATCAAAGGGCCAAAAACATTGGTTTAAAGTAACTCCAATTTCCAGCCCGTTGAAAATTAGATACTCCCAAATAAAACAGATAGAACAAGCTCCTACGCTCTCCATGCATATTTTATAGATTGACCTTGGAAGGTTATTACCACCTACAAGCATAAATGACACATGACCACAGCTCAAACAACATCAAAGCTGGCCTCATGTTAACCTTTACAATACATAAATATATGTCAATTCATATTTAAATCTATGACAACAAGAGCCCCCCAAACCTATTCGAACTGCTGAATGTATATTTTGCATGATATCCTAGCCATGCCATCTATATGTAAAAATTAATGCTTACTCAACAATAATAAAACAGCAGCTCCTACGCTCTCTATATAATTCATACCTAAATCTATGACAACAAGAGCCCCCAAACCTATTGGAACTGCTGAATGTATTTTGCATTATATCCTAGCCACGCGATCTATATATGTAAAAATTAATGCTTACTGAAAAACCCATCATCTTCTCTCGCAGCTTTCTCAAAAAAGTTAATGTTCTATAGGTCTCGTTTAGGGCTTGGGAGATCCAGGGTTGTAAAGGGGGATAGCATAAGATTGTCACTGCCGACAGTTGTTGCAAAGGATCACAACAAGTGCAACAACGCAGAGGCAGAAGGTGTGGCGTGGGTAGATAGCCCTGGGGGTAATAAGTACTATGGGGAAGCATGGTACAGTTAACTGATAGTCCGATAGCGTCAGATTCTTCATGGGAAAGATAACTGGATTGATCACTACTACAAAAATAACCTATAGTGGCGCAACCAAAATCTAAGTAGAGGCGATTTAAAAAAAAAAACCCTGTTGCTACAGTAATATAACGCTTTTTAGCGGTGGTTCATAAAGTGAGCCGCCCCTATAAATTGATTTTTTGAGGCGGGTGACTTTATGAGCCGCTGTTACAAATAAATCACCATTTGTAGCGATGGCCCATGTTGCTACCCGCCACTATTCTTGGCCCATTAGCCCACCAGCCCATCAGCAACTATAAAAACAAACAAACCTAATCCTAACATGCCTCCCATCTCTCCCTCCCTCAGTCGCCGATTACTCCCTCCCCTTCCTCTCCTACACGTGACCACCGCCTCCTCTCCCCGACCTCTCCTGGCTGCCTCCTCGTGTCTCCGCCTCCTCTCCCCCACATCTCCTAGCCGCCTCCTCCTCCCTCGCCTCGTCCCCCGCAGTCGCTGCTACGCAAGGACATGGCCACGGCGGCGGCACGGGAGGATGGAGCCTCGGCGGCAGATGGAGGTGCGTGAGGACTTGGCCACGGCAGCATGCGAGGAAGGGGCTGCGGCGGGGGTAGATCCGGCGGCGGCGCCCGCGGCGGCGCTCCCCTTCCCTTCTTGATGTGCAGCGGGGCCGGATCTGGTAGCGGCGCTCCTCCCCTTCCCTTCTCGACGCACGGTGGGGCCAGATCTGGCGGCGGTGCCCCTCCCCTTCCCTTCTCGGCGCGTGGCGGGATCGCATCTGGCGGCGACGCCCCTCCCCTTCCCTTCTCGGCGCATGGCAGGGGCAGATCCGACAGCAGCACTCCTCCCCTTCCATTCTCGGCACGCGGTGGCGGCGGATCCGATGGTGGCGCCCCTCCCCCTACCCTTCCCGGCGTGTAGCGGCGCCCCTCCCCCTACCCTTCACGGCGCGTAGCAGCGCCCCTCCTCACCTTTGGGTAGCAGCAGGCTATGAGTGGGCTCCGAGTGGGCTGGTGCTCTTCTTTTTTTCAGGCTTATAGGTAGCAGCGAGTCGAGATGTCACCCACCATTACAAATGGTTATGTAGCTGTGGTTGGTTCCATCCACACGTCGTCCGCCGCTACAGACTATAATTTTTAGCTGCGGAAGCATAGCGGTGGGCTGGTCAAACTGCTGCTACAGTAGGTTTTGGCCGCTGCTATTGACTGTTTTTATTGTAGTGTTTGAGCCTTTGGACCATAACTGGATTGCCCGATTTCAAATATTTTTAACCATAAAAATCAAGCGAAGATGATTAGATACCCCTTCTGGAACAGCTAAGGGTGTGTTTGGCAGAGGAGCGTTAAGACTCACATTGATTATAATAGCACCAGCGGAGCGTTAAGATGTCATGCTGGAGTCTAATTTTTCACTGTCCGCACGTGTTATTGACAGTACCCAGCAGCATACCATATGTTCGTAAATAATACAAGCAAACTTCCTCAGAGCAACAGTTTAACAGTGGGGATCAAAATAAGGGGCCATGCTCTTGGATCAAGCTTGCTGCATCTCTTCAGGAATTGTGGTGACATCACGAAGCTGGAGATTGAGTTGATCCAAACTGATAAAGTAAGATGTCGTTTTATACTAATTGATTTTGGTATTTATTAGTTTTGACACATGCAACATATTTAACGTTGTGTTTGATTTGGTTGATTAGGTGTCTCTATGCAAATCTTTTGGATGCGATTGTGTCCAGCGAGAGGCACCAAGGACCGATAACGTAGCCTTGAATCGTCTTGAGCATGTAGAACTCCATTTCTTCACAGATGATGACCTCGACTTAGTGAAAATGCTGTTCATGTGCAAGAAGACTATTAAAAGGATGGTGATCAATGTGGCTGATGAAGTCTCCTTAAGCAAGGAAGTATGCGAGAAAATCCGGAGGTTTGCTCACCCGAGCACTGTGCTTGAGATTGGTGGTCCTTCATCACAGAAGAGGAACACTTGCCAGTGCAAGGATCATGGTTGGTATTAGAGGAGTTGTGTAGTCTTGCAAGAAGATATATAGGGTTATGAGGCTATGAATTCATATATACTGAACTTTTTCAAGGTTTCTTAGTCTGTCTAGTCGAGGATTATTATAGTAGCCTTTTTTCTGAACATGTGAATTTGTCGTGTTTCCTGTGTATGGTCAAGTTAGCGTGGTGTGAGGGTGTATTTGATTCTTGTGCATTTTACCATCACTTATGTGAAACTTGCCTGCGCCATATGGACTTGCAAGAAGATATGCATGCTGACGAGGGCACGAGGCACTGAATTCTACACTGAACTACGGGAATCAGCCATTTTGCCAAGCGTCACCCTTGGCATACGGGACTCAACAAACATTTAGTTGACAAGCAGATGTTTGTCAAGTGCTATCTGTCGGACACTCAGTCAAAGTCATTATCGAGTGCTCGGACAACGCTCGGCAAAAAAAAAAAAGGCTTGTGACGGAGACATGACGGAGATGGCAGGTGGCCGGTGATGGTAACAGCGTGTTTGCCAGAGCCATGATGGGAACACTCGGCAAAATTTTAATATTTGTCTAAGTATCAGATCCATGACACTTGACAAAAATTCAATCTTTGACGAGAGCCGATAGCAAGACACTTTGCAAACACCCTACTCTCTTTATTTTTACCGAGTGTTCCTATGATGTGGACACTTTGCAAAGGACTTGTTGGCTGAGTGCGTAAGGTAATACTCTCGGCAAAGATTTTGGCACTAAGCAAACATGCCCTTTCCGGTAGTGCATGTGTTTGTGTAGTATTTTCCTACGGTTGGGTGGAACCACCGAACCATATCAGCATACTTTTAGTCTTTTGCTTGTTTTTTTTTTTTTGTCATCACTCTAAAGCACATATGAATCGGTAAAGCTTGTGATGGTTCACAATTAATCAACTATTGTCATATTATATCAGATTTTGAATAGCATCCAAAGTTAATAATTTTATTGTGAAACTGGCTTTGGACTGGTACCCAGAATTTCAGATTTCAGGTAATTTGTTTGCGTACGGATCTGCCAATTATCCTTCGGAAACGGACCAATAAGGCCAATGTGCAAACACAACACTCCAGGCTCCTGGTCCTCTGTTCGCAATCGCAACCACGGCGGATCCCTAACTCCGATCCCAGCGCGCATGGCTCCACTCAAGCGGCCGTACGAGCCGGCGGACCGCCTCAACGCCCTCCCCGATGAGATACTCCTCCAAATCCTCCACCGCCTCGCGTCCACCCCGGCCGCCGTTCGCACCGGCGTTCTCTCCCGCCGCTGGGGCCGCCTCTGGTCCGAGCTCACCGAGCTCCGCCTCGATTCTGTCCTCGCGCCGGTCCCGGGCGCTCACACCGTCGACGGAGCGCTCGCCGCCTGCTCCGTCGGGGCCGTGACCTGCCTCAGGGTCTCCCTCAACCACCTCCCGCTCCGCGACGGCGACGCCATCTCGGCTGCCCGCGTCGCGGCTTGGCTGCAGTTCGCCTCCGAGCGCGTCGCGGGCGACCTCTGCATCCTTCTGCCCCAAGCCACATACAGTATCGAGGGAGGGCTCCACCTCCCCGCCGAGTGCGACAAGATCACGGAGATCACGCTCTGGCTCGGGGACCGCTTCCGGCTCTGTCTCCCGGCGTCTGGCACGTTCGCCACGCTGATGTACTTGGAAATCCACGACGCCCTCATGGACTGTCGTGAGCTGGAGGAGTTCGTGTCCTGCCACTGTCGGCGCCTGGAGGGGCTCGCCCTCCGCCTGCCGCGACTGCTCGGTGGATCAGACATCTGCATCCGCTCGGAGTCGCTGACACAGCTTGATTTCCACATCGAGGGCACCAGCCGGCTGGAGGTTGCCGCCCCAAGGCTTGAGCGGTTGTCCGTCTGCAGCACCGAAGAGGCTTTCATCACTGCTCCAGAGTTGGGGGAGATTGTTTGGGAGGGGAACAACTTCGTAGCGCACCGGCATGGCTATGCTGAGGCCGGGCGCCATCTACGGCGGCTCGTGGTGACCTTGAGTTCTTGGACCGCGACGCTGATGCGACGATTTGACACCGTCGATGAGCTCATCATAGATATTTCAATTCCACATGTGAGTTTTCAACACTTTGACTCGATTGGTTACACACCTAATATAAATTTTCTTTACTACAAATATTAGCATGGGAAAGGCTTCTCGAAAATATTTTAATTGGTTGAGTATCATTTCACTGAATCTTGATGAACTGTTCACCAAGATTGTAATGCTTTCTGATACTAAATCTAAGGTTTTTAGATGAATGGTAGCATTTCTTGTTGGCTTCAGTAGAATTGGAGAGTGCAAATACGAGCTTCCTACATGTAAACTCTAACTCTATAGTATGGAATGCCCTCCCCTTGCGCCTGGCGCACCCAAAGGCTTTTCCTTGAAGAGTTCCTATTATCTTTCTTGATTCGCACTAAATTACCTGAAATGAGCAGAATCCCAGTTGCACATTGCAAAAAACTGAAGCCCTAAGATCATGATTTCAGCAGTTCCGGTAAAATGCAGCTTATCAATGAATTGACAATGAAATGTTGCAGGAGGTTATGATTCAGAAATCTTTTGACGTGATACCTTAGCTTTCATCCAAACGATTTTTATGTTCTTTCACACTGAAGTGCGTGTGATTTTGGCAGGGAGAAAATGGGTATTCAAGCTTCATAAAAGATGTTGACATGCTTCCCTCTTGTAAGGCCTTGGTGGTGCAATCAACAAGTACTTCCCATGGTTCCATACCAATTGTGTTGCATCTTCTTAGGATATCCTCTCAAATAAAGAAACTTGTGATTTACCTTGAATTCATGGTAAGGTCCTTTTTTTTAATGATTACTCCCTATCACCCTGTCATATTGAAGATATTTTGGTGGATATACGACAATGTTTATATAATTCATGATCAGGGATGTTAATATTTTTTTATTTGCTTGGTTTCTGAAATATAACTTCCCTTAAAAAATGGATATGTTTATTTTTCAGGTCAATGGTCTATGCAAATTATTGAAATGTCCCTGTGGTTCGCCAAAGTGCCACATAACTGATGATATCAATCTGGATTTGCTTGAAGAGGTGGAGATCAATCTGGTAACAGAGGAAGCATGATCAGATGAACAAGCTGAATTTGTGCGGCTTCTCCTCGAGTGCAAGATTTCTAAGCTCAAAAAGGTCGTCATCAACATGTCATGCAACTGCCCCTTCATAAGAGAGGATATATGTGAAAAGATCCATGAAATGTGTCTTCTAAGTGACAGGCTCGAATATGATGCTGTTTGCTCGGGAGAGGAGTTGGGGGAAGCATACTCGTCTGTGGTGATACACATTAGTATCAAACACAAGCACCGGTTACCTTTGGAGCCAATGCCATTTCGTTAGAAGATGAAGATCTACGGTGTTTGCCCGCCAAACAACAAATCTAAGGTTATTGTAAAGGCCACAAAGAGGCTGGTCTTAGCTTTTTTATGTAAAAAAGCTTTTGCTGCTTCGATCCCAGACCAAAACCGCCGCACAGATTCAAGGAGCGATTACTGCCAACGAGACATGATCTGAAGGGTGTCGGAGACCATCAAAACAGATTGTTAGTGGAGTTTACTAGTGATGATTGTGAACATATTTATCATATTCATATGGTGAGTTTTGCAAATTCGACAGTTTTTAATTTGCGGCTAGGCTAGGAACGGAAAAAATGAACGAGGAAATAGAGCGAGATGGATAGAACAGATTAGGTCTACACCAAAGGATCAAATTACTAGATAGCTTTGAGAAAATATTGTTTAGTACTATTTGAACAGTAAAACTACGTAGAAAAAATGGGTCAAACACACAATCTGAGGTGGAGTGTTTTGTGCGATGGCGGCTTGATCACAATCAAATCACCGTCGTCAAAAGGACAATGGCACACTGTTGCGTGCCTGCGTCGTCCCGGACTGAAATTATCGCCGTCTGAACTTTGCCCTTCAGAAAACACATCTGCCAAAGCCCAATAGAACGTGTCCTGATATACCTCCTCGATTTGCTCATGCAATATATAACCACGAACGATAAAGTCGAGAAAGCAAACGAGAAAGTCAAATAGACAAACCTGTTCACACATAAATTAATGAGAAATTTGTTTGTAAGACACATTTTAATGTTGGTTTTGTCTCTTGTACACTGGATCGTTTCTTTTGATCTCGTAGACACTAAAAAAATGTGCCTTTTATCTGCAGGATACTATAGTGAAAAAAGTGATTATATTCAATTTTTTTATCTTAATGTATAAAATACATTGGAACTTAAAATTTGGTACAAGCATATATTACTAAATTCCCTATACATGTAATTTTCTTCATATTTATTGCTGATTGTTTACATAATGTTTTTACTAATAAAATATTTATTTTTAAAATTAAATGATGCAAACAATTGGTAAAAAATCAAGAAAAATCACATGAACATAAAATACAGCAATGTAACATTGTGGCAAATTTCAAGTTCTAATGTATTTTGTACATTAAGATAAAAAAATTTAAAATAATCACTTTCTTTGCTATAGTGTCCTGCAGACAAAAGACATATTTTTTCAGTCTCTACGAGAACAAAAGAAACGATCCAGTGTCCAGGAGACAAAACCAACATTGAAGTGTGTCCTATAGACAAATTTCCCTAAATTAATCATAGCCAAGGAGCAACGGAGTCGTCCAAGCCCGCGCCGCATCTGGAATTCTGGATCAACGTCCCGGAGCTTTGGTTCGACTACGGCTTCCAATTGGGACAGACACTCGCTGTAAAGTCGCGAGTCTACCAGTTTGCAAAACTTAAGTCACCAGGGACCATGATGGCCGAAAGCTGCGCCACCACGGCAGACTGCATCAGCGGGCTTCCTGACGAACTTCTCCTCCGCATCCTGGCCCGCCTCTGGAGCTCCGCCCAGGCTGCGCGCACCAGCGTCCTCTCTCGCTGCTGGCGCCGCGTCTGGATCAACATCCCAGATATTTGTTGGAATTATATGGGCTTGGCCCATTAAGAATAACAATAATTCCTGAAAATCTTAAAGGCCCATTCATGAGTGGTGGGAGTGCAAAGGTTTAGTCCCATATTGCTAGTGGAGGTGGATGGAGTCCAACTTATAAGGTTGGCTGCTCTAGCATCTCTTGCAAGTGTGTGGATGGGAGGAAGGAAGAACACACGCGCGCGCTCGCTCGCCTCGCCTCGCCTCGCCGGGCGGGACGGGGCGGGGCGGGGCGGGGCGGGACGGGACGTGGGCGTGGGCGTGGGCGTGGGCGTGGGCGATGGGCGAGGCCGCGCATCACCTGCGTGAGTGGTCTGCCAAAATTCGGTCTCTTGCCTTGTGGGGGCGCGGCTTCCTTTTGCACTTTCTTTTTACTATGTATTCCATATATTTAATTATAAAAACCGACATATTAATATGGTAACCGATTCGGTTGCGGGACGCCCAACCCTAGCGGTTCCCTCCTATAAATTCGTATGGGTACTGCCGCAAATCAGATCACGCAATTGCTTAGCGTTTTGCCTCTCGCTATTGTTGCGCCACCAAGTCTTCTCCATCCCAATTGTTGGCGTGCACCGGTGAACGGGAGAGCAGGTCTCCGGAACCATCGTTCTCTGTGATCCTGCACTGGGAGAGGGCGAATAAGGTTTTTGGGAAGCGCTCTGCGCAACTACTTGATCGCTTCCTCGTCTTCGTCAAGCTCGTCGCCATAGCTCATCTTCCTCGTCGTCGAGTCGGTCTTAGCCGCCGTTGTCAACAACGTGACGGTGTTGTACGTCGTCGCCACCTCCTCTACCTAGTCCAGAAGGAAACGTACGTACTCTCATCTCACACCATGTTTTCTATACTAGCTTTCGTAGTCTATTTGTCTATGATGGATGTTGCTAGTATGGTAGATGCTATGCTTTTGTTTGGCCTAATAGACCTTTTGTCTGGCCTAATAGACATGTCTAGATTTTACGTAGACTTGTCTAGTTCATCATGTAATCTGTTAATCATATTTATAATTTATTTTTGGATTAATATAAAACTAAAAGTGCTAATTTATCCAACAATTCAAAAATCTTATTGTAGACATATTAGTTTTATGGCTGGATTTGTCGATGCACTGAGGCCAGAGAAATTCACTGGCGTACACTTCAAAAGATGGCAAGTGAAAGTCACTATGTGGCTTACTGCCATGAATGTGTTCTAGATGTCCACTGATAAACCTGAAGGCGATCTCACTGCAGATCAGGAAAAGGCCTGGAGTGAAGCCAACACAATATTCTTGGGCGCTGTTATTGGAGTTTTGGTAGATCGTCTTCAGGACGTCTACACCCATCATACAGTCGCAAAGGATATGTGGGACGCTCTGATCACTGACTATGGTGGTTCAGATACTGGCGCTGAACTGTATGTCATTGAGCAGTACCATGATTTTAAGATGGTATATGGCAAATCTGTCATCGCGCAGGCTCATGAGATACAATGCATAGTGAAGGACCTCGAATTGCATAAGATCGTCGTACCTGAGAAGTTTGTGTCTGGGGGCATTATTGCCAAATTGCCTCCAACTTGGAGGGATTTTGCCACTACTCTTAAACACAAGAGGACGAACATATCTGTCTCAGATTTGATCGCATCTCTTGATGTTGAGGAGAAAGCTCGTGAGAAGGATGGACGTTCTAAAGTTAACGAGAGAAACACTATTACCAATATGGTGCATCAACCACAACAGTCTCATGACAGTGGTGGTAAGGTCAAGGGCAAGAACAATAAGCCTAAGCAGACCACTACCTTCAAGAAGAAGAACAAGGAGAAGGGAGCATGCTTTGTTTGCGGTTCTAATGGGCATTGGGCAAAGAAGTGTCCAGAACGTAAAGGAAGGAATGCTCCACAGCAGAAGTCTGCGAACATGGTGACCAGTGCTGGAGAAAATAGTGGGTATGGTAATTTACCATATGTTTTTTCTGTATTTCAATCTACTTGTTGGTAGCTTGATACAGGTGCTAATGTTCATGTTTGTGTTGATGCCTCTTTGTTTACTTCTTACCAGGTCGCCCGGGATTCCTCCATCCTAATGGAGAATGGGTCACATGCTTCTATTCATGGTGTTGGCACGGTCGAGCTGAAGTTCACTTCGGGGAAGATTGTTCAATTGAAGAACGTACATCTTGTCTCTTCTATCAAGAAGAATCTCGTTAGTGGCTCCCTTTTATGTAGAGATGGTTTTAAGGTAGTGCTAGAGTTGAATAAAGTTGTCGTTTCTAAGAATGGACAATTTATTAGTAAAGGCTATGAGTGCGGAGGCTTGTTCCACTTTTCCCTTTCAGATTATTGCAATAAGTCTGTGAACTATATTTGTGATGGTGTTAATGAGAGTGATGCTAGTGTTTGGCATTCACGTTTATGTCATCTAAATTTTGGTTCTATGCCTCGACTATCCAGCTTGAATTTAATTCCGAATTTTTCCATTGTTAAAGGTTCTAAGTGCTCAAGTTGTGTGCAATCTAAACAACCTTAAAAGCCTCACAAGGCTGCAGAGGAGAGACACTTGGCACCACTAGAACTTATATATTCATATCTTTGTGAAATGAATGGTATATTGACTGAGGGTGGAAAAAGATATTTCATGACTTTGATTGATGATGCGACTAGATATTGCTATGTTTATGTGTTAAAAATGAAAGATAAGGCTCTAAACTAGTTTAAAATTTATAAGGCTGAAGTTGAAACTCAACTAGAGAAAAAGATCAAAAGAATTAGATCCGATCGTGGTGGCGAGTTTTTTTCAAATGAGTTTGATTTATTCTATGCGGAACATGGTTTGATACATGAGAGAACGTCTCCCTATTCACCCTAATCAAATGGGGTTGCTGAAAGAAAGAATCGCACCTTAACTGACTTGGTTAATTCCATGTTAGACACAGCTGGATTATCTAAGGCATGGTGGGGGGAGGCTTTATTGACATCATGTCATGTCCTAAATAGAGTTCCCATGAAGAATAAGGAAAAGACTCCATATTAGGAATGGATTGGTAGAAAGCCATCACTCTCTTACTTACACACATGGGGTTGTTTGACCAAAGTTAACGTGCCAATTAACAAGAAGCGTAAGTTGGGACCTAAAACTGTGGATTGTATCTTTCTTGGATATGCTCATCATAGCATTGCCTATAGATTTTTAGTGGTTAAATCAGAGGTGCCTGATGTTCATGTTAATTCATTAATGAAGTCTCGTGATGTTACTTTCTTTGAAAACATATTTCCTATGAAAGATTTACATAGCATTTCTAGATTATCTTCTGATGTGATTGCTGAAACTACTCCTGAACCTAGTGCATTTTCTGATTATGCTGAACAAACACTTGAACCAATCCATAAGGAGATTGACAGTGAAGCTCCTAGGAGGAGCAAGAGACAAAGGACTGCAAAGTCTTTTGGTGATGATTTTACTGTTTATCTTGTGGATGACACTCCTAGAACCATTTTAGAGGCATATGCATCTTCTGATGCAGATGACTGGAAAGAAACTGTCCATAGCGAGATGGACTCTATTCTTTCTAATGAAACTTGGGAAGTTATCGATAGACCATATGGTTGCAAACCTGTGGGTTGCAAGTGGGTGTTCAAGAAAAAGCTTAAGCCTGATGGTACTATTGACAAGTATAAGGCTCGGGTTGTGGCCAAGGGTTATACCTAGAAAGAAGGCGAAGACTTCTTTGACACTTATTCACCTGTTGCTAGATTGACCACAATTCGTGTATTACTTGCTCTGGCTGCCTCACATGGTCTTATCGTTCATCAGATGGACGTTAAGACAACTTTCCTTAATGGAGAGTTGGATAAGGAAATCTACATGGATCAGCCTGATGGGTTTGTAATAAAGGGTCAAGAAGACAAGGTGTGTAAGTTGTTGAAGTCTTTGTATGGTCTGAAACAAGCTCCTAAGCAGTGACATGAGAAATTTGTAATAACACTTTTAGCAGCAGACTTTTTAGTCAATGAGGCTGATAAATGTGTATACTACCGCCATGGTGGGGGTCAGGGAGTTATACTGTGCTTGTATGTTGATGACATACTCATCTTTGGAACAAATCTTGACGTGATCAATGAGGTCAAGACTTTTCTGTGCTAAAGTTTTGATATGAAGGATCTGGGTGAGGCTGATGTTATCTTGAACATCAAGCTAATCAAAGGAGAGAATGAGATTACTCTTATGCAATCTCATTATGTTGAGAAGCTCTTGAACCATTTTGGTTACAAGGACAACAAGCCTTCTCCAACACCTTATGATCCCAGCTTGATCCTTCGAAAGAATAAGAGAATTGGTCGAGACCAATTAAGATATTCTCATATTATTGGATCACTTATGTATTTAGCGAGTGCTACTAGGCCTGACATCTCGTTTGTTGTGAGCAAACTGAGCCGGTTTACTTCTTGTCCGGGAGATGATCATTGGCGTGCACTTGAGTGGGTAATGCACTACCTAGTTGGTACTATGGATTATAGAATTCATTATTCTGGATATCCAGCAGTGCTAGAGGCTATAGTGATTCCAATTGGATATCTGATGCTGACGAGCTGTATGCCATGAGTGGATATGCATTTACTCTTGGTGGTGCTGCTGTTTCATGGAGATCATGTAAACAGACCATCTTAACGAGGTCTACCATAGTAGCAGAGCTTACCGCACTGGATACAGCTACAGTTGAGGCCGATTGGCTACGTGAGCTCTTGATGGACTTGCCTATTGTCGAGAAACCTGTGCCGATAATCCTCATGAATTGTGACAATCAAACTGTGATAGTCAAAGTGAATAATTCTAAGGACAATATGAAGTCATCAAGACATATTAAGAGACGTTTGAAGTCTGTCAGGAAAGTAAGAAACTCCGGAGTCATATCAGTAGAATATATTTCAACTGGTGAGAACCTGACAGATCAATTCACCAAGGGGCTGTCACGTAACGTGATAGACAGTGCATCGAAGGAGATGGGTATGAGACCCATATGTGCTATTCCATAGTGGTAACCCAACCTATGTGATCGAAGATCCCCTGAAGTAGGACCTGAGAAGAACAAGCTATTGGTTAGCATGAAAGTAACCTTTTTGTGATCCACTCAAGAAGCGATGCATTACTCTCGATATTTGTATGGCAGATTAGTTATTGCCTTAATGTATTCAGTTGGTTATAAATAGCGAAGATGTTGTTCTACAGAACATTCTTGAATGAATACACCTATATGAGCCCGATTGTTGTAAGGTTGCAATCTGTGAGATTTGGGTGATCTCTATTAAGCTCATGAGAGATCAAGGGTGTATGACCTATATGCTCCACCCGCGGAGAAGTCTATTGGAGGTCTAGTATCAGTTATGACAGTGAGTGAAACTTATTTGCACAAAACTTGCAATTCAAGGCGTGGTCCATTGTTCAAGTTGTGAATGAGTGTAGCTTATTGTTCTAGGTGGAAGTTCAACTTAACAGTCTCCACTAAAAATACTGGTATATTAAACAACAGTAGGGTGAGACAAAGTCTAGCTGGGACTTTGAGATCTGGTGGATGATTGTTGGAATTATATGGGCTTGGCCCATTAATAATAACAATAATTCCTAAAAATCTCAAAGACCCATTTATGAGTGGTGGGAGTGCAAAGGTTTAGTCCCACATTGCTAGTGGAGGTGGATGGAGTCCAACTTATAAGGTTGGCTGCTCTAGCATCTCTTACAAGTGTGTGGATGGAAGGAAGAACACACGCGCGCGCTCGCTCGCCTCGCTGGGCCGGGCCAGGCCGGGCCGGGCGGGGCGGGGCATGGGCGATGGGCGTGGCCGCGCATCACCTGCGTGAGTGGTCTGCCGAAATTTGGTCTCTTGCCTTGCGGGGGCGCGACTTCCTTTTACACTTTCTTTTTGCTGCGTATTCCATATATTTAATTATGGAAACCGACGTATTAATATGGTATCCGACTCAGTTGCAGGACGCCCAACCCTAGCGGTTCCCCCCCTTTAAATATGTACGAGTACCGCCGCAAATCAGATCATGTAATCGCTTAGGGTTTTGCCTCTCGCTACTGTTGCGCCGCCAAGTCTTCTCCATCCTGATTGTCGGCGTGCACCGGCGAATGGAAGAGCAGGTCTCCGGAACCACCGTCCTCTGTGATCCTGCACCGGGAGAGAGCGAATAAGGTTTTTGGGAAGCGTTGTGCGCGACTGCTCGATCGCTTTCTCGTCTTCGTCAAGCTCATCGCCACGGCTTGTCTTCCTCGTCATCGAGTCGGTCTCAGCCGCCATCATCAACAACATGACGATGTTGCACGTCGTCACCGCCTCCTCTACCCAGTCTAGAAGGAAACGTACATACTCTCATCTCACACCATATTTTTCATACTAGCTTTTGTAGTCTATTTGTCTATGATGGATGTTGCTAGTATGGTAGATGCTATGCTTTTGTCTGGCCTAATAGACCTTTTGTCTGGCCTAATAGACCTGTCTAGATTTTGCGTAGACTTGTCTAGTTCATCATGCAATCTGTTAATCATATTTATGATTTATTTCTGGATTAATATAAAACTAAAAGTGCTAATTTATCTAACAAGATTAGCCTCGACTACGACTTCCAACTGGACTCCCCGACCCGGGTGCCTGACCACGTGGACGCCGCCCTGGACTCTTGCTCTGCCGCCGCCGTCAGTCGCCTAGAGATCATCATGCCATACGACCACCACTCCCCGGTAATTGCGTCTCGCGGTGGTGCCGCTTCGCCTCCCAGCGACTTGCAGGCGAGCTCTGGCTCTCGCTGGTCAACTGCAGTAGCCGCAGGGAGGACGATGACTATATACGCTACCACATATGCTGGCATTTTTGGACTGAAAATTTCACTATTGGGGGTATTCTGGAAATATTTTTTTGGTTTCAATATCTTTTCATGCTGTGGTTAATTATTGCAGGCAACAAAAAAATACAAGAGGTTTCTGGAAAACATAAGCAAACTTGCCAAGTGTAACGTCTTGGCAGTTCAACTCAAAGGAAGATGCCACGCTTTAAAACCAATCATGCTACAGGTTCTGAGCAAATGTACCCGTATAAGCAAGCTTTCGGTGGATTTGTTGACTAATTGGGAGGTATGTTTGTGAGCTTTTTTTAAGTTTGCAAGAATCTTAAAGCAACATACTTATTAATTTTTAATTATTGATTTCCTCAATTATGGATCAACCCTACCCATTAAATCCAGGTTCGAAGCCCTGCTGAGCCCACTCAAGGTGGGAAACCGGATCAAACTAAATGCTCCTTTTCCAGACTGCGCATTTCCTCCTTCCTTCTCCGCTCTCTTCCTCCTCGGCGGCAGGGACAGTATTGGCCGGCAAGGACCTGCTTCACTGATACGTGGCGACGTCGACACTCATCATCTAGCAGCAGAAGTTGAAGGCTGCGGTGGCGTCTGTAGATTGGAATAGCTTGGGATGCCCAGCAGGGTCCCGGTTCCCTTGATTATATAAGGATTACACAACAAGAGTTACAATCGTAACCTATTCGGTCACCAGAAATATGGAGGCGCAGCTCCGTGGAATTAGAAAGAATCCTACTTGAATTAGAGATAACCTTCTATCTTTAACACCCCCCCCCCCCCCCCCCCTCAATCTGGACTTCGTGAAACTAAGTTCAGATTGGCCTTGAGATGATGAAATGCAGGAAACGGTAGAGGCTTCGTTAAGATGTCAGCAATTTGATCTTTGGATGAAATGAACCGAACTTCTAGCTGACGAGAAGTGACACGCTCTTGAACAAAATGATAGTCAACTTCAACATGCTTTGTTCGACGATGAAAAATAGGATTTGCCGACAGATAAGTTGCCCCAGTATTGTCACACCATAAGCTTGGTGGTCGAGGTTGATCAATACCTAGTTCTCGTAACAAAACCTGAATCCAAATTACTTCTGCAGTAGCATTCGCAACAGCTTTATATTCAGCCTCCGTGCTAGAGCGAGATACTGTTGGTTGTTTACAAGAACTCCATGAAACAAGATTGCCACCAAATAATATTGCATAACCCCCTGTGCTGCGACGATCATCAGGGTCACCTGCCCAATTGGCATCAGAAAGTGCACTCAACAGAGAAGAGCCAGTCCGAGTGATGCATAGTCCAAGTTGAGTCGTGGCATGTAAGTAACGAAGAATTCGTTTCACTGTTGCCCAATGAGCCGATGTTGGTGCTGACATAAATTGACAAACATGATTGACAGAGAAGGATATGTCAGGGCGAGTCAACGAGAGATATTGCAAGGCACCAACCACGCTCCTATATCTGGTCGCACCATTAGGTAATAGAAGTTCACTAGCCATCCGTGTTAATTTGTCATTAGGAAGCATAGGCGTTGGCACACCATTAGAAGAATGCATATTGGTGCACTTTAGAAGATCCTGAATATACTTGTGCTGAGTAAGAAGCAATCCAGTTGGAGTGTGATGAACCTAAATGCCAAGAAAATAAGCAAGTGGACCAAGATCTTTGATAGCAAAATTCACCTGGAGTTGACTAAGGAGACGATCCGTAGCTGACGGTGATGAGCTAATAATAATAATATCATCAACATATATGAGAATATACATTTGAACACCTCCTTTGTTGAAAATAAATAGCAAAACATCAGCTTTAGATGTCTGAAAACCCAACTGAATGAGAGTGTTGCTGAGGCGCGAGAACCAAGCGCAGGGAGCCTGCTTAAGACCATATAGAGATTTGTCTAACTTGCATATATGTTGTGGAAACTCAGAATTCACAAAACTTGGAGGCTGCTTCATGTACACGTCTTCATCAAGGTGACCATGTAAGAATGCATTCTGGATGTCAATCTGTCGAAAAGACCAACCTCGAGAAATAGCAAGAGACAACAGAACTCGAATAGTGGTAGGTTTAACCACTGGACTGAATGTGTCATCATAATCAACCCTATATTGCAGCTTAAATCCTTTTGCAACAAGTCAAGCTTTATACCGATCAATCAAGTCATCTGCCTTTCGCTTGATTTTAAAAATCCACTTACAGTCGACGATATTGAGGCCCGGACACGATGGCACAAGATGCCATGTCTTATTCTTCTCCAGTGCCTGAAACTCAACTTGCATAGCAGCATACCAAAGTGGATTAGCCATAGCAACAGTGTGAGAAGTTGGTTCATCACCTGACGTGCGAACTGCAGAGTATGTTACTGTGCCATCGGTACGAATTTTAGGTTGCCGGATATTGTTACACAATCTTGTGCCATACTGATGTTGAGCAGCACCTGTAGTCGGATCGGGCTCTGGCACAGAGTCTTGTGCTGATGGGTCTGAGATAGCAGACGAGACTGGAACAGCAGCAGGCGCTCCAGTTGATGTGATCACCTGCGATGTCTCGACCCGTGGACAAGCATCCCGGTTCGGAGAGGGAGATGACAACTCCTGCATAGGCGTGACACGAGGCAAAGCCGGAGACGCCAAGTCACACGCAGGGGTAGTCGCAACAGGATCCATTGCAGGAGGCATCGATGCTGATGAAGACTCACACGGAAACACACCAGTGTTGGTTGCGCCAATGTTCCCTGTATGCACAGAATTAACAGGCAACAAACTATACACATGATCCATGTCAATATTAACACTGCCACTATGAGATGCTGAGGAGGCAACGTTGGATGAAGGATGGTTGGAGAAAGGAAACATAGTCTCATCAAAGATGACATCACGAGAGACATACACACAACCGGACTCCATATCCAAACATTTATATGCTTTATGAAGAGAACTATAACCAATGAAGACACAAGGCTTGGACCGAAAAGACAGTTTATGTCAATTGTACAGGTGAAGATGTGGCCAGCAAGCACAATCAAAGGTGCGCAACATGTTGAAATTTGGTGGAGTTTTAAAAAGACGTTGTAAAGGACATAAAATATCAATGACATGAGTAGGCAAGCGATTAATGAGATAAGTGGCAGTTAAGAAAGCTTCATGCCAAAATTTAATTGGCATGCTGGAATGAGCTAATAGGGCAAGGCCGGTTTCAATGATATGACGGTGTTTGCGCTTAGCAGAACCGTTTTGTTGATGGGTATGGGGGCAAGAAACTTGATGTGCAATGCCTAGGGAGCGAAAAAATTGATTATGCATTTTCTGATACTCCCCACCCCAATATGATTGAACATGTTTAATCTTTGCATCAAGGAGTCATTCTATATGGGCTTGAAACTCAACAAAGATGCGTTGAGTGTCAGTACGATCATGCATTAAATAGATCCAAGTAAATTTGCTAAAATCATCAATAAAACTGATATAGTACTTATAACCACCAACAGATGATGGGGCAGGCCCCCAAACATCAGAAAAAATAAGTTGTAGTGGAGCAGTAGAACGATGAATCGTAGAACTATAAGGAAGTTGATAACTTTTAGCTAATTGACATGCATTACAAACTGATGAACTAGACTCATTGACACACGGAAGATTATGAAGACTCAAAATAGACCTAACAACTTGGGTAGATGGATGGCCAAAACGAGCATGCCATTAACTCAGCCGCACCTTGACGCTAACATGAGCTTGACTGATAGCCTCGACATCGGATGGCTTAATGGGATAAAGGCCGGACTCAGACTTTCCTGCCAGGAGCAACTGCTTCATTGCGCGATCCTTGATAAGAAAATGAGAAGGATGAAATTCAAAGTAAACATTATTATCATGAGATAATTTTGAGACAGATAAAAGGTCTTTAGAAATTTCAGGAACATGAAGAACATTATCAAGTGCGAGAGGACGAGTAGCAGTATTAATAGAATAAGAACCAGTATGCATAATTTGCAAACCTGTTCCGTTGCCGACTTGCACTGTTTCACCTCCATGATATTGTTCGCGCACAACAAGATGGTCTAGATCACTGGTAATGTGATCTGTTGCCCCCGTGTCATTATACCAATTCGGATCAACATTGTATGAAGATGTAGCAGCCAACCCCGCATATGGTGGTTCCTCCTGGTATGACTCATCCATGCGATACCAGCACTTGATCGCGGTGTGGGAGCGAAGACCACATATTTGACACCGAGGGCGGGTGGCGCGATCATAACCTTGAGGTGGAGCCTGACTGCCGTGGCTTCTGTTGGGACCAGGAGAGCCACGACCACGATTAGGGTTAGGTGTGCCATGACCATGAGGACTGCCACGACCATGCGGGAACTGTGAAGTGCCGCGGCCAGCAAAATTTGCAGTAGAGCCCACATTGACTCGAGCTTCCTCTTGATACTTCAATTGTCGTGCTTCAAACGCCATCAGGTAGGCATAAACATCATCAAGAGTGAGGGCCTCAGACTTGGTTGTTATGGAGGTGACAAACGGATCATATGTCGGGCCAAGTCCAGCCAGCAGGTATGCAATTACTTCATCATCACGTAGGGGAGCATCGGCAGCAGCCAACTCAGAGGCCATGGTCTTGATCTTGTGAAAATAATCTGCAGCAGACAGGTCACGCTTCTTGGTTGTGGCGAGCTCAACTCGCACTTGGACAGATCGGGCGCGTGTAGAGGAAGAAAACATGCGCCGAAGAGTATCCCAGGCTTCTTGAGCGGTCATGGCAGAGACAACATCTTGGAGAATATCTTCTGTCATCGACGAGAGTAGTCCGCTAAGGACTTGTTGATCTTGATCGTACCACCTGTCATATGCAGGGTTAGGCACGAGGTCGGCACCCTCGGCAGTTGACGATGCAACTAGCTTCAGAGGAGATAGCCCATAAGCTTCATGCTCCGCAGATACGGGAGGAGCTGGGTGCGCCATAGGAGATAATTTGTCTTGGTGAGGCGAATTGTGACAGCGTGATGGAGAGGGATAGAGGCAAAGGTTGTAGCAGAGGAGAAGCTTGTAAAGGCGGCGGAGGTGGTAGAGGAGGACGACGAGGAAGTCATCGTCTAAAAAATTTTCCTTGGCTCTGTTACCATGTAGATTGGAATAGCTCGGGATGCCCAGCAGGGTCCCGGTTCCCTTGATTATATAAGGATTACACAACAAGAGTTACAATCATAACCTATTCGGTCACCAGAAATATGGAGACGCAGCTCCGTGGAATTAGAAAGAATCCTATTTGAATTAGAGATAACCTTCTATCTTTAACAGCGTCAACACTTCCCTGATTCCTGCCTCGGCGTAACGCCTTTTTGCCTTGTGTGTCGATCGGCGCTGAGGAGAGCAAGGGAGTCGAGTTTTTGCCTTGCGTGTCGATCGGCGCTGAGGAGAGCAAGGGAGTCGAGTTTTTGCCTTGCGTGTCGATCGGCGCTGAGGAGAGCAAGGGAGTCGAGTCGGCGGCAACGACCTGGCCCATCTCGATCACCCTGTTGTGCCATGACTACTACTAGCAGTCTGCTCGTGTCCCTTGTCTGCCGATGTTAATGAAGAGCGCCAGATTGGCTAGTTCCTCTATCTGGAACCTTAGGTCCCCATTGCAAAATTGCAGCATGGAGTACTCTCTCCTTGCATTAGCACTGCAACCTAATGCACGCCAGTTGTTAGAAACTCCTCTCTAGTCAGTGTTGGATGCAGCATCTCTCACCTGGTCATTCAAACTACACTAGATGTTTATGGGAGGTCGTTCCCTGGTTCCAGTTGTTTAGTAGGGTCAGGATAATGTCATGGGTTGTTGATAATGATATTGTAATTTAGTCTGTGCATGAACATTGATATATTTTGGTTTGATGGCTCAACTGATATAATGGATGTTAGTTTGATGGCTCAACATGTTATAACAACACCTGTACTGATATAATGGATGTTAGTTGACCATGAATAAAAGGTGCAGTAGGAAATCGATCACTTGTCTCTTGTTAATTATTTTGATTCTAGGAGCCCTGTGTCTTCAATTTGTCATCACCATCGGACAGATTTCAACTAATTTTCAGACTATCTAAAGGCAACAGATTTGCCCAGAATTTTGTGGTGACCATTGTAGATATTATATTCCAAATAGAGCCCATAAGAGCAACCAAATACAGATTTCAAGGGCATCAGAGATACAAAGATATGGGGAGGAATAAGGTACCAAGTGTTCAGTACACACGATTCTAGAAAAGAGGTGTTTAGTACACACATGTGCATGACAACTTGCTGCTTGAATTGCATATAGATCACTCAAGCAAAATTCTATAACTGATGAAGAGCAGTTACCGACAGTACAGGCAACCAAAGCAACACAGGTGTATTTTCTGAAAAGATTCAGTGAGCATCTCAAGTTTTAAACGAACTGGACAACAACACCCATGTATCAAAATTCAGGCAACATACTAATTCCAACTATCAAAAAAATTTGTCTTTTTTTCTCCAGGTATAATCCTACATCCGTTCTGTTAATGGCCCAACTTCTCCTATCTGCATCTGAACACTTGCTACCTGCTGAACTCTACTTGCCATATCCATAAGCATAACCACGTGTTTCTGACCTGCTGAAAACAAAGAAACAATTATAAGCATTCACGACTAGACATCAAGTATGACACACTGAGGATAACAAGTTTCGGACTCTCGGTCCTCTCATCACCGATCAACGAGCAAGAGAGGCACCACCGCAGCGAGGCAGGAATCAAAGCCGCGCCTGCCGCCTTCGACTTTTGCTGTCGGGCGATAAGTGTCGCCGCCACCACAGATCGGCGGAGGAGGTCGCCGTAGGCCAATGTCGTCTCGTTGAGAAGGAGGAGAACGGAGTGAATACACGAATCTAGGAGATGAGTTTTTTCAGTTCGATCCGATTTCCCCATCTTGACCATGGGCTCAGTTGGGCTTCGGGTCTGGATTCAATGGATAGGGTCAGACCTGTGATTAAGGGAATTAATAATTGAAAATTAATTAATTCACTGCTTTAAGATTCATGCAAATTTAAAAAGAGCTCCACCGGAGCATTTCTCTTATTAATATTGTTCAGATATTCACCATGTTGTCCTCTTCATATCGATGTCCTCAATTAGTAGCACTGAATATTAAATGGTATAAATATACAATTTGGTTTAATCAATCAACACTAGATGTTCCATTCCATGTTTACAGATTTCTTGACATATATGTCAGAACTACAGATTGTTCTTCCACTTCTAGGAGAAGATATGGTGTATGATCCACAAAACCTTGCAAATTGTCTTGTAGATGAAATATTTCTTGTATTGAGTTACATTTATTATTTCACAGGATAATAAGCCATGTGACACCGTGGGATGCCCGTGCAGTTGGACCGAGAGTTCTGAGACCGAAAACATTATGTTGGATTCGCTCAGAAAGGTGGAAATAAAAGGTTATGGAACTGCAGATCATAACTTGGAAATTGTGAGAATATTGTGTGGGTGTAATGTGACATTATACAACAGGGTCACAATTACGGTATCAGAAGCTAAACAAAAAGACTACATAGGTCAGAAGATAAGTACCATTTGCCCTCCAAGTAACGGAGTACTTTTCCATATAGAGTCATGAGTTCGCCAATGGGGCTTCATCCGTGGAGCTCACAGCTGCATTGCAAAGACAAAAAGAGTTCAGGGCCAATTTATAAGAGTGTCTTCATGAAAGAAATATGAAACCTTTTATATTAGGATTAGGACATCTTTTCCTACAGTTTTCATTGCACTACCTGTAGTTTGTCTACAAATATATATGTTTCATCAATCATTGATAGTTTATCCAGTATGGATTAGTATTCATCAATCGTTGATAATCGATCCAGTATATGGATTGGTACCTTCTCCTATAGTGTTAGCAAATATAGACAACACTGTAAAGTTTTCTACAAGTGCATATGGGCGGAACTGCAGATTGGTGGCAGGGATTTTTTTTAGACAATGGAATACAGGTTTCCAGCTTTTTGCAAGAATTGCATACAGCCACCATTTGCCCATTATTACAGAATTGTGCGCCCTTAGCGTAACAAAAGGATAGATAAAAATTATAAACACAGCCTATGCCTCGTTGGTCATCCATTCTTTGCGAAGATGCTCATGGCCATCACCTCCAGCAATTTGCATGTTTCTACAACGGCGTCCCTGTGGATTTCCTTTTGTAAGAGTCTCCAATGGCAAAGCCAGTATGTCACCTTGGAAATAGCCTGCATAAGAGAGATCATTGGTGTTTTGTCAAAGACTATCATTCCGACATAACCATATTGACCAAAACCTGGCTGCCACACCAACAAGTATCAAACGTTTTTCTTTTCCTCCCCAAGATGTTAACCAATTTCGAGCCATGCATATGTGGCACGGATATATGAAAGAAAGAAAAATAGACTAACACACCAAAGGCAGAATAGAATTTTATTAGGGCATTCCCCGCTGCCTTTTTGTGCAAAATATAGAGATTTCTGACTGTTACAAAAAACTAACAATTCAGGCTTCAAGAAAAATACTGGTTTTACTTAAATATAAGTTAGTTGGGGTATCCAGATTTAGGAGTAATAAGGATACAACAAGATTTAATACATGTTGGGCCAGAGTATCTGCCACAATCCCAATCAACAATTCTTAAAGTCAAATTTTAGGAATACACCACAAAATTATTCTTCCAACAAATCTAATATTTACACTAAATTTTGACACACCCAAACAAACGAAACTCGGTTGCCACATGTAGCTCATATTTTAGGACTCCCAAGTCCAAATCATAAAATCTTTTCATATAGTGATGTTAGGGTCCACAAAACAAGTTTTTTTTTGACATGGATAGATTTAGAAGTATTTGATGACAATCATATATTGAGAACTATTGAATGACACAATTGTTTTACTCCGTATATATTTTTTTAAAAACTTGTAATCTAGTTTTTTTGTAGTCTTTTTTTACATATCTGTTGAAGATGTTCTAATACCAACATGGGCATAGACATTGATACATTGAGAGTGTCCTGGTTTCCGATCATTGACGGATAGCTCAAGCACGTACAACAAAGACAAGGGGGTCATCCAAATTCCGAAGCTGATTCAAAGATACTAGGTTTTTTTTTTGAGGGGAATTCAGAGATACTAGTGAAAGGAAGGATTAGATTACTGGAGAAAACAATTCTGTGAACCCATGGGAATATAGCGTAGACAGCGCAGCTGAGTCCCAGGTCCAATAGAATTTTCACCCAGCCCACTGGACGCAAGAATGCCACGGACTTGCATCGGGTAAGACTGCCCAACAAACATTGCCATTCGGCAGGACCGCCCAAAAAACTTTCCCAGGCCCAGGGAGGCAGTACGCCAACGCCCTAGCATACCAATGCATTCCAGAACCAATTCTGTACGCTGCCGCTGAAAGCATCATAACCTTTGGGGCTGGTAGGTGGGGAGTGGGGCAATGGCGACGACAGAAGCCCAATTTTGGGACCTACCGGTGAGTTTTGACAAGAGGCCCAACAGGTCTAGCCGAAGTTGCTAGGCAGCTCAATCGAGCGTGCCGTCATCTATCTCCACGCCGCAGATTGCAGCTAAGGGAAAGGGAACCATGGTGGCGCCCGCGGAGCTCGACGTAGGTCATCATGGACCGCATCAGCGGGTTCCCTGACCACCTCATCCTCTGCATCCTGACCTGCCTCCAGAGCACCACCCAGGCTGCGCTCACCAGCGTCTCCATATTGGGCAACGTCCCAGAGATTAGCCTCGACTACGGCTTCCCACCGTACTCCCCTCTGTCCTGATACTTGACCACGTCGACGCTGCCCTATCCACGTGCTCTGCGCCTCTGCGACAATCATCACATATATGATAGCCACACGGAGGATGAGCACGTGCTTCCATCGTGTCAGAGGGTTATAGACAATGAGACAATGAATCTCTTCCTAAACAACATGCATCGGTTCCTGCTACCTACCGCCGGTTTATTCTCCGCGCTGGTCACCTTGAAAATATTGTTCGCCAGGGTGAATGGCCGTGAACTGGAGGACGTCTTATATTCTTCCGATGTCCACAATTGAAGAAGCTCACTCGGTTTTGGGTTACTCCAAACTCCAAAATTTTGCTCTCGAGTCCTCTCCTGTGAGCACACCATATACGGAGATAGGCGGGAAGCCAGCCAGACCGGCACGAAACAAGCGCGCCAATGTCCGAACCTCTGGGCCTGAGTGGGCCGTCGAGCATTGGAGAGTTAGTGTGGCCCTTGAGTGGCTGGATATATGTTCTGGAGTGCGAGAGGGAAAGGAATGAGTGCGAGAGGGAAAGGAATCAACATTATTGTAAACACAACAATTACTTGCTCAATCTTACAGCTGCCTTCGGCTGAAACCTATCTCTCTCTTCCTCCCTCCGCTCCTCTGATCTCAATCTATCGATCTCTCTCTGTAGTGCGCCGCTAACATTCTGGTATCAGATTCAATGATCCATTGAACCCTATCCCTTCCACAACTCCCATCGCTCCAAGCCGGAGGCGACCGCCGACGCCATCGACGACATTGACCCCACCATCAAATTTGCCTTCTCTGAGCTGCAGAAGATGGAGTCCCACCTGGGGGACCGGATCGAAGGCCGATGCAGTGTCCTGGAGTCCCGTGTCCACGAAGCAGAGCAGAAAGCAAAGGAGTCCTTCGTCTCACTGGAGATGGCCCGATTTGAGGCAGAGGCAGAGCGCAACAGCCTCGAAAAGCAGATCGACGACATCAAGCTGGAGGTGCATTACATCAACCGCTTCTTCGAGTAGGAGTCCCTGGAAAACTCCCAGGTCAAGCCCAGCCTCTTCAGCACCAACGTGTCGGCCTCAGCACACCTATCTGGTGGAGCGCATGCCGATGGCCCATTCGGGCACCGCGATGACAAGCAATTCCAGGATCGTGAGTTTGGGGCGGCTTTCACCCACACTCATGACACGGGCAAGTGTATGAATATCGAATTCCATAATCGCAATT
This sequence comes from Eleusine coracana subsp. coracana, assembly GCA_032690845.1. Classification (NCBI taxonomy): domain Eukaryota; kingdom Viridiplantae; phylum Streptophyta; class Magnoliopsida; order Poales; family Poaceae; genus Eleusine; species Eleusine coracana. The sequence continues at coordinate 51,065,683 of CM064430.1, forward strand.
TTCAATTCTCGCATGACTATCATGGTAGAAATTTTGGGTTTGAGTCTGGGCATTCGTCTCACGGTCGGCTCCCCAAAATTCATTTTCCGTTGTTTGATGGGGATCAGCCACAGCTGTGGAAATCATGCTATGAGAGCTATTTTGAGATGTATGATGTCAATCCGTTGGTGTGGATCAAAGTGGCATCCATGCATTTCAAGGGGGTGGCTGCACAGTGGTTGCAGTAAGTGGAGAGGCGTGTGAAGAACGTTAGTTGGGACACCTTTTGGTAATGGATTCATGATCATTTTGGTCATGAGCAACATGAAGCCCACATTAGGAAGTTGTTTCATATCAAACAAACCGGGTCAGTAGCAGAGTATGTGGAGCAGTTTTCTTCCCTTGTAGACCAGCTATCTATGTATGAGGCTAATGCAGATCCCTTATATTACACCATGCGCTTTATCGATGGTTTGAAAGATGAAATTATGTCTGTTATTATGGTTCAAAGGCCTTTGGATTTGGAATCTGCTTGTGCCCTTGCTCTTGTGCAGGAAGAAGCCATAGAGTCAGGCCACCGTAAGGACTCCAAGCGCTATGAACCATCTTTCAGCCGGACGGTTTCCAAGACTGCATTACCTCTGCCAATACCTCCCAAGATTGACAAACCTCAAGGACAACCGAAGTTTGATAGTGAGCAATCGTGTAGCTTCCATAGATGACAAGATTGCCTCACTGAAAGCATATAGAAGAGCTTGAGGTTTGTGTGACAGATGTGCTGAGAAGTGGAAGCCTGGCCACAAATGTGCCTCACAGGTACAGTTACATGCAATCCAAGAAATATGGGAATTGCTACAGGATAGTTCTTCTATGTCTCTGCATTCTTCTCCACCAGATGCCACCAATGAACAAGTGTATATGGCCTTATCATCTGGGGTAGTTAATGGGCAGCAGTTAGCAAAAACTCTTCAGTTACAAGGATCCATTCAAGGCAAACTCCTGCTGATTCTGGTAGACTCAGAGAGCTCTCACACCATTTTGTCCACCAAAGCAGCTCAGGGATTATCAGGTGTGTCACCATTACAGCAGAGGATCAAGGTCCAAGTAGCAAATAGGGAACAATTATGTTGTGATAATGAATTCAGCAATATACAGAGTGGAATATTCAGGGCTACTCCTTTAGGTCCAGCTTGAAGGTGCTTTCATTACCCTGTTATGACATGGTGTTAGGTATAGATTGGTTGGCCCAATTCAGTCCTATGAAAGTGGATTGGACTCACAAGTGGCTTAACATACCTTACAAGGGTACTCATGTGTTGCTGCAAGGCATTCTTCCTAGTATTCCTGTGAATACATTGGTGGAAGTATTTCTAGTGGATGATTGTCAGGAATCAGATAGTGCAAACGCAGCATTACCACCAGTTGTTATGGAGTTGCTTCAAGAATTTGATGAACTATTTCAAGAGCCTAAGGATCTGCCTCCAAGTAGGGGATGTGATCACTCCATACCTCTGATTCCAGGAGCCAATCTGGTCCATGTGCGCCCCTATCGGTATCCACCAGCTTTGAAAGATGAGATAGAAAGGCAGGTGGATGAGATGTTGAAGTTGGGAGCTATCCAGGAAAGTTCAAGTGCATTATCTTCCCCAGTACTATTGGTGAAAAAGAAGGATAAATCTTGGTGCTTTTGTGTGGATTATCGTTATTTGAATGCACTCACCAAGAAAAGCAAGTACCCAGTCCCAATTTTTGATGAGTTGATGGATGAATTGGCCCATGCAAAATGGTTCAGCAAGCTGGATCTCAAATCAGGATATCATCAGATATTGTTGAAACCAGAAGAGGAATCTAAAACAGCATTTCAAACACATAGAGGCCATTATGACTTCAGTTCTGAGAAAGTGTGCTCTAGTATTTTTTGATGACATCTTGGTGTACAGCTCATCATTAGAGGACCATGTGGTACACCTCAGACAGGTACTGCAATTGTTATTACAAGACCACTGGAAGGTCAACCTCAAGAAATGTGTTTTTGCTCAGAACAAGATAACATATTAGGGTCATGTTCTTAGTGAGCAAGGCATTGCTACATATCCAGACAAGATTGATATAATCAAGCACTGGCCAATACCTCAAAACATCAAGGAATTAAGAAGTTTCCTGGGTCTCATAGGTTATTACAGGAAATTCATCCAACACTTTGGCAGCATCAGAAAATGTCTTACTGAGCTGTTGAAGAAAAATGTCTTGTTTACTTGGACTGAAGAGCATACTCAAGCATTTCTAGTCCTTAAGGAAGTTTTGATCACAACACCAGTCCTGATTGTACCAGATTTTAATAAACCATTTGCAGTGTATATAGATGCTTCAGCTACAGGTATTGGGGCTGTGTTATCTCAACAGGAGCATCCTTTGGCTTTTCTGAGTAAGGCCCTCGGTCCTAAGAATCAAGGTTTATCTACTTATGAAAAAAGAATACCTTGCTATCACCATGGCTTTAGCCCAGTGGCGATCTTACCTTCAGTTGGCTGAATTCATCATCTTCACTGGCCATACAAGTTTGGCTCAACTGAACGAGCAATGCCTGAATACTATATGGCAAAAGAAAGTTTAGTCCAAGTTGGCAGGATTGCAGTACAAGATAGTGTACAAGAAGGACACTGATAATGGAGCTGCTGATGCTTTGTCCCGCACTCATCATGCCTCAATGAATTCACTATCTGTGTGTCTCAATGCATTCTGGTGTGGCTCCAAGAAGTGTTGGATGGGTATCAAAAAGATCAGTACACTCTTGGTTTGCTAGCCAAACTAGCCATTAATGATAAGGTTGTGCCCCAGTTCACTCTAAAGGATGGACTGTTGAGATACAATGGCAAAATTCGGATTGGACATAACAATCCACTTCAGCTCAAGCTTATATCCGCATTACATGATACTGCAGTGGGAGGTCACTTAGGGGTACCAGTCACTTACCAGAAGTTGAAGCAGCTATTTGCTTCGCCAAATATGAAAGCAATGGTCAGAGACTTTGTTCAATCGTGCACCATATGCCAACAAGAAAAACCAGAGCGATGTAAGTACCCTGGACTACAACAACCTTGTCATTGGATTTCATTAAGGGTCTTCCTATTTCTAGGTCTGCCAACTATATTCTAGTAGTGGTTGATAAATTTTCAAAGTATAGCCATTTTTTACCACTGAAACACCCATATACTACTCTCACTGTGGCTAAGCTGTTTGTGGACAATATTTACAGATTACATGGTATGTCTGCAGCCATAATATCTGATAGAATAAGACTTTACCAGTCGACTATGGCAATACTTGTTTTCCCTTACTAACCCCAAATTGCACATGAGTACTTCTTATTATCCGCAATCGGATGGTCAAGCAGAGCGTGTTAACCAATGCTTAGAAACATTCTTGAGATGCTTTGTTCATGCTTGTCCAACAAAATGGAAGGATTGGTTGTTGTTGGCTGAATTCTGGTATAATACTAGTTGGCATTCAGCATTGAATCATTCACCCTTTGAGGTGCCTTATGGCCAGCAACCAAGGTATTTTGGGATTTCTAGTACTGCTACTCAACCACCTGGTGAATTGAGTTCATGGTTAAAGGAAAGAGAATGCATGACCAAATTAATTCAGCAACATCTAGCTCGAGCTCAACAAAGAATGAAGCATCAAGCTGACAAAAACAGGGTGGACAGAGAATTTCAGGTAAATGATATGTTTTTTTTTCTGAAATTGCAACCATATGTGCAGACTTCGGTAGCAGTGCGTGCTAATCACAAGCTGGCATTCATGTATTTCGGTCCTTTCAAGATTGCGGAGAAAATTGGGGCCGTGGCGTGGGCCAGGGACCATGCACGCTATCCTTCAAAGCTCGCTTGCCAACTCTACCCTCCAAAGCTAGAGTGACCGGCCTGCGCTACCAGGCTCGACAGAATATTAGTGAAATAATAGGCTCTTGCCTATTATTTGACTAATGTAATTAATTTTTATCTTCTAATAACTTTAGCACCAGATGCAAAATATTTTTTAAATCATGTGGTAGTGATTTCATATTGGAATAAAACTCAATCCTCTCTAATGATTATATATAAAATGACTATATACTTATGTTAATTAAAATTCTACCTTAGCCTAGGTGAATATGTTGGAACTTTGAAAACTAAATACTTGAGTTTAATATTTTATGAATAATGCATTATTTAGTTATTGCAGTACAAGTTATTTTTCTTTGGTACTACAGAAGCAACATATGTTGCAATGGCAAGTAGCTGAACATCAAAACTCACTTATATATCCACATATCAAGCAATATTATTGGACTTTATTTAACAATAGTAATATGATTTAACATTCACTATAACCAAATAAAGATATTATAGCACACTCTCTCAAGTAGTAACATATATATGTGTTGTAATAGACATTAGTTGTTCTTCCTTATATTATAAATTTTATGTTTAGAAACCATAATTACAATCGTGGCTGGTGTTGCCATGAATCTTAAAGTATGACACTAAAATTTGATTCCTAGTACAAGACATTATTTTACATTCAACACTATTTTTTTGGTACCATGAGTGTAACACTTTTCTTGAGTAGTAATACATATATGTGTTACAATAGGCTTTATTTATATTATTTTTCTTATAAATAGTAACACATATATGTGTTATAATAAAATTTACTTGTTCCATTTTTTTTACAATCAGTAATAACATATAAATGTGTTACTATAGATCATGCTCTAGTAACAGCACAACCTAGATCACTTATCAAATGTGTTACTGTAGGTCTTAGTAATATTTTATTTACCTCTAGTAACACATAAAAGTGTTACTAGAAGGTTGACCTGACATAGTGACTGCAACCAATGGAGTAGCAATTTGTTTTGTTTATGTCAGCTAATATGCTTTTAGTTGGATGTCTGATTCTTGTTAATGTGTTGCCAATACAAAAGCACTATGAATGGGCCCCAACACGAACTATAATATGGGTTATCAATATAATAATACCTGGTGCAGTTGAGGAGGTTTTGTTCAAACTAAAATGCTGGTGAGACATTACTCTGTCTAGAGTGATAGATTTTAGCATTGCAGATGTTCTTGTATTATGCATGAAGAATGTCTTGTGATGTCACACAATCTTATTAGCATCAATGTGAATGTGATGCATATCATCATGAGGCCTCCCTGTCGTACCATTCTCTAACAACTGACCTCAACCCTGCCTATCTCTTAATATGTCCTTTCAACACGTAGTTATGTAAGGACCGAAGGCGTACCGAGAGGGGGGGGGGGTGAATTGCTAAGCCGCTCACGAATCCAATTACTTCAAATTCCACTACTTGAGTCTAACATGATAAGCAACCTAAGCAATTCTAGTAGGCCAAGACCTTACACATGCTAGTGTTCATGATACGATAAAGAGCGGAAGCCAATCACACTAGCCTATGCAAGCCACAAGTCACCCTACTCCCTAGAGCACATAATTACATAATAATAAAGAGAGGGTCAAGCAATGCTCATGATTTTTTCCCGAGGTCTCGGAAGGATGGCACCTTCCCCTAATCCTCGTTGGACCACTCCTGCCGGAGTCCTGGCCCCTCCCGCCACTAAGTGGAGTTCTCGTCCACGAGCCCGCAATCACTCCTAGAGTGAAGACATGGTGTGCGTCACTGCTGCACAAAGCACAAGCTCGCCTCCCTCGAGAACTTGCCGGACTCCCCGAGCCGACACGGGCGCTCACTAGCGATGCCCCTTTCAACAACGGGCTCAAACCATGTACAAACGTGTGACGACCTTCATAATCGATCATGATAGGCTCGATCACCGATACCTAACCAGTCTAAGTCTCACCATAGACCAAGAGTAATAATCTAGATCACACCCTCAAGGACACCCTAGTCTTAGATGTGCAAGATGCTCAAGTTACTCTCACTAGCACTCTCAAGATATGCAATATCTCCTCCTAGTGCTCTCCTCTTTTCCTCTTGGACCTTACCAAATGCTCTCAGGTATTCTACTAGCCAAGAGAGGTCTCCAAGACCCCAACAATGAAGTTATATAGGCTTCCAAATTCAAACTAGCCGTTGCTCCACGAAATTGTCTTTCTGGACATCCAGACCGAACTGTCCGGTCACTACCTGACCGGACCGTCCGGTCACTCTGTAACGACTCTCCCAGCCATTGGCTGCACTATCCAGACAATTTTCTTGTACTAACCGGACTGTCCGGTCCGTTTCTCTCTCCTGTCCAGGAGCCTCCGCAAAATGCATCCTCTCTATCCTGTTGCACCCGTACTGACCGGACCATCCGGTCTATATAGGGTCTCCTGTTGACAGACTTCCTGCTTCTCGCTCTAAGTCCTGGACAACTCCACATAGTGACCGTACTGTCCGGTCTCCACTGACCTCTCTGTCCGGTCTCCATGTCCAGAAGCTGAAACTTGTCATCCTTGCTTGACTTCGTTTCCCGGCTTCTCCGAACAGCTCCTTGGATTCTCCACTGTCACCTAGTGCCTATGATTTCACCGAGCAACGTTGCACATCACCGACTAGATATGACCTAAGAGAATGACCTAGACCCTCTTGATAGTCCGGTTTTTCCTATGGACTCAAAGCCCTAACAACTAGTCAAGTGTTCCAAACACTTGCACCATAGCTTGTTCTTCACTTTGATCCATCTCCATCAACCCTTGGACTTCATCAAGCTTACAAGCCTCCATGCTTGTGGTCATTGTCATCAATCACCAAGGCAACCATCATACATATGATTTGTAATAGAGTTAAGAGATAATTCCTACATAGACAACAATCGTGTAGATATTAGCCCACAAATTCATAGTTGTCATCTATCACCAAAACATCCATACATCAGGGATCCAATCATCAATGGTCATGAAGCTTACAATCTCCCCCTTTTTGGTGATTGATGACAACCAGTACTTAATCGAAAACTTCAATGAATAAACAATCGGGCTAAACAAGCTACACAAAGATCGAGAGGAACCATAACAACATATAAGAGAAACGCATAAGGTCCTACTCAATCAAGCATCATCTAGAGATACAAGGAAAAGAGTGAAGAGCATACTCTAAATGAAATATGCATGCATGTCATGGCAATATATTGAATGAAAGCATAAGGACATGCAATACAAGACATAAATGATGAGATGCAACAAGTTAGCATGGTAATGCATAAGAAATAAGAACAAGCATTCATCATCATGATATCATACACAGGCAGATATGATAATTAGTGAATACAAGGCACTGCATATGAAAAGGAAATAAACCAAGTGAGATTAAAATGAGTCAAACACAAGTGAATGAAATCTATGACTCATCAAAATCCACGAACAACAAATAACTCCTCCAAAAGAAGAACCAAAAGATCTATCTCCTAAAAACCTCATAGCTCCCCCTAGATATAAGCTACTCCTGATCACAACAGGATCACACTCCCACTCCCCCTAGACCTAGTATCTTCTCCTCCTTTGGCAACAAGCACCAAAAAGCGGAAAAGGTGAACATCTATGTGCTTGTGGTCGAAGGAAGTGGAGCAGCAACGTCCTCTAAAGGCTCTCCTCTGGGCTGCTCCTGAGGTGGATCCTGCTGTGCTTCCTGAGCCTGTGCCGTCTGAGCATCCAGCTGTTCAAAGAAACCAAGGTCTACAGGCAACTTAGACCCACTGTCCTGTGTTACTGGAGTGACCATGGTAGTCTCCTGAGCTGAAGTCTGGAGTAGTAAGAGGTCTGCCACGTCCTGCTGAGAGAAGCCTCCATGGACAAGATCCTCTACTACCTGAGGAGTAAGCGTGCTGACTGTAGCAGTAGGAAGGGAAGTTGTAGCGGTCTCTGGGGCGGTCTGGGAGTCTGCACAGGAAGTGTGCACAATCTCTGAGAACAGACTCCTGACCGGTAAGCGCTGGGAGCTGGAGGGTCATGCCATCTGTGAGGTCGAAGAGTGTTACGGTGAGACAAACAGTGCAGAAACTGAGAAAGCTGACACATGGGAGAGCTATGTTGAAGAGAAAGTCTATCCTGCTCCCCCTGTCGGTAAGATCCCTGAAAGTGACAGTCCGCTAGACTGAGCTATCATCAAAGCAGTGAAGGGTCCTGGCTGAGTCTGCAGCTGCTGGTACTGAGGAAACACTGAAGGTCCTGGCTGCTGAATGGCCTGTCTCTGAGTCAACTCCGTCATCTGAGTCATCAGGGTTGTAAGTAGTGTAGAATCCTGCCCCTGAATCTCTGCCTGGCTCCTGATGACGTCCATCATCTGACGCCTGTCCTCTGACACACTCTAGATAAACTCTCCCAGCCATCCTGCTAGAGCTGCCACTATGACAGTGTCCTCAGACTACAAACCTGTCGGTTGGGGAGGTGCCCCTATACTGGCTGACTCAGGAATCACCGTATTTGGCTGAGTTGCCTGCTCCTCCTCTCCTGTCTGCTGGCTGGAGGTAGACTGCGATCCCCTGGGGACTTGAGGTGCATAGCTGGTGGTCACCTTGGGTAAAGCCTCGTACTGCTCCTCCGTCGCTAGTCCCATCCTCCTCAAGAGATAGCAGATGTAGTACCCGTAGACCAAGTGACGTCCTCCAACTCTCTCACAGATGACCTCCTCCATCTCTCCAATGAGAAGGTCTGCCAAGTTGAAAGTCTGCCTCCTCAGAATGGCTGCTATAGCCCACTGGTGTAAAAGTGTAAACTCCTCTCTATAGCCAGACCTGGGAATGATAGTCCTGGTGACTATCGCTCTCACCACCTTGGCCTCTGCAGTGAGTGTCGCAGGGCCTCTCTCAAAGCCTGGGGTGTGTGGAGGTGGGAAGGCAATCGACACTAGGTCGTCTGAAGGCAGCTTCCCTCCCTGAGGTCTGCAGGGTGGCTCCAGTGTACCGTAGGCACTCCTGTAAAGCTGGAAGTCTGAAGCCAGGAGTCCTAGGTTGGCGATCAAGTCCTGCCTGTTGACTCGCTGTGGCTGCCCTCTGAATAGGAACCAGAACTCTGAGCGGTATCTGGCAACCCACAGCGTAGCATAGAACTCGAGGACCACGTCCTCTCTGAACCTATGTGGAGCAGTAACTAGCTCTGCTAGCCCTGGCAAGTACGTGAAGTACTACTCCATATCCGTGCCGGTGGCCCTCCTCATGGCCTGGTAGGTGGTGTACCGCTGTGGTACAAGCACATTGTCTCTAGACCTCTTGGCCACATAGCGTCTCAGTCCCTCACCAATCCTCCTCTGGAGGGCTGTCCAGTACATCTCTTCAGCAGCGGGGTCTCTGGGGACTGGAACCCACTGCAGGAACCTTTGTAGGAACCTTAAGGATATCCGGCTCTTCGGCTGCCTGAACTAGTCTCTGTAGCCTCCTAGTGCACACTGCACAGGTGCACCTCGGGTCTCCTGCCCGGTGAGTTGTCCTCTGGGAAATAGTCTGCTCAGCCTCCTCCTCTGTCTACTCAGCCTCCTCCTCAACTAGCTCCTTAGACTCAGACTCTGAGGTCACCTCCTCTGACTCCTCCTGCTGCCTAGAGGATCCCAGCTCCCTGCTCCGCAGTTCTCGACGATCTCCCCTAACGGGAAACCGGAGTATGTTGCGGCCACAGCGGTGGAACAACTCCAACAACCAAAGGTGTAGTCCTTTGCCTGGTGCTCCTCCTCAAGCCCTGTGCCTCACAAGGCTGCTCTAAGATCAGCCGTGTTCCTAAAGTCCTCCAAAACTCCTCCATGGCATCTAGGTGCCTAGCCACTCTACTGGCTCTCTCTGACTCTGGGTCCAGCCTTGGTCTCTTCTTGGTCTTGGGCTTCTCAGGCATTTTCCCCTTGCCCTTGTCCTGTCCTGATCCTGCCATCTGACTGCTGCTCTGTTGTCACTGCACGCACATAGGTGTAGATGGGATAAGCATGGAAACCTTAATACGTCTACAAGCAAAGCACCACTAGGAAAGAATGCGCAATAGAAATCCTAGCACTGAATGAAGGATATGATCACTAGGCAAATATGCAAAGTAACAAAAGTGATCATCGACTATGAGTGGCTGGTGCAAGTCATCTAGTGTAGAGTCAAATAATAGCAATAAAATCTAACTCTAGACTAGACAGGAGACAAACCCTAAAATTGCAATTAATAGATAATCATGGAATTAATTGCATCGAGGTTAATCCAATTAATTAATTAATACAACTAATGATAGCAATTACATCTAATTGCATCAATTAAGGAAATTGCTCGAATTTAGGGCATCAATTGATGAAAGGAGTGAATGGCACAATACCCTGGGAGGAAGTCGACACACCGAGATCAAAGATCACTGTGGAACGCGCTCCAAACACCAAAAAATCAAGACTTGAGCTTTTCGGCTATGGAGAGCGAGGAGGGAGAGGCAATCAGTGGAGATGGGTCTTGGCTCTGGGGCAGTGCGCGCGTATGGGGGACAGAGCAGTGGCAGTGGTGCGGGTGCGACGGAGGCACTGCTACTTGGTGGCTGCGGCGGGGGCAGCGGCTCGGCAGAGGTGGTGCACGGCGGTGAGTCCAAGGCAATGGGCGTGCGGTGGCGTGCGAGTAGGATGAGCGGCAGAGGCATGGGTGACGGTGAGCGGTGGCGCTGCACAGAGGCAGCAGCGTCGGAGGGCGAGGTGTCGTCGGTGATGGGGGAGAGGCGAAGTCAGGAGTGTGAACTTGGCGGCGAGAGTCAAACGGAGAAGAGACCAAAATGTCTCTGACAATTTCGACCTAGGTCAAAAGAATGACGAACAACCGAGATTCAAGAAGGAGTGAATCAACAGCTCAGATCGGGAACAACATCGCGCGATCAACTCGAGTGACCGGACGGTACGGTCTCTGGACCGGACGGTCTGGTCTGCTCTGGGTCTGCTGGCATACCATACAGACCGGACGGTCCGGTCACTAGGACCGTTCTGTCTGGTCTCTATGACCAGACTTTCCAGAACCCTGTGCCTGAGGGCACTGACCGGATGGTACAGTCCGAAGATCGGACAGTACGATCACTTCAGAAAAATGCTAAGTCAAGGATTTTTTCTATTTTCCAGGTGTCCTTGCTAAACACACAAATAAACACCGCACTTGGAATATAGAGGGAACTCTCAAACACTCATTTTCAAATAGTGGCACTCTATGGCCTCATAATTTTCACAAATGCCAAAAGAAAGATGGAGCAAATAAGAACCAAGGCAAATAAGAACCAAATGGGTATGTATGAGCCTTAGTCCATGAACTGCGTGAGTAGATTTAACCACGGAGTTCATAAGAGCTTGCTCAATGGGCATGAAGCGCAATCCTTTCCTTTGGTCACACTTATAGAGATGTAATCTCATATAGAGCATGAGGCACAATTATCTCCAAGTGGGACAAGCCTCCTTTGTGTTTCCTATATGATACATGCAACATGCATTTTACATATGCAATAAAAGTAAACATGCCATGTGAATGCAAGCAATATTAAAAACAAGACACAAAGAAAACCTAACAATATCAAGTTTGAACCCCTCCCAAGCTTATTCACTATAAGCCATGCCCTTGCCTTGAGAGAAGACAAACCACCATCTCAAGCACTCCCCCTTGCTTATAGCTATCTTGGATGGGTTAGACATTGACTAATTTTTATGTGTTTTTCTTTTAGTTAATTACATATGCATGGATACAAAGCATACTAGTCACAAAGGAGTCCTAATTACCATGCAATGCAAGAGAAAGAGAAAAACACACTACTACTACAAAGAACAAACATGGTTACCTCCCTCATGAGTAGATAGGTCGTTGAGGTCCATGTCACTTGTACGTAGCCGATCTCTCAAGATCAACAATACACTTAGGCAGCCATATGCTCTTGACCTTCCTCTTCTTGTTCGGTGGTCCCAAGGCCTTAACTTTCACCTTGCCATCCTTGTTCCTAAAAAGCTTGAAATGTGTGTTCTCATGGAACAAGTTAGCATTAGGCAAAATAATGGAACTTCTCACCATGGGACAATCCTTGGTTGCATGGCCATCCTTGCAACATCTCTCGTAATAGTAGTCGTCGATGAGAAGGGGTTTGATCCATACGGGGATGGAATCACTCGTCCCTATGATGTCGATGGCGGAGGGATATGAGCCAAGTCCCTGGTGGGAGACATTGTTCACAAGGTTCCTTCCAAGAATCTCCTTGTGGATGACTCTACCATGTGTGAGCTTCTCAAAGCCGTCTATCACCATCTTCCTATCTTCCTTGAGCTTGTGATATTCTTCCAAAATGAATGGCTCAAGAGAAGAAACCTCGACCGAGGTGGTTAGTTCATCACACATAGTAGAAGCATCACTCTTAGATGAACTAGGGGAGGGAGAGGCAAGGTTCTCAACATTGATGGCCTCGTAAGTGATCTCAAGGGCCTTGTACTTCTCATAAAGCTCTACATGATCACCCTTGAGTTTGTCATAACTCTTGTTTAGGGCCTCATGAGATGTGACAAGGTCCATGAGCTCACTCTCAAGCTCACCAACACGGTCCTTAGCCAACTTACACTCTTTTCTTACCACATCCAACATTTTGAATTTCTTAACGGTGATGTCGCGGGCTTGCTCAAGCATACTCCAAAGCTCGGCACATGAAAACTCCTCATCATCGCTATCATCATTGCTCTCATCCTCACTCTCCCTAAGTTGGCTCGTGGCCATGAGGCACGTGGGAGGTGGAGGAAGAGCTCGTGTAAGTGTGGTCTTGATCATGGCTAGGCCGACCACTTCTTCATCAATTGAGGAAGAGGGCTCATCATATGAGTTGTCGCTTGTCCACTCTCCAATAAGAGCCTTGCAAGAGAACTTCTTCTTGTAGCCTTGAGCTTTGCCTTTGCCTTTGCTCTTGTCCTGGTTGAAGTATCTCTTCTTCTTGTGCTTGGCCTTGGGGTCTTCTTCTTCTTCACTTGAATCTTGTGACTTGAATGCTTCTTTCTTGGGCTTTGGGCACTCTCGAAAAAGTGATTCTTTGAGCCACAATTGAAGCACTTGCCCCTTGACTTGGAAGCAAACTTGTTCTTGAAGTTCTTCATCTTCTTCATGAGAAGAGCCAAGTCCTCGGTCAAGTCACCCTCATCATCATCTTTATCATCATCATCCTCAAAGATCACCTTCTTCTTGTTCTTCTTGCTCTTGCTAGATTCTTGCTTGTCAGTTGGTAGAGCAAGATTGGATGGTTGAGTATCATCCAACCCCAACTTATAGCTCTTGAAGGCTGTGATCTTGCCAAGTACCTGCTTCATGATCTTGGTCTTGAGGTCACCTTGCAAGATGAATGTGATGATGGACTCACACTTGGGATCTTTGAATAGCCTCAAGAATCTTCTTATCACCTCAACGGGCTTCATCTTGAAATCATCCCCAAGTGCACTGATCTTCTCCACTAGTACATGAAAATGAGAATGAATAGTGTTAGCTCTCTCATGTGGCAATCTAGTGAAGTTATCATACTTGTTCTTCAACACATAGTATCTTTCCTCTTTGACATCACTGGTGCCCTCATAAAGCCCCTGAATCTCAGTCCAGATACCATGTGCTGAGGAACTAGCATCTAGCTGAGCGCAAACATCCTTAGAGATGCAAGCAAACAAAGCATTCTTGGTCTTAGCATTACACTTAATGTAGTCAGTCTCAAGTAGGTTCACATTCGCATCAGACACGTGAGTGACCGATCATATCTCTGGATCAAGGGACTGAAGGTAGGCTTGCATGCGAGCCTTCCAATAAGCATAGTCCTCACCATTGAATATGGGAACATTCCCCGCCTGTCCCGGCATCCTTACTCAAGGCGATGAAGCCTCAAAGATGAGCACTTGGCTCTGATACCACTTGTAAGGACCGAAGGCGTATCGAGAGGGGGGGTGAATCTGTAAGCCGCTCACGAATCCAATTACTTCAAATTACACTACTTGAGTCTAACACGATAAGCAACCTAAGCAATTCTAGTAGGCCAAGACCCTACACATGCTAGTGTTCATGATATGATAAAGAGCGGAAGCCAATCACACTAGCCTATGCAAGCCACAAGTCACCCTACTTACTAGAGCACACAATTGCGGAATAGTAAGGAGAGGGTCAAGGAATGCTCATGATTTTTTCATGAGGTCTCAGAAGGATGGCGCCTTCCCCTAATCCTCGTTGGACCACTCCCGCCGGAGTCCCGGTCCCTCCCACCACTAAGTGGAGTTCTCGTCCATAAGCCCGCAATCACTCCTAGAGTGAAGACACGTTGTGTGTCACCGCTGCACAAAGCACAAGATCGCCTCCCTCGAGAACTTGCCGGACTCCCCGAGCCGATACGGGCGCTCACCAACGATGCCCCTTTCAACGGTGGGCTCAAACCGTATACAAACATGTGATGGCCTTCACAACTGATCACAATAGGCTCGATCACCGACACCTAACCGATCCAGGTATTAACATAGACCAAGAGTAACAATCTAGATCACACCCTCAAGGACACCCTTGTTTTGCATACTGGAGTTATGGACCTTGAAAACCGATGTAGCAACAGATGTTCTTGGCTAGACGCTTTGTATTGGGTGGAATTTAGGGTCATATTGCGTTGAGGGACCCTTCTCGTGGGTGATAGCTCCCGGACCAGCCTTGGGGCACCAAAGCGAAAAGTCGCCTCATGCAGCTTCTGGGAAGCATATATGCGATGTGCAGTCAGGTCACTGCTGTAGGATGTAAATCAATTCGAGTCGCTGCCCCTCACAAGAATAAGTACCACTTGGTCACTCCGTCAAAACATAGTAACAAGAGAAACATGATGAAGGGATTTAACTTTGTTGTACTATATTTAATTATGTTGGATTACAACCTTTTTGTTATAGATATAGTGCAAACTAAATTTATTATTTTATATGACAAATTAACTTGATGCTAAAAGGTGAAAAATAAAGATTCACTTATAGATTGCCTTTTGACAACATGAACCCTATCCTTAGCATGTGCATGTTTAGGAGTCGGCTGTAGTTGGCCATTTTTGACGGGTAAGTCTTGTTAAGTATTAGTTGCTCAGGGTATAGGTCTTTGTTGTTTTCCGATGATCAGGATGGCCAGTTCCTAGACTTTTGGAACATCGAGTGGGAACCCTACAGCCCATAGGAGGAGTACCTGTTGCTTGCCGGTACCGTGTCGTGGACATGACAATGGGCAAGGTCGGATATGCTTTTGTGTATCGTCGTGAGAGGGCGATTGTATCTTATCCTTTCGTTGAACCATTTTAATTATTGTTGAACCATTTCGCTTCCACATTTTAAGAGAAAATTGCAAATACCCACTTATATGTTAGGATGTTTTCATATACCCACCTATAAATACTTTTGTTTCAGTCTAACACTTGCAAGTTCTACATTATTTTCATATACCTCCCTGATAATATTGACTAAGCATCATGCCTCTTAGTAAGTATCCGATACAACTCGAAATAGTCTATCGTTACGAAGTTACTTGTAATATTGCTCGAATCAAACAATTATCATTATTCTTGAGATTTTTCCCTCTAAATTGGTCATAACATCTAATAGTATCCTGGCTTAATTTTCACATCATTGGTGATAAGTAGACAAAATTTGATAATGCTATATTTATCCAGATGATAATTATGCTAAGGTGAAACATCTAGATTAATGTTGAAAGTCAAACATGAGTCATATTATCCGGTCAAAGTTATCAAGGGGTATATAAAAACTAAGTATAACTTGTAGGTGTTAGACTAAAACGAAGTACTTGTGGGTGGGTATATGAACCCCCCCCCCCCCCCCTAAAATGCAAGTGGGTTTTTGCAATTTTCCCCATTTTTAAACTATGGTTTGTAATTTAAATTTGAATTTATATAAAAACTTTGTACCCTATCTAGGTCTCTGTGTAAACTATATTGTTTATGTCATGTGTTGTACCATTGGGTGCTACAACACGTATGGCCACCGGAGAAAGATCCTGGCAATGGAATCATCTCTGTGATAAGGTGGTTCTGTTACAGAGAGAACAGGAATGGTTTCATTTTCCTCATCAACAGTAAACCCATTTTCAAAACCATTCGAACTAATATGTTGTTTAAAATTAGTTCTAAAATGGTTTCCAATATATACATTTTTTCAAAAAAAATATATATTATCAAAATTTTGAATGTTCTGTGACCATTTATGTTGTCTTTTCTTCCTAAAAATGACATGGTTTTTTAAAACTATGGAACAAATGTTTAAAATATCAAATTGAGCTACAAAATGACATAAAAATTCATAAACCAATTACTATGAAAATCAAAACAACAAAATAGAAGCACTCCTCCACATCCATGGGCCAAAATAGAATGCAGTTCGTAAGTTTGATGAGCTGATTTAGCCCACGCCTCATGCTGTCTGATCTAGGTTGTCCCCGTCAATATCACAACACAAAACCTCTAGTTCTCACCAGTCACCACAACCGCCACAGCCATGAACATTTTGGCAATAGAACCACCGCTAGCTAGGTATGGCTGTCACAATCCAAATCCAGTGGGATGAGAGGATCAACAATGTTTGAACAGCAGGCGAATAACAAAATCTATTGGTTGTACAAATGGTGTCACCAATGGGATTAGCTTTGCTAATCGAGCTGTGCCAAGACATGGCACTGGCTAACAAAAGTTAAGTTAGATCTTGTGCAAAGAGAAGTGTTAGAATATGAAATGAAACTTTACTCAAGATCACCTACAGCCTTTGCTAGTGGTGAAAAAGGTTGTCGGACGGTTGGAGAATGAGGAAGTTGCGAAGGGAGAATGATAAAAGCAATAACATGGACAAGAACAACTGGAATGCAAGAAAGTATTAAACATGTCACAAATGAATCTTGATTCATGCCAACCGTATACATGCCCCAAAAGGCAACCTGTTGTATGCCAACCCTGATGCATAACTTCGAGTCTGACAGAAAATTCTAGGATGGCTGCATGGAATAGGCATGTCAAGGTTGCCATAGGGGTGTCACAACATGTCAAGAGGTTTCTACCACTAGCCCTCGCGCCATTATTCTCAACCCAGACATCATGCATAAGTAATGAATCACAACGATCCAAAGTGCTAGTGACGAGTGTTGCATTGGGTTGCCATTTTGTTTAGTCAATGGGCTTACGATAGTGAGTAGTCAGGATGGCGATGAGGCATGCCTAAATATGGTCGAGGTGCAATGGTAGCAAGGTACAAACATAGGCTATGAAGGACACTATTGTCGACCTATGCATAATGCTCCACCAGCTCCAAGGGCATGTGATGATGCTACATTGTTTCTACTAATGGGCAAGAACCTGTCTCGTTGCCACGTGTGAAATGAGGCCTTAGGTGGATGCTCAAATTAGGGCTGGATGTCGAGCCAACTTGGCTCGGTTTGGTCCAGATCGAGAGCGAACCGAGCTGACTCTGGCTTGAAATTCAAACGAACTATAACTCTAGTTTGGCTCGGCTTGATATGAGCATGATCCAGCTCGCAAGCTTAGCATAAAATAAAATGGACAAATATTTAGTGCAAACCATCTATTAGGTGAAGCTGTGAAAATCCTATTAAAACATGTTAAAAAGTTATAAAAAAATTAGAATCTATAGTGGCAAACTTAAACACCAAAGTTCAAGTCCAAATTCAACTTCATTTAAACGTTACAAAAATAACAAATCCCGAGAAAGAAAATAAAAATAACAGCATATGCACTATTTTGTCTTTTTCTCCTTCCTTCTTTATAATTATTTTATTATTTTGTGATGTTGAATTTAGACTTGAACTTTTATGTGCATGTTTCTTACCATATTATCTCCTGGTGTACCAAGTTTTACAAATTCTAAAAACTTTGAAGTATACTATTCTAGATGGTATTCGTGATTTCACATAATAGGTAATTTGCACCAAATATTTCCCACACATAGATAAACAAAATTGAGATTTGTTACAGTGTTTAGAATTAATATTAACCATCCATTTAATTAGATCTAAAGGTTAATAATAAGGAGGTACCTATTAAAAGGTACTTCAAGTGGTGGACCAGTACAGAAAATGGTGGGAAGGGTACTATTATTTGTTATTATATTTATTTACATGTTCCTCAACAATTTAGTCCCCTGCCTGTTCACGCACCGGCGGTGAGGTCCTCCCGTGCATCTCCTCGAGCCAGCGAGCCCCCCTTCGACAGCAGGGATTTGATACTATGACCGCGGCTAATGCGCGCGAAGACGAAGGGCCACAGCCGTCCGTCGACCCTGAGCTTCATCTTGCGCACAGCGCACCACGTAGGAGACCCGCTGGAGAGCTGCTCTGTGGTGTGCTACAGTTTCCTTGTGACACCTTTCTGTGGATTCAGTAGTATTGACTTAGGATCTTGAGCAGTTGCAGATTGAATGGGACGAATCCTGCTGCATGCATAGCTGCACGTTAGCTCGTCGCTCGACATTGCAATTCACCAAAGAAATTAGGAAGAAGCAACCATCGGTGTTTGGTGACCTGAAACTAGGATGCACAACGGCCTGTGATGGATGCTGGAATCTGATTTTCTAGGTTGCTTCGAGTTCATCTGAATGGACGCTCCATCCGGAACTGGTGCTTTAGTGCACACTATGGCGGCGGCCGGTGGCCTTTAGGCGGCGGAGATGTCTCAGCGGTGAACGGAGGTGGGTGTTCAATTAGTTATTAGATGAGAAATTACTCAAATATCCATATGTTGACTTTAAATTGACATGCTAAACAAAATTGATTAATCAACGGTGGATAATAATTGGAGGGAAAGGTACTACAGGTACCTCCCAAGCACTGTAACAAGACTCAATGAAATTAGTTTATATGTCTGATAACTAGAACACCACAAGAGGGAGACATTAGGTCATACCCGTGTCATCATTTCATACAGTATAAAAAATCTATTGGCAGCCAGTGTATTGCTTGGTTTTCTTCGTGAGGACAGATGAGGAGGCGTAACCACCAAAACGACTAGGAAAACGTGAGAATGTGGGCTGGATCATGGTTTGTTCACTATTTGTTGTTGAGCATTGGGCCTTGTAGAGATCGTATGGCTCGCAAGCTGGCTCTGCTCGGCATGTTTACATAACATTCTGAAACATGAGCTTGCCTCATTTGAAAATCTAATGAGTCGAGCCAATACCAAGCTGAGCTGGTTTGGGAGCTTCGAGCTAAATGTACAGGCCTATCTTAAATCACACAACCATGAAGAACGCTATGACCCCTGCTGCACATCTTCTTTAGATTTGACACGATACGTGTGCCATCATATACTTTTAAGAAGCAATCAGAAAAACAACAATTGTCTTTGCATGGGACTGGAAATGAGCAGTGGTCGTCGAGGCAATCAAGAGAAGGTTTCTTTTCCTTATATTTCAGTTGGTTAATCAATCTTGGTTATTCTCTTGAACTATGATGTTTCTCCAAAATATGTGTAAACAACATTTGTATGAGTATTTTGTAATGACTGTTTAAACAATAGATTCAATAACTACATAATAACAACTTAGCTAACTATGTCATAAAATCCTTAGTTGCAGAAAAGTGGCAAGAAAAAACCAATATATTTTATAACAATGGTTTCAAACTGACATTTATAATTTGTAATATAGTTAAGCTTTTTAATTCTCAGGTGATATACAAAGAAATATGTACATGGAAAAATATGTTTTTAACACATCAGCAGCTCAAATACTAATTATTAGGCTTAGCTGCGCTATTATCGCTGGTAACCTTGCTAGGTTCTGATATTAGAAAACAAAATAAAATAAAAACATTCCTCCACATTCATGGGCCGTTAGACATTGCATGCTTGTAAGTCTGATGGGCCGATGGATCGACCCCTGGCATTCCGATTCCCATGATATAAGTCCGTCCCCCCCCCCCCCCCCCCCCCCCGCCCCCTCCAAACCACAATTCAAAACCTAATCCCAGCCACCGCCGCCGCCGTCAAATAATTTAGGCTAGCACTACGGCAACACTGCCAACGAAGCATAGCCGCCACAGCGGCGGCTGATGCCAGCCTTCGATGCATTCCTCCTGAGGGGGACCTGATCAGCAGTCTCCCCGACGAACTGCTCCAAGGCATCCTCACCTGGCTACCCTCCACTGCTGCTGCTGTGCGGACCAGCATCCTCTCCCACCGTTGGCAGCGCATCTGGACTGGCTCCAAATCGCTAACATTCCAAGTGGAGCAGCAGATCCCACGGAATGCTGATGCTTTGACCTAGAGCGCTGTCAATGCCGCCCTCGCTGCCTACAATGTGGCCGGTGCCACGTTGTCCCACCTCACTATCCATGTGGGTGATGCCACGACACCCTTCTTCCTCAACAGCCATATCGCGACGTGGCTACACGTCGCCTCATAGCGCCTTGCCAGTGAGCTCCACCTCTCTGTCTCAAATGCTGCCAAAAGACACAGTATCGATATCAATTCACCGTTGGATTTGCCGGCCTGTAAGAGGGTAACGAGTATGGAGCTAACCATGCCCAAATTCATACTCAACCTCCCCCAAAATGGTACATTCGCAGAGTTGCGCGTCCTCAAGATAACTATGATGGCATTGGTGCTCGGTGACATGGGCCACCTGTTGTCAACACAATGCCTGCGATTGCGGGATCTCGAGATGACCAATGTTGACCACGCCATGAATGCCAATGGCGGCTACTCCAACTACTCCATCCACTCCGCCTCACTCCAGAGGCTTGTACTCAGGCGAGTCGCCATCCACAAGGATGTGCAGCTTGTTGTCGCCGCCCCGGAGCTGTACTACATGGCATTGGATGACTGTGCTGATAGGTCTAATTCATTCATAGTAGAAAGGTATGCGGCGGTCACCATCACCACGCGCATGCTGGCCGAGCTGATTTGGAACCACCAGTACAAAACTAGTATCCAGAAAATCCAAAAGGCCGATCGCCATATCTACCGGCTTGTAGTCACCTACGGTCCTAGCATGTCCAGCTCAGCATTATTGAGACGTTTTGATGCCGTGGATGAGCTATGCCTCCATTGACAATGCCATTGGTAAGTGCACATTCTGTTTTAATCAAAGTTTTGACCTAATTTTAGCAGAAGTTGTGATCCAAATCCTAGGAATTTTCGTCACTGGAAGTAAGTCATAAAGATTCCTCGAGCAAACCTAGTTGTAAATTTACCTACACTCTAGTGTTGAAGTTATAGTCAAAAATTGTCTATTGCAACCTTATGTTCTGCTCTCGATCCCCTATATTTGGAATATTGTTTTGTTTGAATTAGTAACTACAACACTTTTATAGAATTTAAAACTTCTATTTAACATATATGGCAAACTAATTACTCTTTGCATCTAGAACATGCATCCTGATTGCAACCCTAGTATTTTTAACATGCACCCCCACTTTCCCGACATATAAGTCTTTGAAACTTAAGCTTTCAAAACTTTAACTAATATAATATATATTAAAAAGAAGAGAAACAGCTACAAATTATGATGGTTTTATCTATATAACTTTGCTACCATTAGCTTAAGTTGAACACATTTAATTTGTACATAGAGGTAATAATATTTTTCCTTGTGTGAATGCAGGGCGCAGCGGGATACAACAAGTTTATACAAGACATGGACGACCTTCCAAATCCCAAGGTTTTGGATATACATGGATTGTCCACAAAACAGCACCTTGGACCAGCCATGTTGCACCTTCTTGTAAAGTGTAGTCATCTAGCGAAGCTTAAAATCGATATCTCCCTCCCAAACTCGGTGGGTCCTCCTGATCAGCTTTCCCTCACTTTGATTTAGAATTCTCAACCTCAACATCTGATGTACCAAACTAAAATTTTATTATGACTCGTGCATTTTACGTTCAATCTTTGGTTCATGTGGTGCTGTTTTCTATTTTTCATCAGAAGGAAACTATGTGCGCCCATAGCTGTAGCTGTGTGCCACCAGAGATATGGAGAACTGATGACATCGTGCTAGGATCACTCGAGGAGGTGGAAATCAGTAGCTTCACTGGGGCTGAGGATGAGGTCAAGTTCCTGGAGCTGCTGTTCAGGTGCAAGATAAAGGCTAGAAGGGTCGCGATTCATACAAGGACAAATGTATATTTGTATTTGACGGACGACAAAAAGAGAAAAATCTGGGGATTCTCAAGCCTGTGCTGCATGGTCCTTGAATTTGAGAACACACAGTTCATTCGATAGCAGCACGGCGAATTACAAGCTAATGCTCTTCTCTGCATGTTTTGAGTGAGAATTCTGCACTCCATGCCGTGAGTCTATGGATTAGATGGCAGTACATCTTTTCACGCACAGTAAAGTGCCATAACTATTTTGGTGTTTTATTGTTTTGATTTTGCTACTAATTTATCACTTCAACATTTTTTTCTTTTGAGAAGTCTACCTTGAATATCGATAAGTTGGATTGGTTTGAATATTCATTGCTTGGTCATAATCTTTTTTTGAAAGAACTAGAGGGACAACTGTCCCTATAGATTATTTATTGATTGAGGAAAAGTATTTACAGAGATGGGAAACAAAAGCAAAACAAAGACAGAAGAAAAGAAAAAAACTTTAGGAGTGAGAGTCTATCCATTGCTAAAGGCATTCCATTTGGCTTTGCTTTGCTCGATGTAGCACCATCTTGAGTTTGTTGATAAACTTATTTTTGCAATTAGAGACTGTTGGATCAATATTTTCAAATATCCATTCATTTCTTGTCTTCCAAATACTCCAACACATTAATATTATGATGTCCATGTAGAATGGGACATTCAATTTTCTCTTGAGCGACTTCACCAGTACAAGCATTGGCAGATGAATTAGTAGATTCATCCATATGGATGCCCAACATGCTTTAGCAAAGTTACACCTTATGAAAAGGTGCAATATGGTTTCTTGCCTTTGCCAAATGTAGAGCTCACATACATATGAATCTAAAACCATGTTTCTCCTTCTGAGTATGTCCCTTGTGTTAATTCTTTCTTTAAGCAGTAACCAGAAGAATACTTGATGCTTAGGCTAACAGGCAGATTTCCATAACCACTTAAAAGCTGGATCGACAATTGCATGACCCACCATAACTTTGTATGCTTTGGCAGTAGAATAAGAATCATTTCCCTAGATATAGGACCATACATCTTGTTGTCCTTGGCTGTTGAGTTGTTCTAATACTTGATGCAGATTTTGCATTTGCTCATATGCTTCTTCAGAAAGTGGTAGGTGGAATAATTACAATATATTGGGAGTATTCCAGACACTGTTCAATGATAAATTTACTTTCTTTGAAAAGGAGAAGAGTTGTGGCCATGCTTGAATCGGTAACATTCCATTTCAAATGTCCTGCCAAAACCAAATTGTGGAGCCATCTCCCACCTTGGCCGAATAGATTCCTTTATATTGAGCATTTAGTTTCATGATGTCTTTCCACCAAAAGGACCCAACCTTCTTATCCCCAGAAAGCTTTCCATTTGAGTAGTGATTATCCCACAATAAATTCACCCAAGGCAAATCAGCCCTGTTATAAAACTTATGTAAGAATTTCATCAACAAAGCAAGGCATCCCTCCTTCTTCAGCCTACAAACCATATTCCAAGAAGCCAAAGGTGGTTTCCTTGCATTAATATCAGAGCCTCTCCATAATAAGTGTGTTTTAGCGTACACATGAGAAACATGGGCATAGACGTCAAAGCAGAGTTGTCCATCTCTAATTTCCAGCTTGAGTGAAGAAGTTAGCACATCAGACTAGTCTTCTTTCAATTCTTTGTACATATGAAAGGAAGTCCTGTACTGAGGGCTTTGTGAGGCCTAATTGGAGTCCTAGATATATGAAAGGCATCGATCCTTGTCGGCATCCAAAGGTTCTTGTTAGTATTTCCATTTTCTCCTCCGATACATTAACAGGCACCATCATTGACTTGCCTTAATTGACTCTAAGACCAGTTGATTCAGCATAAGTATTTAGAAATCCCTTCAAGACAAACAATTGTCTAGGACAGGCCTCCATATCAACAGAGTATCATCAACATATTGCACTATAGGGAAATCAGTTCCTGCACCTAATGGCACTGCCAGATTCAAGAGACCCTCATTCTTTACTTTGTTAATGGATTGTAGCAGGTCCACAGCCAAAACAAAAGGTAATGGGGATAAAGGATCACCTTGCCTGACTCCTCGTCTGCAATTAAAAACTTTGTTGGAACACCATTGAGTAAGATTGAGGATGTTCCTGATTGCATAATAAGCTCCATCCACTTTAGCCACCTGTTGCCCAGCCCTTTGTGGTTTAGAATATCTAGGATGGCTTGAGATTGTCAACTTCTCCCTATGGCTCGGAGTCGTCTTACTCGTAAGATTGTCATCATCTCCAATTTGTACTCCTTAATAGAAGAGGTGAAAACGTCCACACATAGTGTTGCTACCATAAATTTCTGCCATATGTCTCTACTCTAATCTATGCCCGTTTTCTTTTCCTATTCAGCTTTTCGTAGGAAGAGTCAGTTCAAAACATGAGAAAAAAAAAGAAACACAATTCATGTTCATCTTCGTCCATCACAATCCCGTTTAATACTACTCCTATACGATAAAAACACCATGCCGAGCACCAACAAATCAGCCATGTCTTCTTCTACCTCCCGTGTTACGTGACTCATGAAAGCAAGCTCCCTTTGTAAATGGGACAACCCATCACTATCGTGGCTCCGCATATGCATGTATCTACCATGGCCAGGGCTCCTGAACTCGGTGCCTCGATGGGGTGCCAGGGGCAAGCCAAGTTGCCTTGGATGGCACTATGTTGGTTTTAAATCATCTGCTTCACGGGCCAATATAGATTGATTATGTACCTGTACTGGTGGTGGATCAAACACTAGATACGCTTCTGCTTCATGGTGCTAGCCTAAGGCCCCTCGTGTGGTAGGATTTTTTATCCTGCGTGAATGGAGTGTTCTTGAAGGAAGAGTAACAGGATGTCACAGAGAGGTATGCTGGGTGGGATTCATTTTCTTGATGCCAGGATCTGTTTGATGAAGTGAGGAAGGATGTCATGGACTGGAACTCGGCCGTAGTGCTATCGTGCCACACGCTAAGATTGCTTATGCCGTGCGGATTATTCTTGAAGAGGTGCCAGATAGGAGGTGTATGCTAATTAGGATATATTACTGTTTTCCTATTTGAGTATTTTGTTATGCTAAGTATTATTCTAGGCCATTTCTTCATTTGAATGAGCATCGTGCAGTTCAATACCTATGTTGATTTACAATGTAAAGAAAAAAGAAAAAAACAAACATCTTGTCCAGTGACGGAGCCAGGTTCCAAAACTTGGGTATTCCCTAGTGAAGGAGCATAAAAATTTTATTCAACTCATGTCATAATAGGCATGCACGCAAAATACAAATTATTCACATATTAAACAAACTAACTGAAATTATAAAATAACAAAGAAATTACAGCTTAATTCCATGCTTTCTCATAATATGAAAGTGATCAATGATGTCTTTGTCCTTAACTTGTAAGAAATTACTGTTATATATGAATTTCTTTTCCTCAAGAGTTGGGTAATCTCCGTCAGTGGTCTTGTCCATAAAGAAGGATTGTTTATTGACAAAGTATAGAAAAGATCGATAACAACTGGCCTATAAAGAAGACCTATCACATTCACAAAGTACAGAAAAAGGCCCATATGAACATGACCCATAAAAATGGTCTGTTAGTTTGTGATCACAATTCACACGTACGTAGAGTGCTATAAACCTGAGAGTTTTATCGTCTATATATCATGAATAAAATAAGTGAAGTCGTTATTGTTGTTGGGTTAGTTTGGTGTTGGTGTCTGTGACTGCATCTGCATCGTGTCTGATGTTGGCGTTCGCATCAGCGTTTTATGTCGTCGGATCTCTACATGTTGTGACCTTTTCACACGTGCAGCCAAGCCACAATGCATTTGTGATCACACATACGTAGAGTGCCATAAACCTGAGAGTTTTATCGTCTCTATATCGTTCCATATTTTCCTTTTGTACGTATGATCTTTGATGCCATACAGAGCTTTACCAAGTCAAGTCACCACAATAGGCTTGGTTTGAGTATCTTACGCTGTTGTTCAAGCAGAGCACGCGCTGTCATTGTCACGATAAGCTTGGTTCGGGCACCACGTTATCTATGGTTCCACGTGAGTTTTGCCGTTCGAGAACCGTGCACCGTCGTTAAAGTGCCACGTGCTGTTGTCGTCGTGATAGGCTTGGTTCGAGCACCATGTGTCGTCGTAGTTTTCACGTGAGTTTTGCCAGTCGAGAACTACAACCCTAACCGCGTGCAAGTGGAGGTACACCTGACACATTCAAAGTACCTAGGATACGCCATCAAGGAGGTAGTCGAGAAGGCAACTAACCGAGCTCATTGTCGAGGAGTCATAGCAAGAACCTGATGATCTCCAACAGTCTACCTCTTTCAACCGGCTGAAGCTTCTACGTGTGAGTCCACATGTACGGCAGCCAGGGCGCACAAGTAGATGGATAGTGAGTTATTCGCGTGCCAGACAACCCTCAAATTCATAAACCACATCCTTGGTTGGAGAAAGGTTGTACTCCCTCCGTTCTAAAATTGTTATTGTCATTGGGTTTTTTTTGTTACCTTTGATTATTCGTTTTATTCAAAATATTTATTTAAATATAAAAATTTATAAATTATATTTAAATTTTATCTAATAATAAAATAAATCATGAGAAAATATATGATATTTTTTAAAAAAAAATTGGATAAGACAAATGGTCAAAGTCGATAAAAAAAGTTAATAACGATAACAATTTTGGGACGGACGGAGTATATGTCAATAGTTGGAATGTGACAGCTAGACATAAAACGATCAAGAAGGACGAAACATAGCAGAACATATGAGTGTCGCCATTGCACTATCATTACTCTGATTTTGATGATTAGTTTATTGTTCTTCGTCTTTATTGATCGTCCGTGTTGTTCGGTAGGTTTCGCATAAGCTGTGGACATTGCAAAATAACGCTTGAGAATAATACAAGATGCAGGCAACGAGTGAATCTGACGAAGCAACACCAAAGCTCAACGCTTGAAAAAAAAAATAGATGGCAACGTATCTTTCGAAGAGGGAAGCTTTAACTTTAATATGACCAGCGAACAGGTTTTCAAATTACATATCTGATCCCAAAATCTTTATCACATAAAACTAGCTTAATTAAGAAGTTTGTTCTAATATAAGTTTGATAGGTATCTGTCGATCCTTTTTTTTCAACCAAGAAACGATTATATGAATATCTTTTTGGAAACATCCTGTTTAGATATTATAAACAGTTACTAGCCATGAAGAACAAGGCAATAATGGTGACTCCGGGATTGGCGACGGAGATTTGAGGGTGCCAATGCAATGGGAAGGTTCACGAGACACCGAAGCTAGGATCAACAATGATAGAGAAGCCAGGAACCAGCAGCGTAGAACGATGAATTCAACGGCCGTGATGGATTAGCTGACAGGTTTATTCTTGCTTTGGCAGCGGAACTCACAGGATGGAGGGGACTGACAAAGGATCGTACGTTGGGAGGCACGGCAGGGCTGGAATTGGACTCGGAGTTGGGTTTACGATATGGGGCAGAATAAGAT
Source organism: Eleusine coracana subsp. coracana (assembly GCA_032690845.1). NCBI lineage: Eukaryota > Viridiplantae > Streptophyta > Magnoliopsida > Poales > Poaceae > Eleusine > Eleusine coracana. Next base: position 51,093,275 of record CM064430.1, read on the forward strand.
GAGCGGACGATGTCACCTGATTTAATTAGCTGTAGAGACATTAAATATCTCATTTGTTCTTCATAGAGGTGTCATACTTTATTATTATTTTTAATTTATTTGATTTTAAGGCTCGTAACAATGTACCGATACATTGCTAGTCGTCATATATGCCCACCAGACTCCAAGTCCGACCGTGCCGAAATCAAGTCGTAGCCGAAAATTGTGTACTGCCAGGATATGTTGTAATTCTTCGCCTGCAGGCAAACGGCCCCCAATTAATCGAGAGTCATTAGTGGATCGGCATTACGGCGTGGCCTCGCCCGTCCGCCGCCGCCGCCGCGTCCTAACCATGGATCGCATCAGCGACCTCCCCGACGAGCTCCTACGACACATCATCCTCCTCCTCGGCTCCCCTCACGCGGCGGCGCGCACCAGCCTGCTCTGCCGTCGTTGGCGCCGTGTCTGGGCCGAATTAATATCACCCAAGCTCGTCCTCAAAGGCAGCCACCAACAGCCTACGAACGAGTTCCTGGACTCCGTTGACGCCGCCGTCGCCGGCTTCTCCGCCCCGTTCGTGGGGCGCCTTGATGTAGAGGTCCCCAGCAGTGATGCCGCTAACGTTCCAGCCCTCCGCGTCACTCCGTGGCTGCACTTCGCCTCGCAGCGTCTGTTCGGCACGCTCAGTCTTCATGTTCCATGGCCTGCTGGCTATCAAGCGCAAGAGCAGGAGATGGAGCTTCCTGCCTGTGAAGGGACAACAAGAATCATTCTCAATCTCCCAAGATCATGGAGGCTCCAGATACAGCCCACCTGCTCGTTCACGGCGCTAAGCGATCTGGAGATCACTTCGGTCAGCATGGACCGCTGGGTGTTGGAAAACCTCGCGTCCCGACAATGCCGCGCCTAAGGAACCTGGTCCTCCTGGATGTCATCCTGGCTGATACCTGCTGCGATGTCTGCATATGTTCCCCCTCGCTCGTCTCAATGAAGTATCAGGTCATAAGGACCCTGTGGATAAATGTTGTTGCTCCTAATCTGGAAATTCTGTCTCTGTACGGGATTGAAAACGCTTGTATTTCAGCACCAAAGCTGGCTGAGCTTGATGTTCTTGGCGGCTCTCGTCACTACCAGTTTATTACCGAGTCTGCTGGGCGCCAACTCCGGCTGCTAGATGTCAAACGCATATCAGCGTCACTATTGCAGCAGTTTGATAAAGTTTACAAGCTCAAACTTTGTGTCTCCATTGAACAGGTGCAATTTTCATCTGCTATCTAATTAACATGTTTATCTATGATTAAGATTAATAAATGACTGTGTCCCCAACTCGTGATCATTACAGGGAACAGAAGAATTCAAGCGCTTTATTAATGATACAAAGGTGTTTCCCGTCTGTGATATCTTACACATATCATGGGAGTCCTCAAAACGGAGATGCCATCGCTTTGCACCAAGTATGTTGCAGATACTGAGGAGGTGTAACAGTATAAAGAGGTTCACAGTCCGATTTCGTTATTATAGGGATTCTACTTCTACCTCAATGGTAATTCCTAACCTGCCAAGTTTTATAGCAATCTACGGAACTGTTTGTTGGTCCCATTTCTCTCGTAAAGATATTTTTTACCATTTGTTTTGTGTCATATCTTTTGGTTTTTTCGAATAGATCAGGATATTTTTTTAACTGAAGAAATTTTAGTTTAACCATTTTATTAGTTACCATTACCTACCGGTAAAACCAACATGCCTCGATCTAAGCTTCGATGGTTCTATCCCCTGTTTGATTGTTTCCTTACACTTGTCCTTTATTGAGAAGTGACACGTTCCTCTTGTCTGCTGGTATCCCCTGTTTGTATATTACAGCCACCCAAGCAATCTTAATTTATTTTTCCCATCACTACTAATCCAACATTTTCTTATTTCAGATATGTTCTTGCCCAGAGTCTTGCCATTGTCGCTTATCGGAGAGTTGCAATACTGATGGCATTACTCTCAATTTACTAGAGGAGGTAGAAATCGATTTCATGGAAGGATCACATGAAGAAGTAGAATTATTTTTAAAGCAGCTATGCAGGTGGAAGGCAGCTGTCCTTAAAAAGGTCACTATCAATTACACACCACAACATTCGCACCTGGTAACAAAGGAATTCTGTGCAAGGGTCCGAAGAACGTGTCATCCAAATCTCAATGTAGAATTCAATGTGCCTTCATGTTGGAAGCGGGTGCGTTTCATCTAAACACTATTTTTTTCTGTGTTGTAATAATGTCATGGTCTTTCATTGAGTGTTTATTTCTGACAAGTAGGTTAACAGATTTTCTAACGGGTTTTCCGTGTGAAGTGAATTAGATGTTTTATGTTGAGTATATATATATACTTATATTATTAGAAAGAAGCAGAACATAACCGGGTGATCTTATTAAATGTTTATTTTTTGGCTATAGATCATCTAGTTCTTATGGCACAATGTACGAAACTTGAAGAAATACTAGTGGGATCAATTTTATATACCGTGGGAGTGGGTCACCACTAGTGGGATCAATTTTATGTACGAAACTTGAAGAAATACTTGAAGAAACTTGAAGAAAATTTGACTTAAATTAGAATAGGATCAAAAAAGACTCTTCTAAAGCCCCTGGGTCACCATCCATTACCACCCCCTATGTGGGACTGGGAGTGGGACCAGCACCAGACACGTTCGTGGATGTCATCGACGCCGCCCTCGCCTCCTCCTCCTCCATGGCAGCCGTGCAGCGCCTCGAGATCGCCATGCCGGCACGTGTCGCCTCCACGTGGCTGCGCTTGGCCTCCCAACGCATGGTGGACACCCTCGACCTCCGCCTGGAAGTGCAGGAATATCAAGGTGGTGAGGTCGAGTTGCCCGCGTGTGACAGAGTCACAGAGCGACAAGCATCACGCTCGTCCTCCGACGAGTATGTGGTTCGGTCACAGCCTCCAGCCGGCCACCGGAGGATCGTTCGCGGCGCTGCCCTACCACGCGATACACAACACCAGCATGGAAGCCCGCGCGCTGGGGGGGGGGGGGCGGGGGGCCTTGTGTCGTCGTCGCAGTGCCCGCGCCTCAAGGACCTGATCCTTCGCATCGTGCTGCTCGCCATCTCCGACAACGTCTCCCTGCACTCCGACTCCCTCGTCTCGTTGTGTTTTCACGTTGAAGGCACACGACGGCTAGACATCGTCGCGCCCAGGATGGATCAGCTGGAGATCTCTTGCCACATTCAGACGCTGAACATCTCTGCACCAAAGCTCACGGAGGTTAAAAGACGCCGCGCGAACAGCCTACGGCCGTTCATGCCCATGAAAGCGCCCGGATATTAGGTATCTTGGCTGGACTGCATGTCTGCATCACCTCCGCTGATGCCGCCACAAATTTCGTTAACTTGGATTTGGACTGCCACGAAATTAATGAAGTATTCTTCTCTTGATCTTTGGTTGACTTTGTTGAGTTCTTACTTATTGCGGTTACAAGCTTACAATTGAGACGCAGGGGCTTCATTGTCATGGACCATATTTTTTACATTGCCAGTAATTTACCACTTTACCACATTTTGCAATTTTTTGTAAAGTACAATTACTTGAAACAGGCGAACAAGTAAAATGGTCATACTTGCATTTTTCCTCTTAGGAGTAAAGTATATTTGCAAAATGTAATGTGATTATTGTCTTATCTATTTCTTCTACTCGTACATTACTAAAGGAATATGCAGCAAAAGTTTGCATGCCCGATGTAGTAAAATGTTCGTCAATTACAATGTTTGTATACTAGTTACAAAGCAACATGGGATTATTCCCTCTAGGCATTGTGTGAGTTGCACCGGGTGTGATACCATTATTCGCTGATTGGGCCTCAAGAAGACAAAGTAGTGACGATTAGCTAGCTAGGGAGCCGACGTGCAAGTGAAGAGGTTTACAACCACTCACCGCCAGCACACGTGGAGCCCTTGCTTGGCAGTGATGGAGAACTAGCAAGGTTGATACCCAGCACCTGTCGGGAACACGAACACCGCGTCCATGTTATGTCACTCACCTGACATTTGACACTCCCGCTGGTGTCTGCCCACCTCCCCGCCGACGCATGTGGAGGAGGAAGAAGATGAGGGAAAAGAAAAGGAAGGGGTAAGTACATAAACAGTAGTATAATGGGTAATTTTTATCAAAAGACTAGGAATAGGAAATAAGCTCGAAATTATAGATTTATTATATTATGACCTTCAGAATTATATAATCTGCACTATAGTCTAATTTGTTTGCTTACTATCTGAATTATTTAAACCAGATTATTTAATCTAAGTGGATTATAATCTAGAACAAACAGGGCCTTAGCAAGCGGTGGTGATCAAAGTAGTAAGTACGTACAGGAGTATGATGTATATAGCAACATTAATAAAGGTTGTTCAGATATACTCCCTTTGTTTTTAAATTATTATCACCGTTGATTTTTTTAATTAACTTTGACAAGTCGTCTTATTCAAAATATTATTTTAAATATGCAAAATTTTGAGTTATGCTTTAATTTCATTTGATAATAAAACAAACTATAATAATATATATGATATTAATTAAAATTTTTGAATAAGATAAATAATTAAAATTAACTAAAAAATGAATAAGGACAATAGTTTAGGGTGTGTTTGGTTGGGCTGTGGCTGTGAGAAAAAGCTGTTGTGGACTATGACTATGAAAAAAGCTGCTGTGAGATATGAGCTGTGAGAAAAGCCAAAAGCCGTTTGGCTAACTAACTGTAACTTTTATAACACCTCTCAAGTAGACCCCATATGTCATCCATATTAGTTACTATTCAAATGTTTATCTCTCTCACTGACTAGTGGACCCTACTTGTCAGCTCCTTCTTCCTCCTGGATCTCTCTCGATCGATCGATCTCGATCTCCCTCGACGCGAGCCCTGCCCCCGCGCGAGACCCGCTACCGCCGCTGCCGCCTTCTGCCCCGCGCGCTGTTCCCCGTGCGAGCGACGCCATGCTCCGCCGCTCCCGTGCAAGCGTCGTCGTGCCCCCACGCGAGCCCCCCGCCGCCGCTACTCCACCCGCTTGCCCTGCCCTGCCCGTGACCTGCCACCGTCTCCGTGCATCCCACCGCCTCCGCGCAGCCCGTCGCCTCCTCCGTGCGAACCCGATGCCGTTGTGTGAGCCCGCTCGCCAGCCCCTCCGTGCGACCCCGCCCGTCGGCTCCTCCTCCCCCGGGCGAGCTCGGCGCCGCCGCCTCCCTCGGCAGTTCCCCGAGCGAGTCGACCAGCAGCAGACCAGCCGGTGATGGGTGACAAACCAGCAGTAGAGCTCACCCACATCGGCATCATGGAGAAGAGAACCGAGCGAGAGAGAAGCGACGGGAGTCAGGGAAAAAAATAAAATTGAATCGGTACGCACATAACGGATGGCATGATGGGTAATTTCACCCAAAAGTTAGTTCTCACAGCCAAAAAACACGTCTATAGGTACAATGGGTTTTGAACTACCGAAAGTCACTAACTTTCTAAAAGCAGTTTAGGACATGAGTGCCTTTTGTTAGCTTTTAGCTTTCTTGAAAGTAAAAGCAGCCTCAAAAGCTAAACCAAACACCCCCTTAAAAACGGAGGAAGTACTAGATTGATAGATGGGCTTGTAGGAACAGAAGATGACTTAATTCAGTGTGACTTGGCCGTACGGTGTTACATGCCATCTCCATCATGAATCCGTTGCCCGAGTGTCAGTAAATTTTGATGCCTCTTATATTCATCTCCCTCTATTTTGCCGAATTATTTTTTTGTACCTCGCAGCAAGTCGGGCACGACACCGGCAGGCGGGCAGCATCAGGATACCAGCCAGATTGTTCAAAAGCCCAACTAGGCAAGTCGTGACGATCTTGGTCTGTGCTGCTGTGCCATGTCACCTCCTGTACGTACGCTAATAAACTCCATCCCATTGTTACGGTCCATAAGCGGTCGATTTGTCACAAGGCTCACTACAAACAACCCTAAGAAAGTCGATCGCTTTTACAGACCGACGACGACCGCCGCCACCCCCCCTTTTTGCCGGGCTGCCATGGACCGCATCAGCGCCCTCCCCGACGAGCTCCTGCGCCGCATCCTCGTCTCCCTCCGCTCCACTCGCGCCGCCGCCCGCACCAGCGTGCTATCCCGCCGCTGGCGCAATCTCTGGACCGACCTGCCCGAGATCGTCCTCGGCAGCGACAACGCGGCGCCGCCGCCAGCCTTATTCATCGACCTCGTCGACGCCGCCATCGCCGCCTCCTCCACGCTGACCCTGCACCGCCTCGAGATCGTCATGCCCACCAGCAGCTACATCTCGTCGGGCATCGCCTCCTCGTGGCTGCGCTTCGCCGCGCAGCGCGTGGCAGGCACGATCGACATCCGTCTCCACGCGCAGAGCCAGCCCTACAAAGACTACATCTCCCCAGTGGAGCTGCCCGCCTGCGACAGGGTCACGAGCATCACGATCGTCTACGGGCAGGGGTGGCGGTGGCACCCCTGCCTCTACCCGCTCCCCGGAAAATCGTTCGCGGCGCTGACGCGCCTCACATTACACTACACTCGCATGGAAGCTTGGGACCTGGAAACCCTCGTCTCCTCACGGTGCCCGCGCCTGCAGATCCTGGAGCTTCGCAACATCGCGTTCGCCCGCCGCCCCCTGTTCCTGCGCTCCGGCTCGCTCGTCTCGTTGTTTTTTTACGTTCGGGGCAAACTCCGGCTGGACATCGACGCGCCGAGGTTGGAGGAACTCGAGATCTCTTGCGACATTGAGGCTCATATTATCTCTGCACCAAAGCTCACGGATGTTAAAAGACGCCACGAGGATAGCCTACAGCCCTGAACTTCATCACCTCTGCGTCCTTGATAAAGTTAACAAACTGAGACTAGCTAGTTATCAACATTCACAGATGACCGGTGTGTTAATGTCAATGAAAATTCTTCTGTGTTATGCACCACTAGCATAGGTGGCGCACTTCGTTGCGCTGGTAAGTTAGAATGTAAATTATATATAAATTTTATTATGAGATGATAGGGTTTTGTTATTGTTGGCGCACTTCCTTGCGCTGATATGTTACAATGTAAATTATAAATTTTATAAAGATATGATAGGGTTTTGTTATTATGAAAGGATTTTTTCCCGCATTTGATATGGGTCCTGTTATTCTATTTATTTCTTCGTTTCTTGTCTTTCTTTCATTATGTGTAATCAGAATCTCTACAATCTATTAATCGGTTAGAGATTGAATCCAAATCGGTTTTGTACCTTTTATATCATGTATTGAATTTCAAAAATCATAACTCCCACGTTCGGAGCTCAAATAAGACAAACTTGGACTCTATCGCGTAGCTCTCGAAAGGTTCTACAACTTTGGTATTTAATATAAGTTCAGATCCCGCAGTTTTAATTGATTTTTCCTTCCGGATAAAGCTTCTAGAATATGATAACAAAATGTTGATAAAATTGTTACTTTTGACATATAAAATGATATACTAAGAAGAACCAATGACAATACAAATATAATCTTTAATGTAAAAAATGTCAATAATATTGTATATATCTAATAATTATATTTTATAAATAATTTATATTTAAATTATAAAGAGTATTTTGTTTTTTAAAGTCTGTAGCAACGCACGGACACTTTGCTAGTAATGATACATAATTTATATGAAGCTTCAGGGATAAATTGCAAATAACCCATCAAAACTTGAGACACCACCGCTTGGTCCTTACCCAATCGACCCGATCCCCTTCATCCTCTCCTCCCATCGCTCAGTTCTCTCCCCTTGCTCCCATTTTTTTTTAGACAATGGAAAAACCCGATCTTTTGCAAGTCTTGCATACGGCCTGCAGTTTACAATTATTATTATTTCAGAATTGGGACGCCGAAACATAGTGGCACCCAAGAGAAAGACTAGGTACAAAGCCTATGTCGTAATGGCCATCCATGCTTCACGAAGATGTGCATAGCCACCACTTCCAACCGATGGCTGATGGTGAGAAAGAGATCCTTGTGGATATCCTTTTGCAAAAGCCTCCAATATCGGAGCTAGTAAGTAGCCCTAAAGATTACCTGTATCAGAGATATCATTGGTTTTTTATTAAAAATAACATCATTACAACATAACCAAATCAACCAGAAAATGGCTGCGATCTCAACAATAATGATTCTCTTTTCTTCCTCTCCCCTTGAAGCGATCCAAGCGCCAGAAATATGGCTAATATTGGTTGGTTTGGATAGTCCAGTAGTAATGGATACTATCCTCCACATATTATGTGCAATATGGCATTGGAAAAAACAAATGGTATATTGTTTCCTGTTGGTCACAAAAAACACACTTTTGACTGTCTTTCCATCTTTTCCTTGCCAAATTATCTTTGGTCAAAGTGACACCTCTGGCGAGGTACCATAGGAAAATTTTAATCTTCAAAGGGAGTTTAACTTTCCACATGTGTCTAAGTCTGGACTTTGTTTGTAAAAGTATGGCATTGTACATAGACTGAACTGAGAAAGTTCCATTGTGATGTAAGTGCCATCTATAAGAATCTAACTCATTGTTAAGAACAACATGTGACAACTTTAGTAATAAGTTATTCTATTCAACAAGCTTATCAACGACAATAGGTCTCCTAAAAGTTAAATTTAAAGGTATGGATTGGAAGACGTGTTGGACGGTAGAATTCTTCCAACGAACCACATTATAAAGATTCAGGAATTGTTCACATAGTGGTGTATTATCCAACCAAGTGTCTCTCCAGAATCTAGTTTGACTCCTATCACCAATTTGAAAGGAGTCCCATTTAAAGAATTCATCTCTAACCTTTAGTAACCCTATCCAGAAATGTGAATCACTCAGTTTCCTTGAAGTTTGGGTAAGGGGATTGGTGCTGAAGTACTTGTTTCGAAGTAGTCTCTGCCATACCCCCATCCTCATTAAGTAGTCTAAAAAGCCACTTACTACGGAGGCATATGTTTTGCACTCATAAGTTGATTATCCCTAAACCTCCCTGATCTTTGGGTTGACAGAGTATTTCCCATCGGGCCAAGTGGTACTTTTTTTTATGACCTTCACCCTCCCAAAAGAATTTGGATCTGATAGTGTCCATTTTCTTAAGAATCCGTTCCGGAACCTCAAAAAAGGACATGATAAACACTGGAAGGTTGCTGAGGACAGCATTTATGAGTATTAGCCGTCCACCAGCTGGCATCAATTTGCCCTTCCATTTGTTTAGTTTCTTCTAAAACCTCTCAATGACATCACTCCATTCACTGTTTCTGAGTTTCCTATGTATCATTGGGATACCCAGATATTTGAAAGGGAGCTTACCTATTTTTAACCCGGATAGTTGTTCAAAAACACACAATAAAAGCTTCATATTAGTAGCTTGATTTATATCATGATCCATGAAGATAATGGTGTCATCAGCATATTGGAGAATTGATAAACCACCATCAACCAAATCTGAAACAACACCGGTTACCTGGCCCTCCCCTTTGGCTCTTGCTATTAGGATTGCAAGCATATCAGCTACCAGGTTAAATAGAATCGGAGAGAGAGGATCTCCCTGTCGAATACCTTTGTATGTTTGGAAAAAAGGCCCGATATCATCATTGACTCTAATACCCACATGGCCCGCAGATATAAAACTATGTATCCAGTCACATCATTTGTGAGAGAATCCCTTCATTCTCAGGTTTTGCTGTAGAAAAGGCCATTTGACCTTGTCATAGGCCTTTTCAAAATCTAATTTCAGAATGACACCATTTTTCTTTTTCTGATGTAATTCATGTATGGTCTTGTGTAAGACAATTACACCTTCCATAATATGGCGACCAGGCATGAATGCAGTCTGAGAATTGCGGATGACTTTGTCTGTGACCGTCCCAATTCTATTGGTTGCCACTTTAGTAAGTATTTTAAAGCTGACATTTAATAAACATATTGGACGGTAATCTTGTATTCTCAAAGCATCACCCTTTTTCGGTAGTAAAGTGATAATTCCGAAATTTAGGCTATACACAGAAAGTCGACCATTATGGAAGTCCGAAAATAGTTCCATAAGATCTGTTTTGATGACCTCCCAGAAGACTTGATAGAATTCGGCCGGGAAGCCATCCGGTCCAGGTGCTTTATTATGTTCCATCTAGAAAATAGCCTTTTTGACCTCCTCCACCTCAAAAGGTGCCGTTAGAATTTGATTTTCTTGTTCATCCACTTGTGGTATGTCTAAGATATTTGTTTCATCCAGAGTTAGAGTATTATCATCTAGATGTCCGAATAGACCTTTGTAGTACCTAGTGATATATCTTTCCCTCTAGATCCCCTTGCTCCCATGGCACCCATTAATTCTCTCCCTCTAGATCCACCAGCAGTGAGCACCATCCGGTAGCAAGGAATAGAAAAATCAACAACACGCATCATCCTCCCACATTCATTCTCTCTCTGTAGCCTTTGCTCCTTTGCTTCCATAGAACTTGCAAGGTTATCTTTTGCTGTTCCACAGCTGCTATGACACGGCCGGCTATCGAAGGAGCGTAGCCTTTTTCTCCTCCCCTCGGGTCGCAGCATGCCATGCATCATGTTGGTCTTCAATCGCCATCGTGCAACCTCTGTATCATCCTCCCCAGTTCTTCGGGTGCTCCACTGCTGAGTCATCCTCCAGGTCGTCCAAAATTCTGAGGAGGATGAAAATCTCACCTATATCTACTTTAGACAATACATGTTGCACGCCTGCACCTATTGAGAAAATGCAACGGCCAAATGAAGTGAACACAATCAAAGAGTATCGTTATTGTGGTGTCAGCATGTAACAATCTCTAATCCTTTCTCTTGTGTTTTATTTGCGTCATCCTGATGGTGGGTTTTTTTGGAAGAGAGGAGTTCAGAATAGTTATTCCAAATCAGATAAAAAAAATTGAAGCTTGTGTTTTCTACTCTGTTATTAGCTGCACTCTGTTTTCTCCCTTGTTTGTTTTTTCCGAAAAATGAGCAGGAGCACTGCTCTTTCATTTAAGAAGGATGGAGAAAAACTTGAGATTACATAAGGATTACATTATTGAAAAAGGAAAAAGACACCCCAACCTCACTACAGTGGCACCTAATGCCAACCGACCCTTGGCTTGTTCTTCAGAAATTTTAGCCATTTTCCCCAGCTGGTGCGTCATCTCCATAGTTTCCAAAAGCCCTTCCCCTCTCTCTCATTTCGCCCTGTATTAGCTGTAGCAGCACGCCTGGATCTGTTGTAAAAAGCTTATTGGGCCAGACCCACCTTCTGGAAGAAGGTTTCCTGGCCCATGTGGGCTCGTTATCGAATCAGGGTCCAACACGAAGTTAGGGTTCCGTCCTTATAAATAGATGAGGAGACACCCCTTTGTAATTAACCAGAAATACAGCAATGAAAAATTTCATCTCCTCTATTCTTGTGTTTTACTTTTTTGTTCTCTCTTATGATCTACTACCGTGCGATCCGATGATAACTCAACACGTTATCAGCATGCTCTAACCGAGCCAACAGCACCACTTGGCGATCGAGGTATGTTTTTGCGTCTGAGATTTGAATTTTGACTCGTTGCAGTCAAGATCTGTCTAGATGTTATGCAGGTGTTTATCGATCTATGACTCATTGCAGTCTAGATAAAGCCTCGGGATCTACGATCCGGAGAGGTAAAGCAAGTTCAATTCTGGATCTGCGTGAAATTATACTAGATCCGCGAGGAGAGAAAAAAATTTGGAGGAGAAAATACCCAGATCAGAGAAAAGAAAAAAGAGCCCGCCTCTACAGAGGCGGTGAGCTCAGATCCGGCCGCGCGAGTGCCCTGAGGCCGCGCGAGGAACCGAGATCCATGAAAAAAAAGGGCCGTGCGTGTGCCCTGAGGCCGCATGAGAGCCCTGAGATCCAAAAAAAAAAGCAAACCTCCACGGAGGTTGCAAGCTCGGATCTGTACGCGAGTGCCCTGAGGCCGCATAAGAACTAAGATCCAAAGAAGAAGAGGCGCTCAGATCTGGCTTTAGGCCACGCCACCTCGATCCGTGAGGCAAAGCAGTGAAAAAAAGGGGGCAAAAGAAAAACAGCCTCACCACAAAGGTGGCGACACAACCGGCTGAACGCTAACCCTGACAAGACAACCGGTTGAACGCTCATAAATTTCATGAAGAAATTATCTCACGAAGAGAGCATCATGAAGATGAACTCATTACTATAAGCGCGCATATATAGTATGGAAATACAGAACAACCACGATATGGTATTGAATCATCTTGAAAGATGAATGTCGGAGAGAATTGAAGTATTGTTAACATCATTTCCTCTGAAATATTGCTATTGTTTCTCTTATGAGAATCTAGATCCGAAAACAAATCCCATGGCATAAATGCTTGCAGCATTTACATCGGGTCAATAAATAAAGCAATTGAGGATGAAGCATAAATAATGGTGAAATTTATGGTTCATAAGTCACGAAGACTTATACTCCTACTCACAAAATATTCTGATTATTTCTAACAAGTCATATTGAATAACTACAGTGAATCAAGTGGATTATGAAAATCCCTACGATGAAATCATCGAAGGATTTTATATGAGAAGGCTCATGAAGAGCATCTCACTGAAATGATGTGTCCACAAAGGAGCATCACTTAATTTGAAAAGTCTCATCAAGAGCATCTCATTGAAGAGATATATTCATGAAGGAATAAGTCAATGAATGACTTTACCAGTCCAATTATGAAATAAACACCACTGATCCTTGAAGGATTTTGACCCGATTTAATGAATATAGAATCATAAGTACTTCAAAAGTACATGCTAGCATCAGAAGTTTGATTTCATATGATACCATGAAGATATTTGGTGTAATCCTCAAATAGAAATGAAGACTGGTATATGATCTTGAAGATCTCAATTGAATGTTACATTATTGAAGCAAAATCTACATTTCCAATCCTATGGAATAAATTATCCTACGAAAGGATAAAATGAATATGGTTTACACATATCAAATAAGTGATATTTTGACTATGTCAAACTCATATGTGCATGAAGCACATTGCTCCATTACTCTCATTACAATCTTAGAAGAATTATGAGAAAAGTCTTTTCAAGACTTAGCACTATGATAATATTTCTTATCATTGCTTATATGCATTTTGAAGAATGTATGATAAAGACATTGAACACGAAGTTCAAATAATGTCCATATGAGGGGGAGCATCTTGAATGATATCACGAAGATCATATTTTCTATTCATGAAGAATAGATTGTCATGAAGATAATAACAAAGAAGGCTATGGATTGTATTTTTCCTTTGTGAGTTTTACTCGAAGGTTTCTTACGTAAGGTTTTTGACGAGACAATACATTAACTGGCAAGATACAGTTTGGCATTGAACATGTGACAATGGAATGGGATCAAGCAAATCCTATGAGATCATAGCATTATTTGAAGCTGCCAAGAAATGCACTGGCTCAGGAGGATGTTAAGCCATATATTGGAGTCTTGTGGAGTGACGCACACTCTATCCCCTATAATTATCTATGAAGATAATAAAGTTTGTATTGCACAAATACAATCAGGATATATAAAGTCAAACAGAACTAAGCATATGTTACCTAAATTCTTCCACACGTATGAATTGCAAGAAAAGGAAGAGATTTTGGTAACTCATATCCGAATTTATGACCATATTGCAGATATGTTCACAAAGACATTATCAGTCTACACTCTTAAAAAGGTGTTGACATGGTATTGTTATGAACAGACTTAAAGAAGTGATTGAAACAGGGGGAGAACTTTCCTAAGTACATCACATTCCCGAGTTAAAAGAGTTATCTTGAAGATAATTCATATCGTTCATGAAGATCAATAATTATTAATCACGAAGATTATAGTATTTTATTCTTTTTCCCTTATGAGTTTTTCATATAAAGTTTTCTCATTAAGGTTTTTGATGAGGTAATGCGTGCAATGCAACTGACGGTGATATGTACTCTTTTCTCTATTTTTCCCACTGGGTTTTTAAGAAGTTTTTAAGAGGCATATATATCGTGATAAAGAGCCCAAGGAGAAGTGTTATAAAACACTTATTAGACCAGGACCACCTTCTGAAAGAAGGTCTCCTGGCCCATGTGGGCTTGTTATCGAATCAGGGCCTAACATGAAGTTAGGGTTCCGCCCTTATAAATAGTTGGAGAGACATCCCTTTGTAATTAACCAGAAATACAGCAATGAAAAATTTTGTCTCCTCTATTCTTGTGTTTTACTTTTCGTTCTCTCTCATGATCTACTACCGTGCGATCCGCCGATAACTCAACAGGATCCACTGCTTTATTTTTGAAAATTCTCCGGTTCCTTTCATTCCATAATCCCCACATGGTATATACCATAATCGTTGTCCTCTTCCTCTTCTCCTCTTTTGATATTCCTGCTAGTTTTCTCCCTTGTTTGCTCATTGTGTTTGAGATGTCATGAACAGCAAGGTTAGGTTGTGTTTTCTCCCCTTGAATTGTGCATTGTGTATTCTCCTTGGTTTGCTGAAATATATATGAGGCATCATCATACACTACTGATCATGCTACCGTATGCTTTTTTTTTATCACACCGCGTGCTACCTGCTAGATGTCCGCCGAATCTCCTCATATGTTCTGCAGATATTTGATAAAGTTGACAAACTGAGACTCTAGTTATCAATATCTACAGTCAACAGTTTGTTCATGTCGATAAAAGTTCTTCAGTGCTTTCCACCAAACATGCTGCGCCTATGGACAAAAAAGCAACGACTGGACGAGTATCATTATATATTTATACTGTTGGTAGCATGTAATAATATCCAAGTCTTTCTCTTAAATTTTAACTTGCGTTCTCCTCAAGTTCTTTTTCTTCAAGACACGAGAGGGGTTTGGAATAGTATTTCCTAATATGACAAATTAATGTTTTTGAAGCTTGTCTTTCTCCTTTGTTTGTTGATTGCATATGATGTATCACGTTGATACACTGCTCATGTTCTGCTTTGACAAGTTTTGAGGCGAGAAAGAAAATGTTCCTAGAGAAACAGAGACGGAATGTGTTAACAAGAGGTTCAACGACAACAAGCTTTCAAATAAAATGATATAAAGCCCAACAAGACTACGGACTATTCTAGTATTTTCCTACAACATTACAAGACCTTCTTGAGATGGTGACACTAGTTTGCTAACACATCGTGAGAGGTGTTACTTTTATTATAAACATAAAGCTATTGATCTGAATTACTGGTCATTAGGTAATCTGACATTTAGATTTTTTTCTCTAGGGAAATTCAGTAATTAGCACAGACATACCACACTATTTGGGTCCCTCACACCACAAAGTAGGAAAAGACCACCAGAACGTGTGCTTGCAATGGCATACCCGCACAAAAAAATTAGAGAAAATACTAAATATGTGAATTAAATGGATCAACGTGATAACCTAATTAGTAGACATTGATAAGCATGAATTCTTATGATATTGTCTTTTTGTCAAGCATTTTAAATCAACAGTCTTGTCATATACTTCTTATATGAGATTATGTATCTTTTAACTATTGGTCAAATTTATGTAGCATATTCAGTAAAATTAAGTTCGTGTGTTTGTGCTAGCCCGCATAGGAAGTGGAAAATTTAGCTATATAAAATGATGTTTGGCATTCAAGCTCCAGATTGGCATTCAAGTAGATGATTTAAGTTTGATCTCAAATGTTGGCTTCCTTCTGATTCCAATGTATGTTAATTAAGTGTAGAGGCATGTAAGGACCTATAGTGAGTAATGTTTCCAAAACATTGGCAACCAACAAGAGTCTATACATGAAGATGTACGATGTAGGACATCAGGAACAAAACAAATATAAACAGTGAAAGTCAGAAACATGATACATCATCAGCAACTATTTTGTTGAATAACTTAATTAAATAATACATTTATACGGAGCAAATGGAACTATTATATAAGTACTACTATATATGTATCCTAGATTGTATAATGAAAAATGTTTAATGTCTGGATGCCAAGTTGGATTGACTAACTACTATATTTGTGTTTAAGAACTACATACTTTGTTTCAATAGTCTTGGCAAAATGAAACTATGTATTGTGAGAAAAGCCAAGATAAAATCATCATCCATCAAAATATCATGAATAAGAGCAACCATTGCATGAAGTATGTTGAATTACAAATATATGGCTACCTAACTCTTGTTCACATTTTTCCAAAATAAAAGTCTCGAAAGATTGAAAGAGGTTGAATACCTTTTAGGGAGAAGAACTGATGTAAAACTATAAAAACAAAATATGGTCTTTTGCAAAGGAAAAAAATTGTCTATGACACTATCTATCAAATATATGCATGCTGTCTCTATATAGTTTTTTTCTTTTTTATGTTTGTAGTAACGAAGTGGCACTATGCTAATTTTCTTTTTTCTTTTTTTTTTGAAAAATGAAACTTTGCTAGTGTAGATGATTGTTCATAGCGCTTGAGATTGTGTCAACAGGGAGGCCCAACATATTTTCAAATGAAATGGTATAAAGCCCAGCAAAGACTCCGAACCAGTAATAATCATCTTCCCTTTGCCACACAATCATGAGCCTGTGATTCGGCTGAAACACGTTGAGCATGGGCATGCGCAACCGCTGCCAGCGCTGCGCCTCCACCAACTGCATTAGCGTCCTCCCCGATGACCTCCTGCACTGTGTCCTCACCGGCGTACCCGCACCAATGGGGATGCAGGGATGCAGGTGGGTTACTGACTTGGTAGTGGTGGATCAAAGTCCTAGTTCATTTGCTCTTCTAGATTGATAAAGTGGAGGTGGATCTTAGTTCATTTGATAGAAATTTGGGCTGATGCATTGATCCAAAAAACAACAAACTTGCATCCTAATGCACTAGCATGCTCTCATGCCTTTGGCATTGCGTCTGGGCTAAGCAGCTCGAGCTCATCTTCGGCGATGAAAGCCTGTAAGGATCATGACCATTGAGGTCACCCTAAGGTATGATGTTTTGGTGATGCATGACAAACATAAAATGTGACTAATATGTACACGAGTGTTGTTTGTGTAGAAAATCTTTTCTACCTTATGATGATTGTCTACGGTGTCCTTGACGATTGATGATAATGACCGTAAGCATGGAGGCTTGTGAACTTGATGGAGTCCAAGGGTTGATAGAGATGGATCAAAGCGGAGAACAAGTTATGGTGCAAGTGTTTGGAACACTTGAGTAGTTGTTAGGGCTTTGAGTCCATAGGAAAAACCGGACTATCAAGGGGGTCTAGGTCATTCTCTTAGGTCATGTCTAGTCGGTGATGTGCAAGGTTGCTCGGTGAAATCACATGCACTAGGTGACAGTGGAGAAGCCAAGGAGCTGTTCGGAGAAGCCGGCAAACGAAGTCAAGCGAGGACGACAAGTTTCATCTTCTAGATATAGAGACCGGACAGAGGGGTCAGTGGAGACCGGACTGTACGGTCACTATGGGAGTTTTCCAGGACTTAGCGCAAGGAGCAAGAACTCTGTCAGTAGGAGACTCCATACAGACCGGACAGTCTGGTCTGCTAATCGGACGGTTCGGTCAGTAGGAGTGCAGGAAAGACAGAAGAGGTGCATTTCACGGAGGCTCCTGGAATGGAGAGAGAAAGTGGACCGGACGGTCTGGTCCAGTGACCGGACAGTCCAGTCAGTACAGGATTTTGCCTCGACAGAGGAGGCCAATGGTTGAGGAGAGCCGTTACAGAGTGATCAGACGGTCCAGTCAGTCAGTGACCAGATAGTCCGGTCAGTGTGTCCAGAAAGGCAAGTTCGTGGAGCAATGGCTAGTTTGAGGTTGGAAGCCTATATAACTTTGTTGCTAGGGTCTTGGAGACCTCTCTTGGCTAGTGGAATACTTGAGAGCATTTGGTAAGGTCTAAGAGAAAAATAGGAGAGCACTAGGAGGAGATATTGCATATCTTGAGAGTGCTAGAGAAGAGTAGCTTGAGAATCTTGTACATCTAAGGCTAGGGTGTCCTTAAGGGTGTGATCTAGATTGTTACTCTTGGTCTATGGTGAGACATAGACCGGTTAGGTGTTGGTGATCGAGTCTATCGTGATCGGTTGTGAAAGTCGTCACACGTTTGTACATGGTTTGAGCCCGCCGTTGAAAGGGGCATCGCTAGTGAGTGCCCGTGTCAGCTCGGGGAGTCTGGCAAGTTCTCGAGGGAGACGAGCTTGTGCTTTGTGCAGCGGTGACGCACACCATGTCTTCACTCGAGGAGTGATTGCGGGCTCGTGGGCGAGAACTCCACTTGGTGGCGGGAGGGACCGCGACTCTGGCGGGAGTGGTCCAACGAGGATTAGGGAAAGGCGCTATTCTTCTGAGACCTCGGAAAAAAAATCATGAGCCATCCCTTACTCTACTCCTCACTATGATGTTTTACTTTCTGCATTTACATATCGTGCTACTCATGCTTGTGTGCTTACCTTGTTTTAGTTGATTACCTTGTAGACTTGCATGAATAGGCTTCTTTACTTGCTAGTAATACTTAGTCTTCATACTTGATCACTAGCATATATAGGAGTTACCTTGGCTTGATTGATCACCCTAGTATGTATTGTGCTACTCATGCTTGTATGCTTTCTTTATGCTTGTTGAGCTACTATTGATCTAGTAGCTTTGCTTGAGTAGAACTCCTTGCTAGCTAGTTGTTTGCTTCCATATATCTTTGGTAACTAACTTACATAGGAGTTGTATTGCCTTTGTGTGATCTACTAGTATGCTTAGCTTGT
Organism: Eleusine coracana subsp. coracana; assembly: GCA_032690845.1. Taxonomy (NCBI): domain Eukaryota; kingdom Viridiplantae; phylum Streptophyta; class Magnoliopsida; order Poales; family Poaceae; genus Eleusine; species Eleusine coracana. The sequence goes on from CM064430.1 coordinate 51,112,030, forward strand.
TGTTCCTTCCATAGGACTATTATCTTGCTAGTGTGATCACCACTAGGATTGCATAGGAGTTGTATTACTTTGGTGTGATCCACTAGTATGCTTAGGTTGTTGTTCCTTTCATAGGTTCATTATCTTGCTAGTATGATCATCACTAGGATTGTGTAGGAGTTGTTTTGAGTGGTCGGTTTCAGGAATTGACAAATTTGGTACATAGTGGGAGTTCCCAATTCACCCTCCCCCCCCCCCCCCCCCTCTCTTGGTCACTCGGTCCTTTCAAAGCCACAACCCCTTGCACAGCAACACCGCCTTCCAAGCCTTCTCTCACCCTATCGTTGAGCTCTTCAAGATCACATGGTGCAGTTGCAACGAGATCCTCGTAAATCACGGGCCTGCACTTCGCTTGCAACACGTAGCCGACACACTGTATCTAAGTCCCTGGGAGCTCAAGCAACATTGGATCTATTGACTTCTCATAGGCTGACAACAACGAGCAGTCACTAACAAGAAGTAAATTGTAATCAACCATGGTACCAGTATTGCAAGGTTGTGGCAAAACGTTCCTCAGATTATGACAAGGGAGGTCGTTTTGAGGCTACTCTAAACTGCTTGGAAGTCACTCTCAAGAGGTGTGTCCAAATTGACGGCATTGCCAACATCTTATTAGATCATGACATTGTGCAACCTTGTGATCCAGGACAAAACAATTGAAGCATAATCCTTTCATTTTGCTGAAATACAGGGAGCATCGCTCCTCAAGCCAACATGCCTCACATATAGGTTGAGGCACCATGCACGTCTGCTGATGCTTGAATTTCACTACTTGCCAACCCTTCTCACATTTACCTGGCTCGCACTCATCAGCAGCAACAATATTTAGCAGACACAATTCTTTTTTCTTGGCAACTGGAGCCACACTGACATAGGATAACATCTTTGTATGAGGCCTTAGTGCATCGCCACAACTGGTGATGATAGAGATGACCCACACATGCATGTAGTCTAGTGTTGTCTTCACCTAGCCCGGCTGGAGGAGGTTGGTGCCGGGGGACCCGGGCGCCCGTCACAACAGGATCAATGCCCCGGACATCCACCTCGCTGCTACAGCCAGACATCTACCCGACCACCCGACCATCCGCTAGCGGCAGGCTGCCGCAACAACGATGGAGTGCGATCCTGCTGGTCATAGTTACGCACCCAACTATATACTGCAAGAGGACAGTATACAGTTGTAGCTTGTTTTCTCTTAGAGTATTCTAAGCTTTTATCGAATTCATAGAGAGCAGGCGGGACTTTCACTATTATGTAATTTACTAAATAAAATGTAATAAAGGAGTGAATGTATGAAACTAATGAACACAAGGAACTAGAAGGTTCGATCAGGCTTTGGAAGTATTCCCTCCTATTGTTCAGGTAACTAGCATGCAACTCGCTCATATAAGTTCTTTTAGTTGAATTTAGTATTCTACAATATATATGGTGGTTCTATTCACTCTAGCCATATCATGGCGGAAGCTAATTATTCCCTACTAGTTTCTTGCACTATGTGGTCTTCACAGCAAAGCCAGACGCCTAGCAATTGCTAAAGGATTCATAAATGAGATTGTGCACATCTCATCAGGGATAAGCTCACCACACATCACACATAGTAGTAAGTAGAACTGTAAAAGACTAGCGTCCACCACAGCATTTTGGTCAACGTGGCCATTTTCCTGAGCAAACATGACGCTTCCGTACGACATGGATGGCATCCCTGTTGAGCACGTCGCCACCAAGGTCAGCTCCCACCGCGGCATATGGGCCAGAGACTCGCGCAGTCGCATCGAAAACGGCCCGTGTGTGGGCATTATTTTGCTTCTTCCAACTTCACTGACGTAGAGATGGAGCGGCCATCACCACGGCGTGCCCTGCTGCAGTCGGTGGGCATCGAAAGAGGAGCTATAGCATGTGGAATTGACACGGCGTGTAGGAGATGGGGAGGATGAGGAGGGCCTGACACCAGAGAAGCGGGAGCGCGTCGGACTACCAGTGAGAGGGGCACAGTGATGACCAGCTGTGAGGTCATGGCGTCGTATCGCATGAAAGAGGAGGACAGCAGTAGCGGCCGCGGTCGGGGATGCAGTTGTTGGGGGTGCGAAAGAGCCAGAGCGAGGTGGCGTGGTCATGCTGCTCCATGCTACAGCTGCATCTGCGCCACAGAGAGGAATGGAGGAAAAGAAGAGGCGGAGAAGACAACCAGCGGGAGAAGAAGATAAGGCTATAGCCGTTTCACAAATTAGCCCTTTCAGTATGATGTTTTTTTGTTCTTATGTTTCATGTGTTATATACTTATTGTTCAGTCCCTAAAAGTAATCATATTTACAAAATGTATTTATACAATTTTTAATATCTTTAATTAAATTCTGAAATTCTCAACACAATGTCTAAATAAAATTCGTATTAAGGCTGAATAGACGCAGCATAGCGCGTTAATCAATCTAGTAGACTACACACGCCAAATAAATTCATAAGAGTTGAGAGTTTACATAGTTAAGGTTCTTTCCTCATGGAAGAGAATATGAAGACTACTCACTCATTTTGCCGAGATCCATAAACATAGTTTGGTAGAAGAGAGAATTGTAACATCCCGCCCCTTCGAGGTCGGGCCCGCTTACACCTAGCAGTTCTTAGGATCTCAAGACTATCCTCATAGACCAACACATGTTATTTTTGCGCACTTTGTTCTCACTCGTGTGCACCCAAGACAAAGTTCCTGAACGGTTACCCATCCCTAATTAAATTACTCTAGGCCAAGCACGCTTAACCTTGGAGTTCTTTGGGATGAGATTCCGGAAAAGAAGTTGAAACTTGTTGGTATGAGTATTCTATCAATCCTATTAAGCCTTGGGAATAGGATCTTACACTCTCACCACTTAGAAGATCGACGTCCTCATCGATCAACCCCAAGCCAGGAACATCACCTCTTGGCCACGTCCGTGTGCCTGGTGCTAGCGCATGTGTCATGCTGTGTTACCACTCTCTAGGTCCACACTAGCTATGCACACTATGCCTATGCAACTACGATCCCACGCGTCCGTGAAACCGTGAGGGTCGGTTCTGATACCAATTGTAACGTCTCGTCCCTTTGAGGTCGGGCCTGCTTACACCTAGCAGCTCTCTAGGATCTCAAGACTATCCTCACAACCAACACATATCTTTTCTGCGCACTTTGTCCTCACTCATGCGCACCTGAGACAAAGTTCTCGATCGATCACCCATCCCTAAATTACTGCATGCCAAGAACGCTTAACCTTAGAGTTCTTTAGGGATGAGCATCCGGAAAAGAAGTTGCAACTTGTTGGTATGAGTATGCTATTAATCCTATTAAGCCTTAGGGCAGGATGCAAGAATACCATGTGAGATCCACAAGTACGGCAGGGTGCCGGTCGGCATGATCTTCCTTCTTGACAGTGATGGTTGGTGATGACCTCTGTCACCGCCACAACTCTTCAAACCCTAGGTTGAGAGTTTTCATGATTGATCCCCCACGGGAGATGTTTTTTCTCTTTATATAGTCATGTTCTGGGTCCAGTTGCACTGATGCCAACTTCAATTATGTACTGGGCTTTAACATTGTAGATTTCTTCTCTAATTCAAGCTTGCTCCACATGTGTCGGATAGTAACCAGACCGTCCCAATCGGCACAGCCTTCCATCTTCCATGTCTTGGCCCAATCCCATGGTTCCTGGCTCATAATCCTCTATTTTCACCTATTTCCTTTGTAAGATACAAAACCAGAAAACCACAGATATATGCAATATTCGGAGGTTAATTGTTAGTAGACCAATAAAATAAAGTGCAAAACACCTAAATTATGGCCTAATAATGTGTATCTAAAAAACACCAATAGAGCCCTCCTAGCCCCTAGCTGCTGCTACCAAGCCCGAGGTCAACCACAATGGCGAGGGGCCTCAACGGCGGATGGAGGGCAGCCCGTGACAAAGGCCAGAGACCACGACCCGATGGACATCAGCAGGGCGACGACGATTGGGTTGTGGGGTGGGGAGCGGATGTGTCCTTGATGACGACGACTGGTCGCGATGCCACCAGGTGAACTCCCCGATCTACTCATGGGAGGTGTTTGGGAGGGAGCTGCTTGTGGGATGGGGTGCAGTGGAGGAGGCCGAGGGAGCTCTGGATCTATGTTTCTGTGGGTGGAGGATGTAGGAAAGATGGTCGACGCCGGGGCAGTGCCGAGCAGCGGCGCGTTCACTGTTTGAGTTGGCAAGGCAAAGGCAACGGTTCGCTCGCATTTTTTTTCCTATGTCATCTCTGAACTCAAAAAAAAACCTAGAGATTCTTGGGATTGCGGCTTACAAAGGAGCTTGGAGACTAGCGATATCGTTATCGATTCACTGGAAACTCTAGATAAAAATTGAATAGACTTTAGGTTTTTTTTATGGAACTGGTGGGCCAAAGCCCTATAGGTTATTTATATTAATAAAAATAAGACCTACAGAAATTTGAATAAAAAACAAAGGAAACTACTAAAGCATCATATTACAAAAGGCTTTGAAGCCATTCTTTCATACTAGTAATATGCTTTTGTTTGGCCCTGTGCAACAGAAGGCTAAATTCTCTGATAAATTTTTCCCTATACTTTTTCACCGTTGGATCCTCCTCATTAAAAATCCAATCATTTCGTATAGTCCAAATACTCCACATCATGATAATAATAATTTCCATTGCAAAAAGAACCTGAAGTTTCCTTCTGAAGATTGTGAAAGCCAACAAAGGTTGTATTGTATTTGGATAGGTAATCGCAATTATTTGCCAACATCTTTTTATGAAAGCACATCTCAGTAATAAATGCCTTAAAGTTTCTTCTCTCTGCATAATACATAGTTCACAGGAATATGAATCAAGCACCATGTTTCTTCTTCTTAGTATTCCCCTTGTGTTTACTTTGTCATTAAGCACTAGCCAGAAGAAAACCTTGTGCTTCAATTGACAAGAGGAGGTCCATAACCAAGAAAACGCTGCATGAAGTTGCCTATGTCCTAGCATGTGCTTGTATGCTTTTTGTGAACTGAAAAAATCCCATTTCCCAAATATACAACCATTTACCTTGGCTCTGTGAGAAAATCCCAGCATGAAGCAAGTCTTGTAACTGCACAAATTGCTGATAAGCAATTTCTGAGAGGGGTAAGTTGAAGAGCAGCTGAAACTGGTCAGTTTGTGAGACTTGAAATCCAGTGATAGTTTTATTGATAGCAAAAGAGTGCAATTTTGGATAATTTTGTGCCAAAATTTGCCCATTCTACAAATCTGTCTGGAAAAAAATAGTACGACCATCTTGAATATTTGCATGCGCCATTCCTTTAAAAATAGTCAATCATTTCCAGACATCCCTCCACTAAAAGGATCCTCTTTTCCTTACTCCCGGTAGCTCACCATTGGAATAATATTTGCCCCATAAAAGGTGAACCCAGGGCAGATCAGCTCTATGGAAGAACTTGTATAAATTTTTTATTAGCAAAGCTTCCTTTTTAGTTCCTAATTTAGTGACTCCTAGTCCTCCTTCAGATTTGTTTCTTGTCACCATATCCCAAGCCGCTTGAAACGGCTTTTTAGCATTCATATCTGAGCCCCTCCATAAGCAGTGCCTTTTATATTTATCTGTCTATTCTATTACTGTGACAGGCAAAAGAATAGAACACATATAGAAGGTGGGAAGGGAAGATTAGGCTGAATTTACCAATTGTAACTTCCCTCCTTGTGTGAGAAAAAGAGAACAAGCCACCAACCTTCTCTCAATATTTTATACTAGAGGAAGATAGTCTCCAACTAAAGGTTTATATAGTCCCAAAGGCAAATCTAAGTAAGTAAAAGGGAAAGATCCCACTTGACAGTTGAAGGTTTGAGCCAGCCTATTTATTTTGTCTTCCGAAACATTGATTCGAATCATAAAAGAATGGACTTTAGGTTAATTGAAGAGATAGAATCATTCATGAATCCTCTATCTAAATGCAGTGCAACACTCCTTGAAAAAGATGGTCAACAACAATCCTCCTTCACTAACCAAGGAGGAATGTGGGAAGCTGAACAACATGTGTGGTCCAAATTTCACCGTCGAGTTATTCAAATGTGTGTTCACGTGTTAGCTTGCATAGAGCCTGATGAAAACATCATGTAATGGTCCGAGAACGTATGAGGTGCTTTCTCATCATGCAAAAGTTGAGGTATAACATACTTTGTGTAATGAGAAATAAAAAAGAGAAATCATATTCTGAATAGTTGCGGGTTGTATTGTTCATGTCAAACTCGTAATATGTTACTACAGTTATACTGATTTCACTTTTTTTGTTGTGTCTTATATGAAATTCCATTGCACATGCAACTTTGCATGATGGTAAAGAATTACATGATCTATCTATTTATATTTTTGTTATAATTTTGTATATGTATTTTTTACGTTATAGCGAATGAGAGCGTGGGAGCACCATAAGGTGCGGTGGCACCATAAATGTTCTCGTAATGGTCCATATAACTTTGTGGTCATGTTTATGTTCATTGTGAACGAGTTCGCACTTCATTTTATTAGTCCATTTTGGAATACCTTCTCTGCAATCTGATGACGCTGCAGGGAGTTACGGACAGGAAAATTGTCTTGCTAAATGGAAAACGTAGCTAGTAATAACAGAAATATTTCAGGATACACACATTTCTGACAATTTTTGTGTGCATTGGTGTTCTTTCCATCTCGCTTCAAACAGTCCAGCAAGATCAACCAATCCAGAATACACACATTTTTGACATTTTTTGTGATGTTTGTGTTTTGTCAAATTTTTCCCTTTTTTTTGAGAGAGAGAGAGAGGCTCTCCTCTGAATGTGTACGTTAGCTGAACTATGATTTCTCCTCTGTTCGCAGATAAATGGTACAACACTGCAACCCAAAAATTGGAACATGGCCCATGAGACTCAGCCCATGTAATATTCACAGATCATCTGAATCGCACTATTCACAGATCATCTGAATTTTTGGGAAACGTTTCTTCTATCGCGCTATTCACAGATCATCTGAGTCGCACCGCGTGACAGGACGCATCACCGGCCTTGAACCATGGTGACGGTGAGGTCGTTGACGGTGCAGGTGGTCGACCACTCGCCGTCGGTGGACGCGGAGCCCCGATCGCTGCAGAAGCCCGGGTGCCGCGGCTGCGGGACCACCGCGCCGGGGTTGCCCAGCGCCAGGAACACCGCCGCCATGTGGGGCCGGTCCTCGGGCCGCTCCTGCACGCACAGAAGCCCCACCTGCACGCACCGCAGCACCTCGGAGCCGCTGAACTCGCCGGCACCGGCCACCGCCTCGTCGAGCAGCGACAGCGCGTTGCCATCCCTCCATAGCTTCCACGCCTGGTCACGGATTGGATGATCATCAGTTCGGTCCGTGTCAGCATTGCAATTGCAATACTCTGTTCTTGACACACACACACACACACTGGATTCAGAAACTGATAATAGCTTACGTGGCTGAGGAGGCTCGTCTGCTCTCCACTGCTGTACATTCCGCGGTTCTTCCTGCCGCTGACGATCTCGAGGACCAACACGCCAAAGCTGAACACGTCGGACTTCACCGAGAAGACGCCGTCCATGGCGTACTCCGGAGACATGTACCCGCTGCATTCCCTCTCTCCCCGTCAGTCGCCATTGCCATCATGTAAACAGAGTCATCATTTACATCTAGCATGGGAAAGCAGAGTGCCATCTTACTATGTTCCGACGACCTTTCTGGTGTGCGAGTTGGTATCGTCGCCGAAGATCCTCGCCACGCCGAAGTCGGAGATCTTGGGGTTCATGTCCTTGTCGAGGAGGATGTTTCCCGCCTTGAGATCACGGTGAATCACCTTGTACCGGGAGTCCTGGTGCAGGTACAGAAGCCCCCGTGCAATGCCGAGAATAATGTCGAACCGTTTGGACCAATTCAGTTGTGATGATCGTGTGTTATCTGCAAAATCACATGTTCCGTTTGTAAATTCACTGGAAGCAACATGGTTTAGCTTGAAAACAATCGGAATTTGAGTTAATTTTAGTACCAAAGATGAAGTTGTCCAAGCTCTTGTTTTCCATGTACTCGTACACCAAAATCCTCTCCTCACCGTGAACACAGCAGCCCAAGAGCCTCACGAGGTTCACGTGCTGCAGCTTGGCAATGAGCATGACCTCATTCTTGAACTCGTCCAAGCCCTGCGTGGAGTACTTCGAAAGCCGTTTCACCGCCACCGTCTGACCTCCTTCCAGTTCCCCCTGACATTTGTTTTAATTTTTAAATCAATCGTCGTCATGTTCACACAGTTCAAAGCCACTGTGGGCAAACGTCAACTGCATGCACATTTTCAATGATTGTTTACCTTATAGACGGTGCCAAACCCACCCTCTCCAAGCTTGGCCGACGTTGCAAAGTTGTTAGTGGACAATACGATGGTGCTGATGTCAAAAAGCATCACGTTCAGGTCTTTGCTCTGAGTGGATTCATCTTCCATGTTCCTCTCTTGGACCGGAGTAAGGGGGACGCTGGAGTCAAAAGAGTTGAACCTCTGTGTCTGAAACGTCCCTGGATTTGCTGTACGAAGAAATTCAATTCATACCCAGATTAATTACGACATGTATTTACAGCATGATCTGTTTCCTCTCCTGTTGGAAATGGGAGGCTCAGAAGATTTACCTCTGTTTCTGAAAAACTTAGTCCAGACGAAGATCCCACCGATCCCAAAGAGAAGAAGACCTGACAAGCTTACGACAACGGCAACGACTATGTTTTTCTTCCTGGTACTATCTCCATCAGAAGCTGTCAGGATCATCTTTGAAAGTTTAGTAAGGTGTATTGATTTTATTGTACTAGACATGAAATTCTTTTTTTATTTTGCAAATTACTAGACATGACATTCTTTTTTGAAATTGTACTAGAAGATTGATTAAAAAGTTTCTTTAAGAGAAAAGAATCTGACCGCTATACTGAATAGCTTCTTTCGTGGTCATTACGGATTGCTCAACATCAGTACTTGCAATCCGAAACATGATAAGTTTCTTCTGATTATTGAAGCTTTGCATGTGATTCAGAAGAACTTGTGTAGTTGGCAGTTGACAATACTAGAAACCTAGCGGGAACCTATGGTTATTCAATTCAAGCACTCCGTTAATATGTTAAATCTACATTAAATGAACGGGTATGTTTGGTTTAGTTGTCCAAACACTACAAAAATTTGGCCCCTTTCCTCCCAAGGTTCGCCCAATCTTTCTTTTTCTTTCAAAAAAAAAAAAGGTTCGCCCAACCTAGGCTACACTACTATAAAAAGTGGCAGAGCACTAAAAGTTCTGCTCGCCCGCCAAACGTGATGACTAGTGATATAAAATAAAAAGATGTGGGTTACTTGCTCCAAAATCGAAAGTAACAAGCCCTAGCTAGCATTAAATTTAGGTACTTGTTCATGAAAGCAGCATTTGCCAGCAAAGGTCCCGACTTGATTTTGGTGGGGATTTGTCAGTTCAGGGTTAAAGAACTACTTCTCTGAATTTTTATGAGCTGCGGATTCAAACCGTAGAATAAATGGCAGAAGGGCCTGCCATTGTTAACCTTTTTTTTTTGTCCTTTCCTTTATCATGTTTTTCGATGGAGCTTTATAAATTCATTTTCATTCCATCTCTACCCCCGAGATGGAATGAACTTTTGAAAAATAAAAAGGCTTGGAAATGCCTAGTAGGAAATGGAAACTAAAATAATGCTTCAGATATGATATGAACATATAAATAAAAAACGAGAACGAGTAAAGAGATTCATACGCAGATCGGACGCGGCGAGACGAACGTACAGGTCCTGCCCGCCGTTAGAGAACCTCCTGATGTCAATCAGCGCCGAGCTCCAGATGATACACCCGCTGTCCCCACCCTTGATATTGGACGCCGCATACGCCACGCAGGAGCAGTTAGCCAGGCACCTCGTCCTGCACTGCTCCACGCTGATCCCCGCGTCCACGGTCGCGTTGGTGGTGTCGGGCAGCTTGACCCCCCGCAGCGGCCCGAACCCGTCCCCCGCACATGCGAGCCTTGTCCTCCGCACGCACCCGCCGGAGCCGTCCCTGAGCGCCCAGTCCCGCGGCGCGGCGGGCGAGAACCCGACGACGCACGCGCACACCGCGGACCCGCCGCCGGCGTCGCACACGCCGTAGGCGCCGCACTGCGCGTACTGGTCGCACTGGTCGCGCGGCAGCGACCAGTACAGGGTCCACCCGCCGCCCCCGCCCGGGGCCCACACGTAGCGCTGGATGGACGACCCGTTCAGCACGAACCGGGACGTGACGTCGTCGGCGTCGGCGTCGAGGAGGAAGGTGTAGTAGACGTCGGTGGCGTTGGCGACGAACTCGAAGCGGAAGTCGGTGTTGTTGGGCCGCATCTCCGGCTCGCCGCTGAACTGCAGCCCGTTCCACGGCCCGTTGCGGTACACCGGCGCCGCGTGCCGCCAGATGAACCCTTCCGGCACGCCGCGGAGTTCCATGCCGAAGGTGTAGTCGCCGCGGGACGGGTCGGTGGGGCCGCGCCACGTGGCGAGGCGGCGGTCCAGGCCCGTGGACAGGTCCCACCCCAGCTTCATGCCCGGGAGCAGCGTGTCGGACGGGTGGTCGAAGCTCTGCCACGTGATGACGTCACCCGCGCCGAGGAGCACGAGGTTGCCGCTGTCAAGCAGCTGCGCTGACGTGGCGCCTGCGCCGGTCACGTTCCAGAACACGTGGCCTGATGACCGGTCGGCGAGGACCAGGCCGCCGCCGTTGGTGGTGGAGTCTATGATGGAGAGGATCGCCGCCGTGCCGTTGATGGGCGCGTCGCGGTTGGCGACCCAGACGACGGTGGTGGGGGAGATGCCCTTGTACCAGATGCCCAGGAACGTGGCCGACGGCGTCGCGGGGGAGAAGAAGCCCAGCTCGAAGACGCCGCCGGCGGAGACGAGCGTCTGGCCATGGGAGAGGGAGGAGTTGGGAGTGATGGTGTCAGACGCGGATGCAACAGAGGAGGAGGAGAGAGAAAGAAGTAGGGGAAGAAGAAGCAGAGCCGCTGGTAACGGCGGCGTGATGATCACAGCAGCCATGGCCATGGCCAAGGCGCAGAACCAAGTGGCACACTGGTAGTGTGGGTGAGCCGGAAACCATATGACGGGCTCGTGTTTTTTTTTTTTTTTACCGGATTGCTCGCGCGGATTTTTCACCTCTCACCTGACGTTCAGGAACGTTCGTCCAGTCACCTTTTTTGCAGTCAGGAAGGACTGCGGGAAGCCAAGCTTGACCCGTAGCGACTTCCACGGATTCACGCCGCGGTAGGTCGGTTGGGGTCGCAGCCACTGTGGGAATGTTAAAGCGGGTGGTGACGGCGATGTTTCGAGATTTATATAGCTTCAAAGCGGCGACGTTCACCGCGTCAGAACGATTCGTTCTCGAATTTCGTTGTTTCTTCCACGTTTCTCTTCTCCCCCGGGCGATGGCGACGTCGGGGGAAGCAGAGTCGCCTCCTCTGTTGACACATCGGAGACTTCGCACAGAAAGAATGTGTTTTCTCCTGGTGCTACGAGTCCGCATCACGCCGTCTACAAAACCAGAAAAGATTTTGCAGCTGCTGGTAAAATCTGATCCGGTGGAGCTTACATGTGAACCTACTCCAGTTGTTCAGCTTGTCATATGCTAAAATCTAGAACATGTCTGCCTACATCAATGAACCATATCGCAAAAGTGTTGTTGGTTTCTCACCATATGTCGAGATAAAACCCGTGTTGCTTATTTGACCTTACAAGTTTCAAAATGTTTTGTCCAAAAATCTGTAGATGCTGGCGAATCATGCAAACAAGAAAAGGAAAAACGTGATTGACCGTTTCAGAATGGGGGGTAACAAAAACGGAAGTGAGAATATACATCTTTTGTCGGTCCATGAAATTCGGCTGGCCTTGGCTGCTGTTAGTGGGCTCTTGGCCGAACTAACTGGCCAGTAGGCCTGTCTACGGCCTGGACAATACTGGGCTCGCTGCTGATTGACAATAATGGGCAGCCCGTCGATCATGCTGTCAGCCGTTAGTCGTCAAAAATGGAACGACGTCTAAGGAACCGGGCAGCTCGGAACGAACCAAAAAATGGAGTTGCTCCGCGCCATCAAAGGTTGAAGAAGTCAACCCAGAGGTTCGTGCTCACTGCGGCTCTATACCCTAAACCCAACTTGCTCTGGCCTTGGTACTCCCGCATCTCTTTCTCGGTAAGCGTATTTTCACACAATTGTTGTACAAAAAATTCAGAATGCGAAAACAAGCAAAGTAAACTAAAAAGACATTAATACTGTTGTAACATAAATATAGGATTGAAAATAAACAAGTAAATTAAAAAAGGACATCTAATACTATTGTTAAGAATAAATTGAGATGCCAAAATAAATAATTATTTTAAAGGATACAAAAAATTGTTGTTACACGAACAGACTAGGCAAAATCACATCCAATATTTTTTATGTAATGGAAGTATTAATCTGGATGAATGGTTGGTCACGCGTGAATATTTTTATATATATAAAGTATGTATTAATATTTACGAATAAACAAACATTACCATAAATCCCCACTGTCGCGGCGGGCCAATATATACTGTAGCAGTAGGTTAACCAACCCGTCACAGTACAAGCGGTGGGTCTTTTATGAGAAAAACAACCCGCCACTAGAAATATTACTATAGCAACGGATGACATTGTCACCCGCCGCTACCACAGACCTAGAAAAATAAAATAAAAAAGGTGCATTCAGACCTGTGCGTGCCCACGGATCCAACCTTGGCCCGTGCATCGGAGCCCACATCTAGGCCCGCAACGCCGCTCATGGCCACCGAGCAAAGAGGGCGGCCAGATTTGGAGGGGGGAGTGCGTCGCGCCGGATCCTCGACATTAGAGTCCATTGCCGCGCCGTTGGGGAGGACGTTGCACCGTCGGGGAGGAGTCTGTCACCACGCCCGAAGTTGTGTGGGAGGGGTGTCGTGCTCGAGCGCCAGATCCGGGGCCACCGCCCACGAGGCCGCAGCTCGCCTGCAGGCCCGGTCCCCCCCGTAGCCGCCGCCACCAGGCCTCCCGTAAGGCCGCCCCGGCCAGATCCACGACGGGGGAGGGTCGAAGAGAAGGGCAGAGGGAGGCGCCGCCACGCTTGGGAGGGAGGAGGAGGGAGTGAGGTTCCTCGACGAGGAGGTAGAGGAGGGGGATCCGGTCATAGATCCGCCGCTGCCACCGCCCTTGGCCGCCCGCCGCTCGCTCGCAGTCGCGGTTGCACAACGCCGCTTCCCGAGCTCGCCGCTACTGGATTCGGCCCCGCCGCACGCCGAGAAGGGACGGAGGAGGGGCGCCGCCGACGGATCCGGCCCCGCTGCACACCAAGAAGGGACGGGGGAAGGGCGCCGCCGCCGAATCTGGCCTCCGCGGCGAAGATGGTCGGGGCGCGCCGCCGCCCTCCTCCTCGGGGGGCGTGGTCGGATGCGAGAGGGTGAGAGAGGCGCGCGCGTGCGAGAGAGAGAGAGAGAGGCGCGAGGGAGATGGTGGTTGGTGGCTTGGGAGAGAGGGAGAGTGGGGGTGAAGAGATAGGGTTGAGACAGGGATATTTATTAGAGAGAGGTAGAGTTTCAAATGGGCCAAAAATGAAATGGGTTTTAATTTTTAGCGGCGGCCTACAATATGATCCGACACTAAAAATTATTTTTTAGCTACGGACCACATTGTGAGCTGCTGCTAAAATCTGGAAGGCCGCTATAGCAGCGGATCTGTTCAAAATCGCCGCTACGAGCTTTTTTACAACGCTGCTATAAATTCTTTTTGTTGTAATAAAACAATGGCAGTTGTGTTCATGAAAGTTCTCTAGATGCCAATTTTCTTAGTGCAAGATGAACAAGAATAAGGTTGTTATGCATAGTGAACTCTGTGTGTAAAACTATCTAAACTTTGTTCGATCCAACTGTTTGCCACATGCAGTTCGTCACATATATGATCTGTTCCCTCACCTTTGATTCTTGTATTGTACTTCCTATGGTAAAACATAACAAGAAAAATGGCGGCCAGCGAGATGAATGGTTGGTCACGCGAGAGTATCAACGACCATGCATACAGCAGGAGAACAAATAAAACACAATTTGCCAACCATCAGTAGCTTGCAGATTGATGTGATGGCACGCGGGGCCATGGCATCCATTCCAACCCAAATTCCGTCTTGTTTCATTTGCCATGGTTTCAGTCCATTACTATAGGTTTCGAAGCAAGCTACCGCTCTCCGGCATAAGAGTCCAAATGGGCTAGGTTTATTGGGCAGGAACAAAGCCCAAATTTTTCCGCCCAGCCCAAACACAATACGGTCCGATGCAGTTCATGTCCGGACCAATATGACATGATACATTGGATCATACTTGGGCCAACCCCTTGACACAGTGGGTGGTACAAAGACAACCAGAAATAACGCATGCATGAAAAAGTATCGTACCAGCCAACCTAAGCACTTCCATTTACTCGTCTAGGGTAGCACGACCCAATAACCCCGTGCCAACCGAACCCTAGCCTCGCCCTCTCCCATTTCCTCCCCACGCCACGCTGTGCTGCAACCCACACTCATCGCACCACGTCGCCACCCACACTCGCCGCTCTCTCTTCTCTAATCGGCCGAATCTGACATCCACAATATTGCATGCTCGCCTCTTCTAGCTCTCTGGCTTCCCGTCGTTAGCTCGAGACCGAGTTGCAACCCACCGCTCCTCTCCTCTCCCTCAGATCCATGTCGACACATGGTTCAGTCCTCCCTCTCTCTCTCTCTCTCTCTCTCTCTAGCTCGAGGCCTCGTACCGCCTCTACATCTTGTTTGGAGGCAGGGGGTCAAAGAGGGGCACATCAAGGACACCACAGCGAGGCTCGATGACGACACAAAGGCTGGGCTCGAGGACGACTGTTTGGATATCGCTGTCGAGCTAGACGGGCTAGAGCAACACGTTGTCTGCCAGTCTAGGCACGGTTAAGTCCTTGTGTATCATGTTGTGGGTTGAGAATAGAGTCCATGGGTTATTTCGGCATGGTCCAATAAACATGACATGTCGTACCGATTTAAAATTAAATATGTCAAGTCTTTTAAGACTTGGTTGTGCCACTATTTGGACACCAATATTCACCGGCGTAGCGGGATGCTTCGTGACTGCGTTCCCCCACCCGCGGCCCGCAGGCCCAAGCTCGTTTTAGAGTAAAAAGCAACGCGAGGCGACCGACGTACGAGAATTCCAGGAGAGAGCACGTGCTCATGCCCTGTGCACCCACACGTTTGTTGATCTTCGCTGCGGCGACCGTGTCCTCCACAGGTCACTGGATGCAGAGTGCTTTATATTTGACCGGCCCCGTGGCCAATTCCTGACGCCAAGCTTGGATCGCAGCGGCCAAAGTTTTAGAACGCTGATTGCCTTGCCTGCTTGGATCGATTATTCTCGTCGACGACCGTCGCGCGGCTAAACTGCTGACTCCGAATGGCAAATCGAACGCGGTGTGTCAGTGTGTGCTTCCGTCCTGTTGTCCCGGGAACCTCGCTACTCCAGTCCACGCCGCGACTCACGAGAGGGGTCAAAGAGCGCAAGCAGTTCAAGACCGAAGCGCGGCGCATCGCGTGCTCTGATCACCCGCGGGTCCTCTGCTCTGACTTACCGGAAAACGCATGCGGTTAACCAACCATCCGTTCAGATTAAAGACTTCTTTTTTCGCTGTAATAATTAACGTAGGGCGGTCCTCGCAATGCGTGGCACCCGGCCAGCTCGAGATTTGGTAGCACAGTAGGTAATACACTTTTCCGGTCCGTGAAACCTTGACACGCCAGCCACTACATCCGCTCGTTTAATCTACGGATGAGCAGAGCGTAGGAGCATATATATCTTCCGGCAAAGGAAAACTAGAGTTCACAAAACGTGATGGTGAGCCTACCCTGGATCGCACGGGTCCACGGAATAAAATAATACTTACAATTTTCTTTCTTTTAAATGCAACCTGTCGTTCATCGGTTGCTATCACCGGTTACTATATGTTCTTTGCAAACTGAGTTAGTTCGACACAGGACCTTGTCATTATATCCTCGTCGTTGCGCCCCGCTGGCGGCGTCCATGCGAATCCGGAGGCTCGTTTCGTTTGCCGCGGTTGGCGTCGTTCATTTTGATCGATTTCCAGCCCACTTTCCGCTTCCGGCTATAGTAGTAGCTCTTTGCTTTCTGTATTTTCCCCCATGGACGGCAGGCAGCGGTCAAAGCGGTGAAAAAAAACAACGCTGCTGCGATGACCCGACCCGACCCGACGCGACGTGACGGAGGTACGAGGATTCCAGGCGGAAGCACGTGCCCATCCACACGTTTGTTGGTTTTGGCGGCGGCGACCGTCGCTACTGCGTCCATTGGCTGCAGACGCGCTCCGCATGACCGCCGCCTGACGAAATGGCCACTTCCTGACGCCGAGATTGTATTGGATTGGATCGCAACGTCCAAGTTCTAGAGCATTGATCGCCTTGCCTGCTTCGATGACCGACCCGACGCAATGGACGCATTTCCAAACCCGGAGCACGTGCGTCTGGGATAACGATTATTCTCGCCGGCGACCGTCGCTTGCTAACAAGTCCTGAGATGCGGCTAAACTCCTGGGATGTGAAACCGGCTAATCCAACGCGTCCTTTTCCTTTTCAGTCCCTTTACTTGAGCCTCACTCATCCAGGGCGATTCATGAGAGGGACCGAAGATCGGCAAAGTTTTGGAGACAGGTGGGTCGTCCAGTCGGTGTTCGGCTCCGCGCGTGGCGGCCATATAAGCCATTAAAATACGATAGACACGGAAATGAACCTATCAGCTGGGAAAATGGTGATACTTGTGGTCCGTGATACGTCAGCCAGACAACGACTACGTCCACTCGTCCTGTCTACGGATGCCGCGGTAATAATGTGTTGAGCAGAGCGCGCGGCGCGGCGCCTCCTTTTGCGAGAAAGCAAAACTAGTTCACAAAACATGGTGAGAGCCTGGTGGATTCGCCCTGGATCGCACTACCGGAACCAAGAACCAAGATCTGGCGCTGGCTGGACGCGGACCACGGTCAGCGACGTCGCTGCCGAGAACAGAACTATAATAATCGATAAAACAAAAAAAAAACAGAAGAACTACTTGCTGCTGCCTAATAAGAAACCTGAAATTTTATATTCGTCCTTCCTTGTATGTTAAACGTACTAACTAACAAAATACTCGTGCATTGCTACGAGCTTTAGAAATATGCAGCATGCATGTCATAATATATACACCCATATATTTATAAATATTGTTTGATAGCACTTTACCCGTATGTTGTTATGGGTGGAAAAAATTCTCACAAGATGTTCATCAATAACTCTATTTGTGCTTATGTATTAAAAAATAATAAAACAACACAATAGATGGATCAAACAAGTTGTGGCTCGACACCTGCGATCAAGTTTCATCGCACATCTAAAAGGTGAGATGTAAATTGATCAGATAACTATACTATTCGCATATGACATTACTTTGAGAATGAAGTGACACTGCCTATGCTTTCTTATTTGGATACATAGTCAAAGCTTGCAAATTCAAACATGATATCAGGTTTCACGGAGATTTTTTTTAAGTAATAAAGATGCAACATAAAGAGACTTTCCTGAGTTGTCAGCAATCCAATTCCTGTCTAACATTGTATTTGGTATGGATCCAGATTCTCTATGAATGTTTCATATTTAGTTTGAGCCATATTCAGAGAAAGAGAATGTGTAACTAAACCAATGAACCCATATATGCAAGCAAACTACCCTATAAGTGATCCTACCAAATTTTATAATTTTAAAATTTTTCAGCTATGAACAGACCTAGGAGAATATTGTGGTGTGTGGCCACAATATGTGCGCCTAGCATTTTTACAGTTATCCCCACCTGTAAGTGATATACCCGCTTCTTGTTCTTCCCTTTCACGCACAAAATAAATAGGGGAGTAGCCGCCATCATTATTGAACAGATGAAGCTCGTGGTGAGTAGTTGTAAACCAAGAAAAGGAGAAAAATAAGTTGGAGGTGAAGAGAGCAATCCGGATCGGTCAAACACTACTGGAGGAGCAACGATTCAAGCTGCTCACCTGCAAATCAACACTTCAGCCGTTCCAAGCTGATGTTAAAAAAACTGAATCGTTCCCTCCACTCGATTTTGAAACGGTTGCTAGTTTTCTCCCTTTAGGTTCGGATCGTGCGCGCCATGGCAGAACAATCAGAGTTCTTAGCAGAATTAATTGGAGTTATTAGCAGATTCGGATGGTGTTCTGGCAGGGTTTCTGATAATTTTTTCGTGTTTTTTCCTTCGTTATCTTGGCAGATTCGGGGCACCGTGGGTTGTGGCAGAATAACCAGTCTGGACAGGCGGACGACTCCACCCCTTTTAATATATTGTAGAAATTACATGTTTAAAAACGGAAGACGTGCCTATACATAGCCCGGATAAAAACGAGAAAACAGTTATCTGTGGGATGGTCGACCAGATAATATCACACATCACGAACAATTACCGTGGCCACTGCAGCGTACGTTCGTTCATTGACTACAGACGTCTCGATCGACAAATTGTGGTCACCTCTCTCGGCAGTCGCCATCGAGGCCCAGGAATAGTACTGGAGGGAAGACGCGGTGCTTTTCGTATGAGAAGTTTATGAGCAACTCGCAACTCGCGACGCGGGGCGGGTGTGCCTTTTGACTTGAGGAGGAAACCAACCATTGCCTTGTTTAGTTGTATCGAGATGATGCATCGGAGGCACTAAAACCTCGTCAGGTCGTGGAAACTTTGTGCAAGGAAATACTACAAGACAAACGGTCGGCGACGTCACCGTGGCCCGTCGGGACTACTCTGTGCCTTGTCGTTACGATCTAGCATCAATGTAGGTAATAGCTTGTGGCGGAGACGAGACGAACGGTTGGTGGGAGCAATAAACAGTGGTCGCGCCGCGCGTTTCATCACCGACCATATATACGGCAAAAAGAAATAAAAATGTAACCTGCCGGGCATCGGTAGCTCACCGCTAACCGGGAGTCACTGAACCTTGTCCTTACCGTCACGCGCCGCTGGCTGACCCAAGGTTAAAAAAAACAACGCTGCTTCGGCGACCGAGGGAGAGGGACGAACGAGAATTCCAGGCGTGAGCACAGTGCCCTGCTTACCACCATCGTTTCTATTTTCGCTTCGGGGAGGCGACCGTTGCCGCAGCGTCCATTGGCTGCAGATTGCAGACGCGCGAGCTCCGCTTGACCACTTCCCGACGAAGCCAAAGCTTGGATCGGAGACCAACCCAGGCACGTGCCTGGGGTGTCGATTATTCTCGGCAGCGACCGTTCCGAATCCGGAGCCTGTCCGGGAGCTTCACAGTCACAGCATTCCGGGGCGAGGGATCGGAGAGTACAGACAGTTCGAGACCACACAACACGAGTGGAGCGTCCCGTGTTCTCCCGCACGCGGCATGCGGCAGCCACGGTCGCGCTCGTGCGCTTTGATCCTTGCAATTAAGTCCCAAAGCATGGTGCCCTGTCAGCAGGATCGTATACTTTCTTTGTCTGCAACGCGTCAGGCGTACATCCACTCATCCTCAGTCTACGGGCGTCGGATGGCACCGTATTTGGCATGTATGCTGGTGTAATATAGTACTCTTCTGTTTTTATAATGGTGTCGTTCGGACAAGTAGTTGTAGCTCATTTTTAGCTCTTTTCCCTTGTCTGAAACGACACTATTTTCAGACCGGAGGGAGTAGTAGTAACGAGCAGAACGGGGTCCCTTTTCTTTTGCGAGCATGGGAAGGGAGTGATTGCACTTCGTTCACAGAATGTGGTGCGAAGCCTGGTGGATTCACCCTGGATCTCACTGCCGGCATCAAATATCCGGCGCCAGCCTGACGCGGACCACGGTCAGGGGTCATCAACGCCGTCGCTGCCGGGAACTAGTACTGTTAATTTCCTGACAAGAAAGCAGAAGTAGTATTCGTCTTTGTACGTTCTAGATCCAATCAGCAGCTGAGGTTGAGAGGAGGCGGCTGCAACTGAAACAATCTGATGTGATGGAACTCATAAAGAAACTAAACTTACTAATGGGATCTCAAAAAACGTGAAACATGCCCATGCATAACCTGGCAATAATAATAATAATCATCGATCTGTAAGCACGGAGAAGACAAGACAATCACATCAGGAGCAGTTAATTAATAACATCCTCGAGAGCTGACCGATCCAAATCATGCCGCCGTCATCATAGTAGAATAGAATAGTGCAAGTCAAACGCTCGTGGCGCGGCTCGTTCCTGACACTTGTTTAACTATTCCCCTTTTGAACCATGTGAACTCCGGGCAACCTTCGTCGCCCCTTCCTTTCCAAACCACTTTAGCGCAGTCGCAGTGCGGCGATCATCATAGAGCTAATCCAATCAGGTGCCAACAAATTTTGATTCGTTAAGTGTTCAACAACAAATCCTTGGTTCAAAACCTTGCGGCTCGTCAGCAAGTGCTGGTCCACGCGGCTAGCGCGCGTATATCCGTCCATGGACGCGCGCGGAAAGATAGAGCAAACACTGATCTATTGTCGCCATTCGGCCTGGCTCCCTTCCTCCTCTACTAACTTGTTCCGCCCTGCCTCTAACCTCTACCTGACTTCCCTTGTATCTCTCTATCTCTGTCCATGGCCCATGCCGCCGTCACGGCCGCGGCGGCGCTCGTCCTCCTCCTCTTCCTGCGCGTCGTCGTCGACGTCGATGCGGCGGAGTTCACCACTCTATCGCAGGGTCAGTCCATGGGCGCGAACGACACGCTGGTGTCGCCCAACGGCGCCTTCGCGCTGGCCTTCTTCTCCCCACCCGGCGGGGACCCGAACCGCCGCTACCTGGGCGTCAAGTACGCGCGCGCCGCGGATCCGACCTTCCCCTGGGTGGCCAACCGCGACGCCCCCGTAAACGCCGCGTCGGCGTCCTACTCCGCCACCGTCACGGCCTCCGGCGAGCTCCAGATCCTCGAATCCGACCGCGTCGCCTGGCGCACCAACACGTCCTCCTCCTCCTCCTCCTCTTCGGGGAACGTGACGCTCGTCGTGACGGACACGGGAAACCTTGTGCTGTCCTCGGGTGACTCCTCGGTGCTGTGGGAAGGCTTCCACCACCCCACCGACACGTTCCTCCCCGGGATGCACATCGCGCTGGACCGCCGCGACAACCGCTCCATCACGCGCACGCTGTTCACGTCGTGGCGGAGCCCGGGCGACCCGGCCACGGGCGACTTCACGCTGGGCCTCGACCCGCAGGGCTCCGCCCAGCTCTACATCTGGCACAACAACGGCAGCTCGATCTACTGGCGGTCGGGGCAGTGGGCCAACACCAACTTCGTGGGCGTGCCGTGGCGGTCGCTCTACGTGTACGGGTTCAAGCTCAACGGCGACCCGTCGCAGAGCGTCATGTCCTACACCTTCAACACCTACAACACCTCCCTCTACCGGTTCAAGCTCCACCCCAACGGCACCGAGGCGTGCTACATGCTCCTCGACTCCACGGGCGAGTGGGAGACGGTGTGGGCGCAGCCCACCGTCCCGTGCCACCAGTACAACACCTGCGGCGCCAACGCCCAGTGCGCCACCACCACCGGCGACGACCACGGCCAGGCTGCTACCTGCGCGTGCCTCAAAGGATTCGAGCCGAGATCGCCGGAAGAGTACGGCAGCGGGAACTGGACGCAGGGGTGCGTCAGGAGCGCGCCGCTCACGTGCGAGGGGCAGAAGGACGTGAAGGGCGGAGACGGGTTCGCCGACCTCCCCGGAGTGAAGCTGCCGGACTTCGCCGCGTGGGGGTCGACGGTGGGCGACGAGGGCGCGTGCAGGCAGCTCTGCTTGGGTAACTGCTCCTGCGGCGCCTACAGCTACAGCTCCGGAACCGGGTGCCTCACGTGGGGGCAGGACCTGGTCGACATCTACGAGTTCGGGGACGGGGAAGGCTATGACCTGCACGTCAAGGTCCCGGCATCCGTATTAGGTAACACAGGTTATTTAATGCTTCTTCTTCTGCTTAATTATTATTACTCTAGTTCATGTTTATTAGCTTTATTATCAACACAAAGATATTATTCTTGCATTGCTAGTTGCTACTTGATAGGATGCCACTACTATTAGTTTCCTTGTTGCTTACTGAAAGTCGTTAATTAGCAGACAGTTTTCTAATTAGTTTATTTTCAGGAAACAATAATCATATAACTAGAAGCTTCTGTTACTGAACATTTCTTACTTAGCTGCGCGCGGGTTGTTGTCATAACAAGGGACAAAACAAAACAAACGACTGGACTACTGGCCCGTGGATTTTGCGAATGAAGAATATTTTATCTTACTTTTCGGGTAACGGGACTACAATGTCGTTGCGTTCGCCGATTGAACACAAGTAACTGAACGATAAATATTTGGGACACGGAAAAACTGAAATTGCACTTCGGAAAGCTGCAGAAAGGCTGTGTAAACGCATATCTTTCTACTAGTCCACGCCGAAAATTCACCAAAATGCTGAGATGAGTTGCCAATTTGGACTAGTGAACAGCGATGGGTGAAAAATCTGGTAACTTCTTCTTTTGAACGATTCGTTTTCACCTTTAGAAAAATCAAAACAACCCTGTATTAATTGATCTTTCTAAACTAATAGTGGCATTTTATTAGATGTGGACATAAAGTTCCACATTCTGATCTCATTTTAGGGAAAAAAAAATATTCATGTTTCCTCCTTTTGTTATTATCTATCTTTGTTGAATAACGCGTTTCAACAAATAAAGGTTCGTCTTCTGGAACCATGAATGAATTAGAACATTTCACCACGTACCACGCTGACTTGTGAATTATGATGTCCCCTTTATTTGTTCAGATGCTGTCCTGTCACAATCAAGAACATATTTTTCTAATCTTTTGGTTGGCCTAAGGGTTCCTTCGACAGTGACAGATCGTAAAAAATTTCTGTCAACTAGAATATCCGGACACGAGGGAAAAACAATGGCATCTGACGGTTCATGAAAAAGACCTAACATGGTTTATTCCTTTTTTTTTTAGCTGCTGGATAACGCCATGAGTTGGATAGTTAGATTCACCTATATTATATTGCAAAAAACTAACACCTCAGGAACCATGTGGAACATATCATGGTTTGACCTTATAGCTCAACATATGTGACCATGCATATATGGTGATATTCTATATCACCTTGTGTGAATGCATGCTCTGATTAGATTTCATAGGCTGAAGTTAAACTATCCTTAAAATCTGTTATTCTGCTTTTGCGTCCTGAATCAACTGTTTTATTACCACAGAGTTGCAGATTGCTGACTGCTTTTCCTGTTGCATCTTACCTTTTTAGAAACAGGGTCGAAAGCCAAGCGATGGACAACGGTAATCGTTATTGTAGTCATCGTGGTGGTGGTTGTGTTGGCAGCATTCAGCTTTCTCCTGTGGAAGTGCAGGAGGAGAATCAAAGGTGAGAGAACAGATCACATCTGAGAGCCATATACCACATTGAGTCCTTCAATTTTTCGTAGTTTTCTACACTGTGTTCACAGTGCATGACAACCTGCTTGTTCATCTCGCGCAGAGAAAATTGGCATTGCTGGGAGGCAACATAAAAGAACACCCTCACTGCTCTGTCCTGCCAGGGACTCAAGGCAGGATTTCTCAGGGCCGACGACGACACAACCTGATCCGCCCGAGGACGTCGAGAACGGCGGCAAGAAGTGCGAGCTGCCGCTGTTCTCCTTCGAGACCTTAGCGGCGGCCACCGGCGAGTTCAGCGTCGCCAACAAGCTCGGGGAGGGAGGCTTCGGTCACGTCTACAAGGGAACGCTTCCTACCGGCGAGGAGATCGCGGTGAAGCGGCTGTCCCGGAGCTCCGGCCAGGGTCTGGAGGAGTTCAAGAACGAGGTGATCCTGATCGCGAAGCTGCAGCACCGCAACCTGGTCAAGCTGCTGGGCTGCTGCATCCAGGGGGAGGAGAAGATCCTGGTGTACGAGTACATGCCCAACAAGAGCCTTGACGCCTTCCTCTTCGACCCAGCTCGGCGCGGCCTGCTTGACTGGAAGACGCGGCTGCACATCATCGAGGGCATCGCCCGGGGGCTCCTCTACCTGCACCGGGACTCCCGGCTCCGCGTCGTGCACCGGGACCTCAAGGCCAGCAACATCCTGCTTGACGGCGACATGAACCCCAAGATCTCCGACTTCGGCATGGCGCGCATCTTCGGCGGCGACGACCAGAACCAGGTCGTGAACACGAACCGCGTGGTGGGTACGCTGGGGTACATGTCGCCCGAGTACGCGATGGAGGGGCTCTTCTCCGTGCGTTCCGACATGTACAGCTTCGGCATCCTGGTGCTGGAGATCATCTCCGGGCAGAAGAACAGCAGTTTCCACCACATGGAGGGGTCGCTCAACATCGTCGGATACGCGTGGCAGCTGTGGAACGCGGGAAGAGGGGAGGAGCTCATCGACCCAGCGATCCAGGCGGCGAGGGAGGCGCTGCGGTGCCTGCACCTGGCGCTGCTGTGCGTGCAGGACCACGCGTGTGACCGGCCGGACATCCCGTACGTGGTGATGGCGCTGGGGAGCGACGGCGCCGTGCTGCCGATGCCCAGGCCGCCGACCTTCACGCTGCAGTGCACGTCGTCGGAGAGGGAGGCGTTGTTTAGGGACAAGGCCGACGAGTCATACTCCGCCTGCGACCTCACCGTCACCGTCCTGCAAGGCAGGTAGGTGGGACATACGGAGTAGGGAATGTGTTCATAGTTGCTCTATTCTAACGACATGCTGATGTTATACACGGCACAATTTTGTAAATGTGTGCCCGCGTTTATTTACTAATATAGAATTGTTTACCTTTGTGTGTGTGAAAAAAGATCACATTCGACACATAAAGAGACAAGAAATTCGCGTGTGAAAAACATGGGTGAAGGACGGCAATGAATCCACTAATAGGCTCCCAACCACACGTTTTAATTTTGAGAACAAGCGTACTTTCTCACAAAAAAGCTTGAAGCTTCAACACAATACAACAATGGCTATTTCACTTTTCATGATGTACCCAACATTGCTTCTCCTCGCCTAACTAATACACTCAGCTCCTCTTATCTTCACCACCTGCATTATCCATGTAAATTCACTTCATAAAGCTCCAATTAACTTGGCTATCTGTATTAATCAGAATAGATATGTCGAAATTCCTCTGTCGGGAAGTATTCTTCGCCACATATAGTAAAATTTTACATCTTATAAATTGTGATTTATGTTAGCATAGGGGCAATTGCCCCCCTCCCTTGTTTTATTTTTAATTAAGGTGAAATATATTTATCAAATTGATGACTAATGCTTAAACATCTTATGTATAAAGTAACTATTCTACATGAGAAATATTATATTTACTAATTAGAAATCTTTTGAGACCTTCATGCTAATTAGATAAAAATCCTATAAATTTTAAAGAAACAAAAACTACCCATTAAATTGAGTGTTTGATTAATAATAGTCATTGAATCTAATTTAACTTTAATTACTCACTTCAAATT
The DNA here is from genome assembly GCA_032690845.1 of Eleusine coracana subsp. coracana. Taxonomy (NCBI): domain Eukaryota; kingdom Viridiplantae; phylum Streptophyta; class Magnoliopsida; order Poales; family Poaceae; genus Eleusine; species Eleusine coracana. The sequence goes on from CM064430.1 coordinate 51,137,641, forward strand.
GACCCTAAGAGTATCTTCAATAGATAGCCTAAATTCATAGCCTAAACCTAAAAACTATCAAAATGATAAAAAAACTACTCCAACAGATGACCTATATGGATTGCTATCCTAAATCTTTTTAGGCTATGACCTATTCTTCTTTTGCTAGGACTCAAATATAGCAACTCAACCAAGCGTGACCCAAACTTTCCTTCCACGCACGTGAGCGGACAAACCGCCCCGCGCCCACCTCCCGCACTCGTGTCCCGCATCCCGCGCTCGCGTCCCACGTGCGCCACCCACCACCGCGCCCCCGCGTCCCACCCACCACCGTTGAATCTGATCATTGTCGCCACCATGGACGATGAAGGTAGGCGCCATCCACCCCCTGTCACCCCTCGCGTAAACCTTCTAGGAGCAATTGCGGCTCCCAAGTGCAAGCCAGCGTGTCGGCTAGGGTTGCCGCCGCCCCTACCAACAACCACTGCGGCCGACGACATGACGACCACCCATCCGGGGCTCGCCGACGTCGGTGGAGATGGGGCCTCTGGCTCCAGGGGCCGCAAGACAAGGTAAAAAATATTTAATTTATTTGTTTCATGGTTGTTCAATTTCCAATGGATTCTTCCTTTGGGTGCATAGGCGAACATTGCCTAACGATTATACAAGGGCCAGCCAAATAAGAAGGGTGGAAAGGCAGGAAAGGCATTTGTTTTCCAACATTGTTGGGTCTTGCTTGAGCATGATGAGAAGTGGAGGACAAGGAACCTTGAAGTGCCAACCAAGAGTGAGAAATCACATAATTCTTGCTCTCTGATTGGTGTTGAGAATGTGGATGTGAGTTCCGATGAAGAGGATCTGAATGGAAAGGCGATTCTCACTCCAAATTTGGTGCTGGAGAATGGAAAGGCGATTCTCACTCCAAATTTGGTGCTGGAGAAGAGGCCTCCCTGTAGGAAACAAGAGAAGGAGATGTTAAGGAAAGGAGAAAAAAGTACGTACAAAGAGTCCTTGGATAATTTGATGGCAACAAGGAAGCAACAAGCTGCTGAGATGAATGAATTCAGGACTACAAAGTGGATACAAGCAAAAGAAATAGAGGAGAGGAGGACAATGGCTGAGGAGAGGAGGGCAATAGTGGAGGAGAGGAGGGCAGCAAATGAAGAGATGGCCAAGAAGTTAGAACAAGAGCAAAGGATCATGTTCATGGATCCATCTTCACGTGATAAAAAGGGAAGAGCCTACTATGAAATTCTGTGTGATCATATCTTGACATCAAGAACTATAGGAGGCTTCACAAATGAACTTGGTGGCAGTAGTGGTTTCGGTGGTAATAGAAGTTGTAGTGGCCATAGTGCTCATGGTAGTGATAACTGAATCATGATATGTGGCATGATAAGTTGCTATTTTGCATGGTCTGAATGAACTATGGTTGGTCATTTTAATTTGAACTTCAACACTATGTAATTTGAACTTCAACACTATCTATTTTGAAGTGCAAATGGAGGAGAAAAATCAGCAATGAGTGTTTTAGGTTTTCAATTTTAGGTCATCTACTGGAGGGGAGCATAAAGTTATTACCTAAATCTTCTCTTTCCTATACCCAAAACAGATTTTAGGTTTCTAGTTTTAGGGTATCTATTGGAGATACTCTAATAATGCTTTTAAAGTTACTCATATATGTTATTATAAATTATAAAAATAATACATATTTCTATTTATTATAAAAGAAACTTGATATAGCTGACATGGTGATGACAATGAGATATGCATGTTTGCAAAACAATCCAAATATATTGTGTGGCATGATGTGCCTCTAATATGGAATCTTTCAAGAAACATTAAGTTTCATCAGTTGTCCGCGAGTCCACTATGGTTCATTGGTCTAGGTCTCAGTTTCTCCACAATATTGCAGTATCTTATTCTCATTACTAGACCTACTATTATATTAAGATTTTACATCTGTTAAAGTGATTTCTATGAGCATAGGGGCATTCCCCTCCTCCCCATCCCCATTTGATTTTCAATTAGAATGTAATATATTGATTATATTCATGACTTACACTTAAACATGTTATATATATAAGTAACTTTCTATATTGGAAAAGATCTCAAATAACAAGATGAATGTGTCAAATCATGATTACACATACATATTTAATTCTTCAAAATTAAACATTTTGGATGAAATCATTAAATAATTAGACATATTGCTACTATCATACTAGTAAAAATAATATAGTTTGCAAGAATCATGTTCTTGTTTTATGGTGACAAATGATTTTTGTTTAATTTGGATACAAATGCTCCGTAGCGACTCAGGACGCAAAGGCAAAAACTTGACTACTTACGCTCTCTGAGTCTACACCTGGACTTGAGTACTGATGGATGATGAGGAACTGAGGCCCTCGTAGAAGGGAGGTAAGAAGTTTCACGTAGAAGTTTAACCTTGTTGCACATCTCTAGACTGTGGCTAGCGTCGAGAATAATATAAATTTTTGGGACATGTGCTCTGGGTTGGAAATGCATCCACCATGTCCGCTCGGTCACCGAAGCAATGTGCTCTGGGTTGGGAATGCATCCACCACGCCTGCTCGGTCACTGAAGCAAGCAAGCATGGTTCTAAAACTTGGCCACTGCAATCCAATTCAATCCTGGCTATTAAGAATAGTCGATCCTATCAAATCTATTACATATATGTGGCATTGTTGTCTATTAGGCTGGAACAACGACCGCCAATGTAGTTGCATCTCTCAAAATCATTTCCTTGTTTCTTTAATTGTGTGTGTGTTGCAACTATTAATGTTTTTCCTTTGCTTCTTGGGCGCCTCACCTCTCATTCCTTTGCAAAATCCTCCTTCAGGCCAGGTTGAGGAGGTAGCCAGGCCCGACTGATGCAACGCCTGCACCGCGCTTGGCCAAGCGCGTGCATCCATGCCCGCACCACCCTGCATAAAAGTGTTATAGTTACCTCTTTCTCACCCACGCCGTGGTTCCTCTCTCACCCTTCGCTACTTCTCGGGACATGGTGGGCTCAGATCTGTGGTCTTAGGCCGCCACCGCACCTTCAATCACCATTGTCACCCTGAAATTCGTCATCATCTCTCCGCTTGAGGCCACCCTCCCACGGATAATCGTCAAGGCCTCGCAGAGGGAGTTGTCGTCCTACCGCATCGAGTCCCCGTGTTGAATCCTTCGATTGAGCTGTCATAGAATCCATCCAAGCCGTCGCGGCCGTTATGGAAGACGGCCTCACACGTTGTAGGTTCCGCCATGGAACAAGGCTTCACGAATCGCCGTCGCAGTTGGGGGCATCATGACTTGCTGAACCCGTTTCATGTTTCTCCGTTTTTTCTATTTTCTTCGGAGTTAATGGCACCACCTGTCATTCACGGTTCCTGTAGCAAACTATTATGCAACCCACCAAACACAAACTCCACTCGTGCATATGCAGCCCAACTAACCAATGCACCCTATCAAACATGACTCCATTGATACAACCCATCGTACAGATGTGAAGCAAATATGGTAGCGGGCTCATTTGGGCCTGGCTCATCTGGACCTGGCTCTCCTCCTCAGCCTGGTCCGATCCTATGCAAGCAATTAAACACAATCACAGTATGTCTAAATTTATTAAAGATGTTAGAATCTGAACTAAAGCTTCAAATAATTATATTTTGGAATGGAGAGAGCAGTATGTTTTCTAACAAATAACACAATTGAAGAGTATTTTTTTAGACCAAATTTTTTTTCTCCTGCTGCCTGTATGGTCGGTGATGAACGCGTACGTGACCAACCATCGCCGCAAGATACTGTTACGTTTATCGTAATGACAAGGCGCGTATATCGATTTCCAGAGTAGTTCTCACTTGTCAACGTTGCTGTGGATTACGACCGTTGCCGCCAAGTAGTCAGGTGCGCCTTGCCAAGAAGATCACTGGCACGCGAACGACCAATTCGGTCGTTGATTTGTCTTGTACTGCTTACACAAACTTTCCCCGTCTGAGTTGTGACGAGGTTGTACGCAAGTTCATCCTGAAGAAGAGGTGACGTAACGGCGGTCGGTTCTCTCTTTGCAATTCAGAAGGCACACACCAGCGGCCAGCCCCAGCGTGTGGTAGTTGGCCTGTTGGGTACTGTTTTCAGAGATGTCACCCAACTTCTCTAGTTCGAAAGCACCAGCGAAAGTAGTAGCTATCCAATAAGAATATTGAAAAGGTTTTGTTCGTGAATGTTGGTGTGAGAACTGAGAACGTAATGTGCGAAAGATGTCACCCATACGTTTCTGCTTGGATTGATCTGAATTTCAGGTCGCGCTGAGAACTGAGAATGTACTAAAGGTGGGTCCGTCATCCGTGGAGCGACCACGCCCGGCTGGCGTAGGAAGAATTTTTGTTCTGTGCCGGCAGTGGATGGAATCTGCACTGGATTGGATCAAGATTTGCACAAGCGTTGGACGAGTTTTCTGCGAATCGTCAGAGCACACGAGGCGAGGGGGGCGATTTGGACCCGACCAGGCCTCTGCTGCCGAAGCAGAGCACCGCGCGTGTTTCCTTTCTTTCCATTCCGATCGGGCCTCGATGGTGACTGAGTTGCAGGAGAGGATTAGGATGATGCGCACTATGCCGGCAGGAGTAGTTGCAGGTTGTTGTCAATAGACGCAGATTTGGACTACATGATCCAATCAGAAGAATAAACACACGAGTTGAATTCCGCGTTGTATTCATGTTGCGACGACACTGATTCGGTACGTATGTGTACCGAGCTGTGATAAGCTAGCGTACGTACGTGACTCGCAAGTCGTACGGACAGAAGAGTAGGAGTGCTGCGGAGTGCGGACACAACTGTGGCGAGGTTTAACGACTTTTTTCCCTAGCTCCAGAAAGCCATCATGGATTTAGAGCAGTGTAGGGGTTTAGGTCGAGTCATTGTGCTCTTGTTTCAGCCTAACAAAAATTTAAACACTTCATTTTTCATTTAATAAATTCAAAATATATTATGAAACTCGAAGCTGAAGTTACTAAACACACGGTCTAGAAAAAAAAAATAGAATAGAAACACACCTTTTTTTTTATGCTCAACGGACGGAGTGACCCGTTGCATACTCTCAAGCAAGCAAAAATACGTCAAATGGACTAATATACATAAAACAGAGAATGGCGACCAAACTATCAAAAACTCTATCTTCATTCCAGAGTATAAGCATATTTCTTGCTTGTGCGTTTAAATGGCACTTTACATATGATGTAAAATTGATATATATCAAAGTGGTAACCCACAACATTTCAGAAATTAAAGGGGGAAAAGAAGAAGAAGAAAACTAATCTACACAAACTGGCACCTTATCAACATCAGTAAAGGGAGGAGAAAACACCAAGAAAAATCACAATTTAATTTGGTATATTGTCCTTGCTATTCTACCTTCCATACACCTGTGTCATTGATACAGTGCCTACGGAGTGGCTGTCACTTGACTTACTCGTCTCAGCATCGCGACCCCGAAGCATCAGGGTAGGCGGCCTCGGATTAGGAAGGTTCAAGTTGTCACTGCTCAACATTAGGATGACAGCAGGGATGTCGGGACGGTCATCAGCATGATCTTGCACGCATAGAAGTGCAATATGGATGCATCTCAAGACTTGGCGCACCGAACAGGACTCTCTTATTGATGGATCGATCAGTTCTATGCCCTTATCTTCGTTCCATTGTCGCCATGCCTAGAAAATGGTTGTGAGGTCAAGCATATATCAAGGGAACAAAATATATAAGAGGATGAGCCCTCTTTGGATAAGCAAGACCCCCAAAATGTGACTACAGGAAGCATGTTCTTACATATCCTGCAATATTCAGGGAGTCCTGATGACCATGGAAGCTTACAGCCCTCTTTCCTGTGATGATTTCTAGTACCAGTACTCCAAAGCTGTACACATCGGATTTGACAGAGAAAATACCTTCCATTGCGTATTCAGGAGACATGTAGCCACTGCAAAACAAAATAAACTTATCAGAACCTACTGGGAGCAATGGGTTACTCTATGCTTTATTGAATTGTGCATACAATGTTCCAACGACACGATTTGTGTTGAACTGGTTGTCGTCCCCACCAAATATCCTTGCCATTCCAAAATCTGATATCTTGGGTTCCATACCAGCATCCAGGAGAATGTTGCTAGCCTTGAGATCACGGTGAACTACGCGTAGCCTCGAGTCCCGGTGGAGATAGAGCAGGCCTCTAGCAATACCCTCAATTATATCAAACCGTTTCTTCCAGTCCAGAAGTCTCTGCTTTTCAGGATCTGTTGATTTAGAGTGATCACAATTCGATTAGTAAATTTTTACATCAAGGGTATTTGAGATAAAAAGAAAATGGAAATTATATGTACCAAACAGGAATGCATCTAGACTTTTGTTAGGCATGTACTCATAGACCAAGATCTTTTCTTCTTCCTGTATGCAGCATCCTAGCAGTCTTACAAGATTGCGGTGCTGCAACTTTGCAATTAGTATGACCTCATTCTTGAATTCCTCAAGACCTTGACCTGAATTCCTGCAAAGTCTCTTCACAGCTACTTCTTCTCCCCCAGATAATTTCCCCTACAGTCATTTACGGAATTAATTGTCGATATGCCAAATATAATATAACCTATAAAGAATACTACCATTTACGAAATGAACATATACCAGGTAAACAGGACCAAATCCTCCTGCTCCAAGTTTGTTGGAGTCACTAAAATTACATGTAGCAGCTTTTATCCAGTCGAGAGGGTATACTTTGAGTTCATGACTTTTTCCATCCTCCACATCATCGTCAAAACGAATTGACTGTGAGATATCCAGCATAGCACTATTATGCTGAGACTGGGCAGATGAATGTCGTGACCTCCAACTTCTGTGCACTGCATCTGCTCCACAATGGTAACCAACATTATATACTCTTATGGAGAATTTGTTAACACCTTTGAAGCAAGGAGTTTATGCGAGTACTACATCAAAGTGTGTTTCATTTAATTTTTGTTATGCATGATCAGTTGCAGATCAAATTAGGTCAATTCACAATAGCAGTTAGTGAGCACTTAAAATACTACTTGTTATATAAAATTTGTTAATGACAACAAAAACGAGAGAACATTTGCTATATTTCAATAAGCTTTGCAAATGTACAAGTAAAAACTGTGATCTAAACTTCACATTGACAAGATGATAACTCATATTACTACAATATTATCCTACAGCAACCATATAACAGAAAACTATGATCTACACTTGACATTGACAAGAGGATACCTCACACGAATAAAATTCAATTTGTTAGAACAAGTAAGAATGTACTTTTCCACCCTCCCTTGAATAGAGCTTAGCAAAAATGTATGGACTTTCATGATTAACTCTACACATATAAAGAGACTAAAACGGTACCATGTTTATCTTCCTATACAGTACACATACAAGAATGCTAGTATGTTTATGTATCGTTATAGGCTAATCAAAATGTTGTGTACCATATTTGATTGATTTGCATTTCAAATATCGGTAGGTGAACATTAACGAGCAGCCACAAGGTAGTTGCAGGATCATACCTTTAATGTTTCTGCCACGCTTCCACCACAGAAGAAGGCAAGCTACCAAAACGAAAAGCACCACGGCAGCGACTATAGTAACTATTCTCCAGATTGGGTGATGTTCTTCTGTTCATTAGGGGATTAAAAAAACTGGCATAAGCACATATTTTACAGGTCAAGAAATATAGAAATACGCAAAGTTAGATCCAGCTGTTTAAAACAATCACCATTACTTACGTAACTCAGAAGCTGGAAGCTTGACATATAAGGAATATGTTCCGGTTTGCAACTCATACATATCAATTAGATCGTTACCCCAGGCTAGACACCCTGTATAAGGCATGTAAACATAGGCAGCACATGAGCAGTTCTTCTGGCAGGCATTCCTGCATCCAGTCTCATCAGACACAGTATCTACCCAATATGAGAAGTCAGGCCATTTTATATTTCTGATTTGTAGGAACCCATCCCCAGATTGGTTAACCTGACAACCCAAAGGTGGTCCCCTGATGCAACCTTGACTCCAGTTTCCTGCATTCCACTGATCCAAAATCTTCGGCTGAAAACCTATCGAGGTAAATAAAGAATGTTAAAGCCATAATTCCAGCAAGTCTTTTGTTTGTAAGAATCTACACATAATGAGGTACCAGAACAACCGGATAAAGCCCCATGCATTTAAAACTAATGTCCCAGTCTCTAGCAAGTCTTTATTTTGTAAACATATATGTGAGAGGTACAAAGAGAACCAAAAGCTCTCATGTACTTAAATTTTTAAGCCCTCCCAGCAATTATTGTAAATCGTTGAGAGTAGTGGTTGAACAAAGAAGGAAGCACAACCTTTTAACAAGGGGTGACAAAATGAGCAAAAATCTTTTCTTCTACAAGCAAAAGTGTTAAGGATATATGCCTAGGAATAGGATATAAACTACTACCCTTGACCACTTAACAGAAAGTAGGTTTGGGGAAATTCTACTTTCAAAACAGGGGCCTGAATCTCCCACCTCCTTGAAATCGAAAAAATGCAAACCTATTTGTGCATTTATTACACATTTTCTGGTGGATCAAACAATATTAGCATCCTACAAACCTTTCAGGCAGGTGCATTTTGCCTTTCCATCTGGGGCAGCAGTACATTTTGCATTGGCGCCACATGTAGCATAGTGTTCGCACTCATTTAATGGTTGCGCCCAGACAGTTTCCCACTCTTGTGAAGACTTCTTAGCCATATAGCAGATGTCTATGCCATTCGGCAGGACAACAAATCTTTGCAGAGATGTGTTTGTAGCGGTGTAAGTGTAGTATGTCCCTCCTAACTGTGGATCAACTGCTGGTTTGAACCCATTCATGTAGAGTGGCCTCCATGGAATGCCTATAAAATTCACTCCGTTCCATTGTCCCGACCTGTTCAAGGATTCAAGTCATCACATATCTTTAAAAGATATATATTCAACCTTGCTGAACACTAAAATTTATACCAGAAATTTTCACTTCATTTGCATTCTAGTTTATGTGACACTCAAGCTGCTTATTTACCTAGATGTCGATTTCTCATCAATAGAAGATATCCATTTACATATCCAGCAGGCCATCCAACAGACAGTGGGGTTTCACATAAACAAGTACAATGTAATGTGGAAACGTTTGGCACCACTGAACTTCATGGAAAAATACTAATTATCAAAGATAAGGTTTTTTTTTTCAGGGATTAATCCAAAGGGTCTATAAAATAATAATATATGAGAACTACTGGCTTTAAGAATAACAAAGGTGATACTCTAAACAAACACAAATCTATGAAGAAACAGAGGTTAATCATGTTGGAGTGACCAACCCATTGTAATGTGTAACTGGCAAGCCAGTGTCTACAAGAGAGGTGACAGGTGATGTTTCACTAAAGGAAAATATGTATTTTCAGCTGTAAAGTCCACGAATGCCCAAAATAGTATTACACAGTAGTCACTTGTGTAGGCGCTACTGCTGTGTTATTAACACATCCGTAGTAGTTTGTATGACCCAGTTAAGTGCCAAATTTACAGCGGCATTTCAGTGGATCTTGAAACTTGCTAATTGTACATAAAAACTTTCCATCTACCAACTGCTATGTTTCTATGTGTCGCCTCGATCCTCTTATAATGAAACGAAACTAATGTTCTGCATAAGCCACGAGATGGAGGTACTAAGAAGTCTCCTGTCCCTGAAAAAACCATCCATCCTCTGCATCAGAAGACCTGATCCCAACTGAGAAATAGCCAGCAGTTGATGGAGCGCATAGCAGACTAAAGTGACTGGAAGAGAATTAGCTACAAAGCACAAGGATACTAGACTACCGATCAATCAAATTTGAAGAAACTTGCCGAATAAATACTCTAGTAAAGAACAATCATGTCTTGCTCGCAAGAGAAGATATGTCCTCCCAAATTAGTAAGTACCAAAGTCAAGAACACCAGCCAGCAGCTAACTAGTAGTACAGTCGTCCTTACTTACAGAAGTAACCGAACGTTACTAACTTCGAACTGGTGAAGGGCATGATTGACAGTTATTGGTACCTAAATTAATCCTTAGTGATGTAAATAAAAAGAACTCATGGAACGGAAATGACACCACAAGTCCACAATGTTGAACTAATAATCCCCCGCCGAAATTAAGTATTTTCAGAAGCAGGGAGCAAGAAGCGCACCTCCAGAATTTGGCAGTGCCATCCTCCCAGATGTACGCCTGGCCGGAGCCGTTCGGATCGATCCCTAGCGCGTACCGCCCCGGGGAGGGATCCGTCTCGCTCGCCCACGACGTGAAGAGCATCTGCTCCTTGGGCCCCTTCCCGGGCGTCCGCAGCGCGATCTTCATCCCAGGCAGCATGGTGTCCCCCGGGTGCGCGAAGCTGTCCCACAGCACCTCGTCGTCTCCGCCGCCGGCGGCGCGCACCTTGAGGCTGCCGGTGTCGTCGATGACGGCCGAGTAGTTCCCGCGCAGCGCGGTGGTGTTGGAGGACCACAGCAGCGGCGCCGTGGCGTTGGCGGGGCCGTCGAGGACGCGGAGCTCGCCGCGGTCGGTGACGGAGAGCGAGGGGGACGGCGAGGTCGCCGGCGCGGCGCGGTTGGCCACCCAGACGACGGTCTGCGGCGCCATGGCGTGGTACCAGATGCCGAGGTGGCGGCGGGACGGCTGCTTCTGGTCCGGCGCGAAGAAGCCCAGCTCGAACACCCCCGACGGCGAGGACACCAGCGTCTCCCCCGGCGACAACGAGCCGCCCTGCAGCAGTGTGTCCGTCGTCGCCGCCGCCGCCGCGCTGCAGAGGCAGGCGGCGAGGAGCAGGAAGAAGAGGAGTTGGTGGTGGGGAGAAGGGGAAGCCATGGAGCGGCAGCGTGCTTTTCCTCCCGCTAGCTCATCCTTCCCCATCTCTCCCCCCTCCAGCAGCAGCAACGGTAGGCCAACCTGAGCACCAACCACTCCACTGTGGAGAGGGAAGATGGCTGCTTTAATTGCGAGAAAGAATTGCGTACCGGCTTTGTTTAGTGAGGGCATGTCGCACAGAGACGGAGTTTCGAGCGAATTAATTAGCGTGGTTCAGCATGTGGCTTTCTTTGCTTTCGGCTTACAGTAGTGTTTAAGCGAGTGGCGTGGCAGACTGGCAGTGAGCAAGTGAGGGAGGGAGACCGCGGGGAACAAGCTTGCGGCCAGCGCGGAAAGGGCGGTCGCGGCTCGCCGTGCCGGGCGCGCGCTCCGGTGAGCTCGACGAACTCGATCGAGGCGTCGGCGAGTGGGCCCGGCGCGTGGATTTTGATGCGGACCGTGGTCGGAACGGAATGTGGTTCCCTAGCGGATGCGATTGTGTTGTGTTTTGTTTCTATTGAAAAAAAAAGATTGTGTTGTGTGTTCATACTAGGAAAGGTGACACTAGCATCTACTCTCTCCGTTTATATTTACATGTTATTTTAAGGTTTTCAATTTTTTTATAATTACATATCATTCTCATTTTTCCAATGTATCTTTCTCTCTTCATAATATAATATTCTCTCTTCTCACTCTATCTCTATCTCTATCTCTCTCCTTCTCGTTTTTAGTACATCCATCTTTTTACTTCTTCTTATTTCTCATGTCAACTCTAACATCTAATTCTAAACAGAAGGAGTAGAAAAGGGTAGATGGGGGCTTGTTACCTGTACTCTTTACACTTCGACAATAATAACATTTGTTGTGCATTCATGGTCCCCTAGTATTAGGATCTCCACACTGGTCTACTGTCTATCTAGTATTACGGTTGTCATATATATTTGCGCTATTATGCTCAACAAGTGTCAGATATAGTTATTATTGGTGAAACCGAATTCTCTATAGTTGTACATTAGCATTAATAGAGGCTAATATGTGAACCCAACGACTAATGCTAATGCACAACTGTAAAGGATGTGTACTTATCATTGGCAGTAGCGGTCATATATAATCAAGCATGCGTCTGAATTCTTTCTCTCTTCTTTACTTTTCTCATCCAAACAGTACAGAGAACCAATAAAAAATAAATCCCATAGTTATTTCTTTAATAGTGTGTAGCATTCATGACTACTATTTTTATGGAACAATTGTCTGAGATTCCTTACCGCTACAAAGAACCATTGCGGAGGCTCTTATGCTAGATCTGCAATAGAGGGAAAAGGTGACGAGACGAAAACATAACGGAAAGCAAGGCATATTATTATAGATAATCTATTGAAGATGTTTTTTTTAAGATGTTATCTTTGGTGAAGTTAAAGACGAGATCACCGAAGGGGTTATCTTAGAGCTAGAACTATCTACAAACATTGGAGTCACTCTTAATCAATGGAAAAATAATACTCTACTCTAGTCTAAAGGTGCTCTATCAATCCTTAACAAAGTAAGCATATATATTGGACAACAAAAACAATGGAGTATATCTTTGCGATGTGGCTTCAGGACCTCTCTCAGGAAAGAAAGTGTCGCGCCGTGAAGTAAACTAGAGTTGTGTCAAGCATTATGTTAGTTTTTCAAATCATGATTGTAGGTGACTAGGATTAAAATAGACGTGAAGTGATCTTGTACACGGAAATATTACTAGTATGTGCCAAGGTGGAGGAGAACCACAATGACAAGAGAGATTCTTCTTTTAGAAAAGAGGTAGAGAAAGAAAGACAAAGCGTGACAGAGACAGAAGCTACGGAATAGAGAAGACATGGAAGTGAGAAGTAAGAATGTGATACAAGGGGCAAAACAAACAAAATGTAATTGGAAGAGTTGGACCCAACAAGCAAAATACTATAGCGTCCAGGTAGTGTGGTTAATCATGTGTAGATTAGTGTCGTCCCCACTTCGTCAGACGTCAGAAATGTAGCTAGTCTTTCGCCAACGAACAAGTGTGTGGAAGAACTCGCGCACTGGTTCACATGAAGAAATGCCATAGAATCGCTTAGACAGGCACACAGAGATGTGTTTTCAAGGGACCTCTACACCACAGGAAGCCAGGGCTCAAAAGCGGTTCTTGGCTTCGAAGAGAAAGATGGCCACCTTAGCTGGCCATCTGATGAGCCCGGGTGTCTGTGATGTGGAAAAGAAAAACACCACAGGTTGAGCTGGGCTAACCGAAGTTCATGTTGCAAGGAATGATGATCATAGTTCGTGTGCCTGACTTGGAAAGGTGAGTCCATAATGGTTTCTGTCTGTCGTTAGTTGCTAATGATCCTGGTCTCCAGCTCCAACGAAGGCCTTGCATTTTTTTTTTCTGTTTTCTTTTGAGGGTAACGAAGATCTTGTTTTCGTGAGCAAGAAGCTTCTTGTCGCATGTTGACCAAAACTAATAACAGTCTATGGTCAACAAAACACACGAGAATATCACAAAAGCGTCGATGATACGACTACTTCACTCTGTCCGGAAAACAAGGACCAGTTGTATCTAAAGACCACCCTGCACAATAAACACGTTCTAAAAACGCCGCAAAGCTCGGCACATCACCGTCCAGTGGACAGAAGGGTATACAATCGATTGTCTCGTCAATCGATTGAAATAACTCGACAAATGTTCATTTTTACCCAAACGGAAGTTTTTTTTTTTCCATTAGAGGTTCTTCGAGGAGAACTCAAGCTTGTCTATGTCGTATCAAGAAGCCATGGCGGTGTGTTCTTCTCAATCAATATTTTTATTCCTTAGATCTAGATTCAATGAATATAAAAAGACAAAACTTTTCTATAGTCCAATACATAACATTAATTGATATAAATAATCCTATAAATAAATAAATAATAAAAGGAACAAAAAAATAAATGCAAAAGCAACAACTCTTGGCCATCGACTGAAACAGAGTCCCGTTTTCAGTCGATTGGACAACAGCATTTCCAAAAAAAAACTATAGCACGGGTTTGCCATATTTGAACTGAAGCTATCGACAGATTGAACACCGGGTTCTGTTTAGGTTGTGCCTTAGTGGCTCCTCTAAAACTGAACTCGTGGACTACCAACTTCCAGGTTTTCTGAGTCAACAGAATAGACTAGCAAGGCGTGAGCAACGCAGAACTTTAACAACTTTTCTGGTTTTATTAGAGAGAACAAAGTTGAATAACAGAATAAACTTGAACTTTAACAACGCAAGATATCAGTATATCACCTTCTAGCGTTGCTATTCTTTCGTCATGAAAATGACAACCACAACAGTGAGAAGACGACCTCAACAAAAGAAGGCTTCCCTGTTACATCGGCTTGGTCCAGGAGAAATGAAAAGCACGACGGCCATAATGGTGTTTAGCGACAACTAGCGTTCTTAACCTTGCTGCAACTATAGAAAATCACATGATGACATGAAGGATTAATAAATAGACACTTAAAGGACCCATGCCAACAGCTAGCTCGTCAGTGGCTGAAAATGAAAATTTTGAATCTAAAAGGGGGTGATCAGTGGCTACAGATCAATCATCTCATCACAAAAGGTTACAAGTTGAGCTGGATGAACACATTTTCCGACAGACAGTCTGCTCACGTACACAAGTCACAAAATTCCGACAAGATTATTGAATAATCCTGTCCTTGCGTGTAGCAGATAGGATTGGATGAACAATCGCACAGAAAAACAGACAAAAAATAAGGAGTAATAGGAAAACCCATCTGACCTCTCATCCAGTCTTCCCAGCAGCTAGGATCTCAGAACTCAGCTCTACACAGATATTTCTGCCAAGAACATGGATTCACAACATGCTACACTAAAAATTTGAAATTTGGAACTTCTGGCTTACCTATTTTCTATATTTAAGATAGTTAAGGAGCAAATAACTTATTTGTATCGCTTATCTGCCCTCATTCAATCCCAATTCCATCCCGTACCCAAAACTTAAAACGCGAACCCTTTGTGCCTTTTTTCTAATTACTGCTATTAGTTTTTACATTGTGAACAAGTTTACCTCTTATGGAGTTATACCTTATTTGTCCCTAACTCAACAAACCGACAGAGACTATTCATGTCTGTTTTTCTCAGGCTGAATTTACATATTCTTGTAAAATGACTTATGAAATATTAAATCATTGTAACAACTACTTTTAAACATCCACGAATTTAAAAATGATTTACAAATTTAAAATATGACCCACAAATTTTAAATTCATAGATGTTTAAAAAAATAATTATTACAATGATTTAATATTTTATGGATCATATTTTACAAGAATATGTAAATTTAGATCGAGAAAAACATACATGAATAGTTTTTGTCAATTTGTTAAGTTAGGGACAAATAAGGGATAACTCTTAAGGGGCAAACTTGTCCATAATACAAAAATTAATAGCAGTAATTGAAAAGGGACACAAAAAGATCCAGTTTTAAGTTTTGGATATTGGGTGAAATTGGGATGGAACGAGGACAAATAAGACAGCATAGCGTTCTAGAACAGAGAGAATTTTAAGATACACGTGCTGGTTTCGGTAGGACCATGGTGCCTCACACAGGCTAAAGACCTAGAGTGTAATGACAGCAGATCCGTACTGTAAAGCGTCTCTAGGAGTTGGAATTGCTGATGCTGACCACAGAACTCCGAACCTGCCAGGATTTCAAAACCGAAAACAGCTTATCCAATTCTATCATCACTATGGGCGAGGGAGACAAACTAATCCAGCACAAACCCACTAGTCTTAATAGGCCACAAAGGTAATCTAAATGAGAAGATTCCACGGCTTCCAGGTCCTACTGGTTGAAATAGCCCAACCATGCCAGGAAAACTATGGAAGACCAGGCTCCAGTTTAGAAATGTCTATACTTCGTTAGTTACATACAGAAAATCTAACAAGAAGAATTCATAACACAGGATTACTTTTAAACAGAAAATAATGCAAAGATAAAGGAAAAATAATCCCAATGATGATTGCTTCATTCAAGCAATTAAGTTGTAACTTCCACAAAAAAACAAACATTGTAATGTGAAGGTTCCAAAGCACAAATATTCACGAGAAAGTCGAATCAGACGAGCTATGTGAAAGAGGGAAACCAAAGATACAACAGTACAGAAGCACAAATAGACATGAGAACAGATGTTCAACTAACAGCACACGCACTCAGTAGAAACCCCAAGCTAGCACCCAGGCAACAGTTGAACCTTTACATGCTGCGAAAGGAAAAGAAAGAATTAGAGACTGAGCAAAGTTATGCAAATTAATTTAGTTTAAAAGGCATAAACCGAACAAGTGATCTTGGTAATTTTGAATCAGATGCTAGAGCTTGATGAAACACTAAAGCTGGGAGACTACAGAAACAGAACTATCCTAAAAGCTCTAGTCAGATGGCAGGAAAAAAGATTAAACCAAAGGGAGCTAAGTTCTTTCAGAAGCATAAATTTGGATTAAGGCCACTCTGTTCTTTAACCTTAGAAGAATATATCATTTGCTCAAACACATCTGGGACTGCAGACTGCAGTGCAGCCATGGAACAATGAATTATTTCTGTTGCCCAAAAGCATGATTGATTATTCGGGCAATCAAGCATTCGAGCTCCCTGTATCTTCAAAATTCATAAGTTACTAAAACTTCATTGAAACTATTTTGTAATACAACTGCTCATCTACACAACCAGAAGCTAAAAACAACTTAAGCTTTTGTCATATGTACACTGAAATTTTAAGAAATTACCACATATAATATGTAACATTGATAACAAAGAAGGCAACTTTAGGCAAAACACGTATAGGATTCAACAACAACAACAGAACACATACAGAAATTACTCTTAAGAAAATTCATGCTAACCTGGATCAAAGGGGACTTCACTTCACAATACATCACCATAGTCAAGCCTCTGCAGAAATAATACCAATTAGATATATATTGGATTATGTTCTTTGGGGTTTCATCTCTAACCTACCTCAACTTGCTTGGGATTAGAGGCTTAGTTGTTGTTGTTGATATATATTGGATTATGTAACCACAAAGTTCCCTTCACATAATGCATGCAAATGAAATTTTCATTATACCCATCAAAAAGGCAATTCATAATGATGGCAAATCAAATCAAGAGAAATCATAAAGCAGAGTTAACATTAGCACACGGCTTACTGCAAATTAATATCACACAGATAGCGAAGATTTTTACCACATAGGGCCCCAAATGTTAGTTAATCACTGTGTAACCAATGCTGAAGTACATAGACTACAAGACTTCAGACAGAAATAGGGATTAATATCCCAATTCCCAATATGTCCACAAACTATTTGGTAAATACAACACCATGCAACAGCACATAATGTATGCGATACCAAATATATCTTCAAAAGAAAAGGCCCAAGTTGGCACAGTATCTTTAATCTTCATATTGCAGTTACCAGGTAGTAAATCATGATTATTAAATGATGTGGCATCACTATTTCAGGGGAAATAAACCACCAAAATGAAGACCACATGTTGAAGCATACCATTTGAACAGTAAAATGGAAGGGGATCTAAAGTTCATGTATCTACCATATTCCCATCAATTATTAAATATTCGGATTAAATCACCCAAAAGAAGACCACATGTTAGAGCATACCATTTGAACAGTAAAACAGAACGGGATCTAAAGTTCATGTATCTACCATATTACCACCATCAATTATTAAGTATTCCTTTCCCATATATCAATTTTGAATATATGGGAAAAACTTAGCTCAATTACAGCTCAAATAGGAAAGTCCCTTTGGGCACTCGCTGTAACCCTTTGCAAGGTGAATTAGTAGTCTCAGTTCATGTATAGCAATCTTACAGCTTGCTCCATTGATCAGTGGAGACAGGCTACAAGTATGACTAATTTAAATTGCAGCCAGAGCCAAATAAGGAAGCTCGTGTGGGATATACGCTGAAGCATTTAACGAAGGACAGATAGCAGCTGAGCTAAGGCAGCTTCAGATCAGTAAGGGTGTGTTTAAGGAGATGACAAACAAATTACATCTCAATTAAGTGGATAAGGAGATCACAAACATATTAACTTAAGACCCAGGAAAAATTAGGCGCTAGGCAGGCGGAGACCCTCCGCCTAGCGCCTAAGCGTGCCTAGGCGTTTTCCTAGGTGGTACATTTTAAAAAATTAAATACACATATTAGGCTGAAAATGATAAAGAAAAAGAAAAAAGAATGAATCATGAGATGGGCTTCCATGTAATGGCCCATTTTGCCCATCTCTAACCCACCATCTGTTCTAAAACCTAGCAGCTCCCGACTCCCAACCTAATCTTCTCGAGCACAGCAGCGACGGCAAGGCAGGGACAGCGACGGCGGCAGCGGCGATGGCGAAGGGGCGGCAGCCTCCGGTGGTTTGGTGTTTCTCTCCCGAACCCATTTTCCTGCTCCCGGTCATCCGTGCTTCCATTTTCCTCCTTTCCTGACGCTGCTGTCTTCTTCCTCCTCTCTTGGGCCTTGCCGCAGACCGCCTAGGACTCCTGACCGCCTAGGGAGCGCCTACCCCCCTAGGCAAGGCGGAAGGCTATCACCTAGCGCTTAATCGTGCCTAGGCGCCTTTTTTTTCAAGGCTTAAGACATATTTGAGTTCAATGATCGATTGGTTACACAAACCAAACAGGCTGTCTTTGGAGGTGCGATACTATGTTTGCCCATCAGGAGCACATCAAACAAAAGGCAACATCGAATTATGGGCATCCTGGCACAGATGGTAATCAGGTAATACACACTTGGATGGACTCTGCGATTCATATCAATAAATGATGACCATTAAAGAAGGTCAGCTTGATCACCACAAGACACAAGCTGTTTACTATGCTTTCATTTCTGGACACTAGAGGAAGGAATCTGAAAAGCTTTCAACAGGACACTCTATTACTACAAAGCAAAAATATACTGTCTAAACTCTAAAATCTGATCCCACTAAATCAACCTAAATAAGCCTAAGCCTTCCAACACTGAAAAATTGATCCAGATGCTTTCTGCCAACTGTCTTAATAGGTGGGAAATGATAAAGTGCCAAACGATAAAGTGACACTGCAAATTGAGAACAAAACAAACCTTTCAGAATTAATCGGTTCCCACATGGACTATTAATAGAGCAGCCATTTTCACGTTTGTGGTTGCAGATAATTGCACACAACAAAGAAGCCATATAACCACTAAAACTTGAAATGAGATGGACTGGAGTGATCTAACTAAATGCTTCTCTTATACATCATACAGTCCATACAAAGGAAGAAATATAAAAGCTATCCACAGAAATCATTATTAAGTCTCTCCATTCAGTTGTCTGCACCTACTCAGTTAGATGAAGATTAATACAGTTTTCTAGTGCCAACTAATTGATTGCGCTGCACATTACCAAATTCTGAGTTCAACTTTTTGTACAATTCGTACAGATGATGCAGGCAAGCACTATCAGATGCACGGGCAACTATAAAAGGGGTAGAATTAATTACCCTTATGCTCCTCTGTGGCATCATGGTACTCAGCCTCCTCCTCCGGCACTGGGTGCAGCACTTCCTCTGCCCCCGTCGCCGCCAGCACACCAGTGGCCTCCCCACCCTCCGCCACGCCATCGTCGGGGTAACGCACGACCACGACCGGGCAGACGCAGTGATGCACGCAGTAGTCGCTGACGCTGCCGAGCCTCCCCTTGCTGGCCCGGCGAGCGGCGCCGAACCCTTTGCTCCCCATGATGACGGCGCTGAGGCCGAGCCTCTCAACCTCGAGGCAGAGGCGCTCCTTCATGTCGTGGTCCTTGACGATGTGGACCTTGTAGGGGATCCCGGCGTCCTTGAGCGGCCTGGCGAGGTCCTCGGCCTTGGACGCGGTGAAGGCGGCGAAGTCGTCCTCCATCCTGATGGCGGCGGCCTCGGCGTCGTCGCCGCCGTCGGCGGTAGGGTTAGGGTTGAGCGGCGGGACGGAGAGGTCGGCGCCGCCCCAGTCCGCGCCGTAGAGGACGGAGGTGGGGCGGACGTGGAGGAGGATGACGGCGTCCCCGGGGCGGAGGTAGTTGTCGACGGCCCAGCGCACGGCGTGCGCCGACTCGTCGGAGAGGTCGACGGCGATGGCGAGGCGGCGGTGATGGGATCCCGAGGGCGCGGCGGCCGCCACGGCGCTGAAGAAGACGCCCGGGGACTCGGGCTGCAGCGACGCCGGCGGCGGCGGGCGCGGAGTCGGAGCCTTCACCGGCGGCAGGTCAACGGAGGGGCTCGCCGGGGCCTGCATCTCGGTTGGGGTCGCGGGATCTTCTGCGGCGCGGTGGAGCGGTTCGCTGTGGTTGGTTGCTGATGCTGCAGCTGCTTTGCTTGCTTGGTGGGGGACGGGGGAGGGAGAGGGAGGGGAGAAGGTACTGGAAGAAATGGAAGACTTGGAGGAAGAGTCAAGCGGAGTTCGAGGTGAAGAGGATAAACTTGTCACGAGCCGCTTTGGACGTGTCGATCACACGTGGACGGTGGACAAGGGCATCTTTTTGGACCGGTCTGAGATCCAACGGCTGGTACTGGTTGTCTGTTTTGTGAGACGCGATGTAGACACCGTACGGAGACGAGGTTTCGAATATCTGAATCACCATTTCGTTTCCGAATAGTATATAATTTCGAGTCGATTGTTTTGTTCGTTAAAGAGTCTGTAATGTAAGACCTTCAAATAAGTAGAAAAATAAAATACTGATCAGAATTTTGAGAAAAACATGCTATTACGTTGGCTCTGGGCATTTTCTGGCGTTAATTGTGAGATGCCAGCTCAATCTTTTTTGCTCTCATCATGCCCTGCACAACAAAACACGGAATCAATCTCCTTCTAGAATAGAGGACGATGTTTTTTCTGTACTGAAATGAAGCACCATCATGAAGTGGATTTGTTCTCGGGCTCCGCTAAACTGTGCACATCAAGGAAGATTATTGGCTTATCCTGCTGTCCGCGGTTTCTTCCCTTTCACATGATCGGCTGCAAGTTGCAAAGCCTTTAACTCGTTAGGATAAAGCCCTCAAAGTCATCAGCAAGCTCCACGGCCACGATTTTGATTTTATGCCTTTTTCTCTCCCTCTTCCCTCTTCCTTTTCTGAATTCAAGTAATTTTAAAAAAGTTAAAAGTGCAGAGGGACGAACGGACGTCCAGCGTGCGATTAGGTCGAGTTCAAACATCATCCACCTCCCTCAGTTCAGTTGCATGGAACATTCTGATGCCCTCTTAAAAGGAAAATAACAAATTGGGGGAATATTCTATTGATCATCAACCAACTATTGCAATAGCAATATGATTGCTTATCTTCTTTATTTTGCTGGTAGTTGAACTGAACGTACAACGAACTAGCAAGTTCTTACTAAAGACACTACGCAAGATGACAGTGATCAGTGAGATAGAAGAGTGTTTATATGCTCATGAATAGTGTCAAATACTTGTCCAAAGCATATCAATTGATCTATAATTTAGCATTTTTTGCTAATATAAAAAAAATATAAACTCATGTATTAAGAACTACTAAAATGTAAGCTCCATTAAATTTACTCTAGTGAGTGCTTGACATAGCACTAATAGCTCGGTGGCAAGACTCCTCTTCCCTTATTTAAAGATCACCCAAATAATGGTGTCATGGACATTTTACGTCATTGATGAAGACAAAGAAGGCCAACTTGGGCCAACTGAAGGGACATGGGCCTTGTAGGCCTAATAAGCTTTAACTTTTAACAATTGAGGTTGCCAACCTAGAAAAAAAAATCCAAAACATGGATTGTACTAGTCCAGGTTTGTCTCCTATATATAATTCATGTTCTACTAACTGGTTACCCCCCCCCCCCCTCTCTTAATTTCGTTTATTTTCTTTAAAAGGATGAAAAATTCCTTTGTTTCACTTCTTTCATATATTTCTATGTGTAGAGTAGAAATCCTTTTTTATCTTGTATCTTGTGTTTGCAAGGATGTGTACACCAACTATGTTTTCTTGTGGGCACCCTCCTACCTGCTAAGGTCATACCCAGTGTTGAGAGCTCCCACACTATGTGGGATCTGAGGAAGGGATCAGCGGCAGACCTTACCCCCGCCTGTGCAATACGGGAAAACCATGGCTCGAACCTGAGGTCTATTGATTACAGACAGTATGTTCTATCGCTGCACCAGGTCCCTGCTAATAAAGGAGAAAGGAATCATGAAGAAGGAAGGGGGGAGGGGGGGGTGGGAGAAGAGAATAGAGCTTTCTTTGGAGCAGGGTTCACAAAACCGGCCCAGTAGCAGTTTTATTTTATTTAAAAAACGGTCAATTAACCATGCTTTCGGTTTTATTGAAAAACTGATCAGTTTTACTAATCAAGGGGACCAGTTTGACCGTTTTTTACCATTTGTTTTTGAAACCAGGCTCCTTCTGCACCTGCACGGTGCACGCACACGCACGGCACCATTTGGTTTCTGGGCGTGCGATTGCTCCCTCGACCCGGCGACTCTGACGCTGGTCCAGGAGAACCAGGACACATCGTCGGTGTGCTCTGGCCAGCCAGCAGACCCACGCGGCTGTAACGCCCGAGGTGCGGCCGCCGCAAGTTGCCTTTCAGAATGCCACATCGTTTACTGCACAATTTTTCTAATAGTGTCGGTGTATCAACGAACACTGAATCCGCCAACCCGGCCACGTTTCCTGCATGGGGAATTGGTTCCCAGCGTCGATCTCGATGCGTCTGCGGCTGTATACTACTCTGTCTCTGAGCGTGGCGGCACGCTCTCTGACCACTCGTGAATTCGTGATACCTGCAGCCCCCAGCGGCACACAGGGCATGTGACCGGAGCGGATTGGGTTGGGTCTTTTCTTTTCCTTTCCTTTTTGCAAGAGAAGGGCGCAGCCACTCTAGCAGAAGTGGATGTGGGTCGCGCATACAAATAGTACTAGTACTACTGCAACAAACAGGATTGGATTCTCTTTCTCTCCCCGTCGCGTGCCCCTCGTTGTGCGTCTCTCTGTTTAAAAGGTGCACCTCACTTTCACTAGCCCTGTCTTCCTCCTCTGCTCCCCGCGGTCCAGAGCTAGTACTAGCAGTAGCAGCAGTCCAGGAAGGGGCTTTGCTTGGGCGGCATGGCCTCGCCGGCGGCGGCCGGGGACGCCGGCCTCGCCTACCCGCTGCTGGTGAAGCGCGACGGCACGGGGCGCGAGGAGAAGGGGTACTGGGAGCCCACCGGCGAGGAGGAGGCGCTGGCGGCGGAGTGCGCCGACAACGCCCGGCCGCCGCCGCTGTACCGGACGTTCAAGGTCAAGGACAGCCTCCTGCTTCCTTACAGGTGCGTCTACTTTACTGCTAATATTTTTATTTTATTTTATTTTGCATGCACGCGGGCCTGTGCACTCTGCTAGGACTACTATTTTTTTTGTGTGTGTGGAAAGACACCGTGCGCATCAATTCTGATGCCGAATCTCGCCCTCATAAAAAATCTTTTACCAGTGTCTTCTTTCTTTCTTTCTTTTTTGTCGAGTAAACTAGTCCTTTTTTTTTACTTGAAAAAATAAACGATTCCTACCAGTACCAGTGTCGTAAACATCTTGCCGTCACAAATGAAAAGGACGAAAGTGAACCACAGACATTATTCATCCAAAAAAAAAAGAAAAATAGAAGGAGAGCATGTGCGAATTGGAAAATTACCAAACGCGCCGTGTTGCACGTGGTGGCCGCTGGTGCATTTGTCCCCGCCAAGTAAACAAGAAAATGATGGCCCAGTCGGCACTTTGCGGACTTCTTTGTTGCGATGCTGGCGGTGAGGTCCCGTAGGGTGATTTGGATGTTCTAGGCTTTGTGCTTGTATGGTAGTCAGTAGTCACTCTTTGTCACACAGGTACTGAGAGTCACAAATGGAGCTAAGAAGCACTTGACAAAAGCTAGCTGGTGGTTTGCATTTCATATGGCTCACGAGTGGGTGGGTGAGTCGCCATAGGAAAGTTTGCTATATTTTTCATACACGAGGCATGCCACCATTTGCTACAAATGTTTGGTAGGTACAGTCCTCTTGCCCAATCGATCAACTGTTCACCACACTTTAGCAAAACTAAGAGAATCGTGTATTCAGTAATAATTGCCTTTAACTTTCATACAAACTGTTTCATAAAAATCAAAGTGGCCTTTGTATTTTCAACCCCCCTTATTTTTTTTGCGCGCGCAAACACAGTACAGTATGGTTCCTTCCTATCCAGAGAGATACTACAGGAGAATAGCAGGTCTTGAATAAGTTACCTTCATCTCTGTTTCGTTCCCCTGTAAAACAGGTTGCTGAACTTGGCGAGATTGCTTCTCATCATCAACTTTTTCGCGTGGCGCCTGAAGCACCGGGAGTCGGACAGCATGGTCCTGTGGTGGATCACGCTCGTGGGCGACTTCTGGTTCGGCCTCAGCTGGCTGCTGAACCAGGCCTCCAAGCTGAACCCCATCAAACGCGTCCCGGACGTCTCCCTCCTGAACCAGCACCTTGACCAGAGCCAGCTCCCGGGCGTGGACGTGTTCATCAACACGGTGGACCCCATCGACGAGCCGGTGCTGTGCACCATGAACTCCGTGCTCTCCATCCTCGCCACGGACTACCCGGCGGGCAAGCACGCGACCTACTTCTCCGACGACGGCGCGTCGCTGGTCCACTACGAGGCGCTGCTCGAGACGGCCCGGTTCGCCGCGCTGTGGACGCCGTTTTGCCGGAAGCACCGCGTGGAGCCGCGCGCGCCCGAGAGCTACTTCTCCGCGGAGAAGGCGAAGGCGGCGGAAGGGCCGTACGCCGGGAGCGCGCCAGGACAGTTCATCGAAGATCGGCGGCGCGTGAGACGGGAGTACGAGGAGTTCAAGGCGAGGGTGGAGAAGCTGTTCGCTGACATTCCTCGGAGGTCGGAGGTGTTCAACAAGGGAGGTGGTGAGCGGGCGACGTACATGGCGGATGGTAGGATTTGGCCTGGCACTTGGGTTGAGCCGGCTGAGAACCACAGGAAAGGCCAGCACGCTGCGGTTGTTGAGGTACGCTGACACCAAGCTTTGTATACCGTGTGTAGCACAAGAAGTGTTCATTTTGCTCGATTATTCATCCCAACCAAAGTATTACAGGTCGTGTTGAACCATCCGGGCGACGAGCCACAGCTCGGCACGCCGGGAAGAAGCTCCGAGGAGAGTAGTCCTCTGGACTTCAGCGCGGTGGACGTGCGGCTGCCGATGCTGGTGTACATCGCGCGTGAGAAGCGGCCGGGGTACGACCACCAGAAGAAAGCCGGCGCGATGAACGCGCAGCTCCGGGTATCCGGTCTCCTGACCAACGCGCCCTTCATCATCAACTTCGACGGCGACCACTACGTGAACAACTCCTCTGCGTTCCGCGCCGCCGCGTGCTTCTTCCTGGACGCGCGGCACGGCGAGGACACGGCGTTCGTGCAGTTCCCGCAGCGGTTCGACGGCGTGGACCCCACGGACAGGTACTGCAACCACAACCGCGTCTTCTTCGACGCCACCCTGCTGGGCCTCAACGGGCTGCAGGGCCCCTCCTACGTCGGCACGGGGTGCATGTTCCGCCGCGCCGCGCTCTACGGCGCCGACCCGCCACGCTGGCAGCCAGCCCAGGACGACGACACCAACAAGGCTACTACCCTGGCGGTGGACCCGTGCAGGCAGTTCGGCACGTCCATGGCGTTCATCAACTCCGTCCCGCTGGCGGCGAACCACCAGGACCGTCCGATCATGGCGGCGGAGCTGGACTACGTGTCCACGTGCGCGTACGAGGACGGCACGGAGTGGGGCCGCGGCGTGGGCTGGGTGTACAACATCGCGACGGAGGACGTGGTCACGGGCTTCCGCCTCCACCGGAAAGGGTGGCGCTCCATGTACTGCTCCACGCAACCCGACGCGTTCCGCGGCACGGCGCCCATCAACCTCACCGAGCGCCTCTACCAGATCCTGCGCTGGTCGGGCGGGTCCCTGGACATGTTCCTGTCACGGAACTGCCCGCTGCTTGCGGGGCGGCGGCTCCACCCGATGCAGCGCCTGGCGTACACCAACATGACGGTGTACCCGGTGTGCGCGGCCTTCATCTTCGCCTTCGACCTGCTCCCGCTCATGTGGCTGCTGGGCGGGCACCACCAGTTCTACGTGCAGAAGCCGTTTCGGACCTACGCGGAGTACCTGTTCGCCAGCATCGTCATGATGGAGCTGTCAGGAATGTTGGAGATCAAGTGGGCCGGGCTCGGCGTGCTCGACTGGGTCCGCAACGAGCAGTTCTTCATGGTCGGGGCCACCGGGGTGTACCCGGCCGCCGTGCTGCACAGCCTGCTCAGGCTCGTGGGACTCAAGGGCCTGCCGTTCAAGCTCACCTCCAAGCCCACCGCCGCGATCGCGAGGGAGCCGTTCGCGGAGATGTATGACGTGCAGTGGGCGCCGCTGCTGGCGCCCACGCTGGTGGTCATGGCCGTCAATGCGGCGGCCATCGCCGTGGTGATAGGGAAGGCCGTCGCGTTCGGGTGGCCGGTCGCCCGGCTCGCGGGGGCCGCGGGTGGGCTGCTGTTCAACGCGTGGGTGCTGCTCCTCCTCTACCCGTTCGCGCTCGGGCTCATGGGCCGGTGGAGCAGGAGGCCGTACCTGTTCTTCCTCCTGCTCGTGGCCGTGCTCGTCGCCGCCGCGGCGGTGTACGTCGCAATGCTGGCCGTGCTCCCGCCCGGTGGAGCCGTGCCGCAGTCGTTCCGGGTACTCCACGCCGTTTCTCCGGCTAGATGGCGGACTTATTAGGCGATTCTGTTTCATTATTGATCCCACGTAGTTCTGGCGGTGGCAAAGTATGCTAGATTACTATTTTTTTAGATTATTTTTGTTCACATTTCAGTTCTTCGTAACTAGAGGAGTTCACATTTTTGTTACCAAAAAAAAAAGTTCAAGTCAAAGGCGCCTTCACTGATCCCTTCCTACTTGGTTGTGTTTACAATCACGAATATTGGTACAAATTGTTGGGGCTCGCTGGCACACATGACGCCATGCCACAAGCTGGCGGACTGGTGGCTTGACTGGCTTCGATCAAGGAAGATAGTCGCCAAAGACTCAGAAAATACTAGGATTCACTGATCATACTCATGGTGTAGTGGTGCCTCTGGTCTGTGGAAGCAACTAAACGACTGAACTTTTGACAGGACAAGGAAGCTGCCGCGGTTGTTCATGGCGGGGAACACGGTCGTAGCGTTGTTCCTAGATAACAATGGAGAGTGACTTAGGGTCTGTTTGATATAGCTTATGATGATACAGCTTATGTTTATTGTAAAAGTGATTTTCTTATAGCTATAGTGTCATAAGCTAAGAAAAAGTATAAAAGCATTGCTTATCACAGTTTATGTTTTCATGGAATAGTATTTTAACTGTAGCTACAGTATCAAAAGATAGCTAAACAAGCATAAGCAGCAATAAACTATGCCAAACGAACTCTTAGTAGGGGTAGAGTAGGCAGTCGGTCGAGTAACATTGTTTTTTTGTAATATACAATTGTTGTAAACACAGTCGCTCTAGTTGTTCCTCGCCAAATACAACTAGACCTGTACATTTGGTTTGAAACTCACAAGCTAGTTCGGATCAACTTACCTTGGCTTGGGTAGATTTTAAAACCAGGTCAATCTCATGTTTCACTCGGAATGTTAAGCTAGCTCAAACTGACTTGCGATAAGACATAATGACTAACCAAAAACTCTAGCACAAAGACTCCATGACCAGTTCATATCCTTACATATTGTTCTAATCTAGTTTGCATTTTCATATCGTCACTTGAAGGATGATAGTGGTGGCATACTGACAAGCTTGATGATCCTAAGAATGAGTGATAGGGACTTGAAATCTAGTGTGACTTAGTTATCTATTTAATTTTTAAATATCTAGTTGTGATCTTATATAATCTTGATGTTGAACATGAATATAACTTAAAATATTAATTATTACAAACATTTAACCTACTTTTCTTTGTCTATATATTTATTACATATTAAGCTTGCGAGCTAAACAAGCTAATCTCGATTCACTTATGAGCTGGACCAAGTAGAGCCGAGCTGACTCGGCGTCCAGGCTTAGATACAACTAATCTGAAAAATAGAGAAGATTTAGATTTTATATCAGAATATTCCAGATCATGTCACATTGCAAACCAAACACGTTACTAAGAATTGTAATCGATTGGATGGACAAAGTCAATGCTAACATCTAAGATTCAAAACAAGGTATGTAACCACAGTTTTGAAATCCAAAAGCAATTAAACCTCTAGGTCTATAGTTAATTACCACCAATCAACCTCATGAGATTTGAAGTCATATTCAAAGAAAGCCTACCAGTTCATAACAATGATCGAAAGTCAGGCTACTGTCGATTCATTTGGCTAGTTTTTCCATCAGTTTACACTTGCAATTGTTCAAATATTTTTGATACATCAAGTTATTATGCATGATCAAACTTAATCAAAAGTATAAATTGGTGGGGTGGATCAAGCGACCATGCAGTAGTAGCCCCCGTCAGCCAAGGAGGTACATTGTGGTTCTGGGGCACTGATAAGCGGTTGCAATGGAATAAGACAAGATGCTATATGGAACCACACACGTATGGTCACAGGCCTGTCAGGTCAAAAACCTCATGTAAAAGTGAAGACATGTCTACAAGAAATTTACTTTGCTTCTGACGAATCATGTGAGTGGAACTGCAGATAGACTGATTGTGCAAATTTGAAAAATGCACTTTAACTGGAGTGTTGATAAAGATGATAAAATTTCTGGTGACTATTTCGTGTATTGATAACAATCATGTTTGCACCGAGAATCTGTAGTGCAATTCCTCATAAGTTTGCTGTAATTGGTAGTAATTTACAGTCAGACCAGCTGATAATGAACAAAGGCATGAAACTTATCCTAACATAACCTTTTTATTTCATCTAACAGGCCATATTCTTATCCGATCTGTTTTTGATATACAAAACCCCATCCGGCCTAGTCCTTCAACAAAGTGGATCCAATCCTACTATTGCTCAGTTGGAGGATTTGAGCCGACCAGATTATTATGTTAGTGCTTTGGCGTATGAGCTATTATACTAGAACTTTCCACACATTCAAGCAACACTATAATATTCTACCATTTTTATTTTGTATTCAAAATAAAGATACACATTTTATACTCTTCATCTCTATGCACTTACTAGCTTACTCAAAAACCTAACATAATATTGGAAAACAAATAGCTCAAAGTTGACTTATATTTCAACATACACATATGTGCAATTAAATCTTTTTTTATTTATATGATAATACATTAGATACAACTTTTGGTATCTTAGTTTCATTTCTGGCCAGATACGAGTTCTCAACTAAGCGTAAAGCGTATTCAGACCTAGGATAAGATGTGCAGAGATAAATTGAATGCTCGTCTAGATTTATAAATTAGAACTTTATTTAATTGTTCTTGCGTACTAAACTTGTTTTGAATTTTTCATGCATATATAGAAGAGTATGTAATTTCTTGATATGCGGGTACATGTAATCCGTGAACATATCGGACAAAGTTGTGTTTAGACTGCCTAGTTCTCACCCTCATTCAGACGAAAATACGAAAGTTGGAGCATATAAAACCACTAAATGGTTCAATATATCGCACTGGACAATATAATGGCCATTTTGTATCGTGGCCACTCATATATGTACCTGGATGGCACGTCTTCACTCCCCCCACGTGGAGGACATTTCTATGTAGTTGCTCCCGAACTCGAACTATTTCCTTTGATTCACATGTCCTGTGGACGGTCCCGCATTTTGGATGAATCAGACTTTACACAAGCTCTTTGATCGAGACCTGCGGCTAGACCAGCGGTAACGGCAGCTGCAACCGCAACCACGAGAAGGACGAGGAGCAGGTACGGCCTCTTGCTCCACCGTCCCTACCGATCGAGCGGGAACGGGTAGAGCATCAGAAGGATCCATATGTTGAACGGCACCCCGCACGGCGCACGGGCGACCAGCGCGAAGCCTCTGCCGCGCCGAGATGGCGGGCACGTTGATGGTGGGCACAAGATCGAATCGAAGTGGCCGCACATCGTAAAGCCTCTGCAAACTCTCTCTCACACGTCACGTACGTCGATGAACCCGCCCGACCAGCGCAGGATTTGGTAGAGCAGGCGTTCTGTGAGGCTGATGGGGCGTCGGGGGAGGCGGAACCCGGCCGGTGACCACGTCTTCCGTCGACCGTCGCGATGTCGGACACCCCACTCGGTCCCGTCCTCGTACGTGCACGTGGCCACGTATTCCAGCTCCGAGCTGAGCCGACCCTCGTAAATAGACCGCACGGTCCTGGTAGTGCGCAGCGAGCGGGACGGAGTTGATGAAGGTCCTTCTCTTGCAAAAAGGAAAAAAAAAAAAAAAAAGACCCCCGTCCGCTCCGGCCGATAGAGAGCGAACAGTGTGCCGCCATGCTCAGAGTAGTATGCAGAACGTGGTCTCGCGTTCAGTGTTCGTCGACCAGCAGCCCACACAAGTCCACCGTCCCAGGAGCGAGGATCCACGCGTTGAACAGCAACCCGCACGCGGCGCGCGGCTACGGGCCACGTTGACCTTCAACGTCCAGTGCAACACCGGGCGGCCGTCCTCGGCGCCGCACTCCTCCGTGGCCACTGGCCAGCACACTGCTGATCAGTCCGTTGTAGTACTACTTTACCTCTCATCATTTTTCAAAAAAAAAAAAAAAACTACTTTACCTCTCATCGAAACGGCGTCCATGCGTTGGCAACCGGGCCTGTCCTTCGTACCGCCACCTGTAACACTCTCAGCAACGTCTGTGCAAGCAATGCACATCGTGCGTGCAGCGTCAGACGTCTGTGCACACGGCGCAATGGCCGGCTCCAAGAACATGAACCACTCTTGGATTACAACAGCCGTTGGATCTGGTTCAACGTCTAGAATCTATCGGACGAAGGCCCAGAGGCTCGCGAGATGGGCTGAGACGCGCCCCAACTAGCTCGGATGAGTTGTTGAGAGGATTGGCCACTGGACCGGCCCGTCGTTCGTCGAGACCGGAGCTCCCGAAACCAGGTTCCTGAAGCGTCTCTGGTGTGGCTTGTCCGTTGGATTTTTTTTTTCAAACTTTCGTTGGATTATTGGCAGTACCAACTAGATTCAGACAAAGAGTGGTCGCATCGCATGGTATGAGTCACCGTGGAAATGCTGGAAGCGCGAAAGCTTTCCTCAGCGCTAACTCACGGCCAGTTAGAACTTGTTTGTGAAACAGACGGGGGCTCGTTTGCTCTTTGAATTTTTAGGACTACAAATAATTCAGCTCAAATTTAGCGTCAACGATGTGCTGTGCTTCTGCCGACCCCGGGTACGGTGTCTCGATCTCTGCCTCGCGTATAATAACACGCTTGCTTGGTATGGCCCCAGGTAGTGGCGACGCTTAGTTTGGGCCATTAGGGCCCTGGCACCCTGCCCTCATCAAATCACCATTAAATAAACAGTAAAAACGCTGCTGTTTTTGGCTTTTTTGCCAAATTGTATAGGTCGGCTCCTTCTTAGTTCGAATTTAAGCTTCGCCAGTAGCCCCAGGTAAGGTTGTTATTATTGGAGAGAGCACAGAATGGATGGTCCTCTATGTACTGTACACAAGTGGTAAAGTCTCTTTTACATCTCCAAAATAAACTTCCTTGTTGGAGTTAGGGTGTATTCTTTTTTGAGATCTAAATTTTAGTAGGGTCACATCAATTATTAAAATACTACATATGATTATTAAATATATATGAAATACAAAACTAATTACAGAGTTGAATATGTATCAGCGTGAAAAATTCATTAAACTTAATTAAGTTATCATTAAAAGATATTTATTATAGTATCATATTATCAAATTATGACCTAATTAGTTTTAATAAATTTGTCTCGTCATTCAGAGAGAGAGTTATGTACTGGATTTTATCAGTAATTTATATTTAATACTTCTAATTAGTATCACAATATTTGATAAAATAGCTCTAAAAATCAGAGGGGTGGAAACGAGGGTTATGGAACAGGTCTAACAGTGTGAACCAGCTACAGCGCCCGTTCGTTCCCGTCCGGCCAGAAGCGCCGAACGCCTGCAACCAAAACCATCATCTGGTCCTCTGGCTGGGCGGTCCTTTTTTTTTCCCTGCGTCGTCCGAGGGTGGCCGGCGAGGTAACGCCAACATGAAACGCGAGATATACAAACACTAGCAGCGGTCGATCTGTGGCAGCGATCTCTCTCGTCGATCTGAGTCTGAGCCACGCGAATCGTGTGCGACATTACGACGGGGCGGCCTTCCATTACGACATCACCAGGAGTATTGCACACTTAATTAGTCTTTTTTTTTTATTAAAAAATCTGAGTTATGACCTACGGCGTTCAGCCACGGTGGCATAAGATCTCTGTTTCTTCCCTTGTAACAATCTGGCGCGGCACAAGGAGCTATGGACAAGGCAAAATTATGCAGACTATGCATACGCTACTTGGAGAACAAGTATATTCAGTTTGATCCAGGCGACCCGCAGGTTCAGATGGATTTTTTTGCACCAGAAAGAGGTCCAGGATTTTCCATTCATTTGATGGCCCAAGATACCTTTCACAAGTAACAATGAACTGACCATCATGTACAGATTCAAGATACTTTCTCAACAAACTTGTACATACAAGTAACAATAACTCACCATCATGTACAGATTCAGGATACTTTCTCAACAAATTTGTACATACAAGTAACAAATGATTCACAATCATGCCGTAAGATCCGCACAATAATGAAAGCTAGTACCACCACTAAGCAACCTCAACCACAAGCCTAAAAGCCCCAGCTAGTAGGGAAACTGGCACCACCTGATCGTCTGAAGTGGAACCTCACAAAACCATGGCGCATGGCCTGGATGGCAATGTCCACCATTGCGATTAAAATGAAAGCAATCACCAACAAGATGAACAGGACATATGGTCTCTTGCTCCAGCGCCCCATGATACCCAAAAGGAACGGGTAGATCAGGACCAGAATCCACGCATTGAACACCAGGCCGAGGGCCGCATCCGCCATCTGCAGGAGTGACCACCCTCCAACGACCGCCTTTCCGATCGCCGTGCCAATTGCGCAGACATTCACGGCGATCACCACTATGGTTGGGATCAGCAGCGGCACCCATTCCACCATGTACAGTTCAGCAAACTTCTCAGTCACGGTGCTTGTGGCCTGCTTTGATGTCATCTTGAATGATACACCCTTCCCTCGTAAAACCAGCTTCAGCACTATGTGCAGCACTGCCATTGGGTAGACAGCTGTTGCCCCAATAATATAGAACTGCTCGTTGCGGATCCAATCCAGCAACGTGAGTCCTGCCCACTTGATTTCAACCATACCGATCAATTCTGTCATTGCGATAACAATGACAAGGTATAATACATATGTGGGGAATGGCTTCTGTATGTAGAACTCCCCACGGAAGATCCATATGACTGGGAAGAGGAGATAGAAAACAAGAAATATTGATGAGATGGGATAGGCTGTCATGTTGGTGTAAGCAACTCGTTGCATAAACTTGAGCCGGCGGCTAGCAAAGAGTGGGCAGTATGAGAAAAACATTTCAAGGGATCCGCCTGACCAGCGAAGAATCTGATAGAGGCGCTCAGTGAGGTTGATTGGTGCAGTGCCACGGAAAGCATCTGGTTCTATGCGGCAGTACATAGAGCGCCATCCTGTTCGGTGCAGACGGAAGCCAGTCACCACATCCTCTGTAGCAATGTTGTACACCCATCCAACTTCCTTGCCAAACACAGTCCCTTCCTCATATGCACAACTCATGACATTGCTCAGCTCTGCCATGAACGTCTCGTCAAGGGCCGGTGGTGACGTCTTGGACCATTCTTGGTTTGCGGCTGTCGGTATGGAGTTGATGAAGGGCATTGAGTTGCCAAACTTGCTGGGGTTGTCCACGATCTTGGCATTGTCAGGTCTCCAACGAGGAGGGTCAACACCATATATTGCAACCCGGCGGAACATGCAGCCGGTGCCAACATAAGAGGGTCCCTGGATGCCATTGAGACCCAGCAAGGTGGCATCAAAGAAGACACGGTTGTGATTGCAGTACCTGTCTGTTGGGTCGACATCATCAAAGCGTTGTGGGAACTGAACAAATGCGGTATTGTCGCCATCACGCCTGTCGAGCATGAAGCACATTGCAGCTCGAAAGGCCTGTGAGTTGTTGACATAGTGGTCCCCATCAAAGTTGATGATGAAGGGTGCATTTGTCAGAAGGGCAGAGATTCGTAGTTGCACGTTCATGGCGCCTGCTTTCTTTTGATGGTCATAGCTTGGGTTCTTCTCACGGGAAATGTATACAAGCATTGGGAGCCGTACATCAACCTCACTAAAGTCTAGAGGGTTGTTTGCACTTGCTGGCTGACCAACTTGAGGTTCATCTCCTGGCTGGTTCAACATAACCTAACAGACATCAGGGTAAACAGATTAATATACTTTCTTAGCTTAATCAGAATATGTATGATTTAACACTATTTAAAACAAAGTGTTTTTTCCTACAAAAAGCAAGTCAAAATTGGGTACCTTAACAATTCCAGCATGATGTCCTTTTTTGTGATTCTCAGCTGGGTCAAACCATGTGCCTGGCCACTGAGTTCCATCCGCCATCCAGGTTGCTTTTGTACCTTGTTTGGCCTCAGCATTGTTGTATGCTTCTGACCGTTGGGGGATTTTGGTAAAAAGCGCATCCAAGCGCACCTTAAATTCATCATACTCCTTAGACATGAGCCTGTGGTCACTGACAAACTCATCTGGTGCCTTTCCTGTGTATGGGCGGTTTTTTACTGAGAAATAACTTTCAGGGGCCCTTGGCTCAATGCAATGCTTTCGGCAAAAGGGAACCCAAATTGCAGCAAACCTTGCTGTCTCAAGCAAGCCATCATAATGGATTATTGACCCGCCATCATCTGAGAGGTAGGTAGCATGCCTATCAACTGGGTAGTCTACGGCAAGAATGGATAAGATCGCATTCATAGTGTATATCATAGACTCGTTTATGGGATCAACAGTGTTGATGAAAACATCAAGTCTAGGAAGATTAGAGTTGCCATCAGGGAGATCAAACTGTTGTTTCAGGACGGCAAGGTCTGGGTCACACTTGATAGGACTGAGCTTTGCAACTTGGTTTAGCAACCAAGTGACGCCGAACCAGAAATCCCCAACAATCGATATCCACCAGAGCCACATGCCATCAGCATATGGGTGCCTGATACGCCATATGAAAAATAGGATGATAGCAACCAATCTGAGCAGGGTCAACAACCTGTTGCACATGAATAAAAACAAGATTAGAAGATCTACTCAGGAAATATTGCCATCAGTCCTGGCATTAGAACTAGAATAACTAGGCTGGAAAACAATAGCATGAATGACTAGTGTCACTGTAACTAAATGAGATTTGTAGCACAAACAAATTATTTGTCAGAGTTTAAGAGTCTTGGCAATTACAAAATGTGCCTATGCAGTTGTCTCATGGCCAAACAGGCAATGATTCATAAGCAACTGACAAAAATAATGTAGAAAATTAAAGCTAGTACCTATCAGAACTCAGTCAAACCATACCAAAAGTATCAATTGGCAATTCTCGAAATACTCATGCTCCCATGACTCGTAGACACAATCTATTAATATGTGACACAATTTTAAAAACCAAAAGAAATATCCATTTGAAAGTGATTGCTTATGCCGCATAACTGTATAAGCAATCACGTGTTTTTTGCAGTTTAAGTCCTACTGGTTGGGGACTCCGAACTATAATATTTTGCTGCAATCACTGTTGCATAATGTGCTTCAATTTCAAGGTCAAACATTCAGATTGACACGAGCAGAATTCAAGAATGCACAATGAAGACATTTCAGTGACAATTTCTAACAGCAGTATAGTACAGCACTGCACTGCACTGCACATCTAGGAATCTGAAGAAGCAACGCGTCAAACAAACCTAGCGGAATGCGCCGAGAAGACGGCGCGGGCTGGGATGCGCGGAGGATACAGGGCGATGCGGCCCGGCGCCCATACCGTCCTGCAGTCCGGCGCTTTCCGGCGAGCCGTCCAATGCGGTGCCGCGAGCCGCGGAGCCGGGCTGGCCGGAGAACTGAGGCTTGTGTGGCTTGTGGGTTGAAAGGCGATGGCTGGGATCTGGAAGCGCAAGCCATGGAGTGAAGGCGCGGCATCGCCGAACTGTCGTCAAGCGAGGTCGGCGCTCGGCATGCTGTGTCGTAGTGGCCGTCGTCATCGTGTGGATTCGGGGTCGCCGGCGGCGCCGTGTGCCCGTGTGTGCTCTCTACTGAGGGGCCGAGTTATGGGCCCGCTCCCAGCATAATGGGCTTTTCCGAACCTTGGAGGGTTTGCGTTTTTCCCGCAGCCCGCTCAATTACTCGGCCCAGTGGGACGGACACAGTCACGTGGTCAACTCGGTTCAGTTATCTCCGCGCCAATTTTGACTTCGCCGGATGGACAGGAAGGAGCGAGCTGACTGACGACTGAAGTAGCTGCAAGTTCAGTAAAAATTCTGCAGCCGAGCTTCTCACAGATTCACTAACTAGTATTCTCTCCGTTGTTAGAGCAACTTCAACTCTTCCTCTATAATCCCATCATCTAAAAGAGGTTAAGGAAATCTCTTCAACCTAATTTCTAAATTATAGGTGATGGTATTATAGTAGTTCACCTATTCTATCACCTAAAAGGGTAAGATCCACTATTTAGGTGAGGGAAGATGATCTCCTCTATAAAGGAAATGGTGGAATAAATTTAGGTGATCACCTAACCAAGGGGATGAGAAAGGGAAACTGATAAAGAAGTTTTTTCCATCCCCATTCCCTATATGATAGATTTTTGTGTTTAGATGATAGGAAATAGGAAGGGTTGGAGTTGCTCTTAAATTATTATCACTTTTGATTCTTTTATCAATTTTAGTTATTTGTCTTATTAAAAATATTATTTTAAATATGTAAAATTTTAAGTTATATTTTAATTTATTTGATAATAAAATAAATGATGACAGCATATGATATTATTTAATTTTTTTAAATAAAATAAATAATTAAAATTAACTAAAAAGTCAATTACAACAATAATTTAAAAATAAAAAGAGTAGTACAAAGCAAGCGTCCCCCTCCCCCCCCCCCCCCCCCCCCCCAAAAAAAAAAAAAACTAACGCAAGAAAATTGTGCGTGAGTTCTCCGAACCAAAAGTACTTACTAGGAGACACGAGCAAAAAGGAGAAGGCGATCCCGTGAGAGGAGTAGATAGATACGTTGTAGTACTAGATAGACACTGACCTGTAAGGGAGCAGCAGGATGGCCTTGACCTTGAACGTCCGAAACAGCAGCGGGCGCCGCCCGTCCTCGCCGCCGTCCTCCACTGCCGCCGCAGCCTCCTTGTCGTCGATGGGCGTCCAGTACTTGTCTTTCGGGTTGACTGCTGGCTTCGTCCTCGTGCGGCCGTTGTGCTGCTTGCCGTTGCCGTTCGCCACCGCCGCCCGGTCCGCCACGACGGCGCCATTGCTGCTGCCTCCGTGGCTGGCACCGTTCGCTGCCCGAGGAGCCATATGCCGGCAGCCTCGTGATAAAAGGAAAGCTTGGCCTCTTGGAGGCGAAGTGAAGTGAGGCAGCTGGTCACTCTCGCTCAGTGCGCTGGAGTGTGCAGCAGCTATATACACACTGACTGCAGTGAACTCACGTTAGAAGCGATCGGAATGATATGAGCGGAGGGCGAGCTGTCGGTCTCGTCTCTCGGCATCACGAGGGTACACAAAAGCTACAGCGCTCTACACAGCGTGGACCAGGTTATTATTTTTGGTACCGCGAAAGATGGCATCAGCTACTAACATATTCCTGCAGGACCAATAAATTATCGCGCCATGCGTTCCGTCCCATTCATAGAGGCCATGGCCATCTATGAACAACCAATGCGCTACACGCCAGAATATATTATGGCCATGCGATTAATCAGTCACATAACAATACGAATTCGCGCATCTAATCATCCACGCCGTTGATCACAAACAGATTCCAGCCTCGCGTCATCCAAATCATGCATCCACACTTTTGTTTCTGGACAGGCGTGAAGAGAGCGATGGCGAAGTGTATGATGGAGGCCGATTGACGCGGCCTAACGCATCGCTAAATGATGCTAAAAACAAATTATGCATGCAGAGATCGTGGACCGCTACGCCTTACTACATTAGTAAGCTTCCATGTGCTTAGGTAGTGCGCACATCACTGATCGACCACAGCGCTCCGCCAGCTTGGAAATGGTGGACAGGGACGTATGGCGTGCTACATATACAATCCGTGAACTCACGCTGGCGACCGCCTCACGTATATGGTCTTCAGATTCAGCACGTGCGAAATGCTGACAAATAATTATCTATTGAATTGTCGTGCGTGCACAGAAGAGCACTTGTTGTAATTCAACGTGATTCTGTCGGTTGATTTCTATTGGCGCGTAAACGATAAGGGACATGTTCCGAATGGGCCAAATTCCCCACCCCACACGCATGAAACAAGAAAGACTAGCTAGCTGAGTTGTGTGATTCAGACCACCTCTCTTTCAGGTTGCTAGAGCAATACTAGAGTCTCTCTTGGTATAGCTGGATATTATTACTAGTAGGTAGTATAGCATTTGACAGACAGTGCCACTCTTTCAGTCAGAAATATCTTCAATTCCAAAGTTAGTTCCTGTATTTTTTTACAAAATATTTCAGCCCCTGCTGGGTACCACATAGTACATCTTTTTATTATTATTACAATATGTTCAGCCATTCAGCTGATCCCACAAGGGAACAACTCCATGGCTATAGTTTTCAAGGACAGACTAAACATTTCATAATAAACCTCTCCTTCTCCGTCTTATCATGCTTCAATTAGGCCAAGCACTATAGTCAATATACTCCCCTACAAACAATATGTATAAAAATATGTATTATTTGACACTGTCAAAAATTAAACTATTTCGAGATTGCATATAGATTAATTGTAGAGAAACTGATTCTGTTGTCAATAAACCGAGAGCACTATGTACTATCCTCTAATAAATAGCCTTAGCATGAGAACTCTAAAAATATAATGTG
Source organism: Eleusine coracana subsp. coracana (assembly GCA_032690845.1). NCBI lineage: Eukaryota > Viridiplantae > Streptophyta > Magnoliopsida > Poales > Poaceae > Eleusine > Eleusine coracana. Next base: position 51,176,699 of record CM064430.1, read on the forward strand.
TGATAGTTTTAATAGAGTTAGAAACTATATATTTTTTTACTTTTCTTTAAGTTTTTTTTTACTAAGTTGTCCTTTGTTAGAATCAGGGATGGAGCTACACCCTTCAATCAGGGTCAATCGGCTCTCACGATTTTATGTAAAATCAGTCCAAATAATTCTTCTTCAATGGAGATTAAATGTTCTACACTGGATATGACTCTGATGGGCCCCAACGACATATTAGGTTGGCTTTACCCCTAGTTAGAATTAACCCTAGCTATAAATATGAAAGAAAGATTTATTTTTAGATTTTAGTTTCCACACCAAATTATGAATGAAAGGAATGTCTTGTTCCACCATAAACAAATACAAAGAATATATGCTTTTTTGTAAGTGCCAACCTGTCAGCTAAAAGTAACCACTTCTCAGTTAATTTGAATGAGAAAATTTAGCTACAACTCACAAGAGCTCTTCTAAAAGAGATATATGATAGAGTGATCCTCATGACAGATTCTACCATCGCATTTGGGTAGTTTGTTTGTTTATACTACTAGCTTTGTTTAATATGCATGCACATATACAAAAATTTATCTTTGTATAATTTCTTTGATTTATTAGATATTTAAGAGGATTAGAGAGGATTGAGAAAGATTAAATCTCTTATAAGTCAAAATTTCCTTCATTCCCCTTCAATCTTATTCATTCCTCTTTGATCCCCTTGGAGAAGGGAATTTACCGAAGGAGGCCTGAATTGGATCATATCTTGTTATCTACAACAAGCACATCAACGTTTGGAAGCTGAGCTCCAAACTGGTAGTAGACGTTCATATTCCTCCTCATGCACAAGAATCATAACTTGAATTAGAAAAGGGTTCCACATGTGCCTTGTTATGTGTTGTTGGTTTTGCATTTCACATCTTTAATCAACACGTGATGTTATAGTTCTAAACATATGTCTCGTACCTTCAGGTATATGCATACACTAATAATAACACTGTATTTTTGATAGGGTGTTGCTTAACCGACATGATGTAACAATATATTGGATTGTATATAAAGGTATACCTGTAAGCCACTAATGTAAAAATAACACCCTTAGAATCTTTAGATAAGTTAAAAAATTGTAACTCCTTTGGCGTGCCCATCCACATAATGGTTCAACCTTACAAAATTCGGATAGCTTATATGATCATGATGTGCCTTAACTAGTGTAAGCTCGCAGCTCGTGCATCTTTTAAAATGTAAGGCGTCTTCAAATCAAGAATACGTGAGGTGTGTATGCATGTGTCGTTACTACTAGTTCATCTCAGAATTAAATTCTCTCTAAAATTCCTGGAGCATGGTACCTGATGATCACTAAACGTCGTTCGTTGTGAATCCCGGCAAAATCCCCTTGTCATGCATAAATCAGTTGTCGGAACAGCCGCTGGCGGATCGGGCATCTTCGTCACGGCTGGTTGGTGGTCCTGGGTCAGCTCGTTGTCGCTGCCCCCACACGACGCCGCGGCGCCGTATCGATCGGGTCAAATTCCGCTCCGGAGCAGACGAGACGTCACATCCGATCCTCCAGTCGCGCGCACATCACAGGACCCAAACACGCGCACTAGTATAGTCTCAGCTGAGCCATTACCGTCCAGCTTTGCTCGCGTGCAGCAGGGCATATGCATGTCTCTCTTAGCTCGCCGCTCATGATCATCTCTCAGGTATGGTGCGCTCGGCGATCTTGGATGCTTTGCTTAAGTTGTTTGCTGCCAGGTGTGGTGTGCCGCGCATCATTGCGTCCACTAGCTAGGTGCGCCCCCGGTTCCTTTGTTTTTTTGGTGTGTTTTTGGGCTTGTTTCTGTGGGCGACAGGCCGCGCGCTGCTGATGCCGCTGAAAGTTGCAAAAGTGTCGGTGAGGCGTATGCAAAAAACCAAGATTGGCAACCAGCTGATCCAAGAGTATGGGTGCCCGGCAAAGCGCCTTCTGCTGTACTCTATAGTTGAGCTAATTGAACTGAACTGTGGCCTTGCCGCCTTGGTGACAGGTGAACATGCCAAACGATTAGACATTTGGATATTATTAGTCTATTGTGGTTGTTAAAATGGATCGCACAGAGCGGTGATGCTATTAGTTAACGAAGCTAACAATGGATCAGGGTAGGTTCTTAATACCTCACTCAGAACTTCTTTTTAGCAAGAGCGAACTCCCAACTTGTAACAAGAATCGACGAGAGGGTCAAATGGCGGGTGTCAACCGGGCTGGCAGGTTGTGCCTTTGATCTCTGCCTTTTTGGAAAGCAGAAGAAGGTTGTTCTACAGCCATATTGCTGCTATGCTTCAGCCTTCAGGGATCGAGATTGGATAACCTGCAAAGGGATATTTCACATAGTTTTAAATCTTAGATTTGATATGGATATTGGATTTACGGTTAATTATTTTTTCAGTGGTAGCGATGCTCCCATCGACAGCGAGACGCTTATGGTGACTTCGTGAATTTTAAAATCAAACCGACTTAGTTTTTCGGAAACACTCATAGAGATAAGATGTATATACGTATGTTCCTACAGGTGAGAACTCATATGTGTATATGAGTGTCTGTGTCTGTAATATATTCAATTCGTAAAAAATATATATATCATACCATGTTAGGCTGTTAGCAGGCCGTGTCTTGATGGGCCATTTTACGTGCTTCCCTAGGCTGACTGTTAAACGGGTGTCTTTGACAATCCACGGGCCACGGCCTCTGTCCAAACATGCGTCGCAGCGTCGGACTATGTTGGCACGGACACCAAATAGCATGGATGAGGCAAAAATTTCCGTGTATCTGATGTCGTCGTCTAAGGATTCGGCTCGCAGACGACGCACTGGGCCAAGACGACGGAGGCTAGTTTACTCGAACGCGCCTTCGGTTTCATCAGGCCCGTCGACGAATTCGTTCGCCGCGCGCCCTTCGTCGCCGTCGCCGTCGGTGAGCCCCTGCGGCCGGCCGACGGTACCTGCAACTCCTCGCCGGCCACAGGCCCTTCTCCGCCCCCCCCCCCCCCCCCCGTCGTCGTCGTCGATTCGCCTGCGGCAACCCATTGTTCGCAGCCAGCCTCGCACGCCACTTCGCCACCAACGGCGGCGGTGCTCACCAGCAAACTCGGTGGATACACGGCTCTGGGTCCAGCGAGCCACGAGGCATTTACGCAGGCTAAACCAATCACGTTCCGCACCGTAGCGCCTTCGCGTCTCTCTGCTCATCACCTCCTGCCGCTTCTGTCGCGGTGGCTGGCTCATCTCATCCATCTGCCGCATGGAAGACAATGCAGCACACTCCCTCTCTTGGATTTCATCTGTCGTTGGGGCTCTTCTACCGGCAACAAAATGGTGATGAGCAGTGGCGAAGCTAGAGTGAAATGGAGGGGGGTGCGATAAAAAAAAGGAGAAAAAATATTTACCGAAGTTAAAAGAAATCCATAATAATATTTGTTTTGGCTTGGTATTGCAGGAACAAAATAATATTCATATAAGCAAAATTCTTCAAGTCTTCAACAACATTGATGATCCAAAAATGAACAAATAAACTCAATTTTTGTTTTTTTATGTATAAAATATAATCTTTTATGATAAAATATAATACATCACCTTCAATATTCATCATCAAATCTGCGTTCTTGCATTTTCATGAAGTGGCGAACTACTGTCTCATTAAATAAGGCTATTGCTCATATATTTATCACCAATACGATTGCGTAAATATGTTTTCACAATCTTCATGGCTGAGAAGCACCTCTCCAGGTAATACAAGTACAAGCTTTAAAAGTCGATAAACCATTGGATAGCAATCATGTTTGTCATATTATACCATTTTTTGAGAAAGCTCAACAATAGTTTGTAGGTTTGAGAACCTATCATCATCTCTCACATCTGATATGTAGAGGCCAAGCTCATGACTAACATGATTTCTCAGCCTTTCCTTTATATGATAACCATTCCAACCATTTTTAACAAATGCATTATATCCATCATCCTTCTTATCTCTAAATAGAAAACAATAAAAACAATATGTTTTGTCTTTCAATTCACTGTATTCAAGCCAACCTTTAAATTCATTGAACCATTGAAAGATAAATCTTATTGGACCTCCTCCAATCTCTGTCACAGGAAAATTTAATGTGCGAGGTTGACAAGCCCCATTCTCCAAATACTTTCTTCTTATCCTCTCTCTAAGATTAGGATGGTAATCATCAATTTGTTTCCTTAATCCTGGATCATACTTAATCTCCTCTTCCCAATTAATATCATACAAACGTGAATTCTGAGCATTGTTTCCACTTTCTGGCTCTGGTGTTTTTCTTTTGTAATATCGATGCAACATCAGTTAACCTACAACAATCAACAATACATAATTTTAATGAACGTAAATATTTTCCTAGTACAATGTGGATAACAAAAGTAATTTGGACTTGCGTTAGTTGACTAATTAACAAAGAAATAGACGAATCAAAGAAGCTTTTTTAAGCACATCTAGTTGTTACCTTGTTCATCGATCTTGACAAAAGCTGGGCAGCTGCCGGCTAGGCCTGTGCAATCGTGTGGACAGGAGATGGCTCTGACGCTCTGTGCTGAAGCCTGAGGGTCTCCTTCCTTGCGTCTTTTATCTTCACGAGCAGAGTAGGCAGCAGCGACGGCGATCTGGCGTCCCGTGCGGCAATGTAGCTGCAAAGACGAGCAGCACGAGACGCGAAAAGGCGGCAGCACGGAAGCAGAAGACACAGACGGAAGCCTGCACTCGACTATTTGCTTCATGCCTGTGTTGGGCTACGGCTTGCAGGCTGCCATGTTCTCTTTTTTTTAAGAAGATGTTGGGCTGGTTGTTGAGCTTTGGCTTGTGGGGGGTGCATAGACGGCCAAAACTTGGAGGTATTAACTGGATTTTCTTTTTCTGGGGGGGTGCGGCTGCACCCACGCCCACGTACGTAGCTTCGCCACTGGTGATGAGTGATGACATCCTCTCATTTTGATTTATCAATGCTCTCAGACTGTTTGTTTTTTTGCCTCAAACGTCTGAGATGGTCAAATCAATATGTTTTGATGAAGGAATTTCTTGCCCGCAGCATGAACTAAGACGGTGAAGGATGGATAGCAGCCAGAAGGGATCTATCTTTGAAACCTTTAACCAGACGAGGTCTTCAGATGCTCACAGCTCATTTGTCATTTGCTCCAGCGGTACGGTAAAATCTTACAGTGTTGCTCCAGCTCTGTGATAAGTTATTTTGTATTGTATGACGCCATCATTTCAAATCTCACGTAGATGCTTTACGTTTAAATATCATAGCTATGCATTTGGTTCGGAATACACCATCAAATTGTGTAGTTTATCTTTCGTTGGCTTGCCAAGGCAGTTAATTTCATAAAGCCATAACTTTACAAAGTGAAACATACTGAGAATACACTAAAAATCTAGATGCTTCCATGCTTCAACGACATTGTAGGTATGGTGCTAGTTTTTTAGATTTCTTCTGATTACTGCACACTACTAAAATGTTTGGAAGATCTTACAGAAGTTTATCTTGTGTGATCAATGTTCTCCTTCACTTTTTTGTATGACTAAATTTCCCTATGGTCATCGAAGTACCTGTTGCTATGTGACTGTTTTCTTGATGCTTTCTGGTGCTTTATTTAGTTCTTTCTGCAAAGGGCTCTAAAACAGCTGAAGCTAATGCCATTTTATAAGAGGATCACTTGCTCCATTGCTTGCACTACTGAAACAACTAAACCTTACATTGTAATCATGATATTTGCTGTCTAATTAATCTGCAGACCACTTCGAACTTAAGGATTGAAAGGGATGGCACTGGATGCTGTCTAGTGGATCTAGTTTGGTTTCATACCACATACACGTAAGTTAGAATACAGTAAGAGAGACAACAAAAGTCTTGAATGTTTTCTTGTCAACATCCCGGTTGGATGAATACAACTCTTACTTGAGCTAACACCAGAGCTAATAAACATCCAAATTATTGAGCCCAGTGTGCAGTGCCATTATAAAAATGGACTATATCTACCCAGAAGACCCAGTCACTGATTTTGCGTTACTAACAGAATTTGCAATTTCTGACCATGTTGTCTGGTACGCGGCATGAAAGGTGACATGTGTGATTGCGACCGCACCAATAGCCATCACTAAGATAATAAATAGAATTATTGGTTTCTTTCCCCACTGTCCCATGATCCCAAGTCCAAATGGGTAGAGGAGCACTAAAATCCACACGTTGAACACCATTCCAAGCAAAGCGTGTTGTGCTTGCTCTGTGAACCAACCCCAGGTTGCTGCCTTGCCTATTGCCAGTCCAACAGCTGCGACATTCACAACCAGAACTGCAATGGTTGGGATTAGCAATGGCACCCACCTTACCACATACAAATCTGCGAACTTGTCATTGGAGGAAGCCTCTGTCTGCTTCGAGGTGAGCCTGAAGTATATCCCCTTCCCTGTAATAAGCTTTAGTACCATGTACAAAACTGCTGTCGGGTACACACCCGTCGAGCCGATCATGTAGAACTGCTCATTGCGGCACCAGTCCAGCAAGGTGATGCTAGCCCATTTTACTTCAAACATGCCAATCACGTGGATCATTGCAATGATTGTGATGAGGTAGAGGATGTATGTGCCAAATGGCCTTTGTATGTAAAATTGCTCAGAGATAAGCCACATCACTGGAAAGAGGTTGTAGGCTAGGATGAATACCGTGACGATTGGATAGGTAGACATGTTCAGGTATGCAATCCGCTGCAAGGGGTGCATCCGGCGACCTGCAAGGAATGCGTTGCTGTGGGAGAAGAACATTTCAAGGGAGCCTCCTGACCATCGTAATATTTGGAGGAGACGTTCGGTGAGGTTGATTGGGGCAGTGCCACGGAATGCAGCTGGTTCCATTGAGCAATACATGGAGCGCCATCCTTGACGGTGCATGCGAAATCCAGTAACCACATCCTCTGTTGCGATGTTGTATACCCACCCAACATCTCTCCCCCATGAAGTGCCATCCTCATAGGCACAAGACATCAAGGCAGTCAGCTCATCGTTGATTGATTGTTCAAACAACATAGGTGTGATAGACCGGTCTTGGTTTGCAGCATCTAGCATTGAATTTATGAATAAAGTTGATTTACCAAATTCTTTTATCTTGCGTGTTACCTTTATGTTGTCCACTCTCCACCGTGGTGGCTCCATGCCATATAGTGCAACACGACGGAACGTACAACCGGTGCCAAGGTAGGAGGGCCCTTGTAGACCATTGAGGGAGAGCATGGTACCATCAAAGAAGACTCGGTTATGATTGGCATATCGATCCGTTGGATCGACATCGTCAAAACGTTGTGGGAATTGGACAAAGGCAGTATTTTGGCCAAAACTTGGGTCGAGCATAAAGCACATGGTACCATGGAATGCTTGTGAGTTGCTAATGTAGTGATCACAATCAAAGTTGATAATAAAGGGTGCATTGGAGAGCAAGGCGGAGACACGAAGCATCACATTCATGGCACCGGCCTTCTTTTGGTGGTTATAGCCAGGACGCTTCTCACGGGACAAGTAGACAAGCATGGGAAGGCGCATGTCAATGTTGCTAAAGTCAAAGGGATTGTCAATGCTTGCCGACAATCCAAGTTGTGGTTTATGGCTTGGATGATTTAGTATGACCTGTCAAAGAGCATGTCAATGACCAACTTCTTGTCGATAGACTTGTTTAAAAAATCAGTTACTAAAGGGTGTACGTTATACCTGAACAATTCCAGCATGCTGTCCTTTTCTGTGGTTCTCCGCTGGTTCGAACCACGTGCCAGGCCACAGTGTCCCATCAGCCATCCAAGTTCCTTTCATACCATGTTCTTTGCCATTCTTGCTATTGTAAACCTCAGATCTTTGGTGAATAGTTGTAAAAAGGGATTCTATCCTCACCTTGAATTCTTCATATTCTCTGCGCACTCTCCTGTGATCACTCTTGAACTCCTCTTGCATAGTTCCAATGTATGGTCGCCGCTTCACCCCAAAGTAGTTCTCTGGTGCTCTTGGCTCTATTCTGTGCTTTCGACAAAAAGGGACCCATAACTCAGCAAATTTTGCAACTTCAAACATTGCCTCATAGTGGATCAACGACCCGCCATCATCTGAAAGATAGCAGGCATACTTTTCCACTGGGTAGTCAGTGGCAAGGATAGAGAGAATGGAGTTCACCGTGTACAAAATAGGCTCATCCACGGGGTCAACGGTGGTGACAAAGACATCGATGCCAGGAAGCTTGGAGGAGTCGTATTGATCTCTGATGGCGGTGAGGTCTGGAACACGCTTGATGGGGTTGAGCTTCGGGAGCTGGTTAAGGAGCCATGAGAAGCCGAACCAGACGTCCCCAACCATGGACATGTACCAGAGCCACACGCCGTCCTGGTTTTTGTGCTTGATGCGCCATGTGAAGAATGCGACGATGGCGATCAATCGCACAAGAATCAGAAACCTGATGCATGAAGGATATATGAACCCATTAGCATATACTCCTATATATATGCTGGACACCGGGAGAACTCAAGACCCAGTAGTGACTCACACGATTTTGATCATCACAATTCACAATCGTTCAACTTCATTAGCTATCAGACCTGTAAGGATGCAGGATGCTGCCCTTGACCTTCATGGTCCGGAACAGCACCGCACGGCTGCTGTTCCCAGTGCCGGCCCCCGACACGTCCCCTTCCTCGACGGCCACCCAGACATCACTGTCCTTGGCGTCGCTGATCCGCTTGGCCACCGGCGAGTATGCTCCTGCACTGTTGTGCAAGCTCTCCCCGTTGCCAACGCCATTGCTATGCTCTACGTGGAGGCTGGCATGGATCCTGCGGGTCACGGCCGCGGCCATGGCTAACCTCCTCTGCACTGGTGTAGTGCTTGGCGAACGGGCACCAATGCCGTTATATATAGCTGCCGTAGCCCAAACAAGCTGAGAGAGGCATCGGTATTCGTTTTCAGTGTTAACTGCATGGTCAAAATACAACAACTGGTAGCCGCCGCGTTGATGTGGTATGCTTTTTTGTTCAAGCGAGTGCGCTACAGCGATAGATCGTAGCCGAGTTCTGACGACGACCTATATCAAATACAACGGGCCAAAAGTCACGCGCCGAATAATTTAAGGTTACCAACTTGCGTTTTTTCAGCTGGGATGACATCGTTGTAAAAACTTGTACGCCATGGCCTTGGAGTGACAGTGCTTTGATGTTACTGCATACCTCCGTGGCAGATCAGAAATCACAGCTGGACAGAAAGGCACGGGTGAACGCAGTGATGTCGCATGTTTACCCTGTGACAGAACCAGATGCCAATTGACTAGTTCCCAAGTTCTCTATCAACCAATCCGGTCTATGGATGCCGTTGTTATATGCCTTTCTGCTACTCAGCTGCTGTTCCTGACTTCTGCTGGCTGCGAAAAAATTAAGAAGAATACCGCGAGACTTTCCGCTTAAGAGACGTTATGGGAAAAGGGCCTGGGTCAAAGGATGCGATCCAAGTGGCGGACAGCCCAACTCTCAGTGGCATTAGCATTCGTGAGATCAGCAGCCAACGCCTATGGTAACCAAGCAGCTAGCCAATTAATATTTTTCTAATGCCTTTTTTTCTCTTCGTTTCTTTGAACAAATCAGAAATTTGTGGGAAGTATTTGCATGAAGGATTATGTTTTGAAAAAAAAAAGATGTAATTCATGCACTCGTGTTGGTTGGAAACTATTGTCTACCAAAATTTCATTCTTTTGACCAGTCAGTGTCTGTTGAATACTCAAGTCAGTCAGAAAACATTATTAGTGTAATTTTTTAGGGGGTAAACAAGAGCTTTATTTCTTAAATTGGCGGTGTACTACAATCATTGTGGATGAGATCAACAACGCATACAGTGACACAGGCGCCTTTCTCAACCAAACTTTAGGCCTTAATCACAATCTGGCTGCGTTAAATTCCAAAACGTATCGGACTAAGGATCCATTGAGTGCAAGGCATAGTCCCTCGACGCACACTCTGGCTTCAGTTTCTGTTGATTGTTGATCACTGCATCTACTACTCCGTTAAGAAATCGAATAAGATGACGTAACTAAAAGAAAATCAACAACAATAATTTAAAAATGGAGAAAGTATAGTATAACTCTAGGCACCGTCAACATTGACTTTCACTCAGCCTGCTTGAGGAAATGAGGACCATCTTTCCACAGAACTACAGCCATGTTGCCGTGGAATCCAGATTGTCCTCTTTCCTTTACTACCTGGTTCATCATCCCCTTGTCAGACGAGAAACAATGTATCTCTGAAACTCAACAGGAAATGTACAGAACTCTGCACTAAGAATGGACGAAGAATGAGCTAGATTATTGCAAGCTGTCCGCGCTCTACCAGAAAAGTATAGCTTAATCAGGTTATGTTGCTCTTTGAGAGCACGGATCAAAATTACGACCACTGCATGATAGTTGTCTCCTATTTCCTTCTGTTGACAGGACATCACAGTTTTCCAGATTATGATTTAGTTTTTTGCTCGAGTAGCACTTGGCATTTTCCTTTATAAAATTTTCTAGATGTGATATTTGCCGATCCATTGTAATGTTTTCCTTTAAATTTTAACATTCTGTAGTTTTGCATGATATTGTAGTGAACACAAGTAATTATAGTGGAGTATCAAATTGTGTCAGAACTAAAAGCTCCTACATTTTTTTTAGAGAAAATGAATCTTTGACAGAAATCCACAGCTTGTAAAGAAGGTAGAAGAAAGTCTTAGCCAAAGTAGAATAATAACAAAACAAAATGAATGGACTAAATAATCTGCATCAGAGCATATAGGATCTTCTGAAGGCCTGAACGCTTCTCTTCCGTCATGTTTGGGCCTAATGTGGTCAGGACCTTTGATGAACCGGCCCATTTACGTTCGTGCATTATCTGAGATCGCTTAAGCCCAGCAAGCTGGTGTGATGGACTGATGGTGTCCGAGAGACCGAGACCGCATCGGCTGTGGAAGCGTGCAGCATCCGAAATTTCTTGCACGAGGATTCCCGGTCGGCGTTCCTCTCCGTCAAAGCCGCCGCCGTCAGATTCTGTGGCTTCCGCGCCTCTGTACGTAGACCGGTCCTTCCCGCACTTAAGCTTCCGTTTTTCTCTACATCTAGCTGTTTTGAAGAAATTTACTAGTAACTTATTTATCTTCGAAGCTCCTGTTGCTTCATATGTTCGACAAGTGTTCGATGAAATGTTAGTGAGCCTGCGTGTGTTATTTTCCCGTGAAACTATAATACCTTGTGTGCAATGTCTCTGGTTTTAACAAAAACGAGAAAAAAGGATTAATTTCTATTTTATCGGAGACCAAAATTTCAACTTGTGGATTCCAGTAGTTGGTAGAAAAGAAGTAAACATTCGTGCCATACATATGTGAGTCAACATATTGCATCTAGAACGCCCCTTCTAACTTATAGCATCTTTTACTATGCACAAATGGTTTGCCCCCTATGTACAGGACCAAAATGCAAAATTTTGGAACATTTGTCAAAACACATTCTTTTCTGAATGGTACATTGGAAAAATAATTGGTTCCATTGCTGCACAAGCTGAATGTTACTACAGTTTTTTGTATTGTGTCACCTAGATTGGAATAACGTTAGCTAGTAAGATATGAAGAGCCACATAAATTATACCCACAACTACAAAGACTACCGGAAGCAAGGCTACAAGGATGATTGGTCTCTTTGCGAACCGCCCCATGATTGCCAGCGCGAATGGGTGAAGGAGCACCATGATCCACACATTGAACAGGAGGCCAAGACCTGCATGCGTCTTCTGTGCCATCGTCCATACTCCCATGTACACCACTGCCTTGCCCATGGCCACACCAATAGCGCCAACATTAGCAACCAAAACAAAAAATGTTGGGATCAGCATCGGTACCCATCGCATTTCATACAAGTCGGCAAACTTGTCATCGGTGTCAGTGGTTGTTTGCTTGGAAGTGACCCTGAAGTGGATATCCTTTTTGGTGAGAAGTTTCTTCGCCATGTGCAACAACGCTGCTGGGTATGCACTCATTGAGCCAATCATGAAGAACTGCTCGTTGCGCCAGTAGTCCATCCATGTGACACCTGCCCATTTCATCTCGAACCAGCCGATTATGTGAATCATCATGATGATTATTAGAAGGTACACCACATATATGGTGAATGGTCTCTGTATGTGTACTTCGTAGGGCACGAGCCACATAACCGGGCATAGAGCATAGAGCAGAATGAAGATTGATGTGACTGGGTAGATCGTCATGTTGAGGTAGGAGACACGCTGAAGGAGTTGGACCCTCTGGCCCCCGATGAGTGGGTTGTTGTGGGAGAAGAACATTTCCAAGGACCCACCAGACCAACGGACAATTTGGTGGAGGCGCTCAGTTAGGTTGATCGGTGCAGTGCCACAGAATGCTTCATGCTCCATTGTACAGTACATGGAGCGCCATCCTTGCCCATGGATACGAAATCCTGTCACTATGTCTTCTGTTGCTATGTCATAGATGTACCCAACACCCTTGCCCCAGTCAGTTCCTTTATCATATGATGCTGTCACAACCATCTCCATCTCGGTGACAAATGCATCATCAATTGGTGGTGGTGTGATCGGCCTTTCCTGCTTTATTGCTTGTGACACCGAGTCTAGGAAGGATTTCGACTCTCCAAATTTATTAGATTTGGCTGTGATGTTGTCTGGTCTGTAATGAGGTGGGTCAATTCCATAGAGTGCTATGCGAAGGAACATGCATCCAGTGCCAAGGTAAGATGGCCCTTGCAAGCCGTTAAGGGCAAGCATGGTTCCATCAAAGAAGACGCGGTTGTGGTTGCCATACCGGTCTGAGGGGTCAACATTGTCAAAGCGTTGGGGGAACTGAACGAAAGCAATATTATCACCTTCCCGTTGGTCTAGCATGAAGCAGACAGCTGCACGCAAAGCTTCAGAATTGTTTATGTAGTGGTCGCAGTCAAAGTTGATGATGAATTGTGCATTGGAGAGTAGCGCCGAAACTCTCAATTGTGCATTCAGGGCACCTGCCTTCTGATTGTGGTCGTAGCTTGGATTCTTTTCACGAGAGACATATACAAGCATAGGTAGTTGAACACCTGTGTTTCCGTCAATCACTTCTGGACACTGATGATGCCCATGGCTTGGATGGTCCAACACAACCTGTTACAGAGTCAATGTATCAGTGAGAAAGTTCATTGAAGGTATCTACAAGATTAAATACTCCAAAGTTAAATATCAGTGAAAAAGTAGTCAGAGGGTTGCATTAGTATGCATCTGCTTATCAGAGATAAATGACCATACATTGAACTTCTAATACCTTAACGATTCCAACATGATGTCCTTTATTGTGATTTTTAGTTGGATCAATCCATGTGCCTGGCCATTGTGTTCCATTGGCCATCCAAGTCGCCTTTGCATCTCCTTCTGAAGTTCTCTTGCTGTTGTACTCATCTGATCGCTTGCGGATTGTATCAGAGAGATTATCCAAGCGCATTTTGAAATCATTATACTCCATCTGCACCCTCTTGTACTCATTCATGAACCCCTCAGGTCCATGTTCGGTCTGTTTCAGCACTTCCAGCGCAAAATAGCTCTCTGGTGCTCTTGGCTCAATGCTGTGTTTGCGGCAGAATGGAACCCACAAAGCTGCAAAATTTGCAACCTCAACCAACGCTTCATAAAGGATCAATGCACCGCTATCATCCGAGACATAGCAAGCGTATCTATCAACTGGGTAGTCAGCAGCAAGGATGGAGAGGACTGAGTTCATGGTGCAGAGTATCGGCTCATTAACAGGGTCAGCCGTGGTGACAAAGACATCAATACCAGGAAGCTTTGAGGTTCCGTCAGGGAGGTCATAATGGTGCTTGAGGGCAGCAAGGTCAGGTATGCTCTTGACGGGGTTGAATTTTGGAAGCTGATTGAGGAGCCAGGAGAAACCAAACCAGGCATCCCCGGCCACAGATATTGTCCAGAACCACATGACATTGGAGTCATTGTGCCTGATGCGCCAGACAAAGAATAGGACGACGGCAATTAGGCGTACCAAGATCAATGCCCTGTAGAAGCAAAATTTGCTGTCAAATGTTGTCATAGAACTTCAAATACTGATAAAAATGGCTTCTAAGAGAAATCCAAATAGACAAGTGGATGCCAATAATCTTGTTATAGGGATTAGAATATTTAACTCTACTAGGAACCATGAACGCCATTAGAAATCCACTGTCTAGTTTGGAACAGTTTTTTTATAAGGAAATCTATTTCATCAAGCAAATGAAAATATCTCAGTCTCTACATCCAAAAATGAATTTAGCTGATACACTATTACAAAATTTTCACTATGTTGGAGACTGTCTCCTCCATAGGATGCACACACCAATGTCATGTTTGCAACATGGGCCTGTATGACATCAGCTGTTCACTAAATCAAATTTTGTAGAGAGACATACTAATGCATCTAGGATCCAGAAGAATTAGAAACTTCATAAATGTATAGTTGTCAAGCAAACACGACTTTGCAATTCTGTTAGCTACATACATTTGCTCGTAACTACCAATACAGCGTTAAGGATGTTGCCGGTTTAAACTAAAAACCTTATTTATGAGCTGATGGCTTACGTTTACCTGTATGGGTGCAGGATGGCGCTCCTGAGCTTGTACGTCCGGAACAGCAGCGGCCGCCCGTCCTCTCCGCCGCTCTCCCGCGCCGCCCGCCTCTCTGCCTCGTCGGCGGCCACCCAATACTTGTCCTCGATGCCGGCCTTCTTCGTGGTAGCTCCATTGGCGTTCACTAGAAGCGGACTAGTGAGGCCGCCACCATTGAGAGCACCGGTGGCCGGCGAAGTCATGTCCAGAGAGAGACTGCCGGAAGCCCCGGCGAGCCTTTTCTCTCTACTAAGACCAGAGGAAGACGATGACACAGTGGTGATCAGCTAAGCTGGTGTATATGGTGACCACGACGTGACCAACCCATATACATAAAAAAAAAGGAGACGCCCGCGACGGGGAGGAACCATCCATGTACGAGGTGATCGTTCGTCGACCAGCAGGACTTGTACAGCCTGTACACCCTGCCAGGTGAAAAAAATTGCATGTGAGAGATCCATGGGAGATCACCGGACCAATCGCCCGGTTGCCGGTTGATCGAGCATCGACGGCGAACCAACGTTCTGACTTCTGAACACCCTGCCGAACGTGGACTCTGTTGCTCCGGTGCGGCGGCCATGTGCCGCCGAGCTGACCGCGACGCCGCGAACGGGATCCGCGGGATTGCGCCGCACGTCGTGTATAATATCACGATGAGCTGAGTTTTCTTTTATGGCGCCGCGTCAAGTGTGATGAATAGCTTAAGCTGATGCGTTGACCAGTAATGGTCTAGTACAAAGCAAGTCCTGGCGGCTCCATGCCGTGAGCTGTGGGAGACCTCATCGCGCCCATCACCCGTTCACCCGCTGGACTGGGCATGTGCACGTTCTCAGGTCATGGTGCAGGCGTTGTGGAGTCGTGAGGCCGCGTCAAGTCCTCTTCTTTATGCTTGATGCACTGTGGTCATCCGGCAACAGGACTGGTTCCGCTCTGTTCGAGCCGTCCGGTCTGTAAGCTCGCTCGACATTCCCATCGTGGAATGGCGTGGCGAAATATTCCAGTTTATAAAGTGGGAATGGAGCAAGTGGATACAGATGCATTGATATGATCCTACTCTCCATATAACAAGCACTCAAATTAGAAACAACTATAATTAACGAGCTTTCTTTACTTACACCCCTTCCTTTTTTTTCTAACACATCAGATGCAGACACAAAAGCACTCATATTGAACACACACATGCATACATGTGAGCACCTCTCATAGACTCAACTAAGTGATATTGAGATTTACCAAGTCACTATAATCACTTCGTTGAACGTCATATACCATGAAAGAAATTAGCCCTAAATGCAACTGAATCGTGAAATGGGATATACAGTTTCATCGAAAATAAACCTAACTAGCTGAGTTACAAACCATCCTTTTTTTACATGCAGTTGGGCATAATGGAAGGAAAAGGAACATAAGTTACACGTGTAACTATTTTATGAAAAAAAAATCCGGTTGCATTTCAAATACTCTGGTGAGGAAAAACTGAGTAATATAAACAGAGGCGTAGCGGTATATTGTTAGAGCAACTACACCCGAGTGACTAAATGTGCCTCGTCTATTTAGTCATGTGGACCAAAATACTGCTCTAATTCATCCTCTATCCAGGTCTCTATTTTTGGTAGGCTACTAAATTTTAGTCTAAACCCCTACATTTGCTCTGCCAGTATCCCCTCCTCTAAAGTGGACCCCACCCATTTTTTTATTTCTCTCTCTCTCTCTCTCTCTCTCTCTCTCTCTTCCGTCTCCTTTGCGCCCGACGGTTTCACTCCCACCCACCACCGCCGCCGGAGCGCCTCCCGCGTGGCCCGTCGCCGATAGATCTGTCCTCCACCCATCTAGACGACGCGTGGACGGCTTTGTGCGTCCACACCGGTTCCAGCCTCTCCGTCCGCCCTAAGAATGGCATGACGTGGCGGTGGCGCGGTCCCAGGAGACGGCGACGCCCTCCGACTCGACCGACAAGAATGGCGCGACATCGATGACCTCCAGCTCGGTGTGGCCCCAGGTGGTGGCTCTTGTTCGGGTGGAGCTCCTCCCGCGAGCAAGGGAGGAGAGACGGGGGCAGCGCGAGCATGGGAGGAGGGCCGATGCCGTGGGTGAGCAAGGGCCTCAGGTGAGCGGTGCGCCTGTGCACGAGCGAGGGCGAGCGAGGGCGTCGGGAGAGATATGACAGCTGCAGGTCCCACTGTCAGAGGGATAATAGCCTTGTTTAGTCAGTTGGGCTGGAGTACAACATCATTTTGGCCCTTTAAAATTTTTGAAGTCGACCCGGAAATGAGTTATAGAGGTCCAAATTTTATTACTGGGCTGGAGTTGCTCTTAGAAAACAAAATAGAATGCAGCCCATCCTACTTGAGCCTAACCGGGCCTAATCCTGCCTCCTTGGCCCATTAATATGTACGACCCACAGTGGCACAGTCTGAGACCAAAAGCGACCGAACATTCTAAAGTTTCTGGAACAAGAAGCGGGCTTGCTGCGTTTCGTCTCCGGCAACGTCCCCATAACCACCGCCACCAGGCGGCTTCCTAGGATTCATCGTCTTAGTCGATCTGGTGTCTGGTCCCCCATGCGGATATGTAAGCCTCTAGCTTCTCTGCTTCAAGTTGTTTTAGTATTCCGCACTGACCGTTGAGTCAGCTCTTGTTGTTCCATGTGGTGCTTGACAAGTGTTCGATTGAATGCCCGTTCGAACCAATCGCATGTTTTTTTTTCACCCCTGGAACGACAGAGACCTTGTGGCGCCGTATCTTTTGTTGTTGCAACACTTGTCTTAGTTTCTTCTTTTGAGATGAATCTCTATGATATTCGCTCCAGTTTGCTATCTGTTCTTAGCTCTGTTCCGTAGTTGTGGGTGATGCATTCTTGGCATTACTATTAACCAGTACTAGAATAGAAGGCATATCGAACTTTGATAAGAGAGTACTGCATGTATATAGACGAATTTATTTGTCTGTTGTCTGGAAACAGATATATTATAGGATACTAACGGCGGAGTTCAGAAGAAGTTGATGTGCTCTGTTGACCTCTATTATTGTGCAAAAAAATTGAACATAGTTAGAACCATTATTTGTCATTTATGAATAAGAATACAATGTATCATTTGATACAATGGAACATAATTGGCTCCGTGGCAACTACACAGGAAATTACAATGTCTTGTTTTTCTTTTTGCTATATGACCTAGAAAGGAATAACACCGTTAAGTAAGATATGGAGAGCTACATACAACAGGGCAACTAGTACAAAGATAACTGGTAACAAGACTATAAGGATGATTGGCCTCTTTGCCCACCTCCCCATGATTGCTAGTGCAAATGGGTAAAGGAGAAACATGACCCATATGTTGAACATGAGACCCATCGCTGCATGCTTCTTCTGTGCTGTTGTCCATACTCCAAAGTATACCACAGTTTTACCCAGTGCTACTCCAATGGCACCAACATTGAACATCAGAACCACCACTGACGGGAAAAGCATCGGCACCCATCTAAAATCATACAAATCAGCATACTTGTCGTTGTCATCAGCAGCTGTTTGCTTGGAAGTGACCCTGAAGTGTATGCCCTTCTTTGTGAGGAGGTTCACAGCCATGTGGAGTACTGCTGCTGGGTATGCACTTGTTGAGCCGATCATGAAGAACTGTTCATTGCGCCAGTAGTCCAGCCACGTAATCCCGGCCCACTTGATCTCGAGCCAACCAATCATGTGAATCATCACAATGACTACAAGAAGGTACTCGATATACCTAGTAAATGGTCTCTGGATGTATACCTCAGCAGGGATAAGCCACATCACTGGGCTAAGAGCATAGATCAGGATGAATATTGATGTCACTGGGTAGACTGTCATGTTGAGGTAGGAGACCCGCTGAATAAGCCACAGCTTCTTGCCGCCTATGAGTGGATTATTGTGGGAGAAAAACATTTCTAGAGATCCACCAGACCAACGCACAATTTGATGGAGGCGCTCGGTGAGGTTGATTGGTGCAATGCCACAGAATGCATCATGCTCCATGGTACAATACAAAGAGCGCCACCCTTGTCCATGGATGCGAAAACCTGTTACTATATCTTCTGTGGCTATGTCATAAATGTACCCAACACCCTTGCCCCAGTCAGTCTCTTTGTCAAAAGCACATGACACAACCCTCTCTAACTCAGCAAAAAATATATCATCAAGTGGTGGTGGTGTGATTGTCCTTTCTTGCTTTAGGGCTTTTGATACTGAGTCCAGGAATAGTGTTGAGTTACCAAACTTGCATGCTTCGGCTATAATATCATCTGCTCTGCAACGGGGTGGGTCAATACCATAGAGTGCTAAGCGACGGAACATGCAACCAGTGCCAAGGTATGAGGGCCCTTGCAAGCCATTAAGAGCAAGCATGGTCCCATCAAAAAAGACACGATTGTGGTTACCATAGCGATCCGTGGGGTCAACATTGTCAAATCGCTGTGGAAACTGAACAAAAGCAGTGTTATCACCATCCCGTTGATCTAGCATGAAACAGACAGCTGATCGCAGTGCTTGAGAGTTGTTGATGTAGTGGTCACAGTCGAAGTTGATGATGAGTTGCCCATTTGAGATGAGAGCAGAGGCCCGTAATTGTGCATTCAAGGCACCTGCCTTCTTATTGTGGTCATAGCTTGGGTTCTTCTCACGAGAGACATAGACAAGCATTGGGAGGCGCTCATCAGTGGCACCGATGCTGGGACTGTTTGTTTCTGAACCATCATGGTGCCCACGGCTTGGGTGGTCCAACACAACCTGTTAAAGAAGGAATCGAACCATCAGTGCACAGAGTTCCTGAAATGATACGTAATTGTACCAGATTAAATATTCCATAACTAAGGTTTTTATATAACAAAGAAAGCGGATTGCACGAGTATCTCTGTTATCTATTTATTTGTTAAAACATCAACCGATAACCTGAAGTTTAGTACCTTAGCAATTCCAGCGTGGTGCCCTTTTCTATGGTTTTCTGTTGGATCAATCCATGTGCCTGGCCATTGCGTCCCATTTGCCATCCAAGTTGCCTTTTGATCTCCTTCAGCTCTCATGCTGTTGTACACATCAGACCTCTTGCGGATGGTATCAGCGAGCTTGTCCAAGCGCGCCCTGAACTCATCATACTCCAACTGCACCCTCCTATAATCATTCAAGAAGTCCTGCGTAACTCTTCCAGCCTGTGGCGGCGCCACATGCTCGAAATAGCTTTCTGGAGCTCTTGGCTCAATGCTATACTTGCGGCAGAACGGAACCCACAGAGGAGCAAATTTTCCAACCTCAACCAGCGCCTCGTAAAGCATCAGCGCCCCACTATCATCTGAGAGATAGCAGGACAGTCTGTCGACCGGGTAATCGACAGCGAGGATGGAGAGGACACAGTTCATGGTGTAGAGTATGGGCTCATCGATGGGGTCGGCAGTGGTGACGAAGACATCAATGCCGGGGAGCCTGGAGGTGCCGTCAGGGAGGTCGTAGTGCCGCTTGAGAGCGGCGATGTCGGGGATGGTCTTAACGGGGTTGAACTTTGGGAGCTGGTTGAGCAGCCATGAGAATCCGAACCAGACGTCACCGGCGACTGACAACGTCCAGAACCACATCACGTCGGACTTGTTGTGCTTGATGCGCCAGATGAAGAAGAGGAGGACGGCGATCACACGCATGCAGATCAGTGCCCTGTGATGACAGAGAAACAGGCCGATCAGGTCAACGGCAAGGTTGGGTGTGTGACCCAGAAAGGAAAGAATACTTTGCTCCAGGATCCGATCGAATCAATGCCATTAGCAACCAAGATAGAGTTGGAACATGATCTGATCAACGACTGTTCACTAATAAATGAAAATCTCGCTGAAGAATGTTTTAAATTATTAGGATCATCCAAGCAAAGTCTGAACAAGCAATCTGAGAAAGATGCACATTTGAAAAGTAAATGTAAACTCCCGTTAGAAACTAAATATAAACCGTATCCAGAAAAATCTGCAAGTATTCTGTTGGATGCTCCCATTATTATTCTTTAAAAAGTATATGTATATATGTACGATACTTATGCATGTTCATGCGAATCTAGGCTAAGATGGAGTACCTGTACGGATGCAGGAGGGTGCCCTTGACCTTGTAGCTCCGGAACAGCAGTGCCCGGCCGTCCTCACCGCCCGACTCCTTCGCCGCCCGCCTCTCCGCCTTATCGGCCGGCACCCAGTACTTGCCCTTGGCACCATGGCCGGCCTTCTTTGTGGAGCCGACGCGGTCGTCAGCGCTAACTAGAAGCGGGTCCAGGAGGCCGCCATTGGCTGCATAGACGACACCGTTTGCCGGCGCCGGGGAAGCCATGGCTACTGGCTGGCAGCAGCTTTATTTTTCCTCTCCGAGCCTTGATGACCCGAGGAAAGTGGTGGGGGCCCTGACACTTAGCCAGTGCAGTGGCACACGACGAGTGCCGGCCGACGAGCCGTGTCAATATATAGGGGACATGAAAAGGGTGGTTGAAGACTTGAAGTACCAGGCGAGGCCCGGTCGGCCGGGTTGCCGATCGAGCAGAGTATTGCTGGTGATTGCACACACACCAGGGGAAACGCACCCGGCCGGATCTGCGTGCGATCGATGGAATCCAGTGTTGTCATTTGTCACGATCACCAACTAAACAATAGCCATGTATGTAGAAAACGTGGGGCAGGAAGGAACGCGCCCTCCCATGTGCCGCGGCGTGGTGTCTGGTTTTGGTTTAGCTGCGACGAGCAACGGGCGGGATTCACGGGTGGCGCACGTCGTGCCCCGATGGTGCGAATGGGAACCGGAGCTAGCCCGGATTGTTCTTTTGCTCCCGTGTCAGACTGTCAGGCATATTCATGAGCTAGTAGCTGCGCTGAACAGCTTGCGACCAATTAGCTAGCTCGCAGTGACTTCTTGTGGCTGCATTGGCATGTCGAGGTCAGCTTTCTGATGGCCTTGTTGCCTCCTCGGTCGCCGTTCACTTGTTGGAAGGTATAGAGAAAGCAGCTTCATCTTGTCTTTCCTCGATTCTTTTTATCTGGATGAACCGCGCAAGTGGGGTTTGTTACAATGATCTGATCTGGCGAGGGAAACTAGATCTTTCAGATCACCACGAGGGCGGGACACGGTAACCATACTCTAGTCACCTGTGCATTTGTTCGCTTGCTTCTCTGCTTTCAGATCTGAGATGTTGGGCAACAGGTGCAAGATGATGCATGCCCCTGTGTTAGTTTATTCCGATCATGATCGTGCTGCATGTGCCTCTCTGCCTTCGTGTTTTCCATCCTGGACTAGTGGCCTCGTCGACTATTATAATCACAGGCATCGGTCTCTTGTTGGGGCTGGGCTCCTCTATTGTAGAGGTGTTACTGTACGCGTACAGTAATAGTCAATATCCACTGTCCAAACCATATCGGATGGGCTCTATTTTTTATCAGTTAATCTTCATTATTAATTAGGCTGATCCATTAATTAAGGAGGGAAAATATCAAAATGGAGGGAAAACGTGGATATGGACGGAGACTTGGCGCCAAATTCTCTGCATCTTCTTCCAAAACTAGAGACTTGGGGGTGGGAGACGGCAACAGACGAGGCTTGCGATCTGAATCAAATCTGTAGACCTCATTTGTTCAGGTACGTAACTTCAACCATGGACTAGCGTAAGAATTTTTGTTATTTTATAATTCTTGATGGAGATTAGTCCTTTCCAATGAATTGAATAATCTTTATGGCCGACCGCAGACAACGATCATCATAGTACAAGTCGAGGACTAATGGCAACTGAAGAAACCTGCAGGCATGATGATTCAAATAGGTGATTCGCTTATTCGCTTCACTCTGGAATTTTTTACTCATTGATCGTCCATTATACATTACAAATTTTCTATGATCATGATCGTCAGTCCTGGTTAGTTTGTGTGATACAACCACATAGTTTTATGATAAGCTACATAAGAGTTCGAATAGTCCGAAATCAAATCTTCTTTGTAGCTGGATTCATCTATCTTCTGAAAACATTGTTATGGTTATTTCTTTTATAGGGAGAAAATGGTTCCTAGTTGGACGCCTCAATATGGCATGAAGTTTCAATCTACAAAAAAAGCTTTAGAATTTTGGACTTGTTATGGTGGTCGTATTGGTTTTGATGTCAGGATAAATTATGAAAACAAGAGCAAACTTGATGGAGTAATTACTTCAGCAAGATATGTTTGTTCCAATGAGGGTTATCGGGTAAAGGATAAAAGAGATCATAAAACCAAACATCCCCGTGCAGAAACTAGGACAGGGTGTAAGGCTCGGATGGGCATCACAGTTGATCGAGAAGTGGGAGATTATGAAGTATATGATTTATTTCTTGAACATAACCATGACCTTCAGTTGCCTAGAACCTGCCACCTAATGCCATCACAACGAAAAATATCCGCACTACAAGCTTTTGAAATTGAAACAGCAGATGATTCTGGAATCGGACCAAAGGCTGCACATGAGCTAGCAAGTCGACAAGTTGGAGGATCAATGAACCTTGGATATACTCATCGTGACCACAAGAATTATTTGCGCACGAAGCGTCAACGGGAGATGGCGTATGGTGAAGCTGGAAGTATGCTAAAATATTTTCAAGATAGAGTTGCTGATAACCCATCCTTTCAATATGCTTTGCAATGGGATTGTGAAGAACAAATAACAAATATCTTTTGGGCTGATGCTAAGATGATTATAGATTATGCTCATTTCGGTGATGTGGTTACCTTTGACACTACATTTGGAACAAATAAAGACTACCGTCCCTTTGGTGTCTTTGTCGGATTCAATCATTTTAGAGAAACTGTCATATTTGGTGCTGCACTAATGTATGATGAAACATTTGAATCTTTCAAATGGCTTTTTGAAACATTTCTATCGGTACATAGCTAAAAGCAACCCATAACATTTTATACTGATCAAGATTTTGCAATGGGTAAGGCAATTGCAGCAGTATTTACAGAAGCATGGCATGGATTGTGCACTTTTCATATAATGCAAAATGCTATCAAACATCTATCTAATCACAAGAAAGATTCCAAGAAAGAAGAAACAAATATTCTTGCTGATTTCAGTGCTTGTATGTATGAGTATGAGGATGAGATAAGATTTGAAGAAGCTTTCTGCGTCATGAGAAATAAGGTATAAAAGCAAACTTGGTTGGATAGTATCTACAAAGAGAAGTTTAAGTGGGCAGAATGTTACATGAGGAATGTGCACACTCTTGGGATGAGAAGCACACAATTAAGTGAGAGTTTGAATAATGACTTGAAAAATCATCTGAAATCTAGTTTGGATATAATTTGTTTTTTCAAGCATCTGGAGCGAGTTGTCCAAGGGAAACGAAGTAAAGAAATAAATGCAGAATATGGGTCGAGAAAAAAGATACCAAGAATCAAAATGCAGGTTCCTATATTGCTGCAAGTAAGCAAGATTTACACGCCATGTATATTTGAACAGTTTCAAAATGAGTGTGAGAGGTCACTATCTGCATACATCAAGGCATTGGAACAACAGAATGAATTTACTGTTGTCATCGATAGTGTTCATAAAGAAGAAATATTTGTAGAAGAGTGCAAAGTTATTGGCAATTATTTAGACCAAACTGTTTCATGCAGTTGTAGGCAATTTGAAAGGATTGGGCTACTGTGTAGTCATGCTTTGAAGGTACTTGATGTCATGAACATTAAGTTACTTCCAGAACGATATATTTTAAAGCGATGGACTCGGGTAGCACAGAACAATACTATTAAGGATACTAATGGAAATATTATTTCGGATGATCCCAGGTTTGAGCATAGGAATCGTCATAAGTTTCTTGTTCACAAGTTTCTTGGTATAGCATCCCGAGCAGCTGAATCTGAAGAATGCAGCACAATAATTGACAATGTTTTGGACAGCCTTATTAAGCAAGTGGAAGATAAAGCACCTAATAATGTATGTCAAGCCCAAGTTGCTACTGAAACACCAAATGTTTCTTTATTTGCTGCAAAATTGAAGAAAAAAGAAACTCAAAAGGGAGGTTCAAGGCGAAAGAGAAGCTGGACTGAGAAGGGACACCCCAAGAAAATTAGAAAAGAACCAACCAAGGTTGTATCAAAAAAAACTTTCTTCTTTAGTTTGATATAATCACTATATGAGACAGTCTAATGTTATGTTTTCACTTGTTTTCCGTAGGCACAAGGGAAAGAGGGGCTTGTAGGACAAGACCAAAGTTTACCTGTGCAACAACAGTCTACTGAGATAAATCTCATGGGGCTCGATGAATTTGGATGGATTCGTAGCTACACTGAATTGCTGACGGTATATTAGTTAATTTTTTAAATCAGATCATTACATAATACAAATTTATTCTGTCACTAAATTAGTTTATTGTACCTCTTTTGGTTTGTAGGGTTGTACAAGCACATTTGATACGACCACGAGCTCTGAGCAGCATGGAGACTTCAATATGTAAAAGTAGCCCAAAGTCAAATAAGAAGCAGAACAATGCACCTAAATTAAGCACCGTCACTTAGGATAGCCATGTCCTTTTAGATAGCCATATTCATGTGCTTTCATGAAACATTTCTGTAATGCAATAGTTTGGCTAATATATTTGCTTTCAGTGTGCAAGTTTACAACTTAGTATGTTGTAACATACTTGAGCCCCATTATGTTCACCGTCACGGCCAAAGTATAAGCAGAAAAACTTGGCGCCAAGTCTCCGTCCATATCCATGTTTTTCCTCCGTTTTGATATTTTTCCTCCTTAATTAATGGATCAGTCTAATTAATAATGAAAATTAACTGATAAAAAATAGAGCCATCCGATGTGGTTTTGATGGTGAATATTGACTGTTACTGTACGCGTACAGTAACACCTCTACAATAGAGGAGCCCAGCCCCTCTTGTTGCAGTCGTTGAGATCTGATCCCATTTGATGCGAAGTATCGGCCTCTCTATAGTTTTGTAGAGAAGCGCTCGTTTGGTTGATTGCAGAAACTAGGCTATAAATTCATGCGTACTACTGATTAATGAGGGGAATCTAATGTAACTATTTTAGTATTATAGGTAGTGGAATTCTAAGTATACATATATAGCGGGGATTTATGATTGAAGAGTCATAGATTAGGACGACTCTAAGGTTTCGCCCAATAAGGGGACAAAAAATTATGACTCTCGAGATACGGCCAAATGTTAAGAGAAAAAAGGGACAAAAGATTTATGATTATGAGCTCATTTCTGTTAATTATGCAGTTTGCATCGCGATATTACTGGTGCAGATCTTCTGAGATTGACCGGACATAAGATGGGAAAACCCATGCAGTTCCATTAAAATGAGATCGAGAGTTTGTTCAGAACTTCAGACAGTAGTAGGTAGGTAACCCCTAACCCAATCGTAAAAAGCAAGTCTGGACGGCTACAACATTTTTCTTTTTTTTCTCGAATACGCAGGAGAGCTGCGTATCATTGTATTAAGAAGAAGGTGCCAAAATAGCACAAGTTTACAACGCTAGTGAAAGTCGCTAGCAACACAACGGTCGTAATGACCATGAACTGAACCTTCAAAGATACAAAGTGGACTACTCACTAAACAAACGACCAAGGTCTTTCGCACCTGCCCGTACCCATAACTCGGCGTCGCGTTTGATTTGCGAGACTATGTGACCTATGGAACTAAATTCGCCTTGAAAAAGCCTTGCGTTGCGCTCCTTCCAGATCGTCCAGATGACTAGCAAGAAGAGGGTGTTGAATCCTTTTTGCCTGTCAGTACGTTGTATGACGATCTGGTGTTCCCACCAATCCTGCAAAGAGACTAGGTGGTTGAAGGAGCAAGCACATCGAGCACATTGTGAAACTTCCCACCACACGGCTTTAGTGAAAGAGCAGGCCACCAGGATGTGGTCACAGGTTTCCGGCTCTTGATCACACAAGGAGCAGGTCTCCCGCGCGTCCAAGTTGTGCCGCTGGCGCCTGTCCGCTGTCCAGATGCGCCGAAGAGTTGCGAGCCAGGCAAAGATCTGCACACGTAAAGGGGCCCAGGCGTTCCAAATACGCTGGGCTCCTTGCAGTTCCATCTTTCCTCTATGCATCATCATGTATGCAGAGTGGGATGAGTATTTGCCGTCAGCCGTCCAGCGTCAGATGAATCGGTCCTCCTCTTCATTGAGCGAGACGTTTGCCATTCGATTCTGAAGGTGGATGAATTCTGTGATCAGCTGAACAGTCCTCGGCCCCGAGATGTCCATGATCCATTGGCGGTTTTGCATGGCGGATGCCACAGTCCGTGATTTCCTGGCGCGTTTTGTTACCGCTTCATTAACAGCCGGCGCTATCTCGCTGATTGATTTTCCATCGATCCATCTGTCCGTCCAGAAAAGGGTCCTGGTGCCCTTCCCGACCATGACCACGACCGAGACATCGAAGAAAGCCTGAATTTCCGATTCCGAAGCCAGCTTTAGTTCGGACCACGCGAGGTCCTCGGCGGTGCGCTGCATCCACAGCCATCTTAGGCGTAGCGCAAATCCTGCCAGCTTGAAGTCTGGAACTCCAAGGCCGCCAAACTCTTTGGGGCTGCAAACCAACGTCTAGTTAACCATGCACTTGCCTCTGATATCAGTATCTCCTCCCGCCCAGAAAAAGCGCCTGCAGATGGAGTTAATCTCCTCTATTACCCACAGCGGCAGCTTCTCAGCCATGAGTGCATAGATGGGCAAGGAAGCCAACACAGACTTGATGAGCACCAGCCGGCTACTTCGCGGCATCAAAGGACCTTGCCAAAGCGGCAGCTTGGCTGCGACTTTATCGACCAGTGGTTGGAGGTGCGCTTTCGGGATCTTCTTTGTAGACAGAGGCAGGCCTAGATACTTGATCGGGAAAGGTGTGACCCGACAAGGCATAATCTGCTGCAGAGCCAAGAGTTCATCTTCCGCTCCAAAGATTGGCGTGATGGAGCATTTGTCAATGTTCGTGCAGAGTCCGGAGGCCGATCCAAATAGGTTGAGTACCTGTACAAGCACCTGGAATTCCTGCACTTGGGGTGCCGCAAATAGGATTACGTCGTCGGCATACATGCTGCAGCGTTACCGGATGGAAGGGTGGCCAAGCGGCGCTAGGAGATCACATTGCTCAGCTCGGGCAAACAATCGGTCGAGCACATCCATTACCATGATGAAGAGCATCGGTGAGAGAGGGTCTCCCTGTCGGAGTCCTCGTCGATGGATCACTTGATCGCCGGGGCATCCGTTCAGCAGGATTCTGGTGGTTGCAGTGGAGAGTAGAAGCGCTATCCAGTTGCGCCACCGAGCACTGAATCCCCAAGCTTGTAGGACTTCCAAGAGAAATTGCCAAGCCACTGTATCAAAGGCCTTAGAGATGTCTAGTTTCAAGAGGACTTTTGGGATTTTTTTCATTCGTAGCATTTTGGCTGCATAGTGCACATATTTGAAGTTGTCGAGGATGTATCGGCCCTTGATGAAGGCGCTTTGGCTATGCGAGACCAGCCTCGGCAAGAAAGGTGCCAATTGATTCGCTAGTATTTTCGCGCCTAGCTTTGGGAAGCTGTGGATTAGGCTTATGGGCCTGAAATCTTTGGGCATATTGGCTGCTAAGTTCTTAGGGAGCAGCGTGATTAGCGCGCTATTGATGCAGTGGAACTGGCGTCTATCCTCAGCAAAGAAGGCGTTGAAGGCTCGCATGATGTCTGGCTTGATGATGGGCCATGCCGTTTGAAAGAAGGCCGCCGTGAAGCCGTCTGGCCCAGGAGCCTTGTCAGTAGGTAACGCTTTAATCACTGCCCAAACCTCGTCTTCGGAGAACGGCGCGTCCAGACCGGGTAGCTCTTGAGGAGTGATGCCCAGTTCCGACAGGATGAGCGTATTATTGCGCTCCGGCTCGTGACCGAGGATGGACTCGTAGTATTCATGGAGATAGGCCGCCTTCTCGTCGTGTGAGTAAGCCGTTTGTCCTTCATGGGACAAGGTGGCTATGTGGTTTTTTGGTCTTCGAAAAGCAGCTTGGGCGTGGAAGAACTTTGTGTTTGCATCTCCATCGCTAAGCTACCGGATCTGCGATCTTTGACGCGCAATGGTGCGTTCGAGTGAAGCTAGACCAAGGGAGAGTCCTTTCAGTTGCTTCCTTAGTTGGGCCTCCTCTTGGGAGAGCGTGCGACGATCCTGTGCCTTGTCCAGTCGGAAGACTATTTCTCTAGTCAGAAGTAATTGCAGTTTGATGTTCCCTATTTTCTTGGCGGACCAGCTTTGCAACCCTTTGGCCGTGTTGCGTAGCAGGCAGTCCAGGCGCCTAAACGGATTGGTGATGTTGTGGTCGCATTTCCAGCTCCGTTCGACCGCTTCCAGGTAGTCGTCAAACTTTGGCCAAAAGATCTCAAAGTGGAAGCGGGGCTTGGCTTTGATGTTGCCGTTGGACTGTAATAGCAGCGGACAGTGGTCTGCGGAGTCCGTGGAGAGCGCCTGTAAATAGCAGAAGGGAAAGAGCTCCTCCCACTCAAAGGATACGAGGACACGATCAAGCTTGACCAGCGTCGGTTGCTCCCTTTCGTTACTCAAGGTGAAGAGGCGCCCATGGAGATGCAGGTCTTTAAGCTCGAGGTCATCCAGGACGCGGCGAAAGTGTTGCATGTTCCTTCTGTTGACCCGAGCATTGCTTTTGTCTGATTCGTCTAGGATCATGTTGAAGTCCCCCGCTATTGCCCATGGGCCACTACACACGTCTTTGATTGCTTGCAACTCCTCAAGGAAGAGGGCCTTGTGATCATCAGGTTGGGGGCCGTAAACCGAAGTTAGCCACCAGGGATCCGCACCCGAGGCAGGGTTTACCTTGACTGTGACTGAGAAGGTCCCAAGCAGCACGTCAGAGAGGGTGGCCACGGAGCGACGGCAAGCAATCAGGATGCCACCTCTCGTGTGCGAAGCGGGTAGGAACTCGAAATCTTGAAACTGGGGCCCAAGCATGGTCATCATGGTTTGAGGCGTGACATCGTCAAGCCTGGTTTCCTGGATGCAGATAAGGGCTGCTCGACAGTCGTCAACAAAGGTGCGAACGACATCGCGTCGGGCTCTCGAGTTGAGTCCGCGCGTGTTCCACGAGAAAAGAGAAAAGGTCGTGTTATCCATTAAAACTAAACAACCGATACAGTTGTCAAGAGGCTGTCTATCCCTGCACGGAAGTAGCACTCGACAGCGAAGGGAAAAGCTCCTTTACAGCTTCGAAATTCTTTCCACACAACTCAGAATCAAAGAACTCTTCATACGCCTTCCGTGCTGCTTCAGTGACCGGTGCTGTCTCTGCCAGGATACCTACTTTACGCATGACAACGACCTCGGCGCGTTTAGGTGGGCGCACAAGGGAGAGAGACTGGCTCGCAATCCGTCTACTGCACTTGGGCATCCCCGGTGTGGGTTGTTGAGCGTCCTTGGTGACCCTGGGGGGTGGTCTAGGTGCACGCCGTGGAGTTGGCCTGGGTGCGAGTGCGATCGCAGAGCTGACGGGGCCCTAGACCGTGTCAACAAACTTGTGCAAGCGATCCGCAAAAGCCGAAGATGGAGCGGGGTTCAAACTCGCGGACGAGTCGTGATCAACCGTCGACGTGGGTGCGGGCGTCAGCGGCGAAGGCTCTGGTTGAGCGGGGGCGGGCAAGGAATCTTGCAGTTCCTCTTCTTGGCTTGGCGCATGCACTTGCTGCCGGACCACCGTTTCCCCGAGGTCTGCGCTAGACACACCAACTTCTGCGGCAAGGGCGTCCTGGCTCTCCGAAAGCTGCCGTGCTGCTGTGGGTGCCAGCGCTTTTGCGCCTTTGCCTTCCTCCTGCTGCGAGCAGATTTGAAAGGATTCAGGGACCATTGGGTCCGCAGAAGGCATGCAGTGGTCCCGGGTAGGTAGCTGGTCTTCGAAAGGCACAGCTTCAACGGTCATAGGCCCAATCGGAGGCGAGGGAGAGGCCAGTCCAGCGAATTCCAGGGCAGACAGCTGATTCACGGGTTGGGGCAGGGTTGATTCCACGCGTTGGCATGTAGCGGCATGGTCCAAGGAAGGGTGGTGGACAGAACCTGCTTTTGACCAAGGGGGCTCCTTGTCGTTAGCCACTTTTGGAAAGGGAGGGGCAGCTGCTTTCTGCTGGCAAACAGAGGGTTGTGGCCGCTTCAGAATGTTGGGGGGGCACGTGAGGGTGGGTCCCGCCATGGTTGCCTGGGCGGCACGGCCACCGCCGCCGCTAGCATCCGGCTGATCCGGCCGTGGTTGTTTGCCGTCGACGACACCACGTTTGCAAGTGAAGCTACGGAGACGTGGACTCCCACTTGTGCGGAAGCCGTAGGAGCGTTCGGGGTTGCCACCTGGGCCGCTGTCGCCATCTGAAGAGGGCGAGGAGGCACCGGAGGTCGAGGAGTCGTGCGGCCTGCAGTCGGCGACACTACGCAGGTGAACGATCACCGGGTAGGTCAGCACGTTTTTCTACCAGAGGTAGGGTGGGAGGTTGCCGAAGATAAGCGCCATGCTAGCGCTGGCATGGTTGATGGTTGGCTCCGGCTCCGCCACACGAAGGTCATGGGTCTTCGCGATCTTGTCTGGGTTGTCCGTCCAGGCGGTAAGCTTGAACCTGGAGCAGTCAGTCTTGTTCTCCGTCACCGGGTCTAGACGCTCAATCCAGCATGAATCGCCGAGAATCTGGCGGGCGGTGTCGAGACTCCACACGTGAGGTGGGATTCCCTCGAGTTCAATGCTGAGCTTGAAGAACAGCGTCGACATCTCAGCATGTGCCAGGCGCGTCCACGGCCGGAGCACTAGGAAAGTGCCATTGACCGGGATGCAGCCAGCAGCGAGGGCGCGATCTCGGGCTGCCTGAGAATAGAAGGTGAGGAGGAAGTTCTCAGGGAAAAAAGGCTTGATGGAGAAATCCGTGGAATGTAGTCCTTCAATGCCCCGCACGGCTCGATGGGCATCAACCGTGGGGATATCGTCGGCGCCGTTGGTGGCTTGCGCTACCAAGGCAAGCCGGAGGCGCTCCTCCTCGGCAACCAGGACTGCGGAGCGGTCCAAGAAGCTCTGGGTGTGCGGCGGGCGTGAGTGTGGATGGCCTCTGGGTCTGGAGAGGGCTGCCCAGTCCTCGACAGGCGCCTGCTCTGCCAGGGGCGGACCGTCGGGTGCCGACATCGTGGAAGGGCCCGGGGCTGCCGAAGGGGAAGGGGCCCGGGATCTGCCGGGAGGCGAGGGTGAAGGGGTGAGCGCCGGGGTGAGCCGTCCTGGGGAGGGGTGCGCGACCTGCCGCGCAGCCGCAGAAACTGGCGGTCGGCGGGATTCGCACGCGGCCGCGTGCAATCCTTGGCGTGGTGGCGGTAGCCGAAGCAGCGACGGCAACGAGTGTCAACCCGGCATGTCGCGACGCGATGGTTGTAGGAGAGGCAGTTGAAGCAGCGATCAGCAAACTCGGCCGGGGGGCCCTGCGACGGCGAAGCAGGGGGGGAACCGGAGGGCCGCCTTTTCCTGGACGTCGCTCGCTCCGCGCGGGTAAACACGCGCTGCCAGCCCTCTTCGTCCGGATCAGAGTGACGGGCCTGAGCGCGGCGCAGCAGCTTCTCCGGCGGAAGGGGAGCGGCACCAGTGTTTAAAAAAGCGGATAAACTAAGCGAGCGGTTAGCACCTCCGAACGCTTAAGCGATCCTAAGCGGTTCTAGGCGGAACTAAGCGTTTGTATTTTTATCAAATAAATATAAAAAGGTGTAAAAAATAATGAAAATATAGCATATGATCATATAATTATTAGAGAAATAAGACAAAAATGCTTTTTTAACAGCTTAGTTAAAAGGTCGGTGGCTTTTTTAAACAGAGGCGAGGACGCCGGGCCCGCCCAGCCCGCTTGCCACGCTTGCGGAGCCTGCGCTGACGGCCAGAGCCCTCGGCGTCGACGTGAACCACCCGGGAGCCCTGGATGAGGACAGAGGCGAGCTGCGACGGCCGGCGAACCAGGTCAGCAGTAGCGCCGACCTAGGCCTCACCCACGGAGAAGCGCTCCGGTGGGGGGGCCCTGAGGGGGGAGGGCAGTGGGGAGTTCTGCCTGAAGGAGCAAGGCGAGGAATCCCTCCAACGCGCATCCTTGGAGCGGCCACGCACGGATTCGCCGGGGAAGAAGGGCTGGGCATCCGGCGAGAGTTGGGGAGGTGAGGAGGGAGGAGGGGAGTTCGGCTCAGAGGGGAGGGCAGGGGAACTGGGGGGGCTGGCGGAAGGAAAGGAGATCTCGGAGGCCATGAAGACGGGGCAGGAGAGGGGAGGGTGCCGGCGCTAGAGGGGCGGCCGATGGGGGCACCGGCGCCGGAGGTCAGAGAGACCCACGGCGGCTACCCGCGGCGCTCAGCCTCTCAAGTTTGGTCCTTCTCTCTGATACGCCGAGGTAGTTGCTCCGAAGACGAAATCCTCGTGAAAGTCACTCCTCGTGAAGCCGAGAGCAGGAGCGGCGTCATGGACGGCGACGAACACAACAAGAAGAAGAAGCGAGGCGGCGGCCATGTCTACCCACTGAGAAGCTACTGGCGGTAAGAACTAGAGGAGAAAGAACGACGAGTTAAGATGGGGCTTCAGCTCGTACAAGCGAGTGACAGTGACAGATGACCAATTGGTCCGTGTTCATGCTTGTGTGGTGTGCCACAACATTTTTCTTAAAGAGAACAAAATGAATAAAGTTTGAAACCATATGACAACACTCCTATTTGGGTGGTGTTCAAATTTTACCACACTGTAAGTGTGGCCCCGCCATAGGTTCCGCGAACAAAATGACTACTGTTGGTATGAAAAATGAGCTAGAGGTCCTTTTTTTAGGGCAAAATGAACTAGAGGTCTGTTGAACGACTGCGACATGCAACAAATTTGGCAACGAAGCAAACAATAATCAAAGTATTGTGGCGCGCTGAGTTTTGGCATGACAGTGTGGTGACTATTCAAACAGGCCGAAACTGCTGTACATCTGTCATTATTGAGACCTTTTTCTTTAGATCTCTGTTCTTCCACAGCATGCACCACCCTTCCATGTTAGGGGTATTCCAGTTTCAGTTTCTTAAAGGTGCCTCCAATAATTCATGTCTACGAGTACACAGGCCATGGACTCATGTAGGATTTTCATTTATTAGTCTATGATTACCATCTTTTATGGATTTACACAGCTAGATCTTTTATTGTCTTGACTCTGACCGTCTACTCATCTTGAAAAGCAACATTATTATTTCTACCTTTCCTTAAAATACAAAAGAGCTAGATAAACAATATCCAAACTATGTGTTTTCCTTCTCATTCCAGATCAGGAAGCAATGCAACATGGCGTCAGATGTCTCGTTCCAATCGATGCAAATCATCAGTCATCTAAGAACCTTTTTGTTTTAGAAAAGCTTCCTCATAAGGCGTACATGAAATTATCATTATGTGTGTTATGTAAAGTCGGAGACTTGTTGATCCATGATGATATATATCCACCATCCAGCCACCTGCTTGTTCACAGTTTAAGCATATTAGAACATATCATCCAATAATGATAAAGTTTTGCTAGAATTCGGTACATAGACCCACAGATTTGCATGGAAGTTTTTCAATTGAAAGATGGCGATTCTAAGAAATTTATTGATCAAGAATAGTGTCTAAACTGGTGTGATCAGTCGATCCTGCAGCCCCAATAATAAAAGTGGTGATTGTACGTGCTGAGATAGTACATAAATGATATCCCATATCCAATGCTTCTTCAATCAAGTTGATTCTTTCTTCTTTCGTCTTTATTATCAAGCCAACACGAGGCGGGGATATGTTTTTTTTCTTGCGAAAGCTATGCTACGATTCATGTTAACGGAAACTCAGAACTGAATAAGTACAAGTACTGTCCATGTGCATGCACAATGTATATAAAAGTCGTGTGCTTCAAATGCTGGATCTAACCAAATGTGGGCTTGTAATTTTGTACAAACCGATGTCAGGGTATCTGAAAATATATACTAATAATCGGTTGGTCTTAGAATTAAGACATGACACAACTGGCGTTTTCATACTAATTCACTGAATTTGAACTTTAGAGATACATGGTATAAAGTCACTAGATTTGATATCACAATTTTGCAATCAATGTGAACACGTATTAACAAAAAGTACTGGCCATGGTATAAATTTGCTAGACATTTACCGGGATCATCATGGAAAAATGGTATCTGACATTCTTGCATTCTCCATGCCTTCAGATTTATGCCTTCAGAGTTGCATCTAATTTGTGTGATCGTCCTTAACAAATTGATGCTCCAGCCTAGTAGATTACAATTTAAGAACATCCTGTCTTCACCTACAAATCAGTTTTTTTCTTGTCACTTGTCATGCCTTATTTATTATCACACATATGTACCAACATCCCCATGAAAACTCAGAACGTGTCTTTGGGACGCATACATGCATCCTTCTTTTCTTTGAGATCGACCAATGCATGGAGATCGTCATTTTCCGAGACTTATGCATAGTCCATTCATTTCTAAAAAAAATGCATAGTCCATTATGTTTTGGGACCAACTGACAATGCATACCATATACTGCATAGTATATAAGGTAAGATCCACGTGAGAAAAACACAAGTCGTGGTCTTGGATCGATGCTGAATCTAAAATTAATAACTAAAATGACGTAAGCATAGATGAAGGTATCTGGATATACTAATCTGTAGGTCTTAGAAATTAGATCTAGACACTGATCGCCTCTGAACCGACATGCTAAGCTAACACACCGAGCTGAGATGAGCTCTTGAAAACAAAACTGACAGCTTAGCACAGGACCGGCGGGAGGTAGGAAGCTTGATGCAGTCATGTCATTGTCATCCATTGGATCATAGCGTCACGCGCATTGTGCGAGTCTTTTTTTTATCGAACACGTAGGAAAGGTTCACATCATTGTATTAAGAAGAAGAATAGTTTTTGGTATAATGCCAGACTCTGGCTGAGGGTAGTACTTAGATACATTCGAACCGACCAAGAATGAGCACCACACTAGTGAACCAGGAGACTACAACAGCTGCACAAGCTTCTTGGCCCCTACCATCATTCGTAGGTGTGTCTTATCCTTGATTTGTCGAAGAAGCGCCTCTCTATCTGGTCTCATGGCATCGAAGATGCATCAGTTGCGGTGCTTCCATATCTCCCAAGCAATCAACAATATAAGCGTGTTAAAATAGGTCTTAGACTAGGTGATTACATCACATGCCTTTAAACCATTTCGACCGATCGACTACGGCGGCCCCCGCCAAGAACTGAACTAAAATGTGTCTCCCCGTTCTCATTGGGGCATGGGGCGCAACATATGTTGTCCGCATATGCTTTATAACGCGCTCACCTTGTTGCAAAGGTTGGAAAGTAAACTTAGTTCGTTGTTTCTATTCGACTTGTGGTGTTTATGGAGTTCTTGAACAAATACCAATTCCCCAAAAAATAGCATGAGATGAAACATTTTGAGACGTTTAATGGTACCCTCGTAGTGCATTGGCTAAGATGCTTTGGTAACACCCTCGGGATTCTAGGTTTGACTTATCGGGAGTGAATTGTGTTAATCTGGGTAAACGAGGCCACTTGCTAGTTCCACTCGTAATATACACTAGATGGACTGACCTGCGAGTGGTGGATCATTGTACACGGGTTGGACTCAAAGTACGAGTAAAGATCTGATCCACAAGGAGTGGTTCTTAACGGAGCTATTGTTTAGCTCTTGACCAAACAATACTATGGAGGCAGTTTTCCCCACTGGTGGAGTTTTTTTAAAGCATTTATTAGGATAGAAATATATTGTAGTCCTTTCAGGCCCGTCTTGAATAATTTGTGGGCCCTGTGCCAATCTGTAGGTGAGGCCTTGAAGCTGATTACCTAAACGGAATATTTCTTAAACTACTAGTACTGTAGCTCATTTTTTCCTTAAGGAGGACTCTTGGCTAATTCTATGCAACGCCTGTGTGGCACATATTGCAATGGTGATCTCATTATATTTTTGGTGGTCTCTGATTCCTCTAAAAGTGGTGCTGTCTCTAACTCCTCAAAAAGTGTTTCTGCCTCCGACTCCCCAAAAGCTCAGTAAGAAGACCCAGGTAAATCATTTTTCATTTATAGCTGTTCTACAGCTTTGATGCCCAAATGAGATGTGTGAAATGATCTCTTCTGCTCTCTAAATTTATTTTTTATCCAGAAGCCTCATTAAGATCATGATCTAGCTAATTTCAATTGTCGCGGACTTATGTGCGCACCTTATATACTAATGAGGTTTGAAAGGTAACCTGATGATTCGTCTTGGCTTGCTTCAGTTCAATAACTATATTCACAAACCATATAACTTAATTTCTTGCTTCCACGTTTAATAATTGCCTCTGGGCAACTGTCTCTCTTCCTTCTCAGCTGGATTAACTTAATCTATTGTAAGATACCTATGATCAATGGTCCTATATTAGAGCTAAAAGTAGACTTATTATTAAACAATTGATTTGTATTGGAGATGTAGCACTGGCGTTTAAATAGTGATGGAAGAGAATAACCTGAAGTAGGCATAAATTCTTTCTTTCTAGCTTAACACTTGAAATCTAGAAAATTATTTCATGTAGCCTCATACACCTCTCGCTCTACATAAGTACTCTATCATGTCAAAATAAATGACATTCTATGGTTCCAACCTTTTTTTTTCATATTAGATATTGTTCTAAGTTTTCAAAGCATAAGCAACTGTGCCTTTTATTAAAGACACGGGGATCCCTCCTACCCAACCTCTTCCCAACCATTCACCACTCCTCCCTTGTCCCCTCCCCCGTGGCAGAAGCACTAGTGTCAGTAGGGCAAGTTGGTGAAAGTTGTCTAGAGAGGGGTGAGTAGACAAATCTATTAATTTTCTGAATTAAACTTAACAAACTTTATTAGTCCCATCGGCAGTGCTGATGGCCACTCTCGATGGAATGTCGGCAGTGACGATGCAGAGATAAGAGTTACAAAAAAAATTAAATCTAAGCATGTTTACTCAAACTAATTGAATAGAAAGGCGACAACAAGTAAACCTAAGCACCCTAGGATAATGACAACAACTAGAAATAGCTACACAAGTAGATCGAACAAGATAAGTGCTAAAGTTAGTATAAACCCTAGAACATGTATGAATACCAACAAATAAGTAAATAAAATATACAGAAGCATAAATTTGTTCCCCAAGTTCAAGCCCACAAAGGACTCTACGTCTCTGTTGAGAAGTCCACAACTCTCAAGCAACCACAAAGATTGAGCTCAAGTTTTCCACTAGTAAATCTCTTGCGGGAGGGTAATACAAACTTTTTGGAGCATCATCACATATGTTGAGAGCTCCCTGGTACGCCTAGCCATCTCGGAGCAAAGCTCTTAGAGTAACAAGTGCAAATCATAAGCGTAACGAAGTCCAATACTCAAGAGTGAAATATAAGATGCGCTTTCAATCACTTGAAAATTTGTTCCCACTCAAACCCTTGGTCAAGTATGAAGCTTAGAGGGAGAGGGAGAGGGAGATGAATGAAGCCCAAAGAGTGTTCTGTTTTTTGGAGTGGCAAAGATATGACCGAAGTGAGTGAGATGGGGCTTACATACAATGGTCCCAAAAAGAGTCATTTGTATGATGCCCCACAACGTCACTGCTGATGGGCAAATCAGCACTGCTGAGGGTTTTTGACAAGGGTAAAACAACACTTCAGAGTAGTGTGGTGACTCTAACTGGCACTGCCGGTATGAGCACCATAGATGACCAGAAAGACTGAGCCTCGGATAGGACTGGTCAACACTGCCAATGGTGAAATCAGCATTGCCGATTTGACACACATAGGTAGTCAGAAAAACATGGCCTTGGGAAGGTCTAATTGGTATTACCGATTAGCAAAATCGGCGCTACCGATAAGGAGGAACTAGAGAACCAGAGGAAGGCTGGCCTCAAGAAGAGTTGATTGGAACTACCGATGGTGCAAATATAGAGGACCAGGTGTCTCAAGCTCGGGGAAACTCTAGTCGACACTGCTGACTGGCATATCGGCATTGTCGATAGACTAAAAAATAGAGAAACATGGAATTAAGATTTTGAGCATTTGACTTTACCAAAATTTGCAACATGCACCCCTCTTGATACTACCACATACCTATACTCAAGATTAAAAAAAAGCTTCATGTTTTCCAATTTGAGTGCATTTTCTTGGTTTTCAACTTGAGGCGAATGAGCATCTTCTTTTCCCGTTTTATTTCAATATGTTTCATTCAATTTAAGATAGTCATATACACACATTCTCATTAAAAATATTAATCCAATTTTAATTGTATTGACGTCAATCACTCAAAACATAATTAGAGATCTAAATACACTTTCAGTTGGGTGCTTCCGATCTGCAATAGAGGAACATCTCTTGTGTAGTATTAAATGGCACCACATCCTTCCTTAATAATTAAACCCAAGCCCAAAACGTCATATATTTTGATATGGAGTGAGTAAATGAAACATTGGAGCATATGCTCTTTGAAAGTCCACTAGTGGATTGTATGAAACATAATTTCATTGGAATGTAAAATTTCCGGTGCCTGAAAGGTTTGATGAATGTTGAAATAGGAGGAATGACTGTGTATACTATGAACTACTAAGAATAAAGCCATTCATTTAGTGCATGATTATGTGTTGACACTTTTGTGAACAAAAGTCTTTAATAAAATTGGAAATATCGTCACAATACATTATGGATCGTGTATCTTTTGTTTTGAAAGAACAGCGGAGGAAAAGGCCCCTACTGATTATAATATTTAATTAAAAGAGAGATCAGTTATATGGATCATGTATAT
Organism: Eleusine coracana subsp. coracana; assembly: GCA_032690845.1. Classification (NCBI taxonomy): domain Eukaryota; kingdom Viridiplantae; phylum Streptophyta; class Magnoliopsida; order Poales; family Poaceae; genus Eleusine; species Eleusine coracana. Next base: position 51,216,190 of record CM064430.1, read on the forward strand.
TGTCTACTGGATACAATATATAATGAATAATGATTTCTAAAGCATTTTTTTTTCTAAAAGAGGAATAAATGTTTTGTTATGATGTTTAACAATGACAAATATCATCATACAACCCAGCCGGTTGCCCCTCTACTCTGACCATTTGCCATACATTTTTCGCCCTGAGGTATGTTTTGCGATGGTTGATCTCCAATGATCCTTGTTACGCTAGTTGTCCTAAGAGAGTATTTAGGACAAAAAGTTAAGGTTTTGTGATAATACTTTGTTCATTATAGAATGATGTTTTTCAGTGCTCACGCATCATTAGAACTAAATTCATAAAAGTTAGTTATTGTGATTGAACCGTGACATGTTCATGCGATCCAGCTCAATATAAACTACCCCATAAATAAAATTTTATTTTCATTTAAGAGGCACATAAAATGAGCTGTTCCAAAAAAAAAGGTATGAGCCATATCTTTAAATTTGTGGGAGTAATTTAACATTTTCCTTAAAGCTTATTATTTGTACGTGAACTCATTATGTATGAGCCATATCTTTAAATTATTGTATCTTGTTAGGTCTGTTGTGATGGAAGTTTACCTCTTTATTTTTTCAGTGTTAGTGGTAAACGACTTATTTGTTGGCATCAAGATGTCCTTGATGACTCAGTGGATTTGAAGATCTCCTGATTTATCAATGTATTATGTATTTTCCTTTATTATATCATAAGTTTAATGGAAGCTCTATTTCAAAATACTTGTCCAGTTTGACTTTTATAGTTGATTCTTTGACTAGCAATGTTGATTCAACTATTTAATTAATAATAACAATATGAGAAGCAACATATTGAGTAGTGTAGTCAAAGTCGCCAATTATTTTAAAATAGAGGTTTTTTTCCCGAATAAAGACATAATGCTAAATTCTATTATATAGATAGCTGGAAAAAATTTGCATTGTTGGAACAAAATGTTTTGGAAGCTGGAACAGAAAAACTATATCTACAAAATTAATTATGTAGGCAGATGAAACAAATTAGTTGTATTTGTGTAAATTTTAAAAATAGTACAAAATATTGTATTTTTGGAATAAATCATTCATACGAATGGAACAAATAGGTGATATTGATAAAAAATATATATAGGAAGTTAGAACAAATAAATTATATCGATGGAACAAATTATACAAAAAGTTGGAGCAGAAGTTTTGAAACTTATATATTTGTGGAAGAAATTACTTATGTATTTGGAATAAATATGTCATACAAGTAGATTAAACTATTTTTTGGAGTGGTGGAAAAACTTATAGTTGACTAGAATGAAATAAACTATACTGTCAAACACATTATTCATGGAGTTTTTTTTTGAGGCTATTATTCATGGAGTTGGAACAAAATAGTGTATATGCAGAACACATTATCTACAGTGCTAGAAAATATTGTATTTGTGAATAAAAAATTGTACTCGATTAACTTAAGTCTGTTTCTCATTTTGTTTTGGAACTAAGTCTGTCTCTCATTTTTGTAGAACTATAAATGTGTTTTTGAAACACATGAAACAATTGTACATGCCTAACCGAGAAATATTTAGTTTTAGACAATGGAACTTTTTATGATGCAAAATAGAACATTTATGGAACTCTTATGGAGTTGGAACATTTTTCTTAATAATTGGAATATTATTTGCTGAATGTAAAACTATTCTTGTTAATGGTTCAAAATTTTTAAGATTAAAGATTCTTGATAGAGTTGAGGTTAGTCAGATTATTTTGTTAACATATTTTTATTACTTGCGAATTAACGTACAATGGTATGATTAGATTGGATGCAACAAAAATTATACTCTACTATTTTGGATATTCGTTATTAGACCAACTTAGGAGAACACACACAATATGTTAGTTCTTTTCGAATAAATGTAGGCACTCACATACACGCACAAGTACTTACCCTAGATAAATACACCTATGCAAACTGTAATCCTATGAGCACCTCCGACGACTGAACCGGCTTGATCTTGGGATTTATGAAGTCACCTAGCATGCTTAAGCAACAAGCGTTGATTCATTAAGTACGAGCTACAGTTAAAAAAAAAAGTAGCAGCTATAGCTGGACAGGTCATCACCTTGAGAATAAGAAAAGGAATGGAGAAGCAAAAAGGTGAACACCACCGTCGGTTATGACTGAATCTGAACATTTGAGCTCAAGTGGATGGCATAGCATTGCTCAGAAAAGATCAGAAAGAGGAAAAATAGAATCAGGAATTCACGGTAATGGCATAGCATGGGGAAAGCTTGATACGGTAGAATTGTTGTGTAGAGATGAACCACAACAGGCTGTTGTGGTAGTGGACCCACAGAAAAGGAGAAAGTAAGGGAAAAATAAAGGTATGGTGGGCTGGTTAGACGAATTAAGGCCCAAATATTTAAGATGGTGGGCGTGATACAGGCTGTTGCAATATTTGGGCCTGGTGTCACTGTTGCATGGACTGCCGTCCACCACTGCAACTACAGGGGGCCAAATGGGCCGTGCGTATTGGGCTGGTCCAAAGTATGATATTTTCAGGCCGACTCAAGCATGGCACGACCCGATTCATTTCATGTCAAGGTCGGCATGGCTCGAGGCGCCATGCCATGTTTGGGCCGGAAGTGTGGCCCCGTGGGTGGCATGAGCACGGCTCGAAATGTTTTTGAATAAATTTAATATTTCATACCTCCACAATAAGAGTTGAGTGGTTTAGTGGTAGAGTTATGACTTTGATTCCAAGAGGTCAAAGGTTCAAACCCTCCATATTGGCCCTACTTTTTCCTAATTTTTTACCATTTACACAATTAATGGGTTGAAAAATTGCTAATAGGCCCTTATGTTAATGGGCTAGCCCAACACGTGTAGTCAAATTCATGCTGGTCCATGAGCTCAAACCCCCCATGTTGCCCCTACTTTTTCTTAATTTTTTATCATTTACATAATTAATGGGTTGAAAAATTGCTAATAGTCCCTTGTGTTAACGGGCTAGCCCAACACATGTAGTCAAATTCATGCTGGTCCATGAGCCGACAGCTCGGTACATGGGCTACCAAGACACGGCCCAAAAAGGTCTCTGTGCCGCGCCGACCAAAAAATAAACGTGTGGGGCCTTTTAAGGCTCGGCCCGGGCTACCCGTTTGGCCATCTATAACTACAACCTTCCCCTCCAAAAGAAAACCCCACCAAACTCCACTTTTGGGCCATTGCAGATAGCTTTTTCTTTCTTTGTTTTTTTTTTCATTTCTAGTTTCAATCGGTGTAGCATACTTGTGCACTTATGATGATGGTTTACTTGTGTTAGAGGTTATATTTTGCTGTACAAGTCAAGACTACTATGATTGTAGCCTCTCTAATAGCCAACGCCGTGATTAATATTTAGGTATAGGACTACTGTGGTTGTAGCTTCTTTTGACTGGTGAATGATAAATCGCAAAAGCATTGGCTTTGACATTCAGGCTACTTTATAGTAGGAATTTTTTAGATAAAGAGAAAAGTGCTAGTTATGACGTTGACTAATAAGCTGAATCAATCAATCACGAAGTAATGTTGCAGCACTTCCATAAATTTTTTTGTCCCGTATTACAATTGGCCAACTGATGAAGACAATTCTATATTTGAATCAACAAAAGGTACATTAGTTTTGCTATATCGCCATGAAGGGAAAGCATTTTACAGTCAAATAATGTACACCAACGTACAGCAGTGCAATGATCACAAATGCCACCGGGAATAATACGAAGAGTATACTTGGTCTCTTGCTCCAACGTCCTAAGATAGCCAAAGCAAATGGTTGAAGGAGAACTAGGATCCACAGGTTGAACAGCAGGCCCAATGCGGCATGTGTCTGCTGCTGCGGTGACCACTCCTCACTGTACACAAATGTTTTACCAAAGGCTACACCGATAGCCATTGTGTTGAAGAACAACACGGCAGCTGCCGGGATCATCATGGGCACCCATCTCACCTCATACATGTCGGCATACTTGTTGTTGTCTTGATCTTTGGTCCTTGTCTGCTTCGAGGTGACTCTGAAGTGGATGCCCTTTTCTCTAGTGAGAAGCTTCACGGCCATGTGCAATACCACAACTGGGTAGGCGCTGAGCGAGGCAACCATGAAGAACTGATCGTTTCGCCACCAATCCAGCCACGTGATACCCGCCCACTTTATCTCAAAGACGCCGATGATATGAATCAGTGCGATTATGATTATGAGGTACAAGACATATTTAATGAATGGCCTCTGAATGAGTATTTCATCTGGGATAAGCCACATCACTGGGCAAAAGGCATAGAACATAATGAAGAGCGATGCGTATGGGTAGATGTTGTAATTGAGGTATACAGCCCGCTGCATTGGGTGGAGCCGGCGGCCAGCAAGCAATGGGTTGTTATGGGAGAAGAACATCTCGAGGGATCCCCCGGCCCATCGAATGATTTGGAAGAGGCGCTCGGTTAGGTTGATTGGTGCAGTGCCACGGAATGCATCCACTTCCATGGTGCAGTACATGGATCGCCACCCATGCCGATGGATGCGAAATCCAGTCACCATGTCCTCGGTTGCTATCTTGTATACATGTCCTACACCCCTGCCCCAGTCTGTCCCAATGTCATAAGAAGATGACACTACCTTGGTCATCTCATCAAGGAAGGACTCATTTAATGTAGGTGTTGTGGTGTGGCATTGCTGTTTCAAGGCTTCTAGTAATGATTTCAAGAAGGGCAGGGAGTTACCGTACTTGCTACTATCAATGGGGATGTCATCAGGCCTCCATCTAGGTGGATCAATGCCATAGAGCGCAAGGCGGCGAAACATGCAACCGGTGCCTAGGTAAGAAGGTCCTTGGAGTCCATTTAAGGCGTACATGGCACCATCAAAGAAAACCCTGTTGTGGTTGCCATACCGGTCTGTTGGATCAACGTTTTCGAAACGTTGGGGGAATTGGACGAAGGCCGTGTTATCACCTTCCCTTGGGTCTAGAAAGAAGCACATAGCTGCACGCAGGGCCAGTGAGTTGTTGATGTGATGGTCGCAGTCAAAGTTGATGACAAAAGGCGCATTAGTAAGAAGAGCGGAGACACGCAGCTGCGCGTTCAAGTTACCCGCCTTTTTATTGTGGTCGTAGCACGGGTTCTTTCCCCGAGCCACGTAGACAAGCATCGGGAGTCGTGTGTCCACGTCACTGAAGTTGACCGGGTGGATATCGCTGGCTCGTAAGCCATGGTGAGGCTTAGGACCTGGATGATCTTGCACAATCTGTTACATGAAGATGAAAATAATTAGACAACTTGCATGTCATTAGTATAAAAAGCTCCCTAATAAATATAATATATAGTTGGATGTCAGAGTATTCCAATCCGATTTTGCTGACTATCTTAAAATATTGAAACTGTCAAGGTGATGCCATGTATACCTGAACAATTCCTTCATGATGTTCTTTGCTATGGTTCGCTGTTGGCTGAATCCATGTCCCAGGCCACTGCTTCCCATTTGCCATCCAAGTTGCTTTGGGGCGCCCTTTATTTGCTTCCATGTTGTTGTAAAACTCTGACCTTTCTTTAATAGTACAAGGGAGCGACTTCAACCTCATCTTTAACTCCTCATACATCCTTTGAACATGTCTAAAATCATTAATAAACTCCCCTGTTGTCATTCCAGTGTAATCCGTCGCCTCCTCCCGCTGGAAGTAATTCTCGGGCGCTCTTGGCTCGATGGAGTACTTCCGGCAGAAGGGCACCCACAAGGCGGCAAAGCTCGCAACCTCCTCCAGCGCCTCATATAGGACTAGTGCGCCGCTATCATCGGACAGGTAACAACTGTACCGGTCAACAGGGTAATCGGTGGCGAGGATGGAGAGGACACAGTTCATGGTGCAAAGAACCGGTTCATCGATGGGGTCGGCCGTGGTGACGAACACGTCAATGTTTGGGAGGGTGGAGCCTCCGTTGGGAAGGTCGCATTGCTCCCCGAGCGCGGTGAGGTCTGGGATCATTTTGATGGGGTTGAACTTTGGGAGCTGGTAGAGCAGCCATGAGAAGGAGAACCAGACATCGGCGACCACAGAGGTCACCCAGAACCACATGACATCGGACTTGTTATGCTTGATGCGCCATGCGATGAATAAGATGACCCCAACGATGCGTAGCAAAATCAGTATTCTGTTTATAACAACTTGTACAAGATTAGGACGAGTTTCACCACGCACACCATAAAAGACTGACCATTCATTTTCCCCAACGGTTGGCAGCTCAAAAATTTCACCAACCATCTTTTTTGGATATCAAATTTTAGAGCCAAAGCTTTGGTTATTAACAGAGTATATTTAGGGTGCGTTTTGATACTGTTTATTGAACTGCTTATTAAAAGTAGTTATACTCAATAAGCAGTTTGGATAGTCAAACAGCAAAATAGACAAATGCTTATGAGATATAAGCACTTTTTATTTTATACTACTCATAAGCACTTTAGGCAAAACAACAAAAGGTAACTTATAGTATTTATGGTGGTCCTTTTTCTTAACATAAACAGTTTTATAAAAATATGATAATCAGTTTTACCAAACGGATAGACTGCTTATATAATATAAGCAGTATAAGCAGTTTTGAGAAAATAAATACTATAAATACTTTAAAAATAATCAGTGCCAAACGCACCCTCAGTCAACTGCATTCTAATAACTGTGTGTGTTGCAAATTATGCCTAGGCCAGCTAGTTAATTTCCTTGTAACATAATCCATCAATCTGCTGGGTTTGAATCCCAGACTCAACACCATGTTGTATTTACGACTAACGCTTTTTTAGTGGCACGTGATGTTCTCGTCAACAATGACGTGACTGTGTGGTGGCTTTGTGAAGCTCAATATGTGCGTCTTCATAATTGAGTAATTGTACTGTGTACAAGTGTCTGTATCGTGTTTTAAAAAATACATATAATTGAGAATCTATCTATCGTGTCTGTATCGTGTTTTAAAAAATACATATAATTTTTTGAGCAAGAAAAGGAGTTACCACGTTTGCTCTCAAGAACTAGAAATTTCCACGTTAATCGAAGAAAAAAAAGAAAAAATTACCCACCACTGTCATTACAAAAAATTAATCTAAAAAACCCTTATTTCTCTTAATTAATATATATTTGAGCAAGAAAAGGAGTTACCACGTTCGCTCTCAAGGCCTAGAAATTCCCACGTTAATTGGAGAAAAAAAGAAAAAAATTACTCACCACTACCATTATAAAAAGATTAATCTAAAACCCCCTATTTCTCTTAATTAATTACCCATCATTGCTATTTTCTTTTTGTAATTGACGTGTACCTCTATTCCTCTTAATTAGTTACCCCATTGCCATTTTTGTTATTCAATAGACGTGAGAGAGAGAAAAAAAAATTATCCACCATTTTTATTCCAAAAATACCCCAACTCCTATTAATTAATTACTCAAGATTGTAATTTTTTTTTTGCAAATGACGTGAGAGAATTAACGCGAGGTCAAAATAATTTTTGCTCTCACTGCTCTCTAATTGTTTGGGTGGGCTTCCTATTTAACAGTTAAATATGAGTAAGTCAACTAAGAGCAATCACTTAGATTATTTTTTCCTTTTCTTTTCTCTAGCAACGCATAGTCGTTTCCCATACAAGTGCATGTTGTGAGCCACTGTCCTAAAGTACTATATAGAAATAACCGGCACCACCAATTACGACGGGAAATCTTAGTTTAAGGTATTATCGACATTCAGATCTCATTAACGCAGGTCACAGAAATATGAAATCGAAGCAAATACATATCTAAGCCGTCTAGTTACTCATGTGGATTTGATAACCCTTGAGATTTGCTTAAGTGAGGTTGTGTAAAGATTATAATAGTTAGCTTGATAATAATCTAGAACTGTGCGTAAATACACGGGGCATCCTACCAGTTAGATAAAATTGACAATAAAGAAAATCATCCACTACCCCAGGCATGAAACGCTGAAGAAGAAAGAGAGTTCACCGCGCACGCACCTGTACGGAAGCAGGATGGCAGCCTTGACCTTCTGTTTTGTGAAGAGCAGCCGGCGGTGACATCTGCCGCTCTCCAGGTCCGCCGCCGCCACAGCTTTGTGCTCCGGCACCTCCACCCAGTACCTAACCTTGGCCTTCTCGGGAGCCTTCATCACCTTGGCATCGCCGCCGATCGCTTTGTTGGCCTCGACCACGACCACCATGGCCTGTGGCACGTCATGCAAGCCATCTTCGCCGCTCGCAATAAGCAGCGGCTCGCCGAGGCCACTGGCATCGCCCTCGCGAGCTGCGCCGGGCGCCGGCGAAGACAAGGCGCCTGTAAACTTGCACATGGTTACGTGCCTTGAGACTTGAGAGTGGAGGTCAAAATGAGGGCATCAATATGTACTAGCTAGAGACATGCATGCCTGCAACTCGATCTGGAGTTGAGAAAGGCCAGAGGAAGTCCCGAGTAGAGATGGCGTGCCTTGTTGACATAAAAGGAGCATGTGTGCCTGGACAGGTTGTAGACAGCTCCGGAGTCTGGAAGGGTACTCAAGATTGGAAGGATGAAAATAATTCAAAGGTCTTCTAGATCCCCGTGCAATGCCCGATAGAACCGCCGGTGTGCAGAGACTAAACAACAGCATTCACGAAGTCAGCATTCACCAGAGTGGCGCGTAGATCGATGTGCAATCTTATCTACTGCGAAGTGCAAAGGGAGTTGTCTGACACACAGAACTGAGCAAGTCGGAATACTCTCCATGTGCAAATGGACGACGCGTGCTTTGGATTCTGGATAAACAAATATATGTGCTTAATCGCGCCGATCTGAGGCCCTGAGGGTACCTGTAAACTAGAGCACGGATCTGAGGGTATCGGGTTAAACAATCAGAAACGGTTTTTGATACATATTATTTTGGGAGGTATCTTCAAGTGGCTTTGATTCATGTTTATACAAGCGGATCTATGGAAAACTGTGGTTTAATTTTCAGGATTTCTATAGGAACTCTAACACTGATTTCGGTTTTGTTAAATAAATTAGCTCTTTTAGTTTTATATTAATCTAAAAATAAATCGTAAACATGGTTAATAGGTTGTAGGATGAATTAAATAAGTCTACATATGATCTAGACAGGTCTACAAAGCTAGACAAAATCATAGCATCTAACATACTATCATAACTATTATAGATAAATAAAACACAATAGCCAGTATGGAAGACATGGTATTAGATGAGAGTACGTATGTTTTCTTCTGGATCAGGTAGAGTAGACGGCGACAACGTTCAACACTATTACGTTATTGACAATGGCAGGTACTACCAACTCGACGTAGAGGAAGACGAGCCATGCCGATGAGCTTGACGAAGATGAGTAAGCAATCGAGCAGTCATGTAGAGTGCTTCCCAAAAACTTTATTCGCCCTCTCCTGATGCAGAATCGAAGACAATTCCGAAGACCTGCTCTCTCGTTCGCCAGTGCGCGCGAATGATCGAAATGGAGAAGTCTTGACGTTGCAACAGTAGAGAGATGCAAAATCATAGTCAAATGTGTTATATAATCTACGGCGACACCTGTACATATTCATTGGGGTATCACTATGGTTGAGTGTCCCGCAACCAAATCGGTTTCCATATCAAAACGTATTGGACATGCAACAAAAAGAAAAGTGTAAAAGAAAGTCATGCCCCATGCCTAGCCCGGCCTGATGAGACAAGACGTATGTGTGTGTTCTTCCCTTCTCTCATTCACACACTTATAAGAGATGATAGAGCAATCAAACTCATAAGTTGTAGTCCCTCCACCTTCATTAGCAATGTGACACTAAACTTTTATACTCCCACCACTCATAAATAAGACTTTGATATTTACTAGAAATTGTTATGAATATAAATGGGCCACGCATATAGAAGTCCAGCATGTTTGCCTGCATGTGTACCAATACTAGCGCAGCGACGTGGATTACCTAAGCAGTAAAGTTAAAAAAAATCATGTGTTTCTAGATCCTCCAATCACCTATTACTTATTCACACCTTATATATTACAGTCGATTCAACATTTAGTTACACCTCATCTACTCTAGAGTTACAGCCCGTTTTTGGTGTAATATCTTCAAACACTAATAGTCTATAAACAAACATTCGTGTGTTGCAATCCCTATACAATACCTGGTTTTCCCGGCAAGAGCAAGTTTGTGGTCAAAACTGGACACTAGCCTTAGTTCCTACAGGTAATAAATCGGGTCTTATTAGCTATCTCTCTAAAACACCCAACTGTTATATAAACATTCCCATAATTTTTTGAAATCTTGTTATATCATTCATCTCTCTTGTTTTCTACTCAAATGAAATATATATTTTGATCGTCAATTTTCTATTTAGTCCAAAAGGCGTGCTGAGTAGGGAATTCGTTTCTCAAATAAAATATCTTGATAAAGCCCAAAAGCCAGGCGTGCTGAGTAGGGAATATAAGATAATGTGCAAAATAGTGGTACAGTGGGTGCCTCTCTGATGCTTGATCTGAAATTAAAATGAAGCATTTATGATCAGTCTAAAGATATCAAACTATACTTACGAGACTTACTAATTTTTAGGTGATTGAAAATTTGAGTAAATTTCAATCACCACTTTGAATTATTGAATTTAGATCTAATGGTTTATAATTATTATATAAATAATATTATAAAAAAATAAGAATACAAAGTAACAAACCATTCACCGAAAGATTTCAGTCGATTAAAGATTAGAAAATATATATACTTATAGATTGATTTTAGAAATTAGAGCATATCACTGGTGGTAAGTTGTTTGACAAGCGAACCCGCTTGGGCTTTCAGTCGTAGAAGATGAAGCAAAACATAGAGCTTGATGCGGGCTGGCAGGACTTGGAGCTATATGATATTGCAAGCAGTCACGTGATCCGTTTAAAATACGATATCACGTCACACATTCACATGCGGTATATTTAACGTCAATTACTCATCGCAGTCCGCCGATGGTTCAAGCCTTGCCACAGACGCTATCCCACCTTCTTGATTAATGGTTGCAAAAGGTGGCAATTTGACTCAACATCAGCATATGCGCACATGCTTTATTAGAAACTTCACATTTTCCTCTGAGAAATGAAGCAAAGATCAAACACAGATTCAACGAGCGGAACATCAAACACATGTGCAACAACAACAACATTTAAAACATTAACTATCACAAAAAGGCCCAATAACAACGCAACCTAAATCTCCGCGACGGTTAAAAAAAATGCCGCTACAACCAAAAAATCAATTTTAATGGTGGTCTGCTTAATCACATGCCACTATTATTCATTTTAGCAGTGACTCACTTAATCACCCGCCGCTATTGTTCATTTTAGCAGAGACCACGTTACAGTCCGCGGCTACGGAGATAGCCCAAGACCCAGTATCCCTTACCCTATATAAATGAAACCCTAACCTCCCTCCCCCCATCCCCTCTCTAACCCATGCGCCGCCCACCTCTGTCTCCCTCCCTCCCTCCCTTCCCCACCGCCCCTGCCCTCCTCTCACCTCCCTCTCCCTCCCTCCCTTCCTCTCTCCTCCCCCGCCCTTGCCTCTCTCTCCGTCTGGCTGTTGGCACTCCCTAAGTACCCCTTTTATATGTGAATATAACCCTAATTAGAGCATAATTGATACCAATTTAGGCCATTTACCTGTGATTTTACCTATATATTTGTATATGCGTTGTTTTGAAGCTTTATTGCAGAAACAGGTGAAGTTAGTGATTAAAGTGATGCTAGAAGAGGACAGGAGTCCAGAAGCGATGAAAAAACACTTAAGAAGACCAGTGCGCCAATCGGTACAACCCATGTGCCGATCGACGCAAGGGTGTTTTGGCCCACAGAAGTGACCGAGGCCCATTTCACATATTTTATGGAAGTTTATCTGTGCAAGACGCTTGAGGATATTTGCCTAGAAGATTTATAGAACTTCAAGATCTCGACGTGCAGTAGAAGACTTTATCTTGAAGGAAAAGGCCCACATGGCAGCTGTGGAAGACAGAGGAACCGACTCGGAAGAGAATCCAGAGAAGACACGGCTTACGCCGATCGGCGCAATCCTGCGCCGATCGGCGCGACTGCCTTATTTGCTAGAAACCGAATCCTTTACGAGTAGAACCCTTATATATACTTGTAAACCCCGTCCGCAGAAGACAAGAAGGTGTCGGAGGGACAACAGATCCGTGAGTTAGAGCCACCGGGGTTCGCCCCGTTAGAAAAGATCTCTAGTTGAGTTTCAAGAATCACTGGTGTAAGAGTTTATCCATCAAGGTAGGCCATCTCGGCGATGATGAATCTTACTTTATGTATCTCAAGGATAATCGAATATATTGATGATGGTTTTGGTGATTTGTCTATCTTGATTCTGTAATCCTGCATGTGCTTATTCTAATTGCTTAGTTCTAGGCTAAGTAGGTCAATATTATCTTGATCATGGTGATCAGGATAATATCCGGACATTGTATTGATTATGGTTGCTTGATGATGCTAGTAGTGTAGTTTAGCGGTGACAGCACTAAACCTGTACAGCACTACTGGATAGTTGAGTAGGGTAAGATACTCGCGTGATTAAGGGTTTCCTCTCGGCAACGATAAATCGGGAGCCGCTCGGAAAGCAGGGTGGTCTTATTCATTATAGATATTCATTGATCCATGTAATTACCATTATGATGCTATTTGATTAGACTTTCTGGTTATGATCTCACTAGTAGACATTTGGCTACTCACTTAACAGCTTAGGCTTACAAGGTATCTGGCGCACTTTGGCTTAGATTCGTCGTGTGCCGATCGGCTCTATTCTAGTGTGCCAATCAGCTGAACCCTGCGCTGATCAGCGCAACAACAGATTTGCTATCTGGTGCACTTTTACGCTGGCCAGTCTCCTCTCATGCAACTCGAACTCGACAGTAGCCTTGACTAGATCTTTTACTGTTAACTTTGTTTAATAATCCCTAAGGTCCCAATGGATACGATAAACCTTGGAATACTCATTTTAAGGGAAAAAGTGCTACAATATACACCGTCCTCTTACGGTATATAAGTGGGTGCATAGTAACGACTAATAAACTTCCTTTTTCTGGCACCGTTGCCAGGGACCATAGCAGGTTTTTAAACATTATTTGATGTATTAGTGTTTAGTCATTGTGCTTTACTTGTCTCTTTAGTACATATATTCTGTTAAGTGAAACTAACAGGTATGGACGGTTCTAAGTCAAACAAACCCTCTAATTACATCGATGATCCAGAATGGCTCTTTCGCAAGAAGAGAACAGCGGAGAAGAAAAGCAAGTCACTTGGAGATTTAGCTGGAGAAGCAGTCCGTGCCAACCCTCAAGTATTATTCACAGTTGCAGATCTAGAAGGAGAGGAGATGGCAGAGTTACCCTTGGTTAATCGCGTCAAGCCTCAATTGACTAATGTTGTCAAGACAGATTTCTAAGAAGCTCAAGATCAGAATCCATATCAACTGGAGAGATATGTTGGATTAGTGGCGCAACAACCGTTAACAGGTTTGGAGGATCCCAATCACCATTTGCAGCACTTCCTTGAAGTTTGCAGTACATTCAAGATAACGGGATTGACCGTAGATCAAGCACGTGTGTGTCTGTTCTCCTTCTCTCTAGTTGGACACCCTAAGCAATGGTACAATGGATTGGAAAACATAGTAAAAATTGTGTGGGACACCTTAGCAGCTGCATTCTTAGCCAAATACTTCCCTCCTGATAAGACTCACACTATGAAGAATAAGATTCTTGGATATATGAGAATGTTGATGAGAGCATTGGAGAAGCATGGGAAAGATACAATGAATATACTGATGCATGCCCTCATCATGGTCTAACGGTTGGAGAAGTTGTCGAGAGATTCTACATGGGACTGAATATTCTATCTCGTCAACACTTAGATGCTTCAGCTGCGGGTTCGTTCATGTCGAATACTCCCATCCAAGCTAAGGAATTGATCAAGTTGCTAGTTGAAAATCAATCATGGGATACTGAGAGAAGTTCAAGAAATTTACAACTTTCAAAAGGAGTGGCAAAGAGTGTGATTGAGAGGACTCATGAAGACTTGGTTATGGATCACTCGATGCTATTCAAAGAAGGTTGGGTAATAATCATCATATCCCGAAGGAAGAGCCGCTCAAGCTAGCGGAATCATGCTCCACTTGTAGTGAGTGTGGAGAATTTAGACATGTGTAGAAAGATTGCCCTGAAGAGATGAAGATGCTAGAATATATAAAGAATAGTGGATGGAAGCCCCAACTTCAGCAGCAAAGAAGTTCTTTCTCTTCTAGTTCGTCCATGCAAAATTCGATCTCACTTCGTCTCCAATGTCATGAGTTCTTCCAAGCTCAAGATAAGATCAACAAGGACAACCAAGCTAAATTCAAGGAGATTGACCGTATCCTTGGGGGAATTAATGTCAAGGTGATAGAGATTGGGAGCTCTAATGAGCAGATTTTGAAGCATACCAAGATTATGGAGCAACATATGTGATAGTTATCACAAGCCATTCAAGATAACAAGGGGGCTATTCCTGATAATACGATGTCTACAGAACAGTTGAAAGCAATAGCTACACGATCAAGAAAGCAAAAAAAAGATCCAGAGCACTCTGCGGGCGCAAAGAAGACCCGCGCCGATCGTCTCACACCTAGCACCGATCGGCGCAATGGTACTGTAGGCACCGATCGGCTCACTGAGGGCTCCGAACGGCGCGAGGAGGATATTGACCTCTCTAGTCTGAAAAAGGGCATGGAAACAGAGGAGCATGGCCCTGCCATGTTCCTGGATACTCAACTGCTGACCAAGACAGAAAGAGCGCGGCAACATGACGAGCAATTCGCAAGGTTCGTGGATATTATGAAAAAGCTTTGCATCAATGTCCCTTTTGTTGATGCTATTTAAGTATCTATCTATGCCAAGTACATCAAGGACATGATGCAAAATAAGAAATCCCTGGTTTCTGAGGAGGTTGTGAAGGCTACTAAGGAACTTACGACGGCAATCAATGATGTTACACTTGAGATGAAACCCGATCCTGGATCACCAAGCATCAAATGCATAATTGGAATAAGGATATTTGATAGGTGTTTGTGCGATCTTGGAGCATGTGTAAGTGTTATGCCCCATCATATATTCATAAGTCTCAATTTGCCTGAATTGGAGCCTACGAATATGTGTTTGGAGTTAGCTGATCAATCCGTACGCTTCCCTGATGGAATTGCTGAGGATGTGCCTGTTCAAAGTGGAGATCACATCGTCCCCGTCGATTTTATTGTACTTCATATGGATAAAAGGACGAGGACCCCATTGATCTTAGGCAGACCCTTCATGAGGATAACAAAAGCAAGTATTAATGTTGGGAGTGGCGAGATAAGCTTTGATGTAGGTGGGACTCCCTACTCTTTCAAATTCCGTCCAAAAGGAGAAGAGTGTCGTGTTGTTGATGAAGTGAAGAGATACAAGACACCGTGACAACGTGGCGTCGAGAGTAATTAGAGGGAATGTATGGATAGGTCATCCGAGGTATATGAGCAATAGAGATGAGAAAACCTTGTAGTGTCACGGCCTCACATCCCGCAACGTGACACTAAGGATTGATTGTTTCCGGGGAGGTCAAGCTCTTTGAACTCTAAATAACTAGAGCACTCTTGGGAGGCAACCCAATGATCGTGAGATTTAGAAGTTGTTTAGTGCTTATGAGAGGGCAACCTATTTTATTTAGTTAATTAATGCTGGCCAGGAGGGCAACCCGGTATTTGTAATTTGCTTGCTTGTAACAAAAACAATCTCCCAAATAAAAGAAATAAAAAAAGTGTGTGCTTAATTTTTGCGTGCTCTTATGTTATCTGTTTATTTGTGCAAAATTTGGGTATATACATACTGTAGACTAACAACGCAGGAATATAAAAAGAAAAAAACCAAAAATAGGAAGGAACAAAGCTCACGCCGATCGGCGCACTACGGAGCCGATTGACGTACTATTGCCCAGGTCAGGACAGAAGCTGACGACGCCCAGAATTGAAGGGATGCTAAAAGGCAACCAATACAATAATTTTCAGAGATGGAGCTATTTTTAAGGTAATAAAAAATCTTTTTGAATAAATTTTTGTGTGCAAAATAGTTGCCAATTACACAGGACAGGACAAAGAGCAACATCTAGCAAAGAAGCAAGGGTCCAGGAGCGAAAATGGATGTCGCACCGATCGGCGCGGTCACCAGATGGGCCCCTCTATGTGTTTCAATGCTACACGAATATTGGGAAAGCGGAAAATTAGGTGAAAGAAATGAACACGAGGCATCAGGATCAGTGCCAGACCAAAAGACAAGTTGCAAGGGACTTGCGTTGTTCGGCGCCCTCTTGCGCCAATCGGCGCACTAACCCAAGCGGTTTCCAAATGGGCGACAGAGGCAGCAGGCGTTGATTTTGAGAGACATGTGTGATTTCTATGCAAGTGTTAAGTGCAGAGGAGGCAAGGAATTGACCGAAAGCTGAAAAGAGACGGCGTGCCGATCTTCGCAGGCCGGCGCCGGTTGGCGCAGTCAATCGATGCATTGGGATTCTGTGCTATTCTCCTGCTAACTGACATGATGTATCAGGAAGCGATGAAGGAAGGGAATCAAGCGCCAGATCGGTAAGGGCATTCAAAATTTAGACAGAGCCGATCGGCGTGCTCCCAAATTTTAAAACTTTTTGACAGTTCCTTCTCCTCGAAGTTTCCCACAATATAAATGGGAGGCCATGCGCCCCCAGTTCGGCACACCATCCCGGTAATCTCTCCACCTTCCCCACTACCCACGATCTCGCACACGTTCCGCATTCCTTGCAGATGGATCGCATTCACTCCTCCGTCGGCATGTTGGGCAAGAGGCTGCGCCAGGGAAGTAGTTCCAGCGGCAGCATTGAGGCAAGCGGTGACTCCTCAGCGAGGGGGAGCTCCGTGGCTCGTGACAACATGTTGGTGGGTGGTGCATCCACTGGCTCGGTGATGGTAGCTTATGAGATCCGTGCCTATCACTCTGTCTCCGACGCGCCTCTTCCAGCGGGGCGTGCTACGAGGAGCCAAACAGCGGTAAGCCGTGGGGTTCCCAGATCACCACCACCGCCAGCATTCGTGCCGCGCATGGTGGAGGAGGGATTCACCCTCCTGAGCGTGGAGGAACAAGAGCACTACCTTGCGGTGAGGGGAAGGTTCGTCCCCAACTTCGACTTGGATGAGACCTTCCTCACCTCAATCGGCATGTGGGAGGACATAAGGAGGATGCTCAACAACCTCGGCTTGGTGGACTTCCACCAACTTCCCATGGACTACAACCTCGACGTCGTCACCGAGGTTGCCTCTATGATGAGGATCGACACCAATGACTACGACGATGAGGCAATCAACTTCCACATCCGTGACGTCAGCTACACCGTGACCATGGAGGCGACGGCTCAAGGCTTCGGCTTCGACGCCAACACCAACATCGCCGACATCTTGGGACATGAGCAGTTGGACTCTTTTTGGAGGCGTCTCTCGTTCGTGGAGGAGATGAAGCACGGCAACATCCGCAACCCGACTATTCAAGTCTTCCATCGGTGGTTGGCGGCGTGCACATGCGACAAGGTCAACTCTAGTAACGTTACCGATGCGGACTTGCGGTGGCTGTTCAACGCCATCGTGAGCCCGTCTCACTACAACCCCACAACATCCGCAACCCGACCATTCAAGTCTTCCATCGGTGGTTGGCGGCGCGCACGTGCGACAAGGTCGACTCCAGCAACGTTACCGATGCGGACTTGCGGTGGCTCTTCAATGCCACCGTGAGCTCGTCTCACTACAACCCCACATCGGTGATGGTGCGGGGTTGGTTTGACAAGAGGGGTAAGGCAAGCAAGAAGATGGCCTTTGGGGCCTATCTTCAGCGTCTAGCAGCCCTCGTCTGCAACGGCAACAGACAGGGAGGACGGGACGACAAGTGGGAGTGCGCGACGGAGATCGGCGAGAACATGACTCGTGGCAATATTGTCATGGGGAGTGTTCATGCGGGTTTCCATGTCGGCGGCACCAACATCAGGCTCCCGTGTGTGGAACTAGGAGTTTTTCTCCCTCGTAAGCTGGAGGGAGAAAACTGGCTTGAGGAAGGCCTCCTGGAGGGGGGCCAAATTTCCAAGTACCGCCGTGGGCGGGTTAGACCATCGGCGACATCTGCAGCAGCCGACGACAGTTGGGACTCCTGGGGGTCACGCCAAGAGCCTCAGCACTACTAGCCATGATGGAGCGACGCGGCGGGCGGATCACAGCCCTCTACGCCGACGGCAGGCGACGCGCTGTTCGGCGCTCCCTATTTTAGCGCGGGTATCGACTACCGGTACCAAAGGCGCGTACCTATGGTGCTGCCTGTGCCCGGTGTAGATTTCTTCATGCCCATGCTGGGGTACCTGGACAACAACATGCACTACATCAAGGGCGTTGAGGACGCCTCGTCCCAATGGAGGAGCAACCATGTATTCGAGTTTCAATCTTAATATAATGGTGGCGGTTATGCTCTTTTAAGAGAATTGAATTACTTATTCTTTCTTGAAAAATATCATTGAAGACCAAATAATGTTGAGCATTGAATAAAATTCGAACTTACACTTAATAATTATTCAGCAAATATGTCTTATATGGAGCAATTCTGAGTACCCATGTGCTTCATTTGCATTGTCCAATTCGTGATGATAACTTAGTACCAATCTTTTATAAATAAATTTTTATGTTGTAAACTATGGAATTTATTGTTTTCGAGATTCATACCTATCAATGCCATATTTTGAGCAATACTCATGAGCCTTTGATATGTAGATAAACATTAAACTGATGGTTGAGTTTGGTTAGAATTTAATTCTTGTTGGTATGAACTTTACTAAGATGGCCAAATCTTTGTGTATCTTTTTGTAGCCTTGAATTACTCATGCAAAAAATTCAATTCCACTGAGTATTCCACCATAAACCCAAAATGTCTTGTTGAGTATTATTCCTTGACCACATTCTATATTTCTGGCTTTATTTTAAGCCAGGAGAATCAAATACCAACAAATGCTGGTGAGTTCAGGTTAAGAGCCGATCAGCGCACTCTGAGCCGACCGGCGCAGTAGAGAGAAAAAAACAAGAGAGAAAAGCTCTGCTGTTTGCTAAGGAACTAGCAAAATTTTAAGTGTGTGTGTGTGTGGGGGGGGGGGGGGATGGTATATGACATGCTTATTCTCGAAATTCATTCGAATATAGCCATGAATCATTCCAACCTTGTGCAATCTGACAAAGGGAGTTCCTTTTTCTTCAAAGATCAAATCCTTGCTATGCACATGTCCACATATCCAAAGTTTGAGTCCTCTCCTAAATTTTTCTTTCTGAAATGGCCATCTTGTTAAGTTTCTATAATTCCAGTAAAGAATAATCTCCTGGCTTTACAATATATTGTTGATTTATGTTTGCAATGAATTACCGCACCAAGCTACTCATATAAGCTTTACACAAATATTATTTGATCATTATAATGTAGATATAGGTTGAGTGATTTGAAAGATGAGTTGTTGCTTTGGATTATTTGGAAGATAGATTCTTTATGTTCACAACAATCTTTTAAGTGATTTTCATGTGTGGAAAAGTTATAATTTGTGAGTTGGACATGATCCTTTGCTTTGGGGAGAAACTTTAAAGCCCAATGCCCATATTTGAACTATTTTGCTAATACCAATATAAAATACACCACAATAGAACAATGCTCAACATTTGCTGATTTGAGATATCTTTTATGTTAGAGAGAGTATGTTCTTTAATTTTTCTTTCTTTTACTTTACTTGGGACGAGCAAAGGTTTAAGTGTGGGGAAACTGTTCGCACTCCCTAAGTGTCTCTTTTATATGTGAATATAACCCAATTAGAGCATAATTAATACCAATTTAGGTTATTTACCTACAATTTTGCCTAAATATTTGTATATGCGTTGTTTTGGAGCTTTATTGCAGAAACAAGTGAAATTGGTGATTAAAGTGATGCAGGAAGAGGACAGGAGTCCAGAAGCGATGAAAAAGCACTAAAGAAGCCCAGTGCGCCGATCGGTGCAACCCATGCGCCGATCGGCGCAAGGGTGTTTTGGCCCATAGAAGTGACCGAGGCCCATTCCACATGTTTTATGAAAGTTTATCTGCGCAAGACGCTTGAAGATATTTGCGTAGAAGATTTATGGAACTTCAAGATCTTGACGTGCAGTACAAGACTTTATCTCGAAGGAAAAGGCCCAAATGGCAGCCGTGGAAGATAGAGGAACTGACTCGGAAGAGAAACCAGAGAAGACACAGCTTACGCCGATTGGCGCAATCCTATGTCGATCAGCGCAACTGCCTTATTTGCTAGAAACAGAGTCCTTTACGAGTAGAACCCTTATATATACTTGTAAACCCCGGCCGTAGAAGACAAGAAGGCATCGGAGGGACAACAAATTCGTGAGTTAGATCCACCGGGGTTCGCCCCGTTAGATTAGATCTCTAGTTGAGTTTCAAGAACCATTGGTGTAAGAGTTGATCCATCAAGGTAGGCCATCTCGACGGTGATGAATCTTACTCTATGTATCTCAAGGATAATCAAATATGTTGATGATGGTTTTACTGATTTGTCTATCTTGATTCTGTAATCATGCATGTGCTTATTCCATTTGCTTAGTTCTAGGCTAAGTAGATCAATATTAACTTGATCATGGTGATCAGGATAATATTCGGACATTGTATTGATTATGGTTGCTTGATGATGCTAGTAGTATAGTTTAGCGGTGATAGCACTAAACCTGCGCAACACTTCTGGATAGTTGAGTAGGGTAAGATACTCGCGTGATTAAGGATTTTCTCTCGGCAACGATAAATCAGGAGCCGCTCGGAAAGCAGGCTGGTCTTATTCATTATAGATTTTCACTGATTTATATAATTACCATTATGATGCTATTTGATTAGACTTTCTGGTTATGATCTCACTAGTAGACATTTGGCTACTCACTTAACAGCTTATGCTTACAAGGTATCTGGCGCACTTTGGCTTAGATTCGTTCGTGTGCCGATCGGCTCTACTCCAGCGCCGATCGATGCAATGAGAGAATTGGTAGTGTGTCGATCGGCTCAACCCTACGCTGATCGATGCAATGACAAATTTGTTGTCTTGTGCACCTTTGCGCTGGCCAGTCTCCTCTCATGCAACTCATACTCGACAGTAGTCTTGACAAGATCTTTTACTATTAACTTTGTTTAATAATCCCTAAGGTCCCAGTGGATACGATAAATCTTGGAATACTCATTTTAAACAAAAAAGTACTACAATGTACACCGTCCTTTTGTGGTATATAAGTGGGTGCATAGTAACGACCAACACTGGCGTGCGCCCGATGCCTCTCTCCTCTGCATCTGTGGCCCCTCTCCTCCGACGGCCGCATGTGCGACCCCTCTCCTCTGGTGGCTCGCGCCCGGCGCCCCTCATCCTCTGGTGGCCGTGCGCGCTGCAGATCTGGAGGCAACGCTCCTCCTCTGTGATGGCCGCGCGTGGGGCCCCTCTCCTCCAATGGTCTCTCTCCTCTAGCGGCCATGTGTACGACCCCTCTCCTCCAGCGGCCCATGCCTGGAACCCCTAGTGGCTCATGCCTGACAACCCTCCTCCTCCGGCGGCCACACGCGAGGCGTATTTGGAGGTGTCGATACTCCTCCTCCTCCGGCTCTACCTCTCGATGGCAGCAGGATCCGACTCTCCCTCGACCTGGATAGGCAACCTTTGCCTCTTTAGTGACACCCTCCCGGGTGACACCTAGCGGCCTCTTCCGATGACGGTGCCCTCCCCCATCACGGATCTGGCCTTGGCCCGCTAAATCCGGCCATGGGGATGATGGCACCGGTGGGGTACCATTTTTTTTATTTTCTCCGGTTGAAGGGTAGCAGCGGGTGAAGATGTCACCCGCCGCTACTAATGTTTTTTTAGCTCTGGTATGTTTAGATCTCAGATTATCTGCCGTCATTGCCCATGATTTTTAGTTGTGATTCACGAGCAGCGGTTCAGCCGACAGGCCGCTATAGTAGTTTTTTACCTGCCTCTAAAGGCCGATTTTGTTGTAGTGATTGAGACGTTTGCCACACAAGGGTTATATGTCATGTTTATGAGGTGCTTGATGTATGATGGCACTAGCTGAGTTCAAGAAAGTACCAGTTTAATTTTGTCATGTTTATGATGTCTACATTAAGATCTCGAGGTGCCATCAAGAAAGTACCAGTTTAATTTTGTTGGTTGTGGCTGATACCTTGGGCCTTCTTAAGATCACTAAAAGAAAAAAAAATTACACTAGGAATGGCAAATATTTCTCTAACTACATTTTAATATACTTCGGAAGCAAAAGGGCTCTTAGTTTAATGGTTTAAGGCTTTCGAGTAGCACTCTAGTGACCCGGGTTTGACTCTTGGAGTGAATTTACGTGGTCTGGTTAAAAAAATCCACTTGTCCTGACTCTACTTAATAGAATTGATACAATACTCGTACCAACAAGTTGCAATTTCTTTTCTGAAAGCTCATCTCTAAATAACTCTGAGGTTAAGCGTGCTTGGCCTAGAGCGAAGGGTGACCGACCGGGAAGTTATTCTCGAGTGCGCACAAGTGAGGAAGGCGTGGATTTGAAGGCAAAAGAAGAGAAAAACAAACATATCGCCTTGCTCACAAAATCGGCCAAGCTTGAATCAAAACTTGAAGCCTTGTAGAAAAAAACAGACAAAATTCAGGTAGCTCTTGAAGCGAAAAACAAGGAAATAGCCAATGCTTAAATTGCCTTGCTTGGGTTCCACAAAAGGTATTGGAGAAAAATGACATCACTTCATCGGCTTATATCCAAGCTCTCAATTTGTGGGATGTTGTTTCGAACATACCTGGATCCACCGACGAAGATGCCTACATCATCATTGAAGTCGATCAACTCCGAACACACGCCATCAACATCATCGACATCTATTACCCTCCGGACTAGATGTAGGTTGCACTACTTTGTAATGAGCAAGACTATGTTTTGTAATATTTTTTGAACTAAGGGTGATATCCTTCTTATTGGCCATCTAAAGTCGATGTTCTATCATTGGTCGTATATATCTTCACCTTTCAATTTTTTGTACTAGGGTGATACTTAGAATATCGACCGTGGTCAAACATACGAGATCATGAACCGATCCAGACACTGTGATGATACTTCTTCAAATATTTTCCATTAATTGTCTTGCCAAACTCTTCCCCATCTAACTCTTTTATGAAATAAGCATTGCCTGCCTATTGGTTGTAGTTACGCACCCACTTATATACTACAAGAGGATGGTGTACAATTACAACCTATTTTCACTCAGCGTATTCCAAGGTTTAATCGAATCCATAGTGAGCAAATGAGACCTTCACTATTATTTAATTTACTAACTAAAGTATTACAAGAGAGTGAATTTGTGAAATGATGGAAACTGAATTAACACAAAGAGCTAAGGGTCTGATCAAGGTTATGGAAGTATTCCCTCCCATGGTTTAGGTAACTAGCATGCAACTCATACTTATAGATTCATTGAACGATTTTAGTATTCTACAAGACATGGTGATTCCGCTCACTCTGACCCTATCCGATAGGAGCTAATCATTCCCTACTAGTTTCTCGCACCATGTGATCATCATAACACAACCAGACACCTAGCAATGCTAATAGGTTTATATATGGGATCATGCACAATCTCATATGAAGTAAGTTCATCATCACACATAGACTAGTCACACCGACCGGATTTACAAGTGTTGAAGAGTTTACATAGTTAGATTTTCCTAATCTACGGAAGAGTCATGAAGACTGCTCACTCATGCTACCGAGATCCATGAACATGGTTCGGTAAGAAGAGAGAATACAATGAGAGATGCACAAGTGTCGATCAACATGGTGACAGGTGTGTCACTGACGAGTACATAGGAAACACTACCACAAAAAAGCCCTTTAGCGGCGTAATAAAAATTGGCATAGTGACATTTTCAAAAAGAACCGCTGCTATAGTGGTAAGATTATTTTTAGCGGCAGTTGATAAAGTAATCCGCCTCTAAAAATCGATTTTTTAGGGTGGATCACTTTATGAACCGCTGCTAAAAATGACGATCATTTTTAGAGGCGGACCAAATTGTGGGCCACCGCTATGAATAGAGCCCACTTAAAAACTGGTCCATTTAGTTTAGAAAAATAGAAACCCTAACCAGCAACCTTACTCCCCGCCCTACAACCGTCGCCTCCCACTTCTCTTTCTCGGCCGCTGCCCCCACTTCTCTCTCTCTCTCTCTCTCTCTCTCTCTCTCTCTCTCTCTCTCTCTCTCTCTCCACCAGAGCCGAGAGGAAGGTTGACGACCGCCTCTCTGTTCGGATCCACGGTGCTGCAGGTTGGGAAGAGGAGGAGCATGACGATGTGGGGTGGCCGGCCTCCTCTGAATCCATGGCACGTCGGGCCGGGAGGAAGGGCGGCGACCTCCTCTCCAGCTGGATCCACGACGTGTGGAGCTGGCGGTGCGAGGCTCCCTCCTCCCTTTTCAGCGGGTGGTGTGAAAATAGGCGGAGTGCGGCTACGTGGGCCAGACGGCCTCCTCCGATCGCACGGGGCTGGGAGGAGGGGTGGCGACCTTCTCTCCAGTCAAATCCACGGCGCGCGAGACCGACGGCGTAAGCGAGGACGCTGATGGGTGACGGGCCAAGTGCACCAACATGGAGGTGGGCCCTCCTCCCCTTCCCGGCGTGCGACACTCCCCTCCTCCCCGTCCTCAATGAAGGAGCCCCCTTCTCGGCATGGATCTGTTCGGGCCGCATATGGATCTAGCCATGGTGGGGGCGGGCCTAGCAAACGGGCCAGGGTGGGGCGGGGTGAGTGTTTTTTTAATTTTTTTTTGTCACCCACCGCTATAGTAGGTTTCCACCGGCAGGGTGTTTGTCCCACAGATTACCCATTGAAATAAAGTTGTTTTTTTAGCTGTGCTGGCATAGCAGCCGTTTGGTAGATCCGCCGTTGTTATGCATTTTAGGCCGCCGCTATAGGCCTTTGTAATAGCGAAAGGAAACCTGATTACCTCTGTGTTGTAGGGACCTTGCAGTCGTGAGGAACGTGTGACCCTATACCTTTTCATCATAGCATCACCCACTACTGAATCACACATCCATCAGATCGATCATGACAAAGGTAGAGGGTGACCGAAAGCGAGCATCGCCCTAGCTAAGAGCCAATTTCGTGTTAAGTACGTGTGTGGAATATATTTTAGTTTTTGCGGTATCTGTGATTTGTTTCTTGTTGATTGGCCCGAATTGATATGTTGTGTGCTTCTTGGATACCTCAGCCTTTTTTTCCCCGAAGAAGCAAAGGGAATCTCATTGCGGAGATAAGAAGCAACCAGATGCACATGCATGCAACACGGATTTAATGTCTAGGCAGTTTAGAAATAAGGCTTCTCTACTACCTAATAAATGTGAGCCAGTCTTCTTAGCCATTTCTAATCTATCATTAATCCGTCCTTAATCTATTGTTAATCCCATCCGTTAATCCTTAATCCTCTGACGCCTCTAACCGTGACCATGCCTCTCGACCCCCGTTTGTAACTCCCACCCCGTCCACGCCTCTCCAATGTTTCCTTGCACTCCAACCCACCCTGGTCGACGGCGCCCCCTCCTCCTCCCCCGGCCGATGATGCCTGCTCCTCCTCCCCGGGGCGATGGCGCTCATTCCTCCTCCCCCGACAACCCCCTCCTCTTCTCCCTAACTGCACTTAGGTTTCAGGCGGTTGGCAGCATGGCTGGGTGGCCCGTGCCCTGACTACACTTAGAGTAACGGCGCTACTGGGCGGCCTGTACCTGGCGAGGCAGTGGTGCTTCTCGATGTTGCGGCAGGGGAGGCGGCAACATGGATGGGCGACACGTGCCCTAGGAGCCGACAACGCAGCATCATGGTAGGCAAGGCGGCGGTGCGGCTGGACGTCGCGACAGGCTGATGCATCACCCGATTTCTCCCTTCCTCTATTGCCACCACCCACGAGGGGCCCCTTGGTTGTTATGTGCAACCATGGGCATTCCAAGTGCAGCGGCGCCACTCAAAATTAGTATGTATGCCATATAGTTTGCTTGATTATAGTCGTAAAATAGTATCTGCTTGCCAGTTAAATTCAACATTGTTTGCAGTCTCAGTTGCTGAGAGAAAAATAGTGGCTTGGGACAGCAGACATTGAAGTTGAGTTGTTGCTAGCTAGACTGGTAGAGTGCAAGTCTGATAAAACTAGTTGACTGAGATGACACCCATAGGTATTGTACAAAAGCCCTCAATGGGCATGATTTCAGTATTGTCATACCCATATCCAGGATATACTGGGTTTTCGTAGCAATCCTTGGATCAGTAGTTGGTACACATATACAAATGATACAAAAGACAATACAACAATCTTTATTAAGTCCACATAGGGACAATAGAGTCATACAAGTGTTAGATTACAAGCCAGGAGGTGGTCATGCCATCCTCAAAATAAAGAAAACAACACACAAACTTTATTGAAGTCCATAGGCAACTCAAGCATAGGACGCGACCTATTTGTCAAACTCCACGGGTGCTTCTTCTTCTTCTTCTCCTTCTTCTGATTAATTAATTTAAAGGAAGGGTGAGTACATAAGGTACTCCGTAAATCCTACCTCTAGCAAGGGTATATACATGCGTCTGGGTAGTGGTCAAGGAATAGATTGAGTTTTTAGAGTTTTACAAAACCACGGGGGATTTTTGAGTGAGAAAAAAATAATTTATATCTTTTAGTTGGTTGGACCTGGGGGATATTACAATCGATCCTGATAGTCCATATTTTAGTTGAGCCTTCCGACACATGGTCATAACGACTTTGGCACACCTTGCCAACACCATCCACCAAAACACGGGTCGCACTACACCCACTCACACATCAAGGACATCTTAAGAGCCCAATAATTTGGTGTGTCATAACCAGTGATATCGGACATCCGAATGATTTAGACATTAACTCTGTAGAGCTTAGTGCGTTGTACCCACATGCTATATGCTCTTAGCAACGGATTACATAACACTTCCACTTCACCTGGGCACGCCCACAAGCCCACCACAGATCTCAGAGGTTCGATGACTATGACACACGCGTCATATCACCATTCACCATATATTCTTGCCAAGTACTTGACTTATCACCACTTGCACCAAAACCAATCCCTAAGTCCGTTCCTATTTCACCGGGTGACACTTTCTTCCTGCATAACTATAAGCTTCATGACCATTGATGATTGGATCCCCGAGGTATGAATGTTTTGATGATTAATGACAACTATAAAAATGTGGGCTAATATCTACATGAGTGTTGTCTATGCAGATATCATCTCTAAACTCTACTACATGTCCTTTTGATGATGATGGTTGCCTTGGCGATGGATGACAATGACCACAAGCATGGAGGCTTGATGAGCTTGATGGAGTCCAAAGGTTTATGGAGATGGATCAAGGCTAAGGACAAGCTATGGAGCAAGTGTTTGCAAGACTTGTCTATTTGTTAAGGCTTTGAGTCCATAGGAAAAACCAGACTATCAAGAGGGTCTAGGTTATGTCTGTTAGGTCATGCTAGTCGGTAATGTATGTGGATGCTCAGTAAAATCACAAGCACTAGGTGATAGTGGAGAAGTGTAACGATCATGATCATTGAAGTCACCTTGAGGTATGATGTTTTGGTGATGAATGATAAACATGAGATGTGACTAATGTCTTCACGAGTGTTGTTCGTGTAGGAAACCTTTTCTACTCTATGATGATTGTTGACGGTTGCCTTAGCGATTGATGACAATGATCACAAGCATGTCTAGTCGCTTGATGAGCTTGATGGAGTCCAAGGGTTGTTGGAGATGGATCAAAGCTAAGGACAAGCTATGAAGCAAGTGTTAAGAACACTTATCTAGTTGTTAGGGCTTTGTGTCCATAAGAAAAACTAGACTATTAAGGGGCTCTAGGTTATTTCTCTTAGGTCATGTCTAGTCGGTGATGTGCATGAATGCTAAGGGAAATCATAGGCACTAGGTGATAGTGGAGAAGCCAAGGAGCTGTTTAGAGAAGCCGGGAAACAAAGTTGAGCGAGGACGAGGAGTTTTAGCTTCTGGACGAAGTGACCGGACAGAGGGGTCAGAGGTGAACAGACTGTTCGGTCACTAAGAGGTTTTGTCTGGGACTTGCAGCGGGCAACACATAGGGTAGAGAGGAAGCAGCGCCGAGAAAGTTTCTGGACTGGAGAGAGAAACTGACCGAATGGTCCGGTTAGCTGACCGGACGGTCTGGTCAGTTCAGAGGAGTTGTCTAGACAGTGCAGCCAATGGTTCTAGGAACCGGTTTGGCAGTGACCGGACAGTCCGGTCATTGGGTCCAAAAAGGCAACTTCGTGGAGCACCGACTAGTTAGAGGTTGGAAGCCTATATAACTTCGTTGCTTGGGTCTTGGAGACCTCTCTTGGCTAGTGGAATACCTGAGAGCATTTGGTAAGGTCCAAGAGAAAAAGAGGAGAGCACTAGGAGGAGATATTGCACATCTTGAGAGTGCTAGTGAGAGTAACTTGAGCATCTTGCACATCTAAGGCTAGGGTGTCGTTGAGAGTGTGATCTAAGTTGTTACTGTTGGTCTATGGTGACACCTAGACCGTTTAGGTGTGGGTGATTGAACCTATCGTGATTGATTGTGAAGGCCATCACATGTTTGTACACAATTTGAGCCCACCGGTGAAAGGGGCATCAATAGTGACCACCCATGTCGGCTCGGGGAGTCTAGCAAGTTCTCGAGGGAGGCGAGCTTGTGCCTTGGTGGCAGCGGTGACATGCACCATGTCTTCACTACGGGAGTGATTGCGGGCTCGTATGCGAGAACTCCACTTGGTGGCTGGAGAGACGGGGACTCCGGTGGGAGTGGTCGAACGAGGAGTAGGGGAAGACGCCATCCTTCTAAGACCTCGAGAAAAAATCATGAGCCAACTCTTACTCTACTCCTTACTTTGATGCATTACTTTTCGCATTTACATACCGTGTTATTCGTGCTTGTGTGCTTACCTTGCTCTAGATGATTGTCTTGTAGAATTGCATGAATAGGCATCTTTCTTGCTAGTTGTGCTTTAGCTTCGACCACTAGCATGTGTAGAAGTTGCATTGGCTTGTTTGCTCACCCTCGTATGTATTATGGTACTCATGATTGTTTGCTCTAGTTCTCTTGTAGCTTTGCATGAGTAGGTTCCTTTACTAGCTTGTTGTATGCTTTCATGTGTCTTTATTACTAGCTTGCATAGGAGTTGTATTGCCTTGTGTGATCCACTAGTATGCTTAGGTTGTTGTTCCTTTTCATAAGGCTTTTGTCTTGCTACTGTGATCATCACTAGAATTGTTATAGGAGTTGTTTGAGTGGTTGGTTTTGGAAATTGGCGAATTTTGTACATAGTGCAAGTTCCATATTCACCCCCCCCCCCCCCTAGTCACTCTGTCCATTCAAGAAGGCAAGGAGCTGTTCGGAGAAGCCGGGAAACAAAGTCAAGCGAGGATGAGAAGTTTAAGCTTCTGGACGAAGTGACCGGACAGAGGGGTTAGAGGAGTCTGGACTGTACGATCACTGGGAGATCAGAGAAGAGTTTGCAAGGAATCTGTCTGCGTGAAGATCAATAGAGACTAGACACTCCGGTCTATAGACCGGACTGTCCAGTCTATATGAAGATGGCGCAAGACAGAGAAGACGCAAAATCAGTGCTCTCTGGAATTGATGAACGTAGAGACCAGATGGTCCGGTCTACTAACTGAACGGTCCAGTCAGTGCAGGAAGTTAACTGTTCAGAGAGCCAACGGCTCTCGAGGAGCCGTTTCTGAGGAGACCAGACGGTCCATTCAAGGAGTGATCGGTCTGTACGCTCAGTTGGCCCAAAAAGATAATTTCATGGAGCAACGGCTAAATGAAGGTTGGAAGCCTATATAACTTTGTTGTTGGGGTCTTGGAGACCTCTCTTGGCTAGTGGAATACCTATGAGCATTTGGTAAGCGCCAAGAGGAAGAGAGAGGAGCATTAGGAGAGGATATTGGATATCTTGAGAGTGCTAGAGAGAGTAACTTGAGCATCTATACACATCTAAGGGCATCTATACACATCTAAGGCTAGGGTGTTCTTGAGTGTGTGATCTAGGTTGTTACTCTTGGTCTTGGTGAGATCTAGACCGGTTAGGTGTCGGTGATCGAGCCTATCGTAATCTGTTGTGAAGGTCGTTACACGTTTGTTCCCGGTTTGAGCCCGCCGGTGAAAGGGGTATCGCTAGCTAGTGAGTGCTCGTGTTGGCTTGGGGAGTCCGGCATGTTGTCGAGGGAGGTGAGCTTGTGCCTTGGTGGCAGTGGTGACGTAACCATGTCTTCACACCAGGAGTGATTGCGGGCTCGTGTGCGAGAACTCCACTTGGAGGTGGGAGGGACCGGCACTCCGGCGGAAGTGGTCTAATGAGGATTAGGGGAAGGCGTCATCCTTTCGAGACCTTGGAAAAAAATTATTAGCATTCCTTGACCCCTCTTTACTATTTCACAATTGTGCGCTCTAGTAACTAGGTTGACTTGTGGCTTGTATAGGCTAGTGTGTTTAGCTTCCGCATTTGCACTCATCATGAACACTAGTATGTGTAGGATCTTGACCTACTAGAATTGCTTAGGTTGCAACGATTGCTAGGATCTAATGGTTTGAAATTGAAGTATTCGGATTTGTGGTCGGTTTACCGATTCACCCCCCCCCCTCTTGGTACGCCTTCGGCCCTTACAGTTACCCAGGTTCCACGTTATAAATAGTCTTGCCCATACAGATTATGTGGTTGTACTAAAAGTATCACCAAGTTGGCATCTTTTCCTAAGCAGCAGGGCGAGCACTCATCCACAATAGGTGGATCTACATTGAAGACACCATCACCAAGTTACTCTACACCAGTACTAAGGAGTCTCGCCCACGACCAAGTCTATCCCACCCAGCTTCACCTTAACACAATTGGTTTAACACCCATCCGTTCGCACGCACACCACCAAATATATTTTCACACATTTTATAAATCTTGGTAGTGTAGGAGTATGGTGATATTCATCACAAATCCTAAGCGTATACTAGCAAGGGTGGCATCATCATTAGCAAAGCTATTGATAACTTCCTTGATATATCAAGGTAGTGGGGTAACAATTACGGCCAATCAAGGATCTGACATTCATATCTTATATAGGCGATAGGAACGCTAGTTTTCACACAAGTGGGTTTTAACTAAGCATTTATGAAAATAACAAGGAATGATCCATACAAGAAGTAGGCTCTAAGATGGGTGCATTTTCGGAGTAATAGGAGCAATCATGATCAAGGAATAGATAGAGCTTGCCTCCTATCCTGTCCATGAAGTCTTCCTCGTAGACTAGGTCCTCGGGCTCCTGCTCTTGGTTCTCTTCGTCTGTAGATCACGAACTACGTGTAAGCTATCGTGACATAAAATGACACAAAAAACCAAGAGAAAGCCAAATGGTGAGAAAACCATATGTTATGGGACTAGGTGAAGGGTTCCATGGAGGTTCAAGACAACAATTCCAACGGCGCAAGAATCGCTCGAATCGGAGTTACGATTTGAAAACTAGGGTTTTTGGAAGATCTAGGGGCCTATCTATAATTTACAAAATATTTTGAGGGTCTTTCTGTAATACAAAAAATATCAGAGGCTTGGTTGTAAAAAGGTAGGGGATAACATATAATTACAGAAAAGTTGGGGTACTTTTCTATAAACATATATTAGGCTAAAACAGAATTATCCTAAAGCTCAGGGGGCTAAATGTAAAATTACAGGATTCTAGTGTTTTCCCTATTTCCTAGGATTTATTTTTGTATATAAAATATGGTGGAATAGATCCACATGTTCCATGGACCGTGGATTAGAGGTGGACCACGAGTCCACGGTGGACTTGGTCAATGTGGGCGGTAGACCACGTGATGTGATGTGAACAAGAGTTCCCAATCTTTTGAAAGGTTCTGGATATGTTAATTTGTTCGGAGGCGACACACAAATCGATCCGGCTTAAGAACAACATGTTCAGAGCCCTGCAATTGTAGTATGACGTCTCCTCTGGTTATCAACTATCCAATAATAATTGACCTCGCCGAGAAGGCTAATCCCTGTCTGTGAATCAAGAACACAAGCAAGAACAAAGAAGAATGCAACACAATTGTAGATGTATGATTAAACTCACGAAGTTGGGGTCTCACAAACCGATGAAACGGCAAAACTGTTATGATTAGCATAACCTAAGCAAAACACCAACCCTAATGGTGTGGTGGCGGCTGTATATAAATACCCTAGGGTCGTGCAAGACCCTCTGGACGCGTCCCTAATTGGGCTCAACTGGATACAAAGCCCAAAACAGGCGACGCAACACTGAAACAGATTCTGTACCCTTTTTTGTTTCGACGATTCCTGATGACTCCAGATGAATTTTGACATGAAACTGATGGCATTAGAAAGGTCCTCTTCTTATCTTTCCGTGTATATGTAGAACGTCCAAATTTGAGTCTGTATGCGTCCTGAGCATCCATTTAGTGCAGACTGGTACTGGGCCCTAAAACAGACTCGAATTCGGTTTTGGTTGGGCCTCCACCTTTGCTTCCACGTCCTTGTTGGTCCTCCACGTCTCCAAGTCTTTCTCCCATCATCTCCTGGTCCTCTCATGGTTCCTAATTACAATATAATTATTAGATAGGAAACCATTCTCAAAAGTGACATATGATAAAGAACGTAGGAATGAGCTCACCTCTAAATTTAGTCATCGTGCACAAGCTCTAGTCATTGGACCTTGCAAGTACAGAATTCGAGGAGTGTTGCATGTATCCGTAGGAGTGATGTCCTCATCGTGATGGATGACTCTGGTTTAATGTTGGCGAAGGGGTATGCCACAATCTAATCTGAGTCGTTGGTGGCTTGATGGAAGGCGACGAGGAGGGTAGCGACAGCATGCGGCGGTCGGAGCTGAGCGAGGCGGCGGCGCCTTGGCTGGCAACTCCAGAGCTCGCCATAGGGCGCTCCCGTGGCCTAGGCTCTACACGGTTGGGCTCTAGAGGGTGCGGGGGAGTCCCCGTGTCCACCTAGGGAGAACGCGAGGCAGGGGAAGTGCTAGGGTAGGCTCTCGGCCGAGAGGCTGGCTCGGTGTGGCGAGAGTGGAGAGAGAGAGGTGGGGAGGAAGGGGTCGGGCACTTGCCTGAGACGATTGTGAGCGACGTTAAGGTGTTAAGCGAGAGAGTGGCTCATTTACAGGCGGAGGAGCGGTGCGCGCGGTGGCTGCATGGTACGGCGCTCGCAAGCGAGCATCAAAGGGGTAATGGTGGTGCAGCGGCACAGGGTGGTGCATCGCTGCCTTACGCGCAATGGCTAGACAACGATGGCAAGGAGGCGTCAAATCGAGCAGACGAGCAGGGCGAGGTCATCTCGACGGTTGGTGTGGTGGCGTCACGGCGTGGATTAAACCGAGCTGTAGCGGGGTAGGCATGAAGGGTAATTGACGTCGCGACGAGGCAATGATAGGTCTCATCGCGGGGTACAGGGAGAGCTCGATGTCACCTTGAGTCAGTGCGATATGTTGGTGGCGACGGCGTCGAGTGGCAACGGGGTGGTGGCGCACGATGGAGAGGAAGAAGGCGTCCGCGGGAAGGGGGGCTGGGCCAAGCGGGGAAATGGGCCGGGGAACGGGCGACGGTCCGAGCGGGCGTGCAGGTGAGGGAGAGCAGAGCTGGGTCGAGGGATCAGAAAACAAGGAAGGCGGCCCAGAGAGGGAGAAGGGTTTTGGGTTTTCAAATTCTGGTTTTTCTCCAAACAAACGAATTTCAAAGGGAAGATTCATATAAAATCCAAAGAAGGAAAAGAAGTCAATCACTTACCATGTTCCAAATTTTAGAATTTTAAAATTAGTTTTAGTCTATGTCTAATTAAACCTTAAATTTTTCCTCTCTACTTGGAAATAGTTTTTCCTGAAGTAATAAAATAATTTTTTGAGGTGTATTTTGAGTGGCCAATTTTTTTTTTAGGGTCTCACAAGTACTGTTTTCGGTGCAAACAAACTCAGGTTATGGTTGAAACCCCAAATTCCAACTTTTAGGATATAACCTCACTATGAAGTTGAGCATTATATGCAATTTTTTATGGATTTTTCGCATTGTGAAGTTTTGATGTTTTGTTCTGAATTAGGCCAATAAGTATCGGTTACAAGCAATACAATTTATTTGGTTCACAAGTCAGTCATACACGCCATATATTGGCCCAATTCAGAACAAAACTGGAATTATAATTGGCAAAAGTTTTCAGAAGTATGACACTGCATGTCTTTCAGAATGGACGGAGGCTTTATTTAATTTCTTCCGCCTTCACAAACGCTCACACTCGTCTTTAGTCTTTAGTTGCAACATACTACGGGGACGAAATATGGTTGAATTTAGAGGTTTTTGGCTCGGCTTAATTATGTGATTATACTAGCAGCGGCCTATCTTCCTCGAGTGTACAACAACAGACAGTGACCCAGACACATGCTAGAAGCTTAGAGTTCCTTCGATCTTGCATGTATAGTGATTCAACCTTAATTATCACGATAAATATATCAACTGAATATATATAGATTGTATTATGCTATACTGAAGTATGTACTGATCATGACACAACAATAATTGTTTTATAAAAAATCATTCTTGTAAAATTACAGGGATGGATCATCATTTGTCTATGATTATTTGTCCAGCAGTTGTGTGAGTGTGGCCATATTAGATATACTATAGTTCAAAAATGCTCTGGACATATGCTTTGCCTATATTAGAGGGTAGATGAATTTTCTTCTGAAGTAGAGTACCTAACGAGAGGCACACGCAGAGACGGAGCTTCAGTGAAAACAGAGGGAGTTGGCCTTCCTAATTTATGTGTAGCTATCAAGAAACATCACTTTATAACTTCCTAAGTAGCACTTATGATCGAATTCTCAAGTCCATACATTTTTAATGCAGCTAAAATGATCAAAAGGCAGTCTCTTTTCAGAGTTGTGACAGTTACTTCACATTTTCAGGTCTTGTTTCCTCCATCTTGCAGGTGTGTTATTAGTGACCAGTGAATCCAGTTGAAGAAATGCTGGCAATCAACATTTTTCTGCTAACATTATTGTATTTCAGGAATGCAATTAACTATCAATGAAGTGCTGCAACTTCATGAACACCAGATGTTACAAAGGGAGTTTTGTTTATTTCTCCTTATTATCTTGACTGTTCATGAACACTATTTCTCCTTTGGCATCAAGAAGGCTAGCTAGCAAATTTTTCTTTATATAAGAAAGTCTACTTTTTACCCTGTTGTGGTTGTGATTTTATTGTAGTATTTGTTTGTTGAACTGCAGAGTGCGGACAAATGATGATGGGAACTACGATATTGGTCCAGTGACGTCTGCCTCTAAGGCTTTGCTATTCATGGAGACGGGTTTCAGTGTGGTTTTGAAAGCCCTGAAAGCAAATGGTAAATACTAACTCACTTTTTCTGATTTGTTATGGCGGCAACATTTTCTTCAGTCAACATTCTAACGGGACACTGGGTCAAAAACACGGAATCGTTACTTGGACTTACACACCTTTCAAGTTTCTATCATTGTACTTGATTTTGGTTATTTTTTTCCCAAAAAGCTATTTTGTGTGGTGGGAAACAGAGGATTTTTTTCCAAGTGCTATTTTGACTGAAAGTTGTAGCCTTCGTTCATTCTGTAATTACTGATCTTTTTGCAAGTGCTGCTGGTGCTGTTGTTGTCCATCTGACTTGGCATTGGCGATGATGATTTTGAGAAGATGTTGGCCCCTGGTTCTGGTAAATCTGGTGACAAGTTTCTGATAATGACGCAGTGGCAAAGGCCACTAGCCAGAGTGCTCCCAAAAGACAGTGTTCGATCCCTGGTGCCAGTATGCCACACCCGCTCAGGAGTCTCCCTTGGGTGTTCATCTTAAAAAAAAAACTGCTACGCATGCCTTAGTCTGCCTAGAGAAAAAAACAAGCAGGTCGTTTGCTTTTTTCAAGGTTGCATAAATAGCGCCTATAGAACTCACTGGGCACCGACTGGTTTTGTTGGTGTCATGTATACATGTAAATAGCCTATGCACAAATTCTCCAAATAGTACACTGTCCACTTTTTCCATAGACTGATCCAACTGAAGTACAAAAGCTACTCTGAAACCAGATGAAGGGCCTAAGATTTGTCCAATTGTTATTTCTGACATTTGTATCATCAATTCTAAAGAGATCCATCTTAAGTGTATCTTTTGTCCCATGATCTTCTGCATCTTAGCGTTTAGTAGAATTCAACATCCATGTGGTTGTGATCAAATAGGATACTTTGATGAAATTTTCATAGAAGTCAACATCCATGTGGTCCTATTCTGTAGAGGATTGAGAAATGTGTCAGGTCCTGTCCATAGCTATTGATCTCACAAGCGCCAGTGTGGAGTATTGGGATATTTTTATGCTTCATTATATACTCCGTCATGTGTAGTTTTTAAGTTGTCCATAGATTAAACCGAGACGTATGCGGACAGATGGCCAGAAACTTCAGAGTTTTGATTATGGCTTTATTAAACTATTAGTTTAGGACTTGTTAATTTTTAGCTGATTAAAAGTTTAGGCAACTTTTAATCACCACTTTGAGCCATGAATCTAGATTCAATGATTTATAATTATTATATAGATAATTTAATAAAAGAAAAATCAAAACACAAAGTAACAAATCATCAACTGAAAGCTTTCAGTCAATTGAAAGCTAGGAAATGTGATTAGTTTATCTTTTTTGACTAATGAGGGTAATGCAGTAAGGTTCATAATAAAGATATGTAAATAATTTGTGTCACGAGTTTTGTTTCCAAAAAACATGATATTTTTATTTGAATGAATAGAACTTTCTCTTTGAATGAATAAAACTTATTTGTTTGATTGTGGACTGAAGTTTATATACGTTGTACATTAGATGTAAGCTTTTTACGCCCATAGATAAGACTCATGAGTCCAGAAGGATTTTGGAAGCTCCATGTATGGACCTGCTATGCTCCCAAAGTACCAGAAGCATACTCCAAAACAAATTGGTACTTTGGGAGCATACTCCAAAACTTCAGACAGTGTCAGCTAAAGCACAATCCGTGATTCTTACTTGCTTTCTATGGAACATTTGGAAATGCAGAAATAAGAAAATTTTCTATCATCAAGCTGAGTCCAATCTCGCCATCATCAAAAGATGTCGTGAAGACCATATCTTATGGTCTCATCGCTGTCACCAAGAACAAGACCGTGTCTTCTGCTACACAATGGAGTAACAATTTGATCGCCTAGACTTTCCTTCTTTTTATTTTATTTTCCTCCGCTGAAATCCTGAGGTTTCTCATGTAATTCTATGTAATTTTTGTAGCAGTCTATACGCTGCTATCTATGCAATAAAAGTTCAGGGATTTACCCACAAGTGTTTGCCGTAGTTCTCTTTAAATCCAAATTGGTACTTGCTTTTGTTTTTCTACAGTTTCTGCTGTTCATCAATCATACCGGAGACAAAACAAACAGAAGTTTCAGCGCATGGCACAGAACAGTCCAAAGATCTATGTCTATGTCACTACCCCAGGAAAGTTTTTTCCTGACGGAAAAATCCGTCAGGGAATGCATAAAACCCGTCAGGGCATGCCTACCCTAACGGTCACCCTGGCGTTTTTTAGGCACGTAGTCTCTGCATGCGGAGTGCACAGCTTCATGTTGCACCCTGAGAATAGTTCCACGCGCTCTGCAATAAGATATAGCCCGAGGGTCCGTCCAGGCCAAACATCTCAGCTCTGGTTAACTGGCAGCTATTTGTATACCAGGAGGTTCCTAGTACAATGCATGCCGAGTTGCTCTCTCTTTTTTTTTTTTTTGCCACATAAACTTTGTCATGCGTTAGCTACAAATGTTCCAGATAGCTGGTTCTTCTGTGCTAGGTGACAAGATTTCAAGTACCTTGCAATCCTAGCCAAAAAACTGTGTTCCTGTAAGGCTGTAATATTGACTGTACATATGTAAGGTCATGGTAATTGGTAGTCATACCTTGTGAAGTTTCAGTTAAGGGACAGTGGGACACGCATGGATCGGATCATCAGTACTGATTCCATCCCTAAAGAATCCTCTTTCAAAGTGGATGTCTACCCTGTCAACCTCTCTCTCTCTCTCTCGTGGAGCACGCCAAGGTGATCATGCATCTACGGCACGTCATGCAAGGAAATAAGACGATATCACAAGGAACGAGAGCGATGTGAGAAGGTAGAACCATCGCACGCAGTCGCAGGTCCAGTTTCCATTGCCGGCAACGCAGCAAATGCAACACAGTTAGTTTTGTACTGATGAGGACAACGCGTGCGAGCGACGGCGCACCTTCCACCACATGTTTAAGTTGCAGCCAAAGCCAGTAACAGTGCTTTCCTCGATCGTACCGATGCGCGAATCCACATGAGACTCTCCTGATTGAGAACGTCGTTTTAGCCAGCGCGCATGGCAGAGTAGTACCATCGGCACGGCACGCAGGGCCACGAGAGTGTGCCCGTCATCATCTTCGTCAACGATGTGCAGTGTGATGTGCTACGGCGGCGACCATGATACATGATACGTGAAAGCGGTATCTGTTCATATCCTCGCGCTCACAGCTACGTGTGTGGACGTCGGTGACAGATTGATAGGCTAAGGCTTTCTTTTCAAGAAAACATATTTTCCCGATCTCAAAAGCCATATGGGGTAGGTAGGGGCAGAGCTTGGAGGTATGTCATGTATGTCATGTAGGGATGCAAGTTTTGATTCAATGGGTCGGTAGGTCGGTCTAAAACTCCTAAAAATGAACTAACATTTTTTTTACCTTATAAAACTAGTATAACAAATAAACTAGAGATTGATACACAACTATCCAACGGGTCACAAACTTATATCCCTAATGCCATGGCATATCCTACATTTTGGTAAATATTAATACACATAGAGCGAGTATAAAAAGAATAATTTGTTAACTAAATTCATCACAATTACTAATTATAATGCATAAAGGCTTTGAATTCAATTTCTAACAATAGCATTTTTTTAAACTAATTTTTTATGACCTTAGCATACAAGTCTAGGTCGGTTGATATATATGGCAAAAAAGGGGCTTGTTTCATTGACACCGTGAGTAACAGGCCTGAAAAAAGTTGGTGCCTAAATGTTTGACCGACATTTTTTATGGTTGGTACCTGCCTCTTCTGGCAACGTTGCTTGGCTCC
Organism: Eleusine coracana subsp. coracana; assembly: GCA_032690845.1. Lineage (NCBI taxonomy): Eukaryota > Viridiplantae > Streptophyta > Magnoliopsida > Poales > Poaceae > Eleusine > Eleusine coracana. The sequence continues at coordinate 51,255,565 of CM064430.1, forward strand.
TCTAGTAACCTCAATGAATTTCATTAAAAGTTTAGTGACGCCGAGACGTTAACCATGCAACTTTCTTCTGTAAGCTCAATAAAGGCCAGTGCTCCTGCAGTCTGTAGTGCCGTAAAAAATAGAGCCTCCTCATTGCAGGACCCATCTAAATATATCCAACGACTGTCCATCAGAAAGATACTCCTCAGTATTTTAATTCTTAGAGTTCAGACAGGGATGATTGGTTGTTTTTAGTTCAATCTCCAATTGGAAACGTTAACAATATTCCTGACCTGAGTGAGTATTCTTAACGGGTTTATGCTTCAGCATCAACTTAGTTCCGTCTTTATAACGAAACAATTTCTTATATACTATTAGAATATATATTGTTCCCTCCATCGAATATATACATTTCCCTCATGTGTCATTGGTCACCAATTTTTAATACCTTCACCACTTACATTGTATTTTAGGAAAATCATATCAGCTAGCTAGGGAACAGGGTATATTTTTTGCTTTTTCCTGTTATTTTGATTTCACCTTTTCTTGATTTTTTTTATTGTTGTACAAACAAGTCGTTCTGGTTTTTTTTTTATAACATAATATAATCAGTTGGGTTTTTTTTCCCTCGTGTCACATAAAAAAAACTGCAAAATAATTAAGTGGTACATAAGGAATTTTCATGGATGTATTCACACTGTTGAGGGACACAGGAACGAGCTAGTTGTCGCGTGTATTTCACAATCCTATTTTTACTGTTCACGCGGGCGGGCTCTCTGGATCTGCTCGCGCGAGTGCGCCGCAGCTTAAGAAAGACAAACACACACGTACTTCACATGGATCTGGCTGTTAGTACATCGCTGGGCTTCAGTCTACCACTGGTCCACTGCCTTTATTTGCGTAGACACCACACCTTTTAAGCTATACACAGGAGGGCACTCCATGATCCTCACTAGCAGATGGACCTGCGGAGAGTCGAATCTGTTTTACTTATACATAGAAGTTGCCCAAATTCCGTTAAGGTGCTATCATAATTAATTCAAATCTCGGTACTACGGCCTAAATATGTGAATTACATGTAAAAAAAGAGATGTTTTACTATCTAAAATACTGGACAATATTTTTGACAAACTATTGACCAGTAGTTTGAGGATAGTTTCGTAATTACACCATAAATAAATAATTTTATACTTATTTTCATAATAGAAATCTAATCATACTGAATCATGAAAATATCAATTGATTTTTAGAAAAGTAAAACATCAATTATTTATTATGTTAGTAGGTTTATTATATTTATGACAATATAGAATAATTATTATAAATCTTGCACTTTCATTTTTCTTCAATATTACCCTTAAATTGATAAACTACTGGTTATTAGTTATGATTTTAGATTATCAAATCTAAATCATTAGATAATACTACTGGTCAATATAGTTTCTCAAAATTACTAGTCAGTATTTTGAATAATAAAACTCCTCGAAAAAAAGGTTGAGTTACCTTATAGAAAGGCCAACTAAAATTCATCATAGGACTTTTGAGGAAATAGCAAAAGTTAACTTGCACGTTAAGGAGGTTTGTGTATGTGTATCCATCTGCAAAAACTTTTGGTGTAGCGAAAAAGGCTAAGTAGCAAAACAGGAATGTTTGTAGGGATCATATATGCAAATCTGCGTCGTCCGATATAGCTCAGCTTCTCCACTGTCAAAGTGTCAAAACACCACGCAACGCTCAACCGCCACACTGGCTACCCAGAACTCTCCAACCTTCAGCCAACACTACCTCCGCCCACCATTGGTACCCACCACGCTTGTCAGTGGCGAGCTGCCATGTCCCTCGCCCATGCACTACCTCCGTCGTTCATATAGCTGCCTTCCCTCTAGTAGTTTCTATATTTGCAGGGAGGGAGGAGACAAATCATGAAGGAAATTCCAGAGACCTGAAGAGATCATAGGAGAGCACCGGTTTTAGATCGGAGGAGGAAGAACAGCGCATTAGACCCACTGTCAGTGACCCAATAAAAGTGGTGCACAAGAGCCGTCTTTAGCTCACGTTTGTGATTGTGATGGTGCAGCGATAGTCAAGGGGGGAGGGGAATATAAGGGGAAACAGGGTATAGCTTCGGGTAGAAAACAATCTAAATTTTAGCTGATTTATACTTCCGCAAAGGAACAAAACTAGGTGATAACTGATGAACATACACATGTCTTGTTATAAAAATTAATAAAAAAATATCTCTTATTTACACTTACACCTTAAATCAATTAAATTATTACATCATACTAAGGGTAAATATTTTTAGCTTAATAATATAAAAATTTATGTTTTTATTTAAACTTATATACATGTATTTTAAATAAGTTTTTATAAGGATAATAGGGGTACCTCTGTTAAAAACTCTAGACCCAAGGTTTAGTTCTTTCACTTCCTCACAACCAATATATTGTATCTATCCCTGAAAAACGTTATAAGTTCCCATGTCATTTGCATTAAAGAAAAAAAACTTGCATCAAACTGTACCAACTGAAATATTCATCACGAATCCTAATAGTTCTGTAGCACACATGTCTAAATCTACTTCTGTATGAGCAATTGGCATACACTAACAGCACTGGACACGTTTTTTATGCCCATGTATACTATTGACCTTTTAGTTACCATCTCTAATATGAACGAAGTGTCATCATATTTGTAGTGATGCTCTTTTATTCCTGCTTATTCCGACACCAATGAAAGATTATAAGTTTGGATCTCTATTGTATTATTTGGCCAAGGTTTTATTCTATCACTTCCTTAAAACCAATGTATTGTGTCTATATCTTAAAAGTGTCTGACTCTACTAATTGAAATGTTCAACATGAATCATGATAGATATGTTGCACACATGTCTACACCTTCTTTATCATAATTAATTGGTATACTAAGTTGCACTCAACGCACGCATATGTCTCTTGTGACTTCACTGAACTTTTAGTTACCATCTCTAGCATGAATCAAGTTTCAAAGGATATTTATTTTCTTATTCTATCTAGTCATGAGCATCATGGAGCAATGTATCTATTAAATATGGATCCATCTAACATTTTTTTCTTAGTCATGGCTGGTTGGGTGGATTGCATAACATTGTGCGATATCATGGATGACAACAATAGACTCATCCAAGACAACGAAAGAGATGTTTGTGTGGATGACACAACCACCACAATCCATGATGATGCGTAGACAATGAAGCAGTCTCTCGTCCGCTACAACTGTAGTAGCATATGGATGACCCATTAGGCATGATTAGAAAAGAACCAAGAATGGTGGTTGCATATCGATAGGGAAGTGATCCATGATTTAACTAATGGCTGCTACGTTCTATTTGATAGACACAATTCATGATGATGTGAGAATGACAGAGATATTTTAAATTGTTATGATGACAATGAAATCCTTAACCCATAGTGATTTAGTGGGCATGATTTATTATAGTCTCTAATTATGACAATCCTAATAATAATCTTCAATTACCAAACACACAATAATAACTACAATATGTGACGATGCGAAGATGATGGCATTTTTTATCGATTTACAAAGACCACATAATTTGATTGGTTTTGTAGCGTTATTTCTTGTGAATGTAGTAGTGTTTTATTTAGAGAGAGATGGGTGAACATGGAACTTTTAATAATAATTTTACAAATATTTAATTCTAATTTATTTATAATAACAATGCTGGATATTTTAATAACTTGATTTAGAAAGGCATAAAATTTCACTGGTTTCGTAGTCTTTTCTGCTTGTGAATCATGTTGTTTTATTAAGAGAGAGAGAGAGAGAGAGAGAGAGGAAGAAAAGAGATGGGGTGCACATGACAATTTTACAAATACTTAACTACAATTTATTTATAATGGCATGGTGGATAATTTAATAACTTTTTAAGGGTACTTAAGTCTAATATATTTCAAAAAGGTAGTGGTGGATAAATTAATAACTTAATCAAGGGTATTTTAGTCTAATTTTTTGTAATGTCGGTGATGGGTAAATTTTTCTTTTTATTTTCTCTGATTAATGCGAGAATTTCTAGGTTTTGAGACCGAACATGGTGGCTCCTTTAGTTGGTCAAATATTTATATAATAAAGATGTGGTGCACCTGACACTTTTACAAATAATTAATTATAATTTTTTATAGTGGCATGGTGAGTAATTTAATAACTTTCTTAAGGGTATTTAAGTCTAATATTTCATAATGGTAGTGGTGGGTAATTTAATAACTTAATCAAGGGTATTTCAGTTTAATTTTCAGAATGGCAGTGGTGGGTAAATTATTTTTCTTATTTTCTCCGATTAATGTGAGAATTTCTAGATTTTAAGAGCGAAAGTGGTGGCTCCTTTCATTGGTTAAATATTTATATACTAGATTTGTTTTTAAATAATTGGAAATAGTACCCAACTTTAGCCTAGACATGAGGTTACAGCCAGCGAACGATTATTACATAGTTGCAACACTATCATGTGCACACCACATAGTTTGGAGACGAACATTATTACAAGAAAATCCTATTGCTAAAACGCCAACCATAGTGTGCAAAGATCCGCATGCTCAACACCTCCAACCGTTGAAAGGCATGCTTCATTATATCACAGTCCTCCTCATTCTTTTGCAATTGCGCCTAGAAGCATAGCCAGTAAGTTCCTCTGTGTAGAAACTGCAAAAAAGGTTTTGATGGGTGTTTTGTCAAAAGCAACATTATTCCTAGTCAACCAGATAACCCAACATAAAGCTGAAGCACTCACTAACAGGATCTTTTTTTAGGTTTTTTGGAGTTCCCTGAGCCCACCCGTGAAACATGTCTCACATTATGTGGTGCATGAAGACCAAAACAAATGAATACCCTTCGCCATAAAAACAAGTGTTGTATATATTCATCTTTATGACAAAAACAACATCGCTTACTTTCACCCCAGTTGGGACAAGCCAAATTGTATTTAGTTAGTACAACCCCTTTTAGCATATACCACATATATATTTGTAAACTTTTAAGGGCATTTTTAGACTCCATAAAGTTTTGTTTTGAACTATGCTACCATCATTCATAAGAATTGATTGAATAGTAAAAGAACCCGAATTGGTAATGTCTCATCTAAAGATGTCTTTACTGTTATTCAGATGAATATGTATTACTCTCACTACCAAATTATGCCATAGAGCTAAGTTTTGACCAACCAACGTCCTGCGATAGGAAATGTTAAGTGGTACTCTACTAAAAACATAAGTCACAGTAACAATTTTCCTTTGAACAATATTTTATAGCGTTGGATATTGATCTCTAAAAGTAAAGTTGTCTAACCGTTTGTCCTCCCAAAATCTTAGCATTTTATCATTGTTTAGTTGGAAGGAACCAAGACATAAAAATGTATCCTTAATTTTCATCAAACCAGATCAGAAATGTGAGTCTCCTGGCCTCCTTTCTACTTGTGTGATTGTCTAAGTTCTCAGATGTTTTCTTCAATGCATGCTCTATCATATACCATCTTCATTGATAAGTTTAAATAACTATTTACTCAACAAGCATTGGTTCTAAATATCTATATTTTTAATTGCTAACTCTCTCATATCTTTAGGTTGACATAGAATATCCCATCTAGCTAGGCGGTACTTCTTTTTGTGACCCTCGCCTTGCCGCGCAGCCAATAATCATTTGGCGCCACATATATGGTGCCAATTCGTTTCTGTTTTGTTGATGCACGTACACCATCGTTTAATAAACCAGAAACCGAGCACACGTGACTGCCGAGCTGTAGTGTTAGACAGGAAAGGTTTTGTATATATATATATATATATATATATATATATATATATATATATATATATATATATATATGCCCCCGTGACATCCGACTGTATTGGAGAACGTACAAATCTCTCCCCTCTCTGGTTGGCTCCGTACGTGCGGCATCATCTTTTCAAGAACAAGGTAACCGAAGCCAGCACCTAGAATAATCCCAACTTCAAATGCATCTCCAATGGCGCAACCCATAGCTCTCCCCTGGTTAGTAAGCAAGAGTACTCCTAATAAAACACGCCATTGTTGTGCATGCTTACAGACCCCATGTCTTCGTCGGTGGTCGCCGGCGGCGGCAGAGCTGCTTGCGAGGAAGAAGCTAATCTCAGGGAGCCGCTGCTCGCGAACGGCGACGGCGGCGCGCTGGCCACCGTCGTCGTGGCCAATGTGCACGGCGGCGGTGGAGGCAGCTTCAAGGCGAAGGGTGCTGTGAAGACGAAGGACGGGTACTGGGTGGACGACGTCCACAAGCCGGACGCGAGGTCATCGGCGGCAGACCTCGAGAGCGGCGGCGGGCGGCCACTGCTGTTCTCGAACAAGAAGGTCATGGCCAGCCTCTTGTACCCGTACAGGTGAGTGCACACGAGACACGACACACACTGCCAAGAGTAGTGTGGCATAACAATTCGTGTCAATCTTTTGCACTTGCACATCATTGAATCCAAATTCATTTACTTCTATTCTACTTTCTTCATATTTAAATTATCAGTTAATTTTTTTAGCTATGTTTGACTATTTATTTTATTTAAAAAATTAATTAAATATTTTGTTACAATTTGTTTTATCACTATAGAAAGTTGAAACCTATCATATATATATTTGATCAAGAAAAGAAGTCTTCACATTTACTCTCAAGGCCTAGAAATTCCTACGTTAAATGGAGAAAAAGAAAAATAAAAATTACCCACCACTGTCATTATGAAAAATTTCGACCAAAATACCCTTCTACATAATATTAAATTAGCCACCATTAACATTATATAAATTACTCACCATATTAATTATATATATATATATATATATATATATTTGATCAAGAAAAGGAGTCTCCACGTTCGCTCTCAAGGCCTAAAAATTCCCATGTTAATTGGAGAAAAAGAAAAAGAAAAATTATCCATCACTATCATTATGAAAAATTTAGACCAAAATACCCTTCCATATAATTTTAAACTACTCACCATTAACATGATGTAAATTACCCACCAATATTATTATAAAAATAAGAATACGAATTTCATACACCCGTCGGTAGCTACCGTACCCTATTCCACCTGCCATTAGATCAAAATGTGACGATCAGGGGGTGTAGCTACTCTACTAGAGGGATTGTAGCTATCCATCCTCTTCCACCTGCCAATGGATCAAAATCTAATGATCATTAAACGGGGTGTAGCTACTCCACTGGAGGGGGTATAACTATCCACGGGTGTATCCCGTTATTTCCGATAAAAATAATAGACTAAAATACCCTTCCATATATTTTTAAATTACTCACCATTATTTTTTTAAAATAATAAAGAAAAATCCTAAATCAGTTTGGGATAATATATGCATAATATCCATATATGACTTTGGAAAATTAATCTATTTAGAGAACAAACGGGAACAAACATGTGTTGTGGTAGCAACACATTAACGTGGTTATTGGGAAAAAACTCAAAAACAAAAATTATGGACACACGGCACATAAATATATGTGTCTTTGAAATAAATGTGTGTTCCGATTGTGGCAACACTATATCAACAACACATACGCATATTCCGATTTAGAGAATATTTTCTATGTGATTTTAGAAAAAAAAAATATTCATGAAAACATCCTACTTTCAATATATGAGACTTCTTGTATATCGACTCTCTACCAGGATATATCTATAGAACATGAATGCATTTTTCATTCATCAGAAAACATTAGAACCTCCATATGAGGGTTTCACCGAATAATCAAGCACATATATGTATATTAAAAATTATCTTGGATAATACTACATTGAATATATTATATAAATTTGAGTACTTCGATTATAATGTTATGGTAGTTGAATAGTTCTAGTTTATTACCTAAGCTTTGAATGAGTAGAGCCCACTCATCATAATAGTTTTTTTAATCATATCTAAATAGTTGATCGAATATTGATAATATTTATATTGATAATATTTTGAATAAAATGAATGGTGATCACTAGAGGGGGTGTAGCTACTCCACTAGAGGGGGTATAACTACTCACAGGTGTATCCAGTTGTTTTCAATAAAAATAATAGACTAAAATATCCTTCCATATAATTTTAAATTACTCACCATTATTTTTTTCAAAATAATAAAGAAAAATCCTAAACCAGTTTAGGATAATATATGCACGATATTCATATATGACTTTGAAAAATTAACCTATTTAGAGAACGAACGGGAACAAACATGTGTTGTGGTAGCAACACATTAACGTGGTTGTTGAAAAAATAAAATTAAAAAAGAAATCATGGACACACGGCACATAAATATATATGTCTTTGAAATAAATGTGTGTTTTGGTTATGGCAACAACATCTATATCAACAACACATACACATATACCGATTTAGAGAATATTTTCTACGTGATTTTAGAAAAAAAAAGTTTATGAATACATCATCCTACTTTCAATGCATGAGACTTCCTGTATATCGACTCTCTACTAGAATATATGCATAGAACATGGCTGCATTTTTTATTCATCAGAAAACATTACAACCTAGATATGAGGGTTCCACCGAATAATCAAGCATATATATGTACATTAAAAATTATGTTAGATAATACTACACTGAATATATCATATAAATTTGAGTACTTTGATTATAGTTATGGTAGTTGAATAGTTCTAGTTTATTACCTAAGCTTTGAATGAGTAGAGCCCAATCATCATAACAGTTTTTTTAATCATATCTAAATAATTGATCGAATATTAATAATATTAGGATAATATGTAAGACTAGCCGCACAAATATGCGGGTAGGTTGACTAGTTTTGTATATTTGAACAAATATTTTAAATAAAATAAATAGTGACCACTAGAGGGGGTGTAGCTACTCCACTAGAGGGGGTATAACTACCCACGGGTATACCTAGTTATTTCTGATAAAAATAGTAGACTAAAATACCCTTCTATATAATTTTAAATTACTCACCATTAATTTTTTCAAAATAATAAAGAAAAATCCTAAACCAGTTTGGGATAATATATGCACGATATCCATATATGACTTTGGAAAATTAACCTATTTTGAGAACGAACGGAAACAAATATGTGTTGTGGTAGCAGCACATTAACGTGGTTGTTGAAAACAAAATTAAAAAAAATCATGGACACATAGCACATAAATATATGTGTCTTTGAAATAAATATGTGTTCTGGTTGTGGCAACAACATCTATATCAATAACACATACACATATACCGATTCAGAAAATATTTTCTATGTCTTGTTAGGAAAAAAAAATATTCATAAATACATCTTACTTTCAATGCATGAGACTTCCTGTATATTGACTCTCTATAAGGATATATATACATAGAACATGAGTGCATTTTTCATTCATCAAAAAACATTAGAACCTAGATATAAGGGTTCCACCGAATAATCAAGCACATATATGTACATTAAAAATTATGTTGGATAATACTATACTGAATATATCATATATATTTGAGCACTTCGATTATAATGTTATAGTAGTTGAATAGTTATGGTTTATTACCTAAGCTTAGCTTTGAATGAGTAGAGGCCACTCATCATAATAGTTTTTTAATCATATCTAAATAGTTGATCAAATATTCATAATATTTTTTATAATATTTAGGATAATATGTAAGACTAGCCGCACCAATATGCGGGTAGGTTGACTAGTTTTGTATATTTGAACAAATATTTTGAATAAAATAAATAGTGAAACATAGATAAAAAAATTAACTACATCAGCTCAACAGGCACTTGAAATAGCCGAAGCTAACTTGAGTAAAGCTGAGGGTACGAAAGAATTGGTTGAAGCAAAGCTACCTCTCAAACGGGCTAGGATACGAGTCGAGGCTATTAATTGGTAAAATCTGAAGGGACTACAAAGCTTTAAATTAATACTTTTCGTCATGATTGAGTTAATTGTTGACACGCCTTAGAGCATCTCCAGTGAGAGCTTTCAAATTAAGCCCCCTACTTCTACTTTTGAGAGTCGGGTCCTACTTTTGATCACCCAAAAAAAAATCTCAACTCCAGCAGCACTGATTATTTGACACCTCTCATTCCTCTCTGACCGCGGGACTCAGCTGTCAGCAAGTGAAAAACAGATCAGGGGAGTGAAGGCGATAGTGCAGCACCCCCCCCCCCCCCCCCCCCCCCCCCCGCCGGCTGCCGGCCACACGCCGTTGGTCGCATGCCTGCCACCAGTCGCACGCCACCCACACCGCTAGTTGCCCGCCACCTGCACGTCGCTGGTCGACCGCCCGCCGTCGACCACTCTCTTCCTCCGCTGCCGGCAAGGCCACCCGCCTCTCCTCCACGTGCCGTGACCGTCCGCCTCTCCTCCTCTGTCGGCAAGGCTGCCCGCCTTTCCTCCTCCACCGCCGTGGCGCTCGGCCCTGCGAGGCAGGTGGGTCCACTGCAGCCCCCGCCGGTCTCGCCGTCTGCCACCACCCCCGGCACACTCATTTCTCGACAAAGTGGGCGGGCCCGGCGCCACCGCTCACAATGGTATTCTTTGGTCTGGGGGAGAGAAAAGAGAGAGAGAGAGGTGAGAGGAGAGAGGAAGGAGTGGGTCTCGTGAAAAATGTGATTTCAGAAGATAAAAGAAAAAAGAAAAAAAATTGTGAGACATATCTTTGAGAAAGCTCCAAAACCTTTATGCGCAACAAAAGAATTTGAGAGGCCTTTTGAAATGACAGCCTATAGTAACTCAGTTAGAGTTGATTTTTTAGACTAAACTCTAAACAACTAGAGATGATCTTACTGTACGTTGCAACCAGAACAGGGTATTAATCATGATACGCCTGGTGGCCATCTTCCTGTTCATCGGGTGGCGCATCAAGCACCACAACTCGGACGTGATGTGGTTCTGGGCGGCCTCCGTGTCGGGCGACATCTGGTTCGCCTTCTCGTGGCTGCTCTACCAGCTGCCCAAGTACAACCCCATCAAGCGGACCCCCGACCTCGCCGCGCTCCGGCGGCACAACGACGACGACCTGCCCGACGGCGGCTCCATCCTCCCCGGCATCGACATCGTCGTCACCACCGCCGACCCCATCAGTGAGCCCGTGCTCTACACCATGAACTGCGTGCTCTCCATCCTCGCCGTCGACTACCCTGTCGACCGGTACACTTGCTACCTCGCCGATGACAGCGGTGCTCTGATTCTCTACGAGTCGCTTGTGGAGACGGCAGATTTTGCTGCTCTGTGGGTGCCGTTTTGCCGGAAGCATTCTGTGGAGCCGAGGGCACCGGAGAGCTATTTTGAGAAAGAGGGGATGATCTACACGGGAAGATCACCGAGCGAGTTCGTGAAGGATTATAGGCATGTGCAGAGGGAATATGAGAAGTTCAAGGTGAGGTTGGAGACGCTGCCTAGGATTATCGAGGAGAGGTCAGATGTGTATAAGGAAGGGAGTGCCAAAGCGACTTGGATGGCGAACGGGACGCAATGGCCAGGGACGTGGGTTGAGCCGGCAGAGCACCATAGGAAAGGACATCATGCTGGAATTGTTGAGGTACATCAGATTCGCACCTTCACATATTTCGAAGAGTTATTAGAACTTATATTATTTTTCGGGGAAACCTACAAATATATACAGTATATATAGTTGACGGTGTGTAAAAGCTAATACTGAAATTCATTCCTCCTCCGACAGATTGTGCAGGAGCATCCGAGCCTTAATAAGCCTCAGCAGGACCAAAAAAAGGCGAGCAACAATGTCACTCCACTCAACTTTGACGGCGTCGACGCGCGCCTCCCAATGCTCGTGTACGTGTCTCGCGAGAAGAGCCCAAGCTACGAGCACAACAAGAAGGCGGGCGCCCTGAACGCGCAGCTCCGCATCTCCGCGCTGCTCTCCAACGCGCCCTTCTTCATCAACTTCGACTGCGACCACTACATCAGCAACTCGCAGGCCCTGCGCGCAGCCATGTGCTTCTTTCTAGACCCAAGGGAAGGTGACAACACGGCCTTCGTCCAGTCCCCGCAGCGGTTCGAGAACGTCGACCCGACGGACCGGTACGGCAACCACAACCGGGTCTTCTTCGACGGGGTCATGTACGCCCTCAACGGCCTCCAAGGCCCGACCTACCTCGGCACGGGTTGCATGTTCCGCCGCCTCGCGCTGTACGGCGTCGACCCGCCTCGGTGGAGACCGGATGAGATCACGGTTGACAGTAACAGGTTCGGTAACTCCATGCCCTTCCTGAACTCGGTGTTGACAGCACTGAAACAGGAACGCCGCATCGCGCCACCGGAAATAGATGAGGCGTTCCGTGCCGAGATGACGATGGTTGTGTCATCTGCGTATGATCAAGGGACGGATTGGGGCAGAGGCACCGGGTACATTTACAACATTGCGACCGAGGACATTGTGACCGGGTACCGCATCCATGGGCAGGGGTGGCGGTCCATGTATTGCACCATGGAAGTGGATGCGTTCCGAGGCACCGCACCGATCAACCTAACTGAGCGCCTCTACCAGATTATCCGATGGTCTGGTGGATCTTTAGAGGTGTTCTTCTCCCCATACAACCCACTGTTCTCTGGCCGCCGGCTCCATCTGATCCAACGGGCAGCATACCTCAATTGCACCATCTACCCGGTCACGTCACTCTTCATCCTCCTCTACGCCTTCTGCCCAGCGATGTGGCTCATCCCGGATGAAATCCTCATCCAGAAACCCTTCACGAGGTACGTGGTGTACGTGATCATCATCGTCGCACTGATCCACATCATCGGCGCGCTTGAGATAAAGTGGGCGGGGGTGACATGGCGTGACTGGTGGCGCAACGAGCAGTTCTTCATGACGGCCTCGCTGAGCGCGTACCCGACGGCGCTGCTGCACATGGTGGTGAAGCCGCTCACCGGGAAGGGAATCCATTTCCGGGTGACCTCGAAGCAGACCACGACCGAGGACGACGACGACAAGTACGCCGACATGTACGAGATGCGGTGGGTGCCCATGCTGATCCCGGCGGCCGTGGTGCTCTTCTCCAACATCATGGCGATCGGCGTGGCGATGGGCAAGGCCGTCGTGTACGGCGGGACGTGGCCGCCGGAGCGGCGGGCGCACGCGGCGCTGGGCCTGCTGTTCAACGTGTGGATGATGGCCATGCTCCAGCCGTTCGCGCTGGCGGTCATGGGGAGGTGGAGCAAGCGGCCCGGAATCCTCCTCGTCCTGCTGCCGGTCGCCTTCGTCGTCGTCATGCTGGTGTACATTGGCGTTCATGCCTTACTTGTAAAGTTCCTTCCCTTCATTGTGATATAGGAAAATCGGTGCAATATCGTAACAAACTATATGATTTACAGATACGGTTGCAAATAAGGCAAACATCTTTTTTCTGGATAGTAACTTCAAATAATATATGAACTACATCAAACTTTGGTATTCTTAACGATTTTCATCTACATTTTTGGTATTCTAAGGAACAAAAATAAAACGTTGTGAAGGATAAAGTAGAGAAAGTATATTATTATGCGTTCATCCATATATGATGAATCATGCGGACTATTTCCTTCATATCTTCATGATGCTACAGTGTCCAAAACTGCAACAGGCACCCATCCCCCCCCCCCCCTCCCCTCCCACACCCACACACATTGTATAACTTAAAACGGGATTCATGCACCAGTTGATCTGCCCTGGCTTATATTGGTCGTACGGCTGGGTCGGCTGACCCAATTGTGCGTATAGCACTTCTCATATTAAAATCAATTATCTAACATATGAAAAACAGATCTAGGTGGCCTAAATCTGTGGCTATATATGTGAAATAGATATAGGTATGACCATGCTATCCGACTAAAGTCCGGCCATCATGTGTAAATTGTTTATTGTTTGGCCTTGAATCCATAGGATGGAGAGATGGACGTGAAATACTGAGCCAGAACTAAGTCGGACGCTTTTCAAAGAAAAAAAAACTAAGTCGGACGTCTAGAATCAGATCATATTTTATCATACTAGCAAAATACCCGTGCATTGTTACGGGTCATTGATAAAAAAAATTATGGTTAGAATTATTTTTGTGATTATAAAAGATTTTTAAAATATGATATAAATCATAAAGCAATAGATAATTAATTGTTATTAGTATGAAATATCGAATTGAAATCAGATTCCAATTCAATAAAGGATTAAAAAATAGTTAAAAAAAGACTCAAACTGATTGATGAATTATTGTAGGATACAAACTGAATACGATAATGTTATGGACACATCTGTATACGATAAAAGTTGTCTAGATGACCTCACCTCAATTAATATATTGTAGAGATATTGTCTTAACATTATGACGATAAAAAAGATGTTTGAATATTTCAATAGAAATAATATTTTTCTGACATATTATCGATTTTGTAACACAAGATGTTTGACTATTTCAACAAAAACAATATTTTTCTAACATAGCCCTTATCAATTTTGTAACATATGATAAATCGACTTATGTGGGTTTTAAAGTCGTAGTTATGTATACTATTGTGATATCCTGACCCAGGGCTTAATAGAATTGATAGAATACTCATACCAATAAGTTGCAACTTCTTTTTTAAAAACTCATCCTCAAAGAACTCCAAGGTTAAACGTGCTTGGCTTGAAGCAATTTAGGGATGGTTGACCGACCGGGAAGTTTATCCCGGGTGCGCATGAGTAAGGACAAAAGTACACAGAAAAGACTAGTATTGATCTATGAGGATAGTCTTGAGATCCTAGAGAGCTGCCAGGTGTAAGCGGGCCCGGCCTCAAAGGGGCGAGACGTTACAGTTGGTATCAGAGCTGACCCTTGCGGTTTCACGAACGCGTAGGATCGCAGTTGCGCAGGCATGGTGTGCATGGCTAATGTGAGCCCAGAGTGGTCACACAGCATGGTACATGCGCTGGCACTGGGCACACGGACGTGGTCAAGAGGGGAAAGTTCCTAGACTGGGGTTGACCGATGAGGACGTCGGTCTCCTAAGGGGGTGAGAGTGTGATATCCCGGCCCAGGGCTTAATAAGATTGATAGAATAGTCATACTAACAAGTTGTAACTTCTTTTCCGGAAGCTCATCCTCAAAGAACTCCAAGGTTAAGCGTGTTTGGCTTGGAGCAATTTAGGGATGAGTGACCGACCGGAGAGTTTATCCCAGATGCACACGAGTGAGGATAAAAGTGCGCAGAAAAGACTAGTGTTGGTCTGTGAGGATAGTCTTGAGGTTCTAGAAAGCTACCAGGTGTAAGCGGGTCCGGGCTCAGAGGGATGGGACGTTACAACTATCCCCTGTATTGTCTTAGCATTATTAGGTCAATCTCAGTGGAGCTTTTCATAAGCATTAAATATTATATCATGTATGTATTTTTTGTTGACATGGTATGATAGTTATAAAGAGAGAATGTTTTCTTTCATCCTATATGAAAGATCTTATCTAAAAATATGTTTTAAAAAAATATAATAAAAGAGTGCATTGAGACTGGCCTTATGACATCATCGACTCTGTTCCTCTCTCCTACTATTCCTGAGTAACCTGCTGTAAGTACAGTAAAAGTTGCTAGCTGGTTGGTTCACATGTTTCTACGGTCTCGGCATTTGAAAGGCGCTATTTGGTGCTGGCTGTAGTCGTCTTCTCATTTGGGAGCATGAAGGGATAGCACATCATTGGACAGACGCGTAAACTTTAGGTACGGCCGGGCCGGGAGAGTGTCCTCGTCCGGGGACCGGCCGGTCGGTGTCGACGACGACGACACCAGCGGCCAGCCAAATACGCACACCATATCGACCGCGCTGAAGGCAAGCACTGGTAAACCTGGCATGAAGCACGTTGGAGAGCGCTTCACGGGAGGCCTGTTAGCCCCGTCTGCCGTTGTCCACGCCGCCAGCAAAGCAGTGTGTGGTCTAGTATTTGGGACTTGTGCCTTTTTGCCCCATCATCATCGACATGCTTTTCTTCCAAGCTTTTGACGTTCTAGCTTACCTAGATGAATTTTCTTGAGCGGAAAGATGAAATATTTACCAAAATGCGCGCTGGGACGGTATGGCTCAGCAATACAGCTATATTCTGAACTAGTTTCGCCGCTACAATGCAACCTGCAGATAACAATCAAGCTTGGAGTTTGAAAACAGAGTTACAGCGTCACTACACAAGTAACAAACACAGTCACAAGAGGGGAACAGGTTCTCCTTTAATTTGATAAGGACTGCCCACATGCTGACAGAAACCCATGTTCTGGAAATGACAGTTTAGCTGATAAACTCTGCCTGTCCGGATATCATAATTTAGCTCACAAATTTGATGGCCACGATCGTTTAATTTAATTTCTATCTGATTTCCTAAATATCTTAATTTTTTTGCAAAATGCTAGTCCATATTTTTAATATAATTTATACTTGTTTATTCTTAGGAAATCTTCACATATGATGTGTTCTAGAACTACTTGGTCACTTGAATAGATTACTAAATTGGGGCGCTTAGAAATAACACTCGTGGAGTTTTGTAACACATTGTAAAATATATGGGTAACATATCGGCCTAAATAAAAGCCATCTGCAGACAATATTCGTTTAGCAGATTCTTATGCATAGTATAATATTGTTTCCCATTGAGTTTAGTCAATACTTACAATTCAAGAATAATGTACATCAAAATGGCTGCTATAACTGAATCGGAATATGCTAGAAGTCTTAATTCAGGACAGTCAGAAGCCGGGGCTTTAAATAAAATCCCTTTTATCTAAAAAATGAAGTATTAATTCCTTGAACCCGTCACATTTGCATCTATAATTAGATGAAATTAACAAGCAGGCTATGAAGAGCAATGTATGCCAGGGCAACAGCTACAAAGGCAATTGGCAACACGATGAGCAAGATAGTTGATTTCTTCCCTCGCCGCCCCAACACTGCCAATGCAAATGGATAGAGGAGTGCCATGACCCATATGTTGAAGAGCAAACCTAGAACCTCATGCCTCACCTGCCTTGATGCCCATACTCCGTTCAAAGCAATCACCTTACCTAGTGCCACACCAATCGCCCCAACATTTGCAGCAAAAACCATGGCGGTAGGGATCAATAGTGGCACCCATTGAAAGACAGACAGATCAGTGAACTTCTCATCACTCTCAACTGTTGTCTGCTTCGAGGTGATCCTAAATTGTATCCCTTTCCCAGTGACAAGCTTGATCAGCATGTACAACACAGCACCGGATATGCACTCGTTGCACCGATCATGAAGAAGTGCTCGCTACGCCACCAGTCCTTCCATGTCATCCCCGCCCACTTTATCTCGAACGCTCCAATCATGTGAATCATCAAGATTAACAATAAGGCGCATAAGACATACCTAGTAAACGCCCTTTGGATGTAGAATTCTTCAGGGAAAAGCCACATGAGTGGACAAAATCCATACACTATGATGAAGATCGATGTCACTGGATAGATTGTCATGTTGAGGTATGCCACACGTTGCAATGGGTTGAAGCCAACCGCCAGCAATTAGTGGGTTGTTGTGAGAGAACATTTCCAGAGAGCCGCCTGACCAGCGCATAATTGGAGGAGGCGCTCTGTAAGGTTGATTGGTGCAGTCCCACGAAAAGCAGCAGGTTCTATGGTACAGTGCCTAGAGAACCACCCTTGTCGATGCACACGAAAGCCAGTCGCTACATCTTCTGTAGCAATGTTGTAAATCCATCCAATGCCTCTACCCCAAGCAGTCCCAACTTCATATGCACATGACATTACATTCAGTAACTCGGCAACAACCACCTCATCGAGCAGACGCGTCATGATAGGTTGATCTTGTTTCCTAGAAATTGATATTGATTCTAGATAGGGTTTTGAGTTGCCAATGATACTAGCTTTGACTGTCATGTCACTTGCTCCTCGCCTAGGTGGTTGTGGTTTGATGCCATAGAGTGCGATGCGGCGGAACATGCAACCGGTGCCAAGATAGGATGGACCTTGCAGACCATTGAGCATGGTGCCATCAAAGAAGACACGATTGTCGTTGCAATACCTATCTGTTGGATCGACGCCATCAAATCATTGTGAGAACTGTACGATGCAGTGTTTTCTCCTTCCCTAGGGTCAAGCATGAAGCACATGGCAGCACGAAGGGCCTTTGAGTTGTTGATGTAGTGGACACAATCAAAGTTGATGATGAAGGGCGCGTTGGAGAGCAATGCAGAGACACGCAGCTGCACATTCATGGCTCCGGCCTTCTTCTGGTGATCATAACTCGGGTGCTTCTCGTTCTCGAGAGCCAGGTACACAAGCATCGGAAGACGGACATCAGTTGCAGTCAAGTCAAAGGGGTTGCTGATGTCAGTAGCTTGAGACTTTTATGTATATGCTATTAAAAAATATGATCCTGACCTGTGTGCCACTAAAAAGTTTGTTCATACCCTGGTGTTATTGACCTAAACTTCTTTGACCTCTACGCCATTCCATCTGCATTCTGTTTATTTTTCACTATTAGCAGCACCTGATGAGTGGGGCCGGGACTAAAAATGTCCAAATTGCCCTTGGCCGTTTTTTGCGTCACAACATATATATAGGCTCCAAATAAAATAACTGGAACCACAAAACAAGTAATATGAGCTCACGGAGACCATAAAAAGTTCAAATGTCAAATTCAAATTCGAAATCAAATTTCAAATTCGAATTTAAACGAAATTTGAAATCAAAATTCAAATTCAAAATTCGAAATAAAATTTTAAATTTGAATTTCAAAATAAAAAAATCACATTTCAAATTGGAATTTCAAAAAAGAATTTAAATTCAAATTCGAATTTGAATTTGAATTCAAATTGTGTGTTCGAATTTGGATTTTGAATTTGAATTTCATGTTTGAATTTGAATTCGTGTTTGAATTTGAATTTGGATACGAGAAATTCAAATCAAAAATTTGAATAGATTATGTGAATTCGCGATAGGATTTGAATTTGTTATTTATTGAAATTCTTTAGGAATTTGGTGGGAGGGGAAGAATTCCGAGGGTATTTTGGATATTTCCAGGCCCGGTCCCACTCGTCAGGTGCTGCTAACGGTAAAAAATGGACGGAATGCGGACGGAATGGCATAGATGTCAAAGAAGTTTAGCATGATGACACCAGGGTGTGAACGAACTTTTTAGTGACAGACAAATAAGGACCATCTTTTTTAATAACATACAGGTAAAAGGCTCCAACAGCCAAGCTGAGGTGTGCAACTTGGATGCTTCAACACAACCTACATTGAGGGCCAAGCTGAGATGTGCAACTTGGATGCTCCAACACAACCTATATTGATAAATCACTCTTTATGAATACGTAGTATATAGTTATATATTTCAAATAATTATGTATGAAATGTGCCAATGAATTTTTTTTTTTTGAAGAGTCTTACTGTCTAAAATACCGGCCAATAGTTTTGAGAAACTAATGGCTAGTAGTTTGAGGATTATTTTATAATAACATTATTAAATAATAAATTTATGATTATTTTCAAGATAGAACATTAATCCTACCAAATCATAAAAATATGAGATCATCTTAAGATAATATAAAACATCACTTATTAATCAAGTTATTAATTTAACATTATTTATAATAATAAAAATTAATTATTATCAATCTACTACTCTTATTTTTCCATATGTTACCCTCAAACCGATAAAATACTTACCAATAGTTATGTTTTAAGATTATAAAATCTATATTGTTTGATTAAATTACTAGCCAATAGTTAGAACTACTAACCAGTATTTTAGACAGTAAAACTTCTTAATTTATTTCATGCATATAACCACCACAAAGTGAGATACAAAAAGCAACTAATTGTATCCATGGAAAATTTTGATACCTGAATAATTAGTGCATAATGGCCTTTCATATGGTTTTCTATTGGATCAGGGTGTGTTCGTTTCCACCCCTCTAATTTTTAGACCTGTCCTATCGAATATTGTAATACTAATTAGGACTATTAAATATAGATTACTGACAAAACCCAGTCCATAACCCTCCCTCTGAATGACGAGACAAATCTATTAAGACTAATTAGGTCATGATTAGATAATGTGATGCTACAGTAAACATCTCTTAATGATGATTTAATTAAGCTTAATGAATTTGTCTCGTTGATGTCAATTCAACTCTGTAATTAGTTTTATATTTAATATATATCTAATAATCATATATAGCATTTTAATGACTGATATGACCCCACTAAAATTTAGACCCCAAGAAACGAACACACTCCATGCACCAGGCCATTGTCTCCCATCAGCCATCCAAGTAGCCTTTGTACGTCCTTCTTGTTTCAAGGCATTGCACGCATCGGACCGTTATTGAATTATATCAAAAAGCTTGTCTATCCATGCCTAACTCCCCATATTCTGTTCGCACATGCTTGTGGTCATTTGCAAAATCCATTAGCGCCCCACCCATGTATGGCTGCGCTTGTAGTAGCTCAAAATATAACGCTCGGGTGCCCTCGGCTCAATGCAGTGCTTCCGGCAGAAGGGCACCCACAGAGCAGCAAACCTCGCGGTCTCAACCAACGCCTCATAGTGAACTAACGCTCCGGCGTCATCAGGTAGCACGTGTGCTTCTCGACCGGGTAATCCGTGCGAGGATGGACGGAAAGGACGATGGAGTTCATCGTGTACAGTACCGGCTCGTCGACAGGGTTCGCGGTGTTGATGAAGATGTCGATTCCAGGGAGGTCTGAACTGCCATCCGGGAGGTCGTATTGTTGCTTCAGAGCAGCAACGTTCGGAATGCTCTTGATGGGGTTGAGTCTGGGCAGTTGGTTGAGGAGCCATGAGAACCCGAACCAGACGTCCAGAGCAGCAACGGATATCGCCCAGAGCCACTTGATGTCGGAGGTGTTGTTTTGCACACGCCAAATGAAGAAGAGAGTGACTGCGAGCATCCCGAGCGAAGATCAACAACCTAGGAAGAACGAACACACATTGGTAGTAAAAGCTAGCCAAAGGCTTGTTGTGGAAATGATCATATATTCTACATATATATGTTGAGCTCTGTAACATTATAATATTCTAGTATGTACAGTACACTACAGTACCATTCTCACTTAATCAGGTCCAAGTAACCACAGGACGTACTCGTTCTTTATGCGGTCAATGTAAAGTAATAAACATTTTGCAGGGGACAAAAAAGAAGTTGAAAGCTTATCAAAATGACCAAGGTGTTCACCTGTACGGGTACAGGATGTAGCGCTTGACCCTCTTGTTCCGGAACAGCAGGGGCCGGCGGCCGCCGCCGCTCTCCACGTCCGCCGGTTCCAACGCCTCTGGCTGGTCGATGTCCATCCAGTACTTGTCCTCCTCCTCGGCCGCCGGTCCCATCATGGTGTGGCCGTGGACGCTGCCATTATTGACCACGGTCGTCGTCAGCACGGCGCCGCCGCAATCGCCATTCACAAGCAGCGGTTGGGTGAGGCCCGCGTCGCCATCCTCGCGAGCACCGGCGGCGCTGGTGATCGCGGCCGGGGACATTACCGTGTATATATGAACGCGCGCTCGCCTCGCTCGTAGTAAGTTTTATGTGAGGGCTCGCGGGGAGGGAGCACGTGTGAACGGATCCGACCATGGTGTATCGTACGTATCGCCGTCGTGCGGTGCTTGGTGCGTGCGAGTGTGATACGGCGACGTCCCGTCACGCATGCATGAAAATACGTACTCCCTCCGTTTTTAAATTATTATGTCCGTTAAATTTTTAGTTAACTTTGACGGTCCATCTTAATTTAAAATAATATTTTAAATATATAAAATTTTAAATTATATTTTAATTTTATTTGATAATAAAATAAATTATGATAACATATACTTCCTCCGGTTCTAAAAAGGAAATAGTTTAGAACAGGGTTTAACATACCAAGACATCATCAATTTACTAAATTTTTTCATGTCTGTTCATATTAAATACCCTGCGAAGTATCTCTCTTATCAAAACAACTTGCCTTCCAACTTGTCAGCCTGGCTCAGTTTCACACGCGAGGTTCATGGTTCAAATCCTGGCAGCCGCGGCGCCGCAGCTGCTGTGTGCTCATTTTTTCGCCTGGTAGCGTGTCGCGCCACCGATTTTTTTGCTGGTACCATGCCGCGTCCTTTTTTTTTTGCCTGTTTACACCTACCGCGCCCATTTTTTCGCCTGTTTACGCCTGCCGCGCCCATTTTTTTGGCCTCTCACATACTATTTAACCGAGCACCTGCAGCTTAGTTTAACCAGTGCTAGTTTCACCTGGAGTACTGCAAAATAGCCCACGTTTTTAGAGGATTCGACCTCAACATGGAGCCGGTAGATGATGGAGGTAGTTGTTCTTACTTCTTTGTTCAGTAATCATTTTTTGGATGCCACCATTTCTTAGTTTTATTTGTAATAGGAAACGATTTCAACTTGCCACTCGACAAATATGGTGTCATCAATTTCAATGCACCCCAACATGGTTAGTTTATCATTTTTGTAATTCTTTTACTAACATGTTTTTTTACCTAACATTTTTTTTTGCTAAACTGATGGCTTACTCAGATGGATTCAACCTCAACTTGGATGAACTTGCTGTTGAGATGGATGCGCTATAGCAGGGTGGATTCAACCTCAACATTGAGCCACATGACAATGATGAAGAGGCATTACAGATGGATAATGCAGCAGCCCAAGGTTTAATAATTCTACATCTATTTTTTTCATTCATATGTGATGAAGTAGCCCTTTTTAAACCTTGTTTTTTTTAAAAATCTTCTAAGCGCTGGTAGAAGAAAAGATTGTTCTAATAAAGTTAGACAATTAGTTTTTCAAACCTTGTTGGCTAGAAGTAAAAATGTGAGGTTAGGGAAGAAAGTCACATGGGAGGTTGTAGCCCAATTTGGTTTAGGGATCTATACGATTCAGACAATTTGGAGGAATGCAAAAGTGCCACTACATCAAGGCATTGTTGTGGATGTGAAGAGTAGAAAGAGAGGTCGTTGTGGTCGAAAGGAAGTCCCTATTGATTTAAAACCTTTACGAAATATTCCTCTCAATGAACGAATGATATTAGATGATGTGAGTAGGCGCCTCCATGTTGGCAAGGCCAAGTTGATTCGATACATGCGCAAAGGGTTGCTTAGGCGTCATTCAAACACTATCAAGCCATACCTAACTGAAGCAAACAAGAAGACTAGGTTGCAATTTTGTGTTAATATGATTGATCAAGATAGCATACCTAATGAACCGTATTTCAAAGACTTATTTGATCATGTATTCATCGATGAGAAGTGGTTTTTTCTTACACAAAGTCATGCAAAATACTACTTGCTGCCCGATGAAGATGATCCACATCGTTCTAGTAAGAGTAAGAACTACATTCCACGCCTAATGTTCTTGTGTGTAACTGCTCGGCCAAGGTTTATGAATGGGGTTTGTGTTTTTTATGACAAAATTGGTTGCTTCCCTCTTATCACTTGGAACAAGCTAAAAGGAGTAGTGTGAATTGACAAGCTGAAACTTGGGAAGTTAAACTTATTGCTCACATAACAAGAGATGTAATAAGAGAGTTTATGATTGAAAGGGTGCTGCCGGCTATCAAAGCAAAGTGGCCTAGAGAGAATATTGCTAAACCGATCTACATTGTCCAAGACAATGCTCCATCTCATATAGAGGCTAATGATGCATTATTTTGTGAGCATGCTAAGAAGGATGAGTTTGATATTAGACTTGTTTGCCAACCACCAAATTCTCCAGACTTCAACATATTAGATTTGGGTTTCTTTTGTGCAATTCAATCCATTCAATACAAGACGGTAGCAAAAACAGTTCAAGACCTTGTTCCAATTGTGCAAGAGGTAACATATTTATACTAAATTCATTCAAGAATGAAATTGCATAATGATTCTAACAACTTGCATACTTAGTCTGCAGGCTTTCAATGTCTATTGTCCGGTGAAAACAAATAGAATTTGGTTAACACTACATCTAGTCATGAAAGAAGCAACGAAGGTTGGCGGTACCAACAAGTACAAAATTCTTCACATCAACAAAAAGGACTAGAGATAAGGGGGCAGCTTCCATTGCATATTGCTTGAGGAGGTAAAAACACTTCTCGCTGCATCAAACAATTAGGAGGAAAGGATTAGAATAGTAATCTGAATTCAATGTAATGTAATGGAATGTAATGCATGAGAAAATGAAAGCAATTTGTACCCTATGCATGTTTTTCTTTATATTTCTTCAATCTTTCAGCAAGTTCGTCCATCTTCTTCCCTATGTTTGGATCTTGTTCTTTTAGTTGTTGCATCCTTGGACTGAGCTCATCTACCCTTTGTTGGACATGGGCTGGTAATAGAATTGTCTCGCCGTCCATTTGCAGCTTATTGACATTGGGAATGTATAACTCACAATCAAATTTGTCGAAGCCGTCAATCATCCAAGCTGTGAAGTCATAATCGTTGTGGATGAGCCGGCATCGAGAACACCTACTCTGCTCCTTGCAAATGCGGTGGCACGCTTCAATGTCTTGCACACCATGTACTCCACCACATCTGGTGCATGGCTGCAGGCGCTGGGCATTGGCTTCACCACAAGCATCTTCCTCCTCAGAGTCAGGCACAACCACGACATCCGCCATGTTGGAGCGCGGCTGGGAGCAACGACAGCTTGCGCGGCTGAGGCCAATGACGGTTTGCGCATGACTGAGGGCAACGATGGCGCGTGCGGCTGGGAGCGACGGCTTGTGCGTGGCTGGGAGTGACGGCGGCGCGCGTGGCTGGGAGTGACGGCGGCGTGCACGTGACGGTGGTGTGCGCGCAGCTGGGAGTGACGGCAGCGCATGCGCGGCTATGAGCGACGGCGGCTGTGAGCGACGACGGCTGGGTTTAAACGCGAGCAAACAGGGGAGGCGAGAGGGTTTACGGAGGCAAGCGCGGCACGCGATAGGCCACGGGGGAGGCTGAGAGGAATTACGGACGCGGGTGCGGCATGCGATGCGCTCCTCAGGAAAACGGAAGGGCCGCCTTCGGATAACGAGCGAACACCTGGGAATAGCTGTTGACAGGGGCAAAAACGTCTAAAAGCGAAGCAAAATCCCAGGACTATTTCCTTTGTGAAATTGAAGATTTTGCTACAACTACTTTTTTTTTCAGAACCGAGAAAGTATGATATTATTTAAAAAAATTAAATAAAATAAATAGACAAAATTTATAAAAAAGTCAATGGTAACAATAACTTAAACGAAGGAAGTATTCGACAACAACATATCGTCGTCGTGGAGGATGCTTTTTCTCGCTCTTGTTGGAGCCCGCACGTGTTGTCAAGGACGTGTAGTGCCACGGTGAAGAGATTCGACGTCTGATGGTGCCGTCCATATACCGCCCACAGTCATAAAAGTGCGCATTGAGGCACTGTCAATATGTGATTGTGAAGTACGTGGATGCTGTATATTGTTCGTCTGCCATCTGGAAAATCGGTGTTCCTTTTTGTGGTGAGCTTGTTATTTCCGGGCATCAGCGTGACAGTGTTCGTGCAGCCGTCACCCGTCAGCTAGTTCCCTCTAACCAGCGGGCATGATATCGGCAGCTCTCCAGATCAAGCTCTTTTTTGTGTGTGTAATACTTGCGGGAGCTGCTGCCTAAAGTACACACAGCTACAGGATTCTGAAACGGCCATAAAAAAAGTGTCACCCATCAGTAATAACCACTCGGTCCAGTAAAACTACACCTCTGGAGCTGGACGAAACAAAGGACAAAGGCAAACGACACCGTGTCTCGTCTGAATTGGACGTGGGAAAGTGGACAGCGACGCTTGCGGAGATCTATTGGGTGCTAAAACAAGCAAGAGCCGTTTCACAGGTTGCAGCAGAGGTCCCGTCATTTTGACACTGAAGGGCAGGTGCGACAAAGACGAGGTTGCTGCCAAGATTGTAATCATCGATGTCGTCACTGCTTCTAGCCGCTGTGAAACCCTCTGATTCGCGTGATCAACTGGAGGACCACCGTGGTGGAATCGGAAACCGCCGAGTAGTCCTAGGACTCGGGCTAGCACGGCACGGGCCCATCGTGCTTCGGGCCACCCCATGCCGGGTCTATGGCGGCACGCCATGCCTAGTTGGGCCGTGCTGGCCGGCCCGACATAGGAAAACCACGGCCCGGGCATGGCACGCGGCATGACGGGCCGTGATCGTGCCGGGCCAAGCACGGGCACGACCCAGTTTTCAAAGATGCTATTGTTTCTTTTTTTTATCTATTAAAATAATTCAAATTTTAAATTGGTTTTTGTTATGTGGCTGTCTCAAGACAATATTAACCTATAGAAATTATGATATTTTTTTAAAAATTTATTTGTATCAAAGTATGTTCAAATTCTACTCAACAATATAGAAGTTATGATGTTTTGAGATAAATGAAGAGTATTTCGATCTTAAACAAGTTTGGATGTTTTAAAAAAAATTATACAAAATTTCTATGAGTGGTTATATAGAAGTTGTACATATACACAAAGTCTCATTTAAAATTTCAATTTCTTTGAACATTTACAAAAAAGAGAAGAGAATGTTGAATAGTGACTATTAATAAGTTAATGAGTTGTTGCATAATTGAACTAAACCAATAAAATAAAAAAGATTCCTAGTAAGAGAGCATATTTTTCTGAGATTATAGAAAAAAATCATTGCATTTGGATTACCAACGTAAAATTTATACAAGTTTAAAATTTTAAATAAGAATCAAAATAAAAAATAGACCTTGATACAAGAACTGGGGCATATCTGCTGTCGGGCCGCATTAGTGCCGTGCCGGCCCAAGCACGGCCCAAAAAATTATGTCGTGTCGTGCCGCCCGACGACCTAAAATCTAGGCACGACACGACCCGATGTCTCGTGCCAGGCCGTCGTGCCAGGCCGGCACGGCCCAAAACTCTTTCATGTCGGGTCGGGCCTTGGGCCGTGCCAATTATCCGTGTCATGGGCCGCCCGAACTTGGCCCGGCCCAAGTCCCAGGACTATCGCCGAGCTAGAACCTAGGAGGCCTTGCGCAATTTGCCGTGTAACGCCGAGTGGACGGAAGACCTTGGCGAACTGACAACTGCAATTGGGGATTATTGTTATATCTCTAGGCCCGCTATATTTGCGCCTCTCATCTCGAGCTCTTTTATAGAAGGGAAAAGCCTCACGACGTTTAATATAGGGCCGGTATGACCCACGGGCCATTTTGGATCGTGCCAAGACAGTCTTAGGGCTTTGCTACTGGCCCATGGCACGGCCCTAAAATACAAATTCGTGCCGCGCCGGTCCACTAGGCACGTAATTAAATAGACCCAATGATTCAATTATAACTCATTAACACTTAAAAGTGATGAAAAATAAAGAGAAATAAGATTGATGGTGGGATTTGAACTCAAAACCGCCAATAAGATGACTTACCAACACACTAAAAAAACTCTTTTTTAACTATATCATAAATATAATTATATTTAAACAATTTTTATCGGGCCGTGCCGTGCCGGTCCTAGGACCTGGCCATCGGTCCGAGCACCATAGGGCCATGCCGACACGGGTCCTAAATTGAATGAGCCATGCCGTCTTGGGCCATATTTTTTTTTTACGTGCTTTGTGCCGGCTCACTCGGTCCGGCCTTTTTGGCCACCTTTAGTTTAGGCCCATCGTCCGAGCTGAATTGAGAAGAAGGAGGCGGCTCGCAGGATGAGATGGCATGTTGAAGCCCAAGCCCATCAGTCTCCACGGGCTACAGCCTACAGGCTACTAGTATGGAACTTTTCTGGCCAGGCCCAACCTCGGGGGCGCTTCGTCGCTCGCCTGTCGCCTGACGGCCTGAGCCTTTTTCTCCGTCGCCGGCCGCCGCCGCCGCTAATCCCAGCGCCCCCAGGTTCGTTTCCTTCCCCGCCCTTCCCCATCCGTTCTACCCTCCTCCGCCCGCTCAGTGCTGTCTTTAAGTCTAAGTTCCGCGTCTCGACTAGCTGGCGCGCTGTGACCTGCTGCATCCGTAGGTCCCGCCGTGCGTAGGCAACTTTTGCAATATATTACACCCACGCATGATTGGCTCCCGGAATTTGTGGAGGCATGAATTTTTCCTTTGTAGTTTGTTCGCTGACCTCAACCGTGGGTGGCCCAACTGCTCACGATTGGGAGCACTTGTAGTTTCAATATGTGTATTCACGCTCACGATTGCTCTTGGTCGAGATGTGTGTACATTGGTAGCGGCAGCTAGTTTTGCTCTCAGTCCGGTCATGCTATTGCTTTTCTAAGGATACTCATCATCGGAACATTAGGCCTCTTTTTTCTTTTGGAAAAAAAAAATTCTAAGAATACTTGACCTGAGTGAGTGTTAGCGGTGTTGAGAAAGTTGCTGTAAGTTGTAACAGAAATGTTCCTTGCTCATTCAATGCAGAAATTTCCCCACTTCCAGGGATATGATTAAACTAAAGTTGATGAACCTTAGATGGGCTAGAATAGGAATGCTTTGAGCATAAAGTTGGTGCAAGAATCCTTAGGTATTAAACTTAAGATTCACAGGGAAGCGAGAGACCGTCCAGGCGATTGACCATGATGTGCAGGAGGCAAATTCGTAGAAACATAACAGCCATCTTATATTGAAGCAGCAGGTGATAAATATCTTAGCAATTTGCAGCTTCTCAACCCATGTTAACCTTTATACTTCCTTCCTTTTTCCTTTCATTTCTGTTTTTGGCTCTCGGGCAGCATAAGCTGCTCAACTGTGTCGTGACTATTGTATTTGCTCCCTTTTATTCCCACTATAGTGCATAGGCCGATAAGGATTAAACATAAGGTTCGTGCACAAAGACCGATAAGAATTCCTAGGATTGGCAAATTTTAAACGGTAAACATAACAGCAGTCTTATTCCTTTTACATTGATCATTCCATGCTCCTGCAGTCCTAGAATACTGAAACATAGAACAGTACAAGAATATTTGCTTCTAAAATACATAAACTTCAGTAACACTTTCCCTTGTAAATTGCAGAACCATCTGAACTTTGTGCTTCAAATTATAGACAACCTCACATAGAGCTGTGTGTCTGAGATGTTGTTGTGCTGTTCTGTGTCTGAGAAGCCTGGCTTGAAGATACATCTGAGAAGAAGTTTATGACGTCAGGGCTTTCACCAAGAACTCTCAATGCTCTTGGAACGGGAGGCATATTAACATCAAGGAATCCCTCGAGTATTTGAACAATCTGGCTAGTTGTGGGTCTAGCAGTTTCATCATCTTGGATACACCAACAGGCAACCTTACAAGCTCTTGTGAGTTCGTCAGCATTTGCATCTCCGTTCAGCCTAGGGTCCAACAAGCTCTGCAGATCCCCTTCATAAAGCTTGCTTGCAGCCAAGCTCGGGAAGAAGGAGGATCTACCATCTTCTTCATGATCAGCATTTCTCCTGCCTGATATGAGTTCGAAGAGCATCATGCCATAACTGAAGACGTCTGCCTTTGCTGTTATTGGCACACCACTGATCCATTCTGGTGCGAGGTATCCCCTTGTTCCTCTCATGGTTGTTAATACACGACTAAAGTCCCGGCCTAAGAGCTTTGCTAGACCAAAATCAGCCACTTTTGGCACAAACGATTCATCTAAAAGTATGTTCTCTGGCTTGACATCG
Source organism: Eleusine coracana subsp. coracana (assembly GCA_032690845.1). Classification (NCBI taxonomy): domain Eukaryota; kingdom Viridiplantae; phylum Streptophyta; class Magnoliopsida; order Poales; family Poaceae; genus Eleusine; species Eleusine coracana. The sequence continues at coordinate 51,285,174 of CM064430.1, forward strand.
CAGTGTATAATGCAGTCCCTACATTCTTCATGCAGGTAGTTCAGGCCTCTTGCGGTTCCAAGTGCTATTTTATACCTAACAGCCCAGCTCAATGCTGTTGTCTTCCCAGGGAATAGCTGCAGTTCCAGGGAGCCCTTTGGCATGAACTCATACACAAGCAACCTCCTTGATTCTTCCGAGCAGAATCCTAATAGGCGGACCAAATTAATATGCTGGATTGTGCCAATGGTGCTCACCTCGGCACGAAATTGCTTCTCACCCTGGTGAGCACTGTCAAGTCTCTTTACTGCAATAGCAGTTGAATCTGGGAGCCTGCCCTTGAACACGGAGCCAAAGGCACCTCTGCCTAACCTATCTGAGAAATTGTTAGTGACATGCTGCAGATCACTATACCTGAAGGCAATCAATGTGCCCCCAGTAATCTTTGATATCCGAAGAGTCCTCTCTTGGCGGCATTTATGAAACAGGATAAACAATACAGTGCCCAGGATAATCAAAACTCCAGAAACTCCACCAACAACTGCACCGATGATCACGTTCTTGCTCTTTTTGGAGTTTTGCAGCTCAGATGCTGCAAGCCTGAGGAAAAGTGTGCCGCCTCCACTTCCACCGTAGTTTTCCTGAAGGTTAATTAGCTCCCCGTGCCATACAAAGCAACCACTAGTATTGTAAGTGTAAGCATTACAAGAGCAGTTGCTCAGACAAGCCACCTGACAGTCCTGAGAGCTTCTGGCCACAGTACTCTGAGCATTATCTGGTAGCCTCACACCTGACATGGTATAGAACTTATCTTGTCTGGATTGTGCAGAGCTCGAATTGGTCTGGCACTGCAATGGTATATTCCTCTTGCATCCACCACTATAATCCTGAAGGTCCCAATCACTCTGAACTATTTGACTGAACCCCTTGATGCAGCTGCAGAATGGCAGGGCATTGAGGTTGCAGCTTCCATACGCCCCACACAAGGCATACACCTCGCACTGACTCCGTGGCTGAGACCAGAACAAGATCCATGACTGTGAGGCTTCCAGCCATGTGAGCTGCTTGATCTGCCCGTTCACGTCGATGATGAATCGCGAGATGACGGTGTTCTCCTTCATTGAGTAGATGAAGTAGCTCTCTGTGTCGTTGTTGTGGAAGCTGAAGTCGTAATTGTAACCAGCCGTCATTTCCGGCACATCTCTAAAGATATTGCCATTCCAAGGGCCGCTGGACCAGTAAGTTATGGATTCATTCCACTGAATGAAGTACTGTGTTGTGCGATTTGGGTCCAGCTCCAGCGAGAAGAGCCCCGGAGATGGGTCACCGGCGTTTCTCCATGGAACAAGCCGCTGGCTGACATTAGTGATCTTATTCAACCCAAGCTTGGCCCCAGGTAGCCATGTGTTTGTGGGATGATCTATGCTTCGCCAATAAACTATGGATGAATTGGTGGCATCAATGAGCTCGAGGCTGCCGCTGTCCTGAAGGACAGCCATGGTGGAGTTGACAGCTGTGGTTATGTTGGTCGACCATAGCTCCCGGTTCTTGGATTGATCAAGGAGGACAAGGTTGCCATCACTGCTGATGGTTAAGGTTGCAGTTGTCGGGTCCAGCACCGGGACGTTGGAATTTGCCGTCCACACGGTGGTCACCTGCGGTATGTTGCTGTACCATATAGCTATGTAGTACTTGCTGGGGCTGGAACTGGAGGCTGTGGTGTTACCTTTGGGTGGCGTGTAGAAGCCCAAAGTGAACTTGTTGCCCTTGGATACAATCTTCTGTGCCCCAGACAATGGTGTGGAGGAGTTGATGGTGTCGACGGCCATGCAGAGAAGTATTCTGCTGAGGAGGAGCTGGAGGAGGAAGAAAGGGGCCATGGATGGAAGCCTGGAAGAACAGCCAGGGCTTGGAGAAGTGGAGCTTGGACTTCTACTGGTGTTGGTTGAAGTTGCTGGAGACAGGTTTAGATGAACATCAAGGCTGCACTTCATTGACTAATTGCAAAATGAGGCATTCAGGCATCTTTGACCTGGTATATTTTGCAGCCTGCTCTTTAAAAGTACATGCACAACCCATGACAGCACCCTTCTGGTGCGCGATAATAGAGCACTTAATATAATCACAATCTTGTACTAATAGAAATTCTAAACATGATGCAGTCCTTGAATTTTCTTCTCGATAGGAACCTGAGAAAATATATGTGTATTCAGCACCCCTTCGATGTTGACTGAACTTGTCATGCTGGTTACTATCTGCAGCATATCAATACCCAACTGGTTCTGCAATTAGGGATGGCATACTTCAGATTTTCCTAATATTTCCCATGATTCTAACTGCTGGTTGCTGAACAGAAATGCCAACATCAATTCTGACTTTATGATACTGACTGCTCGTGGAAATTATTATTTCCAAACTAAATAAAACGATAATGGTGTGAAGCCAGGGAGGAGTTTCTGGTGTTGTACGCATCGAACTGCTGTTGAATTATGTTAAAGAGCTTGTCTGTACATGCCCTCACCATACTCCGTGAGTCCATGTGCACGCGCATGTGGTCATTTGTGAAATCCTCTACTGCTCATGTGTCCTGGGTCAATGCAGTGCTTCCGACAGACAGAGGGGAACCCATAGAGCAGCAAACCTCGCGCGGTCTCAGCCAACGCGAAATAGTGAACCAGTGCTCCGGCATCATCAGAGAGGTAGCAGATGAGCTTCTCGACCGGGTAATCGGTGGCGAGGATGGAACGGGTGGAGTTCATTGTGTAACATTGGCTCATCTAAGCTCAGCAGGGTTCGCTGTGTCGATGAAGATGTCGATATTAGGGAGGGTTGAACTGCCATCTGAGAGTCATACCGTTGCTTAGAAATTGAGAGCAGCAAGGTTACGGATGCTCTTGATGGGTTCTGAATCTCGGCAGTTGGTTGAGCCACGAGAACAGCCACGGATAACGGATGCTTGATGGGTTCTGAATCTCGGCAGTTGGTTGAGCCACGAGAAACCGAACCAAACATCCCCAGCCACGGATATTACCGAAAGCCACTTGACATCAGTGATGTTGTTTTGCACGCACCAAATGAAGAAGAGAATGATTGCAAACATCCGGGCGAAAATAAAAAACCTGCTGTTAACAACAATAGAAACAGAGCCGTTTCACAGGTTGCAGCTGCAGTCCCATCACACCCGATACTGAAGGGCAGGTGAAACAGAACTGAGGTTGCTGCCAAGCAAGACTGCAAATTTGCAAACATCAATCTAGCCGGCTGCTGTCTGCTGTAATATCATCATCCTAGGAGCGAGTCTCATTTCCCTGTACGACTGGTGGATGACCACCATGGAATCGGAATCCGGCGAGCCAGGGCTCGCACAATTTGCCGTGTAACGCCGAGGGCGTGTCATCGCCATCGATGAGCTCGGAAGGCACAAACACACCGTCTGAAATTGTGTTGTACATCTGCCCGAGTCTCCCGCCCGCCTCGAGCTCTTCCACGAGAAGGGGATACGGGACAGACCCAGGCAGGCACCCAGCGATGGCAAGAAGATGAAGCCCAAATACAGGCCCATCCGGCCCGCCGGCGGCTCCAGCTTTGGTCGCTGTGACATGGGCCCAGCCTCGGGGGCGCTTCGTCGCTCGCCTGAGCCTCTCTCCGTCTCGTCTCCGGCAGCCGCCGCCGGAGTCCCCGTTCCCCGCGCGGCCGCGCCCAGGTTCGTTTCCTTCCCTGCGCCTTCTGAACCATTCTACATCTCATCCGCGCGCTCGGTGCTGCGTTCTAGTCTGAGTTCCGCGTCTCTACTACCAGGTGCGCGGTCGCCGGCTGCATCCGTAGCTCCTCAAAGAGATTTTTGCAGCAGCAGATTACTCATGCATGTTTGGATCCCGGCATTCACCGGTACGTGGATTGCTCTTTTGTTAGTTTGTTCGTTAGCATCGATACCGTGCCTGGCCCAGCTGTCAAGGTTGAGGGCGATTGTAGTTTCACAATGTGCTGATTGCTCTTTGTCCAGACGTGTGTATATTGGTAGCTGCTGCTAGTTTTGCTCTCAGGCCGGTTGTGCGATTGATTTTCAAAGATATTCTTCATCTGTACACAGGGCCGTCCCGGCAAAATCAGAGGCCCTGTGCAAACCTATTAAATGGGGCCTATTCCTTCTTGTGATGCTTTATATTAACCACAATCATATTTTTCTAATCTTATTTGTAGAAGACCGATAGCTTTCAAAATAGAGAAGGGAAAATAATGGATTTACAATAGAACAAGCTTGTTCACTGATCATTAACAAACTAGTGTCTTGACTCAACAATTCACATTGAAGAAGGTTACAAGAAAAAAGAAATAAAGTACTGAGTTTAGCTGATATATACTTGACGGTTCCTGCAATCCTTAGTTCCTTACTATGTTTAGTGTCACTAATTGAATGAGTTTGTGAACGCGCTCCTGCTATCCTACGAGGTTGTGGCCAAGGAGCTGGGTGGCGCTACTAGATGCTAGAGGAGGCGGCAAGGAAATAGATTGATCCGATTGACACATGCATATTTTGTTTGAAAACGAAACTGATAGATATATAGGTGTCACGGGCAGGGGGAAGAACATGGCGATTGGTGGGAATGTCACGGCGAAGATTAATTCAAATGAGGTAAGGGGACGCGGCCCTGGACCTTGCCGGCACTGCTGAGCCGTAGCGGTGCCGCACCGTCGAGGCAGGGTGATACAAGTGGGTAACCTTAACCAAATGAGCAATGCCCTCTAATCCTGCCGTCTCTCTGTTTATATCTACAGAGGAGACTCACAACCGAAAGCCTATAATTTAGGAAGCAAATCACAACTAATCTCATGCCTTTATTTCTGGAGCTTAAGTTGCCTAAGCTGCTGGCGCCTTTCCTTGTTTATTCTAGCGCCAGCAATACTGCAATCACCACATGACATCTCTCCCCCCCTGGACAATCAGCTCGTCCTCGAGCTGAAAGTCGGGGTAAAGCCGACGAAACTCAACCAACGGTACCCAAGTAGCTTCCGCTGCCGGTTGTCCCTCCCAGCGCACTAAGAACTCGTGGGTGCCCCGGGCAAGTCGACTTTTGAGAACTTCGGCTGGGGTCCGGCATGCTCGGCCATGGCGAGTCGAAGGCAAGGTGCCCGACGACGCTGGGGGGTCGCCGTGGAATGGTTTCAGCAACCCGACGTGAAACACATCGTGCAACTTTGCACCGGCTGGTAACCGCAGACGATAGGCCACATCACCAATGCGCTCAAGCACCTGGAAGGGCCCATAAAACTTTGGACCAAGCTTGCCCCGGCCGCGGATATCCATCAAGGCTGTCGGGCGATTGAGCAGACGCAGCCAGACCCATTGGCCGACCGAGAACTCCACGTCGCGATGCTTACGGTCGTAGAACGCCTTGTACCTTTGTTGCGCTTGCTCCAGGCGGTCGCGAATTTCCACCAAGAACTCGTCGCGGTCAAGGAGCTGTTGCTCCACTGCTGGCACGCGCCTGGCCGGCTGTGTAAGCGCGCACCGAGGGCGGGTCATGGCCATAGACGACACGGAAGGGGGAAGTGCAAAGGGACTCCTGGAACGCCGAGTTGTAGCAAAATTCGGCCCAAGGAAGCCAGTGCAGCCATTGCCGCGGCCGATCGCCCGTCAGACATCGAAGGTACATGGTGATGATCTTATTGGTCGCCTCTGATTGTTCGTCGGATTGTGGGTGGAAGGCCGAGGACATGTGTAGCTCGACCCTCGCCAGCTTGAATAACTCCTGCCAAAAGTTGCTTGTAAAGACCGGATCGCGATCACTGACAATGGAGCTTGGAATGCCGTGGAGCCGAACAATGTCGGTGAAGAAGGCCCACGCGACCGAGGTAGAGAAGCGGTCCACCACTGTCAAGATGACTGACTTCCCGTTGACTCGCAGAAATCCCTCGACGAAGTCCATCGCCACGTCGGCCCACACTGCGGACGGGACTTGTAGAGGTTGCAGAAGGCCTGCCGGGTGCAGGTGCTCGCTCTTGTTCCTCTGGCAAATGGCGCAGGCGCGAACGAAGTTCCGCACGGCGCTACTGGCACTAGGAATGTGGAAGTCGGCGCGGAGACGGTGGAGTGTTTTCTGAACGCCCTCATGGCCGGAGCCGTGCGTCGCGGTGAGGACCTCCTGTGCACTCGGCGAGGCCGGCGGGATGTAAACGCGGCCTTTTACGGTCACCAGCCCATCAACGAGGCGCCATGAGGGCGGCCGTGTGCCCGTGTGGATCTCGTCCTGCAGCGCCAGTAAGCCCGGGTCGGTTGTGTTCTCCGCGCGGATCCTGTTGAAGAGCGCGAAGAAGGGGGCAGACAAAGCCGCTAATGACAACGAAGCTTCAGTGTCCCGACACGAGAGTGCGTCGGCCACCACATTCGGTGCGCGCGGCTTGTACTCCACCTTGAAGTCGAACCCCAGTAAATTGCTGGCTCATTGATGCTGCAGGATTGTGGAGAGGCGTTGGTCCAGGAGAAACTTGAGGCTGTAGTGGTCAGTGCGGACCACAAAGGAGCGGCCCCAAAGGTAGGACCGCCAATGGCGAACCGCCTACACGAGGCCGATGAGCTCGCGCTCGTAAGCCGCAAGCTTGGTGTGTCGCGCCGCAATCTGTCTGCTGAAGAACGCCACCGGCCCGGTGCCTTGGTGTAACACCGCACCAAAGCCCAATCCAGAGGCATCGCACTCCACGACGAAGTCCTTGGCAAAGTCCGGAAGTTGGAGGACCGGTGCCGAGGTGAGCGCCTGCTGCAGCGCCCGGAACGCGTCCTCCGCTGCTGGCGACCAATGAAAGCCGTCCTTGCGAAGCAGCTTGGTGAGGGGTTTCGCGATGGCCCCATAGTTGCGGATGAAGCGGCGGTAGTAGCCCGCCAGCCCCAAGAAAGCACGCACCGCACGCACCGTCTTGGGCACCGGCCATGCAAGGACCGCCTGCACCTTGGCGTCATCCATAGCCACTCCCGCGGCTGATATGACGTGGCCGAGGTAGGCGGCTGATGTTGCCCCGAAGAAGCACTTGGATTTCTTCAAGTAGAGTTGGTGTTCCTGCAACTTAGAGAGCACCATGCGGACATGGCGGAGATGCTCGGACCAAGAGGGGCTGTAAATCAAAATGTCATCAAAGAAGACAAGGACAAACCGCCGTAAGTATGGCATGAGCACGTCATTCATAAGAGCCTGGAACGTCGCCGGTGCATTAGTCAGGCCGAAAGGCATGACCATGAACTCAAAAAGGCCTTGGTGAGTGCGGAACGCCGTTTTCTCCACATCGTCGGGGTGCATGAGTACTTGGTGGTACCCTGAACGGAGGTCAAGCTTGGTGAAGAATCGAGCTCCGCGCAATTAGTCTAGTAGTTTCTCCACCACCGGGATGGGAAACTTGTCCTTGATGGTGTTATCGTTGAGCTCCCGGTAGTCGACGCAGAAACGCCAAGACCCGTCCTATTTCTTGACGAGGAGGACGGGCGCCGAGAACACCGAGGTGCTTGGGCGGATCACACCCAGGCGTAGCATCTCCGCTCATTGGCTCTCGAGTTCGGTCTTCTGGAGGTGCGTGTAGCGGTAGGGGCAGACGGCGATGGCGCCTACCCCGGGTTTTAGCCTGATGCGGTGGCTGCGTTGTCGAACCGGGGGTAAGCCTATAGGCGAGGCGAAAAGGGGGTGGAACGCCGCCAAGAGCTCCTCCATGAGATCCAGCGAGACGGCCGCTAGTATCGGCGATGAAGCAGGACCCGTAGAGCCCGACCAGACGACTCGCCGGCCGTCGCGGACGAAAGCCAACGTGCGGCCACTGAAATCCCACATCATGGGGCCGAGGGACCCTAGCCACTGCACCCCCAGCACCATGTCGTAGGAGCCAAGCTGGAGGCCGTAGCAGCTGATGCTGAACGGCTCATCTCCGATCGAGAAGGTCAGGTTGTCGCAGCGCCCGGAGCTGGCGATGCGATCGCCATTGGCCACCATGACGTGGAGGCCCGCGCGTTGCTGAAGTTTGATCCCCGCGCGCTGGTCCGCCTCGGTGTCGACGAAGTTGTGGGTGGAGCCGAAGTCCAGCAATGTTGTCAGTACGCAGCCGCCCACCGCGACATGCACCTGCATTGTGCGGGCGGGTGAGGAATGGATGCCGGTAAGGGCCGCCACTGAAATCGTCGGGTCGCCGTCGGGCTCTTCCGGCGAGTCGTCGCAGAGGACCTCGATGACGAAGAGCTGCTTGCAGTCCTTCTTGTGACCCGGTACAAACTTATCGTCACAATGGAAACACATGCCTTTAAGACGGCGTTCAGCAATTTCCACGGGGGAAAGCTTTTTGGTCGGCCAAGTTTTGCTGCTATGCGTCGTGGATCCCGTGGCGCTCGCCACAGGCGCCGGGGCGGAGGGAGCCCGTGAGGAGGATCTAGCCGCGGGGCGACTGACGATGGGGTCAGACATCGCAAGGCATTGTTCGTACGCGCGAGCGTACATGATGGCGTCATCGAGGGTTGCCGGCCGCTGAAGGGCGACGTCAGTGCGGAGCGGCTGGCCCAACCCGGCGGTGAAGAGCTGGATCTGTTGCCGCTCTGATAATTCCTCATCCCGGCAGGCGAGCATGGCGAAGCGTGAACAATAGTCTTCGACCGTCCCCTGCGACAGAGGTGGGCGAGCTCGCCTAACGGACTGTCCGTGAGCGACGAACCGAATTGGGTGTTGACAAGCTGAACGAAACGACGCCAATCCGGCGCGCCGCTATTTAACTCGAGGCGGTGGTACCACAGCTGTGCGTCGTCCAGAAGGTGAAAAGACGCCAGGGGCACCTTCCTGTGTTCCGGCGTGCGACGCACCCGGAAGAATTGGTCGCATCTACTAAGCCACGCCAATGGATCGCCAAGGCCGTCGAACTTCGGAAACTCCGTCTTGTGGTACCCCGGGTTGATGTCATCTTGCTCCGGCCCGTGTTGTGGCGGCGGTGGCGAGGGTGGTGGGGCACCCCGGTGTTGGGGCCGCGGTCCGGTGGTGTCCCGCGGCGGGACGTTTGCCGACTCATTCGTGCCGCCTTGATCGAATTCCAGACGGGCGAGGGCGAGGTTCAAGGCCGCCTGTTGCTGCGTGTGGTCGGCCATCTGCTTCTCCATGTCGGTGAAGTGGTCCTTCAAATCCACCAGCGGGCGCACCATCTCTTCCAATGCCGTGAAACGCCTGGCGAGATCGGCGATCGTCATGTCACCCGTCTCCGAGCCCGAGCCTGCGTCAGTGACTGGCATGGCGGGTGGCACCTGGATAGCTGATACCAGATTGTCACGGGCAGGGGGAAGAACACGGCTATTGGTGGGAATGTCACGGCGAAGATTATATTCAAATGAGGTAAGGGGACGCGGCCCTGGACCTCGCCGGCGCGGCTGAGCCGTAGCGGCACCGCACCGTCGAGGCAGGGTGATACAAGTGGGTAACCTTAACCAAATGAGCGATGCCCTCTAATCCTGCCGTCTCTCTGTTTGTATCTACAGAGGAGACTCACAACCGAAAGCCTATAATTTAGGAAGCAAATCACAACTAATCTCATGCCTTTATTTCTGGAGCTTAAGTTGCCTAAGCTGCTGGCGCCTTTCCTTGTTTATTCGAGCGCCGGCGATACTGCAATCCCCACATGACATAGGTCTGGACGTTGAACAAGCTAGAGAAATGGAAATGTACAGTATGTATATGAGCTACTCCCTCTGTCCATATTAACTGTGCGTATTTGCAAAGCAGTAAAATCTACAAATATAATGTGTATTTGTATTTGCGGCGCTGGTCCTCCTTGTCACTTGCGCACCCGCCTGTTTGATTGCCTGGCGTAGTTAATACAGCATGCAAGTTAAATTAGCAAGGAGGCCAAGTAACCAGTTCACCTGCAAACCGAAGAAGCTTATGCAAACACTGATGTGTGGCCTGCGATGCAACCTGGAGCGTGTGTGGCTGCCTAGGATGGGGAGCCAAGCGTCACCGCGTTTAATTAGCAAGGAGTCCAACGTTGTCTCCATAAAAATGAGTTTGCTACTTGATCTTTGTGTACTATTTTGGGGCCCTTGGAAATTGTAGTCCCCGTGCCGTCGCACCGGTCGCACTGGCACCGGGACGGCCCTGTCTGTACACTAAGCCTGTTATTCTTTTTTTCTGTTTTTGTTGTTGGGAAATTCATAGGGATAGACCCTAGGAGACGATGTTGGCACTGCTGGGAAAGCTGCTGTAAGTTGTAGCAGAAATTTGCCTTGCTCTTGTTCAGTGTATAAGTTTCAGGGGATATGACTAGCTGTTGATTAAGTTAAATAGAAATCCCACTGATACAGTGATGTGCCTGAGATGGGCTAGAGCCTAGAATAGTGATATTTTTGAACATAAAGTTCGTGTAGGACTGGTAAGGCTCTTGCCACTCTGTGACCCTGCCTCTACTTTCCTTCCCTGGTCTTGGCAAGTGACATCAATGAAGTGGGGAGAAATCGTAAGTTGTTTCCCTTCCATACAAACTAATAGAAATAATTTTAGGACATACATGGAATGGATAGCCTCATATTGCTTTTTTTTCCTGGTGAAATAATGAAATCACAGTAGTTTGACTGCTAATAGGAATGTACTGTAATTATTTTTTTAAAAAGGAAGTAACATAACTAGGTCTTTATATCATTTAAGGATAGAATAAGCAAATTGTGATGTGGATTACATACCCGTAGATGAACATCTTGCTTTTATAGTTATGCTTCAACTGCCAAAAATTACTCTGCAGTTATGTTGTGAATGCTAGAGCTACTGTATTCTCCTTCCACTAGCCCTTGTAGAAATAGTTGTACTGGGGCCAAGTCAACATCTTGATTTCCCTGCAAGATTTGAACTATTTGCTGCATTGTCGGTCTGTGAGCCTCATTGTCCTGAATGCACCAACATGCAACCTTGCATGCTCTCTCTAGCTCTTGAAAATTCGCGTCATGCAGTCTGTGATCCAAGATTTCACAAATGCCACCCTTATCTTCATAGCAGCCCACACAGGAAAATAACTGGCAGATCTATTATCCATCAATTCTGTATTCCTTCTGCCTGAAATTATTTCAAATAGCATCATTCCGTAGCTGTACACATCTGCTTTTGGCGTTATGGGAAGACCACCAATCCATTCTGGTGCGAGATACCCTATTGTTCCTCTCATAGTTGTCAAGGCCCTGCTATAATTTCGATCCATAAGCTTTGCCAGACCAAAGTCTGCCACTTTTGGACTAAAGTCTGCATCAAGAAGTACATTTTCTGGCTTTATATCGCAGTGTATGATGCATTCTAGGCATTCGTCATGAAGATAATTTAATCCCTTTGCAACACCTAGAATGACCTGGAATCTTGTATTCCAATCCAATATATTCATATCACCGAATAGATGAGAATCTAGAGACCCATTCACCATAAAGTCGTATACCAGCAGCCTTTCGGCTCCTCTCAAGGAGAATCCAACGAGGTGAACCAGATTAGTATGGTGAATTCTCCCCAAAGCCCTCACCTCAGTTTGAAATTGCTTCTCACCTTGTCTCATTCCCTGAAGCTTCTTGACAGCAATTAGTTTCGAGCCTGGGAGCAATCCTCTGAACACAGAACCAAAGCTACCTTGCCCCAGTTTATGTGAGAAATTATTTGTGCAATGCCGTAAAATGGAATAGTCGTATACAGTGAGAGAAACATCACTTGTGGAAGCCTTTTGCGTTGAAGTCATCCTTTGAAATATCTGATATATCACAGCAATAGCACACAGTACCATAAAAACACTACTCGGCACTACGATTAGCATGATACACCTTGCATGACGAGCCGATTTTTCATGATCTTGAATTAGAGGATCAGTTGCTGCAAGGCGTATATAAACATCAAAACCATCTGTATTACCGTTAGATAATTCTTTAAGATCTCGTAGTTCACCATTCCAGACATTGCAATATTTTATGAGTGCATATGCAGTACAGGTGCAGTTGTTCAGACATATAGATCTGCACTCTTCCATGCTTTGAACTTTTACTAGTATTGGATTCCGTGAAATTTTGATGTTGGTGAGCTTGAGAAATGTGTCATCTTGTTTCCTGTCAGTGGGTTTGTTTGAGTCGGCACATAGGATATTTGTCTCCCTCTCGCATCCTTGACTCCATGCCCCATGATCCCATCTCCTTGAGGAAACTGGTCTGAAACCTGGCAAGCAGAAGCATTGTTCATTAGCACCTGTCTTGCAGACTCCAAAAGGCCCACATACAGAATATACGTCACACATAGCTGCAGGTAGAGACCATTCTTGTATCCATTGCCCTGAATCATGGGACCATGTATGACGCTGGAGTTGGCCGTTAATGCTGAGAATTATTCTTGTGATTTTTGACACATCCGTTGTGGTCCACCTAAACTTCAACTCGCTAGTGTTGTTAATAAGATCATACCGATATTCACTTTTTACTGGCATTCCAGGTATGGATGTGAATGCTTTTCCTGTCCAGTTCCCAGATCGCCAGTAAACTTTTGAGCGGTTCCAGAGTGAGACATATTGGCTTAGTGTGGTTTGATCCACATGAAAGGAAAAAGGACCTGGTGAAGGGTCTTCTTGGTCCTTCCAAGAAACACGATTCTGGTATTCACCTGTGATCTTGTTCATCCCAAACCACTGCCCGCTCAGTACTGTGTCTGTTGGGTGATCAAAGCTTTGCCAGAAAACATTGTGAGAGTTGTCTTGATCCCTCAGGATAAGGTTTCCATTATCAAGGAGAATTGCAATGGTAGAGCTGCTGAGGTACCTAGTGCTGTTCGATGACCATTTTGATGCTCCCAAAGAATTGGACAAGACTAGATTTCCATCCTCGGATATTTTTAGTTCTGGCGATGAGGCACTGGAAACAGGTGCATCTCGATTGGCCACCCAGATGACAGTCCTTATGGAAATAGTTCTGAACCAGATACCAACATAAAAGTTTCCATTGTTACCTGGTGAGAAGAATCCAAGCTCAAAATTCCCATCTTTTGAGATTGCAGTTGTGTTGCCTGAAAGAGGCTGAATTCTGGAGATTGTATCAGTCGCAGCAAATGTACTTGTGCAAAGATAGAAGAGAAATAATATGGAAAAGGCAAAGGAAGTATGTGTCTTGCTGGAGAAGGCCATCAGTTTGCACGGAAGTGGTGAATGCACGGTGTTGAAGAAATTATAGACAGGTTATTATCCCGTGGAGAAAGCGTGGTTTGATTTCTTGGATCTATGCTATCAGCTTCCTTGTTTGACTGACTTGTCTTCTGAAATTGACCCTCCATTGTCCGTTTTCTGAAATTGACAGACTTGATTTCTTTGCGCTATGCTATCAACTTTCTTGTTTGACTGACTTTTCTTCTGATTTTTTTTTTTTTTTTGGTTGTTGTTCGTCAGATTTTGTTTATGTGAGCCAAATAACACAAGGAAACCCGTCTGATGATCTTTACAGAGCCATGGCTTATTATAAGATATAGAAAAAATTGAAACTCGTTGGAAGTGTTAATTTCATTTTAATTTTTGTGGTACTGATTGGTAAGTGGAAGATTCTCTTTTTAACCCGTTTTAAACTACTTATAATCCGACTCTTGTAGAGTGCGATTGCTATATGCTACCTGACCAAAGTTAAGCCATGCGTAATGTTTGTGGACAAATAAAGACCTCTAAAAACCTCATATTTGTGGACAGTGGTCCAGATTCATTTCATTTCTTACCTCCTAGGAGGTAGGACTACCTTAAAAGAGCTATGCAAATCAAGGAAAATGTATAAATAAATGAAGGTTCACACGCAACCAGACACATGTTGTATCACTCATGATACAGGTCTTTCACTTGTTACTATGTTAATCGATAAGCTGTAGCAAGGTACAAGGTTTCTTTCCTCAAAAAAGAGAAGGTGCAAGGCTTCACCCGTGAATCGATGGCCTGAAAAATGCCATGAAACAGCAAATCAAACAACTAAACATATAACATGTTTTTGGTAAAGGAATATAAAATGAGATAGAACGATTTGAGCGTTACATTATGTGTTTTGGTAAGAAAAAATTACAGCAGCCACGCCGAGGTTGCGTCATCGCCATCGATGAACTCGGAAGACACAAACACACTGTCTGAAATTGTGTTGTACATTTTTTTTTCTTTTTTGGAGTGCAATTGTGTTGTACATCTTTTTTTTTTAGACAAAATTGTGTTGTACATCTTTTTTTTTTTTTTGAGACTCAATTGTGTTGTACATCTGCCTGAGTCTCCAAGGGAAACGGGCCCAGCGATGGCAAGAAGATGAAGCCCAAATACAGGCCCATCTGGCCCGACGGCGGCTTCCAGCTTTGGTCGCCGTGACATGGGCCCAGCCTCGGGGGCGCTTCGTCGCTCGCCTGAGCCTCTCTCCGTCTCGTCTCCGGCCGCCGCCGCCGGAGTCCTCCTTCCTCGCGCCCAGGTTCGTTTCCTTCCCTGCGCCTTCCGAACCATTCTACATCTCATCCGCGCGCTCGGTGCTGCGTTCCAGTCTGAGTTCCGCGTCTCTACTACCCGGCGCGCGGTCGCCGGCTGCATCCGTAGCTCCTCAAAGAGATGTTTGCAGCAGCAGATTACTGATGCATGTTTGGATCCCGGCATTCGCCGGTACGTGGATTGCTCTTTTGTTAGTTTGTTCGTTAGCATCGATACCGTGCATGGCCCAGCTGCCCACGGTTGAGGGCAGTTGTAGTTTCAAAATGTGCTGATTAGTGATTGCTCTTTGCCCAGAGACCAGACTCCAGACGTGTGTATATTGGTAGCTGCTGCTAGTTTTGCTCTCGGGTCGGTCGTGCGATTGATTTTTCAAAGATACCTTCATCTGTACACTAAGCCTGTTATTCTTTTTTCGCTGATGGGAAATTCATAGGATAAACGCTAGGAGACGATATTGGCAGTGTTGGGAAAGTTGCTGTAAGTTGTAGTAGAAATCTGCCTTGCTCTTGTTCAGTGTATAAGTTTCAGGGGATATGACTAATTGCTGATATTTGTTTTAATTCGGACTCTTCTGCATAGGTCTCTGTGCGGGGCCCATATCTTCTAGCTCCGAAGTTCAAATAATATGATCCACATATGTTTCGAAAAGGTCTCGACGAGATCTACAACTTTTGTGTTTTAACTTTGTCCATTGGAGCAAGTTTTCAAGTTCAAAATCGCGTTGCAATGTAGTGTTATTTTGGAAACTACGTGAGTTGATTTTTTCTTTCGGATAAACTTCTAGAATATGGTAAAAAATAGTGAAAAAATATTATTTTTGATATATAAAATGGTATACTAAGAAGCACCAACGATAATACAAATATGATTTTACATGTAAAATGTCAATAATATTGTGTATATCTAATAATTATAGTGTAAATAATTTATATATTTAAATTATAAAAAGTGTTTTATTTTTTTAAATCCGTAGCAACGCACAGACACTTTGCTAGTTAAATATAAATCCCAGTGATACTGTGATGTGCCTGAGATGGGCTAGAGCCTAGAATAGTGATACTTTGAACATAAGTTCGTGTAGGACTGACTGGTAAGGCTCTTGCCGCTCTGTGACCCTGTCTCTACTTTGGAACATAGTGTTGTTAAATATAAATCCCAGGAAAACAGTGTTGAGCCTGAGATGGGCTAGAATAGTATAGCTTGGAACATAAAGTTTATGCAGGAATTCCTACACAAAGATTGATAAGAATTCATAAAACTGGGGAGATATAAATAGTAAACATAACAACAGTCTTATATCTTTTATTATATCATTATTCCTTGCTGCTGCACTTCTACAATACTGAAACGTAGAACAATATAAGCACATTTGTTTCTACACATATATATACAACTTCAGTAACTCCTAGTCCCTTAAAATGAAATCCTCAGTGCCTCATAGTACTATCGTTCAGTCTATTAACCACCTTTCCCTTAAATTGCAGAACCATCCGGACTATGTGCTTCGAGTCACAGACCGCCTGATGTAGAACTGTGTGTCTGGGACTGGGATGTTGTCGTGCTGTTCTGTGTCTGAGAAGCCTGACTTGAAGATACATCTGAGAAGAAGTTTATGGCTTCAGGACTTTCACCAAGAACTCTCAATGCTCTCGGAACAGGAGGCATATTAACATCAAGGGATCCCTCAAGTATTTGAACAATCTGGCCAGTTGTGGGTCTAGTAGTTTCATCGTCTTGGATGCACCAACAGGCAGCCTTACAAGCTCTCGTGAGTTCATCCGCATTTGCATCTCCGTTCAGTCTGGAGTCCAACAAGCTCTGTACATCCCCTTCAAGAAGTTTGCTTGCAGCCAAGGTCGGGAAGAAGGAGGATCTGCCATCTTCTCCATGATCAGTATTTCTTCTGCCTGATATGAGTTCGAAGAGCATCATGCCATAACTGAATACGTCTGCCTTTGCTGTTATTGGCACACCACTGATCCATTCTGGTGCGAGGTATCCCCTTGTTCCTCTCATGGTTGTTAATACACGACTGAAGTCCCGGCCTAAGAGCTTTGCCAAACCAAAATCAGCCACTTTTGGCACAAATGATTCGTCTAATAGTATGTTCTCTGGCTTCACATCACAGTGTATAATGCAGTCCCTACATTTTTCATGCAGGTAGTTCAGGCCTCTTGCAGTTCCAAGTGCTATTTGATACCTAACAGCCCAGCTCAATGCTGTTGTCTCACCAGGGAATAGCTGCAGTTCCAGGGAGCCCTTTGGCATGAACTCGTACACAAGCAGCCTCCTTGATCCTTCAGAGCAGAATCCTAATAGGCGGACCAAATTCACATGCTGTATTGTGCCAATAGTGCTCACCTCAGCACGAAATTGCTTCTCACCCTGGTGAACACCGTCAAGCCTCTTCACTGCAATGGCAGTTGAATCTAGGAGTTTGCCTTTGAACACGGAGCCAAAGGCACCTCCGCCTAACCTCTCTGAGAAATTGTTAGTGACATGCTGCAGATCACTGTACCTGAAGGCAATCATTGTGCCCCCAGTAGTCTTGGATATCCGAAGAGTCCTCTCTCGGTGGCGTTTGTGAAATAGGATAAACAATACGGTGCCCAGGATAATAAAAAATGCAGAAGCTCCACCAACAACTGCACCAATGATCACATTCTTGCTCTTTTTGGAGTCTTGCAGCTCAGATGCTGCAAGCCTGAGGAAAAGTGTGCCTCCTCCACTTCCACCGTAGTTTTCCTGGAGGTTAATTAGCTCCCCGTGCCATACAAAGCAACCACTAGTATTGTAAGTGTAAGCATTACAAGAGCAGTTGGTCAGACAAGCCACCTGACAGTCCTGAGAGCTTCTGGCCACAGTACTCTGAGCATTATCTGGTAGCCTCACACCTGACATGGTATAGAACTTATCTTGTCTGGATTGTGCAGAGCTCGAATTGGTCTGGCACTGCAATGGTACGTTCCTCTTGCATCCACCACTATAATCCTGAAGGTCCCAATCACTCTGAACTTTCTGACTGAACCCCTTGATGCAGCTGCAGAATGGCAGGGCATTGAGGTTGCAGCTTCCATACGCCCCACACAAGGCGTACACCTCACACTGACTCCGTGGCTGAGACCAGAACAGGATCCACGACTGTAAGCGGTCCACCCATGTCAGCTGCTTGATCTGCCCATCCACATCGATGATGAACCGCGAGATAACGGAGTCAGACTTCATCGAGTAGATGAAGTAGCTCTCTGTGGTGTTGTCGTGGAAGCTGAAGTCGTAATTGTAACCAGCCGTCATCTCTGGCACATCTCTAAAGATATTGCCATTCCAAGGGCCACTGGACCAGTAAGTTATGGATCCATTCCATTGAATGAAATATTGTGTTGTGCGATTGGGGTCCAGCTCCAGCGAGAAGAGCCCGGGAGATGGGTCACCGGCATTTGTCCATGAAACAAGCCGCTGGCTGACATTAGCGATCTTGTTCAAGCTAATCTTGCCCCTAGGAAGCCATGTGTTTGTGGGATGGTCTATGCTTCGCCAATAAACTGTGGCTGAATTGGTGGCATCAATGAGCTCGAGGCTGCCGCTGTCCTGAAGGATGGCCATGGTGGAGTTGGAGACTGTGCTTATGTTGGTCGACCATAGCTTCTGGTTCTTGGTTTGATCAAGGAGGACAAGGTTGCCATCACTGCCGATGGTTAAGGTTGCAGTTGTCGGGTCCAACACCGGGACGTTGGAGTTTGCCATCCACACGGTAGTCACTTCAGGTATGTTGCTGTACCATATAGCTATGTAGTACTTGCTGGGGCTGGAATTGGAAGCTGTGGTGTTACCTTGGGGTGGGGTGTAGAAGCCTAAAGCGAACTTGTTGCCCTTGGATACAATCTTCTGTGCCCCAGACAGCGGCGTGGAGGAGTTGATGGTGTCGATGGCCGTGCAGAGTAGTATTTGGCTGAGGAGGAGGAGCTGGAGGAGGAAGAAAGGGGCCATGGGTGGAAGCCTGGAAGAGCAGAAGAGCAGACGGGGCTTGGAGGAGGGGAGCTTGGTGTTTTAATTGATGGTGGTTGAAGTTGCTGGAGACAGGCTTTGGTGGACAACAAAGGTCCACTTCATGGACTAATAGCAAAAGGAGGCGTCTTTGACCTGGTATTTTGCCGCGTGCACGACGCGCTTCAGGTGTGGGATAATCGAGCAATTAACATAATTGCAACCTTGTGCTGATAAAATTACTAAACATGATGTTGTCCTTACATTTTCTTTGCTTAAGAAACCCAAGGAAAGATTTATCGTTAGCAGCGTTTTTTTATGCTGACTAAAAACAGTGCTTTTCATGCTGATTAATATTCAT
This sequence comes from Eleusine coracana subsp. coracana, assembly GCA_032690845.1. Classification (NCBI taxonomy): domain Eukaryota; kingdom Viridiplantae; phylum Streptophyta; class Magnoliopsida; order Poales; family Poaceae; genus Eleusine; species Eleusine coracana. The sequence goes on from CM064430.1 coordinate 51,303,943, forward strand.
AGCCAACTGATTTTACGGTTAGACGTGGCATACTCTATTTTTTGAATATTTTCAATGATTCATACTGCCGAACAGAAATACCAACATCAATTCTGATTTATGATGCTGACTGCTTATGGAATTGTTGTTTTCAAATAAAAATAAAATACAAGAAGAATGGTATGAACTGTGAAGCCAGGGAAGAGTTGCTGACTTCTGCGGCGGGCAAAGTTCCATATGACTGCGTTGACTTGGACTAGTTTAACGAGTCCGGTAGGGCAACCTCTTAAGCCTTGTCGACTTGTCGTGGTCTTTATGATTGCTTTGCTCAGGTTACTGGAACTCTAGTGCTGGTTATTCCATCTTTGATCTGGAACTGATCACCTCTTCTTTGAACTATACTGGTTGTTACTACTTTTTCGTTGGGGCTGCTTCTAGATGGCGATGATAAGAGCAAACAAGACATGTTGGAAGAAGACTTTTTTTTTTTGACATCTGTTGGAAGAAGACTAGCAACACAAATGACAGCACCAGCATCGAACAGAGACAGACATCTAATTGCCCTGACCGTCACATGCAGTAAGTTTGTTGCTTTAAAATTGTAATTTTGCTCATCGTCATTTATTTATTAAAGAATGTTTCCCTGAGGCATATGTGAATTTGATACCTCTTTTATTTATTTATTTTTAATCGTGATTTGTCTTCTTTAGAGTCGAGGAGGAGATATTTTGATTGTTTGAATGTACCTACCTATCCCTTTAATCCTTTACAATCGGAGAACAGAGTGGCCTTGCTTGACTAGTGTACTATTCCCTCCGTTCTATGAAGAGTGTCATTTTTTATTTTTTCACGTTGTGTTTGACCGTTCGTCTTTTAGTTTTTTTTGCAAATATTATTTATTTTTTATAATTAGTTTTATTAATAGATATACTTTAATCATAATATATTTATTTTAATTTTTACATACTTTTTTTAAATAAGGCAGAAGGTCAAAAGTGATGACTCAAAATCAAAAACGATATTCTTCATAGAACGGAGATAGTAGTATTCAACTCTGTCCAGTCTCAGTCCTCATTTCTTCTGTCAAAGCATGTTCAGGATTCATCTCTCATCCAGTAGAGCTGTTTATTTGTGTGGAGGCCCAGTATTAATTCATCATCAATACGTGGGGCAGATAGTATATCAATATATGTAGGGACAGCACAGTGAATTCCCAGACAGGGAAGAGAGCGTGGAAAGGGTCTGGTGGGACCGTTTGTTGTCACGCGTTCACATTAGCATTAATAGTGGTGATATGTGAGTCGGCTTAAGACTGTCTGTACTTATGGTACTATAAATTTATCCTTTATAAGAAATATTCTATTTTTATTAGTAAAATTCTTTTCTCTATATCAATTTTTATTGCACTCGTCATACTCTATCTTATCCTCTATATCAACTATCATATATTATTATATTTAACTATTTCCATCTATTTCAAAATCCAATGCAATAAAAAAGCAAAGCAGCAACAAAAATACTAGCGTTAAAGTAGGTGGACCCCATATCATGTCTGCCTTTACCGTGTCACAGCCGATACGCTGCATATAGCGTTCGGAAAACGATACTGGAGGCTAGCGTTCTGGTTAGCGCACACCGGTGCAGCTGGGATTCCGCTAAACCCGTCCTGCAGTAACGTATCGGATGCCAGTACGGGCAGTCTAAGCGGTGCCTAATGCATCGCACAAGGAAGGTGAATTGAGTGGTGCAAAGGGTTTTTTTTTCTAAGACAACGGTCCTTGTTCGGTTGTTCTGCTTAAATGGGCTCGAGCCAAATTCCAGGTGCTCCAGTGGAGGTTCCAATTCCATGCGCAGCTGCTGTTGCAAGTCTGCAGCCACGCACGCCCCTTTTTCTTGGTCACCGTCATGGCCAAGTGGCCATATGGACCGGAGCTTCAAATTGCCATCCGTCGCTAGTGCGGTGGCGTTCACGCCCCCTGGCCGTCGGAGTTACCTCAAGTCCAGGGAACTGGGCAGTGGGCCACTGGGCACCACTGGAGCTCATGGTGATGCACTGATGCTATAGCGTCTTGATGCAACTCATCAGTCCGGTGACGTTATTTTGTCTGAGCCGATTCGTTCTTGGAACCATTTTTAGTATCACCCGTTCCCCGTTCCCGTTGGGGTCCCCTGTTTAGTATCGCCCGTGCGTCTGGGTACTTTCGATTCCACGGCGGGGTCTCCATCGTTGAGCAGTTCGCGTGATGCTAGGGTTGTACATGAATTTCGATCGGAGTGACCCGCCTTTGGAATGGCCCGCCCGTTTGTTGAGGATAGCAGCGATGATAATACCTAGTCTCTGATTGCAAGTACTCCCTCTGTTTTTAAATTATTATTATCATTAACTTTTTAGTTAACTTTTATCATTCATCTTATTAAAAAAATAATCTCTACTACATATTAATTACGGTGCAGTTGTCTCTTCTAAGTTTTTTCTACCCCTGCCCCATCATTTGTTTGTCATAGTTGAACGTGTTTCTTCGTTGGTTGCATTGGTTGAGGCGCTGTTGGCTCGGTTCTCGGTTCCACCGAGAGTCCATCTCACATACATCCTCACATGACAATTCTTTTTTGCATTTTCTTTTCGAATTCATCCCTACCGGATTGCTAGCAGGGGAAGGCAATCAAGGAGGTGTCAGCGTTGAGCTCGACCTGATATGAGAAGAATAGGGCCATACGTTATAGGAAAGGGATAAGTTTGATGTGCTCCAAATTTCTTGTTTAAAAAGGAGAAGATCATTTAGAATCTATTTTACTCATCCGATGACGTCGATGGGGTGTAATATCGTTTATATCTGAGCTCATTCTGACGGTAATGGCGTCTGGTGCCAATGGATGCCTGTCTGGAGGAAGAAGAACGGTTCATTTTTGGGCCTAGCTACATGGGCTGCTATTAGGTCATATACAAGCATGTTTCATGTTACCCTGTTCACGTGCGTCCGAGAAGCAGCTAATCGCAACAGGCAGGCTGTCTGCAAGGAGTGTAGCGGTTGATCGCAGCAGGCAGGCCCGCCGTGTTGAGCTGATAGCACCACCTCTTTGCCAAGCTAACATCCAGCGGGAGGAGCTAATCACATCAGATCTCCAGCCGTAATAGCACTAATCGCAGCATGCAGTACCAAGGAAGTAAGTACGACAGCCAAGCCATCATGATGATCAGGGGCTGGTGGCGGCGGGTGCCAAGGCAGGGATAGGTAAGATTGGGAAAAAATAAATTAAATCTACTGATTCAGTCAACGTGGAGGAGATTTAGAAAAAGAATAGAGAGCCCAAATTTTAAGAGGCTGTTGGTCACCCTATTCTTTTCAGAGGCTTTCTATTTTTATAAAAGAGGTAAAAAGGTCTAATTTTATAAAATAGAATACAAAGTTTGTTAGAAATGCTCTAACAATGAATAGACACTAACCTTAATAGATATGTAGAGATTATATCTCCTATATTAATTAGGATCCAAGATGTACATGTATTGTGCCTCTGCACTGTAATCGCACATATGCGATTGTTTTGCATCCTTGATTCAATGTACAAGAGTCCCACGAGCATGCAGGTATTTGGCTTTTCTTAGTGCATGAAAATATTTAGCCTCATGGTTGATCGAGGTGATAGTACTAATGTTGTTTGTGATACAAGTGTCAATTTTTATAAAGTTTCCAACAGCAGTCTAGTGAGCAAGGAAGTGCAAGATTAAACGGGCAATTAATTTTTTTTTATAGCCCGTAGCAACGCACGGGCACTTTGCTAGTAATATTATATATGTTGTCCTAGTTTGTTTTATTAATAAAGAAAATTAAAATATAATTTAATTTTTCACATTTATAGTAATATTTTGAATAATACAAATGATTAAAATCCACGAAAAAAATCAATGATGATAACAATTTAAAAACAGAGGAAATACATTTTTTAAGATAATAAAAAAGGAGTACCCAACCTTTATTTTTTTTTTGGAGATTATGACTGTTCATTATAAATTGCAGCACATTCTCCACACCACACCACTCATAAAATTAAACGATACCATAAAAAAAAACAGGTGACGGGACATCTTAAGGACCTATTCTATTAGTAAATCTTTATCCATAATATGTGAAGATTTGCATTGTTAACCCTTCAAAATGTTGACATGTCTCCTTTATTGCTTGTTTGACTTCCTCATCCTTCTGAAAATGCGTAAAGCGAAACCACTATGTCCTCCTAAAAGTATATCTGCAAATAAGTTTTGATTAGAGATCCATTAAAAACAATATTATTTCTTCTTGAGTCAGATAGCCTAACAAAATGTTAGAGTATCTACTAAACATTGTCTTTTCCTAATTATACTCACTCCATTTAGCATGATTTGTTGGAGTATTTACTAAACATTGCCTTTTCCTAATTATACTCACTTCATTTAGCATGTACTCACTCCATTTAGCCAATTACTCTACGCAAATCATGCTAAATGGAGTAAGTATAATTAGGAAAAGACAATGTTTAGTAGATACTCCTTCAACATTTTGCGTAGCCCATAGATGCCAGCAAACGGAAATTTTTATCTTTTCTATTCCACTTCAGCTCCATACCAGTGATAAAAAAAATCGAAATGCCAACACTACCCCTGTGTCGCCATTGTCCCGAGTTCTCCAACGAAGTTGCCGCTGGCTTGCGTGGCGCCCGATGTTGGCACCACCAGTGTCGGGACGACGTTTAGGCAGAGCAGCAGTAGGTACTCATCGAAGGCATATGTCGATACGCTCCCCGTCGGCAAAGCAATCTTGAGCAGCTTCTCTCGGGTCGTCAAAATGATTTGATTTGTCAATCGTCTTGTTGGCATGATTTGCGTAGAGCAACAACTCAGATTTCCCAAGCTTTACATCTCCAAGAAAGCTCCCTAGTGAATGATTCAACTGGCACTTCCACTTGAATGAAGAGAATGTTTAATTTTGAAGGACATCTGAGCAGGGGCGGAGGACCCGGTACCTTGATCTTTTAACAAGTACCTCATATCTTCAGTGTTTTGTCACTTGCGGCTATAGAAGTTTCGACTCCTATGTTCTGAGGCGACTAGGAAATCAAGAGGAAGAAACACAGTAAGAAGACTGAGAAACGTTATTTGGTGAACTGGGCTTATAGTTAGGCTTAACAATACTTTGACTTCGTCATATCTTGAATTTTTTTCGTCCTCCGCCACTGCATCTGAGAGAGAAAGCAAATCATCAAAAAAATCAAATGTTGAGCGAAACGAGATACGGACAGCGCCATGGCTGGTAGTGTTGGTAACGTGTAGGCTACAATAATATATAAAATTTCTACCGTTCAACCAGAAAACCTTGTAAGAGGGGATCATGGATCGTTACCACTAGACGTGCAGACGGAGCGGAAGCGAATGTTGGAGCAGCTCGTCCAACATAGTCACGCGTCGATATAGAGGAAGTAGTCGATTATGTCAAACGTCTTCTCCTAGTACAGCCGTTCGGCATCGCAGCAACAGTAGCGCCTGCTCGCGGTATCCACACGTACGGGGTTGGAACGTCGTGCGCGATGTGCTAGCATCGGCAATACGGTTAGGGTTATGGGTGAGAAAGAGAGGAGCGTGGCGGCTAGGGTTATGGACTGGTGGGCTGCAATACCCCTTGTCCCGCCTCTACTTATATAGATCTTTCTAATGGATCTTAATAAGTTGGCCCATTAGTAAACTAATCTCTCACGGATCAATATCCGTATGACCCTCACGTACGAATCAAATTCGTAATATCTCTTAGACATGTCTCCAACAGGTAGATGGCTCGAGCCGTGTGCCGCGAGCTGGGGAGGGGGGATCAAGGCCAGGCCGAGGTTGCGTTAGTCAGGCGCATCGATGGAGGGCGATATGAGTCAACAAACAACAAAGGCGAGATGGGTGGCCGACGGTGTGAGGAATAAGATGGCCCGTTGTCCTGCTCCATAGACAAAAGGGCAAATATGTCATCTCCTGGCTGAAATGGAAGTGTCGTGGCACAGGGGATTAATCTTTTTTCCTCCATGGCAGCTACGGATTTGTAATTTTTTCGGTGGTCAATTGAAGATTAAAATTTATCTGGATGGCAATGACGAAATTTGCCTTTCTTTCATACCACAATCGTGATTTCTGTATCACTCTATTGCTATGTCAATGTAAATGTGCCACTATTCCCGTTTCTAAGACAAAGGTAGACGTGCCACTGAAAACTAATTTAGCTATTCGTCAAGGAAAATGAGAAATCATGTAGCTGCGTAGATTAGTGTTGGCTAAATTGTCAGAAACATACTAAAAAACTATGATATTATTCTAAACACATTAATAAAATTAAATTTAGTTGTAACATACAATGATTGTAAAAAAATCAGCTGTATCACTCAATAACTATTTAATAATTTATTTTTTAACTTTTTACTTTAAAAATACATTAGAATTTAAAACTTGACACAAATATACATTGTTGCATTTCTTATCATTTGAAAATAGAGTTAGATTTTTTTTAATTGTTTATCTGTTTTGCTCGACAAATTAAATATTTAAAAAATGGGCAAACAATAGAAACAATCGAAAAAATCTAGCTCCTTTTTTTATGACATTGAATTCACCAATGTATAATTATATCAAGTTTGAAACTCTAATATATTTTATATATAGATAGAAAAGTTAAAAATAATTATTAAATAGTTATAGTATGATATAGATAATTTTTTTACAGTCATAGTGTGTTATGAACCTCTTGTTGGATATTCACCAGATAAAAGTCAAAATATGGTTCTTATGGGTGGTTTAAAAAAATATGTTCCTATTACAAGAACTACTTTTTTATTGGGTACAGTTTCTCTTTGTGGTATTCCACCTCTTGCTTGCTTCTGGTTCAAAGATGAAATCCTTAGTAATAGTTGGTTGTATTCACCTTTTTTTTGGAATAATAGCTTCTTTTACTGCAGGATTTTTCCCTTTCCCCGAACTAAATCGACCTAAGGCTCTTAATTTATATTTTTTCATTCATTCACCTAGCAGAAATAGATTAACCTTAGGATCTTTTTTCTTTTTTGTTATATTTTACATAAACTAAACTTGATTTTGTTGATGTATTTATAACAAAACCATAGTTCGTTAGTATGCCATATAATTTAATCATTTATGTTCTTCTGGGAATTTCCCAACCCATCAGCAGCGTTTATTGCATTGCATCAGTCAACCCATTTGGACATACAAGCGATGGGAAAGAGTTGATTAACTGCAAACAATTCCCTTGCGGCTGACAAATTTTAACATGAATAGAGTAAGAAAATATTATTGCATACGTTTGGGCCTCAACTCATCTACCAACAACACGCCCATCGTCGAAGGTTGCAATGTGAGGCCGAGATGGGAAGGAGGTGAAGTCCAAAGACGGCCTTTATCTGGCCCAACAGCGCTTCGTCGTCCTCGTCGCTCGTCTGAAGTCTGAACCTTTCTCCCGTGTCTCGTATCACCTCCCGGTCTCACCGCCGGCCGCCGTCACCGTTTCCAGCGCCCAGGTTCGTTCTCTTCCCCAAGCCTAGCTCCAGCATTCTTCCTCTCCTCCGCCTGCTGGGTTCCACGTCTCGACTACCTGGGGCGCCATTGCCGGCTGCATTCGTAGGTCCCGTGTCAAAGAGACTTTAGCAGCAGATTACCTACGCATGCTTGGATCCCGAAATTTTCCCCAGCTCGGATTTTTCTTGTGCCGTCTGTTCGCTGACTTGGATGATATGCGTGGCCCTGCTACTAACGATTGGGGGGCGGTTGTAGTTTCAAAATGTATATTCACACTGCTGAAGTGCTGATTGTTCTTTGTCGCGATGTATGAATATTGGTTAGCTGCAGCTAGTTTGCTATTGGTTTTTCAAACGTATTCTTCATCTGTACATTAAGCCTATTTGTTTATAGGTTCGGAAATTCGTAGCATAGACTCGGAGCTGGTCTTGGCGGTGTTGGGAAAGTTGCTATAAGTTATACCAGGAATCTGCCTTGCTCTTGTTTGCTGCATATTTTTCACCAACTTTAGGGGATATGACTAATTCTTGATTAAACCTAATATAAATCCCAGGAAAACAGTGTCGAGCCTGAGATAGGCTAGAATAGTGACACTTTGAACATAAAGTTTATGCAGGAATTCATGCACAAAAATTGATAAGAATTCATAAAACTGGGGAGATTTCAAGAGTAAACATATAGCAGCAGTCTTATATCTTCGTTTATTCCATGCTGCTGCAGTCCTACAATACTGAAACGTTAGAACAATATAAGCACATTTGTTTCTACATATATATGTACAACTTCAGTAACTCTTAACTCCTTTTCCCTCAAACAAAATGAAGGCGCTCGCTTCATCCACTGAACAGAGCTGTGCGGCAACATACGTCAACACAGTAAAGAAGAAGCCAAGTCAAAATTTTCAGTAAACAATCTGAGGCTTCAAACGACTCGAATATCTTCAGTGCCTCATAGTACTATCCTTCAGTCTATTGATCACATTTCCCTTAAATTGCAGAACCATCTGAACTATGTGCTTGGAGTCACGGACCACCTGATGTAGAACTGTGTGTCTGGGATGTTATCGTGCTGTCCTGTGTCTGATAAGCCTGTCTTGAAGAAACATCGGAGAAGAATTTTATGGCGTCATGGCTTTCATCAAGAACTCTCAATGCTCTTGGAACAGGAGGCATTTTAACATCAAGGAATCCCTCAAGTATATGAACAATCCGGCCAATTGTGGGTCTAGTAGTTTCATCATCTTGGATGCACCAACAGGCAACCTTACAAGCTCTTGTGAGTTCATCAGCATTTGCATCTCCATTCAGCCTGGGGTCCAACAAGCTCTGCACATCCCCTTCAAGAAGCTTGCTTGCAGCCAAGGTCGGGAAGGAGGATCTTCCATCTTCTCCATGATCAGCATTTCTCCTGCCCGATATGAGTTCAAAGAGCGTCATGCCATAACTGAAGACGTCTGCCTTTGTTGTTATTGGCACACCACTGATCCATTCTGGTGCGAGGTATCCCCGTGATCCTCTCATGGCTGTCAATACATGGCTGAAATCCCGGCCTAAGAGCTTTGCCAGACCAAAATCAGCCACTTTTGGCACAAACGATTCGTCTAATAGTATGTTCTCTGGCTTGACATCGCAGTGTATAATGCAGTCCCTACATTTTTCATGCAGGTAATTCAGGCCTCTTGCCGTTCCTAGTGCTATTTGATACCTAACAGCCCAGCTCAATGCTGTTGTCTCCCCAGGGAATAGCTGCAGTTCCAGGGAGCCCTTTGGTATGAACTCATACACAAGCAGCCTCCTTGATCTTTCAGAGCAGAATCCTAATAGGCGGACCAAATTGACATGCTGTATTGTGCCAATAGTGCTCACCTCAGCACGAAATTCCTTCTCGCCCTGATGAACAACGTCAAGCCTCTTCACTGCAATGACAGTTGAATCTGGGAGTTTGCCTTTGAACACAGAACCAAAGGCACCTCCGTCTATTTGCTCTGAGAAATTGTTAGTGACATGCTGCACATCACTGTATCTGAAGGCAATTAGTGTCTTGGATATCCGAAGAGTCGTCCCTCGGTGACATTTGTGAAATAGGATAAACAATACAGTTCCCAGGATAATCAGAACTGCAGAAACTCCACCAACAACTGCACCAATGATCACATTCTTGCTCTTTTTGGAGTCTCGCAGCTCAGATGCTGCAAGCCTGAGGAAAAGTGTGCCTCCTCCACTTCCACCATAGTTTTCCTGGAGGTTAATCAGATCTCCGTGCCATACAAAGCAGCCACTAGTATTGTAAGTGTAAGCATTACAGGAGCAGTTTCTCAGACAAGCCACCTGACAGTCTTGAGAGCTTCCGGCCACAGTACTCTGAGCATTATCTGGTAGCCTCACACCTGACATTGTATAGAACATATCTTGTCCGGATTGTGCAGAGCTCAAATTAGCCCTGCACTGCAATTGTACGTTCCTCTTGCACCCACCACTATAATCCTGAAGGTCCCAATCACTCTGAACTTTCTGACTGAACCCCTTGACGCAGCTGCAGAATGGCAGGGCATTGAGGTTGCAGCTTCCATACACCCCACACAGCGCATACACCTCGCACTGACTCCGTGTCTGAGCCCAGAACAATATCCATGACTGTAAGGCGTCCACCCATGTCAGCGCCTTGATCTGCCCATTGATGTCGATGATGAGCCGCGAGATAATGGAGTTATCCTTCATTGAGTAGATGAAGTAGCTCTCGTTGGCGTTGTTGTGGAAGCTGAAGTCGTAATTGTATCCAGCAGTCATCTCTGGCACATCTCTAAAGATATTGCCATTCCAAGGGCCGCTGGACCAGTAAGTTATGGATTCATTCCACTGAATGAAGTACTGTGTTGTGTGATTTGGGTCCAGCTCAAGCGAGAAGAGCCCGGGAGATGGGTCACCGACGTTTCTCCATGAAACAAGCCGCTGGCTGACATTAGTGATCTTGTTCAACCCAAACTTGCCCCCGGGAAGGAATGTGTTTGTGGGATGGTCTATGCTTCGCCAATAAACTGTGGCTGAATTGGTGGCATCAATGAGCTCGAGGCTGCCGCTGTCCTGAAGGATGGCCATGGTGGAGTTGGAGACTGTGCTTATGTTGGTCGACCATAGCTTCTGGTTCTTGGTTTGATCAAGGAGGACAAGGTTGCCATCACTGCCGATGGTTAAGGTTGCAGTTGTCGGGTCCAACACCGGGACGTCGGAGTTTGCCATCCACACAGTGGTCTGCTGCAGTATGTTGCTGTACCATATAGCTATGTAGTACTTGCTGGGGCTGGAACTGGAAGCTATGGTGTTATGTTGGGGCGGGGTGTAGAAGCCCAAAGTGAACTTGTTTCCCTTGGATACAATCTTCTGTGCCCCAGACAATGGTGTGGAGGAGTTGATGGTGTCGACAGCCGTGCAGAGAAGTATTTGGCTGAGGAGGAGGAGCTGGAGGAGGAAGAAAGGGGCCATGGATGGAAGCCTGGAAGGAGCAGACATGGCTTGCAGGAGGGGAGCTTGGAGTTTTATTCGGTGTGGTTGAAGTTGCTGGAGACAGGTTTTGCTGGACAAAAACTCCACTTCTTGGACTAATAACAAAAGAAAGCGTCTTTGACCTGGTATTTGGCTGCGTGCACAACGCCCTTCAGGTGTGGGATAATAGAGCAATTAACATAATTGCAACCTGGTACTAATAAAATTACTAAACATGATGTTGTCCTGACATTTTCTTTGCTAAAGGAACCCAAGAAAAGATTGTTAGCAGCATTTTTTATGTTGACTTAAAATAGTGCTTTTCATACTGATTAATATTCATATCCAACTGATTTTACGGTTAGAGGTGGCATACTTTATGCTTTTAGAATATTTCCAGTGATTTATACTGCCGAACAGAAATACCAACATCAATTGTGATTTATGATACTGAGTCCTGATGAAATTATTGTTTTGAAATAAAATAAAAGAAAAATGGTGTGATGCCAGGGAAGAGTTGCTGACTTCTGCGGCGGGCAAAGCTCCATATGACTGCGTTGACTTGGACTAGTTTAGCGACGCCGGTCGTTCATGGGCGAGTGCTGGAAGTCTTGTGCTGATTATTCAATCTCTGATCTGGAACTGATCACCTCTTTGAACAATACTGATTGTTACTACTTTGCTCAGGTTACTGAAACTCTAGTGCTGATTATTCAATCTTTGATCTGGAACTGATCACCTCTTCTTTGAACAATACTGATTGTTCGTACTTTGCTCAGGTTAATGAAACTCTAGTGCTGATTATTCAATCTCTGATCTGGAACTGATAACCTCTTCTTTGAACAATACTGATTGTTACTAGTTTTTCGTGGGGGGTTGCTTCTAGATTGTGATGATAAATTGATAAGAGTGAAAAACAAGACATGTTGGAAGATGACTGGCAATGGATGCGGTGAGGGTAACTCGATGCCTGTCTCTGTTCGATGCTGGTGCTGTCATTTGTCACGTACTCACGTGCTAGTTCGTTGCTTCAAAATTGCGATTCTAAAGAATTCTGCCCCCAAGGCAGAATTTGATACCTCTTTTATTTAGTGTTTTTGGTCGTGTATCTGTCGTCTTTAGAACGACGGAGGAGATATTTTGGTGGTTGGAATGTACTACGTACTACCGATCTGTCTGTTTAATAATCCTATATAATCGGAGAATACATCATCGATACGAGGGGCAGATATATCAATCTATGTAGGGACAGCACAGTGAATTCTCAAAAAGCGAAGGGGTCGAGGAAATAGGATGGTCTGGTGCCTGACCGTTTGTTGTCACGCATTCATGTGTCGCTGTACAGCGGTGGCTAAGTGCATCGCACAAGGAAGGTGAATTGAGAGGTGCACAGCATCGGTCAGGGTTTGGCACTGATTCTGCGTAAATGGCTCGAGCCAAGATTTAGGTACTCTGCTGGAGGTTCCATGAGCAGCTGCTGTTGCAAATCTACTGCCACGCCCTTTTATCCTGTTCACCGTAATGGCCAACTGGCCATATGGACTGGAGCTTCAAATTGTCATCCGTCGCTAGTGCGGTGCGGTGGCGTTCACGCCCCTGGCCGTCGGAATTGCCGCAAGTCCAGGGTGATGCGGCTGATGCCAGTTCGTCTCAATGCAACTCATCACTCCAGTCCCGTTACCTTTTTTGTCAGTGGGCCGATTCCTTTCTCAACGGGATGATGACTCTCCGTTTCATTTCGTGCAGAGGTTCTCTTTTGCGCACTCGACAATTCCGGCCCAGTAAGAAGTTGCAGCCACAACGCCAGCCCAATTTCTACCGGCCCATTCTCTTGGTCTCCATCTCCATCATTCTCTCGTACTTTATTAAGATCGGGGCATCATCCAGCCCTGTGGTCTACCTGCCGCCTCCTCCGGTCCTCTCCCCTGCTCGGTCGTCTCCGGCCTCTCCTCCCGCCGGCGCCGCCTCGCCTGCACTCGCCCCCACCTCGGCCCCCGTGGGTTATCCCGCGACTGGTGAGCGCCTCCTGCTCCTTGATCCATCCGCTGAAGTCCCCGTCGTCGTGCGTTCCACCCCCGCAGCCTGTCGCTGACGTCGTCAGCCTCCTGTTTGCCTGTCGCTGGTGTCTATCGCCCGTGCGTCTGGGTACTTTTGATTTCACTGCGGGGTCTCTATCGGTGAGCAGTTTGCGTGAGGCTGGAGTTGTTGGTGTTGTACCTGAATTGTTTTGATGAAATTTGATAGGAATGGCGAGAGAGAAGCCGCCTTTTTGTTGAGGAAAGCAGCGACGATAATACCTTTAGGCTCCGATTGTTAGTACATGAACAACCTGTCTTAGCGCGTTTATGTACAAAAGTAGTTGGATGGTCTTGGAATGGGCCTTCTTCTTCTCATAATATGATTCTGATTTTGTATATTCACATTCACTCTATTCTGCCTGTGAAAACTCATTTAGCTATTCATCAAGGGAAATGAGAACTCATTTAGCTGTGGATTAATGGTCTAGTGGGAATTCCTCAACCCATCAGGGGTGTTTATTGCATTGCTTCAGGTTTAGCTATTGAGATAACCTATATCAGAAGGTTTCTAGATCATGTGGCAACTAAGCGTTGAAGAAGTTTTCTGTTATGTACTGATTAGAATTAATTAGTTTGTCTAATTTTCATGGCAATTTATGACTACATTACATTATTTTCTATATGCCCTGTTATAGGGTGTCCGTACGTTATACATTATGGGCTTGTGGGGTTCCTGACTCACGACTTACTCATACTGTATTGCATCAATTTGATCTCCTTTTACTCATGGTTTATCTACGCATTCATATGATACGAGTTATTTTGTTCGCTATTTTGCTTGAGTATTGTTTATGCGTTGTACTTAAATGGGTGCTTCAGAAATTGACTATCTTCTTTTTTCCCTTGACTAACAGAATAGCTTGTGTTAGTTTGAATGGCTGCGAAGCTCCAAGCCTTGTGGAACCATCCTGCTGGCCCTAAAACCAGTTGAGTATATTATTTACTTATTGTACGTTTCTTAATTCTGTTTATTACATGATCAGGGACATTCCTATTACCTTAATTTTCTGTTTGACATTTCTGGTCGTGGTAGTCATCTTTACTTCTATTGAGGGTAAAGGGTATCTGGTGGTCTCCTGAAGCTGCATGCTAGCTTGTGCATATTTCTTTACGGTTTTAAACTTCTGAGCTTGATTCTTCAGTGTCTTTTTTAATCTAGTTGAAACAAGTCTAGGTGGTGTATAGTCCTCTGGTATAATTAGATTGATTACCCTGAAGAATGGAACAAATCGTGTAGTCCGTATTTGTGTGTTTCATCCCTAGGAAATGGGATGTGACTTATATCTGACCCTGCATTTGACCAATTATTATATCTGAAACTTTAATCAAACCTTCTTTGTTGCAGTTCATTTCTGGGCTCCAACGTTTAAATGGGGCATCAGCATTGCTAACATTGCTGATTTTACTAAACCACCTGAAAAGATATCTTATCCTCAGCAAGTTGGTATGTTTAAGCTGTCCAATTAATGCAACCTATTTCAGAATTAGGCGTAATTTTTGATATGCTTATTCTGTCATATTGCACATAGCTGTGGCTTGCACTGGAATCGTTTGGTCGCGTTACAGCATGGTTATCACACCAGTAAGCTCTCTTTTCTAATTGCACAAGCACTGGATTTGTTCAGTGTTTATACTATTTTCTTCTGAACTTCCCTTTTAACTTTGACCTATACTTAGACAATCATGCTGTGGACTGTACTGTTGATATGAAGTTGTTTATTGAATCTATTTTCCCTATAAACTCTGCTGTCTTCAGTCATTTGCACGATTATGAACAAATAGTTGAATAGCTTTGCTGTACTAATATCTCACTGCCTCATGTAATAACTATCCTTCATTCCGAGAATATTTATTTTTATCTCGTCATGTTGATTCTCTTGCTCATCTTGATGGTTGGTAATATTCCAATATTGCAGAAAAATTGGAACCTTTTCAGCGTCAATGTTGCCATGGCTGGAACAGGCTTATATCAACTTTCACGTAAAATAAGGTATGCAAACTTCCAAGCGTTTCCACATTTACTGCTTGAATATGAGTATCGGGTAGTTATGGTTCATTTTGATTGCCTTTGCAGGCAAGATTATTTTTCAGATGAAAAGGAAGCTGCCCCATCACTTGAAGGATGATGATGACAGACAAGAACAATCGATTGGGAAGCAAACCACAACTGCTTTGGAGGCAAGCAGTCTGGGTTCATTCTGGGTTGTTGGCACAAGTCAGCTGATTCAAGATAGGAAGCCCTTTTGTTTATTTCCCTGTTTCTTCTGCACTCAGGACCAGACCGATGTGAAAATTCCTGGCAAACAAAGGAGTGTGCAATAATCTTTTCTGTATTTCTGAAACATGATGCAAATACACAAAAGAATCCTTTGTTTCTTTTGACGATGTTTACTTGTTCAGTCAATTTATAACTCTCCATTTTCTGCCAAGAAAATTGTTGCAACCTTTTGTCAAGGGTCGTTGTTTTCAACCTGAATATATTCCGTATAGTGAAGCACAAGCTACAGTTTCAGAACAATGCAGGTGCGATACATTTTCCTGGATAATGCAGCAGCATCTTACCTTTTTGACCTAGATAATTTGCCAATTTCCCACTATTCAATCGGGTTTTGCCCTGGTGCGAGTCAATGAGCTCGGTCATGCCAGCTGTTGTAGTTGTTGCAGACTGAGCTAAGGGCTACGAGGAAAGGTGAGTGTATCGTTTTCTCCTTGGAAAAGTAGAAGCTTGACATGGTGGCGTCGACGCTGTTTATGCGGTTCAGATGTCGAAGCAGAGCCATGCATGGTTAACAAAACAGATAAATACCGGGCGGTTTCTACTGTTTTTTAAGTTTAATTGGTCTGGCTTGGTTGTAGCGGATCCCCGGTATTTTTTTATAAACTGAACCTATGCTCTATAGCAAACCCTGTTTTTTTTTTATCGTTTTTACGCTTTATTGATCGGTTTTTAGCATAGAAAAAACCGGTACTATTCCGGTTTCGTGAACCCTGACTGCAGAGCCAAGAACCATCTGCTACTGTCGTGTCCTGTGTCGGGTGAACCGAATGTCATCTCGCCTGCCTGTGCTGCCCTCTCCGTCGGTCGCGCTTCATTATTACCTGGTGCCAAGGCTAACAACTATAGTAACCGAGATGTAGTGGCAGCTCGGAACGTACTCTGGTTTTCGTTACAGGCGTTACAAAAAGTGTGTCTAATAAACAGGCGAATATAGCGTGATTTCTGTCCCGTGAAGGCGGGGGTCACAGGAGAAGCACTCTTAGCTTGTGGCCCCTGCAGAGAGCTCTTCACCTGTTGCCGTTGCCTGAACTCGAGGCAGGCAGGCACGGAACAAGTGAGTCCACCACCTGTGTGACAGCGACACACCGTGGCCAACAAACTAACCAACACGAGGGAAACGCGTGGGCGCTGTTGCCGTTGCGGCCTGGCGTTCCCAGTTGCATGGTGCTTTTTATTGGGGGCCAGGAATATTATATGCGCCCGGGCGCGCGTGAACTTTTGACTCCCGTGCCCGTCCCTGCAGGCTCAGCTCCGCGCGACCTGCCGTTTACCTTAACCTGCAGTGATCGATCGATCGGTGGCGTGCGCGTGGTGGTTACGCGAACTACTACACCGCGTGCTCTGTGCTGCACGCTTGCATGCCCGACGCGTCGATCGGTCGCTTCCACCCGTCCCCCGAGGACGCTAGCTGCCCGGCTATACGCTCGACAGACACGTCCCGATGACCTCCCGTTTCTTAATTATCAATCGATCTCGATGCACGCCAAATTCGTTTCTCCGACCTCTCTAATCGATCCGGTCGACCAAATCGCGCCTGCAAAACTGCATCTCGGTCCGTCTGTATGTCCGTGATCATTCGTCTGTCCGTGAATGTGTACCCTACTTTACCGAACATCAGAATATGTTCTCTGAAACCAACGCTGTTGACGAACACACAATGTTCTGAGAGAAGGGAACAGCCCGAATCTGCACTCCGTTCTGTTTATATCGCCACCGTGTGTACTTTCATGTATTCCGCAATTCATTTCCAAAAGCTGGGCCGCAAATTCCCACCAAAAGCAATGCAGGCATTTTTCAAGTCGTCAATCTCAATCAGTACTACTTAGTATTCAGTTCGCGCGGGTGCGTGCGTGCTAAACGCGCGAAACCGAGTAACGAACGCGCAGTCGATGATCAATCAGTGGGCCGAACAGGTGGGGCCCACCGGACGAGTAGAGCCGAGTCAGAGTCAGTCAACCGCTCACCACCCCAAACGACGCAGGATATAAAAGCGCAGCCGAACCGTCGAGCTCTCTCTCAGTTTCAGGCTCTCAGCCTCGGGCCGCCCGGTTTCCTTTTCCGTTTCGTTTCCCACACCACACCACACCACTCCGCGCGCCACGGGCAACGGACGCACATATGCTTGGGTGCGCGCGCCTATAAATCCTCGCGCCCCGCAGAGCTCTCTGGTGGTGGTGCTTGCGCATCACTCCGAGGCAGACTCGGCCGGTGGCCGAGATCGATCGGTCGCCTGAACGGACGCGACCGATCCCCATACTACATCATCAGTTGATCCGTCGGCATCGACACCGCTGCTCGATCGATCGATTATTGAATCCTTGTTGGTCTCCCTCCCGTGCACGCGTCTCCGTGCCAACAACAAACAGAAGAAGCAAAATGAAGTTCATGTGCTTCGGCGGCACCGCGGCCGTCGTCGCGGACGACGAGGCTGCGTTGGCGTTGGCGGCGGCGTCTCGCCACCACCAACGCCAGCGCCGGAGCAGCCTGGCGTCGTCGTTCCGGTGGAAGTTCTTGCCCGGCACCGGCAAGAATGGAGACAAGAGCAAGAATAAGAATCAGAAACCGTCGTCACCGACCAAGAAGAAGGCGTACTCCGTGTTCGGCGGCGCGTCCATCATGACGTCGTCGTCGGTGCCGTCCTCGGCGCCGCTGAGCTCGGCCGACTCGACGGCGTCCTCCCTCTCCTCTTCCTGCCCGTCCTCCGTGTCCGCGTCGTCCTCCGTACTGCGCGCGCTCCCCTCTCCTCCTCGCTCCACGCCGAAGCGGCAGGCGGCGGCGGGGGCCGCGGCGGTCGTGCTGTGCCTGCTCACGGTGGTGCTCTGCGGCCGGGTCGGGTCCACGCTGCTCACGTCCGCCGCGCTCTACCTCCTACCGCTACGACGGGGGCACCCGGCGGCGCGCCGCGACGTCGTTGCGGAGGAGTCATCGGTGGCGGCGGACTATGACGCCGTGTCGTCGGCGTCGGTGAGCGACGCGGAGGAGGATACGACGGCGAAGAGGAAGAGGCAGGTGGTTAGGATGGGGTCCGCCGTCTTGTGGAGGAACCGCAAAATACGCGTCTTGTGGAGGAAGAAAGCACACAGTCAGATCAACGAGTTCCACAATGCATCTATACCGCGTGTTTTGCATCCACGCGTGGGAAGAACAACTAGTGCCAGTGCAAGTGTAACTTTAGTGAGAGCGAGAGCTTTGCAATGATGAAAATTGACGAACGTGCAGTAACTTTTTCCTGAGCTTGCAAATGACTGGTTCGTGGTTGACTGAAAGTCGTTTTAAAAATAAGGAGAAATTTCGCCCTCGTAGCAAGGGTTGATAACTGTTAGTGCGCGATTATTATTGTGATGAACAAAGGGCCGGAAGCAAAGGGAAGTGAAACGACCAGCTGATAAAGCTAGCACTGATGTGATGTAATGCACGTAAAACAGCACTGATGTGATGTAACGTAAGTAAAACAACTCATTATTAACTTAATCAAATCGTCGTGCTAATAATGGAGCCTCCATTATCATGTATCCTGCTGTGATGTGATGTAACGGAAAATTCCACATGGTTTAGTTTCACGTGTCAGTTTCAGCGATAAACGAAGTACTAGATCCATCCTCACTGCAAAACTTCTGGAAAAAAACATTACTGTTCCTGATGTATTCCATGTTCCCACAGCAATGTAGTCCACAGAGTTGATCTATCCAACACGTCAAGGCGTGTTCTCAAAGAAGAAAGGTTATCTGATCTCCAGGAACCTTCTATCTGATCCACTACACGACTAGAGTGAACTGACCAATAATCGACTACACAGCCTGTGTCCAAAGTGCTGAGCACCCCCTAGTCCAGCATGCTCTACAATCATAGGCGTAGCTATAGTGCAAAGAAAGTTTCACAAGTCTACAGAACTGCTGAGTCCTTTTCTGAAATGATGATCCTATATGACCCTATGTGAGATTCAGACAATGAGCATGCTCATCCACAATGCACCTTTAACTTTAAGAGGTACCCATGAATGAATCATATGGTGCCAAGAAGCCTATACAAAGCCTCTAACCGTAGCTTCGTTACTAAGAAACGAAGGAGCCGGATTTAACTACTGGGTCCTCCTATCCACAATGATCCATGGACTTTGTGGACTAAACTAATCAAACAGGCACGTCCTTTTCCTCTTTCTTTCTAGCATCCTACACTATATATGATCAGTTATGCAAAAAAGCTTAATTAGCATTACCGAAACTGGAATATGCCAGGGCATGATTGATCGGATTAATTAATCAACATGGTTATAGAGCTCGTGAAGCGCATGCGTGCGTGTGCACTCGGGACGCGGTAATAAACACGGTTTAAGAGCACGTGATTATTGTTATTTGCTTGAGGGATACGTTGACTCTGAAGCATGAGCTGTGATCTTTCCACAGGTCAGCAGTCGAACCCCCTATGTGTCGATGATCAAATAAATTAAACAAAAGCCTTGGTCAGTTTTGTATTTAGTCTTGTCTCGTTACGTTAAACGAGAACAGTTTGTGCATCCAAGAAATAAAATTTTATCAACTTTGAAACAAATAACGACACACACACTTGCAGCGCAGTAGTTGTATTCAGACGTGCTGCTATCAGCGTATCAGTGAAGGAAAAGACGATACTCAAGGTTGATCATGTGAGAGCTGCAGGCAGAAGCGGGATATCTGGTTGATACAGAAAAATAGTGCAAATAGAAAAAGCACTCGCCTTTTATTTTAACAATAAGATAACAATCCGTGGACACACGCAGAGACGCACACGCATTCTAGTGGTTAGTGAAAGGTGAGCCGAACTCTGGAGGCCGTACTGAGGTGTCGTTCGTTATCCCACACAATTAAGAACTCAAAAGGCCATCATACATGGTAGAAAAGGAAGAAAGAAACACACTGCATTATTGCAACTTTGCAAAGCTTTATGAAGCTTAATCTTTTTGGATGATTGTACCGACACTTCGGCTTGTCTTGAGAAAAATGAAACACAGGTTCCCTAAGATCTCCACCACATCACAGGTGAACAGGAATAAAATCTCAATACACACCAAACCTTTCAGAATGGGAATAAAATCTCAGATTGCTTCTTATGATGTCCACCACACAACAGGTGAAGTTTCAGAAGCACGAACCTCCTAATAATTTTATGGAGATAAGTTCCTCTGGGATATTTTGCGTGTGTACTTCACATATAGTAAATATAATAGTTGTAAAACTAAAACCTGGAACACAAAATGATGTTAACCAAATCAAGGTCTTGGACGCAAATTTGACAAAAAAAAAAGCATCGGTAAAAGAAGGTAACAGAAGCAGTGCAAAGAACATTCCCATTTCATTCATGTACCGTTGGAACTCCTAAGTTACATCCGAAATTTACAGTTGGATTCAGGAAAGGCCAGGGCACACATCTCAGCATTATGTAGATTTGGTCGTGAACGTAATTAAATCAATTGAGTGATAAAAGCTCACTGAATTTTACAACAACAGGCCAATTGCGGCCAGCATCCACATGAATTGTTGCTGAAAGCTCTGTTCTTCAGCCTGAAAGTAAGCAACCATTAAGCAGGCAAAGAATTGCAGTGCCCATGATTTTGTTGCAGGTGATCCAAACCCTTTCTGGAAAGTGCAGAGTTTAAGGCAAAACAGAATACCACTGCTATTACTCTCTACACCTGCTCTGGTTCGGTTGATGGAACGAGTGGCTCATGCTCCTCGGCTCCATTTGATGTTCTGTCCATGCCACACAACCCTGGGGACTTTATAGGCACAAATGAAGGTTTGTTCAATGCAGTAAAAGCCTTGTTCCCTTCACCATTGCTCCCTAAACAAATGGTGTCACCACGACCATGCCAGACACCGCGCTGGACATTATTCATCTCCAATGTTCTAGCCTCCTGTTAATTCAAAGGCTTGTAAATGCGAGCATAAGACACCAAAAATAAAGTGGAGTATAAAATTTGTGTTCATTGCAAATATAACCTGGCATAGTGTACAGCAAGGACAAATGAGATGTAGAATACAATCATCCATACTGCTCTCAGTACCCTGCAGCCGCAAAAGGAGATCGGTCAGCTTGATTCAAATGAAGATTACCAATCAATATGATGAACGACAGCTCTCTAATCTTTTATCTAAAATTCCCTAAAAGTACATGTACCAACATATACACTAATACATACTTGCATTTTGACAACAATGTCAGATATAGGTAAAACCTAGCACCATCTAACTATCAGTGCATATCCTAAATTCAACTGTTTTTCTTTGAGCGTCCAAAACAGTGTAGCATGTTTCAGTTACAAGCAGCTGCAATAAGAGCTACTAGTAGATTCTAGCAAACAAGCAAGCTTTCTGAATACTTTATCTCAAAATGGCTATCCAAACTTACCCGGATGTTGAACTGATTCCTAATTCTTCTTCGGAAGTAACCAGTATAGATTGCTATCAAGAGGACAGAGCCAAGCCCCATGTATAAATATATATGATGCCTTGTTACCGAGAAGGCAATCAAGCTGATCAAAACAGCCACTAACAGAATGAAGTAAACCATTCCCTGAAAGCATTTCATCAAGCATCAGCAGGTTGCATAAGACAAAAGTACTAAAATCAAATTAATTGCATAAGATGGAGCAAAACTCAAGAAAACTTGTGATAAACGTGTAATACTCAAAATAGAGTTGTGCACGACACCACAACTATGAATGTGGCACAGCCCAACAACCTTTGCAGACACATAGGACAAAGCCACCCAATTTGGAATAGGCAAGAGCTATTTTTAGTACATGTAGCATAAGAAGGGTAATTTCCTTTCATGACTGCTATATACAAACAACAAATAGACATATTTGGCACTGACTACGACTGAGATGAAAAATTAAGATAACACTAGTATTATATAGAAAAGAAGTCTTTCAAGTTTCAACACTGACAGGGTGGTAAAAATGGGTAAAATATCCTAGCACTGTGTCTAGCAAGTCTGAGACGCAGTCAGATTCCCACAAACATAAAAGATTAGAATATAACTACAGGACATTTTACTGGAACTTATCCTATACAGGGCTTGAAAAAAAAAGGCATGCCGCTATATAGGCAGACCAGGTCTAAGATACGCCACAGTAATACAGGATTATCTAAGCAAATGATGTCCACGTTGCAAAGTCAAACGAGTTACACATCAGACACAATATTGTATAACCACAAGGCTGAGAAAAAAATACAGCATTTCTATTATAATTATTGTCCTAATAGTCAGCATGGTAGCAACTTACATTTCTAACTTAATAGAACATAACAAGAAACTACAGTTACATGCGGCCTACATGATTACCAACACAGCAATGTCATCACCTTTTGTACATTTAACAAGCAGGAATGTTTGAATATGTTTGTAGCCTGGCGAGTGGATTATCTGTACCTGAAGAAAACAAGATCCGAGATTGGCTCTCCCCATGTTCTTGCCAAACCGATAGCACGGGCAGCTGCAAACAGTTGCAAGCAAACAATTCCTTTAAACGAGGCTCAACAAAGTTTAACCACAGTTGACCAAAACAGATGTAGTGCAACAGAGGAAAGTTCAACTTTCAAATAGACATGAGAATAGTCAATTAACTAGCAAAACCATAGCTGAGGATGGGAGACATCATTTTGGGGAATATTCCCTGTTACTCATCTTTAATAACTATGCCCAATTTTCTTTTATAATTGTAGCAAAAAGAATTTCTTTTAAGTCAATTCAGAGTTCGTGGCCATATTCGGGCAGACGCCATTTTAAGAGAAAGCTTACTAATTTGAGCATAGAATAAAAGGAGTGATTTTTCTCCCAAGAACTTCCTGCTCTGAACGAACATCTCGCCCCAATTACCGAACATGTATGCCATTTCCAACAATATTCTTACTTTTTGTAAAGCTCTGTACAAAGAACAATCCCCTTTGTTCCCACATATCAGCACAAAATCAATCCGACGGTAAGCAAAATGGAATCCGCGTTCATTCAAACGCCAAATCCCCAAGCTCTTGCGAATTGAATTACGGAAGAGGAGGAAGAGGAGTTGGTTCCACCTACCAGGCGGCCTCGAGCGCGATCCACCGGTCCTCCACGCAATCCAGCACCACATCCCCCTCCCACATCCGCTGCACCCCGCCGCCGCCGCCGCCACCGTCGCCGTCGGTCTCCGCCGCCGCGGCGCCCTTCCGCCTCTCGGCCGCCAGCGCCACCGATGCGCACAGCATGTCGAAGTCCAGCATCGCTGCCACCCCCTCTTCCCCCTCGCTCTCGCTATCTCCGCGCCGCGGCTCCTCCTCCGGCCGCCCCGCCGCCGCCACGCTCGACGCCTCCTCCTCCCGCTCGGCCATTTTGCCTCTCTCTCTCTCTCTCTCTCTCTCTCGCTCGCTGTTGGGTTTCGTATGGCGACGGGTTTTAACGTCTAAATCTCCTGGATTAGAAGAGGCATGAAGGGAGGGAAGAGCCTATTTGATTGGTAAATCTTGGGGGCGTCGCTTCACCAAAAGCTGGAGCCACCTTCGACGTCGGCCATATCCACCGAGACGTGGGTCCTTCTGAAACATATGGCCCACGAGCCAATGAAATGGATTGAGAACGCGTGGGCACAGATAAAGCGGCTACTCTGGTTACGAGCAATTAAACATTTGGGACGCTAAAATAATGACGCCCGTGATTGGAGTAGTTTAGTGGTGGTTGGGTTGGGCGGCCAGACTGGTGGTGGACCTCTGGGCCCCACGTGTCAGCGGGAGTAGGTGGTCGCGTGGCCCCTGTGGCGTCCCTATCTCTCGTATCTCCTGCTGGTCGGCAGCCGTTTCGAGCACACCAAAACGATGCCTGAAATTTTGCGTCATCCCGGGCACGTTCGGTTTTAGGTGACGCTGCTGCCTTAATTCCACGCCCATCCTGCCTTTTTTTGGAGCCATAAATCTTTTATACCAGGAATTCCATATAAACATTCCTTTCTCGTGGGAGAAATTATACTCCCTCCATCCAAGAATCTCTAGCGTATTTTGGAGAGACACAATGACCAAGATACCAACTGACACGTATTAACTTATCTCCTCGTTTCAGCTCCTAAGGATTGTATAGCTGCATGGCCTCACGGACCCACACATATTTACTCAGCCTACATGCAACCAATGAAAAAAAGCACCAAATTTTCTCCTCTCACATGCTACTGCATGTAATCAAAACTGCAGCCGTGAAACACATCCCACCTAGCACTAGTTACGATAGCCTTAACTAACCAACGGAAATACGCGGATGACTTTTAGAAAAAAAAAAATTTCTCTAATACGTTTGGAGACTCTTGGATGGAGGGAGTACGAAATACTGTACTCACTAAAGTGTTTAACGTTTTATTTTTCCATAGTAAAATTAGAAAGTAGTACGTACTATGTAATTATATGATTGCAAAAAATGTTAGTATTCTTTGATAGAAAGGTTTAGTTTAATTTATCACAGAATATCGTCTTTTTAGACATAATTAAAAAGGCTTAATAAAAGCTAGAAAGTTTTTTAAAGCAACAACACTCTCCTTATAACTCATGGCTCGTTGGGTTAATTCATGGGCAACACTGAACTACAATATAAATTTATTAGTTATATTTGGCAAATAAGGCTATTTTTGACGGCATGTGGTTTCACGACCATTGACCATGTGCTTAAATAAAAGAAAAATATATATGGTTACATCTAATGATATCGGCCGCGAACAGCAAAATATAACTCACTCGGCCAATGATTGGCGTGGCAAGATGTAGAATTAGGAGTACACCTAGTCAATTAGTCACGCACTCATGCTTTAAAGATAACAAGCCCGCGCAGCAGTGCTCCCTCAATTTTTTAACCCGCACGCCGCAACTCACTGCTGTTTGCTTCCACACGGTAATGGTAATAGACTAATGGTCGGCAGGCGTGAGAGTGAGCATAATACATCAAGCAAGGGATGTGGTGCCGCCACACGGAAATGCACCCAGGCGGAAAGGGACGGCGATCCGAGCCGTGCGCCGTCGACCATCCATCCCTGGACCGTGGTGCTGTCCTGGACCTGCGCATTATTGCCACCGGTTGCGGGTTTTCGTTTTTTGTAATCTTTATGGCGCGTACAAGGAAACGCATCTCATTCTCACATAAGCGGCCGTTCAAGCCAATCATTTGCAACTTGCAAGATCCCCAAATCTTCCTTCACGCTAATTAACGACGAGCAATATCTTCAGCTCAAAATATAATAAAAACGACGAGCATCGTTAGCTCGAACTGGACCAGAAATGGCCCAAATCTGCTTTGAATCCGTAGTGTGAACTGTGAAGTCGGGAACAGATGGGCCAAAATGATGCGGCCTGGGAACTGTTAACAAGATAGCCCGTGTAGTACTTTGGTCCATCTAAATTCCACCTAGTAGCAGCCCGAAGACTCGGTCCTCAGCAACCGCGCGCCACCGTTGACTTCTCGGCAGACCACAGTACCACACCGTGTCGACATGACCACCGGCGCTCCCCATCCTCCA
This sequence comes from Eleusine coracana subsp. coracana, assembly GCA_032690845.1. Classification (NCBI taxonomy): domain Eukaryota; kingdom Viridiplantae; phylum Streptophyta; class Magnoliopsida; order Poales; family Poaceae; genus Eleusine; species Eleusine coracana. The sequence continues at coordinate 51,329,801 of CM064430.1, forward strand.
AACCCAATGTCTCTCACCGGAGGCGAAATGGCCTCGCCCGCGGCGGCGCTGACCGACGACATCGTGACGGAGATCCTCCTCCGCCTGCCGGAACCAGCCGACCTCGTCCGCGCCTCCGCAGCCTGCGTCCCCTACCGCCGCCTCGCCACCGACCGCGCCTTCCTCCGCCGCTACCGCGCGCTCCACCCGCCGCCGCTCCTCGGCTTCCTCGACCACAACGGCTTCCACCCCGCGCTGTCGCCCCACGCCGCTGCGCCCGCCGCCCGCGCGGTCTCCCTCGCCGCGGACTTCTCCTTCTCCTTCCTCCCGTCCCCGGCGGACCGGTGGATCGTCCGCGACGCGCGCGGCGGCCGCGTCCTCCTCGACCGCGCGCCCGAGGACGACGGGGCCGAGGGATCTACGGTGTCCACCGAGGTCGCGGTCTGCGACCCCTTGCACCGGAGGTGCGTCGTGCTGCCCCCAATCCCCGACGACCTAGCCGCCTCGGTGGAGCACCCGGTCCGCGTTGAGTTCGACCGCTGGTGCGAGGCCTTCCTCGTTCCCCGCGCCGGCGACGGAGCTGATGCGGGGGACGAGACTTCGTTCGAGGTGATCTGGATGGCGCAGTGCAAAGCCAAGTTGGTTGCCTTCGCCTTCTCCTCGGCCACCGGGCAATGGCGAGCCGTCGCGTCCGTGCCGTGGAGAGATCTGAGGTCCGGTGCTGGACCCGTGCGCCCTGTCATCTATGGGCGCCAGTACGCCCGCGGCTGCTTCTACTGGACAATGGATTGGCATTCGCGCAACAAATTGCTCGTGCTTGACACCAGGAGGATGGCGTTCTCCGTTGCCGACCTCCCTCCCGACTGCAACAGGCGACGGATCGCCATTGTGGAGGCAGGGGAAGGTGGGGTCGGGATGTTTACCCTCCGCGATCATGTTGCAGATGGCGAGGTTAGTCTCCATTACACAGTCAGGCAAGACGGCGCCAGCCATTGGCAGATGGAGAAGATTATCCCGTTGGATCCTGCGTTCCGGCATTACATCAGGGGAGCAACGGAGAGGTATGTACTCCTGCTAAGGTTTCCTGAAGACCTTAGCTCGTCCGGGGTGCATGTAAGCTCATCCGAGGAGGGGATAGATTTGGAATGCTTTTCATTGGACGTCAAGACTTTGCAGCTTGAGAAAGTGTGTGAGCTGAAGCATCACATTATACGTGCCCACATATATACCAACTTTCTGCCGTCACTGTCGACGCCGATTATCTAGAGTGGTAAATGGTAAGCTCTTCTCTGCCTAGTTATCACACAACTTTTCGCATCCTCAACAGCCCATTTGTATCTACGAGAAGTGCTATAGGTACGACCAGAGTGGTAGACTCAGGTACGACTAGTGAATCACATCCATTAGCAACTATTACTCACAATCCAACAGCCGTAGACTAGATGTAGTCGGACACGAATCGGACATTCCAGTCGGCTCTGAAGTATTTTCCTTGTATCTACTGCTGTGATCTAAATTGTGGCGATGTATTGTACTGTGGTGGTCACACCCTAGGAACAGAGTTGTAGTTTACTGCCTGATTGTTCCACTAACATATTTTTTTCCATTTTAAGATTATACGTCTAGTGAATGAATCATCCCTATAGTTATCATCATTTTAGTGACCTCATGATAACCCTGAATATTAGTTTGAGTCCAGTTTATCTTCATCACTTGCAAGAAGTTCCTTGGGAGAAACTCATTTGTGTTAAACATGACTTACCTTCTTCAAGCTTTTCGAGAAGTACATTAGTGTATCGGTCCTCCTCTAGTATAAAATTTATCTTGGTACATTGATTTGAAATAGTCTATAAAAATAAAATGCTTAATCCCAGTCATTGCTCTGATAATGTTTGTTTATTTGGTTTCTGCATTTAGAATGGCTCAATTCTGTTTGAAATTGAAGACTTTGGTTCGTAAAATTGGAAAGGAGGAACTTCCTGACTTATGAACTATATTTTTTTCAATAGTTTTTTTTTATTTGAAATGAACATGTGTTTTTAAATCTGATGGAAGGACCACAATTTTTGTAGACAGTCATCATTTGTTTCCACTGAAAGATCACGGTCATGTGTAAGGAAAGATCATAGGTCATTTGTTTCCACATATATTAGGGCCATACATACTACTCAAATTTGTATACAATGGCTGAAAGCGGGAAAGGGCTCCTCTGCCATTGAGGAAGAGCTGTTTGGTGGCTGATTTCCCCACTAAGCCATTATTGATTAATGGAAAGATTAATTGCTTGTGATGTAAAAGAAGAAATGAAATTAAATCCCATGCCTTGCAACAAGGAAGTCATGTATGGCACCATGTAACGTGGCTCAACCACGTCAGTGGAGCCGTTTCCTTATGATGGCACATGGGGGCTAGAATATATGTTGTAGTTATCTGTTTCCATTAATTAATTAGATGTCATACTAAAGTTATACACTGCCACATAAAGGAATTAAATTCTTGAAGGGGCAAATTTTATACAAGTAATTAGATGACACTCAAAGTTGTATGCTGCCACATGAACCTAAATTATTGAATTGTCAAAATGGTGTTTTGTCTAAATTCTTGATGGTTCATTTCTTCATGTTTGCTTCCTCTGTGGGTATAAGTTCCACCATGTACTATGTCGTATAAATATGGATATGAATATGAAAGTTAATGTTTACAATTACATGTTTCCTAGCTTTCAATCGACTGAAAGCTTTCAATCAATAGTTTGTTCCTTTGTGTTTTGATTTTTCATTTATAGGATTTTCTGTATAATAATTGTTAACCGTTGGATCTAGAACTAATGGCTTAAAACGGTGATTGAAAGTTACCCAAACTTTCAATCAGCTGAAAATTAGCAAGTCCCTTACAATTATATTTTTAAGTCAGTCAATACCACTATTATGGTTGGTTAAACGGAGCTTTCTGTACTGAAGACCCGTGTACTGTGTACGGTTCATCATGAGTGATAACAGTTATCTTCCCTATCTGTTATGCAGGTCCATATATTGTGTATGTCCATATATTATGTAGGTCCATATATTGTGTATGTTTCGTCGTAGGTCGTAATAATAGTCTTAGCTGGTCTTTTTTTTTTCTTATTTCTCCTGATCAACTTGCCTAGTACTATATATTTGTTTATTAGTCTATTGTTTGCTCTCATTTGCTATAATATGAAACTTGTGAAATATCTACTTCTGATTCATTACCGTCTTTGTATCAGGGCATGGTTGGAGCGGCATCCTTGACTCCTCAATGCTAAAAACGATTTGTGTGAGCTGTGAGATTGTTGTATGAACTGTTAGGCTATGACTCATATATTTCTATACTGCCATGCATGGCCGTCAAAGTACATGTTTTGGTTGAAGTGATATGTAATAAGAGATTTCTGTTTGTACTGCAAACCCTGTTAAGCTACGCCTGTGCATCTGGTGTTGTGTGCGTGTATAATTGAACGGTCCTGTGATTGGAGTTGATGCCGCGGTCAGACTTTTATATGTATCTACAAGGTCCCCCCCCCCCCCCCCCCCCCCCCCCCCCCCGGCAGAACAAAACAACACCAAAGGCTCTTGTATCTCAGCTCAGGAAGGTCCTATAGGCACCTAAAATGCTCAGGCAGCACGCAAACATGTTTATTCGCCTATAATGTTTGAAGTATTAATTGAAGTGACAAAATATGATACAGAACCACGTGATGACATCTATATGAACAAAATTGTAAGTGCCTTTGTGTTTGCAGTCTATGGTCGTCCATGCAAATAATCATTAACTGATGTAAATCATAACGCTGTATACAATTGTCATTAGCTGTTACAAAGGAAGTTGAAATTGTGAATATGCTGGTGATGAAACCATCCTTTGTTAGTGTGTCATAGATAATTTTTCCATTTTTTTCTGCTATTTAGGACATGGGATGAAGGTCTTCTTGTCTTGATTTTTCCAAAAAGGAAAATGAGAAATTGTCTTGATTGCACTGCTGACCTCTTATTGTCTCAGTACTTCTCAATCTTGAACTCTTATCCTCTCCCAATTGCCATCACCAACTTAGAGCAACTCCAAGAGTCTAGCTAATACCAATCCTAAATTTCGAGATTTTAGCCATTCTCTAAAATGAAACACTCTCTAAAAATCTAGAGTAATAATCCAACAGATTCTCTACAACTTTTTAATCTCCAAATTTAAACATGCCATGTCATCAACTGGGCCTTTATTTTCCTCCTGCCGTTCTCCTGTTTTTTAGTCCACTTGGCCCATTTTAATGAGCCAGCCCATCTATGTACCATAAATCAAAACTTCCAACTAAAAAATCGTAGCACCAAAATCCCCTTGATTCAATCGATGTTCTCCCGAAAGAATCTTACGACTGGCAAATCGTTGTTGGGATTGAGCTTCTGCGCCAATAGCGATGGTTTCGTTGTACGCGAGCTTTGTGAGGCACAACTACACCTTTGTTTCAAGCATGATTACGGATGATTCCTTGCAAATCTTGGCTGACGCGTGCTGCTGACTTGCTGAGTGTATGAAAGGGAGAATGGAGAAATGGCAAAGCAACGAAACAAAAACTGAGAGCTCTTTCTTGTTTTTGTCTCTCTTTTGATTAGCTGGGCGAGCAAACGAGGTGAGGCAAGTTGTGTCAATGGATCCAAATGGACCCTGGTGACAATCGCTGGCATATTCCAGATCGGAGGTGCGCACGGAAAGTGGGAAAGCAAGTTCGGGCGCGCACGGGAAGGAAGAGCCGAGCTAATTTTTCGGGCGGGAAAAACACGATGGCGAGCGATTGTGCTCGCCAAGCGTGGCGAGCGTGAAAACCGGCGGAATGGAGAGCGATGGATTTTGCAGATCCAGTTTGATAGTCTGTTAGAGAAACGTTTTGGGAGCTCTTAGCCATATTTAGAAGAAAAAAACTATTTAGCTAGGCTATTACAGTTCCTCTTTTTTTTAAAGAATAGGATCTTTAACCCCATCCTTCATTGGAGCTCCGAATGTCCCATGCTCTATGTGGGATCCAATCTGGGTGGTAGAGCTTTCAACTAGAGATACTAACCAACCAAGCACCATGCTCAATGCTATTGGAGTTGCTCTTAGTTGGTCACTTCCCTTCTCATTCGTTCCTTTCCCCTCAACTCCACGCTATCCATACCGAACCAGCTTTGTCAAAAGCTAAGTACTAGCAATTGGCTTTTTGGTGGAGGAAGTACCTATTTAATAAAACTACAAGTGATTTGCCATGTTTTACAATTGAATAAAGAAGTGATAACCTACAAAATCCATGCATCCTGATTGTTTGATGATGATTTAACAAACCGCTATCAATATTTATCTCTAGATTTTTTCTTACTTTCTTCCCTTTTCCTTTGTGCCCCTTTCCCGTCTTCCTTTGTCGTTTGCCTAAGTTGTCCCTTTATAGGCACCCGCATCACCATTGCACACTTGCCACATGTGATGCTATCACCAAACTATCTACTAACTTGCTGCCACGTGTGATACGATACCAAGAAACCGTTACTAAGCCGTCATCAAAGCATGGAAAAGTTGGTGGTTGCGGACAAAGAGGCAGTATTTCAGCCAATCAAGTCTATAAACGTGTAAGAATATGACGTACTATTTTAGATGACTAAAATATAAATTTCTTTTATTTAATGCAAACGAACCGTTGGATGAAAATCAGACAGTAGCTGAGTCGTCTTCAACCTTCCAACAATCACGTCTTGCGATTTTCCTCCTGGTGCATGCTCGCTAACCTAGCTACCGCCGCTCTAGGTCTAGCTTGAGCCATACACACCACATTAATCGACTGCCTTGTGACAACGTCCCTACCCTAGCGCTAGCCCATCGGCAGTCACCTATAGCCCGCGATATGCAGGTCACCTTTCTCACTAGCTTCATATCTCAGTCCTTTCGGCTTTTTTCAGATTTTCCTTCTTCTCGCATATAAACTTAGTACTCTCTTTCCGCGCTAGTTGAACACATTTTTACAAAAATGCCATCACAAACTGATAGCGCTTTCTTACAATCAACATTTTTTTGGAGACTGAAATTGTCGAATCGGCAGTCCGGCACACTGATTTGGAGTTTTTTTTTCTTTGGATGACACTGATTTGGAGTTTCGCCTACGTACGTAATGGTGGGCGGAGGTAAAAAAAAAAAAAAAATCCAACTTGGTGATCGGGTCGAAAGAAGAACCGACAACTTGCCAACTTGGTCTCGAGTCTCACGCACGACGGCACGAGGTCCTTCCATTTAAGTTCGTTCGGACACGGGCAGTGGCTGGCAGGCAGCAGCAGTAGCAGCCCTTGTAAGCAGGACAGGAGGACGTCAGCCACCGCCGATGGCGTCTTCGGCGCGCCAGATCCTGGCGCGTCTCGAGTCAACGACGTCACCGCCGCAGCCGGCGGCCCTCCCGGGCGAAATCCTGCGGGAGATCCTCCTCCGCGTCGCCTCCCACGGCGACCTCGCCCGCGCCTCCGCGGCGTGCGTCGCCTTCCACCAGATCATCGCCGACGACGACTTCCTCCGCCGCTACCGGTCGCTCCACCCGCCGCTCCTGCTCGGATTCCTCGACGGCGGCGAATTCCGGCGCGCCGAGCCGCCGCACCCCTCGGAGCCAGTTGGCCGCGTCCTGGCCCGCGCCGCCGACTTCGATTTCGACAGCTACGTCCCCCGCGACGGGTGGCACGGGTGGGGCACCAGCGACGTGCGGGATGGCCTCGTCCTCCTCACGTACGGGCCGTGGATCAGGAGGGACGGGTCCCTCGGCGTCTTCCCCGACCTCGCGGTGTGCGACCCTTTGTCCCATCGATACCGGTTGCTGCCTCCCATCCCCAACGGTCTACTCGCCTCCATCCAGGTCAATCAACCTAACATCAAGTCTTTCAGTGCCTCTATCGTGCCTTCCAGAGTCGGGGAGGCAGACACAACGTTTAGAGTGATGGGCATGACGCAGTGCCCGAAGAAATTCGCTGTGTTTATCTTCTCTTCCATCAATGGCAGCTGGAGTGTCGCTGCATCTACAACCTGGGAAGCTTTAGGTTTAGATGCACCACAAAATGGACGGGTGCTAGATTATCGTCATAATTCTTTCGCATATGGCTGCCTCTATAGAAAAGTGTTTCAGAAGAATAAGTTGCTCAAGTTTAATCTGAGCACTCTTGAGTTCTCCACGGTTGAACTCCCGCCTAAACATGATGAGCTAGAAATTGTCATTGTGGAGGCAGGACAAGGCAGGCTCGGGGTTGTCAGTCAAATTAACGCGCAACAGATTCGGTACTGGATTAGGCAAAATGGGGGGCCGAATGCTTGGGAGTGGAAGATGTCAAATATAAACCCTTTGCCCGTGGATTATTATTTCTCCTTTATTGTCGGTGCACTTGGAGGATACGTGTTCATATTGGGTCAATCAAATAGGAATCCAATGGAAGCAGCATGTTTCTCAATTGAGATTAAGACTTTCGATATCGATAGGGTTGGTCGGATGATGGGATTCCTGCACAATATCTTTCCATATTTTGGGTACCCACCATCAATGTCACCAAGAAGGATATGAGCTGAGGTCAGTCTTTGCTACACTTTTCTGCTCATAAAGACTTATATAAATAGTTTTATGATAGTTTCCTTAAAGTATACGTAGTCATGTGGAATTTATATTTTGCAATAGAGCCTTTAATTTCAAACAATCTTCTAGATATGCATAGCTTAATGTTGGCCATAATAGCATGTAGTCATTTCTGATACAAGTTCCAATGTAATGAGTTGTTATGCAAAATTTACTTTTTCCTATATGACTATAATTTAAACTGAATGGAAGTACATAGTTCTAGTGCATCTATCCCAAGCATAATTTGGATCTTATGATAGTCTGACACATCGAGCTCATATGCCATAAGCTATTATATAAGGTTGCCCTAAATGACGACCATTGATTAAATGAGATTTTTTATTTATTGCTTCTTTTGTGCATGAGCTATAAACTTTGATTGAATGGGCTTTTATTTGACTGTTGCTTAAATGACCATGTTATGTATTCACTTCAGTCTAGCAACTGTTAGTGGTTCATTTTTGGTATCCCTTGTTATCTGATGCACATCTCTGCTATGTATTTGTATTGGATAAAAAAACATATAACTTCTTTTTTGTAGTTGTATTGTGTTAATTAATCATCAATCTGTATGCCTTTGCTAGGGTGGACAATATAATAATAATAAAATAATACTCACAACATCCTTTCTCATGGAATGTGGCAACACAGAAATGCCAGATCACTGATTTGGAGGTGATGGCAGAGCTACTCCTCGCATCAAGGTCTGAAGCTGAGTCAAGTGAAAGGAGGTTGGCTTGGAAGAAATGCAAGCAGTGACCTATGTGTAGTGTGCTTTACAATATTTTTCATAACTGGGTGTGTGCCCAGCTTATTCCTGCTGTAATTGAGTCATCTTGAACTTGCGTGGTTATGTCAGTACTCTAGCTGCTATCAAACTTTTGGTACTAGGGTTATCAGTGCCATGCATCAGTACTCTTGTCTTTGTTGTGTGCTACTGTCAGATTTCTGTCAAACTTAATTCAGAACATGGTGGTTTACATGTCTTAGCTCTGGCTTCAACTGGATCATGTGGAATTCTATATATAGTTCGGTACTGACATGCTATTTTTTGTGGAGAACATTTTCCTGCCCTTGCTTTCTGCTTTGGTTCATGCACATTAATTCTGTTTTTACTGTTTCTTTTGGTTAGTAACATTTCTAAAAATCATGAAAGTAGAAACTGCTGGAACATCCTGAAGTGGAATATTCAGGGGTTGAATTCTGATGACAAATGTAATGCTATAAGATAATATTTGAGAGAGTGCATGTGATATCTAGTGTATCCAGGAAAATAAACGGGATCACTTTGGCCACACTTTCACCAAGAAGCTGGCTCCAAAACGTCTCAACAAATTTGCTTACTCTCCCACAGAGGAAGCTTTTAGTGATATTCTCATGTGCTGGATTAATTCAATCACTACGGAAAAACTGGAGGATGTCGAGTTACTGATATGCCTGGGATGTTATTTGAGATATATGCCTGTGTTGGTATTAAGATTTATGACTCTGATGTATATTGTATGAAACTAAAAAACAAAATAAAAAAGATTCTGGAACAAGGGTTTGCCGAGTGCTGTGACCATGGCACTCGGCAAACCCTAAACACTTTGCCGAGTGCTATGACCACAACACTCGACACACCCTGGGCACTTTGCCGAGTGCCATGTGCAAGACACTCGACAAAGAGTTGCAGTCGACACACATTTAGGAGGACTGTTTTGCCGAGCTGGAAGGTTTGCCGAGTGCCGCTCGAGAGGGCACTCGGCAAAGGATCTGTCAGCCGTTTGCAGCCGTCAAATCGCTTTTTTGCTAAATACCCGCCAAAGCAGTCGACAAAGATGTTTGCCAAGTGCCCGACATTTAACACTATGACAAAGATACTATGTCAGCGCTGTCTTGGCCGTGTGCGCTTTGAAGAGTGCTGGCACTCGGCAAAGCATTTACCGAGTGCTTTTCACGCTTTGCCAAGTGCCTGTGGCACTCGGCGAAGCATCTTGTTTCCCGTAGTGAATCATCACTGGTGAAGAGATTCACACAACAAATTTGCTATCAGGTTCACTTCAGTCCACAATGGTCACAGCTGGACTGCCACCACAATATATAAGCCCCTGCCAAGGCCAAGTAAGAGATGACTTCATTGAATGGCTAAACAAAACCGGAACATTTATATGCCGAGGAAAACTGGATGTTTGTAGGTGACTGGCTGAGTGCCTGCGCATTACACTGGGTGTCTATTACAGTACATATTATCCATACAAATATATTTAACTTCTGAGCTGGTCCGGTTTGTGACTAACAGAAATTGTAAACAGAATATTTGGTGATGATCAGAAATAGTATCGTCTCTGATTTCCATGAAAACTCAATCGATTTATACTTCAGTTCAAACACTCAATAATCGAGTTTTCATGAGATAGAGGTTATCTGAAAATCTACTAGCGAATACATTATACTTGCGAGTGCAATTTTATTTTTTTGAAAAAGAAAAGCGGAATTGTTACGTAGTCAGGCAAACATGACAGAATTCATGAGACACTTGCATATTATATGTTCCATCTGGTTAGCCAGCAGTTGTATGATTAGAACACAATCCGATCATAATTAGGCACTTGCCAAGGAAAATAGTGTCAGACAGTACTAATTCTAGCAAAAAGGCAATGTAATTTTATTGATCCAAGAGTGCCAGCTATTTGATAAAAATAACTGGAACTAAGAAGCTCAGGAACAGATCAATGAATGTTTCTTCCACTTGACAAAAAGTGTAAAATTCTCACATGGTGACCTGATGGTGAGGACAAAAATAGATGATCTGGTCCTTCTAGGGCAGGTGTGATGAATAAAGAAAGAAGAAACAAGTGAATTATAACTCAGTAAAGTGCTTGCTCATTCATTTAGTTGATGCAAGTTTCAAAAAGAAAAAAAAACACTCTCCAAAGTCCAAACAAGTCACTATGGGAAATCTCTCCTTTGCCGAGTGTCAAAGGCACTCCACAAAGAGCACTCGGTAAAAAAACTGCCGGCAAAGCGCTCTTTGCCGAGTGTGTTTTTCATCACGCACTCGGCAAAGCCCTTGCCGAGTGCCAAAAAAATACTCGGTAAAATATAAATCATGAAAAAACCTAATAAAAATAGCAAAAAATATTTTTTTGCTCCTAGAAGCCCTGCCCATCCGTCCTGATGTTAGTTTCGGTGATTTTTCACACACTACACGCAAAGTGCGCCCAGTGGGAGCGGCGTGGCTCCTCCCTCCCTCACTCTCTCCGACGCGGCTCCTCCCTCCCTTCGTCCCCAGCCGACGCGGCTCCTCACTCCCTCCCCAGGCAGCATGCTTCCACCCTCCCCTCCCTCACTCACTCTCTCCGGCGCGGTTCCTCCCTCACTCCCAGGCAACATGGCTCCTCCCTCCCTCCGTAGGCGGCGTGGCTGCAGGCGGATGGCGCGGCAGCAGGCGGGTGGCACGGCGTGGTGACAGGTGGGCAACATGGCTCCTATGTCCCTCCCGAGCCGGCGCGGCTCCTCTTTCCCTCCCTCCCCAGCCGGCGGTAGGCGAACGACAGATGGGCGACGTGGCGACAGGCTGGCGGCGGCATCCCCGGGCTTGCGCGGTGGAGGTGGCGTCCTCGGGCTGGGGTGGCGGCGCGTGGCATGGCGGAGGTGGCAGCATGTGCGGAGGTGGCGCGTGCAGTGGCTCCGGCCGGCGCGTGCAGAGGTGTTTTTTTATTTTTTTGAAAAAATGTTTGCCAAGTGTCTATTACGTTACGTTACTCGGCATAGTGTTTGCCGAGTGCTCGAAATAGAACACCAGCAAAGAGCTCTTTGCCGGGACCGTTTTTGCCAAGTGTTGTTTGCCGTTTGCCGAGCACATTTCATTCAAAGCTCTGTTCTCCCGTAGTGTAAATGACGACCATTTGTTAAATGAGATTTTTTATCTATTGCTTCTTTTGTGCACGGGCTATAAACTTTGATTGAATGGGCTTTTATTTGACTGTTGCTTAAATGATCATTTTCTATATTCACTTCAGTCTACCTACTGTTGGTGGTTCATTTTTGGTATTGTTTGTTGTCATCTGGTGCACATCTCTGCTATGTATTTGTACTGGATAAAAAAACATATATGTAACTTCTTTTATGTAGCTGTATTGTGGTATTAATCATCAATCCATATGCCTTTACTAGGGTGGAATAAAAAAACTGGACCTACCGAGGAAGAAGCCACCCCGACGGTATTTGCTAAGGAGAAGAAGCCTTCTCACGTAGATCGAGAAAACTCCCGAACCTCCTCCCCAACCATACACAGGGACTCAGCTGGCCGTATGAGCTGTGGCGCGAGTCTTTACCATGTGCTTTAGCTTGGGGAGGATGAGAGGATCTTTTTCCATGGTGCGACACCGCGAGTCGATCCTGGGGATCGAACCCGGGTGGGCGTGCAGGCACTCGGCCACGCTGCCACCGAGCCAAAGGCTCGTTCGCACTAGGGTGGAATAATAATAATAATAAAATATACTCACAACATCCTTTCTCATGGAATGTGGCAATGCAGATATGCCGGATCACTCATTTGGAGGTGATGGCAGAGCTACTCCTCGCATCAAGGTCTGAAGCTGAGTCAAGTGAAAGGAGGTTGGCTTGGAAGAAATGCAAGCAGTGACCTATGTGTAGTGTGCTTTACAATATTTTTCATAACTGGGTGTGTGCCCACTTATTCCTGCTGTAATTGGGTCATCTTGAACTTGCTGTGGTTATGTCAGTACTCTAGCTGCTATCAAACTTTTGATACTAGGGTTATCAGTGTCATGTGTCAGTACTCTTGTCTTTGTTGTGCTACTGTCAGATTTCTGTGAGACTTAATTCAGAACATGGTGGCTTACATGTCTTAGCTCTGGCTTCAACTGGACCATCTGGAATTCTATATATAGTTGGGTACTGACTTGCTCTTTTTTTGTGGAGAACATTTTTCTGCCCTTGCTATCTGCGCATTTAATGCTGTTTTCACTGTTTCTTTTGGATAGTAACATTTCTAAAAATCATGAAAGTAGAAACTGCTGGAACATCCTGAAGTGGAATATTCAGGGGTTGAATTCTGATGACAAATGTAATGTTATAAGATAATATTTGAGAGAGTGCATGTGATATCCAGTATATCCAGGAAATTAAACGGGATCACTTTCGCCACACTTTCACCAAGAAGCTGGCTCCAAAATGTCTCAATAAATTTGCTTACTCTCCCACAGAGGAAGCTTTTAGTGATATTCTCATGTGCTGGATTAATTCAATCACTACGGAAAAACTGGAGGATGTCGAGTTACTGATATGCCTGGGATGTTATTTGAGATATATGCCTGTGTTGGTATTGAGATTTATGACTCTGATGTATATTGTATGAAACTCTGATTTTTTGGACTATGGGGACAAGAAAAAAAACAAAATAAAAAAGATTCTGGAACAAGGGTTTGCCGAGTGCTGCGACCATGGCACTCGGCAAACCCTAAACACTTTGCCGAGTGCTATGACCACAACACTCGACACACCCTGGGCACTTTGCCGAGTGCCACGTGCAAGACACTCGGCAAAGAGTTGTAGTCGGCACACATTTGGGAGGACTGTTTTGCGAGGTGGAAGGTTTGCCGAGTGCCGCTCGAGAGGGCACTCGACAAAGGATCCATCAGCCGTTTGCAGCCGTCAAATCATTTTCTTTTTCTGAATACCCGCCAAAGCACTCGGCAAAGATGTTTGCTGAGTGCCTGATATTTAGCACTTGACAAAGATACTATGCCGGCGCTGTCTTGGCCGTTTGCACTTTGAAGAGTGCTGGCACTCGGCAAAGTGCTTTTCATGCTTTGCCAAGTGCCTGTGGCACTCGACGAAGCGTCTGTTTCCCACAGTGAATCATCACGGATGAAGAGATTCACACAACAAATTTGCTATCAGGTTCACTTCAGTCCACAATGGTCACAGCTGGACTGCCACCACAATATATAAGCCCCTGCCAAGGCCAAGCAAGAGATGACTTCATTGAATGGCTAAACAAAACCGGAACATTTATATGCCGAGGTAAACTGGATGTTTGTAGGTGACTGGCTGAGTGCCTGCGCATTACAGTGGGCCGGTGTCTATTACAGTACATATTATCCATACAAATATATTTAACTTCTGAGCTGGTCCGGTTTGTGACTAACAGAAACTGTAAACAGAATATATGGTTATGATCAGAAATAGTATCTCTGATTTCCATGAAAACTCAATCGATTTATAAATGTCCAAATAACAGGAATAACAATTGTACTTCAGTTCAAACACTCAATAATCGAGTTTTCATGAGATAGAGGTTATCTGAAAATCTACTAGCGAATACATTATACTTGCGAGTGCAAATTTTTTTGAAAAAGAAAAGAAGAATTGTTACGTAGTCAGGCAAACTTGACAGAATTCATCAGACACTTGCATATTATATGTTCCATCTGGTTAGCCAGCAGTTGGATGATTAGAACACAATCCGATCATAATGAGGCACTTGCCAAGGAAAATAGTGTCAGACAGTACTAATTCTAGCAAAAAGGCAATGTAATTTTATTGATCCTAGAGTGCCAGCTATTTGATAAAAAATAACTGGAACTAAGAAGCTCAGGAACAGATCAATGAATGTTTCTTCCACTTGACAAAAAGTGTAAAATTCTCACATGGTGACCAGATGGTGAGGACAAAATAGATGATCTGGTCCTTCTAAAGCAGGTGTGATGAATAAAGAAAGAAGAAACAAGTGAATTATAACTCAGTAAGGTGCTTGCTCATTCATTTAGTTGATGCAAGTTTCAAAAAGAAAAGAAAAACCACTGTCCAAAGTCCAAACAAGTTATATGTGCAACACAAATACAACATGTTCGACTTCGATTAGAACATTAGTCTTCTTAAGAAAAAAAATTCCATTTGAACAGCGCCTTTTAATGGCAACTATTTCTCTGTGCACTATATAGAAGAACTCAAATAAATCACTGTTATTTAATCACATACCTGGCATACCTCAACATAGAGCAGGTGGGTGCACCATAAGGTCACTCCCCCATTTTATCAAACACTTAGTGAGTACAGAATCACACGCTCACCTCCGTATCGTGAAGCTTTCTATTACCACATGTCTAAACCTACATGAACCCAAGCAGATTTGCAATGAAAATTCACAGGTAAAAAACACGAATTCATCATTGATATATATACATACATATATATATATATATATATATATATATATATATATATATATATTATATTCCTTGAAACCGCTAGCTGTAGTTTTAAAATAGGTAATAAAATATTCTTGAGACAGGAAACCGTTGTAAGGAAATATTCTAGCAAACAGGCATGAAATATTCATTAACAGGGATAACAGCAAAACCTGTTTATATATTCATCAGAAAGTATCAGCAAGACGTCTTCACCACTAAAAAGAGCAAGTAGTCATTCAAACAAACTACCTAAAAATAATGATTTACCAGTTTTGTTTGATTACATAACAACTCAACAGCAAATTGTATAACAAATTAACTGACAATCCAAATTTAGATGCAAGGAAAACAAACAGATACTCAACTTGCTGCAACCCTGCTAATATGCATGTGTTTTGAAAAGCTCAAACCAACTAATGTAGGAACACTTATTAGTGAGAACATGAGACAAAAATGTCATCAGCAGTTTTTCACGCATATCAGACACTACCAGAAATATGGTAGAGTGCTTTCCATCGGGCACTCGACAACTACCTTGTTTACCGAGTGTCCGGCTCTACACACTCGGCAAATAACAGACACTCGGTAAACATCTGTTTGTCAAGTGCTATAGCGAGGACCCTCGGCAAAACCGGCTCCAACACTCGACAAAGGGCCGACATACGACAATTATAGCACATGTCCATCACGTGCTAACACCGGCCACCTACCACGTGCTTGCCGTTAGGTTTTGCCGAGTGTCCGCTGTGGGCACTCAGCAAACCTTATTTCTTTGCCGAGTGTATCCCTATAGCACTCAACAAACATTGATCTTTGCCGAGTGCTTTCTAGGTCACTTGGCAGACATGTATTGTTGCCAATTTTCTCTCCTTGACACTCGGCAAACTAATATTTTTACTCCCTCCCTCACTCCAGTATTTTGTTCTCTCTCCTTACACTAAATGCTACAATATGTTGAAATTTGTTATTTTTAGGTCTGTTTGGTTTTTTAATTTATTTATTTAATGTAATGTTATTTTCTTGAATTACTCCAATTTGAACTACGGGTGAGTTACGTAAGGGTAATTAATGACATCAAATATGATATTTTTGATATTGAGTCTCTTAGTAGGCCTTATATGTGAAATGAAATAAACTTTTGTACATTTTATTTATTTCCAATACACAATCACAAATATATGAGAGTTATTTTCTTTCTTAGTCGGCTTCTCATGGTGGTGAGCCTATCACCACGTTCTAGGCATTTGCTTTGTCCCACAAGGGCAATGCGATGTCTGACATCCACTACAACCCAGAGGACCCGCCCGAGGTGTACAACAGTTTGACCATCCACAACCGTCTCTTTCTTACTCAGAGGTGGCAAAGGTGGTCCATGGGCCAGACTTTGATCCTAGCACACATGACCTTGATGGAGAAGTCGTCATGAGGGAGGGAAGAGGCAAGAATCATGGGCGGTACTATCTTGGTGATAGTATAATCGACACTGCGAGTACTCCCACGCTCACCCAGATTCGAGCAAGGAGCATGAGCGCTGGTCCAAGCATATGCTCATGACAGACCATTACACAGTTGGAGACACAAGCCCTCTAGGTTATTCTTGTTTTATTCATGATTTGTTCATTTTTAAAACTGTGATGCAAACACTCTGGCTAAACATTGGATGGAATATTGTAGGCCCATCTTGAAGATGAGAGGAAGAAACGGGAGGATCTAGAGAGGTGGATGGTCGAGCGAATTGAGGAGGCACGGCGGCAGAGTCAGCAGTAGACGATGCAGTTCTATAGCTACAGGCAAGGTTTTACTGCACAGCAAGGTCATACTCTGTCACCGATGTCGTCGTTTGCTCCACCACCTCCTGATATTTCTCTTGTACATCCCTTGACAACCTTGTCCAAATATTTCAATTAGTTGGTTACTTAGAGTTTTTGTTTGTTACTTTGACAATTTTAGAGAACATAGACCACCTCAGAGAACTTAGACTTTCTTAGAGAACTTAGACAACCTTAGAGAACATAGACAATTTTAGTTTGTTACTTATACAACTTGTATCTATTTATAATCTTGTCTAGAATCATCCTCCGTCGTCGGCATTGAATGAGCCTCATGACCAAGACATGTCGCTCCGTTGGAACCTGTTCCCACCACCTGAGTGATTTGTGTATTAATTGTGGTTCTGGTTTATGAACTATGTGGTTGTGAACAAACTTGTGACCTTATGGAATTGTGAACAAACTTGTGAACTATCTTTTTGCGCACCATATGTGGATTTCTGACCTTATGGATTATGCTTATGTGGGTTTGTGGTTGTGAGCGTGTCTATGTGAATTGTCTGTGATGTTTAATGTGCTTGTGTATGAACTATTTTATATCTGTGATCTGTGGATTAAGTGAAAAGTAAATTATAGCAGAAACTAGATGGGTCATTTTCCGAGTGTCCCCTGGTTTTGGCACTCGGCAAAATGCGTATTTTTTTCCGAGTTTCTTGACCAAGATACTTGGCAAATAGAGGCAATTTTGCCGAGTATCTATGCCATGACACTCGGCAAATATATAGAGCTTTGCTGAGTGCCGCCGTGGACACTCTGCAAAATACTTGAAACTTTGCCGATTGCCACCGTGGACACTTGGCAAAGCCTCCGTCGCCGTCAACTCTGTTGGCTCTCCTTTTTTTTCCAAGAGGCACTATGACACTTGGCAAATTGTTTGTCGAGTGCTTGATGGAAGACACTTGACAAACAAAAGTTTGCTGAGTAAATTTGTGCCGAGTGTTGATTGCCAAGTGCAACACTCGGCAAACTGTTTGCCAAGTGTTTAGCATGTTTTGCCGAGTGCTTTGGACACTCGGCAACTACCAGGTTTCCGGTAATGAGAGTACTGTACAAATTCCGGCAACATCAACTACAATATCTATTTCAGCAATTGCATTAAAAAGAAAGAATGATTACCCAACCTGAAGTGCCAATTGAATACAAAGAAGAACTCCAGGCAAGCTAAGAACAGGTACGCCCCTGCGATTGCATGTGTGACAAGTCAGCCAGTTGAAATAAAGCTATGGTCAAACGTCCTCATTTTAGTGGCCAATCAGTACAAAGCAATAATGTCATATACAGATGATCATCGACGAATTAAAATTGAAGCAAACATGTTATCCGATCGTATTTCACAAATGAAACATTGACATGTCAGTATCAGCAACTGTAAATCAAGGCAAAGGGACAACGGCAAGTAACAGAAAAACCATGAATTCATATATGTCATCAACGTTAACTGTACGTTAGATACTTTCATGCTGCAGTCACCATGAACTTGATGCGCCATAATCATTCACAAAATACATGCAACCTAATGTTCAGAACACAAAGTGTACCTGTAACAATCTGGCAATTGACTCATGCAGACCAAACAAGATATAAAGCAAGCTATAGCACAGACGTGCAAAACATAAAAGCAGAACAGCAACACAAAGCATAAAAAAAGGGTCAGATACATTGTTAGACCTCGTCAGTCACTCGCCAAACAAAAATTCTGATATAAGGTCTGTTTTTTTCTTCTATATAAAATTTGATCCTCTATTGCTTTCCAGGTTCTAAAAGTTTGCCATATGGCTGGATAACTACATATACAAGCAGATACCAAACAAACCAGTTGACTCATTATCAACGAGCTGTGAAACAATTTAGGAGCTGATTCCTCGGCTGGTTCAAATCGTGCTGATGGTGACACTTTTTTCAACTACCTGTCATCTTTTGAGTTTGTATTCATCATGTGTATGATGAACAAAATAATGGGAATAACTGATGATCTTGGACGGGCTTTGCAAAAGAAATCCCAGGATATTGTTAATGCTGTTCGTCTGGTGCATTCAAGAAAAGTGTGTCTTGAGCAACTAAGATCAGATGATGGTTGGGAAGAAAATTTTTTTGGGTTGTTGAGTTCTGGATGGGCCACTGCATTGATGTTCCAGATATGCAAGAAACATATATCATGCATGGTGGTCGTGCTTGCCGTCAGCCTGACCAGTTTATGAAGGAGCTATATTTTTGAGTGGAAATCTTTCGGGCAACAATCGACACTCAGTTTCATGAATTAAATCTCAGGTTTAATGAGAAGATAATGGACCTTCTGTCAACTAGTGCACAATTGATCCCTAAAAATGGATTTAGATCCTTCAATTCTGCTACCATATGTGAGTTGGTAAAGAAGTATTATCCCGCTGATTTTTTCCAACAAGATATGTATGGCTTAGAGCAACAACTGAACCATTTTGTTGTGGATGCTTCTAGCAATGGCTATTTGAAATATATCACAACCTTAACTCAGCTTTGTCGACACCTTGTTGAGACAAAGCGAGATGATATCTATAATTTGATTGATAGATTGCTTCGTTTGCTTGTCACTCACCCAGTTTCAACAGCTAGTGCAGAGTGTGCATTTTCTACTTTGAAGATTGTTAAGACAAGACTGCGTAATATGATGGAAGATGAACATCTTGCCAAGAATTTGCTAGTAAATATAGAGGGGGAACTTGCAGATAAGTGGAGCTATGATGATATTATTGCAGAATTCAAGAAGCAAAAAAGCCATCGAGCTAATCTGTAGTGGGAAATTTTTCGTTTAAGTTGTATTTTGGTAGTTTACTTTTGCACAGCAAGACCTATATAGTTATATAATCTTTAATATAGGAAGCCTTATATACTATAGTCTATATATAGATATGGCTTATATCGTACAGCTAGACATGCTATACTGCTATATTGTAATGCTATGTTGCTTGGCAAGCTTATCAGCATAAGGATTTCGCTTTGATATTGTGACAATAGAAGATGAGAAACATTGCTTTGATATTGTGACAACCATGTGTGACAACACAATATATGCAGGTTCTTCAATGAGAGGAAGATATGTGTGTTTTTTGCAGTGGTGATTAGTGATGGCCATGTGCTGAAGGATGTCCCACGTACAAGGGAAGGACCGAGGTCCTGTATAGTTTCCTTCCTTAGACATAGGTCTCCATCCTAGACATATAAGAAGTTGGAAGCATCGAGAAAGTGATGTCGACGGGCAACAACATATGTATGCCAACAAAAGCTCGTTTAGTCAAGACACTCCAATTTGTGGCTTTTTATTTGTGAGACACTATGGGCACTAAAATACTACCTCCGGTTCAAGATATTGGTGAAATGAAAGTTGTACCCATCGTCTAGGGAAATAAAGTGTTGTGAATGCTGAAAGACCTTGTCTACCAGTCTTTCCTAAATTCATCCATGGAGTCGAACCTATGTCAGACCCACCGCTTTCTTACAAAGTTCAGCCAAATTTTTGGTGACTGAAATCTAGCAGGGTCGAACCGGCACCCTGATTTGGAGCCTGATTTGGAGCTTTGCCTACGTACCGGTGGATGGGCGGTGGTCCAAAAACTCCAAGATTAGTGATGGTAGGCAACATACTGGTCCTGAGTCTCATGAGGTCTTTCCATTTAAAGTACATTCGGACACTGGTAGGTAGCAACAGCAGCCCTCAGTTACTACAGATGACGTGATGGCATTGTCCGCGTGCCAGATCCTGGCACGCCTCGAATCCATGATGTCACCATGGCAAATCTTGGCATGGCTCGAATTGTGACCTGATTCACATTACTGCTCCCCAGATATGTATTATTTCGCTCAATTGAAGGTTTTTGGAATTGAATTGATAAAGGCGTCTATTGATGTGAAAATGTGCCATTAAAATGAGCATACGCTTGCGTAGCAACTCATGCTGAATTAGTCTAGCAAAATCAGAACTTTTGGTTTGCCACACTGAAACCTCTGGTTTCCATGGGCTCTTTTGGGTTGGAACCCCGCCTGTCCGGTTGGAGTGATGTTGGGACATACAGACTTTTGGGTTGTTCTAGCATGGACGGACCAGCTAAAATGCATTCAGTCACCATAGAGATGAAAAGCACAATGATTAGGATTTGGAGATAAGAAGTAAATATGCCAGTTTTTGTTCGATTGGGGTGGCCCTTTTGTATATAAAGGCTGGAAAGGTCTAATACGTTAAGAGTCAAAATGTGAACATGAAGTGTCATCTTATATTTGTAATATAAGTCCTTTTCTCTAATTCTTGTCGAATGTGAGCATGGACTGTCTTAACAAAATTTGTATGAATTTATCTCAGATCCATCTCGAAGTCCTTAACAAAAGTACCATTAGCACTGCCGCCTCTCTTATATAGTTTAATCAAAATTTTGGTGATATTTATGCTCTCCTCGGAGTGTAACCTATGGAGTGTCGGTTGCATCTACTAGCTAGAGCAATCTAGGCTTCAATTCACTAGTTGGCTTCATTCTTTATTGGTATCAATACGAGCATGGCACTGAAAAGTGGAATGTAGGAAAAACGTCCCACTTTTCTAATAATTATAGTTGGAGAACTAGGAGGATGGTGTCAGAGGAGCACATTTTGTGGTACTGGTCATATAGCTTTATAATTCTGGAGTAGACAGGTGCTGTCGTAACATATGTTCATGACATGTGTGTGTTCTCAACTATATATGTGTGCCAACCACTTGAGAAGCTTTAGGCTTGGCCTTACCTCAAGATGATCGTGTGCTTGATTATCGTAATAACAACTGTTTTGTATCTCGCTGCATGAACAGAAATGTGTTTGAGAAGAACAAGTTTCTCAAGTTCAATCTGAGCACCATGGAGTTCTCCACTGTTGACCTCCCGCCCAATCATTATAAGCTGGAAATAGTCATTGTGGAGGCAGGACACGGCAGGCTTGGAATTTTTAGCCAAATTAACTTGCAAATGATTTGATACTTAATTAGGCAAAATGAGGTAAGAACTCTAGAACGTATAAGGCGTGAAATATAACCCCTTTATTTGCCTGCGGATAATTATTTCTAATTTATTATTTGTTGACTTGGAGGATACGCTTTCATATTAGGTCAATCAAAAAAGAATCCAGTCGAAGCAGTATGTTTCTTAGTACTTGAGATTAAGACTTTGAAGATCGATAGGAGGGTTGGTCTCGAATGATGGTGTTCCTGCACAATATCTTCCATATTTTGGGCACATACCCACCATCCATGTCACTAAATTGTCTGGTACATTGAAAAAGTGTGGCTTCCACACTCACAAAATCATTTTTAATCGAGACACACTTCAATTTTAAAACACTACTTCCAATGAAGGAGATAGGTAAAATTACCATTATAGCCATCTCAAGGCCGGATGCCATCCACCTCTGTGTCTCATTCTTGACTGTGCTTGTGTTGAACCGATGCCTCCATGCTCAGTTCACCAATTTCACTGCTGCTGAATTTGCGGCAGCCGTTGGAACCAACAAATCACCATACTAAAAACCACACTTTTCAGTAGCAGTCACCTTAAGGACCTCTAAGGCCCCCTCGTGCCACACCTTAGTAGTGGACCGATATGGTGGCCCACTACTAATTTCCACCTCCACCTAAAAATAGGCGGGTCCGTGGGTGACAATGCAATCCTTAGGGTTTTGAGCTGCACTCCCATCTGTCGCAATACCTCTCCTCTCCCTCCATTAGCTAAGGTTTGCTGGTGCCTCCTTGATCTCTGCCACATCTGTGGAAGATGCGATGACCCAGGCCCGCATTACTCGGTCACATGGATGCTCACACTGCTTGTACCTCAGCAAGGCATGAGTCTTCGCGTGTCTGAGCTCATTGATGACAAAGGCTCACACCAAGAAGCATCACTCAGGCACAAGATCTGGTAGTTACTACCCAATTCGATGCCATTTCGGTGATGTTGGCGCAAGAAGTTGCAGTGTGACGGTGGCAACGGAGCCAACATGCAGATCTATGGCCCAGTTGGAGGCTTTGAGCGGACTGGCCTAGTAATTTTTCAGTAGCGGTTCATCGCTCCCCCTCCTCCCTCACCCCTAGATGAAGCCGTGAGATGCTTGCAACTACATTTTGTATCTACCACTACAAATCACTTTTGTAGTAGTGACACACACACTCACATTGGCGAAGCTAGAGTGAAGAAAAACCTGGTGTACAACCTTTAATTAGCCTGTTGCACAGCTGTAAACATTGACTAATTAGGCTTTGAAAGTTCATTGGAACCCTGGTGCCAGTGCACCAGAGTGAACCAACGTGGCGTCGCCACTACACACACACACACACACACACATAGAGAGAGAGAGAGAGAGAGAGAGAGAGAGAGAGTTGCTACGTGAGGGAAAGTGGACCTCCTACGTATTTCTAGTGACAAGTTGGTTTTATTTTGATGTTGTCATTGAAAAAACAATACACTGGTCAAAGGTTGGTGAAAGTTAGCTCCATTCGCCACTAGAAACAATTAATAGCCTTTGCAGCGGCAAGTACCCACCACTAGTAATGGCTTTCTAGCAACGGCCTCATCGAATTGCATGGTATCTCTACTTTCTTTTACGTTTTCTCCCCTCTAGCACGAGTCTCCCTTAGGTGTGACGGGGAAGGTCCCCCTTTGACATAGTGGCGCCTCAACTCAATCCATGAGTGCGCTTGTCCTCATCATGGAGTTTGAGAAGGTCACCTCCTCTGCTTCTCTGGCCCTTAAACCCTGTGAAGGGAGTGTCTAGAAGTAACATTGTCGAAAATACCCATCACTAGAAAGCGACACCAATGGCAGTTTTTACTGACATTAGCAAGAATCATCATTGGAAATGACTGACCAGTGGCAGTTCATGCTAACATAAGCAACTTTTAAATAATACTAGTGGTGGGGCTTGCTAATGTCAGCGAATTGCCACTGGTGTTTTTATCACTAGTGCCTAGTGGCGGTTTAATAACGGTGATGACTCTCCATTGGATATATTGGCCCATAAAGCTCATAAAACAAAACCCCGAAGCCCCACCTAGATAGAATTGATATATAAACAGCCCTTCCTCATATCCTCCCTTATCCCTTCAACTGCTGCCGCCCCCTCCTCGTGGCTATTTGTTTTAATTCATTAATCATGGTTTAATGTGCACGGTAACCAACAAGAGTTTTCTGTCATTAGGGGGGTTTACCGCTAATACATCATTAACGACAAAATGAGTGAAGTTAATTTTCTTTGTAACTAATTGTATGATTTCTTGTATTGCCATCTCCTCCCCTCTCAACATCAATTTTCTGTGCGCTGACCGGGCACTCCTCCTCCTATCCACATCTTTCTCTCTCTATGGGGCTGCTTGGCTCACCCTTCTTCCTTGAGAACTTCATCCTCCCCAGCCCCAGTGAGGGGGCATGATGAGGAGGGCATGGTTTTGAGGAAGTGCGCAGCAGGAGGTAGATAGTGTGGGTTCACCCTCCTTAGTGGCGTAGAGGGCGGGCATGGTGGGTGTGGCGAGGAGCTGGGTGGCATGTATTCTACCCCTCCCCCCTCTAGCAATGGCGTTGAGATGGCAGACCTAGTCATGACATCTATGGATCTAGGGGAGGTGGCGTTTGGTGGGCTGGGTTCGGGCCATGAGGCCTAGGTGTTGTTTTTGTTTTTAATGGCTTTCATGTCATGGTGCGGGATGACGTCAGCTGGCCTGCCACTAGGCTTGGATTCATAGTGGCAATACTCCAACCTGCCAATGAGATTGGCCATTCTCAGTGATGGGACCTTACTGGTGGCTCAGAAAATCGGCACAAAAGATCTATTCTCTAGTAGTGATATTGGGCCACGATGTCTTGTGGAGCGATGTTTCAATGCAAGCACAATGGCTTTGGCTGATGTAGAACACAAATTCTTTTGGCATCGCTGTGCTTGGTGTCAGCATGCAAAGCATGACAAGCGTGCCATGATGGAATGATGCATCACCTTCGACTCGTTGGAGGAAATGTGAATGGAATGGAACCTACAACATTGATTGTATAGCCTGAAGTAGACAAGGGAGTATTGTGACAACATGTCCACCAGCTTACCTAAAGTGAGTACCTATACCTAGAAGCTACCCAAGCACCAAAATCCTCACAAGCGGTGCGCCTCCTAGCCCTTCGAATCCAGCAAGCGGCACCAACATAGAAGATGTGATCCACCTCCCAGTAAACCCTCCACTCATGGTGGACCTCCTAGCCTACCTCAAGTCGACAGACCCATCTCCGAGCTCAAGGCACAATGACATCTTGGTCTCATGATGCCTGGGGTTTGGCGCTACTGCCGCAGTCGGCCCAGGGCATGACACCATAGGAGGGGCCCAGGGGCTCGTCGGCACGAGGGATGAGCTCACCGCCACAGGCGTTCGAGCCTGATGGGGATGGAGGTTGCGGCCGTCACGGGCTTGAGCAAGAGCAATAGACGATAACACTAAGGAAGTGGAGATTGTGCTAATGACACTGAGGAGTAGGAGCCAGCGGCGGCGGCAAGGAAGAGGAGGCAATGGGTAAGTGAGATTGGACACAGAAGAGGAGGTGGCGAAGGGTTGAGTGGATAAGGTTATGCATGCATGTTTTGCAAAAAAGTCTTCAAGGAATATTGTAATTTTTTGTTATTTTATGTCTTAGTATTTTTCACAAAATTCCATAAACTTTAAAGTATTCTCAGAAAGGTTTATAGGTACTCAATTTTAGGTAATGTTTTAAATAATAGGCTATATAATTTAGCGGAGTGCTTTTAGAAAAGCTATAGGATCAGCTACAGCGCAGCTATAGCGACAGCTATTCCTTATAGTGTTTTATAAAAGAAAAATTAAAAATTTTGTCCAAAACATCAGTATTTTCATCAATCTCAGTCCATGTTACATAAATGCATGTCATCTTCCAAACATGTATTTACCACATATCTTGTAGCAACCGGCTCACAAAATCGAGGAACCAAGCATCAAATGGACTATGAACAACCAAATTCAACTCAGTTATAACGAAGTTAGTGGATGAATTTAGTAGAGCTATTTGACTCTATGGTGGAGTTAGCGTCATTAGTGATAATATTTACAATATCGGTGCCTATCTCTAAAAGCTACAGAGGGCTATTTAAAACATTGGTTTTAGATAGTTACTGGAGAGGAATACAAATTGGATACCAATTTAACAGAACCATCTTACCACAGAGACGGCTCCGTGCCAAGATCTTTCTCGGGTGGCGACACGCGCTGTGACGCCCAATAGTACAACACATGACATAATAATATAGTTGTAATAAGAACATAGATAGAGTACAAAGTTTTATATAAATCCGAATTTAAATTACAAACTAGAGTTTTAAAAGTGCGGAAGTGAAATAGTTCAACAGTACTAAAGTGGTTTGACGGAATTAAGTAATATACAATCATCCTCTTACGGTGATACACATTGAATCATCCGGTCATGATAGGTGTTTTGCCTAAAATATCGTACCAGCAATCAACGGACTACTCCTCTTTATTATCGGTGCACCGTTTCCACTCGATGTTCTAGCAGCCAGGATGCTAGCCTTCCCAGTGGAACCTTCCACCGTCGTGACAGTCTTCCCCCTGATTATCTGAAAATCACATAGAGCTACGCCCTGAGCAACTAATACTCAGCAAGACTGACCCGTCAAAATGGCCATCTACAGCCGACTCCTAGACATGCACAGGTTAAGGATAGGGTTTATGTTGCCAAAAGCCAGCCTAAGAGTAGATCCTTATTTTTCAAGTTTTAGCAGCAAATTAAGTTGACATGTAAAATAATAAATTAGTTTGCTCTATAACTACAACAATCATGGTAGCAATACAAAATTATTAAATTAATACAATAATATTTAACCCATTCATCATATTTGGCTTCTAACTACGTTGCAACGAAGTTATCAAGTGGTACTTGTTACTGTGAGGGGCAACGACTTAAATTGATTTACATCCTGCAGGAGAAACGTGCTTGCACGATCCATACGTGCTTCATGGAAGCCGCATGTAGCAACCTTTCACTGTGGTATCACAAGGTCATCCGGGTCCAGACTCTCCTGAGAAGGGTCCCCCAATGCGATGCGCCCCGTGCCACCATCCGTGGGTAGATTGCTCCCTCCTCTCAGCCCCAGTTCCATCAAAGATGGGAGAAGGCTATCTTCCGACTAGGCAATAGTCGTAGCTATATCAGTTTACTGGACCCATAACTCCAGCATGCAAACAATACGTTCAAACTTGATCCCATGGGCCGGACACGACGCACAGCCTTAGGTGACTCGGACGGGGCTACCTCCTTAAAGACAAGCTATCCATCCCTTTCCACCTAGATGCCTGTCCGATCTTCATTTGTTATCCCATCCAACTTTCCTTCAGTCGATATAATTTCTCGGTGATAATATTTCCTGATCTATGAGTGGTCTCCATACTACTCGACGAATAGTCATTCTAAATTAAGTAGAGCAACTACTGTTCTGAGGCTATCATCGGGTAAAGGGAACCTACTGCAATTCTAGGCTTTTAAACAACTTCTGTAAACTTAATGCACAGACAGGCCTACACACACTATCTAGTGATATAATAAAAATGTAAAACTGGTGGGATGCATCAGGGCTTGCCTTGAGCCTGTTCCTGGTTAGTGGGGTCACTTCCTTCTCCTTTTGGCTTCTACTCTTGCCCTGCCTCCACGTGGTTCACCTCGTGACCTACATGATGCAGATGCGATGCTGTGCATAATACAAGATTCATGGCAGTCTAATTAATTTGGATTGATAGGTATAATGAGTACGGTGTAGATAATGTCATGTTTGTCCTATATAACTTCGAGACATAGGGTAAATGTCTTCCGTGTAATTCCTTCGTGGACTCCAGTAATTCACCGCAACGACGTTGTATAGAAGTATAGTGTGGGTGAAGGCCAAGCGCGAGCAACGTACGTTTACACGAGGCTTGGACAAGGGTCATGTGACTGATATATCTATGCTAGGGACCTGATCCGCAATGACTTCACTAATGTGTCAGGTATGTTGTTAAGTGTGAACAAGTTTATACGATATTAATCTTGAAGTGTATTATGGAGTTAATTAGGAAATACAGATCCTAACAGGTAACTAAATAACTTTAGCATGGTTCTAGAGGTCAATTGCATATAGGTGATTTACTGCAAGTAGGACTTAACAGGAGTGAATTATTGGCCAAGTTTCGTTTACATGCAATATGTCATTAATTTTTAATAATTAAAATAAGGAAAAAGATAATAATTTATTTGTATATACTATAAAGATTCTCATCTAAACCCACCACGAAATCTGTATGCCCACTATATCCTAGCCTTTGATTTCCAACCTGATTTAAATTTGTACACTCGATCAAAACAGACCCAATTGTCAGGTAGGACATGACATCCGTGGCAGTACAAAACGGGTGTAGTCTGCCACGAAATTTAGAACTTTTTTCACCACATCAAGGCCTACCCATCCGCACACACTTGGTTCCTCAATTCCCGTGAAAGAGATCGTCCACGTGATTGCAGGCAATCAACAATGTTATTTCCTTTTCTATTGCTACTTTCCATAAACATATCTCAGGCAATCAACAACGTTATTGAGTTTCCTATTGCTGCTTTTCATAAACATAATCACTGTGAGCATTCAGCTCCCTGTACACGCAATCAAAAACGTTATTGGGTTTCCCCAGAAATCTAATTCATCAGGAAGAGGCTTTACAACTCCAATCCGGGCAAAACACTATAGCCGTGCTCACTTTGGAGATTTGACTAATGTCACTCCATCGTCACAAGGAGGTCCTCCGATTTGGAGTATTGTCATCTGCCATTCAGTCTCGAGGTAATAAATACGCTTTTAGTTGTAGTCACCGATTATTTTCAAAAAACCTTCCTGTCGAGTGCAATGACCACTTGAGTATGGTTGTTTCTTAAACATTACTCAAGAGCACATATATGCTATTAAGGAGCGCGAGCCAGAAGAAGACCCTGCGGTCGAGGCAAAACACAAGAAAGTACGAGAGTACAAACGTGATTACAGGCAGCACAAGAAGATGAAAACATCAATTGCAACGGTGGCGTCATCTGCACCAGGTTCAGAAATTTCCCAGTTATTGTATCTCAATTAAATTTTGTAATTTTCAACCTCCCGGATCTCTCTGAGTGCTCTCTGCTATTCTTAGATGTTGTGCCAGTTGACGAAGATGAGTTGGAGAAAAAGCATAAGAAGGCCCGAGATTACCAGTGTGAGTACAGATAACGCAAAAAATGCTAATCTCTAGCATTGTCGACGACAATGCAGCACAACTCAAACCCCAACCAGGTTGCCGCCATGTTTTATTTAAATTTGGTGTAATTTGAAATATGTTAATATGTGGAACTGCTTCTCATGCCCATGATTGTTGCTTTTAAGACTCAAATTATGCAGTTCCTTCTACTTGCACGGGTGTCTCGACGCTGGTGAACATCACTGGCGAGCAAAGCCTTGTACCAGACAGAGA
Organism: Eleusine coracana subsp. coracana; assembly: GCA_032690845.1. Lineage (NCBI taxonomy): Eukaryota > Viridiplantae > Streptophyta > Magnoliopsida > Poales > Poaceae > Eleusine > Eleusine coracana. The sequence continues at coordinate 51,358,946 of CM064430.1, forward strand.
TGATAGTGACGGTGAGAGAGCTGGCTACATAGGAGTGACATGCCATGTTCCAATAAATAGCCAGCTGCCATTCAAGTGGATTTCCGAACTACTAACGTGCTAGGTTTGCGTTCTACATTCACATTCAAAACTATTTTCAGAGAGAGAGAGAGAGAGAGAGAGAGAGAGAAGCAGGACATACTGAATCTTCCTACGGAGCCAAATGAGTCGCACATTGAGATTGTTCAGATTCATAAACACCTCTCTGTTGATGTCTTTTTCAAATATTTCTGCTGCATTAGCGCGTTCTTCATCTGTCAACTCACTCATGCCATCAACGATGTCAAGACACTTTTTAATAGAATACTCTTCCTCACGAACCTTCTTCTCTAGCAAAGCCTCCACCGTCTTCTCCGATTGTGCCTTCTTGTGATCCAAATAATCATCAAGAACAGCAGCAACTTGATTTTGCTTACGCTTTTTTCTACTGTGGTCTTGTGTAGAAGCACCAGAAGGTGCTGACTGAGCTTCAGTAGCTTCCTGAGCACCCACACTTGGAGCTGCTACACCAACACCAGTAGAGCTTGCATCCATAGCACCCATGCTTGTAGAACTTGCAGCAGCAGCCACATTTACACCAACACTTGCTTCTTGACCCACCCTTGCAGCCTCACAATTCCCTTGTTCAAGATTTTCAATAGCATGAATAACTGGATTAGTGGACGTGAAGCACAAGTCACCTGTGGCAATGCTCCCTGTTCCAACAAGCAAAGGATGTACTTTCAGATTAGAGGTAAATATATGTCTAAATTACAGTTTTGTTCAGATAAGATGTTAAGATGTTGAGAAATGATAAGTAAAGGATTGGACTGATATTTACCTTCATATAACAATTCACAACTGTTGTAGTGGAGAAACCCTTTCTTGCGAAACTTCACCACTTTTTTATGAAACTATCAAATGTAACAGAACATTATGTCAGTACACATTTGGTCCACCAGTTACCTTTTCTATTTTGTAAACACAACTGAATTACCTTTTCGATTTTGTCCCACACATTTGGTCCACCAGTTACCATGCCACTTGATGAATCAAAACCTGCCCCACTTTCCTTCCTTGCATCTCTTATAGCTCTATATGTAGCTTTCAGATCTTTATTCTTTTCTTGAAGATGTGCTTTCGTGTAATGTGCTCGTGGGAACATCTCACTGAACTTGCGATGGATACTATTCCAGCCCTCCATTGTCCATCCATTCTGAGTAACAAATCGGTTCTCAACCTTGTGCTGATTCAGAATATCAAGGAAGCCCTTCTCCTGGATATAGTTCCAATTAGCCCTTGTAGCTTCTTCTGCCATAGCTGCATTGCAAAAAAAAAAACATGTAAGCTAAGACTGTATACATGATAGTTGTTTAAAATAAACAAGGTATCACACAAATATATCAACAAAAAAGTACCTAAACATTGTGTGCAGCCCACATCTGCATCGCAATTTGGTCGCTTAAATTGTTTCCATCAATTGACTCTAATTCATTCGGGTAGTTTTCATCATCCTCCGGGACATCAACATATTGGTTAGGTTGGATGTTAGCTGGGAGGTGATCTAACCAACCTTCATCACCATGCTCCTTTCTAATGATATTGTGAAATATAGCCGCTGCAGCTGGGATCTTAATTTGGTTCTCAATAGGATGAAATGTGCCAACTTTTAGAATGGGGAATCTCTTCTTGACAACCCCAATGGCCCTCTCTATGTAATTGCGAAGGGTTGCATGTCGATGATTAAATAGTTCCTTATAGTTCCTATATGCACGGCGACTCCTAAACTCACTAAGATGGTACCGAACTCCTCGATATGGGGCAAGGAACTGTGGTGTGTTTGCATACCCACCATCTACAAGATAAAATTTCCCTTGTGGCACATGAAACCCATTGCTAAGGGCAGATCGAAGGACCTCGGCATCTGATGCAGATCCTTCCCATCCACATGAAATGAACATGAAGTTAAGATTAAAGTCGCAGGCTACCATAACATTCTGAGATAAGGTTCCTTTCCTATTCCGATATGGAGCAGCCCTACTTTCTGAAATAGTGATAGGTACGTGCGTGCCGTCAATGGCGCCAATGCAGTTCTGCATGCAAATAAAGAGGAAATAGGGTATGAAGATAAGGTGAAGATTTAAGAAAAGAATAGAAAAGTAATGGTTAGAGAACTATTTATATGGCTGACCTGGAAATAGGCATAAAGCGACGATCTGATGCAATAATGGTAGGGGTTTGGAGTGGACTTGGTTGCTTGATGAACCAATTAGTCAAGGTAGGAATTATGTTGAAAACTTGAGTTATCTTCCTATGGATTGTTTCACCACTATGCTGAAACCACATATGCAGGTCACTATTGCTAGCGTTATGAGAAAGCATGTACAAGAACATGCCAAGTTGCTCCTCAATGCGAACACCTCGTGTGTCCCTTAAAAGATTTTCTCTTCTAAGCAAGTCTGCTATGGCTCTAAAGATCTCTGACTCCATCCTAAATTCAACCTTGCACCAAGATTCATGTCCTTCTAAGATTTCTTGAACCTTCACAGCGCCAGGAAGGAAAGAAGTGTGGACCGGTATTTTCTCCTCTTGCATGGCTGAGAGTACAGCGGGAACGAGGACAAAGAAAAGCTCATCATCCTCTTCTTCCTCTTGCAATAAAAACTGTCTAGCTTCCTCCTCCCAGGAACTCATAGTCTACTATATATGCAGATACAAATATCTCGGTATTAAAAACAAGCAATAGATAAAGTCCATAGCTAATCAAATTAAAAGCAGCAGCGGCTAGACCTAGCTCAATCCAATTCACATCTACTTGTACCTCCATGAAAACACAAGTTTATTAATATAGTACACACACACACACACACACACACACACACAGAGAGAGAGAGAGAGAGAGAGAGAGAGATGAGAGAGAGAGAGAGAGAGAGAGAGAGAGAGAGAGAGAGAGATTACCATGAGGATAAGGAGATATAGATCGACGAGCACTGACACTGCTGGCTGGATTATAGGGCAGTCAAGGTAGAGATAGTGAGCTGCGCGTCGTCAACAGGAAGAAGTAGATAGCTATCTATAATTCAGGCAAGTACCTGCATAAGCAGAGAAAGATAATAATTATAATTTTTATTTCACTGGACATACTATAGTTCAAACTTTTCCTCATCTCAAGAAGATGAAATCTTCCTGCATATTCACATTCAGAACTATTTTCAGAGAGAGAGAGAGAGAGAGAGAGAGAGAGAGAGAGAGAGAGAGAGAGAGAGAGTGAGGAGGAGGACATACTGAATCAGCACCATTGTTGTAACAACAAAACCATGTTATCCTGAATCAGCACAAACTATAACTCACAAAACATGCACAATGGCTGCAAATTTCAAGTACATGGTACTGGGCTGAACATTCTATAAACATAAAAAAACAATAGTTCTCACTAGGGGCAGATACTCCACAAATCAAGATAAGTACCAAATCCAATCTCACTAGCAAAAATCGTTTGATTCTGTCACCAGAAACAACATGGCATGAGTATCACTTATGCCATGACCATGACTTCCATCATATAACATACTTAAAAACAAAATAACATCAGCACTCTTAGGCAAGCTTATCAGTTATAGATTATATATGATGATTGCAAGTTCCAACATCCAAGTTAATAGGTGAATCTAGGATTAGCAAGCAGAACATCCTAATTCAGAGAATGTATTCATCTCAGCATAAGAATAAGATGTGGTGCTTGCAGTGTGGAAAACAACAGGAGTATCTGATTCATGCCGAACACAAAGCTGCACAACAGGAATGCCCCTGTGCCATATTTGAAGGAAGGAGCAACGAGAACTGCATCAATCAATTCATACTACTTCACTGTAACCCACCCACTCAATATTTGTTAGAATTTGAAACTGGTACTTCAGCAGTTATCATTGTCAAAATCTACTAATTCAAGGTGGAAAGCCAAGTTGCACCAGTCGTTTCCCAAAAAAGACTTAATTAGCAGCTTAACACTAATATATCACTTAGAACATTCAATTAGCAGCAGAGGAAGAAGGGCAATAGATGCATACCCAAGGAGGTTTTTGTTGATAAAATGCAGATCTTCACCTCGTACAGCTTCGCAAGCCTCTCCTTCAGCTCAGCCTGCAAGACAGCAAGAAAGTGTCAGCTTCAAGCTCTCAAGATCTTGGGAGCGTGCAAATGCAGAGGAGATGTAGATCGACTTACCTGCACAGTGAAGTAGTAGTAGCAAAGAGGGGGGGGGGGGGGGGGGCGGATCCGGCAGGAGACGCCACGGATCAGGCGGGAGACGTCACGGACGAGCTCTTGCACATGGTGTAGGCGACGACCTTGCGAGGTCACCTGTGAGATAGAGGAGAGGCTCGTGCACGGGCGAAGGAGAAAATAGACTGCAGCGAGGCAAGGCAAGACGGCGGCGAGGGGAGGCGGCGGAGTCACGCAGCAAAGGGATGGCGGCAGGCGGAGTCGCAAGACGAGGCGACGGCGGCGGGCGGAGTCGTGAGGGGCTCACGGAGAGGAGAGGGCGAGCGAGGTTTCTTTTCCCTGGCTTACAACACGACTTTTTCTGTCCCGGGGAAAAACACCTAACCCGGGGCGGGCCTTCCCGCGTTGCTGGGCTGCCAAACGCCACGACGGGCTCCCCCGGGCCGCCTTCCCTGTGGGCGGCCTTCCCCGGGATTGGGCTGGGATCCCCACCGGGAATTGAGTTTCCAAAGGAGGCCTAACAAACCCGTATGCCCATGCATGCGCCTGGTAAATCCTGACTTTTGATTATACTTCCTTTTGCAAACGGGTCTTTTTCAAGGCACCAGACAAAGGCGGCAAGGGAGAGGCTTCGCTATTCATTTATGTCAGACGAAGCCATAAAGGCCAAAAAAGTATGCAAAGACATAATGTGTGTATACAAATCACAAAGAAAACACGCGCTGACATGTGCTTGTTAATTTCATCAGGGATTTATTTAGGTTACCGTGCCATGCATTTCCAACAGATTATCACCTTTTGCTGTCTGTCAGAGTCACGCAAGTCGCAATATACTCCAATCGACATTTCATTGTGTACTGTTGAAAACCCTCGATTTGAATCCGGTATATGGGAGCCTGATGCCTCAGGAGAAAACACCCTGGTGTGTATGAGAAGACGTTTTTTTTTATGAAAGTCAGCCTTCTTGGTCTTATTTGTATAATTAATTGCTACACGTACGTGGAATTTTTTTCATTGACCAACTAAAGCTTTGTTATATTGTTTTTTTAGAGCGGAATTTTATCTCGTATAGAGAAGACAGGCCTACCCGTGATGCATACGACCCTTTCGACTGTATATATGATAATCTCCCAAACAAACATTATGTGCTTCAGAAGGTGCGGCCCTGTATGTATTGTGGAGCTAAATGATTTCCGGGCAAAGAAATTCCTTCTGTTGCCGACAAGCAAGGGTGAGGATACGTATCCCACAAGTCCCTGACGAGTTATGACGTCTCTTCACAAGTTACACTGATGAAGATGCAAAATACTTTTGGAAACAAATATGTTACTTCAACTCGCATTTCTCCTTCACAACTCTGGTGGTAAAACTTGACCGCCGTTATAGCACAACTGCTGGAACTGGAATTTATAATTTCAGAGTGCATGGACAAGTGTATCATTGTCTTGATCAGTTGGTGCCAGCAGATAGGAGACCTAGGTATATGCAGCTGTAGTTTTATGACACAGAAGAGACAAGTGAACACTGAACTTCAAGGGCACCACATCTTGATCAAGGCCTGATACAGAAGATACTCCACATACTCAGTGATAACCCTTATGTTCGTGTGTCTTCAAAATCCTTGGCTCACTTCCTAACCTTGATGAGTACAGAATTGAGCTCAACACTGATATCAATATGAACCACATGAGCTATAAATGCCCCCACCATCTCATAAGTTGCTGCAATCTGGGAACCAGGAAATGACCCTCATAAGATGTGTCAAACAAGCATAATGAGTTCTTGTCTATCTAACACCCTGGTGTACGTTAAAGCATATTTTGGTTGTGTAATCCCTTGTCATATCCTTTGTTCTTCCTGAGAGGGGAGGCGGATGAAATAAGAAAATTCCATATGATAGCAAAGGATCCGATATACAAGGTAATTTATCTAAAATATTTAATTATATTCATCCTGAGATGCCGGTTAGTTAAACTCATATGGTAACCTATATGCTCTAGGCGCAGAAAATAATGGTGAAGGATCCGATGAGCAAGGTCACTTGTTCCCAGGGGCGGATCCAACGGGGCAGCAGGGGGGTCTTGAGCCCCCCCTACTCCCCCTCACGCCATGGAGCCCCCCCCCCCCCCCCCCCCCCCCCCCCCCACATGAGCCCCCCCTAAAATTTTGACAAGAGAAAGAAGAAGAGAAGGGAGAGAAGGTGAAGGAGGAGGGAGAAAAGGGGAAGAAGAAGACCAGCCCCCCCCCCCCCCCCCTACAAATGTTCTCAGCATCCGCCACTGCTTGTTCCACATGTATGTATCTTAGACTCAAGTACGTGTAGTACTTTTTTTATTTCTTGACAATTGTGCACAGTCGAAGAATGCATTGCCGACCATGGTGTGGACGAAGATGGTGATGATTCTCGAGAAGCAAAGTCAGGTGTGTGCTAAACTTATAATTGAAGGTGTTGTTCCCCTCATAAGTCCATTTTATACCTCTCACGGAGATTTATTCTGCTGGGCTGCCCTTTTAATCTTATTTTTTCTTTATTCCAAAAAACAAGGGGAGATCAGTTGTCCAAATATTTTGTAGCACCAAAACAATTTCATGATCGTGGTTGTATATCTGAATGAAGGATGTGTGTGATGGCTAATTCACAAGTGAGACTCTAGGTTCTAAAACATTAAAGGAAATTATTTGCACATCTAAAGGCCCTAAGTGGCTCAAAAATATTTCAGAACGAGTGACTTCTTAGTGTTTTTAATCTAAATACATCGTGAGACTTGCTTTTTGCACTGCTTTAGGTTATTTTACATTTCCATTTGATAACGGGTTATTTTGTAGACGGAGTGGAGAAACAATGAACCATTGTCCTGCCTTTCAACATATGTTGTCATTCAGTGCATGTTATCTTGGTAGAACAATAGCAACGTGCGTGACGCACATGCAAAAAAACTAGTATGATTAAAATACAGGAATCTAACAACTGTCACTTAGCATGTTGGTTTAGCACAACAAACTAGGATCAAATACCAGGTTTCATTATTTTGTTAATTACAGAGAAATAATTATGAATTTATTAGCATTTGATCCATTAATTTAGTGCTGGTAAAAATACTAACATGCAGAGGGGTTTAGTATTTTTCTTAAATATTACATGTCCAGAGGAGCCTACTAAAATTTATCTTGCCCCTAATTTCTCAGTACATATTTTATTATTCATTTTCAAAGTTTGTTGTTATTCCTGGGAATAAAAACTTAATGAAAACACCATTTTTTTTTGGCTCAATGGGCCAGAACATGCACCATAATCCACCTTAATTAAATTGTTGGCAACACTAAAATATTTATTACAGAAGTAATACTTAATATTTAAATATGACACTTGCTGAGATGCTATGAAATAATGTAATAACCTTGCATGCAAAATTGGATAATTACACCATGTACTAAAAATAAATTATGACTTTATTTCGATTTCTAACCATTTAAAACATGCATAAAATAAATACTACAAATTACAGTGAGTCTAAAAAGTATTTTTGTCCATTTTTAATCAAAGTAGTAATTTTTTTGTGTGGATTTGTGAAGCTACAATATCTATTTGGCTATTTATTTAATTAAAAGAAATCATTTGGACTTTCGGCCGGTTTTATCCTACAACCTAGCAGGCCAGGCGGGTACGGAGGACTCCCTGGGCTGGATCTGGCCCAGGCGAGGACTTCGCCTAAGGCCTATCCTGGCCCAGACGAGCGCGTGCTCGGCAGCGTGGCAATGCCGACGCGGCGGCGGCTCGCCGGGGGAGCACAGGTGGAGGCGGCGGGCCGTGCCTGCAGGGTGGGGGCATGGCACGCGACATGAGACAGGGGGGCTCACTGTGACATCCTGGCCTAGGAATTAATAAGATTGATAGAATACTCATACCAACAAGTTGTAACCTTTTTTTCAAAAGCTCATCCCCAAAGAACTCCAAGGTTAAGCATCCTTGTCATGGAGCAATTTAGGGATGGGTGACCGACCGGGAAATATATCCTAGGTACATACGAGTGAGGATAAAATGCATAGAAAAGACATATATTGGTTTGTGAGGGCAGTCTTGAGGTCCTAAAGAGCTACCAGGTGTAAGCGGGCCCGGCCTCGAAGGGACAGGACATTATAGTTGGTATCAGAGCCGACCCTCACAGTTTCATGGGCGCGTGGGGTCACAGTTGCGCAGGCATGGTGTCCATGGCTAGAGTGGGCCCAGAGTGGTCACACAACATAACACATGCGCTGGCACTGGGCACACGGACGTGGCCAAGAAGGGACGTTCCTGGCTTGGGGTTAATCGACGAGGACATCGATCTTCTAAGGGGGTGAGAGTGTGACATCCTGGCCCAGGGCTTAATAGGATTGATAGAATTACTCATACCAATAAGTTGTAACTTGTTTTTCGGAAGCTCATCCCTAAGGAGCTTCAAGGTTAAGCATGCTTGCCATGGAGCAATTTAGGGATGGGTGACTGACTGAGAAGTATATCTCCGATGCGCACGAGTGAGGACAAAGTGCATAGAAAAAATATATATTGGTCTGTGAGGGCAGTCTTGAGGTTCTAAAGAGCTATCAGTTGTAAGCGGGCCCGGCCTCGGAGGGGCGAGACATTACACTCATCGGAGCTGTGACTCGACGCGGAGGGGAACACACGGCGGTAGATGGCAATGGCGAGGATGGTGTTCCCGGCGGTAGGCTACGACAAGCGGCACCGAAAGGGGTCAGAGGGGTGCGTGACCATGAGGGGAGTTCACCGACGGGTGCAATCGGGAAAAGGGGTCACCGTGGAAGGAGTGCGAGGTCGGCGCGTGGTGTTCAGAGGTGAGGAAGAAGCGGCAAATTCCTCGCTGCTCGGAATGAGGGAAGGCCAGAGATGGTGCAGGCCGGGGGGGGGGGGGGGGGTAGGCGGTGGAGGAGCTGCTTGCGGCGTCTGTGAGCGATGGGAGGCGACTAGGCATCAGAGCTCTGCATGTGACTGCCAATGGTGGATTGGTTTGAGCGAAGAGGAGGCACAAAGAGAGGAAATGAGCGAGAGAGAGTGCGTGAGGAGAGGATAAGGGCGACCGGGGAGGGGGCGTTCAGACAAAGACCTGGAGGAGGGTGGGTCATCGGCCGGTGCTCGGCATCCATGCAGCGTGCGCCAGCTCGGGCTACGGGCGGCCAATAGCACCCGCGCGCCCAGTGAGGCTGACAGGCGGCCCCACCCGGTTCTAAATCCCGGAAAACAGAGTGATCTTAGGCATTTTTAACCATGATTTTGGAGCATTAAACTAGGTCTAAATTTAAATATTTTTGCGTAACTTTGTAGAGGATAGTCTTTAGTCGATATTTAGTGACATGCACAAGGAGAGGTGAAAGTAACTGCAAGATATTAGATTTTTAAGGTGCTAATCTAACCACAAAGACTTAGAAGAAAATTCTGGGTAGAATTCCTTAACTTTTAGACACTTTGCCATATACATTTGGGGCATGAGATGAGTTCCAAATTTAACTAGGGTGCCACAATCATGAATATCAATGCTTGAAGTAACTAATAATCGAGGATGTAACTTTGGGAGTACAATTATATAGTAATTATATAAAATTCAAATTTCCTTAGTTGCCAAGGCTAGATTCTTCTCAGAATTTGGAGGTTTGCTTAAAATTCCAATGATTTCTCCTTATATTATTAAATCAAGCCAAAATGATATGTTGCTTCTAAAGATTGGACCTTAATTACGATGATCTGATTCAATGATTTCTTATAGAATTTTAAATTTGAACTTTTAAAGTAACCCTGTTTCTAAGAGAACAGTTTGATTTATTTGACATATTCTACCAGTTGATAAAACCATAAAAATTTCTGTAAATTTCTTATTTAAGTCATGGATGAAGATTATGAGATTTAATTAGATCACCTGTATTATAAAATTTGAACTTCTAGTTCAAGGATAATTTAACGCAAATCCAAATAAATTCAAACTTGAGTTTTTATTTCGTTATTTCTCATTGGTTTTCTTCATCTAGCTATCTGTGGTGCAAGAGTGACACCTCTGATGTCACACCAATATCTTCTCTCTCTTATATTTAAAATAAAATTTATGTCTTTGCACTACAGGAAAATCAATCTTTGCTTGGTGCCTGAAATTTTGCCATGTGTTTTGTTTCGGGTACACGACAAAGATGGTGTTTACCGTGTGCTAAATTAAAACACACGGCAAAATCTTTATCATGTGTAAAAAAATATTGGCACATGGCAAAGATGGTGTTTGCCGTGTGTTTTTTTTTAACACACGGCGTACAACCTCTTTGCCGTGTGTTTTTCCCCTAACACTCGGCAAAATATAAATTCAAATTATATTTAAAACCATAAATTAATTTAAATAAAAAATTTTGAACTATAAAGTTGTATAACTTTTGAATATTTATATATTTTATTTTGATCATTTATTCATTACTTAATGCAATCCAAAATATTGTTCACAAAATCTAATAGTCTCATATAGTTTCATGATACATTCGATGAGACATATATGATTCATGAATAATATTATTACTTTATCAAATGAACAAATGACCAAAATAAAAGTTATAGATCTTACTAAGTTATACAACTTTCTAATTTAATACTTTTTTATTTAAAATAATTTAGTCAACAAAAAACATATTGGAAAATATATAAATAGGTGTTTATCGTGTGCCTTATATAAGACACATGGCAAACATGGTCGTTGCCGTGTGCCATATATAAGGCACACGACAAAGATGGTCTTTGTTGTGTGCCCGATATAAAGTACATGGTAAAGAGGTATAATATAAAAAGCGCAAACATGGATGTAGTCACAAATCAATATATGGTGCAGTGGTAGGGGGCTCTATGTGTGAAGGTGAGGTCCTGGGTTCAAATCTTTTTGCCGCGTGGCACGCGAAAAATGCCACGACTTGTGATGGGGACGTGCGGGCAGGGTACCTTGGCGTGAAATTTTTTACTGCCATTTTTTGGGGGGTTTTAGCAATTTACATTTTGCCGAGTGCAAGTCTTCGCTAAGTATTTTTTTGACACTTGGTAAAGTCTTTTGCGTGTGCCCGATATAAGGCTAACGGCAAAACCGGCTTTACCGATAAATCCTTTGTCGTATGAGAGATGCCGTGTGTAACCCATGGGAAAGTTTTTATCGTGGGTATTTCGTGCTTTGCTGTATGTCCTAGGCACATAGCAAAAATGCTGCTTCCCGTAGTGAATTGCTTTTAGATAAGCTGCTGAAGATGCTCTGATATGGCTACAATATTGTGCCTAGCCACTCTTAGCGATTCACCATTGAAAGCTTCAGCATGTGCCACCAATAGAAAGCCCAAAACATCTAATATGTTGACGCACACTCCGTGACAACTTCAGCATATGTCTATCACGAAGGCAAACTGATATGAAAGTAGACAACAACTGTTCTTTTTCTTTTCTTCATATTGATCCTGTGGCACAGGGAAGGGAAAATTATCTAGACTGAAGAAGGATATTTTCCAGCTGGATTATTCTGAAGTTTCTCGTTGCTTTTTTTTTTCACGTGCAGGACTCCAAGTAAAAGTGTAGTGTCGCTTCAACCACCTCAAATAATACAGGTCTCACAACTCACCTGACTCCCAAGGCAAATCAGTCGGCCATCTCGTTTGTTTCACACAGAGCGTCAGAGCCCCATATCCCCAAAAAATTCCCAAACCCTAGATCCCTAGGCCCTGCCCTTGCCGGCAGCGGGTAGCCAGCCGGCAATGGCGTCACGTCGCCAACCAGCGGCGCCGCCGGAGCGGCAGACTCCTCCCCTCAACGACGAGCTCCTGGAGGACATCTTCCTCCGTCTGTCCTCACCCATCGACCTCGCGCGGGTCTCCGCCTCCTGTTTCGCCTTCCGGCATGTCATCTCCGAACCGCACTTCCTCCGTCAGTACCGTGCCATCCACCCGCCGCTCCTCCTCGGCTGCCTCCTCGACGGCTTCCGCCCAGGCGGCTTCCGCCCCGCCGTAGCGCCCCACCCTAACGCCACTGCTGCCCGCGCCCTAGCTGGCGCCACAACTGGCTTCAACTTCAACTACCTCCCCCTCGGCCGATGGATGTGCACTGACATCTGCGACGGTCGCGTGCTTCTCCGTCAGCGCTGCAACGGCAGCGCCGTTTCCCCGGACCTCGCCGTCTGTGATCCCTTGTCCCGGCGGTACCTGCTGATTCCTCCCATTCCTGATGACATAATCGCTTCTACTCATGTCCAGAAACGAGGCTTCTCATTCGGTGCCTTCCTCGTCCCATCTAGTAACCTGGAGGATACATGGTTCAAAGTGGTCGCCAGGATGAGTGACATGGAAAGGTTGGTAATCTATATCTTCTCGTCCGAGTTTGGCTATCGGAGTGTGGGTACATCTACCAGTTGGGGAGATGTAGGCGTGAACGATCCAGCTACCTCTTATCAGTATTGGGCCAGATATGACCATCGTTGCTTCCTCTGGAATGAGGCCAATAGGAACCAGGTGCTTAAGCTTGACATCAACACGATGGAGTTCTCCAGTACTGACCTGCCTCCAGGTGACATTTGGAGGCATGTTGTCACTGCAGATGCAGCGGAAGGCAGGCTTGCGATGTTTACTATGATAAAAAATAGCACCACTGTGAGCTATTACACCAAGAATGAGGGTCAGAGGACCAATGAGTGGCAGCTAGAGAAAACAATACCATTGCCCTGCCAATGCAAGTTGCTTTGTGCATCTGCAGGATATATTTTCCTGATGAGCACTAAGAAGAGAGACATGACAATATTCTCAGCGATTTACTCACTTGAGATTAAGACGTTGAAGGTTGAAAGGCTCTGCTCCACTGAGATGCTTTATGCTTATCATGTCCACCCATATTTTGGGTTCCCACCGTTCCTGTCACTGAGAAGAATCTAAAGTGGTAAGCTTTTTATCATAGCTTTATTGGCATTTTATGTATTTGCATTTGTATGTATAATGTGATTTTCAATGTGGAATATATTTATGTTTGCATAGTGTGCGCACTTTGCGTACCTTTCCTGTTCATGATTGTCTTTTTTTTTTCCTGAAGATTGTGGTCACTGTCTAGTGTCTCGCCCTGCTATCCAAAATTGTACTAACGCTCTTCTATTCAAAATTCTTTTTTTTTCTAAGAAACATTGTACTGACATGACTTTCCAAGTGTTGTTATTCTCTGTTGTCACAGTCAGAACGACATTCGTAATCTAGTTCCATTTAATTAAATAGAACATATTTGTATATTCATTATTTACAACATGAATCTATATCTACATATGGAAATGTTTATTCATGTAACTTGATACGGCTTTTAAGCCAGTGCCTTTACTTTAATTGTTACGAGATACTCCCTCCATTCCTGTTTTGTTGTCGTTGGTTAGTTCAAAGTTCAACTAACCGGTGACAACAAAAAATGGAACAGAGGAGTATGATTTATGATTTCACATGTCACATTGCTATGCTTGATGTAGTAAATGTTGTAGGCTTATAATGTTAGATGAGTAGTTTTGCTTCAAGATGGAAAGATGTATAACTTTTGCCAGCTGATATTCTATCTACCTTGAAGGAAGTAGTTTACATATAATATCATTCCCCTCATTATGTTAGATAGGTATCATGTCCGCACATTTACTTTTTTTTTTAAATGATGTCCGCACATTTACTTGATATTGTGGTCGTTATATGGTGTCTTGCTTTGCTATTCAAAATTGTACTAATGGTAGAAGTCTGTAGGTATTCCAATATGAAAATTAATTTTTTTAGGGGGAAACATTGTATTAACATGACTTTCCAGTGTTGTTATTATCATTGTCACTTGTCACAGTCATGAAGGCATTCACAATAATCTAGTGCCATTTAATTAACTAGAACAGATTTGTATATATATTTTTACATCATGGATCCATCTTCATATGGAAATGTTTGTTCATGTTATTTGATTCAGCATTTAAGTCAGTTCCTTTACTTTAAATGTTGTGAGATATGATTTATGATTTCACATGTCACATTGCTATACTTGATGCTTTAAATGTTCTAGGGTTATAATGTTGGAACAGTAATTTGGCTTCAAAATGGCAAACTGTAATTTTTTTTTGCCAGATGATATTCTGTATATCTACCTTCAAGGAAGTGGTTTACAAATTATATTGCTCCCCTCATTCTGTTAGATAGGTATCATGTCTGTGCATTTACTTAATATTGTGGTCACTATCTCTAGTGTCTCGTTCTGCTATGCAAAATTGTAATAACGCTAGAAGTCTGTAGGTATTCTGATTTGAAAATTCCTTTTTTTCCTTGGAAACATTGTATTAATTAACATGACTTTCTAGTGTTGTTATTATCTTTTGTCACAATATAGAAGGCATTCAATAATCTAGTGCATTTTAATTAATTAGAACAGTTTTGTATATTCATTGACATCATGTATCCATCTTCATATGGAAATGTTTGTTCATGTTTCTTGATTTAAATGTTATGAGACATGATTTATGATTTCACATGTCACATTGCTATTCTTGATGCTTTAAATGTTGTAGGGTTATAATGTTAGACTAGTAGTTTGGCTTCAAGATAGCAAGCTGTATATTTTTTTGCCAGCTGGTATTCTGTAAATCTACCTTGAAGCAGCTTACAAATAATATCATTCCCCTTAATCTATTAGATAGGTATCATGTCTGTGCATTTACTTAATATTGTGGTTGTTGTCTAGTGTCTTGCTCTGCTATTCATCAAAATTGTTCTAACACTAGAAGTTTGTAGGTACTTTGATTTGAAAATTGTATAGATTTATTGTTCTCTTTGAAATCTAAAAAAATATATTTATAATCTATAAATCCAACAGGTCAGGTTAATGTGTATCTTTGTTTTAAAATCTTTTATGATAGTTCAGTAGTGGTAGATCAGATATTGAGGATTTCATGTTTACCAATGCATTATGTCTCAATATGAATGTCAAGCTTGTGTAGTTTTCCTAGTAATCATTGGCAAATTATTCCTCAATCTGCTAAGATCTTATGCCGTGTGAGGATAGAAGTCATAGAACTATGGAACTTCACACTTGGACGGTTTGTGATCAAGAGTCAACTTTTAGAAAACTTGCTCGTATGATGCTATAACCAGTTGAGGAACACAAGTTTCATATTCAATGACATTGAACCATAAGCAAATGTCTCAATTATCAGCATCCTCTTATGTTATATTCAATTCAGTGGAATTTGGTTCTTTGGACCCACAATTCATTTGAATTTCTATATATAACTTACATGCTATTTTACAAGATATGTATTGAAATGGTAATTTTCAGATAGTTTTTTATGTATCGGTACAAGCATTCAGCAAATAATTTGTAACATGATTCCATATCATCTCTCTTTGACATTTCATGATGATGTAGCTTCATTATTTTGTTCAAATGAGACCGGATGATTATTACCATAATTTTGTTGACCTATGGGAAAAGGAGAGTTGTGTTAATATATACGTTTCCTCCAATTAAGCTGATCCCTATATAAAAGTAGTTATTTACAACCACGTTGATGACATAATAAATATTATTTCAGCTGGCAAGTACTTGGTCTTAGTAGTAGTATGAACTGATCTTTGGTGAGATAGAGATTGAAATTAAATTTATGATTTATACACAATGAATGCTAATAGTAAAACATAATTTGGCTATAGCATACAATGATTTAGATTTTATTTCCTTTTGAAGTGCCAGTCAAGTGTGTAAATTTGTTTATTATTTATGTATCATTTTATTTGTACTGCTATAAAGTGACTTGAATGGTCTTCATAACTATTACACCTATTTGCAGGACTGAACTCGTATCAAGTCAGAGCTTCTTCTGTCCTATGCTGCTGGTCTGGAGCTATGTGGATGTGGTAATGCTGTCATTTGTGTTTCTTGGTTATCTTATTCTTTTGAAATTGTCTGTTAAACTCTTAGTTGTTGGGTATGACATGGTTATCAAAGTTTGGTATCTGTATGTGTTCTAAGTGTTACTCAGTGGCATCTAAGATGCAACATGGCATCTCATAATAAACTCCATGTACTGTTGTTGACTGTTCATTTTTTGCTTTGTGATATGTTGCAAAATTTTGCATGGTTTTATTTTTTGGTGAACTATTATAGTGTATTGATCTCACAAGAGTGATATGGCAAGTATGGAGGAGTTGCATTGGAGACTGGAGCATGTTGTTGTTTTTATTTGTTTGACAAAAGAGGTTGCGTGTGTGGTTGTAGAAATGTAGTCTGTTGGTAGAGCTATGTGCTGGAATGTTGGCGATCAGGATGATCATTATATTGGTTGAACTGCATCAGAAGACTATCCATTTTGATGTGCTAGTGAAGCTGCACTTGCATGGAGCTCTGGTCAGCACGGTCATAGATTGAATGACATCGCTTTTATGAGCATGTGTAAAGATTATATATATACGGTTTATAATTAATGTTACTCATCATTCTCATCCATGAGTAAGGTATCGCAAGGCAGCATCAAGTGCGGTGGTGAACGGCGGTAAATAGGATGGCTATGCATGAGTAGTTATGGCACTGGACAGTTCACGCCGTTTGGGTTGAGCTCAACGGGCGCTAGCATTCAGTATGTAATTGACACTGGCAAAGCTACATAGTGCCTTTGCTGGTGCACTAGCACTGAGGTAAATCAAGATTTTAGCACTAATCAGCTGAGTTTTGACCACTTAACCACTAGTTTTAGCTTATGATTTGCATATTTTTCACAACCGTCAAGCAAACTCTAGCTTTGCCACTGGTAATTAACAGAAATATTGAGATGTGTGTCCCTTTTTGTTGGGGAGGTATAGAAGCACTTCTCATGATAAGATTGTCCTACTGCATCGCTCGATTGGGCTCCAACCATATCACCAGCCTGCTTCAATCCATGGTCCACACATTTAGTGAATGCATATTTGATAACCTATATCATCAATAATCAACTACTATGCATCTATATACAATTAATAGAAATGACACCAACATAACTGGTTGATTGAGGAAGCACACCAATATTAGGTCAAACATCCATGATAGCCATCATCAAGTATTAGGCATTTTTGTAAGCAATATAATGGAGATGCAATTGATAGAAGGGCTCTCTCTTTGCAACAACTTTATAACATCAAATGCCGCATACTTTGAAAAGAAGTGATTTCTCGGATCAATCACAAGAACATAGTTGGGGAAGGGTTATTATGGTTACACTAATGAAACAACTACAATTTAACGTAGTTATTATGTCCAGTTAAAGGTAATTAATATGGTCCTTGTACGAATCAAGCCGCACAAACATGCGGGTCATCTTGCAAGTTTCTCTAAAGGTGTTTCACTTTTGAATTCCTAGTTTCTGAGCCAGAAAGATGCCTTGTACACACATCAGTTGCCCCGGTTCAAGCAAAGCTGCTCAAGCACGTTATTTTACTTCCTTTTGCTATACAGAAAGACTGCAAATCCGAGGATTTGCAAGCATATAACATCGGGCCCGGCCTGTATGATTGGAACAACAGGATCACAGTGGCCATGTTTCTTCAACAATAATAAAGCATCGGCATGGAGTAATTTGATCATTTTCACGTTTATTGAAAGAAGCAAATTTAAACCAGTCTACAAAGTAAAATCACTTTTGATCACGTCTTTTTTTTATGTGCATACAATAGCAAAAAAAAAAGGTGCAGGATTATAAAAAAGACAGCACAATATAATAGACAACCATTGTAAAATATGTTTTTATTATTTTCTGTAAATAATGACCCGCGTATAATAGACAACCATTGTATAATAGACAGCCAGTATATAGCTCGATCGATTGGGTTCCGGTCATCTCACCCAGACAGCCCCATGGGGTCCACGCGGAATCCTCGTTTGCCCAGCAAAGCAACACGCCCTGCAGTTCCTTGAGTAGTTCACCTTTCAGTCCACGAGATAAGATAGGCCTTGATGCGCTGGAAATCTTGATCCACCACAGCAGTGGCAGTCTAGACACTTCCTTGACACCAGCGCAACGACGAGTAAATGGCATGCATCAATGCCGGCCGCGCCGCTGAAAACACTGAGAAAGGGTGCCGTTCCGGCCGGTAGTGTACCAACTACCAAACGCTTTCAGCTACTACACGCGAAAGCCTCGTCAGCCGCCCAGCCAAAAGCAAAACACGCGCGGCAAGCCTCGCCGCGAGTTCCGTGCCAGCGTCACTCGGCTCCGCGAGCGCAAAACGACAATATATGCGCCCGTTGGTTCAGTCCCTCAAAACCTCTCTCAAATTGTGTTGCTAAATCCATCTCGAAATCCACCATTTTCAGCATCATCCTTCGATCCGGAGGTGTGCCCAGCCACAGCCAGCTGCCAGTAATGGCGGCGCCTCCGCCGTCTGATGAGGAGACGCCTCCTCCCGTCCTCGAAGCCACGCTGCTGCCGCGCCTGCCCGACGAAATCCTAGAATTGATCTTCCTACGCGTCACCTCGTACGCCGAGCTCGCACGCATCTCCACCGCGAGCACCTCCTTCCGCCGCCTAATCCTCGCCCCCTCCTTCCTCCGCCGCCACCGCGCCCGCCACCCGCCGCTCCTCCTCGGGACGATCTGCTGCCACTTCCATCCAGCCGAGCAGCCCCACCCCGGGGCCCGCATCGGCGGCTCCCTGGTCCACCTGGCCGCCTTCTCCTTCAATAACTACATCCCCCGCGGCAGATGGAGCCGGTGGGATTGCCGCGACATCCGCGACGGTCGTTTCCTTCTCATGTGCGATTCCCGCGACTGGCGCAGATTCGTCTTCCCCGACCTCGCGGTGTACGATCCCTTATCCAAGCGATACCGGCTGCTGCCACTCGTCCCCGACAGTTTGATCGCCTCTGCCCAGTTGCAGATGAACAAGATTCAGCACTTGGAGGTCCTGCTTGTTTCATCTTCTGGTCATACGGAGGAGGAGGAGAAGTCATTCCAAGTGATCGCCAGGACGCATGGTACTGAGAGGACTGTGATTTTCGTCTTCTCGTCAAACACCGGCCACTGGATTTTCGGTGCGTCTATCGCATGGGATGATCTGAGGGCAGCCGGTCTAAACTTGGCCCCAGCAACACCAACAGGCAGCCTCTCTCTGAACTATGCACAGTATGATGATCACAGCAGCATCTACTGGAAGCTGGATGGTTCGGACAATGTGCTCAAGTTCGACGTCAACGAGATGGAATTCTCCACTATGAACCTCCCGCCCGACCACACTCGCCAGAGTGTAGCCATTTTTAAGGCAGGGGAAGGCAGGCTTGCAATGTTTAGCCACACTCCATATACGGCGTATGTGAATCATTACACCATTATGCAAAATGGGGGTGGCAGTGCTACTGCTGAGTGGCAGCTGGAGAATGTAATCCCATTGCCGTGCAATTGTACCTTCATCGGTGCACTCCAAGGGTATGTTTTCCTGCTTGGTTATTGTCATTCCAAAGAGGAAACATTGGTGGGCATGGCCTTATACTCCCTTGAGGTGAAGACCTTGAAGCTTGAGAGAGTCCATGGAATGCAGGTTGTTTATGGTCGTATCCACCCATATTTTGGTTTTCCACCGCGCATGTCCCCGACAAGGATATAAAGTGGTAAATGTCTTATCATATTCTCCATCGGCCTGCATTTTGTGTTTTGCATATGTTTGCACCCAAAGGCATGTGAACTCTTGTAGGAATAAATTTGTGTGTGCTTTAACTTTTGTTTAACCATTCATGTAGAACCTGGATCATGGACAGAGCCAACATGCATATGGTTCATGGTTGTTCAGCTAAACACACATTATTATATTTTTTTTCTGCAAAAAAAAAGCCGTGATGTGTATATATAGATATTCATAGTAGATAAAAAGCTATAAGTGTTTTGTTGCCAATATTGATTTTATACCCCCAGAAAAGCTACCCCAACCACAAGAACCCAGTTGTCTGATATATGATTTAACTTTTGAGACATTTCAAAATTGTTTTGTTGACTTTGATGTTTGAACAACATCCATGTCTAAAATTCTGTCTCCACCACTGGCCTGGATGGGTTTTGGGTGACTTTAGTAGATACTGTAGTCACCCATGTATTAACTCTTTAAAAAATTGCTAGTTAGCACTTGTTGGGAAATCATTATTCATAATATGTTGCCATGAAATGGACGTTGCATATCTGGAAGAGATCACCATGAGACATCCCAGTGTATTCAAGAACTAAAAATAATTATTTATTCACATCTTCTGGATAGAGGGCAATGTATGCCTTCTCATTTGCCTCCTGTGTAGTATATATTAACATGGTATTATTCATGGAACTTCAGATTTTCTGTTGATGCATTTATTTTAAATTGCATATATGTCGGCAATATAGCTCTAGGAATACAAGTTTTGCACTTAAGTTTGTTTAAGAAATATTGCGAACAACATGTCAGCTATCTGCATTTTATTTTAATTTCGTTAAGTTCAATGGAGTCTAGCATGTACAAAACCCATATATTGTTATAAATGATATGTGGGACTCATCTGTCAATGTATAAAATGTGGTGAACAATACTTTTATGATAGCATTTTTACCAGTAGAACATTCATCTGATTGTTGGCACTTTATATCAACAACATTTTGGGTTTAAAGAAAGTTGACTTATCTAATTTATGTTGCATCAACTGCTGCCTCATGAAATAAACCTAAGCTTGGCCAACTGGACCTTTGATTTTAATGGGATTTCTTTCTGCTGTTTCTAATGTTTGTGCCTGGACAGGTTGCCTTATTCTTTTTTTTTTTGTGTTGTTATTTATGATGCTTCACTCTTGTTTCTGCTGTTGAAATTTGGCATTGTAAGAACTTGACGATTAAAACAGGGGTGCATGTTAGGGGTCGAACCATGTATAAGAGTCAATCACAATGGCAGTATCTAGAGCATTCCTCTATGATTGTAAAAGAAGTTACAACGAAGTTGATGATATCATAATCTTTTTTCAGGTTGCAAGTATCTGCTCTTATATAGTACTAGTATGCATGTCGGTATATGTTGTGAATCATGGAATATATGATTGTTATTTCTTTAATGAAGGTATATGTGATTGTTGTGCGAATAAATTTTCATGTGTGGTGTGTGCTTTAACTTACCTTCAACATTCATGTAGACCTTATTAGATAGGTTTTGGGTGCCTTTAAGCTATATGGACATATTGCAGTCCCCAATGTAATGAGTGTTTTCCTTGAAAACTTTCCAGCACTTAGGAAGTGATTATTCATAAAGTAGTGCCATGTAAATGGAATCTTCCATATTTGGAATAAACCATCACCAAGGGACATTTTAGTGTATTCAGGAAATCAAAAAGATCATTTTAACAAAATAATTTATTTGCAACTTCTAGATATTGGGCATGATCTATATGCCTTCTCAATTGCCTCCTGAATTCTTGCATAGATGGAAATATTCTTTCTTGTTAAACTCTAAATTATTAGTTTGAATGCCGAAGAAGCAGCCTTTTTAGACATGCATGCAACAAAAGAGTGTACGATTTTATTAGCCACTATTGTGCTGTTACATTATTTTCTCACAGCTTGTTGGATTATAGTTAGGATATCACTGGTTTGGCACAAAATGACCGATTGTGTGTTTGTCTATATGGTATTGAACTGTCAATGAAAGTAGTTTAAGTTATATAGGTATATCTTCTAGTCTGTCCTGTAATTATTACAATCTGAAATCTTATGATTTTTTTATTTTCTATATAAACAGTTCTTTATGCGATGTATGTGGACTGCAGATTTTATTTTCATTTGTCTATGAATAGACTGGTATACTTAGAAATTCAGGCTTATCAGTATCCCTATTACATTATTAAGTATTTTTTGTACCGTGTAGTATTGTTTCCATTGCCTGTCTGTCAGCTTAAGCAAGTTAGCATACATAAGCACTGGCTAAGGCATCAATTAATCTACCGACCGTCTTGCCTATGTGGCATGACATTATGGATGGAAATTCATGTTCTGTGTTGAATATTATTTTTTAAGATTTAGTTATTTTAAATTTGCCTATATGTTGGCATTACAGGTTTAGGAACACAAGTTTCACTCTTTAGTTGAACAAGTATTATTAACAAATACCCAAAGTCTACATTTTTAGTTTCATTTGGTTCAGTGGAGTCTAGCATGTGCAATCCACATATCATTCTTATTGATATGTAGGCCTCATCTACCAGTGAATGAAATATTTAGTAAAATAGGTACTTTTGTGAAGCTTTATCAAATTATAAGTACTTATGTGCAATTAAATTTTTACCATTAGAGGATGATAGCTGCTTTAGCACTTTATAGCATCAACATTTTGGACTTATAGAAAGTTGACTTATTGAGTTAATGTTGCAACAAACTGCTCTCTCTCGTGAGATATGCCTAAGCTTGACAAGCTTCTTTGTGTTACTTATAATATATGTGCCTGGACTGGATGGTGATCGCATATGATGCCTTACCCTTGTTTCTTATGTTAAAATTCGTCATTGTGATAGCAGTAGCAGATGAATAAAACATCTCTAGATGTATATGTGCAAGAATTCTAAGCATCTATATGCATATGTGAGTCAATCACCATGGAAGTATCTAGTGCATTTCTCTACAATTACTTTTTTTTCTCTTCGCACATGTAAGAAGACAGCCATATAGCACAACTAGATTCAGCAATAATTTGTGCTTGATCCCATCATCTCACTTCTATTGTTTATGCTGTTGAAATTTGTCATTGTGAGAACCATCCAATATATAAAACATCCATAAATGTATATATGCTACAGGTCTAATCATCTATACATATAAGAGTCAATCACCATAGCGCATATATGTTTGTCTACTGCATTTCTCTACCATTACTTTTTTTTCTTTTGGACAAATAGGCAGACAACCATAGCAGCTAGATTCTGCATTAATTTGTAACTTGATCCCATCATGTGAGACTTTGCTCATGATCATGAAGTAGCTTCCTCCTTGTATTTCAACTAATATCAGATGATTAAAAAGAATCATTTGACCTAAAAGAACAGGAGAGTAGTGCCAATCTGTCCTATTCTTCAAAGTAATAAGCTGATGCATAAATAAAATAAGTTACATACAACCAAGTTAATGATATCGTAATGATTATTTCAGTTTGCAAGTACTCGTATGCATTTGTCATTGGTGGGAAAGTTTGTTCAAGATTGGGATTTATAGTTAATAAGCAGTGTATGTTAATAGTAAGAACATCATTTTGCTATGGTAGACACTGATTTTTTTTATTTTATTTCCTTTTGAAGTGTCAATTGACTATACAAATTTATGTGCACAACAATACTGCTTGCTGCAAAACCATCTGGATAAATAATGTTTTTTGTTCAATTTTGATTTGAAGTTACTGAAACTATGGAAAGTGTTTATATTGCACCCTCAATGTCATCATAACTATTACATCCATTTGCAGGATTGAATTCGTATGCAAGTCTCTTCTATGTCAAGCCGCTGCTTTGGAGCTAGGTGGTGATGTGCGGTGGCATTTGTGTGTCTAGTTATCTTAATCTTCTAAAAGTGTCTGTCAAACTCTAATAAGTTGTTGGGTACGATGATTATCAGACTCCAGTTGCTCTTTATGTTCCAAGTGCTACTCATAGTGGCATCAAGATGCAACAATAATGGCATCTCATACTAAACTCCATTTATCATTGTCAACTGTTATTTTAGCTTTGTGGTACTATGCTTTTGGTGAATTATGATCAAATGTGTTGATCGCAGCACAAGCCATATGGCCAGTATGGAGTTGCACTGAATGATTGAAGAATGAAGCATTTTGTTATTGTTGTTCTTTTTTTGAGACCATGTTAATAATGATCGAGATTATCATTGAGACTGTTTGGTTTACACCACACTAGTAGACTGGCCGGAGTAACGATATCTGCTTGAAACTGCACGTGCATTGAGTTCTGTTCAGCGGCATCAACTGAATGATAAAATTCAGCATGCATGAAGATTTATAAATACACACGTGGACACACCAGGCTAATAATGACAGTAGCTCATGATGGTAATATGTTTGAAACCTCTTTTCTCCTGCTGTAATTGATCCCATGATATTTCAAGAAATTACTAGATACATATCACTTGCACATTACAAACATATTAAAGGTTTTGGCACTATCAAACCAAATGGCAACCTCCCATCAGTTCAGGTCCAGGGGCTTAACCAGTTCCAACAACGAGATTGCTTGCCGCAGCTAAACACAGGTTTGTGCCAATGCCAGTGCAACCATACATTATTCTGACCAGACTACTAGTGATACCTACTGCATCTAGCCAACTGCATAACTAAAAATACTAAGCTTGATACGATGACTCATCACATTCGTTTAGATGGTGACCTACGATATCCCACTTTATTTGACACACCATACCAGAGCAGGGATGATGACCTCACAAAAGCCAAAGCATCCAGATAAAATATGCAGTTAGATGGTAAAAGTCATTTCCGATAGATGCAATAATACCATTGATCATATTTATTTGATGCAATGTTAACATTCAGTTTCTAGACTCTTTAACTGCTACTTCGAAAGTTCAGCATGCAATCTGCCTCAAAGCCATAAAAAAGTTGTGTGCAGCAACAACTTCTATCCAGGTAAAATAACTTAGGTAATAGATTAATGTAATTACTTGAACCAAGGTTTCCAGAAAAAATCTGAAGTTCTAATATTTAGGCAGCATTATAATTGATTTCATATGGATCATAGCAGGTAACAACTAACAAGCATGTTAGAATAATCATTTTAATGCTTGAACTGTCAGTCGCAGCACCTATAGAAAACAAATTTTCCTAGTCTTACTCAAATTTGTATTTTTTAACACAGGCAAGTGACAACACCATCAATTGAAGACGAAATGAGCATATGGCCATCAACGGGTATCTGACCAACTAATGCAATCTACACAAATATATAGTACAAGCAAAAGAGTGAAGGTACATGCAATGAAGTGAAATAGTAAACAATGATGAATAGAGTAAACATAAATTATGTTTTTTATGCAATGGAAAAAATGGTTGGCTTTGGTCTGAAAACATACTACAGCAGCCCATTATTACAAATTACAAGTTTAGCAGCACATCCGTCTGCTCAAGCACACCCCTCTGGAAAGGAGGTAACAGAATGGACCAACACAGTTCATGAATGACAACAATTTATTTAGCAACCATATTGCTAAATCTATATCCATGCCTGACAAAAGTCTGCAAGACAACAACCACTTCAATGCTTTGTCCTCGTATCACCCTTGTTTGTAGTTGTACCCAAACCAGCACCCATTGCCTTCCTCAATATAGCACCTGCTTATAAGTTTTGGTCAGAGTTTTAACAAACACCATACTGTTCCTGCTTAGCCAGAGCCCAACACAAAGCAAATGTGTCAACTAGAGTTATTTTATCACCCAACCCAAGGAGTCAATTCCCAAACATATTAGTAAAGCTAGTAGGTGGATGCAAATTAAAAGTAAAATGCACAATTCTCCAAAGACATCTAGCAGAATGAAAGAAAATAAAGGTGTATAGTTGCATCATGTCAGTAAAAACTGCAAATTTTGTTACCCCGCCAATCCCTTGTAACTAAGTTATCCTTTGTGAGAACCACTCTAAACAAGTACCACATATATATTTTAATCATGGGAGGAATCTCCAGTTTCCAAATTGCTAGTCATTCACTATTATTCCATCATTTAATACATTGATCAGACTGAAAGGAGACTTTTTGAATGTCGGTTCCACCTGAAAAGGTCATTATTTTCATTTTGATTGATAAGAGCAATAAAAACAACTAGAGTGTATAACAAGCAATCAGATCTGGCTCCATGAAAACCCTTCCGAGTGAAATGTTTAGGGGAACTCTATCAAACAAAATAGCACATATACATCCTAGCAATCAAATATAATGATGGGTATCAAATATAAATTATAAAGATTAAGTCCATGTACAATAAAATAGCACATAGATAGTGAGAGATTGATGGTATACAAGAAATGAAACAAACATTTACTAGCATATAAAGAGTATTTAGCATGAAAGTGCATGACAGGCGGGACAGATAAGCCCATACAACTTAAGCCAATATTATCAATAGGAAATAGAAAACGTTGCACTACCACTACGTACCTGAAAGTGATGCATAAAAAATGCAAATTCATAAATGTGAGATGTGTTTAGACTAAGGAGCATTAGAGAACATACTCCTCAATAAGCTCACATGAAGGAAAAAAATCAGTGTTGAGAACTTGTGCAAGAAAGAGAACACATGAAGACGATATATATAGAGTATTCACTAAGCTTTCCGATCCCATCAAGCAATTACCAGGTAGTTATAACTAATATATAAATTAAAAATAAAAAAAACCCGGTATGGAGTGTCTAATATATATCTACAATCATAAACTACTTAACTACATGCGTCATGGTGTAATACCCCAAATATCTGTTCATGACATATATGTTGCTGCAAACTGCACTGCACATAGAATACAAAGACGTAGAATACAAAGACTAATAAGAAGAGAAAGCTTACTTCATATGGCGGGTGGAGACAGTGACGGTGGGTAACCAATGTGCAGCGCTGACGGCGGATGGAATTCATCACCAAGCACCCCTCGAACACTGTGACCATGTACTGAAACTGAAGACTTGAAATCTATCCAAAAACAACCACTTCCTACTGTACAACCATCATCGTCTGCCATTATTATTTGCAGTAACATATTGCCACCAAAAGCACCCAGCATGTTATACTTACACGGGAGAGCCAGCATAGTAAAACTTTTCAGCGGCGTCCACTGATAGGTACCCTCATTTTGCCTGTTTCCAGAGAACCGACTCAGGATAGAACCGCGAAGGAAAAACATCTGAAGTTTGCTTTCCCCTAACTCCATAATAATGGCAAATTCCCCTTTCTGGTCAGGACATTTCCCTGCGGTGAACTCCATTGTCCTCGTGTTGAGGACAAGCAGCTTGCGATCGTTGGGAGGATTCGATAGCAGCCAGAAGAAACAGCCTTGGGCATAGTTGCGGCAAGACAGGGAGCTCGTATCAGTGGTAGCAGGCATGTCTGGGTTCAGCTCCTGCCAGCTCGGGGATGCAACGGCCTGCCACTGCCCGGTAGCAGAAGAGAAGAGGAACACGACGAGCTTAGCTGGGCACTGGGCCATCCACATAACCCTGAACGGATCTGGCGACCCCGTCGCCGCAGCTGCTGCGTACTCCTCCTCGCTGCAAGGAAGGAAGAAGACTTCGCACCTGCGCTCCTTGACATTCACGAGGTGCGGCTGCTCGACGGCGACGGCCAACTCTTCAGGGATCGGAGGCAGCAGCACATAGCTCCGGTGCAGGGGGTCGCAGACCGCGAGCATGGTGAAGGCGGCGTCACCGTTCCCGGCGTCGGAGTCGACGAGGAAGAAGCGGCCATCCTGGATATCGCGGGCCATCCAGGAGGATCCCTGCTGCGCGGGGAGGAAGGAGAAGCCGAAATCGGCGCACGCAGCGAGGTCTCGAGCGGCGGGCGCGGAGCTGTTCGGCGACTCGACGGGGTAGAACTCGCCAGTGGACAGGGCGTGGACGCCGAGGAGGGACGGCGGGTGGAGTGCGCGCAGGCGGCGGTGGAAGTGGTGGCTGGTGACGACGCGGCGGAAGGCGACGTAGGAGGCGGCGGCGCGGCCGAGGTCGGCGAGGGTCGGGAGGCGGATCAGGATGTCGGCGAGGAGGTCGTCGCTGCGGGTCAGCTTCTCCCACGCCGCCTCCAGCTCCAGCCTGCTGCTTCTGGTGGTCATCGCGGATCGCACCGCGCGGCGACGCCCGGAAGGCGGCCGAGGCGTTCGAGAAATGGGGACGGAGGATTTCGGCGAGAGTGAGAGAACTGAGGAACAGGGAATTAGGGTTTCTGCTCTCCTTTTCTATCGACGTAACCGAGGAGGAGACTAGAGGTGTGGTGATAGCTAGTGAACGAGCGACGTGGAGAGTGAGTGTGAGAAGCTGGGCTGCTCGGTGGGCCGTGGCAGCCCATTTCAATCATTTGAATTCACACACGGTGATGTGCATCGTTTAGACACTACCTTCTCGCCGTTTCTTTAGGCTTCATTTGGATGCACGGGGAAATGCACCCAGCCGCACTGTGAAGTCGACCGCGTAAAAAGCTTTACACTGCAAAAGTTTTGACCACATACTGCATGCGGCACTGTGAAGGAGGCTTTACTGAGCGGCACGGTGCAGACGGTCGCGTTCTTCGCCAATAGGCCGCACCGTAAAGCTTTACAGTGCAAAAGTTTTATTTACTAAATAAAACTTGTACACCGCACAAAATCCACGAACTCAGCCTTCTTGGTTGAACCCTTCCTGGTCGGTCACGAACCATTCAGTCGACAGCCGGGTACACTACGGGAAAATCATCTTTACCATGTGTCTGAAACTTTGCTATATGTTTTATGTCGGGTAAAATCTTTGCCATGTATAAAAAAAGATTGACACACAGTAAGAATGGTCTTTGCCGTATTTTTTTTTTTTGGCACATGGCAAACATCCTCTTTGCCAAGTGTTTTTTCCCTAACACTCGGCAAAATATAAATTCAAATTATATTTAAAACCATAAATTAATTCAAATCAAAAAATTTTGAACTATAAAGTTGTATAACTTTTGAAGACTTATAACTTTTATTTTGATCATTTATTCATTACTTAATTCAATCCAAAATATTTGTTCATAAAATCTAATAGTCTTATATAGTTTCATGAAACATTCGATGCGACATATAAGATTCATGAATAATATTATTACCATTTTTTCAAATGAACAGATGACCAAAATAAAAGTTGTAGATCTTAATAAGTAATACAACTTTATAGTTCTAATACTTTTTTATTTCAAATACTTTAGTCAACAAAAAATACGTTGAAAAATATATAAATAGGTCTTTGTCGAGTATTTTTTTCTGGACACACGGCAAAGATGGTGTTTACGGTGTGCTATATATAACACATATGGCAAAGGTTGTCTTTGTTGTGTGACCGACATAAAGCACACGGCAAAGAGGTAAAACATAAAAAGAGCGAATACGGGATGTAGTCACAAATCAATATGTGGTGCAGTGGTAGGGGGCTCTATGCATGAAGGTGAGGTTCTGGGTTCGAATCTTGGTGGGTGCACTTTGCTGCGTAGCCTGCAGAAAAATGCCGCGACTTGCCGAGTGCCCAAATTTTTTTTTGAGGTTTTTTTCTAGGTTTATATTTTGTCGAGTACCTTTTGACACACCGCATGTATTTTCGGTTTTGCCGTGTGCATTGGGCACACGGCAAACCTCTTCTCTCCCGTAGTGCTAGTGGCCATCGACCCATCGTGGATTGCACCACGATGATGCTGGCGACGGGGCGCACGAGAAATTAATGGGGATCGATGGTTTCAGCGACAGTAAGAGCAGTGTGGAATGGTCAAATGGGGGATTAGAGTTATGCTTATGTCTTTCACTACTACAATAAGCATCATAAGCAACAGGGCATAAACGATATTTGTGATGAACAAAGCATCCGTGCCTTTTTTTTGTGATAGGCTATATGTCTGTCATTAATTATAATAATAGCAATAAAAAAAGTGTGATAGGAACAGTCACAGTCTGTCACTACCGCATGATCAGCCGACCTAAGAAGCGAGGCCTGCACCAAAAGATGTTGGGCTCCGCTTCTAAACCCTAACCCTAGTCATACGCCACCACCACCATCTCTCTCTCTCTCTCTCTCTCAAAGATGAATATGGATGCACTTGCTACTCTCCTTGACGCTAGAAAGATGTCCCAATCTTGCACACATGTCCCTCTCTTCTCATATCCAGAGACTAACTCCATAGCACAACTTCTTTATCAGAACTCTTGTCTTCACTGCACCATATGATGACCCCACTATACATTACGGTGACCTCCTGGTCCTTCAACAGAGACCTCTCTCCTATCGTAGTCCATCCTAGTCCTCATTGCATCTTATGATGACTGCCGTCATATCTTATGGTAATCTCCACTCATTTAGACCAGAGCAAAGTCTATAGAGTCTGTACAATTTACTAGCACTCAACATACCATACAGTGACTCCACCTGTACCATAGGGTGACATCCATATATTACTTGGGTACAGATTCTCCACCCCACTAAACACCATCTCATTCACTCAATGTATTATATGGTGACTCCTCACCATACCCTATGGTGACCTCAACTGACTAACTCCAACTGCAATACTCTTTGAGTAACTGACTCCTCACCACCCCACTGAAGATTTTGATAAGGAGTCATGATGATGGAGATGTATCACGGCTAAGAACAGCTAGGTCGAAGTGTGTTTTAATCACTTGGTTTGAACCTCGGTGGACTCCTTTTGTGTATAATTTTTTATTTTCTTTCATCATTTTGCTTTTCTAAGTAGATGCCTACAAAGAAAAAAAAATAAGGCCTTTAGGAGCCGGTGGATTGGGCTACTACGGGCTCTAAACGGTGTATGACATACAACTGTAGAGAGGAAAACGAAGTGGGCTGTAGGAAAGAAATACGGCCCTTAGTCGGTTTGCTTCCATGAGAAAACTTGAGCATGATTTAAAACAAAATCTCACACAGGCTGCAACTGGTGGTGGGATGTATGAAAAAAAACTCAGGCCACGATGCTTGTCAAAAAGAAATACCAGAAGGAGCACCACCATCCTACGTACCTGGCCATTTTACTTGTTCTAATTTTTCTCAACAAATAATATCCATCATTATAGATGTCTTGTAAAAATATTGGCACTATTTAAATTTCATCCCTTCATAGATAGCTTGTAAAAAAGGTGGCTTTTAGAGAAATAACATTGTACTTTACACACTCTCTAAGTAGTTTTAAAAAAGAAAGGACTTGAAGATGCATCTAGGATCCCCTAGTGGGTTTTGGTGTACGATGATGAAAGATTAAAAGTGTGCTAACTTGTTTATGAAGTAGATGTGCAGATAATCAAAACTGTTCTATAATCCCACATTTGTAAGATGTTGTTTCCTCCCAAAAAGAAAGGAAAGGATATGGACTCAAAAGCACTTCAATGATTAGTTCTTTTACTTATTTTGAGTCATAGCTATGCCGAACTATAAAGAGGGGTAACAAACTTGCTAAGAAGGGAAATGTGTATGCTCAAGCCTCCAAAAAGATTTGTGAGAAGTATAGCCAACAAAGCCCTAGAACCAGTCTTTTTCTGATTAGGGTTATGCTTATGTCTTTCACTACTATAATAAGCATCATAAGCGACAAACCATAAACAATATTTGTGATAAATAAGGCATTCGTGCCTTTTTTGTGATAAGCTATATGTCTGTCACTAATTACAATAATAGCAACAAAAAAGGTTGTGGTAGCAACAGTCACAAACCGTCACTATCGCACCATCAACCGACCTAAGAAGCGAGGCCTGCACCAAATGGTGTTGGGCTCTGCTTCTAAACCCTAACCCTAGTCATACACCACCGCCATGTCATATGCCACCACCACCATCTCGACGATGGACAACATTCTCACTGTCGCCTCCGTCGCTGCAACAAAGACCTCCGTGCCGGCACCCCAGGTGAGGAGAAGGGGGTCCACCCTCTTCTGGTTGCCATCGGGGAGGTCGCCGATGGCCCTCGACGTGATGCGGACGACATCGAGGGCCGTTGTCGTCTTGTCGGGCACCGTGCCCGTGATGTCGGTGGTGTCCTTGGCGACCTCAACCATCACGACCATCATGGCAGTGACCATCCCCTCCCTCAGATTCGCCGTAGAGGAGACAGATATGAGGAGCCAGAGACGGCCACAACATTGGTGCCTTTGCTACCGTTGTTATAGTGGCGGTCATCGCGGCTCCTTGATGGTCGGCACCTGGTAGAGGGCGATGAAGGCCTAGCCTTCCGCTTGTCCATGAGGGCCTCGACCGTTGGTCGCGTGCGTGAGGCCACAACCTGGTGGAGGCAGCGGTGGCGCTGTGCTGAGATGTGGTGCAGCCGACCCACGCCAATGTAGCACAGGTGGGCCATAGGAGCGGCAGGGGTGGCGGAAGGGAGGAGGCAGAAGTGGCGGTGGAAGGGAAGGGAGGAGTCGATATGGTTTGCGCCTCTAACTCGCGCCCCTCCCATTATAAGAGGTGGTGCAAGTTGGTGGTGGGCTATATACGTGACCCGCCGCTAACCTATATGACCACATTTTGTGGCGGACCGTGACTTGCCCGCCACTAAATTATGCCAACTAGTGGCAGGCACCTCCCTCAGGCTCGGTTTAGTGACGGCTTTAATTTTGGCCGCCACTAATGTCAACCAGACTTTTGTTATTGATGATAACTTTTGCAGTAGTATTTACCTTTTCTATTGCCCCAACCAAGGAGAAGTTTGTAGAGAGGTAAAGGGTGTGATTGGTTCCTAGCAAATGGGGGAACTAGACCCGTCAGATGCAAGTGTTCCATGATTGTATGCCTGCAGTGGGTAGCGAGCCTGGTTCGTGCGGTGCAAATACTCTTCATATGTGAACTTTTTGGTCGTTTCTAGCGGGTCTGGCTCATATTTTGCAGATAGGAGCACGTTGGAGATTGTGTGTGAGGTGAAAAAGTGAATTTACGTCAACTAAAAAGGCAACCAATCAAGTGCTCTACTCAACCTGGCTAAGTCCATCGTCAACCAAACAAAAGTGTCCTGCACCTAATGAGCCTGGCCAGTGAGGGCCTGCATCTAGCGCGCGAGACAGCCTCTGCTGCTACCCAAACCAATCACGCCCAAAGTTAGACATAGTGAATCATTGACATAAATGCAGGCATGCGGCACTATCAAGGGGCGCTTTACTGAGCGGCTCGGTGAAGTCGGCCGTGTTCTTCGCAAATAGGCCTACGCAATTAGCCATGGCAGACCATTTCGCCCACACACACGGTGGAGGATGTAATATAGCAGACGAACAATGCCTAGGCTAAGAAACATATACCATATGTACTTACGGGCTTGTTAATTATTATGGCAAAAGTCCATTTTACTCCATCGTAGTTTGCCCAAAGTCTGGATACACCCCAAAATTAAACTTTGATTTGTTCTTTTTCCCTCGCTTATCGCTAATCCAGCACACTAAACACCAAAATACGGCCCTTAGTCGGTTTGCTTCCAGGAGAAAACTTGAGCATGATTTAAAACAAAATCTCACACAGACTGCAACTGGTGGTGGGATGTATGAAAAAAAAACGCAGGCCACGATGCTTGTCAAAAAGAAATACTAGAAGGAGCACCACCATCCTATGTACCTGGCCATTTTACTCGTTCTAATTTTTCTCAACGAATAATATCCATCGTTATAGATGTCTTGTAAAAATATTGGCACTATTTAAATTTCATCCCTTTATAGATATCTTGTAAAAAAAAGGTGGCTTTTAGAGAAATAACACTGTACTTTACACACTGTCTAAGTATTTTTTTTTAATAAAAGACTTAGGTGACAAAAAATCAGGAGTTACGATAATTTACTAATGTCATAAAATTACGACGTTTCTAGTTTGCCTCTGGCGATAGAAAATCTTTCGTCATAATATGGCACAACTTACTTTGTGATGATTTCTATCTAGATTTTATGACGTGCTTGAAATCCTTGTCGCTAAATTAAATAAAACATCGTGAAGTAGATTCCTTAATGATGTTTTGACTAAATGTTACTCTATAATTGTCATAGAAGGTCATATTTCTTGTAGTGAGAAGATAAGAAACAGAGAATGTTTATATGGATGCTACGGCAGGAGCGCCAAAAGTTACGTTGGACTAGAGTAAAGTTATACAGAGAGGAAGTGCCTCTATATCTATATGGATTTTTAGAGGTTGTCCTATGATGGAGGATGGAGTCGCCATATGGTACAGTGACCCAAGGAAGCAGAACGAGGATGATTCTTTGAAGGCTATTGTGCAGTCATGGTAAGGTACGGTGGACCAGAGGGAAATTATATAGAGAGGGAGTGCCTCTGTAAAGATTTCCAGGGGTCGCTGTAAGGTGGAGAAGGATGTCACTCCCTTGAGGTGAAGACCTTGAAGCTTAAGAGAGTCCATGGAATGCAGGTTGTTTATGGTCGTATCCACCCATATTTTGGTTTTCCACCGCGACAAGGATATAAAGTGGTAAATGTCTTATCATATTCTCCATCGGCCTGCATTTTGTGTTTTGCATATGTTTGCACCCAAAGGCATATGAATTCTTGTAGGAATAAATTTGTGTGTGCTTTAACACACATAATTTTTTTTTTTGCAAAAAAAAAAGCCGTGATGTGTATATATAGATATTCATAGTAGATAAAAAGCTATAAGTGTTTTGTTGCCAATATTGATTTTATACCCCCAGAAAAGCTACCCCAACCACAAGAACCCAGTTGTCTGATGATTTAACTTTTGAGACGTTTCAAAATTGTTTTGTTGACTTTGATGTTTGAACAACATCCATGTCTAAAATTCTGTCTCCACCACTGGCCTGGATGGGTTTTGGGTGCCTTTAGTAGATACTGTAGTCATCCGTGTATTAACTCTTTAAAAAATTGCTAGTTAGCTCTTGTTGGGAAATCATTATTCATAATCTGTTGCCATGAAATGGACGTTGCATATCTGGAAGAGACCACCATGAGACATCCCTGTGTATTCAAGGACTAAAAATAATTATTTATTCACATCTTCTGGATACAGGGCAATGTATGCCTTCTCATTTGCCTCCTGTGTAGTATATATTAACATGGTATTATTCATGGAACTTCAGATTTTCTGTTGATGCGTTTATTTTAAATTCCATATATGTCGGCAATATAGCTCTAGGAATGCAAGTTTCACACTTAAGTTTGTTTAAGAAATATTACGAACAACATGTCAATTATCTGCATTTTATATTAATTTCTTTAAGTTCAATGGAGTCTAGCATGTACAAAACCCATATATTGTTATAAATGATATATGGGACTCATCTGTCAATGTATAAAATGTGCTCCGGCTTCAATTTGTTGATGTTGGTTTAGCATAAGAGCATCTCCACTGGGACATGAAATTATGCTCATAAATTTCATTTTACAAGCGTACTTACAAAATTTAGAAGCCTAAATTTACACCTAACTCTAGTAGGACATGCATTTCTAGCTCCTATCTATCTATGGGGCCCACTATTAGGAATTTTTTTTGAAAATCTCCTTCTTCGTCGCTCCCTCCTCAGCTCTGGCCCGCCGCCTCCCTTGCCTCGGCTATGGCCCACCACCTCCCCTGCCTCAGCTCCAGCCCGCCACCTGCCCGCCTCCCCAGCCGCACCTTCAGCCTGTCTCCGCCCGCCCGATCTCGTGCCCACGGCTCGTGCCACCATCCGTGGTAGCAAGAGGCTAGCACCCGCGCCGCCGTCCTATCCCTACGCCCTAGCTCACTTCAGACACCGCCACCCCGGCTACTGCCCCTACCCGTGGCTGCAGCTCCGTCGCCCACGCCCGCTCAGGATCACGCTCTTGTCTAGCCGCCGCTAGCCCTCGATCTCTAGCACCTCGACCACATCCGCGATCCCGCTCACCGTCGCCTTGATGTCGTCGCTGCAGCAGGGAGCAGGGGACATCGAGGCCCTGGTTTGGCGGCTTGCCAGAGCGGCAAGGCACCCCAAGCTAAGCATGGCAACCAGCGAAGGAGGGAAGAGAGAGTGAGGGGGAAAGGGGGGAAAAAGATAAAAAGGTGGGACCCCCATGTTTGGGAGGATAGATAGGAGGCTCCCAAAACTAGGGTCTGAAAAAATTTGAGAGGACATATAAAATTTGAGAATGTTTGGAAGCGTCACTGGAGTTGAGTTCTTTTTTTTTTCTCAAACTCCTAAAATTTAGTATAGAACTTCTATTTAGGAGTATCACCAAAGGTGCTCTAACAGACGCAAAATGGTGGATCATTTCTTCGGGCCGGCCACGGCCAGTGTCAGGCACATAAAACACGGTAATTAAATCACGCCAACTAATCAAGGCGCATTACTTGCCAAAACCCTAATAACTACCATTCCTGAATTCTCGGTGACGAGTGACGACCCCTAATCGATTCGATCCCTGTGCGGCACTGTGGCGCGTCTCACCGGCGGTCATCCCCACGATCGTCCGGCGCACGCTCGAGATGGCCTCCGCGGCTGGTAACCTGCTGGCCCTCACCGACGACAACCTCACGGAGATCCTGATCCGCCTCCCCACCCTTGAAGACTTCGGCCGCGCCTGCGTGGCTTGCCCAACCTTCCGCCGCGTCATCACCAGCCACTCCTTCCGCCGCCGCCTCCCCGCTCTGCACACGCCATCCTTCCTCGGGATCGTCTCGAACGTCTTCGTCCCAAGCGAGCCGCCCCACCCCTACGTCGCCGCCGCCGCCGGCAACCTCGCCGCCGTTGACTTCTCGTGCTCGTTCCTCCCCTCCCGGGACCGCTGGCGCCGCCGCGACGGCCGCGTCCTCTTCTCCGCTGGCCCCGAGGATTCAAGCGAAGACCATGGTGATCCTGGCGCCATGGAGATCAGTGCCAGCGATCTTGCTGTCTGCGACCCTATACACCGGCGCTACCTCCTGCTCCCTGCCATCCCCGATGACCTTGTGTCCTTGGTCGATCAACAAGAGATCGTGGAGTTCGAGCCCTTTCTTGCTCCTGCTACTGATGAGGATGAGGGGAGCTCCTCGTTCAAGGTGATCTGCTTGGCGCAGTCCACAAGCAGGATGCGCGTCTTTGAGTTCTCTTCGGGGAGTGGACAGTGGCATGCTTCTGAATTCCAAGGCTGGGAGGCTCTGACCGCGGAAACCGACAACCCTGATCCAGGCTACCAGTCAGAGTTGTCCACGCGGTACTATGCGAATGGAAGCTTCTGTTGGGTGATGCCTTGGATTCAGAAGTTGCTCAAGCTCGACCCGCGCACAATGGGGTTCTATTCCATGGACATCCCACCTGGCCACCCGATGACTCAGAGGGCCATTGTAGAGGCAGGGGAAAGAAGGTTTGGTTATTTTACTCTCCATCTTGACATGATTCAGACCAAATCTAATGGTCTTATGAGCTGCTCCAGGCTCTTTTACACTGTACTGCCAAATGGTTATAAGGGTGCAAACGAGCTGGAGCCATCTGAGGTGATCGTGTTGCCCCTGCCCTTGAAACACCGCTTTAACATCATGGGTGTGGCGAGGGATCACCTGCTGGTACAAGGGATTCCTGAAAATATGTACTCGTTACCAGTGTCAGAGAGGCCAGCCTTGAACTGCTTTTCAGTGAATCTCAAGACTCTTCAGCTTGAGTGGTTCTGTGAGACTAAGCATCCCATGTTGCTTGCCCAAATGTATGTTGGTTTTCCATTGAACTTATCTCCGCCAACCATTTTAGATGGTAAGCGTGCTCTCAATCTTTCAATCTACTATGCATTCATTAGGACGTAGTACAGTACTACAGTATGATGCAGATATCAATGTGGTTTACGTTCTGTACTTATTACTCGTTTGGAGCAGTTTTGTAGTGCACAGAATCAAATTTTATATTTCATATTTTCTAGCTTTTAGTCGACCTACTGAAGGCTTTGAATCCATAGTGAGTATTTTGATTTTTCTTTTGTAGAATTATCTATATAATAATTATAAACATTAAATTTAAATCCGATGACTCAGAGAGTTGATTGAAAGGAACATCAACTTTCAGTAAGCTGAAAATTAGCCATATTATTTATATTGTGCTATCCAACACGTTCACCATGCGTTTGGCAGCAGTTTTAGAATTTGAAAGTGCCATATATTTGTTGGTTTCAGTTGGTTATGCTCTGGGCAATTTAAAGCTTGTGAAGCTATTTAAAGCAGTATGTATTATAGTTTCCTAAATAAACACGTTTATTATGTCATCATTTTCTTGGATAGCTAAAAGGAAGCAAACTAGAATTATCCAAGAAAATAATCTAGTCACTCGGACCTAGAATTGTACTATGTATTAAAATGGGTCCAGAAGAGCTAACTAATACAGTTTACATATGTGGTTTGCCTGAATATAATTCACGTGTCATATATATGATGTGTGAGTAAACAATCATGAGGTGCATAACATGTATATATGATATGTAGACCTGATCATATGCATAATTAATTTATTCAACTTCAACTTGTCCAGAGTTAATAAAGAGACAAGCGGCAAATAAATTGGACTGTAGAGAGGAGTACATAATTTACTAAGGCACATCATTTTTCTTTTGTAATATAATATTCGACTAGTTCAAATTGGTGTCATCAACGTTTATGTCTACTTTTGTTTGTTTTAGATTCCATTATTTATGTCTAATTCTTCATCCTTGCTGCTGCAATGAAATGGCTATATCACTTCGGAAGAAATAGTAGTGTTGTACGTACACCATTTGGTTCTCATCAGTGAACTAAAGGAATATGTTTGAGCAATTTAATTAAACAAACTGTACTATCAGTGAAACGGTGACAGTAAACTTTCACACTGCATCAATAATTCTACCTTTGAAACTTAACTATATCCGGTTGCAGCATTGCAGGAATAACGATCCTACAGGAGTTGGGGAGGCCTCTTCTCCGCCAGATGGTCCTGGCATGCATGTTTCACGTTGGACTTTTGTTATTTATCTTTGATTACCATGCAGTCCACCAGTTTATTGGTTACCAAGCTAGTTCTTGTTCGGCCTGACGCAGTCCAAACATTTTATATACTCTGTAGTTTTGAATCCCTTTGAAGAAACTGCTTGTATAATAAGATACAAAGTCACATACAGTGCCAGCTAAATATAGTTGCTAGTTTGCTACACGCACCTTTACAGATATATGCATGTGGTGCTCTTTATGATGATCAGGCATAAAAGCGAGCAATTCAAAGCCTAAACTAACAAAATGCATAGACGATGTGTTTAGAGAGGAGGGAAGAATTGTCCATTAACTCGTTAGTTTAGGCTTTTGAAAAACAAAAAAAAAACAGATTTTTTTTAGATAATGGGAAAGATTGTAATAACCAAGCCTTGGCCAATGTAGCTACAGCCAATAATTTTGACCCCCAAAAGAGTTATGACCAAACACAATCACTGATATAAGTTAGTTGGTCTAGATCAGAAGTGCTTAAAGCAGAATGATACAGTAACACAACTAAAGCAAAAAAGAAAACATCTCCATAAGGCAACTATATTGTCATCCATTGCGGCTAAGATCTGTTGGAGATATGCCCAAGAGACATTACAGATTTGATCCATATATGAGGGTCATATAGATATTGATCCGTGAGGAATTAGTCCACTAATGGACCAACTTGTTGAGGCCCATTAGAAGGATCTATATAAGTGGATGCGGGGCAAAGGGTACGAACCCTACCAGTCCATAACCCTAGCCACCGCGCTCCTCTCTCTTGCCCACAACCCTAACCGTGTTACCGGTGCTAGCATACCACGCACGGTGCTCCAACCTCGTACGTGTGGATACCGTGAGGAGGAGTTGCTGTTGCTGCGGTGCCGGACGGCTGGACTAGGAGGAGACGATTGACGTGATCGACTATTTCCTCTACACTGATGCATGACTTCGTTGGACGAGCTGCTCCAACATTCGCATCCTCTCTGCCTGCGCGTCTAGTGGTAACGATCCATGATCCCCTTCTTGTAAGATTTCCTAGTTGAATGGTAGAAATTATTACATGCTATCGTGGCCTTCCCGTTCCCTAACAGCGGTATCAGAGCCAACCTTGTGTAGTTTGTGATCTGGATCTTATACATATAGTTGATATGTTGATATATTAGATGAGATCTATTACATATTTTTATGTACCAATTGATTATATCAATGGTGATAGGAAGGTTCACAAAATAATGGGCAGATATCAATACATGCATCATTGATTTATTTGTGTTCCTTCTTCATGCGTGCGCGACTTGTCCCTGCCGACTAGAATCACCATCGGGACTAACTACGTGCGTCAGTAGAGGCGCCAATAGTATCATGATCATGTACTGCAATCTACTCATGAAAACCTAATGGGAAACCGAGACATTATGAATGTCTCGAAATTGGGCAAATTTGATTTTGCCGATATGATTTCCAATGTGATTTCAAAGATATGATCTGTGAAATTCTGTGAGGTTGTTACATCCCTTTTTGGCCACACGATAGCATTCGCTTCTCACCTAACTTGTTTTTGCAGATAATGTTGTGAATGGTATGGCCAAAAGATGCATGTGATATATGTATGTGATTTACACGACCTGTTTGCCATGATTAATTATAGCTAGGTTAAGACTATCATATTATTGTATAATGGCCTACGCGTCGACCTATGGTGCTTGATATTCTCATGTAATTTATTACTAGCTATTAGTTGTAGTAGTTAAGTGTTAGTTCATGGAGGCCTCAAGCATGATGGTTGAAGGGACGGGAGACATGGCGATAACAATGGAGATGGAGATCACCAATTGAAAGGGGTCATGCTATTTTACAATTAATATGATTGCCTGTGATGATGTTCCTGTCATCCTATTCTTTCATGTGTTATTTATATTGGATATGATTAACATGCTAGGATAGGTTCCCTCAAGAAAAATTAAATTATATGCCCTTCCAATAGTTGCACCTATTAAAATTATGATCGTTGTATGGTAGGTCTGCCAAAGTAGAGTACCTCAACTATCTTAATTATTAGGGTAAATGTTGGATATTTATATGCATAGTATTGGTTTAATTAACAAAGCTATCAAAACGGTTTTGGGCTTTGGGGCATGGTGTTGACGCCGAGGCATATGATGCCATCCAACAAACAAGAGTCACATAGGGATGTGATTAGCAAAGTGTTGCTTACCTATGTCACTAGATTTTTAGCGGTGATGCCAAAGCTCACTAGGATCTAAGTTGAATATGGATCTTGAACCGCTATATGTCGTTTTGAGGGAAAATAGTTCCAAGCATATAGTGGAATAATAAATTTTTGTTAAAATGTTTAATAAAAGTTTTACATTTACATAGTACTTATATTTGCATATTTTCTGTTGTAGATCATGGCACCAACCGCTAGTAACACTTTTAATTTGTGCTCAATTCTTGAAAAAGAAAAGTTTAGTGGAACAAACTTTATTGATTGGTATTGCAACTTGAGAATTTTTCTTAAGCAAGAGAAAAAGGAATATATTCTAGAGCTTCCCTATCCTGATGATCTGTCAGAAAATGCTACTGCCGCTCAGAAAAGGGAGTATGAGAAGCATACCAATAATGTAATTGATGTTAGTTGTCTCATGCTTGCCACTATGTTCTCTGAGCTTCAGAAGCAATATGAGAACATGGATGCCCATAATATGATTGAGGGACTCTGTGACATGTTTGAGAGCCAAGCAAGGTCTGAGAGGTACAACATCTCAAAGTCCTTGTTTGCGTGTAGGCTAGCTGAAAGCGGTTATGTCAGTCCTCATGTGATCAAGATGATTGGTTATATTGAGAATCTGGAGAAACTTGGTGCTGCTCTACACCCTGATTTGGCCACAGATGTGATTCTCCGGTCGCTTTCCGTGAGCTATGAGCCTTTCATTTTGAACTTTCAAATGAATGGCATGGAGAAGACATTGGCTGAGTTGCATGGGATGCTTAAGACAGCTAAGGCAAGCATCAAAAAATCTGGTCCAAGTCAAGTTAACTTGGTTCAAAAAAGCGAAAGCGCAAGGCTAAGGCTGAGGCTACAGATGAGATCTCTAGCACTAAGCCTAAGCCTAAAGCAGCTCCTAATCCTAAACCGGTGGCTGGTAATCCTTGTTTTCACTGTAAGAAACCTGATCATTGGAAGAGGAATTGCAAGCTTTATCTGCAAGAGCTAAAGAAGAAGCGTGGAGACACTTCTAATTCAGGTATCAATGTTATTGAAGTTAATAATGTTGCTACACATCCTTATAATTCATGGGTATTTGATACCGGATCGATGATTCATACTTGCAAATCGTTGCAGGGGCTTAAAGAAGCAAGGAAATGTGTAAAGGGCGAGGTGGATGCTTGTGTCGGCAATGATGCAAAGGTTGCTGCGTTGGCCATTGGAACTTATCCACTTTCATTACCATCAGGATTAGTTTTAGAGTTAAATAATTATTATTGCATTCCCGCCTTAGGCAAAAACATTATTTCTTCAAAGTGTTTGGAGGAAGATGATGGTTCTGAGGTCATAATAAGGAACAAGTGTTGTTCCATTTATTTGAATGATATTCTCTATGGTAATTGCCCATTGGTGAATGGGTTATATACTTGGATCTTGAGAATAAGCCTATTTATAACATTGATGCGAAAAGGCTCAAGCCTAATGATTTGAATCCCACATATACTTGGCGTTATCGTTTAGGTCATATAAATGAGAAGCGCATAAAGAAGCTCTATATAGATGGTCTTCTAAGTTCTTTTGATTTTGAATCAATTGATACATGTGAGTCTTGTCTACTTGGCAAAATGATTAAGTCGCCTTTCATAGGAAATTGTGAGAGAGCGAGTGAACTATTGGGACTTGTACATACGGATGTATGTGGACCAATGAGTTGCACGGCCAGAGGTGGTTTTTGTACTTTATAACTTTTACCGATGACTTTAGTAGATATGGTTACATCTACTTAATGAGGTAAAAATTTGAATCCTTTGAAAAGTTCAAAGAATTTCAAAATGAAGTACAAAATCAATTGGGCAAGACTATTAAACTCCTACGATCTGATCGTGGTGGTGAATATTTGAGCCATGAATTTGGTGAACATCTAAAGCAATATGGAATTGTTCCACAATGGACTCCGACAGGAACACCCCAATGGAATGGAGTATCCGAACAGAGGAACCGTACCTTGTTAGACATGGTTAGGTCTATGATGAGTCAAAGTGATCTTCCATGGTCCTTTTGGGGATATGCTCTACAAACTGTCGCTTTCACACTTAATAGGGTTCCATCTAAATCCGTGGAAAGGACACCATATGAGATGTGGATTGGAAAGCGTCCCGGGTTGTCTTTTCTTAAGATTTGGGGATGTGAGCATATGACGTATGATAAGTTTTCTTCCAAGTCTGATAAATGCTTCTTTGTAGGATACCTTAGGGAAACCAAAGATTATTATTTCTATAACCGAGAAGAGGGCAAAGTGTTTGTCGCTCATAATGGTGTTTTTCTAGAGAAAGAGTTTCTCTCCAAAAGGGTAAGTGGGAGAACGGTGCAACTTGAAGAAGTTCAAGAAGCTCCATAAAATGTTTCTTCTTCCGCTATACCATAATTGGATGAACAAATTGTTGTTGAACCAATTGTTGAAACACCAGCCCCGCGTAGGTCAGAAAGGGCATGTCGCGCTTCTGAAAAGTTCACGCTCCTAACTAGGGGGCAGCGTGACATATTATTGTTAGACAATAATGAGCCTAAGACTTACAGTGAAGCAAGATGGGACCGGACTCTGAGAAATGGCTTGGAGCCATGAGATCCAAATTAGAATACATGAGAGAAAATCAAGTTTGGAACTTGATAGATCTGCCTGATGGTGTAA
Source organism: Eleusine coracana subsp. coracana (assembly GCA_032690845.1). Classification (NCBI taxonomy): domain Eukaryota; kingdom Viridiplantae; phylum Streptophyta; class Magnoliopsida; order Poales; family Poaceae; genus Eleusine; species Eleusine coracana. The sequence goes on from CM064430.1 coordinate 51,402,722, forward strand.
AAACCATTGCGTGTAAATGGATTTTTAAGAAAAAGATAGACATGGATGGAAATATTCACATCTATAAGGCACGATTGGTGGCGAAAGGTTTTAAGCAAATTCAAGGGGTTGATTATGATGAGACCTTCTCGCCCGTCGCTATGCTAAAGTCTATACGGATCCTTCTAGCAATTGCCGTATTTTATGGTTATGAGATATGGCAAATGGATGTCAAAACGGCTTTCCTTAATGGAAACCTAAGTGAGGATGTGTACATGACACAGCCTGAAGGTTTTGTCGATCCACAAAATGCTAGGAAGATATGCAAGCTTCAAAAGTCCATTTATAGACTAAAGCAAGCATCTCGGAGTTGAAATCTTCACTTTGATGAGGTAGTCAAAGGGTTTGGCTTCATAAAAAATGAAGAAGAGCTTTGTGTTTACAAAAAGGCTAGTGGGAGCACGCTTGTCTTTCTGGTCCTTTATGTTGATGACATATTGCTTATCGGTAATGATATTCTAATGCTTAAAGCTATTAAGACTTCTTTGAAAAAGAGTTTCTCTATAAAGGACTTAGGAGAGGCAGCTTATATTTTGGGCATTAAGATCTATAGAGATAGATCAAAAAGGCTAATTGGATTATGCCAAGACACGTACATCGACAAGGTATTGAAACGGTTCAATATGCAAGATTCCAAGAAAGGTTTCTTGCCCATGTCGCATGGCATTACTCTTAGCAAGACTCAGTGTCCTTCGACACCTGATGAGATAGAGAAGATGAGAGCAATCCTGTATGCTTCGGCTATCAGATCCATCATGTATGCCATGATATGTACGCCTCCAGATGTAGCTTTCGCTCTAAGCACTACAAGTAGATTCCAATCAAACCCAGCAGAAGCTCACTTGGTGGCTAGTAAGAATATCCTAAAATACTTGACAAGAACTATGGTTATGTTCCTAGTCTATGGAGGTGAGGAAGAGCTTGTTGTAAATTGTTACACTAATGCTAGCTTCCAAACCGACAAAGACGATTCGAGATTGCAATCTGGATATGTGTTTTGCCTCAATGGAGGCACGGTGAGCTGGAAGAGTTCCAAGCAAGATACGGTTGCTGACTCAACAACGGAGGTTGAGTACCTTGCTGCTTGAGAAGCTGCAAAGGAAGCTGTTTGGATCAGAAAATTTATTTCTGAGTTGGGTGTGGTTCCTAGTGCATCTAGTCTAATGGATCTCTATTATGACAATAGTGGTGCCATTGCGCAAGTCAAGGAGCCTAGAACGCATCAAAAGAACAAACACATACTACGGTGTTATCACCTCATCCGGGACATCGTCGCTCGAGGTGATGTAAAGATATGCAAGGTGCACATGGATTCAAACATCGCTGATCCGTTGACAAAGCCTCTCTCTCAGCCCAAGCATGAGGCACATATGAGATCCATGGGTATTAGATATCTGCATGATTAATGTATGAGACATTGTGTAATATCTATGTTTATGTATGATTGAATAAAGTGTTATTCTATTCCATGAATAGTAATTATTAAATTGATTGACAAGTACGTGACTTATTTGTGAAAATCATTATTTTTTATAATATTATCCTAAAATGATCCCTAGTTTCTCATTATTATGTGGGACAATAATGATTCATAAACTAGCACATGTATTGATTGATGATCACGTTTCACAGATCATAAATATGGAGATATCAAATCAATAATGTGGACACATGTTAGAGAACATGGTGTTGGATTGACCCACTAATAGACTATGCTAAGATGTTATTGTTGTGTCATCAGTTGTTGTCTTGTATAATGTACCTTCGGGATCCTTAGACCTGAGATCGTCATTGATTCCCAAAATGCGTAATAGCACACTTAGGGGTTACCAAACGCTATTCCGTAACTGGGTAGTTATAAAGGTAATTTTCGGGTATGCTATAAAACATGTCGTGGGGTGTGAGCGGTCAAGATGGAATTTGCCCCTCCTGATAATATGAGAGATATCTCTGGGCCCCTCGAGTTAGATGGATTTGAAAGTGCATATGGCCATGCTAATGTGATTAAAAGTTAATCACAATGACTAAGAGTTAGTCATGATAAATCCACTAGACATTCGAGTAAATGGTTGGGGCTATTACAGGGATGGCATGTATCTCGCCTTGAGCTTGACTGATATTGTGAGGCAAAGGGATCGACGAATGCGTATATCAAAGGTTCAGTCGATATGATCTTTATATATACACGAGAATCAGTATGTGCTGCTAGGTGCCGCTGTTGATTTATGATTTGAAAAAGGGTTTTCACATCATTGTCGTGTACATGTAAACCTAACGGGTCACACACTTAACGGGTTAGAACATCGCTTGCCTATGTGACTGTCTCTAGTGCAAGTGGGAGATTGTTGGAGATATGCCCAAGAGACATTACGGATTTGATCCATATATGACTATGTGGGGATCATACAGATGTTGATCCGTAAGGGATTAGTCCACTAATGGGCCAACTTGTCGAGGCCCATTAGAAGGGTCTATATAAGTGGAGGCTGGGCAAGGGGTACGAACCCTACCAGTCCATAACCCTAGCCGTCGCGCTCCTCTCTCTCTCGCCCACAATCCTAACCATGTTGATGGTGCTAGCACGCCGTGCATGGTGCTCCAACCCCATACGTGTGGATACCGCGAGGAGGCGCTGCTGTTGTTGTGGTGCCGGACGGCTGGACTAGGAGGAGACGATTGACGTGATCGACTATTTCCTCTACACTGACGCGTGACTTTGTTGGACGAGCTACTCCAACATTCGCTTCTGCTCTGCCTGCGCATCTAGTGGTAACGATTCATGATCCTCTTCTTGCAAGGTTTCCTGGTTGAATGATAGAAATTATTACATGCTATCGTAGCCTACCCGTTCCCTAACAAGATCAACACAATTGCGAAGCCGAGACGAACACCATCTCTTGATTAAAGCAAGACCACTCAAGCCATGTCTGCTTCACTACCTTCACAAATGAAGGTCTAAGAACATCTTCAAATATATGTCAATAGTTGCCGAAGACGCCCATTTAGACATCATGGATGACAAACAATCCACATCAACCCTATCTTTAGTCATGCTAATTTTTTAATGTTACATTTATTGATGATGTTCTAACGATGGCTTCCCTTAGGAGTAGTGTCAACTAAATTCTCCTGTTGCTTATGCGTATCAAAATATATCATAGCTAATATGTATCCCATTCGGTATATTGTGAATGTGTTATTTTTTAATTGATAAAAAGCATATATGAATGTGTGTTAGAATAGAAATCCTAAACGCTCAAGGTTTTGAGTTTGATTTATGCTCGCCCTTTATCCAAAGCTGATATTAGTTGATGGTCATCAAAGGGAAAGCTAGTTGTTGACATGCTGCTAGCAACTGGAACACGTTTGTAAAGTTAAGGGAGAATTGCATTACAGGACTTGTTTTTAACTTCAGTGTTAAGAATGGACCTGTTTTTCTAATCTTTTTAAGAATGGACCGGTTTTCCTAAATAGCCCCACTTGTAGTCTCACTGACGAATTATTCATTTTCAAAGTTAATGATTCAAGAATGATAGTTTTGACTTGTAGGTTCTAGCCAGGTAGGCCGAGCCCACTACCATCCATATCCTTATCAGAGTAGCAGACATTTGTTTTTCTTCATTCCTAACTTGGATTTTTGGCTTTTGGGTCGTCCGAGACACTCCACTTCCTCATGGATGGTAGCATATAGCAAAAATTTCATCCAAACCAGAGACAGAGCCACATGGGGTGCTGGGTATGTTGGAGTTGGGTTCTATGAATTGGAGGCAAAAATGCAGAGGATACTGTAGCTGGGTTCAATTTGGAGGACCCCGATCCGTTGGAGAACCCCTGCATCCAAGAAATCTTCATTTAAATCTATACTGCACCAGCCATTTTTAGCCTCATTCACACTCATTTCATTTCATTCTAACAAGCAGCACCCCCTTAAACAAAGTTTCTAGCTCGGTCCCTGATACAAACTAATTGGTTTTGGTAGATGAAAATCGTGTATTCTAAGTGTTCTTTCATATGAAAGACTAGTGCATATTTTTTAAATGTCATTCAAATTATAGTGCACGAAATGAGTTTTCCGTGACCCGCTCTTTACTTTTGTTTTCGCCTTTGAACTTGTCACACAGACACACGCACACACACCTTTTTTTACGATGCTGATGGCATCAACCAGCATAAAAGGTCAGACTCAGAATTGAATTGATGATCCACATAGCCCAACTCTGCTCAAAGCGGTGTCAAAAAAAAAAAGTTCTGCTCACAATGACCGAAAATCCCAACCTTGTATTGTGTCCATGTTGCAATTTTTCAGAAGCAAATGCTTTAGAATATTTCATTCTTGTAGCAGCCACCGCTTCGGATCCTGCTCCGCTACAATTTCTGGCCCCATTTTTTTTTAGAAAAGGGAATACTATATTATTCCAGCTTGTGTATGGATCGATACATGTGGCTGTATTTCTGGCCCCATTATTCATGATGTGCCATAGAGGAATATTTCCATGATAATGAAATGCACGCATTAATTACATATGATGATCTGAGTAAACAGGCAATAGCATATCGACAAATGTCATTATTGTTACGCCGACCACCAGGCCCGGAGGGGATGTTTGCGCCGACACCATTTCTGGCGGTCCTTACTAATGACCTTCTAGCGGAGATCCTGATCCACCACCCCACCCTCGCCGACCTTGGTCGTGCCTGCACGGTGTGCTTCGCGTTCCACCGTGTCATCTCCAGCTACTCCTTCCTTCATCGCCTGCGTATTCACCACCTATCGCCCTCCTCGGCATCATGTCGATCTCCTTAATCCCAGCGGAGCCACAACATCCCTGCGCAAAATTGGCTCATGCCATCACCTCCACCACGGCTGCCAACTTCTGGTGCTTCTTCCTCCCATCGCCGGACTGCTAGCGTCCCTCACCGTTACTTCCACACCCTCCTCTCTCTTGTGCCCAAAGGCAGTGGTGTTGAACCCAATGACTACAATCTGCATGCTTTGTCAGGGAATTAGCTGCCTGCGACCCCTTGCACCGGCGCTACCTAATGCTCCCCACCATCCCTGAGGAGCTCACTGTGTTTGTCAATCAACCCAAAATAGTGAGGTTTAGTACATTTCTTGCCCCACCCGAGGAAGGTGAGGGAAGCACCTCATTCAGAGTTATCTGCTTGGTGCAGTGTTAAACCAAGCTAGTCTTTTTCGTCTTCTCTTCCATCAGTGGGTCATGACATGCTGTTGAGTTTGATGGTTGGAGGACTTTGACAGCTGAATCTTGAAATCCCGCTCCAATGGTTGAGCCTGAGTTGGATAGTCGGTACTATGCTCATGGATGCTTCTGCTGGGTGATGAATTGGAGTCACAAGTTACTAATGCTCAAAATCTACACCATAGAGTTCTTAGTTTTCCACTGTTGATATCCCACAGATTGACCAACCGCGTCCCAGGGCCATTGTAGAGGCAGGAGAAGGGAAGTTTGGGATGGAGAAGGGAACTTTGGGATGTTTACTCTCTCTCTGTTGGCACGAAATATGAAGAATATGACCTCTTGTATACTACTCCCTCCGGTTTTCGTTTGTTGATGTTGGCTACTGCAAATTTCCACTAGCTAACATCCACAAATAAAGTCCGGAGGGAGTATCTAGTAAAATGATGGAAAGGGTACAACTTGGTGGCGAACGGAGGCATTTATCCCTCTGTCGTCGAATTATCACTACAATATCATGGGTGTAGCAGGAGGACACTTGCTGTTACAAGGGATTCGGGAAAACATACACCTATTGCCTACATCTGAGAGGCCCAACATCAACTATATTTTTTACTGAATCTCAAGACTCTTCAGGTTGAATGGTTTTGTGAGACACAGAACATTAACTTGAGTGTCACATTGCATTGCTTGCTGGTTTCCCACCATCCTTGTCTCCGCCAACCATTTGAACTGGTAAGCTTTACCGTCGCCCTTAACCACACTTGTATTTTGTACCCTGATAGTTTCTAGATATAGATATCTGTTCAAATTAATAGTACCATTTTTCTCTTTATTCTTCCAGTAGTCTTTGTAGGTACAGCCATCGAATTGTGCGAGTTCCTATCAAAATTGCTAAGCTATCAATGTGCATACTTGATACTTCTACAACAACAACAAATACCCCTAAATCTCTTGCGCTTGCACAAATCTTATAGTGATGCATTGTTGTATAATTGAAAGTACATCTAGGCCTACTAGTGGTTTTCGGTATTTGAATGACAAAACAATTAAAGAGCTAATGCATTTGTTGAGTTGTAACAGGAAATATGATGATACTAATGAGAATTTGTGTATCAAGACATGGTTTTATATAGATATTCTAAGTGTACATGATATATGTCATATGATAAAGATTGTAATAAATGAGAAGAAATATGTTGCTATGTGGATATTCTCTATTACAAACCAAGTGACATATATAACTAAGCTATTATTGATGATCAAGCAATTTGACAAGAAACAAAAGGAGCTAGTTGATATGTCAAGCATATTTTTACTATAGTCATTGGTATTGACCTTATTGTTTGCTACACATCAAAATGAATCAAATACATCTAAACAAAATATCAATCGTGTGCTCATGGATGATACAAGAATATGTGTGAAACATGATGGTAAATTGATAAAGGGTTGGCAAAGACTTGGCTGCGAAGGACCATACTTTGGAGAAGGGCAAGCATGAGGCTTGGCGCCAAAGGACCTTTGTGATGGAGAAGAGCAAGTGGATGCTTGAATTCAATGAATCAAAGAGGCCATGAAGACTCATATGTTTCTAAGTGTCAATTATTTTATAATCAAGAAGAAAGATGACATGGATGAAAAGTGGAGTTTTGACCATATGAATTAATTCTCCATAGTCATCACCTCAAGGAAGATATGCTCAAGTGTTGAAAATGTTCGCTCTCATGAAGAGAAATATGAAGAATATCAGCAAATGGAATTATCTCAAGCTCAAGCAATGTTTTTAATGTCATTTATTTATTTTTTGAGTATAGGTTATCATTCTATCATAAGGGATGCAACATGTGTTAATGATAATGTCAAAAGTGATCAAAACATATAGAGAAGTCTTTTGAGAGACCTAAAACTCAACCCAGAGCATGTTGTAGTGCTTCAACTGGTCAAACCAGTCAGACCGGTTTGAATAGAGTTTCTGGATCTAGTTTTGGGTTAGTGAGTATTTGGGATAGAAATATAGTTGGGTAATTAGTTTGAGTTGTTCAGCAATCTAGTAGGTAGCTTGTGGAGTCTTTTTGGGTGGCTTGTCTCTAACCGATCAGACTGGTGTGCCATACCGGTCAGACCAGTGTGAGTCTGACAGCTCCAATAGCTAGTTTCTGGAATCGTGTTTAAATACCAATCCACCTCTCCCTTCGGGTGTTGCTGGTTCCTGCCTGACTGATGATCATTCCAACGACCATTTGAGTTCTCCCCAACCTCTCTTTATGAGACTTGATTGATTCTATCTTTGAGTTGGTTTGAGAGATTTGAGTGTGTGAGCACAAGTGAGCAAATCTTAAGTCTTAAGCACTTTAGGCTATCATCAAGCAACGTGAAGCATTTATTACTCTTGGAGGTGAAGCCTCCTAGATGACTAGGCGTCGCCCTAGAGCTCCCAAGCTTGTGGTGAGCCTTGGGACATTTTGTGAGGGTTGTGATCTTGCCTCCGTAAGGAAAGAGATCAAGTTAGTGGAGTGGGGAAAGTGATTAAGAGAGATCTGGCTTGGAGTTGGCCGTGTGAGCAGCTCAAGCTTCCTCAACAGTGACATAGGGATCACAGTGGTGTGGTTCCAAACTTCGGTAAATAAATCATCGTGTCTTCACTTCGGTTTGCCTTCTTAGTTGTTTTCTAGTTTATGTTTGTGCTTCTGCTTCGATCTACTTGGCAGTGTCCTTTTGTGTGCAGGTACTAAATGTATGTGCTAAACAAAATCTCCTAGAGCACTACTCTAAGTCTTTGTTGAACTAGGATTTAAATTGGGGGCTCGATTTGTTTCTGTAAGTACATACCAGTTAGACTGGTAGGGCACACCGGTCAGACCGGTTTAGTACTAATATGTGAGAAAAAGTTTTGTAAATTTCAGATTTTGCCTATTCACCCCCCTCCCCCTCCCCCTCCCCCCTCTATGCGACATCAAGATCCTTTCAATAATATTTGTGGACTCACTTTCTTTGTAATTTTCTATAAATATGCTCTGTATGTGTTGGTCTAGTGTTTATTTCAGTGAAAAAAATATGGGTACCAGCATGGTGTCCCTGTTTTAGATCATTGATTTCTTTACATTTACTTTCTGGGCATAGCTAGGTAGTTTATATTGTTGCTACTAGTATTCATGAGTAATAGATCCAACAAATATACCTTTGAGTTCATACATTTGTAGCCTTAAAGAAAAAGTTGGTCTATCAAGTACAGAATTTTATTTCACTTTAGACATTCTTAACACAACTCACGCAATTTGACAGCTGAATGTATGATATGAAATGTGGGTTTTTTAAGTTTGAGGGTTTAATATGATATTTTACCTGAGTTATATCTATACTATATACTATAAAGACTAAACATCTTGTCAAATATTGTTATCCTGATAAAACCTATTACCCACTCTTCTAATATCCCGTTGGATCAAAGTTTAATTGTATTACTGATTGTCGAATCAATGGCTAAGCCCATCAATTTGTTAGGAATGTTTATGCGTGTCAATTCAATCGAGATTTTCTCTATTGTTTTTTCTCACCCGTGACTAGCAAGCTCCCGCGCGTACCCACATCAATCATAAAACTAGACCTGCCGGGGTAAGACCGCCCCAACGGTATTGCATTAAGAAGAGAGAACATTCTCATGTAGATCTAGAAAATTCCCGAATGCCTCACCCCCCCCCCCCCCCTGACATGGTGACCCTTTTTTAGTCTGTGTGAGAGCTTCATAGTGCACCAGCCTTTAAATCGGGAGCAAAGCCTGCATCGATTGGCTCCAAGCAGAGTCTTACACATGCTTTGACTTAGAGGAAAGACGAGAGAATTTTTTTAACCTAGTTCGAAAAATTCGCTTCCAACAGAAATCAAACCCAAGATCTAGAAGGTGCTACTAAGACACCTTACCACTACGGTAAAGACCTGTTCACACCAATCGTGCCGTTCTCCTGGCGATAATCTGACTCACCTTCTCAATCTGATTTCCTTCGTACGTGATTCTCGCCTCCTCCCTCCTCTTTTCCGGATTGCACAACTGCCTCCTGGATGCCACTCTCATATCTCTGGTTGAAGGAGGCGGTCGTGGTGCAGTTGAAGGAGGCGGTCGGGGGGACGACCCCAACGCGAGCACTGCAGTGGCAGCACGAGGCGAGGCGGGGTGGTAATATTTGTGCATCTTTTTCAACTACAAACTGATGGTTTGAATGTTTATTTATGCCAACATCATTAATGTTTGCTACAATAAAATGGCTCGTACATCTCTGGAATAAAAGGCCATGTCTTGTCTTGGGCGCATGACGGCAGAAGACGACGGGTCATTGGTGGATCAAAACTCGTATCAGGCTGCGGCGTCAGTGTGTTGGCCGAAATGAAAATGAAGCCCAAGACCTGCTCGGCGACTCTGAGCAATGGAACCCATTTCTGTAGCAATGACATAGCCCAGACGGCCAGACCTGCTCACAACTCACAAGCCCCGTACGAGACGCCAAAAAAGGAAAAAAATTGGTGCGGACGGTTCGCAATTTGCAGCTGTGCCAACCCGGTCCTGATTGCTGCCGCGTGGCGTCCGTCGCCATCTAACAGCTGCAGACGCTCGGCTCTACCACTCGTGCGTAGCGCATGGCTTGGCTCCATCCTAGCCAGTATTCCTGTGCACACGGCTGACGGCTATTCATCTACCACCGTGTTTCACCTCCCTCATTCAATTCTGCCTCCGCCGCCATCGCCACTGCAGGGAGTGCTAATGAATGGCGAAGGTCTCCCCTGCAGCTCGCACAACCCTCCCCTCTCTGCAACCATCTAGCAGAGTGCATCCGCAACCGCTGCTGCTCTTTCCTCTCCCCCTCTCGGCTCCTCCTTACTGCAGCAACAGCAAAGGAAATATCTGGTAGGATCTAGATGAGAGGAGTGATGGCAAGGAGAGGAATTCCTGACCTCTAATGGATGTAGGAGGAGGGGCTTCACAAACATTATCTCCCTGGTGCTCTTCTGCAATGCAGACTTGTAGTTGATGTCTCAAGAAAATGATTCATTAGTAGATGTAGAGAGATTTTATACTGCGTGAAGATGAATGAAGTAGCACACCGACAATGTAGTAATCAAATTGTCACTGACAGATATTTTGTTTTGAGATCAAAGTGTCAAATGCCCTATTTGTAGACCCATGTGCAATAATATAATTTTCGGATATGAAGAAATACATATAATGTGCTGGGTGTTTTGATCTCTTATCCCCAAATGTCAAATTGTACAATGTGAAATCTTGAAGTGAATTCAGATGATTGATTCCTTGCTAAAATAAGATACATCGTATTACAATGCATTACTGGCAGCTGTAGGACCGTCATTGTCGGCACCGGCAACAAGAACAGAGGCAGATTTAAAGGATGTCTCATCCCCCATTAGAGTTAAAACTCATGAAAACACAACGGTTGGCGGTGCAAACACGATCGCGTGGGCTTCCAATCGCTGAGGATTCAGGAAATTGTTTTGTTTGCCTGGAGCCGTTGATCTCTTGAGGCCGGCAGCCTTATTCTCTGATGAGGGACAAGAGCCGAGCTGTCGGCGTTCGGTGGAGCCGTGTTGTGCCGGCTTGTGCGTTTGCCAGGCTTGGCAAGATAGTCGGAGGAGGAATGCTCAGATGGAGGCACGGTATCCACGTGGCGGCAATCAGGACGGGGTTCGCACATCTGCAAATTGTGAACCGTTCGCACTAAATTTTTTTTCCCCAAAAATCCTGGTCGACGGCTCCATTTCCATAGAGATGGCAGCTACGCCGTCGCAGATGCGGCGGCTCCCAGATCCGCCGGCGCCGTTGCTGGTGGTCCTCACTGACGACCTTTTGGCGGACATCCTGATCCGCCTTCCTACCTCGCCGACCTCGGCCGCGCCTCCACGGTCTGCGTCGCTTTCCGCCGTGTCATCTCCGACTACTCCTTCCTCCGCCGCCTCCGTGCTCTTCACCCGCTGCCCCTCCTCGGCATCATGTTGATCTCGTTCATTCCGGTGGAGCCGCCGCATCCCTGTGCAACATTGGCCCGCGCCATCACCCCCGCCGCCGCCGTCGACTTCTGGTGCTCCTTCGTCCCGTCCCGGGACCGCTGGGATTACATCAACTTCCGCGATGGGCGTGCCCTTGTAACACACGGCCCATCCATTCGGTCTTGTACCACTATACGACTACAGCCCAGCCCACGGCCCAGTCTAGAGAGCAGCTATATATAGCAGAGGTCAAGCATCGAGGGATCAATCCAGAAAATTAGAAAGAGAAATTGGGATTCATCCCTTTCGGTCGTCTTCCTCGCGGAGGGTCGATTTCGGCAGCTGTTCGTCCGCTTCGCTCGGCGGCGACGCCCTGTTCTCGTGCTCACGTCCCGGTGGTGGCTCGCCGGTGGCCTCGGGCTGTGACAGTTGGTTATCAGAGCTTTACCGTTCCTCGGACCGTGGGTGTTGTGGAGTCCATGGCGGCAGCAGCGCAGTCCGATGCATGTTGGTCGCGGCTGCAAGGTGACTTGGACTAGCTGCATGTCCGTTTGGGGTCAATGGACACCAAGCAACATTTGGTGGTGGCGCGGCTCAGTCATGCGTCCAAGGTGGTGGAGCAAGTGTTCCGTGACCAGCGAATCATGGCAAAGAAATTGGAGGAGATGGAGCAAGCAGTGGCGCGGTTCTCCTCCTCTCGGATGTCGGCATCGCAGCTCCACCTAGCTTCCACGGTGACCGACCAGATGTGTGGAGGTTGCTGCCCTCCAGTACTGCCCGAAGGTACTGCCCTCCCAGTGTTCGATGAAATGCCCCTAAAGATTGAGATTGTAGCAAAATCTGAGCAGATGGAATTTCAGGCTCCAGTGCTGTGGGATGATGAGTTACAGCATAATAAGGACTCACATGATGGCTTGTTGAAGCAGCTAGCTGGGTGTGTGGAGTACTCGGTTGATGACCAGTTTCACTCGGATGCTGCTTCTGATGTGTTTGATGATATTTCTCTTGAGCACGAAGTAGCAGAGGAATCAAAGCAGGTGGTGTTTACATCATCAGTAGTGTGGGACAAAGAAGCAGAGGGATTGCTTAATGAAATGCCTCACAAAAATGTCATATGGGATGAGGAGATTTCATACGACTGTGATACACATGGTGAATGGTTGCAGCTGCCAGCCATGGGTGCAGAGCACTATGTTGAGAAAACCTCCAGCGATGTTATGTGGGAAATGGACATATCACATGATTGTGATTTATGTCATGGTTTGCTAGAACAGCTAGCTCAAGGTGAAGAGCTTATTGTTGATAGGAATTCACATAATGTTTATGATGAAATTCCTTACAACGTTGAGTGGGATGAGGTGCCGACGCCTGGCCATGATATGCACAGAGGCTTACTTCAAGAAATAGTTGTGGGCAAGGGATACCCAGATGTCAAGAACTTCATTCATGCAGTTGGTTCATCCCTATATCTAGTGCTTGTTGGAGATGTGATAGAACATGTCAATGTGAAAAGTCTTGAGCTCAGACTGGTGAATGATGATCAGATAGCCGATGACATAATGCTTAGTGAGGCTGATGACAACTTGCATCGACAAGAACTCCATTCTTGTTCGGTTAAGGTTCTATCATATATTAAGAGCTATCTAAACAAGGACATTATCACCTTTGAGGGAAGGAAAGTAGCAGATGGCATTTGGAAAGTGTTTGTTGAAGTGCCACCTTCGAGTAAGAGTTGTTTTAGTACATGGAGTATAGTGACACAACCAGTTCTTGAGAAAATGTCTTCATGGAGACATGATAACTTTAGTACAGGACAAAGGGAGAGGGAGCAACAACTGTTGTCACACAGAATAATTTCAAGACAATGGGATCCAGGAATTGTGAGATATGTGGCATTAATCAAATATAAAATGTGCAACTTATTTCAGTTTCTTCAGAGTTCGGTCACACTATTGGTGCCTCTTGCAAGTTCTCTATGCTGCCTATCTGAAAAAAATTGGGCTTGATGTTGAGCATACATGACACGACAATGGGACCCTGGTATTCGAATTGTCAGGTTAAATGAGATTGCTCAGGACAGCCTACTTTTAGAGCTCTTTCAGATGAGATGGCAGATGCAAAAAGAGCAGAGTTATATATGTCATGTAAGACAGATGTTGCTTGGGGACAAGCAACGTTTCGGCGGGGCGGTAGTGTAACACACGACCCATCCATTCGGCCTTGTGCCACTATGCGACTACAGCCCAGCCCACGGCCCAGACTAGAGAGCAGCTATACATAGCAGAGGTCAAGCATCGAGGGATCAATCCAGAAAATCAGAAACAGAAATTGGGATTCATCCCTTTCGGTTGTCTTCCTCGCGGAGGGTCGATTCCGGCAGCTGTTCGTCCGCTTCGCTCGGCGGCGACGCCCTGTTCTCGTGCTCACGTCCCGGTGGTGGCTCGCCGGTGGCCTCGGGCTGTGACAGTCCTCCTCGCTTCCGTGCCTGAGGGCAGGGGGGTTCGGCCCTGTGACTTCAACCCTCGTGCCTTGGTCAGGGAATTTGCTGCCTGCGACCCCTTGCACCATCGCTACATAATGCTACCCACCATCCCTGAGGACCTCACTGCGTTAGTCAATCAACCCGAAATCATGAGGTTCAGTCCTTTCCTTGCCCCATCCGACGAAGATGAGGGAGGCACCTCGTTCAGAGTTATTTGCTTGGTGCAGTGTCAAACCAATCTAGTCCTTTTCATCTTCTCTTCCATCAGTGGGTCATGGCACGCTGTTGAGTTTGATGTTTGGAGGGCCTTGACTGCTGAATCTTCTAATCCAGCTCCAGGATTTCTACCTGACTTGGACAGACCGGACTATGCTCACGGATGCTTCTGCTGGGTGATGGATTGGAGTCACCAGTTACTAGTGCTCGACATGGGGACGATGGAGTTCTCTGCTCTTGACATCCCACAGATTAACCTACTACATCGCAGGGGCATTGTAGAGGCAGGAGGAGGGAAGTTTGGGATGTATACTCTCCGTTTCAACATGGAATATGAAGAATATGCACCCTTGTATACTACCTTGCAAAATGATGACAAGGGTACAACCTCCTGGGAGTCGGAGGCATTTATCCCTTTGCCGTCAGATTATCGCTACATTATCACAGGTGTAGCTGGAGGATACTTGCTGCTACAGGGCTTTCCAGAAGACCTACACTCATTCTCTACATCCGAGAGCCCAAACATTACCTTCTTTTCACTGAATCTCAAGACTTTTCAGATTGAATGGTTTTGTCAGACACAGAACATGATCATATCTGCCCCGTTGTATGTTGGTTTCTCGCCATCCTTGTCTGCGCCAACTATTTGAACTGGTAAGCTTTACCATCAACCTTATCACACTTGTATGTTTCACCCCAATAGCTTGTGGATGCAGATATCAGTTCACTGGTACTATTGCTTTTCTATTTATTCAAGTAGTCCTTGTAGATGCATCTGAGTTACATTCCACACTGCATATTGACCATGTAGCTTGTCTGCAGTTTTTTTTTGGGGGGGGGGGGGGGGGGGGGGGGGGATATGGTGTCACAAAGCATCATTTACTTGTTTTCTTTTTCTATCTTGTGAACATGCATATTTTGTAAACATCTGACTGTACAATAAAGCAAATGAATTGTGTTGGTGCTATAGAGCTAGTCAACCTAAAGAACCTACTATCCCAGTTTTGCTGTCTTGTTCAAAAGTATTCTGCAATTGAACCATCGATTCTCGTACTTTACTCCTTTTCTAGTTGCTTCTTCACCTCTTTGATTTTGTATGGCGATTCATTTTATTACTTGTTTTAATCAGCATTGTTTCCAATTGATGGACATGCTCATTTCTTTTCAAACTGATGGCATTAGTAAATTTATTTGTATTTTTCATTATTTTATGTTTAAAGTTACAACCTTCTTGCATAGAGTTTGTAATTTTTTATCTATTTGCTTCTAGTTATGCCTGAAGGATTCAGGAAATGTTAAAAAATTTCTAATCATGTACTATGTCACTAAGTGTATCAAAACTGCTAACCTATCAATGTGCATACTTCTACTGACAATATTTTAAGAAATAATGACGATCATCCCTGGATCTTGTGCTTGCATAAATCTCACAGTGTTGCACTGTTGTGTAAATATTAGTGGACCCACCTCTCATTTGCAATTTGCTGTTAATCAAGTGTCTACTGTAGTAAAGTAAAAGTATCTGCACCTGCATGGTATCTCTGCTTCAGTTCATTGATTTCTTTACATGGCTTATGTGGAACATGATATTTTTATTAATTAAATGTAGGGCATTGGCATGATGTGAGATGCTTTCATTTCTATTTTAGTCTAGACACTACTTACTTTCTGGGTGTATAAAGTTTATATTGTTGGTGTAAGTTTAGTTATCATGAATAGTAGATCCAACAAACTACAAATATACCATTGAGTACAGAAATTTATTTCAATTTAGAAGTTATGTAAGCAACTCGTACAATTTGACAGCTGAATGTAGAAAACGTGGTTTTTTATGTTTGAGGGGTTACCTGAGTTATACTGTCTTCATAAGTTACTCTCCCTCCGGTTTTGAAATTCTGGTCATTTTGGAGGGGTGTTAAGATTTCAGTAATCAGGTCGTTTTAGAGAAAAGATTGGGCAAAACACACAGTCCTGGGGCAAAGAAAGAGAGAGAGAGTATATGCTAGCTTAGGGAATCAAACCGGTGACCTACAGCATTAAGACTGGAGCAGCTAGCCAATTCAAACGTAAGTTCTGGCCACAATGGACCCGGTGTTATATTTAATAAGGGCATAGAGAGAAAACCTCCATCTAGTTAATCACAATGTCCTAAACAACGTTAATTTTAAAACCGGAGGGAGTATATGGCAAGGACTTGTCCCTTTTTTGATTGTGCAGTTCTATCATTTGGTTATTATGTTGAGATATTCTAGTTATATGATATATAATTATAGTATATGTCAAAAGGGGTGGATTATTTCATTACATTGTGACCCCAATTTCCCTCTATAAAGGGCTGCCCGCTCCAGCGCATACACATATGCCATGTTAGTTAAAAGTTTTCACCGTGCGATCAAAATCTGCGGCGAGTACGTTCAATCGGGTGAAAACGAAACGGTGAAAAGAAATTCCTTAGAGGTTGTCCTTATCCTCTCCTTCTCCCTCCCTCTCTCTCTCTCCACCCCCCCTCATCTCGTCCTCTCTCTCAGGCAGAGGATGTTGCGACCAGAGACGGAGGAGGCAGGGCGAAGCAGGGCGGCCAACGGCGGGCGTGGCGGTGGGTGGAGGCAGATCCAACCACGAACGAGGAGGGGCCCGGTCTCTCTCTCCCTGCCTCTCGTCCTCTCTCTCTCTCTCATTCGGAAGCGGATCCAGGCACAGCGACTTGGAAGAGGCGATGCCGGTAAAGCGCTCTCTCTCTCTCTCTCTCTCTCTCTCTCTCTCTCTCTCTCTCTCTCTCTCTTCCCCGTGATGTCCGACTGGGGAGTGGTTGTCCCCGTCGCCGACGGATCTGGGCCATGGGGTGGCGCAATGGCCAGAGGCGGCAGGGTGGTGCGGGCTTGGGCGGATCTGAGTCAGGGCGCGGCGGCTCTTCCGGTGGTGTTTGCCAGTGGCTGGCCGTGGTGGGTCTCGTCTCAATGACCTCCGATGGATTTGATGCCATCCTCTTCTCGTCAGGCGGTGGGTGCGAGGCACGTAGAAATAAGAGCCCAGAGCAGCCCACATCATAGGCTGCTCCTCGCTACTTCGAAATCCGAGCAGACGAATCTCGATTCCCCACCGCTGTTGGCCACTGCCGCTCGAAATGGCAAAGAATCATCTGACTTCCAGCTTTCTACGTCAGATCAACATTGGCAAATAATCAGCCATCTACTCATATCGGACGGCAAGAGACGTGCCCTCGAATTGGACCGTGACTCCTGATGACGGACGGGTACGACGTCTTCAGCTGGGGCCACATGCAGGTGCAGCGAGGGAGGGGAAAGCAACGCAGCTCTCGGCATGCGCACGGAGGGAGTTCGGAAGCACTTTTTTTTTTTAGCAGATTGCAAGAGCTTATATTATCTCACAATTGGAATTACAATCTTTGGTAAGAGCGTATTTTAAGAAGTCTAGAGCTACGCTCTCCTAATTACAAGCAGCATTCCCTGGTGTAGCAAATTTAGCACAATCATGTGCAGCCATATTTGCCTTCTGGTTTGTATAACAAAAATTCAGAGAAAGAAAACAAGTACTCAACTCTTGCACGTCATGCCAAATGCTCGATATAGCAGAGCGTGCCCCTTCTTGTGTCGCCATCATGTTCAGAACCACGGCACAGTCAGATTCCACAATGATTCTGTTGGCGCCTGATTCTTTAGCCATTATCATTCCATCCCGGACTGCTAGTGCTTCTGCAAAGGAAGCATCCTCCATGTGATCGTACCACCTTGCTTGAGTTGAGCTCTCACTAATGTGCCTTCATGGTTTCTTAGCACAGCACCCGTGCCTCCTAAACTCGACATCATATAAAATGCCCCATCGATATTCAACTTCAGATAGCCAACATCTGGCGGTCTCCAACCTATAATTACCTTCTCTTTTGGAGGCTCATTCTGATGGATTTGAAATACATCATCCACCATTCTTGTGACAAATTTGGCCGCCTTATAGGGACTCCAAGTTTCATTGCCATGTCGGCGACTGTTACGTCCTGTCCACAACGACCAGCAGCAGCATGCTATAAGAGCACTAGCAACTCAGAAAAGTCATTCCCCTCACTCTTTTTCCAAAATCCAAAAATAGATGTTAAGAAACCATAAAAATCAGATAGATTTTTACGAGGTAAAATAAGTGATGTCAAAGAATTCATTTTGACTAAAAACACTTAAATAGCTGCTGCAGAGATTAAACTAAAATTCTTCAAAGTTGGCTAATCGGTAACTTTTCTGAACTTTTTGGAGCAGCTCTTTTTGATGGATTAGCCAACTTTGAATAAATATATTTCAATCTCTGTAATATAATATATACTTTAGTGTTGCTACTCTAGTATCTATTATTTCATCCCTCAGAATAAGCTTTTTAACATCATCTTGTGAATTTTTGAAAAATGGGAAGAAGAATGAATTTTCAGAACTTTTCCAAACTCCACTCCCTACGCCGTTAGCTGCTTGACTGCTTCGTCACTGCACGTGGGTCCCAGGATTCTATTTGAAGACACCCTCATCGTAGCCACGCTCCAATTTGAGGACACACCAGATGTCGTTCGATTTGAGGGGATGCTTGAATCTTGCCAACGTCGATCTTACGTAAAGACGTTGGAAGTCAGATGATTCGCTTCCGCTCGAAATGGCCTCACTGTCATGGTCAAACCATCAAACCGTATCATGTCGAATCTCCGGCGCCGCCGCTGAAGAGGCTCACCGATGATCTCCTTGCGGTCATCCTGATCCGCCTCCCCACGCTGGCTAACATCGACCGCGCCTCCCCCGCCAATCTCGCCTTCAACCGCGTCATCACTGACCGCTTATTCCTCCGCCGCATCCGTGCTGTCCACCCGCCACTACTCCTCGGCACTCACATGGGAGCCCATAGACTAGACTTCCTCCCAGCGATGTCGCCCCACCCCTTCGCGGGAGTCGCCCGGGCCTTCGCCGACGCCGCCGACTTCTCCTCCTCGTTTCTCCCCTCTGACGACCACTGGCGCTACCACGACTTCCACGACGGCCACGCCCTCCTCTCTAGACTCTAGAGTCTCTATCCAGATCATATCCCCTTGCGATAGCATATCCCCTCATGGGTACTCCGCAATTCACCTTGGTAAAGCACTTTGCAATCTGTGACCTCTTGTAACGGCGCTACCTTCTGCTGGCCGCTTTGGCCAATGAGCACGACATCAAAAATTTCGAGCCCTTCTTAGCTCCTTCCTTGAAGAATAAGCATGAGGAAGGAAGCACCATTCAAAGTGATATGCTTGGCAGCTGGTCGTCTGGACTTGCTTTTCGTGCGTGTTGACAGCCACACGATGGCCTCAATGGCAATGGACCGAGGATTTCAATCTTCACTACCACTAAAACACACTATAGCGGCGGGTCAAAAGACACTGTAGACCGCAGCTAAAAACAAATGACAACATCGGTGGATGTTCTTTAGATGAAATAAACCGCAGCTACAAAGAGATTAATAGCGGTGGGTGACAACTTCACCCACCGCTACCCATGGACCTAAAAAAAAAAAAAAAAGCCCGCCGACCCAAAGAGCCCACGCCCAGATCCACGGGCTCGGGCCCGCTCGGATCTCAGAGAAGACTATCTCGTGCGCGCGCTAGGAGCCGCCGCCGCTGGAGAGCCCGCGCGTGCCGCCTGCCGCTGGATCCGATCACCCAGCCGCCGGGAGCCCACGCGCGCCGCTGGAGAGCCCACGCGCGCCGCCTGCCGCTGGATCCAGTCGCCCCCGCCGACGGGGAGCCCATGCGTGCCGCCTACCGCCGGATCCGGTCGTCCCCATCGCCGGGGAGCTCGCACACGCCGCCTGCCGCTGGATCTGGTCGCCCCCGCCGCCGAGGAGCCTGCGCGCGCTGCCTGTCGTCGGATCCGGTCGCCCCCGCCGCCGCGGAGCCCACGCTCGCCGCTTGCCATCAGATCCGGTCGCCCCCGCTGCCTGGGAGCCCGCGCTCGCCGCCTACCGTCGGATCCCGTCACCCCTGCCGCCGGGGAGCCCACGCGCGTCGCCTACCGCAAGATCCGGTCGCCCCCACCACCACGTCGGAGTTCGTGCTCTATTGGAGTTCGTGCTCTGACGATATGCAGCTGCAGATCTTACTCCACCTCCCCTCCCTCGCCACGCTCATCAGCGCCACATGTAGCTGCCGGTCCTGGCGCTGCGTCGCGGCCTTGTCCCCTAACTTCTTCTTACACACACCGCCGCCATTGAGCAACAGGGCGAGGCAGTCGGTGGCCACGCGACAGATCTTGTACAAGGCGCGTGCACGGCGACGGTGTGGGACGAGGAGGAGGAGTAGAGGAAGCCGACGAACCAGGATGAAGAGAGCGGTGAGGGGGTGAGTGGGGATAGCGAGAGGAAGGTCAGCGTCAGCATCTGCAACTGCAGGTGGAGCGGGAGCAGCACGAGGAGGTGGGACATAACACGAGCCACCGAGAGTAGTAGAGGGTCCGGCGCCAATGACTGCGGTTTGGTCTGTCTTGGAGTTCTTCATGGCAGATGGTATTATTTTTTTCATTTTTTTCCTGACCAATTTAGTTGCTTTCCCTTCATCTTGAACGGACGTGCTCATGGTTAGAGGGGCCACGGACTAGGAGATCTCAGTCTTACGAGTCTAGGGTTCCATAATCTCTATGTGATTGCATCGCCATCTCAGTTTGATTTTAGCCAGATCGATGTGCGGCGTGGGGCTCAACATCGATATAATCCCTCAATGGGCACCAGATGGAATTTGGCAACTAATTGGAAATCCATCAGGTGGCGAAGGTCTGATTGCTCGTGCCTTTGTGAGCTGAAATTCGACGGGCGTGGATCAGCCTGGTCAAGAGCTCGATTGGAGGCAATGTCTGGTGCCTTTGAAGGGTTTGATGGAATGCTTCAAAGGGCAATGACTTAAGATGACCCCTTTTCTCTAATCAGACAATTCCAGAACTTAAATCAGGTTTGCTTGTGCAAGAAGTCAGAATAGCTCCTGTATAAATCTTAAATGGAAAAAATATTTTAGCTTGTCTGTATTTCTTTTTTTTTGCAGAAGGGAGGCAGAGACTCGGAATAGCTTGTCTGGCTAGAAGTTCAGGTTAGACACATTGGTTCAAAACCTTCTGGTCAATTTGGTCACCCCATCTTTTGTCGGAATATAAGCATTGATGCATCCATGCAAAGAAAACAGTGAGGTGAGTTCTGTTAGTGAACGTTTTTCATGTCTTCACTCTCTCTTCATTGATTTGCTTGATAACTCACCACTTCTAATCTGCACCCTATGCAGGGTAATGAGAGCAAGGAGGACACGGCTCTGAATAAACACATGCTTCCATCGATCATGATGGAAGATCCAAAGAGGAAGGCATCGCAGCGCATCTAAATATTTGTAGAATTTTATTGGTATCCTTGATACTCATGGTCAATGTTATGGACGTGCATGATTATTAATATTTTACTATACGAAAACTCAAATTTGCATGCCTGTGTGAGAATTTTCATAGATCGCTGCACCTGTTGAGTGGTTGACACTCCCCTCGCCGCTGGCCATGGCGCTGGCATCGCATCGACATTGCTGTAGTCATCTGTCGCAGATGCGGGACACGGTGTTGACAGCATGAAGCTGTCAAAGGTCACCAAGGGACCATCAGATTTTGCGGTTGACAACAACTCAGAGAGGCGATGACCTGGACCACATTCTACCCCAAATTTTAAAACAAGAAGTTCGATCAGGATGTACCAGGAGGTACGTGGTCACTGTGTTGTACCATGTTGTGACACAGAAACATGTTGATCAATAGGGTCAATTCAATAGGATTTGGCAAATGCATTTTGTGCTGGCACTTCTAGAATTCAGATTGCTCATTTTCTGCCTTTTTGTATTGCATTGTGCTTAGATTGATAATTAGAGTAACTCAATCGAATGAATTAAGGAGCAACGCAGTCTCTATTGCTTTTAGCACTTTGACGCTGGAGCTAGCTTTGTGCTGGGCATAGCAGCGTTCATGAATTTATAGACATAGCACAGAAAATTTATTGTTTATCATTGATATTTATATATGAAAGCAATATTCTGCAATTTGTAAATAAATGAAGATATGTATTTTTGCTCTTTTAGTTTATCCCACAAGCAATGATGGTTTTTATTCATTCTAAAAATTCAGTTGATTAAATGACTTCAATGTGACCATGATTACTTTCTCTTAATTAGTGACTTCAATGTGGCCATGATTACTTTCTCTTAATGATTAAATGCCAAGTGTGCTTACTATTAAAACCATACAGGATTGTTGTGATTTGTGCAGGTTTCTATTATTACCAATAAGTGGAATATTAATTTTGTATGGCTTATTGACAAGCTTATCCTCAACTCTTGTGTCGACAAATTACAACCCGAATGATTGAGATGCTGTTGCAGGGTCTAGCAAACTTGGATGTATTTTTTAAGTTTTGTTTCTGACTTTAAATTAATTGTTGCACCCTTGGACAGATTGATCTGGTATTGTAATGATATTGTCCCAATGTGGCTATAATTCAATGTGGCCATAATACTTTTGTTTCAGGATCATGTATGCTGGCGGCCTTTAGAAATTTATTCTGGCTCACCCTGGAGTTCTTCTATTATTTTTTTTCTTATGGCTACACTGTTGTGGGCGTTTCTGTCCTGGGACGTTTGTTTCATGAAGCTTATGGAAAAGAGGATGCTAAAAATTGAAGTAGAGTTCAATGATTTTCTTGAGGTATTACATCACAGAGTTTGTGATAGAATTGCGGGTATTCCCATTCTCCATCGAAGTTAAGATTCTTGCGACTGCTTAATAAGGGGCCAAAATTCTGAATATCCTGTATATAAATTATTAAACCAAATAGAAGGGGTAAGATTAGATATCTGAATCCTTAAATCTCTAGAGCAGTAGTATTTTGCTTGACTCACTATCTTATTGTCATCCTGGATATAACGTAGAACCTATATTACAGCATATGTTGTATTGGTTTGAACTGTATATTACTTGTATCACTCATTTCTCTCTTTAGTAGCACAAAATCAATGTACTCTTTGACAATACAAGGGCCATCCTCGAGCACCAGAGGACATGTTGACAATAAAATACATAGTTTATTAACAAGTATTCCTATCAAAAGAAAATAAGTTTAGTGATAAAGTGCTTATTAAGAGTTGCATTGAAGCTGATGGCCTGGCCTTTGTGTGGTACATTAGCATCAGACGCCTGGAGCCTCACCTGGGTGCTTACATCCATAATCTCATATTGATGCCTTGTTGTTGAGATGATTGTGATGAGGTAACAGATTGTTCTGGTAGCACTACAAGTTGAAATTGGAAAGAACAAATTGAGACACTAATATTGTTACTATAGTCTTTAAAAGAGATTAATTTATTATATTCTCAGATTTTATTTCAGCTATGACTTTTTAGTGTCCAATCCCTATGTAGTTATCTTTTAATGAGTCAGAGTGTCAGACATTTAGTGTAATGTCTTCTTATGCGAAATTTACTGATATTGCATTTTCAAATATTAGGTAGTAGAATTAGAATAGAACTAGCTGATATTTTTTCTATGATGCTGATGGGTGTCACGGGCCTATCTGTGGGTCGCTGGGGTAGCTGTGGTTTATCGGAGGCCATGGCCCTGGTCTTCGCTGGTATGGAGGAGCTGTGATCGGCTCGCACCATGCTGCCGAGGCCAGGAGAACAGAGAGACGTAGATTAGACTAATTTTCTAATTTGATAAAGTTTTCTCTCTTATTATTAAATCTTTGTGATAAAAGTTATTAGATGATCATTGAAGGCGTTAAGTTTGACCCTACATGAAGTCAAATATTTACTTTGTGATGTTTGTTGTCAGCTAACCTGAAACAGAGTAACGGCGGGATGAATCAAAAGATATCACTTCGCAAACCAAAAGAAAGTCAGTCTGCTAAATTAATTAAGTGTTTACTTTGAGATTCGTTCTAGATTGTCGAAAAGGTATAACAAAGCACATATCTTGTTATCATATATTGACGGATGACTGATTGTATGTGCGTGTTGCATGTGCAAAAGACTAGTTTGTACTTAAAATCTAAAAACACCAAGCTAAACGATTTTTTTCTAGAAAATTTGATTTTGTGTAGAATCCATTTTAGGCCTCGGAATGGTATAGATCAGAGTCTAAACCATATGGATTGATTAGATGTGGTTTGAAATTCGATCTGGCATAAAATGAGTATTCGGTTCAACTTGATATGGTATGAAACCGAGTTTAAATCGATATTTTTCATGTTTCCAACACATGTAATAAAACTTAGTCTTCTGAGTCCAGGAATGAAACCATGACATGAATTTGTTATTTTACATGGATTAAATAACACATATAATTTTATGTAATCTATGTCTTATAATTAATATATATAAATTTTATTCCACGACAAGGCCTTACGGAGAATTCGTTTTACAGGTAATCCATTTTGCGCTCCAATTCTTCAGTTCCATTTGCTCCGCCATGGATTCGCCGGCGCCACCAACCCCGCGCCGCCTCCTACTCCGATCCCGGTCCGACCTCGCCGACGACGTCTTGCGAGAGATCTTCCTCCACCTCGACTCCCCCGCCGACCTCGCCCGCGCCTCCACCACCTGCACCCACTTCCACCGCGTCATCGCCGACCACGACTTCCTCCGCCACTACCACGCCCTCCACCCGCCGCCGCTCCTCGGCATCCTCGCCAACGTCTTCATTCCGGCGCAGCCGCCCCACCCATCGGCTGTCGCTGCCCGCGCCTTCAAGCACGCCGACGACGCCGATTTCTCGTTCTCCTTCATCCCATTCCCCCACCGTTGGCGCCGCCGCGACAGCCGCGATGGCCGCTTCCTTCTCTCCGGTGTCCCCGTGGGCAGGGGGCACAACCGCGGGGACCTCGTCTGGATCACGGATCTTGCCGTCTGCGAACCTCTGCACCGCCGCTACCATCTTCTCCCGGCCATCCCCGTCGACCTAGCCGCCGCCGTTCATCTGCCTGACATTGTCGATTTCGAGCCCTTCCTCGCTCCTGCCGCTGAGGATCACATGGATACATCATTCAGAGTGATCTGCTTGGCGCAATGCACAACCAAGCTGGTGCTCTTCGTCTTCTCATCAAGCGAGGGGCGATGGCATTCAGTTACCTTTGAAGGCTGGAGTGCTTTGATCACAGGGTCTGGTGGCCCTGCTTCAGGCTCTAAGTTGTCCCAACGGTACTATGCTCACAGGTGTTTCTGTTGGTTGATGCAAGGGATGAACAAGCTACTTGTGCTCAATACATGTGGGATGAACTTCTCCTCTGTTGAACTCCCGCAAGACTACATGGGAAGAGAAATTGCCATTGTGGAGGCAGGGGACGGAAAGCTTGGCATATTTTCTCTCTGCAGTGACATTGCACACGACACCGTTCACCTCTCATATGTCATATTGCGAGATTGCACTGAGATCACAAACCAATGGCACTTCGAGGAGGTACTCCCGTTGCCTTTACAGCATCATTTTGATATCGTGGGTGTAGCTGGGGGATATTTGGTACTACAAGGTGTTCCAAAAGGCATGTCTCTGATAAATTTGCCGCAGAATCCAAACATAGTCTGCTTTTCTCTGGACCTCAGGACACTGCAGCTTGAGTGGTTGTGTCAAACTAGCCGCTCCATCTTATATGCTGAACTTTATGCTGGTCATCCACCAGCTTTGTCTCCACCAAATATATAACATGGTAAGGTTGTTCTCATTTGCTCATAGTCTTTGTTTACTTGTATTTTGCGCACAAAAAGACAGTACAAGTTGATAAAGATATTTGTTGGATGTTGATGCATGTGGGCTTAGCCATTCTGGTATTCAAATGTAACAGTAATTCACACTGCTCGTTTAGACAGCTTATAAATTCAGAAAATAAAAAAGGAGTATTTGTTTCTATCTTATGATCATTCATGTCATTTAAGGACTTCCTCACAAATAGCATAAGAAACTTCATATTAACCACCAATGACCAAAGTGTGCCACAGTGAGCTGGGTTGGGACATGCATTAGCTAATAGCTATTACTGAGATATGATTGCTTTCTAATGCAGGAATATATTTTTTGCTCCTTCCATCAATACTTCTTTGCCCCTTTGCTTGCCACAATCAATCTGCTAGAAGTGGTAATGACTGGTTTGATGTGTACACTTGCATCCTTTTTCATTGATCACAGTACAAATAATTTCTGTTACTTTCAAAGTTTCATGTATGACCCTATTACAGAAACAGAAAAGAGTGCAGTTTTGTTCATATATCTGTAATAACTGTCCCTCAAGTAATGTACAATGATCGGGGTTGTCTTCATGTTTTTGGTGGAGGGCATATTTTTGGTCGATAACATTTTAGGTGTTTATTATTTCATTATATTTACCCGGGGCCATAACATTTTAGGTCTCTATTCTTTCATTATATGTTCTAATGATGACAACAATGGATTCTTATGTAGTGTCCGTCTGTTTTGTCCATGTGGTATTGTCATCTAGTATGCTCTGCCTATGAGTACAGAGCACAGGGTGGCAATCGGTCATTCATCCCCTATTGCTGTTTTTCTCACCTAATAAGGTGTTCCGAGACACTGCCTTTTCTTTTTGTGATGTTTCACTTCCACTCTGCTTACATGGTATAGATGCAAGATCAGTTATATCTTGTTCCACTGATTCTAAAATTGGTTCAACTACTTCAGCAGTTTATCAGCGTAGTCTAGTATACAATTATATATATATTTTTTACAAGGTATATGATGCAAATTGAACGATTATTACCTAATGTTTACTTCAGGTTTAATAGATTTGTTTTCGGAACAATGACACAAAAATAATGTATTTCAGATGGATGTTTATGTCTATGCCTGGTAAAATTTGTGTTGAGGTGCAATTACATGGTTTATGATTGGACATTCGTTAATGTGATGCACACCTGTAGGTATTAGCAATGAACATGTGAAAACATTTTTTGTCCATCTTTCAGTATACTGACATTTTAATGGGTGTTTTCTCACTACATCTGACTGCAGGACCCAATCTGCGGTTTCTATGGTGTCATGCTGCCATGATGCTGATTTGTGTGACCAGGATGTCAGGAGTATCGTACTTCAGCTAGAATACTTGCTTGGTTCGTCGTTTGATGAATGACTTATTCATTCTAACAACATTCTAACTATCCATCATAACAATGTTTTGTCTAACCAGGAATCTGTCAGCTCCATTTTACCTGGGAGTTCTGTCTGAGAGTTTGAACTTGTATGATGAATTGGTGGTCTGCTATGTCGGATTGACAATACTAAAGCTATCCTCGGGCTCGCTTGTACCCGTTGATCCACTCATGTAGTCTGGAGAGTTTCCCTTGCCTTGTTTTTAGGAAAGAATTCTAGCAATAGCAAGCATGAAGTATTGCTTACAAGCTGTTATTGAGGGCAAGTTGTTTGGTTGACCGCATTGTCCACCCAACCCTCCCAGTCAACCTGTCGAAGTCAACAACTCAACAGTAACACAGGATCACTCCAGTGGCAAGCTCTGATTGCCGCGGGCAGGGATTGAAATCCCGCTATAGTTCGGGATTTTTTTTCCGTCAAAACTGGACCGGGATCTCGGACTTTTTGGCCGGAATTTCAAATTGCTACAGTATTTAGTGTCGAGATTTACCGGAATCCCGGTCTCCCGATAAAATCGGTCCGGACCGAGATTCCCGGAATCCGTGAAAACCGGCCGGGATCCGACCGGGATTTTAATCCCTAGCCGCTACGCTTGCAGTTCAACGTGCAGTACGGGAACGATGCCCTCGGTAAACAAATGTGGATCGACGTTACATCCATTCGAGAGGACGTCTTAAAACGTAGATTTTTTTTTAAGTTTTTTTAACTCATGAAAGTTATTGCCGTGAAAATCTCCATACAATAAACAACACTCATTGAAGGATGATGTGCGTTCATATTATAAACTTTGTCTCCTAAATAAAAAGCAACTGTGCGGCTAGCGAAAATATAACACAAGTTCTTTTGCACTGGTGTCACCACTCACCACAAAATCAACGAATTCTTCAGACACTTCCATAGTTTTATAACTGATAATTTTGCCGACAGCAAACCCATACAAAAGCAACCCAACACTTTACATATACTGGCAAATTTGACACATTGATTACATCTCAAATAAACAAACGATTGACATAGTCTTGATTACGTCTGCTTAATAAACAGATGTCAGCTAGTCAAAACATAACAAACAGTCGTTGACATACTACATGGCCTTTGCCAGATGCCAGCTAGTCTAATCGTATGGAGTACGGCTCACTGCTTTCGAGTCTTGTGCTAAATGCTATACTAGCAAATGCTAAGCATAATAAACAGTCATTTAACACCCGATCTTGTGCTAAATGCTTCGCACTTGCGCCGCTGTATCACCCGGCCCCCTGCTTCTTCGCTCCGTTCTCTCCTCAGTCCTCACCGGTGTCACCGGACCGCAATGTGCATTTCCTCCAAACCCTAAGCCCACCGATCCCCTTTCTCTCACAGGCCGCCTAGAGTCTGCGGGCTATTGGTCAGCGCCATGGCATCGCCGGCGCGGCAAATCGCCGACCATCAGGCGCCGGCGCCGTTCCTGACCCTCACCGACGAACTCCTCGAAGATATCTTCTTCCGCCTCCCCGCCCCGACCGACCTCGCCCGCGCCTCCGCCGCCTGCATCTCCTTCCGCCGCATCATCACCGACCGATCCTTCCTCCGCCGCTTCCGCGTCGTCCACCCGCCGCCTCTCCTTGGCTTCGCCGCCTACGAGGGATTTCTCCCCGCGCAGCCTCCCCACCCCTCCGCGCCGCTCGGCGACGCCCTTGCCGGCGCAGCCGATTTCTCCTACTCCTTCGTCCCCACCGGGAGGTGGAACACACCGTGGCATCCCCGCGACGTTCGCCAAGGCCGCGTCGTTCTCGAGTGCACCCCGGAATGCGAGCTCGCATTTGACTACTACGACATCGTCTATCTGAAGCACCTCGAGCTTGCTGTGTGTGATCCCTTGTCTCGGAGGTACAGGCTGCTCCCCCGCATACCCTAGGAGCTAAGAATTCAGTATGAGCCTCTCGTTGATTTCGGGCTCTTCCTCGCTCCCACCGGTGATGATGAGGAGGAGAAAACATTCAGTGTGGTATGTATGTCATGTAATGGAGCTATGCTGATTGCGTTTGTATTCTCGTCCATCACTGGACAATGGCGTATCCCTGCTTATCTCGACTTGAGTTCATTGGGCCCTAGTCCTATCACTGCCCATATCCGGTTTACCTCCTCCTGCCTTGAATATCAGCACTGCTTCTACTGGACAGCGCCTTGGAGCGACAAGTTGCTTGTGCTTGATGCGCTCAGGTTCGAATTTTCTGTTATAAGTAACAATTTGACTGCCTACCATGCGCGTCACAGCGGTTAGCCCCTCATTGTAGAGGATGGAGATGGAAACCCAGAGGTGTATTTTCTTGCTGATTTGTATGGGGATGGCCCGACTGAACTAATTCGCATCACTAAGCAAAATGATGGTGGATCTTCTGATGAATGGCAGTTCACAAATACTATATCATTGCCAAGCCAGTATAACTTTTTCACATTGGGTGCAGCGGAGGGATTCCTATTCCTTTGTGGCGTTCTTCAAGATCAGGACTAATCCTCAGAGGAATCTTCAGAAAACATGGCTCACTTGCCAGTGGAACCTTCAAATGTGGAATATTTTACATTGGATGTCAAAACATCTGAACTTAAGAAGGTTTGTGGGATGAAAAGATACTTCCACAGTGTTTATGCATACTTCGGCTTTCCACCACCATTGGCAACACCATGTATATGAAGTGGTAAGTTCGTTGTTGTCACTCTTTGCATGCTTATTTTTGTTTCTGCAGGTATTGGGTAATCCTCTCATGTTCAGTAGTAAACTTATTTTGTTACGTTGTTGCAGTTCACCATCATACTTTATGTGGAGGTAGTTATATTTTGTCCTGTTTTTCATTGTCAGATTGTAACCACTTTGCTCTGACTATCGTCCTCAGATGTACTATTTTTCATTATCAGATGGTTATAAATTAATATTGTTGAACATGCTATAAAAATTGTATTGAACTGACTTGTTCAACCACTGTCATGTGTACCTTGGGTTTAAAAGGTAATCTAGAAAATAGAAAGAAAGAAACTTTGTGATATGAAAGGCATTGACAATCTACCATTGTGGAACATCTCATAATTTCAACTCACTGGATAGTGGATGCAATATCATGCTTGAAGTTTCTTAATGCAGATATTTTAGAATAAATATTTGTCCAAGCTGCCATCTATGTTGTGCATCCTTTGTGAAACAAAACAACTTCTCTTGTGGCAACATATCCATGAACATATCTTTTGTTGTAGTATTTTGTATGATTTCTCAACCTTTTAAAAATAGACCATGTTGAATCTGTCATCTTTTTTCTTTTCCAGTAGCTAGAATTCTTATTGAAGATAATGGTGCAGAGTATACATGTCTTTATTGAAGGACTTAATGTTCTGACTTCTAAGTCCAGTGTCGTGCTGGAATAATCTTTTTTACTTATTCATGCTTGTATCCCATCTACAATAAATTACTATTTTTTGGCCTAACTTTGTTATCCTTTACCAAATTTTATATTGTGTACAATTGAGTCTGTTAGAGCTAATTTCTAGCTTGGTTTTTTTTTTATCTATTATCCTACCAACATATCGGCGCTGCCTAATTGTTCACATGCTCTTGGTGGTTTAGGATTTTTATGCCTTAATTAGTTGTTCATATATTAGCCCCTCTTTGGAATTTGGATACAAAGTATTTTTGGAGTTTTGTAAGAGTACTATGGTTTAGCAAAATACTTTGGTTTTGGGAGGTATGGAGGCGTTTGGATGTAACAGATTTTGTGTATTTTTAAAAACCATGGTATTGCTAAAACTGCAACCATTTTGGAGTTTTAAAACCTCCATTCATGACCCTTTTTTTTTTCTAAACCATGGTTTTGAAAAACTACAACACCCAAGCAGCCCTTCACCTTCCACCTACATTTGTGACTTCATTCAAATGGATTCTTGTAAACCTTTCAGTTTACAACTTTTACACAAAAAACGTGGAAATATTATTTCTGTCACATGTATAGTCGTGGCTCAGTTGTAATTAGATGCATTTGCTTGAAATTTTATGCCTAACGTACTTGTTATGAGGCAGGGAGTGACGTGCTTTCTTTTGGGGTCAGTCATCTGGTGTTTAGCAGCAAAGGAGGATGGTCATGTTGGTGCTGCACTTCTTCTGACGCTGCTTTCTGAACTTGTTAATTTGCTACTCGTTAAGAACTAATTCCTATGTAATTTAGTTATGTCGATCAGTATCTGTAGCAGACAAAGTTAATCTTGGGTCACTATTATGTATGCGTTGTATTGCTCTTTCCCAGCTCAACTGCATGTTATGGGATATTTGGAAGGAAATCTGTTTCCAGAATTTGAATCCTCTACCATTGTGTTGATGTGACACATCGGCCACCAGTATCAAGCTGTTTGAAACTGGCCTTGATCAACTGTCAGTTCGTCTAGAAAAAACTGTCAGGTTCGTCTTGATCGACTGTTCATTATTTTAGAGATGGTCTTATTTAGCACGGGCCTCATTTAGAAATGAAACCAGTCGTCCAACCTTGCGCTCAGCCCATGTGAAATAGGCTCATATCCTGAAGTGCTTGCGGGCCATAGCATGGAAGCCTATGGTCCCAACCTGAAACTGAAACACAGTCTTGGGGCCAGGCGGCCAGCCCACTTGGCTTGGCTTGTTCTTGGTCGCCGGCTCGACGCACCTCCCCCAGTCCCTCTATCCACCGATCCCCTTCTTCTGCCCAGACGAGCGCCGGCGTTCGGTTCAGATGCTGCCATGGCCTCGCCCGCGGCGCCAATCCCCGACCACCAGGCGCCGTTGCCCCTCCCGACCGTCACTGACGAGATCCTGGAGGATATCCTCCTCCGCTTGCCCACTCCAACAGATCTGGCCCGGGCCAGCACCGCCTGCGCCTCCTTCCGCCGCATAATCACCGACCGCTCCTTCCTCCGCCGTTTCCGCGTCCTCCATCCGCCTCCTCTCCTCGGCTTCGTCAACAGGCAGGGATTCCACCCCGCAGAGCCCCCTCACCCCTCCGCGCCACTCGCCGGCGCGCTCGCCGGAGCCGCCGATTTCTCCTACACATTCGTCCCCACGGGAAGATGGATCGAGCCCTGGCGTGCTCGCGACGTGCGCCAGGGACGCGTCCTCATCGAGTGCGTCCCCGAGTTCACCGTCGCCGACGCTGAAAAGTTCTCCCTGAGGGACCTCGAGCTCGCTGTGTGTGATCCCTTGTTCCGGCGGTACGTGCTGCTCCCTTCCATTCCTGAAGGCCTAACAGCTCCGCTCGCGCGTCCCTTTGATTTCGAGAGCTTCCTTGCTCCCACGGCCGAGGATGAGGATGAGACATCATTCAGGGTGATATGCACGGCGTGGAATGATACGACGCTGTTCGCGTTTGTCTTCTCTTCCATCACCGGAGAATGGAATCTTGCTGCGTCTCCTAGCTTTAGTTCCTTGGACACTTCGCCACCTCACTACTACAACGAATTTACCTCTTTTTGTTTCGTGGGGAACTGCATCTATTGGACGAGGCCTTGGGTTGACAAGTTGCTTGTGCTTGACTCGCTCAGCATGGAGTTCTCAGTTGTCAACAGCGTGCCATCCAGTAACTTAAGGCAGGACAATCTTAAGAGCCACGTTGTAGCGGGTGAAAATGAAACACCTCTTATACTTTTCCTCAGTGATCGCAATGAAGATGTTTCAGGTGACCATTTACATATCGCTAAGCTAAATGTCAGTGAGCCTGCTGATCAGTGGAAGTTAGAGAAGATTATACCACTGCCCAGACAGTATAGTTATTCCATTATTTGTGCGGACAAGGAGTTCTTATTCCTTCAAGGCATTCCAAAAGAATATCAGAATTCAAGATTTCCGTGGGAGGAATATCCATTCAGAGAATACTTTTCGTTGGACACTAAAACTTCTGAACTTAAGAGGATCTGTGGAAAGAAACGCTACTTTTTCGATGCACGTCCATACTTTGGGTTCCCACCATCATTGTCAGAACCATGTATATGAAGTGGTAAGCTGCTAGCTTGATGCTTTATTGTCCTTCACTGTGCACACTTGTGTGTTTTCTACATGTGTGATTCTTTGATGTCAAGTTTTATGCATGTTTATGCTTGTGGTACTTCATCAGCCTATTTGTTTGTGTATTTGGACTAAGGTAGCATCCAAATAATCTCCTGCTTATTATTGATGCATTTAGTTGTCAAGAAGTTAACTGAGAACATCCCTCATTTTGTTTTATTTATTAACAGGTACATTACAGTTCTAACTTATGGCAGTCAACTATGTACCTTTAGGTTATTTCTGACTCGTTTGCTGCAAATAAATGACAGCATTGATCATATGTTGATAGTTTCCAATATTTCTTTCCAAGGATATCAGTCTTTTTACCACACATATGTATGCAAATTTGTGTTTATGTTTATATTTTGCTACAATCCAAATTGTACCAAGATAATGGATGTTTTGGAGCCCTGTACGGCTGTACCTAGGAGAAGTGAATATAGATCTTGAGCTTGTATCAAATGTAGAAAATGAATTGGTTCATGGAAATTTTGAAGCTTCCATGTTGATAGTCTTCCAAATTGTTAAATTTCATGATGTATACAGCAGAATCAAATTCGCTGCTGGCTAATTAGCTGCCCCCTTGAATCTGGTGTTTCAATCTCCACTAGTTGATAACAAACTCTGTTTTTATTTGGATTGAAATGTTGAACTGGGTCTGTGAATAGATTTTTTTTGTCTGACTTGTTCTTCAAATTTCTCAAGTTCATGTTATACATGATTGAGTCTGTTAGAGGTAATCTTGAGCTCATCATTTTTTCTTAGAAAAGAAAATCTGGAGCTTGACTTACTATTTTAGTTTTTAATTCATATACTGTCATTGCATTTGTGATCCTCCTCAAACCAGGCATTATTTTCTTGAGCTAACCAAAGCTCAAGCCAGGCTCAGCAGGTCCTCCACTAGTTGGGTGCTGAAATTTATGATGGCACATTCATTTTTTAGAAAGAGAAATGATTTGATTCTACGTACAGCCAAATGGATCCATTCATAAATTCATATGAGCAGTTGAGCCTATTCAAAATTTCAAACCCTTCTCAAGCTTGATACAGCCAAATGGATCCAGATTTCATGTATTGCATGATTGGAAGCTTTAACCAAGTGTTTTGAGTTCTCTCAGATCCGACCTCTGTCTGATTTGTGAATGATTCAAACCAACATCAAAATGATCGTAACTTTGGACAGTTCCCTGTTAAAGTCACTGCTTTCCCAGTGGTGTACCATTTTTGAGAAATGTAGGCACAGATGGTGCTAGGCCTGGCGTTTCATATGTACATCATGCTTCTTTTTCATATACTTTATGCATCTTTCAAAATGGTCATGTTTTTCTAACTTGCTGAGAAAACTTGCTGCAACCTTAAGCTTGCAGCACCTGCATATCGTTCACTCGTAAGTTGATCGCTTTTGTGCCTTTTATGTACTGATGAAAATGTTTGTGCTTGTATAAACTATAAACTAATGTTTTGTAACCTGTCTTAATTGCTTTCAGCAAAATTGCAATTTCCAGTTTTGTACTTTATGTGGTGTAATATATTTGCAGGTATTGGCTTGCTTGCTTCTTAGGCCTTATTTCGGTCACTCAGCTCCTGGTGCGAAGAGGATTAGGGGAATGGAATTCGTGTCGATGCTGTATTTCTGCACACGTGATGCACTTGAGCCTCGGCATTTCGGTAGCCTGTCACTTTTGACTTGTCAGAAACTAGTTTTCTGCGGTTAGTTTGTTATATCCGTATGTGTAAGGTAGACATGCTGTCAAGCTGACTTGGTCAAACATCGATATGTAACTGGTAGCGCAATGTTACAGCTATCTAGATGCCAATCTGTTGTGAAATTGGTGTTATGTATCATCGAACTAGGAACTGAGCTGCAACTCAGTGGTTAGTGCATCCGTTGAGATGCCGGCCACCAGGGCTCGATCCCTGGTTCCTACAAAAATAAGTGCGGACGCAGATCCAAGGGTGGAGCCCGTCCACCACACCCCGGTGGGTGGATGGCCTCCAATGAAGGCCGAGTTAGGGGGGCCACAATCTAAAAAAAAATGTATCATCGAACTGATGTGTATTTATCTGATCTAGTGATGTGGGAGTGGGACGAGCAATGCAACGCTATTTCCGAGCTGGCCTCATTTTAGTCGCCTGGGTAAGACTGGGTCATCTTCATTCTGTGTTTAAATTAATTTTGGATGGCTTTCACTCAAAGAAGTTTAATTCTGGTT
Organism: Eleusine coracana subsp. coracana; assembly: GCA_032690845.1. Lineage (NCBI taxonomy): Eukaryota > Viridiplantae > Streptophyta > Magnoliopsida > Poales > Poaceae > Eleusine > Eleusine coracana. The sequence continues at coordinate 51,438,082 of CM064430.1, forward strand.
TGCTCAACATGTCAAGACGTTAACCCTTTCGATTCATTTTGCTTGGTAGCAAGTTGGTTGAAACAAAAGTACTAACAAATTGGCGACAGAAAACGGAAGTGGACAAGCCGATATATGCTGGTTCTGTTTCTAGTTCACCCAATTGAACACGTGCCTTCTGTCACTCTCACGCAGCAACCAGCAAATTCCACTTTTCTCCGCTCAAAGCGTGTTCCCCTGGAAAATTTTGTTCTCTAATCAGAAATTTTCACTACTTCCGGAAATTACCACCAATAAATCTGTAGTACGGAAATTATCACTGAAAGGTGGATGGTCTTGCACAAATTAGCACTTTGCTACTACATAGTACTCCCTCTGTATCAAATTACTTGTTGTTCTAGTTTTTTACTAGATTCATTGAACATTATCTGAATCTAGACAACATGTGTTCAGATTCAGAGCATGTTCAATGAATATAGACACCAAAAAACACCTTTAGAACGATAAGTAAAAAAAAACGGAGGGAGTAGTTTTCATGATACGGTATTGATAAGAATACCCTTAGTTGTCATCTTGTCAGGGTAGGTGTTGTGCGAATCCAGTGAGACGAAGAAGAAGAACACGCCGCGGTCTCCAGTGGCCAAGCCAGCGACAGGTCGAGCGATGGTGCAATGTGAACCTGAGGAGATGAAAAAGATGCCATGCAAGAGAGGTTGAGGGGCGGTGCAACTGAGAGCCAAGCAGACAGTGAGACAGTGAGGTGCGGTTAAATCGTTGCCTACTATCTCCCGATCATGCTCCTCCAAATCCTACCATGACCTTCAATTAGAATTGAGAGGTGGCTGCACACGAAATCTATCTCAAGTTATTAGGAAATTAGAGATAGAGATGCACAAGCAGCAGGGATGGGCAAAAACTGGACTTAGATAAGTAGGTGCAACCGTGCACGCAGACGACCGGGGATGAAGCAACAGGGGCGAATGGCCGGAATGACAGACGCAAGGGCAGCAAGGGGCAGGGCTATCGGGCCAACAGTGGGTTGAGCAGCGAGGGTGGATGGCCGGTTTGACGGATGGTGTTAGTAGTTGGGCGCAGTGCGGGTAGCTGAAGGTGTTTGGCAATTGGTCTAGAGAGGCTCAAGTAAGTGAAATCTGTTCTAACAGAAACAAGATTAAAATGCATCTTTCCATCTTCTAAATCAGAGTGCTAATTTTTGAAACAATATTTCACTGGTATTTACAAGGATCTACGGGCATGGGCTTCGGATCTGGCGTATATAGGTGTAAGTAGGCGTGTCGGTTGTCTTTCAACCATGCACAATTAGATCAAGAGTGGCCTTTGCACGAGTGAATCGGGAGATGCACAATTAGATCAAGAGTGGCCTTTGCACGAGTGAGAGAGCATTGATAAAAAATAATGCCAGAATGGAGGAAGATGGGACTCCTCCCTCCGTTCTTAAATTATTATCGTTCTTGACTTTTTTTCGTTAACTTTGATTATTTATCTTATTTATAATATTATTTTAAATATGTAAAATTTTAAATTATGTTTTAATTTTATTAATAATAAATAAATTATGATAATATATATGATATTATTTAAATTCTTTTAAATAAAACGAATGATCAAAGTTGATAAAAAAAGTCAATAATGATAATAATTTAAGAAAGAGTATGATTTAGTAAAATCAACTTACATATAAACCATGGTAGAGTGATAAAATAAGTGAGATATGAAATAAAGTAGTGCTAAACTAGCAATGTCCATCAGTCCATGGAAATAATGGTATGTTAGGAAACTCATTTCTGAATTGTAATACTGAGACAAATTTTCGAATTTTTTTTATATATTTTCACTTATTAAAAAGGTTTCCCGGTTCTGCCTTCCGCGTTCTTTCCGTTCGACGCGGGCGGTTCCTCTCCAAAGCCCGGAACCCCACCAATCCCCTTTCCTTTACATCCCGCCGGGCGCCGGCGAAAGGCGGACACACGCTTGGCCTGCCGCCATGGCCTCGCCGCCACAGCAAATCGACAATCGCCAGCCGTCGCAGACGCTCCGGACCCTCACCGACGACCTCCTCGAGGAGATCTTCCTCCGCCTTCCCACACCGACCGATCTCGCCCGCGCCTGCACCGCTTGCGCCTACTTCTGCCGCATCATCACCGACCGCGCCTTCCTCCGCCGGTTTCGCGCCATCCACCCGCCTCCGCCACTCGGCTTCCTTCCCAACGAGGAAGCCGGCTTCCTCCCTGCACAGCCGCCCCACCCGTCGGCGCCGCTCGCACGCGCCCTCGCCGACGCCGCAGACTTCTCATACTCCTTCGTCCCTACCGGGAGGTGGCTCACTCCCTGGAGAACCCGCGACGTTCGCCAAGGCCGCGTGCTCATCGAGTGCTGCCCCGAAGACGCACTCGACCATCCATCCTTGGCCATGAGGCAGGTGGATCTCGTGCTGGCAGTGTGTGATCCGTTATACCGGCGATACGTGCTACTCCCTACCATACCAGCCGATCCAGCAGACAAGCCCTTGTGCTACTATGATTTCGGTCTCTTTCTCGTTCCCACTAGTGAGGATGAGGAGGAAACATCATTCAGGGTGATGTGCACGGTGTCCAACGACACTAATTTGGTCGCATTTCTCTACTCTTCCGTCACGGGACATTGGTGTATTGTTGCATCCCTCAGCTGGAGTTCTTTGGGCACCGTCCCACCACGTGGTGTTGGACTCTTCTCCAGTTTTGAGTATTCGCAAGGCTGTTTCTTCTGGACGGCGCCCTGGAGAGAGAAGTTGCTTGTGCTTGACACGCTCAGGATGGAATTCTCCATTGTCCGAAACGTCCCGTATAGCTACTGTAAGCTTGACACTGGTCAACCTTGCATTGTCATGGATACAGAAGGATCCCCTGAGATGCTTTTGCTTAGCAATTCGTTTGACCTGCTTCATTTTCATGTCACCAAGCAAATTGGCAATGTACCTTCTGACAGATGGCAGTTGCAGAATGTCATACCGTTGCCCAGCAAGTACTATTATTATTTAACCTTAGGTGCGGCTGAGGGGTTCTTGTTTCTTCGTTGCATTCCAGAAACTCAGAGGTTAGCACACTCTTCGGAAGATTTGGTTGATGACTATTGTTTGCTAGACATCAAGACTTCTGACCTTAAGAAGGTTTGTGGCATGCCAAAGTGCTTATTTCGTGTCCACGCATATTTCGGCTTCCCACCATCATTGTCAAAACCATGTATTTGAAATTCGTAAGGTCTTAAGCTTTGTTGTCTTACACTTTGCATGCATACTTATTTTAGTTTTACATAGTTGCAAGATATTTTGTTACATCGGTGGTGCTTCACGGTCAACCAGTCATGTGAGGAGGGTTGGGAGCATTCCACAATCCACATTATCTGCCATTACTAAGAAATTTTCTGTGAATAATTTGCTCATGAGTAGTTGATAATTATTTGTGATATTGATAGTTTGCTGCTGTCCTGTTCACCAATTATCATGTATTTAGTTAGCTTAAGATCTGGTCACATAAAAGAAAGAAGTTATTTTTTTTAGTAAAGGCATTTATCCATCAGTTGATTTGAAGTACCCCATTTGATTTCTAAATCTACAAGTAGAATATGTTTTAGGATATGTATTTGTTATCACTTGTAGTTTTCGTCCTTGACTCCTAGCTGAAAAAAAATACTCTTATAGTCTTATAAGATATAACACTACTACAATTTTGTTATTGTTTAGATTATCCCTTGATGCAAACAAATATAGGTTATAAGTTGTTAGGTTACGATATTACTTTATCCCTCAAGCATGCTATCTCTTTTTCCAGAGGTGGTTTCATATTAAAATTGTGCACTTTGATTACTAAATGCCACCTACAGTACATGTAAATGCTTGTAGAAACAACAATTCTCTTATTACCAGTTATTATAAAATATGAGTTTTTATATTTAACTTTACCTTCATGTATCAAGCTTCCAAACCCATAAGACATGCTTTTTTTTTTCGAAACTAAAACAGCAGAGGAATCCCCTGCTAGTAAGACATGTACCTGTATGGTATAGTTTCAGTTGTCCTGGATTATTTGAGTGTATCTTTTACTGCAGTTTCTGACATGATATGATGATGTGTACACTGAAAATTTTGATGCTACACACTCTTGTAGACTACATTATCCATTCTTTTATTTTTTAAGTAGCTAGAATCATTACTGTTGAAGTAATGGACTAATGGTGTTCAGACTACCTGTATCTTTTGTCAAAGGAATTGATGTTCGTGACAGCTGGCAGCTACCAAAATGTGCCATGCTTCATTGGAAAATGATCCCTTCTAGCTTTGTATAAATGCATAGACTCAATCTATTCAAGGCAAACTTAAAACGTAACTTTTTGGTGCCATCCGAGTTTGTTAAATTCATGTTAGTATGCACTAGGGTCTATTGGAACCAATTGAGCTTATCTGATTTAAAAATGTATCTTCTTGTGTGTTTTTAACCCACCCGAAATAACAATTAGTGTTCTTGTTAGCTGATCTTTGCTGGACTTTTGTATTTCCCTGTGAACCATGTGTGGTATTGCCACTAGTTGGGATTGCGTACTTCTTATGGCTTTTGATGCTGACTGAAGTTGGCAATGGCCTTGAAAAGATGAATGAAATGATTCTGCTCACAACTATTCTTCACATGTTTTAGGCAGCTGACAGGAGATATCTTAATTCAAATGGATCTTGTAGTCAGCTCGAAATCAGCAATAAAGCCTATTTAAACTAGTCCTAGTAGCTTTTTGGAGTGATAACTTTTGATATTGTATTGAAATTGTTTTTGGAAGCTTTAGCCCAGCGGTGTTAACTCTATTGACCTTTTCTGGAGCTGCCTCAATTTGGCATTTTGCTCAGTTCTGATGTCCCAGGTCCAGCCTTGATTCAAACCGACCTAAAACCGAGCATGGCTGACCTTGCTCAAGATTAGGCTGATGGCTTGTTATTGTTTGTGCCCCTTGAGGCTTTGGTGGTTGTTGGGTCTTCAACTCATCATTGCTTTTCTGAAATTGAGTTTCATCTTGTAAGGAAAAAAAGTCAAAATCTTGCAAAATTGCAATGTTTGGCCTTTGTACTTTGCATAGTTTACTGGGCACAGTTTTCTTCCTTTCCAATCTCTATTTTACACTACCCATATTGTTAATAGTGTTTTTCTAGCCTTCATAACAAGAAATCATGCATATCTTTCGATTGTTCATTGTTATGGACTATGCTGTTATTTTTGGTTAAAGTATATTGAAGTGGTAAGCTTGTTGTTGTATGCCCTGTACATGTTCGCCCCCCAACAGATATCGAACAATCCTCTCATGTTCAGTAGTGAAATTTATTTTCTTATTTTGTGGTCGTGGTTCACCATCCTACTTATTTATGTAGAGGTAGCTACCATCTTTTGCCTAGTTTATCACGGTCTGATTGTAGCATTTTTGCTCTTTGACCATCTTCGTGTGATATATTTATTGTCATTTCGGATGGTTATCAGTTAATTCTGTTTTACGTGATATAAAAATCATATGGAACCAATTTTGGATGGTTATCAGTTATTTGTTTGGTGTGTTACTGTTATGTGCAAACTTGGGAGAGGGAGGGGAGGAGGAGGCCGGTGACCCGGCTGGTCGACGGCGGCGGCGTGGAGAGGTGGTGGCGGTGGCTAGGGCAGAGGCGGCGTGAGAGGAGGGGGAAGGTGCAGGGCAGGAGGAGGACAGAAGAGTAGATGGGAAAATCTCTTTTAATTTCTTGGAGAGATCAATTACAATTGCCACACATATATATATGAGGGTCTTTTCTTGAGTCTCAAGCAAATGTAACATGAAATCCTAATCGAACTGCAATCTTATCTTTCCTAATAATTTAAACTTCCTAAATATTCTAATTATTCTCTCCCATTTTCTCAATCTCTAACTTTAGCCACTTTTGGAAAGGGGAGTCAGGCTGCTCCCCCCTGGCACGTCGGCCCTGCCGGCTACAGATTGGGCGCACCGGCCTGCTGCCTCTAGGCCGGCCTGGCCCATAACACTTCCGCCCTCGCCGAGAACCAGCACGTCCTTGTTCTGGGCAACCATCCTACCATGAGTGGTGATCACCGGCGTCATTGGAGTCCTACGAAGGTTGATGAAGATAGGGAAGTTGCCGAGGACGAGGTTGGTGAGGAGGTTCTGGCGAGTACGATCGACATCGAAGAAGATGACATAGCTAAGGTTGCCAACGTCTCCAGCAGTGGCGAAGTGATATGAAGTCGGTGTTGGAGAAGAGCCATGAATAGCTGGGGTGCCAGGGGCATCAATCAACCTCCTTGGAATGTCGTAGTCGAAGCAGAGGTGAAGCTCGCTGCGAGGTGGTCCAGTGAAGAAGGGCCTCCTGCCCTGCTCTGATGGTAGTAGAAAACCCTCGAAGTCACGATGAAAGTGTCGCGGGGTCGAGGATGAGCTACTGTCAGGTCGATGAAGTGGCCGAAGAGAATCCCAAAATCAGTAGCCGAAAGTGGGGCCACAGCCCCGTCAGGAACAGTAAAAGCCACCTGTTGAACGTGGAAGAGATCGTGGCCCGCGAGGTCGACGAAGCGAACATCCGTAGCCTCAATGCTAGTATTGGGCATCTCCTACAAGAAGAGAATACCTTGTGGAAGAAGTTGCTCATGCTGAGGAAAACCGCGGAAACCCACCGCAACCTGACGAAGTAGAGCCTCCTCGCCATGCTTGAGAAGGACAACTAGTAGACGGTGTAGGCGAGCTGAAGAAGCTGCAATGTAGAGACCCACGTCGAAGAAGATGAGGCCGTTGCGGAGACTCCATGCTGGAGCAACGTAGCTGGCGGAGATGCGCGCCGCAAGAAAGGACAACTCGACGTCGGTGATGACATCATCGCACAGTATGTCGTAGAGACCCTCATCGTCGTGGAGGATGGAGAGGATGTTGGTGACGCGGCGTGGTCCTCCCATGATGGCCACCGTCGCCTCCACAGGTGTGGGCGTTGTCCTTGGTGGAGAAGGGATTAGCGCCGGCTGAGGGTGGAGCACCGAGCCATCGCCCTCCAAGCGCACATGACGGTTGCCGTCGAAGAAGGACATGCTCAATGTTGTGAAGTCCATCATGATTGATCCTAAGGAGGCCAACCATGGTGTCCCGAGGACGAGGTTGATACCTTCAGGCAAGTCTGTAGTGTGGCAGCCGATGACGAAGGTGTCGCAGCCGATGACGAGCGGTAGCTGACGGTAGACATTGCGGCTCGTCACCCTATCTCCTGAAGCGAGAGTGAGAGCAAGGAAAGCGCGACGAAGGGGGAGTTGCATGTCGTTGGTGATGGTGAGGTCGATGAAGCAGTGAGTAGCGCCAGAGTCGACGAGGATACAAAGCTCGGTGTCGAAGACGCGGCCCGAGAAGCGGAGAGTGCGCCCCCCCCCAAGAGCCTAGTAGCGCCATCAAGGAGTTGTCGTCGGAGATGTCGATGTCGATGAGGTCGTTGAGCATCTCGATATAGAAGAGGTTCTTACACTTGTGACCCCTAGAAAACTGCTCATCGCAGTTGAAACAGAGATTCAAGCGACGATGTTCCGTCATCTCCTCGGCAGTGAGGCGCTTGAAGGGCCGGTTGCCTGGGGTTGTCGTCGGAGTACCAGTCGAAGCGACGACTGGAGCAGCTGGGATGCCTGGCTTGGCAGAAGGGCGAGGAACAGCAAGGTAAGCACGTGAAGTAGAACTGTTTTGTTTAGATACCTGGCCCGAGTACTCCGCTGTAATCTGAGCCTTACGCTCGTAAGCACGAGCCAGGCTCATGGCTTCCTCCATATCAACGGGCTTGTTGAGCTCAACCTCCATTTTGAGGGTTCAAGAAGACCGGCGGTGTAGATGCTGACTTGCTGAAGCTCCTGTAGGTCCCCAACGCGAGCTATGAGCGCCAGGAAGTTCTCCGTGTAGTCGTCCACCGTCGAAGTGCGCCGAAGAGTAGTGAGCTCGCCCAAAGGGTTGGCGCGTGTCGGGGGCCCGAATCTCTCGTTCACCAGACGAACGAAGAGGCTCCAGGAGGTGATGGCGCCGTCCTTAGTGTGGCGCATGTACCACTGCTCAGCTGCCCCGTCAAGTGGTAGGAAGCGTACCACACTTGCTCCGCCGGCTTGATCTTCTGGCCGAAAAAATTGCTCGCAATGGTTCAGCCAGGGCAGGGGGTCCTCCTTGTCGTCGAAGGTGGGAAAAGAGAGCTTGTGGTAGCGTGGAACGGCGAGGTCGACATCGGGCGCCGGAAGTGGTGCCTCCTCCTGCGGTGGTGGAGGAGGGGTGCCGCCCATGGCAGCGTGTACCATGCTCTTGAGATTTTTGTCGGTGAAGTCGGTGGAGGGCTTGCTGTAGACGTCCTCGATGGCCTTCTTTGTGGCAGCGAGGGCTGCCGCCCGACGAGCAGCTTCTTCCTTCTCGTGAAGCTTGGCCTAGATCGTCGGGTTGTTGGTGAGGACCTCCACAGCAGCAATGGCCTCGACAGCGCAATCCATGGTGGAGATGCAATGCTTGGTCACCATCTCGAAGCCCTGGGCGAAGTCCTTGAAGAGGCCGTAGAAGGTCCGCATATCCTGAACTGTGTCCGGAAGCTTAGGCATGGCGGGGATCGCAGCAGAGGATGATGAGGAAGACATGGTGGTGGCGGCGAGGATCGGAGTGGCCTCTGAATACCAAGTGTTATGTGCAAACTTGGGAGAGGGAGGGGAGGAGGAGGCCGGCAACCCGGCTGGTCGACGACGGTGGCGTGGAGAGGTGGTGGCGGTGGCTAGGGCAGAGGCGGCGTGAGAGGAGGGGGAAGGCGCAAGACAGGAGGAGGGCAGGAGAGTAGATGGAAAAATCCATTCTAATTTCTTGGAGAGGTCAATTACAATTGCCCACATATATATGAGGGTCTTTTCTTGAGTCTCAAGCAAACCTAACATGGAATCCTAATCGAACTGCAATCTTATCTTTTCTAATAATTTGAACTTCCTAAATATTTTAATTAATCTCTCCTATTTTCTCAATCTCTAACTTTAGCCACTTTTGGAAAGGAGAGCCGGGCTGCTCCCCCCTAGCGCTCCGGCCCTGCCGGCCACAGATTGGGCGCACCGGCCTGTGCTTCTGGGCCGGCCTTGGCCCATAACAGTTACTGTGTTCAAGAATTGATTAATCTACCATTACGGAATATCTCATAATTCTAACTCACTGATTTTAATGCCTTTATTAGTCTTTCACACTGTCGCATACTATCTCTTGCCATTCATTCACAGGGATGCAAGGTCTTTCATGTTGCTACTATTTTTATTGAACCCATGAACACATATATTTGTGTCACATGCATAATTGTGACATCTATTTTCTAACTAAATATATATTGCTTGGAAGTTTTGTATAACGTACTTATTATGAAGCAGGGAGTGACATGCTTGCTTTTGGGGTCTTGTTTTTGTCATTCTTCTGGTGTGTTGCAAGGAATGATGATCATGTTGGTGCTGCATTTCTTCTTCTTCTGGAGGGACACTTTCTGGACTTCTTAATTTGCTACTCATAAAAAACTAGTTCTTTTGTAATTTAGTTATGAATTATTATATGTAGCAGACATTCTGTCAAGTTAATTAAGTTGGGTCGCTACTATTTTTTTTTGTGACTCTTGTATCGCTACTATGTGCGTGTTGATTTGTATTGAAACTGGCCCTGGGGCTTAAGTGCTTGACCATTGTTTCAGAGATAGTCTTATATAGCACGGATCTCGTTTAGAAATGAAGCCAGTTGTCAGGCCTAAGGGCCCAACCCATATAGATGAGCTCATATCTGGCCCATTTGTTTCTTTTTCTAAGATAAAGAGAGGTCCCTAAGTTTCTTATTGGAAACCTTGCCCATTTTTATTGTAGATGTCTTCAAGTGACATAAATTTTATTAATCTCTCTGTCATATTTTTTATTCATGAGATATTTATCCAACTATCCATATTTTATATTCACTTGTGTTAAAAAATGTTCTGTATAAAACGAAAATGTTCCACCTAATAATAATAACAATTGTTTAGGAGTACAATTTCATTATTCTAATAGCATATTTTTTTATTATTCTCATATTATATTTTGATTGTTTTAAAAATATGACAATAAAATATAAATTTTGGTTAACTGAAAACTAGCAAATTTATTTTTATTTTTGTTTGGAGTAATGCTATGATCTATTTTATTCCTATCTTTAACATATAGTTTATTTACACAACATCGACAAGTATATATATATATTCAAAGACTTTGTGAACGACTAATGGATTGCGAATTATCATCTGCTGTTAATAGTCCTACATGTTGTTTCACAAACAAAAATAAGTCCTACATGTCAAGGTCGATGACGAGCTTGACACCTAGGGCTCATCCAGGCATAGAATCCTGGCCGAACTAAACCGACCCGTCAGCCGTGTCAAACACGAGCCGGCCGGTACGAGGAGTCCCGGAAGCGCACGCACACGCGTCCCCACCCACCACTAGGCCCAAGCCGAACAAAGCGGCCCCGCGAGCGGACGCCAGCCACCCAGCCCCGTCCGTCCGATCTGGACTCCCTTGACCGCTTAAAGGCTCCTTTCTTAATTATAATTAAAAAAAGAACCACGAAATTAGAATTGGATTATACCTTTTGTTTTCCATAATCGCCCCCGACTTGCAGCAGCTGCAGCTGCCTTGCTATACTACCACGCCTCTACCCCGTCCGCCCTTCGCTTTGCTTCCACTTCTCCCTCTCCCCCCACAACCCAAACCCATCACAATTCGTTCGGCCCCCCGTGTCGCCTGCTCGCACTGGCCACGACCAAACCCTAGGCGCCGCCGCCCCCGGGGCCCCCAGGTACGTCTCCCGCCGGCGAGATTCGGTCGGCCGGCTGCGCGCGTTCGATTCGCGCGCTAGGGTTCGTTGTTCCTCGCGGATTTCGTGTTCGGGCGATTTACTTAGTTTTTCGTTGTTGTTGGTGGTGCGTGGTGATTGGATCAGGGAAGCTCTCAGGGAGCACGAGGAGGAGGAGATCGGTGAGGAGATAGAGCGGGATTTATGTCCCAGCGAGGGGACAGGGGCGAGGGGCACGCCAGGAGACCCACCCGGCCCAACTTCGGCGGCCACCGGGGCGGCGGAGTCGGCGGCGCGGGCAGGGGCGGTGGGCCCCCCTCCGGCCAGCCTCCTGTCTCATCAAACCGCAGGTAAATTAACTGGCTCTCGGCGATTGTTTTATTGTGTCCGATTGGTGTGATCTCGGCGAGGGAAGGTAGGGTTTTGATAGGACTTTGGATCTCGGTTGCAGCTTTAAGAAGCCCGGCAATGGCCACGGTGGGCACCAGAGGGTGGTGAGCCAGCCTGACACCACCGGCTTCCAGCCTGCACCTGCGCCCGGGTCTCTCCAGACGCCAGCCCGCCCCCCACCCGCCCCACAGAATGCTGCAACGCACGTTCCCGTCCCTGCGCCTAGGTCACAACACCATGGTGAGTCTCACTTCCTGGTCTGTGATTACACAAGCAACAGCATGAAGCCGGACTTGACGTGTTTCTCTGATTGATTGCACATATGTTTAACTAAGCAGATCCGCAAGTGCCATCGATGTCACCTGCTATTGAGAATTCGGCCAGTACACAGTTGCCAAAAAGTAACCCTCATGCTGCCCCCAGGGCACCACCCAAGAGCTCCATCCCACCGGTTCCTCAGGGAGCATCCAAAGGTTTGACAGTAATTTTCTTGCTTATTAGAATTGATTACATGTTTGTATGCACATCTTGAATGAACAGCACAATTGTCTTTGGTTTTTTATTTCCAGACCTGTTATAGACATGTCCCATGGTTAGTACTGACGTATCTCCTGTTGATTTCCTTCTTCCCAGGGGAACCATCCAAGGCATTTAACTTTCAGTTTGGTAGTATAAACATGAATGTGATTCCGGTATGTTCTGTCAACCTCTATTTCTGCAGCTTGGAACATGCATCTTTTTTATTAGTTTTTCTAATTTACTGATTTGATTTTATAAACTCTTTTATTATAGCAATTTCCTGCTAGGACAAGCTCAGCTCCTCCAAACTTGGATGAGCAGAAACGTAATCAGGTATCCTGTATTGTTTTATTACTCAAAGTAACATAACTGATTGTTGTAAATTATTGTTTTATTTGACTGTTGCAAATTTTATCTGTCTTCTGTCGTTTTAGTGCTTTTTTATTATGCAGCATTTAGCTAGGCCAGGCAATAATGTTGTTGTCACTATGAGTAATTCATTTAGCTTAACTTTTTCCTTCTGCTTGTGTTGTCCATATTGATTTATCTATAGTCTTATATGCCTATTCTTGTAAACCATGTTTCTATTCAGGCACTTCTGGAGGAACATAAAGCTGCACCTTCCATGCCTGCACAACCAGCTCTTAAACAGCAGCCAGTTCATCATCATCAGCAGCAGCAGCAACCTCCGCCGCAGCAGAAGCAACAACTGCAGCCACCGCTGCCGCAAAAACCGCAGCAGCAACAAATTAGAAAGGATGCTTCCAGTTCTAGCCAACCTAGCTCTGTCAATTCTCATATTCCATCACAAATGAAGAGAGATGTGCATGTTTCTCCATCTATCCCCAATGTTGTGCCTCTGAGACCTACTGTGCAACAAATATCTGGCATGCCCATGTCAATGCCGTTTCATCATCAGCAGCCACCCATTCCCTTGCAGTTTGGTGGTCATGGTCCACAAATGCAAGCACAAGTTGTTGTGCCTAGCTCCATGCAAATGTCAATGGGATTGTCAGGAGGCAATGCGCCACAAGTTCCGCAGCAAATGTATGCGCCAGGTATCCAGCATCATCAATTGCAGCAGCAAGCAATGATGCATCCAGGGCAGAGTATGGGCTATGTTCCTTCAGCTGCTCATCAGTTCCAACCTCAGCTGGGCAGCATTGCTTCTATGCCCATGGCGCCACAATATGCTCAACAACCAAATAAGTATGTTGCTCCTCGGAAGGCAGTAAAGATTACTCATCCAGATACTCATGAAGAGTTGAAGCTTGATAAGAGGATGGAATCTTCTGGGCAGAGGGCTTCACCTAATTTGCCACCACAATCCCAGACAGTGGGTAGTTATATGGGTTTCTACAATCAGCAACCTAACTCTTATAATCAGTCGGCTATGTATTACCCTCCTACTACTAGTGTCAACCAGGTTCCTACGGGATCCTCAGGTTCTAGGTTATATCCTGTCACTCAATCTGGGCAAACGATGACATACGTCAGCCCATCTGTAGGGCCTTCGAGCTCTGGTCAGTTGCAAAGCACAGTTAAGCCATATTCTGGTGGTTTGCAGAAGGAGAAATCTGGGACCAACACAGTCACAATAAGTGCACCACCGAGTAAATCAGATGAGCCTAAGTCAAGGCCTGCTGAGGATGCTGCACCAAGTCGGCAGAAGGATAACGAAGTCGTTTCTGTTTCTGTGACCACCATCTCAAATAAATCAGACCATGAGAAGCGACCTGCTGTGGTAAGCCAGTCCATACCAATTCAAGCTACTAAACCAGAAACTACAGGGACAGCATCTCCTGTTGTGAATTCAGTCTCATCTGTCCCCACAGCTGATGGGAAGAACAAAGAAGCAATTCAAAGGACTGGGTCATTTAAGGATAGTAAGAAAAATGCCACTAAAAAGGAGTCCAAGAATTTATCTCAACAGACAAAGGCATGTTGTTTTTTGTGCTTCTAACAAACTATAAACATTGTGTTTTCTGCATTTTCCTTTTGTTAATATGTTTGCATCTTGAATATTCAGGCAGTTCAGACCGTTGAAGATTTGAAGGTGCAAACTTCTGTGAAGGATGGAGGTGATGGTGGCGGGCATCTGGAAGCTAAGAACTCTAAAGAGTTGGATTCGACCAGCTCATCGTCATATGTGACAGTTGCCCTACCTGCAAGTATTACATTGCCAGGGGTTGGTGCTACTGAAGTTGATAGTACACTAAATGGTACGCATTTCATATTTACAGAATGGTATGGTGTGCTTCTTATTTCTTCTAACTCATTTCTATTGGCAGCTTCTGATGTTCCTGGGACAGATAGGAGCTCTGCAAAGCCAGCTTCAGGGGGTACTGGTGAGCCCCAAGGAGTAGAAAGCTCTGCTGTTTCTGCTGCGGAACATGAAAAATGCATACAAATTCACAAAGATTCTGCAGATTCCAGCATGGATAATATTTCTTCTGATGTTACTGACTGCAAATCACCTGAGGTATGCATATCAGACATGAGTGAACTGGCATCAGCAGTGACTTCTAATACTGATAATCCAGATGCAGCACCTTATGTAACTGATCAGGAGCAATTGCAGAAAGATTCGGCACTATCTGTATCTGAGGAACAAAGGTCGTTTAATAATTCATCCAAGGATTCTGAAACTTCACCAGATTTTCTTGAGGGCAATGCTGTGGCAACTTCTGAAACTACAGAGTCTACGGTTGAAAGTGCCAAAGGTGACTCTGATGTTAGTCAGGATACTGGCCAAGGTGTTCCTAATCTTTCTCAAGTTGTTGCGCCAGATGCGTCACAGAAGTCTGAAAGTAGGGTAAATGATCAACCGGGTGCTGCACCAATAGCTTCAACTCCACCAGTATCAAGGGAAAAGCCTAGTGCTGAGCTCGCAAGGACCAAGTCCACGGCTGGGAAGAAAAAGAAGAGGAAGGAAATGCTCTCTAAAGCTGATGCTGCTGGGAGTTCAGATCTTTATAATGCATACAAGGGACCAGAAGAGAAGGTAGAAAGCATTAGCACTGCAGAAGTTGCTGATGGTTCTGTTAATGCAACCCCTATGCTGCCTGATGAATCAGAAAGGGAGATCAATACATCTGAAGATGATGGCAAGAAAAAAGTGGAGCCTGATGACTGGGAAGATGCAGCAGAGATGTCTACTCCAAAGCTGCAAAGTTCGGAATCTGGGAATCAGGCTGATGCATCGCACGTATCAGATTTAGACACAACTGAAGCCAATGGCAAAAAGAAATACTCCCGCGATTTTCTGCTAACTTTGTCACAGCACTGTACTGATCTTCCTGTGGGGTTTCAGATGAGTGATGCTGCCAGTGCTCTTATGAATAGTCTGGCAGGAAAGTCGTATGTTGTTGATCGTGAACCTCACCATAGTCCTGGAAGAGGGATTGATAGGCCAGCTTCTCGTGACCGTCGTGGTGGTGCCATGGCTGATGATAGATGGACGAAAATTCCTTTGAGTCCTGGTCGTGATGCCCACATGGACTTGACAAATGGCCCATCTATGATCAATTACCGTGGTGCCCCAGGAGTTAATCATGGTGTTTTACGGAATCCACGTGGTCAACCATCTAATCAGTACGGTGGTGGACTTCTTGGAGGGCCTGTGCAGTCTGTTGGACCCCAAATGTCTCGTAGTGGCTCTGATGCTGATAGATGGCAGCAAAGGGGTCTGATGCCTTCTCCCGTCACACCCATGCAAACTATGCACAAAGCAGAGAGAAAATATGTTGTTGGAAAAATTTCAGATGAGGAAGAGGCAAAGCAGAGGCAGCTTAAAGGCATTCTTAATAAGCTGACTCCACAAAACTTTGAGAGACTTTTTGAGCAAGTTAAGGATGTCAACATTGACAGTGTGGCAACTCTGACGGGGGTCATTTCCCAGATATTTGACAAAGCTTTAATGGAACCAACTTTCTGTGAAATGTATGCTGACTTTTGTTCCCATTTGGCCAGCGCCTTGCCAGACTTTAATGAGGACAACGAAAAAATCACATTCAAGAGATTACTTTTGAACAAATGCCAAGAAGAGTTTGAGAGGGGTGAAAGAGAGGAAGCTGAAGCTGACAAAACGGAAGAGGAAGGTGAGATTAAGCAAACGAAAGAAGAAAGGGAGGAAAAGAGAATCCGCGCTCGAAGGCGCATGCTTGGAAACATTAGGTTGATTGGAGAATTATATAAGAAAAGGATGTTGACAGAACGAATCATGCATGAGTGCATTAAAAAATTGCTAGGAAACTTCCAACAAGATCCTGATGAGGAAAATATTGAAGCACTATGCAAATTGATGAGTACAATTGGAGAGATGATTGATCATCCAAAGGCAAAGGAGCATATGGATGCTTACTTTGATATAATGCACAAGCTGTCAACAAGTCAGAAGCTGTCTTCTCGTGTAAGGTTTATGTTGAGAGATTCAATTGATCTTAGGAGAAATAAGTGGCAGCAAAGGCGTAAGGTTGAGGGCCCGAAGAAGATTGAGGAGGTTCACAGGGATGCAGCTCAGGAGAGACATGCTCAAACGAGTAGGCTAGGACGTGGTCCAGTTAGTTCGGGTTCAAGAAGAGGAGGGCCACCCATGGATTATGGTGCACGTGGCTCAGCAGCATTAGCATCGCCAAATTCGCAGCAGGGTAGCATTCGAGGAATGCCTCCACATTCACGTGGATTTGGTTCACAGGACATTCGGACTGATGAAAGACATCAGTTTGACGGCAGGACTGTTCCTCTTCCTCAGCGTCCTGTCAAGGATGAAGCTATCACTCTTGGGCCACAAGGTGGCCTTGCTAGGGGTATGTCTATAAGAGGGCAGCCACTAGCATCCAATGCTGAGCTTCCTTCTGTTGTCGACCATCGGAGGATGGTGTCTGGTTCTAATGGTTTTAACTCGAGCTCTGATTGGACATCTTCAACTGGGAGGGAGGATCCTGGTTCAAGAACTCCAGATAGGACCTCTGGTAGAACAGCAGCTTCTATTCAATCTACTGGATCCTCACACAGACCTGCTAGCCAGGAAGGCCGCTCAGGAAATAAATCTTACTCTGATGATGATTTGAGAGATAAGTCAGTCGCCGCCATTCGGGAATATTATAGGTAATACTTTTTAATCCATATTTTGGGGTTTTGCTATTGTACCAAGTATATTAGGAACTGCTTATTTTTTTAGTGTTATATAGGTTACAGTGCACTGCTTTTCTTTCTGTACTTCTATGCCATACATCATATTATAGATGTGCTTCACTTATATGAATCAATGGATTCTTTGGTGGGGATTTTTCTTGTACTTTTTTCATCTAGTTATGCTTGTTTGTTGATGAATGCTCTGGTTCTCTTGTTCTTTCGTGAAGCAAGACTTTCTGCAGTTTTATTTTGTCTGCTAACAAATTACTTTGTTTGGGCAGTGCAAAAGATGAAAAGGAGGTTGCACTGTGTATTGAGGAGTTGAATGCTCCAAGCTTCTATCCTTCTGTAGTATCACTTTGGGTAAATGATTCCTTTGAGAGAAAAGACCTGGAAAGAGAGTTGTTGGCTAAACTTTTTGTCAGCCTTTGCAGTGGTCGACATAATTTGTTGAGCAAACGGCAACTCATTGATGGGTAGGCATTTTATCCTTATTTTCTTGTTACAAATATCTATTCACATTGGAAGACACCGAACCACAAAAACTGGTGTTGAAATGGACTCCACTATTTACTAACTGTAGTTATTTTGCAGACTTGCATCTGTTCTTGCTTCATTGGAAGATACTCTAAGTGATGCTCCAAGAGCTACAGAGTACCTTGGACGACTTCTTGCAAGATTTGTTCAGGAAAACATATTGCTCTTGCAAGAGGTAGGTAGATTGATTCAAGAAAGTGGTGAAGAACCAGGGTGCCTTGTACAAGATGGTATTGGAGCTGATATTCTTGCAGCAGTTTTGGAATCTATCAAGTTAGAAAAGGGGGATTCTTTCTTGAATGAGACCAAATCAAGTTCCAATCTTAAGTTTGAGGATTTCAGGCCACAGCACCTTAAGCGATCAAAGTTAGATGCCTTTATGTAAACAAAATGCTTGTTCCTAGGTAAGTCTGATCTGATATAGTTGTTTCAGAACATTTAATATGCTAATAGCTGCACTTTGGTCTGATCCTTATTCTATGATCAGCTGATTAATATTTAGATTTGTATTCTAAACGACTATTTATTCTGATAACAGATTAGGGTGGTCAGCAAGGATGCTACATTTTTTACACCCATGTATTGAACAAGTCTTTTTGATGATAAGCTGGAGATATCTGCCAGATTCATTCCCCTGTCTGCACAACCAATATTTGTGGAGCTCGAAGGCTGGTTGTCAATTTTGTTCATAGTTGGTGCTGTCATAAGTTATTATTGCCGAAGGGCCGCTGGTGCTGTGGCTGAAGCAGTTAGTTAGCCCACATAAAGAGTATCAGGGAAATTTTTGCGATTACCGGAAGAAGTCTGCTAAGTGCTAACCAATATTTGTTGGTAGTATGTGGGGGACCCTAGATTGAACTCAACGCCTCCTTCGGGCTTCTGACCAAATATTTGCTTGTGATGAGACTTCATAGTCGGATAACTTAGCGGCATTTTCCTGATAGCCAATCTTTCTCATATCGTCCTAGTTTATCTTGTTTAAAATCGTCTTGTAATCTCTCTCTTCTGCTCTTATATATTCTGTATATATAACGTTCCGCTCAAAATTGGCTTGATACGTTGGTCACTGCAGTTACCAGTGGATCACGCCACAGGACGTGCGCTGTCTGTTAATCGTCTTGTTCCTCTAGTCTACATTAGTATGAGGTATGGTGCGTGGAAATGCACCTTACCTGTCCGCTCTGTGTCGGAGCGCTTACTTTTGTGAGTCAAAGATTGCGCGTCGGATTGGTAGGTTTGTTCGTATGGAAAGAACACGCTGAATCGCAGAATTTGTATAATCTGAAGCTGGGACAAATGTAGCCATTGTCCAATTATCCTTCTTCCCATATTTGAACGCAAATCCAAATTCGAACACGAAATTCGAATAAAATTCAAAAATTTGAAATTCCAATTCGAACACGCAATTTGAATTCGAAATTAAAATTCAAATAAAAAAGTGCTGATGTGGCACATAAAGTAAGTGATTTGGGTAAAATATAAAGTTTTTGTGGGAACTTAAGATAATTTGTTAAGAAATATGGGAAGTGGAATAATTTGGGCAATGGCTATTAGGAAGAGGGTAAATCCTCAATTGTTCCAGGCCTCCACTCCATAACGCGCTAGGGGTTTATTTCCTTATATTTTCTAGCTTTCAATTAACTGAAAGCTTTTAGTTAATAATTTGTTACTTTATATTTTAAATTTTTTTATAAAATTATTTGTATAATAATTATAAATCATTGAATCTAAATCTAATGGCTTAAGAAGGTGACTGAAAATTCCTGTAACTTTCAGCCAGCTGAAAATAAAAGTCCCTTATTTCTTGGCTTTCCTTTTCGCTATCCAATTTTCTTCCAGAGCAAATTAAATAAAATTCCGATCAGATTCCAGCTCAAAAAGAAAAACCTAGAATTCGAACGACGAAAATATTGCAAACCAATCGCAGAAACAAGCCCGAAGATCCCAATTACCGCCGTCGATGGCCTCGCCGGAGGAACCGGTCGCGAAGCTCCTCAACGCCCCAACACTGGTGGGCCCCGCATCCGCTCCGTTCACCGAGCGCCCTTCCTCGGCTTCTTCTACCGCGGCGAGTTCTACCCCGCCGAGGCTCCGCACCCATCCGCGCCCTACGCCCGCGCATTCATGCGAGCCGCGGATTTGTCCTTCTCCTTCCTCCCGCACCACATCTTCCCTCCGCCTTTGTCCTCCGTCCTAGACTTCCGTGACGGCCGCGCTCTCCTGGAGCTCTTTCAAGGGTACGCGATTGTGGACCCCGTTTCTCGCACATACTCATTATCTCCCACCGGTACCCGTCGAGAAACAGAAACGGCGCCACCTGCATCTCCAGTTGTTCCTCGTTCCTGCTGGTGACAAGGAGGAGACGCCATCCTTTAGGGTCATCTGCATTGACGCGTGCAGAGATCAACTGGTGGCCTTCGTCTTCTCTTGGCCCAATAACAACGGCGGGTGGCGAGCCTTCCCTCGTCAAGACTGGAGTAGCGCTTGTTGGGGCGCCTCCGATTCCATCCTCGACATCGATGACAAAGAATTCAGCCGGAAGCTTTGCTTGCGCTACTTGGCGAGCGGCTACGTCTATTGGGCGTTGTACTGGACGGACAAGTTCTCCTTCGTTGACTACCCTCCTGACTGCCGTTTTAAGACTGGTTTTGGTGCCATTGCCGAGTCGGGGGATGGCAGGGTTGACATGGTTGTTCTCAGAAACACTGTCGGGCGCGAAATAGTGTGTGTTCGTTTTTACCTCTCTAATTTTTAGATCTGTTCTATCGAATATTGTGATACTAATTAGGAGTATTAAATATAGATTACTGACAAAATCCAGTCTATAACCCTCCCTCTGAATGATGAGACAAATCTATTAAGACTAATTAGATCATGATTAGATAATGTGATGTTATAGTAAATATCTCTTAATAATAACTTAATTAAGTTTAATGAATTTGTTACGCTGATACGCATTCTACTCTGTAATTAGTTTTATATTTAATATATATTTAATAATCATATGTAACATTTTAATGATTGATGTGACCCCACTAAAATTTAGACCCCAAGAATGTTGGAGGTGACAATAATGTTAGAGGTGGCAACGCGTGGAAGCCTATGAAGAGTGTCCAAGTCCAGCTTGTTCCAGGTTATTTATTCCTCATGGAAGGTGCAACTAAGCGGTATTCCATTCTAAGAGTATCTTCAGCAGGACATGAAAAACAAGACACTAAAATATGTGTTTTAGAGATGGCATGTAAATTTGGGCATACAAATCTTGGAATCAACTCCAGCAACATCTCCAAAACAAAGGCTCCTATTTTCAGTCTCACCAACGGGACCCATGCGCTAGTGTCATGAAATCACTCCCGTCGTGGGACTCACACGTCGGTGAGACACGGGCGCAAGCAGAGGCACCCTGCAGCTCGTGTCGGGGGGGGGGGGGGGGGGGGGGGCTCGACCGGAGCAGACGCGGCGTGGCGGAGCCAGGGCGGGGCGCGGCGCGACGTTGCGGAGCGGAGCGTGGTCGGGACGAGGCGCGGTGCGGCGGAGCAAGGACGCGATGACGCGGGAGAAGAAATGGGGGAAAGGGAGGCGCGACCACGTGGGGAAGAAGAGTCGAGAGGGAGGGGCGGCGACCGACGGACGGGACGATCCTAGTGGGTGCAGATCTGACCGGTGGGGACGGCGAGGGGAGGGAGGCCGGAGAGGAGAGGAGCGTCGGCGCGGACTGGGAGGAGAAGGAAGCCGAAGGGGAGAGGAGGGCCACGATTAGGCACCGACGTGGCCGGATGAGCGGGAGGTGGCGGTGGCGCGGCCGACCGGGAGGAAGATGGCGGCGGCGCGACTGGCCGAGAGGAAGGTGGCGGCGGCGCGACCAGCCGGGAGGGAGAAAGGAAAGATACGAGGGGGAAAAGAGGAAGAAAAAGGAAGAAAAAAAGAAAAAAAAATAGATGAGGTCTGTGCTAAGAGGGGAAAATAAGAGGCTTCAAAACTTGAGGCTGGGAGAGATAATTTGGAAGCCCATATATTTTGTATGCCCATATTAAAATCCTGTTAGAACAAATTTTCTTACTTGATATACAAAATTTGTGTTTGGGAGCTAGATAGAAACTTATGCTGGAGATGCTCTAATAGTGGTGAGGGATAACAACAAGAGACTCTCTAACGAGAACTTGGAAATTCAATACTTGTTGTTCGAACACGAGACGATGCGGCTGGATAAGATGTGCACTTTGAATCGCGGCATTCAATGTGTCAATTTGTATACTGGTTTTATTTCCACTTTCGTTGTCACTTCCAAGTCTATGATATGCGGTAAGCCTTGTTATCAATATTGTATAGAGATGATGTTCCTGAATAATATTTGTCCATCCCTCTAAAAAGACTTTTGAGTTGTTTAATTTCATTATTGTTATCACAGTGCTATATAGATCTTTAAAGAGATATGATGTTTCATAATCACTTACTATGAAAAATAGCATCTTTTTATCGTGCGTCATTATCCATATATCTTATATCAGACATATGATAAAGAGATGTATTACCGTGTGCCTTGGGGTAGGACACACGGCAACGCCAATACACATGACAAAGATTTTCCTACAAATTTCTTTACTAATTGATCTGTTTATATTAGTTAGTTTAAAGGCGTTCAGTAGAGACTCTTTTTAGTTGGCCAGTTCCTCTCTTGTCCATCTATCTATGTCCTCCAAACTACATATATCTGTCAAATGTTGCTTGGAAGTATCGTCATAAAAATTCACGCCCCAGAGCATGTAAGGTGCCAGTGCCAGTATAGGCCGTGAGCATTCAATCTGGCCCGTGTGGTTGCACTGGGTACAGATGACATAGCCCAATGGAGCCCAAAGTTGTGACTTGTGAATAGAAGTGTTACTGCGGTACACGTTGAAGCCCAATATATCGTCGCCAATCTTGTCACGTCGAAGAGCAATCTCGGCGGCGAAATCTCGCCGTCGCGATGGCCTCGTAGGAGCAGCCAGTTGCGAAGCGCGTTGAAGCCCCGCCGAGGCGCAACCTGAGTCAGCGTTCAGCGATCGCTAGACCCGATTCTAGCCGTCGGCGCGATGTCCTCGCCGGTCGCGAAGCGCCTCGATACGGAGGCTCAGCCACTGATTTTGGGCCTGGCCGACGATCTCCTCGAAGATATCCTCCTCCGCGTTCCCACCCTCGCCGACGTCGGGCGAGTCGCCACCGTATGCCGCACCTTCCGTCGCGTCATCGCCGACCGCTCCTTCCGCCGCCGCCTCCGTTCCGTTCACAGAGCGCCCTTCCTCGGCTTCTTCCTCCGCGACAAGTTCCACCCCGCCGAGGCGCCCCACCCCTCCGCGCCCTCATGCGAGCCGCAGACTTATCCTTCTCCTTCGTCTCCTCCGCCGACCTGCGAGACTTCCGCGTCCGGGATTTCCGCGACGGCCGCGCCCTCCTGGATCTGATGAACGGGGACTACGTGGTCGCGGATCCCGTGTCTCGGCGATACGCCCTTCTCCCCCGGGTACCCATCCTACCAAAAATTACAAAATCTCTCCAGCATCTCGAGCACCCGTTTCTCGTTCCCGCGAGTGGCGATGACGATACGTCGTCCTTTAAGGTCATCTGCCTTGACGTGTGCAGGTGGCACTACTGTTTTGGCGGTTGCGTTTACTGGGTGCTGTATTGCATGAACAAGCTTCTGGTTCTCGACACCTGCACAATGGAGTTTTCCTTCGCCGAAGTCCCTCCTGACTGCTGTATTGGGCCTGGTTATGAGCCCATTTGTAAGTCGGGAGATTGCAGCGGCAGCGCTGAGATGTTTATTCTCAGACGGGACGCAGGGTGCGAATCTCAGTCTCTTTATTCTTCTACTAGGCAAGGCAACGTCGTTGGCGCCAACGCGTGGGCGCCTATGAAGAAACTCCCAGTCCAGTTGCCTTCGAGGTGTATTTTCTTCATAGCTGGTGCAGACGGGATGAGGTATTTGCTCATGTTAGGGGTAAGTAGAGTAGGGATGAAAAAAGGCATCCTCATAAAAAATGGAAGATGGAATATTTTTTGCTTCAGCTGGAGACAATGCAGCTTGATAAGGTGTGCGTGTTAGATACTGGCGCTCAATCTACCAACGTGTATGTTGGTTTCCCACCCTCACTGTCGCTCCCAAGTCTATGATGTGGTAAGCTTGTTGTCAACCACTCATTCCCATCTTCAGGCAATCTTTAATTTTGAGTGATTGAATTTTATTGTTATCACACAGTACCATATAAATCTTCTGTTAATAAGAAACATCGTGTTTCAGATATATGAGTTTTTTTAAAATACTATACGTACCTGGACTGCTATATATAGTAGTGTTATCTACTTGAATTAGCTAATATAGTGTTATCTACTAGAATTAGCTAAATGGAATTGTATCATTAGCAATGTTGCTTGGAAGT
Organism: Eleusine coracana subsp. coracana; assembly: GCA_032690845.1. NCBI lineage: Eukaryota > Viridiplantae > Streptophyta > Magnoliopsida > Poales > Poaceae > Eleusine > Eleusine coracana. Next base: position 51,461,913 of record CM064430.1, read on the forward strand.
ATCAGTAGGAATTCAAAATTGTGCTGTGAGCTGTAAAAGCTGTGAGTAGATGATGGCAAGTTGAGTTTTTTTTTATTGAAAGACCATATATTAATAAGAAGAAGGTGCCTCATTAAGAGAAATGAGATCAAACCGTATTACAACACCACCGAGGAAGCATGTTTGTCAGGTTACTAATTAGGAACACCTCTAAGAGATTCATAACAACCTCCGTAACAGTGGAGCCCATCATAGATTATCGTTGCCAAGCTTGCCGTATGGCAAAGCAGCTCCGACTTCACCATGACAAGCCTCAGCTCTAGCCTCAAAGTCACTTCACTTCACAACTGGTTACAACGAAAGAGCTACCTCATGTCATCGTTGCTAAGCTCAATCACACACTCACGATGCAACAGCTCCGACTTCACCAAACATGCCCTTCCCCTCCATCCATCATGGAGTGCAGGTTCAAAGAGACCACGATCTCACCAAAGCATCCCCGATAACTGATGTTCAACACAACACCACTATCAAGACTGAAACTCCGATTTCATTCAAGGAATGTCATCGTCGCTGCCAATTAACCCATCTCGATGGACAACTAACATGGAATGTAAAACTCAAAAGGCAAAGCCTCCAAGAAGGAAGTGACGTCAAGACGCCACCTTTGCCTGGTCCAGCTTGTTGAACCTGGGTTTTTACCTAAAGAATCTTTCACGGGTGAGAAGTATAGGGACACGTTATTGCAACACCTTCAACAAGGAAACAATACCAAAAGATGTCGTCATTGCAACCTTGGCACAATGCCAAGCAGAGGCTTTCGCCTGGAGGTCCCCGCACATCCACCACTCATGTCGTAATTGTTGCCTCGATATGGTGTATTCACTTGCATATCATGGCCTCCAGCAGTCATGATAATCCTGATGCTAGTGCAACCACTTCCATGCTAGTCATCGGTCATCCCACTGCGCTACTACACAATCCATGACGCCGTGGCGGCCTCACACCAACCCTGTCTCAGCACCACTTCAGACATCACCGGTCTTCACTTCACATTGTGCAACCACAACATCACCAGACTTCACACTTTCCCCTAGCGGCAAGAGCGACATGACCGCCGCAAGCACCATAGCCTGCCACCTACCGCAAACCCACCAAGCGCCGCCATGGCCATCCACTTCATGGCCACCACCACGTGCCTCTTACGGACACCCCACACCTGTTGCAGCTGCCACCGTGCGCCTGGCACGGCCACTCCGTGCACGTACAATGACGCCCTCTAAAGATGAGGCCGCCACCCATGCCGCACCCGTGCCACCACCACGCACGGCTCCTCACCGTCATTACGCGTGCCATGCTGAAGTCCCTCACACGCACGCGATCGTCGCTGTGTCCGTGCCACGCACGCATGACGTGCAAGCTGTCGTGCCGCCACCTCCCTCAACGCATGCTGCCTGTAGTTCGAGCATCTCGCCAAAGCCCCGCTAATCTCACACGACCGCTGCACTGCCTTTGGCTTTCACGCGCACAACCAACAATAGACGCACGGTGCCGTAACTCCGCCGCCAACACGGCCACCGCGCCGAGTCCGCCTTCACTCGCACGACTTCCACGGCAAGCCCTTGGTCCCCACTGTCTCCAACCGCCAGATCCACCGACATTGACACCAGGTCCGGCCATGGTGACCTCAGATCCGGCCGGAGTGGCAGCAACACCTCCCCCCAACGGTGGCGGCAACAACAAATCTCGATGCCTTGATCCTCTTGAACTCATTGGAGGTGAGGAACACCTCACCGCCGTCATCCTTGTGCTTGCTTGCATTGGCGGCGTAACACTCCAACGACGGCGCGGCTGGGGAGACGTAGGGGAGGTGGCGGCGGCGCTAGGCTAGGGTTCCGCCCGAGTCACCCATGAGGAGCGACGTGGGGATGTTTTTTGGAGTCTTTTACCCCTATGCCATTCTTTGAGTTTTTGTTTGAAGTATCAGCAGGCAGTCGATATGTGTGCCTACCATAACCCGACTGAAATATTTGGACTCGGATTGTGTTCATGTGTTGTGGGTTGTATTCACGATGAGGCTGCTCTCAACAACATTTTACGCGTTTCAAAATATATGTGGCTTGCCTTGTTACCGCGTTATGCGGTATCTGACTGTTACTGATTAGTCTGTCATATACAATAAATTGCTCTCTGCTGTAAATAGAAAGGTAACTTTTTGATCTGTACGCCGCCATCATGTTGGGCCATCTCGACCATTCGTTTTTCCATGTTTATTTCCACAGAGATCCATCCTGATGGTCATAGATTTTGTCTTAATTTTTTACATGACATAGGATGTGTTCATTTTTACCTCTTTAATTTTTAGACTTATCCTATCGAATATTATGATACTAATTAAGAGTATTAAATATAGATTATTAACAAAACCCAGTCCAGGTAATGATTAAATAATGTGATACTACAGTAAATATTTTTTAATAATAACTTAATTAAGCTTAATAAATTTATCACACTGATACACATTCAACTCTGTAATTAGTTTTATATTTAATATATATTTAATAATCATATATAGCATTTTAATGATTGATGTGAGTCCACTAAAATTTAGACCCCGAGAAACAAACACACCCATATTGTATAGGAGATGTTAGAGTATCTTCAAAAGCTCTTCAAAAATTCTCCCTAAATCAAATTAATGGGTTAGTCTAAAAAATCATCTCCAACAGCTCCCCTAAACAACTCATGAATTTATTCTCTCCCTAAATTCTCTTTATTTGTAGCTAGAAATAAGAGAAAAATTAGGAACCCTAATACTTGTATTTAGAAGAGAATTAATGTTGTTGTGGTCTCAGATATTAACGTGGCCTAATTAAAAGTTTTCTTGATCAATCAAAAGTTTTTCTGATCTATTTTTTTGGAGAACTATTAGAGGAGACAAGAAAACTTCTCTCTAATAATTTTTTAGCTGCTCTAAAAAATACTCTTTTTTTAGATCAATTTTTTGGGAAACTTTTAAAAATACTCTTAGGGAGCGGTGCTAATTGTCAAGCGATGACATCTACGAGTAGTTCAACTTCAAACAATTTCATCGCTTGCACCAATGGAATTATTGGTTTTGCGGATGCAAAAAGGCCAGCGCATAAGCATACGAGTGCTTGTGAGAGTGATAAAAGCGGAGTGCGTGCAACCGAACAACTTTCCTTCGTGGCCGGCTGTATATACACATGAACCAAACAAACTAATATTATTGCAGCTGAATAGCCGCGAGAGCCTGCACCGCTGGTAAGCGAGGCCACGCTGGAAAGAAAACCAATCATGTGTCTCAAAGAGTTTTAAGAGTTTAATCTGAAAAAATCAACTTCAACAGATCTACTATCTAGGTTCCCACATTTTAGGAGAGTTTTAAAATTTTTTCACTAAACTCTCAAGTTTTGGAGCCCTCTTTTCTTCCTTTTAAATAAGGGCTGCCAGTAAGACCCTCTCTCTCTCTCTGAGTCGATGACTGAGGAAAAATCATGTCGCACAACGAAGGTGGCATGGCCGAGTTCTCCGCCCTTGCTGCCCTGCTGCCTCCACCACTACGGTAAACAGGTGCTTTGCCGTGTGCTCACGACATACGATAAAGTAGAAAATATCAACGGCAAAGACTTTATGGTGAATTACACACGACATAGCCCGCATGACAAAAATACGGTTGGCAAAGCCTTTGTTACGTGCTGAACATATGACACATGGCAAAGGGTTTTTTTGCCGTGTGTCTGGTCTTCGCCTTGTGTATTTATCATGACACACCGTATACCACCCTTTTGTCGTGTGCTTGTAAAAAGACATATGACAAATGCCTTGGCACACGACAAACTTGCCGTTTTCCATAATGCACGCTGAGCTGCCCTACGATGCGCACGACCCTCCTCTCTCCTCTCCCACGCATGATAAGCCGAACACGCCCTCTCTTTGATGCGCCCGCCAGAGGCCCGTTGTCATCCACCACCGTTAGAAGTAGTGTCAGCCAGGCTTTATCTAGGGCCGCCGAGCTCGAGCGGGGCGGCTTGATCGGGCGTGGGTGGAGTAGCACTCCCAACCGCCTCATTCCCTCGCATAGAGCTGTTGAGCCCTCGCCTAGTCCAGATCTATGGCCGATCAGGCTGCGCCGCCTGGACCAATCTTGTCGTCTCTCTGAAAAGTAATGGTGTCGTGTTGACCTCACCGCGGTCGTATCCGTAGGAGTTGGTTTGTACCACTGACCAGAAGGCTCCATGCTCCATGCATCAGAACCACAACTAGAGCTAGATTTTAAGTAACAATACTAGAGCTGAAAACAAAATTTAGACTCTAAAAAGAGGATATAGATCTCACAGTAAGGGGCTCCATTTAAGAATGCTGCTAGAGATGCTCTTAGAGCAGGGCTTATAGTTTCGTCGGCAGCGGGCGTTTCATGATGAACAGTGGTGGTAGGCTCTGCAGCTATTTAATGTCCTATGCAATACGTGGATAGGTTTGAGAGGTGAAGCATTCGCTAGCTCATAGAGAAATGTGATTTCACCCGTTCCTATCGGCAACTAGCGAGTCGCTCGCTCCTCTCTCTCTCCTGCTTTCTCTCTCTGCCACATAGGATTTCGTCAGTTATGAGCCTTCTATAATACTTGCTCTTACCAATGACAACAACAAAGTCCGATAAACAGCGTCCGTACTCTCTTAGAGTTTTTCCCAGTAAATTTAATATTGTCCAGATTCCGGATTAGTTTCGGCTCTCCGCCCTTTGTATATATAGAACGAAACGACGTGGTATTTTTCTCCCCGGTCGAGTTCCAATTCCAAAACGAGTCGCGGAAAGGGACCCATGATGACCTCGCCGGAGACGGAACCGGTCGCGAAGAGCCTCAGCAGCGCCACGACACTGGTGGGCCTCGCCGACGATCTCATCGCGGATATCCTCCTCCGCCTGCCCACCCTCGCCGACGTCGGGCGAGCCGCCACCATCTGCCGGACCTTCCGTCGCGTCATTGCCGACCGATCCTTCCGCCGCCGCCTCCGCTCCATTCACCGACCGCACTTCCTCGGCTTCTTTGACAGCGGCGAGTTCTACCCCGCCGAGGCGCCCTACCCATCAGCGCCCTATGCTCGCGCATTCACGCAGGCCGCCGACTTATCCTTCTCCTTCGTCCCTCTCCCCTACCGCTGGTGCACCATCCGGCACTGGCACATCATGGACTTTCGCGACGGCCGCGCCCTCCTGAAGCTGGTGAGCAGAGAGTACGTGGTTGCGGACCCGGTGTCTCGCAAATTCGTGCTGCTCCCTCCGTTACCCGTGCAGGAACGGCGCCGCCAGCATCTCCAACCGTTACCTCGTTCCGGCCAACGATGACGAGGATGGCACGACATCTTTTAGAGTCATGTGCATCGACAAGTGCAGAGATCAACTGGTGGCCTTCGTCTTCTCATGGCCCAATGGAGGGTGGCGAGCCTTCCCGAGCGCTTGTTGCGACGCCTCCATCCTCAACCTCGATGAGAGAGAAATCGGCCAGAAGCTTTTCTGGCGCTACTTGCGAGCGGCTGCATCTACTGGGTGTTGTACTGGACGGAAAAGTTTCTTGTTCTTGACACCAGCAGGATGGAATTCTCCCTCGCTGATGTCCATCCTACCACCCGCTATTTTGAGCTTGGTTCCAACGCCATTGCTGAGTCGGCGGATGGGCCGGATGGCAGCGCTGAGATGATTTTTATTCGACCAAACTATGTCCGGCGCCACGAACCTGGTGACTTTTTATTCTTCTACCAGGCGAGGCAATGTTGGAGGCGCCAACGCGTGGGAGCCAATGAAGAAAGTCCAAGTCCAGTTGCCTTTGGGCTATACTTATTTTGACATCTGTGGTGCAACCGAGAGGTATTTGCTCCTACTAGGGAGGATGATGAGGCCTGACAGGACGTTGCTTGTTACAAATCCTGATGAGAAACTGAAGGAGTATTTTTTGCTTCAACTCGAGACGATGCAGTTCGATAAGGTTTGCGTGTTGGAACACCGCACTCATGCTGCCAATATGTATCTTGGCTTCCCACCTTCATTGTCACTTCCAAGTCTATGATGTCGTAAGCTTGTTGTGTCAACTACTCATTCGTACTTACAGAAATATTGATTTTTGTATATGACTGTAATCGTGTCATGTAATATAATTCTGTTAAGAAAATGTGATGTTATGTGTCAAAGAAACCCTTATATAACTCGACTGCTAATGTTAACGAGATTAGAATTCAGTAGAGAACGCCCAAAGATAATACGTTAACGAGATCTTTTAGGCGCCTCTGGCTTCCAGCCTTGACCATGTCAGAGTTTGGCCTGTTAACGATGGTACAGAGAACATTTCTGTCATGTGGTATTTTGTACTCTCTTCATTTCAAAATTGTTGTCACTATTAATTTTTTTGTTATATTTGATCATTCATCTTATTTAAAAAATTTCAAAAAATATTATGTATTTTATTTTCTCATGATTTATTATATTATTAGATATAATTTAAATATAACTTATGACTTTTCATATTGAAAAATATTTTGAATAAGACGAATGATCAAAGTTAACAAAAAAAATCAATGACGATAATAATTTTGGGGGACATATGTATCCGGAATACCTAACCACTCGGCTATATGGCCGAGTGGGCCGGGGGCTCGATTATGAAGTATTAACGAATTTGGTCCAGGAGATATTTATTTAGATATTTGTTTGAGTAAGCAGCAAGTTAGGTTAGCAAATATGATAGAAAGATAGGATTTGTTGTAACCGAATAAAAGATTGCCATATAAACCGCTGCCCTTCGGATATATAAGGAGGGCAGGGGGTCTTCGGCTAGACAGAGACTCGTATTGGAACCCTAATTCCAGTGCGAACCCTAGCAATACAGAAACACCAAACAAGACGTAGGGTTGTTATCCTCCGGGAGGCCCGAACCTGTATAAATCCTGTATCTTGTGTCCATTGATCTTTCATACTCATACGCATACCTAAATCTACTATCGAGAATATCTCTCGACAGTTGGCGTGCTAGGAAGGGGAGGCGTTGAGTCCAATTCCCTTGAAATCGATGGCTTTCGTCGACGTCAAGTTTCGCCCGGGAGACAAGATCTGCTTTGGCACCGTCAGCTTTGTGGCTAATCAGAGTGGGGACCTCGTCAAGCAAGATCCGATGACCCTTCCGACGGTCGTCGCGCCCGCAGATCTAGGCGTCAGCAGGGCTTTAACGATCGATCGGACTGACCCGGTCGGCCGGCTCCCGCTCGGACTTAGCAACGCGGCGACGGTTCTTCAGATGGAAACCCTCTCGGACTCCCTCTCAACGTTCCCCACAATGAGCCGATCGACAATCTTGGCCGATTCAGATCTAACTGCGGTTGATCTTCCGGCTTTTCATACGGATCAGTCGGATGAAGATCCCAATTTTTTCTATGCGTGAAGACTAGTAGCAATGATCGGCCTCGAAAACGAGTCAGTCTTAGACTTGATTGAAGGGCCGAGTGATTCAGAAAGTTGCTCGTCAGATTATCATGAGGTGTTTATGGTAGCACCAGCCACCCAAGGAGGCATTGATGGAGAAACATCGACGGCAGCTGCCGCATGAGCAAACATGCAACACCAGGACATACAGGAAACTGATCCTGAAGACGACGAACCAAATGCCACCACTCCCCCACTCTGACGACCAGATGCTCGGCAGGGGTCCCGAGTCGTGCAGAACCTGGACATGGGCGATGTCACCTTAAAACTTGATGGTGGAGACATCTTCAAAACCCCACAGCATAACATCACGGCTACGGCGGCCCTTTTGAGCTCATTAGAGCCCATGCTCCAGGTCACCCCAGAGTTGACACCACAGGTCAACAAGTTCAAGGCACACATCGAGGCCGTGGCTGTGCTGTTGATGCATGTGGCGCGATCAACACCTACCAAGACGGCATCTAGGGCCGCTAGTTTGGTGCCTAGCCAAGAAAGAAGGGACCAACAACGTACCAACTGACATGCAACCCCGCCGACCGCACCACGGCGATGCCCCATCGCAGACTACCATGATTGGCATCCGGACGCCATCCTACGCAGTGGTATACCGCCATGCGACGCCCGGGTTCGGTTGGAATGCAGGTATTCGGGCCTTCACTCAAGAATTACGAACAGTCAGTTGTCCAGCCGGTTTCAAACCAGTCGGCATCGAGAAATATGATGGCAAGACGGACCCGCGTGACTGGCTTCACGTATATGCAACGGCCATCTAGGCACTCGGCGGAGATAGCTTCGTCATGGCCAATTATCTGCATGTATGTCTGGCCCCAGCAGCCAGAACTTGGCTCACCAACCTGCCCGACAACTCCATCAGTTCCTGGGCAGAGCTATGTAGGCAATTCACCACTAACTTTCAGGCTATATTTGATAGGCCGAGGAATCACTGGGAACTCCCCAGGATCAAGCAGCGGGACCGAGAGCCATTGCAAGAATACATCCAGCGCTTCTGCCGAGTGAAAAATACCGTCCCTAATATCTCAGATGCTCAAGTTGTCACTGCCTTCTAGGGCGGACTCCGGGACGATGACTTGATCAAGAAGATCAAAAAACTAGATGCCGCTGGAGGTTTGTCGGCCAAGGAGCTCTTCACCATGGCTGATAAGTACACGGCTGACAACTCGGCTCTCTTCTAGGTCCGCCAGTACAAGGATAAGGCCCCCCAGAACCGCAATCAGTCGAGCCCGTCCAACTACAGCAAGGACGATGACAGGAAGCGCAAGCAAGACCAAACGATGGCCAACACGGAGCGCCCGAATCGGAAAAAACAATTCACTCAGGATGACTTCGACAAAATGCTCGACGACCCTTGTCTATTGCATGATGCGGCGCACAAGGCCAGGGAATGCTTCAAGCTGAAGAATTTCACACATCATGCTCTGAAAGTCTGCAAGGACCACCCCTAGATTCCCAAGAGCGACAGAAAGGACTCGGATAAGGACAACCAAGCTGAGGATAAGGAGGAATTCCAAGGTCTCGAGCACGAGGTCAACTATATCTGTGGTAGGTCCACGGTAGATTCAAAGCGCCAACAGAAGATCCTATACAGAGAGGTCCATTCGGTCTCACCAGTGGTACCTCACTACCTACATTGGTCTGAGGTTCCAATTACTTTTGATCGGTCGGACCACCTGGATCATAAACCCAGACCCGGGAAATACCCCTTAGAACTAACACCGACTGTTAACCGAGTTTGGTTAAATAGGGTACTAGTGGATGGCGGCAGCAGTCTGGACATCCTATTTGTGAAGACCTTCAAGGAGCTCGGCATACCTTTGATCGACCTCAAACCAAGCCGATCGCCGTTTCACGGGGTGGTCCCTGGCATGTAGACAGTTCCCCTAGGGCAAATCACTCTGCCAGTGATGTTCTGCACTCGGGAGAACTACAGGACGGAGCGCATTACCTTTGAGGTTGCGGACCTAGACTCCACATACCATGCCATCATTGGGTGACAAGCCATCGCCAAGTTCATGGCCATACCTTATTACCCGTACATGATGATGAAGCTACCGGGGCCAAACGGAGTCATTTCACTTCGTTCGGATGTTCAAACCTCCTATGACTGTGACAATAGTAGTTGTGAGTTGACAAAAGAAGGTGGCAGCATTAGAGCTAGCCGAATTGAAGGTAGAGATCACAAAGGCAGAGGAGGCCATGCTTGACTCGCCTCCCAAGAAGACACTGATGACCATGGTGCAGGCATAAGCCGTGGAGTCAAAGAAGATCCCTCTAGATGACAATGATGTAACCAAGACCACCAATGTTGGGGTCAATTTAGGTGATAAATAGGAAAGCGTACTCATCATTTTTCTTTGAAATAATAAAGACATATTTGCATGGAAACCCTATGATATGTTCGAGACAATGCTAAGCCTGTGAGGATGCGACTTAGTGTAGGACCGAAAGGACGCGATTAGAAATGAAATCGACCGATCATTGGCAGCCGGTTTTATCAAAGAGGGTTTTCACCCCGACTGGTTAGCCAACCCGGTCCTGGTGAGAAAGAAAAACAAAGAGTGGCGGATGTGTGTGGATTATACTGGCCTTAACCATGCCTGCCCTAAAGATCAATTCACCCTCCCGCGCATAGATCAGGTGGTCGATTCAACTGCTGGATGCGCCTTGTTGTGCTTCTTAGATGCCTATTCAGGGTACCATCAGATTCCCTTAAACGAGTCTGACCAGCTCAAAACTTCGTTCATCATGCCATTCGAGGCTTTTTGTTACACATCAATGCCTTTCAGGTTAAAAAACGCTGGTGCCACCTACCAGTGAACCATGCAGTGGTGCCTGGATAGCCAGATAGGGAGAAATGTAGAGGCTTACGTTGATGATGTGGTAGTCAAAAGCCGACTCTCCTCCCACATGATATCAGACTTGGACGAGACATTCGGCAATCTTCGCAAGTACAACATGAAGCTCTGTCCCGAGAAATGCGTTTTTGGCGTCCCGTCGGGAAAATTACTCGGCGTTCTGATCTCACATCGAGGGATCAAAGCAAATCCGGAAAAGGTAAACGCCATATTACGGATGGAACCCCCGCATTCACAAAAGGACATTGAGAAGCTAACCGGCTGCATGGCAGCACTCAATCGGTTCGTGTCACGACTCGGCATCCGAGGACTACCTTTCTTCCGGCTACTCAAGTAGCAAGATTCATTCGTTTGGAATGATGAAGCACAGAAGGCTTTGGAGGAATTTAAGGCCTACATTTGTGGCCCATTGGTGCTAACTCCCCCAGAACCAAAGGAACCTTTGCAGTTGTACATCTCCGCAACCATACACGTTGTCAGCACGGTACTGGCGGTGGAGCGGGCGGAAGATGGCAAGGCTCAAAAGGTGCAGCGGCTGGTTTATTTCATCAGCGAGGTCCTATCAGATTCTAAGGTATTATACTTTTAGCTTCAGAATTTAGTTTATGCGTTACTGATGACATCTCGGAAGCTGAAGCACTACTTTGAGGACCACCCAGTCGAGGTCTATAATCATTCGGGCTGGGTGAACTGCTTCACAACCGAGAAGCAACAGGAAAAATAGCCAAGTGGGCCATTGAGCTTGGGTCATATGACATCACCTTCAAACCTCACGATGCGATCAAAGGGCAGGCATTATCTGATTTCGTCGCCGAGTGGACAGAATCCGGACTGCCGCCCACACCACGAGAACTAAGCTATTGGACAATGACGTTTGACGATTCCCTACAACTGGAGGGAGCCAGAGCAAGGGTCGTATTGACATCACCAGATAGGGTCAAGTTGTGATATGTCCTCTGAATGCATTTCCGAGCGTCTAACAACGCAGCGGAGTATGAAGCTTTGTTGCACGGACTTCGAACAACCATGTCACCCGGCATCCAACGGATAAGCGTCTCAGGCGACTTGGTGCTAGTGATCAACCAAGTAACAAAGGAATAGTGTTGTTCTCATGAGAGTATAACAGCATACTGCACTGAAGTTCGGAAGGTAGAAGACAAGTTTGATGACATCGAGTATAAACATGTCCTTCGAAAGTATAACGAAGAGGCGGATGAGCTGGCCAAACTTAGGCCTTGCAGATGTAACATACCTGATGGAGTATTCCTCGATGATTTACACAAGCCATCTATACTAACCCAGCAGACTGTGGTGCAGTCTATAACAAAGGAAGGAGCAACACTTCAGGTCGCCGTAATCCAAGTAGACTGACGAACTCGCTTCGTCGAGTATTTGGATCACGGAACGCTACCAGCCGATAAAGAAGAAGCCCTCCGGGTCATTCGCAAGTCCAGATCATATTGCACAGTTAGTCGTCTCTTGTACAAGCAAAGTCCATATGGGGTACTAATGAAATGCTTGTCACAAGATTAGGCCATAGCTATATTCGGGGAAATTCACGCTGGCATATGTGGCAATCATGCGGGTCCATCCACGATTGCGGCCAAGGCAATGAGACAGGGATTTTATTGTCCGACTGCTTGTGACGATGCTAAAGATATCGTTTGAAAGTGCGAAAGCTGCTAGTTCTTTGCCCGCTAGATGCACGTACCTGCCAGCGAGCTTCAAAACATTCCCATAACTTGGCCATTTTTGGTATGGGGTCTAGACATTGTTGGACCTTTCATGAAGGCTCAAGGAGGCTTCACTCATCTATTTGTGGTAGTGGACAAATTTTCTAAATGGATTGAAGCCAAACCAGTCGGCAAAATCTCGGTGAAGAAGGCAGTCAAGTTTATGACTGAAATAGTCACTCGGTTCGGTGCCCCGCATAAGATCATCACTGATAACGGTAGTCAATTCACGGCACAAGAGTTTAAAGATTTTGCAACTCGGGTGGGCTTTAAGATCAGCTATGCTTCGGCTGCCTATCCGCAAAGTAACGACCAGGTCGAGAGGGCAAACGACCTCTTGCTCTCTAGAATTAAGCCTTGTATATTTGATAGAGTAGAAAAGTATGCTCGACATTGGGTTCGAGAGTTACCATCAGTCTTGTGGGGTCTTCGAACCAATGTTAGTCGAGCCACGGGACACTCGCCATTTTCGTTGGTCTACGGTTTTGAAGCTATGTTGCCAATCAAAGTGTTATTCGCTTCCCCACGCGTGGTTGCATATCAGGAAAATATTTCTAATAGCCATCAGTGTGATGACCTATTATTATTAGAAGAAAAACGAGACGCCACTTTGATTAGATCGGCGAAATATCAGCAAAGCCTTAGGCGTTATCATGATAAAAATGTTCGGTCACGAGGTTTTTTAGTTGGTGACTTAGAGTGCGTTTGGTAGCTCAGCTAGTCTCGGCTATAGCTCAGCTAGGCAAACTAGCCGCTGCCAGCTGCGGCAAGTTTGCTGGTATTGAGCTTAGCTAATTATTTGGTAGTGGTGGCTAGTTTGCTAAGCTAGTTTTTACCTGTTAGGCTAACAAATAAAATATATATTATAATTTTGTCTCTACTATGACAATATAACTTGATGAAGTTAAAATATTTCTATATATTGAACTGCCATCGAATTATATTAGCATATAAGATAATAGAAAATTTGAAACTGCAAACAACCTCTTATATTCAATAACAAATCAAGTAAATACATTGCACGTGTATTTTTCTTCTCTACTTCAATCAAAAGGATTAAAAAACTTGTGCAAAATGTAAGCATAAAGGACATGGTTATTCAGCCTTATTTCCTATTTAAATCTAGCTTAAAAAAAGTACTTATTACAAAACTCAAACTGATAAAGATTCACATCATACATGGGTAGGTTCGAGAAACCCATCCATGAACGTATTGCTTGATGACTTCTAATGGTCTTCCCTTCAACATGCCAGCCGTCTTTTCATTATCAGCTAAAAAGGTTTGCAACTCGAGTCTCACATATATTGGATACTCTTCCATGGAGTCAATTATCTTGAACAATGCTTCATTTGGATGTGTTGCATGAGTAAAGCGCATAGTGTCATTCATATCACGCAAAACACATGTTACTTCTTTAATCGCACCGTCATCCCGCTTGACCCTCTTCCCTTTATCAACATTGCCAGTAGGACGCTTGGTGTCAGAGCTTCCTGCACCATTTTCCTCTTGACCTTGGTCAGGAAGGCAATCTGAATCATATTGCAAACTAGGATCACAGTTGTTTGCCTTCTTGTCACCAATTAAATCTTCATCCTGGGTGCTTGGATGGTCATATGGTGTCTGAAGAATAGTGAACTCCCCAGTTGCATGCTTGTCTTGAAATATGAATTCCATTTCATCATACCAACGAATGGGGACATTAATAAATTTTGCCCTTGGGTCCTTTGCCTGTATAATTTCAACATAAATTTTGTTGTATACAATATGAATCCATGACAAAATAAATAAATAGAGACAAGTACTTACATTAGCCATCCGGACGACCTCTGTCTCATCATATAATATCTTTTTCTCGACATCATCGAAGTTCGCTCCACTTAAATTCTTTGCTTGAAGAATAACCTTCCATTGAGCTTTCAGCTTATGAACCTTGTGGTAAACTTGTCTCTGTGTGAAGTTAGTTTGATATTTGCCATTGATCTGTTGTGCACACTGCTCATGATGAGACTCACGAAAAATCATATGTTTTCCCTCGGCTTGTATCTTTTCTTTGTAGTACTGCAGCATCTCCTCCACAATCTGAGGCTGCCATACAACATTGTTTTCCATGTCCCTATATTTGATAACACTCAACAGAGTTTAGAAAATTAACAGCAACAATCAAGTAGAACCAGATGTATAGCTAATGCAAAATAAACTAAGTTTAAACTCAAGAAAATCTGGATTACAATTAGTTGATGCATAAGGTTTACTAAACAAGAAAAATGATACATGCATAGGATCAACAACACGAATCAACCATGCCTAACATTGTGCCTATTTCTCCACATACTAGCAGCCATGACATCTCTGTCCCGTAATACTTCTCTTTGTTCCTCACGTAAATCCCGTTGAACACGACCAGCAGATCTAGGATAGTTATCAGTCCAACTTTGTTTACTATACACTAACTCATCAGGCCCACCATTTTGTAAGATCCAATTGTGAAGTATGCAACATGCTATGACAACTCGTACTTGTGAAGGGAAGGGATAATACGGTCTTGTTGTTAGAACTTTAAAGCGATTTTTTAAAGTTCCAAATGCTCTCTCAACAGTAGTACGGAGGGAGGAATGCCTCAGGTTGAATAACTCATTTGGTGTCCGGGCTCTATTACCCCTCCATTCACGTAAATGGTACCGAGTTTGGCGAAAAGGAGGTAGAAATCCTCTCCTTGCTACATAACCAGCATCTACGAGGTAGTATTTACCTAACAGGGGTACTGTTAGCATAATGTTTTTTGAATATTTATCTAATAGAACACTATGATAGAGACAAACCTTGTGGGACTCGGAGACCATTTGGATGCTCAAGTGAATGTCTTAGTACGGTGGAATCATGTGCCGATCCCTCCCAACCAGCACTTACATAAGTGAACATCAAATCGAAATCGACTGCAGCTAGTACATTTTGGGTAGGAAACGGTTTCCTACCACGAAATTTGTCTACAATTCGAGATGGAACATTGCATGGAACATGGGTACCATCAATAGTGCCAATGCAGTCCTAATCATCCAGTAACAAAGCAAATGAATACAAGCTAATGTATTAAAAATATGATTTTCTTAATGAAACGAGACTATAACATAGCGTACCTTAAAATAGGGATCAAATCTTGAGTTGCCTAGAATTTTTGATGGTTTGTCAAGGGAGCGATGCCTAAGCAACTCTGGTCCAAGTTGTCCAATTGCATATAGCACTTCCTTAAAGTATCGACTAACAGTTTCACCAGACCTTGTGAAATGGAAACTAATCTCGGCATTTTTTTTATGATGCCCAACAGTAGTGAGAAACATGGCAACCTGTTCCTCAACAGTACAATGCCAGGTATCTCTAAGTGCTCCCATGTTACGTAATTTAAGACATAGTTTAAAGAACACCGACTTCCCCATGCGCAGTTCTGTGATACAATGTTTCTCTTCACCATAGTAAAGTTTCTGTAGATATTTCATACGATCTTTGTTCCTCTCTAATAGTGAGTACCTTATAGGGTCATTGGTATTATCAAGATATACGACCAATGTCCAATACGCCACTACAAATGCACTGAAGAATGCGATCTTTCTATTAACCAGTTCATTATGGTCCATCTATAATCAACGGCAGAAGGAATTGAGTGTTACACAAAAAAATATTGTAGCAGTATGCTCACATCAAAATGCAATTGTAGACAAAGAAAATAAATGACAATATATCACACATGTGTAATGAGTAGAGTTGCATCGAGTGCTAAATCTATGAAACGATACATGGGCATCTACTATGATTAACCTTTAAAAAAATCACATAACAATGGGTAGCAGCCAAATCAGAAATTAGATCACGCTCACAGCCTCACGCATGTTATAGATAATTAACAAGAAACAATTAATTAAATAAAGAAGAGATAGGGACATATATGATAAACAATTAATAGATGGTGCTTTTGAGATGGGGATCGCTAGCGTACCTTTTGGCTGGAGGAACGCAGAAATCCGTCAGCTTCTACGGTCGTCGGAGTGCTCTCTGATCCAAATCCTTCAACTACTGCTACTTCCGAGTTCAATCTGCGCACAAATTAGCTAGATGCTGAGGAGCGGAAGGATTTTGACCAAATCAGATTTCGGCTGATGGGAAAACAGACCTGGTAGGTTATCTGATGCTCCTCTTGCGGTGGATTTTTGAAGGCTCAGCACTTGTTCCATTTATAGAGGTGTGCCAGACGAGATTGGCTAAAGGAGCCGGAGGGAGCGGGCAGCGTGGAGAGAGAAGCCGGAGGAAGAGGACGCCATGGAGAGCGAAGCCGTAGGAAGAGGATAGTGTGGAGAGCGAGAAAATGGCAGTCGTTAGAAAAAATCTGTTCGCACCTGCGATTTAACCGTCGAGAGCGAGCCGATTCGGCTCTCTCGCGGAAGCGATCTTTTCCTGGCCCCGTCAGGTGAGATAGCCTAGTTAAGTTTGGATTTTTTTAAGGGATCCAAATGCCCATCCTAGCCTGGCAAGGCTAGAATTTTTCTCGCCTGGGATCCAAACGCACCCTTAGTCTTGAAGCAAGTTCAGTCGACGGTTGGCAAACACAAGCTGTAGCCTCCATGGAAAGGACCTTTTATAGTAAAGGAGATCACTCGGCCAGACGCATACCGAGTGATGCGCGAGGATGGGTTGGACCTTTAAAGTTCATGGAACATATCTCAACTATGTCATTTCTATGCTTAGTTTTCATAGTTTATTGTAATTTATAGATTTGGTATTTTTTTAATACAATTCATATATCTATCATGGTCATGATAATTTGTCATACAATTTATGATTTCTGTGAATTGATTGATGATATTGTTCAAATCATGACTCAAATAATGATACTTGGTATCACCGTAACTCATACATGTTGACCAAGCGGGTTTCTTAGTCCCCAGGATTCATGTCGTCTGTTGAGGACCAAGACAACTCTCCCGATTCACATATGCTTGACCGAGTGAGTTCTTAGTCTTCATGGTTCATATCAGTTATTGAGAGCGTTGTTTAGAGGGCTGACATGAGTTGTGTATTGGTTGTGAATGTTTAACACGAGTTCATACAATACATAAACGAAGCAGCGCGACCCAAGAATTCAGCACACGACTGGTGTTGGATCTAGATCCTAGTGGTCTACTAAATTTGATTTTACTACACCATTGGCAGTGAAACATAGTATCAGTATAGATATTACAAGCCCTTATGCCTTCGGTAAGGGATTAATTCTATCTGGTCAGTTAGAACACGAGCAGTCTTTTGTGCCTCGGCTACAAGAGATTCGCATTGTTCATCTGATAGGTCTTCATGGAAGCCTTCAGCAATCACATCCATATCTATGTTGGAAATGTGAGATTTTGCAATAGCCAGCACTTGAGCGCCGGCTAGTTCTGCAACATGACGCGCATGTTCTTTCACTCGGCCCTAGGCTTCTTGTAACCAGGTCAGCAGATCTCGACACTGCGGTGGGTTTTCGTCAAGCAGAATGTATGGGGCGACCGTCTCTGCGTCTTTCTGCATAGCTGCAAGAGACCAGCGAAGGTTCTCGTCACCCTCAATAAATTTCTTTTGCAAAAGCTCGTAGGCCCGTTTTGATCCTACAGAAGCACAATAATCACATATTCCCACGCAAATACGAACTGAGCTACACAGGTACTATTGGAACAAAGTTTACCTCTTAGTAGTTTTTCAGCATACGATTTTTTGGCTTCAAGCGTAGCTGCCTTTGT
The DNA here is from genome assembly GCA_032690845.1 of Eleusine coracana subsp. coracana. Classification (NCBI taxonomy): domain Eukaryota; kingdom Viridiplantae; phylum Streptophyta; class Magnoliopsida; order Poales; family Poaceae; genus Eleusine; species Eleusine coracana. The sequence goes on from CM064430.1 coordinate 51,479,750, forward strand.
CTTGTAATCTTTCTTGAGTTTCTCAACTTCTTTGTAAGAAATTTTGATCTTGTTTAGCTCATTTACAGCTTTTTTGAAAATGCCTTCAGCTTTAAACAACTCGATCTCCAGCTTCGTATTTCTTTCTCTTTGAGTTTTTATTGTCTCTTTAGCCTCTATCATTTAGGAATAGTCAATCGATAGTAAGGTTTTCATGTACCCAAGTGTATCAGTTTATACCTTCCGCTCTCTCTTTCCAGTGAGCTTGGGATTCTTGCATGGTTTTGAAGCCATCCTTTAGCTTTTCGAAATTATTTTTGGTCTCTTCCAAAGTCTGGAGTTGCTTTTTCAAGCCTTGATTTTTGTTCTTCAAAGCATCGATAGCCAGGGAAGATGACTCCAATTCCTTTACACGGTTTTGTAATTTTGCAATCGTTGTGGCCGACTTTGCGTCTTCTTTGCGCTTCATCATCAGCTCTTGCGATACCTCTCTAAGGGGGAGGTCAAATAATCGTGGCCATAGTTGTATGAAATTAACAGTTTTCATACCTTGTAGCTTAAACTGAAGTTCATCCACCCGGAACGAACGGGTTTTTAGCTCAATTGTTAGGCGTCCGACTTCAAGCCTCTCCTTGGCGAGTTGGTCTTCTAGGTCCACCGCCTTTGCACAGTGCCTTTTAACAAGCTGCAACAGCTTGCTCTTGCTAGCCATATGGATTTCAAGGCCTGCAAAAAGCCTAGGATGAAGATGTGTTGGTCGGCAAGTACATCTAGTTTTTTCACAAAAGGGAGAGTATACCTAAAACGAGTGAAAAGCCTTTTCGGTGTAATCCTCGAAGGTCTTCAACTCGGCTTGTTCGGTGGACTCGTCAAACCCTGCAATTGTGAATTTGCCGACATGGTATATAGATCTGGCAAGCGGGCTTTCTTCTGTTACGCCCTCTTTCACCACTCGGTGGATGGGAGTCGGCATGATGTTTGCTTCAGGACCAATGGGATATTCGTATGTAGGTTCTGGCATCCTTTCAAAAACCAAAGAAGGCTCTTCTGGTTCGGCCGATGCACGAGTAGCAGCAGCTGCAACCATTTTAGGAACATTTAGATCCGGTACAGTGGGGATCTTAGAATGGCTGGTCTCCAGTTGAGTAGATTTTGGTGGAGTCTTCGAATCACTCGACTTCTTTGCCAAGTGATCTGAGGCATCATCCTTGGATGTCTTGTCCTTCGAAGCGGCCTGATCCTTTTCAAGAATCGAGCTATGTGGCGGGGGGTCATGAGATGATATAGTCTTTCACGACCTATCAAGCAAATAAAGGTCAGACGAACAACCAATGGGTAACTAAGAATCATGCTATCTTGATTCGCTTACCTTGGGCGACATTTAAACTTTATGTCTGACACTTTCGGTGGGGGGCTAGTTGGCCTCGGTTTCTCCGTTGTGCGAGTGGTCTCTTCAGTTGCGCCTTTATTGCTTGTTTGTCCACTCGGACGGTCTTGTTCTTTCGCTGGCTCTGACCTATGGTCTTCTTTCATGGCTCGCCGAGTTGTTGAAGTTTTTTCTGAAGCCTTTTTCTTTGCTTCTTCTTAAAGTCTAGTTGTCCTTTCAGCCATAGATTATTCTTTGTCATAGTCTTCAATTTGTGCTTTATGGCGCTTGGGGATTGATGGACGAATGGGCGATTTTTCTCGAGGTGCCAGAGGCAATGGTGGGTTGGAATAATAGACATCAAGATTCTGCAATATGCATGATATATTAATCGTTCGTCGAGGATAAAGAATGTCGTATCAATTTTAGAAGTTAAGCATGGACAACTTACTGAATTCCTGTCAGTTTTGGAATGATGTCCATTTCTAGCGTTCCCTGGAGACCAATTAAGCAGCGAGGAAAATATATTCTCTAGACACAGAGTTAACTCCCTTTCTGATAGTTCCTCCGACACCTCCATGGTGGATCTGAATGCATTTGGAATTTCCATCTAGGGATATGGTGCTTTTTGATAGGTTGCACTCGATGATATATGAAGCTCGTGACAACATCAACACCACTGTAACATTTGGACTTCAGAAATGCAATCTGGTCCAATATGGCATCAACCTGGGACTTCTTGTCGGGAGTTGCCTTTGCTGACCATTCGGGTCGTAGTGTGGGGGCTTCAGCTATGGTCTGTGACAGAGGCGGAGCATGGTTTCCATGGTAAAACCAATCCATATGTCAACTTTTGTTTGTTGAGGGAAGAGGCACCTCAATATATTTGGATTTATTTCTAAACTGGAATCCAGCCCCAACTATCATACTGTTGCTGTTTGATTTCAACACAAACAACTCCTTGAAAGTATCAAAATAGGGATGAATTCCCAAAAACACCTCACACAGATGGATAAAGATGGCAATATGCTAGATGGAATTTGGATTCAAATTGATGAGGTTTATGCCATAGAAAAAAAGCAGGCCTCAAAAGTAGTCGTAACAGGGAATCCCAAACCCATAGTAGGAAAATGAGGAAAAAACAATGATTTGATCTACTCGAGGTTATGGAAATATCTGACCTATGGCTTCGATCCACCCTCCGGTTTGTTGGTCCTGGAGTACTCCATCAATCACCATCCTGTTGATCTTCTCCGCATCCATGGCCGAAGGAGGAAATTCCTTGATTGCAGCGGGAATGTCGAAGGCTGTTTCTTCCTCGCCTTTTTCTGGAGAAGATTGCTTCTTGGATTGGGCCTTGGTGCTTTGACAAGTGCATTTTGGCGCCATCACAGCTGGTTTTTTTTGGAGGGAGAGCAATTGCGCAGAGCTTTTGTGTGGAAATGGTGGCTCGAGATCTAGGGTTTGGGCATGCGAGATGGCGACGGCTACGAAATGAAGAAGATGGGGTGCGACTGTTTCAGAGGCACTTATATAAGTAAGGGTTAACCTAATGGGTTCTGTTTAGTAATGGGTTTTCATGGCCCGTTAGTCCAGTCCCGTGTACCATCAGATGCATTTATTATGCCTTCCGATCGTAGTTTCATTGTTGATCTTAGAAGCTGTAAGTTTTGATATTGGTGACAAATCACTCGGATTGTTATAGCATCAATCTTGGAGGCTAAAAATTTTGTAATTTGTGTCAAATCACTCGGATTGTCACGACTTTAATCTTGGAGGTTGTAGCTTTCGAAATTTATAACAAATCATTCGAAATGTTACAACATCAGTCTTGTAGGTTGTAACTTTTGAGATTTTTGATAAATCACTCGGATTATTTCAGCACCAATCTTGAGGGCTATATATTTTAGAATATGTGTTAAATTACTCGAATTGAAACATCACCAATCTTGGGGGCTGTAGTAATTGAATTTCGTGATAAATCACTCGGACAGAGGTGGCACCAATACTGGGGCCGTAGTTTTTAAATTGGTGATGCATCACTTGGCTTATGATGGCAATTTATCTGAAGGCTGTATAATCGAGCTTCGCGATTTATTTATGAGAAGTGGAAGACTCAGATATTTTTACTGTGGTTAAGCTCATAAGATATTTTATTTAAAAATACCTTTTGAGCCGGGGGCTATGATTGGTTCTGGATATTTGATATTTATTAAAATTCAAGAACTCACAAGACGCTTCGGTAAAGACTTAACATCTTCTGAGTTGGGGGCTATACTCATAAAGTATGCCTTTTTCAGGCGTCCATGAAGAAAAGTTATTAATATAGCAAGAGAAGTACTTTCCAATTTTAAAAGATATTGAGATGAATCAGGGCAATATTTAAAGTTGGAAATGTACCCGAGATATCTATCCACTCGGCTATATGGCCGAGTGGACCGGGGGCTCGGTTATGAAGTATTGACGAATTTGGCCCAGGAGATATTTATTTAGATATTTATTTGAGTAAGCAGCAAGCTAGGTTAGCAGATATGATGGATAGATAGGATCTGTTATAACCGAATAAAAGATTATCATATAAACTACTGCTCTTCGAATATATAAGGAGAGCAGGGGATCTTCGGCTAGACAGAGACTCGTATTGAAATCCTAATTCCAGTACGAACCCTAGCAATATAGAAACATCAAACAGAACGTATGGTTGTTATCCTCCGGGAGGCCCAAACCTATATAAACCCTGTGGCAAGGGGATCTTCGGCTAGACAGAGACTCGTATTGAAATCCTAATTCCAGTACGAACCCTAGCAATATAGAAACATCAAACAGAACGTATGGTTGTTATCCTCCGGGAGGCCCAAACCTATATAAACCCTGTGGCAAGGGGTCTTCGGCTAGACAGAGACGTGTATTGGAATCCTAATTCCAGTACGAACCCTAGCAATACAGAAACACCAAACGGGACGTAAGGGTTGTTATCCTCCGGAAGGCTCGAACCTGTATAAACCATGTGTCATGTGTCCATCGATCTTTTATACTCATACGTATATTTAAATCTACTATCAAGAATATCTCTGGACAAATTTTGGAATGGAGAGTAATAGATAGACAGTAGAGTTGCAGTCAAATGTTGCTTGGAAGTATCAGTAGGAATCCAATAATATGTTGCCCTGTAACGGCCTAACGAGTACATGATGGCAAGTTCAGTTGCAGTACACTGTTTTTTTGAACCAACATGTGTGTCAGAATCTGATAAAAAATAGTTGGACTCAGGTTGATGTTCTTGTGTTGTAGGTTGCATAACCGATGAGAGGCTGCTGAGCATTAATCTTTGTTTTTCATAATATTTGTCTTTCTTAATTTCACTTGTTATTATGAATAAAAGATGTGGAACTTCAGTTAAGGAGTATATACAGCATTGTCTCAAAATAGGAAATCAGAGAACAACCTCTGCAACATTATATAATGAAACATCCAACAGAAGTGCAAAACAATACTATTGCACTGTAAAAGGATTATGATAAATAATGGTATTTCTTTGCAAAACAAAATCGATTGATTTGCAACTTAGGATGTCATAGAGCTAGATAAAATGACAATAGGACCAATATTCATAGTACTTTAGAAGGATACGATGTTCGGAAGTAACAGGTGAAACATTGGAAAATGTGAATTCTAATTGTTTTATTTTGATAAATAATAAAGTAATTCGTTGGAGTTGCTGTCCTGATTAGAGTGTCTTTCACATCCTTGGACCGAGTCAGTGAGGAGCAGAGACAACACAGTACAACATTTTAGACTAGATTCTATAAATCATTTAAAAGTGGTGACAAAAGGACCGGGTAATCTATTCATATGGCGTCTGAGATACCGGGTAGTTCCTTATGAAAATGTGTTTTCTTAGATTAATTTTCTCAAAACAACCCTTCCTCATTACAGGATAATCGATGTTTACCGAGTGTCCTCTTCTTTGTCGAGTATTTTTACTTGATTGCTGAGTATTTTTATTTCAGCACTCGGCAAAGAACGTCTTTAGCAAGTGTCGTATAAAAACACTCGGTAAATAAATTCACTCGGCCAAGAACGATTTTGTTGTATTCTAAAAAAATACACTAGGCAAAGAAGAGTCTATCAAGTGTTTTGTTTTGGCATTCGGTAAAATGTTCTTTGCTGAGTATCATAAGGGTTTGCTAAGTGTTTTTTCTTCACATTCTCAAAACTTTTCATACTCTCCACATACAACATATATTACTCCATGTTAAAATTTGGTATCTTTTTTTATTTGTTTGCTATAATAAATTAATGAATTGAATTTTAAGCAATTTTTTGAATAAAGTCAAATTTGAACTAAAAGTGACCCAAATAAAAAAATCAATGATTATAAAATTATATTCATGTTACAGAGTCCAATTTGAGACCTTACCCATAAAATAAAATGAAATTCGACATACCTTGTTTAAGAAATATGACCACACTAATGTGTATCAGAATGATTTTTTAATTCTAAAAAAATCAAATAAAGTTTGAAAATTATGAGATTTGTCATAATGTGATGGTATTATAAGTGGAAGCTACGATAAAAAGTAGAGAAAATTTCACACAAGTTGTTACTATGTTGCTTACAAAATAGAGAATCTCTGAAGAATAATCTTACAATTGAGAATGAGTCGTTAAGATTTGAAGTCATTGATAGTAGAATTTGAATTTTACTTCAAATCATTTTGTATAGGTCATAGATTATATAATTATATCATTTTAAAATTTATTTGATAATTTTAATTTTTTTTAACTACACACAGAAACGAAAATTTGTTTATCAAGTATCTAATTTAGCAATCGACAAAGAAGCTCTTTGTCGAGTGTGCCGAGTGTTTCCCTGGACACTCGGCGAAGAGTGCCACATCATCAATCCAAGCATCTAAAATACTGCTCCCGGATTGCTCCACTCCTCCTCCTTCGGATAAGAGCCCTCTCTCTCTCTCTCTCTCTCTCTCTCTCCCACACATGCCTCCCCCTTCTCTCCGCTCTCTTTCACAACGACACGCGGTAGGAAGGGTGGCATGGCTCCTCTCCCTCCCTCCCTCTCTCCGTCAGGTAGGGCCAAGAGGGGGCATGACTAGGTGAGCTTGGGCGGCACTGTTAGTAGATCTCCTGGTTGGGCCCGACGACCCAACACCCAGATTCGCGCCTTGATCAGGGGCGCCCCAGCCCCTCTCTGGTTGGTGGGCTCCCGTTGCACTGTGCCACATAAATAGAGGGGTGAAGCCGAGGCACGGGACACAAGGTTCACCGCTGCCACTATTCACCCCACATAACCCTAAGCCGATCTAAGTGCTACGGGCGCAGCCATCAACGGGAAGCCGCCGTCACGCCACCGTACACTGCCGCCTCTGCACCGATAGCTCGCCCTCGACGTCATGGTTGGAACCGCCGCCGCCACCGGGACTTCTTTCTCTCCGGCCACCGGATCAACCTCTGCTCCGGCCCTCGCAGGATTGGCTCTAGCACCCCTTCCTCACAACTCAGGTACTCCTCTCCTCTCTCCTCTCCCTTCTAGATCCGCACCAGATTCATACTTGAATGATTAGATCTTACCTAGATTGATGCCTAGATCAAACGGAATCTCACATTGGTACCAGAGCCGCTAGGTTGTCGACTAGGTCTAGATTGAGAAAGAAAAGAGTCGATTTTTTATCAATAAAGAAAAGGATCCCGAAACCCCAAACCCTAACCCTAGGGTTAGGGTTGTAGATCCACAAAGCATAGAGGCGCGCAAAGGGGGTTTACCTGTTTTCCCTCGCCGTCGATGACCGTCGTCGCTTGCCGGCACGGACAAACACCGGGCACCGCCTTCATCGTGACGCCGCCGTGCGTGCGAGGCTCGGAAAAGAGAGGCGCCAATGTCAAGCTGCTCGACGGCGGCGCGCTCCCCGACGGGTGAATGCGCCCGTCGGCGAGGAGCTCGACGGTGGCGTTGGTTTCTTCTTCCTCCGTCTTCCCCTCGGCCGGGAGGCCTCGCCGTCGCTCGCCATCGGAACAGAGAGGAGGAGAAGAGAGGGGAGCAAAGAGATGAAATGAGGGGCTAGGGTTCGGGAGCCAGCGCTCGGCGCTGGTTTTTGTTCGTGCGAGATGCGCGCTCGGCCGTCGATCGCGACGGACGGCCGAGATAGAGGCGGGAGCGGGCGCTCGCTGCTGCGGCTGGGCCGAATAGGCGGCCCAACGATCCGCTGCTAAACCATGGGCAGTTGGCCACTCGTGCCTCAGCCACAGAGGCCGAAAGGCCGCTTTATTGGGCCACTGCGCGTCTGAGCTGGGCCAGGCCACCATTTTCACAAGCACCCATGGGCCGATATGATCGTGCATGTATGGGCGCGCGCGAAGACAGTTTTTTGGCCGACTTTCGGGCCAAAATAAACAGAGCCATGTACAGTAGCATTTATGAATTGTTTTGTCTGGTTTTTCATCAAATTTTGAATACAATTTGATGGAAATAATGAATTTTACCTCTGTTAAAATATGAACCAACGAGATTATTTTTTCAGAGTGTAAATTAAGTATGTTTTGCTACTGTTCATGCATGTTATATTCTATTTTTCCGCTGCAAGTTTATAGAGTTTATGATTATTGTTAAAATTGATGTTTTCTAAATTAAATTTCGAACCAACCGAAGAATTTAATTTTAGGAGCATTAATTTTCACATTATATATCATTGTAATTTTCTGACCAACGTTGTTAATTACAATGTTATATTAATGATGGTTTATATATTATGCCTATTTTCTGCCCAATGGTGATGTAGGTTTAATGCATACATGATAGAATTTTATGTGTTATTTTTGTTCTCACTTTTCATAGTTAATTTCAGGAGCAACCATGATGGCCTTCCTTCCCCAAATCCCAATCCTAAAAGGGGACAATTACGGGGAATGGAGGAGAAAGGTTGATCTTGCTTTTGTCATGGGCGAGATGGACTGGGTAGTGACTACCTCATGTCCAACAGAGTCCCCTAAGCTTGTCAGGGGCACAGAAGAAAGGGATGCTGCTTGTCACCAAAGACAGCTGGATAATGTTTCCAATGTAGCTCATTTTCAATGCGAGCACAGACAATGGGTTCTTGACAACAAGAAGTGCTTGGCACTTGTCAAGAACACGATTGAGCCTGCTATTATGGGCTCAATCCAGAATGAAGACACAGTAAAGGGTTTTCTACAGAGGGTGGAGAACCAGTTTACTGGGTCTTACAAGACTTATGCCACCCAGATGATAAGACAACTGGTGAATGAAAAGTATACTGGTGGTGGCATAAGAGATCATATTCTAAAGATGAACAACTTAGCTAAAAAGCTAAAGACTGTGAATCTGAAGATTGATAAAGACCTCCTAGTTCATTTTGTATTGTTGTCTCTACCAGATGAGTTTGAGAACTTTGTCTCAAACTACAACATGAACCCAGATAAGTGGACCTTTGAGCAGCTTATTGCCAACAGTGTTCAAGAGAAGGATAGGTTCAAGGCTAAACATGGTGGTTCTGTCCACTATGTAAAAGATAACAAGAACAAGGGCAAGCAGCAGCAGCAACAGCAAAAGAAACCGGTCTTCTACTCTAAGCCTATAGGCAAGCAACTGCATAGGCCTCAGGAAGGACAGTTTGTAGTGGGCAAGGACACATGCATGCATTGCGGCAAGAAAGGACACTACAAGAAGAATTGTCCTGACTGACTGAAATTGTTCATGAAGAGAAATGGTGAGAACATGATTACCTTTGTAAATGAATCTATGTATATTAATTATTCTAGATCCACATGGTGGATTGATTCAGGAGCAACTATTCATATTGCAAATTATTTACAGGGGTTTAGTATGACGAGAACCACGGAAAGAAGCGAAGGTTCGATAAGAGTGGCTAATGGAGTAGAAGCCAAAGTTGAAGCTGTAGGGGATCTCCACCTAGAGCTTAGAGATGGCTTTATTCTTAGTCTTCATGATGTCTTTTATGTACCTTCATTACAAAGAAACTTAATAAGTGTATCGCGTCTTGATTTTGATGGATATGATTGTCATTTTGGTAATGACAAATGCGAACTCTTGTTCAATAATGAATGCATTGGTTTTGCGTCTTTACAAAATAAGCTTTATTTGTTATCAGTTGATGATAATGTGAATGTGATACATGATGTGAATAATGATAATATGCATGATATGAATGTTCCTATGTCCTCGTCGATTAAAGTTAACAAGAAAAGAAAGAGAACTCCAAGCGTCTCATCGAAATTATGGCACTGTCGTTTAGGCCATATATCGAGGGGGAAAATTGAGAGACTTGTAAAGAATGACATTCTTCCTCCATTGGAGTTCACCGACTTTGAACAATGCATTGATTGCATTAAAGGCAAATATGTTAAAAAGATTAAGAAAGACACAAAAAAAAAGCGCAGGAATATTAGAGATCATTCATACAGATATTTGTGGTCCTTTTCCTGTCAAGAGTGTGGATGGTTATGACTCGTTTATAACATTCACAGATGATTACTCCCGCTATGGTTATATTTATCCAATCAAAGAAAGATCAGAAGCGTTAGCTAAATTCAAGATATTTAAAGCAGAAGTAGAAAATCAACATGATTTAAAGGTTAAAGTTGTAAGATCCGACCGTGGGGGGGAGTACTACGGGTGGCATACGCCTTATGGACAAGTCCCAGGACCTTTTGCTAGGTTCCTACAAGAAAATGAAATAGTTGCTCAGTATTCTACGTCGGGCGAACCACAGCAGAATGGAGTAGCAGAAAGGCGTAACCGTACCTTGATGGATATGGTGTGCAGCATGATAAGCTACTCCACACTGCCAGTAAGTTTATGGACAGAGGCTTTAAAAACTGTTATTGATATTCTTAGCCGAGTTCCAAGTAAATCGATACCCAAAACACCGTATGAATTATGGACTGGACGAGTGCCTTCGCTAGCACACCTCCATGTGTGGGGGAGTTCTACAGAGGCTAAGATATTTAATCCAAGCCTTGGGAAATTGGATCCCAAGACATTGAGTTGCCATTTTATTGGCTACCCAGAAAAGTCCAAAGGTTATCGTTTCTACTGCTCAGATAGATATACGAAGTTTGTAGAAACAAGACATGCCGTTTTTTTGGAAGACAAAATGATAAGGAGGAACATGGTGGCTGGAGAGATTGATCTTGAGGAGAAGTGGGTACATGTACCCGATTTTATGAGTCAAGAACCTTTCTTCTCACTACCTATTGATGTTGCGCCTGTGATGCCTGACGTTGCAGTGCCAGCACCTGTTGTCACACCATCTGTGGTACGAGAGGAACCTGCTTGTCAGGATCCGACAGATAATGATGCCACGGATATGGGGGAGCAGCCTCAAACAGATAATGTGCCAGAAGAGCAGGCTCCATAAGAGCCTCAACCAGATATTGTGCCAAATGAAGAGGCCCCTAGAAGGTCTCAAAGAGCTAGGAGGTAGCAATACCAGCTAACTATGAACTATATAACACAGAAGAATATCATATGGAGGATGACCCCACCTCATATGAAGAAGCCATGAGTAGCGTCCACTCAACTAAATGGTTGGAGGCCATGGAAGATGAAATGAATTCAATGAGTCTCAATGAAGTTTGGGACCTAGAAGAAATTCCTAAAGGAGCTAAAATAGTAGGCTGCAAATGGGTCTACAAGATTAAATATGACTCTAGAGGGAATATAGAAAAGTTTAAGGCACGTCTTGTGGCAAAAGTCTTCACGTAAAGAGAAGGAATTGATTACAGCGAGACATTTTCTCCAGTCTCTTGTAAAGATTCTTTCAGAATTATAATGACACTAGTGGCATATTACGACTTAGAATTACATCAGATGGATGTAAAAACGGCATTTCTAAATAGGGATTTTGAAGAAAGAGTTTACATGGCACAACCAAAAGGTTTTGTCGTGGAAGGAAAAGAAAAGATAGGATGTCGTTTAAAGAGATTCATTTATGGATTAAAGCAAGCTTCAAGACAGTGGTACTTGAAGTTTGATGGAACAATAAAGAAATATGGATTTAAAGTAAATATTGAGGATAATTGCATTTATGCAAAGTTTAAGAATGGAAAATTTATTTTCCTAGTTTTATATGTGGATGATATTCTACTGGCCAGTAGTGATATCAGCCTACTACAAGAAACAAAGAAATTCTTGTCCACAAACTTTGACATGAAAGATCTTGGTGAAGCATCATATGTTTTGGGCATTGAGATTCACCAAGATAGAAGAAAGTATGCATTGGGACTGTCTCAAAAGACATATATAGAAAAGGTGTTGAAGAAATTCAACATGCACAAATATAGTGCCACACCTGCTTCTATAGTCAAGGGCGAAAAATTTGGGGATTGGCAAAAACCCAAGAATAAGTTTGAGCTCGATGATATGAAGACGAAACCATATGCTTCGGTTGTGGGAAGCTTGCAATATGCGCAAGTATGTACACGCCCTGACTTAGCACTTGTCACCAGGTTACTTGGCAGATTTCAGAGTAATCCAGGCCCTGAGCACTGGAAGTTGATAAAGAAAGTCTTCTGATATTTGCAAGGAACGAAAGGCCTCATGTTGGTATACAGAAGATCAGATTCACTCCATGTGGTGGGGTATTCTGATTCAGACTTTGTAATAGATAACATGAAATCCACATCAGGGTATGTGTTTACCCTGGCAGGAGGAGCCATTTCATAGAAAAGCTCCAAACAGACTATCACGGCAGGGTCTACCATGTATGCCGAATTTATAGCATGTTATGAGGCCACAGGGCAGGTCAACTGGCTAAAGAAATTTATACCCGGATTAAGAGTGATTGACAGTATTGAGAAAAAGTTATACTGCGATAATGAACCAGCAGTAATATATGCTCACAACAATCAGTCCAGTGGTGCTGCCAAGCACATTAATATAAAGTATTATGTTGCGAAAGATAAAGTCCAGGATCACACTATAAGTCTCAAGCATATCAGGACTGAAAGAATGCTTGCGGATCCGCTCACGAAAGGCCTACCGCCCAGCGTGTTCAAGGAACACGTAGCCGGCATGGGGTTAAGGGAAGCCATATGATTCTGGACTTAGGGCCCAAAGAAAAGTATCTATTTCTTAACGGGGATGTGTATAGTAGTTGTTGAATCTATCGGTGTTTTAGTTGTGACGATGAAACATGCTCTATGTGTAAATTCATGATGAAATGGAAAATGTAAAGTTAATGATGAGATGAGATCTAGGGGGAGAATGTTAGTAGATCTCCTGGTTGGGCCCAACGGCCCAACACCCAGATCCACGCCCTGATCAGGGGCACCCCAACCCCTCTCTGGTTGGTGGGCCCCTGTTGCACTGCGCCACATAAATAGAGGGGTGAAGCCGGGGCACGGGCCACAAGGTTCACTGCCGCCACTGTTCACCCCACAGAACCCTAAGCTGATCTAAGTGCTACGGGCGCAGCCAGCGACGGGAAGCCGCCGCCACGCCACCGTACACTACCGCCTCTGCACCGATAGCTCCCCCTCGATGTCATGGTTGGAACCGACGCCGCTGCCGGGACTTCTTCCTCTCCGGCCGCTGGATCAACCTCTGCTCCGGCCCTCACAGGATTGGCTCCAGCACCCCTTCCTCACAACCCAGGTACTCCTCTCCTCTCTCCTCTCCCTTCTAGATCCGCACCAGATTCATACTCGAATGATTAGATCTTACCTAGATCGATGCCTAGATCAAACAGAATCTCATAGGCGCGGCTCCTCTCCCTCCTTCCATCACTCTACGGTAGGCCATGCGAGCTCGGGTGGCAGGCCAGGCCGGTGCCATGGCTACGGCGGAGTGGTGGCGAAGCAGGGCGACACGAGGGGCCGTGGCGTCTCCTCGTGGTGCGTGACCAGCCGGGGTGTGGCTAGGGTGCAGCGGCAGCGGCACGACAGGGGCAGGCCAACGGTGCGGTAGGGGTGGGCCAGCGGTGGGGTGGCGTCAGGGGCGGGCGATGCAGCAGGGGCGGTCCAGCGGTGGGGCGGTGGCCCCCAGTTCGAGGCCAAGGCGGGTGGTTAACAACGTGGCACGGTGGCGGCGGCGTGGCAGGTGCGTATTTTTTTATTAATCCAAAAAATGTTTGTGCAGTGTCAGTTAGGACACTCGTCAAACACTTTGCTGAGTACCCGACAAAAAAACACTCGGCAAATCGTCTTTGTTGATAGGGGAAAAACCTGGGGGTTGGCCCAATCTTCACGGCAGTAGGTACAATGAAGGATAACTTGTAGAAATCCAGCGGGGATAACTTGGGGATGTGGCCAAGTGACATGAGAGAGGCACCAAATCATTCGACTCGACTCAATCTCACGAACTAAGGAGCACAATCTAGGTGGCTTTAGACCTGACCAAGATTGGTCGTGACCAAACGACAGGAAGAGAGGCACCAAAACCTTGAAGGACTTCAACTCGATCTTCGAACGACCGTAGAACCACAAACCGGAACCAATCCACACAAAACAGCGTAGCCGAACTGGCAACCGTAGAGCACGTACTAGGGGGCTCCAGAGGAACCTTTGCATATACCGACAAAATGATCTCTCACAAGTCCATATAGAACAAGCAAGAAAGTTGGGGTAAGTCACTCAGCTCTTGGCTGGAACACCATGTGGTGGATTTCTTAATTCATAATAGTCTGAGTTTAGCTTAGATACAGTAGGTATTTATAATACGAACACCCCTCCTAGTTAGGTGTGGACGAGAAGTAACTTATTCATGAAGGAAAGAAGTTCAATTGTGTGAGAACTATCAATCCCGAGAGGTCTCGCATGTCCTTTACCCTTCTTGATACTTTTCAGTAAAATGGTCATTACTCCTTGATGGGAAGTCAAAATGACGAGCCCTTTCTTGGAGGTGAAAGTAGACTTCAATATCTTTCCACCCATATGCATCTTGGAAGGTGAAACCCAACATTCTTGTGCGCGCAGCTTCTACAACTTGACCCTTCTATCAACAATCAGGATGTTGGTTCAACTTCGGCGTAACCCATCTCCTTGTTGGTCTAACTCATCTCCTCTTGTCCAGCAGCACGTCCTTCATGTGTAAACCTTAGCAAGACAAATGTAGCACACTTAGGTAGCACAAAATTGTTATTTATATTTGATACAAATTTAGGAAGGAGAGAGTTCACCTCTTATTGTAGTTTCTTTGCACAACTTCCTCAAATTTAATGGAATCACACAACTCACTTTTACTTTCACTCTCACTCAATATAGCTATGTGGCACTCAATCTCACTTAGGTTTTGTAGCACATCCACATGGTCAGCCTGTGGAATTCCATGCTCACAATTTTTAGCATCCATAAGAACATCCATTGACCTTTCTGCAACAAATTGAGACTTTATTTCAGCATGACATGGAACTTCTTCTAGATAGACATCATATATTGGATCACCCTTTGGTTCTCAATCATGACTTGCATCGCATTCCTCCATTCCATGGTCAATATTTTGCTGAAATATATCATCAACAAAGCACATACTAGGGCTAAAGCCATGTCCATGAGCTTCTCCTCCATGATGCAACTTGCCATGGGCAGCACGTCCACCATCGATAGTGCCAAATGGCTAGCATCAATATTGTTCACTGAATATTCGACATCAAACTTATGATGAGACTTGATTGTGATATGGTGTTGTGAAGTATGTCCTCTTGCAGGAGGAAGACATTCATTGAATATTCTCTCCATGGCAGCCAAAAGGGAGTCTCTAAATTGGTGTATTTCAGTTTGCGTTACGGGTATTGCTGCATCGTTGTCATATTTTCTCCCATGAACACTCACACAAGATCGTGCCATGTTAAAGCATTCAAAGGAAAAAGTGGATAGGAAATATTTTGTGGAATACCACAACCTCAGCTCTTACTCACCAAAGTTCTTACAAGTTCTCAAAGACTTGTGAGTGTGCTCGCGTAGCAGTACCACGGTTGTGATTAAGCGGTTGTACGGTTTACGAGTTGAGAGGTCCGGTTTACGGTATATGGTGGAGCTTGGGTGGCTGACAAGGAAGGATTGTAGTACTGAAAATTAAGTGTTGTAAACCTTAAAATGATGTTTAAATGTTGCTAATTTGATCACCAAAGTGTATTCTGAATATTGCTGCAAAGATAGCAACCTTACGACCCTTGTTCTTTCTCTCTCTTTTTCTTTCTCTTCTTTTGTAGCTCCTTTCTTGTTGCATTTTATTTTTTTCTCTCTCTTTTTTTAATGAAACACAAGGGTGAGGAACAACTCAAAAACAAGCAAAATGAAGATGGTGATCAACAACACAATGGAGAAAACAACACAAAACCAGCAGTACTACCAAAGGTTTGGGTTCTTTTTGTAGCTGTTTTGTGGACAGTAGGTAGGGAACAAATGACACAAGACGGAGAGAAATAAAATGGTGATAAACTAGGGGTTAATATGGGTATGGCAACCTGAAATCTGATACCAAATGATAGGGGAAAAACCTGGGGGTTGGTCCAATCTTCACAGTAGTAGGTATGATGAAGGATAACTTGCTAAAATCTAGTGGGGATAACTAGCTTTATACCTAACAAAGGTTGGGGATGTGGCCAAGTGATGTGAGAGAGGCACCAAATCCTTGGACCCGACTCTATCTCACGAACTCAGGAGCACAATCTAGGTGGCTTTAGACCTGACCAAGGTTGGTTCCGTCCAAGCGATGTGGAGAGAGGCACCAAAACCTTGAAGGACTTTGACTCGATCTCCGAACGACTACAGAACTACAAACCGGAACTAATCCACACACAACGGCGTAGCTGAACTGGCAACCATAGAGAACGAACTAGGGGGGGCTCCCGAGGAACCTTTGCACATACCAGCAAAATGGTCTCTCTCAAGTCTATGTAGAACAAGCAAGAAATTTGGGGTAAGTCACTCAGCTCTTGGCTGGAACACCATATGGTGGATTTCTTCATAATAGTCTGAGTTTAGCTTAGATACAGTAGGTATTTATAATACAAACACCCCTCCTAGTTAGGTGTGGATGAGAAGTAACTTATTCATGAAGGAAAGAAGTTCAATTGTGTGAGAACTGTCAATCCCGAGAGGTCTCGCATGTCCTTTACCCTTCCTGACAGTTTTAAGTAAAATGGTCATTAGTCCTTGATGGGAAGTCGAAATGACGAGCCGTTTCTTGGAGGTGAAAGTAGACTTCAATATATTTCCGTCCATATGCATCTTGGAAGGTGAAACCCAACATTCTTGTGTGCGCAGCTTCTATAACTTGACCCTTCTATCAACAATCAGGATGTTGGTTCAGCTTCGGTGTAACCCATCTCCTTGTTGGTGTAACTCATCTCCTCTTGTCCAGCAGCACGTCCTTCATGTGTAAACCTTAGCAAGACAAATATAGCCCACTTAAGTTGTATAAAATTGTTATTTATATTTGATGCAAATTCAGTAAGGAGAGAGTTCACCTCTTGTTGTAGTTTCTTTGCACGACTTCGTATAATCGGTACTCATAGTGACGTAACCAATTCTTCTCTTGGTACAACAGCTCTGGGGCTTAGACCATCATTTATATAAACACTTGCATCTATTATATCATTAATTGCAATGACCAAGCTCTTGGTTTATGTTATGTTGATCACCATTTACATGTGTGGCCAGGATGTCCTCATCATTTGTCGACACTACCTATGCCGAGTACTACACTCGACAAAACTTTTGCCTGAGTGTCCCTCGGTAAACATGTCTTTCTCGTAGTGTCTCTTCCTTGTTGCTTACTTTAACATCATCACCATGTACCTTAAGATTTTTTTTTAACACCACGGCTTATTCTGCCTTCAGTTTTGTTGCATTCTATAACCCTTATCGATGCTCTTCTTGTTCATGAACCACAGATAAATATAACGTAGAGTTGCATCCAATTGTTTTCATAACACAGACGGTTACGCAAGTAAATATGTGCTCAATTAGAACTAATTATTTTGGTTGATATAGTTGTATGGTACACTACCAGAAAATTGAAAAATGTCATGTGTCTAAAAGTTTACCGAGTGTATTTTGTTAGGTACTCGGCAAAAATTTTACTGGATACTTACTTGTTTGCGAGTGTTTTTTCTGGTACTCGGCAAACAAGCTCTTTGATGAGTGTTTTTTTTTCCTAACACTCGGCAATGACTTTCTGTGTTGACTATTTTTCTCCTAACTCGACAAAGTTAAATTCAAATTATATTTTAAAACTATAAATTATTTCAAAATAAAAAAATCAATTATAAAGTTGTATAAATTATGAAGATCTATAATTTTTATTTTGATTATTAGTTCATTACTTAAGTTGATAGTAACATTATTCACAAAATTTATATGTCTGATATAGTTTTATAAAATTATAAGTGAGACATATAAAATTTCTGAACAATGTTACTACCACTATGTCATATGAACAAATGACCAACATAAAAGTTGTAGATCTTCAGAAGTTGTACAACTTCGTAGTTGAATATTTTTTTAATTTGAATTAATTTTGTCATTGATAAGTATATTTGGATCTTAAATGACCTTGGATGAAGAAACAATAAAAAAATTATAGATCTCGAAAAATTATAAAACTTTGTAGTTGATAACATTTTCATTTAAAATCATACTGTCAATGAAACACTAAGTTTGAATTTCTCAAATTTAAAAGTCAAATTTTGTAAACGATATCAGATGGACAAATTCATAAAATAAAAGTTGTAGATCTCAAAACATTATGAAACTTTATACTTGAAAACTTTTTAATTTGAATTCGTTTAGTGCCTCAAATAAGCAATTTGTAGTATAATATGTGAGGAACTAAAATGGAGTATAGACACAACTAAGACTATGGTGCAGTGGCAAGAGTTCAATTCTTGACAGTAGTGAAAAAATGCCATGTAGCACGAAAAAAAAACGACTGGTGCAGAGGAGTTTATATTTTGCCGAATGCTAGATTTTGTCTGAGTGTATCTTCACACTCGGTAAAGTCTTTATAGAGTGCGTGACGGAAAACACTCGGCAAATAGCTCTTTACCGAGTAAATTTTTATCTTGTATTATTCGCTGAGATTTTGCCGAGTGTTGATAGCCATCAGCAAATATGGCCTTTCCGATAGTGGTAAGTATATATTACTCTGTGCCAAAACTGTTTTTGCGGTTAACTTTTTAGTTATATTTGGTTATTTATCTTATTAAAAAATTATCATATATTTGTATAATTTATTTATCATTTAAAAACTAAAATATAATTTAGAATTGATATAATGAAAATAATTTTTAAATAAGAAAATGATGATATGTAGCTAAAAGCAATTAATGAGTATAATAATAGAAATACGAGCCACAGCCAAGGATGACATAACCATTTGGACCGGTATAACTGGTCGAGCCCGGTTAACCGTACAAGAGTCATTTTGGTTGGCGGACGACTAGCGTCCGGCTAACTGATGGTTATATCGGTTAACCGGTCAATTGGATTGTTAACCGATTGATTGGATAGGTTTTATTAATATATTTTTGAATATATATTTTTAAATTCAAATATATTGGTTTTTGTCGGTTTCACCAGTTAACCACCGGTTAGTCCGATTAACCGGTCGGTTTCGTCTGATAAAAAAATTTCAAATTTTAAAAATTTTAAATTAAAACCGGGGTTTAACCGGTCGGCTAGGATAACCGCCCCGGACTGGTTTGCCGGTTAACTAGGTTAAACGGCCAGTTAGCCCCAGTTATATTAACCCTATGGTCGGCGGCGGCTTAGAGCTGACAAACAACGACGCCCGATATGGAACAGTTTCCATACGCTCTTGAATTTTTTTTCCAATATATTTAGTATTGTCGAAATTCTGGATTATAGAAATATTAGTTTCAGCTTACTGTGACGTGGTATTTTTTCTGTTCTTCCCAGAACGAGTTGGAAAATAAAGGAGTTGTAGAAGCGACGAAGACCTTCTGGCCTTCGACGCGATCCACAATGGCCTCACCGGGGGCGGAGCCGATCGCGAAGCTCCTCAAGTTTTCGACTCTGCTGGGCCTAGCCGACGATATGCTCACAGATATCATCCTCCGGCTGCCCACCCTCGCCGATGTCGGGCGAGCCACCACCATCTACCGGACCTTCCGCCACATCATCGCTGACCGCTCCTTCCGCCGCTGCCTCCGCTTCATTCACCGAGCACCGTTCCTCGGCTTCTTCCTCAATGGCAAGTTCCAGGCCGCCGGGGCGCCCCACCCATCCGCGCCCTACGCCGGCGCATTCACGCGGCCGTCGACCTATCCTTCTCATTCGTCCATCTTCCTCCTACCCCTGTTGCACCGTTCGAGACTTGCGTACATACTCACAGACCAACACGAGTCTTTTCTGCGTACTTTGTCTTCACTCGTGCACACCCAGAAATAACTTCCTAGTCGGTCACCCATGCTCAAAGTCAAACACGCTTAACCTTGGAGTTTTTTATAGATGAGCTTTCGAAAAAGAAGTTACAACTTGTTGGTATGAGTATTCTATCAATCCTATTAAGCCCTGAGCCGGGATGTTACACTGACGAGATTGATTTGTATGTTTTGGGACCAAAAGTTAAGAACTACTAGGATGTGAATGTGACTTATTTGTAACTTTTAGAACCTCGAAATCAAGATTTAAAAGTACCGGGATGTGAATGAGATTGCTGAAAAGCAAGTTCTAGGATGCAAAATTCAAGATTTGAAAAAAAAAACGTGGCCAACATATGAACTCAAGACAAGTTCGAGGACACCTGGAGTAATTAATTTATTCTTTTAATTTTGCATTCATCGTTGATAATTCATGTAATACAGCTCGGTGGATCGACAAAAGTCTAGAGCTGGAATAAAGGCCTAAGGTCCATTAAAACAAAAATCCTAGCCTCTGTCTTCCAACCCAACTCGATCAACACTCACTACTACAATCAATGCCTTCGGCATCGGTCAAAAACAAACTACAGTATCTTTCATCTCAACTGATACTGCTCCAACAATATTGCAGTGGGGCAACATCAATATTGGTCAAAACCTTCGATATTGTTAGTAAAATAGGAAGATAAAAAAAATACATCTGCCTCGTTGTATATGAGAGAGAGAGAGCTGTCGGCTGGGAGAGAGAGATGAGCGTGGCAGCTATGGGTTTCGAAAATTTTCTTTTCTAGTGGAAACGAATTCGGGCCTGTAGATGGGCTTGTGGTCCTGAGATATTAACATAATATTGGATGGTTGCTGACATCGCCTCAGTAGTATCGGTCAATTGCTGACATCAACGTCTAAATGATATTGTTGTCGGAAAAAAAATTCTCTGCAGTCGGGCTGCAAACGTTCGCCCGTGCAGCCCCGTCTCGATGTATGCCACGTGTCCAAAGAAAGCTGATCTGAAGCAACGCAACCGCAACTCCCTCGGCAGCAATTTTCGGAGAGCAAGCGCGGCTCTAGCTGGGCTCCCTCGGTGTTGGCTTGGCACATGCATCAGTGGCTGCTCGCGAGGCGGAGAGGAGGTCCAGGCGGTGGCGGCGGCTACTCTCAGGGCAAAGAGGAGGTCCAGGCAACGGTGGCTCTCATGGCAGGGAGGAGGTCCAGGCAGCAGGCCAGGCCGGGCCGTGTTCATGGCCCCTCCATGGCGATGGTTGTCGGGGCAGAGTGGAGGTCCAGGCAGTAGCCTCTCTCACGACGAAGAGGCGGTCCAGGTGGCGGGCCAGGCTGCGCTTAGGGGCATTATGGTTACTTCACGTCCAGGTTGAGAAAAAAGAAAAAAAAATGAAAATAAATTCGAGTGTGGTATAAGGAATAGAGAAAACTGCTTATGGGTGACATTTTTAAGCTGCGTTCTTTAGAGGACTTCTTTTTAATATGTCATCACTTAAGGTGGCAAGAATTCAATTAGCCTGCCGTGAAAGACTGTGACATGTCGTAGGAGAGGACAAGGAAGGCGATGCTCGTTTCACTAGTCCATTACATGACTAAATTGCATTCGAATTTCAGATCACTATACCTAACAGCCCAAGGAAGCTTAGCTTGTAAATTTGATTCCAAACATCTCATCCCGTAGGATATCCACAGCTAGAATGACTTTATTCCATATTCCAAAAAGTTGACTTGAAACAATTAATTTGCCCATGGCTCAACGAAGATTTAAATTCGTCTCTAACAGCATTCCCCCCACCCCTATATAGTTTCCTTGGAGGACGTTCCACTTCCACGTATCAGCATTGCGGCACACCAGATGTGACATTGAAGCTGGGCGGCGTCTTCCACGCGTAGTTGAAAGTGACCGGCGATCCCCTGGATAGTGGCAACTTGTCATTAAGCACGCACATTCCGCTGGCCACATAGCGGATCTTCCTCTGGTCGACGGGCTCGGTGCTGGGCAGGTAGGGCACACACTGCACTTCGATGAAGGCTATGGGACACGAGCACTGGTTGTCGAAGGTCACCCGGTACTCCGGCTGCCCGCCCACCACCTTACCTGTTGGCACCTCCGTGACGTGGATGTCTGACACATTGCAGGTGCCGGGGTGGTCGGTAGCCGCATGGCAGTAGGCCTGGGCTGCAGCGCAGAGGAAGAGAATGATCGTGACCTTGGCCGTGCAAGCCATGTCTGTATCTTGATTTGCTACTGTGTTATTTGGTACTTTATATATTTGGGTTGGGATGATGAAAAACATGGTTCGTCTAGGGCTATATATATTCCAGATCTTCCTCCCTGTATTAGCTGGATAGGAGGCGGTCAGAATCAGATATTCTCAGCAACCTGCAGATGAATGACATTATTCAAGTGTCAGCGAGTTGACTTTGCGTTTGGTCACAAATTCTGCAGATTAAGAAGCTTATTATATTGGAGTTATTGCATTCCTAAAGCGGTACATGGTTCCTTATTATAGCCTTCATCCTCCTGTATTAGCTGTCATCCTTATTACGGTACCTTCTTCCTCTAAAATAAATAAATTCCTTATCATAGCCTTCAGATCTTCCTCCTGTATTAGCTGTCATCTTTATTAACTGGTCCTAATTTTAGTACTGAGACAATGCTTACGGCAGGGTACATTCTCCTTCTGAATAAATTAATTAATGGTATCTCCGAAATTCGTTGTTAGTATCAATGTAAATTTTCAAAAATAAATTATCGTTTGAAATTGTTTTGGACTATCACGCATTGTACATAGAAGTATGCAAAGAAAAAACTCAGGACGTGCAGTAATACGGCGGGTGGGCATTTGCCCATGTGTTCATCC
The DNA here is from genome assembly GCA_032690845.1 of Eleusine coracana subsp. coracana. NCBI lineage: Eukaryota > Viridiplantae > Streptophyta > Magnoliopsida > Poales > Poaceae > Eleusine > Eleusine coracana. The sequence goes on from CM064430.1 coordinate 51,502,339, forward strand.
ATTATATTCTATTATTTGTTTGGTACAAAATTTTGTACTTAGATAATTGAGTTCCATGAACTGAAAATATATGTTTTGAGTGTTGATTTTTGTGTTGCCTATCCGTGGGTATGGATAATTCTTTTTTTAAGATAAAAAAAAGATTATATTAAATAATGACTGAGTACATCTTCATATTACAAACACTCTGAAATACAAAGATATTATAACTAAGTGTACTCAGTATGTAACTCCAAAATTCAATCCTAAACCTGTATGAAGATTCACATAGATGACCACAGAGGTAAACACTCAGTAAACAGACTGAGAACAGGTGCCCAGAGCGGACAACATTCTTGTAGATAGAATTGAGCATAATCCTCTTCTTTTTCATATCTTCCTTCTTCTTTCTTTCGCCACTAAACAATAAGAAAAAACATTAAACCTGATCTCACAAGTCCTTCATCGTGGTTGAAACTAACCACGACAAAATGGAGAAGGGACCGGAGAATTTTATTCTGCACCAACAATATCATCTCCGCTTTGATGTCACCGTCCGGAAACTCTATGTCACCAAGACACAAAAGTTGTTGACGATGTCGCCACTGCCATAATCTTAATTGATGCCGCCATGGAGAGACCAAATTCACCATTTATCCTTGACGTGACTAGTAAGAAAAAGGAGGAAACAAATTTTCAATGTCGAATAACTCGACATGGAGAAGGCCTCAACCCTAACCTAGGACTTGATGTAAGAAAAAGGACAACGGAACTAAAAAGCATCGTAGGTTTCTACCATGCTAGAGAAACTGGCTTGCCTTGATGTTCACCACTGCCTCTTCATCTATTCAGCTGAAGGGGGTGCAGGGACCACCAATTCGTCATGAACGCGGTCTTCGGTAGGGCGATCCGCTATCGCCATATCTTTTCATTCTGACCATTGACACTCTCCAACACATTTTCCAGCAGGCCACTAAGCAGGGCCACCTATCTAGGCTACGGGGACGCCACGTGAAACTTCAATTGTCTCTCTATGCTGACAATGCAGTGCTTTTTCTCAACCCCTGCAAGGGGGGCCTTGATTTGACCATGGAACTTTTGCAGCGTTTTGGCAAAGCAACTGGACCAATTCCTTACATGTCATTGCAAATTTTATTAATCCCAGATTCGCCATTGCAAAACAACTTATCCCACAGGTGCCATTGATTTGCAAAATCAATCCCAAATTTACCATCCACATCATTCTCAGCATATGATTTTTTTTAGAAATGACCAAAGTGCCCTTGATGTCATCTTCAACCTTGAGCTTGTTTTAGTAAAAAAAATGTCGATTGCTCAACCTGCCTACCATGCATGGCCGAGGGTGGAGGGCTCTGAGCTTGCCTGTGCCTCCCTTGGCGGCGGGGCGGAGCTCACCCCCGCGCACCTCCAAGGCGGCCAGGGCTCGAGCTCACCCGCGCCTACATCGGCGGCGGGGCGAAGTGCGCCCACGCTTGCCTCGGCGGTGGAGTGGAGCTCGCACGCTTCCATGGCAGTGGGGCTCGAGCTTCCCCGCCCCTGCCATGGCAGGGAGAGCAGACAACCATAGCCATGGGAGAGAGAAGAGAGAAGGAAGAAGATGAGGCCAATTTCATCTTTTCACATGCTTGACTTGTCAACAATAACATATAAGGGATAAAAATTACATTAAATGATATATATGGGATAAGCCATTTTGCGATGATATATTTGGGATTAGGTCAATTTACAATGGCTTTGAAGGAATTATCTCCAAAATAAATGTTAATAAATCCTCAGTGGTCATGATTCGTTGTGCAGACATTGATCTACCTACGGTGCTTGCTGACTTCCATGGCCATTTGGCCAACAAGTGAATTTTCCGCTGACCTACCTTGGCTTACCTCTCACGCCTTGGGACGCCTGTCTGGTTCACTTACAGCCGATTCAAGATCGCGCAATGGCAAAGCTCGTTGGATGGCAGGGCAAGCTCATGAACATCGTTGACCGGCGTGAGCTGGTACGATCTGTTCTCAGCTCTCTACCTACATATCTTCTCACTACCATCAAACCTCCAAAGAAGTTCTACAACGACCTGGACAAAGTCCGATGCTGTTTCGTGTGGGTTAGAACAGGACAGCTTCAGGGAGGCAAATGTAAAGTCAGCTGGGCGTGGGTGCAACCACTGCTCAACAGGGGAGGCCTCGGGGTCATGGACCTTGAATACTCGGAAGAGCGCTCAGGCTTTGCTGGCTTTGGTTTCAGTGGAAGTGCCCTGGAAAAGCATGGCATGGCATACTGCTGTCGGTTGATCCCACCGATGAAGCTTTGTTTGCAGTGGCAACGAAGGTGATAGTATACAATGGTCGTACTGCACTATTTTGGACATCTAGCTGGCTCAATGGAACTGCACCTGCCTCTCTTTTCCCAGAGCTGTATAAGCATAGCAAGCGCAAACGTCGAATAGTCGCTGATGCGATGATCGAGGAGAACTGGATACGCGATCTTATGCATGACCTGACCCCCAGCTTATGGGATGAGTATTGTCAAACTTTGGTCTCTCATCGATGACGTACTCTTTGACATTGACTTGGGGGAAGAGGATCAGATTGAATGGACACTTACTGCGAACAAAGAATACTCGGCAAGGTCTGCGTACCACATGCAATTTGAGGGGGGGCTCACTATCTTCCTTCCCAGCAAAGATATGGAAAGTATGGGTGCCACCGTGATGTAAATTTTTCATGTGGTTAGTCCTGCAAAATCAGATTTGGACGGCGGATCGGTTACAACAGAGGCAATGGTCCAATGAATATTTTCGCCCACTCTGGTATCAGAACCTAGAGATGGTACATCACCTCTTTGTTGAATGCCCTGTCACAAAAGGAATTTGGAGCGCCATTGCAGCTTGAACCCGGGCACAGTGCTTACGCCCATCGGACGTGGAGCAGGTCCTCGACATCAACACATGGTTCCAACAGCTCACAGATGACGTACATTCCAGCGAGCAAAGGGGATCAGATCACTTGTCATCGTTGTGTTGTGGGCAATATGGAAGGATCAGAACGTTAGGATTTTTCATGGACGGGAAACCTCTACTGGGCAAGTAATCTCGATGATCAAGGACGAGTTGGGTATGTGGTGTGCAGCAGGAGCCAAGCACCTTGCTGCCTTGTTAGGCCTGTTTGGATACTCTTTAGATTATTATAATCTGGATTAGGGATATAGATTATAAAAACTGGTTTATGGATAAAAACTAAATGGGGATGTTTGAAGGCCAGATTATAAAAACCATAAACCAGTTTCTTTCTCTCTAACTAATGACCTGCCTGCCCCTACTCTTGCATTGCTCTGGGCGATGGTGCTTGGTGGCGCTTGCTGGATCCGTAATTGCTGGTGCCGGTGGGGGCGGCAGCGCCTGCCCAATCTAGAATAATGAGGGCACTTGCACCGATTTCGGCCTAACTGATAGCCGGCAACGGGGGGCCCTTGCGTTGGTAGTGGCTGATGGAGGCGGCGGCTAGGTTTCGATGGAGATGGTGGAGGCTACATTGATGTACCAACAATGGTTCCAGAGCTTACGCTCTCCCTCGCATATAAGAATTTGTAGAGTACATGTATGATCGCAGCAGCCACCAAGAAAAACAATCAAAACACATAACCTCATCTTTTAAGTGATTACTCATAGCAAATAAAAAATATGTGTCCTATATTTGAAAATCACGTAAGTATGAAAAACAAAATAAAATGTTCGAAGCAAACATTAAACATATCTTTATTTTTCTTTGTCGTATGACCACGTCAGTACACAATAGGATGTTGAGCGACGCGATCAAGCCTCATCATTACTATCACTATACATTACATATTTTGGACCAAAAAAATTATCGGATAGTCCTATTATGAGATTCAGATAATCTACTTCAAATTATCAGATTATCCATATCTATTGGATTTTATCAATATCATAACCTATCCTACATCCTTATTTCATCGGATTTGGATTATCCATATCTGCTAAAAAATCTCCAATGCTCTCCCCATATCCTCAAAAATCATATTCAAATTAGATCGGTTTTGGAAATTATCCACACCACTTTCACCCCTACTGTGAGCGTAGAAGGGCAGTAGAAGCGATGAAAACAGCAAGCTACTATCTCACAAGCATTTTACCGAACGTGTGCATAAATCATAACAGCCTCTTAACATCAATATTTCTAAATAAGGTGTTGTCCAAACTTCATAACTAGCAATATACTTGCAAGAGTAAACTCACTAATACAATACACCATCGAATCATCATCAATATATCAAAGAACACATAAATGTCTCATATGCCAACATAATCATACACCATCTTGAGTAAATGGAACTAATAGCAAGCAAGATAGTGAGCAATCAATACATATGGCAAGAACAATACCGAATCAACAAAAGACACACGGATTTACGTGAAAAACCCCTTACAGAAAAAAAACTCATGGGTGGCAGCGAGCAAGCACTCTACTATGAATATGAAGGATACAAGAGGTGTGAGCTAACAAGGTTAGGGAGGTTCCAAATTTCCACTAATTTTACTCTTCTATTGGTGGATTTAGTAGATTAAAGCATCACCCTCTCCTCTCAAATCCTAGCTCTCTCTCCCCCTCAAAAGATAAGAACAAGTCACACAAACAGAGAGCAGCTCGGGTAGCCCTTTCGGACTGGTTTGAGCACTTTTTATAACACCCCCTCAAGTTACAAATTATCATAAATAAACCCCTACTCAGCCTACAATATGCATAAGCAATGTTTTGCATAATAAATAAGCTAAATTATCTCTCAAATGATCAAATAGGAGTGGCAACATCACACCTACTCTCTTAGTTCCAAGCCTTGTACAAGTGCATGAGTGAACCCGAGGAAGTTACATGTCTTTTGAACTGTTTGTGCTTGTGTAAGTGCTGCTATGAACCTTGTCAAACATTTAACGATTCTATTTTAGATGTTAATGTACCATTTTTATCCGGAACCAAAGGGTCGAGAATGTGTTCACCTAGAGCCGAAACACGAGAGATCAAGCGGTAGAAAAGGTATAGTCACTATGGGAAAATCAATCTTTGTTATGTGTTCCCATGTTTACCATGTATTTTATTACGAGCATATGGCAAAGATGGATGTTTACCGTGTGCTAAAATAAAATACATGGCAAACTCGTTGCCGTGTGTAAATAATAAAACACACGGCAAAGATTGGTATTTGCCGTATGCTAAAATAAAACACACGGCAAAGATCGGTGTTTACCGTATGCTTTTTTTATGACACTCAGCAAAGATCATTTTTCAATTTTTTGATTATTTTTAAATTAAATAATATGTTTAATTTTGAACTCAAACTTGTCATGTACCTATTTAATGACAATTTCAACACATTTATATTTTTATTTCTTTTTTTCATGATTTTATAAAAAATATGTGTTGAAATAAAACTATATAGCTACTATGTTATGAAAACATATAGTCATAATCTATGTGTAATGAATCTAAACAAAAATAAATTCTTTTTAAATTTTAACAAAAATTATTCTCACATGTGTGTATGATTTCTATATGCACACCAATTCACACCACAAAAATCATTAAGATTGTTCAAATAAAAATTAATCAAGAAAATATAAAAAATTACATTATATTTTGCCGTGTGCTAAAATAAAGCACACGGCAAAGATGGGTCTTTGCCGTGTGTAATATATTTTGCACACGGCAAACAAGGACTTTACCATGTGCTCGATATAAGGCACACAGCAAAGAGGTAAACTATAAAAAGACTGAACACAGGGTGTAGTCATAAATCAATATGTGATGTAGTGGTAGGGGGGTCTATGCGTGAAAGTGAGGTCCCAGGTTCAAATCTTCATGGGCGCACTTTGCATGTAGTGCATGAAAAAAATGATGTGACTTGCGACTTGGGATGTGGACAAGCAAGTGGGGTTCCTTGGTGTGAAAACTTTTTTTTTTTGCTATTTTTTCGGGTTTTTTCCATGTTTTAGATTTTTGTCGAGTGCAAACTTTTACCGAGTATTTTTTAACACTCGACAAAGAGATATAAGGTACAAGGTAAAGCCGACTTTGCCAACAAATTTTTTGTCGTGTGAGATATGTCATGTGTAGCCCACGACAAAGATTTTACCGTGGATATTTCTTATTTTGCCATGGACAAGTTCACCGGCAGCCTCACGGCGATGGTCGAGCCGCACTGGTGCAAGCTCTTCGTCCTAACGCCCGTCTAGCACCAGATCGATTGGATCGGCATCTACACCTGTATGCTGATGACAGGATTCCAGAGGAGAGCGTTTTCCGTAGTGAGTTTATTCGGAGAAAAGGTCGGATTATGCTGCTATGAACCTTGTCCAAGCACTTAACGATGCTAGTTTAGACGTCAATGTACCGTTTATTTGTATTCAGCTAAATAAAAGTCTTAAAACCTTTGGGTCACTCCTAACTTTCTTCGATGGATCCAAGCATAACACGGTCACGCAAACGCAATGGTAAACATACACAGTTCAATTGAGTCAACCTGTGCACACTAAAATTTTCAGCGTGCACACTTTCAAATCTGAATCAATGCAAACAGCACACTGCACCTATCTCCCTCGCTCTCCTCTGGAATCCTGTCATCAGCATACAGGTGTAGATGCCGATCCAATCGATCTGGTGCTAGACGGGCGTTAGGACGAAGAGCTTGCACCAGTGCGGCTCGACCATCGCCGTGAGGCTGCCGGTGAACTTGTCCGGAAGTGTCTCATGCTGCATGCGTGTACCGAAACAGATCATCAGCCACCAAAACAAAAACCAAGATAGCCAAAAGGGCGAGGTGAGGAAGACATCACGTTCACCTTCCAGACATCCCTTGCCTCAACGGTCACGCTGAGCTGGATCCCAAGGTCTAGCCATGTCGCGGTGATCAGCCGGGAACACGCCGCCCCACGGTTGAGCAGCAGCACCGCCTTCCTCTGGCGGGTGAGCTGCCCAGCCCACACCTGCATGCGAGCGCCATGGGATTCAGATAAAACGGTCCAACTTCTTCTAACACACATCTTATGTACTTATGCTCGATCTTGATGATTAGCAAGCCCTACCTCAATCTCATCGTCATATTTCCTCACTTTCTTTCCTTGAACACCAAGTTTATCTGCACCACATCGTACAGATGCACAGACATCACCAGAGTGATTTTTTTTTCTTGAACCGAAAGAACCGAGCATTTTGCAAAAACTAAAAGGCGTAACTAGCTTCGCGTGTTCCTGACCTTGGTTGATCGCGATGGCCTCCGAATTGGAGAGGATCCCCAGCGTCTCCTTGGAAATGCTCGTCACATCGCAGCCGATTATCAGCGGCCCCTGCAAAAGAAAAAAGATTCAAACACAGAACACAGACCTTGCAAAGCATACTGCCTAACTAATTGCATTAAAATCAGTTACAGAGAGATATTCATGTCTCTCCTAGCTAGTTAGTAGTTACCTTAGCGATCACCCACAAGCTGAAGTGCACGACGTACTCGTTGTAGGTCATTCCTCCGTTGCCAACTTCCAGCATGTCAGGATCTGCATGATGCAGAGCAAGTGTATGTCCAGCGGTACAATACGTTAGCTGATTGGAAAAGTTCATCAAACTCTGATTTCACCCCTATCGATTTCATTCATGCGGCAATGAAAAAATGGACTAACCGTTCCAACCGCCAGGCTTCGCATACTGGGCGAAGGCATCATTCTTGTCGATGTTATCCATCATGCTGTTGAACAAACAAGTTCCAATCATAATCAGCGGGGTAACTAGATTTCTCACCACTTATACATTAACAAAGCGGTTTTGGCTGTCGATCGAACAACCAATGGTTCATGAGGGACTGTAAAGTGGGAGTGTCACCTTATCCACGTGTCATTGATGTCACCGGTGGTCCTCCAGCTGTTGCCGTACAAGCCACCCCATTTTGCCACATCCATGTTGCCCCTGAAAGACAATTTTAGTTCCACCAAACAGACAATGTCATCATCAAGATAGGAGCTTTTCATTCTCCATTTCCTTTCCACTACAAGAGGGAAGCAAAATGGAAGAGAAAGGAAGGCATGTTGTACCATTCACAGAGTGAGTAGAAGATCGAGCGTCCAGTATTCACTAGAGCGCGAGACATCCTCGGAAACCTGCATATCAAAATTCATAACATATACAACTGCTTGAAATAGTACTAACGCTTTGGTGATAAAACTATTTTCAAATTTCTTGTATAAGAAAGTCCGTACCTGAGAGTCTCATTTATGTCTAGTGTATTGCAGTTGTCATATTTCAAATAATCGACACCCTGTACATGCGCGCATTTGTCAGGTAAACTAAAAGTGAGTTTATATTTTTTTTCTCATCTGAACAAAATATATAATGTTACAAGGGACAAATTCATTCTGGCAAAACAGTATTACCCATGATGCAAATGTTTTGGCATCTGTGTCTTCATGGCCCAGAGACCCGGGCATCTTTTTGCTGCAAGTCAGTATCCTGAAAAATAGTGAGGGCAACCCACATATCGACTATAACAAGTCAGTAAACACGTACTCGAAGCTTGAAAAATAGTGATAGCTAGCAATCGAAAAGTTTACAGACCCACATTACAGAGCAAATAAAACTTCCTTTTGAACTTACCCAGCTGAACTGTAGATACCAAACTTTAGTCCCTTGCTGTGGACGTAATCTGCAAGAGCTTTAATCCCGGACGGGAATGTCCGTGGATTAGCAACCATGTGACCCTGTCGTCGATAATGAATCAATCAGCTCAATATACGGTAGTTTTTTTTTCTAACTTCACTCACTGATATCTTTTACTGAATCTACTAGTACCTGGTTGTCCCTTTTGCCATCGGCCCAGCAATCATCTGCAACATCAACAGTGTGTAATCTCTCTGTCAGTAGCATTGGCCACTAATAAAGTAGAGTACCTACCTACGTTGACGTAGATGTACCCTGCCTCTGCAAGTCCCGTGGTGGCGAGCGCATCAGCTGTTTTCCGACGATCAATCAACAAGTTAGAAGTTTTGTCAGAAACAAAACTATATACAAAATTGAGAGGATGATTAAGTAGAGCAAAGCGTTCTTTTGATCTGACCGGTGGCACGGACGACTGTCTCGTTGATGTCGCACTGAAAGTGGTTCCAGCTGTTCCACCTGAGGAAGAATAACAAGAAACAACGAGTTTAAATAAAGGGCGATGCTAATTTTCAAGCGATCAAAATACCTCTGTTCATGCTAATTTTCTATGATTTTTCACAAAGGAGAACTTCATGAAAGTCTTCTCTGATATTTATGCCAACGATAACAAAGAAAAAAAACACAACAGGCTTCCAGGAGTACACCCAGTCATGAATGAAAAACAGGACCATCAAAAAGATCATACTTTCAGATCCTTAACAACGGATGATAGTTTCAGCAATCAGCAACAAGATCATCTGCTAGCACACAGACTGCATTCAGGCCTAAACAAAGTCCCTAGATGATAAACGCTCATTCCCACCTTTTACTACTTGTGTTTTAGGCTACATCTTAACAATATAGTCCCTCCTTTGTCCCACCTTCCCAAAGACCCAAAGTGAGATATATATAAGCATGCAGCCTACCACTTATGTGTTTCTCCCAAATGCATGCCACAATCTTCCTTCTGTTACATGTAACCCCCCTCTCTATGACTAGGTTTAGGGATCCAATTGTAAGTAACAAGAATATATTTTCGTTAGGTATAATATATCATTGGGTAACTTGTCACAAATTTGACACAGGTATGTTTACAAGGACATGACAGAATAGGCTATTTACAAAGGGCTAACTATGTCGTAAATGTCCTCTAGATATGTTTGTAGAGGGCTTCCAGTTGAAGGGCTATTTTGATTTGCAAGTGAGAAGATATAATCAGTGTAACATTAGTAGTTGGTAAAACCAATCACAACTTTTGAATCCATCCGCATTGAGGTAAGATATAGCTATAAGACATCACAACATACTACGTCTCTAAATGCATACCATGAACTTTTTTTTTCTTTTCTATAAAGGGAAAAATGCATATATGCATTGAAAGGAATTGTTATGTGCTAGCTACACTTTGTTGATAGTTCAAAGGTACCAGTAATGGTCACAACTTGGCCAAAAAGATGTCCACAAAAACTTAACATACTGAACCAAGTCCAACACCTGAGAAAAAAAGAACCAGAAAGGAGAATAGAGAGCGATGGTAACGTTCAAGCCATTGAAATCCCTCTGTTCATTCAATCAACGGCTGTTGGAGATAAGTCATCATCCTCAACGTTCAAGTAAAGAGCAATATACATCCCAAGTCTTCACTTTGCGCTGGCCACCTCCTCCGGCTGTCCCCGCGGCTTCTCCCCCGGCCGACACGGTAACCCGTCCGAATTGAGCTCCGCGGTGCCGGCCTAGCCCAATCACCAACTCCCGCCGCTCACGACTGCCGCCTCCACCTCCGCCGTCTCTCCCGCCACCACAGACAAATCCCCTCCCCCAACAACCGGCCGGCAGCCCTAATCCTTCCTGCTTCGTGGACTGAAATTACAAGCAATTTAAGTCCACTGGAAAGTGGAAACTACTAGGAACGATGCTAATTTTTCAAGTGATTCCCATGTTTGTTCAGTCGAACGCCGCCGGGTCCGCGGCTTCATTAGTTCATTCCCCATTACGCGTACCCGCCCAAATCGAGCTCCCCCGCACTGGCCTAACCCAACCGCCCAGCTGAATGTGCAGAAAGAGGAGAAAGAGCTCAGGTTGCTCACCCCATTTGAGGCGTCAGCCCCAGGCCGTTGGCGACGAGGGCACGCCGGCCACCGCCTCCGTTCTTGCCGTCGGCGGTCACGTCCGTCGCCACGGCGAGGCAGCTCCGGGCCAGCAGGAGGAGGACAACGACGGCGATGGGGTTCTTGGGCGCCATTCTCCCGACGGCGTGCGTGCAGCGCGTCGAGGAAGTGTGTGAACTAGCTGCGCGCTGGCGTGTTCTGCTTCTGCGTCCGTGTTGTGGATGCAAGATGTAGTTACGTCGGAAAAACCCTCCGTGAGGGGAGACGGAGCGTTTGTTGTGACTTCGTGAGAGTTAAACCTCGAATGAATGGCCGACAACTCACCAGCGAAGATAGGGAGGGGGTTTGCCAACTTTGGTCTGAGTTTTTCTTCTGTCAGAAAGCATTGGAATCAAACTGAGAAAAAGGAGACAATTTTGCAGAAGACAAACACGGGATGAGAACAATGTATAAACAAGCTAATTACTTCGACTGTCTTACTCTTACATACCAAGACAAATTGTATCAATACATATTCTCAACTGAATCCCAGTTATGGAACGACCAGTGAACATGGAAACGTGACTAAGTTCTGGTACCTGTATAACTTGATAATTACTGCAGTATCTACGTCTCAAATCAGGCCACGGTACAGTGAGTTTTACAACTCATAGCCAAAGTCTATGCTAATGTATTTCCACTGTCCACTAACTTTTTTCTCAGGGGCCTCGTTACACAGTTAGAGGCATATGGTTAACAGCATAGAGTGTCAGCTTGTATTCAGCGAGCATCATATTCAACCACTGTACGGGAGAAAAAGAACATATTCAGTAAAAAACTGCATGCGGGAACACAAATAATACAAAGTATAAGAATGTAAATCATAAGCAGTACTGGCTGAATATGGCAGAAAGTAAAAGCCACAGTAACATAAAAAAAACAAGCATTGCTTTATTGATGAGAGTAACGTTGTCTTGCTTTCGACTCAATTTAGCTATGATTTTTCACAATGGAGAACCATATGACAGTCTGTTCGAGAAAAAAGAAAAAAATATTTATGCCAACGATAATAAAGAATAAAACACGACAGGATTATTTCAGCAACCAGCGGCAATAAGCTCATCTAGCACACAGACCACATTCAGGCCTCAACAAAGTCCCTAGATGATAAACTCTCATCCCCACCTTTTACTACTTGTGTTTTATGCTACATCTTGACCATATAGTCCCTCCTATGTCCCACCTTGCCAAATTGTATAAGCAGGCGCCTACCACTTCATCTGTTTCTCCCAAATACATGCCACAACCTTCCTTCTGTTATAACCCCCTCTCTATGATAAGGTTCAGAGATTTCAATTGTAAGGAACAAGATTATATTCTCTTTATGTATAATATATCATTGGGCAACTTGTCACAAATTTAGCACAATACCTTCCCAAATTGTATAAGCATGCACCTACCACTTATCTTTTTCTCCCAAATACATATCACAACCTTCCTTCTGTTACACGTAACCCCTCTCTCTATGATTAGGTTCAGAGATTCAATTGTAAGGAACAAGATTATATTTTCTTTAGGTACATTGGACAACTTGTCACAAATTTAGCACAGGTATATACAAGGATGACAGAATAGGCTATTTACAAGGGCTAACTCTGTCGTAATTGTCCTCTACATATGTTTATTGGGGCTTCCAGTTGGAGGGCTATTTTGATTTGCAAGTGACAAGATTTTTCGACACGATCTGTGTAACATTAGTAGTCGATAAAACTAATCACAACTTTTGAATCCATGTGCATCGAGGTAAGATATAGCTATAAGACATCACAACATACTACTCCTTCTATTCCAAATTATAAGCATTCCTACAAGAGTGTAGGAATGCTTATAAATAGAAATGGAGGGAGTACGTCTCTAAATGCATAACATGAATTATTTTTTTTTCTATAAAGGAAAAAATGCATATATTGAAAGGAATTGTTGTGTGCTACACTTTGTTGATAGTTCAAACGTACCAGTAATGGTCACATCTTAGAAGCAAAGATATCCACATAAATAGACTGAACCAAATATAACACTGTAAGAGCATCTCCAAAAACTCCCTCAAAACTCTCCCTAAATCAAATTAATGGGGTTTAGTCTAAAAAACTATCTTCAATAACTTACCTAAACGACTCACAGATTTATTCTCTTCTTAAATTCTTCGTATTTGTAGCTAGAAATAAGGAGAAAATTAGGGACCCTAATACTTGTATTTAGAAGGAAATTTATGTTGTTATAATCCCAGATGCTGAAGGAGAACTATTGAAGGAGATAAGAAAACTTCTCCCTAATAATTTTTGGGTTGCTCCAAAAAATACTTTTTTAGGATCAATTTTTTTGGAAGCTTTTGAAGATGTTCTAACCAGACACCTCACTATGCTCCCTAGTCCCTACTAGTGGGCAAAAAAAAGAGAAAGGAACACATCCTGGTCATACCTTTTTTATGTTAATTATTAAGCACGAGAACGTTGCACGCTCTTTGTTATCTGGTACCTCGTGCACGTAACCAAGTGTAGTGTACTTTTGTAGCATCATGATAGCGAAAAAAATCAATAGCGATAATAATTTTAGAATGGATTGAGTATAAGATTTGTGTGACATCTGGCTAAGTGCACCAAGGATTGTACATGGAGAATCTTCTAATGCTGCTAGTATTTTTCATTCACTCGGTCAATGACTCAGATTGCATTGTCTACAAAAACAAAAATGACTTAGATTGTGTTGTCCTCCACCCGTCGATGCCCGAACATCAACTCTCCCGAGAACAAGGCTGTTATTGTGTTCTCTTTAAGTTGCAAGAGTGACGCTCCTGCTCAAGCTATCTTTGTCAGAATTGTGGTTTCACTAGATAGTGATATCACTCATGCCTGTTCCTCATCATCACTCCATTTGATGGACCGAGACAATGTCATTCGTCACTCTCCTAGACATTGTCAACTTAGATATTACGAATGATGGGTTGAAGTAGGTTACAACTCATTGATACATCCAAGCACCTCATCATCCTCATCATCATGTGACCGATAAGCCGTCTAGTGAGTTCTTTGATAGGACACAACTGATTTTTGTGCATCTATATGCTAGTTAAGATGACTTTGAAACAATGCCCTCCTCCACGGTCACAATATGTTCACCTTGGTCTCAACCTTGACTACTTCGATGTTATGGGGCTATCATCCACATAAAGTACTTAATGATTTCACTCTAGGAGGATATTAGTGTGTCAGTTTCTACCTTCGACTTTTTCTCCAGTCTCATCATTTGTTATGCCTTCGCTCTAACTGCGAGGAGGGGTGGTGTTAGAGTGTATTTTAGTAGTTTAGATTATATATTGTAGACTGCCATGTATATTGGGGAGTCGCCTTGACCCCGAGTCTTGTATACTCTTATATATCTATCGATCGAGAGCTCAATGTATAGTAGTAAGTAGATGCATCCTAGTCTACTGTTTCACACAGTCTTGGATCCCCCCCCCCCCCCTCGAGCAAACACATCATCATAATGTGCTTTCACGCCATGGCTAGACGGACACGACGAAATTGACCCATGTCATTGGAACCTCATTTCTATACTCCCTCCTTCACTGACACATGATCCAGTTTGTCAATTGCTCGGAGGTGCATCAAAGGTGTGGTGATGCGTCTATGGTGCGTGAGAGGGGGAGCGAGAGGTGGAACATGACGAGAAGGCACTAAGAGGCTAGGGAACAACGGCGGAAGCGTGATATTGATGCACGGTCAATCCAGGGACCTCGCTGCAGTGCCTCGCCTTCCTCAAGATAGCAGTGCTCTCCGGCACGAGTGCCACACTAGAGGATGACTGCAATAGAACCTACTCAGAGGAGGCTGGATTGGGCATTAAATCAATTTCTATAATTGCATGTGACTGATTGGTATTGTGAAAGACAAGAGGAGGAAGACAACCTTCTACCAATAAAGAAGAACGCCTTATTGTAATGCATGAACATGGTGTCTCAAAAAAAATTGTGCGGACAGTTTAAAATCCTGCACTTTACAGATCGGGTGGAGGACTACGAACCATGCACATGCAATTTTTTTCTGGTGGCTCCACATTGCTCGATTCTCAGCCACGGATGGTCTCAGGCCCAACCATCAACAAAGCTGGCAACCAGCCCACCACTAAAGTAGGTACGGCCCAACATCATACATGCCCCTTGTCCAATAAACTAACGTATGAGTTCCACAATTAGCCAGTAATAAAACAACCTCACAAGTGTGACGAAGTGTACAACTAACACATTATACACAATACATTTCTTTTACACTATGTGAAAGTGTAAGGAAAGAACAAATGTGCTACACTTTCAGCTGACAAAGAACAAAGCGTACCTAAATTATTCTAAGAATTACCCATACTTTACCAAAAATCAAGCATCCAGGTAATAGGTTTATATCAAAATTTTAGATTTATTATGCCCTCCAATCCTCCATTATAGCTTTTCTCACATTTATCAGTAGATTGCATGTAAATTGATGAATAATTAACATTTAGATTACTCCCTGCCTGTAACAAAAGGTAGAAGTATAATGCCTAATGTTTGCAAGATTGTTTGTGTATACAAGAACATATAACTAGAAAAAAGACTATATGTACTATATATCTAAATCTTAAAAAGGATATATAGATTGATTTCAAGTCCCCCAAAAAATCTCACAAGGAAAGAAACAAAAAAAGGAATATTAGAAACATGGCCAATACGCCATCTACGACATCTATGTATAAAGGTATAATTGCAGATACCACCTCATAAGCTACCTCTGGTTTGAGATGCCCCCCCCCCCCCCCCCCCCCCCCACACACACACACATAAAACGAACTGTGGCAAATGCCCACCCACCCATGATTTCCAGGCCGAATCTGAGTGACACATCACATATCTGGACCTTAACCGCACCTTAGACTGAAACAGCCCAAACCAATTTCTCCGTACAGAATGTTGCAAGCAAACTCTGAACCCGAAGGTGGCCATGGCGACTTGCCAGCTCCGGCCACTCGCCTCAAAGACGCGGGCCGCCAGCTCCATGGCGACGATGCCGGTCGCTGGTTCAGTGATGTTGACGCCGATCGCTGGCTCTGTGGTGTTGACACCGACTACTGGCTTCGAGGCGACGACGCGAGCTGCTGGTTCGGTAATCTCTACCTCATCCTAGTCCTCTTAGACTATCAGAAACTTGGCGGAGCTGTTGAACTAGTCGATTCAGTATGGCATGACTCAGATAAGGTGTTCAGACTTACAAAGTTTCTGCTCATGAATTCAGAGTTTCAGACTAGTGGATGTAAATTTATACGCTGAATTTTGTATGCTGATATTATGAAATAATATGAATGCAAGTATTGATTGTTTTGTAAACTCATTTCTCAGATCACTAACTATTTAAAAATCTAGAGAAATTTAGCAAGTCAAAGAAGAACATTCAGTACAGTATTCCAAGTTGATAGTGAAAGTTCAGCGTGCTTCTGCTATGCATTTTGCATGTTTCTTTAAACCATATTTTTAGCACGATATGGAACTATGACAATCCTAGATAGTGCCCCAACACAAAAGTACTACATAAAACCAGAAGAACCTTCCTTCCCAACAAACAATAGAATTGGAGTAATAAAAATACTTAGAATTGGAGTTTTCTTTCAGATATAGAATGAATATTTAGAGAAACAAATAATAGAAAATATTGAAACATCATAAGAACAAAGTTGTACTGACACTCATGTGTAGTTAATTCAATCTATGCTGAATGGAGCACCTGATAATATTGCCAAAAAATCCATATCTTACAAATGATTGTCTTTGATGATATATAGCCACAAAAATCCATTTCTTACAAGTGGTTTATGACCTGTGACGAACAAAAATAAACTAAATTGTCAAATATATCATTGAGCACTATCTCTTCTACACATAAAAAGTGTTGTATCTATTTATTCCTCTTGGCCAAAAACCAAGCCCTTGAAGCTTGAATGTGGTTGAGTGTTGGTCCTCCTTCTACAAGATGGAACACACCAACACCATACTAATTGTTCATGGAAAGTGGTGCATAAGGGGTTTGGGAGGAGATATGAACTCCAGGTGCTAAAGATACTTGGTTTGCTGAGCTTGAAGCGGATACATTTCCAGGTTGGATGCAAAATCCACTTGGCTGATGTGAGCTCGAAGTGGGTACATTTCTGGGTTTTGGTCCCCTTCTTTGCTGAGGGAACCCTCTTGTTGTGCCCTGCATGTCATATAGTGGTGGTCATATTTGGCTTCAGTCATATGTATTGATGCAAATAAAAAGGTGCAAAGATATATTAACCCTATTTTCAGAACTTATTTTGGCTTTGCAGGTCGAAGTCTTGTGGCCAAAAGTCTTGCACCGAGTGCATCTAATTGCTTTTTTCTTGGATGCTCTCTCTAGTACATGTGGCTCACCTGGAGCCTTTCTTCTCTTCTTTTTAGGCCTTCCTAGTTGCATAGTGAACCTTGGAGGATCAACATTTGGGAACAAAGTCTTCACCCACTGTGTCTGGTCTGGGATGGGCATGATCTGTCCTGCATATGACAAGAAGTACTTCTCTTTCTTCAATAGATCATCCACATATGCCTTAGGATCATGGTTAAATTTTTGGATAGAAGACACAGCATGACAGCAAGGAATACCAGTGGCATCCCATTTCCTGCACCCACATGTCCTTCTATTCAAATCGACAATAAATGAAAATTCTGCCATTGAGACTTGCCATATTCCTCTACCAGCACAAACTAGCCTACAAAAACTTGCTAGTTCTTTCTCTAATTCTAGTCTCTTCTGATAATTTGGAGCAATTAGCCACCCATCCTTTAGACCACCTTCTCCCTTGGTTGTAAAACTTTCCATGATCTTTGTCCTCATATCTTCTAGCATTGTGATAATAGGCTCATCCCTAGCTTCCACAATTGAGGAGTTATAGGTCTCACTAATGTTGTTGACCACTAAATCTGTTTTGCCCCTTGAACTGAACATATGGCTACTCCAGTGTTCACGTGGCACCTTCTTTAGCCATTTCCATGCCTCAAAATTAGCAACCTTCATCTTCTCCATTGCAACATCAAAGTCATATTTTCTGTAAGCATAGGCAACTGCCTCCATCAGCTTCTTGAGTTCATCTCCCCTAAATCCAGCTATCACAAAGTTAGCATGTAAATGCCAAAGGCAAAACCTATGCTCAGCTGTAGGAAACACAGTTGGGACAGCAACCAATATTCCATTTTGTCGGTCACTCATGAAAACCCAGCCACAATGCTCATGGCCATCGCCAATACATTCTTTCAAGCACATCAGGAACCATTCCCAAGAGTCACTACTTTCAAATTCTACCAGTGCAAAAGCTAGCGTGTACATATTGTTATTGGCATCTCTCCCAGCTGCAACGAGGATTTGGGCTCCATTTGGAAGCTTAACATGAGTTCCATCCACACCTATGAAAGGCCTGCATCCAGCTTTGAATCCATCAATTTGAGCATTAAATGATATGAACATTCTCTCAAACACAGGATTCACACCAGGGTCTTCATGCACATCACACTTAATTACCACCATGCTGCCTGGATTCAAATGCATCAGTGTGTGGGCATAGTCCTGAATCCTCTTGAACTGATCAACATGGTCTCCAAGGACCATAGCGATAGCCTCACACTTGGCCCTATATGCTTTGTAATTTGAAATGCCAACTAGAGTGTCCCTAAGAATTGAATCTTTCAAGTGCTTAACTTTCCAATCTCTATCACTCCTAAAATCTTCCACATACTCATGTGCAATCCACTTTGCATCCATTTGTTGAACATCATGAGACCTTCCGCATGTATGATCCTCCATAAACTTTCTTAACTTGAAAGTCTTCTCACCAGGCACCACTCTTCCGTATATGTACTATGGACAACCGCCTGCTTCACACTTGGCTGAAACCTTTTCTCGATCATTCTTTTTCCTTTGAACCTTTCTACCTTCTACAATGATCAAATTCTTCATAGCTTCTCTGAATTGGGTGACATCAGTAAACAACATTCCTTCATTCAAGATTGGATGTCTCATGGTTTTGTCATCAAACCAATAATCCTCAAGACCCCTAGACCTGTGAACATAGACTGTTGTATCATATGCCTCATGTTGGGTGTGGTTGCCATCAACAATTTCTGAAACATGAGCAGTTGCATTCTTCTTATGTTGCATCTGACATGTTGCAACTGACTTTCCTTTGACATTTCCTTCATATTTATCATGGCCACTAGCACCTTGTTTAGAAAGAGGGGATTGCTTCTTTAGAACATATAGGTCTTCATCACTTGTATCAAGTTCAAAGACATAACCAGCTGCGTTCAACTTCGTGTTCAGGAACCACTTCAACGTCATAGGACTCCTCACTCGCTATTTATAACATGTCTCCATGATTACCAGCATCTTCTCTCATGACCTCCCCCAAAGTATCTTCTTTGATGGTTGCATCAGTATTTGCAACATCTTCTCAGATGCCTTCTAGCAAAAATCTTTCCTTTGTTGTGCCTAAATCAGTATCACCACCTTCTCCACAAAAGAGTGCATCTATATCAGCATTTTCTCTTAATAACCTGTCATATTCTCGCATTGTAACCATAGAACTAGGGACAATGTACAGAATGCATGTGTCCTTTCCTTCATGGTCACTCAACAACTCATTGCATTGACTGTCATTTGTTATGAGCACAAGACTTGCTGGTACATTCATTCTAGGCTTTAGATAATATAACCAATTATCTTCTTTTAGTCCACAATCTTTTAAATGGTCACGTAGCTCGAAATAGCTTATGTAGTCTATATCAAAATCAGAGATTGTCCTAACCTCTGCATAATCAACCATTGAATCAGTATTGAATAAGGCTATAGAGAAGACCTTTAGTGTGATCACATCATTGAGCTCCATCTGCATGGATTTTATCATAATAAATAAACATAATCCACATAAGCGTTTGGCCTGAATTTCACAATATTGAAACAAACTTCTACTGATGTCTAAATTTTAGAAATGCAAGCTTGATAGACTAAAAGTTCTACTCTTGTATCAATGATTACTAAGACTACTGTTTCACCAACTACCACAATAAACAAACCAGTGGGAGAACCAAATCCTTGGGCCAATTTTACCCATGTTTCATCCACGAAACCTAAGTGCAAGAGAGGAAGAAAAATACTAACTTGATCGTGTAGACGTAGCCGAGCTCTTCTCCTACAGCGGCCATAGGGCAACGGTTGCCGACGACCGTCTCCTTCGCAGCTGCCACCGGATCACCACCTTCGCCCTTCCCGCGCTGAGGAGCATGACCTATGCGGTTTCCTCAGGACCTGGTCAGGTAGTGGAGTCGAGGGCGGACTGGACCGAGTTGTTTCTATCCAGAGCCAAGGTGAATCAGGCCCATGATCGATGACATGTCAGTGTGTGTGTCCACGTTGAATCAGCAAAGCACGTGCATAGTGGTTGGGGGGGGGGGGGGATTCGGCCTGGGTGGGTGGGCTTTTGCCACAAATTGCCTTCTATGGGGGGGGAGGGGGGGGGTTGTACAATTATACCATGTAAAAATCTATGCAGCATGCAGCATACAGGAACAGAAAACATGGCCAATGCGCCATCTATCCATGCATAGTTGATGAAATCATGGCAAACTGAACAGGTGCCATCACTATGACCACAAAGACATGAATATATAGATGGGATAATTCGAAATGATAGGCTTTTGCCAAAAATATAAGGAATCTGAATTGTAGGAAAATTTACCATGGCCTCTTGCTTGTAAAAACAAAAATAAAATATAGAATTCATCAAATCACCTGATATAATGTATTTATCAGACATGGGAGATAAGAATGTGTGAAGGCATGCATGGATCATATATAGAACAGAAGAATCACTAAATTTCTTTACAAGTAGCTAAAGAGTAAAGTGCGTGATAGGTTCTTAAACTTGTTTAGTTGTGTTATTTAGGTCTTTATACTTTTGAATTATAGTTTTGACTCGTTAAACTTAGTCTCAGATGTCATCTAGATCTTTATACTCACAAAATAAAAATCTAGGTCTCTAAAGTTTGCTTGATATATCATCTGGATTCCATACGATCAAATGACAATGTTATTTTTCTAATTAATTTAATTAAAATATATTATTTTATAAAAATAGCTTAATTATAGTTAAATAAATATGAATTTTAGCTCAAATATCTGTATAGAATATTGATAAGTATGGATGGCAATTGTGCTTTATCGTTGAAAAGAGTGATGGAGGCAGGTGCTAAATGAAATGACGATTAGGCTGCACATCATGATGTTAAACTATAAAATTATTTTATTTTGTTCATTATCTAGATATTGTTAGATAAATTTTTCATGCTGTTCATTCCATTTTTTTATAATTGATAATTTTATTGATCAATACTAGCATGGATGAGATTTGTATTCACTCTTCTAATTTAACCAATTTATCAGTTAAACTTAGAAAGTAAAATTGTAATTTGAGAGTATAGGGACCTAATTAATATCTGAGCCTAAGTTTAGTGAGTCAAAACTATAATTTGAGTATGGGGAGCTAAGTGACACACTTTACTCATAGCTAAATATAGCAAAAATGAATATAGACTCATATTAGCAAAATTGTATGAAAACATATTCTAAATGTTTTGCACAATCAAACATCTAATGAAAGCATATTCTAATATAAAGGTATTCTTCAACTATTTATTACCTTTTGTATGATAGGGATAATTAATTTGTCATAAAGTATTTTTCATCAGTCATATAGTTACATTAGATGTTTGATTAATACATAGAAATCTTTTTGTATGAGACGGTCAGCCACGGTTCGCTTCTACAGAAGGAACGAATTAGTCCGCAGGATAGGTGCATGCCAATCACACGGGTCCAGCCCAGTTTACTCTTAAGCCGTGCCCAAAAGGGTCCATTTTTTCATTAAAAAAAAGGGCCCATTTTTTAATATACTATTTTAAAGGGTCCCAATGTAAAGTGATTCTAGAAGGGCCAATTTACAAAAATACATCTCCATTCCCCAATCCCCATTACACTCACCGACAAGCGACAACCACAAAGTTTCAAAAAAAAAAAAAAAAGCGACAACCACACCACTGCCGCCGGCCACCGGATGGCCTCTCCGGCGCGGCCCAACGCCAAGCGCATCGCCGCCGCGCTGCCACCAATTGAGCTCCTCACTGAAGATCTCCTAGCGGAGATCCTCCTTCGCCTGCCCACCCTAGCCGACATCGGCCGCGCCACCGCCTCCTGCGCCGCCTTCCGCCGCGTCGCCGCCGGGCGCGCCTTTCTCCGCCGCCTCCGCTCCGTGCACCCCGCACCCCTCCTCGTCCTGCTACGCCTTGTATCAATCCAGCCCGCTGAGCCGCCCCACTCCTCCGCTCCCTACGCGCGAGCCTTCGCCGGGGCGGCTGACCTCTCCTTCTCCTTCCTCCCCTCCCTCGGGCCCTGGTTACCGGTCGACGCCCGCGACGGCCGTGTCCTCCTTATTAAGCGCGTCGTGTTGAGGCGCCACGCCCTCGCGGTGTGCGACCCTTTGTCCCGGCGATACACACTGCTCCCCCAGATCCCCGGAGACCGGTTCTCGAAGATCCGATCTGGTATCAAGCCGTTCCTTGTCCCCGCTAATGACGAAGAGGCGGAGACATCGTTCAGGGTGGTCTGCGCAGCGAGTGACGCGTTTCAACAGATGATCGCCTTCATCTTCTCTTCGGCCACCGGGCAATGGAGCAGTTTAGCCATAGGCGCCGACGCGCAGCCTGTACGTAAGATGACCGGGCCACGAGGCTACGCATACAGCTGCCTCTACTGGAAGGTGGATGGGACTGACAGTCTAATTGTGTTCGACACACGCTCCATGGAGTTCTCCTTGGTCCACATCCCATTTAGCCAACACCAGCAGCAGCAGGATCTTATCATTGTGGAAGCCGGTGGAGGCAGGCTAGGAACGTTCACTCTAGACAACAGCATAATTTCTGCTGTGTCTCAACTTGTTTATGCTATTCGGGAAATCGACGAAGATGGCAGCAGCAGGTGGCGGATCGAGAGAAGAGTGAGGTTGCCCTCCCAAAATCTTTTCAGCTTTGAAGATGCAACGGATAGGTATCTACTCCTTCGTGGGACTCCATGGAACCTAGGCCTAGGATCTAATATGGATGATGTTGAGACGGGCTACTTCTCCTTTGAGTTGGAATCTATGCAGATTGAGAAATTGTATACCATCAGATTCAGAGATGACATTCCAAATGTCAAGCTGTTTGCTGGTTTTCCTCCTTCATTGTGTCTACCTGGCATATGAACTTATGAAGGGGTAAGTTCGTTATCTGACTTTTCCTTTATTATTATGCTTTGTAGAGAATGGATGTTGCTCATGTGATCCAGGTGTGAATTAATTTGCTTTTGCAATCTTATTTGTTTCATTGATGATTGGATATTTAGTACATTTACATACATATTGTGAATGGATGTTAAAATTAAGGATAATGGTATGTTTGGACTTTTCTCATGGAAATAGTTTGGTATCCAGTAGGGAACACACAATGTGATATTACAGAAGCATCTTAATTTCATGATTCCATGTTATAGCCTGAGACTTAGAGAGAAGCAAATTCATCAGTTCTAGTGATTACTCTTGCAAAGTTGTCCTCAGATCCCTAGAGGTAGACCTATATTATATGATTTATATAATGAGAGCCTGAAGCAATTGGAGACGGAAGTAAATTCATCATTTTGATGTGTTCTCATATTCAACTGGGTTTGTGGTCTTGAACTTAGAAATTTCAGTACGTTTATAGACTTACATAGAGTTGATGGATGTTAAAATTAAGGACAATGGTCTTTTTGGACTTTGCTCGTGGTCAGATGGTCTCATAAAAGTGTTTCAGCACTGGATATAGTTTGGTATCCAGTAGGGAACACACACAATGTGATATTATAGAAGCATCTTAATTTCATGATTCCATTTTGTAGTTTGAGACAATTAGAGACGGAAGCAAATTCATCAGTGTGAGTGATTCTTCTCTTGCAAAGTTGTCCTAAGATCCTTAGCGGTATATTATAGCCTGAGAGGCTCAAGCAACTAGAAACGGAAGCAAATTCATATTTTGAGGGGTATGTGGTCTTGACTCAGGAATTTCAAGGGGGAGTCAGTGCCTTTTTTATTTTAAAAATACCTGTGGGGATAAATTTTCATTGGTTCAGTCTACTTCCAGTAATTTTGCATTGCCTCATCCTAGCTGATGGTAATCTGTTGAACATGGTGAGTTGATTCCCTGTTTGTGGAAGGGGGAGGGGGTAAGGATTATGTTCATTCAGGACATGATAAGCAAAATCACTAATTTTGTTTATTGACTTACTGTTATGTTTAAGAAACATATTTCACTCGATCTTACTAATTTAATAAACATATATATCTGTCCTTCACTATTGCTTGCTTAGAATACATGTGGATTATTAAGGCACACAGATTTATATCTACTTTGTTTGAGTGAATGTTTGAATCAAAGGCAATCTGTGTTTCTACTTTCTAATATTGAAATGAGGCGTGTATCTAATAGAAGAGATCAGAACATAGACATTCAGATGTGGGTATGAATGGAGTGCTAGCAGTAAAATTGTGGGTTTCGTGGCTTTACTGTGATGATTGTAAATTTCTAATACCGTGACCTTTAGTATGACACCATCTTGTCACATTGAACAGGACTTCTCAAGTCACAGAGCTGTGCATTGGCTGAGAACTGAGCTGAACATCTATCTTAAACAAGGCTTACATATATCGTGGAATGCATTAGCTGCTGCTCTAGTGACTACATCTGCCTGGAGTTTAACAGAGTCCTTAGTAGTTTAGTTTTGGCTATCATAGTCCTCTTTTCCCTCACATGCTGTACCAGGCCATGTCTTTAATATGCTATTTTATTTTACTCGTGGCGTGTTTGCTGGAAGCACAATTCTGAAGTAACTGAACGGAATCTATTGTAAACATAGCTTTTCATCCTTTTGGAAGTGTTATTACTGTGATTAATCTACTGTTAGCAATTTTTCTGCATGATAAATCTGCCAAGATGATTGAGTGTCATCTAAAACGGATGACATCTATTTCAATAATGTAAGTGTGGCTGCGTGATCTAAAATGCATCAAGATGACAACAGAGTTGTCTTCATGAGCAGTATTGTTGCAAGTGGGTAAATTTTTTTATTATTAGATAAAATTTAAATATAACTTATAACTTTTTATATTTAAATAAATATTTTAAATAAGTCATATGGTCAAAGATAGTGAAAAAAATCAACGGTGATAACAATTTTGGAACGGAGGGAGTATGTGATAGCATTTCATATTGTGATAATTTTTTATAAGTAGATTTTTCAGAATGCACATTGCAATTAATTTTAGTTCAAAAATGAAGGAATAATTCCTTCTATGCCATCAACTTAAACTATAATCCCTCCGTTGCCACCGCTAAAACTTGTATCCTTCGTATGTCAATGATGATAAATTTTAATCCTCATCATGCCATGAAGTGACCTTGCGCACCAGTAAATTTTTAAAATACCAATACCAATATTGCCCTGTTAGTCCTCTCCCTCGGTTGATCCACGCTGATTCCGTTGGCGCTTGCGAGGAAGGGCTCGAAGCCCTGGCATGACCGCGTGAGGCCACGCGTGGTGGGCAGCTCGACGGCGTCGGCCTGGGAGTGGCATGCTTCGGGTGCCACTGGAGCCTAGACGACGCGGTGCAAGAACTTCGAGGCCTCGTGCGCAATGCACAATAGCCAGGCGGGCATGGCTGTCGACGAGTGCGTAGAGCAGGGCACAACGCAGATCGAAACCGACGGCTAGTCCCTGTAGTCATGCACCGCGTCCAGAACCCATGCCCATGCCATTCAAGTTCTCGACAGTATTGTTGGCTCATTGGCATCAGCATCCATGAAATCCGTTTCCCACATGGCTGGCTCGGCTTACACATTAATGATAGTATTAGCATATTATTATAGTCTAAATAATATTAATATATTTAAAAGTGGATTAAACTTTGACATGCTATACTAAATTTATAAGTATAGTTTTGAATAAAATAAATAATATATTAATATTTATTTTACATTTTATATTAACTTAATAAATATTCATGCGGTCAACAAAACAATGTCTCCTTTCAACCAGGTTGAATAGATACAATCAACCAAACAAAGTCATATTGCATCTGCCCGTCTCAGTTGGGCCTATCCCGTATAGCGAGCCAGGCTGTGCTGGGCAACCAACCAATGCTGTGCATGATGCACTATGCGCTAAAATGGAAGCCTGTCTAACAGCGCTAACTGCTAGTACATCTCAGTGTGGTGTGACCCGGATTGTCCTTGAAACTGATTCAGCAACACTTGTCAGTGCACTGAAGTCAACTGTCTTTGATCAAGCTCCAGGAGGTCTTACGTTCGGAGAAGCTAGACATCTGATTATCCTAAACTTTGTTTCAGTAGAGATTTTATTTTGGCCTCGTAAATGCAATTCGCTCTGCTCTTGCTTGGGACCGTGCGAGACCAAATTCTGGCTTGATCCTCTCCCAAAACTTGTAACAGACTTGGTGGTTCGCCATCTTGCTGAATCTCATATGAATGAATAAATGAGCGAGCTCTTGAGATTAAAAATAAAAAGGCTGAGAACTCTAGAAGATGGCTGCCATATTTTCAGGCGCCCATTAAGAAGGATGCGTCACAGGCTCACAGCAACCAACAAGCATCCAGACTATAATTTCTTGAAGCGAAGGGCTTGAGTTGCTGTCTCACAAACAAACCCAGACACAACAGCTGAAACTATGCCTAAATGGAACGCAATGACTGTAACTGCATACGGTAACTTGTCATTTTCTGTTGAGCCGATCCCTGGACCAGTATATATACTAGATCTGGAACGCAATGACTGTTCACTTGTTCCTTCCCTGAATCCTGATGCTGTGTATACGTAAACACTGAGAGTAATTACAAGTGATCCTCCGTTTATTTGTTCCCTTTTATATGTTCAAAAATAGTGCAACATCTGAAACTTTTTTAATATGAAACGAGGCTATGGGTCCTGCCCGAAGCAAAAGATCTGCATGCCTCACCTGATCTCGTAAAGAAAGCAACTGCGCCTGCACTGCTCCATGTGTGACAGCACGACTTCACGAGTGCAGGACCCAAAACATAAAATAAAAGACCGAATTTCATAGCTAGTGCCTCACAGTTCAAGTTTTCGCAGTGTGACTGAAATTGACATCAACATCTCGTGGCTTCCCTCCCCACCAGAGTCCTACACTTCATAAGCAGTTACACTGATGTCAAGCAAAGTCAGCACTCTGCAACATGTCTTCTTTCGGTAGACATAAAATGTCACATGTTCCTTTTCGATGTAATATAGTATATCATTTGT
The DNA here is from genome assembly GCA_032690845.1 of Eleusine coracana subsp. coracana. NCBI lineage: Eukaryota > Viridiplantae > Streptophyta > Magnoliopsida > Poales > Poaceae > Eleusine > Eleusine coracana. The sequence continues at coordinate 51,529,606 of CM064430.1, forward strand.
ACAGACATTGTAACTTTGCGTTTGTTATCACATACTCCCTCCGTTTATATTTACATGTCATTCTAAGGTTTTTAACTTTTCTACAATTACATGTCATTCTCACTTCCCAATACACCTTTCTCTTTTCCCAATACAATATTCTCTCTTCTCACTATATCTCTATCTCTATCTCTCTCCTTCTCGTTCTTAGTACATCCATCTTTTTACTTCTCCTTATTTCCCGTGCCTAACTACAAAACGACATCTAATTCTAAACAGAGGGAGTACTGTATAGAGTAGTACAACCATACACTCACCATTGCTGCACTGTGAGAAGAACAAAAAATTCAGAGATAGAGGAAGGAATCCAACGAGAAGGTTTATTAAGACTCGTTTCTGAACACCACCACGCCGCCTGTTGGTGCGCATCTAGGTGCATTGCATATGGGTACCAAGCACAAAGCACCCTTATACAATTGCAAGTTACGCGCACTTTGCAGTGCCAATAAGCACGCGTTGGTACAGAAACATCTGATTTTTTTTTCTTTTACAGCTCGTCGTTCTCGAATCCACCAATTCATCGCAGCTCAATGATGGGTCGTTTTGAGCTTTGTGAACACATTTTAGTATCAGTACTTTTTTCTGTTACATAAATAAACGGTAACATCTCCCAAGCTTGGATGATATTCCTAGGACCCAGTAACGGTGCTACTATATAGTACGAAAAGAAAAGAGAAGAAAAAGGGTTTTTTTTTTTCGTATACACGAGCGGAAGACGCTCCGCAGGACCTGTCAGCCTGCTTGAACCCCCACAAATCCTCCGGCAGATAACGTGGCAACAAGAGCCAAGAGCCAATGCCAAACTGCCGTGTTGTCCTGTTATCTCCACATCTCACATCGATTGTGGCCCAGCTGCATGTTCCATATGACAAACCTCTGCAAATCGCCAGATCACATACCCACTCACAACAACAACAACAGTAACCATCAGACGTCCAGATCTGCTTGGTACACCCATTATTTCCTCCTCCCGGTACACGTAGTACATACGGCCGTGGCCTCTAGTTGTAGGATCGATCTCCGGCTGCTCCGTGTCTCTCTGTCCATCTCCATCCTAGTAATACTAGGGAGTGAAACCGAAGGGACCCGTCGAAGCCTTTGGAGTAAAAGACACGGGGATCCATCTATTCTATATCTACTGAAAGCACTGAATTCCACACGCAGTTAACCCGCTGGTTCCGTGCCGCGTCTTGCAGTTGCAGCAAATTGAAACGCAGGCGAGATGAAGAAAAGATACTTGGAGGCTCGCTCGAGGGACAGGTCCACGGGCCCTAGAGCTAGTACTACGATCTCAACCCGCCCTGCGGACCATGCGTCCCGTACGAGGTAGGCAGGCGACAGAACAGAGACGGAGGAGACGTTACGGTACCCAATTGTCGTCGCCGTCGTCGCGAGCGGCAACAAGAAGGCAAACGAGCAGCTGCGAGCGAGTCCCGTACTCCCGTGAGGGGATCGGGACCGACGAGAGAATTCCGATTTGTGCGGGATTTCAGGACGTCCTGTCAGCACCTGTGCCTGCATGCGTTTGTAATCCAAGCCACAGCCAGCCCGTAGCAGTAGCCAGTAGCCAGTGGATGGATGTGCAGTGAAAAGAGAGCAGGAAACTACAAAGTTGTACTACGCTGCATCCCGCGTACAAAACGAACTTTAACCTGTACAACGTGTCAGGTATATCTCAGTGCCGCAGTGGTAATGGGTTTTGGCTCCCATAATTTCTACATACTCACTACTAGTACATAATTGCTGACAAAAACAGAGCGGGTGGTGGTGGGCCGTACTCAGGTTCGGGGTTCGTCGTTGGGTTCCCAAAGTCCTTGGAAGGTGGCCAAAAGTCTTCCCTTCAAACTGCGTACTGTTGCCTCGCATCACTCACTGCCGCCCTCGGACTCGTTGCCTCCTTTTCTCCGTTCTTCGAAGTCAGAGTAACCAGCAAACCCGAAAGTTTTGTACTTGTGACGGCACTTGTAAGCGCTAGGCAGGTTGCGCGCCATGTAGGCTCCAAAAAATGCCATGTCAGGCTTACTTAGGTTGCACTTTTTTATTAATGGTTATTATTTGGGCATTCTAGGATCGTCACGAGGGGTAAGCTTCAATCGTACCTGATGAGGAGTTGGATCAAATCTATCATACCATGATTGGTAAGCACTAAGCACTGCTCGATCGGTAGTTTGATACTCCAAACAGAATTGATATGGCAAGACTTGGGCAACATCTTTCTCAACAATTAGTAGTATATACTACTATAAGAATTGAGCAACCTTTTGGATGATACGACTTACGAGGGGCTAACTACTAGTAGTCCATTATGCCCACACTCCATCCGTGTCTAGAAAAAGCATTGCGTCGACTCGACACAAGCTGCTTTTGGGGCTCAGCGCTCATGATGGTCGCATCCTAAGGCGGGGCGGAGGATTAAAGAAGAAGAGGTTGGAGAAAGCAAAGGCCTCGCTACTCATGCTACCACCAAGTCATAAAGCACGGCCCATGCATGCAAAGGTGGGTCGTCACGCCATGGCAGCTGCAAATTAAGGGATCTCGACACATACTATAGGCATAGTTTTTGCAGGGATCGAAGCGTATTTAAAGGGTACGTGCCAAGACATTCGTATTATTTGACCTAGGAGAGGGGACGGTTATGCTTTGCCAAACTTGACTGCTTTGTTTACGGGGCGCCTCCACAGACCACAGCTCACATCTCTAACGGCCAAAAGGAAAGCGTAAACTAGTGAGTTGTTTGTTCGACATTCACTGCTTGCTGCCGTAGCGTTCGTTCTTGTTCGGTTGTTCGTGTGTGCGCATATTGTTGTTGTTAATTAGGATGAAAGCCCCGCCATATGGTGGGACATGTCTGAAGTCTGGACAAAAAGGTTTTCCATTCACAGTTGTGGTCCAGCAAGGATAAGGTTTGTAATGAGTTTGAATTATATTTTTCATCTCCCCGACCTTCATTTGTCGTATATTTGCAAGGGTATACCGAAGAAAAAGACTATGATCTGCAAGAGTGTGAGAGCAAACCGGCATCAATCTCCATTTCCTTGGCAATATCTGTTTTTTTATATATATTGGTTTTTTCTTTTTACAATAGACACAGACGCATATACAAGAACAGACACTCCATTCTATGATACTTGCATGCACACTTTACCCCCTACCAGCGAGTTCTTTGGTGGAAAAATAATCAGCCCTTAATAACATGGAAGCATATGCATTTTCTCTATCTGTTTAAGATTGATCCATAGAGGACATTCTGCAAGCATATGCATTTTCTCTATCTGCCGCTTTCGATCTTGGGGCGTGTGTGCCTCATTTATTTTTTCTTTTAATTTTCTTTTCAGACTTTGTAGCACCTCTGGTGCTTTTCTCCTCTTCCTAATTTAAACGTCCACATGTTGATGTGGCTTTCAAAGAAAAAGAAGAATAGAAAGAAAATGGTTTGTGTGCCTACTCAAAAACTTTCAGTCTGGCATACTGTTTGTAATGTCATCGCTACCTGTCCCGCTCCGCACATCACATTTGCTCCGTACATGAAGATGCGGCACTGCGGATGGACATGCGGTAGGCACATGCGGATCCTAGCTAGCTCCACGCCGTAAACCGACGGTCTAACGGCGTCCACGGGCCATCAGAAAATTTGGAAAAACATCCACCAGAGCAGAGAGCACGCTCCCCCGCGCAGAGCTGGTCACGTCCGGTCCGCGGCCCGGGCGAAGAGCAGCGTGGGACGACGACCGAGCTGGAGCCTGGAGCTGGAACGGAGCAGGTACGGTACGAAGCGACGTGATGCGAGGCGTGCAGGTCAGCGGATCGTGTATGGCAGGGAGTGACGGCGGAATCGGTGCACGCGACGGGAGGATAGATGTCTCTTCGCTGCCCTGCTCTTCTTCCCGGTTCTTGTGTATAAGGACCTCCACAATGGTTCACTATAGCTACCGTTAGTAATTAAAAAAGAATAAAAAAATAGAAGAGAGAGAAACGATACCTACTACAGCAACGATTATGTACAGATAAGGCAAATGCTCGGTAGCGATCAACTCGACACTACCTGACCCGTCCTCCTCGCGCTTGCCCTCTTCTTCCCTCCACGCTCCTGGGTGAGCTCGACAGGCGCCTGGCAAGGAAGACGTGGCAGAGGTCCTCCTCGATGGCGACGGCATCACCGACGACAATGACGTTGAGAGCAGTGAACTCGTCGAGGCTGATGAAGCCGTCGCCATCGGCGTCCGCCTCGGCCATCATGCGCGTGAGCTCGTCCTCGGAGGTGGCGTGGCCCAGGCTCTCGAAGAGCGCGGCGAGCTCGCGTTGGCAGGCAGCCGACGGTGGGGACGGCCACGGTGGCTGGATGGCGGGAGCAGTCGCAGGGGTGGGGGCAGCGGCGTCTGGCGCGGGGATGGGGGCGGCCACAACGGGCTCGATGGCGGGCGCAATCGGGGGGCGGTGTCTGGTGCGGTGGCCACGGTGGGCTTAGCCGCGGGGGTGGGGGCGACGACGTCTGGCACAGGGACGGGGGCGGCCTCGACCGGATTCCATGGCTTGTGAGCGGGGACAGGGGCGTCCGGCGTCGGGACGGTGAGCGTCCTCGTCCGGGTTCACGAGCGGGTGAGCGCCGTGTAGGGGATAGAGATGGAGAAGAGAAAATAATAAAATAAAACTGACATACGGGACCCACTTTATTTAGGGCAGTGTGTTAAAGATGGTTGTATAGAATTGTGATTTTTATATAGCTATTGTAAATTATAGCTACTTCGCTGCTGTTGTGGACGCCCTAACAAGCAGTACGACATGCATGGTCCTCCCGGCGTGCGTCGTCTCGTGACACGTACTACTACGTGCAAGCCCTCTGCGCCATAACCACCGCGCACACGTACCCTGCACACCGGTACCGCGCGCGCACGTCGCCAATGCAACAACAGCACCTCCGTACCCACAAGTCAATGTCAAACGTAATCCCCTCTCGAACCGTTACCAGGCGTTTATAATTGACAGCGCGGGCGTACGGTCGAGGTAACAACTCCTGCAGTCCGGGTTCCGGGATGATGAGATTGATGGATAGGAGACTAGAGGAGTGGGGTTGAGTGGTGTGGAGTCGCGCGCCATGGCCATCGAATCATCGACCGACCGACCGGAAAGCCAGGATCCACGGAGCTGCGTCCGTCTGCGTGCTGGCCTGGCCGTCGCGCGGGGGGAAAAAAAAAAAGGAGAGGGCGCTCGCTCGTTGCGAGCAACAACAAACAGCAGCAGCAGCAGGCAGCGTGTTGCAACTGCTGCTTCCACGCGACGGGGGGGGGGGGGGCTGCACTGCACTGCCGTGTCCTGTCCCTCCCGCCCGCCCGCCCGGCTACCCTGCCGTCTGCGTGCGTGCCCGCTCTATCTATCTACAGTAGCTGCTACTGCTGCCTGCTGGTGCTGGGAAGCCAGGGAAGGGAAAAAGGACCAGCCTTGGCCTTGCCTCTTGCTACTAGTAACCCGGGTTAGCAGTGGCCGACACATGCGCGGGCAACGTTTCTTTGTCCCGTCATCGTCGAGACCTGCTGCCCGCGCGCGCGCGCGCACTGTAGCCGCGCAGGGCAGAGCTCTCTGAGCCTCTGCTGACCCGCGGCGGGATCCAAATCCGGAAGCGTGCCGTGCGGCCCGAGCCATGCATCATGGACATGCGTCACGCCAGCCATCTACTGTGCCCCGGTCAGTAATGAAGGAATAATTCCTTCTATGCCATCAACTTAAACTATAATCCCTCCGTTGCCACCGCTAAAACTTGTATCCTTCGTATGTCAATGATGATAAATTTTAATCCTCATCATGCCATGAAGTGACCTTGCGCACCAGTAAATTTTTAAAATACCAATACCAATATTGCCCTGTTAGTCCTCTCCCTCGGTTGATCCACGCTGATTCCGTTGGCGCTTGCGAGGAAGGGCTCGAAGCCCTGGCATGACCGCGTGAGGCCACGCGTGGTGGGCAGCTCGACGGCGTCGGCCTGGGAGTGGCATGCTTCGGGTGCCACTGGAGCCTAGACGACGCGGTGCAAGAACTTCGAGGCCTCGTGCGCAATGCACAATAGCCAGGCGGGCATGGCTGTCGACGAGTGCGTAGAGCAGGGCACAACGCAGATCGAAACCGACGGCTAGTCCCTGTAGTCATGCACCGCGTCCAGAACCCATGCCCATGCCATTCAAGTTCTCGACAGTATTGTTGGCTCATTGGCATCAGCATCCATGAAATCCGTTTCCCACATGGCTGGCTCGGCTTACACATTAATGATAGTATTAGCATATTATTATAGTCTAAATAATATTAATATATTTAAAAGTGGATTAAACTTTGACATGCTATACTAAATTTATAAGTATAGTTTTGAATAAAATAAATAATATATTAATATTTATTTTACATTTTATATTAACTTAATAAATATTCATGCGGTCAACAAAACAATGTCTCCTTTCAACCAGGTTGAATAGATACAATCAACCAAACAAAGTCATATTGCATCTGCCCGTCTCAGTTGGGCCTATCCCGTATAGCGAGCCAGGCTGTGCTGGGCAACCAACCAATGCTGTGCATGATGCACTATGCGCTAAAATGGAAGCCTGTCTAACAGCGCTAACTGCTAGTACATCTCAGTGTGGTGTGACCCGGATTGTCCTTGAAACTGATTCAGCAACACTTGTCAGTGCACTGAAGTCAACTGTCTTTGATCAAGCTCCAGGAGGTCTTACGTTCGGAGAAGCTAGACATCTGATTATCCTAAACTTTGTTTCAGTAGAGATTTTATTTTGGCCTCGTAAATGCAATTCGCTCTGCTCTTGCTTGGGACCGTGCGAGACCAAATTCTGGCTTGATCCTCTCCCAAAACTTGTAACAGACTTGGTGGTTCGCCATCTTGCTGAATCTCATATGAATGAATAAATGAGCGAGCTCTTGAGATTAAAAATAAAAAGGCTGAGAACTCTAGAAGATGGCTGCCATATTTTCAGGCGCCCATTAAGAAGGATGCGTCACAGGCTCACAGCAACCAACAAGCATCCAGACTATAATTTCTTGAAGCGAAGGGCTTGAGTTGCTGTCTCACAAACAAACCCAGACACAACAGCTGAAACTATGCCTAAATGGAACGCAATGACTGTAACTGCATACGGTAACTTGTCATTTTCTGTTGAGCCGATCCCTGGACCAGTATATATACTAGATCTGGAACGCAATGACTGTTCACTTGTTCCTTCCCTGAATCCTGATGCTGTGTATACGTAAACACTGAGAGTAATTACAAGTGATCCTCCGTTTATTTGTTCCCTTTTATATGTTCAAAAATAGTGCAACATCTGAAACTTTTTTAATATGAAACGAGGCTATGGGTCCTGCCCGAAGCAAAAGATCTGCATGCCTCACCTGATCTCGTAAAGAAAGCAACTGCGCCTGCACTGCTCCATGTGTGACAGCACGACTTCACGAGTGCAGGACCCAAAACATAAAATAAAAGACCGAATTTCATAGCTAGTGCCTCACAGTTCAAGTTTTCGCAGTGTGACTGAAATTGACATCAACATCTCGTGGCTTCCCTCCCCACCAGAGTCCTACACTTCATAAGCAGTTACACTGATGTCAAGCAAAGTCAGGACTCTGCAACATGTCTTCTTTCGGTAGACATAAAATGTCACATGTTCCTTTTCGATGTAATATAGTATATCATTTGTACAGACATTGTAACTTTGCGTTTGTTATCACATACTCCCTCCGTTTATATTTACATGTCATTCTAAGGTTTTTAACTTTTCTACAATTACATGTCATTCTCACTTCCCAATACACCTTTCTCTTTTCCCAATACAATATTCTCTCTTCTCACTATATCTCTATCTCTATCTCTCTCCTTCTCGTTCTTAGTACATCCATCTTTTTACTTCTCCTTATTTCCCGTGCCTAACTACAAAACGACATCTAATTCTAAACAGAGGGAGTACTGTATAGAGTAGTACAACCATACACTCACCATTGCTGCACTGTGAGAAGAACAAAAAATTCAGAGATAGAGGAAGGAATCCAACGAGAAGGTTTATTAAGACTCGTTTCTGAACACCACCACGCCGCCTGTTGGTGCGCATCTAGGTGCATTGCATATGGGTACCAAGCACAAAGCACCCTTATACAATTGCAAGTTACGCGCACTTTGCAGTGCCAATAAGCACGCGTTGGTACAGAAACATCTGATTTTTTTTTCTTTTACAGCTCGTCGTTCTCGAATCCACCAATTCATCGCAGCTCAATGATGGGTCGTTTTGAGCTTTGTGAACACATTTTAGTATCAGTACTTTTTTCTGTTACATAAATAAACGGTAACATCTCCCAAGCTTGGATGATATTCCTAGGACCCAGTAACGGTGCTACTATATAGTACGAAAAGAAAAGAGAAGAAAAAGGGTTTTTTTTTTTCGTATACACGAGCGGAAGACGCTCCGCAGGACCTGTCAGCCTGCTTGAACCCCCACAAATCCTCCGGCAGATAACGTGGCAACAAGAGCCAAGAGCCAATGCCAAACTGCCGTGTTGTCCTGTTATCTCCACATCTCACATCGATTGTGGCCCAGCTGCATGTTCCATATGACAAACCTCTGCAAATCGCCAGATCACATACCCACTCACAACAACAACAACAGTAACCATCAGACGTCCAGATCTGCTTGGTACACCCATTATTTCCTCCTCCCGGTACACGTAGTACATACGGCCGTGGCCTCTAGTTGTAGGATCGATCTCCGGCTGCTCCGTGTCTCTCTGTCCATCTCCATCCTAGTAATACTAGGGAGTGAAACCGAAGGGACCCGTCGAAGCCTTTGGAGTAAAAGACACGGGGATCCATCTATTCTATATCTACTGAAAGCACTGAATTCCACACGCAGTTAACCCGCTGGTTCCGTGCCGCGTCTTGCAGTTGCAGCAAATTGAAACGCAGGCGAGATGAAGAAAAGATACTTGGAGGCTCGCTCGAGGGACAGGTCCACGGGCCCTAGAGCTAGTACTACGATCTCAACCCGCCCTGCGGACCATGCGTCCCGTACGAGGTAGGCAGGCGACAGAACAGAGACGGAGGAGACGTTACGGTACCCAATTGTCGTCGCCGTCGTCGCGAGCGGCAACAAGAAGGCAAACGAGCAGCTGCGAGCGAGTCCCGTACTCCCGTGAGGGGATCGGGACCGACGAGAGAATTCCGATTTGTGCGGGATTTCAGGACGTCCTGTCAGCACCTGTGCCTGCATGCGTTTGTAATCCAAGCCACAGCCAGCCCGTAGCAGTAGCCAGTAGCCAGTGGATGGATGTGCAGTGAAAAGAGAGCAGGAAACTACAAAGTTGTACTACGCTGCATCCCGCGTACAAAACGAACTTTAACCTGTACAACGTGTCAGGTATATCTCAGTGCCGCAGTGGTAATGGGTTTTGGCTCCCATAATTTCTACATACTCACTACTAGTACATAATTGCTGACAAAAACAGAGCGGGTGGTGGTGGGCCGTACTCAGGTTCGGGGTTCGTCGTTGGGTTCCCAAAGTCCTTGGAAGGTGGCCAAAAGTCTTCCCTTCAAACTGCGTACTGTTGCCTCGCATCACTCACTGCCGCCCTCGGACTCGTTGCCTCCTTTTCTCCGTTCTTCGAAGTCAGAGTAACCAGCAAACCCGAAAGTTTTGTACTTGTGACGGCACTTGTAAGCGCTAGGCAGGTTGCGCGCCATGTAGGCTCCAAAAAATGCCATGTCAGGCTTACTTAGGTTGCACTTTTTTATTAATGGTTATTATTTGGGCATTCTAGGATCGTCACGAGGGGTAAGCTTCAATCGTACCTGATGAGGAGTTGGATCAAATCTATCATACCATGATTGGTAAGCACTAAGCACTGCTCGATCGGTAGTTTGATACTCCAAACAGAATTGATATGGCAAGACTTGGGCAACATCTTTCTCAACAATTAGTAGTATATACTACTATAAGAATTGAGCAACCTTTTGGATGATACGACTTACGAGGGGCTAACTACTAGTAGTCCATTATGCCCACACTCCATCCGTGTCTAGAAAAAGCATTGCGTCGACTCGACACAAGCTGCTTTTGGGGCTCAGCGCTCATGATGGTCGCATCCTAAGGCGGGGCGGAGGATTAAAGAAGAAGAGGTTGGAGAAAGCAAAGGCCTCGCTACTCATGCTACCACCAAGTCATAAAGCACGGCCCATGCATGCAAAGGTGGGTCGTCACGCCATGGCAGCTGCAAATTAAGGGATCTCGACACATACTATAGGCATAGTTTTTGCAGGGATCGAAGCGTATTTAAAGGGTACGTGCCAAGACATTCGTATTATTTGACCTAGGAGAGGGGACGGTTATGCTTTGCCAAACTTGACTGCTTTGTTTACGGGGCGCCTCCACAGACCACAGCTCACATCTCTAACGGCCAAAAGGAAAGCGTAAACTAGTGAGTTGTTTGTTCGACATTCACTGCTTGCTGCCGTAGCGTTCGTTCTTGTTCGGTTGTTCGTGTGTGCGCATATTGTTGTTGTTAATTAGGATGAAAGCCCCGCCATATGGTGGGACATGTCTGAAGTCTGGACAAAAAGGTTTTCCATTCACAGTTGTGGTCCAGCAAGGATAAGGTTTGTAATGAGTTTGAATTATATTTTTCATCTCCCCGACCTTCATTTGTCGTATATTTGCAAGGGTATACCGAAGAAAAAGACTATGATCTGCAAGAGTGTGAGAGCAAACCGGCATCAATCTCCATTTCCTTGGCAATATCTGTTTTTTTATATATATTGGTTTTTTCTTTTTACAATAGACACAGACGCATATACAAGAACAGACACTCCATTCTATGATACTTGCATGCACACTTTACCCCCTACCAGCGAGTTCTTTGGTGGAAAAATAATCAGCCCTTAATAACATGGAAGCATATGCATTTTCTCTATCTGTTTAAGATTGATCCATAGAGGACATTCTGCAAGCATATGCATTTTCTCTATCTGCCGCTTTCGATCTTGGGGCGTGTGTGCCTCATTTATTTTTTCTTTTAATTTTCTTTTCAGACTTTGTAGCACCTCTGGTGCTTTTCTCCTCTTCCTAATTTAAACGTCCACATGTTGATGTGGCTTTCAAAGAAAAAGAAGAATAGAAAGAAAATGGTTTGTGTGGCTACTCAAAAACTTTCAGTCTGGCATACTGTTTGTAATGTCATCGCTACCTGTCCCGCTCCGCACATCACATTTGCTCCGTACATGAAGATGCGGCACTGCGGATGGACATGCGGTAGGCACATGCGGATCCTAGCTAGCTCCACGCCGTAAACCGACGGTCTAACGGCGTCCACGGGCCATCAGAAAATTTGGAAAAACATCCACCAGAGCAGAGAGCACGCTCCCCCGCGCAGAGCTGGTCACGTCCGGTCCGCGGCCCGGGCGAAGAGCAGCGTGGGACGACGACCGAGCTGGAGCCTGGAGCTGGAACGGAGCAGGTACGGTACGAAGCGACGTGATGCGAGGCGTGCAGGTCAGCGGATCGTGTATGGCAGGGAGTGACGGCGGAATTGGTGCACGCGACGGGAGGATAGATGTCTCTTCGCTGCCCTGCTCTTCTTTCCGGTTCTTGTGTATAAGGACCTCCACAATGGTTCACTATAGCTACCGTTAGTAATTAAAAAAGAATAAAAAAATAGAAGAGAGAGAAACGATACCTACTACAGCAACGATTATGTACAGATAAGGCAAATGCTCGGTAGCGATCAACTCGACACTACCTGACCCGTCCTCCTCGCGCTTGCCCTCTTCTTCCCTCCACGCTCCTGGGTGAGCTCGACAGGCGCCTGGCAAGGAAGACGTGGCAGAGGTCCTCCTCGATGGCGACGGCATCACCGACGACAATGACGTTGAGAGCAGTGAACTCGTCGAGGCTGATGAAGCCGTCGCCATCGGCGTCCGCCTCGGCCATCATGCGCGTGAGCTCGTCCTCGGAGGTGGCGTGGCCCAGGCTCTCGAAGAGCGCGGCGAGCTCGCGTTGGCAGGCAGCCGACGGTGGGGACGGCCACGGTGGCTGGATGGCGGGAGCAGTCGCAGGGGTGGGGGCAGCGGCGTCTGGCGCGGGGATGGGGGCGGCCACAACGGGCTCGATGGCGGGCGCAATCGGGGGGCGGTGTCTGGTGCGGTGGCCACGGTGGGCTTAGCCGCGGGGGTGGGGGCGACGACGTCTGGCACAGGGACGGGGGCGGCCTCGACCGGATTCCATGGCTTGTGAGCGGGGACAGGGGCGTCCGGCGTCGGGACGGTGAGCGTCCTCGTCCGGGTTCACGAGCGGGTGAGCGCCGTGTAGGGGATAGAGATGGAGAAGAGAAAATAATAAAATAAAACTGACATACGGGACCCACTTTATTTAGGGCAGTGTGTTAAAGATGGTTGTATAGAATTGTGATTTTTATATAGCTATTGTAAATTATAGCTACTTCGCTGCTGTTGTGGACGCCCTAACAAGCAGTACGACATGCATGGTCCTCCCGGCGTGCGTCGTCTCGTGACACGTACTACTACGTGCAAGCCCTCTGCGCCATAACCACCGCGCACACGTACCCTGCACACCGGTACCGCGCGCGCACGTCGCCAATGCAACAACAGCACCTCCGTACCCACAAGTCAATGTCAAACGTAATCCCCTCTCGAACCGTTACCAGGCGTTTATAATTGACAGCGCGGGCGTACGGTCGAGGTAACAACTCCTGCAGTCCGGGTTCCGGGATGATGAGATTGATGGATAGGAGACTAGAGGAGTGGGGTTGAGTGGTGTGGAGTCGCGCGCCATGGCCATCGAATCATCGACCGACCGACCGGAAAGCCAGGATCCACGGAGCTGCGTCCGTCTGCGTGCTGGCCTGGCCGTCGCGCGGGGGAAAAAAAAAAAAGGAGAGGGCGCTCGCTCGTTGCGAGCAACAACAAACAGCAGCAGCAGCAGGCAGCGTGTTGCAACTGCTGCTTCCACGCGACGGGGGGGGGGGCTGCACTGCACTGCCGTGTCCTGTCCCTCCCGCCCGCCCGCCCGGCTACCCTGCCGTCTGCGTGCGTGCCCGCTCTATCTATCTACAGTAGCTGCTACTGCTGCCTGCTGGTGCTGGGAAGCCAGGGAAGGGAAAAAGGACCAGCCTTGGCCTTGCCTCTTGCTACTAGTAACCCGGGTTAGCAGTGGCCGACACATGCGCGGGCAACGTTTCTTTGTCCCGTCATCGTCGAGACCTGCTGCCCGCGCGCGCGCGCGCACTGTAGCCGCGCAGGGCAGAGCTCTCTGAGCCTCTGCTGACCCGCGGCGGGATCCAAATCCGGAAGCGTGCCGTGCGGCCCGAGCCATGCATCATGGACATGCGTCACGCCAGCCATCTACTGTGCCCCGGTCAGTAATGAAGGAATAATTCCTTCTATGCCATCAACTTAAACTATAATCCCTCCGTTGCCACCGCTAAAACTTGTATCCTTCGTATGTCAATGATGATAAATTTTAATCCTCATCATGCCATGAAGTGACCTTGCGCACCAGTAAATTTTTAAAATACCAATACCAATATTGCCCTGTTAGTCCTCTCCCTCGGTTGATCCACGCTGATTCCGTTGGCGCTTGCGAGGAAGGGCTCGAAGCCCTGGCATGACCGCGTGAGGCCACGCGTGGTGGGCAGCTCGACGGCGTCGGCCTGGGAGTGGCATGCTTCGGGTGCCACTGGAGCCTAGACGACGCGGTGCAAGAACTTCGAGGCCTCGTGCGCAATGCACAATAGCCAGGCGGGCATGGCTGTCGACGAGTGCGTAGAGCAGGGCACAACGCAGATCGAAACCGACGGCTAGTCCCTGTAGTCATGCACCGCGTCCAGAACCCATGCCCATGCCATTCAAGTTCTCGACAGTATTGTTGGCTCATTGGCATCAGCATCCATGAAATCCGTTTCCCACATGGCTGGCTCGGCTTACACATTAATGATAGTATTAGCATATTATTATAGTCTAAATAATATTAATATATTTAAAAGTGGATTAAACTTTGACATGCTATACTAAATTTATAAGTATAGTTTTGAATAAAATAAATAATATATTAATATTTATTTTACATTTTATATTAACTTAATAAATATTCATGCGGTCAACAAAACAATGTCTCCTTTCAACCAGGTTGAATAGATACAATCAACCAAACAAAGTCATATTGCATCTGCCCGTCTCAGTTGGGCCTATCCCGTATAGCGAGCCAGGCTGTGCTGGGCAACCAACCAATGCTGTGCATGATGCACTATGCGCTAAAATGGAAGCCTGTCTAACAGCGCTAACTGCTAGTACATCTCAGTGTGGTGTGACCCGGATTGTCCTTGAAACTGATTCAGCAACACTTGTCAGTGCACTGAAGTCAACTGTCTTTGATCAAGCTCCAGGAGGTCTTACGTTCGGAGAAGCTAGACATCTGATTATCCTAAACTTTGTTTCAGTAGAGATTTTATTTTGGCCTCGTAAATGCAATTCGCTCTGCTCTTGCTTGGGACCGTGCGAGACCAAATTCTGGCTTGATCCTCTCCCAAAACTTGTAACAGACTTGGTGGTTCGCCATCTTGCTGAATCTCATATGAATGAATAAATGAGCGAGCTCTTGAGATTAAAAATAAAAAGGCTGAGAACTCTAGAAGATGGCTGCCATATTTTCAGGCGCCCATTAAGAAGGATGCGTCACAGGCTCACAGCAACCAACAAGCATCCAGACTATAATTTCTTGAAGCGAAGGGCTTGAGTTGCTGTCTCACAAACAAACCCAGACACAACAGCTGAAACTATGCCTAAATGGAACGCAATGACTGTAACTGCATACGGTAACTTGTCATTTTCTGTTGAGCCGATCCCTGGACCAGTATATATACTAGATCTGGAACGCAATGACTGTTCACTTGTTCCTTCCCTGAATCCTGATGCTGTGTATACGTAAACACTGAGAGTAATTACAAGTGATCCTCCGTTTATTTGTTCCCTTTTATATGTTCAAAAATAGTGCAACATCTGAAACTTTTTTAATATGAAACGAGGCTATGGGTCCTGCCCGAAGCAAAAGATCTGCATGCCTCACCTGATCTCGTAAAGAAAGCAACTGCGCCTGCACTGCTCCATGTGTGACAGCACGACTTCACGAGTGCAGGACCCAAAACATAAAATAAAAGACCGAATTTCATAGCTAGTGCCTCACAGTTCAAGTTTTCGCAGTGTGACTGAAATTGACATCAACATCTCGTGGCTTCCCTCCCCACCAGAGTCCTACACTTCATAAGCAGTTACACTGATGTCAAGCAAAGTCAGGACTCTGCAACATGTCTTCTTTCGGTAGACATAAAATGTCACATGTTCCTTTTCGATGTAATATAGTATATCATTTGTACAGACATTGTAACTTTGCGTTTGTTATCACATACTCCCTCCGTTTATATTTACATGTCATTCTAAGGTTTTTAACTTTTCTACAATTACATGTCATTCTCACTTCCCAATACACCTTTCTCTTTTCCCAATACAATATTCTCTCTTCTCACTATATCTCTATCTCTATCTCTCTCCTTCTCGTTCTTAGTACATCCATCTTTTTACTTCTCCTTATTTCCCGTGCCTAACTACAAAACGACATCTAATTCTAAACAGAGGGAGTACTGTATAGAGTAGTACAACCATACACTCACCATTGCTGCACTGTGAGAAGAACAAAAAATTCAGAGATAGAGGAAGGAATCCAACGAGAAGGTTTATTAAGACTCGTTTCTGAACACCACCACGCCGCCTGTTGGTGCGCATCTAGGTGCATTGCATATGGGTACCAAGCACAAAGCACCCTTATACAATTGCAAGTTACGCGCACTTTGCAGTGCCAATAAGCACGCGTTGGTACAGAAACATCTGATTTTTTTTTCTTTTACAGCTCGTCGTTCTCGAATCCACCAATTCATCGCAGCTCAATGATGGGTCGTTTTGAGCTTTGTGAACACATTTTAGTATCAGTACTTTTTTCTGTTACATAAATAAACGGTAACATCTCCCAAGCTTGGATGATATTCCTAGGACCCAGTAACGGTGCTACTATATAGTACGAAAAGAAAAGAGAAGAAAAAGGGTTTTTTTTTTTCGTATACACGAGCGGAAGACGCTCCGCAGGACCTGTCAGCCTGCTTGAACCCCCACAAATCCTCCGGCAGATAACGTGGCAACAAGAGCCAAGAGCCAATGCCAAACTGCCGTGTTGTCCTGTTATCTCCACATCTCACATCGATTGTGGCCCAGCTGCATGTTCCATATGACAAACCTCTGCAAATCGCCAGATCACATACCCACTCACAACAACAACAACAGTAACCATCAGACGTCCAGATCTGCTTGGTACACCCATTATTTCCTCCTCCCGGTACACGTAGTACATACGGCCGTGGCCTCTAGTTGTAGGATCGATCTCCGGCTGCTCCGTGTCTCTCTGTCCATCTCCATCCTAGTAATACTAGGGAGTGAAACCGAAGGGACCCGTCGAAGCCTTTGGAGTAAAAGACACGGGGATCCATCTATTCTATATCTACTGAAAGCACTGAATTCCACACGCAGTTAACCCGCTGGTTCCGTGCCGCGTCTTGCAGTTGCAGCAAATTGAAACGCAGGCGAGATGAAGAAAAGATACTTGGAGGCTCGCTCGAGGGACAGGTCCACGGGCCCTAGAGCTAGTACTACGATCTCAACCCGCCCTGCGGACCATGCGTCCCGTACGAGGTAGGCAGGCGACAGAACAGAGACGGAGGAGACGTTACGGTACCCAATTGTCGTCGCCGTCGTCGCGAGCGGCAACAAGAAGGCAAACGAGCAGCTGCGAGCGAGTCCCGTACTCCCGTGAGGGGATCGGGACCGACGAGAGAATTCCGATTTGTGCGGGATTTCAGGACGTCCTGTCAGCACCTGTGCCTGCATGCGTTTGTAATCCAAGCCACAGCCAGCCCGTAGCAGTAGCCAGTAGCCAGTGGATGGATGTGCAGTGAAAAGAGAGCAGGAAACTACAAAGTTGTACTACGCTGCATCCCGCGTACAAAACGAACTTTAACCTGTACAACGTGTCAGGTATATCTCAGTGCCGCAGTGGTAATGGGTTTTGGCTCCCATAATTTCTACATACTCACTACTAGTACATAATTGCTGACAAAAACAGAGCGGGTGGTGGTGGGCCGTACTCAGGTTCGGGGTTCGTCGTTGGGTTCCCAAAGTCCTTGGAAGGTGGCCAAAAGTCTTCCCTTCAAACTGCGTACTGTTGCCTCGCATCACTCACTGCCGCCCTCGGACTCGTTGCCTCCTTTTCTCCGTTCTTCGAAGTCAGAGTAACCAGCAAACCCGAAAGTTTTGTACTTGTGACGGCACTTGTAAGCGCTAGGCAGGTTGCGCGCCATGTAGGCTCCAAAAAATGCCATGTCAGGCTTACTTAGGTTGCACTTTTTTATTAATGGTTATTATTTGGGCATTCTAGGATCGTCACGAGGGGTAAGCTTCAATCGTACCTGATGAGGAGTTGGATCAAATCTATCATACCATGATTGGTAAGCACTAAGCACTGCTCGATCGGTAGTTTGATACTCCAAACAGAATTGATATGGCAAGACTTGGGCAACATCTTTCTCAACAATTAGTAGTATATACTACTATAAGAATTGAGCAACCTTTTGGATGATACGACTTACGAGGGGCTAACTACTAGTAGTCCATTATGCCCACACTCCATCCGTGTCTAGAAAAAGCATTGCGTCGACTCGACACAAGCTGCTTTTGGGGCTCAGCGCTCATGATGGTCGCATCCTAAGGCGGGGCGGAGGATTAAAGAAGAAGAGGTTGGAGAAAGCAAAGGCCTCGCTACTCATGCTACCACCAAGTCATAAAGCACGGCCCATGCATGCAAAGGTGGGTCGTCACGCCATGGCAGCTGCAAATTAAGGGATCTCGACACATACTATAGGCATAGTTTTTGCAGGGATCGAAGCGTATTTAAAGGGTACGTGCCAAGACATTCGTATTATTTGACCTAGGAGAGGGGACGGTTATGCTTTGCCAAACTTGACTGCTTTGTTTACGGGGCGCCTCCACAGACCACAGCTCACATCTCTAACGGCCAAAAGGAAAGCGTAAACTAGTGAGTTGTTTGTTCGACATTCACTGCTTGCTGCCGTAGCGTTCGTTCTTGTTCGGTTGTTCGTGTGTGCGCATATTGTTGTTGTTAATTAGGATGAAAGCCCCGCCATATGGTGGGACATGTCTGAAGTCTGGACAAAAAGGTTTTCCATTCACAGTTGTGGTCCAGCAAGGATAAGGTTTGTAATGAGTTTGAATTATATTTTTCATCTCCCCGACCTTCATTTGTCGTATATTTGCAAGGGTATACCGAAGAAAAAGACTATGATCTGCAAGAGTGTGAGAGCAAACCGGCATCAATCTCCATTTCCTTGGCAATATCTGTTTTTTTATATATATTGGTTTTTTCTTTTTACAATAGACACAGACGCATATACAAGAACAGACACTCCATTCTATGATACTTGCATGCACACTTTACCCCCTACCAGCGAGTTCTTTGGTGGAAAAATAATCAGCCCTTAATAACATGGAAGCATATGCATTTTCTCTATCTGTTTAAGATTGATCCATAGAGGACATTCTGCAAGCATATGCATTTTCTCTATCTGCCGCTTTCGATCTTGGGGCGTGTGTGCCTCATTTATTTTTTCTTTTAATTTTCTTTTCAGACTTTGTAGCACCTCTGGTGCTTTTCTCCTCTTCCTAATTTAAACGTCCACATGTTGATGTGGCTTTCAAAGAAAAAGAAGAATAGAAAGAAAATGGTTTGTGTGGCTACTCAAAAACTTTCAGTCTGGCATACTGTTTGTAATGTCATCGCTACCTGTCCCGCTCCGCACATCACATTTGCTCCGTACATGAAGATGCGGCACTGCGGATGGACATGCGGTAGGCACATGCGGATCCTAGCTAGCTCCACGCCGTAAACCGACGGTCTAACGGCGTCCACGGGCCATCAGAAAATTTGGAAAAACATCCACCAGAGCAGAGAGCACGCTCCCCCGCGCAGAGCTGGTCACGTCCGGTCCGCGGCCCGGGCGAAGAGCAGCGTGGGACGACGACCGAGCTGGAGCCTGGAGCTGGAACGGAGCAGGTACGGTACGAAGCGACGTGATGCGAGGCGTGCAGGTCAGCGGATCGTGTATGGCAGGGAGTGACGGCGGAATTGGTGCACGCGACGGGAGGATAGATGTCTCTTCGCTGCCCTGCTCTTCTTCCCGGTTCTTGTGTATAAGGACCTCCACAATGGTTCACTATAGCTACCGTTAGTAATTAAAAAAGAATAAAAAAATAGAAGAGAGAGAAACGATACCTACTACAGCAACGATTATGTACAGATAAGGCAAATGCTCGGTAGCGATCAACTCGACACTACCTGACCCGTCCTCCTCGCGCTTGCCCTCTTCTTCCCTCCACGCTCCTGGGTGAGCTCGACAGGCGCCTGGCAAGGAAGACGTGGCAGAGGTCCTCCTCGATGGCGACGGCATCACCGACGACAATGACGTTGAGAGCAGTGAACTCGTCGAGGCTGATGAAGCCGTCGCCATCGGCGTCCGCCTCGGCCATCATGCGCGTGAGCTCGTCCTCGGAGGTGGCGTGGCCCAGGCTCTCGAAGAGCGCGGCGAGCTCGCGTTGGCAGGCAGCCGACGGTGGGGACGGCCACGGTGGCTGGATGGCGGGAGCAGTCGCAGGGGTGGGGGCAGCGGCGTCTGGCGCGGGGATGGGGGCGGCCACAACGGGCTCGATGGCGGGCGCAATCGGGGGGCGGTGTCTGGTGCGGTGGCCACGGTGGGCTTAGCCGCGGGGGTGGGGGCGACGACGTCTGGCACAGGGACGGGGGCGGCCTCGACCGGATTCCATGGCTTGTGAGCGGGGACAGGGGCGTCCGGCGTCGGGACGGTGAGCGTCCTCGTCCGGGTTCACGAGCGGGTGAGCGCCGTGTAGGGGATAGAGATGGAGAAGAGAAAATAATAAAATAAAACTGACATACGGGACCCACTTTATTTAGGGCAGTGTGTTAAAGATGGTTGTATAGAATTGTGATTTTTATATAGCTATTGTAAATTATAGCTACTTCGCTGCTGTTGTGGACGCCCTAACAAGCAGTACGACATGCATGGTCCTCCCGGCGTGCGTCGTCTCGTGACACGTACTACTACGTGCAAGCCCTCTGCGCCATAACCACCGCGCACACGTACCCTGCACACCGGTACCGCGCGCGCACGTCGCCAATGCAACAACAGCACCTCCGTACCCACAAGTCAATGTCAAACGTAATCCCCTCTCGAACCGTTACCAGGCGTTTATAATTGACAGCGCGGGCGTACGGTCGAGGTAACAACTCCTGCAGTCCGGGTTCCGGGATGATGAGATTGATGGATAGGAGACTAGAGGAGTGGGGTTGAGTGGTGTGGAGTCGCGCGCCATGGCCATCGAATCATCGACCGACCGACCGGAAAGCCAGGATCCACGGAGCTGCGTCCGTCTGCGTGCTGGCCTGGCCGTCGCGCGGGGGAAAAAAAAAAAAGGAGAGGGCGCTCGCTCGTTGCGAGCAACAACAAACAGCAGCAGCAGCAGGCAGCGTGTTGCAACTGCTGCTTCCACGCGACGGGGGGGGGGCTGCACTGCACTGCCGTGTCCTGTCCCTCCCGCCCGCCCGCCCGGCTACCCTGCCGTCTGCGTGCGTGCCCGCTCTATCTATCTACAGTAGCTGCTACTGCTGCCTGCTGGTGCTGGGAAGCCAGGGAAGGGAAAAAGGACCAGCCTTGGCCTTGCCTCTTGCTACTAGTAACCCGGGTTAGCAGTGGCCGACACATGCGCGGGCAACGTTTCTTTGTCCCGTCATCGTCGAGACCTGCTGCCCGCGCGCGCGCGCGCACTGTAGCCGCGCAGGGCAGAGCTCTCTGAGCCTCTGCTGACCCGCGGCGGGATCCAAATCCGGAAGCGTGCCGTGCGGCCCGAGCCATGCATCATGGACATGCGTCACGCCAGCCATCTACTGTGCCCCGGTCAGTAATGAAGGAATAATTCCTTCTATGCCATCAACTTAAACTATAATCCCTCCGTTGCCACCGCTAAAACTTGTATCCTTCGTATGTCAATGATGATAAATTTTAATCCTCATCATGCCATGAAGTGACCTTGCGCACCAGTAAATTTTTAAAATACCAATACCAATATTGCCCTGTTAGTCCTCTCCCTCGGTTGATCCACGCTGATTCCGTTGGCGCTTGCGAGGAAGGGCTCGAAGCCCTGGCATGACCGCGTGAGGCCACGCGTGGTGGGCAGCTCGACGGCGTCGGCCTGGGAGTGGCATGCTTCGGGTGCCACTGGAGCCTAGACGACGCGGTGCAAGAACTTCGAGGCCTCGTGCGCAATGCACAATAGCCAGGCGGGCATGGCTGTCGACGAGTGCGTAGAGCAGGGCACAACGCAGATCGAAACCGACGGCTAGTCCCTGTAGTCATGCACCGCGTCCAGAACCCATGCCCATGCCATTCAAGTTCTCGACAGTATTGTTGGCTCATTGGCATCAGCATCCATGAAATCCGTTTCCCACATGGCTGGCTCGGCTTACACATTAATGATAGTATTAGCATATTATTATAGTCTAAATAATATTAATATATTTAAAAGTGGATTAAACTTTGACATGCTATACTAAATTTATAAGTATAGTTTTGAATAAAATAAATAATATATTAATATTTATTTTACATTTTATATTAACTTAATAAATATTCATGCGGTCAACAAAACAATGTCTCCTTTCAACCAGGTTGAATAGATACAATCAACCAAACAAAGTCATATTGCATCTGCCCGTCTCAGTTGGGCCTATCCCGTATAGCGAGCCAGGCTGTGCTGGGCAACCAACCAATGCTGTGCATGATGCACTATGCGCTAAAATGGAAGCCTGTCTAACAGCGCTAACTGCTAGTACATCTCAGTGTGGTGTGACCCGGATTGTCCTTGAAACTGATTCAGCAACACTTGTCAGTGCACTGAAGTCAACTGTCTTTGATCAAGCTCCAGGAGGTCTTACGTTCGGAGAAGCTAGACATCTGATTATCCTAAACTTTGTTTCAGTAGAGATTTTATTTTGGCCTCGTAAATGCAATTCGCTCTGCTCTTGCTTGGGACCGTGCGAGACCAAATTCTGGCTTGATCCTCTCCCAAAACTTGTAACAGACTTGGTGGTTCGCCATCTTGCTGAATCTCATATGAATGAATAAATGAGCGAGCTCTTGAGATTAAAAATAAAAAGGCTGAGAACTCTAGAAGATGGCTGCCATATTTTCAGGCGCCCATTAAGAAGGATGCGTCACAGGCTCACAGCAACCAACAAGCATCCAGACTATAATTTCTTGAAGCGAAGGGCTTGAGTTGCTGTCTCACAAACAAACCCAGACACAACAGCTGAAACTATGCCTAAATGGAACGCAATGACTGTAACTGCATACGGTAACTTGTCATTTTCTGTTGAGCCGATCCCTGGACCAGTATATATACTAGATCTGGAACGCAATGACTGTTCACTTGTTCCTTCCCTGAATCCTGATGCTGTGTATACGTAAACACTGAGAGTAATTACAAGTGATCCTCCGTTTATTTGTTCCCTTTTATATGTTCAAAAATAGTGCAACATCTGAAACTTTTTTAATATGAAACGAGGCTATGGGTCCTGCCCGAAGCAAAAGATCTGCATGCCTCACCTGATCTCGTAAAGAAAGCAACTGCGCCTGCACTGCTCCATGTGTGACAGCACGACTTCACGAGTGCAGGACCCAAAACATAAAATAAAAGACCGAATTTCATAGCTAGTGCCTCACAGTTCAAGTTTTCGCAGTGTGACTGAAATTGACATCAACATCTCGTGGCTTCCCTCCCCACCAGAGTCCTACACTTCATAAGCAGTTACACTGATGTCAAGCAAAGTCAGGACTCTGCAACATGTCTTCTTTCGGTAGACATAAAATGTCACATGTTCCTTTTCGATGTAATATAGTATATCATTTGTACAGACATTGTAACTTTGCGTTTGTTATCACATACTCCCTCCGTTTATATTTACATGTCATTCTAAGGTTTTTAACTTTTCTACAATTACATGTCATTCTCACTTCCCAATACACCTTTCTCTTTTCCCAATACAATATTCTCTCTTCTCACTATATCTCTATCTCTATCTCTCTCCTTCTCGTTCTTAGTACATCCATCTTTTTACTTCTCCTTATTTCCCGTGCCTAACTACAAAACGACATCTAATTCTAAACAGAGGGAGTACTGTATAGAGTAGTACAACCATACACTCACCATTGCTGCACTGTGAGAAGAACAAAAAATTCAGAGATAGAGGAAGGAATCCAACGAGAAGGTTTATTAAGACTCGTTTCTGAACACCACCACGCCGCCTGTTGGTGCGCATCTAGGTGCATTGCATATGGGTACCAAGCACAAAGCACCCTTATACAATTGCAAGTTACGCGCACTTTGCAGTGCCAATAAGCACGCGTTGGTACAGAAACATCTGATTTTTTTTTCTTTTACAGCTCGTCGTTCTCGAATCCACCAATTCATCGCAGCTCAATGATGGGTCGTTTTGAGCTTTGTGAACACATTTTAGTATCAGTACTTTTTTCTGTTACATAAATAAACGGTAACATCTCCCAAGCTTGGATGATATTCCTAGGACCCAGTAACGGTGCTACTATATAGTACGAAAAGAAAAGAGAAGAAAAAGGGTTTTTTTTTTTCGTATACACGAGCGGAAGACGCTCCGCAGGACCTGTCAGCCTGCTTGAACCCCCACAAATCCTCCGGCAGATAACGTGGCAACAAGAGCCAAGAGCCAATGCCAAACTGCCGTGTTGTCCTGTTATCTCCACATCTCACATCGATTGTGGCCCAGCTGCATGTTCCATATGACAAACCTCTGCAAATCGCCAGATCACATACCCACTCACAACAACAACAACAGTAACCATCAGACGTCCAGATCTGCTTGGTACACCCATTATTTCCTCCTCCCGGTACACGTAGTACATACGGCCGTGGCCTCTAGTTGTAGGATCGATCTCCGGCTGCTCCGTGTCTCTCTGTCCATCTCCATCCTAGTAATACTAGGGAGTGAAACCGAAGGGACCCGTCGAAGCCTTTGGAGTAAAAGACACGGGGATCCATCTATTCTATATCTACTGAAAGCACTGAATTCCACACGCAGTTAACCCGCTGGTTCCGTGCCGCGTCTTGCAGTTGCAGCAAATTGAAACGCAGGCGAGATGAAGAAAAGATACTTGGAGGCTCGCTCGAGGGACAGGTCCACGGGCCCTAGAGCTAGTACTACGATCTCAACCCGCCCTGCGGACCATGCGTCCCGTACGAGGTAGGCAGGCGACAGAACAGAGACGGAGGAGACGTTACGGTACCCAATTGTCGTCGCCGTCGTCGCGAGCGGCAACAAGAAGGCAAACGAGCAGCTGCGAGCGAGTCCCGTACTCCCGTGAGGGGATCGGGACCGACGAGAGAATTCCGATTTGTGCGGGATTTCAGGACGTCCTGTCAGCACCTGTGCCTGCATGCGTTTGTAATCCAAGCCACAGCCAGCCCGTAGCAGTAGCCAGTAGCCAGTGGATGGATGTGCAGTGAAAAGAGAGCAGGAAACTACAAAGTTGTACTACGCTGCATCCCGCGTACAAAACGAACTTTAACCTGTACAACGTGTCAGGTATATCTCAGTGCCGCAGTGGTAATGGGTTTTGGCTCCCATAATTTCTACATACTCACTACTAGTACATAATTGCTGACAAAAACAGAGCGGGTGGTGGTGGGCCGTACTCAGGTTCGGGGTTCGTCGTTGGGTTCCCAAAGTCCTTGGAAGGTGGCCAAAAGTCTTCCCTTCAAACTGCGTACTGTTGCCTCGCATCACTCACTGCCGCCCTCGGACTCGTTGCCTCCTTTTCTCCGTTCTTCGAAGTCAGAGTAACCAGCAAACCCGAAAGTTTTGTACTTGTGACGGCACTTGTAAGCGCTAGGCAGGTTGCGCGCCATGTAGGCTCCAAAAAATGCCATGTCAGGCTTACTTAGGTTGCACTTTTTTATTAATGGTTATTATTTGGGCATTCTAGGATCGTCACGAGGGGTAAGCTTCAATCGTACCTGATGAGGAGTTGGATCAAATCTATCATACCATGATTGGTAAGCACTAAGCACTGCTCGATCGGTAGTTTGATACTCCAAACAGAATTGATATGGCAAGACTTGGGCAACATCTTTCTCAACAATTAGTAGTATATACTACTATAAGAATTGAGCAACCTTTTGGATGATACGACTTACGAGGGGCTAACTACTAGTAGTCCATTATGCCCACACTCCATCCGTGTCTAGAAAAAGCATTGCGTCGACTCGACACAAGCTGCTTTTGGGGCTCAGCGCTCATGATGGTCGCATCCTAAGGCGGGGCGGAGGATTAAAGAAGAAGAGGTTGGAGAAAGCAAAGGCCTCGCTACTCATGCTACCACCAAGTCATAAAGCACGGCCCATGCATGCAAAGGTGGGTCGTCACGCCATGGCAGCTGCAAATTAAGGGATCTCGACACATACTATAGGCATAGTTTTTGCAGGGATCGAAGCGTATTTAAAGGGTACGTGCCAAGACATTCGTATTATTTGACCTAGGAGAGGGGACGGTTATGCTTTGCCAAACTTGACTGCTTTGTTTACGGGGCGCCTCCACAGACCACAGCTCACATCTCTAACGGCCAAAAGGAAAGCGTAAACTAGTGAGTTGTTTGTTCGACATTCACTGCTTGCTGCCGTAGCGTTCGTTCTTGTTCGGTTGTTCGTGTGTGCGCATATTGTTGTTGTTAATTAGGATGAAAGCCCCGCCATATGGTGGGACATGTCTGAAGTCTGGACAAAAAGGTTTTCCATTCACAGTTGTGGTCCAGCAAG
Source organism: Eleusine coracana subsp. coracana (assembly GCA_032690845.1). Lineage (NCBI taxonomy): Eukaryota > Viridiplantae > Streptophyta > Magnoliopsida > Poales > Poaceae > Eleusine > Eleusine coracana. The sequence continues at coordinate 51,555,725 of CM064430.1, forward strand.
GATAAGGTTTGTAATGAGTTTGAATTATATTTTTCATCTCCCCGACCTTCATTTGTCGTATATTTGCAAGGGTATACCGAAGAAAAAGACTATGATCTGCAAGAGTGTGAGAGCAAACCGGCATCAATCTCCATTTCCTTGGCAATATCTGTTTTTTTATATATATTGGTTTTTTCTTTTTACAATAGACACAGACGCATATACAAGAACAGACACTCCATTCTATGATACTTGCATGCACACTTTACCCCCTACCAGCGAGTTCTTTGGTGGAAAAATAATCAGCCCTTAATAACATGGAAGCATATGCATTTTCTCTATCTGTTTAAGATTGATCCATAGAGGACATTCTGCAAGCATATGCATTTTCTCTATCTGCCGCTTTCGATCTTGGGGCGTGTGTGCCTCATTTATTTTTTCTTTTAATTTTCTTTTCAGACTTTGTAGCACCTCTGGTGCTTTTCTCCTCTTCCTAATTTAAACGTCCACATGTTGATGTGGCTTTCAAAGAAAAAGAAGAATAGAAAGAAAATGGTTTGTGTGGCTACTCAAAAACTTTCAGTCTGGCATACTGTTTGTAATGTCATCGCTACCTGTCCCGCTCCGCACATCACATTTGCTCCGTACATGAAGATGCGGCACTGCGGATGGACATGCGGTAGGCACATGCGGATCCTAGCTAGCTCCACGCCGTAAACCGACGGTCTAACGGCGTCCACGGGCCATCAGAAAATTTGGAAAAACATCCACCAGAGCAGAGAGCACGCTCCCCCGCGCAGAGCTGGTCACGTCCGGTCCGCGGCCCGGGCGAAGAGCAGCGTGGGACGACGACCGAGCTGGAGCCTGGAGCTGGAACGGAGCAGGTACGGTACGAAGCGACGTGATGCGAGGCGTGCAGGTCAGCGGATCGTGTATGGCAGGGAGTGACGGCGGAATCGGTGCACGCGACGGGAGGATAGATGTCTCTTCGCTGCCCTGCTCTTCTTCCCGGTTCTTGTGTATAAGGACCTCCACAATGGTTCACTATAGCTACCGTTAGTAATTAAAAAAGAATAAAAAAATAGAAGAGAGAGAAACGATACCTACTACAGCAACGATTATGTACAGATAAGGCAAATGCTCGGTAGCGATCAACTCGACACTACCTGACCCGTCCTCCTCGCGCTTGCCCTCTTCTTCCCTCCACGCTCCTGGGTGAGCTCGACAGGCGCCTGGCAAGGAAGACGTGGCAGAGGTCCTCCTCGATGGCGACGGCATCACCGACGACAATGACGTTGAGAGCAGTGAACTCGTCGAGGCTGATGAAGCCGTCGCCATCGGCGTCCGCCTCGGCCATCATGCGCGTGAGCTCGTCCTCGGAGGTGGCGTGGCCCAGGCTCTCGAAGAGCGCGGCGAGCTCGCGTTGGCAGGCAGCCGACGGTGGGGACGGCCACGGTGGCTGGATGGCGGGAGCAGTCGCAGGGGTGGGGGCAGCGGCGTCTGGCGCGGGGATGGGGGCGGCCACAACGGGCTCGATGGCGGGCGCAATCGGGGGGCGGTGTCTGGTGCGGTGGCCACGGTGGGCTTAGCCGCGGGGGTGGGGGCGACGACGTCTGGCACAGGGACGGGGGCGGCCTCGACCGGATTCCATGGCTTGTGAGCGGGGACAGGGGCGTCCGGCGTCGGGACGGTGAGCGTCCTCGTCCGGGTTCACGAGCGGGTGAGCGCCGTGTAGGGGATAGAGATGGAGAAGAGAAAATAATAAAATAAAACTGACATACGGGACCCACTTTATTTAGGGCAGTGTGTTAAAGATGGTTGTATAGAATTGTGATTTTTATATAGCTATTGTAAATTATAGCTACTTCGCTGCTGTTGTGGACGCCCTAACAAGCAGTACGACATGCATGGTCCTCCCGGCGTGCGTCGTCTCGTGACACGTACTACTACGTGCAAGCCCTCTGCGCCATAACCACCGCGCACACGTACCCTGCACACCGGTACCGCGCGCGCACGTCGCCAATGCAACAACAGCACCTCCGTACCCACAAGTCAATGTCAAACGTAATCCCCTCTCGAACCGTTACCAGGCGTTTATAATTGACAGCGCGGGCGTACGGTCGAGGTAACAACTCCTGCAGTCCGGGTTCCGGGATGATGAGATTGATGGATAGGAGACTAGAGGAGTGGGGTTGAGTGGTGTGGAGTCGCGCGCCATGGCCATCGAATCATCGACCGACCGACCGGAAAGCCAGGATCCACGGAGCTGCGTCCGTCTGCGTGCTGGCCTGGCCGTCGCGCGGGGGAAAAAAAAAAAGGAGAGGGCGCTCGCTCGTTGCGAGCAACAACAAACAGCAGCAGCAGCAGGCAGCGTGTTGCAACTGCTGCTTCCACGCGACGGGGGGGGGGCTGCACTGCACTGCCGTGTCCTGTCCCTCCCGCCCGCCCGCCCGGCTACCCTGCCGTCTGCGTGCGTGCCCGCTCTATCTATCTACAGTAGCTGCTACTGCTGCCTGCTGGTGCTGGGAAGCCAGGGAAGGGAAAAAGGACCAGCCTTGGCCTTGCCTCTTGCTACTAGTAACCCGGGTTAGCAGTGGCCGACACATGCGCGGGCAACGTTTCTTTGTCCCGTCATCGTCGAGACCTGCTGCCCGCGCGCGCGCGCGCGCACTGTAGCCGCGCAGGGCAGAGCTCTCTGAGCCTCTGCTGACCCGCGGCGGGATCCAAATCCGGAAGCGTGCCGTGCGGCCCGAGCCATGCATCATGGACATGCGTCACGCCAGCCATCTACTGTGCCCCGGTCAGTAATGAAGGAATAATTCCTTCTATGCCATCAACTTAAACTATAATCCCTCCGTTGCCACCGCTAAAACTTGTATCCTTCGTATGTCAATGATGATAAATTTTAATCCTCATCATGCCATGAAGTGACCTTGCGCACCAGTAAATTTTTAAAATACCAATACCAATATTGCCCTGTTAGTCCTCTCCCTCGGTTGATCCACGCTGATTCCGTTGGCGCTTGCGAGGAAGGGCTCGAAGCCCTGGCATGACCGCGTGAGGCCACGCGTGGTGGGCAGCTCGACGGCGTCGGCCTGGGAGTGGCATGCTTCGGGTGCCACTGGAGCCTAGACGACGCGGTGCAAGAACTTCGAGGCCTCGTGCGCAATGCACAATAGCCAGGCGGGCATGGCTGTCGACGAGTGCGTAGAGCAGGGCACAACGCAGATCGAAACCGACGGCTAGTCCCTGTAGTCATGCACCGCGTCCAGAACCCATGCCCATGCCATTCAAGTTCTCGACAGTATTGTTGGCTCATTGGCATCAGCATCCATGAAATCCGTTTCCCACATGGCTGGCTCGGCTTACACATTAATGATAGTATTAGCATATTATTATAGTCTAAATAATATTAATATATTTAAAAGTGGATTAAACTTTGACATGCTATACTAAATTTATAAGTATAGTTTTGAATAAAATAAATAATATATTAATATTTATTTTACATTTTATATTAACTTAATAAATATTCATGCGGTCAACAAAACAATGTCTCCTTTCAACCAGGTTGAATAGATACAATCAACCAAACAAAGTCATATTGCATCTGCCCGTCTCAGTTGGGCCTATCCCGTATAGCGAGCCAGGCTGTGCTGGGCAACCAACCAATGCTGTGCATGATGCACTATGCGCTAAAATGGAAGCCTGTCTAACAGCGCTAACTGCTAGTACATCTCAGTGTGGTGTGACCCGGATTGTCCTTGAAACTGATTCAGCAACACTTGTCAGTGCACTGAAGTCAACTGTCTTTGATCAAGCTCCAGGAGGTCTTACGTTCGGAGAAGCTAGACATCTGATTATCCTAAACTTTGTTTCAGTAGAGATTTTATTTTGGCCTCGTAAATGCAATTCGCTCTGCTCTTGCTTGGGACCGTGCGAGACCAAATTCTGGCTTGATCCTCTCCCAAAACTTGTAACAGACTTGGTGGTTCGCCATCTTGCTGAATCTCATATGAATGAATAAATGAGCGAGCTCTTGAGATTAAAAATAAAAAGGCTGAGAACTCTAGAAGATGGCTGCCATATTTTCAGGCGCCCATTAAGAAGGATGCGTCACAGGCTCACAGCAACCAACAAGCATCCAGACTATAATTTCTTGAAGCGAAGGGCTTGAGTTGCTGTCTCACAAACAAACCCAGACACAACAGCTGAAACTATGCCTAAATGGAACGCAATGACTGTAACTGCATACGGTAACTTGTCATTTTCTGTTGAGCCGATCCCTGGACCAGTATATATACTAGATCTGGAACGCAATGACTGTTCACTTGTTCCTTCCCTGAATCCTGATGCTGTGTATACGTAAACACTGAGAGTAATTACAAGTGATCCTCCGTTTATTTGTTCCCTTTTATATGTTCAAAAATAGTGCAACATCTGAAACTTTTTTAATATGAAACGAGGCTATGGGTCCTGCCCGAAGCAAAAGATCTGCATGCCTCACCTGATCTCGTAAAGAAAGCAACTGCGCCTGCACTGCTCCATGTGTGACAGCACGACTTCACGAGTGCAGGACCCAAAACATAAAATAAAAGACCGAATTTCATAGCTAGTGCCTCACAGTTCAAGTTTTCGCAGTGTGACTGAAATTGACATCAACATCTCGTGGCTTCCCTCCCCACCAGAGTCCTACACTTCATAAGCAGTTACACTGATGTCAAGCAAAGTCAGGACTCTGCAACATGTCTTCTTTCGGTAGACATAAAATGTCACATGTTCCTTTTCGATGTAATATAGTATATCATTTGTACAGACATTGTAACTTTGCGTTTGTTATCACATACTCCCTCCGTTTATATTTACATGTCATTCTAAGGTTTTTAACTTTTCTACAATTACATGTCATTCTCACTTCCCAATACACCTTTCTCTTTTCCCAATACAATATTCTCTCTTCTCACTATATCTCTATCTCTATCTCTCTCCTTCTCGTTCTTAGTACATCCATCTTTTTACTTCTCCTTATTTCCCGTGCCTAACTACAAAACGACATCTAATTCTAAACAGAGGGAGTACTGTATAGAGTAGTACAACCATACACTCACCATTGCTGCACTGTGAGAAGAACAAAAAATTCAGAGATAGAGGAAGGAATCCAACGAGAAGGTTTATTAAGACTCGTTTCTGAACACCACCACGCCGCCTGTTGGTGCGCATCTAGGTGCATTGCATATGGGTACCAAGCACAAAGCACCCTTATACAATTGCAAGTTACGCGCACTTTGCAGTGCCAATAAGCACGCGTTGGTACAGAAACATCTGATTTTTTTTTCTTTTACAGCTCGTCGTTCTCGAATCCACCAATTCATCGCAGCTCAATGATGGGTCGTTTTGAGCTTTGTGAACACATTTTAGTATCAGTACTTTTTTCTGTTACATAAATAAACGGTAACATCTCCCAAGCTTGGATGATATTCCTAGGACCCAGTAACGGTGCTACTATATAGTACGAAAAGAAAAGAGAAGAAAAAGGGTTTTTTTTTTTCGTATACACGAGCGGAAGACGCTCCGCAGGACCTGTCAGCCTGCTTGAACCCCCACAAATCCTCCGGCAGATAACGTGGCAACAAGAGCCAAGAGCCAATGCCAAACTGCCGTGTTGTCCTGTTATCTCCACATCTCACATCGATTGTGGCCCAGCTGCATGTTCCATATGACAAACCTCTGCAAATCGCCAGATCACATACCCACTCACAACAACAACAACAGTAACCATCAGACGTCCAGATCTGCTTGGTACACCCATTATTTCCTCCTCCCGGTACACGTAGTACATACGGCCGTGGCCTCTAGTTGTAGGATCGATCTCCGGCTGCTCCGTGTCTCTCTGTCCATCTCCATCCTAGTAATACTAGGGAGTGAAACCGAAGGGACCCGTCGAAGCCTTTGGAGTAAAAGACACGGGGATCCATCTATTCTATATCTACTGAAAGCACTGAATTCCACACGCAGTTAACCCGCTGGTTCCGTGCCGCGTCTTGCAGTTGCAGCAAATTGAAACGCAGGCGAGATGAAGAAAAGATACTTGGAGGCTCGCTCGAGGGACAGGTCCACGGGCCCTAGAGCTAGTACTACGATCTCAACCCGCCCTGCGGACCATGCGTCCCGTACGAGGTAGGCAGGCGACAGAACAGAGACGGAGGAGACGTTACGGTACCCAATTGTCGTCGCCGTCGTCGCGAGCGGCAACAAGAAGGCAAACGAGCAGCTGCGAGCGAGTCCCGTACTCCCGTGAGGGGATCGGGACCGACGAGAGAATTCCGATTTGTGCGGGATTTCAGGACGTCCTGTCAGCACCTGTGCCTGCATGCGTTTGTAATCCAAGCCACAGCCAGCCCGTAGCAGTAGCCAGTAGCCAGTGGATGGATGTGCAGTGAAAAGAGAGCAGGAAACTACAAAGTTGTACTACGCTGCATCCCGCGTACAAAACGAACTTTAACCTGTACAACGTGTCAGGTATATCTCAGTGCCGCAGTGGTAATGGGTTTTGGCTCCCATAATTTCTACATACTCACTACTAGTACATAATTGCTGACAAAAACAGAGCGGGTGGTGGTGGGCCGTACTCAGGTTCGGGGTTCGTCGTTGGGTTCCCAAAGTCCTTGGAAGGTGGCCAAAAGTCTTCCCTTCAAACTGCGTACTGTTGCCTCGCATCACTCACTGCCGCCCTCGGACTCGTTGCCTCCTTTTCTCCGTTCTTCGAAGTCAGAGTAACCAGCAAACCCGAAAGTTTTGTACTTGTGACGGCACTTGTAAGCGCTAGGCAGGTTGCGCGCCATGTAGGCTCCAAAAAATGCCATGTCAGGCTTACTTAGGTTGCACTTTTTTATTAATGGTTATTATTTGGGCATTCTAGGATCGTCACGAGGGGTAAGCTTCAATCGTACCTGATGAGGAGTTGGATCAAATCTATCATACCATGATTGGTAAGCACTAAGCACTGCTCGATCGGTAGTTTGATACTCCAAACAGAATTGATATGGCAAGACTTGGGCAACATCTTTCTCAACAATTAGTAGTATATACTACTATAAGAATTGAGCAACCTTTTGGATGATACGACTTACGAGGGGCTAACTACTAGTAGTCCATTATGCCCACACTCCATCCGTGTCTAGAAAAAGCATTGCGTCGACTCGACACAAGCTGCTTTTGGGGCTCAGCGCTCATGATGGTCGCATCCTAAGGCGGGGCGGAGGATTAAAGAAGAAGAGGTTGGAGAAAGCAAAGGCCTCGCTACTCATGCTACCACCAAGTCATAAAGCACGGCCCATGCATGCAAAGGTGGGTCGTCACGCCATGGCAGCTGCAAATTAAGGGATCTCGACACATACTATAGGCATAGTTTTTGCAGGGATCGAAGCGTATTTAAAGGGTACGTGCCAAGACATTCGTATTATTTGACCTAGGAGAGGGGACGGTTATGCTTTGCCAAACTTGACTGCTTTGTTTACGGGGCGCCTCCACAGACCACAGCTCACATCTCTAACGGCCAAAAGGAAAGCGTAAACTAGTGAGTTGTTTGTTCGACATTCACTGCTTGCTGCCGTAGCGTTCGTTCTTGTTCGGTTGTTCGTGTGTGCGCATATTGTTGTTGTTAATTAGGATGAAAGCCCCGCCATATGGTGGGACATGTCTGAAGTCTGGACAAAAAGGTTTTCCATTCACAGTTGTGGTCCAGCAAGGATAAGGTTTGTAATGAGTTTGAATTATATTTTTCATCTCCCCGACCTTCATTTGTCGTATATTTGCAAGGGTATACCGAAGAAAAAGACTATGATCTGCAAGAGTGTGAGAGCAAACCGGCATCAATCTCCATTTCCTTGGCAATATCTGTTTTTTTATATATATTGGTTTTTTCTTTTTACAATAGACACAGACGCATATACAAGAACAGACACTCCATTCTATGATACTTGCATGCACACTTTACCCCCTACCAGCGAGTTCTTTGGTGGAAAAATAATCAGCCCTTAATAACATGGAAGCATATGCATTTTCTCTATCTGTTTAAGATTGATCCATAGAGGACATTCTGCAAGCATATGCATTTTCTCTATCTGCCGCTTTCGATCTTGGGGCGTGTGTGCCTCATTTATTTTTTCTTTTAATTTTCTTTTCAGACTTTGTAGCACCTCTGGTGCTTTTCTCCTCTTCCTAATTTAAACGTCCACATGTTGATGTGGCTTTCAAAGAAAAAGAAGAATAGAAAGAAAATGGTTTGTGTGGCTACTCAAAAACTTTCAGTCTGGCATACTGTTTGTAATGTCATCGCTACCTGTCCCGCTCCGCACATCACATTTGCTCCGTACATGAAGATGCGGCACTGCGGATGGACATGCGGTAGGCACATGCGGATCCTAGCTAGCTCCACGCCGTAAACCGACGGTCTAACGGCGTCCACGGGCCATCAGAAAATTTGGAAAAACATCCACCAGAGCAGAGAGCACGCTCCCCCGCGCAGAGCTGGTCACGTCCGGTCCGCGGCCCGGGCGAAGAGCAGCGTGGGACGACGACCGAGCTGGAGCCTGGAGCTGGAACGGAGCAGGTACGGTACGAAGCGACGTGATGCGAGGCGTGCAGGTCAGCGGATCGTGTATGGCAGGGAGTGACGGCGGAATTGGTGCACGCGACGGGAGGATAGATGTCTCTTCGCTGCCCTGCTCTTCTTCCCGGTTCTTGTGTATAAGGACCTCCACAATGGTTCACTATAGCTACCGTTAGTAATTAAAAAAGAATAAAAAAATAGAAGAGAGAGAAACGATACCTACTACAGCAACGATTATGTACAGATAAGGCAAATGCTCGGTAGCGATCAACTCGACACTACCTGACCCGTCCTCCTCGCGCTTGCCCTCTTCTTCCCTCCACGCTCCTGGGTGAGCTCGACAGGCGCCTGGCAAGGAAGACGTGGCAGAGGTCCTCCTCGATGGCGACGGCATCACCGACGACAATGACGTTGAGAGCAGTGAACTCGTCGAGGCTGATGAAGCCGTCGCCATCGGCGTCCGCCTCGGCCATCATGCGCGTGAGCTCGTCCTCGGAGGTGGCGTGGCCCAGGCTCTCGAAGAGCGCGGCGAGCTCGCGTTGGCAGGCAGCCGACGGTGGGGACGGCCACGGTGGCTGGATGGCGGGAGCAGTCGCAGGGGTGGGGGCAGCGGCGTCTGGCGCGGGGATGGGGGCGGCCACAACGGGCTCGATGGCGGGCGCAATCGGGGGGCGGTGTCTGGTGCGGTGGCCACGGTGGGCTTAGCCGCGGGGGTGGGGGCGACGACGTCTGGCACAGGGACGGGGGCGGCCTCGACCGGATTCCATGGCTTGTGAGCGGGGACAGGGGCGTCCGGCGTCGGGACGGTGAGCGTCCTCGTCCGGGTTCACGAGCGGGTGAGCGCCGTGTAGGGGATAGAGATGGAGAAGAGAAAATAATAAAATAAAACTGACATACGGGACCCACTTTATTTAGGGCAGTGTGTTAAAGATGGTTGTATAGAATTGTGATTTTTATATAGCTATTGTAAATTATAGCTACTTCGCTGCTGTTGTGGACGCCCTAACAAGCAGTACGACATGCATGGTCCTCCCGGCGTGCGTCGTCTCGTGACACGTACTACTACGTGCAAGCCCTCTGCGCCATAACCACCGCGCACACGTACCCTGCACACCGGTACCGCGCGCGCACGTCGCCAATGCAACAACAGCACCTCCGTACCCACAAGTCAATGTCAAACGTAATCCCCTCTCGAACCGTTACCAGGCGTTTATAATTGACAGCGCGGGCGTACGGTCGAGGTAACAACTCCTGCAGTCCGGGTTCCGGGATGATGAGATTGATGGATAGGAGACTAGAGGAGTGGGGTTGAGTGGTGTGGAGTCGCGCGCCATGGCCATCGAATCATCGACCGACCGACCGGAAAGCCAGGATCCACGGAGCTGCGTCCGTCTGCGTGCTGGCCTGGCCGTCGCGCGGGGGAAAAAAAAAAAGGAGAGGGCGCTCGCTCGTTGCGAGCAACAACAAACAGCAGCAGCAGCAGGCAGCGTGTTGCAACTGCTGCTTCCACGCGACGGGGGGGGGCTGCACTGCACTGCCGTGTCCTGTCCCTCCCGCCCGCCCGCCCGGCTACCCTGCCGTCTGCGTGCGTGCCCGCTCTATCTATCTACAGTAGCTGCTACTGCTGCCTGCTGGTGCTGGGAAGCCAGGGAAGGGAAAAAGGACCAGCCTTGGCCTTGCCTCTTGCTACTAGTAACCCGGGTTAGCAGTGGCCGACACATGCGCGGGCAACGTTTCTTTGTCCCGTCATCGTCGAGACCTGCTGCCCGCGCGCGCGCGCGCACTGTAGCCGCGCAGGGCAGAGCTCTCTGAGCCTCTGCTGACCCGCGGCGGGATCCAAATCCGGAAGCGTGCCGTGCGGCCCGAGCCATGCATCATGGACATGCGTCACGCCAGCCATCTACTGTGCCCCGGTCAGTAATGAAGGAATAATTCCTTCTATGCCATCAACTTAAACTATAATCCCTCCGTTGCCACCGCTAAAACTTGTATCCTTCGTATGTCAATGATGATAAATTTTAATCCTCATCATGCCATGAAGTGACCTTGCGCACCAGTAAATTTTTAAAATACCAATACCAATATTGCCCTGTTAGTCCTCTCCCTCGGTTGATCCACGCTGATTCCGTTGGCGCTTGCGAGGAAGGGCTCGAAGCCCTGGCATGACCGCGTGAGGCCACGCGTGGTGGGCAGCTCGACGGCGTCGGCCTGGGAGTGGCATGCTTCGGGTGCCACTGGAGCCTAGACGACGCGGTGCAAGAACTTCGAGGCCTCGTGCGCAATGCACAATAGCCAGGCGGGCATGGCTGTCGACGAGTGCGTAGAGCAGGGCACAACGCAGATCGAAACCGACGGCTAGTCCCTGTAGTCATGCACCGCGTCCAGAACCCATGCCCATGCCATTCAAGTTCTCGACAGTATTGTTGGCTCATTGGCATCAGCATCCATGAAATCCGTTTCCCACATGGCTGGCTCGGCTTACACATTAATGATAGTATTAGCATATTATTATAGTCTAAATAATATTAATATATTTAAAAGTGGATTAAACTTTGACATGCTATACTAAATTTATAAGTATAGTTTTGAATAAAATAAATAATATATTAATATTTATTTTACATTTTATATTAACTTAATAAATATTCATGCGGTCAACAAAACAATGTCTCCTTTCAACCAGGTTGAATAGATACAATCAACCAAACAAAGTCATATTGCATCTGCCCGTCTCAGTTGGGCCTATCCCGTATAGCGAGCCAGGCTGTGCTGGGCAACCAACCAATGCTGTGCATGATGCACTATGCGCTAAAATGGAAGCCTGTCTAACAGCGCTAACTGCTAGTACATCTCAGTGTGGTGTGACCCGGATTGTCCTTGAAACTGATTCAGCAACACTTGTCAGTGCACTGAAGTCAACTGTCTTTGATCAAGCTCCAGGAGGTCTTACGTTCGGAGAAGCTAGACATCTGATTATCCTAAACTTTGTTTCAGTAGAGATTTTATTTTGGCCTCGTAAATGCAATTCGCTCTGCTCTTGCTTGGGACCGTGCGAGACCAAATTCTGGCTTGATCCTCTCCCAAAACTTGTAACAGACTTGGTGGTTCGCCATCTTGCTGAATCTCATATGAATGAATAAATGAGCGAGCTCTTGAGATTAAAAATAAAAAGGCTGAGAACTCTAGAAGATGGCTGCCATATTTTCAGGCGCCCATTAAGAAGGATGCGTCACAGGCTCACAGCAACCAACAAGCATCCAGACTATAATTTCTTGAAGCGAAGGGCTTGAGTTGCTGTCTCACAAACAAACCCAGACACAACAGCTGAAACTATGCCTAAATGGAACGCAATGACTGTAACTGCATACGGTAACTTGTCATTTTCTGTTGAGCCGATCCCTGGACCAGTATATATACTAGATCTGGAACGCAATGACTGTTCACTTGTTCCTTCCCTGAATCCTGATGCTGTGTATACGTAAACACTGAGAGTAATTACAAGTGATCCTCCGTTTATTTGTTCCCTTTTATATGTTCAAAAATAGTGCAACATCTGAAACTTTTTTAATATGAAACGAGGCTATGGGTCCTGCCCGAAGCAAAAGATCTGCATGCCTCACCTGATCTCGTAAAGAAAGCAACTGCGCCTGCACTGCTCCATGTGTGACAGCACGACTTCACGAGTGCAGGACCCAAAACATAAAATAAAAGACCGAATTTCATAGCTAGTGCCTCACAGTTCAAGTTTTCGCAGTGTGACTGAAATTGACATCAACATCTCGTGGCTTCCCTCCCCACCAGAGTCCTACACTTCATAAGCAGTTACACTGATGTCAAGCAAAGTCAGCACTCTGCAACATGTCTTCTTTCGGTAGACATAAAATGTCACATGTTCCTTTTCGATGTAATATAGTATATCATTTGTACAGACATTGTAACTTTGCGTTTGTTATCACATACTCCCTCCGTTTATATTTACATGTCATTCTAAGGTTTTTAACTTTTCTACAATTACATGTCATTCTCACTTCCCAATACACCTTTCTCTTTTCCCAATACAATATTCTCTCTTCTCACTATATCTCTATCTCTATCTCTCTCCTTCTCGTTCTTAGTACATCCATCTTTTTACTTCTCCTTATTTCCCGTGCCTAACTACAAAACGACATCTAATTCTAAACAGAGGGAGTACTGTATAGAGTAGTACAACCATACACTCACCATTGCTGCACTGTGAGAAGAACAAAAAATTCAGAGATAGAGGAAGGAATCCAACGAGAAGGTTTATTAAGACTCGTTTCTGAACACCACCACGCCGCCTGTTGGTGCGCATCTAGGTGCATTGCATATGGGTACCAAGCACAAAGCACCCTTATACAATTGCAAGTTACGCGCACTTTGCAGTGCCAATAAGCACGCGTTGGTACAGAAACATCTGATTTTTTTTCTTTTACAGCTCGTCGTTCTCGAATCCACCAATTCATCGCAGCTCAATGATGGGTCGTTTTGAGCTTTGTGAACACATTTTAGTATCAGTACTTTTTTCTGTTACATAAATAAACGGTAACATCTCCCAAGCTTGGATGATATTCCTAGGACCCAGTAACGGTGCTACTATATAGTACGAAAAGAAAAGAGAAGAAAAAGGGTTTTTTTTTTTTCGTATACACGAGCGGAAGACGCTCCGCAGGACCTGTCAGCCTGCTTGAACCCCCACAAATCCTCCGGCAGATAACGTGGCAACAAGAGCCAAGAGCCAATGCCAAACTGCCGTGTTGTCCTGTTATCTCCACATCTCACATCGATTGTGGCCCAGCTGCATGTTCCATATGACAAACCTCTGCAAATCGCCAGATCACATACCCACTCACAACAACAACAACAGTAACCATCAGACGTCCAGATCTGCTTGGTACACCCATTATTTCCTCCTCCCGGTACACGTAGTACATACGGCCGTGGCCTCTAGTTGTAGGATCGATCTCCGGCTGCTCCGTGTCTCTCTGTCCATCTCCATCCTAGTAATACTAGGGAGTGAAACCGAAGGGACCCGTCGAAGCCTTTGGAGTAAAAGACACGGGGATCCATCTATTCTATATCTACTGAAAGCACTGAATTCCACACGCAGTTAACCCGCTGGTTCCGTGCCGCGTCTTGCAGTTGCAGCAAATTGAAACGCAGGCGAGATGAAGAAAAGATACTTGGAGGCTCGCTCGAGGGACAGGTCCACGGGCCCTAGAGCTAGTACTACGATCTCAACCCGCCCTGCGGACCATGCGTCCCGTACGAGGTAGGCAGGCGACAGAACAGAGACGGAGGAGACGTTACGGTACCCAATTGTCGTCGCCGTCGTCGCGAGCGGCAACAAGAAGGCAAACGAGCAGCTGCGAGCGAGTCCCGTACTCCCGTGAGGGGATCGGGACCGACGAGAGAATTCCGATTTGTGCGGGATTTCAGGACGTCCTGTCAGCACCTGTGCCTGCATGCGTTTGTAATCCAAGCCACAGCCAGCCCGTAGCAGTAGCCAGTAGCCAGTGGATGGATGTGCAGTGAAAAGAGAGCAGGAAACTACAAAGTTGTACTACGCTGCATCCCGCGTACAAAACGAACTTTAACCTGTACAACGTGTCAGGTATATCTCAGTGCCGCAGTGGTAATGGGTTTTGGCTCCCATAATTTCTACATACTCACTACTAGTACATAATTGCTGACAAAAACAGAGCGGGTGGTGGTGGGCCGTACTCAGGTTCGGGGTTCGTCGTTGGGTTCCCAAAGTCCTTGGAAGGTGGCCAAAAGTCTTCCCTTCAAACTGCGTACTGTTGCCTCGCATCACTCACTGCCGCCCTCGGACTCGTTGCCTCCTTTTCTCCGTTCTTCGAAGTCAGAGTAACCAGCAAACCCGAAAGTTTTGTACTTGTGACGGCACTTGTAAGCGCTAGGCAGGTTGCGCGCCATGTAGGCTCCAAAAAATGCCATGTCAGGCTTACTTAGGTTGCACTTTTTTATTAATGGTTATTATTTGGGCATTCTAGGATCGTCACGAGGGGTAAGCTTCAATCGTACCTGATGAGGAGTTGGATCAAATCTATCATACCATGATTGGTAAGCACTAAGCACTGCTCGATCGGTAGTTTGATACTCCAAACAGAATTGATATGGCAAGACTTGGGCAACATCTTTCTCAACAATTAGTAGTATATACTACTATAAGAATTGAGCAACCTTTTGGATGATACGACTTACGAGGGGCTAACTACTAGTAGTCCATTATGCCCACACTCCATCCGTGTCTAGAAAAAGCATTGCGTCGACTCGACACAAGCTGCTTTTGGGGCTCAGCGCTCATGATGGTCGCATCCTAAGGCGGGGCGGAGGATTAAAGAAGAAGAGGTTGGAGAAAGCAAAGGCCTCGCTACTCATGCTACCACCAAGTCATAAAGCATGGCCCATGCATGCAAAGGTGGGTCGTCACGCCATGGCAGCTGCAAATTAAGGGATCTCGACACATACTATAGGCATAGTTTTTGCAGGGATCGAAGCGTATTTAAAGGGTACGTGCCAAGACATTCGTATTATTTGACCTAGGAGAGGGGACGGTTATGCTTTGCCAAACTTGACTGCTTTGTTTACGGGGCGCCTCCACAGACCACAGCTCACATCTCTAACGGCCAAAAGGAAAGCGTAAACTAGTGAGTTGTTTGTTCGACATTCACTGCTTGCTGCCGTAGCGTTCGTTCTTGTTCGGTTGTTCGTGTGTGCGCATATTGTTGTTGTTAATTAGGATGAAAGCCCCGCCATATGGTGGGACATGTCTGAAGTCTGGACAAAAAGGTTTTCCATTCACAGTTGTGGTCCAGCAAGGATAAGGTTTGTAATGAGTTTGAATTATATTTTTCATCTCCCCGACCTTCATTTGTCGTATATTTGCAAGGGTATACCGAAGAAAAAGACTATGATCTGCAAGAGTGTGAGAGCAAACCGGCATCAATCTCCATTTCCTTGGCAATATCTGTTTTTTTATATATATTGGTTTTTTCTTTTTACAATAGACACAGACGCATATACAAGAACAGACACTCCATTCTATGATACTTGCATGCACACTTTACCCCCTACCAGCGAGTTCTTTGGTGGAAAAATAATCAGCCCTTAATAACATGGAAGCATATGCATTTTCTCTATCTGTTTAAGATTGATCCATAGAGGACATTCTGCAAGCATATGCATTTTCTCTATCTGCCGCTTTCGATCTTGGGGCGTGTGTGCCTCATTTATTTTTTCTTTTAATTTTCTTTTCAGACTTTGTAGCACCTCTGGTGCTTTTCTCCTCTTCCTAATTTAAACGTCCACATGTTGATGTGGCTTTCAAAGAAAAAGAAGAATAGAAAGAAAATGGTTTGTGTGGCTACTCAAAAACTTTCAGTCTGGCATACTGTTTGTAATGTCATCGCTACCTGTCCCGCTCCGCACATCACATTTGCTCCGTACATGAAGATGCGGCACTGCGGATGGACATGCGGTAGGCACATGCGGATCCTAGCTAGCTCCACGCCGTAAACCGACGGTCTAACGGCGTCCACGGGCCATCAGAAAATTTGGAAAAACATCCACCAGAGCAGAGAGCACGCTCCCCCGCGCAGAGCTGGTCACGTCCGGTCCGCGGCCCGGGCGAAGAGCAGCGTGGGACGACGACCGAGCTGGAGCCTGGAGCTGGAACGGAGCAGGTACGGTACGAAGCGACGTGATGCGAGGCGTGCAGGTCAGCGGATCGTGTATGGCAGGGAGTGACGGCGGAATCGGTGCA
Source organism: Eleusine coracana subsp. coracana (assembly GCA_032690845.1). NCBI lineage: Eukaryota > Viridiplantae > Streptophyta > Magnoliopsida > Poales > Poaceae > Eleusine > Eleusine coracana. The sequence goes on from CM064430.1 coordinate 51,572,119, forward strand.
CGCGACGGGAGGATAGATGTCTCTTCGCTGCCCTGCTCTTCTTCCCGGTTCTTGTGTATAAGGACCTCCACAATGGTTCACTATAGCTACCGTTAGTAATTAAAAAAGAATAAAAAAATAGAAGAGAGAGAAACGATACCTACTACAGCAACGATTATGTACAGATAAGGCAAATGCTCGGTAGCGATCAACTCGACACTACCTGACCCGTCCTCCTCGCGCTTGCCCTCTTCTTCCCTCCACGCTCCTGGGTGAGCTCGACAGGCGCCTGGCAAGGAAGACGTGGCAGAGGTCCTCCTCGATGGCGACGGCATCACCGACGACAATGACGTTGAGAGCAGTGAACTCGTCGAGGCTGATGAAGCCGTCGCCATCGGCGTCCGCCTCGGCCATCATGCGCGTGAGCTCGTCCTCGGAGGTGGCGTGGCCCAGGCTCTCGAAGAGCGCGGCGAGCTCGCGTTGGCAGGCAGCCGACGGTGGGGACGGCCACGGTGGCTGGATGGCGGGAGCAGTCGCAGGGGTGGGGGCAGCGGCGTCTGGCGCGGGGATGGGGGCGGCCACAACGGGCTCGATGGCGGGCGCAATCGGGGGGCGGTGTCTGGTGCGGTGGCCACGGTGGGCTTAGCCGCGGGGGTGGGGGCGACGACGTCTGGCACAGGGACGGGGGCGGCCTCGACCGGATTCCATGGCTTGTGAGCGGGGACAGGGGCGTCCGGCGTCGGGACGGTGAGCGTCCTCGTCCGGGTTCACGAGCGGGTGAGCGCCGTGTAGGGGATAGAGATGGAGAAGAGAAAATAATAAAATAAAACTGACATACGGGACCCACTTTATTTAGGGCAGTGTGTTAAAGATGGTTGTATAGAATTGTGATTTTTATATAGCTATTGTAAATTATAGCTACTTCGCTGCTGTTGTGGACGCCCTAACAAGCAGTACGACATGCATGGTCCTCCCGGCGTGCGTCGTCTCGTGACACGTACTACTACGTGCAAGCCCTCTGCGCCATAACCACCGCGCACACGTACCCTGCACACCGGTACCGCGCGCGCACGTCGCCAATGCAACAACAGCACCTCCGTACCCACAAGTCAATGTCAAACGTAATCCCCTCTCGAACCGTTACCAGGCGTTTATAATTGACAGCGCGGGCGTACGGTCGAGGTAACAACTCCTGCAGTCCGGGTTCCGGGATGATGAGATTGATGGATAGGAGACTAGAGGAGTGGGGTTGAGTGGTGTGGAGTCGCGCGCCATGGCCATCGAATCATCGACCGACCGACCGGAAAGCCAGGATCCACGGAGCTGCGTCCGTCTGCGTGCTGGCCTGGCCGTCGCGCGGGGGGAAAAAAAAAAAGGAGAGGGCGCTCGCTCGTTGCGAGCAACAACAAACAGCAGCAGCAGCAGGCAGCGTGTTGCAACTGCTGCTTCCACGCGACGGGGGGGGGCTGCACTGCACTGCCGTGTCCTGTCCCTCCCGCCCGCCCGCCCGGCTACCCTGCCGTCTGCGTGCGTGCCCGCTCTATCTATCTACAGTAGCTGCTACTGCTGCCTGCTGGTGCTGGGAAGCCAGGGAAGGGAAAAAGGACCAGCCTTGGCCTTGCCTCTTGCTACTAGTAACCCGGGTTAGCAGTGGCCGACACATGCGCGGGCAACGTTTCTTTGTCCCGTCATCGTCGAGACCTGCTGCCCGCGCGCGCGCGCGCACTGTAGCCGCGCAGGGCAGAGCTCTCTGAGCCTCTGCTGACCCGCGGCGGGATCCAAATCCGGAAGCGTGCCGTGCGGCCCGAGCCATGCATCATGGACATGCGTCACGCCAGCCATCTACTGTGCCCCGGTCAGTAATGAAGGAATAATTCCTTCTATGCCATCAACTTAAACTATAATCCCTCCGTTGCCACCGCTAAAACTTGTATCCTTCGTATGTCAATGATGATAAATTTTAATCCTCATCATGCCATGAAGTGACCTTGCGCACCAGTAAATTTTTAAAATACCAATACCAATATTGCCCTGTTAGTCCTCTCCCTCGGTTGATCCACGCTGATTCCGTTGGCGCTTGCGAGGAAGGGCTCGAAGCCCTGGCATGACCGCGTGAGGCCACGCGTGGTGGGCAGCTCGACGGCGTCGGCCTGGGAGTGGCATGCTTCGGGTGCCACTGGAGCCTAGACGACGCGGTGCAAGAACTTCGAGGCCTCGTGCGCAATGCACAATAGCCAGGCGGGCATGGCTGTCGACGAGTGCGTAGAGCAGGGCACAACGCAGATCGAAACCGACGGCTAGTCCCTGTAGTCATGCACCGCGTCCAGAACCCATGCCCATGCCATTCAAGTTCTCGACAGTATTGTTGGCTCATTGGCATCAGCATCCATGAAATCCGTTTCCCACATGGCTGGCTCGGCTTACACATTAATGATAGTATTAGCATATTATTATAGTCTAAATAATATTAATATATTTAAAAGTGGATTAAACTTTGACATGCTATACTAAATTTATAAGTATAGTTTTGAATAAAATAAATAATATATTAATATTTATTTTACATTTTATATTAACTTAATAAATATTCATGCGGTCAACAAAACAATGTCTCCTTTCAACCAGGTTGAATAGATACAATCAACCAAACAAAGTCATATTGCATCTGCCCGTCTCAGTTGGGCCTATCCCGTATAGCGAGCCAGGCTGTGCTGGGCAACCAACCAATGCTGTGCATGATGCACTATGCGCTAAAATGGAAGCCTGTCTAACAGCGCTAACTGCTAGTACATCTCAGTGTGGTGTGACCCGGATTGTCCTTGAAACTGATTCAGCAACACTTGTCAGTGCACTGAAGTCAACTGTCTTTGATCAAGCTCCAGGAGGTCTTACGTTCGGAGAAGCTAGACATCTGATTATCCTAAACTTTGTTTCAGTAGAGATTTTATTTTGGCCTCGTAAATGCAATTCGCTCTGCTCTTGCTTGGGACCGTGCGAGACCAAATTCTGGCTTGATCCTCTCCCAAAACTTGTAACAGACTTGGTGGTTCGCCATCTTGCTGAATCTCATATGAATGAATAAATGAGCGAGCTCTTGAGATTAAAAATAAAAAGGCTGAGAACTCTAGAAGATGGCTGCCATATTTTCAGGCGCCCATTAAGAAGGATGCGTCACAGGCTCACAGCAACCAACAAGCATCCAGACTATAATTTCTTGAAGCGAAGGGCTTGAGTTGCTGTCTCACAAACAAACCCAGACACAACAGCTGAAACTATGCCTAAATGGAACGCAATGACTGTAACTGCATACGGTAACTTGTCATTTTCTGTTGAGCCGATCCCTGGACCAGTATATATACTAGATCTGGAACGCAATGACTGTTCACTTGTTCCTTCCCTGAATCCTGATGCTGTGTATACGTAAACACTGAGAGTAATTACAAGTGATCCTCCGTTTATTTGTTCCCTTTTATATGTTCAAAAATAGTGCAACATCTGAAACTTTTTTAATATGAAACGAGGCTATGGGTCCTGCCCGAAGCAAAAGATCTGCATGCCTCACCTGATCTCGTAAAGAAAGCAACTGCGCCTGCACTGCTCCATGTGTGACAGCACGACTTCACGAGTGCAGGACCCAAAACATAAAATAAAAGACCGAATTTCATAGCTAGTGCCTCACAGTTCAAGTTTTCGCAGTGTGACTGAAATTGACATCAACATCTCGTGGCTTCCCTCCCCACCAGAGTCCTACACTTCATAAGCAGTTACACTGATGTCAAGCAAAGTCAGGCACTCTGCAACATGTCTTCTTTCGGTAGACATAAAATGTCACATGTTCCTTTTCGATGTAATATAGTATATCATTTGTACAGACATTGTAACTTTGCGTTTGTTATCACATACTCCCTCCGTTTATATTTACATGTCATTCTAAGGTTTTTAACTTTTCTACAATTACATGTCATTCTCACTTCCCAATACACCTTTCTCTTTTCCCAATACAATATTCTCTCTTCTCACTATATCTCTATCTCTATCTCTCTCCTTCTCGTTCTTAGTACATCCATCTTTTTACTTCTCCTTATTTCCCGTGCCTAACTACAAAACGACATCTAATTCTAAACAGAGGGAGTACTGTATAGAGTAGTACAACCATACACTCACCATTGCTGCACTGTGAGAAGAACAAAAAATTCAGAGATAGAGGAAGGAATCCAACGAGAAGGTTTATTAAGACTCGTTTCTGAACACCACCACGCCGCCTGTTGGTGCGCATCTAGGTGCATTGCATATGGGTACCAAGCACAAAGCACCCTTATACAATTGCAAGTTACGCGCACTTTGCAGTGCCAATAAGCACGCGTTGGTACAGAAACATCTGATTTTTTTTTCTTTTACAGCTCGTCGTTCTCGAATCCACCAATTCATCGCAGCTCAATGATGGGTCGTTTTGAGCTTTGTGAACACATTTTAGTATTAGTACTTTTTTCTGTTACATAAATAAACGGTAACATCTCCCAAGCTTGGATGATATTCCTAGGACCCAGTAACGGTGCTACTATATAGTACGAAAAGAAAAGAGAAGAAAAAGGGTTTTTTTTTTTCGTATACACGAGCGGAAGACGCTCCGCAGGACCTGTCAGCCTGCTTGAACCCCCACAAATCCTCCGGCAGATAACGTGGCAACAAGAGCCAAGAGCCAATGCCAAACTGCCGTGTTGTCCTGTTATCTCCACATCTCACATCGATTGTGGCCCAGCTGCATGTTCCATATGACAAACCTCTGCAAATCGCCAGATCACATACCCACTCACAACAACAACAACAGTAACCATCAGACGTCCAGATCTGCTTGGTACACCCATTATTTCCTCCTCCCGGTACACGTAGTACATACGGCCGTGGCCTCTAGTTGTAGGATCGATCTCCGGCTGCTCCGTGTCTCTCTGTCCATCTCCATCCTAGTAATACTAGGGAGTGAAACCGAAGGGACCCGTCGAAGCCTTTGGAGTAAAAGACACGGGGATCCATCTATTCTATATCTACTGAAAGCACTGAATTCCACACGCAGTTAACCCGCTGGTTCCGTGCCGCGTCTTGCAGTTGCAGCAAATTGAAACGCAGGCGAGATGAAGAAAAGATACTTGGAGGCTCGCTCGAGGGACAGGTCCACGGGCCCTAGAGCTAGTACTACGATCTCAACCCGCCCTGCGGACCATGCGTCCCGTACGAGGTAGGCAGGCGACAGAACAGAGACGGAGGAGACGTTACGGTACCCAATTGTCGTCGCCGTCGTCGCGAGCGGCAACAAGAAGGCAAACGAGCAGCTGCGAGCGAGTCCCGTACTCCCGTGAGGGGATCGGGACCGACGAGAGAATTCCGATTTGTGCGGGATTTCAGGACGTCCTGTCAGCACCTGTGCCTGCATGCGTTTGTAATCCAAGCCACAGCCAGCCCGTAGCAGTAGCCAGTAGCCAGTGGATGGATGTGCAGTGAAAAGAGAGCAGGAAACTACAAAGTTGTACTACGCTGCATCCCGCGTACAAAACGAACTTTAACCTGTACAACGTGTCAGGTATATCTCAGTGCCGCAGTGGTAATGGGTTTTGGCTCCCATAATTTCTACATACTCACTACTAGTACATAATTGCTGACAAAAACAGAGCGGGTGGTGGTGGGCCGTACTCAGGTTCGGGGTTCGTCGTTGGGTTCCCAAAGTCCTTGGAAGGTGGCCAAAAGTCTTCCCTTCAAACTGCGTACTGTTGCCTCGCATCACTCACTGCCGCCCTCGGACTCGTTGCCTCCTTTTCTCCGTTCTTCGAAGTCAGAGTAACCAGCAAACCCGAAAGTTTTGTACTTGTGACGGCACTTGTAAGCGCTAGGCAGGTTGCGCGCCATGTAGGCTCCAAAAAATGCCATGTCAGGCTTACTTAGGTTGCACTTTTTTATTAATGGTTATTATTTGGGCATTCTAGGATCGTCACGAGGGGTAAGCTTCAATTGTACCTGATGAGGAGTTGGATCAAATCTATCATACCATGATTGGTAAGCACTAAGCACTGCTCGATCGGTAGTTTGATACTCCAAACAGAATTGATATGGCAAGACTTGGGCAACATCTTTCTCAACAATTAGTAGTATATACTACTATAAGAATTGAGCAACCTTTTGGATGATACGACTTACGAGGGGCTAACTACTAGTAGTCCATTATGCCCACACTCCATCCGTGTCTAGAAAAAGCATTGCGTCGACTCGACACAAGCTGCTTTTGGGGCTCAGCGCTCATGATGGTCGCATCCTAAGGCGGGGCGGAGGATTAAAGAAGAAGAGGTTGGAGAAAGCAAAGGCCTCGCTACTCATGCTACCACCAAGTCATAAAGCATGGCCCATGCATGCAAAGGTGGGTCGTCACGCCATGGCAGCTGCAAATTAAGGGATCTCGACACATACTATAGGCATAGTTTTTGCAGGGATCGAAGCGTATTTAAAGGGTACGTGCCAAGACATTCGTATTATTTGACCTAGGAGAGGGGACGGTTATGCTTTGCCAAACTTGACTGCTTTGTTTACGGGGCGCCTCCACAGACCACAGCTCACATCTCTAACGGCCAAAAGGAAAGCGTAAACTAGTGAGTTGTTTGTTCGACATTCACTGCTTGCTGCCGTAGCGTTCGTTCTTGTTCGGTTGTTCGTGTGTGCGCATATTGTTGTTGTTAATTAGGATGAAAGCCCCGCCATATGGTGGGACATGTCTGAAGTCTGGACAAAAAGGTTTTCCATTCACAGTTGTGGTCCAGCAAGGATAAGGTTTGTAATGAGTTTGAATTATATTTTTCATCTCCCCGACCTTCATTTGTCGTATATTTGCAAGGGTATACCGAAGAAAAAGACTATGATCTGCAAGAGTGTGAGAGCAAACCGGCATCAATCTCCATTTCCTTGGCAATATCTGTTTTTTTATATATATTGGTTTTTTCTTTTTACAATAGACACAGACGCATATACAAGAACAGACACTCCATTCTATGATACTTGCATGCACACTTTACCCCCTACCAGCGAGTTCTTTGGTGGAAAAATAATCAGCCCTTAATAACATGGAAGCATATGCATTTTCTCTATCTGTTTAAGATTGATCCATAGAGGACATTCTGCAAGCATATGCATTTTCTCTATCTGCCGCTTTCGATCTTGGGGCGTGTGTGCCTCATTTATTTTTTCTTTTAATTTTCTTTTCAGACTTTGTAGCACCTCTGGTGCTTTTCTCCTCTTCCTAATTTAAACGTCCACATGTTGATGTGGCTTTCAAAGAAAAAGAAGAATAGAAAGAAAATGGTTTGTGTGGCTACTCAAAAACTTTCAGTCTGGCATACTGTTTGTAATGTCATCGCTACCTGTCCCGCTCCGCACATCACATTTGCTCCGTACATGAAGATGCGGCACTGCGGATGGACATGCGGTAGGCACATGCGGATCCTAGCTAGCTCCACGCCGTAAACCGACGGTCTAACGGCGTCCACGGGCCATCAGAAAATTTGGAAAAACATCCACCAGAGCAGAGAGCACGCTCCCCCGCGCAGAGCTGGTCACGTCCGGTCCGCGGCCCGGGCGAAGAGCAGCGTGGGACGACGACCGAGCTGGAGCCTGGAGCTGGAACGGAGCAGGTACGGTACGAAGCGACGTGATGCGAGGCGTGCAGGTCAGCGGATCGTGTATGGCAGGGAGTGACGGCGGAATCGGTGCACGCGACGGGAGGATAGATGTCTCTTCGCTGCCCTGCTCTTCTTCCCGGTTCTTGTGTATAAGGACCTCCACAATGGTTCACTATAGCTACCGTTAGTAATTAAAAAAGAATAAAAAAATAGAAGAGAGAGAAACGATACCTACTACAGCAACGATTATGTACAGATAAGGCAAATGCTCGGTAGCGATCAACTCGACACTACCTGACCCGTCCTCCTCGCGCTTGCCCTCTTCTTCCCTCCACGCTCCTGGGTGAGCTCGACAGGCGCCTGGCAAGGAAGACGTGGCAGAGGTCCTCCTCGATGGCGACGGCATCACCGACGACAATGACGTTGAGAGCAGTGAACTCGTCGAGGCTGATGAAGCCGTCGCCATCGGCGTCCGCCTCGGCCATCATGCGCGTGAGCTCGTCCTCGGAGGTGGCGTGGCCCAGGCTCTCGAAGAGCGCGGCGAGCTCGCGTTGGCAGGCAGCCGACGGTGGGGACGGCCACGGTGGCTGGATGGCGGGAGCAGTCGCAGGGGTGGGGGCAGCGGCGTCTGGCGCGGGGATGGGGGCGGCCACAACGGGCTCGATGGCGGGCGCAATCGGGGGGCGGTGTCTGGTGCGGTGGCCACGGTGGGCTTAGCCGCGGGGGTGGGGGCGACGACGTCTGGCACAGGGACGGGGGCGGCCTCGACCGGATTCCATGGCTTGTGAGCGGGGACAGGGGCGTCCGGCGTCGGGACGGTGAGCGTCCTCGTCCGGGTTCACGAGCGGGTGAGCGCCGTGTAGGGGATAGAGATGGAGAAGAGAAAATAATAAAATAAAACTGACATACGGGACCCACTTTATTTAGGGCAGTGTGTTAAAGATGGTTGTATAGAATTGTGATTTTTATATAGCTATTGTAAATTATAGCTACTTCGCTGCTGTTGTGGACGCCCTAACAAGCAGTACGACATGCATGGTCCTCCCGGCGTGCGTCGTCTCGTGACACGTACTACTACGTGCAAGCCCTCTGCGCCATAACCACCGCGCACACGTACCCTGCACACCGGTACCGCGCGCGCACGTCGCCAATGCAACAACAGCACCTCCGTACCCACAAGTCAATGTCAAACGTAATCCCCTCTCGAACCGTTACCAGGCGTTTATAATTGACAGCGCGGGCGTACGGTCGAGGTAACAACTCCTGCAGTCCGGGTTCCGGGATGATGAGATTGATGGATAGGAGACTAGAGGAGTGGGGTTGAGTGGTGTGGAGTCGCGCGCCATGGCCATCGAATCATCGACCGACCGACCGGAAAGCCAGGATCCACGGAGCTGCGTCCGTCTGCGTGCTGGCCTGGCCGTCGCGCGGGGGAAAAAAAAAAAAGGAGAGGGCGCTCGCTCGTTGCGAGCAACAACAAACAGCAGCAGCAGCAGGCAGCGTGTTGCAACTGCTGCTTCCACGCGACGGGGGGGGGCTGCACTGCACTGCCGTGTCCTGTCCCTCCCGCCCGCCCGCCCGGCTACCCTGCCGTCTGCGTGCGTGCCCGCTCTATCTATCTACAGTAGCTGCTACTGCTGCCTGCTGGTGCTGGGAAGCCAGGGAAGGGAAAAAGGACCAGCCTTGGCCTTGCCTCTTGCTACTAGTAACCCGGGTTAGCAGTGGCCGACACATGCGCGGGCAACGTTTCTTTGTCCCGTCATCGTCGAGACCTGCTGCCCGCGCGCGCGCGCGCACTGTAGCCGCGCAGGGCAGAGCTCTCTGAGCCTCTGCTGACCCGCGGCGGGATCCAAATCCGGAAGCGTGCCGTGCGGCCCGAGCCATGCATCATGGACATGCGTCACGCCAGCCATCTACTGTGCCCCGGTCAGTGTGAAGATCGACAGTTACGTTCGCGCGCGATTCCTAATGCCCGGCATCGAATTATAGGGCCATCAACAAGGCTAGTGAGTACTAGTAGTAGATTTTACCTACTATACTCGCGACGACGGGGCCGTCTCAGGAAACACGGCGACATGTCTACCGCACGGGTCCAATCCAAGAGAACGGAAGGAGAAAGAACTGCGGTAAAGGAACGCAGCGCGCGATGCACAGGGGGGAAAAAAAAAAAGGCAGCCTTTAGCCATAATTGACCCTGCTTGTTGCATTCATGGTTTTACATCGGCATCGATGATCAGCTGCCTGTACGTAACGCGGGCTCTAAAGGCTCCAGGCCCCCTCCCTCCTTTTAGGTAAGTCCAGCCAGCCCCCTTCCTTCATCTACATCCGTCCTCCCTGATCTGGCCCCTAGCGAAACTGCTCACAACGTCACCTGCTCATGTTTAATGGTCAACCCGGCCAGATCCGCTACCAAGTTCTACTAGCACAGAACAAGACTACGTTTCCCTGCTTGGATCGATCGATTCATTGCGCTGGTGGCGGCGGCTTCGCGTATAGGAGGAAGGGACTCGACTGTTACTCCGTGCTTGTCGATTTGTTCCGGCGAGGCCATGGCAACAACAAAAAGCAGATGCCGGTTGCCGGCGGTGGCGAACGCAATAAGTAGATGGCACTTAAGTCAGCGTGTCCGGCTGTCCCGCACGTCAAACGTAAGTTGCCACGGCATTTTCGGGTGGGAAAAAAAAAGGTGACAAGCTACAAAAGCCACGCGTAGCGACATAGCCCGGCACTCATGGTGTCACACTGAGGTACAGTAACGTTCGCTGCGTATCTCCAAAGCGGTCCCCTCAAAAAAGAGAGAGAGGAGCATTCAAGGAATGCGATAAGCTTTGCAGTTCTCACGTTACTCCCACACACTCGCCGCATTGTCCACCGGATCGTTATTAGTCCATCTGCTGTCAACCGCTCGTCGTTTTCGCTTGTAACGCTATTATTGTGCCTAGCTTCATGTTTTCTTTTTTACGCGTTTTGACCCGATGGTTGAAATTTTATGGCTGGATGGCAAGAAATGACAAGTTCACTTTGTCGCTCACGTCACAAATAGGATCGGTATTTCCAAAATTTAATCGTGCCTTCATTCATGTTTTCACAGTTCCATTTTAGCTCTACTCTAACATTCCAAATTTTGTCTCCTCTGCTTCCGTAATCATTTCCGTTTATCAACAACTTCAATGGAAACCTAACTCATAGCTTTCCGCACCAAAAAATCACCGCAGAAATAGAAACCTCAGAGCGGAGGAGGAACGTGGACAATGCAGCCACATGCGTCCACTAGCTTTGCGTGCGTCAAAATCAATTCACCGTGGACCCAACCACATCCGAGCAAACCAAATCAGGACCCACGGCACAGAGTGTTCATTTTCCTCATCGACAGTCATGTGGTTACCGCTGCGTATACGTTCATAATTAAAGACAGGTACCGCGCGTATATACGTAAAGCATACGCCGATACGCGTACGATACGTATGGACGTGAGCGGCCGTGTACAGCACCATGCAGACCGCATGCACGAGGCGGGAGCCACAGCCCACGAGCCACGGAGGAATGCCCGTCGCGAGCAATGGCAGCGATGCGGCCAACCGTACACGTGGCGTGCATCTAGCAGCTGGAGACGCCAGTCTGAAAAGCTCGCCAAGTACAAGGCTGCGCCCTACTGCCCTGACACGTCGCGCCCTTAGCCCCACCATACCTCCGTTGACCACTGCCTTTTTTTTTGTTTATATATTGTCTTAGAAAGAAAATCCAAAGCGCTATACTACTAGCCAAGAAAACGGGCTAAAAATATGGATTTACGTGAGGCTTGAAAGCCAGTCAAAAAGCAAAAAAAAAAAAGTTGAAAAATCATGAATAATAGCGAAGAAAAGCTCAAAACACCATAGTAATGTAAAAGTACAAAAATCATGAGATAGTCGGCTACATCATGAAAAATCATGGAAGGGGCATACAAAAAGGGACCAAGGAGAGCTGACAGGCAACATGCCTTTTGGTTTTATTTTCTGCAATTTCACATCATTTCGCCCCCCTCTCATCCCAATATGTTCATCCACCAGCCTCGCCTTCTAGAGCACTGCCGCAAAAATTACCATACCTAGGTCCCCAAAAAAGACAAGCTAAAAAGCAACTAAATGACAGCCACCACCAGCCACCAATTCTCTCCATCCCAGCTTTACCTCGAGGGGATTAAAGTAGAAAATAAGAATTGGGAAAAGAAGATTAAAAAGTGTAAAAGAAGTACTAATTTCCAACTCTCCCGGCCAGCTGTGACAAGTCGCTTTGACTCGGCCTCACCACCGCCGCTGGCCCGCGGCCTACCCACACTGCGACGGTGGGCCCATGCAGCGCCTCTTCGCATCTCCGCCGCCGTTGCCAACCGATCCGACGGTCCACTCGCTCTCGGAGCTGGTGCTGCGGTGGTGCCCGAGCACCGTCACCGGCGTGTCCGCGCTCGCCGCGCTCCAGCCAAGCCCGCACACCACCGCCATCACCTCGCCGCACTCCCGCAGTTTCTCCTGGTCAGGGAAAACAGACGACAAATTAGCACGAAAACCAATCTGTTCCTGCAGATCTCGTATTTTTAGGCTCGACCAGGTAATCATTGAGGGACCCAAATCTTTTGAAGGTTTTTGTACAGTGATCAGATAGTTTAATTCCATAAGGAAGAAAACAACAAAGCTTTTTACAATTACTGGGCCGGTGAATTGCCACATTAGCACCATTTCACGAGGAAACCGGCTTGTACTAAACAAAGGTAAATCTGGAACACTACAAGCTGCCACGCACAAAGGATAGGGCATAGGGAGTGTGTTTGACGTGTCAGGGCTACTTGCATAATTCAATGATGATTAAGTGGGGCTTAGTGGAAATAAACTGTGTGGATTTATATGAAGAGATATGCTCACGCTATTTACAAAGGGGCAGGCCGCGACGCCGGCACGGAACGCGGGGAGGTTCTCGGCGGCGATCTCTCCGGTGGCAGCGACGAGCGCTGCCGCGGCCGCGACCGAGGGCGAGAACTCCGCCATCTTCACCTCTGCAAAAGGCACCGGTCCATCAAGAGTTCAGCAGAGCTCTCGCAGAGTCCAATGTTTCGGTCCTGGATGGCGTGGCATTTGTACGGCGAGCGCGTCAAACGTACCAGGCTGGACGCGGAGGAGGAGGTCGATGGCGCGCGCCTTGACCGCGGCGATCTGCGACGGATGCGGCGGCGGAGGGTAGCACGCGGAGAGGAAGAAGCCGAGGAAGGCGAGCGGCGTGACGGAACGCGTGCGCCAATCCAGCACGTCCAGCACCACGCGCTCCATGCGCTGGACCGTCGCCGCGTCGAGCATGAAGTCCTCGTCCCTCTGCAACAGCAATCAATCCACCACGAGACACAATTAACATCCCCGTTCTCAACCTGTAATCCCCGAACAAATCGGAACCAAATCGGCACCAATCAAGTACCTGGATGTCAGCGATGGAGAAGGCGGGGAGGCGCTGCATCTTCGCGGCGAGGGAGAGGCAGCTGATAGCGAGCAGGCGCGGCGCCCACGGCTGCTGCTGACCCTGCATGGGAACCAAGGGGAGGCAATCAGATCGGACCAAAGTCTCGAGCAAATCTCATCAGAAAAGGGTCCCATCGCTCGAGTTCTTACGGGTAATTGGCGCTTGGAGAGGTAGCGATCCACGTAGTTGAGCGCGAGGTAGGCGACGCGGGGGTGCACAGCGACCTCGCCGCCGAACCGCACCTGGAACGATATCGAGGCCGATCGGGTCACGAAACAGAGGAGGCCGCAACAACGAAGCAGAGGAGGGTAAGAGGGGGAACAGAGCAGAGCAGAGGAATGCGACGCGAGCGCCCGTACCTTGGAGATGAAGCCGGCGGCGGCGCGGCGGGCGGCGGATGCCGCGGCGGAGACGGACGGCGAGTGCTCGCCCTCGGCGTCAAGGAGGCTGGCGATCGGCTCGTCGGCGGGGCTTGTGAAGGGGTTCTCGAGGTCGAACTCGATTTCGTAGTGGTTCTCGTCCTCGTGCTGCAGCAGCTCCCGCCGCAGGACCTCCGCCGCCATGTCCACGGCGACGCCGCGAGGAGACGCCAAGGAGCCGGGATTGGTGGGATTTATGCGGCGGGGGAAGCCACCATTGCTGCGGCGCAGTGCTAGTACTAACTGTGCCTGGTTGGGCGATGATGGCCTTTAATAAGATAGCAAGGGGGTCGGGGACAATGGTACCAAAAGGTGGGGATTCGGGGTTCTTTTTGTAAAAATCGGGAGGAGGAGGAGGAGGAGAGAGCAGGGAAGGACGCAGGGTTGAAGAAAGCCGTTGGGGTCCACGTGTCGGTGAGATGAAACTGGGCCTGCTTGCCTTGGCCTGTGCCGTGGCAAGGATACTGCTGGCTCCATGCGGCTGTGACAGCTCAGATCCAACACGGGATAGATTTGTAATTTCTTTTCTTGCTTACATTGTCCTTGCTACCAAAAGAGCATTCGTATCTCATAATCAATTAGATCATAGTTAAGGTTGTTTTTCAAAATTGAAATGCCTCATTAAGGTTGTATTGCTTTTGCAGATTTTCGCTCAGCTTTTGTTCTGGACCAGTACCACCAAAGATCGACGACACGCATCATGTTTTCTGTCCTATTGTAACAGCATCATTTGCTGTTTTGTTGTTGAGGTAGTATTTGGTATCATTAGTCTATATATTTAATGATTCTAATTTTTAGCTGACCGAAAGTTTAGGTAATTTTCAGTCATTTTTTTAAGTCATTTGATCTAGATCTAATAGTTTATAATTATTATATAAATAATTTTACAAAAAAAATTAAAACTCAAATGAACAAACCATTGATTGAAATCTTTCAATCAGCTGAAAACTAGGAAACATGATATATTTAACCTCACTGATGAAGTAGTATGAAGCACGGTAATATAGTCAAAAACAATTTCTTAACCTTGGTTTTGTAGTGTGCTATTCTAATTGGACACTTTTAGCACCGGGGTTGAATTTTGATATATATTTTTTTCAAATTTGAATCACAAGCACAAAAGATCTAGTAATCGGTAGTAAATAGGACAAACATGTTGATACCAAAGGGGCCAAGGCTTTTGTTACAACGGAAATTAATATAATCGTGTTATTCATTCTCTGTGAAAATTCCATTAAAGACAAGTTAGTTTTGATCCTAAGATGGCTGCTTGTTTAGATGATACACTTTCGTGAATCTCTAAGAAGACCACTGCTGATGCGAGAGAATGAAAGAGGATAGAGAGTCGGTGGAAAGGAGGCGGCTACCATGTAAGGAAAAAGATGAGTGTGGGGGCAACTACGATTGTAGCTGAGGGTCAGAGAAAGAAGAAGGTCGGGGCGAGGGGGGAGGGGATGTGGAATGGCAGCTATGGAGGTGGAGGAAGGTCTAGCGGAGGGAGCAGAGGGATGCCGATGGCAACGACGGCGATCGACGAGTCTAAGCGAAGGGGATTTGAATCGGAATGACTGAGAGAGGTTGTCAAGGTGTGTGGGTGTGTATCGGGACGACGAAGACCTCGACTCGTCAGTGAAAGGGCACTACGGAAATGTCATGTGGTACAGGTAAATGGATAGTCGGATTGGTTTGCAGTTCACATATCAGACGGTTAGGAACGACTGTGAAGATGTTGAGAAAAAAATATAATAATAACTGAGGACTTTTGTTATAGGAAACTTTAGAGTCTTTTATAGATATGGTGTTGCTTCTTCATATTAACACATACAACTAAAATACTAACTTGGTCTTATCCAATCTAAGTGTTATGCAGAAACAAGTATCCAACACACCCCTTCAACCTTATCCCCTCGACCTCCTTACAAGATGAATTTTGCATGCTTAGGTTTCACCCATTTGGTCTTGTGATGCCTCCACAAGATCCAAGTCGGAGAGGCCATGAGTACATCGGCAAATAACAAGCAGCAAGTTGTGCAACCTCATGCCCACTCCTCTCACACAGTCGTATGTCTCGCCAATGCTTCTGACTATCAACATTCACAACCAACATCAAACTCACTGAATCCTTGTATCACCATTAGTTCTTTCTTCATCCACCGTGTCGTGGTCATGACTAACTGGTTATCTGGTGGTGCTCAGAGAGACTATCGCATGACACTTATTGATTGCACATTTTTTTTTAAGATTACACAATACAACTCAGACACTCATAATGCACGCACACTCAACCCTAAAATAAATACACTTACGCAAACTCTACCCCTATGAGCATACTTGAAGACTGAGCAAGTAAATTCTCAAGATTGATGAAGTCACCATTAGCGCCTCGCTGTTGACGGGAGCAAAATAAAACGGATACTGATCAAACTATACTTTTCCGGTTGTTGGTGGCTCCAAGTTTGCAAGAAGTCTTATGTATGAATTGTTAACAAACTGTAATGGTCCGTGGGGCGAGTTATTGATACCTTGAAGAATCGTGACCCGAATTACTGCCCCGATTTCCTGTGCATCAAACAGCCAACGATGCGATGTTTGCTGAACCGCGCCCGTGCAGGCGCCGGCCGGGAGGAAACCGTGCTCCGTTCTGACCCGGTGGGCGGCCAACGTCCGTGTGCCCTGTCCCGGAGGTCGATAGGTCAACACCCCGTGCCCAGGGCCCCGGCCCGGACCCTCGCGCGTACGAGCCGTGCCAGCTGCCCTGCCGCCTTGGTGCTCCGATTCCGCAGGCCGGGGGACCAAATAGCCGTGCCAGCTGAAAGGACTCTACCCACCTCCGCTCTCCAGGACTGCTGCCTATGGTCTTGGAAGTTTGGAATTCTCCGGACGCTGCACCTTTCCCGTGAAGTGTCGACCCGTGCGAGCATAGGACGACGAACTGTTGCATGCTAGCTGCTCCGTCGAATCGAGATCGTGATGGGATCTTAGTAGCCACGGATTAGTAGATTACGTACTACCTGTTCATAGAAACCCAAGTCGTTGTTGCACGGGCGAAGCGTGTAAACCAGCGCCTGGGCTGCACATTTGCCTGTGTTTGTAAATGTGCATTGCTCCGAGGTGTTTCCGTGCATGCTTCCCGATCCATCAATAATATCCTTTGTTAACCTTGTGATCATTCCTTGATGGGCCTTATCATGACAAAGCAAAACCTATTAAACACTGTATTCTAATGTGTGTACCTTTCGGTGCCACTAATAACACAATAGGGGTATCAAATGACAAATGTTTGCATATTATCTTCCCATTGCTGACAAAACATTACGTACGTGACCTTCATATTAGGGATCATAAAATTTTTACTAAGACAAATATGTATCAACCACGTGTAAATTGAGTGCAAACCCGTCACGACCAAGTTGATCTGGGACAACTACATGGGAATAAACAAATCCCCATGTGCGACTGTTGAAACGAGAAGATTAGTCTTTTGAGTTCTCGTATTAGTTCAGCCATCTTAATTGGCAGACAAGTTACAATGATGCGGAATTTAGTCCTAAATTTTAGTTAGAGCATGTACGACGGAGGTGGTAACAGAGGTCCTTGGGTTGAAAAAGAAATCACCGCTTTTTTTTTTAGCACTTGGTGCTCGGGTGAAGAAAAGAAGAGTGTATAACAAGATGGCCAGATCTATTGAAGCACCTATTTGTATTGTGGAACTGGAAGCGAGTTTTGTTAAGGTGCTTAATCGATTCTCTCTTTAGACACTTGTCCTAAGCATCTTGCATTGTATGGAGTACACGCCATTACTCTTAACTTCACAAAACGTCAACAACTTTTGTCATCATCTCCTCTCTCCACAGTATTTGTCCCTACTACCCGTTATATAATGTTGGATTAGAGGACCTACGATACTGCTACTTCCGCATCAACATCAAACGTAAACACGTGAAGCTGCTGCATACTCCTTTCAGTTTAGGAACACGTAATAATATACTCTTTCTCTAGAAAATCTCTGCCAACCAAAGGGTACCAATAAAGCTTGTAGAGCGTCGTCAGCTGCTGGCGCGCCTGGCGAAACACAACTAACCATGCTGCACAGGGCACAGCCAGTCAGAGCCACCCACGCGCGCACCACGGCCTCTGCACTTTTTCTTCTGGCGACGGAGCTATCTTGACCCGGCGCGCAGACTCACCCATGGCGCCATGCGTGTCATCGTACAGGGTGACACGAAACCAACATACACTGGCGTTGAAGGGCTCAAGACTGATGACATGATGATCAGTTGAGGCGACGCCTCACTCCAAAGTCTACCAGCCAACCCACTGGGCTATCCGGTGCCTCCGTCTCCGTCCGTGCGCGATGCCCTCGTCTAAAGTCAGTACTGGTCTGACCTGACCTGAACACCACCCGGTTGACAGAAAATTCGACTGGAGAGAATTGAGAGAAAGATGGCGAGGCGCCGTCGTTTCTTGAGCGAGCTCCCTCCAAATTCTTCGGAAAAAAGAATTCCTGGGAATATCACGGCTGGTTTCACGGATGACCAAGGCTGCTGACCCGAGCCAATTGTTTTTTCTCTGGGCTCCCGGGCTCCACGCACGCATGTGTGCCGCTGCACGGGTCACAAACCTTTCTTTTCTCCCCGGGAAGCAGCCGGCTCAGTACCCGTTATGAGTATCTATCTGTGCTTGCTCCCTTGGACCAGCGTGCTTGTTCGTGCACCTCGCCTCACGTCACGATCCATGCGCGTGACAGGAGCCTGTAGTACTATTCTATTCCTTCACAGGATTTCTTCGCTGCGCGGGATTTGCAGCGGTAGGGTATCGCTGGATTCCGTCATCTACTTGCTGATTTTTGCAGCTGAGTGAGTGCAGGGTATCTCTGGACTCTGAACCTGCTTCTGCCTTTGATCCGTTGCGACGTCTGCTGGCTCAAAGATCTCTGGTTCTCCCCTGAGAACCAATAAGAAAATGTTTGTGAAGTTGTCACACGCTTTCTCTCTTCCTGTGACAGTATTTATTGATAGTTTAACATTAGGCTGCTAACTGGACGAAGCGAGATCTAGTTGCACGGCACACAGACAGCAGACTGCATACCATGCACAGGTTTGGTTTGGATTGAGCATGGGTTCAGGCATACACACAGACAAAATCGTGTGATATTGGTCCAAATCCTCATGCTGAATGTAGCAATGCCAACCTTGTGTAAGTGACAGGGACGTGGCTTCCAACTGGTACACCAACCTTGTCATGCAATTCCTCTCTCCCTCCACTCAAAACAGGGCGGAGAAGCGCGGCATTGTCAGAGATCCATCATGGAAGCCTGCATGCGGAACACTTGTGGAAGCTTGGCAAAGGACTAGCAGCAGCGACATTCATTCGCTCCCATCCCATGCATCCAACAACGAATGGCACTCCATCATACACCCTAGACCGTTCAAGAAAGAGTCAAGGAGCCCATGTGGAGAGCACAGGCTTGGAATGAAGCCAAAAGGATCGGGAAAAGGAAGATTCATTGTGTTGCTCCGCATGGAGATGGGTGTCGTCCTTGCGTAGACCGCTAGTTATATAGACTGTGACTTATGTAAAGCACCACCGTGAATATTTGCTTTGCTAATTTTACAAAGGCCACATTTCACCAACGCTCCGATCCACCTTTTTTTTTATCTTTATTATACGAAACAGATATGCAATCCGATAAGAACTCCCAAATAAGCCACCGCGCACATGCAGTCCATATGGCCGGCTCCATCAAAAGCAGCAACAACAACAATGGCCGACCCAGCAAGATCTGATCCGAGAGGTGGAGCCAAAGGGGCAGCAGCCAGATACGGCCCAAAGAACATTCCAAACCGCCTTTAAGCTTTAGTAGTTCCGAGACCTCACAAGCATCTCAATTAGATTACCGGAAAGACCGGAGCTTAGTGACCTTTTTCACGCCATTAGACATACATGACCGCAGCAGGGACAGAAAAGGCTGCCCCCATCATTTACAGTGTCGCGACTTGGCTTTGCCTGCCTTTGGCACTGTCGCTCTCCGGCTAAATTTGTGCGATCAGCCACAGATCCATGGTCAGACTGACTCTGAAGCCTCATGTGCCTTTTAATTTTACTAACTGTAATCTACAAGTCAAGGTCCCATACTCCAACAATCTGGTACAGTACTATCCGGATCTTTCCGGCTACTCCAGCGTTATTAGAGATGTAAATTCAGTTTTGTCTCCAAACTTATACTTAGCCAGCGAAACAGAAATGGCGCCAGTTGTTAGAGGCGAAGGAAGCTAGAAACAGCAAGAGGCTTTGCCTGTTCACCTTTTGCAGGCAGCCGTTTCAGGCTACTCGTTCCAAACAGAACGCCCCAATGATGCAGCGCGTCTGTCCAGTCCACCTGCTGCCTCCGTGCTTTGGCTTTGCTTTGGCATATGCTCTGCTTTGGCATTCTCTCTACACTCTATAGTACGCATACAGTCTACTAACATTTTGCATAGGTGCGAGAGAAAGAGAAAGCAGGGGAGAAGCGGACACGACCCCAACGCCGATGCGCTCGCAAGGACAAAAAAGGGCGGCGCAGATCTACTGCTCGATCCCCAGTCCGCTGATGGCCTCGCCCCGGGTAGACAGAGGCTTTTGCTTTCGCGCTGCGTGGCCTGCTTGCTTTTTCACCTGTTTGTTTGCCTGGCTCCTACTGTACTAGCTTGCTGGGGTCGGGTGACCAGTGATCACTGATTAGAGCCGAAGGCGATGGTTTGTGAGGCCTACAACATTTACGGGCTGGTCGGATTAGGTTCGCAAAGAGAAGAAGCCTATGTGGATCGATGTACGTAACTACGTGTGTTGCATGCACGGCACTTTTGTAGGACGTGCTGGTTCGGCCGGGCAGGTGGTAATAGCAATTTAACTCATCTGATCACATGTTTGGGCGACACATGATGGACGGATCGTAAAGGTCT
Source organism: Eleusine coracana subsp. coracana (assembly GCA_032690845.1). NCBI lineage: Eukaryota > Viridiplantae > Streptophyta > Magnoliopsida > Poales > Poaceae > Eleusine > Eleusine coracana. The sequence continues at coordinate 51,592,597 of CM064430.1, forward strand.
CCAACTGTACATTCGTGTCAATCAAGCGTAGTAATTGTGCCGCTGTACGTCCTCCGAACGATAAGCACGGCTGATCAAACTGATAGATTCAGCAGTTGCTTAGCACGGCTGATCAAAGCTGTCTCCTCGGCTCCATTGGTGAATGAACTGATCGGAGTTGATTAGCTACAAGAGGTTTAGGGACCTGAAGCTATCAGCACTAATCTACGTACTGAGATGACCTTTGCATAGTACAGTAGCTCCGATAACCAAGATCGAGATGCATCGAGTGGCCCCAATCGTCGTTGGGAGGCCTAGGCACCTACTAGCTCCTAGCTGCCTACTAGTAGTTTCAGCGAGTTTCAAGTGGCTGGATGGTATATACATATGCAGGACGCTTCGATCGATGCTACAGAACGAGGGAGCAGTGCGGCGTGATGGCGCTTGCCGCGGCAGGAGGAACGCACACGCTGCTGGCCCATTCGTCCATCCATCCATCGATGGAGCGTGCAGTGCAGTGCATGGTGGAGTGGTGGGGGTGGCTGCCGCGCGCTTTGCGTGCTACCGGCGCGGCGGGAGCGAGACGAGAGACAGGGCGCCACCGCCTTTTTCCTCCCATGCCGACGGCACCATCATTGCGCGACGCCGTGTGCTGCGCGCGAGCAGAGGAGCATGCAAACGACCGCAACTCGACAGTGCTCATTCCTTATCAGCTCGTCTCAGGTGTGTACTCTGTGCAGTTGTGGAGATGTTCAGGACGTGAGGTCCACTGCGGAAAAATCAAGTCCATGTGAACAAAAGGTCAGCAACAAATGAAGCCCAATTCCAGTTCATGGGACAGCACCAGAATCCACTGGAAATGAGCTTGACCAGAAATCCAGCAGGTATGTTGGGCTACGCCGAAAATTGAGCCGTGCTATTTATTTTCCCCAAGTCGGGCCAAGATCCGCTGCTCAGGGAGATCTCCGTCATGTTTTCGGCCTGGCCTGGCCTGGAAAAGCATGTCAGGCCAGGCCCGTGCTACATATTGTCCGCCAACCTGCTGTGCCGCTGGTAAAACAAGATGTTGCAAATCGACCGCACATCACAATGCCTCGGTTGCACTCAAGTTACTGAACTGATCTGCGTTAGTACTCCTTAGCCTCTGTGATAACCTCGTAGCAGTCGAGTTTCCGTACAGGCGTACACTCATAGGGCATTGTCTCTATGAATTCACTTGCTTGTTGCTTCAAAAACATCTATGCAAGCACGCTATATGACCGAAGAATACCTGGTTCCCTTCGTATGGAACCTCCTGTGAGACTCTGAAATCTGATTCAGGAGAGACCCTTTTTTCTGCATATATAACCTTACGAGGATTCTGACCATTTTTGAGACTGTAACGGAAGATCACGACAGCTTCCGAGTCCTGAACCCGAGCGTTTCACATTGCATTCTGAAGAACTCAAGATTCCACACGGTTGGCTAAATTACATGATTGATCTGTTCAAAACGACCAGACAAATACATAATCGTTCCATTTCTGTAAATGATACAGGTTTCTGATTGCCCTTGTCCGTTGGCTTCTTCTGAAGTATTGACAATGATACAGGTTTTCTGATTCCACACGGTTTTCCTCCAATCAACAATAGAGCAACGTTTCTCTCTGTATTTTATTCAGAACAAAAGCAGATACTTCATGCCTTCACAAATCAGAATCATCAGGAGGGAACACTGGATCACTCACCAGAACTTGACCAATTCAGAGTTAAGGGATCAACCACAAGCATGGAAACTCTATAGTACCACCATGGGCAAATGAAATCACTGAACAAAGTTTATTTTGCATTTTATTCAAGAGAGCAGGGCACTCTACAAGCCATTGCAAGTTTCAGAATCATCAGGAGAGAACGCTGGCTCACAACCACAAGGTAAGCAGCATAAAAAAATAGTTATCAGCAGCAGGCATCGAAACTCAATAGCACTATAAGCAAATGGAGTCATGGAACTGCACGATAATGCAATCGAAGGATCCAGTACACCAGTTCAACAAAACATACAGAGTACCCAACTAAGGAAAAAAGTATGGGCACAGAATGCTTAGAACAATTCATCCAGCACCCAGATTATATAGCAAAATGCACTAAATCTGTCATTCCATATCAGAAGAAATGTGGATACTGCGTTATGTTTCATTTTCAGAATCATCAGAACATATAACTGGTTCACTGATAATCAGAAGGTTACTATGTAGCAAAATGCACCAATCTGATATCAGATATATAGTGAAATGCACCAAATCTGTCATTCTATATCAGAAAAATTAGAACATGTTGCTTAGAATATTCATACTGAACTGTAGCATCCATTTTATGTAATAACAAGAAGGTAAGCAACATACAAGATTAGAGGTCAGCAGCAGACACCAAAACTCAATACCAATCTGAAAAAATGAAAAAATTGAACCGATCCAGTAAACTAATACAGCATCCATTGGTTCCACTAAACACACAAAGTGCCCAATAAAACAGAAGTTACAACACAAAATGCTTAGAACGATCATTTCACACCAAGATTTTAACATCAAAATGCAGAGAATCTGTCATTCCATATCATCAGAAGAAAAGTGGATACTGCATTATATTTTAAGTTCAGAATCATCAGAAGATATGCTGGCTTACTGTTGACCAGCAGAAAGACAGTTGGGGATCAACTACAAGCATACAAACTCAGTAACAGTCAAACTACTATGTATGATTCCAGAGGACTCAATGGTTGAGTGAAAACTCAATAAAAGCATGAAAGTCCAGCTGACCAAATTTCAGTAAACCGCTCATCAGAAATTCAGATATCACAGAAACAGCACATATTGCTCAGAATATTCATACTGCATTGCAGCATCAAGTTCATGTAACAAGGTGCACAAAATTTGTCTCCAGTGCCACCTAGAACCCATAGAACATAAGATGAATCCACATTACTGTAACTTTCCACTAATCACACCAAACACTATACTATCGTAAGTTTTTTTTGACCGAAACTATACTATCATAACTAGGATTCAAAGAATATTTCTCCATCGACGAAATTGCAATATCCATCAATCACCCACCTCCCTCATCTATACACCAACTGATCCACAAGAACCAGACCAAACGAAAAGGATTTACCACGCATGCAGCAATGCAAAATTCCTTGGCCTAGGCATCATACGCAATCATCAGAATCAACAACTCAGCAGCTGGTTTAGGGACTGGACTGCGGCGAGGACTGGGCACCTTTTTCGGACGGCGGCTTCCCCTCCGCCGTGTGGACGACCGGGCGCGGTGGCGCGTACACCATCGGCTGGAGCGGCTGCAAGGGGTGCGGCACGCCGTAGACGCCGCCCATGCCTCCTGGAGCCGGGTAGATATGCACGGGCTGCTCGCTTCCTCCGCCACCGACCATGGTGTACACCGGCCGAGGGATGTAGCCGCCGCTCTGCACAGACGGGTAGTGGACGGGCTGCACGGGGAAGTAGTACACGGGCTGCCCCATGTATGGTGGCGGCGGGGCCGGCCACGGCGATCCCACCGAGGGGGCGTGGGAAGGCTCGCCCTCGCCCGCCGCGGGAGCCGGCGCGTCGTCGTCGCTGCTCGGCGTCTCGGGGTCGGACTTGTTGCGGGCCGCGTTCGTGCTGGGGCTGGGCTCGTCGGAGGCGATGTCGAGGCCGAAGAGGCAGTCGGGCAGGTCGGACATCATCGAAGAGGAGTCACGCTCGCCGGAGGACGGCGTGGGGGCGTTGAGCGCGTCGAGGAACCACTGGTCGCAGGCGGCCTCCCCGCCCGCGCCGGAGAAGATGGAGCCGAAGGCGCCCGCCGCGTGGGGCTGCGGCGCGAAGATGAAGGCGCGGAGGCGGTCCGGCTTGGCGACGTTGGCGTTGAGGTACTCGAGGCGGTCGAGCTCGTCCATGAGGTGGTCGACGTCGTCGTCGGAGGAGATGGAGATGAGCGAGTCGATGTCGTCCTGCGGCAGCTTGTACTTGAGCGTGGGGTGCGGCGCGCCCGGGGCGAAGAGGTTCGGCGCGATCCTGGCGAACGCGGCGACGAGGGTGGCGTAGGAGGCCGTGGCGCGCGGGAGGGAGACGATGCGGGTGTCCCCGCCGACGTAGCGCAGCCTGCGGTCACCCGGGCGCGGAAGGATGCAGCCGCCGAAGCTGGTCATGAGGCGCACCTGCGGGCCCGCATTCGCCTGCACCGGCACGGGCGGAGCAGGCGCGACCTGGACGGGGGCCGGGGCCGGTGGTAGAGGCGGCAGGAGGTGGTGGCCGTTGCCACCGTTGTTTCCGCTGGTGTTGGACCGCGGGGTGGAGGCGGATGCGGAGGAGTCCCCGTGGTGCGACGACGCCATCGTCGGAGGTCGCGGGTGCTGGCCGTTCCCGCCGTTGCCTCCGCTGGCGTTGGAGCGCGGGGTGGATGAGGACGAGGACGCGTCCGCGTGGTGCGACGACGACATCGTCGGCGGCCGCGGGAGGAGGTGGGAGGCGGGGATGGGAGGCGGAGGAGGTGTGCTAATGGCGTGGGGGCATCGGGATTTGGGAATCGCAAAGTGCGAGGGGAGGAGCAGAGGCGCAGGCCTTTTGTTGTGGGGGTCCGCGGAGGTTGGGGAGACGGGACGGCTTTCTATTCTGGTGCGAGGCTAGCTGTTGGATCCGGTAGCGCGTTTGCCAAATCCAATCCAATCTCTCGGTTCAATTTCTGAACTTCGAATTTTGGGGATTCGATTTTTTTTTTATTTGGAGCTGCTGATTGGTTAGTAACTAATGATTTTCCACTGTCTTCGGAGTTCGGAAGGGAACCATGCCAAATAATTGCGGTGTACTTCGTAGTTTTTGGTTCGAATGATGCGGATGGACCCGGGACCCGGCAAGCATCAAATCATTGATCCCTACAAGAGACAAGGACATTCCATTTCCATCCTTGTATCCTACAGTTCCCATGGGTGATGGGAAACGACAAGGGTCCTACTGTTTCGTCAACACGACGGAGGCAACGCAATGGTCGGCGTGAAATTTGTCTCTTGTTTTTTCATACAAATTCACTTTCTTATTACTTTTCGCCAGATTGGTTTTGCGCGATGGGTTGATGAGCACCAAGGACAGGGCGAGCCGCCGAGCCGGCCTTTAGAAAGTGACCCGTACGCTTTTGTACAGCACCTGACCCATCCACCATGCCTAACGAACGAAAAGACTGCGTCTGCAGCACCTGCACTGCACGGACACGGCTAGCAGCACGAGCACGGAACGCAGCAAAATTGTGCAGTGCACGCCACCGTCCGTTTTGGGACATTTTCTGTACCCTTTGTATGAACGTTTGTTTTTTCCTCACCTTTTTTTTTTTTTGGCTACGGTTTGGAAATCACCGGTGTGACGAGTTCCTCACGCTTAGAAGATGATAGCGACGCACCTAACGGTCGACGTGATCTAGCCACGACGCAACGGATGAACACAAGCGCTGGACAGCTAGCACACGTTCTCTTGTTTCGCTTCATGGAACGGAGCACGCAAAGTGTCACGTTGTTTGGCGGCTATCCTACTCCTCAGCTTACTAGTATTGTTTTCTTGTTACTAGTACATTACTATTGTGTTCCATAAATGAACGTAACAGTATTGAATTTGTTTTCATCTTTGTACCATTCGCGCAAACTTAGAAAACCCACTGCTCATCGCCAGTTCGGCAGCTCAGAGTCAGAGCCTCAGAGGAAGTATGCAAAAACAAATATAAAAACATGACCAAAGTGGAATTATCATGGACAGGATCAATATAGAACAGATTTGTGGGATTACCTATTGAGCTCAGAAAAGCATCACAATCATCACAAAGTTAGTTTGATAGAAGCGACATCAAACTAGGGGCCAACTGGAAGAGCATAAAGGATGCTTTTCGCATGTACAGTTGAACCGTAGGAGTGTTTGTGTTAGAGTGCGGCCCGACTCGTCCTGCACACGAGCCTCTGCTGCTAGTCCAGGTCGATTCAATTAGAGTCCAACTAAGATCCTGGACCATCTTAACCCAAAAGACTAGCCTGATAAGTGAGGTTTCCTCTACCTTATATATTGGGCTCCCCCATCATCAATATCCGATATGAGACTAAACCCAACAATCTCTCCCATCACATATGGGGTGGCTCTATCTCTCCTTCACACCCGGGTGGACACCTCTCCGACAGCCCGATAAACTGTGTGGCCCGAGAAATCTAATCCGACGATCCGATATCCGTGTGAGACCCATGAGATATTCCAGGGTTTCGACCATGGATCTGATACCACTTGTTAGAGTACGGCCCGGCTCATCCCGCACACGAGTCACTGCCGCCAGCTAAGGTCGATCCAACTAGAGCCCCAACCAAGATCCTGTACCACCTCAACCCAAAAGACTAGCCTGATAAGTAAGGTTCCCTTCACCTTATATGTTGGGCTCCCCATCATCAATATCCGATGTGGGACTAAACCCAACAATCTCCCCCATCACACATCGGGTGACCTTATCTCTCCTTCACACCCAGGTGGACATCCCTCCGACAGCCCGATAAACTGTGTGGTTCGGGAGACCTAATCCGACGATCCGATATCCGTGTGAGACCTATGAGATATTCCAGGGTTCCGACCATGGCTCCGATACCACTTGTTAGAGTGCGGCCCGGCTTGTCCCGCACACGAGCTCCTGCCGCCAGCCCAGATCGATCCAACTAGAGTCCCAATCAAGATCCTGGACCACCTCAACTCAAAAGATTAGCCTGATAAGTGAGGTTTCCTCCACCTTATATGTTGGGCTTTCCCATCATCAATATCCGATGTGGGACTAAACCCAACAGTTTGTGCACGGCAATTCGCTCCTGGATCTTCCACTGACGAAAGATTTGGTCGCTGGATAATGTTTTCTAAGAACTTATAGATTAGTTGAGCTCTTAGATTATATATATTTTCTAGGTTTCAATCAGCTGAAAGTTTTTAATCAATGGCTTGTTAATTTATATTTTAAATTTTCTTTTATAAAATTATCTATATAATAGTTATAAACCATTGAATATAGATTTAATGGTTTAAGGAGGTGACTGAAAGTTATCTAAACTCTCAGTCAGCTAAAAATTAGCAAGTTACTAAATTATATCCGTTCTTATAGATAATTACTACGAACACAATGTACAACATACTTATAAGATCATATACTATACTAACAAGTAACATGGCATGCTCATTTAGGACCCCTTTGACATGACTTCTTAAAATCAGATTCTTCACAAAATAGATTTTTCATCAAAACAGATTTTTTTTATAAAATGGATTTTTTATCAAAACAGATTCTTAAGATATTTGACAAAACGGATTCTTATTATTTTGGAATAATTTTGAAAATAGAGTGAAAAGGGACAATATCCATAATACCCATGCTACTAGACACTAATTTACACACGCCATACACGTTCATATAACCAGGTAATATAAGAAAAAAAATACACACATACACCACCATTCACGTCACTAGAAATAGCTGAAAAAAAATACACACATTCACTCACAACGCCCATAAAACACAGACCGGACAGTTGAAGCAATGAGACGAGCGCTAGTTGGATTTGAGCATGGAAGATGAGGGCAGTGGCTATTTTGCTGTAATTTCTACCAAGTTTAGGGGGCAAATACGTAGTATCTATCTGGTAATGGACGGAGGAGCAGTACGGAGCTGCCTTTCTGCTGCTTTCAGCTCCTAGTGCAAACGGGAGAAGCGCTTCTCTTGCCAAGGAGCAGAATCCATTTTCTAACTAAGGGCTCCTTTGGTATAGATTTTAAAACAGCTTCTACTTCTGCTTCTTCAAGAATCACTACCAAATGGTTTGATAGAAGCGTTTTTGATGTCCTAGATGTGAGAAGTGATTCTCTCAAAATAACTAGAAACAAAAAGCTATAAAATGATGTTTTTTTCAGCTTTTCTCCCACCCCTCCACCTTAAGAATGAGTAGAAGTTATTTTGCCAAATACCTCAAGAAGTTGTTTTAGTACAGAAGCTGTTTTTTTTACATAAAAGCTATTTTGACAAAAGCTGAAATAAAAGCAGAATCTATTTTTCTAAAAATCTATATCAAAGGGGCCCTAAGGCTCCGTTTGGTAGGGTTCCAGCTGTGCCGGTTTCGGCTGTGGCTGTGGCTTCTTTGAAAACCCAGTTATGCTAGCTATGGCTGTGGCTGTGTCTAAAATCGTTTGGCAAATAATTTTTTTTATAGCTTCTCAAATAGTTTCTTCTGCAGCTTCTGTGGCAATTTTATAAAAGAAAAAAAATGCAAAAATCCGTATTATCGCTAGACATATGAATGCACTGTATATGATCCATAGTTACACCGGTTTACTTGTTTAGTAAAATAGCATGTCAATTAGTCAACTTTGAGAAATTTTATTTAAATCTCTAAAATATATCTTTGAGTGTTTATAATCAAAATGGATGTATTAATATCTCGTATTTAACCTCTCTAATATTCATAAATTTTTGAGATTTCTAATATCATCTTTTGGATTTTTGAAAAAAAAGATGAATTATTTTTTAAAGGAGCTCCATGCCTGCTCCTATCACGTTGTGCAAAGAATGCACACGTTGATTAGGAGAGAGAAGAAGTGGACAGGAAAGGCTGCGAAATTTTTGGGTGGGACCACGGGAAAGAAGCAGGCGAAGCTACCGATTGAGGGCTTCAGCCTTTGCTATGTTTTTGCTCAGTGCTTCTTCCGCGATTTACGGACAGTCGGCTGCAGAAGCACTTCATTTGGCGATTTTTTTTGCTGAGGGGCTGTTTGGCAGCACTTCTAAAATAGCTTCTCAAATAGATTCTGCTCCTACTTTGAGAAGTTAGCCAAAGAATTTTAAAAAAATAGATTCTGCTTCTCCTTTCTAGAATCACTTCTCAAATTTGTACTAGAATCTAAAAGCATCTAAAACATAGTTTCTTATGGCTTCTCTATTCATTTTATATGAAATGTATAAAAGAGAATTTGTTTTGCCAAATAAATTTTTCTAGAGAATTCGTTTTTATGGAGAATTTATTTTATAAAGGGCCTCTTTGGTATAGATTTTAAAACAACTTCTACTTCTGTTTCTCTAAGAATCACTACCAAACAATTTGATAGAAGCACTTTTGATGTTCTAGATGTAAGAAGTAATTCTCTCAAAATAACTAGAAGCAAAAAGCTATAAAATGATGTTTTTTTTTAGCTTTTCTCCCACCCCTCCACCTCAAAAATGAGTAGAAGCTGTTTTGCCAAATACCTCAAGAAACTGTTTTAGTAGAGAAGCTGTTTTTTACACAAAAAATATTTTGGGCCCTTTTGGTATAGATTTTAAAACAGCTTCTACTTCTGCTTCTCCAAGAATCACTACCAAACGGTTTGGTAGAAGCGCTTTTAATGTTCTAGATGTGAGAAGTGATTCTCTCAAAATAACTAGAAGCAAAAAGCTATAAAATGATGCTTTTTCAGCTTTTCTCTCATCCCTCCACCTCAAAAATGAGTAGAAGCCGTTTTACCAAACATCTCAAGAAGTTGTTTTAGTAGAAAAGCTGTTTCTTACACAAAAGCTATTTTGACAAAAGTTAAAGTGAAAGCATAATCTGTTTTCCTAAAAATTTATATCAAAGGGGCCCTTTGACAAAAGTTGAAGTGAAAGCAGAATCTGTTTTCCTAAAAATCTATACCAAAGGGGCTCGAAGAATATGTTTTTTGAAGAATCCATTTTATGGAGAATCACTATCAAACAAACCCTGAAGCTACATATGAAGCTGGAGCTGAAGCGCGACCAAACAGGCCCTAACCCTTTGGCTAACTTCTCTAATGCAGAAGCAGAATCTATTATAGAATCTGTTTGAAGAGTTCTGCCAAACAGGACTTTAGTCACTTAATTGGCATGAATAATATAAAACGTGACTCTTCGCAGAAAAAAAAAGAACAATAAAATGCGAAGGTGTTGCTAGAAATTGTTTAGAGCTTTCTACGAGCAGTGGTGATCAACTTTTTTTTTATATAATTCTCAGTGGTGATCAACTTGAAAGCCGCCCGCAACTCTGCTAACGAGGTTAGAGCAGCGTAGCCGCAACAATAAACAAATGAAAAGAAATGGAGGAAAAATCCTTCTGCCGGTATTGGTACGCTCCGATGCTCCAAAATTGTTTACCGCTGACCTGGGCGGAATGTCCCGTGCGTCTCGTGGTGGACCCGCTGACTTGGCGCCAGCTGTTTGTGCGTGCCAGTGCCACGTGATGTAGGTGGGTCCCATTTGAGCCGTGGTTCGCACCACCCCGCCCACACCTTTATGCTGAAGCCAATAATGAGGAAGAGAGAGACACCGGGCTGGACTTGTACAGGGGACGCCTCTATGGGTTCGGCATCAACGCGGCCTCCGCTGACTCAATGACGATTGACGGCACAGGCACTGCACACGTTATATCAGCAGCGTACCTATGGCGTGATCAATCTCGTCCGGTTGCAGTTTTTTTTTTAGACAAATCCGGTTGCATTTTATACATCGGCACAGGCAAACCCAAAGGTCCAAACGACTTCATGACGCGAACGCTGTCAATCTATCTCTTCCTGTGGTAGCTACATCCTATCCAACTACCGTAGACACGAAGAGAAGCCAAGCAAACAAAGTGCAGTCCGTCTCCGTTTTTTCTGGAGATGTAGAGGCTGAGACCTCGACCTCGTTCCGTCATCTAAAAAAAAAGAAAAGAAGAAGAAGAGCGTCCCCAACGAAGCCAGTTCATCGCTCTAGCATGTCCACGTCCTTTTTAGAATCCAGGGAAAATAGATGAGTCAGGAAATAAATCAGAAAAAAGTACCAAGTGCATAATCCATGTTCTGCAGCAGCAGCTGTTTGGTGCTTATGCGCCCATATCCTTTTTGGAGTGTTGGATCCTCCTCGTTCCGTCATCGAAGACAACTATTGAACAAAGAAGCACAATATCAAAAGAATAACACTGCATGAAGTAGGAGTAGTTTAAAATATTTTTAGTTGGACAATACAAGTCACCAGTATGTGTGAATAAAAAATAGACTTTTTTTTTTTTTGAACGAACATGGTAAACAGGGAATAGCCACCACCTTAGCTGTGGTGGAAAAGAAAAGCAAACAGATGCTAATATACTTTATGCTTATTGTTTGTGTTGGGCTATTTTAAGATGAGACTATGAGAGGATGTGTAGAATTTCCTCTTAATGTACATATATTGGTCGTAGCCTTGGAGGGCTATGTTGACAGAGATAAATTAAAGACAAAATTGTTGACTCGTTTGAGTTGACAGGAATGAGGCATACTAGCTCCTTGCGAGAGTCATTTTGTGAGTTCTCAAAAGCTGCTTCCGTAATTAACTACAAAGCTGACGTTATTGCTCCTCATGCAGAAGAAGGACTGCATTTATCATAAAACAACAATAGTTACTGAATACAGTCACCTAAATGATTTCTGAGCACATCAGGTATAAGTCACCAACCATAGCACTTTAACATGGGTGTCCGCTATTCCAAATGCTGCACATATCACACATATACCAATAAAGGCTCTAATTCCACTTCGCCCTTTAGTGGCCACATCCAGCTAATACAAAAACATATTTCCTAACTTTCAATCAGCTGAAATCTTTCAGTTAATGGTTTGTTAGTTTATATTTTAATTTTTTTAGGATTATTTGTATAATAATTATAAACAATTGGATCTAGATCTAATGGTTCAAGAAGATGACTAAAAATTTCCCTAACTTTCAGGCAGCTGAAAATTAGCAATTCCCATAAAAAAACATCTAGGCAATGCCAACTGAATGTAATTGTAAAACTAAATAGATTGAGCATCAATGTCAATCTATGAGAGCCTTTACAGATCCGACTGACAAAGCAAAAGCAATCTAGAACCATTGGTCTCTATGTTCTGAAATGGCTTCTTTGCCATTTAATTAAGGTGCTTGATTCGTCGCTCTTTTTCTGTCTTCAGGGATTCAAGCTCATCGATCTTAGCTTGGCTTGTTGCTACCTTAATGGCATGAGATGAGACTTGAATGATGTCACTTGCAATCTGAACAATGTTGGCTGCCCAATGCGATTCCAGATAATGATATCCTCTCTTCTCCTCAGTCCTCTGTTCTTCAGCCATAAAGGCACACTGCTTTTCTCGAGCACACTTCCATCTTCATCTCAGAACTGCTCCTCTTGCATTCTTATGCTTGAATCTCGGCCAGAATTGATCAAAGTAATCCCGTCTCTTCCTTTTATGGATGCTTCTACTCATTGTAACAGTTCCTGTGATGTATATAACACTTTGTAGGCTCAAACATTCCAATATAGCATGAATCAAGAAATTTTGACATGTTTCATTACCAGACCATTTTTTTAGAAATAGGAATAAACCAGTAGAGATCAGTTGCAAAGAAGCAATCGGTGAGCATCAGGCATCAGCGGCCTCGGTGAGGCATTTCTTCGAGCAGGTGCCGGGCATCACAGACGACGCCAACACATGCCGGCGCGGGTACTCGTTGCCCGTCAGCCGTCGCCCGCGCCGCGCCCGCAGGTCGCCACCTGCATCTGCGCCGCGACACCCGATGATCATCACCGTGGCATCGCCGCCGCACGAGCAGCATCTGCAGCGCGACCACCTGTGCTCGGCGCCCGCCGCATCTGCGCCAGGCCCCACCGGTGATCACCGCCCGTTGCCCGCTGCATGAGGCCGAAAGGAAGAAGAAGCCGTGCGCGAAACTAGTGCAGAGAAGGCGCCAGCTTCTCTTTCCCCTCTCCTCCAGTCCTCCTCCTCCATTGCTTATCTGACGTGTGATGTGCCAGCGTAACAACAGAAACGAGAGAGCATTTCATACGAGAATCACCCGGGACGACCGAAACAAGCTAATGCACCGGGAATCCCAAAACCAGAGACAAACTCTGCAGAACGAAATAAGATCCAAGAACCGAATGTTGTTGCCTTACCCTCTTCTGATGGTGGCCAAGGCCAAGAACCGGCAGGCGCTCCTGCTCAGCCGGGACAACCTCCACATCCCACTTCATCATAGAGCTCTTGTTGTCGAGGGCGACTGTGATCCACCGCAGATATCTCCCGTTGGCGCCGAGGAAGCGGCCTCCGTAGTTGCGGTCTTGCGGATGAGGAAGGCAGAGGAGGAGGAGGAACGCACAGCCTGCCAGAGCAAAGTTGGAAGGCGGCGCCAAGTCGTTATCGAGAGTGCGCTGCTGCGCGTCGACGGCGTCCGGTGGCCCGATGCCCGCCGGGGTGTGTGAAGCTGCGAGGAATATCCCGTAGCAGCCGCAGAGGAGGACCGCTGCCTCGCCGTCCGCGCCAACGGCGCTGCGGCGCGCCACAAGATGTCGGCCGCGGCATGGCGTCCGCGCCGCAGGCAGACGCTGATCCTGTCCTCCTCGGCGGCGAGGTACATGCCGCGTCGGCCGTAGCACCGTCTCCGCACGAGCCTCGCGTCGTCACCGCGGAACACCTCCATGGCCGCCCACCTGGCCGACGAAATCAAGAACTCGACGGTTTCTTGATTTCCTCTGGCAGCGGTCAGTAAATCGAAATGCAGAGCGATTTCTCTTTGTTCGGAGTAACTGAGATCAGGAAAGGTACAGGGGGGGGGGGACAGGAGCGAGAAATCAAGAGCTTATTGTTGGTGGCATTTTGTAGGTTCTTGATTTCTTCGGATTGCATCCTGCGGGAGCGAGCAGAGCGGGAGAAGTCCGGGGAGGAGGAGAGAGTTCGTTGGGGCGTTGCCAGGCTGCAGTCTTAGGTGAGGCACTTGGGCCCAAAAGGCCGGCCGCAGGATGGAAGTGAGGCTAATTGGGCTGCATCTGCACGGACGGGTATTTCCATTCGACGATCCCGTCAATCCCAGCTGGGTCCGCTGCCGCAGCGATTCGGCCCATGTACGGGTCGCGAGTCTCACGCTATTCTCTTCTCTGGACACAAGATTTCTCCACAAAAGGTGTGTTTCTAGGATTTCTGAACAAGAGAACGGAAAACTCTGGTCTTTCTCTTTTCCTCAGGTTGTCTTTAAATTGTACTACTGTATTTTGAACCGATGGCAGGTAGATTCGTTAGGTGTTCAATGCAGAAAGCAGGCAAGAGTACGTACTGGAAAGAGTTAGAGAATACGGAGTACTTCCGTGGGAAGAGGCATCCATCAAGGATTTAAAAACCGTAACAGTAGCGGTTTTTTTTTTGAAAACCGATTGATAAACTAAGAAAACCGAACGAAAACCGTTTGCTACAGTGCCTAGGTTCGATTTTTCTGATAAACTAGATATCCGCTAAAACTGAGCCGGACCGGTTTTACCGAAAAACGCAAAAACCGGCCGGTTTTCAGCAGTTTTTCAATCCTTGGCATCCATTTCCCCAGTACAAAGCAGACAAGCATACCAAAATACTGTACTTTCCCTGCAAGTCCAAAACCGATACAGTGAAAGGACAACTGACCTTGACTTGAGGTACTCCTGCACCCTCTGCTGCATTATTGCTGATTAATTCATTAACTGAAAATTAGTAAGAAATTGTTTCTTTTCGTAAACATGATAATAGAAATTGTGGCACATGTTAAGTGCGAGAAATGGCAAAATAAACTTGATAGGATGACGACCTTTTATCGTTGATGTGCCAGCACTAAACATACAGAAAGGGACCGACGCATCTCAAATAGGAGTAACAAGATAGGACATGATAGGACATGAAATAAAAAATTATCAAAAAAAAAAAACAAAACAAAACAAGATAGGACATGAAATCCGCGTGGCCATTTCGGTTAGTGCACTAGTAGTTTTATGAGTTGTGTTTATAGAACACTGTCAGTTAATTTGGCATCGTCGTGTGACCGACAGAAACTCCATAACCAGACACAATCCCGCCCCGACAACCCTTGAGAAAGTTTTCCGCATCAAACCACGAATAAGGATCCCACAGAACCTGTGTTCTGATTTGCCTTGCTTTTTAGTTCGCTGGCTTGGACCGGAAGCACAATTTGGAGAGCCTGACTCTCGCCTCGCTGTCTAGCAGATGATCAAGTCGCAAGCGAGACCCAGCCAACGGCTGCTTCTAAAACCAGAGGAGGAAAAAGATTCCCTCGCGACCCGGACGGCTTGTGTTATTGTGCTGATAGAGACCAAGCAGCAGTTCACTGACTCAGTAGTGTGGCAGCGGCTGTCGGTGGGCGGGAGGGTGAGTTTGGACTGGTTGATCCACCGGAGAAGATGAAGAACTCTGGCGACTATCCAAGATTCCAAGCCGTGAAGCCGAGCAGGGAGGGTCCGTGCAAGCAAAAATGGTTTGAGCAAACACGCGCGACTGGGCAAATGGGCAGATTCCAAGTTCCAGTTACGACCGTACACGCGTCGTGCCGCCAAGAAGGTGGCCTCTTTGTCCTCTTCTTTTTCCCTTTTCCCTCCGGCACCGAGTTCCGATCGGCGGTGCAGTGCATGTAGGTTGCGGAGGGATAGGCAGCGCGAGACGGGACGAGTTCCCAGAACCCGTCTCGCCGCCCGGAACCGGGACACTTGGGAAGAGGAAGGCAACTCGCACCTTTCAATCCGACGCGGCAAAGCATACGACGATGCTAGTTGAGCGAGCCAGGTACAGCCAGAGAGAAAAGCAAGTCTAACTCGCCGAACACGAACCAAGTTGGCAGTCGCCAGTCGGTGTGCTTTCAGATAAATCCAATAATCATCCTAAAAAAAATAAATCCAATAATCTGAATTTGAAAACAGAAGGAAATGAGATTTCCTTTAACAGGTGATGACTTCGAATCGAGCCGAATTACAGCAGCATATCATTGTTCGTGGCTACATGTAGTCAACAACTAGCTGAAGAATGTTCGTGACTGACAAAACAGAGACATCTTCCTCCGTATATAAAAAAGAGAAAAATGAAACGTAAACAGAGTTTCTAAAGCCTACTTATAGTTTATCCCACGCAGAAAAGAAAAAGAAAAAGAAAAAGACGGATCTACCAGCCCTTGCCGATGAGCCAGAGCCAGTCGAGCACGACCCCGGAGAAGATGCCGCCGAGGAGGCAGACGACGAGCACGTTTCCCAGCGCGTTCTGCTCGGGGCCCTTGTACCCCTTGGGCGCCTCCATGAGCACGCACACCGTCAGGTACCCGTTGCTGAGGCCCAGGAAGGAGGTGAGCAGGATCATGTACCCCTGGTCGCCGTACTTGGCCGTGAAGTAGAAGGCCGGCACCAGCAGGAACCGCGACAGCACCGCCGCCGTCAGGCACTTGCGGGAGGTCATCTTCACGCACTCGATCAGCGGCACGTACCGCCCGATCAGGTCCCACGCATTGTACATCGCGATCAGAACCAGCGCGTACCTGCAAATAATTCACAATATACAGCGTCTCAGCAGGTGTGTTCTGCTTTGATACTGCTGCTGTACTGAGATTGTGGAGAGCTCATCTCACCATGATCCCAGGCTGTGTGACCCGGTGTCTTCAGACAAGAATCCAGGGAAGATGGACAGGGTCAGGACGTATATCAGGTACAAATTGATCGCGTAGTCGATGTTCTCCATCAGCAGCTCTTTGGTGCTCAGACGCTTCTGTTTCTGTGGGTCTTCCTCTACCTGCACCAGACATTCTCCCATGTATCACAAGCCTTTTCCATTTTCATCAATTCATCAGAAGCTAAGCTGCAGTAGGTGCAAAACCATTAATTGGGCATCAGAAATGTGCGTACCTGTACTTCCTGATCTATGCTGAGACCTGCAGCGGCGAGGTCGCTGGCAACAGTCTTGCTCCCTTCGGCAGCGGCCTTAGACCGGTAGTACTTCACGATGGGTAGTTTGGGAAAGACGAATAAGTAAAGGAGGAGGCACGCAAGCTCGAACAAGCATGTTATTGAGAAGAACAGTACTGCAACAAGTAAAGAAGGACGAATTATTTGACAGATATATCATGATTTTCTATGTAAGTTTGTAAAGATTGAAACAGGGTGTGACGTCATCAAGGGAATAAGCTATTTTATAAAATAATTTAGCAAATAGAAGCACAGAGGTGATTCACAATTCATTTTCCAAAAGAATTACTACCTAAGAAGCACAGATATACACAACATATAGTAGCAGCCACATGCCATTTATCACCCTTTTAGCTCCCCTAATTTTCTTTATATTCATATTAAAAAAACGAATAAGTGCAAAATTACTAAATCAGCAAATATCTGACAGCATTTTGACTCACTAGCTCCAATGCGAAGACCATCCTTTCTGTTCTCAAAAGCTGCTTTGGTGATTAATCTCAGAGCTGATGTTAGAATTCCTGATGCAGCCAAACCCGCCAGGAACGACTGAAAACTCAAAATTATGATACATAAGTGGTGAAATATGGTCTTTGACTGAAAATCATCAATGTGAGATGTTACCTGAATGAACTCGGGGCACATCAAGGAAAGATCGCCAACCAATGCACCTTGACAATTGGCATCAGCTGCCCCAAAAATAGCACTGATTATGCATACACCAATGAAGACTCCAAGTCCACCCTGCCCTTTAGTAGCAACATCCAGCTAGAGAAACAAAGATGATTGCACGCACATTAATGGCATATTAATTGATCTATAATCCATACATCTCCTTGCAAAATGAAAATACCCTTACAATTATCAAGGCGAAAGAACCAATGAAGAAAAGGGAAAATCCAGCTAGATTTCTTCGCCTTGTGTTCATCTTTGCTTCGTAGTATGTCATTACTAAGGTTATTCCAAAGGCAAAAGGCTGGTAAGCAAGTGTGAGCACTCTTGATGAGTGGTAATTCTGCAATCAGTAGAAGTAGGCTATAAATCATGAGATATTTCATAAACTCTGAATGTACCAATGAAACAAATCACACATGGTAAAGATCCTTGGCTTCTTAATTAGTACTCCCTCCGTTCTTAGATAGTTATCGCCGTTAACTTTTTGAATTACATTTGGCCACTGGTTTTATTCAATATATATTAGTTCAAATATGTAAAATTATAAGTTATGTATTAATTTTCTCTAGAGGCAAACAAATCATAACAAAATATATAATAAATTTTATAATAATTTGAATAAGACAAATGGTCAAATCATAACACAAAAAGTCAATGACAACAACAACTTAATAACGGAGGGAGTATCATTCTAAAATAAACCAAATTAAGAGAGAAAATTTAATAAATCATATATGTTTCGGGTTGAAAAATGATTGGCATGCTGTGAATTGGAATGTTAATTTTTTACAGAATTCAGAAGAAAATCCTGATTTCCCTTGTGCCCAAGGCTAAAGAAATTTAAGGACTCCCTTTACCCCCATAAAAGAGCATGTTTCCTCACATAGTGTTGTGGGTATGAGCATTACTTGAGTTTTGGAAACAAGCATGTACCGGGAATAGAACGGCATAGTAATCTTCGATGGTGAGCATACTGTTCCACGCGAAAAGGCTTCCATTTCCCAAAATCCAGCATAGAAGTATACCAATGAACTTCCCCTGTCATGTAACAACCAAACTCAGCATTTCATTAGTATAAATCAATCTGATTACTTTCAGAATATAGGAAATTAAGAGGAACGTAAGAAAGCGAAAATACCTTAACTTGAGGTGCCCCTGCACCAGCTACCTCGGTGCTCATGATAGTTAACTTCACCAGCGCCTAAGAAAACGAAAAATGTACCGTGGGCAGATTGGCAAGAATCATGAGACATGGATTCAGAAACCAGGATAGAAAAGAACTGGGAAAAAATTGCAGTCAAAGAATCTATCTGCTACCTTACAAAGCACAAGCCTGACAGAGATATTGTTTTCTGAAGGCACACCGTTAAGATCATTACAGTAACTTGGCTGTCTAAGGATTGAGATTCGCTAGTGAAGTTCACAATTTTATCATTTCCCAAAAAGAAAAATAAATACCTATCCCCAATTCTGTCAAATTCGTGACGTACAAACACTGAACTACTAGTCAACAGTCCTAGTGTCTCCACAAAAAAGAAGTCCACGCCACAAGCTTGTGGCGTTGAAAAATAGAAGTTCGATACTTGTGCAGGATTATCTCTAAAGAAAAAAGGCCATTCAAACAACCATTCCAGCACAAACACCATTCCAAAACAGCAGTTCACAAACATCGCACCTGTCAGGGCTCTGCCAGGATAAGCACAAGCAGTCTCGCAAACAGCAAACTTGCTAAACTAATTTCAGCGGAGCAGATCGGTCTCTTCAGCAGAGGCACGAGGCCCGAAAATTTCGTCCAAACATGGGAAAGCAAACACAATATTGGAGGAAAAAACAGATTTCCAATCAGGGGGCAGCTGAGCACCGACACGAATACCAAGAACGAGCGGATTGGCCAAGAAAGCCAAGAACCCAGATTGAATCTTCTCTTTCATCTATACAATATCACTGGAGAACAATAACAGGAGACGGGAGGAAGAAGACTCACCGGCAGGCGGAGTCGGTCTCCGCGTGAGCGGCGGCGGCGGCCAAGAACTCAACAAGGGCACGCGGGGGAGGAGGAGGCCGGAGAAGGCGCGGGAGGGCAACCACCCAGAGTACGATGCCGCTTAGCGCGCGGTATCTCACTTGTGTATATATAGCAGTTGAGATTTACCCGCGAATGCAGCCGGAATCTCCAAACTTTATTTGACTCCTCTTTGGCAGAATCTTTGGAGCCGATTGCGCCAACGTGTGCCGTGTGTGTATGGCTCTGCGAGATGAGACGCAATTATTTGTGTGACGGCGGAAACGGCCCGGGTAATGGTGGATCGGAAAATTGCGGACGGCGTTCACACCGTCCCCACGGCAACAAAGTTCAGAAAACATTATTCAAATCTGGTGTCGCGGAGTAAGATATTTCCTAGATCTTGTTTCAGGGAAAATAAAACATCTCCGTGCTAAACGCGTAGCTAAATTTATCCGCACGCAATTGATTCCAGAGGCAGACAGTTCAAAATAGACTGTACTATACTTTATCTCTTATACAGTATTACCAGTATCTCTGTTCATCTGAGCGAATTGAGCAGCTGATCCGTGATGACATATAAGGCCGAGCTCCCTAAAAAATGTCTTCATTTTCAACAAAAAGAATCTCAAAAGCTGTTGCTATATCTACACCGCAAGAATCATTAAAAGTCTATGAGAGGAGAGAGCGACACAGTGATGGAATCCGTTAGTCTCATCCTCAGCCACAAGCCGTCTCAATCATGATGGGAAAACTTAGGATTGATTCCCACCAAGTTGCTTTGAATGAGTTGCTGGTATTACTTGCATAGAGTATTTTCTTGCACTGCATGACTGGGTTCCTCATCTTGGCTTTTTGCCTGCCACTTCAGCCTAAATTTTCTCAGTTTGCCGCTTTTAATCCATGTATTTAGTATGTTATCAGTTGTTTCCGAACTCACAACTTATCGCGGGCGCTTTTCGTAGTCAAATGCTGTGAACCTGTGAATGTGATGTTCGTAGTACTCTAAAATAGAAAAGTGGTGTTTGTTTTTGTTCACGGGCTTTGCAGCTTATATTGGTGTAAGGCGTTAGGCATCAGGTCCCTGTCGATTAAAGAATTCGGTACGTATTTGCTTGCAACCACAGATAATCCAGGACTGAAATGAGCGATGCTAACGACCTCTCGTCGTCTACAGACTGTACTGGATACCTTCAGGGGCAGATGTTCCGAGCTCAGATTATCAGATAGGTGGAAGTGAACTGTTCTTTAACCGGCATAAAGTTGTCTCATCAAAAGACAAATATACTTTCTTTTAGCCATAAATAGAAAGACAAAATCTGCTCTTCTCATTTGTTTCGTATCTATTGAACCAAACAGGGAAAAAGATATACAAATTGAGATACACAAGCGCATCATAATAACTGTACAGCTTATAAAATCATATAGTTGAACGTGTGTTTCCATTAGTTTATGTTCCCTTACATTCCCCTTGATGCAGTCCGAAGTGAAATCTGAAACCGCGAAAAATCTTGCACAGAAGATGATCCAAGAATTGCTTTCACGGTTGATCGCAACCACACCCTAAGAATGTCAGACAAGAACGTTTGCATGATTTGATCACCACCCTTTGCCTATAAGCCACACCCAGTCAAGAGCAGCCCCGCAGAATATGCCTCCCAAGAGGGAAAGCTGCAAGTTGCCTAAAGCATTTTGTTCTGGTCCCTGCATGCATAATCATGCACATCACCTGATTAGATGCTATAAAATGCATTGGTGATAGTTCAAAACATATACACCAATCTTGTACCCTATGGGTGCCTCAGTGAGGATACAAATGGTGACATATCCATCGTTCAAACATGGAAATGATGTTAACATGGTCATCCAGCCCTGATCACCATACTTTGCAGTGTAGTAGAATGCGGGAATGAGCAGTAACCGTGAGATGATGGCAAATAGAAGCCCATTTTCAAGATGTCAGCTTGATTTGTTCAATTAGAGGTACATATCTTCCAATCAGATCTCATACATTATAGCTCGCGATCAAGACAAGTTGTGTGACGTGTGACACAGTATGCATAAAATTTGTTGTCATTCTTTTTCGAAAGACAATTTGTTGTCATTTTCAAACAGCAAACATTGAGATCCTATAGATAGTCTAGCATCAAGAGCCCAAGCTGTGTGATCCCGTATCTTCAGCTAATAAACCTGGGAAAATTGACAATGTCAGAGTATAGATCAAGAACACATCCAACGCATAGTCTATGTTCTGCAGTAAAAGTTGTTTGGTGCTCAAATGCTCAGAGACATGCAGGATCTTCTTCAGGCTGAAATACACATGCAAAATCTAGTTTACAGATTAGATTTGGTCACAATTTTCTGCCAGTTAAAATCAATACCATGGTTTGGGCAATTTTGGATGCTACCGGCAGCAAGATCAGCAATGACTATCAAAGATCACTCTGAAACTTGAACAAGCGCAAGATTACAGGGAGTTAACTACACAAGAGCTTGAATTAAGAAGAGAATTAAAATTTAAGTCTCTTGGTTTAGCCTCTCTTGAACGCACGATAGATTGGCAAAGGTCTAAACTTCTCTTCTTGCGGGAGGGTGATGCTTCCACAAAATTTTTCCATCTTCAAGCATGTCATCGAAGCAAAAAACATTTCATTGACAATTTCAAACTCAATGAATCAGTAATTCCCAATTAGAAGATTTAGCTTTTCATTAGTGGATGAAGAACATAAGGCACAAGCGGTTTTTAGTTACGTTGACTCAATTCTTGGCACTACTGAACCTCGAACTCAACTCACTTCAATGCTCTTGGCTTGCTCAATATAGACTTCACTGGAATTGACTCTCCTTTTAGTGAAAATGAAATCTGGTCAATTATCAAAGAGATGCCTTCTGATAAGGCCCCGGGATCTAATGGATTTACAGGTCATTTTTACAAGACAGCTTGGCCCATCATTAAAGAAGATATTGTAAATGTTTTTAATGCATTATGGTCGCTGGATTTTAGAAGTTTCTACCTTCTTAATGATGCTTACATGATTCTCTTGAGAAAGAGAGAAAATGCTCAAGAAATAAAGGACTATAGACCTATAAGCCTCATTCATAGCTTTGGTAAGCTATTTTTGAAAGGTCTAGCTAAAAGAATTGCGTTAAAGTTAGATATGTTGGCTAAGCCCAATCAAAGTGCCTTTATCAAGGGAAGACAACTTCACGATAATTCCAGGACAGTTCAACTTACAATAAAACTTCTTCATGCACGTCGTACTCCAAGTGTGCTACTTAAAGTTGACATTGCCAAAGCATTTGACACAGTCAACTGGTTATTCTTACTAGATTTACTACATCATATGGGTTTCCTTAGACGCTAGACGAACTGGATATTGATGATTTTATCGACAGCAAGTACAAAGATCTTACTAAATGGACAGTCAGGTGCAAGAATTTGTCATGCTCGTGGACTTTGTCAAGGTGACCCTTTATCTCCAATGCTTTTTGTACTCACAATGGAGGTGCTTAATGCTATGATTTTGAAAGCTGATCAACAACATCTCTTCACTTCCTTGAGATCACCAAAAATAAGGTTTCGTGCGTCCCTTTATGCTGATGATTTGGTAGTCTTTCTTGTACCCGAACTTAAAGATCTTACCTTGATCAAAGCTATCTTAAATACTTTTGCTGCTGCTTCTGAACTGTACACCAATATCAACAAATGTCAATTCATTCCAATCAGGTGTCATCAACAACAAATTGAAGAGGTCCTTCTATTTTCCCAAGACAGTTAATACATTTCCCTTGCAAATATTTGGGTATTCCACTCTCTATCTATAAACTCAAGAAACATGATCTACAACCTTTAGTGGATTCTATGGCTGATAGGCTGCCTCGTTGGAAAGGAAAATTGCTAAATAAAGCAGGAAGGACTACACTTCAAAGACAACACTTTCAGCGATGGCAGTGCACATATCCATGGCGGTAGAATTACCATCATGGGTTATAAATTCTATAGATAAAATTCGAAGAGGATTCATTTGGGATGGCTCAGAAGCTATCCATGGGGGTCGCTGCTCGGTCGCATGGAAGAAGGTAACTCACCCAACGGACCTTGGTGGTTTAGGTGTGACTGACCTAGTCACTCTTGGGTATGCATTACACATGAGATGGGAATGGCTGGCACGTTCTGATTCCTCACGTGCGTGGATAGACTTACCCTCTCAAACAGAGAAGATTGTAAAGGCCACGTTCGATATCTCAGTATATGTAAAGGTGGGAGATGGCTCTAAGGCTTTATTCTGGTCCGACAAATGGATTGATGGTTCTTCCATAGAGTTCCTGGCCCCTATTGTCTACAATGCAGTTGGTAAGAAAATCCGCAAAGAAGCGCACTGTGCTAGAGGCTCTTCAACATGATAAGTGGATTAATGACATTCAGGGTTCTCTTTCGGCTTCGGGATTACAACAATATTTTCGCCTTTATGACAAGTTACAAAATATTCAATTGCTCTCATCTGTCCCTAATAAATTTATTTGGAGATGGTCGAACAATGAGCAATATTCAGCGTCTTCGGCCTATCGTGCTTTCTTTATAGGACAATGTGAGATTCCAGGAGCTAAGCAACTTAGCAAAGCTATGACGCCACAACATTGCAAATTCTTTGTCTGGTTGGCATGACTTGATCGCTGCTGGACATTAGAGAGACTACATCGTCATAATATGAAGGATGATGATGTTTGTGCCTTTTGCGCACAGGAAATAGAGTCCATTCAACATCTTTTATTGACCTATGTTTTTTCAAGACAAGTGTGGAGTCACCTACTTTCTCCGCTTCGCCTTGCATACTTGATGCCAACCGAAGAGAGCAATTTGGCAGATTGGTGGATTACCACCAGAAAACTAATTCATAAAGATCAAAGAAAAGGCTTCGACACTTTGGTGATCCTATCTTGATGGCTTCTGTGGAAGGAACATAACAATCGGGTTTTCAATAATTCTTAGAAACAACCTTCTAGCTTAGTTAGTTGGATCAGAGAGGAAGGTTCTACCTGGATCCGTGCTAGTTTCAAGTCCTTGTCCTATTTTTTACTTTCTAGTTCGTGACGTACATGCTCTCTATATTGGTCATGGTCGCGTCTGTAACTTTAAACTATGTATTATTTCTCTTCTTCTTAATGTGAAACATGTCCAGGCTGTGACAGCCCTGTTCTTTTTAGCATAAGGAAAAAAAAAATGAAATTTTGAAAAAAAATCTTACCTTTACTATATTGTGGGACCCGCTGGCCCCACCTGCCAGGTCCGAATTCTCTGCACCGCCGCCGCCCGCACCGGGGCAGCGCTGGCGCGCGTGCGCGTGCTGGAGGCGCCACGCAGCCGCTCGCCAGCTGCGCTGGTGCTGCCTGCCGCCCGTGCCCAAGAGAAATTTCCCCTCGCCTTCTCTCTCGCTCTCGCTCAACTCTCTCTCTTTCTTTGTTTCTCTTCCGCTTCCACCGAAACGAGTCGAAGCTTGAGCTCTCGCCGTCGCTGTCGCCTACCCGACCTGGCCAGCACCGCAAACCGTCGCGCGGACCCCCTCCCAACCTTTCTCCATGGCCGCCCAGCACTGGCTCCTGTCATAGCTCGCGGATTTCAGACGTTTTCCTCCCGGTGAGCACCGATGACCTTTCTGTTCATCTCCAAAATTCTTGAGCTACATCAAATCATACTCAAATTCCTCGCAAACGAAGCTTGCTCACTTGTTTCTGCATCATTTGGTTAGGTGCTGGTTTTGTTTCCATTTAAAAGGGAGCCTTGCTCCGAGTTTTTTCGGACGCCGTCGCTGTGCCGAAGCCGCCGTCTGCCGCCGCTTGCTTTCGCCACTATTCCGATGAGCACCCGCCGCCGCTGACCTCACCTTTGGACTTCCCCTTCGGCGTCGCCCCCGCCCATGCCCTCGGCTGGCTGAGCCGCGCTCGGGAGCAGCGCTGGCCACAGTGGCAGCGCCGCCGTGCGCTCGCCCGCGAGGCTGCCCGAGCTCCCTGGAGCTCGGCTGCTGGGCCACGCCCGTGCAGCTGGGCTGGACTCGACAGCTGCACGGCTGGGCCAAGCCCAGTAGTGGCTGGGCCGCTAAATGGCCCATGAGGCCAAGCTACAGTGGCCCATGACGTTTTCCAGGCCTAATCTTTTATATTAATTCTTGAAACTTAGATAAATTATAACTAGAGATTTAGACTCCTAAAATCATGGGACCAATTTTGTTGATTCCAAATAATTTTCTCTACAAGTTTATGAAATAAAAGTAAATATTTATTTTATATGATTATTAGGATTTTAATTAAATATTAGAAATGCCCTTTAAATTGCTAATTAATTTAATAATTCCCAAATTAATGTTTTACCCTAATAGGTTAATATTATTTAATAATGGGGTAATTAAGGGTAATTAACTATAATTGAGCATGCCACTCCCTTGTCATTAGTAGATGTAATCACATTTAATTCAAAGGAAATACTTCAGACAAGAGTAACTAGGTTCTTGTCTACTATTTATTCGCGCTGCCATTTCAAGCATCGCATTTTGCATTCATGCATCGCTAGCACTAACTTGCGACGTATCGACGAATTGCATAGGACCGAAAATCGTCGAGCAGTCTGTCGAGAGTGGACCCGAGGTGCTGATTGTTGAGCCTGACTCCACGCCTGCACCGCCGTACTCGGACGAACCACAAGGCAAGCCCCGTGCATTCCACCTATGGTTTTAAATTCTTTCCTTTATCACAGTCAGTCGAGTCATGATTGTGCACTAGGTTCTAGGAATTGATTGACACCCACCTGCATCACTACTATATCCTATGATGTTTTTATACTATATAGATACCGGTAGCACAATAGGCGCTATGCTTATGTCATACGAATATCGGTAGCACTGTATAGGATGATCTTAAAGCATGGAGGCTTTAAGTTGAGTGAGATCTTTGAGATTTCAAATAAAAGATGATGATGATGATGATAAGACCAGACTGGCCCCGTAGAGGAAAGGGCAAAGACTGGATCTTGCAAGGTGGTAGCCCCGTCCGTATCAGATTTAGGACCAAGCCGTTGGCGGCTCCGTGAACAAGTATTGAACAGTACCGATCTACATGTTAGTATATGGGACCCAGTAAGCTAATGTACCCTAACTTCCTCAGTGGTAGGATGTAGCCATCTTTCTTTTGCCGGCTATTAGTGAGATTGAAGTCTCACGGGAGGGAAATGGTGGTCGTACACGGATAACGTCTGGGACGGGTATCACGTGGGGTCTCCATATTTCCGGGGAAGTTGGAAACGGATCGACCTCTGGTTAGGGTTAGAGGGAAAGGTTGTCATATACGACCAATGTGGTGCGTATGTGTCGTATAGTCGGGTTTTACCCAGCTGGTTGGAATTGATTCGAGTCGCTGTCCCTCGCAGCAATGAGTACCGCTTGTTCACTTGGCGCGAGCGTAGATAATTGAGAGTAATGAGAGAAGAAGAGTTATTTCAGTTAAATAATTTCTTTGCTTGCAAGAACTTGATTGCAATAGTACAGGATGTAAACCTTATTGCTAATGAACTTAATCTTGAGCTAAAAGATGAAAGTAGATGTCCACTTTAAGTGCTGTTTTTTGCAAATCTGAGTCAATCCACCAGCCAAAGGCCTATATATTCTAGGTGTCGGCCTCAGTGAGTCACGTTGACAGGTCAGTCTTGTGGAGTATATTAGATACTCAGGGCTTTGTCCATGTTGGTTTTAGGTGGTGAGCCATCTTCCTATGGCTGTCCGAGAATATACCAGGAGAAGGGCAACTTCCGGAAGGAGGATCCATCCAGTGGGAACGCATCTCGTCACTGGAAGAATAGAAGATGATCGTGTTCCAGGAGCATAGTTTAGATAGTAGAGTAAAGCTCCTCGTTGCCAAACTGTTCGTGTTTAGAGTTTCAAACACTTCATTGTAATAAATATTTTCTGCTGCAAAACTCTAGTTTGTTTTCTGAAAACCTGGTTGTATTATACCATGATGTAATATATTCTGGGCTTGTAAGAATGTATGTGCTGTTGTAACTCGCTTCGTCGAGTGTCCTCCTATACGTGATCCTGGTTATCCCGGAGGGGATGTCACACAGACACGATAGGAAAAAAAAAAGCATAGAGTAGGACACATGGAAGCTCAAATATGCATGATATTTAGGTGAATAGCACTGCATAAATTAATTAAAGAAGGTGAATATATCACATGAAGGCAAAGGGATGCATATCAATTGTCCACAGTTGCTGTCACAGACTAGCTCCTTTACGAATACCATCTTGTGAGTTCTCCAAAGCTTGTTTCGTCAAAAACCTTAATGTGGAGGAAGGAATGCAAAATAAAACAAATTAAACCAATGTGCTACATTTTTAAGCCAAAAGAAATTTGGATTTTCTGAATGTTTCCAAGAGGAAAGAATCTTGTGTTACAATACTTGGATGAACTCTACTCTGGACACATAAGGGGAAAATCTCCAGTCATCCCACCTTGAACATGACCATCAGCGATACCAAAAACAGTAGCGATGATACACATACTAACAAAGGGTGCAACTCCACCTCTTCCTGAGGTTGCAACATCCAGCTACAAAATTCAAGAACACATCAGTGAGATATAATGATACTGTCAGTAGTTGGTCATCAGCAATCAAATACTGTGTTGATGCGATTACTTAAACTTACGATCATCGCCACAAATGAACTCAAGAAGAACAGTAAGTACCCCACCAAATTGCACAGCCTAGTGTTAGTTAACCTTTGCTTCGTGATAGTGAATATAGCAGTCATAGTGAGAGCAAATGGCTGATAGGTCAGAGCAATAATTCTTGTTGGATGGTACTTCTGCATCGCAAAACATGAAATATCTATCAGTAATGTTTACATATTGAAGAAGCATGTAAAGAACAACAAAAGTGCACATATACATACTGGGAAGAGGTAAATGTAGTAATGTTCGATTATAAGCAAGCATGCTATTGAACCCAAAGAGACATCCATACCCCAGAAACCAGCAGATGAAAATAACCCAATGTTTTCCCTGTGATCAGTGAACTATCGAGAAAAAAAAACATTCATTACGTGAAGAGATACATGAATCATTTCAGTGCGATAGAGGATCTGTGACTTGTAGTAATGCAGGGGTCTTCTTTCTCGTATGTCATGTCTTTGGTCGTCCTAAATACCAGTAAAACAGGCATTTAGAATGAAAAAAAAAAGGATCAGATAAAAAATATGCACAGAGACCTATGCGCTTAGAACACAAAGTGAAAATACTGAGATGGCACTCTAAGCTGAGGTGATTGGCATCAAACATAGAAAAGCAAGGGAATCATGCATTGGTAAAATACCAGGGGTTTCGAATGGAGAAATGGAATAAGGAGAAGGGAAATGACAAGGAAGGAAACGTTGCAATCAAAAGAGGGCTAATATGAGGTTAGATCAAGCGGCATAAAATATTCTGTAAAATGCGAATAGGCCATCACATGGGAGTATTATACAGATGCTTTGCTCCATGCGTTGACTCCAGCAGATGAGATCACATCCACATGACGCTGAGCAACGAAAACTGCCAATAACTAGCCGATAAGACGCATACCAGCCGGTAGCGTGGCTTGTGAAGTTATTTTTAATTTTTTGAGTTTCAGCCTGGGGATAAACAAAAATACACTTTGTTGCATCGACGCATGGCAGCTCCCGCGTTCCCACTAATCCATACTCCAAAGCATGCCGTGTTGAACTTCCGGCCGTGAAGACAGTGACATAGCAGTGGTTACGTTGCACTTGCACGTAATCCTCAGAGGTCACGACAGAGCTGCAAGGTTGCTTAGATTCTATGCCGTCTGGCCACAGAATTTTCAGAAATTTCACGAGATCAGTCATTACTTTGAATCATGGCAATGATAGGGTAATGCAACTCCCACAAGCTTAGGTCGTTGCAACGGAGTGGACGGATTCTCAGTTCAAGAAACAGAAATGCTGCAAGTACGCTGCTGGATACAGCGAATAACTAGCTGGAAAACAGCAAGTGCGATGTAGTTCTTTTGCAACGAAGAGGCATCTGAACACATAATAAAATCAAGCTCAGAATCGCGCCTAGGCCATGAAGGGGAAAACAGCAACCTTGTTACCTTGTACAAACGCAGCGAGAAGACGAATCTTCTGGGCCAGAAGCAGGCCCCATCTATGCCGCCGCTTGCGGGCACCAAGCTAAGGGCGGCAGCGCTACTGCCACTAACCGGGGGAGGGAGGAGAGGTGGTAAAGTCAGTGCCGAAAGCATTATTCCATCCACAAGTCCAGCTGTGTGGTACCTGCGCTGCCGCCGGAGAGAGATGTAAGTGGAGGAGATTTTTGGTATTATATTTATAAAATTGACAGGTTTTATATAATGACTATAAAATCGTGGACTTCTGTCATGAAACCGTTACCTTTTTAGTAAACGAAAATACAATGGCACCCATATGGGTGGGCGTCCCTAGTTATGATGCTGTGTGACCCTTTGACTCTCCGTTACTGACATGCTATGCATCTCTCTCTCTCTCTCCCCCCCCCCCCCCTCTCTTTCTCTCTCTTATCCTCTTCCACAGGCAAGTGGCCGCAGCTCTTCATTGCTATCCTCTCAGACAACTGAGCCACTGCACCGCTCTTCATCTCCTCTGTGTTGGTTCCCTACAGCAAAATCGAAGTGCTGCAGCCTGCTCCTCTGCGTTGAATATCCACGACGAAGTCTGGGCTGACAAGCTCCTCCTAACCCACCTAGCTCTCTCTTTCTCGTTCTCAGGTTTGCCCTCAGCTTTGCTTGGCTATATGACTCGTGCGGACGCCGTCGCAAGGGTCGACTGCTACGAAGTCGTCGTCCCGTCGCCGCTGACACCCTCACCGGCGGCCAAGTCCCCGTCCCCTTCCCCGCCATCGCTGCTGATACCCGTGTCCGTGGTCAACAACATCAAGATAGAGCAGGTCGTCTCTGGGTGGCTTCTTGTTCTTTTCTCTAGATTCACGGTCGTTAATGAAATGAACAGCTCCGTTAAATGGCCTGCCTGTTATGAATCATACAATATCAATCTAATAGTTCTGTTATATGGGACGTCCGCCCACCTAAACACCAAATCTGCTCTCTTCGATAAAATTACCTCAAATAATTTTTTAATATAAATATCCTCACTCTTCCTCTTTCTCTCTTCCTCTCTCTCTTCTCTGTCCTCTCCTTCTCTCTTCTCCTCTCTCCCGAATACACCATCGCCGACAGCTCTACCTCCCCGCGCATCGCCCCCAATGATAGCTCTGCCTCCCCCGCGCGCTGCCCCTGTCCGCCACCACCGGTCGCGCCGCCTCTCCCGCGCACAGCGTCCACCGCGGGCCGTCGCGCCGCCCCCACTCGTCACCTGGACGCGCGCTCGACCTTTGCTGCCGCCTGCCTGCTCACGCGCACCCGCGGAGGCTTCGCCGCCGCCGCCATGCACGAGCGAGCACTCAGATCTTCGCCGCTGACGCTGGCCCAGGCACGCTCGAGCTTCGCCGTCGCCGCCGCCATGCGTGAGTGAGCACTCGGACCTTCGCCGTCGCCGCTGGCCTAGGCACGCTCGAGCTTCGCCTCCGCCGTAGAGAGAGAAGAGAGGGAGAGAGAAAGTTTGGGTGGGAGAGGAGAGAAAGGGAGAGAAAAGAGGAGTGAGAAGAGAGAGGGAGAGAGAGGAAGAAGAAGGGTGAGGATATTTTTGTCTAGAAAATTGGTTAAGGTCATTTTATCAGAGAGATAATAATTTCGTGATTATTTTGTAGAAGCCTATAGTTTTATAACTCATGGCTATTGTATAGAAGTCTATCGATTTCGTGGCTATAATACCAAAAATCTCAAAGTGGAGATAGCGTATCCGTTTAAGTGGCTACCCATGGACTATAATCACATCATGGTCTCGGCCCTAGCACCACAAGGCTAACTTGGACCAAGCCTATTTTAGGTCCAGCTGGATTTTGTCATGATCTAGGAATATTTCTTGGATAAAACTTTTATGAAACCTAGGCATATATAAAATGGCAAGTCAATCCTATAATATATCTTTTAGTATTTACTTTCAATAGTAACACAATAGGTAATATAACGTGAATTAGATTACTGATATTAATATGTGATGAATGGAAAGAGCTTAATTTGCTGTCGACTATATTAAAAGGAGGTAACTGATGCACCTGCCCATTGCATCACACACCGAAACACACACTACACTGGAAAAAGTTCTGTCACCATCCTTTCCCTATGAGCCACAACCAATCAGAAACAGCACCACAAAAAATGCCCGCCAAGAGGAGAAGCACTAGAAGGTTTCCTAAAGCATTTTGTTCTGGTCCCTGCAAAGACGGGGGCATGTATAAGCAAAAGCTGCTGGAAACAAGTAAAACATAACTGGTTGTTAAAAATTCATACACCAACCTTGTAACCATTAGGCGCCTCCGTTAAGACGCAGACCGTGAGATGTCCATTGCTCAATCCAAGAAACGACGTTAACATGATCATCCACCCCTGATCACCATACTTTGCAGTGTAGTAGAATGCAGGGATTAGCAGGAACCTTGAAATGACTGCAATTAGTAGCCCCTTCCTGGATGTAATCTTGATGTGCTGGATCAGAGGCAGGTATCTTCCGATCAGGTCGAACACATTAAAGCTCGCAATCAAGACAAGGGCGTACCTGAATTGTAAAATAAAGCAGTAATCATTTGTCAGATCATATGTAGATTTGCAGTAATCTGCAGGTGAACGTAGTTAACTGTACAAATTACAGTATGATATTACCAAGAACCCAAGCTGTGCGATCCAGTGTCTTCAGCCAAAAACCCTGGGAAAATTGACAATGTCAGGACATAGATCAGAAACATGTCTATAGCATAGTCCATGTTCTGCTGTAGCAACTGCTTGTTGCTTAATCGTTCAGCATGAGCCGGACCTTCTTCGACCTGATCAATTCATCAGAGATTCAGCACTGCAAGACCGTTTTCAATTGAAAATTTTCTGTGTCACTCAAAGTCATACCCATGGATCTGGGTCACTTTTGATGCCTCCAGCAGCAAGGTCAGCAGTGACTGTCAGAGACCCCTCAGAAGCAGCCTTGGAACGGTAGAATTTCACAATTGGTAACTTTGGGAATACAAAAGCATAGAGTAGAACACACAGCAGCTCAAAGAAGCATGAGATTGAAGAGAACAGCACTGTCATCAGTGAAGTAGTTCATATGTATACATCAGTAATGACTGTTTCATAAATCATAAATGCAGCTGTGATCGTTGCACGTACTAGCTCCTTTTCGAATGCCATCTCTGGAATTCTCAAAAACGGCTTTCGTGAAGAACCTCAATGTCGATGTTATTGCACCTGATGCAGCCAAGCCAGCAAAGAGGGACTGAAAATTCAAACCCAAACATACGAAAAAAAGGCAGTATGTGTTATGTCAATTTGAACTGAATGTTTCAACTAATTTATTTTTGTGATTAATGTTGTATAAAGTCGCACCTGAATGAACTCTGGGCACATTAGAGACAAATCACCAGTCATGCCACCTTGAACATGACCATCTGCAATGCCAAAAGCCGCAGCAATGATACATACACCAATGAACGGGACAATTCCACCGCTTCCTGAAGATAAAATATCCAGCTAGCACAGACAACAACAATGGTGCAGATCAGCACTAGGTATCGCAGTTTAGGAGAGATAGGTGCTCATTGGCGGTAATAATTAATGCTTACTTACAATGATCACTCCAAATGAGCTCATGAGGAATAAAATGTATCCTGCCAAGTTGCGCACCCTAGTGTTGACCTCTGCCTCGTGATATGTAAATATGGCAGTTGTGGCAAGAACAAAAGGCTGATATGTTAGAGTAATAATTCTTGTTGGATGGTAGTTCTGCATAACAAAGGCATGAAATCAACAAAGTCGGACATATTTTTCTACCACCAAGTTTAGGTCCATGGAAAGCTGATGGCAATAGAAGTTATACAGACATTCATACCGGGAAGAGGAACACATAGTAATCTTCAATTGTAACCATCCCATTGAACCCAAAGAGACATCCATTCCCAAGAAGCCAGCAGATAAAAATGCCCAAATACTTTCCCTATGATCAGCATCTCAGTGCTTCAAACACCAATATTTTTTAGAAGATACTACAAGCATCTATTCGTTAATGGAATTACTGCATACCTGAGCTTTACCAACTTCTTCATCATCATCTTCCGTGCTTAGTTCAGGTTCATGCTGATGGCCCCACAGATCCAGAAAACAAACAGCAGAAATTGCTATTAGTGTCAAATTGGTTGCGTTCAAGCCGCAAGACTGATCAGCATATCAGCATAATTTTGGAAACTGGGAGTACTTACCGGTATAGAGCTGTAAGATGAAGTGCCGGCCATCTAGCACAAGGCGGGAAGAAGGAATGGGTACCAGAAACCCCACAAAAGGGAACACCAATAGAACAAACAAATGAAGTGGGCAAAAGTAGTAAGGAAGAATGATTAAATAAATAAAGGCCGCTCCCTACGAAAAGTCGATAAGTCAGTGATGTAAGATGTTGTTGTCCATACGCCTAAATATCAAATGGAAATATCATATATATTTATATATGTACCGTGGGCTCAGGAGTCAACACCACCACCTTGGATCACAATCACGTGAAGCTGAGCCAGGAAGAAAATATTTATCTTTTGAAACTTGAAAGGGTCTTTTTTCGGGCCAGGAAAATTGATGATAGACTGACAATGACCATTAAAAGTATTATTAGCTTGGCATTGAAGTTGCAAGTCCAGGAAGCGGCCCAGCCTGACCAGTTCAACATGTTTCTTCTAGCTCTGCATTTCTTTCTGCTGCGATGATGCATCTCTGAAGTCATTCCCTTTTCCCCTTGTGTTTTCCTTTTCAGTACCACTGGCCTTTCAGTCATGAAGTGTAGCACGCAGCCTCTGATTCAGGTGGCCTTGTGTTGAATTCACAACGTCAATTATGTACCTTCAATTTTTGCATCCGCAGAATATAGCCATGAGAACGATGGAAGTTCAACCTTGAACGGAAACTATAGGCTATTAGCTTCTACGGTCATTCGGTCAAAGCAGCTGGACGAAGCAAAATCGCTAAGAACGGGGAATGAAAAAGGAAAGAGAGGATGCTGTCGGAATCAAGACCTGGAAGGGAATCCGGGGCCGGAGGAATGAACTATGCCCTACCGAGACCTGGGAACAGGGAGAGAGGAGCACCGCCTTCGGTTACATCAAGCAATCGGCGATCCTGGCACACGGTGCACGGATGGCTCACGGCTGGCTTCGGCGGCGCGCCGCCACCGGAAAGAAATCTACTATACCGCGATTTCTTTTGACTTCAACTGCTCCTGGTGAGTGGTGAGTCAGATATGCAGAGCTTACACTGGTTTGTAGATACTTACCAACTTTCCATCACAAAAAAAAAGGGGGAGGAATCCAAGTAAGCCAGATACCAGTGATTGTATACAATGTTAGAAAATGTAAAAACATTATAGGACATATATCATATAACAACTAGACGGCAAAACGTCTGAAAATATTTTCGTTGCTGTTGTACCAGCTAGTTCCAAGATTTTGGTGGTGTGACACAATACTAAAACCTATGTTTGTACACAATTTTGGACAATACGTCCAACTACTCAACACGCATAAAAATTGATAAACAGCCACCAGTCACCACCCTTTACCAACGAGCCAAAGCCAATCAAGAAGGTCCCCGAAAGTTATGCCCACCAACAGTGATAGCACGAGCAAGTTCCCCAGAGCATTCTGCTCAGGTCCCTGCAAGCAAACGTTTACAAATTACTACAAGCGCAAGAAACAGCACGTAGAAGCTCAATGTATCACTCAAAGGATGCTGAACACTGACCTTGTACCCTTTGGGCGCCTCTGTCAGGACACAGACTGTAAGATATCCATTGCTGAGTCCAAGAAATGCTGTTAGCATAATCACCCAGCCCTGATCACCATATTTTACGGTGTAGTAGAACCCAGGAACGAACAGAAATCGCAAACAAGTAGCAACCAATAGGCCCTTCCGAGATGTCAGCTTGATGCAGTTGATTAGAGGTAGGTATCTTCCAATCAGGTCCCAGACACTGTAGCTTGCGATCAGGACAAGAGCGTACCTGCATGTTGCAATGGTGTTCAGCATGGGCAACGGCAACTTATTTGCTCGCTAATGAGCAGAGTAACTTTCAAAGGTGATGTAATGTGTTAGTCTGCAGAATCTGGTGGTACCAGGAACCCAAGCTGTGTGATCCAGTGTCTTCAGCCAAAAACCCTGGGAAAATTGAAAGTGATAGTGTGTAGATCAGGGACATGTCCAATGTGTAGTCTAAGTTTTGCAGTAGGATCTGCTTGCTGCTTAAACGATCAGGAGAAACAGGGCCTTCTTCAGCCTAAAAAATTCATGCAGACATTATATCAGCAAATACTTCAAAAAGTAGAGCAGTAAAGAATCCATTTCAGATAAGTAGAGACCAATGTATTTGAATTGCTTTCAATGCCACCAGCAGCAAGGTCAGCATTAACCGTCATGGAACCCTCAGAAGCAGCTTTGGAATGGTAGAACTTCACAATTGGCAGCTTAGGGAAGACAAATACGTATACCACAATGCATAGAAGCTCAAATATGCATGCAATTGAGGCGAACATCACTGCATACAAGATATAAACAATATCAGAGGCATAATCATTTGTCGTTCCTTCATATGGCAAGCATACTTCTGGTTGGTACAACATACTGGCTCCATTACGAAGGCCATTCCTGGAGTTCTCAAAAGTCTTTTTTGTCACGAGCCTCAATGCCGAAGTGATTACCCCTGATGCAGCTTGCCCAGCCCAAAAAGACTGAAATTCAAACAGATCAGATAAGCATAAGTGATTCTTAACTAGATACACTAGTGATTGCTTGTGCAACAATTAGATGGCACCTGAATGAACTCTGGGCACATCAAGGACAGGTCCCCAGCCATCGCGCCTTCAGCATGACCTTCTGCGATGCCAAATACTGCAGCAATGGTACACACACCAGCGAAGGTTGCAGCACCGCCTCTTCCTGAAGTTGAAACATCCAGCTATGCCACAAAAAAAAAACACCCCTTAGGTATGTAACCTTGATTCTTGATACACAGACATGAATAAAACAAACTCGGAAACATACTATCTATATGCTTACAATGATCAGCGCAAGCAAGCACAAGAAGAACAGTGTATATCCCACCAAGTTGCGTGCCCTAGTGTTTATCTTTGCCTCGTGATACATGAATATCGCAGTTGTGCCGAGGACGAAAGGTAGATAGACAAGAGTAATTACTCTAGTTGGATGGTAATCCTGCATTTGGCCAGAGAAAAGTATTTGAACAAACAGTTTCTCTATCTTCACAAGTTCTCATGATCTTCTAAAACTTTCAACCAATAGAGTTTTAAAAGACTTGAAGAAATAGTGTGGCATACTGTTTACATACAGGGAAAATGTAAGCAAAATAATCCTCCATAGTCAGCATGCTGTAGAATCCAAAGAGACAACCGCTTCCAAGTAGCCAGCAGATAAAGATGCCCAGATGCTTGCCCTGGTCAGAATTAAATGGTTACAGAACCGATGCTTTGGCAAGTGTTGCTTCGAGAATTGTTTATTGGCTGAAGAAAGCAATCAGTTCTCAGTATTAAGAGTGGAAACAACAAACCTGTGTTGCAGACAATCCGGGATCTTTTTCACTGTCAGGCATTCTCGGTTCCATTTGATGACCCTACGGAGCAACAAAGTACCGATTACCAGCAAAGAGATTATGAGGAATATAGAAGTCAGAGAACAGTGTTGGTTTGAAAAAGAAGAAAGTACTTGCCACGAGTGGCCCCTCTAATAAGAGGCAGAGCAGTCCATTGTGCATATATATCAAGGGGGGATAAAGTAGTACTACGAAAAATGAAAGCCAAAGAAGAAACAAGAAAGGCACCAAAAATACAGAGAGAACCCGTGAGCAAAAGATGAGCAAGAGGAGGGACTTATGTAGGCATTATTAAAGGTTTGTTTGCTTAGGTGGTTGTATGCCTTAACCAATGTGGTAAGTGAAAACACTACAGCTGACAGTGCAGAACGCACCTCCATAACATCACAATTTACTATTATCTTCTAATGTACACAAACACACCTTAAAAAGCAACAAACAGACACAGTAACCGGTGGATTATTATTGGAACAAGCATCAGCACGGTTAAGAAAAGTATCATCCTACACATCGTAATGCTAAACTATCAGCAAATAAAGTAACAGTACACCTTATGGAGAATAAATGTATATGGATGGATCCCAACACAAGCTGGGGGCGTCCTAAAGCACAATTCCCCTTCACTTAGATCAAGTGCTTATCCTATCATGCGAAATTGATGACTGATGACTGTATACAGTTGGTGTCTGTGCACACAGAGGGAACATGGGCGCACAAGGCAAAGCAGGCCAAACCAAATGCCAAAGTGGTAGGCGGACATAGGCGAAACGGGCACGAGCATTGGCGACAGCGCGACGCATCCAGATCTCCCAGACATGCGCTCCCGTCCCGTCGTACACGAGCTTGAAGACGGGGCCAGAGGGAAGTTTGGTGCCGCGAAGTGACGCGGCGAGGGGAGGGGATTTACCTGTCCCGCGTGGCATGAAGGGCAGGAGCCGGAGGGCGCCTCCCGCACGCCCGCCCGCGGCGGTTGAAACGGGGCAGGTCATCGGCGTCGCGGCGGGCGCCTCCGCCGGCCGCCGGTGCCGGCCCGTGGTGATCGCTCTGAAGCCGACGGATGCGTGTGGCTGGTCTTGGGCTAAAGTGCTAAACGAATGGGAAAATTTGGTAGGCCTATTCATAGTATGGGCCTCCATATAGGTAAGGAAAAGCACACTAAACTGACTGGGTTTAGCCCAACTTGATAACTATTAGTGGCCTACTGGCCTGGCGTCCTGGTCTGGCCTGGTCTCGCAGGTCGCAGCTTGCGTGACTGCCGGCCCAAGGACAGTAGGACACAAGCAGTCGCACACAACACCACACGGCGGCAGAGCAGCGCCGCTCCTGCCGGCTGCCACTGATGCTGCCGTGCGGTGACTGGAGGAGTCGCAACAGCGCGGCCATGGGAGCCACAGGACATCACGACGGAGCTGTATGCTAAGCGCCACGACCGGTCAGCGTTGCACAGCACAGCGCAGGGAAGAAGAAGATAAGATCGACTAGCGATGGCACTGCCGGATCGGGGATCGCCGACGACGCCGAGGCCAACGATTCCGAGAGCTCCGACGGCCGTCCTAGGAGAGGAAAAACAACTACGCGCCCAGAGGCAAAAACAAAAAGCGACCACGATGAACCTGACGAATTCTGTAGGGGGCTTTGAATGGGGGACGAGTAACGAGTTTACAGAAAGATTAGACTGGCAATATTGACGAAACTTACCGCAAGGACGACGAAGGTCGAGCTCGATTTTTCTTCCATGGCGGGCTCGATCCTGGATGCACGAACTAAGGAAGGAAGTACAGAAGTGATCGAGAAAGAGAGTGCCGCTGGACTCGGTGAGATAGGTAGGCGTTTGCTCGAACGCGCTGCGTGGTTTGGATGACCGCGAGGTCGCAACACGCGTAAGCTGACGGCGGCGAAGGAGGATTCAATCTTTTTTTTTTTTGTCCTTATGGAAAGATAAATAAAAAGAAAACGAGATCCAACCTAGGAGGAGGTAAGCGACTTTTAATTTTGACGACACGCTGGTCTCAGCGTCGATATTGTAGCTGACTAGCTCATCACACTACGTCACTGCGCCGAAGACACGCGCCCGCCGACCTGGCGTTGTCAATGCTACTCGATCCCCAGGAGCTGCGTGGATCGAGGCTCATGCTATGCTACCCCAAAAATCATTAAAACATGCGTTACAGCAGGGCTAGTGGTTTTGCTGGCTGCTGGTGAAATAGAATGGCCAAGTCACAATGAGCCTTCAACACAGCTAGGGGTGTGTTCGTTTCCACCCCTCTGATTTTTAGACCTGTCACATCGAATATTGTGATACTAATTAGAAGTATTAAATATAGATTACTGACAAAACCCAGTTTATAACCCTCCCTCTGAATGACGAGATAAATTTATTAAAACTAATTATGTTATGATTAGATAATATGATGCTATAGTAAACGTCTCTTAATGATGATTTAATTAAGCTTAATAAATTTGCCACGTTGATACACATTCAACTCTATAATTAGTTTTATATTTAATATATATTTAATAATCATATATAGCATTTTAGTAATTGATGTGACCTCACTAAAATTTAGACCCAAAGAAATGAACACACCCTAAAACGATTAAAGATAGCATATTTAATCCAGAGCAGGGGATTGGTGAGCGGGCGTTTTGCCTCGGGTCTGCCCCTTTGAGCGAGCGATTTGCTACATGCCTATTTCCTTCTCTCTCCGATTTTCTCCCTCCGTCGATCGGTTTTGTCTATCGTATACTCATATTTCACAGGTTGAGTGAGCGTTACTATACCTACTCTTAGCTTGATAGATCCGCCGTCGGCCATGTCGATCACCATCCTTTGCCCACGAGCCAGAGCGAGTCCAGAACGGCCCAGGAAAATATGGCGGCCAATATATAGAACACGAGCAAGTTTCCCATGCATTCTGGTCCGGACCCTGCACAACACAGTGAGGAGCACACGAATCAAGCTCTCGGGAACACCGATATGCCCCTCCAATGATCTGCCAAGCACGAAGGAACCTTGTATCGCAGAAAAGGAGCTATTATTAGGTTACTTCTAATAGAAGTTTTGTTTTTTATTAAATAAGATGTCATATAACCAAATTTAGTGACGTGGTAAAAAATTTATAAAGAGAGATGGAAAGAGTTTCATCTAGATGAAATTAGGTATATGATTTTCTAAAATTAAAACACCATAAAACTAGCATTGGAGATGAGTAATTTTATTTTATTCTTTACACAATCAACAAAATCATAGAGAAGAAAAAATGGTGCCCCTTCTTTCCACTTTCTGGTATCTTTTGCTGTAACAAACTTTATGATCTCCGTTTTTTTTAATGGAAGTGGAAATATATGTTTTGAAAAAAAAATGAAACATCAAAATGAAACTGTATATTGGAGGGGTGATTTTAGTCATGATTTTAAACTATTAAAGATGATATGACATTCTTGAAAATATTAAAAACAAAACTATCCATTGGGATTAGCCTTAGGGGCTGAAAAATTCAACATACTACCTCCTTTGTGAAGGCCTTCTCTAGAGTTCTCAGCTTTTGTAACGAGCCGTAGAGCAGAGGTTATTGCACCTGATGCAGCTATTCCTGCAAAGGACTAACATCCAAATAATTCAAATAGGTCCAATGTGATGCCTCCCAGAGATAAACAATGGCCCCTAGCAGAGAACCATGGGCACAACACCTGGATGAACTCTGGGCACATCAAGGATAGATCACCGGTCATTGCACCTTCAACGACATGCCCTTCTGCGATGCCAAACACTGCAACAATCGTGCAAACACCGACGAAGGCTGCAATCCCACCTCTTCCTGAAATTGCAAGATTAAGCTACAACAGTGAGGACCGTTAAAACCTGGTACATGGAATTTGTGATCTGAGACTAGGTGCCAACGGCAGTAACTGAGCTTGCTTACAATGACCAGCGCGAGCGAGCTCAAAAAGAACATCATGTAGCCAATCAGGTTGCGTAGCCTAGTATTACCTTTGCCTCATGATACGCAAAAATCCCAGATACGGTCAGGACAAATGGCTGATAGGTGAGAGTTCTTTTTGGATGATAATTCTGAATTTATAAGGCATCGGAAATTCAGAATCGGTTAGAAGACAATTCCAGTTTCTATTTGTAACTGCTTGTATACCGAAAAGAGGTAAATGAAGTAATCCTCGGTTGTGAGCATGCTGTTGAACCCAAAGAGGCATCCATTTCCCAGAAGAAAGCAGATGAAAATTCCCAAATATTTTCTCTGAACAAATAAAATGATTCAATAAACTAATGTTTAGTCATAGGTGGCTAAAGGGATTACACAGCTTAGAGAGAATTACTAAGCCCTTCCGTGATGTAAGCTTTATAACAGAGATCACTAAGCCCTTCCGTGATGTAAGCTTGATTAAACACACCATAAGGGGAATCATGTTATTTGTTTAGTCATAGGTGGCTAAAGAGCCCTTCCTAGACTAACCGCAGCTCCTGTTGGGCCACGCTGCCCATAACATACCATAAGGGGGAAATAACAGAGAGTTCATATTATATAAAATAACTGAAAAAGAGAGTAATGGATATCATCAGATCTAAACCAAGAGAATTACTAGGATACCCACTTAGGGTAATCAGAACTTACAAGGACCAGTTGGTAACCAACTGCATCCTTATATGCCAAATGACAAGCTTTGGATAGCTGGGGAAACATTACGGCAAGAATACTCGGGTCATTTTCCAACTCATGGAATATACTTATTATCTCCCAAACCTTATGCATGTGGCATGTCAAATAATGCACTCAAATAACCAAACAATAACAATTAGCATACACAATGAATAATCAGAATTTTAGCAGATCAACTGTGACATGTGGCGCATTAAAGCTTCACATAGATGACAAATGTCCAGATAAGATTTAATCTTATTATTTCCAAGAAAAAGGGAACATGTCTCATCAAAGCAAGCCATGTGATGCATTCACCACCAAAAAGTAAGCTCTTATAGTCTTATTCCTTCAGGTTAACATCATACACATGCATAAGTACAACATAAATCAACATGCATTTCCTTTGTTTTGCAGTCTGAGTATTAGTTTAAGCATATGGCCATCTGCAGTTTTGTGCTTGATTGCATCTGAATGCCACCAAACTTAATTCTTCTGCTCCTTCACCAGCCTTTACCTATAAGCCACAGCCAGCCAAGAACTGCCCCAACAAACAGACCTGCCAGGAGGAAAAACACCAGAATGTTGCCCACAGCGTTCTGTTCTGGCCCCTGGATACAAAAAGTGTGGATCATACTTAGCTAATCGCAATAAAAAGAAACAGTATGTGGCTGCGAGGTTTATTCATAAATACTGCTGACCTTGAGTCCTTTTGGTGCCTCGGTTAGGACACAGACAGTCAGGTATCCATTGGTCAGTCCAAGAAACGCCGTTAACATGATCATCCAACCTTGATCCCCGTACTTCACAGTGTAGTAAAATGCGGGAACAAGCAAGAAGCGTAAAACGCTTGAGATCACTAAGCCCTTCCGTGATGTAAGCTTGATTTGCTCAATCAGAGGTATGTACCTTCCAACCAAGTCTAAAACATTAAAGCTCGCAATCAGGACAAGTGCGTACCTGCAATGCCACATGAGACATGACTAAATCTCAGTGACAGTAACATATATATCTTGCAGCATAATTTTCTTGCAATCCAGAACCTAAGTAGTTTGCAACTAAATAGGACCAAAATGAGAGAGATAAAAATAAGTAAATACCATGAACCTAAGCTGTGTGATCCTGTATCCTCAGCTACAAACCCTGGAACTATTGCTAATGACAATACATATATAAGGAACACGTCCAATGCATAGTCCCAATTCTGCAGTAGAATTTGCTTGCCGCTCATACGTTCAGGAAAGGCATAATCTTCTTCAGGCTATGAAACCATCGCATATCAGCAGGTTGAATAAAGTAATACAATACTTAATATTAATTTGCTCGTTACCAGTGTTCTTTTGTAGCCCTGGACTCCGCCACCGCCAGCAGCAAGGTCAGCAGTGACGGTTAAAGACCCCTCCAAAGCAGCTTTTGAACGGTAAAACTTAACAATTGGCAACTTCGGGAACACGAAAGCATACAACAGCACGCATGTCAGCAAAAACAAGCATGCAATCAAGCAGAAAACCACTGCATCGATGAAGTCAATCAGATATACTGGATTCACATATGGAAGTTGCATATAACAGATGTGTACGTCTGACGTGACATACTGGCTCCTTTGCGAAGACCATCGTGTGAGCCACTAAAAGCACCTTTCGTGATGAACCTCAGAACCGATGTTATTGCACCAGCTGCAGCTTGACCTGCAAAAAAGGACTGGAAGAAAAAAAAATCCAAAGGGTATCAAGTGAGTCTTACATTGCTGCAGCCAAAAAAGCTTCTGATCAAGAAAACGTGTTCTTAAAAAAGGGAACCTGGAGGAACTCGGGACACATGAATGAGAGATCGCCAGTCAGTCCACCCTGAACATGACCATCTGCAATCCCAAATCCACCCGCAATGAAACAGATGCTAACAAAAGCGGAAACACTCCCAGTTCCTCTGGAGGCAGCATCCACCTACAAGCCAAAATGAACTAATCATCAGCAAAGTTAATTGACGCGAACATGTAATTCACTTGGATGAGCATTGTGCTTACAATGATTATTGCACATGTGAACAAGAAGGCCCCTATGTATCCTGCCAAGATGCGCACTCTAGTGTTGACCCTTGCCTCGTAGTATACATA
Source organism: Eleusine coracana subsp. coracana (assembly GCA_032690845.1). Taxonomy (NCBI): domain Eukaryota; kingdom Viridiplantae; phylum Streptophyta; class Magnoliopsida; order Poales; family Poaceae; genus Eleusine; species Eleusine coracana. Next base: position 51,636,547 of record CM064430.1, read on the forward strand.
GATCGCGGTGGTGACGAGGACCAGAGGCTGATAGGAAAGAGTGATAAGCCTAGTTGGGTGGTACTTCTGCATACGTCAAAAACTGGATTAGTTGAAATCAACCGAATTTTAGAAATTTCTTCAAAACATGTATACTCGCACCAGGTATACCGGGAAAAGGCAAATAAACGTAGTAAAGCTGTACCGGAAAAAGAGAAAGGTAGTAATCTTCGATAACCATCATGCTGTTGAACCCGATGAGGCATCCAATTCCAAGAAGCCAGCAGATGAAAACGCCCAAATGCTTTCCCTGTAATGGAGCAATACATGTTTGTCAAGTAATAAGGTTATATCAACGCTGCAGCATGTACGAAAACAGAGATGAGCATGAGTTGCTAGTACTCTGAGATCCTCGTTGTTGTCTGCCATGGCTGGTGCTCAATTCGACGCCCCTACAGATCAAGAAAACAGGCACTCAACTCTGAAGCCGCTCCAGAGCTCAGGACATCATGGGAAACTGATGTCTGATGGGAATGTGGATGGTATCCGGGGAACAGAAGGGGTCCTGCTGGATGTACAAGTGGAATGCGCGTTTCTCCTCCCTCTCGACCACTCAGGCATGCACATCGCTCCAAGATTAGAACTGAGGGGTGGAATTTGGAGAAGGGGACAAAAAGCAAGCGTCCTTGTGGCTGCAGTAGCATTGATAGGAAACAAGACGACGGGAGTCGCGAGGAGATGATGCACGCATCCGCTCGAGTGGGACTCGACCTTGTACCTATCAGTCTCCTAGCACGCTCCCACACGGCACGAGCACGACGAGGGAAGCTAGAGTAGAGAAAGGTTTGTTGGTAGAGTGAGAGTGAGTCATGCGGCGAAGGGGGGAGGAATACCTGTCTGGCATGCATGACCGGAGGGGCCGCCTTGTGCGCGCGCGTGGCGGGCGAGCGGCCGTTCGTCCGCGTGCTGGTGCCATCGGATGGGAGCCGGAGCAGCACTCGTCACGGGGCACCGTTGGCCGGCGCCGGCGCCGGCGCTCGGTGAAATCTGTGGCGAAACGATGTTGCTCGTCTATAGGCTGGAAGGAGCACTGTTTGGGCTAGACGTGTTAGGCTACTTTTACAGGCCTACTTTAGAATGGGCCCTTTTTAGGATTTTCTGAACTTTCATGGGCTGAAGATCCAGAAACGATGCCGTTGAGAATTGGCCCAACCAACCGAATTACAGCCCTTCGAAGAAGTCCAAATCAGGAATCCCTTCACACAGTTTGATCCAGCTTTTAACACGGGCCAGATCAGATGCAGCTCACCCAAATCTGACATAAATGTACCTCAAAGAAAATCTTACATAAATGATTTCGGGAATTAAAAATTCTCTCATAAACCATTCCCAAACCAGGAAAAAAATCGTCATAAATGTACGTCGTACAATCGTCTCCGTCCAGTGTCAATCCGACGGCGGGACCGCTCCCAACGGGTCCCTCCTCGATCTTTGAATAGCTTCTTGCTTCTTTCGAATCGGCAGTAACCTCCCAATTAAAGCCTTCGCATCCGACGATATCCCCCCTGATGCTGTCAGCAAGCGGGCCCCTCGACGCGCCACGATCTTAACCCCGCCCCTCGCACTCCACCCGTGGAAATCTCTCTCGCCGAGCCAGTTAACCACTTCGATCTAGCATTCCCGACCCCGCCGCCGACGGGCCGGAACCCTAGCCCGCTGCTGCCGCCATGCCGCCGCGCCGCGGGAGGGGAAGGGGGAGGGGGAGAGGAAGGGGCAAGCCGAAGGAGAGAGCCGCCGGTGCTAAGCCCGTAGAGGCCGAAGTCGAGGCGGAGGCCGCCAAGCCCGAGGAGGAGGCCTCCAAGCCCGAGGAGGAAGCCGCCGAGAGCGGCGACGGCAAGGAGGGGGAATCCGAGAGCGAAGCGGAGGCCATGGATGTGGAGGCCAAGGACGAAGCCGGCGAGGCGGAGACGGATGCGGAATCTGAGCCGGAAGCCGACGAGGCCAAGGCGGAGGCTGATGCTGGAGCCACCGAGGCGAAGGCCGGTGCTGACGTTTCGGAGACGGAGGATGATACGGAGGGCGAGGAGTCTGGCTCCGAGCGCGAGGCGGATGCCAAGAACGCCGATCCGGAGGCCAAAGTGGAAGAAACCGACGGCGAGAGCGAAGAGGATGTCTCCAAAACCGACGGCGAGAGTGAAGAGGAAGCTGCCGAGACCGCCGGCGATAATGAAGGCGCAGGGGCGGACTCCGATACCGAAGGTGATACTGCAGATGAAACCCCTCTTCTATCCACTCCTGCCGACGGCCGTCGCCGTAAGCGAGCCGCTACTCCTGACCCAACTACCGAGGATGATGAAGTGGGGGAAGAGGCCCCTGTGCAACCCACTCGCCCTCGACGGCGCCGGCGGAGGTCGGGGGGCCGTGGTGACTCTCCACCTCCGCCTGACCACCTCCGGTGCCGCCGCAGTGATGGGAAGAAGTGGCGCTGCTCGGGCCGTGCGCTCCCGACAGTCAGCTTCTGTGAGTACCACTACGCTAGAGCCAGCAAGGGCAAGAAGCCACCACCGGATGGGGAGGTTCTTGCTGTCGCTCTTCAGCGGCAGAAAAACAGGAGAAAGGGCAGGAAGAGTGTTAATCCGCCGGCATCACCTCCGGCATCCACAAATGACATGACCAGAGATCTCCCGAATGGACTGATGACGATCTCACCAGGTAGCAGCGGACTTGCCGCATTGTCGCCTGTGACGACTAAGGTTGGAGTTGATATACCTGCCCCGATTCGGCGGTGCTACCGTTCCAAGAATGCTGAGCCAATGCCGGTCGGTCCTGTGAAGGTCATCTAGCTAATCTTTAATTGTTCTCAATTGATTGATTGATTTGCATTGTTTACTTTTGTATTGACCCCTAACGTTTATGTGGATTAGGTTGTTCCTCGCACGATGAGTATGACAAAGGCAACACAGAGAACATGTCACCGCTGCGGATTGAAGAAGGCAGCGCGTGTTTCCAATTGCAAGAGCTGTGACAGGAACTTCTGCAACAGCTGTTGCAACAGATGGTAAGTCTTGGGTTTGTTTGCCACAGCTTCTTTCTACATTAGTAGTGTAGTATAGTATAGTATTTCTACACTAGTGCACCATGAAGTTATGCATGAAAGTTTTTACATGAGATGGGTTTAAGTTCTATGTGGCCACATAGTTTGTAATTTCCATCATTGATTTTACTATGTTTATACGCTGTTCGTTACTGAGGAAAACTAGAGCTATGTTCCTGTGTTGCTCTGATTAGCTCATGGTGTTATGCTGTGCCTTAGTTTATTTACATAGAAATTGAAAATTATGCTATATTGCAACTAATTCAATATGGATTACCAGTTACAATATTTTCATGGTCTTACCTTGAGATAGGAAATAATCATATTTCATTGTCTCGTGATTGTTTGAAATGGCAGATATTGTTTCGTTTGTGCAGCAGCTGATTAATTTGCTATTTGGTATATTAGCTAATCAATTATGATGTGAAGATCCTTAGTATACCTGCATATCTCAATCAAGTATATTATAAGTTTATTACTTGGGAGTTGGGAGCCTTTTTCTCCGAGTGCTTGCATTTCTCTATTTCATATTTCGGATGCCACTCTGGAGATGGCTTAGATTTACTTGTTTGCCCTTGGAAGACCTTATGAAACCGTTTCCCCCTTTTTTAGATGAACAAGTTGCACTGCTGCATGATAATGATGAAAAGATGGTTTTACTGTTCATAATATATCACTTCTGTCATTCTACTGCGTTATACACATGAACTTGCTGCACATACATATGAGCTAACCAACAGACAGTGATATCAAGAAGGCAGAATATTCATATCTACACCTCTTACTCAATTCAAGGCCTCTATCCAAGTGGGGAGATTTCAGTTGGCCAAAGTAGTCTCAACATGAGTTGGAACAATCACTTGTCTTGTATTTGACTGTATAATGTTTGTTCCTCTCGAGCATGATTGTATAATGACCGCTAGGAAAACTTAACTACACTTTACATCACTCAAAATTTAGTTAGATGTAATGTTTTCTTTTCATTTAACCATGTTAAGAAATAATGTAGGATTATAAGTACTTCCCTCTTAGTGCTGAGATTTGAGTTTTAGATGGAAAAGAATGTCGCATTTAGAACATGCACTTATTTCATATGAATAATGTTCTTATATGAATGGTAATGTTTTTCTCCATCAGATATGGATCTAGTCTTCATGTGATGTATTACATAATCATTATGTATTTTATCTATATGAAGCCTAGAACAGAGTAAACAGATCATTGCAGAGTAGTCTCATCTATATGTTTGTCATGGATGTTGTTTTGCCATCTTGTGTTCCAGAAAATAAGATGAAAGAGTAAACCAATTAAAACAAAGGAAACAAATAGCAGTTTTCCCCACTAGATCATGACCACGAAATAGGCACAGAAGCATTAAAGTTTGCATATCAAGGTTATGACAATTTATCTGCGCACCTTGAGAGAGAGAGAGAGAGAGGGAGGGAGGGAGGGGGGGGGGGGGGAGGGAGGGAGGGAGGGCGTTTTGGATATTCAAGATTTATTCCTTCAGGTTTGGTGTGCTTGCTTTGCTCATTTTTCCATCAGCTGGGTGATAAACTCAGTTCTTTTAACTTGTCATACATAAATGCATCGATACTGTTTTTTAGTCCAGGAATGCCAATAACTTAGCTGCAGAAACTGAGCTATCAATAAACATGCGTTTCTATATAGTATTACACTGAATTTGAGATCCATGGTCAATTTAATTGGAACTTGGCTACGTATGGTTGACTGGATCATGTTTGGCTTGATATGCACTGTCTGCCTTTTTTGGAACCAGTGATTAGTTATTCTTGGACTTCTGCTATTCCAATGTGTGCTTTCAGTTTTTGTAATTTCTTGTCCCTAACTGTTAGCATCACTTTAGGTATTATGAGATGTCCAGGAAGGATATAAAGACACGCTGTCCAGTTTGCTGTGGTCGCTGCAATTGTAAACAATGCGTCCTTGGTCAAAACAAGGGTGCTATGTGTAAGGTGATTTTTTATATTTAATCAAACTGCATCCGAGCAAATTCAACAATGCTATTTTTCTGACGGTGTTTTTCTTGGTGTTTGCTTATTGATCTCCAGGAATCACCAAGTGACCAAGGGAACATACTCAGGATAAAAATTTCCAATCATCAATTTTCCAAGCTGTTGCCAGTAAGACTTAACCAGGAACAGCTTGATGAATTGGAGTTAGAAGCTAAAATACAAGGTTTGATTGTGCGTATTTTGTGTTTGGAGCGCCAGTGGTTCTTGTTTGATTTATTTTCTACTCTTTATAGGGACGAAAATATCTAATGTACGTGTCCAAGTTGCTGAAAATGGCCAGAGTGAGTCACTCCACTGGTAAGCTCTAATCCTTGCTGTCGCTATCAGTTGAATATGAGTTGGTAGCATGCTTCCTCACTTTCAGTTCTCTTACCTTCGTATTGTAGCATATAATTATGCTGATCCTGACATTGTTGTACCATTTTTGTCCCTTCATGTACTTGCGTTGCACATGACATAGTTGTACTTGAATGAAGCCATCCTTTTACATTTGCCTGTTAAGCATTGTAGATGAGTTATGGAATACTCAATGGCCTTTTTGCATTGAAGCGTCTTAGAGAGACATCTATGCATTTTTGGATTATCCAGTATGCCTTTTGTAGCAGATATTGCTGTTTTCATGTATTTGTTAAATCTTTTTTTTTTTAACCAATATATGTGTTAATTGAACTTTAATACTGTTGCAACTTCCTATATACAAGAGATCTTATCAAGTGCTATTTTGAAAGCAGCAATAACTGTAAGCTCCATGCGCGCCAATTCTTGAGAAGCTGTCCAACATGCCCATTCAAGTTGTGCCTAAGTTGCTGTCATAAGATACGTGAAGGAAATATGTTGGAAAGCACTCCTGAAGAAAAATTTGCAAATAGGTTGCTTCAACAAGAGTCTGTCCATGAGGATGGCAGTATCACTTGCCCATCAATTGAGTTGGGTGGCTGCGGTGACGCTATGTTGAACTTGATATATGCGTCCCCATCTAGCCAGTCTGAAGAAGTCAGTTCAGGAGATGAGCTAGATGCTCCAGGTAATCACTCTGGAGTCCATCGCTCTCCAGCACCGGAAAGTAATGGAAGATTGTCCTCTGCACAGGAGGAAAGTATGTCCACATAATCTTCGGAGATGTACTCCCTGCTTGCAGAAATCTTTGTGGTGGGAATGTCGTAATTGCTAAAGTGGATATGTTCATACCGAAGCCTGAAAAGGTGGATACTGTGTCAGAATCTGGTAGAGGGTAGACTGCCTGTTTTTAGTTTTGGTTATGGCCAATATGGCCATTGATTTTAGGTCTCTGACTTTGGGGATATTCTGGAGTAATTCTTCCGTGTTGTTCTTCTTTGGTCAGGAAGTCATTATGTTGGTCGGACTCCGTTGTACATATGACTTCATTTATCGTTACTGATAGCTGATGGAATTTAGCCGTCTGTGCGGTAGTGAGTATTAACTATTCGTTCTCGTTATGTGAGGTTATGTATCATGTATGTTTTGCCATGCATGCAAGGGTAGGTAGGTAGAAGTGACATTGCAATGTTCCATTCATACATTTTATGTGCAGTAGCGTGCCTCCGCTATCGAAGAACCTGGCGCAATCGGCGCTCATCGATGGCGCGGGATGAAGCATAGTCGGTGGGCCTGCTTCGCCCAATTGCCATCCGTGAGGAGGTCGCCGAAAGGATCAGCCGAGTTGCTAGAATGGGGCGTGGGCCGGACGAGGTGATTGCTAGGATCTATTTAGAGAAGGTGAGTCCTACAAGCCCGTTGTTCTTCGCAGTTGACTAGAGCTAGAGCAAAAACACTCCGGCGGTCCCCTCCCAACCTTGTAATTTTTCTCACTATCACGTTCAGGACTAACTAGTGTGACCACGGTTCCTGATTTCAATGGACCATGCAGCAGCCGACGACACGATAAAACAAACACAAGAAAATAATAAATAGTTTAGGACGCTGCGGTGATCGATGGCCCCCTGGTCGGTCCCGATTACCGAACCCTACAAGCTTTTCGGTCACCGCACTGGCGTGGGAAGTTCGGAGAACGAAGCGGGGCAGAACGCAACAGGCGAGAACAGGACGCGCGCAGGAATCCATGGCCCCTCTTCCTCCAGCCACCACGAACAGCAAGCAGGAGAGAAGCCGCTGGCCGCCCCCGAGATGACGCTAGAGGACACACAGACTCCGACGCAGCGCTACCTAACGAAACACGTGAACTGTTATCTTTTGCGGGCGCGAGATTCCAAATAAAGCTCATTGTCTCGTCTCCAGTCTCTCCAGCCCGTTGTTGTTCGGCCTGGCCAGGTTTTGGAAAAATGGAAACACCTCTCTCTAACAATATGCATCGACCTGGAGTTCAGTTCAGTTCTTCAAAACGCACCGAGATCAGACCAGGGAATGTTAATAGATAGATAGCCACCACATCATCTTCCTCTCGCAGCTACCCAGCAAAAGAGAGTCGCATCCACATCCATGTCATCACATACCTGCTAATCCTGCTAATCACTCACCACTGTGCAAAATACAAAATTAAGAAGCTACCAACCAACTCTCCTACAAGATACCGTATCAACAAAGATTTATCATCGTCGCCCTCGATCGATTTTTTACAAGAACGACAACGGATCCCATCTGCCGACCATCAAACAGAGCACGAGGCCGAGGAAGGCAGCGGTGAACACCGGCGGCGTGGCGGCGGCGGCAACGACGGCCGAGCTCGCCGTGCTGCTGTGCTCGAACTGCAGCGAGTCGACGGCGAGCGGCATGTTCTCCTGGTCCGGGCTGCACCGCGGCGCCGGGCCGCCGGTCTTGCCGGAGCCGGAGCCGGACTCGGTGGGGTGCGCGGCGTAGAGCATGGCGCGCAGCACGGCGGAGACGGTGGGGATGAAGGCCGTCTTGTTCTTGGCCAGCAGCCACGTCAGGCCCATCAGCTGGCAGTCCCGGCCCAGCATCCGCCGCGCGCGGTCGCCGCCGGAGACCTCGCGGCTCACGTTCCCCTTCAGCTGCAAACAACAAACACAGACCGCGGGTCAGTTCAGGCTTCAGAAACCAATGCAGCGGCGTTCTTGCAGTGCATATGTTGGTAGACTCCACTCTTTGTTGCATCTGGCTCTCTCAACCTACCTCAGTAAATGCTACCCATGCACAACTACCGCATCGGCAGATCGTAGCTTCGTGCCCATGCACGAGCACACATTCTACTATCGAGGATGCACCCCTAGTTTCTGCCAGTTATTACAGCGGTGCAAGCAGCACAAAGTGTTCGTGATAATTGAGGCTACCAAATTAATGCGTGGTTGACATCGACAGCATGACAGCACAGTAAAAATGTGTTATCGGCTGATGATTAAGATGCCAACTCAGATGGAAGCCACGCAGGTTGACGACAAGCTCTGCTCGATTGTCCACAGCTTGCATCGTAATAGCAAAACCGGAACGTGGTGGTTAGCCAACTAGAGCATTTCATAATTGGGAAGGCATTAAAGTATGTGCTTCAAGCCTTGCTGTCCGATATGAGTGAAGTGCGCCTACACTTCCAAAATGTCTCGCTGTCCTGATACCAGTGCAGTGTGTGTGTGTGTGTGTGTGGCTTCACTTCCAACACTGTGTGGTCCTATAATTAACTGGCAATGTTGAATAACACTAGCTAATGGGGATCGCCATTTCGCACGGTGCTTTCAGAAAAGGCGGCATGGGTATCATCAAGTGGGAAATGATTGTGGTGATCAGCTCAAGAACGAGCAGCAGTACATTTGAGCTTTGGAAACAATGATATGGTTAGAAAGGAGCTTTGTGGGAAAGGGGATCTCCGGGACGCTATGAAAAAATGGCCTCTTTGGCCAACCCCAAAAAAAAGGAGAAGCAAAAGAAAGAGGGAAAAAGGCATCGATCATAGCGCCGCACAGAGGCTGCTAAACGCGAGTCAGTTTTTGGATGGACGACGCAATCAACAGAACATGTCGTACGTCTTTACGGCACAAAGTAAGAACACAAGGCGATTCACCGAAAAAAAAACGGACCATGAATCCAAGAACGAGAGATACTGCATATGTGAAAGATTTGGGCGCAATGCGGAAAAAAGAAGAGGGACAAGAAGAAAAGGCGAAGCAGAACCAAAGCAATGTCACTAGCGCAGAACAAAAGTGCAAGCACGAGAGAGGAAATAAAGGATGTCACCTTTTGCAGTGACTGGACGCATCGCGAGCAGCCGGCGTAGGACGCGTTGCGGCAGCTCTTCTCGAGGTCCCTGACCGCGGCGGTGGGCGTGGCGTTCTTGGCTGCTCCACCTCCGATGGCGAACGCGGCGGGGCAGCGCAGCGAGCCGATCTGGTGGAGCCGGATGCCGCAGAAGCAGAGCACGGTGTCGCACGTGGCGTTGGGCCGCGGCAGGGCCACCCCGCGCCGCTCCAGGGCCGAGCCCAGCGCGTCGACGCACCGCTGGTTGTCGTACGGCACCATGGGCCCGTCGTCCCCGCCGCCTGGGCCCAGAAGGCCCGCCTCCTCGCCGGCCTGCTGCGACGGCGACGGCGCTGGGGGCACGGACAGCGCCGTGCGCGCGTGCGCCGCGAAGAGCCAGGCCGCGAGCACCGGGCAGCACCGGCCGCGGTCCAGAGAGCCCGGCCCGCCGCCGGCGCCGCAGGCCGCGGCCACGCCACCGAAGAGCTCCGCGGAGAGGTCCAGGTGGCAGGGAGGGGTGGAGGAGGACGGCGCGGAGGCGTTGAACGGCGACTGCGCCTGCGAGAGCGGGAACGACGCCGACGGCACGTCGGTGGCGCGGGACGCGGCGACCAGAGCGAGGAGGAGCGCGGCGGCGAGGGGCGCCGACATTGCGGCCGGCGAGGTGGGTGGTGGTGGCCGAGACGGAGGAGAGAGATGAGAAGTGTGTGGGTTTATGTGGGCAAATGATGTCTTTTATATAAGCCATGGCGAAAGGATGTCTGTTTGGTTTCTCGTTTCAGGGGTTCTTGCCTTCTTGGGGTTGGGAATGATTGATATGTAAAATACTGAGTATCTAAATGAAACTCTGCACTGCTACTGCTAGCAGGAATTGTGTATACTGAGTGCACACGTATTGTTGTATACGCATGTCCATTCTTTTGCAATCAGTGACACTAATGTTGCAACTACAAAACAATTTGCTTCAGTTAATACCAAATGATTTATCAAGTTTCCTTTTTTATTTTTCCTTTTTTTGCGAGTCCTGTTTTTTAATATACAGTGAAAAATATGAAGCCTTAATTTTATGAAAGTCCTTAACTTTCTTATTCTTTTTTTTATGAAAATAAATTTACATTTCCCTCTTTCGGTGACTTTCCACGACAAAATAATGATTAGAGGCTAGCTTACGCCTGTGATGGACTTGAGATTGGGGTTTTGATTGGTCACTTGTGGTACCACCGTTACTGCTCGAGCTGTTCTTTATGTGCCATGATGATCGGAAGCTACAGTTTGGGTCAAGATCGAACCCACAAGGGGAGGAGTGATATGCTGAACCGCAAGGTAGGGAGCAGCGATCCCAGGTAGTACAATGATTTGTATCCACGACCATAAACAATTGCGAAATGGGTCTCACACAGTCACACTGTCGGAAAATGAAACTGACAAGAATGTTATCTTTTACATCGATGTTCGACGAGGCCGCTGTTAAGCTCGAACTGCATTATTTTATTACACGGGTATCTTTTTCTAATGAAATTTGTACACTGAAACAGCATTTTTGTTTGTTTGTGTGAGGCTTTAGAGCATAAGCCGGGAATCATGGGGTCAAGCACGCATGATGATGATGGAGTATAGGCTATTTCCGGTTCCCTGTTGCTGCAGTAGCAGTGAGCGATGATCCTTGCCATTCTTATCGGTCAAACTGCAAAAGATGACATACTATACTACATTTGATCAGAGTTTACTTAACAAACACACTTTGAAGTTAGTTTACGGTAACCAAGGTCTCAAAAAGGTTAAGTTTCAGCCAACAAAAGCCGGAAAGTAACAGGATTCAAAGTAACAGTGAAAAGATACGCAGGCAGAGTAGGTCACAAGGTCACAGTTTGAGACAGGGAAGGAGAACCTTTTCCGGGTGGGCCCCCGGTCTCCCGTACCAACCCCCTTCACGTGAACGGATGCTGCAGACGCTGGAACGAGGGAGTACACAGCAGCAACCTTGTCTGGTCGCGCGAATGAACGGGTCAATCATCACGGGCTTACCCTGCTGTATTTTGCTTTTTGTTAATCTGGCAAGATGGTGCAGTGTCCATTTGTGTAAACGGGAAACGGTGGAATTTCGGTAGGAATCCTCCAAAATTCGAGAACTTGATGACTCGATTGGTTGCCTTGCACCTTGTTATATTGGGTGTGTTACTTTTCACCCCTCTGATTTTTAGATCTATCATATCGAATATTATGATACTAATTAGAAGTATTATATATAGATTACTGATAAAACCCAGTCTATAATCTTCCCTTTAAATGACGAGACAAATCTATTAAGACTAATTAGGTCATAATTAGATAATGTGATGCTACAGTAAATATCTCTTTATAATGACTTAATTAAGCTTAATGAATTTATCATACTAATGTGCATTTAACTCTGTAATTAGTTTTATATTTAATATATATTTAATAGTTATATATAACATTTTAATAATTAATGTAACCCTACTAAAATTTACACCCAAGAAACGAACACACCCATTCTCCTCCGCCAAGCTCGAGGCAATTGCTTGCTCTGCATTGGGCTGCGCCTACTTGTTGTCCGCATGCCTGCGCAGTTTTCTGATGACTGAGAGTGAGAGAGAGGCATGCGCGCGCACACACACAGCAGCGAAAGCGAAATATGCAGAGATCAATATGCATCACGAATCAAGGTTTTGCACCCATATATGCCTCGCCCTTTTCCCTCCTTGTTTCGCTCGTGTGTTCCTCCCTGCATCAACAAGGTCCAAGAGCCACTTACACATACTCAGTCACACACACATAGTCCAAATTCCAGACAGCTTTCGCGTCTTTTCTCGGAAACGCGAACAAAGCCGACTGCACCGGAGACGGATACGTTTGAACCCAGCTATCTGGTTACTTTGGACTTGCAATTTGCAAACAAGAGTATCAGTAACGTACATTACAGCGTCACCATCATGGGCAGCGCAAATCCTTGTGAGGATTTCCCTCTTTTGAGAGTTGAGTTGGCGCTTTGTAACTTTGCAGCTTCTCTGCTAGACCTTTTGCCCGGGACGCTAGCGAGCAGGGAATATGCATGACATGTCAACTCAACTGTCAAAGACCCTCCTCCCTTTTGTCCTTGATCTTCGTGCAGAAATGCCATTAGGTGCTAAGCCCTACATTTTAAAAAAAATAACGTTACCAGGACACTGCAAATATTCTACTAGTATCTCCTTCATCACAGTCACAGGCTGCACCTGCAAGAAGTCTGCACTCTGCAATATAATGCAAGCATTTTTCAAGGAAAGGAAGGAAAGCCCATGTGTGCCTGTTTGTCAGCTAGTTGTGGTCTGCTCTGTTTAATCCTTACCAAGAGGCTCCAAACACTTGTCTCTAGCGGCAGGGCTGGCACGGGAATGCGCGATGGGCAGGATTACGGAGGTTTGTTGTTTATGCGTGGGGCTGGACGCATGCCCGGGGATGGTGACAAGAGCCGTGCCCTAGATGCTCCGGCTTGCCCAAATTCGATGAGCTTGGACGTGTTCAGTGATACGTAGAGCCGAGGGAGGCGTTTGTTCGGAGCTCACGTGTGTGGTCCATGTAGATATCATTTGCCACGGTTCAGAATTTTTGGATATGATGTGCCACGGACACGGATATACGGAGTAATCTGCTGGTATGTCTCCCCCAGCTACGTCTGCATCCCGTTGCTTTCTCATTTAGTAGTGAGCAAAACATTTAAACTTAACGCGCAGAATGGACGAAGGACACATGGTGTGCCGTAGCGTGGATGGACGGCTCCTAACCTGTTTTGGCCCCATTTGGGACATTGGAATCTCCAAGGGCAGCAGTTCAATTATTGTAAGGATCTGGAAATTTTGTCCCCGGAGCTTGAAAGAGCAATCCAATGCGAAGACCTGAAGTCCGGCATGCAAAACATATGATGTGTGCCTGTGTGGCCACGGGCCCTCGACCAGCAATGAGCATTGTGTGAAAGCCAGGGTCGACTGGACGTGTTATACGCTGGCCTTGATAGCCAAATGGGGCTGGGAATTCCCATCACTTTCAGGTCGGCTGGCCGATGAAGACCCGGATAGGCAGTAGCCAGCATGAGTTGATATCGAAAACGTGCCGCTGTCTCCAACGTGCATACCGGCTTTAGGCTACCTTTTGTGCAGAGGCGCCCCGCTTCACAGGACGGCCCGAAGCACTCTTTCGCCCACGAGAAACCGCGACGGGAAAGGACAATCCCCTCAGCAGTAAGCGCGGGATTTACAGCCTTCCGACCCAATGCTCTAGCAAAGCTGAAGCCCCGACAGACAAACTGGCCGAGATGCCAGTGTACTGGGCTACTGGCCCTGGTTCAAACTGAGTAATATAACCTACTGCACTAGTTCTTTTTTAGTGTTGCCGCTGTCCCGCTGCAAATAAATCACTGATGATAACAACATACCGAGAAAACAGTTAATAGAAACGGCAGCTCATTAATGCACGTGCCACTCAGCCGACTTAATAAACAAAGTAAAGAGTCTATGTAAATTGGCTCATCTGAACACGACCTGAAATACCGACGAAGCTTGACACGAGACATTACCGAAGATCAAAGTTTTCAGTTCCATGTTTCTGTGAAGTCAATTTGTACATTAGACGACACAGCAGCATGCATAAATCTGAAAGCAGGCGTCTCTCCATCCGCGGCGTAGTGCTTGCCTGAATGATTCCTATACTAATGAAGTCTTCGTTCCTATAAAGATAAAAGAGTGGACATGATGGATAAAATGATCCCCAGGATTGGCTCCGCCGAGGGGGTGGGCAAAATTTTCACACTGAAGGTTGTCGAACATGAACCCAGTGCAGCAAGTTGCTTGCAGTGCTAGTTTTCAAAAGGAGGCAGAACATAGTACATATATAAGATTAAAGATTAACTAATGCCATGTTGCTTCGAGTAAGATGTTTTAGATTCCATGGGTCATCATCTTCCACTGCTGCTATACATAATACCTGTTACGGAGAAATGTAGTGCTGATTAGAGATTTCAAAGTGTTGAAGTCCGTATACAAAAATTTCAACTCTTCACACTAAGTCGATAGTAAAAAGTAGTGCAACTGAGGTTGCTAAATAAATCTCTGAATAAACAGTGAATTATATTGTGAAGAACCAGATGGTTCCTTCACCAGCATATTGACCAGTCTAGAAAATGCAACATAACTGATGAAAATGATATCCTCTTTCTAGATCATGTCATCTCCCGCAACACAGAATCACCTTAATTATTATTTTTAAAGACCTAAATTATGTAGAATCATGTAAATAATAGCTTGTGCACCCAAAACTAAGACAAGACAGGCGTAATAAGCTGTGGTGTCGCTACTTACAGCACTTGGTTTCCTAGAATAAAGCCCAGAGCATGCTGCTCACAAGGATTTGATGCACAAGTCTGTTTATTGGTTGCGATAATTGTTCTAATTTATTGCCCCAAAACAGCAAACACTTATAGACAAAAGAAAAGTCAGTAATGAGAATCAATATTACCTGATACTGTTTGCCTATGAGAAAAAGTCAACTGGCTGCTTTATGTCCTTATCTAGTAGTAAAGTCTTCAACGTGTGCATGATATCAAAACCTGGGTCAAGCTTTCGTTGCCATCCCTACAAAAATACCACGTAAGTATTCTTCTGTAAGCACATACAGGTAAAGTTGATCTCAGGCAAGGAATATTAGATTTGTATATATCGAAAAAAGATTACTTATAGCTGGTACTACTATTTATCAGAGTCTATACAGCAAATGTGATGCTCACCAAAAAAAAAATCTTTTAAAAATGTTGTCTCATACATAATGTCATATGAAGTCTGGGTCAACTGAAACATGAAAGAAAATTCCACTAAATCACCAAGTTTCATTACACCTTTTCATCCTATAGGTTTAATTTTATTAATAAGATATCATCAGATCCCTTCCGTTCATATTGTGATAGCTAAGATGAAAAAAGGACAATACTGAGTTTTGCCAATGTGATTTACCTCGAGAACCAAAATGGTTACCATAACTGTACAGATGTTGCCGTCAATGTTAACTTTGTGGCGGCGAACTGTATCAAGCAATTGATGCATGCATTCAACAGGATGAAACACATCCCCCTCAGGCGTTCCCCAGAATGTAAATGTCTTATCCAGCTCCTAAGAGAGATGAAAAAAATGTTATTCATGAAAAGGATTGATAGTACAGTCTGTAGTCTGAACAGCAAGCAAATGAATACGAAATTGCAGAAGACAATTGAAATAAACAAGAAAAAAGCCACAAAAGAGTTCGCATGATAAACCATATGAAGCTAGAGCCTGTGATGATATTGCAGGCATCGGTTTACCAACAATACTTGTATCACTCTAGTAACCAGTAATGTTTTGTGCCGTTAGAGCCCCAGGTAAGACTCTGGAAACTGTTTGTTGTCTAGTATCATTATGTAAATTTTTAAAAATTATTACGGAAATTTGTTAAAAATTAAAAGCTGAGGCACGTAAAGGAGGTGAAAGTGACAGGACCAAGGAAAAGGCAACCGATAAGCGCATGCGAGGAAGATTTCTCTGGTGTTAATTACGCAATCAAATGAACGTTTCATAAAATCATTAGAAATGCGTTATATAGTACTTCCTCCGTTCCATAATATAAACATTCCTAAAACTATTATCTGCATATGACGACATCAAGATGCATCATGAGCACTACCACCATTCTTTTATGACAGATTGACGTCAATGCACAAGAACAGAACTTTGTCTTAACACATGCTTAATGGCTGGTCAAAATGATGCTAGTTGTTTTGAGACACTATATGAAGTAACAATAATAATTGAGTATATGAATATAAATAAGCTTTCCATGTTCTCCTGAAGACTGGTTTGAAACTTTACCTCTGTAAAGGCCACTGGATCTGGACAGTTCTGATTTTTTGACAACTTTAGGGTACAGTCAGCAGCAGTACGGCCATCTCTGGTAGCCACCGCCTTGAAGAACTGTTGTAAGTTATCACGGTCACCTCGTGTGAGCTCAGCAGTCATGCCCACATCAAGAAACACAATATGAGGCTTAGGTCGGAAAAATCTTTTCCTCGAAAGCTTGCTCTCATCTACACGGACAAGAATGTTCCCAGGGTGCATATCCGCATGAATAAAGTTGTCCTCCTGTATAATACAGCAAAATGTTAAGAATTCAAATCCACAATATCTACCACACAAGACCGCACACAAACACAAAATTTCAGGGAAAAAAAAACAATGATCACATACCAGAAGCATCTTCAAGAATGCATATGTCCCAATATGAGCAAGATCTCTTGCCATCCGAGTATTTCCTTTAAGTGCATCCATAAAATTAGAAACACTGTCTCCATTCTCAAATGTCTCAACAAGGACAGATGGATGCACAAGGGGATATAAGGGCTTTGGGAAAGAAACATGTCTCCATCCGCGGAAGTTGTAAATAAAACGACTCAAATGAGCAGCTTCCCTTGAAAGGTCAACTTGAGACATCATGAATACTGCAAACTGACGGACACTCTCATCCAGCCTCAGCCAGCTCAATCCAGGGATGACATTTGAAGCTTTTGCTACAAGATTGATGAGTACAAAGTCTTTCTTGATCGATTCACCAACACCAGGATGCCTCACCTTAACTGCAACATGCTTTCCAGTGCGATTATTTTTAAGTGTAGCCCGATGTATTTGTGCAATGCTCCCAGAAGCTACAGGGTTCTCCTCAAAAGTCTCAAATATTTCAGAAAGCTCACGGCCAAATGCCTTCTCAATGGCAGCCTTGCTGTAAGCGAAGCCATGCGCTGGGGCTGCGCTATGAAGCTTTGCAAGCTCAACACAGAGATCACTAGGAAAAAGATCAGGGCGTGTTGCAGCCCACTGGCCCCACTTAATGAATGCTGGCCCAGCCTTTTCAAGGGTCCGCCGGACAAGGCTAAGCCACCTTCTTCTGAAGGCAACACTGAACCTATCAGCAAATGGAGCTAATGCAGTTGCGGGGAAGAATAAGAACGTCAAATGCACTGCTCTGATAAGCAAAGTGATGCCCTCCCAGATTGACCTGACCATAGATGACAGGAAGTGATGAGTGTCTTGCACCTTTGTGACAATGCCATCCATTGTGGGCATATATTGTGAGTCTGCCATGACAGGCCTTGAAAGTGCCAACTTGCCAAAAACTAGAGCCATGATGCCAGGGACGATATGGAACCTCGTAGCAGACAGGCTAACAGCACATGCTGCTCGGCTCAAGAGTGGAAACCTGGGACCCCTATACGTGTAGGTATGACTGAGCCTCTTCCATGCCAATTGTGCTCTCTGGGTTGTAGATGAATTTTTCACAGCCAGAGAGACGGTGCGATAGCCTCTGGACATCCCAATTCTGCACTTGTGATCATCAGCTCTGCTTTTCCTGACAATGACCTTGTAATGTGAGAACATTCTCGAGAAGACAGCTGGAATCTTCTGCCTTGATGACAAGCCATTGTCCCTCACTGCTGTGTAGTACCCACTGCTGTGTCTTGGCTGGGAAAATTTGGTGGCACGCCTATTTGTTCCTACTGCTAACAACCTGCTCATATAAGAGGAATAGATGTCAAGAAACTGCAAGTTTTCGAGCTTAACTGATACTTCCATAAAGCTAAATATAACAAGGTTAAAAGAAGAAATATGCCTGCAAAATCAATGTGATTCGGTAAATCATTCCACAATAGAAGCAAGATAATTGTCGTTTGTTTTCATTCCTATAAAAATTGGACAAATTCTAGATATTACAACGTGTGTGAAATCATTAATTTAAGCTAAAACTAGATGGCCAACTGATCACAACTGAAGTTTCACCACGGCTTCATATTGGTTTAAGTTAAGTGGGCTGCACGAAAAACAATTTACTGGCATGCACAGATCAAAATGTCACGCTTGCAATGTTTGATTGAGTCAATATAGAAATTTGTGTTCTCACACCTGATCAAAATGTCACGCTTGTAATGTTAATCGAGTCTGCTGACATGAAGAATTCTCTGTTCTGCTTCCATGAATTTACTAAGTTAAGCTAAACCAGAAGTGCAATTGATCAGAACAGTAGCAAAATTTCCGAGTACCACGCCATTGCAACGAATTAATCAGGCGAAACGCAAACTCTGGTCCACCCGGTACTCCGAACTCCGACAAAACGCAGCCGCTCGTTACAAAAAACTAAAACCCAAGACGATCCGCCTTTCCCCCCACGCCTACCACCAGCCTAAGCATGACAGGAAGTCAGGAAGTAAGGCACGCGTCGAGGAACGA
The DNA here is from genome assembly GCA_032690845.1 of Eleusine coracana subsp. coracana. Lineage (NCBI taxonomy): Eukaryota > Viridiplantae > Streptophyta > Magnoliopsida > Poales > Poaceae > Eleusine > Eleusine coracana. The sequence goes on from CM064430.1 coordinate 51,655,113, forward strand.
AGAGAAATCGAGCCGCACGCACCTCTCGCCGATCCCCAGTAGCCGAAGCATCGGGGACGCCTCCTTCTTCTGCTGGTGCTTCCTTCACAGGACCAATCCGCCACAGACCATACAACCCCTTCCGCCCCTTTATCTCCCCCGTCAAACCCCAGAGCGCAACGCCGCGCCGTAGCACGCGAGGGCGCGCGGCCGCCGGCGCGAGAGGGAGCGGGGCCGGACCAGGGAGAGAGAGAGGCGGGGGACTAGGGACCGGCGCGGAGACGAGGAGGCGGCGGCGCGCGGCGGGAGACGAGATGCGTTCGTGTTGTGTCCCTCGCGTCGGCCCGGGTCGGTGGGGCGACTGGCGAGGCTCTGTCTTTTTCTTTTCTATTTTTTCTGTTCCCCTTTTGCGGAGCTGGGCGAGTTCGTTCGAGATATTTCGTTTTCTTTTAGCTTTCTTTCTTGGGCAGGAGGGCATCCACGGGGGTTTATTCCTACGCGCACGACGACGCGGGCCCAGAGCCCAGTGCGTCTCGGTCTCGACGCGCCGACTTGGTGTGCAATGCAAGGTCAGCCTCAGCCGTGACGTCCATATCGGAGACCGGTTTCCCTAAAAAAAATAATAATAAAATCGGAGACCGGTTGTATTGTATTGTATGGGTGGTCGTCAACAAGCGCGTTCCTGCCAAGTTGGAATTGCCATCTCGCGGGTTTGGGTGGCCGAGTTTGGCTACGCGATACAGATGCAATGCAAGTGCTAACTGACAACGGCAGGAGAAAATTTTCGTGATTGTCCCAGTCGGAGACTTTGAAATTTAGCAGTTCAAACATAGTACAAACCTATATAAATGCTGCACCAAATATTGGATAAGTTTGTGAAAATTTTTACAACCTTTCATTTTGTTCACGTGAGGCGCTGCGTAATAAAAGAACAACGGAAAGGAATTGAGTACACCTCACGTGGAGGCGGTGCGGAAAAGATCATTTTTCGGAAAGAAAAAAAAAAGGACTGAGTTATAGCCTAGCGCCCTAGCCTAGCCCAACTCAGTTTTTAGGCCTCCCTATTACGGAAAAAACTGGGCCACCGCTAGCAACTATCAAAGCAGACTGGCCCAGTCCATCAATGTATCTAAGGCCGCTACATATATCAATAAGATGCGGCCCAACTCTTTCAATATCCGGCCCAATATTATATCACCCTCGCCACCGGTAGGACGATGAGACCTTTTTCTTTTAGACCTTGGCCCATTCGGTGAGCTGCTTGACTTGACTCGCTGCTGGGCGTCTCGACGTGATCATTCACGGTACTTTTGAGAAAGGTGCCGATAAACTTTTTTTTTATCAAGGTGTTCATAAACTTAGTGGCACGAATCACGGTACTTTTGATATTTTCTCCATTATTAGAAAGTTTGAGATATACATATGTAGAATTTCTAGCCGGATGTCTGAATTCTCGAGTTGCATGTGTGAAATTCCGAGCAGAAACCTCTGATTTTTGTTTGGAAATTGACTTTGTTTTTTGTTGAAAACCTGAGTGCCTACCCAGCTCCTTCCAACCACAAACTACAGAATCCGCACGTGCCCCATATAGATATATCCAAATGCTGTAATTTTTGAATTTTTCACGTGGACCCCTACTATCAGAGAGGGTTCAGTGCAAGTTCTCCACGTGGCCTGGACCAGCATGGTATGAACGATGCGATGTGTTACCAGAGCTGCTCGGCGGCTGGATTTGCTGAGTCGACATGTAGAGCAGCTGACTGCTCTTCTCCGCAAGCAACATTGCCACCGCATTGGATACACTCATGATTACCTTGTGCTTAGCAGGTCGTCTCTTATCATTGACCACTGATTTCTCCTTTTATAAAACACACCACACTCGTCGTGTAGCGGGGGGGAAAATATCGATTCTTCCGTAGGTCCTATAATATGCCAATCCCTTTCGCTTGTCTGGAACGGAAGGTAAAGGCAGAGGGATCAAATTCAAAAGGCAGGAGCGAAAGCTGATCCCCTGCGCACTACTAGCAGTCTAGCACTACAGCGAGAGATTTTGAAGCGCACACAACACTCTGCTGCTGTCACCTCCCTTTTCTAAGATTCCCACTACTAGGAAAACATTAAGTCTGAGAAGAGGACGTAACAAGCAACATCGTTTGACCATCCGACAGAGAGTGGTACTAGTAGCTGCGTGGCGGCCATGCACGCAGCGCGCGGAAAGAATCAACTTACTGTGTTCCAATCAGACACGTTTTGGCGAAGCTGTCAAGAGTGCGAGCGGTTTGGCCAATGTAGCGTACGTGGTCTCTTTTCAGATGTTCGCAGACATACCGATCGAAAAAGGTGATTTCTGTAGCGTTGTTTCGGATGGATCACACGCGTGCACGCATTGCGCGTGCTACTACAACACTGGGAAACAGTTTTGAGTCGGTCGACGATTCTTTTGTATCGTACCTAAGGCATCGACGAAAAATATCGTACTAGGAAGACGGGAACCCGGGCCTACGATCCAAATGTAGCAGAAGCTCATGTACGCCACCTCGACAGTCATCACTGGTCGGTGGTGGTATCCAATAAAGCAGCTAGTACACAGTCGCGACGTGGTGTCTCATTTAGAGTGGACACACCTGTTGCCTCGTCTGGTGTGCGAGCAGATTAGGCCGGTCGCAAAAAGCGGATGTGGGAGCAGATACGCGCGCGCGCGAATCGGGTGGAGGCGGAAGACAAAAGAGAACTTTTGGTGCCCCGGTCACGAGGCTTAATTTTCCCTGGGTCCGTGGGGATGATCAGGAACGGGGACGTAGCCCGACCGGCCGCTTTCTTGGTCGGCCGGGGGGCTTGGAAACGGGACGCACCAGTGAAGTCGCAGGTCAAAAACGCCACCGCCTGCAGGGTCGGCGCTACGTACTCAGACACGAGACACGCACGCACCCCGGCCGCCGCCCGCGTCTTTGATCTTTCACCGCGCCCGCGCCCAAAGCTTTTACTCCCACGAAAGCGACGCCGTTCGCGTCTGCATGCACCCGCGCGTGCTAATCAATCAAGCCGGAGGCTAATGCTAATCGATGGAGGTCCTCTGCTTAATTGGCTCGCTTTCGGGCCGTGTCTTGGAGCTGGCTGGCGCGTGCGTGCCACTTTTTCACTGGCTACCGGCCTGCCGCGTGCCGTACTACGTCGTGGTCCAGGGTCTCACACCTACGGCCTCCTCCTAGTCTCCTGTGCCCCGGTGATCAGTCTGTGCGGCAGAGCAGAGCCGGCGGCAGAGCGCACAGGTGTCGTCCTGACCTGGTCGAGTCAAACCCGCGCCGGTAGTGTAGGACGGCACGAGTGGTCGGTAAGAGTGTGTACCGGAGAGAAACGCGCGTAGAACGACGACGACCACGCACGCAGTCCTGGCCCCGTCGCGAGCGTGTCATGCTTACAGTAGCATGATGGTTGTTGCGTCGTTCCGTCCTCGTTTCTGCATGGGCGTAGTAAATGCATGCGGTTCCAATAAGTTGCTTGATCACGTCTCCGGCCGGCCGCTTCTCTATCCGTCTCTTCACGTCACGCTGCTAGAGCCCAGACCAGAGGATCAGCGATCGAATCACGTAGTATGCTTTACATGACTGGACGAGAGCAAGCGTTGTGTCCCTGATCCTGATGACCACGCGCCCTGCTGATTCACGCACGCAGGGGGTCAAATCTTCCCACGGATGCATCGCCATCAGGTCAGTAAAAAGGAGAGAAGCGATTCCGTTCCGCCTGCCGCGTCGCAACACCTGTTTACCCTACTAGAACGACGCGCGCGCGAGGTGCCTTAACCTTAGCAGAGGCGGAGTACGGCCACGGAACGGCACCAACGCCCCCGTTCGTTCAATTCGCGGCGAGCCGATGGTCATCCGTGTGTCGACCCGCGGGGGAGTAATAACCCGGGCGGGCGGGCGGTGAAAGTCAATATCGGCCAATGATTGGGGGGCGGGCGACGCGACAGCGACGGCCGCGGAGGTGGCAGCCCACGCGTCCCCGCCGGGGCGCGCCGGACGGCCGCGACGCGACGACCGGGCCGCTCGCCCGGGCAGCCACACCACTGCGCTACGCTACGCGGGGTCGGCCCGTAGTACGTACATACAGAACCGCGACGGAGACCGCGCGTGCACGTATGCATCACCGGCGCCGCCGTGGTCGCACGCGCGCGCCCCGGGTTTGTCCCCCAGCTCGTGAGACAGCAGGGAAGCGGAGATCAAAATATGTTGCTGCTTTGTCCCCGTCCGGCTCGTCCCGTGGGGCGTGTGGCTCTCGCCGTGGACTGCAGCTGCTGTTCCGAGATCCATTTAAAATTTCTACACGTGAGCGACGTGGTGAGAGTGTTCCATCGGTCGACAGGTGGTATATTAGCACTGTACGGCGTACACCTTCATTCGTTCCAACTTTCCGAGCAACCGACCGCGATATGCCATCCACATCGTTTGTTCTCAGACAAGTCAGTCCCGCGCTCTCTCTCTTTGTTCTCCACATGTCAAGTATCACTCTCTTTTGTTCTCAGACAAACGCCCTGTCAATCATCCAATCCAGATTTTTTTTTCCCTCTCTCCATATCAAGGTACCCTTTTTTTTTCTTTTACCCCTAGCTTGACACCTGCCTGAATTATGATCTTATTCTCTCTTCTCACGTTTTGTCCTCTTGTCACAGCTTTTCGTTACCAATTATAACACGGGACAGTACTATAGTGGTAACATTTTGGAGTTACTGCACTCACCATGCACCGATCAATCTATTCGTCATCATCCAAACTAATCCACATTCAAGCGCCCACCCACTAGCTAGCTAGTAGGGTTGCAAAAAAAAAAACACTACAAGCTAATGCTAGCTATACCATTCTTCTTGTGCGGTGCCAATGCTAGCTACCTAGCTCTTATCATATAGTACATATATAAACAACACCCGTACAAGGACGGCGGACCTGGCTGGCCACTCACCTCTTGTTGCTAATGATAGAAAAACGAAGACTTGTGCCCGAGATGTTCCTCGCATTGACGTCAATGCTTGGTTTCCAGAATGGTACTGTGTTGAGAGTCAGAGTAACAAGAGATGTGAGAGAGATAGGCCCATGGTTTTATATACTTATTATTACTGTTTCGAGTGCGTAGTACTATAGTTAAAAACAAATCAACAAATCGCACTTTGATAATTAGCAAGGTTGACATTTGCTGATTTATTGTAATAGCTAGGAAGTCAAAGTTGGTACCATTCACATTTTAATTTTCCTCTCCGTGGCACGGTTCGTGTGGCCGGCTTCATCCATCGTGGATTTGATCAACGAGGAACTCTTGGATGCTAACCTTTAAAGCTCTCGCTTTGTCTATATTTACGTATACATGATTACGTGCATGCAATCGTTAGTTGACTTGTTCCATATAAGTGTAGACACAGTGAGACCTATTAACAAGCGTATATATCGATCAAAGGCCAGTTGGGGTTTGATTGGCGACGCACTTTGGACACACTTGGTCGCAGCGGATTGGCCCGAGTTCATCCAGTAGGCACATGCAAGCTTGTAAGTCATGGCAATGAGTCACGCACGCATTACCTGATGAGTGATGACCATGCCCCACACAAGGCTACATCAAAGATGCAAATATTCTTCTTGATCAGACTTTTAAGTAACATCCATGAACAGAGATATATTTATTATCGCACTTGCAAAGAAAAAAAAATCAAGAGGAGCGCATGCAATAATCAAATAATGTATATTTCATCAACAGTTGAGCGGCAATCATGTAAGCTACACATTGCACACCGATGCGGCTGATCTGTTTTTTCTCATCTGATATAAATAAAAAAAATAATCGCTTATCATGTGACCCATCATCAGTAGTGACCATGACAGTTACTGGTAGCGTCCTTACTATTCTTGTTTTCTCCTCCGTCCTTTTGTTGATTATCTGCTCCAATTTAATATGCGAGCTGCCACACACATCCCCACAATCAACAAATAGGAGGGCGCGCGCTGCGGGAAGAAAGTAAAGAAAAAACAAGCCGAAACGAGACGAATGAAACTGGTAGCATTCTAAGAAAAGCAACCGGGAGCGCGGCCTATTTTTCTTCGCTGGAGACAAGGCCGTGATGCGGGACGAGAGGGACAGATAGCGGCCGTCTAAGCCAATCATGTGAAGCCACCTTTCGCCGTGCTTCACCACGCTGACCCGCCCCGCCCGCAGATCTAGCGAAACGGTAGTTTAAGATGGAAATGGAAGCAACAGCGCCCGAACAGCCCGGCGGCGTCGAGGACCAAGCTTCTAATAGTAAGTACTGAACCGATCATCTCATGAACTGGGTAATAATAAATAAAACAAGGTAGTACAACAATAATCCTGTACAAAAATTGGCCGCCTCTCCGTCGTCCTCATGCTGCTGATGAGAGATCTTAACTTTCCCCTTGGGGATCGGAACGTGATGAATTGTTTCGATGATGGCCCTCCTCCTGGTTCCCACACACGGGCAGAGATGTCGTTACATGTAGTAGTCGCTCACGTCGAGGAGGTCGGACAGCTGCATGTTGAACAGCGCGGCGGCGTCGTTGGTCGTCGAGGCGGAGTTGTTGCTACTCAACCTGCCGGGGGCCACCGGGCTGGACGACGGCGTGGACACGCCGGAGCCGCCGACGTTGTTGTTGTTGGTGTTGCTGCTCGTGACCGTGCTGCTCCACTGCTGCTGCTGCTGCTGCAGGTTCATCGACGCGTCCGACTGCTGTTGCTGTTGCTGCACCATCTGCATCAGCGCCGGCATGTCCAGCAGGCTGTCGACGTAGCTGCTTGTCGTAGCCGGCGGCACCACGCTATGACACGCCCCGGTCGTCGCGTCCTGGAGCTGTTGTTGTAACTGTTGCGCCGCCATCTGCTGCTGCTGCTGCATCGTCGCCGTCGAGTTCGTGTGAACGAGCCCCGGCATTTGGCACGCGGCGGCGCCGGTGGCGATCTGCTGCTGCATGAACTGATGTTGATCAGCACCCTGCGTCGTCGCCGGCGCCACCACCTGCTGCTGCTGCGCTGCCATGGCGGCCTCCGACGCCTGCTGCGTCATCTGCGCCTGATGAAGCAGCCACGGCAGCAGCTGGTGGTGGTGGTCGGCGACGAGGGGGGCGCCGGAGAGCAGGGTGGAGGCGAGGCGGAGGAGGTCCGGGTAGTTGGCGAGCGGCTCGAGGGCGCGGAGCGTGTCGAGGTCGGCCTGCGTGGGGTAGTAAGAAGGGGCCGCCGAAGCAGCGGCGGCGGCGGGCTTGAGGAGGGAGGAGAGGTCGAGGAGGTCGAGGCGTGGCGCATGGGTGACGGGGTCGATGCCCATGCGGAGCAGGCGCTTGCGGATGTGCGTGTTCCAGTAGTTCTTGATCTCGTTGTCCGTCCGGCCGGGCAGCCGCGCCGCGATCGCTGACCACCTGCCAAATAAACCCGGTCAGTCAATCATACCGTCAGAGGGGGGAACCGTACCGTACTGATGACAGCCGGCCAGTGATGTATCATTGGTAGGCAACAGGCAGGGGAAGCCTAGCCAGAGCAAAAGGATGCTTGGTGTTCGATCTTACTTGTTGCCGAGGATGCTGTGGAGCTGGATGATGGTCTCCTCCTCCTCGAACGAGAAGCGGCCGCGCTTGATGTCCGGGCGGAGGTAGTTGGTCCACCGCAGCCGGCAGCTCTTCCCGCACCGCGCCAGCCCTGTGCCACCGCCAGATTCATCATTATTCGAGGTGAGCGCCATGTATGAGAGCGGTTAAGCAAAGCTATACTAGTTGCTGGCAATCACTAAACGAGATGATCGCGGTCGTGGGGGAGAGGATCGATTCATGGAACGCTTACCGGCATTCTTGGGGAGGGTGCGCCAGTTGCCCTGGCCGTGCTTCTTGATGTAGGCGACGAGCTTCTCGTCCTCCTCCGGCGTCCACGGCCCCTTCTTCAACCCGGCCTTGTCACAGCACGGAGCGCGCCCCATCTACCGGTACCGGGTGGATTGATTGATCGATCACACACACAGTGCCCGAGACGGATCGATGCTATAGCTGTGGAAAGGCAAGGCAGGAAAAGGCCCGGTTTGTCCCCACAGCTACAGCTAGTAGTACAACAGAGTAGGAAGGAGTAGAGTACTCGATGGCAGCGCCGTGTGAACTGATGAGCCCGAGGTGAGGAACAAAGACAGGAGATCGAGGAAGAGGTGGGGGCGGGGCGTGGGGTTTATAAAGCGCGACGGGGTGAAGGCGAGCGGCCAAGTCAACAGGATTCGGTGCCGGCCTTTGTGCCCCGCGCCTGCGACGTGGCTGCGAGCACGGGACCGGGAAAGAGGAGAAGAGAACAAGGGCAGAGCGCGTCAGCGTCGGATCTTTTTTTTTTCTTCTACTGCTAGCGTGATGATACTCTGGTCGAATACCACAAGTGACAGTTTCACCAAGGACGGTACCGTGGTGGCCTATCTGATTGGTATGTCGGCCTGTTCGAATTGTGGGAATTCTCCTTGTGACTACGGGGATTGACTTGACCATGCAGTACCTTTTTATTAACAAGTCATTTGTTACTTAATTGATACAAAATACTTCACAACTAGAAATCATTACTTAGAAATTCCGAGACATATGTCTAGACGAGTTGTTGTGGTAACAGAAAAAAAAAAACTCAAAAAAGGCATAGAATATGCTAGCTTTCAAGAAATATTGAGACGTTGGGAAATATATTAAAGTGGTTCAAGGTGAAGTCTTGGTCAATTTCAATTATTGAATTATGGTACCTTGTGATCGGTTTTTAAGATTTGCGCTTTCTTTCTTCTTTGCTGAGATTCGATGTTAGGGTTAAGTTAGATTCCAAGGGAGTTTTGTTAGCCACCGCCCCTCCTAGAGGGAGGGATGGTTGAATGTCACTGAGTTGACAATGGTGGAAGGTAAAGGCAACAGTAGTGGTGCTCCTGAGAGAAAAGATGCAACTGACTAAAAATTACGCCACAACAATGAAGTCTCTGGACCCAGCTGCTTCCATTTAGTTCCCTGCAGCGACGCAGCCGCCGGCCACAGCAGCACCGTACCCTTCCTTCTTGGCCGCCACCGGCGCCGCACAAGCCTCGTCGCGGCGCGAATGAATGCGTGGCCTGCGAAAAGCGCGCGCGCGCGGTCGTCGCCGTTTCTGATCAGAACGCCGCTGCCCGACCCTGCGACGAGAGAGATCGGTCGATCTAGATTTACCAACACGCGTCCACTGAGAAACGATTACACACATTTCCCTCGTGTGTCTCTCCCCGAAAAAACAGGAACAACTTTTCGAAGGAGATTTCGCGATCGGGTAAAAGTTGCCGTGATCTAGCCGTTGTCGTGTGTGCCGATCGGCGTTACGTTGCATTGCCCTCGTGACTGCCAAGTGTGAATGTGTGTGTACAGGTGTGCCACCTTGCTGATGCTGGCGTTCGCACCTATACGGGGCGCTATCTCTCAAGTCTCAACACGGATATGGATGCAAAGGTTGGGGGTGGCCGAGCGGCTCGTGTGCGTGCGTGTCTCTCGGCGAGCAGCAGGGCCAGGTCGGTTCTTCTCTGGGATAACATTTGTTAGTTAAAAGCGGAAAACAAATGTCAAAAGTTTGCCCCGTTAAAAGCTGAGGCGCGTAAAGGAGGTGAAAGCGACAGGACCAAAGGAAAAGGGCCGCACCCGATAAGCGCAAGAGAGGAAGACTTCATTTGCTGCTGCTAGTGTTATTAATTATGCAATTGAACGAACGTTTCATAAGAATCATTACAAGTGTGCTGTACGTACTATTCATCTTAGTACAATATATGCATGTTTTCCATAAGTAATCAGAAGTAAAATAGCCCCCCTTCATATATCATGCACAAAATTAAAACTGGAAATGAATTAAACTCTCGTGGTTAGCCCCAGCATCAAGCCCGTTGGCAGTATGAACGGGGAATTAGAGTTTTCGGATTTTGTACGGGTATATATTATACTGTTTCTAGTAAAACTTCGTACGGATTAATTGCCGCGACCGTATGAACCGCCCTCGGCCGCATGCATGTACTCTTGATAAGCTCTGTATTTTTATAGCGACGCGTGTCCCGGGCCCCCTAGCCTCCAGTGTCCATGTCAGTTGACTTCGGGACAAAGATCGCAATAATTGCTGGACACAAGGCATGCCTACTTGTACATGACAGTACATGCGGCGGACTTCAATACTAACTTGATCAAGGTTTTGACCACCCAACACACCCGGCGCACGAAATCGAGCTACACAGGGGTGCGACGACTAGGACACATTAGCACTTTTCTGTTAAACTAACATCACAAATTACTCCATCTAGCTAGTTGATTAGTTTGCACATTTTAATCCACCAAATGATGCCGATATCATTTTGAAGACGTTCGAGAAGGATCTTCTAGTTAATTTATGAATATCGTCAGCTATTTCAAGTTGTAAATTACTTGACCTTATATGGTATTTCGAATAATAACAAAAACATGTTACACAGCGAAAGTTGTGTAAGGCTGTAATACTAAATTCTGTGTATGTACTTTTTATTTTCTCGTATCCTGACATTGGTGCTCATAATTAATCGGTCTAATACTAAATATTAACCAGGGATTTCTTCACCAACGGCCTCCTCAACCTAGACAGACAAATAAGGTTAAGTTTACATCTGAATTTGGGCTGTGGTGTGAATGTGCGTCTATATATACTGCTGCTATTTAAAGAAAAACTGTGTCCCTGAAACAGGAGGATACGGAAGATGAAAAGGCTACAAAGAGTGTAGCTCAAGAATCAATTTATGATGTAGGGAAGAGGGAGACAGCGCGACGAAGATCTCATCCACTCTATCAAACGCGCAACTAATTGGAACAGTCCAACCATTTCCAATGGTTGTAACAGCAGGGTGTTGGACAAATTGTAACATGCATGCTACTCGTTATAATAACCAGCAAACAGAGAACGAACTACCAGTCACTTCCTAATCGAGCTTAGCACAGCACTAAGCACCGGTCTTAGTTTAATAATGGAGCAAGTGGATGCCAAGTCCAAATTAGGCAACACAAGTTTGCTCCACTAACGGTACGGATTTACACGATTTTCCATGGACACTTTGGGAGTTATATTTCCATATATACATTGCAAACATCATCTTATGAAAACAACCTTGCATCTAATTTTAACTGTTCCTCTTTAGACTAGTCTTCAGCCTCGTCGTTTCTCAAAAGCTAATTAATCAAGGAGCAGATTGCATTTGCATGTGATGAAATAGTACCTAGCTCTCACCACTGTTTAAGTGGTCGAAATAGACCTCGAAATGATAAATTCTACGCAAGCCAGGGTTTCTTGGTAACAAACAAAAACTTTGCACCACACACATTATTACATTCTAGAGATAATAAGAAAAAGATCAACATCCAATAAATTTCTGTGGCATTTCGTTCAAAACAAAAATCACTGTGGCAGAAACCTGTTCATCGTACCTGCCAATTAAAGCATGATAGCACGAGAGTACAATAAAAGAGATCAATCAGGAAAAGGAACGGGATATTCTACCAGATTGAACCTCAGAGCACACTAAAATTCTTAACTAACAACATCTCATATATGACAATAGTTTTATATTTTAAATGTGACAAAACTTTCTGAATCTTACGTTGCAAGTTTTTACTCTTGCTGTTCTCAATCGTACGTGCCGATCCAACAAATTCGGAGGAAATTTAGCAGCAAGCAGCTGATTAGATCTGCAGACGTGATATGACAGTGCCCCCCATGCGCGCGCTGCTGCACACGTGTTAAAGCTCCAGCGCGCAATGCGTGCAGGTGCATCCAACCTGAAGCTAGCTACCGCATATTCTTACAATCTTACTGATCAAGCACTCGTATTACTTATTTTAATCCTGCCCATTTCCGGTTCCTTTTTAAAAAAATCCCTGCCCGTACACGACGGCATCTAAAATACTGCAATTTTAAATTCATTTCTAAGGTCCAGCGAGATCACGCATGTTCCCTACTCTCCTGTAACTTCCAGTAATCACTGGTCGTATTGTCTCCTTTAAAAAAAAAAGCACTGGTCGTATTTTCAATAATAACACACCGGTTGTTTCTCAAAAAAAAAAAAAAAAAAACCCTCCGGTCATACCACTACGTATGGAACTCTATATATGGATACATACAGATACACTGGTTCATACTAGTGGTTAGTCATCAATTAATTACTAGGTTTAGAAGCCTTAGAATTTGATATGTTAATTTCAACATCACACACAAGATAAACCGGCTGTTGATTAATTTGAAAGTAAACTTTTAAATAATACCCCCGATGTCTCTCGCCATGGAGACACTGGCCATCTTCCAAGCACTAATACTCAATTAGCAGCTCAAATTAAGTATAGTTTCGTCAAGACTGCACGATTTGTTACCCGATTAGGGCCCTAACGTGGCGCGTCAGTATCAATCTCCGGTGTAATCCTTGCCCAGAATTAGTATCGACCGGTACTTAATATATTTGAGTATATGCGTATGCTTGCATCGGCGGTTTGACCCCGGCCTTCGCATTATATTGCGTACGCGGGCAGCGATATAGTGAGAGGAGAGCGCAGCGAGCCGAGACGCGACGCGAGAGTTGTTACGAATAACGCGACATACACACGCACGACGAGCCTTACGTGTCCGCGGCTGAGCAATAAACTAGCATTGGCGAGCTCAGCATACACCCTGATCCGTGCGTTTCCGAGTTGTTAATAATCCCCGTGGCTGGGCGGTTCGCGAAGATCTCCGATCCGGTGAGGTCACCGGTCGCGCCTGCTTCATCCAAACGTTGACGTTTATCGTATTCAAATCCTGTGCTCTTCCGTTTAAATTTAGTTTTTACTTGAATCGTTTCTTTATTGAGGGCAAAAGTACCTGGAGTGATTTGAAAATTGGGGGCGTGCGTGACTGGTCCAGTCAAGGTGCTGCTGTGTGCAGTGTGTCCCGAGGAGATCGTCCTTTTTAGATACTGTATAATAATGTATAGTGTAGTTTATACGAGGGGGGCAAGCAATGAACTCTGACCTTGCTGTAATTTGACACTTGGAACGTCTGTCCTTTGGGGGTTAGCGTATAACACCTGTATGTATATGATCATATATGGATCAGAACCGCCCCACAAAATAGGGAATGAAGTCACATGCAATGGAGAGGACGACTGGATGAGATGGCGAGAGGTAAAATGCTAAACAAGTACACACGAGGTAGCCATCATATTCCGTCTTTACTCTTTATGGCATACGTAGCTTATTACTAATCAATATTCTACACCTCTCTCCGACCTTTGCTAGAACGTTCATCAAGACATGATTGGGTTTTGTTAAAGCTAATATATATATATAGCTGTGGTGATCTCTAGCTAATTCATTCTTTTTAATTAATATGTTGTGTGTGATCACTTATAATTATCGTTCTTTTATATGTATGCTTCGGTATATCCAACGGATCATATAGGATCATGTGGTTAGAAAACAAACGCTTGCGCCTTCCCGTCGATCGAGCTATATGTGTACCGTCGATCGATGAGGTGTCCGGTTAGCAGCAACAAACTTTGAATCAACCATACAACTGTTCTTTGCTTGCGTTCCCGGTTGCATCACTACTGTCTACTAACCCTAAAAAACAATGCCCAGATGTGGAGCCGGGATAAGGCGTCTGTGGTTGAGTGCGGTTGTGACCTGGACTGGACAGGATCCCTCCATGCGATACCCGTAGTTAGCAGGGAGTAGATGGCGGGAAACCATTATACTTTTGCCTCGTCAGCTCATGCATGGCCCATGCATACGCGAGGGCACGTACTTGCTCCGATCCCGCCATTTGTTTATGTTCGTGTGGCTCGAAATGGTAAGGCGAGCGTATATGTTATATATGCGGCATTATTTGATTGACATCTCTGGGTCAGGGAATAGTTGTTGGCGCGAACAGCACACTTGATTCCTCCTCCATGCTCGATCCTGCCGCCGGCGGCCACAGAAGCTTCAAGAGCTCGATCTGGGTGACAAAAAGAATGGAGAAATGGTCTTTTCTTTGGGATTGAAAATAATAGTTAAGGCAGAAAAAGCAGCGTCTTTGTGATTTGGTATTATATATTCAGCCTTTTGACATCTGTTTTCAGATGTTCAAACATCAGCATACCCCTGTCGTGCACGGTGGAAAAGATCAAATCTTGCTAGAGTACTTCAGCTATCCCATCGCATCTCAGTTCACACTGCTAGTTTTGTGTTGCTATAATTGAAGTATGTCCTTTCAATCATTAATTAAAAGACAACCTCACTTGAAAAACTAGGATGGATTGTATTTTAGCACAAAAAAAATCTAGAGTTTGTTAGTTTCTTGGGGACGAATGCAAACTGTGTCCACCGTTCCATGCGTTTTTGCAGTTGTATGAAACTCTAAATCCCATCCATTGGTCCACCTGTACATAAAGGACATGTGATTTCCGTTCGTCAGGCAGGCACGGTGTGCCGGAATCATTGACTCGGAACAACACATGGTCCATATCTGAGATAACAAGCGACAGGTACCCGGCAGCGTCTCAGATCAAGAAACTCCCCAATCTCCACGAAGTTTTCACCGTGCTTACACAGAAGAATTTATCTTTGCTGATTCCGGGACGTTCAAGTGCGACATTTTTTTATGCCCGACAAAAGTCAGCGTGGATTACAACAAGAAGCGAAGTAGCCAACAAAAGTCGTCTACTGAAAAATTCGTAGAAAGCAGACATGTCGTTAGAGAAACTAATGTTAACCTATATAATCCTTCAGCAGTGAATTTCGTGCCGATTACCAGTTTGTTGGGCTAATCATGCATTCATGCATCGAAGCTGTCAGTTCTGCATTACAAGTTGCAGGTTGTTATCCTGTCAGGGCGCAGCTGTCCTTCCGGCGTCTTTTTCTTCGGTTTGAATTGGTGGCCAAACATCTTTTGCATAGAGCACTGCCGCCAGATTGGTCCAATATTTCTCCTCTTTGCAGGACTCAGATGTGCGTGAACATCATATCACCACGGGAGCAGAGAGCATCAGGGTAACAAAACAGATTCACACATTGTGAAGGCAAAAGGTTCTAGAATTTTGCAAACGATTGGATATAACAAAGACCTACGAGCATTGTGGCTCGCTTGTATTGCTTGTGAATGAAGTTAAAGTATATGAGTACATTACTCCAAGACAACAGTGTATTTTTACCGATGTTAACTTTTTGGTAAGACAATGGAATTATGTCAACTCAACAATGAGCATGCTTTGACCGTAAAAAAAATCAATGAACATACTTGTATTTTATCAATATAACTGAATGTGGGATGGCCAATGAGGTAAAAACGCTTCAAGAAAGCAATATGTTTTGTTGACGTGTGATGCTATGCGGCTATTTGTAATTTGCTGAGATCATTTCAACAAGCTTGTCATGCAGAGCACCGTTGGTCACGAGAACACCACCCGAAGGGTAGATGATTCTGCGTGAAGTTAGGTCAGCTGCAAGATCCAATGGTTTTCCACTCCAGTCACTGATCTGTCAGTTTCAGAGAAATACAAAATCACCACGGTTGTAGTGATAACATAACATGGGTGAATATATGGGGAACAAAATTAACATATCATAGGCTTGTGTTAACAAGCAAGGTACGTACCTGACCCCCGGCTTCCTGCACACAAAGTATCCCAACAGCATGATCCCAAGACTATGTAAACAGTATGAAAAGAAAGGGTCAGTGAACAGTCAAGTCAGCAAGTTGTTTAACTTGTCATGCAGGAAGAGGGAAATTGCAAGCAATAGGGCACCTTGATTTGAGTTGTCGCCCGTGCTCGAAGGACAAAAACTGAAGCTCTCCCAGAGGCCACTGTCAGATACTTGCACAAGCTAGAAAACAACATCAAGAAGAGCACATCATTATAACTCATGCACCGACCAATAGAAATCATGACTTGATTTACGACTGTCATTGTCAACCACAGCAAGATACTTTTCTAAGAAATCCAAAAGTATTATGATATCAGGGTAGTCACAAGAACAGAAAAACGACTTATCATTTTGGATTATATGCTGAAAACTCTATATAACAAGCAAAAAGTCTTAGTATCAACAACTTAAGGATGAGGATTACATATCAGTCAGTACACGGAAAATGCCTTTTGCTCACTATTAGCACTGTATGCTGTAGAAATTTAGACAGTGCTTGAAATGCCTTTGCTCACTCACTAGCATTGCATTTTAGCTGGCCAGAGGGATGATGATAAACATTACGTGTAACCAGTGCATCAGTAATGGAAAGTGCAACAGACCTGCCGCAGAAAACAGGAATGAGAAGAATTTTCTTCTCATCTCTAGGTTCAGATTCGTCCGTTGTTGAACTGAAGAGAACAGATAATGGTATCATATCCCAGGTTTGGCTATCAGGAATGCAATAGCATGCCATGTGCACAACTGTGCAGGCATCAACAAAGCATCTCTTCCAAAAATCCTGTGCTTTATTGAACTGGCCAATCTCACCATACAGGTGCCTAGACCAAGTACCACAGCCTAAATGAGAAACCATCAGAATTCCCCGGCTGTCAGACCCAGTAGCTCTGCCATCTTTCTCGTCCACTGTGATATCATTGGTCCAATTTGGGCATCCCATCACTCCAACAGTTACCTCTCCATTCACCACAAGAGCCAGACCTACCTTAAGAAAAGGTAAACATGCATACGAGAATGAAGGGAAAGAGAAAACAAGCCAGGAGAGGAAAATAATAAAACATAAAACTAATCAACAGTAATATAACAGAATTTGCCCAGTCTATGTTGAAGGGCAACACTACTAAAACAGGTGCCTCATAAAAAATTGCTTGAAACACTCCTAACCTCAATTACGTGAAGGTTGTGTACATTGTTATACATGTTTGGTAACATGTGAGGGACTATCTGGAAATCCTCATGTTACAGACCTCAACAAGATGTCAAGATACAAACTTTGTTATAAGTAAAGAGCAGAGAACAAAGTCTTACATGCTGATTATGGTTTCAGATGCTCTTATGCTATAGATGGTGACTTGAAAGAGGTCTTGAGGCAAACTACAGTATGACGTTAAAACATAAGATCCCCAGGAAAGTGAACATGGCTAATGTAAATGTGGGCACCAAGAAACTCTCAGGAAAACCATGCTTGTGGAATGAGAAGGCGTTGTTAATGTGGAAATATGCTGCTTGTTACTATGGTGTGTCTGCTTGTGTATTTTAAGTAGATCATTTAGAAAGAGCTGGAAGGGCGTATCATTAGTATCTGATCGACAATATGCAATGATGAGCGAATCATACCACATATAGAGCATCATCCCCTCTCAGGAAACCTTTGGTGCCATCAATCGGGTCAAGTACCTTCAAATCACAACATTATCTTTATGACAAATGAAACACATGCAGGTCACATAACATTCTCAAATCTGGTTTAATGATAAATGGCACATGACAACTTATTGCTTACCCAGTAAGTAGCATCGTTTGAATTAAAGGAGACAGCATCCTTGCCTCCTCTATCAATTGCCCTCAACACGTCTTCACGGGTTAACAGTGACTCACTGGTACTCACTTTGTCAGCAACAGCACTAAAAATTGACTCAACAAGTACGTCACCACTGTTATCACCAGCTTCTGATGACCTTAGAGACACTGAGTCCTCTTCCGCCACTAGAGGTATCGATGGGAACAATTGCTGGAGTTCTTTTAATAACAAAATGGTGAAAGACAGCATTAGACAAAGCAATAAATTTGAACTATTTGAAACTTTGATGTGGATTACCCAAACTAACAAGGGCCTGTACTCCGAAATCTGCAATTGTGACAGGACTTTGGTCATTCTTTTCAAGAATACTTCTGCCATCCGAAAACAATGATCTCTTTACCTGTCAAGAAAGGGAAAAGTCTATTTTACTCCCCCGAACAATTCACTTTGTCCAATTTACTCCCTGAACAAAATCTTGGCTCAATTAACTACCTCAAACAATTCAAGTCGGTGCCATTTACTCCCTGCTGTAATTTGTCTTTTTTTGTTTTTCTTTATACAACTTGAATTTCATGCTCAAATTTTGCATTATGAAAGATTATAAAAAAAAAACTCGACCCACGGAGGGTAAGACCACCCCCGAGGCATTGCATTAAGAAGAAGACCTTCTCACGTAGGCCGAGAAAACCCCCGAACCCCTCTCCGTCCCTTACACGAGGGCCACGTGATCCCTGTGAGAGCCGGACCGGCGCTTAGCACCGTTACCCATGACCGGACCGGGCTTTAACCCGTGCTTTGAGATTACGAAGAGGCGAGGGGATTTTTTTAACCTAGGCCATAATTCGTCCCCTCTGGGGATCGAACCTGGGACCTGAGAGGTGCTACTCGAAAGCCCCAACCACTACGTTGAAGGCTCTTTCGCCATTATGAAAGATTATAACTATCACTATGTAAAAAATAGATTTTTCTATTTTTTTCATAAATATTTTGTATATAATTTTAAAGCTCTATAGTTAAGGTATTATTAGATATTATTAAACTATATAACATATGCATAGAATATATTTTATATTTTTTTAATGTAAAGTTCTGTGAAAACCATCATTGTGCAAAATTTCAGCACTAAATTCATATTGTAAAAATAGAAACAAAAAAGACAAATTACAGCAGGGAGTAAATTGCACGAACTTGAATTGTTTGAGGGAGTAAATTGAGTCAAGATGTTGTTCGGGGTGTAAATTGAACAAAGTGAATTGTTCGGGGGAGTAAAATAGACTTTTCTCGTCAAGAAATATAACTGAACAGGGAAAACAGAGGTCATACATTTTACCAATCAAGTGACAGTAAAACATTAACATTTGTTCTATTATAAATGGATGGTTTAACTCATAAAAAACCGCAGTACAGGCTATTGGGTGCTCAGCAAACAGAACAAATTGTGTACAGCTTCCAAACCACTCAGCTCCTTCAATCAGCTATCAGCAGGCTTTACGAAAGCAGTGGGGCATAGAAAAACAAGGTCTCGATAGGAGGATTGTTTATATTTTAGTAGACTGGTCCCTGTGCATTTTGATCTTGATCAAAGCTTTCAGAAGGTTCGAACCCTGAAATATCATATTTCCTGAAGATAACTTTTGCATCGAACATATTTCATGTTTTGTCAGTGCTCTTCACTTTTAAGTCTTTTTCTTTCATGAACAAAAATCATTTCTATGTTTATTTAACATCAGATGATCAAGCTTCACGCAAATTGCTAAAATTTCTGTCCCGGTGCAATGTGGCATTGACCAATAATCCCCCCCCCCCCCCTCGCGATCTGGAACATTTAAATTGTTCCTCACCCACCGTGACACTGAATTCTAAGCACTGGTGCAGTACTGTCAAACATAAGTGATCCAGCCAGAACGAAATTCGTCCCACGCCTGTTTCTAAGAGCACCTACAGTGGTCGATGCTTCAACCAGTTTTTTCCCCACTTTTTTCATGCAGGCATCAGTGCTAACCACTGCAGCCATCGGTGCTTGAGGAAAAAAAACAGGCATAGGTGAAAGTAGAAGCACCGGGTGAATGAAAATTTTCTCTCTCTACTCAGTGTGACATTGTTTGACAATTACATGGGTCCCTCTTTAGAGGCATCGGTGCTAAGGTTGTGGGCAAACAAAAAAACAAGGCATCAGTGCTTCTATGTCTTTGATTTGATGTTTCAAGCACCAATGCACTAGAATTTCATGAAACGATCGAATCAATAGTAGAGGGGACAAGGTCAACTCACGTCGACGCAGAGCCTGCAGGCGCGCTCCACAACGGCGGCGGCCGCGGCGAGCTCGCGGTGGTGGGAGGCGCTCTCAGCCGGGAAGGGAAGACGGTACTCCTCCGCCATCGCCGACATCCCCGCTGCAGCCCTGTCCAAAGTACGAACGCGACTGAGGACAAAATGAGGCGGCGGCGCGGCAATAAATCAAGCACCAAGCGCGCGCGGCGAGCAGGGGATGTGCGGATAGGGACCTGGACGGTGGCAGGCTCACCTTACGGAGAGGCGGACGTGGCGGCGGGGCTGCACGGGGAGAGGCAGCAGGCGGCGGCCGCTGAGGAGGAGGCGGTGCGGCGGGAGCGAGAGGTGGAGGAGCGGCATGGGCGTGTGTGGCGGGAGCGAGGAGGAGGAGAGTGACGCCCAGGCCCAGCGCGGCCCGGCCCTGATACGGCCACGGAATTATACGTAGGTATTGTTTTTTTTAGATTAATTATACGAAGGTATTGGCACAATGGCGCGTATATCTGCGACGAGATACGGAGACCGGATCTTGTACCGCTGTAGTTGGGCCGCCTAGTTGATTGGGCTTGACTGGTCCATCGCTGCTGTGTATCCAGGCCTGCTGATATTCCATCCGTGCACCATCGATCCAACGGCCAGCGTGGCTTTGACCCGGGTCGGTAAAATACCGTCCGGGCGGTCGGGGAATCGAATACCGACCAGAGCGCGCCCTGGCCCCCGCCGGCGCGGCAACTCAGCTCGCCGCCGCCGCCACAGCCCATAGCCCACAGCGGCCGTCGCTAATGTTGTCTTCACCGGAGAGGTGAGCTATGTCCAGGTTGCCTTCCTGATTGCCATCATGCTGACGAGGAAGACGCGACGCGATCGCACAAGCATTAGTTTCGAGTTTCGACACCGGCGCCGGTGGTCATATAACCATGGATGAATGGTTGACCAGTACAGAAATTAAATGGCGCAGTGGATTTAATTCTCGAAAGAAAAGATGAGCCGAATTATCGAAACTGCTACTACCTCGGTGCAGCACTGGAAAGAGTGGTGTGAGAATTTACACACAGGGAAAGGTTCATTAGGCCCACAGTTAGGTTGCCTTTATCCAATGAATGTGAGACTGAATGTACAATCAGAATATCTGATGGCCAATATAACAAAAAAAAAAGTAAAAAAAAAAGGTAATCCTCAATGTGTGAGAGGCTATGCAGCTATTTGGCATTTGCTTGGATCAATTCAACAAGCTTGTCATGCAGAGTACCGTTGGACACAAGAACACCGCCTGAAGGGAAGATGTTCCTGCGCCATGCTTCGTCAGCTGCGAAACCCAACGGTTTCCCTCTCCAGTCACTGGTCTGCCGGATTCAGGAAGTTACAAAATCACCAGGGTTATAATGTTAGCATTGGTCAATCAATGGAACAAAATTAACATTTCAGAGACTCTCGTCTTAATAACAAGCAAGGTGAAAAAGTATCCTTACTTGACCACCGGCTTCCTGCACACAAATTACGCCAACAGCATGATCCCAAGACTGTAAATTTTATGAAGGAAAAGAAAGGATCAATCGAAGAGTTAATAATTAAGTCAGCAAGTTGTTTATTTTGTCATGCTGGACGAGGGAAAATTGCAAGCAACAGGGCACCTTCCGTATAACTGTCGGCCGTGTTCTTAGGACAAAAACTGAAGCTCTCCCAGCCGCTACCGCTAGATACTTGCTCAAACTAGAGATCATCAAGAAGAGAAAATCAATGATAACTCATGCGCACTGATCAGTCGTTAATCATTAATGGATCTAGGTTAGCCATTGTCATATTTATTATGACAGGAGAGCAATATAAGAAAAGAAAAAGTTGGCCAATGCTTGGAATGCTTTTCTTTTTAATTCACTAGTACCACGCGTTACAGAAAATCAGTTGAAGTACCTCTTGCTCACTAATTTACTCATATACTAGTTTCATTTGCAATTGCAAGAGGCAGGAATATAATATCGGAAACGGAAATGCAACCAACCTTCCCCACAGAATAGGCGTGATAAGAACTTTGCTCTCATCTGTAGGGTCATGTTCCTCCTCCGTCGTTGTTCTGAAGAGACGAGATAATGGTATCATATCCCAGGTTTGGCCATCTGAAAGGCAATAGCGTGCCATGTGTACAACCGAACAAGTGTCAACATAGCATCTCTTCCAAGTATCATGTGCTACATCTAATTGGTCCATCTCAGCAAACAAGCGCCTAGACCAAGTGCCACAGCCTACATGAGAGACCATAAGAACCCCACGGCTTTTAGACGTGGTAACAGTGACACTGAGATCTTCCCCGTTGTCTATGTTATCATTGTTCCAATTTGGACATCCCATCACTCCAATAGCTAACTCTCCATTCACCACAAGAGCCAGACCCACCTGAAAATGACAAAAATTATATGTTACAACCAAGCAAACATATACTGAATATTCAGCAGATTACAGACAGTACATCCTGTAAAATACTAAAAAAGCTGTATGGAAAATGACAATAGTATATGATACAACCAGTGTACATATATACATAAGCAAACTGCAAACATATACTTAATATTCAGCAGAACACAGTCCTGATGCATGCTACAACATGATATCAATCCAGAAAAGTAATAAAAAAAGCTGTATGAGAAGGCATTTTTGACAAGATAATATGAGACTATTATACTCTGTCCTTATGCAACTATAAGTACATCCTGTAACTAAAGGCCGAATGGTGCATGCATATAAGTGCCTAGTCAACAATATGCAAAGATGTGTTAGGAAGAAATTAGCTAGGGAACCATACCACGTACAGAGCATCATCCCCTTTCAAGAAACCTTTGGTGCCATCAATTGGATCAAGTACCTTTCAAAACACAACATCAAACAAATGAAACTCTCCAGCTTATGGTAAATGATACAGAGCTTACTGCTTACCCAATAAGTAGCAGGGTTTGAATCAAATGAGACAGCATCCTTTCCTCCTCTATCGATTGCGCTTAATACATCATATCGAGTTAGAGGTGAATCGCTGTTGCTCGCTTTGTCTGCCACTGCTCTAAAAATTGAGTCAATAAGTATGTCACAACTGTTGTCATCAGCACTGCACCTCCTTAGAGACGCCGAGTCCTCCTCTGCCACCAGAGGTATTGATGGGAACAACCTCTGGAGTTCTTCCGACAACAACATAGTAAAAAGACAGCATTAGACAAAGCCACAGTTCTGAAACTTTTTATTTTTTTAGATCACTGGATTTTGGAACTCTGACGAGGATTACCCAAACTAACTAGGGCCTGCACTCCGAAATCTGCAATTGTGACAGGAGTTTGATCATTCTTTTGGAGAATATTTCTGCCATCTGAAAACAGAGATCTCTTCACCTGCCAAAACAGAAAACGAACCGCGAAATGGATCACAGAAAAGTTTCTAATAATGAGACATCAGTGAGACTTGGAGCATTTATATTTTGTCTATCATATCAGGATGATAGAAATATTTGCATCATGCAGCAAAAATCCGCAAGCAAGAAGCAGAGGATATGTTGATTTGAACTCACGTCTGTGCAGAGGCGGCAGGCGCGCTCGACGACCTCGGCCGCCGCTGCGAGTTCGCGGTGGTGGACCGCGCGATCGGGCGGGAAGGGAAGTTCGTATGTCTCCGCCGCCACCACCGCGGCTGACGACACGCCCGCCGCCGCCACCCTGTCCAAGAAGAGCAACAAGCACGGGTGATCAGGCAAAGAGCACGTGCTCAGCTCTTGGAAGGAAAGGCTGGTCTCGACGTGCACGCACCTAACGTAGAGGCGGGCGTGAGGTGGCGGAGGCGGCACCGGCGAGAGTAGCCGGCGGCAGCCGACGTGGAGGCGGTGCGGCGGAAGGGCGAGCGAGAGGTGGAGGAGCGGCATTGGCGTGTGTGGCGGGAGTGTCCTTTTTTTTTTCTCGCTTTTTGGTGGGATAGGAAATACGCACGTACTGTCTGTCGTACACTAGCGACGAGATGCGGAAAGGACCGGGTTAACGCGCATGCTTCGCGCTATAGGGGAACGCGCTACCCTGCTATCGGCCGCCATGTGTCCCCATTCGGACCGGCGCTATTCCGGCCGCCGCCACGCGTCGGCCACGCTCCCCGTTGTGAGCCCCGCCCGTTGTGACGGTCTGCCGTGCCCGCTAGTCGTGCTCCCCCGCCGCCTGCCTCGCTGCATCACCGCGCCGCCGTCCAGTGCCGAGCCGGCCGCCGCCTCCCGTAATCTTCTAGATCTGCTGGAATGTTTCGGTCCTCGGTAGTTCGAACCCTCTAATCTCGTCGGCGAAAACCGTCGACCAACGTCACGGTGGCGCTCTCACCGTCCTCACGCAATGCCCACCCCTTCGTCCTGTTTCGCCCGCGGTAAACCACCAACGGCGGCGATGAAATCTAAGCGTTAATTAAAAGTTTTGGTAATTAATAAAGACTTATATTTGTATAGATTATTCTATATTAAAATTAAAAATTTATACATGATTAACTTATAAATATGAAATAAAGTAAAGAAGGCAGTTCAAGGTAAAGGTATAAAATAGGTTTTTTATTTTACCTGTCATAAGAAGCTTAAAGAAGAGAATGACCGGATTATTAGAATAGGTGTCACACTAATAAGAGAGATTGATGATTTGGTGGTTGCCACTTTGCAAGAAATCCAATCCCAAAACCTTGTCATTGTCATCCCTAAATATTCTTTGCAATTTTTTTTTATAAAAACTGCCCCAAAATATTCCTTAAATATCTTCGTGACAAAGAACCTTCAACAATTCCTTAAAAAATTTTGTTGGAACCTCTAAAAAAAACTTGAATATTCCTATCAAAATAGAGGTAACGGTCTGGCTGCAAGCCAATGGCGGTTTGACCACCCACATCTAGAGAGGTATGTGAGACCTGCCCTGTGATGGTTGACCGCCAGGAGATCACGGTCTGACTGCCAGGCCCGCGCAGTCTGACCGAGGTGCCGGGGCGGTCTGACCATACTCGACCAAAAACTTCTGCCTCTCTAGTGTTTGTTGTAGTCCGACCGTCCATTAGGATCAGTCTGACCGCCAGTCCTCCGCGGTCTGACCGTAAGCGCTCACCGGTCTGACCGTCAATCTTCAAACCGTTTGAATCCTGGTCAAAGTAGCAGTTGGGCTACTACCGGTCTGACCGCCAGCTATGTAGACTTTTCTAATTTGTAACAAAAAAATTTATCTACTCCATCCGACTAGTTCCGGGTTTGAATCCCGGATAACCCATATGGAAAATAGAAAAGAGCAATTGGAGTTTTGAATTCTTACTCACTTCATTTACAAAATTTTTATTTATTATATAGAAATCCAATCGTTTGCAATCCTCGGAATTTTACTTGTGTGGGCCAATAAAAGAAGATCAGGCCATAATCTATATCAAAGCAAATTTCTCTTTTTATTCATGATATTTAATGTAATGAAAAATTAAAGCATGAATCCCCTTAGGATATGTACACAAGGGGATCCATAGATAATAATGTTGTTCGGACTTGGATTTTTCACGAAATGCTTGTTAGGTCTAATATACTTAGTTTAACCTCTATCTGTTATAATTCTGGTCTTTATCCGACGAGTTTTTTCTTAGCTAAATTACTCGAAGCTTATACCATTTTCAATCCAATCATGGATGAGTTTTTGATGCCTTGGCTATATATAGCAACACTTTTTGTGCAATGAAGCACTTGCTCTTGACACCTTAAATTGAATACTTAAGCTATTTGAACCATCTCCTCACTTACACAAGTATTCATTGATTTATTGTAAGTACGTGAGAATCCAATGCGTGTTCTTGAGCGATTTGAGCATTATGGCACTAATTGTTCATCAAACGAACGACATTAGCTTGTTACTCTTAGAGGTGGCTATCTTCTAGTCGGCTTGGTGACGTGGAAATCGTGAGTCCTTCAAGAAAATTGTGAAGGAGGTCCAGTGTTCTTGTAGGAGGTCTTGTACTCACCTCGCCGAAGCGGTAAAGAGCAACACTAGTTAAATCATGGTTTGGAAAAATTTAAGGGATTGATTTGGCTTAAGATTAAGTTGCTCTTGTATGAACCCTTCTTGTTAGAGAAGTATACATTTGATAGAGAAGCAACTTAAAGGCTTGAAACCATCTCAACGTGGATTAGGGGTAATCGGCAAGTCACCAAAATCATAAAATAAAATTGTGTCTTTTTCTTATTTATTTTTTTTTATATTATTAGAGATAACAATAAAGCATGTTACCTAGTATTGTAAATCTTTAGCTCTCAACATAGGTGTCATTTTCAATTCATGCTCTTGGTATTCTTATATTATTCCTGCATTACTTTGTATAAGTTATTAATTATTAAAAACTGCCTATTCATGCTCTTTTAATGAGTATCATAGATCCTACAGCCGCATCATCCGTCCTCGCTCGGGCTCTGCCACCGGAGCCATGGGTAGAGACAACAAATTTATATGGGTGAGGGGGGGGGGGGGGGGCTATGCCACCAATGCTATATTGGCTAAAAAACAACAACATATTACAATGCGTATTCACAACTATAATAACTTGTTGATTATAAATTCGAACACTTTTGCATAAATAAAATTTGATGCAGCAATAAGAGTTAATCGTAGTTGGTGGGCAAGATAATAAAAATAATAAGCATATAACTCATGTTCAATAAACTTTGCTTGTAGTCTATTTCACTCCCCCACGCATATTACTAGCACCATTGTAGCCTTGTCCATGGATACACTGAGCATCCAAGTTATTGTCTGCTAAAACTGTACTTAATTCCTGTTTGAGAGTAGCAGAGCAAGTATCATGAATATGAATAAGATCAAGAAAGTGCTCTCTAACAAAGCCACCCTTATCAATAAAGCGAACAACAAATATCATTTGTTCTTTTCTTGACTCATCTCTTGATTCATAAGCAATTAATCAAAACTTAGCATCACCAATTTCATTATGAATAGCTTTCTAAACATTACGAGCCATAAGATCTAAGATTTCCTATTGAATTGTTAGCGAGATATATTTATCATTTAGTAAAGCGTTACTTAGTAGAAATACCTTGACCTCATCGTTATATGAATTTAAAGGTTTTATCATTTTAAGGAGCTTACCTTGATTCTTTGAATCATCAGATTTGTCATATCGAGCATGCTTGGAATTCTCACCATTAGATTGCGTCCATGGGCGCTCTATGCCGCACTCTATTCTTCTGGATGTCATCATCCGACATCTTCTCACTAATATTAGGTAGTTGATCTGATTGATTTTTCAA
The DNA here is from genome assembly GCA_032690845.1 of Eleusine coracana subsp. coracana. Classification (NCBI taxonomy): domain Eukaryota; kingdom Viridiplantae; phylum Streptophyta; class Magnoliopsida; order Poales; family Poaceae; genus Eleusine; species Eleusine coracana. The sequence goes on from CM064430.1 coordinate 51,682,117, forward strand.
ATTATCATAATACTGAACAGAGTAGCTATGACTATGAGATGAACTAGATTGTCCTATGTGAGTAAAAAAACACAATTATCATTATCGTTAATCTTTTTTTTCAATTCCTAAAACCAGCCATTGTGAATGCATTTTATCCTTTCTTTACTACTAGTTTCTTAGAGAAAAGAACAGAATGCAACATCTTTTGTGGGTGAATACTTTAACAAAGGAAAAGTTATGAACTAATGAGATTGAAACCTGCATGGGTGCTTCTTTAAACCGTAAGAAGGGTATGGATCTGTGATTAAACGATACATACCATGCTTCATATATGCTCTGATTATCCGGTCTCTTTCATTAGGAGGATAGCCACAAATTTGACAACATAACCGCAGATCTTGTTTTACTGCAAAAGAAACTAGCATCTTCTGAACTTACTCTCGAAACATTGTTAGGTGATGGTTGCGCTATGATTTCCTACTCCTCTTCTTGTTGTGTATCAAGCCATTCAACAATCTCATCATCTAACTCATCTCCTAAAGCACCAGGTGGATTGTCCTTATAAAATGATTCCATCATCTTCATCTTTTTTTTCAAAATAAGAATATATTTCAATATTGCATGGATAGAAAAATAATTCAATTTGTAATTAGGATTTATGTGATGTAGACAGGAATCAACATATTATTAATTTAAGAAATATAGCAATCTCACCAGTTTAAGAGGAGAAGGAAACCTCGACTTCCCGTGACTCAAATTGTTGCTCACCGGCAAATCAGCGTAAAGCGTAGGCGGCTTGGGACATACGTGCCCTGTGCTGCAACGGCGGGCATGCAATGGCTCCAAACTCAGATCATGTGAAAGGCGACATTCACTCAGACGGGTCTGGACTTGATCTTGTGAAAGGTGGCATTCTCTCAGGAACGCCCAATCACAGAGTCATGTAGAGGGGTGCTCACCAGGTCCAATACGGCAATACCTACACGTATAGGCTTCCAATAGCCATATTAGTAGGTTATAAACTAAGGTATTTGGTATTAATTAAGGCCCAATAACTATTAAATGTTAATTAGTTTTCTAGGTCCATATATGCATCATTATAAGAAAAAAATGCACCAGCGTTTAGGGAGGGGGCATGGGCCCTGCTCGCCCTCCTCTGGAGAAGCTTTGCCCATCTCCCAATGCACCAAACGCTGGAGGAATTTAATTTTCTGCATTGCAAATGTCATATTGGTCCCCCACATAAATACCAAGATTACAAATTAATAATTAGCAATTTAACATATTACCTCTGACAGATTCTTCAAAGAGTAAAATGCTTCGGTGTCCCTGCTCACCTACAAGACAAGGATGTCGATCCCATTCTCTCGCTCTCGATGAATGTAACACACTAATTTTCATATTTTGCAAATTATCCAATTCTATTTTTTTATTTAGTTAGGGTGTTAATTATTTCATTTAAGCATAATGATTATTTTAACATTTTTTTAAATAAAGATATATAAAAATTATTATATATAATGTGTATTCATGCTGGAGTAGAATTATATTAGAAATTTTTACTATGTGCAAAATATTATTGAAAATTAAGTAGAAAAGGTTTTAAAATTAGTTAAAAATTTGTAATAGAAAATAGGAAAAGAAAATTAAAAAAAAGAACCTCACATGGTCGCTAGGTCAATTTTTCACCCACGCAGCCATCTGCGTTTTCTTTCTTCCTACTCTCTTTGCCCTGACTTCGCCCTGTGCAGCCCACCCAGCTAAGCGTAAGCAACGCACTTTGTCTCCTTCGTTCAGCAGCTAGCGAACGTCGCCGCCTGACATCTGCAACTACCGCCGTAGCCGTCGCTTCATGTCCCCGCCTCCTCACCTCTAGAAACTGCTGCACCGAGCCTCTAAACGAGACTTCTCGGTTTCCCTCCCCCGCTCCCAACCACACACTCAGAAGATGTAGCACTCATTAATGGCCATGACGGCCATTGATGAACAATAGAGCTCAAGCCCGCTCGAATCCCTTCTCTTTTCTCCTATAAAACAGACCCATGGCGAAGCCCAACCCAACAGCTTGCCTCTATGAAAACCTCGGACCCCAATCTTTTGCAGAAAAGCTGCCCCGTCACTCGGGACTCCAGTAACACCTCTGTAGCCCACCCCTCCTTCAACCTCGCATAACCCCCCACCTTTCTTCTTCAACGTCGGCCGCAACCCCCGCCCCCGCGGCACACCCCACTGGCCCCTCCCGCGCCCGCGATCACCACTAACGGTTGGCGGCACCATGTCGCCTGCACCCGCCACTGCCGCCCACCATGCCTCCATCGTCGCCACACTAACTCGTCTGCGACATGATACCTCTGCCGCTGACCTCACCCACCGTCCATGGCCACAGCAGTGCCGTTGTCGCCTCACCGCATCGCTGAGCCGCGGCCCACCACCGGATCGTAGTCGTCGCCCCGAACCCCTCCTCTATTGCAGGGAGGCTCCCCTCCCCCCTCGGCAACCCGAATCTCCTAAGGGATCCTACAGGCCGTCCGTGAGGAGGCGACGCGAGGTAGATTAAGAGAGGGGGGCGGACAGACTACAGCTTCCGTCCGATTGCGCGGAAGCAAAGATTTTCGTGTCACCTCAGGCTTGTCGACGCTGTCGCGCTTTGGTGCCTTGCTTCTAAGCCGGCCCAAGGCTAGGACAGGCCAGCCCACGCGCGACGAGCGCTTCTGCCCGACCCGTTGCTCAATAGACTTTCTGATGCAAAAAGTGTGACTCTCTTGATGGGCTCAGTTTCAAAAGGCTGCTATCTAGTTGGGCGTGGCCCAGTCCGAGGTCCTCACTTGGACACAGATGGGCCTTAACAGAACAGTATGCTTAGCATCTATTTAGGCCTCCTTGCGTTTGGACCAGACAAAGCTCGATCAATCCAACGTCTCTCTCTCTTCCTTTTTTTTAGGCGTCAATCCAATGTTTTACTATGACCTCAAGTCCAAAACAGTGGCCATTTCAAAAAAAAAAAAAAAAAAGAAGTCCAAAACAGTGGCAAGCGACGAGGAGAAGCGTCAGTGTGTCATCCCACATTTTCACCGATGAGGTCGGCCATGAGGTTGCCTTCCTCTTCCTGATTGTTGTCATGCCAGGTAGGTTGCCATGCCAATTTTTTTTGGTGTGTCATGCCAGGTTGAGTTTAGTACAGAAAAAATGGCAAAGTAGATTTGAGATTCTCAAAGGAAAGATGCATCAATCTTCAAAACAGAAGAAAATCCAGGGAATATATAGTGGTGTGGGAATTTCCATACAGGAAAGGATTCATCGTCACCCGTTCCATTATGAGCACGAATTGATGAATTCATCGCGTCCCCGGTCACCGTTCATACATTTTGGCATTGGCATCGGCATCTGCGCTTCAATAATCTGGACAATGTGTGTGTTCGCATGAACGCAGCTAACGACTAATAATAACGTTGACAACAACAGTTTTGTACCATGCATCTCTAGATATTGATCGATGTACAAGTGAATGCATTGATTCATCATCGGTTCATATATTACAAATCACCAGGCCCCAGCAGAAGCTCTCCTAATTAACCAGATAGACCTCCATTATTAACATTAACAGAGATCGTCCCCGTACCCCTCTCGCTCACCACAAAATCAAACCTCTCATCCATCGCGGGCTCATAGAGAGATCACAGTTAACTCAAAAGACTGATAGAACACATTCCTTGTGATGGATCGATCGATGGACGGAGCAAGCAGCGTGTGTCCGGCTTTAAGAGGACCCGGAGTTGAAGGTGTCGAAGATGGTGGTGTGGAGCGGGTCGCTGAGGTGGGTGGCCCAGTTGTTGAGGGGCCCCTTGCCGGTGGCGGCGGCCTGCACGGCGAAGCCGAGGAAGGCGACCATGGCGAGGCGCGCGTGCTTGATCTCCGCCAGCTGCAGCCGCTCCTTCTTCTCCGGGTCGGACGCCAGGCCCAGCGGGTCGAAGTAGGAGCCGCCGGGGTAGATCCTCTTCTCCGGGTCGAGCTCCGCGTTGCGCTGGAACTCGATGTACCCGATCACCAGCACCTCGATCCAGATCAGCGTCGTGATGGAGAAGGGCAGCGGCTGGCCCAGGTACGACGACCCGTCCACCAGCTCAACCTACAATCATCATCACATTTTTGTTCAATTTCACAGGTTGTTTGTTGTTGCTCTAATTTACGCCATGTTCATATCACCACTTGCCAAATATATAATTAATGTTCACAGGAGTATATGTGTGTACCTTGCCAGCGTCCTGCCATGTGACGCCGGTGAGCCACTCAACGGTGAGGGCGCCGAGGGTGGCGAGCATGGCCCAGCGGCCATGGATGAGCTCGCACTCGCGGAAGCGCTGGAGACCGAACACCTCGCTGTAGGGCTGGAAGGGGGTGGATTTGACGTCGGAGCTCTCGAACCGGGTGCCGATGACCTCGCCGGCCAAGTTCTTGGCCAGGTTCTGGTCGAGCGAGTCCAGGTCGAACTGGAGGTACTCCACGGGCTTCCCGAGCCCCAACGGGTCGAACCCGTAGTCGCCGATCATCGACCCGTCGAGGTAGTCAGGCGCCACCGCGCCGGGGAACCACAGCGGCCGGTCGGACCCGCCGCCGGACGTCATCTTCGCCGCCTTCTTGGGCGGCGCCGGCTTCTTGCCGAACCCGAACCGCGCCACGATGCGCCCGTTCTGCGGCGCCGGGTCCGCCAGGCGGGTCCCGAGGAACGTGCTCGCGGCGGCTGCTACCGACATCGCCATGGCTGCTGCTTCCTCTCCTTGGTGGTGGTGGTGGTGGTGGTGTGTGGCGGGGGGCTTTGTCACGGGGATGGGTACAAATAGGATGTTTATAACAATTTTCCAGGTGTTATCCCGTGCGTGGCAGATCGGACGGCAGAGGCGAGGATGTGATCTATTTGACGGACGGGATGGGCCATGCCTTATCCGGGTCTTATCTGTATGGTCCAAATGGATGGTGAGCTCGCGAAGACCGTTGGGACACGTGGAGGACGGTGATTGGAAGATGGCCCTGGATTTTCTTCTGATTCGTGGTCTTCGGGTGCCCTGGGGACGGGAAATATCGGTGAAATAATCTTGGCCAATTTGTGGCTTCCGAACCGATGCGTGTGAACCTGCTTTACACTTCTTCATTCACAGTATATAACGGTCACTAGTTCAGCTAAATTCAGATCTTCAGTAAAACTGAATTTCTTTTGCCAGGTGGAACGTCCAAAAATGTTGATCCAGGTGAAATTATACGCAATCCTATCAGAAATCTTGCTCATATAAGTTACTCTAGTGCATCAGATCAGATAGTTTGAATTTCGGAAGGTCAACATTTTACTGTTGCTGATTGACGTTAAACCATGTCGCTATTCCATTATCAGTTAAGTATAAGAAAACAAGAATCCTTGCTAAAAGGAGTAAAATAGGCTAACGATGTTTCACACACTTGGATCCAACACACAATAGATGGCCTTTTCCCTTATCCTTTTTCCACCTTATCCTTCGTTTTCCAAGACATGGAGACAAAGAGGCAGGTAAATTCCCATTTAAAACAAACAAGTAAATCCAGACTCAGATAAACTATCCACTGACTTCGGTTTCTTAACTTGTCACCAACAAAATACAATACATACGAGTGAATCATGTTTCTCAGATTGTGAGCAACATTGATCTCCACATACCTCTTCATATATTGTCAAACAAGTGATGGAAATGATACATTTGAATACAGAAAAGGAGAAATTACAAGAGATGACCTTTCAGGGCCTGTTTGTTAAGCAGGAATGTCGCAAGAAACAATTCAGTTCCCACAAGTATCGGAAAAGGTTCCTGCATTCCAAAGGGGGGCTCAATAGTAAGAACAATCTGGATCCTTTTTGTACGATGGAATACTGTACCACAAGTCGAGCAACCAAATATGCTCCAAAAGGGAGGATATTAATACAGTTTCTCTACTCAGCCCGGATGTAATGTCAACACTGTTATCTGGGGAAGCTCTTTACTGCAAATGGCAGACTTAATGACTCAAAGAATAGAGTAAAGGTTTCCATCAAATTTCGTGACAGCCTCGTTTGGCTTCGGGGTTTCTGATCTTTCTTCTCTCTTCTTCTTTTCCCTGCCAACATAGTTCGAGTTAGGCAAGTATGACTCATTTGAATATCCAGTCCAATGCATTCTAAAAATTGACAAGAAGACAATGTAGAAAGAGGGAGATAGAAACCAAGCAGTTTGCAGCCCTTGCTTTTTTTTAGAAAAAGAATGATCCAAGAGAATAAAGGGGTAAATTTCAGGAAAGAAGTTATTGACAATAAGAATTTGATCACGACCTTCCAGTTCAAACACATCTTATATTTTAATAGATCACCATTCACTGAACAAACAAGATCAATTTGAATAGTAAAAAAGGTGGGAGACAAAGGATACTGCTGGGAAGAAGTGATTACCTAGCCACAAATTCCTTGAGAAGTTCCTTGGCTTGAACCAATTTCGAGAGGATGTTGCGGTAAACATCAAGATCCCTATCCACACTTCTTTTATTGATATTCAGAGCAGCACAAAGCTATTTTAAGAAATAAAGTCAGTGCCTGTAGGTGATATTAGGAACATAGTAACAATGAATTGAGTGCATTTCATTTTGAGATCATCAAGAAGCACAGGCTAATAGCTCAAATGTGTTGCTTAAATGTCCATTGTACATTACACAAATACTAGCTAGGATGTGCCAGGACATCCACAGACGCATTTACGTATCAGTACATATGTAAGTTTATCTATTGAGCGGCACAGGAAGTGTAAGACAACTGATACGTGGTACGATATATAATTTGACAAGCCAAACCCAGCATTTGGCACCCCCTCTGGAGGGAGTAGCATCTAGCTGTCCAAAGATAAAAAAAAAAAAAAACTGAAAGAAGTAAATAACAAAACATAAACTGGAAAATGTGACAAACTTAATGATAACTTATAGAAATGATAATCTATTGTGTCCAAGCACCAAGCAAAAACATTGTGAATACAGATAGGGGAGTGTCATTTACAGGGTACACTGCCATACCAATGACATGACAAGGTCAAACAAAATTTGAAGTAGAAAACATAACTCTAATTAGGTAGGAAACATAAAAGATGTAGAAACAGTTACTAACTTCAATGATCGTATTTCTTAAAACAAATCAATAATGGCCAACGTATTTTCTATCTCAGCCCTGGAAAAAGTAACACCAAGAAGCCCACATAATCTGGTTAGCAGGCCAGTATGCACAACTGCACAAGCTACGCAACAAGATCTGGCTAATGGATAAAAAAAGTCCTTTACTGTCTCAGAGAGAACAATACATGAATTTTAAAGCAGCTGCAGATATTAAATATTAGATTCAAATCAGATAATGAAATCCACGAAAACTTTTGTTGTCTTAGACACAAAAAACAGGCTATACTATAAAGCAAGTCCTTGGGGGGGGGGGGGGGGGGGGGGGATGGATGGATAGAAAATATAATCTAGAAAAAAATAGCAAATACAGGGAACACGCAAGATGACAATAAAGGTTAATAATGGAAAGAACAACCTTGTCTAGTACTGTTGGCTCTGTCGCATTAGAAAGTTCAAGTAAGCGGAATAAGCCAACAGCAAAGAACCGGCTGTAGCTGAAGTTTCCCTTGCCCTTTGCTCTTTCTGATATATCCTTTAGGATGGCCTCTATTTCTCCATCTCTTGAAGAAAAATCAACTAATGAATTACCATTCTGGGAACGTGCCCATTCTTCCATCTTTTGTGCGTCAGCTCTGGAAAAGAGAATACAAAAATGCTTAACATGATAGTTCCAAAAAGCAATGTTACTTTCTAAGGAAAGATACTCTTATTGATACCAAACAAAGTAAACTAGTAAACCAAAAGAGAACAGGCTTTAATCAATGCCAAATAGCAAAGAAAGCATAGCAATCAGTAACCCAAAAAACACAAAGCATGTGTAGTTACTATCATACCTGGGAATTTAACAGATGCTAAGCGCACAAAACATGAAAAAGAAAACCTCTGCCTAAGAAAAATCCTGGATTTATATTCAAAAGTTGACGTGTAATATATTTGTTCATGCTTGGACAAATAGAGAGTGGAAACTAATTGAAAATTAAGGCCTTCAAGCTAAAATGATTTTTCTAAAAGGAGACATGTGGGTTATGAAAAGCACCTGTACTGCTCAGGATCTTCATTTAATGCTGCTATATATGCCTTGAAGATGGCATCCTTGTCCTCATCGCTGGAATACCCTTCCATGAGCTGATCATAGACGGTGACGAAGCCAAGAGCAAACACAGGATCATACTGATAGGTCCTTTTGTATCTCATTAGATGTTGCTGCACCAAAAGTTCTTGTAGGACTGTACTGTAAATGCTCGGGATTGGGCGTTTGTATGACTTGAGGAAGTTCATCTTTGTTTCTGCGACAGTAGGTGGAACATCTGCACAAGATTCAAGACAGATGAAAAGGGTACCAATAATCTTCTATCCTATGCATATAAGCAAGGCGTTCAGCATCGAGGACATGCAGAACAATATTGGATGTACAATGATCTAATTGGTGAATTAGCAATCCCTTGAAAAACCATTTGAATGTAGGCAGCTAGGACAAGGTGAGAAGCAGAAAAACATGTGAGAATAGGTGGAACTACATGAATATGGAAAACTTTTGTTTCATTTCCATAGATGATTGACATAAAACTGACTTTGTTCACCTCCAAAAATGTTTTCAAAAATAATTCCCACTTGTAATCCAATAGCCTGTGAAGGTGATGAGCAGATAAACGTATTCAAGAAATGGCCAAATGATCCAGAATCAGACAACAACAAGCAACAGCAGTAAGCAGGGATGTGTATCTGTCCAATTAATAACAAAACAACACTATATGTTATATGTCGATTAAGATAAAAGCAGCTCAAGTCACCCATACAGTTGCTCTGCTCATAGAAATCATCATGCAGGGGACAGAAAAACTGCACGATTAACATTAGTTCCCTTTTGTACGAAATTTCACACATCCAGATCCAGACTCAGCAAAATGTGTACAACATTTTCTGAGCAATTGGAGAGCAACGTGGTACTAAGATCCTGACTAAAATTCAATCAACACAATAAGTTTCTGCCTTCCAAGAGTTCACTTTCAGAAAATTACTGCATCAGGTCATGTTTCTAGAACAGGCAAATATCGAGAGAACTCAACCAAACCAGCGATGGGTGGATCGATTGGTTTAGCAGAGTACAACACAGTGAACAAACCCATGCCGAGCTCAATAGCAAGACAGAAATATTTGGAATTGATACCTCGCAGCAAAGAAAGATCACCCAGGACAAGACTATTTAGAGCAATTCATCCAAGCAGGCTAAGGTTAATCCCCAGAAAAGGTGGCATCAGTTCACTAGCTCAGTTGAGGGAAGCACAACTCGTCGAGACGGCGTTCTTTAGCGGAAGAAAGCAGCACTGTCGGCGATTCCCGGAATCGCACATTGGTAAGACAGATTCGGGAAGAGTAGAAGTCGACATGGGCGTGGGGGATTCGCATGTTCGAGATAGCCTTGCAGATAAAAGGCCCCAGCAACTTCAAACAAGCTAGCCCTTCCGTGCGGGGAGCAAGATAGGTAGAGAGAGCTCACCGCCCGCCGTGGCGACGCAGCGCACTACCGTGCGCGAGACCCGCCGAGCCCTCGCGCTTAGCACGACGGCGCCGGAGACGGCCACCGCCGTCGACGGCCTCCATTCGGCGGCTCCGCGCAGCGCCGCAAAGGGAAGCGAGGATATGGCTGCCATGGGGAGATTCCTCGGGCCTCGAACCCGTTCTTTTGCCGGACGCGGCGGCGGATGGTCGGCGCCGCCGGTGAGGGCAAAATGGTAAATGCAAGGGGCGAGCGGGAGGAAAGGCTATCGCCTGGGTATGGATGGAGGGATGGGATCTTTCTTATCCAAGTAGGCTTTTACGCAGGTTTCCCGGCCAGTACCACATCGCCACGTGGCATACCATTCTTTTGATGAGAGATTTGTTTTCTGTTTTGGACACTTTTTGCGAATTTTTGAACGATATTTATGGCTTTGAGAGATTGGATTTGCGTGTGGATTGGGAATTTGGAATTAGGACTTTGAAGGCAGTGGTTTGATGGCTTCAGTTTAGACTTTAGCAGCTAAAAGTTCATTGAACCGTTTTGTCTCTAGTTCCTAGTAAATGGTGTGTGTACGCAACAAATGAGTTTGATTGAGAGTCTTTCTGAACATATGTTTGTTTGTTTGCTAGTAATTGATATTCTATTTTAATGTGGTGCCTCAAGTTTAGAATGAGAGTTTAGTTTAGTTGGTTTTATATCATTTCGTATATAGATTCTATTTTGCCTTAAATTTCAATACTTGACAACTTTTTTATATTATGCAAAACTTAATTATCCAACAAGAAATAAACAATGGAACATAGCTTAATGTCCTCCCTTCTAAGAGCATCTTCAAAAGCTTCCCAATAAATTAATTCTAAACAAGTGTTTTTAGAGCATCTACAAGAGAGCTCTATAACCTCTCTCTAAATCAAATTAATGGGGTTCAATTAAAAAATTACCTTCAACAGCTCCCTAAAATAACTCAGATTTATTCTCTTCCTAAATTCTTCTCATTTGTAACTAAAAAAGAGAAGAAAATTAGGACTAATCTTTATATTTACAAGGGAATTATGTTATTATGGTCCTAGATACTGACGCGACCTAGTTAAAAGTTTCATGATCTATTTTTAGGGAGAACTGTTGTATGAGACAAAAAAAAACTTCTTCCTAATAATTTTTAGCCTGCTACTAAAAACAATCTTTAGGATCAATTTTTAAAGAAGTTTTTGAAGATGCTCTTAATAACAGCTCAATAATTTTTAGGGATAAATTTTCTTATCTCCTCTAACAATTCTCCCTGAAGATAAGCATTAGAACTCTTAACTTTCCCTTTTCTTTATTATAACTATAAATGAGATAAATTTAGAAAAAGAATAAATTTATGAGTTATTTCCGAAAACTGTTGAAGATTGAATTGAACCCTATTAATTTAATTTAGAAATAATTTATAGAATTCTCTTAAATGCTCTGTTTTGTGCTCTTTACGGCTTTACCGAAGCCCTAAATCTCAAACGCTCAAATCTATTGGGGATCTTCACAAAGATAAACTTGGAACTTCACAAGAGCTGAAGGGCAAGTGATTACCGATCCCTCTTGTAGCAAGATTTATTCCTCTTTATAGAAAGTTTTTCGTGTGCACTCCCTTTGCACAATTGGTTTCGATGAATTATAATCCTAACAATGAAGTAAGTATGTTCACTTTCACCGTTCTACCTCTGTCATTTCCTCCCTTCCACCGGTGGCGCATCCATCAAGGGCCCATGATTAGCTTCACTGTGCCGGCAGCAGCATAAAGCCGCAGTCCACAGGCCATGAAATAAAAGTCAACCGGAAAGGACGAGGTAAAAGGGGGCGAGATCAAGGAGGCAGAATGCACTGTAGCGAAAGCTGAGGTGAAACGGTGAAAGAAAAGATCACTTTAGAAGAGCGCAGAGAGTGAGCACAGCCAGAGCCAGACCACAGCCCCTCTGGTAACTGGTAACTCCCCTCGGCCCATGGCGATCTCCGGCGACGAGAGGCACGCGACCGCCGGTGGCGACTCCGGCGGCGGGAAGCTCTGGAACCTCTGCCGCATGCCCTTCCGGCAGGCCGGCGGGGCGCCGGCGCCACAGTCGTCGTCCGGGATCCACCACTCCGCCGGTCGGTATAGCCATGACGCGCCGTCCGTTGCTGGGGACGGTGCCGGAGGCGCGCAGGGGGCACAGGCTGGGTCGATCTCGTCCGTGGCCAAGGCGCTGCTGCCGGCGCGCAAGCGCCTCCGTCTCGATCCGGCCAACAAGCTCTACTTCCCTTGTGAGCACCCCCAAACTCATAGCTTTATTTGAGTCCCTTTTTGTTTAATTCCGGGCTGCGGTGGCGAGATGCTTAGGAAGCTGCGATTTTTGCCTGATCCGCTGGTGTCGCATAACCTGTAGCCGTTGGTCATGTGATGTTTTTACTGAGTAAATCTTGTTGAGGTTCGCGCGATCTCCAACTGATTCATGAAGTGGGAATTGGTTATCATGGACGGACTTGTCATATTTGACAGCTTCTTGGCGACTGAGAGGCACATTAATTATGTGGAGTGTACTGCTTGAGTTTGATTTTTGTTGGGGAGCTTGGGAATTTCTATCTTTGGCTCCGTTTGCTGCCAGGGCTTCTTGATCCTTGTGTATCATTTGAATTTCATCGATGTAGGTGTTGGATCTAAATCGTAACGAGCATTTCTTGAGCAGAACTCTTGTTAGGTAGTGCTAGGCTTGAAATCTCAAGTACAAGTCTCAATATACAGAGCAAAGTTTCTTGTGTGCTAAGATATCATGTGTATGGCCTTGATGAGGTGTGTTGCTGTAACCGCCGGTAGCAACAATAGTGCTTATAGGGTATAGGACTCCTGTCCTGGTTGGGGAGGGGGGAGCATGAGATTTATTCCACTTTGTGCTTCAAATTTATATGGTTTATTGTTTGATGCTTCAATGAAAAATTGTTGTGACTGAATATACAAATGAACTATACTTGTAAAGGCTTCATTTGTCAAGTTCGCCTGTGGTTGAACACAGAACCCAATTCAGAATATATTGTGGCTATCTTACAATATGTTTAGATTCTGTTAGGTATTTTTGAGTTGTCGTTTTGCAACATGCCGTTATAGGAAGAAAGTAGTTATGCCAGGTCCCGGTGTTTTGGTAAACTTTTGTTGTTCCATCTGTGGTAAAGTGCTAAAATAGGTCAGCAAACATCCAAATGTGTCCTACAAAAGCCTAGTTTCCTGGGACACACAGTAACGCCAAGTGAACTATCGCAAATCACTATGCATCTGATGCTGAGTGAATGACATCCTCTTACCCTAAGAAAGCTCTGCCCGTGTGCATAATCAGTTTGATTCCTTTTGTTCTAATTACCATGAATAACAGAAAAGAGCAAGAATGATGTTTCAGGTTTGCTCTTTTGTGAAGAGAAGCTAATGACACCAGTGTTGCCTTGTGTAGATGAACCAGGAAAGCAAGTGAAGAGTGCAATCAGGATAAAGAATACAAGCAAGTCTCATGTAGCATTTAAGGTGTGTATGTCATACCAATATTGAATTGCACAGTTCTATTCCAGGTTATGATGTGTTGAAAAGGCAGTGTGTAACACTCTCAACAATGGTCTTTTTTGGTAATTGTATTACTCTGACTGTTAACTGATATTTGATTCTGTAGTTCCAAACAACTGCGCCCAAGAGTTGTTTTATGCGGCCTCCCGGAGCCATCCTTGCCCCTGGGGAGACTATCATAGCAACTGGTAATGCCATTAAACCTTCAGTCTGTAATTGAAAAATAAACATAACTGGGATTCCCTGTGTTCTTTTTTGGAGCTTATCTTTGTCTTTCTGACTTGCAGTTTTCAAGTTTGTGGAGCACCCAGAGAATAATGAGAATGTTCTACAGAAATGTAAAGTTAAATTTAAGATTTTGAGCTTGAAGGTCAAGGGACCAATGGAATATGCACCAGAACTGGTTAGTAGTTTTTGTTTTCCTTGTGTTATTGCTTGATTTCCACCAGGTTATAGAGGACGTTTTTTTTCCTACACTGGTAATCAGAGGTCCAAATGGTTGAGGCTTCCTTGATGATTAGTGGTCATTAGAGATGTGTAGTACGTCAATTAGAAGTAAGTGGCTTGCTCAGATGTGATGACTCCTAGTGTGAGGTCACATTGTAGAACTCTACAGAGGCTACATTTTCTCAGTATGAAGGTTCATGTTTCCTGTTTACATTGTAAGGTCATGTGATGGAAAGAGGGAGAACACATTGTTAGTGTGTACCTTATGTGAGATTAGCGGAGTAGAAGTTCTGTTTGAGCTTATTATATAAACTAGGTGCATCAAATTGGATTATTGATTTGTGGGTGCATGGTTTATAGGGACCACCATACGCCCATACTCTATGATGAGTTGGTTCAGCTGGGGATGATGTTATAAGTTTGGTAGAATGACACTGTTCCTCCTTACTTTTTATCCATATATATGCTTATGAGATTTGTAGTAGTGAAGGCGATTTTGTGCTTCAAACCAAATTATCTATTGATCCTTTGTCCCTCAAACTAAAACTCAGCTTTTGTTCCTTCCATGTACTTGCATAACTTTATTGTTCTCAGCAATGATTGTTTATAAAAAAGAACTTTACGTAACATAGGAGCAGCTAGGTGCCATTTAATTAAGAAGAGATAGGCTCCTAAATATGTATGTTGTATTGGTTTCCTAATACGATGGCTAATTAGAAGGGTGCACCTAGTGTTTTGAGTTGGATTGGACATGTAACAATTCATGTTCCTGGTCCTTGATCCAAGGCATGGTATGAGTGAGATGCATAAGCTATAGCGTTTTGGAAACTTTGAAATGTGCATTCTTTTTCTGTTGCAACTTTGTTTTGTAGTTATCAGCAACCTTTTTGCAGACTCTAGTTTATTTGCTGTTTGAAAGAGTGACTTATTTTTGTTGGTTACAGTTTGAGGAGCAGAAGGATCAAGCTGTCGTGGAGAAGATCCTGAGGGTTGTTTTCTTGGACATCGAGAATCCCAGCCCTGTAAGTAAATGATAGAAACAATTTTTGTATTTGTAATTGCTTTGACATATGTTGGAATAATGAGAATTCTCACACTAATTCATTGTTTCTCAAAGCAACTGGAAAAGCTAAACAATCAATTAGCTGAGGCAGAAGCCGCACTCGAGGCACGAAAGAAACCTCCGGAAGAAAATGGCCCTAAAATTGTTGGAGAAGGGCTTGTCATTGATGAATGGGTAAAATTCTCTCTGAGGTTACATGGACTGTTTTGACTCTGTTTGGTTCATGTGTTTTGTTCTACATGTCCTAATATGCAACCTTCGCGTGTTCACTGCAGAAAGAGAGGAGGGAAAGGTATCTCGCCCAACAGCAGGTTGAAGTGGTTGATTCTGTGTAAATTGTACCTTCTGCTCTTCAGAGTCTATGCATATGACTTCAGCAATGGCTATGACATTCTTGTAAACTTAGGTTTTGTTGTAGTGTAGCGTGTTATTAGTCTAGTGTTGTGCTTTCATTATCAGTCCCAAAGGTCAAGCTAACCTCCGGTATTCTCAGTACTTCCATGTGTAACTGCGTTAACAAAAATGTTGTTGGGTGCTAGTGTTGTATGAGTCTGTCAGAACGAAATAAAACGTGTAATGAACAGGTTGAAGGGAGTTCGGTGTAGGATATCTGCTTCGTCCTGTTTAAATGGCTGGCAAATAGCAAGTGATATTTGTACACCCAGCTAGAGCCAGATTATCGGTTCTTTTTGGGCAGGCCGGGTGAAACTGTCACGTTTAAACTGTCACGTAGCAAGTGATGCTTCGTCCTGTTTAAACTGTCACGTTCCGATTTGGGCAGGCCGGGTGAAAAGCATCTGAGTTTTGAAAACTTTTAAAACTATTAGAATCGGTTCTTTTTATCTGTACTTGTGATTTTAGCAACAAAAAAAAAACTTGGATGGGTAACCACCTGTCTTGGGGATTCTACCCGTATGATCCTTCCCCCATTTCTTTTCGAGGACTGGAGTCTTTTGTTCATGTGTGTTGTATGTCTATGCCAACCAAAAACAGCATTGGTTGATTTCCATAACCAGGTGTAGAAGAGGAGAATAATTAAGGCCCTGTTTGGATCCAGTTCAGATTAGATTCTTAAAATTTGATTATTATTTTAAGTTTTTGAATTTGGATTTTAAATACCGATAATATGACTCTAGCTGGGTGTAACCAGATTATGAGATTCTTAAAATCTAGAGATTAGATTTTAGAATTCAAAAAAAAAATTGTCATGTTTGGAGATCTCACATATTCTAAAATCTGAATTCCTAAAATCTTAGTGGATCTATTTATAGGACCCAAGACATTACAGATTCCGGTGGTATGAGCAACCAGTTTGGATGCCTGGTCATTACAAATGTTATCAGGTCAGAAAACGCTGGGACCCTCCGCGAAAGAAAAAGGTGAAGCATTCGTGCGAATTATCCTGTCTGTAAATACAAGTCACTCTCAACAGCACTGATCTGAATACAGCTAGGATCAGACGTCCTTATCAACAGACAAATACTTCGTCATTTAACCAGTCCAACTGGTTTAATCTCTTCAATTATTACAATAACACAATGTTTTGTCACCTCACTAACGTAACGCTTGTATGTTTGCCAGTTTATTTGATGGCGACATCCACTCGTGTTCGGGATATAGAGGATGACCAGAAAGCTACAATGAGGCCGTTCCAATATGAGATTCTTGAGATCTTAGGTGATCTTAGATTGTCGGTGGACTTATCTGTTACAGTGTGACCTGTCACTTTTAACGGCTGTTTTTTACGAGTGATCCAACAGTTCATCTGAATAATTGGCAGTGCGGACAGGAGCCTGAATTATTTATTTGCAGCACTCTTCCATGCTTCCTTTGCTTCCTTTTCTACTTTTCGTATTTCTTCTAATATGAAAGCTGTTGGCATTTCTTTTGATAGAGATGATAATGTAATTAGCTCTTCCACCTTAGCTATCAAAAACATAGAAATTGATAGGCTAGCAGTAACTACGAAGAAGAAAAAGGAGAATAAAGATACAAACAATAATAACACCATATCCTCGAACATCACAATACTTAGTGATGAGGAGGGAGAAGAAAGGCTTGACGAGGTTCTCAATCACATCAGTGGAGATAATAATGAGGACCAACTCGAACAAGACTTGGATTATATACTAAGTGATTTAATTCCAGTTCGAAGGAAGAAAAAGCCTAAGTCTGTCTCTAATATGAAAAGAGAAAGACCTCTAAAAAAACCAAAAACTCCGTCTAAACTAAATATTAGATGAAGGGTGTTTTCTGAAATAGCAGAGGTCTAGGTGACTTGGC
The DNA here is from genome assembly GCA_032690845.1 of Eleusine coracana subsp. coracana. Lineage (NCBI taxonomy): Eukaryota > Viridiplantae > Streptophyta > Magnoliopsida > Poales > Poaceae > Eleusine > Eleusine coracana. The sequence continues at coordinate 51,699,100 of CM064430.1, forward strand.
TAAACACAGATACCTAGAGGAGTTGGTAAAAGAAGAGCAAATTAATATAATAGCTCTTTCTAAGACGGGCAGAGATGTATTCCCTGAGCCGCTACTAAAGAAGTTTTGTGGAGGCAAAGATTTCATTTGGCATAACATGGACCCATATGGTAGATCAGCTGGAATCCTTTTAGGTATTGATCTCAACTTCTTTGACATTGGAGCTATCGATGAGGGGGATTTTTACGTTAAATTTACCCTTAGAATTAAATCAGACGGCTTCAAATTTAACTGTTATGTGGTGTATGGTCCATCTCAAGCCGAAAATAAAGCGGCTTTCCTTGTTGAACTAGCTAGCACGTGCTCAAAAGATTCTCTGCCTTATGTCATAGGTGGTGATTTCAATATCATGAGAGATCCAAGTGAGAAGAGCACAGATAGTTTTGAATCTTTTTGATATGGTCATTCAATCTCTAAACCTTAGAGAGATTATAATGTCAGGTCGCCAATACACTTGGGTGGGACCGGAGGATGATCCAACATATGAAAAGTTGGATAGAATATTGGTAAGCACGGATTGGGAAGATAAATTCCCACTATCAACAGTCGAACCTAGGGATAGAAATATGTCAGACCACACCCCGCTTATTCTAAATACAGGTTCTTCCACTCATCCATGTAAGCAACCTCCTTTCAAATTTGAGAGGATGGTTCTTGAGAGATGGGTTCTTTGAATGATGGCTGACATTTGGCAATCCGAGTCCAATGGCGCCACCACACTGGAAAGGTGGCAAAATAAAATTAGACGCCTTCGACAATACCTAAGGGGCTGGGCAAAGCACACTGCCGTGTCATACAAAAAGGAGAAGAAGAGACTCTTAAGGATGTTGGAGGAGCTGGATATTAAAGCAGAAACCAGCCCCCTGACAGATAATGAGATAAATATGAAACATTATCTCAAAGAAAGTCTAGTTCAACTCCTACGAGAGGAGAAGATTAAATGGTATGAGCGGGCCAAAGTTAGGATGCTTCTACAAGGTGATGATAATACAAAGTTCTTTCACTTGGTGGCTAATGGAAAGCACCGGAAACAACACATCTTCAGATTAGAGCAAGAGGATGGGGTTGTAGTTGGGGATATAGAGTTAAAGAACTATATCACCAATTATTACAAAAACCTTTTTGGCCAGCCCGAGGAGACCTCAATAATACTGGAGGAATCTCAAATTGAGGACATTTCACAGGTTACGAGAGAGGAAAATAAAGTACTAACCGCACCGTTCACAGAATTAGAGGTGAAAGAAGCGGTTTTTCAAATGGAACATAATAAGGCTCCTGGCCCAGATGGATTCCCTGCTGAATTTTATCAGGTCTTCTGGGAGGTAATAAAAGGGGATCTAATATCACTCTTCACTGAATTACATGAAGAAAGACTCCCCTTGTATAGCCTAAACTTTGGAATAATTACTCTCATTCCAAAAACACAGGATGCTAAATAAATACAACAGTATAGACCCATTTGTGTCCTAAATGTCAGCTTTAAGATTTTTACAAAAGTTGACACTAATAGGCTGAATAAAGTAGCCAAAACCATAGTTAGTCCATCACAGACTGCCTTTATGCCTGGGAGAAATATAATGGAAGGGGTCGTAATACTTCATGAAACCATCCATGAGTTACATACCAGGAAAAGAGATGGAGTTATTTTCAAAATTGACTTTGAAAAGGCCTATGACAAGGTTAAGTGTCGTTCCTTCAACAAACACTAAAAATGAAAGGGTTCTCACCCAAATGGTGTCGATGGATTGAAGGAATGGTTACTGGGGGGAGTGTCGAAGTAAAAGTAAATGACGACATAGGACGCTTCTTCCAAACGAAATGTGGATTGCGTCAAGGCGATCCAATGTCTCCCATTTTATTTAATATCGTGGCAGATATGTTGGCACTCCTCATTAAACGCGCCAAAGAGGATGGCCAAATCAAAGGCATCCTATCACATCTTATTGAGGATGGTCTGTCCATTCTACAATATGCGGATGACACAATTATTTTCCTTGATCATGACTTAGAACAAGCTAAGAATATGAAGCTTCTTCTAACTGTCTTTGAGAAACTTTCGGGGTTGAAGATAAATTTTCATAAAAGTGACATATTCTGCTATGGGAAAGCTAAAGAGTTTGAGGAGGATTATATTGAACTCTTTGGTTGTGACGCCGGAACCTACCCTTTCAGATATTTGGGGGTACCGATGCACCATAGGCAACTTCTAAATGCGGACTGGAGGGAAATTGAAGATCATTTCAAAAAATAAACTATCTTGTTGGAAGGCTAAACACTTATCTTCGGGAGGGAGACTAATCCTCCTAAACTCAGTGCTTAGTAGTCTACCTATGTTTATGATATCCTTCTTCGAGATACCTAAATGAGTCCTTAAGATCCTCGACTATTATAGATCGAGATTTTACTGGCAAGGTGATGCGGATAAAAAGAAGTACCGCCTCGCCAAATGGGACATCTTGTGCTGTCCAAAAAATCAAGGAGGACTTGGTATTATTAACCTTGAACTCCAGAATAAAAGTCTGTTAAGCAAATGGATAGTTAATTTGCTAAATACAGAGGGCACATGGCAATCTCTGATCAGGAATAAATACCTGAGTACTAAATCCTTAACACAAGTTCAAGCCAAGCCTTACGACTCTCACTTTTGGAGAGGTCTTATGAAAATTAAGGATGAGGTTTTGACTTGTGAAACATTCGAAATCAATAATGGATGTGACACAAGATTTTGGGAGGATACATGGGTAGGCCAGAGGCCATTCAGAGAACAATATTCAGTATTATATAACATTGTTCGACAACCACATGCTACAATATCTAGTGTAATGCACACTGTTCCCCTAAACATTTCATTTAGGAGATCGCTTGTGGATGATAGGCTGATAGAATGGCTCCGTCTTGTAGCTAAAATTGCTAATATTAACTTAGGTCAAGAGAGAGATAAGTTTAGATGGAACCTAAATCAGAGTGGCTTATTCACAGTTCGCTCGATGTATATCTACCTACTAAATTTACATATCCCTTTTCGATATAAGTTGATTTGGAAACTCAAGATCCCTCTCAAAATAAAAAATTTTCTCTGGTATCTTTAAAAAGGAGTAATTCTAATAAAGGATAACTTGACGAGGAGGAATTGGAAAGGTTGTCTTTCTTGTTGTCTTTGTAATATGAACGAAACAATAAATCACCTTTTCTTTGAGTGCCATCATGCTAAAACTATTTGGTAAATAGTGTATCTAGCTACAGGAATAATGCCACCAATATCTACCTCTCATATGTTAGGGAGTTGGCTTTCTCTTATGAATAAAAAAGATATGCTTTTAATTTTAGTGGGATGTGCTGCTTTATACTAGGCAATCTGAAAATGTCGAAATAATATTATTTTTAACAATACCAGATACACTTCATTTATGCAGGTAATTTTCAGGGGGTCCTACTGGATGCGCTTTTGGACGCAATTGTAGCGGGATAACGAGATAAGGGATATGTTCAAGTCGATTAGCGCTTCCTTAGAGTCTATTTCCTTAGAAGTGGCTCACCACGGTTGGAAGCATCATAATAGAATTAGCTTTACTCCTAATAAATTGTTTAATTTCCCTGTATCAATTAGCGGTAATAGCAGAACGTTGTAATAATTGGAGGCTGAGTACTTTAGGTAGAGGCCGGAACAAGTTTTCATTATCAAAAAATACTTATTTTTTGCTAGGTGAACAGAAACATCTGAGAGAGGTAAAAAAAAATCTGAAAGAGGTTTAAAGAAGTGCAAGTGGTTTGTCATGATGCCCGTTAGAGAGGTTCTGAGGTTGATGTTTATCTCTCTCGCTTCTTTATTCATCAGAGGGATAGGGATAACCATTGGAGAGCCTGTATCTTAATAGTTTGCTTCTGCTGTGTCAGAAACAAAACAAGAGAAGCACATGGACGAGGAATGCACCCGGAGCTCGCAAGTTTGGAGCGTGTTGGTAACGGATAATGCTCCAGCCTCCAGATCAGAGCCCCTATCCATATCGGTTACACCGAGTTCTAATACTGAATCTGCTCCAACATTCCTCGTTTCAGCATTTGATTTTGTGCATAACCGAGTCAGTAATGCCACGAAAGAGCTGCTGCCATATTGCTGAACGCGATTGGAACGACAGGCACAGGCAAGATAAACTGAACGTTGCAGAGAAGACAACCGCAGTGCATATCCCAATCAAGAGGCATCACCATACCATGGACTCCGTCCCGCGCGAGCTCCCGGTTTGAAGGAACCAATGGTCTGCCCAGCCGCCTGTTTTCCCCGTCTGCCTGCAAAACCATTGGCCACTCACAATTCCGGCATCGGCCAATGGCGTGTCAGCACACTGCGTATATATATAGCTCGCTTATCCAGTATCCACTTCAACGATTGTGCAAAGTCTGTTGTGTTGGATCTCGGAAGCTTCAAGTACGGTTTCAGGCATTGTCAGTATCAGGCAGACACGTAGCAGTAGCCAACTCATCATATCAGGAAGGGAAAGGATCGACGATGAGGCTTGCAATGGCAAACAAGGCGTACATGGCGGTGACGCTGGGCGCCGCCATCGAGCTCAAGGAGCAGGTGGCAAAGCCGTGCAAGTCCGCGGCGAAGCGAGGCGTGTCCGTGCTCGCCGGCCGGTCCGCGGTGGCGGCGGCCGGCGGCAAGGTCGACGGCGGCGCCCGTGCCGCCGAGGAGTCGCTGAGGATGGTCATGTACCTCAGCTGCTGGGGGCCGAGTTAATTAGGTGCCGGCCTTCCACCGAGGAGTCACCGGAGCCCGGAGCTGCAAACGTGTTGATGATCAAGAACTGTACAGTGCGCTAGTTAGCCGAGCTGGTCACTTGCCGGTAGCTGGCAACATCTGCTTTTGCTTGAGCTGAGTTCCATGATTTCCATCAAGCAAGCGTCGGGTTCTTTGCTCTATGGTCGTGAGGGAAGGATGCATGTAGCAGAGCTGCATCGAAGTTGACAGAAAAATGTACATTAATTAGAACATGAAGTTGGAAACCTAGAGCAGTTTTCATGTGCAAGCCTCATATGTAAAATATACAGTTTCTTCTTCCCTTCCATCTACGTGCTGTGTGTTATTACGTTGCACAGTAATATGATGCGTAAACTAACCTCTGGAATCTGATGCTTTGTCTTTGCGAGAAGAGAGAATTACATCGATTACTAGCACAATGACTACAGTCCTGAACAACCAGTTCCATTTGTTGAACAGAGAGGGAATCTGCGCACACTACAATCCGATGCTGATGCGAGTGATGCTAGTATGTGCTATCATCAATCATCTTTTTCGTTTCGTCGCTTAGAGGAAATTACGGGAAAAAGAATCTAACAGTACCAAGATAGAGAACTCTCGATGAAGAATAACAAAACGAAATTCATGAAACAGAATCTCTAACAGTCGTCTCGGATCCCCCAAGATAACATTATCTCAGTCTTCTGATGAACCAATTATCAGTGTCAACAAGACAACAACCCCCATAATTGTAGTCAAGAATATTGCGAATAATAATAAAAAATCGCTGGAGAAGTGGACAAGAGGAGTAGCACATGTAACCGCATCCGAAAGCGACAAAAGCAGGTGGTGTCCCGCTTGATGGTAAACGGTGACTCACCGCGGCCCCACAAGGATAAGCCCGGTCCGGACACCCGTTCTACTCTGCTCACGCCGGATGATGCTACGAAAATGAAAACGATAAAGCAATCGTCTCGCGCGTTGCCGCCGATCTCTCCTTCTCGAGCGAGATGATGATCTCCTGTGCTGAGTTCCACGCGTGGCGTCGCGCAGCTAGAAATTCCAGCCAAGGATCGGAGCAACCGGATTCTGAGCTGAGATTCATGTACAGCGGCGAGATAAGATCGAATCCACAGTGCCAGTGTGAGTGTAAAGAAAGTCCTGAGTCCTGACTTGCAGAAGATTATATGACTTGCGATAATCTCTGGTGCTGATTGCTAAGTTTCACGCGGCGTCGTGCAGCCCGAAATTTCCAACAAGGATCGGAGCAACCAGATTCTGAGACTCTTGTCCAGCAGCGAGATAAGATCGAATCCACGGTGTTAGTGAATATAGAGAAATTTCCGACTTTTCTCCCTTTGCCGGCTGTTCAGAAGATTATGGTCAGACTTGGAGTATAGAAATTTCACAGAGATTTCTTATGAATTAGCTTAAGATTCATAAAATATTTTCATGCTCCACAAAAAGACGTCTAGACATGTATAGAGATCTCAGGTGAATTAACCAAAACATTGAGTGATCCAGCAGCGAGATAAAGATCAAATCCATGGTGCTAGTGTGAAGAAAGTTCTGACTTGCAGAATATTATATATGACCTCATTGACTACAGAAAATTCACACAAATTCCGCATGAATTAGCTTAAGGTTCATAAAAAAAAATCCCATGTGCAAGTTCACAGAAATTCCGCATGAATTAGATTAAGGTTTATAAGAAATTCACATGCTGCACAGAAAGTTATGTATACTAGTACAGAGATCTCTGATCAATTGATCAAATATCCTCTGCGTCTTCTTTTGAGAAATGTTTTGCAAGCTCTCGCTTAAGTGCATCAATGATCCCGGCAGCAAGCTTGGATTCTCTGATTAACAGAGAACACGATTCTCCAGTGCCCGAATGAGACGACAGCACCATCAGATTCTGTGCACGTCTCGTGAGAAGGAAAAAAAAAAACGGGGAGGAAGAGAAACTCGGCGAGACGCAGGAACAGAAAGGGCGCGCGTCCTTATCCTCTGCCCCACAGGTCACAGGAGCAAAAGAAGACGCAGCGGATAATACCGAAACCACCCATAGCAGAATAGAAAAAACCAGCAGCCGCAAATTACCGAAACCGCCCTCCCCGCCCGCTACATATACCGCCCCTTCTCCACCACTTCCCCACCTCCCAGCTTCCACCAAGCAAACAGCGAGCAATCAGTCGAAGGTCACGAGTACTCCCTAGAAGAAGAAGAAGAAGGTAGGCCGGGGGTTGTGTGTGTCATGGCGCTCCTGAGCCGGGTGTGGGCGGCGGCGACGGTGGCCGTGGTCCGGGCGCAGCGGGAGAGGGCGCCCGCGGCGGCGGGGGCGCGGAACCGGCTGGCGGGGCTGGCCCCGCAGGCGGCCGCGCTGGCCGCGGCGAGGGCGGCCGCCGGCGACGGCCGGAGGCTGGCCGGCGCCGACGAGTCGCTCCGCAAGGCCATGTACCTCAGCTGCTGGGGGGCCAGCTGATCCGTGTGAGGACTGATGAGTGAGACAGGATGGGACTTTGGGGGTAATACATGAACAGATTTCGCGAGGCGCGTTTGTAAGTTGTTGTTGGTTGGGATTCTAGTACTAGTTAGCATCTCGCAGTTTGGGTGATACAAAAGCTGGTGACTGTAGTGATGTTGTATGTACATAGCATGATGATGATGAACAGTTGAACACTGATCGTTCCTGTAGATAATCCATGGAAATGAATCTGGAAAAAAAAATCATTTTCAGTACTACTAATGAGCCTCGGCGGATCCGTGCAATAGAAACTGCAAGCAGATGACTCCCTTTTTCTTTCGAGGGCCGCTCCCGTATTTCTTCGGTGAAGCGCCACGGTGAGATTCGTGCTGTTGACGGCTTGATCATTTATTAGTAGATCTGTATGAGCGATGGATGGATCAGATTGTGTATGAAGTGCCCACTAGAAAAAGGAAAGTAAACTACTGGTAGTAGAGAAGTCGTGTGAAATGTGCGCCGGCGATAACACACGGCACGGCATGCCTTCCAGCGAGCGTTCCGGCGTGCAGGTCTTCAGAGCCCCTTGGAAACCGTTCTCAGCTGTCACTCCCGCGAATGTTGGATCGAATAAAAGGTCGGAAACAACAGCGCTGCACACAAAGCGCTGCCGAACGTTCCCCGCGATGGTTTCGAAGGAAGCACCAGGCACGGGAACCATGAGGCTGGAGCACAACAGCGAGGCGTCAAGGAAAAAGGATCCAAGCTCGAGCGGGCTGGATGGGTTGGACAGCTTTGTGGCTTGTCGAGTCGCGAACGGACGCAGCACGGCCAATGAACGGACGCAGATCCCACACCACACCACCCCAAAACCCTCCCTCCGCTAGTCCGTCCAGTGCAAGTCTCCCTCGACGCGACCGCCGATCAGCTGTGCGCCGCTCATTTTTTGTGCTTTACACTTTTTTCCTTTCCGTAGTTCCTTCGGAGTTGCGTTGCGTCGCCGGAGCGCGACAAGAGCGCAGACACAGGGTGCGCAGAAGGGTCGTGGGAGCGAGGGAGACGCGAACGCTATTATGCACGAAGGGCATGATCGATGATGATTCATCAGACAGGGCCGCGCAGGCCAACGCCACGGTGTGGACGTGGCACCGCTTTCACGTGGGTTCACGTGACGCCGGCGCGCCCACCACTGCCACACGCGTGTGCAGAGCCGGTGGGCCGTCGTCGTAACCCGGCCGGCTGGCATCATGGGCACCGGGCGTCGTGGAGCTGTACGCTGCGTGCGGCTCCAAATTTCCTGGTGGCGCGACCGGACGAAGAAGCCCATCGCTGAAGTAGTGACATATTGCCTCCGAATGAGACGCCACTGCTCGGGGGAGGCACCAGATGGGGTAGATTTATCCGCATTTGATTTGATGTTGATCACATCGGTGAGCCATACGAGAGAGTCGTTCGCACTTTAAGCACGCAAATGCAAGGTCCGTAAAGATTGGTTTGAAGCGGTACAACTACTGCCGCCTTCATGTTAGCTTTATATAATGGAAAAGCCTCATCATGGCTTACAAGATAGATTACAACACAGTTGGTTTAGATCACAATCGAATATGTTAGAGATAAACAGAGTTTAAAATTAACTATACTTATCTCTAGACTCACATATCTCAACACCCTCCCTCAATCTAATCTTGAAAAGATTTAGATTGCATTTAAAGTTGTCAAACAATCTAACAGAGAGAGGTTTAGTAAAACTATCGGCTATCTGATCTTTCGATGATACAAACCGGACATCAAGCAGTTTCTGAGCAACACGTTCTCTGATAAAATGAAAATCCACTTCAACATGCTTAGTTCGTCCATGAAATACCGGATTCGTAGAAAGATAAGTAGCACCAATATTATCACACCAAAGACGAGCAACCTTGGGATATGACACTCTAATTTCTCGCAGTAGGGTCTGAAGCATTAGCTAGAGCTTTATACTCTGCTTCAATGCTCGACCTGGACACTATCGGTTGCTTCTTTGCACATCAAGAGATGAGGTTTGGTCCAAAGAACACAGCAAATCCCCCCGTGGATCAACGATCATCAATATCTCCAGCCCAGTCGGCATCGGTGAACACACTGACGACACAAGATGGGTCACGTCGCAAATGAAGACCAAGATCAATTGTGCCGCGAACATACCGTAGAATGCGCTTGACTGCCATCCAATGAGCTGTAGTTGGTGCATGGAGAAACTGACAAATCTTGTTGATAGCAAAAGACAAATCTGGATGAGTCAACGTCAAGTACTGAAGTCCTCCAACCAAGCTTCGAAATCGTGTTGCATTCTCGGGATCAAGAGAAGAACCATCGTGAGCCGATAGCTTGTCAGTAACAGCCAACGGGGTGGCAACCGGTTTGAGAAGATCAGTAGCATACTTGTCCTGAGTCAACAGCAGTCCATCACCAAGACGCTTGACCTCAATGCCTAGAAAGTAGTGGAGATCACCAAGGTCTTTGAGGGAGAAATCCTTCTCAAGATCACGAAGAAGGGCATTAGTGACAGCCACTGTAGAACTAACAATGATAATATCATCAACATATACCAAAGCATAAATCGTGATATCACCCTTGTGATAGAAAAAACAAGGATGTGTCAGCCTTTGAAGCAATAAACCCAAGCTGAAGAAGACGTGTGCTAAGTCTAGAGTACCAGGCCCGAGGTGCCTGTTTTAAGCCATAAAGTTCTTTATCAAGTTTGTAAACATAATCAGGAAACAACTTATCTGCATAGCCCAGGGGTTGTCTCATGTAAACATCTTCTGCTAGAACTCCATAAAGGAAAGCATTATGAATATCAAGTTGCCGAAGACTCCATCCTCGAGACACAGCAATAGAGAGAATGAGACGGATACTAGCAGCTTTAACCACGGGACTAAAAGTGTCTTCATAGTCAATCACATAACGTTGTTTAAAATATTTGGCAACAAGACATGCTTTGTGCCTATCAATAGTGCCATCAGCTTTCCTCTTGACCTTATAAACCCATTTGCAGTCAATAAGATTTCGCCCAGGCTGTGGTGGAACAAGATGCCAAGTCTAATTCTGAATGAGAGCATGATATTCATTGTCCATAGCAAGTCTCCAAACAGGAGTTGCAAGCGCTTCAGCAATAGAAGATGGTTCCCCTTAATAGCAATATTTTCATGCCTCACAGTATCATCTGTACGAATTTTGGGTTGTCTGATGCCATGTTAGAGGCGCGTAACGCGCTGAGGGACATCAAGGCGAGGAGCAAGAGCATCAGGTGCAGCAGATGTTGATGCAACAACTGTGGGAGGCTCAGGAACATGCAGCGCGGGAGATCCAGCCGATGCAGACACTGATGAAGATCTGACAGGTCCATCTGAAATAGGTGCAAGCGAAGCAACTCCAGGGATCGTGCCAAGTCCGGGTGCAACAACACTAGGCGTGATCGACGTGGTAGGTGGCGCCAGATATTGTTCCATCGCATCAGTAGAAAGACCTACAGTACGCAATAGAGAAGGTCCAGTACAACGAGTATCATTGGTAGAGACATTAGTCACAATAGAGTCATCAAGTAATTCGCCCTGGGAGTCCAAGGATGTCAGCAAAAGATCAGAGGATACCAAGGAGATTTCACGCCGGAGAAGGGTCCTAGCGTTAGGATGCAGACTTGCAAACGGAAAAACGCGCTCATAAAAACGACGTCACGAGAGATGTAAACGTGGCCTATGTTAACCTCTAGACACTTAAAACCTTTGTGCATGATGCTATAGCCTAAAAACATATATTGCACAGATCGAAATTGGAGTTTGTGAGAATTATAGGGTCGGAAATTTGGCCAGCAGGCACAGCCAAACACACGAAGCGAGGAATAATCTGGTGGAACATGTAGGAGTTTCTCCATAGGGGTATCAAAATTAATAGTTTTACTGGGAAGATGATTTATGAGGTGGACGGCGGCAAGAAACGCTTCATCCTAGAATTTGAGAGGCATGGAGACACAAGCAAGGAGCGCAAGACCAACCTCAACTATATGGCGATGCTTACGCTCAGCTGACCCAGTTTGCTGATGAGCATGAGGACATGAAACATGGAGAGAGATACCAATGCGCTGAAAAAAGGTATTAAGACGCTGATATTCACCACCTCAGTCGGTCTGCATAGCTATAATCTTGCGACTAAACATACCTTCAACAAGATTTTGAAATTCCTGAAATTTTTGAAACACTACTGACTTATCTTTGAGAAGGTAAATCCAAGTATATTTGCTAAAATTATCAATAAAAGACACATAATATTTTTTTCGACCAACTGAAGAAGTTGCAGGACCCCAAACATCCGAAAACACAAGTTCAAGAGAAAACTTGGACTGACTCGAGAACCTAGAATAAGGCAATTGATGAGACTTTGCTTTTTAACATACATCACAAATAGACTCAAGATTTGACTTGCTAGAACAGAGAAGTTTAAAACGACTAAGGACTCAATTTACCATCTGCCATGAAAGGTGGCCAAGGCACTTATGCCACCGAGCAGCAGAGGGTACAACGGAGACATTGGCTTGTTTCTGATGCAACTGAAGAGAGGAGGACTCCAAGGGATAAAAACCACCAGTGCGTCGCCCTCGATAGAGAAGCCGTCATGTATTCCTTAATAAAAAAAAATACGATGGATGAAATTCAAGAAAGACATCGTTGTCAGAAGCAAGTTTATAAACAAAAATAAGGTGTTTAGAAACATTAGGGACATGAAAAATATTCTTTAGAACTAAATTACGAACGGGAGAGCGAATGACTGAATGAGCTATGTGATCAATGCTCATACTTGAACCAGATATAATATGCATCTGATCATCACCAGTGTACTTGTTGATCATGGTGAGACTATCAAGATCAGATATGATATAATACGTTGCTCCAATGTTACTGTACCAGTTCGTGTCCACGCTGTAGGATAGCGCAGTAGCCACGGTCACCGATTTCTCAGGGCCCTTGTAATTGCGGTCGAACCGCTTGTAGTACTTCAGGATCTCAACAAGGTCAAGTCGTATTCGTTTCCCTTTCCTGTGCTGAATCGGTCCAGTGTCATCGTCATCTAAAACACTAATTGACTCGGTTTGTCCCGGCGCCGTTTCCTAACTCATCCTTTCTCAAGCCGCAGCCACGGACGGAAGGACAAAGAAAACGAGATGAGACCGACACGAGAGCGCTGAGACGCGACCAGCGATCGACGACAGGGTACGTACGGTTAAGCCGCACCGGACAAGGCGTCAAGGTCGCTGAGCCGGGTGAATGGGCAGCAGCAGGTCCCGCCCCGCCGTTCACGTGGCTTCACGTGACGCGGGCCCCACGCGACGCACTGGGCTTCATGCGCGAGCGCGATCGACCGGGACGCCGCCCGTCCGCACGCGTGCGCCGTAGTCCTTGCCAGAATCCGGAGGGAGACAAGGTTTTTAAAAAAAAAATCGGGAGAGAAAGAATTTCGACGACCTCGACTGGCATGCTAGGCCTCATGCGCGCCGTCGCTCCATGTTCCTGGCCGGTGCCGACGAAGCCCAACAACACTTTTAGAAAGGGACGCGCCGCGCCTCCTGGACCTGGATGGGCCTTCTTCTTTCAATGAAGACCCAACGAGCCTGTTCCTCCCACGGAAGAAGGCCCACGCGTGAGCCTGCTCCTTCCAGGGAAGAAAGGCCCTGCTTTATATTACGTAGGATACGTAGTAGGCGTAGGCCCAGTTAATCTGTACGCTTCGGGCAACATGCTGTACTACCTCGCTGTCGGCACAGTCCAGTTGAAGCTTCGACGACGGACGACCTACTAGGAGCGAGAGCGATAATATTGGATAGAGCAGGCATGTACACCGACAGTGATCAGGTAGGCCGTCCACGTGCCAGCAGGTGCACGGCCGCACTCACCACCGCAACGCGAATCTGATCATCCGATTACCATCGAGAGCCTCCATGGACAACCAGCAACATATGACGGTCCCGAACGCTTTTACCGGACAGAATTCACAACCGAAACGATCGCGCAGCCGCAGGGTAACTGAGTCCAGTGACAACCCGAAGCAAACTCAACGTAGTATTACTATATATACTCCTTCCAGACATTTTTTATTAACGTTGGCTACTGCAAATCCCTCCGGATAATTTTTTTTGGACGTTGATGTCAATAAAAAAAATATCCGGAAGGAGTATATTGCGGAATCGACATGATTAGCACGTCAAGGAGCATCGTGGTCTGCCTGTTTTTGTCGTAAACAAGGTCAATAATGCAATGCCGGCGGCCCTGCCTGCGCGCGTGTACGTGGATCCAACCACTCGCGCGCCGACAGATAGGTACCGGCGTCTACGCTCACTCGATCCCACAAAACACACCGCGCGAAGGAACGAATCCATCGCGAGAAAAAGCAGAAAGAAAGAAAAAAAAAAAAGCAGAGGCGAAAGCGACCGAGCTCTTCCTCGTTCTGTTTCTTCGCTCGATCACCAAAAGGGCAACCCAGATCGCACTACTGCGAAAACATGGATAAAGAAATGCAAAGCTGGGAACGAAAGGTAAATGCAGGTTAGGCAAGTAAGAAGGCAAAAGTGTACGCATGGCACGGTCAAGACCGACGACGAGGAGAGACGTTGCGTGCTGTCCCAGGCTGGTGATGGTGCGTGGTGTCCCGGCTGCCGTCGCCACCGCCACGTTCCTCCTCTCCTCTGATCATCCTTTCCTCTTCCAACCCAACCGAGACCGATCCAACGCAACGACCGCTCCCCCATCAGCCATCACCTCTACCTACTTACCTCGCGCTCTTCCCTTGGATCCATTTCATTTGTTCCCTTCACCTCCACGTTGCCAACCACCAATATCGATCAATGGCTCCGCGTCTGCTCTCGTGCTTCGGCCGCCGTGGCACCGGCGCGACGGCGTCGGCGCCGGAAGACGGCTCCGATCAGCAGCAGGCGGTGGCGCCGCCGGGACCGGTGCTGGTGGAGCTGTTCTCGTCGCAGGGCTGCGGCGCGTCGCCGGAGGCCGACGCGGTGGCGGCGCGTCTGGCGCAGGAGTCCGGCGCCGGCGAGGTGGTGGTGCTGGGGTTCCACGTGGACTACTGGGACTACCGCGGGTGGAAGGACCCCTTCGCGTCAAGCGCGTGGACCGTCCGCCAGAAGGCCTACGTGGAGGCGCTCCGCCTCGACACGCTGCTCACGCCGCAGGCCGTCGTGCAGGGCCGCGCGCACTGCGTCGGCACCGACCAGGACGCGCTCGCGGCGGCCGTGCGCCACGCCACGCGGTACCCGGCCCCGGCAATGAAGGTACCGTTCTCATCTCTCGCAACGATGATCCTTTTTTTGCACATGTTGTCAACGGCGATCACCGATCCACGGCATCATAATCAGCTTGAAGCGTCGTTCAGACTATGAACTGTAGTAAGCAGGATCTAGCATAACTAATCGATCTGCCGGAACTGTACTCATGCCGGATCAAGAATCAAATAATTCAGATCTACCGCATCTCACCCGAGCGGACAAGTAGTGCCTAGATTTGTCGTACGGCATCCAGATGTGCACTTTATTTAGGGCATCATAGAAATAACCAAGGACGGATTAGCTGCGCGCGAATTTAGGTGGTGTTGCGTCATTGTCAGGCTCTCCAAGATCCAATTTACTAACGTACGCTTGACGAACCCACCCCTGGCCCTGGCAGGTGACGTTCCAGCGGCCGAACCCGACGACGCTGCAGGCGTCCTTCACGGGCACCCTTCGCAGCAAGGTGGAAGGCCCCGGCGGCGCGAGCGTGGTGGTGGCGCTGTACGAGAGCGGGCTGGTGACGGACTGCGGGCGCGGCGAGAACAAGGGCAAGTCGCTGCTCAACGACCACGTCGTGCGCCGCCTCGAGAAGGTGGCGGCGCTGCGGGAGGGCGCCGCCGCCAAGAAGACCGTGTCCGGGACGGTGCAGTTCCCGCTCTGGGACGGATTCCGCGCCACCAAGTGCGGCATCGTGCTCTTCGTCCAGAACGCCGCGCTGCAGGTGCTCGGCGTCCAGCACTTCGACCTGCCGGACAACGTGTGAGATGAACTGACACTGGTTTGTTTGTTTCGCGCGGATCCACCTCCGATCCTCTAGGGGGTTCGTGTGTTGTGTGTGTATGTGTGGTATTATTCTTTGTACGTAGAGCTTGATTATTTGCTGTGAATTATATATTGTAGTGGAAGATTATGCGTACCGGAAGTGGTTGGGCGCACGCAAACCTGTATCATCTCGACCATGGTCCATGTTTTCTCTCTCTCTTTTCAGAGGCATACACCGTAGAGCTTGATTATTCATGTGTATCGTCGGAGATTGCTCGATCTAGAAGTGATGTACGCACGTACTCTTCTCTTGGATGTTTTCTCTCTCTTGTTACAACGACGGAATAATCGACAGCACTCTTCACTCTGTTTGTTCCAGGTAGGAGTGTATTTTTTTTGTGTGTGTGAATTGTTCCAGTTAGGAGTTGAAGAGCCCACTTTTCTTGAGCTTGCTTACCGCCTCACCTTTTTATTACAGGATTCAGTAGCGAGTCGCAGTGTAGCGCGTCAGGCTGATCCTGATAAGTACTACTAATGGTGCTTGTAGAAAAAGAAACGGATTAGACTGTTTGTGGGCTATTGTGCATTTCCTTCATTTTGATCCGCACACACATCTTCTGTTCTATTTTCGTGGGCTACTTGTTCGGCCCGACTGAGTCACACAGCCGTGGGTTTCAGGGTACTTAAATGGGCCATGTGAAGCGGTATGGAGCTCTGATGTCAGCAGGCAAAGGTCAAGAAAAAATAATAATCCAGCCTATTAGCATTTGACCCATGTTTGTTTTTCTACTCCATCTAAGATCTCATTATGTTAGCACTTGACCAAAGTTAGCAACCACCAAGAAAATAGTAGGTCAAACATCCAAACCAGCATGTAGAACCAAATACCTAAAATACTTTGAAAAAAAAAACAATTGTCCACAAGGTTAGATCTGGCTTGTATCGTACGCTACCTAAATCACTACAGGAAAAGTGTATTATAGCGGCGGCACACAAACTGCACAGGGTATCCACTATAGATGCTGGTATATAATGAAATCCGCCACTACGGTGATTAAATAATTTTTAATGGTGTTTTATGTTATCAACCATAGCTAAAAATCAATTTTTAGTTATGGTTCACAATGTGACCTATATCTAAAAATAGAGACTATTTTTAGAAGCGGATCATATTGTCAATCGTAGATACAAATAGATTTTTAGTTGTCGTTGACAACATGAATCGCCACTATAAAAAATATAAGGTCTAGTTTTTTTTTCTTTGGTGATTTTGGCCCAACTAACATGCGGTGCTATATAAAGACCAGTGCTATATAAGGGCCGGTTAGGGTTGCCTTTGCTCGTTTTCTCATCCACCCGCTGCTGCACCCCTCCCCCCCCAGCTCAACCTAACCCTCACGTCACCGCCTCTCCTCCCTTAGCTCCCCCTCCCCACACCTTGCCGCGCCGCCACCTCCCCTCCCCCTCTCCTCACCCTGCCATGTGGTTGCCTCCCCTCCTCACCTCATCTCGCCATGCCGCGCCACTGGCTCCCTTCCTCGGCCCACCTCACCTTACCGCGCCGTGCCACCGCCTTCCCTCCTCACCTCTTAGTCGAGCCACGCCTCCTCCCTCCTTGTCGGCCTCAACCACGAGTGGATCTCGACTTGAGGCAGCGGGCTCGGTAGAGCAAGATGGTAGTGGGCCCAAAGGAGCTTGTCGGAACCTTCCCCTTCCTCTACTATGATGCATCATCGAAGGCTCCCTCACCTCCCTCCATTGTCCACTCCGAGATGGCGGTGACGGGTGGTGCGCGGCTCACGGATCCGGTGCCCCTCCTCTTTGACCGACGGCGGGCGGCGCGTTGTGGGCGGATCCGGCCACCACCTCCTCTTTGACCGGCGGTGGGTAGCTCGCGATGGCAGATCCGGTACCCTCTCCTCTATGACCGGCGACGGGCGGATCATGGTGGCAGATCCGGCTGCCCCCCTCTCTACCTCCCACGACGGATTTAGCCATGGTGGCTAGAGTCGCTTTTTATTTTTTTAAAATTTATTTATAGCGAGGGATGGAGATGCCAATTGATGCTATAATTTCACTTTTTTTATGGCGGTTAATTTGATTCAGTTCTGATCTGTTGTCACAAATGTTTGATTTATAACTTCAAAGTATAGCGGCGGATCTGATACCCGCCGCTACACCGTCTCTATAAGCCCTTTTTATTATAGTGAATGGGGGCACATGTCCTGTCTTAACTTCACACAATACTATAAACCTTTTTTTCATATACACTTCAATGCTTTGAGATAATATTTTCTTCATAGTCTTTTTTGTCATCATTTTATATATGCTTTGATATCGTTGATACCTTTTCCAATTAAGGAATACATAAGAGTACAAAATGTGCCTTGTTATAATTGTAGAATAAGAATGCAAAAATCATTAGTATTGATAAATAGCATGGTACAACAAACACAATTTTGTTCCAAAGTAAAACGTGAAAAGTATAAGTTAATCATAAAAAGTGTGTATAAATAGCAAGGCAACCCAGGCTTATGACTTTTTCTGTCCAAATGAGAACTGGCTCGAAAGGTTGGCGCATCCCCTCGCGCATTAACACAGTGTGATGTCCTCCTCGAGCATGTTTCATCATATTCATATTTATCTTTCTTAGATAATAAAAATAAGTATCGGCCTTTGCTTGAAACCAACCTACGGCCCATGGTTGTCTGAGTGGAGTGGATTTATGGGCTTCCTCACTGCTCGCTACAATGTGGCTTGCTGCTTAATAGCTTGATTTTCGTTTTCTGAATGTGAAAAAAAAGAACATCTGAATCATGTCATCTTAGGAAAGTCAACTGTATTGTTTTATGAACTTTTTTCATTTCTGACATTGGAACGATACGGGCAATTTTTTATAGCTCCCGCCCCCAATTTCCAGTCAGGTCCGTTCCTGCTCCAGGTCAAAGAAACCGAACCAGGGCAACGAAACAATTCCTGCTTCACCCGTTGCCTGTAAGCGTCTTTCGTACATACTAACTGGCTGAACACTCCGGTCGCCGGCCGCCGCGAACTCTGAATCTATTCCTATTTCCTAGTGGCAAGTGGTGGACAACAGGACGAGTCACCAGGTCCTTGACTTCCTGCGCTCCAAAAGCACGGCACCAGTGCGGCAATTTCTCCTGCGTTCCACCAATTTCAGATTACGCGGCCGCGTCATCGTCGTATGGCCAACGTTTTCGCCCCAGACCTCTCGTCGCGACACGCCGGCCTGCCGCTGGTTCACACGCACGTCGCAGATGACCTGCTTAAAACGGGGTCTTTTCTTTTCCGCTCCAAGTAAGAATGCGTGCGTGGCGGCTTTGTGCTACGTGCGCTGACAAAGAGACGAGTTGTGGATAACACAGCCAGCCGCGCCCGCGCGAGACGGTGAACGAACGCCATGGGCGCGAGGGAACGCGGCGGCACCGAACCGGATCGTGTCACGTGTAGCCAGAGCATTTCCACGAATCCGTTGGTGGTGGTGGTAGCTGGGAGCTGGCCGGCGGGGAGCTCGCTCGATTTACACGTCCGCCGGGAGAGAAAAAGAAAAACAAAGGTTTTATCCACAAATTTATCCGTACATTTCCACGGCATGCATCCGGCCAACGACCAGCTTTTTAGCAACTTTTCAGTCTCGTCGTGGATTCTTAAATTACGGGGGGATTCGCAGGTGCCAAAGAACCGCGTGCCCGCAATTAATGGGCGCTAATCTAATCCGGATCGATCGGCTTTCTTCCCCGCCTCCGGTCGCTTCCTGGTTACAGCGACGGACTCGTGAGTCGTGATGCGTCCAAAGCTACTCGCTGGGAACCCATCATGTGAACTCGCCGGGTTGGTGCCAAACCTGCTTCGGGCTTCTCTTTCGATCTCCCCTCTTCGCTTTCCTTTTGATCCCCAAACACGTGAGCAAAGTGGATGGCGTCGAATCAGGCTTGAATCATTAAGGATAAGACAATATATCCATGCTTACAAGTACGAGCCTACTAGTGGGACCTCGTGGATGGACAACAACAACATGCTGCTTTTGGCGGAAAGGGAGGCTCGTCACAGGAGTCGTCCCAGCTGCTCGCGATGTTTCGTGGCTGAAATGGAGCTTCGATTCGAGTTGGTAGCCCTCTGCTTGCTTGCTTTTCAGTTACGTCTCACACGCCCTTCTTGTTTCTGATTCTGTACGTGATGCTGCTTCTTATCGCTGTGGATAAGACGCGGCGAAATACTTGCGTATGATAGGCCCTTTATGTTTGTGGGTTAAAATGGCTGGACGGACGTCTGCATGTGGGATGACGCACTAGAAAATGCCTGAAAGTATCATGACGTATTTACTGGAGCGAAAAACACGTACCGCCACTGCTAATGGATCGGGGAAACAAATTATGTGCAGAGATCCCCTGCCTTAGTTTACAATGTACTCCAAGATCACGCATGCTGCGTTTTCCGTTGCTCTGCCTCTGCACAATCACAAGGCCTGATCGATCTGGCAGACGTTCTAGAAGAAAGGCAAAGGTGTAGCTTTCCAGTTCGCCAGCAGAAAAAGCGGAAGATCGAGCTGTACACATGCATATACTGGATAACGCTTACGCGCGACACCGCCACGAGTCAGCGTGCCGTGGGAGCGCGGCACCCTGGGAGCCGGCCGGACGGTCGGTCGGTGACGGTGATGACGCTGACGGCATCGTTATCCCATCCTTCTACCGGTCATCGTCCTCTCTCCATGGAAAGAGATACTGTACGTCGTTCATCAGGTGTAGTAACAGCGAACAAAAAAAAAAAACTAGGTTCCACGTGACCTGATTGAAATTAATAGGAAAGGAGGGAAAAGAAACGAAACAACGGGATGACGATGACCATGTTCTTGGCCCTGCGAGATTCTTCGCCTGGTGGCCAAATTTACGGAGTTGGGAGGGACATGTTCTTTGGTTGCATCGAAGCGGACGTATTTCGGTTACGCATATAATGAGAGCCCCTGTCTTTTTTGGGGAATTAATAATGTTCTGATGAAACTTCCCCCAACTGAATCACGGATGCATGTGTCTATGGACAGTCGGTGGTGTTTTCCTTTGAGAAAATGGTGCAGATGCAAATTAGGAATGGCTCCCTTTTTTAGTGACTAGTAGGACATACAGCTATCACTAAAGTAGTTGGCTTCGTCATGCAATTTGTTCTCCTATTTCCTGGCAGTACACCATCAGTCGACGAGTCACCAGTTTGCATTGCCAACAGTTAACCAAAGGAGGGAAATCGTTCAACGAATGCGCCAACACCTGTTTGTTTGTTTGTCCTCCGAAAGCACCAAAATCACTGTTACGTTGCTGGCTATATTTAAAAACAAATCAATTGTTGCAATTGTTATCGCGAGTATATGTCACAGTCAGTAATAAGTCAAGAAACCTATGAAAGAAAAAGCAGAAGAAGTGACAAAGAATCCCTTAGTCATCCAGATCCAGAAAATGAAAGGAAGTCAGCACGAGTCTATGCACATGGGAGACGGTAGAATTCTGCAACTTGCTTTCATATTCATATTTGGTCCAAACCGTGACCCACATCTGAGTATCCATCAATCCAGCACAAAGAGAGAAGAAATACAAATGAAAGACTAGAGTTTGACTGTTGGTCATCATCCTCCAGTCATCGATCCTAACAACTTCTGAGACAACTAGTTATATTACAGAGAGAGAAAAAAGGCTTTAAATTTTTTCCTCTAAAATAAGAGAAAAACCAATTATATATAGAGATGGCTAAATACAAATTATTTGCCAACACACACGCACTGTGTGAGACTGAGAGTGAGACGGACGGCTAGATGTTGGCGAGCTTGGCGTTGTTGGCGGCGGGCATCTCGACGTCGGCTCCGACGTGCACGTCCTCGTCGCGGATGAACCTGCCCCAGTACCAGTGCGCCTTCCATACGAGCACCATCTCCTCGATGGGCACGTTCTTGGTCTCGGGCAGGAAGAAGGCGATGAAGAGGGTCATGACGACCACCCACGCGCCGAAGAAGAAGAAGAGGATGAACTTGAACTTGCAGAGCATGGGCAGGAACGCCTGCGCGATGATGAAGGTGCAGAGCATGTTGACGGAGACGTTGATGCTCTGCCCCGCGGACCTGATCTCGAGCGGGAAGATCTCCGATGGGACGAGCCACCCGAGCGGCCCCCACGACCAGGCGAACCCCGCCACGTAGGCGCAGATGAAGAGCACGACGACGGCCGCGTACAGCTTGGGGATCTCGGCGACGCCGGTGAACCCGAACTTGGCGCCGATGAGCGCGCCCACCACCACCTGGCACGCCAGCATCTGTGTCCCACCCTGCAGGAACAGCTTCCTCCTTCCCAGCCTGTCCACCGTGAACACGGACACGAAGGTCGCGAACACGTTGACCAGGCCCGTGATCACCGCCGACATGAGCGACGCGTCGTCCGCGAACCCCAGCGTCTTGAACAGCACGGGCGCGTAGAACATGATGACGTTGATGCCCGTCAGCTGCTGGAACGCCGGGATGGCGACGGCCATGACGAGCTGCGGCCGGTACTTGCGCTGCAGGATGTTGCGCCACGGGTGGGCCACCGTCTTGGACTCGTCGCTGGCGGCCACCAGGTCGTTGTACTCCTCCTCGACGTCGTCGGTGCCGCGCACGCGCCTCAGCATCCGCTTGGCGTGGGCCGTGTGGCCGCGGTCGATGAGGGAGTTGGGCGTGTCGGGGAGGAACAGCGCGCCGACGGCGATGATGGCGGCGGGGACGGCGGCGAGGGACAGGCTCACGCGCCACCCCCACCCGCCGCGGATCTTGGCCGTGCCGTAGTTGATCAGGTTCGCCGCGAGGATGCCGACCGTGATCATGAGCTGGAACCCGAT
Source organism: Eleusine coracana subsp. coracana (assembly GCA_032690845.1). NCBI lineage: Eukaryota > Viridiplantae > Streptophyta > Magnoliopsida > Poales > Poaceae > Eleusine > Eleusine coracana. Next base: position 51,721,282 of record CM064430.1, read on the forward strand.
GTTGAGCATGCCGCGGAGACGGGCGGGGGCCATCTCGGAGAGGTAGACGGGGACGGACTGGTTCGCGAACCCGACGCCGACGCCGAGGAGGACGCGGCCGAAGATGAGGGTGAGCACGTTCGGGGCCGCGCCGGTGAGCGCCGCGCCGACGAGGAAGGTCACGCCGCCGCCGAACATGGACCACTTGCGCCCGGCCACGCGGGTGACAGTGGCGGCGAAGAAGGAGGAGACCAGCGCCGCAAGGTACAGGGAGGAGGTGAACATGGTCAGCAGCTGGCTGTCGAACTTGCAGTACTGGTTGCTCTGGTTCTTCTCCGCCTCCTGCTCCTTGTGGTACACCGACGGGAAGAACTTCTGGAGGAACGGGTTCATCGACGTCACGCCACCTGACCACCCAGACATTGCACACAACGTCATCAGTTATTTTTTTTCTTCTTCTTCTCAGGGAATGTTTTCAGGCAAATTTTTAATTTACCACAATAAAGAAAAAGAACAACCAACCACGGACAGGTGGTAAATTCAAAGACGGACAGGTGAGACATGGAAAGATTCTTCTTGGGTTTGCAAGAACCACGAAAACGAAATAAACAAACGGGAGAGGGGAATATAGCAGGTTTGTTTCTATCTGTAAAAAACGCTCAAATTCATGCATCGGCTCTCTTGGCACGACGACGGTAGGTGCACCGTGCCCGAGGAAATTCTCTGATTCGCAAACAACAGAGCACGCCAGATGCAAACAGAGACTGCCATTTCTTTTTTTCTTTTCTTTTAACCTCTACTAGGTCTAAGCACAGCCACGAAAATGAAGTAAATCATGAACAAACGAACGCGGCCATCGCTATCGCAGAACAGGGAAACAAAAAAAAAAACGAAGAGGCGCGTTGTGATGATGATTACTTACCGGAGATACCGATGTCGTATCCGAAGATGAGGCCGCCGGTGGCGGCGACGATGCAGGCGAGGAGCACGAACATGGTGAGCTTGCCGGGGTAGTCCTTGCCCCCTCCGGCGTTCACCACCGCGCCACCGGCCATGGCGACCAAGTTCTTATCAATCGACCAGCAGAACACACAAGCTCTCGCCTCTCAAGATCGCAGGCTCTGTACAGAGAGACCTTGCGATGGGAAAGCCTACTATGCTAATTAGAAGAAGAAGCAGAGACAGATCGATCGGTCTAGCGAAGCGGCGTGAGTACGGCTGCGAGAGGTGCTATGAATGAACGAGGAGTGTTGAAACGGGGCAGGGGCGGGCGAGAATTTATAGGCGCGGAGGCGCCCGTCCGGGGGCTTCGTGTGAAAGGACCACGAAATCCCGAGGGTTGGACTGAAAAAGCATCCACAGCATACAGCCCAACCGCTGATGTCCTTGCTTCTTTTCCCCGTTTATTAATTGTGGCCGTGGATAAAACCCTTTATCCACCAGCTCGTTCGGCTTCCTGGAAAGAGCGAGCCATCCCATCCATCAGGCCGCTATATACGAATGTGAACGCCTCCTCCAGTGAGGCGAGGATCGCCGTCCGTTCCGAGTTCCGACGTGTACACGCTCAAGATGGGCTGTCGATGTTATCCAGTTTGTACTGGCGAATGTAAACGCGAAAAGATTTTGTTAATTAAGATCGTGCGCTGTGATTAATTAGTAGTATTGCAGCTGGTGTAGTGCTAGCGCTATGATGGATGAGATCATGCTGATGACTCGGCGTCAAGTCATCACGCGTGCCTGCAGGAGCCCAGGATTCGTGGAGGGAGAATCTGCTTGCTCCTGGTCGAGAGTTCCTTGGGTTGGCAGTGTGTACATGTCACAGTAGCTCACGACTGACCTGGCGCTGACGGCCGTCGTAAAAGGTAAAACACCTGTCCTTTTTTTTAAAAAAAAAAGAGGTAAAACACCTGTGAACAAGTCACGGCAGAGACTTGACCGCAAGAAGATTAACCTGACTCTCAGGGGTTAGGAATTATACAAAACCGCATCGTTACAGTCCAGATTTAGTTGCTGACAACATGGAGCCCAACCACAAGCGACACCTTATTACGGCATATTGTGGAGACAGAAGATAGTGACGTATATGTGGGTCGGCACCTGTCGGCGAGGAGGAGCGTTGCACCGATTTGTTCTCCCTTCAAAGAACTTCAACAAGTGTTTGCGTTGGCGATGGACGGTCCCCAGGCCACTATAGATGACACAACCAGGGTTTTGAATTGACCATCTTCATCAGTTTTTTATAAGTTATTAAACGCCGACTAGGATTTAAGAGGAAAACAAATAAACTATATACTACAATACTTTATACTTGGAATGGGATGTGTAAGCTAATCAAATTACGATATGAAGAATATGAGATGGCCCACATGGGTTCATCAGAATTGAACTCTGGCTTCAATGAACACCTGCTGCGCCCATGAAAACGGGTTGACTTGGACGCGTGATTGATCTATCCATGCATTTAACACAAGCTAAGGGCGGCACATCATGTTCGACCAGTGTGTTAGATGGGTTTTGGCCGGTCGGCAACTCGTCGGACAGCTAGCTCATCAGCTCACGTACAATACGTGAGCTGGAGATAACATTAACTATTTATTTTTTTCTGAACGAAGGTACTTAACATTAACAATACTAGTATTTTTCTCGTTGGTTGATAGTGTTATACTACTTACCTCCGTTTCAAAATGTAAGTATTTGTTGACTTTTAAGAATCACGTTTGACTATTTATTTTATTTGAAAAAATTACAAAAAATTATTTATTTTATTATAACATGTTTTATTAATACAAATACTTTACATATAATTAATTTATTTTTATATTTTTATAAAATATATTGAATAAGACGAGTGGTCAAACACGATGCTCACAGTCAACAAATATTTACAATTTAAAACGGAGGTAGTATATCATACGTTTTTTATCACAGTTTTATATTATAAAGTTCAGACTTGCACATCAAATCTATAGTTCGGTCAAATATACTTGCTCACGAAAGAAAAAAATACGTCAAAGGAGGCGGGCGCGCGCGCGCGGTGTGCCTGCAGGCGTCGACGTCGGTGCATCGCGGCCGCGACACGGACGTTTTTCCATTTCCACCGTTGCCGTTTCCGCATGCGAGAGTAGGGCCAAACACACGCTGGTCCTACTAGCTTGCAATGATCGATCTGCCCTCTCTCTCAAAAAAAAAAAAAAGAAGAAATGATCGATCTGCGTATGGAAAGAGATATTGACAGTTTGGTCAAGGCCTCAAGGGAGCTCGCTCGATGCTGTAGCACCGTCCAAAGAAGAAGCCCGCGATGTGACAGCGCGGCCAACTTGGAAGCTTAGCTTGGTCCCGGAATTTCTGATGATCATTTTAGCAGCTTTTCACCGTGGGGCTGCATCTACTGCATGGGGATACCGCTAGTGCGGTGCACATGAATCGCTGCCATTGTACTGGCCACTGGCCAGTGTTTCGTGCCAATAGGAGACACGACTGCAAAGTTGATACGGGGTGTATTTTCTCCTCCTAACTATAGGATGACAAACACGCAAGAGCCTACAAATTAAAGCCCGTATATTAATTAGCTAGACTTTTGTTTCTCAAAACTTTATGCAGCAGCTTGAATCAGGTCAAAGCAAACAGGTCGATCGGCCAAGGCCTTCTTCCTCTTCGCTCCCTTCTCTGCTGTGTGGTCCACGGGAGGACCACGGCCGGGGCCCCTTGCTTGCTGCGACGGGACACGGCTGGGAGAAGGCAGGCATTTCGATCGATTCGAGTCAACGATCGACGGAGATGCGGCGAAGGAGACAGCCGAGAAGATCGGAGGAGAGACCGATGTCTCACACATGCGTCACCGCGACGACGAGAGCCAGCGGACGGGTCCAACGCTGAGGTCAAATGGGAGACGTGTGTAGTGTACGCAGAAGCTCTCTGCCGCCGCATCATGGTCCTGCGCGGCGTGAGTGATGAGTCAACCCAAATCACACAATCGGGTCAAACCACTGCGACTCCCAGGTTACTGTCGCAGGATCGCTCCAGGGATACGACCCATCCGCTGCTGCTCTGTACGTCGGCAACTCGGCTGGCAATAGGATAGGACGAAGCAGAACAACGTGCGGATTGTGATGCGTGTGGAGGCGCCATTGACCTTTTTCGGGAAAGTGGGGCCGGTTAGGGGCGTGTGGGGCCCCATAAGCAGCCTCGTTTGAAAAAGTCTTTTACTCCACATGTCCACATCAAAATACAAAAGAATATTCAAAGCAGCGGCTCAGAGAACGGCAACTTGCATATGGCACCATGGCAGTGTCTGCTTTTCTGCCTGCACGCGCGCCTACATGGTGCTACTGAGCCGTGGCCCGTGGCCGTGATGTACGTAGTAGAAATATAAAAAACAATCTACTGACACACCTAAAGCCGCGCTAAAATCCAAGAAAATGGTTAAAGCAGCAGCCTTCTAACAGCGCTCGAGCAGTCGACAGAATCCCGTCCGAGCTTTCCGACATGGAAAGCACAAAGTTTTCCTCCCGTTTTCCATTTATCTCTACACACGACAGCGAGAGCTCGATCAAGTGGCTGTAAAAATAATCAAAATTCAAAAAACGTGCTTGTTTCTTTGGAGCGACGGCTACAACGACTGTACTTTTGTATCGGACTTATCTCTATCTTTACAGTTTACTCCGGTCCATTTCTATCAGTCAATCCTCTGCCTCTCAATCCCAAGACCAAATATATCTGTGATTTTTTTTTTTTGACTTCAACAGGAACTTTCAAGGTCAAGGGCCACGGTCACTGCACTGGTACATAGCGGTGTGGGTATTGCAGCTGCCTCAACAGTTCTCACTGTCATTTTTTCGACATCGTATTCATCAGTCATCACCGAAGCGGAATAATCTCAACGTCATAGAGTGTGCGTGAATGTTATATCGTGTAGTACCGCAGAATTACAATAGTATATCTCTGTCATTATCACTCACTCATGTCGCTACAAGTGCCTAACCACGCGTGTGGCTGCTGCGCGCGTGCCGATATAGTGCACGTCAAGCAGATTCGTTTCTTCATCGCATCAAGCAAGCGTAAAGCTAGCCACTGCACACAGGGAGAATAATATACTGCATCGTTGTCGTTACTGGATGGAATCGACACGTGGAAAACGGGTATCCACTGTCCAGAATTAAGAATCTCTTCGTTCGCGGACAGAATATGTTATGCGGGCTATAGTATTTTATGGTTGAGTACGTCATACCCAAACATTTTCTTAGTAATGATGTTTAGTCCTAATCAAATGATGAACAACCCGGCCTAATACATTCCTTGAGAGAGACGTCCAATTAACTCTAAACTACATACTACTTATTTTGTTTGGATAATATATTTTCTGGTTCAACCTTAGCTTTTAATTTTGAAGCGCTGTCCAGCTTGGCGTGCATGATGGGTATGGTATGAAGTATGAACATGCTCTAGAACTGCCGCCAGATGGGGATCAGAAATCATCAACGACAATGTTTCGTGGCCTGATAATTAATTTGTCTTGCTAGCTCGAAGAATTGGCTGCATGCGTCAGATAACTCGAAATACCGGAGCTCATTTCCGTTATGTAAAAGAGAAGTCCAGGACTAGTACATCCTTCTGAGATATGCTGCGTTCTTCGGAGAGTGACATGCATTTGTAATCCGAAAGCGAACCCGGAGAATTTTAGGTCCAGAGATAATGCATTGCTTGGGTTGTGCCATCGTAACATGTCAGCTATCACCATTTCATTCGTGCTGTCCAGGTGGGTTTCAAGATTTGGAATTCATGTTATTAGGTCACTCTGCGTTTTTGTGGGACATGTACGGGAAATGCGGAGTAGAGAGCTAGCAATTGACAGGCACCACGCAAGTCGTTTGTGTAGGACTTGTTGCAAATAGCGTTACCATCAAACGAAGATTTGGAGATTACGATGGCACCACCGGAACTGATGTACTCCTTCCGTTCTTGAATAGTTGAAGTTTGCGATACTAGTTTTAGTACTCCCACCGCCATATACAAGAACAGAGGGAGTAAAGTTTTTGTCGGACAGATATGTCCACCTGAAACTGTAGAAGCGAACTCTATTCACGGCTATCGAATAATGCAAAGCTTTGGCAGTGACGAAAGTTTGAGAAACTGTTGTAGCATCTGGCCCGCCCAAACGGACAGATTAGGTCCGTTAAGATTGCAGGCCGAAAGAAGAGCTGCTGATGTCGCATCCATCATCTACGTTGTTTTCATCTTGGATACAATGCTCAGGTATTTTTCTCATCCACATATTTGAAGAGACAAGAGAGGTATTTTTCCCATCTCGCGGCACTGTAGTCCTCGAGGAACCAGAGATCAATGTGCATTTGGTCCTTCCTGAAGTCGGCCACCACGAGCTTCCAGTCCATCTCAAACAGCTTCATCTGGACCCATGACAATCTTCTGCGCGGGCCGGGCTTCCGGTGGAATGTCTCGGACGACACGTCGAACGCCACCACGCCTGTCTCCACGGCGCGGAGCCCCCCCAGTGCAGGTGGTCGCGAAGTGCCATGAACCAGATGTGGCCACCGGTGTCGAGATAACAGTGGCACAAAAGCCGGAACTCGCCGGACGGCTGGTGGAAGTAGAAGGCGTATTCTTGGTCATAGTTGGAGTAGTCGCCGTGTAGCCGGGGTAGCTCCGCCCACTGCCTCGTGATGGGGTTGCAGAGGAGGTAGTGCCCTCTGGTCTTGATGAACAGGAGCACGCCATTGCAGGAGGCGAGGAGGAACGACCGCCGGCGGTGCGCCGGGCCGGAGGACGTGTTGTTGGGGAAGCGGATGAGGCGGCGCGGCGCGTTGGAGGAGAACGGGAGCGCGTCCAGCACGGTGTCCTCCCTGTCGACGTTGGTGTGGAGGATGACGAAGACGGAGGAGGTCGCGATGCGCGGCGAGGAAGTGCGGGTCGGTGGTTACCCGGCGCCACGCTTTGCAGACGGCGCCGGAGCGGATCACGGACGTGGATGGTAGCCGGAGGAGGATGTCGGCAATGGTGTCGTCGGGAAGATGAAGAAACGGAGTGCCGTTCGTCCCCGTCCCAAATTTCTTGGCTTCGTTGCCCATGGTGCTCGATCTCCTGATCGATTGCGTCTGGGGGGGCCTCTTTTAACACCAATGGGCACTTCCTTGACTCGTTACAAACTTTTTTGCTATGTTCATTCCAATTGGTGGTCAGATTAAACACCGTCGTATGATACGCGGCAACGATCTAATAATTGCATTACGTATACAGTCGCCCTTCCTTTTACTCTGTTCAGATCAAACGCCAAAATATCAAATCTCCAAAGCAAACCATATTCGTTTCAAAAAAAAAAAAGCAAATTATATCCTTCGTATGTACTACTGAATCCTCAAATCAGTGCCATTTGAAGGGGAAAAAAAGGAAGGAAGAAAGAATCCTCAAATCATTTGGTGCCGGTCATCATGACAGAGACTAAAATTGGACTAGCTCCGGGCAAGCGGATCGCCGCGCGTTGAAGCACTGATGCTGCACGAGGCAAGCTCTGTGTTCTCTCTGGGCTTCCTTAGTACGTCTTTTTATATGGACCTTAGTGAGGCCCAGTACAGGATCCGAAATACTGGGCTACGGCCTACGGCCCTGTGGGCAGCGTGAGCGAAAAACACAAAAAGAAAAACTTGCGTCTGCCGGGAGTCGAACCCGGGTCTATTGCTTGGAAGGCAATTATCCTAACCGTTGGACTACAGACGCTTTGTTGATTTAGCGGAAACATTTGGAATTAAATAGACTTGTTATTTCGTGTTGAAGTCGTAACTCCACGATGGAAACAGAAGGCAAGGAAAGGTATCATATCCGTCAGGAGCGTCACCTCAGATAATAAGTATACTTTTTTTTTTGTGCTTTCCAGATATGACCGTGTTGAGTCACTAACTCACTACAGGGTAGACGGGCCGTTGTCAACTCCAGAAAAGAAAAAAAAAAGTAGTTTAGGAACGAAAGCAACACAAGATTAAACAAATCTTCGGATGGCGGAGTAGCCAACCTAACTCAACGATCGTCTCACGGTCTTCCATAAATCCGAAACATCTTTTATCGTCACCGGTACAAGCTTCGATTCCAGCATTGACGTTCGCTCCAAACCAACCAAAAAAAAAGAGGTCCTTGCTCGACGCAGCAGAAAGGCGCCTCCGGCCTTGTTCGACTGCCTTGGACCCGGAGACATCACGCACGTCACAAGGGCCAATGCCGCGACAAGGCTGGGGATGGAAGGAACTTTCGTCAGCTTCGCCGCCCAGCGTTGGAACTCGCAAGTCCAACCGAAAGAAGGGAATGGAATCGCTTTCTCTGCACTCGTTTTCACTGCTCCGTGAATGGCTGCTTGAAAATGCAGCTGGCCTGACAGACGACCGAAGAAATGAGCCAGTTGATGGAAATGAAATGGACCCTCTTCTGAAACTCTGAATGAGTGTGTAGGAAGCTCAGTGCCGTCCAACTGTTTTATCGGTTCCTAGGTCTGGAGTCGCGGCGGCCGCTGAACCATCTCGTCTGCAAATGCTACTGCTGTGACAGTATTTCAGCTGACTTGTTCGGTTTGGAAGTAGGTTTCGGGACCAGAGTGTAAGGCCACAGCCTGCCCAGTCTGAATACGAACCAGATACTGCTTCAAAATTCGGATTTCAGCCACCCACTACGCGATTCAGGACACTAGCACTTAGTACAGTCGTGATGGCACCACATTCGCTTTGGAGAGCACCTTCCAAGTACAGTGTCAAGATTAGCCTGAACACTTCATTTCATTGCCGTGCTTTGACCATACTGACAGACCGTTACAACTACAATTGCAGTCAGATCACGGAGGAGACGTCGCTTGATTGTGAGTCAGAGAAGCCGCTCGATCAGTCGACCCACAGCTCGGCCGCAATAAGTATCCACATGGACAGACGCATGGAGGTAAAGGAGCAGAGCTTGAGCCCATCACACAAACTCGTCGGCAGGCAGTCACGTTCCGCACGTAGTACCTGCAGTTTACTAACTCGGGTACTGCAGAGTTCATAACGCGAGGGTGGCGGCGGGCCTACTGCGAAAGCTAACAGATCGATCTGCGTTCGGCTGCGGATTGTTTTTATTTTCCGTGTCATTCATGAGGCATGAGCCACGACGCCAGCCTCATATGACGGACAAATGTTCCAGGGAGATCATCTCTCTCTCTTACAGAGAAGAAGTGTGTGATGTCTAATGCTGGTCAGCTGAATTGTCGAACGGAATTGTAATTTTATTCGACGAGATGAGAGGTACTCCTATATACAGATGGAGATGAGTTCTACTCCGTGACACTGGAGTGATCCATTCTTTCATTCCTTCACAGTAACAAAAGATGAAAAGGAACATAAAGTATTTGTTAGCTACAGGTGGAGTACAGGTAAGTGACAGCTCGTGGTTGTCCCCGTCCCCCCCCCCCCCCCCCCCCCAAAAGGGTTGATTACAGGCTCCAGATGCCGTGGAAGATGCTCCTGAGCTTGCTGCCGCCGAGCTTCTTCACGAGCCGTTTCGCGTCGGGGACGTTGGCCTCGGCAAGCTTCTCAAGGTTCCTGCCATCGAATTGTAACGAAATAATTGAAGGTTGTTAGTTTAGGAAAACCTGACGATTTGTCATAAAAAAACAAGCGTCAAATGAAGCATCAAATTTTTCACCTGAAATGCTCCGAGGACACGATCTTCCTCCTGCCGGAGCTGCTGTCCGCGACGTGCAGCAGCGTGGCTAGCACGAACCTCGTCGTCGGCGACGCCTTCTCCTCCGTCCGCGGCAGCGCCTGCACGAGCTGCGCGACGCCGGCGGCGCGGTCCTCTTGCACGAACCGCCTCCGGTTGCGCTGCACGGCCGCAAGCGCGCACAGCGCCTCCGCGGCCAGCTCCCGCGCCTTCTCGGGCGACTTCTGCGACGCAACGACGGCCGCCAGCTCCGGCATGAACCCGGCGTCGCCCATGGCTTTCTTCGTCTCCTCCTCCGACGAGGACGACGAGGCGTGGCACAGGCGGTGCGCCGACTTGAGCGCGCAGTGCTGCAGCGCGGCGTCGCCGGCGTCGCGGAGCAGGGCGAGTACGCGGTCGAGGAAGCCCGCAGCGAGGAGCCGCTCCACTGTACTGGTGGCGGTGGTCGGGGAGGAGGAGGAGGGGAAGCAGAGGGCGTCGATGGCGCGGAGGGCCACCTCGCGTGATTTGGACGAGCGAGTTGGACTTGGGTCCAGCGCGTGGACGAGGCACTCGATGGCGCCGGACTGGACCACGGCGTCGCGGACGGAGCCCTCGCCGTCGCCGGCGGAGGCGGCCATGGCGGCGAGCAGCTCGGTCGCCTGGATCCGCGCGGCGTCGTCGTGCGACTGCGCGATGAGAGACACCAGCACGGGGACCGCGCCGGCGTCGGTGACCATGAACTTCCTGATCTCGTCGACGCCGGCGAGGTTCCGCAGCACGCGGCACGCCGCGCACGCGAGGTCGCCGCTGCTGTTGCTGTCAACGGAGAAGCAGGCGTTGAGGAGGGCCGTGACGCCGCCGTGGGCCGCGACGGCCCACGCGTTGTCCGAGTTCTCCGTCAGCCGGCACAGCACCCGCGCGGCCCGCTCCCTGACACCGGTGGGGCCCGCGCCGGAATCGAGCACGCGGACCAGGGGCGCCACCACGCCGCCGACGACCAGGTCGGCCCGACGCGCGTCGAACCCGGCGATCACGGACACCGCGTCCATGGCGTCCTCCTGCACACCCGCCTCGCCGCACTCCATCAGCGCTACGAGGACGCCGATTCCGTCCGCGGCCACCTCCGCCGCGACGACGCGGGCCCACCGCTCGTCCCCTCCCCCGCCGCCGCGGAGTAGATCGGCGAGCGCGGCGGCGGCCTCGCGCCGCATGCGCGCGCCGCCGACGCGGGCGCGCGCGAGGAGGTCGCGCGCGTAGAACCGCACGTCGTCGCGCGGCGCGCCGGGAGGCGGCGGCGGGACGACTAGCGCGCGGGCGCCGCCGGCCAGCGGGCCCGACGCGTGGACCTCGTCAAGCGCCGCCGCGTGCGCGTCCAGGGCCGAGGCGAGGAGGTCCAGGTCGCTGCGGAGGCGCAGCTTGCCGCCGCCGTAGCTCCGGCCTTCGCTGCGCGGGACCAGGTCCCGTCCCGCCCTGGCGGTCTCCGCCGCGCCGCGCAGGAGGGCGGCGAACGCGGCGCGCCCGCCCTCATCGCTGCCGTCGTCGTCGTCGGAGGTGGTGGAGGTTACGGTGATGTCGGCGAGGCCGGCGTGGAGGCGGTTGAGCCGGTCACGGATGAGCTGCCACTTGACCGGGAACAGCGAGGCCGACAACGAATCTGAGATTAGACCGCTGATTGCGTCCAGCGCCGTCGCGAGAAGGATACCCAGCTCATCCTGCTCAGGCTCTTGTCTGCTCCCCGCCGCCGCTTCCTCCTCTCCCGCTGCTGCTTCACCCATCCTCCCGCCGGCACTCACAGCCTCGCCATGGCTCTGGTGGACACGCGCTGCCGCCGCCCTGGCACTGAGCTGAGCAGCTGCGAGGTGAAAAAGAGGGAGGAGGAGAAGAAAAGGCAATGCCGGGGAATCAGAACCGTGATAACTGTAACTGCGAGGTGGGGTGCTGGTGCTGAACTGGCAAAGGCGGACCAGCAGCTTTGGCGTCTTGAAGGTTTGTTGTTAATGGTAATGGAGGAGGTGGAGGCGGGTGGGACCCGCCACGGCGGTGGGCACGCGCCGCGACTGTTGATGCGTGCGCTCGGGGCGCTCTGGCTCTCGGGGGAACGCGACGACGACGGGGGCAGGCTCTGGCCCTGGGGATCGGCGAGTTTTGGTGTGGAGCGGCGGGGGGCCACGACGATGGGGAGGGAATGGAATAGCGGCACGAGTGAGGTGACCAAGGCCGCCTCGATCGGGCTCGTTGTGGACGACGTGGCTACCGGCTACGCGTCGCGTTAGGAATTAGGATCGAATGACGAGGGAGGGCCTTCCCCTAAAACGCTACGCGTACGACGAGTGGACCTCCCAGTCACGGGGCGTCAAGGGCTACTACGGTCACGCTAATCACCGCCCATTTAAGCGAAGAAGATCGGTGTTGTGGTTGTGGAAGGAGTGGAGCTACAAGGATAACGACCCATCTTGCCCTCTCTTGCACCTGCCATCTCGGCCGTTTCAAAGTGATCCTACCCAGCCGTTTCGTCAGGTTTGGTTTTGTTATACCGCGAAAGAACGACGAAATTAAGAGGTCAAACGCTACATTTGAGCTCTCGCTTTCAGCTGTTACCATCAAATGCGTCCATCAGCCATTAAATTCTTTGTCAAGTTCTTCGGTAGTACAGTACGTTCCTAACTTATCCGTTAGCTTATGCATGCGTATTACGCTTTGAAAAATTGTAATTGACCTGTGGTTACTACTTCAGCAGAGTTTACTTTTAGTCCTAATAAATTGACTGGTTCAAGTTCAATCAATACACACTTATGGGCATGACATAACACTGCGAATTCCGTGGAAAATAGTTTTTAAACTACAGTGCTGTTCAACTGAATCATACTAGTATGTTTATTGTGGCTCAAAAGTCTTCTTCATTTCAGCTCTTTTACATGCATATGGTAGGATCAAAATATATTTTAAGTTTAAATATAAGTCCCCCCCCCCCCCCCCCCCCCCCCTATCACCTAAATGTTTTCACCCGATCGAACTTGTGTTCTTCGAAAAGCAATTTACAAACACTTAAGAAAACAAAGTACTACACCGAAACCGTAACATGGATTCCTTGAACGGAATGAATGCAACAGATGCCACCAAAGAACACTGTTAGTCCCGTTGTGAGGTTGTTTCCCCTCTACGAACAATTCTCGCATCCGTTTCGTGCATGTACAAACAGTTGTGAGGTAGTACTTTTGCACGACTTTGCAAGTTTGCAAAGACATGGCCCGCGAAAATTTTACCACAGGGATTTGGAGCGAAGACGCCGTATTTCAAGTGGAGCCTCAAGATGGTTCTCTATATCCAATAGACCAATCAAAGTATAAAGGGAAAAGAGCCTGGTGCGCACAATATCATGAAAGAAACAGAGTATTCACAGATCACAAGATGCAGCATCAAGTCACCATCGATGGATGGAATCATGGCGTAGCGAGCACCCACTCTGTCAAGTCAATCCAGGCACCTAGCATTTCAGCCTGCAGCCGAAAGAATCATTAGCTGTGTGTGCACTGACACTGAAGCATCCACTCGGCACCAAAGAACGTGCGGGACGGGACAGTACACCAGTCTAGCATGGGTACAACTGCCCGTGTGCCTGCATCTGTGCGCCATGCATTGTGCCATGTAAATTACAGTGTTCCAGAAACACCAAACCGGTCGCCTAGAACTACAACTGCCCGGGTCCGTTTCAGCTACCTAGCTACTCCCCACTGGCGCTTCTTGCTTCCTTCCCCCATGTGAGCCCTTCGATTTGGCTGCACCCACCTCGATTCCCATGGCGGGGCCATGGCCGCGCTGCCCCTCACGAGAGAAGCTTAGCTTTTGCTGGTGTGGATGTGAAGGAACAAAGGGGGGCAAGCACAGGATCAGATGAATAAAAAGATCAACACAAGTTGTGTCAAAAAAAAAAAAAAGATCAACACAAGAGGCTTGCCCCGGTGACAAGAAAAGGGATCCCGCTTTCCCCTTTCTGGAGATCCGCATAGCTCTTGGTCATGTGACCACCGCCGGGCGGTGTGATTTCTGAATGAGCAACAGAGTGGCAACGTGTGATTTGTACTACTGGCTACAGGCCGCTGAAAGATAGATAAAACATTCCGTCAGGCAACCGAGATGCAACAGTTTACCATGATTTTGCCATGCTGCGTAGTTAGTACTAAAATTCTTGTGGTTGGACTGGATTCAGTGAGCCCATGCAAATATGGGCGCAGGGGCGGGTGACCATAGACCAGAACAGAGGATGACTACTGCTATGCGCCGATAAATCACTGAAATATATCAATCAATGTTTGGCAAATTGCAGTTGTGGTGGTCACATGTATACATGCACGTGATCTCTCCACCATAGAAAAACTGAGGCAGGTGGATAAGATGATAAAGGACTAATCCCCCCTCCACTTATTCTTCATAAATCTAACTTCCTTCAAAGAAAAGTTCTTCAGAAATCTCAGACCTATACCTCAGATACCACTCTCCTATTCTTTGGGGATAGGGCTGGGGGAATGGTAATACAGTCTCAGTCCAATGGAGATAAAGGGAGTGATCTAGACTCTTCAAGAGCATCATGGATTGCGGATCACAAAGTGCTTCTACACTTTTGGTCCTGTGGGAGTGGTTATGGGTGGCAAAGTACTTGTGCTACCGGTAAACTATAGGCCCTAGGACAGTGTAGTAGTAAAAGTTTCCTTATGGACAGGAAAGGCTCCACTTTCTTGAGAAGAAAAAAGCTTGCAAGCCAACTATCTCCTGCCGCAATGTTTATGCATTGACTCCGGAGTTTTGGACTCTAATTGTCAAACCTAAGGGCTGGATTATCTTATCTAGACGGACTTTGAGTGGCTCAATGCTTTTGTCTTGTCCATGGCAAGAAATGTTTCATTGTTTCTAGATGCAGTGCAGGTGTGATTAGAAGGGCCACGTTTTTCTTTGATAATTAGTGACATACTAATCCAATGTAGCACATAGCGATTACTGGCTACTTGGTCATTGAAATGGAAGGCATATAATCCAAAGTAGCACAAGGATGTGTGCCAATCTGATCCGTGCTTTCGCTTTACCATCCAAGATCATGTGGTGGATTAGTTGCATCTCTTGCTTTGGAGACACAAGCAGCCAAGGAATAGGGAACAGTTGGGCCAGTGTACTGCTGAAGTTTTGTGCATAACATTATTAGAAAGGATGAATAGTGTTTTGCTAGCTACATTTAGCCAATTGAAAGCAAAACACCAACAACCATCAATGTATCTTTCGTCCCTTTGTTGTCTTCAGTTGACATTGACTTCACGATGCAATCGACAATGTCATGTGTGCTGTTCTTCAGTTACAGACTTGTCACAAAGGTGTCAGAGCAAGCTTTTGCAGCAACTAGTGTTAGCCTTAGCTAGTATATGATATTTCTTGGTGACATAATGCTTGATCATGATGCAGGAACTGCAGACCTATCCGAGATCCAGATTTTATAAAACCTGGAGTGCATTATTCTTGGAACATTATTTTTTGTTGTACTACTATATTTTTGGTATCCAACTGTTAGTATACCATGTAAGCAAGAAACCCAGTTTTAAATCACATGATACTTTCGAAATACTTTTAGAATTATAGTGTTGTTGCCCAAGTTGAAAACTAATAGAAAAGGTTGAAAACTAACCCTTCTTGTCTGTTGAATCTGCTGAAAATGGCAAAATGTTTTCTGAATCTATATCTGACGACAGTTATGCAAAAATCACCACCAAATTTTAATAATTCAACTAGTTAATGCATGGCCATGTGAGATTCAGGGTGTGCCAAATATAGAAAACCGACAGACCACTTTCACCCTATCATTTATCTTACCATCTCTATCTAAAAATGTATCTTACCATCTGTGGCAAAAAAGGGATATGGATACAAGGCGAAGCTGCCGACCCTGTACGTTGCCGTCGGAGAGCCACATCCCACTTGCATGAGAAGTTGAGAACAGCCATGAAGATTCAACTCCTTCATCCTGCTGCATCGCTGCCAACTGGAGCAGGCGCCTCCACAATCTATTCTGTGGCGGCGGCCGTTCTGCAACACCTGATCCATAGGTGGTGCCACTGCCACCCATTGATTGGGCTTCTGTTCTGTCAAGGCCGAGTCCACCACGGCCCAATCTAGAGAGCATCCGCTTCGCGACAAGGGACGACAGCAGCAACAAGACGAAGCACACAGAAGCAAACATTCAGAAAAGTGTCGTCGTCTTCGTGGAGAAGAAGCCGTCCAAGTGCGTCGCCCGAGTCCTCACGCCCCGGCTCAACACCGGCGGCCGCGCGGTGTGACACGTTAACCGCTGCATATGCTTTTCACACTCACCCCCTTCTGGCAGCCACGAACGTCGAGGCCCTATCGGCATCGCCACTCGTCCAGGCTAAGCTAAGCGTGCGCTTTTGCTAGTGGCGGCTATATAGCATGAACCAGCGAAGCTATCCTGTGTTCTTCACCACTGCATCGTACGTGCTGTGAACAGAGAGCAAAGGTTCAGAGCAACAAATTCAACACAATGATGGAGAGCCGGGCAGTGATCGGGGACACGGATATGCTGCAGACCATGCAGAAGGACGCGCTGCGGCTGGCCGGGAAGGCGCTCGACAACTACGAGGCCATCGATTCCACCGAGATCGCCAGGTTCATCAAGAAGGTACATCAGTTGACCTTGCCTTTTTCCACTACTGGTACTGAACAAATATTCGATTGGATCGTTTCAGTTTTCAGAGTGGTCTGATCTGATCAGTGCTGGTCATTGCACTATCGTCTCTTTCTTGTATCTTGGCCCGAAAAAAAAATGTATTTGGTGCCTGAATGTCCGTTGATGCGATTGCAGGAGTTTGATCGGTCCTACGGGCCCGGATGGCAGTGCATCGTGGGAACGGACTTCGGCTCCTTCGTGACCCACCAGTCCGGCTCCTTCATCTACTTCGGCATCGGCAACCTGGCCATCCTGCTATTCAGGGGAGGCGCTGAAAGCCGTTGAGGCTGAAGGACTCAGCCACTCATCAGGGGATAAAAAGCAACTCCTAATGGAAGTTTCGTTTTGAATAAACTATACATGCCATGTTAGCATTTTTGATAATATGGCATGTTAATTACGAAGAGTGAGAAACAAACAAGTTTCATATAGATGAAACTACTCTACATTGTTCCTATGATGATATGAAAATACATGAAACTGTATTGAGACAGTTAAATGCTCTCAAGCAAATGTGCTGCACTTTGGTGGACAGAGCTCAGACAACTTACTACTTCAGAAGTTCAGAGTTCAGAGCTGCATGTCCTCTTAGTTTTTGGTTTTTCATTTCCCTCAGTTGCCTGCGCTGCAACAAGCAGTGAATTAGTTTGCACCTACGTGTACCTTTTTCACGCATAGAAACAGGAATATGCCTTTGTTGTTTTTACGCATGTACTGCCATGGTTTGCCTATACGTGAAAGAAAATAGGTAGGGGCCTCCCTCCCCCCCCCCCCCCCCCCCCCCCCCCAACCAACAAAAAAAAAGGTACAATTACATGCTGCAATAAGATTAGGAAGCAACAAAAATGAAGCAAATGTAAATTTCACAAAATTAACAATTATGTGAGTCATATTTTGTTCAGAAAACTTCAGCTTTTAGACGTAATTTCAGAAAAAAAAATACAACTTTTGTGGTTGGCCCCATCAGTCAGCCTCACATATGAGAAAAGGGTCCGTATGAGGCTGACAAGTGGGACCGTGCATAACAAATTTGTTGTACTTTTTTAAAACTTTTACCAAAAAATGTAGTTTTCTGAAACTGCAACATAAATAGTTGTAGTTTTGTGAAATTTAGTCATGAAACAGTGAGAGGGGTGTTTCATTTTGCTTCACATGACATGGTTTCTGAAACTCCCCACTGGAATCGTATATGTTCTGTTGTATAAGTCGATGTTTAGGTCTTACCCTGAAAAATCGTGAGAGTGGAACGAACAAATGGATGAGAGTGCGGCAATGAAATATGCGGTGAGCCAGTAATTCTTAGCTGTGGTACGATCCAATTTTCTCCAAGCAGCAAGGGAAATTCTGCAAACGGGTGGCAAATAGAAGTCCTGCTCTCGGAAGATCGGTGCTTGGTGATCTTCTACTTGCGTTGGCCCCAACTTTAATTTGTCCATGATCTTCTACTTGCGTTGATGGGCCCTGGTTTGTCCATAATCCGAGTCTCCGAGAACCAGACCACATAACAGACTGCGAAATGCACCATACGTATCCCCGCGAAAACGAATGCACGTACAGAGGTAAGCGACTCGGGGGCGCTCGATCCAAGCTAACTAGCTCAACGACACGGTCCAGGTCCAGTCTTACTTTCCTTCTCTCCTTTTGGCAAACCGCATACGGACAGAGCACCGCATATGTGATGAAAGAGTCAGAATCAAAGTGAGGTGATGCGATTCTTCACTTGACGCTATGAATTCTTTTTATTTTCCATGCAACTGGGGTTCCTCTCATCCTCTGCAAACTGATCAGTGCTTAATCATCTTTTCCACCGAACAAATAATCAGCACATGGGCCAGAGCCTGATCCAAGAGACAACAGACAAGGACAAGCAGCCAGGCTTGTTCCTGATCTACAGGCCCATGAACCTGTAGTGTTCTCTTCAGTTCTAAGCAAGGTCAGTGATCTGTGACCTGACTGGTGAGTACCAGACAACCTAACTTCCTTCCGGGGCCAAGAGCTACCTGTCTCAATGACACGATCCAATCTCATTTTTTCTCCCCATGTTCGCACACATCGCTTTCAGAGTTCGCAGTGAATCTACATTTCGAGAAGGCAAAATGCTGTGCACGTAGAGAGCACCAGGTTTGGCTTGCGGTAAACAGGACAGACGCCCATCCTATCTACAAGCCTATCGAGATTTGCTGCAGGAATATCTGTCACCGAAATCAAAAGCAGTGTGCTGATCCGGCAAATGACAGGGACGGTGCATGACCTTCTGATGCCTTTGCCTGTGAAGTTGTTGCTAAAGACTGGATATCAGAACATGCGCTCTGGCAAGATGCTACAGACCACCATATTTTTCTTTAGGAAATACAGACGGCCATGGGCCATATCAAGCATTGTTTCTACTTTGAAGTAGTGTATGTACGATATTATGCAAGGTAGTTACGGTAACAGGCGATTACAACAGGTGCAATAACTGAAGCTGCGGCTGAAGAAATGGACAAGCTTTAATTAGACAGTATTGAGTGGGCACTGGAACAGTAGTGCAGTGTACACAGCATGACATCGGCACCGGCATTGTTCTTGTGGTCTCTGAACAGATTCTGCGGACCAACTTTAACCAACCCGGCCACCAAACAGCAGGGCAGTAGTACCACTGACGCGATCTTCGCACATGATGCGTTCCTGCGTCGCACCGGAATCTAGATCCAAGCGTTGTCACAACGCACTGAACAATTCTGTTCCAACAAAAGCTTGGCAAATTGAGCACAATGCTAGCAACTCGTATCATACATGATGTACTTAGAGAAAATCGATGGAGCAATGCGGTGCAGCCATCGCAGCAAGGAAGGTCACTGAGACCAGATCAATCGAATAATTCAGAAATTGCAACAGATGCCCAATTATTGCTAGGGAGGGACATGGCAGAAGTCGAAGTAACCACAACTCAAAGGTAGTAGTATAATCAATGTGTAACAACACACAAGACACAAGTAGTAGGGTATATAAAGTTACTATCATCAGCATCTCAAGTAGCCAAATCGTTCCTTTTCAGAAAGAAAAGAGCAAAGAAAAAGAGAAAGCAAGCAAACAAAGCTTCTCACGTTCAGTATCCCATCCTCCTCCTCATCCTCTATATGTACATTGCAGCAAGCCATCTATCTATAGGTAATAAAAGACGCGCACCAACCCACACGCCTAATTTGATCAGAAAACCTTTTTGTCAAGAACCCAACCAAAGAATTAATAACCATCCCGGATGGAAAGAGAGGAAAAAAAACTGAAGAAGATAATTAGGCAGCTTGTCACGCCGGCCGGCCGACCCGTCCGTCACCGGCACCTGGAGATGTCGATCTCGATGAGGCTGTCCTCCTCCAGCTCGATCTCGATCATCCCGCCGCCGCCGTCGCTCCCGCTGTCGGTGTCGGAGTAAGAGTCGTGGTCACAGTCGGAGCCGGAGCCGGAGCCGGAGTCGGAGTCGTCCCACGGCAGGCCCATCTCCTCCGGCCGGCCCCACTCCGTCTCGAACTCCTCGTGGATGACCTCGAGCGCGCGGCCCTTGGCCGCCCACGACGCGAACAGCTCCGGCGGCTCAGGGAACGGGACGCCGTTCACGGGCGACGGCGGGGGTGGCGGCGGCGGGAGCGGGAGCGGGAGCGGTTCCTCCTCCGGAGGAAGCTTCTCGGGTTGCTGCGACGACGGGGTCGGGGAGGGATCAGGAGGTGGTGGTGGGGTGGAAGGCGGGGAGGAGCCGAGGCGGAGGAGGGAGAGGAGGAGGAGGAACGAGGAGAGCGAGGCCGGGGAGAGCACGAGGTGGAGCAGCGGCCGCGGGAGGTAGAGGAAGGCGAGGAGGGAGGCGGCCGCGGCCGCGGCGAGGAGCGGGTGGTGGTGCCGGTCGCCACCACCGCCGGTAGGGGCGGGCTCGTTGTGCGGCGGCGGCGAGGGGGCGGGAGCGGCGGCCATTTATGGCGGGAGGAGAGAGGTGCGGTTAAAGCGACGCGCCCGCCAAGCCCGGATTTTATATAGGGAAAAGGGAAGCGGACAAGCGGAGAGGAGATACGCTGCAAGCTTGAGCTCCGGAGTCCAGTCAAGTTGGCATGGCAGGCAGGAGATGCTGGCTTCCCAATCTCTCTGTGTTGGTGTTACGCGAGGCCGGACAGCGGAGGACAGAGGAAAGTCAGGACGGCCAAGCCGTGCTGTGTTGAAAATGGGGTGAAAGTGCAATGGTGAATCAGTAATACTACTAATTTTCATGCAGTTGCAAAATGATTGCCTAACGAGAAGTACTCCCTTCAACGCATCACAATTGCAGGACAAATAGGAATGGAGGGAGTAGTACCAAAGTGCAATATAGTACTGTAATTGTGATGTGTTGACGAAAATTTGGCGTGCAATTGTGACGGGCGAGGAGAAGTGTGCCGGTCAAACCGGCGTGCGTCTGTCCCCTCCCCTCAGCCGCAAGGGCCATGATGACTGACCACCGGCCCCGCACCACCACAGGCAAACGGAAGCACCGCGGCAAGCGGCGTCTCGGCCCGATCGCGCAGCAAGGAAGGCTGCAGGCGCACGAAAGGTAGGGACGGGATGGGACGGGTCCAGTGCAGACGGTGGACAACAAAGCTGGCCGTCGGCGCCGAGACCAACAAAGCTGGCCTCTGGCAGATACAATTCGTGCTCTTTCCACAGGACGCATGGTGGTCGCTCGCGTATCTGCTGTGGTAACACAAGCATCTGATCCGATGTTTCCTGATGCGTGAGGGTTTTTTTCTATATTAGAGAATATACTTTAATCCATATAATTTAAGAGGGATTAAAATAGAAATTAGTTTATTTTCCATCTCAATCCACTTCAATTTATATAGATTAAGTATATCCAAACAAGGTCTGAATGATTTTACTAGTTTCAGCACGGAGGCCGCCGCACGGTGTAGTGTACCGTGCACTGCACCAGAAGGGTTAGGCCGAGCAAGAATGTACACGCATGTTCGCTTCACTCGCATGTACTATCTCACATCAGAGCTGGCTTTAGCTTGTTGCTAAGCTGGGAATTCCGGACTGTCATCTACTGTACTACTGCCAGTTTACTTATCTTGTCTCCAAGCAAAATCGTAGGGGTAGCTTTCTGTGGAGCCGATCGAGGGCGATTTTGAGGGGTTTTAGGTCCCACGTTGACGGAAAATGCGAGTTCCAGCGATCCCACGTTTTGGTAACTTGGTCCTAGGTTTCTCTCCGCATTTCTGCAGATCACGGAGCCTCTGAAGCACCAGCTATCTCCCTTGATTTTACGCAGGCCTTGTGCTACTCAAAGTTTATTACAGTACCTTGTTTCATTAACCGTCCAGCCCAGATCAGGGGAAAGAAAAAAAAATTCAGCCCCATGTGGTTGTGGTACTAGGATTGGTATTTGGGAATAGGTGGCTCGTACAGAAAAGACTGCTCTCTTGATAGCAGCAATTCAAACAAAGCTAATCATGTGAACCGCTAACTTTTTTTTTCTTACAGGAATGTGTACCGCTAACTGTTGTTACTACTAGAGTACTTATAGGGTGTGTTTGGTTTCCTGTGTCAGTTGGAGCCTGGCTACGATTCTAACCAGGCCAGCTCAAGCCTCTATAGTCTAATGTAATAACCAGAAACAAGTGTTTGTTTGGTTGATTAGATGAGTAATTTTTGTCCTGCACAAGATCGTGTTTGGTTGTCTGCTTTGGCTTACATAAGACCACCTTGTACTGGTGTGGTAAGCTTTAGAGATCCATCACCACCCTTTTTTGTTCCTCTTTCTCCCCCCTTTATTCTTCCTTGATTTTTCAATCGACTCTTTCTTCTTCCTTGATTTTTCAATCCAGTCGATGCTTAAATGTAGATGAGAGCAGAAATATATGCGCATACACATCAAGATCACCTGAGCAGCGATTTTGCTTGATCCAAAATTCACGTGAATTGATTTAGCCAACCATTTGCGCAACAAACTCGTCTGAGGATTGATTTGTTCGATTCCAACCCTTACGTGAAGGGATTTAGACAACGATTAAACCATTTTGACTAATGCTCACGAATTCGAGTTCAGTTCCCTAAGCTCATGATTCCACGGTTCCAGCACTGTTTTATTTGATTCAGTCCCCAATTCTGAATCTATTTTTCTATCTCAGTCCTCGTATGAGCTCCCATGCGGATCCATGGCGGGAGGAGAAGGCCAATGGCGTCGTCTCCAAGCTCCTATACGAGCGCAGCGGAGTCACAGTCCGGTTGGGGAAGAGCGGCCCCGTGAACGCGATCTGGCAGCGCAGTCCAGCAGAGGCGTGGTCAGGAGCTCGGCCCGTCTTCTCTTTCCCCACGACCAACAGTGGAGCTCGAGCACGTTGCGTGCTCAGCAGCCGGGGTTGCGCTCGTGACCTTGCCGACCCGTCGCCGCTTGCCGATCTCATCCCGGCAGCGCAGGAGGGCGTGGGGCTCGATTCGGCCTCCCTGCAGCGAGTTCGCGACCCTCCGCCCTCGGATGGAGCTCTCAAGCGGCAACCACGGAAATCGAGTCTACCGATGGCAGTCACAAAGCTTGGTTGTTGGCTACTATTTGCAATGGCGACGGGGAGAACCAAATTAGTGGTGAAACATGGGAGGTGACGGGATTCCATCGTGAGAACCCGTGATGGCTTACGCAAGCCTGGCTTGCTGGAAACGGTCGATATCTGTGTTTTCAGTAAGCCAGTTTAGGAGACACTTTTTGCATTGTCTAAGTCTGGCTAACTTCCTCTACAGGTAATCAAACAAAGAGAAAAGTAAATTTACTAGAGAAGACTGGCTAGCCTATATGCAACAAACCAATCATACCCATATTGACGAGTTAGTACGCAGGTACGAACTTACGATCCAGCCGACATTTGTTGCGGCTACGGGACTAGTATTCGGGGCACCCGCATGTGCCGCATACTCCATTCGTTTATATTTATATGTTATTTTAAGGTTTTTAATTTTTTTATAATTACATGTTATTTTTGTTTTTCAGTGTATCTTTTTTTCTCAATAAAATATTCTTTTTTTTACTATATCTCTATTTTTATTTCTCTCCTTCTCATTTTTAGTATACTCATCTTTTTACTTCTTATTTTTCATATCCAACTCCAAAACAATATCTAAATATAAACAGAGGGAGTACTTTGTTCATATCCACCCACCTGACTAAAGAATTGCCACGACAACTGCCTGCCCCCTCCTGAGGTCTGAGGAAAACGTGACCCATAAACAATTGCGGCTGCTACAAAAACATGTAACGTGCGCACTGCCTTTTCATGGACATGGATCCGATATGATAAGAGCTCCCCCAACTTTGCGACCAGCGAAGGCGGAATCTGGCATTTTAAATGCCCGGTCATAACCGGAGTGGGAGTGTTAAGATATGATGAAAAATCTCTGTAGAACGAGGAGTAGGTCCTGTACCTGAAAAGATTGCGATCTGTCCTGTCCACCATGATGCGAGCCGGCCGGCATATCTTCTTCCGCACGTGAACCGGCGGCGCTCGAGCTTGCGGGAGGCCGGTCAAAAAGGTGAAGAAAAAGTAACAGCCGCATGAGATGATGCACGGCGAAGTGGAGAGTACGGCGCGGCCCGACGCCACTTCCCGTACCAGGTTGCACAACAGTAACCCCAGATTAGTGCTGGTGTTTCCCTCAAAAAAAAAAATTAGACATTGATTGCAAGGCGAAAATAAAAAGGTAACCTTCAGTTACAAATTCATCTGTTTGGTCCTTGGATGACAGAATTATGACATTTACAACACCGTGGTAATGTATCAGTGACGAAAATTCAAACTGTTGTTTTTGTAACCATTCCTTCCTTAGCTCTACCTAGTAATATATCAGTAACGAAAATTGCACAAAAGAACCTTAATTTGCAAATCATATCACAACATGGACTGTAACCTAACATGAACCAAAATTATGTCCCAAAAGCTACTTTTTCCTCCTACAAATACACAGTTTTGTAATACAACTGCTCCTTAATTTGAAAATCATATGATGGCATACGATGCATATTTAGTAATATTATTTACTATACTGAATATTCACCTTCTATAGATACTAGCAGCAACAGGGGTGCCACGGTGATCCCCGTCTCGCGTCATGGTGCCAAGTCTGAGTGGATGTAATGAAAGTATTCCGCACGCATAACAACTTCTTCTGATTCTGACGATGGTGTCATTTTCATTCTCATGGATGATGAAGAGCTGCCATTGCTGTTGTTGTTGCCGCAGCTGAATGGTATGGCCGTCCCAAGGTTATTGGCAGAAGCAGGGTGGTGAGGAGCTCTCTCCCCCCTCTCTGCTCGTCCATTGCTGCTGCTAGTGCTGAGCAGGAACGACTGCAACAAAATTACTTATTGTCAAATAGTTGTGAAAATTCATGAAGCCACTAGCTGATCCATCAATATTAAGTTAATTACCCCCTGTTTTACGGGGAAAATTCTAGTGCAAAAGTAATATTGGGTGCAATAGTGCAAATAAGAACTTCTGTTCATCGGATCATGATCCAACAGCCTACATCTCTTCTTCTATTCCACTTAAACTGATTAACAGAAAACACCCTAGAAAGATCTCATATTTTGCAAATACATCCCTGGACGGGTCTTCTTCCTCCACTCTCTCGATCGTTCTTGACCAGATGAAACAAAACTGGCGATAGGTGTGGCCATGCTCCTGTGCCCCTACATTTTCCCTCATTTATTCTCTTTGTCTGATGGAAAGATCAAGTCATCTGCTGCCGCCACCACATAACCTTTAGCCCGCTCCCAGCATTTTGTTGAACAATCTTCAGACAAGAAAGAATCAATATCCCGAAGGATTACTCTGGAGGCTGATAACCTTCTATGGCTAGCTGCCTAACTGAGATGTTTTCATGGATGGCAGGGACACTTGCTGCATCAACATGTCCATGGAAGTAGGCACAACATATATATGGGCAAGGATACACAAGACAAGTTGTTTACCTGGGAGAAGACAGTGACAGGACTCAATCTAGACGAGATCTTTTCTCCTTGATCATATGCTCCATGTAGGTAATCATCATCCTGATCGCCCATCCTGTTGTTCTAGATTAATAACCGTCCGTTTTTAGTCAAAAAAGGATCGAGAGAGAGAGAGAGAGAGAGAGGGGAACAGAGAGAGGAGGAGGAAGACTCGTCCAGGAGTGTATTTGCGAAACGTGGGATCTTTCTAGGGGATTTTCTGTTAATCAGTTTAAGTGGAATAGAGGGAGAGATATAGGCTGCTGGATCATGATCCGATGGACATGAGTTGTTATTTACACTGTTGCACCCAATATTACATTTGCACTAGAATTTTCCCCCTGTTTTACCACTAACTAATTGCTAATCACGCACATAGATTACCACTCACTAATTAACACATACGCATGTAGTAGTGGACTTGATTGACTTTCTCTATTTTTTTTCCAACCAAGCAGAAGACCAAGAGAAATGCGCTAGTGCACGACTCAAGCGACAGCTGCTTCATTGAGCGTAATGACGGTGACATTGGTCCAGTAAACACTTGCAGCTTCGTTTTTATGCCATATACTTAAAAAAGAAAACTATAAACTCGAGGCAAGCAGATAAAGAGTAAAGACCAGTATCATTCAGAAAATTATCCCATATATTTGCAGTAGTACTTCCAAGCATTCCAGAAAGATCAGAACCTGAAGTTACTTGCTCACCATAATCTGGTTCCAAGCAATTTGAAAGAACTAGTCATCAGGATGATACTCTAACCAAGAACATCATTGTGTATTATCTGCAAAGTTATAGCTGATTCACCCAAAATATACCCCACTGGTAACCCCCTTTGAAAGACCCACAAAGTTTCTCAGTATGACAGCAAACCAGATAATGTTGGGAGATAATTTCATCACCTAAACACTCGCATCATTTTGAAATCAAATAAGACTACAGATTCTACAAAGAAATAATTTGGTATCATCGTGAAGCCTAATTTGTGTGCCACATTCTTCTCAGATTGACTAAGGATCATGTCTCGTGAGAGGAGGGAGGGCCTCACCATGTTCTTGGAGGTCGAAGTTGAGTGACACGTCTTCTCAGATTTAGCCGATGTCGTTGTTGCCGAGGACGAGGCACAGAGGACCCGACAAGGAGAGTTGACAGCGACCTGGGCGGATCCAGACGGCATGAGGCAGGCCGATGACAGGAACGACGACGAAGTGGCGACTACGAGCCGGCCGGCGACGGGGGTGGCGATTGGGGCGGTGCTGGACGGTGACCGGAGCGGGGCGGGCCGATGACAGGGACGGCGAGCCGGCCGGCGACGGGTGTGGCGATCGAGGCAGAGCGGGCCAGATGAACCATGGGGTCGGCAACGGCGGCGACAAACGGGGCAGACGGGGGCTGCGACGACAAACGGAACGACCCGGAGGGAGTCGCTCTGCCATCAAACCGAGACGCGGCCGTGCCGAGCTAGTATTCGCTTATTTTTCGACGCGCCGGCCGTGGTCCGCGCCGTGCGGCCGGCGCCTCACTAGTTCAGCCATTTTCGGCGCCGGGCGGCTGGCACCACCGATCGAACGCGGGCGCTGCCGACCCGAACCACGTGCCATGTGGCGCGGCACCGCGGTTTTTTGTACCGAAACAGCGCCAGGGCCGCCAAGTTGAAGCGCCGCGGTGCCGGTGCCGGAACCCGCGGCGGCGACCGCGTCTCCGGTGCTGGTGGCGGGGCCGGGGTTTGTCGCGTCGCTTGGCACAGGCGTCGTGATAGTGCGCCGGCGTAAACGCGCGTGGAGCTTGTCGCTTGGCTTGTACTTCAACTCGTACGCGGCTGTCGCAGTGGAATGGTGTTCCTACTCTAACTCCACCCTTCCGGTAAAAGCGCCTCGCTGGAAGATTGGGTGGCCGGCCCGCTCAAATGATTGCACGAACGGCTGTTCATCGGTTAATTCACCAGTGGAACGTGGAAGTGGTGTCTGGTCCCTCCGTTAGGGTTGAGAATCGACGAACGACCATCAGTGTGATGGAATTACGTTCATCTCAGAAAGCGCGCGGAGCTGGATGGCCAGAGATCTTCAGTAGGGGTCCTATAGAGGGGCCAACATTTACGTCTCTGCAGAGTCATGTTTTGCATCGCAACAAAAACTTGAAGTAGCACAATGTTACCCGTGTATTTATTATTTTTAACATTGGTTTTCAACGGTGTACGGTTAATGAATTGTATGTATGATTTGCCGTGTCAAATATACAAACTTAATTAACTATAGAACACCACTTTTCAACGGTGTACGGTTAATGAATTGTATGTATGATTTGCAAATTGCAGTTGGTTTAAATTAAATAAAAATGGAAATTATCGCCCGTGCTCTTGGCTATAAATTTCACATATGCCCAATTTAATTCGGTGTTTTCTTTGTTGTTAATATTAATGTACACCAATATAGTTCCGCCATAATAGGTATTGTTTGAGGGAAGTCAAATACTTGAATCCGTGGATTAAGCTCACCCCGTACCACTACAGCAAAACAATTAAACACTCCATCCGTTGTTCTCCGTAAAAAGTAATACAAACCAACAAGTTACAATGCATAATTTCCATAAAAATAAACTACGAAATAGGATTCTCACAATACGACACAAGCAGCTGACATTCCAAAAACATCCTCCTGCATTAAGCTCATCCAATCCACCAATCCACAGATCCAAATACACAAGTAGCTTACCATCAAGCGAGTTCCAACCGTCGTCATTCTTCCTGTCGGCACCTCGCTCGATCCACACCGCAACACACAAGCAAAATAGACACCGACCACCCTCCAGCAGCAGAAAGAACAAGGGAGAAGCAACCGTGATAACTCACGAACCTCCCGTGGACTCACAAACCGCCATCCACACCCGCTCCATCACGTGAACACGTGTGGATCAAACAGTCATGTAGCACCGCTTACACAAATGTGTCGACCACGGATAGGAAAAGTTAAAAAAAAAAAAAACTAGACCCACATATAAAGCCACAAAGCATACAAAGATACGAAGTCCTACTCAGCGCACTGGAGCGCGCCATCTTACCTAGTGCTACCCCCCCAAAAGAATCATCTTCTCCATAACTCCCGGGACATGGAGTTAAATCATTCGACTAGTGTCATATATATGCCAATGTATGGTGTTGCAATTTGACCAACCAATTGAAAATATAGTTAATTTTATTTATAGTTGAATATGAAATCATGAATTTGACCACACGTTTTCTGCCAATCACCTTTGCACATGAAATCAGCACTCCACTTTTCACTAAAAAACAAATATCAAGTACGGTAAAATGGAAGAACGGACTGGTCACAGAGCGAGAGTGTGAGAATTTTGGCTGTACTATGGTGGATGAGCTGCACCGTGGCAAGACTGAAATTTAGCAATAATGCACCTGTCATTGATGATGAAATAAGGCGCTCAAAGCACCAAATTAACTAGGAGTGGTAACAGCTATCTCACGAAACACAATCGGTAACGCAGTGAAGATGCGGGGTGTTCGGCAATGGAATCATTCTTTACGTATTTTGTTTGGCTGGATACTGTAACACAATCAGAATACCATTACAGTGTTTGGTTTGCTACTAAGGTATCACAGAAAATTATTAAACCACATACTATTTGACTTGTGTTATGTAACGTATGATTCCTTTACATCGTTTGGCTCAAGAATAGAAGTAACATAATAACATCCGAAATCAAAGTTTCACAGCCACAACTAAGATTGATTGACAAATTCATTGTTTAAGCCAAACTTCACAGTGTTTTAAAAATCTGAAACTTATACTTTCAGAGCTCTAAAAATTAAGACTTTTTTTTTCTGACAAGCAATACAAATGAACCGCTACAATCACATACTTGTTCAGATGAAAAAACTCAAGGCACATGTAAGGCACATGTCAAAAATTCAAGACACATGTCAGAATATGTAAGCAAAACAACACCACAACCTCTAAGAAGTTTGGACATGTATTCATCTACTCAAACCCCTAGAACAACTCATTGACAGTACAAAGTATTCATCTACCCAGAAGGACTCATTTTCCCAGCTGCTTCATCAGTTTAGTCTCTCTTCTCTTTCCTTCCTCCTGGATTCATCTATGAAAAAACAACATAGTCAAAAATTAAGAGAGTTCAATGATAGCCAATTCATCCATCACTAACTAAAATTTCAGAGAAATACCATGTAGAATGTTGACAATGTACTCCCTTCTGAGCGGCTCTGAAAGTGCAAATAGCATCCCCATTTGATCCGGAAACTTCACAAACACAAGGGCAGCCTCAATAACTTCAGCACCAGTAAACTCAAGTCTCCGGACCTCATTGATAGCCCGCTCTCTTAGTTTTTGCTTTGGATCCTCGCTCATAGCTTTTTCTTGAACAACAGCCTCATGCTCCATTGCTTGTGCCATCTTGCCCACTGATTTGGTCACAACCTTCAGCTCACCACTCACTTCATTGAACATATCAAGAAGTGGGTCGTTTGACATAGTTTACTTTCCTTTCCATTCTTTCTTGCGCCTCTTGGAGCTGGATGAGGTTGAGTCAATGGACCATCTAGGTGTTTCTCTAGATGTCCTGTCCTCTTCTTCCTCTTCATTGTTCTCATTTCCAACAGCCAACTCTTGTTGCATGTTATTGATAGCATCACTCATGTCTTCTGTGCCTTCACCTGTGGCTGTATCCTTTCCATATATTGCTGCTAGTACATTGTAGTAAGGAAATGGAACTCCATATAGGCCTTTGGCATTAGGGTGATTCTGCATCGGTAAGGAAAAGAACTATTAGGCAACCAAAAAATTAAACAACATTCATAGTTATAGATCTGTTTCTTATCATAGAAGTAAATTTGAGAGAATAAGAACCATTAACACAGGAAATAAACAATATCTACTACTAAGAGTTTGTCTGTTATCATAGGAGTCAAATTGAGAGTAAAAGAACTATAGACAACCAAGGAATGTACCTTGCAATGCTCCTCATACTGTTGCTTCTCACACTGAAGCATCTTCTTATTGTCATCCCATGTAAAGCCACTCTTGATCAATATTTGTTCCAGGGTACTATACTTTGTCTTAAAATACCTTAATCTAGAATCAACATGTGGAAATGCAGAAATTCTTGCATCTGGTAACTTCCCAGCTAGACGGACTTCAAGTTCTAACATATAACCATTTTTGAAGCTACCATCACTCCTCCACTTAGGATCTAAAAACACCTCATGCAGCACTTTGATCAGCTCATCATCTTCAGCCGCAACCCACTTCCTCTTGTTCTTTCCCCTACCACGCACACTTGTTGAGCTCTCTGAAAATTCCATAACTACATGGTAATAATAATACAATTAGAAACACATTGTCACTGAGAACTAGAGAAACAAACTTTAGATGCACCATGAAAAAAATAAACAAACCTCAATGAGAACGAGAAGCCCTATAAGAATTATACATTCCTTGGGCAAGAGTATCTCGAAAACTAGTCCACTCATTTGATATTGAGACACCCATAATGAATTCTGGTTCACCTAGTTCTCCCTCAATGATATCTGTTGAATCTTCCACTAGTTGTTCCTCATTTTCCATTGGATCACTAGGCATTTTTTGTAGAATTAAATTGTGTAAAGGGGCACATGCCATTATTATACGGCATTGCGTCTTTACTGGAAAATATGAAGCAGACCTCAAAATTCCCCACCGACCCTTTAATCTTCCGAAACACCTCTCTATGATATTTCATGCCCGTGTATGATGCATATTAAAGTATTCTTCAGCACTACGTGGTGGATTTTGGGCTGACCAATCACCCAAATGGTACCGCTGACCTCGATAAGGTGCTAAAAATCCATTTGCATTTGTATATACGGCATCTGCAAGGTAGTAACAACCTTAAAATAGAAAGCAAAAAAAAACCTCAATATTTACATTACACAATGTACCAATGAATGATTTGGATGTTTCTAAAACAAAACTCGCCTTGAGGGATACGTAATCCATTTGGTCTTGAAATTGCATCTCGAAGCACACGACCATCATGCGCCGAGCCCTCCCAACCACGAAGTACATAGATGAATTGCATATCGGGTACACAAACACCTAAGACATTTGTCACAATATCTGCTTTTCTTGACCTATATCTTTCTTTTAGGTTAGTTGGTACTGTTACCTTTACAGGGGTTCCATCCAAAGCACCCAAACAATTCTACAGATGCAAGTCATAAAAGAAAAGAAATATCACACACCTAATTTGTATTGCTGAGTAAGAAAAAAAAATCCTAAACAAGATATTTAACTTAAAATACTTCCACTTATCATCTGTGCTATCCTCTTGTATTGGCTCTGGCGTCTTAAGTAGCAAATGTTGCAGTTTTAGAACAGCTAGAAGACATAAATTGAACTGTCTACTAATTGTCTCACCACTTCAGAAGAAATATTTTTTAATTGTTTGATTCTTCAAATGATGAGATAGTGTGTATAAGAATTGAGCCACTATCTCCTCTAGGGTCATATTTTGTGTGCCCTTGAGTCCACCAACATCTCTAAGCATCTCACACAAAATATAAAAGGTTCTTCTATCCATACGAAGCTCACTAATACATGTTGTGTCACTGTCTCGAATCAGATCATTCAAATTCTCAGTTCTACGCTCTGCATTTCTCAACCTTCTTTCTGTTTTCAAACACTTCCTTCTATACGCTAGTGCCATGAGTAGCCATATATAATAGTACATCAGAAGTATAGAAGTCAAGATATTCCTAAGGGCTATATTCCTTCTTCGAATTCTTGTGCACGATGAGGAACTGAGGAAGCGGAGGCGAGCGGGCAGACGGAAGCAAGATCTACTGCTCCTCCTGGTTCCCCATGTCCTTCGTTTTCCTCTCATCCCCTGTTACGCACATGGCTGTGAGATTTTGACCAAATCAAGGAAGGGATGAGAGAGAGAGAGAGAGAGAGAGAGAGAGAGAGGAAGAGGAGAGAGGGCAAGGACTCACGAGCTGGTAGACAAGGCGGCGGTGGCGCTCGCTCAGGCGGTGAGAAAGCGGAGGCGGGCGGAGGAAGCGGCGGCGCTCGCTCGGGAGAGAGACAGACCGGAGGAGACGAAGATGCGTCCGTAAACAATTTGATTACAGTGGGGGAGGAGGTGTTTCGGGATTGAATAGACCCGGACCTGATTACCGGGTATTCAATTACGGAATGGGTTGAAATAAATATATTTTAACATAATCAAATTACAGTGAACTGAGAATACGTTACAATCTGCCGAACCAAACACCTCCCAAACTCAACACCAGGATTCGATGCCACTCCAACAGCAGGCGCAACCTGTTCATGCAGATCGATTGTAGTTGCCCGTCCGTGTAAATAATGAAATGGGGCGCGTAAACTCTTAAATTAACTAACAACTCCAACACACGAAACAAACTCAGACTGGATCCAATGTCGCTCCCAAAGGGAAACCGACCACCGAACTTCAGTCAGACATTACATACATTTTCTTTGCAGTTGACGGCCTAAACGTGTAAACATATCATTATCAGTACAGGTAAAGCCGCTGAGGCATCACGGAACTCAAAACTTGTTGGAGTACGACATAATCCAAATGCGATTGGTTTATCAGAAGCATCTACAAAGTTCACCTTCTCGTACACAGCAACCATGCACTCGGCATTGAGGGAGAAGGAGAGATCACGATGCTCGTAACTTCAAATTACATAAAGATAAAACACTGCGTGTGTTCTTCAATCACAGCATTGAAGAACGACCATACATAGTATAATATATATAGGCTACTACTACTAATAACATGTATAAGTATGCTGCTATCATATATCACTACCTAAAAGTTGCTTCCTCTATAACGTGGACTACAGAAAAGCTCGTAACTTGACACTACTAGATACACGAGCAACTCCACTGGAAACCTGTACTGACGTATGTACAATCCTAAGCCTCCGACTCCGAGAGCAAGCTGTCGAATGCCGCCGCCAAGTTCACGGCGATGCCCTCGAGGTCCTTGCCACCGAAGCGCGACCGCCCTGCAACCCTGCGTTGCCTAGGCGCCCACTGTTGCTCGTCGTCTTGCTCGTCTCTGAAGCAGGACTTTGCTGACGGCGTCGCATATGCAAAATGACGTTCCTTAGCAACGATTGTCTGCAAGAACAGAGTCGAACAGCCGATGTTAGTGTTGTTCTGCAGAATAAAGAGAAGGAAACCGCAAAGATTCTGGGATCAAAGTGCATACTGCTTTGCTGACTGGTTTTGACACAAGGATGAGCTGCTTGAGGTCACTGTGGTTCACCTTGCACAGCACATTAATCTGCAAAATAGTTGTTCAAATTCGGATAAGCAACACTGATGATGATCCCATAACCGACACCACGTACGAGCAATAAAGCAGATCAGAGGTAAACAATTACCAGGACGTCTTCAGGCAGCGACTCGAGAAGGCTGGCACCGTCGTTCATTTGCAGGCGGGTGCTGCGCTGCTTCCTCAGAGAACGCACCGGCGAGTGCGGGCCAGGGGAGGCTGGAGTCGGCGGGACGGCGACCCTCTTCCTCCCCAGGATCCTCGTGCTACTCCTGGTGCTCGGGAAGCTCAAGCACGTGGCGAGAGCACCCTTCCTCGTGGCCTGTCCAATTGCCATTTCTCCCCTTTGCTGGTTAAACCTTACTGTTGCTGGCGATAAATACAAATCGGATCGGAGTTTTCGTCTGCACAGAATCATAGAGATTTAATCATCACTCTGAAGGGAATCGAAATTTCAGATTGGAAAAGAAAATCCCGTCGAAACAACAGAGCAGCAGCAGAAACAGAATCAACTTATTTTCGAAAAATCCGATCAGAAATCAGCAAAAATCAACAAACCGAATGGAAGGAAATGAGATTCTCTACGGGCAAACCGGAACGAAACCCGATTACAAACCACATAGTACTGAAAAAACGGTAACATTTTCGGAAACAGAGTTGCTGAAACGAATAACAGCTTGACCCGCCCGCCCCGCGCAACTTCGGAACTCGGAAGGATCAGGCAGAAGACGAGAAAGCAATCTGATTATCCACAAACAGAACTGAGGAAAAGAAAGTAGAACAGACCAAGCAGAGATCATTCCATCAGGAGCTGAAGCTGAAATAGAATCAACATACTTTTTGAAAAAAAATCAGACAGAAATCCAGAGTCAGGTCCAGTTCAGGAGAAATCACCCAACCAAATGGAAGGAAATGAGATTCTCTACGGGGCAAACCAGAACGAATCCAAGTTACAAACCACACAGTACTGGAAGAACGGTAGTATTTTTGGAAACAGAGTAGCTAAAACGAAGAACAGTTCGACCTGCCCCCAAACCAAAGCGCAACTTCGGAAAGTTCGATCTATACACCAGATAACAAGATTCAAAAATGGATGAGGCAGAGGGCAATAGAAAGCAATCTAATTATCCAGGAACAGAACCGAGAAATGGAAAGTAGAACACACCGAGCAAAAATCTCTCCGCCGGGGGCAAGGAAACTAAAGGCTCGAATAGAAATGATCGCGAGATTGGAAGGAAAGAAATTACCTGTCACCTCCGCCTACGCTGCAGATTCCTATTTCTTATATCGATGATCACGCACGATATTAATGCGAACTGAATCAAACCTGGGATTTGTTCCCCAACCGCGAAGCAATATCACCTGCGAAATTGCGAATTGTCGACAACCTGGTGAGGTAAATATATAAACAGCTCAGCTCCCTCTCCCGAGTTTATAGGGACACCCTTCTAGAGGAACCTGCCCAGAAATATCTGAGGGGCCAGGGGCATTCGAGAAATTTACAGCAGTTGCCAGAATCTAGTAGGGAGGGGGGGGGGGGCGTCGATGATCAATTCCGCCAACGCGTGTCGGCGCTCGTGATGTCTCACTGAAGTGCGGGACCGGCACTAGGGGGGACCACCCTTCGGTCTCCGCGAGTTGTTTTTCGAATTCTGGACTGGGCGTAGCTTTACGGCGATATTTTTTCGAAATCGAGGCGGTGCCCGCCCAACCGCGTGGGGGACGGGAACGCGTCGATCGGACGCGCGAGGCGCGGCACACGCGCGACGGATCGTATACGTGGCGCAATCTGGTGGACCAGAAACTAGCCGTTGGAGGGGTGGTGGTGGACGTGGCCCGGTGGCGGCGGCTGAGAAAGGAGGGGGTTGGTGATGTGGCTGCTGAGATTGGATCACCACGTCATTTGTTTTTACTTTCGGCGAGTAAAAAAAAAAATATCGAAGTCGGCGGGGAGGTGGTCGGTTCCGCCGACCCACTAAATTTCCGGCGCGTGTATTTCGAGCTATTGCTCCCTGGTTATTCAATTTCAGTTATTTCGGGACAACTAACCATGAGTTGTGAAACACGACATTAAATTTTGAAATATTTTACTAGCCGGTAACAAGTCGCCGAACGTAGCACTCGCGAAGTTGATTGGGCCGCAAGTATCCATTCCATAGCTTAGCTAATTACTGCAACGACGGAGTATATTCGTTTTCTTAATGACAAAGTTTGTTTCAGAGTACAGTATCGTTTTATCCACGTTCACATGTTTTGTTAAGGAAAGGCTTGATTCGTGCACCCGTAGACTGGCGCTCCTAGGGCTCATGCCATGTTATTGGAAATCTGCAGTAGCAAACACTCGTATAGTAATATTTGCATGAAAGTATTTAATATTTGCATGGTGTGCATCCCTCATTGGGAGAAGAATGGGAAAGCCGATTGTTATGCTTGCTTTTGTCTTGGGACACGTATTTTAGCTAGGGACTGATGAAACATTAGCTCTATTTTCTCTCCTTTCTTATCACTCCTCAACGTAGAATTTTGATAACATGGAGGCTGGAGCTTCTTTTAGCCTACTAACTAGACTCTATTATACTTGCTCTAAGCATTATGCCTAGTGAGACTCTACTTATAACAACCAAAAAAAAAATCTAAAATATTAGTACAAAGAAGCTTTGGCCAGTAACTAGTTCGCTTTGTTTGAATCAAAGTTCCCGTAGAGATATTGAACTCTGGCTAATTAAACTTGGGATCACAGGTGATTTGGCCCCCCCTCCCCCCCCCCCCCCCCCCCTGATTTTTACCAATCGAAATTGCTAGCTAAACAATGGTAGTGCTAACAAAATACGCCCTGAATGTCTTCGTACTAGTACTAATTTTTTTTTTTTGAAACTGTACTAGTACTAATTCGAAAGCAACTGCGTGAATTTGACCATATACGTATTTTTAATTACTTTTTTAAGTACTGTGGTTGGTTCAGTTTTGAGACGGCGCATTTGACCGTGCCTTGGTCAACGGGTCAAAGACACACACACAGCTCGGACGTAGTCAAAGGAAAACCAAACTCCTTTCAACTCATCAGCCAGTCCGTTCCCGTTGCGTGCATCCACTGACTACCCGGCCCCACACACTCGTGCTCCCGCTCCACGAACCGCCGCCGTCCAAAACGAAGAACGCATGCCACGGTGGTCCCCGGCCACGAACGTGTTGCGAAAGGACCGACGAGCGCGTGCGCCGCGGCCCGGACCAGCCGCCACGCCTCGCCTCGGGCTCCGGGACGCGCCGAGCAGGCAGGCGAAGGCTGCCTCGAGGATGTCGGTCCAGTGGCGCGCTTCCTTTCGTTCTCTCGATGGACGCGCCTGGACTGGAACTGGACCGTCGTCCACCCTGCGTGGGGCGCGCGATGCGCGAGCAGAGGCCCAGCCCAGCCTCCCTCTCCCTAGGTCCGCGTAGTAGGGTGGTGACCGTGGCCGTGGGGGGCCGCGCGCCGGCCCATGGACGTTCAAGAACCATCCATCTTTAAGTTCATAACCGTAGTGTCATTGTTCTTGGTCCTTTCTGCCACCTTCTGTACACCTTGCAATAAATTATCTGATCCTCTCATCAACCCTCGTGTCAACAACAAGTCCGGCGCTTTGATTTCCAACGAGTATAACAACCGGACTCGTGCAGGTAACGAGCACGAAGAGAATTGCTTGCCATTTCGTTTTCTCCCTGACGAGCCGTCGTCGCCGTCGGGGCCTGACGAAATCACGCAAATTTAAGAGGATATATAAATTCCCATGCCGTCGGGTCATCGGTTTTAGAACGCGAAACGGGCATGCAAACCAGGGCCGCTACGACACGTTGCCACCACGGCATCGCCACCATTCATAAGTACGTAGATGCGTGTCAGGAGGCGTCGCCGGCGGCCACCGTGCTCCCGCGGAAACCTTTCCGGTTCTAGCAAAAGCGTCCCTTCTTCCCCTGTCACAGCCTAGTAACCGTGGATGGGAAGGAGGGACCACGGAAGGAAGGGCACCAATAAACGAAGCAAACGGACAAGAATCATCTTGCAAAAAGCGACGCGAATGATTGGAACCGAACAATCCCGTAGTTTTCTCCCACTCGCCTCGCCGGGCATGTGTCAGCGTCTAGTCGGATCCCCCGTGCTGCTGTTGCTTAGCGAAAGACGAGCAGTGTTCCGTGCGTCGTGGTAACTGCCCGTGCCCAATCTTGTGATACACCACATGTGTGTAGCAGGTTGATCTGGTAAGAAGAGAAACCTCGCGCATCGAGAGAGAATTGCCGCACGCTAGTAATACTAGCATGCATATAGAAACGGTGATATGATGAACTTATTCGTCGCCCATTATCTTCAGTAAGGATATATAGGCTGAAAATAAAAAGGATGATCAGTGCTTAATCACCTCAAGTTGTAACACGCATTTTGTAGAAGCTCGATTGATTGAGGCCGACGAGCCGAGACAACGAGAGCAGCTAGCTGGGGCCTGGGGGCGAGCAGCAGGAAGGGACGGACCAGAGCGAAACCACGGCTGGCGGAAGCTAAAAGGGATCCATCCACCCCCTGGGCAAGGGCAAGTTGCTGGGCTGAGCTGGAGTCCACGGTTTGGCTCGCTCGTCGGCGCATGCAATGCAATGCGACGCAGAGACCCCCAAAAAAACCCACTGCGCGCGGCAGCCGCAGCCGGAGAACAAATGAATGAACGAAGCGGTGGATAAGGTAGGCGGGGCAAACCAACAAGCCAGGTCAGGCGTAGCCTGGCGGTCGTGTGGGATCTGACTCGGCTCCGGGATATCATTGTACTACTATTTTATTGTACGAGCCGGTACCCCCGTGGTCCATGTGCGCGCCCGCTCGTTTCATTTCTTCTCTCTTTCTTCCGTGCTTGCTACCGCCATTCACTCGCCTATCAGCACAGAAGATGCACCCGTTCCTGATTCCTATTGCGGACCACAAACTGTGGCCGGACGGAGTAGTTTGTTTAATTACTTGGGCTCTCTCATTATTTATGAGACGTTCGCGCGATCGTATAGAAATACAAGTGTACGAGTATTAGCTACAAGCCGGGTGGTAAATTAAAAAAAAAGTCCACCTATGCTTTTCTGTATTTTAAGCGCGATGGAGAGCAAGGGCGCTTAGCTTGCGCAACAAGAAATCCCCCCTGCTTCTCTCTAAATCGACAATTAGTACTAGGGGAAACCAAAGGGAAGCCTTTTCTAGCGTCGGAAAATAATTACCCGTCCCAGTGATGAAAATAAGCGTAGGAGTACGCGGGAATTTCTAATAGTACGTGTTGGCCGCCGGCGGGAGAGATGTGTACACGTAGTAGCGGGTAGGAGGTTACTTTTGCACTTTGTGACGTACTACGGATTCACGAGATCTACGCTCTGTTACAGATGCTCCAGGTTTTAGTTTGTTCCTCTGTTTTATATTACAGAAAAGGATAATCGTACAGTGAAGCAGATGATCCTGGCGACCACCCCAGATTACTGCAACTAGCCATCCATGCTCACTGTGTACTGATGTTGCAGGCAGAGGAATGATATTAATAGCTTAATCCACTTATTAGTGTAGTGGTAGTAGTTACAACTGCTGGGGGGCAATTAGCTGATTAATTGAAACACACTGCTGGCTTTGATTTCAGTTTTATGTTCATCTCAGAAATAGGCAAAAGGGATCATATTCAGTTATTCACAAACCCAATTTGCTGCACGAATCCTGCGTGATGACTGTGTGTACCGATGTTGCAAAAGGTGATATAAAGGAGTACTCTGATTATTTAGCTTTAGCACAATTTACTTAGGCCATGTTTGTATCTAGTTTAGATTCTTAAAATCTAATTATTATTTTAAAATTTTACAATAATCTAGATTCTAAATAAAATCTGGATGGTGGCGTTTGGATATCAATCAAATTCTTAAAATCTAAAATACAGTGAGTCTTTTGACATAACAAATGTGACTTCAGCTGAGTATAATCAGATTATAATAATTTTTAAATCTGGTATTCTAGATTTTAAAATCCGGTGAAAAATCTGTCCCTTTTGGAGGTCTCTTAGATTAAAAAAAATCTGAATTATTAAAATCTCATTGTATCCAAACATGACCTTAGAAATTGTGTTTCTAAGTCATGTTCAAATCAAAAATAGGGAACAGAGGATCGTACGCACCAACCAATTCGTTGCCGCACCCACATACAATGATTGCGAGGGAATCCGATCGGATCCATCAACCTTCGGAGAAAAAAGAATGAAGGGACGGAATCCATATATTGAAACCGCTTCTGGTTTCCGTGCAGCAACGCGTCCGGCCGGATAGATCGACTAGCAGTAGCAGCGAGATAAGTATACAAAAGCAAATCGCTCCCTGTCAGTGTACCAAATTCATAAATTAAGCCCTGAAGAGTTCGCTCCGGCCCGTATAAAATGCCGCGCCCGGGCATCGTCCCCAAATCGCAGTTCTCGAGGAGCCAATCGCAGCGACACACACTCTCCCAAAGAAACACAGACAGTGAGGAGCCACGGTGGCAGCAATGGGTGATGACTCGGCCACCGCCCCGCTCCTGACGAGCCACAAGCAGGCCAGTAATGATAACAAGCTGAGCAAGAAGAAGAAGGCGCCGTCCATCGACGACGCCGTGGAGAAGTACATGGGCAACACGGGCAGCATGCAGCTGTTGAAGGCCATCTTCCTCGCCTTCGCGTGGGCCTTCGACGCGCAGCAGGTGTTCATCTCCGTGTTCACCGACGCGGAGCCTCGTTGGCACTGCACGGACGACGACCACTCCGTCTGCTCGGCGTCCGCGCCGTCGCCGTGCGCGTTCCCGGCGGGCTCGTGGGCGTGGGACCGCCCGGCCCACACGTCGATGGTCTCGGAGTGGGGCCTCAATTGCAGCCCCACGCTGGTCTCCCTCCCCGCCTCCTCCTTCTTCGCCGGCTGCCTCGCCGGCGGCTTCCTCCTCGCCACGCTCGCCGACTCCTCCCTCGGCCGCAAGAAGATGCTCCTCTTCGCGCTGTCGTGCATGTCGGCCGCCGGCGCGCTCACGGCGTTCGCGCCCAACGTGTGGGCGTACGCGGCGCTGCGGTTCGTGTCCGGGTTCGGTCGGTCCATCCTGGGCACGTGCACGCTGGTGCTGTCCACGGAGCTGGTCGGGAAGCGGTGGCGCGACACGGTCAGCGTCGCCGGGTTCTTCTTCTTCAGCGTCGGGTTCCTCTCCCTCCCCGCGCTCGCCTACTACGCGGTGCGCGACGCGTCGTGGCGGAGCATGTACTTCTGGACCTCCGTCCCGGCGCTGTGCTACGCCGCGCTGCTCTACGCGTTCGTGCAGGAGTCGCCGCGGTGGCTGCTGGTGCGCGGCCGGAAGCAGGACGCCATCGACGCGCTGCGCCAGATCGCGTCGCTCAACGGCGGCGGCGGAGGAGGAAGCGTCACGTCCAGCTTCTCCATGCTGCACGCCTGCATCGTCATGCCACAGGAGGATGAGCAGCACGACGCCGACGCCGCGGCCTCCTCCGGGAACGGTAAAGGAGGCGTGTTCGACACGGTGCGCGCGATCGCGGAGCGGCCGTGGGCGACGCGGAGGCTGGCGGCGATCATGACGGCGAGCTTCGGGATCGGGATGGTATACTACGGGATGCCGCTCAACGTGGGGAACCTGGGATCAAGCCTGTACCTCAGCGTCACCTACAACGCGCTGGCGGAGCTGCCGGCGTCGCTCCTAGTGTGGCTCTTCATCGGCAGGATCAACCGCCGAGTCTCGCTGGTCGTGGTCACCGTGGTGGCGGGCGCGCTCAGCCTGGCGTGCGTCGCCATCCCAGAAACTCGTGCGGCGGCGAGGATGGCGTGCGAGATCGTGTCATTCTGCGCGACGTGCACGGCGTTCAACGTCTCGCTCATCTACTCCATCGAGCTGTTCCCTACCTCCGTGCGCAACTCCGCCGTGGGACTCGTGCGCCAGGCGCTCGTGCTGGGCGGCGTCGTGGCGCCCGTGCTCGTCGCGCTCGGAAGGGAGCGGAGCTTCTGGTCGTTCGGGGTGTTCGGGCTCACCATCGGATGCCTGGGACTATTCGTCGTCTGCTTGCCGGAGACCAGGGGACGGAACATGGCCGACACCATGGACGAGGAGGAGGACAACCAGCTGTACGCCGCCAGTTCCTGCGCCGCCGCCGGCCCAGACGACGACGGCCCGGACATCGTCCACGCGGACTGTAACGGCGCCGCCATTGTGTGATTCATTAATCACGACAACACGATAAAGTTGCCATCACTTTGTATGTAGCACATAATTCAGTTCAAAAATCCTTACAGTCCATGGATTCATGCCCCGCAATGTCGTCACTGAACCCTGAGCAAAGTGCTGCCTCCGCAGTACACAAGTCTATCGATGCATATCCTCTTCAAGCACAAGTTTTTTATGCACCTTGTCTATAACTCATCATCCTCATAATCACTTGTTTTTAATTTCATTTCATACTACCAAGTACCAATAATCAAAAGAAACCAAGTCTACTTCTATCAACGGTGAGAAGTAGTATCAAACTTTGTTTAAAGACGCAACATACAATCAGGACACCATCGACGAGGAGCACAACAACCAGTACGCCGTTGCGTTGCGTTGAGTAACGGTTCCAGAGATCCGGACATCGCAGACTGTAACAGCCACCTCGCTCGTGTAATGACGTGTGAATCACGACATTATGACACAGTAATTAATTTACGGGAGTTACTAATTTTTAGCTGACCGAAAGTTTAAGTAACTTTCAATCATCTCTTTAAATTATTAAATTTAGATCCAACAGTTTATAATTATTATATAAAAAATTTTATAAAAGAAAAATTAAAATATAAAATAACAAACTATCAACTAAAAGCTTTCAGTCAATTAAAGGCTAAAAAGCATGTTAATTTATACCACTATGATATTTCCGGCGGTGGCGACACTCTGCTCTTGTGGATAGATCATGCAAGGAGCAATCGCTGTCCACTCGTCTAAACAATGCCATCAGTCGTTGTAGCTTACCATCCAGTTTAAAAAGTCATATATTCCAAGGATTCATGTCGACAAGTTGGTGAACTTTGTGCACAAAGTAGTGCCTAGCCTACGTACACAAGTCGATTGATGCAGATTTATATATCTGCACGTTGTCTTTTTACTCGTCTTCATAGTCACTTGTTTAATTCATGCTGCCAATACCTCAAAACTAAGTCTATTTCAACCAACGAGATGAGACTATGAGAGTTATCAAACGTTATTGCATATGCAAGGTCGGCTGGCAGCTTACTGTTAAATAACAGAAATGCTTCTTTTCAATCGACCTTTCAATTGATTGAAATGAGAGCACCCTTTCAATCAATAATATTTTAAAGAGAGAGAGAGAGAGATAAATGTTATTTTATTTTTTATTTGTAAGATTATATGTATTAATTAGTATTATATATAGAATATAGAAAAGTTTTGTATTTTTATATCCATTGGATCTAGATCCAAGAGATAAAAATGTTAATTGAAAGAAACCCCTATTTTTAATCGATTGAAAATTAGACACTCCCATTAAATAACTAAGGACCTAACCCTATCATAATATGATGAAGGAAAACCAAAAACTTGTGCCGCATTCTGGCTTCGATTCGGCGTTACCATTATTTAAAGACAGTCTTCATATCATCTTGTCCAATAAATCACCGAGTTACCATCGTCGTCATTGCCACCCTTTCGCCGGATCCATCATGAAGAAATCAAAACAACACTATCCTAGTTGCTGTCACTGGAGAGAAGGAAGCATAGAAAACCAACAACGAATAACTCGACGCAGCAAATATTTAAACCCCAGACCTTAACTCTACTAGAGATAATCAAACTTGTTGAAGACGAAACATCCATCGGCAGAAGCCCGTGCGTGAGCTCGCCGGGGTCACCATGCTTAGCCGATGGGTCAGTTAGCATGCTAGATAGTAGTAAACCGTGATTTCCCATTGATTTGCCTGAACATCGATCGTTGAGTCGGCTGACCCCCACGATTGAAGAGTACCTTCGCCCCTGATCCAAAGGCAAGACAGATCTAATCCCATAAATAATGAAAATATCGGCCAAATCTCCTCACCGGATAAAGGAGAGAGATCCTATCTTACCAGCCACTTGTCGAGGTTTAGATCGAGTTACGAACGAAACGGAGCAGGAAACGAGAAGCTTGTTCCACTACGAGATCATCATTTTTAATTGCTTTGCCATCACTGTTTAAAACACCTATAAATCTTAATATCATCTTGTCGTAGGAGTGAGTTTCGAGACCATCGTCATCTC
This sequence comes from Eleusine coracana subsp. coracana, assembly GCA_032690845.1. NCBI lineage: Eukaryota > Viridiplantae > Streptophyta > Magnoliopsida > Poales > Poaceae > Eleusine > Eleusine coracana. The sequence continues at coordinate 51,765,238 of CM064430.1, forward strand.
CATCCCTTTCATCAGATCCATTTGGATGAAATCAAAACAACCTTATGTCTTCACGGTCACTAAAGAGACGGAAGCATCATGACCAACAAAAATGAATAACTCGATATAACACAGATCTAAGCCCTAGACATCTGACTCGATCTACAAGGACTATGGACTATAGTTAGAGAGGCAAGCCCCCTCGTAACCACTGGTGAACTGCAGATACGGGAGGACATGTGCACATGGCCAAGAGAGACGGCGCGGCGGCACTGTTGTTCCTTGGCCTGTGCTTCTAACAATCAGCTAGCTGTTGTTTGACTTGCTTGTCGAATTAAGCCGTTAGATTGGCAAAGTCAAAATTTTTTTTTTCGCTTTTCACCTTTGATCACTGTTCCCGTGTGACTGCACTAAAAACACGGCAGGCATCTAAGATGGAAGTGGGTAAATCGACGGTGGTGCATGGTTCCGGTATGACGTTAGTCGATTTACCGACTTAGATCAGGGGCATCATGGTCACTATGTATTTTGAAATCGAAGTAAAAATAATGCGTAGATAGAGACAAAACGAAATGAACTCATGAACAGATTGAAAATTGTGTGCATTCCAAAATGACCGATGACATAATCTTGCTAAGGCACATGAATATGTTGGTCTGCTATACATTTTTCCCTACCATCATTTGATCTTTCGGCACATGGAGCACGTCAGTGAGAGATTGAGAGTAAGTACTCACAGCTGTTTGAGTGAACTGTCGTTGAGTTTGAGTCAGGTGAGGGGGGAGGGGGGGGGGGGGGGGGGGGGGGGGGTGGGTGCTGTCCCGGCCCTGTGTGTTTATCATCGTACGCGGGCTGCTGAGTCAGTGGTGACCGATGACGCCAAGGAATTCGGTGGACATGCTTGCCAATGAAAGGCATACTACTTAGTACCGCGTCCCAAGACCAACTCGCAAGATGCTTCCGGACAATAAAAGGACGTAATGATCACACTAAACTAGGTTATTGTGTCGTGTTTGTATGTGACGACTTTGGTTTACGCATTAGCATCATAGGCATCTTGCCACAAATAAACCTTATTGCCATGGGACCCAAAAGAACCGCTTCTTCTTTCGCTGCACTTTCCGGTGTCGTCACACCTCGTTCTTTTGTTCTCGCGAAGATTCATTCGTTTGTCGGGAGCACGAGATCCGCCTAGTATATATGTGCACCCTCGTAAATATCTCGATGACGTGTGACAGATTAGATAAACAAGGGAAGAGATTTGTACTACCCCAGCTCTGTTTGGCTGCGTCCGGGTCTAATCACGAATGGAAGAATTTTTCAGATTTGTACTACCCCAGCTGTGCCTCATGTTCTGCTTCGTTGTTAGGACGTGCTACGTTTGTTGCGGGTGTGGTGCCACCCGATCCGACGTGTACGCACACTGTAGACGCCATATGATCAAGCCGATCTCGACCAGCTGAGTCATCGGGATCACGCTTTTATTTTTGCACGTTAGGGTATGGATCGATCGTCCCAACTCCCAACTAACGCGATAGGAACAATCATAGCCTCTGACCGCCCCTCAGCTTTGTGATTTGTGAAGAAGCGTCGCGTTACATTACACGATCTACCAGTAGCAGCAGCGCCGGCCGGCCGGACTCGTGGACCAAAGACATAAAGAAAACAAGGTAGGTTCCCTTGCCGGTTGTGGTGTCGGTATTAGAGCAACCATAATGTATGGTGAAACTCGGCGGTAGTAAGTCTGATGTGGATGGGATTCAACCTAGTTATGCAATGTGGAGATCGGCATTAGTTAAAAGATTCTTAAAGCCGGCACTGGCCTTGCTACCGAGTAGTATGGAGTAAAAAAGTTATTTCTCTTCCTTCTTCTCTACAGCATGCATGTTGACTGCTCGTGACTCCCATCAGTTGAGAAGAATCTAATTCTTTTTGTCAAATGTGATAACCACGATAGCCCAAGCCGGATGTACCGCTGTGATTATATAGGAAGCTTTTACAGATTACAAAGAAGACTCGGTGTAGTTATAATAGGAGTCCTAGTAGAATACTACTACACCAAATACTTAGCGCACACGCTAATACCATATACTCTCTAACATCCCTCCTCAATCTTAACATATCAGCCACTGAGAAGATTAAGATTGAACTTGAACTTGGTGAACAGTTGCACTTCAAGTGGTTTAGTAAAACCATCAGCTAATTGATCATTAGAGGAGATGTGTCGAATATCCAGAAGTCCTTCATGAACTCTTTCTCGCATAAAGTGGTAGTCCACTTCAATGTGTTCCGTCCGAGCATAAAACACCGGATTTGCTGATAAATATGTAGCTCCAATATTATCACGCCATAACATTGCTGCTTTTGGTTGAGGTAGCCTTAACTCACGAAGAAGTGTTTGGAACCAAATTACCTCAGCAGTAGCATTTGCTAATGACTCATATTCAGCTTCAGTGCTTGATCGTGATACTGTAGCTTGTTTCCGGGAACTCCAAGAGATGATATTTGGCCCTAAAAACACGACAAAACCACCGGTTGATCTTCTATCATCTGAGCATCCTGTCCAATCTGCATCTGAGAATGCACTCACAAGTAAAGACTTGGATGGAGAAATAGATATACCCAGCTGAAGACTGCTACTTAGATAGCGTAGTGTACTGTTGTAGGCGAATTAAGAAATTGACAGACTTTGTTTACCGCAAAGAAAATATCTGGACGTGTCAATGTTAGATACTGAAGAGCACCCACAATACTTCTGAATTTTGTAGCATCTTCAGGACCGAGTGGAACACCATCATATGCAGATAACTTTTCCGAAAAACAGAAAGTGGAGTGGAGACAGGTTTGCACCCCTTCATACCAGCATGAGTAACCAAATCAGAGGCATACTTGCCTTGAGAGAGAATTAATCCGTGTCCTCTTCGAGTGACCTCAATACCCAAGAAGTAGTGAAGATCCCCTAAGTCTTTAAGAGCAAATTCAGCTTGAAGATCCAATAACAGGGCATTGATAGCACTAACCTGAGAGCTGACAACAATAATATCATCAACATATACAAGGAAGTAGATGGTAACACCATCCTTGTGATAGAAGAATAAGGAAACATCTGCCCGTGATGGTTGAAAACCAAGCTGGCTCAATTTCTGACTCAAGCGAGAGAACCAAGCTCTCGGTGCTTGTTTCAAACCATATAAAGCTTTGTAAAGTTTGCAAAGCGCAAACGGGTGATTAGGATCCTCATACCCAGGGGGTTGTTTCATATAAACTTCCTCCTCCAGAATGCCGTGTAACAACGCATTCTTCACATCTAGCTGCCGAATGAACCATCCACGTGAAATAGCAAGGGATAAGATTAACCGAATTGTTGCTGCCTTAACCACCCGGCTAAAAGTTTCTTCGTAATCAATACCATAACATTGTCAAAAACCTTTTGCGATCAATCGAGCCTTATAACAATCAATGGATCCATCTGATTTTCTTTTAACCTTGTACACCCACTTCGAGTCAATAACATTGATCCCCTTCCTAGGAGGCACAAGATGCCATGTTTTATTCTGCAACAGGGCATTGAACTCCTCATCCATAGCAGCACGCCAATGAGAATTTGTTAAAGCTTCTTGCAATGTGGATGGCTCACTGGTAACAAGATTAACAAAATGAATATGACCCTTTTTAGAATCATATTGAGTTGTGCTATCTGTAAATACACGCGGTTGACGAATCCCTTGAGAAAGACGAGTTCGAGGAGCTGACGAATCCCTTGAGAAAGACGAGTTCGAGGAGATGCAGAATATGGCCCAGAAGAAGGATGTGCCGTAGGAGGTAATGGATCCTGAACAGAATCAGACATAGGCGAGGAAGCAATCGTACCAATGGGAGCAGTGGGAGGTGCCATAGGGTCGATCACAGGAACATTGACCGCAGAAGACCGGGTGGAGAACGGAGATGATCCAGCTGGCGTGCGCGCGCCCGAGCATGGTGCAGAGCACGGCGCAGGTACCAAAAGCGATGTACCTGCAGCAACTCCTGGTCGGGACGACGAAGCAACATCAGAATCAGCACTGCTATTGTTGTGTAGCTCCGGAAGTGCAAGATTGCTTGCCGGGACAATTCCTGTATGATTTTAAATAGAATGTTCGCCATAACTTTCTCCAAAATTTGCAGTAGACTCCTCCTGTTCCTGGACAACAGAATACTCCTGGACAACAGAATACTCCGACACTTCATCAGCTTGGTTAGTATAAAAATTATTCACATGATCATGATCATTGTCCTCCCGCTGTGAAGTACTAGGGTTAAGTAAAACTGAAGGAAGGAGATTAATATCTGATTTTAACAAGGCACCGGCATTATGATGAAGTGAAGAAAAAGGAAAAATAGTCTCATCAAACACAACATCACGAGAGATGTAGACTCTGCCAGTAGAGACGTCAAGACATTTGTAGCCTTTATGAAGACTACTATAGCCAAGAAAAACACACTGTTTAGAGCGAAAATCAAGCTTATGTTGGTTGTAGGGGCGAAGATTAGGCAACCAAAAGTCCGAAGAAACAAATAATCTGGTTCTTCATTGTAAAGATAGTGAATAGGTGTTTGATAATCAAGGATGCGTGACGGGGTTCGATTGATCAGATATGCAGAACTAAGAAAAGCTTCATCCTAGAATTTCAACGGTATGGATGCATGAGCTAGCAAAGAAAGCCCTACTTCAACAATGTGCCTATGTTTTCTCTCGACAAGCCCGTTTTGCTGATGAGCATAGGGGGGGGGGGGGCACAAAACGTGATGAGTGATGCCAACTTTCTCAAAGAAGGGACTAAGTTTTCGAAACTCCCCACCCCAATCGGTTTAAACAAAAATAATCTTTTTGTTAAAGAGTCTCTCAACCATTTGCTGAAAATTTAAAAATACTTGATAAACATTAGATTTCTTTTTCAGCAAATATACCCAAATATAGCGACTAAAATCATCCACAAAAGTTACATAGTATTTGTGCCGACCAATAGACTGAGGGGCAGGACCCAGACATCAGATTATATAAGGTCTAAAGGAGCACGCGATCTACTATGAACATTTGTATAAGGAAGCTGATGATTCTTAGACTTTTGACAAGCATCACAAACTACTTGAGACTCTTTAGCATGAGGTAGACCAAGACTCGAAACAACCTTATCAACACTGGAGGGGTGACCAAGGCGAGAATGCCACTGAGAGGAGGGCACTTTTTCTGAACTAAGAGCTTGAGCAACACCGGACAGAATTGGGTAGAGGCCCCTAATGCTTCTACCGTGAAGAAGAATTTTCCTCGTAATGCAGTCCTTAAAACAAAAGAAGTCAGGATGAAATTCAGCAAAGGCATTGTTATCAACTGTAAAACAATGCACTGAGATAAGGCTCTTTTGGGTGTTAGGAATATGAAGAATATTACGAAGAAGTAAATCACGAGAGGGAGCACGAAAAGATGCATGACCAATATGAACAATTTTCATACCTTTGCCATTGGCTGCATGAACTTGATCAGTGCCACCATATTTCTCATTGGTTGTTAACTTGTCAAGCTCTCCGGTCAGATGATCTGTAGCTCCAGTATCCACATACCAATTGGTATCAACACTGTAGGAGGATGTGGAAGCACAGGCTGCCGTTTTCTGCCACATAGCAGCAGCATCTTCACGAGAAAAATTGCGGTCAAATCGCTTTTAGCAAGATTGAACAATGTGTCCATCGTAGCCACATAGCTGACACTTGAGTTTGGGTTTATTCTTGCCACGACCACCACCATTGTCACCACGACCACCACCTCGGTTTCGCCCACGACCTCGGCCGCGACCTCTGGATGCAGTATTTGCCAAAGAAGGAAACTGCTGGTTGTCGTTTTGAGAATCTAGTCGTGCTTCAAAGACAAGAAACTGAGCGTACAAATCGCTCAAACTGAGATCCACATCACGATTAACTGATGAGACAAAGGGATTGTAATCCGCATCAAGTACGGTGAGGATGTACGAGATGATCTCATCGTCATCAAGAGGTTTCCCTGTAGCAGCAAGCTCATCTGCCCACGCTGTCATCTTGGAATAATAAGCAGAAGCAGATTGATCTCCCTTTTGCTCTCTAGCAAGTTGAGCTCGTATCTGAATAATGCGAGACTTGGATATGGAGGAGAACATGCTGGTAAGCTTGGTCCAGACATCATGAGCTGTCTCAAGTCGAGCTACTTGAGAAAGCACTTCCTTTGATAAGGTTGAATTGAGGTACCCAAGAACGATCTGATCTTGAGTAATCTATTGTGCATAGTCCGGATTTGGTTCTTCCACCATGGTCTTGTCAGCTTTCTCGACGGTTATCTGTTGAGGCGGCGCCTTCTTGGAGCCATCGAGGTAGCCGACGAGCTGTGCTCCACGCACAGCCGGGAGAACTTGAGCCTTCCACACCAGGAAATTATCCCTGGTGAGCTTCTTGGACACAGGATGCCCGATGATCTGCATGACGGAGGGCTGATTGGACAAGGACATGGCGATGTTGATCGGGAAAGCCGAAGATTTCTTGTAGACTCGGCAAGATTGAATAAAAACTCAGTGGTGGTAGGGAAACTCGGCTAGATGTTTGATTGGATAGGAGAGGCTCTCGATACCATGTCAAATGTGATAACCACGATAGCCCAAGCTGGACGTACCGCTGTGATTATATAGGAAGCTTTTACAGATTACAAAGAAGACTCGGTGTAGTTACAATAGGAGTCCTAGTACTAGAATACTACTACACCGAATACTTAGCGCACACGCTAATACCATATACTCTCTAACACTTTTAACCAGTATATGGGGCCCCATTTAATGTTCAATATTGTGGAAATAATAACAACAAATGCTCACTTTTTATGGGATCCAGCTTACTACCGAACTCAGTAAAATACAATGGTGATGCCCTTAGTATGCGAGGAACAATCAGTGAAAAAGTGTAAGCCATGTGTAGCGCACAAGTTCATTCGATAGAACTCGCATCTTGTTCTTTTTTTTTTTTACCCCTTGTAGAGCCAGAGTCATCTTCTTTCTGATTCTGATTTTGAAGACAATCCAGCAGCACGATCGATCAGGGTAACTCAGCGAGTAACGACGCGGCCTAGGCCGTGGGCCTGAATTGCACCCAGCTGGGTTTGACGGCAAATATCATCGCTGTCACAGTGCCACTGCCAGTCTCCCACCATCCCGTATTCCCGTTCAAGTCCTCTGTACTCTGCTACTCCCTCCCGTCCACAATGTAAGCATTTGAAACATTCAAATATTTGTTCACAATGTAAACATTCTTAAGGATAAGACAAAATCTACTGAGTTGGTGGGTAGTTAGGGATGAGATAGTATAAAATAATGGATATATATGATATTTTACACATTGACTAAATTTGTATTTGAACCATAGAAATAATGCTTATATTGTGGAATGGAAGAAGTAACATAAATCCCTCGAATTGGCTCAGTTTCTAAATAGCACCTTAACTAGTGTTTACCATTTGCAAGACCAGTTTAAACTAATTGGGTCTGTTGGTTCTAGACTTGTATATCAGTATATGTCGAGTCAAGTCTGCAATCATAGCACAGCATGACATATATGGAATGAGCGGAACAGCAATGGCGACGATAGAGGGTGTCACTAGGCTAATCAAAGAAGGCATGGCGCTTAGAGCAAGAGCGTGCGGGAAACCAATAGTACAGTTTAGCCAGAATCAGAGTGAGACCAATCAAACAATAAGTGTAACATCGAAAAACTTTTTCCCTGCATAAGAAAATTCTCTTATATATTCCTTCATAAAATATTTTAAAGGCGCCCCATTTAATTTTGGTCAGTAAGCTAATTAGTTAATGCATTGTACTCTGCATATATTGAACCGAGAAGAGAAAAATGCTGTCGTTCAGGTTCCTCCTCTGTCAGTTTTCATTCGGGATTCCTTGTGCGCCTCAGTTGTACTGTATTCTCCCTCCCAGTCCACATACTCAAATACAGGCTCATGAACTGAACCCCGGCTTCCATATGCGCACGTCGTCGTTGAGATGACCCTCGTGGTCTGCCTCCTCCACTTCCCCGCGTCGTGGGGACCTGCCCCGCAACGCGTCCTTGAGGCTCTGCCAACGCGACCCGGATGGTTCTTCCATGGAGGAGGGTGTGGGACCGCGCTGGCCGCCGGAACTTTGTCCTGCAACTCGACGGCCTCCCTCAACCACTGTTCCTGGTCCTTAACCACGCGCGGTCGGCGGCGGCCAAGTAGCCGGGCTGCCTTGCCCTCGTCGTCAGCTTCAGCTTCGCCTGCTGGTTTGTTGGCCTTTTGGACGATAGCTGTCGCGTGCTCGATTAGATTTGACGCCTTGAACTCTGAATGATGTGGTGTCGGCGCAAAAGCCGGTTTTCACCGAGTCCGAGTGTAAGCTAATGTGGCATCCCTCCGGCTCCGGCGGTCCGGCCACCTACTTCCAGTTCCAATTCATGCGCTACGCAACTTGCACCCGTATGATTCGCACTGGACGCGGCGCCGTCTTCGTCAGCAGCTTCAGATTGCACCTTCATTTTCTCTTCAACGTTGGCTTCACAAAAGTTGGTACGCTGCGCGGGCCAAGCCTCACAGATTGCAGCATCCCCCGTGAAAAGTAAGTGCGAGTAACAAAACCGTGAAACACATCTCAAAAGAAAAAAAAAACCCGTAAAACGGCACCGGGTCGAGCACATAATCTGTTTCCATCCAATATTCCCCAATGTGCGCGAGGCAGGAGCCATAGGCCTCGCTGAAGACTGGCAGCTCGGCCCATGAACGGGCTTCCATTCTGCAGGCAGCCTATTAGGCAGCCCACTGTCAGACTGGGGAGAGCTCGGCATAACGAACTCCCCGGCTCTCACCGGCGACTCCCCCCGCCCCCCCCCCCCCCCCCCCCCCCCCCCAACAAGAACCCAAACAGGCTCCTCCCTCCTCTCCCTCCCTCTGTCTCCCCGTCCTTCTCCGCACATAGGTAAAAATCCGTCTTCGTTTTCATCTTCTCGTCGCTGTCAGAAATGGAGGTCTTCCGCGGTGCGAGGCTCGTGCGGATGCGGTGCCACGGTCGCGGAGACATGTACCTCGCCTCCAAAGAGGACAGCAGGGGCATCTGCCTCCGGTCCGGCCGCCGAGCCGCGGCCAACGCCGTCTGGACTGTCCGGCCCGAAGCGGGGGCCGACGGCGAGGCCGCCGTCATATTTCGCGGCGCCTACGGCTTGTTTCTCGCTTCGTCGGAGATACCTGCGACCACCGGCCCACCTGACGCCGTAGCTGCGGAGCAGCGCGCACTTGCTGTCCACGCCGCACCGCCGCTTGACATGCTGTGGCAGGGCATCTGGAAGAAATACAGGATGCTGATCAAGAACTACACTAGAAGTGGCAATGGCAAGTATCTGAAGTGTCGCAGTGAAGTTACCTTCGCCGATGACAACGCGAGTTCCATGCTTCACTAGGCTCTGGAGGTCCTTCCGGTCCAGCCAGAGCAGCTGGCGATTCTTGATCGTCACGCTCTTTAGGTAATAAAAACAGTGTCCTTTCTTGCTTAATTTGCTTAAATCTTGTTGCTGCCTATGTTCTTGATCCTATGGAACTTTGAATGGTTTTATTTCTTGTTCTTAAAGTTTTTAGGTCAATAGAATGACTTAATTTGAGTTGGCAGATTTGTCTTAGGTCCATGTCTTAAATTGTTGCAAATGTGGTCTATCTGCTTTGTTTATATGGTGATACTGATTCTACTAAACTGTAGCAGGGTACTTGCTATGGATAATTTTTATATTAATAAAAATTTAGGAAACGCTAGTCTCTAAAAGCAACGCCTTTGTTTCTTCGTTGATATCAGTGTGTTGCTCTTTAGCATAGCCATATGACCTGTCAGTTTTAGCTATTCTTAGGTTGAATAATATGTTCTGCATGTTGCCTTGGTATGTGCTTCATGCCTTTTAGGTTTGTTGTATGTTAGTGTTAAGGGGTAACTAGACGTGAGAGAAGATTGATTGTGGTCGCTTGTTTTTTTTATCGACCCTGATTTACATATATAGCCAGCACATTACAATAGAACCGACTCTGAATATAGAATCCTAACTAAACTCATACTAGTATTTGACTCTGACTTTACTAACTTAATTGGTAAGCTATGAATTCTAATTTTTATCTGAATCTCCCTTAACTTTCCTATTACACCTAACATATGTTATGTCCCACATAACAGTTAGATACTTAGAACATAAAGCACCTACATTAGCTCCTATAAATTATCTATTATGATGATATAAATGTTACCAAAAGACTCATACCGTGTGCTAAGAAAATATAGAGGACAACCCGCTCATCGTCAGGAAGGAGAGGAGCATGTCGATTTTAACATTTTTCTAAGTAAAATATTTGAATGCAACTATTTCATGTAAATTACCTACAGATTTAAAAAAAAATCCTCCTTAGAACCTTTGAATATGATTATTTTGTATAGAATTGCTAGGTTTTAATCTCCCGACATGTCGTAAGGTTATGCCTAATAGCACATTCAGTTATCAAAGGTATATGTGTTAATTTATAGAACATAAAATATAGTCCATCTTAATAAAGATATTTACTAACAAATATCTTTATCCATTATTCATATAATGTTACACTATGATTTTTTTTCAGGAATAGATTATATATTTAGGGTCGCACAACATAGACAAGCTTGCGTTGATATAAGTTATAAACTCATTTCACGTTGCAATTTGTATCCAAGAAATGCATGTTTGTCTATATATGCAAATCATTTAAGCTAATTAAAAGGTTTCTCTTTATATATTGTTCTAACATAGAGGGCGCATAGAGATGCTTTATAAATTGTTCTCCTTGCAAGTATTCAAACAAAGCAAAACAATAATATGATAGGGCAAGATTTGATCCGGCGAGGACCTATTCTATCATGGAAATGACCAAGCTTGCAAACTAGGAAGAGAGAAGGGATGAGAGAGTAGTACAGGAGAGCTTTTTTTTCTTTTCCAAATGAATGTGGGACCTCCTCATTCTTCCAAGGTGCTCGTTTTATTCATAGCAAATGCTTGTCAGACACATTTACCCACAGATTTTTTACAGTGAGTCAATCCCATCCACACAACTCATGGACATTTTAGGTAACATAGAAAATCCTGTTGATGCGGGGCAGTCAGTTTCACACCCCGTGAGTTACGGCATTTCTCCAACAGAACATACTGAATTCATATCAGTATTGAACTAAAACCGAGGAAGAACATCTACATGCACCAGTTAATGAATCGGTTTATCCGCAAGCTCTCACGTACGAATCGGTTAATCTGCGTCTCCGTATCCATCTTTTTGGAGAAATTTGATCAGGAATGGACTCCTCAATTCAGTATGAAGAACACTGGGCCTCCGGAGCTGTTTGCTTTTCAGCTCGGCCCAAAACCGCGGCACGAAGACGAAGCTCTCGCTGTGCCTCCAGAATCCAGATAACACGCAAGATATGAAGCCATCCGAGGTGGCAGCGCGGCGCCTCCAAAATCCGATGTCCCGCGCTGATTGGCCAGAGCCAAATCCAGAAATCTCAACCTCACAACGGCAGCTCCAATCGCCGTCGTCCTTGGCTCGCTTCTTTTTCCCTAAAAGATTCTTCACTTCTTCCCTGCAACAAAAGACTAGTGCTACAAATACGTCCACGTAACACATCCATCTCTCAGTAGTCCTAACACTAGAACTATCCTGCTGTCCTCCAGACACATCCCGGAGCCGCCGCAGATGGCATCGACGATCATGGCCGCCGCCACCTCCCGCGTCGTCGCCGGGAAGACGCCGTTCCTCGGCCAGGGCCGCACCGCCGGCAATGCCGCCCCCCTCCGCGACGTCGCCGCCGCCGCCGGTGGCCGGATCACCATGGTACGTTCGTCCTTCATTTCATTGGCGCCAACTGCCAAGCAGCCAGTCCTCCTCTCATGGCGCGTTAAGTTAACCACTACAAACGGATGTTTTTTGCAGGGTAACGACCTGTGGTACGGGCCGGACCGCGTCAAGTACCTGGGCCCGTTCTCGGCCCAGACGCCGTCGTACCTCACCGGCGAGTTCCCCGGCGACTACGGGTGGGACACGGCGGGCCTGTCCGCGGACCCGGAGGCGTTCGCGCGGAACAGGGCCCTGGAGGTGATCCACGGGCGGTGGGCCATGCTTGGCGCGCTGGGCTGCATCACGCCGGAGGTGCTGGAGAAGTGGGTGCGCGTGGACTTCAAGGAGTCCGTCTGGTTCAAGGCCGGCGCGCAGATCTTCTCCGAGGGCGGGCTGGACTACCTGGGCAACCCGAACCTGGTGCACGCACAGAGCATCCTCGCCGTGCTGGGCTTCCAGGTCGTGCTCATGGGCCTCGTCGAGGGCTTCCGCATCAACGGCCTCGACGGCGTCGGCGAGGGCAACAACCTCTACCCCGGCGGCCAGTACTTTGACCCGCTCGGCCTCGCCGACGACCCTGTCACCTTCGCCGAGCTCAAGGTCAAGGAGATCAAGAACGGCAGGCTCGCTATGTTCTCCATGTTCGGCTTCTTCGTGCAGGCCATCGTCACAGGAAAGGGCCCGCTTGAGAACCTGCTCGACCACCTCGACGACCCCGTCGCCAACAACGCATGGGTCTACGCCACCAAGTTCGCGCCCGGGTCTTAAGCTGCTGCCAATCCCGCCGCCACCATTGTAGACTACTCGCTTGTTGTAACATTACATTTGTACCATGAACCAATGCAGATATTGTCAGAATTCAGGATCGTACTTCTGTGTTGTGCTTCTGTCAGTTGTAGTTTGTGTCCTGTGTTGTGCTTTTGTCAGTTGTAGTTTGTGTCCTGTGGACTCCTGAAATAGTTGATGTGCTGCAGATTTAGTGCTACCATCTACTAGTATGTGCTTATTTCCTTCCATTTCAGCTACAACTTGACGAAATTTAGCTGTCTCGAGATTATTATAAAATACAGCACACTACTAAACAGAGGAACCTCTGGCAAAATCAGGACTCAAACGCAACAATAATTCAGAATCATTAATTACAAACACAGGTTCGACTAGTGATTACATTTTCAGAGTGATACCACAGGACACAAGAACGGAGTAAAAAATGCTTTGCACATTAACAGTTCCCATCTGTACACATCTTACAGTCCTGCTGTCACATCTCTCTATTCGCTCATGGCGGATAATCAGTATTCAGTTACCCTTCCCTTTTTCAGGTTCATCGCTCTACTTACAAAAATGACATACATACACTGACAACTCAAGGACTAATATACATGTACAAACATTCTGATTAACCTCTATCATCCTTTTGACGTTATCAACACCGGATGAACAATAGCACCGCCACCGACGATGGAGGTCATCATCATTTGACCAGGCCCGAGATCAAGAGAAGAGCCGAGGCGACTTCTTCTCGCCTGGCTTGCCATTCAATGTCACTTTTCTTGACTCAATGGCAGAAGAATGTGGAGGGAAGATCTCAACTTTTCTTGCAGGTTTACTTTGAGCTCTTCTTACCCCACCATCTTTTCCGGGATTTCTCATCATGGGTGCCACCCTTGTGAAGATTTACCTTCGTCTCCTTCAACCGAGATTTGTAATCTTTCTTCCATGTAGCAAACCGATCCTTTAGTTTCCGGAGTTCCTCATCTGGGTTCATATTTGAACCAACCTGACCGGACCTGACTGCAACAAGGAAGCCAGCATCGTCTTCAAACACCTGCCGCCTGTCTTCAAACTCCTTTGCTAGGTGGTTCACCGCGTTAACTCGCCTATCTGAGTTTCCTGCTGACACCTTAGATTCAGGGTTGTAGTTCTGGTGTCTCCACTCGGCGAGTTCTGGTGTATGGGTCCCAGTGGACAATGTATCTTCAGAATCATACTGAGAATGTAATGGAGTTGGAGCAGCATCACTCCTAGCCACTCGGGAGGCCACTTCATCAGAAGCTAAGCTCTTCTTTGCTGCTGCAACGCTCAGCTGAAAGAAATACATAGAATCATGTTAAAAGGATGATGAAAAAAAGTGATAGATGCCTCATTCTGGTACACAACTCTTCTATAACGATTCAATTATTCAAATCTCTAACGAGTACGACCGAATATCAGAGCACTTCTTCTTCAATAGTACAGGGCCCATGAACACATAATCCGCCTTTTCCCCAACAGACAAACTCATGTTTCTAAATATGTTTGTCCATTCTCTTAAACAAGATTTAAAATACAAATACAGATACGATGCAGATAATTACCTGTAGGGAAGATAGCTGTCTCTTCCATGCCTCTTCCATAGATTTCATTTTGGCCTCATATTCCGACCATTTCTTCTCATACTGTTCCAGTTGTTGTTTCAGCATTATATTTTCCTCTTCTTTGGCCCGCAGTGCAGCCTCAGCTTTCGAAATACGACCCTGAAGTTCTGTAATGACTGGTTGGTGAGGATAATGTCCATTTGTTTCCTGCCATTGGATGATAATATTAGGAACCACTGTACCTTTGACACTCATGTGTTCAGTTAAATCAATTCTGTATCTTGTAACAGGAAAACTTCTCCATTATTAAAAATGCAATTGGGAATAACAAACAATAGAAATTCCAGCTGTGTCCATAAATAATCAAATACAGAACTCAACCATGCTAATGCAAATTCCAGACAAAGATATCTGCTACTGCTAGCACTAGCAAATCTTTCAGATTAACTACTGCTGATCCAGTACTGAATGAAATCAGTATGCAGGGCACACTGAGACCAGAATCGACAAAAATATAGATTTTTTGCCATATAACTCGCAAAGTCACAAGACATACCCTGGAGTCTGAAACTGTCTTCCTTGCGTCCCCTTGAACTTTGCGAATGACTGTTGACTCCTTTTCATTCTGCAGACACTGGTATTTTTTCCTAGCCAGGCACCCACGCGTCACTGCATAAATGTATAGAAACACATGATTAGATGCATGCACTATTCTAGCACAACATGTATTATTAGGCCCCTTATATTGCATGAATTACCAGACTGTAGTAAAATGATATGTTTCAGTTGATCACTAAACATGGCAACTGCGAGTCGACGCCTAGTGTACTTCTGTATCAGAATGGCCGCCTTCCATCTCTTGACAAGACAATCAAAGTGTATTCTTGCCCTTTCACCTCGTATAACTGCAGATGGGCATGACATAAGAGTTAGGAAAAATGACCAGCTCTGGAGTTGAAACTGAACAAGTTCATCTGTACTATCTTAGAAAATTTGAGTTAGTAGTGATGGTTCATATGCCATCACCACCACCATACCCCTCCAGTTTCCTTGTGTTAGATGCACTATTACAATTTTCTTTGGTTATAATTGGTTCATGAGACATACAAGGACAGACAGGTCTGAGAATTTACTTCCCATCTTATTTCTCATATAAATGTCATATGTAGTTATTTGATTTGTTGAACTGTAGCAACACACATGTATTTGGCTAGTTTAATTTAAAATTTCACATTCTAGAAAAGGTCAAAGTACTAGGAGTTAGGAACGTGTGGGGAAAAAAGGCAAGGAAACAAAGTGCATTACACGACTGCAAGGTCATTGCTACTTTCTTCAGTTCCCTATATCCCTGTCGAGATTGCAATCCTCGGAAGTGTTTCTGAATATGAATGGTTCCATGGAGCATCTGCCTTTTAGAATTTTCCAGCACAGCAATCTACAGAATAATCAACAAAGAAC
The DNA here is from genome assembly GCA_032690845.1 of Eleusine coracana subsp. coracana. Lineage (NCBI taxonomy): Eukaryota > Viridiplantae > Streptophyta > Magnoliopsida > Poales > Poaceae > Eleusine > Eleusine coracana. The sequence goes on from CM064430.1 coordinate 51,780,940, forward strand.
ATCAATAGAATGAACAGAAATTATCACAATGTACAATTGACCAAATTTATTGAGCTTTTGTAGTATGTTATTTGAGGATGAAAAGGGTTGGAATGGTCATTGCTTGTACCTGCCCTGTACGGAAAAACAATTTTGTATAGCCAACTTGATACATTTCAGGGGGGATATTCAACTGTTGCAATACGGCAATTGAAACACTAAGTGGATCCTGGGATGCAAGGGGACGCAAGAGAAGAAATCCATATCTGCATATTTTACGACAGTTGAAAGTCAGGTGCTACACAGACAAAGTATTAAACAAAACAAATAAGAATATATGCAAAGATACATTCTGTGAAATAGCAACCTTTCAGCAAACTGTTGGTGAGTCATCCTAGTTGGATAGCCCGTTCTTGATATCCGAACAACTTCAAGCACCCCACAGCACTTAAGTTGATGCAAGACAAGATTATGCTCAAATAATCCAGGGCTTTGTTTGCTATTTGGCTGAATGCATCGAATAAAATGTGGAGACGTGTTCTCCAACTGCTGCATCAGCTTGAACAGTTGAACCTGAATATATAACAGAACATGGAAACAGCTCAATAGAGTCCAGTTTTACATAAACGATAACAAGGGTGTGCACCAAGGTGATATGGGTGAAGAATTAAAAGCGCTACCAAGAAAGTGAATATAGATTATATAATTCAACAGAGATCTAACAAACAAACTGTTCCCCTACAATATGATTGGATTAGGTGAAAGCATGAATGATTAAAATCGGTACCTTAAATTTGGTGACGACACTTTGCGTTTGTGTATCAACAACTGAATGCCATGAAAGAGTTGATCTATTCTGAGAATCAGCAACCATGACTGAGGCAAAATGTTTGGGAAGTTCAGATTTGCATGATGATAGTAGTTGGATAGATTCAGAGTGCAATGGATCTCGATTCTTCTCCAAGAACCCTGTTGTATCATATGTCACCTGTAATCATATACCAGTAAGTACAGCTATAAAGTCGCATGCAGACAAGCTTCAACAGAAGAAGAGTTAATTAGATAGCTGAGTAGGTAATGTTGCAGATGTTGAGTGTTGGAGATTAGAATAAACAGAAAGATAAATACACGTGAGGATTCACCAACCTCCCCAGCATAATGACAAATCCTAAAAGTGCCTTCTTGTTCACCTTTAAAGCAAGAGTTACCATTTAATTGCTGCTTAAGCTTGTTGGACAAGGAAAGGTCTGTCGCCTTTGGGAATGTAGACTCTTCATCCAACAGTGACAAAAGCCCTAGAGGTTTCTGCGATTCAGAAAAAAAGGAAGGGAGAAAAGGAGTTTAATTCACCATTCACAAAACCAACCAAGTAGCAGTGTTTTCTTCAAAGTTCATGACTAAACATAACTAGGTGTGGGTGTACAACCTCTTTGATCTATAGTTTTTATTTTGGGGACAATTATGCAGCAACTCCTCTTAAGGATATATCAACCTGTTTCTCATTTTATATTGGACTATGCTCATTTCTACTGTAATATATCAAGGTTCTGGCATTCTGGCAGCTTGAACATCATTGGAAGGACAAAATACAACAGATTTCCATATCGAGTCAAAAAAAAAAAGATGATTAGAAGGGTCATAAATTTTATCTGTTGCACCAAAGAGTTGAACTAAAAAGCAAAGGAGAATCAAACAAAATGGACATAGAACCCTAAAGAAGATTTTTCATTTGCAAATATCAGATATCCAATTGCAAAATATATACGTATAAATATCAGGCATGAAACAGTAAGGTAAATGAATTGCATAAAACAACACTGCATACCTTCTCAAAGAGAGATAAGCAATTAGTGTTGTCCACAAATTCCACAGTGGCCCAGTCAATTCCGTCTTCTAAGTATTCCTAGGAAAAAGAAAAAGAAAATCAGTGTGTCGGTTTGTCCACATGTATAATGAGGAAGCATAAGACTGGAAGTGAATGAATGATGAAGTGAACCATTGAGTTCATTACAGTATACACTGACATACACATCATAATTATTCACACTTTTCACAATAACTCTAATAAACCAAAGAAAATGTTAGAAGCTTACCTCCTGTTGTAGTTTGAAAAGATGTCTATTGAAGTGCTGTTGTAGCCTCTCATTAGCATAATTTATACAAAACTGCTCAAAGCCATTCTTCTGTAATGGTTTAATCAAATGTTACAACTGAGGAATTGGCAACGGCAAGAAAAGTATTAAACAAAATATAAAATAATAACCCGTACATTGAAGCACTCAAACCCATATATATCCAAAATACTTATGGATCTCCATGTAGATTGCCTCCGAGTTCCAAGTGAGTTATTAATTTGCTCGACGATCCAATCAAATAAATGGGCATAAATTGACTTTGCCAGTGCATCCCTTGCATCAATGGCCTAGAGAAATTAGAGAAGTTAACAAACCAGAGGGATCGAACCAAAAGGCTGAAAATCCATAAAAAAATTCCAGGTAATTACAAACCTGAGTTAATGTCAGCTTTTTAACAATGTTGTCATTTCCAGCCCGTATTTTACGAGTGGACATAGCAGTCACTAATTGATTGGTTGTGCAGCCTAATAGCTTTGCAGCAGTAGTCAACCCTGTGAATACATTACAGAAGGAATATTCAGCAAACATGGTCAAAGTCCAAGGACACTGACACCAAGTTTTGGCACAAACAGATATGCATTATATTGAATTTGACAAATTGTATATTACAAAGATATGGCTGTTACAGAGAAGAAGAAATTGTACCTTCATTTGAAACAACCTCCACATGGTTTTCGTTATCTATTACAGAGAATGAAATGTTTCCCAGCCACAAGACAGCCGCGAGCATAGAAAACAATTTCATTTGGTCTTCCTTAGATATCTTAATAGTATCCAACGCATCCTGAGCGGACAAAGAAATTGCATAAGCAACAGTAACATATCATGCTAGCAGAATCTTAGTTGAAGCAATTAATTTTACCACTAGCACTGAAAACTTGTTAGCATCATCAACACCATCAATCCTTAAGCAGTTACTATGCTTCAAGTAATTGTACTCACTGGCACTTTTCAGAAATAATTTTTCTGCAGCAGCATATAAAGTAAACAGAATTAGAAATAGAGAGAGAGAAGGGATATAAAGAAAGACCTTTTGACATTTCGTGAATAAAGACAATCAATCACATAATATATTGAGAATGAGGCATCTGTCTTATTTTATAAAAGCATCATTTGTAACTCTTAAAATCATAATGATATTATGAAGTGTGACAGTATGATTACTTTTTAGGAGGGGAGGAGCTCCAGCGCACAGCTGATAAAAAATATGGTATGATCTCTCTCCTTGTGCCCTTTGAACCACCCTCGACTACATGGGCAAGACATTATATATTAGACTTCAAGGGGAAAATATATGGAGCTTTAAGCAGTGCAGGAAACTATCATACCTTCTCAAGCAGAACTGCTCCATGTGATTCAGTCAGAGATATGTACATGTACAGGGAACCAAGTTAGCAATGCTCAAAGATATCATGACTTGATATCCCGACAATAAAGGGTATAGAAGGCTTACAGGTCTGGATTCGAGCACCACACATCTTCCCAGTTTCAGAAAAATGTATCTCAATAAGTTTTCCCTACAGAAAATCATCACAACACCTTAAGAATTACTAAAGAATAGTTTAACTCATGAATGAGGACAGTAATTCTACATGATGATGAACTCACAAATCGACTTGAATTATGGTTTCGTGATGTTTTTGCATTTCCCAATGCTTCCAGAATAGCATTTGTCTGAAGAACCTCGGACTCCATTCCGCTAGCACCCCCTACAGCAGCCAAATATTGCATAGCAATTTTAGCAGTCTCAGTTTTCCCTGCTCCACTTTCACCACTGAAATATGACAAGGAACACAGATAAATATTAAAATAAGGTAACCCAGAGTTTAACAATAAGTGAAAAGGGTCATACTAAGTTACTAACCTTATTATAATAGATTGTTTTATGCCATCTGTAGAGAAATAGCTGTTGCATTAGAAGACAATTGTTGCAAACAGTTTAAAATATATATTCGCTTTAGTACGTACCTTGCAGCATGTCATTAAAGGCTAAGTCAGCAACTGCATAAACGTGTGGATCATCCTTGATCTTTTGCTTGTATTGCATGATGGAAGCTTTCCCATATAGTGCAACATCTTTTAATGGATTGATAGCAATCAGAACAGGTCCTGCTTTTGTCTACAAGTAAAAGGAGTACAAATGAGAAGACATAAATCTGGGCTATGTATTAGCGTAATCAGATCCCTGTACAGTGCTTACATATATGAGATCACGAGAATATCGCAATTGCAGATTATAAAGAACTGAAGGTTCATTCAAGTAACTCATTTGGATCAGATCATCCACTCCATCAAGAATATCAGGGTTGGCAGGTAAGAGTCTTTCTGGTGACATTGTCAAAACCTATGAAAAAAAACATTATGAATGTTACATGAATTTCAACAGATAAATACTACTATGGCAACAAAGGATACTCACCATTCCATTTGACAGGAGTATTTCAGCATCATCTCCAGATATTGACTGAATCTGTCCAAGCTCCCACTTTGTATTTGGTGAAGAACACCACACTCGCAATTTCTGAAATCAAAACATTCAGAATTTTATGTTTTAAATGTTATTTCCAAGAATGGTGGAATCTTACAGCCACATGTTCAAGCATCAAGGAAAGGATTTATAGTGAACTAGTTCCTTGAGACCTATTATGATGTAAGAAACAACAGTATGATACATGCAGAATGTTGATTATCATGCTTCTATGGTTATAAAACCACTAGTATCCATACTTTTACAGATAGAAAATAGCACATTATTGTCGTCCAGTATCAGTTACAGCCCAGAGTATCACTTGAAACTGGACAAAGTATGTCATCCATGTTTACTGACAAAAAATAAGCAATAAGCAACTACTAACTGCATCTTTCTCATGCAAAATGCTAAACAACAATAAGCTTAGCATAACCTAGAAACAACTGTGACTTGACATGAAACTCTTAAGATACCATATAGAAGCGGAGTTTAACTTTTAAGTAATAGATGTGTGTAAAGGTTCAGCATATAAGCAAAGCACATGTAAGCGTCGATTTGATTTGATATTTCTTATTGGAAGCTATGAGTGAGCCTATTGTCATACTGTCAGAGCAAGTAGTCAGCTAGGCTAACAGATATACAAGTATACAGCCTACTTCCATATGTCCGTTAATAAAAGATAACAAATCTTACAAACTCCAGAAAAATAAGCTCCTCACCTTCTCAAGGACATAATCCATGATATCTGTACAAACTGGTTTCCCATTCATTTTCGCCGTTGTTGAGGAGACCGAGGGGGGATCCTTACAAACTGTCTCCCCCATCCTATTCTCATGGAAGCTCGCAACATATGGTGACTCATCCAGAACTTCTGTGCTAGAGAACTTCCTCTTAGCCCCAAAGATGCGACCTTTCACAGCCTTTTCTTCCTTGGCCTCCAGCACAGCAATATCCTTGTCAACATCTGGCTTCTTGTCAATCGGTATCGAATTTGCAGCAACCTCTTGTGCCAAACCATTCTCAAGCTTGAACCCAGAAGGGAGCGACGGTCGTCTTGAAGTAGGCAACCGGCCACGACATGTTGGTCGGGCGGGCAATGCCGGAGGTGCATCTTTTGGCTGCTCATCACGCTTCTTAATCGTCTCGAGCAAGACCTCGAGGGAGCTCTTCTGAGCAGCTGGCGCTGGTGCCATCACAGCAGCTGCAGAGAGCATTACCACAGGGAAATCAACAAGCCACCAGCCCAAACTGGTGACTTACAGCGAGGCTCACACACCAACACGCCAAATCCAACAGCCGAATAGCATAGGGGCCAGAAATTTCCCCATTTCGCATCAAGATAGTGGTAACTTCAGGCGCAAGAGCCCCAAACTCACCAAGGGCTCAAAAGTGGCACACCCCAAACCCTGAATTCCACACCCAGACACTGGGGAGACTCAAAATTTCCCCACAAATCTTCGAAATTCCACGCTGCCGGCCTCAACTTAACGCCAAATCGCACGCGCCAACAACAAATTTTGGCGCTGCCCGCGTCAAGGGCAGGGGTAAAAACCCAACCTTTGCGCGATTTTTGAAGGGGAAATCGCCGTGCCAAGCTTGGAATAGGCAAAGCGGCTGCGAAAGCTGCAATCTCTGGCGACAGAAAAGGCGAAAGAACCCCCGGAAACGAAAGCAAAGCCTGCCGAATCAAAGGCGGGGTGGCGTACTACCAGCAGCACACAGGAGGCCAAGAAAACATGGAACGCAACGCATCAAGAGGGGCACTAGGAGAAACAGGATAATTCCTTCCCACCTCCTGCCTGCCGCCCGCTGCGAGAACAGCGAACCCACTACGAACCGCTCCCCAAATCAAAAACGAAAAACAAAAACAAAATTATTTTCTGGGGGCTTTTGCTTCTCCCTCACATTTCAAACCTCTCCATCCCCATATCTCCGTGTCCTTTTCCCCTCCCCTTGATCCGTTACTTAGGCAGTGGAAAAAAATATTTAGGACAAAGCAAGCCAAATGTCCCAAATACCCTCACTGTCATTCCCTAATTACGTTGCTTGACAGTGGCAATTTTGCTAATCCTGCGTTGATGGAGGGTGTATGGATGGGCGTTGCGGATTGGAGACTTCGGTTCAGACCGTTGGACGCGAGCGGCTGCGGCTTCCGCTCCACGACTTCAGTTGAGGGCGACAAGTTACGCAACTGCCCCTGGAGGTTAGTGCTCTGGCACAAAGTCATTTCCGTTCCGGCGAGATCTTTGAATAAGGAGCTTGATTTGGTTATTGTTGATCTTTATTTTGTTGCGAGAAAACAAAAGAAATCGGGGAGGGCTTTATCTGAAAAGAAAAATCATGTGTGGGAGAAGCTTCTGTTTGGCAGGTCTTCTTTTGTTTGTGTTTGGTTATTATTGTCAAAGGGAGGACCCATGATATCATGTTTCCTCTAACGATTTTTTTTTCCACAAATGGTAATGTTTTGTGGTACGGTCAAATGGGGTTGTACACTAGTATTCTATTCTTTTTTTGTTACCTTTGGTTTTGTTTAGTGAGATTTTTGCAAAGTCCTATGAACTTGGATGAGCGTGCTTATTGGTGGGCGTAAAAAGAAGCATTGTTTCCATGATTCCACTGTCTTGGATAAAACTATGGACACAGAGAGATCCCATGTAGTAGTATCTGTAGTTAATCTGCTGTACCGTCGCTCAGTTGTGTGCTAGAATAGCCTTGTGAGGTCTAAATTCCGGTGTGAATTAACACACGTACTGCCAATTCGTTTGACAATCACATCACGGATTTTCGGATGGAAAAGTAGAGACACTACGAGAAAATGTTTCGTATGTACAAGGAATTTTAGAAGCGTGCAGATGGACTAGAAATATCGAAAATGATTTCGAAACGGGGCTGAATCTGACAGCGAGATTATGTGAACGACCATGTGTGTCCTGTAAACTTCAACATCGCTGCCAACCCGTTATAACTGTCTAACTGATAACATTGGTACTCCTCGATTGCAAAGGTGTGCGCCAACACCGCAAATTCTATGAGCGGTGAAGAGGACGTTCCTTCAAAAGTCACGGCTGTTACAGGACGTGAGCGACTTGAAGGATCCGGAAGCACGGATTATTTGCTACAGTTCGTGGTTACTGGTTAGTTACGCATTTTTATGGCCACCAAACCAAGGAAAGGATCCAAACCAAACATCCCTGCAGGCAGCAGTAACACTGAAATTCCTGCCAGTGACAGTACATCCTTTTTTCCAGCGCCAAATGTAAAAGCTGAGCTCATGGCTAGCCAGCTAGTTCCAATGAATCGAGTAGAAGTAAATTTTAATCCTTGCAGCTGGGAGATCAAGCAGAGAACATGGCGTTCAGTGTACGCATGTAACTAGAGTACATTATTCCAAGTCTACGTGTACGTACGCATCCCGACCCATCTCGTGAAGTACATGTAACATATATATGCCAGGATTGCCAGCGCATATTACACACATACGTACGACAGCGTCAGCCTCACGTGCTGTATGTCGATGCGCTACGCACGCCAGACAAGGAGCGTGGGATGAGCGTGGCCGAGCTGCTCGCCTGCCAGCTAGGAGTAGCTGCTTGGCACGGTCAAGCAGAATGAACGGGGAACTCTAGAAGTAGTATCTGAAAAGAGGGTAAAACTGCTTTGGGGCAGTTAATAATGTGGTTGGAGACTGTGATTAGACCTTTAACTTTGTTTTTGGGGCCTGCTTTGCCTTTGCTTTATTAAGGATATGAAATCAGAGTATGGGTTGCAAAAGTAAATCACTCTAGCTAGTTAATAAAAAACTGTACTATGCAACTCCTCATGGTTACAGCTGCAGCTCCGAAGTCAAAATGATGTGTAACGAGCTGTGAATTCCGAGTAGGTATAATAAGTTCTATAGTCTGTATGCTAAAAGGTTATTCACGTCATCAAAATCCTAGCTACAGAAGTAAGAAGAGAAGATAGAGAAAGAAGCCGGCGTCTAGTGAATCGCTAGCGTAAAGCAGGCTTGCTGAAGCTCATCGTAGGAGAAAAATGATTCAATTGTACCAATGACCGGTGATTACATAGGGTCATCAGCGTTAAGCCGGCAGCGGGCTCTTTTTTTATTAAGTGTGGGTGGTGCACCCAGCTCGCAGCTGCTTTTCCATTGGTCGGGCTGCTCGGCGACGGGGAAACACACGAGCGCGGATCTCCTGGCCGCTGTCCACTCCAGGTCCTACGCTATCATGCTTGACCAGTGAGTGGTCTTCTGTTGCAGATCTCGAGGCAGGGGTACGGTCTCCGGCGAAAAAGAGACTAGTATCAGGTGCATCAGGTGAGGGCCATTGGATTAATTATCACCTGAGGTCACAACTCACAACACGTCTTTGAGATCACAGCATGAGCATGGTAATGAGCTGAGCTCGTGATGCAATCTTTCTCAACCAAGCACGAGCCCTCTCGCAATGTCCCACCACAGATCCGGTAGTCCAAGCGTCAAAATCCGAGGTTCCAATCGAGAGCAAAAATCAGGTGCGTGATAGCCGATTAGCAGCAGCTCCTAGTCATGCTTTATCCAGTTATATACAAATCTGAAAAGGTAAGCGGTTGGTAAACATGCATGATCATTTTGCAAGATTTAGCCCCTCCAAACCTTTTTCATATCTTTACTACTACTAGACCTTTATCTATGCTATGCCAAAATAAAATAGTAATCCGTGAGCATAGAAATTGAGCCACCGCCACTAGCGCTTAGCTCAATGATCAAGGGATCATAGTGGGCACGCCATGATGATGAAGACCCCTCGTCCAAGTACGCTGCAAACTGCCGCACCTCGTATGGGCATTGCCGTTGCCAACAAATTATTAGGTGCGGCAAAGCTTGGTCAGGATCATGAAGGGCGCTCGCCATCATCATCATCGCAGGCCTTGGCTTGCAAGTGAGGGCGCACTGGGACGGCCGGCAGGGCAAGGGCATGCAGCAGGAAGACATCCAATGCAATCCAACCAACCGTCCAATGCGTGCGCTGCTGCTGATCCGTCACTTTGAGTAATGGGGGATGTTTATGTTCGGGACCACGCGTATCTGTAACATGATACTACTCCCTATTCTTATTTTCTACAGTTCTGCTGCTACTACCATGGGCGCCTAAAGGTATTTGTACGGTATATGGAATTGGGGTTGGGGTTCTGTGTTGTTTGGCACGTCAGGCCAAAAAAAAGATAGGCAAGGACTTCTTCAACAGGCGGTGCATCAGCAACCGTTTTCCCGAAAAAGAATAGCAGCCGTTTCCTGTTGTTTTCTGCTCCCACTCCACTGATATCTGCTAGTAGTACTCTGAAAACGGAGTAGTACAAAACGATAACAGTCGGACACCTAAAACCTCACTGAAAACAATGTCAAGGAACTCTGAAAAAAAATGCTGAACAAACATGATAGTACTACTCGATTGGCAACCGCCACATAAATGCTCATCCGCGGAATGAACAAGTCAAGATACAAAAATACAACACGCGCAAAGCCACTTTCATATAACTACTAGATTGGTTTTGCGAAAACATTTTTCCGGAGATATGGATGGTGGCTGAAATTGATTCTGTTTGTACCGGCGGCGATGTTAAATGCATAGTACCCCCATGGATGGCCCCAGTTTAACCAGCATTTAATAGTTTATTACTTCATCCGGTTCACAATATAAATATTTGAACCATTCAAACTTTAAAATAATCAAGCTAAGGAAAGTCATATATACCTTTCATTTTACAATACCTCATCAATTCTTCACTCAACTACCAATCCACCAGATTTTATCTAATTCCTAAAAATATTTATATTATGAACAATTTTTTAAATACTTGGAATACTTATATTTTGAACCGAAGGGAGTAGTACTGTATATGCACGGGGCTACAATTAATATGCTGCCCGGCAAACACGCACTAGTATTAATTCGACTCTTTCGCAGAAAGGAAAAAAAAATTGGTAGTTTGACAGTCGACCAATGCACGGAAATGTTACTTTAATTTCACATTTGAAAATAAAAAAAAAGGTCCATCTGTAAAAGTCTCGTAGGATTGCGTGGCCAGGTGGATTGAAGCGTGGAACCAGAGAGTACGGACTCATGAATCAAGCTGAATGTGTCCAGTTCGTCAGGGCAACAACAACAACGCACAATGACACAATATCTCGTCCCCAAAATATCTCTCACCGCACAGCACATATATAGAGCCAGACGAAAGCCAGCGAGGATCGACGGGGCAGCAGAGTCCGCGAAGGAACGAGACCGACGACGGCAAGTTAAAACTACCCGGGAGAGGATCGGTAGACGACACAGGAGACGATGTCGCCGTCACGCGCCCTGCCGCCACGGTCTCAGATCTTTACACAAGTGGAGTGGGTATATATATCTATCTCCAGTCTCCACGCTGCGCGCGCCGGCGTGAGCGTGGCCACCCGGGGGAGTCGGGGACCCGGCTCATCACGGGACGGGAGCATTTTGCGTAGCTTTGCCGTTTACGCTTGTCGTCTGTCGATCGTGGCCGGCCGGGCGGGCGAAGGAGTGGCGTGGCCCGGAAAGCGCACCACGTTGCGTGCCATGTATCCATGCATCATCCTTCTCCGCTCCGGAAGCAGCGGCAGTTGCTGGTTTGGTGAGCGCGATGCGTCAGTCGCAGCGAAAGCGACGCAGATCGTGCTGCCCGTTCGGTGAAGGAGCAGGCGTGGTGGTGGAGCAGCTTGCGCCGCACTCTCACCGCCAGAAACGAAGAAAAAAGGAACTCCGGTACGTGAGTTCAAGGACGTGTGCAGGCAAGGTTATCATCCACACAGACTGATCCGGATCGCACCAGGCCCATGCTGCCTTGGTAGTGTGGCGGCGTCGTCCTCGATGGGTTGCGGTTTTCGCCGGGGCAGAGGGTGGTGGTGCCATGAGTTGATTGGGATCCATGGCCTGAATTTCTCCTGTATAACATGCCTGGCGTACTGTGTCGTAGTAGTAGACTTTTGCCCATTCCTCTGACAAGCATCATTGCTCGGCACAACTCGATTGGAAGAAGCGGCTAGGATGTAGCAGTATTTTTTTTTGGTCCGGCAGGCAGGGGCTTCTGGAGAGCTGAAAATTTCAGAAACTTTGCTTGGCAGCCGCGCAGCAAACGTGCTTGCCTTCAGGAGACTGCGATGTTTCCTCGATCGGCCGCCTGGATGGTCGTCTTGCTTTTTTATTTCCTGGTTCGGAACGTGGCTGCCACGTGGACATCTGAACAGACCAGAGGCAGCCACTGTTCGTTCCTGTCTTCTTTAATTTTCTCCTGGTTCAGAAAACGGCTGTCATTTGGACATCAGCAGAGGACAGGCAAGCAGCCTAGAAGCAATCGACTGCAATATATTTTTTATGTTCCTGAATACTATTAGCCTTGTTGTGATCCTTACATGGTACAGAACTACAGATGGCAGCCAACCATTTGAAACACACGTATGCGTCGGTTAGGTGGTTGAGTTATGAGTATGCTTATTCAGTCTTCACGCCAGGGTTCCAATTCTCAATTTTTCTTAGAAACACAAGTTCATCATCTATAAGCAAACGATTATGCACTACCGCATGACAAAATATTAAGCGTATATCTGCGTGGAAACACATCCAAAATATTGACAGTCTCCATAATAATATAAAAAAGAAAAGGAAAAAATGGAAAAACAATAGAAGGAAATGGTTTAGCGAGGCCCAAACATGGAAGGCAAAAGGCACGACTACAGCCCAGCCCGAATTCTAACGTTTACGAAACATAACGGCCCGTGGGCTTGACCAGCAGGCCTCATTGTGCATTGCAACTCTTCTTCGCAAATAAGCCTGCAGCTCTCCTCGCTTCGGAGTTCTGAGTTCCCCGGCGACAAGTCCCGGGAAACCCTAGGAAGGGGGAAGAGAAGAGCGAGCAGGCGGCGCAGCCATGGCGAAGAACCGGAACAAGAAGAACAAGGCCAAGACTGGCGGCGGACCCGCCGCCATGGACACCTCGGAGGGTGCCCCCGTCGCCTCCAGTGCCGCGGAATCTACCCAACGTAATTTCTTTTCTTTTTTTTTTCTTTCTGAGGTTTCAGTGGATTCTAGGTGTTAGCTTCTTTGGCTCCTAACTCAAATGGCTATTTGTTCTGCAGCGATGGATACGTCTGAGGGGAATCGGCCGTCGTCAGCATCGGCTGCTCTCAGTTCGATCAACAGGTAAGCATTTGGGCTGAGGACTATCATTGATAACTGAGTCAGAGAATTTGACCTAGTATTATTACCAATGTTGTTGCGGTGTGAGATGCGAATTTGTTTTGTGTTTGTTTGCATAGCTAGGTTCAATTTTCATATGACCTTTGTGATGGATTCTGCAAGCATTTGTGTTACTGTTCTTGTGATGATCTTTGTGTACGTATTGTGAACACAATTAATTGCTACACAAGGGTGAGAATTACCTCTGCATTTGTGTGGAACCATGATGGACACGATTAGTTTCTGAATTCTTAGTCAAAACCTCGGATCTTTGGTTCATTGCTTAGCAGTTACTGTATATCACTTCACCAACTCTGTCATGGACCTTGATTATATGGCCGTGGACCCAAGCGGCACGGCTGCGCCTGCGGTGGCCGCACCCCAAGGCAGGGATGTTGATATTTGCGCCTAATCCCTAATGACTGCATAACATTTCCGTATAAAGAGTTAATCTACTCCTAACCCTAGGCGTGGCCTCACTACAGTAGCCTGCCAGCCTGTGACTCCTAACAGACTGCCCATGACAAACTCTGTTAGGGCGTCCACAATGGTTACTGTACACTATCTATATGGTGAAACATGGTGTGCCATTATTTGCCCACAGCGGAATCCTGTTCTGACAGTGTAAAGGTTGACGCTGGCACAGCCGTCTGCCAGCGATTACCTATAGCTCATCGAGTGGGCCACCTTCCGAGCGCCATATTCTCCCTCCCTCCCTCATCAACATCCATGGACCACCAGAACTACGGTCGCCGCGTGCATTGTCCCGACCTCAGTCTGCCGCTTCGCCGGAGCCTTGGGAGCCCCACCAAACCCATCGTGCCGTCGTGGCCAAGCCTCGGCCACCTTGTCGTGCCAAGCCCCTGGCGTCGTCGCTGGGGCTCCCTGCACCATGTCATCGCCTATGCTGATTGCGCGTGAGCGCTGCTCCAGGCCACACCCTCCACTGTGGCAGGGTGGACCCCTGAGCCGCCTTGGGTGGCGATGGAGGCCGGAGATGGAGGGGAAGGGGGGCGGGCGGCTGGAGATAGAAGGAAGGGGGCGGACGGCCATGGTGGCCGGAGATGGAAGGGAAGGGAGCTCTCGCGTCGCTCGGTTGCCGTTGGTGCTGTGCCGCGCCTACTCGAGATTGGGGGCGGGTGGTTCGCATGGCCGAAGCCCACCAGAACGGCGGCGGCGTTGTTTCTGTTCGTGGTGCTTTCCGTGGAGGCCATTTGGATAGAATAGGATTTTTTTTTTAAAAAAAGTGGGTCCCACCTCTGGTTTATAGCAGTGTGTAAACGATATGGTCTGAAAAGGACTTATCTTCTAACCCTGACTTGGGTATTTTTTGTTACAAACCAATGGTGCTGCTATTATGGAAGAACTGATTTTTTTTTATGTTATCTGCACTTGCATGTGACAACAAATCATTGGCGTGCTGAATTTTCAGACTTGTCACTGCAGCATCGCTGAGACTGTGACCTCTTAGCTTATTAAATGTTAGTCCAGTGTGTTTCATTCATTCTGGCAGCAGTCAGCAGGTTTGATTGCAGGAGATTGTCATCTTCAATGTCATCTATTTTAGTAAATCTTTAAGGTGTTTGAGTCGCATGGTATTCAGCTATTTTTGCTGTGATAAATGGATGTGTTGGAACCGAGGATTGACGAACGATCATAAGAACATGTTGATTGAAAATTGATTAGGAAAATGAAGGTTCAGAATCTAAAACAAAAGCATAGTAGCTGATATTCATTTAGTCTTATAGCTAGATGGCATTCTCATTAATATGTCCCCTGCAATTTTTCAAGGACTGTTATTGACGTTCCACTTGTATGCCTTATTCATTATTCTCCTATTTCCTTTCTATTTTATTAGTGTTCCTAAAGCGTATAGTGGTAAATATTCCACAGAATACGTGCTTTTGTACTTCTGTATGTATGCCTAGGCCGTCTTCTAGTGCAATATGCTTTGTTGCAGCTAGATACACTAACATCTGTGAATATTTCTTTACCGAAGTTCTTTTCCTCTTTTGACCAGGAAAATAAAGAAAGGAGTGCAGATAAGAAGGACGAAAAATATGAGGAAAATGAAAGCAGTTGCCAAGGCCATATCGAAAAATGAGCAGGCTGAGGAAAAGGCTCAGAAAGCAAAAGGCAAGAAGACAAGGATTCAATCTGCCAAGTCTTTGTATGATTGATGCTTCTGTAGTACCCAGTAACCCAAATTTTGTGTACCCATATAATATGTCTATGTCCTGTAATAGAATCTTATGTGTTTCAGAAAAAGAAAAAAGATGCCTTGCTTAGCTTGCAATCCTGCACACATTGCATTGTTCTTAGCTGCTTTCAACTTGTGGAACTGCATGTGCCATGTTGCCTGATAATAGTAGCACATACATTAAGTTCTGTCATTTGAATTTTTTTTACAGAAAAAGTTGCCTTTGATATTTATTATTTGGACAAATCCATTTCAAGATCAGTTCTGAAATTCTCTACCATTTTTTTTCATGTGCTGCTCAAGGCTGCCATGAAGCTAATGCTTTGCGCCCTGGATGTGATTCAATGAGTGATATGGACCTTTGCAGGGAAGATTGCTCAATGCTCGAGCATATTCCTGATGGGAAATGTTGTATCTATGCTATTTCCAGAAAGATATGCTTGTCGAACTGTCTTCTTGTGAAAAAAAAAAGGTATAACAAATCTCCTTTTGTTCCCTTTTTCTTTCTGCTAAGAACCCAAAGATATTTTCGTTTGAGGTCGTTTGGTTGAGCATCTGGGACGTTATTGGGAGATTGCTTTGCTTGTTCTCTGACGGCAACATGGTGTTGATTTATTTGGTATTATTATCCGCTATCGTGTGAGATATTTGCTACGTCATTTGTGTGTGTATCGTACTATGTACAGTTTCCCTTTATAGACGAGTAATGCGAGTTCACTTGATCTGATCAGTTTGGATGGTTGGTGCTACTTGTTGAGAAAATGAAATGAAGAGTGTTCCTTTAAATCTTTCCGGATCCAGTTCTTACGCAAAGCGATTAACTCTTACGACACACTACCTATTTTATGGAGAATGAAATAACAAGGTACAAAAGTAAAATCGTTTGAAAAATTGGCTAGTCTCTCTGTCTCGTGTACTACGTCCTTAATCCTATTCAAAATAAACGCCATTCTGCAACGTCCTTGCAATTTTTAGCGCATGGCATCGCTGGGGCTCGTACAATCCGGATCAGAAGATTCGTACTCCTGCAAAAGGTCTTCCATCATTCGCTTGCATTGTACTAACTAACGTATCCGTCGCGCTGCTGCCCGTACCAAAGCAACAAGTGGATTTATTTATTTATTTTCCTTGGCGCCAAAACGGCGACGACGGCACGCCATTTTCGGATTTCGCGTCGTGGGGGCGACGGCGGCGATCGCCGCGTTCCCTATGAACGGGGAGGACTTCATTTCATCTCTCTTGTTTTTTTTCTTTTCGTGAAGAAAGAGATTGGTAATGATACGGTGACAGCTAACTTGTTCTGCGATTACCCTATGCGACAGCAATAAGAAAAAGATTTTACTTGGCAACCACCAACCCCAGCCCTTAATTCGCCATTAATTTGCTCGCTTCTCTTCGTTAGATTCCAA
Source organism: Eleusine coracana subsp. coracana (assembly GCA_032690845.1). Lineage (NCBI taxonomy): Eukaryota > Viridiplantae > Streptophyta > Magnoliopsida > Poales > Poaceae > Eleusine > Eleusine coracana. Next base: position 51,797,364 of record CM064430.1, read on the forward strand.
ATGTGCTTGCAGGCCGGTGAAAGTTGGCAGGATAGTTTTCCAGAACTTTAACTACCCTCCGTCTCATATTACTTGTTGTTTTGAACTTAAATATGAAAATTAAGAAGTGAAAAAAATAGGTACATAGAAAATGAGAAGAAGAGAGATAGATATAGATATATATTAGAATATGAAAATGATAAGTAAATTGGAAAATTAGAAAAGTGTAGAATGACAAGTAATGAGACGGAGAGAGTATTAAAGTTCAAATCTTTGAAATTATTTATTGTGATCGCCTAATGATAGTGACTATCAATTTTGCAATCTATCGGTTCATGACAATGAATATAAGTCAGGATCTGTATGTATATTTTAAGTTCCATAACCAGAAAGATATACCCTCTATATCTTTAAAAAAAAAAGAGAATCGAGCCCGGGCTCGGTTGGCTAGCGGAGGTGAGTCCCTGCGCGGCCGCCTGTGTTTGAGCGCTGGCTCGCGCGGTGGTCTTTGCGGGATTTTCCTGTCGCGTCTGCCTGCGTCCAGCATCGTCTAGCGTGGGTGTCTCACTAAAAAAAATCCTCTCGTCCTCCCCAAGCTAAAGTATAGGTAAAAACTCGCGTCATAGTTCACACAGCCAGCTGAGTCCCTGTATATGGTTAGGAAGAGGTTCAGAGATTTTCTCGACCTGTGTGAGAAGGCTTTTCTCCTTAACTAAATGTCGTTGGGGTGGCTTCTTCCCCGGTATGTCGAGCTTTTTTTTATATATCTTAAAAAAAAATCTCACACCTTGGTTCTCATTTGAACTCTCTTGAAGTCCTGCAAGGCTTGAGCTTAATTTCTACTTCCAAAACATATTTAAAAATAACATTTTCTTAAATAAAAGAGGGAGAAAGGTAGAGGAATCTCATTTTGGTTGTGGAATTGATGGCCAGTTAACTCGTTTAATTAACCAGTCCATCACCTAGAGACACTACAGAAGGTTGGGTGACTTTCATGACCCATCAGGCTACCACACTTCCAATGGTTCAGCATGCTCCAGGTCCTAGAACGTGCGTGCATGTTACGACTATGTTTTATAAAAAGAAATTTTTTATAAAACCATTGAAAATAGGTTCGGTTTTGTGGTTTTTGATCAAACTGGTTCGCTCCGGTTTGAATGAGTGGTACTAAGAAAATCAAACGATAAATTAAGAAAACTAACCAATTTATTTTAAATTCACATTTTGATATTTAAACGGTTTACCGATTGACTTTTTAGTTTTCATCAAACCGGTACGCTCCAATTTCTTCGATAGATAATTTTTTAATCCCTAGTTACGACTGACCCAGGTCCAAATGGTCTGTGGCTGCTAATCTCTGGACGACTGAATAATGAACTCTCGATCGGACTTCCGAGATAGATGTAACTATTGAAACACAAGCATATCGATGACGAATCTGTGGTCACGTAAGTAGAATATTCAAACACAAACATTGTTGGTAAAGGTTGTCTGTAGGTTGAGGAAGCAAGATGCTAAGAGCCCAAGATCACTAATTTTAGCAAGTCTCATACTTATATGCGAATAACTCCATAGCAGCCTACACGTGCTTCTAGAGGCTCATGGATAATTGTCAACAAATTCCGTGTATGTCCATGTCACCCCACAAATATGCCAATTATTCCGAACCTGTTTTCAAAAAGCCAGCCACGAAATCTCGTATGCATCCAAAATTATATAGGACTTGCTAATTTTCAGTTGATCAAAAGTTTAGACATAACTTTCAGTTACCTATTTGAATTATTAGATCTAAATCTAATAATTTATAATTATTATATAAATAATTCTATAAAATTAAAATTAAAATATAATTAGCAAATTATTGACTGAAAACTTTCAACTAATTAAAAAATATAAAATATAAAATTATATATGTTGAAAATACAACACACCAGGTACCCACATGTACACACAACACTTATATGCGGGCCCCACCACCGAAAGGCGCCAACGAAAATATATTAACCGCCCCCACCTCGTCGCCTTTCTTCGTCCTCCTCCCAAACTCCCAAACCTCCGCTACCTTCGCTTCGCTTAGCTTCCGGCCCCATCGATACCTCCCAGCAAGCAAGCTCCATCCGTCTATCCATGGCCGATCCCCAGGTCTCCGAGGTCCTGGCGGATCCTGCGAGGGTCAACGGTGCGGCGGGGGAGGCCACGCTCTCGGGCGGCGAGCTGGCGTGGCGCCCCAGCGGCGGCGGGGACGGGCGGCGGCTGGAGCTCGAGTCTGAGGTTCTAGGGTGTCGTGTGGAGGGAAGGAAACTCAAATTGGCGACCTTTTTCTGCGGCGGAGATGGAGAGCGACCGCCGGCGATGGCCTGCGGCGGGGGAACAGGGGACGGCAGGACGCGGAGGCGGAGGGGAGAGGTGGTGATGGAGATGGAGAGTGAGGACGCCGCGGCGCGATGGGGGGACGCCGTGAGGGATCGTCTCTCCTCGTTCGGTAATTTACTAGAAGTACTCTGCTAGTAACAATTCGATTATTTCCCAGCTCATTGGGGCTACTGTTTGACTCGGGGAGTGATTGATTTGGTTAGCACATAGATTTCTTATTTAATTCGATATCGTGGTTGGAGTGCTTGGGCTTGATTCTTGATCGGGTCGGTGGTGGTGGTTGCGTCGCGGACTTTGTGGAATAGTGGAAATCGTTGACTCCATTGGTTTGTTGGCACTTGGCAGAGGAGTGTCTGCTGCGGGTTGCTGGGTTGCGAGGAAAACTCCATCCCCGAAGTATCCTGGGCTCGCTTTGGTTCAATTACTATTACTAGAATAAGTTCAGTTGGAATCTCTACAATCTATTAATTAAGGTGTGGTCATCCACTTCGTGTCTATAAAGTTAGAGATTGAATTCAAATCGGTTTCGTACCTTCTATATTAAGTACCAAATTTTAAAAATCATAACTTCTATATCGTAGCTCTCGAAAAGTTCTATAACTTTGGTATTCAATGGAAGTCCAGATCCCACCGTTTTGGTTTCTAAATATGCGATGCAAAAATATTTGTTCTGGTTCAGACTTCTCTATGCAGGTCTCTGTGTGAGACCCATATCTTCTAGCTCTGAAGTCTAAATAATATGATCCATATATGTTTCAAAAAGGCCTCGACGAAATCTATAACTTTCATGTTTTAACTTTTTCCATTGGAGCAAGTTTTCAAATTCAAAATCGCATTGCAATACAGTGTTATTTTGTAGACTGCGTAAATTGATTTTTCCTTTCGGATAAAACTTCTAGAATATGGAAAAAAATGGTAAAAAAATGTTATTTTTGATATATAAAATGGTATACTAAGAAACATCAACGGTAATATAAATATGATCTTTCATGTAAAAAATGATAATAATATTGTATATATCTAAAAATTATATTGTGTAAATAATTCATAAAGTCATAAAGAATGTTTTATTTTTTAAATCCCTAGCCAACACTTTGCTAGTGATTACTATAGATTGCAATGGTCGTAGGCACTGACCTGTACTCCTATTTCAGAATCTTTCTTGGTATGCGTGAAACTGTTCGGTTGGTGATTGTTCTGGTTATACTCTGGTCAAAGCGTCAAACATACAAATGCACATTATGGAGAAAAACAATTACAAATGCAGTATACAACCAGTTCTTATGAAATCTTCTTCTCCTTATTGTTGAAGCTTGAAATTGTCCCGCTTTTTTTCCCCTCTGGTCTAAATTCATTTTGTATGTTTCGGATCAACCTGACAAGTTGCTGATAGCACGCAATACTCAGCAAGGAACTTCAACTGATTACTGTATTTCTGTGATCCATGTTTCAGAAATTTTATGCTTTAGGTCAATGAATAGTATTCTTCTATCTGATGTCTGATGCTCATTTCATTCGATACTAAACTGCTGATGCAGTGCGGATATTTCTATGCTGAAGTTATGTTAAGTCAACTGTAAGTTAACTATTATCTAAAAAAAATCTGTAAAGTTGATTGTGAGATTTGGTCAAATGTTCTTCTCAGTGTTGCTGTTGCCATTCATTGTCACTCTAGAGTTGCAGTAGCTCTCAACTCGAAAACAAATAGGCTGACTCTTTGTGTGCTCCTTCATTTATCACCATTTGCTAGTGCCTAGTGCTGATGCTGATGGTCTAAATGTTCTTTTCCTGCATATCTCATTAATTCTAGTTTACTGGTGGTTGGTGGTTGTTCATGCTTCTATGCACTTCGTCATATGCCTGTACTAGTCGATTAAGAACACAATTAGTCAATTACTAGAGCAAATATTAACCTACTCGTGGGTTCTTTCGCCTTTTTTACCTATTGCTCCTGCTATATGCAATAGGCCGGCCAAAGAGACTGTTCATTATAGTGAACCCTTATGGTGGAAAGAGGAGTGGCCGAAGTATTTTCCAAACCGAAGTCCTGCCTCTCATTGAAGCTGCGGGTATTATTTACACCATGCAAGGTTTGTGATCTATATTTACATCATACATCTAGAATTGTCAGTCTGATGCCCATCACTCTTATCTAATTCCTACTTGTGAAATGCGTTTAGAGACCAAGCATCGCTTTCATGGTCAAGAAATGTCCCATTCACTGGATCTTAGGAAATATGATGGGATCATTTGTGTCAGTGGAGACGGCGTCCTGGTAGAGGTTAGCGAAATTTGCAAATCCAATATGCAAATGCAACTATATAAAAATTAATATCTGAGCAATCTCATATTTCCAGATAGTTGAACATTGTGTTTCTATTTGCCTCTTTGCTGTATTTTAATTCTATCTCTTATCTTATTTTGTGTTTAGGTAGTCAATGGTCTTCTGCAAAGGGAGGACTGGGAAACGGCAATAAAAGTACCACTCGGAATCATCCCGGCAGGTAATGATCAAGGCAGTTTCCTTATCCTAGTGACGTAAATGTTATACATCGCTATATATCAGGTCACTTTCCTTTTGGAGTCGTAAAATAGTATAGCCGATATTAGTTTTGCACTTATGCCCCACTGGGTAGTAGCATATAATTTTCTCTTATTTTTTGGGTTCAGTCTGCAGCATTTGGGTACTCATTGCCGTTACCCGTTAGTACTGCTTGTTCAATGTTAATATTCTGAACAGACTTTTCACGTGTTACATGTGAAACAGGTACTGGAAATGGAATGGCACAATCTCTGTTGCACGCTGCTGGTGAATCATTCTCAATATCTAATGCCGTGTTTGCAATAATCAGAGGCAAGTCATTTTCCCCTTGATTCTTTCTTTTGTCATCATTCATAGGGGTAGCCATGTCATCCACTGATAACCCACCTTTGATATTTTACAAATTATCATTCAGCTTCTTTCTGTTACACAGGTCACAAACGTGCTCTTGATGTTACTTCTGTCATGCAGGGAAAGACGAGGTTTTTCAGTGTCCTGATGCTTACATGGGGTATGTAATAGTGTAACTGCTTAATGAGAACATAGGCCATCCTCCTCGGAGGTTGCTGTCACTTTCTCTTCAATGGCAATAAAATTTACTTCACAAACCTGATAGTGATCTATGGACTTCAGGCCTGGTAGCTGATCTTGATATTGAATCAGAGAAGTATAGGTGGATGGGAAGTGCTCGCCTTGAATTTTATGTATGCTTTCTACCCTAAAAACTTATATCTGGCACTTGATTTAGCATCCATATCCATTAGTTTTCTGTTTCTTTTTGTGTAATCATATCCTAGCGTCATCACTTAATAGACATGTTCTTTAGAAATTAGATACCATTACTGGATAGAATTGCATCACAGTGATGGCATCTCAACAGATGCATCTTTATTTCACTGTTTAGTCTCATGTTAAATTAACCTTTTTGATTCTTGTAAATGCTGTATAGTTATACATATAGTCTTCCGTGTGTACTGTATGCTGTAGTCTTTTCAACCAAAAAAAATTCTTGCATCTTATAGCTGAAAGGCGGTAGAATTAACTGCAGCAATAGACTGGTTGAACTTTATTAGTTAAAATAAATGCAGAAGATAGGGAAATTTTGTTGCATGTATCTGCAGCCCCTTTACAAGTTCACACTGCTCTGCTATGTGCAAAACAACTTCATTTCAGTTCCTAGTCCGCGTGCTGAACTTGCGGCGGTACAATGGGCGCGTTCTATTTGTCCCTGCCCCAGGATATGAAGAGGTTGGTGACCCTGTAGAGGCAAGCACAAGCTGTCAACCGAACGGGGCCACAACTAGTGTCGATGGAGACAAAGCAAATGACACTAATGGTGAAACGTGCGGTTATCAAGGCCCGTCGATCCAAGAAGCTGATCTCCAATGGAGATCACTGAATGGTCCGTTTGTTTCAGTTTGGCTTGGCAATGTTCCTTTCGCTAGTGAAGATGCCATGGCGGCACCAAAAGCAGAGGTGAATTTCTCTCCATGTTGGTCTCTGTCCAGTTACTGTCCATGATCTTTGTCCTGCTTGGTCTGTAACCTGATTATTGTATACCCCCGTGCAGTTTTCAGATGGATACTTGGATGCAGCTATAATCAAGGACTGCCCGCGGTGGGATGTTCTTGGGCTCATGTTCCAGATGAAGGACGGCGCCTATATAGAATCGCCATACGTCGAGTACTTCAAGGTGGTGTTACTTTGCTTGTCTCCCCAACCTCTGTTGAAGCATGGCATCTTCTGCCGGGAACGTTAATGACTGACTGTTTTCTGCACCTGCTCTGTGATTGACAGGTGAAGGCAATTCGGATCGAGCCGGGGATGCGCGTCGGCAGCAGCAACAAAGGCGGCATCATCGACTCCGACGGGGAGGTGCTCGCGAGAGGCGACGGACCCAGCTCGGGCGGCGAGCCGGAGCACCTGATGGAGTACGCGCCCGTCCAGCTGACGGTCGACCGAGGCCTGGCCACCATCTTCTCCCCGAGATGACGACTCGTCAAGTCTTCCTACCATCAGCTGATGTTGTTGCCTCCTTTTTCTCATATATCTGAAACAACTCATCTGTTGTTTGTAAATACTCATCACAGTTCACAGCCAAATGCAAGAGCCGATCAGGCGGGCCGGGCCCAGGATGCAATGCGAGTGCGACATCTCGCACCTCCGTGATTGCGTAGGATACACATACATAGGTCTTCATCAAAAGTCTTTCTTTTTCAACAGAGAAAAAAAAACCCAATAACTTTATAGTGGCATTTGGAGATTTTCGATGACGGGTCTGTTTCTATATCCATGCATGGTCATGGCTCCAGTTTTCATTGCGCTCTATATACGGCAGCGTCGTGCTCGAAGTCATAAAAGATTGACGTCGTCAGACAATCACATGACTGACATTTATTTTGGATCGGAACTGGCGCGAGGTCGCAAGTACGTACAGTACAGCCCTGAGGCCTGAGCCTTTTTTTTCTCTCAGCAGCAGAAGGGAGACTTGCGCCTTGCGAAGGGAAAGCAGAGTCGTCGCGAGAGAATGGGTCGCCGCAGCCGGCACGTGACGAGGAGCAAGTAAAAACTGCCGCCACAGATACGCGCATGGCAGTGAAGGAACTTGGGGTTGGGGGAGTGGCTGCAGTTGCCTCGTCTCGTGATGCGGATTGGCGTCACGCGGGGGGGTCCAGGGCTTTGGTCGTAAAGAAAGGAGCCCCCTTGACTGACGTGTAGTATACTAGTGGCCGGCCGGTCGGTTTTGCGAGCTGGGCCAACGACGGACGACGTGCATGCGGCCGGCATTATTGTACCGTGCTCGTTGCGTTGCGCTTGCGTAACACTGATCGGTGACGAGAATCTTTTTTGGGGGAGGGAAGCCGGAAGAGTCGTGCGGCCGCAAGCTACGCATGAGTACAGATGAGCCATCAGCTTTCTGATAAGGTTTGTTCCGATCGAGCTTTACAGTGACGAGCAATTTCTCCGCAGCCGTACATGCATCACGGTCTCTGGCTGGGTAACTGATGGAGACGTGAGCATCGCCGCGTACATGCTCCCAACTAGAGGAGCGAAAGATAAAAAAAAAAAAAAAAAAAAAAAGGCGCCGTGGCGAAAGCATTGTTCGGCGCCCGCACGCAACTGATACTACTACTAGTTTATCTCTGCGTGTTCCGAAATTCGGACGGTAGGTGCGGGCATGCATTTGCATGCACGGGACAAATGCGGCTCGTAATAATAGCTGGCAGCGATTATGCATGGAACTAGTAGTAGCACACGCGAGCGCGAGAGCAAGACACGCTGGCAGGCATGGCACATGCCGCCTCGTTCGTTTTTGAAAAGGGCGAGGGCGTGACATGCATGCATCATATCCGTGGAGAGGATCGGAGGAGGTACATGCCGTGTGGCAGGGTCCTCCTGCTCTTCCTCTGTTTTATCTTTCTCAGCCACTGATCAGGTCTTCTTCGCCCTTCTGGGCTGGGAGTTTTGGACCCCGCGATGATCGGTGGTCTCTGTAGTGTAGATGCCGATGCGATGCGATCGATTGCTTCGCCAGCTGGCCAGTTCCTATTTTGTCGTGAAAACGTGGCCTCGCTTTTGTACTATTACACACTACTGCAGTGTAGGGAGGATTGCGGGATACAGTATTGCTTTTTTTTTTTTGCCTTTTCTTTTCTTTTTTCACACGTTCTGCCTTTTGTTTTGCCTGGGCAAGGAGTGGAGACTAGTCTGTGCTTGCGTGAACTAGAAGCTGGTGTTTTCGGGGTCTCAATCCTTGTGATTATTGCAACCACAGACGTTTTTAATTTTCTTCCTTCTTTTTTTCTTTTAAGAATTTCTGTCACACAGACACAGAGACACCGCCCACCGGGCATCAGCGGCTCCACGCATGCATGCGTCTTTTGCGCGGGCCACGCACCAATCACCGACGCATTGCACGCACATGCCCGTTATAGTTTTATTTTTTTTAATTCAACACTTATCTTCCTTCTTCTTATAATAACAGCTGCAATTCGTATAACTTTTGTGATTCCTTTTCATGACTGACGGAGACAAAAGAAGAGAACAGACACACAAGCGACACAATTCTTTCTCCCTCTTGTATATATCAAATATCAAAGAAAAGGCGTGTGCTCTTTTTTTTTTCACTCTACATACATTAGCTCACGTTCGTTTTTATTTTTCAAATCCGTGGCATAGGTTGCACAAATCAACTCATTCTTTTTACCGGGCCAGCGACCATATGATGCAACGCGACAGATGGTGCTGATAATAGACTACTTGATTTAGCTGTAGCTTGAACATGATGTTGGATCTCTTACTGATTAATACATGTCATCATTTTCGTAGTGATTACATTGAATGCGATAAACCTGCATGCTGGTAGCGATTACGTCGTGCATGGCCAAGTAAAAGCATGGTGACCTGAATACAGGAGGGATCTAGGGGGTATGCCATATATGCCATGATATACCCTAGATTTTAGTAAATATTAATACATAAAGTGTAGAGTAGGTATAAAAAAAATAATTTGTTAACTAAATTCATAGTAATAAACATAGCTTAGTTGGTTATTAGCCATAATTAGTTCTAATTTTAATGCATAAAGGTCTTGAGCTCAATTCTCAAGAGTAGCATTTTTTTGGAACAATTTTTTTTATGGCATACCTAGGATACAAGTCTAGATCCGTCACTGCCTCAATACTAAACCCATTCCCTCACACACACACAAAAACTCATCATAGGAATTTGATGCCCCAAAACTCGTGGATACAATAATTTTGTTGTATATAGGTGCCAGCAACAGGAATCGACCAAAGGGAATCCCCGACAAACATTTCTTCAACAACATGAATGAACTCATCTGTAGCAATGCTAAAAAAGAAAAGAAAAAAAGGAACAAAAGCATAGAAGTTGTATAAGTGAAGATAAGCCTAATAAATTAAGCTGAGCCCTTCAAAGTTTTTCTGTAAATTTGCAAATTTCTCTTGGTGCAGAAGATTTATTATGACCATTTGACAATCTAACATGCAAACTTCCATCGGAAACAGCTGAAACGGGACTAGGAAATGGCTTCAGTTGCACAATAAATATTTTCCTAGTCTATGCATAGAGGTGGGTACATATTCTCTTAATTCTTAATAAACTATGTTGTTGTTGACTTTTAAGTTATGTGTTTATCATTCATTGTATTTATTATTTTTTAAAATATCATATATATTGTTGTAATTTATTTTATTACTAAGGACATTTAAATAAATTCTATAATTTTATATATTGAAACTACTATCTTGACGATATAAATGATAGCGATTCTCATCAAGATACATATCCGTTTGTAACACCCTCTTATATACCGCCACTTTTGCGCCTTGGAACAATGATATACTACTCATGTTCAAAGCTCATGGATCAACGTTTGTGCAAAGAGAGGGGTGGCACGCCAAGAAATTTGTCGTCTAGGCTTGCAAGGGAAGAGGGGATGGAAAACAAAAAAATGCTACAACAAGAAACGGGGACGCTATGCTAAGTCCAGATTTATTAGCACGTAGTACTAGTACAACTTCTGGACTATTAATACCGATCGGCCATGCATCTAAAATCACACATGTGGTTGTTGTCCTCGCGGCGAGCGAGAAGAACAAATCGGCACGAAGAGACGTAACACGTACACGTACAGGAGGTTGGCACAGGGTACCCGCGCTCGGTTCCATCTGGACCGGTCGATTCAGACGTACAGCGGAGCAGAGGGCAACGTCTCGTCTCAGGTTGCCCACTGACAGGTGAGACCCGGCCAGCTTTCACGTACGTACGGTACGACGCGGCACGCCGGCGCGCGCGCTCCCTGTGTCGGAGAAGCTTTTGCGGCGAGTGCGCGGCGTCGGGCGAAGGGAGGGAGACCTTACCCGCGCGACACGTGTTCTCGGGCCCCACCGCCGCAACTTGGTTTGAGCGGTACTAGTACCTGCTGCGGCGCGAGCGGAGATAACAATAAATAAACAAGACTTTCCTCACGCAGTCCCTCTCTCTCTCTCTCTCTCTCTCGGAAAAAAAAAGAAAAAAGAAGAGCCAGACGCCCAGACCCAGACTTTGCTCGCGAACCGCAACCACCCCGCCGTGTCGGGTTTCGTCGGGACGTGTGGGCGGCGAAGAGTCGGTGGTCGCCAGCGGACGGGCGGCCGCATGCATGCACGGTGACGGCGTGGCCGGGGGGCTCCCGTTGCCAGGTGGAGATGGGGTCGCGCCGCGACGAAGGCCCGCACCGCACGACGTGTCCGCCCGTTGTCTCTTTCCCCTGCTGCGCAACCGCATTCCCTCTTATCTCCGGCACGCCACGGCACACGGCACACGAACCCGGTGGTACGTAGTGGGTGGATGGATCGGCGTGGCCCGTACGTGCCCGCCCGTCGCGGGGCGCGAGGGGGTGCCCGCGCGCGCTCTGCCCGTGCCGGGTGAGGTGAGGCGGAGCCGCCGCGCATCGCATCGCATCGCATGCAGGGCGGCACCTGCCGTCGTCTCGGCGCCGCAGAACCGTCCGTCTCCGTCGACCCGGCCATCCCGACTAGGCGACTACGCCTACATGACCAAGCATTACATTATCCCACGAAAACCAGCTCGGCCCGGGCGTAAATTAAAACAACTCCATTATTGCGTCGCGAGGCGCGAGTTAGCGTACGTGCGTGCGTACGCCTCGCGACCCTTGTTTATTCGCTCTCCTCATCCCATCTGCTAGCAGTACGTAGGCGATTACTACGAGCAGCATTAAACTATGTACATAACAATAATGTGCCATTTCATTGTTGTTGTGGATGCTTGCCATATTTTTTTTTTTTTGGATAAATGAGATGCGGGCGGGGTTGCGTCGAGACTATACAAAACGCCGGTTGTCCCTTTCGCCGGTTTATTTTACGTCCTCGTGCAGTCACGGTAGAAGCAGCGGCGGCCTGGGATTGAACGTGCATGGGTGGATCGGCCACGTTTTTTCCTCCGTTTGACTTGACGCAGAGGATGAGGAGGAGGAAGACGAGATGCTGCTAATTGGCAACTGACAGAGGGCGCGGCTGCAAAAAAAATAAATGGCGATTAACCGGGGACATAAATAATTGTCATGCATGCAGGATTTTACGCAGGTAGATACGGTGTACTAAAATCCCAAATCCCAAACAAATGGCTTGCGGGCGAGCGGTGGTGGGTAAAGCGACGGACGGATCGGCCGTCACGCACGGAACGATTACGTAGTGGCTTACCGATAAACAAAGAAAAATCCAAGGGGGAAATTTTAGTACTACTAGTATTTATTTACTGCCACTAGTACTACTAAAGCTCATCAACGGAGTTGGCAGCAGTTTGGGGGAGGTGAGAACGAGGAGCGCTGGTGTACACGTAGCGGCAGGCAGCAACCCGAGCGCCGGGTACTACTACTACTACTACCGCAGCTCTGTGCTTTAAAAGCCTCTCCTCCTCGCCCTTCTCGTTCCTCTCTTCTTCTCCCCCACCCCCCACTCCTCGTCCCGTTCCTTCCGTTCCGCTCCCCCTCCCCACGATTCCCACGCCTCCCCAAAACCCCTCCTCCCGCCTCGCCGCGCGGCCCACGCCGGTCTAGGGTTCGGGCCCACCCATGTCGTCGCCGGCGCCGCAGCAGCCGGTGCCGGCGAAGCCGCCCACGCCGTCCGCCGCCGCCGCGCCCGCGCCGGTCTCCGCGACCCCCATCTCGGTGCAGCCGCCGCACCCCATCCAGCCCAAGCCGCCGCCGCCGCCGCAGCAGCAGCTGCAGGCGGCGGGGCCCGCCTCCGGCCCGCCGCCGCAGCTCCTGAATCTGGTGGGGTCCCAGCCGCCGGTGTACCGGGGCCCGATCTGCTGGAACGCCTACTGCAAGGATCCCGACCCCAACTCCTTCGGCCGCCGCGGCTGGAAGGTCCGCTCCGGCCCGCCCTTCTCCGTCTACGCCGACCTCTGCGGGAGATGCTAGTACGTACCTGTACCCCCTTCAATCACTTTCCCCCTTCCCCCTCCCGGACCCAATCGCGCGCCCCGCGCGCTCGATTCATGCGGGGGAAGCTCCCCGCCGTCGGGGACGGATTCGCCGATGGCGCCCACCGGATCTACGTGGACTGATCGCCACGTCGGTGCGATTTCAAGGGATACGCGGGGGTTTTGTGCAAAGTTGGGTGGCTCCTTTTGGGCTGCTTTGACTTGCGTGCGACTGCCTTTGTTCCTGATGCATGCATGCATGTTCCTCACTGCTCCTCTGTTTTTTTTTTCTTTCTCTGTGACCAGTTCGCAGTTCGAGCAGGGGATATACTGCGAGACTTTTCACTCCGAGGAGGGCGGATGGAGGAACTGCGAGACCTGTGGGAGGGTACGTGTTTCCAAGCTCGCATGCTGATTAATACTCTACTACCTCTCCATCCATGGCCATCATGCTTTGTGCCTTCTGATTCATCGCTTCTTCTGTTTGTGTTCTGCTCGACCAGAGGGTGCATTGCGGGTGCATCGTGTCTATCCACAAGTACCAGCTGCGTGACGCCGGTGGGGTTGACTGCAACAAGTGTGCTCGCAACACCCGTACTGCCATGGTATGTCCTGAATGTTCTCATCGTCATTTCGTTTCCAGTTATCGCTGGGAAATGTGGGATGCTAAGTGTGCGCAACATGAGCTTTGTCCTTGTCCATGTTGCATCAACATTGCTGCGTAGTAATCTCTTAAAGGAGTGCAGTCCAGTTTATGCTGTTTGGCTGGCAGCATTAATTAGGTAGATGTTATATTGCTGATGTCCTGTTTCTGCTCTGCTTATTATGTCATTTACTAAGATTACTATTGACACCCTGCTAATATCATTTACTGAAGCACAACAGTTAACTTGGATAGTAATGTGAAGGATGTTTCACTTATGTATGTGAAATCCGGCTAATGTTATTTACTGAAGCTGGCAATGTGTTGCTTGAAGGATGTCCGTTTTTGTAATGTAGATGCAGGCATTTATTGTAATAACTGAAATAATGGGAGTTTGCAGTTCATTGTTTCCTGTTGTGTTGTTTCATGTTTTGATCCATCATAGTTCCTAATTGGCCCTTATTATGCTTCTTAGGCACCTCCAACTCCGGTATGGTCACCCTCTATGCCTGTGCCTCAAAATGTAGCCGACAGAAATGACATTCCTGTAAAGGGCTGGAGACCTCCTGCTGGCCAGGTTTCAAGTCAGTGGCGACAAAATGCTATGTGGCATATGTCTAGTATGCAGTCTGACTTGCAGCAGCGTCTAGCTTATGAATTTGATCGGCCTAGCGGTAGCGAAAAATTACTTCCTGGACGCACTTTTATTCATGCCGCTGAAAGGAAGTTTGAGGACATGCATGACAGACCAATGACACCGGCAGGCATGAACCAACTTATAAGGGAGAGAGATGCCAATGGGCATGGTCAGCCCTCCAGTATGGATCCAGCATACTCTTATGCCCTGTACCACAGAGAAGGGCCACATCCAAGTAGTGTTAACGACCCTAGTCACCATGGAGGAGAAAACGAATCTTTGTCTTCAAGGAGAGTGGGAATACCAGATGCTGCTACCGGTGTAGATGCTGGCTTCAAGCTCGAACAACATCACTCATCTGATCAGCCATCTCTTTCAGTTGGGTTGCCTTCTAATTTTGCATCAGCGAGTGGTCCGAAAGACCATATCAGAATCACGCCTAATCAGCATCAAGTTCAAATAGCTTCCTCATTGCCGAAACAGTACTACCCTCAGAATGTGAGTGGTTATAATGAGTTCCAAGCACAAATGCGCAATGGTAGACCCAGAGTGGATGCAAAGGCGAGATCTCAATTGCTTCCCCGGTATTGGCCCAGAATAACAGATCAAGAGCTACAACACTTATCTGGAGAGTATCCAACATATTTTACTTATATTCACGAGCACTTTCCCTTTTAAAAGATACTTAAGTTTATGGTTGTAGATAACACCATTCTTGACTTTATCAAACTGTTATCTGTTTCAACTCATTTACTTTTGTTTAGTTGCAAATGACATCATTCCAAACGCTGTCAACATATGTGTTACTCTTTATGAAGTGTTCCCTTAACTCCCCCACAGTTCACACTCTGTTACGCCTTTGTTTGAGAAGATGTTGAGTGCTAGTGATGCTGGACGGATTGGTCGTCTGGTGTTGCCGAAGAAGTGCGCTGAGGTGCGTCATTTGTTTGATTGCCCTTTTTTACTTAACCACAGATTGTTCGTGATTACTGTACTAGTTACTTAAACGTTATTGGTCCTGAAAATTTGCCTTCTTTTTGCGGGGTTGTTCTGTTTGTATGGCCCTTTGGATTCTCTACCTTTTTTTCTAGGTTTCTTATCTTATACCATAAAAGGTTATAAATAAGCTCTAACTATTTTCATTTGATGCACAACAAAACTGTATATTGTACCATGTCTAACATTTGTCTGAAATTCTTGATCAAAAGCAGGAGTATTTAAAGAAGATTCTATCCAAAAGTTTTCCTCATAGCATACACAAATATTACATGTCCTTGCAGAATTTCTAAATGTTAAATTGTTTTGAACAGGCATACTTCCCTGCGATCTCTCAACCTGAAGGGCTCCCCTTGAAGGTTCAGGATATCAGTGGTAAAGAATGGATATTCCAGTTCCGTTTCTGGCCAAATAATAACAGCAGGATGTATGTTCTGGAAGGTGTCACACCTTGTATTCAGTCAATGCAGTTACAAGCTGGTGATACAGGTAGATATCTTTTCTGAAACTTATGGATGTTAGATGAAGCCTACAAGTGCTACATCTCATTGCTTGCACTGCTGACCTATTTCTGATACTTAAAAAGATGTATAATACATCTTTATATTTATAAGAATGAGAGCAGATTTGGTGCCCAGGTGGATGGGCGTCCCATATACCACAACTATTAGATTGAAATTGTACGCTCCATAATAGTTATGCCACTTAATGGAGCTGCTCAGTTCATTAACGACCGTGAACCCAGAGAAAAGAAAAAGAAGACGCCCAGACGACCTGCTCTTGATGTTGTTGCCCACGGGCACAGGTGTCAGCGGCAACGACGGGGAAAGGGATGGGGACTTGGCCACCGGCGCAGGTGTCAGCGGCGACGGGGACGGCGACTTTGCCGCAGCCGACCCTTGCGATGGTGTTCGGACGAGTCCTATAGACAGGCAAAGCTGAGGGCAGACCAGCTGAGAACGAGAAAGAGAGGTGGGTCCGGAGGGGCTCGTCAGCCCAGACTTCGCCGTGGATATTCAGCGCGGAGGAGTAGGCTGCAGCGCTTCGATTTTGCTGTAGAGAACCAGCACAGAGGAGATGAAGAGTGGCACAGTGGCTTGTCTGAGAGGATAGCAGGTGAAGAGCTGCGGTCACTTGTCTCAGAGGATAGCAGGTGAAGGTGCACAGGTCAGTAACGGAGAGTCACAGGGCCACACGGCGTCATAACCAGGACGCCCACCCATATGGGCGCCATTGTTTTTCCGTTATAAGAATATCTAAAAAAAACTTGTGACGACATTAGTTGTTCAGTCCATTTGTGTGTGTTAAGTATGCCATGGTCATTACTCCCGCCTAATCTTAATTGATGACATCAGGACAACATTTTTAGTTCATTTTGGGCAAGAATAGTACTAGGATGGGTGATCTCCTGGGAAGTGATCGTGTTGCATCCCTTTTTAGCCTACCCCAACTTGCTTGGAATTAAAGGCTTAGTTGTTGTTGTTTGAGCTAAGGAAGTTGTCAAATTTATGTTATGTTCATTTATTTCCTTCAGAGTTAGCAGTATCTTCTTTTAAAGATATGGATTTTGAAGTAAGCCTATGAAAGATGCATGACCTTAATTTGCAACGTAACCTATGGGCTATTTTTTTCTGCAGACGTTTGTTGGATGCATAATATTTAGGGTATCTATGTGCCACAATAGTACTTCGAAACAATAACCTACTTCGTGACATTACCTAGGACCCGCTCGGTCCATCAGGATATATTAAAATCTGATAAATATTTCTACTTAATGTGGTGTTGCACACATTTCTAACTCCCTTATATTTTTATGCTGATTATCTTGCTGCATTTATTATATACATCATCTGATTTGATGTTATGTTGTATTGTTAATTTGTTTACTCTATGATCTTCCACTTTATTTGCAGTCTCCTCCTTTTGTCAAGTTTCATTGTCATATTAGCAATGATTTTTTTGCTGTTCTAACTGGTTGTTTGAATTTTCCCTAGTAACCTTTAGCCGATTGGATCCAGAAGGGAAGTTGGTCATGGGTTTCAGGAAGGCAACCAATCTTTCTACCGAACAGGTATGCAAAACTATTGTATATAATTTAGCTCGTATCTATATAAATTTATTATAAACCTCTGGTACAGTTACTGCAACATGTATGACACAAGACACATCAATATATGAGTCAGCTGCACTTCCAATTCCTGTTGTCTTTGTTTATGTCTGATGAAATACTAATTTGATGCCCATCTCTTTTAGCAAGATGAATCATCTGAAACAGGGTTACTATTGCAATACCTATTTTGAAATTCACCATAATATAATATGAATGGTTTCTTAAGTTTAAAATATGGTGGATTGTGGCCATATTTTTGTTATCCAAATTTAATCCGTGTGGCTATTTTTTTTGTTTTGTTTTCTCAGCCCTCATGTACGATATACATTTCCTCCATTCTTGAATATATGATGTTTGGAACAACAAGTCTATTTCCTTACATGTTCTAAGCTTCATATATTTAAGAACGGTTGTAGTATGTTGATTTCTTTGCAGGAATTAACCTGTTCCTCTGTCTCCTATATATAGGATCAAACAACAAAGCCTGCCAACGGTGCACCAACATCTTCAGAGGCAAATGGTAAAGTTCCTGCTCCAGATTCGAGCCCCAATGCTGCAGTTGCCCGACAAAATAAAGTAAACGTAGAGAACAACAGCTCTAGCCCTGTGGAACAAGCCACTGCTAAAATGGACAAAGGGGGATCAGCACAGAAAGAAAGCCCAGGACCAGGTCAATCTTCCCCAGGAGCTGTCAAGAGGAAAGCAACTTCTGTTGGTCAAAAGATTAAGAGACTACGGATGGATAATGAGGAATCAATGGAGCTGAAGATAACCTGGGAGGAAGCTCAAGAATTGCTTCGCCCTCCTCCTAAGGCCCCCTCCATAGTAGTTGTTGATGGCCACGAGTTTGAGGAATATGAGGTCTGCCACACCTCTCATGTTTTATTGACAACTATAATTCCTGGACTTTATTTTATTGATGTTTCTAAGGCACCAATGAACCACAATGTCATCATGCCTGTTCCTTGGGTATTCTTTATTGATTGAGAATAATAACACATACGTTTCTGTACTGACATCTTGTATTTTTCAGGAGCCACCGATACTTGGTAGGAAGACATATTTTGTGACAGATCAATCAGGGTAATATTTCTTGATCTGGAAAATTTTGACATTCTCTCTCTCTCTCCCTCTCTGGAAATGGATGCAAAGATTGTCCTCTTTTGTTTGCACTCCCTCCTTATTTGTTTTGTTGACGTTAGGACATGGACTGATGACTCTTAGTGCAAATTTGAACCAACAATCACATCCTAACATCAACAATTTGCAACCAGTGGTAGTGTATTGTACTAGTATTTGCCAAGAGTTAAGCTGACCATACCTTTCTAGTACTCCCTCAGTTTGGTAGGACAGCTGAACTTTGAGAGAGTACCTTTCTTCTCCTAACTAGTGCTTCAATATGTAATTTCTCACTAATGTTATCACTTTTTTTGTCAGTACAACAGTCTCTTCCGTGTGTGCCTGATTTTATTATTATTATTACAGTGCAACTCATCAATGGGCCCAGTGTGAGGACTGTTCCAAATGGCGGAAACTGCCGGCTGATGTGCTTATGCCCTCTAAATGGACCTGTTCCGACAACAAATGGGATTCAGAAAGGTGATCTTCTGTTACCGTGACTTGTTCCATCAAGAAGATTCCTTTCCATTTAGTTTTCTGGACTAGTAATACAAAGATAGTCATCTTCACAACCAAGAACCTCAGGGTAGCAAATCATGCTTTGGTCCTTCAAAGCGACCTACGTGGAACTGAGTCTTGTTACGAAAAGAAACGGGGTCATATATTTTATTGGGTCATTGAATATTTTCTACTAGGAAGTATGAAACCATATGATTCCCGAATCCTCTATGGAGTAGATTTGATTCCTGAATCCTCTATTTAGATTGTCATTTTTACTCTGTTTAATAATTTGGCGCAATGCTTATTTTAAAGCTACTGATATTGGTACTACTGATATATATATATGACCTTCTTAGATGATCTATGTTATTTTTATTATTTTTATGTGTTTAAAGATGGCTCGCTAATAACTGTATCTTAGCTACCCAGCTAATTGCCACTACTATTGTATCTAGGTCGTCTTGTGAATGTGCACAAGAGATGAGTATGGAGGAGCTTGCACAATTGATACCTATAAAATCTGGTATGATACATGTTCTCTCCAAAATGTGAACTATGGTTCTTCAAAAGCTAGATTTTGTTAGTACTTATTTCACTATAGAAATGCTAAAAGTGAACTAGACTGCATAGTTATGCAATGCTACTGTTGCTGGGGTAAACTTTGGAGAAGGGTTGAGCATTAGTACCAGTTATCGGATGTGCCAAAGGGCTTCACTGTCTTAGCACATGCTATAGTAAGATACTTGTTGTGGCTAGTACTTATTTCACATGCTATAGTAAGGAAATTTACGTTCGTAGGCGCTTTAACAAATTGTGGTGTTAGCCTGCCCATGCCCCCATTGCCCTTAGATAGTACGTGGTCTTTTTTTTATTTTCAGTTCCCATTTGTAGTGTAGGTTTTAAATTAAACTTTCAAGACCTTGCTGTATCATGTTCAAGGAGCTATATCTGCATTAAGTTTTCTGTTCGAGTTGCAGTTGCATGTATGTGAGTAATGGTCTTTTTGATACTTGATTTCTCGACCTATGTTCATTTCCAAGAAACTTTGCTGAATTGCAGGTTTGACTGGAGCAAAAAAGTCCAAAGGAAAGATGGATGTGGACACTATTGATGCTTCGGATGGGTTGGACACTCTTGCAAACCTTGCTATTCTTGGTGAGGGCGAACCTATTCCTTCGCAGCCAACCACAAAACATCCTCGTCATCGTCCTGGTTGCTCATGCATTGTATGCATCCAACCACCAAGTGGGAAGGGCCCTAAGCACAAGCAGACATGCACCTGCAATGTCTGCATGACAGTTCGTCGCCGTTTCAGAACACTTATGCTTCGCCGTGAGAAACGGAAGGACACAGATTCACCTTGCAAGAAAGAGGCAGGCCAATCAAGCCAGACAGTTTCACAAAGTGGATCTGGTCCAGTGGCAACCACTGCCAGTATCTCCCCCCAGAAAACAGACGCAAATGCTGATGGACCTGAAGATATGGCTGTAGATCATAAGATGACATCCTCACCTGTCAAGAACCATATTGACCTGAACATTCAACCTGACCGTGATGATGAGCAGTCACCGAAGGCTGAAGCAGCTGGTGCGACAAGACTCCTTCTAGACAATCCGACTTAGATTGGTCCGGATAGTTAAGATCATACTGGTGCAAGTGGACATATAACTGATGGAATATATCCTTTCGAAATGTCTATACCGATGAAGAAAAAGGTGTCATGAGGTGTTGTAGCTTAGGTGTTACCTTGCAATACCAAAGGCCCCGTTTCCGGGGCAGACTCCAGTCTTTATGGTTTGTTGTATACCATAGACCATAGATCAGGCGTAGGTGTTGTGTGGGGGCGTTGTACACCCTGTATGTATTGTAAGAACAGCGCTCTTGTGCAGCAGGTTAGCAGGAAATTATTTGTGTATTGAATCCGTTTCAGTTTTAGGGGAAGGCTCGTTCTGTGTAACTAACTCCCTTCCAGGGCCGGTGGGCACTCCCCCACAGGTATATCTTTATTCCGCAGGAACGAATTGTAGATTGCACATGTGTTTCCGTATTTTTGTTCTTCAATGTAAAGATGATCTCTGTCCTGTTTATAATAATCTGCCTAGATGCGTTGTTCCCCTGGTTGCGAAATCAAAACTTTTGAGTTGACGTGCATTAAGAGTTGCAGCACACAGCAACAAGGCCACAAGCACTGTTTGTGCCTGGATCTTGGACGACTCGATACCGAATACCACAGCCACAGGGTATGTGAAGCAGGGTTTACAAAACCAAACTGGCCAACAGAAGTCTGGTCTCATCGGATAATCGGTTTTCAATGAAAATCGAATTTAGTACTGTAACAAAACAGTTAACTGGCTGGTTTTCTACCGATTCAAAAACTGGTCAATCCTGTTGTTTTATTCTTTTAACATGATGTGAAGCATTACTGCATTATATAGCCTCCTCTACTCCTCTCTGCCTGTCTCACCTATCCCCTTCCCCTCGCCCGAGCCCTAGCCCGCGTCGCCGCCACGTTCCCCTCGGGGCCGAAGCCTGCCGCCAGTTTCCGCTTAGACGCACTGAGCCAAGGGCCCGAGGCCGCCTCCCGCGCCGCGCAGAGTGCCTGAGGCGGCGATCGCCAAGGCCGCTGCCACACACAACAATTCTCAGATTCCACATAGTGCACCATCACAGCAGCGCAGCAAGGACGGTGGACGCAGGCACCTAACAGCAGCTCTGTCTCGTGCTGCCAGGGCCCGCGCCTCCTCCTCCAGGTGAGAGCCGAGCTCTCCTCCCCCATCCTCTGGAGAATCCTCCTCTTTTCTTCTGTAGTTGACATTTAGGCTGAACGTAGCGGTGATGGATCGATCCCTGCTCGAGGACGAGGAAGGCACCTGCCAGACAGCCGCCGCCGCAGCCGTGGCGGACGCGCCGGAGCAGAAGGAAGAGACGCTCGAGGAGGTGCTCTCCAGGCACAGGTTTGCCTCTTCCCCACGTTTATTCTAATTTAACTTTTGTTCTGTGGATTGGATGCCGCAGGCACGCACGCTCTTTCATTATATTGTCAATATATATATGCGTTGCTCTAGTTTAGGTTGAAGCCTTTCCGTATCAGTCTTTTGGAATAGTTTAGGATTGTAGGTTTAGGTACTCAGATTCATTGAAACAGCCTAGAATTGGCCAAGCTATTCATCTAAATTTGGGTCCAATTACCTAGAAATATTAATCTAATTTGCTGTGGAGCTTGATTAGCAGTTTTCTCCAGCCTTTTTCAGTTATCCAACAGTGTCAATTGATTTCACTATGTAAGCCTAGGTGCCAGAATTTTTCATAGGCTGCTGGTTGCTATAATTAGGATGCCACAGTTAAAAATACCTTACCATTACAGCTAAAATATATTCAGACGCAAGTCAAAGGTATTCTTCTTTGGTTTTGTTCAGGTGATCATACAGGCACACAATTTGATTTGCTTAACAATTTTCACTTAAAGTGTACACTCTGTGCATGTTTAAAGCATCTAGAAGATTTGTCTGTGATACTTCCTAATGCCATTGCTATCTCTCTGGTTTCATAGGGTAGGATTCTGTTCTATAGAATGCATATTGCCTTATCTCCAGGGATATATGCTTGATCTTATTCGTCGTGTACCAAACCAAATTGTATTGGTGCTAGATGGATGCATACTAGACAGGCAGGCACTCTACACCGCGCTCATCAAATTTTGAAATAGGAAGTCTAAATGAAATTGTTCTATTATATATGGTCCAACTTATCGGTGCAAAGTGCAAACACAAAGTACTTTGGACTGTTTCAACAAAATACCTCGCCCTCATGAAGTGGCCAGCTCACCTGTGTAGCTTTAGATTATAGGTAGCGGCGAAGTCAGTGGTCAAACATGCAGAATGTGTTTACCCCACACTAGATAAGATCTGTAGCATAGCATGAACACTTCTATTTTAATCGGATTTTAGTCTAAAGGGCAGGGCTCTTATAGTAAAGCACTTTTCAAGTTTGCTTTTTATTGCCACAGTTAATGTATCTGTTACTATTGTTTCTGTATTCTTTCACCTTCGTTTAACTTGTCCTCCTCTCTTTTATTACCCTCTTATTTGTACTTGTGGCTTTGAAATCTAACCTAACTCGACTTACTTGGGAGTATTGGATCACATTTAATCACATCAATTTGACCCACAGAATAGTACATGATATCATTAATTACTTTGTGAGGCCGTAAGTTTGTGGTTTACGATCCTTGAATTGTGTGATGGACCTTGGTTCAAATATTGTCAATATTATGATTATTGATAACAGAGAGTTCAGTTACAATAAGAGAACTTTTATTGTGGAAAACATAAGTATCATGGACCAAAAATATATGAGACTGTCAGTGATGATAGACATGAAAATGTTTCAGAATTTTGTTGGAAGAAATGCAATCAAATGTAATACAATAAACAGTACTTAGGTATTTATGTGAAAAATGGAAAGGAAAAACACACATTTGTAACTGACTTGTTAGGCATATTTTATTTCATTATGCACCACATTGATAGTCACCTCAACTCCCAATTAGATTGTGATATGCAAAAAACTGTGGCTGTTTCACATCTGTTTCATGGTGGAAAGTCAGCTGAATACCTGAATGTTTTGATGTTGGATCCTGCTGCTTTTGTATCTTTATCTCGCGACTTGAATGCTCTTTGCTTGTTTACTTTATGGCTTTGCAAAACGCGGAGTTGCATCCTCTCACAAATTTCTGGATGGTAAATTTCTTCTTTTGTATGTGCAAAACAGAAAAGAGAAATCCAAGCTACAGGACAAGGAAACTAGTCTGAAAAAAGGTGCTGCCAAAGGAAGCAAAGCTGAACAGAAAGCCAAGAAAAAGCAGGTCGAAGAAGAGATATCACGCCTCTCAGCTGAGTTAGAGGCAAAACATGCTGCAGAGCTTGCTTCATTTGGGTACAAACCCTCAGACAGCTCAGATAAGGGAAACCTGGACAATTTAGTGAAGGCCATAGCTGGTGTTTCTGTGTCCAGCAGCTCAGAATCCTCAAAACCCAGCAAGGGTGCACGGCGGCGAGAGAAGAAGGCAAAGGAAGAAGCTGCTCGAGAGCAGCGGATTCAGGAAGAGCAAAGCAACCTTGTTAGTGATCGCATGATAGAAGACGAGAAGCTCGAAAAGAAGCTGGAACCCATGGGGCTGACCATCCAGGAGATAAAGCCAGACGGACACTGCCTGTACCGTGCTGTTGAAAATCAGCTGTCGCTTCGTTCCAACAGTGCTACACGTTACAGTTACCAGGAGCTTCGGCTAATGACAGCCAAGTATATGAGAGAGCACGCTGCCGATTTCCTCCCGTTTTTCTTAGCAGAAGGCAAGGTTGAGACTGGACCAGATCCCTCTGAGAGCTTTCAGAGGTACTGTCAGGATATTGAATCCACCGCTGCTTGGGGTGGGCAACTCGAGCTGGGTGCACTGACCCATTGCCTGAAGAAGCACATTGTGGTATACTCAGGCTCCTTTCCAGATGTGGAGATGGGAAAAGAATACAAATCTGGATCTGGAGGTAGTAATGGTGATGCCGCTAGCATTAGGCTGTCATATCACAGGCATGCCTATGGTCTTGGTGAGCACTATAACTCGGTGATTCCAACCGAATTATCTTAACAAGATGAAATTCAAAGGTGTCTAGTATATTTGATTGTTTACCCATGTTTTTGAACACAATAGATTGTTTTTTTATTGCTTTTATACGGTGGTTGTCATGTTATCAGTCGATGAAGTTTGATTGTACCTACCAAAAAGTTGTACTCTGGGATTTGTTTCCCAAACAATTTTGCTCTCAACTATATGTTTCATGCATTGAGGTTGTGTACTGTTGCTGTTCACATTAGCTGTAACTTGTTGCTGCTTGTAAGTTTGTGCTGTGGAACTGATGATCAAACAACAGGTGTTCTTTTGTATGCATTCCCAGATTTGCACGCTGTTCCTGCTTTCGCAAATCAAAATGAAAGATGAAGCAGCGTCTTCTGGTAAGTTTTTCCTATACTCAAACTATATGGTCCATACTGCTGGCTCGTACTCCAGCGCGTGCTGGGGTTCCTGCCGGCGAGGGTCAGTGTGGACGTGCGTCCTCGCCGGGCGCTGGCGCTACCTCTGGAGGTCCCTGCCTCCGCCTCGCCTACGCACCACGGCTACCTCTGGAGGTCCCTGCCTCCGCCTCGCCTACGCATCACGGTCACGGACGTCACGGTCCTAAACCATCCCCTGGACTTGACTGGGAGGAGAGGCATACCCGTTTTGACATTGCCTGGTGTGGATCCTGCATACGTCCACCTTTGGATACAAGTTGTCGGAGCAGAAGACGCTGCCTCATCTTTCATTTTGATTTGCGAAAGTCCATCTGAAATACAACACGCCTTATTGTGCACTCGAGTGGTCCATCTGAAATTATGAATGCCGAGATTGATCTCCACCGAACTCTCGTGTCGCAGCACCTAACCTAAGGACATTGCACCTCCGTGAGCCGGAACTGTATAAGGGCTTCCTTGATTTTTCCAAATGCCCAGCACTGGAGGATCTTGAAATCAACTGTTGCGTAATCTATGGTGACATTATCTGTTCTCCTTCCGCAAATAGTCTTAGCATGGTTTACTGCAGATTTTGGCATGACAACCCAGAGTGGGGGACACGCATTTCTGCTCCCAGTCTCATTTGTCTGAAACTGGAATATTGGATTGGTGTTGCTCCTTTCCTTGATCGCATGCCAACATTAGAAACCCCATCTTTTATGTCCGACTGTTATGATGCTCCTGATGTAAACTGCTCTATCCGTTGTTGCGGCGACTGTTACAACTGTGACTATAACCGCAATGTTGTTTTCCATGATACTACCCATAATTGTGTCCTTCTTGGAGGTCTGTCAAAGGCTACACATTTGAAATTCAGGGCTTCCTACGGAATGGTATGGTTACATTTCAATTCCCTATGACTTTTTTTCGTTCACAGATTCATAGATAAGAATTTCTACGTTTCACTGATTGCATCCATCTCTAAACCGATAACCTGACAATGAGTCAAATTCGTGAACTCCAAGTGATCTGTTTGTGGTAAATTATCGTTGTATACTAATTGCATTATTACATCCTGAGTTCGAATCGTAACCTTTTTCTTTTTGCAGATTAATTTCAAAAGAGATCTGAAATGCTGCCCTACATTTAGCAAATTAAAAACCTTCCATCTCATTGATTGGTGTTTGGCTGGTGACCTCCAAGCCCTACTTGGCTTTCTCCAACACACACCAAATCTGGAGAAACTCATTCTTCAACTCTGTCAGGTATACATATCTCACAAAAATATTAGCCGCTACCTTATGGGAACTGCCGTGTATGACAATATATGTTTTCTACAGAGGAAAATATGTGGACTGGAAATGCAAGACAGCAATCTAGTTGAACAATCGTTTTCATTGAAGAACCTTAAAGAAATCCAAGTTAGATGTGCAAAGATCGACGCAAGGGTTCAGAGAATTTTGCAGGTCTTAAGTCCAATTGGAGTCAGTCTCGAAGCATTTAACATAAAAAAAGGTGTAGATTTGAATTTAACATCCGGAAGCATTTAACACAGTATTTAATGTAAGTCATGAACGTTTTTCAGCATTTGAATCACTGCAATACACCAATATTTGATATAGCATTGAAATTATCAAGTTAATAAGATAATTAAGTTAGAGCTGTTCATTTTTGCTGAACCTCATTTCCTGTTGCTATTATTCCTAGTACTCCAGATTTGTTTGCATGACGTACGATTGAAATATCAGCGTCGAATATATGTTTGAGTGTTCTGGTTACCGTTAACTTTACCTTGTCTGCTACTTATATGAAAATTATCAGAGGGCCGCATAGACATCAAACTCCTAGACATGCGTAATTAAACAGCAGGGATGTTTTACCACAAAGGTAACTTAGGTTTAGAGGATACTTCGTAAGTCTGGGGTTTTCTTCTGCTTAGTGCTCCACTCCTTTTAATGATACAGTTTTTTCAGATGCACTATACATGTTGATTAACATGTGTGGTGGTAATAGCCGGTCATAGTTGTTCAGTTTCAAGTTTGTCCCTGTATCATGACATCGAAAAAACAATCAGGTTATTAGGGAATGCTTAGATTCTTGTCATGAATTTCCTAACACTTTTTTCTCAGAAACAAGATTTTCCTAATTCACTGAAGCATGATCCCATAATTGAGCTCTCCCATGTCATGTAACTACGTTTTTGTTTGCACATGTGATGCCTCTCTGAGCTTACTTCACTTCCTCATATTTTCTTCAGTCTCTCGAGCAGTGAGAAACGTTGGCATATCAATTCTCTTGGCGGTGCGACAAGTACATGGCGCCTTTTGTCTGGGACTTTATGCTGAAATTCACAGGGCAACTAGTGAGCCTGGTTGCTCGTTTATAATGTATTTGAGCATAAGTAGTTGGCATTTTGTGTTCTGGAGCAATCATCGTGCATCTGACTATATATTTGAATAATGTAAGGGTATAACTGGTGATACAAGTATGCTATTCAGTGGACTCCTTAAAATTGAGTTTGCGTCACTGTTTTATGAAGCTATTTATTATTGCAATCGAGCCTTGGTTAAAAGATTTACAGAGCGCGAGCCTGCTTTAACTAAATTGCATTTTCCTCGAAGAGATGCTGCAGTGTAGAACTAGTCAGATTATAGTTTCTTCAGCGCAGTGACAGGATTCGGCCTTCTCCCTGGTCCAATGGATAGTAACAAGAAACAGAGGAGCACATCGATGGTAACATGGAACAGAGGAGCACATAATGAGCAAAGAACGAAAGAGCGCAGGTTAAAGATCGATAAGTATTTCATGCCCCGCAAAAGAAATTGCGGGACGTTCATCAGGCCATCAGTCTCGCCTCCTGTCACGCTACCAAGAGTAACCAGTCTCTCTCGTGCACAAAACTACTCCTATCAGCTTCCTTCTTCTCACTCTGACAAAACCGTATCTTACAGACCACGACCCAAAACCAAAATCGAGAACGAGCTCGAAACACACGCACACAAAAAAAAAAAAGGCCGCCCTTGCAAGTTGCAACCATTTTCCTTTTTCTTTTGTTTTTTCAGTAAAGGCCGTCCCTGCCGAGCCTGAGCATTTCCTGGTGGTACTTGAGCGACTCCTGCCGCTGCAGCCGCATCTCCATGTTGAACTTGTTGATGAACGCCTCGACGCGGCGGTTGAGCTCGTCCTGCCCCAGCGACGGCTCCCTCCGTACCGGCGCCTTGCTCCGCCCGTCGTTGAACGTCTCCGCCTTCCGCATCGCCGTCGCCGGCGGCGGCGGCGCGGGGGCGGCGGCGGGATCGAGCTCGCCGCTGCCGGAGGGGCGGCGGCCCGGTCGGGTGTCCCAGGTGTCGGACTTCTTGAGGTGCCGCGCCAGCGGCGGCGCCCGGCCCTCCGTGATGGCCTTCCACGTGCTCTCCAGCGTCTCCTCCTTCCGTTGACGCGCCACCCTCAGAGCCTTGCTTCCTGCTGCACCCACACATGCCCAAATCCTCATCAATTTGTGAATCAAAGAAACAAAAAAAAAATGGTAACAATTGCCCGAAAACTCGAAATTTAACGTTGTGTTTACCTTCGGGGCTTGGCTTGGCCTTGGCCGGCTTGCGGTTGAACCTCGCCGACACCAGCGGCTTCTCCCTGGAGTTGGTCAGGTCGGCGAACGGCTTTGCCTCCTCGCCCTCCTCCTCCGCGCCCCTCCGCCGCGGCGTCCAACTCGACCTCGAGATCGAAAACTCCTCGTCCTCTTCCTTCGTGTCCAGCTTTGGCGCAGGCGCCGGCTTGTTCTTCTTCCCCTTCACCACCGGTTCATCCTCAGCCGCCACCAACTCCGCGGCCGGAACCACGGGCACCGCCTCCAACGGCACGGCTTCTGGCTCGACCGCCGCGACGTGCTGCTGCTCAGGCTCCGGCTCCGCGGATGGGCGGTCGGTGCCGGGCTGGAAGCGCGAGGAAGCCGCGATGGAGATGATGATGGCGTTGATGACGAGGTAGAGGTACGGCGGCGTCATCCATGCCGCCGCCGCCTCCCGCGCCCGCGGCAGCCCGTCCGCCACCGCGGGCCCCAGGAACCGCGCCGCCGCCGCCGCCAGCGCGCCCACCGCCGTGGCCACCGTCGCCGCCTTCACCGTCCGCTCGTACCCCATCGCCGCCGCTCCTCCTCCTCTGTTCTCTCTCTCTTCCTTGCTCCCAAGTCCCAACGACGCGCGTCGTGCGTCCCGTTGTTGTCTGTTGCTGTTGTTCTGAGCGTGTGCGTGTGGTGCGCAGCTTAAGCGGCGCAACGGAACGAGCGAGCACGGTTGAGGTGGGGCGCGCAGCGAGGAGGAATTTATAACCAAGGCAAGGGGTCGGGTCCGTGGCCCGTCGGATGATGATGAGACTCCGGAGGTGGATGAGGACGCGCGGGAGGCTGGCTGCGAGAGGGAAACCAAACCTAGCCCTCGGAATGGTCTAGATCAGCGTGGTTAAGCAAAGCGGCAGGCACTGGTAATTGTGGCTGCCTCGTTGGCCGGTGGCCACGACAAGTGGAACCAACTGTTTCGATGCCGCGAAATCTCGTGTGTTTGTTCACCGACCACGCACTCTGATCCGACGGCTCAGATCGACCGCTGGACCCGTGATGTTCCTTCCAGGGACGGGTCCTGCTGCATCTCAGAGCATCTGCATGCCCATAATAAAGGCTCGGTGGCCTCGACGAGAGGCAAGCCCCGCCCAAGCGAAAATGATGGGGGGCTAGCGCCAGCTCTCAAACGGTCAGAAAAATGTAACCGTTGGGTTGGGGTGGTGGCCTGGTGGGGGTGGGGAAGAGAGAGGCGATCCGAGAGCGGCCGGGCGGGCCACCGTGCAGCGCAGGCCGAGCAAAGCCTCGCGTGTCTTTCCTTGTGGGCCTCAGGCGCCGCCACGTACGCTTCGACCTCCCGCTTTATTTGACCCGCGCGGATGCCGATCTGGCTGGGGCGTGAAGGCGCTTTTCTCATTTGTTTTTTTCTTCCCTGCGTTGGTGGGGAAGCGTCCAGGTCCAGCTCCAGCTCCAGCTCAGCTGAGCGCCGCTGCGGTGGAGCGCGAGCGGTGTGTCAGTGCTAGAATCAGTTTTCGCTTCCCCTCCCGCGGCCCCGAAGGTCGATCGAGCCCATCCGCTTTGTTTCGGCGCCATCGGTACCTGCTCGTAAACAGTCGTCGATGAACGAAGGATTATCAACATGTGCATGTGCCACCGTACGGGAGTCGGACACCGCGAACGAGACGTGTCGGGCGCGGGACCCGCACGCGCGCGTCGTGGTGCCGCACGATGAGCTCCTATATCATCACCACGCGCGCACATAAAAACTCTCCTGTCATATATAGCTGTGCGTGCGGTGGCGCACGGCAAGGGGGGAGTTCGTCGTGAACAGTGCGTGCGCCAGCTACCACCACCACCGGTGTTGGCATGGACGCAACGATGCACGGTCGTCGATCGATATATATATATATATATATATAGGGTCGACTGCGTGCGTGGCAGCTAGGGGGGGCTACTCTCCAACTTATCCGCGAACTGTGTGTGTGTCCATGCACGCGGGCGCCCGTGCCGTTCCTGAAGGCACAGCTTATGATATGATCGCCATCAGTTTCTCTGCGCGGCGGGGTCGAAAAGGTCAAGAGGTATTGGTGCTGGTGCGCCGCCGCCGCCGCCGAGCCGGGACGTGAAGTGGCCTAATTCGTCTCTCCTTGCGTTAATATGTGTGTGTGTATGTAACCCACCGGCGGCCGGCAGGTAGCTCAGCTTTATTTACCCCCCCCCCCCTACTAGTAGCTAGGTAGCCTACCCAGCCCGCCCATTTGCCCGCAGCCACATGCGTGCATGACCTCGTCCATCGCCGTACGTGGCGCGCCTACGTCTCTCCAACCTCGTGCGCCCCCCCAACCCACACGCACGCACCAGCTTAACAGTTAGCTCGAGTTACTTACCACAATACCACCTGATTCCGATTAGTTGACACTTAACAGGAAGTTAGTTGTGTGACACGGCTGCACCTAGTATATGGTAGCGATCGAGTGCCTTGGCGTGCGGTAAACGGCGCCGCGAGCTTCTGGATTAACCCCAGCTGGTACCTAAGCTAGCCGGCGCGGTATATATTTTTTGCACTGGCCTGTGCACGCGTGTCTATTAGCTAGTGATGCATATGGCGCGCTGCTCTGATCCACGCGTGCATGCCGTATCGGTCGCCGGTGCTCGGTTGCTCGGTGCGCCTCCCTGATGATGATTATATATGTGTGTCCTGTCACGAACCCACACGTGCATGACAGCGATGCCAATTTGACTTTCTCATAACATTTGCTACCCAGCCAACAAATATCGTTTGTGTTAGTAGCAGCATAATATATGTACGACTCTGGACTGCGTCCTAGGATGAGTATACCTGTCTCTCTGCAGTACACTTAGCTTGTGACGACGAGCAAGCTAGCTTCCCGCCGGTAAATTAATCAAGGTTCTAACTAATCTCTGTTGCGTGATGAGCGGCGCAGCAGTAGTATATAATGATTGTTTTGTTTGGGAACATCTTTCAGCTAACCGGGCGTACATGTTGGACTCGGCGTATCTCCGGGACAGCGACGGTTCCCGAACCCGGCGACGTCGGCGGCCTCCGGAAAGGGACGAAACCTGCCGCCACGCTTTTGCTTCCGCTCTGAGAACTCCTCGTGTCTAATACATGCAGAGCGAGCCAGCGAGGGCGTACAGGGGCAACGCTATACATGTGCGGCTTATTTTAGCAGCTTGCATTGGGATTCATTCTACTACCATACAAACCAAATCTCCAGACTCCCGTATGTATCTCGTGCGTGCCTACTACCCTGTCGCGACTTCGCGTCTATATACGTATGTATGCATCATGTGCAAATCTCAGTGACGCGTACTTCTGTACAGGAGTAGTATGAGTTTAACTCGGTAGCAACTCCAGATGGTGACCAAGATTCATATGCTTATATAATGTGGTCGATTTTTTTTTATTTTATGAATAGCCGCTACCCCATGTTGCGTGTGCGCTGCACTAATTAAGCACCCACCCGTCGTGCGTACGGTACGGACTCCTTGCCGCCGAAGGAAAATGGTAAACTTGTCAGCTTCTCCTGTGTTGTGTACCACACAAGATCTTTCCTGCTTTTTTGAGGAAATTATACACACACGTGCCACATGTTACCACCTCCGCCGTACGATGAGTAACTTTTTCAACCGGATCCAAAGCCTCTGCAGGGAGATCTCACAGTGACCACCAAATCATCTTGCCAATCCGGGGCTTTCGGCCGGGGAGGCGAGCACGAGACGGCTACTTTTCGCCGCGACTACTCGTGGATACGCGCGCTGGCGTCCCCGTTCGTTCGCCGACACTTGTGCCGGAAAAATAAGAAAAGCATCGCGCGGCGTGTGCGCGCCCCGCCGCCGTTTCACTCACCATGTAGTATGCCGTGCAAAAACGGAAAACGTAAAAGGCAAACGAGAAAATTAACGCGCCCGCGCGCCGTGGATTGATGGACTCTGGGGTTTTCGTCGTGTCGGAGTGGATCGATCCGTGGCCTGCAGGTTTACCTACCTGCCTGGCTGTGGTGCCTGCTGCTGCCTACCAACCCATATGAGAATCCCATGAGTAGTTTGTCATTTCTGGCAGGCATGTGAGCCGGCGGACCGACCAGGGGGCATCCGTAGCTGTGGCGGACCCATACGTGCATGGCCAGATTTAGCAACTCGTACTTGTATATTTTTCTAATTAATTTGTTTATCTTTTAATCGGCGAACATAGTACTACTCCTAGCTAATACTAATAGCCACCCAGACAAAAAAGGCTTTCCGACCGAATCGCGACCCGTACATCTCCGCCGCTTAGGAGATGCGTCGATCAGAGCGAAAGCGCGCACTTTGTGTGGAGTATTTGTATTCCCCTGGAGGCCGAGCGAGTGGCTGCGGCCTATGTTACGTCGACGGCAGCGTGATTTTTTGGAACGTTTTATTTCTTCACTGCTGGTCTCATCATGTGACCTATGGCTGGTCGGTGGGCAGTGGACACTGGACAGGTCAGTTATCAGCTGTCACACGCTTCGTCATGCGTCGCCATATACTCCTACTAGCTGAATCGCGGTGATTAGTCGTATTGTAACCTAATTGCCGCCACACGTTCCGTCTGAGAGCTCGCGCCGGAATAATCTTTTCCACCGCCCAGGATGCGTGCGTGTGCCTAATCTGCAAAGAAAACTCGTGCGCATGTTACGTATGCGTACGGCCTGCTAGTGCACGGTTAGGTCGAGAGTGCCACAGGAACCGATCCATCCAGTAATTTACTCGAGGCACATGCATCATGACAGAGCGATGGATGGATGGATCGATCGATCCGGTGATTGGCTCGAATGATGTTTATTGTTATCCATGGTTGTGCTAATGCAAGGAGGCACATGCATGTGGAGGCCCGGTGGCATGAGCATTCATAGGAGTCGGAGCAAGATGCAACAACAGGAGTTATAGGTGCACTCTGCTATCGACTGCTAGGAGAGTACATACGCGCATATCACTGTCTCTGGTCTCTGCAGCATTTCCATCTGACGTACCGCTCGCGCAGCGATGACGCATGGCATCAAAGATGCATACTGTACATGATATTCACCCGGCGTACACGCATGCACTTCTTATTAGAGACGCCTCCTTCTCGCTGGATTCTCTAGCAGTACACGATCCAGCTATCCCCGTCCCGTCACGTGTACACGTATATGCACGACGCGTATACAAATCCCATAAAGCCATGCACACTCAATGCAGAGAGAAAACAAAATGAAAAGAATATCTTAGCAACGGAAGTATATGTATAGTGGTATGTAATAATTGTCGACGCCCATTCATGCTAGCTACTAGTGACGCCACTGCAATAGCTGTGTGAAGTCGCCGACGATAAGGTGGCTCTCCATATGTCCCTCCATATCTACTGCTGTACTGTATGAATTATGATGAAGACCATGTGATGAAACGAAATTATTACTACGAGGTTAATCAGCTAAACAGATTTGCAACAAGAATATTCTTAATCTTGCTTGTCGAGATGCTAGCTAGAACCGTCTCCCAACTTCATGTCTATCAGTCTATCCTCATCACGTACGTGCGTCCAAACGCGGCTCCACACGCTTGCACAAACCGCCGGCCATGAACCGATATAGAGCGCGTCAAGACGGCCATGGCACCTGGACGATGCAAAAACGCCATCCAACGAGAATGTACTAACCAAAGTTTTAGCCCGTTGAACCAAACCTTCTTTTTTGTACGACAACTTGAACCGAACCTTTTTCTACTCATGATCCATTCACCAGCCAGAAGAAGTCAAGCCCATATTCAGAAACACATCTCCAACTTCAATTCTGTTTCTGTCATATACAAACACTTCATGCGCAATCTGTAGTGTAGGTATGTGCCGACTGTATGTACATGCAGACGTATTAACTATACGTGTATGGTGGAGATACAAAAGTGCACAAATACAGTTGCGGTGTCCATGCGACCGCCGACGTCATACATATAGCCGTGAGTCATAACAAGGCCGGTGGCCCATATCTATATACTACACATCTATTTATTAATTTATCTATAGTCATGACTTGTTCTGTATGAACACATCGCGTTGACCATGAAAATTTATTCAGTTATAAATAAGAAGCATGCGTCTTCATCCGATGTTATGTCAAATATTAAGTACTGTGCATTGACAGTCTTAATCTTGTTGACGCTACTATCACTGCCTATTACTATAACTCTGGTGTGGGACGATGATGCATGCCTTCTCATCGACGGCAAACCATAACCCACTCGACACTTGCACAATGACACCATCTCCAGCGTCCCGGTTGGGGCACCTGGACGTACGATGGATCCACGCACGATGACCAACCAAAGCTTTGCGCGTTTCATCAAATAAAGAAACTTCTTCGATGCCTGGCCTGTGTCTTCTTCGTTGAAGTCAGGTCAGTTGTCGTGCAGAGGGCGCACTCGCTACTGTCATAGGTATCTCTATCTTCTGTGTTTTATCTGAAACAATTCAGCCTCTCTCATTTTCTTCAACGTCTGGAAACACCTAGAGATCGACCAGACAGTGCGAACGTAAAGAGAGACTCGGACCCTGTGTATTCATTTGTGGTGCCGACTACAAGTGATTACGTGTAAATTATAGCTAGTGTGTACCCATCGTGCATGCATGGCAGCAGGTACACGCAGAAGATAGTGCACCAAACACCGTGTCACTGTTCGTGTATTTGGGCGAGTCGTCAGTTGTTGCTGTACTGCCTATTGCCGGCCGGCCGGTACGTGTGCAGAAAACAAGCGGTCACGTCAACGCGCAAGGGTTCGTTAGTGCGCTGCTGTGCACAGTACACGTCTCGCAACTACTACCGGTTGTAAGGTAGCTAACCCAGGATATTCGCCCACGTCGGCGAAAAGGATAGATTGAGGTATAGATAGCACAGAAAAGCTTCCCGCGCTGCTGGATAAAAGATTATAGGTAGACAAGATTAATAATAGTGCTTTTAATATGTATTTTGAGTACATGTAGGACAAGGAATTATACGGGTATATGATTTTGAGGTGGTTTCGGCAGAGTTCTCGTAGACCCAGTTATTGGTTCAAAAAAGGCATGTATATCCTGTTTCGAGCACCATGCATTTGGATATGGACGCGTCTTAGAATGGCAACAAGCAGCAAAAGCTATGCAAGGAGACAACGCATAAGAAGTTAAGAGTAGCATGGCGCCAGGAGGGACTTCCATGAAATCGACGCCATTGTATATTGTAAGTAGTACTATAGTAAGCCTGAGTCGTGACGAGATAAGGTGGTCTGGTCCATTCATACCTATCCATATACTACTACAGGATGGCGCGTTGAGCCGTTGACCACATAGGAGCGTAATAACTCTAACCTCATCAATTATATTAGTAGTCTGAACGCTTTTGATGCATCAGCAGATCTAAGTCTAAAGCACGTAGGTTTATCCAAATCTTAATGGATATTCTTAACCTTATCGACATGTCTCCCAACTTCCAGATCTCCTGGCCACCTGCCACTTCGCCGGCGACCCAAACCCTGCTCGACACTTGCACAAGGGGCCGGCCAATGCACCGGTCGAGAGCGACCGGAGACCCCTGGACTGGACAGATCCAACGACCAACTATACTACGGTTCGGGTCACTTGTCCGCAGTCAAGTCAGTCGGCAGGATACACCTGCACAGTATCTTCTTTCTCTCTCTCTCTGCCTATACAGTACTCTTGTGCTTCCGGGCTGGCAGGAAAACGCGCGATCGTGTCGGTTGTAGTTTTGCACCGACCATGTGTGTATGTACAGTGGTCAAAAGAGTACGGCCAGTACCCTCCTGTGCACAACACCCGTGTCCCTGTTCAAGTACCAGGTACATGCTCCTATATACAATCCCATAGAATGTAGAGGAACAAACAACTGTCATGTCAGCGTCGGCGAAAAGGATTGAAGTCGATCGACAGGGAGGAAACCAGCTGGGATGGAGCGTATGGAGAGACCAGGTAACGGGGGATAACTGGATAAGTCTCAACCTTGGGAAATAAGTACCGACAATCAGTGTCAGGATAGGCGATCAGAATATCGTTATCTTTTGCAACATAGCGATCACTTACTGGTAGAAAAGTATCGTGGGTTTTCTAAACATTATCGCACCTAAGTTTTTGTTTTTTTTTTGATAAAAGGTTTCCCCTATCGCACCTGAGTTTTAGATACTTGAAGTAGGTCTCAGAAGATGTTGGCAGGTTCAGATCGTGGACTAGAATTTATAAACTGTTGCTGATCTTTCATAAAGTTAAACCGTAGAATTCACTAGAGATAAAAAAGAACTTTGTATACTCATAAACCTGGCCTACCTAGGCCAGCACAATGAACGAGAAAAACATCAGACTAGGCCGTTTCCCCCCCAAAAATATGGGCTACATGGGCTGCCTCGCCCCAACCATGCGCAGCAAGCGGGCCATTTCATTTAGTGCAAACCCGTCATTCAGTCTCGGCCCGCGCTGGCCTTGAAGCTTTCCATTTCTGTTTTGAGAGTGAGAGAGTGCTGACATCGTCGTCTTCCTCTTCGTCTCCGGCGACCGCGCCTGGGCCTTTGCCTCCGAACCGGCCTCCCCGGGGAACTCTTCCTTGTTCATCGTTGTCGTTGCACTCCTCCTCCCGGCCTCCCGCTAATTGTACTGGATTGGCTCTAGCTGGGGAAGGAACTGATTTCTTTCGCTGGTAAGGAACCCTAACTTGGTCGGATGCATTTCTCCAAGAGCGGATTATGTTCTGGGAGAAAGGGAGACCTTGTAACTTTTATGCGATCAATCCAATCCTTCTTTCTGTTTCTCCATTCATGGCAGGCCGCTAACATTATCAAGCATCTCTTTTTTTTCGTGGCTGTTGAATTCGATTAGGCTCTTCTCCTCTTCCTTCTGCGCGATCAAGGCCGGTCGCAAACTTCCGTTGGCGCCGGTCTGGGATCCAAGGTGAGGGCGGAGATCGTTTTCCCCCAAAAAATTGGGGGTTCAAGTGAACCCCCATGCCGTCCGGCCCAGAGAAGAATGATCCCCAAGTCACTCCGGGGTCGTTGGCGGCGCCTTCATCGGTTCAGACATTCCGACCTCCTCATACCACTGGAAGCGCTGCCGCAGACCCAAGGTTATCCCAGCAGTCTTGGCCCGGCCAAGCAGTCCTCCTGCGTCCATACGCCCCTTGGCCTCCCCAGGCGTCCGTGCCGCTGCTGCTGAATACTCCAAATTCACAGCAAAATGGGGTATGCTTTCTCCGTGCAGTTTACTTACCTTTTCTGTTGCGAGAATAATAGCTTTGCACCCAGCCGTTCTAATGACATTCTTGATGGGCAGGAAGCTGGGGCAGAAGTGGCTGCAGCTGATGTTAACCCTGTGATCGATAGCTGTGATGAGAATATGGTGCCCAAGATAAATATGCTATTTGATGGTGAGAATGATGCGTATGATTTCTACAATGCATATGCGGAGAAAGTGGGCTTCTTTGTTCGAAGATCAACTCTCTGGACAACAACCAAAAACATAATCACTAGGAGAACTTTAGTCTGCTCAAGAGAGGGTTTCCGGGAGAAGAAGAAGGGTGCCAAGGAGGTAAAATGTCCACGTCCTGAAACAAGAATCGGGTGTCCTGCAAGCATGACTATTAGACTTACTGCTAATGGCAAGTACCGTTTGACAGAATTTGTACCGAACCACAACCATCAGCTGGCATCAGTATCTACCATTCACATGTTGAAGGCAAAGAAAATCAGACGTAAAGCACGGGCTGTGAGAGAACATCTTGTGGATGATACTGTGAGAACGCCAGAATTCGAGAATGAAGATGAAGCCTATGAATTTTACAGCATGTATGCGGGGAAGATTGGATTCAGCGTGCGAAAGGCAAGCATGACACTGAATGCTGACAATGTTATAACCAGAAGGATGTTTGTTTGTTCGAAAGAAGGGTTCCGTGAGAAGAAAAGAGGTGCGAAAACAGTACATAAGCCTCGTCCAGAGACCCGGACTGGTTGTCCTGCATGTATGGTCATAAGGCTTGCAGCTAATGGAAAATATCATGTCACGGAGTTTGTCACGTTCCACAATCACCAGCTTGGGGCTGAAGCAGCTTCTGATCTTGTGATACTGTCACAAAATGAAGAAAATGATCAAGATGATGGAGTTGACCTAGTAGAGAGATCACCAGATGATTTTGCCCACAAGCAAAATCTTATTAATGAAAATGCTACTGGATACACTCCAGAAGGTAGAAGTTGCAAAAGGCACAAGTGTACAAAGAATCTGCACAGAGGTGATGTTGGTGCTACACTTGAGTACCTACAAAAGATGCAACATAATAGTCCTTCATTCTACTATGCAGTAAAATCTGATGAGGATGGAAACTTCACGAATTTTTTCTGGGCATATTCAAAGTCTATCATGGATTTTGACTACTTTGGTGATGTAGTATGTCTTGATTCAGGATATGCATTGCAAGGCTATGGTAGGCCACTTGCTTTGTTCACAGGTTTGAATCATCATAAGCAAACAGTAATCTTTGGTGCTGCATTGCTTTATGATGAAAGCAATGAAGCTTTCAGATGGTTGTTAGACACTTTCAAGATGGCAATGAATCGAACCCCTCCCAAGACATTGTTGACTGATAGATCTGTTGTGATTAGGGAAGTTGTTACAGCCACATGGCCTGATACAGCCCATCGTTATTGTGTTTGGCAAATTTACCAAAGTGCTCTTCAGCAGTTGAGTCAAGCTTTTCAAGGATCAAGAACTTTAGAATGTGACTTCAAGAGATGCCTATTTGATTGTGAGGATGAAGATGACTTTCTGTCAACATGGAAGGAAATGTTGGAAAAGTATGACCTAGAAGATAATCAATGGTTAGCAGATCTTTTCTCAATAAAGGAAAAATGGGCACTGCCATATGGTCGTGAGGCAATTTACGCTGATATGAAAAGCGTCCAGCAGAAGGAAAGCTTGGCAGCTGACCTGAAAAAACATCTGTCCCTAGATTATGACCTTTTGCACTTCTTTGAGAAGTTTGAAAGGCTATTATGTGATCGTCGATCTGCAGAGCTGGAAGCTGACGTGAATGCTAATCAAAGCATAAAGAAGCCACCTCCTATGCGAATATTAAGGCAAGCTGCCAATGTATATACCCCTGCTGCTTTTAAAATGTTTGAGAGAGAATTTGAGTTGTACATGGATTGTTTGCTATACAATTGTGGTCAGGTGGGCACAGTTTCGGAGTACAGGATATGTGTTGAGGACCATCCAAAAGGTCACTTAGTTAAATTTAATTCGCTCAACTCTGTGGTTAATTGCAGCTGTAAGACATTTGAGTTTATGGGCATCCCCTGTCGCCATATGCTGAAGGTACTTGACACAAGGAATATCAAGGAGCTTCCTACTCAATACATCTTGAAAAGGTGGAGAAAGGATGCTAAATCAGGAACCTCAAATGGTGATTATGCTTTCTCGTTGAATCAAGATGCTGAGTCTGCTCAGGCAAAACGTTACACAGCATTGTGTCGCATATTCAGTATGGCAGCAGCTCGCGCTGCAACTTCTCTGGATTCATTTGCTTATATGGAAAACCAATCAAGCATTATGATGGATCAAGTTATTCAAGCCAGGCCCCCAGACATATCTGCTTTTATTGGTGCTAACTGTGATCAAACTGAAAATTCAGTTGACAATATTGTCTCAGGAGGCATGCACAGCCATGCTAACTTTATCAATGGCTCTGCTGACGGTATATATCTAAGAATTGATTCTTTTTACCATTTTTTTTTCTTGGGGGAGGTTGCCATGTAATAACTGCGCTACTTGCACTGCAGGTTCTCTGACTTTTCCATTCACATTGGGTGCTGGTGCATTGGATTTCCGTTAACTGCTGTCTGAGAAGCCACTAGCAACTGCTGAGTGCTGACTGCTAGCTGGTAAACCACCCACAACATTGCAGACCTGAAAATGTTTCTGATATAGCGATTTATCTGAAGAAAGTTACCACTCTTTTCCATTTCCCACCATCACTTGTATATAGTTCTTGTTGGGAAGAATCTCCATGAGATGGAAAGTAGCCATCGGTGGTGGCCTGGTTAAAGAAAATGGTGGTTGCACAGCTTGTTCCCTTAATTGCAGGGTCTGCATTGTCAGTGTGGTAATGTGGTCAATTACTAATCAAGTAGCATATTATTGCTTGGTAGTGTGATAATCCCTGATGATAGCAGCTCGTGACTTGTCAGTGTTTCTTGCCTGCGTTTATAAGATTTGAAAATTTGAAGATGCATTTGTAACTAGTGTTTGCTTCAGTAGGTTTTTCGACAATCTGTAGTATATGGAAGGAATCAGTTTATCCTATCATAAGTATAAATATATAATATGAATCAGTAACTTTTTTACTACACCTGTCATTATATACGAGGAAGTACATAGCTACCAACGGCCAGGCATTATGTGTGGTGAACTAGCATTTTTGTTAAGAATCCGCATGATTAGATAGAGCACGGGCACTAAGAACAGTCGAGCAGCATATCACGTGGGAAGGGCATGTCAATTCAAATATATGAAACTTAGTGAGTTCAGGGGCATGAAACTCCGAATTTAAAATTCAGGGGCTTTAGATGACACCCACAGGTAAGTTAAGGACCCGTCATGCCTTTAAGTGGTCAATTCAGAACCACAACAATACAAACAGATGTTGAATCAATAAAATCCAATTGTTTACGATACAAAATAATTTGTTCCCCGTATTGCAGCGAAGTCATGACCAGGAAATAAAAAGGATGCATTATACTTTTGTAACTAATAATAACAAAGGTGTAATCCTCAGATGGTTGGCATCAGCATCAGACAAGGAACTCTTCAACTGCAGAACATCATGAGCTATTTACCGCCATATTTCCCACCTGTTTGTCTGGGACAGCTACAAAGTCCTGTAACTATGTATCCACCAGAAGAAAAGCTGCCCCAATTATATAAACTAGCACAAACCCCTCGTTCTCCCTAAATCAATATGCCAAGTCCAGCATCACCAGTGCCATATTCTTCAAATTCCTTGTTACGGCACATCACGTCATCGTTTAGAAAAAAATCCTTGAGTTAATGAGGAAAAATCATAATCTTTTCCAGACTGAGATGGGAGGGTAGAAGAGGCAGGGGTTGCTGTGTTATTGTTAACATCCGTGCTTGTGGCCCCATTTGCCGGGACAGCTGAACTTGTGTTGTACACCCTGCAATCAATAGGAAACATTACAAACATAACGTATGATTACTCACTCCACGCTTGTGGCCCCATTTGCCGGGACAGTGCAGTATGATATTCTAACTACACCAATCCAAAATAAGGCAGGTACTGCATCTTACCCAGGTGTCCCAAAACTGAAGTTACCAGGAGAGAATTCATGGTTGTTATTACCAACCTGCCAACAAAAAAAATAAGGATGAACAGGGACTGATATTCAGATACTCTGCATAAAAGAATCTGTGAGTATTTACCTTGGCTGCACCATTCTGTGATACTGTTGGAATTTGCCCAGGGTTTTGGTAACCAACATTTGTCCAGTTTTGGAAAGGCAAGCTTCCCTGAGGGGCATTAGAGCCATTGGCATTTAGCAGATTGGCATTTCCCGGAGTTATTTGGGGTGCATTTCCAGCTTTGAGAGCAGCCATTAAAAGAGCTTGCTGCTGCGACATAAATGCAAGTTGCTGCTGATGGACGGCGAATGGTGATACCATATTGGACTGCACAAAAAGGACAATCTTAGAAGACCACACCCTTTCTTTCGACAACAGACCAATTTGTCGCAAACATTAGTCGTGAAAGGAGGGCTGCTGCTCACCTTCTCAAACAAACTCATGATATCATTCTTAACATTTGCTTGGGAAGCTACTGGAGCAGATGATAATGGGACAGATGGCGAGTCTTTAAATAAGTCTTCTAATCCTGCTGCTGCAGACAGGGGTTTACTTTCCACTGGTTTTGCAGAATCTTTTTTCTCTGAGCTAGGTACTGGCACTGCAGCTGAACAAGTTGAATATTACCATCAGCACGATTAAAATGATGTGGCACAAATATCTGTGCACAAAAATGCATCACAATGGTGGTGCAACAGAAAGAATGATAGTCACAAAGAAACAGAAAACTCATTCTCGTCCACTGAAACATGTCCCAAGAGCTTACATTGGAAGCCATCCCATGCATTATCATCATTCGTGGATGACTCTGACACTTTCTCAGCTGTTTCATCCATCGACAACATGTTAAAAAGATCAGTAGCATAGTCAACTTTAGGAGGTGGCGCGACCAATGGCTTCTCAACTGTAGGGGCTGTGTCAACTTTAGCAGGAGATTTCTCTGGCTGAGGAGGAGAAACAACCTTGGGAACTGGTGGTTCTACTTTTGGCTGAGCTGATGCCTGTTTCATGCAGTCATGCCAGATTGAAAGTCAAGGTCACTAACTAAATAGAAAACAAAGTAAGAAGAAATAGCAAGTAAATCTGTAAATGTAAACCAACCAAGTCTCACAAACAACTTGAAACAGAATTGGAATGAATAATGTCTAGTACAATCCTAAAATAGAACAGCCATGGGTTCAAACTTCTAAGTCGACATTTTAGTTTATTGACATAACGCCAACATCAAACAATAAGTACAAGTTTCAGACTAGAGGCTATGCTGTGCGGCAAAGATCATTAAATAGGATAAAACTACAGATTATCATCAAAATCGTTTGTCCAGGTCAGGCATGATATAGAAACTGTGAACATTCCCTTCATTGCAATCTAGTATCATAAAATGGCAACAAGAGATTATCATATTTACTTGCAGCACATCCATTCACGTGCTAGTAGGCTAGTTCACATCACCACTTTCAAGTTAGTATGTCCATAGAACTACAACATGCGCATTAACTGAAGAATAAAAACATATAGTGCAGAGCATATGCCTTACATCTCCATCCCCAATTAATCATTCAGGTGTTAAATTGCCTGATATAGTAACCAAGACTTTGAAATGCATCACTCTACTGGAGTACAAGAACTGATCTTCTTTTAGTGGGTTTTATCTAAAGCAGTGCTTATCAAGATCAAGAATCAACAGAGCTTGTACGGAAGGGAACCTGAGTGGGCATTCTAGAAGCTACTGGAGCAATTTTAGTTGAAGCAGCTGGTGAAGCACGACGCTGCTCAAATGAAGATCTTTGAACATGTCCGCTCCTGGTAGCACTAGCCTGAGACTCTGAGCTCATATCATCTCGAGCATTAGATGACACTCGCGATGATCCATTCCTAGGTACCCATCTCTTGTCCTCATATCTGCATTTAAGACATAATGTTACCCACGTGTTGTACTGTTGTCTGAAAAGCAAGTGATGAAATGAATCACTAGATTAACAGGTACTGCAAAAGAGGGCGAGAATCATACTTCGCACGGATGAAGTTTTCTATCCCAACCCTATCATAGTTAGGGGGCAGCTCTGCTTCCCAATAGCTATTTGCTTTTTCATTACCCATTGCTGCAATACAGACATCAAACTTAAACTCGACAAAAGAAAATCTCCTGCCTAAAAAAAGAGGACAGAGAGTAACCCGTACATTGAATAAATGCAACTTGCTCTGGCAGCCATGTATCCAGCGTTGCAGATCTCACCTGCGATAAGAAGAAAATGTTTGATTAAAATTATGAATGCTGCCAGTAAAACATTCAGCATCGAAATTTAATGGGCAATATAATACACAAGCAAGAGAATGTGTAAACTTGATAATTCAGAAACAGCTGGGTATTGTTCTCCCCTTGCTAACACATTCAAATGAATTGATGTCCAGATAATAAAGACACCTAAAATAAAACAATCGCAATTGAAGCATTGGTATCTAACAAAAGCATATAGGCACGATTTGAAGTCAAGGTTATTTCATGATGAGGATAATGGATAACTAAACCGACATGTTGTAATTGGATTAAAGCATAAGTGTCCTCAGATAAGGTTCTGCTCAAAGACAGATATCAATGTTGTGGTTCAAGTTCATTGCGACAGAACATGTATGAACTATGAGGCCAAAAGGGGCCAACAGCAATTATGCTAATTTGGAAAGTAAACAGTGAAGCTCATGCTTATTCACAAACCTTAGATATGTGTACCCCAAGACTTCTATGAATTCCAGAACAG
The DNA here is from genome assembly GCA_032690845.1 of Eleusine coracana subsp. coracana. Lineage (NCBI taxonomy): Eukaryota > Viridiplantae > Streptophyta > Magnoliopsida > Poales > Poaceae > Eleusine > Eleusine coracana. Next base: position 51,841,976 of record CM064430.1, read on the forward strand.
GTCATACATATGAAGATACCCAGATTCACACTCGCCCATCGAGGACCCCTGCAATATAATCAAAGAGATGATTAGTGTTAGCAATATGCGCAAGTGTCTATTCAGGCCACTGCACATGCACAGACATCTTAAATAAGAAAGAGGATTAGTTGGCCACAAAGCTTATGGGGAACTGAAATTTACAGCTGGCCTGCTTCAATTTCGCTGCTTTTAAATATCTTCATGATAATGGATGCAGCTTCAAAGTAATGTACCAATGGATCAAGAACAAATTCCTATACTGTAGCAGTGTTCCTACTTTCACGGCAGGGCCTTTCCTCTAATATACAAGGTCTGTTCACACAAGCAAAATATTTATGCCCAAACAAGAGGTACAAGTGTTTAACAACAGATGGTGTAGCTGTCAGGTTTCCCTTTTCACGCCAATCAAGTCTGGCTTAGCGTCAAGTGATACTAATTACAGCAAAACGGTTGATAGCATTAAACTTGTTTGATACATCGCTGGCCATATATGAAACAACTAGATCATTGCACAGGAACACGCACTTTGATTTGCAATCCGCACATTCTCTGTTCTCAGGTAGCCGGAGAAGACCTTCCAATATCTGAAAATCATGGAGAAGAAAAGTGCCACGGATTACGAAGGCTAGATCAATAGTAAAGAATCATAAGAGAAGGATACTAAGTACTTTTTTATATACCAAGGATACTTTACTAAGTACTAATGCAACAGAAACGCTACATGATTTGACTGAGCGGACATCAACATCGGAAATGTTTGTAGCTGACAACTGATACAGCTTGTGATTACTTGTACTTGGTACAACGATTAACAAAATATAACAAATGTTTTTTCCATCCGTAATAGTCTAACAATTAGCTTCTGATTACAAATTAGGACTCAAATCCACGGACAAGTTAGTTCCATAGGTCAAACGAATTCGCCAAATCCCTGCAAGGAATCACGTCCCTTAAACTAATAGCAGCCTCCGTTTTCTGGTTTCCACATTAATCTTAGCAAATAGAAACGTTGCGGACCTCGGATCTGCGCTCTCATCAACAAACACAACGCAAGAACTGCAGAGCAATCGCACAGATCAGCGGAGCAACGCACTAAATCTTGGAAGAGCCCGCAACACCGCAGATCCCAAATCGCAAACTAATTGCAAAAACTGTTAACTGCGCATCCTAATAGATTCCCCTCGTTCCACTATGAATCAGAACGGAAAGGTTAAGGCTCGATCTGAGAAAGCCCGGCAAAGAAAAGCCGCAGGTAGGCAATCCAACCGAACCTTCTTGTGCTTGGCGTTGAGCTCCTTTGAGACGGAAGCCTTCTCGTTCATGGCTGCTGCGCGCCTGAATCCTTCGGGAGGTGGGGTTGGGATTTCGAGCTCCTCCTTCCCTTTCCTTCTTCTCTCCTCCCGGTTTTTGCTTTGCCGCGTCGGAAGGGTCTCGAGGAGAGAGAAAGGGAGAGGAGAGAGGATTGCAATAGGGGGGAGGGATCTGTGCGTCTCTTCGCGGCTTGACCTTCTCGCCTGCTTCCTTCCTCTGTCCCTCTATCTCTCTCTCCTCCTCCTCTGTCCTCGTGGATTTTATTTTATTTACAAGTTCATTTGTGTGGTTTGACAATGATGATGATGTGAGCATTTTGCTGGCCTAACCACGATTAGGCCCGGATGTTTTTTTTCCACCGACCAGAGTAGCACTGATTGGAACATGCGCCTCAAAATTACATCTATCAAAAAAGAAATCCTCGTGTATATTTTTAATGTTCTTATTTTGAAAATTTATTTTGAAATGCTCACTATACCTAGGAGCACACATCATACTCTCTTGTGATCACACATTTAAGCTGAATGATGTTATCATCGGTCTTAACAGTGATCACTGCTGATGAATCTAGCAAAACAAACTCTTCTTGGTTATCTCCTGATGTGACTCATCGTAGAATCACAAAAGGTAAAAATTTATAGAAAAAATTCGTTGGTGTACTGTAACACCACTGCTATATCGTAGCTCCACCCCTACTTGTCACATATGAACACTTTTTATGATGATAATAGGTTACTGCACATTGCTCTATTTTATGATTTTAAAACAAATGTGTGAAGCTCGTATTTGTACTAATTGCCATTGTCATTTAGTATATTACAAGTGTCAAATGAGCTTCGCTCGTTTATCTAATTATATACCTCTTTCTTGTAAATCTAAATAGTAATGGTAACTAATGACAACTGAATACAGATGAGTATAAATAGTCAAGCATTACGCATTCCTTTTGCAGTTCATTTTCCTACTTTCTCAAATCACGTGCCAAATTGCCGAAGCACAAAAGTTAAAAAAAGATGATGACGATTGTTATTTCATCGGGGTTACTACTGTAAATACTCATCTCGGGTAAGATGAACTGTACGTGCGATGGCACACAACACAAGTGACCGCGAGTGATAGAAAATTGCAATCACGGATCCATGGTTTGTTGCTTTTGCATGACTGATGACCAATGAAGTATAGCAATTGTTTCTCCATCATTGATCTTCCCGAGTTCCCGTTTTGTGTTTCTATCGATGCTTTTTTTTTCTTCACAGAAGCAGATGTGTTGTTTGACGCAACGACAATGACATGTTGTCGTTCTTTTATGTTTCTTCAAGTGATTATCATCTCGACTGGTTTGTTTGTAGATTATAGTGATAAACTTCATTCCAAGAGTGGTATTGTGGCAAAACTGTGTTGTGATTTTTCTACTCTGCACAGAAGTTGGACGACCGCTAAGAACTCAACATGGGCCTTGCACTGGTGGAGGCACATAGTATGTTGATGAGAGCGGCGACCGCATGCCGTTGTGGGATTTAGATTTCTGTATGTTGATTCTTCCCTGGCCGTAGAGAATGGAGATGGAAGACGATTTCAACTTAAAAGGCAACAACTTAAAATACGTCTTTCATGTACGAGGGCGGGCTTCCAGGCTGCAAGCCGCTTCGCTCCGTGTGACCGTCTCCCTTCTTGGTCGCGGCAGCGGAGCGCGACGAGGGATAGAGAGGTGGGAGATGGAGGCGCAGGGAACCTACCGCCGAGAAGGAGAGACCAGCGACGTTGGAGGCACCTCTTCTATCGCCAAGCACGTCGGAATCCAAAACCAGGTAACTGCCAACCACCGCCGCCGCCGCTATGGCCCTATCCTTTGCGTCTCTCGCAGTCCTCAGTAAAAAGAGGACTCCTCACCCTGAGGTCGCTGGAACCTCCGTAAATCCGCCGGCCACCAGTTCCCGCGCGGAGATCCTCGTTCGTACAGCGTACTTGGGAGACAAGCGCCCCACCCTGAGGTCTTGTTCAGGCTCGAATTAACGCGTGATGTGGTGTCCTTCGGTTGCAGGTGTTGAAGTGGCTGCAAGATTTCTCCGACAGGGTGGAGGAGAGAGCTAGAGGAGCAGCTGCGGAGGTCAACGGGCTGCTCGATGAGGCCGCAGCGCTAGAGCTGGACATGAAGACGGCGGTGGTCTCCTTTGACAACCTGACCCGGCAAAGGTTCACTGAACATGCAAGTAGAGGTTCCAATCTTTGCATTGTCCTTGTTTATATTCATCTGGCCTGGCCAGTACAGCTATGGTTGTTTGGCCATTTATTAGTTGTCCTCTGAGACGATGGATTATTAGTTACCTGTTAACATGATCGTTCACCTCATGCCTTCAGAAATTATTGTCAACGGACTTCATGTGCTGCTTAGTGATTATTTCAAAGGAAATAACACAGATATCTCAGTTTTGGTCATTATGGATAGTGGTCTCTTATTTCTTTTAGAGCAAATTTCTAGGGATGCATATATGAATTTCCTTAGTGAACCTTCCCTCCCTGCTCTTAATTTTGGGCCTGATCCTTGCCCTACAATGTACTAATTTGGCATTTGGTTTCTAACTGATAGTTGCGTGGGATTTTTGCCCCCTGTTGTTTGATTGAAAATATTTTTTTTCTTAATTAAGAAGAGGTACATGTCTACTTATATCAAGTAATGGAAGAACAACTGCCATTTCTGGGTGCTGACATTGTGGCTTCAAATGCAGAAAATTTCAGATGAGGGTAACAACTTGAACAGAGACAATAGACAAAGATCTATGCGATCGCAAGTGCCAGCTCAGGATTATGAACGTGATATCCTACCAAGATACAAAGAAGCGCTGCATATTGGACTTGCTTCCTGTAAGGACCACTTCAGGAAAAAAGGCCGTTCAACCACGTCTGTATTCAGGGTAATCTTTGCTTCCATGCTCAATGAATTTTGGAAAGTCTAGCTAGGGAGATGTAATGGGGTAGATAATTAGGCCTTATGCTATGCCAAGAGCTTGAGAGTTAGGGTTTAGGCTATCCCCAAAGCTTGAGAGAATTAGACGAGATTGAGATTGTATTTCTGATTATTGCTTGCCTCTTTCGTTGATAGTGCCTAGCATATATAGCTGGCAGAATTACAACTGAAACCTACTCTGTTATGGAGTCCTAACCGACTCTGCCAAAGAATCCTAATAACTGAACTATTTCTTTATACTACTACTGCTCTTATCTGACTATGACTCTAACTCTAATACTACTCACGTGTGTATTGTTCTCCCACATAACAGGAGAATTGTTCCAATTAATGTGGTAGTATTGATAAAAGTTGCTCTGCTTCATTCATTTTTTGGCATTTATATTTTTTTCATAGAATTCAAGAATTGAGATGCTAGATTTGCAGTCAAGGACCGTCACTTTTTTTGTTCCCAAAAACGTGTTCATGTTGATTGCGTTTGCATTCATTTTGGGTTAAAGTTTGGCAATATTTTATCCCCTCTGGAACCTTAGTTTATTTTTCCTAAAATTTGGCCAATTCGTTGGCAGTCAGTTTGATAGCCAAATTACAGAACACTGTAGTCATACAATTTTGGGTTACTAACTAAACATATCTTTCATTGCCACAATCTGGCATGACAAATTAATTAGCTACACTTTTGAACTGCATTGTCTAAAACTATGGCACAAATTGATATATGACGTATTTGCCCTGATCGTTTGAGATTATTGTGGCTGCGGCAACTGGTTCTGTGGCTGTTTAGCTTCCTACGGCAATTCTAGGCAGCAACAGCTTCAGCCGATAAAGCCACAGCAAATGCTGAAGCAATCGGAGACATTGATTCACATAAATGTCCAGCAACTATCCTTTTGGCAGTGAGCCCTTGGTACCGTTTAGGAATGCATGGTTGACAGTCATATACTTTTATTTTCCTGAAATTCCTACTGATACACTGCACAGTTCATTAAACTTTGATTCGTTGTTTGGTTGTCATTTTTAACATCAAGCTTGATTGTTGAAGGCTATGTCTACATACGGCTCTCTTCCACATATTATTGGTTCTGAGGAGTATAATCATGACAATAGCTGTGGCTTGGCAGGTAATAATGCTCTTTTGTGCTGTCTTTCAACAGAATAATTCTTATGCTTTCAAGAATAAATTCATTAGTTCTGTTTATGACTAGATGATGCACAGCACTTAACTGATGACTTCAGCTGGCTGCGGGGATCTCAAGGGGAGTCTTTAGACTCAGATGCTGGTGATTTGTTAGGATCCCAGACTCTTGAGCTGCAGCAAAGTTCTGGAAAGGTTGTTATTCATTTACCTACCTAGAGATGGAAATTTCGATACACCATTAACATATGTTTTCTGCAATCTAGGGAGAGACAAATTCCCTTGTATCTGCCACACGAGAATTCAAAGCAATGCTTGAAGCTGCACTTGTTAATCCCTACAAGTTCTGTATGTTACTCTTCTTTTGCTAGTCTCTATCGACATGAGTAGCTTAAATTTATGAACATGTTGTTACTTCATATACGATTTGACTCACTAGTTTATTATTCTCATAGCCTTGCTTTTCCTCCTGTGTATCGTATTGTTTTATGCTTTTGTCTGCATAGTTTCTGTTGGGCAGTTGGTTTATATTTTTTCACTGTTTCGGCATGTACTCCTTGCAGATGATGATGTGAGTCCTACAGCACGGGCTGCTTCCACAGAGAATGCAAGACCTAGTGAAGTAGTACATCATAACATAGTTAATACTCTTTTTATTGTAATGTTGATGTTTATTGTTGTTTTGTCTTATGCATCCTTTTATTGTGGAGTATTCAGTTTTTATATATATATAAAAAAATCCAAGGTGGCCTCCTGTAGGAAATATTTATCTTCACTACTTTAGTTGTTCATTCTCACATGGAGCTTTGTTTATCCTTTTTTTGATCCAAAAGGTTGAATGAAAAATTTAGTGGCCCGGTATTTCCACCCTTATGTTGTGTCATTTTCTTCATGATGGCCATGGTGACTTCTAGAGGCAAATCCCATATTTTGCATGTGTTAATTCGTCACGAACTCCCTTTTAAATATCTCTTTATATGAAATACAGCAGTTGCTATCTTGATTCATTGTGTAGCTATAACTTGCAGTTCTTGGTTTATATTGTTCACCCTGATTGATATTTTCGTCATCTTATATAGCTTTCTGAATTTAGAGAATATGACATGAGTGAAAGCAATTTTTGTCCTTGTTCAAGTCTGAACAATTTTATCTAAATCTGCCTATGACGCTACATTCCAATGTCTTCAGGAACCAGTTTTGTTGGATAGCATGGGTGAAGCAGCTAGTGTAAGATTGACTGAAGCTGATAATGCAGAAGAAACAGGACTCCTCGCAAGCTTGCAAGACCCACGTTCAAATGTTCAGGAGATATATTCTGCATTGGTTAGAGAGGGTCTGTTTGACACTGGTGATGAGATCCTGCCAACAGAAGCAGTGGATCCTGCTGGCACTGGTGTCTCAGATCCGGCACCAGGGTCAGCTAATGCGGATGTTGCTGATTCAGCTGAAAGCACCATATCAACGAATGAAACTATTCCTGGCAAGGAGAGAACCTTGATTGAAGGAGATGATACCGCATCTCCGTCAGCGCAAGATAGTGGCATTTCTGGATCTCCCCAGGACTCGCAATGCTGATATTAGTTAATTCTGTTAGGATGTTTACTATTCATTTTGTTGTCGTATTCTTTACTAGAAAATGGCGGATCAAGGAAAAATGTTCTTGGAAGTGATGATTTGACTAGTGTTGAACTGTTATACACATTGTTGGTACAATTAGATAATTTATGTTGACTGTTCTACATGCAGTTCAGTATAATAACAATTGCACTCGTTGTCAAGACGGATCATTTGAGTTTTCAAAAAAAAAAGAACGGATCATTTGCTTTGCTTAGCACAGTTCATACTGTAACTGAAGCCTTGTAACATCAATTTACATGGTGGGACGGTGTGCCCACCTAAAGAAGCAGATGAAGTGCTCTGGTCGACACAGGGTGCACTACCAGGCTGTCTAGCCTGCAAAAACTAGTACGCCTCCAGCGCAACCGTCGGTCACACAGTCATGTTCGAGGCTCTGGCCTGTGCCTCGCCTAGAGGATGAAGAATTCGATCAGCTGCTCAGTCCGAAGAAATTCGTGGCAAGAACTGCTGATAGTTTCGTCATGATGGAAGGCTGGAACACGACACCGTGAGAAGTTTGAGAACCAATTAAGAAGAAAAAAAACTGGACACCTGACATTACTTTAAGAAGAAAGTGGCAACGATGCCTGCTGGACAGCATGTTACCAGCAGAGTTTAAATAATCGTGGTTAACTGTATAACCGGTCCGGTCCGGTTACCTTGATCGGCCGGTTAACCGCCAATAATCGACCTTATTATTGTAGTGAATCGGTTAACCGACTGGTTATCTTGGTTAACCGATCGGTTTGCCCCCGAACTGAGCCGGCCTTTAAACCCTGATCACCAGCCACATGCGCACGCAATGGGGCAAGGCAAGCGAGGACCAAGAACATGTTGGCTGCGTGCTGCTAGAGTCAAGGCAGCATGGACAAGGCTCCCGATCGATGAAAGGAACATCTTCTAGAAGAAGTCAGCATCTCTCCTCTGTTGCTCTCATGGCTTTTGCAAACACATCGTTTCTTCCGCGAAGTCGTCCACGTTTTATACAGCAGCGGCGGCATCTTGTCAGGCGGAGATACTGAGCTGTTGACGCTTGCTAACTCCACTCGCCCAACGGTTTCAGTCCAAGCTCCTCGCTGTTGACCAACGTGCCACCTAGAGCCGCGGCTGTAGAAACAGATACTAACCATTAAGGACGTCGTATTCTTGATCCAATTCGGTCTGACCGCTTCTCACGCCGCATTCGTCGTGCCTAGATTGTAAGATCTGAGAAGCGGTTCATCTGCATTGTACATGTATATAACCGGTACTTCCAAGGATAAACACGATTGTGCTTTCATCTTCTACAGCGGCAACCAACGGCTCGGTCTCCCAACCGTCGTCGTCGATCCTCACGCGCTCGAAGCCGGCACGGGTGGGTGGACAGGGCGGCACGGGCTGCCAAACACTGGTGCAATGGCTCGTGGTTTCCGACAACCAGCGCAGCTTCCCAGATCGTCGAACCCATGGGCAATTTGGTGGCCGTGTCAGTGACCTCCGAAGTCAAAACCCACCAAACTCAGCGGGCTCGGTTCCAAGTCCGAGCCCCCAACTCCCAACCGTCACCTTTCTAGCGCGTTTCTGCTCACCGCGCCACCTGACTCGTACGCCTCGCCTCCCAGGAAAGCGAGAGGCGCGGCCGCCGCCGCGGACGGAGAGAGTCCAGGTTCCCGGCTGCCGGATGCGCAAATAAATGGAACTGCCAAGCCATTACGTAAGGATCGCCTCCAAAAAAAAAAGAGCATTACGCAAGGATTGAACATCATAGTACAGACCTACAATTTCGGCCTTTTTTTTCTCACTCTCATCTCATCGTTCTTCGGCAACGTTTTTCTGTTAAGAAGGTCTGCAATGGCTGGCTGACTCGCCCCATCCTGCTGTGTAGATCATGCGGGTCACACACAAGCCAACAACAGATCACGTTGGATCATACTGCCATAGTTACGCAGGAGCCAGACGCAAAGCATTTTTCTTATGTTACAATCTGCGCTAATAATGTGTTCCGTATGGTACTCTACAAAAACTTCGAAAACGGTCACGGTGTACGAACACTACTGTAAGACCGTGTGACCTTAATTTGCCAGCTTAAAAACGACATGAAGCGACAGTTTGTTTCAAGAGCAGTTGTCCCCCTTGTTGTCTGGCAAGCGTAATTAGGCCCCCGGGACGGCGTTTGGTAATGGAGGCCCGCTGAAAGCTCATTAATGATCTCGCATGGCGTAGTGAATGCGCATCAATTGGTGGTCGGGCATGGTGGACTTAATGCTTTGTTGCATTTTCTTCCTTGCCAAAAAGAAAAGAAAGCCTCTGAAACTTTTTGAACTGCACATATTTATTGAGTTAAATTATCCTACTGGTGTATAATCTGAAGAGTATCTAGGAATATCCAAAAATGGGCTCTAAGTATTGTTGTGAGGAATCACACGTTGATGCTATCAGCAGAGACGCAAAATGTGTGACGGATGACCATTGACCCATAAAAAGATTGATCTAAACGGCCACTACATTTCAAGAAAAGGTTGCTTATCCTAGTGAAATCTACGGTACGAGAAGGAAGATGGAGAGAGAATCAACTCGATGGCTCGTATATATACATGCATGCACAGACAATAAAATATGCTATTACAATCTGCAAACTAAGCAGATCGAAGCAGGAACAATAAAAAAAATCAAGAGTCGCGCGGGCAAAATCACCAGCCTAGTGGAACACAGACCAGCACTCGCTATAGGCTATAGCTAGTAGAAGCGTAGAACCAGTCAAGCCGCGGACCAATGGCACCGGCCGGGAGATGAGTCGCAATGCCATTCAGACATTCAGTAGAGCCTGTAGTGGCGGTAGGACTTGAGCATGGCGCCGCAGAAGGTGCAGATGATGGCGCGCCAGGTGCGGCGGTGCACGGTGAGGAGGTAGCAGAGCCTGGTGGCCGTCTCCATGTCCGCCACGCTGGCGCACCCGCCGCACCGCGAGCAGATCCCCGCCGCCGGCTTACTGCTCCGCACCGTCCGCCGCTGGTCCACCAGGAAGCAGAAGAACACCATCCTTTTTCGTTTTTCCCTGCTCTCTCAGCTTCCTTCGCGAGCCTCCTGGGCTCGGCTTGTCTCTTCCCCAACGGAAACGGCTAACCTCCTTGCTTGTTGCGGTCGTGTACCTCGCTCGCGGCGGCAATGCGGAGAGTGAGGTTTCAAATTGGAGTAAGTAGCTTGCGGTGTGAGGTTGTCTCAGGCCAGCAATGGCGAGCAGCGCAAGCAAGCAATGTGTTGTGAGGAAGGGAGAATCTGAGAAGGGCGGCAGGGGGGATTTAAGAGGAGCATATGGATCGCATTGATGGCAGGGGGGCAGGAGGCGTGAGGTGGTAGAGGGTAGGCGTGGGGTAGGGAGGCGTTAATGACCTGCCGGCCGGCCATGGCGCGTCCGCGTACACGCTTCTTGACTTCCGTTTGTTTGTTTGGGGATGGAATCGCTGTAGACCAGACGGTAAATTGCTGGAGCTGTCGGAGATTGTTGGGTTTTAGAGCTACTAGTGAGAAATTAGATCTAACATTCTAAAAACCAACATGGCCTGAATGCTCCTCTAGATCGAGCGAAAATACAAATTAATCTCTTGAGTAACAATTTAAACGACTGAAAAATCAAGAGAAATGTTTTGTTATAGTATTATATACATCAAAAAACTAAATCTGTCAGCTAATACCGTCTCAACGATAATTTTTTTTAAGAAAAAGAACCTTCTTATATAGATCTATAAATTTCCCGAATCCCCCTCCCCTCCTAACATGTTGACCCATTTTTAGCCCGTGTGAGAATTTTATAGTACATTGGCCTTTAAATTAGGAGCAATACCTGCACCAATTAGTTCCAGGTAGGATCTTACGCATGCTTTGGTTTAGAGAAAAAGCGAGAGAATTTTTTTAACCTAGTCTAAAAAATTCGCTTCCACTAGGATCGAACCCTTAACCTAGGAGGTGCTTCTAAGAGCATCTCCAACCGATTCTTCATCCGGCTCCCTATTCTCTTATTTAAAAAAAATGAGATAAAAACATGTTCTAACTGATTCTTCATCATATTCTCTATCATTGTAGCGTTCTTTATTTGCATCAGCCAATTCTCTACTTTTAGAGATCCTCTCACCGTTGTCTATAAACAATCACTGCCACTGACTAGTAAGTCCTACTACGTATAAAACCATATTTGAAGTATCGACTGAAGGTGAACAAATATAGAGAACAAAATTTCACTGTTTAAATATCTACTTAAAGAAATGAAGTCAAATTTGAAGAATCGGTTGAAGATGCTTTAAGCCATCTTACCACTATAGTAAAGTACTGTTCGCATAGTATTATACACATGCATATAACTGTATAGAAAACGAATGAAACCTGAAAAATCTTGTGGTGAACGAGACATATGCCGTGTTTAACGACTAATTAGGGTGGGACGACTACGATGGCGGAAGGTGAGAGTTAGCTGATGTGAGAGCTAACAGGACGAGAAACAACCTGGCAAAGGCAGTTGATGTTTGTGACTGATTTGCAACGGATATGTGGCACAGAAGCCCGGTTGTCACTGTCAAGGCCTTTAATGGCCGCCCTAATCCCACTGGCCTTGCTCAAAACCATTTCATGTAAAAGTAGGAAAAGACTTGCCTGCGAAGCAAGCTAGGAGGATCTGTGAAGAAGATTGTTGACTGGTTTATGCAAAAAGTAGGAGGTTATTGATTCATTACAGTTCGTAAAAGAAAAATCCCTAATCTTTTGTGGGACCAAACTTGCGCGTTACTCTGAGACATTTTAAGCAACGAACTGATTATTGGCATGTCAAACAAACCCTGAAACATTTTAAGCACGATTTGTTTTTTGGGGCAGGTCTATAAACACATGTTCTGAATTCTCTGAGAGATCCTACAAAACGTGACAGCTGTCCGAAACTTCTGGATGGAAAAGCGAGTGAGACAACTCTGTTCGAACCCTTCTGTTAGCATTCAATATTTTTTAGCAACTGATTACAAATCCGATCTCCACTGGGTTCTAGATGGAGCACAACATGTGTCTCTGTCCATGTGTCCATGATGCCAGTAAGCAGCAAAGCAATGATGCTGCGATTGATGGCTGTTTGGGCGGTCTTTAAATTTGATTTTATTTTATTCTCAAGTGCCATACTAGATCCGGTGCATAGTATTCTCCAAAGAACAGAGGTACTCGTATGCGAGTGGCCCATTCTGCCAGCATAATGAAAAGCGGTGCGCCCATAACACGTCCACATTATCCTCTTGGCGTTGTTGATTGGAACGGACAATTCGAATTTATTTCGCGCCATATGCAAACAAGCCGCAAATAAAGTTCCTTCGACCTCAAGGAATTAACGACGTGAGTTGTCACGTCTTAGTCGTGTTAGTATACGATTAGAGATCATGCATACGTAATATTCAGCTCCACTGCTTACGCGCGGGTGCATGTGTTAGTTCCCCATCATTAGCATGTTTCATCTTTCTTATTTTCTGGAGGTAGAGGTTGTTAGCATTATTGATTTTTGTAGCTCGTGCCAAAATATATAATACCAGTAGACACAAATAAATGTTTCAACTTTTGTACTGGAGTGATGATTCATCGATAGTACATCGCGATCGATCCACCAGCGGCAGAGAACGCCTGGGTACGTCCGTACAAGCAGCAGTTATTGAATGGTCTGAGTGCGTGACGAGTGTGCGAACGAGACACGCGCAGTACAGTTCCATGGAAGATTTATCATGTGTCATGACTCATGAGGAGGTGTGACGGGGCGACGGCTGCTCCGGTGCGAGGTGTCTCGATCGGTTCCGGGCCGTTCGTTGGCGTGGCGTATCGCAGTTATCTCCCTCTCGCAGACCCGCTGTAGCTAAACCGCAATGCAATACGCACGATCAGCATCCATTGGGTGCGTGCTTGACTAGTGCTCGACTACGGTGGTCCGTGCCTCCGTGCTTGTTTGTTGCAAACTTGCAATGTTGATCGAACATTATCCGGTGTCAGGTCGGGTTGTGAACAGTGATCCAAAGAACTGGTCGATCACGATCACGCCTTCTATGTACGTTTTCTAGTACATTCGAATCATTTGTTTTCTTAAGAGTTATAGTATAAGAATTCTGAAGCGTTTTCTTTTGAAGGAAACTTTATGTTGGTACTTGTATTTCAGAGAAGTATACAAAAACGATTTGCACCTGAGTTTTTTTTTTCTCCTGACTTGAACTGAGTTTGCACCTGAGAATGAAATACACTGGACGTAATTCGTCTACTGTAAGTTTGCTTTATTGGGCCGGCTCGGCTCTGGATCTATTCCCCGACAGGCTTTGCTCGACGGGCGAACCGGCTATGGGCCTGTGGGGAATTTTCGACCAGACCGACGACGGCGCCATGAAGGGCTATCGTAGTCGGTCATGATCGCACTAATCGTGACCCGGCAGATCGATTGATTACTACTACTACTCCCCACCTCTAAAACTCCCCGATTCCCCTGACGCGGCCGCCATCTCCCGCGGTTCGGCCCGCAAACACCACCATCAGTGGCATCAGGCTCCAGCTCGCTGCTCTCCCGACGCCCGCTGCGTTGCCCAACGCATCAAACGGACAGAATCGCCGAATCACGCGCCGCCGGTACGGTTGCATCCGCAACAGGGCGTCGATCGCCGGTGGAGGCGGGTTCTCCGACCCCGGCGCCGTTCATGGCTCAGAGAGAGGTGAGACACGTTCTCCCCACCAGCACCACACGCACGTCGTCGTCGTCGTCGTTCTCCACGCGAACCTGACACGACCAGGAGGTGTTCGATCAAATGCCTAACACGAAAGTCTCGCAGGCCGACACGGCCGGCGTCAGTAGGACGGTGAAGCTCAAGGACCTGGTCCCGGCGCCGACCAACACCGTGAACACGACGTTCATCGTGCTGGACAAGGCGGCGCCGCGCCCACCGCCGCCGCACCACCCCCAGGCCCGCGAGGCGGCGGCGACGTGCCTGGCGCTGGTGGCGGACGAGACCGCGGCGGCGCACTTCCTGCTGTGGGGCGGCGAGTGCGGCGCGTTCGAGCCGGGCGACATCGTGCGGCTGACGGGCGGCGTCTTCTCGTGCCACCGCGGGAGCAGCCTCGTGCTGCGGGCGGGGCGGCGCGGCCGCGCCGAGAAGGTGGGCGAGTTCACCATGCGCTTCGTCGAGACGCCCAACGTGAGCGAGGTCCGGTGGAGGACGGACCCCGGCGATCCCCAGGGGATGGTGCAGGAGGCCGTCCTCTCGCCCTACTCCCGGGTCTTCAAGCCGATGCGCTGATCGTGCTGCCGTTGCAACTCTTCGCCGTAGTTTGCGGCTCTTGTCAGAGACTCAAGAGTGCGTATAATCGTGTTTGTCTCTGAACCATAGAGGTTGGAAATGTACTGTGGAATGGTTTTTGCATCTGAACTTCCGAAATTATTAACTTGGTGTGGGAAAATATATGAAACGAAACACTCGGCCAATTGGAAGTCTGGAACCGTGGAGCTCCCTCTGCTCCTGTGACTCTGTCTGAATGTCTGAATGCCATAATGTACGACGGTCTCGGCGGAGTCGCTTTGGTGCCGTGTTACTCGTTCATAAGACTCCCTTGCTGCTTATATATGTTAAGCTTTGGTGCCATCATGAAACGGAACTTTGCACGACTATATGTTAAGCTGCTGAAAGAACACAATTATTATACTTATATAAGACTCCCTTGCTGCTTAATCAATATGGCGTGCTACGCACTGGTTAGATGGCCATGTGAGGCAATGTTAACAGTCATCAATTTGTCAAGTGCAGGTGCAGCTACCCTGCCGAAATGATAGTTTGCTAGTGCTTGTGCCCGGTGGTGCATGTATATCATCATAAGCAATGGCAAACACTGTGTAATGTAACAAACGTAGGGAGGCAATAACGAGTTCGGGATACAGACAGCATTTGTGCTGGAAGCTAGACACCTGGACGGCAGCCGTAGTTCAAGCTCTCCAGACTCTGAATGCTGTCGTACTAGCGATAGTTCAGAGAAAACCAAATGCTCGATATGCGATAGTAATAAGCCCAAAGCTGCCCGAGATAGGACGACCGGGCTGAAGAGCGCGTCGCCGCACACGTCACACACCGTTTTTCTGCAACTACTAGCAGACGGTGGAGAATGCCCGGTGCATCTCGGCGTCTGTGGACTGGTCTGGTAGGCACGCGGCGGCACCCACATCATGCCATTGCCGCGGCAAGTACGAGGCCTGCCGAATCGTGATGGACCCCCTGCGACGTCTGCAGGCATGTGCGCGTACGATTGCTGGCGCTCCACCTCCACGATGTGCAGCGCGGCCACGTGATCTAAAAAGCACGAGAGAAAAAAAAAAATCAGGTTCCTCAGTCCGGTGCGACAGTGCAGGCAATAAGGAACAAACAAATGCGAGACGGGGGATGGCATCGCGGGATGCTTCTCCGTTTCCGGCAACAAGCGGACGCTCTTGCTCGTGCCACGGCGAGCATCGCCCGCCAATGGACGGTGACAGGACGGACCGGGTGGGCGGCGCACACCATACGCGCGTACGTGCAGGCTGAGCTGTGCGGACGGCGTCGCGGGCGCGCAGCAAGCGGCATGCACCGCGATTGGAAGGAGGCAAAATATCCTCCCCGCGCGGGCTGGCACGTGGGACCGGGCCCACCGCCGGATGGGTCCGATCTGGCGGGCGGGTGCGGGTGGCTGGCTTCCTTCATCTTGCTGCACAAGTCGGGGGCCGCCCGCCGCGAGATCTTCTTCGTCCGGCAAGTCAGGAGGAGGTGAAGGAAGGAAGGGAAGCGAATCAACCGACCGGTCCGCTTATTATAAAACGCGACGGGAAGCACGCGACGCGGCTCTCGCTTTCCCTCTCTCCCTCTCTCCGCACCTTTCCAATTCGATTCCTCCTTCTGGATCCCTAGCTTAAACAATTTCCTCCGACGTTGTGACAGCGATGTGGTCGTAGCCGTCGATTCCTACCCCACCCGACGTCGCCGTCGAGGAGATTCACGCACGCGCCACACGCCCAGGTAAATTCCTCTGACTCGTGCGTTGGTATTGCGTTCGTGTTGGTTTACGCGCGGGGATGGTCGCGGTCGTCCGCGGATGTTGGAGCGGTTCATGCGTTTGTTTCTCTGACGCGATGGCCAAGTTGAACCATGCATCAGACTCCGCCTCAGCTGCGGCGGCGGCGGCGGGATCAACACGCCGTTCCTTTTCCAGTTTCTTTCACGTGTAGGATTCTTCTGGTTTCCTGCGTCATGTCTCAACGACGATGTTTTCCACCCGTATATTCCATAGGAATATGGGATTCCATGAGATGCACGCCTTCGGCTTCGTCGATCACACTGATTCGTGGTCAGGCACCATAGAATAAAAAGGCCGTCCAGCTTTCTAGTGCCAAATTTCTTGGGGAGCAATTTGACGGAAGGTTACTTGGAGTACAATTTTTCTAGATTGCCGAGTTCGTCGGCTCCAATTTTCTGGGGAGGTTGGTCAATATCAGCGTACTAACTGCACGTCCTTTTGATCTCCCTTTCCAAGAAAAAAAGTCGCATTCCTCATGCCCTTTTTGATGTGCGGGCCCTTCCCCGCGTATAAATTCCTGTGCAGTGTTCCTCGTCGTTGTTGTATGTGCATACTAAACGCAGCTTGTGCCATTCGATCGCAGGTTCTTCTGATTCGTCCCTGCTGCATACGCGCGTGAAGCAGTTCTTCCTGTGGTGAGTTTTGATCGGGAGGAGAGGCGTCGCGCAGATGGCGGCGTGGTCAAGGATCGGGAGGGGCGGCGGGCAGCTGTCGCAGTCCCTGTCGCGGGCCGCCGCCTCGGAGGGCGGCGCGACGCCTGCTGGCGCGTCGTCCGCGTTCCGCAACGCCTCTGGCGCGCTGCTGTCCCACGGCGGGACCCACCACCACGTGTCGCCGCTCCACGGCCTCGCGCTCGCGGGGCTCGCCGACCGGTGCGCGGGCCGCGTCGTCCTTCCGCCGCCGCCGAGCAGCAGGGGCATCAGCGCGACGGCGCCGCGGCTGCAGTCCCGCGCGGCCTCGTCTGCGGCGGCGGTGGCGGTCGAGCCCTCGGACGGCGAGGAGGCCCACGGCGTGCCGAGCCTCGAGCCGACGGGGCGCCTCGAGAAGCCCCGGCTGGTGGTGCTGGGCACCGGGTGGGCGGCGTGCCGGCTGCTCAAGGACGTGGACACGCGCGCCTACGACGTGGTGTGCGTCTCGCCGCGCAACCACATGGTGGGCGGCGTGCCGGCTGCTCAAGGACGTGGACACGCGCGCCTACGACGTGGTGTGCGTCTCGCCGCGCAACCACATGGTGGGCGGCGTGCCGGCTGCTCAAGGACGTGGACACGCGCGCCTACGACGTGGTGTGCGTCTCGCCGCGCAACCACATGGTGTTCACGCCGCTGCTGGCGTCCACGTGCGTCGGCACGCTCGAGTTCCGCTCCGTCGTCGAGCCCGTCAGCCGCATCCAGCCCATGCTCGGCACCGGCCCCGGCTCATACTTCTACCTCGCCAACTGCTCAGGCATCGACACGCGCAAGCACGAGGTACATACATAATGCGCGCGACGCTTATTTTGCATTGTTTATGTCTCGTCATGATCAATCTCACCATCCGGGATGTGTGTTACTAATGCAGGTGTACTGCACGACCGCGTCCAGTGAGGGGCTGCCGAGTAACCCGTACCACTTCAAGATCGCCTACGACAAGCTGGTGATCGCCAGCGGTGCGGAGCCTCTGACCTTCAACATCAAGGGCGTCAAGGAGAACGCCATCTTCCTCCGCGAGGTGAGCCACGCGCAGGAGATCCGCCGGAAGCTGCTGACCAACCTCATGCTCTCTGAGAATCCTGGTAACGGCGACATCACCTCGTTCATGCATCAATTGGAGGGAAACGCATTGCTGTTTGCTGATGAGTAAGCATTATCTATGTATATAGGCCTGTCGGAGTCCGAGAAGAAGCGGCTTCTGCACTGCGTGGTCGTCGGTGGAGGCCCCACCGGCGTCGAGTTCAGCGGCGAGCTCAGCGACTTCATCGTGCGCGACGTGCGGGAGAGGTACAGTCATGTCAAGGACGACGTCAAGGTCACCCTCATCGAGGTACATACGTGTGCAGTGAGTGGTCCCATAGGAGACCTGACAGTGAATGAAATGAAATGGGTTGCTAAGTGCTTGCTGATCATCTTTCATTACGAACTGTTCTTGCCAGGCAAACGAGATCCTGTCATCGTTCGACGTCGGTCTGAGACAGTACGCGACAAAGCACCTGTCAAAGGTAATCGAAGCTTCAAACTCTGAATTAGTAACGTTGTTTCTTTCAATTGCTGATCAACTACTTGTGTTTGTGCTTCATCTGTGTGTGACAGTATGGAGTCAACCTGGTGCGAGGCGTAGTGAAGAACGTGACGCCGACGGAGATCACCCTGAGCGACGACACCCGCGTCCCGTACGGCCTGCTCGTCTGGTCCACGGGCGTGGGCCCGTCGGAGTTCGTCAAGTCCCTGGACCTCCCCAAGTCTCCCGGCGGCAGGATCGGCGTGGACGAGTGGCTCCGCGTGCCCTCGGCCCCCGACGTGTTCGCGCTGGGCGACTGCGCGGGCTTCCTCGAGTCCACGGGCAAGCCGGTGCTCCCGGCGCTGGCGCAGGTGGCAGAGAGGGAGGGCAGGTACCTGGCGCGGCTGCTCGGGAAGATGGCCAAGCAGAACGGAGGCAAGGCGCACTGCGCCGGCAAGGCTGAGCTGGGCGAGCCGTTCGTGTACAAGCACATCGGCAGCATGGCGTCCGTCGGGCGGTACAAGGCGCTCGTCGACCTCAGGGAGAACAAGGCACGGACTTTAATTAACTGATACCTCCTGATTAATTTGAATCTTGATTTGTGCAAAATGTGGCATGACATTCATGCTGTGAACTGGGCATGAGAGTCATGACTTTACTCTGTGATTTTGATTTGCAGGATGCCAAGGGGGTGTCAATGGCGGGCTTTGTTAGCTGGCTGATGTGGCGGTCCGCGTACCTGACGCGGGTGGTGAGCTGGAGGAACAGGTTCTACGTGGCCGTGAACTGGGCGACGACACTCGTTTTTGGTAGGGATAACACCAGGATAGGTTGATGTCGTCGGCTCAGTCGACGGGAGAGGAATAGATTGTGGCCGTCATTTTTTTTTGCTCTAGTTATTAGTGTATGAGCTCGTCCATGTGCGGAAATCTTGTCGATTTTCTATTGTTACAAAGTACTTACCACTTACCAGTCTATCAACCATGTATCAAACTACCAAATACTAGTTTTCACGACAGAACAAGTATGAATACTTTCTTTATACGCAGCCTTTAATTTGATTGTTTGTTTGCCTGTTAAAATATGTCAACCACTGGCTGCCGCGGCCGCCTGCCGGCGGCAGGCATCGGGATCAAAAGAAAAACATTGGTGGGCTGTATTTCCTACGTCGCCTGGGCTGGAAACAGTTAACAGAGCAGTCGAGACTTGTCTTGGGCTCGCCCAGGTCGTCATGTAACAACAGTTACAGGCCCCACCCCTCCAGTCCTCCATCCACTCTCTCTCCGTCTCGTAGTTCTCGTCTCGCCTCAGTCTCCCCCATTCTTTCTCCGCCGGAGTCTCAGCTCTGCTCCGCTTCCGCCTCTTCTCTGGAAAGAAGAAGAATATAAATCTGCTCCGTCTTACCCCGGCGCCAATCTGCTCCGTCTTACCCGGCGCCACCGCGCGCTTACCCCGGCGCCGCCGCAGCGCCTCTCCGCGCCGGAGTTGGAAGGTAGACCTCCGTAAACCCACCCATCCACTCACACATAAGATAAGATGCGGTGACCGGGCCGTTTTATTCCAGTTGATTTTACCGCTTAAGCTAAGATGTTCCAGTTTCCTTGCGTCAAGAGGTGAATTTCGTGCTTGAAAGTTCTACTTCTGAGAAAATGGGATGGTTTTCGTATTGAAAGTGGAGGTGGGTTGGGGCAGACTGCGGCGGTGATCTCGCAGTCTGTGCTGTGCCGCCAAAGACTTCGGTTGAGGCGGGGCAGCGAGCGTCTGAGAGAAAGTACACAGAAACGAGGAGCTTCCATAGGTTTGGGTAGTGGCTCGCGCCCATATAAATTAGCTACTACTGCGTAAGCTGATTCTGGCGTATCAATCTGTAAAATGTCTATCTGGTTCACGGTATGTATTCCTGCTATTTCACCAGGACTAGATGCTACCAATATCATCATCAGTTGAATTTATTTAGTATTTTTTACACTACAATTACCTGCTATTTGTCGGTTCAATTTATTTAGTATTTTTACACCACGATTACCTGCTACTTATATATTCCTGCTATTTTTACGCTGGCAGTAAGTTGTTTGAATCAACTCAAATATGTTGTGGTCTGATACCTATATCATGTCAAATATATGTTCAATCGGATTATTTGGCTCGATGTTGTGGTGAATTGGTGATGGCTACCACCTACCTATATCCATTTTTCACTTACTGGTTCACTTTGTATTAGATGGCTCTTCTGCATATCAGAGCTGTCTCTGTTTCCCCGACCTCTCAGATTAATCCCTCATAGCAGCACGTCTTGAAGGAAAAGAACTGATCCACTAAATCTCACAGTAATACAATAGTACTACCGCTGGATTTTTATTGTTGATGTTCAGAAAACATTTTAAGCTAAGTTTGAACTATGTTTGTTGTCTGGAGCAGGTGACTTCGGGGTTTTGTGGATGCCTACAATTAGGTTCATCAGGACTTAGGAACTTGTGTGTGTCTATAAATGATTTGCTATGCAATCTAGAAAATAATTTTTATTTGTCTCTATATCTAGTCTGTAACAACATCTATCTGTTCTAGTTCTAGGCAAAGGAAACATTGAAACACCTTCTGGTTGATTGGTTGCTTCTTAATGCATCATATAATCTTTTCAATTGAAATGCCACAATCTGGCAGTCAACTCAGAACCTTGATGTGTAATTTTGTTTCATTCTATAAAATAAAATTCTGAAAGCTGTTACTTAAAAACAAATTTCTGGAGAATGGAACTCTGTAAATTGTTAGGTCTGTGCAGTAAGTTGTGATAAATGTCATCCTAATTTGTGTGACTATGTTCTCTGTTTTTTATATAAATATGTTAGGTGTTCAATCTAGGTTTCTTCCTCTTTTTTTTTGGCTTAGCTTGATGACTAATTCTAAAGATAGAAGACATCGTAAGCCAGAAAACGATTTTACTAGGATTATGATCTGCAAGTGGTACCCTTTCTTCTGGACAGGTGCTTGATGTAATAGCTATGTAACATTGGTTTGTACCAATTGCATATCAATGCTTGGTACGTAACTGTTGGAAATAAATTATTAGCACCATAGCAAGTTAGCAATTTGAACAGGGATAGAGTTCTTGCGTTTTTGTGCTCAACAAATGTTGTATTGTCTAAGAAGGTTTGATTGTATCAAGTACTCTAATTGCTCCATAAGTCATTTTAGACTTCTCAAAAACTTGCTGTCACCTTTTCCAGTTATAGTCTTATGCCCTTACTAAATTAATGTTGCTATTTACTTAAAGAACATATCAAAACCTTTTTTTTTCTTTTTCTTTTTTCCCTCGAAAACGCAGGAGAGCTGCCCTTCATTATATTAAGAAGAAGATCGGGACAAGAACCCGGTACAACACTTACATTCACGCCCATGTTACAAAATAACATATAAAAACTTGCTTCCATGATATTTCATATGCTTCCTATTTTTACCCGTGAACAAATCTGGAACGTCTTGTAGTTGGAGGAACTGTGAAATTCTGTTGCTGCTCTGCTTCAATCTCCCTTACCTTCAAATATTATGATGCACATATTGCTGTAGCTGTGCTCATCATGCTTCTATCTGTGCACATTTATGAGAGAGTGATTCTATTTTCAGGCTGTCTTGAAAGTTTGGGACCAATGGAAGAGGAAGAGTATAACACTGAATCATCTAATGAAGAAGATGTGCAAGACGATAGTGAGAAAGAAGGAAATGCTGCTGAAAGTGGTGTTTTCAAACCAATTGATATAGATCCGGCATTTTTACCCAAAATAGGGATGATATTTGAGTCAGAGGAAGATGCCTTTCAGTTCTATGTTGCATATGGATGTCACACAGGTTTTGGTATTACAAGAAGATCTAACAATACCTTTGATGGTTTCCGGTATCGCTCTACTTTCATATGTTCTAAAGGAGGGCAGTCTAGGCTGAGGTCTGGAGTGACAAGACCTGCAAGAAAGCGAGGCACAAAAACTGGCTGCAAGGCGAAGATGATTGTGAAGGATGCCCATTTTCAGAACCAATGGGAAGTCATTGTTCTTGAGTTGGAGCACAACCATCCGCTGGATCCAAGCTTGCTCAAGTTTAAGAGGCATTTGAAGAACTCTCCTTTCTCCCGTAATCCACCCCGTATGACCGAGGCTGAGGCACCACACAGCAGCTCAGCGGCTGAACTTTCAAGCAAAGGAGTTGATAGTGGTATAACTTCATCTACACAAATTGAACTCAAAACTAAGATAGACAGAAACAGGAAATTGAAACTCATGGAAGGAGATTTAGATGCCTTATTGGGTTTTTTCAACAAAATGCAAGACCAGAATCCACGTTTCTTCTACAGTTTAGATATGAATGAGCAAGGGCAGTTAAGAAATGTTTTTTGGGCTGATGCCAAATCACGGAGTTCTTACAATTACTTTGGTGATGTTATTGCTATTAATGTCACAAACTTTAGTGATCAGTATGATATGCAGTTTGTATCATTTGTGGGCACTAACCACCATGCTCAGCCAGTGTTACTAGGATGTGGCCTGCTTGCTGGTCGATCTCTTGGAGCTTATGTGTGGCTTTTTGATACGTGCTTAAGATGTATGAATGCTAAGCCACCACACTCAATAATTACAAACTATTGCCATGATGTTGCAATAGCTGTTAAAAAGGTTTTCCCCAACACAAGACACCGTTTTTGCCTTTGGCACATCTTTAGTGAGCTTCCTGAAAAGTTGGAGGAAGTGGAAAAGAAGGATGAAATTATTTCTACATTCAGCACATTAGCCTATGATTCTGTTACGATGCCTGACTTTGACAAAGAGTGGCAAGAAATGGTCCAACACTTTCAATTGGAGCGAAATGAATGGCTGTCCAAACTGTATGAGGTTAGGCTGCAATGGGCTCCTGTTTATGTGAAAGATTCATTTTGGGCAGGAATGTCTGTTACAGACAGAGGTGATAGTGTAACTGACTATTTTGATGGCTGGTTGACGTCAGCGACCTCTTTGAAAATGTTCGTTGAGCAGTATGAGGAGGTTGTTAAAAGCAAGTTAGAAAAGGAAACTTATGAGGATATACGATCATCTCAGATGAGGCTACCAATGATAACTGGGTTGCCTGTCGAAGAGCAAGCAGCAAAGTTGTACACTACAGAAATCTTTCAGAAGTTCTTGAACGAAATAGGGCATTCATTTCATTGCGATTATGCTGAACTTGACCGGAATGATTCAGTGGTTACATACATAGTTTCTGAACATGTAAATGGAACAAACAAGGTGGACTATAAAGCTGCTTATGACAATGTTGAAGATGACGTTTGGTGCCTCTGTCGGTTGTTCCAGTCCAAAGGAATACTGTGTAGGCATGCTCTCGGTGTGCTGAGGCTGGAGCTTGTGCTGATGGTTCCACCAAAATATATCATTCATCGCTGGTGCAAGGACTGTAAACAAACCTGTGCCTCGATATCTGAACATACCTCAGTAGATAATCAGGAATCTGGAAGCTATAATGATCTCTACAAATTAGGTCACCAATACTTTGCAGAACTAGTAGAATTTGGTTCCACAAACTCAGAATCGAAAGAATATGCTTTGTCAATCATGAGGGAAATAAGAGAGAAAGTGATTTCCTATGAGAGGTCATTAAGAGATCAACGAGTGGACAGTCATGTTTCAACTGCCAATTTTGCATACAATCCTGTGAATGAGGATTTTACTGATGATGCATTGCCCATCTCTCTCAGTACAAAGGCTTGGGATCTTGCGCAAGGTCAGTCCAAACGTTCCCGCAAGAAGAAGCTGGCGACCCCAACTGTTCTTGATACCTTGAAAAAGAAAACTAAAAGGGCATATAACAAGAGGAGGAACGCGAATGCAAACACACTAAACACAGCAGTCACCGCAGCTGAAAACGTAACTGATGGAACAAATGTATGTGTTGCTATAAGATTTATAAATTATATATTCATTGGTATTTCATAGTTTTGAAACTACAGCCTTTCTGAAAAATGAAATCATTAGGTCCAGCAGAATCCTGCAGGTGAGGGATGGCCATTAACATCTACTGGTGCTCCGGAAACTTTCCCTTATGGAGTAAGCATTCCATTTTTCTCTTCTATTTGTTCTTTCTGGAGATTGAACTTTTACATACTAATGTTCTACCTTAAAATATGTTTCTTTTGCAGGTGGAGACCATATCATTTGATTTATCACAATACAACAACAATGCACCAAGCTTCCATTGGCCTGAGAGCAGTAGCAGGTCCCAGCTCCAGTGAGAGAAGGCAAGAATGTAATTGTGGATTCGAAATAGGCTAGTTTTGACAGAGTCATAGTTGTGCAAGCTAATGGTAATAGATCAGGTTTGACCTCCATGTTTCCTGTTCTCATGATACGGGCCAGAGCTGTGCCTATAGTTCAATGTACTCAAGTAGCAGCTGCAAGCCTGCAATGCATCAATCTCAGGCTCAGCCATGGTCACTTTGAACTGTAATGTACTATTGTTGGGCATGCATCTAAATAAACGCTCCCTGTACTGAGTACTAACTATACTGTAAATGGATTCTTTATTATGCAGGAGTCAGCCTCAGTAAAATCTGATGTGTCATAACCCTTGGATATGTTTAGAGTTGCCTTGTCTGGTCAGCAGTTTCATCCCCATCTACATGTCGAGGAAGTAGCAATTCATACTGATGCCAAATACCGTGGATGCAAACATGTAACAGTAACATGTGTAGATGTAGCTACGAACTATTCGAGTGTAAACGGTGTGCTATACTGTCTTGTTTATTCTTCATGATTTTTCTGAATGAAAAGACGAGGCACTGTATTCTACAATGAAAGTTGCTCGAGAAAAACCATCACCATTCGGGTCCGCCCAGATGACTTTGGCACCCCCTTCGCTAATACTATTTTCCCCTCCCAAAAGTCATTTTCATCAATGGTGGCACAAAATAATCCAACCTTTGAAAATATTTATGGTAAAAGAAATGATCACGCATGCTTGGAACACTGAAACATGATCACATTTCCTACCAGTCCTCGGATTTTACTCTATCAGCACTTTGCACTAAATCATACAAAACACACGATCGACCACACTGAAAACATTGGGAAACAGAATGAGAAATACAGAGCTAATGCTCATCTGAGATGATTTCGTCTATTTTATCTTCGTGGAGTACTTCGTCTGAAACTGAATGTTCTCCGTGGTTTCTGAGTCCCTGCTCTCCTAAGTTCCTCAAGGGGAGCCACCGAGTCCCTGCTCCGCATCGGTCCTGAATCCCTGATCTTCTCAAGAGGAGCTGGTTCTCCTGGTTTCCAGTGCTCATCTATTTGTCTGGTGGATCTTCCTGGTTCAACCCCTCATCGACACGTATGGCAGAAGCTCTGCCGCTTATTTCAGGTGATGCTGGAGCTGGATTATATGATCCAGGCAAAGTGCCTATAAGGGTCAGGGAGGGCCAGTAGCATCTTTCACAGGTCATTTCTGCAAGCCCCCTTGTCATCCGCCACAGAGGATCCAGTTCTCTGACAATCAGGAACCTCTGGCCTGGACACGCAAGTAACAGAATAGCTTCTCGACCTTCCGTACATTTGGTGCAATTCTGTAATTGCAGGACGTAACTAATCTTGCCCCTGATTACCAGCTGAAGACAATGATCGAGAGTTCGTTAAATGAAGGGGTGCCATCATGACTGCCATCAACTGCAGGAGGGACGGGAGAAGCTTCAGTGAATGGGGCATGGAAGGAGTACTATACTCGTCATATTGGCTAGATGTGCTTTTGAAATGAGAGACATGTTGAATCTTGTGGGTTTCCTTCTTTGAAGTAATCCTTGGGCCCCTTGGGTGAGAAAGCTTTCATGTGCTTGAGTGGAATGCTGCCTTCCAGATAGAAGCTCGGAAGATCCAGCTTCCCGTGAAATGAAGTAATGGAAGGTCCAGAATTTTTAATAGAACCACCACCCTTCCCAGATAAAAAAGGAATCTGCGTACAAGAACCGTATTAATTTTCCTGTTCGAGAACTTCTTAGCTAGATTTAAAATACTGGCATGCTCCAGTAAAGAATGACTCCTTTTCGTTTCATTAAATTACATATCTGTAAAATTAAGTACTGTAAATAAGTCTTTGTTGCATATAAACAAAGTAAATATATAAAGTAACTCCAAAGAACATATGACAATGTAAAGTGAGTGATTGACTATATGAACGATTCAGACGACTGGGACATTGGGTACCAAAAGAAGTGGCCATAACACAATGGAGAAGAGGACATGCAGAACTGAAGGGGAATATCTATCTAGGATGATGTTATTTAGCTTTCACAAAGCCTCCTTGAATAACATCATCACTATTCTAGCTTGAATGGTCAGCAGCAGGAGATGACAGCAGTTTGTTGGCTACATCACCACTAGTTCTTTTTTGCTACTTCATGCTTGACCGAAAACTGAGTTTTTGTATGAATTCATCTGATCAAGCATTTGGGACGCAAAGGCCAAGTACAAGAGATGATGTTGCGTCCCTGAATTTAAGACGTCAGTGGTCAAGTGGTCTTTGAGTGGTGCTTGGAAGGCTTTAGAAATTGGAATTGTTGAAAATAAAACTCATTCTAGCAACAAGCAAAGCAAAGGTTGTTGGTCCATTTTAATAAGTTCGAATGATAAAAAATTCACCAACTAGACTGTTCTTTAGTCTTTACACATTGCCAGAATCGAACATACAATTGTATCTGGGTGAGTTGACTAAAGTATGAGTGGAAAATAACGCATTGATCCTCTACTGGAAGCCCTGTGTTATGGTTAATTCTTCCTTCTTATTACCAATGTATAGTATTCAATCAAGGAAACACAACTTTTGTATAAGGACACTGTATCTGGTTGACTAAAGCATGAATAGAAAACAATGCACTGATCCTCTAAAGCCTTGTTTCATGGTTAATTATTCCTTATACCTGCAATTTTATTATAGTATAGAAGCACAGAAATTACCATTAGTACAAATCAAATTACCTTAACAGCACGAAGCATATCATTGTCCACATCGGCATCTGTGCTTTCACCAACTTTTGATGGTAGGTCCGATCTGTCAAAGCAGCTTCATGATAGCATTTTCATCCCACACAAACCTGGTAGAGCTTCAGCTACCAGCACATTTGTCCTCACAAACATCACCTATTCCACCAGATCTTCTATGCTTGAAGTCAACATCAACAACAGCGCCGGCGCGTCATTGCTATCTTTCCATTCACATTATTGCTATTCTGGAAGAGTTCCTCGGTTCCCCAGCAAATGACATCTTCCACTTCCTTTTGTGATTCAGATTTGTTAACAAAAAGCTGATCAAGCGTCAATTTCTTCTTGGCAAACTGCAAGACATACTACCAGCCAGTAAACTAGAAGCCTGTTTGACTGATCAATTCTGTGTGCCTTACCAGTATATCAGCATGTGGGTTGAAATCCAAAATCATATATGATAACAGAATCTGCAGTTGCCAAATCAATTCCAAGAGCACATGAAGTAGAAACCAAGAAAACAAAATGAGTTTTATCCTTATTAAAACAAGCTATTGCTGCCTGGCACTCTGCCACAGATATCAACTCTTTCAAATGGTTTAGGACCAATTTCCAAAATCAGATAATAATATTCAAGGATGTCAAGAAGCTGTCATCTGAGGGGAAAAAAAAAGAGAGAACACGATGACTATCCTTATGCAAATTTCATGCAAAGCTTGCTTTGTGGAAGCCTTCATGCGCATTTCATGCAAACACTTAGGTGAATCAGATAAGGATGGTTGCAGACTTTCCAAAGCTGCATTACAATGTTTAACAATGACTGATGACACCAACTTTTCCAATGATGCAAAACACTTGGATTGATGTCAACTCAATAGGGATGCCTTTTGCAAAATTAGCAAAAGTGAGGGATCAAAAGTAAATCATAAGGACCAATAACCTGTTTGCCAAACTTGAGGCACCAAATTGGTATCCAGTCCTATCTACTTAATGCCTGCCCATGACCTGAAAGCTTGGACATCTTCAATCCTTTTGTTCTGAGCTTCTGTTTTATCATGCAATGAACTCAAATTCCTATACAGATTTTTGTGCAGTTTCAGGAAGACATGTCTGTACTTCCACTTATCACAATACATGTTATGGTTTTTCATGCAAATTATGACCTCCATGACCCTTGTAAAATATCCACCTTTGAGGAAATTCAAAACAAAGCTACCAAGCAAGTCCCTGTCCACATCTAAATCTCCAAAATCAACTCTACGCTTTATTTCTCCCCAGAGTATAGTGATCTCCCTATGCATGCCCATTGAAGAATAACCACTCAGTATGTGGCAAAAAGTATGACAAGTGGGTCTAATATTTTGCTCTCTCATGCACTTATATGTGGACAAAGCATCTTCCATCATTTTTGCATTGCTGAAGAAAAGAATTGAATTATTGAACTCTAATATCAAGTGGTCTCCCCGCATTGCACAGGCGGGGGTAAGGCCTGCCGCTGAAACCCTTCCCCAGACCCCGCACAGTGCGGGAGCTCTCAGCACTGGGTACGGCCTTTTAATATCAAGTGGTCTCTGGGGTTGTAATGTCTTCTTTCCTCAAGTAAGGTGGCAAATAAAGATGACTTAATGAGGGGCATGTCATCCTTCACTGTTTTGGCAATATTCTTTATGGTAAATAATGAATTAGTATGAATATTGTCCATGGAAGATGCTATCTTTTGTATCTGTTGGAGAAGGCCATTGAATTCTTCTAATTTATTATCCTTCTCATATGCTCTCAGAAGGTGAATGTAACTACTAATCTCAACAGGCATCCCAGCAGCCTGCAGATGATCTAGGATATCATGAGCAGCATGCAGCCATCCCATCTTAATGCATGCATTAATCACATCCAGAGGACAAACTCTGTCCAGACCTTTATGTAATGTAATAAAAACACTACACAGTGCATGCATATTCCTTGCATTCACACAGCCTACAATAAGTTTGGCAAGGGCTTTTTCACTATGAAGAATTTTTCCATCAGTACGAACAATCAGGCCAAAATGGTTTGCTGTATCCAAAACAAAACCTTTGTCCACTTTTCCAGGGTCAAACATTATTTTATATCCTGTCTTTAAATTACTCGAACCAATTTGAATCATACCTTGCTTCTGCATACCATTATTGAAGAAAACACCTGACTTTTGTTGTTGATTCAGATGGATTAACAATTTTGCAGCAGCATCCATATCATTATATTTGAAGTGCAGACTCAGTAGGCAGTCATAAAAATGCTGATAGTACTGAAGAAATGGCAAATATGTTAAAGAATTTATGCTTCTTTTCATGTGCAACATTTCATCTCGTTGGCCAACCATCTCAAAGACACGACTTGAGATAACCACTGTATTTAAATCTGCCAAAACTCCGATTGATGACATCAACTCCATTATTTTTTGGGCCTTAATCATGCACTTGAAGTTCACACATGACTGTAAAACAATATTGAATACGGTGACATTGTTCTTTATTGGATCCAACCTTTTCAGTTGTCGTCTATCTGTAACATGGTCCAAGTAACACTCGCAGGTTTCAGCCAGAACATCAGCAGCAAGATAGGATCCTACTTGTGACTTCACCATATGCATAAATGACATGCTCAACATATTAACATCAGGAAGCATCTTAGTCTCCAACATGATCCTCAAGACCGTGGAAGCCGGAACAGGCATCTGATCTCTTGCAAGGGCCAGAGCTAGCCTCATCAGCGATCCACTGTTAAGAAGATTGCTATTAACTCGATAAATTGATAGAACCAAGTCAAATGCCCTCAGAAGCCAGCGCCGACTAGACGTGTAGGAAAGCGACACAATCACGCTGTTTAGTACCCGAGGCTCAGGAAGGCCATGCAGTCTTTTGTAATCACCAAATGACTGCATAGCCTCATCAACATTGCCATCCTTCATATCACCCTCTATCTTCCTCAACAGAGTTTCATGGGATGGTGCCTCCCATGGCAGACTATTGTTAGCGCAGGTGCTTGTCGAAATATACTGCAAAGCTAGAGCACATTGCCTCCACCATTGGCTGTAGTGACTAGCCTGAAACAAAAATACAGTTACTCATCTCATTCACTGCTAAGGCAAGAGGACTATG
This sequence comes from Eleusine coracana subsp. coracana, assembly GCA_032690845.1. NCBI lineage: Eukaryota > Viridiplantae > Streptophyta > Magnoliopsida > Poales > Poaceae > Eleusine > Eleusine coracana. The sequence continues at coordinate 51,872,429 of CM064430.1, forward strand.
CAGGATAATTCTCCAAACTGTTTATAAGCAGTAAGTTCTTACCGGCAAGGCTGCTCCGGTCAGGACGAATGAGAGGCGGCGGTAGCAGTTGCACAACTGCCACAGCCTCCTCATTGCCAATGCCAGGGATGGAGCTAAGCAATAATGCCAGACATGAGGGTTCAATTGAAAAATCCACCCGATTCTTGGAACGAAGTAGAAGAAGAACGAAGCTTATAATGGTTGGGGTTCGCCAAGAAGGGAGCCACGCAGCAATCAATTGTTTTTTGTGATTATAGCATTGCCAACAGTAGGCTTCACCGGAATACCGGCCAAGGTTGAACACGCGAGACCATTATAATCATTTTCATCTCGTTCGTTTGCCACTGTAACTCGTTTATGCATATTTTACTTTGTCAAGGTACAGGAATAGACCCAGTTGCAGATCTCTCCTCTGAGTCCTCTTATGCGCCTGCTCATTTGTCGTGTCTTCGTGAGTATTGAAGTAAACCAAAATGAAAAAAAGAAGTTAGCAGCCCCAAGAGTCAAGAGTCAAATTTTACATGGTCAGGATATTTAAAAAGTAACAAATTCAATGAAATCAAATTTTAAAAAAATAACTCCAAATCTCAGACGCAAATAAAAAATTGACCCCGAATTCCAAGGATGAGTGAAATCGACATCATAAAATGCACATCCAAGTAAAATCGCACCTTCAATGGAATCGTTGCAGTCAATCTCGTCCAGGCTAGGGTTTGGATGAGGGGGAACAGAGGGGGACGCAGGTGGGGTTAGGGGTGACATCCGCGGGCATAGATAGGGGGAAGGGGATGCGCGGCCTGGCCTCAATCCATTTCCGCCGGCATCGTGCCTGGTGGTGGCCTGCTGGGAGCCGCGCCGCACCTGGGAGAAAGAGCGGGAGGTAGAGACGCCGCTCGCCCGCACCTGAGAGAGAGCGGGAAGGGAGAGAGGAAAAAAAAGAGAAAAGTATAGTACTCCGTCAGTTTTAAAATTATTGTTGTTATTGATTTTTTTTTGTTATTTTGATTATTTGTCTTATTTAAAAAAAATATATTTTTATGATTTAATTTATTACTAAATAAAATTTAAATATAACTTATAATATTTTATATTTAAATAATATTTTGAATAAGATGAACGGTCAAAGATAACGAAAAAAGTCAATAACAACAATAATTTTAAATTGGAGGGAGTATTATTTAACTTTCTAAATCAAATTATTGGGGTTAATCTAAAAAACCATCTCCAACAGCTCCCAAAATAACTCATAAATTTATTCTCTTTCTAAATTCTCTTTATTTGTAGCTAGAAACGAGGGAAAATTGAGACCCATAATTCTTATATTTAGAAGGAATTAATGTTGATATGATCCTAAATGCTGACATGGCCCAATCAAAAATATTTGTGTTCTATTTTTAGGGAGAACTGTTGGTGGAGATAAGAAAATTTCTCCCTAATAATTTTTGAGCTACTTTTTTGTGCGTCGATGCTGAATCAGACAGTTAACTCAGTCAAAACCATTATCAAAACCGGATAAGGAGTCGAATTGAACCGGGTATAAGAGTTGAACTTCTCCCTAATATCTAGTTTTATGGATGAGAGAGACAGACTGCTATACCCTATGTATTTGAGGCAGATAAATAGTACTTTTCTTAATAAAAAATGAGTTGGAATGTAAATAAAATAGACTCTTAAACTTTCTTTTTTTTTGAAAAACGTGATCTTCTTTCATAAACTTGCAAATTACATAACTGAACTTGTCTTAAGATGTCATAAGATTTATAACGTGTTAAGTAGAAAAATATATTTTTAAACTTGTCTTATGATAAATAAATCTGCATATGTGATATTTCACGTGTTAGTGAGCATTTTGATAAAAATAAACAAAACTGCAACATAATATTATATGGTTTGTTGAAGAGTTATAGAGCGTGGAGGTGTCACTTTGATGCTTGTTATTGATAGAACACGGAAGGCTGTCAGTAATGAAGAGCGGACGACGAGTCATTTTATTATGGGGAAAGCCTGGTGAAAAGAGACACATGAAAACGCCATCAATTGGAAGAGATAAATGAGTCATGCAAGATTGCAAGTATGACATGTCATCAAGAGTGAAACATGATGGCTCAATACTCCATGTGTTGCGTAAATACAGATGAGTCATGCAAGATTGCAAGTATGCATATTTTGTGTGGTAATATAGATTTGGACGTAAATAATATCACTAGACAAGTTGAAGAATGTGCTAGTATATTTTACAAATTCATAGACCTAGATGACAGATAAGTTTTCTTCTCTTTTGCGAATAGGAAAGTTTATTACCTCAATCTCTATAGAGAACAAAAAAGGAAAAGCAAAAGCTACAAACAAAAAATAGACAACGAAAAAATCCAGGCAATCCTCCAAATATGTCTTCTATCTAATCTACTTTCTCGTCCTATTTGATCTGTTCCCTCCCCCGCTCCCTCATTTATGTGTTATCTTCTAACTTCAAGTAGTCATTTTTCACCGTCGTACTTCTTGCTTCATTTTCACTGGGTTGCGCAACTTCATGTGATTCCTCCGCTTCGCGGCTTGACAACCTAGATAATTATTCTTCTCTCTTACAATACGGTTTCGCTCCAACTCCAACATGATTCTGTTAAGAAGCATCAAAATATCTTGCTGATGATGCTCCAAGTACGCTTGCGTCTTCTCACATACTCGCTTCATGCAAGTTTATAGACCTAGATAACACTACAGAAGAATTTCAAAGACCATCAGTGTAACGGGTAAAGGAGGAGGCTAGATTACGGGTCGTAGCGGGCGCTAAAAGCCTAGGTTGTCTATTACCGCGAGAGTAGGCTTATGAGTTTAGGTGGTAGTCATCTGCTCTGTAATCTCCCTATGTAATGTTTGACTACCGGCGACTGACAAAAGTGACACGTGTTGTGTAACCAGTCATCGACCGTTTCTTCTTAATACAAAGATATGTAACTCTCCTGCTTATTCTAGAAAAAAACACTACAGAAGAATTTCAAAGACCATCAGCGGTATTATACTAAAAAAAAGTAAGTGTAATCAGAATCAGCAACCATAGCCCTCTGCACCATGCACACAGAGATAAACCTTCACACCACTTACACCCTAGCATCGCAGGTGCGTATCATACCCTATTACATTCTCTAGATTGAAAAACACAATAAAACAGGCTCAAGTTAAGCGAACGCACCCGAAATCGAGAAGTTTTCATCGTCCCCAATTGTCGGCTGTTACACCCATATAGCATCTGTTTCGAGCACAACATACATTAGAGAAAAATGGTTTCTCGACATCAAAAAATATATGTTTTAGAAACTTACTATCGAAAAGAGCTCTATTAAGATTTCTACCACCAAAAAATCAGTTTATTTAGATTTTACCATTCTGTTGATTCAGACATTATCATGAACTTTCTAGGCCATTTTGCCCCCATCTCTTCCTCGATCTGCATTATAACGAATCTCTGGCTTCCCCAAGAACATGCGTTGGTCTTCTTTGATGCACGCTCACATCAGAGCAGATATGGTGGCCACGCCAGAGAGGTCTAGGGGGGCTTTTCTTCCAGCACTACTGCTCTCCCGTCTCTAATTCAGACTTCAGAGTCCATGATGGTCGGCCAGTAGGCTCTTATCCAGGGAAGGGAAAATGGTATTGCTCTACCATCTATCAAGGTCTCAAGCCTCAGCACGTGCCTTAGCAGAACTCAATAGTGCCGAAACAGCACCAATAATCTTGTTTCCTCTCTGCTGCAGCTCCTCTCGTTGTCATCTTGCTGGGCACTGGACTGGAGCATGTGCCTCTCTGTTGGCTGGAAGCCAGAATCTCTGCTGGCTGCAAATTACAGGCGCATGGTGAGCGGAAAATGTGTTGCTGCAACACGAGCAATGGATAGCGGAATGCGGCCAAGCAGCACGCGACGTCTGCGGGGCGAGGCTGCAGGCGAGCGGTGGCTATCTCCGGCACCGCCGCACCGCGTCACAACAGCCTGGCCAACCGGGAGAATGAAGACAGGCGCATATGGTAAAATTCTAAAAGACCAACTCAAGTTGACAGAATGGTAAAATTCTAAACATTTTGATCTTTCAGTGGTACAAATCTTAACGGAAGAGCAGTAGCATAGCCCGGTCATGCTCACTCATTCCCAAGAAGGATGCAGCCGACCAAATGAAGGACTTCAGACCAATCAACTTGATACATGCTTTTGCAAAGTTGATCACAAAGATTCTTGCTAACCGGCTGACCGGCAAACTGAATGAGATGATTTCCACAAACCAAAGCACCTTTATCAAGGGAAGGTGTATTCAAGACAATTTCTTGTTGGTATAACAGACTGCCAAATTCCTCCATCAACAAAAGCTACCACGCATCCTACTCAAGTTGGACATATCTAAGGCCTTCGACTCTGTGTCATGGCCTTTCTTGCTTGAAGTCATGCGACATAGGGGTTTTGGTAACAGGTGGTGTTCTACCATCAGTTCGCTCCTTTACTCATCTTCAACAAAGGTACTTCTGAATGGCTCCCCAGGAGAGAAGATATTTCACCAGCGTGCGACCCATTGTCTCCCATGTTTTTCATTATGGTGATGGATGTCCTCAATGCAATGGTGCAGAAGGCTACTGATGACGGGTTACTTCAGCCCTTGGCCAGACGCTCCCTGCCACATAGGGTCTTGCTTTATGCGGACGATGTGGTTTTGTTTCTTCGGCTAGTTGCTTCTGACCTACAACTGATCACTGAGATGTTGAGGGTGTTTGGCACAGCTTCAGGGTTGAAAACAAATATTCAAAAAAGCAGCGTCACTCCAATTCGGTGTTCTGAGGAAGAGGTTTCAGCTATGCAGCACCTGCTGCCATGCGAGGTGGTGAATTTTCCTTGCAAGTACCTCGGGTTGCCCCTTCCCGTACACAAGTTGACAAAGGCACAAGTGCAGCCTATCAATGACCGAGTTGCAAATCAGCTCCCGGGTTGGAAGGCAGATCTTATGAATGGAGCAGGCCGCACAGTGTGGGTTAAGTTTGTTATGACAACCATGGTGATTTATTTAGCAATGGCACTTGAGCTCCCGGCTTGGGCTCTCAAAGCCGTAGATAAATTTTGGCATGGCTTCTTGTGGAGAGGGCAGCAAGAGGTAAACGGGGGACATTGTTTACTAGTTTGGTCTAAAGTCACTCGACTTCTGCAGTTGGGTGACCTTGGTATTCATGATCTCAAGCTACTTTCTTGGTCCTTGTGGATGAGATGGTTGTGGCGGATAAACCATGGGCAGTCTTCCCCATCCAAGTCCACAAAAATGTCAAAGCTTTATTCCAGGTGGCCATGGAATCTATAGTTGGAGATGGGAATAACACATTTTTCTGGACTGACAACTGGCTGCAAGGCTCCTCCATTGCTACTGTTGCTCCTAACATCCTTGCACAAGTCCCCAAGGCTAAAAGGAACATGCGTACGGTAAGGGAGGCCTTACTTGATGACCAATGGACTCAGGATATACAGGGCACCCTTGATGTTGTTGCATTGGCTGAGCTCATCAGGTTAGTGGACATATTTGAGGAGTTTTAGTTTTCGCTCGGGATCCAGGATGTGCACAAATAGAAGTTTTCAACGTCTGGGTAATATTCTTCCAAGTCAGCATATGAAATCTTGTTCATAGGAGCAATCAAATTTCATCCTTGGGAGCTCATATGGGGAACCTAGGCGCCTAGGAAATGCCAGTTCTTCCTATGGCTGGCAGTCCACAACCGCTACTGGATGACCAACCGTCTGGCTCGGAGAGGTATGCCACACCCGGAGCACTGCGTGCTATGTGACCAGCAGGATGAAAGCATTCAGCATATCCTGATAGGTTGTGTCTTTGCTAAATAAGTGTGGTTTAATCTCCTTCATAAGGTTGGTCTGTCTTCCTTGGCGCCACAAGCTGATGAAAACTCCTTCGAGGATTGGTGGGTCAAAACAGACCGCTTAGCTCCTTCGATCTTCAGAAAAGGAGTCAACTCGTTGATCATTCCTGGGGCATGGATGATTTGGAAGCAATGTAACGATGTGGTGTTCAATGGGGCTTCACCAAATGTGCATAGAACGTTGTATCTAATCGTGGCTGAAATGCACCTCTGGACCCTTGCTGGAGCAAAGGAGCTCGCACAGCTCCCCACGGCAGAAGTTGCAGGAGAAGTAGCAGGACCCCAGTTGTCTGTCTAGGTGATCTGGTCGTGTTAACTCTATTCACGGGCGCGAATATAAAACGGGAATGAATTGGGTGTGTGACGTGTGTGTTGTTCTGTACAACTCTTCTTCTTAATGAAATGATGCGCAGCTCTCCACGTTTTCGATAAAAAAAAATCTTAACAAAGCAATCTTCGATGATAAATTTTTAAAACATGCATCGAGAAACCAATTTCCCCCATGCATTACCTCCGCCTTGGAGGCGCTGGAGACAGCTTGTTACCTCCGCCTGAAAACTATCCAACACATTATTCAAACGGCCTCACCTTGTTTGCACCATGTCACCATCAGTCTCCTATTATGAAACCCCACCATCTGACATGTTGGTATGCTTGAAAGCAGGATCCGTGTTTATCTTCAAATAACCAGGCAGAGATTTGTCCGGGTGCTTCTTCACTCTGTCTGAGCCCTTCCTTTTGTTTCTTAAAACACTTAAAGATCTCTACTGAATACACTAGAATTCATTGTGCCAATACAGCTTGTGTTCGCCTCCCTTCTCCTTGTTCAAGCTAAGATGTTCGGTTTCTTTACATCCAAGAGGTGAAAATTTGTTATTGCGTGTTCAATTTCTAAGGACGTTTTTCTTCTTTAAAGCGGAGGTGGTTAAGGCAGGATGCGGCGAGCCGGACGTTGCTGCCGTGCCGCCAGACTTGGGTTGAGACAAGGCAGCGAACGTTTGAGAGGTAAACATAAACGAGGAGCTTCCATAGGTTTGGATAGCAGAAACGAGGAGGTACACAGAAACTCGTCTGAAGTACACCAAAACTAGAAAACGTCTTCTAGTTTTGGTGTACTTCAGACGAGCCTCTATGGTTCACGGTATGTGTTATGGACGAACCTAATATTCACAGGATACGAATATGATCATGGAAGAAACATATACTTCTCGTTTATATGGGACAACCTATCCATGACAAGCACGCTTTGGTGTATCATCAGAAATGTACAGCACTTAAAATGCCGCTCTCATAGCCCCCCTGGTTGCATCACGCTTCATCTCTGCAGCCTTTCCACTTCCTCGGAAGTACATGTACACTTGCTGCGTACACAAAATTGAAAAGGATTCAGCTGATGTTGATTCTGAAAAATCAGAATGCTGCACACAGAAAAACTGACCTGGATAACCCAGATGCTGAGCAATGACTCGAGACAGAATAATCCAAATCCAACAAAGTAGAAGATCTGCAAAATAATTATATGGATTACTCAGCAAAACAAAGAACTATATTTGCATCAATGGTAGGATTTTAATCACTAGTCTCATATATGCATATCTCATAGGTAAAATATAACAAAGAGCAAATTTCATAAACCCCCAGCTTTTGTGGTCCTTCTATCACAAAACCATTTTGGCTCGTGTCACATGACCACATGTTTTATGGTCCCATTGTTTCATAAGACCCCAACACCATCAAGAATTAACAAAGAATACGACATGCAAACTCTACTTTGCTTGCTTGGCAGACATCGATTGATTCAATCAACGGAAACATCAACTCGTATTTACAACCAAGTTATCTCCTGATATGAAAGTTAGATCAACCTCTTGAATTAATAATTTTTTTTATAGGGATGGGGTTTTGTGAAACAATATGACCATAAAACCTGGGGTTATGTGGTACGAGCCAAAATATTTAGGGTTTTGTGATACAAGGACCATAAAACGTGAGGGTTTATAAAATTTAATGAACAAAAGGGTGTTGTACTTACCCCAACCAAAGCATTCCTGCCGATAAGATCAATTGCTGGCAAAATTCCTCTGCAAGAACAGAAAGAAATTAGTCCATGCCTCGATTCTCAGATCCTGGATATCTTGATCCCTTTATCCAAATAGGTAAAGCAAAGCATTCCACAATTTATGTTGTTCCAATCCTGGGGTTGTGTAATTAAGTGGAAAGGATCAGTGGAGCCATTCTATAATGCTCAACAGCCAACTCAATTGTATCTTAATAATATCTCAGGGTATATCAAAAGTGCACACGAATATACATGTTTCACTGAAGGTTCCTGGTTCAGTGTTCATAGTTCTCAGACATGAAAAGGAGAAGCAACTTACGCCAAGGATTTTCCCTCAAAGACAACAGGAGGAGCCACAGCAGAAAATACGACAAAAAGAATGTGGAGCTGTAAGTCCAGAAAGTTCAAACATTATATTAGCATGTGTTTAAGGTTATTGAACTTTAGACATCTAATTCAAACACATTAATCAACTCAGAACACTTACCAAGTAAAGCAAGAAGAACAATCCAAACTTCAGTGCACTATCAGTCCTACAAATAAAGTTTCCAAGTACAGTTACCTATCCATACACACAAAAAAATTCATTGGCAGAGATACGCAAAATAATACAAAGGTAATTGAATTACCTCATGGCATTATATAGAGGGCGGTACCATAAAACATATGCACCAGGAACACCAGAAATGAAGTAGATGATTGCCAGCAACCAGATCTTCACACCTGAGAATAGCAAGCCATTCCAAAGTAAGAATCAGAAAAGACTTGATAGAAGCATAGGCAATACCAAAATGTTGAGTATACCTTCTCCCTTGATCCAAGCTGAAGTAACTGCTATGATGTTCCAGAAGAGGCAGCAAACCAACCCTATGTAATAATACCAAATAAAGCTCTCTTACTTGGTGAAAGCCAAAAGTATGATAATAAGATTCTACTACTCTCGTTGAAACTGAAGAAATGTATATATCAAAGTATTTGCTTGTCAATGCAAAATATATTTGACTGAAAAAAAAAATCATTCCAAGACTATGGGATTCTTCAATCAAAGGATGGACAATATATAACTAACTGAGAAAAAAAAAGGCAAAATATAGAGCTCAAAGAACATCTCCCAAAATATGGCTGACGCATGACCACTATGCTCTTCCAACAGCATGATATTATTCATCAAAGTGAAAGATTTCGAACATAAGAATCAGAAGAACCATACCAAGAAACGATGCAAATGCAACACATTGCATTCTTTGAAGGTGACTCGGTATCTCATTCGCAATATCATGATGGATAAGTGGCAGAAAAGGAGGCCAGTTTTTCTCCTCAATAACAATACCAGCTGTCAAACCAAATAAGAAAGTGAAAGTTTAAAGATTTGACAAAAGAAGACAGAACTTAAGTTTAAAACATGGATCATAGTGAATTTGTTATTGAGATTTTTCAACGAGTATATAGAAGGTACCCAAAGCATCTGATTTTCAGTAACCATATTTGTTTTACAAAACTAAACCTACTGTAGTGACCACATAACTGTTTCACTTTATGACAACAGTTAGACATTTTTTTTTCCAACATGAGGCTACCCCCTTTTCCATTACTGTTAGCACCGGAAACCACCAAAGTTTCTTACAGATACTGGTTTTGTAACCGACAAAAGAAGAAATGGAATATCAAAAGCATGACAATTGACAAATCTACAACTTGCAGACACTAGAGCGGAGGCTCAGTAGCTTTAGATGTATCAAAATCCTGTCTAACAGCTCGTAATTCAAATGGGTATATCACATGTCTTGTTTATTTTTCCAGGTGAAAAAAAAAGAAATACTAGGAGGTGCAACATTTCTAAGGAGTCACTCAGAGACGAAAAGCTATAAGCATTTACCTCGTGCTGCAGCCTCCTCTCTCCTATTTAGTTCCTAGTCAAGTATATAAGACAGATAACAATGTAAATCAGAAAGTAGATTACTCTTAGAGGGTCCTATCAACTCTACTACAAACAGGAGTCTAGAGAGGAAATAAGTGTCCTAATTACTTCACATTTAAACATGCTTCCAACAATTTCTGCACGACAGAAAATTAAACCAAATGTCTTGAACCAAATATAAAAAGCTGTCCTGGTAGCAATGCAGAAAAAGCTACACAAGTGTGCAACGTACTTTCTCCCTCTTGTTCAATTCTGCTTCCCTTGCTTGCAGCTCCTTCTCCCTTTTCTTCAAGTCCTAGAGCATCAACAAAGCACACATGGAGTAGCAAAACCAACCACACATTGTCAGCAATGAGTGGACATTCTTACACACCTGCACCTTGTATCAGAGAAAAACTGAGTGGACATTCTTACACACCTTTGACGAGTCAAGGGGGATATCAACTGTGGCGCTGAAATCAGCAGGCTCAGGAGGAAGCGGTGAGAGCCGTGAATTCGACGCGGGAGGCACATTTCTGGGGTTCTACATAACAGAAGAAACCACGCGACGCAGCAGCTTAGCAAATTATAATCCCGCAGTCTGCGGAAAACAACAGTTCATGAGAAAAAAGACCTCACCGGCATGTAAAACGCGCCACCGCCGAAGTTGGACTGCCCGCCAGCCTTGCCGCGCCCTTGATCCTACAAGGTAACCGACCCAAAAAAGAGTTTCAACACGGAGCCCACACAAGAGGGTTCAGGCACCAATGCATCATCGATAGAGCGGAAATGTTTTCCAGCATCGTCGTCGCGAACACCAGGATTGCGAGAAAATAAGCAGAATGAAAACACAGACGGGTTTATCCATCTCTGAGACGATGTCAGATCCGCGCCCCGCACAGATCCAAACAAGACCCCGGGGGCACCTCTCCAATTTCTAAAAACGGAAACTAGATCTGCGCCATGGCAATGGCGGGATCGTGGAGAAAGAGATGGACATGGACCAGACCGGCGGGAGGGCTCGCGCGTACCGAGAAGGGGTTCACGTCGTCCTCCTCGAAGGGGTTGCTGTCGTAGTGCCCCGCCATGTGCGCCTTGCTTCTCTCGCGCCAGCCGCAATGGCGATGGAGATTGGAGTGGCAAGGGGAGACGACGAGTCGTGCCAAACAGAGCACCACCGACTAGATGTGGTGGCGACTTCTCTCCTCCTTGCCGTCTTGCGAAGCAGTTCGCGGCCGGTGAACACGGTGCGCGCACGCGGGGACGACCAGCGCAGCCAGTAACCGCTCGTGGGCCAAACTTCTGTTATTTTCTGGTGTTTCTCCATGTCCAGTGGGCCCGCCTGTTTCTGACCAGGAGAAAGAAAAACTAGTGGTCAACATGTAAAATGGCCAAATGAATATTTGCCGCACAAAACCCATCGAACTGCATGTTTTACATGGGAAATTAGTTCCTTGCCTTGCCACTGGCCACTGCTGTCTCTTGTTCATGCCACTCACCCGAGCCCCGAGTCTGGCACTGGATGCTAGTTTAACACATTCATGTGCGTCGATTACATGAACGTTCGGCAAAAACAAATTTAAACTCCACAGGGGTCCTGCTAATAAGCTCCTTCATTTGCTTCAGAATGCCCGAAACCTTCGACCGTTGGCTGGTGCCGCTATCCCATAGCCTGAGTAGGACGGTTAACTTTATGAGCTTACCTGTCAAAAAAAAAAACTTTATAAGCTTACTGAAAAGGGCGTACAACACCGAGCATGGTTTACTTAAAAAAAAAACTGGGCATCTTTAGCTGTACAAGTATTCTGGAAAATTAACCACGGTCTCAATAATGTCACATCCTACCACGGGTCCAGATACAATAAATCAATAATGAAACCACGGTTCCTCTCGAATCTCAAATCTGAACAAGTGACTCATGATACAACTAACGAATTATGTGAAAGTATGTCAACAAATGAATGGATGGTAGCAAAACAAAACAGGAAAAATATTTCAATCAATTGATTCACTTTTGCAAAATATCTCAAATCTATCCTGTTCTATAAATGTTAATGGAATAAAGTCCACCCAGTTCGGTAATAATACATCAAGGATAATTTGGGTCTGTATAATAATACTTTTGTTCAGTAAAGGTCCATATCAGCTTATACCAGTGGGGCCACTATTACATCACGATGGAGGAAGGTTAACATGCGCAAAGGCAGTTCCGCAGCGATAGCAGATTCAACAATTACCGGCTCTCTTTATTAGATGCACAAAACTAGAAGCCATAGGAAAAATTGCTTAAGCTACCATTACCATATAACAAGAGGCCTCAGTACAGAAGTTCTTGACAATGTGTACATATCACCAATGCTATTCTATCCCAACATTCGGCTACAGACAACACATAAATTACACTAAGTCGTCAGAAAAATCGCAGGCTTCTCATGATGTGTATTCGCATCATCCAAAAGAATGTATCTTCTCCATTTACAGCTTTTCACCAACCAAGGTCCTCCTCTAGAGAGCACCCGAAAACATGACTACCAAAGCTTCCGTCCAGTGCTCCATGTTTGCACAAAAATGCCGATGATGAATATACTCCAAGTAGAAAAGATATATGCAACAGAAGAAACTAATATCCGGGTTCAGAGCATAAGTGGAGTAAGTTGTTTGCTGAAAAGATCACCAAGGGCTCCCCGGACTTCCATCTGCATCATAATCACAAGTTAAAACTTTAGAACTACTACATTTATTATTCTAGGACAAACATGCAATTGAATATCAAAATAGGCTCAAGCAAATTATCTCTACACTAAAATCTAAGAACACACAGATATACCTGATCACAGCAGATAAGTTTCGTAATAAGTGGATAGAAGTCTTTTAGGTGCCTTTTGAATATCTGAGCATCCATGATGCACATTCCTTTCAAAACCTGGCATGCAAATAAAATTTTAAAACATGTGAACATATAAAGAAAAACCCCAAACTGTAAATGAGAAGCGACATGTATATAATTTCAATTCAATATACCATGACAATAACCGGCGCCCGTAGGTCTAGTACACGATGTATGTCTGCACTAGCAGTTTCCCCAGTACTAGGCTGGAGATCAGATGCCTCTTTCAAAATCTGTCCACAGAAGGAAACGAGCTTCCCTTCTGCTAGATTCTTCAGCTTTTCCTGTTCTACACTAAAACCATTTGCTTCCTCAGTTTCAGTTGTTTCGCTTGCATCATGCTCTACTGTTGATTTATGTAGGATCTCTAAATAGATATTAGTTCCAGCCAGTTCTTGTCGAAGAAGATTCAGTGGGGGCCTATATGATACAAAGTTTAAAGTATTAGAAATTTCTTGCCCTCTTGTGAAGCAAAAATGTCTGTAGACTTTAAATTTCACCTTTCTGGAGGTATATGGTGCATCCTTGTTCGAAGATTTGAAGGTGAGTTATAGGAGGAAGCAAATTCTAGGAGTGAGAACAAGATATCCATAATTGCTATTTGTTGTGTGGCTTTTAGCCTGCTCCAATACTTTTTCTGCAATGTTCATCAATAGTAAATCAGTATATTGCCCAAGCACCATTGGCTCATATGTTAGATTATTCACATCTATTATGGCATATGAAGTGGAAACAATTACCTGTATGCTGTCAATGGCCCCAAGCAGCAGTAACTGAGTGATGCATCTGCTCCTAACAGTTTCCATCATAGGGCTATCTTCTTCAGTTTTTTCAACCCCATCATCATCAGGTGCCTAGACAATAAGCAGGCACATAGCCAAAGATGGAGAAAATGTCAGGAGTTGGGATTACCCATGCTATGTATAATAATATCAATGGCAACAAATCGACTTTCAAGGTTAGATAACTTTCCAGATACTATCTATGGCAAACTAGCAATGCCCAGCATCGGCAGCTATACAACTATATACACAGACTTGTCATATTATTTATGAATTCATTCCAAGTCCCTTGCTCTGACCCAAAAGTCCACACATCATTTTGTGCAACAGATGAAAACAGAATTGAGAAATATGAAAACAGAGGTTACAACTTACAAAAATTTAAATAGCACTATTTTTGTTAGAATGTGTGGTTACATGTTTTTTACCCCCAGGTGCTGCACGCTACCCGCAGCAGAGTATTACATGTAATCTGCTAAACCATAGTAACTGTAGGGACTAAATCATATGTAATGGTGAAAGAACATGCATATACCTTCATAGGTGAGGGTGGAGCAACATCATCTGTTCGGCCTTTTGATTTGGAGGTAAGACTTCGGACCAAAAGATTATCCATCATATTACCCATAATTCTTTGTCCAAAGGTTTGACTACGAGGGGAAACTGCAGGTTGTGTTCTCCCTGATGGTGACGGCAGACCTAGATGAATGCATAAATTATATCAATAATCCAGTGCGCACCAATTTGTACAGAATTTGATGCATAAGGTAAGAAAGCAAGGGGAATACTGCAGATCAGTGTACCTTCTGAATGATCAATAGTTGGTGTATTTGCCTCTGGGTGACCATCCTGTTCACTGTTATCACTGATGGAGGTGGCTCCCCTGCTATCTGAATTGGCCTCTGCTTCTCTTGATAATAACTGTTGATTGTTTGACTTCTGAAATCCTAGTGAATTGAGTAGTTCCAGGGGCTGAGTTGTGTATGACGCATCCCTGACATGTGCTAGATGATTAATATATAAAACCAATAACGAAAGGTGAAAGATAACTTCAATTGGAGCAGAATTTGAAAGGTACCTAATACTGTTTAGTAGTGTTTCCCAATCACCATCACTGAACTGATGACCACCAACCTCTATTAGATGAACTAAAGCACCAAGGGCAATCGAAACAACAGTTTGGTCTGGTTTCTTGGCACACTCAAGCAGCAAGCCTAGAAGAGGTGGTAGCATAAATGATACCTCCTGCAAAACCAAAATGCAATGAAGACCAACCAAACAAGTCTTCAATAGGATTCTTGTTCCATGTGCAGCTTGATTGAAATATATGATGTTTCCAAAACATGAAGAATACATAGTTTTCATGAACTTATGTTTTGAAATATGCAAAGGATGTCTCTAAAACAACTAATAATAAGATTATAAGAAAACATAATATATTACCTTGTAGAAAGTATTGAAAAGATTGCAAATTAATTGTAGTGAATGAATGCTAGTATCACGAAGCCAGTCCTCTCCAGAAGAAAGACCATCCCTTCCAGCATGCCTTACATGATCAAATATTGGAAAGAGTACACGATGGAAAATATTCTCCCAAAAAGGAGAGGAGAATTTGTGCCCTCTCTCGTTCAGCAAATCAAATAACACTTCAAGTGCACAATGCCTCACTTCTGATCTGGGGTCCAAAGTCAAATCAGACAAGCCAGCCAGCATAGGAAACCAGTAATGCTCAGTCACATCAAAATTGGCCTCTGAAGCAGCATCGACTGGTTTAACGGCACCACCAGGAATGAACCCCTGTACAAAGAAAAAATAAATGAAGCAAACAAGACTTCATTTCCAATGTCCATGAGTTGGAGAACAGAACTATAAACACAAAATGGATAATGACAATTCCAACCTCAGCCAAACGATCTTCACATATACGTAGGAGAGCAATAGCCTTCAAACTAATTCGAGGAGTGCATTTGTTATTTGCGAAACCAATAAGACAGTTGACACAGTCCATGAAGCAATCGCCAACAACTTGATCAAAGTGTTCCAAGATAACTGCCAAACATATCCATTTAATTCATAACATATGCAAGCAATAAAAACTCAATATAGTTAAGATATAAGGTGTGAAAGGCAATTTTTGTGCCAGCTGCATAAATTCCAAGTTACCTTGTTCTACATTTTCAAAAGCACTTTCAACGATTGATTCATCATCGTCATCAGCAGCAGCAGTGAAAATCATGAACACACAACGCCAACCTGACTTGATGCTACCAACTTTTGACTTGATCAACTACATTCATCCAGTAAAATTTTCACTTAAAAGTTATGGCATTATTCCATAGAAAAGCTCAGATCACTATGTAACACTGAAGCATCAAAATGCATGAACAAAGGCATACCTGAACGATGCAATCAACAATTAGACCACGGATTTTTTTGTTGTTGCTATTCCTCATTAAAATGACAAAAGGCTTTAGTATGTCGTTCTGAAATGTGAAGTTGTTCAACTCTGCACGTTCCAGGTACTTCATACCAAGCTGCCTCAGCGAATCAATAGCATACATAGCCACTTCCTCCTCGTGGTGGCTCCCAGCAGCAATAAAATGCTGAGCCAACACAGACCATATTCTGGCCCACACCTACAATTACATGTATAAATGGTAACTTACTAACCGCTATGAAAACCTGTATGTTTAGACAGACATAATTGTCTCTTCAATTTGATAAACTAGAAGAAAGCAGTGTGACATAAATGTAAGAGAGTTGCTAAAAGAACAATTAAGTAGCACAGTTTAAACCACGAGAACCGGAGCATACCAGACGTATACGAGCCATGTTATAGTAGCTTATTTCAACAAGCTTTTGCAAACTAAAGACACGCGCCGGAGTTTGTTTCAGTTCTTCAGCAGACACACCACAAAGGGCAGTGAAGAATTCAACAATGGAATCACTTGGAAGTTTTACACTATTTACAAATATTTGTTCGGCGGGCTTTCCAGCCAACTCTTTCAGTGATTGAACGACCGCATCCCTTGATATTTGATTCGATCCCAGCATAACAGTTGCAGAAATTGAAGGGCTTGAAGTGATATACTCGAGCCTTGATACACATTCCAAAACAGCATTCCAAGTATCTTGCAAAGCATCCATATCTGTGTCTGCTAAAGCAAGAAGAGTCCGCATTGCCTCAACATTTTTACTACGCATTTCCTTAGGAGCATGCAAAAACGTAAATCTGCAAAAGGTTAAAAAGAAAAAGAATGACATCACATTCATGTATAAGAATGAAAATAAATGCAATTATGCTATAATGGGAAGTTTAGAAGATTTAGTCTACCTCACTAAGGAAGTTAAGAAAGCATAGCGCATGGTGTCCATCCCAAGAACACGAGTTAGATGAATGCCAGCTCTAAACCCTTCCATGCATGATACAACCCTCGGCTTGTTGTCACCCTCCTCCATGGTCACAGAAAATGTGGCAAGCAAAGGCCATCCAACAGCTTCAAGCATTGGTCGAACAAGCTCAACCTGCCGAGCAACATGGAAAACACCTTTTTTCTGTCCCTGGTTCTTGAAAAGTGCCTGAGTCTGTTTGATGATCTTCTCATTTTCTGCTTTAGTATCACTTGCAGACTTCAGTCTTGGAAGAGCTAAATTGAGAATATTCACAAGACGGCCACTTTCTTCTGTTTCATGCCTCGATTTAGAGGTTTTTGATGCATCATGGAGGTCATCTTTCATCTTTATCTCATCCTTGACAATGGAATCATAAATTTCCTCCAAGAGCTCCTTTGGGGCACATTCGTCCTCATCACTCACAGTGTTCATACGAACAAAATCTGATTTTGACATCTTAGGCCACACCATTGGATTGTGTGCATCGGTATTCAACATTATGACAGCATAAGCAAGAACGTAAGCAGTGTCTGCCTTTTTGAAAAGTCCAGGGTTATCAGCACAGTACCTGCAAATCGTCACTGAGTATTTCAGAACAATGTGGCAGAAATATTGAGAGAAAAATCATACTCAAGTTCTATATATCCAAACATACCGTTCAGCAAACTTTTCCATTATGCGATCAATCTTCTGTGCCTCGCCAGGAAGGCGAAATCCTTTAAGGAATTCACGGATCGCAGCATCAAACTTCAACCCAGAAAACTTCATGGAATCAACATATGCATGCATCACAGCAAGGGGAAACTCCTCATGTTGTCCCAAATATTCACCAATCATAACCTACATAAAGCTCATTAAATCCAAATATCAGCCACACCTTTCTCACCAAGAACCTTAAATAATCTTTGGCATGTTACTGCAACAAGCTAAATAAATCCTGCACTTACCTTATCCAAACTGGGAGTACTCTTCAGAAACTGAGCTACAGATGATGCATTATTTTCAATCAATTTGTTTGACAATAAATACTCAATCCCCTTTGCCGGCTTACGGTTAAACTACAAAAGATGGGGGCTCAATTACGAACAGGATATTTAGGTGAAAACATGATGAGATAAGCTGCAGACAGGTGTAAAAAAAAGTGCACGCCTCACACCTCTGAGACTGCAGCCTCCATTGTTGACTTATGAGCTTTAGCTCTCTCAAACTGATTGCGACCATCATCTTGGCTCTTTGTCTCGTCAGTTGACAAGCTCTTCGAACCATCCTCTTCATGAGAATCAACAATGCTCCCCTGCTTTGACGAGTCCCTTCGACGTTGCTCCCAATCAGCCAATGACTTCAAAATGCTCACCAAGCACTGCAATTCGGTATTTCAGATAATGTTAGAATCACAAGATAGTATTTAAAAAGATGCAAGGGACCAGATCATAACCTGAAGAGATGAGCCCTTAACAGAAACTGTTTGAGATGAAGCAATGGAGTTAGCATCAGTATTCTGAGATCCTTGGGCAATCCTTGAGAGAGCGCTAACCTAATAGGAGATGCATAATCATTCAAATACGTCAAAAGCTGAAAGACATTAGAAGACAAGGTTTACAAACTATGTTAAAGAAAATATGCTCACCGTGCGTTCAAAAAGGTTTGGTCCCTCAAGATCACAATCATAATTTACAAACACATCAGCAAGCATTTGAGGATCTTTGCAAACTTTCTCCAACATCCTGATTGAAAATGATTCAAATAATATCAAAGATGGATATTCCAATGTACACTAAGCTGACAAAAGTAAAGAAAAGGTGTATGTATTTGTGAAAAAGGCCAATTACCTAAGAACACTGGCCTTTTGGTTGAGGGGGCTGTCAGAGCTATCTAGAGACCTTAAAACGATCAGAGGAAAGAAGACACCAATTTCCCCCTGCACAAATATTTGTAAAAAAGAAAAATGTGACAACCCCAAAACAAATACTCCCTCTGTCCCCAATTACTTGTCATCCTACACTCCTTCAGTTTTCCCCATTTACTTGTCATCCTCGCATCCCAATACACTTTTTTGTCTTCCCAATACATCTCTATCTCTCTCCTTCTCTTTTTCTGTGCATCTACCTTTTTCACTTCTCCTTAATCTCTGTGTCCAAGTCTAAAACGACATGTAATTGGCGACGGAGGGAGTACAATATAACAAACAATCATCACATAAAGAAAATTTACCTTCAGACTCTCCCTAAAACGGAGCAATAGAACTGAAAATATCCCACAAGCATACTGTGAAACAAGAAACATAGTTTACATGACATGTTGGCCATTTATTATTTATTAATGATAACGAATCTGTAAGCACTATTGTGCCACAAATTATGCTTCAGAAAGATGGAAAATCAAGAACAGATTTTGACCTGAAAAACAACTGGAGATGAAGAAACGGATGCCCACAGGAGAGCATATGAAAGATATGCTTTAACTGAATCAATGAAGTGGAAATTTTTGGTAAACGCGTCGCTGACTCCTTCAAGCAATCCCTGGAGGCAAGTGCTAATGTAACATCAAAATAATCAACAGGATCATATACTAGGAACGTCCATGGATATAAACTAACCTGCAACAGTTCAAGTGACAGCAGCCTTGTCTTTGTAGCGACCTCGTCACTTTCTTCTTTCATACTCATCTAAAAGGATGACAAAAGGGAGGATAAGGATGCAATAGTAACTTCTAATTAGCTATCATCAACAACATTGACTAAGCTACAATAAGTGCCAACCTTGCAAAGAGTCCGAAAGAGCAATAATGCATCACGCTGTATTATGTTCACAGTGTTGAGGTCGATTCCACTGGAGTGAAGGGATCAAATGTAGTTAGTTAATGTAATCTCACGGGCATGCCACTTGACATAATAAGCAACACTATAGATATACTAATCAAATCAAGCTTTACAAACCCTGAAACTTTCTTGCCATCCTCAAGCTCAACAGCCTTGTCTAGAACAGCTTCCAGTCCCTGTAAAACAAATCTTGTGTTATAGAACCTAAAAAAGAAAATGCAAAACATGAAATATGTGGATAGTCCTAAAACTGAAGTTAAAGAAATATGCAATCCAGGTTCAAGACCTTAATATCAGCTCCTCCAGCAAGATTCTGAAGCTCTTCAACAGATGTTGGAGATACTTCTGAAGGCCGGTTCATGGACAATGCATCTCCCAGAGTAACTTTTTCGTCAGTTTGGTTATCAGAAGATATTTCTCCATTTTCAGATTCCTTTGTGCTAGATGAATGTGTATCTTTAACTGCCGAGCTTGCAGGTGATATTGAAACCTGGAACCCAGAAAAAGCAAAGCAAGGCTCAAGAAAACAATCGAATAAGCCAGTTTCCTTCTTCATAAGATAAGCACTGAGAAAATTTTCACCTGCTCAGATTCCATTCTCCTGAATACAATGCTGATCATCTGGGTTAACATGGCCTTTGAGGTAGCCTGGTTCACAGGACTCTTGCTATGGAAATATAGATAGATAAATAAACAAATTATTGCTCAGGTTTCAGAGGACAAGGCACAACAAATGATAAGGTGATATATGATAACAAATACCTATTGAGGGCAATGTTATAGCATACTCTGATCACTCCAAGCAATGGTTCCCCGTGCACTGCATTTCACAAAATAGCATCAAGCATAAAATATGTGTTACAGCTCCCATGTAGAGCAATTTCTATTTGCAGAGTCTAGCTAAATGTGGAACTACTTACACCCCACTGACTCTGCACTGGTACAAATATAGTGGGGCACTATTTCTCACATGATTTTAAAAGATACTTCCAGACACAAGGTGTGACAAACATATGTGCAAATTCAGATAAGCATTTTTTTTTGCAGCATTTTGTGTGCGAGCTTGCAAGAGGTAATCTTATATCATATCAGATCAGTAAAACTAAGAATGCACCATCATTAACAAATTAAGGGTATGGCCTTTGCAACGAGCATGATGTCAGTTCAAACTTGCCTACTAAACAGAATGATCCCTCTGATCCCAAATGTATATTGTTTTAGCTTCCTCAATTTTTTGCTAAATGTATGTCACCCAAGAATATCTAACCATCTTTTCACCTTTTTTCCATCCTTATCCTAGGTAAATAAATGTTATTATTCACAGATAATGATATCTCTTTCCAAGTGTCGGGGAACAAGGACATTTGATTTACTTTCTTAATCCTTGTGCAAAATTCCAAAACGAGTTACATTGGGATTGAAGGGGGTATTAAGAAAGTAAAAAATAAGCATATAAAGGTCACCTCTAAACCTATTTGAAGCAACGGCATTGAGAAGCACTTTCAAGACTTGGAGAACAGTGCTGCAACACAATGATGATAGTCATGTTATTACTTTCGCATAAGTGTGATGTGACGTTATCTCAATTTGATGTGGCACGTACCTGTCCGGGGAGGTATTATCGACACAACCACAGACAATGTTCAGGATGTTTGTAAATAAAGGGGAATTTTTACCACCTTCTAAACCAGGATCACCTTCTAAATGGTCGTAAGCAATAAGTTTCTGGGAAATAGAAATTCAACAGCACAGTCAGAATATTATCCAAGAAGTATCAATACAATACGCGATTTGCCAAACGAAAGGTTAACAGGATGGCAACAGTGTATAGGTGGTAAAATCATATTGAAAGAATGATCCTTTGTCCAAAATTTGATGAACTGGAAAATTTGTGTCAACTAAAGAAATGAAACTGCCTGATTTACAACAGCCATAATAGCCACCCCCTTGAATTCATATTTCGTACTCCTAGTAATATAGTACTGAGCAAGCTAGTGCATACACAGTATAGATGGAACCATGGGATCAACTACAAACATTTGGATATGAAGAAAACTGGGCGTACAACATATACATACTCCACAACAACAGCACAAGGACTCACATTATGTATGTGAGCCAAAGCAAAACAAACTGCCATATAAGCAAAACCATCAACAAAAGGACATTAAATAAATAAATAATTTAAAAAGAATATGTTTGTATAGCACAATTATGGTATACTTATACATAGCATGGTATCATGTCAAAACTTGCTAATGTAAATTTGTACTAATGCATCAATTTGCCATTTGGACAACAAAATGGCCATGCATGATGATAATTTTACTCTCCTAGTTCTATGTTCATATCATCTCACACTACAACTGTATGTGTTAAATGGCAATTACAAGCCTTGTAGACTAGTTGAACTGTATACAGCTTGCATCCACCACTACCCCAAACGATCAAATGTCAGGGGCCAAGCTTTGCACCTAGAAAAATGAGGACTGGCCGAAGTCAGCATGCACCCTAGACAAGGAAATGATGTCCTGTCCTGCTAATGACCTAAGCGTTTCAAGCTACTTTAGTGAACGATACCACCCACGGCACCACGTTTGGGAGCGTCAACGACGCTAAAACACAATGCAACACGCATTCAGCTTCGCCAAAGCATCGAACAGGCAGCCGAACAAGCAAGGATCATGAGGAAGAGGGGCGATTGATTACGTGGAGACAGTCGAGCGCGGGCTCCACGAGCTTGACGTGCTTGGTCTCGAAGGCGAGGCGGAGTGGCTGCAGCACCAGCTCGGCCTGTGGCCCTTCGAGCACGCGCCCCGCCGACGCCAGCGCTTCCGTGATGCCCGCAGCAGCAGGCGCGCCCTCCGATTCCTTCTGCGCCCCCTTGATGCCATCTGCAACGCCACGCAGCAGAGAAACCGCACAGCTTCCTTGTCAGAGGCAGCAAGATCCCAATGCGCGAGCAGGAGAAAGGAATACGAGCACACGCACCGAGGTAGGACTGGATGGATTGCTGGAGCGCGGCGAACTTGCCGCGGTTGGCGGCGCACTCCTTAAGCATGGCCTCGAGGGCCCGCGTGACGAACCCGCCCGCGGCGCCCGCCATGGCCGCGGATCTCACGAGCTCCTCCGGCCGCGGGGATGGGGAGGAGGAGGAGCGGAGTGGTTAGATCCGAGGAGGGGGAGTGCGCATGGGGTGGGCGCGAGATCTAGAGCGGGCGCGAGATCTGATGGAGCCTCCGCTGCGCTGCTGCTGTCCTCGCCGGATCGGACCTGTTTGTCTCGCGCGCACACGAGCTGGTTCGCTTTTCAGGCTTCCGCCAGTCCGATCGCGAGGACCATTTGCCTATTTCCTTCCCGCGGCATATACTTGCCGTGGCACGGCGCTCTGCCACCGTATGCTTCAAACTATTGTTCATGCTCCTACACTGTATTTGGGTAAAATATTGATGGAGTAAATGACTTGATAATGGAGGTACATATGAAAGATTATTTGTGTTAGAGTTGCTCTAATTTTAATCAGATAGGATTTATTGAATCTAACTCAATTTCATTGGTCATTGCATTTATCATTTGTTTGTATCTATAGTTGTGTTAGTTTAAATTTTAGTATAATTGTGTTAAGCCCGTTTGATCAACTCAAACTTTGATCATTCAAGTCTCAAGACCACATATTAGTATGTCAATTAAGGTCAACAACCAATTGAGATGCCACTATGTCTGTTTTATTTGAAAACACAGCCTTGTTCATTAGCAACATATAAAATCATCATGTATGCATCTTCACCTTCTTGTATCATACTATAGTCATAATGCAATTTACTGCTATGTGTGTATTAGACAAACACTGTTATTTGGCACATGCTTTCAATAGACATATGTAAAAAATGTTGTTGAGTTGATTACTGCTAATAAGCTAGAAGCCCCCGATGTGAACATGTACCAGGAGCATCCAAAACTCAAAGCGAAGGAACTTACATTTTGAGGTGGCTACTATCTATTATGGTTGACATCTTAAAAATGATGAACTACAAGAGAGCCATTGCTCAAAATGTATAATGGCATTTTCTTTCTTGAACAAGAATAAACACGGTAGCCCAAAGCTCTACCGGCATGTATATGTTTTTTTTCGTTCTCTTTTTTATATAACACATGGTAGCTGTGTTCCTTCCTTTCACTTTTCACATGACGATAATTTAGAGAAAATCAGTACATATCTTGCATCAAATAAGCTGATGTGAAATAGGGTAAAGAAATCCCGGCTCCAAAAGTCAACTAGTCAAGCTGCCATGCGTGGGAGAGAGCGAAAGAACACTAAAAAAAAAAAGCCAGTCAACTTCGTTATAGCCTGGCTTGTTCTCCTAACCAGAGGTTTCACACACCGAGACAACGGATTTTCATGTCGACCCGTTCTCCTAACCAAATGGTTCTCTCGTTTGCGCTCGCTGCGACGGCGAATGCGATGACGGGTAATGGTTCCCATTTTCCAGCACGACGCGGCGAGGTACGAGAACGTGCGACATGCCCTCCACTCTTGTCTCGTTCGGTTCTTCATGCCACGCAGCAGCGGTCAGGCTCGGCGAAAACGTAGCATGGCACATTATGGTGTCGGCTTTTCTTCTCGTCCTCAGCTATGCCCTTTTCAGTCCCACTATTTCCAAAGGTCATCTGCACCAGCCACTCATTTCCAATTTCAAAAGCAATACAGAGCTTCGGTGAATGTCATAATCCAATTACAGCGGGAAATAATATGAATAAACTAGCAGAGATGCCGAAAATAAAGCTACGAAAGCACCAATGACAGAAGCCTGGAGCAAATCAGCTAAGCATTGTGAGCCAAGGCATTTCTCGTGCACAAATAGCTGACACGATCTGTTTTCCTCCCACCACAAAATCACTGCGACGGAAAATTTCACGTATCATCCTTTTATTTCTTCTGAGTACAAATATGCACGTATCACCTGTAATAAGCGAGACTGAGATTGACAAGATTTTATAAAGAACTATTATACCACCGAATATTATACACCAACATTGGAGCAAATGAATAATTTCGTAACTATGATAATCATTCTATCTATTGTTGAATTCTGTTTCTCCGTTTTCTTCGGGAGCGGGCAAATGGATCAACCCATGTTCTATCTTCCCTCGCAGCCCGGTCCCAACGCTTCTGGAAATCTTGAAGCTCTGACCGTGATTTTCTCCGGACCTATTAGGACAAAACCAAAATTACAGCAAACTGACAAAGCTATATGATGGATTAACCATGTGAAAATTAAGATAGCAATTACTGTATAATTCGGATAACTACATGTAGTTCGTATTTTTAACTGCAAGGCAATACAGAAAGTGGAGGCTTTTTAATCAGGTTTCAGCTCTGATCAGGCTTTTCCCGTGAGTACAGAAGACAGAAAATGGTGAGCCAGATTTGTCATCGGTTAGCTCACCTTTGTTCGCATGTCCAGGCCTGCTGCCCTCACCTGGTTAAATTTAATAACACGCATTATGGAGAGGCCACATAAGGAAATACATCAACATATGCATCAGATTTTCTTTGGGGTGTCAGGAACGCAGAACATACTCTTGTTTTTTGCACCTGAGAAGTTTTCTGAAGAAGGGGATGGGTGTTTTTGCCATGAGTTCCATCCTTCCAGAATTCAATACAGGACAATCATTAAAATTATTTTGGATACACAACAAATAAATTAATAGTATGGTACAAGATGTCGAGATGCAGATTTTACAACTTTAGATTATCAAAAGACATTTCTATTATAATGTTTAATGCAGCTTCCACTATGCATTCAAAGACACAAGCATAATGGAGCTCGTGCTTCCTTTTCACAAGAAAAGACCAAATCACTGTGTGGTATTCCAGTAAAGTTTGTCAAAGTTGAGCTCAAATTCATTAAAGGGAACAAATGAGTATGCTGAAAAAGCTTACCATGATAGACTTTTTAAAATAGTATGCATGCAGGATTTGTAAGAGATATCAAGGTTACAACTCGCAGCAACAAAGAGATCTTTATACAAACCTTTGTTCTTGTTGAACCTCCTAGTGTCTGTACTCCTCGATGAACTATAAATTCACTATCAACTACTCCAATGTTTTTTGTCCTATCACCCTAGAAACAAGAAAAACCTCAATCCATTTAGAGTCATTAGAAAAGATAATATATTTGCTTGGACAGTGAGGTACAGCTACTGAGGTCGCAATATTACTAAGGGTGCTAGATGATTAATAATATCAATAATTTAAATGCTCCATTTCTTGAAGCCTATTAGCCTCAAGTAAAAACACTGCTTTGAATTATTGATTACAGAGAAGTGTCTGGATCGGCTACATCAAGAGTATTATACAGTTTTCTTGGGAAACGCTATCGTATAATTTATAGTTTCCATTATCTTTATTAGTTTATGGCAATAAATAAATTTTTGAATCGGAGAAAAGTCGAATGAATAACCTCAACCTATATTTAATAATGGAGGGTGTACACAGTAACTAAATTATTTTTTTATATATAATTTCTGCTTAAGATGAATATAAACCCTAATGCATGCGACAGTTATTCATATGACACTTTCAACAAACCTGAGCACAATACCCAAACTTGTAATCAATGCCCCATCCGTGGATAAGATCGTTCTGCATAAATGCAACTTGAATATATCAATCCACAAAAATTATTTTGGTAAAATATACAGCAACAAAGCAAATATAAAAGAAACATATCAAGCAAAGCAATTTTCTTTATGAACGCAAATACACAAATTCATTATATATCAATGTTATGATATTCTTTTAGCAACCATCATTTTATTTAACTATGAACCATGAATTGATAGAGTCATTCAACTTTCTGTGTTCCTGACAAAAGCAGAAGTGACAATGCGTGGAGTGTGTGAAAGACACTGTATATTAAAGAGCCATTGAATCAGAACATGAATCTGACCGATTGAAGTGCACAAGTAGTTAGGCAAAAAATGTCACCTAAATGTTGTACTCAGCTAGTTCTTCTACCATGTGTAAGCATTTAACTATTAACTGCTTCTGTCTACCATAGAGATTTAGAAGGAAACATAATATAGGGGTTTTAACTGATTTATTGATAAGAATGATCCACCAGGGGAAGAGGGGGGGGGGGGGGGGTATCATCTTGTATGACTTCAATTCATGTTACCAGCCATGTGTGACTGTAAGTACCCATGGACATCTTAGACTACGTTATTTTGTATAACATATGGGCACAAATCATAGACAGACAAATAAAAATAGTCTATTTTCTTTATAATGGTATAAGCCAAAATGGAAACATGGTTGAGAATGATCTGAAGTCTACCTGGATAAGATGCCACAAACATTGCCAAGCAGCTTTTGAGAAAACTGGTGCCATGCCTTCAACCCATCTATATATCAAACTATTATGTCAGGAACAGCTCTCAATCATATTTGGTGCAAGTGTACTCTGGTTACTTACTAAGTAGTAAGGTAATATTAGTGTAACCAGATACAGTGCTAAAACACATAATTATTTATCATAGCCGTAATAGCACAAGAAAGGTGTGGTGAAAGAAAATGTACCCAGAACAAGGTGGCCCTTCTTTTGAGCATGCTTTGTTAGCCCGAGTAACTCGTCTGTCAAAACACACGTGTATAGTTAGATATAGTTAAGCAGTAACTACCGAGTTTCCAAAAATAAAAGTTGCACTGCATGAAACTTACCTGTGAAAAGTAACGTTTTTTCTACGTACAGTTATACGGTGATGAACTTCAGACAGTTTAGAGTCGAGACCTGGTTGTGATATCTCCAGTCCTTCTGATTTAACTATATTTAAGTATCTGAGAAGAACCAATGCATAAGCCAAACTGGTGCAGATAATGACACTCCACAGATTTCTATGTTTTTTGGGAAAAACATAGATTTCTACTTGATGGAACAAGTATTTTAGTTGCATTAATTTAATAAAAAGAAATATCATTTGCTGCTAGAACAACCATTGAGTGAAAATAGCTAAAATAGTGTCAGTTTGTACTGGTAGCTTCCTTTATCATAATTAAAAAGTCCAATAAACTGGACCCTGGAAATTCCATGTTTCTGTACATCTTTATTTGGTTCATTCAGTTTTTACTGCTAGGCAATGAAACGATAAAAAACATCAGGGTGCTGTCATGAAACATATGATACCTTCTTGGGTTAAAATTATCTACTTCCAGATCTTCATCCCAAAGAAAGATATACTGATATACGGATACAACAGCGGGATGGAGGAACCTCTTTGCAAACCACCTAAAATGCAAATACCTTGTCATCTTATATGAAGTTAAATGATACCAGATCAGAATTGCAGGGTGAAATAATGTTCCTCTCTTTGTTGCCACAAAGAGACAAATCATTTCTGATTTTCAATATGAAGCAAAGATGGAACATCATACCATTTTGTCTGGTTAGATGCTGCAATGTGTATAACACTTTTGCTCCACGGTAGATCATGCCACCCATTGACATTCCCATCATAGTGGAACAATATAGCTGTAAAATTTTCTGGAAGAAACTGAACTCTCAAGAGTTACATGACGATATTTATTTGCAAATTCGTTCTTACATAAGTGGTACATGAAGTACCTTTTTCATAATAGCATCCACAGTTTTTTTCTGATTTATACCGGCGGCAATGGCAATCAAACACCGGTTGTTCTTGTTAGACCTCTGCTGAAACAAAATCATGCGAGCACCAAATGCTTGAACAATATTTTGCATGGGAAGGAAGAAATAGCTAAATGCTGAGTTTGAAAGCTGAAACCAACAGATTTTGTACTGGGATGAGTGCGCTTAAGATGAGCATACTCACTGACCTGTGACTGAGCTTTTCCTGTCAGCCACAATGGCTTCAACTCCATGTCGGAATATGGTTCCAAAATACCATGAGGCAAATAACCAATCCTGTTATCAGCTTCTTTAGACACCTTGACAGCTGCTCTATCAGACACCTAATGTGCACATTGGAGACTCTACACATCTTAGCAATGAATGAAGATCTACCACATTTCCAACTTTTGATTGAAATAATGTGTACGCTTACCGTCACTGTCTCAAATGGTCGAGATTTTGCTTCCAACTGCAAAATTTCACAACCAATCAGATTCATATTTCAGGTCAACATTCGTTCAGGACCTATGCTATAACCAGCGACATCGAGTGTTACCATTGTCTGCCTATGTTGAAAGTTTGCCATGTTGTACACCAGGAATACGATGATCACACACAGGACCAGCAGATGCAACCGCAGTTTCATCTTAGGCCAGTGATCACCCCCCTTACCATTCTGTGGATTCAGTTAGGAGGTATTAAGTAGCAGTAATTGAGCTAGCCTTGGGAGGGCTCAGAAAACATAGATGACAATATAAGCAATAAAGAAAAAAATAACACCCACCAACTGACCTTATCTCTCAAGGCACTACTTTCTTTATGAGCATCTGGGAATGGATGGATTGTCTTCTTATGCCGTCAATAAGCAATGCAACTATTTGTCACCCCCTGCAAGCACGACATCATCAAAAATAGCAAAAAGTCCATGATATTTTAACGAGAAAGGATCGAGCTGCACGTTCTTTTCCAGGGCGGTCTCTTAAAAAATATATAGTGTTCAAATTCCTTGCGTGTTCCTGTGAGTCTCGGGGGTACAAGACAAAACAAAGGAGAAAAAAAATCCTCATATAGATAAAGGATAAAAATTACACTCCAGAGCATCTCTCTCTGGACTGCGGGTGAAATGGGAAACGAACGGGTAAAAGGGGGAGAATCTCTAATGTGTGCGTCACGCGTGATTCTCTGATGCAATTCGCTTTTGGTATTCACAGTACAGTAGATCAGAGGCTACGAGGTGCGGGATACACAGATAGATTCCTAGGGCCTGTGGGCGCAGCTCGCGAGCCCACCCGCGACAGCGACGGCGTGCCCCGGAGATTGTCCCCCAATCGAAGGTATGAGCATATGAAGGCGGCGCGATCATAACGTAACGCCCAGCCGACCGAGAAGGAAAGAGAATTTACCAAGGCAGCCGGAGGCGAGACCGACGCAGGGAGGTGGAGGCTCAGCTCGCCGGAGGAGACAGGCGAGGCCGCCGCGGGCAGGTGGAGGCTGAGCTCGCGACGAGCAGTGGAGGATATGCGTCCCTCGCCACGCCCCACGCCGCGTGCGCAAGCGAGCGTCTTGGCAGCGAGGGCACCACCGACCCGGTGCTGCTGCAGACCTGCAGCTGCCGGTGCTGTGTGGTGGGGATGGTTAATGAGAGGTCTCTCGGCGGCAGCGAAATTGGGAAAGGTGGGTGGGAAGTTTGGGCGGAGGCGCGGCCGCGAGAGCCCGAGAGGAACAGCTCGACAGCGACGGTCGGGTCAGAGGAAGGAGGACGGGTGGCGCCTCGTTCAGACTGCCTCGTCAGTCGCAGCGGCCCCCACCACACGGCGCGGCGAGTAGAGTGGGAACGGGACCGGAGCGTGATGCGATGCGATGCGAGCGAGCGCGCAGGCGCAGCCGCCGTTTCGGCGGGTGCCCATGACCAGGTTTTCCGCTGGGTTCGTTGGCTCCATCTCGATTCCCTTTCCCGACGTGAATGCGGCCCACGCCGCGCGTGCGTGACGACGCACGTCAGGCGGCCCACGGGCGGATGGATGCCAAGAACGAAAGTGACGCATGGTAAGCGCCAGCACCGGCACTTCTTGCTGGCTGATGATGGCACATTGGCACTACCAAGAAAATTATGAAAGTGACGCGCGGCAAGCGCGACCTCTGACCAAAGCATCCGCGCTCCTCCGAGTGGCAAGCGGCAACACTTGCTCAGAGACATGTTGATTCAGTTCTATAAGTCCATATAATATAACCGACCAGGAGACTAACCATTACACACAGTCATGTACAGCCTAACTCGGACAATCTCTACAGGAAAAATGAGGGTTCCTCTCTAACCATCCTTAGTCCTCACAACACATACCAAAAAACAGCTAATCCTCCCTGTTACATCGTTCAGATATCTGACCTAGCTTCTTTGCCAGGTACAACAGCGAAAGGAACTAGCCTGTGATAAGGTTAAGCTGTATGTACACAGTTTTAACCGCTCACGGCGTTGATCTGGCGTCAGGGTCCCCGCCGGATCCTCGTCCTTCTGGGGCTATCTTCCTGCGCCGGTGCACTCCTCTTCAAAGATCCCCCGCTCTTCCGAGGCCGACCGACCCCTCTCTTCTTGACCGGCTCACTTTTGGGGACACTCCTCAAATTAGCTGCTGGAGGCTTATCACTACTAGAGGAGTCCTTGCCCTCACCCTGCCTGGCACTGGCAATTCCCTTGCCCTCACCCTGCCTAGCACTGGCAGTAGCATCCCTTAAAGGAACCTTGTTTCCCTTAGCATCATCAGGGCCATGGCGTCCAGGCTGCGCCACTTGAGCATTTTTCTTCAGTATTGGGGCTTTAACTGTCTCAGTGTCAATGTTTGCACTCGGATCCAATATTTTGCATGCAAGGTCACGAAGCTCAATCGCAGCCATGTGCTCGAGTGTAGCCTTTGGGTAGAAGGCAATAACATTATTCACAAAAAGGAGCATGTCTCTCAGGAGCTCCTTAGTTGACGAGATTGTGCCATTCTTGATCTTAGAGTGAAGGATTCGAAAGTCCATATGCCGGCGAATCATCTTCTTATATGTCACTCTTTTCCTCTGCAGATCAAAAGGTGATGAGTAAGATAACAATTCAGATCATGCTGTTGGAATGATGTTAAGCAAGATAATCACAATAGCTCTAGAGTTTAAATATTCTCTGTATCACAAGTACATAAACAAAATATACAAAACAGTGCACACTTTTACCCAATTCAAACACAGTAACCGCAGTCAGGTAATTCGAAAAGACCTTCATTTTCTAAGCCTTAGAAACATCTAGGTTGATAACCACCTAGCAGGAAGAAAATTTGCAGGAATTGTTTAAATCAAAATTTCAAACTACAGTATTAACACCCCATGAAGTATTCCATTTCATATTTCAAAAAACCATTTCTTTCTAGCATGGATCTTTCCAAAACAGTATTGATTGGAGGCAGGGTATTTGGATAATTTCCTCTTGTAACCTACACAATTTCAGACCCCCCCCCCCCCCCCCCCCAAAAAAAAAAAACACGTGCATAAAAAAAATCATCGAGCAATTTCCAATGTAAAAAATGTGTCCGACATTAATTGCTGGAGGAAGTATATACTGAAAATTTAAACCATCAACTGAAGCACTTAAAATACAAAGGTGACTAAACTCATTAGATCCGTCATACCTGAACATCGACTTGTCGTTGCAACATCAAACAGTCACCTTGAGTGGATATAAACTTCACAATAGCTGTCAAGTTTGCTTTCTCTCTCTCAACCATAGAAACACCAGATTCTACTTTTGGAGTCTTCAAGTTGGTCATCACACCAGGTTCTAGGTTCGGGGTCTTCAAGCCATCCTTCATCACACCAGATTCTAGTTTTGGAGCCTTCAAGCCGTCCTTCACACCAGACTCTAATTTTGGAGTCTTCAAGCCATTCTTCATCACACCAGATTCTGCTTTTGGAGTTTTCAAACCTTTCTTCATCACACCAGATACTACACAGGGAGTTGTCAAACCCTTCTTCATCACACCAGGTTTTACATTTGGAGTTTTAAAACCATTCTTCATTGCATCAGGTTCTGCGTTTGGAGTTTTTAAACCCTTCTTTGCTGCACCAGGTTCTACATTTGGAGCTTTCAAATTCAGACCCTTCTTCATGCCCTCCTTGCAAACTTCAGAGGAACCATCCCTCTCTATGCAGGCCGCAGATGTAGGCTCACCATCTCTGCTACTAGCATCAACAGTCTGAAGAATCCTTCTAACTCTTCTACCCCTTTGCTTTCTAGAGCCCCAGACCTTTATCTCTACAGCCTTTAAAAATGACTCCTCAGTTGATAGGTTGTTCGTTTGAATCGAATCAGTATCACACCGCTGCATTTGCTGAGCTTTCTGACTGTTGCTTGCTTCCTCAGT
The DNA here is from genome assembly GCA_032690845.1 of Eleusine coracana subsp. coracana. Lineage (NCBI taxonomy): Eukaryota > Viridiplantae > Streptophyta > Magnoliopsida > Poales > Poaceae > Eleusine > Eleusine coracana. The sequence goes on from CM064430.1 coordinate 51,905,226, forward strand.
GAAACTACCCGCAGATGATCTGTCTCTAGACAATTCTTACTTGATGAAGCTACATTTCCAGAGTGTGAACATGATTCAGTATGAGTGGTGCGGCAATCAGAACTGCCGTCACCATGTTTGCTATTGCTGAGACTTTCAATCACAGATTGGAGAGATCTGAAAGATGAAATGAAGATCGTGTGTTGATAAAATCCAAATAATAGGTCAAGTATCATATATTCACTTGTAGTCTTAATTTGTATGCAGGATGGTAGGGTGGACGAAATACATCAATAATTTAATGGAAAATGGAAAAATGTTCATAAAAGATTGAACAAAAATAGGCACTAACCCGATAGAACTGTCAGACTTCTCCAATTCCCTCTTCAATTCAGCGACTCTCTGTTTTCGGAGCTCTTCGAACCAAGCACTGTATGGAAGTAAAGAGAATGAGGATTATAAGAAAAACACAGTAACAGTCCAAAGCTACTTCACAAGAAAGACTATCTCTCCTCAACAACAGCCATCTGAAATTCATTGCAGAGTCCTGCATTTTTCTTTTCAATAATTTATAATTAGATTGCAGATTTTTAAGTGTACCGTGTCATAATCTCTATCCTCATTGCTCCTCCCTCATATTTACCCTATATTGAAGCAAGATCCAGAACACATAACAGTTCCTGAATCAGCTAACTGCTGGAAGGAGCAAAATGGCAACTAAAAAAAATACCTGAAATCGGTACCCCCAAAACAGAATGAAGTGCAAGCATTTCCAATGGTCGAGTGCAGACATGATGAAAGAAAACTACAATTGTTTAGCATGATTAATTCCAAACCAGAAATGTAACATGCTGTGTGTGCCTTATCTTTTCGACCTATTGTGTATGAGTGAAACAGCAGAAAATGTAGTTTCATAGAAGTTTTTACTCTGCTTCCACAAGGTCATAGGCTACATAAGACCTTAAGTTATGACTTCAAAAAATCATCTAGCCCCCATTTCACTAGCATAACGATATACAGTACGCATTCTACACCACTCCCTTCAAATTTGCAAAGTCACATACTGTACAATGTCAACAGGACAACCAGAGTATGAACATCACACAACTATGTGTACACTTACTTGCATGCTGAGTAGCGTGATTGTATCTCTGCGAATTTTGCCTCACAGTCCTGCAAATACAAATATTGTAAGAAAAAAATGATATACAACACTATGATGCACCCAATCAATCTATCATCACTTCCAGGTGTTAAAAGAAACAAAGTTCAATACAATTTAAAAGCTATAACGAACTTGATCCGTAACACTATTTTTTTCTACAATGTACAGGAGCAATGTCCTTCCATTAGGAAGGAAAAAAGTTGCACTAGATTACTATATTTGATTACGTACGTAAGGACAAAGAGCTTAGTTCAAATTAGCAGTAAGCATCTTGTCTTATCCTAACAACAAGGAAAAAAATTCCAGAGGAAGTTTATCAAAGGGCCCACACTGTTAGGCTTAAATTCCCCTACATCTGCATTGTTGGAGAAAGGAAATAATGTAGTAGTACTCCAAAAGGTCGAGGAATTATTTTCTTTCCAAAAATGATTTACGCTAAGAGATCAAACATGTGTCTTGTTGCGTGAATTCGGAAAGTACCAAAGGCGTTTCATCGGTTACCAGAACTACTACGCGTCAAAGTGAGCACAAATAGTAACAATAGTAACTACAAGTCACCCACTCCATTAAAGTCTACATGTTAATCCCCCTACGGGGTTCCCCTTGTTCAGTTCACCATTAAATCGAGGAATGTGCTGCTCTATTGAATTGTAGAGCTGCTTATCACCAAAGCAAACGATCAGCAATTCAGCATTTCTAACATCACAGAGCTAGTGTCTCAATCTCAATCTCTATGGACAGAACAATATCATGACTGAAAGGTGGGGTCACGAAACCCTAGCTCCAATTTTTCGTCGATAAACAGTTATGGTACTTCCGACTGAGGCGGGGCCCCCAAAATGCCATGCCCTAATCCAAACCTAGCCCTATCACGAGCGTGAGCGGCAAAAACACAAGCTAGGGTTGGGTGTGGACCTCAGGCGAGAAGGTGCACGGGGAGCGGGTGCGGAGCTCGTCGGCGACGGCGGCCCACGCGGCGCCCCCGTGGCGAAGCACGGCGCCGCCCAGCACCAGCTCCTCCCACGTACCCCACCCGCCGTGGGCGCCGGCGCCGGCGCCCCCTCCCACCGCCACCACCACCATCGGCTTGACGCCGACGTCACGGGTCGGCTCGGCACGGCACGGGGTTTTCGCGTGCGATCGCGGCGCGTTTCGGGAGACGGGACTGTGGATGGGCGGCCAGTAGGAGCCGGAAAGGGAGGAGAGGTGGGGGGTGGTGTCCGGGTCGTCGCGCTTTCGTGGGCGGTTTCTTGCTTCCTTTCGCTCGCTGTTTTCGGATTTTTTGGATTTCTATTTTGGGCTGCGTCCCGTGGTGCGGTGCTAATCTCGGACTCGGGCGGGAGAGACTGCGTGGGGATGGTGGGCCCCACCCCGCCCCGCGCAACGCTTTTTCTACTACACGTCCGACTTTTCCCGTCGATGACCGCACAGTTTGCATGGGAATCCGGAATGGATGACGATGACAACACTGGCTTATCTTTTCGTCTTCTTTTGGAAGAAACTTTTTTTTTTGCACGGGAAAAAGTTTGGCCGTGTCCAGTCACTCAAATGGAGCGTAAACAATACTGTACCTCAGAGGCAGAGGTGCACTCAGCGGTCAACATGGGAACTTCCAGTACGAGAAATTCTAAACATAATGTTTCACCATTCTCTGTATTTACATGCGGCTTAATCTAAAGAACCATGCTGATCACGTAAGTGATCTGGAATCAAGCACTTAGAAGTTAGAACTACAAATGGTTTCGAGGAACAAAGCAATCGGACAGGCTCCCATGGACGACAAGAGGTGGTGCATTCTTGCATCCTGCTGCTGCATCCTTCATCCTTCTTGCATCCGTCAGAAATGCAGAGGAATCTGCACATCATACCATACTTCATCTTACTCCCACCAATGATCACCAGACGCATCTTTGCTACCAGACAATATGGCTAGGGAGAGTTAAATTTGTCATTAAATTCGACATCACATTCCAAGTTGAGGTGCATTCTTGAGTTCTCAACAAAGGGCCTACCCTCCTTTTAGGGAGCCCCTACATGGAAGCCTTTGTTGCACTACTTAACATGCGAGTTAAGTCTTGAACAACTTCAGACATTGGTGGCCTGAATTCTGGCTCATGCTGCATCAATGTTTCAGTCAATTACAGTCTGTTTTGCTGTAAAGGTCAGGGCAAATTTAGGATGGAATGTTTACCTGAATACAGCGGCTAATAATGTCAGCGAAAAGTGACAATGCCTTTTGAGAACATTGCCCCTGAATGGAAGGATCTACCATCCTTGATATGGCATCAATGTCATAAAGTTGAGAAGTGGCCCATCGCACCAGATGTTGTTCGGCATGTGGACGTGAGCTGCAATTCCATACCATGTGAAAAAATTATTGAATTTGCTACATCAGAAATCATTATCATAAAAAAAATAAGCATCCATGACCATGACAAATGGATTTATGTAATTTACTCAAGATGTCTACCTGTCATAAGGTTTACGCCCTGTAAGAAGTTCCAACATAACAACACCGAAGCTGTAAACATCGCTCCGGTCACTTGTTGATCCAGATTCCTGCACTTCGGGGGCTTCATAATGGAACAAGGTGCGGCCAGATAACTGACACACAAAAAAGTACAAGATTTATGAAGCAATGATACATTCACTTTGATGCAAAAAGGCTAATTATCTAGGATCTACTACATTGAAAAGAATCAAAATATCAAGAAAAGAAAAGCTCAGTACCATTGCTAAAGGTTATAAATGCAAGGAACCAGCATGACAGGACACGTCAACAAGCAATAGGTTAGCCAAGCAAGCTCAGAAGCATCAAGATGCCATAACATATTTTTAGCTATTTTGGGGGGCATCTGTTTCAGTACGTAATATTGCAGCTACCAATTTATATTCAACAAGTAATATTGCAGCTAGCAAATTATATGCTGCCACTACCAGCATTTTTAAAGAGATTGGACAAACATACATGACACATCACTTTAACTTACAAGCATCCTTAAGAGGTCTAATAATCCCAAAATATCTTCATTATTATTTTTGTACCTGAGATACTGATTTTGATGCTAATGCTGCAAGACCGCATTCAGAAACATGCACAACTAAGGTGCTGTTGAGAAGAATAACAGTTGGTTCGAAATTTTGATGTACAATTGGTGGTTGGCAGCCATCGTGAAGATGCCTGAAGAAAAAAGTTCATAGGATTCTCAGATATCATTTTGAATCATGGCATACAAGAAAGGAAAAAAAAAAGATTGAGCAAGTTATTTCTGCTTACTGTAATGCTTTCGCTGCCCCCACAGCAACTTGGAGGCGAGCATTCCATGATAATGGCTTGTTGGAGTCATCTACATAATGGAGTTCATCATGTAGAGTCATCTTGGCACAGTGCTCATAGACAAGTAGTCGCTGCTCATATTCCGCACAGTACCCAACAAGACCAAGTATATTAGGATGCCTCAGTTCAGAAATGGCCACGACCATCTCTAGAAACACATCTACTGGTATTTTTGAGTTAAAAGAATCAATCTTCAAAACTTCCAGTAGCTGCAAACCAAAACAGTATCACCATTTCAGAACTGATAATGACACAATCAACAGCTGTAGAAAAATATTTACCAAATTTTGATGAACCTTTTTTACCTCTCCATCAGGAAGCTCTGCCAGATAAACCTTACCGAACCTGCTATCTCTTATGAAATTATCTTCACTGAAATTATTGGTATATTGTTGCAGGGATCCGATGGAAAAGGACTTAACGGTAGTTGTAAGTTCCACCTTTCCAACTGAAGGTACTCTTCCCCTTCTAGTGCGAACACTCGGATTGGCCATAGCTTTTTCAGCACGCTGTGCAACAGGTTGGCGTGGATTCTGCTCCTCCAAAATATTATCAGCTTTTTCCACATCAATTATGTGTTCTTTTTGCTTCATTGCAACCAGCCCAGGAGCAGCTGCCAGGTTCATGTGCTTGTTAACTTCCATATATTCGAGACTTACAATGGAGTGAAACAACACTTCTGAACATTATTTAATTTCAACTTGTTTACCTGTCATTGATGAACCTAATTTCTTCCCATCCTTTACATCATAAACCCCATTTGAAGATGCTGCAAAACAATATTTAAATGTAAATATGGTAGAAAACATGGGGCCCTGCTATGCCAATATTCCTGTCAAGTTTTTCTGTCTGAAGTTGCAAGGTTGTAATGTATGCTCATTTTCTTAGGTTTAAGTTATTCACCTGCTGTCGGCATATTCAGCTTCTGCTCCTCCTTTGTGTTGGAAGCAAAATTTGATGCTGCTAATTTTTTTAAGGTGTTAAAATTAAGGGGAAAAGATCAGAGAGATGACAGAATATTATATGTCAAAGAGAAGATATTGAAACCTTTGGAAACATTATTCTTGAGTTTTAGTGGTGGCTCCTTGATTTCTGTCACTTCCTTGATTTTAGATTCTCCAAGCTTCTGAGGCACCCTTCCCATGTGGCCCTTTGTATAAACGTCATCCCTTGACTTTCTTTCTTTGTACTTGGATAAACAGTACATTGCCATTAGCCCAATAACTACTGCTGCTGCCACCCCAATAAAAATATATCCGACCAATTTAACTGTAGAAACTTTATTTTTTCCTGATGGTGAAGCTGGATTACTTCCTCCTGGACTATTAGAAGAATGTGCAGGTTCTTTTGAGGGGACATGCTCCGTTGAAGGTGATGGCAATGGTGTTGGTGCTGCAGAAGGCTGTGGGGATGGGGCTACACTGGTATTAAATGGGTTCCCGTCCTTTCTGTGTTGAAAAAAAAAATCATATGAGCATGTGCATCTCCAAATAGAGAGAAAATCAATAGCTCAAGCAAGGAGGAATTTTAAGTCTCTTACTTAAAGCCCGGCAAGTTCAGTAACTTCACAGGCACAGGACCAGAGAAAAGATTGTTTTCTATGTTCCTGTCAATTAAAACAGTAAAGGACAATTCAGTTGCTGTTCAAGAAAAGAAATAAATATAAATCAATATTCGAGAGGGCATACAAATCTTGGAGAGGAAGATCCTGCAACATATCAAGGAACCCGGATATTTGATTGTTCTGAATATGCCTGGAATAATAGTAGGAAATTAGGTAATTTGACAGCTGTGATGAAAATAATATCCTAGAAGATAGTGCAATAGGCTTCAGTACTCACAGGCTAGTCAATGCTTTTAAATTTCCCATCGATGATGGCAACGGTCCAGTCAAGTTGTTAGAAGAAAAATCTCTATTCAAGAAGTTGATTGTAATTGATAAGTAACTTCAAATTATAGGCTGTTACTAGTATAGAGTACAATCAAAGGTAACTCAAAGTGATCTTACAAATTTGCAACTGTAGTGAGTCCTGCAAATACATCTGGTATCGCACCAACCAAGTGATTGTTGTTGAGCGACCTACAAATGCAAGAACACAAAGAGTTTGAAAATTATGATGGAGGTCCTAATTTTCTGAAGGCCTGTGAATGTCTATCAGGGATAATATACTTACATGCTCGTCAAAAGTGTAAGTGCTGATAATGTACTTGGGATGATACCACTCAGCTGGTTAGCCGAAAGGAAACTGTAAGTGACATAAAGAATTAGTTGGAAAAAAAATAAGCATGAATGCTTTGTTGAACCAGCAACAGAATGTTCAAACAGACATACAGTTTCTGCATTGTGGCTGGTAGACCATCTGGTATGGTGCCACCAATATTGTTGTTGCTAAGATCTCTACATGGGGAAAAAAAAGAACGTCGTTAAGTACCAACTTGATGATAGCATGAGGCCCAAAAGGACTGGCAGATTGCCATCTCTCCCAGATGACCAACTTACAAGGTGATTAGCGATGTGAAATTAACCAAAGTATTACCCAACTGTCCACCCAAATTTGCACCGCTAAGAACTCTACAGGGGGGAGAAAATGCAACAGTGTTCAGAGCATCAGCTAGGAGCTATTGAGTGGAAAGAATCAAGTTAAAACACATAAGCTCTGATCAATACATGGAGGTAATATTTGAATTCACGCATTCAACACCCTGCCAGCCCTCATTGCAGGGGTCACCACCGTTTGAAGTCCAGTTAGGCAACCCTGGAGACTGAAGCGCGGTGTACAGGCCATTTATCGCAAACACTGATAGACACAAGAAAGCACATCATACGAGTAAGTAAAACTTTCAGAGAGTAAATCGTACGGCAGGAGACAGTAAGGCAAGCAAAAAATGAATATTCTGGTAGTACCCTGCATGATCTAGAAATCATACTGATGTAACACCAAACACCATGTGCTCCGCTTATGAACACTGAATCTTAGAAACTAGTACCAACTACGAAGGAGAACAACACATACCGTCTTGTTCATAAGTGTATGGATGGCAAAGGGGCAACGTAGAGAGTAGCAGCAAGATGACGGCGAAAGCAATCCGGGGCGGCGACCGCGCGCGTAGCGCGCCCACCGGCTTGCCCTTGCTCATCACCGCAACCAGATCCTTCAACAATTCTTCAATGCGGGCATCAGAAGACGAGGAAACCTCTCAAGGCCGTTCGATCTGTTGATAATAATGAGCATTTTGACAGTTAATGCCTGGAGTCACGAAAGAAAGGAAGGAACAGTAGAACACAGGGACAAAGGAAAGGTTCTAAAAAGAAAGTCCACGCAATGCTGATGCCAGAAGATTCTTGCAACGCAAAAATCAGGCAGAATTCGGCAAGAAACCAACGCCAGCAAGGAAATTGCCCGATTTCGCCCCTCGCAACCGCACACTTCCTAAAGTAATTCACACAGCATACCACATATGCCAACTTTTTTTTCCTCAAGAAACAGAGTGCACTGTGCGGATGAGAAGCAAAGCGAGGGAGAAGAAGAGCAAGAACAAGCAGCGAGAGAAAGCAAAAGAAGAGAAGAGCCGGATACCTCCAGATTCTTGTCTCCACCGCGGCACTGCAAAGCCCAGGAAGCCGAAGCAGCCGCCGCCGCTTTACCGAGACACTCGCCACCGAAAGCAGGCGACCAGCTGCAGCGAGTGCGCTCCCCTTTTTCCTTGGGGGAAGAGAGCAGAGAGACTCCACGCGTTTAAAACTCCGCGGCCTCGAAGAAGCCTTGGCCGCTAAGGATTTCCGCCGGTGGAGAGGAAAACTGGGTGACGGGCGGGAGGAAAGCAAAGATCTGTCTATCTCTATCTGCTCGTAGCAATCCGTCGCGGCCCGACGGAAAGGGCGTCGATTGGGAGAGAGCGGGCAGACGGGGACGAATCGGCGGCTGTGCGGCGGGAGCGGCGTTCGCGACTTGTGAGTCTGTGACTTTGTGAGTGAGGTGTGACTGGTCTATGCGGCGGAACAGCTGAGCGGGGCCAAGGAAAAGGACAGGCACCCCCCTAAACAAAGCAGCCGCTTTTAAATTCACTGTTGCCGTGGCCAGTGCCCTGCAGCAGTGATGTTGACAGGGGCCGTACGGAGTCTCGCTCGTGGCCTGTTTTGTTTTTGAAATTTTTTCTTGGCTTGGGGCTTGGAAGAGGATATTTCTTCGATTTGGGACAGAAATCATATTAAGAGACACTATGCCATGTGTATGAGGTGAGATACACGTCAGAGGTATATTTTTCAGTATATCTAATCAGATTTTTGCATTTAATTTGTGCCTACAGAAGCTACTTATTTAGTTTGGGTGTTTAAATAAGAGTATTTAAGGTGGTGAAATATAACAAAATTAATGTAGTGATTTTTTTATAAGGTGTTGAAGTAGTAGTACAGGCACGGTTGTTAACTCCTGGCTAGAAATTGTACAGCTAGACTAGATGCGTATGAGAAAGTTTCAATGTATCTGGAGCTCTAAATGAGGAAACACTCATCAAAATGCGAGCTGTTTGACAACTATTCTCATGGAGGAATTTGAGCCGTAAGCACAATTACACCCAACTGTGTACAGTGGCGACGGTAGAAGCAATGCTAAAGCTTGAAAGGAGAAACCGGCAATGATGCCCCGTTCATCCAACTTCACGTTCGCCTTTCCATTTTGGCAACGGTGATGGCCTCGGCAGTGGACAAATGATGAGGGCACAGGACAGAAGAATGAATTCCTCGGGACCTTTTTGTCCTGCCTTTCCAGCGGATATCCAGCGAGGAATTCCTCGGGCACAAAGTTCAAATCCAACCGCATCGTCTCCGGATCGGGCGCTCCGGTTGGGCGTCCACACGCATCTGCATCACTGGGCACGGCATTCGGATACGCGGACGACGAGTATCCGAATCTTAACGGAATCAACCGCTAGTAAATTTATTACTGTACCGGCACAACGAGGACGACGAGTGCGCTTCAGTCACGTGCGCGCTGATGACTTGATTGCCCTAATCTAGACGGTAATCACAGGGGGGAGCCTGCAGTACAGAAAGCTCATCATGAACTCTCCTCCCGTGCTTGTACCTTGCACGGGGCGTCGGGGCCACGAGGGGACGCACATCAGGAGGGTTGGTGGTGGAACAGCTGCCGGATGGTCCGCCGCGCCGGCGTGGCGGAAGGGTCTCTGGCCGGCGAGCAGACGGCCCCGGCACGGCGGTCGCGGCCCAGTGAATTCGGCGAGGTCCGTTACTCCTCCGATGGTCCACAACTCCACATGCCGGGTCGCAGGTCACCTCCTGAGCTGCCAGCTTTGGCCCCGCGGTGTCACGTAGCAACGGAAAGCTAAAATCGATTCAGCCGGATCCGGGTCGGTGCATGCCGTCCTTCCGTCCCGTGATTTTGACCGGACCCAGGACGTGAAAGCGAGCGCAGTTACCGAAAGGGAACAACCAGGCCAGGTGGGGGATTCATGGCCTCAGACGCCCTTCACATCTTTTTTAGACCAAGAGTAACAGAATAACCGACCGGTCCTGATTTGCTGACAGGCGTGCACTGATGAATACTAGTACCTTTCGCATCAAATATGACAAACGGGGCTCAAGAACTAATCACCGGGCAGTAGATCACCGACAAAAAATAAAACGGCTGCAGATTAACATTGGCTACTGATCGAGTTAACACGGCACATGTGTACCCATCAATCATCTAGTACTACTAACATGCAGGCACAGTGATCAACAGGAAAACAGCGCCTAAAACAGCAAGCGGGCGGGATCAGCAACAGCTCCCCAGCCTAGATCCACCAGCCGCCGCGCGCCCGGCCACAATACAGCAGGGGGCAGCAGCAAAGCTTGCTTCAGGACCAACACCTACAACTACACAGTACAGAACTACAGATACAGCGAAAGCCCCTGTCTCGAGTGAGTTGAGTCTTGACAGGCATGCTCCTAACTGCCACCGCAATGCTTAGCTTGGGTTCGATGATGGACCGGCGAAAGGTGGGGGCTGATGCGAGGGCCATTGGATCCTCTCCGGAGGACAGGGTGCTGGGGCAGGATGCGCGATGAAAGTTGGTACATCTTGTCCTGGCATCAGCACTGAGACATCTTTGGCATAAACAGGCATCTGCAAGACACATGAACAAAGATATCAATGAAATATACGTATCGAGTGAATTCAGTGTGGTCAATGTGATAATGAAAAAAAAAACTCAGATATGAACAAACTGATGCAACTGAAACACCAGGTCTTATTGATGTAAATACAGGTACGTAGGTTTAGCTGAACGCTGATGCAAGACCAAGCGACTACGGTGCAGCTTTATAACACATCAGAGCCAAAAAAAACTTTCAATTTCCCCTTCCTAATACAACGGAAATGGAAATAACAGGACAATATAAGATAGGTTAATTTGGACAGATTATGACAATGAGGTGAACAGCAGCAATATTCATGAAGATGAGAATGAGATCCACAATTGCACATGGATCCACAATTGCACATCAGTAGACAGGCTTTCAGGAGTAGTAGTTATTTAGAAGTATGCAATAAGCAGAGAGTACCAGGTCTAGCAAAGGTCTCTCGTACTACTATCATTCAGATCTGTACATGGTAACGTTTTTTTTTTTTTGTAACTGTACTAGGTAAGTTAAATAGGCACGATCAAGATCAGCAGTCCCTGGCTGGCACAGATGTTTGCACTTTGCAGCCTAACTGCTAAAGTACAGACTACCATCGTACTACTAAAAACCAACGACATAATCTCTCTTCCCTTCTTCCTAGATCATATCCGTAGGCTACAGATAAAACTCACAGGAAATAACTAAAAGAAGCAACAGTGAGGAACTTCCATACAGAACTAACAACATTTAAGAAAACGAAAAATCCTGCACATAGATAGCCACGTTGTTCTCCACTATGCAATACTGAAGTTCACAGCCTAGAATGTCAAATGGCCAAACAAACATTAAGGAAACTGAATTGCAGCGATACATGACAAATTTTTTACTATAGCAGGCTACACAATCTTCACCTAGAAGGTCATAAAACATTTAAGCAATGGATTTTTTTTTTCCTTCAGTGCGGCTATCAGATCCTGTTCCAAAGTCTCCTATGATATGGTTCAACATTCAGTTAATCGTAACTTTCCCAATCAACACTCAAAGTTGTATCCTGTGTCTCATTAAGCTTGAATTGATGTTGATCATCAATACAAGACAAGAAGTAGTTAAGCACCTCACTTTAGGGGACAGGTTGTCAACTTTGAGTGTACTAGTTTGCTTACAATTAATGTTATTTCCACCACTGAAACAGTAAAATAGATGGCAGTAAGCATCTTTTTTTCTCCAGCCCATGGTGGCAAGCAGTTATGCTAATATGCTATCACTGTTAATTTTTCATTCCGGATGAAAATAAAGCAAGCACTATCCAGGATTCTCGATACTTAGATGCTTTAGCCTCTGCATAGGTTAACTGATCTATATGCTAGACACTTTGTCACGGTGAGTTGAGATCAATATACCAGCACTTGGATTAAAAAAGTTCAATCATTTTAATGAAGGACAGAATAATACTCGTACTTTGGCACCTCTCATGGGCTAACTCTGTGCCTTTAGATTCTACAATGTGACCCACTATTCCAACAGAATCCCGACCCAACTTAATAACAAGATGTTCCACATGACGACATCGCTAATAATTTTCAAGCAGCAAAAAAATGACCTGTACATTTGGCTGTGGACAATCAAGATAACAATAGACCGTTATACTTGGGTTGGATGCAGACAGAATGGACCCTTGACTAATTGGTTCTGTCTGCCAAATTCCCTTTCAATCATACACTCTTCTTTCAAAAGGGAAAAAAAATCCTTGGAACAAGTTACACTAGATCAACCTAGGAAGAAATAGGCACCCAAATTCACATGGAAGAGAACTCGAACCTAGGTGGCCAGGGTGTACATTCACACACTTAACCAATTGAATTAGTTCCCTCTTGCAACAAGTTACACATTGAACTAACTGAGATTGGCCGAAATCTGTAATTTAGGGATGACAGAAGAGTTCATATTCGGGGACTGATGTTTATACCTACTCAAAGATCCATGTGAAATGTTCTGATCAAATTAATTAAATGATACTCTATGTCATAGAACAATGCCACATCAATCCTTGACTACTAGTCGAATGAATGAGCTTTTATCAAGAACACCTTCCACTGCCTTAGCAAGCAGACACCTGTAGAACTGAACTGCAAGGCATGACCACCAACCTAAATAAATGTGATGTCTAGGAACAAGGATACAAAAGTCCTAGTGGAGAACATCTGAACATGACATTAAAGAAAACACATTGAATCTTCACATTCAGATCGAAGTGTGCACTTTTATCTTTGTCCACTCAGATACTAGTATCATCATCAAATCTTTTAACAGAGTAACTCCTAATTTCTGGCACAAGCAACGGGTGCATCAGGGTCGAGTAGAGTGGAAGACTACCAAGGCAAGAATAGAGGCAGACAAGATTCGCAATCAGACGCACAGACACCCGGTTTGCGGAAAGCGAGCATAGGAAAAAGGCGAGCCGACGGAATCATGAAAAGCGACGCGCCATGGATGGGTCGGGTGGGGATGAGGCGTGCGGGAGCAGTACGCGGGTTGCCGTACCTCGATGTGCGCGCTGCTGTCGAGCTTCCTCGCCGCCTCGAGATCCGCGCCGGCCGGGGCCGCGCCGGGCTCGCCGCCGCGGCCGACGAGGAGGCGGATGCGGCGCAGGACGCCGGTGGCCGGCCCGTGCTCCCGGGTCGGGGGCCGGAGGAAGTGCTCGAGGATGGCCATGGCGAGGAACATGCAGACGAGGATGGCGGTGGCCACGAACCCGAACGACACCGCGCTCACGCCGCTGTCCAGCTGCCGCCACCGCATCTCCTCCGCCGCGGCCGCCGCGGCGGAAGTCCCCGACCCGTTAACCGCGGCTGGACCCGCCGCCGGGGCCATCGCCGGACCGCGCGCCATGGCCGCGGCGGAAGTCCCCGACCCGTTCACCACGGCTGGACCCGCCGCCGGGGCCATCGCCGGACCGCGCGCCATGGCTAACCGCCCCTCCCCTCGTTCGTTTCCCGCCTCTCGGTCACGCCCCGCACGGGCGTGGCGCCATTGCCTGCTTCTTGATCGGCCGCTCGCCCACTGCAGCTTCCCTCTGCGCGGGACGAGTTGCTGGCTGCCGGAATCGAGTTGCGCGCGTTGAGCAACTGAGCGAGTGTGCCAGGCGGGGGAGTAGACGAGGACGCGACGGGAGTAACTGAAGAGGAGCAAGGAAACGGGGCCGGCACGGTCTACGGGACGCGATCCTTTTCCGCTTGCAGCGAAGCGAGTCACTTTTTCCGTCCGTTTCCGAGGAAAAGTACAAGGCAGGGCAGGGGCAGCATGGGCATTTCGTCGTGATAGTGCAGCCCCTGCGCGCTTGGTTCTCGCTCAGTGTGTTTCGTTTCTTTGTTACCTTTATCTCCCCTAATTCTGAAGTATGAATCCTAACAAAAGCAATGTTAATTGAGCATATTCACAAATCTTCAATGAATGTGGCAGTAGACTTAAATGGTGTCAAATGCAATCTCGACAAACAAATTCACAAAATACAAAAGGAGAAACGAACAACAGGTAAAAAGTTTAATCAACTAAAGTTTAGTCAATTAAATATTTAGAATGTATATATAAAATGTTTACCCTTTATTAAATAAAAAAGTAGATATATGTGTAGGTTAAAGTAAAATATCATATGTGAGAAGAGATAGTTTTGATTTTAATTGTCTTTTCTCAACTTTAAGAGATTTTAGGAGGGTTAGGGTGACTAGAGAACTAAAGTTTAGAGGTGGTTTAACTAAAATTTAGAAGATTTTAAGAGATTATGTTTAGAATTAAAGTGACTAAAGTTTAGTCAACTAAAATTTAAAAGGTGGATCTAAACAGGTCCTAGAAACCTACTAGCAATCCTGCTAACTTCAAGAAAGAAAAAAAATATCTGGAGCGTTGTTATAGGTGAGGACGTGTCACGTGTGTTGTGGCTCCAACACAAAATTCAAGTTCAACTCGATTTTATAAAAGTGTTCATGAATATAACTGATTTTTCTTTTAGTTTGTGTATCTCACGGATGTGTTCAGAATTGAAATTTTGTGTGAAAAACGGCGGCATGCTTTCATTGATCCTGCGTCGTAACCTCTTTTTTTTTTAAAAAAAAAACTGCGTCGTAACCTCTGTTGTGCTGGAGAAATGAAGTTGGCGTCAGGAAGCCTAGGAATGAAATTTTCTCAAAAAGAAAAGCCTAGGAATGAATTTTTCTCAAAAAGAAAAGCCTAGGAATGAAACGTGAATTGTCTTTTGCACTCGGCTAACAGGAGTGCCCTCTTGAACAGTCAACAAGCTAAGTGGGGACTGCAAATGCTCGGATCTGCAGCCATTTTTTTTTTTTTTTTTTTTGCGACTGGATCTGCTGCCCAATTGACAAATCACAACCTTCGATGATCACTAATTCCGGAACTGTAGTAGACGTTTCTTGCAAGGAGGAAGCCGGCAAGGAACTCACCTTCGTCGGGGAAACGGAGTGGCGACAAAGCTTTCTCTCCTCCCGACACCTGTCGCGTTTACAGAGCAAGACTGATCACTTGCGCGCCGGCCTCGGGTTATTGGCTTGATGCATGGCATAAAATGT
Organism: Eleusine coracana subsp. coracana; assembly: GCA_032690845.1. Lineage (NCBI taxonomy): Eukaryota > Viridiplantae > Streptophyta > Magnoliopsida > Poales > Poaceae > Eleusine > Eleusine coracana. The sequence continues at coordinate 51,920,408 of CM064430.1, forward strand.
TTCTTCTACCGTGTTCGAGATTTCGAGCCGGTGTCTACGTCAACGAGTGAGACGGAATTGGAAGCTCGCTTTTTGCGTCGAGAAGGAAGGCGGCCCTTCGATCGATGCTTGAGATAGGATATAAAGACTCGTCGTCGTATTGCGAATGTGCGTTCATCGACTCGGTCATCCAATTAGCCTACTCTAGCTATATCTACGATGCTGCTTTGGTCCGTTCGAATGGATCTCCTACCTTTGTGACGTGGGGTTTCTTGTATCAGAACGGATTTGTGATCTCCTATTTGGTACAGGTAGCCTTTCGTTCTTACTAATAAATAAAGACATGTAGTACATAAAAACTGTTTGCTTGATTGTCACAATGACGTACGCTTGATGGCTGTGGTACGTGCTTCATGTGCGCTTGTGCTCCTACAACTCGACCAAGCTACACGTGTCTTGTCTCCAGCTAGGAGGACCGGAGGAGGGCTCGAGGATGCGATGTCACCAGCATCTCAGTCTCGGCGAACTTTTGTCAGCTTCCGTTTGTTCTTATCCGTGCAACAACCGCAACATATGCTCAGCCATAAAGTATTCTAGGCTACAGGCTGATTGCACAAGTTTCCACCGTGATTTTGCACGATCGAAGTCAACACAGAGTGATGAGCACCGAGCCACCGTTTGGAGTCGAAAGTGACGAGAGTATAATGCGTTTTTGTCTTGGTTCATCGAGCGGGAAATCGCGCAGGAGATCAGACCAGTAATTTTTCTTCTACCGTAGTGGTCGATCCATCCACACGAAAGTCTTGACGCTTTTCCTCGCACGAAGTAAACGCGAGCAGTAGTTTTTTTTTTTTGTTGAGTAAACGCGAGCAGTAGTTTAAAGGGAGTCAGCGTGCCGAACGGGGAGCATCCCTCGTGACAATCGGCGCGGCAGCTCCATAAATCACGGGCACACCGGTGCAGGCCTCGCCAACTGGCACTGCCAGATTGCCCTGATCGTAGAAGTGCAGGTGCAGCTGCCGGTACGCGCACAGTACTGCTATTAGCATCGATTACGTGACAGCCCGAGTTTACGACGATTGTAGTAGTAGGCAGACAGCAAAGCTGCGCGCCGGTCTCGATCCAGTTCCAGGTTGAACGCGAGTGCGAAGTGAACGACTACTGCCAGGACTGACTACTGCTACTTGGCCGGGTGGGTCGGACGGAGGTAGGAGGCAGCGAGGGACGGAGGCAATCGTGCTGTGCGGGCCGCGGAGCGAGGTGACGGGCAGACCAAAACCGTGCTCGTTGCCGCTGCGCGGTCGTGCCGGTGGTTCCCCGGGCAGCGGAGCGCAGGCTTTGGCGGCTGCCAGTTTGGCTTCGCAGCTGGCGCGTCGGCCGCCCCGCGTGGGCGTGTCGCCCTGTTCGGCGGGATTCCACACGCGCCCCCTGTCTAGTGCTGTCTAAACGGGCTGTCCGGCCCGGCCCGGCCCAACCCGAGCATGAATCTGACCTATTTAATTTCAGACTGACACGACATGGAATTTATTTTAGATCGTGCCATGCCGTGCTAGTCCACGTGCCTCGGCGTCGGTCCATAACACTATGAAATTGGTCAGTCATGCCGGGCTAGTCCGTTAGGCACAGCGGCCCAGATGACCCGTTAGGCACGGAAGCACGACGAAGCCTACGAGACGCACATGACGCAGGCAAGCGGTAGCGGCTCGGCAGGCAAGCGCCTACAATGACGAACGCAAGTGGTGACGACGAATCTATAGACGGTGGCTCAGCAAGTGAGCAGCGGCGGCGAGCTCTGATGGCGACTTGCGGGAGACGGCGGTGAGCAGCGACGCCGGTGACTCGCTAGAGGCGAGGACGAATCACGACAACGGTGTCACAGTGAGGAAGATTGGAGACGGTAGGCGGAGAGCTCCGATGACGACTAGGGCGAGCAGTGACGTCGGCCACTCGCTGGAGGCAAGGAAGAATCGTGATGACGGTCAGAGGGGACGAGCAAGGGGCGGCGAGGATGACACAGACGGACGACATGAGACGTGTGAGGCGCGGAGGGCTCGATGTGAAGATTTTATATGTAGGGTTATATTTAGGTGGGCTGATAGCCTGATAGTAGGCCGAATCTAGTGGGCTATTTTCGTGCCTCATTGGACCGTGCCCGTGCCGTCCATCGGGCTGGACCCTCGACCCAAGCATGACCCATGACACTCGGGCTGGTCCGGTATAAAAATAAACGGATCATGCTGTGTTTAGACCGGGCCAAAAAATTTGTGCTTCGGACCGGCCCGCTTGGCACGGCCCATTCCCTGTCTGCTGGCTCGCCAGCCGGGAGTCGGGTGGAAGGCTCAGGCAGATCGGCCCCATCAGATGGGCTGCATTGAAAGTAACAAGCCTTGGGCCGAAACTCGCAGGCGTCGGTCTCGGCCCGTACACAACCCGGCAGGAGCAGCCGAAGCCTGTTCGAAACCGGATTGCGGCTTACTGGCTGGGAATAGACGGCGGCACGGCGCCCACCACCCGCCACCACGTCGGCAACGGCAACGACGGGCACCGCACTGCGCGCCCCTGTCGTTCCCCTTCCCTTGGCTCCCGGTTCCGAAAAAACTCCGCATAGCCATGGCGTCGCGCGCGGCCGCGATGGCGCTCGTCGGCGCCCACCCTGCGCTCCACGCTCCCGACATCAAATGCCGCGCGAAGTGGAGGAGGACGCGGCTCGGCCTCAGCCGCCGCGGCCTGATCATCGCCCGCGCCTCCCACCGCCGGCCGCAGCATCCCTCCTTCACCGTTGAGGTTGGCGCCTCCGCTGGTACAGTCCGTTCTCTTGATGGCTCTTACGTTCCTGGTGCCTATTCGTGTGCTTGGCTGGTTTGCTGTAGGAAGGGGTGAAGCAGTGGCTGAGGAGCGCGGCCGCGGCGCTGGCCATCGCCGCGCAGATCTCCGTGTCGCTTCCGGCGGACGCGGTGCTCTACTCCCCCGACACCTCGTTGCCGAGGACGGGCGAGCTGGCGCTGAGGAGGGCCATCCCCGCGAACCCAAACATGAAGGCCATACAGGTTAGCCTGCTCCTCCAGAATCAACGTGTCTGTTTAATTTGCTCAATCGCCCCTGGGCATTGGCCTAACTTGGCCCGCTGCATTTGACAGGAATCGTTGGAGGACATCTCCTACTTGCTGAGGATCCCACAGAGGAAGCCGTACGGTACCATGGAGGGCGATGTGAAGAAGGCCATGAAAGTAAAAATTGTTTCCTACTTGCATTTTGCTTTGCTGTACTGTCAGAGTTCAGATTCACTAGTCATTGGAACTGTTCAGATTTATGGCGCATGCTTCTTCTAGCACTTGTTAGGATTGCACTCCTTGCGTATCAAGCTCTTGTGTCCTTGGTGCAGATTGCAATGGACAACAAGGATGCAATTTTGGGAAGCATACCAGCAGAGCAGAGAGACGAGGGTGCCAAGCTGTATACTGCCCTGCTTGAGGAGAAGGTTAGCGTCATGTTCTTACAGACACAATGCAGTTGAATGAATGGACACAATCGGAAGTTCAGTTTTCACCTGTACTTGCGATGAGGCATTATTACTGTCGCATGATGGCTGAGATAGTTTAGCATCATCTGCAGGGTGGGTTCAAATCTCTCCTTCAGTATATAAAGGATAATAACCCTGACAGACTTTCCATAGCACTTGCCTCGTCTCTTGATACTGTTGCTGAATTAGAGCTGTTGCAGGTACCCTCACAGAACCCATAACCATTGGTTAGAACTTTAAATAATGCTTAGAACAATCTAACTCAGTTCCAACAGAAATTAAGATCACTTGAAATCTGTCCTTTTCTCAGGCTCCTGGCTTGTCTTTTCTCCTGCCACAACAGTATTTAGAATACCCAAGGTGACACTTTCTTGACTTTTTTCTAAGCTTTAAATACTATTCCTGTGACACGGGTTTTTTCACCATACCATTTCTCATTTCTTTTTCACTTACCACCAGTTCTGGATCATAACAAGATACACAGAAAGTTCAGAGCGTAATGAAACTGTAATCGAACTTGGTCATGCATGACATAGGAAAACAGTATATATTAAATGCAAGAGTTAAGCATGTTAATCGATTTACCATTATATGTGCATGTATTGTTTTTCGACTATAGAGTTTGCTGAATCCTGATGCAAACAGTCACTAGGTATTGTGCCTCCATATCCACTACTCTTATGTTGTTTACAAATTTACAAAAGTTTTCGTTGTTGTCATAGGCATATTATTCTTTTTAAATCAACGCTGAATGATTTAGATCCAAGTTGATTCTTGGTAGTAAGAGTGGCAACACGCTCTTTTTTTTTAAAAAAAAAGCTCAGGAACAGTACAATTCACTATCATTTGTTATTTTAATAAAGTGAAGAACAAACTCCACAACATGTACAGCATATGAATGACAGATTCTTGAAGTGTACTTCTAGTTTTATTGTTTCTTTTCTTGAAGTACCAGCATAATTAAGCATGTCTTCTTCATTTAATCTGTAACAAAAATTTAGTTTAAACAGCTTGCTGTTAATAGGCTAACAGGAAGAGGAGTTGTTGAATTCACACTTGAAAAGGGTGATGGTTCAACATTTTTTCCAAGTGGTGGTGGTGAACCTAAAAGTGTAGCTACAATTCAGGTAGAAATAATGATATCGTGTACATTATATTCCATTATAAAATTGTATCTTTGTGTCAATCTACAGTTTAGCTGAACATTTGTCCTGCACTTCTTACGAAATCTCTTCAAGAATAACTCAATAATCACTTTGTAAAGTGATCTAGTGGCTCTCTGATATTTTTGTAGCATAAACTGCACTGTGTACTGTGGTAGCTGACGAACCATAGCCTCAGTTATGTCCCTATATTCTTGTCATGATCCATATAATCCTGCAGAATTATGTCAGTTACTAATTGCATATTAATGCATGTAGGTTGTCATAGATGGATTCTCTGCCCCACTGACTGCAGGGAACTTTGCGAAAATGGTAAGGTAGCTTAACTCACCCGTTCTCATTATTTCCTCCTGATTGCTATGGACAAAATTCTCAGATTGTAACTTATATGAACAAAAAGGTTCTTTTGTTGAAGAGTGCAGAATATTACTTCATCATGCAATTATTTGAAACTTTACTTTGCATTTCTTCTTTCAAGTATAATTCAATGGAACAACCTTTCCTTTAGGTCTTGGATGGAGCATATGATGGGGTAACACTGAAATGTGCAAGTCAGGCAATTATTGCAGATAGTGAGAGTGGAAAAACGGGTTACACGGTTCCTCTAGAGGTCAAGCCTGCTGGACAGTTTGAACCACTATACAGAACTCCACTAAGTATTCAGGTCAGTCACTCTTCAACGCCACCTTAACATTGGCAGAGGTTTTTAGGTGAATGGTCTTTGTCTCATTAGTCTTTTTCTCCCCCCTTTTTAGGATGGCGAATTGCCAGTCCTGCCTATGTCTGTATATGGTTCTATTGCGATGGCGCATAGTGTGGATTCAGATGAATACTCATCACCAACCCAGTTCTTCTTCTATCTCTACGATAAGAGAAATGTAAGTGCAAAAGCCCAGATTCATCATTATATTATCGTGGACGTAAGTGCAATGACCTCTATCTGTTTTGAAGATCAGTCTACATGTAAATGACTGAGGAGTACCTATTTTCCTCTCCTGTTGTGAACCATATTTGTTATCTTTAAAAAACCATTTCATGTTTTTCTCTAAATATGGAAAAAGGTACCGAATACAGTAAGCTAGTTAGAGTTATATATGCAAACAAATGACCAGATTCTGTCAGGTCATATAGATGTGTGAATGTTCAATCTACTAGTATATATCATCTACTTCTCCTAGCTGTGCTGTAGTTGTATAGTAGCATGAACTGTGTGTATGTATTTGGATATGCGATTTGATAAGATCCTTTTCTTTTCTGTAGTCTGGTTTAGGAGGAATATCCTTTGACGAAGGACAGTTTTCAGTTTTCGGGTGAGTGTGGCTCATTGATATTTGTTGCCATCGAATGACAATTGACAAAATTAACCTAATTTGTGAGTGAAAAGGATCAAGTAAGAACTGTTAATGTGCATCTAAACACCTGCAGGTACACTACAGAGGGACGAGATGTTCTGTCACAGATTAAGACTGGAGATAAAATTCGTTCTGCCAAGCTTGTACAAGGCAGAGAACGGCTTGTGCTGCCACAAGCACCAGCATCACCTGGAGAAAGCTAATATCAACGAGTCATTCAACCCGGATTGTCACAGCATTCTTTTACTGATCAGGCAACCAACATTTTGTATATCACAAAGCCAGTGAAGCTGACCAAGAATTCGATGAAATATATATAGAGAGAATCATTGTGTACATGATACCGTTTGTTTTTCTGGTGTGTTGATCAATTTTCACAATCTGAATAGAAGGGACTGTGCTTCTTCAGTGTTTAACTTCTGTTGTCAGGGCGTTGCCGCCGGCGTGCATCTTTCGTTGAGCCAGGCGAGGATGTCGCCACGGACGCGCTGGATGTTCTCCTCCGGCTCCCCGAAGAGCAAGGAGTGGAGCATCCCGTCGTATATCTTGATGGTCTTGTCCTTGCTTACCGCGGCCTCGTACAGCGCGCGGCTAACGTCGGGGTCGGTCACCTCGTCCGCGCTGCCGTGCACGACGAGGAAGGGGACGGTGATCTCTCCGAGCCGCGCCCCCAGCTCGTCGGTGGCGCGCAGCAGCTCGACGACGGTGCCGAGCCTGGGGCGGCCGCCGTAGCGCACGGGGTTGCGCGCGGCGACGACGCGCTTGGCGGCGACCTTGACGGACTTCTCGATGAGGTCGGCGGTGGGGACGATGGGCGCCGTGGGCGCGAACCGCGCGACGAAGGTGAGGATCTCCGGCAGCGGCCAGGGCGGGCGGATCCGGTCGGAGATCCTGCACATGGGCGCGACGAGGACGGCGCCCGCCCACTCGTCGGGCGGCGTGCGGAGGTGGATCAGCAGGCAGATGGCCCCGCCCATGGACTCCCCGAAGAGGAAGCAGCGCAGGCCCGCGTGGTCCTCCCGCGCACGGACGGCGCGGAAGAAGGCGAGGAGGTCGGCGACGGCGGCGTCGAGGTCGGGGACGAAGGCGCGGAGGCCGTGGGACCGGCCGTGGCCCGGGAGGTCGGCGGCGAAGCAAGCGAACCCGGAGCGCGCGAGGAAGACCGCCGTGGACTGGAACGTCCAGCTGATGTCGTTGCCGTAGCCGTGGACCATGAAGACCAGCGCCCTGGGCCGGGCCGGCGCGCGGGGCCGCCACGCCCGCGTGAACAGCCGCCGCTCCGGGTCCCCGGTCCCGTCGGCGCGCGGGGCGGAGAAGTAGGAGGACTCGCCCTCCACGCCGTGCGCCGCGTAGAACTCCGCCTCCGTGGCCGGGTGTTCGCCCCAGAAGTTGATGGCGGCCGGCGCCGGCGCATCGCCCCCCTCCGGGTGCTGCTCGCCCGCCGGCATGGTGAGGGATCGGGGGGTTGGGTTGGGGGAGGGGGCGCGGTGTGGATGGGGAACCGGTGGCCGGCGAGTGGGCGGAGTTCGTTGCTGCCCAGTTGCGTAGCGGCAGTACGTTTTGGTTGCGGGACCGGGAGACTCGATTTGGGGGTACTCGATTGGCCGGGGTAGGTGGAACGGTTCGTGCCGCTGGAATACCAGCTCGTCCCCGCACCGGTGGAAATTAACGTGCACGTGGTGTATACTCGTGCCAATAGGCCGCGCTTTTATTACTCCGAGTTGTCACGTAGGGGGAATATCTTTTCTGCTTAGTATGCCACTTTATCACCGTAACCTCAGCATCTTGTTTTCTTAGTCTGAACGTCTTTTTTCTTTCTTTCTTCTCGTTCTTCTTGTTCTCATTTTTTAATATTTCAACTCTATAAATATGTACAACTTCATGGTTGCTAGAGTTGGAAAAAAGATACTTTATTAAAATAAACTAGAGCTCCTCTTACTCTAAGTAAAGTTGTTTTTTTATAAAGTTTTTAAATTAGGGTGTTTGTGCTTCAAATAGCTCCTCTTTGGCGTTTTGAAATGGAGTCTTACGAAATCTGTAGAGAATAAACTTGAGTAATGAGATATCCGTAAATAAAGCCCATTTAGTAGTGGCCCATTTAGACTGGGATGCTCAAAGCCTGTACAGTACTGCTTACTGGGTCAGAGATCCCTTCGTACCCGGAATATAAAGACAATTTACGTAAAATGAGAGTACACAATAAAAATTCTTCCAAATGACCTGATAGTCATCATACCAGTATACGTATATATACCGTAAAAGCACCACCCTCTACAACTCAATTGATGTTAGTTCCCGTACGATCTAGGACCGCCCTAAATTGGGTTTTGGATTTTGATCCCCAGCCGAGCCAGGTGGATCTGGGAACCCCATCTACCCCTTTTAATGAACCGGCGCGTATCCGATTATTCCCTGCTGTCATGGGGCCTCCCCCTCTCCATTCATGGCCGTTTTTTTTTTCACTGCACGAGAGGTATAGGAAAGGTCCCCATCAGAGGGACGGTGATAAAGTACAACGTGGTCACGTACTTATTTGTTCCCGAAGGAGCACACTGCACAGTGAAGTTCGCCTGAAATTCCCATCAACGTGGCCGCGCCACCCACCATATGCGGTTTGGCAACGCCGCGAAATTTAAGAGTGGCGGCACCTGCACCTACTGTGATGTCGTGTACCGCTCCACACGCAAACTGAACTCGCATGTCCACGGTCATTTGTCATGAAGTGGCGATCATGTCTCCAAAAAAAAAAAGTGGCGATTGTGACATGATGCACCGGTGATCGATAGTGAAAACTGAGGAACACTAGAATATTATTGAACAAACTTTTTACCATTCATGGAAGAACTTCAAATTATTGCAACACTGAAGAAGCACGAGCTGATGCTAATTTAACACGACCAAACTGAACCAAGATCCGATGCTTCCCTACACGCACCTGCGCACACACCTGATGAATCAACAAGCACGAGACTGAGAAGACGTGCATGCATGGACAGACGACGACGACGACGACGACGGATCACACCAAGACACGCATGCTGGCTATAGCTATAGCTACTAGCTAGGAAATGATTTATTCTGATCGACGACGAGGCGCCGCCACCGTGTGTCTCCGGCGGCAAGAGAGTGTGCGTGCTCATCATCAGGGGGTGGCGGAGCCCGGGCGGAAGGGGTTGGGGACCTCGAAGCCGGGGTTGGGCACCCAGGTGTCGTCGGCGCCGGGGAGGTACTGCCCGTGGACGGCGGCGGGGATGCTGTGGTCCAGCCCGGTGATGTCGGGGATGTAGTGGCTGCCGATCTCGTACCGCCCGAGCCCCGGGATCACCACCGTCCCCTCCTGGAACGTGTCCGGCCGCTTCACGTCCTCCGCCGCCGCCGGGACCGGGTCAGGGCGCGCCGCCGCGCCGAGATGGGCGAGGCACGCCGCCGCCACCAGGACGGCCAGGAGGAGCGCAGCAGCTGATGATGTGGACTTGTGCGCCATGGCGAGACGATCTGATCGCTGATGTGTCGCAGGTTGCTGTAGGTTTCGTCGTGTGGCTAACGCTGACGCCGCGGCGGGGTTATATAGGGCGCGCCGGTGATTTGTTGGAGGCTGAGCGCGCACCGGCCCCGGGCGGGAAAAGGCGGTGCGTTTATTTCTCTCGCGGCCACTTGGCACACGCCATCGTCCGGGTATGCTGCGTTGGCTTGTTACCAGCACGGCGGCTTCCGGCCGGGAGGAGGGCGTGCAGCGGTGCACGCGACTGAGAAAAACGCACGAAGTGACTAGTGGTGGTGGACTTGTGGATCAGAGTGTCGGGTCCCGGCGCGTCGGGCTCGCGCGCAGCCATTGATTGATGCGGCGGCCACGCTGCCGAGGTTCCAACCACCTCGCGCTGCGCATTATTGTGGCCCGGGGCGCCGATCAAACGGGGTGGCGAGTTATTCCGGTACAGTACCCAGGTTCTCCCCTCCATCCAGGCGATCGACCGTCTCTCTCAGAAGTAGTACGCTGATTAAGTCCACATCCGACGCTGACACTAGATCACACCGTCTAGAAGTCGACTCAAAATAGAGACGTCTGATAATCAGTTCATTGTTGTTCAGACGAAACATGTGGTTACCGTACCGCATTATTGCGCCCAAGAATACTACTGTTGTTTTTGATGATGGTCTTGCCGTGGCCGCGGCTTTCTCCTTCGATCACCCGGGGGTAGTTATCCCCAACTAATTTTGGGGGCATGTAGTAAAGCACGGATCATGATTGAACGAGCGTTGGTTAATACAAGCATCCTGACAGCAGGGCTTAACCTATAAGACTTGCTTGCTTGCGCTAGAGATAACCAGAAGAGGCCGGGTTTGCACTGCTGTAAAGTTTCGAACTGATGATTGGCTCCTTGGACCTCGTCATCGTGCTACACATTTCTGATTAATGCTTAGACGATTGATTGCTCAGGTTTCTATGCCTGTGCAATTTTAACTTAGCAATTCAAGCTGGTCAATATTGGCGATCGATTGACCGCCAGGCGAACGTGGTCCCTTGGTTGGTGCTGATCCAACCTCTGCTTGGCAGTTGTTGCCGTTCTGCTTGCTGCCCAATCAAACCAAACTAACTGCACATCTACCTCCAAGGTCAAAACCACCAAAAGGCCGTCGTCGATGCCAAAATTAAACGGAAGAGGTTTGCGTCGCTCCATGGGAGGCAGAGAGGTTAATAATAATTGAGGTGTACTTGGATGCCGTACTAAGTACTAACACGCGGTAGACATGTGCGTGGGGCTGGAATTGATCATCTGCAGGTTAAAAATGGAAGCTTCGAATGGAACCCTGCTCGGTACGTCCGGTACCGGCAAATCCGGGTTCCGTCGACGGCACGGCGCCTCATCCAGCGAACGGCGAGTTAATTTGGCCGTAGGTTTACGAACAGTGGCCTACACGTAAGTACCCTGTACTAGTACTACTAAGATAGGAAAGAGCCAGCCCAGTGATCGGAGTCCAGTGCCTCGCTCGATCTGTACGGGCGGCGTCGCGCTGGTCATTGCCGTTGAGTCGAGATCGTCAACAAGAAAGGCGGTCATGTATGTATGCGTTGATGACGCGCGTTGCCAAAACTGGGGCGTTGCTGGCACGAGACCCGTACTTCGCGTTGCATCGATGCGAAACGGAAGAGCGTATGCAAGTGTGCATCTGCACAGCTAAAACATCATGGACCGGTCCGCCGCTGCTAACTGACTGTTGGCCCCGCCGGGAGTGCGTGGTCCAGCTTGGCTGATTGGCTCCATCACAGAAAATAACTTCACGTTTCTTCATTAGCTTTTGATTGATAGCCTTCGGTTATTTTCTTCAAGATTCATGTGTTGCTTCACATGAATATTACCTCAAGCAGTAATACGGATGTTGGCTCGCGTGCTCCGAGATATATTGTTAGAATAGATAAACATGGCTGATGTGTAATCTAGAGATAGTTTTAGATTTCTTTATCTCTAATCATATACTTGACGTGTAAGCCACGCCATGGGTCTTTCCTGGCCTATATTAACACGTACAGCGGCCTCTACGGAAGTTCAACGCTTCTGATCCCATCTATTCTTTCATGGTATCAAAGCCTCTCCTCCACAAAACTCCAATGGCGAATCCTTCTTGTGTGCCGGCCATGGCGGGCACTACCTGTTGCTGAGAAACTAACCAAGAGCAACTTCAACATCTGGCAAGTCCAGGTGCTCCCGGCGATCAGGGGTGCGCAGCTAGAAGCGGTCCTCGACCCAGAGGTGGCTGCTCCCCAAAAGGAGATTGAAGAGACGGCTGATAAGCAGACCGTCAAGAAGGCCAATCCAGAATATGCAATCTGAATTGTGCGTGATCAGCAGGTTCTGAGCTACCTGCTGTCGTCTATGACGCGAGAGATCTTAATTCAGGTCTCCACGTGCAAAACCGCTGCAAAGCTCTGGGTTGCGGTCGCTGAGATGTTCTCGTCGCTCGCTCGGTTAATACACAGATTGCGCTTGCAACCGCGCAAAAGGGAAGTTCCACCATGGCTGAGTACGTCGCCAAGATGAAAAGCTTGGCGGATGAGATGGCGGCGTCGAGCAAAGCGCTCAACAACGATGAACTGATCTCCTACATCATCACCGGCCTCGACTATGAGTACAACCCCATCGTTTCCACATTGCTGACACGAGAGAAAGCTCCTATCGTTGGTGTAGTCTACGCGCAGCTCCTCAACTTTGAGACTCACCTTGCGTTGCAAGGGGGGTCGCAATCCTCGACGAACACAATGACTCGCGGTCATGGCCGTGGCATGCCGCGGAGGGCGTCGTCGCAATGGCCCGACTCGTGGGTCCGCAAGTGGACGAGGTCGAGGCGGCAACAGCAACAACACTCGGCCTCGCCCTATGAACCAGGAAGGAGGAAATCGGAGTGGCCTTCCATGCCAGATCTGTGGCAAGGAGGGTCACTCAGCTGTGAGGTGCTGGTACAGGTACGAAGAGGATGATCGTGTGGGCAACAAGAGTGCCTCCGCTGTGGTAAACTCATATGGCACAGATCCGCTGTGGTACACGGATTCTGGTGCCACGGATCACATCGCTGGCGAACTCGACAAGCTAGCAGTGCATGAGTGCTACAACGGTGACGAACAGATCAGAACGACAAGTGGTTCAGGTTTGAACATTCAAAACATTGGTCGTGCTATTATACATACCCCTAGTCGTCCCTTGCATCTCAAAAATGTTCTTCATGTCTCTCAAGCTGCTAAAAACCTTGCCTCTGTTCATCGTCTTGCTGTTGATAATAATGTCTTTGGAATATCATCCTTTTGTTTTCTTTATTAAGGATCGGGCCACGAAGAAAACTCTGCTCCAAGAAAGGTGTAAGAATGGGTTGTACCCTCTTCCCACTACCAAGTTCAGGCGCCATGCTCTTAGCACAATAAAACCGACCATCAACAGATGGCATAGTCGGCTAGGTCATCCATCTTTTACTATCATCGATAGAGTCATTCGTGATTTTCAGCTTCCTTGTTCTATTAGAGAATAAAGAGTCAGTTTGTGATGCTTGTCAACAAGCAAAAAGTCATTAACTTCCCTATGGGGAGTCTTCTAGTGTCTCTAGCTTCCCTTTAGAGTTGATCTATTTAGATGTTTGGGGTTCAGCAATAAAATCAGTGGGTTATAAACAATACTATGTCAATTTTAACAAGTTTACATGGATTTATGTATTGGAACATAAATCTGAGGTTTTTCAACGTTTCCACGAATTCCAGCTGGTGGCGAATATGAGCGATTAAACTCCTTTTTTACAAAAATTAGGGTCACTCATAGTGTGTCATGTCCTCACGCCCATCAGCAAAATAGAGCTGCTGAACGAAAGCATCGGCACATCGTTGATGTCGGTCTTTCTCTTCTTGCCCACTCCTCTATGCCTCTTAAATTTTGGGACGAGGCATTTCAAACTGCTACATATCTAATTAATCGAACACCCAGCAAAGTTATTGACTATGCTACACCTCTAGAAAAATTGTTCGGCATTAAACCTGATTTTTTCCTTCTTCGCACGTTCGGTTGTGCTTGTTGGCCGAATTTACGTCCCTTCAATGCTAAGAAACTTCAATTCCACTCCAAACGATGTGTCTTTTTAGGATACAGTGTCTTGCATAAAGGTTTTAAGTGCCTAGACATACCAACTGGTCGTGTTTACATTTCACGAGATGTCGTATTCGATGAAACTGTCTTTCCATTCTCGGAGTTGCACTCCAATGCTGGGAGTGTTTGTTCTGAAACCCTTGTTCTACCAGGAAATACTAGGGGTACTACAATACATGATCCGATGTTTGATTGTTCACCTAACCCTGCCATCAGTGCAGAAATTGCTGAAGAAAACAATGCAGGTGTTAGCACAGAAGAGCTGCAACCTCTAGGACTGGCAGTGCAGAAATTGCTGAAGAAAACAATGCAGGTGTTAGCACAGAAGAGCTGCAACCTCTAGGACTGGCGATAGGCGCACCTATCGGTGTTGATCGGGTCCTATTCCCGAGCGAATCATCATCGGGATTGCCTCCCCACCCCGACAATGCTGACAACAATCCAGTCACAGATCCCTCCGGGTTGCCGTCTATAGCGCTCCAGTCTCTGCCCTCCACGTCACGCCTGGTCGGGGACTCGCCCGGCTCGCCTGCGCCAGGACCGCACTCGTCTCCAGACCCTACGTCACGGTCCGTCAGGGCTGCACCTGGCCTAAGTGCGCACTCCCAGGATTCCGCACTCGATGCATCGGGGGAACATGCTTCGCCATTGACTTCTGCGCCAATCGCTTCCGGATCTGGTGTGGGGACGTCGCCCATAGTGCAATCTGTACCTGCTCCTGTGGAACGACCACGTACACGTGCTCAAGCTGGCATGCTTAGGCCCAAGGTCTACACCGATGGAACAATCATGTATGGTCAAGGGTTTCACAGTTAGGTGAACCTACTGATCTTGCTGAAGCTCTAGCAGATAAAAATTGGAACAAGCTATGGATACTGAGTTTATAGCTCTATTAAGAAATCAGACATGGCATCTAGTTCCACCTGCTTCTGGGAGAAATATAATAGACTACAAATGGGTTTATAAAATCAAAAAAAAAAAAAAACTAGATGGAACTATTGATAGATATAAGGCTAGACTGGTTGTTAAGGGGTTCAAATAACGATATGGTATTGATTATGAGGATACTTTTAGCCCTGTTGTCAAATCTGCAACTATTCAACTTGTGTTATCTATTACTGTTTCACGAGGATGGAGTCTTTGCTAATTGGATGTACAAAACACGTTTCTTCATGGTGTTCTGGAGTAGGATGTGTACATGAGACAACCACCTGAGTATGTTGATCAAGGTAAACCATAATTTGTTTGTAAGTTGGATAAAGCCTTATATGGCCTGAAGCAGGCACCTCGAACTTGGTATGCTAGATTGAGTGGAAAATTACAGGCTCTTGGGTTTCGACCATCAAAAGTAGATATTTCATTATTCAAATATTCATAAGGCATAACAATATATTTGCTTATCTATGTGGACGATATTATTATTGCTAGTTCTTGTTAGAAAGCTACTGTAGCTCTACTAAGGATGTGAAGGCGGATTTTGCCTTAAAGACCTTGGTGAGTTAAACTACTTTCTGGGGATTGAAGTAAAAATGGCATACTATTGACACAGGAGAAATATGCGTCAGATTTGCTCAAAAAAGTAAATATGGTGAATTGTAAACGAGTGAGTACTCCATTATCAGTTTCAGAGAAATTATCTGTTCATGTTGGAGAATTCCTCGGACCAGAAGATTCTACACGATATAGAAGTATTGTAGGTGCTCTATAATATCTTACACTTACAAGATCAGATATTGCGTTCTTTGTTAACAAGGTATGCCAGTTTTTATATTCACCTACAACTGATCATTAGACAGTCGTTAGAATTCCGAGGTATGTTAGTGGCAGTATAGATACTGGATTATATATAAAGAAATCTCCGTCTGTTCTAGTTAGTGGGTTTTCTGATGCTGATTGGGCAGGATGTGTTGATGATCATCGATCAACAGAAGGTTTTGCTATATTTCTTGGTTCTAACCTTATTTCGTGGTGTGCTAAGAAACAAGCTATAGTGTCTCGCTCCAGTACTAAAGCTGAATACAAAGCTGTTGCTAATGCAACAATCGAAATTATGTGGATACAAAGGTTACTTGATAAACTAGGGGTTTGTGTGCCAAGAGCAGCAGAACTGTGGTGTGATAATATAGGTGCAACTTATCTTGCATCTAATCCTGTTTTTCATACATGAATGAAGCACATTGAGGTAGACTATCACTTTGTCCACGAGAGAGTTGCACGACAACAATTGAAGATTGGCTATATATCAACCGAAGATCAGATTGTAGATGGGTTTACTAAGTCGCTTACGATTAAGAAGATTGAAGTATTCAAGAACAATCTTAACCTTGAGAGGGGGTGTTAGAATAGATAAACATGGCTGATGTGTAATCTAGAGATAGTTTTAGATTTCTTTATCTCTAAACATGTACTTGACATGTAAGCCACGCCACGGGTCTTTCCTGGCCTATATTAACGAGTACAGCGGCCTCTACGGAGGTTCAACTCTTCTGATCCCATCTATTCTTTCACATATGGGACAAATTGTATATCATTATTGCGTTTTTCATACATTTGGTACAAGATTATGTACATTTTTTTCGTTTGAAATGCAGAAAGGCATTTCTTGATTTTTTTTGAAACTGGCATTTCTTGATTTTGAGATGATTCATATGTCCTTTGGGCTTATTTGAAAAAATGGCCTATAATAAGCTTTGTAGTAAAGCACGGACTATGATTGAACCGTGCGTTGGTTAATATAAGCATCCTGACAGCAGGGCTTAGCCTATAAGCTTTGCTTGACCTAGAACCAGAGGCGGCCGGGCTCGCACTTGCACTGCTGTAAAGTTTCGAACTGATGACTGGCTCCCTGGACCTTGTCATGGTACTAGTATTACACACATTTCTGGTTGATGCTTGAACGAACGACTGCTCACGTTTCTCTGCTTCTACTCTCCTCGGATTTAAATTATTGATGTAGTAGATTGTTTTAATATATTTGAATATTCGTCTTATTTAAAATATTTATTTAAATATATAAAATTATAAAATAGGTTTTAATTTTTTAGTAATAAAATAAATTATAACAAAATATCTGATAAATTTAAAAATTTTAAATAAGACCAATGATTATATATAGCTAAAAAAATTAACTGTATTAATAATTTAAATCTATATGAAGTATAATTTTAACCTAGCAATTCAAGCCGGTCAATACATGCGATCGATTCCCATGTTGGTGCTGATCCGACCTCTGTTTGGCAATTGTTGTTGTTCTGCTTGCTGTCCAATCAAACCAAACTAACTGCACATCTACCACGCAGGTCAAAACCACCAAAAGACCGTCATGAATGCTAAAAAGGAAGGTTTGCGTCCCTAAATGACTAGAGTTTGTGTACAACGACTTAATTTAGAGGTGAGCTTATTTCTATATTTTTTATATATTACCTATGAAGATGGTTTGCTAGCTAATAATTATATTGTGATTAGGAACCATAGAGAGAACCAAAAGATGACAGGAGAATAACTTGGGGACGTGCCGGACCAACAAGGACGTGCAAGTAAACATGGAGACACAACTCAAACTGATTTCGAATCTGCTTTGGAGTATAGGATCAATCCACACTAAAACGGATGTTCAGGACGTATACAAACTCGATTTTAGACGTTCTATACTTCTATTTCTAGGATTGGATATGACAGTTACTAAAAGTTGAATATGTCCCATATTTTTTTTTAGGATCTTTTGGGCATCAGAGATATTTAGAGAACAAACAAATTCGACGGAGCCAGTTTATGGCACTCCATATTCTGTTGAATCTCTCACTACAGAGTCACTAAAGGTTCACATTTTGCTGTTATTCCATTTTATTTCTGGTGATAGAGCATCGATGTCTTATCCTATAGAATTAATTCACAGCAATGGATGGTGGCTGCGCCCAAAGAGAATCTGTCTTTGCCGAAACAGTCAGCTGGAGTTTTAATCAAGTCTGGATTAAAACTTCGAAAAAAGGCAACTGGGGTTTTAATGAAGCCATTATTACAACATTCAAAGGTAACATCTAAAAAGCTACCTGTCTTTATTTTCACTTGGTAAACTGAGTCTATCTTTCTGATAGATTGCTTTTCATACCTAATTTATACCAATCTGGGATTCTATTAAAGATGGTGCTGGTGGATTACAACATGGAATGTTATAGCCTACGAAATAGATATTTCTAGTGTTCTTTCAGTTATAATACAGTTTTTCGGGTGATTACACTATCCAGTTGGAGGAAACTTGCCCCTTTGAGCGCCTTTTCTTGGCATTACTCAGCACATGTGATTTTTTAAAGAAATTTCTAGGATTGGATGTACTTCTTTGTTTCTTTATTTTAGAATTTGAATGGTAGCTGTAATCTGTTATCTTGTAGGATCTTCAGAAAATAAGTGGTACAAGTTTCACAGATGTACAATGGGAACCACATAATCCTACCGATGCCACTTCAAGAAGTATCTCCAATCTGTTGCCCAACAGTTCGTCTTCTGTGGTGAGTGATTAGAGAAAAAAATATGTTCCTTTATCAAACATGTGAATCAGTACTAATTTATCTTTACAGTGAGTGTGATACGGTGTTCCTATTTGGTGTTGTGTGTGCAGGGTAAAAGTTCAAAGCAAGCATGCATAATATATGATAAGCGGATGTTACTTCATGTCCCACCAAATGCTAAACATAATGAGATTCCAGGACGTATTGCTGCTATATATGAAAGGTTTCAGTCTGATGGGTTGTTGGATAGGTATGTTTTTGTTTTCTAAATCTATTATAAGGTCATTGTCTTAAAACAATACAAGTAACATTTCCCAATGCTTTTAGATGCACCGAATATGAATCAGAACTTGCAAGTGAGCCACATGTAATAGCTGTGCACCCTAAAGCATACCTTAAGCGTATCTTGTCAGAAGCAGAAGTAATAAAAGAGAAAGAGGAAATGAACAAGACCATACAGCTAGCAGCTGGTGAAGGAACAAAGGTATGGTCCTAAAACAGACATAAAATATGCTCTCCAGCCTCTGAAATCTTTTTTCTGCTCTTGTTAGGCATGGCAGGAAATGAAGAAGACTGATAGCACAGATGCAGAGGGTGAAGTTGAAGATATGTATTTAAGTGCTCATTCAGGAGAGGCCATACAACTGGCAGCTGGTGAAGGAACAAAGGTATGGTCCTAAAACAGACATAAAATATGCTCTCCAGCCTCTGAAATCTTTTTTCTGCTCTTGTTAGGCATGGCAGGAAATGAAGAAGACTGATAGCACAGATGCAGAGGGTGAAGTTGAAGATATGTATTTAAGTGCTCATTCAGGAGAGGCCATACAACTGGCAGCTGGTGGAGCAATTAAGGTATGGTCCTAAAATACCAATAATATATGCTCTTAAGTCTCTAAACTCTTTTTCTTCCCTTTTTGGGTTGGCAGTCACAGAAAGTTTTTTTTGTTCCTCATCTCAGGCTTGTCGTATGGTAGCCGTAGGCCAGCATCAGTATGCCTTTGCTGTGGTTCGTCCACCAGGACACCATGCAAATGTCGCAAAGGAATCAGGTTTTTGTTACTTAAACAATGTTGCTGTTGCCACGAAGTACCTGTTGAAAGAACATGTAATAACCAATTCAACATTTTGTTTAAATTAATGCCATTTAGTGATGTTTAGTTACATTAAAGTGTTGCCTTTTGTTTTGTAATGCAGGGCAAGAAGAAAATCTTGATTTTGGACTGGGACGTCCATTTCGGTGATGGGGCAGCGGAAATTTTCAGATCAGATAGCAGTGTTCTGTTTATTTCAATGCATCGGAAGTCCTTATTTACTGCAGGGAACAAATCTTACGAAAATTGGATCGGAACTGGCAAGGGACGTGGATATACGTGCAATATTCGTTGGGAAGCTGGTGTAGATGATAATGATTTGTATGCTGTACTAGAGCATGTTATCATACCCCTGACATCCGAATTCAAACCAGAAATCATATTGATTTCAGGAGGCTTCGATGCTGGTTAGTAAACTCTTTATCTGTAGGTGTTCCGACATCTGAATGCATTGCTAAAAGTTTAAAATGTTTCCTGAAAAATGAAATATTTGCTTGTAGTATGTTCTATTTTTCGGGAAAAATCAATTTGCAAATTTCAATGAATCCTGTTGTAACGTCATCATTTCTGGAATGGAGTATATGTAAAGTAAATTTGCAGAAATCACTTCTATTTATTTTTATTCTCATATATGATGTGCAGCCAAATCCTATGATACATTGCAACATGCTGAACTTGATAATGTGGATTCTATTTGCTGGTTCCTCTTCTTAGTAATGTTCATCTTTGATGTGGCAGCTGAAGGTGATCCACTTGGTGACTGTTTCTTGTCTAGCACAGGCTATGCTACTACTTTGTATAAGGTTAGATTCTATTGTGCAGTTATGTTAGTTACCTTTTTTATTTGGGCAATATTGTACAGTTAAATTGTTTTGTATATAATTAATATAGTGACAACAGTATGGATTTTACTTATTATATCACCTTCAAAACTACTATAGGCACTTATTTTTTTTGTCCATCCAGCTCATGGAGTTTAAAACTGGAGTAGTCATTGTCCTAGAAGGTGGCTATAACCTAGAAGCTCTAGCTGAATGCAGTTCTTCGTGCTTGAAAGTTTTTTGTGGAGACAATACCGTTGTTGAAGATGTTAATGTATACCACCCTCTGGAATCAACCTGGGAAAGTATAGTTAAGGTACCAGAATATGCTGCACATATTTAATATTCTGTTTATTTTGGTTTGTAGTAACATCTGTTTACAGGCTAGGACATATCTGAAGAAATATTGGCATTGTTTCGAGCCGGCCGTGCCAGCCATTTTTATTGCTCGAACCAGACCAAAGCCTCCTACACCGATTCCAAGGGCATAAGCAACACATGATAAATGATGGTGAGCACACTGCATTATTATGCTTTTTTTTGTTTGTTTTTTCAGATGCGGTGGAAAGTAGAAACATTGTGTATAGTTTACACTGAGTTGTGTTTGGATTTATCTGCAATTTGAGTGCTATTGTGATTTTTGTATTTGTAAAAACATAGCTTTGTGTATCTACTTAACTATAGGTTGGGGGCAACTCGAAGTAGTTCCATTATTGGGCTGAAAAGGGTGGGGATTTCATTCTGTGTCTATATGAAATGTAGTAGGAAAGAAACAGATTTAGGACCATGAATTTGTGTTGCACAGCTCAAGCTGTTTGCACTTGAGGCAGATTATTAGTCCAACTTTCTGTGTAATGATTTATGAGTAAAATGCATGTCTGGTCCTCAAACTTGTTCAAGGGTGTCATCTAAGTCCCCAATCTCTTAACTTGCACATTCAAATCCCTAAACTTGCAAGTGATTCACTCGTGGTTCAAATTATCCTAATTAGCATTAATATGATCTAGCAGCTTATGATGCAGAGTATCATGCTGTTCACCAAAGCTGATTTCTCCCGAATCGCCCAAGCTAGCTTTTGCTGTAGCTACAGTGTAATTACAGTGTTATCTGGCGTGCTACAGTGCCGTGAGCTGTTTTTGGTGCTGTGCCAAAGGTATAGAGTATGACGGGTGCGGGAGAAAAATGTATAGAGGAAGGAATTTTGATGATCAGGACATATAGAGGATGGATTTAGAGGAATATAAGTGCAGTCAGTCTTAGGGTGCTTTTGGTGCAGCTTATCAGACGCTTATGGCTCAGTCCACGACGCTGTAGGGACAGTAAAATGCACTGTAGCACAAAGCTATTTTTTCACAATCTGGCCAAGCTACAGTAGTTACAGTGCAAATTAAGAGTTGAGGGACCTAGATGACACCCTTGGAAAGTTTGAGGACTGACCATGTGCTTTACTCATGATTTATTATTGCAATCTAATGGTTGCATTGAACATAAGAATGATGTCTTGTTCTATGATTCTTGACAGCTTATTACATCGAGGCTGGTCTCAAGTACTAAAGGCATGAGGACTAGGGTTTCAGTGGGTGATGCACTGCGTGGATTCCAAAGGGTGATGCACTGCATTGATTGGAAGCACTGCATGGATTGGAAAACGAGTTTTTTCTGAATATTGCTGCAATGTATATAATGAAGATACAAACGTCTAGCTTGATTGCCTTTCTATCCGTTTCTAATAGTCTCGCTTCTGTTGAGATTTTTAAAATGATTGATCTGGTGGTTTCAGTGGGTGCATCACTCCCATGGCATTGCTCGAGCATTGTCTTGTATATGATTCCTCTGGGTTTGTAAGATTTTGTTGCAAATGTTTAGCACCTGTGGTATGCTGCTGCTTCAATCTCGAATGCATGGTAACGGTTCAAAAAGATTCTCTTCTAGAAACAGGCTTAGAATTTTTTTTTGACATTTAATAAAACATCCATCAACTCTTTGGCGCTACCAAATCAGCATCAACTGAAACAGAAATACAATCCGGCAAGATATCCAAAAGATATCCAATAATGGATCAGAGCCTGCCATGCAAACTCTACAAAGTTCAAAACCACGCTTAAAAAATCTTGAAAGAAAACCTCTTTCAATTGCAGCAGTAAAATTTACGTCGGAAGACTAAAGCATGCTTCAACATGACGGCATCTGTTTCAAGAACAATATTTTACATGACGGCTTACAATGTTACTACTGCTCAAAACGAAACATGTTTCTCGTATCCCATTCTGCCATTCAGTTGCCCTGACCCGCGTTCCACCCAACATGTCCAAATCCGAAGAGCGGCGAACCAGACCAGCCACTCCCAGTTTCCTTGCCAAGCCTCGCGCTCACGCGGTAGCAAAGGCGGAGGTCGAAATCACCAAGCCTGGTACCGCCTCGTCGTGCACCCCAACGTTTTCGGGTGCTTTGCTCGTCAGTCATCAGCGTCAGCAGGGCCGTTTCCCAGTATTGGAGACCCCGGGACGAAACACAAAATGGAGGCCCTAAATTTGAAAAATTCACATAGCCAAAATATACTTGCAATCAACTATATTACTCAATACATGCTAGTCTTTATAGCATTCAGTAATTAGAAATATATCAAAATATTAGTAGAAGTACTTGATACATAAACTTGTTAAACATAGAAGTCAATATCTATTTATAGAAGTGCATAGCTATTTTTAGTAGTGCATTATCTGTAATTGAGCTGTGTCTCCCGTGATGGACGTGAGCTATAAAGCCACGCATGTAACTTTCATATATAACTCACTCTATAAATATCAAATATTCTTCCTCATGAAAGGCAGGCAGCGCCATTCATCGTAACATGGTATCAGAGCTATAATTTTCTCTAGCAATGTCACCCTTAGAACATGGGAGTTTATTCAAACTTAAGATTGACCAGCTCAACTTCTTCAACCTTTGCCCCGATCCCTATACACCAAGCCGTGACCATTCGTCTGAACAAGACCAACTATCTACTCTCCGCACAACTTCTCCCGTACTTAGAAGCACCAAACTCATTGGTTACGTTGATGGGTCTATTCCCAAGCCTGCAAAAATTCATCCCGGCATCTACTGACAACGGTGCCGAATTCATTCCCAACCCGGCCTATGGCCCGTGGTATGATCAAGACCAGCAACTTCTTAGCGGTCTTCTCTCCTCCATGAGCGAGGATCTCTTGCTGGATGTGGTGGCTGCCTCCACCGCAAAACAAGCCTGGGACACCCTCACGTTCATGTTTGCTTCCATCGTGCGTGCCCGCTCTGTTCAGGTTCGCGTCGACCTCGCCACCACCAAGAAGCGGGATATGTCCGTTGCGGACTATTTCCGCAAGATTAAGGGGTATGCCTATGAGCTTGCGGCTGCTGATTCCCCTCTCCGAGATGATGAAATCATCGCCTACCTTCTGGCTGGTCTCGGCTCGGACTACGACTCGTTCGTCACGTCCATGACGACCAAGACCAAGTCCCTCTCCCTCGACGAGGTCTACTCCCATTTCCTGGCATTCGAGAATCTCCAGCTGCAGAACCAGGCTGAAACACGGCTCCACCTTGGTGCCTCTGCTAATTTCGCCGGCCGCGGAGGACAGGCGCCTCGCGCTCGCGGACGTGGATCTGCACCGCCCCAAGGACATGGTGCACCATCTGGTCGTGGCCGTGCACGTGCACCTGCACAGTTCTCGGGTCGCGGTCGTTCTACCTCGAGCTATGATCGACCCCTACGCCCGTCGTGCCAGATCTGCAACAAGCAAGGTCACACGGCTCTCCGATGCTGGTACCGCATGGATGAGTCCTACCAGGGAGAACAACCCTTCACCGCCGCTGCTACCACTTTGTCCTACAAGCTCGACCCTGACTGGTATATCGACACGGGGGCTACCGATCACATCACGAGTGATCTGAATCGCCTGGCCCTTCGTGACCAATACCACGGCACCGAAAATGTTCAAGTTGGCAATGGCGTAGGTTTGCACATTATGCATACTGGTTCTTGTTCCAATTCATACTGCTACTAGGCCTCTTGCACTAAACAATGTTCTTCATGTCCCTGACATTGCTAAACATCATCTTTCCATTCAAAAATTAGCTCCAGATAATAATGTATTTTTCGAATTTCACCCATATTATTTTCTCATAAAGGACCGAGCAACAAGACAAGTGCTGCTGGAAGGCAAATGTGAGGCCGGCCTTTATCCCATCAAGCTCTCCAACATTGAAAACTTCAAACAAGCTCTCATCCATGTCAAGATGTCCACCGATCAATGGCATGCTCATTTCGGCCACCCCTCTACCCAAGTTATTAGGTCAATCTTAAGTTTGAATAAACTTCCATGTTCTAAGGAGTCGCACCCCACCATATGTAATGCTTGCCAATTAGGCAAAAGCCATCAACTTTCTTATATGAATGTTATTCATCATTCAAGATCCCCTCTAGAGCTTGTTTTCTCAGATGTTTGGGGGCCTGCCCCCAAATCTGTTAGTGGCTATTCATACTACATAAGCTTTATTGACGACTTTAGCAAATTCACTTGGGTTTATTTAATGAAAGATAGAACTCAGGTGCAGCCTATTTTTTTGCAATTTCAAGTGCATGTAGAACGTCTTCTTGATGGTAAAATCAATTGCGTTCAATCTGATTGGGGTGGGGAGTACAAAAACTTCACAATCAATTTTTTCGATCTCTTGGGATTGCTCATCACGTGTCTTGCCCACACACCCATCACCAAAACGGTTCGGCTGAGCGTAAACACCGTCACATTGTTGAAACCGGGCTTGCTCTTTTAGCTCATGCATCCATGCCTATAAAATTTTGGGATGACGCGTTTGTGACTGCCACTTATCTCATTAATAGATTACCAACACGTGTCATCGATAATGCCTGTCCATTAGAACACTTATTCAAAGCCCCACCCAATTATACCATGCTCTGTGTTTTTGGATGTGCTTGTTGGCCGAACCTCAGACCTTATAATAAACACAAACTTGCTTTCTGCTCCAAGGCTTGTGTGTTTCTTGGGTATAGCTCACACCACAAAGGTTACAAGTGCCTTGACATGGACTCCGGTCGCGTGTATATTTCACGTGATGTTGTTTTTGATGAGACCAAATTCCCTTTTGCCAACACACCTTCACCTATTCCACCCACCCAATCAGGTCGGAGCAGTGTAAATTTGAACAATAACCATATGTTTTCTGTGCCTGCTAACCATGTGCATGCAGATATCCCTGGTGCAGCAAATCACAGGGCTATGACACCTGAATCCCCTTCGGGATCTGAGCCGACATCCTCTGATGACACCACCGGCTTGCCCTCTGCACCCCGCACGACCATAGTGGCCTTAGAGTCACCGCCCTCTACGCCGCGTCCGAGCACCGCATCCATGGGTGCACGCACACCCGTGTCCTTCCCAGACCCGACAGTAGCCTCGGATCGGACGCCGTCGGTCGGCTCTCCCACTATGTCGCCTGCACTACGGTCACCCGTACCAGACGAAGCTATGCTGCGGTCTCCCGCACCTGAACAAGCTGCACCACGGTCTCCTGCACCCGAACAAACTGCTCCAGCTGTTCAAGTGGGTGCGCCCGAGCCTGCGGCTCCTGCTCATCACTACGACACTCGTTTCCGCAACAATATCAAGCAACCTAAGGTCCGTACTGATGGCACGGTCATGTATTCAACAGTTTGCACATCAGATGAAGAGCCAACCTGTTACACCAATGCCAAGACTCATCCTCTTTGGCGATCAGCAATGAATGAGGAGTTTCAAGCTCTTCTCAAGAATCAAACTTGGCATCTTGTTCCGCCCCGTCCCGGTCTCAATGTGATTGATTGTAAGTGGATATTCAAGCTGAAACGCAAGGAAGATGGTTCCATTGATCGACACAAAGCTCGGTTGGTTGCCAAAGGATTCAAACAACAATATGGTGTTGACTATGATGATACATTTAGTCCGGTGGTCAAACCCATCACTATTTGAGTTCTTCTATCCCTGGCAGTCTCTCATGGTTGGTCTCTTTGGAAAATTGATATTCAAAATGCTTTCCTTCACGATCATCTCCATGAAGATGTGTATATGAAACAACCACCTGGTTTTATTGACCCGGCTCATCCCACTTATCTTTGCAAGCTGGACAAGTCATTATATGGCCTTAAACAGGCGCCCATGGCCTGGTTTTCTCGCCTTAGTGGCAAGCTACTATAGTTGGGGTTCCATGCTTCCAAGGCTGATGTGTCGCTGTTCATGTTTAATAAAGCGGGCATTCGAATGTTTATCCTCATTTTTGTTGATGATATTATCATTGTCAGCTCCTCACCATCGGCTACAACCCGTCTTCTTGATCAACTCAAAGCTGATTTTGCGGTAAAAGATCTCGATCCACTGAGTTATTTTCTTGGTATTGAAGTGCATCATACATCAATCAGCCTCATATTGACACAACACAAATATATTCAAGATATCTTGAAGCGCACCAACATGGTCTCCTCCAACCATGTCTCAACTCCCATGATTCCTACTGACAAGTTGATGTTAGCAAGTGGGGATGCACTCTCTGCAGAAGATTCCACACGCTACCGAAGTGTAGTAGGTGCCCTCCAATACCTCTCCTTGACCAGACTAGATATATCATTTTGTGTCAACCGTGTCTGTCACTTTCTTTCGGCACCAACAACAACTCATTGGGCGGCAGTCAAACGCATCTGCGTTATCTCAATGCCACTTCAAATTTTGGTCTATGCATCACACGTACTCAGTCCTCATTTCTTAGTGCTTCCTCCGATGCCGATTGGGCTGGCAATCTGGATGATCGACGCAACACTAGTGGCTATGTCATTTTCCTTGGCGGAAATCTCATCTCATGGAGCTCTCGTAAACAGCCCACAGTATCGCGCTCCAATACGGAGGTCGAATACAAAGCGGTTGCTAATGCCACTGCAGAAGTTATATGGATTCAAGTGCTGCTATGAGAACTTGGGATCTCTCAACATCGACCACCAAGTTTATGGTGCAACAACATCGGGGCTACATACCTGTCGGCTAATCCGATCTTTCATCGCCGTACCAAGCATGTTGAAGTGGACTATCATTTTGTGCGTGAGCGTGTGGCATCTCGCCAACTGGAGGTTCGCTTTATGTCCTCAAAAGATCAGATAGCCGACATCATGACCAAGCCATTGCCAGTCACTCCCTTCCATATTCTTCGGCGCAATCTGACCTTACTTGCACACCGTCCAGATTGAGGGGGGGGGGGGGGATGTTAAACATAGAAGTCAATATCTATTCATAGAAGTGCATAGCTATTCTTAGTAGTGCATTATCTGTAATTAGAGTTGTGTCTCCCGTGATGGACGTGAGCTATAAAGCCACGCATGTAACTTCCATGTATAACTCCCTCTATAAATATCAAAGGTTTTGCCTCATGAAAGGCAAGCAACACCATTCATCATAACAAAACTGACCTTATGTTCTACTAAAAAGCAATATTCTTCTAGTGTTTCTTGAGGTGAAATCTTTAATTAGATCTTCATACTTAATCTGCGCCAAGACATCACTCTCAAGTGCTATTGTCGCCAATCCATTGAGTCTTTCTTGTGTCATTGTAGAATGCAAATAGGATTTACCAACTTGAGTT
Organism: Eleusine coracana subsp. coracana; assembly: GCA_032690845.1. NCBI lineage: Eukaryota > Viridiplantae > Streptophyta > Magnoliopsida > Poales > Poaceae > Eleusine > Eleusine coracana. The sequence continues at coordinate 51,948,120 of CM064430.1, forward strand.
TAGAAAAGCTTCCCTCCGCATATGCAACAGCTATAGGAACAATTAACAAAATTCGATATGGAATAACAGCATTGGAAAAACATCCTAGCTTCTTCACATACCTCAAAATGTCAAGAGGGCCCATCGATTCCTTAATTAAATCTCAGATGAGCTCTAATTCAACATTCAATTCTTTCCCATCAATATCTGAATGCTCTCCACTTTTGAGTGCAGTCTCAAGATTAATAGAAGAAGTCAATAAACTCTTATGATCCAAGGAGCTCAACTTATCTGAAGTAAATAAGAAACCAAAAGTTGTTTCATACCCCTGATATTGTTCAAATCTTCTAGTAAGTGATGCGATAGCTTGATCAACAACAACAATAAAAAAATGCACCCTAAATGATTCTTGTGGAGATTGTGAAGCAATAAAATCATCATCAGGGGCCTCATCAAATTGTCTTTTTCTTTTGACTTTACGCTTAGTGCGGAATGTTGGATCAATATCCATCTCAAGTGCAACTTCTGTTGCAGCTTCCAATGCTTGTGAGAAGCCAATTTCTCTGTACTTAGTAAAAAAGGAAATCAGCTCTTGTACTCTTTTAATTGCAGTATCAATAACCATATCCTTTGTTTGTAGTTGTTTACTGACCACATTAACAACAGATAATATTTCATCCCATATGATTATTGCCAGTAAAAATTCAAAGTCATCAAATTCATTATCTGCTAAAGATTGGGCTTCACTACTTGTCGATGGATTATTATCACATTCGGCCACTTCTTGTAAAGCCTATTTGATTTCCGCAAACTAAAACCTTATAGTCTTAAAACTATCATCACGACTCTCCCAACGAGTAGATGACAATGACTTGAGAGTTTGTCTTGTTATGTTATGTTTAAGAATCTGCCATTTCTTAGTAGACTTTGCAAATGTTTGGTAGATACGTTGTATAACTCCAAAAAAGTTTTTTTCAGTACCACAAGATTTCGCCATATCACATAGAGTTAAATTTAGACTATGGCAACTAGAAGCTGAATAAAAAGCTCTAGGATTTATATCCAAAAGCTTTTTCTGTACCCCTTGATGTTTTCCCTTCATATTTGACCCATTATCATATCCTTGTCCTCCAACATCATCTATATCAAGGTCTAGATTCTTCAATTCATCTTACAGCACATCGAACAATATTTGACCAGTTGTATCATTAACATCTAAGAATCCTAAAAAGGCCTCTTCAATGGTAACAGAACCTGAAGATGTATGAACGTACCTTATAATCAAAGACATTTGTTCTTGATGGCTCGCATCAGGAGTTGTACTGCAATGTTATCTCCTTGGTCCTGATCATGGTGATTCTCAATCTTATTCTCAAGCTCATCAGCACTATTAGCTTGTGCAGTTTCATTTTTAGAATTAAACTGAGTTTCTTTCACAAAAAATCTATCAGGAGCACCTTTTTGAGATTGAGCTGCTGCTGTTAGGATTTCTGGGATCTCTAGGCGTAGATCGAGAGGGGTTCTTCTCTTTCTGTGAGTGATCTCGGGTAGTTATGGAGAGGGAGTGAGAGAGGCATTGTACGAAACTGACATACCTTAGCATCCAATTCGCTTCACTGGTTCTATTGGTGAAGATCTGCGCACGGGTAGCGACGGTTGATGTAGAGGTGGCGTGCACGGCGTGGTCGTAGCGGCGGCTGGTGGCTCCATCCCGTCGCTGACAGCGCCACCCTCTAGATCGGCCTAGGGTTGGAGGTGGGGTGTTACTGTAGCGGCGACGAACCTCGTATCGTATGAAAACATGGTCCCCACCTCTTCTTATAGACGCTGCACAATAGGGGCCCACCAGCTCATTGGGCTGGACGCCTCCGATCAAGACGCGGTTCAAGGATCTAATGGGCCGTTGGGCCCATTGATGAAGATCAACCTGACAGCTGCTTCTAATCTTTGTCTCTTCTTACGCTTTTCAAACCCAGAATCATACTTCCTATTTCTAGAAGACATGATGGTTGCTATATGTCATCCAAAGTATGAAGCAAATTAAAAAAATAAACACTTAGGCCTTAAACGCTCACAATCGGCAGTATCAAATAGCATTAGCATTAGGGGCTAGCATTAGCAAGATTAAAAAAAGAATATAGCACGGAGCGCCTCACAGATATTGGATTAAAGAACGTAAAGAACATGACTACTTGCTTGCTTGCCGTTGCTAATCACGCGTCCTCATGCAAGCCCAGATAAGATGTTGCTTTGTTGCTGGAAACGAACGCCGAGCGCGCATGCACAGTCTTGTCGAATTGGCCGTTCAGAAATTTGCACCAACTGCGATTGGATTGAAACGAGCTGCTAGGATTTGGACTTTGGGGCTTCTTTGTCTCCGATGGGGGAAAGAATGGCGACGAGGCTTCAGGTGGAAGCCCAATAAGAAATTCGCACCTGCCGAGCCGAACTGTTGACTGCCGAACCGCCTCGACCATGAAAAAACGTGAATGTGGGCTTCAGTTTCACAAATATAGGCTGCAGGTTTGCTGGTTCTTTTCTTAGCTGATGGTCTGTGCAAATCATATTTTCAAACAGGCCATATCTATACACATTACAAATTGGGGGCCCCAAATTTTGGAGGCCCTGGGCCGTCGTCCACCCTGTCCCTGCTAAGGGACGGGCCTGGCATCAGCGACACCGACAAAGTGCGCTGCTTCGATCGGGCTTGGGGCGGTCAGGGTTCTGTGACAGCCGCCCGGATTTTGATTCGAGAATTGATGAGAATTGATTGGGTCTGCAGGCGGCCGCGTCCATGAATGTCTCCGTCTCCATCCGTGGGCTACTTCTGCGATCTCGATGGGCTGGATGGGGCCTGCACAGTTCCTTGGTTAGTGCTCTGTTTCGAGCTTGCTGGATGCTGCATCTGAGTTCTGAGCTGCGCTTAGCTGATTTTGGCAGAGCTGTGGTTGCTCGGAGTTGTTTTGCATGGTCCGCCGATTTTGGCGGAGCTGTGATTTCCGTGATTAGTAATTAATTTACCTGAACGAGCACTGCAAATTCGGTGCAACCGGGAACCGTCAATATATCTGTTTCTGCAGTGCTCTTTAAATGTAATTCAGTATCATAGGTCTTTTCGTTTGGGCATTACCTCTGTACGGAGTACTTGTTAGCTTTGTTAGAAACGTTGGTTTCAGTTCCTTCTACAATTTGCTTGCTAGCAGAATGTACATTTAGTTGACTTGTAGATAGCATTTACGTGTTCTAGTATTCAGCTGCAGTAAAAATGAAGGTTTTAATACGGAAACAGTCACACAGATAAACTATTATAAGTCCCTTTTCTTTGTTGCATGGCCTTGGTTTGAGGAGATGTCAAGATTACGAGTAGAATGCGTATTTGATTGTTACATAAGTGCTTTACATGCTCAAGACTTCTATTTATTGTTATTCATTAAATCTGCAAACATGTCAAGGTCAGAGCTGAAAGGGTAGCGAATATAAGATCAAAATAACATACTAATGTAAGACTGTATTTTCAGGTGGTTGGGAGGGCATATATGCAATCTTACTTCATGAATATTTTTTGAGGGCAAGTCAATCAAGCTAATCTTACTTCATGAATATTTTTTGAGGGCAAGTCAATCAAGCTTATATTAAAACTGCAGTATTACAATCATTCTGAGTGCATCCAACAAGAAGCCTCGAATGCTACTCTCCCAATTACAGATATTATTAGCCTCGGAGGCAAATTTGGCACAACAGTGGGCCGCACCGTTTGCTTCATGACGCACATGACTAAATGAAACAAATTCAAAATTCCTGCTAAGCTCCATGACATCATGCCAAACACTTGCTATCACCGATCGTTCCCCGTCACGTGATTTAAGCAAATTGACCACCGAGGCGTTGAGGCGTTGTCCGATTCCACTTCAACTCGCCTCGCTCCAACACTCTGCGCCATGGCCATTGTAACGACCCGGAAATTCCAAGTTTGAACTTTGTATTCAACTGCCGTCAAATTCAAAAATCAAATACAAAAACTAGTCCTAATTTTGATCTCTGTGTTGTTACCTTGATTATTTTCCTCCATATTTAATTTTGGATCAAGATTAAAAGGGAAACCAAGTTGGAATTCAAATTTGAATCGAATCTGGATCAATTTCTTTTGCAAGTCGGTTCAAACAATTTCCGAATCATTTTCTCCTGAACGTGAGCCTCTTGGGCCGTTTTCTCCAACTCCATTCGCGCCAGCCCATCTTCCGTTCTCTATTTGGACCGAATCAAACCAGTAGCAGTGCAGCAGCCCAGTCGGCCCAGCCCTCCGTCAACAGTTTGTCGTCTTCATCCGGATGATCACAGGCTATGACCCGGACGCCGAGGGCCACACAGTCGCCATCTTGTGCGCCCGCGTCCCCTTCGAACCCTAGCTGCTCGCCTATAAGAACCCCCGGTCGTCGTCGCCTTCACCCGTTTTCCCCTCTCGCGCCGCCAGGATGCTCGCGTGAGCCGAGCACTAGCGCCACCCTTCACCTTTGTGCTCGTCGGTGGTGTCGCAGCGATGGTAGTGAAGCCAGTAGAAGCCGCCGCCCTAGGACATCGCCGCCCGTGACGCGGGACAATTGAGGATTTATCCTCCTTCTCAATAGGAGCCATTGCCCAATTATTCCTCTTCTTACATTTTTAACAAATTATTCTAGGTCTCTTAAAAAACTTTATATTTTGTCCAAATCACTTACTTTATGTGCTACATCAACACTTTTTTATTTTTTGAAATGAAAAGGTTATGTGTAAAGTCGTTTATACCCCTGAGGGAAATTATCCAAATTAAAATTTGAACACGAATTCAAATTCGAATATGAATTCGAATTCAAATTAAAAAAAAATTCGAAATTCAATTTTGAACCCGCAATTCGAATTTGAATTCGAAAATTCAAATTCGAAATCAAATTTCAAATTTGAAATTCGAATCAAATTTCAAACTTGAATTTCGAAATAAACAATTAAATTTCAAATTCGAATTATGAAATAAAATTCAAAAATTTAAATTCAATATTCAAAATCAAATTTCAAATTCGAATTTGAAATAAAAAAATTCAAATTTCAGTTTCGAATTTCGAAATCAAATTTTAAATTCGAATTCAAAATTTCAAATTCAATATTCGAAATCAAATTTCAAATTCGATATTCGAAATCAAATTTGAAATGCAAATTTTGAATATTTGAATTCGAATTGCAGGTTCGAATTTGAATTTCGAATTTTTGAATTTGAATTTGAATTTCGTGTTCGAATTTGGATTGGTGTTGAAATTTTAATTTGGATAATTTCCCTCAGGGGTTACTTTACACATGATTTTTCCATTTCAGAAAATAAAAAAATACTGATGTGTCACATAAAGTAAATGATTTGGGTAAAATATAAACTTTTTGTGGAGACCAAGAATAATTTGTTAAGAAATATGGAAAGAGGGATAATTGGACAATGACTATTGAGAAGGAGGGTAAATCCTCAATTGTCCCTGTGCCCGCCTTGCCGTGCTTCAACGGTTTGATCTGGCCTCTTGGAGATCCACGCAGAGGAGGATCGAACGCGAGGTGTGTAAGCCCGACGGCCAGAATCGATTGATGCCTTCTACCCCTCATCAGTGAGTTGTTGTTCAATCCGTTCGGTATTCTGCCATATACATCACATGCCCTCTCTTAGCTACTTGGATCGTGACCTCAATTCCCTGCAGGAGCGTGGGAACGCGTTGGTTGTCGTCATCCTACGTCCATGTCATCGTGTTCTCGAGCAAAAGTTGCCATGACCCTCGACATTGTCGTTCTCCCAATTCTGATAAGCTTTTGTCGAGAGATATTCTCGATAGTAGATCTAGTTATGCGTATGAGTATGAAAGATCGATGGACAGAGGACACAGGGTTTATATAGGTTCGGGCCTTCCGGAGGATAATAACCCTACGTCCTGTTTGGTGTTTTTATATTGCTAGGTTTCGCACTGGAATTCGGGTTTCCAATACGAGCTATCCTTTGCCGAAGACCTCCTGCCTTCCTTATATATCCGAAGGGCAGTCGTTTATATGGTAATCTATTATTCGGTTACAACAGATTCTATCATATCTGCTAACCTAACTTGCTTTTTACTTAAAACAAATATCTAAATAAATATCTTCTGGGTTGCATTTTCCAATACTTCATAACCGAGCCCCCGGCCCACTCGATCATATAGCTGAGTGGTTAGGTATCCCGGATACGTATGTCCCACAATAGCCCCTAGAACTTTCCAATTTCAAATATGACTCCAATTTATCTCAACGTCCCTTGAAATTGAAAAGTACTTCTCCTTGTTGGATATAATAATAACTTTCCTTCATGGATGCCTGAAAAAGCTATACTCTATGAGTATAGCCCCCAACTCAGAAGATGTTGAGTCCTTTCTTAAAGCGTCTTGTGAGTTCAGAAATCAAAAAATATCAAATGTCCGTAACTAATCATAGCCCCCAGTTGAGAAGGTATTTTTAGGGAAATTATCTTATGAGCTATTATCAATAATAAGCCGAAGCTTCCACTTCCTTCAAACAATCAAATGATTTATCACAAAATTTGATCATACGACCCTTAGTATTGTCAAAATTCGAGTGATTCATCATCAATTTAAAAACTACAGCCCCCAAGATTGGCACTACCTTGATCCGAGTGATTTATCACGAAATTCAAAACTACAGCCCCCAAGATTGGTGATGTCTTAATCCGAGTGATTTACTCCAAAATTCGAGATCGCAGCCCCCAAGATTGGTGATGTCTCAATCCGAGTGATTTACTCCAAAAATCAAGATCGCAACCCCCAAGATTGGTGCCACATTTAGCCGGATATCATCGCTGTATGATGTTGTAAAATTCGGTCGAATGGCACAATAAATGCACGCTCTAGTATACAGGACTGGTCTAACAGGTCAAGGAAGCCCTGAAGCCATTAGGTTAGCACTCACTATATAAGCAGATCCGAATCAGTGTTACCCCTTCGCTTCATTTTGCTTTGCTTACGCCGCCAGTCAAAACAAACCCTAGATCTCCACTCCTGATTTCTTGCTCTTGATCCCATCAATCTCCATTTCCGCCAGTCCACAAGCTTGATGGCTCCGAAAAAGACTCGCCAAAGCGTCAAGGACTCCCGAAAGAGGCAGGCATCCCCTGTCCCACCGGAAGACGATGCGGCTTTTGACATTCCGGTGGGAACCAAGGAGTTCCTAGCTTCCACCATGGATGCAGAGAAAATTAACAGGCTCGTCATCGACGGAGTACTTCAAGATCAACAAACCGGAGAGTGGATCGAAGCTATAGGTCAGAAATTTCCGCAACCTCCAGTTGATCATATCACTGTTTTCTCGTCCTTCTTTTATCACGGATTTGGAATCCCCTGTAGTGACTTCTTTCGAGGGCTGCTGTTTTTCTATGGCATCAATCTTGTTAATCTGAATCCAAATTCCATTCTCCATATTGCTATATTTATCCACTTTTTGTGAGGTGTTCTTGGGGATCGCCCCATATTTCGATACCTTCAAGGAACTGTTCGTGCTGAAGTCGAACAATAATAATGTGATTGGGGGCGCCGGGTTCCAACTAAGGAACAAAACGAAGTATATTGAGGTCCCTCTTCGCTCAACGAACAAAGGATGGCACACTGATTGGTTCTACCATGGGAACCATGCGCCACCACTGTCAGAATTTGTTGCTGAAGCTCCAGTGCCTCGACCTGAGTGGTCAGCAAAAGCATCCCCAAACAAGAAGGCTCAAGTTGACAAGATATTTGAGCAGATTGCAGAACTAAAGTCGAAAGGATACAACAGAGTTGATGTGGTGTCGAGTGTTATGTATTGTCGAGTACAACCCATCAAGAAACGCCACGTTTCTGGTTGGAAGTTTAATCTGAAAAAGGATCCCACCATGGAGGTGCTGAAGAGTTGTCAGAACGGGAGCTAACACTTCGACTAAAAGGTGTTTTCTCTTCCTTACTTGATTGGACTCCTGGTTCTGCCAAAATGTGATATCACTCCAATATTTCTATCAGTCCTTGTTAGTTCACTGATAACTGAAAATAACTGTGTTATATAAATTGCAGAATCTTGACGTGTATTCATCAAACCCTCCTTTGCCTCCAGTGGCCCCAGAAAAATCACCCAAACAACAACCAATTCTTGAACATCGTAAGGTGCAAATTGAAGAATCCGATGACGATGAAACCATGGCTGAAAGAGCTGCCAAACTCCAACAAAGGCTTCAGACAAAGCTCCTACCACTCGGCAAGAAGTAGTAGATAATGATGAACCCAATCTTCCAAAAGACCAGTCCTGCCCAAGTGTAGAAAAAGAAAAAGAAGCATCTTCTGTGCATGCCCCTGAGACGTCATAGGACCCAAGGTCACCCAGCCCACCTCCTAAGGTGTCAGGCTTGAAGTTTAAACGCCGAGCAAAGTAAGAATCTCTAAACTTGTACTGCAATTACTGCTTAGGTTTAGTTTACTAATATCTGTTTGTCCTTTTAGAACTTCTGGAACCACGCCTTCAGGGAGTGCAATGCCACAAAACATAAATCCTGGAGGAGGCGACGTCTAGATAGATTCAAGGACATCCCAACCTAATGCCCCCCCCCATCACTTGGCGAAAAAGCCGAATGACACAAAAACTCCCCTACCTGCCTCAAAAACAAATGGTGGAAATGATACATCCAAGGACTCGCCTATGCCAGATCTGAATTCACCGGCAGCGGCTTCAAACCTCAAAGCTACTGCGTCGATGGAAACGGGGGAACCTTCACTGATTTTTGAAAAGATGCCAGAACCAACATATGAATGTCCGATCGGCCCCAGTCCGAATGAAACCGCAACCCCTGTTCATCGAGTGGTAAAGGAGGGGATCTTAAAGGAGCCCACCTTCGTCTGAGTGATTTACCATGTCGGCGATCACGTTATTGCTGGCTTTGATGAATCCCAAGAACAAGAGGAACTGAAGACATTTGAAGAGCTCACAGAAAAAGCTTTTCGCTCACTCCAGGTACGAAGTTACGCAAATTCCTTCTGACCATGAAAGATTACAGATCTCACTCTTGTCAATTGTCTTAGAACCTGAAATCGTACATGGCCGGCAAGAACAAAGTGTTGCAGTTTACTCAAAGGAAACTTGCCAAAGCAATGGACACTGAAGACCAGCTTGCCAGAGAAAGACTTGAGGTTGGTCGTCTAACGCTCGAATTGAAATCCTATTTGTCCCGGATGGATGTACTTCAGTGCAAGCTATCAGGTATGCCAGCAGCACTCCCCTTTAATCGTAGATAGGTAAAAAATTCAGCACATTATGGTTGCTGACTGCCCTATTGCAGATTTATCACAGGGGCTTGCTTCAAAACATAAGTGCAAGGCTGACTCGACAGTGCTGATTGCTAAGCTAAAAGATCGTATAAAAACGTTGGAGTCTTTCTCTGATGCCATCAATAATTTGAAGAAACAAAATCAAGAACTGACAGAGCAACTGCAAGCATCAGAGGAAATCAAGAAAAACTTTGAAAAACTTAAGGCTGGCTTCAAAACCATGGAGGAGTCCAAGGATCATTGGAAGAAGAAATTCGAAGGTACAATCTCTTTTACCCCCTTTTGCCTTACGGCTATCAACTTACTTGTAACATGTAACAGAGGCTGACGAGCAAATCAAGACCCAAAAAAAAAAAAGAGAAATACAACGCTGACGGACGAGTTATCTAAAGCTGAGGGTATTTTCAAAAAAGCTGTAGACGAGCTGAACAAGTTCAGAAGTCCTTTCAAGGAGGTTGAAAAGCTTAAAGAAGAATACAAAGCGAAGGCGGCCACACTTGAGGCAGAAAAAGCCCATGCGGAAAAACGCCTCAAAGGTAAATTGTTTATGTTACCTGCAACGCCGAGTCCATATTTGCCTATAAATATGTAATTATTATGCTTCTGTAGGATCACAGAGGGCCTATGAGCTTTTATAAAAGAAATTTGTTGAGGGTGACACAAATCTTCGCTGGTCTCTTGCAGCTTTATAAAGTGATGCGAAGGCAGTTGCCCAATACATTCTTCCAGAAGAAAAGCCACCCCGATGTCGAGACCTCTTGGCACCGTTACAAGAGGCACCAAGCCGAGTAAAGTAGCATGCCCATCACATCGCGGAACTGGCCGGCGCCCAGGCGTTGGCGATTGCCAAATCTCACATACCCAGTATTAACCTTGACATGGTCGCTGAAGGCTTCCATGAGGACCTTTCTGACAATCAATGCAAAGCTTTGGTAACAGAAGCACGAAAGACTACCAATGTATTAGCTGACCAGATAGAACTAGATCCCTCACCGAAGGTGTAAGGGTGTGTAACATCTGTCTTGATACTCTATTTCACTACCAATGGCGTAGTAAAACTGAATTGGTAGACCTCTAGGGCCTAGGTCCATTACCAGTTTTGTAATGAATTCTTGGGTCATGCTGCTTCGTTTATATATTGTATGAACTCGTGTTAAACACTCACAACCAATACACAACTCACGTTAGCCCTCTAAATAACATTCTCAGTGACTGATATGGACCATGAAGACTAAGAACCCACTTGATCAAGCATATGCGGATCGGAAAAATTGCTTTGATCCCCAACAGACGACATGAATCCTAGGGACTAAGAAACCCGCTTGGTCAACATGTGCGAGTTGCGGTAATACCAAGAATCAAATTTTGAGTCATTGTTTAAACAATATCAATAATCATTTCATAGAAATCATAAATTGTGTGACTAACTATCATGACCATGATATATATATACACCTGGGTGTAATATAATATTCCACTCCCTAGCCACCTTACACAGTACCCGAACCAGCCCATGGTCCAATCAAACCACCTAGCGTTCCACCGATTTTAATTTTTTCCAAAACATCTCCTTGATTGTGGTGACTAATGTGCATAAAAGCTTGCAATATTTAATTTTTTCTATTCACTGCCAGGCTGCCGAATTTAATTATTGCTTCTCTCCTTAACGTTCTCCTCCTTTCTCCATTACGGCAGAACAAATAGGCTGGCAGCAATACGTGGATCCTCGAGGTCCTCCATGCCGCTGATCAAATTGGTGGCCGATCATGCAAATTCTGGAGATCGAGCGGCTCCTCCATATTGTGTTTCTTCATTGCGACACAAAATGGGTTCCTGCATGGTCCTGCTGCGTTGCAACCAACGATGGCATGTGCTGCCGTGGCCGAGGATGGCGTTTCGTGGACAACATGATGTTGCATCCATAATATCGTTGCCATCTTCCATTTTTATTCTCTCATATCATCTCTCTTAACCTTGGTTAATTAATGATCTTTCGGAAGCTAGCGTTGTGCACTTGTGCTAACGTTGCAAGATGATAGTTGTACCGCAGGTACAGAATTCTATAATCGTCAATTCATCCTTGCAATCTTGCTTATTTCTCCTGCATATGTGCTCACCATAGTATATCGTGGATTTTGTGTGCAGCAGCACAAAGGATAATGATCCAACGAGGAATAAGCCGAAAGCTGCCAGATTGGATTAGCTAATCCTGTTCGTCTGAGTCTAAATGTTCATTGCGCCTATATGCAGCCGAGGCTGATCTACAGTATCTGCCTTGTCCTGAGAGGGATTTCAGGTGATATGAGCTCCACCGTGTTTCGTTTCCGTTTTGAGTGTCTCCGTTTCCATCTTGCAATTGATCCTCTATTTCTTATTCTGTGTTTTCGAACATGTATGCAGGCACAGCCCACCGAGCTATGCACGGCAGTGGATGTCCGAGTTGCCATCATGACCCCTATTCATCACGATACCATGCACAGGTGGATCTTCTTCTGTTGTTCTTGCATTGCGCCCAGCTGCGATACAGTCGTGGACCGGCAGGCCCTGCCCCACTCAGAAGGAGGTCTCCCTTGGCGGCATGATGTTGCGTTCACCGCATCAGTTTGTCTGAATAAGATCTTGATGTTGACGATAGTTTTTGTTATAAAAAGACTGATATTTTAAAGAATATGGTGTAGAATCATAACATTTGATTTGTAAATTTGAAACACAATTTCACAGATTGTAAAATCTTATTTGTTTGGATGTTATGTGCCACTTTTTTTTTTTTTAAGTCACCAGTTCAGACAGCAAAAGCTTATTTGCTGAGGTGCATGTGAACAACCTATTTTTTATGATGAAGCAACAGACTCGAAAACAAAAAGTATGTTTAAAGAATGAATCGAGCACCTGATTGAGATCAATACCCTCCTGTGATAAAATAATAAACTGTGCTTACAATCATAAATAAACATTCACCTGGAAGTAAAATCATAAGGATAAAGTCCACTTTACTCCCTTTAAGTATGGGCAAAGTCCAGATAACCCCCTAAACTATTGTTTGGTTTGTTTTATCCCTTATTATTCGCTAAACTAGATCATTTTACATCTTTAACTAGTATTATAATCCTGGATTGTTGATAAAGATTGAAATTAAGTTGATATTATCATAAACATGTCTTGTCTAACGTGATAAATGAATTAATGTGATATATAACCTTAGCCTGGCCCAGTTATAGTATATGAATCTTTGTTTCTGGTCACGTATGAGAATAGAGAAAATGAACCAAACACAATAAAGTATGGGCACAAATAGGATTATATGACTCGTTTAGTTCTTTATCATGTTGTACGACACTTGTGTGAAGGTTGAGAGAACAATCCTAACTTAAATATTAACAAGTCGGAATTAAAATATCAATTAAAGGTGTAAAATGATCTATTTTAACAAATCATAGGGATAAAATAAACCAAATAATAGTTTAGAAAGTTATCCAAACTTCGGTTATACTTGGAGGGAGTAAAGTAGACTTTATCCAAATCATAATAATCCACACGAATGTGCATCATACAAGCAAAAAAATATAGACATGCATCCTAAATAGTTTCAACCCAGATCTATGGCTAGGGTAGAAAAAAAAAGAAAAAAAAAGAGAAAACTTGGTTGCATACCAGATTTTTTTTATGTTCATCTATGTCACTATTTACGTGTACACAAAACTAAAGAATATTTATGCTTATAGGTGACATTTTCTACGATCAGATTACTCTGATTGCAAATAATTGATAGAATAATTTTCTAGTTCATCATTTCAATTTCATCATACAGTGTTTTTGAAAGGTTTTTATACATGTGTAACTGAAATTCTTGCTTTTTAATTGATATATCATTCATGAGAAAACTACTTTCTTTATAAATAATATAGCATACATATTTGCTACTAGGAATCAAGCTTGATGGTAAATTGTAAATAGTATTATATATATATATATATATATATATATATATATATATATATATATATATATAGACCCTGTACAATACCCTGGGTAGGTCAGCCAAGCAAGCCACCCAGCGCACCGTTGCCAGGCCACCCACCAAACGAGCAAGCCAGGTGCAGCCCATACTGAGCAACGCACAGGTCATGCGCGGGAGTTGCCCATTTTTTAATGCCTTTTTTGTTTGTACCGGTTGGTTTTTATCTCTGGTTTTTTTTATTTTTTTTTCTTCAACCGTTTTCAAACCAGCGATGGGGCCACCAAACCAAACATTAGTGCTCAAGAACGCAGTTTGGATTGAAGATCCGTTCCGGCTCGAATATTAAAAATATAAAGATTATTTTGCCAAATCATAAAAAGCTACGTATATTGTTACTGAGAACTTGGGCATAAGGGACTGACATAAAGACTATTCTCCAACACCGTAAAGTTTATGAGTTCGTTAAGTAAATAAACTCAATCATAAATAATGATCAAACCAATCAAAAACATATTTATCTTACTATTAGTTTGGTAAATTTATGAGTTTTGGGCGGGGCCACTGGCTTGACCGGCAGTGGGAGGCGATGCTCGGCGCCACCAGAGCCGGGGTGGCGGGTGGGACCGACGGCGGCGAAGCGCAACGGATGGAGTCGGACAGCGGTGGTGTATGACGAACGGAGCCGGACGGCGGTGGTGTATGACGGACGGAGCCGGCGGCAAGCACGGTTGGAACGGCAGGGCAACATGGCGCACATGAGGGTGTCGCGCTCTACGCTGGCGCATGCTGGGTCGCTCGTTAACCACCCCCATTTTGAAACCAATAAATTTTAGTCATTGGTACCATAAAAGTTTTAGAACTTTCAAAATATAAACACTGCTTTGTCAAATCATAAAAAAGCTATTTATATTATTTCGAGAACTTGGGCAAGAGGGACTGACATAAAGATTATTCTCCGAGACCATAATATTTATGAGGTTCATAAGTATAAAAACTCAATAATAAATAATGATCAAACCAATTAAAACTATATTTATCTTATTCTTAAAGGCTAAGATTTCATGCAATAGTTTTTGTTGACAGATGAACTGAGCGCAGGGCGGAGTGGGTGGTGTTACGCGGAGGCGATGACCATAGGCGGTTTACTGCCTGTGGTTTAGCGTGGCTGTGTTATGACCATAGGCGGTTTACTGTCAGTGGTTTAACGTGGATGTCTTTTCTAGGACGAAGCTTCATGCGACGGTCATAAATGGTTTTGGACGGGGCCGGTGGCCTAACCGGTGGTGGGAGGTGGTGCAGCAAGGCGCCAGTACGTGCCGCCAAAGCCGTGCGTGGACGACAGGGCCGGCGGCAGAGAAGCGCAACGAACAGAGCTGGACTGCGGTGGTGTACGACGGGCGGAGCCGGTGGCAAGCACGGTTGGAACGGCGGGCAACATGGCGTACATGAGGGTGTCGTGCGCTATGCTAACACGCGATGGATCAATCGTTAACCGCCCCTTATTTGTAACCCATAAAGATTAGTCATTGGTACCATAAAATTTTTGGAACTTTTAAAAGTATAACGTAACCATAAATAATTAGCCAAATATTATTACTATAAAATTCTTTTTCTAATAAGTATGAGATTTTTTAGCAGAACACAATTATGTGACAAATACGGGTGGTTGGGGGGTGGACCAAATAATACATTAGTGAATGCGTTCATTAGGAGAATTAAAGTTTCCATTGAAAATCCATCCAGGTTTTAAATTGTGAAACTATAAATACTTCTTTGTTTAGTTATAAAAAATTATCTTACACGAGATATACTGACATCACCTGATAACACATAAAGATTGGTCCCTGTGACCATAAAAGCTATGAAAATTTTAAATGTATAACTCAATCATAACTAATGCGCATGGAAACCATAAAATCCTTTTTTAAATAGTATGTTTGTTGTGAGCAAGACACAAATACCTGCCGGCAAGTTTTGCTTTTCAAAATATCGCACATACTATGGTATTTATATGCGTGGCAAGGTATATTTCCTTTTTTTTCTATCAATGATGATTGGGAATCTTCAGATATGCCTGCATTATTTTTTCCCATGCATGCGCATGCATGTGTAATCTAGGATTCCTTCTTTATGTTGATTTCATCTCCATTATTCACGCTACTGCCTGGCGGAGGAAACGGCATTTACACGGCATCCCTCGCCCTTCCTGCTAGCGATAGCATCGTTTGGTAAATCTACATTCAAACTCGTCTCCTCCAAGCCGCAGGCCCTCCGACCTGGTTCTGCCCATGCAAGGTGCTGCAAGTTTACACCCGATTCGCCTGTACATCTTTTATTAAATTCCGTTTGACTACTACTGATCGTTCTCATCACCTCCTTTGACCTGCAGAATGGACTCAAGACAGAGGATCGTTGACAGGATTCCGGACAACCCAAGCACCATACTCATCATGAACACACAGGAAAGGTTCGAGATTCCACTCCGTCCTCCTAGCGCTGCGCGTTCACCAGCTGTCGTTCAAGCAGGGAGGCAACATGTACATGACGGCCATGCTCTGCCCCCTGATTCAAGTTCAAGACCAATTGTGGAGGCATCTAAATCGCCAGCAGCTGCGATTTCGTCACCGGTACAAGGCCTCAACAGGGAAAAACGCAAGCATGCAGCACCTATCTCTTCGGAAACCATGCTTCCAGGTGATGAAGGCGTTGGCGACGATGACTTCATGGATGATACTACCACCCAACGTGCAAAGACATCACAACATGTCCAAGTGCGTTTTCGAAATAAGAAGAATGGTCATGGTGGTAGGGTGCCGATGCGTTCCTCAAGGTTAAAGACAAACTCCCGGTTCACGCCACGTCTCTCTCCTGTTGTTGAGACTGCTCCACCACCTGATCACAATGAGGTTCAGATACCCGGCCTGTCCTGTAAAATATGCTCTTCCAGATTGTAAATACATTTCTCTAATCTTATCTTTATACCACAATGCAGGAGGACATGACAGATTGTAAATATATATCTTCTATATGGCGCGCTGCACATTGAATATTATTCAGCACGCCAGTCGCTACAGTAACCATCTGGTCGCACCAGACCGAGTCAGTAGTCATCCAATCGCCTACGAGCAGCCATCGTTCCGCGCGCCTATTCGCAACCCACGTGTTGGCCGTCCCCGCCTCGGCGTGTTCTTTCCGTGCGATTCCCCAACCCCCACCACCGTAGAACCCTTCCCCCACGTGCAAAAAATGACAAGCAAATCCAGTTAAAAAAAAACAACAAGCAATTTAATAACCGTATTGTATACTATCACATAAGCAGAATACTACCAATAGATATATACTACAACTGAGGTGTATGCAACCATTGCCATATGCTGTATCGTATATATGCTATATGTATATATTACTAATTACCACACTCCTATATTCACATTGTTACCCTGTAAAAACCGAATTGCAATTTATTTCTATCATCAGAAAGAAACCATCACTCATCACGTTTCGATGTTCACCACTAATGTTCATCAGAAACCCATACTTAGTACCGATTAATGTTCAGCATTAATTATATGTCAACTTTATTACCACCATCCCCTGAGAACGGATAACCATAACCAAATACCATGAAAAATTATGATAGTACATGCACTACCTTTCTATTCTAGAAATAGTACATTAAATAGACTAATATTATTTATATATACTATCATACATATACCAATCTTACTAAATTTGTATGGACATATGTATGGTATATGTAGAGGTTGAGAAGGGTGCAATACGTCCCTCTCCAATCCCCCTGCATTTCTTGTTTTTTTTATATTTGTAGAGGTTGAGAAGGGTGCAATACGTCCCCCGAGCGCACCACCAGACTTATATTTGCAAGCAGTCAAGAAGCCATGGTGCTCTCGGTTGGTCGAGAACTATGCATCCCTATTACAGATTCACAGATACTAAGTGCTGCTGCTTCACAACCAATCACGTAGGAATCAGACGAAGAGGAGTTGTAACAGAGTCCAAGAAGTCCTGCGTCTCCCATTCCCAGAAGGAGCAAAGTTCTTACATCGAGGAAGAAGAGACAGAGAGATGCGGATCCGGTCAGAGGCCGTCCTACAAAGCGACAACAGCCATCAAGACACGATGGCAGTTCGTCGACGGCGCCACCAACATAGACTGCCGACGTTGATCAAGTAATCTCCTTTTCCCGCCCAACTTCCATTCCCCATTATTGCATCGTAGTAATGTTCCATATACCATAGGATAAATTTTTAGTAGTTTATATACTCATTAGTTGTATTATAGACTATTCACTGTCCTAGATTATAACGGTAGTATATGAATATTTTAATTGCTACTCCACCAAGTTTGTACACATACATTTAAATAAATTTGTAATTTTGTGCATATGATTTGTGTGGTAGTATAAAGATCTTTATATGGTACATGGTATAAAGTTCCAATCATGGTATCTATACTATTAAACAATAGTATATGAACAAGATAGAAGCGGCATAGAAACGGAAAATCATTGTGTGGTAGTATAAAATTCTTTTGTTGGTATATATACCACTTTGCTGTACGATTATACTATAGTATATATACCACCATACTATTTTAGTTTCATTATATGATATATATATTTTATAGATAGTATCTATATGCAATTTAAAGTTTATATTCCATGTCATACAAGATATCACATAATTATTCTATAGTATACTATTTTTATATACAATTATTGTTAGTATACTCCTTGACCATAGTACATATACCATTAATAGTATATATACTCAATTGCATATGTAATCAATAGTATGTATACTCATTTGAAATAGTATATATATTCATATTGAGTTAATATCATTGCTGGTAGTATATAGCTCGCTCGATGACACATATACCACTAATAGTGTATAATCAAAAGCTATACTACATTTTGTTGCATAATGTTGTTTACAGTATTCGTCTCCTACTATAGTATATATACCATTGTTTAGTATTTTGCATTAGTATGTATATATACCCTTGATACTATATTGAGCAGTATATTTTAAATGTTTCCTTTTATAAATTGATTATTCAATTAGATATATACTGCTATACACAAACACAGATATTAATTATGTATTTGAATACCATTATATTTTTCAAATGGACTACAGGTTTGAGATAATCCCTTTTAATTTTGACAGGAATCTGATGATGAAGGTGATAAGGGGAAGGCAAACGCGCACTGAACTTGAGAAGCTGGGTTGGAAGGATTTCTTAAAGTTTCGCACTGATGCCCTGGAATGCCGAGAGCTTCTAGTCTGGCTGATGGATCATATAGATGCTGAAGCAATGTGCATCCCACTTGACGATGGCAAGAAGATTTACATGAAACCAATCCACTTGAAGACAACATTCGGTTTACCTTCTGGAGGTGTTGATTTGAAACAGTACAATGCAAAGAAGCAATCTCAAGAACTCACAAATATGAGGAACTTACTGCACGTGTCATCTAAAGTGACCGTTGAGAGATGTCTGGCCAAAATCGCTGATAAGCGAAATGATGAATTGAGCCTCAGGTGTTTCTTTATGATCATCTCTGCCAGGCTGCTGTTTTGTCGACCAAAGTTCCACATTGGAATGGAGGATATTTGCTTCTCTCGGGAGTATCAAACACATGGTCAGTCCGACATTTGCGGAGCCATTTTCCGTCAGCTCCAAAACAGCATAAGGGATTGGCAGCGGTCCATCAGCACGAACAAAAGCCTGTCAGGATGCTCTCTGTTTTTAATGGTAAGTTGTATAGTACATATACTCGTTGCATACTTGAGCAGTACATATACTACACGCAATATTACTAGTTCAATATTACTGTCGATTATATCACATGTAGTACTTATACTACCCGTTCTATCATACCACCTCATAGTACCTGTTTTCTTTTGTAGTGGATTTCCTATATGCTTAATGGCAGTACATATACTATTCAACCATTAGCATAGTTTATACTGTCCTCTCCATTACATAGTACATGTTTTCTCTGTAGCAGATTTCCCATATGCTTAATGGCAGGACATATACTACTCAACGATGTGCGTAGTATATATACCCTTTTACCGTGCAACCTTTTAACTTTACAATGTCATTGGCCAATTTTATCCGATGTTAATTATACGATTGTTTACAGTTACTTCCACACTAGGATAATTTGCTGTAGTGATAGTATTCTTTTTTACCAGATAGTATGTAAATTCTTATTAGTAGTATAGTAATCATTTATATATTATGGCAGATATTCTACCTGGATCACCTATTGCATCGTAATACATCTCAAAAATTCTGGATGCTACCTCGCTCTGCATATTACACCAAGAACATAGTGAGAGATATCATCAAGGATGCTAAGAATAAAGACTCAGAAGGCAAACTATCCTTTACTAGCCTTTAGGTGGCACTTGATTTAAATGTTATTTAACCTATATTGTTTTGTTTATTTATTTGTTATAATAATAACCACATTACCACTTTGCAGATCAAGAGAACGTCTAATACGCCCTATTTTATGGAATCTAAGGAAGAACATGAACGTGATGATGATGCTTTGGGTGATGATGTCGGTTTGAGTGAGGGAGACCCTGATGCTGGAGCTGCTGGAGTGGACGTTTGTGGTGCAGGTATTGACCTCCCTCGGCTTTGTCAGATGCTTGAACCAAAGCTAAGATCTCTCCATCCTAGTGTCCAAGCAGAGGTCCAAGCCGAGCTTTAGAAGTACAATGATGACATAAGCCGTGAGACTGCTAAGATTGCTGCAGCGCAAAGAGCAATAAAGAAGAAACAAATTGAGCTGGTAGACAAGATTGGGAAGCTTTTGGAGCAGCACTCCTAACCTCCCTTGTCCCCTGAGCCATCCAACCCTCACTTTGGAATGGAGGAATCAGATGAGTCATGTTAGTCCCAACTTTTATGTTCTCCTTTTATGACTGAAAAAATTCGATAACCTAACTATTTTATCAATTATTTTCCCTGCCACAGCCAACCATGCAGAAGACCAGGACAAAGAGTTACCCCACAATGAACCCTTTAGCCAATAACCCTCTGCTAGTGGACATAGTAAGTGTTCATATACTTCTATGTTCAACACACAACAACATATTACACGTCGAGGCAATGTACTTTATTCCATAGTTAAGTAGTTTATATACTCATTGACTTAATAATATATATACTACATGCCACAATTACTATTAATTAAAACTGCAGGAGTAAGGAACAACTATCTGTAAGGGTAAATGCAGATAGGAAACAACACTTTGCAAGTGTTCATATACCACTATATTCAGTACACAATAGTATATTGCACATCGAATGGTTCTATTATAGTTTGGATCACCAAGTAGTATACGTACTAGTCAATCAAATTGTGTAGCTACTCTAACAGTAGTATATTTATAGGACTACGTCAACAGTCCCCCTTCATGACTGTTTTGTTCATTATACCACTTGTTTTTGTTCAAGGCACTGGAGGTCATACTGACCAAGTTCAGCATGACACAAGGAAGGATGACAACACTGTAGTTCATGGTGATCAAGTTGTTGAAGGCGACCAAGTGCTCAATGATACTCTTCCTAAAGCTGACAAAAGTATGTATCTAAACATAATATAAATATATATGGACTTTGTTAGTGGTATTTTTAAATGATACCTGCATATTTGTTTTTCCAGTTGACGACCACTGTAGAGTAGTATCCCTTGACATGTCCACTATGAATCCAATTGCACATTTGTCTGATAATGTCACCTCTGAACTGGAAAATTTTGAGAGGGGTGTTGTCCCTCGAAAGAAGCATTCCGAAAAGGTGTTTGTGCCAGATTGTGATAATGCCCACCATGGTTAGTTGTCGGGTGTTTTGTTTCCAAAAATGTACACTGTTGATACTCGGTAGTACATTTCGTCAGGTGTTGTGTCATGGTTTTTTTCCCAAACTGCACTTGAGTTGTGTTGAAGTTGTAGCACTCTTATATTCCATATTTCTGAACACTATACTTCAGCAAAGTTTTCAGATTATATTAACACATGTGCAGATCCGGAGAAAGATCAAGGTGATGAAAGATTTGTGAACAATTTGTTCAATTTTGATGATGCTGGTAATGTTCCTACAGAACATAGCCTTGAGGATGTTGCACGTGGCCGACAGGCACACAAAATAACTAGTGGGCAGGTTAGTTGTGGTTATTCAGCGCTATCCAACATAATACATTTTGAGAAAGATGGTTACGAAACTAAACTAGACACGTGCACATCAAAGGTTGGACCAGATATCATTTCATACAATCTTGGAAGGACCATGGGTGACAACATTGGTTCTTTGGACCTACCAGGTACTTATCGATGTCCAGATTAATGTTACGAGAAAATTTTATGGCAGTTTAATGTTACTCTTGCATTACTTTTTTTTTGCACTAGGCCGTGCTGAAAAGCTATTCCGAGAGGATCCAGCCAATCAAAACAATCCTATTGATCACATAATTAAAACCTTCGAAAAGGACCATGTCTACACTGACTCCGTTGCATTAGATGCGGACACTAATCATTCTGATCCCATCTCATCCCCCTCGGCTCCAAAGAAAACAATACGTTTTTAATATAATACACGCAACCAAGTAGTACATATACTACCCCATTCAAATTGTCTATGTTCATTCCTACAGTAATTTTTTTTATCTCTACAGTAACTTTATTTTTATTCCTATGACTGATGATCGCATGAATAGTATATATACTCATTTGTATTATTTCCATCGAATATCACACCATTGTAGTATGTGTTATACTTCATATACCAGTAATTGATATACTCATGGGTATATATACTATTATACATTCTATTATAATCATCCACTGCCACAATGTTATATTATATATGAATAGTATTTATACTCATATACATTGTTTCCATCGAATAGCACACCATAATAGTATGTGTTCTATTTCATATACCAATTGTCGAGAGATATTCTCGATAGTAGATTCAGGTGTGCGTATGAGTAGGAAAGATCAATGGACACAGGACACAGGGTTTATACAGGTTTGAGCCTCCCGGATGATAACAACCCTATGTCCTGTTTGGTGTTATGTATTGCTAGGGTTCGCACTGGAATTAGGGTTCCAATACGAGTCTGTCCCTCGACGAAGGCCCCCAACCCCCCTTATATATCCGAAGGGCAGGGGTTTACATGGTAGCATCCGAGTCGGTTACAACAGATCCTATCTATTTAACATATCTGCTAACCTAACTTGCTGCTTACTCAAACAAATATCTACATAAATATCTCCTGGGCCAAATGCACCATAACCGAGCCCCCGGCCCACTCGGCCATATAGCCGAGTGGTTAGGTATCCCGGATACATATATCCCACAGTAGCCCCCAAGCACTTTCCATCTTGAATCGTCGTCTTCATTTGCCTCGATATCTTATGAAATTTGGGAAGTGCTTTTTCTATTGTTTCTAATAACTCTTCTTCATAAGCGCCTGAAAAAGGCATAGCTTATGAGTATAGCCCCCAACTCAGAATGATTTTTGAGTTTGTACCGAAGCAACTTCTGAGTTATTGAAGAATATCCAATAACCAAAATCAAACATAACCTTCAAATTAAAAGAACATAATAATATTTGAATCTTCCGCTTTATCGAACTAAACCGAAGAACTTCATATTTAGCTGAATTTCCCCATTCGCCGAGTGATGCATCACCAAATTAATATTGACATCCATAATGCTGAAGTGCCCTTAATCTGAGTGATTTACCACGAAATTCAATTGTCATAGCCCCCAAGATTGGTGATGTATCAATAGTAGTAATACAAAAAGACAACCCCCAAGATTGGTGTTGAGATAATAAAAGTGATCCATCACAGAATCTCAGAAGATGCAATTTTCAAGGTTGAAACCACAACAATCCGAGTGATTTAGCACAAAATCTCGAAAGTTACAATTTCCAAGGTTAAAACCACAACAAGCCGAGTGATTTGTCACAAAATCTCGGAATGTGCAATTTCCAAGATTGAAACCACATCAATCCGAGTGATTTATCACTTATTTTAAGATCCTCAACATCCAAGGTTAATGCTTAAAAATAATCTCAGTAACATAAGAAATGCGCATACCGATTTAACAAAATTGGACTTGACGGTATATGACAAACTTTGGCCCACTAGGTTATCGAACACTTATAAAGGCGCCGTCGAACAGTCGCGTCCCTTCGTCTTCACTTCTTCAACGCCATCTTCCACATACAAACCCTAGATCGTGGGCTTCCATTTTGCCGCCGCCGCCGTCTTGCACACACAAATGCTAGATCACGGGCCTCCATTTCGCCGCCGCCGCCGTCTTGCACGCACAAATCCTAGGTCCTGGGCCTTCATTTCGCCACCGCCGCTGTCCTGCGTGCACAAACCCTAGGTCCCGGCCTTCATTTCGCCGCCGCCGCCGTCCTGCGTGCTCAAACCCTAGGTCTTGGGCCTTCGTTTCCTCCCAGAAACCCCATGCATCAGTTTCCTCTGTGCTAAAACAAGAGCAATAGCCCCGAAGCGTACCCGTCAAAACACCAAGGCTCAATCCGAGAAGTAATCCCCTCCTAGAAAGGGCGAAGACAAAGAAACAATCTTTGATATCCCTGCCGCTATCAAGGAGTTTCCCATGTCTACCATGGATTCAGAGAAAATTAACAGATTGGTGATTGACGGTGTGCTTCAGGATCAACAGACCGGATGATGGATCGAAGCCATAGGTCAGAGATTTCCCCAACCTCCCGTCGACCAAATTACTATTTTCTCCTCCTTTTTCTATCATGGATTTGGGATCCCTTGTTGCGATTTCTTTAGGGGTCTTCTTTTCTTCTATGGCATCAATTTTGTCAATCTAAATCCAAATTCCATTTTGCACATTGCCATATTTATTCACCTGTGTGAAGTGTTCTTGGGTATCTATCCCCATTTTGATACCTTCAAAGAACTCTTTGTTTTGAAGTCAAACAATAGTAATGTCATAGGGGGGCTGGATTCCAATTAAGGAATAAGTCCAAATATATTGATGTGCCACTTCCATCAACCAACAAAGGGTGGCACGCGGACTGGTTTTACCATGGAAACCATGCTTCACCTTTGTTAGAGACTACAGCTGAAGCCCCCAAGCCACAACCCAAGTGGTCAGCAAAGTCCAATCCAAACAAGAAATCTCAGGTTGATGACATATTGCAGCATATTGCCTTTCTCAAGTCCAAAGGATACACTGGAGTACATGTTGCCGCGAGCTTCATTTATCACCACGTGTAGCCAATTAAGAAACGCCATGTTCTAGGATGGAAATTTCAATTGGGTTCAGACCCCACGATGGAAGTGCCAAAAGTTTTGTTAGACGGGGGATTGACTTTACGTCTGGAGAACATTTTTTCCTCACTTCTTGGTTGGACTCCAGCAAGTGCGTTAAAGGGACATCATTTCGAGACTGACAGGAGTTCAGTAAGTTATTTGCCTGAATAATCAATACTTTGTTCATGATGTTCAGTATCGAATAACATGTCACATGTTATGCAGAACCTTGATGTATTTGTATCCAATCCACCATTGCTGCCGACGCCACAAAAGAAGTCTCCTACTCAACCATCAGCCTCCAAGCGCTGTAAGGCTCACATTGAAGACTCTGATGAAGAAGAGTCGCTAGCTGAAAGAATAGCTAGACTTCAAGAAAAGGCAAAGAAAAAGACTTTAGAGAAGGCCTCCACCACTCGGCGGGCCATGGATGAAAATGAGAAAGAGCAAGGTCGTCCGAGTGAACCAAGCAAGTCAGGCACCCATGAAGAGGCGCCAGACACAACAGGTACCCCAAGGCCAACTAGCCCCCACCGAAGGTGTCAGGCCTAAAATTCAAACGCCGCTCAAGGTAAACAGAACAATGTAACTTGATGCTCAGCTCTCCATTTGAATAATTATGTAATCTCTATCTAATTGATAGGTCATCCGGGTGAACGTCATTTGAAGAAGTCCCGACGCAAAGTTCAGTTCCTGAAAAAGATCAAGATGCTCCGTCTGTCAGGACATCCGAAGATGATGTCCTAGGCCACTCGGCCGAGAAGCCGAGTGACTCACAGAATGCATCCCAATCCACTCGGCCGGAAGCTAGCCAGGCTGAGTCACCTGATGTCCCAGATCTGAATATGCCTGAGACAGCAAGAACTGCCAATACTCCTGCCTCCACTGAACCTAAAGAGCCATCATTAATATTTGAAAAGGTGCCTGAACCAACATATGAATATCCAATTGGTTCGGAGGAAAATATCACGCCAACTCCAATTCACCGAGTGATAAATGGGGGTGCTCCGGAACAACCCACGCTGACCAGGGTAGTATATCACAGTGGCCCATTTGCCATTGCTAGATTTGATGAGTCGGCAGAACAAGCGGAGTTAAAAAATTTTGTGGATTACACTAAAAAAGCCTACCATTCCTTCCAGGTAATCCTCCCTTCTTGAAAAATAATCCCAATAATAGTCACCAAACCTAGTTGTGTAATTCCACCTGTATAACTCGCCCTCTTTGCAGGCTCTGAAAACCCAAATGGCCAATAAGAGTAAGCTTCTGCAACTTACTAAAAGGCATTGTGCAAAAGCCGTAGACATAGAAGATCAGCTTGCCAAAGAAAGATTGGAAGTGGGGCACTTGTCAATCGATCTAAAGGCCCATTCTTCCCAAGTTGATGAACTTCAATTTAAGCTGCAAGGTACGAAAACCACAAACACTATTCTTCACATGCTATCTCTGGAATATGAATATCTGACCTCTTCCATACAGAGGTATCACGGGTGCTAGAACTAAAGCAAAAACAAGATGCTCAGTCGGCAGCTCAACTTGCAAGTCTACAAGGCCGTATAAAAGAACTGGAGTCGTCTGCCAAGCTATTGAAACTTTGAAGTCCGAGAATCAAGGATTAAAGGAGCAGCTCCAGGACTCGGCAAAGATCAAGAAAAATTTTGAAAAGCTAAAAGACGACTTCAAGACAATGCAAGAATCTCAAAATTTGTGGAAGAAAAGGGCTGAAGGTAAAAAATGAATGTACCTATACATACAAAAATATATATGTGTACTAAAATGTTTTTAACTGATAGATGCCGAAGGTACAATAAAAAGCCAAAGGGAGAGAAACACAGTGCTAGAAACCGAACTATCCAAGGCTGAAAAGATCTTCAGAAAGGCTGTGAGCTAAACCAATTCCAGAAAGCATTCAAAGAAGTTGAAAAGCTTAAAGAAGAGTATAAGGAAAAGGTTGCCACCCTTGAAGCTGAAAAGGCAGAAGCTGAGAAACGCCTAAGAGGTAAGTGTTTATTCATTTAATACGTTCATATCCAAGTTTATTGTACTGGATATATGTGATTATTATACTCCTGTAGGATCAAAGAGGTCCTATGAGCTTTTGTAGAAGAAATTTATAGAGGGTGATGAAAATCTTCGATGGTCTCTTGCAACTCTTCAGAAGGATGTAGAGGTGGTCGCCCAATATGTATTCCCTGAAGAAAAACCTCCTCAGTGTTGAGACCTGATGACTAGGCTACAAGGGGCACCCGGCCGACTAAAAGAACATGCTCGACATGTTGCAGAGCTGGCCGGCGCACAAGTACTGGCAATAGCAAAGTCCCACATCCCTTGCATTGAGCTAGATGTGGTGGTAGAAGGTTTCCACGAAGATCTCTCCGACGAGCAATGTGAAGCCCTTGTTGCTGAAGCGCAAAAAACGGCGCATATTTTAGCTGACCAAATAGAGCTAGATCCCTTACCTAAAATGTAAGGTGTTGTAAAGATTAAAGTACTATATTACATCTCTATTGTTGTAATATAACAAAGGTTCAATAGACCGCTGAGGTCTAGATTCATTACCAGGATTGTAACGAATTCTTGGGTCGCGCTGCTTCGTATATATATTGTATGAACTCGTGTTAAACACTCACAACCAATACACCACTCACGTCAGCCCTCTAAACAATGCTCCCAATAACCGATATGAACCATGGAGACTAAGAACTCACTCGGTCAAGCATATGCGAATTGGGAGAATTGCCATGGTCCCCAACAGACGGCAAGAACCCTAGGGACTAAGTAACCCGCTTGGTCGACATGCATGAGTTGAGGTGATACCAAGTATCAGAATTTGAGCCACGACTAGAACAATAACAACAATTATTCACAGAAATCATAAATTACAAAACCAGATATCATGACCATAATATATGTAAGTTCAATTAATGAAATAAGAATAGTTACAATAAACTATAAATACTAGGCATAGAAACAACGTAGCTGGGATATGTTCCAAGAACTTTGAAGGTCCGACCCATCCTCACGCATCAATCGATATGCACCCGGCCGAGTGATTTCTTTTACAATAAAGGGTCCTTCCTATGGGTCCGACAGCTTGTGCTTACCCACCGTGGATTGGACTTGCTTCAAGACCAAGTCGCCGACTGAAAAGTCTCGTGCTCGGACATTTTTATCATGATAACATCACAAGCTTTGCTGGTACTTTGCCGACCGCAATAACGTGGCATCGCGCTGCTCCTCTAACAATAACAAGTCATCACACCTGTGGTCATTGGAGGTTTTTTCTGCATACGTTGCCACACGGGGGGAGGCGAACAAAATCTCGGTTGGTAACATGGCTTCTGAGCCATAAACCAGAGAAAAAGGGGAGTGCCCGGTGGCACAACTTACGTTGGTTCTAAGTCCCCACAATACAGATGGCAATTCTTGAATCCAACATCGAGCATACTTTTCCAACCGGTCAAATATACGTGGCTTAATTCCAGAAAGCAAGAGGCCGTTTGCCCTCTCAACCTGGCCATTGCTTTGTGGATGGGCGGCCGAAGCGTAGCCAATCTTAAAGCCTACTCAGCCCGCAAACTCTTTGAACTCCTCTGCTGTGAACTGAGTACCATTGGCAGTGATGATCTTGTGTGGGGCACTGAACCGAGTGACTATTTCAGTCATGAACTCGATGGCCTTCTTTGCCGAAATCTTACCGACTGGCTTTGCTTCGATCCATTTAGAGAACTTGTCCACTGCCATGAAAAGGTGAGTAAACCCCCCTTGAGCCTTCATGAAAGGTCTGACAATGTCTAAACCCCATACTGAGAACGGCTAAGTTATTGGGATATTCTGGAGTTCTGTGGCAGGAACGTGCATCTGGCGGGCGAAGAGTTGACAACCTTCACACTTTCGGATAATTTCCTTGGCGTCAGCACCAGCGGTCGACCAATAAAACCCTTGCCTCATTGCTTTGGCCACAATTGTGGATGGGCCTACGTGATTCCCTCAAATGCCAGCGTGGATGTTTCCTAATATAGCTCTACCTTCATCTTGAGCTAAGCATTTTATCAGTACCCCATATGGGCTTTGCTTGTACAGGTGATGGTCAACTATACAATATGAACACGACTTGTGAATAATTCGGAGGGCTTCGTCTTTGTTAGTCGGTAGTGTGCCACGATCCAAATACTCAATGAAGGGAGTGCGCCAATCTACCTCAATGACAGCTACTTGTGGTGCTGCCCCCGCCTTTAGTGCCGACTGCTCCATAGTTTGCTGGGTTAGTATAGGTGGCTTATGCAGATCGTCGAGGAATACTCCGTTAGGTATTTTAGATCTATCAGACCCAAGTTTGGCCAGTTCATCTGCCTCTTCGTTATACTTGCACAGGACATGTTTATACTCGATGCCATCTAACTTGTCTTCTAGGTTCTGAACTTTAGTGCAGTAGGCTGTCTTGCTCTCGTGGGAACAACACCACTCCTTTGTTACCTGATTAATTACTAGCGCCGAGTCGCCGGAAACACTTAGTCTTTGGACACCAAGTGAGATAGCTGTTCGAAGTCCATGCAATAGTGCCTCATACTCTGCGGCGTTGTTAGACACGCGAAAGTGCATTTGAGGGACATACCGCAGCTTGACTCTATCAGAAGATGTTAATATAACCCCTGCCCCGGCACCTTCCAGTTGCAAGGAACCGTAAAACACCATTTTCCAATAGCTTAATTCATGCGGGCTGGGCGGTAACTCGCATTCTATCCACTCGGCAACGAAGTCCGACAAAGCTTGACCTTTAATCGAGTCGTGGGACTTAACGGTGATATTATATGATCCGAGCTCGATGGCCCATTTGGCAATTTTCCCTGTGGCCTCTCTGTTGTGCAGCAATTCACCTAAGCCGAACGACGTGTGGACATCAATTGGATAATTCTCAAAGTAATGCTTCAACTTCCAAGATGTCATCAGTAATGCGTAAATTAGCTTCTGAAGCTGGAAATATCATACCTTGGAGTCCAATAATACCTCATTAACAAAGTAAACCAGTCGTTGCACCTTTTGAGCCTTGCCATCTTCTGCCCGTTCTACCGCCAGCACGGTGCTGATAACGTGTATGGTTGCAGAAATGTACAGCTGCAAAGGTTCCTTCGGTTCTGGAGGAGTTAACACCAGAGGACCACTAATGTAGGCCTTGAAATCATCCAAGGCTCTCTGTGCGTCATCATTCCAGATGAATGATTCTTTCTTCTTGAGTAGCCGAAATAGGGTAACCCTCGAGCACCGAGTCGTGATATAAATCGACTGAGCGGCGCCATACAGCCAATGAGCTTTTGAATGTTTTTTGTGAATGTGGAGGTCCCATTCGTAATATGGCATTTACCTTTTCTGGATTAGCTTCAATCCCTCTATGTGATACCACAAAATCGAGTAATTTTCCTGATGGGACCCCGAAGACGCATTTTTCCAAATTTAGCTTCATATTGTATTTTCGAAGGTTGCCGAATGTTTCGTTAGGTCGGATATCAAGTCGGTGGAAATCCGAGTCTTGACTACCATGTCATCTACGTAAGCTTCAACATTCCTTCCTATCTGGTTGTCCAAACATCGCTACATAGTCCGCTGGTAGGTGGCATTGACATTTTTCAGGCCAAAGGGCATTATTGTGTAACAAAAGGCTCCAAACGGCGTGATGAACGAGGTTTTAAGCTGGTCAGATTGGTTTAAGGGAATCTGATGGTACCCTGAATAGGCATCTAAGAAGCACAACAAAGCGCATCCAGCCGTCAAATCGACCACTTGATCAATACGTGGAAGGGTGAATGGATCTTTTGGGTAGGCTTGGTTAAAGCCAGTGTAATCCATGCACATCCGCCACTCCTTATTCTTCTTCCGCACCAGAACTGGGTTGGCCAACCAGTCAGGGTGGAAAACTTCTTTAATAAAATCGGCTGCCAGCAGTTGGCCGATTTCTTACCTAATCGCATCCTTTCGGTCTTGCGAGAATCGTCTAAGCCGTTGCCTTACCGGCCTGGCGTTTTGGCGAACGTGAAGTTTGTGCTCAGCCTTTTCCCTTGGAACACCTGACATATCAGAAGGTTTTCATGCAAATATATCTTTATTATTTCTATGAAAAAGGATGAGCGCGCTTTCCTATTTGTCACCTAAATTGACCCCGATATTGGTGGTCTTGGATACATCACTATCATCTAGACTAATCTTCTTGGACTCCATGATGTTCGCCTGTACCGTAGTCTTCAGCGCCTTCCTAGGAGTAGGGTCAAGCATGGCCTCTCAGCCATTGCGATCGCTCCCTTCAACTCGGCCAGCTCTGATGCACCACTATTTTCTCGGTCAACTCGCAACTACCGTTGTCGCAGTCGTATGATGTCCGCACATCCGAGTGGAGTGAGATGACTCCATTTGGTCCTGGCAGCTTCATCATCATATAAGGATAATGAGGTACTGCCATGAATTTAGCGATGGCTGGCCGCCTATGATGGCGTGATAAGTAGAGTCGAGGTCGGCGACCTCAAAGGTGATGCGCTCCGTCCTGTAGTTCTCCCGAGTGCCGAAGGTCACAGGCAGAGTGATTTGCCCCAGAGGGACTGTTTGCATGCCCGGGATAACGCCGTGAAACGACGACCGGCTTGGCTTGAGGTCGGCCAAAGGTATGGCGAGCTCCTTGAAGGTTTTCACGAAGAGGATGTCCAAACTGCTACCGCCATCTACCAGTACCTGATTTAGCCAAACCCGGTTAACAGTCAGTGTTAGTACTAAGGGATATTTCCCGGGCCTGGGGATGTGATCCGGGTGGTCCGACCGATCAAAGGTAATTGGGACCTCTAACCATCGTAGATATTGAGGTACTGCTGGTGAGACCGAGTGGGCCTCTCTGTAAAGGTTCTTCTGCTAGCACTTCGAATCTGCTGTGGACCGGCCACATATGTAATTGATCTCATGTTCAGGATCTTGGAAGTCCTCCTTATCCTCATCTTGATTATCCTTATCTGAGTCCTTCTTGCCACCATTGGGGACCCAGGGGCGTTCCTTGTAGACCTTTAGGGCGTGATGGGCGAAGTTCTTCAACTTGAAGCATTCCCTGGCTTTATGAGCTTCATCGTGAAGTAGGCAAAGGCCATCGAGCATCTTGTCGAAGTCATCCTGAGTGACCGGTTTCCTCCGGGTTGGATGCTCGGTGCTGGCCACCATTCGGTCTTGCTGCGCTTCCTGTTGCCATCTTTACTGTAAATAGTTAAGCCCGACTGGTTCCTTGGGGTCGCTTCCTTGTACTGGCAAACTTGGAAGAGAGCCAAATTGCCCGCAACATATTTGTCGGCCATGGTGAATAGTTCATTAGCTGACAATCCGCCAGCGGCATCTAACCTCCCAATCTTCTTTATCAGATCGTCATCACGAAGGCCACCTTGGAAGGCGGCGATGACCTGAGCATCCGAGATATTAGGGATGGTATTTTTGACTCGGCAAAAGTGTTGGATGTACTCTCGAAGTGGCTCCTGGTCCTGCTGCTTGATCCAGTCAAGCTCCTAGTGGTTTCCTGGCCTGTCGAAGGTGGCTTGAAAGTTGGCGATGAACTACCGACAAAGATCCGCCCAGGAGCTGATGGAGTTGTCGGGCAGATTGGTGAGCTAGGTTCTTGCCGCTAGGGCTAGGCAAACATGTAAGTAGTTGGCCATGACAAAACTGTCACCGTCGAGAGCTCGTATAGCTGTCGAATAGACGTGAAGCCAGTCGCGCGGATCCGTCTTGCCGTCATACTTCTTGATGCCAACTAGATTGAAGCTGACCATCCAGCTGACGGTTCGAAGCTCCCGAGTGAAGGCTCGAATTGCCAGCCTCCTCGTCATAATCGTCGGTGACCGGGGTCCATTCTTGTTTGTAGCCAGCTTCTCGACAAGATCTATCATCACGGCGGCCCTCGTCCCGTCGATCATGGTAATGATCATCTCTGTGTGGCTGCCACCTATTGTCATGTTCGTAGTCAACATAACCGTGCCGGCGCCGTTCATCTTCGTACTCTCGACGGGCCGTGTTGTCGCACTCCTGGTATCTGTTGTCCAGTCGGACCCACACATCACTTGGTGGTATGCCATTGTGTAGGTCGGCGCTTGGATGACGATCATGTTATTCTGCAATGGGCGTGCGCCTGGGGACTGTAGGCGGGGTTGCCTACCGGTTGGAGCGCTGTCGGTCTCTTCTCTCCTCCCTGGGTACCGAACTGGCAGCCTAGAAACTGACTTACTCGGCATTGATCGTGCCGCATGCATCTCCAGTACAGCCGCGGCCCTGATGTGCGCTTTTAATTGGTTGACCTGAGGTGTCAACTCTGGGGCGACTTGGAGCAAGGGCTCTATTTTTTGTAGGATGTTGTGCTATGGGGTTTTAAAGACATCTTTGTTGACGGTCCTTAACACCCATTTTTATACCATCAACTCCTTGCAATAATTGGATAAAAGCAACACACCAACATAGAAGTAGGGCTTTGAACTAACCATTTCCACAAGTGTTGGTGAATATTTGTATGCAGGTGGAATAAGCACTATTTTGGGGTACACCAAGGGGCAAAATGGCAAAGTATGCACATTGCCAAAGTCCACCCTTGCCATATGGAGAAAAAGGCCCACAACTCCTGAATAGAGACGAATTACCCCAGGGACGAGGAAGCCCACAGGAGCAATCCTTTGGTGAAGTGCTACAACGGAGTTATCCGTGCGCTTGCGGATATTTACCAGTAGGCATTCTAGCATTCCTTGCTAGCAGTGTTTATTTGGTTTGACCTAGCAAGTGTCAACAAGCATTTCTGGCGCCGTTGTTGGGGATAGTAATATTTCCCATGTGACGTTAAGATGTGTCAACAAGCATTTCTGGCGCCGTTGCCGGGGAACGGTTGTGTGTTTTCTTTGAGACCGAAGATTGACCTCGTATTTGTATCCTTATTCTAAAAATACCAAAAATCTTTTTCCTTTTTTTTTTCATGGACCAAATTTCTCTCCAATCTTTATCCGGTCCGAAGGGCCAGTTCATAGAACCACCACAATCGTCGCAACCCATTGTTGCGCAAGGTGATGAACTCTGTCCCGATTTGATTTCTTTGGTTCAGGAACTTTCTTTCTTGGGAATTTTTTTTGTAAATCCTTATCACCATTTGCGAGAGTTTGAGCAATTGTGTGCATGTCTTGCAATCCATGGCATGTCACATGATACGCTAAAATGAAAATTGTTTCCTTTCTCTCTCAATGAGACTACGAAACTATGGTACACCGATAAAGCAGGAAAAGTGAACGGGGATTGGATTGAATTACAGGATAAATTTTGTCTTGCATTTTTTCCACTATCCCGTATTGCTTCCCTACGTATGGAAATTCTCAACTTTCAGCAAATTGAGAAAGACCCCATAGGCGCGGCCTGGGTCAGATTGTTGGTTCTATCCCAATCTAGTCCAGACTTGTCATTACCCGACCATGTGATTTTGCAACATTTTTACATGGGTCTTGACAAGGAATCCGCCCTATATCTTGACATTACGGCCAGAGGGTCATTCTCTCATAAACGCCGACGGTAGGGAAAGAACTTTTGGACCATCTTGCGGAAAATTCTTCCTTCCTAAGCAACATGAGTGAACCGATCCCCGAGGCTAAGTCAAGATCCGAGGAGCCTTCTATTTCTGAACCAGAACCGATAGAATCAATTTCTACGTGTTCAGAAAATGAAGCCCTACCCGAACCAGATAAGGGAAAAGAAGTCTCATTTTTAGAATTCCCTTATCAATTCGAGGATGAAATTTTTGAAGATTTTGGAAACACCTCGAATTATTTTTGCGAACAAAAACCCCCTGTGCCCCCGTCAATCCCTGAGTCAGTAGAAAAAGCCTTTTTGCAAGAGACAGTGAAAGGATTGATGGCGATCATCAGTGCACAATGGTTGCATGAAGTAGAGTGTAACCCGAGTATGCTTAGGTTGAGCTCCCCTTCTAGCACAATCCATTGCCAGATTAGGGGAGAAAACATAGATGTTTTGTACAACCCATTGGTAGGAGCTGACATGATTTCTGCTCAGCTCACTCTAGATCTTCTAGGCGACAAAACTTTAGAGCCTACCAACCAAACCTTTAAGGATTCTTCTGGAAAAATTTTGCAAGGGTTTGGGGTTTTGCAGAACATTACCGTCAGGTGCGGTAGCATAGAGGCGATCCTAGATTTTAATGTGTTTGAAGTCTCAGACTTCACACTTTTGATAGGACGCCCCGTAGAAAGACTTTTTGATGTCTTCTCTACAGGAGGCCTCGATTTACACCTTGGTGGGAGGAAATTTTCTGTCCCCTTGTCTAGAGCTAGAAACTCTAGGGCAGAACCACCTCTCGATCAAGAACCGATTGAGGAGGTATTGGCCATTTTTCCGTTCAAGGAACTCGAGTCCTTTCTTGATGATAATTCCACTTATTTTATTCAAGAGAAGGGTGACTCGGGAGTAACCCTTGAACTGCCTTCCTGAAAACCAGAGCCACGACCCCCAGTCGAGTTGAAAACCTTGCCCCCAGGCCTTTGCTATACCTTCCTAAATGGTGACACAGAATCTCTCGTCATCATAAGCGACAAGCTTAGTGACGTGGAGACAGCCAAACTCCTAGCCGTTTTAGAGAAGCATAGAGCTGTGATCGGCTACGCCCTCCAAGACCTTAAGGGAATCAGCCCAGTACTTTGCACCCATCACATCTCCATAGATTCAGATAGCACACCTTCTAGGGAGCCTCAGCGTAGGCTAAACAATACGATGCGGGAAGTAGTGAAAAAGGAGGTCTTGAAACTGCTGCATGCGGGGATCATTTACCCCGTACCACACAGTGAGTGGGTAATCCCGGTCCAGGTTGTGCCTAAGAAAGGAGGTATGACGGTAGTTGAAAATGATCGTAATGAGCTAATTCCGCAAGGTACCGTCACGGGTTGGAGGATGTGCATAGATTACCGAAAACTCAACAAGGCAACAAAAAAGGATCATTTTCCCATTCCTTTCATTGATGAAATATTAGAAAGGCTGGCAAATCATTCCTTCTTCTTTTTCCTTGATGGATATTCGGGTTATCAATATATTCCCATCCATCTCGATGACCAGAGCAAAACCACGTTCACATGTCCCTATGGAACCTATGCCTACCGTAGAATGTCCTTTGGGCTGTGCAACGCTCCTGCATCGTTCCAGTGATGTATGATGTCTATTTTTTCTGACATGATTGAAAATATTATGGAAGTCTTCGTGGACGATTTCTCCGTCTATGGTAAGACTTTCGACCATTGTCTAGAAAATCTGGATAAGGTTTTACAGAGATGCCAGGAGAAGGACCTTGTGCTGAACTAGGAGAAATGCCACTTCATGGTCCGTGAAGGCATCATACTTGGACATCGAGTGTCCTAGAGAGGACTGGAGGTTGACAGAGCAAAAATTGAAGTCATCGAACGATTACCTCCTCCAGTCAACATCAAAGGTATTCGCAGTTTTCTTGGGAATGCTGGGTTTTATCATCGATTCATTAAGAATTTCTCTCAAATTGCTAGACGCCTCACATGCCTGTTAGCTAAGGATGCACCCTTTGATTTTACTGATGAGTGCTTGCATGCTTTTAATACCTTGAAAAATGCACTCATTACGGATCCAATCATTCAATCCCCCGATTGGACCTTACCCTTTGAGATTATGTGTGATGCAAGTGATTTTGCGGTGGGGGCCGCACTTGGTCAAACTGAAAATAAAATGCATCATGCGATTGCCTATGCTAGCAAAACACTCATAGGAGCTCAGCTGAATTACACTACCACTGAGAAAGAGCTCCTTGCCGTTGTTTTTGCTATTGATAAGTTTAGATCTTACTTAGTGGAAGCAAAAGTTTTGATTTACACTGATCATGCTGCTCTGAAATATCTGCTCACGAAGAAAGATGCTAAACCCCGCTTGCTACTTTGGATTCTTCTGCTCCAAGAATTTGATATTGAGATAAAAGATAAGAAAGGAGTAGAAAACTCCGTAGCCGATCATTTGTCGCGCATGAGTTTCACTGACCCGCAGGAACTGTCGATAAATGACTTCCTCCGGGATGACATGCTTCTCAAGGTACAAGATCACGACCCTTGGTATGCTAGTATTGTTAACTTTATGGTCGCAGGCTACGTACCTCTAGGGGGCAACAAGAGGAGACTCGAGTACGAGAGCCGGCGTCACCTCTGGGATGACCCGTACCTCTACAGAGTGTGTGAAGACAGACTTTTGAGAAGATGCGTCCCAGTAAATGAAGGAGCCAAGATACTGGAGAAATGTCATGCAGGCCCTTATGGCGCCTTCCGGACCCATGCAAAGATCTGGCAGAGTGGTTTCTTCTGGCCAGGCATGTATGATGATGCAAAAGAATTTGTCAAGAGATGCCGTTAGTGCTAGATGCATGGAGGGATTACAACACGTGATGCAATGCCCTTGACATACAACTTGCAAGTCGAAAGTTTTGACGTGTGGGGAATTGATTACATGGGGCCATTTCCCAAGTCCTACAACTGTGAGTACATCTTGGTAGCAGTCGACTATGTGTCCAAGTGGGTGGAAGCCATGCCATGCCGAGCAGCTACAGCCAAGAATGCTCAAAAGATGTTTCACGAGATCATCTTTCCCCGCTTTGGAACACCATGGATGGTCATAAGTGATGGAGGATCACATTTCATTGACAAGACCTTCCGATGATTCCTGCAAGAGCTAGGGGTGAGACACAACATTGCAACACCATACCACCCTCAAACCAGTGGTCAAGCAGAAACATCCAACAAACATATCAAGAATATTCTGCAGAAGACGGTAAATGAGATGGGTGGGATATGGAAAGTCAAACTCCCTGATGCTCTGTGGGCATACCTGACTGCCTACAAAACACCAATAGGTATGACCCCATTCCAGCTAGTCTACGGGAAAAGATGCCATCTACCTATCGAGCTAGAACATAGGGCACATTGGGCAATTAAGAAATGGAACATGGACCTAGACAAGGCCGGAAAACACCGGAAGATTGAAATAAGCCAACTAGAGGAATGGAGAGATAGAGCCTATCATAGCTCTAAACTCTACAAGGAGAAGACAAAGAGATGGCATGACAAGAGGATAAAAATGAAAACTTTCAAACAAGGGGACAAGGTGCTGTTATTCAACTCGAGAGTCAAGCTGTTCGGGCACAGGAAGCTGTGGAGCAAATGGAACGGGCCATACACCATCATTGACACCTCGACACACGGAGCGATCACGCTCGAGGACAACGAAGGTAACATTTTCAAAGCCAATGGTCAACGTTTAAAAGTTTTTCTAAAACCGCATGCTAAAGTAGACAAAGAATTTGACGCAATTGCCTTAGTAGATTTTTGCGTGTTTTCTTAGTCTTTAGAAAATCCTAGAAAAAAAAATACCGAATAATCCCGTACCGTAGCAAATCTCTCTGTTCTAGGAAACCCTCTCTGGTCCAAATTTCCTCGATATTCTGGTCAGTCCCCCTACACCTGGAAAATAAATTATCTTGCAAATTCTAAAATGATTTCCAGTATTATCTCACTCTCTCATGGATAAATTGAAAATTAAAATTTGCAATCATATTGAAATTTGAATTTGTTTGCACAAGTTTTATTCCTAGTCCAGACCTTACCTTGTGAACAAAAATTTCATTAAGGACCAGCATGCTCTCTAGATTATTGTTGGATGTGATATAGTTAGGTGAAATGATTCTAACTCTTTTATTCAATCACTTGGGGAATTTAACTTCTTTTCAAAAATACAAAAATATCATGTAGCACATGCTCCTCTTTGATAATGTTTAGTCCTACCACAGCCATATTTATACACTTTGTCAAATAAAACCCTACTCAAATGCTACTTGTTGACATTGCGCTTTGTCATAATTTTGAGACCCTTATGATGTTCTCACTATTCTCTCTTGAGCAAAATAAATACGCACAAAAAAATAAACCTCTTCCTCAGTAGGATTTGGTTACACCCTCCACCTCACCATCCATCCATACAAAAAGATGCTCCCCTCGCATAAATCCCCGCTCTCCCAAATAGAAGGCATGGCTATACAAAAAAATGCTCACAAGAAAAGGAGCATAAGAAAAAGAAAAGAGAAAAGAAAAGAAAGAAAAATAGCCATGCCCAAATCAAAGAGAGCGGCAAAAATTCATTTTGAGCATCACCATTATTTTCTTTCATCACCTCATTTTCATGCACACACACTCGCACAAGAGATGAATGGTTTGATACTTCTTAGGATCCAATCTTTTGCCTTAGCAATATATGAAAACAAGTATGCTTCTTTATCCCTACCTAGAGCCCCACAAAATAGCCTTTGTAGAGGTAGGAATGACAAAGAAAGGGCATGAAATTCAAAATTGCCTTGGTAAGGAGATACACACTTTGAGAGATTGAGAGAATCAAATGAGGAGCATTGCTACATTTCTTTTTGAAAATAATAAAAACCCTCGTGTTTGATAAAAAGAGCCAAGATGACTGGATCCTTGACCGTTCCATCCATCAATCGTCCAAGAGTACATGATAGCCACTCCACATAGTTCACTTGTGCAGGTATGACGGGAAATAACTCTTGTGCTTACTATTTCGAAGAACCTCATGATCCACCTTAGTCCTATGCCTTCACCCGGGATGAGTAAAGGGCTAAGTGTGGGGGAGCTTGATGACGGTCCTTAACACCCATTTTTATACCGTCAACTCCTTACAATAATTGGATAAAAGCAACACACCAACATAGAAGTAGGGCTTTGAACTAACCATTTCCACAAGTGTTGGTGAATATTTGTATGCAGGTGGAATAAGAACTATTTTGGGGTACACCAAGGGGCAAAATGGCAAAGTACACACATTGACAAAGTCCACCCTTTCCATATGGAGAAAAAGGCCCACAACTCCTGAACAGAGATGAATTATCCACGGGCACTCCACCCTAGGGACGAGGAAGCCCACAGGGAGTGAACCGACCTAGGCCCAGGCCCAGTGGCCACCAGGCCTGGTCGGCCGACCTTGCTGGTCGGTTGACCAAGGGGTGAGCCCACTGGCCTGCTCCTTGAGTCGGTGACTCCCACCAACTTTCTCCACTGCCTCAGGAAACCTTCCATACTTACCACACACCTGGAACCGCCTCAGAACAATATAAAAGAAGGGGAGGGGCACCTCCCAAATCATCAGCCACTCCACCATTCACATTTCACATTAGAGGAAGGGTTCCTCCCTAGGCTAGTGCCCCACTTGTCAATATTTAGACTAGGAAGAGAGTGAGAAGAGAATAGTGTGGGGGAAGACCACTTAGAGTGCTCTTCCTTCCCACTTGTACCCCTACGTGGATATTGTACCTCTACGGCCGATTGCCCATCATAGTGAGCGGCTGTGATATATATTGAGTCAAGATATTCAGCGGGAGAGTAAGGTATCATCCTCCATTTGCTTATGAGCTCGGTGTTCTTCCATAAGATTATTCTATTCTCGTTGCTGTGAGTAGAATAGCGACGTACAACTTAGGCGTGGTGTCTAGGTCTATCGTTGCCATCGTTTGTCATGTAATCCACGGATGAGAGGGGGCCGCGTGGGTAGTGACAGCCCCGTCCGGTATTAGCATCCCTCCACGTGTGGTTGCGTCATAGCCTCTTGGCCGGAGTCGCTTGTGTATACAGGGGTAAGCCGGCGGCCAAAGTAAGCACTTGGGTGTGTGTCCTTGCTTGCCTTAGGAGTCTTAGCCCAGTTATATCCTCTCTAACCTAGCAGCCTAGTAGTGTGTTTGGGTGATCCTTGGTTAATCCTAGTTATCTAAGAACTCGCACACCGTTCCTTTGGGAGAACTATAAATTGACAGCCATTGGAGCAATCCTTTGGTGAAGTGCTACAACGGAGTTATCCGTGCTCTTGCGGATATTTACCAGGAGGCATTCTAGCATTCCTTGCTAGCAATGTTTATTTGGTTTGACCTAGCAAGTGTCAACAAGTATTTCTGGCGCCATTGCCGGGGATAGTAATATTTCTGGTGCGACATTAAGAAGTGTCAATAATCTTCACCATCAAATTTTAAGGTGAGGTCACCCATGTCTAAGTTCCTTACGATGCGGGATCTCTGTTGGGCATCTGGTCTACGGAGTGGAGGAGTGGTGGCATCCGGATCACCATCTTCAAGGTATGTTTCGTGTCCGTCTACACGCGGCGCGGTATCGCGCGCGGCAGCTGCCGCTGATGTTTCTCCGTCGGTTTGTCCCTGGGCAGTAGGTGCCACCATGAATACCTCGTGGAAGTTCGAGGAGCAACTCTCTGAATCACTCGGCCCTTCAATCAAGTCCAGGAGTGACTCGCTTTCGAGGCTGATTGTTGCAACAAATCTTGATTCATCGAAAAATTTGGAATCTTCGTCCGATTGATCCGTGTGATGAGCCGGGAGATCAACCATAGTGTAATCCGAGTCGACCAAGGTTGTCGATCAGGGTGTTGCGGGCAATGTTGAGTTGTCGCTCGAGAGGGTTTCCGCCTGGAAAGCTGTTGTCGCATTGTCGAAGCCACGCGGGAATCGGCTGGCTGGATCGCTCTGATTGGCCGTGGCAGCGACTGAGGGGGCCGCGCGTTCTTGCTTGACAAGGTTCCCGTGCTGATCGGCGATGAGGTTGACGGTGCCAAAGAAGATCTTGTCTCCCGGGCCAAACTTGATGTTGATGAAATCCATCGATTTCGACGAAGCTACACTCAACGCTACCCCTTCCTGGCGCACCAACTGTTGAGAGATATTCTTGATAGTAGATTTAGGTGTGTGTATGAGTAGGAAAGATCGATGGACACAGGACACAGGGTTTATACAGGTTCGGACCTCCCAGAGGATAACAACCCTACGTCCTGTTTGGTGTTATGTATTGCTAGGGCTCGCACTGGAATTAGGGTTCCAATACGAGTCTGTCCCTCGACGAAGGCCCCCTGCCCCCCTTATATATCCGAAGGGCAGGGGTTTACATGGTAGCATCCAAGTCGGTTATAACAGATCCTATCTATTCAACATATCTGCTAACCTAACTTGCTGCTTACTCAAACAAATATCTACATAAATATCTCCTGGGCTAAATGCACCATAACCGAGCCCCCGGCCCACTCGGCCATATAACCGAGTGGCTAGGTATCCTGGATACATATATCCCACGCTAGTATATCAAATACTCAGTTGCCTTGTTTACCACTTTAGTGTATAGTATATATACAATTAGTACATATACTACCACATTCAAATTCGCTATTTTTATTCCTACAACCGGCTCCAAAGAAAACAATATGTTTTTATATAATACACGGAACCAATTTTATCATATACTACCCAATTCAAATTGGCTATTTTTATTCCTATAATAACTATATTTTTTTTATCTCTCCAATACCTTTATTTTTATTCCTATGACTGATCAACTCATGGACAGTATATATACTCATGTGTATTGTTTCCATGGAATAGCACACCACTGTAGTACATGTTATACTTCATATACCAGTAATTCATATATCCATGAGTATATATACTATTATACAACCTTTTATAATCATCCCCTGCCATAATGTTATATTATGCATGAATAGTATATATACTCATATGAATTGTTTCCATCGAATAACACACCATAGTAGTATATATTCTATTTCATATACCAGTATATCAAATACTCAGTTGTCTTGTTTATCATTTTAGTATATAGTATATATACAATTATACGTTTGGATGTCACCCTCTCCTGCCATAATGTCATATATACATCTAAGCCGATTGCTTGTATATATAACATTTAAATAAGTAGTATATATACTACTTTCTCTGATGAGGACATCACCATGCTGGATATGCGCATATCATGGCCTTCCCCAAGTTACAAGTCATCACCAACTCGATCGCCTCGTTCGTCTCGGATTCAGCCGACACCCCTTCACGGTTTTGATGATATCTCCCACATCCGATATCCAAATGAGGCATTCTTTGATGCGTTGGAAAGGGGACGATGATGCCGTCGTTTTGTTTCTGGTCCTAGCTCCAGAAGGGTGGTGAGTCATGCTGTTTGACCATGAAAAGGTGCTGCACCACCTATTTTGGGCCAACTTGGCCATGTATCGTGTCGGGCCTTAACCCCATGTTGTGGGCTCCCCCCTGGTGGTCCCCAAACCTAGGACACCCCTGGTTCCTACATAAACTCAATAGCCGCCGTCTTTTAGTTTTGGGTTTTGTTTAGTTCAGTTTTCTTGAGAGAAACTTGATCGAATTATTGTAACTGTGGTGACAAGTCCTTTTATAGTAATCCCGGACCCCTATTCTTGTTCTACATCACTGTGACGATTAGTCCTTTTGTGTTCAGAGGTTGAACCTTTTCTTGTGACTTTCTTCATCCATATTTGCAATTTTGGATTGTGTGTTTATCCAAAATGCTAGGGGCGAGGCTTTTGTGTGAACCCTTCAATGGGTCTTGGCTACAACAAGCCCCTTAGCATTTTTTTTTTCACTAAGTTTTTTGAAAAACGTCACCCTCCCCCTCCAAGTGCTAGGAGCGAGGCTTTTGTGTGAACCCTTCGATAGGTCTTGGCTGTAACGAGCCCCTTAGCATTTTTTCGCTAAGTTTTTTAAAAAGCGCCACCCTCCCCCTCGAAGTGCTAGGGGCGTGGCTTTTGTGTGAACCCTTCGATGGGTCTTGGCTACAATGAGCCCCTTAGCATTTTTTCGCTAAGTTAGCTAAATGTGCAGTTTTTAGCTCTTCGGGCCTAATCCGTGCAGTAGCTATGTTCTGAGAGCTTTTGCTCTTTGTTGAATATCACAATCTCCGCAATGGGGAGTTGTTTCGACGCGCTCTGCTGAGCGAGGCTTTCCGCTTTGGGGAAGGGAGCTTTATAGATTTAGCTGGGGTTTACATAGGATCCGCCTCGTTAAAAACCTCACCCCTGTGAAGGGTTCCCCTTGTGAGGAAAAGAGTACGGTCCTTTTTACAACTTGAGGAAGGAAATACTTGGAAAGTAAGGCTAGCGACTAAGCTCAAGGTAGCACTTATAGTTTTGTGCTATGCTTGGCTGTTTACATGTGTTGGGTGTTGCTTCCCTAGGTGTAGAACTTTTGAAGGTTGTCCACGTTCCAGGAGTGCGGCAACTCTTCTCCTTGCGAATTTTTGAGTCTGTATGCTCCGGGTCTGCTTGACCTTGCCACGATGTATGGGCCTTCCCATTTGGGTTCAAGTTTGCCTTTGCTTTCTATTTTTGGGCTTCGGAGTAGAACTAAATCTCCTACTGCATATGCTCGAGGTAAAACCTTCTTGTCTCTCCATTTTCGTGTTTCCATTTAATACTTGTCGAGGTTGGTAGCTGCTTCCAGTCTATCGACCTCCATGAGATCCTTTGACTCTGCCTCTGAGGGATGAGGTGGCTTCGTGCTTATTATTCTTGGGCTTTGATGGGCGATTTCTTCGGGGGTGACTGCTTCCTCCCCATAAAGTAACCTAAACGGTGAATAGCTGGTTGCCCTGGTTTCGGTTGTGTTATGTGACCATATAACCCTTGGTAAATCCTCTGCCCACTTTCCTTTCTTGTTGTCGAGGAGTATCTTTTTGACTGCTTTGAATATGAGACCGTTCGCTCTCTCCATGGCTCCGTTTGACTAGGGGTGATATACTGATGCGAAGTCAACCATGGTTCCAATGGCGTGACATATTTCTTTGAACATATCATTTTTGAACTATTTTCCGTTGTCCACGGTTATGTCTCTTGGGACACCGAAGCGGCAGATTATGCTTTGCCAGAAGAATTTCTTGATTGTTGTGGCTGATATGTTCATGATTGGTTTTGCTTCAATCCACTTGGTGAAGTATTCGAGGGCTACGACTGCCCATCTGTAATTCCCGGGTGATGTGGACAAGGGTTCCCGATCTTCCGAAAGGTTCTTGGTAAGTTGATTTGGTCGGAGGCGACACACAAATCGATCCGGCTTCAGAACAGCACGTTCTAAACCCCGCAATCGCAGCACGACGTCTCCTCTGGTTATCAACCGTCCAAAAGACGATTGACCTCGCCGAGAAGGCTAATCCCTGCCTGCGAATCAAGAACACAAGCAAGAACAACGAAGAATGC
The DNA here is from genome assembly GCA_032690845.1 of Eleusine coracana subsp. coracana. Lineage (NCBI taxonomy): Eukaryota > Viridiplantae > Streptophyta > Magnoliopsida > Poales > Poaceae > Eleusine > Eleusine coracana. The sequence goes on from CM064430.1 coordinate 51,992,888, forward strand.
AACACAATTGCAGATGTATGATTAAACTCTCGAAGTTGGGGTCTCACAAACCGATGAACGGCGAAACTGTTTATGAACAGAATTGATCTAAGCAAAACCCCAACCCTAATGGTGCGGCGGTGGCTGTATATAAAGACCCTAGGGTCGTGCAAAACCCTCTGGACGCGCCCCGAATTGGGCTCAACTAGATACAAGGCCCAAAGACAAAAAATAAGCGACGCAGCACCGACACAGATTCTGGACTCTCTCTTGTTTTGACGATTCCCGATGACTCCGGATGAATTTTGACATGAGGCCGGCGGCATTGGAAAGGTCTTCTCCTTATCTTTCCGTGCATATGTAGAACGTCCAAATCCGAGTCCGTATGCGTCCTGGGCGACCGTTTTAGTACAGACTGGTCCTGGGCCCCGAAACAGACTCGAAGTCGGTTTTGATTGGGCCTCCACTTTGGCTTCCAAGCCCTTGCTGGCCCTCCACGTTTCCAAATCCTTCTCCCATGATCTCCTGGTCCTTTCCATGGTTTCTAATCATAAAATAATCATTAGGTAGCAAACCATTCTCAAAAGTAACATATAGCGAAGAACGTAGGAACGAGCTCACCTCTAAATTTAGTTGTCGTGCACGAGCTCTAGTCATTGGACCTTGCAAGTCCAGATTTGGAGGAGTGTTGTGTGTATCCATAGGAGTGATGTCCTCATCATCCTCCCCCTCTTGAAGTGGAGTCGTCCTCGACTCAAGCTCATCCTCTTCTCCCAAGTATGGTTTCAAATCTGAAATGTTAAAAATAGGACTAACCCCGAACTCGGGAGGCAACTCAAGTTTGTATGCATTATCATTAATCTTCTCTATTATTTTGAATGGACCATCAGCTCTAGGCATTAGTTTAGACTTTCTCAATTCTGGAAATCTATCCTTCCTTAAGTGTAACCACACTAAATCTCCTACATCAAGCTTTACTTCCTTTCTTCCCTTACTACCAGCAATTTTATATTTTTCATTCATCTTTTCAATGCTAAGTCTAGTGGTCTCATGTATTTGCAAAATAAATTCAGCACGCTCCTTAGCATCAATATGAACTCTCTCATTAATAGGTAGGGGAAGTATATCAAGTGGAGTACGGGGATCAAAACCATACACTACCTTGAATGGACTTACCTTGGTAGTAGAATGTGTTGCCCGATTATAAGCAAACTCAACATGAGGTAAGCATTCTTCCCATTGCTTCAAATTTTTCTTCAAAACAGCTCGCAACATAGTACCCAAAGTGCGGTTCACAACCTCAGTTTGTCCATCAGTTTGTGGATGACAAGTTGTAGAAAATAACAACTTTGTACCCAACTTATTCCAAAGCGTGCGCCAAAAATGACTCAAGAATTTTGCATCACGATCTGAAACAATAGTAGAAGGCATACCATGCAAACGTACAATTTCTTTGAAAAAAAGATCAGCAATATAACTAGCATCATCAGTTTTATGACATGATATAAAGTGTGCCATCTTGGAAAAACGATCCACGACAACAAAAATGCTATCGCTCCCCCTCTTAGTCCTAGGCAGTCCTAAAATAAAGTCCATAGAAATATCCGCCCAAGGAATAGAAGGAACAGGAAGTGGCATGTATAAACCATGTGGATTCAATCGAGACTTAGCTTTTTGACATGTAGTGCAGCGAGCAACAAAACGCTCAACATCTTTCCTCATCCTTGGCCAAAAGAAGTGTATGGCCAAAATATCCTCTGTCTTCTTAGCACCAAAATGACCCATCAATCCACCTCCATGCGCCTCCTGCAACAACAAAAGACGAACGGAACCAACTGGAATGCATAGGCGGTTAGCTCTAAACAAGAATCCATCATTCAACACAAATTTGTGCCAAGCACGACCTTCTTTACAGTGCAGCAATACATCTTTAAAATCGACATCAACAACATATTGTTCTTTAATTGCCTCAAGTCCAAAAATTCTACAATCAAGTTGAGACAACAAAGTATATCGCCTCGATAAAGCATCAGCAATCATATTATCCTTCCCTTTCTTATGTTTAATAATATAAGGAAAAGACTCAATAAACTCAACCCATTTAGCATGTCTACGGTTCAAATTGCCTTGAGAACGAATATACTTAAGTGATTCATGATCAGAATGAATAACAAATTCTTTGGGCAACAAATAATGACGCCACGTTTCTAAAGAACGTACAAGTGCATATAGTTCCTTATCATACGTGGAATAATTCAAAACAGGCCCAGTAATTTTCTCACTAAAGTATGCAACAGGTTTATCATCTTGCATCAGAACACCACCAATGCCTATACCACTAGCATCACATTCAAGCTCAAAAGTCTTATCAAAATTGGGTAATTGCAGCAACGGTGCATGTGTAAGTTTGTCCTTCAAAGCATCAAAAGACTCATGATGTACCTTACCAAAATGGAAGTCAACGCCCTTCTTTGTCAACTGATGCAATGGTGCAGCAATGGTGCTGAAATCTTTGACAAAGCGGCGGTAGAAAGCTGCAAGACCAAGAAAACTCCTCACCTGTGTGATAGTTTTTGGTACAGGCCAGCTCTTTATGGCTTCAATCTTCGCCTCATCCACCTCAATTCCCTGTGGAGTCACAACATAGCCAAGAAAAGAGACTCGATCCGTGCAAAAGGTGCACTTCTCAAGGTTACCAAATAAACGTGCAACTCGCAAAGCATCAAAAACAGCACGCAAATGAATCATATGATCATCCGTGGATTTGCTATAAATCAAGATATCATCAAAGTAAACAACCACAAATTTGCCAATAAAAGGTCTTAAAACCTCATTCATCAAACGCATGAAAGTACTGGGTGCATTAGTTAACCCAAAAGGCATTACTAACCACTCATACAACCCGAATTTGGTTTTGAAAGCTGTTTTCCATTCATCTCCAAGTTTCATTCTAATTTGATGGTAGCCACTACGCAAATCAATTTTAGTGAAAATTATAGCACCACATAACTCATCAAGCATGTCGTCTAGCCTAGGAATAGGATGACGATACCTAATAGTAATGTTATTAATGGCTCTACAATCTACACACATACGCCAAGAACCATCTTTCTTAGGAACCAAAAGTACAGGAACAGCACAAGGACTAAGTGATTGACCAACATACCCACGATCCAAAAGGTCTTGGACTTGTCATTGTATCTCCTTAGTCTCCTCAGGGTTGGTCCTATAAGCAGCACGGTTTGGTAAAGTAGCACCAGGAATCAAATCAATTTGATGCTCAATCCCTCTCAAAGGTGGCAATCCCGAGGGTATCTCAGCTGGGAAAACATCCTCATACTCCTGCAAAAGGTTAGTGACAGCAGGAGGCAAAGCACTAGAAGCAATATCACCAAGCAAAAACAAGGCTTGTTTGCATATCAAAGCATAGCAAATATCATCAGTAGAAATTTTAGCAAGCTCAGATTTTGTGGCAAGACATGAACGACCTTGTAATTTAATTGCAGCACCCTTAGAACATGAAGAATCATTAACATTACTTGGTGTAGAAGCAGAATTAACAGGTTGCTGAATTTCAGGGCGTTTATTTTTCAAACTAGCAGCTCGTTCTAAATCAGCTTGTACAATTTCAGCAGGGGTCAATGGTAACAAAGTAATTTTAGTTCCTTTATGCATAAAAGTGTACTTATTACTTTTACCATGGTGTACAACATCATTATCAAATTCCCAAGGTCTACCCAATAAAAGTGAACAAGCTTGCATGGGTACAACATCACAATCAACAGAATCCACATAGGAACCAATGGAAAAAGGAACTCTGCAAGTTTGTGTTACCTTAGCTTTTCCAGAGTCATTTAACCACTGAATGTAGTATGGATGTGGATGTGGGCGTGTGGTCAAATCAAGCTTCTTAACCACATCAGAACTCACCAAATTGTTGCAGCTTCCTCCATCAATGATGACACGTGCCCGACGGTTCTTGATGACGAAGAAAATCTGGAACAAGTTATGTCGCTGCATCATCTCGGGCTGCTGGACTTGTGTGCTAAGCACACGCTGCACAATAATATTCATATAGCCCGTGGTATCTCCGCCTCCAAGGACGAGGCCACCGCTGGTGGCAGCGACATCCTCCTCCTCATCCTCCACATCGGAGGCGCTCATGTAACCGCCATCATCTGTCGCCACATATGCCCGCCTACTTGGGCAATCTTTCTGCACATGGCCAAGACCATGGCAGCGGTGGCACTGAATCCCTGTAGTGCGTCCCGTCGAAGCAACAGAGGAGGCACTACTAGCCGGTACCTGCACAGATTTTTTACCTGAGCGCGTAGAAGGGGCAGGGGCTGATCTTGGTGCTGCAGAAACAACACTAGCTGGTGGGGGTGGCCGGAAAGATGGCTTGGGCAGCCCCGAAGTCCCCGTCGGCCGTGGTGGGTAGAAATTCCTGGACTTGCTGTACTCCTCAAAAGCCTGGAAAAGTCCCTGTGATTCTTTCTCTGCAAGCATAGCATACTGGAAACACTGGTTGAGGGTATAAAATTCTTTATAATCAAGGATGTCCTGAATTTCTTTTCTCAAACCAGAATAAAAGCGGCAAATCTGATCCTCTACTTTTTCAACCACAGTACAACGAATCAAACCCTTCTGAAGCTCACTAAAATACTCCTGAACAGTTTTATCTCCTTGATCTAAACGCTGCAGTTTATTACGAATTTCTCTATAAAAAGAAGGAGGAACAAAACGATCACGCATTTCTACCTTAAGTTCTTCCCAAGTAGTAGGCAAATCTGTTTCAGCAGCTAGACCACTCCACCAAACAATAGCAAAGTCCTTAAACTCACTAGTGGCTTGTCTAACTCTATGTTGTTCAGGAACAAGGTGGGCATTAAATTTTTGTTCTACCGTCATTTCCCAATCAAGGTAAGCATCACCATCGTATTGACCCAAAAACGAAGGAATTGAAAACTTAATTTTAGCATACGGATCATCTGGAGCATAGTTACCTTGTGTGCGATGGGTGTGGTTGTGGAAACCACCCATACCATGAGGGTTACATTGCAAACGGCGTCGTAACCTTGCGGTCCTTGTAGCTGACCTATCGACGGTGCCATCAGCCTTATACACCGTTGCTTCATCATGATCGTCTTCAATGTCGTTGTTGGTGTCGTTGTTGGTGTTGTTGTTGTTGTTGTTGTTGGTCTTGTGAGCGGTCTCCAATTCGACAACCTGATCGGTTAACTTAGAGACTCTCTTATCCAACCGCTCAATGCTTTCTCCCAGGTGAAGCTTGGTGACGGCGTCGGTGACGGCCCTGGTGATCGTTTCTGCCAAATCACTCTGAACCGCCTGCAAAGCCTTCTGTAACTGATTTTGGCTCACGCACTCATCCAATTTTGAGGGTGAAGCACCCTCCCCGTCGCTTCCTGACATCAGAAACACCAAAACAGGAAACAAAAAAGTGAAGGTTATCCCTACAAAACTACTAAGCAGTGGTGCCTCTCAACACAGCAAAAGTAAGCTTCTTGCAAAGCTCTTACAAAGTTTTGAAAACAACAAAGCGAAGGATACCAGGGAGAAGTGTTCCACGATTGCAAGGGTTACCAAATAACCTATGTGCTGTCCAGAAGAAGTATGTAGAGCTAGGAAGGCCAAATATGTATATATGAGTGGCACACAAATCAAAAACAGATAGTAAAGCTGAATAAGTGCCCAAGTAACTTGTCCCTAGTTGCTGGTCTAACTATGTCCTAGAACAGTAGTGATAGCAAAGAAGAAACAAGGAGACAAAGGGACACAACCGATAACAGGGGGCTTAGTGTAAAACAGCCAAACTCAGAAATTTCAGGGGGCTAGATGGAGCACTAGTAGGAATCCCAAATTTCTTTTTTTTTGATTTTATTTTTTTGATATTTTTTTCCAACTGACTAGCAAACAGGGAGAAACCACAAAAAATTTCAGCTCAAACCGAGCTAGGACGTGGCCTACAGAAAATCTTGAAGTTTCAGAAAACGTCGGGTTTCAACTTGAATGAATTTTTTCTTTATCTTCCCGATTTTTCTTTATCTTCCCGATTTTTTCTTTATCTTCCCGGTTTTCTCATCGGACATTTTTCGGAGCCTTTTTTTCTTTGGTTTGGTTGTTGCATCAATCTCTAACTTGTGCTCTATGATGGTTCTATCCATTGCCTCGAAGTCTGCCGAGGACCAAGCGAATACATCTTTATTTTTGCCGAGGAATGTTAGTAGCTCTTTCTCTTCTTCAGGGCTTAGCCCCGAACCTATTGTGATGAATTGCCGCAAGACTTGTTCATCAAGGAGTACTTTTTTGGTTTCTTCATCTGGCTGGACTGCGATTCTTTCTTTGTCGAGGCAGTGTGCCTCTTCCCTTGCGTTAATCTTATGTTGCTCCCGGGACTTTCTGGCTCTTTCTTCTTCTTCCAGCCGCTCTTGGCTAAAAACTTGTATATTATTGCAATTTCTTTCTCCTAGTGCGTAGCCTTTTTCTATGTCTCTTACCATTTGCTGATTTCCTTTGACTATGATGACTCCTCTAGCGGCTGGAATCTTCATGCATAGGTAGGCATTATGGATAACTGCCTCGAATGTGTTGATTGTGCCTCAGCCGAATATGACATTGATGGGTGACAAAGGTCTACTACATCGAATGTTATGTACTCTGTTCGAGGGTTCTGAGTGTTGCCGAATGATACTGGGAGGGAAACTGTGCCCATGGGTGTGATTCTTTTCCCTCCAAAGCCTATGAGTGGTATGTTTGATGGTTGCAGGGAACTTTTGCTAAGGCCCATTTGCTCGAAGGCATTTATGAACAATATGTCTACCTGACTGCCATTGTCTATGAGAACTTTGCTGACCATCCAGGTATGAATGTGAGCTTCGATTACAAATGCGTCAACATGCGGGTAGGCTTTGAGTTTAAGGTCAGCTTCGGTGAATGTCATGGGGACGTGGGACTACTTTGATTGGATAATTGGTCCCTTGGTGAAGACACTGTTGACCATTTGAAAATGGTCCCTTCTTCTTCTCTTGTTTTTGAAGTCTAAGGATTACCCCCCGCATATCATTCCAATAAATCCTTGCACCGGAAATGCTGTGGCTTGGTTTGGGTTAGGCTCCGGCTTGGGCTGTGATAATTGTGATGGCTCTTGTTTTTGCCTCTAATGCTCTTGGTTTGTCGGTGATTGCTGGGTTGATAGTCTTGGTTGCATATAATGGTTTGGTGTTGTATTGGATTAGTCGTGTTGAAGTATGGGGATGGTGTATATGGCTGATGGTGAGTGTTTGGGTAATGGTAGTTGATTTGTGCAGGTTGTGGGTATGGTTGCTGGGGCCATGGATTGGACGATGTGTAGTTGATGGCTTTTGTTTGTGCTGGTATTTTCTTCTCTGCTTCCATTCTTTCTTGTATCTCTTTGCTTTGAGGCAAGTGGAAGTTTTGTGCCCCTTGTCCTCTCCACAATAGAGGCAATATGGTTTTCTGGCTTGGCGGTTTTGGCTTGGTGAGCTTCGGCCTCTGCCGCAACCTCGATAATTGCTTTCTCTGTAATCAGTGTTGCGGTTGTCCTTGATGTTATGATCTTGTTTCTCCTCTTCGATGTGCCCTACAAATGATGGTGTTTGTTCAGTGTTGACGGTCCTTAACACCCATTTTTATACCGTCAAGTCCTTGCAATAATTGGATAAAAGCAACACACCAACATAAAAGTAGGGCTTTGAACTAACCATTTCCACAAGTGTTGGTGAATATTTGTATGCAGGTGGAATAAGCACTATTTTGGGGTACACCAAGGGGCAAAATGGCAAAGTATACACATTGACAAAGTCCACCCTTGCCATATGGAGAAAAAGGCCCACAACTCCTAAATAGAGACGAATTATCCATGGGCACTCCAACCCAGGGACGAGGAAGCCCACAGGGAGGGAACCGACCTAGGCCCAGGCCCAGTGGCCACCAGGCCTGGTCGGCTGACCTCCCTGGTCGGCCGACCAGGGGGTGAGCCCACTGGCCTGCTCCTTGAGTCGGTGACTCCCATCGACTTCCTTGAGTCGGTGACTCCCATCGGCGTTCGGCCAACCAGGGGGTGAGCCCACTGGTGCAAGGTTATGAAATCCGTCCCGATATGATTTCTTTGGTTCAGGAACTTTCTTTCTCGGGATTTTTTTTTTAAAATCCTTATCACCATTTGCGAGAGTTTGAGCAATTGTGTGCATGTCTTGCAATCCATGGCATGTCACATGATGCGCTAAAGTGAAAATTGTTTCCTTTCTCTCTCAATGAGACTGCGAAACAATGGTACACCTATCCAACAGGAAAAGTGAACGGGGATTGGATTAAATTGCAGGATAAATTTTGTCTTGCATTTTTTCCACTATCCCGTATTGCTTCCTTACGTATGGAAATTCTCAACTTTCGGCAAATTGAGAAAGAGCCCTAGGCGCGGCCTGGGTCAGATTGTTGGTTTTATCTCAATCTGGTCCAGACTTGTCATTACCCGACCATGTGATTTTGCAACATTTTTACACGGGTCTTGATAAGGAATCTGCCCTATATCTTGATATTGCGGCCGGAGGTTCATTCTCTCATAAAACACCGACGGAAGGGAAAGAACTTTTTGACCGTCTTGCGGAAAATTCTTCCTTCCTAAGCAACATGAGTGAACCGATCCCCGAGGCTAAGTCAAGATCTGAGGAGCCTTCTATTTCTGAACCAGAACCGATAGAATCAATTTCTTCGTGTTCAGAAAATAAAGCCCCAGCCGAACCAGATAAGGGAAAAGAATTCTTATTTTTAGAATTCCCTTATCAATTCGAGGATGAAATTTTTGAAGATTTTGGAAACACCTCGAATTATTTTTGCGAACCAAAACCCCCTGTGCCCCCGTCAATCCCTGAGTCAGTAGAAAAAGTCTTTTTGTAAGAGACAGTGAAAGGATTGACGGCGATCATCAATGCAGAATGGTTGCATGAAGTAGGGTCTAACCCAAGTACGCTTAGGTTGAGCTCCCCTATTAGCACAATCCATTGCCAGATCAGGGGAAAAAACATAGATGTTTTTTACAACCCATTGGTAGGAGCTAACGTGATTTCTGCTCAGCTCGCTCTAGATCTTCTAGGCGACAAAATTTTAGAGCCTACCAACCAAACCTTTAAGGATTCTTCTGGAAAAATTTTGCAAGGGTTTGGGGTTTTGCAGAACATTACCGTCAGGTGCGGTAGCATAGAGGCGATCCTAGATTTTCATGTGTTTGAAGTCTTAGACTTCACAAATTTGATAGGACGCCCCGTAGAAAGACTTTTTGATGTCTTCTCTACGGGAGGCCTCGATTTACACCTTGGTGGGAGGAAATTTTCTGTCCCCTAGTCTAGAGCTAGAAACGCTAGGGCAGAACCACCTCTTGATCAAGAACTGATTAAGGAGGTATTGGCCATTTTTCCGTTCAAGGAACCCGAGTCCTTTCTTGATGATAATTCCACTGATTTTATTCAAGAGAAGGATGACTCGGGAGTAACCCTTGAACAGCCTTCCCGGAAACCAGAGCCACGACCCCCAGTCGAGTTGAAAACCGTGCCCCCAGGCCTTTGCTATGCCTTCGTAAACAGTGACACAGAAACTCTCGTCATCATAAGCGACAAGCTTAGTGACATGGAGACAGCCAAACTCCTAGCCGTTTTAGAGAAGCATAGAGCTGTGATTGGCTACGCCCTCCAAGGCCTTAAGGGAATCAGCCTAGCACTTTGCACCCATCGTATCCCCATCGATTCAGATAGCACACCTTCTAGGGAGCCTCAGTGTAGGCTAAACAATGCGATGCGGGAAGTAGTGAAAAAGGAGGTTTTAAAACTGCTGCATGCGGGGATCATTTACCCCGTACCGCACAGTGAGTGGGTAAGCCCCGTCCAGGTTGTGCCTAAGAAAGGAGGTATGACGGTAGTTGAAAATGATCGAAATGAGCTAATTCTGCAACGTACCGTCACGGGTTGGAGGATGTACATAGATTACCAAAAACTCAACAAGGCAACAAAAAAGGATCATATTCCCCTTCCTTTCATTGATGAAATGTTAGAAAGGCTGGCAAATCATTCCTTCTTCTGTTTCCTTGATGGATATTCGGGTTATCATCAGATACCCATCCATCCCGAGGACCAGAGCAAAACCACGTTCACATGTCCCTATGGAACCTACGCCTACCGTAGATTGTCCTTTGGGCTGTGCAACGCTCCTGCATCATTCCAACGATGTATGATGTCTATTTTTTCTGACATGATTGAATATATTATGGAAGTCTTCATGGACGATTTCTCCGTCTATGGTAAGACTTTCGACCATTGTCTAGAAAATCTGGATAAGGTTTTGCAATGATGCCAGGAGAAGGACCTTGTGCTGAACTGGGAGAAATGCCACTTCATGGTCCGTGAAGGCATCGTACTTGAACATCGAGTGTCCGAGAGAGGACTGGAGGTTGACACAGCAAAAATTGAGGTCATCGAACGATTACCTCCTCCAATCAACATCAAAGGTATCCGTAGTTTTCTTGGGCATGCTGGGTTTTATCGTCGATTCATTAAGAATTTCTCTCAAATTGCTAGACCCCTCACATGCCTGTTAGCTAAGGATGCACCCTTTGATTTTACTGATGAGTGCTTGCATGCTTTTAATACCTTAAAAAATGCACTCATTACGGCTCCAATCATTCAATCCCCCGATTGGACTTACCCTTTGAGATTATGTGTGATGCAACTAATTTTGCGGTGGGGGCCGCACTTGATCAAACTAAAAACAAAATGCATCATGCGATTGCCTATGCTAGCAAAACACTCACAGGAGCTCAGCTGAATTACACTACCACTGAGAAAGAGCTCCTTGCCATTGTTTTTGCTATTGATATGTTTAGATCTTACTTAGTGGGAGCAAAAGTTTTGATTTACACTGATCATGCTGCTCTGAAATATCTGCTCACTAAGAAAGATGCTAAACCCCGCTTGCTATGTTGGATTCTTCTGCTCCAAGAATTTGATATTGAGATAAAAGATAAGAAAGGAGTAGAAAACTCCGTAGCCGATCAATTGTCGCGCATGAGTTTCACTAACCCGTAGGAACTGTCGATAAATGACTTCCTTTGGGATGACATGCTTCTCAAGGTACAAGATCACGACCCTTGGTATGCTAGTATTGTTAACTTTATGGTCGTAGGCTACGTACCTCTAGGGGGCAACAAGAGGAGACTCGAGTACGAGAGCCGACATCACCTCTGGGATGACCCGTACCTCTACAGAATCTGTGAAGACAAACTTTTGAGACGATGCGTCCCAGTAAATAAAGGAGCCAAGGTACTGGAGAAATGTCATGCAGGCCCTTATGGCGGACATTATGGCGCCTTCCGGACCCATGCAAAGATCTGGCAGAGTGGTTTCTTCTGGCCAGGCATGTATGATGATGCAAAAGAATTTGTCAAGAGATGCCGTCAGTGCCAGATGCATGGAGGGATTACAGCCCGTGATGCAATGCCCTTGACATACAACTTGCAAGTCAAAATTTTTGACGTGTGGGGCATTGATTACATGGGGCCATTTCCCAAGTCCTACGACTGCGAGTACATCTTGGTAGCAGTCGACTATGTGTCCAAGTGGGTGGAAGCCATGCCATGCCGAGCAGCTACAGCCAAGAATGCTCGAAAGATGTTTCACGAGATCATCTTTCCCCGCTTTGGAACACCACGGATGGTCATAAGTGATGGAGGATCACATGTCATTGACAAGACCTTCTGACGATTCCTGCAAGAGCTAGGGGTGAGACACAACATTGCAACACCATACCACCCTCAAACCAGCGGTCAAGTAGAAACATCCAACAAACATATAAAGAATGTTCTGTAGAAGACGGTAAAAGAGATGGGTGGGATATGGAAAGTCAAACTCCCTGATGCTCTGTGGGCGTATCGGACTGCCTACAAAACAACAATAGGCATGACCCCATTCCAGCTAGTCTACGGGAAAAGATGCCATCTACCTATCGAGCTGGAACATTGGGCACATTGGGCAATCAAGAAATGGAACATGGACCTAGACAAAGCCGGAAAACACCGGAAGATTGAAATAGCCCAACTGGAGGAATGGAGAGATAGAGCCTATCATAGCTCTAAACTCTGCAAGGAGAGGACAAAGAGATCGCATGACATGAGGATAAAAATGAAAACTTTCAAACAAGGGGACAAGGTGCTGTTATTCAACTCGAGAGTCAAGCTGTTCGGGCACGGGAAGCTGCGTAGCAAATGGAACGGGCCATACACCATGATCGACACCTCGACGCACGGAGCGATCATGCTCGAGGACAACGAAGGTAACATTTTCAAAGCCAATGGTGAATGTTTAAAAGTATTTCTAGAACCGCATGCTAAAGTAGACAAAGAATTTGACGCAATTGCCTTAGTAGATTTTGCATGTTTTCTTAGTCTTTAGAAAATCCTAGAAAAATATCGAATAATCCCGTACCATAGAAAATCTCTCTGTTCTAGGAAACCCTCACGCGCACCCACCTTTTGCCAAAGATTGGAAGAAGGACGCAACCCCCCAGAGTCGGCCGACCCCACCAGATCAGCCGATCAGGGAAGGCGGCCTCTTGCGCTGATTCTTTCCCAGATATCCTTGATAACCTTCCTAAGCCCCTATGCCTCTTCTTTGGAAATTCTTGGCCGCCGTCTCGGTAGAAAACCCTATAAAAAGACCTCAAGCCTTGACCTTCTCTCTACCAAAACAATCCTCTCCCTCCTTGAGACCTTCTCTCGCCATGGACAGCACCAAGCAGCAGCCCAGGAAAGATGCACCCATTACAGATTACTATCCCTCTTCCTGGAACCACTTTGGACTGTGGCAGACAACTCTAGCTCCTTTAGGCCCTGTCAGGGATCTCATGGAAAAGAATTTAAGGGCCTCAATTCCTGAACTTACATGAGAAGAGCTACAGCTAGGGAAGGATGGTCCCACAATCCGAACCCTCATCCGCGAGCTCGTCCTACAACGCATGAAGGTTGCCGACCTCCATGGGGAAGTGGACTCCCTCCAAAAGGAGAGAAGCTCCCTCAAAGATCAGATCAGGACACTCCTTAGAAACATTGGCATTCTGAAAATGGAGGTCCCCCGCTACAAGGAAGGCCAAAGGACTTTGAATAGGCTCAAGTGGTGTTAGGGTCAATAAAATATTTCCTTAGTGGCGCTTAGTTTAAATTTTAGTATTTCCCTTTCCAATATTTCCCTCTCAATTTTAAATTCCAATCATGTTTGTAAGCGCCTTAATTTTGTTTAAATTATCAACGAATTTGGCTCCTCGGCGTTTGCCGGTAGGGCATATATTTTGTTTGTGATTGTTTCTTTGTTAAAAATAAAGAAAGGTACAAAATGACGCCAAGGGGGCAAAAAGCACACAGGACATTCAACGAACACATCCTGAAACAGAGCAAGACTGGAACAGAGGAGGTCCGTGAAAAAACAGAGCACGAGAGGGGCTCAGCTAGAGTCGGCCGAACTCCCCTGGTCGGCCAACCTGGCCCTGGCCCCTCTCTGGTCCAAATTTCCTCGACATTCTGGTCAGTCCCCCTACACTTGGAAAATAAATTCTCTTGCAAATTCTAAAATGATTTCCAGTATTATCTCACTCTCTCATGGATAAATTGAAAATTAAAATTTGCAATCATGTTGAAATTTGAATTTGTTTGCACAAGTATTATTCCTAGTCCAGACCTTACCTTGTGAACAAAAATTTCATTAAGGACCAGCATGCTCTCTAGATTATTGTTGGATGTGATATAGTTAGGTGAAATGATTCTAACTCTTTTATTCAATCACTTGGGGAATTTAACTTCTTTTCAAAAATACAAAAATATCTTGCAGCACATGCTCCTCTTTGATAATGTTTACTCCTACCACAGCCATATTTATACACTTTGTCAAATGAAACCCCACTCAAATGCTGCTTGTTGACATTGCGCTTTGTCAAAATTTTGTGACCCTTATGAAGATCTCACTATTCTCTCTTGAGCAAAATAAATGTGCACAAAAAAAAATATAAACCTCTTCCTCAGTAGGATTTGGTTACACCCTCCACCTCACCATCCATCCATACAAAAAGATGCTCCCCACGCATAAATCCCCGCTCTCCCAAATAGAAGGCATGGCTATACAAAAAAAATGCTCACAAGAAAAGGAGCATAAGAAAAAGAAAAGAGAAAAGAAAAGAAAGAAAAATAGCCATGCCCAAATCAAAGAGAGCGGCAAAAATTCATTTTGAGCATCACCATTATTTTCTGTCATCACCTCATTTTCATGCACACACACTCACTCAAGAGATGAATGGTTTGATACTTCTTAGGATCCAATCTTTCGCCTTAGCAATATATGAAAACAAGTATGCTTCTTTATCCCTACCTAGAGCCCCACAAAATAGCCTTTGTAGAGGTAGGAATGATAAAGAAAGGGCATGAAATTCAAAATTGCCTTGGTAAGGAGATACACACTTTGAGCAATCGAGAGAATCAAATGAGGAGCATTGCTACATTTCTTTTTGAAAATAATAAAACCCCCTTGTGTTTGATAAAAAGAGCCAAGATGACTGGATCCTTGACCGTTCCATCCATCAATCATCCAAGAGTACATGATAGCCACTCCACATAGTTCACTTGTGCAGGTATGACGGGAAATAACTCTTGTGCTTACTATTTCAAAGAACCTCATGATCCACCTTAGTCCTATGCCTTCACTCGGGACGAGTAAAGGGTTAAGTGTAGGGGAGCTTGTTGACGGTCCTTAACACCCATTTTTATACCGTCAACTCCTTGCAATAATTGGATAAAAGCAACACACCAACATAGAAGTAGGGCTTTGAACTAACCATTTCCACAAGTGTTGGTGAATATTTATATGCAGGTGGAATAAGCACTATTTTGGGGTACCCCAAGGGGCAAAATGGCAAAGTACACACATTGACAAAGTCCACCCTTGCCATTTGGAGAAAAAGGCCCACAACTCCTGAACAGAGACGAATTATCCACGGGCACTCCACCCCAGGGACGAGGAATCCCACAGGGAGGGAACCGACCTAGGCCTAGGCCCAGTGGCCACCAGGCCTGGTCGGCCGACCAGGGGGTGAGCCCACTAGCCTGTCTCTTGAGTCGGTGACTCCCACCGACTTTCTCCACCGCCTCAGGAAACCTTCCATACTTACCACACCCCTGGAACCGCCTCAGAACACTATAAAAGAAGGGGAGGGGAACCTCCCAAATCATCAGCCACTCCACCATTCACATTTGACATTAGAGGAAGGGTTCCTCTCTAGGCTAGTGCCCCACTTGTAAATATTTAGACTAGGAAGAGAGTGAGAAGAGAATAGTGTGGGGGAAGACCACTTAGAGTGCTCTTCCTTCCCACTTGTACCTCTACGCGGATATTGTACCTCTACGGCCGATTGCCCATCATAGTGAGCGGCCGTGATATATATTGAGTCAAGATATTCAGCGGGAGAGTAAGGTATCATCCTCCATTTGCTTATGAGATCGGTGTTCTTCCATAAGATTATTCTATTCTCGTTGCTGTGAGTAGAATAGCGACGTACAACTTAGGCGTGGTGTCTAGGTCTATCGTTGCCATCGTTTGTCATGTAATCCACGGACGAGAGGGGGCCGTGTGGGTAGTGACAGCCCCGTCCGGTATTAGCACCCCTCCACGTGTGGTTGCGTCATAGCCTCTTGGCCGGAGTCACCTGTGTATATAGGGGTAAGTCGGCGGCCAAAGTAAGCACTTGGGTGTGTGTCCTTGATTGCCTCAAGAGTCTTAGCCCAGTTATATCCTCTCTAACCTAGCAGCCTAGTAGTGTGTTTGGGTGATCCTTGGATTAATCCTAGTTATCTAAGAACTCGCACACCGTTCCTTTGGGAGAACTATAAATTGACAGCCATTGGAGCAATCCTTTGGTGAAGTGCTACAACGGAGTTATCCGTGCGCTTGCGGATATTTACCAGTAGGCATTCTAGCATTCCTTGCTAGCAGTGTTTATTTGGTTTGACCTAGCAAGTGTCAACATTCGGCAGGCGGCTTTGACTTTCTATGCTGCCTTTCTTGATAAGTGCCCTCGATGTGTGTTTGGTTGCGATTTTTGCTCTGGCTTTGCTTGTGCCTTTCATAATTGACGCTTGGTCTGCTGTACTCTTCGAACTTTGTGCATAATGTTTGCATCGTGCGCGGGGGTATTCGCGCGCAGTAGGATGACATTTGACATGCTCGCATGCCTCAAAGTACTAAGCTTATTGGAGCTTCATCCGTTACACTCGGCGCTTGGGCTCGAAGTGTGAGGAATCTTCTGTAGTAGTCGTGCAACAACTTGTTCTCTTGCTGGGCGATGTTCAGAAGCTCATGTGATGGTTCCATGATGGTGCGGAACCCTCGAAAGCTTGTGATAACCTTGTCCCTGATATTTTCCCAGATGTATAGTGATCCTGGGGGTAGGTTGAAATACCAGTTTAGTGTGGACTCTTCGAGGGCACACACAAAAGCTTTCGCTAGAGTTGCATTGTCTCCTCCTGCTGATATAATTGCCGCCTCGTAGTGCATGAGGATTTGCCTTGGGTCGGAACTTCCTTTGAACTTGGCTAGTGGTAACATTCTGAAGTGCGGAGGGTAGGGCGCCCTCTGCAATCCTTCGGAGAGGGGTGAGTCTTTGTCGATTATGGCTGCCCTCCGTATTGGTAGCACATCTGCGGTTAATGATGGCTCTCTTTGCTCGGTGTATGGGTGGGCTTTGGGCATTGGATTTGGCTCTTGATGGCTTGTTCTACTGATGGTTTTTTGGAGTTCTTCGAACTCTTTTGCGAGTTGGAGATTTTTGAGTCAGAGCTAGGCTATATACTCCTTTTCTTGTATGGCTTTTTCTCTTTCCGCTAATGCTTTGCCTCATAACTCCTGCTCTTGCAGCAGTTGTTGCTTGAGCTGCTAGAGGTGCTCAGTTCTTTGGGCTAGCAATTCCATCTCCTGCAATGCTGTCATTAAGGTTGGGGTGCTACTTCCGGGGGGGGGGGGGGGGTGTTGAGCTCGAAGGCTGCTCGAGGCATTGTGCTGGGTCTTTTGGGTCGACGAGCGTATCTGGTTGTGATGGTTGCGCCTCGGGTATGTTCTCTTTGGTTACTTGCGAAGTTGATTGGTCATCGGTCAGTTGCGGGTCTCCTGGGATGTTACCTCGGGCAGGTGCGACTCCGCTCGAAGGTAATGATCCGGGGAGTTGAGTCATCGTGAGCTAGTATACGAGCTCACAACACGGTGGGCACCACTGTTGGTGTCATGAAGTGTGAGCCTCGAGACACCGAACAGAGAAAAGGGGAAAAAGAGACGAAACACTCGAGGGATTTTGGGTGATGCAACATGCGTTCTTCACATATCCCAAAAAAGATTTGTCCCGTTACAAGTGGGTAGAGGTGCTCTATTTATAGTCCCGTACCTGGGTCATACGCAAATGACCATTTTGCCCCTAATTACCTACTATATTCCCTGAATATTCGATACAAAATGGTCATAAAGGGTAAACTGGTCTTTCAAGCTTTTCTAGTGCTCTTCCTTGATCCGCACGCCACCAAGTGTGCTGGCGCCATGTGTCTCTGTAGCATGCCACGCCCGCCTTCGGCTTCGGGCGCGACCTTCAATCTTCGAAGGTGCCGTGGACCCCCTCGAGGGGATTCGTGCTTCGCCGAGCGTACTGGCTCGCTGTTTCTCGAAGGTCAGGGGCTCTGCTCTTTTCAGAACCCTTCAAAGGGTACATAACCTTCGGAGGGGTTTTGATGCTTCTGGAACCTTCGGAGGGTACCTGTCTAAAAAAATTATGGTTAATAGTGAAGATAACAATGGTTAGCTTCAATTTCTGTTTGCAGTCTAACTTTTACTACCCTCGAAGGATGGCCCACGAGGTGATCCCCCAACACTTACCATGAAATATGCTGACCATTACACTGGTGTACCTGGATGCATAGACGATGTTGTCAACCCGGTATGTTTCCCATGCAGTTAAATACGCATATTATTACTTAAATATACTTCTACCTAACCCAAATCGTACATCATGACTGATTGACTCAATATTTTTTTTTCCAAAACTCATAGGAGAAATCTGCTGAGCTTCGAGAGGAGTATTTATACTACCTGTTGTTCCATCCTTCGAACAAAGCACAGATCCCAGAGGACATTTTACGTTACTGAATCACCAGCTGCCCATTCTAAATGCACATTGTCATGTTGCACAGTTTTTTTTTGGAAACTCTTGATGATACACATCAAGTTGTAGTTGCTTTTTCATACTCATGGTCATTGTTTGACTTCTCTTAAAGCCTTTGCATGATTGTGCACGATACATCAGTTGTATGTAGTATATGTACTCGTGTACGAAGTAATCATAATCATTACCAGACACTATACTTTTTGGTGTATATATTAGGATCCACTATCAATGCTACATGACATTGTCGTATATATACTATCCCTAATGACTCGTGACATTGACAATTGCCATATATTTCTACTACAGTGTATAATATATAGTCATGTGCAGCTGCTATGTATATATACTACCACTACCATAGATATTTTCCTTATATTCGAATCATATATATTCGAACGCCATTGAAGTTATACCACCGCTTCATAATATACTAGTACTATTGAGATCTACTACATTTCGTTTCACATTTGCGTATATCCTAGCGCAGTTGTAGATATACAAGTAATCCCTACACTACTATTATGTATACAACAGTCAATAGTAGTATAAAACTACCATACCAGATGCAGTTGTCTTTATACATAAATATATAGATATCCTTTTTCGAAGACAACAAAGTCACACAAGTGGTACATATATAGTCAGTAGTAGTATACAACCAGTGTACCAGATGCTTTTATCATCACACAGTAACATATATACAACCACTTTTTGATACAACAAAGTTACTCAGGTAGTACATATACTTCCTCATGTACAAAAGTATAGCCCTTTCCCTAACGGTTCTGTTAGTCTTTAGACAAGACCATGCCATGATTGGCCTTTTGTCCCGTAGCCCCGACCAACGCAACTTTATAAGCAGTTGTGTGTGCTGCATCCTGTTTGTAGCTATCCATTCATCCCATGTTGTCTCATCAGAGGCAACAAAAGGCATGGAGACCCCTTCATCTAGGGTTCGACTTGCAGCCATGGTTTCCAACCAAGCACCAGATTCTCCTGAGTACTGCACTGTTCCATGGAGTGCACCGGATCTTTCCCCTCGTGTTTCTCCTCCACCCACCACTGCTGCTCCTGGTTTAACTCGTCAAGGATTACCTTCTCCGACATGCCCCGATCTTCATACACCTCCTACAACCATCAATTCTGATGAGATGACGACTCCAGATCCGCAACAAACATACACTCATGTATATTCCATGGACCTATAATTCTCTTCCCATCTTCCTATTATGCTTCTAAACCCAAATCATAGCCTTTTTTGTTCATTGTTGCTTCTAACGTTTATTGACATTCTATTTTTCCCTTGCTCGGCCAAATCTACACGTTGTTCTTGTACATTCCATGCACGTTGAAGTTTTTCCCTTGATTCTTGTTGTTTCCGATTCTCATAGTATTTTTGATACGTTGACGATGCTTTCTTTCTCAAACTATAGATTTTATTGATGCGATAGTATATCATTAAAGAAATTCATATACCACAATTATGTTGTATATATACTTGAATTGCACATTAGTTGTATATATACTATAGTCTGACTAACACGTGCTATTACTTTCTAGGAGGGTTGCTAACCGTCACTCAGAGCACAATGAAGACATTCCCAAACTGATTGAATTCTTTAATGATTGCCATCCACAGAATTCACAGTTGGTATTTTGAGGAACATATTTTGGAGCTCGGCAAGCATGCAAGGGGAATATGCAGATTTTGGCGATCTCTACACCTTCGACACCACCTACAAGACCAACAGCTACGACATGCCTTTGGCCATGTTCGTTGGCTCAAATCACCACTTGTAGAACACAATATTTGGAGTATCCCTACTACAGGATGAAAAAATTGAATCATTTGTCTGGTTGTTCAGTACCTTCAAAAAGTGCGTGGGAGGCCACAAACCACGTTGCATTCTAACAGGTAAAATCTGAATTATCACATTATCCATGAATATTCTCTGCCATCATATTTATTTTCCGCACCTCATGTTTGGTGATCTGAGTAGTACACATACTCCCTTATAGTATTATGGTAGTTGATCAAACACTAAAGTGGTATATATACTAGTTCTATCTGGTCCAACCATATCCTAATGGACCTTACAAAACTAAAGTAGTATATAAACTATTTCGTGCCGCGGAAGTTGTACATATACTCAAATATCATTAAGGTGATTCTTTACGTCGTGGTAATAAACTTAATTTGTATATAATAATGCAGATAAGGACTCTTCAATTGCAGCTGCCCTTCGTATTGTTTATCCCAGGACAGAACATTGTCTATGCAGGTGGCGCATCCTGTCAAGAGGTATTCTCGATAGTAGTTCTAGGTATGCGTATGAGTATGAAAGATCGATGGACACATGACACAAGGTTTATAAAGGTTCGGGCCTCCTGAAGGATAACAACCCTACGTCCTATTTGGTGTTTCTGTATTGCTAGGGTTTGTACCAGAATTAAGGTTCCAATACGAGTCTCTGCCTTGCCGAAGGCCCTCTGCCCTCCTTATATATTCTAAGGGCAGAGGTTTACATGGTAATCTTTTAGTCAGTTATAACAAATCTTATCTATCCAACATATCTGCTAACCTAGCTTGCTGCTTACTCAAACAAATATCTAAGTAAATATCTCTTGGGCCAAATACATCATAACCGAGCCACCGGCCCACTCGGCCATATAGCCGAGTGGTTTGGTATCCCGGGTACATATGTCCCACAGTAGCCCTCAAGAACTTTCCACCTTTAAACATCGTCGTGATTCATCTCGTCATCTTTTGAAGTTGCAAAGTGCTTCTTCTATTGTATGTGATTACTTTTCTTCACGGACGCCAAAAAAAGGCGTACTCTACGAGTATAGCCCCCAACTCACAAGATAATGAGTCTTTACCAAAACATCTTGCAAGTTCTTTGAGAAAGAAATTCATAATATCCAAAATCAATCATAGCCCCCAGCTCAAAAGATTATTTGGAAGAAAATATCTTATGAGCCAAAGCACAATGATACCCAAGTATGCAGCTGTTTCATAATGATCTTTAGAGCTTGACTATACTATCTTCAAATGAATTACCATCATACGCCGAGTGATGCATCATCAATTTTGAAAATACAACCTCAATACTGAGGCTTCCTCCATCCAAGTGATGTACCACGATATTCAACATTTACATCCCCCAGGATTGATGATGTATCAATTAAAGTATGTTAATCACAAATAATGAAAAAAAAAATGCAGCCCCCAAGATTGGTGCTGAGATAATCCGAATGATTTATCATGAAAAGTTCAATTTCCATGATTGAATTCATAACCATCCGAATGATTTGTCATGACATCTCAAAAAGTACAATTTCCAAGGTTGAAATCATAACCATCTGACTGATTTATCATGAAATCTCAAAAAGTACAACTTCCTAGGTTGAAATCATAACCATCCGAGTGATTTATCATAAAATCTAAAAAAAATATGATTTCCAAGGTTGAAATCGTAACCATCCGAGTGTCTGAACTCAAATTACAAAAAAAAAATTTGATTCCAAGACCAATCCTTTAACAAACTGGGGGATTTGCCACTAAAATTGAAATATACAACAACCAAGGTTAGCCTCGAAATGATTGCCAATGAAATAATAAATGCAGCTACCAATCGCACGAGTCTGAACTAATGGGTTATGAGAACCCAGGACCCATTAGGTTAACAGCCCCTTATATAAACACCATCGGGAAAAAGTTGCATCCCTTCATCTTCATTCCGCAGCTGCCGCCGCCATTGCATACATTGTAATCCTAGATCTTGAAAGCTCCATTTCCCCCAGATTCTCCATGCAGCTGCTCCCCTGCCTTAATGGCACCAAAGCGAACCCGTCAAAACACTAGAGCCCAGGCCAAGAAGCAATCATCTCCGGAGAAGGGAGAAGAAGAAGCAGTGTTCGACATCCCTGCCGCCATCCAAGAATTTCCGGCATCGGCCATGGATGTGGAAAAAATCAAAAGGATGGTGATTGATGGAGTGCTTTAAGATCAACAAACCGGTGGTTGGATCGAAGCTATAGGTCTGAAATTTCCCCAACCTCCGGTTGACCAAATCAACGTTTTCTGCTCATTATTCTATCGAGGATTTAGGATTCCCTGTTGCGACTTCTTCTGTGGTCTGCTTTTCTTTTATGGCATCAACCTCATCAACCTAAACCCCAACTCAATCCTGCATATTGCCATTTTTATCCATCTATGTGAGGTGTTCCTGGGGATTCCTCCGATTTTGATACTTTCTAGGAATTGTTCGCCTTGAAATTAAACAACAACAATGTCATAGGAGGGGCTTGCTTACAGTTAAGGAATAAGTCCAAGTACATCGAAGTACCGCTCCCCTCCTCAAACAAAGGCTGGCATGCTGACTGGTTCTATCATGGAAACCATGCCCCGCCTTTGTCAGAAACTGTAGCTGAAGCCCCTACACCTCGTCCCGAATGGTCAGCAAAAGCATCTCCAAACAAGCAATCTCAGGTGGATGCCATACTCAAAGAAATTGCATTTCTGAAGTCCAAAGTATATACTGGAGTACATGTTGCCGCAAGCTTCAGATACCGTCGCATGCGGCGCCTCCATTGTGGGATCTGAACCCATTTGAAATTTCCACCCAGGAATGTGCCGTTTCTTGATGGTATCTGATAGGGAATTATCTTTGCATTTGGAGAATATATTTCCGTCCCCACTTAACTGAACTCAAGGGAGCGCAAAATGCGGACATCATTCCGAAACTGACAGAAATCCTGTAAGTTAACTGTCCACCCCCTCAACAGTTGATATTATATTCTTCATGCTCAGCAATGATTAATATATCATACATATTCCAGAACCTTGATGTGTATGTGTCCAATCCGCCATTGCCTCCATCGCCGAAAACCAAATCACCAACACAGCCATCAGCCCCCAAGCGTCGCAAGGCACACATTGAGGATTCTGACGAAGAAGAATCACTAGCTGAAAGGATAGCTAGACTGCAAGGAGAAGCTAAGAAGACAGCTTCAGAAAAGACCTCCACCACTCGGCGGACCATGAAAGAAGACAATAAGGCAAAGCCTATAAAAGAACCAGTCCATCCGAGTGAAATAAGCAAGACAAGCACCGCCAAAGAGTCTACCGGCACAACAGAAAACCCAAGGCCAACTAGCCCCCCACCAAAGGTGTCGGGCTTAAAGTTTAAACGCCGCCCAAGGTAAACAGATCAAAATAACGTGATTATTAGACTTCCAGTAGCTGTTTATGTAACCCTTATTTGCTTGGTAGGTCAACAGGAACATCATCATTTCATGATACTCCGCCACAAGGCTCAGTTCCTGAAAAGGATCAAGAAACTCCGTCTGACAAGACATCCAAAGATGATGTCCCAGATCACTCTACAATGAAACCGAGTGATTCAAATTCTCCAAAATCGTCTCAACCGGAGGCTAACCCTTCTAAGTCCCCCAATGTGCCAGACTTAAATACTCCTAGAATGACCCCGACTACCAATATTCCTGCCTCCGCTGAGCAAGAAGAGCCTTCATTGGTTTTTGAAGCAATTCTAGAACCTGCATATGAATATCTGATTGGTCTGGAAGAGTATGTCATGCCAACTCCCATCCACTGAGTGGTGAAAGAAGGCGTTACAGAAGAAACTCCACCTGCCCGGTCGGTATACCACGTAGGCAAATTTGCTATTGCAGGATTTGATGAGTCGATAGAGCAAGCCGAGTTAAAGGTCTTTGAGGAACATACCAAAAAGGCATACCACTCGTTCCAGGTAAACTTTCCTTCTTGAATGATAATAATTGAATATACCTACAAAGCTACACCTATACCTCGTAATGTTTTTGTAGTTCTTGAAAACCCATATGGCTAGCAAAACCAAACTTTTGCAGCTTGTAGAGAGACAATGTGGAAAAGCCGTGGATCTAGAAGACCAACTTGCTAGGGAAAGGCTTGAAGTCGGACGCCTGTCGGTTGATCTAAAGGCCCGTTCATCCTAGGTGGATGAACTTCAATTTAAGCTACAAGGTATGAAAACTGTAAACTCCACATACTTCGTGCTTCTTGCTGGCCACAATTCTCTGGCGAAAAGAAGATGCCAATTCGACCACAGAGATTGCAAACTTGCAAAGCCATATAAAAGAACTGGAGGCATCTTCTCTGGCCACCAAAGCGTTAAAGAACAAAAATCAAGGCTTAAAAAAGCAGCTGCGTGGAAGGTCTACTCTGCCGGTTGGTGCGCTGTCAATCTCTTCTCTCCTGACTGGGTACCGAACTGGCAGCCCCAGATATTGTTTTACTCGGAGTTGATTGCTCCGCATGCATCTCTAGTACGGCCGCGGCCCTGATGTGTGCTTTTAACTAGTTGACCTGAGGTGTCAACTCTGGGGTGACTTGGAGCAAGGGCTCTATTGAGCTCAAGAGGACCGCCGCAGCCGTGATGTTATGCTATGGAGTTTTAAAGACGTCTTCATCATCGAGTTTCAAGGTGACATCGCCCATATCTAGGTTCTGCATGACTCAGGATATCTGCTGAGCATCCGGTCCTCGAAGTCGAGGGGTGACGGGCATCGGGGTCGTCGTCTTCAAGATCAGTTTCGTGCCCCTCTCGGCGTGGCACAACCACATTGCCGCGCGCGGTAGCCGCCACCGATGTTTCTCCATCAGCGCCTCCTTGGGTGGCAGGTGCCACCATGAACACCTCGGGGTAATCCGATGAGCAACTTTCCGAATCGCTCGGCCCTTCAATCAGGTCCAGGACTGACTCGTTTTTAAGGCTGATTGTTGCTACTAATCTTGCCTCATAGAAAAAATTGCGATCTTCATCCGACTGATCCATATGAAGGGTCGGGAGATCAGCCGAAGTGAGGTCTGAGTCGGCCATGGTTGCCAGTCAGTTTGCAATGAGCAATGTTGAGCAAGGGCTCGGGAGGGTTTCCCTCTGGAGAATTGTCACCGAGTGGGAACCGATAGGCCGGGTTGATCCGATCGGCCGTCAAGGCTCTGTTGTCACCTGGATCTGAAGGCGCGATGACCACCGGGAGGGTCGCCTGATCTTCCTTGATGAGGTCCCCGCGTTGATTAGCCACGAAGCTGATGGTCCCAAAGCAGATCCTATCTCCCAGGTGGAACTTGATGTCGACGAAAGCTATCGATTTCAACAGAATAAGACTCAACGCTTCCCCTTCCTAGTGGGCCAACTGTCGAGAGATATTCTCGATAGTAGTTCTAGGTATGCGTATGAGTATGAAAGATCGATGGACACAGGACACAGGGTTTATACAGATTCAGGCCTCCCGAAGGATAACAACCCTACATACTGTTTGGTGTTTCTGTATTGCTAGGGTTCGTACCGGAGTTAGGGTCCAATACGAGTCTCTGCCTTGCCGAAGGCCCTCTGTCCTCCTTATAGATCCGAAGGGCAGAGGTTTACATGGTAATCTTTTAGTTGGTTACAACAAATCCTATCTATCCAACATTTCTGCTAACCTAGCTTGCTGCTTACTCAAACAAATATCTAAGTAAATATCTCTTGGGCCAAATACATCATAACCGAGCCCCCGGCCCACTCGCCGAGTGGTTAGGTATCCCGAGTACATATGTCCCACACATCCTTCGAAAGCATCGCGAGGCTCAAAATGCTTTATACGCAATTACGAAGGACTGAAAGATGATCTTGACTCAGCTATTAACCATCCTCTAACTGTAGCTGAATTTGAGAGCTACTGGGCAATGATGCTTGACAAGTATTCACTGCATGAGACTCTTACACTATCATTGCTGTACGATCTTCGAAGGAAATAGATACATGCCTTCTTCAAGTCCGTCTTTTGTGGGAGGACGACTTCTACACAGCGAAGCGAGAGCACCAACAACATGGTCAAGAATGATTTTGCTGATCATATGACCTCGATTCATATGTTTGCAAAGCGAATGCAGTGATTCATTGCGAAGAGAAAGAGAGTGTCACACCCGGTTCCAATGACCGAAATCGAATGCATCTATATGCGTGCCCAAGAACAAGTTTTCACGCACACATGACAATTATTGTGATAAAAGAATAATATCTTTATTAAATCAATAACATTATTACAAAGGTGACCCGTAGGTCAAAAGAAAAAGATTACATTGCAGTGGATTAAACTAAGTGTTAGCTTCCTTCAGCTCCCACAGAAAGTCGACCGGAAGACCGCACACCTAGAGCTCTTCTCCACTGTCTTCATCGTTGTACCATCCTTCTCCTGTAGCTGAGCAGCAATGTGGTATATAGCAAGGGTGAGTACATGTCGTACTTAGCAAGTGGGGGAAAAGATGACATGAAGCTAAGACAAGGAAGGCTTTAAAGGGGTTTATTGCATGAGCTTTTAATTTCCTATGTATCCTAATTACTAAGTGGGGTCATCCCAACCCTCAATCCACAGGGTATTATCCAAACCAATCCCATCCATCATCCAACCATTCCCAACCATTCCAACCCATAACCAACTAATCTTGTGAGGATTCAAGGCCGCTCGTGACCGTGAGCACGGCTATCATGATAGTTTGATACTCTGCAGAGTTTGTACCACTTTACCCATAAGTTGTGATTTCGTCCCCTGTTGCCAGGTGGACTAGAGTCTCCATGTTGCCATGCCAGCCAAGCACTAGCATACTTCCTTAGGTGTGTGGCCAGGAGATCACTACAAGGCTTTTACAAAGGGTCTCCCAGTACATGCTAGCCACTAAGGTTCCACTCCCGTCCATAAGTGATAGCCCATCAACAAGCAGCTCGTCACCCCAGGAGCCCCCTCTTGAGCCATTCGGATACAAGGACAATCCTCTTGACTTCCATTCTCCGCTCCACCAAAATGCTGTACCGACACTGGGAGAACTCCTAATTAATCAGCCAAGCTGTTCCATAGCAGCCTTGTGATGGCACTATTGTCCTGGTTTACATCTCCAAGAACCGAGTCCTAGGATCTACAACAAGCCTACCACCACCAACCATGTGCCCACGGCACCACATCCATTCCATCCGGCTTGCATAGATCCCTAATCCATGTTGCTAAAAGAATTACCAATCATTCCCCACGTGATATTGTTCATTAGTCAATATTAAATTGGACCCAACAACCCAATAAGAAACTAAGCATTATCTACCCACAACCACCCAACTAGTTCAAGGCGACAAGGAAAAGGATAAAGCAATACTAGGGAAACCCTAACAATAGGTACCCATTCATTTGACTCAAGCATGCAATTCTATAATAAATGTTATAATAGGTACAAGATGCATCAAGGACACTTGCCTGAAAATGGATGTTGCTACTCAGGTCTTCAATTCAAGCTCTTGTGATTCCAGGATCAACACGTTCTCTAATTAACGTCACGCAGGCACGACATGCACATAATCATATAAAAAAACTAAGAAATAGTACACCAAACAATGTAGACATCATGACAAACACATGCGCGTTCCCAACTATAGGGTACTGGTCTAAAGAAAATAATTGAACATTAACATTTGAAGGTGTCGGGAACATGGCTGGGACAAGGTTATTGCATGTGGAATTCACTTGAATGAGAGATCGAGTGGCTAGATTGTGGTGAGGTCGTGCAGCGGCAGGTCAAGTGCCAAAGGCGTTCCTAGAGGCATCAGGACAGATATTAGCATATGCTTTGGTCAAGACGATCATGACTTCCTGGAACACATTGCGGATATGATTATGTATTAAGGACGCATCAGAATTGGGAGAAATAGAAGGGGAATAACCGATGCACGTGCTGGATGCGCCCAGAACAAAGAGCAGTCGTCATTCAAAACATGATCCTGCTCACATCACTGCTCCTGTGGCCATGAATTTTGGATATGTTGTAGGCTTCATCAAGGTGCATCTCCTGGTAAAATTTTGTGATGTTTCGTTGGCTGGATCAACGGAAACGTGGATTGGAATTTAGGGCGTTGTGGCTGGACAGACCAATGGCAAGAGTTGAACTTGATGCTTATGGATGGGAATGAAGGTAAGGGGGCAAGGGAGCTCGTGAGCCAGGCCAAGGGACGTCTAGGGGTAACTTTAGAGGCTTAGGATGGGAAGAGGAAAGGGTAGGGAAGGGAGGGGAGAGGCCAAGAGGCAAGTAAAGCTACCAGCCATGAATGGTGGCCATCATGTTGATTGTTTCATCTCCTTTTTGGTGGGGATTGATAGATGAGCTAGTGACCAACGAAAATTCCTCATTAAATGGTATGTGGGTGATGTTTATTTGACCACTAGCATGATCCTAGTTTGGTGCATGACCCATGGGAAGAAATGAAAGTGTTGAGAGGAAGTGAATGAACATGATGTTGTCAAGTTGGACATTGGGTGTAGTTGGAATACTAGCATAGTCTAGATTTTTTTGGACTTGGTATGAGCAAGACCAAGAAGAATAGAAGACTCATAGACTCACAAGGATGGATGTATTCACGAATAAGTTTTTGTAGTGTGCGGGTTCGATTGGGACAACATGTCGGACAAGGTTTTGAGCTGTCTATTGATCGTTA
Source organism: Eleusine coracana subsp. coracana (assembly GCA_032690845.1). NCBI lineage: Eukaryota > Viridiplantae > Streptophyta > Magnoliopsida > Poales > Poaceae > Eleusine > Eleusine coracana. Next base: position 52,021,651 of record CM064430.1, read on the forward strand.
GGTTAGTTTACGCTTGATGGGAAGAGATATTAAGCAAAGCTAGGAAAATCATGGTGTGGGGAAAAAATGTCACTCAGTGCTTGGATAATCATAAGGTTATGGGAAAAAGTGACATGTGGAAGGGTTCGGCTAAGAATATTATGAGGGTTATGCCTTTTGAGTGTCAAAAGGACTCACAACCCAAATTCAGAAAATATAGGGTGTGACAAACTACCCCCCTTAAAAGGAATCTCATCCCGAGATTCAAAGATAGTGGGGCTCAGGAGTTTGAACATAGAAGGAAATAATTTCGGAGATCAAAAGGAAATGATGGAAGAGGCAATGAATGATGAACTGAACAATTATGAACATGGAAATAGGACCATAGTATATGCATCAAGAATTATAGATAGGGTTCAAGGATAAAATTTTGGCCAAGGAAAGATAGACTCAAACAACCTAAAACAATCATAACACACAATCACTCATTACTCTTCAAACAGTAGTCTACGCTGACATCCATTGCTTCGTGTCTTGTTGTGGCTGAAGTACTTCACTTCTCTTATTGAAAGTCTTTAGCGCCTTGTCTTATGGCTCTTGTTGTCGTGATGATGACCTTCGTGGTGGTGATTTGATCAAACCAAAATATGTTTGGGAGTCAGCATACAAGATATTAATAACCTAAATTAATTTATTTAATTTAGAAAATAGCCCTTTTGCCTAAATAAATTATAATTCTCCAATTAATTTATAGTAAAATTTTAATCTATTATAAAATGTTGAAATTTAGTGGAATTGGATCACAAACCAAAATTTGAAATTTTGGGGTGTGACAAGATCCAACAGCCAGGGATAGATGGCGAGGAGAGCTGCAGGCGACGACCACCTAGGCGGCGGCTACGTGGCGGCGGTGGCGGGGTGCTCGCCGGACTTGACCGAAACAGCGCTCCGATTGGCAGTTCCTCGCCGCGAGAAGTTGGGAAGGGAGAGGGGAGAGAGGGGAACCTCACCGAGGTGATGCGCGGGCACAGGGGAGGCCGGGAGGCGGTCGGATGTGGGGCTCGGAGGCGGCGACGGTTGGAGCTCGGCGGGGAGGGCCTCCGGGGGTCGCGATCGAGCGGGGAGGAGCGGGGGAGAAGCGGCAGAGCAGGGCGGTGCCGAGAGGGGGGGGGGGGGGGGTTATAGGGAAAAGAGGGAGGGGAGGCAAGCAGGCTCGAGCTTGCCGGGAGTAACAGCTGGCGGCGGCCGTTTGAGCGCGGAAACACGCGCTAGTGTGCATTTAGGGTGTGTGAGTGGGGAGAAGGGGGAGCGGGAGGGTGCGGCATGCGCGGGCGCCGGTTTCGAAAGGAGGGGAGGCGAGGGGGAGGGAGATCAACGGCGGGGTCATCAGTTTCCGACGGCGGGGAGAGAGAGAGGCGAGAGGAGGGAGACGGGCAGGGTGGGGCTGGGCCGTCAGTCAGAGCGGGGGCGGGAGCTAGGCTACGGGGGAGTTGGGCCGTGCGGGGAAGGGAGAGGCCCAAGCTGGGGCAGGTGCGCGTGGGGGGGGGGAGCTGGGCCGCGCCCGGCTGTGGGCTGAGAGAGAGAGAAGGGAAATGGAGGGGAGAGGCGGCCTGGGCCAGCTGGGCCGAAAGGAGAAAGTGGGGGGAGAGAGGGGTTTTTCGGGTGGGCCAGAATGGTGGGTTTCGGCCCACTGTTCTGGTTTTCCTTTCTCAAATCTTTTCCCTCTAATTCTTAATCAAATTCCCTAGTTATTAATTAAGTAACTAAACTAAATGCATAATGCAATTAAAATCTATATGGACATCACATGCTATGCAAATGCAATGCTTTAATTAATTAGTTTTAGAAAATAATTTGTACCAAGCTATTTTATTAATTGCTTAATACTAACAATTGGCATTTTTAGAATTTGTAAAAGTAGGGTGTTACACCGCTGTTGAGTTGTCTCTATGCGCACAGCCAACCAAACAATATTCCAATATTTCCTTGCCTTGGTTGTTCCCTTGTCTTTAAATAGTTAATTGGCCAAACACCATCACTTGTCCTTGTTTGATTAGGAAATCCTCTATTAAGCCAAATGACATTATCTGATTATAACCATGTTTCAATTATTTTCATTTCCCTTCGGAGCACTCTTTCCTTAATAACTTACACCGAGTCAAATTTCGGTGTCAACACATGCTCCCCACCCCCAAGCCGGGGTATGGAATCTCTTTTCATGCTCTGGGTTGTTCTTCTTTGCGAGGACCTAATCATTTGCTCAAATCTTGTAGATATTTCTTCCACGCGCTCGTTGCTGATACCTCTGATGCATCTCAAACTTTATCGCCTCAAATTTATTGCTGCTCAACTGTCCTGGGCTCCTAGCCGATTAGTAATCTAGTCAGAATCCTTCCCATTGTACTGATGGTGGAGCATCTATCATTGATTTTCAGAGCAAGTCCATGATGCAACATAAGCAATCAAGCACGTAACACCACTCAAGGTGCCAGCCAACACATAAATCTCCACAAGCCTAGTAGCTCCTTCAAGATAGTGTTTGATCAAATTGCCTTGCTCGATCCATTGTTCACTGATGTCTTCAATAGACATTCGGCAAAAGCCACCAACCACTAGTCTTCTTAAGAAAATATTGAAGCTCTCTCCATACTAGTGGCTTGGTAATCATGTACTATAACACAAAATCAAGTAGTTGGACTTCAACTCTTGCATCTCTTTGGCTCTACTGCTCGTATGTTGAGATGATCCATGCATCCAAGAACTTAAGTCTCCATAAACACCTCCAATGTAGGCCGAATCCAGTTGCCTAGATGTACTATCTTGTGTGGCCTAATACTCAGAGATGGTTGCTGACTCTTTCTTAATCACGTTATGAAGCTCTCTAACTACTTAACAACTAACATCCACCATTGCAGCCGATGAACATATCCAAGCAAATGCTGCTCTCAAATGAGTCCAGTAATGATAACGAGAATTCTGCTGGACATAAGTAGGAGACTCTTCCATCGACTTCATACCAATATACTCTTTTGCAGAATCAAACTTCTCTCCCATATCTAGGCACAACTGAAGGATATATCTGGGCATTCAATTAATCGGGCTATGCAACAAGAAGCCATTCACCAGCAAGATCATAACAATTTACAGGCCAAAGATTTAAGAAAATACTAGAATCAGTTGATCGATGTAGGAAACAATAAACAATCTGATGTTAATTGCCTTAACCCTGCATCTGTTTGTCTCTTATTATTTGTCACCTTCATCTCTCACATGTTTGTATATGGTTTGAGCCCACTGGTGAAAGGGGCATCGCTAGTGACCGCTCGTGTTGGCTTGGGGAGTCTGGCAAGTTCTCGAGGGAGGCGAGCTTGTGCCTTGGTGGCAGTGGTGACGCGCACCATGTCTTCACCCCGAGAGTGATTGCGGGCTCGTGGGCGAGAACTGCACTTGGTGGCGGGAGGGACCGGGACTCCGGCGGGAATGGTCCAACGAGGAGTAGGGAAAGTCGCCATCCTTCCGAGACCTCAGGAAAAAATCATGAGCATTCCTTGACCCCTATTTACTTTGCCGCATTTGTGTGCATAGGCTAGTGTGTTTAGCTTCCGCCTTTCGTACTCAACATGAACACTAGCATGTGTAGGGTCTTGGCCTACTAGAATTGCTCAGGTTGCAACGATTGTTAGGTTCTAGTGGTGTGAAATTGAAGTATTGGGATTTTTGGTCGGCTTACCGATTCACCCCCCTCCCTCCCTCTCGGTACGCCTTCAGTCCTTACAATGGTGGACAACTGTCAGGAGTTTGGCGGAGGTAAAAGGTTGTGCCGGTGTGACTATGCTCGCTTGGGTGGGTATCATTACTATTGGGGTAGAGCTGGCGATCTTATCCATAGCTTCCTCGTCTCGGGCTATGGGGTTGAGTGAAGCGAGGCATGGTTGATTCCTAGGGGTCTAGCGTGGCAGGGCACGATCGGTCCCCTAGACGGGGGTCAAACGAGGTGGGGGAAGCCAAGCCCTTCCTCTGATGGTCGAGAGGGGCATGAGCCCATTGATCGCATGGACTCCAAGTCGCTCAAATTATGGCTCTCCGGCCCACTGTGGGATCCGGGTATGGTTATCATTAGTCTTATCATTGGGTCAATCATAGCCACTTGGCATCGCTAATATTTATCCCAGACAATAGCCCTTGAGCGAGTCGTAGAGTCGCTCGAGGGGTGTTGTTGGCCTTTAGGTCAGAGCGGAGTCCTTGTCTCTATGTTTTCTTCGGCTGCATGCACGCTTTGGCTTTATTCACCTGGGTTGATCACAGGTGTGCCGCAACACTTTGTGGATCCAGAGGGTTAGGATGTTGACGAGTCAAGGGGTCCCGGCTAGTCACGTGGTACCCAAGATAGGACACATCAAAGCGTTGTCTTGTTGTTATGCGGCAGCCATGGTGGCAGAGCTCTTGTCTCTATGTGACGTGATGCCATCGTCGGTGCTCGTTTGCCTCGAGCAGAGTGAGACACGCTCAGAGGGTGCAGAGATCCTCTATCATGGGCAACATATAGTGGAACCCATGAGTCGGGTTTGTATCGACACATGATCGTTTTGCTTATTTAAAGCTAGGTCCGAGCGACATCCCCGCTAGTTCCTATGAGCCAATTTTCTCATCATAGACCAAGCAGTCCAAAAGTGCGTAGCCATGCTATCATTACTAGCTCCGCTCCCTTTAGGTTATCATGAGGGGCATTACCATGCGTGATGACTCCGTGTCTAACGGTGATGGTGAGAACGGAGATGAAGACGTCATGATTTGCAAGAGTGGTGAAGGTGCAGAGAGTAGCTGTGATGTCATCTTTAATGTGGAAAGCAATGTCCCTGGATTTCTCACCGTCTTCATCAACCAGTCCGGGAATAGGGCTGTCTTTAGGGGAGATTGCACTTCTCCATCAATGGGCATCTTGACGCCTTTTTCGACTTTAGTAGGCACACCGTGAAGCAGAGCCGCCACATCACTCCGATGTGTTCTTTGAAACATTGCAAGAGCCATCAATCAGAGCCATTCAGAAGACACCAAAATTGATGCGTGCAATATACAACGAAGATTGGAGATCGCAAATTATGGCATATCTCAGAGGGTACTTTGAGCCCCAAAGCAACATTGAAGAAAAAAGAATGCAACAGAGAGCAAGAAACTATGAGATCATAGAAAATACATTGTACAAGAGGGGAATATGCACTCCGATATTAAGATGCATGTCCGTCAATGAAGGGATAAAACTTTTAAAAGAAGTGCGCCAATGATTCTGCGGTTCCCACATTGGACCTCGGGCACTTGCAGCAGCTTTCAGGCAAGGATTCTTTTGGCCATCAGCAGTAAGGATGCAGTCAAGGTTGTTCGTTCTTGCGAAGCTTGCCAAAAGTTCTCTAAAAAGAATTCAGCACCATCTCTGTTGACACAGCTAATATCACCATCCTGACCATTGCAAAGGTGGGGAATTGACATAGTGGGAGAATTGACAACCGCACAAGGAAATTACAAATATGCGTTGGTCGCAGTAGAATATTTCACAAAGTGGATAGAGGCTAAACCAATAACAAATATCACCGAAGCCACAATTAAAAAACATTTCTGGCAAAACATAGCATGTAGATTCAGAGTGCCGAAAGAAATCACGGTGGACAACGCGAAGCAGTTTGATAACAAAATGTTCAAACAATTTTGCAAATCTATAGGAACAAAAGTTGAGTTTGCTTCCATTTATCACCCACAGTCCAATGGAGCAGTCGAGAGAGCAAATGGTCTCATCTTTGAAGTAATAAAAAAATTTTGCTAAATCAGAAAAAGGGAAAGTGGGCAGAGGAATTGCCAAGGGTGGTCTGGTCCAGAGCAATAAAGTTTTTTTTTGCTCAATCAGAATCCAGAGCAACGAAATTCACACCTTTCAGGCAGTTGTATGGCGAAGAGGCAGTCACACCGGAAGAAATTAACAACAAATGCCTGCGAACCACAAATAATGAAATGTAGCTGGAAGGGGGAGAAATCAAAGACTTGATCGAGGTGGATAGCTTGTAAGCAGTGCACAATCTGGAAAAGTATCAAAGCAAAACAAGAAATTGGAGGGACAAAAAGGTAGTCCCAAGGGAATATAGTCTGGGAGACTTCGTGCAGATCAGGACACCAAGAATAGAAAACAAAAGAAAACTCGAACCGAAATTGGAGGGACCATATCTCGTCTTAAAGTTAGTCAAACAGATCGGGCGCATACAGACTAGCAAATCCAGAAGGGGAAGAACTCAGCCATGCATGGAACACGGATAATCTCCGCAAATTCTACGTTTGGAAAACTGTAATATTGGAGTGCAGTTCGCGAAACTATAAGCGAATGGGCAAGGTAGGGTTTCCTTTATTTTAAGTTTCCTTATTTTTCAAATTTTTGTAAAAAGTCCGTACTCTTTTCTTCACAGGGGAACCCAACAATGGGGTGAGGATTTTAATGAGGCAGCAAAATGTAACCCGTAGCAATACAAAAGCTAGTCATTCCCCAAAAAAGCCATAAGTATGATCTCAGCCAGTCAAAATAACTTCCCCCAAAGGAAAGTTATGATATTCGACGAAGTTTTAGATAGCAGAGCCGGACGTAATGTTATCAAGGTAGCAACATTACTATCCCATCTCCAGTTCCGCATTTACAAATTACCAAGCGAGCTGAACATGCTCAAAGTCTCCAAAAGCGAGCAAAAGTCAAAAAATTGATAAAGCACCAGTCGCTCTTCACAAATCATCAAAAGTCGCCAAAAGCGCGCATCTGTCAGACTCAACGTATCTAGACTTATACAATTCAAAACTCGATGTGAAGTCGCAAAAGGGGCTCGGTGAGTTTCCTTTTCGTTGAGAACCTCGCCCCCAATTCAACTAAGGGGGGAGGTGTGTTTCCTTTTCATTGAGAACCTTGCCCCCAATTCGACTAAAGGGGGAGGGGTGTTTTTGCTCAAAACTCGAACCGAAGTAGCAAAAGGGGCTCGGTGTGTTTCCTTTTTGTTGAGAACCTCGCTCCCAATTCGACTAAGGGGGAGGGGCTGTTTTTCACTCAAAACTCAAACCAAAGTCACAAAAGGGGCTCGGTGTGTTTCCTTTTCGTTGAGAACCTCGCCCCAGAACTCGACTAAGGGGGGAGGGGGTGTTTTTCGCTCAAAACTCGAACCAAAGTCGCAAAAGGGGCTCGGTGAGTTTCCTTTTCACCGAGAACCTCGCCCTTAATTCGACTAAAGGGGGAGGGGGTTTTTTCGCTCAAAACTCGAACCGAAGTCGTAAAAGGGGCTCGGTGAGTTTCCTTTTTGCCGAGAACCTCGCCCCCAATTTGACTAAGGGGGGAGGGGGTGTTTTTCGCCCAAAACTAGAGCCAAAGTTGCAAAAGGGGCTCGGTGAGTTTCCTTTTTGCTAAAGGGAAATTTTCCTTTTCATAAGAACCTCGCTCAAAGACCCGAAAATTTGCCAGGTAAGAGATTAATAAAGAATCATAACAAATTATAAAAAATCTCAATATAAAATGCATCCAAGACCCCATCATCACACATTCAAATATTCTCATTGATTATTCGATAAACATTCGTCGTCAATCAGTTTCTTCCTTTACACGAATCCTAGACTCAACAAGCTGGGGAAAAATGTTATCCCACTCCTCTTGAGTATAGCCAGCTGGAGCATGAGGTATCTTTCCAAACAATCTATAATTATCTAAAACTAATAAGTTCGTCGAGCAGGAACTAGAGGTCTCTGCGCTGTTGCGAAGTGGAAAGCCCATCCTTGTGACAGGCGGAGGGACGCCGTACCTAGTGTGTGGCATCCCCGAACCATACAACAAAGGTATTCTACTAGCCGGAATCTTTCTTACTGCCAATCGAGGAGCGGGTGCAATCGGTGCGTCAGCTGCGCAAACGTCGCTAGAAACGTCATGGTGTAGGGGGGGGGGTCAAAGGCGAAGCGCGGGAACATTTCTAGAGTCATCAAAAATACCCCAATCAAAGTCCGAACTTCTACTTTTACCACAACCAGGCAGAGTACTAGGCTAGACAGCTGGAAAATGACAAGAATGCGCAATCTCCGAAGCAATTTCCGAGCAGTCACTAGATAATATTACAGTGCAGGGTTCCATGTTGTGCGCAGGCCCATCAGCAGGAACCTGCGCAGATTAAAAAAGTCATTACAAAACAGGACACAAAAATCTCTTCCTAGCGTTAAGACGCCAATCAAAGCAGTCTATTCTAAACCTCCGCGCCAGGTTCTCCATGCCCATTGCTCCCAGAGGTAGCACCAGCTTGGGTTGCAGCATCATCAACTCCGGGGCGGGTTCCGGGAAAAGAACCGTCGCCTGCTGTTGACATTTCTTAACGTCGCATCAAGAATATCACTATCCCTGGTATGATGCCAAAAATGATTGTTTGATGTTTGTTATGCTTTAAGAGAAGAGTGAACCAATCCGCAAGCGCACAAAACATCTATTGTAGCATTTCACATGGGAGTATTCTAAGGTATCATATTTATTTTCCGCAGGGAAGCTAGGTGTAAGAGTATCTTGGTTTAACAAAGATATAACTATAAGAATTATACCAACTAATTAAAGACGGGGGTAAGGATTTTCGATAATGATAGTTGGGGGTAGTAACACAGGAGAAATCCACACTAAGATAAATAAAGAGATTAGTTAAGCTAGCCAGGAGGACATCGAGTCTCAGTCGAAAATTCCTAAGATAAACTTTCCTAAATCTAGTCAAGCATCAAAATTCCTAGTTACTCGGGTTGAGTTCTTACACCAAATCCATAATACAGCCTTGAGTCTTTCACCAATAAGCTTACATCAGGGCACGACAATGATTCACTAATAGGGTCGGTAACTAACCTCGTGCACTAGTGGGCACGTTACCGCTAGATAACCCTACTTGAGACTTCCCGAACATGGTGGAATACTAAAGGGATGGACAGGGCTGTCACCACTTGCTGCCTACCACACAGCCCGTGGGGACGAATGCAAATCCAGTTAGTGTGAACTTAGGCACCGATATTCTTCCGTTGGCCTAGCGGAAGAATAGCTGGGGAATAACCAAGTCTAAGTTCTATTCGAGAACTAAACTTAATTAAATCCTAGCCAGGAATCCAGTAAACTATGCTTCAAAGTTCTTTCCCAATAATTGTAACTTGAGGAAATTGATTAAGTTAAGATAAATACTTGACAAGATAAATAAGGAAAAGATAATTGTATTTAATAAAAGGTAAGTCTCACAAAAGGAGAAAAGACACAAGAGAGCTCATACAAGGACTCCGAGACAATTCCGGAACCCCGAGCGATGCTCTCAACTAGACTCTAACTCCCGACTAACTAACCTACTCTACTAAGTAGCACAAGTAGTGGTAAATGGAGTCCTTGATGTGTTTCTTCCTTCATGTTTTTTTCTGCCAAATTCTCCCTCTATTTATAGGTGGCGAAGGGCTGGCGGGTACTTGTAGGTGAAGGAGAGTCGGTTGGGCAAAAGTCGATCCACCGGGCGGTGGGTGTTGACGGTCCTTAACACCCATTAACTTGCAATAATTGGATAAAAGAAACACACCAACATACAAGTAGGGCTTTGAACTAACCATTTCCACAAGTGTTGGTGAATATTTGCATGCAGGTGGAATAAGCACTAATATGAGGTGCAGCAAGGGGTAAAAGTGGCAAAGAATGATCAAAGAATAATTCCCCACCTTGCCATATGGAGAAAGAAGCCCACAAGACAAATACCTAACGAATTATCCACGGAAGAACCCCACCAACAGGCTCTGGAGGCCCACACTCACCAACCGACCAAGGCCCAGGCCCAGCGGCGTCACCCCCTGGTCGGCCGACCTCCCTGGTCGGCCGACCCTGTGGTCGGCCCACTGGCCCACCACTTGAGTCGGTGGCCTCCACCGACCTTCCCCCACCGCCTTGAAGGACTTACCATATTTCTACGCATCTGGAACCGGCTCAGGACCACTATAAAAGAAGGGAAGGGGCACCTCCCAAAAGCATCATCCACTCCACCATTCACATTCCACATTAGAGGAAGAGTTCCTCCGTAGGCTAGTGCTCCACTTGTAAATATTTAGACTAGTAAGAGAGTGAGAAGAGAATAGTGTGGGGGAAGAGCACTTAGAGTGCTCTTCCTTCCCACTTGTACCCCTACGCGGATATTGTACCTCTACGGCCGATTGTCCATCATAATGAGCGGCTGTGATATATATTGAGTCAAGATATTCAGCGGGAGAGTAAGGTATCATCCGCTATTTGCTTATGAGCTCGGTGTTCTTCCATAAGATTATTCTATTCTCATTGTTGTGAGTAGAATAGCGACGTACAACTTAGGCGTGGTGTCTAGGTCTATCGTTGCCATTGTTTGTCATGTAATCCACGAACGAGAGGGGGCCACGCGGGTAGTGACAGCCCCGTCCGGTATTAGCATTCCTCCACGTGTGGTTGCGTCATAGCCTCTTGGCCGGAGTCGCCTGTGTATACAGGGGTAAGCCGGCGGCCAAAGTAAGCACTTGGGTCTGTGTCCTTGCTTGCCTTAGGAGTCTTAGCCCAGTTATATCCTCTCTATTCTAGCAGCGTGGTAGTGTGTTTGGGTGATCCTTGGTTTAATCCTAGTTATCTAAGAACTCACACACCGTTCCTTTGGGAGAACTATAAATTGACAGCCATTGGAGCAATCCTGTGGTGAAGTGCTACAACGGAGTTATTCATGCACTTGCGGATATTTACCAGTAGGCATTCTAGCATTCCTTGTTAGCAGTGTTTATTTGGTTTGACCTAGCAAGTGTCAACAAGCATTTCTGGCACCGTTGTCGGGGATAGTAGTATTTCCGGTGCGACATTAAGAAGTGTCAACAAGCATTTCTGGCGCCGTTGCAGGGGAACGGTTGTGTGTTTTCTTGGAGACCGAAGATTGACCTCGTATTTGTATCTTTATTCTAAAAAAAATATCAAAAATGTTTTTTCTTTTTTTTCATGGACCAAATTTCTCTCCAATCTTTATCCGGTCCGAAGGGCGAGTTCATAGAACCACCACAATCGTCGCAACCCGTTGTTGCGCAAGGTTATGAACTCCGTCCCAATTTGATTTCTTTGGTTAGGGAACTTTCTTTCTCGGGAATTTTTTTTGAAAAATCCTTATCACCATTTGCAAGAGTTTGAGCAATTGTGTGCATGTCTTACAATCCATGGCATGTCACATGATATGCTAAAGTGAAAATTGTTTCCTTTCTCTCTTAATGAGACTGCAAAACAATGGTACACCTATACAGCAGGAAAAGTGAACAGGGATTGGATTAAATTGCGGGATAAATTTTGTCTTGCATTTTTTCCACTATCCCGTATTGCTTCCCTACGTATGGAAATTCTCAACTTTTGGCAAATTGAGAAAGAGCCCATAGGCGTGGCTTGGGTCAGATTGTTGGTTTTATCTCAATCTGGTCCGGACTTGTCATTACCCGACCATGTGATTTTGCAACGTTTTTACATGGGTCTTGACAAGGAATCCGCCCTATATCTTGACATTACGGCCGGAGGGTCATTCTCTCATAAAACGCCGACGGAAGGGAAAGAACTTTTGGACCGCCTTGCAGAAAATTCTTCCTTCCTAAGCAACATGAGTGAACCGATCCTCGAGGCTAAGTCAAGATCTGAGGAGCCTTCTATTTTTGAACCAGAACCGATAGAATCAATTTCTACGTGTTCAGAAAATGAAGCCCCAGTCGAACCAGATAAGGGAAAAGAATTCTCATTTTTAGAATTCCCTTATCAATTTGAGGATGAAATTTTTGAAGATTTTGGAAACACCTCGAATTATTTTTGCGAACCAAAACCCCCTGTGCCCCCGTCAATCCCTGAGTCAGTAGAAAAAACCTTTTTGCAAGAGACACTGAAAGGATTGATGGCGATCATCAGTGCAGAATGGTTGCATGAAGTAGAGTCTAACCCAAGTATGCTTAGGTTGAGCTCCCCTTCTAGCACAATCCATTGCCAGATCAGGGGAGAAAACATAGATGTTTTGTACAACCCATTGGTAGGAGCTAACGTGATTTCTGCTCAGCTCGCTCAAGATCTTCTAGGCAACAAAACTTTAGAGCCTACCAACCAAACCTTTAAGGATTCTTCTGGAAAAATTTTGCAAGTGTTTGGGGTTTTGCAGAACATTACCGTCAGGTGCGGTAGCATAGAGGCGATCCTAGATTTTCATGTGTTTGAAGTCTCAGACTTCACACTTTTGATAGGACGCCCCGTAGAAAGACTTTTTGATGTCTTCTCTATGGGAGGCCTCGATTTACACCTTGGTGGGAGGAAATTTTTTGTCCCCTTGTCTAGAGCTAGAAACGCTAGGGCAGAACCACCTCTCGATCAAGAACCGATTGAGGAGGTATTGGCCATTTTTCTGTTCAAGGAACCCGAGTCCTTTCTTGATGATAATTCCACTAATTTTATTCAAGAGAAGGATGACTCGGGAGTAACCCTTGAACTGCCTTCCTGGAAACCAGAGCCACGACCCCCACTCGAGTTGAAAACCTTTCCCCAGGCCTTTGCTATGCCTTCCTAAACGGTGACACAGAAACTCCCGTCATCATAAGCGACAAGCTTAGTGATGTGGAGACAGCCAAACTCCTAGCCGTTTTAGAGAAGCATAGAGCTGTGATCGGCTACGCCCTCCAAGACCTTAAGGGAATCAGCCCAGCACTTTGCACCCATCACATCCCCATAGATTCAGATAGCACACCTTCTAGGGAGCCTCAACATAGGCTAAACAATGCGATGCGGGAAGTAGTGAAAAAGGAGGTCTTGAAACTGCTGCATGCGGGGATCATTTACCCCGTACCGCACAGTGAGTGGGTAAGCCCGGTCCAGGTTGTGCCTAAGAAAGGAGGCATGACAGTAGTTGAAAATGTTCGGAATGAGCTAATTCCGCAACATACCGTCACGGGTTGGAGGATGTGCATAGATTACCGAAAACTCAACAAGGCAACAAAAAAGGATTATTTTCCCCTTCCTTCCATTGATGAAATGTTAGAAAGGCTGGCAAATCATTCCTTCTTCTGTTTCCTTGATGGATATTCGGGTTATCATCATACTCCCATCCATCCCCAGGACCAGAGCAAAACCATGTTCACATGTCCCTATGGAACCTACGCCTACCGTAGAATGTCCTTTGGGCTGTGCAACGCTCCTGCATCATTCCAACAATGTATGATGTCTATTTTTTCTGACATGATTGAAAATATTATGGAAGTCTTCATGGATGATTTCTCCGTCTATGGTAAGACTTTCGACCATTGTCTAGAAAATCTGGATAAGGTTTTGCAAAGATGCCAGGAGAAGGACCATGTGCTGAACAGGGAGAATTGCCACTTCATGGTCCGTGAAGGCATCGTACTTGGACATCGAATGTCCGAGAGAGGACTAGAGGTTGACAGAGCAAAAATTGAAGTCATCAAATGACTACCTCCTCCAGTCAACATCAAAGGTATCCGCAGTTTTCTTGGGCATGCTGGATTTTACGTCGATTCATTAAGAATTTCTTTCAAATTGCTAGATCGCTCACTTGCCCGTTAGCAAAAGATGCAACCTTTGATTCCCCCGATGAGTGCATACATATTTTTAAAACCTCGAGAGATGCACTCATCCCGGTCCCAGTCATCCAAAACCCCGACTGGACCATAACCACCTTGGCCCTGTGTGATGTGCATAAATTCACTGTAGAAAACCCGAAACCAAAACATCACACTTTTTTCCGTTTTAGCATGACACCCACTTTAGAGACCATCACTAGTGTTTTTGCTAACAACAAATCTAGGCCAATGTTTGTGAGAGCTAGAACCTTATTCTTCACCATGTTTCTTGCTCTCCATTTGCTTAAGTGCTAAGGAATTGGGCGTTTTATTTACTTTCAATATTTCCCCTTCTATTTAAATTCCAATCATATCTGTAAGCGCCCAAATTTATTTGAATTATCAATAAATTTGGCTCCCCGGCGTTTGCCGGTAGGGCATATATTTTGTTTGTGTTTGTTTCTTTGTTAAAAATAAAGAAAGGTACAAAACGACGCCAAGGGGGCGAAAAGCACATAGGACATTCAACGAACACATCCATAAATAGAGCAAGACCGGAACAGAGGAGGTCCACGAAAAAACAGAGCACCAGAGAGGCTTAGCCAGAGTCGGCCGAACTCCCCTGGTCGGTCGACCTGGCCCTGGCCCCTCTCTGGTCCAAATTTCCTCGACATTCTTGTCAGTCCCCCTACACCTAGAAAATAAATTCTCTTACAAATTCTAAAATGATTTCCAGTATTATCTCACTCTCTCATGGATAAATTGAAAATTAAAATTTGCAATCATGTTGAAATTTGAATTTGTTTGCACAAGTTTTATTCCTAGTCCAGACCTTACCTTGTGAACAAAAATTTCATTAAGGACCAGCATGCTCTCTAGATTATTGTTGGATGTGATATAGTTAGGTGAAATGATTCTAAATCTTTTATTCAATCACTTGGGGAATTTAACTTCTTTTCAAAAATACAAAAATATCTTGTAGCACATGCTCCTCTTTGATAATGTTTACTCCTACCACAGCCATATTTGTACACTTTGTCAAATGAAACCCCACTCAAATGCTGCTTGTTGACATTGCGCTTTGTCAAAATTTTGTGACCCTTATGAAGATCTCACTATTCTCTCTTGAGCAAAATAAATGTGCACAACAAAATAATAAACCTCTTCCTCAGTAGGATTTGGTTACACCCTCCACCTCACCATCCATCCATACAAAAAGATGCTCCCCACGCATAAATCCCCGCTCTCCCAAATAGATGGCATGGCTATACAAAAAAAAAGAGAATGCTCACAAGAAAAGGAGCATAAGAAAAATAAAAGAGAAAAGAAAAGAAAGAAAAATAGCCATGCCCAAATCAAAGAGAGCGGCAAATTCATTTTGAGCATCACCATTATTTTCTCTCATCACCTCATTTTCATGCACACACACTCGCTCAAGAGATGAATGGTTTGATACTTCTTAGGATCCAATCTTTTGCCTTAGCAATATATGAAAGCAAGTATGCTTCTTTATCCCTACCTACAGCCCCACAAAATAGCCTTTGTAGAGGTAGGAATGACAAAGAAAGGGCATGAAATTGAAAATTGCCTTGGTAAAGAGATACACACTTTGAGCGATCGAGAGAATCAATTGAGGAGTATTGCTACATTTCTTTTCGAAAATAATGAAAACCCCTTGTGTTTGATAAAAAGAGCCAAGATGACTGGATCCTTGACCGTTCCATCCATCAATCGTCCAAGAGTACATGATAGCCACTCCACATAGTTCACTTGTGCAGGTATGACGGGAAATAACTCTTGTGCTTACTATTTCGAAGAACCTCATGATCCATCTTAGTCCTATGCCTTCATTCAGGACGAGTAAAGGGCTAAGTGTGGGGGAGATTGTTGACGGTCCTTAACACCCATTTTTATACCATCAACTCTTTGCAATAATTGGATAAAAGCAACACACCAACATAGAAGTAGGGCTTTGAACTAACCATTTCCACAAGTATTGGTGAATATTTGTATGCAGGTGGAATAAGCACTAATATGAGGTGCAACAAGGGGTAAAAGTGGCAAAGAATGATCAAAGAATAATTCCCCACCTTGCCACATGGAGAAAGAAGCCCCCAAGACAAATACTTAACAAATTCTCCACGGAAGAACCCCACCAACAGGCTCTGGAGGCCCACACTCACCAACCGACCAAGGCCCAGGCCCAGAGGCGTCACCCCCTGGTCGGTCGACCTTCCTGGTCGGCCGACCCTATGGTCGGCCCACTAGCCCACCATTTGAGTCGGTGGCCCCCACGGACCTTCCCCCACTGCCTTGAAGGACTTACCATATTTCTACGCGCCTGGAACTGCCCCAAGACCACAGTAAAAGAAGGGGAGGGGCACCTCCCAAAAGCATCATCCACTCCACCATTCACATTCCAGATTAGAGGAAGGGTTCCTCCCTAGGCTAGTTCTCCACATGTAAATATTTAGACTAGGAAGAGAGTGAGAAGAGAATAGTGTGGGGGGAGACCACTTAGAGTGCTCTTCCTTCCCACGTGTACCCCTACGCGGATATTGTACCTCTACGGCCGATTGCCCATCATAGTGAGCGGCCGTGATATATATTGAGTCAAGATATTCAGCGGGAGAGTAAGGTATCATCCTCCATTTGCTTATGAGCTCGGTGTTCTTCCATAAGATTATTCTATTCTCGTTGCTGTGAGTAGAATAGCGATGTACAACTTTAGGCGTGGTGTCTAGGTCTATTGTTGCCATCGTTTGTCACGTAATCCATGGACGAGAGGGGGCCACGCGGCTAGTGACAGCCCCGTCTGGTATTAGCATCCCTCCATGTGTGGTTGCGTCATAGCCTCTTGTCCGGAGTCGCCTGTGTATATAGGGGTAAGCCGGCGGCCAAAGTAAGCACTTGGGTGTGTGTCCTTGCTTGCCTTAGGAGTCTTAGCCCAGTTATATCCTCTCTATTCTAGCAGCCTAGTAGTGTGTTTGGGTGATCCTTGGTTTAATCCTAGTTATCTAAGAACTCGCACACCGTTCCTTTGGGAGAACTATAAATTGACAGCCATTGGAGCAATCCTTTGGTGAAGTGCTACATCGGAGTTATCCGTGCGCTTGCGGATATTTACCAGTAGGCATTCTAGCATTCCTTGCTAGCAGTGTTTATTTGGTTTGACCTAGCAAGTGTCAACAAGCATTTCTGGCGCCGTTATCGAGGATAGTAATATTTCCGGTGCGACGTTAAGATGTGTCAACAGTGGGCCATGCTGGGCGGCCACGTGTGCCGAGCGGCATGCACCGCCGGGTGGCCGTTGGATTGAGTCGATTCTCGATCGACTTGCTTTGGTTGGCTCAGATCTTGTCTTGTAGGCGGTTCTTTGGTCGGTTCCCATCGACTTCTCCATTTCAGGGCTGGTAGACCTCATGGGCCTCATGGGTTGGCAGCCCTGGGTGGCCAACCCAGGCCGGGCGGCATGGGAGGCCGGGCGACAGGCCAGGCCGGGCGGCGGCCTAGGCTGGGTGCTGAGCAACCCTGGGTGGCCAACCCAGGCCGGGCGGCATGGGAGGCCGGGCGACAGGCCAGGCCGGGCGGCGGCCTAGGCTGGGTGCTGAGCCCCTCCGGGTCGCCCCATGACTTCTCCTGGTTATGCCACTCATGGACCCTTTCTCCTTAGCCATATTCCATTACTTTTGGTCCGAGAGGAGAAAACATCTTTGTGGTGGAGTGTTTTGCAGACTCAGCCGGGTCGGATGATCAGCCTGATGACGACTCTGTTTTGACCAGCCGGGTGGCTGATTTCAGCCTGATATGACCCTGTTGGCTAGGTTCTGATTTCAGCCATCACGACCCTACCCGGACCCTAATTTCAGCCTCATATGACCCTGTCGTCTAGTGGAAAATGGCTGTTTCACAGCCATGATCGGTCGATTGTGTGTTTCTTCGTGTTTTTGCATAATTTCACCAAAACTTGTGGAACTTTGTTACTTTAAACAAATATTCATGAAAACTTTGGTCTTTACCTTACATTTTCCGACCGGTTGGTGACTGATTTTGGGTTTTATCGGCTGCCAACACCTCCCCAAGCTTAAACCTTTGCTCATCCCGAGCAAAATAAAACTTAGAGATGATGGATCAGGAGTTGCTTCAATATTAGATCCCTGCGAGGATCGAGTGCACAGACACATACTCCAACAAAATGTGGGTTAGTGTAAACCAGCACAACTTGATCACTAAGTCATTCCCATTGCACAGTGGGGCTTATTGGTATTTTACAACCTTGTCATGAGCGGTTGAAGTCTAGAATGGCTAGTTTAGACTTGTGATTCAATCTCCTATTTGATCAAGAGTCCAAAGTTTTTATAATGCTGCATAAGATTGAAAATTCTTCCCACTTGGTGTAATCTTCCACTATGACTCTCATCTATCAAAAAGTGTATTTCCTTACAGAGTGCTCATCCTACATTCTAAAAGCTTGGCTTATATGTGGAGCTTCGTAGGATGGTACATCTAGCATGCATATATTGTTAAGTTAGGAGATGGTCCTAGTGAAAAGACTTTGCACTTCCTCATTCCAATCATTTGGAAATAATGTCCAGGGTAGAGGGAGAGAATGGACTCGCGAAGGAGTAGGCTAGCACAATTGCAAAAGCCTTGGGTACAAATTAGTCCCAAAAGGCTAGATTTTTGTGCTAGAGTGAAAGGATGGTTCTTTATTTTGCTCAAAGATTTTTTTTAATGAACCTTGAAGCTTTTTGAGATTTTACATCCATGAGAGCTGATAAACTATTCTCTTTCTTTTCTTTCTTCTCTTTTTTTCAGCTCTCATGGTGTAGGGAGGCTAATTCAATGGTTCAAATATTTTTTTCTGCAAACTTTTTCTGAGCATTTATTAGGGACAACACAAATCTTTCTTATAGGATCAAAGTTTCTCAAAAGCAAAGATTTTTGGCTTGCATGCTTGGTGAAGTGGATGCTTGAATCCGAAGTGGAGACCGCATAACCAAGCATGATTAATTGAGAACTCAAATGTAACACAAAGGAAAATGATTGGCTTTGGAAGTGCATGACTCTCATAAGGATAAAATCCTAACTAGACTCATTGCACACATAGATGGCATGAAAGTGGGTTTGCTATTAATATTTGGCCATGGTAGGAATTTTTCTATCATAGGGAAGATGTACACCAAGTAGGGGGTTTTTATTGCAGCATGGTTTTGAAAGAAATCATGAGGAAATCACAAACTCGTCCAAAACATGCCATATCATAAACTCCAACAACTAGACTTGGTGTTTTAATAGCCAATTTACACCCACTAGAACATAGAGGGACTAGCATTATCATCATGCCAATCTACCACCGCCCACAAAAATGAGGAGTAGAGGTTATAAACTTGAAACTCAAAGGGAGCTAATAGAGCAACTATTCATCATTTCCATAGGCAAGGTAGAAACTAAGTTCTCAATTTTGTTTGGAAAGGGAAATCTTTTTGTTCTTTTTGGCTTTGAAGATTTTTATGGTTTTCCTTGAAAGTGAAAAAATATTTTTGGTTTTTCTTAAATTTTATCAAAACTAAAAATCTTTTTGGATTTTTTTCTTAATTGGCTTTAAATGAAAGGAAACAACAAAAAAAACTAAACTAGAGAAAGAGGGAGAGAGGGTAGGACAAACGACGTACCTTGTTTCATGTACCTCCCCAAGCTTAGGTCTTTGCAAGACTTAAGCTTGGATGGCATTCACTGCGGCGGTTGATAATCGATG
Source organism: Eleusine coracana subsp. coracana (assembly GCA_032690845.1). Lineage (NCBI taxonomy): Eukaryota > Viridiplantae > Streptophyta > Magnoliopsida > Poales > Poaceae > Eleusine > Eleusine coracana. The sequence continues at coordinate 52,040,981 of CM064430.1, forward strand.
TTGAAGTGGCCGAACAGTTGGTCCATCATGGAGTGGTTTGTCTGAAGTTGTTCCAATGTTTGCTGCTGCCATCTTGTCTATCCCTTATGACTGCTTGTATTTCTTGGGTTCGCATGTTGGTCTCGTATGCGTTTGCAGCCAGGTATTGCATGTCCTCTTCCAACTCTGAAAAGTTGTACGATGTGAATCGGGCAGAACGTGAAGTTCCTATGCCTCCATGAGGTTGATGGTAACTTCCCATCCCATAGGGATTGGACGGTTCATACTCTTCATGGGATGAACTAGTGTAGTGTGTTGATGAGCAAGTAAATCTGGGGAACTATGGTTGCTCCCAATGGTGTTGGGAGCTTCCTGAAGCACCCGTTTGAAGTTCTCTTGTTCCTGGCCTATCTCCTAAAACACTATGCCGTGCACGCTGCACGGGAACTTGCCAATTGCATAGAAAGTTCTTTCTACAGATGATGGTGAGTTTGGGATTAGGCAATTCTATCTTTGCATCGTGCGCTGGATAAAGCATGTAGAACCTATTGTTCTCTTCCTTCAAAAAGTGGGCTTGCAAAAAGTGATCTTTCCCTAGCAAAGAAGCACTAGGGAGACGATCTATTCTAGCTCTATGAAGCGCTCCAACCTTTCTAGCAATTCTAGGTACAAAAGGTGAGAAAGTGATAGGTCCATGTTGCTTGAATGCTAGGGTGAGCCAATGGTTGATGAGGAAGAATGTGGGGTTCGTTTTAATTTTCTTTATTACATCATAGAGGTAGGCTTTATCCAAACTATTCATCGAACGTACATCACCCCGAGGGGTGAGGTAGTGAGTGATGAAATGGTGAATTATACGGAGCGAAGGGTTATGAATGTCGCTATTGTGCTCCTGTCCCATGACGGGATTTCCTATTTTACCCCAAAGTCCTTGCGGGGTGAAACCTTTAAGTTTATCAATGTCTATGGCGGCCTTATAATCAAAACCAAGATAAGTGCTAATTTGTTTTAAAGACCGTTCATAGGTTTCACCAAAAAGACAAAATTCATAAAGAGTGCCTAATTTTTTAGATGGAGTGGTGTGGACTTTTAAGCAGCAAAGGAATTCAGTGGTAAGCCATTTAGAACCGTAATCATCAAGGTGGTAGAAATCATACCATCCAGCTGTGTTGAGCGCATACTCGAAATCAGCAAGGACGCCGATTTGCTCGAGGAAGTTGTGGTCGAACTTGCGCACAGGCATGAACTCCCGGTCCCGAATGGCGGTGAGCTTGCTTCGCTCGTTATAGTCATTGAGCACCATATTCTCTTCACTCTCTATGAACTTGTCAAACTCTTCATCTTGCATGCTTTGCACCATTGGAGCTTTGGATATGGAGATTGTGTCCGAGAGATAACTCGGAGCATGCCCATGTGAAACTCCGGAGTGCTCTACTTCTGAGCGCTCACTTGGTGTGCGCCCCCCACGGCTTGAGCTGCTGCTGCTGTTGCTGAACTTGGTGTAGAGGTCTCTCCAAATATTTGCCATTTCAACAAAAGGGTTACTTGGACACAAAACCCAAAGGACAATATGATGATAATGGTCAGCGGTTAGTCGTTTGGTTAGTAGTCCAAGCGTTAACCGTTCGAATGTGTAAGGAAAACAACAAATTTCCTCTAGTTGGTTTTATTGTAGCACACTTTTATTCCTAGGTTGAAAGTGCACTTACTGAGGGAACTAGTGGAGAGAGAGAGAGAGGGTGTGCAAAGGGAGAGAGTTTGTGAGGGTACAAGATGTTTTCAGCTGAAGGTTTTGGGTGGAGAAGCAAGTGAGAGGATGCCTGATATTTATAGGCTCGAGGGGAGCCTTGGGGCAAAATTTTTCATGCCGGGCGGCAGCCCATGCCGGCCGGCAGGAGAATCTCCTCCATTTGCTCAATTACTGCTTTATTGGTGATGGGAGAGGGCTAGGTCCAATTGCCATGTGATCCACTTGCTCACTTTTTCCAGAATTTTGCTAAGAGCGTAGGGAGCAAGGATAAAGTGATGGGATGGCCAAAATTGTATGCTTGCAATGAGTGTGCTGCCACTCATGAGGCCTAGGTGAGTAGGATGGCAGGTGAGTGTGGGTGGTTAAAGGAGTGAGGTGACATATATGGCTCTCATTCATTTACTTTCACTCATGGTGGGGCCTTTGATGAGCATTTTTCTTCAAGGGAAAGCTGGCCACACCTCCACCACTCATGGCCATCATCTCTATGGTTAAAGTGCCAAGAATCCGAAGAAAAGTTGTGTCGGGCGGCATGGCTTGCCGGGCGGCAGAAATAACCCAGCCAGGTGGTCGTTTTTCATGAAAAATGACCTCCTGGGTGCTGAAATTTGACTGGGTCATTTTAGGTTGGGTTAAAGCCTTGGATCAGCAGCCAGGTGGTTGTTTTGACACAAAAACGACCTCCCGGCCAGGAAACTTGGCCGAGTCATCACCATTTTTTTTTCAAATTTTTAATTTTTATTTCTTTTCTTCTATAATCTACTTTAATGGTTAAAGATAAAAACATCCCAATCTAATGGTATGTATGAGGGAAAGGGGGATAAATATTGGACAAGACGTCCTCCGTGCTTCATTTTGCGCGGTGCCTACCGTGGATGGATTACAAACCATGTTGAGATGTGCCATGGTTTGCAATATTTGTGATGAGTAATTGACTTGAGCGGATTTGGTATTTGAGTTGAAATACGGGAATCCAGGGATTGCATGGGTTTGTGTATCATGGTTATGACTAACCAGAGATGGTGGAGGTATTGGTGATGTTGCAGGAGTTGGAAAATGTGTTTGCTTGTCTCATGATGTGTAGGTCACTGGAGTCGACTTGGTGGTCAACAGCGAGAGGATCAGGCACAAGTTGGGGACTTGGGGCCGGACGATCGGGATGCCAGGTGAAGTCAAGGGTGATCCATACCGTACACGTGGAGAGGCAAGAAGCACAGACGGTTTCGCGGTTGAGCCTCAAAATCGTGGTGGTGATGAAGACGGCGTGTTGACAAAGTCAAGGCGAGCAGGATGCCGGTGCAAGTGACAAGGGGGCCCGATGGACAGGGACCGGGAGAGACTTGCCAATGGTCAGGATCGCGGGACAAGGTGACACGCGTCGACATCGAGAAGTCATGCTTTGAGAAGCGTGTAAGGCGGTTTCTTGGTTTGGGCCTCAAAATCGGTGGTGGTGATTGGAGATGTACGTGACACCATCACGGAGCTTGCGTCAAGGGCAAGCAAAGTTGTGAAGGGCTCGATGGCATTCGGGCGATGAGGAAAAAGATGGACGGTTATGCCCCCGGTGGTAGGTGGGTGTGTTATGTAGGTCAAGGGTAGAGTTGTCATGTGGACAATAGACCCTTGGCCTATATAAGGAGAGGTGTGGCTGGTGGAAGAGGGGCCTCTCTTTCCATTAGCTTTGTGTTAGGATTCTATTCAAAGAGCTAGGAGAGGACTTCAAGTTTGAGAGGAGAGTAGTGGGTGTGTGAGAGACATCTCTTGCTCTTCCAAATATTGGGAGGAAGAGGGTGGCTTCCTAGCCTTGTACCTATGGATCTTGTAAGCATGTTTCTATGATATGAGAAGTATTTTCGTGCTCAAGATTTCCCTCTTCACTTGAATTCCGAAATTCCCTTTTTCCTATTTTCGGAGCTATTTTCGTGGTGATTTTCGATCTCACTTTTGGACAAGTTTTTGGCCCGGATTTCTTGAGAAACTTGTTGCTAGGATGAGCTAGAACAATCCTCTATGGATCCTTGACCAAATCAATAGCTCTAGCACCTTCGATTTGAAGGATTTCTCAAGTTTCTCCCTTTTGGTGTTCTTGGCACAAGATCTGAAATTCGTGGTGATTCCTTAAGCCAATTGAGTTGATCTTCTAGGATTATGGTCGTGATGTGATGAGGATTCACTGGTCCAAAAATTGCATCATTTGGAGTTCGTTTGATTAGGTTTTGGAGAAGATTTGGCAAATTCCCGAAAGTTTCTGCCGTTCTATCGGCTTGTCGATAGGGAGAGTCTAAACCCCGCATCGGCTCTGCCAATTGCACCGACCGACACTGCCGATTTGTCTTGTCTGTCGGTTCCAGAGAGTCGTATGTCCCGTACCGGCACTGCCGATGGTGCCAACCGGCACTGCCGATGGCTGTGGTCGGCACTACCGATCAGAGTCCAGAATTGATCTATTTTGAGCGCTTCTTGTTCCTTTTTGTTTCCACTGTGTCTCTTTGCTATGGTTGATCACTCCTAGGGCTAGTACACCACAAGTTGGTGTGTGTAGTCTTGGTGATTGGTTCGGAGGTTGGCTTCGGTTGTTTTTGGGATATAGGCCAAGTTCTCTTGAAGAATTTTATTTGGTTCCCATTCACCCCCCTCTGGTCACCTTCTCGGTCCTTCAATTGGTTTTAGAGCCAGTTTGATCACTAGTTGACCTTCACCGGCTTTGTGATCCGAAGGTGACATGGAGAAGCATGTTGTTAAGCTATGGATGTTCGATGGAGAGGACTTTCCCTACTGGAAGTCATGGACCAAGGCGTATCTGCTAAGTCAAGAACGTGCAATTTGGGAGATTGTTGAGTAGGAGTATGCTATACCACAAGACCTGAACACTGCATCTACAGGTGAGTTAGTCAGGTATGAGAACAACTCCAAAGCTGTCAATATTCTGCTCTCTGCACTCGGTAGGAGTGAACATGATAGGGTTGCACACCTTGACACTGCTCATGCTATTTGGGTTAAGCTCTGCACTTACCATGAGGGTACCAACCAGGTCAAGTCTATGCGTAAGGATTCTTACAATAGACAGTACCAAACCTTTGCAAAAAACCGGGCGAGTCACTAGATGACACCTTTCGTAGGTTTGAGGCAATTGTGTGCAACTTGCGGGCTTGTGGTACCCTTGTGTACAATGATAATGATAGAGCTAAGCAACTGCTGTACTCACTTGATGAAAATGTTTAAGGGGTTAAAATTGCTGCTCTAGAAGAAACTGCTGACTTCAACACCTTGAACTATGAGCAACTATATAGCAAGCTGAAATCTCATGAATTGTCTAGGAAATCTCGTCCTAATCTTGTTATTCCTGCTTCTAGCATGGCTTTGCTTTCTAGCTCTTAGAAGGTTAGTCACAGTGATTCTTCTTATGGAACTAACCCCTCACTTGACAAGTCTTCCTTGGAGTTTGCTTTGTCTTCTCCTGTTGCAGCTTCCGATGAACAAATGGAGTGCATTCCTGACGAGGAGCTATCCTTGCTCACAAGGAAGTTCAGGAAGTTCTACAACAACCATAAGGAGAGAAGAGGAGGTGGTTCAAGAACCCGCTTCGAGTGTAGTGACCCGGGACATTTTATTGCTAATTGTCCCAAGAAGAAGAAGAAGGTTGGGTACCATGATAACAACACTGAAGACTTCAAGCAGAAGAAAAATCGCTTCTACAAGAAGGGGAAGAACTCCAAGAAGTTTGCCAAGGCCATTGCACGTGCCTACGTTGCCGCCTTGAGCGATGTCGACCTCACATCAAGCGATGGCCTTACAAGCTCGGAGGAGGAGGTCGAGAAGCCACGAGCCAAGCAGAAGGATGACTTCACCGGGCTTTGCTTCATGGCAAAGAACGACCACGACACTGACTCTGGATCCGACTCTGACACAAGAGAGGTACCTCCCACTCTTGATGAGCTCTCTTCTGAACTTGATCATTTGCGTGATGTTCTACTCATGCAAGATGATAAGCTTCGTAGTGCTGTTCATGAGAGTAGAGAGCTTAAGTCTAAGTTGGAGAGTGCTGATTTTGAAATTGCTTCGCTTAGGTCTAAGCTTGCTCGTGAGGACATTGTTGTTGAGTGTGAGTCTTGTCAAGTTGTGATGAGTGATCTTGCACAGAGAGAGAGTGTGCATGCTCAAGTTGCCAGTCAGCTTGAGAATGCCCTCAAGGAGCTTGATGAGTTAAAAGCTAGACCAACTCTTTTGGGTGCATGTCAGAAGTGCCCCAAGCTCACAGATGAGTTGGAAGCTCAATCCCTCAAAGTCAAAGAGCTTGAGTCCAAGCTGCTTCATGAGACTCGCTCGAAAGTTCTTCTACCTCCGTGTGAAGTGTGTGTCACGCTCAAGGACAAGCTAGAAATCACTAGGGAGGAAAACAAAGTCCTAGTTCAGGAAAATGACTATCTTGTGTCTAGGCTCCAGAGAACCCTAGTGAGTGAGGAAAAGATTGAGAGTGATTTGGCAAGAGTGAAGGAGAGTGCTTCTAGGTCAACCTATAACTTGGGCTTAGGATTTAAGAGGTGTGACAAGGAGAGTGAGAATGTGGGTAAGTTTGTACCTAGCTCCAGCTACAAGGATGAGGAAAACACCATCAAGCCCACTGACACATACTATCCACCCAATCCAAAACCCTCCTTCAACCCAAAGCAAACAGAGAAACCAAAGCCCAAGCCTGCTATGCAAGCCAAGCCTAATCCTAAGGGTGTCTACATTTTCATGTTTTTTGGTCACAAGGGCCACTTGGATGAGTTCTGTTATAGGCGTAAGAGGATTGAGAGGAAGCAAGCTGAGTTGACTAGGGATGCTTTTTTTGATGATTTTATTGACTTTTAGCCTCGCTCTTTTTCTCGTGCCTATCATGGACAGGGTCATCCCCCATATGGCTTTGATTCACGAGACAGAGGCTTGGCGCAGTAGCGCTTTGGCGCCCCACGTTTTCCCCATCGTGGTGAGCGTCACTCGCGTGGATTTGGTTTTCACACAGATGATTTCTATCCTCACAACCCAAGGTTTGAGTCGAGGCACTTTGCCATGCCATGTTTTCCCCATCGTGGTTCTCGTCCCATGTGTTCAAATGATAATGTGCAAAGAACTGTGATGACTACTATCGGTCGTATGGTTAAGTGCTGGATTCCTAAATTCTTTTTGACTAATCCCAGCACTGAGCCATCGACTTTTCCTTCTTGTTCTTTGTAGGCAGCAGGTGGAGGCCTGGAGAACAAATGGTTGATGGACTTTGGGTGTTCGTGCCACATGACCGGAGATGCAAAGTGGTTCTCCAGCCTCACCCCCTTGAAGCGCAGGGAGTATGTGACCTTTGGAGATGACAAGGGAAGGAGAGTGAAGGCAAGGGGCACGGTAAAGGTAAATGAAAAATTCACTCTCAAGGATGTTGGTTTGGTCGAGTTTCTCAAGTACAATCTCCTCTCTGTTTCTCAGCTTCTTGATGTTGGTTTGGAAGTGCCCTTTAAGTCGAATGCCTCTTGTGTTCTTGATTCGAGTGGTTCCTTAGTTTGTGGGATTTCTCGCATTGGCAGAGTTTTTCAGGTTGATTTTGCTGGTTCTCCTGGTTTTCACAAGTGCTTGTTTGCTCAATCTTCTTCTGAGCTCTGGAAATGGCGTATGAGACTAGGTCACATGAGCTTTGACTTGTTATGTTGCTTGAGTGGCCTAGGTTTGATCCGAGAATTGCCTAAGCTCAAATTTGATAAGGATTTGGTTTGTGCTCCTTGTTGTCATGGGAAAATGATTGCCGCTCCTCATCCACCAATCAATTTGGTGATGACTGAACGCCCTGGAGAGTTGCATCACATGGACACTGTTGGTCCTTCTCGGGTTCGTTCGACGGGTGGGAAGTGGTATGTTCTTGTGATTGTTGACGACTACTCTCGCTACTCTTGGGTTTACTTTTTTGAGAGCAAGGATGAAGTGTTTCACCACTTTCAGAGCTTAGCTTTGAGGTTGTTCATGGAACTTCCTGGTGCATTACGAGCAATCCGCAGTGATAATAATACCGAGTTCAAGAACTCCTCCTTTGATGCTTTCTGTCTTGAACATGGTATTGAGCATCAGTTTTCAGTACCTCGTGTTCCCCAGCAGAATGGTGTGGTTGAAAGAAAGAACAAAACCTTGGTGGAGATGGCCCGGACGATGCTCGATGAGCATAGGACTCTGAGGTGGTTCTGGGCTGAGGCCATTAGCACTGCTTGCTATGTTTCCAATCAGATTTTCTTGCGCTTAATTCTTAATGTGACTTCCTATGAGCTACGTTTTGGGAGGAAGCCATCTGTTTCTCATTTGCGTGCCTTTGGTTGCAAGTGCTTCATTCTCAAGCGTGGCAATCTTGATAAGTTTGAGTCTAGATCTTTTGATGGCATCTTTCTTGGTTACTCTCTTCATGGTCATTCATACAGAGTTTTCAATTTGGAGACTAACACCATCATAGAATCCTGCGATGTAACCTTTGATGAATCAAACTCTTGTACAAGGAATGTGATTGAGTCTGCAGGTGATAAGGAGCTGAAGGAAAGCATCTTCGTAGAAGAGGACTTACAGGGCTTTGGTGATGATGATGATGATTCACTTCATCTCTCCTCTGAGCTTGTTCCTGCTGCTACCACTACTCCAGTAGAGGGTCCATAAGCTTCTACATCGACTTTAGCGGCTGTCGAGCGAGCTCCAACTGTGGTTGAGGGGGAGGTACACTCTGAGAGAGAGAGAGGCCCCCGACCACATTCAGCGTCAACATCCACCTCAACAAATGATTGGTAATCTCTATGAGAGGACAACAAGGTCAAGGTCTGCACATCTCGCTTGCTTTACCAATTCTCTCTTTATTGCTACCTTTGAACCCAGAGATGTTGGACACGCACTATCTGATGAGCATTGGGTTAATGCCATGCATGAGGAGTTGGAAAACTTTGAGAGAAACAAAGTCTGGACCCTTGTAGAGCTTCCAAAAAATGTCAATGTCATAGGAACCAAGTGGGTGTTCAAAAACAAACATGGGGAGGATGGTGAGGTTGTGAGAAACAAGGCTAGGCTAGTTGCTCACGGTTTTAGCCAAGTGGAGGGCTTAGACTATGGTGAAACTTTTGCTCCTATTGCTTGCATAGAAGCCATTAGGATCTTGCTTGTATTTTCTGCCTCTAAGGGCATTAGACTTTATCAAATGGATGTCAAGAGTGCTTTCCTAAATGGTTTCATAGAGGAAGGAGTGTATGTGAGGCAACCCCCAGGCTTTGAGCACCATAAATACCCAAACCGTGTGTACAAGCTTCAGAAGGCTTTGTACGGGCTAAAGCAAGCACCTAGGGCATGGAATGCTAGGTTTAAGACCTTCTTGCTAGAGCGCGGGTATGTCATGGGGTGTGTTGATAAAACCTAGTTCACTCTAAAGCATGGCAATGACTTTCTAATGGTTCAGATTTACGTGGATGATATCATCTTTGGTGGTTCCTCTCATGCTCTTGTGTCTAGATTTCAGGAAGCCATGGAAAGTGAATTTTAGATGTCGATGATGGGCGAGCTCACCTTCTTTCTTGGGCTTCAAATCAAGCAGTGCAAGCAAAACACTTTCATTCATCAAGCCAAGTACACAAAGGATCTCCTGAAGAAGTTTGACATGGTCAATGTGAAGTCGTTGTCTACACCAATGTCTACTACAACGGCTCTTGACCCCGATGAAGACTATGAAGCAGTGGACCAAAGGGAGTACAGGAGCATGATTGGCTCCCTCTTGTACCTGACGGCGACAAGACCTGACATACACTTTGCGGTGTGTCTTTGTGCTCGTTTTCAAGCTTCCCCAAGGGTGACTCATGACAAGGCTGTCAAGCGCATCTTCAGGTATCTCAAATACACCCTTGAGCTCGGTCTTTGGTACTCTGCATCTTCATCTCTTGATCTCATTGGGTATTCAGATGCGGACTTTGCTGGGTGTAGAATTGATAGGAAGAACACTTCTGGTATTTGCCATTTCTTGGGTACTTCTTTGATCTGTTAGTCTTCTCGTAAGCAGTCGAGTGTTGCCCAATCCACTACAGAGGCTGAATATGTTGCTGCTCACAAATCCTATGGATAGTGTCTACCATGAGGGACTATGGGTTAACTTTTAAGGGTGTTCCACTCATGTGTGATAACTCCAGTGCCATATGCTTAACCAAAAACCCAATCAAACATGGTAAGGTCAAACACATCAATGTGCGATTGCACTTCCTGAGAGACAATGTTGAAAAGGGGGATGTTGAGTTCAAATACATTGATACCAAAAATCAACTAGCTGATATCTTCACCAAGCCCCTAGATGTTTCGAGACATGCTTTTCTTCGGGGGGAACTTGGTGTTTGTCATCCTTATGGCATCATTTGAGGGGGAGTTGGTGTTCTCTTGTATATATGTATCTTACCTTTTATGCATTGCTATGATTGAGCTTGAACTAAGTTGTGTGAATGTGATGGTAATCTCTCATGCTTAGATATTCTAGATGGCCTATTATAGACTCATGTCAGCAACTTGCTAATCTTAAAGGTAAACTAAGCTTCTTGTGAACCGTATGAACTAATCTTGCTAAAACTTGCTCACCATGTGTATAATTGCTTTTATCCTTGTTGAAACTTGCATTGAGGCTAGTCTAGAGGATGTCTTGGCTTTGGCACCTTGTGTTTGCGAAATGGAAGGCTTTGCAAATGTTTAGCTCATGATGAAACATTGTGGGAACGTGTGTTCCTTTTGCCGCAAAGGCATGCTCTTTTGTCTTGTGCATAAACTTGAATAATCTACTAAGTGCTTTGATCAAGAATATTTGTAAAATACTATATCCAAACATTGTGACTTGAATCCTCGAGGTGTTTGCCGTAACCAGTCGTGTGACCCTCCGTATGGATAAGAGGACACATGAGGATAAACAATAATCACTTGATCAACTGAGTCTCTGTTGCATATGTGAGCGTTTGTAGAGCTTATTTTCTGCAAATGCTTGTTGCCCTTGTTGAGATTGAAACTGGCTAGATTCTTATGATTCACTTGGTGCCTGTTTTGCCTTGGATGGGAGTACATACACATGTGGTGGCAGATTTTCTCATGATAAAAATTTTTTGATTTTATCTAAGCTAGTCAATCTTTCTTCTTAGCTTGTATAGCTCTTGGTGTTTATGCCTTGCTATCTATTTTTGATCTTTGTATGGTTGTGCGCCATTGCTTTTACACCTCATAGCTCTATGCTTGTGATTAGCACGGTTAAATTCTTGTTTGCATAATTGTTGAAGCTCCTTAGGTTTGCATTTTCATGCATTGCATGTTTGCTTGTTCTTTAGCCTCTTTGATGAGTTCATTGCCTAAGGGGGAGAAAGTATTGGGTCGTGCACAAATAATGCTAAGAAACTTAAAATGATTTATTTTGCACTACATGAGACCTACTACAACTTGAGGGGGAGCATATCATGATCTTGAGCATTTTCTTGCGCTTTTCACATTCTTTGCGTCTCAAATCGCTTTCTTTGCCAATTCTTGGTTTCGTAATCCCTACTTTGCTAGATCGCTTGTTTTCACCTTTTCTTTGGGTTTGGCCGTTTGGATGTGCCTAATCGGATTCACATTTCAAATTCTAAATCTTTGTGCATTTGGTGTTGTCAATGTACTCATCAAGGGGGAGATTGAGAAACCATGTTGAGATGTGTCATGGTTTGCAATATTTGTGATGAGTAAATGACTTGAGCGGACTTGGTGTTTGAGTTGAAATGAGGGAATCAAGGGATTGCATGGATTTGCATATCATGGTTATGACTAACCGGAGTTGGTGGAGGTATTGGTGATGTTGCAGGAGTTGGGAAATGTGTTTGCTTGTCTCATAATGTGTAGGTCACTGGAGTCGACTTGGCGGTCAACGGCGAGAGGATCGGGCACAAGTAGGGGACTTGGGGCCGGACGATCAGGATGCCGGGTGAAGTCAAGGGTGATTAATACCGTACATGTGGAGAGGCAAGAAGCACGGACGGTTTCACGGTTGAGCCTCAAAACCGTGGTGGTGATGAAGACGGCATGTTGACCAAGTCAAGGCGAGCGGGATGCCGGTGCAAGTGACAAGGGGGCCCGATGGACAGGGACTGGGAGAGACTTGTCGGTGGTCAGGATCATGGGACAAGGTGACATGCGTCAACATCGAGAAGTCGCGCTTTGAGAAGCGTGCCAGGCGATTTCTCGGTTTGGGCCTGAAAACTGGTGGCAGCGATTGGAGGTGCACGTGGCACCATCACGGAGCTTGTGTCAAGGGCAAGCAAAGTTATCAAGGGCTCGATGGCATTCGGGCGATGAGGAAAAAGATGGACGGTTATGCCCCCGGTGGTAGGTGGGTGTGTTATGTAGGTCAAGGGTAGAGTTGTCATGTGGACAATAGACCCTTGGCCTATATAAGGAGAGGCGTGGCTGGTGGAAGAGGGGCCTCTCTTTCCATTAGCCTTGTGTTAGGATTCTATTCAAAGAGCTAGGAGAGGACTTCATGTTTGAGAGGAGAGTAGTGGGTGTGTGAGAGACATCTCTTGCTCTTCCAAATAGTGGGAGGAAGAGGGTGGCTTCCTTGTCTTGTACCTATGGATCTTGTAAGAATGTTTCTATGATATGAGAAGTATTTTCGTGCTCAAGATTTCCCTCTTCACTTGAATCCCGAAATTCCCTTTTTCCTATCTTCGGAGCTATTTTTGTGGTGATTTTTGATCTCACTTTTGGACAAGTTTTTGGCCCGGATTTCTTAAGAAACTTGTTGCTATGATGAGCTAGAACAATCCTCTATGGATCCTTGACCGAATCAATAGCTCTAGCACCTTCGATTTGAAGGATTTCTGAAGTTTCCCCTTTTTGGTGTTCTCGGCACAAGATCTGAAATTCGTGATGATTCCTTGAGCCAATTGAGTTGATCTTCTAGGATTAGGGTCGTGATGTGATGAGGATTCACTGGTCCAAAAATTGCATCATTTGGAGTTCATTTGATTAGGTTTTGGAGAAGATTTGGCAAATTCCCGAAAGTTTCTGCTGTTCTATCGGGGTCGATCGGCACTGCCAATGACCTGGACCGGCACTGTCGGTGGGTCTGAACTCAAATCAGTTTGCCGATAGGGAGAGTCTGAACCCCGCACCAGCACTGTCGATTGCACCGATTGGCACTGCCGATCTGTCTTGTATGTAGGTTCCAGAGAGTCCTGTGTCCCGCACCGGCACTGCCGATGGGCGTGACCGGCACTGCCGATGAGAGTCCAGAATTGATCTGTTTTGAGCGCTTCTTGTTCCTTTTTGTTTCTATTGTGTCTCTTTGCTGTGGTTGATCACTCCTAGGGCTAGTACACCACAAGTTGGTGTGTGTAGTCTTGGTGATTGGTTCGGAGGTTGGCTTGGGTTATTTTTAGGATATAAGCCAAGTTCTCTTGAAGAATTTTATTTGGCTCCCATTCACCACCCCTCTGGTCGCCTTCTCAGTCCTTCAATGGAGAATTTTCCACGGTTGGTGTAACTTCTTTCCTCTGCCATACTTGTTTGATTTTCTTGGGCTTGGCGGCAACCTTTTTCTTCATTTCTTGTGGCTCGTTCTTCTTCTTGGGCGGCGGTGGTATGATCTTAACTTTAACTGCCGATGCACCCGATTTTGGTGGAATTGGATACACTTCAATTTTTTGCACCGTGTTAGGATTTTTGCCATAAAAGATGCATACCTGATTGCATTGTTCTGTTCGGGGCTTGAAGGCGAACTTTTCATCGTGCCCATTAATGTTAAGATGGATTTCTCCAGCCCCAACATCAATTTTAGCATTTGCGGTGCTAAGGAACGACCTTCCCAGTATAAGAGGTTTCTTTGCATTGTCCTCCATGTCTAGCATCACAAAGTCGACGGGAACAAGAGAGTTCCTTATCCTCATGGGTACGTCCTCCGCAAAGCCCGCCGGGTAGCGGACTGATTGGTCGATGAGCTGCAAGCACATAGCTGTAGGGGATAGTGAATTGACATCGAGTTTGTCATACACTACCTTTGGCATGATGCTCATGCTCGCCCCCCAAGTCACAAAGGATGTTGTTGAATTGTTGCACCTCGATGGAACATGGGATGGTTGGGCATCCCGGATCTCGCTTCTTTTCTAGAGGGAGTTCAAGATAGCGGTGCTGCACACTTTAGTTAATTTGACAACCTCCATGGATGGCATTGGTCATTTGTTGTTGAGGAAGTCCTTTAGGTACTTGGAGTATGTAGGAACCTGCTTAGCATCAAGTAGCGGTATGTTGACATATAATTTCTCTATTACCTCCACAAACTTCCCGAATTGTTCGTCCATTGTTGGCTTCCTCTGACGAGAGGGAAATGGCAACACCAAGAGATCATAGAACTCATGTGGCACCTTCTTGAGAGGTGCCTTTGCCTCCTCAACTTCAATTTCCTCTTCTCCTTCCGACTCTTCATCGGTTTCCCGTGTCTTCCCTGCAATGTTAGGATTTGGCGGATCCTGTGTAGATTTTCCACCTCTAGTTGTGACCGCATCAACATTTTGTTTGGAGCTTGCTTCCGGCTGACCGGGGAGCTTGCCCGAGTTAGGCTTAACAATATAGAAGCGCCCAGCTGAGCAATTTGTGTTTCTAACATTTTATTATGGCTAAGCTAGTTTTGTAGAGAGGTATTGAAAGCTTCCATACGAGAATCCATGCTTTCTAGGACTTTATCAGTAGCAATAAATTTCCTACTAATACTTTCATTGATTTTAGATTGTCCTAGAACAAGATCACGGAAGGAAGGTTCATTACAAGTAAAGTTACCAGAGTTACCCATGTCCTTGTCAAAGGATAGGTTTGGCTTGGACTCCCATCCGAAGTTGTTCGTACGGGGCCTAAATCCATTGTTGTTGTTGTTGTTGTTGTTGTTGTTGTTGAGGTGGTTCACTTCTTCTTCTTGAGTCTTAGGACAATGGCTTCCCATGTGTCCATTGAGGTCCGTCCATCTTCTTCAAAAGTTGATCCATCTTGATTGATAGCATGTCAATACCATCAACTTGGTGGAGTCCCCTCATCTTGGGTTGCGGTTGGTTCTGCCTCTCATCATAGCCACTTTAGTTGGCGACTATCTTTTCTATGAGAGTTTGAGCTTCTTTGACCTTCAGAGAGAAGAAGGAACCTCCAGCGGCTGCATCAAGGTGCTTACAAGCGGGGCGGTTGAGCCCATGGTAAAAGCTTTGAATCAGCAACTAATATTGCATTCCATGATGAGGGCATGCCAGAGTATACTCTTGGAAACGCTCCTATGTCTCAGGGATGCTTTCATTGGTTAGCTGTTGGAAACTTGAAATCTTATTCCACAGGGCATTGGTTTTGCCTAGCGGGAAGAACTTGGCAAGGAAGGTGTTGGAGCACTTGTCCCATGTGGTGAGCTCTTCTTGATTGCTGTAGAACCACTGCTTCGCCTTCCCCAAGAGTGAAAATAGGAAAAGGCGAAGGCGAATGGCCTCAGGGGTCACATCCCTCATGGTGAAAGTGCTGCACACCGACACAAACTGTTGGAGGTGGGCGTTTGCGTCTTCCGATGCCTTGCCACAGAAAGGACTGGCCAAAACCATGTTGATTAAGGCCAGTTTCAGCTCATAGCCTCCGTTCCCCATGTTCGGGTTCGGACCGGTGCGAATGTTATCTGCAGACGGGGCGGAGTAGTCACAGATCATCTTTTCAGCCATGGTTGGTTGAGCGGATGGAGACGGGACTCGCGGCTATGCTAGTGTGATCGGAGGTGCTTCAAGAGCAAGCACAGGTCAGGGAGGGGTGAGTCGTTGACGCACTCTCCTCAACAAAGCCTCCGAATCGTTGTGGTAGTTGTCTGGTAGGTTGAAACCAGTTATAAATTGTCCTGTTTACACCATAGATAAACAGAACAAGGCTAAGGCCGCAAAGGAAAGAGGTAACTTCTTGATAGAAACATCAATGTTGAAATTCCGAGATCTTAGCCTATTGCTTCCGCAACGGCGCCAGAAATGCTTGTTGACATTTCTTAACGTCGCATCAAGAATATCACTATCCCTGGTACGACACCAGAAATGATTGTTTGATGTTTGTTATGCTTTAAGAGAAGAGTGAAGCAATCCGCAAGCACACAGAACATCTATTGTAGCATTTCACCCGGGAGTATTCCAAGGTATCGTATTTATTTTCCGCAGGGAAGCTAGGTGTAAGAGTATCCTGGTTTAACAAAGATATAACTATAAGAATTATACCAACTGACCAAAGATGGGGGGTAAGGATGTTCGATAATGATAGTTGGGGGTAGTAACACAGGAGATATCCACACTAAGATAAATAAAGAGATCGGTTAAGCTAGATGGGAGGACAACGAGTCTAAGTCTAAAATTCCTAAGATAAACTTTCCTAATTCTAGTCAAGCATCAAAATTCCTAGTTACTTGGGTTGAGTGCTTTACACCAAATCCATGATACAGCCTTAAGTCTTTCACCAACAAGCTTACTTCGGGGCACAACAACGATCCACTAATAGGGTTGATAACTAACCTCGTGCACTAGTGGGCACGTTACTGCTAGATAACCCTGCTTGAGACTTCCCGAACATGGTGGAATACTAAAGGGACGGACAGGGCTGTCACCACCTGTTGCCTACCACATAGCCCATGGGGACGAATGCAAATCCAGCTAGTGTTAACTTAGGCACCACGCCTATGCCTTCACAAGATATTCTTCCATTGGCCTAGCGGAAGAATAGCTGGGGAATAACCAAGTCTAAGTTCCATTCGAGAACTAAACTTAATTAAATCCTAGCCGGGAATCTAGTAAACTATGCTTCAAAGTTCTTTCCCGATAATTGTAACTTGAGGAAATTGACTAAGTAAAGATAAATACTTGACAAGATAAATAATGAAAAGATAATTGTATTTAATAAAAGATAAGTCTCACAAAAGGAGAAAAGATACAAGAGAGCTCATACCAAGACTCTGAGACAATTCCGGAACCCCGAGCGATGCTCTCGACTAGACTCTAACTCCCGACTAACTAACCTACTCTACTAAGTAGCATAAGTAGTGGGAAATGAACTCCTTGATGTGTTTCTTCCTTCATGTTTTTTTATGCCAAATTCCCCCACTATTTATAGGTGGTGAAGGGTTGGCGGGTACTTGTAGGTGAAGGAGAGTCGATTGGGCAAAAGTCGATCCACCGGGCGGCGGGCCATGCCGGGCGTAGTGACATGGGCTGGCAACCGTGGGTGGCCAACCCAGGCCGGGCAGTATGCCAGGCCGGGCGGCAAGCCAGGCCGGGCGGCAAGCCAGGCCGGGCGGCATGGGAGGCCAGGCGGCAGGCCAAGCCAGGCGGTGGCCAAGGCCGGGTGCCGACCCCCTTCCGACTCGCCCCATGACTTCTCCCGGTTAGGCCACTCGTGGACCCTTTCTCCTTAGCCATATTCCATTACTTTTAGTCTGGGAGGAGAAAACAACTTCATGGTGGAGTGTTTTGTAGACTCGACCGGGTTGGATGATCAGCCTGATGACGACTCTGTTTTGGCCAGCCGAGTGGCTGATTTCAACCTAATATGACCCTGTCGGCTGGGTTCTGATTTCAGCCATCACGACCCTGCCCGGGCCCTGATTTCAGCCTCATATGACCCTGTTGGCAAGTGGAAAACGGTTGTTTCATAGCCGTAATCGGCCAACAGGGCGTTTCTTCGTGTTTTTGCATATTTTGAGCCTAATATACCTGCAAACACATATTTCACCAAAACTTTTGAAACTTTGTTAGTTCAAACAAATATTCATGAAAACTTTGGTTTTTACCTTGCATTTCCCAACCAGCTGGTGGCCGATTTTGGGTTTTATTGGCCGCCAACACCTGCGCCTTCAGAGTCGCATTCAAGCATCTTCTTCTTCAACTAGCAGTAACAAAGTGGTTATCAAAGCAAGCCAGTTGTAAAAGAAAACTTTTCTAACCTCGACAAACTTGGAACGAGCAATCTCCATTGCCGCTTCCCGCCGTGTTTCTTCCAATATTTGATAACAATGCGTTTAGACGTAGCGAGAACCTCACTTGGAGCGTTAAGGCGAGCCTTCTCATCAACAGCAACCAAAGAGGAGCCCAAACTCACGACGTACTCGCACCCTTGCTGGCTCAAGACATTCAAAGCTGCCTCAACAGTGTGCAAGGAGTCGTAGTCAGAGCAGCGATCAATAGTAGTGGGTAAAGCAGCGACCTCGCCATCCAACTAGTCGAAAAAGCAAGAGGGGCTAATTAAATCATGGTCACGAGCGAGTTCATCGCTTTTAGCTCCCACGCGTCGAAGCACTTCGACATAGGTTGAAGAAATGTTATGAGCCCGAGTAGAAAAGGCAACAGCAGTATGACTGAGTCGTCTCTTCCACTTCGCTGAGCTTGTTGTTCAAGGAATCGAAATCCTGTGTTTTCACAACAAGCGATTTCTTCATGTTTTCTTTTTCTTTCTCCAACTCAGAAACCTTGAGTTGAAGGGCTGCAATCTCGTCCTTTCACGCGTTGGCTTTGTCAATAGCTCTTTCCTGTTCTTGTTGGAGACTTTCTTTCTCTGAGCGAAAAGCATTGATTGCAACAGTTTGTGATTTGATGGTCGCCGCCTAGAACTCGCTTTGATCATTTTTTTTCACCAATGACCTCGGATATAGCAAAGTTCTATGCAAGTGATAAAAAATAGTTTATTTAGACAACGAGATAATAGGCAATCAATGAAAGTGCAATGCAAAGACTTACATGCCGCAACATCGTAGACGACAAACTATTCAACTTTTCAAGGGAAAGCTTGACACATGTTTCTTCAAGGGAAACAGGCGCAACCGATGTAAATAAATAAGCAAGTATAAAAGACATACCACCAGTCCTGATCACGGCACGCTCATGACTGGGAGATTCGCGAGGTGGCGGGGCATCAACATCATCACGAGGTGTGGCATCAACCGAAGATTTGGTGGCTACACTTGGCCTTTTCTCGCCATCACTATCTTCATAGTCCGAGAGTGCCCCCGGTATCCTCTCAACAAATCCACCCCTCTTCAGTTCCATGCGAGGAACACCTTTTGAGGCATCCGCGGGTTGCTTAGCACGAGGAGCGTCTTCTGAGGCACCAGCGTGCTGCTTGCTGCGAGGTTGCTAGAATCAGAATTAGATGATAAATCTTCCACTGTAGCCCTCTTGCGCTTGGCGCAAGTCTTGACCCTTCTAGCGGCAGCGCCAGCAGCCAAACTCGACCCCGCTTACAGGTCCTTGCTAACGCGCAGTCATCTAGCGGCAGCAACTGGGCATTTATGATCCCTGTACAGAATTTTGTTCACATCAAAAATATGTTTGAACCAAGTCCCAAAGAAAGTGTGTTCCACAATAGCATTGTGCTCGGCAGCAATGTATTTTCCAACATAGTGCACGCCGATATGTTCAATCCTCTTAACAAAGCATTTGTCATCGTAGTCAGCTTTGTTCACCGCAATCACAGGAAGCAGAATCTTAGATTTCCCGTCAACCAGTACTTGGTCCTCAAATTTAGAAATTGAAAATGAAGCTTTCAATGGTTGCCTCTTCGCTGTGCAGTATTCTTCCACCAGGTCACGACCACTGCTATAGAGACAGGCGTAGCGAAAAACGGCAACCTTGCGATTCCCTCGCCCGACATCGAAGTCAGGGTTGCAAATACCAGTGAATGGTTTCATGGTAGATGCCAAGGGACTTACGGGGGAATCGTCAACCTCGGTAGGCTCAGGCGCAACTCTAAGATAAAACCAACAGGTGTACCACTTATCGGTCCATTTGTTTCGCGAGCAGGGGACCAACTTCACTTCGCACTTGGGCTGAAAGAGCAGCATCCATAATTCGCAACATACTTCACCCCTTTGCAGGTAATAGTACGTTTTTGGTAGTGCAAAGATAAAAATTTTGCAAATACTTCGGCATCGGGCTCTCCGCCATAGGATTTCATGGCCCAGCAAAATTTAGCAAACTACACAATTCCTCTATGGGTTAGATGATGCAGCTCAATGTTGTATTTGCGAAGAACGTCTGCAATGAATGGCTGGCAAGGAAATCTAAACCCCGCTTCAAAAAGTTTGGCGAAGACAACAACCTCATTTGGTCTAGGCCGAGGAGTCGTATCTGCGTCGTCTGAAACACGCGCGGAGTCCTTTGGGAAATAATTACTCTTTACCATTGCAGGAATCGCTTTCGGATCAAACTGAGAGGCCCGAGTGTAATTGGTCTGCGGTAACTCTGATTTTTTCTTTTTTTCTCGCTTACGAGCCAGAGCCACTGCGCCCAAGTGCGGGTTTACCTCGAGCGACACTAGGGAGTCTTCAGCCGGAGCAGCGCAAGAAATCGAAACAGCATTCACGGCGTTCGCCAAAGTTTCCTCCTCGTCGCTTGACTTATTCTCCGAGTCACCACGATCAGAATCCTCGTTGCAGCTTTTGTTGACATCCTTGAGAGGCTGTTGGATCTGTCCATCAATTTGAGCCTTGAAAGCTTCAGAGTCGTCATCATCTGACGAGTTTAAGATATTCACGTTGTCGCCCGACTTCATAGGGGCGCCTTCATCAAACTCAGTACGAGCATCAACTTGTCCATCGTGATCACCAACATCAGCAACTTCGCTAGAGGAGGTGCCAACAGTAGCAGTCTCTATAACGCGAGCCATCTCATCAAATTCTAAAACAACAATGTAGGCGAGGTAAGTAGATCTGCGGAGCGAAAAACAGCGAGACATAATCGTAAGAGCAAATTCCTTATGTGCCATCAAAAATTATATCATTCCCTTATGAACCATCCAAAATTACAATTTCCCTTCTATGCCATCATTTTAAATTTTACATTCCCTATGTGTCACTTTTGTTATTTATCTATTAGATTATTGTTAAATAATGATAGAGAAGACCACCTTAAGACGAAATCTAGCAAATTATAAAAAAATATATGGCTATTTTGACTTTTGGTACATTTTTAAAAGTAGCAGTATAATAAAAAATCAAAAAATTATATATTCATGTGGGAATTTATTCATAATTTTATAAATGATATTTCTAAATTTTTTTAAGATTTTATCTTGAGGGTAGATTGTTTTTTTGTATCATAATTTAACAACCATCTAATAGATAAAATAGCAAAAGTGGCACATAAGGGATTGGAAATATAATGGCATGCAAGGGAAGCTATCATTTTGGATGGTTCATAAGGGATTGGTATAAGTTTTGATAACGTAGAAGGGATTTGCTCTAATCGTAAACCAAACAAATACAAACCAAATAAAAGATGAGGTGGTTCTTTTTCAAACGCGAAGTAGCTGCGACAACAACAACAGAGTAGCGCACAAAGTAGGCGGAAGGTGAAAGCAAGGATGGTCAAGAGCAAATGAGCGACAGAGAGCCATGGCAGCAACCCTACCCTTGTTTTTATAGTAGGAAACAAATTCAAGCATTGAAAGAGCAAACACGCATCGCATCGTGCACGGGAGAAAACTAATGGTGGTACCTAGCACAAAAATCAAGGTAAAAGAGGGAACAAGAAGTGAATGCTGCAGTTAATGACAAAGAGAAGTCACACCAGCCAGTGGTGGGCTTCCCAAGGAGGAAGAAGATGAAGAGGAGCTCCAAGCAGACTGCCTCGAGGAAGACGAAGAGGAGCTCGAAGCAGATGGTCTCGTAGAATACGAAGTGCACTCAGAACTCGAGATGATAGATTGTGTCATTAAATGACAGCTTCAACATCAAGAGCTAGCTCGTGGACAACCAATTGGCCCCGCTATTTATAGCACGGGGCCTCCAACGGTCGACCACATGCTTAAACGAGTTTAACATGGATCAGTCCAGAATGAACACAGTCCCCTTTGAAAATGGAGGGGGTGTTTTTCCACGGTTAAATGCGGTTCCCGAGCTTGTAAGGCATGAACCTCGTTAGGTCGACATCGCTAATTGTGTGAGGGATCGAGCCCTTCGAAGCAGACCTCATCCCCCAAGGGGCTACTGTTGGGTGCGCGAAGTCCGCTAGCCGTTACAAGGTCCACTTTTCTTACAATATGCCTCGACTGATCAGTTCTTTTAAGGCGACAGGCACGCGAGGTCAGGAAACAAGCTCACAAAGTGGCCTCCATCAAGAGACCCTACGTGAGCCGCAACACCGAGGGATTGGCGCAAAGTCAAAAGGAAGGACCGCGAGGTGCCCAAGCGAAGCATCAAGCAGCAGCGCAACAAGTGTCTGAAATGCCCCTGGCAGGCATGTCGGTGCGTTGAGGGCAAGAAGAGTACCAGAATGCCCCTGTCGGTAACCCTCTAAGGGCCGCGGTAAATTAGGGTTCTCGAGGGTAAAAAGTTCCATCTGATTAATGTAACAGACTCCTTGAGCTATAAAAGGAAGCCGTAGAGCACTGTAATGAGAGAGCCTACTGTAATCTTGTTATATCAATGGAATGAAGTAATCGAAGTGATTTTGGTTTTACTTATGCTTCACTAGAGTTTAAGTTCTCTCAAACTTAAAATCTGCTGGTGTCTAAAAACTACCTCGTAGATATTAGACGCCAACAAACCCCTCTGCATGTTAGTAGTTTTGCCAGCACTAAATTAAATGGCAAAAACACTAATAAATTTATTTATAATTACATGTGTCTGATAAATTCTTGATACTTGGTGTAAAATCATGTCTTGATTTGTTAGACCTTTCTATAAAAGCACAACTCCTAGCTCTCTGTATAATGGTCACCATTGATTATTTAACCTTTTACCTTGTATTAATTATTTAAAATCACTGACTCATTACATGTAAGTGAAACTTGACCAATAAATCACTCTTGGTGCATACTATTTACAGTAAATCACCCTTATGAAAATAAATGCCAGAGCCATGCTAAAATATTATTTTCTCTCTAAGATTCAATAATATTGTTAAACCCTATAATGCAGAATAGCATTTTAGCATAAGACACGCCCTTTCACTTCTATATGTAATATTGATGTTAATGTATTTGTCAAGGAAGTGCCATGAATCGAATAATGCTCTCATGCACCACATCATTCGCATCATGTAGATCACGAGGTGAACCACGTGGAAGCGAGACAGGAGTAGGAACCAGAAGGACCAGGTGGTGACCCCGCTAACCAGGAACCGACTCAGGGCAAGCCCCGGTGCATCCCACAAGTTTTACCTTTTTCTTTTATCCCTAATTAGGGATGTGGGCTTGTCTGTGCATTAAGTATATAGGAGTTGTTTGAAAACCTAGTATTGCAGTAGGTTCCCTATACCTGATAATAGCCCTAGGATGGTAGTTGCTTTGCTTAATTTAGGACGATCACTCGTCGAGTGGTATGGAGACCACTCGTAGATCAGGAAAAAATTATCACTTGGGAATGATGTCAGATGAAGGAAAGTTGGAATGGGATAACATATGAAGATCGGAAGGGCAACTAGGTGGAAAGAGAAGGACAACTTGTCTTCAAGGAGGTAGCCCCGTCCGAGTCACCTAAGGCCACGCCTCGTGTCCGGCCCATGGGATCAAGTTTGAACATACTGTTTGCATGCTAGAGTTATGGGCCCAGTAAACTGGCGTAGCTACGACTACTGCTTGGTTGGAAGGTACCCTGATCCTTGAGATGGAACTGGGGCTGAGAGGAGGGAGCAATCCACCCACAGATGGCGGCACGGGGCGCAATGCGTTGGGGACCCTTCTCGGGGGAGCCAGGCACGGAAGACCTTGTAGTACCGTATGTGAAAGGTTTCTTCATGCGGCTTCCATGAAGCATGTATGGATCATGCAAGCAGGTTTCTCCTACAGGATGTAAATTGATTCAAGTTGCTGCCCCTCACAGTAATGAGTACCACTTGATAACTCCACTGGAACAGTGTTGGAAGCCATTAATGAGATGAATGGGTTCAATATTGCTATATAGAATTATTATTAATTGTATTGCAACCATGATTGTTGTAGTTATAGTGCAAACTAAATTTATCATTTCTCATGACAACTTAAGTAGTTTCTAAAATTTGAAAAGTAAGGATCCACTCTTAGGCTGTCTTTTTGGCAACATAAACCCCACCCTTATATGTGCATGTCTAGGAGTCGGTTGTATTTGGCCATTTTGATGGGTCAGTCTTGCTGAGTAAATTAGTTACTTAGGACGTAGCTCTATGTGGTTTTCAGATGATCAGGATGGAGACTGCCACTATGGTGGGAGGTTCCACTAGGATGACCAGCGTCCTAACTGCTAGAACATTGAGTGGGAGTCTTGCACCAATGATCATGAGGAGTAGGCTTGTGTGTGCTGGCACGGTGTCAAGGACATGATACCGATCAAGGCTGGCTACTACTACTATGTATCATCATGAGAGGGCGACTGTATCTTACTTATTCTGTCAGACATTTTACTATTTTGCTTCCGCACTTTAAAAACTCTGGTTTGTAACATAAATTTGGATTTATGTAAAACTCAACTTGATCTTGTTCTTGTTGCAAGCTATGTTGTTTCTATCATGTGTTGTACTATTGGGCGTCATAACGCATGTCGCCACCCGAGAAAGATCCTAGAATGAAATCATCTTCATGGTAAGGCGGTTCTGTTATAGCATGGTATTAGAGCTATCTCGATAATAGTACAATATTCAAAGACATATTTTTAAAAACCCCGTTACGAACGAGTGAGGACATGCTCATAAGAATATTATTAGTTATGATTCAAGTGGCAAAACTAACTATAGGAGGTTGTTTGTTTAAATATTTGCATATACGGCATCATCAACGAATGTATGTGTCCCGCCATGTGGACAATAGTATGGGAAGCTAGCACAAAAGTGTAAACGCAGGCTGATTGCGGAAAACATCAGTGTCCTGCCATAGGACAATAATAAGTGATTATTTTTGGCTCGCTTTTTTTGATTTGATGTATTGTTCTGAAATGAATCTTCTACAGGTACGCTAACCATGAATCACGTAAGAATCATATAGCATGTGACGAACTTGAGAGATCGACTGCCACCAACTATACATATGGTCCTATTCGTGACCAACATATGCATTCATGTAAATGTTGAAACATAAGTCATTAAGCAAATCTGGAATTTCAGCAAGCATGTGGCTCACACAAAACTCTATATCTCCTCACTCAAAAGTCTAAATCATGCAAATAAATACTTGTTGAAATCATGAACAAACCCCCTGTACATCCAGTAAGAAATTTTGCTTTGAAATTATCTGGATAATGCTATTTTGGGTCTGTCCGAGTCAGCACGTCAATTTGATGTCAATCAGGAATTCAGATTATTACCTATCTTGAAAATTCATAACTCCTTGCCCAGACCACCTATGGGGCTGTATGAGAACTTTATGGAAATATGGTGAATAGTTCTAAAACTTTTCTAGTCTAACCATTCCTTTTTGACGTTTGTAAGATAGGTTTATTAACCCATTTTTGGAGCAACATTATTCTGTCCCCTGAAACAGTTCAGCAGACTAGTAGCAATTTGTAAATTCTATATCTCGAATTCTAAAAATGTGTTGCAGGTGTGCAAGTATGTGTTAGAAAGGTGCTAAAATTATTCATAAGGATGATAGTTTTATTCTATATTTAAAATAAAATAAACCTGGATTTCAAACCCTTTCTCAGACCAAACACAGCGATATCTAAAACAGATTTTCAGATTCTGACCTATAACTTAGAAAATTCATAGCTCCTAAATCGTTTATCCTATGAGGGTGGATAAAGATAGATTGGAAAGGTGAGAAAGTCCTCTACAACTTTTGTATGAACCCGAACGACTAGTTTTACACTTATAAGGAGCAGTTTACCTTTTCGTGTTACCTATCGGTAAGGCAACAGATTTTGCTAGGAGCAGAATTTCAGAAACTGATAGTCGACTTAGAAAATTCCCATCTCCTGAAACCCTTATTGGATGTAGGCATGTAAATAATGATTAGAAACATGTTAAAATTGTCTACAAGATTGATATTCATTGGTTCCACTAATTCTGCACTTAAGATAGCCGTTTTGGCGTTTTAGTAGCTGTTGTACTTTTATGACAGAACTGAACGCATTCTGAAAATTTCGGGTAAAGTATGCATTTGATGTTGGAACAACTTGGGTACTATCATCGTTGTTATAATTAGATATCCTTACTGATCTGCACCTTACTACGTTTGGAGCATTTACTCACCCTTGAATTGTGTTCCCTCATGAGCAAGAGGCTAACGATATTCCCTGATTTTGAATTTTAGAATAGTTCGCACTCGCAACATCAATGACCTTAATGGGGAGCAACCCGAGGGCTCCAATGCGGGTGGCAGAAACAACCCCCATCCAACCCCACACAAATGATGGCGCAGTTCGTTGCCACGATGATGGAAAACCAGCAGCTGCAGGGGGAATTCATGAGGCAACTGATACAACAGAATGCGGCAAATAGAAATGCTCAGAGGGGAAACAACGATGGTGCCCAGCCAAACAACACCTTTGCTGACTTCCTCGCTACCAGGCCACCCACGTTTAGCACTGTCGCTAAGCCAATGGAAGCGGATAAGGAATCCAAGTTTGGACTTCTCAACTGCACGCCTTTACAGAAGACTCTTTTTGTAGCACAACAGCAGCATGGAGCAACTGGGGCATGATGGGCCAACCATGTCGCCTCACTCGGGGTGGATCATCATGTCAGTTGGGATGAGTTCAAGGAAGCATTCCATGCCCATCACATTCCGATAGGTCTCATACGAAGAAAGGCAAGAGAATTTATGGCTCTCATTCAGGGGAACTGTAGCATCCAAGATTATTGTGAGGAGTTCAACCGCTTGGCTCTGTATGCTCCCGAACATGTGGACACTGCAACCAAGTGTAAGGAATGCGTCATGGAAGGGTTGAACGCGGAGCTATAGTATCATCTCAACCTCAACATTGGTGGTACCTTTGCAGAATTTGTCAACAATGCTATCATCATTGAAGATGGCTACCGTAAGGTCCAGGCAGAGCTCAAGAGGTCTGCTAGTGCGATGGGGGCATCCAGTGGACCCTCATAGAAGTACCATATGGTATACACCAACGCCTCCGGCCAGAAGTACCGCTCCACCCCGGTAACTTGTAACAACCTATTCTTCATATTTTTCAAATTATTAATTTTTCCTAATTTAATTAGGGTGTTAATATTTTTCTTTAGCTACAAAGATTATTTTCTTAACTTACTTATTTAAGTAATTAAAATATTTTTTGTTTGTTATATACATGCTGGAGTAGTATTGTTGTAGATGTTTTTATTTGGATGTAAAATAGTTTTAAAATTCGCCTAGAAATTGATTTAGATTTAATTTAGAAGTTAAACTAGAAAATAGAAAAGAATCTTGAAAAGGATTTAGAAAAGAAAAGAAGAAGGAATTTTCCTGGTCTCTAGGCTAATTTTTGTCTCGGCCCACTCTCTTTCTCCCCCTTTTCCCTTCTCTCTGTGGCCCAGCAATACCGCGCAACCCACCAGTCCCCGCAGCTCACTTCCCTCCCCTTCTCTCTCTCTTGGTTCAGCACAGCCCCGCCGCACAATCCCACTTGCCGGCCTAGCTCACGCAGCCTGCCCCAGCCCAGCTTTGCGAAGCAGCCCAGCAAGGCGCTCTCAGCCCAGCTTTGCCCGCAGCCGTCGACAGATGGGCCCCGTCTATCAATCCCCTCCTCCTACCTCCTTGGCTTTGATAACCGACGCCGAGCGCACCAGTGCGACCTCCCCGCTTCCCCTCCCCTACTACCGGTTTTCAATTGTGCACTAAGGAGCGCAAAAGCGCAGCAATGGCCGCCGCCGGCCATTAAATCCGGCAAGCCACGCCCGCTCGTTTCCCCGTTCCTCCTCCCTATATATCGACCCCCTCGGCATCGCCCTGCCCTGCCGCTTCCTCCCATCGCTCCCCCTCCGTTCCCCCACCCCCAGAGCCCTCGCTGCCGAGCTCCGAAATCCTCCAACACCACCTCGACATTGCGAGCCGCCTCGGAGCCTTCCCCCACCTACACGTCATCTCGGTGAGGACCCCCAACTCCTCCTCCCTCTATTCCACCACTCGGCGCCTATTCCCGGCCACCGGAGCGCCTTTCCGGTCAAGCTCCGGCAAAGCCGCTGCCGCCGCCGCCGCTAGGTCGCCACCGGTTGCCGCCCATCTCGCCTGAACCCCCGTGAACCATCCGATTTAAATTCTGTGGCACAGATTAGAACCCCGAAGGGGTATAGTTGTGGTTCACCGTGGACCCTCTAGTCAACGCGGTCCATAAGACCTGTAGACCAAGTCCACGGTGTTTTGCGCATAGGCCCCTAAGCTTTGACCTAATTAGATTTTTCATCCAAATTTTCTACAGAACCTTTATTAAATTATGTTCTAGCCTCTAAACTTTTTATAAACATTCTTTTAGCCCTGGAATTTTATAGAAACGCCCCTGATCTTAATTTTAATTATATTTTGGTCCTAACATTTTACACTTAGGCCCTTATACTTAATAAAAATTATGTTTAGGTCCTAATATTTTGCAAAAACAACCTTATACTTTTTAGTAATTACATTTTCATCCTAATATTTTACATTTTAGCCCCTATATTTTTATAAAATTACAAATAGTCCTTAAAAACTTCTATTTTTACTTTTAGCTCTAAAACTTCAAACTAGCATAACTTTTTCACCATAACTCCGATTTAGGCGATTTTTACGATCACGAAATTATAGGAACATGTACTATCTTTTGGTAATGTTTTCATAGTCATTAGGAAATGTTTGGTGTACTGTTTGTTATTTGTTTGTGTTTTACTTTTCCGGTATTCATTGGTATTAGAAGAGGAGCAGCTCCAGAATTTCCAAGACCTTGATTTTGAGCAGCAACTAGCGGGAGAACAAGGCAAGTGTCCTTAACCATATTGCACCTATTAAGGATTAGTTTATTTTCATGCATACTTGTCTAAATTGAATCTCGTGTCACTTATCCTTCCTTATTATTCCTTATCGCCTGGGTTATGATTTAGTGTACGGGTTTTTGGGTACGGTCATGAGCGGCCTGGATCCTCACACGATTAGATGGATGCTTGGGTCGATCTAGTGGGTAACCAGATTTGGCTGGTAGCTACAGGTGGGTAACCTGTAGTGTTCTGATATGGGTGGGTAACTGATAGACTTGCTATCGGTGGGCAACCGATAGTGTTGGACAGGTGGTTAACCTATTGGGATACTTTCACCTAGTAAATACGATGCTTTGAGTCATAGGATACATAGTGCAGTAAACCTGTCTCAAGCCTATTCTTGTTTTAGCCTACATGTCATTATTTTCCCCCACTTGCTGAGTATGGTATGTACTCACGCGTTATAGTTTTCCCTATTTTGTTTTTGCTATATTACTGCTGCTCAGACGACGCTGGCAAGACGGACTACACCGATGAGGACTACTTCAATTAGGAGTGCGGCCCTCGGTTGACTGCCGGTGGCGTTATGAAGCCTTCCGCCGTTTTCTTTTATGCTTTAATGTAATTCATGATATGTAAAAATAACTCAAGGTATTAATAATAATGACATTGGTTATTTACTGTTACTTCACTTTTGTTTTGTATGCATGAAAACTTGATCTAGGGCACGTATACAAATGCATTTGGTTTTGGCCTTAAAACCGAGTGTGACAGAGTGGTATCAGAGCCATGTCGACCGTAGGACGCAACCCTAGTAGAATGGTCGTTCCATAGGTCCTATTTTAAAACTATTATTTGAAAAAAAAACTTTTACTTCAAAATAAATAAATTATATTATTTTCTCCTGACTTATCTATATTCTCAAATGATTTTCAATTTTTTTTCAAAATATTAGTTTGGTCGGTTTGAGCAATCATGAGCAAGATGAATAATGTGAAGATTTCACGAGCTGACTCCACAGCATACAAAGGTGCTATAGTTGAAGATTCTTTTTCATAAAATGAAAAGCATTGGACATCAATCTACGCCAGCATGGAGAAAGACGTTTCCTGGAAGTTTAATTTAGGATCCCTCCCTTTTGATAACAGAATCGCTAGAAAAACGTTAATTGTATTGCTCTTTCTTGTTTGTGATGTGCTATGTTTGAGTTGGTTCTTTGATTGTGTGCTGGTGTGCTTGCAGAGCATTTTGCTTTGTGAACACATCACTTGGTTGTTCTAGATTTAGTTTAGTTGGGGTACCTATCCTCCATTCCTTGTCATTCTATTCTCTCTCATTGATCCATAGAGCCACTACATTGAAGCTTTGCTTGTGGATTGGATTAGTGCAAACCCGAGTGTGAACTTAACACGAGTAGCGATCGTCACTAGACATACGAATATGGAATCTGAAGGATCGAAAACTAAAGTTGAGGCATATATCGACAACGGAACATGAAGTTGACTTTTGAAATCACTAGAGTGAACATCATCAAGCTACCGAGTGAATTGTATCCAGAGATGAATGCAAAGCATGTCTACCCCAAGGTGAACCTTAATATAAGGGGGTAGACTTTTCTGCAAATATCATAGCCCTTGAGTCTAAAGGAATTGATGTGATCCTTGGCATGGATTAGCCAAGCCAGCATAAGGGACTTATTTATTGTGCTAAGAAGGCAGTCAAGCTTACAGACGATACTGGAAAGGAATTGGAGTATCTGGCCGAACCACTCATCACTAGCAAAGGAGCAACCAATCGCATCGTGTTCAATCAACTTGATGCTACCTCGATCGAAGACATCAGGATTGTCAATAAGTTCCTTGATGTTTTTCCAGAGGAATTACCAGGTGTGCCACCAGACCATGACATCGAGTTTGTTATTGAATTAGTCTTTGATACTGCTCCTATTTTTAAGAGACCCTATAGAATGGCTGCAAATCAGCTAGCTGAACTTAAGGAACAACTCCATAAGTTGTTAGATAAGGGTTATATCTGTCCTAGTGCATCTCCATGGGGAGCCCCTGTTATCTTTGTTCCCAAGAAGTATGGTACTCAAATGATGTGTGTTGACTATCGTTGTCTGAATGAGGTCACCATCAAGAACAAGTATCCATTGCCTAGGATTGATGACTTGTTTGATCAGCTTAAAGGAGCATGTGTTTTCTCCAAGATTGATCTCTGGTCGAGATATCATCAACTGAAGATCAGGGCAACTGACATACCCAATACCGCTTTCGTCGCTCAATATGGCTTGTACGAGTATATGGTTATGTCATTTGGATTGATCAATGCTCCTGCCTACTTCATGTATCTAATGAACAAGGTTTTCATGGGGTATTTGGACAAGTTTGTTGTGGTGTTCATCGATGACATCCTTATTTTCTCAAAGAATGAGGAGAAACATGAAGAACATCTTCGTCTAGTATTACAAAAGCTAAGAGAGAATCAACTATATGCCAAGCTGGGTAAATGTGATTTCTGGTTGAATTAAGTCTCATTTCTTGGTCATATTATCTCTAAAGGAGGAGTTTCTGTGGACCCTAGCAAGATGAAAGATGTGTTGAGCTAGAATATACCTCAGAGTGTTACAGATATCCGAAGTTTTCTTGGACTAGCAGGATACTATAGAAGATTCATCAAAGGATTTTCCAAGATAGCCAAGCCCATGACTGAGCTGCTAGAAAAAGGAAAGACTTTCGAGTGGACACTGGAATGTGAAGCCATCTTCCAAGAACTAAAGAAGAGACTTACCACAGCACCTACCCTAACCATGCCTAACATGGAGAAGCCATTCTCAATCTATTGTGATGCTTCGGGCAAGGTCTTGGATGTGTGCTCATGCAAGATGGCCATGTGGTCGCCTATGCTTTAAAGCAGTTAAGGAAGCATGAGGAGAAATATCCAACCCATGACTTGGAGTTAGCAGCAATGGTTCATGCTCTCAAGATCTGGAGACACTACATCATTGGCAAAATGTGGGAGATATATTCAGACCACAAGACTTTCAAGTATATATTCACCCAGCTCGACTTCAACCTCAGGCAGCGAAGATGGTTAGAACTCATCAAAGATTATGATCTGGGAATCAACTACCATCTAGGCAAAGCAAATGTTGTAGCGGATGCATTGAGTAGATGGTGTTACCTCAACATGTTGTCAACACGAGAGTTGCTACCTGAATTCTATGAAGAATTTCAGAAGCTTAACCTGGGATGGGTATCCAACACCAAAGTTGTTGCAATGGAAGTTGACTCAACACTGGAGCATGACATTCGTAAAGGACAGCTTGAAGTTGCTAAGGTCCAAGAAATCAAGCAACTCATTAAGAAGGACAAAGCTCCAGGATTCACAGTAGATAATCAAGGAACTTTATGGTATAAGAAGAGGTTATGTGTGCCTGATGTCGAAGCTTGAGATCGGCAGTAAATATATAGGGCTAGGTCAAGACTAAGAACTACGATGGTTACACAAGACGCCGAATTATACAGGTTCGAGCCCTCTCAATGAGAGTAAAAACCCTATGTCCTGTGTTCTGTGTATTGTATTGATGTTGTGAAACTTGTATCGCCTGTCCCTCGATGGGGGGTACCCTGCCACCTTATATATCCAGTCGGCAGGGAGGGTACATGAAGAGTCATAGTCATAACTCTTATGGATTTACATAGAAAGTCTATCTCTAAATGCCTTGTGCTCCAAGCCGAGTCGGTCGGCTTCCTTGTTGATGAAGTACCCGGTCAGCTACCGACTTAGTCTTGTATGAGGATACCCGTAAAGCAAGTATCCCACAGCAGCCCTCGAGTGCTTTCTGATTTTGAGCTTTTGATTCTTCGAGTGATCTTCAATACAAATCATAAATCAGGAAGACCTCTTTGTTGAAGTTCCTGATAGATCCGGTGCATCGGTTAGGTGCACCTGATCAGGTGTAGCCCCCGACTCTTGTATAATTTGGAGACTGACAAATAATACAAGAGTCTAATTATATTAGCTCTTATTATTTTGTATGTAATTTTCTCAAACCATCGAGTCTGAGTTTAAGAGACCTCTGATCATCAAACTAGTAAGCCAATTTGCATGGCTTCAACCTTGCCGAACGATTATTAAAAAAGGCCGAGTGATATACACTATGTCCAAGTGACTGATCGGTCTGAATTTTATGATATCAATCATATTCAATTCATTTAAAGTAATATGACATCAATCATATAACGGTATTAAGCTATATGACATCAATCATAATATAGCCTTTCCCTAATAATTAGTCACTCTATCTATTCATGAGTCCAATTTTGGTAACTTAGTTATTGACTTCAATCAACACTATAACCTTTGATCTTCTATCCGTATGACCATCAAGCCATTTGCTACATGATCATCAAATCATATAGATACGATGGAACACTTTTAAATGCTTCTCATCAAAGAAGCCCCCGAGTCTTACTTCTCAAGGTTTTAAACCCTAAACATGTTTAAGGCCTTTAAATTATTCTTAATCAAAAAGTTGCATCACTGTACGGCCCATTCCGGCCCATGGGACCCTTAGGTCAAAAAGCAGGAGTATAAAAGGGCAGCGTCAAGTTGACCCTCAGTCCATGCCGCACTTGCGCACAAACTCTTCGTCTTCCTCGCGCCTCCTCTGCTCAGCGACTCCTCTGCTTCTACGGCTAGGGTTAGCGCTTTTGCTTCCGGCCGCTGCAGATCTCACCGCACCTAGCCCTCGAGCTTTTGCTAGGCCTCAACACTTGATCTGCCGCACCCAAAACAACCATTGCTATGGGTCGCAAGAAGATCTCCACTTCCATTCCAGCAACTTCCACTGCCATCGCCGCGTCCTCGTGGTCGGAGGTTGATATCCCGGAGCAGCTTCGGGAGTTCTCGAAGAGCAGCCTGTCCCAGGCTGATATGAACAAGATGGTGGTCGACGACATCCTTCCCGAGCAAGCTCGGATCGATTGGAAGGTACCACGTGAATCTTGCCCTATCTCCATTCATAAACGGATCGTTGTGTTCCACTCGTTCTTCGAGCACGTCTTTGGAGTCCCTTGCTGTAGCTTCTTGCGCGGGCTCCTCTTCTTTTATGGGATTGAGCTTGTCAACCTCAATCCTAACTCTATTCTTCACATCGCCATCTTCATGCATATGTGTGAAGCATTCTTGGGCACTCTCCCCCACTTCAATCTGTTCCGACCTATTCGTCCTCCGACCGCTGCCGACCAAGGACAATCAAGTGGCTATAGGCGGCGTCGGTGTCCAGTTACGCAAAAAGGAAACCTACATCAACATGCCGTTGAAGACTGGAAACAAGAACTGGAAGGATGAGTGGTTCTACTATGACAACCCTACCCTTGTTCTTGCCGACTTCACGGGTGCTAAGGCAATTTCCTTGGCGCAATGGATGGAGAAGCCCAATCCGACCGACCCTTAGGTGGTCGCTCTGCTGAAGAAGATTGCTGACTTAAAATCTGAAGGTATTGATGGAATCACCATCGCCAAAAGCTTCATAGTACGCAGAGTGCAGCCCCTGAAACTTCAAAGTCACCCGGCGTGGAACTATGCCGATGATGACGAGACCAGGGAGGTGCCTGACCCACCAAATGGTGAACTCCATCGAAAACGCCTATCGAAGATGTTTGAAGGGGATATCCTTCAGGATCACTTGTTGGTCCGAAAGGCGTATAACAACGGCACTATGCGAGCCCGAGTAAGCCTCAATCTATCTTTAGCAATCCTTATTATCTTGTCTTGATGTCCTGCTTAATGTTTTGACTCTTATGCAGGTTGTGGATACTTATGTATCCCATCCTCCGCTCCCTCCGACCGATACCGAGGGGCCGGACTATGTTGAGAAGCCGCCACAGGCCGGCCCTAGAGGTCCAAGCTCTTCTGCAGGCGCTCAACCTGTGCGTGTTGATCCAGTTGTCACCCTGCCTCCCCCCAGTCGGCTAGTGAAGCAGACTGTTGGGCGCCGACGGCAATATGTCAGGGATCAGGGTTATGACGAAGAAATGCCGTCTGCTGATGCCGGTCAACCCGCCCCTGCTCCCTCTGACCGACCTTCAAGCCAGTCAGAGCCCCCAAGTCAAACACAGAGTGATGTAGGGGTGGTGAAACAGACCGACAAGGCCAGCAAATCTTCCCAGAAGAGGAAGGAGACTGATTCTTAGTCAACTTCTTCAAAGAAGCGGATGTGCCAAATCAAGCTTAAGAAGGCTCCCAGGTTAATCTTAAACCTTACCTTCCTTGTTTCTTATTACCAATAGTTATAGCCCATGTTAATCCCCTCAATTCCTTGTTTTGGACAGTAGTCGGATGAGCGATTCTCAGAGTGCTCAACGGTCCGAGGACACCCGGTCGGATCTTCCTCCTTGTTCGACTGATCTGTCTAAATCGGTCGGCAAGTCTTCAAACACACCGACCGAGGTGGATAAGCCATCTGATAAGACAATTCCTGCCTCCATTCCAGAGCCTGCACCATATCCTGCTCCAGTTGACGCCCTTTTGCCTCTTGACAAAGGTAAGGCGGCATTGCCTGCAGATGCACTCGGTCGGCCCGAAGTGGAGGATGTGGAAATAATGTACCAGCATCGAGAAGCTAGCAAGGTACTTCAATACTCTGCTTTAGCTTTATCTCAATCTCATCGTTAAGCTTACCCATCTTCTGTATATCAGAAAATATATGCTCTTGTGGAGAGGAAACAGGCTAGGGTGGAATACCATGAAGCCGAAACTTTTGGTATGTCCTAAAAACTCTTCAGCCTTCATGTCTTTATGTTTAAGACTAACACATTGTTGGTGTTATGCTAGTCACCGGTCAGCAACTCTCCAAAGCTCAAAAGGAGATTGATAAGCTGAAGACCGAGCGACAAGAGATGACCAAGGCCTTAGACCAAGGCCGTGCAGATATAGCCGATAAGATCACTTCCCATCTACGTCTAAGTAATCAACTAATCACTCTTGCACTAAAAGTTCAAATGTCTGTCTGTAGCTCATGATCAGAAGATTGCCGACCTAGAGAAGTTGACTTCCAATCATCAAAGGTTTGTTGACGCCTTGAATGCTGAGAAGGAAAACCTCTCCAAGTCGGTCGAAGATCAGAAGGCCGAGATCACTCGGCTACAGAAGGAGTTGAAGGAGGCCAATGCTAAGATAGAGGATGCTAAGAGCGTCTCCAAATCCTTCAAATGTAATCTTGCCAGTAAGCCCTTCACTAGTTCTTACATCTACTTAACTCTTCTGTTGATCATACTGACCAAAAATCATCACTCGTAGCTCTATCTTACGCTGCTCGAAAGGCAATGAACTATGTTCATGCCAACCGAGTGGAGCAGACTGGCCACTCCTTGGATTATTTGCTAGAGCATGTGTCGGAAGCTATCGCTCATAATACTCGACGAGTGGCGACCGAGGCCGGGAGTCAGGTTCTAGCGATTTGCCAATCTTGGTCTCCTGTTCTGCCACTGGACAAGATCAAGGAGGGCTTTAACCTAGACTTGACCGACGACCAATGCCAGTTGCTTCTGGATTCCATGCTAGAGACTTCCTGGGCCTTGGTCAACAACATAGAGATTGATCCGTTCCTACTCCTCCAGCAACTCCAGAAGTTGAGCTACGAGCTGACTCTTCTCCTTCTAAGGAGCTGTAAGTCCTGCAATGCTGGAAAACATTAGTACTATCTATGTAATGATACAATGTCTCCTATATGTAAATTATTTTCATACTTAATAGCTTAGAAGACTGATAAAAATATCGAAAATATGTTTCTATCACTGAGAAACAAAAATTGCATCGGTCTGCCATAACATATTAGGTTGTGACCCGTAACCGCGTAACAAGCAGAGTTGACCAATCGACATATGACCTCTTGCACTTTGGCTCTTGGTTTAGTGTAGTGGTAGTCTGATGTGCAATATAAAGTGTATAACCAGAATGTATAGACGTTAGACCAAAAAAGTAAAGACCGGGTTCAAAAATAAGAAATCGATCGGAAAATAGTCCAAAACCAAAATAAGGTTAGACCATGGTGGGACAATATTACTAGCCCCCTGGCTCGATTGTTTAATAGAATGAATTAAAGAATCAAGACAATATAGAATGAAAATCATCAAAAAATCTTTCATCAAAAAGACCGAAGTTTCATTCATAAATAATGTATAAGTATACAAAAGAATAACTAAGTATAGAAACGATGTAGCTGATTTATGTTTCAGGAATTTGGTATATCATCGCCGTCTTCATACATCAGTCGGTAAGCCCCCGGGCGAGTGACTTCCTTCACCACATATGGTCCTTCCCACTTTAGAGAAAGCTTATGCTGGTTCTTTGTTGACTACACTCGACGAATCACTAAATCTGCAACTTGAAACTGGCGATTACGTACATTTTTATCATAATAATGATGCAAGCCTTGTTGGTAAAGTGCCGACCGAAACAGAGCGCAATCACGCAACTCCTTTGCTGCAATCAAATCAATCTCTCGGTTCTCCTCAGAAAGTTGTTCATCATACGCCTGAACCCATGCCAAAACAAGACTGACCTCGGTCGGCAACATAGCTTCTAAGCCATAGACCAATGAGAAAGGTGACTGACCAGTAGCCCAACTGGTGTTTGTGCGAAGCCCCCAAAGAACTAGAGGAAATTCTTTGACCCACCGACCGACATAAGGTTTAAGTTTGTCGAATATCTGCGGCTTCAATCCTTGAAGAATCATACCATTGGCCCGTTCAACCTGCCCATTGCTTTAAGGATGAGCCACTGATGTAAAGTGGATTTTTATTCCCATCTCATCGGCAATGTCACGGAACTCCACTGATGTGAATTGAGTGTCATTATCGGTGATGATATCATGAGGAACCCCAAACCAAGTGAAGATATCCTTGACAAACTCGATCGCCTTCTTCGATGTTATCTTGCCGACCGGCTTTGCTTCGATGCACTTGGTGAATTTATCAATAGCAACAAACAAATAAGTGAACCCGCCTGGCGCTTTCTTGAAAGGACCGACAACATCAAGCCCCCAAACAGCAAAGGGCCAAGTCAAAGGTATCATCTAAAGTTGTTGTGAAGGTACATGCATTTGTTGAGCGAATAATTGACAACCTTCACACTTCCAAACGACCTGGTGTGCATCTTCGACCACCGTGGGCCAATAAAACCCTTACCGAAAAGCTTTACTGACCAAAGTCTTGGAAGCTGCATGATTGCCACATATCCCAGAATGAGTTTCTTCTACCAACTTTTGGCATTCTTGCATCGAGATGCATCGCATCAAGATATTTGAACCTCCTCTCTGATAGAGTTGGTCTCCCACCAACAGATATCCTCGGCATCGGGTCTCTAACCTCCGTTGCTCATAGGGTCCGAAGGCAGCGTTCCCTTGTCCAAATATTGGATGAGTGGGTCACGCTAGTCGGCCTCTGTGCTGTCATCACTAACAAGATCAGCGACAATGCTCATTAATACATCCGACCGAGGAGAGATAGTGCGGGAATCAAGAGTGTGTAAGAAAACACCCGGCGGAACTCCAGACCGAGACGATCCCATCTTAGCCAACTCATCAACCGCTTGGTTATTATCCCGAAGAACATGCGTGAACTTCAATCCATCGAATTTGTCTTCGAGCTTCCTTACTTCTTGACAGTAAGCACTCATATTGTCATCTACACAGTTCCAATCCTTAGTGACCTGATTAATGATCAAAGCCAAGTCACCAAAGACGTCAATGTGCTTAATGCCGAGTGAAGCGGCAATGTATAGACCGTGTAGGAGAGCTTTATATTCCACAACATTATTAGACGCACGAAACATAACCTGAAGGACATATCGAAGCCTTTCTCCAGTGGGCGAGATAAGCACGACTCCCGCACCAGCTCCTTGCAATTGAAGAGAACCATCAAAGTACATTTTCTAGTACTTGACATCTTGTGCAGTAGGAGGATTTTGAATCTCTGTCCACTCGGCAACGAAATCAGCCAATGCATGTCCCTTTATAGCTGACCGAGGCGCGAACGTAATGGTATATTGACCAAGTTCAACTGCCCACTTGCCAATTTTTCCTTCGGCTTCTCAATTGTGCAGCACTGTGCCGAGTGCAAAGGAGGTCTGGACTTCAATTAGATGAGCCTGAAAATAGTGCTTCAACTTCCTAGAGCTGATCAACAATGCATACAACAACTTCAAGATCTGTTGATATCTTGCTTTAGAGGCACTAAGGACCTGACTCACAAAATAGACCGGGTGTTGTACTTTTTGTATGTGTCCCTCTTCTTCTCGGTCAACTGTCAAAATAGTACTCACAACCTGAGTTGTGGCCGATATGTAAAGTTGAAGTTTTTCTCCTGGCTCCGGAGGCACCAATACTGGAATATTGCTAAGGTGAACCTTCAACTCGTCCAATGTTGATTGCGCCCCTTTGGTCCAAATGAAGTCATCCTGCTTTTTAAGCAGTCAGAAAAGTGGTAATCCTCTAACACCGAGCCAGGAAATAAAGCGACTCAGGGATGCCATGCATCCGGTCAGCTTCTAAATGTCCCTTTGAGAATTAGGTGACCCCATA
Source organism: Eleusine coracana subsp. coracana (assembly GCA_032690845.1). Classification (NCBI taxonomy): domain Eukaryota; kingdom Viridiplantae; phylum Streptophyta; class Magnoliopsida; order Poales; family Poaceae; genus Eleusine; species Eleusine coracana. The sequence continues at coordinate 52,080,168 of CM064430.1, forward strand.
TCAAGGATCGCCTTGATTTTATCCGGGTTAGCCTCTATACCTGATGTAGCCAAGTAGCTTTCCCGATGGAACCCCAAAAACTTTCCCGATGGAACCCCAAAAACACACTTCTTTGGATTTAGTTTCATCGAATAATGCCTCAAATTGTCAAAGGTTTCTGCCAGGTCAAAAAAAAGTTCTTTGACGTTCCGAGTCTTGACAACGATCTCATCAACATACGCTTCTGCGTTCTGACCGATCTGAGTAGCAAGACAGCGTTGAATACCTCGTTGGTAAGTCGCGCCAATGTTCTTCAGACTGAAAGGCATTATGATATAACAATAGGCGCCAAAGGGTGTTATAAAAGAAGTTTTAATCTGATCTTCAACCTTCAGTGGGATCTGGTGATAGCCTGAATAGGCATCCAGAAAGCCTAAAAGCTCACAGCCGGTTGTTGAGTCTACAATCTGATCAATACGAGGAAGAGCAAAGGGGTCTTTAGGACAGACCTTGTTGAGATCGGTATAATCGACACACATTCTCCACCCTTTATTCTTCTTGGGTACAAGGACTGGATTTGCTAACCAGTCGGGATGATACACCTCCTTTATAAACTTAGCATCTAATAATCTAACTATCTCCTTCTTCATGGCGTCCTTGCGGTCTTGTGCGAATCTTCTAAGCCTCTGCCGAACGGGGGTAGCCCCGGGAGGTACCCTTAACTCATGCTCAATCATTTCCCTAGGAACTCCCGGCATGTCAGATGGTTTCCATGCAAAGATGTCTCTATTTTCCTGGAGGAAAAGAGTGAGTGCGAGTTCCTATTTCTCATCGAGGATAGCCTCAGCATAAGTTACCTTAGCGAGGTCATCTGGATCGAGCATGATCTCCTTTGTTTGGATGTCATCGGTCTAAATCTTGTCTTTGGTAGGCTTCTTTGCTGGAACCGCCGCTTCCGTTTGCTCCTCCATGCCGACTGCCTTCTGGATCTCCTTCTGGTCGAACAGCATCAACTATTTATTGGCCATCTCACAACTCTATACATCGCAATCGAAAGAGTTCCAAAGATCAGAGTGGAGGGAGATTATTCTATTTGGACCTGGCATCTTGAGGGTGAGATATGGGTAGTGCGGAACGACCATAAATTTAGCCATCGCTGGTCGACCGATGATAGCATGATACGCCGAGTCAAAATCGGCCACCTGGAAGAGAATGCGCTCAGTTCTGAAGTTCTCACGAGTACCGAAGGTGACCGACAAACTGATCTGTCCAATAGGAACTGAAGTCTTGCCAGGCACAATCCCATGGAAAGGTGAAGAACTCGACTGAAGGTCGTTGACAGACAGACTGAGCTTTTGAAGAGTCTTGGTGAAGATTAAGTCCAAACTGCTTCCTCCATCAATGAGTACTTTGTTGAACTTCACCTCCTTCATTGTGGCAGCAAGCACCAGCGGGTATCGACCCGGCTTTGGTAGATGTTTGGGGTGGTCCGACCGATCAAAAGTGACTGGCATTTCAGATCACCTCATAAATTGAGGCGGAGCTGGTTCCACCGAGTTGATCTCCTGAAGTTCCAGCTTTTGCTTGCGCTTGGACACATAGGCATCCGGGCCTCCGAAGATGAAGTTGACTTCTTTGAAGAGCTCTTGGAGCTCTCCTGAGTCGTCCTTGTCACCATCGTCCTTGGTCTTGTCTTTGCTGTTGCATCTCGGGGGATCTTTGGCCACCTTGAGCGTAGCTGTTGCAAAACCCTTCAGCAGATAGCAGTCCTTCGCTTTGTGGTTTCCCTTTGGGAGCCAAAGGCATGGGCCACTCAGCAGTTTGTCCGTGGACAGTTGGTTCGTCCAAGGATTCTTCTGAAATCGGTCCACCGTGTGAACCATGTTATCAGACTTCCTCTTCTTGTCCTTCTTGGAGGATTCAGGCTTGTCCGACCGCTTCTCCTTGCATTTTCCCCGGATATCATCTAATGTCGATTCCCCAGACGCGAACTTGTCAGCGATCTCGAAGCACTCCTGAGCGGTCAGCTTGAGGTCATCATTCCTCCGACTGATCTCCCGAACCAAATCATCACTACGAATTCCTCCTTGGAAGGCAGCAATAATTTGTTGATCCGAAACATTGAGGATCTCAGTCTTCTGGGCACAGAATCGCTTGATATAGTCGCAAAGAGGTTCATCGGTCTTTTGTTTGATCCAAGTGAGGTCAAAGTGGTTGCCTGGTTGGTTGCAGGTAGCTTAGAAGCTCTCTATGAGATTCTTGTTGAGGTCTCCCCAAGACGTGATTGACTCCTCCAAAAGAGATGTGAGTCATATCCGAACAGCTGGATCTAGACAGACCAGAAGGTAATTAGCCATTACATAGGAATCACCTCCAACCGATCGAATCGCTATGCTATAGAGCTGCAACCACTCTCGGGGGTTGGTCTGACCATCGTATTTTTCAATGGGGACCGATTTGAATCCTTTTGGCCATCGAGCTATGCGAAGCTTAGGGATGTAAGCTTTGATGCCATCGATCTCGTCGTCGGTTGGTGTCGGCGACCGCCTGTGCCAGTCTGGGGATGAAATTGGGCAGCAGCTGTGTCATGGACCAACATCATCATCGTGACGGCGTTGACGATTGTCATCATTATTGTTATCGCGCTGGTCCCGATCATCATGTCAACGACGGTCGTCGCAGTTATCTCTTGGAGGAGGATTTTGACGGTCCTCTCGTCGGTCGTCCCTTTGGTCATCGCGCCGGTCATCCTGTTGATCGTTCCGTCGGTCGTCTGTCCTCCGGTTGCGGCGTTCTTCCTTATAGCGTCAGTTATCCTGAGCACGTTCTTCATAATGAGAGTTGATGGTGTCTCATCCATCTTGGACACCGAGAGAATTTCTCAGATCTTCACTCCTATGCCGACCTCGTGAAGATGCGTGGCTAGAACTTGTGACTGACTGAGATTTTGTAACATCTTGAGCCACTGCAGCCTTCAGCATAGCCACCGCCTTCTGCATCGTAGGAGTCTGATAATGCGCATCAACAATTAGAGTGTCGAGCAAAGTCTTGGCCTCGGTGATGTTGTTCTGAGGGGTGTGATAGACCTTGACACCATCCACTTCAAGATCGGGGCCGAGATCCAGTTGGCGTGCATTGTATGAACCGCGCGACCCTCTTGGTCGTCGGCGGTGACCGACCAATAAGTCATCAACTGGAGGGTTTTCTGCCTGTTGACCTCCCTCGGCTAGTTGCTTTGGGTGGCCATCGACGGGGTTACCTCCTTGTTCACCATCTTGGTCACTATCTTGGTCTCTATCCGCAGGATCTACTATATCCACCGTATTGGCAGTATGGGGATATGGGTAAGACGATCCGACCGAGTCCTCATCAAAGGACCGATCCGACTCTGAGTCATTCCCGAAGGAAGGGTCTGATTCCTCGAATCCGAGTAGGACCAGTGTGGGGATCATGTCAGATGAACTCGATGATCGCGCCATGGAGAAGGCTGCGGCAGAGTCAGATCTATGGTTTTCCAGACCTAGGGCTCCATTGTCGCCGACCATGAAGTTGAGCGATCCAAAGGAGATCTTGAAGTCCGGTGAATACTGGATGATGGGAATTTCGGCCATCGTAGTCGACGGAGAATCCCGGTGAGCCTTGTCCCCTTCCTTGCGCGCCAACTGTCGAAACTTGAGATCAACAGTAAATATATAGGGCTACGTCGAGACTAAGAACTACGATGGTTATACAAGACACCGAATTATACAGGTTCGGGCCCTCTCAATGAGAGTAAAAACTCTACGTCCTATGTTCTGTGTATTGTATTGATGTTGTGAAACTTGTGTCGCCTGTCCCTCGATGGGGGGTACCCTACCGCCTTATATATCCGGTTGATAGGGGGGTACATGAAGAGTCCTAGTCGTAACTCTTATGGATTTACATAGAAAGTCTATCTCTAAATGCCTTGTGCTCCAAGCCGAGTCGGTCGGCTTCCTTGTTGATGAAGTACTCGGTCGGCTACCAACTTAGTCTTGTATGAGGATACCTGAAAAGCAAGTATCCCACACCTGATATTAAAGAGATCAAGGAGTTGATATTAAAAGAAGCCCATGATTCAGCTTACTCCATTCATCTCGGAAGTACCAAGATGTATCATGACCTCAAGAGTTGATACTGGTGGTACGGAATGAAGAGAGCTGTAGGTGAACATGTTGCACTCTGTGACACTTGTCAACGAGTCAAGGCAGAATGTCAAAGACCAGAAGGACTCTTGCAACCCTTGAAGATACCAGAGTGGAAATGGGAAGAAATTTGCATGGATTTTATTTTAGGATTACCCAGGACACAAGCTGGATATGATTCTATGTGGGTTATTGTGGATCGCTTGACCAAGGTTGCTCATTTCATCCGTGTCAAGACCACATACAGCGGACCCAAGCTTGTAGAGTTATATATTTCCAGGATAGTATGCTTGCATGGAGTACCAAAGAAGATAGTGTCTGATAGAGGAACTCAATTCACCTCAAAGTTTTGGGAAAAGTTACATGACTGCATGGATACAAGGTTGAATTTTAATTCAGCCTATCATTCCCAGACGGATGGACAGATAGAAAGGGTGAACCAAATTCTTGAGGATATGTTGAGAGCTTGCACTCAAGGAATAGCAAGAGTTGGGAAAAATGTCTGCCATATGCAACCTGTGGGTAAAGTTGTGCAACCTCTACAGAGTGTAAAACTATTATAACAACCGTGCTCACGGTCATGAGATGATGGATGCTTGGGTGGATCTAGTGGGTAACCAGATTTGGGTGGTAGCTACAGGTGGGTAACCTGTTGTGTTCTGATATGGGTGGGTAACTCATAGACTCACTATCGGTGGGTAACCGATAGTGTTGGACAGGTGGTTAACCTTTTGGGATACTTTCACCTAGTAAATAGGATGCTTTGAGTCATAGGATGCATAGTGCAATAAACCTGTGTCAAGCCTATTCTTGTTTTAGCCTGCATGTCAATATTTTCCCCCACTTGCTGAGTATGGTATGTACTCATGCATTATAGTTTTCCATGTTTTGTTGTTGCTATATTACTGCTTCTCAGACGACGCTGGCAAGAAGGACTACACTGATGAGGAATACTTCGACTAGGAGTGCGACCCCGGTTGACTGCATGTGGCGTTATGGAGCCTTCCGTTGTTTTCTATTATGCTTTAATGTAATTCATGATATGTAATAATGACTCGAGGTATTAATAATAATGACATTCGTTATTTACTGTTACTTCACTTTTGTCCTGTATGCATGAAAACTTGTTCCTGGGCACGTATACAAATGCATTCTATTTTAGCCTTAAAACCTGGTGTGACATAACTGCACCCCGTCCACAGCAGAGCCAAGGAGGATATTGCCTGCCGCAACAACAGAACACCAGGGTAGCACCTAACCCTTGCTACAACTATGGACGTACTGGACACTTCTCTAGGGAGTGTCGTTACCCCAAGAGGAACCCCGGTCCTAACTCTTAGAACAACAGCAACAACCGCGGCCAAGACTGGACTGGCCATGTGAACAACACCACCATGGAGAAAATCTCTACGAACCGACCGGTCGCAGCTGGTACGTGTCCCTACTCGAGGCTACAACCTACTAGTTTACTTGGTTTTTAGCAACATACTCAGAACATTTCCCCTCCTTTAATCTCGGGACGAGATTTCTTTAAGGGGGGAGGCTGTGACATCCCTGGTGTCAGGGATCCCCAAGAACCCACCCTTAGAACCTTCATCACCAGCATAAGAACAGGGAATGAAAATTTGAACTAAATGGGGTCAAGTTTGAATTTAATTCAATCAATTTGAATCTCATTTGTACTACATGTCCTAAATTTTCCACAGAACATAATGGTATGAAAAATATATGTTGTTGGTTATGATCAAGTATAATTTTGAGGAATTTTGAGGATTTCTTAGAATTTCATTCACATATCTGATGCCCCAAATAAATGATCAAAACATCAAGAACTATCCCTCTTTACAAAATTCCTATTCAAATTTTATCGAGGACTAATGGTAGTTAATATTTTTATAAATTCCAGCACACCATATGGATCTCGCCATATTTTTGGTTTGGTTCCATCTGCCACCAAATAATTCCCATAAAAAGATTAAGCAACCTCAGTTTATAAGAATTTGAAATAAACAAAAAAGAAAAAGCCTTGCGGGCCCCAGCTGTCGGTGACCTGAAAGAAGCACACCGGCTGCCGCCTATCTTTCTCGACTGGGCAGCGCCCGCGTCCATGGACATCCCTTTTGCCCCCCCCCCAACCCCCCTCTTGCCCAAACGCGCCCATTCCCTCTTCTCCCTCGGTTCTCTCTTGCTCACACCCGTAACCCACCCGCCATGGCAGCTCATGGCTGAGCTCTGTTGCGCCGCCTAGCTGCTGCCTCCCCGTCCCAGCCGTCAACCCTCGGAGCATCACCTCACCATCTGCAAGCCTCTAGTGAAGCCGCTCTTCTTCCCCGACATCGAGCCATCAGGAATCGGGCCTTCTTCCCCAACCCCGGTGTTGGCAGTCCCCAAGTGCCCCTTTTATATGTGAATATTACCCCAATTAGAGCATAATTGATACTAATTTAGGCCATTTACCTATGATATTGTCTATATATTTGTACATGCGTTGTTTTGGAGCTTTATTGCAGAAACAGGTAAAATTGGTGATTAAAGTGATCGTGGCGAGGATAGGAGTCCAGAACCGATGAAAAGCACTGAAGAAGCCTATTGCGCCAATCGGCACAGTCCATGAGCCGATCTGCGCAAGGGTGTTTTGGCCCACAGAAGCGACCGAGGCCCATTCCACATGTTTATGGAAGTTTATCTACGCAAGACACTTGAAGATATTTGCCTAGAAAATTTATGGAACTTCAAGATCTCAAGGTGCAGTACAAGACTTTATTTCGAACGAAAAGGCCCACATGGCAGATGTGGAAGACAGAGGAACCGACTCGGAGAAGAAACCAGAGAAGACACGGCTTGTGCCGATCAGCGCAACCGCCTTATTTGCTAGAAACTGAGTCCTTTACTAGTAGAACCCCTAAAAATACTTGTAAACCCTTGGCTGCAACAGAGGGGACAGAGGCGATAGAGGGACAACAGATCTGTGAGTTAGAGCCACCGGGGCTTACCCTGTTAGAATAGATCTCTAGTTGAGTTTCAAGAACCATTGGTGTTAAGAGTTTATCTGCCAAGGTAGGCCATCTGTTGGTCATAGTTACGGACTCACTTATATACCGCAATAGGACGGTGCACAGTTGTAGCTTTTTTCCCTCAGAGTATTCCAAGGTTATCGAATCCACAAGGAATCAGCAGAACTATTACTATTAAAGGGTTACTAACAGATTGCAATGGTTGGTTTGGTGTGAATGGTGATGGTGAGAAAGTGGTGGATGAATGTTATTGAAGATGTAACAGGATAATGAAGGATTCTCTCCTTAGGATTTGCTCACTAGCATGCAACCTTATTCTTATCAACTCAAGTGATGAGTCTAATATTCTACAAGACATGGTTGTTTTGTTCACCCCGGCTGTCACTACAGAGGCTATTAGCTCCCCACTGGTTTCTTGCACTATGCGATGGGCAGAAGTGTATTGGCCTATACACTAATGAAATAGATGCACAATTAAGTTCATTACATAGATTAAATTCATCGAGAGAGTATCGATAAGTATGAGAGTTACATGACCAGATCCCCGTACCAGAGAAGAGAATATGAGACTACTCACTCATCCTTCCGCTAGACATAGCGAAGGGGTGAGAAATAGCGCAGGAACACGCACGAGCTGGTAGGTGCAAGCGTCGTGCTGATCGGCACGACCTCCCTTCTGGTGGTTCTCGTCGGTGTTGACCGATCGTCACCGCCAATATCCTAGAACCCTAGTTCTAACAACTCGATATCGCAATTGACGTATCTCTGGTTCTGCCCTTGGCTCTTGATAGTTATCTTCCATTTATACTCGACGGGATTAGGTCAACTTCCACCGACTCTGACTCATATTGGGTTGGGCCTTCGTCTTTGTCGGACTTGGGCTTGTCTTCGTCATCTTTTCCTCCTATGTCGATCGGCGTGGCATTGGAGCCGATCGACACGACCCCGAATCTGGCCCAACTTCGTTGCTCTTTGGTTCCTTATCCCTAATTGCCCTGTTTTACACCTGTTTTCTACAACTACATCCAAAACAGAACAACTACAAATATATGCAAATATGAGGTTATAAACCACCAAATAATGACGTAAAATGTCCCTTTTTGGTAGATAAAATATGTAGCTAGAAACCACCAACAGTTCCCCCACACTCAAATTATTGCTAGTCCTCGAGCAATACAAAATCAAATATGTAGCAAGAATCTTCACATTATCTCTCATGCAATCAATCTCAATCATCATTTTTACTTGTTATTCCACCACAAAGATTTTTCTCTCATCTTCTTTTTAACCAATCAGCATTTCGTACTTGAACTTAATCAAATTACCATAAAACCTTTTCAAAAACAATTTTAGTTTTCTTCAACTCATCTTTAGCATCAAACATCAAGAATTTAGTCTTCTCTAAATCTCTCAAGTGTATTTCCTTCCCTTTCCTATCTAATCAAGGATTATATGTGGATCTTGCAGGGCTATATAACTAAATTAAACCATAAGATTAACCATGTCAACAATATGCTCAATAATGCCCGCTAAGAAAGAATTTTCTTGGAAAAGAACTTTAATGGAGAAGAGGAATATAGAAGATCTAAAAAGAAAAAAAATCAATGAGAACTATGGCAAAGAATTGGAAATAATCAGAAAGCTGCTTCTTTGATGACCTTACTGCTTCCCAGGGAATATATTTTTTTCCTTTTGTCCTTATAAATATATATTATTTTTCTTTCTTGCAACAACGCCGATCAGTGTAGGCATCACGCCGATCGGCGTGGTCTATATTTTTTTCTTCTTTTTCTTTCTTTCACTCCTTTTTATTCCTGATTGATCAACAATTTCTATCTTGTATCAGTAGCGAAAGTTTTCTGAATTCCCCTTTATTGAGAATATAGGTTGTATCAAGGAGGAGGGAGAAACAAAGATGTATGGTTTTCATGATAGCAATGAATTTAAATGGATGAGAATGGCTAGAAATACAGAGATAAACAAATAGATCATCCTTTCCTAACTTGGTCGAAATCATGAGCAAAAAGTTGACCAAGTTACTTACAATCCAACTAGTTCAAATATGTAGCTTGTTCTCATTCACTCGGCTATGTAGGCATATTTAGAGCTTGCTTTCGCTTTAGCTTATGATGAGTTAAAAATATTTTTTCACAAATACAAAGCTCAAAAGTTAAGTGGTAACAAACTAATTCAAGTAATCAACCAATCAATCATCAAAAAGACAAGATAAATAGTATGGGGCACTTTCAATTTGACAATTGATACTAACTTTATTAAAGACAATGCAACATTCAAACTACATAAAAGACCTTGAAGCAACTCTCAATTAACTCATGACTCTCTTAAGCACACACAAACTAAAAATAAACACTCATATGAAAAATAAACAAGAAACTAGACTCAAAAACACTTAAAGACTTTAAAAACTATGACTAATGGCAAAGCCCTTCCCCCACACTCAAAATTTGCAATGTCCTCATTGTAAGAGAAGAAACTCAACACACTAATCATTCAGACCATGCCTGTTCAAGACTTGGAAAATTTGTCTTATATTCCTTATGAGAAAAGTGTAGTCCGCTTCATTCATCTCGATTGCATCCTGGATTCTCCGATCCACATCCCTTTGATGCCTGTAGGCACGATCCCTGTCTAGATACAAGCGCTCAATATTCCTTCGGCAGACAGGACGGCAAATAGGTGGTTGCAAATTATGATTTTCAACATTGTAGGGAGAGACATTGTTCAAACTCCTCTGAGCCGATCAGCGTAGTAGCTGAGCCGATTGGTGTGGTGGTGTTCTTTCATCACTGTGACTACCTCCACTTCTCCCTGCATTACCATTAACTCTTGTTGAAGTTCCTGCTGCCCTGTCATTGTTACATTGTGCATGTGTTCCCTAATTCTCAATCTTAGGACTATCAAAGCTTCTTCGTATATCAGAATCATCACCCAAATATCCAGACATACTAGGGTCACCACTTTCCAATGTTTCCAAACAATATAATGAATCATAGTCACTATCCCATTCAGAATACTTTCGAATTGGCTTACCCAATAGTCTAGCGGATCTTTGAACCTCTGGTGTAGTCTTACACTTCTTTGCAGTAGGCTCTTCGTTGTCACTCGGTAGGATTGTTAGATCAATATATTAAGCCACCTTTAGATCGCGCCGATCAACTTCTATGTTGCGCCTATCCGCTCTGATGTCGCGCCGATCGGCTCCAATGTTGCGCCGATCGGCACAGCCGGTAGCTTCCTCCATATACTCAGGCAACTGTTCTAGATTACGCTCACGCATCGCCTTGTTCTGCTGCCTTCATAAAATCTCATCGTTAATCTCCTTAGGCATCTTCCCTCTAGGAACTACGTGATAGCCATCATCATATAAAACATCTCTAGGTATGAAGGTGGGGTCTTCCGCCAATTGGAGTTCAATCCTATGTTGTAGATCTTTAGCACAAAAGAAACACTTGCAGCCTTCGATGCAACTATTTTTATGAATCTTGTTTTCTTGAAAACCCTCCCAATCTGTAAGAATCCTGGGAGAGACTCCATCCTTTATAGCCTGAAGATTCTTTTCCGCATCCAGCTGGTTCATGGCTTCTTCGCCTTCCTCTTGCAGCTTGAGTTCATACTTGGCGGCAATATCATGTTCACTGTAAAGCCGACACTTATGGATTGTGAGAGCGCTCTCTTCATCTAGTTCCTCCTTCTCTTGCTCAGTCAATGAATTTTTGAAAGATAGGAAATCTTCATATGACAAGGGCTTAGCAAGATCAAGAAGGCCTTCCATGGTGTACCTTTGAGAAATAGCCTCACTTTAAATAGGTGCTATAGATTTTCCCTTGCGCACCAATACTCTCTTCATCATCTGCTGAAGTTCGTTGTCCATCTTCACCTTTTCCGTGTTCCACACGTCATCTTCACTTTTCCTCATGAATCTCTTTCTAAGATCTGACCAGATGACAGGATCATCTCGTGTTGGTGTCAATACCTCATCTACTTTGTCCCAGGTTCAAATGGTAGAGATCTGTGGAAATCCATCGCCGAGCCGATCGGCTCCAGAGTCGCGCCGATCGGCGCCACCTTGGTTGCTTCCCGATGTGCCGCCTTCCATTACTTTTGCCCATAGGGTTTATTCTGGTGACTACTTGATGCGAGATAATCCGTGGTATTGCCGCCCTCTCATATTTATATCCCTTGACTTTCAATTGGACTAGGACTTTGTCTCTTATTTTGGGAATTCAACGAGTCTTAACAAGGCAAGGTCCAAAACTGACTCAAAAACCAAAAAAGACTTTGCCACGCCGATCGGTGCAGGACTGCGCCGATCGGCGCGGTACACTAATTCACCCGATCAAAAACAGAAAAATTACAAAAATAAAAAACAAATACAGAGCTTTTGTTTTACGTCGTTAAGCTCGACCACACAAGGCACTAAGCAGTGAAGTACACGTCAAAAGATTTTAATTCAAATGTGTTGGTTTCTAGATATACCTTTAGACGTTGCCCATTCATCATGTACTTGTTTCTTTTGCCATCCATTATGATTACAGCTCCCGAAGGTAATACCGTGTTCACAAGATAAGGCCCTTCCCATTTACTTCACAGTTTGCCTTTACCAAATAATCTGAATCGCGAATTAAATAGGAGTACCCACTCTCCTTCCTTGAATTCCTTCTTCAAAAGCTTCTTGTCATACCACTTTTTTGTCCTTTCTTTGTATATTGCTGCATTTTCATATGCACGCAATCGCATTTCTTCTAATTCACTTATTTGCATCTTCCTTTTCACGCTGGCGGCATCAAGATCTAAACTCATTTCTTTTATTGCCCAATAAGCCTTATGTTCCAATTCCACCAGTAGGTGACATGATTTTCCTAGACAAATTGATATGGTGTCATGCCAATTGGTGTCTTGAATGCTGTCCTATATGCCCATAATGCTCCATTAAGCTTCGTGGTTCAATCTTTTCCTTCTTTTGTAACAATCTTCTACATGATCTCTTTTAATTGCTTATTTGATGTTTCTGCTTGTCCATTTGTCTGGGGATGATAGGTTGTCCCAATTCTACGCCCAACCACAGATTTAGCCAAAAACCTAGTAAAGTCTCCTCCTGTAAAATGGGATCCTCCATATGTAATTATTATCCTTGGTACTCCATACCTAGGGAATACCTGCTCTTATAGTATATTCCTTGATTCTCTTATGGTATTGGCCTTGCATGCCATTGCTTCAATCCACTTGGAGACATAATCTATCGAGAGATATTTTTGATAGTAGATTCAAGTATGCGTCTGAGTATGAAAGATCGATGGACATAGGACACAGGGTTTATACAGGTTTAGGCCTCCTGAAGGATAATAACCCAACGTCTTGTTCGGTGTTTCTGTATTGCTAGGGTTCACACTAGAATTAGGGTTCCGAAATGAGTCTCTGCCTTGCCAGTCCCCGCCCCCCCCCCCCCCCCCCCCCCGCCCTCCTTATATATCTGAAGGGCAGAGGTTTACATGGTAATCTTTTAGTCGGTTACAACAGATCCTATCTATCCAACATATCTGCTAACCTAACTTGTTGTATACTTGAACAAAAATCTAAGTAATATCTCTTGGGCCAAATATATCATAACTAACTCCCCGGCCCACTCGGCCAAATAACCGAGTGGTTAGGTATCCCGGGTACATATGTCCCACATAATCAACGTCAACCAATATATACTCGCAACTATGAGAATTCACAAACGGTCCCATAAAGTCCATACCCCAAACATCAAAGATATCAACTTGAAGATTATACTTAAGAGGCATTGCATTCCTACTGTTAACATTTCGTATTCGTTGGCATTGAGCACATGTTGCATAGTAGGCCAATAGAAACCACTTGCCCATACTTTTGCCTGTGTTCTGAAATAGCCATAATGTCCCCCATAATCCGAAGAGTGACATTTTGCCAAAATGCTTGCTCTTTCTTCTCTAGGTACACATCTTCGCACTGCTCCGTCCTGGCAATACCTATACAAGTATGGGTCAGCCCATATAAATTTTCTCATTTCACTTGTAACTCTTCTCTTTGTGTTGTTCATCATATCAGTTTGTCCCTTGAAGCCCTTGATAATATCCATCATTCAACTCTCTCTATGATCAAATGTGGCAAACAACTGCTCTTGTTGCATTTCATCTTTTATCGGCTCAGTTGATGATGACTCAAGATGGGACAAATGATCTGCTATAGAATTTTCTACCACTTTCTTAGCTCTTATCTCCAAATCAAATTCTTGCAGCATCAATACCCATCGCATTAATCGAGGCCTAGACTCTTTCTTTGAAACCAAGTATCTTATAGCAGCATGATCTATATATAGAATCACCTTAGAATTTAAAATGTAGGATCTAAACTTCTCAAAAGAAAATATAACAGCTAACATCTCTTTCTTAGTGGTTGTGTAATTGATCTGCGCCTCATTCAAAGTTTTGCTAGCGTAATAAATAGCATGCACTTTGCCTCCCTTTCGTTGTCCAAGAACAGCTCCAACTGCATAGTCACTTGCATCACACATAATTTCAAAAGGTAAACTCCAATCAGGTGGCTGTATAATGGGTGCAGAGCATAGATCTTCCTTTAATCATTTGAAGGCAAAGAGTCATTCATCGTCCATGACAAATTCTGTACCTTGCTTCAACATTTCTGTAAAGGGCTTAGCAATCTTTGAATAATCCTTAACAAATCTGCGATAGAAGTTGGCATGTCCAAGAAAACTCCTCAATGCTGTAAGATCAGTAGGGGGAGGTAATTTCTCAACTATAGAACCTTTGCTTTATCAACCTCTATCCCTCTATTAGATATGACATGACCAAGTATTATCCCTTCTATTACCATAAAATGGCATTTCTCCCAATTAAGAACTAAGTTGCATTTAACACACCTTTTCAAAACCTTCTCCAAATTCTCCAAGCAACTATCAAAATCAGTACCATGTACGGAGAAGTTGTCCATGAATACCTCCGTAATATCTTCTATGAATTCAGCGAATATTGCATTCATGCATCTTTGAAATGTGGTGGGCACATTGCAAAGACCAAATGGCATCCTTCTATATGCATATGTTCCGAAAGGACAAGTAAAAGTAGTTTTCTGCTGATCCTCTGGTCTTATCGGGTATTTGAAAGAAACCACTAAATCCATCCAAATAACAAAAGTATGAATTTTTTTCTAACCTTTCAAGCATCTCAACAATGAACAGAAGAGGATAATGATCTTTCTTCGTCACCTTGTTCAAACTTCTGTAATCTATGCACATTCTCCATCCAGTTACAGTCCTTTGAGGGATCAACTCATTGTTCTCATTAGGCACTACTGTCAACTTTCCTTTCTTGGGCACACAATGTACTAGACTAACCCATTCACTATCAGCAACAGGGTAGATCATACCTGCATTAAGCAGCTTCAGAATCTCCTTTTTAACCACTGGCTTCATTGATTCCTTCAACCTTCGCATCCCTTCAACCACTGGTTTGGAATTTGCTTCTAATTTAATCTTGTGGGTGCAGAATACGGGGCTGATTCCCTTGATATCATCCAATGTGTAACCAATAGCCTTCTTATACCTTTTGAGCACAGTAAGCAGCTTCTCTATTTCTTCCTTCGTTAGGGCGTTGTTCACGATAACCAGATATGTTTTATTCTTCCCTAGATATTCATAGCGTAGCTCCTTCGGAAGTTCCTTCTATTCCACTTCTGGTGCTTCATCTAGATCCAATTCCCCGAGAGGCTCAAAATCAAAATTTTCCTGATTGAGCCGTTCAGCGCGATGCTCCTGGTTGAGCCGATTGGCGCAAGGTTCGCACCGATCGGCGCCGACAGTATGCTCATTAGTTCCGCACAAGATGTGGTCCAGTTGGTCTCCCATATCCATCCCTTTCTTCTCATCTTCCTCTAGGTAAAATTCCTAATGGCAAGAAGGGTCTTGATGAGACGGATCGTTAAATTGAAATTGCACTTCTTCACCTCCCAGGTGTAGCGTGATTTGACCTTTCCGAGCATCCAGAACAGCTTGTACTAATCTTAAGAACGGCCTCCCCAGAATGATATCTTCAACCCCAATTTCTTCGTTACTTAGAATGAAGAAATCTACTGGTATTGTTTTCAAGCTGATCTCAACTTCAACATTTTTTATCACCCCTGTGGTTTGGTCTTCCTTCTATCTGCCATGATGAGCTCAAGTTCAGTCCCTATCAGCTGCTATTGAGTTCCATAAGGCATGTTCATAAATGCATCGTAAGTCATCAAGCTGACACGGGAACCAAAGTCACACAAAGCTTTCAGAAATTTCTTCCCTGATATCTCGCATTGTATGTATGGTTCTTCTTCTTCTTCATCAGTGACACCTACAGCATACACACCGCACAATCCTTCGTAGGGGGATGGCTCAATGCAACTGTCTAGTAATCTCTTTGCTTGTTTCACCTCTGTTCCATCAATAATCTTTTGATCGAAAATTTCTGACTTAAGGCGATTACTCGGGAAATTGTATTCAATTCTGGCTTCAGAAGCATCATGCGGGCTGAAGGATCTTCTCATATTGATGAACTCTTGCGAAAAATCAATAGGAATCCAGTCCATTGGTTCAAATTCATCGAGTGGTTTAGCATTCACCAATGTCCTATCCCCGTTTGGTTTAGCAAAGTTTCCTTCAAATTCCTTCAGGTGGCTATCCAGAATCGCAACTTCTATCTTGGTATATTCCTTGCAACTTGACGGAGTCGATAGGGCGATCTGTTCTCCTGTTGTCGCAACTGCGGCGATCGGCTCAGAGTCTGCGCCGATCGGTGCGCACGTAAGATCCATAGAGGCTGGTCTGACGGGCTCTGTTTCTTCGAATTTATGCTCTGGAGTAATCATTGCTCTACTCTCAGACATAAAGATCTGTTCAACCAACGACTCTTTCTTTTCCATAACTTCTGGGCATTGCCGGCTTGGTTCTAGGTATTCTTCCCAATGTTTGTGCAATGCTTCATTCTCGACAATTTTGTTTAACAATTCGATCCCTGCCTTGGCTGTCAATCTCAGAAAACTCCCTCCAGCCGATCCATCCAAATGCATCCTCGATGCCTTGTTTATGGCCATGTAGAAGGTTTGAGCACACATATTCTCATCAATGCCAAGGTCAGGTCCTTGTTTCAACAATGTTTGGAAACGCGTCCAGCCTTCCACGAGAGATTCTTCATCTTCTTGTAAGAAGTTCACCACTTCTCTTCTCAACTTCTGCACCTTTGGCAAAGGAAAATAGTGGAGACAGAAATTTCCAACTAATTCACTCCACTTACCTTTCGCTTTTCTAGATGCTGCCTTGTGCCACTCTTTGGCTTTTTCTCCCAAAGAGAATGGGAAAAGCAGCCATCCATAAAGATCCTGAGGCACTCCTTCATGATGGAATGTTTGGCAAAGTGCCTCCAAGTCTTGTAAGTTAGTATACGGGTTCTCCTCTTTTGCTCCAAAGAACTTATTTGCTTCTGCCATGCTAATGATAATGGGGTTCAACACATACGAGGGGGTCATGGCCTTCTCGTGTGAGGATTGAGGCACTAGCACGTCTGGAGAAAGCAAAGAAAGCTCCCTGAGCGTCGGAGAAGGTCCTGTCATACTCATCCTGAAATTTCACACAAAGCACAAACACAAAAACAACTAGAAAAGAAAAAATTAGACATTAGTAAAATATTAATAGTAAAAGAACTGACTTGTTCCCCGGCAACGGCGCCAGAAAATGAGCTTGTTGGTCGTAGTTATGCACCCACTTATATACTGCAAGAGGACGGTGTACAGTTGTAGCTCTTTTTCCCTCAGAGTATTCCAAGGTTATTGAATCCACAAGGAACGAGCGGAACAATTAGTATTAAAGGGTTACTAATAGATTGCAATGGTTGGTTTGGTGTGAATGGTGACGGTGAGAAAGTGGTGGATGAATGTTATTGAAGATGTAACAGGATAATGAAGGATTCTCTCCTTAGGATTGGTTCACTAGCATGCAACCTTATTCTTATCAACTCAAGTGATGACTCTAATATTCTACAAGACATGGTGGTTTCGTTCACCCCGGCTGTCACTACAGAGGCTATTAGCTCCCCACTAGTTTCTTGCACTATGCAATGGGCAGAAGTGTATTAGCCTATACACTAATGAAATAGATGCGTAATTAAGTTCATCATATAGATTAAATTCATCGAGAGAGTATCAATAAGTATGAGAGTTACATGACTAGATCCCCGCACCAGAGAAGAGAATATAAGACTACTCACTCATCTTTCCGCTAGACATAGCGAAGGGGTGAGAAATAGCCGCAGGAACGCGCATGAACCGATCGACGCGACCTCCCTTCTGGTGGTTCTCGTCGGTGTTGACTGACCGTCACTGCCAATATCCTGGAACCCTAGTTCTAAGAACTCGATATCGCAATTGCCGTCTCTCTTATTCTGCCCTTGGCTCTTGATAGTTATCTTCCTTTTATACTCGACGGGATTGGGTCAACTTCCACCGACTCTGACTCATATTGGGTTGGGACTTCGTCTTTGTTGGAATTGGGCTTGTCTTCGTCATCTTTTCCTCCTACGCCGATCGGCGCGGCATTAAAGCCGATCGGCACGACCCCGAATCTGGCCCAACTTCATTTCTCTTTGGTTCCTTATCCCTAATTGCCCTGTTTTACACCTATTTTCTGCAATTACATCCAAAATAGAACAACTACAAATATATGCAAATATGGGGTTAATTGTTAGTCTAAACCACCAAATAACAATGTAAAACTAAACCACCAAATAACAATGTAAAACGTCCCTTTTTGGTAGATAAAATGGGTAGCTAGAAACCACCAACACCATCTCGACGGGGATGAATCTTACTCTATGTATCTCAAGGATGATTGAATATGTTGATAATGGTTTTGGTGATTTGTCTATCTTGATTCTATAATCATGCATGTGCTTATTCCACTTGCTTAGTTCTAGGCTAAGTATATAGATATTATCTTGATCGTGGTGATTAGGATAGTATTCGGACATTATATTGATTATGGTTGCTTGATGATGCTAGTAGTGTGGTTTAGCGGTAACAACACTAAGCCTGTGCAGCGCTACTAGATAGTTGAGTAGGGTAAGATACTCGCGCGATTAAGGGTTTCCTCTTGGTAGCGATTAATCGGGAGCTGCTCAGAAAGCAAGGTGGTCTTATTCATTATAGGTTTTCATTGATCCATGTAATTACCCGTTATTATGCTATTACATTAGACTTTCTAGTTATGATCTCAATAGTAGATATCTGGCTACTCACTTAACAGCATAGGCCTACAAGGTATCTGGTGCACTTTGACATAGATTTACTAGTGTGCCGATCGGCTCAACGACCTGCACCGATCGGCACAATGACTGATTTACTGTCTGGCGCACCTTTGCGCTGGCCAGTCTCCCCTCATGCTACCTGAATTCGACAGTAGCTTTGACTAAATCTTTTACTGTTAATTTTTTTTAATTATCCCTATGGTCCCAGTGGATTTGATAAACCTTGGAATACACAATTCAAAGGGAAAAAGTGCTACAATCATATACCGTCCTCTTGCGGTATATAAGTGGGTGCGTAGTTACGATCAACAAGCAGATTTTTAAACATTGTTTGATGTATTAGAGTTTAATCATTGTGCTTTACTCGTCTCTTTAGTACATATATTCTGTTAAGTGAAACTAACAGGTATGGACGGTCCTAAGTCAAACAAACCCTCTAATTACACTGATGATCCAGAAAGACTCTTTCCCAAGAAGAGAACAGCGGAGAAGAAAAGCAAGTTACTTGGAGATTTAGCTAGAGAAGCAGTCAGCGCCATCCCTCGAGTATTATTCACAATAGAAGCCCCAGTTAAAGATCAAGAAGAAGAGGAGATGATAGAGGTACCTATGGTTAATCGTCTCAAGCCTCAGTTGAATAATGTTGTCAAGATAGATTTCCAAGAAGCTCAAGATCAACTTCCGTATCAATTAGAGAGATATGTTGGAATAGTTGCGCAACAACCATTCATAGGTTCGAAAGTACCCAATCATCACTTGCAACACTTCCTTGAAGTTTGCAGTACATTCAAGATAGTGGGATTGACCGGAGACCAAGCACATGTGTGGTTGTTTCCCTTCTCTCTAGTTAGACGCCCCAAGCAATGGTATAATGGATTGGGAAACGCAGTAAAGACGGTGTGGGACACGTTAGTAGCTGAATTCTTGGCCAAATACTTCCCTCCTAGTAAGACTCAAGCTTTGAAGAATAAGATTCTTGGATTTACACAGAATGTTGATGAGAGCATTGGAGAAGCATGGGAGAGATACAATGAATATATGGATGCATGCCCTCAATATGGTCTGACGGTTGGAGAAGTTGTTGAGAAGTTCTAACAGGATTGAATCTTCTATCTCGTCAACACTTGAATACATCAGCTGTAGGTTCATTCATGTCAAAAACTCCCACCCAAGCTAAGGATCTGATCAAGTTGCTAGTTGAAAATCAATCGTGGGATGGTGAGAGAAGTTCAAGGAATTTGCAACCTTCAAAAGGAGTGGCAAAGAGTGTGATTGAGAGGACTCATGAAGACTTGATTATAGATCGCCTCGACGCTATTCAAAGGAGGTTGGACAATAATCTTCGTATTCCTAAGGAAGAGCCGCTTAAGCTAGCGGAATCATGCTCCACTTGTGGTGAGTATGGAGAATTTGGTCATATGCAGAAAGATTGCCCTGAAGAGATGAAGGTGCTAGAATATACGAAGAATAGTGGATGGAAGCCCCAATATCAGCAGCATAGGAGTTCTTTCTCTCCTAGTTCATCCGTGCAAAATTCTATCCCACTTCGTCTCCAATGTCATGAGTTCTTCCAAGCTCAAGAGAAGATCAACAAGGACAATCAAGCTAAATTCAAGGAGATTGATCGTGTCCTTGAGGGATTAATGACAATATGATAGAAAATGGGAGCTCCAATGAGAAGATTTTGAGGCATACCAAGATTATGGAGCAACAGATCGAACAGTTATCGCAAGCCATTCAAGGCAACAAAAGGGTTATTCCTAGCAATACGATGTCTGTAGAGCAGTTGAAGGCAATAGGTACGTGGTCAGAAAAACAAACAGAAGATCTAGAACACTCTGCGGGAGCAAGGAGGCCCCACGCCGATCAGCGCACACCTGGCGCTGATCGGCACGACGGTCTTGACGGTACCGATCGGTTCACTGAAAGCGCCGATCGGCGCGAGGAGGATGTTGACCTCTCTGGTCTGAAAATGGGCGTGGAGACAAAGGAGCATGGCCCTACCATGTTCCTGGATACTCAACTGCTGACGAAGATAGAAAGAGCGTGGCAACACAACTAGCAATTTGCAAGGTTCGTTGATATTATGAAAAAGCTTTACATCAATGTCCCTTTTGTTGATGCTATTCAAGTACCCACCTATGCCAAGGTCATTAAGGACATGATGCAAAATAAGAAGTCTCTAGTTTCTAAGGAGGTTGTGAAAGTTACTAAAGAGCTTACGGCGGCAATCAATGATGTTGCATTGGAGAAGAAACCCGACCCTGGATAACCAAGCATCAAATGCATGATTGGAACAAGGATATTTGATAGGTGCTTGTGCGATCTTGGAGCAAGTGTAAGTGTTATGCCCCGTCATATATTCACAAGTCTCAATTTGCCTGATTGGAGCCTACGGGTATGTGTTTGGAGTTAGCCAATCAATCGGTACGTTTCCCTAATGGAGTTGCTGAGGATGTGCCTGTTCAAATTGGAGATCACATCATCCCTGTTAATTTTATTGTGCTTGATATGGATAAGAGGACAAGGACCCGTTGATCTTAGGCAGACCCTTCTTGAGGACAGCAAAAGCAAGTATTGATGTTGGGAGTGGTGAGATAAGCTTCGATATAAGTGGTACTCCCTACTCTTTCAAGTTTCGCCCAAAGGGAGAAGAGTGCCATGCTATTGATGAAGTGAAGAGATACAAGACATCGTGGCAACGAGGCATCGAGAGTAATTGGAGGGGATGTATGGATAGGTCGTTCGAGCTATATGAACCATGGCGATAAGAGGACCTTGTAGTGCCGCGGCCTCATAGCCCGCACCGCGACACTAAGGATTGATTGTTTGCGGGGAGGTCAAGCTCTTTGACCTCTAAATAGCTAGAGCGCCCTTGGGAGGCAACCCAATGATCGGGGGATTTAGAAGTTGTTTAGTGCTTGCGGGAGGGCAACCCGTTTCATCTAGTTAATTAGTGCTGGCCGGGAGGGCAACCCGGCGTTTTTAATTTGCTTGCTTATAATAAAGACAATCTCTTGAAAAAAAGGAATAGAAAAAGTGTGTACTTAATTCTTGTGTGCTCTTGTGTTGTCTATTTATTTGTGCAAAACTGTGTATATACATACTGTAGACTAACAACGCAGAAATAAAACAAAAAAGACCAAAAACAGGAAGGAACAGTGCTTGCGCCGATCGGCGCACTACTGCACCGATCGGCGCATTATTGCCCAGGTCAGGACAGAAGGCTGACGATGCCCAGAATTGAAGGGCTGCTAAAAATCAACCAGCACATCAATTTTTAGACATGGAGCTATTTTCAAAGTAATTAAAATCTTTTTGAATTAATTGTTATGTGCAAAATGGTTGCTAAATGACGTTGGAAAGGATGAAGAGCAACATCTAGCGAAGAAGCGAGGGTCCAGGAGCAAAAATGGACGTCACGTCGATCGGTGCGGTCACCTGATGGGCCCTGCTATGTATGTCAATACTACAGGAACATTGGGAAAAGTGGAAAATTAGGTGAAGGAGATGAACACGAGGCATCAGGATTAGCGCCGGACCAAAAGACGAGGTGCAAGGGACTTGTGTCGATGGTGCCCTTCTACGCCGATCAGTGCAGGTACCCATGTGGTTCCTGAATGGGCGACAAAGGCGGCAGGCGTGCCGTGCAGAGGAGAAACAGAATTGACCAAAATCTAAAAAAGAGACGGCACGCCGATCGGCACGGGGCCGCGCCGATTGGCACAGTCAACAATCAAGACATCAGGATTCCATGTTGTTCCCCTGCCAACCAACATGATGTACCGAGAAGCCACATAAAGATGGGAATCAAGCACCAGAATGGTCAGAGCATTCAAAATTTGAATTGTGCCGATCGGCACACTACCGCGCTGATCGGCGCACTCTCAAATTTTCAAATTTTTTGGCGGTTCCTTCTCCTAGAAATTTCCCACACTGTAAAATGGAGGCCAGGCACCCCCAGTTCGGCACACCATCCCGGTAATCTCTCCACTTTCCCCACTACCCACCATCTCGCACACGTTCCACATCCCTCGTAGATGGATCGTCTCCGCTCCTCCGTCGGCAAGTTGGGCAAGAGGTTACGCCAGGGAAGCAGTTCTGGCGGCAGCGGCGAGTCGAGTGGTGAATCCTCGGCGAGGGGGAGCTCCAGCGCTCGCGATGACATGTCAGTGGTTGATGCATCCACCGGCTCGGCAGCGGCGACCTACGAGATCCGCGCCCGCCACTCCGTGTCCAGCGCGCCCCTTCCAACAGGGCGTGCTACAAGGATCCAAATGGCGGCAAGCCGTCGGGTTCCGACATCACCACCATCGCCGGCATACGAGCCACGCACGGTGGAGGAGGGCTTCACCCTCCGGAGTGCGGAGGAACAGCAGCACTACCTCGCGGTGAGAGGAAGGTTCGTCCCCAACTTCGACTTGGACTGACCTTCCTCACCACGATCGGCATGTGAGAGGACATAAGGAGGATGCTCAACAACCTCGGCTGGGTGGACTTCCACCTCCTTCCCATGAACTACAACCTCGACGTCATCATCAAGGTTGCCTCTACGATGAGGCTTGGCACCATCGAAGACGGCAACAAGGCCATCAACTTCCGCATCTGCGACATCAGCTACACGGTGACCATGGAGGCGGTGGCTCAAGCCTTCGACTTCAACGCCGACGCTGATGTCATCGACATCTTGTGACGTGGGGAGTTGGACTCCTTTTGGAGACGGCTCTCGTTCATGGAGGAAATGAAGCGCGGCAACATCCGCAACCCAGCCATTCAAGTCTTCAATC
The DNA here is from genome assembly GCA_032690845.1 of Eleusine coracana subsp. coracana. Classification (NCBI taxonomy): domain Eukaryota; kingdom Viridiplantae; phylum Streptophyta; class Magnoliopsida; order Poales; family Poaceae; genus Eleusine; species Eleusine coracana. The sequence goes on from CM064430.1 coordinate 52,103,438, forward strand.
GATGGTTGGCGGTGCGCACAGGTGACAAGGTCGACTCCAGCAACGCCACAGATATGGACTTATGGTGGCTCTACAACGCCATTGTGAGTCCATCTCATTGCAACCCCATATCGGTGATGGTGCAAGCTTGGCTCGACAAGAGGAGCAAGGCAAGTAAGAAGTTCGCCTTCGGGGCCTATCTTCAACGCCTAGCAGCCCTCGTCTGCAATGACGATGGACCGGGAGGGCGCAACGACAAGTGAGAGTGCATGAGGAGATCGGCGAGAATATGACTCGTGGCAATATTGTGATGGGAAGTGTTCGCACCGGCTTCCATGTCGGCGACACCAACGTCAAGCTCCCATGTGCGGAGCTATGAGTTTTCCTCCATCGCAAGCTAGAGGGAGGAAATTGTTTGAGGAAGGTCTCCTGGAGGGGGGCCAATTTCTCAAGGACTGCCATGGGCGGGTTCGACAACCGGTGACATCTACAACAGCCGACGGTGAGTGGGACTCCTTTGGGTCATGCCAGGAGCCTCAGCAGTACCAGCCAGGGAGGAGCGATGCAGCGGGCGGTTCACATCCCTCTGCGCCGGTCGGCACAGGAGACGCGCCAGTCGGCGCTACCTACTTAAGCGCGGGTATCGACTACAGGTACCAAGGGGTGTGTACCTGTGGTGCCTCCTGTGCCTCGTGCTGACTTTTTCATGCCCATGCAGGGGTACCTCGACAGCAACATGCAGTACATCGAGCGTATTGAGGACGCCACATCCCAATGGAGGAACAACCATGAGGCGATGGTGGAGGAGTTCGAGCGACTCAAGGCGCGGTGCTATGGCTTCGATTAGCCACCGTTTCCACCTCTGTTTGACTAGAGTGCCTAGGAGTTAGCACGTGTATCGGTTTCCCGGTTTGTGTTTTCTCTTATTGTTTGCAATCTTTTTCTTTAATTGTTTAGGTGTGTGTGAGCGGGTTGGGAAACCATGTATCGGGTTTGCTTACTTTCATGCAAGTGTGTTAATGGTAATTAGTAGTAGTTTTATTTTCATGCAAGTGTGTGCAAAAATCTTCACCATGTATTCGAGTTTTGATCTTATATAATGGTGGTGGTTATGCTCTTTTAGGAGAATTGAATTATTTATTCTTTCTTGAAAAGTGTTGATGAAGACCAAATAATGTTGAGCATTGAATAAAATTTCAAACTTACACTTAATGATTATTTGGCAAACATGTCTTATATGGAGCAATTCTGAGTACCCATGTACTTTATTTGTATTGTCCAATTTGTGATGATAACTTAGTACCAATCTTTTCATAGATAAACTTTCAAGTTGTGAACTTTGAAATATATTGTTTTCAAGATCCTTACCTACCAATGCCATATTTTGAGCAATTCTCATGAACCTTTGATTTGTAGATAAACATTAAATTGATGGTTGAGTTCGGTTAGGATTTAATTCTTTTTGGTATCAACTTTACTAAGATGGAAATTCTTTGTGTATCTTTTTCTAGCCTTGAATTACTCATGTAAAAGTCCAATTCCGCTGAATATCCTACTATAAACCCAAAATATCTTTTTCGACCTTCTTTGCATTTTTCCAAAAAAATCCGTGTTCTTTTTGGCATCCATTTCTGAGATTTTATTTTTCTGAGCATGAGTTTTTATTAAAAACATCAAAAATATTTGTTAAATCATTTATGGAGCCAGTAGGCCGAGGCCTGGCCCTGGTGGGACCCACCAGGAGTCGGCCGACCTGGACTAGCCGTTGGCTAGGTCCCACTTTGGCCAACGGCTAGTTGGTGCTCCCTTGTTACCGTTTTTTGCCGTTACCACTTCTAGTATAAAACCTGGTGGCCGGGAGAGGAGTGTTTCACTTACTTGCTCATTCTTTCACTCTCCCACTTTGCTCCAGAGCTCTTGCTCACTTTGCTCTCAAATTACTCTCAAATTCCTGCCTCAAGAACACCCAAAAATAGTCTTGTTTCTGTTTTGTTTTGATTTTCTTATTTGCTTTTGCAAGTTGCTCTCATCTTCGTGGCCGTATTCGACTCGGTGTTTTGATTTGCACTAACCAATAACCCATTCCCGAGTCTGTTCCCGTGTTTTGGTTTTAACGTGTTTGCAGCCATGAAGAAAGCAAAAGCACTATTCCAAAAAGCTAAGAAGGCCATGGGCTCAAGCTCAAGACGCTCTCATAACTCCTCAAGCTCCATCCCATCCGTCGATCCCCCCTCAAGTCAGAGCCAAGCTCAACCAATGGAGGAAAGTGATGATGATCTACCTCCACCAACCCTCATCTCTGACTCACAACTTGACTTGCGAGAAGCTCGAGAACTGCAAGCGTACAATCTCCTACAACATCGAGCTTTCAACCACACACGGGCTTTCGACACGGGCCTTCTAGCCCGCATAGGTATGGATGTTGAATTTGATGAAATATGGCATGCCGTAGGATGGGAGGCTTTTTCTCCCGTCGATGGAAATGGTTCACGTTTGCTTACAATTCAATTCCTTTGCACTTTGCACATGGACGGGGAAGGTATAACTTTCCGTTTATTCGGGAATGAATACACCCTGTCATGGAAAGAACTTAGTATGCTTCTAGGCTTTTCACCTACTTGTAGGATTGATTTGGCTAGAGCTACAACTTCTTTTGATAAGCAAGTATTTTGGAGTAGAATCACTAGCAAACCATTTTGCACGCAGCCAAGAGTTAGTGACATCCACCATCCTACTTTGCACTTTATGCATACATGGCTTGCTATGACTTTGTTTCCTAGAGGCGATGTTAGAATTGTTCGTGAAGATGAAATATGCCTCCTTTATGCCATAGTGCATAGGATCAAAGTCTCTCCTGTGCAGTACATGATGAAACAATGGTTAGAAAGCATTAGGCTTAAGGGACCTATTGAGTGCACTTCTCTAGTTACACGTATTGCTTCTAAAATTGGTGCACTTAACAATGCTTTGATCACTTACATTCCTGAGCCTCGCCAAATTCTAGATGAATATTTTCTTGTGCAAGTCCATATCTTGAAGCATGCTCCCGATGGGTCTCTTGTGTTTTTCTATCTCGGGTATACAAACGAGATCCCGTTACCTAACCTGGGTCTCCGTCTGTATACCTGTAATGAGCTAACCATTCACCGACAACCGGTGGGAACTTTGCGTAGGGATGCAGGAAGGCTTACACGAAGCCGCACCACACGAGCTGCTGCCGAGGCCTCTACCTCGCAGCCGGTACAGGATGTAGAAGAAGGCGAGTTGGATTGATGATCCGACCCGTGGCTCATGCAGCCACCACGACAGTCGTTCGGAGGACACTGGGATGCAGACCCATCCTCAAGCTTCAACACCGGCGGACCACCACCATTCGATGGTGGGCGCCACTCTTTCACGGGTTATAGTCATTACGACTTAACCCAAGAAATTAGTGCGCTCTCTAATCGAGTGGAGGACCTCGCGCTATCTACACAAGAGATGATTGACTCCGTCAACCAACACATGTCATCTACAACCCAATGGCAAAACTTCAGCGACAATCAATTTCGACAAATCAACTATTCGCTGCAGCAACAACAAGCCGACATGCACGCCTTCTTCCAGTACCAAGGGTTTCGGCCTCCACACCATCAATAGGCCGAAAAGCTAGCTTGGGGGAGGACCCCCATTTGAGGTAACTTGTATCTTTTCCTTTCTTTTTCACTTTGTTTTACTCATTCAAAAAATTTGAAAACTAAAATTTGCAAAACTAAAAAGAACAAAAATATTTACTTGCTCACATATATGTGGTAGGATTGTTTAGTTCTCCAATGTTGAGATGATGAATAGTTGCTCTGCTTAAATTCTTCTTTTGTGCCTAGTATACAACTTAGTACTCTTCCATGTTTTGGACTTGTTGGCTTGATCATCACTATTTAAAAAAAAGTTGTGGGTTGCAAGTATGATCTTAGTCTAGGTTGTTGATGGGTATGGGGGATTAGAGCTGCTATGATTTTGTCCTAAGTGAAACTTGAATTCCGAAGATTTGTACAAAAACCTTTGAGTTCCTCAATAATCAAAAAAATTCCTACCACGGCCATTTGTGTAGATTACATTGCAAAAAAAAAACCTTCCACATATGCTACTTGTAGTTGTATTGAGCTTTGTCAAAATTGTTGTGACCTTTGTGAGATGCTTTTCATACTTTCATGATCAAGATTCACGAGCACTCCACCAAAAATTCTGCTACACTCATAGCAGCTCAAAAACAGCCTTTCCACTTCACATGCTCAACTTGTACACTGGAAGTAGCATTCTTGCCATCCATCCACAAAAAGAAATACTCCTCTTTCTCAAAAGTCTCTCCCAAAAATATTTGGTGTGTAGAACATGGCTATAGGAACCCAAATAAAAAGTGCCCCAAAAATTCCTTTGAGCACTTCCACAAAAAAACGCCAAGTCTCGCCGAAGAAAAATACATAGCCATGGCACCACCTCCAACAAAATAAGAGAGACATCCCCCAAAAATAGGAGTATACACCAATAACCATCCACTTGTTCACTCTTCCACACACTTGCACATCTTGATCAGATTGTATGATTTGTTTTCTCCTAGGGTCTGGTCTTTTGACTGAGCAATATATGCACTGCTTGTATGCCTCTCATATTTCCCTACCTTGAGCTCCACAAAAAGCCTTTTGTAGAAGTAGGAAAAGAGGCAATCCCGTGCCTTAGGTAAGGAATAAACACTTTGAGCAATCAAGAGTATCATTTGAGGAACTTCGATTTTATTTTACAAAACTCTTTGAAAACCTCCGGAATAACATAGTGGATCAAGGGATGAATGATTAGTGTTCTATGAACCTTACCTTCAATCACTTGGATAAAAGAAAATGCATAAGCCCCATGGACTTAGAGTGGTTGAAACAACTTGCCAACTTTTTCAAGGTAAAGAAGAGTATTTGTTGTGTACAAAGGTATAAGAAAAGTGTCGAGAGATATTATCGATAGTAGATTCAGGTATGCGTATGAGTAGTTAAGATCGATGGACACAGGACACGGAGTTTATACAGGTTCGGGCCTCCCGGAGGATAACAACCCTACATCCTGTTTGGTGTTGTTGTATTGCTAAGGTTCGCACTGGAATTAGGGTTCCAATACGAGTCTACCTATCGACAAAGGCCCCCTGCCCTCCTTATATATTCGAGGGGTAGGGGTTTACAAGGTAACATCCAAGTCGGTTACAATAGATTCTATCTAACTAACATATCTGTAAACCTAACTTGCGGTTTACTCAAACAAATATCTACATAACTATCTCTAAGCTGAATATATTTAAAACTAAACCCCTTGCCTGCTCGGTCATATAGCTGAGTGGTTAGGTATCCTGGGTACATATATCCCATAGTAGCCCCCAAGCACTTTCCATCTTGAATCGTCGCCTTGAATTTCCTCGACATCTTATGAAATTTGGGAAGTGCTTTTCATATTGGCTCTGATAAATCTTCTATTTAACCTCTTGAGTAAAAAGGCATGGCCTACAAGTATAGCCCCCAACTCAAAACGTTTTTTGATTTTATACCGAAACAATGTCTGAGTTAAAATATCCAAGGCTTTCACTTAAACCAAAACTCATTAATAATTGAATTTCCCTGATCGCCGAGTGATGCATCACCAAATTAATATTGATATAAAAAAAATGCATATAACCCAATTGATATGCTACGAACGTCAACTGCCGTAGCCCCCAAGATTGGTGGTGTATCACTAGTATTCATACAAAAGACAGCCCCCAAGATTGGTGCTGAAAAAAATTACTATATCACAAATAACCAAGAGATGAAATTTCCTAAGACCGAACTGCATTAGTCTGAGTGATTGGTCATTATTTTCCAGAATTAACATTTTCCAAGATCAAAAACATGTTAATCCGAATGATTAGTCATTGCATCTCGGAATTTGCATTTTCCAAGATTGAAAACACATTAATCCGAGTGATTTATCAATCATTGTTAAATCCACAGCACTTAATGTTAGCACTGGAAAAGAATATCTAAAACATAATAAATCCTCTTACCAGTGTAATGTAACTATGCTGATCCAAGTAACGGCCCAATAGGTCATCAGACGTGTATAAAAGGTACCCGCAAACAGTTGCAACCCTTAACCTTCATAACGCTGCCGGAGTCTGCCCTTCTCAAAATCTAGATCCAAAGCTTCCACTTCACCGCCGCCATCATTCCGCATGCGCAAACCCTAGGTTTGGAACTTCCATTTGTTCGCTACCCCCATTCCGTGCCCCTTCGCCAGAAGCCAAAGACCTCCATTTTGTCGCCACCATCGTGCCACTGTTCCGCCGCCATTTCACACGCGCAAGCCTGAAGATAGAGGTTCGAATCTTGATCTCCATCTCCCAGAAGCCTCCCATATCGGTTTCGATGGCCCCAAAGCGCACCCGCCAAAGCACGAGGGCTCAATCTAAAAAAGGGGCCTCTCCTAAAAGAGGTGAAAGCGAAGAATCGATTTTTGATATTCCCGCTGGCATTAAGGAGTTCGCAGCATCAACCATGGACGCAGAAAAAAATCAACAGATTGGTGATAGATGGTGTGCTACAAGATCAACAGACGGGTGGGTGGATTGAAGCCATAGGTCAGAAATTTCCTCAACCCCCCGTCGACCAAATTACAGTTTTTGCCTCCTTTTTCTATCGCGGATTTGGCCTTCCGTGCTGCGACTTCTTCAGAGGTCTTCTATTCTTCTATGGCATTAATCTGGTCAATCTGAACCCAAATTCCATTCTACACATTGCTATTTTTATTCATTTTTGCAAAGTGTTTTTTGGAATCCCTCCTCATTTCGACACCTTCAAGGAACTGTTTGTGTTGAAATCAAACAACAATAATGTCATAGGAGGTGCTGGATTCCAATTATGAAATAAATCCAAGTACATCGAAGTACCACTCCCATCAACCAACAAAGGGTGGCACGCAGACTGGTTTTATCACGGCAACCATGCCTCGCCTTTGTCAGAAATGATAGCTAAAGCCCCCAAGCCATGCCCCGAGTGGTCCGCGAAGGCTCATCCAAGCAAGAAAGCACATGTTAATGAGATTTTGAAACATGTGGATTATCTGAAGTCTAAAGGCTATGCCGGCGTTCACGTTGCCGCCAGCTTCATATATCGTCGTGTGCAGCCCATAAAGAAGTGCCACATCCCTAGATGGAAATTCCAACTAGGATCAGACCCCACTATGGAAGTATCAGAAATACTCTCAGAAAGGGAACTAACATTGCGACTGGAAAGCATAGTTTCGTCGCTGCTAGATTGGACTCCTGGGAGCGCAGCATCTGGCCATCATTCCAAAACTAGAAGAAGTGCTGTAAGTTAACCACTGATCCTCTATAGAAAATTAATACTGCTTTCCTTATTAGTTAACAACAACTGATGCCTCACATATGTCACAGAACCTTGACGTATATATATCCAATCCTCCACTGCCACCGACGCCGCAAAAGAAATCCCCACCTCATCCATCATCAAAACGTCGTCAAGCTCACATTGAAGACTTCGATGAAGAAGAGTCGCTGGCTGACAGAATATCTAGACTACAAGGCGAAGCAAAGAAGAAGGCTACCAATAAAACCACCACTCGGCGGCCACTAGAGACTAACACTCAGGAGCAAGCGCATCCGAAGGAGTCAGATAAGACAATTCCTGAGAAGAAAACACCCAACATGACAAGTGACTCAAGACCAACTAGCCCCCCATCAAAGGTGCCAGGCTTAAAATTCAAACGCCGAACAAAGTAAGTAAAACGATATATTTTAATGCACAGCTTTCGACAAACAGCTGTATAATCTTCATTCTCTGGATAGGTCAACCGGTGAAGCATCATATGAAGAGGTCCTATGAGCTTTTGCAAAAGAAATTCATAGAGGGTGATGAAAACCTCCGATGGTCTCTTGCAGCTCTCCAGAAAGATGCAGAGGTAGTCGCCCAATATATACTTCCAGAAGAGAAGCCACCTAGGTGTCGAGACTTAATGACAAGACTATAAGAGGCACCCGGCCGAGTGAAAGAACACGCTCGGCGTGTTGCAGAACTGGCTGGGGCACAAGTTTTAGCTATAGCAAAGTCTCACATTCCTGACATAAATTTGGATGTAGTAGCCGAGGGTTTCCACGAAGATTTCTCTGACGAACAATGTGAAACCCTCGTAACTGAAGCGCAAAAAATAGCTCATGTTTTAACTGACCAAATAGAACTAGATCCATTACCAAAAATATAAAGTATTGTAAAGTCTTAAAAGACCATGTTACACCTCTGTTGTAATAATGTAACATCTGTGCAATAGACTATGAAAGTCTAGATTTGTCACCAGGATTGTAACAAATGCTTGGGTCACGCTGCTTCGTATATGTAGTGTATGAACTCGTGTTAAACACTCACAACCACTACATAACTCATGTCAGCCCTCTAAACAACACTCCCAATAGCCGATAAGAACCATGGAGACTAAGAACTCACTCGGTCAGACATATGCGAACTGGGAGAATTGTCTTGGTCCCCAACAGACGGCAAGAACCCTGGGGACTAAGTAACCCGCTTGGTCAACATGCACGAGTTGAGGTGGTACCAAGTATCCGAATTTAAATCATGACTTAAATGACAGCAACAATTATCCATAAAAATTCGAAAATTGCCAAACCAGTCGTCATGACCATAATTTATATAAAGTCAAATAAAGGTAATTACAAAAAATTATAAATACTAAACATAAAAATGATGTAGCTGTGATATATTCCAGGAACTTTGAAGGTCTGACCCATCCTCGCGCATTAAATGGTACGCACCCGGCCGAGTGATTTCCTTTACAATAAAGGGTCCTTCCCAAGGGGCCAAGAGTTTGTGCTTGCCTACCGTGGATTGGGCCTATTTCAGGACCAAGTCTTCGACTAAAAAACCATGCACTCTGACATTTTTGTCGTGATAACATCGCAAGCTTTGTTGGTACTTTGCCGATCGCAATAACGTGGCATCACGCTTCTCTTCTAGTAACAACAGGTCGTCACGTCTGTGCTCATTGGAAGATTTTTCTTCATACGAAGCCACGCGAGGGGAGGTAAACAAAATCTCAGTTGGTAACATGGCTTTCAATCCGTATACCAAGGAAAAAGGAGAATGCCCTGTGGCGCGGCTTACGTTCGTTCGAAGCCCCCATAATACTGCTGGCAGTTCTCAAACCCAATGTCGAGCATATTTTTCCAGCCGGTCAAATATACATGGCTTAATCCCAGATAACAAGAGGCCATTTGCACGTTCAACTTGGCCATTGCTCTGCGGGTGGGCAGCCGAGGCGTAGCTAATCTTAAACCCCACTCGGCTTGCGAATTCTTTGAACTCTTCCGCTGTAAATTGAGTGCCGTTATCGGTGATGATCTTATGGGGGGCACCGAACCGAGTGACTATTTCAGTCATGAATTCGACGGCCTTCTTTGCTGAAATCTTTCCAACTGGCTTTGCCTCAATCCACTTAGAAAACTTGTCTACTTCCACGAAAAGGTGAGTGAAACCCCCCTGAGCCTTCATGAAAGGCCCGACAATATCTAGACCCCATACTAAAAATGGCCATGTTATTGGGATATTTTGAAGCTCTGTGGCAGGCACGTGCATCTGGCGGGCAAAGAACTGGCAACCCTCACACTTTCGGACAATTTCCTTGGCATCGGTACCAGCAGTCGCCAATAGAAACCTTGTCTCATTGCTTTGGATGCAATTGTGGATGGGCCTGCATGATTTCCGCAAATGCCAGCATGGATGTCCCCTAACATGACTCTTCCTTCGTCTTGAGATAAGCACTTCATCAGCATCCCATGTGGGCTCTATTTGTACAGTCCATGGTCGATAATGCAATACGACCAAGACTTGCAAATAATCCGTAGGGCTTCGTATTTATCAGTTGGTAATGTACCACCGTCCAGGTACTCGATGAAAGGAGTTCACCAATCTACTGTAATGATAGCAACATGTGATGTTGATCCTGCCTTCGGTGCCGACTGCTCAATAGTTTGCTGGGTTAGTATAGATGGTTTATAGAGATCATCAAGGAAAACTCCGTTCAGTATTTTAGACCTATTAGACCCAAGTTTGGCCAGTTCGTCCGCCTCTTCGTTATACTTACGAAGGACATGTTTATACTCAATACCATCAAACTTGTCTTCTAGCTTCCGAACTTCAGTGCAGTAGGCTGTCATGCTTTCGTCGGAACAACACCACTCCTTTGTTACTTGATCAATAACTAGCGCCAAGTCACCAGAGACGCTCAATCTTTGAACTCCGAGTGAAATAGCCATTCTAAGCCCATGTAGTAGTGCCTCATATTCCGCAGCATTGTTAGACGCTCGAAAGTGTATACGAAGAACGTATCGCAGCTTGGCCCCTTTAGGAGATGTTAATACAACGCCTGTCCCGGCACCTTCCAGTTGTAAGGAACCGTCAAACATCATTTGCCAATTGCTTGATTCATGCGGGCTAGGCGGTAACTCGCATTCTGACCACTTAGCAACAAAGTTTGACAAGGCCTGACATTTGACCGAACCACGGAACTTGAAGGTGATATCATACGATCCTAATTCCACGGCCCATTTAGCAATTTTCCCAGTGGCCTCTCTACTATGTAGCAATTCGCCCAGGCCAAACGACGTGTGGACCTCGATCGGGTGATCCTCAAAATAATGTTTTAACTTCCGAGATGTCATTAATAAGGCATAAATTAGCTTCTAAAGCTGAAAATATTGTACCTTGGACTCAGATAAGACCTCACTGATGAAATAGACGGGCCGCTGCACCTTTTGAGTCTTGCCATCTTCTTCCCGTTCTACCGCCAGCGCGGTCCTGACAACGTGTGTGGTTGCGGAGATGTACAGCTGCAAGGTTTCCTTTGGCCTTGGAGGGGTTAACACCATAGGACCACTAATATAGGCCTTAAAATCATCCAAAGCTTTCTGAGCGTCATCATCCTAGGTGAATGATTCTTGCTTCTTGAGTAACCGAAAAAAGGGCAAACCTCGAACGCCCAATCGTGAGACGAACCGGCTGAGTGCAGCCATGCAACCAATAAGTTTTTGGATGTCTTTCTGCGAATGTGGAGGTCCCATCCGCAATATGGCATTAACCTTTTCCGGATTAGCTTCAATCCCTCTATGTGATACTAAAAAACCGAGTAATTTTCCAGACGGGACCCCAAAGGTACATTTGTCCGGATTCAACTTCATATTGTATTTTCAAAGATTCCCGAATGTTTCCTCTAGGTCAGATATTAAGTCGGCAGAAATCCAAGTCTTGACTACCACATCATCCACATAGGCTTCAACGTTTCTTTCGATCTGGCTATCTAAGCATCGTTGCAAGGTCCGCTGATAAGTGGCGCCGGCGTTCTTTAGCCGAAAGGGCATAGTTATATAACAAAACGCACCGAACGGTGTGATAAACGAGGTTTTAAGCTGGTCGGATTCATTTAGGGGAATCTGGTGGTACCCTGAATAGGCGTCTAAGAAACACAATAATGCGCATCCAGTCGTCGAATCGATCACTTGATCAATGCGTGGAAGGGTGAATGGATCTTTTGGACAAGCTTGGTTGAGGCCAGTGTAATCCATGCACATTCGCCACTCCTTATTTTTCTTTTGTACCAGAACCGGATTAGCCAGCCAGTTGGGGTGAAAAACTTCTTTAATGAAACCGGCTGCCAGTAGTCGGCCAATTTCTTTCCTTATTGCATCCGTTCGATCTTGCGAGAATCGTCTAAGCCGTTTCCTTATAGGCCTAGCATTCTCGCGGACGTGAAGTTTGTGCTCAGCCTTTTCCCTGGAAACCCCTGGCATGTCAGAAGGTTTCCATGCAAATATATCTTTATTATTTCGAAGAAAAAGGATGAGCGCGCTTTCCTATTTATCACCTAAATTGACCCCAATATTAGTGGTCTTTGTTACATCATTATCATCTAGGCTAATCTTCTTGGTATCCACGGCGTCCGCATGAACCGTGGTCTTTGGCGCCTTCTTGGGAGCAGGTTCTAGCATGCCCTCCTCAGTTGTTGCGATCGTCTCCTTCAACTCAGCTAATTCTGACGCCGCCTCTATCTTCTCTGTCAACTCGCAGCTGCTATTGTCGCAGTCGTATGATGTCCTCATATCCGAGTGAAGTGAAATGACTCCGTTTGGTCCTGGCAGCTTCATCGTCATGTAAGGATAGTGAGGTATCGCCATGAACTTAGCGATGGCTGGCCGCCCTAAAATGGCATGATAAGTAGAGTCGAGGTCGGTGACCTCGAATGTGATACGCTCCGTCCTGAAGTTCTCCCGAGTGCCAAAAGTGACAGGCAGAGTGATTTGCCCGAGAGGGAAGGATTGCATGCCTGGTATCACACCGTGGAACGACGATCGGCTTGGCTTGAGGTCAGTCAAGGGTATGCCGAGCTCCTTGAAGGTCTTGATGAAGAGGATGTCAAGACTGCTGCCTCCATCTACTAGTACCCTGTTTAGCCGGACTCGGTTAACAGTCAGCGTGAGTACTAAAGGGTATTTCTTGGGCCTAGGGACGTGGTTTGGGTGATCCGAGCGATCAAAGGTAATCGGGACCTCTGACCATCGCAAATACTGAGGTACTGCCGGTGAGACCGAGTGAACCTCTCTATAAAGAATCTTCTGCTGGCGCTTGGAATCTGCTGTGGAGCGGCCACAGATATAATTAACCTCGCGCTCGGGGTCCTGGTAGTCTCCTTTATCCTCATCTTGCTTATCCTTGTCCGAATCTTTCTTAGCGCCTTTGGGGACCCAGGGGCACTCCTTACAGACTTTCAGGGCATGATGGGCAAAGTTCTTCAACTTGAAGCATTCCCTTGCTTTATAAGCGCCATCGTGAAGCAGACAAGGACCATCAAGCATCTTGTCGAAATCATCCTATGTGACTGGTTTCCTCCTGGATGATCGCTCAGTGTTGGCTACCGTGCGGTCGTGCTTGTGTTTCGGGTCACCATCCTTGTTGTAATCGGTAGGACCCGACTGGTTCCTCGGGGTCGTCTCCTTATTATGTCGGACTTGGAATAAAGCCAAATTGCCGGCGGCATATTTGTCAGCCATGGTGAACAGATCTTTAGCTGTCAGTCCGCTGGTCGCGTCTAACCTTCCAATCTTTTTGATCAAATCATCGTCATGAAGTCCTGCTTGGAAGGCGGCGATGACTTGGGCATCCGAGATGTTGGGGATGGTGTTCTTCACTCGGCAGAAGCGTTGGATGTAATCTCGAAGCGGCTCCCTGTCTTGCTGCTTGATGCGGCTTAGTTCCCAGTGATTTCCTGGCCTGTCGAAGGTTGCTTGAAAGTTGGCAACAAACTGCCGACAGAGACCTGCCCAGGAACTGACGGAGTTGTCAGGCAGATTGGTGAGCCAAGTTCTTGCGACTGGGGCTAGGCAAACGTGTAGGTAGTTGGCCATGACAAAACTGTCGCCGCCGAGTGCCCGTATGGCTGTCGAGTAGACGTGGAGCCAGTCACGTGGATCTGTCTTGCCGTCGTACTTCTCAATGCCAACTGGTTTGAAACCAATCGGCCAGCTGACGGTTCGAAGCTCCCGAGTGAAGGCTCGAATGCCAGCCTCCTCATCATAATCATCTATGATCAGGGTTCGTTCTTGCTCGCGACCAGTATCTCGGCGGGGCCTATCGTCATGGCGGCCATCGTCTCGTTGATCATGGTAATACTCGTCATGATATACCGGCCCCCTGTCGTCACGCTCATAGATAACATCACCACGCCGGCGTCGTTCATCTTCATGTGCTCGGCGGGTCGCGTCATCGCGCTCTTGGTACCTACTGTCTAGTCGGACCCGCGTGTCGCGTGGTGGTATGTCGTTGCGCAAGTCGACATTTGGATGCTGATCATGGAACTCTGTGATGGGCTTGCGTCTGGGGGCAGTAGACGGTGTTGCCTCCTAGCTGGAGAATTGTCCATCTCTTCTTTCCTCCCTAGGTATTGAACTAGCGGCCCCAGAAGCTGACCGACTCGGTGCTGGTCTTGCAGCATTCATCTCCAGTACGGCCGCAGCCCTGATGTGTTCTTTTAGTTGGTTGACCTGAGGTGTCAGCGCTGGGGAGACTTGGAGCAAGGGTTCTATGGTTTTCAGGAGGGCTGCTGCAGCCGTGATATTATGCTCTAGGGTTGTATAGATATCCTCACCATCAAGTTTTAAGGTGCAATCGCCCATGTCTAAGTTTCGGACGATGCCAGATCTGTGCTGGGCATCTGGTCTGCGGAGTGGAGGGGTGACCGCATCTGGATCACCGTTTTTGGGATCTGTCTCTTGTCCATCTACACGTGGTGTGGTGCCGTGTGCGGCTGCCATGGCAGATGTTTCTCCGTTGACTCCAGTATGCTTGGCGGGTGCCACCATGAACACCTCGTGGAAGTCCGAGGAGCAGCTTTCTGAATCACTCGGCTCTTCAATCAAGTCCAGGAGTGTCTCGCTTCCAAGACCGATTGTTGCAATAAACCTCGATTCATCGAAAAGTTCGAGATCTGCGTCCAGCTGACGAGCCGGGAGATCGATCGCAGTGAAGTCCGAATCAACCAAGGTTGTCGATCGGGGCATTATGGGCAACGTTGAGTTGTCACCCGAGAGGGTTTCCGCCTAGAAAGTTGCCGCCGAGTTATTGAACCCAAGCGGGAGTCGGCTGACTAGATTTCATTGATCGGCCGCACGTTCCTCCTCAACAAGGTCCCCATGCAGATCGGCGACAAGGCTGACGGTTCCGAAGCAGATCTTGTCTCCCGGGCGAAACTTGATGTCGACGAAAGCCATCAATTTCGACGATGCTATGCTCAATGCAGCCCCTTCCTGACGTGCCAACTGTCGAGAGATATTCTCGATAGTAGATTCAGGTATGCGTATGAGTAGTTAAGATTGATGGACATAGGACGCGGAGTTTATACAGGTTCGGGCCTCCCGGAGGATAACAACCCTACGTCCTGTTTGGTGTTGTTGTATTGCTAAGGTTCGCACTGGAATTAGGGTTCCAATACGAGTCTACCTATCGACGAAGGCCCCCTGTCCTCCTTATATATTCGAGGGGCAGGGGTTTACAAGGTAACATCCGAGTCGGTTACAATAGATTCTATCTAACTAACATATCTGTAAACCTAACTTGCGGCTTACTCAAACAAATATCTACATAACTATCTCTAAGTTGAATATATTTAAAACTAAACCCCTGGCCACTCGGTCATATAGCCAAGTGGTTAGGTATCCCGGGTACATATATCCCACAAAAAGAGTTGGCATTGTAGCAACTCCTGATCAACCGAGATCAAGTTTTTCCTTAGCTCGGGACGAGCAAAGGTTTAGCTTGGGGGAGTTTGTTGACGGCCACTAAGTGCTCATTTTAGCCATCACATATCTCGGTAAATAACGGAGAACTAACATGATCACCTCATATAATGTTTCAAAATAATGTAGTTCCACATGTCCTTGGAGTTTACCTAGTGCAGGAGGAATCATCAATAATATGAGGTGCAGCAAGGGGTAAAAGTGGCAAAGAATAATCAAAGAATAATTCCCCACCTTGCCACATGGAGAAACAAGCCCACAAGACAAATACCTGATGAATTCTCCACGGAAGAACCCCACCAACATGCTCTGGAGAACCACACTCACCAACCGACCAAGGCCCAGGCCCAGCGGCACCACCCCTTGGTCGGCCGACCTCCCTAGTCGGTCGACCCTGTGGTTGGCCCACTGGTCCACCACTTGAGTCGGTGGCCTCCACTGACCTTCCTCTACCGCATTGAAGGACTTACCATATTTCTACGCACCTGGAACCGCCTCAGGGCCCTATAAAAGGAGGGGTACACCCCCCTCTCTAAAACACACACCACACACCAATATACACATACTCCTCTTGTATGAGTAGTCCAAGGTAGTGGGAAATAGGCTACAATAGCTCTCTTAGAGTTCCCAAGTCCCATTGGAGAGTTGGAGCTAGCTACTCCTCCCCTTCTTTGTAAGACTTTACTCCTTTTCAATAGAATTATCTTCCTCTTATGAATACCTTTATCATATTCATGAAGTCTTGTTCACACAAGTATCCTTGTTCTTGCTTAGTAGTATACATGCTAGGGTTAATCGTATTGCATCTTGGTGCAAGGTTCATGTCCCATTTGGGTGCTCTAGTTGAATATTCTAGACCGACTAGAGTTCTATTCAATGACATAGACATGGTGTCTAGGTTTGCGAGTAGCGTCGAATGTTGTGTGTCCGACGGATGAGAGGGGGCCGCGCGGGTAGTGACAGCCCCGTCCGGTATTAGCATCCCTCCACGTTTGGCCACATTCATAGGGCTCTTGGCGGGAATCACCTGTGTAACAGGTGTAAGCCCGTGCTCCCTTTGTACCTTGTTAGCGTGATCTGTAGCCTTAGTACGTGCATATTATGTGCATAAACATAGGATAGGCCAACATGAGTAGGATGTATAATAGGAACTAGAGTTGTTCTTAGTCTTTTCTTTACTAGTCTTGCTACTAGTACAAGTGTGAGATAAAGCATTATGTGTGTGTGTCAACTACCCAAATATCTTTATCTATCCTTACCCCTGTGATTTACTACTGTCTATTCACTCATGATCCATATAACCTATGAACATATTTAGTAACCTACACTTGGTACTTGCCTTCCCTTGGGAAAATATAAATGACAACCTTCAGGAATACTCTAAGGTGAAATGCTACAATGGTATACTCCGTGCGCTTGCAGATTATTCTGTAATATTGTGGAGATACCTATATCACGTTGGTTGGTATTACTGTTAAGGGAACCTAGTGATGACGTTCAGGAATGCCACAAGCATTTCTAGTGCCATTGCAAGGGATAACTTACAATGATGCTAAGCAACACCAACAGCCGATCGGTGCAAGGGTGTTTTGGCCCAAAGAAGTGACCGAGGCCCATTCCACATGTTTATGGAAGTTTATCTGCGCAAGACACTTGAAGATATTTGCCTAGAAGATTTATGGAACTTCAAGATCTCGACATGCAGTACAAGACTTTATCTCGAAGGAAAAGGCCCACATGGCAGCTGTGGAAGACAGAGGAACCGACTCGAAGAAGAAACCAGAGAAGACACGGCTTGCATCGATCGGCGCAATCCTGCGTCGGTCGGCGCAACTGCCTTATTTGCTAGAAACCGAGTCCTTTACGAGTAGAACCCCTATAAATACTTGTAAACCCTTGGCCACGACAGAGGAGACAGACAACAGAGGGACAACAAATCCGTGAGTTAGAGCCACCGGGGCTTACCCCGTTAGAGTAGATCTCTAGTTGAGTTTCAAGAACCATTGGCGTTAAGAGTTGATCCGTCAAGGTAGGCCATCTCGACGGGGATGAATCTTACTCTATGTATCTCAAGGATGATTGAATATGTTCATGATGGTTTTGGTGATTTGTCTATCTTGATTCTATAATCATGCATGTGCTTATTCCAATTGCTTAGTTCTAGTCTAAGTAAGTAGATATTATCTTGATCGTGATGATTAGGATAGTATTCGGACATTGTATTGATTATGGTTGCTTAATAATGCTAGCAGTGTGGTTTAGCGATGATAACACTAAGCCTGCGCAACATACTATTGGATAGTTGAGTAGGGTAAGATACTCGCGCGATTAAGGGTTTCCTCTCGGCAGCGCTAAATTGGGAGCCGCATGGAAAGCAAGGTGGTCTTATTCATTATAGGTTTTCATTGATCCATGTAATTACCCATTATGATGCTATTAAATTAGACTTTTTGGTTACGATCTCACTAGTAGATATCTGGCTACTCACATAACAACATAGGCCTACAAGGTATCTGGCGCACTTTGGCATAGATTTACTAGTGTGTCGATCGGCTCAACGCCTGCGCCGATCGGCGCAATGACAGATTTACTATCTCGCGCACCTTTGTGCTGGCCAGTCTCCCCTCATGCAACCTGAATTCGACGGTAGCTTTGACTAGATCTTTTACTATTAACTTTGTTTAATTATCCCTAAGGTCCTAGTAGATTCAATAAACCTTGGAATACTCAATTCAAAGGAAAAAAGTGCTACAATTATACACCGTCCTCTTGCGGTATATAAGTGGGTGCGTAGTTACGACAAACACCCAGTCATCGTCTTCTCCCCGTCGCTCTTCCCCCATGATGAGTCACGCACCGATTTCGCGTGCAGGCAAGACCCTCTTCACCCGGTGCATCGACCTCACTCGTCTCGCGCTCCTGCTGATCTGCCGCCGAGACACTACCGCCGACCGTCGTCTTCCCGCCTTGTCATCGCCATGCTAGCCTGGTAAGCTGTTTTCCCTGCTCTTGTGCGCCACGTGCTCGCTCTCACTCACCACCCGCCCTCGTGGCAATGCAGCTGTCACCATATTTGCATTTGCATTTGCATTTGCATATTTAAAATTCCAAATGCATATTTAATTTCTCAATTTTTTGCTCTTCACCATATTTGCATTTGCATGCATCATGTTTAAAATTCTCAAATTAGTTTGCATGAAGGGATTAATTTCTTGACCCTCTTTGCATTTTTCCAAAAAAATTCATGTTCTTTTTGGCATCCATTTCTGAGATTTTATTTTTTTGAGCATGAGTTTTATTAAAAACATCAAAAATATTTGTTGAATCATTTCTGGAGCCAGTAGGCCGAGGCCTGGCCCTGGTGGGACCCACCAGGAGTCGGCCGACCTGGACTAGCCGTTGGCTAGGTCCCACTTTGGCCAACGGCTAGTTGGTGCTCCCTTGTTACCTTTTTGGCCGTTACCACTTCTAGTATAAAACCTGGTGGCCGGGAGAGGAGTGTTTCACTTACTTGCTCATTCTTTCACTCTCCCACTTTGCTCCAAAGCTCTTGCTCACTTTGCTCTCAAATTACTCTCAAATTCCTGCCCCAAGAACACCCAAAAATAGTCTTGTTTCTATTTTGTTTTGATTTTCTTATTTGCTTTTACAAGTTGCTCTCATCTTCGTGGCCGTATTCGACTCGGTGATTTGATTTGCACTAACCAATAACCCGTTCCCGAGTCCGTTCCCGTGTTTTGGTTTTCACGTGTTTGCAGCCATGAAGAAAGCGGGAGCACTATTCCAAAAAGCTAAGAAGGCCATGGGCTCAAGCTCAAGACGCTCTCATAACTCCTCGAGCTCCATCCCATCCGTCGATCCCCCCTCAAGTCGGAGCCAAGCTCAACCAATGGAGGAAAGTGATGACGATCTTCCTCCACCAACCCTCATCTCCAACTCACAACTTGACTTGCGAGAAGCTCGAGAAGTGCAAGCGTACAATCTCCTATGACATTGAGCTTTCAACCACACACGGGCTTTCGACGCGGACCTTCTAGCCCGCATAGGTATGGATGTTGAATTTGATGAAATATGGCATGCCGGAGGATGGGAGGCTTTTTCTCCCGTCGATGGAAATGGTTCACGTTTGCTTACAATTCAATTCCTTTGCACTTTGCACACGGACGGGGAAGGTATAACTTTCCGTTTATTCGGGAATGAATACACCCTGTCATGGAAAGAACTTAGTATGCTTCTAGGCTTTTCACCTACTTGTAGGATTGATTTGGCTAGAGCTACAACTTCTTTTGATAAGCAAGTATTTTGGAGTAGAATCACTAGCAAACCATTTTGCACGCAGCCAAGAGTTAGTGACATCCACCATCCTACTTTGCACTTTATGCATACATGGCTTTCTATGACTTTGTTTCCTAGAGGCGATGTTAGAATTGTTCGTGAAGATGAAATACGCCTCCTTTATGCCATAGTGCATAGGATCAAAGTCTCTCCTGTGCAGTACATGATGAAACAATGGTTAGAAAGCATTAGGCTTAAGGGACCTATTGAGTGCACTTCTCTAGTTACACGTATTGCTTCTAAAATTGGTGCACTCAACAATGCTTTGATCACTCCTGAGCCTCGCCAAATTCTAGATGAATATTTTCTTGCGCAAGGCCATATCTTGAAGCATGCTCCCGATGGGTCTCTTGTGTTTTTCTATCTCGGGTATACAAATGAGATCCCGTTACCTAATCCGGGTCTCCGTTTGTATACCTGTAATGAGCTAACCATTCACCAAGAACCGGTGGGAACTTTGCACAGGGATGCAGGAAGGCTTACACGAAGCCGCACCGCACGAGCTGCCGAGGCCTCTACCTCGCAGCCGGTATAGGATGTAGAAGAAGGCGAGTTGGATTCACGATCCGACCCGTGGCTCATGCAGCCACCACGACAGTCATTTGGAGGACACTGGGATGCAGACCCGTCCTCAAGCTTCAACACCGGTGGACCACCACCATTCGATGGCGGGCGCCACTCTTTCGCGGGTTATAGTCATTACGACTTAACTAAAGAAATTAGTGCGCTCTCTAATCGAGTGGAGGACCTCGCGCTATCTACACAAGAGATGAATGACTCAGTCAACCAACACATGTCATCTACAACCCAATGGCAAAACTTCAACGACAATCAATTTCGACAAATCAACTATTCGCTGCAGCAACAACAAGCCGACATGCACGCCTTCTTCCAGTACCAAGGGTTTCGGCCTCCACACCATCAATAGGCCGAAAAGCTAGCTTGGGGGAGGACCCCCATTTGAGGTAACTTGTATCTTTTCCTTTCTTTTTCACTTCATTTTACTCATTCAAAAATCTGAAAACAAAAATTTGCAAAACTAAAAATAACAAAAATATTTGCTTGCTCACATATATGTGGTAGGATTGTTTAGTTCTCCAATGTTGAGATGATGAATAGTTGCTCTGCTTAAATTCTTCTTTTATGCCTAGTATACAACTTAGTACTCTTCCATGTTTTGGACTTGTTGGCTTGATCATCACCATTTAAAAAAAATTGTGGGTTGCAAGTATGATCTTAGTCTAGGTTGTTGATGGGTATGGGGGATTAGAGCTGCTATGATTTTGTCCTAAGTGAAACTTGAATTTCGGAGATTTGTACAAAAACCTTTGAGTTCCTCAATGATCAAAAAAAATTCCTACCACGACCATATGTGTAGATTACATTGCAAAAAAAAACTTCCACATATGCTACTTGTAGTTGTATTGAGCTTTGTCAAAATTGTTGTGACCTTTGTGAGATGCTTTTCATACTTTCATGATCAATATTCATGAGCACTCCACCAAAAATTCTGCTACACTCATAGCAGCTCAAAAACAGCCTTTCCACTTCACACGCTCAACTTCTACACTGGAAGTAGCATTCTTGCCATCCATCCACAAAAAGAAATATTCCTCTTTCTCAAAAGTCTCTCCCAAAAATATTTGGTGTGTAGAACATGGCTATAGGAACCCAAATAAAAAGTGCCCCAAACATTCCTTTGAGCACTTCCACAAAAAACCGCCAAGTCTCGGCGAAGAAAAATACATAGCCATGGCACCACATCCAAAAAAAAAAAGAGAGACATCCCCCAAAAATAGGAGTATACACTAATAACCATCCACTTGTTCACTCTTCCACACACTTGCACATCTTGATCAGATTGTATGATTTGTTTTCTCCTAGGGTCTGGTCTTTTGACTTAGCAATATATGCACTGCTTGTATGCCTCTCATATTTCCCTACCTTGAGCTCCACAAAAAGCCATTTATAGAAGTAGGAAAAGAGGCAATCCCATGCCTTAGGTAAGGAATAAACACTTTGAGCGATCAAGAGTATCATTTGAGGAACTTCAATTTTATTTTACAAAACTCTTTGAAAACCTCCGGGATAACATAGTGGATCAAGGGATGAATGATTAGTGTTCTATGAACCTTACCTTCAATCAATCGGATAAAAGAAAATGCATAAGCCCCATGGACTTAGAGTGGTTGAAACAACTTGCCAACTTTTTCAAGGTAAAGAAGAGTATTTTGTTGTGTACAAAGGTATAAGAAAAGAGTTGGCATTATAGCAACTCCTGATTAACCGAGATCAAGTTTTTCCTTAGCTCGGGACGAGCAAAGGTTTAGCTTGGGGGAGTTTGTTGACGGCCACTAAGTGCTCATTTTAGCCATCACATATCTCGGTAAATAATGGAGAACTAACATGATCACCTCATATAATGTTTCAAAATAATGTAGTTCCACATGTCCTTGGAGTTTACCTAGTGCAGGAGGAATCATCAATAATATGAGGTGTAGCAAGGGGTAAAAGTGGCAAAGAATAATTCCCCACCTTGCCACATGGAGAAAGAAGCCCACAAGACAAATACCTGACGAATTCTCCATGGAAGAACCCCACCAACAGGCTCTGGAGGACCACACTCACCAACCGACCAAGGCCCAGGTCCAGTGGTGCCACCCCCTGGTCGGCCGACCCTGTGGTTGGCCCACTGGTCCACCACTTGAGTCGCTGGCCTCCATCGACCTTCCCCCACCGCATTGAAGGACTTACCATATTTCTACGCGCCTGGAACCGCCTCAGGACCCCTATAAAAGGAGGGGTACACCCCCCTCTCTAAAATACACACCACACACCAATATACACATACTCCTCTTGTATTAGTAGTCCAAGGTAGTGGGAAATAGGCTAGAATAGCTCTCTTAGAGTTCCCAAGTCCCATTGGAGAGTTGGAGCTAGCTACTCCTCCCCTTCTTTGTAAGACTTTACTCCTTTTCAATAGAATTATCTTCCTCTTATGAATACCTTTATCATATTCATGAAGTCTTGTTCATACAAGTATCCTTGTTCTTGCTTAGTAGTATACATGCTAGGGTTTATCGTATTGCCTCTTGGTGCAAGGTTCACGTTCCATGTTGGTGCTCTAGTTGAATATTCTAGACCAGCTAGAGTTCTATTCAACGACATAGACATGGTGTCTAGGTTTGCGACTAGCGTCGAATGCTGTGTGTCCGACGGACGAGGGGGGGGGGGCGCATGGGTAGTGACAGCCCCGTCCGGCATTTGCATCCCTCCACATTTGGCCACATTCATAGGGCTCTTGGCGGGAGTCACCTGTGTAACAGGTGTAAGCTCGTGCTCCCTTCGTACCTTGTTAGCGTGATCTGTAGCCTTAGTACGTGTATATTATGTGCATAAACATAGGATAGGCCAACATGAGTAGGAAGTATAATAGGAACTAGAGTTGTTCTTAGTCTTTTCTTTACTAGCCTTGCTACTAGTACAAGTATGAGATAAAGCATTATGTGTGTGTGTCAACTACCCAAATATCTTTATCTATCCTTACCCCTGTGATTTACTATTGTCTATTCACTCATGATCCATATAACCTATGAACATATTTAGTAACCTACACTTGGTACTTGCCTTCCCTTGGGAAAATATAAATGACAACCTTCAGGAATACTCTAAGGTGAAATGCTACAATGGTATACTCCGTGCGCTTGCAGATTATTCTGTAATATTGTGGAGATACCTATATCATGTTGGTTGTTATTACTGTTAAGGGAACCTAGTGATGACGTTCAGGAATGCCACAAGCATTTCTAGTGCCATTGCAAGGGATAACTTACAATGATGCTAAGCAACACCAACAGCCGATCGGTGCAAGGGTGTTTTGGCCCAAAGAAGTGACCGAGGCCCATTCCACATGTTTATGGAAGTTTATCTGCGCAAGACACTTGAAGATATTTGCCTAGAAGATTTATGGAACTTCAAGATCTCGACATGCAGTACAAGACTTTATCTCGAAGGAAAAGGCCCACATGGCAGCTGTGGAAGACAGAGGAACCGACTCGAAGAAGAAACCAGAGAAGACACGGCTTGCGTCGATCGGCGCAATCCTGCGTCGGTCGGCGCAACTGCCTTATTTGCTAGAAACCGAGTCCTTTACGAGTAGAACCCCTATAAATACTTGTAAACCCTTGGCCACGATAGAGGAGACAGACAACAGAGGGACAACAAATCCGTGAGTTAGAGCCACCGGGGCTTACCCCATTAGAGTAGATCTCTAGTTGAGTTTCAAGAACCATTGGCGTTAAGAGTTGATCCGTCAAGGTAGGCCATCTCGACGGGGATGAATCTTACTCTATGTATCTCAAGGATGATTGAATATGTTCATGATGGTTTTGGTGATTTGTCTATCTTGATTCTATAATCATGCATGTGCTTATTCCAATTGCTTAGTTCTAGGCTAAGTAAGTAGATATTATCTTGATCGTGATGATTAGGATAGTATTCGGACATTGTATTGATTATGGTTGCTTAATAATGCTAGCAGTGTGGTTTAACGATGATAACACTAAGCCTGCGCAACATACTATTGGATAGTTGAGTAGGGTAAGATACTCGCGCGATTAAGGGTTTCCTCTCGGCAGCGATAAATTGGGAGCCGCATGGAAAGCAAGGTGGTCTTATTCATTATAGGTTTTCATTGATCCATGTAATTACCCATTATGATGCTATTAAATTAGACTTTTTGGTTACGATCTCACTAGTAGATATCTGGCTACTCACATAACAGCATAGGCCTACAAGGTATCTGGCGCACTTTGGCATAGATTTACTAGTGTGTCGATCGGCTCAACGCCTGCGCCGATCGGCGCAATGACAGATTTACTATCTCGCGCACCTTTGTGCTGGCCAGTCTCCCCTCATGCAACCTGAATTCGACAGTAGCTTTGACTAGATCTTTTACTATTAACTTTGTTTAATTATCCCTAAGGTCCTAGTAGATTCAATAAACCTTGGAATACTCAATTCAAAGGAAAAAAGTGCTACAATTATACACCGTCCTCTTGCAGTATATAAGTGGGTGCGTAGTTACGACAAACACCCAGTCATCGTCTTCTCCCCGTCGCTCTTCCCCCATGATGAGTCACGCACCGATTTCGCGTGCAGGCAAGACCCTCTTCACCCGGTGCATCGACCTCACTCGTCTCGCGCTCCTGCTGATCTGCCGCCGGGACACTACCGCTGACCGTCGTCTTCCCGCCTTGTCATCGCCATGCTAGCCTGGTAAGCTGTTTTCCCTGCTCTTGTGCGCCACGTGCTCGCTCTCACTCACCACCCGCCCTCGTGGCAATGCAGCTGTCACCATATTTGCATTTGCATTTGCATTTGCATATTTAAAATTCCAAATGCATATTTAATTTCTCAATTTTTTGCTCTTCACCATATTTGCATTTGCATGCATCATGTTTAAAATTCTCAAATTAGTTTGCATGAAGGGATTAATTTCTTGACCCTCTTTGCATTTTTCCAAAAAAATTCATGTTCTTTTTGGCATCCATTTCTGAGATTTTATTTAACCTTTTACCTTGTATTAATTATTTAAAATCACTGACTCATTACATGTAAGTGAAACTTGACTATTTAGAGTAAATCACCCTTATGAAAATAAACGCAAGAACCATGCTAAAATATTATTTTCTCTCTAAGATTCAATAATACCGTTAAACCCTATAGTGCAGAGAAGCATTTTAGCATAAGACACCCCCTTTCACTTCTACATGTAATATTGATGTTAATGTATTTGTTGAGGAAGTGCCATGAATCGAATAATGCTCTTATGCACCGCATCATTCACATCATGTAGATCACGAGGTGGACCACGTGGAAGCAAGACAGGAGCAGGGACTAGAAGGACCAGGTGGTGACCCCGCTAACCAGAAACCGACTCAAGGCAAGCCCCGATGCATCGCACCAGTTTTACCTTTTTCTTTTATCACTAGTTAGGGATGTAGGCTTGTCTGTACATTAAGTTTATAGGAGTTGTTTGAAAACCTAGTATTGCAGTAGGTAACCTGTACCTGATAATAGCCCCAGGACGGTAGTCGCTCTGCTTAATTTAGGACGATCACTCGTCGAGTGGTATGGAGACGACTCATAGATCAGGAAAAAATTATCACTTGGGAATGATGTCACATGAAGGAAAGTTGGAATGGGATAACAAATGATGACCAGACGGTAAACTAGGTGGAAAGGGAAGGACAACTTGTCTTCAAGGAGGTAGCCCCGATCGAGTCACCTAAGGGTACGCCTCGTGTCCGGCCCATGGGATCAAGTTTGAACATATTGTTTGCATGCTGGAGTTATGGGACCAGTAAACTAACGTAGCTACGACTACTGCTTGGTCGAAAGGTACGCTGATCCTTGAGGTGGAACTAGGGCTGAGAGGAGGGAGCAATCCACGCACGGATGGCAGCATGGGGCGCATCACACTGGTGGACCCTTCTCAGGGGATCAGAGCCAGGCGCGGAAGACCTTATAGTACCATATGCGAAAGGTTGCTCCATGCGGCTTCCATGAAGCGTGTATGGATCGAGCAAGCAGATTTCTCCTACAGGATATAAATCAATTTGAGTCACTGCCTGTAACACCCTATGGCTAATTATTAATTAATTAAATCTAAATCCTAATTAGCAAGTATGGAAAAGTCAAAGTATAAGTAATCATCACATGAAATAATGAAAACCTAATCAATTTAATTTAAGGCCAACCGAAACCTTATGAGCAAGGTTATGAAACAACTCTAATAAATTCTATATAACCCATGTCATATAATTACATTATCAGGTTGGGATTAATAAAATTAAATTTTGGGCCAAGGTGGAGGATTTTATCACAATTGGAAGTGCCATAATTAATTCATTAAAGTATAAAAACCTTTTCAACTAAACTTTTCTAAATTATTATTTTTAAATATCTCCTGACCTAGTGGACCCCACCAAACCCCCACAAATATCTTGAGGGACCTATGTCTAAATTCTTGAATCATTTGGACCTAGGGAAGTATTTAAATTTGATTTAAAATCAGGACAGGGACTCATTTGTAATATTTTTATTTAACGCGAGGGCCCTTTGAAAAATGTGTTGTCTTCTTCCTCCCACACGACGCACGCTCGGTCAAAACTGCTGCCGCGCGTGCCGCGTTTCCCGTCGTCTCCCTCGCTTCCCCGCTTCCCACGTGAACCGCTGCGTCGCTGATGCCTCTCTGCATCGCCTTTGCTGCCGCGGCCTTGCTTCCCTGCTGCCGCGCCCCAGTAGCCTTGCCCTGTCCTTCACCCTCGTTCTGCCCTGCCATGACCGAAGCGATGCCCTTGCTGCCGCCTCGCGCCAAACCGCCTCTGCCTCCCTGATGAACGTGCAAATCGTCGCGTCTTGTCGCCCCGGTTTCGACCGCCCAAGACCGAGCTCGCTTGGCCCCATAAAAGCCTTCCCCCGGCCGTAACTCTCTGACCCTAGCCTAGCTCTGACCCACCATTACCAAACCAAGCTCCAGCTCGAGCTCGAGTTGTCACCGAGCCAGCGCTTCTGCGGTCAAGATAACTTGTAAAATAGCCGTGCAAAGATTATCCTATGTCTCCTCATAGCCTCTACTCGTTTCATTCCATCTTAATTTACAAGAATCGAAGCTCAATCTCATCGGTGGCCGAAACAACCAACCTCCGCCTTTCTCTGATATTAGCTTGTCTTGGTGAGCTCCAGGCTAACCTTCTCTCACGGGTGGTTCCAAACTTCTTCCCGCACCATTTGAATGCTTATTTGTTTTGTTTTGTTGGCTGCGACCTCAAGACCACCACCATTCGACGCTCCTATATATTCGTAGTGCTCCAGAGCAATCGCTGCGAGCTTCCGTCGCCTGTAGCGGCCGACGGCGAGCGCTCCGGCCTACTCTGCCGCTCCGGTGAGTTGCTGACTAGTAGCTCGCGTGGAGCTTGCGTGGCGCTGATGTGTTGGCACACGCAGCGCTGACGTGTTAATGTTTAAAACCCGAAAATCCCTGGAAAATAACAGAAATGCTGATGAAATTTGAAAAAAACATAGTATAAATCAAATATAAGTCCAATGGAGCTGAAACCAAGTTTGTTGGTTTCCATTTAATCTTATATATTTAATAAAAATGATAAAAGGGGCCTCTGTACATGTAATTTTAATAATTAATTATCTTGTTTAATAACCAAATAAATAACTATAAATTTTAGGAATGCAAATTAAATCTGATTTTTGGCATGCACTGTTATTTTATGATAATCTATCACCAAGATTTTTGGTTTGGTTATATGCATTATTTCATGCCTTAGGATTTATTTAGTGTTTTTATTTATAAAACTGCTAGTAAATAGAAAAATAAAAATAAGGAGTTGCCACTTGGTGAAAATGAAGTTTATATATTTATCTGTCCATGATAAATCACCCATGTCCAGAAATATATTGTTACTTTCTTAATTGAATTAATTGCTCTTAAGACTATATAAACCCTATTAAATGACTTATGCACATAAAATAATAAAATCAAAACTGGTTTCCTTAATGCATACGGTCTCTAGAACATATTAATAACCTAGTTGTCGCATTAACACCATTGCATTTTGCACTTAGCATATTATGGCATGTACGGTATTATTTCGGTACCGTTGACCATTGTTCATGCATAGGTAACGATAATCAGGAGCAAGAACCGGATTTTCAGAAGGACCCTAGTTCCGAGGATCAAGAAGTTGTAACTTCTAACATTGTGATTGATCAAGGCAAGCCCCAATTTGCATTTGTTGTTTTATAAAGTTTTGCTAGTTTCAATATGTCACTACTAGTATCTAGTTTGATTGATGCATTAGGTTGTTAGAAATTGGTTGGAAACCCACTTGCATCCTATCCAAATGACCTATGCTACTGGTATATAAGTCATGGTAGGATTTGGTACTTTATTGCTATGCTTAGTAATAGAATAATATTGATAGCGCTGTTACTGATACTAAGATAATGACTTGATCACTAAAGTTGAACTTAATGGAAATAAATTTACTTTTGATGTTATGATCGGGCTGGGATGATGCATATGTAGGTTTGCGGCAACACATGGGTGTTGACTACGGTAGCCCTGCCTTGTCGAACCTAGGACCCGTTCATCGCTGGCCCCTTGATCAAGCATTGAACGGTACCGAATGCATGCTAGTTTATGGACACTAGTAAACCAATGTAACATTAACACGGCAATGAGGACGATACCCAATACATTTGTCTTTGACCCTTGTGCTGCTGGAGTGGGCGGTCCATACCGTGAAGTACTGCTAGCAGGACGATATGCCCACTCGATGAGACTGGACGCAGACTAAGTTGTTGTTGTTCTTGTGAAAGGTTGTCGTATATGACCTTAATAGGTGCGTATACATTGTGTATTTCGAGTTTTACCAGCTGGTGTAAATCAATTACAATTGTTGTCGCTCGCAGAAATGAGTACGCTTGTTCACTACGCTTTCACGTGGATCAAATGATACTATAAAAGTTGATTATTGGATTCTTGTTGATTATTATTGTTGTGGTTACAAGTCCAAAACAAACACGTAATGGGCGAGCTGAGGGTTAGCCGCGCCGGACGGCTAGGCCAAAGGCCCCTCGGACATGCTATGGGGGAGAATGAACAAGGCTGAATAATTGCACAAGACCGGAGGGCCTGGAGTTGCGCTCTTCGGACAATGAATTTGTATTATATGGTCAGTATCGTACAAGAAGGTTCTGGTGGCAGAGGCTTGTCTTGTCCCGACCAGAGCTGTAGGTGAGCATTTATATATCCATGCTCACCTACCCCCGGGTGTGTTTACATATTTGACCCGAGCCTTACATTACACATCTTACTGATTGGCCTAAGGGTATTCTAGTACTTCAATCTTCATTCAGTACATGCCCCCGGCTGTCACTCTCTGATGTCTGTGCCTGGGACCTGCCGCGTCGTAAGGCCTTCGGTTGTACCGGCCTTCGGGCGCCTGTTGGGCCGAAGGCCCTTTGGGCCATTGGTCCACCTGGGCCTTGCTATTTGTTGATGGACTGCCTTCTAACCTTGGGGAGACTAAGGGGTGGGCTTTCCCCCAATAGTAGCCCCTCATGGGTGAGATCCGTCTTCGGTAGGACCGAAACCGTGATCATGCGAAATGACCACCCCTAGTCTCCCCCCCCCCCCCTTTCGGGCCTGCCCGGAGGCCATCCTTAGTCCGGGGACCTGAAACTGCCAAATATCACCCTATTCAACAAGGTCAGTTAATTAACAAGAATGAGGCGCACTGATAGTAGTCACCACGACGTTTGCCACCGGCCCGAACGGCCTTCAGATCCCATGCCCTCGTTAGCCGCACGATGTGACATCCTTTAAAACGCGAATAACCGTCTTGCCATAAATGCAATCCACGCGCCGATCTGTTATAAATGCGCCCCACGAGGTTACTTGGCGCACTCCCCGCGCGGGTACGCAGGACATAAATGCCACCTTCGCACTATGTGTCGGTCATCAGGCCGACAGACGCGCCAATGAATGCGGGAGATCGCCACGCAAAGCACGTTCCACCGGCTATATAAGCCAGGCATTCACCCCCTCTCTCTTTCACTTTCACTTTCATCCTCCCCTCGCCTGTCAAGCCCTAAGCACACACCGCTGACTCTTTTCTCGTGCACCTCTAAGCGTGACTTTGTTCTGAGCTAAAGACTCCACAGTGTCAAACCGTCAAGCCACTCGACATCAGCCCTGGGCAACAAATGGGCCCTCAAAAAGCCAAGCCTCCACCAGGTTCTGAGCTGAAGCATGTAAATAACAAGAAGGCCGGAAGTGCATATCTGGGGCCGACTTCCATCACCGAAGATCAACTGGACACATGGGCTGCCAAACCGAAGTGATGGATCGAGACGTCCCGAGCGTCAGCGTCGAAGGACGGCGAGACCGTGCCCCAACCTCGGCCCGGCATCATTGTAGTCTTCGAATGGTTCTTCGAAGCAGGGCTCTGATTTCCTTGTTCCTGATTCATCGGAGACATCCTGGCTCTCTTCGGGCTTGAGATACAACAGGTCCTTCCTAACAGCATCACCCGGCTGGCCTGCTTCGAGTGGGCTTTCAGGATGGAAGGCACCAAGCCGCAAGCTGGGGCATTCGCTGCTACACACTTGGCCTCCCAACAGGAACACCCTTGTCCCGGGGACGCCAGCATGGTATCGAATTACCTGACTATCACCCTCTGGCCACGCCGCGAATGAGATGTGCCTGCGAAGGGGTCGAGGCAACACTAGGGGAAACAGATTTCCGCTGGGTGGTTTTACTATGATGTGGGCCCTGAGAGCGACCTGTGCAGCTGGAACGCGGAGTCTCATATATCCCGAAGCACGTGATCTCGGAGGACAGCGCGCTTACTACCCGCGTTTAGCTATTGTCTCGAATCACTGGACGACTGAGCATACAGGACTTGGTTGAAGAGTTCTGCGCAGCGGGCATTGACCCTCTTCGGGTCGACTGGCACATGCGGTTCATCACCCAGGACCCTGGAAGTGGGAAGTTGCAGCTTGCTCGAGAGCTGCTCCCGAAGATCAACTTCGCGGAGATAGAGCAACAAGCGAGCCACTACCTCAGCCCTCTAATCCAGAAGGAGTGGGAACTACTCGGGGAGATGGGGCACCGGGGCCGGACCAACCGTGTGGTGCAGCTGTTCAACACGGAGGCCATGTTGCCGCCACGCGAGAACCGGGTCCTATTCGGTCTGATAGTGCAACTGCAGCACTTCTTCGCTGGGATGGGACTAGCGTCCCGGGAGCCTGGGCATGCCGAGGGGAAAGGCATGAAGAGCCTCAGCTGGCTGTCCAAGGGTCTCAACCGAGCCAAAGATGGGCTCCGTTCTTACGGCACTATCTGCGCTCGGATAGGCTGTACGACGGCCTATGCCACTCTAGAGTCGCTGGCTACCCCCAGGTGTTCGGAGATCCGTGAAGCTACGCACCAACTACTATCTCGATGTTGAGGGGACTAGGCCGAATACAGCCAGCTGCAAGAAAGGCTGAGTCTGATTGGCAATATCTTAGGGCGAGAGTTTTGGCAGCCTCTCAGCAACGAGCTTGTCGAAGTCCTCGCTCATGATGGGGCTGCTCGACTGGCTGCTTCTGCCTCCACCACCGGTAACACACCTGTTTTCGGTAGCCGAAGGGAGCCTGGCTCAACAGCTCGTGGTACGGACGCCACCGCCGTCGGAGCCCCTGGTAATTCAGGCCATGCCGCCAGCAACGAGGTCCCTGAACCCCAAGACCCTATTGTCAGTGCCTCCGGCTCTGCTAGCCCGGCCTCCGGTGCTAAGAACCCACACGGCACCAAGATGCCCTCGCTGGCCCCTCCGGAGACCCAGGTGTGAGTTCGCCCTTATCTAAGGACTCCGCACCCTCTACACTAGCTAGCGTTTTTAAGGATAGGCTTTTGTACTGCGGTCATAAGCGTCTAGCGCTCCGACGGCCTTTATGTTGTAATTTAGGTGCTTATTTTGAATGAAATCCAGTTAGTCATTTATTCATCGTGTCCTCGTCATTTTTCTTAAGATTTATGACCTTCTTTTTCCCTAGAGCGCATCTGCCAAAGACACATCTTCTGTTTCGCCGGACGCCATGATACTGGACATAGCTCCCGTATCTGTCAAGGTGCCGGGTGTCGGGGAAGCCCCTGGTTATTACTCGATTCGAGGCGTGCAATGGAGATGTTGGAAACAGAAACACCCCAAAGGGGTGTTTGCAGAGTTCCTATCCTCAGTGGATGCGAAGAATCAACGAATTAAGGCAGCATGCCAGCGTGTATCCCCGGAGGAATTACTCCGATGACGCATGGTCACGACGCCCGAAGGGCGGCGGCACCCTCACGAATAAACCCGCGACTCTGTCATCCCCACCGAAGGCCTAGTGTAGGTGGTTTCTAGCTACCCATTTTATCTACCAAAAAGGGACATTTTATGTCGTTATTTGGTGGTTTGGACTAACAATTAACCCCATATTTGCATATATTTATTGTTCTTCTGTTTTGGATGTAATCACATGAAACAAGTGTAAAAGAGGGCAATTATGGATAAAGGATTAAAGAGCAAAGAAGATGGGCCAGATGCGGGGCCGCGCCAATCGGGTCCAATGCCGCGTCGATCGGCGTAGGAGGAAAAGATGACGAAGACAAGACCAAGTCCGGCAAAGACGAAGGCCCAGTCCAATTTGAGTTAGAGTCGGTGGAAGTTGACCTAATCCTGTCGAGTATAAAAGGAAGATAACTATCAAGATCCAAGGGGGCAACCGAAAAAACGGTAATCATGTAATTGAGTTGTTAGAACTAGGGTTCCAGGATATTGGCGGCGGCGGTTGGTCAACACCGATGAGAACCACCAGAAGGGAGGTGACGCCGATCGGCGCGAGGCTTGCGCCGATCGGCTCGTGCATGTTCCAGCGCTATTTATCACCCCTCTGCTATGTTTAGCAGGAGGATGAGCGAGTAGTCATATATTCTTTTTATCTTGTGCGGGGATATGGTCATATAACTCTCATACTCATTGATACTCTCTTGATGAATTTAATCTATGTGATGAACTTAATTGCGCATCTATTTTATCCCTTTCTATTAGTGTAAGGCCAATACACTTCTGTCTATTACATAGTGCAAGAAACCAGTGGGGAGATAATAGCCTCTGTAGTGACAGTCGGGGTGAACGAAACCACCATGTCTTGTAGAATATTAGAGTCATCACTCGAGTTGATAAGAATAAGGTTGCATGCTAGTGAACCAATCCTAAGGAGAGAATCCTTTATTATCTTGTTACATCTCCAATAACATTTATCCACCACTCTCTCACCGTCACCATTCACACCAACCCAACCATTGCAATCTGTTAGTAACCCTTTAATAGTAATAGTTCCGCTCATTCCTTGTGGATTTGATAACCTTGGAATACCCTGAGGGAAAAAAGAGCTACAACCGTACACCGTCCTCTTGCGGTATATAAGTGGGTGCGTAACTACAACCAACACCGAGCCAATTGAGATTTCGAGCAGCAGCCCAAGCCCTTCTCGAGACGATGCCTCATCTAGCAGCTCATCTGGCCTGGACATTGAAGCTTTTCGGCAAGCCGCACAGACACCCTTCGGTCGTCTATAGATTATCGCCGATTTGGAGCGGCACCGGCAAAGCATCACGTGAACCAGCCGCCGCATACAATCATCCAGCGCTACGCTCCACAACTTGGCCAAGCAACATCGTGAGCTGTCAGACATGCTTGGCGAATTGAAACACTTGTCATGAGCTTCCAAGCTTACCACAAAGGCCTATGTCCCCTTTGTGTGTTGAGCCCTCGGGCTATTATAGATTTCGTTCCTTCGAGCTCTCGTATGTTGTAGTCCTTCGGGCCAATCATGTATCCCTTTGCCCTCGGGCTCTTGTATATTATATGCCTTCGGGCAAGCCATGTATTCCTTTGCCCTCGGGGTCTTGTTATGTACATAGACTTTTAAACTTATGCGTAACTCAGATTATGCCATCGTGCATCATAATGGAAAATCGCCTACAACATGTTTATCCTACGTGCCAAACACCTCGTCAGCCTTTGGCAAGCTTTGAACCGTAGTTGTTCGGCATCGGGCTATGTGTCGCACCCGGCTTTTCGGGCATGTCCTTTCGGAGCATCGGACCATAGTTGTCCGGCATCGAACCGTAGTTGTTCGGATGAGGGCCGTAGTTGCCCTAGCAATAAATATAGATGATGCATCCCTTCAGAACCCTTAGGCCGTAGTTGCCATGATAAGGACAAGAAATGCTAAACATAACAATGCAACCATCACAAATTATAGGATCTCCCATGCTTACCTTACTGTACTTCCTTTGCACCTATCGAGTGCAGGACCAGCCCCCGAGCGGCTGCTGTAGACAACACAGTATACAAAATGTTGGACAACAAGACAGGGGTCGCAGCCCCTTGGCATTTAGACATTGCCAACCTTCCATGCCATCGGCCCGAAGGCAGCGCCCTACCGAGTTACAAACTGACTTGCTTTTGAAACAAAAAGGTGTGGGATGCAGCCCGACCGATTCCTCGAGGCATAGCCCGGAACAACATCTTAGGACACAGCCCGAACGGCTCCTCGGGACTCCGCCCGGAACGACTCCTCGGGACTCAGCCCGGAACAACCTCTTAGGAAGCAGCCCGAATGGCTCCTCAGGCCCCCGCCCAGAACAACACTAACCGTGCTAAGCATTGCACCAAAAACACGCTCAACACCAACTTTGTTACACCAAAACAGACATTGTTACTGCCGAACCGACCTTCGGCCTGTTATGCATAAAACTGCTCCAAGGCATCGGCATTGTAGGTATGCTGCATCAGAGAGCCATCCAATTCCAGCAAATGATAGGCCCCCAGCCTGTTTGAACGATCCATAATGAAGAGACCCAGCCACTTGCTCCACAGTTTGCCAACGCTGATTGGGTTAGGATTGTGCCGAAGGACCAGATCACCCAGTGCAAATTCCCTTAGGTGGACATTGCGATTGTATGTTTTCTTGAAGGATGCGATGTACTTGTGCAGGTTAGCGACTGCTTGCATGCGCACTTCCTCCAACATGTCCTTTGCCACATCATCTTTGTTGACATGCGGCCTCAGTGTGCGCAATGACCCAACATGTATTTCCTCTGGCGTGACCGCTTCGGCCCCATACAACAGCCGAAAAGGTGAAAAACTAGTGGATCTTGTAGCGGTTGTCTTGATGGACCATAGAACGTTCGGTAGCACCTCGACCCATTTGCCCTTTGGCAAGCCAACCAACGAACGAGAGATCCCGGATAACAGATTACCATTCATTTGTTCAACAGCCCCATTGGCCCTTGGGTTAATGACAGAGATGATAAGGACATCACCATGCTGGATACGCGCATATCATGGCCTTCCCCAAGTTACAAGTCGTCACCAACTCGGTCGCCGCGTTCGTCTCAGATTCAGCCGAAACCCCTTCACGGTTTTGATGATATCTCCTACATCCGACGTCCAAACGAGGCATTCTTTGATGCGTTGGAAAGGGGACGATGACGCCATTATTTTGTTTCTGGTCCTAGCTCCAGAAGGGTCGTGAGTCATGCTATGTGACCATGACAAGATGCTGCGCCACCTCTTTTGGGCCAACTTAGCCATGTATCGTGTCGGGCCTTAAGCCCATGTTGTGGGCGCCCCCGCTGGTCGCCCCCAACCCTAGGACGCCCCTGGTTCCTACATAAACTCAGTAGTCACCAGCTTTTAGTTTTGGGTTTTGTTTAATTCAGTTTTCTTGAGAGAATCTTGATCGAATTATTATAACTGTGGTGATAAGTCCTTTTATAGTAATCCAGCACCCCTGTTCTTATTCTACACCACTGTGGCGATTAGTCCTTTTTTGTTCAAAGCTTGGACCTTTTTTTGTGACGTGCTTCATCCATATTTGCAATTTCAGATTGTGTGTTTATCCTCTCTTGCTTGTGTTCTCGATTTCGCTTGCAGGAACAATCAAGTTGTGCTTGGTGTAACGGCTGCGGGGTTGGATCGTGTCTGATTCAAGCCGGGTCATCGACGCCGAGTTCTCCAAATTCGAGTTTATCCCCCTACCTCTCGGAAGATCGGGCCATATCTACATCAAGTGGTGTCAGATTCCTAGGTTCCCCGTGAGGTATTATCGTGTTCTCCCCTTTAGATTCGTTTGTGTTCATCACCTATTGTCCATGAAAAAGTCAACAAAAAAAATTATCCCCACATCCCAGACATTGTTTAGCCTTTGCATAATTTAATTTCAGAGTCCATGGTGTTGAGTTTGTGTTCTAGTCGAGTTCAGTTGCTGGCTTGAATTTGTGTTTCGATTCGGTTTGTGTTTTGATCTCCGCTGCACACCACCGTTTTCCCCATCCGTTTCAACCACCATCACCATCGTGTTTTCTATTGGATTCACCATCGTGTCACCCACCCACCCCCACAATCCTTTGCCAATGAAAAAACCCTACCCGATTCCGTTTTTGTTCCCCCTCCCCCCTCACCCCTCAAACCCTATCTTGACCTACCTTCGGTAAAACAGGCATAACTTTTCGCTCGTTGCTCCAATTGGGCTGAAATTTTTACAGTAGATTCTTGACTCAAAGTTGAGGTGACCCACACTAGGCTCCGCCCTATGTGCCCTCGTCAAAAAATTCAAAATAAATCGGGAAGAAATAGAAAAAAATTGTTAAGTCAAAAATAGCATTTTTGGTGAAACTTTGAGATTTTTCCTACGCTTTGTTTCCCCTCTATTTGAGTTGAAACTTCTTGTGGTTCCTTCCTTTGTGTTCCTCTATCACAGAAAAATAGTGGAAAAATCATACAAAAAAAAATCAAGATTTTGATTTGCAAACCCTCCCCCCTCCCCCCCCCCCCCCCCCCCCGCCCTGAAAATTTCTGAGTTTGTGAAGTCTATTTTGATCCTTGCTGCCGTTGCCATTATTCTTGTTGTCACAACTGTTTTTGAACATGATTCTTTTGCCAGCAATTAGGACACTGCTTTGGACATTTATTCAGTGCTACTATCTGTTATTGAATTGTGTTCCGCTGACATACATATTAGCCTTCCAAGCTATACATATTGCAGCACAGGTTTCTTCCTTGTAACTGTTACACCCAAGTTCAACTATAGATTGTGCCGACCTGTTGGCCTTGGTAAGAACACTTGCAAGATTGTGATACATTGCTTCTGATATTGTTTTCCACTTTCTACACCCTCTGCTATCTGCTAGTTGATAGGGCTAATCATTTTGTCTAGTCTTGTCTTTTGCTTCTAACCATGTCAGAGAAAGGGAAAGGGACACCTGGAGAGTCGGAGTCCCCTACAGACTTCAATGATTGTGTGTCCAAGGTTGAGCTTATGAAGCTTCTTGCGGACCAGCATACATTCATGGAAACGAAGTTTGCTGAGTTGATGGGCCACATCAACACTGTTGCCAACCGAATTGAGGATGTTGAACGACGACCTCCACCTCAACGAGCTGCTGCTGATGATGATTTTTACCGTGATGCAGACTGTCTTCACCGTAATCGACATGGTATGGGAGGTAATAACAATTGTGGTAATACTGATACTTTTGTTAAGCCAAAATTTAACATTTCTCCTTTTGCTGGTAGTGCTGATCCTGAAGCATACTTATATTGGGAACTTGCTATTGAACAGAAATTTAATTCTCATTTAGTTCCTGCTGAGCATAGAGTTAGACTTGCTACTAGTCAGTTTACGAGTTTTCCTCTATTTTGGTGGAATGATCTTTGCAATAATAATGTTGCTATACCCAACACTTGGCATGTTTTGAAACAACACATGAAATCTCGTTTTTTTTCTCCTTATTACCAACGTGATTTACATTTGAAATTACAGTCTTTAACACAAGGTAGTAAAATAGTAGAGGAATATTATCAGGAATTGCTTATTGGTTTAGCATATTGTGATATACATGAAGATGACGTTGAGACTAATGCTAGATTTTTTGGTGGTTTGAACCGTGATATCCAAAATATTGTTGACTATAAAGAGTGGAATAGGTTCAACCAATTGTATCATATTGCTCTTATGGCTGAACGAGAAGTACAAGGACGCCTTCCACAATAATCTTGCAGGTCCAGCACTGGGCTATTTATCCAGCAGCGCACTAGAGTAGAGAACTTGAAGAGTCATGTTGCTAAGCCACCAGCAACAACTCTTCCACTTGCGCCTGCTTCTGAAGTGAAATCATCTAGTGTGCAGCGCCAACACTAGAAGAAGGTTGCTACTTCCGATGCTAGGAGTGGCTCCTTCACCACCATTATTTGCCACCGCTGCAAGGGCATGGGACATGTCATGAAGGATTGCCCTAGTCGTCGTGATTTCATCGCTACTGTTGATGGGTATGAAAGTTGTAGTGATGTTGAAGATGAATTTGCTCGTATGCCTAACCTTGATGCAGATTCGACGAAAGAGGAGCAGGAGACTACCGCCATTGATTCCATTGCTGCCACTGCGGGTTTTCCTAGCCTCATTGTATAGCATGTGTTGACCACTCAGGTGGGACAAGAGGAAGAACATGAACGCAACAATTTATTCTACATGTACCTCATTGTCGCGTACCGCCGTGTTCTCACCATCATTGATACTAGGAGCTATAAAAACTTGGTAAGTTCTGATTTGGTAAGCAAACTTGGCTTGACCACACATGCACTACATCAGCCCTATCACATCAAATAGTTCAACAATAGTTGTACGGCACATGTGACTCGATCAGCATGCATACACTTTTCAGTCGGTTCTTATCATGACTATGCTGATTTTTATGTTGTACCTATGCAAGCATGTGCGCTTTTATTAGGCCATCCATGAGAATATGATACGGATGCTGCCCACCATGGTAGAACTAATACATATACTTTCATGCATAAGGACAGGAATATTATTTTGCGTCCGTTATTGCCTGCTGATATTAGAAATCATTTTAAACTGCTTGCTAAAAATACTAAGAATAAACAAGATAACAAACAACTTTCTGATGTTAAACATAAGCCTATTTAGTTAAAGGGAGGTTCTTTTCTTGCTATGACATATACTGTTGCTGAACTTTGTGATAATCATGATGCACCTTGCTATACTATGCTTTGTCATGATATATCTTCTAGCAATAATCATGTATCTTGTACTTTGCATTCTGCTAGCACTAACCTTTTGCACTAACCTTTTACACGGTGATCAAGAAGGGAAGGATGATGAGGACATCACCATGCTGGATACGCGCATATCATGGCCTTCCTCAAGTTACAAGTCATCACCAACTCGATCACCGTGTTCGTCTTGGATTCAGCTGATACCCCTTCACGGTTTTGATGATATCTCCCACATCCGACGTCTAAACGAGGCGTTCTTTGATGCGTTGGAAAGGGGACGATGACACCGCCATTTTGTTTCTAGTCCTAGATCCAGAAGGGTCGTGAGTTATGCTGTGTGACCATGACAAGGTGCTGGGCCACCTATTTTGGGCTAACTTGGCCATGTATCGTGTCGGGCCTTAAGCCCATGTTGTGGGCACCCCCCCCCCCCCCCCCGGTCACGCCCAACCCTAGGATGCCCCTGGTTCTTACATAAACTTAGTAGCCGCCATCTTTTAGTTTCGGGTTTTGTTTAGTTCAGTTTTCTTGAGAGAAACTTGATCGAATTATTGTAACTGTGGCGACAAATCCTTTTACAGTAATCCAGGGACCCTATTCTTGTTCTACACCACTATGGCAATTAGTCCTTTTGTGTTCAGAGCTTGAACCTTTTCTTGTGACTCGCTTCATCCATATTTGCAATTTCAGATTACATTTTATCCTCTCTTGCTTGTGTTCTCGATTTCGCTTGTAGGAACAATCAAGTTGTGCTTGGTGTAACGGTTGTGGGGTTGGATCGTGTCTAATTCAAGCCGGGTTGTCGACGCCGAGTTCTCTAAATTCAAGTTTATCCCGTCCTCTCGGAAGATTGGGCCATATCTACATCAAGAGACCTCACATTTCTTGACCCCCAGACTAAGGCAATACTCCTTGAACTCAAGCCCCTCGAACTGTTTCCCATTGTCCACAGTTAGCTCTAGCGAAACCCTGAAGTGACAAACCACATTCTTCCAGAAAAACTTCTTGACATTCCCAGCTGTAATTTGAAGTAGCGGTTCGGCCTCCACCCACTTGGACAAATAATCTATAGCCACCACACCAAAACGATAGCCCCCCCCCCCCCCCCGGAGCCATAGGTAGCGGCCCCACAATGTCGCTCCCCCACCGGGCGAGCGGCCAAATTGAAGGGATTGGCTGCAGGATCATGGCGGTCAGGTGAGATTGACGACCCATCCACTGACAACCCACACATATCTGGACCAAGTCTTCGGCATCCCGCACTACAGTAGGCCAGTAGAACCCTTGGCGAAACGCTTTGGCGACCAATGCCCTTGGAGCTAAGTGTGACGAACATAGCCCCTCATGAATTTCACGTAGCAAGTTCTGCCCCTCAGGCCTGCTGAGACAACAAAGCAGAGGAGCACAGACACCCCCCCCCCCTTGTATAGGACATCATCAACAATAGTGTACCCCCGACAACGATGCAATATCCTCTGCCGCTCCTCTGTCATCAGAGACATAGCGCCTTTCAATACACGCCCGAATGGGGGCTCACCAATCATCTGCCGTGATGGCCAGAACCCTTCGGCCTTTCGCCTCCGGTGCCATTGCTGACTCATTCATAACCTCCGGTGCCGCGGCCTTGGCCAATGCATCTGCTTCCCCATTTTCAGTACGACGAATGTTACAACCTTAGAGCCCAAGAAGTACTTGTCCATCTCCCTCACCTTGCTAGTATATCGAGCCATCTCTGGATCCCTGGCTTGATATCTTTTTGCCAACTGAGCCGAAGCCAACTGTGAATCACAGTAGATAACCAATCGCCTAGCCCCGAGGGCTCGAGCCTACTGAAGGCCCAATAATATGCCTTCGTATTCTGTAGCATTGTTTGTCGTTTGAAAAGCCAACTTTGTAGAGAATCGCATGGTTTGCCCTCCGGGTGATGTAATAACTACAACACATCCAGCCCCGGAGGCTCCCTAGGCACCATCAGTGTACACGGTCCAAACTGGTTCCTCGGGAACATCTTGGGCTAACTCTTCAGTTTCACCGTGAGGAGTCCATTCTACCACAAATTCCACCAACACTCCAGATTTGATGACCTTGCGAGCAACAAAGGTGATGTTATACTGAGCCAGCTCGGCTGCCCATTTCAACACAGCACTGGAAGCCTTGTCATTCGTCAATACGTCCCGCAGTGGATACCTGGTGGGTATGGTGATAGCATGATCATTGAAGTACTGTCGCCACTTACGTGAGGCCATGACCACAACATACAACATCTTGTCCACCACAGTGTAGTTACAACATGATGCCATCAACATTTCAGACACATAGTACACCGGCAACTGCTGAAATGCATCACCGCCCTTCGGTGCTTCTTAGACCAACACTGCACTTACTGCCTTCGGCGCCGCAGCGATATACAACAGCAAAAGAGCCTTTGGTGGCGGTGGCTTGAGGGTGTGAGTTCGACAAGATACTTCTTGAGCGCCTCGAACGCCAGTTGTTGCTCTTCACCCCATGTCAATGCCCGAGGTCCTCGAAGTGCCTCAAAGAAAGGCAAACTCTTCTCAACCAATCTAGAGATGAACCTGCTCAGTGCTACAACACAACCAGTGAATTTCTGCAACTCCTGAATAGAGGCTGGAGGCTGCATATCCATGATTGCCTTGATTTTGACAGGGTTCGGGTTCATTCCCTCCTTTGACACCAGATAACCCAACAACTTGCCCAAATGCACCCTGAACATGCATTTTGCCAGATTCAACCGCATACCAACTTGTCGGAGGTTTGCAAATGTTTCTGCCAAATCTGCCACATGGTCCCCCTCTTCAACACTTTTGAAAACAATGTCATCAATGTAAGCTGCCGCATTGCGGCCCATCTGCGTACCCAGTGTAGCTTTAACAGTATGAGAAAATGTTGCCCCGGCATTCTTCAAACCGAAGGGCATTCGGTTGTAGCAATAAGTCCCCCCTGGTATCTGAAAGACTGTCAAAGGTTGATCTTCGGTAGCCAACCACACCTGATGAAACCCCGAGTAGCCGTCTAGAAAGCTCATCAGCGCACACCCTGCCGTGGCATCCACCAACTGGTCTATACGATCCAACGGGAAGTCGTCCTTCAGGCAATGCTTGTTCAAAGTTGTAAAATCGATGCACATACGCCACTAGCCATTTGGTTTTTTAACCAGCACGGGATTTGCTAGCCAAGTTGTTCTGTCAATAGGCCAAACAACGCTCGAATCCAGTAACTTCTGCACTTCAGCCCTCAAGATGTTAGCTTTTTCCTCCATCCAGACTCTGATTTGCTATTTGACCGGACGCGCCTTCGGGTCAACATCCAGCCGCTGAGCAGCAATGGATCTGTCAATACCGGGGAGGTCTTTTGGCGACCACGCAAAGACATCTACGTTGTTTCTCAAGAACTGCATCAGTTGCACCTCCACAGCTTCTAATAACTCTTTGCTAATCAACACTGTTTCGTCTGGCCGATCAACACATAGGACAACCTCTTTGGTGCCCTCAACTGATGTGACCTTCGGCACCCACTTGGATGCCGCCGGTGGTTCCACCGCAAGGCCCTTTCTCTTGCAATCTTCAGCGATAACATGTATGTGATGTTGCCCTGGTGATGACCCGAACTCCAGCCTCCGAGCCTCAGCTTGATCGCCGTACACTGTAATAACACCCTCCGGCCCGGGCATTTTCATGCATAAATAGCCATGATGAAGTGCAGCCAGAAACTTGTTGATAACCCTCCGGCCCAACAGAGCATTGTAAGGGTAATTCATCTCTACCACATCAAATTGAATATCCTCTGTTCGGTTCCCCCCAGCCTGGAGAATGACACCTTGAGCATGACACTGCCTATTGCATAAATTGGGTCACCTCCAAACCCTTGCAGCAGAACCGAAGAGGCCTGCAGGTCGGATCTGCCATATCCCATCTTTTCAATAGTACTCCATAAGATAACATCAGCCGAGCTCCCGCCGTCAATCAAGACTTTACGTACATCAAAGACATTAATGTTGATAGCCACCATGAACGCATCGTCATGTGGAAAAATCATCAGCCTCAAATCAGCCGTAGAGAATGAAATCGGTACATCCATCCATCGCGTGACCCTAACTGGAGGACATGCGGTCACGTGATTTACCTACCGGACATGCTCTCGGCGCTGCATCTTAGAAGGGAACTCATGACCCAATCCTTCGGTAATAGCAAAGATTATGCCACGAGAAGCCCCTAGATTCTGAATGTGCTACACAGTCTGTGCCCTTTCCGGACGATCCTCCGGCTTCAGCGGCTCTGCCGGAGGGGCCAGGAGCGTAAGCTGAGCCGAAGGGGGTGTCAATGCAACCATCAGCGGCGGTGGGGTGGGATGGTGGTACTGCGGGAATGGCGAGTGGTGAGAATGCGGAGGCGGTGGGTAAAATGCAGCAGCATGTGTGTATTGAGTGTGCAACACCGGTCTAGCTTGCTCAGCCTCTCGTCGGACTCTTGCTTCGGACAATGCTTTAATGTCAGGGCAATAGTTGGAACTGTGCGCGCACCCCGGATCATGAAACACGCAGTAGAAAAGCTGACCCGGCCGGGGTTGCCTCGGACTTGGACGCTGTGGAGCTGGTTGAGGGCACCTAGGCGCTGACCCCGAGGGCCCCCCATGTTGGACATTGAAAACCTCACGCCGATTAAAATTGCGGCCTGCTCCACCCTGACTTGGATGCCAACCTCCAGTATTCATGCCCTGCCCTCGCCCCATCATTACACCCGAGTGTGCCTTCCGACGCTCTTCCTCCTCATCCTCTTCTACCCGTACTTGCCCTTCTAGGATACTCAATAGCTGATCTAGAGTTTGAGGTTGCTTCACCCGAATGGCACTTCTGGCCGCGCCCATCCGGAGCCCCTTAGCCACAGACTCAATTACTGTTGCTTCATGAATGTCAGACACCTAGCACTTCAAATATATGAACCTCCGAGT
Organism: Eleusine coracana subsp. coracana; assembly: GCA_032690845.1. Classification (NCBI taxonomy): domain Eukaryota; kingdom Viridiplantae; phylum Streptophyta; class Magnoliopsida; order Poales; family Poaceae; genus Eleusine; species Eleusine coracana. The sequence continues at coordinate 52,147,778 of CM064430.1, forward strand.
ATAATTAGCCAATGTTTCACCTTCTCTCTGCACGCATGCAGCCAGATCCCATACGCCCACCGGCCGGGCATGATTCCCCCTGAAATGCACTGAGACTCCCTCCTTGAGTTGTGCCCATGACCGAATACTCCCCGACGCTAGTTTAGCATACCAATTCCCAGCTATTCCCTCCAACGCCAGTGGAAAAGCTTTGGCCTTTATTGCATCATTGCCTCCGACTGACTCGACAACAGTCTCATATCGCATGAAGAGCTCTCTAGGATCTGAGGTCCCTGCAAACGTTGGAAGTTTAACCGAAGCTAGCCTCGCAGGCCATTGCACCGCCTGTAACCCGGCCGCTAGAGGAGAGTTGGGATCTGCTGGTTGCACCGGGTGAAGGCTTCCGGTCGAGTGCGCCCTTGCCCCTTCTTCTTCATGGAACTCCTCATACACCGGAGCCCGATTTTCTGGGATCCCGCCTTTTCGAAGGACCTCTATCTGCTTTCTCAGTTGCTCCTGCCGCCTCTTAGCCGCTTCAATTCTATGGGTATAGTCGGCCTCTTGCTGCGCAAGATTCTACAGAGCCTATGCATGCAACATCTGCTCTTCGGCTGCTCTTCGTTGCCTCTCGACCTCCTGTTCCATCAGCCTCACATTTTCCTCCTCTCGCAACGCATCTTCCTGCTGCTTCCTGATACGCTCCTCGGCCATGTGACTCACGTATTCCGCCTCCTCTCGAGTCAACTGCCCCACTACAACCTCTCCCACGGCAACAACTTCTTCCCCACCTTCGTTGACCTTGTCAGACGCTTCCTCGACAAACCCTTCGGCTTCCTCTTCCCGAATCGAGCGTGCTCCAGCTGCCGCTGAGGTCTCCGCTCGCGCAACTTCCACTACCACCCTACTTCGTGTCGTTGCCTACTACAATAGAGCCGAAGCGAGCGGTCTCTTACCTACGGCCATGCTACGCGCTTTGATGTTCAATCCCCACAGACGGCACCAGCTATTGTGGTTACAAGTCCAAAACAAACACGTAATGGGCGAACTGAGGGCTAGCCGTGCCGGATGGCTAGGCCGAACGCCCCTCGGACAAGCTATGGGGGAGAATGAACAAGACTGAATAATTGCACAAGACTGGAGGGCCTGGAGTTGCACCCTTCGGACAATGAATTTGTATTATATGGTCAGTATCGTACAAGAAGGTTCTGGTGGCAGAGGCTTGTCTTGTCCCGGCTAGAGCTATAGGTGACATTTATAGATCCATGCTCATCTACCCCCCGGGTGTGTTTACATATTTATCCCGAGCCTTACATTACACATCTTACTGATTGACCTAAGGGTATTCTAGTACTTCAATCTTCATTCGATACATGCCCTCGGCTGTCACTCTCTGATGTCTGTGCATGGGACCCGCCGCACCGTACGGCCTTCGGGCGCTTGTTGGGCCGAAGGCCCTTTGAGCCATTGGTCCACTTGGGCCTTGCTGTTTGTTGATGGGCTGCCTTCTGGCCTTGAGGAGACTAAGGGATGGGCTTTCCCCCAACAATTATTATTGCTATTCTTATATTGTATTTATTTCATGTACTGATTTTAGTATTTTGTTGCTCCACTAAAGTTATATTTCTGCTCTATCCATTTAACTTAGTAAATTAAAATTTATAGAACTAATAGGTTGCTTAGTGCAAGTCTTTTTTAAACCGCCATCCTATTAGAGCCAATGCATGTCTAGATCTTTTGACGGGTAAGCCTTGTTGAGTAATTAGTACTCAGGCTTTGTGCCTCTGTGGTTTTTAGGTAATGCAGGGATTGAATTGCCTATTGATGTGCCGCCTTGGGACGTGCAAGTACCCGAGGGTTTGACTACCCACTGGGAGTCTGACTTACCGCCGCAGTAATGTTGTGTGCTGCTAGAGTGATGATTCTATGGGCATGAATCATTACTATCGCTATATCATTGAGTGATCGTATTAGTATTCATATTGCTTCCGTTGTTTTCGAACTCTCATGAACTTGTAATATTTCCGCTACACTTTAGTTACTCTAATGATATAATAATTTGACTTAAATTAGAATTAATGTTATATTATCAAGTGTATGTGTTATCAGCACCGTTGGAACCTCGATCCTCTAAGAAGGGGCATCACAGCTGGTATCAAAGCATGGTTCATGATAATACTACATTCAAATCGTACGTAAGTGAGGATACGTTAGTATTGTCCATATAGATATTAGAGTTGGTGACAAAGCTAACACTGGGTTATGTTTGTTTAAATATTGCACGTACGGCTTCTTCAAACGAAGATACATTCATGCTTAACCGATACATGTGATATCGGTGTCTGTGCTCGCAGACGGATGCGAGATACTGTTGGGGCTCGTGACTTATCACGGGGCGATCTTTTTCCATGGATCGTTACTAGTAGAATTATATTTATTTTCGTAGGTTCTTTTGAATTTGATGTACTATTCCTGCAATGGATTTTCTGTAGGTACACTAACGCTGTTAGTACAACATTTAGATTGACTTACGTGTTGAGTGTGGGTCGTCATCAAATTTTTGTGCTGCTAAGTACCGGTAAAATATTGTGTTGTATTGTGAGGAACGATAGGTTAATTAAATAAAAAGTTTTGCATCATGCATCCCTATGTAACTCAAGTAAAATTTGGCTAATAAAAATCTAACTATGATTGTGTACACAAATTTCAAAATTCAAATTCAAATGTTAAGCTCATAATAATCTGTCCTGATTATAGTGCTAGCTTCAAAAATCCATAGTAAAATCATTACTCCACCAAATGAGGCATATAAATACTTGTTAGAAATATCAGAGTGTGATCTGTCACCTAATGTAAAAATTTAAAAATTGATCAGAACAGAAGTAACTTCAAAAACCGAAACAACTGCAGTCTGTTAGCCACTGTTTCCAGAATGAACCCTGAACATAAAAAATTTATAACTCAAGCTTCACTTCGAATTTAGAGGTGTATAAATACAATCTGAAAAGAACTAGAAGTCTATTTTCGTTACCATTAGGTCTCAGTCTCTAATAAAAGTTTCTCTGTCCAGTAGAGCAAAAACAGTAAGTCCCTGTCATCCAGAAACTAAATCTGCACTACAATAAAATAGCACATAAATAACGGTTTATCTACAGCGGTTATTTGAAAACCACTGTTAATTATGTATCTGCAGCGGTTGAAAATGAAACAAAGCAGCCAACTCTCCACTCAGGCCAAAACACTCACTATCTGCACCGGTTCTTTTTGGCAACCGCTGTTGATGCATCCGGACCCGAAATTTGCATCCAAAGCAACTTTTTTGACCGCTTGACGACGCAATCACCTCACCGGCCTGCTGCTCTCACACCGCCACCTCTCTCCCAATCTCTCCTCTCTTCGGTCCTACCCACATGCGCACCCCTGGTTCATCTCCTGCCTGCCCTCCAAAGATCTCGCCGGCGGCAATGACGAGTCAGGATCAGATGTTGGCCAGGTGACACCCCATCTACCATGCCAGCTGCCATATTCCCCATGCTCCATCTCCCTATCCTCCTCTTCCGTTAACCCCAATCTGCTCGTTGTCGGCGGGGACATACGAGCTTGGCAGCGCTAGCCATGTGCTCCAAGCCGTTTTTTGTTCCCTGCTCCTGTGACCAGCATGTCGGCAGCATCCTTCGTCTCCAACACCGGCAGTGACGCAACCATGTGGTCTACGACCTGGACATGCTCAACGAAATGTCGTATTTTTTCTGTTTTCCTTCATGTTTTGTATGCTTGGTCAGCGTCAATCGTTCCTGGTCATTGTGAATTAGGTCGTCATCCAGTAGTATATTTTAATTGGTCATCATCGATGCCTTAGAGCTTCACTGGGAATAATTCATTGATTGAGTAATATGTGAGTTCCCTATTCCAATTTCAACTTGGAACACAGTACTGGTTGCAGAATGGGACTACTGTACTGGTTGCAAAGGATAGATGTCAAGGAGCTGTATATCTCCTTTTGCTACGTGAATAGGTGATACAAAACTACATGGATCTATGTATGTATCCGACATAATTCAATTTAGCTACAGCTTGTTTGGATGGATCGGCCTATATAGATGCATATAGATAATTTTGCAGTTACCTTTATTTCAGTACTACTGATTAGCAATGATTTTAATGTCCCCATACTCCCCATGAATCATCCATCAGTTGGCACAGTGTTGTTCAAGTTTTTCCATCAGTTTATGCATGACGTATTTTGGAAATAATTTGGGAGGAAACAGCACCAACAAAATTAGCTTGTGTGGGTCTGAAGGAGTTTTGGTGTACTGATTTTCATTCTCTAATCAAACATGTAGATATCTCCAGCTTCGGTTAGATATTACGTTCATACATTAATCAAACATGCAGAAAAAAATATCAAAGCTAAAAAAAAGAACTGTACAAAAAGGCTAGTCATTTTCACTTCTGCAGATTCACTACTATTTCTGAGACATGTGAAAAGTATAGGATTAGAGGAGGAACTAGAGAGCATCGTCTTGCTGCCTAGAACACTCTTCTAAGGAATGCAAAAAATTCTCAAAGTGAAAGCATGGCAGAAGATGGGCCAACATTTTCTTGAAATGTCCTTAAGATAGAGTCCCTTGGTCACATCGAAATTTTTTCAGTTATAGAGACATTGTTGTATCTTTCATATATAGTAATTGATAACTTGGAGCTAAGCCCATACCATCCTATAATATACTACTCATTTGAATCCAGCATAGTAACTCTACTTCGCAAATGATTATGCTCGGCTCTCAAATTTTTGCAATGATCTTAACTCTATGTTTATGATTCAGGTGAGGGTGATCTTAACTCTATATTTTGCCTATTCTCTATCAAAAATATGAATGTCTTGGTACACTGTCAGGGTGATAAGTGTGGTTTGCATGGAAGAGTTTGGCTGCAGTTACCTAGTTGCAAGGTAAAAAGAATGCTAAGAAACCATTACATTTACTAAGTTGCATCGGTTAATCCAATAATCCAATAAGCAATATTTATTTCTAGCTTGTTCTCTACATGATTTCATAACTGACTACTGACCTTGGTTAATTGCCAGGATAACATTTCATTGGTACAATTGTTCCATGATTTGATGTGATGAGTAACCAATAAGGGGCTATTTCTTGTATGATGGGCTGCACCAATTAGACTCATCGAGGACATATATTATTGTGATCTAGGTCTGCTTTGATCTGAACTTATAATTTTTTCCTTTTAATTACTGTTATATGATATGATCCTGGAGCAAGACTTGGTCATTCTAGGTTCTAGAAATTTAACTGATGGAACAGATACCACATATGTAAAAACATTTGGTTGAACTTATAATTTTTTCCTTTTAATTACTGTTATATGATATTGTTCCCTTGCTGTTTCAGAAATTTAACTGATGGAACAGATACTACATACGTAAATATAATATACACTACTAAAAATTACACACTTGTAATGTTTCATATACCTTTCTGAAACTGATATACCAAAAAAAATACATTGTTCTTAGTTTGATTGCACTAGTAGATTGTCTAAACATGATGTAATCTAAATTGATGATGTCAAACAACTTTTAAAGAAAATATATTGTCTAAACATAGTCATTTGTTGCTAAACCTCTTATGCTTCTAGTTGTATTGCTTCGTGTCTTAGTTTTGCTACACAACAATACAAATAGTGCGAGCAAAGCAAATTAGAGGTATAAGGGTCCTTTTTTTATTATTTTTGAAAACTATTATCAGCAGCGGTTCATAGTATTGAACCGCTGCTGATGCTCAAGTATCAGCAGCGGTTCATAGTTTTGAACCGCTGCTGATGGTCAAGTATCAGCAACGGTTCTAGAACCGCTGCAGATACCCTTATTATCAGCAATGGTTAATCAACAGCGGTTCTAAAACCGCTGCTGATGAGGGGTTTTGAACCGCTGCTGATGAGGTATTTTGTAGTAGTGCTGTCAACCTGAATTTGTAAAAATCATAAGTCCAGGTATACTTGGAGTTTTTAGGAGTATAAATACATTTGGTGAAAGTCTTCTATAACATGGTGCCAAGCATCAGTTCTGAGGATTTCATTTTCTGGTCGAAACACTCGGTTTTCTGAGTACTGGACAGTCACGACAATTTCTGTTTGAAAATTGTTTTTGTTTTAATACCCCTTGAGGCTGGAAAATATACACTAAAAATTTGTCTCTGTATTTCATAGAATTTTATATGAAATGCATTTTTACTATAAGGGAGATTTGACTCACTCAAATTTCATTCCTTGTAGATGGATGAAAACAATAACCCACCACCACCGGGTTGGGATATCACCGATGGACTGGAAACCCCCAGGATGACTCAGTTATTCTAGAGATTCTCCAGGGCTTTGGATATCATACTCTTCCCACTTATGTTGGCAAGGAATTTCTGGAGCATGGAAACACTTCATGTGTGGTTCATGTGGCAGTTCCCGTCAACTACTCGGTCGCTCCAGAATGGGAATCTTAGACTGTCAGCGTCTCTAGAGTAGATTTACTCACTGCTTGGGGTGTTGCTGCCTTCAAGGCCCTCACCAGATTTTGTGAGGTTCGCAAGCATGAAGTTGCTGGAACACCGGTAGCTTTATTACCTATTAGTGATTTGTAGGATTTTGAGTGGAACCGGCGTTTGGATTTTATCTTGGACCCAAACCACCCGCTCTATAACCCAGTGCTGCAGGTCATAGAATACTATGGACTCTTAGTATTTGTCATATGCTCAGACCTGTACCGATAGCTAGACATATATTAGGCCGCACTCCGACTTTCGGAAGCGGAAAAACAAGCTAAGATTCTGAAAATTTCAGAACTAAACCAACAAATCCAAGCCAAGAATATAGAGATGGATGAAATTATAGATGAGCATGACCAATCCATACAGGACACAGGGGATTTTGAGCATGACATGATCGAGGCTCAAGATGAATTGGCAGCTTTCAAGGAAGTTCATCTCGCACGTATTGATGGTTGGGACGAAATTAATTTAGTGTACGGAGAATAAGTGGATGAAGAAATGCCACCTGCTGAAATTGAGGATGAAGACATGGCTGCACCGGAAGAGCCAGAAGACATAGACCCCAAGGACGATACCAGTGAGGATGACTCCTCGGATTCGAGTTTGGACGATTCGGAGATGGATGAGGATGATCCCACTGAACCGAGTTCGGATGACTCAAACATGGATGATGAGGACCCTGACATGGATATGGAGTAGATGGGTCACAACACCATGTGTTGAATTCTGTAATATATGTATCTCGAGTTTAGATGTAGAACCAGTGTGTCTTGCATAGTGTGTCCGCAATACCGTAGTTAGATGTTTACACATGGATATAAGAATTAGTGTGATGTGTCCTTTTTAACAATCATGTAATCAAGCCTTGAATTAATGGAAATGATTGTTACTTCTGAAATTTTATTAGGCCCCCTTGCAAGTTTATATCTTTTTGCGCATTATGTCTTTTGGATAAATTTTTAAGAGATGACAAATGTGCAATCATATAAATTTCAGAATGGTGCGTACTCGGAAGCAGGATGAGCCTGCGAGCTCGTAGCAGGGTGATGCTGCACAACCTACACTGGCTGAGGTACTCGCTGCTTTCCTGCCATCTCGTAACAAGGATTCTGAGATGCTTCGACAGTTGGTGGAGAATACGTCCCGCTTGGGTGGATGTGGAGGCAACCACAACAACCACCAATCCCGTGAGTGCATGTACTCAGATTTTTTGGGTACTCATCCACCGACTTTTGAGCGTGCTAGAGAGCCTCTGAACATCGATCACTGGCTGCGTCAGACCGAGTCAAAATTCGGTCTGCTGGAATATATTGAGCATCAGAAGGTGCTATTCGCTGCCTAGCAACTCCAGGGCCCTGCTAGTGCCTGGTGAGCAAATTATGAAGCTTCTCTGCCTGCTGGTCACTGTGTTGAGTGGAATGAGTTTAAGGCGGTATTTCGTGCACAATTCATTCCCGTTAGTCTCATGCAGAGAAAATTTCAGGAATTTATGGACCTGAAACAAGGAAGGAGGAATGTCCTCCAGTATTCTGAAGCTTTCAACCATCTGGCTCAGTATGCTACTGATTATGTCAACACAGAGGATAAAAAGAGATATGCATTCTTACGTGGTATGAATGCCACACTGAAGGAACGTCTGACTTGGCAGACAACCGGCACATTTAATGATCTAGTCAATGCTGCTATTGTTCAGGAAGGTGCTATGTGCCAAGTTGAAGAAGAGGACCGCAAGAGAAAGGCCCCTGCTAGTACTCTGCTGCACCACCACCTAAACATCGTCTGGTGTATACTTCTCCCACTGGACAACTTTTTCGGACATCCCCGTAGCAGAAATTTCAACGCCAAAATACCCAGATCTATGCGAGGCCACCGTAACAACAAAACTTCCCATCTCATGCATTGTATCAGCAGCAAAACAACTAGTACCGTACACCACAGCAGCAGCAAGGAAATCAAAATGGACGCGCTCCACAGCCCGCTAATCATGGCCCCTACCTGTGTGTGGTCGTGTTGGACATTTTGCTAAGGAATGCATTTCTCCCAAGCGCAACAACAACAATGGTAATCACAATCAACGTCAGAACTAGGAGGATACTAAGAATGCATCGTCTCATGGTGCTCAAGTCAACTACACTAATGCTGAAGACATCCCTCATGGTGAACCTGTGCTGACCGGTATGCTCTCCCTTTACCGCTAGCCTGTTCTTACATTATTTGATTCTGGAGCTCCGCATAATTTCATCAGCAAGGCATGTGTGCAAAAATATAACCTTAAACCACTGCTATAGAAAAAGGTTATATGGTTTGTTCCCCCGCTGGGCAAATTATTGCTAACCAAGTAGTATACAAAGCCGCACTGGAAATAAATCAAAAGGTCTACCCCACCAATAGTATCATGCTTAACAATCAGGAGGTTGATCTGATTTTGGGCATGTTCTAGATGAAAACCCATAAAGCCATGCTGGATATCGACTCTCGCATCGTCCATTTAAATTCTCCCCTGCATGGCCGAGACACACTTACACTAAAAACCAATCCACCAAACAATCTGGTAGTCTATCAACTGGAAGGACCATCATTAGAAAATATTCCTATTGTCTCTGAGTATCCGAACGTATTTCCTGAGGATATATCTGGCCTCCCACCAGACCGTGAAGTGGAATTTAAGACTGACCTGCAGCCAGGAACATCTCCTGTATCCCGCTGTCCATATAAAATGGCCCCGAACGAGTTGGCTGAATTGAAAAAGCAACTGAATGAATTATTAGAGAAAGGATTCATTCGCCCATCCTGCTATTTTTGTAAAGAAGAAGGACAAGACTGTACGTCTAGTTGTTGATTACCGGTGTAACACCCCGGGATGTCACTAAAACCGCACAACCAAACAACCGAACAAATAAATAGTAAATTTGGCAGCATCTCCTTTGTATTTATAAGCAACGCGGAAGCAAGAATATATAGATAACAAAAGAATTAACACATCACACTAGTATTAATAGAACATCCTAATGAAAGGTAAAGATAACTCCAAAATGAATAAGTTTAACATTCACACTCCTTTAAGTATCAAGCACAAATCTCTAATAAACAAACTTTATTTGTTAAAATTAAGTGAAGTGCAAGACGTGCAACTAATCCCTCTTTCCCTCCTAGCAATCATCAAGCACCTGGAGAGAGTAGAGCAAGGGTGAGATAAAAATCTCAGCAAGCAAATTTGTTTTGACAAGCTATTTAAATCACAAGTTGGGATTAAGCAATGATTTAGCATTAAATTTCACTTATAGGATAATCAAGATATGATGTTGATATAAGTAAATAACTCGGGAGGCAACTCAAGTTTGTATGTATTATTATTAATCTTCTCAATTATTTTGAATGGACCATCAGCTCTAGGCATTCATTTAGACTTTCTCAATTCTGAAAATCTATCCTTCCTCAAGTGTAACCACACTAAATCTCCTACATCAAGCTTTACTTCCTTTCTACCTTTACTACCAGCAATTTTATACTTTTCATTCATCTTTTCAATACTAAGTCTAGTGGTCTCATGCATTTGCAAAATAAATTCAGCATGCTCCTTAGCATCATCATGAACTCTCTCATTAATAGGTAGAGAAAGTATATCAAGTGGAGTACGGGGATTAAAACCATACAATACCTTAAAGGGACTTACCTTGGTAGTAGAATGTGTTGCCCGATTATAAGCAAACTCAACATGAGGTAAATATTCTTCCCATTGCTTCAATTTTTTCTTCAAAATAACTCTCAACATAGTGCCCAATGTGTGGTTCACAACCTCAGTTTGTCCATCAGTTTGTGGATGACAAGTTGTAGAAAATAGCAACTTTGTACCCAACTTATTCCAAAGCATGCGTCAAAAGTGACTCAAGAATTTTGCATCATGATCTGAAACAATAGTAGAAGGCATGCCATGCAAATGTACAATTTCTTTGAAAAAGAGGTCAGTAATATAACTAGCATCATCAGTTTTATGACATGGTATAAAGTGTGCCATCTTAGAAAATCTATCCACAACAACAAAAATACTATCACTCCCCATCTTAGTCCTAGGCAGTCCTAAAACAAAGTCCATAGAAATATCCGCCCAAGGAATAGAAGTAACAGGTAGTGGCATGTATAAATCATGTGGATTCAAACGAGACTTAGCTTTTTGACATGTAGTGCAGTGAGCAATAAAGCGCTCAACATCTTTCCTCATCCTTGGCCAAAAGAAGTGTGTGGTCAAAATATCCTCCGTCTTCTTGGCACCAACATGACCCATCAATCCACCTCCATGTGCCTCCTGTAACAACAAAAGACGAACGGAACCAACTGGAATGCATACGCGGTTAACTCTAAACAAGAATTCATCATTCAACATAAATTTGTTCCATGCACGACCTTCTTTACAATGCAGCAATACATCCTTAAAATTAACATCAGCAGCATATTATTCTTTAGTTGCCTCAAGTCCAAAAATTCTACAATTAAGTTGAGACAACAAAGTATAGCGTCTAGATAAAGCATCAGCGATCACATTATCCTTCCCTTTCTTATGTTTAATAATGTAAGGAAAAGACTCAATAAACTCAACCCATTTAGCATGTCTACGGTTCAAATTACATTGAGAACGAATATACTTAAGTGATTCATGATCAGAATGAATAACAAATTCTTTGGGTAACAAATAATGACGCCAAGTCTCTAAAGAACGTACAAGTGCATACAATTCCTTATCATATGTGGAGTAATTCAAAATAGGCCCAGTAATTTTCTCACTAAAGTATGCAACAGGTTTACCATCTTTCATCAAAACACCACCAATGCCTATACCACTAGCATCACATTCAAGCTCAAAAGTCTTATCAAAATTAGGTAATTGCAGTAATGATGCATGTGTAAGTTTGTCCTTCAAAGCATCAAAAGACTCATGATGTACCTTACCCCAATGGAAATCAACGTCCTTCTTTGTCAACTCATGTAATGGTGTAGCAATGGTGCTGAAATCTTGGACAAAGCGACGGTATAAACCTGCAAGACCAAGAAAACTTCTCACCTGTGTGATAGTTTTTGGTACAGGCGAGCTCTTTATTGCTTCAAGTTTTGCCTCATCCACCTCAATTCCCTGTGGAGTCACAACATAGCCAAAAAAAGAGACTCGATCCATGCAAAAGGTACACTTCTCAAGGTTACCAAATAAACATGCATCTTGCAAAGCATAAAAAACAGCATGTAAATGATTCATATGTTCATGTATGGATTTGCTATAAATCAAGATATTATCAAAGTAAACTACCACAAATTTGCCAATAAAAGCTCTTAAAACCTCATTCATCAAGCGCATGAAAGTACTAGGTGCATTAGTTAAACCGAAAGGCATTACTAACCACTCATATAACCCGAATTTGGTTTTAAAAGCTGTTTTCCATTCATCTTCAAGTTTTATTCTAATTTGATGGTAGCCACTACGCAAATCAATTTTAGTGAAAATTATAGCACCACATAACTCATCAAGCATGTCGTCTAGCCTAGGAATAGGATGACGATACCTAATAGTAATATTGTTAATGACTCTACAATCTACACACATACGCCAAGTACTATCTTTTTTAGGAACCAAAAGTACAGGAACAACAAAAGGACTAAGTGATGGACGAACGTACCCACGATCCAAAAGGTCTTGGACTTGTCGTTGCATCTCCTTAGTTTTCTCAGGGTTGGTCCTATAAGCAGCACGGTTTGGCAAAGTAGCACCCGGAATCAAATCAATTTGATGCTCAATCCCTCTTAAAGGTGGTAATCCCGGGGGTATCTCAGCTGGGAAAACATCCTCATACTCCTGCAAAAGGTTAGTGATAGCAGGAGGCAAAGCAGTAGAAGCAATATCATCGAGTGAAAACAAAGCTTGTTTGCAAATGAAAGCATAGCAAATATCATCATCAGCAGAAATTTTAGCAAGCTCAGATTTTGTTGCAAGACATGAACGACCTTGTAAATTAATTCCAGCACCCTTAGAACTTGAAGAATCATTAATATTACTAGGTGTAGAATCAAAATTATCAGGTTGCTGAATTTCAGGACCTTTATTTTTTAAACTAGCAGCTCTTTCTAAATCAGCTTGTATAATTTCAGCAGGGGTCATTGGTAACAAAGTAATTTTAGTTCCTTTATGCATAAAAGTGTACTTATTACTTCTACCATGGTGTACAACATTATTATCAAATTCCCAAGGTCTACCCAATAAAAGCGAACATGCTTGCATGGGTACGATATCACAATCAACAGAATCCATATAAGAACCAATGGAAAAAGGAACTCTACAAGTCTATATTACCTTAGCTTTTCTAGAGTCATTTAACCACTGAATGTAGTATGGATGTGGATGTGAGCGTGTGGTCAAAGAAAGCTTGTTGACCACGTCAGAACTCACCAAGTTATTGCAGCTCCCTCCATCAGTGATGACACGTGCTCGGCGGTTCTTGATGATGAAGAAAATCTAGAACAAGTTTTGGCGTTGCATCGTCTCGAGCTACTGAACTTGTGTGCTAAGAACACGCTGAACAATAATGTTCATGTATCCCGTGGTGTCTCCACCTCCAAGGACAAGGTCACCGCTGGTGGCAACGACATCCTCCTCATCATCCTCCACATCAGACGTGCTCATCTAACCGCCATCGTCTGTCACCACATATGCCCGCCTACTTGGGCAATCTTTCTGCACATGATCAAGTCCATGGCAGCGGGGGCACTGAATCCCTGTAGTGCGCCCTGTCGAAGCAACAAATGAGGCACTACTAGCTGGTACCTGCATAGAATTTTTACCTGAGCGTATAGAAGGTGCAGGGCCTGATCTTGGTGCTGTAGAAACAATATTGGTTCCCTTGGCAGCTGCTGGTGGGGGCGGCCAGAAAGATGGCTTGGGCAGCCCTGAAGTCCCCGTCGGTCATGGAGGGTAGAAGTTCTTGGACTTACTGTACTCCTCAAAAGCCTGGAAAAGTCCCTGCGATTCTTTCTCTACAAGCATAGCAAACTGGAAACACTGGTTGAGGGTATAATATTCTTTAAAATCAAGGATGTCCTGAATTTCTTTTCTCAAACCAGAATAAAAACGACAAATCTGATCCTCTACTTTTTCAACTACAACACAACGAATCAAACCCTTCTGAAGCTCACTAAAGTACTCCTAAACAGTTTTATCTCCTTGTTCTAAACACTGCAGTTTATTATGAATCTCTCTATAAAAAGAAGGAGGAACAAAACGATCATGCATTGCTACTTTAAGTTCTTCCCAAGTAGTAGGCAATTCAGTTTCAGCAGCTAGACCACTCCACCAAACAATAGCAAAGTCCTTAAACTCACTAGTGGCTTGTGTAACTCTATATTGTTAGGAACAAGGTCGGCATTAAATTTTATTCTACAGTCATCTCCCAATCAAGATAAACATCACCATTATACTGACCCGAAAATGAAGGAATTAAAAACTTAATTTTAGCATACGGGTCATCTGGAGCATAATTACCGTGTGGACGACAATTATAGTTGTGGAAACCACCCATACCTTGAGTATTGCATTGTAAACGACATCGTAATCTTGCAGCCCTTGTAGCTGACCTATCCACAGTGCCATCAGCCTTATACACCGTGTATTCATCATGGACTTTCTCAACGTTGTTGTTGTTAGTGTTCGTATCGTTGGTCTTGGGAGAGTTCTCCAACGCGACAACCTGATCGGTTAACTTAGAGACAACATGTAACAGTTTTCCAAAAATTTATTAAGTTCACTAGCTATGTTGGAGTTTTCTTCTTAGAGAGCAAAGCATATTGTCATGAAGAACAATTCAACCATATGGGGTCTTTATCAAAACATCTGTCAACAAATACCACCACTAAAGCAAATAGAGTTCATAGAATTGGTGCTTAGTTGAAAATTCAGCGGTGGACAATTATGTGCAATGAATCATGCAACTTCCAATAACAATAGCAATTTTCATCATATCTCTAGCAAAGATCCTCATTATAATTATGCATTTATTCATCGTAAAAGCATTATGAGATGACAGTGATGATACAGGCAAGCTCCCCTAGATAAATTAATGACATTTTATCACCCTAAGGTAGCTATTAGGAATATGTTATTGTCCATTCTATGTTCTAAGTGACAAATTACAAATAACCTTTCACATGAACAAAACGAAAAGGGTATCACAAAAAGAAAAAGAGAGAAAATTCCCAAGTTGAAAGCAGACGTCATTTACAGGTATGAGAAGAAAAAATAAGAGTTGGAGAAGTAAAGAATCAAAGGGATGTTACCGCAATTAGATCATTTGAAGCTCAGCGTGTGCCTCCCCCATGCTTAAAATCTTGCTGGATTGCATGCGAGAAGGGTGATAGCAGGGGCAGCGAGGGGAGCGCCGATCGGCACAAGGTTGCGCCAATCGGCGCAGACGATCGTGCCTCTCGTCACCTCCATCTCCAGCTTGATGTGCTGTCCCAATGCTCCCTCTTTTGTATATGCGGCTGGTTACCTCGTTTCCTTCAACTTCCCTTGTTTTAGAGCATTTCTTTCATTCCTGCAAAACATTGAAGTACACACACTACCCCTGATATGATAGTCAGGGATAGAACAATATCTACCATTGTAACACCCTACTTTTTACAATTTCTAAAAATGCCAATTAATACCATTAAGCAGTTGGTTAATTAGCCTAGGACAAATTATTTTCTGAATAATTAATCGATTTATTGCATTTGCATTACATGTCATGTCCATATAGAATTTTCTCTGCATTTAGTATTTAATTGTCTATTAAAATAATTACTAGGAAGAGTAGAATAGAAATTAGGAAAAGAATTAGAGAGGAAAAGATTAGGGAAAGAAAAGAGAAGTGAAAACCAGAACAGTGGGCCGAAACCCACCATTCTGGCCCACCCGCCTACGCGGCCCAGCTCCCCCGCCAACCCAGCAGCCCCGCCCCCGTGCTCACTGGCCGCTTGGCCCCACCCATCATCCCCATCCTTCCGCCTCTCTCTCTCCCTACCGCCGGAAATCATCGCCAGCCCCGCCCGATTCCTCCCCCCTGCCTCCTCGGCTCTCGAAAACCACCCCCGCGTAGGCCGCACCTCTCCGCTTCCCCTTCTCCCACCACCTTCCAATCATTTCGACCATTTTCAAGCCCCGCGCGCATCAATGGTGCAAGTGGCCATTAATGGCCGGAGAACCCCCCGCACCGGCTCATTTTTCCCCCTCCGCCCCTATAAAACAGCACCGAGACACCCCTGCCCCTCTGCTCCATCCCCACCTCGCTCACCCCCGTCCTCGACCCCCTTGCGCCGATCCCCGCTGTCGCCGACGAACCGGAGCCACCCCCCCCTCCCCCCCTTCGTCGCGAGCCCTCCCCGAGCTCCAACTCCCGTGCGCGACCACTCTGGTGAGCTCGCCGTGCCTCCCTCTCTCTCTTGGACCTCTCCCGACCGAACCCCGCCCACCGGAGCGCCTTCCCGGCCAACTCCGGTGAGCATCCCCGCCACCGCCGTCGTGTAGCCGCCGCCCTCATTCGAAGGCAAGTGTCCTTGATGCATCTTGCACCTATTAAAATGTTACTATGGAATTGCATGCTTGTGTCAATTGATTGGGAACTTATTGTTAGGGTTTTCCTAGTACTGTTTAACCCCTTTTTCCTTGTCGCCTCGAACTAGTTGGATGGTTGGTTGTGGGTAGATAATGCTTAGATGGCTTATGGGATGTGGGGTTAATATTAATCTTGATTAATGAACAATGTCAAGTGGGAAATGATTGGTAAATCTTTTAGCAACATGGCTTAGGGATCTATGCAAGATGGATGGAATGAATGTGGTGCCGTGGGCACATGGTTGGTGGTGGTAGGCTTGTTGTAGATCCTAGGAACTGGTTCTTGGAGCGACAACTGAGGAAAACAGTGCCCTCACAAGACCGACATGGGTAAGTCTTAGCATAGTAATGAGGTGTTCTCCTAGTGTCGGTGCAGCATTTGGTGGAGCGGGGAATGGAAGTCAAGAGAGGACTGTCCTTGTATTTGAATGGCTCAAGAGGGGGCTCCTGGGGTGATGAGCTGCTTGTTGAGGGGCTATCACTTATGGACGGGAGTGGAACCTTAGTGGCTAGCATGTACTGGGAGACCCTTTGGAAAAGCCTCGTAGTGAAACCCTGCCACACACCAAAGGAAGTGTGTAATATGGGTCGCGTTCACAGGCATAAAGGAAATCACAACTTGTGGGTAAAGTGGTACAAACTCTGCAGAGTATCAAACTATCATGATAGCCGTGCTCACGGTCAAGAGCGGCCTGGAATCCTCACAAGATTAGTTGGGTATGGATTGGTATGGTTGGAAGGGTGGGATGGACTGGGACTTGGTTAGTATAGCACCTTGTGGAATCATGGTTGGGATGACCCCACGTAGTAAATAGGATGCTTAGGTTAATTAAAAGCTCATGCAACCCACCCTATAAAGCCTTTTCTTGACCATAGCCCCGTGTCATCTTTTCCCCCACTTGCTGAGTACGACACGTACTCACCCTTATGTTGACGGTCCTTAATAGCCATTTTTATACCGTCAACTCCTTGCAATAATTAGATAAAAGCAACGCACCAACATAGAAGTAGGGCTTTGAACTAACCATTTCCACAAGTGTTGGTGAATATTTGTATGCAGGTGGAATAAGCGCTATTTTGGGGTACACCAAGGGGCAAAATGGCAAAGTACACACATTGACAAAGTCGACCCTTGCCATATGGAGAAAAAGGCCCACAACTCCTGAACAGATACGAATTATCCACAGGCACTCCACCTCAGGGACGAGGAAGCCCACAGGGAGGGAACCGACCTAGGTTCAGGCCCAGTGGCCACCAGGCCTGGTCGGCCGACCAGGGGGTGAGCCCACTGGCCTGCTCCTTGAGTCGGTGACTCCCACCGACTTTCTCCATCGTCTCAGGAAACCTTCCATACTTACCACACCCCTGGAACTGCCTCAGAACACAATAAAAAAAGGGGAGGGGCACCTCCCAAATCATCAACCACTCCACCATTCACATTTTACATTAGAGGAAGGGCTCCTCCCTAGGCTAGTGCTCCACTTGTAAATATTTAGACTAGGAAGAGAGTGAGAAGAGAATAGTGTGGGGGAAGACCACTTAGAGTGCTCTTCCTTCCCACTTGTACCCTTACGTGGATATTGTACCTCTACGGCCGTTGCCCATCATAGTGAGCGGACGTGATATATATTGAGTCAAGATATTCAGCGGGAGAGTAAGGTATCATTCTCCATTTGCTTATGAGCTCGGTGTTCTTCCATAAGATTATTCTATTCTCGTTGCTGTGAATAGAATAGCGACGTACAACTTAGGCGTGGTGTCTAGGTCTATCGTTGCCATTGTTTGTCACGTAATCCACGGACGAGAGGGGGCCGCACGGGTAGTGACATCCCCGTCCGGTATTAGCATCCCTCCACGTGTGGTTGTGTCATAGCCTCTTGGCCAGAGTCGCTTGTGTATACAGGGGTAAGCCGGCAGCCAAAGTAAACACTTGGGTGTGTGTCCTTGCTTGCCTTAGGAGTCTTTGCCCAGTTATATCCTCTCTAACCTAGCAGCCTAGTAGTGTGTTTGGGTGATCCTTGGTTTAATCCTAGTTATCTAAGAACTCACACACCATTCCTTTAGGAGAACTATAAATTGACAGCCATTGGATAAATCCTTTGGTGAAGTGCTACAGCGGAGTTATCCGTGCGCTTGCGGATATTTACCAGTAGGCATTCTAGCATTCCTTGCAAGCAGTGTTTATTTGGTTTGACCTAGCAAGTGTCAACAAGCATTTCTGGCACCGTTGCCGGGGAACGGTTGTGTGTTTTCTTTGAGACCGAAGATTGACCTCGTATTTGTATCCTTATTCTAAAAATACCAAAAATCTTTTTTCTTTTTTTTTCATGGACCAAATTTCTCTCCAATCTTTATTCGGTCCGAAGGGCGAGTTCATAGAACCACCACAATTATCGCAACCCGTTGTTGCGCAAGGTTATGAACTCTGTCCCGATTTCATTTCTTTGGTTCAGGAACTTTCTTTCTTGGGAATTTTTTTTAAAATCCTTATCGCCATTTGCGAGAGTTTGAGCAATTGTGTGCATGTCTTGCAATCCATGGCATGTCACATGATACGCTAAAGTGGAAATTGTTTCCTTTCTCTCTCAATGAGACTGCAAAACAATGGTACACCTATACAGCAGGAAAAGTGAACGGGGATTGGATTAAATTGCGGGATAAATTATATTGCTTCCTTAAGTATGGAAATTCTCAACTTTCGGCAAATTGAGAAAGAGCCCATAGGCGCGGCCTCGGTCAGATTGTTGGTTTTATCTCAATCTGGTCCGGACATGTCATTACCCAACACTGTGATTTTGCAACATTTTTACATGGGTCTTGACAAGGAATCCGCCCTATATCTTGACATTACGGCCGGAGGGTCATTCTCTCATAAAACGTCGACGGAAGGGAAAGAACTTTTGGACCGCCTTGCAGAAAATTCTTCCTTCCTAAGCAACATAAGTCAACTGATCCCCGAGGCTAAGTCAAGATCTGAGGAGCCTTCTATTTCGGAACCAGAACCGATAGAATCAATTTCTACGTGTTCAGAAAATGAAGCCCCAGCCGAACCAGATAAGGGAAAAGAATTCTCATTTTTAGAAATTCCCTTATCAATTCGAGGATGAACTTTTTGAAGATTTTGGAAACACCTCAAATTATTTTTGCGAACCAAAACCCCCTGTGCCCCCGTCAATCCCTGAGTCAGTACAAAAAGCCTTTTTGCAAGAGACAATGAAAGGATTGATCATGATCATCAGTGCAGAATGGTTGAATGAAGTAGAGTCTAACCCAAATACGCTTAGGTTGAGCTCCCCTTCTAGCACAATCCATTGCCAGATCAGGGGAGAAAACATAGATGTTTTGTACAACCCAATGGTAGGAGCTAACGTGATTTCTGCTCAGCTCGCTCTAGATCTTCTAGGCGACAAAACTTTAGAGCCTACCAACCAAACCTTTAAGGATTCTTCTGGAAAACTTTTGCAAGGGTTTGGGGTTTTGCAGAACATTACCGTCAGGTGCGGTAGCATAGAGGCGATCCTAGATTTTCATGTGTTTGAAGTCTCAGACTTCACACTTTTGATAGGACGCCCCGTAGAAAGACTTTTTGATGTCTTCTCTATGGGAGGCCTCGATTTACACCTTGGTGGGAGGAAATTTTCTGTCCCCTTGTCTAGAGCTAGAAACGCTAGGGCAGAACCACCTCTCGATCAAGAACCGATTGAGGAGGTATTGGCCATTTTTCCGTTCAAGGATACCGAGTCCTTTCTTGATGATAATTCCACTGATTTTATTCAAGAGAAGGATGACTCGGGAGTAACCCTTGAACTGCCTTCCTGGAAACCAGAGCCATGACCCCCAGTCGAGTTGAAAACCTTGCCCCCAGGCCTTTGCTATGCCTTCTTAAACGGTGACACAGAAACTCCCGTCATCATAAGCGACAAGCTTAGTGACGTGGAGACAACCAAACTCCTAGCCGTTTTAGAGAAGCATAGAGCTGTGATCGGCTGTGCCCTCCAAGACCTCAAGGAAATCAGCCCAGCACTTTGCACCCATCGCATCCCCATAGATTCAGATAGCACACCTTCTAGGGAGCCTCAGTGTAGGCTAAACAATGCGATGTGGGAAGTAGTGAAAAAGGAGGTCTTGAAACTGCTGCATGTGGGGATCATTTACCCTGTACCGCACAGTGAGTGGGTAAGCCCGGTCTAGGTTGTGCCTAAAAGAGGAGGTATGATGTTAGTTGAAAATGATCGGAATGAGCTAATTCCGCAACATACCGTCACGGGTTGGAGGATGTGCATAGATTACTAAAAACTCAACAAGGCAACGAAAAAGGATCATTTTCCCCTTCCTTTCATTGATGAAATGTTAGAAAGGCTGGCAAATCATTCCATCTTCTGTTTCCTTGATGGATATTTGGGTTATCATCAGATTCCCATCCATCCCGAGGACCAGAGCAAAACTACGTTCACATGTCCCTATGGAACCTACGCCTACCGTAGAATGTCGTTTGGACTGTACAACGCTCCTGCATCGTTCCAACGATGTATGATGTCTATTTTTTTGGGCATGATTGAAAATATTATGGAAGTCTTCATGGACGATTTCTCCGTCTATGGTAAGACTTTCGACCATTGTCTAGAAAATCTGGATAAGGTTTTGTAGAGATGCCAAGAGAAGGACCTTGTGCTGAACTAGGAGAAATGCCACTTCATGGTCCGTGAAGGCATCGTACTGGGACGTCGAATGTCCGAGAGAGGACTGGAGGTTGACAGAGCAAAAATTGAAGTCATCGAACGACTACCTCCTCCAGTCAACATCAAAGGTATCCGCAGCTTTCTTGGGCATGATGGGTTTTACTATCATTTTAGTAAGAATTTCTTTCAAATTGCTAGATCCCTCACTTGCCTGTTAGCAAAAGATGTAACCTTTGATTCCCATGATGAGTGCATACATATTTTTAAAACCTCGAGAGATGCACTCATCCCGGTCCTAGTTATCCAAAACCCCGACTGGACCGTAACCACCTTGGCCCTGTGTGATGTGCATAAATTCATTGTACAAAACCCGAAACCAAAACATCACACTTTTGTCCGTTTAAGCAAGACACCCACTTTAGAGACCATCACTAGTGTTTTTGCTAACAACAAATCTAGGCCAATGTTTGTGAGAGCTAGAGCCTTATTCTTCACCATGTTTGCTGTTCTCCATTTGCTTAAGTGCTAAGGAATTGGGTGTTTATCTTTTAGTAGAGTTTTGTGCATTTGTTTAATTCTCTTTATTCTCAAAAATGCTCATTATCTCCTGAAATAAAAACCATTATCACCAATGCGTGTGAAGATCAAAGCCTTAAACTCCCCTGCTGGCACCATCACAGAGGAGAGA
The DNA here is from genome assembly GCA_032690845.1 of Eleusine coracana subsp. coracana. Classification (NCBI taxonomy): domain Eukaryota; kingdom Viridiplantae; phylum Streptophyta; class Magnoliopsida; order Poales; family Poaceae; genus Eleusine; species Eleusine coracana. Next base: position 52,169,306 of record CM064430.1, read on the forward strand.
TCGGTGGAGCCACCCCAGGCTCGGCCGATGTGCCACGTCGGCTGACCAGGGAGGTGGCTCAGTAATGCCCCTCCTCCTCCAGTTGATGACACATATCCTCCCTTATTCGATCTTCTGGTTTTTTAGAAAGTTTGGGGATGAGAATATCAGGAATTCATACTCTTACACCTATAAAAGCTCTCCTCCTCTCCACTCCTTTGCACAACCATCTTATTCTCACCTAATTCCCATAGAAACCAGTACATTTTGCTCTCCAATGGTTGGGAACATGGCTCTCTCTTTAACCTCATCGACGTCCACATTCAATGTTGAAGGAGTGCCTAAACAAGCCAACCACATAGCCACACTAAATGAGGAGCTATTAGAGCATGCCATGAGCATAAAACCACTACGTATTCTAGCCCCTTCTGCCCAAAACCTTGCTGTCCCAAGACCATCAACCGGCACTCTCGCGCCCAAGAAGCACCCACTCCAAGATGAAGGCCCCATGCTGCAAGCGGGAGAAATATATGAAGGCACACTACAGAGCAAGTCAGGGAGGGTGATCTCACACCACTACAGCGCCTCCACCTATACCCCCGAAACACCTGTCTCAAACGGGTGTTTCATGATCTCGGGTGTCCGAAAACCGGGCCCGGGAAAGGGGAAAGGATTTTTCTTTGCTCCCGGGACGCGCGACTTGCTGCGGGAATCCAATGCTTCTTCTCCTACTCCCTCAAAAATCCAAAGGCATCTCTCCCCTCCTCCCATCAAGAGGGCAGGAGGAGAATATGCGAGTAGCGATGAGAAGAAACCTGTTTCCCGAGGTCCGACCACAAAGCAACTCGCTCTCACCATAGTTGATCTTAATAAACAAATACACACCTTGCGAGAGCGAGTGGATGAGCTTATGATGGAAAAGGAAGCAACACAGGAGGACATAAGAATATTCAAGAGCGGGATGACATGCAAAAGCAAGAAGCTCTACTCACTCATGGGGACAAAAGGATGAATATTACGCTAAGTGATCATCCCCATGGGTTTATCATTTCTCTGGCGTTTTATTTACTTTCAATATTTCCGTTTCAATTTAAATTCCAATCATATCTGTAAGCGCCCAATTTTATTTGAATTATCAATGAATTTGGCTCCTCGGCGTTTGCCGGTAGGGCATATATTTTGTTTGTGTTTGTTTCTTTGTTAAAAATAAAGAAAGGTACAAAACGACGCCAAGGGGCCGAAAAGCACATAGGACATTCAACGAACACATCCAGAAACAGAGCAAGACTGGAACATAGGAGGTCCGCAGAAAAAACAGAGCACCAGAGGGGCTCAGCCAGAGTCGGTCGAACTCCCCTGGTCGGCCGACCTGGCCCTGGCCCCTCTCTGGTCCAAATTTCCTTGACATTCTGGTCAGTCCCCCTACACCTGGAAAATAAATTCTCTTGCAAATTCTAAAATGATTTCCAGTATTATCTCACTCTCTCATGGATAAATTGAAAATTAAAATTTGCAATCATGTTGAAATTTGAATTTGTTTGCACAAGTTTTATTCCTAGTCCAGACCTTACCTTGTGAACAAAAATTTCATTAAGGACCAGCAAGCTCTCTAGATTATTGTTGGATATGATATAGTTAGGTGAAATGAGTCTAACTCTTTTATTCAATCACTTGGGGAATTTAACTTCTTTTCAAAAATACAAAAATATCTTGTAGCACATGCTCCTCTTTGATAATGTTTACTCCTACCACAGCCATATTTATACATTTTGTCAAATGGAACCCCACTCAAATGCTGCTTGTTGACATTGCGCTTTGTCAAAATTTTGTGACCCTTATGAACATCTCACTATTCTCTCTTGAACAAAATAAATGTGCACAAAAAAATATAAAATAAACCTCTTCCTCAGTAGGATTTGGTTACACCCTCCACCTCACCATCCATCCATACAAAAGGATGCTCCCCACGCATAAATCCTCGCTCTCCCAAATAGAAGGCATGGCTATACAAAAAAAAGCTCACAAGAAAAGGAGCATAAGAAAAAGAAAAGAGAAAAGAAAGGAAAGAAAAATAGCCATGCCCAAATCAATGAGAGCGGCAAAAATTCATTTTGAGCATCACCATTATTTTCTCTCATCACCTCATTTTCATGCACACAAACACTCGCTCAAGAGATGAATGGTTTGATACTTCTTAGGATCCAATCTTTTGCCCTAGCAATATATGAAAACAAGTATGCTTCTTTATCCCTACCTAGAGCCCCACAAAATAGCCTTTGTAGAGGTAGGAATGACAAAGAAAGGGCATGAAATTCAAAATTGCCTTGGTAAGGAGATACACACTTTGAGCGATCGAGAGAATCAAATGAGGAGCATTGCTATATTTCTTTTCAAAAATAATAAAAACTCCTTGTGTTTGATAAAAAGAGCCAAGATGACTGGATCCTTGACCGTTCCATCCATCAATCGTCCAAGAGTACATGATAGCCACTCCACATAGTTCACTTGTGCAGGTATGACAGGAAATAACTCTTGTGCTTACTATTTCGAAGAACCTCATGATCCACCTTAGTCCTATGCCTTCACTCAGGACGACTAAAAAGCTAAGTGTGGGGGAGCTTGTTGATGGTCCTTAACACCCATTTTTATACCGTCAACTCCTTGCAATAATTGGATAAAAGCAACGCACCAACATAGAAGTAGGGCTTTGAACTAACCATTTCCACAAGTGTTGCTGAATATTTGTATGCAGGTGGAATAAGCACTATTTTGGGGTACATCAAGGGGCAAAATGGCAAAGTACACACATTGACAAAGTCCACCCTTGCCATATGGAGAAAAATGCCCACAACTCTTGAACAAAGACAAATTATCCACGGGCACTCCACCCCAGGGACGAGGAAGCCCATAGGGAGGGAACCGACCTAGGCCCAGGCCCAGTGGCCACCAGGCCTGGTCGGCCGACCAGGGGGTGAGCCCACTGGCCTGCTCCTTGAGTCGGTGACTCCCACCGACTTTCTCCACCGCCTCAGGCAACCTTCCATACTTACCACACCCCAGGAACCGCCTCAGAACACTATAAAAGAAGGGGAGGGGCACCTCCCAAATCATCAGCCACTCCACCATTCACATTTTACATTAGAGGAAGGGTTCCTCCCTAGGCTAGTGCTCCACTTGTAAATATTTAGACTAGGAAGAGAGTGAGAATAGAATAGTGTGGGGGAAGACCACTTAGAGTGCTCTTCCTTCCCACTTGTACCCCTACGCGGATATTGTACCTCTATGGCTGATTGCCCATCATAGTGAGCGGCCGTGATATATATTGAGTCAAGATATTCAGCGGGAGAGTAAGGTATCATCCTCTATTTACTTATGAGCTCGGTGTTCTTCCAGAAGATTATTCTATTCTCGTTGCTGTGAGTAGAATAGCGACGTACAACTTAGGCGTGGTGTCTAGGTCTATCATTGCCATCGCTTGTCACGTAATCCACGGACGAGAGGGGACCGCGCGGGTAGTGACAGCCCTGTTCGGTATTAGCATCCCTCCACGTGTGGTTGCGTCATAGCCTCTTCACCGGAGTCGCCTGTGTATACAGGGGTAAACCGGCGGCCAAAGTAAGCACTTGGGTGTGTGTCCTTGCTTGCCTTAGGAGTCTTGGCCCAGTTATATCCTCTCTAACCTAGCAGCCTAGTAGTGTGTTTGGGTGATCCTTGGTTTAATCCTAGTTATCTAAGAAATCGCACACCGTTCCTTTAGGAGAACTATAAATTGACAGCCATTGGAGAAATCCTTTGGTGAAGTGCTATAGCGGAGTTATCCCTGCGCTTGTGGATATTTACCAGTAGGCATTCTAGCATTACTTGCTAGCAGTGTTTATTTGGTTTGACCTAGCAAGTGTCAACACCTTGCTATACCATGTTGCTGATCAGCCCTAGGAGAAGATTGGAGCCACTACGAAGATGAAGGAAGCGAGACTAGGCGATGATCCACCAGTCGATTCCTATGGAGATTAGGACGTCTACGCTAGTTGATTTCCGTTGCTTGGATGTAATTTTCTTTTAGACCCACGGGTCCTACTGTAATAAAGATACGATGTAATAATTAAAGGATATGGATATTTATTCTATTTACCATTAATGATGTACCGCAAGAAGAGGACTCTGAGGAACCGCAAGGGGAAGAAGGCCCAGAAGAGCCTGAGGACCCTAAAGATCCTAAAGATGGTGATGACTCGGAGGAGGACGAAGACCTAGCCATCCGTCAGGCCGAGAAGTACCACTCCTTTGGACTAGAGGGTGAGACCTTCCCCAAGACCCTGCAGAAGCTACTTGAGAAGATTGGAGTCATCAACAGGCCTCAGTACTTCCTCAAGAAGGTGGATCGCCCTTTCCGTGAGGAATGGACAGCGGAGGTCAACATCTTCGACGGTGACCTCGTCATATCTCTCATCATGGCCGCACCCCCAAGGCTACTCGTGAGGCCGCAGTGGACGACGCTGGCTGGAGGGCTCTCACTAGCCTCTGCTACACTCACCACCATGGAATAGCAAAGACAAGTTTTGCCCAATTCCCCGTCAGAAGACAGGCACGGAGAAGTACACCGTCGCTCCTATAGAATGGTATGTGAGCACCAGAGAGATGGACGAGACTCAGGGAGTCGCGGTGGACTTAAGCCACACTATGGAGGCGCTACAGAAAGAGAACCACACTCTTCGGAAGATGCTGCATGATACTGAGGATTATATAACGCTCGACCAGCGAGTCAAGTTGGGTGAGCAGAGTGACCTCTACTCCTCTGGTATCCGCACTTGGACTGCAAACTCCCCGAAGCACGCAAGTTCCCTACGTTCGGTCTCCGACAAAGCCAACTCCCGTGCCTAGGAGATTTCCTTGCCCTATGAATAAAGATTGTAATAATCAAACGCTTAGATCGATTTACTTTCATGGTGTGATGTAATGAACACTTTTGCTTGGTTAAAATGAGTGTGCTTGATGTGAGTTGTGGGATGCCTCAGCACCTTGTCCACAACCTCGTCATTTGTTTGCTTATTAAATAAACTATCTTTTACTTATCATTCCTTGATGCATTTAGTTGGGGATCTTTCTTTTCATTATTACCACACCTTATCTCACACTACTTCCACCACCTATTCTATCAGATGGTTCGCACTAGGAGCCACGCTGGAGGTAGCAATCAGAACAACGAGGATGGCAACAATGCTCCGAACCTTGAGCAATTCTTAGCCATGCAGACTCAGCTTATGCAGACGATGATCTAGACCTTGGGCGCCATACAACAGAACCACAAAAACTAGCAGAACCACCATGCCCCTCCACCTCCACCTCCACCCCAGAATAGGTTGGGGGAGTTCCTAAGAACTAGGCCACCTACCTTTTCCTAGTCCAAGGATCCGATGGAAGCTGATGATTGGCTCAAGGCAATCGAGAAGAAGTTGATGATCGCTCAATGCAATGATCGAGAGAAGGTTCTCTTTGCAGCTCATCAGTTGTTTGGTGTAGCCGCAGACTGGTGGGAAGCTTATTACAATGCCCATGCTGATATGGAAAACATCACTTGGAATGAGTTCAAGGATAACTTCCATTCTCACTACGTCCCTACGGGCATCAAGCTGTTGAAAAGACAAGAACTTCAAGACCTGAGACAGGGGAACATGTCAGTAAGTGAGTACCTGAATAGGTTCATCCAGCTGTCCAAGTATGCTCCTAAGGATGTGAACACTAATGGGAAGAAGCAGTACATGTTCATGAGGGGACTACAGAATGACATCCAGTTCCAGCTACTGAACAGTGACTATGTGAACTTCCAGAAACTGGTCGACAAGGCCATTGTGGTAGAGAACAAATGTAATGAGATTGAAAGAGATGGCAAGAGGAAGATGTCATTCCAAGGGCAGCCTTCTGGTAGTAACACTCGTCCCCGCATGATGCCATCCCCCAACCCATACTACCGTGCTCCCAACACTGTCAGGCCAGCCATGCAAGCTCCACTCCCCAATTTTTCAATGCAACACCCCAACTACCAGGCACCTCGCCCTAACCCGCAGTAGGCACCTCGGCCCACCTATCAACAGGCACCCCGCCCCACAGCCCCAATAGCCCCACAAAACCAGAACCGCCCTACCTCTGGAAACACTAGTGGTCTGAAGCGTGGGTGTTATCACTGCGGACAGGAAGGTCACTTTGTGGGACAGTGTCCCCAACGGAACACCGCACCAAGGCAAGCCCCAACCAACATGCTTCCAGGCAATCGAGGATAGCAGAATTATGCTCGAGGGCACATCAATCATGTCACTACTAAGGAAGCTGAGCAAGCTAGTGGTGCTCGGTATGATCTTAGCTAACTCTCAACCTGCAACCATTTTGTTTGATTCAGGAGCATCACATTCATTCATCACATCAACCTATGTTGCAAAGTACAATCTACCAATTGCGATTATGAAGCATACCATGCTAGTTAGCTCTCCTAGTGGAGAAATGAGAACCAACCAAATATGCCCAAAGGTCACCCTTAAAATAAGGGGGGGTAGACTTCTCAGCTAAACTCATAATCCTAGACTCCAAGGGGGTAGATATAATACTTGGAATGGATTGGTTACGCAAGTATGATGGAGTGATACAGTGCGCCAAACAAGCGGTATAGCTGACTAGTGCAGAGGGTACCAAAGTTCAGTTCATAGCAGCCAACTCTACCGCGAAGGAGGTCATACTAAACCAAGCCACCGGCACCCCCATAAAAGAGATACGAGTGGTTTGTGACTTCCCTGATGTCTTTCCTGAAGAACTTCTAGGTATGCCGCCAGACCGTGACGTAGAGTTTGTTATCGACTTAATGTTGGGAACTGCTCCTATATCTAATAGGCCCTATAGGATGCCAGTTAATGAGTTGGTAGAGCTAAAGAAGCAATTACAAGAGATGCTAGAGAAGGGTTTCATTTGTCCTAGTTCCTCACCTTGGGGAGCTCCAGTACTCTTTGTCGAGAAAAAGGATAAGACTTACAGAATGTGTGTGGACTATCGTTCTCTTAATGAGGTGACCATCAAGAATAAGTATCCACTACCATGGATTGAAGACTTGTTTGATCAGATGAAAGGAGCTTGTGTCTTCTCCAAGATTGATCTGTGATCTGGGTATCACCAGTTGAAGATCTGACCATCAGACATACCCAAAACGGCCTTTCGAACAAGATATGGGTTATATGAGTATACAGTGATGTCATTTGGGTTGACCAATGCACCAGCCTACTTCATGTACCTTATGAACAAAGTGTTCATGGAATACTTGGATAAGTTTGTTGTGGTTTTCATTGATGAAATCTTGGTATTTTTAAAGAATGAAGAAGAGCATGAGGAACACCTGAGGCTAGTTCTAGAGAAGCTACGTGAGCACCAGTTGTACGCCAAGTTGAGTAAGTGTGAATTCTGGCTGAAGGAGGTAGCATTTCTCGGTCATGTGATTTCTGCTGGAGGAGTGTCAATCGATCCAGGCAAGGTAAAGGACGTTCTAGACTGGAAACCACCACAGACAGTAAAGGAGATTAGAAGTTTCCTTGGATTAGCGGGTACTATCGGTGATTCATAAAGGATTTCTCCAAGATAGCAAAGCCAATGACGACATTGTTAGGGAAGGACAAGAGTTTTGAGTGGACTCCGTGCTGTCAAGCCAGTTTCAAAGAATTGAAGAAGAGATTAACGTTAGCCCCTGTCTTAATCTTACCTGACATCAGTAAGAGTTCGACATATACTGTGATGCCTCCAGGCAAGGACTAGGATGTGTGCTCATGCAGGAAGGTCATGTTGTGGCGTATGCCTCTAGGCAATTGCGGAAGCATGAAGAGAAGTATGCAACACATGATTTGGAATTAGCGGTAGTGGTACATGCTCTGAAGATTTGGAGGCACTACATTCTTGGTCACAAGAATGTACAAATTACCGTTGTGAGATCTATATGGATCACAAGAGTCTCAAGTACAAATTCACTCAGACAGAGCTGAACCTAAGACAATGATGTTGGTTAGAGTTGATTAAGGACTATGATGTGGGTATCAACTACCATCCAGGGAAGGCGAATGTTGTTGCGGATGCCCTGGGTAGAAAGACCTATTGCAGCTAGTTAATTGTGGAAAGGCTACCGCTAGAGCTCTGCAAGGAGTTTGAGCAACTGAACCTTGGGTTTGTGAATGAGTTAGAGACAGTTGCAATGGAAGTGGAACCCACTCTCGATGAGGAAATCCGCAAGGGACAGCTAGATGATGAGAAGCTAAGTGAGATCAGAAAGCTCATTAAGGAAGGAAAGGCTACCGACTTCACAGAAGGTGAGAAGGGTACTATATGGATGGGTAAACGAATATGTGTGCCAGACAAGAAGCCCCTTCGTGACATGATCCTACGGGAAGCACACGATTCTGCATACTCCTTTCATCCAGGGAGTACTAAGATGTATCAAGACTTGAAGACTCGTTATTGGTGGCATGGCATGAAGCGCGATGTCGCAGAGTATGTCGATGTATGTGACACATGACAACATGTCAAGGCAGAACACCAACAACCCACCGGATTGCTTCAACCTTTGAAGATCCCCGAGTTGGGAACAAGTTGGTATGGACTTCATAGTTGGACTACCCCGTACACAGTCGGGGTATGATTCTATATGGGTTATAATTGATCATTTAACCAAGGTGGCACACTTCATCCCCGTCAAGACAACTTATAGTGGTGTAAAGCTGGCAGAAATATACATGTCAAGGATAGTGTGCTTACATGGAGTCCCTAAGAAGATAGTATCTGACAGAGGCTCTCAGTTCACCTCGAGGTTTTGGGAGAAGGTACATGAGTCCCTAGGCACCAAGTTGAACTTCAGCTCTACATATCACCCTCAGACTGATGGATAGACCAAGAGGATGAACCAGATACTAGAAGACATGTTGAGGGCTTGTGCTTTGAAATATGGCAAGAGTTGGGACAAGAGCCTGCCCTACACAGAATTTTCCTATAACAACAGTTATAAAGCAAGTATAGAGATGGCGCCTTTCGAGTTCCTGTATAGAAGAAAGTGTAGGACACCTCTATTCTGGAACGAGACAGGAGAGAACCAAGTCTTTGGACCTGAGATACTACAGGAAGCAGAAAGACAAGTTAAGATTGTACGCGAGAACCTGAAGGTTGCACAGTCAAGGCAGAAAAGCTACGTCGATCGTAGGTGAAGAGACCTATCCTTCGAGATTGGAGATTTCGTGTATCTCAAGGTATCACCCATGAGGGGTGTTAGACACTTCAAAGTCAAAGGGAAGTTAGCACCATGTTATATCGGCCCTTTCAAGATCCTCGAGAGAAGAGGAGAAGTTGCATATTTGTTGGAGCTACCCTCCCATCTCACGGATGTGCATGACGTGTTCCATGTGTCACAACTGAAGAAGTGCTTAAAAGTGCCTGAAGAACAACTCCCCATTGATGAAGTAGACCTTCGGAAAGACCTTACATATACGGAACAACCAGTCAAGATCCTAGAAGTTGTTGAGAGAGTTACCAGAAACAAGGTGATCCGAATGTGCAAGGTACTCTGGAATCATCACACAGAAGAAGAAGCCACCTGGGAGCGTGAAGAAGAATTGAAACCCGAGTTTCCCCATCTCTTCACCGATCTTTCCCAATCTCGAGGGCGAGATTCATTATAAGGGGGGTAGGTTTGTAACACCCTACTTTTTACAATTTCTAAAAATGCCAATTAATACCATTAAGCAGTTGGTTAATTAGCCTAGGACAAATTATTTTCTAAATAATTAATCCATTTATTGCATTTGCATTACATGTCATGTCCATATAGAATTTTCTCAACATTTAGCATTTAATTGTCTATTAAATAATTACTAGGAAGAGTGGAATAGAAATTAGGAAAAGAATTAGAGAGGAAAAGATTGGGGAAAGAAAAGAGAAGAGAAAACCACAACAGTGGGCCAAAACCCACCATTCTGGACCACTCGCCTGCGCGGCCCAGCTCCCCCAGCAGCCCTGCCCCCGTGCTCACTGACCGCTCGGCCCCACCCGTCATCCCCCTCCTTCCGCCTCTCTCTCTCCCCGCCACCAGAAACCGTCGTCGGCCCCGCCCGATTCCTCCCCCCCCTCCCCCCCCCCCCCCCCCCCCCCCCCCCCCGCCTCCCCGGCTCCCGAAAACCGCCCCCGCGCACGCCGCACCCCTCCACTTCCCCTTCTCCCCCCACCTTCCGGCCGTTTCGGCCGTTTCCGAGCCCCACACGCATCAATGGCACTAGTGGCCATTGATGGCCGGAGAACCCCCCGCGCCGCCTAAGTTTTCCCCCTCCGCCCCTATAAAATGGCGCAGAGACACCCCTGCCCCGCCGCTCCATCCCCACCTCGCTAACCCCTATCCTCGACCCCCTCGCGCTGGTCCCTGCCGTCGCCGACAAGCCGGAGCCACCCCCCGTTGTCGCGAGCCCTCCCCGAGCTCCAACTCCCGTGCGCGACCACTCTAGTGAGCTTGTCGTGCCTCCCTCTCTCTCTTGGACCTCTCCCGGCCGAACCCCGCCCACCGGAGCGCCTTCCCGGCCAACTCCGGTGAGCATCCCCGCCACCGCCGCGTGTAGCCGCCGCCCTCATCCGAATCCCCCCCCCCCTGAGCCACCCGATCGCGATCCAACGGCTTGGATTAACCCCCCCCCCCCCCCCCCCCCCCCCGCCGCCGAAGGGTTATGCGCCCGGTCCATGGTGGATCGTGGACCCTTCGGTCAACGCCGGTCCACAGGCCCTGTAGACCCAGTCCACCAGATTTAGGATTTATTTTAATCCATTAATTCCAGGAAAATAGGCAGTTTTGCACCTAAGCCCCTCTTCTTTGACCTAATTAGTTTTTTACCCTAATTTTCTCCAAAATTTTAGTTTAAATTATATTTTAGTCCCTAATATTTTTATAAATAATATTTTATCCCTGAAAATTTACAGAAACACCCATGTACTTATATTTAATTATATTTTCAACCTTATCTTTTTACATTAGCCTCCTATACTTAATATTAATTATGTTTAAGTCCAAAAATTTTGCAAAAACAACCTTATACATTTTAGTAATTATTTTTTATTCCTAATAATTTACACCTTAGTCCCTATCATTTTATAAAATTACAAATAGGTCCCTAAAACCCCCTGTTTTTACCTTTTTGCCCCTAAAACTTCAAACTAGCATAACTTTTTACTCGTAACTCCAAATTAGGTGATTCTTGTGCCAAATTTCTCGTAGGAGCATAACCTTTGCATTCATTGCATCTACATATTGATTTTCCTCTGTTGCATGGCTGTGTATTGATTTTGTATGTATTGCTTGTGTTGGTACTATTACGTAAAGACGAGCATACACAAGGACCGCCCTACGAGGACTTTCAGGAGCAGAAATTGAAGGGTTAGAGAACCCTCCAGCGCAGGACGAAGGCAAGTGTCCTTGATGCATCTTGCACCTATTAAAATGTTACTGTAGAATTGCATGCATGTGTCAATTGATTGGGAACCTATTGTTAGGGTTATCCTAGTATTGTTTTACCCCTTTTTCCTTGTCGCCTCGAACTAGTTGGATGGTTGGTTGTGGGTAGATAATTCTTAGATGGCTTATGGGATGTGGGGTTAATAATAATCTTGATTAATGAACAATGTCATGTGGGAAATGATTGGCAAATCTTTTAGCAACATGGCTTTGGGATCTATGCAAGTCGGATGGAATGGATGTGGTGTCATGGGCACATGGTTGGTGGTGGTAGGCTTGTTGTAGATCCTAGGAACCAGTTCTTGGAGCGACAACCCAGGAAAATAGTGCCATCACAAGACCGACATGGGTAAGGCTTGGCCTAGTAATTAGGTGTTCTCCCAGTGTCGGTGCAGCATTTGGTGGAGCAGAGAATGGAAGTCAAGAGAGGACTGTCCTTGTATCCGAATGGCTCAAGAGAGGGCTCCTGGGGTGATGAGCTGCTTGTTGAGGGGCTATCACATATGGACGGGAGTGGAACCTTAGTGGCTAGCATGTACTGGGAGACCCTTTGGAAAAGCCTCGTAGTGAAACCCTGCCACACACCAAAGGAAGTGTGTAATGTGGGTCGCGTCCATGGGCACAAAGGAAATCACGACTTGTGGGTAAAGTGGTACAAACTCTGCAGAGTATCAAACTATCATGATAGCCGTGCTCACGGTCAAGAGCGGTCTGGAATCCTCACAAGATTAGTTGGGTATGGATTGGTATGGTTGGAAGGGTGGGTTGGATTGGGACTTGGTTAGTATAGCACCTTGTGGAATCATGGTTGGGATGACCCCACATAGTAAATAGGATGCTTAGGTTAATTAAAAGCTCATCCAACCCACCCTATAAAGCCTTTTCTTGACTATAGCCCCATGTCATCTTTTCCCCCACTTGCTGAGTACGACACGTACTCACCCTTGCTATATCACGTTGCTGTTCAGCCCTAGGAGAAGATTGGAGCCACTACAAAGATGAAGGAAGCGAGTACTAGGCGATGATCCACCAGTCGATGCATGTGGATATTGGGACGTCTACGCTAGTTGATTTCCGCTGCTTGGATGTACTTTTCTTTTAGACCCACGGATCCTTCTGTAATAAAGATACGATGTAATAATTAAAGGATATGGATATTTATTCTATTTACCATTGATGATGTACCGTATGTTTGTGTAACTTGATCCTGGACACACGTACGGCTACACCCGTTTTGCTTCTTAAAATGGGTGTGACAACCATCTAGAAACAACCTCAAAAGTCAACTTGTGGCATGTTAATTCTAGCAGCAAAAAAAAATTAAAATCCTAATGGGTGTACGTGTGTGCACAAGTGTGGAAGTATGGAGTCAATAATCAATGTTAGCAAAGAAACAAGATCATCAAATTTGTACCGACGGATTGCGGCCACAATCTTTCTGACGCATAAATAAATCTCATTATACCTCTACTAACATTGGGAAGAAAAATTGTTTTTAAGTTAGCAACGAACGTTAGCGGCGTTGAAGCTAGAGAAGAATAATGTTTACACCTAGCTCTAAGCACCATGCTTACAACTAAATTGCTAGCAATCTAAACGAAATTCCTTAACAACCAAAGTCTAAACACCACATTTATATGACTTAGCTATCGTAGAACCCCGCTGGACTAGAGTGATAGCGCATTGAAAAAGATTAGCAACCAACCAATGCAAATAATGCAAAACAAAGCAAGGCAAATGAACTATCCAATGTTGATCAACAAATAAGAATAAACACCATGTTTACACCTAAATTTGCTAAAGATATTGCGCGCAAGCCAATTAAGTGCTCATTATCAAGTTCAAACCAAGCCATTATGAGTGAAAAGTGAATATGATCATGCAAAGTTAGATGTTTGGGCGAATCAAAACAAAAACATGTTAGGTGGCACTGAAGGAATGCTTAGAAAAGCATTTGGGTGTTGCGCCGATTGGCAGTGTGTGTGCGCCGATCGGCACAGTAGGAATTGGCTTCTGGAATGCGATGAAAAATGAAGGGTTGGAGGCTTAGGTGGGCTGAAGTTAGATGATTAAGATGCATGCACGCGAAAACATTATGCAAAAACAAAAAAAAACAAAGCAAGTCCTACCAAATTATGCATGTAGTGGATGATTTTTGCAAACAAAACACAAAATGATGGTGGCGGAGGTCTAAAAATAAAAAGTTAATCTAGAACTAATTTGTCACAAGTGAATCAATTGAGTTGGGTTATTCTCACGACACAGAAATTCTAGGTTGCCCTCCTAGTAGCACTAATCAATCCAAACAAAATAAAAAGAAACACAAAAACACGAGTTGCCTCCCGAAAAGCGCTTTAATTAGAGTCATGTAGCTAGACTTTTTACATACCTTGTTGTCGCAAAGCCATGGTTCTTGGTGTAAGATCCAAGATTTCCATGCAGCTTGCACTATGCAATCTTCATCGTGATTCGCTCACTACCCGTCTTCATTACGTTGCATAATTCTCAATGTGTGTATATGATAGAATGCTATGGAGTCTTCAATCTTGTTTAACTTCTAATTATTTGCTTGTAGGAGAATTGCTCGAGCTATCCTTGTTGTCATCTTCATCTCCATTCGGAGAATCTTGATGACTTCGTCTTTTAAGCATTGGAGCATATGTCGGCTTGTCCTATGACTTGTGAATCTTGATCTTTGTTGCACCATCAAGTATTGTTGATAAAGAGTAGATGCGACTTCTCAATTCTTGCTCAATGGTCCATCAAGTCGACGATGATGGAATCCGAAAAAATCTGATATTGCTTTTATGAACCGACGTCTTGTATCTGACATTGCGCCGCGACCAGAAGCAATTAGAGGCTGAAACCTATGCCATTGCATCGGGCATCAAATTATGATTCCAAGAAGTACTCATGTGTCCAAATCAGACTCCGTATGAGGGAGATATGGCTTTTTTTCTAAAGGTATGTGAGGCTGTCTCGCGATGAAGCCAAATTGAATTCAAACTTTCCAAATATTCAAACTCTGTGTTTGGAACGACTTGAATCTGTGTCAATCACCAAAAGGAAGCCTCTTAAATGTCTGAAAACCCATAGATCACGTGGATATAGGATTTTAATTCCATATTTGGCTCAAACTTCCAATTGTTTGCAACTCTCGCGAAATATCCAAACAGCCGGTCCAACGTGTCGTATTTTGGCCATAAATCCTTGTAGGAAACTCCAAATGACGTGAGGTTTAAACCATTGGAAACTAGACTTGATGCTCTTCCACAATATCAAATTTGTAGGTCCTTCAATCCTCTATAGAATTTCGCATACCTTCTTTTGGTCGGCGGACTGAACATCTTTTCTGCCATTATCTATTTCTGTGAACAAGATAGCATCCTTGCAAAGCATTAATAAGAAAAATTATTGACACATGAGCGTACCTTCTTTTGATTGGTGTGGTGCCGATCGGCTTGGGCGTTGCTGATCAGCACAAGTGGCTCTCGCGTGGAGAAGGACTCCTTAGCAGATGATGGAGCAGCAAAGTCGACGAAGAGCGGGATCGTTGATGCCGGTGTGGATGTCGATACGGTGCCGACCGACACATGGTTGCGCTGATCGGCGCAAGCAGCAACGTCGCCGTGCTCCAATCGAGGTTGTGTGCCTAGCCTTGTACCTGTTTCTCAATGGACATAAAAACAAAGAAAAACAAGGTATGTGCAATAAAAAAATATAATTAATTTGATAGACTAGATAGATTCCCCTAAACAGGTTCGAGTTGCCGATCCCTGGCAACGGAACCAGAAAATGAGCTTGTTGGTCGCAGTTACGCACCCACTTATATACCACAAGAGGACGGTGTACAGTTATAGCTCTTTTTCTCTTAGAGTATTCCAAGGTTATCGAATCCATGAGGATTAGCAAGAGAATCGTGTTTAGAGTTTAGTATTTTGTCTAACAAATCAATCCTAGCATGTAGTACATATTGCACATACGTGAGCATGAAAAAAGGTGAAAATTGAAGGTTGCCCCGATCGGCTCAACAGGTGCGCCGATCGGCGCGAAGGCTTACCTGGTAAAAGGGGTTATAGGAGCATACACATCGACCAAAGAGGAACACCTAGAGTTAGCCTATATACATCTAGTACTTGAAGAAAGGATGTGTCGATCAGCACAACTAGTGCGCTGATCGGCACTGAAGCAGTAATCATTATCATCTTAAACCTAGCTTACTTGGCACTTCATTGACACGAATGATAAACTTAGTATTCTACAAGACATGGTGGTTTCGTTCATCCCGACTTGTCACATGCGAAGGCTATTAGCTCTCCACTGGTTTCTTGCACTATGCGATGAGCAAAAGCGTAATTACAATTTACACTAATGGGAATAGATAGATATTAGGTACACCACATAGACTGAATTCACCGAAAGAGATTCAACAAGCGACCAAGGACAGAATCAAGATAGATAACATAGATATAGATAATTATACCAATATTCATCACCGTCAGAGGAGCGCCGATCGGCTCAACTGGTGCGCCGATCGGCGCAGCCATGATGCATCATTGACGACTCCTAAGGTACATGGCTCTACTTCTCCTAGCTCTAGTGTAGTGCACCACACAGGGTCCCTACCCGACTAGACTACATCTCTCAATTTGGTGGCTCTTCAACTCCGACGGTCTCCCGGCGATGTCCAGCGGCTCCTATGTCTTGATCACCTCCCTTTCCTCGTCGTCCTCTATCTTGGACGTCATATGGGTGTTAAATAGCCTCTGATTACATCCTCCCTTACTTGGCCATCAAGTTTAGCAAATAGAGATTGAATCCAAGTCAGTTTCGTACCTTTCATAAACTGCGACGGCTTACTTTAATCATAACCGATGCTTCCAGAGTCCAAATGAAGCAAACCTGGACTCTATCTCATAGCCCTTGAAAAGATCTATTATTTGGATCCTCAGATTCAGACATTTAGATACCCAAAATGGCAACACCAAAATATCTGTCCTGATTCGGATTCCTCTGCACAGCCTGCCTTGCAGGGCCTATATGTCCCAGCTCCGGAGTCCAATAAATGCAAATCTAAACTAATAAAGAACGAATCCCTGCGATCAATTAGCCCACCAAATATTTTCTCTACCCAGCAATCTCCACGCTTGGATTAAATTGGGTCCACCCCATCCAACGGCAGGATGTTTGCTTGAAGAAAATTCTTTACCTCAATGACACCAAAATAGGTGTGTGTCGTCGGCAAATTTTAATCTTTTTATACTCACACCGATTCTACCACATCTACCACACGGATGTACCCGACGTCCCAATATGCAGGCTCTATTAATTTCCTTTTTTCCAGCCTTCGACTTTCCTAGAATGAAGGGATTTCCTTTTTTCTAGCCTTGGACTTCCCTAGAATGAGGAAACATGAGTATCACACAATCACAAATTTCTCGCCGCCTACATCGGTCTTCGTCATTGCGCACGAACCCTCCATTGTTCCATTGTTGAGATGAACCACGAATCACGAACCCTCCATTGTTCCATGCTCTTTAGAATGGCAAGGAAGTGACACACTCATTGGCGATACGATGAAAGGGACAGACAAAGGTAGGGAACTATGTCTTCCATTCTCATGGACCGTGCTTGAACTTCTCCCAGTTTGTGCATCTTGATCTGTGCTTGAACTTCTACCAGTTTATGCAGGATCGTTTAGTGGGAAAAACAATGCCACTAAATAGAAAAAAATCAGCGATGACAAGGAGAATCTGACACCGTCGAGCGGGAAAAACAATGCCACTAAAAAGAAAAAAATTGGCGATGACAAGGAGAATCTACCACCATCGATCCCATGGTCTAGAACACCTGAATATCGACTACAGTATCAGACTATGTATCGGACCCGTCGGAAGGATGCCGGCAGTAGTTTAGGAACTCTCACACCATCATCTACCAATCAAATCCGTCTGACGGATGTCGCAGGCGGCTTAGGAAATCTCAGACCAGACACTAACAAATCGGGTACGTAGGCCTCAGAATTGGACAATGCTTATTCTTGTTGCTCTTTGTTCTTTTCTTATTTCGACTGTTGCTTGACATGTAGAAATCCTAGATTTGACCGAGGGGACAGCTACAATTCAAAGCAACGAGTCAGCAACGCCATGGTATAGAATGCCAGAATATCACCGACAGTATCAGGCTCGGTATCGGGCCAGACAAAAAGCTAAAACAGCTTGCCTAGGAATTCTCTCTCAAACATAAATAATTCAGGTAATGGATTGGTGAATTATTTTAGTGCAAACTGGTTTAAACCTAACGAGCTTTTTAAATAGAATTTTTTACTTGCTGTCAAGTAGAAATCCTGGATTTGACTGTCGCTGCAACGGTGGTTGAAAGCAAAACTATGGCGGATCAGTGGTCTCAAAACCCTTGGGAACAAGGATGTCGTTGCATAATACCAATATGGGAACATTCTCTGTTATTTTGTCTACTGTTAACATATCTAATAACTGTTTTCGCCACCGAGTCAGAAACATCAGATGAAATGAAGAGGGCTACGTAGAACTTGTATCAAAGAGAGTATCAAAAGCATACGAAGGAAGCCAAGATTTATATTTTAGTCAAGAAACGGAGCAGTTGGTTTTTGCCGATAAGTTTACCAAAACTATTAGTATAACTTTCTACAAATTGTACTTTGCATTTTATATTTTAGTTATGTACATAGTCATTGCATAACATTAACATTTCCATGACATTCTGGCAGACAACAAAAATGAGTCTGATGATTTCCACATGAGTTGGCTTCACAGAAACGATAACTGGGATAGGCTGAGACCGGACAGCCCAAACCTTTTTGGCGATCAGTGTGTTGACAAAAATGCTGTTGTATCAATTCAGACGTAGAGAGACAAGTGGAGACGAAATCAACAAGAATGTCGGAATCGGAAGCATGAGTCGTTCGTTATAGAAGCGGCCAAGTATCAACATTTTGATACTGAAAGTAAGGATACCTGCTTTTCTATTAGTTTAATAATTTTTGGTATTTCATAGCTTTATAATTTCGGGTAGTTGCTCAGTTCTACTAATGTTTTCCAATCCTATATAGCAAAACGCAGGAGGGCGAAATATTCTCGCATGGAATCTGAGAAAAAGGAAATGGTGCTCGAGAAAAAACGTGCCCATAAGCGTGCGGCAAGGCTGTTACATAAAGAATCAATCTCAGGTAATGTTGGATGCTACCATTAACTTAAAATAAAATAAAATAATACTATCATTTACAAACGAATAATTTGTTATATGTTTAAGGCAATGTACGTGATAATGAAGTCCATGATCCAGATAATTGGCAACCAGATCCTTCAAATGCTGATCAAAACGGTTAGGCCTTCACACTCCTATTTTTATTGAACGTTCCTACCGATATATTGCTGGTTTAACTTTTAATATCCCTGGTTTAACCTTGTGGGATACTTGCTTTATGGGTATCCTCATCCAAGACTAAGTCGGTAGCCAACCGGATACTTCATCAACAAGAAAGTTGACCGACTCGGCTTGGAGCACAAGGCATTTAGAGATAGACTTTCTATGTAAACCCTTACGGGTTACAACTAGGACTCTTCATGTACCCCCCTGCCGACCAGATATATAAGCCGGCAGGGTACCCCCCATCGAGGGACAAGAAGTAGACAAGCAACACAAGTTTCACAACATCAATACAATACACAGAACACAGGACGTAGGGGTTTTACTCTTATCGAGAGGGCCCGAACCTGTATAACTCGGTGTGTTGTGTAACCATCGTGGTTCTTAGCCTCGACGTAGCCCTATATATTTACTGCCGATCTCAAGTTTTGATAGTTGGCACGTCAGGAAGGGGACAAGGCTCGCCGGGATTCTCCGTCGGCTACGATGGCCGAAATTCCCATCATCCAGTATTCACCGGACTTCAAGATCTCCTTTGGATCGCTCGACTTCATGGTCACTCGGTCACCGCCATCGACCCAGAGGGCCGCACGGATCACGCAACGCACGCCGACTGGATCTCGGTCCTGATCTTGAAGTGGATGGTGTCAAGGTCTACTACACCCCTCAGAACAACATCACTAGGGCCAAGACATTACTCGATACTCTAATGGTCAACGCGCATTACCAGACCCCTGCAATACAGAAGGCGGTGGCTATGCTGAAGGCTGCTGCAGCTCAAGATGTTGCGAAGTCTCAGTCGGTCACAAGTTCTAGCCATGCATCTTCGCGAGGTCGGCATAGGCGTGAAGATCTGAGAAATTCTCTCAGTGTTCGTGATGAACGAGACACTATCAACTCTCATTATGAAGAACGCGCTCGGGATAACCGACACTATGAGGAAGAACGTCGTGATCGGAGGATGGACGACCGACGGGATGACCGATGGGACGACCGATGAGACAACCGATAAGAGGATCACCAAGATCCTCCTCCAAGGGAAGACCGACGGGACAATCGATGGGACAACCGACGAGAAGACCGTCAAAAACCTCCTTCAAGAGATAACCGCGATGACCATCATCGATGTGATGAACGGGATCGGCGCGATAACAATAACGATGACAATCGACGACATTTTACCGAATCTCCTGTAAAAATTTCAGCCAAAACGGACAACCGAGCGAAAAGTTATGCCCGTTTTACCGAAGGGGGGTCAGAGTCGATTTTCCAGAAACCCGAGTCGGGTTAGGGGTCGAGTTTGGAATCGGGTAAAATTTTTTTTGGCGGCGTGGATGCAGCGGAAAGTGGAATTTGTGGGGATTGGTCTGAGGGGTTTGAGGGTGGGATTATGGTGGGTGTATCGATCAATCAATCCTAGCACATAAAGCCGATAGAACAGAGGATGGTGAAGGGGATGGCGGCGAGGGTTGCAAGGGAAACACTACTGATGACAAAAACACAAACTAAACCAGCGACTAAATGAAAACTAGGGCACAAACTCAACACTACGGACTCTGAAATTGAAATATGCAAAGGCTAAACACGTGGTTATGGGCGGAGGGGAAATTTTTTTTTTTTGGCTTTTCTGTGGATGATAGGATGAACACAAAACAAAATTAACTAAGGGTAGTGCGAACCTGATGGTACACCTGAAGCTCTGATTACCACTTGATGTGGACAAGGGTTCCCGATCTTCCAAAAGGTTCTGGATACATTGATTTGGTCGGAGGTGACACACAAATCGATCCGACTTCAGAACAGCACGTTCTAAACCCCGCAATCGCAGCACAACGTCTCCTCTGGTTATCAACCGTCCTAAAACAATTGACCTTGCTGAGAAGGCTAATCCATGCCTATGAATCAAGAACACAAGAAAGAACAAAGAAGAAGGCAACACAATTGCAGATGTATTATGAATCTCACAAAATTAGGGTCTCACAAACCGTGATGACGGCGAAACTGTTATGAACAGAATAATCTGAGCAAAACCCAAACCCTAATGGTGCGGTGGCGGCTGTATATGAAGACCCTAGGATCGTACAATACCCTCTGGACACACCCCTAATTGGGCTCAACTAGATACAAAGCCCAAAGGCCAAAAACAGGTGACGTAGCACCGAAACAGATTCTGGATCCTCTCTTGTTTCAACGATTCCCGATGACTCCAGATGAATTTTGATATGAGACTGGAGACATTGGAAAGGTCTTCTTCTTATCTTTCCGTGCATATGTAGAACGTCCAAATCTGAGTCCGTATGCGTCCTGAGCATCCGTTTTAGTGCAGACTGGTCCTGAACCCCGAAACGGACTCGAAGTCGATTTTGGTTGGGCCTCCACCTTGGCTTCCACGTCCTTGCTGGTCCTCCACGTCTCCAAGTCCTTCTCCCATCATCTCCTAGTCCTCTCCATGGTTCCTAATTATAATATAATCATTAGGTAGCAAACCATTCTCAAAAGTGACATATAATAAAGAACGTAGGAACGAACTCACCTCTAAATTTAGTCGTCGTGCACGAGCTCTAGTCATTGGATCTTGCAAGTCTAGAATTGGAGGAGTATTGCATGTATCCTTAGGAGTGATGTCCTCATCACTTATGGGTTACAACTAGGACTCTTCATGTACCCCCCTGCTGACCGGATATATAAGACGGCAGGGTACCCCCCATCGAGGGACAAGAAGTAGACAAGCGACACAAGTTTCACAATATCAATACAGTACACAGAACACAGGATGTAGGGTTTTTACTCCCATTAAGAGGGCCCGAACCTGTATAACTCAGTATCTTGTGTAATCATCGTAGTTCTTAGTCTCGACGTAGCCCTATATATTTACTGTCGATCTCAAGCTTCGACAAACCTAGATGAGGAAAACTTGGAAGTGAAAAACCCTGTTGACGGCTTTGCTGACGACGATGAAGACGAAGATGATTATGAGGCAATGATGTTCAGAAGGCCAGGTATATGTGAGATCTATCAACATCCACTCTACAATAAAAATAGATACATATATAACTTCATATTATTTCCTTGGATAGATGTGAATTACCAATCTTATCGTCTGGATAATGCAAAGGGTGTCAACAGACCAGATCCATATGATCATGTTTCCAAGTGTGTATCAATGTAGACGTATCACCTGTGTGGAAGAAATTGTTTTATTCAATTATCAAAACATGAAACTTTAGAGACACGTAAGATATATATTTCACATATATACAATATAACAAACTCTTGAAATATACTTGATCAAGTATAATTATCTGCTATTATTAATTATTTTTTTACTTTTGGCATTACAAAAATTATCTCAACATATATTGCGTCAATAAATTTTTGCGCGTGCGTGCTGCACGGGCATAGTAACTAGTAATATATGTTTCGGAAAGCTCTCGACGAGATCTTCAACATTGGTATTCGTAGGTTTCTTATTTGACCACGTCTTGGGCTCCGAAATCGCGTGATAATACAGTGTTGTTTCTGGACTCCGCGAATTGAACTTTCCTTCCGGATAAATCTTCTAAAATCCTTGGGCATTGGGCCATGAACTTGGCCTTGCACATTGGACCTCATGGACTTCCTGGAGTATCTTGCATCCTTTATGGGCTAGTGGGAAGCCCTCCTTGCATAGTGAGTCGGGCTTCATGTCGGTACTTTCTCATATAAGAGCCATTTTGTCGTCTTTTCACTTGTTTCTGCAATAAAGCACTAAAACAATACTACATATGGAAATCGTCAATATTAGAGTTAAAACACATGATTATAATGATAATATGGTATGATATTGGTGGTTATTGGCATATAAAACGGATACATAGGAACCACCAACAGTCATGTTCTTTGAGAACATCTTTCCAATAAAAGAAACACGTGGAACTTCGAATTATGAATCAATGATAACTCCCGAACCTGCCATACCTATGTTACATGATGAACAAACACTTGTGCAACATCGTGAGGAGGAATACAATGACATATCTAGAAAGAACAAGAGATAGAGGGTTGCAAAATCCTTTGGTGATGATTTCATTGTGTACCTATATATGATACTCCTAAGACTCTTGAAGAAGCTTATGCATCTCAAGACGCTGACTACTGGAAGGAAGCGGTACGTAGCGAGATGGATTCCATAATGTCTAATGGTACTTGGGAAGTTGTGGATCGACCCTATGGGTGTAAACCTGTGGGATGTAAGTGGGTGTTCAAGAAAAAGCTAAGGACTGATGGTGCAATTGATAAATATAAGGCAAGGCTTGTGGCCAAGGGTTATACCTAGAAAGAAAGAGAAGATTCCTTTGACACTTACTCACCTGTTGCCCGATTGACAACAATTCGAGTACTACTGTCGTTGGCTGCCTCACATGGTCTTGTCGTTCATCCAATGGACGTCAAGACAACCTTTCTCAATAGAGAATTGGAAGAGGAGATCTATATGGTGCAGCCAGATGGATTTGTAGTGAGTGGTCAAGAAGAGAAAGTGTGTAAGTTGTAAAAATCTTTGTATGGCCTCAAGAAAGCACCCAAATAGTGGCATGAGAAGGTCGATCAAACTTTGACGACTCCAGGGTTTATTGTGAATGAAGCTGATAAATGTGTATACTACTACTATGGTGGGGGCAAGGGAGTTATTTTGTGCTTGTATGTTGATGACATACTAATTTTTGGGACAAATCTGAATATGATCAATGAAGTAGTGAAGTTCTTTTCCCAAAACTTTGAGATGAAAGATCTGGGAATAACTGATGTGATCTTGAACATCAAGCTACTGAAGGATGGAAATGGTGGGGTAACGCTGCTTCAGTCCCATTATGTGGAAAAGGTTTTGAGCCGCTTTGGCTTTAGTGATTGTAAACCTGCTCCAACTCCTTATGATCCTAGTTTAATGCTTCAAAAGAATCAAAGAATTGATAAAGATCAATTAAGATATTCTCAGATCATTTGCTCACTCATGTATCTAGCTAGCGCTAGTTGACCTAAAATCTCCTTTGTTGTGAGCAAGCTGAGTCGATTTGTTTCAAATCCTAGAGATGATCATTGGTGTACTCTTGAAAGAGTGTTGCACTACTTGAAAGGTACTGTGAGCTATGGAGTTCACTATTCTGTCTATCCAAAGGTACTAGAAGAATATAGTGACTCTAATTGGATACAGACGCTGATGAGATCAAAGCCACAAGTGGATATATATTCACTCTTGGAGGTGGTGCTTTTCATGAAAGTCTTGCAAGCAGACCATCTTAACGAGGTCAACAATGGAAGCAGAACTCACAGCTCTAGATATAGCTACTATAGAAGCAAACTGGCTTCATGAATTCTTGATGGACTTGCCAGTGGTTGAGAAACCAATACCAGCAATGTGAACGCACGGCGGAGGGGCACAGGGGAGGAGCGCGGCATGGAGGGGAGGCGGCGACGATGCGCAGGGGAGGCGGCGATGGCACGCAAGGGAGGCGGTGGTGGTGCGCACGGGAGGCGGCAGCCCGACGGCTTCTCCTCGGAAAACCTGGGAAGCTGGACGAGCGAGTTCACCCGTGTCACACCATCAAGGCCAGACCAGTTCTGATCATGGGCAGCGCCGGCGACCATCGTATCCGCCGCGGCCGCGCCCGCCAACGCCTTCTCGTAAGCGCTCCCCGCAACTGTCCTGACCGTGAAATTCCGGGTTAGCGCCGGCTCCTGCTCCTGCGCTTCACTTGGGTCTGCTACTGAACCTTCGTCAATGCTGATGTTGACCATAGAAGCCGTTGAGTCGCGCTCGTGGTCCATTTTGCCGTCCAGGTACAAGCAAACCACAGCGCAGTCATCGGTCTTTGATGTAGGGTACTTGGTTTTTCATTCGCGGTTGGCTGCCTCGACCACGGATTTTGCTGCCTTTGACCGGCTTGGGGAGGCGGACACGATGTCCACTGCCTCTTGGTTGCTAAGGACATCCCAAACCTGTAGTATGATTTACAGTATTTAATCAGAGAGTATGAAGTTGCCAAATGGTGCATATAAAAGCAGGGGAAATGAGCCAAACAAGAGAAGACGTAAGGACAAAGGGAAAGATTCTAAAACGTATCCGTAAGCAGGCCAATTACTATATGCTCTTGCTGATTCAACATGAATGCTATTCAACTTCCGTTCTTAAAACAAATAGATGCCAAAGGGGGGCTAAAGAAGCAATGCTTCGCAAAAGGCAGCAGCTACGAAAGGCAAAAGCAATTACGCCGGCAGGAATTGAAAAATCAACAAAATTTTATGTCTACTAAAAGACAAATCAACTGATAGACAAGTCCACTCGTTGTGCAAAATAAATTATCTGCTTCACCAACTACATAAGTTTCAACAGTCAATAGAGGGTTTAAAGTTCAACCAAGGATCTTTTTTTTTAAAAGGAACCAAGGATCTTTTTTTTTATAAAGGAACCAAGGATCTTTTGGAAGTTATGCATTGTATTGTCCAACATACGTTGATATGAAGGAATCAGCTGAAGCAGAGAGTGAAAGGGGTAAAAAAACCAAAATAAATTTCTGAGACCCTCTCACATGTTGAGTTATGGGATACTATTTGAAGAAAATAATAGTCCATATCTCTCTACAGTTTTGATAGGTCATCACACTTTATAGGTGGCATCATGACATTTGTGATCAGATATTGTTCTTAATGCTAGATGCCCAGATCATTCAGAGCCACGCTGGCTCGAATTATACATAGGCTGAACCAAAATAGTATGGACAGATATGCATCATAGCAGGCTATTAACCTTTCGTGACTGATATGCAATGATTTATAATGGAAATGTGTGTCATAGCAAAGTGGTATGGAAGCTAAAACTACTCTTAAAAATAAAGATATTTGCTTGGTACTTGCGTAGGGGTGTTGTTCTTACTAAAGTCAACCTAGTAAGATGAAATTAGGAAGGGGATAAGCATTGTGTTTTCTGTTCAAAGGATGAAACAATACAACATCTCTTTTTTAAGTGTTATTATGCTAGATTTATATGACGTGCTATCCAATTTACATTTGGTTTAGAGCTTCCTAATGGTGTCAACCACATGTTTTGTGGTTGGTTTAATGGTTTTCTTGCTAAACTCAAATCTCTAATATTGGTAGGCGCATCAGCTATATGTTGGGCAAAATGGCTTAGCAGAAATGAAATTGTATTTGACAAAAAATCTATGAAAACTTATATGTAGGTACTGTACAGTACAGGGCGACACATTGGTTCTGGTTTTGGGCACTACTTCAAAAGTGTGAGGAGGACACTACAATGATAAAGAAGGCATGCCACGCTTTAGAGACGACGGTCATACAAGTTTTCGCCAACCATGGATGGAGGTTTAGCAATAGAATTACGTTTTAATAATGTATCCATTCAAACTATGTTGGTGTTTCTCTTCCTTTGATGTTTTTATATTGTGTGTCCAATATGACAGACAGAAGTGTTATCAATGATGTAATAAGTCAGCCATACCCTCATTTGAGGTGAAGGTCGGGACCTTTTTCCCATTATCTAAAAAAATTAACCTTTCGTAACCACCAAAAGTGTCAAGTCAGTCCACTACAATTGATGTTTACTTGAAGACCATTTAAACAGAGAAGTGACCTATCATAATTAATAAGAGCTTGGCTGGTCCAACGGTAATCGACATTATTGAGACGCATTGATCACAATCAAAGATGTCATAATCATATTTTGACAATGAGACGGTTACTTTTATCTAACTTTTCAGGTTGGGAGGTTCTACAGGACCACATGATAAAGATTAAGCAAATTGGTTTTGTGGAGTTGAATTTGGATATTAAAGTTTTTAACAATTCATGTACAGCACATCTAAACTAATAAAGAAGGAGTTTCTGTGACCTATGCCTCATCCATGAAATGCTAATACCCACCAATCTGGATCCTTGATCTAAATGAGACCAAATCATCAAGCCCTTGAATTAAAACCTGGTCCCACAAGATGGTTATATGTTACACCTCTTACATCTAATTTGTACTACGAAATCACTCAAAGGAGATCCAATTTTTATACTTTTTGCACCCAGAATTCTACCCGCACACACATTTTTTTATATCAGTTTGATTATCCTAAACCATGCATACACGTTCCATATAAATATAAACATTTCTTAACATTACGTCATCTAAATTTATTTCCCATAATTTCCAGTAATATTGCCTATTTCAAATTACACCTTCTATCTTTCTCACCTTCCTTGATTTTCTCCTCCTTAATTTGCTCCACTTTCAAATTCTCACATACCCACACGCTTGACACCTCTAAATTCCTTCCTTAATTGTCTCTTTCTTCATTCTCTTATATGTCTACCTCTTTTCTTGGTTGCATCCTTAATTTCAGTTTTTCCTCCAAATTGCACTGCAGCAATATCTCAACGTTGATCTTCTTTTTACTCGCACGATCCCTCGTGACTTCTTGATCTAGAACTCTGTTTGTCGCTGGTCTCCTCCTCTCATGTGCTCCAGCCTCAGGCATTATCACATTGCTGATCATCGACACCAGAGGACCCAACCGTAGCCCTCCACGCCATCCGACCACTGGCACACCGTTACCCCGCCACCTTCGTCAAATGAGGACCCGCGTCGTCGTCAGGTGAAGACGTGCACATACTGGTACATGTCTATGGAATCTCTCAAATTCCCCCAACCCCCCCCCCCCCCCCCCAAAATACATCGCTGCCTATATCACCTAGCCGGTGGTGCAGCAATACGACTACATTGCGTGTGGCGAAGGCACGCGGGGTGTCCTCTCATGGCTACGTTGATGCGGCCTGGCGATGTATGGGTGCTCCTCCTGCTCAAACGTGGTGGCACACTCAGTGAGTTATCGATGGCTTTGTCAAGACGCATGTCACAGTACACTCGGCATCGGAAACCTACGTGCCCATGAAGGCTTTTACATCCGAAAACGGTGACCCTGGTCTGACGATCTTGCGTGTGTACTCAACTTCAATGCGAACATCAAAGCCAGGTTCTTCTACTCACGGGTGCACCCGGTCTCAAGGCCACAATGAGGTCAGTTTTTGCAACCCCTTCTAGAATTTATGCCTCGTAGTGTGCTTGTTGAACATTATTGTGCATACATCTGATGAGATCACTTGATGTTGATCTATATGCCTTATTGATGTGTCCTTTTCTAAAAAAAATATTGATGTGCGGATGTGCGCCAATTACTGGTGTAGGAAGGAGCTGCCTGGTTGTTCATTGCTGATTTCCTTCTTCATGGATATATCTGACTATTGGTGATCCCGGTTCTGGAGTAACCAATTGAGATATGTAGCCCATGGCCAATGACATCGTCTTTGTGTTGTCGCATATTTCCGCATTTTCTAGGTCTGGTCGTAGGTCATGCTCATTTTTCCTTCCTCTTTTCTTTTCTTTGATTCAGATCACCACACACAAATGTAATCCAGAGGAGTGTGGATCAGAGGTCTAGAGTGGTGGTGGCAGAATGGACGCAACAGGCTGGCAGCTCTGCGTAATATTGGTAACCTATTGTTTAGATAGGCTAGAATTGAGAATTGTTGGGTCTCCAAACAAAGTGCTTTGCAAGTGAGAATTGAGCAAGTGTTTACTAATCTCAAATAAATAATTGTGTCATCCATTGACTATATTTATATGGAGGTTATTTGTAGTATTATGAAGTTCAAGCATACATACTTGATTTACATTTTGTTTTGGACTAAACCTAAGTGTTAAATCTAGAGAAAATAATGTCAAAGAAAGTTTCAAAAGAGATCAATAGCATGTCTATACTGTATATATATTGTTTTCCTTTTATTTCATACCGGGATGATTTGCTTGCTTCACATGGGTTTGCTTCACTACAAAAAACAATCAGAGTTCTTTATTTTTTAAAATTTTACTATTTTCTTTGTTCAGATTTTGATATGTCAGAAAACTATGATGATCTGCATTAGTGAGCTAGCAATGGCAGAAAGATAAAAAAAAAATGAAGTTATCAGAGTTGTTCCAATATGATCTCCAAACTTTGTAGGTGTTGGAACATGATCTGAACTTTAGACGATTCTGACTTATCTGCTTTTTTATTTGTATGAATAACATATATCCTGAGCTGCGCCCATAGCAACACACATGCATTTTACTATTTCTATTTATACTCCATGATTAGACCCGTTCTTGTATCATTGTGCAGTCCTATAAGTGAAATCCTATTTTAAAGATACTAATAGCAATTTCTATTTTTTCAATGTCTAAATTCTTTTGTGCTGCTTTTGTAGGACAGGAGGAGTGGCGAATAATGGATGAGGAATGGAAGCCATTTGGAAATAATATGTAAATATCAAATACTTATCCATTTTACTAGCATGAAGTCATGAAGTGGGAGTTATTATGACGTGTTATATATTATATTATAATAAAGATAATTTATAGTTTTAGATTCTTGAAATAAGTAGGGGTTTTCTCAATTTCATTGTTTGCTTATTTTACCAAAGCAGTGATTTTTGTTATTGCTTATTTTATATATTATTGAGGCTTTAACAAAAATAGTATTTGATACCGTGTAACTGTGTCATTCTTATTATCATTGTCATCACAAAACTATCTTAATATATGTTGTAAGTTAAATTTTAAGAATGTTGATCAAATAATCACAACACGTGTGTATTGCAAAAGTGTAGTTATGTGTTTTTATGATTTTTGTGGTTACATGTATAGATGTGAAGTGGTAGAAGTTAGCACCGGCATGTTAAATTATAGAGCTCTTATATAGTACCCTCTAATAAATATTGTCCTCTATTTCTTTTGATTCTAAGATCCAGATTTTTTTGTACTTTCCTGCATGAGACATGTATACTCTATTAAGAAGATTTTTTTGTACTTTCCTGCATGAGACATGTATACTCTATTAAGAAGACAGGGGGTAGTTTTATGTCAAGGATAAACATGTAATTTATCATATCTCTTTCCAGTCGAACAGATTGACAACCACCTCTCCTACGAACGACGGCACCAACAAAACCCCTTCTACGATGCTGGACTCTTTTTTTGTTTGAAGCGCCCCTTCAGTCCTTCACTACTACCCACTGGAGTATAGTCAGATACACCAACAAACCAGATCGCAACTTTCCCCGTTCGTGCGCAATCAATTTCCTCCTTCCTCTTTGCTGGTCGTTGCTAGACACCACATCAACGCAATTTATTGTTCTTGAGAATGTTGTTGTCTTCCTAGAACACGGCAAGAACTCTTCTCGCTGGTTCGCGGGTTCATAGGGCCCGGCCAAATGGTCCTTGGGTGGTATTGCTAGGATAGAAACATGGTTTGCTACGGTGCTCCTAGATTAGTTTAGAAAAATTATCCAAACTTATTACTGTTATTAAGATTTGAGTTCTACTCCCACCTCCCTATGGGAGTGTAAGGCACTGTAAAAATGCTTAAAGTTATAATTCTCATTGCAGCTGGCACAATCTATGTAGATAGATTGTGATGAAGATATCTCGTGTATCATATATATCTTTTTTCTATATGATGCTCCAAACTAAATTCAAATTCAAAAAATTGGTATGTGTGTGTCGCATGTGCATTACTACTAGTAACAATAGGGAATGACGCTACAGCAAAGAAGGATGATAGGCTAGCTAATCATTCTCTATATGCAGCAGGCAGGAAAGTGACGGAGCACGGAAATTATAATCCTTGCGCCCGTCATGATGACAGTTTATCAAGCAACCCCTAAAGCCATATACCATTTTGAAGTCAAAAGACCGGATCACTCGTAGGTATGATCATGAATTCGCTTTCAGCTTCAATGAGACGCACGGGACATCCTGGACGGTGAAGCCCCACCATGTGCGGCTACTTAGATCACGAATGCGAAAGTGCGGCAGATTGACATTACATTGCAACTAATCATGTTATGATGAAAAGATAAGGGCGTGGGACAGATATTCTAAAAACGTATCTTTGCAAGCGCAATCTATTATCTTATTATTTGAAAGTTAAAAGAAGCTACCACGTTCATTCTCAAGACATCTATTATCTTATTATTTGAAAGTCAAAAGGAGCTATCACGTTCGTTCTCAAGACAACAAAATTACCACATTAATCTGAAAAAAGAGAAAATTTAGATCGTTGGATTTTATGAAGATTTAATGGTGCAGATCAATCCAAGTAGTCCATATTTAACTCTAGTCTATTATCTTCTTATTTGAAAGTCAAAATGAGCCACCATATTCGTTCTCAAGGCAACAAAATTACCACATTAATCTGAAAAAAAGAGAAAATTTAGATCATTGAATTTTATGAAGATTTAATGGTGCAGATCAATCCAAGTAGTCCATGTTTAACTCCAGTTCATAAATAGAGATAAAAGGTTCAGAATAAAATAATATACTATTCTGTTTCATCCATATATAATTTTCTATTTAGTATGATATACAACTCAAACTTTATCAAGACTTCAAGAGTCCATGTGAAATAAAAAAAAAAGGCCACAAATAGTCCACAACCGAAGAGTCCATGTGAAATAAAATGATCACGTGGTGAGTACAAAAAAGGAAAGAAACGTAGAGAAAAGAAACTTCCATCAGGATACAACATGCATATGATGCTTTTCTGCTCCCAGCCTCCCACGCCCCTGCTCCCTTCCCTGCTCCTGTCCGAGACGTTTAGAACTTTCATTCGTTCCATATTTTCAGTTGGCCCCGTATTGTGTCTTCCTTCCATCTACAGGTAACATCATTTAACTTTTCCAAGTTTTTATCGGTAAGAGAACTCCATAGATGAGCTTTTGACTTCTCAATTGTGATTGCGAGTGTGCGACACAATTTTTGCACTCTTCAATATTGGAGTCTCCATGATTATTCATCCAGGGCTCTATTGTCCATTTTAGATAATATCATTTATATGTAATTTATGTAGTCAC
Source organism: Eleusine coracana subsp. coracana (assembly GCA_032690845.1). Taxonomy (NCBI): domain Eukaryota; kingdom Viridiplantae; phylum Streptophyta; class Magnoliopsida; order Poales; family Poaceae; genus Eleusine; species Eleusine coracana. Next base: position 52,201,125 of record CM064430.1, read on the forward strand.
GCAATTAAAAAAATGGCAAAGCTTACACACGAAAGATCATCATCGGATTTCATGAGAAAATGGCCACTTTCAGAGCGCATTATATTTGTTCAAGAGAAAACAATTTAGCCTTTCTGCCGTCTCAAGTCATCATCTTCATATTTTGTTTTTATGGAGAGGCAAATTATTTTTGTTTGTTAGAATACAGAAGAGAATCAATGTGCATGGAGGGAAAGAACACCTTGCGTGCCACTTTGGTTATGTACTATGTCATTGCATTGCATGACCCATGTTGATGAAACAATCAATTCACCTAAAAAAACTCACAATAATAGGCATCGAAAAAGGCAATTGCATGCCAAAACTTGATGACGATGCTCAAACGATTATATTTGTTCAAGAGAAAACAATTTAGCCTTTCTGTCGTCTCAAGTCATCATCTTCATGTTTTTGTTTTTATGGAGAGACAAATTATTTTTGTTTGTTAGAATACCGAAGAGAATCAATGTGCATGGAGGGAAAGAACACCTTGTGTGCTGCTTTGGTTATGTACTATGCCATTGCATTGCATCACCCATGTTGATGAAGCAATCAATTCGCCTAAAAAAACTCACAATAATAGGCATCAAAAAAGCCAATTGCATGCCAAAATTTGATGACCATGATCAAACAACAATGCAGACATGCTAAAGAGACAAACTGAAGTACGTGGTCTATCAATGCCAATGAGGGCAAGAACAAGATCAATCTTCCCAGAATCTTGATATTAATTCATAACATCACATCACAAATTTAGATAGTGTTCACACATGATTAACAAATGACCAGCATTTGTTCATATGGGGCAATGACCAGCTTAGCGGTTTGATGAGCATACTAAGGAAGTGAGGGAGCATGGACCAAATGTGGTCGATCCATAGGTGACTCAAACAATATGCAGGGGCAACGACCAACTTAGTGGTGCAATGGGCAGTCATGGAGGCTGTTAATAATGAAAGGATATGCGGGACGATAATAAGTTGCAGCTACAAGTCTACAATCATGGAACAAATAAAGAGAGGTGGTGCATGGCGGTAGTGCCCATTGGCCAAGAGGGTGATGAGTAGACTTTGAAAGTTCGTTAATTTTTATGGTAATCAGATGACCTAACTTGAGTAAAAATTCATTACAAAAACAACTCCTAATAGCTTAAATACAAAATAAACAGTAGTTTTGGAAATCGATATGACCTCCATATATATCAGCCCGTTTTATCTATATTTTTACGTGATTCATTATAACCATAAAAAGGGAGATATAGAAATCAATAAAATAGCTAGTCTTTGTTGGTTTTTGCATTAAAGGTGAATGTGATGCCAAAAAAATGTTAAAAATCTACATGCAACTAACATCCAACTAATTATGGGCTTTAGCCCCTTTGCTAAAAGAACATCTGCATTCACTAAGGTTCCCAAAGTGCACACATCAAAGAAGTCCTATCACCAGTCGACCTAGCAGTCATGTAGTCCGATGTAATGAAAAGATGGATGAGAATATATATTGGTCATGGTCGATCAGGGCAGCTACTATAGCAATGAATCATCGTAAACCATCATATGGCAATCGCCATGGAGCTACTATAGGCAAGTAAAAAGCATGAATATCAGAATCTGAAATCCATTTGATTCACCAGTCATCATCGTGGCTGCCCACAAATCAAATACCCACGGTTGATATTTTGCATCTGTAGTGCCCAAGACCCAACATGTCATATTATCAGCCTACCGTTAATTGACATAATTTTTGTCAAGGAATAGTATTAAAAAAATTTAGACAAAGGAATATTATTAGCATATTAAGATTTATTATGCAACTTCTAAAAGTCTAGCAACAACGAGCATCATGGTCGAAAAGGAGAAGGTTATTCAAAAATATAAATGCTATAATAATCTTTTTTAGGGTTAAACTCCATAATATTTATGGTGACAACTCTGACTTATAATAATTATTTCTTAAGTGAAATTTGAAAATATGTATACAAATATTATTTATAAATAAACATAGTATATTGATTTTATTAATTTAAGATATTAAATATTGAATCTAGCCGCGCTAGGATCACCTTGCTAGTTATCCAAAAGAGAAGCACTAGTTTTAGTTTGGTAGAGAAGATTACCCCGTCCGATGCAAGGATGACGAACTGGTCCTTTTCCGTGAGCGACCAGTGGAAGAAGTCGGGCACGGAGATGACGCCGTAGTCCTTGAGGCAAAAGTCCCCGAACGCCCTGGCCATTGCCAGGCCCGGCGCGTCGTCGAACGGCAGCCAGACCCTGGGCACCTCCGGCTCGTCCTGCAGCGCGAACACCCTGCCCTTGCACTTCTTGATCCGCTCCGCCTCACCTGGCATTATTAAGTGAGAAATTCAGTATTGGAACCAAAGCACGCCAGGACGAGTGCCAATTTAAATGCGGGGGAAAGGGAATGTGGCGACGTACTGGGGACATCGGGTTTGAGGTCAACGGTGAGCTGCACGGCGACCATGCCGCCGCCGGCGCAGTCCCTGGAGCCGAGCACGGCGCGCGAGTCCCCAATGTTGGCCATGTAGAGATCCAAGCCCTGCGCGCAGAAAAAAATCGGAATCGCCCGTGAATAGTCGAGTGGTGCCAACAGCAACGATTTGACATTTGGTACGCCTCCGATTCCGTGGAGAAACGGGTGAATGGACTAGTGAAAGCAAGTGATGTGTTATCGTACGAGCTTGAGGACGGTGACGGCGGTGCTTCCGCTGCAGAAGCAGTCGAGTGTTGGGTGGGAGCGGAGGTCCTTGTCCATGGCCTTGTACGCGCGCGTGAAGGCCTTCCTCCACGCGGCGGCGTTCATGTCCAGGCCGGCCTTGGACGCGCGCACGGCGGACATGAGCCGCAGCGGCAGCGCGTCGCGGACCCGGCGCGCCACGAGGTGGCCGTGCGGCCCGTGCCCGTCGAACACGCCGCACAGCACGGCGTCCTCCTCGCCGCCGAACCCCTGCACACAGGCCACCAAGCAGCCCCACCACCATTAGCTTTTGATAACGTTCAGTTATTTTCTCCAAGATTCGTACTATGTTACTTCAGGGGAATATTACCTCAAGCACATATAAGAATGTTGCCTCGCGTGCCCCGAGATGTTTATATGAGGTATCTCCTTCAATATTATTGCAAAATACTGTCTAAACTAATAAGAAACGAGTTCCTACAAAATATTTCAACACCATCTGAAATACACACCCAGCGATCATGTCCGTTGGATCACGATTGCACAAGTACATGCAGCCGATAGATTATCCAGGCCCACGTCATAAAGGAATTCCTTCACCCCTCACTCACCAAAACAGTTAAAATCCCTCACTCATGGCCCACTCGGGTAATTGTTTTTTTCACCAATTTCAAACACTACACCCGGCTCCCACCTCCGCAGCCATGATTGATGCATGAATGGAATAATACGCACCAATACGCAGCAATTAGTGAATATATGGAAAACTAAGATATTAGTTCAAGGCAAGGTTGTAACGTGATCCTTGCCTTGCACATATATAAGGAAGTAGCTTTCGTTCCGATAACTATTAAGGCTAAGGTTCTCGGCTTCTCGCTGTGAGGATTAGGAAAGCGTTCCTTGTATACACCGCATGCGTAATCTGAGGCATATTCCCGCTGCCGTAAGCCAGATTTTAGATAGAAAGCCATATGACGCCAGTTTTTTTCCCATAACAAAATATTCCCTCCTTGCAGGGGGTGAGGGAAACACTAAACGGGGAAAGTGAAAGTTATATAAAAAAGAATAAGAAAGAGAAGCGTGTTAAGCAAAATCAAGGAGTTGAATTATCTCAGTCTCGGTGCCTGATCTATCTGCTAGATTGGGTTATAGCACTATCCAACATCCCGGTAGGGGGACTGTCTGGAAGGAGGTTGGACTGAAGCCCCTCCGTTGATTGAAGTAGCTCCAGCCTCAACAAGGAATCCTGTTTTATTGGGAGCCGGTAGTGCCGGCAGCGTTCACCGATCATTTGAGTCCGACTACAAATCGCACCTGCTCGTCGCCGGGTAACATTTCCGCGCTCGTCCACTTAACCTGGTTTCGTTCTCTTTTCACCTTCTGAACTAGCAAGATGACCCGCGCAATTTGCGCGGCTAGACAAGTATCTATTTTATAATATTAAAATAACATTTGTTTTCTCTCTTAATTCACACAGGATTTTCTGTCACAGACCTCTTTTGTAGTAGTTCCATGCCTATATATTTTCTTGTATCTCAGGTGCAAGATAAGATAGCAATATCAGCCGTTGATTTTTTTTATAAGTGTTTAAATAAAAGGTGAATTTATTTTATTTACCAACTCTCCTGGATTATGCTTCCAAGAGATCCCGCTTCGCTTCATTGTTTTCTCGGCGATGGGAATACAAAACTTTTGCACGATACGTACATGCATTCTATAGCGACATCTTATACGACAATAGCAGCAGGGCTATCTTTTGTCTTTTGTCACAAAAATAATCGATTACACGCAGGTAAAAAAAATTTTGCAAAAAGAAAATATGAAACATAGATGCATGAGAACTGGCTGTCCTAAAAGATATGAGTTATTATATTTTGTATGATTGTTTAAAAAAAATTTGGATCATCCACAAATAAAATTAATCTGAATTTGTTAATTTATTAATAATTTTATCTGCTTGTCAGTTAGATTAGATATGAACTCTTTTTTAGTTTCATCTGGATCGTTAAATCTTCATAAAATCCAACGGTCTATCTCTTCTCTTTTTCTTTTTCCTTTTTTATTAATCTAAATTTGTTAATTTATTAATAATTTTATCTACTTGTCAATTAGAGTTAGATATGAAATTTTTTTTAGTTTCATCTGGATTGTTAAATCTTCATAAAATCCAACAATCTATCTCTTTATTTTTTTTCTTTTTTATTAATCTGAATTTGTTAATTTATTAATAATTTTATCTGCTTGTCAGTTGTAGTTGGATATGAACTCTTTTTTGGCTCTTCATCTAGACCATCCAATCTTCATAAAATCCAACGGCTTATCTCTTTTCTTTTTTAGATTAACGTGGTAATTTCGTGTCCTGAGAGCGAACGTAGTGGCTTCTTTTCTCTTCAAATAAGAAGATAATAGTTTTATCTGCTTGTCAGTTGGAGTTAGATATGAACTTTTTTTTAATTTCATCTGGATCATTAAATCTTCATAAAATCCAACGGTCTATCTCTTCTCTTTTTCTTTTTTTTATTAATATGAATTTTTTAATTTATTAATAATTTTATCTGCTTGTCAGTTGGAGTTGGATATGAACTCTTTTTTGACTCTTCATCTAGACCATCCAATCTTCATAAAATCCAACGGCTTATCTTTTTTTTATTAGATTAACGTGGTAATTTTGTGGTCTTGAGAGCGAACGTAGTGGCTCCTTTTTCTCTTCAAATAAGAAGATAATAGTTTTATCTGCTTGTCAGTTGGAGTTAGATATGTTTTTTAGTTTTATCTGGATTATTAAATCTTCATAAAATCCAATGGTCTATCTCTTCTCTTTTTCTTTTTTCTTTTTATTAATCTAAATTTGTTAATTCATTAATAATTTTATCTGCTTGTCAGTTGGAGTTAGATATGAACTCTTTTTTTGGCTCTTCATCTAGACCATTGAATCATCATAAAATCCAATGGCTAATCTCTTTTATTTTTTAGATTAACGTGGTAATTTCGTGGTCCTTAGAGCGAACGTAGTGGCTCCTTTTTCTCTTCAAATAAGAAGATAATAGTTTTATCTACTTGTCAAGTGGAGTTAGATATGAACTTTTTTTTTAGTTTTTAGCAAGATGACCCGCGCAATTTGTGCGGCTAGGCAAGTATCTATTTTATAATATTAAAATAATATTTGTTTTCTAAATAAAAGTCATAACAAAATCCATAATTACCTTATTTTGTTTTAAAATTATTTTCTCTGAATTTAATCAAAGGTTAATTGCAAAAACTACCCCATAACTCAATTAGAGTTTGAGATTCTAACCCATAAGTCATTTTGTTGCAAATTCTCACCCACCCTTTGAGTTTTGTTGCAAAAACTACCCCATTTTGCACATGTTTAATTTATTCAATATGTTTTTGTTTATTTGGAGTAGCGAATAGTGTTCTTATCAAAAATATAAAATTTTAGAAGTATAATCTTCATATTTTTTTATAGAGAATATGTAGTAAAAATATTAATTAATGTTTGATCGGTGTTCGACAATAAAGTTTAAAATTTGGATACTTATAAAGGAAAATATAAGGAATTAAACAAACTAAAAATCTTTAACAATGTTAAACTTATTTAACTTATTTTTATTTTAAATTTATATCGATGAAATCATATGAAATCAATTAAAAATGTATCAACTGGGTGGTTTTTATAATAAAATACATTGGGTGGGTGGGGATTTGCCGCAAAATAATTTATGGGTGGGAATCTCAAACTTAAAGTGATTTATAGGGTGGTTTATGCAATTATCCCTTTAATCAAACATACTTTGCTATGGTGATTTGATATATGTCAACCTGGATGGTATATGTAGCCTAATTATAGCTCATCGTTTAGTTGGTATTAATTCAAAAAATAGTTCACCTGTTTTAGCTGCTAATAATCCACAACCTTGCAATTATGGATTTTCAAATATTCCATACCGTCACTATCAATATTTCTCTAGGGCATGGTGCATGCACACAATTTTCAAAAGTAATATGTATATTGGCTTGTGATTTTTGAGAGCAAATTATATTTTCTCTCTTAATTCACACAGGATTTTCTGTCACAAACCTTCTTTTATAGTAGTCCCATGCCTATATATTTTCTTGCACCTCAGGTGCAAGATAAGATAGCAATATCAGTCGTTGATTTTTTTTTATAAATGTTTAAATAAAAGATGAATTTATTTCATTTACCAACTCTCCTGGTTTTGCGGTACTACGAAGATTATGCTTCCAAGAGATCCCGCTTCGCTTCATTGTTTTCTCGGTGATAGGAATACAAAACTTTTGCATGTTACGTACATGCATTCTATAGTGACATCTTACACGACAATAGCAGCAGGGCTATCTTTTGTCACGAAAATAGCCGGTTACATGCAGTAAAAAAAATTTTGCAAAAAGAATATATGAAACATAGATGCATGAGAACTGACCGTCCTAAAAGATATGAGTTATTATATTTGGTATGATTTTTTTTAAAATTTTGGATCATCCACAAATAAAATTAATCTGAATTTGTTAATTTATTGATAATTTTATCTGAGTTAGATATGCACTCTTTTTTAGTTTCATTTGGATCGTTAAATCTTCATAAAATCCTACAGTCTATCTCTTCTTTTTTTCTTTTTTTTTATTAATCTGAATTTGTTAATTTATTAATAATTTTATCTGCTTGTCAATTATAATTGGATATGAACTCTTTTTGACTCTTGATCTAGACCATCCAATCTTTATAAAATCCAATGGTTTATCTCTTTTTTTTTATAGATTAACGTGATAATTTTGTGGTCCTAAGAGCGAACATAGTGGCTCCTTTTTCTCTTCAAATAAGAAGATAATAGTTTTATCTGCTTGTAAGTTGGAGTTAGATATGAACTTTTTCTTAGTTTTATCTGGATCGCTAAATCTTCATAAAATCCAACGGTCTATCTCTTCTTTTTTTTCTTTTTTCTTTTTTATTAATCTAAATTTGTTAATTTATTAATAATTTTATCTGCTTGTCAGTTGGAGTTGGATATGAACTCTTTTTTGGCTCTTCATCTAGACCATCCAATCTTCATAAAATCTAACGGTTTATCTCTTTTCTTTTTTAGATTAACATGGTAATTTCGTAGCCCTGAAAGCAAACGTAGTGGCTCCTTTTTCTCTTCAAATAAGAAGATAATAGATTTCTGTAACATGTAACGAAGCAGTTAACTTGAGTTCATGGGTGATGAAAACATTCCATCTCGGAATGCTGATAGCCACAGATCCAAAGGTACACCACATATTCTTATCAATTCACTGCATCATAAATTGACTGGCGATCTTTTACAAGGCTCAAAAACACCATCTTGTCGGACGGGAAAGGAAAACCAGGGTGGCAAAAGGTGCAACACGGCCGTAACCACGACCGAGGTCGTGGACGTCATATGGCTGCGAGAGGGCAACATGTTTTCTTCACCCAATCTGGTAGAGGCTATGGGGCTCAGAATCAAGTCCTCCCTGGAATCGGCATGCAAGGTCAACCTAATACTGGTCATGGGCAGCTACACCCAGGTGCATTGTCTGTGGGAGCTACAGCTGATGCTAATGCTGGAGCGCAAGTAGCTAATGTGGCAGGTGCAACCTCTTCAACTCCAAACACGCTGAACGCAAATCTCTCAACAGTAGGAAGTAAAAGCCAGGTAGAAGTTCCTGTTTTGGATAAAGCTAAAGGCAAGCAGATCGCCTCTTCCTCCGTTGACGCAAAGGCTGCTAAGAAGTCTAAGTTATACTGTCATCGCTGTTGTGCCAAGGGTCATATGTTGGTGGATTGTGAAGAGGTCATTTTCTGCCAAATCTGTGAAAGTGATGAACATGTAGCAGCTAAGTGCCCACTTAAGAAAAATAAGCCGGTTGCCCACATGGTAGGATATGGTGTTGATGAGCTTGGTTTTTTCTATATCCCTCATGGCCCTATTCCCACAAGCAAGACAGAGCACAATGGCGCTGGTTAAAATCCAAGGAGGACACCTCTCTGAAGAGCAAGTGGTAAGCCATCTCAAGTGGCTGATTTCCAATACTTTTGAATGGGATGTTCAGGTACATGCACAAGACACATGGACGGTCCCCTTCCCATCTAAATCAGAGCTAAAGCGTACTGTCAATTTTGGATCTGCCGATCTCAAAAATGGTATGTCTTTGAAGTTTGAAGAATTCGATGAAGAGGAGGATTTTGGACTGGAATTGCCTACTGTTTGGATGCGTGTAACTAACCTGCCAAGGGTATTGAGGAAATATGAAGTCCTTTGGGCGTTAGGATCTATGTTTGGTGCGACACAGAAGGTTGATATGATCACTACGAGGCGGAGCAAATTTGGGAGATTCCAGGTGGGCGTCCTTAATCCGGCCGTTGTTCCAACGAAGATGGATGTGGTTATTGGTAAGAGCAGTTTTACTATACATATTACCTCCAGTAATTACTGGAGGTAATGTAGTAATTACTGATAGTAATTATAATCCAACAGTTAAGATTACTTTTTATCTCATCATTATTACTGCTAGTAATTTAAAGCAGTAATGATTTTACTAGGGTATTACTGGAAAGATAAAAATGCTCGCGACTTCAATCAAACCTACGTGCGGCGGCATCGGCACCAGTGGAACTATGAGCAGACGAACAAGAACGCACTGTACGGATGGAGTGAAGATGCTAAGAAATTACCCCTACACCCCTAATGGTAATGTGAGTAATTAAATAAATATATGAGTAATCGGTTATTTTCGTGAAACTGCTCATTGGTAAACGTTACATGGAGCTCAAGTTTGTGATTGAGCCAAATCAACACATTCCAGTGCCACCAGAAGGGATGCATTCTTCACGAAACAATGATGCAGGGGATAAAGACCATAGTCAGAAATTCAATGGGCATGAAAGGGACAACATAAACAGGAATGGAGTAAACCCAACTGATTCTAGTAGCAAAGGTGGGGAAGCTAATGGTGATGGTAAGGCGTCAGATGCTATGATGGAAGAGGACGGGTTCATGCAGGAGGTGCCGTATGAGGACTGGGAGGAGGATGATCTGTTAGATAATGAGGGACAGCTGACAAAAGAGGGTGCTAAATCCTTTGTAATCAAGTTAGTGATGACCAATGCTACTCAGCGAACAAGCTTTCGGCGGGGGAAACTAGTTACAAAGGTAGCAGCTCAAAGGTCAGTCGAGGTTACTGCTCAGTGGGGGCCACATCTCAACTCAACATCACCACTCACATTACCAACAGAGGATGCAGTTCTGGTAGGTGATAGGAGTGGAGATCTCCCGGATTCCATACCTCCTACCGCAACTAAGGATCAAGGGGCTCAGGCGCTGACTCAGGAGGGGGAAGGCGCTAATGTGCAGGGAAGCAAATTTGCTGTGCGGTCCACGGTTTACTCACCGAATCCAGGAGTGTTGTCCGAAGTGGCTGGTATTGATACCTAGGCGGGTTTGATATCGGTGATGGTTGATGATCCTCCGAGGAGCTAGGATGGTGTGATGTCTGAGGATGCACTGCTCTGTTCGGCGCTTCCAGAGGAACAGGTGCAGGCTGCAGTTGATGTTGGAGACTCGGTGCAGCCTAACAGCAACTTCGATGGCTCACTACATTTAAGTTCTATGCTAGACAAAGCACTTGCTACAGTTCGGTGTGGGAAGCAGGCTGTAGAATCAAGGGGTGTACCTCTGTCACCTATTCTTGATGAAAAGGCTGGGACGTTTCTCACTCCAAAGAAGAGGAGCTCTAGGAGGGCTTCATCGGTTGATGAGGACTCTCTGAAGCGTGCAGCGAGATTGAAGGCAAAGAGAAATTTAGAGCTTCAAACTGGTAAGACTAAGTCTAATTCATTTCTCTCTTTATCTGATAAAATGGTAACGGATAACATCTAGAATATTGGCATCTCTATAGGTATAGAGAGTTCAGCCATTCAGTCTTCTGTTACGCTTATTAGACATATAGAGAAAGATAGATTTAAATTACCTCCTGTTAAACCCGGTATGGTTAGCCATGATTCCTTAGACTTAGATGATGTTATAGATCTTGACGTAGTTGCTCTTTCTAATATTTGTGGAGATTTACAGGATGAATTTATGGAAAATAATAGCAAGGAGTGTTCAAATCACCTCAATACTATCTACCATAACAGAAATCATCTATCTCGCAACAAAAATAAACAAGATCGATCAAGACAATCTGCTAAGAAAAAAATAGTTTTTTAATGAGAGAAATTTTTTGGAATAGCAGAGGTCTTAGAGACTTGGCTAAATTCTCTTTTTTATTTGATTTATTTTTTGATAAAAATCTGGATTTTATTGCCATTCTCGAAACACGCCGAAGGAATTTTTCGGATGATGATCTAGATACTTTCTGTGGAGGGAAAGAGTTTTTGTGGCATTGGGTTCCTCCTAAGGGTAGATCAGGGGGAATACTAGTAGGGGTTAATTTACTCTCTTTTAACATTGAAAAGTTTGAGGATGGGGATTTCTTTGTTAAGCTTCACCTGAAAAATAAAACTGATGGCTTTCAATGGGTTCTTATGGCAGTGTATGGGGCAGCACAGCCAGAACATAAAGATCGCTTTCTAGCTGAACTGGTGAGAGCTTGTTCAAGTGAAATCAAACCGTTGATAGTAGGAGGTGACTTTAATATTATTAGAAATCCTTCTGAGAAGAATACCAATAGATATGATGGTAGATGGCCCCTTTTGTTTAATGCTTGTATTGAAACTCTCAATCTTAGAGAACTAGTGTTGTCTGGCGTAAGTTCACTTGGGCTAGCTCAGCTGAGAACCCAACTTTTGAAAAATATGATAGAGTTTTGGTTAGCACGGACTGGGAGCATAAATTCCCCCTTAGTACAGTTGAAGCACTATCGAGGGAAATTTCAGACCATACGCCACTGTTCTTAGATACTCATCAAGCATCTCATTGAGGGAATACTCAGTCATTTAAATTTGAATTGAGCTGGTTCTCTAGAGAGGAATTTCATGATGTAATTAAAAAGGTGTGGAGTGAGACGGTTTCTGGAAGCTCACCCTTGCAAAGGTGGCAAAATAAAATAAGAGCAGTTTGTAGGTTTCTTAGGGGTTGGGTCAGGAATTTAGTAGGGCAAAATAGGATGAAGAAGAAATTTTTGTTGGACCAGTTAGATTTTTTAGATAGAAAAGCTGAGTCTATGTTACTTTCTAGTCAAGAATTAGATTATAAACATGGTTTAAATTCCCAGTTAACATCTTTGCTTAGAGAGGAGGAACTTTATTGGTACCAAAGATCGAAGGCAAAGAGGTTATTACAAGGGGATGATAATACCAAATATTTCCAATTACTCGCAAATGGTAGACATCGAAAAACCCGCATTTTCCAGCTAGAGCAAGATGAAGGCGTCATCATTGGTCAGGAGAACCTAAAGAATTATATTACTGGTTATTATAAACAACTTTTCGGTTCTCCTAGTCATAAAAATTTTACTTTAGAAGAGGATATTAGGGATGACATACCTCAGGTTTCTGAAGTTGAAAATGAGTTACTGACTGATGTATTCATAGAGGCTGAGATTAAAAAGGCAATTTTTCAAATGGAACACAACAAAGCACCAGGTCCCGATGGTTTCCCAGCTGAGTTTTATCAGTTTTTTGGGGAAACAATTAAACCAGACTTGTTATCGCTTTTCAATGAATTCCATCTTGGAAATTTACGGCTTCATAGTCTCAATTTTGGAGTTATCACTCTTTTACCAAAGAAGGAGGAGGCAATTACAATTCAACAATTTAGACCTATATGTCTTCTAAATGTGAGTTTCAAAATCTTCACAAAAGTACTTACTAATAGAATTTCTCTTATAGCTCACAAAGTAATTAGACCCTCTCAAACTGTCTTTCTTTCGGGTAGATATATCATGGGAGGTGTAGTAATTCTACATGAAACTTCACATGAGATGCATAGGAGGAAGAAAAGTGGTTTCATTCTTAAACTTGATTTTGAGAAAGCTTATGATAAAGTGAAAAGGCCATTTCTTCAACAAGTTTTGAGGATGAAAGGTTTTTCACCTAAATGGTGTTCTTGGATTAATCAAGTAATGACAAAAGGTAGTGTAGGTATTAAAGTTAACAATGAAATAGGTCACTTCTTTCAAACTAGGAAAGGAGTTAGATAGGGAGATCCCCTCTCCCCTATCCTTTTTAATATTGTGGTAGACATGCTTGCTATTCTCATATCTAGAGCTAAGGATCATGGGCAAATTGCAGGAGTCGTTCCACATCTAGTAAATAATGGTTTATCGATCCTACAATATGCTGATGATACGATAACTTTTCTAGAAGATGATGTAGATCAAGCAAAAAATATGAAGTTGTTGCTTTGTGCTTTTGAACAACTCTCTGGCCTTAAGATAAACTTCCATAATAGTGAATTGTTTTGTTATGGAAATGCCAAGGATAAAGAGGGAGAATTCTCACAAATCTTTGGCTGTGAGATGGTTCATATCCTTTTAGATACTTGGGTATTCCTATGCATCATAGAAAACTTAGTAACACAGATTGGAAAGAGGTTGAAGAGAATTTTCAAAAGAGACTCAGTTGTTGGAAAGGAAAATTGCTTTCGGTAGGGGGTCGTTTGGTATTGATTAACTCTATTCTTAGAAATTTGGCTATGTTTATGCTATCCTTCTTCAAAGTTCCGAAAGAAGTGCTAAAGAAACTAGACTTTTATAGATCTAGATTTTTCTGGCAAAATGATGAGCATAAGAAGAAATATAGACTAACTAAGTGGAGTATTCTTTGCACACCAAAAGATAAAGGGGGGCTAGGCATCTTGAACTTAGATTTATAGAATAAATGTTTACTCAGCAAGTGGTTGTTTAACCTCATTAATGAAGATGGGGTATGACAACATCTGCTTAGAAAAAAATACCTAAGGAATAAAACCATTACTCAAATTGAACATGTTTCTGGAGATTCTCAATTTTGGTCAGGACTTATATTGGTCAAAAATGACTTTTTGAGGTTGGGCAAGTTCAGTATTAGTGATGGCACTCAAGTAAGATTCTGGGAGGATGCTTGGCTAGGAGATGTTGCTTTTAAACATCAGTATCTAGACCTTTATAATATAGTTAGAAGGAAAAGTGATTCGGTAAACGCAGTGTTGAGAACCACACCGTTGAATGTCTCTTTCAGACGTTCTCTAGTCGGTGAAAACCTTGTAGCTTGGCAACAACTTGTTACAAGGGTTATGACTACAGAATTAACAAATTCAAGGGACACATTTCGGTGGCTGCCTACACGAAATGGGGTATTTACAGTACGCTCTATGTCTAGGGTGTTGGCGGTACCTAATGTTTTACCACATAATCATGTGATTTGGAAACTTAAATTGCCCTTAAAAATTAAGATCTTCCTTTGGTACATGATCAAAGGTGTCATCCTAATCAAAGACAATCTAGCAAGGCAAAGATGGAAAGAGAGTGTTAAATGTTGTTTCTGTAATGTTAATGAAACAATTCAATATCTCTTTTTTTATTGTGTCTACGCAAAGCTTATTTGGAGAGTGGTACAAATTGCTTTTAGTATACCCCCACCTGTGGATATGTACAACATGTACAATGGTTGGTTAAATGGGGTAGAAAGGAGTAATTGTTACCAAGCGTGGGTAGGGGCAGCTGCTATTTGTTGGGCAATATGGTTAAGTAGAAATGATGTGATTTTTAACAATGCACGAGTCACCTCTCCATTCAGGTGCTATTCAGAGGGACATACTGGATCCGTTTTTGGGCGTTGTTGCAAAAGGTGGAGGACAGGGAACACATTTATACGGGATGCCGTGCGCTTGAAACCATCCTAATGCAGTTTTTTGCTTCCAATGGCTGGTGTTTCAGCAATAGACTTGGTTATTTTTAAGCTTTGGTCACCGTTGGATATGGACTGGTTGTTCGGTTCCACCTTGGTTTCTCATAATTTTGATGTAATAAGATCAAATTTAGCTACATGTATTCATCGATACAGAGGCTAAAATATTAATATATATTCTCTTTTCTAAAAAAAACACCATTGTCCAGAACACCCGCCTATCGCCGGCAGTATCAGGCTCAATATCGAGCCAAGAGAACAATGTTGCAAGGTTTACAAAACTCACCCGAGTCAGCGATTCTGGACTTGACGGTTGAGACATATAGTGGACAAGGTAGAGTTTTCAATCATACTCTTCACTCATCTATTATTGTAAATTGTTTTCTGACATTGAACCCATGTGTAGGGTGTACAATCAACAACCTTGTCCCCGCTCGAATAAAGTCTAGGAATGCTACAGCCGAGCCTTCGCTTACAGTGAATAAGCGATGCAGCGGATTGAGAGGCAAGGAGGACAAAATTAATGTTACAAATTATGAAAATTTTAAGAGCGGAAACCAAGGTTGTTGGCAGATAAGTTGTTCTATCCATTTTTTTCTGATACGTTTGACTTATCCTTGAGTGATCCATGTAGATATCCTTGATTTGACTCTTGAGACATATAGTACACCAGGTAGCGAATCCCTTCATACTCAGAGCACTGCTTATTAGTTTATATTGTGTTTATTACTGACTACTGACATTCAAAACATGTATAGATGTTACAAATCAGTCTGCAGTTACGATGGCACAAGGTTTTCATAGTGCCAACAAGTACTACTCTCAGAAAAATTGTTTGAATGACAAGAAAAATATTTATGATTCAGTAATCGGCAGTAAAGGGACCCTACTCGATGAAACCACCAATTCTGCCGTGTTGACATACAATCCTGGTATTAATTATTTCATTGTTCGCACTGGCTAAGATTACTATCTGTTGTCAAGGCAAATTAAGGGGTTGTTCTTTTCCAAGGGCTCAAGGACTAAAACTAAACTTTAGTCCAAATTTTAGTTCGAGGGAAACGAACGAGAGGGCTAAAACTAGAACTAAACTTTAGCTCTAGAGATAAAAAGGAGCTAAAAGTAGGGCTAAACTTTAGCTCTCTAAGAGGGGCTAAAATTATTCAAATTTTAGAGCTAAACTTTTAGCTCTTCATGGAAATGAACACCGCCTAAAACCTGAAGATTTTATAATACGTGTGTCACACTGCAGATACACAAGATGATATGTGGCTTCATATAAACAATGCATGGGAGATCAGCTGAACGTCAGGCAGGTTGCAAGAACTTATGAGTGGTGGTAACACGGATGTTCATATGTCACCTAAGGAAGCTAAAAAGGCAAAACTGATTGCCTACTAGAAAGAATATAGAAAAAAGAAGAGGGAACAGTCAATACAAGCAAGGCAACAACCAGTGGAAGAAATTCGAAGTAACAAACTTGTAACAATATGAACTATATTGTTAGTACCCGTGTCACACTGTTTTGCTCAACTAATTGTTTTAATTTTCCACGGCATGAAGGATTGGAGATGTCTAGGCGTAACAAGTATCGACGGGAATATAGAAAAAGGATGAGCAAGGAGTTACCAGATGGAACGCCAGGTGTACTAGAAAACCGTGTTGAAGGTGCTGTCAAAGGTACTAAAGTTAACTGCTTCAATCCTCATAAATAAAAATGCTCTTCTAATAACAAATATTGGGAATAGGCAATCCAACTTTTTTAACAAATTCAAAGGTGATCTGCAAGATGATGATGTTCATGATCCTACTATTTGGAAACATGACGCTTTAGAATCTTCAAATCGAGGTAGCATCACGATTCCATTGTTTTCATAAATGTTTTCTGTACTAAATGTGTATAACCATTTGTGATGTGGTTAAATAGACGAGGAAGACTTGGATGCTGCAAACCCAGTCGAGGCGGTGAGGATTCATCTAGAAGAATATGATGATGATGAGGCAAGAATCTTCACAAGCCCTCGTAAGCCAGCAGCTACCATGCAAAATTAATTGAGCCGCCTGTCAACAAACAATGCATGCACCGACCACTAATGTTACTTCCATATAAGTGTGCATCTTATCTGTAGCTTGTTTATTATGCTTTTGTGTTCTTTCTTTTGATATAAGCATTTGTTTAGTTGTTGATTATTAGATGACAGAATAATGATCATGACAATGTAGTTTCTTTGCTTCCTACCATTATAATCAGATGTAGGTCATAGCTTCCACGATGGCTCACGCCATGCTGTGTTATTTCATTTTTAAAACACACTTGGAGCCTATGTTTTTTTGATCGGTAGCAGTCTCTGGCTAGGTGATCAGGCATTCTTGGGAAATGAGATTATCAAATTATTCACTGCTGTTTCTTTAGATATTGGTTCTGCAATTTTATTGATTCAAGATGAAAATGATTCTCTCTCTCAATAACTGCTCTTGTAATAGGGCCATGAGTCCATGACATTCTTGTTAGATATAATATGGGTTGGCTCATATTTTATTTAATAGCTAATAAAGTCTAAACCCATATTAAATATAATGATTTAATCCCACATAGAGTATTTACTACGTGTTGACTCGAATTAAAAGGTGGACTCTTGTTACACCTATTAGAGAAGTTGAGAGGGGCTAGAGGCGAGCCACACGCGTGCGCGCGCCGCCGCCACCGAGCCGAGGCGTGGCATGTGTGCGAGCATGCCATGCCGTGGCGAGGCGAGGCAAGGCGAGGCGTGGATATACGTGCATCCTAGCACTGCCCCAATTAGCGAAAACATATTCCCATCCTCTGTCGAGTTGCCTTCCGAGTTTTCCCCGTCCCGACGATCCGCGCGCACGGAACATCGGGAGAGCAGGCCTCCGGAACCTCTCCCGTAAGGCGACACCTGCTCGGGCAACAATGACGCTCTACCCGCATCAACTAAGATCGACAACTTCAAGTAACATACCATGACGACCGACTGGTACGAATGGAGCCACTGGTTCCTCCATGGGTACATCCTTATTCTTCTTATGCTTACTAGTCTGATTGCTATCGTAACTAGTAATTGCAAATATGTGAAACCTATCATCACCTATATGCTGCTAATAACATGGATTAAATTCAACCTGAAAATACCTAATTTTCTAACAATCCAAAAACCTGATAGGCATTTTTCTGTTAGAGGATTTGCTGCTGCGTTGAAACCCGATAGTTTTGATGGTATGTTTTACAAGAGGTGGCATGCACGGATGATACTGTGGTTGACAGCGATGAATTGCTATCACGCCGCATAGGGGAAGCCTGAACAATTTACTCCTGAAGAGGAGAAAGCATTCGAGGCTGCTGATAACCTGTTTGAAGGCGGTGTGATTAGCGCTCTCGCTGACAAGTATGTTGATTCCTACATCACATGTAAAACTACTAAAAAGTTATGGGATGCATTGGATGCTAAGTTTGACGTTTCTGATGCTGGGAGTGAGTTGTATCTCATGGAACAGTTGTTTGACTTCAAAATGGTCGAGGACCGTTTCATGTTCGAACAAGCTCATGAGATACAAGTACTGACAAAGGAACTCGAACAATTTCCATGCGTGTTGCCTTACAAGTTTGTGGCTGGAGGTATTATCTCCAAGTTACCACCATCTTAGAAGGATTTTGCTACTTCTCTAAAACACAAGAGGCAAGAGTTCAGCGTGGCTGACCTCATTGGGACTCTTGATGTTGAGGAGAGAGCGAGAGCAAAAGACACGTGTGAAAAAGGAGTTGAGTCTTCTAGCGCCAATGTGGTGTAGGAAAAAAAAATTCTAATGCATCTCACAACAAAAAGAAGAAGCAAGACAAGAAAGAGAAGCCAAAGCAAACTAACACTTTCAAGAAGAAAAAGGGAAAAGAAAAGATTGAGGGCTGTTTTGTTTGTGGTAGCACTGAGCACTGGCAAGTGCATGGCCAGATCGCAAATTCATTCAGCCAAAGAAATCAGCAAAGGTGGTAATTAGCGAGACTGCGAGAATATCAGGGTATGGTAATTTCTTACCTACTATTCTTCCAATTTGTCATTCGCCTGAGTGGTGGATGGACACTGGAGCTAATGTACATGTGTGTGCTGATATTTCTTTGTTTTCTTCTTATCAGGGCGGCGTGACTGGAGCGTTGTTGATAGGGAACGGATCACATGCGTGTGTTCTTGGTGTTGGTACGGTCGCTCTCAATCTTACTTCGGGAAAGACCGTGCTTTTAAAGAACGTCCAGCATGTCCCCTCCATCAACAAAAATCTAGTTAGTGGCTCTCTACTATATAGAGATGGTTTTAAGATTGTTCTTGAGTCAAATAAATACGTACTTTCTAAGTATTGGACATTTGTTGGAAAAGGCTATGATTGCGGAGGCTTGTTGTTGATCGTAACTACGCACCCACTTATATACCACAAGAAAATGGTGTACGATTGTAGCACTTTTTTCCCTTAAATTGAGTATTCTAAGGTTTATCGTATCCACTGGGACCTTAGGGATTATTAAACAGAGTTAACAGTAAAAGATCTAGTCAAAACTACTGTCGAGTTCAAGTTACATGATGGGAGACTGGCCAGTGCAAAGGAGCGCTAGACAGCAAATTTGTCGTTGCGCCGATCGGCGTGGGGTTGAGCCGATCGGCACACTACCGAATTTGCGATTGTGTCGATCGGCACTGGTGTTGAGCCGATCAGCGCACGAACAAATCTAAGCCAAAGTGTGCCAGATACCTTGTGACCCTAAGATGTTAAGTGAGTAGCCAGATATCTACTAGTGAGATTGTAACCAGGTAGTCTAATCAAATAGCATCATAATGATAATTACATGGATCAATAAAAACCTATAATGAATAATACCACCCACCTTTCCGAGCGTCTCCTGATTTTTCGCTACCGAGAGGAAACCCTTAATCGCATAAGTATCTTACCCTACTCAACTATCCAATAGTGTTACGCAGATTTAGTGTTGTCACCGCTAAACCACACTACTAGCATCATCAAAAAATCATAATCAATACAATGTCCGAATAATATCCTGATCACCACGATCAAGATAATATCAACCTACTTAGCCTAGAACTAAGCAACTAGAATAAGCATATGCATGATTACAGAATCAAGATAGACAAATCACCAAAACCATCATCAACATATTCGATTATCCTTGAGATACATAGAGTGAGATTCATCACCACCGAGATGGCTTACCTTGATGGATCAACTCTTACTCCAATGGTTCTTAAAACTCAACTAGAGATCTATTCTAACGGGGCGAACCCCGGTGGCTCTAACTCATGGATCTGTTGTCCCTCCGATGGCTCTTTCTTCTCGCAACAAGGGGTTTACAAGTATTTATAAGGGTTCTACTCATAAAGGACTCGGTTTCTAGCAAATAAGTCGGTTGCGCCAATCGGCGCAGAATTGCATCGATCGGCGCAAGCCATGTCTTCTCTTCCGAGTCGGTTCCTTTGTCCCGAGTAAAGCAAAAGAAAAAAAAATTAAAGAACATACTCTCTCAATCCTAAAAGATATCTCAAATTAGCAAATGTTGAGCATTGTTGTATTGTGGTGTATTTCATATTGGTATTCAGCAAAATAGATCAAATATGGGCATAAAGCTTTAAAGTTTCTCCCCAAAGCAAAGGATCATGTCCAACTCATAAATTATAACTTTTCCATACATAAAAATCACTTAAAAGATTGTTGTGAACATAAAGAATCTATCTTCCAAATAATCCAAAGCAACAACTCATCTTTCAAATCACTCAACCTATATCTACATCATAATGATCAAATAATATTTGTGTATAACTTATATGAGTAATTTGGTGAGGTAATTCAAGGATTGCAAACATAAATCAACAATATATTGTAAATCTAGGAGATTATTCTTTATTGGAATTACAAAAGCTTAACAAGAAGGCCATTTCAGAAAGAAAAATTTAAGAAAGGACTCAAACTCTGGATATGAGGACATGTGCATAGCAAAGATTTGATCTTGAAAGAAAAAGGAACTCCTATTATCAGATTGCACATGGTTAGAATGATTCATGGCTATATTAGAATGAATTTTGAGAATGAGCATTTCATATACCATCCCCCTACACTTAAAATTTTGCTAGTCCCTTAGCAAACAGCAGAGCTTTTCCTCTTTTTCTCTTTTTTTTATTTTTTTTATTTTGCTCTCTGCTACGCCGATCGGCTCATGGGTTGCGCCGATCGATCCTCAACCCGAATTTACCAATCACTTGTTGGTATTTCATTTGTCTGGCTTCAATATTTATCAAGAATTAAATATAGCCAGAAATATAGGATGTAGTCAAGGAAAACAAGACATTTTGGGTTTATGGTAGAATACTCAGCAGAATTGAATTTTTGCATGAGTAATTCAAGGCTTCAAAAAAAATACACAAAGATTTGGCCATCTTAGTAAAGTTCATACCGATAAGAATTAAATCCTAACCGAACTCAACCATCAATTTAATGTTTATCTACATATCAAAGGCTCATGAGTATTGCTCAACATTTGGCATTGATAGGTAAGGATCTTGAAAATAATAAATTCCATACTACACAACAAGAAAAATTATTTATAAAAAGATTGATACTAAGTTATCATCATGAATATGACAATGCAAATGAAGCACATGGGTACTCAGAATTGCTCCACATAAGACATATTTGTCGAATAATTGTTAAGTGTAAGTTCAAATTTTATTCAATGCTCAACATTATTTGGTATTCATCGATATTTTTCAAAAAAGGATAAGTACTTTAATTCTCCTAAAAGAGCATAACCGTCACCATTATATTAAGATCAAAACTCGAATACATGATGATGATTTTTGCACACACTTGTATGAAAATAAAACTACTATTATCACACTTGCATAAAAGTAAGCACACTGCTGACTACTACTAACACACTTGCATGAAAATAAACACGCCCGATACATGGTTTCCGAACCCGCTCACACACACATAAGCAAATAAATAAAAAGATTGCAAAAAATAAAAGAAAATGCAAACCAGGAAACCGATACATGTGCCAACTCCTAGGCACTTCTAGTCAAGCGGAGGTGGAGACGGCGGCTGATCGAAGCCATAGCACCGCGCCTTGAGTCGCTCGAACTCCTCCACCATTGCCTCGTGGTTGTTCCTCCATTGGGACGTGGCGTCCTCTACGTGCTCGAGGTGATGCATGTTGTTGTCGAGGTACCCCTGCATGGGCACGAAGAAGTCTGCACCGAGCACCGGAGGCACCACAGGTACCCGTCCTTGGTACCTATAGTCCACGCCTGTATTGAAGTAGGTTGCGCGCATTGCCTGCACTGACTGGCACAGAGGGCTGTGAATCGCCCGCTACGTCGCTCCATCCTGATTGGTATTGTTGAGGCTCTTGGCGTGACCCCCAGGAACCCCACTCGCCACTGGCCGCTGCAAATGTTGGCGATTGTCGAACCCGCCCACGATGGTCCTTGGAAATTCGGCCCCCCTCCAGGAGACCTTCTTCAAGCCAATTTCCTCCCTCCAACTTGTGATGGAGAAAAACTCCTAGCACCGCACACGGGAGCCTAATGTTACTGCCGCCAACATGGAAGCTGGCACGAGCACTTCCCGTGACAATATTGCCATGAGTCATATTCTCGCTGATCTCCGTCGTGCACTCTAACTTGTCGTTGCGCCTCCCGGCCCATCGCCATCGCAGACGAGGGCTGCTAGGCACTCAAGATAGGCCCCGAAGGCCAATTTCTTGCTCTTCTTGCCCCTCTTCTCGAACCAACCCCGCACCATCACCGTCATGGGGTTGCAGTGAGACGGGCTCACGATGGCGATGGAAAGCCACTGCAAGTCCGCATCGGTGACGTTGCTGGAGTCGACCTTGTCGCATGTGCGTGCCGCCAACCACCGATGGAAGACTTGGATAGTCGGGTTGCGAATGTTGTCACGCTTCATCTCCTCCATGGAGGAGAGCCACCTCCAAAAGGAGTCCAACTCCTCACGTTCCAAAATACCGGCGACGTCGGCATCGGCGTCGAAGCCGAAGGCTTGAGCTGCCACCTCCATGGTCACCGTGTAGCTGATGTCGCGGACGTGGAAGTTGATGGCCTCGTCGCCGTAGTCGTTGGTGCCGATCCTCATCGTAGAGGCGACCTTGGTGACAACGTCGAGGTTGTAGTCCATGTGAAGTTGGTGGAAGTCCACCCAGCCGAGGTTGTTGAGCATCCTCTTCATGTCCTCCCACATGTCGATCAATGTGAGGAAGGTCTCGTCCAAGTCGAAGTTGGGGACGAACCTTCCCCTCACCGCGAGGTAGTGCTCTTGTTCCTCCACGCTCAAGAGGGTGGAGCCCTCCTCCACCGTGCGCAGCGTGAATGCCGGCGGTGGTGGTGATCTGGGAACCCCACGGCTAGCCGCCGTTTGACTCCTTGTAGCACGCCCTGTCGGAAGGGGCGCGCCGGATACGGACTGATGGGCACGGATCTCGTAGGTAGCTGCCGCCGAGCCAGTGGATGCACCTCCCACCGACATGTCATCATGAGCGTCGAAGCTCCCCTTCGCCAAGGAGTCGCCGCTTGACACGCCGCTGCCATCGGAACCGCTTCCCTGATGCAGCCTCTTGCCCAACTTGCCGACGGAGGAACGGAGACGATCCATCTACGAGGAGTGTGGAACGTGTGCGAGATCGTGGGTAGTGGGGAAGGTGGAGAGATTACCGGGATGGTGTGCCGAAGTGGGGGCGCCTGGCCTTCCTTTTATAGCGTGGGAAACTTCCAGGAGAAGGACACGCCTTGACATTTCAAAATTTTGGGAGCGCGCCGATCGGCTCAGGACTGCGCCGATCGGCACAATTCAAATTTTGAATCTTTTGAATCGTGGCTCTTGATTCCCCTCCTTTACGTCATTTCCAGGTACATCATGTTGGTTGGCAGGGGAACAGCACAGAATCCTGACGTCTTGATTGACTGCGCCGATCGGTGCGTCGTCTCTTTTTTAGCTTTTGGTCAATTCCATGTCTCCTCTGTACTGAACACCTTCATAGAAATCATACATGTCCCTTGAAATCAATGTCTGCCGCTTTTGTTTCCTATTTGGGAACCGTGCGGGTATCTACACCGGTCGGCGCAGTAATGCGCCGAACAACGCTAGTCCCCTGCACCTTGTCTTGGGGTCTGGCGCTGATTCTGATGTCTCATGTTGATCTCCTTCACCTAATTTCCACTTTTCCAATGTTCCTGTAGTGTTGACACACGTAAAGGGGCCCATCTGGTAGTCGTGTCGATCGGCGCCTAGAGCGCGCCGATCGGCATGACGGCCATTTTTGCTCCTGGCCCCTTGCTTCTTAGCTAGATATTTCTCTTCATCCCTTCCTGTGTCATTTAGCAACTATTTTGCACACAAAAATTAATTCCAAAAGATTTTTAATTACCTTGAAAATAACTCCGTCTTTGAAAATTACTGTGATGGTTGATTCTTAGCACCCCTTTCAATTGTGGGCGTCGTCAGCATTCTGCCCTGTCTTGGGCCATACTACGCCGATCGGCTCAGGAGTGCGCCAATCGGCGTGAGCTCTGTTCCTTCCTGTTTTTAGTCTTTTTCTTCTTATACTCCTGTGTTGTTAGTCTACAATATGTATATACACAATTTTGCACCAATAAACAGACAATACAAGGGCACACAAAAATTAAGCATACACTTTTTCTAATTCTTTTATTCGGGAGATTTTTTTATTACAAGCAAGCAAATTAAAAATACCGGGTTGCCCTCCCGGCCAGCATTAACTAAAGTAAAAATGGGTTACCCTCCCATAAGCACCAAGCAACTTCTAAATCCCCCCGATTATTGGGTTGCCTCCTAAGAGCGCTCTAGTTATTTAGAGGTCAAAGAGCTTGACCTCCCCGCAAACAATCAATCCTTAGTGTCACGGTGCGGGATGTGAAGTCGCGCCACTACAAAATTTTCTCATCTCTATGGCTCATATACCTCGGACGTCCCATCCATACATTCCCTCTAATTACTCTTGATGCCACGTTGTCACGGTGTCTTGTATCTTTTCACTTCATCAACAGTACGGCACTCTTCTACTTTTGGGCGGAATTTGAAAGAGTAGGGAGTCCCACTTATATCAAAGCTCATCTCACCACTTCCAACATCAATACTTGCCTTTGTCATCCTTAAGAAAGGTCTCCCTAAGATCAATGGGGTCATCGTCCTCTTATCCATATCAAGCACAATAAAATCAACTGGGACGATGTGATCTCCAATTTGAACAGGCACATCCTCGGCAATTCCATTAGGGAAGTGTACCGATTGATCGGCTAATTCCAAACACATACCCGTGGTTCCAACTCAGGCAAGTTGAGACTTGTGAATATATGACGGGGCGTAACACTTACACTCGTTCCAAGATTGCACAAACACCTATCAAATATCCTTGTTCCAATCATGCATTTGATGCTTGGTGATTCAGGGTCGGGTTTCTTCTCTAGTGCAACATCATTGATTGCCGCCGTAATTTCCTTTGTACCCTTCACAACCTCCTTAGAAACCAGTGATTTCTTGTTTTGCATCATGTCCTTGATGTACTTGGCATAGATAGGTACTTGAATAGCATCGAAAAAAGGGACATTGATGTAAAGCTTCTTCATAGTATCGACGAACCTTGTGAATTGTTCGTCGTGTTGCCGTGCTCTTTCTGTCTTGGTCAGCAGTTGAGTATCCAAGAACGTGGCAGGGCCATGCTCCTCTGCTTCCATGCCTTTTTCAGACCAGAGAGGTCAATATCCTCTTCGCGCCGATCGGCGCTCTCATTGAGCCGAACGGTGCCTACAGTACCGTCGCGCCGATCGGCGCTAGGTGTGACCCGATTGGCGTGGGTCTTCCTTGCTCCCGTAGAGTGCTCTGGATCTTCTGTTTGCTTTCGTGACCGTGTAGCTATTGCCTTCAATTATTCTGCAGGCATCATATTGCCAGGAATAGCCCCCTTGCTACCTTGAATGGCTTGCGATAACTGTCCCATCTGTTACTCCATAATCTTGGTATGCTTCAAAATCCGCTCATTAGAGCTTCCAATCTCTATCACCTTGTCATTAATTCCCCCAATGATACGATCAATCTCCTTGAATTTAGCTTGGTTGTCCTTGTTGATCTTATCTTGGGCTTGGAAGAACTCGTGACATTGGAGACGAAGTGGGATAGAATTTTACATGGACGAACTAGGAGAGAAAGAACTCCTTTGCTGCTGAAATTGGGGCTTCCATCCACTATTTTTCATATATTCTAGAATCATCATCTCTTCAGGGCAATCTTTCTGCAAATGACCAAATTCTCCACAATCGCTACAAGTGGAGCGTGATTTCGCTAGCTTGAGCGACTCTTCCTTAGGGATATGATGATTATTGTCCAACCTTCTTTGAATAGCATCAAGGTGATCCATAACCAAGTCTTCATGAGTCCTCTCAATCACACTTTTTGCCAATCCTTTTGAAGCTTGTATATTCCTTGAACTTCTCTCACTATCCCATGATTGATTTTCAACTAGCAACTTGATCAATTCATTAGCTTGGTTGGGAGTCTTTGCCATGAATGAACCCGTAGCTCAAGCATCTAAGTGTTGACAAGATTGAATATTCAATCCCATGTAGAATCTCTCAATAATTTCTCCAACCAATAGACCATGATGAGGGCATGCATCAGCATATTCACTGTATCTTTCCCATGCTTCTCCAATGCTCTCATCAATATTCTGCGTAAATCCAAGAATCTTATTCTTTAGAGCTTGAGTCTTGCCAGGAGGGAAATATTTGGCTAAGAACGCAGTTGCTAAAGTGTCCCACGCAATTTTTACTGTGTTTTACAATCCATTGTACCATTGCTTAGGGCGTCCAACTAGAGAGAAGGGGAACAGCCGTACACGTGCTTGATCTCTGGTCAATCCATTTATCTTGAATGTAGTGCAAACTTCAAGGAAGTGTTGCAAATGGTGATTGGGATCTTCCGAACCTCTGAACGGTTGTTGCGCCACTAATCCAACATATCTCCCCAGTTGATATGGATTCGGATCTTGAGCTTCTTAGAAATCTGTCTTGACAACATTAGTCAGTTGAGGCTTGAAACGATTAACCAAGGGTAATTCTGCCATCTCCTATACTCCTGGATCTGTTGTGAATAATACTCGAGGGTTGGCACGGACTGCTTCTCCAGCTAAATCTCCAAGTGACTTGCTTCTCTTCTCCGTTGTTCTCTTCTTGTGAAGGAGCCTTTCTGGATCATCGGTGTAATTAGAGGGTTTGTTTGACTTAGGACCATTCATACCTGTTAGTTTCACTTAACAGAATATATGTACTAAAGAGACAAGTAAAACACAATGACTAAACACTAATACATCAAACAATATTTAAAAACCTGTTATGGTCCCGGCAACGGCGCCAGAAAAAGGAGCTTGTTGGTCGTAACTACGCACGCACTTATATACCATAAGAGGACGGTGTACGATTGTAGCACTTTTTTCCCTTGAATTGAGTATTCCAAGGTTTATCGTATCCACTGGGACCTTAGGGATTATTAAACAGAGTTAACAGTATTTATAAGGGTTCTACTCATAAAGGACTCGGTTTCTAGCAAATAAGTCGGTTGCGCCGATTAGCGCAAACCATGTCTTCTCTGGTTTCTTTTTCGACTCGGTTCCTCTGTCCTCCATAGCTGCTACGTGGGCCTTTTCCTTCGAGATAAAGTCTTGCACTACAAGTCAAGATCTTAAAGTTCCATAAATCTTCGAGGCAAATATCTTCAAGTATCTTGCGCAGATAAACTTCCATAAGCATGTGGAATGGGCCTCGGTCACTTCTGTGGACTAAAACACCCTTGCGCCAATCATCTCACGTGTTGCGCCAATCGGCGCACTGGGCTTCTTAAGTGTTTTTTGTTGCTTCTGGACTCCTGTCCTCTTCTAGCATCACTTTAATCACCAATTCTACCAGTTTCTGCAATATAACTCCAAAACAACACATATACAAATATATAGGCAAAATCACAGGTAAATGGCATAGATTGGCATCAATTATGCTCTAAGTGGGGTTATATTCACATATAAAAGGGGCACTTAAGTAGTGCCAACACTTGTTCCGCTTCTCTTTGAATGACAATGTCTGTAATAATATTGTGAACAATATCTTAATTTTGGATGAGTCAAATATTTGGCATTCACGGCTTTGTCATGTTAATTTTGGTTGTATGATGCAGTGAGAAAATTTGAATTTAATTCCTAAATTTAACTTAGTCAAAGGTTCCAAATGTCATGCATACGTGCAATCTAAGCAACCTCGTAAGCCTCAGAAGGCTGCGGAGGCGAGGAACTTAAAGACATTAGAACTTATTCATACCGATTTGTGCGAAATGAACGTTGAATTAACTAAAGGTGGTAAAAGATACTTCATGACTCTTATAGATGATTGTTCCCGTTATTGCTATATTTATTTGTTGAAAACAAAAGATGAAGTGTTGTATTACTTTAAGATCTATAAAGCTGAAGTAGAAAACTAACTTGAGAGAAAAATCAAACGGTTAAGGTCTGATCATGGTGGAGAATATTTTTCCAATGAATTTTCTGACTTCTGTATTGAGCACGGAATTATTCATGAGAGGACACCGCCTTACTCACCTGAATCCAATGGGATCATCGAACGAAAAAACCGCACTCTAACTGATTTGGTTGACGCCATGTTAGAGACCGCGGGACTATCTAAGAAATGGTGGGGTGAGGTGATTTTGATGAAATGTCATGTCCTGAATAGAGTGCCAATAAAGAATAAAGAAATTTTACCATTTGAGGAATGGTTTAAGAGGAAAATAAATCTTTCATACTTGCGCACTTGGGGTTGTTTGGCCATGGTTAACGTGCCAATTAACAAGAAGCGCAAACTAGAACCTAAAACTGTTGATTGTGTTTTCTTAGGTTATGCATTTAACAGCGTGGGTTATAGATTTTTAGTTGTTAAATCTGGAGTACCTGACATGGAAGTCGGTATAATTTTTTAGTCCAGAGATGCTACATTTTTTTAGAGTAATTTTCCAAAGAAGAATGAACATAGCATTTTCAGTCATGATTCTATAATTCCCCATGAGATTTTTACACCGGTTATACATAGTGAACAGCCCCATGTGAGTAATCCCGAGGAGGATGATAATAAAGTCACTCGAAAGAGTAAGAGACATAGGATTGCAAAATTCTTTGGTGATGACTTCATTGTGTACCTTGTGGATGACACTCCTAGTACTATTGAGGAGGCATATTCCTCTCCTGGTGCTGACTTATGGAAGGAAACAGTAAGGAGCGAGATGGATTCTATTATGTTTAATGGTACTTGGGAAGTCATTGAGCGCCCTTATGGTTGTAAACCTATAGGTTGCAAATGGGTGTTCAAGAAAAAGCTTAGGCCTGATGGTACTATTGAGAGGTACAAGGCAAGGCTTGTAGTTAAGGGATATTCACAGAAAGAAGGTAAAGATTATTTCAACACCTACTCACCTGTTGCTCGTTTGACCATGATTCGAGTACTACTTTCCTTGGCAGCCTCACATGATCTTCTCGTTCATCAGATGGACGTTAAGACAACTTTCCTACATGGAGAGTTAGAGGAGGAGATCTATCTGGATCAGCCCGATGGGTTTATAGTAGATGGTCAAAAGGGCTTGGTGTGTAAATTGCTGAAATCCCTATATGGCCTAAAACAAACACCTAAGCAATGGCACGAGAAGTTTGAAAGAACTTTGATATTGGTCGGCTTTGCCGTGAATGAAGCTGACAAATGTGTATACTATCGGTATGGTGGGGACGAGGGAGCTATCTTGTGTTTATATGTTGATGACATCTTAATCTTTGGGACCAGCCTTAATGTGATTAAGGAGGTAAAAGATTTTTTGTCTAATAATTTTGAGATGAAAGATTTGGTAGAAGCAGATGTTATTCTTAACATTGAGCTGTTAAGAGAAGGTGATGGTGGGGTGACTCTTGTACAGTCCCACTATGTGGATAAGATTTTGAGTCGCTTCGGGTTCAGCGATTGTCAATCAGCTCCAACATCTGATGACCCTAGTGTGCTATTGAGGAAAAATCAAAGAATAACAAGGGATTAATTAAAATATTCTCAGATCATTGGTTCGCTCATGTATTTAGCTAACGCAATAAGGCCTGATATCTCTTTTGCTGTGAGCAAATTGAGACGGTTTGTTTCAAACCCGGGAGATGATCATTGGCATGCTCTTGAGAGAGTAATGCGCTATCTAAAAGCTATGATGAGCTATGGTATTCACTATATCGGGTATTCGAGGGTACTAGAGGATTATTGTTATGCCAACTGGATATCTGATGTTGATGAGATGTACACCACAAGTGGATATGTGTTTCTACTTGGAGGTGACACTATTTCCTGAAAGTCTTACAAGCAGACCATCTTAACGAGGTCAACCATGAAACCAGAACTAACAGCATTAGATACAGCCACAATTGAGGCCGAATGGCTTCGTGATTTCCTTATGGACTTACCGGTGGTTGAAAAACCTATACCGGCTATTTCCATGAACTGTGACAACCACACTATGATAGTTAAGGTGAACAGTTCTAAGGATAACTTGAAGTCATCTAGGCATGTCAAGAGGTGGCTGAAATCTGTCAGGAAAAATGAGAAACTTCAGAGTAATAGTGTTGGATTATGTCCACATGTCTAAAAATATGGCAGATCAATTCACAAAGGGGCTGTCATGTAATATGATAGATAGTGCATCGAGTGAGATGGGCATGAGACCCACTTGATAAACTATTTCAGTGATAACCTGTTCCATGTGATCGGAGATCCCGTAAAGTGGAATGGCGAAACAAGCTGAAACTAGTTTGAGAGGAAAGACCCTTTATTGGTCCATCTCAGATGTACTTCTTTCCTATGTTGTTCGGTAAGCTGGTTTTTTTTTTCCTTAATGTTTCTTAATGGCTTATGAGAAGCAGAGATATCAACCTACAGGATATCCCCCGAGGAATGCAACTATGTGAATCTGACTGCTAGTCACAGTCCATGAGATGGTGGGAATCTCTAGATGCTCATGAAAAGGCTAGGAGTATGACTTATACGCTCTAATCAGAGGGGATGCTCTTTGTAACCTAGTATCAGTAAAGAGTTTTAGTGAAACCTTCTTCATACAAAACTGTCAATTCAAGGCTTAGTCCATTGTTCAGTTGTGAAAAGGCATAGCTTCTACACTAGATGGATGTTCAACTTGACAGTCTCCATCGAAACACTGGTATATCAAATGACAGAAGGGAATGCGAGAACATTTCTTATGAACTCTAGACTTGGTAGGGATTGTTAGATATAATACCCATATTTTATTTCATAACTAATAAAGTCTAAATCCATATTAAATATAATGATTTAATCCCACATGGAGTATTTACCGCGTGTTGACTCGACTTAATAGGTGGACTCTTGTTACACCTATTAGAGAAGTTGAGATGGGCTAGAGACGAGCCACACGCGCACGTCGCCGCCGCCGAGCCGAGCCGAGCCGTGCCGAAGCGAGGCGAGGCGAGGCGAGGCGAGGCGTGGCGCGGCGCAGCGTGGCGTACGAGCGAGCCGAGACGAGCCTTGCCGAGCCGTGTCGTGCCTGTCTGCCGCGCGCGCGTTTGAAAGTTTTACAGCGTGGAAACGGAAAGACAAGATTCGAGGAAACTGAAATCATGCTTTGATTGGTGCATGCATCGGTTTCCCGTTTCATCACTTGCAGTTTCCTTTCTCCTCGCCTGCACTTTCTAAAATGTTGAGGCTATATATACATACATCCCGGTATTGCCCCAATTAGCAAGAACACATTCCCATCCTCTATCGAGTTGCCTTTCAAGTTTTACCCGTCCCGGCGATCCACGCGCACGGAACTTCGGGAGAGCAGGCTTTCGGAACCTCTCCCGTAAGGCGACACCTGCTCGGGTGTGCGGGCGATCAGTTTTTTGGGGAGCGCTTGACGACGCGACTGCTCAACCTCACCGACCTCTTCCCGGCGCGTCCCCGATCCACGACTCAACTTCCTTCCGACGTCGTTCGAGGGATTGCGATGCTCTACCCACATTAACTAAGATCGACTACTTCAAACAACGTACCATGATGACTGGTACGAATGGAGCCGTCGGTGCCTCCACCACTAGTCCCTCCGTAAGGTACATCCTTATTCTTCTTGTGCTTACTAGTCTGATTACAATCGTAACTAGTAATTACAAATATATGAAACCTGTCATCACCTATATGCTACTAATATAATGGATTAAATTCAATCTGAAAATAACTAATTTTCTAATATAATGGATTAAATTCAATCTGAAAATAACTAATTTTCTAACAATTCTATTATGGCTACCATGCTTAACGGACCGGCAACTATGAATGGAGCATTACTTTTGATAGCAGCAATTGAAAGTTACCCACAACCCCAGACGTCTGAATATCTTGCAGCTGTTGAAATCATGCATCTCCAGCATATCATCGCTTTTGCAAAAACAAGTTTGATCGTACCCAAGAAAGTGCAGCAATGAACCAGCATGGATTGTTAAAAAAAATTCGTCCAAGTCATGGTGGTCACCATTTCTTTTTGTATGATACTGCATGAGGTGTATTAGAGCTTATATCGTTTTGTGTTCGAAAAAAAATATGAATTTCTCAACCAAAGGAATCATCACAGCAAGGTGTCAGTGTACAGTAACATCACGCCAAATTTCACTGCCCGTAAACTAAAATCAGCCTACAAAGTACAAACTCTGCAACATGAACTTGATGCTGGATTTTCTGCAACTCTCAGGCGCAAGCACTAATCACGACGCCCGGGACAGGGGACAGCGACGACGACGACGACGACCCGTTGCGCAGCCGGCTGGGCGAGGGCCGGAAGCTCCACCGCCGGAGGACCCCGCGCGCCGCGGGAGGCGACAGCGCCCGCCGCACCAGCTCCCGGTTCCCCTTCCCCGTGGGCACGCGCGCCGGCGCCCTGCTCCTCCTCTGCTGCTGCCTCGGCCTCGTCGTCGATGCCTCCTGATGCTGCTGCTGTTGCTGCCGGTCGGCGCCCCACGAGTTGCTCTCCGGTTGGCGGCCCGAGGACGACGCGCCGCCGCTTAGTCCACCTCCTGGCCTCGGAGCAGCGCCGGGCCGTGGCCCACCACCGCGCGACATGCGGACGCGTTCTCCCGCCGTGCGAGAACTCATCTCCCTCCGATCAGCCAGCCGCCTCTGCAAAAAGGATCCACGGGCAGGCTCGGCAGGTTCCACCCCCAGCTGCCGTGCTGCACCCGTTCGCTCCTGCTCAGCTGGCCGTATTCGTCGTCACCTTATATATGCAAGCCAAAGTCATGCACGCGTTGAGCTGGAACCCAAACCGAAGGGAAAGCTCTGCCCGGCTCGCGCGGTTCCTTCGTGTTGACCACCCGACCCGACCTGCTGACCGGTTGCGTTTTAATGAATTTTCCTGACCTTTTCTTCCGCGCGCGTGCTAGCGAGGCCGGGTCCTCGTCGCAACCGCGGCCAGCGAGACGCCCGGGACCCGGCGGGCAGGGTCCGGTCCGGGCCTCATCGAAGCTTTGCGGAGGCGGGGCGTGAGAGTGCGCGCTGGCTGGACGGCACTGCCTGTCGCGGCAGTGTGGATTCGCTGGCCATCAGCCTGATGCTCGTGTCCAAGTCCCCAGACAGCTGGGTGCAACTAGTGAGATATTCCCTGGTCTATCGGTAGCAGGTGGCGCTGGCGCCTATTCAGACTTGACCATTCCTCTGTGTCGTCCACGTCGTCATCGTTGAATTGACCGGTCTCTCGGTTTGGTCCAGTACGGATGTCCGTTGCGACCTCTTCCCCGGCTCATTCCGCTCTAGTATTCCTTACGGTTTTGTTAATTTGTTTTCCTACAAAACACTAATAAAAGATTTTTTTTAAGGCCTATTCGGAGTGAAAGAATAGAAAAAACACAAGAATTAGAGAAGTGAGAAACCACAAGAATCTAAAACACAAGAATGGAGAAATTAAGATGTTTAGAATGCATGAATGAAAACATAGGAAAAAAAATGTTAGTGCAATTAAACAAAACCTTTAAAACCTATATTATCATTAGGTAATACTAATACACACAAGTCAAACTAGCTAATTATAGACTACCCATTTACTTCATAAGCTGTTTATTCTTGTATGAAATTTGCTAACCCCAAAATATCAACATACATTAATCAAATAATTGCATGTGGATTATTAGACTACATCTTGCACTACTTTGTTTTTTATCCGTAAGCCAATGAGTGAGTTATTTTTGAAGTAATAATTTTTTTTATTAGTATGCAAACATGGGCGCAACCGACGTCAGAGCATTTCCTGAACTCAGAGCTCATGTTTTCATTCCTTCAAAAGTGCATGGCTACATGTCGTTCATCTAGAAAGTTTTTTGCTCATTCCTATGTTTCAAACGCATGCAAGCATTTCCTTTCCTCTGGAATGATTCCTCCATTTTTTTCCTATGTTTTCCCTTGTCCCAAACAGACTCTTAGTGTGTTGTGTGGAACGTTTACTTTTTCTTTCAAATAAATGTGCAATCAAGCTTTTGTGGTAAGACGATGACTCAAAAATAGGTATTTCGCAGGTTTAGTGAGCGTCAACTGAGTTATTACGTCCCTTAGAGAAGAATTAGGATGTTTTAAAAAAAGAAAAAACAATTATCTAACTGAGTTATTATGTCCCGCAAAGAAGAATTAGTATAATGGGGTAACAATATGTGCAATGTAATATATGACGGGATTTAGTCCCCCTCTCCCTTGTGAATAACAAAAACTATGTGTGCTTGTAAGTAGCCTCCTATGCAAGGCAATTTCACATTTTAACTCAAATTTTCATGGTTTAGGTGGATTATTCGTCATGCGTTGCTTTTTTGGATGAACTTGAGTGGCCCATTAGTCTCTTAGATGCAAGTATGAAACTTAACTAGTAACACAAAGATTCAGAATATTTTCATATCATTTATGTGAAATATTTTGTTGTTGTTGTTATGACTAAAAAATATTATAAAAAATGTTCTATTGTTATTTAAATAGTAATTAAAATGGATGTAATTCATAGTTTGTTTAAATAAAAAACAAACTATGTGTGGTGGTTGGATGGGCATATGCCCTCTCTACATTAGTTGTGCTTATCCTTTGGTTAATTAAAAGACACTAGAGAATGACGGTCTTTGAGGTCATTATGTGCATATTTGCAGTTGCAACCACCACACATATGTCAGTATTTTGCATATTTATGTCAGTATTTTGCTATTTTGCATACTAACTTCAAAAGACATGTTGTGCTATTTTGCGTATTTATGTCAGTATGTGCATATTTGCAGCTGCAACAAAAGTGCAAGGCAACAGGATGACGGTCTTTGAGGTCATTGGTTGCTGCTACTTGGTGGAAGGTTCTTTGGAAACTGCCACTTCCTCCGAAGGTTTGTATTTTCTGGTGGCGGATGGTTAATTTTCTTCCTTCTAAAGCAGAGCTTAAGAGAAGACATATTGCAAAAGAGAGTTTTTGTGAAGATTGTGATCATGAAACTGAAGATTTATACCATGTTATTATTAAGTGTACTTATGCAAAAGCATTTTGGAAATCCATGGAAGAAATCAAGGGGATCAAGCTTCCACCTCTTCACCTCGTGACGTGGATGACCGACTTGCTAATGGGGAAGGTATGTAAGGCACATGATGCAGCATTTTTAATCTGTGGTGCACGGTCCCTTTGGACGGGAAGAAATGGGAGGCGCAATGGCCGTGACCCATAGGAAACAGAAAAGGATGTTGCAGGCATGGCAGAAGAGTTATTATGCTTGCAGACTCATAGTGGGGAGTCAAAACAAAGATTAAAGGAGAGATGGCAACCGCACGAGGGGGACTGCGTTAAGATTGACAATCATGGTTCCTATAGGGATCAGGATACATCAGGTAGCGGAGGTGTGGTCATGCGGAATAGTGGGGGCGAGGTGATGGCAACAGAATCCCAATGGTATGGGAGTGTGCCGGATGTTCTCACGGTAGAAGCTCTGGCGGCACGCGATGGATGCTATCGACAAGGGAATCTGATGTTGCTAGAGTTATATTGGAGATAGACATCCTGACCCTAGTGAATTACCTGAAATCAGACTCAGGTGGGAGATCGTCAATTGCTGGAATTTGGCATGAGATTCGGGAGTTAAGCAGGAGTTTTATAGACTGTCATTTTCATTTTGTTAGAAGAGAGGTTAACTCGGCAGCTCATTGCTGCGCAAGAATGTCTTCTTGTAATACTCGTGTTTATTGTTCTTGGGTGGGTGCTCCTCCAACCTGGCTAAAGGAGGTCAACGACAAGGACTGTAATCCTGTTTCAAATGAATAAAACTCCCGTGTCTTGGCCTCAAAAAAAAAGTGCAAGACAAATATATCTCCAAAGATCTTTATTGCAGCTTCATGAGGGCGCTAAGTATATTCTAGATGGCAATTTACTCAACACAAAGCCAAAAAGTGGAAATTCCTTTACATGGCAAAGTATATTAGCGGGATTAGAATGCTTCAAAAGAGGATGTATGTGGCGAGATGGGGATGGAAGTCAGATCAATATCTGGGATGATAATTGGATCCCGTCGGGTCACAACATGAGAATTCAAACCCCACGAGGTAGGATTCTAGCCACCATGGTAGCTGAATTAATAAACCGATGGATGGTAATTGGGATGAGGAGTTCATCTGGTCAATTTTCTGGCCTGTGGATGCAAATAGAATTCTTCAAATCCCGATAATGGCAGGGCGAAAGGGCTTGGTGGCATGGCACCATAACCAGAATGGCTTATTCTCGGTTCGATCTGCTTACCATATACAATGGACTCATCGTTATAAAAGTAGGGTACAAGATGACCAAGCAACTGACACATATTTCACACAATTATGAAGTAAGTTATTGAAGTTGAATATCAAGACCAAGGTTAAGATATGTGGATGGGCGGCTTTTCAAGGCCTCATCCCGTGTCGTGGAATCCTAGACACATTGAGAATGTGGGAGGACGCCTTGTATGTCCAGTGAAGATATCAAACATATTTTATTTACCACGATCTAGTGAAGGAGATATGGCGAGCCACCAGAGTATGGGAGGAGATTTGAAGGGATGATATAGGTGGATCGCTCTGGATCGGTATTGCTGATTGGCATAATCTGAGGGATGCGACAATTATGGAAGTAGGACTAGCAGAATTAGTGCTAACTGGAGGCTGGTATATGTGGTGGGAGCATAGGCAACCGGTGCATGGAGAAAATATTCAATGGCCATCAAGATCAACCATGTTGATTATACCACTGACAAACAACTATAAGAGATCCACAAGGAAAATTGCTAGGGAAAGGAGGGGATGGCAGAAACCACCGAAGGAACAACTTATGGTAAATGTGAATGCTTTGTTCTGTGAGGATTCAGGAAGTGGAAGTTTAGGAGCGGTAATATGCGACTCTTCTAAAGGATTCATTGTCACCTCACAAAACTTTCTACCTTTTGTGGTCAATGCTCCAATGGCAGAAGCTCAAGCCCTTAGGGAAGGATCAATACTTACGCAGAGCATTGGTTGTAACAAGCTTATTGTTCAATTGGATTGTATGGAGGTGGTTGATACCATGAGGGGAGGTGGCTTCTCAGCTACAACTGCAACAACAATATATGATGATCGTGTCATGTTGTGGAGAGGATTTGATTCAATCAACATTCATCACTGTGATTAGGAAGCAAACCAAGTGACACATGAGCTGGCTAGATCAACCTTCTTATTTTAAAAAAAAAACCTTGTAATTGGATAGACGAGTCTCCAAGTAGTATTATGGCCTTTCTGGCAAATGATGTAACCGTTTTGTCTCATGAATAAAGATTCCAGATGGCTTTGTTCAAAAAAAAAAAACGAGCTAAGAACATTGGAGTCTAAAAGTAAGAATGCCACGTTAAAACCGTGAGAATTAGATCTTGTGTTTTATATAAAATCAAAACATTTCTATGTAATGTGTATACCATTTCAGTGGCATTCATGCTTTTAAAGGAGACCCAAAGTCCTTCCATTATTCCCACACCTTATGTCCCACTTTCTCACGCTCAAATTCATTCTCTAGAAAATCATGTTCAAACCTATACCCATCACTTTCGGCATGCCGAACATGGCCCGTCTCTTGTGCACATTTCTTGATGGTTCCAGATTAAGCACGTAGTTTTCCGATGAAGATGAACCGATTCTTCGACTGCTTCACTTTGAGCGCTCTGTACGAACACGGTGCACTGCAGCCTGTCCTCGGTAGATCGCACCGATGCCATGTCTTGCTTGGGAGGTCAGCGACAGAAGGGATTCGAGATCCACGTCCCGTGACAGGTTGCCGGACTGGTCGGCGGTACGTTTCTGCCGGGCGCTTGCCCTGCCTCTCTTCTCGTCAATCATCATGGAAGGGTCTCGTCTCGTCTCGTCTTGTCCTCGTCCTCTCTCCTCCACACACACCAGTCGCAACTCGCAATGAAGTACAGCTCCCTCATAAGGTGCGCACCGTCGCCCTTCAATTATTACAAGCCCTCATGTTGCGTCGCACCATTTTCCGGTATCATCGTCTCCTGCACCACGACGAACGGAGCCGCCGCCTGAAGAGTGAAGACGCCACAACACAAAGAAACAGAAATGGAAATCACGATAAAACGAACATTCACGGGTTACTCTCCTGATGAACGAGAAGACCACGACGTGCACCGGAAACTGGCCACGCTGGCAGAGGTTTGAAGATATTTCTCAGTTTCACCGACTGGCGTGCCATCCCGTGTCCAATTTTGCCTTCCTGGTCATCAGTTGTCCACCTCGCACAGTCACACACCATCTCGGGTTCAGCTGGAGAGGAGCAAAAATGGACACATGGTACAAAGGAAATGACAAATCGGGCAGCATGCGTGATTAGCCCCGTGAACCTCGCACGGGTACCTGTACAGCACAGTACAGTACACTCTGCTGGTTTGCATCAGACAAGATGCGGCAAGTATGCCGTCAGATCAGGGTGGACGCAGAAGGGCAAACAAGGCAAGCGGACTAAAGCCAGGGCGCCATTGATATCGTGCAGATCGACCGGCAAAGTCGACGACACAGCGCACTGCGGCCTGTCAACAAAAGCTACGGCTAGAGCCGGAAAAGTTCAGGCAGACACATCTCTCTACAAAGCCAAACTGCCCCGTGGCGAATTTACAGGTCACCCGACAAGGTGACTGTCGCCCAGCACGCGCTTGTGAGTCACTGTGCTCGTTTTAACACAACAAAATTGTACGCTTCTAAAAGCACAATTTTTTGTGTTAAAGTTACAGCTTGAACTCTTAACCACAGTGGCTGAAGCGTCTGCCAAGCACCGGAGAAAATCACAAGAGATCGTTTCATTTCTATCTGAAATAACTGGCAACTAGACTAGACTCGCAACAGGTAAAAAAAAAGGTTAAAAGAAAGAAAAAAGAATGGCGGCTTCTCCCTCAGCCGATTGCCTTCTCCTCGGAAAACCTGGGAAGCTGGACAAGCGAATTCACCCGTGTCACGCCGTCAAGGCCAGACCAGTTCTGATCGTGAGCAGCGCCGGCAACCATTGCATCCGCCGCGCCTGCCAACGCCTTCTCGTGAGCACTCCCGGCGACTGTCCTGACCGTGAAATTCCGGGTTAGCGCCGGCTCCTGCTCCTGCGCTTCACTTGGGTCTGCTACTGAACCTTCGTCAATACTGATGTTGTCCATAGAGGCCGTTGAGTCACGCTCGTGGTCCATTTTGCCGTCCAGGTACAAGCAAACCACAGCGCAGTCATCGGTCTTTGATGTTGGGTACTTCGTTTTCCATTCGCGGTTAGCTGCCTCGACCACGGATTTTGCTGCCTTTGACCGGCTTGGGGAGGCGGACACGATGTCCACTGCCTCTTGGTTGCTAAGGACATCCCAAACCTGTAGTATGATTTACAGTATTTAATCAGAGAGTACGAAGTTGCCAAATGGTGCATATAAAAGCAGGGGAAATGGGCCAAACAAGAGAGGACGTAAGGACAAAGGGAAAGATTCTAAAACGTATCCGTAAGCAGGCCAATTACAATATGCTGTTGCTGATTCAGCATAAATGCTGTTCAACTTCCTTTCTTAAAACAAATAGATGCCAAAGGGGGCTCAAGAAGCAAAAGCAATTACGCAGGCAGCGACTGAAATATCAACCAAATGAGATGTCTACTAAAAGAACAAATCAACTCCCTCACAAAAAAAAAAAAAAAGAACAAATCAACTGATAGACCAGTCCACTCGTTGTGCAAAATAAATTATCTGCTTCACCAACTACAACAGTTTCAACAGTCAATAGAGGGTTTAAAGTTCAACCAAGGATCTTTTGGAAGTTATGCATTGTACTGTGCAACATGGGTTGATCTGAAGGTATCAGCTGAAGCAGACAGTGAAAGGGGGTAAAAAAAAACAAAATAAATTTCTGAGACCCTCTCACATGTTGAGTTATGGGATACTATTTGAAGAAATATAGTAGTCCATATCTCTCTACAGTTTTGATAGGTCGTCACACTTTATAGGTGGCATCATGACACTTGTGATCAGATATTGTTCTTAATGCTAGATGCCCAGATCAATCAGAGCCACGCTGGCTCGAATTAAGTGCATAGGCTGGACCAAAATAGTATGAACAGATATGCATCATAGCAGACTATTAACCTTCCATGACCACCAAAGTGTCAAGTCAGTCTACTAAAATTGATGTTTACTTGAAGACCATTTAAACAGAGAAGTGGCCGATCATAATTAATAAGAGCTCGGCTGGTCCAATGGTAATCGACATTATTGAGATGCATTGATCATCATCAAAGATGTCATAATCATATTTTGACACTGAGACGGTTAGTTTTATCTAACTTTTCAGGTTGGGAGGTTCTACATGACCACATCATAAAAATTAAACAAATTGGTCTTGTGGAGTTGAATTTGGATATTAAAGTTTTTAAACAATTCATGCACAGCACATAACAATAGGGGATGACGCTATAGCAAAGAAGGGTGATAGGCTGGCTAATCATTCTCTATATGCAGCAGGCAGGAAAGTGACGGAGCACGGAAATTATAATCCTCGCGCCCGTCATGATGACATTTTATCAAGTAACCCCTAAAGCCATAACATTTTGAAGTCAAAAGACCGGATCACTCGTAGGTATGATCATGAATTCGCTTTCAGCTTCAATGAGACGCACGGGACATCCTGGACGGCGAAGCCCCACCATGTGCGGCTACTTAGATTACGAATGCGAAAGTGCGGCAGATTGACACTACATTGCAACTAATCATGTTATGATGAAAAGATAAGGGCGCGGGACAGATATTCTCAAAACATATCTTTGCAAGCGCAATTATCCAAAAGAGAAGCACTAGTTTTAGTTTGGTAGAGAAGATTACCCCGTCCGATGCAAGGATGACGAACTGGTCCTTTTCCGTGAGCGACCAGTGGAAGAAGTCGGGCACGGAGATGACGCCGTAGTCCTTGAGGCAAAAGTCCCCGAACGCCCTGGCCATTGCCAGGCCCGGCGCGTCGTCGAACGGCAGCCAGACCCTGGGCACCTCCGGCTCGTCCTGCAGCGCGAACACCCTGCCCTTGCACTTCTTGATCCGCTCCGCCTCACCTGGCATTATTAAGTGAGAAATTCAGTATTGGAACCAAAGCACGCCAGGACGAGTGCCAACTTAAATGCGGGGGAAAGGGAATGTGGCGACGTACTGGGGACATCGGGTTTGAGGTCAACGGTGAGCTGCACGGCGACCATGCCGCCGCCGGCGCAGTCCCTGGAGCCGAGCACGGCGCGCGAGTCCCCAATGTTGGCCATGTAGAGATCCAAGCCCTGCGCGCAGAAAAAAATCGGAATCGCCCGTGAATAGTCGAGTGGTGCCAACAGCAACGATTTGACATTTGGTACGCCTCCGATTCCGTGGAGAAACGGGTGAATGGACTAGTGAAAGCAAGTGATGTGTTATCGTACGAGCTTGAGGACGGTGACGGCGGTGCTTCCGCTGCAGAAGCAGTCGAGTGTTGGGTGGGAGCGGAGGTCCTTGTC
The DNA here is from genome assembly GCA_032690845.1 of Eleusine coracana subsp. coracana. Classification (NCBI taxonomy): domain Eukaryota; kingdom Viridiplantae; phylum Streptophyta; class Magnoliopsida; order Poales; family Poaceae; genus Eleusine; species Eleusine coracana. The sequence continues at coordinate 52,242,853 of CM064430.1, forward strand.
CATGGCCTTGTACGCGCGCGTGAAGGCCTTCCTCCACGCGGCGGCGTTCATGTCCAGGCCGGCCTTGGACGCGCGCACGGCGGACATGAGCCGCAGCGGCAGCGCGTCGCGGACCCGGCGCGCCACGAGGTGGCCGTGCGGCCCGTGCCCGTCGAACACGCCGCACAGCACGGCGTCCTCCTCGCCGCCGAACCCCTGCACACCACAGCCCCACCACCATTACCACCACGAAGAAACCCAATTCGATGGCTCTCCGCCACAGGAGACAGGAGAGAAATGAAGAGTGAGATTCGGTGTGGCCTATTACTTACATCCCAGACGAGCATGGCGTCCTGGTTGATCCCCTTGCGGCCCTGCTGCGTGTACACGGCGGCGGTGCGGCTGCGGCCGTCGTTGGAGAAGATCCGGCCGGGGACGGAGCCGAGCTGGTCCTCCCGCGGCGCCTTCCACCTCCTCCCCCGCCGCCGCCCGTCCTCCCCTGCCGCGCCCTTCGCGGCCACCGTCGTGCCCCCGCTCGCTACGCAGTTCCCCATCGATCACGCCTCCTTGCTCCAATGCCGCGCGCGCAGGTCAAGCAAGCACCAAGCAGCACACGCCGGCACGGAAAACAGAGCCAAGCAACCACGCCGCCGCCGCCGCCACGATCCGCAAGTGGCAGGATTCGGATAGATTCCCCCTCTCTCTCTCTCTCTCTCTCTCTCTCTCTCTCAGGTGTGGAGTGGAGAAGCTGCTGAGGCGAGATGCAGCAGCTGAAACGCAACGTGAAAAGTCAAGGCCTGGCGGATGAGACCAAGGAGGAGGTGGCCAAGGAAAGGAAGGGCGGGCGCACGCAACGGAGGTGAGAACGGAGAGGCGAGTTGATTATTTATTGCGGGCGCGGGCAGCGAGCTAGCAGCACGGTAGCGACGCGCGCACGCGGAGGCAGCGAGTAGCGAGGCCGACAGACAGCTCCGGGTCACGGAGGCGCCCCTCTCTCCTCTCTGCTCTCGGGGACGGCGTGACGAGACGACGGGTCGGGGGTGTGGCCCGCCGCCCGACGCGCTGCCACGGGCGTCGTTGTCGCTGCGCTGCGTTTTTCCGGTCACCGGTTTACTGCGACTAGTACCCGGATTAATTACTCGATCGACGGATGGGTCGGGACGTGCCCCGCTCTGCCGGGTCGCGCACTGCGAGGAATAAAGAACCGGCGAGCCGACCGGGTCGCCGGGAAACGTATACGTGGCGGCAGCGGTCAGAGCGGGGAAGCTCCCAACGGCAACCGGACGAGCTACGTACGCACATCAATTTTTTTTAAAAGAAAATATCTTTTCCGGTCCCAGAGTAAGAGTAAGAGAACTGCTGCTTCAAGTTTTCAAGTTGACGCCGACTCTTCCAAATTTGAGGACCCAGAGATTCGATCAAAGACGGCAAGGCGCAGAGAAAAAAAACGCGGTAATGACGTTGGTGCCTTTTCTCTTATCTGAAAACTCTGAGTCCAATCCAATAAGCTAAAAGATGAAAGCAACGCATCTGAAAAATCTGAAACCAAGAAAACAACGCTTGTAGTTGTAACACAAGTCGGCCCCCGTGTCAAAAAGGCGTGAGCCGGTTGGTGCATCATCAGCGCGAGCGCAGGCCGGCGGCGTCCGTTGCCCGGCTTTCTGCGCGCGCCGCCGCCCGCAAATGGCCTTGCGCCGGCAATCGTCTTTCCGCAGGGGTACCGGCGCTTTAATAAGGCGGGATACGATCATACGATGCGAATCCACCTGCCCGCTCGATCCGAGCCAAAATGTTCCTTGGAGAGTTTCGGCGGCGGGGCCCGATCTGTAGCGGCCGGGCTGGGATCCCATGATCGCGAGAGGGCGCCGGCCCCACTTGTAAAACGCTTGATTAATGCCGCCAACTACCCGCAAGCGCGCCCCGGACCAGGCACACGCGCGCGTGGACCATCGGCCGGCCGGCGTGGATCGATCGAGCTCGTGATCATTAGCCGGAGAGGGAGGGGGTGCACGGGCGGCCGGCGGGTGGTTAGGGCCTTGCTTCTTTTTCTGGATGTGGGTTGATTAGCTTATTCATTGGGCACTAAGCGCGGCAGGTCGGAGGAAGATTCTGATACAAAAGGGATGCGATGCGGCTGGGTGAATGATGATGGCGACCAACTTATACGCACGGACTGATGCAGTATCTGATAAGTCTCATGTCTCCAGACCGAGTGCGCACATGGACGACGCTGTGTTCATGCGTGTGCTTCATGGTTTGGTTGTAGCTGATCGAGTCTAGCACAGTAGCAGCAAGTAGATTTGCCAAAGCATGTTTCAAGAGATCCAGTTAACGTGCTCCGGCTAAAAAGAAATGTTTAGCAATTCCGAAAAGAAAAAGAGACGGAGGAGACGTAATGGAGCCATTATGGATTCTGCATAAGACTAAAGCCCATCTGTTTCTGTGACGGGTCATTGGGCCACGTTTTTAATGAGAAACTGGTCTGCCGGTGACCATAGTCCATGGTTGTGGACCGAAGTACATATAGAACTTCAGCCTGACCCAACACTGACTCTCAGGTGGGCCGAACTTGGGCTAAACTAACTTGGGCCCTCTACCATCCGTTCCGTTCCGGTTCGTCGTCACCCTTCCCCGCCAGCAGGAGCTGTTAACTGCTAGCCGTAACTCCCCATCCCGACACGTACCGTACGCTACCATCGAATCGCGGCGCTATCTCGCCTTATATGCTGTCATTATAATTAACCCCACACCCAGGATCACGATCGCTAACTCCTGCAGCGGCAGAGAGAGCTCTCGCTGTCGCCCGCCGTCACGTCCCGAGCGGCTTTGTAGACGGCAGTACGGTCACATCCCGGCATCGCGCCTCTCCATCTTTTTCCTCGTGGCCGGCCTTCCCCCTTCCTTTTGTCGCTTTTGTGCGGTGAACAGAGCAGATTCACTCCCTTTGACGCGGGAGAGGCCGGAAGAGGACGGAGATGGGCACCACATCACTACATTATCGTTCGATCGGCGTACGTGACAGCTACCGGTCGGCGGCAGCGGCCGCGGCAGGCAATGCCGCCGAGCCGTAGCCGTCCGCCTTTCCCGCGCGGCAGCAGCTGGGGTCGGCAAGCCCGGCCCCACCCCCGCCCGATCCATCACCCCAGCTGCGAGCTAGTTTTTTGAATTGAGATGTTCTAGTACCTTGATTGGGGTTTTAATTGGTCCTATGATTTTATAGTCCCTTAGTAACCTTGACTAACGGTAGGCCCTTAGTGATCTGGGCTAGCGGTAGGGGCTCGTGTGTGTGACGAGCCGTGCCGTACTCTAACAAATGGTATCAGAGTCATAGTCATAAACTTAAAACATCTCAGGAGCCTCATACGGATATCAGACCGTCGGATTGGGTCTTCTGGGCTACACAGTTTGTCGCGTTGTCGGAGGGGTATCCACCCGGGTGTGAAGGCACCCGATGTGTGATGAGGGGAGTTGGACTTGTGGTTTGATAGACCCTTAGTTTAGTGACCTGGGCTAGCGATATGAGCTCGTGTACGGGACGAGCCGGGCCGTACTCTAACAAGTGGTATCAAAGTCATGGTCATAAATTTAGAACATCTCAGAAGACAAGAGGAGATGGGGTCACCCGATGTGTGATAGGGAAGACTGTTAGATTTAGTCCCATATCGGAAAATGATGATAGAAGAGCCTAATTTATAAGGTGAAGGTAAACTCACCTATTAGGCTAGTCTTTTAGATTAAGGTGATCAAGATCTTAATTGGGACTCTAATTGAATCTGTGGTTTGACAGACTCGTTATGACCTGTACTGACAACAGGAACTTGTGTCCGAAACAAGCCGGGCCGCACTCTAACACTGTGGCTAGATGGCACGGTAAAAAAAGAAAAGCAGCGGTAGCGGTGGTGATAGTGCTATCCGCGGCAGCGGTAGGAAGCGACGGATGTTACCGCACCGCCTGATATTTTACCAGCCGAGTCAAAATATCGCTCATTTAATTTGGACACCGTGAATTAGCACCTCTAGCACGTAAACTCTAATTACAGATCTTTCTTTTTAACGCACGGTAAACATGCTCTTCATCACCTTTTAAAAAGATCCGCAGTGTTGGTACAAGAAGCGGAAAGGTGAGTGCATGACAGCGGTAGCCGAAGAGAACAGCCGGATCAAGGAGCTAATATAAACGACGCGGATCAACGAGCAGGGACCGTCCGTATAGGAAAACTACTGATGATGTCAATTCAACCAGACTATATAGTAGTACTAGCTAATCAGTTTTCAGCTTATTAAGCGAAAATCGCGTGAGTGCATGCTTTCATCAACAACTGTGTGTGTTTCATTCGTTCACTAATAAATATATATCTCGGGCGCAAGCGAAGTAAATTTTCGCTAGCTTTGTCCCTGCTCGCCTCATACCCGCCATATATAAAAATCTCCGGCATCGATTCCCCGATCTCGATCCGCCTGTCCACAGCACCTCGCTCTACCCTCGTGCTCCCATCCACGTCTCGTCGTTGATGTGCCGTCGCTCGCTACACAAGTTGTCACCGCCGACAACGACGGCCGGATAATTATACGCTCGCGCGACCGATCGATCGATGATGCGAGTAAACTCAAAATACAAATCTACCCTCTCCCTTTAACCATGGTTAGAAGCCTACCTACTACTCTATCTCACACTATCTGCCAATGAGGGATGAGCGCGATGCCCGTTTCATTCATTTACCGCAATCGCGATGCAACACCTAATAAGCACTCGCGCGGACGAAACACGGCCACGGGTGCCCCGGGTGAAAACCACGCAGGCTGAGGAGCGAAGCCAGCCACACGCTCCGCTTGCCGGCAGGCGGCAGGGAGGGGGCCCGGTAAAACACAAAGCACCGCGCGGGGGTAAAGAACGAAAGGATTCCGCGGGGCCGGAGGCCGGAGATAAGAAGATTAGGTTCCCGGTTAATTATGCGCGCCCGCGCCCCGTCCACGTCGCCGGGTTCCATCACCCCACAGACTATCCAAATCGGGGAAGGCGAGCGGCGACACGGCCGAAAGGCGACGACGTTTGGATCCCCTGTACGGCCGCGGGCGCGGCGTCGTGGCCGTTCGATCGATCCATCCATCGCTCGGCGCAAGGGGCCAAAATCTTCACACAGTACAAAATGCTGCCGAGCTCTCTTCATGATGAACCGGTGGAAATTAATTCGGATTTACTAGATTTCAGATATTTGAAAGCTCTTTCGGACAATGATTTGTTCATTTTGTTTTGTTTTTTATAGGATTTTTTATATAATAATTAGAAACCGTTGGATATAAGATCTATGACTTAAAGCGGTTATTAAAAATTCTAAAAACTTTGAGGTGTCTGAAAATTAGCAAGCCCTAAATTAATTTGATGGCTCCTTTATTTCTGGCGAAACCTAATCTTCTTTCCATTTTCCTCGCGGTGGCGCACGCTCTACGGGACATGCCGTCTGCCAGCTTGCGCGCCATTCCTGGCTGCTACTACAAAGTTTGCCATAGCGGCCGCAGTGGCAGCGCCAGGCGGGTGCGCAGATGCGTTTTGCACGTTCTCGTTCGGGTTGAGCGCGACGGCGGCGCGGGCAAAACCGTCGGACGGTTGTTGTCGCCCACCGGCCGGAACAGCTGGCCGAACGACTGGAAACAGATCGATCGGCATGGGGAGATGGATATGAGATATTACCGTCACGTTCTCAGGGATCGGAGAGATGTGTATATATGGAGCGTGCAAGAGGCATGTACGACAGGATGTGGCAATGGGTCTGCCTTTTTTTTTAATAAACTTGTTTATATTTATTTACATTACACAAATGTATATATTTACATTACAAATATACTCCAATGATGCAGTCATATACACAAATAAGCTACCATATGTTACATTGTAACCATAACCCAATATAATTTCGTACTTGAGCTCAATTACGAAATTGTCTACGTTCTGCTACTATTGGTAAGCTGTGGATATGTTACAAAGGTTATATAAGGTATATCTACAAATAATGCTGCCACTATGCTCTAGTTTTTTTTTGTGCTTTTTATTACAACAAGATCATAAAGAGTAAAATGCAGTTAATTATGTGTCCAGGATATAGTCACGCATGAACGTAACTGCATGCGAAACTATTTTATGCATGGGAGTACTATGTGGATGCTTTTATGCCTTATGGTTACAAGCTACATAAGTACTAGGTTACTCACTTAGCTGAGACAGGTACGTGGGGCAATGTAGACATATATGCATGCAGGTGTCCTGTGCATGATGCTACTAATCACTGCTCAACCGATCGAGACTACCACTATAACAACTGCTGGTGGTAATAATGGTGACTACCTGAAAATAAAGCCATGCATCGACGACGTTGGTATCACCGATGGTTTTTCACGGGTTCCAGTTGACGCCTGAGAGCTGGTAGGGGTGCTGGAACGCGCAGGAGGCGCCTGCTGCAGCGGCGGTTTCCGGTGGCAGCGACGTCGTCGTGCCGAGGATGGCGTGGTGGTGATGGTACGTCGCGCCACTTGGCACGCCACTGAGCTGGCTGAGGAACGTGGGGCCACTGCCGTCAATGGAGCCGCCGGAGCCAGGAGCGACGGCCATGTTCCTCTCCGCCGGCGACGACAGGGATGCGCTGCCGTCGGTGTTGTTGTCCCTCCCGAACCCGTGGTACCTCTTCGCCGCCGGTGGGAGGATCGCGATCGCCGTCGACGCGTCGAGCCAGTTGAACGGGGTAGCTGAGGCCGGAGCCAGGAGCTGCTTGGTGACGACAGCTGGGCTCGCCCGCGCCACGGCGGCGAGCTGGCTCAGCGAGCCGGCGCCGCCGTCCTCCACTGTAGTGAGCAGGCCGTCCACGTCCAGGAAGTTGTCGTCGTGGTGGAGCAGCGAGGCGTAGTTATTTCCGCCCGCCGAGACGAAGGCGTGCGACGGGTGATGGTACGGCGCGGCCACCGCGTCTTCCACGGAGCCCTCGCACTCCGTGATGCTCCTCTGCTGCTGATGATGATCGCCGCCGAGTCCAAGCTGCTTGTTGACCTTCTTGTAGATGCGGCACAGCACCCAGTCGTCAAGCTGAGACACGCTAATCAGAGCTCGATCAGTCACACCGTATCGGCCCAGAGGGAATATACCGGTCCCGGTGCATTTTTTTTTCGCGAAAGATCAAATATCCCGATGCATGCATCTACACGATTATTAGTACACTGCTACACTAGACTAAGTAGAGGTAAGACTAGGACCCGATTCGATCCAGTCTTTATTCGACAACTGTGACGTCACGTTTTGCTTACCCTGAGAGACGCGGCGGCCTTGCCTCCGCCGCCGCCGGACCCCGGCGGCGGCCGGCAGCTGGTGTTGATGGACCTCGCCGCCGTGGCGTCGGTGAGGCGGTACTCGTGCATGATCCAGTTGGTCTTGAGGCCCTTGGGCGGCTTCCCGCGGTAGAAGACGAGCGCTTTCTTCACGCCGACCTTCTCGCGGCCGCCGCCGGACGCCATGATCGGCTTGTCGGTGCCGGTGGCCTTCCAGTACCCGGACGTCGCAGCGCGGTTCGGCCGCGCGCCGTTGGGGTACTTGCGGTCCCGCGGGCTGAAGAAGTACCACTCGTGCTCCCCGAAGTTCGCCTTCTCTGATCAAACAAAACAAAACCGTGGCCAGCACGCCAGTTGTCAGCTGCCAGTGCGTGGATGCAAGAACGAGAGTGGGCATATGCATGCAACTAGCTAGGCAGATGCGCAAAGTATGATTGCTTTACACTTTGAATTGAAAAAGATATATATTTACTGTGTATGCATAGTATATCTAGCTAGCTAGATATAATAATATTTTAATCTGCAAAGACTTCTAGAAAAATGATTAGTTATCTCATGAGAGTCGATTTGGTGTGCGGATCTTATGGTGGATAACTACTGGATATAGGATGGCAGTACTAGCATCGCGTACATACCAGGGAGCTCCCAGGGGTCGAACTTGTAGAGGTCGACCTCGGCGATGATGGTGACGGGCAGAGGCATGGACGCCGCCTTCTTCTTGAGGTAGTGGACCACCAGCTCCTCGTCCGTCGGGTGGAACCGGAACCCCGGTGGGAGGTGAGGTGCCGGGCCCGGCTGCTTCCGCTGCGGCGGCGCCGACCCGGACGACGAGTCCGTGCTCTCCATGGACCTCATCGATCGTCTTGACCGTCTTCTGCCAGCACCCGGATCAGAGATGATGAGTAGATCGATTTATTACCAGACTAAATACATACACACAGTCCACACACAACAAACAGCAAAAAGCTTATTAGCACAGCAGCACCCTGATGGTGGTACATAAGCAGTTAGCACAGCTTACCGATGGGGATATATAGTTGGACAGAGGATGGACAGAGGACCCCCTTTCTTAGCGGGTTGAGCAGAGGACGGAGCTTCTAGTGTGAAGGAACGGACAGCGACGAGGAGGGTCTGGTTTGTTGCTGTGTTGGTTACGAGGATCGCAGGCGGGCGAGTGATCTGCGCTTGGGAACTTTTGTGGTGGTTTCTGTGTCGTCCCTGCCGATGGTGGAGAGGAGAGAGAGAGAGAGAGAGAGAGAGAGAGAGAGAGAGAGAGAGAGAGAGAGAGGAGAGCCGGCCGGAGACGGAGGTCGGAGGCAAGGCTGACAGGGGGAAGAGAAAGTGGGGGAGAGCGCCGATGGCATTGGCCCCAGAAATACGGCTCCGTTGCGCCGAACCGGACCCCTCGCCGCTCGACACGTACGCCCGCCGCCGCCCGTACCGCGTGTCAGCGAGCCAACGGCCGCGCCGTGAAACGTGAAGGCTTTGTCCCCCGCTCGCTCTCGGGCGCGCCCGGGCCGGCCGGTTGCTGTGTTCCCCCGGGCTCTGCCAGGATCCAAGCCCAGAGGTTATTGCATAAGCCTTGTTTCGGCCTGCTTCCTGCAAATAAATGGGCTAACTTTTCTCTTCTACTTTTCGCTTCCTGCAGACTGGGTTAATTGGACCAATTCTAGATTCATGGAGGTCGCTGTCAACATAACGGAACATCGAAACCGGAATTCAATAAAGATAATAAATAAACAAATAAGCCAAGCTCAACTACACTCCAAATGGTCGACGACTATTAGTTGACTAAATTTATCATTGTTTATTTAGTTTCAATCCCAACAGCAACTGAAGGTCTATTAGAATTCAGAAGGTTCATTGGCAAGCGAAGGTCGATGAGAAGGTTCATTGGCAACATGGGTATTTGTTTCCACGGGTTTTCTTGACACCAAAACGGCCAAACCCTGTTCCGTACACTGAGCCTGGCATTCCGTTTGGGACTGCTATTGCTGCGATCCGTTTTGCTGACCTTTGATCCTGTCAATTCGTAGTTCCAATCCTATCTCTGACCGATCAAAGCCTGACCTGTAATTAGTGACGGTGATCCAAGTCAGAGCACGTCGATCTTCATGCCGTGGCTGCTTTTAGCAAGCGTGCAGGTCGTAGCCACATGCGACCCATGAACAGACCACAGTTCCAGATGCCGAGCAGTCGTCTCTCATATTGAGCACACGGCGACATGTAAGTTGGACGGTACGATCCGTATTGAACCGTTGAAACGTCAGGTCAACAACAAGGTCGCAGGTCCTGCGGTTTCTCTGGCGGCTTGGAAAAATAGGAACAACAGAGAGTTAGTAGAATTAGCGGAGAAAGTTCAGGGTCATCAGTGACCGGTTGAACAAGGAACTGCAGGCAACATCCGAGTAAGTATCAGCTCCTGCAATGGCAAAGAAGATTTGGTTTGCTTACTGACGCCTCTCCCTTTCGTTGAGAATGAGACACTGATCGGAAGTCGTCGTAGAAATGTAACCTTTGTCGTGGGAAGGACGAGCTTGTCTGATTGGACAGGAGCTTGTCTTTGTCAGCCAACGTGGTCACGTAATCGGACATTCTTGTCTTCTTTTAATTTAGAATTCAGACTCATCGTCTTTGCTAGTCATTCACTTGTATTGTCTTTTTGCCTGTGGATTAGCGCGTGTATCCACACTTACACATGGTCGCCGTCATGTGTATTCGTGTAGGAGTACTTAGTTGAATGAAATCTTGCGCGACTAAAAAATGCTGGTGACTCAGAGCAGCTTGAGTTGCAAGTAACTTCAATCAACCACTTTTACGCGTCCTAGCAATCTTGCCGGTTAAGACTAACGTTCTTCACAAAATCTGGCCATTAAACAGAATTGCTACACAAACAGGAATGCCTCTGCCATAGAGCAGTACTGACCTGTTGCAGAGTAAATTATGGAGAATAACGGGGGCCAAATCCACTCTTTTCTACCGCATTTCCAATGCTGCATCTTGAGAGAATCAGGAACAACAACCAATGCTGGTCGCTCAGACAAAGATGCAGAAGCTGCCTCACAAGTTCCATAACCACGACCCGTTCGATCACCGTGAACTCAAACACTGACTGCCAAGAACTGAAGAGAAAAATGTGGAGACTCAGATGTCACAATCGGACACACGGCGTTCTCAGCAAGTCCAAATCTCGGCAGCGCCGGCGCCGGCGTGCGGTTGTGTCGGACTTGGCGGCGTCATCATCTCACGCACGGGCACATACAACAGCCTCGTGCTCGGTTGACTGCACTGCTCCCCTCCCTGTAACGAAACGAGCTCGTCACGGCCGGGTGCGGGACCGACGATGGAGAGTGACCCCCCACCCCGCGTCTGAATAAACCTGCTGGTGATTTTGTGGTGGAGGCGAGGCGTCGCTCGCTTTTGACCGGGCGCGCTCGTGCAAGGGGGGGGGGGGGGGGGGGGGGGGGGGGACGGCTTCCATGCTGATCGAGCACGGACCACGGGTTAAATGTGCTGATTCATAATGCAGCAGCCTGCTTAAACCTAGGCTGCAAACGAACGCGACGGCGAGCTTCCGCGGCGGCAGCGGCTGAAAGCGACACGACTGATTCGAGGATGGAGAATCTGAATCTGAGTCTAATCTCGTACTACTACTACGTGTGTGCCGCTGCCACCACAAGCCGGGAAAATAAGCTGATGTCCGTACACGGGGTAGATGAAAAAAAAAACACGCGGTTGGTGCAAAAAAATTTTGCAGCAGACCGTTGCTTGCCTGCACTGTAGTAACTGGAAATGGTCTACCTGTCAAAAGGGGGAAAAAATGGAAATGGTCTTCCCAAGACCTATGTACCCTACGAAGCGGCGCTGGCAACATACTAGTGAACTCGATCGTCATTGATGCTTAAAATTCAACTAGGTAAGCGACCATTAGAACATTCTCATATAGTTTCTCAATAGTGCTTTTGTGTTGTATCCTCATGTCGCTCTCAACAGAAAAACAGCATTTTTCCGGTCACAAGTTTCCGCACCACACGCACAAAGCAACACCTCCCCTACACCTGGCTTGACGGCAGATAGGTCATGGAGTTCTAGTAGGCATGTCTTCTTAGCTCGCTGCCCTCCTGATGGCCCTGGAACGTGTGGCCGTTTTCTTTTTTTGTTAACAGTATAATGACCACTTTCTCTCTTCTTCTTTTTTTTCTTTTTTTTGGTGGAGGGGGGGGGGGGGGGGGTCTTGGCATGCATTTCCTACTTAACCGTGTACAGTAGATTATTACCAGTCCTCCGCCACCAATTCTATGAAAGATAAGAATAGCGTCAACCAGCCATGGCATGGACTATTCCAGTTTTCAAGGGCAGGAATTCAACAGTCTCATCTGATTGCAAAAAATTAAACACATAAAGGGATGACCAAAATTGTGGAGGGTAAGAAGCTACTAGCAACCTCAATCCAGAGGCAAGAATTCCATTGAAATTCAAAGTTTAGGACTTATCCTTCTACTTTGACAATCAGGGATTATACAAAACCTATATTTTGTGTGTAAAGGTTTTATAAAAAAACATGTGATGGTCTAGATTTTCAAAACTTTGGTTACTTCATCTCCAAGGTAAATCATATATATATGTGCATCCTCAGCCTTGAGTAAAAAAAAATTATTGCTGTAACTAATGTAAGGCTTGTATGGAACCATTCGTATGGACTAGGCCTTTCAACTATTTTTTATGTCGTTTCTTTTACTAAAGTGATGTATGCATTTATATAATGAACAAGTGATAGTGTAAGATAATGGTTTAATTGACCAATTTATTGGGGGATTGATATTCTTGATCATGTAAAGTAACTTGATATTTTGAAACAAAAAATATGAAAAATCAGCGATATGTACTAGTGCTTTAAATACCATAACGCAATCAAATTAGCTCATTGGAAAGGTTTTTTTCTCGTGAACAATGCTACATATTTTATGTTTATTCATTTTTGGACTATATAGGCATTGGGCAGGATATTTACCATTTATTGAAGGTGTAATCATAATTTCTAGCTTAATATTTTTCCTTATTTCAAAATTAGAATAATACATCCTAGTTGGAATAGCTTGGCCTTCAAGTATAGAACTGTGAGTGTAATTCTTCCAAAAAATTTTTTATAGTATGTCAATTTGTGTATAGTATACTACTGGAAGCAACATTAGATCAACCTTTTTATTCTTTCTTGAAAAGATAGACCAATTTAGGTTTACTTTATCAAAATTTCTAACATATATAAATAAGTTTACTGGAGAAATGTTTAGGAGTCAATTTCACCTCCTACTATTTGAAGCTACAATAAGATAGTTAATGTTGTAGAACTAAAATTAATAAAGGATATAAAGTCTGTTATGTTGAAAAAAACATCATATGAAGATTCTAAAGTTCAATCTTTTTATTGCAACTTAAAGTCCAACCCTAGAATCTACAGCACGAGGAGAATTCAACATATCTTTAAATGAGATTTATATTTATATGCTAAAAAATTCTAGGTGCACCAGACGGCGACTTGACTGAAAAAATGAAGTTGCTTGTAATGCAGTACTCCTTTAAGTACATTGTTCCACATTTTTACACATGCAGGGTGAAGAACACATATTTGATGAACGTATAAAACAGTTATTCTTTAATCTGTGGATGCTGAATTGATCACTTGATATAATAGGATATATCAATGTGTCTTTAATCAGTAATTGATACACTATATTTTAATTTATGAAATCCATGTCTTTAATCAGTAATTGATACACTATATTTTAATTTATGAAATCCACCTGCAAAAGCCATTCAACAATCTTGTTTTGGAGCACTATAAGTCTGAGTCAATTTAAGGGTTAAATCATATCATTCTAGTATTAAAAAGGTTGGCGATACTTATGAAGTTGAGAGAATGGTCTTTGTGGCAAGAGAAGTTTTTTTTTTGGTCAAAAATGCTGCTATATCTAAATTTACTGTGAGAAAAGAAAATAATAAACTGTTGAAACTAAAATGTGAACCCTAATACCATTAGGTCAAATGATCCATGCATACACATGATGCTGAAGAAATAAAGATAGCGAAGAGACATGAGGTAGTCATGATATAGATAGCGAAGAGACATATATGGTACACACACACGTAAGCAAGAGGGACGAAAGTGGGGGACACATAGACGTTTGTATCCAACAGTGCCATGCAAGGAGTCACATTGCATTTAGCTGTCGTGTCGGTAAAAATATTATCATCATTAATCAAAAAATTATCGCATACATTTACAAGTGCGACATTATTTTTCAGAGCCACATATTCGCGTGGACTGTCGTACTATAGCTTATTTATCCTAGGGGGCAGATTAATGTACTACCCCAAAAATAAAATGAATTGAATGAAATAATTCCTCTCCCTGTTAATGAATTAGGAGCAGAATTAAACTATATGCATGTGGTGGTGGGGGGTTCGTCAGTTTTCGGGGTTTGAATGTTTGAATAGTAGTTGTTGTTCCGTTCAAAATTCAGAGCCTGGACGTGATCATCGTCTGTCTTCGTTGCACACTCTTCTCCAATTCTTCGATCCTCTCCATCACCGCGTTGGCTGCCGTTGATACCAGCTCGGCCAGGTCCCTGCACAAGAGGCAAATTAACAAACACACAGTTAGTTCCTGGTCTCGCGCATTCATCAACGCAAAATAATTAATAAGATAACCATGCATGCAGATACTGTATATAATAATTCAGTAATGACGACGACGTAATCAACGCATCATGCGCGTACGTACCCTGTTGTGGCTGAATCGTACGTTAGCCCGACGGTGTACTTGGCCTGCCGGAGCGCGAACCGGAACCGCTCGATGTCCCGCGGGAGGTGCTCCTTGGAGTCGACGACGGCCTCGGGCAGGATGAGCTCGGAGGGCTTGATATCGTAGAAGATTGGGATGATCAGTTTACGCGCCTCGACGAGCTGCGCGAGCTCGTGCAGGCAGAACTCGGAGTCGCAGTACCGTTTCGAGAAGATGGCCACGGCCACGCCGCACTCGCGGATGGCCTCGTCGATGCGCTCCTCGAGGCGGTCACCGGGGCGCATCGACATGTTGTCGAGGAACGAGCGGACCCGGCCGCCGCTGAGGTGCTCGATCCGGTCGTAGAGCAGGCGCGCCACGTTCCGCTTCGTGTCCACCCCTCTGTGGTTTATGAAGACGTCGTAGCGCCTGCGACGCTGCTGTTGACGCCGCTGCGGGCCCGACATGTCATCCTCGTCGTACTCGTACTCGACGCGACGTGGAACCATGGGTTGCCTGATGTTGGCTGCCACTGCTGCCGCCTCTGCTGATGCGTCGAGCCGCGTGGCAATGGATTGGGTTGTGGACCTGCTGCGTGAGAGCCCGGCTGACGCCATCGATGACGACGTACGACGAACTAGCTCTAGAACAATGCGCGGCGCGGGATCGCACGATGAGCGAGATGGCAGCAGGCAACAAGGCTGTGGTTAGTTATTTGCTCACAGAAGCTGAATAGAGATGGAAGGAATACTGTATATGCGAAGCGCGGTTATGCCGGCTGAGCTTCTCTCTCTCTCTCTCTCAGTCTGTGAATGAATGGTGCATGGCTGCTGGACAGGATGGGCTGGTTAATTTATATAGCTATATGCCACCCCACGTACGCCCGTGTGTGCGCGCGTGCCTCGACCTGAGATGAAAATCTTTTCAGTTCGGTCCATCGTCTTGATTTCAAAACGGGACTGTCTTGCCCATTTGCTTTGACATTTAAACGACAGACACCCGTTCAAAACCCCGCGAGAGGGGACAGGGAGAACAAACAATGCCTTTCGTTGATCCAGCCACGGGAGCACACAGTCCGTGGTAAAAGGGTTACTGCGCATGTGGCAATGGCAAAAGGGTCCTGCCTGCATCGGGGGTCCACCTCTTGGACCTTGTTTCCATGCATGGAGGAGCGTCGATCGAGCTGTAGCATATGGCAGCGAGCAGTCAGTGTATACAAATCAAACACAAGGCCGTGTGTTATTCACCTTCCTCCTCGCCCAAGCAACCCGGCCTCTACTAGCTAGCTTCCCTTGTCATCCGTGCAGTGGCAGCACATGAGCAGCCTGTATGAATTCTCGTGTGTTGATTTGTCGCACCAAGCTACCCGTTCAAACATTTCGATGAGTCACAGTTAGGTTCCATTCCCGCGCTGAGAGGTGGGGGAGAGATCCGTCCGTTGATCGCCGATCCAGAGGCGAGGCAGAGACGACGACCGCTTCAAAGTCGTGCTCCATCCACGCCTCTCCGTGTGCGGATTACGTCACCCACCCGGCCACCCGGCTTTGGACTCCCTCCCTCCCCTCACTCCTGCGTGCTGGTTGATACGTTCAACACGTACCTCGTAATCCTCGTTTAACGATTCACCCCCACGCACGCATCACCGCTATATCCGTCGCATTAAGTTGCACGGTAAGAAAAAGTGGATTTTTAACCGGATGCGCGTCGGGGGGAGGGAGAAAGCGATACTACCACGTAGTAATGGTGCTTGCTTTGCTTAAACGATTTACCGGATAGACACTTAATTGACTCTTACTCTGTTGTCGCGGTAAAAAAGCGGATGTTTAACCGGACGTAGTACGTCTCGTCAATCGACTGTGGTACGGTGGTGAATAATCGAGCATGGTGACGTGGATTACTTGGGTATGGAAGGAGACTGTGACGGGGACTCGAAGATTGATTTTCGATAGAGAAAGGAGGCACGAAGGGCGACGACGTGTTCGTGTTTGTCCTTCTAAAACGTCAAACATGTAGACAACCCCGGTTCATTTGGTACTAGATAAACCATGTCTTTTGACTACATCACGTAGGCCTAACATATGAAGGATTATAGTCCATCTTTCCAAGCTCTCGTAAAACTTACTCGCCTTGGCGTCACCAGTGAGACCATAACTTTTGGATGGCCGTAGCAAAATTTCCAGCGTGGGGACTCTGGTCGTCCGACATTCACGACAACAAAATTTGCATGATACAGTAAGTGATTACTTTTGTTTCTTTTCCTCGCACTCGATCAGAAAGAAGGAGGAAAGTTCAGGAAAAATAGCACCGTGCTGCTCAAGGTAGCAAACATGACTCCAAACTATCTGATGACTTCTCAGCAATATGATATAGAAAGTGACTTGGAGCACATATATGGAACGTGAACTCAATATCTATTGTAATTTTATATTTATTATTATTATTATTATTATTATTATTGTAGGTAAGTTTCCTTTCCAAGATATTTTGAACCACAATACTCTATGTCGTCCTATGTACCATAGCTTGAAGCCAATATCTTCCATCTCGCCTTTTGCCCCTTTCATTTTGTCTCTTGAGCGTAAAGGATTCACATGTCGCCAAATCATAGATTCGACTAACTCTCGGAACTTATTCCAACTACATCCACCCGTAACCTACTAGGCTCGACTAGCTTCCTTACCCTCCGCATCCATTGAGTCAAATGCAAAGACTCTTGCTTATTTTTCACTACACCCGGACAACGATATAGCGCGTCTAAGGATGTGATGACCCGATCCTTGCTCACTTATCATCGTATCTAGATCAAGATACAGCATGTCATCAAGGGGTGACGATCCGGTCCTTCTCATTTATGGCCCGGTATGTCCCGTCCCTAGGAGAGTTACACCCCAATGATTTTCTATTGGATTTTATTTTCATAAGAATGGCTAAATAGTTGTTGGCTTGTTAGGTTTATCATAACCCCTCCTCCTTTATCTAAAGTTCGAACTCACTATATTAGAACAACATAGATTGAGTTTAAAACCTAAACGTAAAAAAAATTTATTAAAAGAGACAACATAAGGAAAAGTGACCCAATAAAACCTAGCCTGAAAACATTATGAACAAAATCTGATAGAACCTATATAATCAACATATAGTGCTTAACATCAATAAAACCTTGCTGACTTTTTTTTAAAGGAAAACCTTGATGAACTTTCAGGTTAGAGGGCTCTGCAAGTACACTTCTCCTGCAACCTCCTTGTGACCAAAATGACAGTCGGAGTCGGTGCATCTCCTTGTCTACTTACTTACTTGATTATAGTCACAACTTGACGAACATGCGAGAGATACATGCTGAATTAATGCCAAAGGATGACAACAAAGAGATAAGAGTAGAATGGATGATAAAACTATTTTGCTGATACCTTAGTAGTCATATTTATGCAAACTGAGTCTAACTCAGATGGTTTAGGTTCATTCTGATGGAACTAACATATTCTGGTTCAAATCCCAGATTTGATATGAATAATGCATTTACGGTCCCATCGACAGCGAAATACCTATGATGACTTCATGAATTCTAAGACCAAACCAACTTAGTGTTTCACAGACATTCATAGGAATAGAATGTATATGTTTGTGTTCATAGGAGTGAGAACTTATGCGTGTATTTGAGTATTTACATATGAATTATGTTCAATTAAAAAAATGATCATATATTTGTATATTTGACATGTATTTAAATACTCCAGTTTCTAGAATGAGTTTACTTTTAGGTCCAATTCATTTTTTACTAATGATTTTTATAAATTTGATCAACTTTAATAACACAAAACTTGCAATTTTTAGATTTATTGTAAAAAATATTTTTATAATTTATATATTATTAAAATTGATCAAAATTATAGCAATCATGGTCAATGATGTATTTGACCAAACCCATAAGTAAACACTTATTTTGGGACAGAAATAGTTGCTTCATCAATTTTCATCCTTGACAGTAAACACATTTCAACGTGATGATATTTCAAGAAGAAAGAAATTATGAGTAGTTAAAAGTGTGATAAAATCAGTTCAAAAAAGTGCCCAAAAATCAAATTGAGTAATTCATCATCTCATAAAGAAGAACATGAGTCTTCGAAAAAGAAGTTAAAAAAAAACGTCTTCGAAAATGAAGAAGAAGAACACGAGACACGGAGACACCGACCCACCGACACACAGACCACAGCAAGTGTGCGGCCGCCGCGTGCCGTCCCGCCTCACTCCCTCCTCCCGTCCTCCGCCGGCGGCCTCCGACTCCACCACGCCGCCGGTCACATGTGGGAGCGCGGAAGGCCGCCGCGCAAGCCGCGACCGTCCCCGATCCTCGTGCCGCCGCCGCCGCCGTCGCCACCGCCTCCCCGCCTGCACGTCCTCCTCCCCAGATCCCTCCTC
Organism: Eleusine coracana subsp. coracana; assembly: GCA_032690845.1. Classification (NCBI taxonomy): domain Eukaryota; kingdom Viridiplantae; phylum Streptophyta; class Magnoliopsida; order Poales; family Poaceae; genus Eleusine; species Eleusine coracana. The sequence continues at coordinate 52,261,340 of CM064430.1, forward strand.
GCGTTCGCCGCGCGCGCCATGCCGTGGCGCCGCCCGTCCCCCGTCCTCCTCCTCCTCCTCGCCCTCGCGCTGGCCCTCCTCTTCCTCCTCCTCTCCCCCGCCTCCCACTCCGCGTCCCGCCTCTCCCGCTCCCTCGTCACTTCTGGCTCCGATTCCGCCCCTTCCTCCCCCGCGTCCGCCGGCCCGCCACCCCCCGTCAAGATCTACATGTACGACCTGCCCTCCAAGTTCACCTACGGCGTCGTCCGCAGCTACATGGCGGCGCGCGTCCCCTCAGGGTCGGCGGACACGGCGGCGGTGCTGCCCGACGAGCAGCTGCGGTACCCGGGGCACCAGCACTCGGCGGAGTGGTGGCTCTTCAAGGACCTGCTCCGCCGCGGGCCGCGCGACCGCCCCGTGGCCCGCGTGGACGACCAGCGTGACGCCGATCTCTTCTACGTGCCCTTCTTCTCCTCGCTCAGCCTCGTCGTCAACCCAATCCGGCCCCCGGCTTCCGCAAACGCCTCCGGGGCTGCTGCGGCGTACAGCGACGAGGCAAAGCAGGACGAGCTGATGGAGTGGCTGGAGCGGCAGCCGTACTGGCGGCGGAACAGGGGGAGGGACCACGTGTTCATCTGCCAGGATCCTAACGCGCTATACAAAGTGGTGGACCGGATCAGCAATGCCATGCTCCTGGTCTCTGACTTTGGCCGGTTGCGTGACGACCAGGCTTCCCTTGTCAAGGATGTCATCTTGCCTTACTCACACCGCATCAACGCCTTCCAAGGTGATGTTGGGGTCGAGGGACGGTCCTCACTGCTGTTCTTCATGGGCAATCGGTACCGCAAAGAGGTGAGCTCAGAAATCTTCCAACAAATACAATGAATTGATTAGAACTAGGTTAGTAGTATCTGTCCATTTGAAGTGCTACTGTATTTTAAAATTTTCATATTGGCTAGTGCTGTGGACTATGGAAGCTTAGTGTCTTCTTTGTAGATATGATTAATAACGTAGAACTTGTAATTTGCTTTGATCCACAGCAATGTAATGTAGCAGTGGTGTTTTACAGCTAGCAACGAACAGATGTTACTTGAGAATTAAATTAGGAGCCTACAAACGTTTGAAAATAGGTTTTTATTTATTTGCCACTCAATCCGTAAGCCTCTATCAATCTGCCATTATTTTCGCAAGCCTTTACTTTCTTGCTATCGGACATGCAAATATCTTTTGCCCATGCCATTTTTGCTATTTTATTTTCTAGGGTGCCTGGTTTCACCATTTTGCCCTCGACCAGAATCATGACCAGCAGGATGAAATTGAACATACCAAACACAATTGAAGTGTTGCTCCATTCTATCATTTGGTCATGTTTTGCCACATTGTTCTTATAACATAATCTTTCTGCCACTTCAAAAAATTACACTTTCTTCGACCCTATACAAGCAGTCGAAGAACTAACATGTCAAATTGCGGCAAAGTTAGCTCAAATACACACAGAAAAGGCAGATCCCCTCTGTTGATCTGGTCCAATCACTTCCTACTTCTGGCACATCCGACATTGGATGAGTGGCAACTGGCTTCCAGATCTAGGACCTCGGCTTCTTGCGCTGCTCGATTAGGGGGCATGGCTAATTAGAGCCCGTGATCTAGGAGACTAAGTTGAGGCCCTTCCTTTTCTGAAAAAAAAAATTTTCCACCTACCTTTTGTTTTTAGAAAACTTCAGCCAAAACTTTGTTTTACAATTATTTTATCAAACTTTTATTGAAACTTTTGATCTACTTTTCATGTAAATTTTTGAATGATTTTTTTTCAAAAGTTTGAATGGTTGCAGAAGTGCACCAGTGCGTAGAGCCGAGCGGCCGCCCCCCAAAAAGGAATCCCGTCAAATATGACATGACATCACGGCAGTTGCGGAAGCATGAGTGGGGATTATAGCGGCAGATGGTGTGAGCACAACTCAGGAAAAGTGGTGGCATGAGAGGGGAACCATGAAGATGATGAACTGGGTGATGAGTTGCGCACAATGTGCATGGGTTAAACAAAACTTGCCTCACGAGGATATTTTGGTCACAAATGGCATGAAAAAGGAAAATTTGGAAGCCCGATGGCTAGAAAGTAAAGGCTTGTGAAAATAATGGCTGACTAGCAGTGTCTTACGGAGACTTGTGAATTGTGATAGAATCTTGTTTCAAGGACACCACATACATTCTCAAGTGATTTTTTATCTTGGTATCATGGTATGTTTATTGCTTGAATAAGGGTTTACTGAATTTACGAATTGATCGAAAATCTAAAACATTAAGTGATTAGACCTTTGCAATGTTATATTAGAATCTACCAACGAACTCATGTTTTTTGTACTATTTGTAAAAAGTTCACCTTTCCTAACAAATTTCCTTTCTAATATTTCCACTTTTGAGGGTCCTTTGTTTCCCCTTCTTTATGTGATCTCCTTTTCTTTCTTTTATCTCGTTCTCATATGCATTATGCATGCAATTTGACATCATAGCCTGAAGGCATGTATCACACTGTCAATCATGGCTTATTGCAGTATAGTAGTTCACTTTTCCCATTTTCTAGCTGCATTTGTTTCATCTGTAACTAATTTAGGAACCCGATAGAAGACAGCAATTGGGACATCAGAACTTGAGTAACCCTGTAACAACCTCAATACGAAACGCAAAGCCACAAATCATGGCTGCTAAAAGAATGTATCGAATACATGAACAAAATACAATTTGCAGGTTTTCCACCTTTCCTTGAAACAAATCAAAACACTAGAAGTTCCTCTATCCAACTCACCAATGTATTCTTTTGTTTATTTTTTTTAAAATGTAACTAAACCAGAATGTGCTTCCAGACCCTTGATTTACGCCATTGTTCATCTTCAATTTTATAGGTGTGTTGTCATCCTTTGCTTAACATTAAGCGTTTTTCATTTTGTGCTTCTTTTTATGCAGTGTCACATTCTTATGCTATAGTTGGTTGCTCTGATAATGTAGGGTGGGAAGGTCCGTGATGCACTTTTTCAAATTCTTGAGAATGAGGAAGATGTAATCATAAAACATGGAACCCAATCGAGGGTGAGTCGACGTGCAGCTACACAAGGGATGCACTCATCTAAGTTTTGCCTTCATCCAGCTGGAGATACCCCCTCCGCTTGCAGATTGTTTGATGCACTTGTTAGCTTATGTGTTCCTGTTATAGTCAGTGACTACATTGAGCTGCCATTCGAGGATGTTATAGACTACAGTAACATATCGATATTTGTTGGGACAAGCAAGGCTGTACAACCTGGATTCTTAACTTCTTTTCTTCGAAAAATCAGTGCAGAGAGGATTCTGGAGTACCAGATAGAAATAAGAAAGGTGAGTGCAGCCCAGTCTATTCTGTTGTATACATTTATTAGATGCATACTATTCTACTTAATAAATCTTTCTGAATATTCTTATTCCTGAGCTAATCACTATAACGTTCTTTTACCAGAAATAGGTATGATGATACCTGAATGCTATAACAAATTCAAGGAAAAATTAAAACCAGCCTTATCCAACAGTTTTACCCTTATGATTTGACAAAAGGCCAGTTAACTTTTAACTGAAAATTTCATATTTTTTTGCTATATTTGATCCTTACAGAACTCAACAAGAATCTCCAGCTTTATGATCGATTGGTGAATAATGCTCTATACTTCCAATTATGATAGTATTCTGTTCTCTCTACTTTTCTACTGAGATTTCATTATGCAAACAGACTATGATAATTCTATGCTTCCACCTGACCCGATTTGCTTGTAACTCTCTGATCTATTCTTAGCCTTGTTCCATGTTGTTTTATGCATCAATTGCTTGATGTTTTAGCTATGGAAGCATGCCACACATATCTATACTTGTCTCAACATGTTTATCCTTTGGTAATTAGCTCATGTGATTCATTTTGAATGCTTCTTCCAGGTTAGACATTACTTTATGTATGAAGATCCCAATGGACCTGTGAATGAGATATGGCGCCAAGTTTCCCTAAAAGCACCATTGATTAAGTTGCTGACTAACCGCAACAAACGCATGGTTGAAAGAGGCGCCAATGCAACAGATTGCTCGTGCATCTGCTCAACAAATCCAACTGAGAGTTCCACCGTAGGTAAATGAGATAGAGATCATCGCTCTATGGAGGGAATGAAGATTTACGGCCACTTCAGAGTGATTATATCGCTTACAAATCTTGAGGTTGCCGTGCTTGTACAGCAAGGATCAATTACTAATTACCCCGATCATGCATTTTTTTCGTAGATATTGGTGAATAGAAAAGAACGCTGCTTTGTTGTCTGGCCTTGATAGAAGGCTTTAATTTTTGTATGTTAGTTGTACTTTTCCTTTTAGTCAACAAGGTGATACTAGTTCTGATTTTCCTATTTAGCATAGTAATGTCTGGTGCAGAAATTCATCTGGGATTATTTCTTATTATTATTTTCCATCATTGGTCTTACGGTATTTTCTTTTCTGAAAAATGATCATTTATATAAAATAATATAGTTAAACACTTAAACTCGTTACATATACTTCCTATATTTTAGTTTTAACAAGTATGTAAATTTTCTTTTTGAACTGCCGTACAGATAAAATTTCATTTCGGCCTTTCTTTCTCCCGGGCACATGGCCGGGAGCCCATTCAACAGGGTCTAGGGGTGTTGTTTTTACGAGTAGCTAAAAGTTTAGCTCCTAAAATTTGGGATTAAAGTTTTTCTTTTTTTTAGCCCCTTTTTGTTTTCTAAAGTTGAAGTTTAGCTCAACTTTTAACCCTCCAGTTCGTTTCTCTAGAGTCAAAACTTAAAGCTAAAATTTAATTTTAGCCCTTTAGCCCATGAAAACAAATAAACCTTTAATGTTTGTTAATCATGACCAGACGAATGCAAAAGGTTAACAAATCCTCCGCAATAACCAGAATGTCCTGAACCTGAGAACATGGGTCGGGGTCCTCTGAATTGTAGAGAGGACCCTGATCCTGAGTACATATCAGGTGTCAGCGCTATAATACATATAAAAGTCACATCTAAAAAAGTGTATTCAAAATTAACATGAACCTATAGTTTATGTTATCATTACAGAGGGTGTGTTCGTTTCCACCCCTCTGATTTTTAGACCTGTCACATCGAATATTGTAATACTAATTAGGAGTATTAAATATAGATTACTGACAAAACCCAGTCCATAACCCTCCCTCTGAATGATGAGACAAATTTATTAAAACTAATTAGGTCATGATTAGATAATGTGATGCTACAGTAAACATCTCTTAATGATGATTTAATTAAGCTTAATAAATTTGTCACGCTGATACGCATTCAACTCTGTAATTAGTTTTATATTTAATATATATTTAATAATCATATATAGCATTTTAATGATTGATGTGACCTCACTAAAATTTAGACCCAAAGAAACGTACACACCTAGAGTCTGTTCGTTTTCACCTCTCTGATTTTTAAACCTGTCCCACAAATATTGTGATACTAATTAGAAGTATTAAATATAGATTACTGACAAAACCCAATCCATAACCCTCCCTCTGAATGACGAGACGAATCTATTAAAACTAATTAGGTCATAATTAGATAATGTAATGCTGCAGTAAATATCTCTTAATGATGACTTAATTAAGTTTGAATAAATTTGTCACGCTGATGCGCATTCAACTGTGTAATTAGTTTTATATTTAATATATATTTAATAATTGTATGCAGCGTTTTAATGATTGGTGTGATCCACTAAAATTTAGACCCAAAAAAGGAACAAACTCTCTTTAAGATAAGAAAAACAGAAACAAGTAACTAGGAAAACTTTTTCCTAAGAGTGATCAAGCATAAAAAGAATGCTCCATCCATTCTCTCTTGTCCTAAGTCATCAATTTCAGAATGAAAGGGTTATTTCTTTTCTTTCGTGCACCATGAGATGGATCCAATTCTATTGAGACCACTCAAGGGGCAATAAGAAGCACGCACTCCTAGTCCTAGACACGGGAGCTGAGTTCCTGGTAAATTTGTTTTCGAACCAAAATGGATTCCTCATAAATTATTTTCCCACCAAATGAATTCCTCATAACTTGATCACAGAAGGCTTTTGTTCTAGGAACACGCAGTGGTGATTTGCTAATAATCGAACAACATTTTTATATCCACTTTGGACACCTGCATAGCCAGATTTGCATGCAAGATGAACTTACAGTGTGAAACCAGTTTTGTGTGTGACTCATGGATCTTATTTTTGCATTCATTGTTTATTTTCAAACACCCGGCACTTGCAACTGTCATAGTAACAGAAAAAGAAACAATTTTTTGTGCTGTAATAGACAGATCTTAGGGGAGGTTTTATATTATTGAAGTTAAAGATAGCAAGGTAAAAGTGGAGGTCAACCTTAGGCCATGTTGTAATATCCTTTAGTTTGTTTTAACAAATGATTCACTTATCTGAAAACTGGTTACTGCGTGTGTTCTCTCGCAAAATATCATGCCACGCCATCTCAATGTCTTATAACTGTTAGATCTCAATTCAGACGAAATCCAGCCGCTGACTTCCATCTTCGCTATTTGCAGTTTTGCACTCAGGTACTTCCCCAAACATCGGATCACAACTAACAATGAGACCCCTCCACGTCTCATGTTTCTTCATCTCTCCCCGTCGTCCCCATCCTCCATACCGATGGCTGCTTGGTTGCCATGGCTCTCCCGAGTCCCGACCGATGGCGACCGGCCGACCACTTGTGCCGTCATCATCGATAGATCCAACATTGCACTCAACGCATTGCTCCCAGTGACGGATCCAGGATTTTTGCAAGACTCGGGCCAAGCTTTGGCTATTGTCTAGGTATACATAAAAGAAAAATTCATAGAATAGTATAAAATTATTGAATAGCATAGTTAAGTGTATGTAACTTAAGAAAAACTGGATGACTTGCTAATTTTTAACCACCTGAAAATCGAATGTTTATTCAGTCAAAGTCTTGAATCATACTCCCTCCATCTCAGAATGATTAGCATTCTAGCCCACTTTAGTTTTCTCAAAATAATTGATATTTTCATTTTTTGATGTATCTTTCTCTCTTCCTAATACACCTCTGTCTCTATCTCTTTACTTCTCGTTTTGTATGTACCTATCTTTTACACTTCTACTTAATTCTCATGTCAAATTCTAAAGTGTCAATTAAATTGGGACGGAGGGAGTAGGATTTAAGATCTAACAAGTTGCAAAATACCTTTTTCTATAGTTAATTCATTGATAGTTTTTCTACTTTTAGATAAAAACTTTTTGGTAAAACAAAACCTCAAGAGAACCATGGACATCGACTGTAACCAAATGTTCAGTATACTGAACACAAGAAAATGTGCAAAAAAGTTTGATAATTAAATTACAATCAAGACAAGATGAAATTAAAATAATAGAAAATTATCATGACTGTTGTTACCGGATCTATTGTTTCTTCCTATGCTAGAACCTCAGGTTCATTCCCAAACGTCTCTTGACTGCTTGGGTTGGGTACAGAAGACGGGCAAAGTCGCTAATCGCCGTGATCGCATCAGCACTTTGGGAGGGCCAGAGGATTGAGTCGGAGAAGTCTAAAGAAAGGAGAGGAATCACCGGTGAAAGCGAAACAAGTCAAACGACGCTAGGGCCCTAGGGAATGCCGCCAGTCATCGTTGATGCGGCTCTTGCGTAGTGCGTACAATCGTGCAGGGTGTACCATCTGTGAGCATGTGGGCTATTTTCATTCTTCTAATGGGCCCAAGCAGACTGCCAGGCTTGGGCCAGCTCTTCTTAAATTGATTTGTTTGCTGAATTTCTAAGGCCCGAGTCCTCTGTTATCTAGGCCACGAGTTGGGCCGTGGCCTGTGTTGCCCGACCGGCAGGTCTGCCCTTAAGTGCTCCTATCTTCTATTAGAGCAACTCCAGCACAGCATGAAAAATAGGGCCCCTACTTTTTGATTTTGGGGCAGGCTTGAATATATGGGCATGAAAAAGTTGTTACCAACTCCAGCGGTAGAATCAAAACATGACTCATATTTTCTCTCCGACAAGCAGGACCTATGGGTCAGTGACTCATAACATCCTTTGATTGGGAGCTTCTTCCACGAGCGGCTTGTCGATGAGGAAGAAGGCGCCCGATGCCGCCGGCCCGCGCAGCTCTGGCTCCGGCTTCGCTACGCCCTGCAGCTCCCACGACCCACTCGTGGCCGCTGCCCCTCGCGCCCGCGCCTGGCCCGTGTCGTCGGCGCCTTTCTTGCGCCTGTCACCTAGCGAAGATCTCCAGGTGGCACCTCGGCCAGGCACGTCGGCGAGCTCCCGTCACGGTCGTGGTGATGCGCGTGGGCCGGAAGCGTGGATCTAGGCCCGACGGAGCTGCCGGTGCACCCACGAGGCGTAGCTCGGTGGTAGGTGAGGCTGGAGCTGGACGGCAAGGGAAAGGAGGCACCGGGAGGCGGGGCGGAGAAGATTCGAAGCTTGATGGGGGAGGCGGCGGTGCGACGCGGCGCAGAGGAGGCGCGGGGAGGCGGTGGGGCATCTGGACGGCGCGGGGAGGCGGTGGGGCGAGTGGATAGGAGGCTCGAGGGCGGCGGGCGGCGGCACGGGGAAGGACGACGGCTTGCCGGACTATAGGAGGGGGAAGGGAGGCAGCGCGCTGGTCGACAGCAGGGGGAAGGGAGGCGATGGCGACGTCGGGCGCCAGAGGGAGAACTAAGGAAAAAGAGAAAGAAAACGAAAGAGAAAAATGAAAAGTGAAAAAAATACTAGGTGGGACCTGCATTTGAAGTGAAACTGAAGGCTCCAAAATTTAGGGCTCGGAGGGGGAATTTACATGCCCATGCAAAATGCATGTCCATATAGAGGTACTGCTGGAGTAAGTTTTTTTGCTTGGCATGCAAATTTTGAAATAGGAGCTTGGATACATGCCCCTACTAGAGATGCTCTTAGCGTGCGGCATTGTTCGTTCCTCCCACCTACGGCCTACCTCCATTGGGCCGCGCGGCTTCAGCCGTCGCACAGTTGGCGGCCCTGAAGAAGGAGAGGCCGACCGACATCCGAAGCCCATGCCATCTGGGCCTTCGCGTTTCTTTCCATTGGCGCCTCATCTAGTCTAGAAGTGTCCAAACGAGCGGCCCGGGCCTTTTAAGGCCCGGACATGTTTAATAAAGGGCCGACACGTGCCGAGACAGCCATAGGGCTCTACCTCCGGCCCATAGCATGGCACAAAATTATCTAAACGTGTCGGGCCGATCCACTAAGCACGATGGGCCGACTAAGAATGACGGGTCAATTAGAATTGAGGGTGTTAAAATTAGAAAAATAAGGTGCTAGAGATGAGAATTGAACTAGAGATCTCTTGAAAGAGAAGAGATAACCTTACCACTAGACTAGAATGATTTATTGTATGCAATAAAAGTTATAATTCCATTAATATATTTCTAAACGGGCCGTGCCGTGCCGTGCCGGCCTTAAGGCCTGCTCCTCGGCCCAGGCACGACCCTTACCACCAGGCCGTGCCGGTACGAGCCCTACAATCAATGAGTCGTGTTGTGCTTTTTATTTAAGAGGCTCGTGCCAGTCCACTCAGCCTTTTTGGACTGCTCGACTCTAGTCCGCCGCTAGCTCCTCTTCCTCCACACCGCTGGCGCCCACACGGCCACACCCATTCCTCCTCCATAAGAGCGACTTCAGAGTATATCCGCTCCATTTGTCCGTCGAATCCGTAGCTGTTCATGCGGCAACAACCCTCGCTTCCACCGACCACCACACCAAGCCCTTTATGCCTGCTCCTTAGGGCAGGTACAACGTATCTCCTGGCTCCGTCTCTCTGACGCAGCTTTTATAAAAAACATCCTACGCGAGCCAAGCGACGGGGACTGCATCATCTGGCAAAGTGACGGAGGCGGCCCATTCTCCAAGGCTGTCTGAGCGGCTCCCTCCACTTATGATAGAGAAAAAAGAAGTAGCAACTTGTTTTTTTTTAAAAAAAAGAGTAGACAACTCTGTGTCTGTGGATCATATGAACCGTTTTTATATTTGTTTGTTTGATAAATTCGAGATTCTATAGATGACTCGTCGTCTGTGCATTGTACATGCCCTTATTCTTCTCCATGAGGCACCGCGTCGCCACGAGCACTGCAATGAATAGCTAAGCCGTCAAAGTGCGTGGTCGGTTTACTTTGTTAAAGGGAGCGTATCCTATGGAAACTAAAAAACTATGAAAACTATACAAACTCTAACATGAATCGTCTGATGGCCTTCCGAAGGTTAGATGGGAAGGTGGGGTAATTTTTCACTTAAACACTCATCATTAGCCCATCTAATCATCTTTCTTTTGCAAATTAACCCCTAATCTTCCTGCGCCTCTATGTCTGGTCATCTACAGGGATCGCCGCTGCCCAGGATCACTCCCACGCCATGCCTCTAAAAGTGCCTAGAGGGGGGTGAATAGGCAAAGGTCCCTGAAAATCACTTAATAATAAAAGTCAAATGCGCAGTGTCGGACTTGCCGACGATAGTAAGAAAAGTCCGATGGACTTGTCCGATGGCACGAGTTAGAAAAGTAGATCGGCCGATTAAAACTTTATATTAGTGCAAGGCAAGCTAGGATCTAGTAATTATAAGCTAGAGGAAGTTGTAGAAATAAGAGGAACAACTAGCAAGCAACCTACACAAGTTAATTTAAGAGAAACTAGGCAAACCCTAGCTAGCGAGATATGAGCAAGAGCAAGTAAATAACAAGTATGCAAAAGAAGACAAGGGGAGACACAAGATTTGTTCACCGAAGTTCAGCTCCACAAAGAAGCCTACGTCTTCATTGAGGGATCCACAAAGGACCGGGTTTCTTTCAACCCTAACGTCTCCAAGTGACCACAAAGATCAAACTTGTCTTTCCACTAGCAAACTCCACGAAGAAGGGGTCAATACAAACTTCCCGAGGCATCACCACACAAGTTGGGAGCTCTATGGGTACCTCTAACCGTCTAGGGGATGAATCCCCAAGAGTAACAAACACAAACGTGGTCGGCGGTGAGGATGAACCAAGAGCTTGAGAGAATGGAAGCTTGAAGTCGATGGAGCTCTTGAATCTTCTCTCAATCCCTTCACAAATCAAGATTGGAAGTAAGGGAGGAGAGATTTGGAGAGCAAAGTGAGCTTGAGAGTGTTTTTAAGTGGAATGAGTGACCAACCAGACAAGGGGCAAAGTGGGGGTCTATTTATAGCTCAAGAAGAGAAGGAGCCGTTTGGATGGGTATTTCTCAGATCTCCATCGGACAAGTCCGATGGTCATTGGACATGTCCGATGAAACAAGTTGGCGTCGGTTCTGGAGTCCGAGGGACTTGCCCGATGCCTCGGACAAGTTGACCACTGGACAAGTCCGATGGTCATCGGACATGTCCGATGGAACAAATTGGCGACGGTTCTGGAGTCCGAGGGACTTGCCCGATGCCTCGGACAAGTTGACCATCGGACAAGTCCGATGGTCATCGGACAAGTCCGATGGCTAGGGTTTCACACAGGTACTGGAGTCCGATAGTGAAGTCCGATGGGTCGGACTTGCTGGTCATCGGACATGTCCGATGACCGTCGGACAAGTCCGACGACCCAGAGTGGCAAAGGTTCTGGAGTCCGATGGACTTGTCCGATGGGTCGGACAAGTCCGATGATTTTGCCCTGGAAAAATGTTTTGGCTGTGGAATTTTGGATTTTGCTCTTAGTTCATCATTGCTTCATACTTTTGTGTCCCTCTTAATAGTACGGTTTTTCCTATACTCAAAAATAAAGTAAAAACTCCATGAGCTTCATATTTGAGCAAATTTTTGAGTATCATCTTGAAATTTCTTGGCCACTTTGTTTTCTCCTTTTCTTTGAGTATTTGAGCTTCTATGCATTTTGTCATCAATAATTGAACCATCTTCTACATACATGCTCATTGAAACATTAGTCCATTCTTAATTGTATTGGCGCCAATCACCAAAATAAAATTAGGGGCCTAGATGCACCTTCAATCTCCCCCTTTTTGGTGATTGATGATAATACAACTAATTTATCATAAAGTGATGTAGAAACGGAACAATTTGTGAGGAGCTCCCCCTAAATGTGTGCATAACTAAAAGATTGGAGATAGTATAACAAATGCACATATTTAAAGAGAGAGAGTGAGAGCTCCCCCTAACACTATGCATACATGACGATTTGCAATAGTTAAGCATATGAATATAAGACATTGCATATGACAAATATTATCACATAAATGCATCTAGTAGAAGGAGATAAAACAATACATCATCACAAAGAGGCATGAACAAAGGACACAAATAAAGAGATATAAGTACCACAAGAAAATAGTCTTGCAAAACACAAACGACACAAATAAGTAGTTTTACAAACCAAGCCAAAAAGAACCAAATTGTCCAACTTCATCACACTCACAACTCACAAACTAAGCAAATGAAAGATAGATTACACTTCTCCCCCTTTGGCATCAAAACACCAAAAAGGAGAAAAATGCGGGTGGATGGTGATGAGATCTCTACTCCTTAGAGTCTTCATAGTCTTCATCATCATCATTGCCTTCTTCTTCTTCGTCTTCGTCATCTTGAGCGGGAGCTTTTCCCTTGCGCTGACGAAGATCATAGGCAGCGGGATCATCTTCTTGCTCTTCTACGTCCTCTTCTTCCTCATCAAAGCGGACATGTTGTCCACTAGAGCCGGCTCCTGTGTGAAACTGAGAAGGTGGAGGATAGTACCCAAAATAGTTCAACTCCTCTGTAGAGAAGTTGGGAGTGGGTCCTGAAAAGCAGGTGGGTAGGAATCTTCTGCCTGAGGTGATGGAGGAGGAGGAACTTCACATTGCATCTTCTCCATGATGATCTTCTGGTTCCTCTCAATCACATCCATCCTTTGGTTAATGCTCCTGCACATACCAAGGAGGGATTTGAACATCTTCATAACTCCACTCCTCTTGCCACGAGAAGGTGGGGCAGCACAAGAAGAACCAGTGGCCCTAGAAGGAGCTCTAGGAACCTGAGGAGCCAGAGCAGAGGATGGTGTCTGAGCTGCACAAAAGAACTGACCAGAGGTGGTGTCAGGAGTCCAATTAGAAGGAATCTGAGGTTTGAGACTCAGATGCTTCATGTCCTTTTTGAAAGTCAAGCCTGAGACCTTCTCGATCATATACATGATGTGTGGGGCATATCCATAGCCACGCTTGGAAGAGATGGAGATGTCCCATATCTCCTGATAGACATAGTCAAACACATCAAATTTCTGATCCCCATGAACCCAGTGCAAGATGTCCCTCTGATATGTAGGAATACGGTCAGAGTTGCCACCTCTTGGAGCCAAAGTGCTCCTACAGATCCTAAACAAGACTGAGAAAAAGGGTAGCAAGCCATTTGAGTTGGGAGGGACACTGTTCTCCGGATCCATGTATATATGCCTCATAGCCTCATCGCTCATGTAGCTGCCCGAGTGAATCTTATACTTCTCCTTACGTGAGCTCTTGAGTCCTATTATGGAAGCAAATTGATTCAAGGTGCAGCTGTACTTAGTGCCATTTGTCATCCAGACCATAGACTTGTCATTCTCAAAAAACACAGTTGAAAAGAACCGAGAGATGATTTCCTTGTTCCATGAGTAGTTGAAAGTCAAGAAGGTCTTAAGACCATGATACTCAAAAGCAGCTAGAATTTGGTTGAACAGAGGGTGCTTCTTGGACTTCATATAATTCCAATCTAGCCACTTGCTCTCAACTACAGGGTTCTTCATGCGGAGGTAGGTGGAGCGTTACCAATCCGCATGAAAATGAGCATGAAAGCGAGGATCAACAACCTCCTTATCATGAGCATAATAGTTGACCAACCTTGCTTCAGTGCATTTCTCAAGGGACGCGTGAAAGAAGTCCACCCTCTCGGTGTTGGAGTTGAGCATTTCAGAGGGAGGATGCATGACTCGGTTCAGCTCTTCAGACTCAGCTGGCTCCTCCCTTTTAGTTGGTTGTTGGAGATAGGTGCGCCGAACACGCTTGGCGGTGACTTTCTTTCTCTTTGGTTGGCTTTGACCTTGATCATCACTAGCTTTGGCCCTCTTCTCCCTTAAGGGGGATGCTTCCACATTCGACATGCTGACAACAGGAATAGCACAAGTCAGAAGATAGACAAAAGAGAGGGAAAAGGGGTGAGGAGAATCAGTGAGGGACTTAGACTTTTGGAGGAACTGCATGCCGTCGGACATGTCCGATGACCATCGGACTTGTCCGATGCCCATCGGACTATCGGACTTGTTCGATGACTCACAGTTTCTCCAAAAACCTAGATCCTCCACAAATCCACCTACCACTAGCGACCAAACTTTGTCTACTCCTACCACAACATGCTAGAAGCTATCTCGATGGATCAAAAGTGCAAGGGAAAAAGGATTGGAAACTAGCATTACCCTAGAACCCTAACCCTAAGGGAGAGAGAGGGAAAGAGGGGAAACCTTACAAAAGTGATGGGGGATCCGACTTTGCCGATGGAGGAGGACCTCTTGGCCTCCAAACTTGCTCCAATGGATGGTGGGAGAGGGAGATCGCCTTGGGGCCGCCTTTGGGGGAGTTCTTGAGGAGAGAGAACGTGAGAGATGTGAATGAGGGGGTGTTGACCGAAGGGGTAAGTCGGGCTGGGTTAAAGGGGTGAAATCTGGACCGTCGGACTTGTCTGACTGGCATCGGACTTGTCCGATGAACCGTGTCAACAGGAGAAGGCAGGCGGGACTGGGGATAGTTTGAAGCAAATAAGTGTTAATGAGGATGAACAAAAAGATTCTTGCCAGCCTATGGTCAGTCAATCAACCAACCATTCAAAACTATGACCATATTTTGACAAGATTGATCAAGAGATCAAGAATCAAGGAACAAGCAAAAACAAACAAGTTTTGACATAAACCATGGTTTTTGCAATAATTGAGCAATCAACACTCAGATGTGTACATCCTCTACATCACATTACTGGAGTCAAGAATATTTAGTTCACTCCTAAGATAGCAAAATCTTTTCTCATCTAGTGGCTTGGTTAATATATCGGATAATTGATCTCCGGTTCGCACATGACTCACTTCTATATCCCCCTTGATAGAATGATCTCTCAAAAAGTGATGGCGGGTATCTATGTGCTTTGTGCGCGAATGCTCAACGGGGTTATAAGCAAGCTTTATGGCACTCTCATTGTCACATAGGAGTGGAACACGGTTCAACTTGTAACCGTAGTCCCTTAGAGTTTGTCTCATCTAAAGTAGTTGTGCACAACAACTACCGGCTGCAACATACTCCGCTTCGGCGGTGGAAAGTGCAACGAAATTTTGTTTCTTGGATGACCATGACACTAGGGACCTACCCAAGAATTGGCATGTGCCGGAGGTGCTTTTTCTATCTACCTTATCCCCGGCACAATCCGCATCGGAATAGCCTAAAATGTTGAACTTTGAACCCTTGGGGTACCAAAGCCCTAGGTTGGGTGTGTGAACAAAATATCTCAAGATTCTTTTAACGGCCATCATGTGACACTCCATAGGAGCGGGTTGAAAACGTGCACACATACACACACTAAGCATGATATCGGGCCTAGATGCACAAAGATAAAGCAAAGATCCTATCATGGAGCAGTATACCTTTTGATCAATGGGCTTGTCCTTTTTGTTGAGGTCGATGTGTCCATTTGTTGGCATGGGTGTTTTGATGGGCTTGGCCTTGTCCATGTAAAACTTCTTCAATAAGTCTTGAGTGTACTTGGCTTGACATATGAAGGTGCCCTCCTTGAGTTGGTTCACTTGGAAGCCTAGAAAGTAAGTTAATTCTCCCATCATGGACATCTCAAACCTGTTGGTCATTATCTTGCTAAACTCATCACAAAAGTTTTGGTTAGTAGAACCAAATATAATGTTATCAACATATATTTGGCACACAAAGATATCATTGCCAAAATTCTTGGTGAAGAGGGTTGCATCGGCCTTGCCAATGACAAAACCCTTTTTAACAAGAAAATCCCTAAGGCATTCATACCATGCTCTTGGAGCTTGCTTAAGCCCATAGAGCGCCTTATGGAGCTTGAAAACATGGTTAGTATACTTTGGGTCTTCAAAGCCCGGTGGTTGCTCCACATACACTTCTTCCTTGATTGGCCTATTGAGGAATACACTTTTCACATCCATTTGGTACAACTTAAAATCATGGTGAGTAGTAAAAGCAAGTAATATTCTAATAGATTCAAGCCTTCCTACGGGGGCATAGGTTTCATCAAAATCCAAACCTTCCACTTATGAGTACTCCTTTGCAACAAGCCTTGCCTTATTTCTTGTCACAACACCATCTTCATTTTGTTTGTTGTGGAACACCCACTTGGTGCCCACAACATTCTTGTTCTTTGGCCTTTCCTTCAATGTCCATACTTCATTTCTTGTGAAGTTGTTCAATTCTTCTTGCATGGCCATCACCCAATCCGAATCCTCAAGTGCTTGTTCTACCTTAAATGGTTCCATAAAAAAGACAAAAGAGTAGTGTTCACAAAAATTACTAACTCGAGATCTAGTGATTACCCCCTTGTCAATATCTCCAAGAATTTGCTTGACGGGGTGATCACGTTGTACACTTTGATGTACTCTTGGATATGGTGGATGTAAGCTTTCTTGACCACCATCTTTATCAACCTCTTTATCATGTCCTTGAGAATCATCACTTGATACTTGCTCATGATCCCCAACATCTTGATCTTGACCACTTGTATGATTAATTCCTTCATTTTCATGATGTTGATTTTGTCTTGAGGGAGAGGGTTGACTTTCAACACTTGATGTTTCTTGTGGTCTCACATCACCAATGGCCATCCTTTTAATTACATTTTTAGGAGCTTCATTATCTATATCATCAATAGCAACTTGCTCCTCTTGAGAGCCATTAGATTCATCAAATGTCACGTCACGTGAAATTTCAATGCAACCGGTGGTTTTGTTGAACACACGATAGGCATGAACATTGGACCCATAACCAAGCAAGAAACCTTCATCAACTTTTGGAGCAAACTTTGAAGTCTCGGGTTTCTTGTTTAGCATAAAACATTTGCTCCCAAAAACACGAAAGTATGAAATATTGGGCTTGTTACCGGTTAGTAGCTCATATGGGGTTTTCTTCAAGATTCGGTGGAGATACAACCGGTTGGAGGCATGGCATGCGGTGTTGATGGCTTCGGCCCAAAAATGGTCGGACGTCTTGTATTCATCAAGCATTGTTCTTGCCATCTCAATGAGTGTACGGTTCTTTCTTTCGGCCACCCCATTTTGTTGAGGGGAGTAGGGTGCTGAAAATTCATGCTTGATGCCTTCCTCATCAAGGTACTCTTCAACTTGAGTGTTCTTGAACTCGGTGCCGTTGTCACTTCTTATTTTCTTGATCTTTACTTCATATTCATTTTGTGCTCTTCTCATGAACGTCTTGAGTACATCTTTCACTTCACCTTTATCATGTAAAAAGAACACCCACGTGAAGCGAGAAAAATCATCAACAATAACAAGACCATATTTGTTACCACCAATACTTATGTAGGAGACGGGTCCGAAGAGGTCCATGTGCAACATCTCCAATGGCCTTGTGGTGGTCATCACATTCTTCGCAGGGTGTGATGCTCCAACTTGCTTTCCCGCTTGACACGCACTATAAATTCTATCTTTCTCAAAACAAACATCGGTTAGTCCTATGATGTGGCCGCCCTTTTGGAGTTTGTGAAGATTTCTCAAACCAACATGGGCAAGTCTTCTATGCCACAACCACCCCATGTTGGACTTTGCTAATAAGCATGTACCAAGTCTAGCTTCATCCGTGGAGAAATCCACAACATAAAGCTTTCCTTTGAGCACACCCTTAAAAGCAACCGAGACATCACTCCTCTTATAGACGGTCACACCACATTCGTTGAACAAGCAATCATAGCCCATTTTACAAAATTGTGAGATGGATAAAAGATTGAAGTCAACATGGTCAACGAGCATAACCTTGGAAAGAGAATACGAGGGAGTGAGAGGGACTTTACCATATCCTAGGACTTGTCCCGTTCCATTGTCACCAAATGTAATATATTCATTGTTGTTGTGGCTTAGCTCAAATGACTTCAACATCTTTTTGTCTCCGATCATATGATTAGTGCATCCACTATCAATTACCCAACTTGACCCTCCGGAGACATAGTCCTACAAAACAA
Source organism: Eleusine coracana subsp. coracana (assembly GCA_032690845.1). Lineage (NCBI taxonomy): Eukaryota > Viridiplantae > Streptophyta > Magnoliopsida > Poales > Poaceae > Eleusine > Eleusine coracana. The sequence goes on from CM064430.1 coordinate 52,279,565, forward strand.
GTTAAGCTTTGTTTTTTGGTACCCAAATTTGCTTGGGTCCTTTCACATTAGTCACAAGTACTTTGGGCACCCACACACAAGCCTTTGGTCTCTTGTTGCATGACCCAACATATTTGGCATATACATGACCATGCATGTTTCTCATAAGCATATATGAAGCATCAAAATTATGAAATAGTGCACATGTAGAGTTAGACACATTAACATGAGAATCATTAGCAAAAGAAGTATGGTCAGTGTTCATGTTGTTATCTTGCTTCTTTTGATAAGATCCTTCCTTGGTGAACTTAAGGAATTCCTTCCCATTCTTGTTTTCCCGTGTATTGTGCTTGGCACCCTCAACATAGCCAATGCCATCCATGACATGGGGCATTCTAGTGTATGCGTATGCACTTCTTGCATACTTTGCCTTTTCATTGTCAACAACATTCTTCCCATGTTGTATCTTGCTTTCAAGAGTCCTCACTTGCTTGTTCAAATCATCAATCAATTTCACATTAGTAGCACAAGCATCAACATCAATGTTATAGCACCTATCACATCCTTTGCTAGTGGAAGCATGAGAATTGTTGGTGGAAGTGGATGTGAAAGTTGAAAGAATTTTGTATTGTTCTTCAAGGGACTTGTGAGTCTTTTCCAAATCCTCATATTTCTCTTGAAGTTTATCTTTATCACTTTTAACATTTTCACAAGTATTCTCAATTTTAGTGATAGACAAGGTTAATTCTTCATTTTTATTTCTTTCAACTTCTAGAAGCTTCTCTAGTTTAAGGTTTCTTTTCTTTTCAAGAATAAGTAAGTCTTCTTGTTTTTCAAGAAGCTCCTCTTGTCTATCATTTTATTCCTTTTGTTTCTCAAGCAATTGCATGAATTCAAGCATTTTAGGAAGTGAAGCATTTTCAACATCATCATCATCACTACTACTAGCATAAGAGGAACGCTTGTGTTTAGATTTTGTTACCTTCGATCCTCTTGCCATTAGACACTTGTGAGTATTGTCATCATCATCACTCAAGCTCTCAAATAGTGAGGTGTTGGTGGGAGTAACGCCGATGGCAAGTGAAGCAATGCCACCATCATCCGAGTCAGATTCGGAGGAGGAAGATGATGAGGAGGATGAATCATCGGAGTTCCATTCTTGACCAATATGAGCTTCACCTTTCCTATGCTTCTTGTATGTCTTGTCTTTCTTGTGATGCTTGTCTTTTCTTCTTTTATCCTTGTTCTTCTTCTTTGGACATTCCGCAATAAAGTGTCCTTCATCACCACATTCATAGCAAGTCCTTTTTGACCTTCTTACTTTGACCTTGTCGAAGCTTTTCCTCTTGTACCTATCCTTCTTGAGGAATGACTTGAACCTCCTTACAAGCAAGGCCATCTCATCGTCACTATTTTCACTACTAGAATCAACTACTTTGTTCTTCTTCTTCTCTTGCTTCTTTTCACTTGTGGCATTGAGTGCCACATCATTCTTATCACCATTGGCTTCCGTAATTTGCTTGATCAACACATTTATCTTGTTGGCTTGATCATTTTGTTGTTTTTGGGATAGAAGCTTCCCAAGTACCTCATCGGTGGAGAAGGTTTTGAAATTGTCCTTCTCTCTAATGTTTGAGCAAATGTTACAATCCCATGGTCTCAATGCTTGTAATAGTCTCTTGTTGATATCCAAGTCGAACATTCTAGCTCCAAGTGCTCTTCTTTGATTCACAATTCTCATGAGTCTATCATGAACTTCTTTTGGGCCTTCTCCCGGACCCATGATCAACAAGTTGAACTCATTTTGTAATTCTTCAAGCCTTGCATCTTTCACGGAATCAATACCCTCATAGATAACCTCAAGCTTTCTCCATAATTGATTGGCATTCTTGATTTCGGCTACTTTGTCATATTCGGTGGCACTAAGTGCGGAAACAATTGCACTAGCCGCCACGGCATTGCGATGGATGTTGAGTTGATCCTTTCGAGTTGGATTATCTCTATTTTCCCACAAGAAACCATTCTCGGTTATGCTTGCAACATGCAGACTCATTGATTCCAAGTACATCATCATCTTGCATTTCCAATGGTTATAGAATTGTCCATCAAAGTACGGAAGCCTACCGGACCCTTGCCCAATACGATCCTCTTTGAGATCTTCATAATTAAACATGACATTGTTGTAAGTTCTTGGTTGAGCATCATGTCTTCCAACTGTATCATCTCCATCATGACTGCCACTAGCACCATCTTTGATTGGGAGAGCGGTAGTTGGTTCTTCTCCCGGATTTGACATCTTTAATCTTCAAGCGGTTAAGCTTTTTAGAAGATTCTCGCTCTGATACCAATTGAAAGTGCCTAAAGGGGGGGTGAATAGGCAATTGTCCCTGAAAATCACTTAATAATAAAAGTCAAATATGCAGTGTCGGACTTGTTCGACGATAGTGAGGAAAGTCCGATGGCACGAGTTAGAAAAGTAGATCGGCCGATTAAAACTTTATATTAGTGCAAGACAAGGTAGGATCTAGTAATTATAAGCTAGAGGAAGTTGTAGAAATAAGAGGAACAACTAGCAAGCAACCTACACAAGTTAATTTAAGAGAAACTAGGCAAACCCTAGCTAGCGAGATATGAGCTAGAGCAAGTAAATAACAAGTATGCAAAAGAAGACAAGGGGAGACACAAGATTTGTTCACCGAAGTTCAGCTCCACAAAGAAGCCTACGTCTCTGTTGAGGGATCCATAAAGGACCGGGTTTCTTTCAACCCTAACGTCTCCAAGTGACCACAAAGATCAAACTTGTCTTTCCACTAGCAAACTCCACGAAGGAGGGGTCAATACAAACTTCCCGAGGCGTCACCACACAAGTTGGGAGCTCTACGTGTACCTCTAACCGTCGATGGGATGAATCCCCAAGAGTAACAAACACAAACGTGGTCGACGGTGAGGATGAACCAAGAGCTTGAGAGAATGGAAGCTTGAAGTCAATGGAGCTCTTGAATCTTCTCTCAATCCCTTCACAAATCAAGATTGGAAGTAAGGGAGGAGAGATTTAGAGAGCAAAGTGAGCTTGAGAGTGGTTTTGAGTGGAATGAGTGATCAATCAGACAAGGGGCGAATTGGGGGTCTATTTATAGCTCAAGAAGAGAAGGAGCCATTTGGATGGGTATTTCTCAGATCTCCATCGGATAAGTCCAATGGTCATCGGACATGTCCGATGAAACAAGTTGGCGTCGGTTCTGGAGTCCGAGGGACTTGCCCGATGTCTCGGACAAGGGTCATCGGACATGTCCGATGGAACAAGTTGGCAACAGTTCTAGAGTCCAAGGGACTTGCCCGATGCCTCGGACAAGTTGACTATCGGACAAGTCCGATGGCTAGGGTTTCACACAGGTACTGGAGTCCGACAGTGAAGTCCGATGGGTCGGACTTGCTGGTCATCGGACATGTTCATCGGACAAGTCCGACGACCCAGAGTGGCAAAGGTTCTGGAGTCCGATAGACTTGTCCGATGGGTCGGACAAGTCCGATGATTTTGCCCTGGAAAAATGTTTTGGGTGTGGAATTTTGGATTTTGCTCTTAGTTCATTATTGCTTCACACTTTTGTGTCCCTCTTAATAGTACGGTTTTTCCTATACTCAAAAATAAAATAAAAACTCCATGAGCTTCATATTTGAGCAAATTTTTGAGTATCATCTTGAAATTTCTTGCCCACTTTGTTTTCTCCTTTTCTTTGAGTATTTGAGCTTCTATGCATTTTGTCATCAATAATTGAACCATCTTCTACACATATGCTCATTGAAACATTAGTCCATTCTTAATTGTATTGGCGCCAATCACCAAAATAGAATTAGGGCCCTAGATGCACCTTCAGCCTCGATCGGCGGCCTCAATTCCTATCTTTCACATCCAGCCAAGAACTACGTGCAAGGAGGAGAGAGCACACCACCAAGCCAAGCTTCCCCGATGGATGGTTTGTTGGTTCAATTAAATTGATGATGAGTTATTGATTCGATGTGCGCAGGTGGGGATTGCTTCACCTGGCAGGACGACGGCTCCTGCTACTAGGCTAGTCGCCGCGTCAGGCCGGATGTGCCGGCGGCAAGGTTCTAGCTCTGTTCCTGTTTCGTGTCTTTTTACATTAGAAGGTTAATAAGAGATGTGTTGGTGATTTTGATTTTGATTGTGTAAGCATCGAGGCGTCCCGTTCCCTAGACGGACGAACGATCGGTGGCGACGTTCCTAGACATGGATACATAACAGGAACAGCTAGGAATTACTAAGGGTTGATTTGTAAAGGAAAGATGATTAGATTGGCTAATGAAGGCCATCAGATGGTTAGGGAGCGTATCCTATAGAAACTAAAAAGCTGTGAAAACTATGCAAACTCTAACATGAATCGTCTGATGGCCTTCCGATGGTTAGATAAGGAGGTGGGGTAATTTTTCACTTAAACACTTATCATTAGCTCATCTAATCATCTTTCTTTGCAAATTAACCCCTAATCTTCCTGCGCCTCTATGTCTGGTCATCTACAGGGATCGCCGCTGCCCAGGATCACTCCCACGCCATGCCTCGATCGGCGGCCTTAATTCCTGTCTTTTACATCCAGCCAAGAACTGCACGCAAAGAGGAGAGAGCACAAGGAAATCTGAAGAGGAGAGATCATACCACCAAGCCAAGCTTCCCCAATGGATGGTTTGTTGGTTCAATTAAATTGATGATGAGTTATTGATTCGGTGTGCGCAGGTGGGGATTGCTTCGCCTGGCAGGACGGCGGCTCCTGCTACTAGACTGGTCGCTGCGTCATGCCGGATGCGCTGGCGGCAAGGTTCTAGCTCTGTTCCTGTTTTGTGTCTTCTTACATTAGAAGATTAATAAGAGACGTGCTGACGATGTCTCTCTCTCTTTCTCTCACTTGTAGACTGTGGCATGGTGAGGCACGGTGTTATAGCAGTGCCCCCGTCCGGCCTACCTGGACCAGCTGTGCGTTGCCATTTTTCAGAATGAAGGATTGGTACCGGTGAGTGCATCTTTGTCCCTTCACATATGTAGGAATGCCCATAATTTGTTTGATGAATTGCCCAAGTGAGTCTATACTTAAGTTCATAAGTCTCAAATCCAAAATCTTAGTGTTACCTAAAGCTTATTTGCTTCTAAAATCTCAGTTGTGCCATTCTTGCAAAAATTCAATTGTCTGATCTATATTTATTGAACTTTTCACTACACATGACAAGAATTGTTATTTGCAAGAGAACGCATGCGTTTTAATATATTAAGATTGCTTCTAAATCCATACAATAAGTCCTACGTATATTTCAGAGTGCTCTTTTCATATTCCTACAAAGTATGAGGTAAGGTAATATCCTCGAGTACTTCAGACATGGCAGGTGCTTTTTTCAGAAGTGGTTCATCTCTTAGACAATAGTGTAGCTTTTCTAGCCTTCACTATCTTTTGTGCTCAAATTTAGTGCATCAGTTTCTTTCAGTTGTCTAAAAAACATCAAACCATATTTTAGTGAGGTCACATCAATTATTAAAATATTATATATAATTATTAAATATATATTAAATATAAAACTAATTACAAAGTTGAATGTGCACCAGCGTGACAAATTTATTAAGCTTAATTAAGTCATCATTAAGAAATGTTTACTGTAGCATCACATTATCTAATCATGACCTAATTAGTATTAATAGATTTGTCTCGTCATTCAGAGAGAGGGTTATGGACTGAGTTTTGTCAGTAATCTATATTTAATACTCTTAATTAGTATCACAATATTCGATAGGATATGTCTAAAAATCAGAGGAGTGAAAACGAACACACCCTAAGAGGATAATAAAACTCTACATATGCCTTATATGCATGTGACTGGGGATAATAAAACTGTATTATGGTACCTGCCTTGTAGCGCACCTACTCACGTCGTTTTGCTGGACATGTGAGGCATGTTTGACAAAATGCACAAATGGCACTAACATAGGTATTTTTTTTATCATATATGATGCTTGAGCAAGATTGTACTGATCATAGTTTGTGATCACAAATGTTCATTAGTGGACCAAATTCATCTTCATGCTTTCGTACTATCAGTTTTCAGACTTTTGACTATACTTCAATCTTCTCTAGGATCTTTCCTCACTGATAGGATATTTTGAAATCTTAGATGGTTGACTCACTGATAAGTTATGTCTATATATTGACCATGGCTGCCAGTAATTTCTTGCGCTTCATTTTGTTCTTCGTGTTGTGCTTCCTCAGCACATCATAATTAAAATCATGCTTATGTGTGGTGACATAATTGATTAGTCGTATGTCGGGCCTTCTACTTTGTCACTTATTCATATAAGAGTAGGAGTAGCTTCATATGTTTAGGGAGAGCAAAAACAAACTTTGTAGTCCGCTATCCTTCTTGGTGGATTATACTTTTCTCCAAAAGCATAACACTGATCTTTCAGATCAATGTAACCAATCTTTTAGTATAATGTCTTGTATTTGTTTCTGACTCACTCTGTACTGTTCACTTACTAGATACATGATGACCAGAAGTTAATGAGGGTAACAATAGGGTTGAAACCAAAAAGCCGACATAAGCCCAACAACACTACTTCAGTCACATTTCAGATGTACCATGAATTAGCATTTGTCATTGTTTTCAGTACCTAAATTTGGTATTAAATATAAACTCACAGCCATTTAATTTGTTTATGTGACATTTGCTCATTTGGAGTTACTTGTTTCATTTCAGCCCATTCGTAGCTTGAAGGATAAATTACTTATTTTTATAATAAAACTATTCCGAATGATTATATTTTTGTCTTAGTTGACGTATTATGTTTTATCTTCTGAAAAATAACTTACCTAGAATATTATCTGCTCTAATTTTGTGTCACCAAAAGTACTAGGTTGAAACGTACTCGCTCCATACTTCAAAAATAAGTCGTTTCAGATCTGCTCATTTTATAAAAGAAAGTCGTTTTCTCAAAAAGCAAATAAATATTATAGTTATGATAATTGAACCAGAAATCTTATAGGTTGAACACGTTTGCTATATAACAGCAACCACTCAGCTGAGCATATATTATTGATTAGGTTAATTTCAAGATGTCTTTACTAAAAATAAAGGAAAAAATATCATCTAATTTATAAGTTATTGATATGCTAAATTATGTTTTAAACAACTTTTTTTTAAAGTATAGAGGGAGTAATGTTTTAACGATGAGTCATACAACAAGTTCCAACAAAGAAAAGAAGTGCCTTGCAGGCTGCACGGTGTTTCTAGTCATCCACTGAGAACCTGTGCATTAATCAGTGCCACTAGGTTGATAAAGGAGTACAAACAAGAGATGTATACGTTCTCTCACTGAGTCTGCTGCTTGGCCAATTTGTCTACTCTTCATACGGAAGGATTGCAAGAATAAAAAAACTTGATCTCCTAAGGGTAGATAGACTCCGGACATTTTTGCTAAAAAAATGATTTTCTTATGTAGGTTGAGAAAACTTTTAAATCTTTGTCGCATTTTTACACAGCGATAACAGGAATATTTTTTTATCCCAATCTATAAGACAGACACCCTTTATTTTACTTAAATTTATCAATTTCTCACGTACCTACGATATTTTATCTAATCTTTAGAAATACTTATATTTTAAATAAAAAAAATAAATGTTCAAATGCTTACATTATTTATTCTTATAGATGACCGACAGTTTGGCCTAAGCCTGTTTGATAGCGACAAATTAATGCAGCAATGGTCATAATGACTTGTGTCAGGGATCACAAATGCCACTGTTGCAAGCGTTTGGTTGCAGGGTTTAAATAACCGCTGTTCACCGGCCGGTTTTTCCGGTTAATTGTATAACTAGTTCGGTTTGATCACCTCGACCAATCAGTTAGTCGCTACCGAACCGAGTTGGTCGGTTAACTCAGTTATTTGAACCTTGTTTGATTGTCGGTAGTAGCTGATACTCTGCATGTACAAGTGTCGTGCAAGGCGTGACGCTAGAGGGGAGGTACGTGCTTCAGCCACCGCCATCAGAGCGTGGGCCGCGCGGAGATTTGTTTTTTTTTTTTTTTTTTACGGGCGGACATCAGGTGAGAGGTGACCTGTCATTTCATTAAAGAAGGAGAGCAAAAAGAGTATAAAATAGAAACGTCTCAGTCTCAGGTTTTGAAGCAGCTTATGCTGCTGAAACGAAAGGAAACTGAAAAAAAAAGAGGAGGAAACTGAAACCAAAGAACAAAAAAAAAAAGAATCGGGGAGGTCTCGAGAAAAGAACAACGAAGAAATATCCGTCTATTTTTTCCTTTGCCAACATCTCACATGAAATTCATCGTGCTCTAGGTCTTGAAAAATTCTTCTATTACGCTCCTTTCACATATATATATATATATATATATATATATTGATACCACTATTCATAAATATTATAATTAGTGAGCAAGAATTTATATTTTTGTTTGCTTATTTATATTCAGAATACTATTCAAATTCTGGTTACTATTTAAATTCAGAATTTCTACAGTGCAAACCCACTAGTACGGTGGAGTATGCACTCACCTAGTGCTTCGGCACTATTTGAATTACTATTTACTACTATTTAGATTCCTATGCACTACTATTCGGACAGCGACGTCTTCGATTATATTAAACGTCTTGCTAATATTATTCTTCTTTCAGGATCTTTGCTTAGGCTGGCGAGGCCAATCGGACTGCCGGACGGTATAAGCTCTCAGGTGTAAAAATCATACTCGGTACTCACCATACTTCTCGCTAATTTGTTTCAGAAGTAACGAAGTCTTTCCCCATATTAGCTAGTCACAAGCATATGCAGAAAGCTTTTATCGTCTCCCCAGGCAGTTCCACCCGAAGGGAACACTTCTCCACGGCCACACAGGGTCCTCCCTAACGCCATGATTCTAGACTAAAACGAGGACTACACCATAGAGATTTCTCCTATAGAGTCCCTAGCATAAAAACTTGATTCATATGCAAGAACTAGATCATATCAAGGGATTTTTAAAGATAACATTACTTCATTTTCACAAATATAGCTTACATATGGTTTTCCCTTTCGAGAAACCCCCGAACACTTAAACACAAGAAAGAAAATTACCTTATAGGCGTTATTTTATAGTGGAGTTACACTCTCTATTTTACAAGTGGATTCTACTACTACTTGGTGGCGGAGGCGGAAGAGCGCTCTCGAGGATTGCAGTGGATGGCTTGGTGACTCTGCGATGGGTGTTGTTCTTCCGAAGCCAAGGTCCTCCTTTTATAGTCGAGCGAGTGGTACTCCCTTCCTGTTTATTTAGCACACGTAACCTCCATCTTCCTATATGAAGGACACACGTATCCTCCATCTTCCTGTATCAAGGACACTCAGTGCGTACTCTTTTTTCTCCTTCTGGTGGCCTTGCATGATAATATTTTCCCTCAATGACTCACAATGACTTAGGCTACTTGTCTTTATGCATAGTCTGGACACGCAATGTACTATCAACAGTAATCTTTTGCCTTCTTATTCTTTTTACCTCATGATTTGGTCTATAGTTCCTTTGTCTTACACGAACGTGCCTTGCAGGATTATGTTACTATATCATTATTTTGAGCTTAACTTTTATAGGGTCACGCCACGCTTCCTATTTGAGAGTATCACTCTCAATATTTTTATGAGTATTATCATTCTCAGTTCTCAGTATTATTATGAGTATTTTTATGAGTCTTATATATATATAGGGGTATTCGTTTTCTTTAGAGCTAAAGTTTAACTCCTAAATTTAAACTAAACTTTAGCATTTCTTAGAGGATTAAAGTTTAGTCCTACTAAACTTTAGTTCTATTTTAAGTTCTCTTATTCGTTTTTCTAGAGCTAAAATTTAGATTAAAATTTAGTTTATTCTTTTAATCCATAAAAACGAACAACCCTTTCATCATGTGTGAGAATGGTGCCACACAATTTTCTTTTATTTTCCTTCGCCATTGCTTCAGTCACCTTCTCAAAGATTGCCTGAACAAAGATTACAACTACCATATCTGTATTGCTTCAGCTCACGGTGAACACAGATCACGATAGATCGTTACTTGGCACTTGGCAGTCACCTAAGAGTATCTCCACCAGACTAACCAAAAGTAATTCCAAAATCATCCTTTTTAGCTAGTTTGTAAAATAGAAATTATCCAAAAAAAGTGATGAAAACCAACAGTCTAACCAAAATCGATTCCAACTCTATTTTTAAACTAACCATATCATCGGAAAGTCTCTTTTCTTTCCTTCCGGCCTCATGATCTTGAATGAGTCATGGAGTTGTTTCTTTGTCCAGCTGCGAGTCACCGATCACCGATCACCGAGCGATGGCGCCAGGCCATGCGTGACCTCATGGTTCTATGTGGATGTGTGGGGCAAGGTTTCTGTTTGTTCTGATTGTGACGGCACCTGGTGTCGTTCATACAGCATCTCTTCTTGATTGATCGTCGCTGAAACCTTGTCCTACCTCGATCTCTGATCCAGAACGTCGTCCGTGCGGGATTAAATAGCAGGACAAGTGCACGCACGACGAAGCCCTCCGCAAAGTCCAGCATGGGAAAAAAGATGCGGGAGTGCGATTCCTTGCGCGGGAGCAAGGATGGCGAGCGATAGCGGCTCGTCAGGCTTCGCTAGCGAGAATCGCGGGTTGGAGGAGAAGCTATTTTGTCAATCTATTTAGCGAGTCTGTTGGAGGGATATTTTCAGAGAAAATCACCAAATTTACTTAGTAATACTGATTTGACTAGCCTGGTAGAGATGCTCTAATAAGGTGGCCAGCAGCGTGTTATGCGCCATGTCTACCAGTTATCCAAATTCGCATTCTCATTCTCATTGTCACCGAGTGTCTTGGTCTCATTAATTACTTGCTATTATTATCTCACAACTGCTACGACACAGCAGCACAAGCCATGCGTTTTTTTTTTACATAATTGTATAAATCATTCATAAGTTATTTAGAGTTTGAGATTTTCACCAATAAATATTTTTTTTAAAATTTTTACTCACCCAATAAGTTTAGTTACAAATACTATCCCAGTTGACACATATTTAACTGATTTTATATATTTTATTAATATAAATGAAGAAAAATTCAAATTAGTCCCCTCAAATATATTCAAAGTCTACATACTACCCTAAACAGTTTTTTGGTTCATTTCACCCCCCTAAACTATGTCACTTGGTTTAATTTAACATCTAATATAATTTGTCTTTTTCATTTCTACATGCACAAGTGTGGCATTAAGTTAAAATTTTGTGAGATGCTAGTAGACATCATAACTCATACTATAAAAATATAAATTAGTTTTTAATCATTATTTTAATGGGCTGAGATATTTAATAATTAAGTGACCCTTGGGATACAATATTATATTGAAAATGATGACAAAAAAATCATGATATATTTTTCTAGCGTACATTGTGATGTTCACTACATCCATACAAAATTTTAAATTAAAATTCAATTTGTATATAGTAAAATAAAAAAGACAAATTATATTAAGGGATGAATTGAACCAAGTGTCATAGTTTAGGAGTGTAAAATAAACCAAAAGATAGTTTAGGAGGTTATGTGGACTTTTGTAACACTTGAGGGGAGTAATATGGACTTTTTCTATATAAATTTAAAAACAAACTAAGCTAAATAAGTTTAATGTTATTAAAGATTTTTAGTGTGTAATTTCTTTTATTTTCATAAAAAGTTAATTCAAATTTTAAACTTTGTGAAACACTGTTCGTACTTGAATTGACATGTTTGCTATATATTCTCTAGAAAAAATATAAAAATTATATTTTTAAAATTTTGTATGTTTGATGAGAACATCATTGACTACTTCAAATAAACAAATATATATTGAATAAATTAAATATATTTGGTGGTTTTTAAAACAAAACTCATTAAGTGTGTGGAGATTTGCAACAAAGTGACTTATGAGTGAAAGGCTCAAACTCCAAGTAATTATGAGGTGGTTTTTACATTTAACTTTTTTTATAACAATCCATGTATTTCACATGTGCTCCAACCCTGACAGAAAAATCACAAACGAGACTTGGCTTTCATGCGGCCACGTCCCTAGTCTCTACCAGTTTACTTATAACGTAACAACCTCCGTATTAACCGCTCAGGTTGCTTCCGCCACAAGTCGGTGTGCATGTATCTCCCTTCTTCGGCTCTAAATTAAGGGAGTTGTTAATTTTCAGGCGTCTAAAAGTTTAACTTTCAATCATCGTTTTTAAGACATAGATTCTATATTTAATGATTTTTAATTATTATATAAAAAATTCTATAAAAAATAAAATAAAACACAAAAGAACAAAATATAGATTGTAAGCTTTCAGACGCCTAAAATCTAGAAAATCTGCTAAATTAAACATGGCGCCGCCCGGTGCCTGACTGCCTGGATCTCGAGAAGTGGGGCAACTTGGCTCAAGCTTGTTGACCCGTCATCATTTTAAGTTTGTCCTACTAGCCAGCCAAAATGTGCAGCTGATGTGTTTAAACCACGAATCTTCCTAACACAGGTCCACACTCACCTAACAACCATAACCAATAATTAACTTCAAGAAAAGTCGGCCTTGAAAGGAAACAACACTATAAATAGCAATCATGATCAGGTTTGGGACTGATGAATGAACATCCAAACCACGTGTTGCATGGTCAGAGAAGATTAGTATTGACATATTTTCATTGCTTGCTTCCTCATATCAGGGCTGCGCGGCGGCAAGCTGATCGTTTCGGACGAGAGACATTCATGTCTGCTGCAAGGACGGCTATCATAGATTCACACGGCGGAGGGGCGGATCTCCTTCAAGGGCATTCAGTTGAATGCCCAAAAATGATCTGAGAAAGAATAAAGTATATGTGTTTATATTTGACACAGAAAATCAGTTTAGGATCAAAATCTTCTCTTGTAGTGCTAAAACACAGAAAATAAAACCTAAAGTTCCATATTTCATCTTCTTTTGCTGTTTTTTTACTAAGTTATAAAAATTTTGTAGTATATACTACATAATCTTGTTAATGATTTTTTTAATGGCCGGCTAACTACATCCTGGGTCCTCCACTGCCGCCATCGTGATAGCTTTGTTATCTCCTGCACCATGGTTTTTTAAGTAGCTATTCTTCAAATATATAATAAATTAAGAATCATATATGAATTTCATAAGAAATAGTCCAAATTGAAAGATAAAACACTTAATTCGGAAAACAAACCCTGCAATCGAATGGGACCCTTAGTTTTAGACTTCCATATGATTATCATTTACCAACATAATATATCATCAATAACTAGTATAAGAAATATGTGCAAAAAAGTTATAACATTAAAACTTCTATCTTTCAAAGACATCATCACATTCTTTTACTTGCTGGAGTATTAGACAAGCAATTTTTTTAATGGACAAACTATTCTACAAAAACTTTTTTTTTTCAGAACATGACATCATCCTGTTGAACAGTTGAAGTATAAGTTAACTTTTATATTTCCTTATTAGATTAGATTTTTTTATGCAACCAGCCATGCACATGAGTTCAATATGGAATAAGATGCAGAGGTCTCAAGTTCAAATCATAGTGAGCATATTTTACGGAATAAATCATGATCTATTCATATTCTACATATGAAGCATAAACATAAATGTTGGTTTTATAAAAAAGAAAATTCTGACCTACGGGGCGAGGACGTGAGAGGAGGTTAGACAACCTCTAAGCTTTTTTTTTTCTCAGATTACTCTCAATAGAAGTTTCATTTTCAATAAATAAGGTGTTACATAAGTAATTTTGGTGATATGCAAAAAAAATTATGAGGAAAGAGAGGGAAGGAGTTTCTTTTAGATGAAACTAGTATACAAAGTTTTCTAGATTTAAAACACTATGATACTAGTATTGGAGGAGATGAGTTCCATTTCATCCTATAGATAACCAATGAAAAAACATTGAATTAACTGCAATAAAACCTTGCATTGGAGAGATTCTTTCATTTATAGTGATGATATGTTACTCTTGAAAACAACAAAACAAAACACTTCATTGGGACTGGCCTAAGAGCATGGCTAATGATTTAACCAGCAGCCGGCTAATAAGTAAGATCATGTCATTAAAAATATTTAGAGGGAAGATCTCATATAGTGGATTGGCTGATCAGCTGGCTATATACTATGCCTCATTTAAGATTTAAATATTAAATATTTCCAAATGCATGTTATTCGTTATAATAAAGAAGCTCACACACACCTTGTTGGATCTTGTGCTTCCACTGGCGAGGGACGAATCGCCCGCTCCACTCTCTCTCTCTCTTCTTCTTCTTCTTCTTCTTCTCACTCCACCTTAGCTTTTGATGATATGGACTTGTATTTCGCCTGCTAACAACGACCCAGTATACCTGCTCTAAGAGAAGATTTTCGTACGTAGATAGAAAAAACCTCTTGCCCTACACTTATACACAATGGCACCATGAGCTGTTGAGTCGATCAACAAATTGGACTATATATAGTGATAGACGGAGTATAATAGTACATAGTATCTTTCTTTTCTTTTACATTGCAATTATCACCCACTAGGCCACTAGGCTCTGAGGTCTCTCTAACCGCATTATATGGTTGGGAATATCATGCGTATAGTGTACCTTGAATATTATATTAACAATAATATTAAAAATGAAAACGTACTAGCGCTTGAAGTAGTACAAGTATTTGTGATTATAAGGGCAGCTAGGATTATATAACAGAAAAAAAAAACTTTGCACGCGCATTAAATAATTTCGAGGTGACCTGGGTCCATTTGAACGGTTTCGTCTATAAATATAGCTCTCCGTCTCTCGGCAATCTGCATCCCTAGTCAAGTAGTACTAGTATTCTAAACCGAGCAAAGCTTCGCATCTTTCCAGGTTGACACATATCTTTGTGTTCATTTTCTCTTACCTGCTGCTTAATTCCTTCGGCACGAGAAAGCACTGAAGGCTAAGAGGTAACAGCAGTAAGAATCTCTCTCTCTCTCTCTCTCTCTCTCTCTCTCTCTCTCTCTCTCTCTCTCTCGTGCTTGCATGCTTGTGCCGTTGCGTGGTATATGCACATCATCTTTCACCTCACATGCATGATACTGTAGAGATACGCTGAGGTCCCTATAATCCTGGGTGGTACCACAAAGACAAACAGAGCTTTCATATACATGTGAGGGACACATCAAATAAACCACCATCTAGCTAGCTTTGTAATCTACAAAGTTTGAGGACATAATCAACATGAAAATTTCCAAGAAAAAGGTGGGATCTCAGAAAACATTGTTTCGGTATAAAATTTAAAGGGTAAAAAACTCAAAATATTAAATCAAAGGAGACCGAAACGCAAAAACAAAAAGAGAAGTTAATAACCCCGAAATAAATACTCGTACATATAGCTACTCTAACACGTACTACTTGCTATGCACAGTTTCAATTGAACATGGATTTACCGAGGATTTTCTGGCTGGCCTTTGCTATCTTGTTCGTCGCAAAAATAGCGACCAAGATTGCGAGCAGGCGCCAGTCCTCCCGTCCGACGACGAAACGGCCACGACCTCCACCGGTGGCTCCGGGATTCCCTCTTCTCGGCATCGTTCCAGCGCTGCTCGCAAAGGGCCCGCTGGAACTGATACGAGACAACTATCTGAGGCTGGGAAGCGTCTTCACCTTGCGCTTGTTTCACCTCAAGGTGACATTCCTGGTGGGGCCCGAGGTGTCGAGCCATTTCTACCAGGGGCTGGACTCTGAGATCAGCCAGGACGAGGTCTCTCAGTTCACCATCCCCACGTTCGGCCCCGGCGTGGCCTTCGACGTCGATTACGCCACTCGGCGCGAGCAGTTCCGGTTCTTTGGCGACGCCATGAAGCCGGTGAAGCTGCGGACGTACGTTGCCCACATGGTCAATGAAGTTGAGGTAATAGGCAATGATGATCAACTATTAAATACAGTACTCTCTTATGAGATTCTCTTGTTCATTGCAATCCCCCAAAATTGACTCATATCATAGCCAGCCATGCTTCCAACGTGCCTGACCACGTGCATATTACTGTACTACACAGAGTCATTTCGCGAGGTGGGGCCAGTCCGGCACGGTTGACCTGAAGCAGGAGATGGAGCACGTGGTGACGCTGATCGCGAGCCGGTGCCTGTTCGGCCCGGCTGTCAGGGACAAGATGTTCGGCGAGGTCGGGACGCTGCTCCGCGAGCTCAACGACGGCATGCGCCTCCTCACCATCCTCTTCCCTCGCCTGCCCATCCCCACGCACTGCCGCCGCGACGCCGCGCGCGCCAGGCTTGGCAAAATCTTCTCCGAGATCGTCAGGTCACGCAAGACGATGATGATGATGCTGGGCAGCTCATGCTCATCATCATCATCTTCCACCTCCGAGAAGAAAAAGGTCGACGACATGCTTCAGTGCCTGATCGAGTCCCGGTACAAGGACGGGCGCGGGACCACGGAGACGGAGGTGACCAGCATGCTCGTGTCGGCGCTCTTCGCGGGGCAGCACACCAGCTCCAGCACCGCCACGTGGCTCGGCGCCCGCCTCCTCACGCACGCCAAGCACCTCCGCGCCGCCCTGCGCGAGCAGGAGCACCTCGTCGCGCGGCACGGGGACGGGGTCGACTACGACGCGCTCCACCAGGAGATGGACGTGCTGCACCGCTGCGTCAAGGAGACGCTCCGGCTCCACCCGCCGGCGCTGATGCTGCTGCGCCACGCGCGGCGGGGATTTACCGTCCGCGCGAGGGACGGGCGAGAGTACCGGGTACCCGAGGGCCACGCGGTGGCGAGCCCGCTGGTGCTGCACAACAGGCTGCCCGAGGTGTACGAGGAGCCCGACAAGACCCGGACCGGTTCGGCCCGCGCAGGGCCGAGGACAGGGCCGCCGGCGCGTTCGCGTACACGGCGTTCGGCGGTGGGCGGCACGCGTGCGTCGGGGAGGCGTTCGCGTACATGCAGATCAAGGTGATTTGGAGCCACTTGCTGAGGAACTTTGACATGGAGCTGGTGTCGCCTTTCCCGACGACGGACTGGAACGTGGTCATGCCAGGGTCTAAGGGGAAGGTCATGGTCAGGTACAAGAGAAGGACGACACTGGACACAAACTAATTGATGAACAACCTTGGAGAGCAGGAAATTCACTACTACAAGCAGTTCAATTAATTCCCGTTGCATCATTATGAAGGAATTACATGCCGTTCCAACCTACTACATCTTCAAATATGCCTCCGTAGTCAGGAATCACAGATAAATTTTAACTAGTATTACGTTATTAGGTATTGTATAATCATGTGTCAACAAATTCTTCCACATAATAAAGTTTAACTACGTACGGCTTGGTTCTCAACAATCTCTTGTTGTTCTTCCAAAATGCATCCTCCTGGTATCTGGACATGTTTGGGGTTTTCTCTTACATGGTCCAAATGGCTTGTCTTCAGAAAATGCATAATTCAGAACAATCCAAACTCTCATCTTATACATCAGTGTGTTATGTCTACTAAATAGCAAAAACATTTCGGAAAAATTTTGACAACAAAAGTTCACATATGCCTCTTCTCTAAAAACCTATCATAAATGAATCATAATACTTATTGAACAAATAAAATGGTATCAGAACAAATGCAAAAGGAGTATTCCTAGCCTACTGATTTTCTATGAACAAAAAAAAACTCTATCTGCAGGGGAGAATTCCCCCAACAGTTTCGCATTAAGAGAAAGAGATTTTTTTTTCTCACCACCCTCACAGATAGAGAAAATCCCCCTTTGAGGGATTTTTTTTGGATGAGAACCAGGGATCGAACCCTGACACACACGTGACCATGACTTACAACCGGCGACCATGACCACTCGAGCCAAAACTCGGCCTCTGACTTTCTATGAACAGGTAAAATAGCTGCTCAACCAAGTCTAATATGATACTTTTTCATTTCATATGTAAGGTGGTTTCCATTGATAAAACTTATTTATCATATAATACAAAAATTTGTAAAGTAATTGTTGATGAAAGATCATCAATAATATATTTAAATGTGTGTGTGGAGCATATTTGTGTTTATGAATGAACTACATGGAAATTGGTCACCACTTACTTATCTTGCTCGCGGGTGACAGATAAGTGTAGATGTAGCCTGATCAATCAATCAACGATATTCTTTTTATAACTCAAATTGAGTGTTGCATTTATGAATACTTAGTTATTTGAGTGGTAGGCGATATATCTGTGTCTATTGTTGGACATGAAGCAAGTATACCTGACCAAGTGGGCCGGGCTAAATGGGCCGGCATGAGGCCCGTCTATTTTGGCCCGGTCTAAGCACGGCCTAGCATGATGCTTGATGGGTCGTGTCGGCCCATGGCCCATCACGGCCGTGCCTGAGCCTAGCCACAAGCCCGTCGAACCGGCCCAGCACGACCCGTTTAGCGTGGCATGTCTAGCCCGTGCAATAGCCTGTTTAGCCCGTAAGGTACGGCCCGACCTAGTACGGCCCGTCATGGCTCGTCAAATAAAATAATTAATATTTCAATATTTATATTAAAAATCATATTTTTTAGTTCAAATTTATTGATAAAAAAAATTATTATATATAAATATTTAAATTTTAGAGAAAAAATCACGCATATAAAAATTAATCGGACTTCAGGCCAGCCCGGCCCGAATAGCCCGTCAAGCAAGCAATGATGACTGTGAAGCGGGAAGGGGCAGAAAAGGCAGCGAAGGACAATATGAGGAAGAAGTCTGATTTAACTCCTTTTAACACTTGCGGTTGTTTGGTTTTCGTCCTCCAATTACAAACCGGGTCGAACGACTTTCTTAACTTTTGATTCCGTTCGTTTTTCCTTCCTTGGCTGTTTCGGATGGTGGTTTTGCTGATATGGCGTATATTGAGAGTATTCGTACGATGATGTGGTAAAGATTATGTGAAAATCAAAAATTAAGAAACGAATTATGACAGCCGTAATATTTCCAAAGGAAAAGAAAAAACAAAAAATATAAAAAACTTTTTTAGATAAGTTTTTTTATTATTTTCCCAAAGGAAAAGAAAAAATAAAAAATAAAAAATGAATTGAGAAACGAATCAAAAATTGATAGCCTTGATTTTTATAAAGGAAAAGAAAAAATAAAAAAATGAAAAAAATTATATAAGTTTTTTAGATTTTTCCAAACGAATAGTAAAAACAAAAAAAACTTTTTTAGATAAGTTCTTTTACTTTTGTAAAAGAAAATAAAAAATCGAGAAACAAATTGTGACAACCCTGATTTTTAAAAAAAATTCAAAAACTTATCTATAATAGTTATTTCATTTTTCATTTTTTCTTTTTCTTTGGAAAAATCAGGGGCTAAATATTTTTTGTTTTTTTATTTTTTTCTTTTCCTTTGGAAAAATCAGGGATTAAGTTTTTTTAATTTTTATTTTCCTTTGGAAAAATCAGGGACTAAGTTTTTTCAATTTTTTATTTTCACATAGTTTTCGCTACGTCATCATACGAATACTCTCAATATACACCACGTCACCTAAACCACTGTCCAAAACAGCAAGGGGAGGAAAAATAAATGGAATCAAAAGTTAAGATAGTTGTCCTACCCAGTTTTGTAATTGGAGGATGAAAACTAAACAGACGCAAGAATTAAGGGAGGTAAATCGGACTTATTACGACAATATGACGAGGAAGAGAACTCGGAGGCTCAACCCGAACTTCTACGACCCAGAATGGGTGGATTAGAAAAAATCTAACCCACGTTGCGATGACATGTTGAGCCCATGGCATAAACCGGTAGTTAGCCCGCGTTGCAGTGCTCATGTGAAGATTTGTTTTACGTTTTGTTCCAAAGTCGCTCTCCATTTAAAGATTTGAGTGTTTCTCAAAAAAAAAAATTAAAGATTTGAGTACAAAAATAAATTAAGGCAACAAACGAATCATATTATTTCTTTTTAAGCTTACAAAAAAACTAAGGCTTAAAAAATTGTGAATTTGCATAAACCTTCCTAATAATCTGTCACAAATGAATCGTAGTATTTCTTAAACAAATAAAAAGAGATCAGTACAAGTGAAACTAAGTAATCAAACCTCTCGATTTTGAATACCTTTTGCATTCTGTATTCCTAGTAAGCTGATTTGCTATGGACAACTGGTAAAATAGCTAGTCAAGTCAACATGCTTCAGCTTGTTTGTAGCTCGAGAACAAGCCTTGTTGAAAAGAATATATATATCTACAATGCTGCCAGTAATTGTCCCGCTCCAGTTTTCCCCATACACCACCGGAAATTTGAGCACCCACTAATGGATGAATTTCTTCTGTATATGTGTTCTAAACCAAAATGAAGTTCTTTCCAGGAACTTCAGGTCGTACAACTATAAAACATCAAGGCAATGGAGACAGCGACTGTTAAGGATTCTCCCAACAAGACTGTTGGTTTCAGGCACCAGCACAGATGTAATGCCGTTCCAAAGATGGAAAGTGGTAGCGTTATCCATAATCCTGGAAAATACAGCATCCTGGTGTGCTCTCTCAACCATGTTATCTGGCTCTGAGAAGTACCTGCGGTGAGGTACAACATCACGATGAGTATGCACATCTCCAACCAGTGAGGACATTTGCATTAAAGCCGTACATATAGAAGTAAGAAATGTCAGCCTAGGGAGAAATTGCAAAATCATTCGATAGGTTTAATTGTCAAATGAGAATGATAGGTTTAATTGTCAAATAAGCAATTAAATGCAAAATCATGTAAAAACCATGAGCATACATTTCTTTGGCCTGACAACTTAAATGACCAGATTTTGAAGTGCATTTCATTTAAGGGACCAAACATAACAAAACTTTTGCAATAGAACATGTGAATTTCTACTTAAAACTTATGTTCCTGCTCGAGATGTGAAGTAAACATCATACCTCTCGATGTCAGTAGCACTTATGGGAAAAAACGTAACAGAGGGTTCCAAATTTGCATCAAGATGCTCCATACTTTCATCTGCTTTGCTGGAAAGATTGCTTATTACTCTTGTGATAAGTTCAGCACCATTCCACTGCAATAGAGTATCATCGTATGATGAATAAAACTCCTTAAGGCACTCCTCCAACAAAGGGCTGCAACCAGTAGAATTGCAGTGAGAAACCCTAACCGTGTGTTAACAGTGACAATAATCAACTATGTAACAGGTCAACTTGACACCTACTGACAAATGATTCTTACTCCAAATTAGAGCCCATACATGAGATGGCATGCAGCGCAATAAGGTGGCCTAGCCACAATAAACTAGGGTCAGCCCCATCTATATAAGGAGGGGATATGTCATGTATCTAGAACCAAGCAATAAGAAGAATATTGATCTATTCTCAGTCCCCTTCTTCTACCCTGCCCTTGTGGTGTGGCTACCACATTCTGGCGAGACTGTGCTGCGCCGCTGCCCCTGCTTGGGTTCAGGGCCATCTAGTTCCATTAATAACATTTAGTATAATGAAAAGGAAAAGAACTGTAACTAACAGCAACCTTATTGCCCTTTTTGTGTTACCTACGAACGATGGAAGACATTTTAGGTTAAATGAGATTATTTTATCCAGAATTAAATTCATGAAAGACTATTACCTCTGTTTATCAAATGCTAACACAGCACCACTGAAACTGTAATTTCCAGATACTTGTTTTACTGCACCGATAGAGTTCCGGAGTGATGTTAAAGGTTTAAGTACAATGACATCAGAGTCAATGTATACTCCACCATATCTGCATATGAAGCATGGAAAATAAATTAATCATATTATTCACAAAGAAAATGGTTAATCGGCAATTATAGTTTTGACCTTGCAATACTGTCCATAGTTGAGAACTGAAAGGACGGAAGTTCTCTATTTGTGATATGTCAACAAGACCCAACAGGTTGTCGAAAACTGAAAATCAGTTTTTCGGCTAAAGTTTACATCAGACATATTACTAGTATTAACTGTTAAGTAGAGGGAAAATCCCATCCATGTACAGGGTGTTTGGTTTGAAGAGGTACCTAATTCTAAGATTGGTTTTTCAATCGTGCAATCATCTCTGAAGTCTGAACATTGTGCTAACGAGAGAAGTGGTAACAGACAGAAACTAACATATTTCACTGCACAAACCAAACATGTTGGGATCAGATAATCTGTTCACCATAAGGTTCCTCAAACCAAACACTCCCTTTTTTCGTTGATCATCTGTACATCAGAATACAATACTTAAGCTACTACCTATTTCATCCTGATTTAATGTTATATCACTGAGTAATAGTCCCTCCATTCTTATATATATGATTTTTTGGGGGGATAAATATATGATTTTTAGCACAACAGAACTAGAGCAGCTGTACTAAACGTCATAGATTTAACAACAGAGGGACTAGTTTGAGATGCTTGATTCTTTTAGGAAATTTATGAAAAATGAAAACGAATGTCAGCTATGAACTTCTCTTTTTTCTGTTGTTTAGTTTTTACTCATACAAAATTGCACCATCTGACATGATTAACTATTAGTCTAACTTATGAATGTTAGATTTTTACTCTCTCTGGTTTTAGTTGATGGCATTAGGACAACAATTCTAATTTTGAGCTATAGTCATTAATTAAAACCGGAGGGAGTCAAATCCAAGGTAATTCTTTTGCCACAAGATCACTACTATCCAAGGATTATTCACTCAAATAAAATGATGTTGTGTTATCTCTCCTGATTCCTAATATAGCATAAAACAACAGTAGTACATGTCAAGCAACAACTTCTGCACATATCTTACTTGTAAAGAGCAGCGAGTCGTACTAGCTCACTGTAATGCAGTGGGTAGTATTTAGTCTTCTGCCATTCATACCACACTGATGCAAATATATGGGTTGGTGTGCTTTCCAATAGCTCATCGAGATTTGGCACTGTAACAGCAACTTTATATCTGCAAGAGAGACACTTTATGAATTGATATACATGCAACATGCAAGTGCTCACTGTATTAGTGTCTGCCAATTTGTCATACAAAGTACACAAGTTATAATGCTCATCAGGTAAACTTTTAAAAGTTAAAATGCCATGATAAAATAGTAGAATTAACTTAATTATATGTTTACATGGGGTTTAATTAACAATTTAGTTCCTGCAAACAGTAGATATAGTAACAAGATATATCCTTACCGTTCCTAAAAACAGCAAGCTGATTACTATTTTGCAATAAAAAGCAAAAGTAAACAGTGTTCTCCTAGATGCTAGCCAAGAAATGGGGAGGCAGCTAGTGCTTAAACAAAGATAAGATGGCGATGGCGACGGCCTAGGCAGACCAGGTGGGCGATCAGGCGCTTGGTGGGAGATGGAAGGGTGTAGGATGCAAGTGCATACCCAATGTGTAGTTGTGGGTCAAGGCTCTAGTTCATTTGTTGTACTAGGTTCATGAGGTGGGGAAGAATTTTAGTTCATCTTAGAGAGTTTTGGGCCGACCCACGAAACTAAAAACTTTGCACCCCTAGAAGGGTGGTACCTAAAGCCTCGAAGCCAGCTTTGTTAGCCAGATAAATTTCCTTTTTCAAATAAGTATAAAAGGAAAAATAACAGGAAAGATCCTTCCAGCTACAAAAGTTACTACTTGAGTCACACTGGATTCATGCATGGCAATCAATATCAATATTCTCAGAATTCAAATAAGCAAAGTATTTGTTGCTCGGTGAACATGCACTGCAACCATTAGACGCCATTTTCAAGGGTACAACTCAAAAAAGGGACAGGCAGCTGAAATGTATAAAAACTGTATGCCAAGCAGCAAAGGTTCACCAAGTATCAAAGTGCATCATCCGTGACATTTGAGAAATGATAAACTGTACCATGAGAAAAATGTGAGTCACCAAATCAGGGCTTGCTATGATGCAGTTTCACATGCCAATGAGAATTGACAAAACTGTTAACTACTGATAAAAGAATCACATCAGCATATAAATTTCAATGGCATAAAATGTATAAAGTGAATATATGATCTTTAAACACTGTGTCAAGATGTTTCATGTTTTCAAGTTGAATTTATGAATTTCATTGATTCATTATTTAGAGACAGCTATTTCAATTAACAGATCTTTATGTTAACGGTGTTCTAGAGATTGAAGCTAGTGAACAGAACATACCCTTCCTTCACAAAGTCCCGGAAGAACTCCAGTTCCAGTGTCTCTGATAACTTGACCACACAGGCGTCTGGATGCTGCTGCAGCAGGCTCTCCAGCCCCCGTTGATGGCGGACACCATACGACCACTGCGGGCTGTTCCAGACCATGAACACTTTCAGGGAGCACTTCCCATGCTCGAAGAATCTCTCCAAGAACTCCGAGAAACCCAAATGTGGATCAATTCCGGGGAAATGTCCCCACCTTCTTCCCTTCCCTTGCTCCTTCTTGTCAGTTACTCCCATGCCCTGCTGATTCTCAAGTGATAGGAGCCTACGCCGCTCAAAATTCTTGTTCGCAGGCTTCTCAATCTCCGCAAGGATCATCCGCTGCACCATTCGGTCGCCGCGGGTGAGAGAGGTGAAGCCGGAGCTGTCCGGGTCCTGGAGCAGCGGGTGGTTGCGCGGATTGAGGGTTTCCAGATTGGAGCGGAGCATCCGATCGCGCCGGAGGTAGTCTGCCTTCCCCTCCAGCCACCGCGCCCACCCGGCGCGGAGCCGCGTCTCGGCGCCGCCGGAGGCGGGCTTCAGCAGCAGCGCGTCCTCGACGCCGCCAATGGACGAGATCTCCACGCGCAGGTCCAGATCCACCAGCTCGTCGTCCGATCCGAAGACCGCGGCGGCGATCCGGCGCGGGGCGTCGAGGTGCGGTGTCCCCACGGGCAGGGCGTCGACGGCAATGGGGAGGCGGAAGGGCAGGCGGGCGGCGCCGACGGCGTGGTCCCAGACGAGGGACATGGCAGCCGCGGCCGCGGAGGCGGGAACGTCTTCTGCCGCGTCGGCCCCCGCGGCATCCTCGTCCAACACGTCGAGCTCGTCGATGCGGTCGTCGTCAGGGTTGGCGACGGACCCTCCGCCGCCCTCGGTGGTGGCGGTGGTAGTGGTGGTGACGGTGAGCAGCGGGTCGAGCGCGGCGACCACGTCCGCGTCCTCCTCGTCGGCGAGGAGCGCGGAGGTGTTGGCCTCGGCCGCGGGCGTGGAGGAGCGGGTGCGGGAGGTGGGGAAGGAGGAGGATGAGGACGAGGAGGAGGAGAGGCGGGAGTGGAGGACGGCGAGGGAGAGCAGGAGGAGGAGCGCGGCGACCACGGCGCAGAGCTGCGGGCCCAGGCCCGAGCGCCGCCGCGCGGTGTGGGAGTGCGTGCGCGGCAACATCGCAATTCGAGGGCGGGGTGCGGTGCGAGTTGCGACGCCGCCGCTTTCCCGGCCGCCTCCCCTCCCCCACGCACCAGCAGCAGCCGCGCGTCGGCAGACGTGGGTTTCTTCGTGTTTAAACAAACGCCAACGCCTGGTAGCAGTTCGCGCGGCGTGTCACCAACCAGCCTTACCAACCATGGTCAGTCTGCTGGACTGAAATTTAGGCACACTTGTAGAAGTTCAGAAGACTTCGACACTTGACAGAGAATGATTAGGTTACAAGTTCAGAGCAATCGTAGAGAGAAGGAAAACACAGGTTACAAGTTCAGATGTCATTTGTCTTCCCGTGGGCAGGAAACGAACACACCTTTAGACACACTTGTAGAAGTTCAGAAGACTTTGACACTTGACAGAGAATGATTAGGTTGCAAATTCAGAGCAATCGCAGAGAAAGAAGAAAAACACAGGTTACAAGTTCAGATGTCATTTGTCTTCCCGTCCCTTTTGCACCCGATCAATCTCCATCACCTTCGATCTTTGGCCACCCATTCTCAGCTTGCGACTTGACAAACGAAGCTAGAAGCTTGATATCGTCATCAGATAGTCGAGGACCGAAGGTACACTGTCCTCTTGGCGTGCATTTCTCTCCGAAGCCCTAACCAAATGAGATAAAGTGATATCTCACTTCACCTTTCACATTGTATTTGGTAGATTTAACAGAATCAAGGTGGCTGCAGAAAATTAAGCATGCATGATGACCTAATAATTAACTTACCGGCATTCTTCCCTTCCCGTAGTATGTGATGTTATACAATTCCTCCTCCGTGGCAACTCCATTTCTGCAACAAATTTGCCTCCCTGCCTCAGTCCAACAACGAGCAGTACAACAATAGGAACAGGCTTCAGTTTGCCATATGACAGCTAACATGTCCGTACCTCTCGAGATCCTTCAGGAAAAGAGTAGCTCCCTGGGCGTGATCAAGCAGCAAGTTGAGAACAAACCATGATCAAAACTTGTAATTTGAGTCGCATAAGGATCTCAGCATTCAGCAAACTCACTGGCTGTAGAATGTTTCCTCCCATGTCATGGCAGCCGATGCATGCTTTCCGGAATAGTGATGCGCCTTCTGGTTGGGCAAATGCTGCATAAAGGGGGCGAAAAAGGAAAAACCATTGGCCCAGTTTGTGATCATTTTATATGTATGCATTGAAGAGTATATATTACTTATGTTCATCCAAAATTCCATTCTAATTTTTATCGGTCTTCACCAATTTCTGTTAATCCCAACCATAAGTAACATTCAACAAGACACAACTAGTCCATTACAACCTTCAATTTCTATATGCCTATGTGTGGTACAACAACTCTGAGTCTCTGAGTGCTTGCAGTCAGTGTCGAACAACCAACATGAACATTGAACAATGATCTCCAAATGACGCAAGGAAATGCTAGGCTAATTCAAGATATCATTTCTAACATCAACATTGTTCTCATACATAGCATTACAACTTGTGAACTAACGACTCACAGAAAAGTTTCAGCCATTTCAGCACAAGAAGGGATTATTGGAGAAACCTGGCGGGATAGAAGAAGGGAGGGCCGACGGTGCAGCTGCAAGGAGCAGCGCCGCAGCCAAGAATGGCGCGGCTGCGCGACCCGTCACGGCGGTTGCAGCGACGGCCAGGTGAGCGGCACGGCCTGAGCGCTTCTGCTTCAGGCTGCCGCCGCAGCACGCCGCCTTGCCCCAAGCGACAGAGAAACAAGAGGAAGCATCGTGGGACGGCACCGGTGGCCGCGCGGCCAAAGGAAGCCGCTGCATCGCCGTCGCCGGCGTCCTCTCCGGTGGCAGGCAGGCAGGCAGGACTGACCTATGTGAGCTGGAGCTCGAGCTGCCGAGGCGTGTCGCTCGCTAAGGTTGGCTCAGGTGGATGCCACGTAGCAGTAACACGGAGACCTCCCTCGAGCTGGATCGAATGGATTGGGTTGGCCCGTATGACGAATTCATGTCCATGCTGAATACGATAAGGCCCCGGCCCGGGAGATTAGGCTCAGAGAAGTAGGTCAAAGTATATTCAGCACGAATAGTCCAGATATTCAAGCGTGAAAAAGTGTATTGAATCATAGTCCAGATACAAGGTTCGTACGAAACCACCTTTAATCCTCTAAAAACTCGTGTTTAATGCATATATTCAAGCCTCAGCGAGATAATTGTAGTCACCACCAAACTGCTACAGCACATGAAAAAGTGCAAACTCACATGTGAACTCAAAAACACTCCCCACCTCACCACCGAAGGCCTCAAACATCATGATAGACTTCTAACCGGTCTTCTGAAAAGAAAAGAAAAGAAAAGAAAACAGACAAGCACATGGGCAATTGATAGGTTGGCAGAGAACCTGAATCAAATTGCCTTAAATAAGTTGTCCTACATCAATTACAGACCAATGATATCAACACTAGGCAATATATGTGAAAGTCTTAATTTAGAATAGAATCTATAGTTTCTGCTGAACAAATAAGATTCAGTTTACAGAGTGATCGGCATCACCAGATGTCCCTTCATAGCTATAAAAAGCAATGAATCTTACCAAGGTGCTTGTTGTTTCTATTTTTCTGAGTGCAGACTCCCACATCTCCATTTCCTAATCCTGGGTGTGTAGGGGTTACCAAGCCTTAATATGACACTAAATAAAGTTTCCACTGAACTCCATAAGCAACCAACAAGCTACCATGACAGGTAGATACACTGAAAAGGCAATAAATTTTACAGATGTTTGTTGCTTTTATTTTCCGAGTGCAACTGTCAAATCTCCATTTGCTGATCTTGGGTTTTTGAGTGATACTGACCTTAATATGACACTAAAATGAAGTTTCCACTGAACTCGATAAGCCACCACAACAGGTAGATAACAGGATACAACTTATGCTTATATAGGACTAATCAACTTACCACAGAAGGTAATAATAATGGACTTGGTAATGGAAGTTTATTGGTACATGAACAGCTAATGCAAGTGTATTGTACCCTTTTTCCTGTCTCAGAGTTGTTCTTCCAGCTCTTTCAGAGTGACAAATACAACATCCCCTTGTCACTCTATGGATACAGCATCAGCCTAAACCCGTGCTACATTAGCAGCAATTTTTCAACGAAATAGAAGTTTTAGATTAAGGATTTAGAAAACCATAACCAACACGATCTCAAATGCAAGTATCTGTAAGCATCGATGGTATACTACGGCTAAGGCATTGAACAGACTTTGCTTGGTGTTGCTAGTGAGACTACGTTTGTAGGAAAACATTCGTTATTCTTCAGAATTCAATTTTTTCTCTCATCTTCAATTATTGATATGTACTCTACGCCTTAAACAATCAACCCTCATCTCTAATTCAGTAGAGTAGTACAGAATGTGGGATTGTTACAAAAAAATATACATTTTTGTAAATTGATTGATTTCACCACAAATATAGATCGAGAGGTATATTCGTCAGAAGCAAACAGCTATGTACCCGAAGAAATCGCCCATTGCCCAGATCCCTGATTAGGGCTCCTGATGCGCCTCGAGGCAGAGGGAGAGGTCGATGCGCGCCCTCTGGCACTGCGTGCGCTTGAGCGCGGTGCCCGCGCTCCCACAGAGAGTTCGTACGGCCTCGGTCTCGTCGGGGCAGCAGGCGGTCACCACGCACTCCGCCAGCGCCCGGTTGAGGTGCCGGCACAGGACCTCCGGCTGAAGCGGCCCGCGGGCGGCGCGGCGGTGGCACTCGGCGAGCGCGCGCTGCGCCGAGACGCAGGGACCCAGGACAGGAAACGCCGTCGAGGCGGACGCCTCGGCCTCCGGCTCTCTCCGCCCGCCACCGTCGCCGCGGCTCATGGAATCCGGCGGGGGACCAGCGCTTTACCGTTCCGGCGTGATCTGTTCGCTGGAGGCTTCGGCGCTTCGCTAACGATCTCTCTCTCTCTCTCTTCCCTGACACGGATCCAAAGTTCCAAACAAAGTTCCACGTAGTTGTAGGCCCAATTATTTTACAGATGGGTAGGCCCATGAAAAACGAGGTTGGTTCGGGTTGGGCCCTTCCCTTCCCATGATCCATCAGGCGTTAGTCACAGACTCACAGTGACTGACATCTCTTTTTCAGAGAACAGTGAACCAAACAGGGCAACTTGCTCGATGGTCGATGCATCTGGTCACGATGGTCGAACCTTATTTGATCGGTGGACCAATCACGGCGAGAGGCTGTTGAGTTTTTGTCACGAACGACTTTCTAGACCGTAAGCATCATCTTCAGGCCTTCAGGGTGTCATCATCCTAGGTTGGCTCTATGCACAGATGGAATTGGCCGGACGGCAAGTATTACAGGAGGAGACCATCTGAGCGACGGTTGCGGCGAGTGCGGTAGCTCAGCATCTCGTCGCGCGGCCAATTCCACGAGCAGGGTGTTCAGTACGTGTCAGGCGCCACCTAGAACGCGCGGCTCCTGCAGGTAGGCGAGACCCGAGACATCGTGCTCTTCACCTTCGTGCTCAGATCACACGCACACTTGCACGATATCGGGAGCGGCGCCGTCCCCACCCGGGCACCCTTGGTCACCGTCAACCTCGTCCATGATCGGCAAAGCTGCCCGCCTGCGTAACCAGAAACGTCAAACGTCCCACGGAACCGCGGGAATCCGAGGGAAGCCAAAGCCAGCCTTTGTCCGTCCTCTCTCCCGCCCATCCCGCGCTCTGCTTGCTCTGTCCATCATCATGATCATGATCACAAAGCTTCGCCGCTCCGTCCGAGCCGGGCGGACCAACCCCCGTCCACACCGCCGGCCGCACGCGCGCGACCGGTGACTGAAAGCTTTTCTATAAAGAAAAACCCGGGCCTTTTTCTAGGATCAGGGCGAGGGTGGAGACAAGCGGTCGCCTTGTCGCGTCCCTCGTCCTTTGATTCCCCCTGCCTGGCCGCGCCAGCACCCGCCCGCGTCCGGACAAACAGAGACGGCCGCCCCTGGCCACTGGCCCCGGCGCCTTCCTACCTCTCAGTCGTAGTCGCACTCACTCGCACGGCACGCTCCCGGGTCGCCAACGTTATCAGTAGCTACGGCTGTCTCGCTTGCCACGGTTTATCTGAGTGACACGGCGGGAGACGGAACGAATTATTGGGCTGCGACACGATGCTCCAGGGCGTGCTGTCACGCGCGGCCGCCACCACCGACGCGATGAAGGCGAAGCGCCCGGCGTCCCCTGCCGCGGGAGAAGAGGAGGAAGAAGAGCAAGAAGGCGCACGCGCGCGGGGGAAGCGTCTGCAGGCATCTCCGGCCGAAGCGGAGACGCGCGGTCTGCGTCTCCTGACCCTCCTCCTCCGCTGCGCGGAAGCCGTGGCCGCGGACCACCTCTCCGAGGCGCGCGACCTCCTCCCGGAGATCGCGGAGCTCGCCTCCCCGTTCGGGTCCTGCCCGGAGCGCGTGGCGGCCTACTTCGGCGACGCGCTGTGCGCGCGGGTGCTGAGCTCGTGCCTGGGCGCGTACGCGCCGCTGCCGCCGGGCCGTGTCCGCGGCGCGCTGGCCGCCGCGTCAAGGGACCGCGCCTTCCAGGCGTACAACGCGCTGTCGCCGCTCGTCAAGTTCGCGCACTTCACCGCCAACCAGGCCATCCTGCAGGCGCTGCCCCCGCGCGGGCCGCTCCACGTCGTGGACCTCGACATCATGCAGGGCATGCAGTGGCCCGGCCTGTTCCACATCCTCGCGTCCCGCTCCCGCCCGCCGCGCTCCGTCCGGCTCACCGGGCTCGGCGCCTCGCTCGACGCGCTCGAGCCCACGGGCCGCCGCCTCGCCGACTTCGCGGCCTCCCTCGGCCTGCCGTTCGAGTTCCGGCCCGTACAAGGGAAGATCGGACACGTCACCGACGCCGCCACCCTCCTCGGCCACCACCAACAACGGCACGATGATGATGAGGATGATGAAGAGACCGTGGTGGTGCACTGGATGCACCACTGCCTGTACGACGTGACGGGTTCCGACGCGGGCGCGGTGCGGCTCCTGCAGCGGCTGCGGCCCAGGCTGGTCACCATCGTGGAGCAGGACCTGGGCCGGGGCGGCGACTTTCTGGCCCGGTTCGTGGAGGCCCTGCACTACTACTCGGCGCTGTTCGACGCGCTGGGCGACGGCGCGGCGGCGGAGGAGGAGGCCGACCGGCACGCGGTGGAGCGGCAGCTGCTGGGCGCGGAGATCCGGAACATCGTGGCCGTCGGCGGGCCCAAGCGGACGGGGGAGGTCAGGGTGGAGCGGTGGAGCGACGAGCTCAGGCGGGCCGGGTTCCGGCCCGTGTCGCTCGCGGGGAGCCCCGCCGCGCAGGCCAGGCTGTTGCTGGGGATGTACCCGATGAAGGGGTACACGCTGGTGGAGGAGGAATGGTGCCTCCGCCTCGGGTGGAAGGACCTCTCACTGCTCACCGCGTCGGCGTGGGAAACCGACGACGATGACGCCACCGCCGCGGCGCGACACGGAAGCTCGTAGTCGTAGCCTCTCGCTCTCTCTCTCAGGACAGTTTCGCAGCAGCAAGAGCAACAGCGATTACTGGTGGTCGTTCGTGCTTGCCGCTCCTGCTATTCGATCTCTCTTCTTCCTCCTTAGCTTCTTAGCCTTGATCTCATTGTTCATCTTGTGAGTAGCACACTGCCTCTACGTTGTCACGTAATTTAATAATTTTTTGCTGTATAACGATCGTATAGGCTTCTGTCACTTGATCCGTCGTCAGGCTCAAATGAACGTTCCAACTCGGGGTCCGGTTCAGTAGTACAATGTATGAGTCAGAGGCCCCGGGCAGTTTATCGAAA
Organism: Eleusine coracana subsp. coracana; assembly: GCA_032690845.1. Classification (NCBI taxonomy): domain Eukaryota; kingdom Viridiplantae; phylum Streptophyta; class Magnoliopsida; order Poales; family Poaceae; genus Eleusine; species Eleusine coracana. The sequence continues at coordinate 52,311,676 of CM064430.1, forward strand.
AGCTGCCGTGCACGGCCCGATGGTCCTGTCAATTAAATAGTTCGGTTCGGTCAGCAGCATCTACAGTTCTACGTCTGCGGAGCGCAGAGCTTATCCGTCTGCCCGCCTGTCTGCGATAGCTTAATGACTCTCTCTATCCTCGCGCATGTGAAGATGACAGAGACAAGTTAACGATACGAACGAAAGCAACTCTGCCTCTGCTGCTTTGGTGCACATCCGCGAATGCTCCATCATACTCGTCTGGCCCTTTCTTCTGAGCCAGCCCATTCAGATGTCCATCAATTATCATACACGCGGGAAACTTAGAAATTTTAGGCCCAAGAAGAAGGGCCCTGAAAGCGTCGTCGTCTTTATCATGTCATGCCATCATCGGATTATCTCGCGCAAACATGCTACTGTAACCGAGACGAGACGACCGGTGCTGTGCATTCCTACACACAACGAGGAAGCACAAAGTACACCACCCGAGCACCTCCACTTCAGTGAACTGTGCTTCAATTTGAGTTGCTCGGAAAACCAAGCACCTGACGCGAGCGCCGCGGCATGTGTGGAAGAGAAGAGCACGTCAGAAAGGCCACCTTTCTGGTAGAGTGCGCGTGCCTTACCTGACGGCAGCGGGGCCTCCAATGAGAGTCCACCATACCTGCGCTGGAGTGTGATTTCAAGTCGTTTGCCAATCTTAGACAGTGGGAAATTCAATGCTGACACAGCTCAGCTTAATGCTTGCTGGATCTTAGCAAAATCTCTCCCACGGGGGTCTCACTCGCGCTCGTCTTCCTGATCAGGAAACCAGATAGCGCGTGTGTGTGTGTATGCACTACTGGAAAGATGATTCGTCTGCCTTTATTACAGACGCGCACTCGAGAACCCATCAATCCGATCAAGACCAACCCGTTCCTTCAGTCGATCAAAAACTCTTGATTATTTGCTCGTCTCTGGTTCGAGCACCCGTAGCATGTAGCTGCTCTTTGCGGCAGCATCCCAGGAATACAGACGACACTCATGTTTCGATCACCAGTTAGCCAGCACCATAAGTTGGCACTAGCCACTAGCAGACTAGCAGTGCATTTTTTCAGTTTAATGCACACCTTACGCGTTGCTGCGTAGTGCCTTATCGATAATAATGCAGGCATTTTGCAGTGGAGCAATGAATACTTTCATCAAGGAGCATGCAGGAACAACACATCATCATAAAGTTATCTAGAAATCATCCAACTCTCAATATAAAAATCAGTCCGCCATAATGCAAACTTACGGATTAAATCACGTTAATCGGCGAAGCCGCAATGGGATGGGAAAGACAGAGATTGGTAACTAAGAGGCGGTCGAAGTAGCTAACGCTGGGTGAATTAACAATGCTATGTATACAAAGCATACATCACAGCAAACCGGAATTTCTTTCCTCCTCGTTTTCCAATACACAGCGAGATTGTGACTGAGGACGGGCTTGGTGAACTGAAGATGATCTGCATCTTCATACGCACGCTTCCTTCCCTGAATCAGGAGCTTGCGATCGATCGTCTTCTCCCCAGACGATGACCATGAAGCCGAGAAGGGCGCCCGCGCCGACGACCGCGCCGGTGATCTCGTACGCGGCGACGGTCGCCTCGTGGCCGAGCCGTGCTCCCCAGGCGGCGCAGGCGAGGACGAGAAAGTCGCCGAAGATGCAGACCGACATGGCGGTCACGAAGAGCACGACCGAAGCACAGCCTCGCCGCGCGCGGCACGGCGGCAGCAGCTGCCCAAACGACCCCCAGCCAAACCCGGCCAAGCCGCAGAATAGCAGTACACCCGTGAGCTCGCGCAGACTCTTCGCCTCCGCTGGCGTCAGGTAAGGAGAAATCCCCTGCACGGGCGAAGGGATTATTAGCTCATCAACCAATAATGATGGGCTGATGAGGTTTGCGTAGGAACGAGAGTCATTCTTACAAAGATTGCCCGTGGAGCGGTACGGATCAGTACCAAGCCGAAGACGAAGAAGGCGCGGCAAACGAACATCCCGCCGCGGCACACTTCTCCGACTGTGGGCAACGGGACGGGGCACGCGATCATCTTGGCCATCAACCTGATCAAATTTCATCATCAGCACAAAAGACATACTCATGCACCAGAAACTTTGAAATGGAACGCTTGAATGTATAATAGCTCTAGGAGCTATCTGTTCCAGATGGGAGAGAAACCTGATGGGGGAGCAAGCAAAAGGTAATAGGACGTGGGATGGATCGGCGGTGGCCCTCGCTTCAATTCCTTGCTCGATCTTTTTTCTCTGGTATGAATGAGCTAGCTGTGCAAATGGACTGGAGTAGTGCTGTGGTGTGTGCTGCCTGGAATAAATAGCCGATCGGTCGAGCGGGCAGCAGGCAGAGGACGGGAGGAGACAGAAGGGGGAAAAGCCATGGCGCGTGGGCCCTGCCGCCGGTTCAAGGTTTAGAGGAGCTGTGTTAAAATGCGCAGCGGAAATGGCACAATTCCGTGCTGGCTTTGCATTGTGAGAATCACAGAAGGGGAAAAAGCCATGGTGCGTGGGCCCTGCCGCCGGTTCAAGCTTTGGAGGAGCTGTGTTAAAAGGCGCTGCGGAAATGTACCATTTCCGTGCTGGCTTTGCATTGTGAGAATCTGTAGAATGATGTTGCGTGGTGTGGCAACTGGTAATCTTGCCGTGGTGCGGTTTTGGAATTGGAACGCACACCAACCGTAGGGGATGACGTGCATGTGCATCACATGACATGACATTGTGGTTGTTGAAGATTGAACAGAATGGTCTCTCACTCGGTGCGATGCGTGGGCCATCCTAGTTCTCCGATGGCCCGTTATCTCGTTAATCAGCCCATGTTGTGTGAAGGGACTATGTGATGTCCAGTTCTTTTACCCAGAACGTTGGAGATGGCCGAGCTGCAGCAAGTGATTTCTCACAGTTCAAAGTAACTGACCACTACCGGATCATCATTTTCTCAGACAAAAAAGGAGAAACGATAAACTAATTAACCGCCGGCAAATATATTGCTCGGCTGCTGCAGGTTTGTCGCCATTTCCATCCGAGAGTCCGCCGGCTTTTTGTTTACCACCCAGTTGGCAATGGCGACCAATCGCAGCTAAGAACAACATCTACACAGCCGGCGCCGTCCTCCCGCGCTCTTCCCATTTATTTCCTACCACATCGAAGTAACCCGAGCGAGTCCCTTGTTCGTTTCAATACGCACGCATCACCCCGCGCGTTCCATTCCCCTATATACACACACGCAGACACGCACGGGCTTTGCCGAATCCGTCGTCGCCTGTGTGTGTACCAGGTAATTCACCGGTCGTCTGCCAATTCAATCCCACACGGCGCACGGCGACGTCGCGAGAATGAGCTACTACGACCAGCAGCAGCAGGCTCCTGTGACAGGTGATTCTGATTCGCCTACGGCCCCGGCAGATTATTTTTCTGTGTTCCGTCACTTATGCGCTGCTTGATTCACCGATTCGGACGACGCAGTTGACACTGATTCGCTTGGTCTCGTGTTGTTTGCCGCCTTGGCACGCATCATGCAGCGTACCCGCCGCCGGGGCCCATGATGCAGCCGGTGCCCCCGCCCCCGCAGGAGAGCTACGTGCAGCCGGCGCCGCCGCCGGGCTACCCCGGAAACTTCAACGTGGCCATGATGAACCCGCCGCCGCCTCAGGTCGTGATGACGCCCCAGACGCAGAGCCGCGGCGACAAAACCTTCTGGGAAGGATGGTAAGCTTTACTTGACGTCTACTACCGAATTATTAGCGATACTAGTGCCTAGTGATCGGCTACCTAATTAAGTTCACTCTGCGCGTTGTGTTTGCAGCTGCGCCGCCCTCTGCTGCTGCTGCCTCCTGGATATGTGCTGCTGAGATCGGCGAAAGAGCAGAAGAACCGTCTTCGTCCCTGCATCTGTATCAGAGTCCGCGTGTACCTCGAGAATAACCAGAGTATGTGATAGATACCTGCCTGTCACGCTGCTCATGTACCATCAGTTTTACTATGTTGGCACAAGCAGGCTTGTAATTCTGGATCATATGTGATGCTAATAAAGATTCATCATGTTCACCTTTCAGTCTTTGGCGAAATAAACAATTTAGTTAGGAAAATACTCTCTCTGGATTTAAACTGTTGACACAGTTCATATTTTTTAGCCAAGTTTGATCATTCGTCTTATTTAAAATATTTATTCAAATATATAAAATTATAAGATAGGTTTTAACTTTCTTTACAGATAAAACAAATTATAACAAAATATCTAATAAATTTTTAAATTTTTTAAATAAGACGAATGATCAAACATAACTAAAAAAATCAACCGCGCCACTAGTTTAAATCCAAAGAGAGTATTAGACAAGGGGCAGCGAAAGATACCGATACTCACAATTACTGATGATATTTCTAGTTCTTTTCCCCTTTTCGAGGGCTATATTGATTCAAGGTTCTGACTAAAACGCCAGATAATAGAACACATTCACAACGTCGCCCTGAGCAACTAAGTTTCAGGATGAGTGAAGTAAACAGGACTTTCCAGATCATCATTGTTTGCAGAAGCAAGCGATTCTTCAGACCCTGTCGTCGACGGACTCCAAATGCTCTCTTCAGAATCGGAGATCTCATCATGCAGAGCAACGTGTTCATCAGGCTCGGACTCGGATCCAGAGTTTGCCTAACATGAGCTTATGAATTGCAGCCTTGGCAGTGCCAAGAAACCACTCATCCTCAGGAAGAGCACTGACATCAATTTCGTGTGGTGTTAAGCAATAGAAACAGATTGTATCACGAGAACGATTTGGCAATGCTTATGGTTGTTGACACAAACTGATGAACTGGCCTATGTGGAGACCATCCACAGACAGGAATCTCAATAATGAAATGCATATCAAGAATAAGCTGCAAGGAGCAGGAATTTAGTGATTTTATTTTTGCATCAAAGATTATAATAGAACATCTTATTAAAATAAATATATAATAAAGGAGTTATAAAATACATACTATGTCGTTGTCCTAGTCTGTATCTGAGCGCCTTACCAAACCTGGACTCGTACTAGAAATAGGATTGCACGTGCCTTTTTTTTTATATAAATATATACACACAATATACATGGGGTCTCATATACCTGCATGTATTGCCGCGTGCGAAAGTTCCTTTTTGACATTCTGCGTGCGAAAGTGGTGTGAGGTGGGAATTCTGGACACAATACTAGTAAACACAGAAAATATAGCCCCGTGTCTCCAGACAACCCGGCTCACTACCTCCCCTCCCTCTGACTCGCTGCTCGGCCGTCGCCGGGCACAATGCCGAAACTAACATCATCTCAAACTCGTTCACCAGGCACCGGCTTGTCTCGCCGGATCCATGACCCACGCTCTTGCTCTGCCGCAGACCCTTATTGTGGGGCGAAGAGAAAAGTAGTCTCCTCTCAAGGCCGGACACCCTCTCGGCAGACAAAAGACCGAGAAGTCTAGTCTTTTGCTCCTCACATATGCCCCCCCATTTGGAGGGAGGGGGGCGAAGTGAGCACACAACGCTCCCCACAGCACGCAAATCGTCCCCATTTGGGGGGCGAGGCGAGCACGTAGCGCCCTCCACGATACATAGATCCCCACCATTTTGGGGCCGGAGCTGCGTGCTCTCAGCGATCCGCTGCTTTCCAATCCAGCCTAATAAGTGGTACTTACAGTTTGATTTCCACCGCAATTTCTCTCCTCTACTCTATGTGAACCTGACCCGATTCTTCATCTCCATAGGAGAGACTGGACGGATATCGGGGAAGGGCTGGCGGGGCTGATCGCCGAGCGCCTTCTAGCCAAGGACGTCGCGGACTATGTCAGCTTTCGCGCAGTTTGCCGTCCGTGGCGGCTCTGTTGCGCAGACCCACGTAAGCACGGCATCCTGGACCGCCGCTTCCACCCGCATCAGTGGATTATCCTGAGGGAATCAGCAGGAGGCACTACTCACCGACGCCGGTTCATGAATATCTCCACTGGAAATTGCACGTACGTGGATCTCCCAGAGCTCCACGGTTACGACCTGTTCCCTACCACGGAGGGCCTCCTCGTCCTCCTCAACAGGAGCACCTTCGTGGTCCACGTGCTGAACCCGTTCACGCGCCAGGCGGCGGAGCTACCGCCCGCAACCACCCTCCTGACGCAGAGCCAGATGGAGCTTCCTCATCTGAGCGATTCCAGAAAATATTTGTTGAAGGTTACAGGTGCTGGTCTCGCCGACGAGTCAACCATTGGAGTACATTTCGGAAGGATCGAAACAGTTGCCATCGTCAAGCCCGGAGAAGGTGCGCACTGGATAGTGGTTCATCGTGGCACATTCATCCGTCCTGCAATGTCTTTTGTCGGCCGCTTCTACTGTGCCACTGGTCGCGATGTCATGGTGGTGGAGACAAGCGCAGACCACCCTCCGCGGCTGGCAATGGCTGCGAAGCTGACTAGGCCGTTGTCCGGGATGATGATGGACACCGTGCACCTGGTGGATCATGAGGGAGAGCGTATTCTCGTGGATCGCAGGCACGTAAGCAATGACAGCAGAAAATTTGTCAATGGCAATGGCAGTAGAAAATACAGTTTGTTCCGTGTAGATTTGGATGCCAGGAAGATAGTGCGTGCCCATAGTCTCGGTGGACGTGCGGTGTTTATTGGCATGAAACTAGCCCTATCTGTCTCGCCTTCAGTGTTCCCGTCCATCAGCGCCAACGCAATCTACTTGGGGTTTGACCAACTGTTGACAGGTCGTCTTGATAATAGTCCCATTCATCTCACGGATGGAACATCCGAGCCGCGTGAATTCGACAGCTGCAGCTATGGACCTCTCTCAGTGTTGATGACTATCTATCCTGGTTTGTTACGGAATATCACGACGACTGAAAAAAATCACTAATTAATCTGCTGATGCTGGTTGCACACTAGTAGTATGACAAAGTTGCATTTGATGATGCAGCAGCTATACAAGGATATGCATTATTCATCATCAGTTTTCATTGATCTATGTTATTTGTTCAATCCAACTTGTTTCCCATTTAACATTATTTGTTCAGAGTTATATGTGTCATCTCATATTGAATTGTGGTTCTAAACTTCTAATCAATTTGTGCTAATGCCCACTCTTTCCTTTTTGTGATGAGAAGATTGTATTACACTCGACATTAGTCTTATAAGGCCCTGTTTGTATCCTCCAATTTTAAGAAACTAGTTTCTATAAACTGAAGAATCTTTAAACATGCCAGTTTTTATATCAATTTCTATAAAACAGAAATTTAGCTCAATTTTTACCTCAATTTAATACAATTAACTAAAAAACTAATTTATAAATTATAAAAACTAGAATCCAAACATCCCCATCTCATTTTTATTTAAAAACTAGTTTCTAAAAACTAAAAGTAAAAAGTTAGTTTTAAAAAACTATGATAAATTCTAACAGGGCCTAAGTAGTTACTCCATAAAAAGTTACGGCCAAACACAATTATTGACGTGTGTTCCTATCCTATATACGCACCCACACACGCGCGAGCTTTGCCGAGTCCGTCGCGTGTACCAGTCTACCAGATCATTCGCCAATCACGTGGCGAACGACGTCGCGAGCATGAGCTACTACGACTAGCAGCAGGCTCCCGTGACCGGCTTCGGCTTGGAAGCTGACACTGTTTCGCTTAGCTTGTTTTCGTGTTGTTTGCCGCCTTGGCATGAGTGCAGCGTACCCGCCACCAGCGAACTATGCGGCGTCTCTGCGTTGTGTTTGCAGCTGTGCGGCCCTCTGCTGCTGCTGTCTCCTGGATATGTGCGCTGAAGTGCTGAAATCGGCGAAAGAGCAGAAAGACATCGGACCTCGTCTTCTCTGCATTTGTATCAGAGTCCGTCTGTACCTCCAGAATAACCAGAGTATGTGATGGATACCTGTCACGCTACTCATGGAACCATCAGTTTTACTATGTTGGCACAAGGCTTGTAGTTACGAATCATTGTAACTGTGAAGTTGATAAAGATTCATTATATCCATTTTCAATCTTTGGAGAAAGAAAAAAAAAATAGGAAAACAATAGCGATCCTAACTACTGATGTATTTCTGGTTCTTTTCCCCTTTCGAGGACAATATCGTTTCAAGGTTCTGACAAGTATGCCAGATATAATAGAATGGATTCACAAGGTCGGCCTGAGCAACTAAGTTTCAGGATCAGTGAAGTAAACAGGACTTTCCAGATCATCATTGTTTGCAGAAGCAAAGGATTCTTCAGACCCTGTCATCGACGGACTCGAAATGCTCTCTTCAGAATCGGAGATCTCATCATGCAGAGCAGCGTGTTCGTCAGGCTCGGACTCGGATCCAGAGTTGCCTAACATGAGCTTATGAATTGCAGCCTTGGCAGTGTCAAGAAACCACTCATCCTCAGGAAGAGCACTGAAATCAATTTCTTGTGATGTTAACCACCAAGAAAACAGATTGTATCACGAGAACTGTAACAAAAGAATTGGTAATGATTGTGATTACAGACCTTTGCGGGTCAACACCCCTTGCTGAGAAGGCTGCAATTGCTCTAGTTATGATTGTTGAGACAAGTTGCTGAACTGGCCTATGTGGAAACCGTCCACAGACAGCAATCTCAACAATGAAGTGCATATCAAGAATAAGCTGCAAGGAGCAAGATTTTGGTGATTTTGTTTTTGCATCAAAGACTACAAGTAACATGCATAATCAACAAAACGTACCTGCTGCAATCCCGAAGGCTGGAGTTGGATGGATTGATCCTCAAAGACATCCCAGAATTCTTGCTCATTGGAAAGCCACATGATAACCGTTTCAGTTAGCCTTGATAGCAAGACCTTTTGTATCTTGTCTTTACCCAGTAGAACATCACCAGCAACACTAGCTAGCTGCTGCAATCTTCCAAACAGTGCCTGAAAGGACCAAAAAAAAAAAAAAAGCATGACACGACAGTTCAAATATTATGTGTTTAGCTAATCACATTTTTCTAAACCAAGTTGTATCTAAAAAAAAATAGATGAGTTAAATGTGAGAAGAATAGGCATTAGATAACAGAATGCTTCTAATATATATGATTTGTCTAGCAAAATGTTCCATTTCTAACACATGTTTCTTCACAGCAGAATAGATACTGTAGCAAAGCAACAACAATATAACACTTTAAGCTGAATGGTAATGTTTAACATCAGTGCTTATTCTCTCTTAAGTTACAGAATACACACCCATGGGGTCAAAATGAAATACTCTGAATAAATATGTGGAATACATGTACAACAACAACAACAAGGCCTTTTAGTCCCAAGCAAGTTGGGGTAGGGAAAGATGTTGAATACATGTAACTTGCATAGAGGTGATCATTCTGAAATGAAGACCAAGCCTTACATGAAGCTTGCAAACTAATTATCACACAAATAAAACGCTATGTGTTCATGATGCAAAGTATGTCATCCAATCATCAATACGTAAATAATTATGCAGATTGACAGCATAAGATGGTAGCTACAAGCCTTCAAGATCAATGACGCAAAAAAACTTCCAAAGAAATTGGTGGTCAAAGCATTATCTTTGAGACCATGTTAATGCCCTAAACTGACTTATATTTTTATTAACAGGTAATAAAGATACATGATGAAGCAAATGTATGAACATAAAAAGCAGTTCTTCAAAGACAAGAACAAAAGTTGCATCATCATGGGGATCATATTAAACATTAGTCATCAAATTATCGTAATTCAAAAATAGAATCACCTGGAAGGGCAGTGAGGGCAAAGGATCAGAATCAAACAAAAGATCGTCGCCTTTTCGCTCCAAGTACATTCTAGCATCCAACCGTGACTTCCCTTCCATGTAAATAAATGATAACACATACTGTCTGCAGAAGTGATCCCTCAATTTGTCTAATGAATGTTGCAGATGGCGTTTCCACTCTTTGTATTCAATGGAGTATATTGACCCAGAGCCAGCGCCTTCAACTGATCCATCAGTTCCTTTCTTCTCAGTTTGCATACTGAAGAACTTAGATACAGTAGCTGGTAACAGCTCATCTGCAACAGTGTATGCCGTTCCAATTAGTGTTAGCTGTTGCGCATCACTTTCAGCTTTAAATTCAACAGCCTCCTTCAACTCTACTAGATTATCGTCTTCTGAAGGTCCAGGTAAGATTTTGATTAGTGAATCTACATATCTATCAAAAAGCTGGAGAATCTTATTTAAAATTGTTCCACCAAAGTGAATTATAGTCAATGGGGTAACCTGATCCAAAACATCCTGTAAGGAGAACATGTATATAGATTAGCTGCTTCAAGTCATCATATTGCAGTTGAAGTATAGTAATTTGTGAAACAAGTAAACAAGGAGTATAAGATTGTTCCATTCAAAATTCAAAAGTTCATGCAACCACACAAGTGCAAAATCAGTTTGGTGCCTACATGAATCTGTCACTACAATAAAGTAAACAAAGTAGATATGCATATGCAAGGAATCATTGCTCTTATATATGGTTGCTTGTGTCAAGTAACTAGCATATGTAGAGTATGTGCTGACTGCTAGTGCCAAAAGGTTTGGTCACTGTTTGTGTTGAGGGAAACTTTCTACAACATTTAGAAATTTAGTGACCTGCAGCAATGGCAAGATGTTCATTGATAGAAAGCTGTTCAATTCACAATATAATCTCAATGGGTATAGCAATCCAACATGACAGAAAGTTGAATTTCCAGACATGTTAACCACAGGTTGGATTAAGGCAACTTCACTTAAAAGGAATATCAAGATATAAGAATCAGTAAAAGGAGGACTCACATTAACAACAGACATGAACTTCTTCCCACTGCTTGTAAGCAGAACGTTTTGTCCAACTGCACCAGAGAGCGGCGATCCTTCTTGAGGGGTGAGAAGCAGAATATCATCATTCCTTGCTGAATCTACAATCTTTCTTCTCACCCTTCTAAAATTGAATTCAAGAACTTCTTCAATATAAGGACGTAATAGTACCATAAGTAACTTTGAGAATTTCAGACCATGTGATTCCAGATAAGAGCAGTGAGTAAGACTAGTTTGGATGCATATGCAGGCAGAGCGAAGGGCAGAAACACTCTCGGGCAAAGGAGAATTGTCTTTGACCAAACGTGCAAAAGTTTCAATTTCATATTCAGCCCATTGGATAATTCGGTTTGTATTCATCGGGCTATCTCCAAATAATGTAGTTGTTTCATTTGATGCCTTCGAGATAGCTGAGAAAACAAGCTGTGATAAAGTTGCAGAGTAAGTCTCTGTGTAGATTGAACAGGTGGGAAGAAATGCCTCAACACTCTTCTGAAGGCGTGCCCCATAAGTTTTCAGGAGTACTTGATGGGCTAAAGAACTTTTGCCTATCTTAATTAAACCAGACAACGATCTCCTTAGTTGTGTAGCAGATAAAGATGGTTGTTCAGAATGCCTAACAAGCTGATCCTCGAGAATCGATTTCCTTTTAAATAATGCTGCCTTAAAGGCAGAAATCTCTGCATTTGATTCTTTTCCAGGTTCATCAGCAGTTAAATATTTCTTCTCTTCAGCTTCCAGAGCAAGCAAAGCCTCCTCTATTTTGTGCTCTGCAAGTAAAACATCAAGTTTATCCAGAAAAATCACTTTGGGGTCCTGTGTGTCATCAGAAAAAATTTCATCAAGTTCACTCTGAAAATCCTTTTCTGTCACAGCTTCTTCCTTGTTAGATTTTTGCCAAATTTCGAGTTCACGACATACACCACTCATTAGATCCTGCACAAGAATACCCTGGGCAGACACATGCTTCTGTAGTTCAATTAACTCTTGTTCTGCTTCAACAACTTCCTCAGATATCCTATGTGAATAGTGAAAAATGAGAAAAAAATGAATTGGTAAACAATTTAAACAGCAAAAAAAGAGTGTGCAGATAGTAAAATAAATATGAGTAAAGCAAACATAATCTAGGCAGTGCAATTGTTTTTGTTTTATATTCAGAGCAGGAGGAGCCTGCCTGTAATTACCTGAGAAAAGCCAGGTATTTTGACTGCATATTCCCACATAGGTTTTCGATAGCATCCTTCAACTCCAGCAGCTCGGAGCAAATCTTCCTGACGCCCTGCAATCACAACAATCATGTTACCATCACAACACCAGTGAGAGCGTTTTGGCAACCAACGAAGCACCCTACCGGCCCAAAAAGACAAGGATGCAGGCAACACTAAAACCTTCACTCAATCCCATTAAATAATGTCAAGGTAGGCCACATTTTACTTGCATTTTTTGTTGCAATAAGGTAAACTACAGTACTTCTGTCGGGCTGCAAGAAATTTTGCTGTGACAACGTCCAGTGAGATCATTCTGTATTACAGAAACGATGACACTGTGTTCAATAATCACAGATCAGAATCGATACGGCTGATTCTTTCCTCAGAAAATAAGGGCAAGTAATTCCTACAGCCAAATGCTGCATCGCTTGATCTCCCTACACGGCATTACCCCCTGGCAACACCATCATACCAGCTCTAGATCCAAACAGCAAAAATTCGAGCACAGCCATACTGAGCCGCCGGACACCGACCCAAGAAGCAAGCCGAAACAGGGGGAAAAGAACCGGTCTTGGTGTGTGGGGGGAGGAGGAGCAGGAGAGAGAGCGCATCACCTTCTCGGTCTGGGACTGGTACGCGGCGCGGATGGAGGACTGCGGGGTGATCCACTCGTGGCCCGGGAATTCCTCCTCCAGGTCCTCCTCGCTGCTGCTCTCCATTCCCGACCTCCGCGCAATCTTGGAAGCCACGCGCTCGCCGGCTTCTCCCCCGGAGCAGAAAGAGCCTTCCGTGAATGCGGCGAGCAACGGATGAGGTCGGCGGCGGCGGAGTAGCGAAAGTGGAGCAGAAGCAGAGTGGAGTGCCGTTACGGACGGCCACCCACCGCCAGCGACAGGAACAGGAGGGCTACCACCGGCTAGGGGTTTTTCTGCCTTGCGTCTTTTGCGCTAGGTGAGAAAATAGAGGCCGTCGGCGACCCTCAGCGAAAAATTGGTAAACTCCTGTTCTTCTAGATTTTTACTGCCTTCTTTCTATTTTTCTTTATTGTACTTCCTCTGTTCTTCTAGAGGTTTTATGTTCTTTTTTCGTCTGTGGCTGCTAAACCGAATACATGCGCTGTTCTTGAGTTTCTATAGTTGATTTTGTCAAAATAAACGCTATAGGTCATGTTATTAGCAATGTTTTCTAAAACTATATCATGTCTTTTAGAGATAGAAGTAATATTGCATCGCAAAAAAAAAGAGATAGAAGTAATATTGGATTCTTCTAATTTTCATCAAGTTTCTACTACACAAAATAACATACTAGTATCCACAAATATTAACATTTATGAGTTTATAATTAAAGTTAACATATATTTTTTTACTTTAACTGCTAATGGTAAAAAATCATTAATGGATAAAATAAAAATAATAAGTTTATCATTTTCACCTTAAAGAATGAAAACAATTACGGGAATGCTACTTTTCAGTCGATTGAAAAGTAGCATTCTTTCAATCAATGGTATTTTTAGTATTATTTATTTTGTTTTGTTTATTTGTTATTTCTTTTGTTATTTTTTATTTATAGGATTATTTGTATTAATTAGTATTATGTATAGATTATAGAAAAGTTTTGTCTCTTTATGTCCATTAGATCTAGATCTAAGGGTTAAAAGCGTTGATTGAAAGGAACCCCATTTTCAATCAACTGAAAAATAGACACTCCCAAACAATTATTATAATTTTTGGACTTTCAAAAAATTGAGTTTCAATCTAGAAACCAAACTTCAATAAAAACAATTTTTTTAATATATTGATTTTGCGCATCACATATATGTTAGATGGCATGACAATAGTGCAGATTCTTTAAACCGTTTAAATCACAATTTTTTAGATCCCACAGAATTTACGAGTAGAGTCAAATTATTAGAGCTTGAATGATTTGGGTAACTGTAAGGTAAATATACACAGTTTGTCTCTTTCACACCGTTGCCATACTGGCTTGATTATCAAGAATTTTTACTGTAACAAATATGTATTATTTATTGTAGTGTAAAAATTTATCTGAAAGTCTAGAGTGTCAAACTGACAAGGCCCCACCCACAACTAACACGGCACGGGGCTAAGGGTGTGTTTGTTTTGCTGGATTGGACTGGATAGGGTTGGACAGGATCATCCAGTCCAGTGTTTGTTTCACGGTCAGTCTGGATATGGATGGACTGGAAGAAGAATATTCTCTTAATATGCTGGATGAGTCTATCCGACAAAAATAACCGGATGAGCCTATCCAAGTTATGTAACGATAACGATTACTAAAGTAATTAGATATTATTAATATGGTTTAATAATAAATAATATTTATTACTATAATATTATAATTGATAAGTAATAAGATATTGATTAGTATATGATAAGAGCTTGATCATACTAGGATTAATAATAATTAACATATTTATTATTAATTATAAATTATTATGATAAAATTAAAATCATCATTACTATAAATCGTAATAATTAGTGTATAGTTAATTATTATTACTAATAATAAAGATCTATAATTTAATTATATGATCTAGTTTTATCCATCTTTATCCATCCAATCAAATACAAAACTGGATCATTCCATCCACTCAATCAAATACATAACTTAGATCATCCCATCAAAAAAACCTGAATAACCATATCTCATCCAACCTTACCTTCAAAACATACACACCCTAAGAGATTGCAAGTTTCTTCTTCGCCCTCCCTCTGTCTCTGAGATTCAAGACAAAGAGCATGACGGGGCAATCAGTTGACGATGCTGGTCAAACCTGTACCGTAGCGCTCATCCCCCGGAAGCATACTCGGCCTACGAATATCCGGTGATGACGCCCGGAAACAGTGCAGAGGAAGAAAGCGCGCCGTCGCTATCGATGGCCGTGCCGAGCGGCAGCAGACAAGCGGCGACACTACAAAACAACGCGCCAGCCAACCGCTCCACTGCTGACCCTTTCTGCCCTCGCTCCCTCCCTTCCGCCGGCCGGCAGCGTCCCCCCTCCATCTCCCGCATGGTATGGCGGCACGCTTCCTCCTCCTCCTCTACGCAACGCCGCTCCTCCTCGCCGCCGCCGCGCCGTCCCACGGCCTCACCCAAGGTAGAGTCCTCTCCTTGTGAATGGATTTTCATTTAGTCAGTTCTTGATTGTTAGCACGTCCTGAGTCTGGTTTCTGGGGTCAACCGTGGACCAGATGATTTCGTTTCGTGCATAAAAAGCAGACTGTTTTTGCGTTTGACTTACTGTTGCATTCGCCCCAAATTTGATGCTCTTCTCTGATGTGATGGGTGGGCTTTTCTGCTGATTTTGACGCAGCGGATGTTGCGAAGCGAGTGAAGGATGAGCTATGGGAGAGGAACCAGGAGCACGAGATGCTCAAGTCGTGGAATGGGGACCCGTGTTCTCCGCCTACCTGGGAAGGGTTCACGTGTCAATCCAAGGATAACATCCTTGTCGTCACCAAGCTGTGAGTGCCCGCCACATTGTGGACCTCGTGTGATCAGCATACATATTGAACTTTCTTGCTTTGAGAACAAACAACCCTGACTTAATTTCATTGTTTGGGACTTTGATTGCTCATGCACTGTGGATTGATATCCCTTCGCTATGTCATTCATACAAACTATAGTACCTGCTGCACCTTCAGGTTGTTGAATAAATAAAAGTTGTTGAATTGGGACAGATCTAATGCTCTGTCATTTGTGCAGTAACTTGTCTTCAAAGAAATTGCAAGGGCTGATTCCTGAGGCGATTGGTAACTTAACACAGCTAAATGAACTGTATGTTTTACTCTCTGTTCAGTAGTAAATTCACCCTTCGGTTTTTGTTGGTGTTATGATATTACTACTGTGGTGCAGTGATCTGCAGGACAATAACTTCACTGGATCTCTTCCGGCATCTCTGTCTGCTCTCAAACACCTGATAACGCTGTAAAGCATATGCTATCTTATTCTTCTTCTTTCCCCTTATGATACTATGATTAGCATGCATCAAATCCATCTGTGTGATTTCCTAGATAAAAGATCTCATATGCATGACATGCACAATCAGTGTGAATTCCGAACTGAAACATCTAATCAACTACTGTGGTTTTTTCTAGGTCAGTGAATTGCAACCCCTTTCTTAACAGTCAGACACCTGATGGTTTATCCACTATGGTGAATTTCAGGTAAGAATTATATTGACGTTCAATTTCTTGTAAAGTGTGTCATCAACATAATATTTATACCCTTTTCTTTCTGAAAATTAAAAAAGCTATGGAGGATGTGCTGCTGAAGAGTACCAAAACCCACCTGCTGTTGCCGGTCAGAGAATATTTGTTATTGGCAGTGTTGCGGGAGGATCTTTGGCATGTACTTTCGCACTAGGATTGTTCTTCATTTGCTTTAACAAACGTGAACGGCGTCATCCAAAACCAGACTGCTCTTCTACAACAAGTATTTCTCCTGACTTCTGCTTTGTTCAGATAATTATTCAAAGTTTTGTTTGATGGGAAAAGAAAGCCAGCAATGGTTATAGGCTAAGCATGTAAACAATTTTTTTTTCGAGTTTAGTGGAGGTTTACAAACAGAAAATAGTACAGATGTTTCATTTGTCTGTGTATCCATGGCTTAAATACTTGATAGATAAATCAGTGCTTATTTTTCACTGGTCTATGCAGACCCTGTTTTTCAAGAATGCAGCGTCCATGAAACTACAAACCCTGCAGTACAACAGCTGTCCCTCAAATCAATCCAGAGTGCAACGGGCAACTTCAAAACGTTGATAGGAGAAGGTGGATTTGGAGCAGTTTATCGAGGCAAATTAGCACATGGACAAGAAGTTGCAGTAAAGGTTCGCTCAAGCTCATCGACACAGGGAACCCGTGAGTTTAACAATGAGGTACAGATCCATCCTACCCACTTTTAGGACTTCTTTTTCTCTCAAAAGAGAACTTAGAATTGCATTTTTGAAAAGAGAACCACTGTGGTATAGCCCGTTCTTAATCCTTGGGTGTTTCATTTGACAGTCTCACAATCTTGTCTGGAAAGCTTTCTTCAGTTGTCAATTGTCATGTCTTGCAAAATTTCCATAATATAATAGCTATTTTACATCAATGCTCAATTGTCCCAGCTAGTTTTAGGTGTATTTTTCAGTATAAATCTATTGAATCAGTTTTTGTTTTCAAGCAAAGTCCTCTGATCCATGATCTTTGACACAGTTAAGGCTTCTTTCTGCTGTGCGGCATGAGAATTTGGTCCCACTTATTGGCTACTGCTGTGAAAAGGATCAACAAATCTTGGTCTACCCATTCATGTCCAATGGCTCACTACAGGACCGCCTCTATGGTATCAAGCTTGCTAAGATTTATTTACTTTTCAGTTTTAGACCTTTTTTGTATATCATCGCCATTATTTTTGTTTTGTAGGTGAGGCATCAAAAAGGAAAGTTCTTGATTGGCCCACTCGACTCTCTGTTTGCATTGGTGCTGCTAGAGGTAAACAATGTGTCTTTTATGAGTACACAGCCCACTTGACCCTTTTTCTACTGCCGCATCGAACTAGATAATTATTTGTGCAAAGCAGGAACATGTTTGGTTGCCTTATGTCATTTCATTTTGACATTGACATAGTTTATTGCTTGTTGCTTATTCAGGGCTAGTATATCTGCACAATTTTGCTGGCCGTTGTATCATACACAGAGATGTTAAATCAAGCAACATACTTCTGGATCACAGCATGTGTGGCAAGGTTGCTGACTTTGGGTTCTCTAAGTATGCACCTCAAGAAGGTGACAGTACTGCATCAATGGAAGTGAGAGGAACTGCTGGATATTTGGACCCAGAGTAAGTTTTAGCATCTATTTTGCCTTGGCAACAGTGTTACAAGATCAAAACACTGAAAGTGAAACAGAGATTATATACACAGAACAACACTTTTAGCTAGTAGAACATATTGTTCATAAAAGAAACTTGAGAAAGTTTATATAATTCAAAATATTTTTATTGACCTGAATGTGGAATATTTAAAGCTTGTTGTCTACCCATTGGATATGTATACAATGTTGGTGCACCAACGTGAACATTATTGCAGCCTAGAAGTTCATGAAAATTTTAATTGAATGCATTTAAAGTATTAGTGAAAAATTATCACATCTACAGTTCGAGCATATATTTCCTGAACAGACTATAGATATCATCTAGGCCAAAAAAATTCGTTACAATTCAACCATGATTCCACAGTTTAGCCTTATATTACATGCCAGTTCCACAATATTATGTCTGTTGACATTCCAAGTCATCATTTATCGAAACTCTCAGAACATGCTTGCCACAATTTGACGTTTCCTTTTCTTTTAGATACTATTCCACTCAGGTGTTGTCAACGAGAAGTGATGTTTTCAGTTTTGGGGTTGTTCTGTTGGAAATTGTAACTGGAAGAGAACCTCTTGATGTTCAAAGACCTCGTGATGAATGGAGTTTAGTCGAGTGGGTAAGCTCTCATTACGCCCTAAACATCCATTGTTCTTAACAATTTCTTTGTTTTTATGCTTTCACTACTTCATCCAATCTTGTATCACTAATTTGTCTGAGAGTTCTAACCCAGTACTTAGAGGGGTACTCATACAAGGCACGTAACACATATTTGTTTGTCATGAATGACATGCACAATAATATGCTGATATTCATCAGAGTTGTTCAAAAAGGAATCCAAAATGTCTTAACTCGATCCATGTAATGCAGGCAAAACCTTACATAAGGGAATACAAGATCGAAGAGATCGTGGATCCTAGCATAAAAGGACAATACTGTTCAGAGGCCATGTGGAGAGTGCTTGAGGTTGCATCAGTATGCACCGAGCCCTTCTCAACCTTCCGACCAAGCATGGAGGATGTCCTCAGAGAGCTGGAGGATGCTCTGATCATAGAGAATAATGCGTCCGAGTACATGAGGTCCATTGAAAGCACTGGAACGCTTGGTTCTAACCGTTATCTGTCCATGGATAGGAAGATGTTTGCATCAGGTTCAGCACGAATGGATGTGACGAAAGGAAATTTGCAAACAATGACCTCGCTTCCAAGGTAACAAGATGTGCATTGTGATCTTGCAACGGTTGTCCTGAAGGATGTGATCCTTGCTGAAGACACATCGGAGTTTGGCACAAGGCAGAACAGCTGAGAAGGGCATGGAGGGGTCATGTTACCTCTATCTCCCCAGTGCCGAGAGCACACGTCAGCAACACCTGCGCCAAGAAATGTTTTCTGAAGCCAAAAGGCCGTTTGGCCGGTTGAATTTCAATTGATTCGGTCAACTAAAAGCAGGTGAAAGTGTATGCAGTAGTGCACTTTGGACCATGAAACAAAAATAATGTTGTTGAGAATTAGTAGTCTTGTTGCATCTAACCTATGGTGTGAAATTGTTATGTTAAATTTGTTTCTATAACCTTTTTAGCTCTTGTTCTTGCGTTATCAAATTGTATATGAACAACGGGGACTAATTATTAATAAGTACTCCCTCCGTTCCAAAATTGTTGTCGCTATTAACTTTTTTTTATCAATATTGATCATTTGTCTCATTCAAAAAATTTCAAAAAATATCATATATTTTCTCAAGATATGTTTTATCACTAGATAAAATTTAAATATAACTTATAATTTTTCATATTTAAATAAATATTTTGAATAAGACAAATAGTTAAAGGTAACAAAAAAAATTAATAACGATAATTTTAGAACGGAGGGAGTATTGATGAACAGGTACCTGTTTCAAACGAAGCAACTGTTATGTAGGAGCCAAAGGATGGCATGACGAATAAACCAAAAAGTAACCCACTAAAACAAAGTATTTCGCAGCATACACCATACGTATGTGAAAAGTAAAATAATGATCTAGTCAATCACGCCTTCTGTCTGGTAAAACCTTTGAACCACGTTACACATCATAAGCATGAAGAATTTTACAAGTATACTTAGAACATAATATGCATTTTGGCTTCTCCTTTCTGACTATAAATCCGGCCTTTTGGTCTATCGCACAAGTACAGATCTCCACATAAATTCATGTAGCTGTATGGCTTAGTACATGGGCGCACTGTTACACGTTTGTCCAGCTACCCACATAGTACATGTAACAAAAAACACGAGTAAAAAACCAGGTGAAGTTTACCCAAAAAACTAAAGAAAAAGGAAAAGGCTTCATCATAGACTTCCAGACAAGAAGCGCATGATGCTATCACAGAAGTCTTGATTAACCACTGGAGGAAGCGCTGATGCAAAGGCAATCATCCAACATATCTTTGTAGTTCGATCATATCTGTTCTTGATAAGTATGAATTATCAAAATCGAAGCTTAGGCAATAGACATGCACAAAGCTGTAGAAGAAACTGAAGATTGAGCTGAATAGGCCTCCACTCGTTTCTGGATCAAAAATGGAAGTTTGTTTCGACAACTAGTACCCAGCACTTCCTGCAACGTTGCATTCTGACTACACAATCACCTTATTCGCTTCACCAGAGGCCAATACGCAATAAAGGTTTGAATAATCAAAGATAGTGCTGACATGGGTACACCTTACTCATTTTTATGCAATCTAAGGTATGCCAAACAATTCATGAGCTCCTTTATTATCAGTAGACTTGTCTGCCCCAAACAGGCCAGGACTCATTTTATCAGTGGATTTATCCGAGGGGCTGCTGTGAATCTGGTATGGAGGATTACTCATGTGCCACTCATTGACATCCATAGGCGGATCAGTGAAATGAGACGAACTTCCTTCACCTTCAGAAGGAAATGGCAGTGCACCATCAGTTGACCTTCGTGGTCGCCGAACGGGCCTGCTGCTCCTGCTTGAAGATGGAAAATTCACTTCTCTGCCCTTCTGTTTGGTCCCTAGAAAACCACAAGCAACAGCTTCCAGAGCACGGGCTGTTGGTGGGCGGCTTCTGCTACTGTGCCTTCTCGAGTTGAAAGAAAGCTCCCCATAGAGCACATCACTAGAGGTATCCATGCAGTCAGTCATCTCCTTGTTTTCTGAAGGACGTAGAGGTCTGCTCATTGTTTGTGTGCTATTGTCATATGCAGGAATACTGTAGCTTGCAGCTGACTCATAATCAGAAGGCATTTGTGGGACATTCAGATCAATGGCATGCTTATTTTGGTGTTTTTCTTTGTAAATCACTGCTCCATCATTAGGGGGAACATTGTGAAGCTGTCTGCAATATGCCTGCTTGTTACTCACATCGAAGGTTATGTTTGTTGATGAGTTGGGAATTGTGCCCCATACAAAAGTGTTAGCCTTTCCACCTGCTTCATTTGCTTGCGCATCATGTTGCACTGGCTTGTCAACTTGATTCCAGTAATGGTTTTTATTGGCAGCAGCTTTCTCTGTCTTACAAGAAACTAACCTTCTTTTCTTTGATAAAGGTGCCAAGAAAACTTGGGACTCAGCATTTATCTTTTGATCAAACTGAAAGTTTATTTCAGTGGAAGAGGTAGTAGCATGGACCCTTTGAACATCAACAGGAAGAATAGCTGCAGTTGAACAGCACACATTATTCATTGTGCTATAATCTTTATCAATTGGAACATGGCCATTGATTAATGTTGAAGTGCCTGAAAAAACAGAGTTCTGAAGTGGAATAGGATCCATCTTATCAGTTGTTGGGGGCCTGTGTCTTTGCTCCTCATTAACACACTTTACATCGGTTGTGCTTCTAACGGTATTCATATGTTCATAAGAGCTGTCTTCAGAATCCGAGGGTTCCTCTGAGCTGTCACTCCCAGAATCTCCTGAATGTGGTGAGGACATGTAACCATGACTGGAATCTGTTGGCAGGTTTCTTAATGACCTCACCTTAAAAGGTTCTTCCCCTTGAACAAGACTAGTATCCACAACAGTAAATTTCATTAGCTCTGGAGAACACCCGGGTTCACTCTTCCGACTGGAGCAAGGAGGTTTCTTGTCAGAAAATGTGTTTCTGTCAGGTTCAGAATCATGGATCCATCCATTTTCAAACTTAACACCACTTTCATTATTATCATTCACAACTCCAAACTCAAGCAGCTTTGGTTCAGAAGCAACCTTGCTCAAGACATCGCTAACAGAATCAAAATAATGATTTCCTTTGACAAGCCTCTTTCTAGAAAACTTCCTTACACCTGGAATGAGAAATATTATAGCATGCTTTCCGTTCGGCTGCTCTGAGTGCCAGCCTCTTGCAAGCAAGCGAGGCCAGACAGCCTCCCAGAATAGATCATTGGATCTTGCCTTGCTTAGTCTGAAATCACCAGTCAAAAACTTTATGATATCTCCAGATGAAAGCTTTGAGCAGGCCTTGCCAATGGGAATTTCTGGGCGAGCCAAGATACCATGATTTCTGCTGGGGTCTAATGCAAAGCCAGTCAAGTCATATTTTCCCTTGCCGACTCCAACTGCTTCTACAAGAACTTGAGCACCTACTGTGGACCTTAAAGTCAAAATAAACTGCTCAAAAGTAGTTGTTCCCTCATTGAACATTTTAAAGACCTGTGGAAAACCATATATAACTATCATCCTCTAGACAAAACTGATGGAATCACATCAGTGCAAAAGCACCACTAAATGAAAATTCAGACATTTCTTTGAGCAGAATGTTAAGATCTATGTGCCCGAATAACAGCATATAACTTTAACATTCATAAATAATAAATACGAACAAGTTCACTCAATCTATGTCATTTTCGAGAAAAATGCTTGTGGAGCATGGCGGGGGCGAAAGGGCTGGCAGCCCTACTGGCTCATGGAGGGACCGCCATGGCGGGCACCGTGTGAGTTAGGGGTGTTGGTGTTGTTGGTTGTGTTTTGACGTACACATAGGCGCACGTGTAACCTGTGCTGATTGTGGGATGTGTGGGTGTGTAGTTTTCTGTACTATAATCTCTTCTTCTATTTATGGAATGATACGCAGCTCTCCTGCGTGTTCGAGAAAAAAATGTATGTCATTTTCAAAAGCACAGAAGCAAGTTGTTAATGCTTGTAAAATGGATTTAATCATTCCACTTATGACCCCATAAATTTCACTCATTCTGTGCTACACGGAAGCAAGTTTATACTGTCACTGTGGCAATGCTGATGAAAAGCACCTTCTCAAAGTGTCATCAATATCGAGTCACGACACCTTCTTAAGACAAAAATCAGGGTAATGTCTCTCCCCTGGCCGGGTCTTTTTTTTAAGTGTCATTAAGATGTTTGATAATGTATGGATGGAGTTATCCAACTGATTGAGCACACTGAGTATCAACACTTTGATGTTCACTGGTAAAAATGATTCCCAAAACCACCCCAACAAAGAGAAGGGAAATAGGAGGGAAGAAGACACACCTCCAGTAAAGGAGCTTCAACTTCCTTACATACGCCAGCTAGCAAGCGTGACAATAGTTCCTGCTGCCTTGGACCAGAAAATATACGTAACCCAAGTATACATCTCCTGCTTCTTGCTTTTCTACATGCAGTCCATCGTCTGTACGCATCAGACCTGAAAAATTCTCCATAGTAGTAGGATAGAACTTCTCCCATTGTCTTACTTTGAGTAAACTTTGTCACCTGAACAAGATTTTTGCCAAAAATGTAGAGACCAAGGAGAAAAGTCTGTGCCTCTTCATCAGTCCAGGAGTATCTTGGCATCCCAGGCAATGGAATATACTCATTTAATTTCCTATTGGCACAAGAATAGCCTAAAAAATTCTTCTGTAAGCAGTGCATATCTTGTCCAGCAGATACTGGTAGTCTCTCAGCTTCCTCAACATATTCAACTTTACAAACCAGATGCTCTGAACAAATGTTGGGATGAGATAAATTTCCAGGAACATTCCCACTGCTATGGATGGCATCTTCATCTTGTGAAGGACATGAACTGCGTCCTGAAAAACCCCTCTTCTCTTCTTTAATATGACTTCTTGTATTTTGGGTCCACGTGACTGGAATAGCTAACCCTACTCCCACAGGATAGTCAAAACCAAAACTTATGCTGTCATAAGCTGGCAATGACCTTTGTGCAAAGCCTTCCTCTTTGGTTACAAGATCTGGAACTACCACCTGGTACTCTTCCCCTACACGAGGGTATACCCGTGTGTCTTCATTGACCTCCTCCGGACATATAGGTTCCAGAAAACGAGGCTGGTCAACATGCACATCTATTTGAGGCTCTTCATCATCCTTGATTTCAATGGGATACATCTGCATTAAATCAAATGTAGCACACGATTAGAATCCATGTTGGCAAAACGCATAGCTGACTAGTTGAACATAATATGCCGACAAATTTATCTACCTGATAATCTTCATCTTTCTTGTCTTCAAGAGAATCCATCTGCAAAGAAAGTACAGGATATGGATCAGATTAGACCAGTAGTTCTTAGTTACTCAACTCTATATGCACATCATCCGAAGAGGAAAATGCAATCCCAGGAAAAGTCTGTAATGCACAATGGGTGAAGATAAGGTGCAGTCATACTGTGATCAGTAGAGGCAGACCGAGCAATAGGCCGAGGTAGGACAGCCGCCGCCCTATCTAACACCAGCAAAGAGAGTAAGAGACTCCTCTCTTCCGAGAGATGAAAATTCCACTCCCAATCCTCACAACATCCCGGATTGGGATGAAATCTTCCCGCCCCCGCGCAGCGATCGACCCATCACCGCTACGTACAGCTAAATGTTAACTACAAAAGGAAGAAGGGCGATTTTCTAGAGGACGGGGAAGGAGATCTCGGCTCTCACCTGGAAAAGGCGGCGCTGGCCACACCAGAATACCAGATCCCTCGTGAGTACAAGGCGATCTAAATAGGAGAGCTAAGGACGAGGTGATGAAGATCGATACTGCTATGGGATGAGGAGTCGATTGGGCATATGAGGTGCTCGAGTAGGCTGCAGCAATTCGGTTCTTCGATGTTCGATGTAGCGATGGGGGATGCTGACTGGAGGGGAGAGAAGAGAGGTACGGTGAGAAGAGAACACGCCAGTGCTAGATTTTAGATGAGGTGGTGGAATCTAGATTGTGAAAAATATAAAGATTAAAAATGTGAGAGTTGTTTATTTGTCTGGATTTGACAAATAAACAAATTTTTAGCTATAATGGAAGTTTGGCTTTATAAGTTCGTTAATTCACTTTTGAATTTGGACAAACATTAAAATATGTGGTCCGTCCGTAAATTTCCGTGTGTCATATACCTATGAATTCATGTATGACCGGATTTTGGATTATTTGTGACTTATAACTCTTTACCAATCTATTAATTTAGCAGAGGTTATCTACACTTTGCTTAATACATCGCTCCTCCCACAAACCCGTCGCCCTCCTGCCTCTCAAATCCCAACGCTCTTGTCGACAGATAGGGCCCATCAGCTCTCGCCCGCACGTCCGTCTGGTCCCTCTTAAACCGTAGCTTGTAGTCGTGTCGTCTCTGTCTCTGCTCCGTCGTTGCCTCCGCCGCTCCTCCTCTTCCCTCACCTGTCACCCGACTTGCGCGATGCCCCTATAGCGCCTCTTTCGTCACCATAACCCTGGAGATCTCGGAGCTCCCCCCTCCCCCTTACTCGGGAGGAAGACTGGTGAGAGGGAAGGAGGAGGAAGGTGAGGGGAGGCGCAGAACGAGATAGTTGTGGTGCGAATCATTACAGTGGCAACATCCTCAGTCGATACAGATCGAGAAGAAGAACCGTCTCATAGGAATATGTAGACATCTTGACTTAAAAATATTTTTAGCTAATTAGAAAGTTTTTTACTTTTGGATATATTTTGATATGTCTTTCAATGTACTTATTATCCCAGGCATCATCAATATGTGAAAGTCCTTTTTCACCACAAGCAATGCCAACCTCTATCAGCAGTATATGGACTAAACTATTCAGCTTGGAGTAAACTCTTCTACAGTTATGTGATAAAATTCAACCTGAATGCCTTTATCAGAAACTAATCGCAATCTGAATAGTCTATTATGGGGAAGAAAATTCTGGTTGATGAAATTGCCAATGCTATTCTAATCACCTGCAGGATTGAAACTACAACAATGAACACTGCTAACAAAATATGAGTCTCACAAGCTCCCGATGTATATGATTGTACAGTTATGAGAAAAGCTCCGATACCTCTTTGATATAAATTAAATATTTTTATGATACCTTCTTAAATATTGAATGTCATCATTAACAATATGGTGTGTTTTGGGGCACTAACATGAACAACCTTTTGGAATGATAATTAGTGGGAATATATTTTGATATATATAATTACCTTTGAGAATATATTTTTCTGTTGTGATTGGTTTTTAGAACAGTAAATTAACATGTTTTGAGAATAGTTTAGCTATGTCCATAGCAATGCACGGACATTACCCTAGTTGAATAATTTGTGACTAAGAAATGAAAGAAAGGCTAATTCGAACCCATTTTACTCATCTAATAACATCATTGCGCTTTAATCTCAGTAGCTCGCGAGCTTCAACCGCATCAGTGACATTTGCATCTTTGTTTCTTTCTAGTAGAATGGATGTGCACAATGATGAATGATGATGGTGGGCAGAGATCGATCGGAATAAGGGATGAAAAGTAACATCTTGATCGTATTGGGTCCGCTGTGGGCAGAGCTCTCTTTTTCTTTCTTTTCTTCTCTTTCACTCTACTCCGACCTTTTCCGCCACCGCCACCTACGGCCGGGTCCTGGAGCGCCCGATGCAGCCGACGGGGAACTGGAGCTCGGCCTTCATCGATCGCGACACCGGCTTCTTCTTTGGCCCGCCACTCAGCTTCCGTCCTGCTCCACCCTTCCTCTGAGTTCTCGCCTGAGGCGGTGCCGGTGATAGGAGGGTGAGGGAGGGTGGAGCTCAGGTGGGAGGGCCGGCCGGACTCCAGATTAGCAGGGGGCTCAGCAGAGTGAGGTAGGAGGACTTGACCAGAGTTGGGGGCGGAACCTAAAAATAGCGACTCGTCGGAGATCGAGGACTAGAAGCCCGTGTGCCTGGCCCAGGAGAGGGGCTGCGTCGGGGCCATGGGCTGGGGCATCCGCGACGGGACTGTGGCAACAACGACATTACGGAGGTCGGGTACCACCGCCGGCGAGCGACGGCACTTGAGGACTAACGGTGACGAGGAGGACGCCTGGTGGAAGGAGGATGCAGCGATGATGCTCGCGCGGAGAAGGGCGACGGCAGGTTCATGCAGGGCTGGGCGGCGGCACGCTCGGGTGGAGCAGGGCAGAGGCGGAGGCTCGTAGGGGGCAACACGGAGGAGAGGCAGGGCGCCGCCGGCGTGGTGGAAGAAGGACAAAGCAAGGCGGGCGACGGTGGTGCTCGCACGGAGGAGGGCGACGACGGGCTCGCGCGGGGCTAGGCGGCAGCGCGCTCGGGCGGGGCAGGGAGAGCCGGGGGCTCACACGGGGCAAGCCGTAGGAGAGGCAGGGCGCCGCTGACGTGGTGAAAGAGAAGAAGAGAGAAGACGAGAGAAAATAATAAAATAGAAAAGAAACAAATGACATGGCATATGACATGTGAGACTAAGTATGCCACATCACACAAAATCGCTCTCAAAACTGCTAAAGGAGGAAAATTGAACCAGGTTTAAAAGTTCAAGGAGACATATGTCCGATTTTATATGAGAGGAAGTGAAAGTGAGATACCACGTAAAGTTCATTGAGTCAAATATGACTTTTCTCTTATAAAATGGACCGTGGTGGGTCGAGGCTCGTTATCAGGCCCAATGGATAAGGTAAGAGTTGATTTGAGCCCAAATACAGTGGGCCACTTAAGCGAGCTTCGTCGCCCGATCCGGCCTGAATCAGCCCGGCAGCCCCACCAGGATTTTGACCGCGGTCCTGAATTTCGCCGCGGGACCCACTTCCCCCTCCCCGCTCGCGGACCTCACCAACCCCCGCATCCAATCCGCCTCAGCGGCCCGCTCGACCGCTCGACGCGTCCGGCCGCCACGACGCACGCTCCCTGGACCGCGCCCACGACGCCGGAAGGCCGCGCCCACGTTTACCACGATCGCGAGCGCCAGAGACGAGTCCGTGGACCGGGTCCACCAAGCAGGCGACAGCGACGACCTTTCCGCCCGCCGACCTCCCCGATCCCCGTACTGCGACGGAGATGCAACCGAGGCTTTCGGCGCCGAATCTCCCGTCCACCACCTGCCCCGCTGATCTGGACCGTCCAAATTGCCGGCCAACGGCAGGATGCGCGGCCAGCGGGGCAGGGTCGGGGGCCGGCAAGCGGCAGCCACCCCCCTGCCGCCCGGCCCCACCGCGACGCGAGCGGTCAGAACCGAGCACCGGCACTTGCCTGTTTGAATCCCCGTGGGCCCCGCCACGGTAAATTCTCCTGAATAAATCATGAACCAAGCTGTCCACTTACACCCGCATGACAGGTGGGTATGTCTACAAGTTCACCCCATAGGTCAGTGAAAAACTAGAGACTGGCCGCGAGCAAGAGACAGGACGTGGTGCCCGAGGAATAAGACAAGTTAACTCCACCTCACCACCACCACCAGTAAACTGCGAGTCCTCCTCCTCGCTGTGTCGCTCTCCTTCTCTCTCCTCTTCTATCTATCACTGCCGTTCCACCGAAGCAGTCTCTTCTCCGGCGAGAGGTTCCGCCGGTGCCGGCGACCGTCGCGTGGAAGGGACGAGAAGGGAGGGGGGGCACGATCCGGCTGGATTGGATTCGATTTGGACGAGATCGTCGCGTTGAAGCAGGTGATTACTGCTCATTTATTGCTTTCCTTTCTCGCGTCGATCCGGCTTCCGGATCGTGGATTGCTCCTGGCGCTATCTGGATTGGATAACTCGATTTCTTTCCGAGAACAGGAGCGATTCGAGGAATTGGTTTGATTCTCGTCCTTTGCCGTTTTCTTCCCTGCCTTATTTAACGAATTTTCTTGATCTAGTTTCGCATCTCCTCGCGTTGCCGAATCCATTTCAGCTCACCCCTCCACGGTATCCGTGTTTCCAGATGCGCTGAGGCTGGGAGTGAGCGATGGGAGACCTTGCTGATGTCGCGTGCGCTGCGGAGGCGGCTGGTACGCAGCTCGCCGGCGCCGGTCGGCGGGACAGGCTGGCGGCGCTGCTGGAGCTCGCGGCGGCGGACGACGCCGCTGGGTTCCGGGAGGCGCTCGATGGGGTAGGAGAGGAGGAGGCGGCGGAGCTTGTGGATGAGGTGGGGCTGTGGTACGGCCGGAGCAAGGCGTACGAGCCTCGCACGCCGCTGATGGTGGCCGCGACGTATGGCAGCGAGGCGGTGGTGTCGCTGCTGCTCGGCCTCGGTTCCGTCGACGTCAACCGTCGCCCTGGCGTCGACGGCGTCACCGCGCTGCACTGCGCCGCCTCCGGCGGCTCCCAGAACGCCGTCGCCGTTGTTAAGTTGCTCGTGGCTGCTGGCGCCGACCCGGTCACCCCCGACTCTGCCGGCCGCTTCCCAGCTGATGTCATCATGGCTCCTCCTGGTTCGCCGGAGGCTCTTGGGGATCTGGAGATGCTCCTTGGCCGCCGCCGTGGGCTCGCTGTCGCGACCTCGGTGCCTTCAGGTTCTTCATCGCCGCCCCTCTCATCCTCGCCAGATGATGGCAACAGATCGCCATCCTCGCGGTCGTCATCGTTGTCTCCAATCATGGTCGACCGTGGCAGGAAGGAGTACCCGGTGGATCCGACGCTGCCAGACATCAAGAGCAGCGTGTATGCCTCAGACGAGTTCCGCATGTACGCGTTCAAGGTGCGTCCCTGCTCCAGGGCATACTCTCATGACTGGACTGAGTGCCCGTTTGTCCACCCCGGTGAGAACGCTCGCCGCCGTGACCCTCGCAAGCACCCATACACTGCTGTGCCTTGCCCCAACTTTCGTCGGCCTGGTGGCTGCCCCAGCGGTGACAGCTGCGAGTTCTCCCATGGTGTATTTGAGAGCTGGCTCCACCCCTCCCAGTACCGCACTAGGCTCTGCAAGGAGGGAGCAGCTTGTGCCCGCCGCATCTGCTTCTTTGCCCATGATGAAGATGAGCTTCGCCATGTGCCTCACAATAGCGGTGCAGGTCTGCTGTCTCCTCGTGCCACCTCATCTATTGATATGACTGCAGCAGCTGCTCTTGGGCTACTTCCCGGATCTCCTACTAGGCATTTCGTGCCTCCACCTGGATCACCATCTTCTGTGAACAATGGTGGAGGTGTTGCTGCTCCTTGGCTCCAGGGTAGCAGACTGCGTTCATCTTTCAATGCAAGGGATGCACAGCTTGATGACCTTGGCTCGCTCCTGGAATGGGAATCTCAGTACCTTGGGGCTCTCAGCCTCCCGCAAAGCAGCCGATCCCAGCTGCGTCTGTCCACTGGTTTGAGCATTCGGCCAACTTCTATTACTCCATCTAGCCTTGACGAAATGTATGCTTCAGACATGGCAATGTCACCAAGGTTCAACAATGACCAAGGTCACTCGGTCTACTCGCCAGCACACAAGTCAGCCATCCTTAACAAGCTTCATCAACAGAAGGGCCTCCTTTCACCTGTTAATACCAATAGGATGTACTCACCAAGGAGCCTGGATCCATCTGCACATGTTCATTCTCCATTTGGTGGCATGTCTCCTCGGTCCCCTCGGATTATGGAGCCAACATCACCCCTAAGTGTCCGTGTTGGATCTACTGTCACACAACGTGAAATGTTTGATCAGTTCTCTTCCCTGAACAAGCATCAGGTGCCATCTGTGGGTTCACCACGAAATTCTAATGCTTCATGGGGCAACGTTGGTACTCCAAAGAGTAAGGTTGACTGGGGTGTTGATGATGAGGAGCTGGTTCGTTTGAGGCGATCTGTACACCCAGGAGGTGCAGAAGAAGAGCCAGATGTTTCATGGGTGCAGTCATTGGTGAACCATGCCGAGATGAATGGCAAGAAGGATGAACTAGTAGGCATGGCTTCTCGATCATTGAATAGACCTGACCTGGGCAATCAGGCTGACTTATTGGATCAAACGGTAATTGCTTCTTGGCTTGACCAGATGCGGTTGGAACCAAAGTGAGTGGCAAGGATGCCTTTTATTCCCTGGTTTGATGGAACTGTCATTTTGCTGGTTTAGTTTCCAAAAGATAGCTATTGCTCTTAGTAAATAATTACATTCTTTTGCATTCTTAATTTTTTTTTGTTCGCAAAGTCAGAGAAGGTCCTATTCAGAAAAATGCATTGGATCACAGACTGGTAGCTGAAAGCAGCTCTTGAGAATTGGTAAACGACCTCTGTACCTCTGAGGTCCTAACTAATATTCTTTTGATTAGTTCGGATGAGCAAAATTCATATGTTCCACCATGAGTCATTGTGTTCATGGTCTCTTGTAACAAGAGAGATTATAGTTGCTATTTTTCTATTTATATCAATGAAGGATTCTGTTTCAGTTATTTGTTCCTCTGTTGAATACAATTTTCTTTCTTTCTCTATTCATGTTGAATACAATTTCCCTTTCTCTATTCATGTTTGTTTGATCTTGCGAATATAGCTGGCGAAAGCACATTGCTAGAATGTTTCGTCTCCCTGTCGATTTTACTATCAGAATGTCCCGTACTTTACACAAACCATAACCATGCAGACTGGATATGAAAACAAAAGGCAGTAAACAGTTATGGTAAAATAACATAATAGCTATCCTTATCTGCTCACAGCCTCGCATGGAATCTTAATTATCCCTGTTCTATTGTAATGTTTGTCCTGAACAAACCTGCATTACATGTGTGATGCTGCATCATCAGTTCCCAGTTTAATAGTCTGCTCGACGGATTTTAAATTGAACTATCTGGTACCGTTTCCAAAATTATTCTCTACTATTGGAGGTGTCTAAATTGTTTTTGTTAAACAAGTATCGTCGGCAGATGATGGCAGTGGCAGCCCGCCTTCCTAACAGAAAGGTGAGCGCGGTTTCGGTCAAAAGCATCGTATCATTTTGGTCCAAACTCCAAAACAAGTTCAACAACCTTCACGTGGCAGTGTTTCAGCAAATTTCTGATTGAGATTTGCTATTGTCAGCCATGTCTGTATGGTTGCAACGAATTCAGATTTGCTTTCAATGATATCCCTATCAATCTCCATTATTCGATTATGAAGTAGATCATAAACTGGCTTCAAACTTTTATTACTTATATTACAAATTCGATTGAGCTGAGCAAAATTATCCTAACGTACTTCTTCAAGACCAATAGTACTAACCTACAATTGCATCCAAATTTGCCGGTGTGGAAACTTGTCGACGGGACACGTTAGCAAATTGCAATCCAGGGGACCTAAACTTTTCATTTGGATTGTGAATCAAATATAGCAGATGAGGAACTTTACAAAATTGCAATCTCCAATGTTAAGAATTGTGGAGGTTAGAATCTTGGTGAACATTGTTTGATGTGAGATTTGAATAGCTATGCAATATAACCAGAATAGACAGGC
Organism: Eleusine coracana subsp. coracana; assembly: GCA_032690845.1. Taxonomy (NCBI): domain Eukaryota; kingdom Viridiplantae; phylum Streptophyta; class Magnoliopsida; order Poales; family Poaceae; genus Eleusine; species Eleusine coracana. Next base: position 52,344,117 of record CM064430.1, read on the forward strand.
AACACATATGACTAGAGATCATGTCCAATATTTTTTATACGATACACTATAAAGGAATAATCTTTCGCAACACCCAGATTAGCTATGGATAAACATCTAGCTAAAGTTAAGAACATTATTCTAGAAGATTCAGCCTTTCAGGAAGAGTCGTATTCACAATCTAAAATAGCCGGATGACATGGAGATTTTAGTAGCATATTCAACCAGATGGCATTTGCTGCTCCCGATAACATTGCGAGCAGAAGTAGCAAATCCATCTCAAGTTTCAGTTTCAGACACAGCAGCTTCTTCTGTTGCAGTTGAGTTGGGACCTTCAATTGTCACTTCTGATTGCCCAGGTTCATCCATACCATTTACTATGTAATTTGCTGTTACAAACATAAGCAGCATAAATTAGATTTTTCTTGACATCATATGCTTTTCAAGTCACATAGCACAAATGCACCCTGAGGCGGAGGGAAGACTGGCTCTGCCGACTAACTGAGGACATGAATACGTGAAGATAAGCGAGTATATAACAAAGAATTTGCATGGGAAGTTATGTTATTGTTATGTAGGGCCTCCTTCCAGTTCTATACCTGTTGTAGCACCTCGGATTGCCATGTTCTCTATAAAACGAATTTCATCTTCGTGGCTGCTGACAAACTTTGTCTGGTTTTATACAGAATTACTTTCATTAGCAATATATCTATGCTAGAAAACATCTATAGAGATGCATGGTAAAAACACTTACAAGTTCCTTGGAAAGAATATTCAGAAATCTATCAATTTTTGCTTGATGCTTCCGGAAAAATGGACGGATGTATCTTCTGTATACGTGCTTTGATCCCTGGAAGGAATAGAACACAGCTATCAATAAAACAAATGCCAAATTCCATCGGACCCTTCATTATCAAACATACAGCACACACTTGAAATGTGAAACATGGACACGATCCTAAAAAGAGGTCAAAAGTAATAATTTTCCTAAATATAGAAAGGAAATCAGCATACGGGAGCTTGGCTATAAATTTCTGAACAAACTCTGTACAAAGTGTAGACTGGACACACTTCTTAAATGTTGGAAGGGAATGTAGATTGGGCCCAAGAATAGAATAAAATGCAGAGACATGAATATCACAGAACTTGAAGAAAGAGTCATATGACGTAAAAACTTGGAGGAGGGTAATGGTACGGTGAATTTGGACAACTTACACCATTCGAAGGGAACTGCAGCCACACAAGGATTGCAAATTTCACATGATAATAGAGAGGAACACTGCAGAAAGGCAACCGACAAATGTTCAAATACATCCCTAGGTAGGTAGAAATATTAACATCTCACCAATATCAAATTTATAGCACAATAGCAGACATGTTGAAATGCTGATGTCACAGCAATAAAGTGCAGAGCAGATGTTACTAAACTAGAGTGCAGCCATGACAAGTAGAAACTGAGAATGATATTTATGACATAGCACAAAAATAACATGCAGCAAGCTGCTTAAGGCTTCTAACTAAAATAGACGGCATCAAAGCACCATTTCTCTGTAGCACTATGAAGGCATCCAAGGAAGACCACACAATGAAGGTTAAAGATAGAGTCCTACTCGGACATCATGTTGTAACCGACTAGGAAACTGCCATGTAACCCTGTCCTCCAGATATATAAGGTGGGCAGGGGCTTCTCTCATAGACATCACCACATCCCACAACACAATCAATACAATACAAAAGAATGCAGGACATAGGGTTGTTATCCTCCAGGAGGCCCGAACCTATCTAAATCGGCATCTTGTGTTACCATCGACTCTCGGTCTCGCACATGCCCTACATAGATAAATATAGATCACGGATAATCTATCATACGATCTACTGCTCAATATACCATCAACAATGCCCTAGTCATGACATGACACTCGGGTATTCAACTCCCCAAGGGACCAGTATCCTCTATTGGCACTTGCCACTGCAGAGACGTCCTTTCTATACGTTAGCCCTTATCTCAGTCGTTAATATGCAAGGGCCATTTCTTGCCAATTTTTTTAATTGAAAAAATGGTAATGACCTGAGGAGCAGTTTTCTCAGATCCTCTTTCCTTGCTCCTCCGTTTCCTCTCCGACGCGACTAATGGGTGTTAATGCACAAACCAGTAATAGTGTCTTTCCAGAGGATCCCATGAAAATCAATATGTAACTTGTGCAAGATGACACAGACTTAGCATGTGAGAACTTTGCATCAAAGAGAACTGAAGGGCACAGTAGTGGCTAGAGGGCCTCTTCATATCTTTTAACTTCAGAAAATAACAGATACAGGCAACCACGACCTAAACTGAAGTTATGCACAAACCAAGAAAAGTGCATCTCTGTATTATCCCAGTCCCTCTCAAAGAGCAAGTAAGCAAGGACCAAGGTGCAACCTACGTAAGAGCTTTAAACAAAAGGTTTTGTTGAAAGATAGCAAGAGCATAAGGAGTCCCAAGGAAGGTTGCAAGAAGAAGAACTAAAAGAATCATAATGGATGTTTATTGAGTGAGTTTTATCCTATTCATGATCCTGCTATTCTTTAATTACAAACATTTTAAACACTTCAGTAACATCAGCTCCATACCTTGAAAGAAACTTATCTGCAAAAACTTCCACAATGCTAAAGGATCCATATGCTGGAGAACATTCAAACGAGCGTTAATAATTGAAATACCTATTTTACAAAAGCAAACACAGAACAAAAATCCTGACTACAGACTTTGGACCGAAATAAACTAATACATAGGCACCTATTTTTTCGTTTGTTTAGTTAATTGGATCCAAATAAATATGTCACTCTTATTATTCTAAAAATATTCACATATATCTTAAGGACAGCACCATATCAATTAAAGCCTTTATTATAAAACACATCAAATGTTGACATTATATTTCAAGTTAGCCTTGCTTAAAAAAAAAGAATAAGTCAAGTTAGTGTATTGAAAAAGAAAACCCACAGTTGGCCCTTCTGTTTTTGGTTAGTACTTCATCGACGTAAACATCCTTTTCACTGGAACTAGCTGAACAATCCTGACTGGATCTAAAAGAGAATCGCTTATATGGTGTGTGTATCATGAATTTCCAGAAATTTTACAACATGTGTTGCAAATTCGCTCTTACCCAGGTTGTTTGTGCAAAATTCCATCAACTTGAAAGAAGTCATTCAGAGAAAACAGTAAAAAAAAATAACAGAAGTTTCATCCTAAAACAGACCTGCCCAATACAAGAGCAACCGCTCTTTCTCCTTTTCATCCTTCTTTTCTATAGCTCTGAAAGTGGAGTATACAGGTAGACCGATCCCCACTGCACAACTGCATAAATATGATTAACACTTGGATGAATTCCTTTTACAAACGATAGTAGCACACTTTCAGAAAAGACTGGCAGCATATAATATTATTCTGTTTGGTTATATTCATATAGCACCATATAATTGACATTATCATGTCGTTATTGTCTAATAGCCAAGAAGAATGTTTTAGTGCACTGTGCAGAGGATGCTCATCTCACATATATTTAAGTGATAGCTAACATCAGCATAACAGTTTTTGTCATTTGTCCACAACGAGAATTGGAAACTCTGACAATTTCTCACTCGAAAAGGTGTCAAACAGCTTCCGGCACACAAGACACAAATAAATAAACAATGTCAGCACACAAAGCTGATAGATTAGCTCTTACATACCTGGCTGTACGGACAACTATACTAGAGCTTAATGGCGCCAATAAGAGCCGCAAACCCACCTACGATAACAAGTACAGATTTAACACAAAGAACAGATAGCTTTCGAGTTACAAGTGAATAATCTTGAGCTCATGAAATTTGCCAAGAATCTATTCTGAAAACTAATAGACAGATTACAAAATAGTACCCCCGACATAATAGAATCCAGTGCTCAACAAGCAAGATGTACCAGACTATCATCCTAGAACTCAGGAAGTTGAATACTATGTGCATCATTTAGACGAACTCAGCACAATCCAGCGTTCAACCATTTAACTTGGGGACCACTGGAAAAGGCAGCTAAACAATTGAAAGTCAAACAATTCTGCCTGATTTGATGAAGAAGACCGGATGAGGGTGAGTCCGTGACTTCATTTCACGGATAAGTGTCAGCACTTTTCCAGTCCAAAAAGACCAATGTGCTAGCTAATCTGTACAATGCTTTTGTAATAACTGACCATAAAACAAGATTACTGTAAAAAAAGAGGCAGTTGAAGCCTTATGAAACCAATGTCTCCATTCTCAGCTAACTACTCGTTTGGCATACAACAACTAGGGTTCGCAAGGAAAGGCAAAGCCTACTAATATTTGGCTCCAGCATATAGCCCACGCAATTCAATTCAACGGCACGGAAGCGTGACAAGCACCGACCCAGCGTTGATCAACGATCTACCACAGCCTTTGTGTTTCAAGCAAATATACGATTGAGCCGCGCGCTACCCCAATACCAACACCCCCAATTTCCGGGGACGATCCAGGAATCCGTACGAGTGGGAAGACGGGAGAAACCGCGTACCTCGCCTGAGATGGCGGGGGCGAGGAGAGCCATGGGTCGCTGCAGAGGAGGATTCCGGGTCCCCGAGGCGGTCCACGTACAACGTCGCGGCGTTTGCTGCTTGGAGGCCGAGGAATCCGCAGCGATCTGGGCTCCGCGCGGCACGGCAGAGACGCGCACGCGAAAGCGGTGAGGGCCCGAGGGGCAAAAGTGGTAGCGGTTGGCTATTTACGATTCGGTTCCCAACTTGCTGATGTATTCAAACCGAGATTCCATCTTGAGGAATTTTGAGATTTTTAGGCAATTCGCATCCAAATCTATCTGAGTTTAACCCTCCAGGCACCAGGCTATACAGATGGTAAATTTTCTTTTTTCTCTCTCTTTAGAATAGGAAGTGGTAAAATTCTTTATTAGTGAATTACCAAAAAACACACTTCGTTTCTGAAATTCAAAAAACAAAAGCAGCTCTTTTAAAAAAAACAAAAAAAAGCATCTCTTATAGGACTATGTTTGAACAGGAGTTAGGCATCCACGAGTTGTGATCAGGGTTAACATAACCGGGGTTAATCGGCCAGTTAACTGACAAACCAGTCCATGCTGGTTATTCCGATCGGACGATTAATCCCTGATTTTGATTTAATTTTTTTTAAAATTTGAAAAAATTTATATAAGACAAAATCGATGAAATCGAGCGATTAACCAGGCTAATTGATCAGTTAACCGGTAAAACCAACAAAAACCGGTATATTTGAATTTAAAAATATATATTTCAAAAATATATCAATAAAATCAATCTAACCGACCGGTTATATCGGCTAACCAGTCGGTTAACCGAACACCAATAGTGCGCCAACCAAAGCAGATTTTGTCTGATTAACCGCCCGGTTATACCGACCCAAATGATTATGTCATCCTTAGTTGTGATGTGCGGGCTGAGTAGGTGAATTACAATGTCAGGTAGCATTCAAACAGAAACAACCCTTATTTTCATAGCCATAGCCTTAAAAAGGTTGAGCATCTGCAGTAAGGTTCATGTAGATAAGCATACAAGGGTTGTGATGTGTGTCTGAGCGAATGAGTATATGTCATGTAGCATTTAAATAGAAACAACACTTGTTTGAAACCACGGAGCTACTGTGTGAACAGCACCCATAGTAATATAAAATTTTATCTTATAACAACAAAATTTTCACCATATAAGCAGCTAAGAACTGTCATTAGCTCTCTCACAAAAAAAAAACAAAAAAACAAAAAAAAACTGTCATTAGCTCAATGAGACGCACCTCCAGTACTTTGCTCTACCTCCAACTTTGTTTTAGGCAACTATTTGTTTCCCTAGACGGAGCACAAGAAGACTGAACATCTATAAGAAAGTAGTATACAATGGTGATCGGAGGGGATATGAGAAGTCAATGTCTGATAAACATGAAAGCAAACTTGTGTTATTGTGCCGTGAAAATTGAGCATTAACTGATTAAAATACTGAATCGAGCATTGAAACAAGATTACTCATTTGACATGACATTCGACTATGGTACCATGTCCAAAATGCTGTCCAATGCTCGTGGACTGGTTTGACGACAGCAACTGTCATGGTTTGTGGAAACCACAGCCCGGCGTTTGGTTTTGTACCATATAAAGAAAGGAATAGTAGTGAAATGAAATGATTCGGCATCCCAGAATTCAAGCCACTTGGAAACATGAATTTCAGAATAGAAAGGCAAGATCGCTCAACTAAACACGGCTCATATACAACGCTCAACCAACAAGTGGAACAGGAAGGAAACAGATCCGCACAAAAACAAAACACACAATGAAGATATAAGGTAATCAACTGCATCGGTATTCAAATTTTGTTGTACCATCACGCCATACTGGTTGCTGTTACATATGGGGCTTCGTTATGAACATAATGTAATAAAAAAAGTAAACTCCCTTTAGTATCCTAGACCAGACACTCTAGTTAACAGCATGCAGCTGTCTACCTGAACAGATTCAGGTCAGAGTGGATAAATGCTGTATGCGAGATAAATGGCACGTTTGGGTACATTCCATTAAGAGCACAACGCATACACTCTAGCACCGTGAAGATCTGTATGAACGCCATAGTCATCCAGAAGTACTGCATCGGCTTCCCCTGATACACAATGCTAGGCATCCAGGTGCACATGGTTGCAACTGCTTGGGAACCAGTATCCAGGAGAATAGCCAAGATGACGTGGAACCTAAGGAAGTGCGGTGACCACTTTCGTCTCACGACAAAGAAGTAGACTGTCATAAAAATCACCAAGAAGAGCCACCCGGGAAGCAAGGTCATGGTGTCAATGAAGGTGTACAATAGTGTAAAGCCCTGCAAATATGTGTGCAGCTGGTAGATTGCATCAGCGTAAGACCACATGTTGTGGAGTGGAAGCAAGTATGGCACACAAGCTAGAGTTCTCCACCACCATCTGGGTTTGGAAGTCAGCTCAGGGTAGCTGAATGATGCCAGAGAGGATGCTTGACAAACAACTTCAGCTCTTCGATGTTGATTGTGCCGTGTTGCCAGTGATGCGATGCCCTTCACAGAATTCTCGCTTGAAAATGCTTTAAGTGTACCATGATGGAAAGAATTAGCACCCACTGCAAAACAGAGGTAATGATTAGAATCAAGCTAATTCCAGTTACCACTAAGCAGGTGCCATAATCAAATAATGATGCAATGGAATGTATATAAAATATATATGAATTCAAATATATAATACTTACAGAATGTTTCTGCTTCTGATGTTCATTCTAAACAGGACCAAAACTAGTAATAATTAAAGCCAGAGTTCTAGAAATTGCAACAGCTGGGGGTCATTACTCATTACCATCAACGGGAAACTGGATTCCCAGTCCCGGACAGATAATATTGGGAAATGTTATAAAACTGTTTCTATGACTTCATATTTAAAATCAATACCACAAATTGAGGAGAAACAAGTTTCTCAATTAAGCTACTCAGGCATGCATCAAGATTCTCACACTCAGTTCCAACTACCGGTTTTTGCTCCAATAACTCCAATTTGTTACAAAAGTGAAATCTGTTAATCACCACAAACCTGGTGCTTGGTTTAATGATGTTGTACTGTCTGTTATTTAAAGAAATGTACTTTACAGGAAAGCAGTGGCGAAGCTAGAGTTGTGAACATCCGAGTGCCACTGAGTGCCCATGTCTTGATTTAGGTGTTGCACACAAGGTGAAAACAAGGTGATAATCACTGAAATCTTAGTTTTTCCCTGGTGCCGGTGCACTCAAGAGCTTCTACGTAGCTTAGCCCGTGTAGGAAACATGGTTTACTTTAATAGCAGTAAGGCATTCATTCATTACTAACTCATTGGTGTGCTTGTATGGCAAGCTTAGAACATGGAGGAGGCCAAGAAGGTGTTCAGGGTACCAGAGAGAAGAATGCAGTGAGTTGGAATGCGCTTACCACTAGCTATGACACAGCTAGGTTGTGTGATTAGACACATTTGATGTGCGTGTTTAGACAGAACAGGACAAGGCACGGTTCTACTTGATGTCTTGTTACAAAGTGAAATCTGCTAATTACTGCAAACCTGATGTTGTTGTATAGCTTGTAATTCAAAGAACTAGTCTACCAGAAACATAGTTTGATGCTCTTGTACTGCTTGTGATTCAAAGAACTACAATTCCATTATAAAAAAAAGACAGGCTTACTGCAAACATAGGAACACGGTTTGCTTTAACAGCAGTATGGCATGCCATTCAGTGAACAACTTAAAAATTCCATTGCATAACAAAGAGGTAGCAAGCATGCATAATATTGTGCTGTGAGCAAACATATGCAATCTGCTAATTACTGCAAACCTGATGTTGTTGTATAGCTTGTGATTCAAAGAACTAGTCTACCAGAAACATAGTTTGATGCTCTTGTACTGCTTGTGATTCAAAGAACTACAATTCCATTATAAAAAAAGACAGGCTTACTGCAAACATAGGAACACGGTTTGCTTTAACAGCAGTATGGCATGCCATTCAGTGAACAACTTAAAAATTCCATTGCATAACAAAGAGGTAGCAAGCATGCATAATATTGTGCTGTGAGCAAACATATGCAAGGTGCGCTATAAAATATATCCAAATTTGTCCCTGAGGAATGCCAATGTGATTATGTGAACGTTTATGCAGCCCTATAGTTGATTCAAGCCATGCCCTCGTTATAGAAGGGAGTTCAAGCTGGGATGTCAAGGTCATAATGAACAATAATTTCACAGCATAAGCTGCTCATGAACTAAATCAATAAAAACATTATTTGATTTGCCATAAATTTGCAATGATAAACTTTTGATGCCAACTTAAGTCAAATGGCTCAAAATGTACAAACTACATGTTATCTAGTTTCCTAAAGCAACAGATATCTACAAGAGTTTGGCCTTGGCCCTTAACAAACAAAAAGGTGGAGACCCTAAAATCGGAAAACAATATCAGAATAGACAATATCATGCTGCCATTGGAGCAAAGAATCACTAGGTACGCTAGGGTCTACCATAAATCTCAGAACTTGAGAAAAAGAAAAGACCATGCGCAAACAACAATTAAGGTGAAATGAATATGTTACATGACACACGCCTAAAAAACATTGCAAACCATTTCTATGGAGACACTGCCGACTAGATTATATATATGAGCTCTAGGCAACAAATGGGGACACGGACCACATCTTGCCAAAAATTTAGCCAAAAAAGTTAGATTTGTCAAATGCATACCTCGTGCAGCTTGTACAGAAAAAGTATTCCTCCTAACACGAAATTGAGTACCCTTCAGACTTGATGATATACCAGGAAAGGCCAGAAGCTGAGCATTCCCAGAAGATACACCCTGACAGAGAGCCATTTTGCATGTGTGCGGCCTAGCACAAGCACCTGTGCAGACATGTAATGGAATTCAGAGTGTTGTCACTGCCATCGAGCAAACTGCAGTATTTGTCAATTCACACAACAGAATTGTAACAAAGTTATGCAAACAGAAATTGTAGCTCCGCTAAAAAAATGTAGCAGTAAAGCTCTGAAAAAACTTCGTGGCTAACCAAGGATCGACCTGACAGAAATATCTCTGTGGAACGCTCGCTAGAACATTACCGGATCGACCTGACACAAACCAACAGCAATCTTCCCGTGGGGCTCCAATCCCCAATTAAAATGCTCGAATATAAACGGGTGGGTGTCTCCACCACCCACCAAAACAATTCTCTAACGAACGCAACGGGCTGGAGCCTGGAGCGAAGAGAAGGAAAGCAGCATGAGTTACTCGTCCGAGGAGAGGAGCGTCCTCTATCTACAAATCAATCGCAGAAGGAACCATCTCCTTGAACCCTATGGATCCTCAGTTCTTCATCCCGCACTAGCGGTGGCTCACTGGTTCCAGAGGAACAACGGGGTGATGCGCCAGAGACTCAGAGGGGAAAGAGAAGGGCATGAGTGCGATGCAAGGGTGAGTACCTGGGCACGGACCGTGGCGCGCTCGGCTCGGCGCGCGGCGGCGGAGGGGCAGTAGAAGAAGAGGACGTTGTGGATCGGAGCCTGGGTGGCGCGGTCCGGCGGACCGGAGGAGCACGCCGGAATGGGCAAGCGATGCCCAAGCCGGAGGAAGCCAGGAGAAGATAGGATTCTTCAGTCGCAGATCAGCCCCTGGAGCTTCCGGAATTCACTATTGGGAACCTTTGTAGCCAGCCCAAGAAATCCCAGGCTTGAAAAAATCCGGCCCAGTTCGGTCTGATTACACCTGTCTTGTCTGCATACAGCCATTGTGCTTCTCCAATTTGTTTTTCTGGCTATCACTATCAGCTGTCACCTGCTGATGTTTTGTCAACGATCTTCCCTTTTTGGTGACAGGCTCCCAGAATCGACCTTAAAACGTCACACTTGTCGTGTTCAGGAAAACGAAAATAATGAACTTCGTTTAGGTATCAATGGCTCAATGCTGCATAGATACCAATGGAAGAAACCATCCAATAATCCAGTTGCGCATGGACACCCAGGCTGATATTTGTCAGAGGCAGGACATGTGAAGGTCTTGGCAATTTTTCCGTATTGGTGAAGGGGCTCAACTCCTGTTGGAAAATTCAGTTGGCTCAAAGTCTCATGATGTAAATAGTGCAGTAACTCAGTAGTATGGCGTGTGTTTTACAGGAATTGTGGCGTGTGGTGCTTATTTGTGCAATAGAATCTGACATTGTCGAAGTGCAACAGGTTCGCTGGGACACTGAAGATACAGAACTTGTCGAGAATATTACTGAAATGACTTGGGGACAAGCCATGATTGAAGGGAGTATGTAGGGAATATCCTTGTGTTTCCCTCATGGCGTTCCATGCTGGGCTGATCAATAGATTTCGGTCGGTCCGCCTTGATTTTCAAAACGGACTGTCTGGCCAGTGTTTTAACAAAAGAAATTTAAGCGACGGTAACCCCGCGAAAGGGGACAGGAACAAGACTGATGGAGCCTATGAAAATCAACAAACTACAGAGACCAGTAAGCTATGGCAGGGAAGAAAGAAAAAAAACTCCATATATATGGCCTATGAAAATGTACACGAAGTTTATCAGTAAGCTACTTGTTCCGCATAAAAATCTGAACGGAACAAATACGAATTCTGTGAATACGGAATAGAGCTGGCACCATAAGGTAATAATAATATAGCATGCCCCAACTATGAAAATGTAATCAGCCATTACACGTAGGCAAACAATGGTAGATGCATCATGCATAAATAGTAGTACTACATAATTTGGTGTCAGAAAATATCGTTGTCTACAGAGTCAATAGATTCAGCGAACATGCATTGAAGGACTTTAAGAGACCATTTTAGAAGCAACCGCTACAACACCATTTTTGAAACTTAACACCCCCATATCAATGTGGCACCGGGCTCAGGCGATATAACTGACCAAGCGACAAGGATTTCCAACTTGCAAGTGCCAAGCTGAAGAGTTGCAGAGCTTCCACCAGCTTTCATAGGCTTGAACAATGCATTCTGTTCCACAAAGATCCCATCTTTCCATGCATTGTAAGAAACAAGCAGCTCTCCATCAAGTGCAACTGAAACAACTTGGCGAGAAAGTTCCACATCACCATCACCATTAACAGGCACATTGTCAGCTCCAAACTCAAGTAAGACAATATTCTCATGTTCGATTACTGGAAAGAGGGCAGTAATTTGACCATGAACACCATCTGGCCATGAACCTTCATGGCTCGGATAAATATTGTGGCCTCAACAGAGTTAGTTAAGCTTGCAAATGTTAACTTCAGGAAGCTACACTTGCTCTTGTAACGAGTCGAACGGATGCACACATGCCCAGGGAAGGCTGGCACTGGGGCAGCAAGAAAACTTAAGTATCTATCCTCAGATTCAACCTTGCCCCTCACTTTTAGCTCAAACTCAACATACACAGTCATATCCCAATCCAGCACAACAGTACAGGTAGGACCTGTCAATGCCAAATATGGATCCTGCATGCAACATAATTAAAAAAAATCATTAGCAATGTGAAAGCAACAAAAGAGGCAGTGAAGAAAAATTAGGATGTTTGTTTTGCACAACCAACAAATAATACACCGCGCCACATTTAGAATTTTCTTCCGTATTCCTTGCAATCAAACTTCAAACAATTTCAGGTCAGGATTCAGGACAAAGCACCAGATAATATCAACTTTCATGACATACAGAGACTAATTCAAACAGATCTGAGTGACAAAGGGCTCAAGATGTTTCCGAATGGGTTTCAGAGAGAAGGGGAGTGGGCCAAGAGTTTGCTAGGGCACATTCAGGAGTCAAGTAAAAAAATTGCAGGTCATCTGCCCAAGGACACTCCCCGGTACATGACAATATGCATTAGCTCCCCATACTACCAATGCAAGAACTTGAGATGATGAGTTTAATTAGTGATCAGTTTTAGTCCAATGTCTGTGTTGGTATGAGCCTGACTTCTGTTGCGCTATGATATGGGTACTGACATGTTACATCAATCGACAACCAAAGACACAGAAATATGACTTAATTATACAATGTCTTTGTACAGATAATCTGTCAACATGACTTGCAATTTCAGGAAGCTTGTTATAGGGCATTGTTGATGGAGGATGAGTTACGATCAACCTGTGCAAGACTACGGGTGTAAAGAGTATTTCCATTCCTGCCAGCATGGTATGACACCAAGGGAAGGCATGCATGCCTACATGATATAGCAATCAACAAAGGCAGATATTCATGATGCACGCTATGAGAATCAACATGAACATAGAGTTCCATGAGAACATAAGCAGAAAATTATGATAACTGCATTTGGCAGCAGAGCATCACAGCAAGAAACTACCAGGAAAAAAGAATGATAAGGAAACACTACAAACCATTCCAGTGAGGGTTTGGCATTCATCCCTTGAACGGAAGAAGACAAGGTTGCGATTGTGATCAACGGAGTTATGGGATATATATACCCGGGATACTTCACCATTCGGATATATTGCCGAGTGGGTCGGGGTCCAATAAAAATAAAGCCCATAAAAATAACTATTTGGATTATTACTTGGAGTACACGATAAGTCAATACTAGAGATAGAAAGTTAGAGATAGAATCATATTCGGAAATCATGTTGTAACCGGTTAGTAGACTTGTCATGTAACCCTGTCCCCCGAATATATAAGGAGGGGCAGGGGTTCTCTCATAGACATCCGGCATTATACCACATAATATACCACAGAACACAGGACGTAGAGTTGTTATTCTCCGAGAAGCTCGAACCTGTCTAAACCTTGCGTATTATGTGTCCATTGACTCTCGATCTCACGTATGCCTCTACCGATACACAAGGATTATGGATAACTCTATGATCCACTGCTGATAATAGTATCAACAGTTGGCGCGTCAGGTAGGGACAGCACGATGATCGGCTTATCGAGTTTCGATGGCCAAGTTTTTGCAAAAAGACGGTCCTTCATCAGCAGCGATCGAGTCAATGCAGCAACTCTATTTAACGAGGCGGCGCAGGTGATGTCGCGTGGTGTTGGCGAGTCAATCATAGAAAGCTATCCCAGGAGTTGATTAACTCGATCGCCACGTCGAGCACTAGCACATGTGCTTGGAGGTTAATCTGATTCGAGTCAAACATGCATTGGAACGTCAGGGAAGTTTATTCTTTCTTTCTTTCTTTATTCTTTCCTTACTAATTTATAGTAGAATACGTACAAGTGATGCCTTTTTGTATGGACGTGACCTGCATGGGGACGAAGGGGCAGCGATCAGCTTCATCGTCCCGAGTACTACTCGACTTCGCATGTGCCGAGGCGATGAGAAGTCAGGGAATCCCCAGAATTACGTCTAAAATTGCGGCTGATTGTATTGCACGTGGAGTCGGCGAGGCCATGACTGAAGATGAAGGGATGAAGGGATGCCGAACTCATAGAAGTTTTGTCACACACGATTTGGAATACATGCACAGCAGCAAGTTCGATTAGAGTCTTGCGGTCCCTGTACGAGTCAGTCAATCAGGGAAGTTTATTTTCTTTTTATTATTCCCAGACTATTATTTATTCCTTGAGCTATGCAGTAATTAATTCAATTAGTAGATTATACTCATGCTCGTGATGCTTTTCCATATTTTGCATGTACGAGTCGTACTAGCACCTAAACAGTCATATGCAAGATCCCGATTGTGCAACACGCTTCTCGGCCGGATCTATTGACGAGTTTATTATGGAGCGAGGGGATTAGCAGACTTGCCGAGTAAGGCTTGTACGCGGATGCCAAGTCCGAACCAGTGGAATACTCGGCTTTATACAAACAACGTCGTTTAGGAGATTCTTTTTTCCTTGATTTTTTTATTGTCTAGTACCTTCTATGCTAATCAATCTGATTAATGGAAGACTAATCACGTGATTCGTTTTGCATGGAGTTGCATGGAGACCGGCATTCTACAGGTGGACTTCATGGTCGGCTTCATCGTATCCTTGTATGCATGTGACGATTTGTGCGGCAATGTAAGTCATCAGTCCGCAGCATGATTGACGATGCACCGGAAGATTGGCAGCAGTTAAATCCGGCAACAAGGAGTTGGCGTATTTGGCAACTATCTGGTGGTTAGCGACTCGCCAATATGACACGGTGATCGGATGACACAACGGCTCTGCGTAGAGGTCCTGATATGAAGATCGTCATCACGATGCTATGTGCATGCCGGATACATATCAGGAACAAGCAGCGGGCTAGATCGACACCTTCACATGGAAGGACAAGTTGATCGACCGGCCATCATCTGAAGACGACCGGCGTCGCCGGCCGAACAATATCCTAGCCTTTGTTGAGAACTACTCGCTCCTGATATCATCAAACAAGACGTGCGTGAGTTGCATGGAGTCTATATACAGGGCCGGTCCTGTGTATTTTGGGGTCCGGAGGTGAAGCTACAAGTTGGGGCCCTATATATATACGTGTATATATGCATTTAAATTTTGTTATATAATAAAAACATTATTATTAATAAACAAAATTAAATTTATAAAAATGATTATATATTATCTTAAAAGTTCCTGCGAATATTTTTAGCGGCAAAGTCACTACTCGTCCAATAATTTTTTCTTCATGTATACAGTGATAAAATTATTTAATCTTTTATGAGATATTATATATCTTAAATAGTTTTTCAATAATTTCAACGTTGAAGCTTCTTTCAGCTGATGCCACATTAACGAACATAGTAAATAAGATTCGATGTGTAACAAAAATATTGGGTTATTTTTTAGTTGACATGATTTATCAACAGCTCCTTCATCAGATTTGAAGAACTCATTTTTTTTTTCTTATTTTTCCTTTTCTCATGTCCAAATAAATATTTTCTAGTTGACATGGTCTAAAAAAATTATAAAAATAATTAGTCAAACAACCTTCTTATTTGATTATAAATTTTAAATCAATTATACAAGAAATCAATCGAACTTGAATATAGTTCTAATGACTGCTCTGCTTGAACTTAAAATATAGACCAAATTTACTTATACATGTATATACATATGCTATGGGGCCCCTCAGTTTTAAGGGCACAGGGCAGCTGCCCCTTTGCCCCCCCCCCCCCCCCCCCCCCCCCCCCCTCCTCCACCGGTCCTGTGTATATAGCGAGCAGGGCGGTCGCAAGGATTACCCAGATGCAAACCTGAATTATACATGGCAAGGGAACCAGACGCACTCAGCGAGTGCATGTACAGCGGAACATGCAAGCCAAGTCCGAGTCAGACAGCCACCAAGCCTTCGTGGAAGCAAGAGGATCACGAGTCAACAGAGAAGATCTTTCCTTTCCTAATTATGATTATATATTATTTTAATTTTTGCATGTCAAGTAACCAGACTAATGGCTTGGATACTCACGTGACGTTTTTTTTGTATGGATGTGAGTTGTGTTCGGGGTTTAGCTACGAATCTCTCGGCGGCTCGGCAACTAGACGTCACGGCGACTCGGCAATACAGCAAATATTCAGAATCACAAGTTTGGATCGAATATGACTTGGCTCCTACTCGGCTTCATGTCACACTCGACCGGTTGGGCAATCAGTTCCCGAGTAGCTACGCATCAGTTTTATATAGCTGCACATCATACAACAGGAGTTGATGATCCACGATGTGGTTGGTTGTACAGTATTTGTGCTTGTGTGCTTGTTGCTGTGAAAAAGCTGATGAAAAAGATGACGAGTCAAGTTGTCATTAGGTCGATGGCTTGGCAATTTGACAATGCAATGGTTCGTCTACATGGCCAGTGGCACAAGCAAATCGACTCACACATTAAATCACTCGGGCACTCAAAGCCACTCGACGATGTAATTAATCACTCGGCGAGGCGACATGGTGATTGGGTTACTCGCATCGACAATCAAGCCGCATGCTCGGGGGCTTGTGTATGGCTTGCATATGGCTTATCTACAAATTCGTCTATTATCATAAAGCTAAGTAAATTTTATAGTTTATTTTATTTTATTCATACCAGTTTGATTTGAAGGTCATAGGTCTTCATCTTATGGTGATAGTTTTGAGTTTCTTATGGATTCATCCTTTTGCCTTGATAATATTGGTCAATAATTTTTCTCGGTTAATTTCGACTCGTACATATTTGGTCGAATGAATTTTAGCAGTATATATTTGGTATTAGGAGGAGTTCAACTGTTTTGCTTAGTTGTCCGTCTGACTCCCATTACCCAAATTGGTCAGTCTAGCTCTATGACTCATGTCCTTTGTCAAAATCGTCGTGCACATCATTCTTCTAACGAACCTTGTTTGTTTTTTACGTCTGTTGGTTGAATGATCAGTACTCTAAGCAAATATAAGCCTTAGACGAATAACAGAAATCCAACAGATTTAGATATTAAAGACGTTGTTTCATTAATACTTTATATTAATTTTATATATAACTTTATTATTTGTGTTCTTATATTGCAGTTATCTCATCGATATCACTTAGTCATGGAGCGTCGAGTCATTAGATCATTCGGTCACGGAGCACCGAGTCATTGGATCACTTGGCCATGATCAACTACTCATGGTTTTTGAAATTTTGATCCCTCAGACCTTTTGAGCTGTTATGTCAGGGGCTCGTATTTAGCTCGATGGATATTAAGCAGCTAAGTATTTTTATAATTTCAGTTTTATTCATCTAATTAAAGGTCATAAGTTCTTTAACTTAGGGATGATTTCTTTTTATATAATCTTGATGCATTAGACTCTCAGTATTACCTTAACTCGCATACGATTGATAGAGTGAGTTTTTAATCTTCATAGTTCATGTCGTTTGTTGAGGATCGAGGCGGCTTTTTACCTTGACTCACATGTTCATCCGAGTGAGTTCTTAGTCTCCATGCTTCATGTTGAATGTTAAGGAAGTCATTTAGTAGTATTGGTACCTGATATTTACTGGTTGTGAGAGTTAAACTTGAGTTCATACAGTACTTAATCACCCAATACAGCCCAAACATCTATTGCATTTCTGGCAATGGATCAATATTGTTTGTTTTATATATGTATTACTTATTGAATATATTATTTGTTTTATTAATGTATTATTTATTAAATATATTATTTTCATGGATTATAGTAGCTATATTAATTGGAGCTACTTTATTGACATCACTCGATTTTGTTATCCCGAGTTATTGGATCATTCAGCTTCATTATTAGATTACTCGGTCTTCTTGTCTCGAGTCGTTATATCATTCGACTATATTATTGGATCACTCGGTCATTATTGGTTACTTATGATCTTACTCAATATTGGAGAGCACTGCAAGAGTTGTTATTTTTCACACAGAATTACGCCCGAGGGCTGCTATACTTGTTATGTTTAATCAAGTATTACTTGGATATTTTTTATGGTTCTTATACTTGTTATATTGGATCAAGTATCAACCGGATATTTTGATGACTGTTATACTTGATATATCTTATCAGGTATCACTTGTATTCTTTAGTATCAATAGTTTCTTTTGTTAGTTGGGAAGAGTGGTAGAACCAATCTTGGGGGCTACCATATTAAAACTTCTCATCGAATCAATCGGGAAAAGTGGTAGATCCAGATTTATATACGGTGTTATTATTTTTGACTCACAAGATATTTTGTGATCTAAATACCTTCTGAGCCGGAGACTATGCCTACATCTAGTAGGTAGATTTGTTCCCCGCGTATGAATATTATTTGGCGTATAATCCTTTTTGTAGATTTTTGAAGACCTTTATAAGTTTGTTGCTGCACATAAAAAAGGTTAATCATATTCATGATGAAGCATTAGTCAATCAACTGAAGATCAACAACTAACTTGCAAATCTCTCAGGGGATACTGTGTAATATATATACCCGGGATACTTCACCACTCGGATATATTACCGAGTGGGCCGGGGTCCAATAAAGATAAAATCCATGAAAATAACTACTCGAATTATTACTTGGAGTACACGACAAGTCAATACTAGAGATAGAAAGTTAGAGATAGAATCCTATTCGAAAATCATGTTGTAACCGACTAGGAGACTTGTCATGTAACCCTGCCCCCCCCCCTCCCCCGGATATATAAGGAGGGGCAGGAGTTCTCTCATAGACATCCGGCATTATACTGCATAATACACCGTAGAACATAGAACATAGGGTTGTTATCCTCCGGGAGACCTGAACCTATCTAAAACTTACGTCTTGTGTGTTCATCGACTCTCGATCTCGTATATGCCTCTACTGATATATAAGGATCATGGATAATCCTATCATCCACTGCGTCCGGAGGAGTCACATACGGCAAACATACCGAACACATCAAGCGGCAACTCTAAGCCCCCAAATAGTCCTGCAACCTGGACTGAAATAATCTGGAGTGTCGCAGGGGTAGGCGATATGGGGGGCTGCACTGTGATATGTGAAGGGCATGGCACGGATCTTGGTTGCAAGTAAGCGTCAGATTCCCAGTGTTAGACCAACAACAGTAATCATAATAATGACTCTAAGACCATCATAGGTATTGTTGTTTGCTAGTCAAAGTATCGATATCATAGCATTCATGGATTTGATTTACTAACAAACGTCAGGATAAAATCTTCGTGACGGCCAGCAGATCGAGATTCTAAAATTATACAAATTTTTAAGTCAACTAAAGCGAATCAGTAAAGAAATTGATGTAGAAATTGTATCGAGAATTTACTGATGCTCTCCAATGAATTGCACTGGCTGGACCATGCTTGATCCAGCGCCGGCGGAAGGCGAAAACCTTCTCGTCATCATCGTTCACAGGCAACACCTCCTTCTGCTTTGATTCCCTCGCCTTCTTCAGCTTCTTTAGTTCGGCTGTCTTCTTCAGCCAAATCAAATCTGACAAACGGATGACCTCTTCATCACTCCAACTATGAGCGTGAGCCATCGTGCACTCCCCACTCTCCACCCGCGGCCACCAAGAGCGCTTCAAGTCCGTCCCACATTGCGCAACCACCTCCATCTTAGCAGATCACTATTGTTCTCGCCGCCGTCACCGGTCGTGGTCGGTGAAGGAAACCCTAGATTTATGGCGCGCTGGGCTCGGCTTGCGGCGGCGGCGGGGCCGTAGAAGGAGAGGACGGTGTGGATCGGAGCCTGGGTGGTGCAGTCCGGCGGACCGGAGGAGCACGCCGGAGTGGGCAAGCGACGCTCAAGCCGGCGAAGATTTTTTATAAATAATCGATTTTTAAAACTATTTAATATTACTAACAGCCCGAATTCGAATTGTAAACGGTCTGTAAAATTAGAATAATTTTGTATTTAGAACGCGGACAGTTAATATGATTAATTAATTTCAAAAATCGATTATTATTATTAAAAAGATTTTATTAATAAAAAATTATATTAAATAATGACTAAGTATATCTTCATGTTACAAACACTCTCAAATATAAAGATACTAGCAAAGTGTCTGTGCGTTGGTACGGGTTAGAAAAACAAAATACTCTTTATAATTTATAAACATAAATTATTTATATAATATAATTGTTATTAATATTTCTTAGTGTATCATTTTATATGTCATAAGTAATAATTTTTTTATAATTTTTACTATATTATTAGTATAAATATTTTTTTACCATTAATATTATCGATTTTTACATATAGTGTCATTTGAGTGTTATATTACAAAATTAAGTGAAATGATATTAAAAAAATGTTCAAGTATGAGAAGTACTGATATGAAACCCGATTTATTATGCAAAAAAGAATTCTCACAAGTTCATAATGTCTACAAGATATCACTGAATCTCTATAAAGTCTAACATGCAAGACTAAGGTCGTGATCCAATAGCTAAAAATTTCTAGAAACTTTATCCGATAAGAAAAATTAATTCATATAAAATAGAAACAACACTACATTACGACGTATTATTGACTTGAAAATATGCTCTAATGAGAAAAGTTAAAACACGAATAGATCTCATCGAGATTTTTTCGGAACATATATGGATCATATTATTTAGAGTTCGGAGGTAGGAGATATAGATCCCGTACAGAGACCTGTGCAGAGGAGTCCGAATTTGAACAAATATTTTTGCATCGTAAATTTGAAAACCAAAATGGTAGAATATTGACTTTTATTGAATATTAAAGTTGTAGAACTTTTCGAGAGCTACGAGATAAAGTCCGAGTTTGCCTTATTTGAACTCCGGACAAGAGATTTTATGATTTTTTAAATTCAGTGCTTGATGTAAGGTACGAAACCGATTTGGATTTAATCTCTAACTTTGTAGGTGTACAGCAGATTTGAATATGTTCACCTAAATTAATAGATTATAGAGATTACAACTAAGTGCACTCAGTAGCTTCAAAACTCAATCCTAAATCTATATAAAGATTCACATAGATGATCACACATGAAAATACTAAGCAAACAGACTAAGAATGCATGCTCAGGGAACGGCAGTCAACATTCTTATAGAAAGAATTAAGCATAATTATCTTTTTTCGTGTCTTTCTTCTTCTTTCTTTTATCACTAAAGAAGAAGAAAAAACTTTAAACCTGATCTCACAAGCCCTTCATCGCAGTTGGAACTAATCATGATAAAACGGGAAAGAGATCAGAGAATTTTATTTCACGCTAACAATATCATCTCTGCCTTGATATCGTTGTTCGAAAATCTAAATTTTCATGTCATCAAGACACGAAAGTTATTGACGACATCACCACTATCATCATCTTCATTAATGTTGTCATATAAAGACTAAACCCACTCTTTATTCTCGATGTAACTGACGAGAAAAAATAAAGAAAACAAATTCTCAATACTGAATAACTTAACATGGAAAAGATCTTAACGTTAATCTAAAACTCGATCAAAGTAAAAAAAAACAAATGGACTAAAAAAAGGTGGATTCCCGCTCCTCTCGTTGCCGGTGTGGGCACCGAAAAAGAAAGAGGAGGGGACCAAGGGGCGGCGGCGGTGCCGCAAATCTATCTACTCGCCTTTGCAGATTTTTTTTTAAAATTTGAACAAGAAAAATACTTCAGAGTAGACTCATTTGTTAGACTTTTGTCCGAACAAGTATTTAAGTCTTTTAATTGATAAGTGAACTACTATACAAGTGATTTTAACCATTAGATTTTCTAATTGTATAAAAGTCTAACAAAATAGATCTAGTGCTCTTTAAACAAAATCAGTCGGCTAGAGGAAACTGGAACTGAAAGCCAGGAGAAGATTGGATTCTTCAGTTGCAGATCAACCCCCTGGAGGCCTGGAATTCACAATTGGGGACCTTTGTAGCTAGCCCAATAAATCCCAGCCCTGAAAAATCCGGCCCAGTTTGGTCTGATCTAGTGAAACCATCACTCGCTCTCTGAGTATGCATACATCAATTTTGTGCTGATGTACCTGGAGTCCTGGAACTGATTATACTTGGCTGTTTGCCTGTTTACATGTTGAATACTGTACGACCATCGACATTGTTCGATTTCGTCAACTATTCTACCCTTTCTAGTGAGTAGTAACAGCTCAAAGAAAAACGTCAGACTTTTCCTGTTCAAGAAAACGAAAAACAATGAACGTCGTTTAGGTATCAATTTTACATGGATACCAATGGAATAAGCCATCCAATAATCCAGTTGCACATAGGCACCCCTGGGCTGATAATTGTCAGAGGAAGCGAGAAGAGCTAAAGATGCAGCAGGGTGTGGATTCGGAATGTCCACGGCAATGGGCAGCAACCAAAGGGACTTGGGAGTGTCTCACATGGGCAGAGGTGGTGCTTTTGAAGAGCATGCTAATCTTGTACGTTGCCCTTGTCCTACATTCCTATGCGGCCGCCATGTTTCGATGCGGCACTGAAGACATCTCCCTCCTACCAACCACACCACACCTTGGTCTGTACACCGGTGACCATCAATCGACATTGTTTTTTTTTTTCTGATCAACATCTTTGTGTTACAAGTCTGACTCTGAACTTCGACGAATCTAGTGGCACCTTGACAACCCAGTAAGCCGAATAACTTGGCAATGTCAACTGATTCACTAGCGGTTCAGATTCTAGTGTTATGAGAGTTCACAGAAAACCCTGACCTGCGCGCATGGTTGGAAGCAGGTCCGTCTACCTGACAATTTGTTTTGTTATTTGTTAAGTTACGAAATCAGCAAAGTTTTATTTTAGGGAAAAGTCCAAATTAGTCCCCTCAAGTATACTTAAAGTCTATATAATCCCCTAAACAATCTTTTGGTTCATTTCATCCCCCTAAACTATGTCACTTGGTTTAATTTACCCCCTAATATAATTTGTCTTTTTCATTTCTCCATGCACAAGTGTAACATTAAGTTAAAATTTTGTGAGATGATAGTAGACATCATAACTCATGCTATAAAAATATAAATTAGTTTTTAATCATTATTTTGATGACCTGAGATATTTAATAATTAAGTAACCCTTGGGATACAATGTTATATTAAAAATGACGATGAAAAAAATCATGTTATATTTTTCTAGCATACAATGTGATATTCACTACATCCATGCAAAATTTTAAAAAATTCAATTTGTGCATAGTAAAATAAAAAAAGATAAATTGTATTAAGGGGTGAACTGAACCAAGTGTTACAGTTTAGGGATGTAAAATAAACCAAAAGATAGTTTAGGGGGTTATGTGAACTTTTTTAATACTTGAGGGGAGTAATATGGACTTTTTCCTTTTATTTTATCTCCAGCGTTCATGTATTCTCATGCAGGCTGGTCCGCACAACATCGGTACAACCGTTTGAGGTGGAGGTGCCTGTCACCGGACTTGGGCAGCTACACTACTACTAGCAAACAGCATCCTCATGCAACTTGACTTGCAAGGTGAGCCATCTCGCCGCCACATCTAATGAAGCAAGCCTTACTCGCATGACCATTGATCACCGGCCGGCTGCCTTACTGACGTAGTGGATCTGTCATACTATTATCACCTTTAAATCTCTTGACTAAAGCGTCACTGGGGCCCAGCGCGCGTTCGCACGCACCACTAAACTCACTCGGTTGGGCAGAACAGAAATCCGTGTGTGGTGGTACAAGAAGGCAGCGGCAGAAGGCATGGTGTACTGTGTATGGGCGCGTGCAGCAGCAACCACACTCAACCGTGAAAGGGAAGTCAAGAGGGCAGCATGCAGCACGGCTTCGGCCTTTGGCCGCTGCTGCTGGTTCACCTAATTTGCTTCTGCTCCATGTCCGCCCAAGGACGGCAGAGCACTATCGCAAATGTGTCTGCGTGCCGTAAACCAAACAGACAGCAACGTCCAACTGTTTTTTTAGGCGCGTTAACAACGACCCTGCCTTTGTTTGACAGGGACAAGATCCTTGACCAGCACACGCGTCACAATGGGTCTCGTTTACCCGATCCACCTGTCCTTCCGGATGCCTTTTCTTAGTTACAAGAAAAAACAGGAAAACATTGAACACAGGACTTGAGCTACGCCAACACGTATCTGTACAACACATTTCTATAGAAGGATCTCTGGCCGGAAACTCCATAAGATACAGATGTCACCTACCCCGTGGAAAATCGCATGAGGTACGCTACCAGCCTACAGACTTTGGAGTGAAGCACCTTCTCAGATCAGTTGACCCAAAATTGAATATCTGCTTTGAAGTTCAATTGTGATCAACCACCACATATCAATAAGACAAATGGCACCAACAGAACATATGGATCTACAGAAGTTAAGAAATGCATAAAGCCACCTAATTCCCCCCCCCCCCCCCCCCCCCATCTTTCTTGTACAGTACACTTTGCCCTAAATAAGGCACGGGAGGCCTGGATCATACACTCCTAAATACAATCAAAGCATCAACATTCGCCTAATGCCTCAAACAGATAACCAGCAAAGAATCAAAAGCAATAGAACATCGAGACGAGCAGAAGCAGCAGGTGTCACCAAAACAATCAGAAAAGCTACACAGGGTTTTCTTCTGGAATTCACAGCTTGCCTATCGAACTGTTATCAACTACCGGGTACTCGTCATCTGCAACGATCCGTCCTTTTGCAGCTTTAGGCTAAGGTTGGTGAACCGTTCTCTTGAATACTGTCTTGATGCTTTCCTCCAGTCTGTTCCAGCCTTCATCATTGCCGCAAATTCATCGTAGCTTATCTTGCCATCCTGAAGAACAAGGCAATGAACGTAAGCGAGTATATTCAATAACCTTTGAATCCATGACTCGGAGTTTAGCATGTTGATCACACCACAGAATTTCGAACTAGAAGCAAAAAGAAAACTAGCAAGCTTTTGCAACCAGTTTGATGAAAAACAAACCTTATCAGTGTCCACGTCACGTATGATGGCATTGATAACATCTTCAGGATTTTGTCCCAGGTCATCAGCTAATGACTCACGGAGTTCATCGATTTCGATATATCCAGTCTCATTCCGATCAAAGTAAGCAAACGCCTTATGCAGATGTTCGTCATTGCCAATCTTTCTTAGGTGAACAGATAGAGTAACAAACTCTCCATAGTCCAAGGTTCCATTTCCATCGGCATCAGCCTGACATAAGATGCACAAATGGTAAATATAATGATCCAGGCATATCACCTCCAACATTGTGCAAAGAGGACCAACTGCTTAATATAGCATTCTATAAATAAATATATCAAGCATGAATGTTAACATGTTTCAACAATTGTGGAATATCATTTTTATCTTTATCATATCATTTGTGTACAATTTTTCATGGGGTGTTGCTATATCAGGTAAGGTAATCCTACATTTATGAAATGTATGAATTCAATGTATGACACAATAACTATGAAAACGAGGTGAAAATGCTACCGGAAAGAGGTCTTTTCAGAAAGAAAGAAAAAAAAGAAACTGCTTCAACACCCAAATGCAAATGTCCTGCAG
This sequence comes from Eleusine coracana subsp. coracana, assembly GCA_032690845.1. NCBI lineage: Eukaryota > Viridiplantae > Streptophyta > Magnoliopsida > Poales > Poaceae > Eleusine > Eleusine coracana. The sequence goes on from CM064430.1 coordinate 52,369,500, forward strand.
TGAAGTTAGAATGATTACTTACAGCTTCCATAAGTATTTGGACATCTGCATCAGGCATTTGGTGCCCAAACTTATGCAGACCAAGCTTCAGCTCATCAAAACTAATCATCTGATCTTTGTTAAGATCTACCTTCTCAAACATATCTTTTATGTCAGCAGCCTCTTCTACTGAAAGATGATCAGCTATGACCTGTAGCCAAACATGTGAGGAAGCTTAGGGCAAGTATAATATTGAAAAAGGAATTCTCTGAGGTCAAGTCAGATTGAAATATACCCTGAGCGCATGCTTCTTGAACTTGTTCATCACAGAAAATTGTTGAAGCCTGGCCTTAACAGTTTCACCCAAATTGACATTTGGAGCCTTCTTTATGTTCTGCAGCCAAGGATGATCTGGAAGAAAAATACAAGACTATGAGAACAAAGGTACTTTTTTATCAAAATAACAATAAATGACAGTTCTGAAATCATATAGCATTATTTTCTTTCTATCAATTCAATTCAAGGTGTTTCAGTAGGGGATAGAAACATGGAACAAGCCTAGGAAACTAACACAACACAGTCAACTAGTGTGAGAATTTAATTATTACCAAGCACTTGCTGAGCTGTCAATCTCCGTTTCGGATCTGGATTAAGCATTCCCCTGACAAGATCTTTGGCGTTATCGGAGACCCTTGGCCATGGGTCTCTTTTAAAATCAATGACCGAACGAATAATAGCTTGAGCAACACCCTGTTCAGTTTCTGCGTTACATGCAAACACAAAAACCCGTTACGAAAGAGCATTTATTTAACGGATAAGGTCGAAACGTACTTTTTCCATACTTTACATGCAAACAGAAATAGTGTTAAGAAAGACCATTTAACAGATAAGATAAAAATGTACGTTTTCTCTGCCGCAGCTACATAGTACATTTGCACTAATAGAAGATTCAAATATATTCCATTTTAAAATCAATTTTAAAATCTTAACGTTTACGATGATGTATATTGCTTTCAAATCCATCATTTCGGGTACGGAACTAACCTGCCCAAAATGGAGGAACCCCACAAAGAAGAATGTAAAGAATCACTCCTGCACTCCAAACATCAACTTCCGGGCCATAATTTCTCTTCAGTACCTCTGGAGCCATATAATAAGGACTTCCAACAATCTCAGTGAACCTTTCACCTGCACAAAATCAATATCAGCATGTTAGCAGGATAAGATGTTAAAATATGCAACGACAGGCAGCATAAGAGATAAGACAGATAATGCTAGAGCTACGTTTCCGTGATCATACCATCAACAAATGACTGATGAACTGAAACGAAAAAACAGATATAAAAAACAAAGGTGTTGTGTTCGTACCTGGAGTGAAAAATACGGACAGACCAAAATCAATTGCCTTGAGAGCCGCTGTTTCCTTCTTGTTTGCAAACAAGAAGTTCTCTGGTTTGAGATCTCTGTGCATCACTCCATGCTTATGGCACATCTGACATTGTACAGGGCAGAATGGAGGCACAAGTTAATTCACCATTCAGTAAAAATCAAACGTCAAGTTGGGAAAGGTAGTAAAAGCTACTATCCAGAGTGAAGAATATCAACTACAGTCAATAGCAAACGTTTGCTTCGTATAATCTACTGAATCAAATTCTAGTTCTAAACAAACTTATCATATGAGTAACAGTAAATTGACCCTGACATAACGAGAGTAACAGGAGCATATAGCAACATCCATTTGTACTTGCTGTCCAGTGTAGTAATGATTGTATCATGAACTCATCAATGAACCTGCACGAACAGTGAAGCCAATCTCACCTGCACGACTTCGACAATGGTCTTAGTGACCAAGGCAGCAGCGCGCTCCGTGTAGTGTCCACGGGCAACGATCCGATCAAAGAGCTCCCCGCCCTCGCAGAGCTCCATGACGAGGTGGACGGCATTGTCGTCCTCGTAGGTGTCCCTGAGCGTGACGATGTTGGGGTGCTTGGGGAGGTGGCGCATGATCTCGACCTCCCGTCGCACGTCCTCGACGTCGACGGGGGTGCGGAGCTTCTTCTTGGAGATGGACTTGCAGGCGAGGGCCTCCCCCGTGGCGCGGTCGGTGCAGAGGTAGGTGACCCCGAACTCGCCGCGGCCGAGCTCCCCGCCCAGCTCGTACCGCGCGGCGATGTCCCGCCCCGTGGGCTCCCGCAGCACCACCAGCCTCGAGCCCGGCGGCGCCGACCGGTTGTAGTCGATCGAGAACGGGTTCGGCTTCTTGCCCTTCTTCTGCTTGGGCTGCTTCGGCTTCTTGCCGCCGCCATCGGCGCCGTTAGGCGTCACGCAGCAGTTGCCCATCCCTCGCAACCAAGATCCGGCCGCGAATCAAGGAGCCAACCCGGGCCGAGGAGATCTACGGGGAGACGAGGCGAGGGGAGAGAGAGAGGGAGAGGGGAAGAGGCCAAGCAACGAACAGCGCGTGTTCGGTGTGCGCGCGTGGTGTGGGTTGGAAGAAGGCGGCGAGCGAGGAGGAGACGGGGTGTTAAATCTCGGGAGGGGGATTCGGTGTAGACGGGGTCAGCGGTGGCGGCGCCTTGCCTGGCCCGTGTGGGTGGTGGGAACTGGCCCGTGGCAAAGCAGAGCCAACGCGACGGACCGGAGCCGCGGCGAGCGAAGGAGAAGAGGAAGGTGGGAGACGAGAGAAGAGGGAGGTGTGGTCAAACCACGACCTCTCTCTCTCACACTCACCTCTCGCTTTCTCTCTCCTCGTTTCTTATTTCCCCTTTACTTATCCCCACTCTCCGTGTTCAGTTTCTTCTTATCTCGTTTGCGAATTCTCAATATCAAATTCAATTTTGAAAGTTCCTCTCCATTTGTTGCGTTGGTTTATTTATGCCGGAGGAGACTTTGGGGGGGAAAAGGTGTTATCAAGGGGAGTAGCGAAAGGGACTGAAGGCAAAGCGGGTTAGGTGGGTGGATTAAGAATGACATAACGCAGGATTCGTGCAATCTGCGCTTGCCTAATCATGGCGGGACAGGTCGACGTTTTTGATGGGTGCAAAAAGCGCAGTACGAGTAGTGTGGCGTTTAAGCACAAGACCGGAAACCAGGTTCGAGTGGGTGTTCATCAAAACATGTGGAGTGGTCACGAAAGATGCCTCCTGAATATTTCAGCGGATCAAACGCGTGCATTAGTGGAAGCTTTCTTCACTGGTTTCCGGCGGAACCGATACCATGGCAAGATACTTTCGTGTAACAAAAGTTGTTTAGTTAATGGCCGGCTAAGAAGTTGTGTGGGCCAAGTTTTTTATTTTTGAAACTTCCGTACAAAAAATATTTTCCAGCTCAAAAGGAAACAAGTTGGTGAAGTTCTTGGGGACATTGGATCAGGGATCCAAATTTCTTATGGCATTTCAATACAATATCGTTTCCCGTTTGGAGAAATCCTAAAATAATGAGGCCAACAATGTCTGAAAATCAGAATGAAATGTACATGAAGTTCATAATTTTTCTACATTCTAAAATGGGTTTATGAACTTTCGAAATGAAAATCAAGTCTACCATCTACTCCTATTTGACTATATAATAAATGAAAATACCCATTTAATCTGTTGTAGCATGTTAAATCAAAACTTACATGAAATTATCATTTATTTGCTAGATGGTATGAAGCTGTAATAACAAATAAGACAACGCGAATCATAATAATTTGTTTGTCGGTTTACTTGGTTTTACATGTGAGTTGCAAATTTTTACAAAATGATTTGCTCTTTCACCGTTGAAAAGATGTGCATATTTTATAACAGTGATAGAACTTATTATTTCGGCTATATTAGTCAAAGCTGAAGTCATATGCCCCCTCCCCCTCACCACCACACATACAGTCATGATTTTTTTTCTAGGTCATGCCATCTTGTATTTTACAATTGCGCTTCATTTCATATTTACATGATTATATTATGTGTTGTATATTTTTTTCTCTTATATTCCAAGTGATTCAAAATACGTTTAATCCTTTACACACTATATGTTTCACTTTGAGTAAAATCACAACTTAGTTGTACTGTGTGTCTGAGCTCATTTCCAAGACAATATCTATAGCGTGGTTCCATCAATATCGACACCGTGGCAAGTACTGTATCGCATTTCGGCAACTCTTGTTTATGTGAGTAGCACTGTTCCCTTTCACTCCGCGTCAGCTCTAGAGCTGCCGGCGTAGTGCGCATGCACCCAGTGATCGCCGATCACGGGTCGGCGTCGACACGGACCGGCCGGGGCATTGATGTTCCCGCGTCGCGCCGCTTTCCGATCGCGCGAGCTCAGCTCTTTCCTAATAAAGCACCCAGGCCGGAGGCCCTGTCGTGCGAATGTATCGGTCGATCGCCGCGGCGACGATAGGGAAAAGGGACGCGATCGGTCCTCCATTTCACACCTGACCTGGCGATCCCCTTCTTTTCTTACGTCCGCGACACGACGGGTCATACGATACGCACGCACGGGCGTTCCGCGCGACGTGGCACCGCACAGCTTATGGCGATGTCGCGATGAACAGATCAATCAGGACAGCAGGCAGTCATCGTGGTCGACTGCGAGCGATTCTTCTCTTCTTCTTTTCTTTAAAAACGATTATTATTAGAAAAAAAAAGAGCTTTGCTTTGACCAGCCAATCATCGTGGCTGGTGACGGGCCTGATCGGGTAATGAAAAGAAAACAGTGGATCCGGCAGGTTTTGCCTCTGCCTGCCGAAACGAGTCCACGCCGTGCTCTGACGACTTCCTGTCCAGAAATGGACCAGCAATTGAGGAACGGTCTGTGGTCAGTCAGGGACGGTTGTAATTTGGACGGATTATATTTGGATGGCGGACGAGACGGCGGGTTAGGGCAGTCCTGCCTGCTTTTTATTTGGTGTTAATCTAACGCTGCCGAGGCTTATTACAATCATGTGGAGCGTGTGATTGATTAAAAAAGAGGAGAGCCGGAACCGGAAGAAGTCGCGAGTCAGCCTTAGCATCCAAGACTCCAGAACCGTCAAACTGCGCGGTTCAGCTGAGCATCAACGAAAGAAAAGTAATCGGAGTCGTAGAAGATGCCTATCAGTGCAGTCCACGGCGCTTTGCCAAGTCGTGGTCAAAGGCTTCCAAGACAGATCACCCCGCCCTGTTGGCGTTCGGTTGCTGCTACCAGAAACGCGGAGGACGGAAGCAGGAAACGCGAATTCGGCACGTTGAGAATTCAACTCTTCGCCTTCTGGGTGGACTCGTAGCTCATGGACTGGGCTACAGCTATAGCCCAGGTGAGCGAAATCACCCAACCCTCGCTTTGATTGACTGGTGCTGGACTGCTTTTTTTTTTTTGAAACTGGTGCTGGACGGCTAGTTGAGAACTCGAGACGTCCAAAGGGCCCATGAGACTTTGACATCTGCTCCATGTCCGAACAGGTTTGGGCGACACCAAAAGCCCGTTTGCAAGTGCTACTCGTATTTGGGTTTAATTGAGCCCATTATATGTTTACGGTCTCGGCCCGTATTTAGCAGATCTCTTCTACTGAGATCGGAACATTAACAAAGCAGATATCTTGTCCTCTTGAATTTTTTTTCTCTCACAACATATCGAGGGCCCAGTTTCTTCAATTGGACTGTGTAGGACCCCAAAATGCTGCGAAAAAAGTTGAAGTTTCAGATGTGTGTGGTTCATTGCACTGCATGACTGAACGCAGAGCTGTCTGCCAATACAAACAGAAGGCAACGGGCCCTGGTGACAGGCTGACAGCACGGCATCATCATCATCCATGCATGCCCGTTGGTCCTGTTCATCACTTTCCACTGTTGTTTTCGACCCAGAGAAAAACAAAAGGCGAAAAAATGACTTCATCTGTTCGACTGTTCCCAAATCCCAATCTTGCGCATGTGTTTTGATCCGTCAACCTGGACCACGTTTCTAAACATATAGCCGCATCATCTGCCTCGTGCGTTCAATCCTGCAAACTTTGGCAGCTCACGGAGTGCAGACTGTAAAAACAGAAGAAGAGGCGAAGTAAAAGCTGAATCTGAATTTGAAATAGGGTTGCCGTTGTAGCTGCCATGCCTTGTCTCGGTACCCGTTTCCAACGGTCCTCCATGAACCTCTTTGATTTCAAAATCGTGGACAGCTGCAGCGGTACGAACTGTAGCTAGGGACGCGTCCAATTGGACAGCCAGGTCGTTTTCTGCTGGAAACAGAGGGAGACGAGCCCTGCGCAGTCCGTATTGGCAGCATTACATTCATGTCGCCCTTCTTTAACAAGCCACTCATCAGTTTTTTGGTCTATCGGTCTTGATGCGTGATGTTTCGCTGGAACTTGATGTAAGTACATGACTACATGAGGGACGCCCGGAGGTGCACGGAGGATTTTAGTAGTTTGAAACCTTCTGTTTTGAAGTGTCTAACTATTGTTATGATGAGCTGAAATGCAGCAGTCCTTCTTTGATACAGTAACACTCTGTTTTGAACCGTGAACGTTCTGTTCTCACCAATCTCACCGCTTCTGCACATGAACCCAGTTCGGCCGGATGACACCAAACATTCTGCTCGCCCATGACCCCAGGATTATTCATTCATCTCTCGCCACAACCAACACACGACTAATAATAAGGTTATTATAAGAAGGCAAATATAATTACTGTTTCCACATTTGATACATCATCATGAGGACCTCGGATCCATGCCAAATACAGTACATAACACGCTCCCAGACGGTACACTTACGCACACACAGGTGTTGTCCCCGTACACGCACACGCTTAATTAAGACCGATCGATCAACCGCGCGCGCAGGTTTACCACCGCGCGGGTACTTACTTTTCTGTCTAGCTAAACCACACGTACGTAAGCACCACCAGCAAAGTATACTGTCACCACCGCTGACAATCTCCTCTAGAGTGTAGAGGACCTCTCTACGAGAACTGGTGGCACGTCTCGATGGGCGCCCCGCGCAGGCACTGGTTGTGCTCGTACGCCTGGCAGCCGTGCTTGATGACGCCGTGGAACCTGGGCAGCGGCCCGCACAGGCGGTTGTAGCTGAGGTCGAGCTTCTGCAGCGTGGACAGCTTCCCCAGCGACGGCGGCACGGTGCCGTGGATGCGGTTGTGTGAGAGGTCCAGGTACGTGAGCTCGGGCGGGAAGACGGCCTTGCTGAGGTCGAAGTCGAGGTCGTTCCACGAGAGGTCCACCTTCCCGATGGGCCTGCCGGGGACGAACAGGTGCGAGGCGTCGCCGGTGAGCCGGTTGTGCGACAGGTCGACGGTGTTGATCTCGTCCTGCGCGTCGTCCCGCGGGATCGGGCCGGACAGCTGGTTGTAGGAGAGGATGAGTGACCGGAACTGGCCCTGCACGAGTCCCGCCGGGATGGGCCCCGTCAGCTGGTTGTGGCGGAGGTCGAGGGACCGGAGGTTGGGCAGGTCGGCGAAGGCGGCCGGGATGCAGCCCGTGAGGCGGTTGTTGGAGAGGTCGACGGAGTCGAGGGTGCGGATCCGGGCCAGGTGGTCCGGGATGGGCCCGGACACGTTGGTGTGGGAGAGGGTGAGGAACTGCAGGTTGGGGAGCGTGGCGAGGCAGGGCGGGATGGTGCCGGAGAGGCCCGGGAGGCGGAAGAGGGAGAGCGACATGAGCGAGGTGAGACCCGCCACGGCAGACGGGATCTGGCCGCGCACGTCGTCCGCGCCGTCGATGAAGACGTTGTTCACGCGGCCGGACGCGTCGTCGCAACGGACGTGGTCCCACTTGCAGCAGTCGGGGGAGGAGGGGGACCACGTCGACAGCGTCTTCGGGTTGCCCAGCGACTGCTTCACGGCCAGCAGCGCGTGGAGGTCCGCCGCGTTGCACGACGGCGGCGGGTGGGACAGCGCCGGCGATGCGGCGGCGGCCGCCACGACCAGCAGGACGAGGAGGAGGAAGGATGCTCTCGACGCCATTGATTGTGTTGTTGTGGCTTCCTGAGCTCTGAGCTATGGGGGTGGTGGTGGAGTGTGTGTTGAAGTGAGGCGCACCCGAGGCGGGTATAAAAAGGGGCTCGCGCGGCGGCCGCCCGCAGCGTGACGCGCGACACGCTTTTCTTCTCTCCTCGGCCGCTCCCCCTGCTCCTCGCCTCGGTTTCTTGACCACCCACCATCGGACCCGGGCGCGCGCGCATACACCGAGGCGAGAGCCATCCAGCCGTGCGTGGCCTGTGGCGCACGGTTTTTTGGTCCTGAAATCCCTGACTGCAACCGGACAAAGCCGTCCGTCCCGGCGCGCGGAGGTGAGGTGAGGCGAAGAAGGAAGCATCCGCGTGGGTTCGATGAGCTCCTCCGGGCCGGGCGCGCTTGATTGCTGCGAGGGAGATCAGCATGTGGAGCCGCGGCATTTCGTCCGCTCTGCCCTTCTCCGGGCCGGGCGCGCACAGACATAATTGCCGCGTGGATGGTTCAGTGGATGTGTGGCACGTATCAGCTTCGCATACGTGCATGTGCGCGCCGATCTCCTCCTAGAACCGGCGGGACGGGCGTCGCCTAGTAGCCACCACACCTGCCCTGGATTCGCTTGTCTCGGATGTGCCTCTCGCAAGAGGCGAACCGGTGGACACGATTAGGGAGGCAACTGTTGGATTGTTTACTTCACAGGCATGAGAACAGTTAGTTACTCCTGGATATATAACTTTGTTTAATCCAGAAACAGTTGTGGAAGGAAATACTAGTAGCATGTATGTGACGACTCCCGACCCTTTGCTCCGTTCGACGCGACGTTGCATGGGAGTGCGGATGCAGAGCACCGAATCGAAATCCTGTACAGAACAGAAGGAGAGGAGCGATTCCCGGCTTCAGTGAACGCACGACGCGGTGCATGCATGCACGCTGCAGCTGTTCGTTCGTTCAGAAGAGCAGCACCGCTCTTATGTCTGATGAGGTCCGGGAGAAACACGCGAATCCGTCGTCGATCGTGGACTGGGGTCGCCGGCCTCGGTGTCGTGCCTCACGCCTCGCGATTCTTCCCTTTAATCTAATACTACTACTCACCTGTTCTCTCTTTCTATCTCTCTCTCGCGGCACGCAGCGAGGCACCCCCATGTGGCGAACTAAATAATGCGGCATGGAGGCGTCCGACAGGGTTCAGGCCGGCACACGAGAGCGCATGTGAAGGAGAGAGAGAGAGAGAGAGAGAAGTCAGCTCGAGCGAAGCCTCATCGTTCGTGTCTCCTGTCTGGCGAGTGAAAGGGGGATTCTTTCGGCCACCTTTCTGGGCTATACTGGCTGGCCTCGCTCGCTGGGGTTCGCAGACAGGCAAAAAAAAGCTTTGCTTTGCTTGCGTTTCCAGCTCCAGCTGCGCGCACCACATGGGCTCTCTGAGTCTGATGGATGCCCACTCTGCTCATGCACCAGTTGGGCGAAGCGTGCGCGACGGTGCAGCGGAGCACTGTACTAAGTAGTGCTATATATATGTTTGCGCTGTTTACTACTACTAACGCTGAAGAGGTGGAGTTGGTTGGATTGGATCGTGCGTGCGTGTACCAGCTCGACCAGATATATACACTGCATGCTGTGCACTGCACGTTACTAGTATCATTTCCCGGCACGGCACAGGCGGGCACATCTACTGGCAGTACACACCGAGATCCGTGTGGACTGGAGAAAGATAAGCTCGCAATCACTTCCCTGCTGCGACTACTCAGTGTCTTGATGAATGCATCGATGGGGTGCGTGTGCGTGGACCCGAACGCTTTTTTTTTTTTCCAGATTAGCGACACAGCATCTCACCGTCATCGTCATCTTCGTAAATGGACAGGGATTGGCGGTCGTCAGCTTTCGACCCCCCAAATCATAGCGCTTCACGTTGCCGAGACTTGTGGTGGTGGTGGAACCAGGCGCGAGCTGTTCATCCGGCGGCTACCACCGCGCGGCGCAGCCGCAGTAACCAAAGGTTAGCCACCCGCTCACGTGCCCGTGTGCGAAACGAAAAAGTTCGCTACAGCGGCGGCAGGCAGCAGGAGGCAAGGAGGTAGCCGCCAACGCTTAGCAGCACGCAGGGATAAGTGATTGTCCGCGTGCGATTTGCAGGGCCTCCGGGCTCGGGAGCGCGCGCGGCGTGACGTGCATGGGCGCGCTGGACGAACAGGGGCTAGACACTTGTCCCCGGGCTGGTGGCGTGGCCCGGGTAAGGTGCATGGATCTAAGGGACCCAGGGGCACGTGACGCGACGCGATGGCGGGCTCCGGATTAATGGCGACGTGGACGTCGGTTTCGGCTCGCGATCTGGCCTGCCTCCCCCTGCTTGCTCGCTCGAGCTTGAGGCACGTTCCCATCGAGCACGGCACACGGGCGTGGACTGATCTTTCCTCACGGTTGCCGGCCGCACGGCTCATCGCAGCTTTCCGGGAAGACGAACACGTTGCCTCGCCTCGGTTTTAGATTCTCACAGTCAGTCTTTCGGCAAAACTATACTAGTAGTCGACTAGCAGGAGCAACTACTTTTAGCAGCAAAAACTGAGCACGCGGCACATGAGCTGCTGGCTGGCTGGCGGTTGGACCGTGGCCGGACGGACGGGCTCGCGCGGATCGAGGGAGAACTAGTATTACGATGAAGCATGTTCGTCGTTCGGCGAGCCGCGAGAGGCAGTCTCTCGCCACGTTACAAGATTCCCCGTTTCATCTTTTAAAAATCCATTTTTCAGAAACAGTCTAGTACTAGTACTAAATGTAACCGGCGCCACGGCGAGCCAGAGAATGAAGGAATAAACAAAGGGTTGATCACGGGGGAGCACGAAGGCGGATTTATTAAGCGCACAAAATAAGCGTCGTCACGGAGAAGCAAAACAACAAGAGCAAAAGTTCGTGTGAGGCGAAGAGGCTGGTCTGTGGCCAGCCACACTACTTAGAATCCAAACTGTTTATCGGTGAGACAAAGCGATAGATGCTGTATCTAGTATCTGAGATACTTCTATTATGAAAGAAATATACGCTCTTTTTTAATGGAAGTGAACGAGCGATAAAGAAGATTGAGCTTTAAAAGGATACTCGACCTCAAAATGCCGACAAGCACTATTTAACGACAAGGAGAAAAGCCAGGGCCAAATCCAAGACAGAGGAAACAAAATAAGAAAATAGGCCAAATCAATCAATAATGGGAGGCGAGAAAATTCAGTCAGGACGTGTTAGAAAGCTTGATCTTTAAAGGTACGTGATTGACATGAAAAATGCCGACAAGCAATGTTTAACGACAGGGAGAAAAGCCAAAGCCAAATCCAAGAGGGAGGAATCAAAATTTTAAAAAAAAAAGCCAAAATCAATCAGGGCGAGAAAATTAATAGTCAGCGCGTGTTAGAAGATTGTAGAGCTTGGGACCAACGCCATCAAACCTCTCATCACTTGATCGTTCTTGACGCCACATTCATGTCGGTGCTTCTGGTGGACCCACGTGACATTACTGCGACCACGATTTGTCTTTGTGATTCTTCCAGGGTTTAATCTCTCGATCACGGTACAGTCCAAATGATAAATCAGATGTCTTTAGTACTAGTACGTTAGATAAGGACTTCCTCAAGTTATGTTCGAGATGAACGATGATCCGTATGCCAAAATGCAAATATTACATGACTGCCTGTGTTCAATCTGCAGTGGAAACCAGAAACTGATCTGCGTGCATAAAGCACACTCAGACTCAAAGCAAGCCCTCTGATATATGCAAAGTTTCAGTGCTAAGTTCGAGATGAATGATGCTCCGCATGTCAAAATGCAAATATTACATGACACTGCTTTTGTTTAAATTTGCAGTGGAAACCAGAACTGATCAGTGTGCACAAAAAACACTCACTCTCAAAGCAAGCTCTCTGATATGTGCAAAGTTTCAGTGCTACGTATAGTCCCCCTATAAAACTAGATCTTATCCAAAACACATGCAAGAAATGAACATCAGGTCTGGTGAGCAGTACTCGATGCATGAAGCAAAGATGTGTCATGTGTGGTACTGGTACAAAGTACAGACGATGCAATCGACCAGGAAAGCATCTCTTCTTACCGTAGCAAACTATAGGCGTGCCATCGTCGAGAAGCTACTCAGACTGTCGGTCTGCAGGATTGACCATAGGCGTTCTCTGAACTCGTACGGGTTGCTCGACGCCGTCCACGGAAGGCTTGATGTAGAGCTCGAACATGACGTTGGTGAAAATCGTGAGGATGACAAGCGCGAATGTTGAGAACGCCACGTACGTGGGAGAAAATTCCGGCATTTCGTCTGTCGCTAATCCGCCCCTCTTCATAACTTCTCGGTCCAAGTATGGGTCTGTTTCAAACAAACAATTGTAAGATGCAACAGTATACATAAAGACTGTCTTATAACTTGTACCCTATGTAGACTATGGAAATTTTTGGTGGATATCTGGGCTACACCTCTTTCAAAAGAAGGTACGGTCCTACTATTCTTTAGCTACAGGTTTTGCAGATCTGATGCAGATTGTACATCGTACTGAAGCATTCATGAAAGGTTACGGGCAAGGTGCGTAAACGTTGCAAAGTTGACGCTCCTATCCAAAGTTTCAGTCTGCAGGAGTCGGGCTACGGTTTCATCAGAGACAGAGCACACTGCTGCATGTCAACACACAACTGTTCACACGAGGAACTTCTGCTGCTAAACGTGATAGTTGCCCCTGAGGAATGGTCTTGGCAACTTCCCTAAAGCTCTGCGAGTGCCAGCTAATTACATTTCAGTATTTCAGCCAAGTACAATTACGATTTATTCTCTGAGAGGCGCAGGATTACTGTTTGGAATGGGCCAATGGGGGACACGTGGAGATGCTCAGAGCTCAGAGTCAGAGCAGGTCAGGCGAGAATCAAGAATTACCCGGAGGAGGTGGTGGCGCCGGCGGCCGCATCTTGGGCTCGGTCAGCCCCTCCAGCAGCTTGTCGAGCTCCGCCAGCCGCCGCCGCGCCTCTTCCGGCGTCTCGGGCCCCGCCTCCTCGCCCTCCTTGCCCGCAGACGAGAAGACGACTACGTTGCGGCACGGCCTCTCCGTGCCACCTCGCAACGGCCAGGGAAGAGCAGCGTGGAAGCCTCTTGCTCCGACGGCGCTCGCGGCGAGCGGGCGGAAGCGCATCTGCATTCTGGCGGTTGCCGGGAAGCGCCGGGCTGCGGACGTGCGGTGGACCGCGCGCGCGGGTGTGGATAACGATTTGATAGCGATTTTGACGAGAGGAATGGGCCGGCTGAAGCGGTCAGGTGGCTCAGTTAGAGGGCCTGAATGACCATTGTTACGGCCCAACTAAAAGCCACAGCAACCACAAAAGGGCCCACGGCGTGAGATCCACACCAGATTCGCGTGAAGTGGAAGCTAGATCGCTGAGCTGAATCCAGAAGCGAGCGAGGTGAGCGGCGAGCACCGGCACCACCAGGTCCACCACTACCACCACACCGACGTTGCGGACGCCACCCCGCGCGCGGAGCCGCGGAAGCGGAGCGATGGAGGAGTCGGGATCGGGAGGCGAGGCTGTCCGGCCCTGGACGGCGACCAGCACCTGGGCCCCGGCCGGTGGCGCGGCCGTGGAGGACGCGGTCTCGTTCGAGACCTCCGACGAGGACGCCGAGGAGTCCCCCGCGGGCGTCGTGCTCACGCGCCCGGACACCGACGAGGACGGAGACGCCCCTCCCTGCGAGGTCACTGGTGAGTCCTCCTTTTGTACTTGCTTGGTCAAAATTCTCGAGGTTTTGAGTGAATTACTTGTTGGCGCTAGTCGGATCGTTGATCGGATGCGGATGCTAGTCGTGTTGCGAATTTCTATGTTGCTTAAATTAGCATCTGAGCGAGTAAACCCTAGCAGGCTGGTACTAGCTAACCGAGCTGACCACTGTTGTTTGTCTGCTTGGCTTCGAAACTTGTGCTGTGAAGCCTGTGATTCCATTGCTCTGGAAGTACTAGTATCATATAGTAAATGTTTAGAAGCCCTTCGTCAGCCGATGTCACTGTTCTGGGTCATAAATTGAACGAGGTGTTGAAGATATCTGAACCTTGTTCACTGTTTTGAGTACTAGTATCATAGCATCTGTAATATGTAATTTGATTGATACTGTACTTTGGAAGTCATATCATCTTATTTTTCAGGTCTTATAGCTTAAAAATTTCCAGAAGCATCGTACCAAAGTAAACCTATCGTGTCATGAAAAGTCACGAGACAGTGATCATGATTATGGTACCATTTTGACTTCTGTAGTATCATACCTGATATTCTTATCTTGTCATCTTCAATTGGGCCACTGAATTTACATTTCAACATTTAGTGGTGCAAGTTGTCAAGACGTTTCTATCTCATTCTATACACACTACTCCAATACTATTGTATTTGGAGTTGGTTTCCTGTTCACCCTGTTCAATACTATTGTACCTATCATAACCAAATTTCAACTCATGTTTTTTATGCGCAAGACTAATTTAAGGATGTTATTCAGTTAGTTTCAGGGGAATGTACGAGATTCATAGGGTCTATGTGAGAAGCACAGCTCGGATTTATGAGATATATCATTCTACCAACACAAAGAGTGCCGGCAAGGATTATCTATGTACTGTGCGTTGTGGACTTGCCACTAAAGAACCACAGCCCTCTGGTGAAGAAAGCAACGCTTCAACTAGTGAAAAGCATGAACATGAGATGAAAAGCATAAGTAGTAGCAGTAGTGATGACAGCTGGGTTGATGTCAAAATCCCAGAGTCTCCAAACAACACATCAGAATCGAAAGAAAGGAATGTGGCTGGATCCTGTCAAGACAATAATCTGGTAATTCATCCTCCTCTTGTGTTACTTAACATAAAACGAACTTTGGTTGATACTTGCTTATTGAAATTTCTGCTGGAAGTGGTGTTGACTGCAATATCTTAATAATTGAGTGCCAGGTCTTTGTTGACCTCAGGATGTAGAATTATCCATTCACTCCAATCTTGTACAGTGTGCAATCAAATTTATTTAGGGCTTGCATGGTTTGGTTTATGCCCCCAATAAAGTCCACCAAAATTTGAGCATGATCAATGAGGGGCATGATAAAAAATTTTGCCACATGTTGGTGTTTGGGAGGTAGTATATGTTAATGCTGCCAAAAGGTGCTCAACTGTATCCATGTGATGTGGATCCCGCGTTTCAATTATTTTCAGCGTCAAATTATACCTGACAGTCTTAATTTGTAGGTCTCATTACAATGTAGTTTTAGTTTGTAAATCTAATACATAATTGAGAAGAAAAATAAATAATTTAAAGCTTTGGTTAGCAAATACTCAGAAATAAATGCAGCAAGTCAATGCCCGCATGTGTTCCAAGCAGTAGCCAAATATGCATGGCAAGTCAAATAATTGGCAGGGCAAGCGCTGGCTGCCAATCAGACAAACCTAATGCATTTTCTAGATAATATGCCAGTCAAATATGGAATGTTATGCATGTCTGTGTAATTTGAGGAATTCTGGGAGAAAGAGGTTTCGTTGTTGGACATTATAAGAGACAACTGGAGGAGCCTTTTATGAGTTTGTTAAAAATATTATGTGTTGTTTTTTGAAAAATAGGAAAGTGTTTATAGAGTTCTTTTCTATTATTTATGTTATTTTTAGTTGCACTGTTTAGAGATATGGAAGAAAAGAGATAGAGTGGATCACAATTTACAATCAGCTGAGTTGTTTAAAGAAGTTCTTTTTTCTGTTTTGTATGCAGGCACACTATGAAGCAACTGCTGAGATGACTGACGTGAGCCCATGTGTATCTCTTACTGTACGTCTTCTGTCACTTCAGTCAAAGACATCAGTGCACATCGAGGAGATCTACATATTTGCTGATCCTGTTGAGTCCACAAATGATGATGCAGTAACAGGTCCTGGAAACATGGGTGGTAGTTCTTTGTTAGCCATGCTTGTTCCTGGCCTTATGCAAATGTCAAAATCAAGGAACTACAAAATTGACGATGGGTATTTTTCTCATGGATCAAGCAATCAACCTACCCACGATCATGAGGCAAAAGAGAGTAACCCACATGAAAAGATTGCACATGAAACAGGGCTATGTGTCTCAGATGATTCAAAGTGTAAGTCAGCTGGGATAGGAAAAGGAACAGATTTTGCAGACGGTGGAGCAGTATCTAATGAGAAAAGCAACCAGGCCCAGCTCCCATTCAAGGATCCCATGCCTGTTCAATTGCCTGTACAAACAACAGAAAATACAAGAGCGCCATCGGTGAGGGACCAGCTGGTGTCAAATACAGATCAGCTTGCAAGTTCCCCCATGAATGCAATTCTTACTCCTTACAATCATATTGAGAGAAAGCTGGATACTCTACTCTCTAAGGTGGAGAAGATGGAATTATACTGCTCTAGATTTGAGGACATCATGATAAAGCCCCTTGGTAGCATTGAAGCAAGGCTTCAGCGACTGGAGCAACAGTTTGATACATTCTCTGTGGACATTCAGTCTTTACGTGATTCTTCTGCAAGGATGTCAGCACCAGATGGCCCATCTGATACAAACTCACAGGAGAAAGTGCATACTGATGGTAAAGCTAGTTCTCCACCTGACAGGAAACCAGGTTTATTTATCAGAGCACCAGATTTTTCTTCAGAAGATTCCTGTAGTTATAATGTTTCTGATGGAAATCAAGTTAACTTTCATGGTCCGAATGTGGCGCCAAGGTTACTTGTGAAGGTCCCTGAATTTATTTCTCAGCCTGAGTTAGCTGGTGAAAAACTTCACAACGGGCCTGTCTCGCCAGTTGATTGTGCTCAATCTTCTGAACAAAAAGAACATAAGACTTCCCCAGGTTTAGTAGTCAAGGTTCCTGAATTTCCCGATGACGATGATGAAGAAAGTGAGATAGAGGAAGAGACAAAAACAGAAGTTGGTGATTGTGAAGATCACACACATGATAATACTCTGTGCAAAAACACTGTCGACAGCTCTGAAGGCAAAAATCGTGTTTCTGTCAATGGTGCATTGGCTTCAGCATTGGAGGCCCTACTCATGTCCACCAAAGGAACATCATCATCGAGGTCTGTTGTTTTCCCTGCAAGTAGTGTAAGTGATGAAACAACTAATGAATCCTCGAGTTGTGCTGTTTCTCCTGGAAATAATGATGAGATATCCACTAAAGATGGTTCGGTTGACCAAATTCCTGGTTCAATTGACAATGCGAATTTGGATGGTATGTTCATATCTTGTCAGGATATTGATGGGGCTCCTAATACCTCTCTCTCGAAGCCAATGTTGGATAGCAAGGTTGACATAAATGAAAAGAATAACCATCTTGATTCGGACAAGGAGGCATTTGTTGCAAGCACCGTATCCTTGAGTGTTCCTTTACAGCATCATATAGCTAAGGAATCTATCGATGACGTAAGTTGTATAAATGACCAGAACAATGGTCCTAAGTTGGACGCTATACCATTCATCACAAGCACTGAACCTTTGGATCCTCCTCTACCTCCTGCAGCTTGTGAATCTGTTGATAATGGAGCTCAGGTGAATAAAAACAGACCTGCCGTATCCTTAGCAGAGTTTCTTGTAGCAAGGAATTCACACTCTTGTAAGAATGGTGCTTCTGAGGCTAATGGTGCTGAAATACTGTCCTTTGAGAGGACATCAAGTGAAGCTGGTAAAAACTCAAAAACTATCAGTCCGCTGCTAGTGAAGAAAGCTCTTGAGATTGATGGTGAGGATGAATGTGTTTCTAGTGTACCTGTTGGAACAACCTCTGAAGAATTAAGCTATGCAGCACCTTCCTGTGTTTTTAAGCAGCACAGTATTAATAGAATAGAAACTCTGTCAGATAAGGACTGTGGCTTGGAGAATACAGAGAACAGTGCTATCTTTTACGTTGGGTTGAACTCCATATATTCTCAGTCTAGTGCTCCTGGTTCCCAGAAAAAATTGGCCGAGGACAGCAGCTTTGACTGGAGCGTAGATTACAGCTTCTTAAAATCGAACGCCGAAGATTCCTGGTCAGATTCGAGTGGTATGGAATCTTTTAGTGGAGCGCGTGCCAGCCAACCTATTGTTTCAGAAAGCACAGCAGCAGGAAAGTGTGTGGAAAATCTTCTTGCAGGCATTGGAGCGAGTTCAACCGTAACCCCAGTTGCTGGTGAAGAGCTGCAAAAGGTTTGTGACTTGCTTTATGAATATGAGGATGACATTCCGGGCATGATTTCCACAGAGAAGAAAACGAGTAAGAGCAGCCCATCCCTAGAAGTCTTGCTTGCCGAATCATCAGACTCTGAAGTGCAAATTTCTGATGACGATGCTGGCATTGGTTCTGCTCAGTTGTTTGGTTCATTCTCATCAGATGACAGTGCTTCTGTCACGACTGAACCTTTAGTTGATGTAGCTGATCGGACCAGAGAGTCAGAGGCGTATGCTGCTGCCCTCAACGAGCCTTTGACAGATGTCTTTGGTCTGCCACTAGAGACATTTGCTGATTGGAGCAGTGGAGAACATCCTAACAGTCTTATATAGGGAGTAAGCATCTTTACATATTCTTGCTGAACAACTTTCTGCTTGACCTGTCCCTGTACAGCAGTTAACGTTCCCTACCGAGCTCATGCAAAATCCTCTTTTGTACATAAGAAATCTTAGTCTCTGCAACAATATTACTACTGTATGCTTTTGTACTGAATGTTCTGCCGTTTATGTAACATGGATTGACGTAGGACCCAGGGCGTGTCAGATGGATTTCAGCTGTTACCATTCATGCATAACTTTTTAGGCTTTATATTGACACACCATGTGGACTGTCTGGAAAGTCCCCTCAATTGCAAGGGATCGCGCTGCATCCAGAGAGAGGTATGCCATAAATTTCACTTCGAAGTTCTGGAACTGCCCTGGTCGTTTCTTTTTGTGGAAACAAACCTCACTGATACTCGAGCAGAATCCAAATGTTCCATATAATCTTGTCACAATGTAATCACTTGTTGCTTCAAAAAAAGAAAAAAAAACGTGCGAGCTTGATGCCGCGGAACACGTCATGTTACGTATTAAAGCATTTAAGCAAAACAGAAGGACAGGCCGCATGTGAGCTTGCTTGATGCTGCATCGATCCGTGTACGCACATGGGCTAGTCCTTGCCATGGGCCTAGCAAAGTCGTCCCACGAGATGTACTAGTAGCATCTAACTCGAGGCTCGGCCCACAGTGGTCCCGTGGACTCGCATTGCGCCATCCAGGTTCAAGGAATCCGTGGACTCGCATCGCCCGCCTTCTGTGCAGAGTGCAGTCCAGGAACAGAGGACACGTTTTTCAGGTACCAGGTCTCATCCATCCGAAATCACACTTGTCGTCGTTATCAGTGAAGCCATGCACGGTTGTTCATTTTCATACATTACGTTCACACATTGAATGACATTGTCACAACATGCAATCTAAAGAGAGAAAAAAGCTTAATTCTAATAAAAGAAAAATAAGAGAAAAAAAAGAAAAGGCTCACCTATCCACGAAGTAATATGGTACGAACTCTGGGTTTAAGCGTTAAACAGAGCCAAACAGCACAGGTAAATTCTTGCCTGTCCATACACCAGATCACAAGTTGCCAAACCATGCTGCTGCTGCAGATCGTCTTTGGCATTACTGCACTACACTCCATATCAGAATTAATTACTTGAAGCCTTGAAGGTCACTTTCTTGTGAAGGGATATTGTTTAGCAAAGCGGTACTGCTATTATGCTGGCTTTTGTTAAGCAATGATCATGCTAATTAGAAGTATGGGTCAGGCTCAGAATGCATTAACTTTGTACACCAAGGCTTAGATATCGTCAGTCTCATGGTTGCAGAGACCACTTTCAGATATACGGATATAGTATATGTGTTTGATGATAAGTGCTGTTCCTCTCAACTCTCAAGCCCTCACCAAGTTAAATGTGACCATGAGTGATGAGTCAATATGACACTTGATTAGCTATGGATAACTCCGAGAAATACATACACTGATCAACTGATAATCAAGGTGACAGTTAGTCAGTCCCTTGCAGAAACTGAAGAAGAACATATATGGAGTTCTATTCCCTCAGAAAAACAATCATGGAGTTCAATACTTCTGTCCAAATTTTTTTCCCAGTAATTCCATAGCTCCATACGAGAAAGCAGAGAATCCTTATGTTATTTGGGATTCCACAATTTCTGTTGTTACTTCAG
Source organism: Eleusine coracana subsp. coracana (assembly GCA_032690845.1). Classification (NCBI taxonomy): domain Eukaryota; kingdom Viridiplantae; phylum Streptophyta; class Magnoliopsida; order Poales; family Poaceae; genus Eleusine; species Eleusine coracana. Next base: position 52,389,604 of record CM064430.1, read on the forward strand.
AACTTAAGCATCCAGAAAAAAGAGGCAGGGCAATGAAGTAAAGAAGCAAAAAAAAAAAAAAAAAAAGGAGAGAAATCAAGAGCATTCAAATAAATTTAGACAGGGGTAATTAATTCACTTCTTATCTTGTTCGTATTGACATACACAATCCTTTGATGAAAAATCCCAAGAAAATACAGGCAGCTCGTGCCCTCAATCAAGGCTGATGAGAGGCAGAGCACAGCCATCTTATGACCTGTCCATCCACTTTGCAATACCATATCAAACAAACTGGAAAAAAAAAGAGAGAGGCTTGAACATGTGGATACAACACTAAAACAAGCGTTCCACACAGCTAGCACGGCACCGATCTCGATCACTCGGATGATCCTGTGGTGTGAAGCGGTGAACGATCCGACCAACAACTGCACCGGCGACAAGAACTAAAAGAGGCAGAGGAAGAACAGAACAGCAGGCCTGGCGGAGGAACTGGATTTTGTTCAGAATCAGAAGAAGGAGCGCTTGTTGGATGGCGCCCTGCCGACGGCCCTCATGAAGTTGGCGAGCTCCAGCACGCGCGCCACCTTGGTCCCGCGCTTGGCCTCCGCCGACGCGCGCTTCTCCTCCGCCTTCCGCCGCGCCTTAGCCACCTCGTTCTGCGCCTTCTCCATCGCCTTGGCACGCTTCTCCTCCAGCTTCCTCTGCTCATTATCATAGAATCAGAGCCCGTCGTGTTAATCAGGAATGGCGTCTTCGGATTGGGGATTTGAAGAAATTGAAGAAAGCAAAGCAATTTTGGTTTGTGAATTTTGAATTAGGGGTGGAACTTGAATTACTGACCTCGTACTTCTTGAGCCACGCGCTGGCCTTCTCGACCTGATCACCCTCCCACCCGTTGATGACGACCTCCTCGCGCTTGAACCGGTTGTTGACCTTGGCCGTCTCGGCGACCTGCCACGCGGCGATCTTCGACTCCACCTCCTCCTTCTTCACCTGCCCCACCGACGACACCCCGTCTCCACGTCCGTCGCCGGCGCCGGCGAGCGCCAGGTCCCCGGCGTGCGCCGCCGCGGGGCTCGGCGGGCCCCGGCGGCGCGGCGACGGAATCGGGTTGCTGTCGGGCACGATGGCCAGCGGGTTCGTCTCCTCCTCCTCCTCGCGCTCGTCCTCCCCGATCCTCCCCATCTCCGCTTCTTCGGTCCTGGCGTTGGCGGCGGCTGCGGCGGCGACCATGGCCGAGAACTCCCTGCTCATAGTCTGGAACGGCTCGCTGGCGGCGGTGTCGCTCCCGACGGAGCGGATCGACGTGTGCCTGCTCCCGGCGGCGGACCCCCACGACTCGCCTCGGCCCCGGCTGCGGTACGACGATGGCTGGCTCGCCGGCGAGCTCACCGGATGGATGTCCCTGAATTCCGGCTCCTCCTCCTCGTCGTCGTCGTTACCCGGGTGCGGGTGCGGTCGCGTCTCCTGACTCTCCTCCACGCTCCTCTCCTGCTCGACGACGCGGCTGCTGCTGCCACTAGCCGCCGTCTGCTCGCTCAACATGTGGCGCAATTCCTGTTCTTGTTGCAAGGCAGCCGCGACACCATCTGTTTGGGGGCTGTTCAGCTCAACTCAGCTCAGCTCAGATTGATGCTTACCTCAACTACTCGAAACGCTTGGTAGCTGCTGCGTGGTGAGTGGTGAGTCGGATGGTGGCGGAAGACGCCTTCTTAAATAGAAGCCGAGGTGAGCGGAAGGCGGTGTCGGGGTGTGGCAGTGGAGGCGCCCACCACCAGTCGGAGGGAGGGGGCGACAAGGGATATTTCCGGTTTTTCTACTCCCATTTCGCGTGCCTTTTGGACTGCGCGCCTTCGCCTCGCTTTCTTAATCCGGAGATTATGTATAGGACGGGTAAGTGTCGCGTGGGCAAAGTGCGCTGACTCACGCTCTCATGTACTACTATCTTCCATCGGGCATTCGGGCTATGCTTTTACCAAACACTAGATGATTAAATTAGTGGTTTTTTGGGAGTTTAGAGGATCGGAAATGCTCGCGCACGAATGATTGTTTTGGTTATCGAGATGCGTCGAGTAGGTACAATTGGCGAACATTCGAGTGGCGGTGCTCGATCATGGGAACGTGTTTTTCTTTTTCAGGATAATTGTTAAGGACTTTGTTTGTGCTATTATCAGTATGCAAGCAATAGGCGCAAGATGCGCAGCTGAAGCCAATTTGCCGAGCTTCAAAATACAAGTTACAGTAGTATGTACTTAAGTTTTCTGTTTTCCATGGTTTGTTTCTCGTAACAGTTTAGCTCCGTTTTCTGTAAGCCACAAAAAACATCAGCTTAGTTATAAGCGTTTGATCATCATCACGAGGGGGGTAATACGTGGTCGGTCGTGGTAACACACCTCGCTATCACATGATCAAAGTGTGTCGCGGTGTGAAATCGACGTTGATGATGGAGGGCAGACAACAGAGAGGTGCGGAGGCGGTAGGGAAATTAGCGTTAACCCCGCGTGGGCCCGGGACTCTCCAACTAATCGCACCTCATTATTCTTCTTCTACCCGGTGCCGTTAGGCGCAGCCAAGGTGGGCTCCGCGCGGTATCGGCGGTGTGTCCTCCACCGGAAGGAGGATTCGTCCGGTGGAGGCATCTTCCTAGATTTTGAGCTACTGTTGTGGTACTAGCAGAGAGTAGGATTAGTTGGGTGTCAGAGCGAGACGAAACGAACGAGATGATACCCGTCTGGTCGTGTCAGGTGAGACGTTAGCTGTTGATCCGACAGTGGATAAGGCGGCCGGTATGGCCGTCGACTTGCGTCCACTGTGCAGCCTCGTGATGGTTTTTCCGTCTTGCGCTTGCGGATACGGGCGGCGCTTGTTGTCAGTGCGACAGCGAGACACCACGTGGCAGTGTCTGCTTGAGCATAGTCCTCCATCCTTGCGGAAAATAGTCACGCAGAAAAGTTTTAGAACCGCATCATCTTGGGTCGACTTTAAGAATAGCGCCCATGTGTTTTACAAAGGAATTGGGCGTTTTAAGTGACGAGTAGTTTTACAGCAGACTGAAATAGATGCCTATCATTTATTTTGTTCATTCGATAGCTTAGATCTTAATCGTGATATTTTTTTAATCTATTATTATCACAAGTATCATTATAAGATATCATAAGTATTATATGGATATAACTGGAAAATAAACTTATAAACATGTAAAATAAATGTCTTCGAAGGTCAAGATCATAGGTTTAATTATTTCATCTCCATCTCGTGTTAGAAATTAGAAATTTACAACAACATCACAGAAAATTAACTCCAATATTATTTAGTAATTACATTTAATACTATCTCAAATGAATGATTAGATCTAAACCATGATACCTCAATTTTATATATATTATGGTCTATTGTAAAAGTGCTCTAAGTGACGGGGTGTGCCTGCTTCCAGGAACATTGTCTTGATCAGTGTCACGTTGGCAATCTAGCGCTGATTTTAAGTGTACAGCACAAAACGTAATGTTTCGAAATGGTAACACTAACACGTACGGAGCGTTATGCCTGATGAATTGATGATAAGATAAATATGGTTGGGAGCGTAAAATGCTTACGGGTCAGCCGTACGTGTGCACTTCATCGTTGGACGCACAATTGTCGGGTTCTCGCTGCTGACTAGCTGTCCTGCACATTTCTTGCCTCTGAAAGCTACGATTGTACGAGTGCGTCATGAACTCCGGAACGATTATAGAGTGCAGCACCCAGAAACGCGGTGCATGGCAATGATGCCATGGCATAGCTTACCGAGAACCAAAACTAACCCTCGGATATTGACACGTGTGCACGTCACTTGGAAGTTTTGTTGGCATCAACGAAAGCTGGAACCAACTAAGTATTACAGTACTTTACAGCAGGCAGCCAAGAAGAATGTCTGAAAAAGCGATATATATATTCTTTGACGCGGCCAAACCAGGGACCGACGTGCAGAAAGAGAAAAATAAACTTGAGAGGTAAACACATGGGAATTTGTTTTATGGAAGAAGCACGAACCTTTTAGCGAGGACGAAGGATCAGGAGCGAGGACGTGACAGGATCGCCTGTAGAAACGCCAAATGTGAAACCGGTGTCCGTCGCTTCTGCTTAGATTAAACTGGACCGGGGTGGCGGGTCCCGGAGAGCTCGATGGAGCAGAGGAAACAAACAGCGGAAAAGATGTCTCGAGCTTGCGAAGGATCCTCTGTAACCACTATATCTGCGCTGATCTGCCCTTGACTCTGTTTCATGAGGTCACTTTGTAGTGTTGTAGTATAAAGATACGAAGCATATATTGTTCAAAAAAAAAAAAAGATATGAAGCATATAGGAAAGATGAGGGGCGTGACAACTTAACTACTACTAGTGTGTGAACGGCCGACGAAGGTACGGAGTCAACAATTTTAAAAGCTGAAACAGAATTAAATTAAATAAAATAGCGAGCGGTACCGGATTTGCACAAAAGAGAAGAAGAAGAAGAAAATGATGATGAGTTAGATTTTTTTAGTATCGGGCACCTGAAAAAGCTCGTCGTAATGATCATTATGGCATGAGGCAGGTTCAGCTAACCTTGAACTCTTATCGTTTGCATAATGCTACTTTGTTTTCTTGTAAAGCCGGGCATCCATGCATTGTAAATTGTGAACTATAGTATAAACTAGTGTCCTGTGGTAGCACAATGCTGCGCAGAAGATCCTGGGTGTGTTTGCCGGAACGTTCACGGGCGAGGAGGGAGAGGTCAAGGTCAACCTTAACGTACCCTACCACGGCAGACATGGACCCCGTCACTCCTGCTCCGTGATCCCCATCGCATTCGCAACAAGGCGAAAAAGCGAGAGGCTTTGGCTTGGCCCGCCACGGCATGGGGCGCCATTGCGGTGGAGACGCGGTTGTCGCCCCGGCTGGTGGCCGGACGCGTGGGGACTCCCCACGGCTGCCGACAGCCGCACGCCGTGCCGGCGTTCCAAGCGAGCTAAACAAAAACGGCGGCAAACCCAGCTGCGGCTGCCGTGCTGTTGCCATGCCACTGTTGGGCGTGCTGCAACCTCGTGAAGACGGCCGGCGGGCCACGCCGAGCGATCGGGACTGCCATGCCCCATGCACAAAAGCAGGGGAGAGTTGCGATCTGTGACGATGACGAGGATGATGCGTACGCAAGAAAGAAAATATCGAGACCGTGCAAATGAAATGAGGGGGTAGTGGTGCGCGGAACACTTCCGCGCGGCCGCTGCTGGCGCCTGCCAGTTGCCGCCGCCCGGTTGGCCGCGCCGCCGATGATTGCTCGCTGAACTCGCGACAATAAAATGCTCATCATGGTTTGATTTTCTTTATCGATCCGCATGAGCGGCACCGTTTATTTCTTTGGGATCGTGCGTGCGCCACAGACGCGACATGTAAATAAAATTCGATGGATGAATGACGACCGGCCGGTGAAGATGAACTGAGCTGAACCCAATGCAAGTTCCCTGACGTTGCGCAAAGGTTGGATGCATGGATGCTAGTAGCGCGCAAGATACACGCCGAAGTGAACCTGGTCCTCGTCGGCCCTTTCGGTACGTCGAACACCTGGCCTGCATCGACAGACATGGTCGTTGGCACCACGCTAGACGACCTCCGCTTCTTCCTTTTCGAGTCCTGGAGCCCAACCAGAGCCCAGAGACGCGACCGCAACACGAACGGTCGCCGTGTGTTGAGGAGGAGTAATAAACCTCACTACTTATTTTCACTCGAAAGCAAAATACGCAGACGATGATACTGATCGACAGCCTGATTCTTCTTCCAGCCGCACCACACAACGTGCGTGTTTCTTTCGCTCACGCTCCACACAGAACGCCCCTCCTTTTTTTCTTTCTTTCTCCGCCACGTAGTACTGCGTCCACACATGACAGTTTGCGAATCTGGGGAAAACGGCCATCGAATTTGCGCTAAGCACACTCGATCCCGACGTGTCGGCAAATGTCCGAAGAAAACAACCACGGAAGGAAAAGCGAGCCGGCCGACGGAGTACAAGCAGAAGGACCATCAGCAGTCTATCTAGTAGCACCGTGATCGATGTGTGGTAGGCCATACTGTATCTAACCCAAATCCCACATGTAGACAAAACCCATACCACACGGGCCGTGTACCGATCGCTTCATCATCAGATGTGCAGCGGATCGGAATGGAGGAACGGATCCGCAAAAGCGAAACCGATCCAAAGGACGACGGGGGCAGCGAAAGCGAAATCGATCGAACGCGCGCCATCCCGAAGGAAGCTTCGTTCGTTTCGTTCGCAGCGAGGCGTGGGCGGTGCATGCACCGTTCGCGTACCCATCGATGCATGGCAAGAGATGGACGGCGTCGCGCCCGGACGACGAGCTACTGAAGCCTCCAGTCCGACGCCAACCCGGCCGTTGTCACGTCGCGCCTGCCGCGTAACGACGACGTGGTGCGCTTCCTTGCATCAACGCGCGTTTTGGGCGACCGGGTATAACCTAAGGCCTAAGCTAATACTAGCATGACTGTTTTACAGCTGCGGGATGATGGCAACTATTGTTACGTCAGTTCAGTCAGGAGGAAACAAACAAACAAACAAGCTGTCCTGATAGAGACGTCAGGTGAAGATATTATAAAACAGTGAAGAGTTCACGCTCGTGAAGAATCGTCAACAGTAATACTATACTACTAGATTATAATCACCGGAGATATCCTGGGTCTAGTGTTATCTCGGACCCGTGCCCTGATTGGTTGATCGAGAGATGTCTTCTCTTTACTCTTTGCGTTCGCGCGTGCGTGTGTGCGTGCCGGGACAAAGACGTCCCCGTCCGCGGTGACGCAGCCATAGCTACAGGTGACATGGTGAAGTGAATTTACGGGCTCGTGCGGCTTGTCTCGTCGGAGAGGCAGGCAGGGCTCAGCTGGAAGGTTACAATTGTGCAAACCTGGATTTTAAATTTGAGCTTGACACTTTTGTGCCTTTGTTACCGACTATACTTATTTATTTATGCAGGGATTTTAGCAGCATTTATTTATCTAGGTGGTCCACGTAATCCTCCAAGCGTTCCCACATTCTGTTTCTTCCAGTGGGCCGTCCGTCAGAAAAATGTAGCAGGGTGACACGCGAATGGGAGGCGGGTGGGCCTCGGCCCAAATTTGCTTAGTGTATGGGCCACATCCACATGAAGCGAACTGAACCGGCTAGGTGGTGACACGACTCAAAGCAGAGTGTCAGTACTCTGTTCTAGTATCAAAACAAAGCAGACTACGTACGTGGCAGGCAACCAGCAACATAGGGCGATGGTGAGCTGGCAGCCGTTGAGGGTTGCGCCAACCGGAAGCACCTCCTCTACCTCGCGGTCTCCCGGGTGAAGTGCAAGGTGCTCGGCGAGAACCTGTGCCATCGCAAGGAGAAGGACCCGAAACACTGAGCGCGTCTGCAAGGGAATTAGGGAACGACGCTCACCGACTCTGAAAATATGGGATCCTTCGCATAGTACGCAGAAGGATTGATAGTCACCAGCACACCTTACGATGAAGTATGGGAGTGATGCCCGTGCATGCTTGTTTGCAGAATACAGCTGATCATCAGGGTCAAATATCCAAGGCCGTCGTCACAATAACCAGTTACAGCCCAAGACAGATATTCGTCAACACCTCGAGGTCCATGACGGTGCACGCCGTCGTCGTTGCTGTCACGAGTCTCCGTTGTTCCATCCATGAAATGAACCAGGTTTCTGTCCATGCCACCTGACAACAGATCATCGAATCCCAAGTAGATTGCATCAGCGCAAACGGAGGGGAAAACAGACCGACTGTCAGCTCGTTCTACGCCCATGAATACCGCACGCCCACCGAGGCCAGTGACAGGCACGACCCTCCTCGCTTTCCAAGTCCACCTTGTACTTCCTGCCGTTGCGTTGACGGTCCACGAGCACCAGCTCCCCGTCGTTATCGACCAATATCCATCAGCATCCTCGACAACGCCCTGGGCAGCTTGGCAACCATGGACAGCCGCGGCGGACGGTGGTCTTCTCGGCCCGCGCCGAGATCCACCACCATGACAGCGTCCGTGGTGGCGCAGTAGAACCGGCCGGCGAAGGACACGGCCGGGGAGATCCAGCCGCTGCCACGATCATCAACCACCGTCGTCCACCGCGCGTCACCCGGCCTGGCAACGGCGACCGTTCTCAACGAGCTGAAATAAACGGCGACCGTGGAGTCGTCGCCGGCGAGCCCGGCGCCTGAAACGTCCGTGCAGTCGCTGAAATCGGGCCCCTCGAAACCGCTCTCGGTCAGCAGCGCGGTGGCCGGAGGGAGGTCGGCTGCCAGCTGGCGCGTGAGCGGGTTCAGGAGGCGGACGGCGTAGGTTGTCCTGTTGACAGGACGAGGAGGCCCTCCGACGTGGTGGGTCCGTACGCGTCGTCGTGCCCGTGGAGCTCCTCCGGGAGGTCCACGTGCATGCAGCTGCCCGTGGAGCTCCTCCGGGAGGTCCACGTGTATGCAGCTGCCCGTGGAGCTCCTCCGGGAGGTCCGACGTGGTGGGTCCGAACGCGCCGGTACGGGGTTCCCCCCTTCGTCGTCCTGAGCATCATCCAGTGGCGTGGGTGGAAGCGGCGGTCTAGGATGCCGCAGGCGCGCGGATCCGTGCACAAAAGACGGAACTTCGCCACACGAGAGGGTTGCCGGTCTTGGGAGACCGATCTCTTTGTTTCACAGGAAGAGGCCCGTTGTGGATATGTTCTAACATGAATTATTGATCTTGGCCTTCATTTTCTAAGTTTCTGCACTCATAAGAGATGAAATTTGGCCTTCCTTACTTTCAAATTTGTACATATAGCAAATAAATAGATATGTACTCTATTTTGTCAAAATTTTGGGCATTTAAGTGCATGCCCTTGAATCAAGGGAGATCCGCCAGTGCGAGAGGGTTGTTTCCGCGGCTGCCGGGAATAGACCAGCTTGGCATGGGTGGAGAATGTTGGTAGCTTCGCCATCTGCCCAGCCGCCGGACACAGACGGGGAGATTGTTTACTTCTCCCGTCGCGCGTCGTGGAGACGAGCAGGTAGTGTTTGAACTTTTGGAGAACCAGCATTATATTATCTTCTTTTGAGCACGTAGTCGGTCATCGATTCTGTTAATCCTACTCCGACTTTGTTCTACACGAACACAGCGATTCCATGTAGGACTAGCTAGAACTTACCGCGTGATGTTATTCGGGGAGGAACCGTTCGAGTTTATTCTACACCAACATAGCGATTCCATGTAGAACTTACCGCAGTATGTTATTTAGGAATTCAGGGAGGAACCCAAGACAACAGTAAAAAAAAACTGGAGGAGTATTGGGAGATAGAGATGTATTGTGAAAAGAAAAAGATACATTAAAATGGAGGATGTCAAATAATTTGAAAAAACTGGAGGAGTGTACGATGACAAGTAAGCCTACTCCCAATAGTAGTTTTATTTTTATTAATAGAGTGTCATATCATCATTTTAAATACATGTTTTCTAGCTTTCAGCTGATTAAAAGCTTTCAATCAATGGTTTGTTCTTTTGAGTTTTGATTTTTCTTTTGTAGGATTATTTATATAATAATTATAAACCGTTGAATCTAGATCTAATGGCTTAAAGAGGTGACTGAAAGTTACCCCAAACTTTCAGTCAGCTGAAAATTAACAAGTCCCTTTTAAATAACATAACAAGGAATTAATGAGGAAAGAGAGATGAATAGTTTTATCTAGATGAAACTATGTGTATATTGTGTCAACATAATTTCTTTCTTGTACTATGTACTCTTAGAAAATAAAAAAAATGAAACCATACATTATATAAGATGTTTTATTTTTCAAACAAATATCTTATTACATATATGACAGTTTTAGGAATAATAAAATAAAACTCACTATTGTGACTAGCCTAATATGAAACGGAGGGAGTAGCATATACTTTGTGTTTTGTTCTTCTGTTTTCTCTATTTGTTCTTCTGTGTTATTTGCGAGTGAATAAAACAGAACGAGCTTGTTTCTTCAAAAAAGAAAAAAGAAACAAAAAACAGAACAAGCTTAGCATTGGAAGCCGTGGTGAGACGGGGTGCATGTGCATGACAACCTAAACAGTGAACTCGATGGTGATGAAGACACGATCGGCCTGGGTGCTAGACGCCCGCGAATAATAGCTCTCCAGTTTGCCTAGATAGGAAGGTTCCGGATTCTAAAGACCCTTCCAAAATAAGCAGAAACCCGAGATAGCTAACCTATCTGCGTCAAAATTGAACGTGATCCTGTCAGTGTCAAAATAGCAAACCTACATAACTAATGTTAACCGCGGTCCCACACCCAACTTGCCAACTTGGTCCTGCTGTTGACTTAGTAAACTCCAACCAACCTCTCCTCCTCCGATGGCCGCCGCCGTGGTCGCCGACGCATTGCCGCCCGCCGTCTCCTCGGACTCCGACTCCGAGGACGCCCTCCTCCTCCCAAACCTCCTCGCCTCCACTGCCGTCTTAGCAGCGCCCTCCTCCCCGTCGCGCGCGCAGCTCCACCACTTCCACATCCCCTCCCTTCCGTCCCCCATCACCGTCCGCGCGCTCCCCTCGCGTGGCCTCTCGTTCCAGCTCTGGCCCTCCGCCGCCACGCTCCTCCGCTTCCTCCAGTCCTCTCCCCCGTCCTTCCTCCCGCGCGCGCCCTCCCAGGAAGCGCCGCTCCGCTTCCTCGAGCTCGGCTCCGGCACGGGCGCCGCGGGGCTCGCCCTGGCCGCGGCTCTCCCGGCGCGCGGCGTCCTCTCCGACCTCCCCGCCGCGCTCCCCAACCTCCTCCACAACGCCGAGCTCAACGCGCCCCTGCTCGCCGCCGCCGGCGGCGCCGCCTCCGTCGTGCCGCTCCCCTGGGGCGACGTCGCCGCGATGGAGGCGCTCGCGGCGGCATCCCCGTTCGATCTCGTCGTGGGCTCGGACGTGGTGTACTACGAGGCGCTGGTGGACCCCTTGATGGAGACGCTGCGGTTCTTCGTGAAAGGGGAGGTGGTGTTCCTTATGGCGCACATGAGGAGGTGGAAGCGCACCGACAAGAAGTTCTTCGGCAGGGCGAGGAAGGTGTTCGACGTCGAGGTGCTGCACGAGGACCCGCCGCTCGAAGGTTGCCGCCACGGGCCGGTGGTTTACCGGTTCACTGCCAAGAAGCAGCACGGCAAGAAGTGACACAAAGCTGCCTCAAGGTAATGCTGCCTGCTTGCTTGTGTTGTTGTTGTTGTAATCGTCTGTCATAGTTTGTTTTGGTGGTTCGTTTGTTCTAATGTTAGAACACAGAACAGAGCTGCCCTTGGGAACATTGAACAATGTAACATCGTGCAAACCAATGACCAAAAACATGGTCTAGTTTGGTTGAGTTCTGAATTCGGCTTATGTCAGTAAATGTGTTTCTGATTTGCCTTGTGCATGATCTGAAAGTGCAATTTGGATGCCACACTGCTGTTTAGAGTTCAATGAAGAGTCTTGTCATGATTATTTGAACTGTGAGGTAGTTGGCACATGTTCTTTGAAAGGGACCTTTGGGAATTGGACTTGACAAAGTTCTTGGTAACACTAGTGCGTCTTCATATGTGGTAGGGGTATCTTTATCATTAACTTACACTGAATATAGAGCTTGTTCATTGCATCTGGAGATACTTGAGTCGAGTTCGCCTTCATCAGTTACAGAAAATTTAGCTTGGCATATTGGTGCAAGTGATGGAATACTCAATATGAAAGTGGAATGTTCTAATGGAGAACAAAATACAAGAATTGTACAGGTCTCTGGTGAATGTCATAGCTTCACCCAGGATAATGTAATTAAAAACTAATCTTTGCCAAGAGCATTTCAGTATATAGAACTTAATGCCCTACAGATAGCTAGTACGCACACGATGGGTTAATCAATAATGTTCACAACATTCTGGCAAAGTCAACAAAAACATTTTGGGCAGTTAATTTAGTGCCTCCCAAATACAGTCAGCACAAAACACATGTAAATAAATTAACATGCAAAAAAGGGAAGCCGGCAAGCCTAGTAACCCATCTTTGGTAAATGAATAGTGGGGGGTGAACTGGAACTATTGGTTGTACTGGTCGAGCCTGTCTTTCCACAAATGTTGGACCTCTCCAGCCCGTTCAATGTCCCATCTGATGAGGTGTATGAAAACTTACAGAGATCGAGTGGTGGTGCATAGTACATCGCCACCGGCATCTTCGGAGGAAGACTTGGCAAGGGCATCTCAAACTTCAATACACTTATGACCTGGCGGATCGAAGGTCGGAAATTGTTATCCGGATGTGCACACCAGAGGCCTACAACCATCAAGCACACAGCTTCGCGCTCATCAAATGCACCATCAAGCCTCCCATCAATTGCATTGAGAATCTCATTTCTTCCATAGAGATCCCACACCCATTGAACCAGTTTGATCTTATCCTCATCTTCCTTTAGCACAACAGGCCTCCTTCCGCAGGCAATCTCCAATGCAAGAATACCAAAGCTGTATACATCAGATTCTTTGCTTGCTTTGCCAGTTGTAACACACTCTGGAGCCAAGTAGCCCATTGTGCCAGCTAGCACTGTAGTTTGTGAACCTCGGTCATGGTCTACAAGACGTGCCAGCCCAAAGTCTCCAAGCTTAGCGTTGAATGCAGAATCTAGCATCACATTGCTTGGCTTGATATCACGGTGCACAACACATTGCTCCCACTCCTCATGGAGGTACAGGAGAGCAGATGCAATGCCAGTAGTGATTTTGAACCGCAATGTCCATGCTAGGAGGTTACTACTGTCATAGAGGTGTGTGTCCAGGCTTCTGTTCGGCATGAACTCATACACGAGTAAGAACTCTCCATGTTCATGACACCAGCCCACAAGTTGCACAAGGTTTCTATGCCTCAGCCGACTGATGATCTTTACCTCAGAGACGTACTCTTTCCTTCCCTGTGTTGATCCTTTTGCAACTCGCTTTATGGCAATTTTGAGGTTTGCTTGATCCTTTAAGACACCCTGATAAACTGCTCCAAATCCTCCTTCTCCAAGCTTTCTATCCAAAGCAAAATTCTTTGTGGCAGCAACGAGTTCACTATACCGGAATCTTCTTGGGCCCCTCTCTTTCTCAAACTGTCCATCAATGGATTCATCATACTCTAGCTTCTCTACTTCCTCTTTTCTTGATCTCCTAGTCTTTCTGAAACTCAGGAAGCACCAAACCAAACCCATAGAACAGACAGTGGCACTTATACTACTTGCCAAGCCTATGACCAATACACTGTTCATCTTCTTACTCTTCAGCTGCACATCAATAGAACTGAATTCCCAGTAAAGTACCTGATGTGCCTCTACATATTTACCGGTGGCAGCAGAAAAGCCGATGGCCACTTTGTTTGGGAGATATTTTCGGAGATCAACTGAATAAGAGAGGGAGGACTCACCATTAAATATTGGGTTATCCTTGTATGTCAAGAAGACGCTCAAGTTGTTGGAGCTGGCCTGGTAAGTTATCCATGCATTGGCTATCCGACCATCATTGATTCTACTGCTCCATGTTACATTGGCCACTGATATGATCGAGTTGATGTTGATCCCCACATGACTGTTGTCTGGATCCCATTCGTTCTGGTGGCTATCAAATTCGACAGCCACCATTTGGTTTGTTGTCTCGCTCTGATCACTGTTACTACTGAAGAGTCCGAGATAACCACCAGTTGAGTTACCAGGGATATTAGAAGGATATGGTGAAAGGAAGAAGGCGAGTCCATCACCATTCGAGCTGCTTCTGTTGTAAGCTTCTATCTTGAATGTGAATCGGGTTGTGAAGTCGGCTAACAATCCAGTTGTGCTATCCCAGAGAGTAACTGGATCCCTGTAGACTGCTCGGCCAATACTGTAAGCGATCTGGCCGTTCAACTCTTCCTTGGTGAGCCTGATTCTCTTGTTGTAGAAGGCATCCTCCTGGAACTGGATTGTGGCTGATCCGTCATCGTTTGATTCTGTGAAGTTTAACTTGAAGGACAGAGGACTGACACAGGCAATATTGAAGTATAGGAATAAGAGAGCCAAGAGGCCAGAAATTGTGGTTCTTGATCTCATGACTCCTGAGAAAGCAGGAGAGAGGAAAGGAAGCAGGAAAGGAGGTGAGAGGAACCAATTTTTCAGAGTCTGAGAAGTTTCCTATGGATATTGGTGTAAATACTAAGAACCCAACTTGGTTGTCCATTGATTACTTCGAACATGTTTGCTGTTATTTTGTGCGTCCGTACCGCCGGCTTGCCACTAGGGGAGGTCTTGAAATGACAGATGTAAGCCACAGGCAAATCAGCTCAAATTTGGAGTTTATATTGGTGGTGCCAGATGATGTAAAATAATGGTATGATGTTGAACTATGAGTTGAACTTTTCAATAGTAGAAAAAAAATGCTTTGTTTCTATCGCCATTGCCGGCACAGATCAAAGACAAGAAAAGATTTTGTGCACGAAACAAGGTGAAAGGTATTCTGCCCAGATAAAGTTTTGTTGGCTGCCGGCCAAAAAGGATATTCCTGGATTTCAAAGGTTCTTTTTCCATCTGGCATCTGTGCTTACCAAAAGGTGGATCTTAGTGTGCCTTCTGTTTTCTGTTAAAATATTAAGTGTTTCCAGCAATACCAGAGTTGGGTAGTATAGTATATTTTATTTGTATATAGTTTACCTGGTCACAAATTTCACTTCAATGACAGACAGTCAATTTTTTTTTATACTGTCCTATCGTCAGTTGGTACAGGCGTACCAACTAAAGATCACAGGCAGTAGTCTTACACTACACCGTTTTAATTTTTTCAGGACTAGAATCAAGTACTTTTTTCTTGAATGATTAGAATCAAATACTGGATATCTATTTGTGCACTCAAAACCGAGTCTCTGCAATGTTTCACAACGTGTTTTGTCCAGCAATCTTTATTGCGGTAAAATAAATGAAAAGAAAATCAAAGATAGGGAACTTGTACCTTTGATTACCAAACCTAGGCACATGATAAAACATTCACGTTACAAAAGAAAACAATAGCATGCCATGGTTTTCTTCTGAGAGTGCTAAGGACAAAAGGACCAAGTTACGCTAAACCATATAGGCATAAACTCACTAGAATTTCATGGACTTAACTCTTCATGCAGGGACTGTATAACAAAAAAACAAGTCAACGACACCCGCAGGATTCTTCTTCCGCAAGTACAATGTTGAGTGAAGCAAGCATACTCATCTTTCGAAAGAAGACACAGTCACGCTCATTGCTCAACAGGATCGGGTTCCATCCAACCTTGTTGTTGTGTTGCCGATTGCCGTCAGTCCTTGGCCTCGCCTGCGGCGGTGTCATCGGTCGGCCAGACCACGGTCTCCAGCAGCCTCTGGCGCATGATATCCAGGTTCACGTTGGAGATTCTCTCGTACATTTTCGCGTGGTCGCATTTCTGCTCAGGTGAAGAAGGTATCGACAAAAGGTTAAGTCTATTCATAAAAAAACTGTCTTTGATATTCAGCTAAAGTGATCTCTGAACTGCTCACTACCTTGATCCATTTGCCGTATAGGTGAAGGCGCGTGATCATCACTCTCTCTGCCAGGTCCTGCCTCTCCTGAGACACACGAAACACATCAAGAAATGAGCCCGGACACAGTGTTGTCATGGTACATCAGAACTGCTAGGAGCGAAGGAGATCGATCTCGGATACCTTTGCGAGCAAGCGAAGGAAATAATCGCCGTCCAACGGGTCATTGGTGATGACGTAACTGACAAAAGGAGTGCGAGTCTTTTTTTTTAGTAAGGAATTGAGTATTCAGTGGCACAGGTATGTTAGCTTGGATCGCATAAGGTGAAGATCTCACTACTCACTTGTAAAGCCAAGTGTAGGCCGGTGGGTTCATCTCGTACAGCTGGTGGAGGACCGTCTGCGTGGCCTTGTAAGTGAAGTAGTTGATGATGTTCTGCACAGGTGGGGAGTAGTAGTTTCAAGTCATGATTGATAAACCAGCCACCAACAGGCAAACGCGTTTGATGTTGTACGAAACTACGAACCTTGTTGACGTCCTCGAACCCGTCTTCGTACGTGCCGCCGAACTCGCTCACGACGACGAGGCTGCGGCTGGTGGCCCGGCCCGTGCGCCGCGTCCGTGCAAGCGTCCGCCGGCGAGGTCGCCACCTGAACCCGGCCGGCGCCGGACGGGACAGCAATGCCCGCGGCGACGACGCGCTGCTGCACGTGGTGGTGGAGATGCGGCACATCGCCGTGGTCGCGGACTGGGCGGCAGCCATCGTCGTTCGTGGAGGCAGATGGCAGCGAGATATTTTTGTCGTCGGACAGCCGCGACCCGTGCGAATGAATTCTGATGTGGTTGTGCCGGACGAGTGGGAATGTGGGATTGATTGATTACTATTTACTCTAGAGGTGGCTGGCTGCTTCTGCTTGCCATTACATGGGACTTTCTGCAGAATGGAGATCCTCAGCATCACTAACGAGCCAAAAACTCACGTGTCAGGCTGATATTTGTGACGCGTACCGCGAAATGACTGGGTAGCAATGGGGATGTGAAGATTCTTGTGGGGCAGCATCGGGTAGCGACCTGCAGCCTGCCAGCCACTGAAGCCTGATGCATACCGAATGGGAGATCTTTGATTCCCCACTTCGGCGTTTCCTCGATCCTCTTCGAGAATCTTCGGCCTTATACTGATGGTGAGGGAGTGAAGGGCAGAAGAGAATGTTCTAGCTAGCAGGAACCCGGGCGTTGCCCCGGACTGTCAAATTAATATAAAAACTGGCTTCGGAAACAATCGTACTATCTAACCAAAAAGGGATGATATCATCATTGTCTCAGATAATATTTCCAAAGCCAATATACTCAATTTGAAAGGATCAAAGCGATCCATATAATCACATATCAAGCGAAGCAGCCACATTGTGCTCAGGTTACTCATCCACTGTTAAACCAAACGATTAATATAGGCATTCCATCTCAGATTCTCAATACTCATTTCTACACAACTGGTATTCTAGGTAAACTATAGAAGCAATAATATTCACCCATGGTGAGACATGATCATGTCCTTCTCTTTGTCAAACCCACTATTGATCTGTGGGCAGCAAGTATGGTTTTAAAACATAACTGAAACAAAAGTGTTTTGAGAACAACGCAAAGCTTGGCCGTTCAAAGTTTCATCGGTGGAGGGCTGGAAGCCTTACACCATGCTTAGTGCAACCGTTCTCAGGCAGATTGGCTGAGCTGCAAAATGCCCACACAAACTAAGTTATTGAAGATTACAACACAGAGAAATAAAATAGAAAGAAATATCAAATTGGAAGCATATGTACCAATCTATCCTCTGAACATCAATCGGTTGATACTCAAACATCAGGACCTGCTTGATGAATGCAACAAACAAAATATTAAAACAAATCTTTGGTGTACTTTAAATAAACTCACTTCCATTTTTCTTATGTTTTTCACATTCTATAAGTTGTAATGAGCAAGAAAGAATTCTGCAACAATATGTTAGTAAAATTATAACAGGAAACATTTCAAAAAAATTATAACAGGAAAGCAAAATCATTCATGATAGAATTGGTAGAGAAACAGAGAAGCAGAAAAATTTCTTTAAATAAAATGAAAATACTACTGCAAGTACTAAGAAATGCACTGATCTCTATGCAAGATCCGACGCTAGAAAGGCGAATGAACAGTGTAACAGTATATGGATGTCCGTACATCGCTAGGAACATATAGATAGATAGATACGTGCCACCTCCATGATCAGTCCTTTTCTAAGTAATATATACTACTACTCTATACTCCCTCCGTTCTTCTTTTCTTATCGTTAGGACAAGTGGTGAGTCTAGTATTGAGATCGAGGGTGGACCGGAATTTTTTTTTTCCTATCACATAATAAATTTAACATGACATATGACTGTAAAAAATAATAATATTTAAAAAATATCATTAAAATATAGCAAAAACAATAATAATGGTCTAGTACAACTTATATTGAATAAAAGAAGAAAACTATGTCTTCTTGTTTTTGTCCGGCTTACGTTTTTGAATAGATATAAAACTCTCAATAATATCATTTTCTTCCACGGTCAAGAAAACACATTCTTGAGGCAACAGTACAGGTATAATACCACTTATTCTTGAGGCAACGGTAGAGGGATCATTTTCTCCACTTGAACGAACAGTTGCAGCATTGTTAGAGGGGACTGAAGGCGATGATGCATCATGTTTCTTTGCTGCAATTTTCTGAAAGAGAGATGCAATATCTCCACCTCTCTTCATATTTCAATAAGCTGTAATTGTACAATTCAATCCAAGTGTAAATACAATGAAATTTTACAAATTTGATAACTACCTCGATTTTCGAATACAAATGAATAGTTTTACCAATTTTCTGAAGATAGAGCTGAAGCCCGTTGTGGTGCTCGTTGCCGTTTTCTCGTTAGTTGCAGAGTCGCCACTCGCCATCCGCGCTCGCCCTAGCCTAGCCGCATGCCGCCTGTGCCCTGCCCGCCCCCGTGCGCCGCGCCCTGGCCTAGCCGCGCGCTGCTCGCGTCGCAGATGGCCGCCCGCCGATGCGCCTGGCCGTGGCCGCCTGCCACCACGCGTTGGCCGCTCGCCGACGCCGGTAACCCTAGCCGCGCAGGAGACTCGGGGTCGAGGAGTCGGGGTCACGAGGTCGAGCTCGGGCAGTCGGTAGTACTCGGGCAATTTTTTTTGGAGGGGTGACCGGGTGAGGGAGGTGGACACTCGGGTGCATGATGAAAACTAGGGGTGGGCCACGGCCCACCCAGCCCACCCACTAGACTCGCCACTGGTTAGGACAAGCAAATCAGTGTAAATTTGCACTAAGAAATTTGTCCTAACGACAAGAAAAAGAGAATAGAGGAGTATATATCTGTAGTGTTTATATTATCTATAAGCAATTGGGAATCGGCAGCTACATCATTCCTTGGACGCAAAAAGTTGCGAGCAATAATTGCACTGGAAGGTTACATTGTCATAGCATTGCGAGCAAGGAAAGGCACTTCAGTTATATGCTACAAGTTCTCATTGAAGCATGCAACAATTACATGTGGTCTCGGAAAATAAAAGCGATGGCCAGATAGCTTTTGTTACAGAGTTTTTAAGAAATGAAGGTACATCTAGACCAGCCACAAGCAGATAGTATGTGCCCAAAAAAATTGGCAAAATTTGCTATGGAGCACTTTTAAAGTGTGACATTTGCTGAAAAGCATTGTTTTTTTTTTAACTTTGCTAGTGAGCACTACAACTTTGTGGATATTTGCTGTGGAGCACTTTGGTAATATTAAGTAATTTTTTCAATAATGTTATCTCCTTACTTATAAAACATTATAATTTAAAACTTAGCACAATGATAAAACGCTGCATTGGTTATCTATGTGTATTTTTTAAAACTATTTTCTCTAATACTTAAATGTATTTTCATTAAAAAAACACTTGTTTTTGTAAATCAAACTATTTGAATAATAAAAAACAACTCTTTTAAAAATACACATGGATAATAAATACAACGTTTTATCACTTTCTTAAGTTTCAAATTATAACATTTTTTGAATTAGGAGATAAAATTGTTGAAAAAAATACTTAATATTGCCAAAGTTCTCCACAACAAATATCCATAATGTTGTAGTGCACACTAGCAAAGTTAAAAAATAGTGGTTTTCAGCAAATGTCACACTTTAAGAGTGCTCCATAGCAATTTTGCCAAACAAATTAGGGCATAAGAAGGAAACGTCATTGTTCATTCTTCACATAGGCTAGATAAGTCGCTGTTGCTCATTCCCATCTAGCCCTTAATTGAAGAAAAACATGGTCTCTGAGACCCCTTAATTCGAACTATGATTTTTTTTAGAAGTGACTATTTTTTATGTCTAAAGAATGTTATATTTTTGTCTTTATATGTCTTACTAGATTGGGAAAGATGAAACTTTACATTTTACCATTTAATTTTAGTTTAGAATTTAAAAATATTAAATTAGTAAAATTTATATTTTATGGTTAAATTTAAAAGTATGAATACATCAACATCGGTAATCCTAAAATGATCAAGAACAATACCACAACCACTAAAAGTCCAATGGGCCATATGCCCTCCTTCACCCTCATTCCCACCATATATGTCTTGCAAGTTTGATTTTTTTTCGAAGTCATACTAACGTGATGTGTTGCTGACTGGTGTGACCAAGTATGGTCAATTCCCGAGCTCACATGGTTATCATTGTTGGCTTGTCATTGAACATACCATAGCATTTTACGTGCACATACTGTCTCCTCACACCAAGAATATGACGTGATAAAATGGATTAGAACTTGGAAATAAAAGTTTTGATAGGTTATTATAAAAATATTAGATTAAAAAGAATCACAAATTAAATAATACCATGATCTCAATCATAAGATATGAGTGAGATAGACGAAAGATGATCTAAGTGACATATCTAGCAACTCGCTGTAGCCAATAGCCAAGGAGTAACAGAGAAGACGAGGAGAAACTAGCTTTACAGAAAAAAGTAGATATGGACATTGTGCCCACACTAGGCCACCAGTGTACATGCCATATTAAAGAATGACGCTTACCATGCACAACTTATATATACTATATCATAATATATATTTTCTATAGTGAACTATATGAAAAAGAGTATTTATTCTTATTGAAATATATGTGAATAAATGGACATGTGGAACCATAAGTGAATTGCTAATTTTTATTATTAGTTTAGATTTTTAGGTGCAACTGATAGTTACATAATAACTTAACATGGTATCTAGTCATAGGTCTTGAGTTCAAGTCCTAGTGACCACATATTCCGGTACGCCGCTCCTATTTTTACGTTTACGTCCCGTTAGAGCTACACGTGAGGAGAGTGTTAAACAATAAGTGAATTTTCCACCCTTATCTATCAGCTTTATCTTTTGGGTGTAACTGATTGATGCATAGTAACATAACATGTTATTAAGCCAGAGGTCTTAGTTCAAAAACTGATGATCACATATTCTGCTCCATCGCTCCTATTTTCATATTTGGGCCCCAAGAAAGCTGCATGTGAGTGGGAGTGTTGAACTAAGTGAATTGCTCACCTTTTTCTATCAACTTAGGTATTGGGTGCAACTAGACGGTGCATAGTAGCGTAGCATACTATCACAGTAAGAGGTTTTAAGTTTAAGTCCTGATGATTAAATATCTCAATGTGTTTCAATGCACATATCTAGCCGTCTTCGCTCGTATTTGCTAATCTTCACTCTGATCCCTTTTGAAGTTGTGGATTTGAGATAGTGCGAGGGAGCGGGCACCCGAAGATTGAACGTTTATGGAGGAGCGTGTGGACGGCAAGCGGGTAATGTAGCGCACAACAGCAGCACATGACGGTGCAACACATCAATTTAGGGTCTATTTGGTTCATGCCCTCAACCAAATGATTGACGAAAATTGGCGCCTGAACCTCGCTGATATTAGGATGGATTTCTCCAGCTCAGGCATGATTGAAGTTGTAGTTTGTTTGAACATTTATGCTTGAGAAACATTGCAGCCAAAAAGTACGCTTTGTTAAGGAGATTCGGAAGTGCTTTACATCCAATTGTGTTGTCCGAACCGGTCTTTCGACTGATTGCTGGTCCATGGGATGGTGATCGATGCTGATTGCTGATTGTCACTTTGTGCTGGTCGTCCGACCAGATCGTACTAATAGAAGCGTTTATCTCCCGGCTGAAAACAGAATCCCGCGAATATGAGCACCTCGTCTGGTTTTCGTCCAGTTTCCGTGCAAGTCACATGGAAGCCAAAGCGGCCGGGTAAACATAGAAGATGGTACCTGATCCCGTCCCCGTTCATCGTCCCTGAACCGGAAATCGCACATGTGAGCTGCAAGGCCAGTCCACACCAACGCGGAGATTCTGTTGCGTTTCCGGGCAGCTCCGCCCCAACAACTCCTGCACCCCAATGCGCGTGGGACGACGGACCTCCACGGAACCGGGGCGAAGCAAGCAACCCGAGTCTGAACCTCAAGCCACGGCACGACACGACCGCACCGCCAAGGTGTTGCCAGCGGAAACGGGGTCGCCACGTCGGCCGAGCGCGAAGCCTTTGCTTGATCTGGCCAAAACTCACGGTTTTGTTTTTTGTTTTGCTGGCCCGTTGCCCGGTCGTGGCCGTTTGCCGATCGCGGAATCGCTCTGGTCTCCGCGTCGATTTTTCCACCGGCATCGGTCGGCTTGGCTCTGCTCACTCAGTGGCTCGCCGCGTCCACCCGCGTTATCGTTCCAACGTCTCCCTAGTCTAATATAGCCGCCGCGTGATGCCACGAATCCACGGCGTATTTTTTGTGGCCATCGGTGTCGCTGTCTCGCGCGACTCATATCATGCGCTCTTCATTTGGATCTTTGCGAGATTTGGTCGAGAAGGCAGGCCACCGAGCAGAGCACATGGTGATTCATGCTCCATATATCCTACTAGTCCAGCGAATCGTGACGGTTGTCTCGCCCGATTCGAACGGCACCCCGTTTTCTCACACTACTTTTGTGGAAAAAGCTTACCGTGCACTCCAAACATTTATCCATACTCGAATCTTATCATTTGTCCTTCCTCAACAAAATCAAATCATTTGTGGCTCTAGTACCACCGCGCGCACTGGCTTCAATGTCAAAAGTCTCGCGGGATACCAGCTTTCACCTGCTCAAACTTGTCAGTCGCAACTAATCACGGGCCCACGAGCAGAAAAGGACCTGGGAACCTAACTGGCAACAATTTGAGGGCTTTACAGCAAAAACCACCGTCAAAGCGTTACGCTTATTCGACCCCTTCCGCCCGACGACCGAGCCGCCCCGCGTCCCCTTTCCTTCCTTCCCCCGTTCTCCCGCCGGGACCGGCAACATCCCGCGGCGGAGGCGGTTCAGCTCCCCCGAAGGGCGCGGAGATTCCATTCCCTGCGGGATGGGCACGCCGGAGTTCCCCAACCTGGGGAAGCACTGCAGCGTCGGCGACTGCAGACAGATCGACTTCCTCCCCTTCACCTGCGACCGCTGCGACCACGTACGTTTCCGCAACCCCTCCTGCTCTTTTCTCTCTACGTATGGTGTGCTCGTGTTTCTCCCCCCAAACCAAACCTTTGGTGTAGGCAGATTGTCCTTTGAGGAGCTTGAGCGATACGAGTTTTGTTCTGTAGATTGTGGAACTCAAGAACTCGCGTTCTGGGGGAAATCCAATGGATCTTGGGAAATGGCAGTAGTTTGGGGGCGAACATTTCCTTTGCTTTAAGTTAGTGATCGCAATGGGAGCCTTCTAGGCACAAACCTCAGGACATGGAAAAGAAAGATCTCAACCTTGGTACTGTTTGACCGGGCAACGACAATGGAGAGAATCTTTTTTTTTTCGATTGATAGTTTTGTGAGCTTGAGTTGTTGTGCCCAACGTTGACCAAAGACATAAGTTGTTCATCTGATCAATTAGTTTCTAGGTAGTGGCAACATTGCTCTGGACATTGATTCATTCATACATAACCAAATTTTGCCCCAAACCCCTGAAGTATATAATGTTCCCGTGCTCATAAAATTAAAATGTTCCTACAAATTATATTAGTGGTTAGCTGGACATGCCCCCCATGAAAGTTGCAACCCTTTACAACCTGAAAGGAATACCAGCTTTTTCATGTTGATGATATCCTGGAGCACTCCACTTAGATATGTATATATTTATGTTGGACATGAATGACTGCTCATATTAGAAAAGTATAAGTTGCTACTTGCTACAACTAATGGAAACAAAAATAGGTGTCCCTTTTTTGTTTGAAAGAAATTACTACTTAAGTAAAAAAAGCAAATGTTTACACTGACAAAACTGAAATCAGGGGATATAGCGAAATTTATCCCAATCGACAATGAGGGCTATATGTTGATTGCAAGTTATGTTTGATGATTACTGGATGTTAGTATGCCAAAGATAGCAGCTGTCACTTATTGCACATGATTCACACAAACATGATATGGTAGTCACATGCCAGGAATCCTGTATGCATCAATTACTGTGTTTGATTTCCGCTCTTTGATGCCTAGTTTCTCTGATGGGTATGCAGCTTGTGATTCCTAAGGTTATGTGACATTTCTGAACTTAATTAGTTATACTTGAAGTAACTTAGGATTTATAGAAACCTTAATTAGCCACAGCTTGGTCTCTTTGTCGGTGTTTAAATGTAGCAGATTGACATTTATAGACTTTGCTCTGTTTCCAAAATTTTGTACAATCATTTTTATGCTCTCTGAATGCAACTGCATGCACTGAAATGCGGTAAGTCTGAAGTAAACTATTAACCTCAGATTCAAGAATTTTTTTTATTTGTTGAAACCTTGCACTGCATATTTAGTGTCTATTAATAATTACTAAATACTGTCAGCTGGAATACTAATATTTGTTGGACCATTGTTTAGGTTTTTTGCCTTCAGCACCGAAGTTACACATCACACCAATGTCCAAATGCAGATGTGAAAGATGTCACTGTCCTCATCTGTCCTCTCTGTGCTAAAGGAGTTCGCCTGAATCCAAACGAAGACCCAAACATCACCTGGGACTCTCATGTGAACACTGACTGTGATCCATCAAATTACCAGAAAGTAACAAAGAAAAGAAAATGCCCTGTTCCTGGGTGCAGAGAAACACTGACGTTTTCAAACACAATCAGGTGCAAAGATTGCACCAAAGAACACTGCCTAAAGCACAGATTTGGGCCTGATCACAAGTGTCCAGGGCCAAGAAAAATGGATTCTTCATTCCCCTTCACAAATATGCTAAGGAGAAGTCAGAAAGTGGAGACATGCCCAAACAGCAACAAGATTAGTTCTTCATGGTGGAGCTCGAGCCTTCTGAATGCAGCATCAAATTTCAAAACATCGGCTGAAGCTGGAATGCAAAAATTGAGCACTGCAACTAGCCAAGCCTTCCAGAAGGCTAAGGATGGGATCTCCCCAGATAACAGCAGCAGCAGCAGCAGCAGCAGGGACCTTGTTGAGCAATGTGTTCATTGCCCAGCAAGATTTTCCACTGTGGGGGCCTTAATTGAACATGTTGAGAAATCACACCAGATGAACTCACAATCAAGTCGTGGCAGAGTGACAATTGATGTTTGCCCGAAATGTCACAAGGCATTTCGGGATCCAGTGTTGCTCGTGGAGCATGTTGAGAGAGACCATGGAGGAACGTCAAAAGCATGAACTTACTAGTGTTTACCTGTGCACTTTTTTAATTTGTCTCTCAATCAATCTATTGGATTATACTCAAATACTTTGGGTTCAAATTGTGCCCAGGAGAACTAGAGAAGTATATAGTTTATTGGCGTGAAGTCAGTCCATGGTCCATGGAATCTTGTACCAGATACTAGAAATCAAAGTATATGTTGTTAGTATAATTCTTGCATATGTTTTGCAATTTGTGTCTTACACCCTGATATTGGCTCTGGTTTTACACATGATATCATATCAAATTAACTGATTTTAACATATGTTATTTGGAGGGCCCGTAGGGAATGTACAACTACACATGTACTTATTTTATTATAACAAAGTATATGTAGTGTATATTCAAACTTATGAAGATTGTTTTGTTATCTAAAGGGATCATCTGCTTCCTAGCCTTTGGTTCATTCTTTCTTCCATCCTAAACCAGTACCTATATCTCTTGATATCAGAGCATCTTCAACCGTTCTCAAAAACAGTTTTTAGAATCAAATTTTTGAAATGAAGTCCAAAAAGCATTTTCAACAGTTCACAAAAACAGTTCTTAAAATCAAACTTTGAAACGAAGTCCAAAAACAGTGCTCCAACAGTTACTAAATCCCATCGTAAAATTTTCCCACTCCCAATACCGGAGGTAGTCCTGTACATTCCGACCGCCCAGCATGGGCCCGACATGGCCTGACACAAATTAAATTGGGCCGGCACGGCACAGTTTTGCCGTGGCTGCAGCCCGAGGCACGACACGGTACGGAACATTTCTCGTGCCGTGCCAGCCCGTTTAGCCCATCAAACCCAAAAAGCCCCGTAAGAGCTACATCTGGGAAAAACAGATCAAGTTTAGCTCAAAGCCTCAAACATAACTGTTAGTTTACCTGATCTGTTCTGATGCCTAGGCTAGATGCTAGCGAGGGATCTTGACATATAGCAGGAAGTCTGTGTTCTATTCTAGAGGGAGAGGAGAGAGGAGAGGGATCTTGACATATAGCAGGAAGTCTGTGTTCTATTCTAGAGGGAGAGGAGAGAGGAGAGGAATACCTGGGTTGTGAGGAAGTGATGCTGGAGCCAATCCGGCGAGGGCTGGAGTAGAGGTCGATCTGGCGGACGGAGAGGAAGAAGTCTCGGCGGTGGCGTCGGTTCCAACCATGACGTCGACGGCGAGGTGTGATGTGGTGGCGGCAGAAGGTGAGTCTTCCCGTCACCGCCTGCGCCCTTCCTTGAGATCGGGTTAGGGTTTGTCTATTGGGGTGAACAGTGGCGACGGTCAACTTCGTGATCCAAGCCCCGATTCCACCCCTACCTTTTATGGCGCAGTGTGATAGGGGGCCCACCAACCAGAGGTGGGTTGAGAGCGCCCCCGATCAGGACGCGACCTAGGCTGTTGGGCCGTTGGGCCCAACTGGAGATCTACTAACATTCTCCCCCTAGATCTCTTTTATCATTACTTTATATTTTCCATTTTATCACGAATTTACACATAGAGCATGTTTCATTATAACAGCTAAAACACCAATAGATTCAACAGCTACTATATATATCCCCGTTTAGAAATAGATACTTTTTTTTGGACCCTAAGTCCAGAATCATAAGGCTTCCCTTAACCCCATGCCGGCTACGTGTTCCTTGAACACGCTGGGTGGTAGACCTTTCGTGAGCGGATCCACAAGCATTCTTTCAGTCCTGATATGCTCGAGACTTATAGTGCGATCCTCGACTTTATCTTTCACAACATAATACTTTATATTAATGTGCTTGGCAGCACCACTGGACTGACTATTGTGAGCATACATTACTGCTGGTTCATTATCACAGTACAACTTTAATGGTTTCTCAATACTGTCAAACACTCTTAATCCGGGTATAAATTTTTTTAGCCAGTTGACCTGCTCCGTGGCCTCATAACATGCTATAAACTCGGCATACATGGTAGATCCTGTCGTGATAGTCTGTTTTGAGCTTTTCCATGAAATGGCTCCTCCTGCCGGGGTAAACACATACCCCGATGTGGATTTTATGTTATCTGTTGCAAAGTCTGAATCAGAATACCCCACCACTCGGAGTAAATCTGATCTTCTATATACCAACATGAGGCCTTTCGTTCCTTGCAAATATCGCAAGACTTTCTTTATCAATTTCCAGTGCTCAGGGCCTGGATTACTCTGAAATCTGCCAAGTAACCCGGTGACAAATGCTAAGTCAGGGCGTGTACATACTTGCGCATATTGCAAGCTTCCCACAGCCGAAGCATATGGTTTCGTTTTCATATCATCGAGCTCAAACTTATTCTTGGGTTTTTTGCCAATCCCTAAATCTTTCGTCCTTGACTATAGGAGCAGGTGTGGCATTACATTTGTGCATGTTTAATTTCTTCAACACCTTTTCTATATACGTCTTTTGAGACAGTCCCAATACATACTTTCTTCTATCTCGGTGAATCTCAATGCCCAAAACATATGATGCTTCACCAAGATCTTTCATGTCAAAGTTTGAGGACAAGAATTTCTTTGTTTCTTGTAGTAGGCTGATATCACTACTGGCTAGTAGAATATCATCCACATATAAAACTAAGAAAATAAATTTTCCATTCTTAAACTTTACATAAATGTAATTGTCCTCAATATTTGCTTCAAAACCATATTTCTTTATTGTTCCATCAAACTTCAAGTACCACTGTCTTGAAGCTTGCTTTAATCCATAAATAGATCTCTTTAAACGATATCCCATCTTTTCTTTTCCGTCCACGACAAAACCTTTTGGTTGTGCCATGTAAACTCTTTCTTCTAAATCCTCATTTAGAAATGTCGTTGTTACATCCATCTGATGTAATTCTAAGTCATAATGTGCCACTAGTGCCATTATAATTCTGAAAGAATCGTTACAAGAGACTGGAGAAAATATCTCATTGTAATCAGTTCCTTCTTTTTGCGTAAAGCCTTTTGCCACAAGACGTGCCTTAAACTTTTCTATATTCCCTCTAGAGTCATATTTAATCTTGTAGACCCATTTGCAGCCTACTGTTTTGGCTCCTTTAGGAATATCTTCTAGGTCTCAAACTTCATTGAGACTCATTGAATTTATTTCATCTTCCATGGCCTCCAACCATTTGGATGAGTGGGCACTGCTCATGGCTTCTTCATATGAGGTGGGGTCATCCTCCATATGATACTCTTCTGTGTTATACAGTTCATAGTCAGCTGGTATTGCTGACCTTCTAGCTCTTTGAGACCTTCTAGGGGCCTCTTCATTTTGCATAATATTTGGTTGAGGCTCTTGTAGAGCCTCCTCTTCTGGCACATTATCTGTTTGAGGCTGCTCCCCCATATCCGTGATATCATTATCTGTCGGATCCTAACGAGCAGGTTCCTCTTGTACCACAGATGGTGTGACAACAGGTGTTGACATTGTGACACCAGGCATCACAGGCGCAACATCAATAGGTAGTGAGAAGAAAGGTTCTCGACTCATAAAATCGGGTACATGTACCCGCTTCTCTTCAAGATCAAACTCTCGAGCCACCATGTTCCTCCTTATTATTTTGTCTTCCAAGAAGACGGTATGTCTTGTTTCTACAAACTTCGTATATCTATCTGAGCAATAGAAACGATAACCTTTGGACTTTTCTAGGTAGCCAATAAAATGGCAACTCACTGTCTTGGGATCCAATTTCCCAAGGCTTGGATTAAATATCTTAGCCTCTGCAGAACTCCCCCAAACACGGAGGTGTGCTAGCGAAGGCACTCGTCCAGTCCATAATTCATACGGTGTTTTGGGCACCGATTTACTTGGAACTCTGTTAAGAATATGAATAGCAGTTTTTAAAACCTCTATCCATAAACTCACTGGCAGTGTGGAGTAGCTCATCATGCTGCGCACCATATCCATCAAGGTACGGTTACGCCTTTCTGCTACTCTATTTGGCTGTGGTTCGCCCGGCATAGAATACTGGGCGACTATACCATTTTCTTGTAGGAACCTAGCAAAAGGTCCTGTGACTTGTCCACAAGGCGTATGCCGTCCGTAGTACTCCCCCCCCCCCCCCCCCCCCCCCGGTCGGATCTTACGACTTTGATCTTTAAATCATGTTGATTTTCTACTTCTGCTTTAAATATCTTAAATTTATCCAGTGCTTCTGATCTTTCTTTGATTGGATAAATATAACCATATCGAGAGTGATCGTCTGTGAATGTTATAAACGAGTCATAACCATCCACACTCTTGATAGGAAAAGGACCACAAATATCCATATGAATGATCTCTAATATTCCTGCGCTTCTTTTTGCGTCTTTTTTAATCTTTTTAACATATTTTTCTTTAATACAGTCAATGCATTGCTCTAAGTCTGTGAACTCCAATGGAGGAAGAATGTCATTCTTTACAAGCCTCTCAATTCTCCCCCTCGAAATATGGCCTAAACGACAGTGCCATAATTTCGATGAGACGCTTGGAGTTCTCTTTCTTTTCTTGTTAACTTTAGTCGACGAGGATATAGGAACATTCATATCATGCATATTATCATCATTCACATCGTGTATCGCATTTACATTATCATCAAGTGACAACAAATAAAGCTTATCTTGTAAAGACACAAAACCAATGCATTCATTATTGAACAATAGTTCACATTTGCCATTACCAAAATGACAATCATATCTATCAAAATCAAGACGCGATACACTTATTAAGTTTCTTTGTAATGAAGGTACATAAAAGACATCATGGAGACTAAGAACAAAGCCATTTCTAAGCTCTAGGTGGAGATCCCCTATAGCTTCAACTTTGGCTTCTACTCCATTAGCCATTCTTTTCCATCCTTCACCTCTTTCCGTGGTCCTCGTCGTACTGAACCTCTGTAAACAATTTGCAACATGAATAGTCACTCCTGAATCAATCCACGATGTGGATCTAGAATAATTGATATACAAGGATTCATTTACAAAAGTAATCATGTTCTCACCATTTCTCTTCATGAATAGCTTTAGCCAGTCAAGACAATTCTTCTTGTTGTGTCCTTTCTTGCCGCAGTACATGCATATGTTTCTGTCCACTATAGCCTGTCCCTCCAGAGGTCTATGCTGCTGCTTGCCCATGGGCTTAGAGTAGAAGACCGACTTCTTTTGCTGCGGCTGCTGCTTGCCCTTGTTCTTGTTATCTTTTACATAGTGGACGGAACCACCATGTTTAGCCTTGAACCTGTCCTCCTCTTGAACACTGTTGGCAATAAGCTGCTCAAAGGTCCACTTATCTGGATTCATATTATAGTTTAAGACAAAGTTCTCAAACTCATCTGGTAGAGACAGCAATACAAAATGAACCAGGAGGTCTTCATCAATCTTCAGATTCACAGTCTTTAGCTTTTTAGCTAAGTTGTTTATCTTCAGAATATGAGCTCTTATGCCACTATCAGTGTACTTTTCAGTCACCAGTTGGCTTATCATCTGGGTGGCATAAGTCTTGGAAGACCCAGTAAACTGGTTCTCCACCCTCTGTAGAAAACCTTTTACTGTGTCTTTATTCTGGATTGAGCCCATGATAGCGGGCTCAATCGTGTTCTTGACAAGTGCCAAACACTTCTTGTTGTCAAGAACCCATTGTCTGTGCTCGCGTTGAAAATGAGCTACATTGGAAGCATTATCCAGCTATCTTTGTTGCCAAGCAACATCCGTTTCTTCTGCGCCCCTGACAAGGTCAGGGGACTCTGTTGGACACGGGGTAGTCACTACCCAGTCCATCTCGCCCATGACAAAAGCAAGATCAATCTTTCTCCTTCATTCCCCATAGTTATCTCCTTTTAGGATTGAGATCTGGGGAAGGAAGGCCATCATGGTTGCTCCTGAAATTGACCATGAAAAGTAAGAACAAAAATAACATATAAAATTCTATCATGTATGCATTAAACCTACATCACCGTTGGCCAGAAAATAGACATAATACATAAACCATCATTAATATATAGCATTGTAATTAACAACGTTGGTCAGAAAATTACAATAACATATACTCTGAAAATTAATGTTCCTAAAATTAAATTCTCCCGTTGGTTCGAAATTTAATTTTAGAAAGCATCAATTTTAACAATAATCATTAATTCTATAAACTTGCAGCGGAAACATGGCATAAAACATATATGAACAGTAGCAAAACATCTTAATTTACACTCTGAAAAAATAATCTCGTTCGTTCATATTCTAAACAGAGGTAAAATTTTATAATTTCCATCAAATTCTATTCAAAATTCAATGAAAAACAGTCAAAACTGATAAAAGTTGCTACTGTACTATACTCTAGAATTTTGGCCCGCAAACTGGCCCAAAACTCTCTTCACGCGTGGAAAAAACTCAGCAGCCCAGCCTAGCCGGCCGTGTGCGCATGCGCGTTCTCTACGGCCTTTCGGCCTGGCCCATTCGGCCGCATGAAAATCGCCGACCCAGCCCGTCGCATGAAAACACGATAGGCTACCTAGCTGCGCGCGCAAAACATTCGGCCCAGCCCAGCCAAACGCGGGAAAGACCCCGGCCCGGCCCGGCTATGGCGCCTTCACCCCCGCCTCGCGTCCAGCTGTTCATCACGATGGATGGCTGAGCGCACACATCGCGGGATCAAAAACCCGGCCACCGACGGTGCAAACCCTAGAGCTCCATTCCTTCTCTTCTATTCTCTCTCCTCCCTCTCTTCTCACGCACAGCTATGGTGGCCGGCGACGAAACAAGGCGAGCAGCCGAAGAAGAAAAAGGAGAAGGTGATGCCGCCGCTAGGCTCCTCACCGGCGCGCGCGTCCACCCGTCGGTGGGCGCGCCGCCATTGAGCAGCTTCGCTGCGGCGCCCGTGCTCTGGCCCGTGCGACGGCGTCCCGGCGACGAGCTACGTACGAGGCTCTTTTCCACCTCCGGCAAGCCGGCGGCGGCATGGTGGCGGCGAGGATGACAGGTGAGTCTCCTCTGCTCGCCTCTTTGCCTCTGTGTCTATAACCCTAATCTTAGGGTTAGGGTTTGGGATCGATGGGGTTTGGGATGGGGTTCCTTTTCTGTTTTCTTTGGTCGATTTGAAAACCGAACCTCTTCCTCATCTAGATCTAGTACTAGGGAGGCTCTTGATACCAATGTTAGTTTACCTGATCTGTTCTGATGCCTAGGCTAGATGCTAGCGAGAGATCTTGACATATAGCAAGAAGTCTATGTTCTATTCTAGAGGGAGAGGAGAGAGGAGAGGAATACCTAGGTTGTGAGGAAGTGATGCTAGAGCCAATCCGGCGAGGGCCGGAGTACAGGTCGATCTGGCGGACGAAGAGGAAGAAGTCCCGGCGGTGGCGTCGGTTACAACCATGACATCGACGACGAGGTGTGATGTGGTGGCGGCAGAAGGTGAGCCTTCCCATCACTGCCTGCGCCCTTCCTTGAGATCGGGTTAGGGTTTGTCTGTTGGGGTGAACAGTGGCGGCGATCAACTTCGTGATCCGAGCCCCGACTCCACCCCTACCTTTTATGGCGCAGTGTGACAGGGGGCCCACCAACCAGAGGTGGGTTGGGAGCGCCCCCGATCAGGGCGCGACCTAGGCTGTTGGGCCATTGGGCCCAACTGGAGATCTACTAACAATAACAAATTAGAAACTAGATCATATTATGAAAGTGTAACAAAAAAAGAGACACCAAAGATTGGCCAAGGGAAACTTCAAATTATATTCCAGAATGTTAGTGTTGTAGAGTGCTGCCTCATTAAAAACCTTTGGTCTAAGAAAAAAAGAGTGCATCAGCTCTAACATTTGGAATCAATATGCATATATTCAGTAAAGCAAGATTACACACATCAAGTATCAACACTAGGAACACTCTTCCCATTTACATCTACATCGAAGTACTGGTTCTCAAAGCACTTCTCAAGCTGTTTCTGATCCTTCTCAATGGTGTGTTGCTTCCTTTTTCCCCCTTGCCTCCAATCCTTCAAGCATGTCAGAATCTCCTCCATGTCACTGGTCAAGCTCCGACGTCTCTCCTCAAGAATCCTGTCAGTTAAACTAAAAACAGACTTTGAACTGATAGTAAAACAAATATAGTCAAGATATCTTTAGCTAAAATCGACAGAATAGGATAAGTCTATTTGTGTTCATGCCACCAGCTCAAAATATCGAATCATTATAGATCACTACTACATCACTATGAAGATAAGAAGATAGTTCAGATATCTGTGTCCCATATGTTGAATCAAAGGATGTTTCAGACTCACCACCATCAGAAGAAATAAAAATTTTACTCCATGCTATCTTCTTTTTGCTAGAAGTTGGTTGTGGTGGCCTGCTCAACCTTTCTGCACCAAATTTAGTCTCATACTTGCCATACATGTCAGTTAGATTACCATGAACAGAATTGCAGTAAGTTGAGTAATCACTGACACTAAAATTTGAAAGCAGCTGGAGAGATTTAGTTAAACCTTTAAACTTAGCTCTAGGATCCAAAACAAATACAAATAAATACAGAAAAGGAATGTCCTTCCAATATTTTAGGAACTTGTCCTTCATCAAAGCAACTACTTGCCATGTATATGCTGATAATGATTTTTGATAAAAACATAAAATATACTCTCATATGGCAGGAGGTGCTTCAACATTAGATATGTTGAGTTCCATCTCATATCCATATCTAAACAAAACTTACGTGGCCTAATACCCATTGCAATGCAGTAAGATTTATATGCAGCAATGCGTTGGTTAGAAAAATTTAGAAATGATACTACAACTCTAATTGACTCAACAAAAGGTTTCAACTGGTTCAATCCAGCCTTAACAATAATTAATGATGCGGCATGCACAACTCTTATGCACAACTCTGATGCAGTAAAAGAGGACCAACATAAGCAGAAAATTTAGGTGTAAGAGTTCTCATAGCATTATTATTAGAAGATGCATTGTCCAATAAAACAGAAAAAACTTTTGCAGATAAGCCATACTCCTCAATAACAGAAATGATACAATCAACAATATTAGGATCAGAATGTTTCTCGTCAATAAGCCTCATGCCAAGCAACCTCTTCTCTAATTCCCAATCAGAATTGATAAAGTGAGCAACCACACTAAAATAATCTTCCTTAGCATTACCAAATCATATATCAGAAGTCAATGCAATAGAAGAAACAACTGCAAGTATTCAATCAACTTAGTACGACACATATCAAAAAGCTTGACACGGCAAAACCAAGAGACGTATCTTGTGTAACAATCAAATCAACTAATTCAAAACGAGCAAATTCAGCATTATATTCTTATGAACGATTGAACCATCAGGGTTAAACTGAAGCAAAGATTGGGTTCTGGTAGATTGTTCTACTTTACCTAAACATGTCTTACGATGACAGAGCAAATGGCCATTACCACTACTAGATGCAGCAATGAAAATATGCTTACAGTGGATATATTCAACACCATACCTGACTTCCTTACCATCAACATCGTTGTACAGTGGCTTGAAGTTCTCCCAGGCTTTAGACATCACCCTCTTTCTCTTCTGGATGTGCCCTTTTCGTGCCCGCTGTACTCGATGTCGAACGGCCTGCCAGTGATCGGGTTCAACATTAGGGACGTCGATGTCGATGGGAGTTGCCGGAGTAGATGAATTGATGTGCGTCATAGTCATACTCATCAGTGTAGGCGAACCCGTCGTCGATGTAGCCGAAGTCGGCTCTAGAGTCCCCGTCGCTGCCACTCCTCCCGACCTGAACAAGAGACTCTAGGCTTGACAAATCGCATCGTCGCTAGGATGGAGTGGCATTGTAAGGCCTTGAAGCGGCTAGATCTAGAGCGAGAGCAAGAGGGAGAGGGAGTAGTGGAGCTGGAGCATGCAGTTGGGGAACAAGAGCATGGCCCACAGAGCAGGATGGCTAGCCGACGGTGAGATATGCGAGCGACTGAGCGAGCGAGAGAGCGTCGAAGGCGACGGAGGCGTGGTGTGCGGAGGCAGAGGAGGAAAGGAGGGATCACGCTCGGCCGCTCCTCTTTATATCGTGGCGCCGGGGCGGTGCGAGTGCCGGGCAGGCCGGCCTGCGTGCTTGGCCCATGTCTAGACGAGCCGGTCTGCATGTCTTACTGGGCCGGCCTCAAAACATGTCATGTCCGTCATGTCAAGGTGACGGCCCAAGCACAACATGGTGGTTTGGGTTGTGCCCAGGCCCATTTTCTTTCAGGCTGTGCCCATGCCCATGTGTGGCCGAATGCTGCCAGCCCGAATGTACAGGACTAGCCGGAGGTCTCAGTTGCCAGATATATGCCGCTCATACGCACTCCCAATCCCGACTTTTCTCTCTCCCCCCATGTTGATTGGTCCCGCCATGTCCCGGAGGCAGCCGCGCCCTCACGCGCGTGCTGCATGCTACATGCTGCTGCACCCTGGTGTGCTCCCTGGCCTTGACGCTGCTCTTGCAGCGCCGTTGTTTGCCGTGACGAGCTTGCTCGTGTAGACGCTCCACGCCTCCGCCTACGTCTTAAACCCTTTGTCTTCCCCGTCCGCAAGACCGTCGAAGCGGCCTGTTCCTTGGCCAATCTCGTTCCACTTGTTTGCACCCTTCTTATACAATCTTTCGGTTTGCAATTCCATCGACAAATCAAGCACAGCAAGGCAAAACAGAATGAAGAACTGATTTGCGAGGTGCCAAGCTCCATGGGTTTTAGCCAAGCTGCAAGTCGGCAGGCCGCACCATGGGTGGAGCAGCACAATTGGGGCGTCGCTTTTCTCGATTTGGAGAAGCCGGATTTGGCCGTAGCATTGTTGATTTGTGCGTGCTAGAGAAAACTTGCTCATGTAGGCGAGGTTGCGGGAGGATGCACACGAAAAGGATTGATAACTGAGGTGACGGGATTCTTATTATATAAAAACTAAATGTTAGGAACGGTTGGAAGAATGGATTTGTTCTTACCCCCAATATTTTTTTAAGAGATCTATAAATCTATGAATTGCTAGAGAGATGCTCTTAGTCGTAGGTAAAGATGATTAAGAAAAATAAATATGGGCACACAGGTAACAACCATTTGATTATTAGTTATCACCAGCTCAAGATTGAGTTGCCATCCACAAGAGAGTTTCAAATATGGGCATGTCTAGCATGGGCATAGATTCTTGCCAGGAAGCGTATCGCAGTCCAAAGTGCACACGCAACGCCGCTGGGCGATGGATCTACAGTAGCCGCCGGTGTAGTTCTCCATCATGCAGATATCAGCACACTTTTCATCACTAATACATCCTTCGTAAAGAAACGGGAAAGGGCACAGTTTGGCCTCGGAACCTGCTCAATCAAATGATCAACAAACTAATATTATAATTTTGAACCATGTAGTTAATTAATAAACCATGAGATTGATACCAATACATGTCATATTACCAGCTCATGCCGAATTGTGACTACTACTTTCCTTTCGTGCAACCTCATATGGTGAATTACTGCTCTTTTCACTACATAGTTTAAAGTCTAGAACTTTGGATGAAATGTGACTCACCAAAGGTTAGAAGGAGCATAACCAAGGTAATTGCTGCGATCTTTCCCTTCATGGCTGATCTGACCTTTGCTTTGTTAGATGAGGACGGGAAGAGGTAGAAGCAGATTTATTTATACTGTCCAGGTGCACTGACTGCTAGATCTTGGATACTTGCAGGTTGGAGAGATAATTAATAATTCATGGCTTTAAAAGGTTTGGATTTATTTGATGAGCAAGAGTATGCGGCTGTATTGACACTTGCAGGTTGATACTATCCGATAGCATTGATTGGTAAAAATCTTTTTTTGAAATGGATGTGCATATCCTGATCCTGGATACTTTTAAACTGAGAGAAATTTATTTATGGCTGAACTGGACTCCAATTTCTTGACCGCGAAGGAGCAGAAGGGTATTTATACTGTCCAAGTACATTAATGGCTACTCTGCATGCTCTGGAAAATGGATGTGCACGTTCTTGATCCAGATATTCGTAAATTGAAGCAAAAAATTATTCATGTGCATAGGCACATATTAAATGTTCCTTAGAAAGATTACACAGTTTACTGTTTAATAGTCGTTGGAAAGAAATAGAAAAAGTAAAGTACATGGTCGGTCCTTAAACTTGTTCCGTTGTATCACTTTGATCCATGTACTCTCAAATTGTATTTTTGACTACCTAAACTTAGGCTCGATGTCATTTAGGTCCCTATACTCTCAAAACACAAATTTAACTATCTAAACTTAACTTTAAGTATACTAGGTCATATACTCTTAAAATATAATATATCCCAATCAAATTGATTATATTCAAATAATGAATGCAAATTTGATCACACAAATACATGCTATATATCATTAATCAATAAAAATAAACATTATTGTACAATAAAAGATAATAAAGAGCATAAAAAAATCTAGCAATATCTAGCTATTAGGTAACTAACAAAATATAATTTTATAGTTTAGTATCATGGTGTGATCTAAATGACCACCACTTCATTTAGTATCTAACTCTATCATTGATAAAGCATGGATTTCATCTACACCTATCAATATTGTAGATAGATATTTTAAACTAATTCATGTTTATTCCACAAATATGGTGCATTTTCTATTGAATCCTCGTTCTATGTGCATGATGATTAGTTTTCTCATAGATTCTTGGTGCATCTTCTTGTTATCTCTATAATTAATACAAATTTTAGCCATATTTTTGTATCCCGTTTATTGTGGATCCATAAATTACTAAATTATATCTATAAAAAATATACTTTATTTCTTGTGTCACTTCTAAATATACTTTATATGAATGAATCAAGGAAGTATAATTAAGTTATATCTATAAAAAATAAGTTTTAATTGATTCAATTAAGATGATACTATATTATTAGAGTATGAGACCTACATGATGTACAAAGTCAAGTTTGGAGACTTTGATGACACTCGAAGTTAAGTTTAGAGAGTTAAATTTGCATTTTGAGAATATAGAAATCTAAATGACACATGAGCCTAAGTTTAGGTAGTCAGAAATGCAATTTGAGAGTATGGGGACCTAAGTGACACAGTCGAACAAGTTTATGAACTGGCCATGCACTTTACTCAAATAGAAATATAGATTTGTTATATATAGTACTTAAAATTAATATGAATTGTTTATTTAATAAGATCTAATGGTTAATAATAAGGAGGTACATACTAAAGTGTACTTTCAAGTTGTAGTACCAATACCAAAAAACATAGGTCCAATATCAAATATTTTATAATTTTTTCAATTACACAAAAGATAATTTGGTAACTTCGCATTATCATACGTGTTACATATTAGGACCATTTGCATAATTGTCATTGGTTAATTATATAAAGGAAAAAGTCTATTTTACTCTCCCTAACAATTTACTTTGTCCAATTTACACCCCGAACAAAATCTTGACTCAATTTACTCCCTCAAACAATTTAAATCCGTGTAATTTACTCCCTGATGTCATTTATTTTTTTTGTTTCTATTTGTATAATGTGAATTTAGTGCTGAAATTCTGCACAATGATAGTTTTTATAGAATTTTATGCAAAAAAATATAAAATATATTTACACATATATTATATAGTTTAATAATATCTAATACTACCTTAATTATAGAGCTCTAAAATTATATACAAAATATTTTTTAAGAAATAAAAAAAATATATTTTTTATATAATGATTGTTATAATCTTTCATAGTGCAAAAGCGTTAAATTCTAAGTATACAACAAGAAACAAAAAGGAGAAATTACAATAGAGAGAAAATTGCACCAACTTGAATTGTTTAAGTGAGTAAATTGAACCAAAATTTTATTCGGGAAGTAAATTGGACAAAGTGGATTGTTTAAGGGAGTAAAATAGACTTTTCCTTATATAAACTGCGCGATTGTCACTAAATTTTTTAAATTAATACCGATATCAGTGGTTTGCTTACGTAGCAGCTGAGGATGCTATTGGGTATGTTCGTTTCCATCCGTCTGATTTTTAGACCTGTCATATCGAATATTGTGATACTAATTAGGAGTATTAAATATAGATTACTGACAAAACCTAGTCCATAACCCTCCCTATAAATAACGAGGCAAATTTATTAAAACTAATTAAGTTATGATTAGATAATGTGATGTTACAGTAAACATCTCTTAATGATAATTTAATTAAACTTAATAAATTTGTCACACTGATACACATTGAACTCTGTAATTAATTTTATATTTAATATATATTTAATAATTATATATAATATTTTAATAATTAATATGACCCAAACAAACAAACACAGTTGAATCCCCCGCCGTTCTCTCTCAAGCTCTCGCCCTCCCATGGCCGCAGGCAACCTTGCCGTCGCTGGCCACTCTGTTGTATCCCCCGCCGTCAAACCTCTCCTGTAGCATCGCCAGCACCTCCCTTTCTCCCAACAAAGCCGCACCAGACCCCTGAGCGAGCTGCCGGGAATCGACATTATCCCCTCTGTCATCGAACGCCGCTATATCTTCGATTCTCGCCGCCGAAGTGCGCTCCCGCGTAATTCCTCGCGCCGGCGACCTCCCGCACTGGCCGCGCAACGGTTTGGGTTGTCTCGGCTCAGAATACCG
Organism: Eleusine coracana subsp. coracana; assembly: GCA_032690845.1. NCBI lineage: Eukaryota > Viridiplantae > Streptophyta > Magnoliopsida > Poales > Poaceae > Eleusine > Eleusine coracana. The sequence continues at coordinate 52,429,401 of CM064430.1, forward strand.
CCGCCATTTGCCCGGAACACCGCCTCCGCCGCCGTGGCCCGCCCGTGAGCCGCCTCCCTGTGTCGCGCAGCGCCTCCAGTCTTCTCCCCGTCCTCCTGCAGTTCGATGCGCCTCTGCACGGTGCCCCTGCTCCTCCATGCGGTGGCCCGAGCCCGCACCGTCGACTTTTTCGGCCGCCGGGGCTGCGCCGCCGCCGAGTGCCGGGCGCGCGCGGGCGTGCGCTGCGCCCTGGCTCGGGCGTGGTCTGGCCAGCCGGCTGGGCCAGTTGGCCTCAGGCCATCAACGACCGGGACGAGTTTCCAGCCATGTTTTTTAATTTTTTTATTTCCTAAATCTAACAGCAGCAAACGGAAGCTCACTCTAGTGGCATTTGTGCCAATGAAAAAATTTTAGTAGCTATAACGAATTGTGGTCTCAAACCAATGGCAATCGTGTAATTTTCCCTACATACTATCTACGGTAGAACGACTTCTCCCTCCCGCCGGCAAGCTCTCTGCCTCTCCTGCTTCTGCCCTTTCGGTGGCGCACGCGCCCTGAGGCTGTGGTGGTCTCGACGGACATGGTGGCAGGCGATGCTCCAGTGGTGCTGTGGGTGACGAGAGGGTCGCCGCGCGGAGACAGGCCTCAGAGTGGAGGGAGGTGGGTGTACGCCAGGCACGTAGGAGTACGAGCTCATCCCGACGCCGCATGGTGAGATGCTTTTCATGCAGTGCAGGTGGCCCCATCCTTTGTCCTCCGCCGTGGAGAACAATCATCGCCTACTGGACGGCTCGGCTAGATAGATGTTTGTGACAGTTAAAATTGAATCACTGGAAAGTGTTCAATAGATTAGTGAGATCAATTTAGCCTAACTGAATCATCGCGTGCCCCTGAATGACACGGAGCACCGTGGCGACCGGGTGACTGCATCGCGAAGTGCAACGATCCCGCGTCGAGAATACCCCCAAGAACGCGCGGTCATCCGATGCATCGAGGATACACGCAACAAAAATAAGTGACCAACGCACCAACTATTTGCTCCGCACCAATAACGTGCCGGCCCGTGCATAACAAGTCTTCGACGCCCTTGTGCTTTGCATTGCGCCGTTCAAGCACTGCCCACACGCACCCTAGTCCGTTAATTACTCTAACCGGAACCGCTCCTAATACAAAGTTCTCATGGGCATAGCACGATGCAGCCACCTTCATCTTTTTGCGCCTTGCGCCGTAGAATTCATCCTCACCAGTGCCAGAATCACGCTCGATATAGACCTGCATAGGAAGAAAACAATGGGTCAGCCACCACGAAACATAGCACACGTAGTTACCTAAAGTGAAGCATAGATTACCAAGCATCAACGACTACACTCTACAAACCGCGGCCAAATCAGCGGTGAGCAACAGTAGCGTGTTCCCAGAGAGAGGGACCGCGTGGCCGCACAGGGGTCACCGGCAGTGGGCGTTCTGGGTGTACGTGTTCAAGGTGCAGCGGAGCAGTCACTACTGGAGGCGAACACGGGTGAACGTGTCATTATGTAAGAAAGCATCAAAGAAGACACCATATTCAAGGCCATTCCTGAAATTTTAGAGGTCCAAGGCAAACCTAAATACTAGGGGCCCTTTATAAAAAAAATTAAATTTAGTTGGGTATTCCAACTTATTTGGGTTCCTTGAAGCACTCCAATTACGCTTTAATTAACAATTTGCCCATGACCCCTTTGTTTGATTCTCTCAAGTCACACTCTCATTTCCTCTATTGTTTTTTTTTTCATTTCATAATGCTTATTTCCTAGTTGACATGATGTTAAAAACTGTAAAAAGAATTGATCAATCAATTAGTCTTAGGGCCTCGATAGCACAGTGCGTAAGTCTGGAAGCCACTTGCGGTTTGTTGGACCGATATAAATGGACAAGCACATACTATGGGTAGGGGCCCCTTCCGAACCGGGGGCACTGGGCGCCCGCCCTGCCAGCCCCCCCCCCCCCCCTCTGGGCCGTCCCTGACCATATTTAGAGATACGTAATTAAATAACGTCTACAATGAGATGTTAGAGACTCATTCAGACTGGATGAGTCTGTAATGTCCTTGCTCTAGGTGGTGTTAACTAAAATGCGTCTCCAATGTAGTGAACTTCCAAACATGTTTCAAGTAAGCGAGTCTCCCTCCTATATATATAACGGGGCTGGTTAATTATCACAGACTCTTCTTGTTAACCAACATCTCCACTTATATGGACTATTATAGACTCTTTATTAACCTGCCTCTGCAACATGGGTTTGATCATTACAAACTCTTCTTTAAACTCCGTGTCTACAAGTAAATATATCATTGTAGACTCCTCTTATTAACCCCGTCTCCAAATACATGCACCATTGCAGCCTCGGTTTTCAACACCTCACCGCACAGCCGCCTCCGCCTCCTGTTGCGCAGCACAAAGCACAGCCGCTGCCTTACCCACGCCTCCTGTCAGCGGCGGCACACCTTTTTCTAAATCCACTACGAGCGTGCTGCCTGCCTGGCCAGGCGTCTCGTCCACGCCACGCCGAGTTCGCCTGGTGCGCTCGCCCATGCCTTCGGTCAACATCAGCGTTGGCGAGTGAAGCGGCGGGGGCTGAGGACACTCGCCGAGTTGCGGCACGACCTTGCAACTCAAAGGTGACCGGCGTGGCCATGACCTTCATCACGCACCGCCTGTCACGCACCCACGCCTACGTGGCCGCCGCCAAGTGCCCCGCGCTCATCCACCAAGTGCGTCACCCCTCCTCAACGATGCCGAGGACGGTGACCTGTGATTCCGGCAGGGGCGACTGGATTCAGGACTGTCCCAATTAGTGGACACTTCCTCCCTCACTAGCTTCACCGACACTGCCCCTTCCTCCATGAGCAGCTTCCTGCTCGATTTCTCCGGTTGGTGGGGTGCCGGGCCTGCTGTTGCTGGCGCTAGCCCTGTTCCCTCCATCTGTGCGTCCTCAAGCATGGCAACACACCAAACTGTTTGCTAATCAATTTAGCTACGTACCAATCTGTTTGTTTTTATTTCCATTTTTTTACTATAAGATGGGTCCTAATTATTATAGCTAACACCAAAGCTCAGATGCATGAACTTGATAACTAGATGTGCATAGTGATCTTTATATGTAGATGATCTGCACATCGGTGTATATCTATTTGTTTTGCTTTCTCTACTATTTGAGTTCATCGGTTTATGCTAGTGGATGACAGTCCGAGTAACATGAAAAATTACATCCAAAAAAGTTTTTCTTTACATTCAGAACAGCTTGTAATGATTCCCTTGGTATGCATTCAGATTTACTATATATGTACGCCTCCATCTTTCTAGATCAATGTAAAATAAAGCATGTTGTCTTGCAAACATTTTTTTTTCAAAAAATTGTGAGTTGTTGGGTTCTGCTAAATCTGTTTCTGACATTTGCTAACCATGACGTGGATGTATCTGAATTGCCTTACTAACAACTTATTTGGCTCCGATTTCATGGTTACCTATGCAGATGGCGGACCGGAAATGGATGTATCTTCAGAACCGTACTTGTGATGAGTACCTAAAAGGTTTAAAGTCGTTCATAGTCGAGGCGGATAAGTCAAATCAACGCAAATCTTCCATCTATTGTCCATGTGTTGATTGTGAAAATGTTACCAAGTTCTCGAGCTCAATGTGTGTCCATGCTCATTTGATCATTTGGGGTTTCATGTATGATTACAATTATTGGAACATGCTTGGTGAGGAAGGTGTGAATGACCAAGACCTGAATGCCGGTTAGATGGGTCAAGGAGAAATTTCTAATCAGCAAACCGTGAGTCAAGATGGTGAGGATGGACCCTTGGGCAGTCAAAATGGTGAAGCACTATGGGGGAGTGAGAATGACCTAGTTGATATTGGTGAGAATTATGTCCATATAACTAACCAAGTAGAGGAGATGGTGCGTGATGCCATGGGGTATGATTGATGTACTAATGCGGAGTTTAAAAAATTGAAAAAGTTGGTGTCAGATATGAAGACTCCACTGTATCATGGTTGCAAGGCAAAGTATACAAAGCTTTTCACATCACTTAAGCTTTTCAGGACTGGAGGTGAACACGGGTGAATGCGGATGTGCACCGCTACCCGTTCATTCCTGGCTGTGGCGTTCCCGGAGGACCACGAGTCGCACGAGTACCATCTTTGTTGTTGGCACGGCACGGGCGAGCCGACCACCTACATGCGCGGCCTCACCTGCCGCACGACATCTTTGTGTTGTAGCTGCACATCTTCTGTACCTACATCTACATGTGCGATGTGCAAGATCTCTGCTTCTTCGCGCACTACGGTCAAGATCAGGGAAGTACCCCATGGCCCGTCATGTGATGGGTGGCACTGCTGTCGAGTTCCATCATTCGAGCTTCTCTCATCACAAGTGCCAAGGAAGATTTTCGCCCTGGGCTCGTCGAGGTGCAATAGCACGTACACCAGTGTTGGAGAGGAAAGCTGGTGGCGGCATGAGCCAGACGTCCAAGTAAGGCCCCGTTCGGTAGCATCGATTTGATTCCAGGCCTCTTTTCATTCTTGGGCTAGAATTTCAGTTGATTTTGTTTGATAATAAGTGAGGATTGTTTTCAGGTTATAGAGGGCGAAGAATAACTGAGACGAAATTAAATTTCATATGTTGTTCGTAGTCTAGTACTTAGGGACACAATATGATTGTGTCAGTTCTTCCACGCGAATGCCACCGGGCTCCTGACCTGGTGCATCGTGTTCTCCCAGACGATGTGGCCGAACTCCCACTCTGCCTTGGCATTATTTTCTCCCGCGTCGCTCCTGAACTCAACGGTGTAGCTCCTCTTCTCGTACTGCTCCTTGAACTCCAGGATTGCCGGTGTGACAGTCACCTTGACATGCTTCGGTGCGACGACCGTCACCATGTAGGTCTCAGCCTCCTCGGACACCTTGGTCACCGTCCTCGTCAGCGTGCGGACGTTGGTTCCGCTATTGAAGATCACAACGAAGGAGGGGTAGTTGAGGTCAGAGGGGCCACCAGGGAGCTTAGTACTCATGCACGCTGCCATGTCAGGCGCGAACAGGCGCAGCTGTTGCGCGGTGTAGTTGAGGGCGCAGAGGAAGTCGATGTAGTCGCGCGTGCCGGCATCGTAGACCAGACCCGGGTCCGTCGCCAGCTGTGGGCGGAAGTGTCCGGCACCGGCAGCGAAAGGCGTCGCCGCCGTGGCATCTTGCTGGCCTCCGATGACCGCATTGTCAAGAATTTCCCGGTCAGTGTTGTCGAGCACGGCGGTGGTAGTGATCAGCGCCGACCGTATCATAGCCGGCGTCCACTCACCGTGCTGCTTCTTGATCAGGGCCGCGACACCGGCAACGTGGGGGCACGCCATGGAAGTGCCATAAAGAAATCGGTAGTAGTGGATCCTTTTGTCCAGAGGGGCACCCCAGCCAGTCCACGCCGCAAGAATGTTAACTCCGGGAGCAATTATGTCAGGCTTGAGGAGCTCAGGGACCACCGGGTTAGGTCCCCGTGACGAGAAGCCCGTCACCATGGGCGCCCGATTCTTGCCGATGACAGCCACGCAAGTGAAGCTGAACGAGGCAACCGGATAAGGCGTTGAGGCCATGTAGGCCGTGAGCCTCTCGCCGGCGGTGTTGCTGAGAGTGAGAGACGGAAGGGGGAAGGCGAAGGCTTCGATACCATAAGGTGACTGGCTGGTTTTATCCGTGTAAACAAGCCCCGATGCACCGGCTCTCTTGACATCTTTTGTCATTAATGGTTCATCAGTGCAGACCACAATCTTGCCCTTGATGTTGTGGGGATAATTCTTCTTCTTGCACGAGCTGTATACCAGCGGTGTCATGGAGGTGCGGTTTGCTTTCGTAGTGTAAAGGGAACGTCCTTCGAGCACTATGCCGTCGCCAAGGTTGAGGTTGGCAGGGAACTGCCGATCAACAGTGGCGGCGCCGACGGTGGTCATCCACGGCGCCATGTTAACCACTGACGACGCGTCTGGTCCATCGTTGCCACCCGCAAGGGTGATAAAGATGCCTGCTCGCTCAGCACCAAACGTCGCGATGGCGATGGCATCGCTGTGGAACGGTAGCTGTGGTGGGTGACCACCCAGGGACATGGAGAGGATGTCCACGCCATCCTTCACCGCGGCGTCCACCGCAGCGACGATGTCTGCCTCAAGGCAGACCCCGGAATCACACGCCTTGTACATGGCGATCCTCGCCTTGGGCGCCACGCCCCGTGCTGTTCCCCGCGAAAACACGTCCATGCCAGTGACGTGTACCTCTGAGCTGGACGGCGAAGCCGTGCACAACGGTGTCGTATGTGTACAGGATCCGACGGCTTGTTGTGTTGGCTGCACAGGGAGAGTGAGCGGACACCATGGACTGGTACCACTGCTCGAGATCGGCGAAATGGGGCGGCTTGGCATTGTGGTTGGTATGGATAATGTAGATGTTTGACGCCTGAGGCTTGAGCTCGGTGTGGTTCTTGATGTTTGGGGCGAAAGCCAAGTATGTGAACCGTGTAAGGTGGAGGAACACTGCTAACTGGTGGAAGAACCTGATGCTTATGGCAGCCATTGGCTGAAAGCGGTATGTGTGCTCGTCGTGAAGGAACACATGCCCGGGTGTTGGCTTTTATAGAGGTTCTTTGTAGTCTCGTCCAGTTCTCACATAGTACAGTTCAAGCTTGTGTGTTGATTGGTGATACTGATAGTGGATTGATTTAAGAAAATTTTGCTGGCCACCATACAAGGATGTGTGAGCCAGCAACAGGCGATCTATGATTAGAGCATGTGAAGGCCAACGTCAAATATAATTTTACCAACGCTCTTCAAGATTGATAAAGAAAAATAGAACCCCAGTATAGGTTTTACTTGGAATGTCACACTTGGAGCATCAGTATCCTGTATCATAGTAACCTTATTAGTCCAAGTCCAATTGATAAAAGGTACTTCAGTCATGCACTTAGATGAGTTTATCAGTAATTTTGTTAATCCCATGGCAAGAGGCCATTCGCCTAAATCCATCCAAGTGAGACTGAGAAGCTCTGTTACAAATTAGTGGCCTATGCTGCAATTACTTATTTTGTGGCAAAATGTTCATCCGAGGTTCACATGTACCGTGTACTGTCACCAACTTCAGTTAGGTACTCGGTCACCTCACCACTGCATATTACGGGACGTCATACTAAAACGCTCCCGACGTACATCGCACACTACTAACACTTAATCAGGCATGGAGTGTGAATCTCTACCTACTTCTTTGAAGCGAAACATATCATTACTTGTATGTTGCTTGGATGCTTCATTTGTACAAAATTCATCCAAGTGATGGTTAACATGCATTTGGAAAGCACTATGGATGTGTTTGGTTTGGAAAGCACTATGGATGTGTTTGGTTATCTGGCCCGACCTCTGGCTAGGTCCAGACGGTGCAGCCTTCCAGTGTTTGGTTAGTATTTGGTTACCTGAAGTGGCTCCCGGGCCTGTCTCCGTAGATGCAACTTCAGCCTCGCAGCCTAGCCCAAGAGGAATGCGGAATTTGAGCTTCGCTCTAGAGCCTGGCCCGTCCGATGCATTGCCCACTTGCACGCCTGCACCCACAACTACAGGCGACAAAACCGATGAGCCCAGCCCTGATGCGCTAGAGTTACCCTGTACGGCCATTTGCATTGCATATGTTTCCCCTCACTCCGCTCTGTTCATCTCTCACCTCCGTCTCTCTCTCAACAACCTATCGATCTATCACCGCTCCCTCTACGGCGATGAGCTCGAGCCGGTCCCCCCCCTCACGGTGATGAGCTCGAGCCGGTATGTCCTTGTGGTGAAGAGATCGATCTGCTCCCCCTCGTGATGACGAGTTCGATCTTCTCCCCCATCACGGTGATGAGCTCAATTTGCTCCCCTCTAACAGCAAGCTCGATCCGCTCCCCCCTCACAGTGACGAGCTCGATCTGCTCCCCCTTCGACGATGAGCTCGATCCACTCCACCCTCATGGTAACGAGCTCGTCACTCTCCCTTCGACGATGAGCTTGATCCGCTCCACCCTCATGGTAACGAGCTCGTCACTCTCCCTCCAACAACGAGCTCGAGTCGCTCACCCTCATGGTGATGAGCTTGACGGATGAGCAATCCTATCCCTTTTCCTCCTTCCCTTGTCTCTCATGGTGATGGTAAGCCGAGCTATCATTCCATATGTATTACAGTCCCAAAATGAAAATAAATTCTCATTCATGCTATAAAAGTTTTTTAAAATGATCTTTTGACATGAAATCTAAAATGTCAAGTGAACATGCTCAAGACAAAAGCATAATGGTGGACATATATGCTTATCGATAGTTGATCAATAACTAAATGTCCAAATGATGAAATGCTCATGCATTACCAACCTTCAAGAAAAGGAAAAGTTACGACATGAAGGTGTTCCTATTAGAATAGTTTTCTATTTAATTTTGAGTATAGGAATGTCGTATTGTCAAGAGGGATGCAATGTTGATAGATTTTGTTTTTTTTAGATTTGCAACGTTGATAGCTTTGCTCATGTCTCGGTGCTCAAAATAATCTAACAAACCTATGTAAGAGTTTAACATTCCTTTGGATGCATTTAGGACTTGTTCTTAGAGGGGATGGATAGCCCTATGAATTATATTTTCATAGAGTTCAAAATCACCTAAATCGGATTTTAGGTGTAAAAATTATGCCATTTTTACTAGATTCTCCTAGACTTAGATGGGTCCAGCCAGACTAGGACGGCTTGGCCTGATCCATAACCATTTTGGTTCCGTTGTCACCTGATCCAGACTAGGACGAGGTTATCCGGGCTAGGACGACTGAGGGACTAACAGTGGAAATATTGGTTCTGTTCTAGGCTGATCCAGACTAGGACGGCTACTAACAAAACGCAATGGTTAATTTTTTGAAAACTTCCTATATATAGTCCCCAATGAAAAAATATGGGTTTCACATCAAAGAAACACCTATATAAGCCAAGAAACAACCTCTCCACTCTCCATTACTTAGTGGTAGACCTTGTGGGTGAGAGATTGAGGGACAAAAAGCAAAAAACTATTGTTGAGCACTTGAGTTCATAGCAAGCAATCTCTATGGCATTTGTTACTTTTGGGAATTCATCCCCTAGACGGCAAGGCATCGCCCAGTGAGCTTTGTGCTAAGCCTCGGGAAGTTTGTGAAGGTTTTGATTCACCTCCGCAAGGGAAGAAATTAAACGAAGCATGAAAACCCGAGCTCGAACTTTATGATTGCTCAGTGAGGATTATGGTTAAAAGAGACCCCACTCTTTTCAGCTCCTCAACGAAAACGTATGATTCTTGAAGAATCTGAACTTCAAAAAACAAATCATTGTATCTCATAATTGGTTTGCATGTTCTTTACCTTATTCTTCACCATTGTGCTTGATTTGCTTACACCAAATTATTCTCTCATTATACTTGTTGTTGGTTTGATTCATTTGGTGTATTTATTCACATATATGTTTAGAACAACTTGGTAGGAGATAATTTATACTTAGATTGCTAAAAACATGATTTTATACATCTTCCTGTCGTGAAGTTTGGACTAGGATGGAAACCCTAGCTGACTAGGACGCTCCCCGTCTGAACTAATCTATTTTTATCCGTTGCAAATTTGTTTTAATCACCTATTTACCCCCCTCTAGGCAACATCAAGGTTCTTTCACGGGTCTTGGTCCAGGCGGCAGGAAATGGGGGTGGGGCTCACCGGGGAAGTGCGCATGATAGGCGCTCCACCATGGATAGACAACACGACATCGAGACAGAAGAAGGAGACACGTCACAATGGAGGAGCATCGACTCCCCTCGCCATCCCCATTCCCTATAGGCCTGGGAAGAAGAGCTCTGCGGGCACCAATGAGCCCAAGTGCCCATCTTACATGAGCTCCGCGAAGGCCGCGGGAGGGCTTGTCCGGGCAGAGGTCCGGGAGAACGACCTCAAGGCGACGTCCATGGCGCCGTGAAGGAGGAGGCTGACCTCGGGTGGGACAGGCGATTGGAGGAGGCTGACCTCGAGGCGGCGGCTATGGCCCCACGAGGGAGGAGGCCAAGCTCGGGTCAGATGATTGGACGAGGACTCGCCCATGCTTGCCGCACCTGTGCCATGCCCTACCCACGTTGCCGTGATGTCACCGTGCCCTGCCCCTTCACTCGACTTGAGGCCGGGGGGGGGGGGGGGGGGGGAGAAGAGGAGAAATAACAAAAGATAAGGAAAGGAAAAAATATATATGAGATCTATGTTTGAGAGTGGAAATAGAAGCCTCCCAAACCTTGGGTTTGAAGAGGGGATTTGAGAGTCTTTGCAAAATGAGAGTTTAAGTAGGGACCCTCCTAAAATGTTTTTTGACCAATATTTAAAAAGTGAAGTGGAGACTTCATTTAAGGGCTCCGCTGAAGATACTCTTAAACACGGTCATCCCAGTTTTAACTTATTATAACCATGTATATGTATTTTAACCAGGTAATTTATTCTATGATTCTGAGAACAGTTATTATCAGATTACGTCTGACCCATAAACATAAATAGATCAAGAAGCAAATCGATAGCAGTTATTGCATTGCAATAATAATAGCTACTAACATGATGATCACATTCTAGCTCACTTATCTGGATCAAAGGACACAAAAGTAGGTTCTCGAGGAATATCCTTAATGGCCACCCCTGCATCGTACCTAGCATCCTTGCCAGCGTTGTTCCAAGCGTCGATGATAAGGCTGAAGAATTCCTGTGTTATAAATTCATGATAGCCACCCACTACTTTTTTGAATTTGATCCTATCGTGCGCTTTCTTGTTATGCTCCGTCACTGCCCACCTGCCAAGATTCTGGATGTCTGGAGCGTTGATGTCTATGGGGTCTGCCACGGTGGGTGTCGTAACATAAATGGCCATGACAACAGCGACAAGAAGGAGCACGTTTCTCATATTTGGCTTGCAGTGACTATTTCGAGAGACGGGAATTATAAAGTTTGAGATTGGTGAAGTAGTTTTACTATGGTGATAGTACATGACATCCGAGGACTTATATAGCGTTGGACCTGGGTTGCAACTCCTAAAAATAGATTATAGATTGACCAATAGTTATCTTATGCAATTATAACATGAATTTATTGGATGCCTATTCAAACCATGTCCTTCTATATATAACCAATTATAATTATTACGTGATTTTTGGGCTATCAGCCATATGTGGAATTGATCTATCCCAATCAATACCTCAGTTATGGAGCAGACAATTAAAATGGTCAACTTTAAGTATTTTAGCTAAAAGGAACGAAAATGTGTTAACTCGGAGGACTTTATTCAGGGTAGTTTCAGAATTGAAATATTGTTTTGGTTAGCACTAGTGACGTTGGGCAATTTTTCCTAGTGACGGTGGAGCTCAAAATTCGCCATTGGGAGTTATAGGAGAACACCACTCCCCCCGGCATCCCAAGGTTATACACCACCACCGGGTATTAACCCTAGTGGTGGGTTACTAAAAGAGTCAATCCTATTAACAGATATTATTAGTGTCAACTACTAAAATTATCATTATTATTGACGTCAATGAGCAACCACTAGTATTTTTTAACACTAGTGGCGGTTGGTGACATCAGCGAACCACCATTGGGATTTTGGCTCACGAAGCGTATTGGTTGAAACTCAAGGAGCCCAATTAGACAGTCTCTCTATAAAACTCTCTACCCTCTATTTTTTCTTATCACCGCATCTCTCTCTCTTTCTCTCTCTCTCTCTCTCTCTCTCTCGACGCGGAGGGGTGGTGGCTCTAGGGTACGCAGAAGGACGTCCTCCTCACCCTTCTCGCACGTCAACGAGCCTCCTCGCATGCTGATCCGGTGGCCTCAAGGTTGGAGGCGATAAATCTAGCCTCCTAGCATGAGGATCCTGTTACCCTGCGCACGACTCCAACAGGCGCACGGTGGTGGCGACGCGCGACACAACTACAGGCTTCTTCGGCTCCAATATAGACTAGGGTTTGGTGGTCAGGTTTGGCTAGGCTTGGCCAGCCTAGGCCTAGTTTTTTGTTTTTAAAATTTCTTAGTGACAGTGTAAGATCACATCATCCCGTCATCACCGGGCTTGGGCTTCTAGTGCCGGTGCCCGAATCCGTCACCCAGCCCAGTCACTCCCAATGGTGGGAGCTCAGTGAAGGTCAGTTTTTTGCGGCCGCTGAAGGTCTCTTGTGTACTAGTGTAATTTACGTTTGTGCCATGAAGATGAAACCATAATATTAATTAATTCTAATAATTATATCACTTTTCAATAGAGATAATTACTCATTTACCATTATATTTTTGTATGATAGTATCATTGTTTTATGAATACTCCTGATTAAAGGTTAGTGATAACTTATATGTAGACTGTTGGATCATAATAATAATGAAACAAATTTCCTTTATTATGACTTCCAAGACACATTTTCAACGCATTTTTGTAGGATTCGTTTTCTGTCACGTGTTTGTGACTTTATTTCTTTATGTAAATGTAGTATATGTTTATAACACTACAGCTTCTTCTCCCGATGTCTGCTGCTAGTTAGTTGTGCACCATGTACACGCTGCTTTACCGCTACCATTCTTCAACATGAAACTGGTGGGAGTAAGATAATTGGTATTTAAATTTTCGAAATTTGAATTTCCAAAACCCCACCCTTGCTTTAGCAACTCAGTAGAACAGTAGAAGGCCCCAAGCTTGATGAATTATTCATGCGGGGAGGATTTCTTAATTGGAGAATCTTGCTCAAAGCTTGTTTCTGAAAGCCACCTTCTTCATGCAGAATACTAAATATATGTTTGTATATGCATTCATATTTTGGAAAGATGCAGGTACCATACACAAATCCAACAGGTCTAACGAATGTCTACTTTTTCTTCGTGACACGGATTTACGTCTCACATTGGTTACTGAAGGAATTATATATGCAGTTGCAGTGTCAAACCTGCCATTTGTGGCTAGATCTTTTTATCTACCTGTCAATGTGATTTTTTATCAAATCAGAATTATATTATGAGAAGAAACAAATATAAGCCCTAAAACATTCATTCTTTTAAGGACTAAAAGTTACATCAGAAGATTATTTTAAGATTTTTTACAGAAATATATGCTGACCTATAACTTCATCTGACCAACACCTCCCTTGAATGATCCATATAAAGGCCTTGACCTCCTGAAGCTGTATATATCAGTAATTTCACACCATGGTGGAGGTGGAGCATCATCAACAATCTTTTGGTACTCGGCAGAATGGAGACCACCATACACTTGTATGCTAAGAACCTTCTTTTGTGGTGCATCGACTTTGACATGATTATTGAAGAACTCTATCAATTCTTCCTTCTTGAGTTCCCTAAGTGCAGCAACCTGCAATTAAAGTCACGGAGTTCATAAATACCCCACCGACCAAGAAGAGTCCTTATTGACACATTCTCCAAGATGTAACTTTGAAAACAGATTTCTATTGCAATATATTTCTGAAGTACATCAAACACATAATGTTACAAAAGTAGTTTTCATGACGAATCCATTCATTTTATTTTGTAATACAAAAATATAATGCAATAATTGATGGTTGACAGACCATTTAATTTCACACAACCCAAAGTCACTTTGAGACTGGAGGGAGTAATACACCACTCCTGCAAATCAAAGAGCACATACCTCTGCTTCTTTTCTATCAAATTTCAGAGTACCCTCAGAAATCTCTCCCCAGAAAAATGCTGATTCTTCTCGAATGTTCTTGTATTTCTCCAGTTTCATATCAATAAGAGCGTTCACGTTACTCTGCAAGAAATACCATACAATGCTGATTATAAAAATATAGGACAATATTACGAACCCACAGGATGGCATAACAGAAGCAAATGGCTTCACCAACTAACGCAAGTGTTCATGTCTGGAGCATGAACATCTCGTAAACATCTTAGTAATACCCTAACATACCTCACTGGATGTGGTTTTGTCTACTCTTTTCAAGAACATGCTTTGCATGTACTTCATTAAGAGTATAGTGATCCACAGACACAACCAAAATAAGCACTCAAAGACTAAAGGAACCAACACAATGACAAAAGGACAGCAAATATATAAAAACACAAAATTCAACAAAAACTAACCTACCACACAACAAACCAGAGCTACAACCTAGAATCCACAATGCAAAGGAACACCATAGCACAAAGGTCGAAAGAGAGGGAGGAGCAACAGCAAGGTGAGCCATGAGCTACTCATGACAGTTTGTCAAAATCATGACAGCCATCTGTTGCCATATTGGTAATCAAAGAACGGTCCCAGCAAGCTTGCAATAACAATAAGACACAATCAACAGCATAGGAATAGGATAAGTTGGATCGCAATATCAATGGCATCTACTTTTTCTTCGCAAGGTTGGGAAAGGAGGAAGGCAGTGAAGCTCATAAGCTAATTAGTTAAAGGAGTTTTAGATAGTAAAAAACTTAGCAGCCGGGTAACTGATTGACCATCCATTTATCCTATGTATTACTTATTATTCCCTCTGACTTAAAGTAGATGCCCTGTTCATATATGAAAACAAGAGTGTTTCCTTGCCATCACCATACCAGAATCAGGACCTGGTACCGATCAGGTAATGGACTATCATCTCTGATGACTGTGACTTAGAGTTTCGATACTAAGTGACAAGCACGTAAGATATGGGTCACCATGATTCATTACCTATCAAATGTTCAGTTCTCAAGAAGCAAGAATTGATATCTATTCAAACTAAAGTTAGAAACATATTCAAAAGAAATAGACTAGAGAAAAGCTCTTAAAATAGGTAAAGGGGTAAAACCATCACACAACTAAGATGAACAGAGAAGTGATCTAACCTTGAATTCTGCATCAGGCATTTCGTAAAGGGTGGTTTCAAACATCTTAAGAAAAGATTCAACTCTGGCATCAAGATTGGCAGGATCCTAGGAACCCACAATTATTTGACAAGGAGAGTAAGTATATGTCCACAACCAAAGTATCAATTACAAAGGGGGAAGTTAGAAAACTATTAACAAAAAAAGAGTAAAGTATATGATTGGTACTTAAACTTGTCTCGGGGTGTCATCTAGGTCCGTAAACTCTCAATTTGCACATTCAAGTCTCTAAACTTACTAAGTGCTTCACTCGAGCTCCAAATCACCACAATTAGCATTGATCTCGTTTCTTGGGGTCTAAATTTTAGAGCTGTCATATCAATCCTTCAAACGCTAAATACATAGATTAAATATAAACTAAATATAAAACTAATTACACAGTTGGATGTTAATTTGCGAGACAAATCTATTAAACTTAATTAAGTCATTATTAGGAGATGTTACTATAGCATCACATTATCTAATCATGGTCTAATTAGTCTTCATAGATTCGTCTCGTCATTTAAAGGGCGAGTTATGGACTGAGTTTTGTCAGTAATTTATATTTAGTACTTCTAATTAGTATTCCAATATTCGATGGGATGGATCTAAAAATTAGAGGTCAGAAAACGAACACAATTGTGGTCATGCCACTTAACTATACAAATTCATCATTTGTGTAACTATCAAGCTCATACTAAAGTTGAAAAATTATATAAAACTAGAAAGTTATGAAATATTAAGGGCGAATAAAGAGTTCGCTTAATTTTTCTTTTGTATTTTCTGGTGGCACAAAGAGTAATACAAATGATGATGTCGTTAAAATTGAGGACATAAATATCACAACTACATCATTTAGGAGAATTGGTGCTAAGTAGAGAGATTAGAACTGTAAATGAACTACTTAGCACGTTTAGGGATCAACATGTGCAAATTAAGAGTTTGGGGACCTAGATGACAACCCCCTCCCCCCCCCCCCCCCCCCCCCCCCCCAACAACCGACCATGCATTTTACTCAAAAGGGAAAACAAAAAAATGGGTGCAGTAATTTTACCTTCACTGTTGACTGGATTATAAACTGCAATCCACGGACACATGAATCATTTCTGTGAAAACATCAACATAGTTAGTTTTGTATAGCCAGACTCAAACTTTTTCTTCTTTTGTCTGCCTCTTAACTCCCTCCTTTGAGGGGTTTATGCAGTTGTATAGTTGCTTTGGTTTTTTATATATATATATATAATATATCTCCTACCCCTGCTGTACATTTCAAAAAAAAAAATGTGAAAAAAAAGTGTCCAAACCAAGAAGAAAAAGATATATTCTCATACAACAACAAACTGGCTAAAGTCTCCATGTACCTTTGCCTAAGCAGTGCTATGTAGCCAAGTTGCTCGACTGATCGTAACTGGTGAAAAGCTGGCTGCTTACCAACAAGAGCAAGAAGCTGAAGTAGAACATTTTGTTTGACATTATCCTGATGAGTCTGCAGTGGTTAAAGTATTATTATAGCATTCCATTGTGCAATACAAATTAATTTCTTTGATAACAAAGATTCAATCATATACTACAAGTTCATGAATCCATGCAGCATGGTCTTGCACTACTAATTCCATATAGTTTAGCACTTTAACAACATGAAAACAAAAGGGTGTGAACTATTATTTTCAGCCATTGTCAGATCATTTTCTGTTTGTCTTTCTACTTCTTGTTACATCTCATTGCAGCACCAATACTTCAGACTACAATAGACAATCCAGAAATTTACATGCTACAATAATGTATTTGAATTTTTAAAGATGATCACGGCAAGCATTCCATTAGTACTCCAAAAGAATGTTTCTGAAATCCCTGTACTAATGCTTACAGCTGTAGGCAGGCAATCTTCTACTAGCCAAATCATATACTCCCTCCGTCCCATATTACTTGTCATACTACATTCCTTCAGTTTTTTCAATTTACTTGTCATCATGGCATCCCAATGCACCTTTTCCCAATACATCTCTATCTCTAATTCTCTCCTCCTCGTTTTTTGTGCACCTACATTTTTCATTTCTCTTTAATCTCCATGCTCCAATCCAAAACGACAACTAATATGGGACGGAGGTAGTACCAGGCAAGTTGGACATGTTATTGGACTATTTTGGTTTTTTTTTTTAACAAACAATAAACAACTACGCTATGTTTTCAGGCAGAAAACATCAACTCTGGTTTTCAATTGTGATAGGCCTTCACTAGTATTCATATTGCCCAGATAAAAGAGATAATTGTCCATTCCAGTTCTTCTCCTTGAGACTCAGTCAACACAACCATCAGTGCACAAGTACTGCAACAGCAGCTTTAGTTTAAACATTTGTAAAGAACCACCATTCCATTTTACTGAAATGTGCAGCTGACAGGTAAGGCCAGGCTGAAATATCGTAATTTGTGTTACAAGGGATGCAATAGTCACAATACTGAAACTGATATCAAAAGTCACAGTTTTGTGTTGCCCCAATACAAATAGCCGTAGTTTTCTTAAATTTAAACTATAAATCAAGAGATATGCTGACTTAATGTATCTTGAAATTTCAGTAAATTTTCCAGAACATCTGGAGCACTTTGCAATCTTCTTTGCCAAAATTTCCCCTCTTGCTCTTGTAATTCATAATAAACTCCCTAATTGGTTCTATTAGTCTTTTCTGGTTCTGATGTTTATTTCATATTTCACAATATTAGAACATAACTTTGGTTAAAATTTGCAACTGTATGCAGATTCAACAGATAAAAGAGCGGATAAGACTTCTAGAGTGAATCAAGAATGTTTAAGCATATTCATTGAATATTATCCGAGAACCAATTACAAAAGGCATACCTGAATATAGTGCAGAAGAGAAGAATTTTCATCTTGGTGATTTAGGCACATTGCTGGATAGTAGAATCTCAAACCCTTTTCAAGCTTTACTATTCTCTTGGCAAGATGTTGTGATGGGGATAATGGTTTGCAAGCACTATTGGGTGCATTAAATAAGACTTCCTCAATGTGCTGGAGGACACTTTTTGCTTCAATTGGCTCTATATTACCTGAAATCAGTAATATATGCAATTAATAAAGTACACTCAGACCATTCTCCTGGAAAAGAATCAATAAAAAGAAAAGGGAAGGGAAGAAATCGGAGGATGTTCAAACTAATATTCTTCAGAAAGTATAAAAAGAATTGAGACAACTGTAGGACAAACCTGCAAAATAACACTCAATAAAAGTCTTCGTCAGCAAATGAGGCAGGAACTTTCCTAGATCACTGGCTTCAAGATGAGAAAGTGCGGCAAGTTCCTCATCCCACGGCCATGTTTGCTCCTCTAATATCAATGAACAGTAATATAGGGCTTGCTGATATGGCTGCCGAAATTTGAAATTCTCATACTCCTTTGTCATAATTTCCTGATGCCAAAAAGAAAGGCCTTTAGTGCACGAGGTTCATAGAAAGACAGGTCCAGCTTGCCATTGTCATGGATGGGGTTATGCAACTAAATTAAGAGGCAGTAATCAAGCATTGAAGGGGATGCCATGCAGAGTCATGCAGATGCTGCAGTAAGGCTGTTTGGAAAATGATAGTGTACATATTAATTTGGATTGCATAAGTGTTTTGGAATGGACATTATCTAATTAATTTTTTATTAGGTGCAGACTGTATAGATTTAATTTAGATATGAATTGGATACTTGAAATTGTGTTTGAATATGCACCCTCACAGCTTCAACAGCATCCTAGAAGCTGTCCAGACTCCAAAGGGCATATAAAATAGCAATATACAACTACCAAATAATTTGCAAGCGACTAATGACAATTACCTTTATCACAGAAAAACGATCAGATTTAACTTCAAATTCTGCAATCTTGCCAATAACAGTCTCCAAAAGGGTTCTCATTTTGTCATTGTAGCCAACCATAGTTACCTACAAAAAACCAAAAAAAAAACATTGGACAATTAAGAAAGAACGAGATGTCAGGAAGACATGCATTTAATCCATGTAACTTTGCCAAAGTGACCAACAACTACAACAAAGCCTTTAATCCCAAGCAAGTTGGAGTAGGCTAGATATGAAACCCCAAAGAACCAAAACACAAGAACAAAGAAACAAAAAGGACGATGACATAAAGAAGGAAAAAGGTGGAAAAGAGCAATGTAAAACAAAACAAAACAAAAGCAAGGGAAACGAGAAGAAACAAGAGTGAAGAAGGAAAAGAAGAAAAGAGGTAGGAAAAGGGCAATGCAAAACCAAGCAAAAAGAGGGGAAAGAGGAGAAACGAAAAAAATCAAGGTTCTGGCAAGTGAATTGCTAACGTCCACTCTCTCTTGTCCATGGCTAGCTACTTGGCGACATTCCAATCTTTCAAGTCTCGCTTCACGGACTTCTCCCATGTCAAGTTTAGTCTTTTGGTCTTCCTTTGCATCTCTTCACATTATCGAGTCGATCTTATTATCCCGCTCCGTACCGGTGCCTCTTCCGACCTTTCTTGGATATATCAAAACCATCTCAAGTGATGTTGGACAAGCTTCTCCTCAACTAGTGTCACCCCTAAGCTCTCTCGTATGTGTCATTCCGGACACGATCTCTTCTTGTGTGACCACAAATCCATCGCAACATACGTATCTCTACTATACTTACGTGTTGGACATGTTGCCTTTTAGCGGGCCAACATTCTGCTCCATATAACATAACAGGTCGAATTACAGCAGAAGCTTGACACCACTTCAACCAACCAGCATTTATTCTATGACTAACATCTTCATCGATATCTCTATCCTTGTGCATCATCAATTGTCATGTGGGGCATCACCTACACGCGCAGGAGGTGCGGCAGGGATGTTAGGCGCACGACAGAGAGAGCTGCAGCGCGTGCAGCGGCCGCGGAAGAGGCAGGCCGGATTTCTAGTGGCTAAGTTAGGCAATAGAATTAGTTGGTAATCCACAAAAGTAGGAGATTTGTTTCCTTTCTGTGGCATGCGGCAGGCTATTAAGCCTTGTACTCGGGACAGATCAGAATTAAGAAAGAACATTGCTATTCCTCTTCCTCCTCTCAACAATTCTCAAGCCTTCGGAAGAGGGGTAAAACCTCACCGGAGAAGACGGACCGAGGCTACGATCTACGTAGCCGAGGGCTTCCTACCCTAGATAATAAGGCCCTTGACAACCTGGTATCACGGTCATGTCGATCCGACTCTTCCACTTCATCTGCTGCATCCTCCGCCGCGTTTCCATCTGCCGCGCCCACTACAGCCGCCAGCCACCCTTCATCCCCCACCTCTGTGTCATCCCAATCCAGCGCCATGTCCGAGCCCACGATCGCCGACCTCGCCAAACTAATCGAAGGACTCACCGGCAAGATCACCAACATGCAGGCCGACATCGACACGATGAAGTCAGACAAAGCGTCGTCCTCGGGCGCCTTGGTGCCGGGTGGCGGCCCCGACGGGCAACACCACACCGATCGGCCACCTCGATTCCAGAAGATGGACTTCCCCCGCTACGACGGCAAGTCCGACCCGCTCATCTTCACCAATCGCTGTGAGTCGTACTTCCACCAACAACGGATCATGAAGGAGGAAAAGGTATGGATGGCCTCCTACAATTTGAAGGACAAGGCCCAACTCTGTTATATGCAGGTCCAGAGGGACGAAGGCGTTCCAACGTGGGCGCGATTCAAGGAGCTCCTCAACCTCCGCTACGGGCCGCCGCTCCGATCGGCGCCGCTGTTTGAGCTCGCCGAATGCCGACGCACGGGCTCGGTCGAGGAGTACCAGGACCGCTTCCAGGCACTCCTGGCCCGCGCCGGTCCGTTGGCGGAAGCCCAGAGGGTTCAACTCTTTACCGGGGGGCTACTTCCGTCGATAAGCAACCAAGTCCGCATCCACAACCCCCAAACCCTCGCGGTGGCCATGAGTTTGGCGCGGGAAGTGGAGGTCATGGAGCGGGAGCGCCTGGCGTCGGCACCGGCGGCTGCGCCGGCCAAAGGTGTCCCCCGCGCCCTCCCTGCTGCTGGGCTACCGCCGTTGGCGCTTCCGGCCCCACCGGTGCGGCCTGCCCTCCCTGCTCCTCCCATCGGGGCGGCCCCAGCAAGGCTCGAAGGTCAGCCGATCAAGCGGCTGTCCAACGAGGAACAGGCGGAACGTCGTTGACTAGGGTTGTGCTACAACTGCAATGAGAAATATTCCCGGGGCCACAACCGGGTGTGCCGCCGCATCTTCTTCGTCGACGGCGTAACCATCACCGACGAGGAGGCGGCTTCCGCTGACGAGCCTAACCGTGACGATGCAGCTCCAGTTTTCTCCTTGCAGGCAGTGGCGGGCGTTCCCGTCTGCGACACCATGCAGGTCAAGGTGGTCCTGGGCGTAGCGATGCAGGTCAAACCGGGTCAACCCATAACTTCATCGGGGAGGACGCCGCGCGTCGCACGGGCCTGACCATCTAGCCTCGCCCTCGCTTGACCGCCACTACGGCCAACGGGGAGCGCATTCTTTGTCCCGGAGTCATTCGAGGGGCGCCAATCGTCGTCACCGGCGAGGAGTTCTTTGTCGACCTCTTCGTCATGCCTCTTGTCGGCTATGACCTCGTCCTGGGGACGCAGTGGCTTGTCACCCTGGGCTGGGTCGAGTGGGACTTCTAGGCGCGCACCATGTCGTTCTCACGACAAGGCCGGGCAGTCTGTTGGACGGACGTGGCAACCGTCCGAGCACCACGCCTCACAGCAGCAGCGGCCAGCGACTCCCTCCTCGACGGGCTGTTGGCCGCATTCGACGACGTCTTCGCTGCCCCGACGGGACTGCCACCAGTCCACGCTCGCGACCACGCCATTGTCCTCAGGCCGGGCGCTGCGCCAGTGGCCGTCCGCCCTTACCGGTACCTGGCGGCGCACAAGGACGAGTTGGAGCGTCAGTGCACCGAGATGATGGGCCAGGGCATCGTCCGCCGGAGTGACTCGGCGTTCTCATCCCCGGTCATCCTCATCAAGAAGCCGGACGGCTCCTGGCGGTTCTGCGTCGACTACAGGGCGCTGAACGCGCTCACCATCAAGGACGCCTTCCCGATTCCAGTCGTCGACAAGCTGCTGGACGAGCTCAAAGGTGCACGCTTCTTCACTAAACTGGACCTACGCTCGGGGTACCATTAGGTCCGCATGAAGATGGCGGATATCCACAAGACGGCGTTCCGTACCCATGACGGCCTCTATGAGTTCCTCGTCATGCCGTTCGGCTTGTGCAACGCGCCGGCAACGTTCCAGGCCCTTATGAACGATGTTCTCCGCCCTGTCCTCCGTCGGTTCGTTCTAGTGTTTTTTGATGACATCTTGATATACAGTTCATCATGGGCCGACCATCTGCGCCACGTACGCGCCGTGCTCACGATGTTGCAGCAGCACCAACTCTTCGTCAAGAAGTCCAAATGCGCTTTCGCCGTGCCGTCGGTGGCGTATCTGGGACACGTCATCTCGGAGGCTAGTGTGGCCATGGATCCGGCCAAGGTGGAGGCGGTCCGGGACTGGCCACAACCCCGCTCGGCGCGGGCGGTCAGGGGCTTCTTGGGCCTCGCAGGGTACTACCGCAAGTTCGTCCACGGCTTTGGAGTTATTGCGGCTCCCCTGACGGCGCTCCTCAAGGAGGGCTTCTCCTGGTCGGAGGAGGCCACTATGGCGTTCACTGCGCTAAAGGCAGCAGTCACGACGACGCCGGTCCTCGCGCTACCGGACTTCACCAAGAGTTCATCGTCAAGTGCGACGCGTCAACCCACGGCTTTGGGGCGGTGTTGATCCAGGATGCCCACCCCATCGCCTTCTTCAGCCGGCCTGTGGCGCCCCGGCACCGTTCTCTCGCTGCATATGAGCGGGAGCTCATCGGCCTTGTCCACGCCGTCCGTCACTGGCGACCGTACTTATAGGGGCGTCGTTTCATCGTCCGCACCGACCACTACAGTTTGAAGTTCCTTCTCGACCAACGGCTCGCTACAATCCCCCAACATCATTGGGTGGCAAGCTGTTGGGGTTTGATTTCGCAGTGGAATACAAGCCGGGCGCTCAGAACGCGGTTGCGAACGCCCTGTCTCGCCGTGACACGCCGGACAGTGCAGTGCTCGCCATATCAGCGCCGCGCTTCGACTACATCGACCGGCTGCGGCAAGAGCAGGCGGGCCACCCAGCCTCGGTCGCCATCAAGGACGAGCTGGCAGCAGGCTCGCGCGGCGCGCCGTGGGCCATCGTCGACGACCTTCTCACCTACGACGGACGCCTCTTTGTTCCCCCGGCGTCGCCACTACTCCAGGAGATCATGGCAGCTATACATGGCGATGGGCACAAGGGCGTCCAGAGGACTCTCCATCATCTTCGTCAGGACTTCCACTTCACCGACATGCGCCGGGTGGTGCAGGAGTTCGTGCGTGCTTGCTCGACTTGCCAGCGCAACAAGTCAGAGCATCTCCTGCCGGCAGGGTTGCTGCTGCCACTGCCGGTCCCGTCGGGCGTGTGGACGGACATCGGCCTGGACTTCATCGATGCTCTACCGCGGGTGCGCGGTAAGTCAGTCATCCTAACTGTTGTTGATCGTTTCAGCAAGTACGCCCACTTCATCCCCCTGGCTCACCCGTACTCCGCGGAGACGGTAGCACAGGCGTTCTTCTCCGACATTGTACGCCTCCACGGGATGCCACAGTCGATCGTCTCCGACCACGATGCGGTTTTCACCTCCACGTTCTGGCAAGAACTGATGCGGCTCATGGGCGCCAAGCTGCACATGACATCGACGTTCCACCCCCAGTCCGATGGTCAGTCGGAGGCGGCCAACAAGGTAATCGCCATGTACCTCCGCTGCTTCACAGGAGACCGTCCGCGCGAGTGGCTCAGGTGGCTGCCCTGGGCGGAGTATATGTACAACACGACATACCAGTCATCGCTCCGCGACACCGTTCCACGTGGTGTACGGCCGGCATCCCCCATCCATCCGGTCCTATGAGGAGGGTGACACCCATGTGGCGGCTGTGGCCAAAACAATGGCAGAACGGGAGGCGTTCCTGGAGGATGTGCGCCACCGCCTGGAGCAAGCGCAAGCGGTACAGAAGAAGTTCTATGACACCAAGCACCGGGCCGTGTCCTATGCCGTCGGGGATTGGGTCCTGCTGTGCCTACGCAATCGGCCAGTGGCATCCATGTCCCTACCGCCGAAGGGAAAGCTGCAGCCCCGATTCTTCGGCCCCTACTGCGTCACAGAAATCATCAACGACGCAGCGGTCCGACTCGCCCTCCCTCCACAGGCCAAGATCCATGATGTCTTCCATGTGGGTCTCTTGAAGAAGTGGGTGGGCACGCCGCCTGACTCAACTCCGGAGCTGCCCGAGCTGCTGCATGGCGCAGTGGTGCCCGAACCGGAACACGTGGTGCGTTCTCGCCTCACCCGGGGCGTCAAAGAAGTGCTGGTGCGCTGGAAGGGCCAACCGGCCTCAGCTGCCACCTGGGAAGATTGGGAGGACTTCATCGCCAAGCACCCATCGTTTCAGCTCGAGGACGAGCTGAGAGTCGAGGGGGGGAGAGGTCATGTGGGGCATCACCTACACGCGCAGAAGGCGCGCCAGGGATGTTAGGCGCACGGCAGAGAGAGCTGCAGCGCGTGCAGCGGCCGCGGAAGAGGCAGGCCGGATTTCTAGTGGCTAAGTTAGGCAATAGAATTAGTTGGTAATCCACAAAAGTAGGAGATTTGTTTCCTTTCTGTGGCATGCGGCAGGCTATTAAGCCTTGTACTCGGGACAGATCAGAATTAAGAAAGAACATTGCTATTCCTCTTCCTCCTCTCAACAATTCTCAAGCCTTCGGAAGAGGGGTAAAACCTCACCGGAGAAGACGGACCGAGGCTACGATCTACGTAGCCGAGGGCCTCCTACCCTAGATAATAAGGCCCTTGACATCAATCCCATGTAGCAGAGAGTGCCTTTCTTGGGCACTATCCAGCCATCAAGTCTAATATCTCCCTCTTGGAGTAGCACTAAAATCACACTTCATGCACTCTGTTTTAGACCTACTAAGCTGAAAACCCTTGGACTCCAAAGTCTATCTTGGTAAATATAAAAGCATCCATGACCAAGGTAAGAAATATCAGTCTTTCACCTGTAAAACTGTGCTGCTAGTGACAAAATCCTCACATCAAAACCCAGGGATTCAGAACTTATGTCCAAGGTGATGCCATTCGAACATTGTAAAAAGAAAAACAAACGATAAAAAGCCAAGGAGCATTCTTGTAAATTGTAACATAAGAAGCAAAAAAAAAAAAAAACCCAAGGATAGCTTGGATCTATCAAAGGCATAAGTATTCAGAATTTTGGTACTAGTCTAGTTGGTCCCTGTTAGCAGCTGAGCTGTGACTCTCATCAAGAGGATGACACTAGGAGATGGGGCAATTTTCTGGTTTATTTCTCATACAACTCACACAATGCCATACCAACCTGAGGGGTTGAGGATACATATTTATAGCTGGTCAAAGCAGCCAGGCATATGCTAAGATGCTAGCCTAAAAGCATAAAGTAAGTGCAGTCCTAGATGAGCAAATGCAGTCCTAGATGCTGTCCTAGACAGGGACCAAGATGCTGTCCTAGACAAGGACCAGCAGTCAAACAAAGACCAAAGACCAACAGTACATAGACAAGAAATCATTTGTACTGTCTCCAGCGTTATCAAATAACACTAGAAAATGTTCTTTGTGTGGTTCTCATTACTTAAAATCTTGTCAGGACATTGCAAGGATAAAGAGAAAATAATTCTCAAATAGATTCTTGGGACTCCTAGGACGATCCAATACTTTAATTTACAACCAGACCACAGGACAATTAACTAGTTTTATACTTAACGGCAAATATTTGGTAAAACACACATGATAATAATTGATTTCTCAAAAGCTAAATGTAAACTAACCTGAAAACCAGTGTCATTTGGCTTGACAGAATAATAAAGGCCAGCAACTTCAGCATCATAAGCTGAAAGCAAATGTAAAATGTGTTACTACAAATCATGAGCAGTTAAAGTCTTCCATGACATATTTTCCTACTCAAGACAAAGCATATGGACCGAGAATTTTAAGCTTAAGCAACACTCCTTCCCAAAGTTAATTGAGACATCAACGCAGTCCCAAAAACATGAGATTGGCTACTAGTTTCATTATGTGCAAACTATGAATTACTCCCTCCGTTTCTGAATTGTTGTTAGGACAAGAATTTTAGTTCTAAAATGAACTAAAGTTGTTGTCCTAACTCCTAACAACAACAGATTCAGAATGGAGAGAGTACATGATTATGAAACTACTTGTTGAGGGCAATTTACTGGTATAATGAGAAAGTAATTGATGGTCGAAGTTTTGATAGGTTCACAGCATGCAACCCAAAATATCACATTCTGCAACTGGAGAGAGGTAGTAAAAAAATGCATTTCAAAAATAGCATTCCAGAGACTACACATTCCATTTTGCTATTTCATTATTAGTTACCTCTCCAACTTTTTATATATGATGTTGGGTAGTTCGAAAGTAATATATAAAAACCGGGAGTACTATTTTAGCTGGTCATGTGACCAGACCCAAAGTTTGCTCCACACCAAGGTGCACTGATATGATATGTACATGGTCTTAAGTATTTTTAAATGCATGAAAAAGGTTTTCCATAAATGATTTGTATATATATAAACAATGTCCATGTCATATTATATGAAGAACATATCCAAGAAGGGTCAAATTCTTATTAGCCACTGAAAAAAAACTTGAAGTTCCCTATTAATAACTAAAACTTTTGAATTTCCTTATTAGCCATTCCTTTTATCTTTTGTGCCTTATCAGACACTACCGTCTCTTCTGTTGCTCACCGTTTGCGACTCTCCCTTGAAACTTGTCCGATCTGACCAAATTGCCCCTAACCATTTGCAACCAATGGAGTAGCCCAAAAGCCCCAAACCAAAATCAATCCAACCTGGTGCATCTACCTATCAACCTCCCCCAGATTCACCAAGCTCTAAATCCTAGGCAGTGGAAAGCGGCTCCTGACTTGGTGCAAGGTTGTTATGAGATGGTTCCCAGGCTCGTAGAGAAGCTGGTCATGAAGGGTGGCTGAACCATGCTGTGTGTAGGCCGCTCGCTGGCTTGGCCGAGCAACACCGGGCAACGCATCAGGTTTGTAGGGGGTCGCATAGGCCGAGCAGGATACGACACTTGGAACTGCCATGTTGGGGCTTGGGAACGATGGCGAGTGAGGTAGGCACGCAGGACTAGCTCAGGCTCAAGAAACAGGCAAGAGATCAATTCAGTGACCTGAGCCCTTTTGCTCGCCTTAGTTGTCGTCGCAGCAAGCACCCTCGCTAGAGCACAGCACACTCATCTGCCGATGCCATGGACAGCTTGGCTAAGTCTTCACACATGGCTGCTCGAGCAGGAAGAGGTGCCCAAGCTGGGTCTGGTCCAATTGAGCCTAGTGACTAATGGCAGCCCAATAGGAGCTTGAACGCTGTACATATAGGCCAATAAAATAGCAACATAAATGTTAAACAATTACGTAGGCTAATAAAGCTTTATCAACAATGAGCAAAACTTGACATTTTTTTCTTTCAAGGGCAAATATGTCTATTTCCCTAATCCCTACTACTTAACACCATTTAGCCATAAAATGGATGTCGAATGCTAGAAAGGCATAAGAGATAGAAACAATGGCTAATACGGAAACTCAATTTTATCAGTGCCTAAAAAGGAACAATAAGTTTTTTCAGTGGCTGATAAGGAATTTTCCCCATCAAAGAATGCACTGGAACAAAATTATAAACCTTTGTTGCAAGATTAAAAATATATATAAATCTCATGTCACATACCATAATCATTCAAATAATCCATTAGCAATCTTGTGAATAAATCAGTAAGAACTGCTGACTCGGGTGAGCTATGGGACAATGGACAATGAAAATCAATCTTGATAAATGCCTTGGGCGTGAAAAACATAGTATCAGATTTGTACCACAGTCTGGAAAACAGTGTCTTCCTCAGCATTCCCGGAAAAGTTACCTGTATGTGCCAACAAGATAAAACCATGAGTTAATCCAGATTAAATAAGTAGGTAAGTTTTTGTGTGTTTTACCTTTTCCTCAGCATTTTTTAATGAAAGATCACTTGGGATGAAGATGTTAGGTTTTGGCAGGTGTAGACCGTCCTTTGGCGCTTTCTCTACCCATTTCTGTAAATAATTCTAGTATGAGAGATATGTATGTTCCTCACACCAGCAATAAAGTATGGTAATGCCCAAAAGTGCACCTGTATAATGGAAGGATGGACAGCTTTAACAGAATATGATGTACCATACCATGGCTCTATTAAGTTTGTTTGCCCTTCAAATTTTTTTGATTCCCAGAATATTCTGAAAGAAGCATAGAAGATAATAATATATTCAATATAAGTGTCATGAGCCAATAATTCCCTCCAAAATAATGTCATGTGGTGATAGAGAGCAAAAGGAAAAAGTTAAATAAAGGGAGCAAAATGAAATGTCTCCAGTTAATCATAGCCCACATGATGGGGATTAACATAATGCCCCTTACCTTACATTCTCTGGAGTCAATTCATTTAAAATCTTCTGAATAGCATCTGGTGAAAACTTGGATGGCACTGATGATGCAATCAACCAATCTTCCGGTGGGAAAATCTGCAGAACAGAAAAGAAGGAAAGGCACAATTAAACGATTTTCTTATGAGAACACTAGGGGCGGGCCCTGCTGAATACATTTTTATTATAGAATAATTAGTATCATAGAAGGTAGAAGCACAAGGAATGTTCAATCAATGCTTATCCCTATAGTGTTCTAAAAAAGAAACACATGCATTCGCATAGCTAATGACATTGATACTACTTCAAAGCATCCCATTGAGCAGTACGTAGTTTTATGTGTGCCTGCATATAACCTTTGAACACTTATGCTGGTGGGAAATGATTGTAGGATTAAAAACTAGCTACTTCACATCATATTGAACTCCTATCATTTGAGAAATATTTAATTCCTATGAAATATATTTAAAAAATGCAATGTTATAGAGGTTTTCTAACATCAGTTAATCAAGAAAACAAATAGAATTAAGTTCCTTACAATAAGAGTGCAAAAAAACAAGGTAAAAAAGAGTTAAGACATGTAATTAGTACATAGTATTTATAATTGCAAGTGGTTGCATCAAACCTTCCTGACTTTTCAGATAACAGTACAAATGTGCCTAAATTCCTGATGCAGGAGAGAGCAATTGCAAAGATAAAATGCATGATAAGCATGTGGAATACCTGCATATTTGACGAGATATTAACAACGTAATTCATAGGAGGACTCTTGTCTCGGTAATGGAACCCTGTCTCACAGATGGCTTGAAGCTTCATAGTTCCCCACAAAAAATGATATAATCCATTCATTCAGGAAAATGTGAACATAATGCACAGTCAAAACTGAATGATCTACCTTTTAACAATTGGCACACACTATCCATACAACTAACTCTTACTAGTTGATTCCATTTCAAATTAGTCAAAACAAAAGGTGTTTCAACTGTATTTAGTTTCATAAAATAGAGTTTACTGGTGACCGAAGGCTTTTCAAGGCAGCACCGCCGTTAAATAGGTGATGAAAGGAAGAGGCATGAAATCCTAAGTATATTCCCAAATATGTGTCTTACAGGGCCAACTAGGGCAGAGTATCAGTAGGCAACTGACAACGAGAGAACCATTGAATATCATAGCATATATATTTTTATATCTCATCAAACATTCAAGATCTATATGCATGTTTTTTTTTCAGGTTAGCGTTGTAGGCTTAAAGAGAAGTCACCTATAAATAAACATGTTGTCTAAATTTCAAAGGATCACATTATAAAGGAGAAACAAATTATATCTGATATAAATAAATTATCAAAACCTAAGCCCATTTTATCTTAGCCAAAATTCATAACTGATCCAGGCATATATTGTTTTAAAAAAATATGGAGAATAAATTCATGAATAAATTTACCTCATCAAAAATCCACTTTGGAGCTCCTGATGTCTGCAGCAGTGTTATATATCTGAACAACAGTCCAACAATATCCTCCATGTGTTCTACCATCAACAATCAATACATGATTTTCCTTATATTTCAAACCTAAAAGTCCAAATGTTCCTTCAGAAAGTAGAACTTACCATGGCCTACATCTGTGAGTTGTATAACAACAGAGAAAAAAGAAAATTCATAAGTCGAATCCCCTTCACCAGCTCCCAAACTCATAGCCCATCCTGAATAATTTTGTAGAAAAATAGGATTAGTCAGAAAAATATATAAAAAAGATATAAAATTAGAAAAATAGAGTTCTCCTCTAGGTAAGGAATAAGCACGTGGAAGAAGAGTAAACCATATACCAGAATATAGGGAAAACAAAAGGAAAGCATGGAGAAAGAGCGCCATATAGATATAGAAGTGAACTATATACTATTATGTTGGCAAAAACAATAGGACCGAGAAAAGAATTATACAAGACGAACACAAATGTCCTGGTTTCATATGCTCCTGTAGGATGTAACGGGGAAAAACAATATATAACTTCTGGTTATTATTTTAGGAGAACCACAGTGAGATAAATTTAACTGGAAATGTCATGTACAATAGAAAATAAGATTACGGCACTGGGAAGCCCATGAATGGAACGGAGTAACCAAATTAAAAATTTCTGTCTCCACAGGAGCAAATGGGATGGGATAAATGAATGTTAAAGGTTACTAACATGCAGCAAAGAACTCCGACACCGAACTTACCTAACTTTTTAAGTACGTAAAAGAGAGAGCCTTCTCCTTCATGGCCAATCAAATGGCTGATGTACATGCAAGGCCCTTCCTTGTAATGACGAACATTAGGAGTAATTGGCCACAGGATCCTCAAGGTGTGACCTTGTTTTATCGGAACTGCTTTAACAAGGATCTGCAAGTTGCGAACTCCCATATAAACAATTGCACCAGGTACTTATGTCATTCAAAAAGAAGCCAGCAGTGTGCTTGACTTATCAAAACATTTTAAGTAAATAGTAAACCTGGAGGTGTTCGCTAGTACATGGATGACCAGGAAATGAAAATGGCTTTCTCCCAACATTTCTAATATCAGCGAACTTATTTTCAACAAGGTTTTGCAAGCTGTCAAGACTTTCTGCAAATACAACAAACATGAGGAAGGGGGGAAAAGGATTTTCGATGCATATAACTTGTAACAAAATGTGCAAAAAGTAGTTTGAAGAAAACCTTTTCCATACACAACAAGGTACATCAAGTTGGCTGAGTAGTGTGAATCATAGAATTTAAGAAGCTCCAGCCTTGTGTCAAGACCTTTCTCCTTTGCTTTAACCTCCAGTGTATCCCAATTTCCTAAATCAATCGAATATCCGAAAGTTAGTTCAAGCTTCCAATTTTTCCAACCAGTAGCGAAGCCAGAGGGAATTTTGTTTTTTGGAGGGGAGGGGGAGTGATATCCCTAACTGGGTTTTTTTTTTCCCTCTTGGATGCGTGACATTAGCTTGTAGGGGGTGCAGATATGGTGAAAATTAGAAGACCATAGCTGAATTTTCAGCTTGGCCAGCACCACCAACTGGCTTCGCTAGTGTTTCCATCAAGTACAAGTACCAAAACAGATCATGCCAACTTTACATTAAAATCTAGTAATTTTGACATAAATACAAAAGTTCTGGGATGTTATAGAAGATAATGAACATTGGCTGAAAAATGTGGCACGATATTAAATTTTGATGGCACAATGACTATTCTCCATGCAAAGCAAAGCTAGCCATTATTACATAATATATAAGAAGTCTTTTATGTTATGAACTCTATTAATTTGGTGTTGACAGCAAAAACTTACATCTAATGGAGCTTCTACCGTGCCATTATCACAAAATTTCATCACGGAAACTGAATTTGAAATCTTAAGAAAAAATGTTTCCTGAAACAACTATGTCATGTAGCACTCATTAAGAAATGTATGTCACAAGGGAGCAGTGTGCCTTTAACCTCGTAGATGGCCCATAAGATCATAAAGGTAATGGAGTTTGCATCCAAAAAAAAGGGGTAAAATCATTGACACAAGGACAGAGAGTTTCAAACACTAACCAGTGCTGAACTTATGATATGGGTGTTGCTCCGAGCAAAGATGCTTCTGAAGCTGAAAACACAATAGAATAAAAAGAGGATGGATGCAAATAACATAAAAGAATTGTCGTATGATTTTGTATATAATTGCAATAAACTGAGCTTCTATGATTAAGTTGTTTGCTTATTTATCAAGGTAAGCTTGCAAACTTAAAGTACCTGACTCATTCGCCAAGGATCTGACAATAGGTTTTTCTGATTTTCTAAAAGTAGAGAAAGCAGGAAAGTACTGATTAGAATATAGAAGTTGATAATTTCGTTAGATTCAATCAAGAGAAGTACTATGTACCAGAGTCAACGGCTTTTATTTCCCGAAGTGTAGCATCTGGAGACATCAATGGCTTGATAAAAAATTGTGCAAACCTAAATTTGATAACAAAAGCACAATAAGTCAAATTTTAGAAAGCAAATAAAACGAAGTAAAAAAAAAAGGAAAGCAACAGAATGTACCTATCCAAAGCATCATGCAGGCTATCACTGTTCACATCAAAATAAAAATTTGTTTGTTTGGAAGATGTGAAAGCGTTCGTTGAACCGCCGTGCTACAAAAGGATCATCTGTTATCCATCTATCCAGTGACACCAGAGATAAGTGGCATCATAAATTTTGTGTAGAATGAGTAAACAAATCAAATTAGCAAAATAACACTTTAATGCTTTCTAGTCCCCAATCCAGATTGTATTGTATCATTTAATAAAACAAGCCTAACTTAACAAAGGTTCAATTAGAACAATCAATCTCCCATCATATTTTGGGTCCAGACAGAAGGAAATTCCTACTGCCATTGATAGTTCAAGGGTCTCAACCATGGCAACAAACAATGTAGTATGAAAATCATTGTTTCAGTCAGTGCTACAGCAGAAGGTTTACTCAGCTTTACAACTAGCATACAAATACCTGCTGATGTTGCCAGATATCCTCTGCAAACGTCCTGGTACAAGAATCAGAGGAAGAGGGAAGGAAGATAGATAATAGAAGTTTGGACGGTGTAATAGAAGCATGGTTACTAGTCACAAACATAAGAAAGCAACAGCAGTAGCTGTTCACTGCATATTGAACTATTGTAAGGCACTCTTCTTTCTTGTAAACAACAATAAGAGCACCTCCAAGAGTTCCCAAAAGGCACCCTAAATCTAATTTTGGCGTTTGGAGTAAAAAAAAAAAAAGGTTGTGCCGTATCTTTTTATGCCCCAAAACCAGAGCTAAGTACAGCGAGATGTATAGAAAGCATGTGCCCCAGATTCTCTCCCACCACTGCTCCCTTATCTCCACTTGGCTCCAGCTGTGGTGTGAGCCAGGGAGAGAGAGTGGGGGAGGGGGGTGAGATGGAACAATCGCACACAAGATGGCCCCACAAAACCTATGTACGCACATTTACCTTTATTGGGTGTCCAATTTTACGGAAACTGTTGGTGAAGGGTCAATATCCTGGGATGATTGTTTTGGAATGGTACCAATATGAAATAATTGAAGGCCAAGTTTTTGGAATTCTTTGAAATGCTCCGGGCCTTAAACTAAACAGCAGGTAAATGACCTATTCCTCGCTGAAAGTGAAGATTAAGTTTCATTCATTGTTTTGAAACTGAATTTTCAAGTGCACTCTAGTAATGTATATTTTGGTTCTTTTCTTCGATTTGTATTTGAGGATGACATATATGTCAAAATGTTAACATTATTTTGGCAAAAAATGGTCATTACATAAACACCTATTCTGCTTTTATGTTTTGTGAGGGGCAAAAAACAGGTGGGAATAGCTTCAGTCATTAATTTTGAAAATGCCAATTTCCACTATCCTGATGACATAATATTTTGATAAGATAGTCTAGGACTGGCTTTAGTAAACTCGAGATTCAAACTTCCCAAGTGTATACCATCATTATTGCACAATGCTAGAGTCAATCTGGCATTTCTTGTTCTAGAATACTTCCACTGCGACAAGCAAATGAAAGCACAACCCAATAACAAATACAGGAATTTCATAGTAAACAGAAATTGACAATCAACCCTAGCAGCAGATGCCATACCTCTGCAATGTACTTTGAGTAGCTGTCCTCTACTGGATATTTCTCGCTAGCATAGAATAGCATATGCTCTGCAAAAGAAATGAAGCATAAAGTTACAAAATAATAATGAACTGGCTCGCAGCATTCAACTTCACAAATAAAAACGCTACCCATTTGAATCCAGAACGAAACTACAAAACTTGTCATGAATAGCATGACTGATATTCCCTCCCTTACCCACAAACCTGAAAGCACCTTTTCGGCTCTGAGCATTGACATATTTGTGGATTTAATGAGTGGGCATTTATTAGAATACTGGAGCACATAGGTAGCATGTATGCAACAATCAAATCTACACTACACTGCATGGATACGGATACGTGTATCAGTATCCGGCAGATACGGATACGTCGATACGTAATTTTTCTAGAAAACCCGATACGTGGATACGTTTTACTTTTTTTTAAAAAAAAAGAAACAATAATTTGAGCTATAATATGGGCTTATAAGCCTAGCAGGAGTTAAGAGTTCATAAAAAAACCCAATTTAACATGACAAAACATTACACAGATACTACAAATCATGTGAGACTGCCAGGAGAGCCAATACACAACCATCTGGTGGGCTAGGAATCGTCCTATACTGAGCCTAAACGTATCCCCTAGCAGGCCAAACTGGCCCAATAAGTATCAGCTGAAGTATCCGATTTTCTGCTATTTATTTTTATTTGGATACTTGGTGGATACGTATCCAACACGTATCCGTATTGGATACGTATCCAAGTATCCGATACTCTGCACCTTGAAGTATCCGTGTTTCATAGAATCTACATGACAAATTTTGAAACCTCAAAATATGGCGAGTTTCAACAGCAACAACATAAAAAGTAACAGGTTGGCATGAACTCCATATTCTGATTGACTGCGATTCCATGTTCTAATCTTCACTTACTGTAGAGGATCACTAGAAAACATAAGTATTATCTACTAGTCAAATAACATCACAGACCAAACAAAACAGCTCCGGGCATCCACAGAAACATTTGCCAGCCAAAGTAGGCTAAGCGAGTTCAGAACTCAAACGCAGCAAGGTCTGAAACAGAGCACTAACCAAGGAAGTGCGCGAGCCCCTCCAGCCCATCGGGATCACAGAAGTAGCCCACTGAGACACTCATCGACGCGGCCGCCTGCAAACCAAATAACAATCTCATCAATTCAACCTGGTGGGCGACCGTCAGGGAACCCCTGGCTGCCCCTGCCCGATGAAGCGGCGCTATACCTTGTCCGTGTCGGGGTCACTGACGAGCAGGCACTCGAGGGCGTTGGGCAGCACGACGCGGCGGTACCCGCGCTTGTCGTTGCGGGGCTTGATGATCTCGACCTCCGCCACCGCCTCGCCGTCGGCCTGGGGTGCCGGCCTCGAATCCATCGCCGGTGGGTTGTGTCCGCGGCCGTGGGAGAAGACTTCGTAAGGAAGTTGGGAGCAGCCCGTCTGCCTCGCCGCTCTTGGGATTTACCGATTTGGAGCGGTGGCGGAGGCGGCCTTTGTTGTGGTGTGGGTGGCTGACTTGCTGGCTGACTCTGAGACGACCTGCGGCGGGTTCTGATTGGCCGGACCGTAACTGGGCCGGGCCAGGCCGTCGTGGTCGTGCTCGGTTAGCCAATGCGCAGGTGACAACGGTCCACCTGCTAGCGACGGGCCACTTTCGTTCAAGACTCGTCGAGTCACCTCGAGTAAACGGTTCTCCTAAAAAAAACTCGAGTAAACGGTTTTTTCTGCAATTGGTCAAGATAAACAGTTCTTTCCAACAAAGAAAAAGACAAAGAGTTCTGATGAAGCTACGGCGCAATTGCAGTGCTGGCCTGGAGCAATGAACATTTTTCTTCCATGTCCAGTTTGATGAGTTCAGGACACAATAGGAATCATGAGAAAAAAAAGGTTTCCAGAGCTTCACCGTACACGAACGCAGATGATGTTGTTCGTAGAGGAACACTAAAGCCTGGTTTGGCAGCAGGGGGCCTGCTACCCGGGTGGGAACCTCGACGGAAGAGATCTCTGCATGACTCGCCCCCGGGCGTGCGCTCCCCCGGTGGGTTTTGGGAGGAGAGGGAAAATTCCTCCCACGGAAATTATATAACATACATTTCAAATCAGTTTGATAGGATAAAAATTTAAAAATTAAAAAAAAAATTGGCTCCAAAAATCAGGAAAAAATAAGAAAAAATTTGATAGGTTGAAAATCATTGCGTTAGCAATACAAGTTCATCAACACATGAATATAGACCTCTCAAAAAAACATGAATATAGAAAATTCTAAAAAATTAATCAGACAAGAAAATCATTATCGAATCATAAACAAAAATGAAAAAAAAAAATCTACATCCCAATTACAAGATCAAGCACATATCATTCTCCATATTATCTTATGAAATCAGAGCAGCCAAAAACAGAAACATCTGATGATCAATTTGAGCAGATAAAGTCACTAACAGTTTTATCCCCTACAATATTCTATCAACACATACATGACTACGAGGATCCAAACAACATTGTCTTCCCTACTCAACTATAACTGCTTGGTGAGGAAGAGATTCAACACTTGATGCCCTAAAATAGAAAAGGGAACTAATTCAGAACTATTTTGGTCATGTACTGATTCTTGCAGAAGAGAAAATGAAACACACAAAAAAAATTGTCAATGGAAAGAATAAGAATGGCTATTATATACAAAGAATCATTGTAATCTAGAAATAAAAGCACATATCAGAAAGGAAATATGATTTACTGTCACTGTATCACCAACCAGATATAATGACTTTCAGTTTGACAACTAGGACTATGCTAAAATCTATTGTTTCAGTCATGTTATGGTAGACAATTAATAGATCATACCAGTTTGAAGCGAGATAACAGTTAACAAATGATACCAGGTTGATGTATAGCTTTTGAGTTTCTAGATGCAAGATTGACATATCTCTTAGTTTCTAGATAACACATATACTCCCAACTAAAATCAAGCATCATCACTAGACTGGCTCATCTCAGTCACTGAGTAGTTTCAGGTTAGAAGCATAATTTCTGGCCAAGCAATAGCTAGCTAAAAAGATTTGAGAACAAGGAAGCAAAACATCTATACCAGATTGTCGATTGCACAATGAAAAATATAGAGGCAACAAAGGAAGGCAGTATTGGCAGGAATTCCCTTAACAATGCTACTAGATGAACTGAAGAAAGCAAACATCAGGACTACAAGACCCAGCTCGTGAACTCAAGAAAGCAAGCATCAGTCTTCCTGCTAATGGATAGACGAGTAATATAGACCAAAGGTCATGTTGTTTCTGCAAATTGGTACTTGAGCAGTTAACATAGTCAAAATCTGCTTTAAGAAACAAGTACTTTTATAGCATTGATAGTTACTGTAAAAAAAACTATTCCAGATAGGCACATCATTGAGTTGAAGCATAACCAAATAATTTTTTCTTCCAAAGTTTGTGACCTGAGGCGCATGATATATCCAACATTTCAATTTAGTAAGCACAAAAAGATGTTTTCTATAATGGAGCTCATATAGCTTTGAAAAACAACCAAGCTAATTAAAATGTGAATTTCTAAGTAATAAAGCAAGAATATGTTGTTCAGATAACCTAGAATTACCTACGTACCAAGATCTTGAGCTTCTCACGTTCTTGTCTTCCCCCTCCTCAGCAGACCACAAATCTTGCCTTTGTCACGGATCTACAAAGAAAGAGTCACGATAAACTATCATTCGTTCAACACACACACACACACACAAGAGAGAGAGAGAGAGAGAGAGAGAGAGAGCTCACCCAATGCGAGCACAACAAGGGAACCATCACCAGGTTCATGGTGGGCGTCGAGTAGACGAGAGGATGTAGAGATGGCTTGACGCCGGGAATCCAGGCAGAGGTGTTCGACTTCACGTTGCATGTCATGAGGAAGGCAGCTGAGTCCTGTCCGGAGAGGTCGCGGTGGTTGATGCGAAGGCTCCTCGCTTGAGAGGCGGTGTGGCGCGAGGTCACGAATTGGGGAGAGGAGGGCTGCGTGCGGGGCAAGCGATGATGAGGGGAGCCGGCAGCGGAGAGAGGAGGTGAAGCGGCGGCGCAAGGTCGACAAAGAGGAGAGGAGAGGTGGTCGGGTCAGGGAGAGTGGAGACGACGGCGTGGCGAGGCACTCGGGGTTGGGGAGAGCGGAGGTGGAGGCATCGAGAGGCAAGGGTTTCCTTCCTGTGGGATACTTGCTATATGGGTATCTCCAAATATGACTAAGTTGGTAGCCGACGGGGTACTTCATCAACAAGTAAGCCGACCGACTCGGCTTGGAACACAAGGCAATTATAGATAGACTTTTTATATTAAATCTTATAGACTACGAGTAGGACTCTTCATATACCCCCAGCCGACCGGGATATATAAGGTGGCAGGGTAACCCCCTCAAGGGACATCAGATTACAATCAATACAAACCATAGAACACATGATGTAGGGTTTTTACTCTCATTGAGAGGGTCCGAACTTGTATAACTCGGCGTCTTGAGTTACCATCGTAGTTCTTAAACTCGACGTAACCCTATATATTTACTGCCAACCTCAAGCTTCGACAGTTGGCGCGCCAGGAAGGGGACAAGGCTCGCCGGGGTTCTCCATCGACTACGATGGCCGAAATTCCCACCATTCAGTACTCTCCAGACTTCAAGATCTCCTTTGGATCGCTCGACTTCACGGTCGGTGACAACGGGGCCCTAGATCTGGAGAAGCACAGGTCTGACTCGGCCGCAGCCGTCTCTATGGCGCGATCACCGAGTTCGTCAGATCTGATCCCCGTATTAGTCCCACTCGGACTCGAAGAAGCAGATTCATCTTTAGAGAACGACTCAAAGTCGGCCCGACCCTTTGATGAGGGCTCGGTCGGATCAACCTATTTAT
Organism: Eleusine coracana subsp. coracana; assembly: GCA_032690845.1. Lineage (NCBI taxonomy): Eukaryota > Viridiplantae > Streptophyta > Magnoliopsida > Poales > Poaceae > Eleusine > Eleusine coracana. The sequence goes on from CM064430.1 coordinate 52,468,412, forward strand.
ATCCCCTTACTGTCAACATGGTTGACTTAGAAGAAAATCCTTCGGGGAATGAGGACGAGGAGGACAACCTAGAAGATGATCATGAAGAAGAAGATGGCCATACAGAAGAACCGGCCGAAGAGGGCCAACAGGATGATAATCCCACAGCCCAGGATTTATCGGTCGGTCACTGCCGTCGACCGAGAGGTTCGCATGGATCACGCAATGCATGCCGACTGGATTTGGGGCCAGATATTAAGGTAGATTGCGTCAAAGTCTACGACACCTCTCAGAACAACATCACTGGGGCTAAAACATTGCTCAGCACCTTAATGGCCGATGCAAATTATCAGACCCCTGCGATGATGAAGGCGGTGGCTATGCTCAAGGCTGCTGCAGCCCAGGACGCTGCCAAGGACAGATTGCAGTCTGTAATGAGCTCCAGCCATGCAACTTCAAGAGGTCGACATAGGCGTGAAGATTTGAAAAACTCTCTTAGTATCCGTGATGGATGAGATACCATCAACTCACACTATGAAGAACGCACTCGGGACAACCAACACTATGAGGAGGAACGTCACGATCAGAGGACCGATGATCGACGGGACGACCGAAAGGAAGACTGACGGGATGACAGACGAGAGGACCGGCGAGACCCTCCTCCAAGAAACAACCGTGACGATCGACATCGACGAGACGATCGGGATCGGCACAACAACAATGATGACGACAATCGACGTTGTCGCCATGATGATGATGTCAGCCCATGACACAACCGTCGCCCAACTCCGTCTCCAGACCAGCATAGACGGTCGCCGACCCCTACTGACGATGAAATTGATGGCATCAAGGCTTACGTTCCCACGCTTCGCATAGCTCGATGGCCGAAAGGATTCAAGCCAGTCCCCATCGAAAAATATGATGGTCAGATCAATCCCCGAGAGTGGCTGCATCTTTATAGCATGGCAATTCGGTCGGCCGGAGGTGATTCCTATGTAATGGCTAATTACCTTCCGGTTTGCCTTGATCCAACCATTCGAATATGGCTCACTTCTCTTCCAGAGGAGTCAATCACGTCTTGGGGAGACCTCAACAAGAAGCTTATTGAGAGCTTCCAAGCTACCTGCAATCGACCGGGCAACCACTTCGACCTCACTCGAATCAAGTAGAAGACTGACGAGCCTCTTCACGACTACATCAAGCGATTCTGTGCTAAGAAGACTGAGATCTCCAATGTTCCGGACCAACAGATTATTGCTGCTTCCAAGGAGGAATCCGCAGTGATGACTTGATTCGAAAGATCGGTCGGAGGAATCATGACCTCAAGTTGACCGCTCAGGAGTGCTTCAAGATCGCTGACAAGTTCGCATCTGGTGAGTCGGCATTAGACGACATCCGAGGAAAAGGCAAGGAGAAGCGGTCGGACAAGCCCGAGTCCTCTAAGAAGGACAAGGAAAGGAAGTCTGACAACATGGTTCACACGGTCGACCGATTTTAAAAGAATCCTCAGACGAACCAACCAACCATGGATGATTTGCTGAGTGGCCCGTGCCTCTGGCACCCAAAGGGAAACCACAAAGCAAAGGATTATTACCGACTAAAGGGTTTTGCGACTGTTGCGCTCAAGGTGGCCAAAGATCCTCCAAGGCGCAATAGCAAGGACAAATCCAAGGACGGTGATGACAAGGACAATATAGGAGAGTTCCAGGAGCCTCGGAAGGAAGTCAACTTCATCTTCGGGGGCCCGGATGCCTATGTGTCCAAGTGCAAGCAGAAACTAGAACTACGGGATATCAATTGTGTGGAACTAGCTACCTCAATTCATGAGGTGGTCTGAAATTCCGATTACTTTTGATCGGTCGGATCATCCCAAGCACTTACCTAAACCGGGTCGATACCCGCTAGTACTTGTTGCCACGATGAAGGAGGTGAAGTTCAACACAGTACTCACCGATGGAGGAAGCAGTTTGGACTTAATCTTCACCAAGACTCTTCAAGAGCTCGGTCTGTCAGTCAATGACCTTCAGCCGAGTTCATCACCTTTTCATGGGATAGTGCCTAGTAAGACTTCGATTCCTATTGGACAGATCAGTTTGCCAATCACTTTTGGGACCCGTGAGAATTTTAGGACCGAGCGCATTCTCTTCCAGGTGGCCGATTTCGACTCAGCATATCATGCTATCATCGGTCGACCAGCAATGGCTAAGTTCATGGCAGTACCACATTATCCCTATCTCACCCTCAAGATGTCGGGCCCCAACGGAATAATCTCCCTCCACTCTGATCTTCAGAATTCTTTTGATTGTAATGTACAGAGTTGTGAGATGGCCAATAAGCAATTGATGTTGTCTGAACGACAGGAGATCCAGAAGGCAGTCGGCATAGAGGAGCAGACTGATACGGCAGCACCTATGAAGAAGCCCACTAAGAACAAGATCTAGACTGATGACATCTAGACCAGGGAGATTGTGCTCGATCCAGAAAACCCTGATAAGGTAACTTATACAGGGGCCAACCTCAACGAGAAATAGGAACTCGCGCTCACTCTTTTCCTCCAGGAAAATAGGGACATCTTTGCATGGAAGCCATCTGACTTGTCGGGAGTTCCTAGGGAAAAGATTGAGCATGAGTTAAGGGTGCCTCCTGGGGCTAACCCCGTTCGATAGAGGCTTAGAAGATTTGCACAAGACCGCAAGGACGCCATGAAGAAGGAGATAGTTAGATTATTAGATGCTAAGTTTATAAAGGAAGTGTACCATCCCGACTGGTTAGTAAATCCAATCCTTATACCTAAGAAGAATAAAGAGTGGAGAATGTGTGTTGATTATACTGATCACAACAAGGTCTGTCCTAAAGACCCTTTTGCTCTACCTCGTATTGATCAGATCGTAGACTCAACAGCCGGGTGTGAGCTTTTAAGCTTTCTGGATGCCTATTCAGGCTATCACCAGATCCCACTGAAAGTCGAAGATCAGATTAAAACTTCCTTTATAACACCCTTCGGTGCCTATTGCTATATCACAATGCCCTTCGGTCTGAAAAATGTTGGCGTGACTTACCAACGAGGTATTCAATGCTGCCATGTCACTCAGATCAGTCGGAATGCAGAAGCTTATGTTGATGACATCGTTGTCAAGACTCGAAACATCGAAGAACTTCTTTCTAACTTGGCAGAAACCTTTGACAATTTGAGGCATTACTCAATGAAGCTGAATCCTAAGAAGTGTGTTTTTGGGGTTCCTTCGAGAAAGCTGCTCAGTTATATCGTTTTGAAACGAGGTATAGAGGCTAACCCAGATAAAATCAAGGCGATTCTTGATATGGGGCCACCTAATTCTCAAAGGGCTGTTCAGAAGCTGACCGGATGTATGGCATCCCTGAGTCGCTTTATCTCTCGACTGAGGGTTAGAGGGTTACCACTTTTTGAACTGCTTAAAAAGCAAGATGACTTCGTCTAGACAGAAGAGGCGTAGTCGACATTAGACGACTTGAAGGCTCACCTCAGCAGCAGTCCAGTCTTGGTGCCTCCGGAGCCAGGAGAAAAGCTTCAACTTTACATATCGGCCACAACTCCGGTTGTGAGTACTGTTTTGACAGTCGACCGAGAGGAAGAGGGTCATATACAAAAAGTACAACATCCAGTCTATTTTGTTAGTGAAGTCCTCAGTGCTTCTAAAACAAGATATCACCAGATCTTGAAGTTGTTATATGCATTGTTGATCACCTCCAGGAAATTGAAGTATTATTTCCAAGCTCATCCGGTCGAAGTCCAGACCTCCTTTGCACTTGGCATAGTACTTCACAATCGAGAAGCTGAAGGGAAGATTGCTAAGTGGGCGGTCGAACTTGGTCAGTATACCATTATGTTCGCGCCTCGGTCCGTAATTAAAGGACAGGCGTTGGCTGATTTTGTTTCTGAGTGGACAGAGATTCAAATGCCTCCTACTACCCAAGATGTTGAGTACTGGAAAATGTACTTTGATGGTTCTCTTCAATTACCCGGAGCAGATGCGGGAGTAGTGTTTATCTCACCCACAGGAGAGAAGCTTCGATATGTTCTTCAGGTTATGTTTCGCACGTCTAATAACACTGCGGAGTATGAAGCCCTCTTACACGGTCTGCGCATTGCTGCATCACTCGGCATCAAGCATCTTGACGTCTTTGGTGACTCGGCCTTGGTCATTAATCAGGTCACCAAGGACTGGAACTGTGTAGATGATAATATGAGTGCTTATTGTTAGGAGGTAAGAAAGCTCGAGGACAAATTTGATGGATTGAAGTTCACGCACGTTCTTTGGGATAACAACCAGGCGGCTGATGAATTGGCTAAGATGGGATCATCTCGGTCGGAAGTCCCACCCGGTGTTTTCTTACACACCCCGGATTCCCCCACTATCTCTCCTCGGTCAGACGTATTAACTAGTATTGTTGCTGATCTTGTTGATGATGACAATATGGAAACCGACTGGCGCGACCCACTCATCCAATATTTGGACAAGGGCACACTGCCTATGGATCCTAATGAACAACAGAGGTTGAAAACCTGATTCAAGGATATCTAATGGTGGGCGATCAACTCTATAAATGAGGAGGTTCAAACATCTTGATGCGATGCATCTTGATACTAGAAGGTCAAAAGTTGGTCGAAAAAATTCATTCAGGAATATGTGGCAATCATGCAGCTTCTAAGACTTTGGTCAAGCAAAGCTTTCTGGCAAGGGTTTTATTGGCCCACGGTGGTCAAAGATGCACACCAAGTCATGCGTAAGTGTGAAGGTTGTCAATTCTTTGCTTAACAAACACATGTGCCTTCGCAGCAACTTCATATGATACCTTTGACTTGGCCTTTTGCTGTCTAGGGGCTTGATATTGTTGGTCCTTTCAAGAAAGCGCCAGGAGGGTTTACTTATCTGTTTGTTGCTATTGACAAATTCACCAAGTGGATTGAAGCAAAGCCGGTCGGCAAGACATCGAAGAAGGTGATTGAGTTTGTCAAGGATGTCTTCACTTAGTTTGGCGTTTTTCATGATATCATTACCAATAATGGCACTCAATTCACATCAGTGGAGTTACGTGACTTTGCCGATGAGATAGGAATCAAAATCCACTTTGCATCAGTGGCTCATCCTCAAAGTAATAGGCAGGTCGAACGAGCCAATGGTATGATTCTACAAGGATTGAAGCCTTGAATATTTGACAGACTTAAACCTTATGTCGGTCGGTGGGTCAAAGAGTTGCCTTCAGTTCTTTGGGGGCTTCGCACAAATACCAGTCGGGCTACTGGCCAGTCACCTTTCTCATTGATCTATGGCTGAGAGGCTATGTTGCCGACCGAGGTCAGTCTTGTTTCGGCACGAGTCCAAGCCTACGATGAAAAGCTTTCTGAGGGGAACCGAGAGATTGATTTGATTGCAGCAGAGGAGTTGCATGATCGCGCTCTGTTTCAGTCGGCACTATACCAACAGGGCTTGCATCAATATTATGATAAAAATATACGTAGTCACCAATTTTAAGTTGGAGATTTAGTGTTGCGCCGAGTACAGTCAACAAAGAGACAACATAAACTTTCTCTAAAGTGGGAAGGACCATATGTGGTAAAGTAAGTCACTCCGCCGGGGGCTTACCGACTGATGTATAAAGACGGCGATGATATTCCAAACTCCTAGAATATAAATAGCTATGTTGTTTCTATACTTAGTTACTCTTTTGTATACTTATACATTATTCATGAATGAAACTTCGATCTTTTTACTAAAAGATTTTTTGATGATTTTCATTCTAAATTTGTCTCGATTCCTTAATTTATTTTATTAAACAATCGAGCTCGGGGGCTAGTAATAATGTCCCACCATTGTCTAACCTTATGAAATATTGGTTTTGGACTACTTTTTGACTGATTTCTCATTATTTGATACAGTCTTTACTTTTTTGGTCTAACGTCTACACATCATGGTTATACACTTTATACTACACATCAGATTACCACTACACTAAACCCAGAGCCAAAGTACGAGAGGTCATGTGTCGATTGGTGAACTTTGTTTGTTACGTGGTTACGAGTTACAACCTAATATGTTAAGGCAGACCGATATGATTTTTGTCTTTAAAAGACAGCAACATGCTTATGATATTTTTATCAGTCTACTAAGCTATTAAGCATGAAATAAATTTACATACAGGTAACATTGTATCAGCACATAGATACTACTAATATTCTCTAGCATTGCAGGATTTACAACTCCTTAGAAGGAGAAGAAGAATCAGCTTGTAGCTCAGCTTTTGGAGTTGCTGGAGGAGTAGGTATGGTCGGATCAACTTCTATGTTGTCAATCAAGGTCCGGGAAGTTTCCAGCATGGAATCCAAGAGCAGCTAGCATTGGTCATCAGTCAAGTCTGGGTTGAAGCCCTCCTTGATCTTGTCCAATGGCAGTGCAGGAGACCAAGATTGGCAAATAGCCAGAACTTGACTCCCGGCCTCGGTCGCCACTCTTCGAGTGTTATCTGCAATAGTTTCCGATGCATGATCCAACAAATAATCCAAGGAGTGGCCGGTCTGCTCAACTTGGTTGACATGAATATAGTTCAAAGTCTTCCGAGCGTTGTATGACAGAGCTGCAAGAGTTGTTTTTTTGGTTAGTAAGATCAAAAATCGATTGAAGTTTACTCAACAAGTTATGGAGGGCTTACTGGCGAGATTACATTTGAAAGATTTGGAGGTGCTTCTGGCATCCTCTATTTTCAAGTCGGCCTCCTCCAACTTCTTTTGTAGCTAAGTGATCTTGGCCTTTTGATCCTCAATTGACTTGGAGAGAATTTCCTTCTCAGCATTCAACGCATCAACAAATCTTTGCTGGTTGGAAGTCAACTTCTCCAAGTCAGCAATCTTCTGATCACGAGCTAAAGACATACATTGAATCTTTAGTGTTAGAGTGGTTAGTGGATTGTTCAAGCATAGATGGTATGCGCTCTTACCGGCAACATCAGCACGACCTTGGTCTAAGGCCTTGGACATCTCTCTTTGATCGGTCTGTAGCTTGTCAATCTGTTTCTTGGCCTGGGAGAGCTGCTGACCGGTGACTAGCATAATACCAGCAATAGATCAGTTCTAAACATAAAGAATTGAAGATAAGTGGGACTGGGGCATACCAAAAGTTTCGGCTTCAAGGTATTCCACCCTAGCCTGTTTCCTCTCCACAAGAGCATATATTTTCTGTATGGAGGAGATGGTTTAGCTAAAGATCAAGACTGAGATAGAGTTAAAGCAGAGTATTGATGTACCTTGTTGGCTTCTCGGTGTTGGTTCATTATCTCCACATCATCCGTTTCGGGCCGATCGAGTGTGTCTGTAGACAATGTCGCCTTACCTTTGTTAAGAGGTGAAGAAACATTGACTACAGAGGGTTGCGGTGTTGGCTCTGAAACAGATGTGGGGGCTGTCTTGTCTTAAGATTTCTTTGAGTTAGTCGGCGTGCTTGATGGCTTGCCGATCGGTCTAGGTAGGTTAGCCGGACGGAGAGGGAGACCCAACCGAGTATCTTCGGACTCTTGGGTACTCTGAGTATCGCTCGTCCGACTGGTATCACTAACATAAAATAAGGTGATTAAGCTGCATTATGGTTGATGACCATAACAAACAAGGATCAAAAGGTTTAGAGATTAACCTGGAAGCTTTCTTGACTTTGATTCGGCAAAGTCTCTTCTTTGAAGAAGTTGATCAAGAATCAGTCTCCTTCCTCTTTTGGGAAGATTTGCCAGCTTCATCAGTCTTCTGCACGGCTCCTGTATCACTCGATGCTTTGCTCGGGGGCTCTGACTAGCTTGAAGGTCGGTCGGAGTGAACAAGAGTTGGCTGACCGGCATCTGGAGCCAGCTCTTTGTCATCATCACCCTGATCCCCAACATACTGCCTTTGACGCATGAAGGGCTGCTTTACTAGTCGTCTGGGGGAAGGCAGGGTGATGACTCGATCAACGATTAAGGTTGGGCGCCTGCTGATGAGCTCAAGTCTCCAACACCGGTCTATTGTGGCTTCTCAACATAATCCGGTCCCTCAGAATCGGTCAGAGGGAGCGGAGGGTGGGATATATAAGTATCCAGAACTTGCATAAGCACCAGGACATCAAGAAAGATATCAAAACAAGATAATTATAAAGTCACTCAAGGAAGACTGAGGCTTACTCGGGCCCGCAGAGTTCCCATATTGTACGCCTTCTCAATTAAAGAGTGATCTTGAAGGATATCTCCTTCAAACATCTCAGACAAGCGCGACCGACGAAGATTGCCATTAGGAGGGTTAGGCACCTCCCTGGTCTCGTCATTGGTGGCATAATTCCAAGCTGGGTGGCTCTGAAGTTTCAAGGGCTGCACTCGGCGCACTATGAAACTCTTGGCAACGGTAATACCGTCAACGCCTTCCTTCTTCAGATCTGCAATTTTCTTTAGTAGAGCAACCACTTGGGGGTTGCTCGGATCAGGCTTCTTAGTCCATTGCGCCAGGGGAATTGCCTTCGCACCAGTGAAGTCGGCAAGAACAGGGGGAGGGTTATCACAATAGAACCACTCGTCTCTCCAGTTCTTATTCCCAGTATTCAGGGGCACATTGATGTATGCCTCCTTCTTGCGTAACTGAACGCCAATGCCGCCTATAGCCACTTGATTATCCTTTGTTGGCAGTGGTCGGAGGACAAAGAGATGGCTGAATAGATTAAATAGGGAAGAACGCCTAAGAACGCTTCACACATATGCATGAAGATGGCAATATGAAGAATGGAGTTGGGATTGAGGTTAACAAGTTCAATCCCATAAAAGAACAAGAGCCCGCGCAAGAAGCTGCAGCAGGGGACTTTGAAACCATGCTCGAAGAACGAGCGAAACACAATGATTTGCTTATGAACGGGGATGGGGCAGGATTCTTTGGGTACCTTCTAGTCAATTCGAGCTTGCTCGGGAAGGATGCCATCCATCACCATCTTCGACATGTCGGCATTAGAGAGGCTGCTCTTCGAGAACTCCTTGAGTTGCTCAGGGATCTTGATCTTCGACGAGGAAGACTCGGTGGCAGCAGCGGGAGTTGAGGAGGAAACCTTCTTGCGACCCATGGCAATGGATGTTTTGGCACGGCCGATCAAGTGCTAAACCCTAGCAGAAGCACGGAGGCTATGGGCGACGAGATCTGTAGCGGCCAGAAGAAATGTGCTAACCCTAGCCGGAGAAGCAGAGGCATCACTGGGAGCAAAGGAGGTGCAAGGAAGATGAAGAGTCTAAGCGCAAAGTGGCGGCGTGGACTGAGAGTCAACCTATCGTTGCCTTTTATATCCTTGCTTTTGACCTAAGGGTCCTATGGGCCAGGTGGGTCGTACAGTGACAAATATATTTTTTGGGTTAATTAAAATTAATCATAGGCTTTGATCTTTAAAAAGGTTTAAGGCTATCAAACCCAAAGAGAAAGTCTCAGGGGCTTTTTTGATGAGAAGCAGTGGTCAAACCACTTAAAAATACTTGCCGTATCTATGTGATTTGATGATCATGTAGCAAAGGACTTGATGGTCATACGGACATAAGTTCAAAGGTTGAGTTATTGATTGATGTTGATGACTAAATGGCCAAATTTGGACTTCTGATCAAAAAGTGTGACAAATTATTAGGGAAGAGCTATGTTATGATAATCTCATTTAGCTTAGTACTGTTATATGATTGATGTCTTGAAATTCAGACCGATAAGTCACTCGGACAATAGTGTACATCACTTGGCCTTTTTAATAATCGGTCGGCAAGGTTGAAATCTTGCAAGTTGGTCTACTGGTTTGATGATCAGAGGTGTGTTAGGCTCAAACTTGATGGTTTGAGTACATTACATACAACAAAATAATAAGAGCTAATATAATTAGACTCTTGTATTATTTGTTAGCCTCTAAATTATATAAGAGTTGAGGGCTACACCTGATCAGGTGCACCTGACCGGTGTACTAGATCTATGAGGAACTTCTATTAAGAAGTCTTCCTAATTTATGACCAACATTGAAAGGTCACTCGAAGAATCAAAGCTCAAAATCAGGAAGCACTTGGGGGCTGCTATGGGATACTTGCTATATGGGTATCTCCAAATATGACTAAGTCGGTAGCCGACGGGGTACTTCATCAATAAGGAAGCCAACCGACTCGGCTTAGAACACAAGGCAATTAGAGATAGACTTTCTATGTTAAACCTTGTAGACTATGAGTAGGACTCTTCATGTACCCCTGTCGACCGGGATATATAAGGCGGCAGGTTACCCCCCTCAAGGGACACCAGATTACAATCAATACAAACCACAGAACACAGGACATAGGATTTTTACTCTCATTGAGAGGGCCCAAACCTGTATAACTTGGCATCTCAAGTTACCATCATAGTTCTTAGTCTCGATGTAGCCCTATATATTTACTGCCGATCTTAAGCTTCGACACTTCCCTACCCTCGGACATGATTATTTCCTTTCTGGGGAAGTGGGCTGAACCCAGAGCAGGCTTTCCCGTGGTAATGGGCTCCCAAAGACAGCGGTGGACTTCCCCGGGCTGCTCTCCCCACGGGCGGCCTTCCCCGGGAATGGGCCGGGATCCTGGCGGGGATTGGGTTTCCCAAAGGAGGCCTAAAGTTTTCACCAAGTTACACAGCTGCTGACAAAACATAGCCCTGGTACACAGGACTCTCTGAAGTGTGAAACCCTCTTCGTTCTTCAGAAGTTGGCTTGCCGCCACTGGATACGAGAGCACAGAGCAAACATCTCTTTCTCTACCAAGGTACAGGCCGGACACGAGAAATTGGCACAGAAACAAACATTTTTACATTTAGTGTCATTGATTAGCTGACTCCACTCGTAGTTAGTAGACAGTTTCAACATTTGGGGGTCTATCTGAAGATCGAACAATTAATCCTATCACTACGGAAAACGACATATATGCCATGTGCCGCAACATTTGCCGTGTGCCATTCGTCGGGCACACGGCACAGGTGCCTCTCTGTCGTGTGCCGCCAATATTGCACACGGCATATAAAAGGCACACAGCACAAAAGATATGTGCCGTGAGCAGAGGAGAGGCACATGGCATAGAAGATGACACAAAGGCGTATATGTCGTATGCTAGATGCACGACACACGGCACAGAAGCTTGCCATCAATTTTCCCGTCCATTGTCAGCTCTATGCCGTGTGCCACTAATGGACACACGGCACAAACACATTGCTGCCGTGTGTTTTCTTTTGTGTCATGTGTACTTGGTGAACACACGGCAAATATATATATATTTTTCTTAACTCCCCTCTTTTACAATTATTTTATTTACTATAGATGATGTATGTTGTACCTCATACAGCAATCCTGCTGTCCACAACCGCATTAGTGAGTACACGTCAATGGCAAGGGAGGTACATGGACCAGAGTGGGATCCAAGCACCGTAGACATTGATGGCGAGCTGGCGATAAGGCTGGGAGGAGGAAAGAAGCACGGACGGTACTACATTGGCGACAACGTCGTCGACATGACCGCTACTCCCTCTCTCTCTCCCAGATTCGAGCCAGGAGCACGAGCTCGAGCCCGGCTATATGCACGCGGTCCAGCAGTACCATGTCCCAACTGCAGGCACTCCAGGTTAGCTCACTGTCGTTCGTTGTTTATTGTTTCCTACACATGTTTGTCTTGTGTTGTAACAATTGGGTGAAATTTTGTAGACCAAGCTGGATGAAGTGACCTGCCAACGCGAGGAGGATCGACGGAGGGCCGAGGAGAACCAACAGTGGTTGATCCAATGGATGGCGTTGTAGATGGGTACAACACCTCCACCAAACTTGTTCGCACCGTTCGCACCGTCTCCGGCATCTACTCCTGCTTTTACTCCGGTGAGTACGAATGAGTTACTTTGCATTTTGTTCATTCTTCATTTACTAATGGTAATAGCATTTCATTGGCCTAGCTTCATTTATTAGTGATAATACCATTTCCTTCTTCTTACTTAAACAACCTAGTCATAATAGCATTCCATTCTACTTGCATCATTTAGTAGTAACGATATAATTCACTTCTCATTGCTTATCTAGTAGTGATAATAGCATTCACATCTCAGTTGTTGAAATCATTAATCAAAACCTCTTTTGTGTAGGATCCGTCGGTGGCATCAAATGAAGGACCACAAGACCAATGCTCGCCATGGAACAAAGCCGCGTAGAATTGGCGGACCTCGGACAACTAATCAAATCTCTCTTGTGATGACGATACTTCTAGAATGCTTGAGTTGATACTATGTTTAATGCCTATGACGATATAATGTGTTGTGAATGCTTGTTGTGATATTTGAATACTGCATGTGATGAATATTATGGTATTTTAATGTCTATGATGAATATTTATGTTTTGAATAATCCGGGGCTGCTAAATCAGCTTTGTAGTGGCAGGTTATGACCTCTGTGTCATGTGCCATGACCTTGGCACACGGCACAGAGGCCATAACCTGACAACCTTGGCCAATCTGTACCGTGTGTGATATCATTGACACACGGCATAGTGGTAAAACTGTGTCGTGTGCTAGACGGAGAGCACACGGTACAGTGAGTTTCACGTTAACTATATGCCGGTGTGCCACTTTTTTTTTGCCGTCGGCTCAATGACACACGGCACAGCGGGAAATAACTATGCCATGTGCCTGATAAAATACACATGGCATAATTATTATGCCGTCTAAAACTGAGCTGTGAGAGTTTTACCGTGAGTAACCCATGGCACAACTTATGCCGTGGGTGAGAGAGCTTGTACCGCACAAGGCGTTTCCGTAGTGTATGCTAATGATGACCTGTGGATTGTGGTACTGCTAAACCAGGCAGACCGTCGACCGTCTTGCCCAACGTACGTGTGCGATGAGAACTGGGAAGCACGCGCTGTGATGGGAGGTCGTTCGGGGGAGCGTATCCGAGACACCGCGGCGAGCAGAGCCGTGCATCACATATTCACATGCAGCACCGCCGTTCTCTGCCTACTGAAATCTCTGCAGTTTGGGCTTATTGAATGACGGCCGGTTAAAACAAAGTCTCTAACGGCACAGGAAGTCAGGAATCGGGACGGTTTTAAAAGACTCGTCATTGAATAGAAACCCCTGTCTCCAATGAACATAGAATTAGAAACGGATTTTCTAAAACCATCACTTCTGTTAATAGGCGTACATGGTTTTTCTAAAACTTGGCACTACAGAATGTGTCCTTGTGACGGTTTTTTAGCTATCACTAATGTGGCGTCACTAAAACTCTTTCTATGGCAGATTGGTAGTGTAAAAAGATCAAATTTTTATATAATCGAGACCATTCATGTGTTTACATGTAAACTACAAATAGCCAAACAGACATTTTAATTGTATGAGTTGTTTATTTCTGCATTACGAGAAAATTTATTATATTATAATCACCAGATTAAGTTTGCTCATAAACATTAGCAGGTTAAGCAACAAACTTGGCATCATTTATTACTTGAGAATAATAACAATTAACATGATCATCCAAATTGTCAGTCAGCTAACAGGTTCTGGTTCAAACGATAGAAGTGTGGGTTCTAGGGCAGTGTCGACCACGTCAACCATTTCCTCGTACTTGACATCCTTGTCGCTATTTTTCCACGCGTCTATGATAAGGTCGAAATAATCATCTATCCCTATCACAGACCTATCACCACTCACAAGTTTTTTGAATTTGATATTATCGTGCATCTGCTTGTTGTGCTCCGTCACTACCCATCTACCAAGTCCTTGAATCTCTGGATTGTCGATGTCCAAGGAGGCCCCCATGGTGGGTTTCATAAAGACATAAATGGCTATGGCAATAACGATTAAGAGAAACATAGCTTTCATGGTTGTCTTGCCGTGACTATTTTTTTAGATAATGGAAAAAAGGTATTCAACCTTTATCTCTTTTGGAGATTATAGCCGAAGTGACTATTTGAAGAGTAAAGAATTGTAAATTTGAGATTGATGAAGTTGTCTTGCTATGGTGATACTAAATTATATCTAGGTACATAGATAGCACTGAACCTCGGTTGGATCGAACAATTGATGGTAGTTTGCTAATAGTTATCTATTCAAATATAGCTCTCATAATTGGATGCCTATTAAAAATCATGTCCTTCTATATATAACCTCTCATAATTTTGACATGGATTTTTTGGCTATCGATAATATATGGTATTGATCTATATCTAAACCAATAAAGAGGGAATTCTGGAACTCATGTCTCCCACCAGACCAAACATCTACTTAACCATCTGGATCATTGGATTAAAGTGGGACCAATCTATCTAACCACACGTTGTGTAGATGAAGGAAAATTTCACCAAGATGTAACCCCTGATGACACCTTTCATAATCTTGTGTCTAACAAAACTTTTTTCACCCAACACTTGCTAGCCCCCACATGCACCCACGTATACACATAGTTATTTTCTTAATAACCATTAATTACTTTCTATTATGAATTCCTTAAACAACGTACAAAACTTTTTTACCATAAACCATTGCTAGCCCCGGCCCAGCTGTACCCCGTATACACATAGTTATTTCCTTAATAGTCATTAATTACATTCTATTCTGAATTCCTTAAACAACGTATTCAGCTTTTAAACATATAAGTTGTTTCCTTAACATCACTAATTACTTTCCTACTACAATCTGTATATAATTTTGTGACTTCAAATGCTCCACATTATCTCCGCCAACACCTCAACCACATTATCTCCACCAACACCTCAACCCGAGGTCTCCGCCAACACCTCAACCATCCCAATATCGTCTCCGATGACTCCTCTGTCAGTGAGGTGCGGATCTCGACTCGTATGACTTCGATCGAAGTGCTTCTGAGTTTCGTAGCGAGTTGGGAATCTTGTGGGCTTGCAACATTCGTGGTTCTGAACCATTTCAATATTAGGAGTTTTGGGTGCCATTTCAAATCTGGGAAGCTTTTCTGAAACGTTTGGGTGCCATTTCAGTTCACTGCAAATTTTCGTTCCTTTCAAGTCCTGTGAGAACGAAGCATGATGATTCGCTGTTTTTTTGTTGCTCTTTATGTGAGTGATTAATTGAAATTAAAAAAATGTTTGTTGATGATCAGTGAATCCACAGGTATGTCAGCGCTTGTCGATCCACCACCGACCGACACCTAGGTGCTCCTCCTGGAGCAGATCAACCTTGTCCTGTCCGAGCTGCACGCCGCCAGCGGCTTAAAAGCCCGTGCTCCAAGCGCCTTCTTGCTGCGCTCGCTGAAGCCGCCACCACCGAGCTCACCATCACCACCACCTCACGCTGCCTACGCCGTGCTTCCTTCTGGGGCAAGGTGCAGGTTCACGGTCCTTGCCGCGATGCTCACGCCGCCATCATCATCTTGCTCGCCGCGTACTTCTACGGGCGCCACGATGAACGACCGGTACCACGGCCAGCCCCCCACTTGACCCCCTGCACCAGGCGCTGATGAAATCATGATAGCTGCCTCCGTCGCGCTGTTGCTTCTGCTTCGTTCTCATAATCTCATTGGCTGCTATTATACGTGTTCTTCTTTTTTTGTTGACTGCAGTTAGTTCTCTTAATTTACTGGTGCTACTTGGTGAGTTGGGCATCACATTGGTGGTATATGTGTCATCAGGTAAGCATAATTCAGGGATGTCACGATGGATGAATATAAATTGTAGGAAACCAATCAATAATATTGTTCTGCATCAGCGACATGTTGGCTCGTGTTCTGATTTCTTCATCTCCCGTATTTGTTATATTGCGCTTGCACTGGTCTATTTTTGCATGATCTGAATTAGGATCCCTGCTCATTTGCATCTGGTTAATTTCTTGATAAATGTGCAGTGCAAATTATCGCATGAACAGAAGCATATGGTGGATGCTGCCATGTTTTCATCTTGTGCACCAAAATTGACAATGCTGGCGCTTGTTGGCTTTTTTCTATTCTGGATTCCTTAAATAAAGAGGGAGTTCCTACAACCAGTGTTAGTAACCACACGTTTGTATGTGCATCATCAAATGTAAGTATAATTCATTTGTTGGTTTGATTAATTTTCATCATCATCTTCCATCAAATTGTTTTTCTATCATCAAATTACCTACAAGTATTTCATATTGTTGTCGATTCATAAGATAAATCTGGTTTTATCTTGTGCGATAACAGTCAAACAATTTGTAGTGATATAATGTGGTTATCTTTGTGAATTTTCATTGCGTGATTCTTCAGGGAATTCATTTGAAAAGTTTATGCAATCTGATTATACACAATGCTATCTCATAGGAGCATCGCTACAAGCATCTGGAGCAATAATTATTCTTGATGCGCCTGTTGGAATTAAGTATGTAAAAGATCGTTATAACAAACAGCTTTGACTAATCACAACCAGGATGGGCATTTATACCTTTTCTGTAAATTGTACCGTATATCTGGGTTTATTTTCAAATAATGCACCAGGATATTATCAGTACACAGATGGCAACCATTCGTTTCTTCTGGTTGCACTTTTGATTAAACAAAGAGCTTGATAAAGTAAAGGAATTATGGAAATTTATTTTACCATTTTGTAGGTACTAGATAGCAATGACAACTTGCTGGTCACTTCTCATTTCTCTGTTCACAGTAAATGTGACTGCTCTGTTCACAAAGAAAGTACTGATGTATAGTGCTGCCGTGAAAAATACATAATGGCTATCCAAATTGTAGGTTTTTTGGCCAACAACAATTGTCAAACATAGTGGAACCTATAAGGACTAACTAGACTATAGGGACTAACTAGACTAGAGTGTGCGGGAAGGGTATGTAAGTACATAAGCTGATGTTTAGATTTATTCATAGATACAAATTTTTTTTGACTTTTCACGTTTTGCAGTTGATAAAGATTTGAACCATAATGGTAAAGTTTTAGCTGTGATGATTTTCTTCCATAGAATCCACCTGTTAAACTATTTACTATATGAAAGTAGTGAAAGTACACCTGAATTTCTTTTTTTTTGTTTCAATGTCCTTCAGAATGAGTCAACTTTGGCAGGTGAAAGAAACACTCAAGCAACAAACAAGAAAACTGATTTTTAATGCAACTAACATAAAATTCAGCTGCTGGTTGTAAATTTAGTTTAATGCTGGGGTAGTTAAAGTTCGGATGAAAGGCATTTGTCTTCTTTTTTAGATAGCTTCCCAAAACTAAGGTAACTTACATTTTAATAGTTAAGTTTGGTTTCTTTTTGCGACAGAAGGAAGTTTGTTTTGGCCGTTCATTTAGTATCACTTAAGAGTTGGAGACATTGCATCATGCACTGTGAAAAAAATTGTAGGCTAACTGCCCCATCCCCCCTCTCCGAGGTTATGTTTCATACTATATAGCTGTTACCACTTTATATTGTACTATAATCTTTTAAATATTATTGTAATAAATTGATTGTAGATGTGAAATCACCAGATACGTCTAAAGTTGATGTTGGGTCTCATCCTATATTTTTTGCTAAACTGTCAGGTTGTCATAACTTTCACTATAGGTTCTTGCCAAACTTTTGGGTTCACATCCTAACCAACTATATTATCAGAACTACTAGGTTCTTGTCAATTTCCGCAATCAAGTACACATCCTAAACAATTAGAATTACTAGGATCTTGCCAATCTTCTAACAATGGTCAAGCTTTTAATTGTGTTGAGATTTTGACAATACCTCCCATAACAATAAAACAGATGGACCAGTTCAGTGCTGATAAAGGAACCGATATGATTTTCTTGTGGTTACCTCATCAATTTTTAAAACTTCAAACACTCCAGATAAGTGTATCCTTGATCTATGCAAGTATATTCTTGCCATTGATGATGATGCCATCCTTACTTATAGCATTCAAAATTTATTAGCCAATTTACTCGTGTATGGTAGTCTCTCAAGTATATGTAATTGAAATTACTTTTAGTGCATTTTATTAACCAATAAAAAATTTAGGTTATCTTTGATTTAAATTCATGTTTAACAATTCGTACGTGCGTGTCGTATGTGCATCACTACTAGTGCCAAATAATACCTCTGTTACTGTAGACAATTAAAACAGTCAAAGTTAAGTATTTTTATTAGCTATAGAAGGAACGAAACATGTATTAGTTGTGAGAACTTTATTTAGGCTAGTTATGGAATTGAAATATTTTTTTCACAACAAAAAATACTTTGACAAGCAATGGTAAATTTGTTATGAATGGCCGATTTTGAAGAATTTCATGGCTAGATTCTTTCTTACCTATGAACAATGAAATTTTAGTTGCGTAGCAGAACTGTGAATAGAGACATTAAGAATGAAAATATCATTACGATCTTCTGTCCGGTCCCCACCTGTCCGTATTTTTGTAGTTTGGTCCACTTGTCAATATTTTTCTGTCCATTGTGATGAAAAACCTGTCGATATTAATGTGGCATCCTAGTCAATACATCATTGGCCCAACCAGAGAGCTTATTTTTGTGCATGACCCCATATGTCAGTATTTTTTTTGGTCGATTGCCACAAACAATTGTCCGTTGTCACTAACGATACCACACAAAAAAATGTCACCGTGGCATCCTGGTCAGCACATCGTGGGAGGAATCTTCCTTTGACGCAGTTCTGTCGGCTGTTTCTCAAACTCAAATCCAACTCATGCATTTTCCTCGGCTCGGGTGGACCAATCACCAATGAGGCCCGCCAAGCTGTATGTTTTCAAACCGAGGGAATGGTAATAAAGTAATAATGCATTGCGTTTATCCAGTGACTGCCTCGATATGGCTCGCCATTTATGCAAAATTGCAAACTGATCCAGCGGTTTCTTGTTGCTCCTAAACCTAGGAACAGAGATTATACTACAGTATATGGTAAAGGTTGTAGTCTACGCGAGCCTACAATCCGAAGATGGGTTAACATCAATATCACCATTCATCAGGTTAATAACTTTGTTGGTTGAGCATCCAATCCCTTGAGCCTTAGGCTGACTCCAATGAGTACCCTATATGACCACTCAAACATAAATAGGTCTTAATCCCTACTTCTCTTCTCTACTATAAAGACGAAGGGGGTGTTTGGATCCAACTTGTTAAACTTTAACACCCATGTCTTACCTACTTTTAACAAAAAAAAAAGCATCCAAACACTCCTGTTAAAAGGGTGATGTTAAAATTTAACACCTCCAAAATCTTTACATGGTTTTGAGTTGGTAAAAGTTGTTAAAAGGCACATGTCTTGATAAAAAGATGTTTCTACCCCTATCCTCTCCCTTCTCTCTCTATCTCCCCGTGCGAGCAGATCCAGGTCGTATCCCACGCCGTCGTTCGCCCTCTCATCGGTCCCTCCTCTCCGCTAGTCGCCCTCCCCTCCGTCGTCGACGCCCTCCACCTCCACCATCGCCCTCCTCTTCGTCGTCGCCCTCTGCCTCAGCCATCGCCCTTCGCCTCCACCGTCGCCCTTCCCTTTGTGCCCTCCTCTGCTCCACCTTCCCCTTGTGCCCCCAGTGAGAATGGACGGCCACTACAATGACGGGTTGGATGATTTGTTTCCCATCGGTCAATCGAACGTCCCCACGGACTTCTTGTCTCAGTCGGCATCGACCGATGCGGGGGCCAGCACCGTGTGCCCCTCCCACCCCTCCCGTAACGGATTCGACGCACTGGACCTCAACATCGAGGCAGATGAGTTTCCTCACATGGGTTCATACTCTGAGATGCTTGGGGGAACCGCGCTTGCTCGCCTCAACAGATTAGGGGTTGGGTGTACTTTGGGTTTGCGTGCTCCTCATCATGGTGGAGTGAACAAGAGGGGCTCTGAACTTTGGTGTAGGCCATGGTGGATCCGCTGCCGATGCTGCAGGAGATGCTGATAGCGGTGCTAGCCGGGGAGCTCATAAAGCAGCTGGTGGGAGCGGAGGTCATGGTGGTCGCAAAGTTGCTGGTGGCCGCAGAGGTCGTGGTGGTCGCAAAGCTGCTCGTGGCCGCGGAGGTCGTGGTGGTCTTGGCTCACTAACTCGTGGTAGTGCTGAAGCTGCTGGTGAAGAAGCAGGTGTTGATCAAGCTGGAGGCGCCAATTGGAACCAGGTAACTTGTTTGCCATCAAATGCTTGCATGAAAGTATATTATCTACACTTATTCTGTAATTGTTCCTAGATTGAGAATGTCAAGGCAAGTTGGTCAGAGAGAAATACTCATATCTTCTTAGACTTGTGTGTTGAGCAAGTTAGAGCAGGAAATTGTATGAAGGCAACAATGTCAAGGCAAGGTTTTGAAATAATTTGTAACAAGTTTTATGATGTAACTGGCCTGGGCTTATATGCTGATGGTTCTGTTGCTGCTTCTGCATGGTGGTCGAAGGAGAATGTACCATAGGTATTTGCAATGCCTATGTTCATTTGCTGTTGTTCACCATAATCTCTAAGTACCTCTGTTCATTTGCAATACCTCTGTTCATTCCAGAACAAACCAGAGCACAAAAAACTCCAACATGGGGCTCCTGACTACCTTGACCAGCTAGAAGAAGTGTTCAAGGATGCCATAAGTGATGGGACAACCTCCTACATTCCTAGTCAGGAAGCATATTATGAACTAGATGATGAAGAAGAAGAGGCTGCTGACGAAGAAGATGAGCCTGACGATAACGGTAGCCCAGCAACCACTGTTTCTCGCAAGACAGGAAGTGATGCAAGCATGAGGTCGACAGCATCTAGTCCTTCAAAGAAGTCCAAAAGCCTAATGGTTCATGTGATGAAGTAGATGGCATCCATAATGTACAAGAACGAATTGGCAACTCAAGAAGCTTTGAACAATGTTGTAGCTCAGAAGGCCGAGAAAAGGAATAAGTTGGCCGTATCAATTACCAAGTGCCAAGAGCTAGTGTTGGAATGTGGGGTGGATCCAAGCAGCATTGAGTACTTTGCATGTGCAACAATTTTCAAAGATGAATGTAACAGGGTGCTCTTTTGCAACATACCAACCCCTGAAGCATGGCTTGTGTTCTTGAAAAGATGGTGCCAGGACAACAACATGTACCAGTAGTGGATATTTGTAATATTTAAGTAATATTGTGGTGGTTATTGAAGTACTGTTGTGTTGGTCTTAAGTGAGACAAACATGTAGTGGTTATTTGCACTGATTTATGATCTATGTTAAGAAATTTATGATCTTTGCACTGTTTTATTTATGATCTTTGCACTGTGTTATTTATGATCTTTGCACTATTTTATTTATGATCTTTGCACTATTTTATTTTTTAATGCTTATACTAATCAACAATTTTTATGTTCTGTCTTAATTAGGATGTGGAATCAACTGATGACAATGGGTATTCTTCTAATGGTAATGGGGATTCGTGATGAAGAGGTTATCAACATACTGATGAATAGGCTGAAGAGGAACCGGGAAATTATGAAGGCGGCTCTAGTTGCTGGTATGTACTATGAATCTTACATGAACAAAGGTCCAAGAAGAGTCCCAAAAGAGTCGGGAATAGCAGAGAACACTAGCGGATGATAAAGATTGTTACAATATGTTTAGGATGGCTAGACCAGTTTTTGATCAACTTCATGACTTGTTGGTTACAAAATATGGCCTTAAGTGTAGCTCAAAAATGTCATCTGTAGAGGCATTAGGCATGTTCCTATGGATGGTTGGTGCACCTCAATCCTTTAGACAAGCTGAGAACCGATTGGTTAGATCAACAGAGACAATTAGCCAAAAATTTGATGAAGTATTGGCTTGTGTTGTGAAGTTAGCTACAGATATTATAAGGCCAATGGACCCTGACTTTAGGACAGCACACCCAAAAGTACAACAACGTAGGTCTGCTCCTTATTTTGCCAATTGCATAGGAGCAATAGATGGAACACATGTGCCTGTTGTGGTGCCCACAAAATTGGTGGTTCAGTATATGTGGAGATATGGTTTCACCACAAAGAATGTGCTTGCCATTTGTGATTTCGACATGAGATTTGCATTTGTTGTCGCTGGATGGCCTAGGTCGGTCCATGACATGAGGGTGTTCAATGCAGCCTTAAGCAAATACGGTGACAAGTTTCCACATCCACCTCTAGGTAGCCTTCTCTCTATTTTCTTCACCCATACTTGTTGGAATTATATTTTGAGTTGCCAACAATTAAATTCTTTGCAGGCAAGTATTATCTAGTGGATTCGGGGCATCCAAATCGTCCAAGGTATCTAGCACCATACAAGGGCAATAAATATCATCTCCCGAAGTATAGAAATGGCCCCCAGCCAAAAGGTATGAACAAAACCTTTAATTATGCACATTCCTCACTTAGAAATGTCATCAAAAGGTCATTTGGAGTCTTGAATATGAAATGGAGGATTTTGTTGGAATTGCCAAGTTATCCTATGCCAAAACAAAGCAAGATAATCACTGCATGCTTGGCACTTCACAATTTCATTAGAGAAAGGGTTGTTGTGGATGAAGAATTTGATAAGTGTGACCGTGATGAAAACTATGTTCCAATGGAGGTGTCATCTTCGGCTAGATCACGGGTGGCTAATTTCAGATTAGGGGATGAAGACGTTAACATGAATATGATTCGTGATGAGATAGCTCGTGGTTTGTACTATAGACGATGAGGAATTTGGATGCTTGTATGGAGTGCAAAAAGCTAATGTATGTTTGATTCACTAGACAATGCTTGTATTTTTAAATGAACAACACTTGTATTTTTCAATGACCAATTATTGTATTTGTCAATAAATAATGCTTGTATGGAAATGCTTGTCTTGAATGTGCAAAGAAGGGAGGGAGGGGTTTTGGGCGCTGGCGGGAAACACCCACAAATTCTGGTCATGGAGCTGTGTCACACCCGATTTTAAGGACAAAACCAAGTGCTTATCATATGTGTGCCCAGGAATAAGTTTCACACATATCGACAGTAAAGTGAATAACAGTATAACCAATGTCATTAATAAAGCGTACCATTATTACATAAATAATTGTCTTTGAAGACTAAATCGACTCTCTCGACAAATAACAGCGGAAGACACCATAACACCACATGCAATCGACCGGGGGCACGCACGCCTAGTAGTAGTCGTCATCAGTGTAGTCTATTTCTCCATCTTCTGAGCAGCAGTTTACAGTACAACAACAAAGGGAAATAGCAAGGGTGAGCACATGCCGTACTCAGCAAGTGGGGGAAAACATGACATGCAAGTTTAATAGAAGAAAGGCTAACACAATAGTTCATTTGTATAAATAAGCACTACAACTAAAACCATTTGAAAAGCACTCCTACTTAATAGGTGAAAAGTTCCCACCAGTTATCTCATCTGTCCAACACTACAGGTTAAACCACCTGTAGCCAACCATGGGTTAAACCGCCCATAGAAAACCACACTACAGGTTACACCGTCTGTAGCAAACCATGGGTTAAACCGCCCATAGGAAACCACACTACAGGTTATACCGCCTGTAGCAAACCATGGGTTAAACCGCCCATATGAATCCACACTACAGGTTACACCGCCTGTAGCAAACCAAGGGTTACACCGCCCAAACCAAACTTGGCTACCCACCAAGTCCACCCATAAACCACCCTCCTAAATGTGTGAGGATCCAGGCCGCTCATGACCGTGAGCACGACTGTTATAACAGTTTGACACTCTGCAGAGATTGCACAACTTTACCCACAGGTTGGTGATTTCATCACTATGCAGTGACTAGAGAGTCTCCATGTTGCCCAAATCACATTACCATAGGTGTGAGGCCAAGAGATCATCACAAGGTCTTTCAGAGCGCTTCCCAGCTTGCAAATAATCCATGCTAAGGTTTCACCGTTGCGGAATTAAACCGTTCCTATAGAAGCCCCCTCTGGCGCCGTGGCTAGGAGTAAACCGTCCATCGCCTGAGTCCGAGATTAAACCGTCCCGTCCTCCTTCCTCGACTGCTCACGAAACTGGGAAGACATCTCGATACTAAACCAAGCCTACCCATATCAGCCCTATGCTTTGCGCTGTTTTCCTGGGTGGCCGCTCCACAAACTACTCTTATGATCCTAAGCAGGTACCACCACAATCCCACAGTACTATACCGAGTACATGTGCATACCCGCACCATCCTTGCCATCCTCCTGCTTGGATCACCTAGGTTCCATGTTGCTACGAAGGATTACCCATCCCTCATGATCATTATTTTAAAGTGAATCATTAGTCAAGATTAACCATAGACACTTCCATTCCCGACATAGCAAACTAAGCATGACGTACCCATACTAATAAGCTACACCAGAACCCAGGCGACAAGGAATAATATGGAACAGGATATGACACATGGGATTCAATATTAACAAGCATGCATAGAGATAGAGAGAATATAAAACATAGGTTCAAAATACATCAAGGACACTTGCCTGGTTCCCTTTGCTGCTGCTCAAAGTCTTCAAGATGGAGATCCCGAAAGTTCTCTAACAGCGGTTCGCCTACTCAACGTCACACCGAAAACACAAGCATACAAACACACTAAGAAACAAAACACCATACAGTAACAAACAACAAAGAAAATAATACTATAAAAAAGTACGTGTTGCTACGATCGCGTGAACGCAAGAATTGCCTCAATCGGAGCTACGAGTAAAAAGTTATGAAGGTTTAAAATTCTAGGGCTAAAAATAATAAATTAGCAAAGAATTATAAAATAGTACGACTATATAATATTAAACAATACGATTGCTTTGGTGAAATAATTTCTCAAATCAGAGCTATGGTTGAAAAATTATGAAGATTTGAAGTTTCAAGAGTTAAAATGTAAAAACAGATAAGTTGAAGGGCCTAAAAGTAATTTTAGAAAAATATAAGGGCTAAACTATAAAATATACATATAAAATATAATTTATGAAAATTTTACAGACCAAAAAGTAATTTATAAAAAATACAAGGACTAAACTACAAAATATCTGGTAAAAATTTATTTTGTATAAAATTTAGGGATCAAAAAGTAATTTTGGAAAAGTTTAGGGCTTAACTGTAAAATTTACAGGGCCGAAAAATAATTATTTATAAGTTCAGGGACCTAGGTGTAAAATGACCAGCCTAAATAATACTTACAGAAATTTAGGGCTAAAATAAAATTACTATAAGGTACAGGGTTATTTTTGTAAAATTATAAGATTAAAATATAATTAAAAAAATTTAGGGCTAAAATATAATTTAGGAAAAGACTAGGGGCTTTTATGTAAAAATACAATGCTAAAATAATTAAAACAAAGGTTAGGGGTCTAAATATAATTAAATATATATTCTGCAATGAAATTAGGTTTGAAATATAATTTAAATAAAATCCAGGGGCCTATGTGCAAAACTAACTTTATTCAGGATTAATCGGATTTATTTTTAAACCTAAAACCCTAAAATACCCGTGGACTGGGGTTGACCCCGTGGACCATGGTCCACGGTGGACCGAAGGCGGCGGTGGCCATAGCCGGCTTGCCGGAGCTCGCGGGAGCGGCGCTCCAGCGCGCGTGTGACGGCGGGAAGGGGTGTAGGAGAGGCGGGAGCGGGCAGGGGAGCTCACCGGGGCACGTGACGAGCGGAGGAGGGGCCGAGGCGGCGGCGGTGACGACTCGACGGCGGCGGCTGCGGCGGCGATGCGCGGGCGGCGGCGGAGCACAACTGCGGCAGGGGAGACCGAAGGGGGCGGCGCGAGGGGCGGGTCCCGCCCTTTTATAGGGGCATGGGCCCCTAGGTGCCTTGGCACGCACGTCGAGAATGGCGGTGGCAGCGCTAGGCTGGCGGCTCGGCTAGGGTTCCCGGGGGCAGGTGCGGGAGCGGGTCGAGGTAGGCCGGGGCGGCTGGGTCGCGCGGGCGAGGTGGGCTGGCGCGTGCGGGTGGGCCGAGCGAGCGCGCTAGCGGGGCATGGGCTGCATGGGCGCGCGCGGGTGCTGGGCCGGGCAGGCCAAACCAGAGAAGGGGGAGGAGAGGGAGAGCGAGCTGGGCTAGGGGAGGGGATTCGGCCCATGGCGGGACAGGCCAAGAAGGGGAGAGGAGAGGCCGAGGGGGGGTGGGCCGCTCGGGGCATTGAGGCCCAGGCGGGGGAGAAAAGGGGAGAGGAGAGGGAACAGGAAAAGTGGGCCGGGGGAAAAGGGAATTCGGCCCATGGCCGTGGCAAGCCGTGAGAGGAAAGGTAAGAGGGGGAGAGCTGGGCCGCGGGTAGGAGATTAGGCCCAAGGGCTGGCTGGGGATTTATTCCCTCTTTCTTTTCCTTTTCCCTTTCTATTTTTCTAAATAAAAACAAACTCAAATTTTAAAAGAATTTTCAATTCTTTTTCATTCAACAAAAACCTAATGCATCTAATAGGCATGAATGCAACACCCAATATAATAATAATAGTAATAATAAAAATAACCTAATTTAATTTAATTTCTTTTAGAAAATAATTCTTTTGCCTAAAATAAATAATGACACTTTAACTAATTTAGGATAAATTTTAATCTATTATAAAAAGTTTTAAAATTTAGTGAAAATTAAGTCACAAACGAAAATTTAAAAAATTGGGGTGTGATAAGCTGGCGGGAAGAGGGTGGGAAAAGGATGTAAAAAAAATAAATTGGCATTAATAAGGAGCAACAAAGTCTTTTGTACATATATTATGAAAGTAGGGTGTTAAACTTTGACATGAATCCAAACAGATGGGTGTTAAACTTTAACATCTCATTTTTCAAGTTGTTAAACTTTAACACCTAGGTCTAAACATCTAGAGAATTACTTGTTACCCGGAGTCAATCTACCCCTTCAAATCTCAACCTTTGATTTAATCCAAGATTTCCCTCCTAAACCGTTAGATTAGCCTCCTAATAACCCACACGTGGGCCCAGGTCCACGAACGTCACGATGTTTATGGTGCCTCATTCACGTTTCGTCCGGATTTTCTATGCTTTTCTCACGCGACAACGCTCTTTTTTTTACCCACCCGAGTAAACCTTCCATCCTTCGCGACGTGATCTAATCGCCTGGAATCAATCCCGTGACACCCGCACTTTCCTTTGTCTTGTTTTCCCTAGGCGGCTGCACGCTGGGTTCGTCTTGGCGAGCTGCGGAGTGGAGACGATGTGTTGCAGCCTCGTAGGAACATCCTCGCAGGCTCGCAGCGTGCACTGGTCTAGCAAATCAACCAATCAGACCGCCGCTTGATCTAGAACGTGTCTTGGTCGAGTCGCACCTGTAGCGGTACCATTGTTCCTAGATTGAGGAATAGCACATGATCACATGTACTAGCAAATCGTTTGATCTTGGTCTGATCTTGATTACCATGAATTGCTTCCGCACTTTCCTTTCATTCAGTAATTGTTTCTTCAGTTTTCTCCGGCTAGATGGTACTGGTGGAATTGTGAGTCACAGAGAAGCAATCTTGGTAATCCAATGCTGATGATCTTGCCGGACCTGTACCCTCCCATGAATGATCGGATCTCTTTCATAATTTGGTACTGGTGGAATTGTGAGTAGCAGGAACGTCCGTGATGTCCACGAGGGGGACTGGTTGGTGCCTGACGCATGTAATTTGGTATGTATTGCTCTCGGCATGTCCTGAAAGGGAGCCTATTGTCGGAAGGGCAAGAGTTTTTTCACTTTGCATTGTATGAGCGTGTCAGGTACAGTGAGTGACTCTTGGCTAATGAAGATATATCAAACTTCGTATCATGAATATTGTTTTGTTCATAACAGAACCTTCTATGGATGTGTGGTCATCAATGGTCTGACCGAGATTGGCATCCATCTTCGACATCATCAGGCATTTCAGAAAATACAATTTATCATTTTTTTCTGAGACTATATTTATTTTATTGAATGCTTCATCGCAAAAACATATATCCCACTATTTGTTTGATATAAGTTACCAACTGTCAAAAAAATCATTGCAGATTATTCATATGTCCATGTTGCCATATATATGTGTATTTTAACCTCTTCAGTCGAGACTATTGATTTCGTGATAGTTGGTACTTGGTACACAACTTTAAACTTTATGTATAGGGAATAAGCAGTATGTTACGAATAACATATGTGTTATCTTAAGTATAATTAATTAGTTTATCATCAATTTTAATAATAACGGGTAGCTATAGTAAATATTCATAGTGATATGATAGTATGTGCGTGCCGCATGTATAAAATACTAGTTGATGTAAAACATGTCTTCAACTGAGTACCCAAATAGATGACACATCTTTGTGACCCACAAATGAGGCACGCGACCCATCAACTCTAGGCGCCCGTGCTCCTCCTCTGCCGCCCGAGCTCCTCCGCCACCACCACGCGCGCCGCGCCCGAGCTTCTTTGCCTTTGCCAGCCGCGTGAGCTCCTCCTCCACCTCCGGCCGCGCGAGCTCCTCCTCCGCCAGCCATGCACGAGCTCCTCCTCCACTCCACTGCGCTTGAGCTTCACCCGGCACTCGATCTCCATCGCCTCCACATCGACCGAGATCCGGGGCCTCCCGCTGCAGCTGGCCAAGATCTCGCGCCTCCGCATTGACCGGCGCGGCGATGCTCCACCTTGCTGCTCTCTCCCTGGCCTAAGAGCTCACTGCCGGATCCATTTTTGGGTTTATGTTGGAGATCGGACTCTTCTGCTGCTTTAGCACTGTTCGACATCTAGTTTGGTTTTGGGTCTTTTCCACCCTTGGAGATAGAGGTACATTTAGTCCCCCCCCCCCTCCCCCCTCCCTTTTTACCCTCCCCCCTCCCTTTTTAAGTACTGATTTTGATCGTCAGCTGTTGGATCGAAGATAGGAGATATTGTGTGCTCTGTTTGGTGACTTCCTGCAGTGTTCACGTATCTGAAGCAGTTCCACAATGTGATGGCGCATGGCGGTGAGCAAGTTGGGGTACAAGAACTGCGATGCGTCCAAGCCGATCGCGTCCTGGTCCACGGGCAACAACTCCATGGTCCTCGACACCACTGGCCACTACTACTGACGGCGATCGAGTTCCTGTAGGAGGTGGGGTTAGTGAAGGGAAGCAAGCGCCAGATTGCTTTGGAACTCTGAACAAATGTTGGCGCTGAAACGCTTTTCGGCCATTGCAATGCATCAGGCGGGAGCCCCGGTTTTCGGTTGCTCTAAAACTAAGAAAAAAAAAGGAAGCAAGCGACGGCGGACGATGATGACTACTCTTGGCCACTATTCTTTTGCTACTAATCTCGCCCAGCACCGAACAGGAAGGAGATGGCGTGCGTATGGTCATATGGACCACAGACATTTCGTATCGAACAGAGTATCGATGACTTAGCACAAGCAAAGTTGACTGAATGAAAAACAGAGGATACTGAATTTTCCATGACCAGTAAACAGAGGACACAACAGAGCATTACCAAATCAATCCATGTCTTTGCTTATATATTCTACTTACTACTGCAAGCCTTCACTCGATTCTTCCATCAGTTCAGTTCATCCACTGGAAGGCGACGGGGCTCCTGACCATATGCTCCTTGTTCTCCCAGACAATGTGCCCGAAATCCCATCCGGACGTGACGTTTCCTCGCGCCAAGCTTCTGAACTCAACGGTGTAGCTCTTCTTCTCGTTCAGCTTCTTGAACTCCAAGGTGGTCGGTGTCACGGTCACCTTGACATGCTCCGGTGCCACCACGGTGACATTGTACGTCTCGGCCTCCTCGGACACCTTGGACACCGTTCGTGTCAGCGTGCGGGTGTTGGTTCGGCCATTGAAGATCACGATGAAGGACGGATAGTTGAGGTTGGCGGGAAGTGGCGGCTGCACTTTAGGACCCAATGACATGGAGAGGATGTCCACGCCATCCTTCACCGCGGCGTCCACCGCCGCGATGATGTCCGCCTCAGGGCAGACCCCGGAATCACACACGCTGTACATGACGATCCTCGCCTTGGGCGCCATGCCACGTGCTGTTCCCCGTGAGAACGCGCCCATGCCTGCGTCGTGGATCTCCGAGCCGGCAGCCGTCGACGACACGTGCGTACCGTGCCCGTGCAAGTCCCTTGAAGAGGGGAAATGGCCGGGGTTGCTCCTCCCCGCCATAGCCATCGCGGCAGCGTGGAAGGCTTTCGCGCCAACCAGTTTGTTGTTGCACAAGCTGGCGTTGAAGTCACCGGCGTCGACGCACTTGCCCCTCCAGCTCGGCCGGACGGGGCCGAGGCCCTTGTCGTTGAAGCTAAACTGTAAACCCAGATGGGACGATGCAAGCAGCATCGTCAGGATGAACTAAACTGCTTTGTCCACGTTCTGTGGATACTTTTGGTAAAAAAATTGATATATACATGGGTTTTTTCTTCGGTAAAAAAAATCATACAAGGACGTGTGAGTTAGAGATGTATGTGAGTATGGCATGTGAGCCCAAGGCCAATTGTAATTTCAACTTTTTTTTCTTCAAGATTAATAAAGGGAAAATAGCAGGAACACCGATATAGCTTTTACTTGGCCTATCACACTTGGAGCATCAGTATCCTGTATGACAGTAATGCAAGTTCAATTGTTAAAAAGTAGTTCAGACATGCACTTATTTCTTTTAATCCCATGACAAGAGGCCATTCATCTAAATCCATCCAAAGTGTGATTGAGAAGCTTTGTTAAAAATAGTGATCTATGTCGCAATTAATTCTTTTCTGGCCTCGTCCATGTTCGCAGCTAAAAACGAAACGCAACGAGATCAACTGGCGTTCCACACGCAAGGGCAATCAAAAATGTGCAAGCGTGCAAAAGTTGTTTTACTAAACTTGAGCACGGTGCAAATTTCATCTGAATCACAGAAAGTTCCAAAGGATATGCTCCTCGTCCAAACGCCACTGTGTTAGATATAGAAAGCCTTTAGCGTGAAGTTGGGTTCAAACTAATTGTCGCCTTCGTTTAACAGTTAGGTTGTCCTTGATTATCCTTGTCCGTCTCCCTAGATCCCGCTGCTCAGCAGAGGGAATAAGGTTGGTCACTGTCCTTATCTGCCCACACAATGGTAAAAGATCTCGCCAAAATTCACTGTACTTATCTTCATGCAGCCAGTTTGTTACAAAGTGAAACAGATTCCTTCCTGCTATAAAACGTTTGTTGGCAGCAGACCCATCTTCCAGAAAAAGTCTTCATGTTCTTATAAATAGTTAAATAGACACTCCTTTGTATTTTTGTCAGAACTATATAAATAAAGAATTTTGTCTCCTCTATTATTGTGTTTTATTTTTTTGTTGTTTGTCATGATCTGCGTGTCCGTAATCCACCGATAACTCATCACGTTATCCGCACGCTCTAATTGCATCGATGACAAAGAGATCATGCCTATGACGACCTCTACTCGATGACCTACAATACGTTTTTACGATTGAGATTATATCTTTACTCCTTGCAGTCAAGATCTATCCAGGTGTTCGCCATCAATCTTTGACTCGTTGCAGTCTAGATAAACCCTTAGATCTGAATAAAAAATATTCAGATCTGGCGAGGACAAAGCAAGTTTAAACCCCAGATCTAGATGAATAAATATCTTAACCCGTGAGGAGAAAAATCTGAAGACAAAAAATACCCAAACAAAAAAAAATAGAGCCTGCCTCCACAAAGGCAACGAGCTTAAATCTGGCCGCGCGAGAGCCCTAGGCCATCGAGAACCCGAGCTGCCACCGAGAGCGGCCAACACGTAGTTGGCCCAGCTTGGATGCCTCATGTTGCACTTGCCGCCTCACCCCATGTGCTGCTCCTACCCGTCGCCTACGCCCCAAGCAACACATGCACTGGCCCACGCACAAAGCGAGGCGCACGCCCGCGACACGCACACCGCCGTCATGCAACTCGTTGGCAGGCTGTGCTAGAGCAACTCGAGAAGAAGAAAGTAAGAGAGAAACAGGAAGTGGGCGGATAATAGGTGGAGAGAGTGAGAGGAGTGAAGGATTAGGGTTTAGGATTTTAACCCCCCCCCCCCTAAATACCCAGCTAGAGCAGGATGACAGGCTGTGGCATTTTGGGCCGAATCATGGCCCATTAACAATCCATCTGCCAAAAATATCTGGCTATTTTGCAATTAAGACCATGGACATGCCGAATTCTATGATTAAGTCATGGTTTTTCTCGCGGAAATATCCCTGATGTTTTTAAGAATAAACCCACAATCCATATTTTGCTCAAAGGATCCTAGTGATTATGAAAATTACTAGAATAACTAGGAATTTTGCAGGATTGTGTTATTTTGCATGTAGCACCCTGAAGTTTTTAACATTTCTGTCAGAATGGACTATAGTCCTCACATTATACGATTTTTATTGTTTATTGGTTGTTTTTATGCAGAAACACCAATAAATAACTTAAATGTTGGATTTATGGGTTATACCTCATTAAATCAGAAATTTCAAAAGACTCATTTATTCGATAGGAGTAACAAATGTTCCATTGATTGGTGTGAATGCTACATGCATATGTGCGTGTGTGCTGGTGTCAAGTGACTATTACTTGCATGCAAGATTAATGTAATTATGTTACTAATTATCAATTATGTGACTAATTGT
The DNA here is from genome assembly GCA_032690845.1 of Eleusine coracana subsp. coracana. Lineage (NCBI taxonomy): Eukaryota > Viridiplantae > Streptophyta > Magnoliopsida > Poales > Poaceae > Eleusine > Eleusine coracana. Next base: position 52,500,866 of record CM064430.1, read on the forward strand.
TTGGTCTTTTGGTTTTCACCTCCCGTGAGCATATGAAGAGGCTGAAATCTCTTCTTCTCCCTCTCTCTCACACCTATATAAAGGGAGCATGAGTCCCTTTGAGAACACACAATACAACAACTCTCTGTGTTCCATATTGCACCCACAATAGTAGCTGCAAGGTGATCATTCTCATCTCGACGTTTGCGTGCATAAACAGTGGGAGAGAAGGCCTCCGGAACCTCGACTCTCTCGCGTTCTTGCACCGGGATAGAAGGGCGATAAGGTTTTTGAGGAACGCTTGACGCGACTGCTCGCTAGCGGTGGTGAACCTCTACATCATCTTCATCAAGTGAACGCCTACATCAACTACTTCAAGATGTCTGCCCGAAGTGGTGATGGTGTGTTCGACGCGATCCCAATCATTGTGCCATCCTAGTATGTTGTTCCCTTTATTTTCCCTGTTTTTTATTTACAATCAAGACATGTTGATGTCTTGGCTAGATACTTTTGATCGCTACATGCTTTTTGTCATGATAATGTTCATATCTTGATGAGGACATCACTCCTAAGGATACATGCAACACTCCTCCAATTCTGAACTTGCAAGGTCCAATGACTAGAGCTTGTGCACGACGACTAAATTTAGAGGTGAGCTCATTCCTACGTTGTTCATTATATGCCACTTTTGAGAATGGTTTGCTACCTAATGATTATATTGTAATAAGGAACCATGGAGAGAATAAGGAGATGATGGGAGAAGGACTTGGAGAAGTGGAGGACCAGCAAGGACATGAAAGTCAAGGTGGAGGCCCAACCAAAATTGACTTCGAGTCAGTTTCGGGCCTCAGGACTAGTCTGCACTAAAACGGATGTTCAGGATGCATACGGACTCGGATTTGGACGTTCTGTTGGACATAAAATTTGGCATGAAGTTTTGTATCATGCAGGAAATATTTGAAGGAGAGATATGAAGGTTGTGTATGGAGCAATGGGCTGGCAGGTTGCTAGATCAGGCAGGTTGCTACGGTGTGTTTTTCGAGTCAAACGACCAGGCGGACAGAGACTGAGTTTGCAAGCGTGAGCTTAAAGGAGTCCTGGGCAAGTTGAAATCGGCATCGGACTGCCAAAGGAGATGTACGTACATATGTACATGGTTAGAGATAAGAGCATAGGAAATAAAATTTAGTTGCAATTTAATCATTAGATTGAGTCATAGTCATATTTAGTTAGGTGTCTTTGTATTTTATTATATAAGCTGGGACATGTATCCTACGGGAGGACACAACTAATAGAATCCAAATCTAGTTTGTTTTCACATCTACTTTTCTTCTTCGTTTTGCTTTGGTGTTTTGCCGTGAAAAGCACCCGATCATCCCTATGAAACTGGGAATTCTTTGCTGATTTGACGAGGAAATCAGTCGCTCTCCGTTGCGTAAATACGACATAGTTATCGTTGTTGTCTTGCAACTTTGCTTGGCAGCATGTTCTACATATGCACGGAAAGATAAGAAGAAGATCTTTCCAATGCCGCCGGTCTCATGTCAAAATTTATCCGGAGTCATCGGAAATCATCAAAACAAGAGAGGGTCCAAAATCTATTTCGGTGTTGCGTCACCTATTTTTGGCCTTTGGGCTTTGTATCTAGTTGAGCCCAATTAGGGGCGCGTCCAGAGGATCTTGCATGATCCTAGGGTCTTCATATATAGCCGCCGCCGCACCATTAGGGTTCAGGTTTTGCTTAGATTATTCTGTTCATAACAGTTTCACCGTCATCATGGTTTGTGAGACCCCAACTTTGTGAGATTCATAATACATCTGCAATTATGTTGCATTCTTCTTTGTTCTTGCTTGTGTTCTTGATTCGCAGGTAGAGATTAGCCTTCTCGGCGAGCTCAATCGTTTTAGGACGATTGATAACCAGAGGAGATGTCATGCTGTAATTGCGGGGTTTAGAACATGCTGTTCTGAAGCCGGATCGATTTGTGTGTCGCCTCCGACCAAATCAACGTATCCAGAACCTTTCGGAAGATCGGGAACCCCTGTTCACATCAAGTGGTAATCATAGCTTCAGGTGCACCGTCAATTCGCACTACCCTTAGTTATTTTTGTTTTGTGTTCATCCTATCGCCCACAAAAAAGCCCACAAAAAAAAATTCCCCATCGTCCATAACCACGTGTTTAGCTTTTGCATATTTCAATTTCAGAGTCTGTAGTGTTGAGTTTGTACCCTAGTTTTTGTTTAGTCGCTGGTTTAGTTTGTGTTTTTATCGTCAGTAGTGTTTCCCTTGCAATCCTAGCCGCCATCCCCTTCACCATCCTCTCCTTTGTTGGCTTTTATTGCTAGGGTTGATTGATCGACACCCCTAGCCTAGTCCCACCCTAAACACACCGTCAACACCCCGGACCAATTCCCATAAATTCCACTTTCCACTGCCTCCACGCCGCTAAAAAAAATCCTACCCGATTCCAAACCCGACCCCAAAACCGACTCGGGTTTCTGGAAAACCGACTCCGACCCCCGTTCGGTAAAACGGACATAACTTTTCGCTCGGTTGTCTGTTTTGGCTGAAATTTTTACAGGAGATTCTTGATCCAAAGTTGAGCATACCCACACTCGGCTATGCCCTGTGTGCCCTCATCAAAAAAATTCAAAAAAAATCAGGAAGATAAAGAGAAAATTCATTTAAGTTCAAACTCGACGTTTTCTGCAACTTAAAGATTTTCTGTAGGCCACATCCTAGCTCTGTTTTAGCTGAAATTTTCTGTGGATTCTCCCCCATTGTTAGTGAGTTGGAGAAAAATATCAAAAAAAAAAATAATAAATAAAAAGAAATTTGAGATTTCTACTAGTGCTACATCTAGCCCCCTGAAATTTCTGGATTGGACTATTTTGCACTTAGTCCCCTGTTATCGCCTGTGTGCCTTTGTTTCCTTGTTTCTATTTTACTATCACTACTGTTCTAGGACATACTTAGACCAGCAACTAGGGACAAGTTACTTGGACACTTATTCAGCTTTACTAATTTTTTTTTATTTGTGTGCCACTCACATATATATATTTGGCCTTTCCTAGCTCTACATATTTCTTCTAGACAGCACATAGGTTATTTTGTGACCCTTGCAATCGTGAAACACATCTCCCTGGTATCCTTTGCTTTTTAGAACTTTGTAAGAGCTCTGTAAGGAGTTTCCTTTTGTTGTGTTGAGAGGCACCACTACTTAGCTGTTTTGTAGGGATAACCTTCACTGTTTATTTCCTGTTTTGGTGTTTGTGATTGCAGGAAGTGATGATGAAGAGATGGCTACACACTCACAATTTGCTGAGTGCGTGAGCCAAGAGCAGCTCCAGAAGGCTTTGCAGGCTGCTTAAAGTGATTTGGTAGAGACGATCACCAGAGCTGTTACTGATGCATTCAGCAAGCTTCACATTGGAGAAAGCATGGAGCGGTTGGAGAAGTGGGTCTCTAAGTTAACCAATCAGGTTGTTGCATTGGAGACCGTTCCCAAGACCAATGATACGAACACCAATAACAACGACGTTAAAGACGTCCATGATGAAGACACGGTGTATAAGGCTGATGGCACCGTGGATAGGTCAGCTACAAGGACCGTAAGATTACAACGTCGTTTGCATCGTAATACTCAAGGTATGGGTGGTTTCCATAACTACAATCGTCGTCCATATGGTAACTATGCTCCAGATGACCCGTATGCTAAAATTAAGTTTTCAATTCCTTTATTTTTGGGTCAGTATGATGGTGATGTTTATCTTGATTGAGAGATGACTGTAGAACAAAAATTTAATATCCATCTTGTTCCTGAATAACATAGAGTTAGACAAGCTACTAGTGAGTTTAAGGACTTTGCTATTGTTTGGTGGAGTGGTCTAGCACACAAGTTCATCAGCCCGAGACGATGCAGCATTATAACTTGTTCCAGATTTTCTTCGTCATCAAGAACCACCGAGCATGTGTCATCATTGATTGAGGGAGCTGCAATAACTTGGTGAGGTCTGATGTGGTTAACAAGCTTGCTTTAACCACACGCCCCCATCCACATCCGTACTACATTCAGTAGTTAAACGACTCTGGAAAGGCTAAGGTAATATAAACTTGCAGAGTTCCTTTTTCCATTGGTTCTTATGTGGATTCTGTTGATTGTGATGTCGTACCTATGCAAGCATGTTCACTTTTATTGGATAGACATTGAGAATTTGATAATGATGCTGTACACCATGGTAGAAGTAATAAGTACACTTTTATGCATAAAGGAACTAAAATTACTTTGTTACCAATGGCCCCTGCTGAAATTATACAAGCTGATTTAGAAAGAGATGCTAGTTTGAAAAATAAAGATCCTAAAATTCAATAACCTGATAATTCTGATTCTACACCTAGTAATGTTAATGATTCTTCAAGTTCTAAGGGTGCTGGAATTAAATTACAAGGTTGTTCATGTCTTGCAATAAAATCTGAGCTTGCTGAAATTTCTGATAATGATGATATTTACTATGCTTTAATATGCAAACAAGCTTTGTTTTCGCTTGATGATATTACTTCTAGTGCTTTGCCTCCTGCTGTCACTAACCTTTTGCAGGAGTATGAAGATGTTTTTCTAGTTGAGATACCCCCGGGATTGCCACCTTTGAGAGGGATTGAGCATCAAATTGATTTAATTCCAGGTGCTACTTTACCAAACCGTTCTGCTTATAGGATCAACCCTGAGGAGACTAAGGAGATACAACGACAAGTTCAAGACCTTTTGGATCGTGGGTATGTTCGTCAATCACTTAGTTCTTATGTTGTTCCTGTACTTTTGGTTCCTAAGAAAGATGGTACTTGACGTATGTGTGTAGATTATAGAGCCATTAATAATATTACTATTAGGTATCATTATCCTATTCCTAGGCTACATGTCATGCTTGATGAGTTATGTGGTGCTATAATTTTCACTAAAATTGATTTGCGTAGTGGCTACCATCAAATTATAATGAAACTTGGAGATGAATGGAAAACAGCTTTTAAAACCAAATTTGGATTATATGAGTGGTTAGTAATGCCTTTCGGTTTAACTAATGCACCTAGTACTTTCATGCGCTTGATGAATGAGGTTTTAAGAGCTTTCATTGGCAAATTTGTGGTAGTTTACTTTGATGATATCTTAATTTATAGTAAATCCATAGATGAACATATGAATCATTTGCATGCTGTTTTTGATGCTTTATGAGATGCACGTTTATTTGGTAACCTTGAGAAGTGCACCTTTTGTATGGATCGAGTCTCTTTTCTTGGCTAGGTTGTGACTCCACAGGGAATTGAGGTGGATGAGGTGAAGATTGAAGCCATAAAGAGCTGGCATGTACCAAAAACTATCACACAAGTGAGGAGTTTTCTTGGTCTTGCAGGTTTCTACCACCGCTTTGTCAAAGATTTCAGCACCATTGCTGCACCTTTGCATGAGTTAACAAAGAAGGGCGTTGATTTCCATTGGGGTAAGGTACATCATAAGTCTTTTGATGCTTTGAAGGATAACCTTACACATGCACCATTGCTGCAATCACCTAATTTTGATAAGATTTTTGTGCTTGAATGTGATGCTAGTGGTATAGGCATTGGTGGTGGCTTCATGATCATTGATGATTGGATCCCGAAGGTATGAATATTTTGGTGATAGATGACAACTATGAAATTGTGGGCTAATATCTACATGAGTGTTGTCTGTGTAGGAATCATCTCTAAACTCTATTACAAATCATATGGATGATGGTTGTCTTGGCGATTGATGACAATGACCACAAGCATGAAGGCTTGTGAACTTGATGGAGTTCAAGGGTTAATGAAGATGGATCAAAGCGGAGAACAAGCTATGGTGCAAGTGTTAGGTACACTTGTCTAGTTGTTAGGGCTTTGAGTCCATAGGAAAAACCGGACTATCAAGGGGGTCCAGGTCATTCTCTTAGGTCATGTCTAGTCGGTGATGTGCAAGGTTGCTCGGTGAAATCACAGGCACTAGGTGATAGTGGAGAAGCTAAGGAGTTGTTTGGAGAAGCCGGGAAATGAAATCAAGCGAGAACGACAAGTTTCAGCTTCTGGACATAAAGACCGGACAGAGGGGTCAGTGGTGACCGGACTGTACGGTCACTATGGGGAGTTGTCTAGGACTTTCAGCGAGGAGCAAGGAATCTGTCTATGCCAGAGCCTATACAGACCGGACGGTCCAGTCTATTGACTAGACGGTCTGGTCAGTAGAGGCTGCACAAGGTAGAGAGGAAGCCAGCAGCAAAATATTTCTGGACTGGAGAGAGAAATGGACTAGACGGTCTGGTCTACTAATCAGACGGTCCAGTCAGTACAAGGAAATCGCGTACGTACAGTGGAGCCAACGGCTAGGAGAGCCGTTACAGGAGTGACCGGACGGTCTGGTCAGGTAGAGACCGGACAGTCCGGTCAGTGTATCCAGAAAGGTGGTTTTGTGAAGCAATGGCTAGTTTGAGGTTGGGAGCCTATATAACTTTGTTGCTGGGGTCTTTGTGACCACTCTTGGCCAGTGGAATACCTGAGAGCATTTGGTAAGGTCCAAGAGGAAAAGAGGAGAGCACTAGGAGGAGATATTGCATATCTTGAGAGTGCTAGTGGAGAGTAACTTGAGCATCTTCCATATCTAAGGCTAGGGTGTACTTGAGGGTGTGATCTAGATTATTACTCTTGGTCTATGGTAAGACCTAGACCGGTTAGGTGTCGGTGATCAAGACTATCGTGATTGGTTGTGAAGGCCGTCTCACGTTTGTACACGGTTTGAGCCCGCCGTTGAAAGGGGCATCGCTAGTGAGCGCCCGTGTCGGCTCGGGGAGTCTGGCAAGTTCTTGAGGGAGGCCAACCTGTGCTTTGTGCAGTGGTGACGCACACCATGTCTTCACTCTAGGAGTGATTGTGGGCTCATGGGCGAGAACTCCACTTGGTGGCTGGAGGGACCGGAATTCCTGCGGGAGTGGTCCAATGAGGAGTAGGGGAAGGCGCCATCATTCCAAGACCTCGGGAAAAAAATCATGAGCATTCGTTGACCCTCTCTTTACTATTCCACAATTGTGTGCTCTAGTATCTAGGTTGAATTGTGGCTTGCATAGGCTAGTGTGTTTGGCTTCCGTGCTTTCCTTTATCATGAACACTAGCATATGTAGGGTCTTGGCCTACTAGAATTGTTTAGGTTGCAATGCTTGTTAGGCTCAAATAGTGTGAATTGAAGTATTTGGTATCCTGAGCAGCTTACTGATTCACCCCCCCCCCTCTCGGTACGCCTTCGGTCCTTATAAGTGGTATCAGAGCCATGTGCTCATCTTTGAGGCTTGACTGCGTTGAGTAAGGATGCCGGGACAGGAGGAGAATGCTCCTATATTCAATGGTGAGGACTACGCTTATTGGAAGGCTCGCATGCAAGCCTACCTGCAGTTTCTTGATCAAGAGATATGGATGGTCACTCACGAGTCTGATGCGGATGTGAACCTACTTCAGCCTGATTTCATTAAGTGCAATGCTAAGGCCAAGAATGCTTTGTTTGCTTGCATTTCTAAGGATATTCTTGCTCAGTTGGATGCTAGTTCCACAACACATGGTATCTGGACTGAGATTCAGGGGCTCCATGAGGGCACCAGTGATGTCAAAGAGGAATGATACTATGTGCTAAAGAACAAGTATGATAACTTCACTATATTGCCACATGAGAGAGCTAACAATGTCTTTTCTCGTTTTCATATACTAGTGGAGGAGATCAATGCTCTTGGGGGTGATTTTAAGATGAAGCCCGTTGAGGTGATAAGAAGATTCTTGAGGCTATTCAAGGACCCCAAGTATGAGTCCATCATTACCTTCATCTTGCTAGGTGACCTCAAGACCAAAACCATGAAGGATGTACTTGGCAAGATCACTGCCTTTGAGAGCTACCAGTTGGGGATGGATGATCCTAAACCATCCAACCATGCTCTACCAGCTGACAAGCAAGAATCTAGCAAGAGCAAGAAAAATAAGAAGAAGGTGATCATTGAGGATGATGATGAATGTGACTTGACCGAGGACTTGGCTCTTCTCATGAATAAGATGAAGACTTTCAAGAACAAGTTTCCTTCCAAGTCAAGGGGCAAGTGCTACAATTGTGGCTCAAATAATCACTTTGTCCGAGAGTGCCCAAAGCCTAAGAAAGAAGCATTCAAGTCACAAGATTCAAGTGAAGAAGACCCCAAGGCCAAGCAAAAGAAGAAGAGACTTCAACAAGGACAAGAGTAAAGGTAAAGGCAAAGCTCAAGACTACAAGAAGAAGTTCTCTCGCAAGGCCCTTGATGGAGAGTGGACAAGTGACAACTCAAGTGATGAGTCCTCTTTCTCAAGTTATGAAGAAGTGGCTGGCCTAGCCATGATCAAGACCACACATCCACGAGCTCTTCCTCCACCTCCAACATGCCTCATGACCGCAAGCCAACTAGGGGAGAGTGAGGATACGAGCAAGGACGACAGTGATGATGAGGAACTCACATGTGTCGAGCTTTGGAGTATGCTTGAGCAAGCCCGCGACATCGCCATCAAGAAATCCAAAATGTTGGATGTGGTAAGAAAAGAGTGTATGTTGGATAAGGACCGTGTTGTCGACCTTGAGAGTGAGCTCAAGGACCTTGTCACATCTCATGAGGTCCTAAACAAGAGTTATGACAAACTCAAGGGTGAACATGTAGAGCTTCATGAGAAGTACAAGGCCCTTGTGGTTGCTTACGAGGCCATCAATATTAAGAACCTTGCCTCTCCCTCCTGTAGTTCATCTAAGAGTGATGCTTCTACTTTGTGTGATGAACTAACCACCTCGGTCGAGGTTTCTTCTCTTGAGCCATTTATTTTGGAGGAATATCACAAGCTCAAGGAAGAGAGGAAGATGGTGATGGATGGCTTCGAGAGACTCACACGTGGTAGAGCCATTCACAAGGAGATTCTTGAAAGGAACCTTGTGAACAATGTCTCCCACCGGGGACTTGGCTCATATCCCGCCGCCATCGACATCATAGGGACAAGTGATTTCATCCCCGCATGGATCAAACCCCTCCTCGCCGACGACTACTATTGCAAGAGGTATTGCAAGGATGGCCACTCCACCAAGGATTGTCCTATGGTGAGAAGTTCCATTGTTTTGCCACGCTAACTTGTTCTATGAGAACACATATTTCAAGATTTTTAGGAACAAGGATGGCAAGGTGAAAGCTAAGGCCTTGGGACCACCAAACAAGAAGAGGAAGGTCAAGAGCATATGGGTGCCTAAGTACATTGTTGATCTTGAGAGATCGACTGCGTACAAGTGGGTGCCCAAGAACAAGACCTAGATGGTGGTGGTGGTGGACCGAGCGCTTTCATTAAGATTATGTGAAGTCCACCACAAGTGACATGGACCTCAATGACCTATCTACTCATGAGGGAGGTAACCGTGTTTGTTCTTGGTAGTTGTATTGTGTTTTTCTATCTTTTGCATTGCATGGTAATTAGGACTCCTTTGTGACTAGTATGTTTTGCATCCATGCATGTGTAAATAACTAAATAAAAAACACATAAAAATTGGTCAATGTCTATCCCATCCAAGATAGCTATAAGCAAGGGGGAGTGCTTGAGATGGTGGTTTGACTTCTCTCAAGGCAAGGGTATGGCTTATAGTGAGTAAGCTTGGGAGGGGTTTAAACTTGACATTGTTAGGTTTCCTTTGTGTCTTGTTTAACGTTGCTTGCATTCACATGGTATGTTTACTTTCATTTCATATGTAAAATGCTTGTTGCATGCATCATATAGGAAACACAAAGGAGGATTGTCCTACTTGGAGATATTTGTGCCTCATGCTCTATATGAGATTACATCTCCATAAGTGTGACCAAAGGAAAGGATTGTGCTTCATGCCCATTGAGCAAGCTCTTATGAACCCCGAGGTTAAATCTACTCGCGAGGTTCATGGACTAAGGCTCATATATACCCATCTGGTTCTTAATTGCCTTGGTTCTCATTTGCTCGATTCTTCATTTGGCTTTTGCAAAAAATTATAAGGCCATAAAGTGCCTCTATTTGAAAAGGAGTGTTTGAGAGTTCCCTCTGTATTTCAAGTGCAGTGTTTATTTGTGTGTTTGGCGAGGGCACTTAGAAAATAGAGAAATTCCTTGATTCAGCAAAATCCTGGTAGTGACTGTACGGTCCGGTCATCAGACCGTATAGTCCGGTTTGTGCAGTAATGCACAGTGCTTTGGGGAGATGGAAATGGAGACCGGACAAAACCTTTTCTAAAAGATCGGACATTCTGATCTATGCAAGTTCTGTCAAAACAGAATCCTGAATTTCAGAATCCCCTAAGTGATTGGATAGTCTGGTCTAGTGAGCGGACGGTCCGGTCACTACGGATGATCACGCGAAGTAGTCCCAGGTCTTGACCATTGATCTTGCCTTGGTTTGATCTCGGTCGTCCGTGGAAGTTTTGACCTAGGTCAAAATAGTCAGACCGATTTTTGGTTGTTTCCTCGTTCTTCTCTCCGAGCCAAGAACATGCTCGGGACTTTGCCGCCACTGCTCCCTCATCGTCCTCACCCCCCCCCCCACCCCCGCCATCGCTACCGTACTGACCAGGCCGAGCCACTGTGCCGCCTCTACCTCTGAGCACCGCTGCTCGCCGTCACCGCGTAGCTCCCGTGCACCACCGCTCAACCTCACTGCACCGCACCCGAGCCGCCACCGCCAAGCCCCTTGCGCTGCCGCCGCCCAGGGCAATCGCCGCCACCAGCCACCATTCAACCAGCATCGCATCACCACCGGCCACCTCTAACCGCTTTACCCTCCACCGAGCACGTGCGCATGCCCATAGCCGAGCTCCACCCCTAGCGATTGCTAGGGCAAGACTTGCCCCTTCTCTCCATTGTTGGCAAGCAAAAATCCAAGCTTTTAGGCGATCGGTTGCGTGTTCTCTGAGGTTCACGTCGATTCTCCCTCTAGGGTATTGTACTCATCACCTTTTCATTGATTGATGCCCTATTTTCGAGCAATTTAGTTAATTGATGCAATTAGATAAAATTCCTATCTTTAGTTGCATTAGTTAATTAATTGGCTCAACCTAGGATGTAATTAATTCATTGTGTATCTGTTAATTGCATGTCTAGGTATGTCTTCTGTCTAGTCTATAGTTAGATTTATTGCTCATTATTTGACTGCACACTAGATGACTCGCACCAGCCACATATAGTCAATGATCACTATTGTTACTTTGCATATTTGTCTAGTGATCATGTCCTTCATTCAGTGCAAGGATTTCTATTGTGCATTCTTTCCTAGTGATGCTTTGCTTATTGATGTACTAGGTTTCTATGCTTATCCTATCTATACCTATGTGCGTGCAGTGACAGCAGTTTGCAGCAGCAGAGATGGCAGGGTCAGGACAGGACAAGGGCAAGGGAAAGTTGTCCGAGAAGCCAAAGAGCAAGAAGAGACCAAGACTGGACCCAGAGTCAGAGAGGGCCAGGAGGTCGGTTCAGCACTTGGATGCTATGGAGCAGTCACGCAGGACACCTGACTCACGTTTGATCATCAGCCAGCCCGCTGAGGGTCAGGGTCTCAGGAGGAGCACTAGACAGAGGACTGCACCTCTGGCAGTTGGAGTTGTACCACCGCCGTGGCCGTAGCATACTCTGACTTCTCATCAGGAGAGGTCATCGAGAACTGCGGAGCAGGGATCCTCTAGGCAGCAGCAGGAGGAGTCAGAGGAGGACACCTTAGAGGAGGAGAGCTCTAAGTACGCGTCAGAGGAGCTGGAGGAGGAGGAGATTGAGGAGACACAACAGGCTGAGCAGACTGTCCCCCAGAGGACAGCTCACCGGGCAGGAGACCCGTAGTGCACCTGTGCAGTGTGCACCAGGAGTCTGCAGAGACTGGTACAGGCAGCCGGAGAGTCGGACATACTTAAGGTTCCTGCAAAGGACCTTAAGGTGCTATGTCTGGTTCCCTTCGAGCAGTGGGTTCCAATCTCCAGGGACCCCGCTACAGGAGAGAGGTACTGGACAATTCTCTAGAGGAGGATTGGAGAGGGGTTGAGACGTTGTCTGGCCATAAGGGGCAGGGACAAGTTGTTCATGCCACAGCAGTACATGACCTATGATGCTATGAGGAGAGCAGTCAGCACTGACTTGGAGAAGTACTTCACGTACTTGCCAGGGCTAGCAGAGCTAGTTACTGCTCCGTACAGGTTCAGGGAGGATATAGTGCTTGAGTTCTACGCCACACTGTGGGTTTCCAGAGACCGCTCAGAGTTCTGGTTTTTATTCAAAGGGCACCCACAGCGTGTGACCCGGGAGGATCTGATTGCTAGTTTTGGGTTTCTTGCTTCAGACCTCCAACTCTATAGGAGTGCTTACCCGTCCCTAGAGCCACCCCGTAGACCTCAGGGAGGGAAGCTACCATTAGACAACATGGTATCAATTGCATTCCCACCACCACACACACAAGGCTTTGAGAGAGGCCCTACAAGACTCATCGCAGAGGCTAAGGTGGTGAGAGCAATAGTCACTAGGACTACCATCCCTAGGTCTGGCTACAAATAGGAGTTCACACTTCTACACCAGTGGGTTGTAGCAGCCATTCTGAGGAGGCAGCAGTTTGACTTTGCAGATCTACTAATAGGAGAGATGGAGGAGGTCATCTCTAAGAGGGTTGGAGGACGTCACTTGGTCTACGGTCTATATATATGCTATCTCTTTTAGAGGATGGGCCTAGTGACAGAGGATCAGTACGAAAGGTTCCCTGAGATGACCACCAGCTACTCACCTCGAGTCCCCAAGGGATCACAGTCAGCCTCCAGCCAGCAGACAGGGTAGGAGGAGCAGGAGTCACCGCTAGTCACTCACGAGCAGGCAGCTCATACAGAGACGGTGGTTCCTGAGTCAGCCAATACAGGAGCACCTCCCCAGCCATTGGGTACACAGTCAGAGGACACTGTCACTATAGCAGCACTTGCAGGGCATTTGAATGAGTTCATTCAGAGCACAGCTGAGGACAGGCGTGAGCTGATGGAGGTCATCAGGGGACAGGTAGAGCTTTAGAGACATCAGTTGATGGTGATGTCCATCCTGATGGCTCAGATGACCGAGATGACACAGAGGCAGGCAGGACAGCAGATAGAACCCGCAGTGTTTCCCCAGTTTCAATAGCTGCAGACCCAACCAGGACCCTTCACTTCCTTGATGACAGCTCAGTCCAGCGGACTGTCACTTTCAGGGGTGCTATCAATAGGGGGAGCAGGACATACACTCTCTTCAGCACCCCCCGTGTCAGCCTTCTCTATATATATGCGTTGTTTGTCTCTCCTTCACACTATTCGACTTCGCAGATGGCAGGACCCTCCACCTCTCATCACCTACCAGTCAGGAGCTTGTTCTTAGACATTGTGCACACCGCTCGTGCAGACTCCCAGCCAGCTCTAGAGTCAATTACAGCTACAGCTCCACCTCTTACTGTAACAATTATCAGTCTTACTCCTCAGGTAGCAGAGGATCTTATCCATGGAGGTTTCTCGCAGTAGGATGTGGTGGATCTCATTCTTCTCCAGACTACAGCTCAGGAGACTGCCACAACAACACCAGCAGCATAGGACAGAGGGTCTGAGTCGCCAGTAGACCTTGACTTCTTCGAGTAGAGGGATACTCAGACGACACAGGCTCTGGGAGCACAGCAGGATCCAGCATAGGAGCAGCCGGAGCAAAGCCTTTAAAGGACGTCGCTGCACCACTTCCTTCGACCACGAGCACTTAGATGTTCATCTTTTCCCACTTTTTTGGTGCTTGTTACCAAAGGGGGAGAAGAGTCCTAGGTCTAGGGGGAGTGGGAGTGTGATCCTGCGTGATCGAGAGTAGCATGTATCTAGGGGGAGTATATGTGTACATCAGTTTTGGGAGTTAGATACATTTGGATCTTATTTTAATGGAGTTATTCGATATTCATGGATTTTGATGAGTCATGTTTTTCATTCACTTGTGATTGACCTATTTTAATCTCACTTAGTTTATTTTTCATATACAGTGCCTTGGGTTCATTAATTATCTTGTATGCCTATGTAGGATGCCATGATGATGATTGTTTGCTCTTAATTCTTATGCATTGTCATGCTAACCTGTTGCATCTCATCATTCATGTCTTGCATTACATGTCTTTATACTTTCCTTTAATATATCGCCATGGCATGCATGCATTACCATCTAGAGTGCGCTTTTCTCTCTATTCCCTGTAACTCTAAATGATGATTGATTGAGTAGGACCTTGTACGTTTCTCTCTTATGATGTTATGATTCCTCTCGATCATAGTGTAACTCTTTTAGCCCAGTTGTTTCTTCTTAAGATTTTGATTAAGTAGTGGTTGTCATCAATCACCAAAAAGGGGGAGATTGTAAGCTTCATGACCATTGATGATTGGATCCCCAAGAAATGAATGTTTTGGTGATACATGACAACTATAAAATTATGGGCTAATATCTACATGAGTATTGTCTATGCAGGAATCGTCTCTAAACTCTATCATAAATCATATGGATGATGGTTGTCTTGGTGATTGATGACGATGACCACAAGCATGGAGGCTTATGAACTTGATGGAGTCCAAGGGTTAATGAATATGGATCAAAGCAGAGAACAAGCTATGGTGCAAGTGTTGGGTACACTTTTCTAGTTGTTAGGGCTTTGAGTCCATAGGAAAAACCGGACTATCAACGGGGTCTAGGTCATTCTCTTAGGTCATGTCTAGTCGGTGATGTGCAAGGTTGCTCGGTAAAATCACAGGCACTAGGTGACAGTAGGGAAGCCAAGGAGCTGTTCGGAGAAGCCGGGAAACAAACTCAAGCGAGGACGACAAGTTTTAGCTTATGGACATAGAGACCGGACAAAGGGGTCAGTGGTGACTGGACTGTACGGTCACTATGGGGAGTTGTCTAGGACTTTCAGTGAGGAGCGAGGAATCTATCTGTGCCAGAGCCTATACAGATCGGATGATCCAGTCTACTGATCAAACGGTCCGGTCAGTAGAGGTTGCACAAGGCAGAGAGGAAACCAGTGCCGAAATGTTTCTGGAGTAGAGAGAGAAACGGACCGGACGGTCCGGTCTACTGACCATATGGTCTGGTCAGTATAAGAAAATCGCCTACGCACAGTGGAGCCAATGGCTAGGGGAGCTGTTATAGGAGTGACCAGACGGTTCGGTCAGGCAGAGACCGGACAGTCTGGTCAGTGCGTCCAGAAAGGTGATTTTGTGGAGCAACGACTAGTGTGAGGTTGGAAGCCTATACAACTTCATTGTTGAGGTCTTTGTGACCACTCTTGGCCAGTGGAATACCTAAGAGCATTTGGTAACGTCCAAGAGGAAAAGAGGAGAGCACTAGGAGGAGATATTGCATATCTTGAGAGTGCTAGTGGAGAGTAACTTGAGCAACTTGCACATCTAAGGCTAGGGTGTCCTTGAGGGTGTGATCTAGATTGTTACTTGTTGACGCTAAAACACACCATTAAACACGAGCACACCCAAGTGCAGCCCGCAGCCCCATGTTTCGTCGCTGAGTCTGCGGAAACCGGATGCTTCGGTTTTGAAAACCAGAGGGTCCAGTTTTGTCGGGTTCAACAGAAAAGATGATAACTATCACCATTACGTGGTGAAGGACGACTAGGTTTATGAGCAAACCAGCAAAGGGGTAAACAATGCATTATGTGATGAAGAACGACTAAACTAGCAAAGACTGTCGATCGTCTCATCCGGGAGGGACCCCATCAGGACGTGAGTGTCGCCGGTGTGCCCTAGGTCGACCAGCAAGCCTTAGAATGCCATCTATGGTCGTGGAGACCAGTAGATGAATAGCAAGGAGAGGTTGGAAAAATAGGGTAAAATGAGAGACATATAAGTAAATTGATAGATTCAATTGGGATTCTCCCCTCAATCGGCCATGGCTCTTTGTATATAAAGGGTGGGGAAGTCTACCCCCGTGGGAGGTGTAATCTATAAGGAAAACCCCAAAGAAACCGACCTAAAATGGATCTAGAACTCTGGTCTCTGACAGTCAAAATCAGACTATCCGGTTTCCCAAACCGGACCCTCTGGTTTCCCTAGCAAACCTGTCAAAACCGGACCCTCCGGTTAACAAAAGCGGAGTGTCCAATTTTGCAGCCTAGGACTACTTTGCAAAAGCCATAACTTCTTCATCCGGAGTCCAAATTAAGCGTTCCATGTATCTATTTCGATCATCTCGACGAGGGCTTCATCATGGAAACTTCAAATATGTATTTTAGCTTTATCATATTGACTTTTTAAACACTTCTTTACTTCTTGGATGAAAATTAGCCAAAATACACCTAAAATACTCCCATAACCTGCAAATCATGTCTAAACACCAAACTTGTGAAATAATTGTTGTTAGTCTTAGTTTAGACAATTTTGACCACACTTGGTCTGTATAAACCGGACCATCCGGATTTGTAAACCGGAACCTCCGATTTTTCCAGAGTGTCAATTTTGGTTGTCAACATTACTCTTGGTCTATGGTGAGACCTAGACCGATTAGGTGTCGGTGATCGAGCCTATCGTGATTGGTTGTGAAGGCTGTCACATGATTGTACACGGTTTGAGCCCGCCGTTGAAAGAGACATCGCTAGTGAGCGCCCGTGTCGGCTCAGAAAGTCTGACAAGTTCTCGAGGGAGGTGAGCTTGTGCTTTGTGCAGCGGTGATGCACACCATGTCTTCACTCTAGGGGTGATTACGGGATCGTGGGCGAGAACTCCACTTGGTGGCGGGAGTGACCGGAACTCCGATGGGAGTGGTCCAACGAGGAGTAGGGGAAGGCACCAATGTTCCGAGACCTCGGGAAAAAAGTCATGAGCATTCCTTGACCCTCTCTTTACAATTCCACAATTGTGTGCTCTAGTATCTAGGTTGAATTGTGGCTTGCATAGGCTAGTGTGTTTGGCTTCCGTGCTTTCCTTTATCATGAACACTAGCATGTGTAGGGTCTTGGCCTACTAGAATTGTTTAGGTTGCAATGCTTGTTAGGCTTAAATAGTGTGAATTGAAGTATTTAGTTTCATGAGCAACTTACCAATTCACCCCCCCCCCTCTCGGTATGCCTTCGATCCTTACAAGTGGTATCAGAGCCAAGTGCTCATCTTTGAGGCTTCTCCGCGTTGAGTAAGGATGCCAGGACAGGAGGGGAATGTTCCCATATTCAATGGTGCAGACTACTCTTAAGCCTACCTGCAGTCTCTTGATCAAGAGATATGGATGGTCACTCACGAGTCCGATGCGGATGTGAACCTACTTGAGCCTAATTTCATTAAGTGCAATGCTAAGGCCAAGAATGCTCTGTTTGCTTGCATTTCTAAGGATATTCTTGCTTAGTTGGATGCTAGTTCCATGGCACATGGTATCTGGACTGAGATTCAGGGGCTCCATGAGGGCACCAGTGATGTCAAAGAGGAAAGATACTATGTGCTGAAGAACAAGTATGATAACTTCACTAGATTGCCACATGAGAGAGCTAACACTGTCTATTCTCGTATTCATGTACTAGTGGAGGAGATCAATGCTCTTGGAGATGATTTCAAGATGAAGCTCGTTGAGGTGATAAGAAGATTCTTGAGACTATTCAAGGACCCCAAGTATGAGTCCATCATCACCTTTATCTTGTAAGGTGACCTCAAGACCAAGACCATAAAGGATGTACCTGGCAAGATGGGAAATGCATTTGCTTGTCTCATGATGTATAGGTCATTGGAGTCAACTTGGCAGTCAACGGTGAGAGGATCGGGCACAAGCAGGAGACTTGGTGCCGGACGATCGGGAGGCCGGGTGAAGTCAAGGGTGATCCATACCGTACACGTGGGGAGGCAAGAAGCACGGACAGTTTCACGGTTGAGCCTCAAAACCGTGGGTGGTGATCAAAATGGGTAGGTTGACCAAGTCAAAGGTGATCGAGCGTCGGTGCAAGTAGAGGCTTCCAATGGACCGGAGGCGGAAGAGACTTGCCGATGAGGAGGATCACGGAATGAGGTAACACACGTCAAGATCAAGAAGTCATGCTTTGAGAAGCGTGCAATATGGTTTCTCGGTTCGGGCCTCAAAACCTGTGGCAGCAATTGGAGGTGCACGTGGCACCATCATAGAGCTTGCGTCGAGGCAAAGCAAAGTCGTGAAGGGCTCGATGGCATTCGGGCGACGAGGAAAAAGATAGACGGTTGTGCCCCTGGTGGTAGGTGGCAGTGTATTGTACGTGAGGGGTAGGATGGTATTTAGGAAAACCCCTCGGCCTATATAAGGAGAGGTAGGGCTGGTGGAACAGGTGCCTCTCTTTTCATTAGCCTTGTGTTAGGTGTTGATTTCAAAGTGCTAGGAGAGGTCTTCATGTAATAGAGGAGAGGAGAGGGTGTGTGAGAGACATTTCTTGCTCTTCCAAAAAATGGGCGGAAGAGGGTGGCTTCCTAGCCATGTATCCATGTATCTTGACTTGATGAATCAATGATATGAGATTCAAATTTGTGCTCAAGATCTTCCTCTCTCTCTAAGTCCCGAATTTCTCTTTTTCCCTATTTTGGGAGCTATTTTCGTGGTGATTTTTTATCTCAATTTTGAGTAAGTTTTGGGATGAATTTCTCATCTGAAGATTAAGGCACCAGCACGTCTAGAGATGGTAGAGAAAGCTCACTAAGCATCAGGGAAGGTCCTGTCGTACTCATCCTGAAAATTTACACAAACATAAAAACAAAAACAGCTAGAAAAGAGAGGATTAGACGTTAGTAAAATATTAATAGTAAAAGAACTAGCTTGTTCCCCTGCAACAGCGCTAGAAAAATAGGCTTGTTGGTCGTAGTTACGCACCCACTTATATACCGTAAGAGGATGGCGTACAGTTGTAGCTCTTCTTCCCTTAGAGTATTCCAAGGTTATCGAATCCACAAGGAACGAATGGAACAATTACTATTAATGACTTACTAACAAATTGCAATGAGTTGGTTGGTGTGAATGATGACGGTGAGAGAGTGGAGGGTGAATGTTATTGAAGAGGTAACAGGATAATGAAGGATTCTCTCCTTAGCATGCAACCTTATTCTTATCAACTTGAGTGATGACTCTAATATTCTACAAGACATGGTGGTTTCATTCACCCCGGCTGTCACTACAGAGGCTATTAGCTCCCCACTGGTTTCTTGCACTATGTAATGGGAAAAAGTGTATTGGCCAATACACTAATGAGAAGGATAAATAGATATGCAATTAATTTCATCACATAGATTAAATTCATCGAGAGAGTATCAATAAGCATGAGAGTTACATGACCAGATCCCCGCACCAGAGAAGAGAATATGAGACTACTCACTCATCCTTCCGCTAGATATAGCAGAGGGATGAGAAATAGCGCTGGAACGCGTATGAGCCGATCGGCTCAAGCGTCGCACCGATCAGTGTGACCTCCCTTCTGATGGATCTCGTCGGTGTTGACCAACTTACGTCACCAATATCCTAGAACTCTAGTTCTAATAACTAATTCTCGCGATCACCGTCTTTCTATTGTCGTCCTTGGCTCTTGATAATTATCTCCCTTTTATACCCGACAGGATTAGGTCAACTTCCACCGACTCTGACTCATACTGGGCTGGCCCTTCGTCTTCCCCGAACTGGGTTGTGTTTTCACCGTCTTTTCCCTCTGCGCCAATCGGCGCAGGCCGACGTCGATCGGCGTGGCACCTTTTCTGGCCCATCTCCATTACTCTTTAGCTCTTTATCCATAATTGCCTCGTTTTACACCTATTTCATGTGATTACATCCAAAATATAACAACTACAAATATTTGCAAATATGGGGTTAATTGTTAGTCCAAACCACCAAATTAAGACGCAAAACATCCCTTTTTGGTAGATAAAATAGGCATATAGAAACTACCAACAGTTCCCCCACACTCAAATCATTGCTAGTCCTCGAGCAATACAAAGTCAAATATGTAACAAGAATCTTCACATCATCTCTCATGCAATCAATCTCAATCATCATTTTTACTCATTATCCCTCCACAAAGATTTTCTCTCATCTCCTTTTAACCAATCGGCACATCATACTTGAACTTAATCAAATTACCACAAAACATTTTCAAAAATAATTTTAGTTCTCCTTAACTCATCTTTAGCATCAAACATCAAAAATTTGGTCCTCTCTAGATCTCTCAAGTGTATTTCCTTCCCTCTCCTATCTAATCAAAGATTTTATGCGGATTTTGGGGGGGGGGGGGGGTATATAACTAATTCAAACCATAAGATTAACCATGTCAACAATGTGCTCAATCATGTCCACTAGGAAAGAATTTTCTTGGAAAAGAACTTTAATGGAGAAGAGGAATCTAGAAGATCTAAGGAAAAGAAAGAAACAAGTTTCAATGAGAACGATGGCAAAGAATTAGAAATAATCAGAAAGCTGCTTTCTTTAATGACCTTATTGCCTCTCAAGGAATATCTTTTGTTTTTCTTTATCTCTTTTTTACACATTTTTTTCTTTTTCTTTTTGCAATGGCGCTGATCGGCGCAACACTGCGCTGGTCGGCGCGGTCTCTTTTTTTTTTCTTTCTTCTTTTTTTCTTCTTCACTCTTTTTCTATTCCCGAAATAATCACCAATTTCTGTCTTGTACCAGCAGCGGAAATTTCCCGAATTCCCTTTTTTTTAAGAATATACGTTGTATCAAGGAGGAGGGAGAAACAAAGATGTATGGGCTCCATGATAACAAAGAATTTGAATGGATGAAAATGGCTAGAAATACAGAGATAAACAAATAGATCATTCATTCCTAACTTGGTCAAAATCATGAGCAAAAAGTTGATAGAGTTACTTACAATCCAATTAGTTCAAATGTGAAGCTTGCTCTCATTCACTCGGCTATGTAGGCATATTTAGACCTAGCTTTTGCTTTAGCTTATGATGAGTCAAAAGAAATTTTCACAAATACAAAGCTCAAAAGTTAAGTGGTAACCAACTAATTCAAGTAATCAACCAATCGGTCATAAAAAAGACAAGATAAATAGCATAGGGCACTTTCAATGACAACCGACACTTACTTTATTAAAGACAATACAATAATTCAAACTACATAAAAGACCTTGAAGCAACTCTCAACATGACTCATGACTCTCTTAAGCACACACACAAACTTAAATAAACACTCAAAAGAAAAACAAATGAGAAACTAGACTCAAAAACACTTAAAAGTTATGACTAATGGCAAAGCCCTCCCCCCATACTCAAAATTTGCAATGTCCTCATTGCAAGAGAAGAAACTCAACACACTAATCATGCAGACCATGCCTATTCAAGACTCGGAAAATTCATCTTATATTCCTTATGAGAAAAGTGTAGTCCGCTTCGTTCATCTCGATCGTATCCTGGATTCTGCGATCCACATCCTTTGATGCCTGTAAGCACGATCTTTGTCTAGATACATGTGCTCAATGTTTCTGCGGCAGATAGGACAACAAGCAGACGGTTGTGGGTTATGATTTTCAATGCTATAATGGGAGACACTGTTCAAACTCCTTTGAGCCGATTGGCGCAAAGGCTGAGCCGATTGGCGCAGTGGTGTTCTTTCACCATCGTGACTTCCTCCACCTCCCACTACATTACCATTAAGTCTTGTTGAAGTTCCTGCTACCCTGTCATCACTGTATTCTGCAGTGTTCCCTAATTTTCAAACTTAGGACTACTAAGGCTTCTTCGCATATCAGAATCATTACCCAAATATCCAGACATACTAGGATCACCACTCTCCAAAGTTTCCAAACAGTATAACGAATCCAAGTCACTATCCCATTCAGAATACCTTGGAATTGGCTTACCCGATAGTCTAGCGGATCTATGAACCTCTGATGTAGTTTTAGACCTCTTTGCATCAGGCTCTTTGCCTTCACTTGGTAGAGCCGCCAGATCAATAAATTCAACCATCTTTAGGTTGCGCCGATCGGCTCCGGTGTCACGCCGATCAGCGTAGCTGGCATCTTCCTTCATATACTCAGCTAACTGCTCTAGATTACGTTCACGGATCACCTTATTATGCTGTCTTTATAAAACCTCATCATTAATCTCCTTAGGCGTCCTCCCTCCAAGAACTGCGCAATAACCATCATCATATATTACATCGCTAGGTATGAAAGTTGGATCTTCTGCCAATTGGAGGTCAACCTTGTGTTGAAGATCTTTAGCACAAAAGAAACACTTGCAACCCTCAAGATGACTGTTCCTATGAATCTTATTTTCTTGAAAACACTCCCAATCGTTAAAAACCCTGGGAGATGATTCATCCCTTTTAGCTTGGAGATCCTTTTCCGCATCTTGCTCATACATGGCTTCTTCAGCTTCCTCACGCAGCTTGAGTTCATACTTGGCGGTAATGTCATGTTCACTATAAAGTCGGCCTCTATGGATTGTGAGAAAGCTCTCCTCATCTAGCTCTTCCTTCTCTTGCTCAGTCAATGATCTTTCAAAAGATAGGAAATCCTCATACGTCAAGGGCTTATCAAGATCAAGAAGACTTTCCATGGTGTACCTTTGAGAAACAGCTTCACTTTTAATAGGCGCTATGGATTTTCCTTTGCGCACCAATACTCTCTCCATCATCTGCCAAAGCTCATTGTCCATCTTCACATTCTCGGCATTCCACGTGTCAGCTTCGCTTTTCTTCATGAATTTCTTCTGTAGATTCGACCAGACGAGAGGATCATCTGGTGTTGGCGTCAGCACTTTGTCGACTTCTTCCCAGGACCAATTTGCAGAGGGCTGCGGAAACCCGCCACCAAGCCGATCGGCTCCAGGGTCGCGCCGATCGGCGCCGCCTTGGTTGCTGCCGATGCGTCGCCTTCCATTGCTTCTGCTCTTAGGGTTTTGTTCTGGTGATTTTGTAACGCGAGTTGATCTGTGGGGTTGCTGTCCTTTCATATTTGTATCCCTTGATTTCCAACTGGACTAGGACTCTATCTCTTTTCGTGGAATTTAATGAGTCTTAAAAAGGCAAGGTCCAAAACCGACTCCGAAACCAAAAAGACTCCACCGCGCCGATCAGCTCATGGTTGCACCGATCGGCGCAGCAACACGCTGATCGGCATGGTACACTAAATTACCAAATCAGAAACAGAAAAATCACAGAAATCAAAATACATACAGAGCTTTTGTTTTACGTCATTAAGCTTGACCACATGAGGCAATAAGCAGTGAAATACAGATCAAAAGATTTTAATTCAAATGTGTCGGGTTCTAGATATACCTTTAGACGTTGTCCATTCACCGTGTACTTGTTTCTCTTACCATCCATTATGATTACAGCTCCCGAAGGTAACACCGTATCCACAAGATAAGGTCCCTTCCATTTGCTTTGCAGTTTGCCTTTACCAAATAATCTGAATCACGAATTAAATAGGAGCACCCAATCTCCTTCCTTGAATTCCTTCTTCAAAAGCTTCTTATTGTACCACTTCGTTGTCTTCTCTTTGTATATGGCCGCATTCTCATATGCACATAATCGCATCTCTTCCAATTCGCTTATTTGCATCTTTCTTTTCACTCCGGCGGCATTGAGATCCAGATTCATTTCCTTTATAGCCCAATAAGCCTTATGTTCCAATTCCACCGGTAGGTGACATGATTTCCCATAGACGAATTGATATGGTGTCATACCAATTGGTGTCTTGAATGTCGTCCTATATGCCCATAATGCTCCATTAAGCTTCATGGCCCAATCCTTTACTTCCTTTGTAACAATCTTCTGCAGAATCCCCTTTAATTGCTTATTTGAAGTTTTTGCTTGTCCATTTATCTGGGGGTGGTAGGTTGTTTCAATTCTATGCTCAACTCCAGATTTAGTTAAAAATCTAGTAAATTCTCCTCCTGTAAAATGGGATCCTCTGTGTGTAATTATTATCCTTGGTACTCCATACCTAGGAAATATCTACTCCTGAAGTATACTCCTTGATTCTCTTGTAGTACTGGCCTTACACGCCATTGCTTTGACCCACTTGGAGACATAATCAACGGTGACCAATATGTACTCGAAACCATGAGAATTCACAAAGGGTTCCATAAAATCCATACCCCAAACATCAAAGATGTCGACTTGAAAATTGTACTTAAGAGGCATTGCATTCCAACATTTCCTATGCGTTGGCATTGAGTACATGTTGCAACATACCTCTTTGCATCTTCATGCATGGTAGGCCAATAGAATCCACTCGCCCATACCTTTGCCTGTGTTATGAAGTAGCCATAATGTCCCCCATAATCCGAAGAATGACACTTTGCTAGAATGCTCGCTCGTTCTTCTCTGTGTACACATCTCCGTACTGCTCCATCCTCGCAATTCCTATACAAGTATGGGTCGGCCCATATAAATTTTCTCATTTCACTCTTAACTCTTCTCCTCGTGTTCTTGTTCATCATATGTATTTGTCCCTTGAGACCCTTGATAATATCCACCATCCAATTCTCTCTATGATAAATGCGTCAAACAACTGCTCTTGTTGCATTTCATCTCTTATTGGCTCAGTTGATGATGATTCAAGACGAGACAAATGATCTGCTATAGAATTTTCTACTCCTTTCTTATATCTTATCTCCAAATGAAATTCGTGCAGCATCAACACCTATTGCATTAACCGAGGCTTAGACACCTTCTTTGAAACCAATTATCTTATAGCAGCATGATCAGTATATACAATCACCTTAGAATTTACAATGTAGGATCTAAACTTCTCAAAAGCAAATATAACAGCTAACATCTCCTTCTCAGTTATTGTATAATTGATCTGCGCCTGATTCAAAGTTTTGCTAGCATAGTAAATAGCATGCACTTTACCTTTCTTCCGTTGTCCAAGAACAGCTCCAACTGCATAGTCACTTGCATCACACATAATTTCAAAAGGTAAACTCCAATCAGGTGGCTACATAATGGGTGCAGTGCAGAGAGCTTCCTTTAATCTTCTAAAGGCAAGGAGCCTTTCATCATTCATGACAAATTCTGTATCTTGCTTCAACAATTCTGTCAGGGGCTTAGCAATCTTCGAATAATTCTTAACAAATCTACGATAGAAGTTGGCATGTCCAAGAAAACATCTCAAAGTTGTGAGATCAGTAGGGGGAGGTAACTTCTCAACTGTAGATACCTTTGCTTTATCAACCTTTATCCCTCTATTAGATATGACATGACCAAGTACTATCCCTTCCGTCACCATGAAGTGACATTCTCCTAATTAAGAACTAAGTCGCATTCAACACACCTTTTCAAAACCTTCTCCAAATTTTCCAAATAACTATCAAAATTAGTACCATGCACGGAGAAGTCATCCATAAATACCTCCATAATGTCTTCTATGAATTCAGCGAATATTGCATTCATGCATCTTTGAAATGTGGCAGGCGTGTTGCAAAGACTAAATCGCATCCTTCTTTATACATATGTCCCAAAAGGGCAAGTAAAAGTAGTTTTCTGCTAATCTTGTGGTCTTACCGGTATTTGAAAGAAACCACTAAACTCATCCAAGTAACAAAAGTATGAATTCTTTGCTAACCTTTCAAGCATCTCATCAATGAATGGAAGAGGATAATGATCTTCCTTCGTCATCTTGTTCAAACTTCTGTAATCTATGCACATTCTCCATCCAGCTATAGTCCTTAGAGGTATCAACTCATTGTTTTCATTAGGCACTACTGTCAACCCTCCTTTCTTGGACACATAATGTACTGGACTAACCCATTCACTATCAGTGACATGGTAGATCATACCAGCATTAAGTAGCTTCAAAATCTCCTTTTTAACCACTGGCTTCATTGATTCCTTTAACCTTCGCATCCCTTCAACCACTGGCTTAGCACTCTCCTCCAAGTTAATCTTGTGGGTGCAAAATGCGGGGCTGATTCCCATGATGTCATCCAATGTGTAACCAATGGCCTTCTTATACCTTTTGAGCGCAGCAACAGCTTCTCTGTTTCTTCTTTCGTTAGGGCGTTGTTCACAATAATTAGATATGTCTTATTTTTCCCTAGATATTCATTGCATAGCTCCTTCGGAAGTTCCTTTTGTTCTACTTTTGGCGCTTCATCTGGATCCAGCTCCCCGAGAGGTTCAAAATCAGAATTTCCCTGGTTGAGCCGATCGGCGCAAGAGTTGCGCTGATCGGCGCTATCCTCCTGGTTGAGCCGATCGGCACATGGTTCGCGCCGATTGGTGCTGGTAGTATGCTTGTCAGCTCTGCACAGGATGTGGTCCAGTGGGTCTCCCATATCCATCCCTATCTTCTCGTCTTCCTCTGGGTAGAATTCTTGATAGAAAGAAGAGTCTTGATGAGATGCATCGTTAAATTAAAATTGCACTTCTTCTTCTCCTAGGTGTAGCGTAATTTGACCTTTCCCAGCATCCAGAATAGCTTGTACTAATCTTAAGAACGGCCTTCCTAGAATGATATCTTCAACCCCAGTTTCCTTATTGTCTAGAACAAAGAAGTCTACCGGTATTGTTTTTGAGCCGATCTCAACTTCAACATTCTTGATCACTCCCAGTGGCTTGGTCTTCCTTCCATCCGCCATGATGAGCGCAAGTTCAGTCCCCATCAGCTGTTGTTGAGTTCCATAAGGCATGCTCCTGAATGCATTGTAAATCATCAAGCTGACACGGGAACCAAAGTCACACAGGGCTTTCAGAAATTTCTTTCTCGATATCTCACATTGTATGTACGGTTCTTCTTCTTCCTCTTTAGTGAGACCTACAACATACACACCACATAATCCTTCATAGGGAGATGGCTCAAAGCAACTGTCTAGCAATCTCTTTGCTTGCTTCACCTTTGTTCCATCAAGTTCTATATCATCCTGATAAAGCTTCCCTAAAACTCTCCCAATAATCTCTTGATCAAAAATTTCTGACTTGAGGCGATTACTTGGGAAATTGTACTTAATTCCGGCTTCGGAGGCATCTTGCGGACTGAAGGGTCTTCTCATATTGAACAACACTTATGAAAAATCAATAGGAATCCAGTCCATCGGCTCAAATTCGTCAAGTGGTTTAGCATTCGCCGACATTCTATCCCCCCTCGGTTTAGCAAAGTTGCCTTCAAATTCCTTCGGGTGGTTGTCCAGAATCGCAGCTTCTATCTTGGTATATTCTTTGCAACTCGATGGAGCCGTCAGGGTAATCGGTCCTCCTATCGTCACGACTGTGCTGATGGACTCGGAGAATGCGCCGATCCGTGCACACGTCAGATCCATAGAGGCGGGTCTAATTGGCTCTATTTTGTCGAATTTATGCTCTGAAGTAACCATTGCTCTGCTCTCGGACATCATGATCTGTTCAGCCGGCGGTTCTTCCTTTCGTATGACTTCTGGGCATTGCTGATTTGGTTCCAGATATTCTTCCCAATGCTTGTGTAAAGCTTTATTCTCGGCAATTTTACCTAACATTTCGATCCCTGCCTTAGCTATCAATCTCAGAAAACTTTCTCTGGCCGATCCGTCCAGATGCATCCTTGGTGCCCTATTTATGGCCATGTAGAAGGT
This sequence comes from Eleusine coracana subsp. coracana, assembly GCA_032690845.1. Lineage (NCBI taxonomy): Eukaryota > Viridiplantae > Streptophyta > Magnoliopsida > Poales > Poaceae > Eleusine > Eleusine coracana. The sequence goes on from CM064430.1 coordinate 52,528,435, forward strand.
TTGAGCACACATATTCTCGTCAATGCCGAGGTCAGGTCCTTGTTTCAACAATGTTTGAAAATGCGTCCAAGCTTCCGCAAGAGATTCTTCATCTTTTTGTATGAAATTCACCACCTCTCTTCTCAACTTCTGCACCTTTGGCAAAGAAAAATAGTGGAGACAAAAATTTCTAACTAACTCACTCCACTTACCTTTTGCTTCTCGAGATGCTGCCTTGTGCCACTCTTTGGCTTTCCTCCCAAGGAGAATGGGAAAAGCAGCCACCTGTAAAGATCCCGAGGCACTCCTTCATGATGGAATGTGACAAAGTACCTCCAAATATTGTAAGTGAGTATATGAGTTCTCCTCTTTCGCTCTAAAGAACTTGTTCGCTTCAGCCATGCAAATGATAATGGGGCTCAACACATATGAAGAGGTCATGACCTTCTCATCTGAGGATTGAGGCATCAGCATATCTGGAGATGGTAGAGAAAGCTCCCTGAGCGTCAGAGAAGGTCCTGTCGTACTCATCCTAAAAATTCATACAAAACACAAAAACAAAAACAACTAGAAAAGAGAGGATTAAACATCAGTAAAATATTGATAGTAAAAGAACTAGCTTGTTCCTCGGCAACGGCGCTAGAAAAAGAGGCTTGTTGGTTGTAGTTACGCACCCACTTATATACCGCAAGAGGACGGTGTATAGTTGTAGCTCTTCTTCTCTTAGAGTATTTCAAAGTTATCGAATCCACAACAAACGAGCGGAACAATTACTATTAACGACTTACTAACAAATTGCAATGAGTTGGTTGGTGTGAATGATGATGGTGAGAGAGTGGAGGGTGAATGTTATTGAAGAGGTAACTGGATAATGAAGGATTCTCTCCTTAGCATGTAACCTTATTCTTATCAACTCGAGTGATGACTCTAATATTCTACAAGACATGGTGGTTTCATTCACCCCGGCTGTCACTACAGAGGCTATTAGCTCCCCACTGGTTTCTTGCACTATATAATAGGAAAAAATGTATTGGCCGATACACTAATGAGAAGGATAAATAGATATGCAATTAATTTCATCAGATAGATTGAATTCATCGAGAGAGTATCAATAAGCATGAGAGTTACATGACCAGTTCTCCGCACCAGAGAAGAGAATATGAGACTACTCACTCATCCTTCCGCTAGACATAGCAGAGGGATGAGAAATAGTGCTGGAACAAGCACGAGAGGGAGCACGGGGAATTCGCCTGTTGGCCACCGCCGAATCCTCCATCGGGGAGCGAGGTAGCTCGCCGAAGGAGGAGCTCCGATGAGGACCACATCGGTGAGGGAGATCAGGAACGATGCCAACAACACGGAGTGAGAGCAGACAACAAGTTCCAGTGAAAGCATTGCCAGTAAGGGCCACCGTGGAGGATTCGTCTTCTTGTGGAATCTTTACGATAAGATAAAGTGACAAGGCAGAAGATGAGCTATCCAAAACAATAAACTCGATATACGTTTTGTTTTTATACATTTGAGTTTCACCAACGGTGAAAACAAATCAGTATATCGTGATTCCACTGTTTTAATTTTCCATTGTTGTTTTTTGATACATCACAAAACATTTTTTTGGTAAATTGCAAAAAAATACTATACTTTACCATACATTACTGTAATGTCAAAAGTAAGGATACAATTATAACCACTATTAGTATTTTGATTTCTATGCAAATCAGTGTATATCCTAAAAAAGTAGTATAAGTTTGATGCACAACTACAAAATATCGTAACTAATCTGTTCAAAAAAAATCTATGGTATACTCACTAAATCATTCACAATATATATCAAAATTTAAAAAACAAATAACTCTCATTGAAAAATTCTACATCTAAGTCAAAACAGCATGGCACAATTAACGAAAAAGAAGGAAAGAGAGAACCTAGATGAAGGCGGCGCCTGTTCACTTAGGCCGACTCGATGTTGTTGCTTCATCTACCTTCGACTAGGGTCGACGCAGACACCATGGAAGGTGATGGCACTATGCCGAGACTCGAGTTGAGGGAGAAAAGACTTGAGGGCGGCAAGTTGGGGCTCAATCGGTAAAGGAGGCCGGCACAGCAGGCCTCGCATCGTGGGAGAAGTGAAACTCCGGGGAGATCAAGCGATTGGGTCGGCAGCGGGGCTGTTGTTAGGGTTAGTGAGATTTGCATGATGACAATGTGAATTGGGGTCGTGTATCAAGTCAACAAACACACCAGTGAGAGAGTGAAATTCTCATTTCAGTAGTCTCCAAGGTCCCTTTGGTAAAATGTACAAATGGGTTTTATCAGGAGACCCACGAAAGAACTATATTCGTCAAGTGGACCTCATTCTTGGTGCTCTACGACACTTTGAATGGGCTCACATCTTAATACTTATCGATTCTCAAATTCGTAATAGCTCAACAAAAAATCAGCATTAAAAATAGCCGTGACCTTTATTAAGTTTAATTTTCTAAAAACTTACATTCGATAAAACATTGATTAGCAAACCACTTTGTTAGATGAAAGCAAATAACAAAATAAAATAAAATAAAATATGATAAGTGAATAGATCTAATCAACAGGAAATCAACAAAATTTGTTTCATGATTTTATCAATTTTATTTTGGGAGTTATGAATTTTTGAATCTGCTGACTATTTTCTCTTTTTGTTTTCTGATTTTTAGCATGAACAGTAACTAAGAATAGAGGACGGGCTGGCGACCAGGAAATCATGATTTCCAGTGATTTGGTAGGTGGAAACGCATGGTATTTGATTCAAATGAATGGCTAAAGATGTGAGGAAGATTCATGTAGGATTAAACGAGTGGAAACTCACCATAGAGGAAGAATTCGGCGACGAACTGAGGGTAGTTCGGTTCTTCGCCCCTGGAGAACAAACATCAATTCACTGAACTCGAAGAGGGATCAGCCAAAACAATAGCATGGAAGGGTGGAGGGGGTCTAGGCGCAGTCTTGGGCTGGGGGACTAAGCTTTGGTGGCTATAGCGATGGCGAGCTCAAGCTTGAACAGAGCGGCAATGGTGGCTGCGTTCTTTGGAAGAAATGGAGGAGGAAAGCGACCTTGACTTGGCTCTTGACCAGAGAGAAGCGAGGAGAGGTGTCCTTGACATCCAAGTACTCCCCCCCCCCCCCCCCCCCCCCAGCACTGGCTGGCCGGCGGCATGGCGCCAGGGAGCTCCCAGCGGCTTCCAGTGGCCCTTGCTACTGTAGCCTTTGAACCCAATTCAACATTTCAAACTTCCAATAGTTCTCTCACTGTTGCAGTCAAGACAAAGTCTTCCCCATTTTTTTTGCTCATGCCAATTTTTGTGAGTGTGTGGAATGAAGTTTGGAGCAACTTTGGTATAGAAAGTTTTCTGAGATTATGCCTTCAAAAAAATTAGAAAAATTCTTGGACTGAACTATGTTTTCTGCAATTTCCATAATATTTAGGGCTATTAAACCTTTACCAAAAATTCTGGTAAATACCCTAAAATTCTATTTTTACACCCAATATTAATGTGGAAAAACATGGATATGCTTCTATTGAAATTTTTAAGATTTTTGCAAACACTAGATTTGACCTTTATTAGAAGATTTTTCTGAAATTATGAAGTTTAAATGCTTTTGAATTTTACAAATTTATCTAATTTGAACTTTTGTGTCGTATATTTTTGTTAGTGGCATCGGGGATATCACAAGAACTCCAAGAAGTTCACCAAAGCCATTGCACGCGCCTGCGTTGCCGCCTTGAGCGATGTCGATCTCACATCAAGCGAGGGTCTTACAAGCTCTGAGGAGGAGGTTAAAAGCCACGAGTCAAGAGGAAGGACGACTTCATCGGGCTTTGCTTCATGGCAAAGAACAACCATGACACTGATTCTGGCTCTGATTCCGGCACAAGCGAGGTACCTCCCACTCTTGATGAGATCTCTTCTATACTTGATCATTTGTGCGATGTTTTGCTCATGCAAGATGATAAGCTTCGCAACGCTGTTCGTGAGGGTAGAGAGCTTAAGTCTAAGTTGGAGAGTGCTGAATATGAAATAACTTTGCATAGGTCTAAGCTTGCCAAAGATGACATTGTTGTAGAGTGCGAGTCTTGTCAAGTTGTGATGAATGATCTTGCATAGAGGAAAAGTGCGCATGCTCAAGTTGCCAGTCAGTTTGAGAGTGCCTTTAAAGAACTTGATGAATTCAAGGCTAGACCAACTCTTTTGGGTGTATGTCAGAAGTGCCCCAAGGTTACAAGTGAGTTGGAAGCTCAACCCCTCAAAGTCAAAGAGCTCGAGTCTAAGCTACTCATTGAGACTCGCTCGAAAGTTCTCCCACCACCATGTGTAGAGTGTGGCTCGCTTAAGCATAAGCTTGCAATCACTAGAGAGGAAAACAAGAACCTTGTTCAAGAAAATGACAACCTCATCTCTCATATCTGAAGATTGAGAGTGACTTGACAAGAGAGGGAGAGTGATTGCAAGAGGCACCGTAAAGGTAAATGAAAAATTCACTCTCAAGGATGTTGGTTTGGTTGAGAATCTCAAGTACAATCTCCTCTCTGTCTCTCAGTTGCTTGATGTTGGTTTGGAAGTGCGCCTTAAGAAAAATACTTCTTGTGTTCTTGATTCGAATGGTTCTTTGGTTTGTGGGATTTTTAGCATTGGGAAAGTTTTTTAGGCTGATTTTGTTGTCTCTCCTGGTTCTCATAAGTGCTTGTTTGCTCAATCTTCTTCTGAGCTCTGGAAATGGCATAGGAGACTAGGTCACATGAGCTTTCATTGTTTTGTCACTTGAGTGACCTAGGTTTGATTCGAGGATTGCCTAAGCCCAAATTTGATAAGGATTTGGTTTGTGCTCCTTGTCGTCATGGGAAAAATGATTGCTGCTTCTCATCCACCAATTGATTTGGTGATGACTGAACGACCTAGAGAGTTGCTTCACATGGACACTATTGGTCCTTCTCGGGTTCGTTCGGCGGGTGGGAAGTAGTATGTTCTTGTGATTATTGGCGACTACTCTCGCTACTCTTGGTTTTACTTTCTTGAGAGCAAGGATGAAGTGTTTCATCACTTTTAGAGCTTAGCTTTGAGGTTGTTCAAGGAACTCCCTAGTGCATTACAAGCAATCCACAGTGATAATGGCACCGAGTTTAAGAACTCCTTGTTTGATGCTTTCTGTCTTGAGCATGGTATTGAGTATCAGTTTTCAGCACCACGTGTCCCTCAACAAAATGGTGTGGTCAAAAGAAAGAACAGAACCTTGGTGGAAATGGCCCGGACGATGCTCGATGAGCATAGGACTCTGAGGCAGTTCTGGACTAAGGCCATTAGCATTGTTTGCTATGTTTGCAATTGGATTTTCTTATGCTCAATTCTTAATATGACTTCCTATGAGCTATGCTTTGGGAGGAAGCCGTCTGTTTCTTATTTACGTGCCTTTGGTTGCAAGTGCTTCATTCTCAAGCATGGCAATCTTGATAAGTTTGAGTCGAGATCTTCCGATGGCATCTTTCTTGACTGCACCCTTCATGGCTATTCCTACAGAGTTTTGAATTTGGAAACTAACACCATCATAGAGTCCTATGATGTAACCTTTGATGAATCAAACTCTTGTGCAAGCAATGTGGTTGAGACTGCAGGTAACAGGGAGATGGAGGAGAGTATCTTTTTAGAAGAGGACCTACAGGTCTTGGATGATGATGATGATGAGTCATTCCATCCTACATTTGAGATTGTTCCTACTACTTCCACCACTCCAGCAGAGGGTCCAGAAGCTTCTACATCAACCTTAGCAGCTATCGAGCCATCTCCAGCTGTGGTTGAGGGGGAGGTACGCTCGAAGAGAGAGGCTCCTCACCATATTCAGCGTCAACATCCACTTCAACAGATGATTGGTAATCTCTATGAGAGGAAAACAAGGTCAAGGTCTACACTTCCCGCCTGCTTTATCAATTCTCTATTTGTTGCCACCTTTGAACCTCGGGATGTTGGGCACGCACTATCTGATTAACATTGGGTTAATGCCATACATGAAGAGTTGGAAAACTTTGAGAGGAACAAAGTATGGACCCTAGTAGACCCTCCTGTTGGTGTAAATGTAATAGGAACTAAGTGGGTGTTCAAAAACAAGCATGGGGAAGGTGGTGAGGTTGTGAGAAACAAGGCTAGGCTTGTTGCCCAGGGTTTCGGTCAAGTAGAGGGCTTAGACTATGGGGAAAACTTTGCTCTTGTTGCACGTATAGAAGCCATTAGTATCTTGCTTGCAATTGCTGTCTCTAAGGGCATTAGACTCTACCAAATGGATATCAAGAGTGCTTTTCTAAATGATTTCATAGAGGAGGAGGTTTATGTGACACAACCACCAGGCTTTGAGCATCACAAATACCCAAACCGAGTGTACAAGCTCTAGAAGGCCTTGTACGGGCTAAAGCAAGCACCTAGGGCATGGTATGCTAGGCTTAAGACCTTCTTGCTAGAGCACGGGTATGTCATGGGGTGTGTTGATAAAACCTTGCTCACTCTAAAGTATGGCAATGACTTTCTAATGGTTTAGATATACGTGGATGATATCATCCTCGGAGGTTCTTCTCATGCTCTTATGTCCATATTTCAGGAAGCTACAGAAAGTGAATTTCAGATGTCGATGATGGGAGAGCTCACCTTCTTTGTTGGATTTCAAAGCAAGCAGTGCAAGCAAGGGACTTTCATACATCAAACCAAGTACACGAAGGATCTCCTGAAGAAGTTCGACATGGTCAATGTGAAGCCGTTGTCAACACCAATGTCCACTAAAACGGCACTTGACCCAGATGAAGACTATGAAGCGGTGGACCAAAGGGAGTACAAGAGCATGATTGGCTCGCTCTTGTACCTGACAGCGACAAGACCCGACATACACTTTGCAGTGTGTCTTTGTGCTCACTTTCAGGCTTCCCCACGGGTGACTCATTGCAAGGCTGTCAAGCGCATTTTTAGGTATCTCAAATACACCATTGAGTTAGGTCGTTGGTACTCTGCATCTTCATCTCTTGATCTTATTGGGTATTCGGATGCGGACTTTATTGGGTGTAGAATTGATAGGAAGAGCACTTCTGGTACTTGTCATCTCTTGGGTACTTCTTTGATCTGTTGGTCTTCTTGTAAGCAGTCGAGTGTAGCCCAATCCACCATAGAGGTTGAGTATGTTGCTGACGCTAGCTGCTGTTCATAAATCCTATGGATTGTGTCCACCATGAGAGACTATAGGTTAACCTTTAAGAGTATTCCACTCAAGTGTGATAACTCCGGTGCCATATGCTTAGACAAGAACCCAGTCTAACATGGGCAGATCAAACACATTAATGTGCGATTCCACTTCCTGAGAGATAATGTTGAGAAGGGAGATGTTGAGCTCACATACATCAACACCAAAAACCAATTGGCTGATATCCCTACCAAGCCCATAAATGCTTTAAGATTCGCTTTTCTTCGGGGGGGGGGGGGGGGGGGGGGAGGGGGGAGCATGGTATTTGCCATACCTATGGCATCATTTGAGGGGGAGTTGGTGCTCTCTTGTATATATGTATCTTACCTTTTCCGCATTGCATCTCATATATAATATATGCATTGGTAGATGAGCTTTGATTCTTATGCTTTCTTGCATTTTTCATTGCTATAATTGAGCTTGAGCTAAGTTGTGTGGATGTGATAGTAATCTCTCATGCTTAGATTATCTAGATGGCTTGTTATAGACTCTTTTGAGCAACTTGCTAATCTTAAAGGTAAACTTAGCTTCTTGTGAACCTTATTAACTAATCTTGCTAAAACTTGCTCACCATGTGTATAATTGCTTTTATCCTTGTTGAAACTTGCATTGAGGCTAGTTTAGAGGATATCTTGACCATAGCACCTTGTGTTTGCGAAATGTGGCTTTGCAAATGTTTAGCTCATGATGGAACATTGTGGGAATGTTTGTTCCTTTTGCTGCAAAGCCATGCTCATCCTTATGCTTTTAATTTACAAAATAAGTTGAATGTGCTTCGAAGTCCTGGGGTGTTTGCCATACCCAGTCATGTGACCCTCCGCATGGATTAGAAGTAACATAAAAATGCTAAATCCAAACATTGTACTTCGAAGCCTCGTGTTGTTTGTCATACCCAGTCGTGTGACCCTCCGCACGGATTAGAAGTTACATGAGGATCACATAGGAATAATGCTTTTCTCTTTTCTTATGAGTCTCAGTTACATATGTGAGCGATTGTCAAGCTTATTTTCTGTGAATGCTTGTTGTCTTAGTTGAGATTGTGACTGTCTAGATTCTTATGGTTCACTTGATGCTTGTTTTTCCTTGGATGGAGCTTTTCTCATGGTAGTAAATTTGATTCTATCTAAGCTAGTCAATCTTTATGCTTAGCATGTATAGCTCTTGGTGTTTTTGCCTTGCTATCTATGTTTGATCTTTGTATGAGTGTCAGCTACTGCCTTTACACTTTATAGCTCTATACTTGTGCAAAACAAGGTTAAATGCTTGTTTGCATAATTGGAAGCTTCTTAGGTTTGCATTTTCATGTATTGCATGTTTGCTAGTTCTTTTGCCTCTTTGATGAGTTCATTGCCAAAGGGGGAGAAAATATTGGGTCATACACAAATAATGCTAAGAAACTTAAAATGATCCATTTTGCATTATATGAGACCTACCATAAGTTGAGGGAGAGCATATCATGTCCTTGAGCGTTTTTCATGCGCTTTTCACAATCTTTGCATTCTTGAGTGGCTTTCTTTGTCAACTCTTGGTTTTGTGATCCCTCTTATGCTAGATGGCAACTTTTCACCTTTTCTTTGGGTTTGAGCCATTTGGATGTGCTTATTCAGTCTCGCATTTCAAATCTCTAAGCTTTGTGCATTTGAGGTTGTCAATGTACTCATCAAGGGGGAGATTGAGAAACCATGTGGATATGTGCCATAGTTTGCAATATGTGTTGAGTAATTGACATTGGTTGAGTTTGATGTTTGAGTTGAAATGCAGGAATCTAGGAATTGCATGAGTTTATGCATGTCATGGTTTTTACTAACCAGAGTTGGTGAAGATGTTGGTGAAGTTGCAGGACATGGGAAATGAGTTTGCTTGTCTCATGATGTGTAGGTTATTGGAGTCAACTTGGCGGTCAACGGTGAGAGGATCGGGTGAAGTCAAGGGTGATCCGCACCGTACACGTGGAGAGGCAAGAAGCACGGATGGTTTCACGGTTGAGCCTCAAAACCGAGGGGGTGCTGATCAAGACGGCACGGTTGATCAAGTCATAGGTGTTCAGGCGTCGGAGCAAGTAGAGGCTTCCAATGGACCGGAGGCGGGAGAGACTTACCGACGAGGAGGATCACGGGACGAGGTAACACACGTCAAGATCAAGAAGTCACACTTTGAGAACCGTGCAAGGCGGTTTCCTGGTTTGGGCCTCAAAACATATGGCGGTGATTGGAGGTACACGTGGGACCATTGCGAAGCTTGCGTTGAGGCGAAGCAAAGTCGTGAAGGGGTCCATGGCGTTCAGGTGACGAAAAAAAAGACGGACGGTTATGCCTCTACTGGTAGGTGGCAGTGTATTGTAGGTGAGGGGTAGGATGGTCTTTAGGACAACCCCTAGGCCTATATAAGCATAGGTAGGGCTTGTTGAAGAGGTGTCTCTCTTTCCATTAGCCTTACATTAGGTGTTAAAATCAAAGTTCTAGGAGATGGGAAATATTTTTGCCTGTCTCATGATGTGTAGGTTATTGGAGTCAACTTGGCGGTCAATGGCGAGAGCATCAGGTGAAGTCAGGGGTGATTCGCACCGTACACGTGGAGAGGCTAGAAGCACGGACGGTTTCACGGTTGAGCCTCAAAACCGTTTGTGCTGATCAAGATGGCAGGGTTGATCAAGTCATAGGTGTTCAGTCGTCGGTGTAAGTAGAGGCTTCCAATGGATCGGAGGCGGGAGAGACTTGCTGACGAGGAGGGTCACAGAACGAGGTAACACGCGTCAAGATCAAGAAGTCACGCTTTGAGAAGCGTGCAAGGCGGTTTCCCGGTTTTGGCCTCAAAACCGATGGCGGCGATTGGAGGTGCACGTGGCACTATCATGGAGCTTGCGTCGAGGCGAAGCAAAGTCGTAAAGGGCTCGATGGCGTTCGAGTGATGAGGAAAAAGATGGACAGTTATGCCCCTGCTAGTAGGTGGCAGTGTATTGTAGGTGAGGGGTAGGATGGTCTTTAGGACAACCCCTAGACCTATATAAGGATAGGTAGGGCTGGTTGAAGGGTGGTCTCTCTTTCCATTAGCGTTGCGTTAGGTGTTCATTTCAAAGTTTTAGGAGATTGGAAGTGTGTTTGCTTGTCTCATGATGTGTAGGTTATTAGAGTCAACTTAGCGATCAACGGTGAGAGGATCGGGTGAAGTCAAGGGTGATCCGCAGCGTACATGTGGAGAGGCAAGAAGCACGGATGGTTTCACGGTTGAGCCTCAAAACCGTGCGTGCTGATCAAGACGGCAGGGTTGATCAAGTCATAGGTGTTCAGGCGTCGGTGCAAGTAGAGGCTTCCAATAGACCGGAGGCGGGAGAGACTTACCGATGAGGAGGATCACGAGACGAGGTAACACACATCAAGATCAAGAAGTCACACTTTAAGAAGCGTGCAAAGCGGTTTCCCGGTTTGAGCCTCAAAACCGATGGCGGCGATTGAAGGTGCACGTGGCACCATTGCGGAGCTTGCGTCAAGGTGAAGCAAAGTCGTGAAGGGCTCGATGGCGTTCGGGCGATAAGGAAAAAGACGGATGGTCGTGCCCCTGCTAGTAGGTGGCAATGTATTATAGGTGAGGGATAGGATGGTCTTTAGGATAACCCCTAGGCCTATATAAGCATAGGTAGGGCTTGTTGAAGAGGTGTCTCTCTTTCCATTAGCCTTACATTAGGTGTTAAAATCAAAGTTCTAGGAGATGGGAAATATTTTTGCCTGTCTCATGATGTGTAGGTTATTGGAGTCAACTTGGCGGTCAATGGCGAGAGCATCAGGTGAAGTCAGGGGTGATTCGCACCGTACACGTGGAGAGGCTAGAAGCACGGACGGTTTCACGGTTGAGCCTCAAAACCGTTTGTGCTGATCAAGATGGCAGGGTTGATCAAGTCATAGGTGTTCAGTCGTCGGTGTAAGTAGAGGCTTCCAATGGACCGGAGGCGGGAGAGACTTGCTGACGAGGAGGGTCACAGAACGAGGTAACACGCGTCAAGATCAAGAAGTCATGCTTTGAGAAGCGTGCAAGGCGGTTTCCCGGTTTTGGCCTCAAAACCGATGGCGGCGATTGGAGGTGCACGTGGCACTATCATGGAGCTTGCGTCGAGGCGAAGCAAAGTCGTAAAGGGCTCGATGGCGTTCGAGTGATGAGGAAAAAGATGGACAGTTATGCCCCTGCTAGTAGGTGGCAGTGTATTGTAGGTGAGGGGTAGGATGGTCTTTAGGACAACCCCTAGACCTATATAAGGATAGGTAGGGCTGGTTGAAGGGTGGTCTCTCTTTCCATTAGCGTTGCGTTAGGTGTTCATTTCAAAGTTTTAGGAGATTGGAAGTGTGTTTGCTTATCTCATGATGTGTAGGTTATTAGAGTCAACTTAGCGATCAACGGTGAGAGGATCGGGTGAAGTCAAGGGTGATCCGCAGCGTACATGTGGAGAGGCAAGAAGCACGGATGGTTTCACGGTTGAGCCTCAAAACCGTGGGTGCTGATCAAGACGGCAGGGTTGATCAAGTCATAGGTGTTCAGGCGTCGGTGCAAGTAGAGGCTTCCAATAGACCGGAGGCGGGAGAGACTTACCGATGAGGAGGATCACGAGACGAGGTAACACACATCAAGATCAAGAAGTCACACTTTAAGAAGCGTGCAAAGCGGTTTCCCGGTTTGAGCCTCAAAACCGATGGCGGCGATTGAAGGTGCACGTGGCACCATTGCGGAGCTTGCGTCAAGGTGAAGCAAAGTTGTGAAGGGCTCGATGGCGTTCGGGCGATAAGGAAAAAGACGGATGGTCGTGCCCCTGTTAGTAGGTGGCAATGTATTATAGGTGAGGGGTAGGATGGTCTTTAGGATAACCCCTAGGCCTATATAAGGATAGGTAGGGCTGGTTGAAGAGATGTCTCTCTTTCCATTAGCCTTGTGTTAGGTGTTCATTTCAAAGTTCTAGGAGATGGAAAATGTGTTTGCTTGTCTCATGATGTGTAGGTTATTGGAGTCAACTTGGCGGTCAACAACGAGAGCATCAGGTGAAGTCAGGGGTGATTCGCACCGTACACGTGGAGAGGCTAGAAGCACGGACGGTTTCACGGTTGAGCCTCAAAACCGTTTGTGCTGATCAAGATGGCAGGGTTGATCAAGTCATAGGTGTTCAGTCGTCGGTGTAAGTAGAGGCTTCCAATGGACCGGAGGGTGGGGAGACTTGCCGACGAGGAGGATCACGGGACGAGGTAACACGCGTCAAGATCAAGAAGTCATACTTTGAGAAGAGTGCAAGGCGGTTTCCCAGTTTGGGTCTCAAAACTGATGGCGGCGATTGGAGGTGTATGTGGCACCATCGCAGAGCTTGCGTCGAGGCAAAGTAAAGTTGTGAAGAGCTCGATGGCGTTCGGGCGATGAGGAAAAAGATGGACGGTTGTCCCCCTACTAGTAGGTGGCAACATATTGTAGGTGAGGGATAGGATGGTCTTTAGGACAACCCCTGGGCCTATATAAGGATAGGTAGGGCTGGTTGAAGAGGTGTCTCTCTTTCCATTAGCCTTACATTAGGTGTTAAAATCAAAGTTCTAGGAGATCGGAAATGTGTTTGGTTGTCTCATGATGTGTAGGTTATTGGAGTCAACTTGGCGGTCAATGGCGAGAGGATCAGGTGATGTCAAGGGTGATTCACACGCCGTACACGTGGAGAGGCAAGAAGCACGGAAGGTTTCATGGTTGAGTATCAAAACCGTGGGTGCTGATCAAGACGGCAGGGTTGATCAAGTCATAGGTGTTCAGACGTCGATGCAAGTAGAGGCTTCCAACGGACCGGAGGCGGGTGAGACTTGCTGACAAGGATGATAACGGGACGAGGTAACACGTGTCAAGATCAAGAAGTCACGCTTTGAGAAGCGTGCAAGGCGTTTTCCCGGTTTGGGCCTCCAAACCGGTGGCGGCAATTGGAGGTGCACGTGGAACCATCGCGGAGCTTGCGTCGAGGCGAAGCAAAGTCGTGAAGAGCTCGATGGCGTTTGTGTGACAAGAAAAAAGAAAAAAGATGGACGGTTGTGCCTCTGATGGTAGGTGGCAGTGTATTGTAAGTGAGGGGTAGGATGGTCTTTAGGACAACCCCTAGGCCTATATAAGGAGAGGTAGGGCTGGTTGAAAAGGTGTCTCTCTTTCCATTAGCCTTGCGTTAGGTGTTCATTTCAAAGTGCTAGGAGAGGTCTTCATGTAATAGAGGAGAGGAGAGGGTGTGTGAGAGACATCTCTTGCTCTTCCAAATAATAGGAGGAAGAGGGTGGCTTCATAGCCATGTATTAATGTATCTTGACTTGATGAATCATTGATATGAGATCCAAATTCGTGCTCAAGTTCTTCCTCTCTCCCTAAATCCTGAATTTCTCTTTTTCTCTATTTTTGGAGTTATTTTTATGGTGATTTTTTATCTCAATTTTTAGTGAGTTTTGGGATGAATTTCTTGGGGGATCTTGGTGCTATGATGTGCTAGAACAACCCAATATAAGTCCTTGATCGAATCAAAGGCACGAGCACCTTCGATTTCAAAGATTTCTTACGTTTCCCCTTTTCGGTGTTGGCACGAGATCTGAAATTCATGATAATTCCTTGTGCTTTTTGAGTGGATCTCTTTAGAGGAGTGTGGTGATGTATTAAGGATGATCTGGTCCAAATTTCGTGATTTTTAGAGTTCGTTTGATAGGGTTTTAGCAATTTTCATTCCAAAACAGAGCTGCTGTTTTGCCCAGGACAGAACTTCCGTTACCAGGATAGAACTTCCGTCAAGCACCATGGAACTTCTGTCAAGCACCATGGAAGTTCCGTGGGTGACAGAACTTCCGTCGCCCGGAACTTCCGTGAGTGTGAGAACCTTTGTTGGGGACTTTGAAAATTCCGTCGGGTACCACGGAACTCCCGTCAAGCTCAGTTTTGTGATTTCTTGGATCTTCCTTGTTTCTTTTTTGTCCCTCTTGAGCTTCCGCTATGTTTCCTATTGGTTTAATCATTTCTAGGGTTAGCACATCACAAGTTGGTATGTGTAATCTTAGTAATTTGGTTAGAGGTTGGGTTGGGTAGAAATTGGAATGTAGACCAAGTTCTTGTAAAGAATTTTAATTGGCTCTCATTCACCCTCCCTTTGGTCGTTTTCTCGATCCTCCAATTTTGTTGGCCATGTATGTCATCCAAGACACACACAATGGCTATTGCCTTGCATGTGTATTTTTGCCATATATTTTATTTTGTGATTATGAGAGTATTTATTATCTATTCTCTCCGTCCCATAATACTTATCATTCTTCACTCTTTCCAATTTTTTAATTTACTTGTTATCCTCGTATTTTAATGTAACTTTTTATCTTCTTAATATATCTTTATCTCTATCTCTCCGATCCTTCTCATTTTCTATGCACTCATCTTTTTCAATTCTCTTTAATGTCTGTGCTCCAATCCAAAACGATAAGTAATATGAGACGGAGATAGTAACAATTACCAAATTAAGTATGCATAAACAATATCAGCAGTGGCGAAGCTTCCTTAGGACCAAAAGGGGTCGTGCCCCCCCCCCCCCCTGCCCAGCTCAATTATACACTAAAGGAAGAGTAATTTTCTACTATTCATTGAGATTTTCAGTTGAATTAGTGAGCCCCCCCCCCCTCCCCCTTATCCTCCGGTCAAGCTTCGCCCCTGAATATCAGGTCAATAATCAAACTTGACATCATTTATTACTTGGCAATACTCGCAACTAATAAATTGATCATCCTAATTCTCACTCAGCTATCAGGTTCAAAGGATACAAGGGTTGGTTCTATGGAAGCATCAACCAAGTCCAACACTGCTCTGTATTTGGCATCCTTGCCACTACTGTTCAAAGCGTCTATGATAAAGTTGTAGTAATCATCTATTCCTACCACAAGCCTACCGCCACTCAGAAGTTTTTTGAATTTGATTGAATCGTGCGTCTGCTTGTTGTGCTCCGTTACTGCCCACCTTCCCATTTGCTGGATCTCTGGTTCGTTGATGTCTAGGGAGTCTGCTATGGTGGGTGTCGTAACGACATAAATGGCAATGAGAACAACGACTAAGACAAACGTGGTTCTCATGCTTTGGCTTGCAGTGACTGTTTGGAGACTCAATAATTATAAAGATTGAGATTGATGAAGTAGTTTTGCTACGGTGATAGTAGATGATATTTGGCGACATATATAGCATTGGGCCAGGGTTGCACCACTGAACAATTGATTGTAGATTGATTAATAGTTACCTAATGAAACATAGCATGGATTTATTGGATGCTATGTTTTGATATGATTTTGGCTATCAATAATAGGTGGCATTGATCTATGCCAAATAATAAATCAATTACTGCCGACAATAGAAACAGCCAATTTTATGTATTTTAGCTATAAAAGGAATGTAACACGTGTTAGCTAGGAGGCCTTTACCAAGGGTAGTTTTGGAATCAAAGTATTTTTCTTTCACAACAAAAAAAAACCTTTGACAAGCAATGAAAATAGATGACGTGAAATTTGTCACGAACGATTAACACGATTGTTTCGAAAATTTTCATCACAAAATTCTTTCTTCGACCTGCCCCTTCTGTCTCTCACTCTGAGCTTGCTCAGGGCATACATGGCCTCATCGCCTTATCCGGTAGCCTCCTTCGCCTTTACTGGCCACCCGATCGTCGGCGAGACTCTCTGAAGTCTGAACATGGTTTGGGTTCAACCCGTTCAAACCGCCGACCCAATCCAAATGGAACCAGTCGAACGGGTTTCGACGGTTCAGCCGGTTTCTGGGTCAAGTCTTGTATGTCGCGGTAATGGATTGGGTTGGACTGGTTTGGGACCCGGCGAAACCACTCAAACCGTGCTCAGTGCGGGAGTTGTTGACGGAGGCCTCAGTGTCGATGCCGGCGGATGTCTCTCGACGTCAGCCTGAGCGGATGCCTCAGCTTAGGCGGCGGCCATGACATTTAGCTCCGTCGCAACGGCTCAGCGTCGGCCAGGAAGGTGTGTTTTCGTGAGCTGTGATGCGATCGCGTGTCCTATCACGCGAAGCTTGCCGCAACGACTTCACTCCTGCGACACTGAAGTTCACGTCGAACCATCCAGGTTTGCAAGGCAAATGACAAGCACGCTAAATGTTGAACAATTCTTTTCTGTTTTGGACATTAATGTTGAACGAATCTTCAACAACGAGATGTTGTTTAGTGAATGACTCCCTTTATTTCGTTTGCTATATTTTATCGATTCTCTTGATTTCTCTCGTACAAACTGGTTTAGTACTGTTGAAAACCGTGAAACCAGACCAGCCCAGACCGTTGAATCATGCCTCTCCAAACAATTAGAACCGAACCAGCCCAACACAACCCGTCACCTGTGGGCTGGGTTGAAAAACCAAGCCAAACCGGTATAAACCGGGGCCGAGAGGCTCAGGGCCTACATGGCCTCATCCCCTTATCCGGTTGCCTCATTCGCCTTTACTGGCCACCCAGTCATCAGCGAGAGGCGGGCGCCCATGGTGACAGGGTTCTCCTGCCGGGGCCCTAACGCGGTGGTCCCTGAGCTCCTCAAGCCAGACGTCATTAGTCCAGGACTCAATATTCTAGCAGCATGGACCGGCTCCGGGGATGATGCTCCCTTGTATAAAAAGAACCACATCTACCGATTCCTCTCCGGGACGTCCATGGCAACCCCGCACGTTGCCGGCATCGCAGCGCTGATCAAGAAGAAGCACCTCAAATGGACCCCCGCGATGATACGCTCGGCGCTGATGACCACCGCCAGGACGCTCGACAACATGGAGCGGGACATCCTCGACGACGGCTTTCGGGTCGCGACGCCTTTTGCTGCCGGGGCCGGGCACGTCCACCCACAGCTCGCGATGGACCCGGGGCTGGTTTACGACGCCGGCGCCAGGGACTAAGTCGACTTCCTCTGCTCACTGAACTACACCAAGAAGCAGCTGCAGCTATTCGTGCCAGACATGGCGACGTGCACAAGGACCTCAACTATCCGTCCTTCATCGTGATCTTCAATGGCCGAACCAACACCCACACGCTCACACGGACGGTGACCAAGGTGTCCGAGGAGGCCGAGACGTACAATGTCACCGTGGTGGCACCGGAGCATGTCAAGGTGACCGTGACACCTACCACCTTGGAGTTCAAGAAGCTGAACGAGAAGAAGAGCTACACCGTTGAGTTCAGAAGCTTGGCGCGAGGAAACGTCACGTCCGGATGGGATTTCGGGCACATTAGCTGGGAGAACAAGGATTATATGGTCAGGAGTCCAGTCGCCTACCAGTGGAAAAACTGAACTGATGGAAGAATCGAGTGAAGAGTTGCAGTAGTAAGTAGAATATATAAGCAAATACATGGATTGATTTGGCAATGCTCTGTTGTGTCCTCTGTTTACTGGTCATGGAAAAATCAGTATCCTCTGTTTTTCATTTAAGTTTGCTTGTGCAAAGTCATCGATACTCTGTTCGCTACGAAATGTGCGCCGAGAGGGCACATCTGTCTCCTTCCCTTCCGGTGCTGGGCGAGATTAGTAGCAAAAGAACGGTGACCTCTACAGCCGCGTACGCCAAGAGTAGTAGTCATTATCGTCCGTCGTCGTTTGCTTCCCTTCACTATACCCATGTCGAGCTTTTCTTTCTCCTCTCATTGTTTCATGACTTGTCATATTCGACATGATTGCCTCCCAAATATAAATCTGTTTCCCATCATTTCTTTGGGAGTTTTGATGTGACATTCGTCTTAAGTCAAACTTTATTAACTTTGATCATCCAATCTCTCTGCCATCACGTTGTGGAACACTTGAACTATTTGAGTAATATGGGCGCTTTCAAGAGGTCATCAAACCAAGCACAAAAAATTGTTAGTTATAGCCCACTTTCAATCCAACAGATGATCACTATACTCGGTAGTAAAAAAAAGCATCATTATGCAGGACCTCCTCTCTGTAGAAAACAAACAAACAGGGGGAGGGGAGGGGGAACGGGGGCAGGATAACTGTAGCTAGGATTGAAGAGATTGGATGTTCAACCAGCAAAGTTGTGCATTGGTTATATTGAAGTTGCACCAAATGAAGATTCCACCCATAAAGTGGTGACCGGGATGGCACGGTGACGCTTTTTTTTGTGACGGTATCATTAGTGACAAATTTTCATCATAAATCGACCAAAAACATACTGACAGATGAGATTGTGCACCAAGATGAGTTCGGCCCATTATGTGGTATTTATTTGTTAGATGAGTACGGCCCATTATGTGGTATTTATTTGTTAGTATATGATTAGTGATAGTTTTTACTAAGAATCAACCCAAAAATACTGACAACTGTGACCAAAAATAAAAATACAGACAAAAAATCATTTTAACATTTTCCACGATAATCTCTCTATTTTATAATGGTTTTTATTGCGTCTCTAAAATTTAATTGGTTAAATTAAAATACAGACATGTGGAACCAGACAAAAAATCATTTTAACATTTTCCGCAATAATATCTCTATTTTATAATGGCTTTTATTGTATCGCTAAAATTTAATTGGTTATTGGTAAGAATTGAGTGATGAATGTGACATCCCCTCCGGGACAACTAGGATCGATTGTAGAAGAACACTCAACAAAGCGAGTTAAAATATCACATATATTCATATAAGTCTAGAATATTTTACATCATGGTATAATACAATCAAGTTTTCAAAAATAAACTAAAATTTTACAGCGAAAAAAAACTTATTACAACATAAGTGTTGGAACACAAACAAGTTTTGAAGGAAAGTTAATTTTCAACAAAAACCTTATTTGAAAACTAACCAAACTAACTAACGTCCTCTCTTCATATCTGATCTTCTACTCCTATCCTCTGTTCATGTTTGGTCTTCTACTCCTCAAGGTGACATTATTACCACATCTGATACAATTGATATTGCCACCCTTCGGCATAACTGATGACATTATCACCACTGGCCATCTCTAAGGAGAAATAAATTCAATAGAAGTTATATTTAATTTGTAACCTGGGTTGTAACATATTTTATTATAATAATTTACTAATGATATCCATATTTATTTATTAGTAAAAGGATACATATGGTTCTACTATCCAGCACAAGTTGCTATGGTTCTACTATCCAACACAAGTTGCTATATTAGTGGTCTACTATCTACCTACTATACAATCTGACCTAACCTATGTCAGTAAAATGTGACTATCATCACTGTCCTAAACAAACGTTACCTCTGACCTACAATGTGGCTATACAGTTTGACTCATGTGACTATCAACCTACTCCTGCTCCAACTAGACTACCACACTATCACTACTCATACACCATCTAAGGTGATGGTGGGTGGCTATGTGCATCCGACTGAACGTCCTCCTCTGACTCGACAAGGGGTTCCTCAGATTCCAACCCTGACGTAGAGACCTCGTCCTCTCCTACATGTCCCCGCTGTTGGTGATGCTGGTGGTGCTCCTCCGAAAGTGCATGGTACGCGTGCAAAAGGTCATGGTACTGTAGGTTGAACAGACCCCTTTGATCCGCTATCTCAAGTAAAACCTCAACAGCCTGGTTATGCTGCTGCATAACGGCTGCAACCTCACCCTCCAAAAGTGCAGTCCTCTGTCGAGCCGATGATCTTGAGAAGGTCGGCGACGGTGGAATGCTCACCAGGAAGGGGTGACGGGCTGACGGCGGACGACGATGGGAGAAACTCGGACAGGGAGGACGGCGGTAGAGGAACTGCAAAATTAGACAACACCAGTCGATGATCTTGAGTACATGCTCGATCCTGAGGTGAGCAACAACGTCTTGGGGCTTCTTCCAAAATGAATTTGAACAAGACTTACCAGAAAAGGAAGAATCGAGAAAGGGGGCAGAGAAGGGTTGGCTTCGGACTACGACGGAAATGGGATAATAGCTCACATGCGACACCTTTCACCTCTATTCTCTAGGATACGATATCGTTGGATGGAATAGCTCACATGCGACGGTTGGAACGACCCATATAGCCATGACCCGACACGACTGTTTTAAGCCCTTAAGTAGTTAACGGTTGTGGATTATGTTCGAACGTGGGACCCGCCAGTTGAACATTGCTCTGTGGGACCCACTACTTATCCACGTCACCCTTAAGAGGCCTAGCCAGCCCTCCGCTCCAATTCATGTGCCCTGGCTCCGACATTACTGTTGCCTCCTCCCTTCCCCTGTTCTTCCTCGCGCACCATCTTCTTCCTCTTCTCCAGCAATGGTCCACGACGGCGGCGGCGAGCGATGTCCAGCTCCGCTTCTGGCTTCCAGATGGCCTCCCAGAAGGAATGGCCACGTTATGGAGAATTCCCTTTGGGTACATGCCCCGACTGCCCTCGCCCAGATCCACTAAAGCGCTTGACATATGTGCGCTCGCGGATGGGCAACGTTGGTTGGGAATTTGTGAAATGCGAGAGCAAGCTATTTAAGGGGAAGGATGGGAAGGTAGGGTTTGTTTCAATTTGACGTGATTTGGATTTTGTAGTTTCAAATTGGATTTTAGGGTTTGCCTTCCTCGTTTCAGGATTTGAAGCCCTACGGTCATTTTGAGTGGGTGGATTCGTACATTCGGGATCGAGGGCTAAAAGTTAAAGTTCTCCCCCCCAATTGAACCAATCCCGACTCGCATGTCGTCCACTGTGGAGGAGGAGATCTCAAACATAGCCGATGATTTTTCGGTGAATGGGGAGTTGCAAAAACTGAACAAGCAGTTGGGCCAGATTGTGGAACTAAATAAGTAGTTGAGCCTGATTGTGGAATTGAAGAAGCAGTCCAACATTATGGCTGACGCATTTTACGTTTGTATAGTTGCCTTTTTTTGTGTTGGTATTCAGGTTTGGAATTTAGATTTAGATGTGGGGATGTTGTTTGAATGTAGATTTGTAATGAAGTTTCCTAGTTCACTTTTTATTTCCTCAGATCCTAGGCATGGAATTTGGGACAGGGTGGCTGCTTCTTTGACTGCGCGAGCATTTGTTCAGTTGCATGCTTCGTTGATTGTGCGTTGACTCCGGTGACTCTAACCCCAGTCCGCCTCCCCGCTCCCACCCTAGTCACAGGCCAACCTTTGCGGCCCATAGTTTATCATACGAGTGCGGCCCATAGTTTATCATACGAGCACGACCCTTTTTCATCCACTCGCCTCGCTGCTCCTACCCGAGGCCCATCTGTTATTCATAAGAGCACGGCCCATCTCCTATTCATAAGAGCATGACCCATCTGCTATTTATAAGAGTGCGGCCCATCAGTTTTAGGCCCCGTTTGGTTTGGATTCTAAAACAACTTATGCTTCTGGTTCTAGAAAAAAAACAATTATAGTACAAGAAGTAGTACTAAAGGGACCCTTCGATATTTATTGATAAAAGTGGATTACAAATATAGATTGTCATCCACAGATTACAGATTGGTTGCATACGATAAGGAAAAAGTAGCAGAGGAGGCCAACTGGATTGGTTACAAAATTTGGTCTTGATGACCTAGATTTCCATTGGCCTGTCGTCTACCACTCTACTCCTCATCATCGAAAAGCCAGAGCAGTATATTGTTCACTCCTAACTCATCGGCGATGGCAGTCGCTGTGGGCATGTATTCCTACAGCATATCATCGAAGTCATCGTTATCGGTGGTTGGAGCGAGGTGGAGGAAGTTCTCGCCGGAGTCCAGGTGGGCCAGGCTTAGGGCATGGGCGGCACCTTCACGGGTGCCGATTCTAGCGAGGTCCCGCGCATGCGCCGGGATGTCGTGAAGGCGAGCGGCCACAGTGTCGCCACGGAGGTTCATCTCCTCCTTGGCGATGGCGGCGGCATCCTCAATCTCGTCCAGCCGGGCCGTCAGAGCTGAGCGGACAAGGATCCAAGAAGAAGTCAAAAATCAAAAGCAGAGAGAGAAAAGGGGGTGGAATAGCTAACATGCTACGTACCAGCTACTTTGGCGTCTGCTGCGGCTAGGCGACCACGTGCGGTTTCCGCCTCCTGCTCCGCCGCCGCCAAAGCAGCCGCGAGAGGCCCTGGGAGAGAAGAAGGGGCCGGTGGAGCAGCAGGGGCAGGTGGAGGAATAGGGGACGGTAGAGCTTCCCCATGGCCATCACTACATGAGAGCGAGGATAACGATGATTAGAAACGGGAACAGAAGAGGTCCATGTAGGAGATCACCATGATGCGGGCTTACCCCCAACGGTGTCGTGGATTCCCTCCTGGAGCAGACGGGCCATGGCGCCAAGGTTCATAGCCGTCCATCGGTGGGGAGGGTGAGAAGCTTTCCTTGAAAAGAAGGGGAAGAAGAAGGCTCCCAAAGAACAACGGTGCCAGGAGGCGAGAGGAATGGTTAATCCGAGTGACAGTCCTCCCATTTTATAGACCAGAATGGGTAGGAGTCAAGAGTCCGGGGACAATACGATGGAACTCGAGGAGAATGCGAAGGAGCCCGAGTCAATATCGTTTGCGTGTGACCGGGCCTGTTCGTTTCCCGATTGGCTCGCCAGTTTGGCGCGTGATCAATGCTACGCGCTGCAGACGATGCATGCTGGCCATACCTGTTCTATCGATTCTGCCGCTCTTCTCGCATCGTCTAATCAACATTAAATCGCACGCCAGGGGCTGTTCGTTGCAGGGTCAAAAAGTTTGAGTTCCTTCGCATTCTCCTCACCTCAACTTATTCATGGCTCCCAATTAATCTTGCTATTTAGGATTACTAAACAAAATGTAATTACAAATTATTTGTACAGATAGGTTATAAATTGCTTCACAAATCTAATGATGGTAATAAATCGATGTATAAACTGCGCGAGGTCGCTAAAATGTGGGTCCGATATTCTATTCGGCCCACCGTGCAGTCTCCCTTGGGAAACGAACACCCCCACTAGCCGACGGTCAAAATAGAAAGAGAAATAATACAGTGTAAACTATGCGAGGTCGCTGAAATGTAGGTCCGATGTTCTATTCAGCCCATCGCGCAGTCTCCCTTGGGAAAAGAACACCTCCACTAGCCGACGGTGAAAATAGAAAGAGAAATGGTACAGTGTAAACTGCGCAAGGTCGCTGAAATGTGGGTCTGATGTTCTATTTGGCCCACCGCGCAGTCTCCCTTGGGAAAAGAACACCCCCACTAGCTAACGGTGAAAATAGAAAGAGAAATGGTACAGTGTAAACTACGTGAGATCGCTGAAATGTGGGTTTGATGTTCTATTCGGCCCACCGCGCAGTCTCCCTTGGGAAACGAACACCCCCACCAGCCGACGGTGAAAATAGAAAGAGAAATAGTAGTGTAAACTGCCCGAGGTCGTTGAAATATGGGTCTGATGTTCTATTCAGCCCATCGCGTAGTCTCCCTTGAGAAACGAACACCCCCGTCAGAAGCGCCCTACAAGAGTACGCTCTCATATTCTTTATTTCGTGTCCGAGCTGCAGAAGTGCCCTACAAGAGTACGCTTTCTGTTTATTCAATATTTTGGCGATTTATATTTCTACAAATATAGCAAATTGAATAGCTTAAATTGGTTGTTACACTTAATACATAATGTAGCTTTCCGTTTATTCAATATATTGAATTTCAGATCATGTACCTGACATAAAAGTTTAGTTTAATGACACTACTAATTTGAGGTTAATATGGCAAAATTGTTTCAATAAATTCCAAAAATTTTACTGCGTGGGTAAGAACATGTGTTACATGTATATGCCAGATTGCAGATCCTAATTTTTCATCTCTAGTTCCCTAAAAAAAAACAATTTTATACTGAATTTATGAATATTTAGGCAATTTTTAATTCTAAAACTATAAGGATTTTGGAGATGATATTTTGCATGTGGTTGTTTCATGTGACATGCAACCACCCTATATTTTTTATATATTTTTTTGGTATTATGAAAAAAAAGTATGTTCAAAATAGAGTAGCTCATCCGTAATGTATAGACATTGTACATACATTCATGTGATATGAATATTGTACATATATCTATTACTCTAATACCGATACACATGATTGAAACCAGCACAAAAGAATAGATTGTATTTTACAAGACCATAGAAATAAAAATAATCAAATTTGAACTTGAAATTTGAGATTTATCCGTATTTGAAGATTTAATTACGAATTGAAAAGAAAAAAGTGAACACTCGGCAAGAACAGACGAAGAACTCGGCACCGACATGTGGGGACGACCTGTCAGCAAGTTGTGCAACGAGGCCCATTGATGAAGTCGGCCCAAGAGCCCAAGACGGGATGGTCTGGAGTCCAAGACGCCCGTTTATGATTTCGGATTGATTAAAAAATTCAAAAAATTGAAAAACCTATTCGGATTGATGTTGTAGGTGTAGTAGATGTTACCACTTGAGTTTAAGGTCATTTGGAGAAGATTGAAAAAATGATTGCATTAGAAATGAGGCAGTTTGGCCTACCACACAAGCCGTTTGGCCAAAAATCGGAAAAATTCAAAAAATCAAAAAATTCAAAAAAATTAAAAACCTATTTGAATTGATGTTGTAGGTGCAGTAGATGTTACCACTCGAGTTTGAGGTCATTTGGAGAAGATCGAAAAAATGGTCGCACTAGAAATGAGGCAGTTTGACCTACCACAGAGGCCGTTTGGCCAAAAATCGGAAATAATGGTCGCACTAGAAATAGTGCATACATATTTACAAGCAAATCATCCTCACAAATTTCACGCCTCATAATACAAATCATAGTTCAATCTTACACACAAATTTCACCTTCCACTCGATTTTTTCTTCTTCCTACCACTTGATTGTGCAGTCACACCACACAAAACCCTCATGCTCTTTGTTTTCTTCGCGTCACTAGGACTAGGCCGCCGTATGCACACCACAAGTTCTTGTTCTTCATCTGTTTCCATGTCATTTTTCGGAACACCATCATTCTGCTCAACATCATTCAAAACCGAATCACATGGCACCACATCTAAAAATGATTCGGCCTGCACCATATCATCTAATACTGATTCAGGTTGTTGCGTGGTATTTTCCACATGACCTGCATCCTGAACACTTCTCTTTCTTTTTGTTGGCCAGACATTTTCAACAGCAATGGGTTCAGCCTCACACTCTTCTTGGGATGGCTCTACAGCCTGCACACTTCCACGCTTTTTCCTGAAAAAGTTAAAATGATACAGAATCAAAGTAAATTTAAGTGCTTAATTGGATGGTGAAATGTTTTTTCTCCTGAAACTAACTTTGGCTTTTCTTGAGTGTAACGGCATTTGGCGGATCCAGCTCGGTGGCCAAATTCCTGACACATCTTGCATCTATTTTTGTTGGCTTTATGTGCCCGTTTTGGTTTATCATCTTTTTTCCCTTCTTACTACTGCTACCTTTCTCGTACCAAGCCTTGTATCTGCTCATTTTAGGCCTGCCAGCCTTTCTTTTGGCAAGGAGGGGACACATTGAAAACTCAAATTCCACTTTAGGCCACTAAGACTGATCTGTAAGTGGTGCTATTGGAGTTGCATATGCAGCATTGAATCTTACCACTGAATAATATTCATGCAGATAAGGGTGCATGTTTATCTTCGGCTTACCAGCCAAGAAGAGTATGGCATGTTCACATGGTTTTCCAATGTGTTGCCACTCGAGGCATGTGCATTCATGTAGATCAGTGTTAACCATATGCCTCCTTCCAGTCTTGGTATCTCTCACTTCAGCGTCCCACAAAGAAGAACTCTCAACAACCAAATGTGCGAGATTTCTGCTCCGGTTAACCACTTGTTGAATCACTGCTGGAAGCTTATCCCCTTGTAAAGTATCACCTATTCTTCTCCTCAATTCCCACATCCGCATGATCATGATCCTGATTTGGTCAACCATGTCATGCACAGGCAAGTCTTTCAACTGTCTCACCTTGTTGTTAAAACTTTCAGTCAGATTGTTATTAATATGGTCACACTCGATGGCCGTATTAAATCCTGACCTATACCACAGCAAGGAATGGTATGTTTTCTCCCATTGCTCAAACTCAGGATCTGCTGCATACACCTTGGCAAGGTGATGATCATGTGTCTTTTTGCTATAAGCTCTTGCTGCTGGCCACAGCCACCCAAAAACTTCTCCTTTATGACCCTTCATCACATTCAACCACATATGGCCGAAGCACTCCCTCTTTTCAGCATGTGGAAATGCACTCTTGACTGTATTTTCTAGCCCTTTACAAGCATCAGTGTGTATAGCTAAAGGTGCCACTGGGCCAATGCATCTTTTCAACTGCATCATGAACCATGTCCATGAAGCATCTGACTCAGATTGAAACATGCCAATAGCAACAGGAAACATCCAGTTATATCCATCTAGAGCATTGCATGCTGCCAATTGACCAGTCCACTTTCCAGTCAAAAAAGATGAGTTTACGCTCAAATATGGCCTACACCCTGCTTTGAAGCCATCAATGAAAGGCTTTAAAGCCATAAAAAAATTGGAGAAATACACCTTACCATTAGCTGCAACCTCTGTATCTATCTCCACAACACTGCCAGGTGACCTCTTCTCCACCTCTGCCTTGAAACTATACAACATCCTGAACGTATTTGTCCAATCACCATATAACTCTTTCATTGCCCTCTGTTTTGCCTTCCACACTGTGGTATACTTCACCTTAATAGGGAACTGCTTCTCCAGGTCTACTCTCAGTTTCTTTGCAGTAGTGTTTGGTGTTTTGGTTAAAATAGGACTGATCTTTTGTGCAACCCAGGCCTGTGATGTCATCTTTGATACAACCTTTGAACTAGTAATACAAGTATGTTCATGTGGCATTTGATTAACCCTGATGGTACCTACACCAGGTTGTTTTCTAGCAGAAATGTACCACTTGCAAGGCTTTGCACTCCCATCAAAGCCTCTGCACTTCGCATAAAAATTTTTTGTATCTGTCCACACAGCCTTGGCATCAAACTCCCTCCTCACTGCATAAGTCTTGAAACACATCCTAAACTCTTTCATGCTTGGAAAACACTTTCCTACTTCAATTACAGGATTGTCTGAATCATATAGATTTATGAACTCATCATCATTGTAATCATCTACCTCATCAGCAGCTTCGTTCATCAACTTTGGATCCACATCTTCAGAACCAATAGCCGCATTAGCCCCATCCCTCTCCTTCTCCTTCTCATTGTATTTATCATCTACTGGAATTCCTAAAATTTTGGTCATCTCAGTGTCAGCCATTGGTGCAATGAACAAATCAGTACGCTCTTGCAGTTGCACTGAATTCCAGTCGACAACAACCATATTTGCAGCACCATCACATCCCTCTTGTGTATCATCAGCAAACATTGTCACTTCGGTTAAAATGGGATCTATCTGTCTACTTGCAGCCTAATCGTCATCTGCAATCTACATAGCCAACTTTGATGGTACATATCCAACACAAGAATCAGATTTTAGATCCACCAACTCGGCAAGAAATATAACACGTTTGCTTGTCCAGCCGTCTTGCCGATCGATTTCATCGACAAGCGCTTCACCATCCTCCATTCTCACATACTCGCCCTTCCATTCATCGAAGTGTATCAATGCCACTTCTTGCTCCGGACCCAAGGAATACTCTCTCCAATTTTGTCCATCAAATTTCTCACTGCTTGCGCTTCTTGGTTGACAAGGTCCTGCGAGTCGATCTTTGCACAATCAATCTCCCAACTAACCAATCTCTCCTGCTCTATGGCCCTCAGGCTACCATCAGCTAGCTTCGCGACAGAGAAAAAGGGGAATTTAACGGACCATTCGAAGCTACACCGCTCCCCCTGTTTCGACAATGGTGCGAGAATGTCAAAAATTGTAAGCAAAAGAGCTCTAATCGAAAGCAAAATCAGCACAAGGTGCAGAGATTACCTCGAATTTGTCTCTCCCTGCTCCATCTGTTTTGGGCGTCCTATCTGTTTTGGGGCCATCTGTTTTTTTGTCAGACTACTGCAACTCGGGTAAAATCGGGCGAGAATACGCTAGATTCGGGGCTCAACTCGGATGGGAATGCGACTAGGGGGCGATTTGACTTACCTCAGAGATCGTCGAGGACCTAGACCGCGCGGCGCCAGAGAGGGATGTGCGGCGCTCTAAGGGCGCACGCTGTCGGAGAGGGATTGGTACACCGCTCAGAGGAAGCAGTCGCAGGAGTTCTTCGATCGGTCCAGTAGACAAACTCGCGCCACCGACGGGAGTCAACGCCGGAGAGGGATGTCAACGCCGGAGACAGCACTTTGAGGTCGTCCTGTCGGAATTTGCCGCCGTTCAAATGGCGCGAAACTGATACTTGATCGGTCCGTCAGAAAGATTCACGCGCCACAACGTTCTGACTGGGTCCTACGGCCGCTAACAACCAAATCTATAAAGTGTCAAGGTCGTTGGTGGGTTCTAGCTATTTTACTCTATATAGTCATCGCACGCAAGCTATTACAGTCAATTATGTTATGCCTCGGACAATTTACACCAAAGATGTCGCATGTGAGCTATTGACCCGACGAAAATCGGCTTTGATTCTTCGATACTACGGCGAGAAGCGGCAATTAGAGGCCATGGGGAGGAAGAGGGAGGGTTGGCATAACGATTTAGGGTGTTGGCTCGGTAGAGGAGGCGTCGGAGCGGCGAGGGCCGAGCTGGAGCTCGAGGTTGTCGGCAATGGTGTTTTGCTTGGGTCAGTTTTCAGAGAACAAGATAAGAGAGAGAGAGGAGAGCAGGGGACGGAGCGGGGACTTATCCCCTGAGCTTGGGCGGCGGCAAAGACAGCAAAGCAGGCAGGCAGTTTGCGTGGCCTAGCTGCATGCCGGCCACCAGCGCCGAGGCGCTGCTCTCCTGAGAGAGAGACGGGAGAGGGAGAAGCGGTGGATGGGGCCAGCGGGTCTCATGGTAAAACAGTAAAGGTAAGTGTTTTTTTTTACTTTTTTATTCTCCTTTTTCTTTAACAAAACCAGGGCTGCCACAATGAAATTTTTTAAAAATGTTAATCGTTCGTGACAAATTTTTGTTATCAAAGAAAAATATTTTGATTCCAAAACTAACTTGGATAAAGTCCTCCTAGCTAACACGTGTTCCATTCCTTTTATGAATAAAATACTTAAAATTGACTGTTTTATCGTTTACAATATTATTTGGCATATATAGATCAATGCCACCTATCATTGATAGCCAAAAAAACACATATCAAAATTATGAATGGTTATATATAGAAGAACATGATTTGAATAGACATCCAATAAAATCATACTACATTTCATCGGATAACTATTAGCCAAACCTACAATCAATTTTTCGGTGGTGCAACCCAGACTCAATCAATGTTATATATGTCGTCGAATATTATCTACTATCACTATAGCAAAACTACTTCGTTACTCTTAATATTTATAATTTCTGACTCTCCAAACAGCCACTGCAAGCCAAGCATGAGAACCACGTTTCTCTTAGTCGATGTTGTCATAGTGATTTATGTCCTAACGGCACCCATATTGGTGGACTCCTTGGACATCGACGAGCCACAGATCCAGCGAATGGGCGATAGTTTTGTGGCAGGGATAGACTAGTACTTCAACTTTATCATAGAAACTTGGAACAATTGTGGCAAGGATGCCAAGTACGAGGCAAACTTGGACTTGGTTGACGCTAGCATAGAATCCACGCTTATATCGTTTGAACTTGTTAGCTAATGTCGTTCATGAATCAAATTTAATTTAATAATCATATTATATATTATATAATAAGTATTCTCGTAATTGTAAAATAAATAACATGGCGAAAATACACATGGAAGACAATAGTTGATGATATCTACTGTGTGTAAGTATATTGGATGACATACATAGCCAATAAAACAAATAACTTGCACAATGGAATGTCAATTTGATTATTTGTAATTTTCATGTAGACACAAAAGTGATGTTGGTTATGCATACATTTAATCTTTGTAGATGTCGATACGCAGGACTACATGAACATCCTCTACTCCAAGGAGGAGTTGTACCCGTTTGAGCCTGATATATGGGCATGGCCACATGCACAAGGATTGTGCTTCCTCGCGACCTCACAGACCTCAACTATGCCTCCTTCCTCATTATCTTCTACAACCGCACCAATGTGTGTACATTGACGCAGATGGTGACGAATGTATCCCAGCAGGGGAGACTCATAACTTGCAAGGTGACGTTCATGGCATCAAAGCGAATGAAGGTGATCGTCATGCTGACCATCCTAGAGGAGAAGAAGAGCTACAACGTAAAGTTCACAAGCTATGGCATGGGATAAAATGCGAAGGCGGGGTGAGAGTTTGGGCACATCATCTAGGAACCACCAAGTCAAGAGTCTTCATGTTGATTGTGGAAGAACTGAGGGAGAGGGTGTTGTTTACCCAGTAAAATAAGAAAAATGGTTGAACAGACATGTTGTTGACAGGTTGATCTGTCATGAACAAATCCGCGGTTCATTGTTGCCGGCTGAGTTATTGCTGTTGACAATTATAATCCGTTTATTATCAGCAGAGAGGATATTTTAATTTGCTTGTGTTTTCTTAAGCATCTTGGAGACACTAACAGTACATTGAGGACGAGGTAATTAATTAATAAACAGCCCGCAGAAATCTCCAACCCTGATCAACAAAAGTGCAGTGTGCCGAGAACTAGAAGTGTAAGAAAACCATAAACAACACCACAAAGGTCCAGGTATCAGACACGCAGATCGAGCTCACAATTCACAATGGCGCAAATCCCTAACCGACACTACAGTGGGGAGGGGGCCTCATCGTCAGGCCAACACGGCGGTGGCCACCATGGAGATCACGGACGCAGCAATCGTCGCGACCAGCGAGCATCCATCAATGGTCCTGGGCGCGGCATTTCCTTTCGGTGACGGCGCGGCGGCGGCGCTGCCGGACCCGGCGGACGAGGGCTCTGTGCCCGCCGGAGAGGGCGCCATGGAGGGGGACTCGGAAGGGGCAGCAGAGGAGGCGAGGACGTTGATGTCGACCTTCTGTCCGGCGGCGCAGTGGCCCGGGATGCCGCAGAGGAAGTAGTGGTGGCCAGTGGTGTTGAGGACCACCGAGTCCTTGCCCGTGGACCAGGTCGCGATCGGCTTGGACGTGTCGCAGTTCTTGTACCCCGACTTGCTCACCGCCATCACGTTGTGGAACTGCTTCAGGTACGTGAACACTGCAACAGGCGTCAACAAACAGAGCAGAAAATCGTCAGGCACAGCACACTTCCCATCCAACAACTGACGTCTGACGACCACAATCAGTATAGCAAAGCATAATTTATTATGTTGGTGGAGGGACAGATTGTTAAACTAATTAGTCATGCGCCTCATCATATTAATGTGGTCCTACTGTCAAAGGCCCCTGGGACATATAAAATTAAGACATCAACATCCTCATGGGCAAAACATTTGGTTGTTGGTGACTAAGAAACAGAATGAACCATCAAGAGTATTTCATATCAGCAAGGATCCTACCAACCCATTCAATCTTAATCAGATCCCTCCCCTTTACGTATTAATAACGCATTATTAAACATGTCATTCCACGCTATCCTGCTATTTGCATTCACGCCAACAAGCAAAAGTTAAGTCTCACTCTCCGTCCACTACCAGTAGGCAGATATATATGATCCACAATGACAATATGTCTCTTGACCATAGCTTTGCATAAATGGAACTATTAGCCTTTGGTTTCAGTTAAACAAACATCATAAGAGGCTGACACGACCTATCATCATACTGAGGTTATTCTCGAATCACTCAAGAGGCAAAAAGGTAACTTGGTGAAACCCAAACTAGTTTGGCTTGACACTTAAGTGGAGTCCCTAGAGGATCGGAATTGGTATGATCGCCATGCCTGCTTTACAGCTCGATCATGGCCCTACCTCAATCTGGAACCCACATTGCCAAAAAAGAAATGGTAGTTTGGCACAATCATAGACCCCTTTGTGGATGGGCTAGCCGTCTGTATACACATCTCAGATTTATAAGGTCATCCCTTCGATTCGTTGCTCCAACCAAAGATGATACACACGCCGCCAACTTTTGGACCCATCAAGGGCCCGAGCTACCAACCAGCCGAGAAATTGCTCCGAGGAAAAAGTGCATCTCATGAATGAGCCACACAATGAGAAGGCATGCATGCGTAGGTGAGTTGGCAATAGGACCCCCCAACATTATTGGACAAGTTGCAAAAGAGGTTTCATGCAGATGTGGAGAGCAACACATCATGGTACTGGACTTGCTAGGTATGTCTTGCTCTCTTTTGAAAAACAAAAGGATGAAAAAAAACTAAATGTAGCTGGAATTGAAGGGACTGGATGCTCAACCAACGAAGGTGTGCATTGGTGATCAATTGCGATATTGATGTTAACCCATCCTCGGATAGTCAGATTGTAGGCTTGCGTAGACTACAACCTTGCAGCCGCCGGATCAGTTTGGATAAATGGCGATGGTGCCCTTGGAGGCAGTCACTGGATAAACGCACTGCTTCACCAGCACGATTTAGGCTCTGTTTGGATCCATCTCCTAAACTTTAGTTGTCTAAACTTTAGTTATTTTTACTTCAAACATGACCTCTTAAAATCTCCTAAACTTTAGCCAACTAACCTCCTAAACTTTAGTTCTCTAGTCACCCCAACCCTCCTAAAATCCTTGAGAAAAGACAACTAAAATCAAAACTACCCCTCCTCACATATGATATTTTCCTTCAACTCACACATATATTTACTTTTTGATTATTTAATAAAAGATAAATATATCTATTTTTTATTTAGTCAAGGATTTTAACTATGAATCCAAACATGTACCTACTTGACTAAACTTTAGTTGACTAAACTTTAGGACGCTAAAGTTTAGCCAACTAGAGGATCCAAACAGGGCCTTAGTGCCATATTACTACTTCCTCGGTTTGAAAATGTACAACATTGTTTCAATTGTGCAACATCATATATATTCAAACGGATACAGGAGTGTGGAGCATAACAGACACAGTGAGGCAACCTAGATGCAGAGAGGCTGGTCTGAAGGTGCATATGGTTCCATTTCTCGCCATCCTACACGTTGCTTTCGTGAATGATTTTGTAAAGGGGTGAACAGGGCGAAAGTTGCTGCACCACCAAAAAAAAAAAAAAAAGAACCGCATTGCAAGACAAGAACTGCGATTTTATGTTGAATCTGACTTGTTCACCATGTGCCGTGTTTTTTAATCCTCTGTGTCAGTTACCGTGTTAATTTATCCGTACAGCATAAGTGTTACTCCTCAGAAAAAAGTGTTACTGCTCAGAAAAAGGCGACTAAATCCATCATTGACGCAAAGCAAACGCTACTACTAGTGCTGCTTTCTTCTGTTGGGGACGCTACAAAAAGTTGATGCAATTTTTTCTAACCGGAGGAAAGAAGCTCCCTCCAATAATCACATTTCACATGTCTAGTGACT
Source organism: Eleusine coracana subsp. coracana (assembly GCA_032690845.1). Lineage (NCBI taxonomy): Eukaryota > Viridiplantae > Streptophyta > Magnoliopsida > Poales > Poaceae > Eleusine > Eleusine coracana. The sequence goes on from CM064430.1 coordinate 52,562,092, forward strand.
GGTGGCCTCTTCTTTTTTCGAAAAGCAAGAGAAGGTTCAAGCAATCGGCGCCTTTTCGAGGTTATTGTAAAGGAAACAGCATTATGGCTGGGCTTATCTTTTCCTGGCAAAACACTATCTTCGGTGGTTTGACATACTGATGCTAAGCTTTTCGGGGAGAAAGCGCGCTCCCACTAAACACGGAAATTAGGCAAAAGCATGTTGACCTCCGAAGTGGACGGTGGAGCACGAGTGCAGGGGTGCAGCGCACGGCCGGCCGGACGAGCACGACCGTCCGCACGAGGCCCCACCCACGCGGCTGCCTGTCTGCCTGCACCTCCGTCTGCTCGATCGATCGCCGTGAGCTCCATCCAGCTGGTGTGTGTGTGGCACAGCAGCGCCTGCGCCCACCGCGGCAGGCAACCCCCACCACTAGCACCCACCGGGTCAGAAGGGCCGTGCGTCACGGCCATGATGCCGTCACATGACCAATTCGAAGGGGAAGAGAAAATGGCTGTGATGTCTGCATCGCCTTTCCTTTCCTTCAAGAAGCCTTTCTGCTGCTCACTCACACACTAGTAGTGGTAGACTCACTCACCGGTCGCAGTCACGCACCACAGATCGACCCCTTCCCGCCCACATTCACTCGCATTAGTGTGCACCAAATGGTTAAGAGTCACCGGCTATTAGTTCGTAGAAGGACTTGTTGTGTGTTGGGACACTGCGTCACGTACAGTGCCTCGTTTATATGTTAAGAGCTTTAGCTGTTGAACACTTTCTCCTCCTGTTTTCTCATACCATACGACGCTCTTACCACTTTACGAGTAATGCTAACCTAAGTCAGTCCTCGATGTTGTCACCGTATTAAACGGGCCATTAACTAACACTACGGTCCTACGGAAGTGTGAGCATGCTACGGCACGTAAGCATACGTTGGGGTCTCGCAGGTACTGCTGTCCCCCTGCACCTGTACGTACTCATCCCCGTCACTCAATAAAGCCTGTCCGTGACGACAGTCGGATGATAAATAATGGAAGGAGAGAGAGAGGGCTTTGACTCCATCCACCGCGATCGGAATGAGCACGGTGCACGGGTGATCGCGGCTTCCGTGCCGCGCCACGCGTGCCCGGGTTATCCGTAGTGCTGCCGATGGGTGGATGGTGCCTACTACTGTAGTACCAGCGCACACGATGGTGCTTACGAGTTCCCGACGTGAGCCGGGGATTTGGACGCTTTCACGTGTAAAGCGGCCAGCAACCAGTAAATGCCAAGGTCGCAGGGATATGGATGGCGACGCGCCGGATCCAGCTCCAGCTCCAGCGTCTTCTTCTCCCTCTTCTTCGGTGGTGGAGTACTAGTAGGTGGGCGGGTGCGCGCCACCTGTTTAGCCGTGCCCGTCCACACGCGACGCGAGCAAGTTTTGCGCGGAATTGGAACGCGGGGCCCACAATGCCTACTCGTACTAACTGGAGTGTTAAGATCGTGATGAAACTGGCAGAGCACACCGTCTGTAGCGGAACGAAACGCTCGTGACCGTGTTTATTATTCATTCATTCACTTTGCCGTGAAACGTCCGGCAAGATTCATGTACTACGTTACCAGCCCATGTGGCCTGGTCGGTGGTGGCTGCCGAACACAGACTCACAGAGGCAGCCCTAGCGTTGTTGCTCGCCGCTCAGGTTCTCAACAGTTGAGGACAAAGGAACAAGAAACTTTCCTCCCCGAGGTCTCTAAAACGCCATCTAAAAAGATTATTATTAGCTGGCTACACTAGTAGCTTGTTACTACTATAATACTGTGATGTTGTGAAGAAAAACTATCTCTGCAGTGCTACCAAGCATGGACAGCACAGGCAGGTGTGTGAGTTCAGAGATTGAAGGAGGAGATAGACGCACGCACCCACGGTGTCGCCGAGGTGGAACTTCTTGGAGGCGGCCCAGGCGGCGTAGTTGGGGTTGCCCATGATGGTCCACCCGGCCTTGTCCCCCACCTCGTACACGGCCGCCGACGCCACACCGGCCAGCATCACCACCACCATCGCCGCCACGGCCGACGACGCCCTCCTCGCCGCGCCAGCCATGTCGTCCGATCCAAGCAGTACGGCAGCAAGCACGAAGAGCGGGCTCCTTGCTCTCCCCTGTTCTTCCCCTGCTCACTCTAATGGCTAGCTACCACAGCAGGACTGTAGGGGAGTGAGAGAGCGAGGAGCGGTGGCAGTGGCAGCTGCTGTTGCCCCTAGCGGCCCGGTTAAATAATTACGCTCCGCGGATTGCTTGCTTTCCAGCGAGCGTTCCCGGGAATGCCCCTGTTGGCCCGGCCAGCCAGCGGCGCGCGCGTTTGGTGACCCCGGGTTTCACGTGTCCCTGCCGCCGTAACTTCTCCTCGCGTCACCGGGGGGGCCGGCCGGCCCGGGTCGCTGGTCACGGCAACGCAGAATTGCAGATGCGATGCCGCTGCGCGAATCTGCACATGGGATGGGTGAGGTGCGGACGGGGAGGTCCACGGGAATGAGTGGATGCCGAGCAGCTGGGCGCGTTGATATTCCGTGTAGCACGCGTGCATGCCGTGGAAGGTACAGTCGCACGGAGCAAATTTAGTCTTCCTGCCGTCGACGGATGCGGCCGGAACAGTCCACCACGACAGGAGCGTCGTTGGAGCGGAGTACAGCCGGATGGATCGCAACATTTTTTTTTGTGTGGCTTTGCGCGTGCTCTTGTCTGTTGTTGGCGGTGTACTAGTAGGCTACTACTCTAAGTACTGTAAGTACCATGGAACAGGGGAACGGGAAAATGTGCCAAAACAACTCTTTCTCGTTACATACGTCAAATCCGCTCCACTTGAATCCGGTTGAGTGAGTCTCTATCGACACGCAATGTACGTGGCACGAAGCTCTTAGCTAGGGTCGCTTCTAGTCTAAACAGATTCGAATAGGTTGGTGTAGTACCAGTAGCTAGGGGGATTGGTGGTCTCCGCTCTTTTGTATCCCCCGATCGATCGAGCCAGATTCTTCTACCACTCGGAGTGCTGATCTGTGACCGGCACGACAACGACAGCCGCGAGTGCTGCTAATCTCATCGGGGACTCGCACTCATCCGTCCATCCTGCACGTAGCAAACAAACGAGAGCGTCCGGAGAACGGAGGAGCCCGGTGGCTCCACGAGAGTGTTCCATTTCCAAAGTTAGGTAGTAGGAGAACACCATAACATCTGAGTCATTTAGGCCCATAGAGCTCAACTACAACTCAGGCCCGTGTCACGGTAACGTTTCGCACCGTTCGCGCATCGCGAACATTCTAGCCCAAGCCCGCGCCGCCAGCAGAGCCTCTCCTGTCCCGTTCCTTATCCACACGACGGACCGCGCGCGATCCTCGTCTCCGCCTTCCCCTTCGCTCCACGCCAGTCCTCCCTCAGTCCCCCGAGTCCTGACCTACACCGCTCAGTCCGGCATGGCGCTCCACGCCGTCTCCCCCGCGGCGGCCTCCTCCCTGCCGCGCGCTCTCACCGGACGCCTCGCACAGCGCCCAGGTTCGGCTCTTCCGCCTCCTACAAACCTCCCCGCCTTTCCGCCCTGCGCAGGAGAATTCGAGCCTGTAGGTTAGTGCAGCCATGTGGAACGACGAGACGGGGATGTGTTATTGAGGAATGCACGATGTTGTGGTTTCGAAACTGCATTGTATGCTGCTTTCCACTCATCATTGCACTGCAACGTTGTCATCAGTGTTATAGTGTAAAAGTGCCGAGTTCACAGCCTGAAAACCTGATGAATTTGAGGTTGAATGAGGTCTATTTTAAGCTTATGGCAGTGTTTGAGACACAGATGATCGAACTTTGTGCAGCAGCATTTGATTCTGAACCAAATTTCCAAACCAGTTTTAAGATAGTGACTTCAAATGCGAAGTGCGGAGAAATTTGTTTTGAGAAGAGCTGATTGGCATTGCTAGATCTGTTAGTACTAAAATGAGTGACTGCACACCAGTTCTAGGTATTAAGTGCTCGGTTGTAGTCATAGTGGCGTGAAATGAGAAGTGCAGAGAAATTTGTTGTGAGAAGAGCTGAGGGCTAAATGTGTTAAGTACTGAAATGAGTGACCGGCTCACTGCACACCAGTTCTAGGTAATTTAAATACTGGGTTGTAGTCATAGCAGCTTGAAATGCAAAGTGCAGATAAATTTGTTTTGACAAGAGCTGATTGCTAAATGTGTGAGTACTAAAATGAGTGACTGCACCCCAGTTCTAGGTTGTTTAAATATTAATGGAATCCATCTTGGCTTCCATCACCGAATGGAAATAGGATATCACCTACAAGTTATCGATAGTGCTACTCTGAAATAAACTCCTGATGTGCTACGTACTGAGTTTGGCTTGTACTTAGTAATGTGCCTAGATCTCACCAGCAAATATTCTTCTATCCTGTAGGCTGTGGGTGTCCTGCCAAGCAATCGATCTTGATGAACTCCTCCACAAGATTCACGAGACTTTATGTTGGAACAGTAGACTTTGTTAGCAGGCCTCTGGTTCTTTGTCACTCAGACAAGAGGCGAGTTCTTGCAGAATTAAAAGTTCTATTTGAATTATGTATATGCTCGCTCCTTTAGATTAACCTTCACTGGTTTATGGTTCTCATGTTATCAGAGCAGTTTTGACGCATGCCACAATTGAAGAAATTGAAGCAGAGAAATCTTTAATTGAAGACCAAGCTGTAAGTAATGACAAACTCTGCATTTAAAAGGACCTTTTGCCTTATTATTTGTACATTTAATTTTAACTAGCTGAAGATATGCCTCTTTAGAAAGAGAAGATGGACAAAGCAATTGAAACAGTCCAAAGTAACTTCAATACTGTGAGGACAGGACGCGCAAACCCGGCCATGCTTGACAGGATTGAGGTCTGAAAATCCATCGCTTTTACTTTTTCCTGTCATGAAGTAACTCTTATGTGATCAAGTATGTTCCTCTATATCGGACCTTCATGCCTCTTCTTTTTACATGCACATAACTATTGTTTTTTTTGTTTTTTTCTTGACATTATATTCAAGATAGTATAGTTCTGTCAGATAAGCAACAATAAACATAAAATCGTGAAGTAGTACTATTAGACCATAGTTGTATGCCCAATAGTATAACAGGCATGAGGCAATCTCTGGGTTCATGGACTTGCAGTCTCTCTATAAGTGGTTGCATAGAAGAGCCATCCATGAATACAAAGTCTGTAAACTCTGTGGTTTTATAAGTACCACTCAGAATGATGCAGATATTATAGTGACCGTTCTCTTCATCAATTAATTAAGATTAAATAAGAGTTTCTTGCAGGTTGAATATTATGGAACTCCAGTGAACTTAAAGACCATTGCACAAATAAGCACTCCAGATGCAACTTCTCTTCTTATCCAGCCATATGACAAGTCTAGGTAAACTATCTATCCTTCCCACTTCCCAGTGCAGAGTTGATATCGAGCCTATCATTATGTGTTCACATCCATATCCTGTGCAGCCTTAAACTTATTGAGAAAACAATAGTTGCTGCAAATCTCGGTGTATCAACTAGCAATGATGGAGAAGTGATTCGAGCTACTGTTCCACCATTGACATCTGACCGCAGAAAGGTTTGTATTTTGGAAACATCTGTCACTTCTTATTATGTTGTATGGAAATCGTTTTATTTTTAAGTAAGCCAAGAAACCAGTCCTTCAACTCTATAAAGCTTAACCATTGAGGTTAAAGATGCATTAAAACATATAGAATTTACTAAGTGCAACCATAGTATCCATATATCTCTTGACGATATCGAATATTGCAATAAATGAAAACTTTCCTATATAATGTATATAAAAGTGGTTTGATGGAGACCAGTTGCTCTCAATAGTAACTATAGCTGCCTTGTGGTCATTCTGAGAGGAATGGTTTCGTAATTGTATCCAAATCTTATGCAGTCAGCACTCAGCACACACCACCTTTTCTAATTAATAGTTTTTTTCTCTCGAAAACGCAGGAGAGCTGCGCTTCATTATATTAAGAAGAAAAAATGGGATCAGAACCCATACAGTACCCAACTCACATACACACCCTTTTCTAAATTACATACACGCCCGTTACTAATGTTAGGACGACCAATGCACACACCAAAAATCTAAACCCCGACGCCTCCTCCAGGCAAGGACACCAGACCGCGTGCACCCGCCATCTCCCACATTCGTTTCTCTTCCGTTGCACATGTGATGCCTCGGTTTAGCTTAGGCGCCGACCCGTCAAACACGATTCCGTTGCGGTGATTCCAAAGGATCCAAGCGCCAAGCACGACCAATGAATTCAGTCCCTTCTTACATAGCTCCGAAACAGCACTTGAAGCCTTCAGCCACCAATCATCAAAGATCATGTCCTCAGGTTGAGGGGACACCATTTGGAGGCCAACTTGTGACAGTAATATGAACCAAAACTGCCGTGCAAAGGGGCAGGCAACAAGGAGGTGATTAATTGTCTCTTCCTCCTGATCACAAAGGACACATTTCTCTGGATGATTCATCCCTCGTCGAGCAAGACGATCGGCTGTCCAGCACCTCTCGTGTACTACCAACCATAGGAAAAATTTGCATTTACCGGGAGCCCAAGTTTTCCAAGTGCGCTCCCAAGGACCAAACCCTGTTGCATCCAGGTAGAGATGTTGATATGCTGATTTCTGATTAATAGTACCAGTCCTATAAATTTAGGGCTAATTCCTTATCAACCATCAGAAATAGTTCGGTTTCCTTATTACCCATCAAAAAATTTCAATTTCCTTATGGGCCATCAAATTTATCTTTTATTCCTCGACAGCCATTATAACCAATTCTGTTAGGTGCCGTGATGCACGTTTGTTGGCAACCTGCCATATCTGACCAAAATGCCCTTGTATGTTGCAACTGAACCAAACCAAAGTCTGAGCTCCCTTGAATCCTCCCAAATTTGCTGCTCTCCAAACCTAGTCCATGCGTCGGGTGCCTCCTGAACAAGGCGAGGTGTGCAGGGCTGGTGACAGAGCAGAGCATAGGTAGTGTGAGGCGCGTGCGAGGAGCAGAGCATAGTGCATGTGTCGCCGTAGACACGGCGCAACGTTGTTCGAGAGCACGCGTTGCTGGACAAGGCTAAGGCGCGAGCACAAGGCGGCATGGGGCATCGCTAGGCAAGCATGGATGTATGAACTGCGGTGAGCCAGCAAGTGTGACGCTGGCCAGTTGGGCTGCAGATACGTGTGAGTGTGACGTGCTGCTTGTTTCTTGTGAATTCGTCCTACTGCTTCTACTTGTTTCTATAGACTAGTACGTACTAATGTCTTCCCGACCTTGATAAAAAGGAAGCTCAATAAGAATATCCATTGACTTTAAAACAGGTAATAAGAACACTTAGAAAAAAATGGTATGAGGTAAATAAGTCTTTTCTCCATCTACTTAACACTGTGAAGCAGTAAAATGGATGGCAGTGGTGATTGAGGGAAGAAAGTTAAGTTTGATGGTTGATAAGGAAATTGAAATTTTACAATGGGTAATAAGGAATTTGAACTTTTTTTGATGGCTAATAAGGAATTTGCCCATAATTTATCTGACCTGGCCCAGGTTTAGTTTTAGCACTGCTTTGGCGTGGCAAAATAAGACTCAGTGGCAAACTAGGCCTAAGCCCAAAACCAGAAAAAAATTTCGATCAGGGGGTCTGACGCCCCCCTGACATTGTATTAAGAATGGACCCACCGAAACCTAGCCCAAAACCAGGAAGGTAACAGAAATATGATATTGTCCACGGCCTGTCTAGTGTTTTGCTCAGGTCTAGATAGCCCTATAGAGTGCTTAGCATTGTATTTTACCTCCAACAAGAAGTAAACATCGTTTATATAGGTCTTACATTGATGAAAGTTCCTGTCACTTTGTTACTTATCTGAATTCTGATTGTATTCTCTGCAGGAGTTAACCAAAACTGTAGCTAAATTAGCTGAAGATGGAAAGGTATAGTTTAAGTTTGACTTCTAATTATTTTTACCATGTTTTTACAAGTAATGTTAATTTTTAGCTTTCTGCTGGGACTTTTTTCAACTTCACTGTCTCTGCCTTTTAGTTTGTGATCATCCTAGGAGTTCCTGTCAAATAATTCCGTCCTGAAAGATCAGTTGTTTGTTCCCTGTTTAAAGTTCACTTTCGAGAATGTTTGTCCTGTTTGGACTATAATAACCTTTGAATGTGATATTCATTAACGTCCAACATACAGGTCGCTATAAGAAACATAAGAAGAGATGCAATTAAAGCTTATGATAAACTGCAGAAGGTCTGGTTCTTCTCTTCTCAGCTGATACTTGTTTGTGGGGGGCCTATCGTGTCCTAGTTATGAAAATTAATCTGTTCCATTTTCTTTTGCAGGAAAAGAAACTTTCTGAAGATAACGTGAAGGATTTATCAGCTGACCTACAGGTGAGGATACTATTAACTTTTTCTCCCTGTAGCTGTACTGAGATTCTCAGCAACTTCCCAGTTGATACTAGCGTGTGGCAATGCCCCTTTACTAACGTTGAAAGCTTATCCTGACTTACATCTTTATACAAATTCTGCAGAAAGTCACAGACGAGTACATGAAAAAGATCGAGACCCTCCAAAAGCAGAAGGAAGAGGTACTTTTATCTATTTTTTTCCTTTTCTCGAGTATAAGATATCCTGTTTGCTGATTCCGTGTCCTATCGTCAGAAAGATAACTGTCTGATTGCCACTTTTTTTTTGAAAAGATATAGTATTATATTATTCTATAAAAGGTATATTGAATTTCTAAATAAAATAATTCCCCTTGATGGTGAAGCAGAACCTAGTATTGTACTAGTACTCTCTTTTATTTGTCGCAATTGCTCAAGAAGCTGGGGTACTGAATCACGATTGTCTGATTTTTTTTTTACAGGAATTGATGAAAATTTAGATCGCAGACTTGACTTGAAAACTTGTAAGCACATCAATTCGTGTGAAATATGCGCCCTTTCTCTATGGGCTCTTGTAGCTTACAGTACTTAATGTTATGTCCACAGGTTTTCTGCAGAAACTTTGTCTTTTGATTGGGTCACAAGCTCACAGCCACCTGATATGCAGTTTTTGGGTTGGGATTTTGCTGAAACCGATGTGTGCAAGTTCAGACAAGGTTGCTGTGCTCCCCGTTTCCCTCTTTTGTAATGCTACTGTCGTAAATAGGCTCCCATCAACGTCGTGTCCCACTGTTAAGTTGTCAATATTTCTCAGTGCTATCAATGAAACAAGACAATTTATCAACTTTCAGTTACAGCCGTGTCGATATGTATTATTGACTGGCGTGGGTGTGCTGTGTGCACCCCACAAGAGGCCGGTTGCTCGCCACTTGGCCATGGATTTGACGTCTCTTTGTAATCTTCTTTGGGAATCAGTAATCACATCTAAATCCTTGAGATATTTTCAGATTGGAGATGTGATGTTCTGTTTTCAGCGACCGGTTCACCGGCGGTACCCGGTGGAGGCCGCGGATACCACCAAACAAGTTGCACGCAACTGACGCGTTGGCGAGGGATCGACACGTCTCGTGCCGACAGGGACAGGCTGCGACGATTACGGACGCTGATGCCGCCCCAGCGCGGGACCCGTCGGGCCGCTGGATTCTCCTCTATGCTTGCGTGGCAGCATGTGGGCCCAGAGACAGGCTAAGCAAGTGGGACCCTGCACGTCTCTTCCTGTATTCTCCAATAGCAGCAGCGGTGCGGAGTCAGACAGTGACAGGAGGGGCGATAGTGACTGTGATAATTTCGAGGCATATCATATCCAATTCTACCTACAAGTAGCACTAGGTACTTGCTGTAGCATGAATAGAGCCAGCTTTTTGTTCCGGTTTCGAGCAGCTCGGCGTAGCTGCGTTGATGTGGCCGTCAGTCCATCATCCCCATTAATAGTAACGGCAATCATGCTGCAGTCGTTTTCTTCCCAACCGTCATTGATTTGTTCCTCCATGACATCAGGGTTAATTCAAGGAACCCTTGAACCGGTGGGATAATTTGACCGTTCTAGAAGCATTGAAGTTTGAATCTGGGAAAGCACGACAACTGGAGGCAAGCTCACATGCCTAGGTCACGGGGAGAAGAAGCCAAGAGGCGCAGGAACACATGCCAAGGTCACGGGAGAAGAAAGCCGGGAACCGAAAGAAAAACAAAAATGACGAAAAACAACATTTAATTGGACTAGTTCATGACAACGATAACAATGCACTAGGATGAACATAACAATTCGCAGAAGGCAGAAAGAGGCTGACCCAAAACAGCATTATAAGTGACAGCGGTAGGAGAGTGTTCTTCCCAGGAAACGAAAGAAGAGAAAAGATGGAGGACATACTTAACACACTGCATCGTCCGATGAAAAAAGACAGTACTCAGCAAAGGGAAGCTATCACTGCAGGAGAAGGAGAACGGCGAAGGCGCAGCTCAATGCCCGGAATCGATCTCACAAGACGAAAGCGCGCGCAGAGCGCATGCATCTCAGCCCGGGCATGCGCGGCGCCCCTTAAAAAGCTATGAAAAAGCTAAAAGAAAAAAAAGCAACCACGAGAGATCGATCGGATGAAGAATAAGAAAGAGATAAAGAAGAGAGCAGGAGTGACCAAGTGAGCGACCAGATCGGCACTCCATGGGTCAGATCGGCGTCGCTCTCGCCTGATCTCTCCTCTACTGCCTCTCTGTTATTCTTCGCCATGCCATCTTGAAACGACTCCCTGCACCCCGCCCGGCTTCGAAGGCGACGGGTTGCTGTTTTTGTTTAGCCAGCGCGCGGCGTGCCTTTATATAAGCGCTTCGCTGCAGTTGACCTGTCTGTCTCTCCACAGGGCCCCTTTTCTACATGGACTTGGCGCATCACTTCTCTCAAAAAAGGCCCTGACGTGTACTACTAGGCCAGAAGGACTGACTACCGATGGGGTCCTATGGCTGTCAGGCCACTTGTGGTCGGAGTAAATTATACGCTCAAAAAATACGTACTACTAGCGACTTTATACAGATTCCAGCATAAGCTAAGAAATTGTGAAGATGTCAACAGTTAGTAGTAAACGGCAAGTGGGGCGGCAGCAACGGTGGACCTGGACCACGGCCATTGATGCCGCGAACGGGACCGCCGGAGCGGTGCTAACGATAATAACAGCGCGCGGACCACCTATAGCTAGAAACGCGCAGAAGATCCTACTACTAGTATTGCAGGCAGCTATGACACGCAACAAAACCATGGGTCCCGCCGCCTCCGGACCCACTGCAGTCGGCAGGAACAGAAGGCCTTCCGGGCGCGGCAGGCAGGCGGGCCCCCACACACCACACCACGCCACAGGCTCCACGGCTCTGGGCCTCTGACAAAACTGGCGGGCCGGGCCAATAATGATCCCCGAGGTGGGTCCCGTTATATGCCCGTCGCCGGATAAGCCGATGGTGGTGGTGGGTGGTCGAGGGCGACCGTGCGATATGCCACGTTGGCGGCACCCGAACATTGGACGGTGCAGATCATCGGTGGCCTCGCACCTGGCTCGGTCCCGCAGCCGCACCGGTGGGTGTGTACGTTGTCTCTGTTTCTATACTTTCGGCGGCTTGGATCGATGGTAACACTCAAATACACACGTGCTCGAGACTGAGAAAAGATGCGCTGAAAATACACTAGCGAGTGCCAGTAGTACTAGTACACACGTACGCTCCTTTGTGCAGAGTTTCTGCGACGTTTGTTTTGTTGACGAGCGAGTGCGGTAGTAGTAGTAGTACCCATTTTCTACGGAGGCATTATTCTCGTTTCGACTTTTCAGCACCACTGCGTGCGCGGCTGTAGCAGCACAGCGACAGAGAAGGAACTCTGGACGGATGACCTCGTACTGCTGTTGCTTGTACGTACTGCTACGTGGCGAGAAACGACGAAACGCTGTTGCTGTCGATGATGAGCAGCAGAGCGCGAGACGATGATCGACGAGGACCTCAGCTAACAATGGCGCCGTTCGTGGTGAGCAAACTATCGAGTCGAGATCGACGTGGCGGACGACGACCGGTGCAGTCTTCTCGGTATCCAGGTCTCTCGCTCTCCCCATGCGCGCGACCTGGACGAAGAGAAGTGCGGGTTTCTGAATTTGTAGATGCTCATGAGGCGATGCACGTCACCTGGACCTAGTCATGATTTTTTTTTATATGGATAGTCGTCGTGCAATTAATCATAGAAATGAAAATAGTTTAGTAGTATATCCTGCTCGCCTGTGGTCACGGGCTTGCGGTCCCACGGTCACGGAAGGCCGGGCTGGCCAGAGGGCAATTCTCGCCGCGCCCGCCCTTGATGGATGATGGCAAGGCCCCGCCACGCACACGGCGCACGACCAAAACCTTATCGCAACAACGGACGGACCCCAGAGCCGCGCGCACCAGCCTGCCGCCGACCGGGCCTCGGGTTTTTAGCGTCCTCTCCTCTCGGGCCTTGCCTCTCTAGCCCTAGTAGTATAGGCGTTCGTTGCTGGTGTTCCTGAACTGGTCAGGCTACATGACTGCACATACGGCTGTTGGCCGCATGGCATCCGCTAATCACCTCCTTCAAACGGCACAACAACGATAGGCCACTGTATGTTAATTGGTGCCAACCAAAGCGACAGCAGCCGGACACGACACGACAGCGCGGCGAAGTGACGAGAAGAGACCAGATACTAGTAAAGAGCATCACGATTTCACGACGTTGATGTGCCACCTACATTTACCGAGGTGAAAGAAAAGGAAAAACTGCTAATGATTGAGCCCATCAGCGGGGCCCCGGCCGTCGTGATGGGGATGGGAGTGATGGGAAGAGTATATATAGGGGCAAGGCAACGCGAAACAGTGGTGGAGCTGGTGGCTGCGTCATGGCGCGCGCTGGCGTGGACGGAGGAAGACCAAGGAGGTGAGGACCCAAGGCGTTTTGCTGCTTTGCTATCGGTGCAAGCCTGCCCCCCTGCAGCGGGTACCAACGGCGATTCACCATGGCCGGGCTCTGGTTCTTCTGTCGGGTCAGTCGACTCGAACCCGATCGTCTGAATCAGGAAGCGCTTCCTTGGCTGGCTGTTTGGGCTACAGGTTCAGTTTGCCGTTTTTTCCTCTTGGTTCTCTCCCCTGGTGTTTGCAGTTCCTCATTTCCTCCAAATGTTGTCTTCTCAGTCCACCACGCCTGCAAGCCCCTTTCAAGCAACAACTCGGTCGGATCCTCTGCTAGTCCGGTGCGATAGCAACAGCTCGATCTTGGTTTTCTTTCTTCGCTTCTTCCTCTCCCACATCCGCGCGCGCGCAGCAGAGCCCAAAGTACTATCGTTCTAGTGCTGGTACAACTAGTTCAATTGAACCCACCCAGACCATTTCTCCTCAAATTACCAAACTACCACTGCTCCGTCGCTTTTTACTGTTACCACAACAGCAGACTGTGGGGAAAGGTAAGGGTGGTCAGTCAGTCAGGGGCAAGCAAGCAAGCGCATTGAATTCCGTCACGGGCATGTCATGACGGATACGGTCATCCGTCGAACGTACAGGTGCCATGCCGTATCAGACGCGCACTGTTGTGAATATCCTGCCTGGGCCTGCACCTGCTGCGGTGGTGGTGCCCAGTTGTTGTAGCTGCAAGTTTACTCAAATGTACCGGTGCTGTGCTGGTCGCACCCGGTCTGTGACTGCCTGCCTACTAGTACTCCTACTCCGTAGAGGCGAAGCAGGCAGCAGCAGCGACGGAGACGAACAGAGCAGAGCGAAGCGGGAACAGCAGTGGCCAGGCTGATGAGCTCGAGGGCGCCGCCGTAAGGGAGAGAGAAGCAGGAGGGAGAGAAAAAAGGAGATGGTAGTTAAGATGATAGAATAAAATATTGGCTAGTTGATATAGAGAATAGATATAAAGTATGAATGAGGGAAAACTAGATATAGATAAGAGAATCTTACTAATTATAATAAAATATTTCTTTTAGAGAAGAATTTAGAGTATGATGTGTACGGATGCCAAAACCACACAAACTTCCATGACAGAAATGACTGGACAGCACGGACCGTTTGTCAACATGTTGCACGAGTCAGTTACACCGGGGCATATGACTTACATATACCATATGATGACGGACATAGTAGGGATGAAAGCGGTCAAAAAAGATCGGAAAAACTCAATTGTTTTTGCTTTCATATTTTCTTCTCGGAAGTGAAATTGAAAATAGTACTAATGAAAATAATGTCAGTATTTTAGTAAAATTAAAAATAATATTATTGCAATTAAAATGAAAGATATCGATTGTGAATCGATATTAACAATCGAAAACATGAATCGTGAAGCTATCATACTTGCATCTCGACGACAGCATAGAGACTAAGATAAAAAAATTGACTGTGGCATATTACATCTATAAAAATAAAAAATAAATAAAATTTATGTTAAAAAATTTATGATTTGTTTTAGACTAGAAGGATCACTATCTTTTAGTAGATTTGCTATAATCAAAATACTCAATACGGTAATTACCTATATTGCTATACGGTAATTTCCATGTTAAAAATGCAAATTTGCGGTCGGAAGATTTCAAAATTGTTTTTACTACTATTTTCATGAATTGCTTTCACTTCTTTGAAATATCATTTTCGTGTGTTAGAATTGATAAAATACAAAAATGAGTATCGGTAAACCGATAATTTCTACCTTTTGCTTTCGCTAGGGCAGAGTGACGAACCTCACAAGGAAAGTAAAGGACCCTTTTTCCAGTGGAGAAAAAATAAAAAGAAATGGGCGAATGAAAGAAGACGACGAGCACCCGAGTCAATCCCCATACCCGAACGTGCGTACGCTGAAGGCTTTGGTAACTTTTCCGGAACCTGTATCTGGCTTCGTCTGCCACTCCTTCCTTACTTCAGTCCTCACGGATGACCAAGCACACGATCGTACTTCTACTAGTAACAGAATCAGTTCCTTGCCGGAAACAACACCACAACCAGCAACTTCCCCTGCCACGTCACGACAGGGACAGGGCTTCCTGCACTAACCACAGGCAGCAAACCCCAGCAATTACTCACCTGCTAAAAAGGGCGCGGGTACAACTGGCATCAAAGACAATTATCTGCGCTTTGAAAGTGACCCTCGCGCCAATCCGGTTCCGCAGCGGAATCGCGGGAAGATCCGTGACGACTCGTGCGTGAGTGCAGGATAGCTAGCAGATGGACGACCGCTCATGCCGGTCGTAAAAGCTACTACGTGTGCTGGTGTTGAACAAGCAATCCGCCCATGGCTGGTCCATCATGCCCATGGACGGGATTCATAATAGCACATGTCACTACTGCTAACCATCTCCGAAAGAGGAGCAGTGGACCTCCATGCCCCACTGCTGGACCTGCGAGGACTGGAGGAGCAAAGGAAGAAGGGAGAAATGTCAACACCAAACGCGTGCCGCCGTGCTGGTGGAGACAGACAGCGAGAGGCCCCTCCACACGGCGTTCCGTTTCGCTTCGTTGCGTTGCGCCGCTTCCAGATACTTTTTCTTCCCCTCGACATCGCACGTCGAGTGGTGATCTGCGCAGACACGTGTTTAGCGCCATCTTTTTAGCGATACAAATCTGAAAAATCTGGCATCTATCTCAATGATGATATGCAGCGCGCGTCCGTCCACACAACTTGTGCAGCAACAAATGCGATCGCTACGCTTCCACATAATGCAACCGCACTTTCGGATGAGCACTGCAGAGTCAGCACACAAGATACACCCAACGAATTGCATCCATAATTTATCTTGTCATTCATTCACTTGCTCTTTTTTCTTGTTTCCAAAGCTAGCACTACTAGTTACAACACCACACCCAAAAGGCCAAAAGGCGGGTCATGCCACACCACCAAAATCCTGGCTGGCTCCTACTCGGGATAATTCTCAACATCTTCCCTCCCAGTTGCTAAAACAATCCAAGCAGAGTACAGTATAGACACATAACAATCGGGCACACCACTGCATCGCAAAAGTTACCTTATCCTGCATTCTAAAAATGAATCCTTCCTTCAGTTAAAGAGAACAGCGAAAAGAGAAAAGCTAGAGAGAGGGATATCAGATCTGGATGTTCATGCATTAAAGACGGGCTAAATGTTATCTATTCACCTCCAGCCTTCCACCACCATGGGAGGATAACCAGCTACACAAAAGTATCACTCCCATCATCAACCGTTCCGAACACGTTTTTTAAGTTAGCAAAGCTTCTGCCGTTGGCGGAAATGGGGGCATCATAAGTATCTTCACAGCACCATCCAAGCGGGTTCTTCGAGCCGCTGCTGTCGCTGCTGCTGTTGCAATAGTTTCTTTTGCGCCCAAGGAGTAGCCACCGTTTGCGCTTCCCCCTATTAGCAGTTAGCTCGCCGATTCAGGTTCACTCCGACATGTAGGCATCCACATTGTTTACTTTCCTGATGACGAAGGAAGTGAGTTTATGTTAGCTGAAAGAACTGAAGTGTATAATGAACTTCCGAAGTTAAGAAGATCAAAGTCAATTTACCAGCAGCAGGCTTCTGGTCACTCGAGGGTTTTACAGGCATTGGCATTGCCCCAAAAGTCAATTGCGCTGCTGACATGTGAGTGTGTGGCACACCACCAGCAGACTGCGCAGCTGCCGCAAGATGCATGAAACCACCGGATGCAGGATGAAGTGTCTTCATGTTATTGCTGGCACCTGCAATTGTGTTTCCCAAATCAGCTGACATCATGACACAGGAAATTGATGTAGAACCAGAGTAAAGGGAGAGAGTCGAGGACAAACCTGACATGGCATTCTGCTGGTGGGACACTTGCTGTTGTGTTTTGTCAGCCGAGCGCTTTGGGTAGAGGCCAAGGGGAGTGGTGCCACCAGGTCCCGGGGCCTGCGGTGCGTATGTGTTGGATATGAAGAAGTGACCTTGCGGAAAGGCCTGCTGTTTCATCGACGATGGTGGCATATGTGACTGCTGCTTACTCCCTGGATTAGAAGCTGGTGATACATTGGGCTGTTGGCCAAGGATCGACGGCATAGGCATGTTGTAGTGACTAGTGGGAGTCAACTTGGATCCAGAAGTTGATGCAGGGTTCTTGGCAGACTGTTGTGGTGATGACAATTGGACAGACTGCTGAATGCCCTTTGCACTCCCTGCAGCAGGTGGACTGCCACCAGTACTTTTGGACACTGAATTGGATGGTGAACCAGAAGCAACAGGAGCATTTGAAGATCGAGATAGATCCCCTCCTCCAGTGGAAATATTAGTCACAGATGGCCCCATCTTCGATGAACTGAGGCTTAAAGAACTCTGAGACTGGTGACCAGGTGAGGAGAGAGCCTGCATAGGACCTTTTGCTTGTAGACCACTATTCTTCATCACAATCAAATTAGAGGGTGGAGCAGGAGAAGTCCCAGCAGCTGATGATGTTGTTACTCTCGCTGAGGATGCCTTCAGCTGAGGAGATTGACCAGATGATCCCCCTTGGGCAGCACCTGATTGGTACATCATGCTCTGAAAATTCGCCAGACGGTCTGGATACCCACCCGCACCGCTTGGTGTACTTGGGGCCGCAGACCTAGGGCGATTCAGATGGTGTTGCTGAATGAATTGCTGCTGATTTTTTTGGTTCATCTGGAGGAAATGTTGCTGCTGTAGGTGCTGCATCTGAGAAATGGTGGACGCAGCTGCAGCAGCCACAGCTGTAGGGGTTGATGAACTTGAGGATTTACTTCCAAATGCATTTGGAGATTCTGCTCCAATAAGGCTCAAGGTGCGGGATGAGTTCTCATTAGTGGTACCGCTAAGGAAGGGAGGCCCGTAAGACTTGCTTTCTGTCCTGGAGAAGGAAAGTGAATGCTGCTGTGAATCACCTGGGTACTTTGCAGATGCTGATTTCTTTCTCTCATTGTCTCCAGCGCTGGGTGTGGAGGATGAATCTGCAACAGATTTTGTTTCTCCAGTGATCTGATGATGCTGGGGCTTTTGCTGTGTGGCTTGAGCAGACTGTGCTGCAGCAAAATTAAGCTGAGGATAGCCATGGCGTGCTGCTTCATGATGACTCTGGAACATTGCATGGCTCTGTGCCAATGAGAAGTCGAGACCAGTTGAGGCAGATCCAGGAGGCCCAATGGAGCCAAAGGGCATCACAAATGGCTGCGATGACGCAAGATCAATTCGCACACCCTGGCCTCGACTAGCCTGTGGCTGCTGTTGTTGGTTATGGTGATCACTTGACTTCTTCTCATTCTGACTGCCAGCAGCTTGAGGAGCAAAGGCAAAACCCGGAAATTGAACTGGAACAGCAAAATTATGATCATATCCGCCTTTCTGAGGATGAGATGATTTTTCATCACTTGATGGGACATCCTGTCCAGTCTTGTCACTATCCTGGCGGTGTGGATGGCCAGGTAGTAGAACTGACCGCTGATTGCCACTGGAATAATTCTGAGAATTATTGGCAGCAGCAGCTACAGATGGATTAGCATTTGGTGCATATCCCAATAGCCCTTGTGATTGTGATTGATGCTTCTGAGATGAATTGGACATGGTTGACATGGGGTTCTTTTGATGACTTTGTGGCTGTGCACCTTGCTGCTGTGATGGGTGCAACATGTGAGAAGGGTACACATGCCCATTGAAGTATGGAACAGCTGAGCCTGGTGGTGCCATGCCTCGATACGATGAAGGACCTCCAGCATGGGCAGCAACCTGGAACGGGTATGCTCCATTCTGTAAGATAGCCAAGAACTGAGCATCAGCCGGTTGCAAGTTGGCAAAGCTCAAGTTCATGGCCGCAGCACCAGGGTTTGCAGCAGCAGCATGGGCATTGGCAGACGGTTGCATGGCATTACTGGCTCCAGAAGATTTTGCATCCCCTGCTCTATTGGCCGCACTTGCAGCTGCCATCGCAGCAGCCTGTTGCTGGTTGAAAGGAAAGATGAACGCTGGACCTTGCTGTAAAACGAAGGGGCACATTTTGTAAGAAATAACAATTGAAATTTCAATATAAACACAATTAATTTTTTCTGCATGTAAATACCAGCATATTTGGCATAGGGTTAGACTGCTGTGTTTCATGAGCAGGCGGTTGCTTCCTTTGGCTTGATTCAGCAGCAGCAGCATTGCCCAATGCCGCCTTATCCTTTGCAAGAGCCCCCTGGAACGGGGAGTTAGCCATTATTGGAGCCTTTGATTCTTGCGGAGTGTGGGCCCTAACAGGGTAGCTCCCCTGCATTGGGTTGACAAGGAGTGAGGCGGCATCTGTCGGTGGCACAACACCCATGTTGAAGGGTCTTGGCCCAAAGAATGGTCCGGATCTATTGGCTGCAGCGGCCACCGCCGCCGCTGCTGGTGGCCAGAAGGAGTTCATCTTTGCGATTCGCTGGTGGTACTGGATCAGTTGTGCAACAAAGCAGTGTGTAGCACAGCGCTTCGAGCGAGTTGGTGGTGGAGGAATCAATGCAGCTTGCTGCAGTACAGAAAACTGTAAGACCTGAGAAGAAAAACAAGGAAAAGACAAATGAAGATAACCAAGCTTGCTCAATGTGAGAATGCATACCGGTAATCCACTAGAGGACCCTGGCTTGACATCCATAGGATGAAGACCAGCTGCTGATAACGCCGGAACTGGTCCCAGGTAACTGCCAAGACACAGGAAAGGATAAGAAACCGATATCTTTGCATTCCGAATGTGCGTTACGCATCTAAAGAATGTGCGTTATGCATCCAATGAATTTGGATTACCCATCCATTGAATTTACGCTACGCATCCAACGAATGTGCGTTACGCATCCAATGAATTTGCGTTACGCATGCAACAAATATGCATTACACATCCAACGAATGTGTGTTACGCATCCAATGAATTTGCGCTACGCTACACATCCAACGAATGTGTGCTACGCATCCAACATGTAACGGAAACTCACCCAAACGGTGGGAAACTCCCCAGCCAGCCACCAACAGGTATTGGCATAGGTGGTGTAGCAGCAGGCATAGCTGCAAGACAAAAAAATCCAGATCAAAAAAGGAAACACCACTCCAAAATCAGGAACCACATGCAAATAACACTTTAGAATACATACCAGATTTCTCATGCTTTATCTCAGACTTTGATGACTTCTGCTGCTGCTGCAGTGGGGGTGGCTGCGGCTGCCGACGTTCTGATGGTGACTTTTCATCACCAAGGCTGGGCTTCTCCAAATCCAACTGAAGCGTGAGCTTCCTTGGGGCAAGCTCATCAGCTGGAATTCTTTGCACCTTCTGGTCCTCCAGATCAATATCCAGCCCTCTGCGGGTCCTTTCTCCATCTTTCTTTTCCGAATTCACTCTCGCCGACTAGAATGGAACAGAAGGAAAAAAATAATACAAAAAATCAATCAGAACCCAAAATCAGCTGGTGAAGAAAATGCCAATCAAAAGAACAAACTGGTGAATCTGATGAAGTCCTCACCATGTCCATCTCAGAATCCAGTCCCTTCTTATCCGCATCAAGGTCGGAGGCGCCATCTCTATCAGGAGATAGCTTCCCAGGAGGGGGAGCCTGGAACCCCAAGAAAAACAAAGAAAGAAAAAAGTCAGAAAAGGATCCAAAAGATAAGAAAAAACCAAAGCAGCCATTGCGGCAAAAATTGTCGCTTTCAATCTTTGCCCAACAAATTCCGCAAGACCAAATAACCACACACACAAGGAAGCATATACCCACCATGAGATCAATGCAAAACTTTTCTTGCCGAGCTCCATCCGATGCCAGCTCACTGGAGAGAAGGAAAAAAAAAACAGGTCACGCAAATAGTGAATATACTAATCAGATCGGCACAATCCAGAGACAATAATGGTCATCGCAACAGCAATAATATAAAAATCCAGGAGGCCCACATCTTTGTCGTGGCGGTGGCTTCGCCGTTCCTGGTGGTCTCGGAGCCCACCGGCGCAGCTTCACCGTCCGGCTTGCCTGAGGGTGCAGCCGGCGGCGGTTCCAGCCGGCTCTCCGGCCTGTGATCTCGCCGATCTAATTCACTGGCCCGGTGCTCCGAGTCTCTGCTTCTACCTCGGTCCTCCGTCTTCTCTGCCTCTCGCGGAGCATCAACTTGGGCAGCAGCAGCGGGGGCGGTGCTGGCTCCACTTTCGGCTGCAGCGGATGTTGATGCCTTTGCTTCTGATCTGGCTGCAGGAGGCGCCTCCGGCCTCGAGGACGGCTCTGCCGTCTCCGGTTTTGCGGGGCTCGCCGGACGGCTGTCGTCGTCGTACTTGACCAGCCGCGGTCTCTTCCTCTTCGGTGCTGTAATAGCGGCGGAAGAGTTAATTACACCCCAGAAACAAAAAATCGCAAAAATCGAAAGAACCAAGGGAACACAACCCACAAAACCAAAAAAATCAAAAGAAAAGGGGAACACCAACAGACGGCAAGAAGCCAAGAACACCAACTGAAGAGGCAAAAATAGAAAGAAAAGGGGAACAAAAAGGCAAGAAGAACCAGCTGAACAGCTACCCACCTACGGTCGCAAGGGAGGAGGAATCTGGCGGCCGCACGCCGGAAGACGAGGGAGCCGGCGAGGAGTTCCCGGACTTGGTGTCCGGCGGGTCTCTGTGCTGCTCCAGCTTGTGGTTGTTCTCCTGCTTGGGCGGGCCGGGGAACTGCCTGGTGAGCCCGAACAGCACCTCGGCGACCTCGATCTCCTCCTGGATGAAAGACGAGGACTTTGACATCTTTGGCGGTGGAGGCTGCGGCGGGGTTGTCGAAGGTGCTGGGGACGGTGACGGCCGTTGCTTCGGCGCTTGGCCTGAACCGACGCTGCTTCCACTGCCGCCGAGCGGTTTCTGAGGACGAACAAAAAACGGATTTCGGTAAGAGCAAGAACTGATGTGAGGAAATATGCAAGGAGATGGGCGTTGGAGAGGTCGAAAAACGGACCAGCTTTTTCCGAGCAGGCGCGGTGGTCGATGCCGACGCCGGGGAGATCGGCCGCGACGACGGCCGCTGGATCTGCGAGCCGTTGTCTCCGGCGCCAGAACCGCCGCCGCCGCTGCTTCCACCGCCGGGAACTGGCCACTCGTGGGACGACCTCTTTGTAGAAGCTGCGAACAAGACAATAACATGAGCTAAGATTAGGCGTTGTTAGCCAAACAGGCGAACCGGCCGCTGGGGAGGGAGACCGAAAGTTTCGAGCTTTGGCGTACCGGAGCGAGCCTTCCTTGGCACAGGCACGCCGATCATTTCGTCGGCGGCCTTGAGCACGATGGGGCTCTTCTGGCTGGGCCCGCCCTTCCGCTGCATCTGCTGCGACTGTCCGTGGTGGTGGTGATGGTGGCTGTGGTACCCGCCACCGCCGCCGCTGCTACTGCTGCTGTGGTGGTGCCCCCCACCGCCGCCTTGCTGCTGCGGCGGCGAAGGCGGCGGCGGCGCGGTGCTCGGCGAGCGCCGCTGCTGCGGATGCGACGGCTGGTACCGCGGCGCGAGCTCCTCTTCGGCGTCGTCGTCGTCGTCGCCGAGGCTGTCGTCGGAGGTGTCGTCGCCGTCGTCGCGGCCACCGCCCGCGCCGCCGCCGCCGTTGAGCATGAGGCGCTCGCCGCGTCGCCGCTCGGACCGCGGCGAGTCCCGCGGACCGCCTCCACCACCACCACCGTTGCTCCTGAGCCGCCTCCTCGGCGGCGGCGGCGGGCCACCCCCGACGGACACGCCGCCACCGCCGCCTCGCCTGCCGTCCCGGATCCCTCGCCTGCCGTCCCGGATCCTGTCCATCTCAGATCTGAGACATGCGGCTCCGATCCCCCCGCTGGCAAATCGCCGCCGGATTCCGGCGGACGGCCACGCAGATCCCGCCTCACACGCCGCGCGAAACTCGCAGCTCCCGCTGAGGGAAGGAAGGAAGGATTGATGGATTCACGCGAGAGCTAGCTCGCTCTCGCTCTTTCTCTTCACACCTCTATCTCTTTGGGACAGGAGGGAGCTACTACTTGGCTTGGCGCTCCTCCTCTCTCTCTTCTCTCCTTGTGGTGATGTGATGACGGACGGGCGGCCTCTCCTCCTCTGTCTGGCCTCTTCCCTTCCGTCGGGTTCCCTTTCTAGGCGCTCGCTCGCTCGCCCTCCTCACCTCATCCTCTTTTTGTCGCTGCCCACGCCCCCGCATCCGACGGTTCAGATCCGCGCACCTAGCGATCCCGCATCCGACGGACGCGGAGCCCCCGGGCGCCAGCGTGGCGGCCGCCCCCGCCCTCGGATCAGGGCCACCGAACCCGCAATAAAATCTCGGGGGCCTGTCTGTCTTCCTTCCGCCTCAAGCATGGGGGTCCGGCCGCGCCACCGACACGTGGCGGTCACCCGCGGGCGGGAAAAATCTAAGCGTCCACCGGCAGTAGGAGGTGGGTGAGGGGACGGACGGATGGGGGCGGCCGCGCCATTAGCTTAGCCCACATCATTAATTAACTATATTTTCATTCATGATATAATAAATATCCGGAAACGATTTTTAATCTGCGGCTTGTCCGCTTTTGGTGGGCCCCGGTATGTGGGCCCGGACGGGGCCTGATCTGGACAGTGCGGGCGAGCGCGCGGCGAGGGGATTTACCCCGGCTGACGTGGCGCGCGCTCGCACCGGTTGCTGCGGGTGGGTTGAAAGCGAAGGAAAGTCTCCAGGCGGGCAGTGGCGGTGGGGCCGCGGCGGGCCCACGCACGCCCCCTCGCTTTTGTTTAATGTTTCCTGCTCGTGGGCGCCGACGTGGCAGCGAGGGGCTGACGTCACGCGGGACCGGGCACAGCGCCCACTAGCCACCAACCTTCACCGCACTACTCGCCTACTCCGCATAAAATACTCTCGGCCCCTCCAATTTTTTTTTTTTGATTTGACAAAAAAAAACATGTCAATTCGTCAAAACAGTAGGAGTCCAACCGGGGGACGATGTCACCATATATACGTACATCATCTCATCTACAAGTACTTAATGAAATAATAAAAGACAGAATCCTCTACAGGTCCAGTGGATTTAATTTGGTTGTAGGAGTATTTTGAATCTGAAGGGATTAAATTGTATTTTTCTATACGTATACTAATAAATGTGGTGTACGGGCGGTAAATCGCGGTGGAGTTTGTCGGCCGTCTCAGCCAGCGTTAAACCCGTACTAGTACGGTGCTTTCCCGTTTTAACCGCGGATTTGGTCACGGGATTCCACGCTGGACCCGCTGATATGAACACGTGTGGATGCTGTTTCTTCCCCATCACCCAATAAAGGCAATTGCCGCGGCTGGCATGGCGGCCCATCCATCACACACCGCGCCTTTTCTGGGGTCGCTCGCTAGGCTAGCGAGCCGGGTCAAAATTCACAGCGCGAGCAACCGAGCTGCCGCACAGAATCCCGGGGCCCGCTTGCAGGTGCGAGGTTCGGGTTGATTAGCCGGCAGTTTTTGCGACGGGTACCGGGCCCACCACGGACGAGAGAGATGGGCGCGGTCCACCATGGGCTGTCGTGCACCACACTGCAGAGGTGGAAAAAAAGGGACGAAGATGTGGTGGGTGGGGCCCAGCGCGCGGAGGATAAGCCGATTGTTTATTAATTTTATTTTTGTCGACCGCGAGGCGGGTCCGCGGCACGGATAGCGGAGGAGAAGGGGAAATAAAAAGAGAGGACAAGGAAAAAGCGGGTCTCGTCGTCGCGCCCGCCTTTCCCCTGTTCTCCGCCAATGACATGTGGGCCTTCGCGGTTCCGCGGCGGGGCCCGCGTGTCAATTCCTTTTCGGTTTTCTCTCTTCGCACGGCGGGGTGGGGCGGAGGTTCGTTTGGTGGGTAGGAAAAGCGTGTGGGGGCGGGGGTGTGTGGGTCCTTAGGTGGGGCCCACACGCCACTCACGTGAGCATCGGATCTTGACAAGCGGGCACGTGGTCGTAGGCTCCGGGCCGGGTGTGTGGGGCCCCATTCGCGGATCGTCTGCGGACCGTCGTTGTGTGGGCATTTCTGTGTGTAGAGAGGGAAGTGAAAGCGAGGAGCGATCCGATTCTGACCTTTTCGCCACCCTATTGTAAAAAGCATGTGATCCGTGAGCTGGACGGAAAATCCTTTTCGGGAATAATTGAATTGATAGTTCGCGCATTAGGAGATCTTGTACTTGATGGATTAGTCATAGACTGCAGGTTTCTGCTGTACAGTAGTATGTTATTTTGAAGCAGGACACTTTTCTTTTCTACTCTGTATAATATGTTCAATTTTGTCGGTGGTTTGTCTACTGTGAGGATCTTGACTGCACCACGGCTCATTGAAAAAAACAACAACTTTGAGATCGTTGTCACAGTCATTAGTACACTGGAGACAATTTCAACTGGTTGATTGTATTGTACACTGGAGACAGAGAGACCGCATGTGTGAATTCCGCACACGTTTTCAGAACAGGGGGAAAACAAGGTTGGCTCGCCGAGAAGGAAAAAAAAAAGCAAGGTCGCCGAGAAGGAAAACAAAACCAGAACACGGAGACGGAGACGGGGAAAAACATTGCGGAGGAAGGAGGAACAGAAGATGCAGTTGGTTGTGGCACAGAATGGGCGCCACAAGAACGTGACGCAACGCCACACAGACGTGAGGAAAAGCATGACCCCTGCCTGCCTGAATGCTGCTGCTCCTGCTGTGCTGACCTCGAGCTGCGTGCTCATGCTGTTCAGCTCCTCTGAATAGTTCTGACACGCAACGACCCCAGACCGTGTACGGCGCCGAGCCGATTGCTTGCTTGCTCGAAATCCTCTGTCTGCCTCAGCCTGCACAGCGAGCCAGCGTGTTGACGATGAGCAGGGCACATCACCGCCGAGCGGCAGAGCCGAAAGCCAATACGCGAGGTCGAGCTGCCGGCGGCTCGACGTTGACGGCGTCTTGACAGGCAGCTGTTACGTACTAGACGTACCTTGGACACCGTACATCATTCACGGCCGGCCTGAAGAATAGCAGTGTTGATGATCCGATCCACGACGCTGGCCATGGCGGCGGCGCGAGCATTCCTTGTCCCCGCAACCATCGCCGGCGCGGGGCAATCTTCGTCTTCCCCGACGACGGCAGCGGAATCGAGCTAGTAGTAGTAGTAACTTTGACACTCTCTGAGCCCTTTGGAGGAGGAGGAAGAAGAAGCGCTAGGAAAACGCACCTCAAACCGGCCCCGGCTTTTATAATGGCGAGAGGGACGGGAATTCGAGAAGAAGAAAAAAAAAATGGAGAGAGAGAGGGAAAGCAGCAAGCTGTGGGCTTCCAGCTCTTTCCTGCTCACTCGCACGTTGCTTGCTTGGTGCGCCCGACGCCGGCCGTTGCTATCTGCTCCATATCTTTCGTGGCGGAATTATTTAAAAGGGACAGCACCCTTGATGCGCTCACCCTGGCTGCCAATTGTATATGGGGATCCACTTCTTCTTTAATTAAAAAGGGCTTGCCGAGCTCCTACGGCTCGTCCGTCGGACGTGGTGGCGACTTTTTTTCCTCCCCTTCCCCGGCGCGCGATCGTCTTTTGAACAGGCCCAAAGGGTCCATGGACCGCTGGATTATAATTTGTTTGTGGCAGTTGCACTGACTCGCTTTGTTAGTCAGAATTTTACACACACATGGAGGAAAATCTTTTAGTAATTCCGTTTTGAAACTTGACAGAATGTTGTTCTCACCCCGTTCAATTTCACAGTTTGAGGGGCTAGATGCACGTATTGGATTTTTTTGTTTTTGCTTTCAACGAGTAATATAACCACAAAGAGATATTTCATTCTGACTGGTCGCACCAACGAAGCATATACCATATAACTTTATTCTTCATCAACATGATACCGTTTCCTTAATCAGAAATACGTGTAAACATGCCCAATCACGCACAAAGAATTCTTTCTTTTAGTATAAAACACAAGTGTTGAAAACGATACCAAATGGTGTCATCCACATGTGTATAGATCTTGAGGATTTTGTGGTCCGCGCTCCTGCAATGTGGACCATTTCTTATGTGTAACTAATACGGCGAGCTACCTCATGACATATTATATGACAAAGGATGCATAGCATACGCATCTCTCTTCTTCTCCAGGATAAATTATCTTGTCCCCATGTTGCAGGTCCATTCACGAACGGTCCCTTAGTAGCTTGATCACTGGGTCCAACCTATTGACAAACCATTTTAGTATAGCTAGGGTGATGACCTTAGCACACACTCACAGGTAGATAAAAAGGGAGGGCAAGCAAACTAAGCCATACATTAGTATAATGCGCAATCCTTGATTATTTGACCACATGGCCTAAGCGATGACTAGAAATGATGTTGCGCGGTTTTGTCCCTTCTCAGACCAGTCACTTGCTTCCTTTTTCCTTGTGCGTGCTTTTGGTGGGCTCGCTCTTTTCACTTTTGCTACTTAGGTGTCCAAGCTACCCCTAGCACGCCTAACACAAAGTGTACAGCTCATGTAGCAAAACTAGCTTTGTTGTAATTTTGCATGCTACTTGTCATGCCTTCTGAATAATTTTTTTTTGCAGGTCGCAATTGAACACATATTACGGTGGATTATTTCAAGCATTTTGGTCAGATGATTTTTTTTCTCCTCTTCCCTGTTGGCCTATTATATTGACACACCGTGCTAATTAATTTTCTGTTACTTCTTCATCATGGATAATAAACTTTAGGACATAACGTGGTCTTTTCATCTTTTCGCGAAAAAGGAGGAGATTCTTTTGTCCTCCTCACCCTTTGTTGCATACCCTTTTTTTCCCAGAGCTTGTCTTTTTCTTTTTATATTTATCTTATCATAAGTATCTTTGCTTGTCTCATCTATTTTCCTGTGTTTAATAAAGCTCCAGTGAAATTACCCATAGGCCAATGTAGGAGTGTTCATCTCATAAATATTACATTTTATTTGGATGATGAAAAGTAGATAAATCCAACGTACAATTTTATTGAAACATGACAATACGTTGGATGTAACTTCAAAGTTTCTTTTCATTAGGTCAGTCTCAATGCATAGTTTCATTTTGTAATTTTTAAGAGTGTCACATCAGATTTGAAGATTTAGATTGATATATGAAATAGTCTCTCTTAATGCATAGTTTTATCTCATGATTTCATATATAATTTATAGCATTAAATTAACATCTCTTTGTTACATTGAGATTGGTCAAAATATGTTCGGATGAAACTTTATATTCTCAATGGGAGTTTCAATGGAGTTTCATACCTATAAAATAGTGCCAAATAAGTTTCATCTCTATAAAACCCATTTGACCAGTTTCATATTAATTGCTACGCCACATCATCTCTTTTGCTTATGTGGCACCTTATTTAATACTAATGAAACTTCCACTAAGACTGACCTTATTTCAATTCACAGGGACCACAAATACAAAAAACTCTTGGGCAAAAAATGTGACCATTCGATTAGCTTTGTAGTAAAATTTATGCATGAAAAACCTGCCGCCGAATGTATGTAATCCGTGTACTAAAAATATCAATCACATACATGCTCATGACTCTGTGTACACCCGCACCTGCTTAGCTACCAATAAATTAGTCCTTTAGAAAAGAGACTAACCTAGATAGGTCTTGTTGGAACTTGGAAGCTAGCAATATACTAGATCTAAAATAATTGACTGCTTTACAAATCATATCCAAAATAAACGAAGATAGCCAATGGCTCTTTTGCACAACAGTATTTCCCTTGCTCAGCCGTCGATACATAAAGTGGTTGAAATCTAGAACCGTCCTTGTCCATTTTCTGGACAGTAACCGGTCAATAGAATACCAAGGAGGTGATTATATAATAATTAGATCGATGAGGATGCAATTAACAATGCATTTCTTGTATCAGTAGCTAACTAAAAGATACGCGTCTGCTCCTTTATCTTAAAAGAATATATTGTACTGTCATGTCACTTGTAAATTGGACGCACGCCTCATTGTTTACTATTTGGAGCCTAATGGTACAATGATTCCCTATAAAAAAATATGGTTGCCAATTCCACTAGGGCTCTGCTACTGCAGTGTATAATCTCTATTGCTTGGATCTGCACCCGAGAAATACCGTGGATTCTTCCCTAGAGTCTAGTCCGGATGTAACATTATTATCTTCACATCGCTTGTAAACGGGCAAGTCCACACAAATATATTTCATAAAAAGAAGTCCACACAAATATATACTATTTGGGTAAATTTTAATGCCATCTGATGCGTATTTGTGTACTAAAATCTATTGTAAATGTCTCGCGTAAAATTTCACCAATGAATCATTTCAATTCGATTCCCTAAAAAGAAGGTCAGTGAATTCTTTGCAGAACCTTTTTTTTTTTGCCATCGATTTTTTTTCCCAGAACCTTGCATAGTCTCTATCAGACACACACATATATATATACTTCGATGAAATAGGTCGACCTAGGTGTCTCATAATAAAATGTCTTAGCATATTAAGGATCTCACTCACTTTCTTTTTGGGGGTCCATAGAAGTATTTTCCACAAACTAACAACACCGTTAACATGTTTCAACAAACAGAACACCATACTCATTCATTGATTCGTATACAAATGCTATATGCGACAAAAACATACGAAAGGTTTAATAAAAAAAAGGAGATTGTGTATTTCAAGTTGCCAAAAGTGACATCAAAACCTCCCCACGCTTATATCAACTTAGTGACTTAAAACGAAACACCAATAAGGACCAACCCTGAATCCAAAAGCTGGTTTCTTTGACATTTTTTCGTGGTACATAAACCATTATGTTTCATCATTTGTAAAAAGATAAAGAAGAAAAGTAATACAGTTCGTGTAACTCATCAACTACTCAAGCTATTATCCTAGCAGGCAATAACTTTTCTGTAAGTTGAAAGATAAGTATTTTGTATACAAGTGGAAGATCAACTGTAGGAAAAGGAGTAAAAGATGAAAGGGGAAAAATTAAGGATCACGTCCACGAGATTGGCTATAGAGTAATGATGATGCTCATTGCTTCAAACCTGGGAAATGAGGTCCAAAAACTAGTCTTGATGATTATCTCACAGAATCTACCTTTTTGAAAGTTGGACCAGCTAAACTGTCTTCTCTCCCAATTTTTTATTCCAATTTAGTGTAACTGCTTGTAGATAGAAATTCGCATATAATCCTCTGTGTATTCAAATTGCAACTCTTTTAGCACCAACTCAAGATATAGTTTCAATTGTATTAACTAGGTACACCTTAGTTTGTGCAAAAAATGTCAACGTCAACAATTCAACTTTGTTGGTTAGGTTGTCTTGTTATGGAAGAACCTGTACACCTAGGATAAAGATTCTCTACTTATCATGGATGCTATCATTTACAACTAATTATTTATTATTTAAATTGCAGTAGATAGGCATGCTTCTTGATCGATAACGCAACGCCTGTTAACCTAATTTCTCATTGACTTTCATAGGAGTAAGATGACATATGTCGCATTTATGTTAGCTTCTGTATATTATTGTTTTCTGTTTCACAAAAATAATATTGAGTATGCTGAACAATTTTGTATTTATTTTTTATATGTCTTTTTTATATTTTTACTTAAACGTGTATTAATTTTGTTTTATTGGGGTCAGGCTGCGCCAGGTTTAATATTTAAATGTGAAATCTAATCAGAATACTAGCCGTACTCACAAAATCATACAATTTAAACAATTTAATGTGGATCAACTATAGTTGTGGGTAAAGTATTGCATGAATAGATTTTCTGGGTAAAGTATTGCATCTTGTATAATTGTGGGATGTACTATTGCTGCTGCTCTGCTACAATCCCTATATAGAGGTGAGAAAGAGTGAACTACAAAAGGCTGAAAACATGGTAATGAGGCCCAAGAAAAGAGATGCCTAATGTTCGAAAGCTCTCTTTCTTGTCCAGTTTCTTTACTATACTGCACCATTAAACTATGCTGTGGTAGGCAGCTCGGTGTAAGTTGGTTCTAATCTTTTGTGTTCTTTGTGCTTACTTTATTGGACCCAAGGATTATATTATATCTGGGATCATGTTTCTAGGTTATTTTTTTTTCTCAAGCCCCACATCGACATGGACAAGCAACCCCAGAGATGCTGCAACCTCCACTGGAGCTTGATCGATCTTCATCACAAGCTTGGTGTCACATAAAAAAATTATCAATATTTTACTTGCTGATGCAAGATATATACTATTATTTGTGTTTACCACCACCAGGTACATAATACATGATGGTGGTAGGCCCAATTATTTAGGGCAAGTGCATAGCCTGGGGAACCATTGTTTGACTAGTGCAATTATAGCTACTACGAACACATCTGAACCATTGTATAATGTTCGGTTAATGTCCAATGCAATTCCACACACAACCATTGTTTAATCCCTAGCACTTGTTTATGCGCCAGGGTTATCCTTATCATTAAACAACTGTTCTCCTACTTCCAACTTGTTATTAATTACATCGATTACTTTACAAGTACGTGTTAATGACTATCGTAGCCGATCGTAGTTGCAATGGTTTGAAAGGGACCTAATTTGGAGTCTATGGCAGTTTACAGGAGTAGCGTGGCAGGAAAGAGGTAAGGGTGATCTAGAATGGTTCGTCGTCATTAGTAGCTAACGACATCTTAAATTTAATAGTGTTAATGTACTTGTAGAAAGAAGTTGTTAGCTAGGGGTACATATTTATATGGTGACCTATGACTATGTAGCACGTATAAGATACTCTTGGCATGTTACTCCCCGAATACCAACATTTCAAAGAGACAATAAATATGAAGAGAAAGGATGAGCTCTCATTATATTCGTATCATCTCTCACAGTCAGAGAGGAAAAACGGAAATAACTGGAGAACTTAAGGACTGTTATACCCTCCTATGTACGTGTACAATGTTTTCATCTCCATAAAACGGAAAACCCAAGTAAATAAAGAACATTTCAAATATTTTATACCGCGGCAATCCCTAGGAATCTACTGCAAAATATGGTTTCGTACTGACACGAATCATATTCTCCTAGCAGCTTGCAGTGCAGCCTTTTTTGTACTCTCCCTCAGCTTCAGCTACTATACTACGATCACCTCTAGCATTATGCGTACTGTAGCAGGTAGGTAAAGGGTGAAAAGGACAATGCTCTAGTAATAGTAGAGCCAAGCAGCCTGTGTCTGTTTTTTTTAAGCAGACTGTGTCTGAAATACTCCTAGGAATAGCCCTGCCCCAAAGCAATAGCTGCCGCGCATACTATTACTCCTACATTAGTACTAGTAGTATTTCTTAGTACTGTCAGCGACATAAACTCTGTTGCTCTTTCTCACAGGTGATACAGTCTATAACAGCCAAGAACATGGCCATTCAAACGTAGTATGATTTATTAGTGTGGTTAGTTATGTGTATGTTAGGCAACCCAAGCATCTATACATCATAATTGACAATTAATTTTATTTATGAAACGATCAGTTCATATTTGAAAAGAAATGAAAGATTCAGAGCCTAATTAAAGGTGCATTTTTTTTGCATCAAGTTTGCACCACGAACAATGGCAATCGAAGTCTAATCCCCAAAGGCTAGTGGCAATCGAAGACCTCACCATATAGACTGACACTAGTGGCTCAAGGTTCTGTTATGGTGAATTAAAGTCTCACTATCGCTGGCTGTTTAGCTCAATGTAGTACATCACAAAGTACAGTATCGACCTGTTCGTTTTCAACCAAGAATCCTAGGATCATGACTGAGACTGGCATATTAGTGAGTCAGTGCATTTGCTCAATCTGCAAGTAAGCGCTTCCCGTTCCAATCAACCAGAAATAGTTAAAAGCACGGTCCAAACTACCGGGTTCATCTATAACTCTTGCTCGTCCTTTTCTTCCCCATTTTTCTTGTCGCAGACCGCCTCGTCCGACGCACGTTTCAGAGAATTTCGTGGGCCAAAGGAAACCAATAATTTCCCCAGTGTAAGTTGCGTCAGGAGCTGGACTCTGGTACAGCAAGCAATGCCAGCTACAACATCACAGTTAAAAGGAGTTGAGAAACATAGCAGCTTTCTCCATTAACCACCTGGTATGTGGTGTGTGCATTGACAGGAACAGAAACCTCGTCGCGTCAATCAATCACGTAGAAAGGGCCGACCTCGATAAATAATCATGGCCAATGCAGAGACAAAATCAGTACTGGACAAATAAGCTAGGAAGATAGGAGGCATAGCCTGTATAGTTGAGATGTTTTTTTCCTTTCCTTTTCCCAATATTTTGGTTGCTATGTACAAAGTCCACAGTGTAGCTGGGACAAGCATTACAATTTCAGTACTAGTCAACTATTCTGTTTTTTGAGGTTTTGAATGAGCTACAACAAGTTAATACAGGAAAGTCCTAAACTCCTAAAGTTGCCAGGATAGTTCCATACGATGGTTATGCACAATGTATCGATGTTATTTCATGAAGATTAGTAGCATCAGGCTTCAGATAACCATGCTTTGAATTTCATTCACCTAATCAGTTACCCAGTCTTAACATAAGTTTCCTCTCTGAGCCTGATCTATATATAGAAATGGAGAAATATAGCTCAAGTGGAATTACTTCGATATGGCAGAAGAAGCTCTGATGCAGAAAGTTTACTTGCCGACAACTTTTTACTGATATCTAGCTCCTGTTGTGACCTGAGATAACTCTGTGCTGTTGAAGTGACTATCTGAATAATGAAGTTTATAACCATAAGCCACACCACAGTATTCCAGATCAAGGAGAATGACAGATTCCACGTTTTTCCCTACAAATAAATAAAGAACATTCATAAGCAATAGATTACTACCAACTATGAAGATAGGAACAGTCTATAATCTACTATTTTGCAGAGTAAACCAGGTAAGCACAGAAGCTCAAGTGTTAAATCCTTTTTTAACGGTTATTGGCATCAGAGTTGTCACCTAGACCAAAAGTTTCTATAGCGTGATATGCCGTAACATGTATTTTGCCAATGATAAACATCATACTATAACTACGCCCCATCAATTGTGGCTGGTGCCACAACATTTTAATGATTAGAACAAGTGAAGCTGATGGCCGCAACGAATTCTGGAGCTTCCTAGCTGATAGAGGAGTAAAATCCATACCTTCACAGCAATAGAAGCGGATGCAGCAGCATGATCTGATAAAAACTTATTCTTGACTATCTTCAACTTAGTAGCTAAAGAGGGAAGGACAGATACCACTCCAGGAACATGGCCAAATGCCCATATAAGCCTTTTCTCTACCAAATCAAGAAGTTGATTATTACAGAGAGTAATCACCAATGTTGTCTGCAGAAGTAATGTGTAAAATTACGGTTAGCTGGCTTAACAGAAGATGAAAATATATCCGGACCATACTCCATAGGACATACTATAATTACAGTTAACAAACCAACGCTGTATTGGAATTGAGAAAGAAGTCTGAAAATGCCAAACCTGAATACAAACTTTAACAAAAGCCTTTCCAATTAGAGTTGCAAGAAAGAACTTCCAGAAAGGTATATTAAACTGTCCACACAAGATACCAGCAAGATCAAACAAAGGGTTGGGCACCTGACAGAAAAAAAGGGTTA
This sequence comes from Eleusine coracana subsp. coracana, assembly GCA_032690845.1. Taxonomy (NCBI): domain Eukaryota; kingdom Viridiplantae; phylum Streptophyta; class Magnoliopsida; order Poales; family Poaceae; genus Eleusine; species Eleusine coracana. Next base: position 52,596,534 of record CM064430.1, read on the forward strand.
TAGAGTTTCTCCACATGTCATATTCATAAAGCAGGAAATGTATGTTCATATAATAGGACTGCTGCAAAAATTATATCCAATATATATCCACTTGTCATATTTAATAATAAGTAATTCCATGGTTATATTTTGAAATATACTCTTTCTATAGCAACGCGCAGCAAAGTGTGAACATGAGTTCTTGGACAGGTTTAAATGGCATTCACCTAACAGCCTAAACTGTCAAGGTGTTACGGGGCAAGTCAGCAATTACGAAGAGAAGTGACATCGTAATGTATGTCCCAAACAAACAAATGTGAGATGTCGATATGAAGATACTCACTGAAGCAAGTAGCAAGATTGTAGTGAAGTTAAGGTGCTGTGAATGCGACATGAGCCAGCATTTGGACTGATGTAAGGTTGAAGATAGAAAACCTTCTGAAATGGAAGCATCCAGTTCTTCCAACTCATCTATTTTGTGTCCTGACATGCTAGCTGTGTTCCATATAAAGGAAATGGAGTGAGAAAACATAGCAAAATAGAGTAATTCGGCAACAATGGTCTGACTGCATCATGCGATTATATGGTTTCTGACCACTGGTACAATCTTACTCATGGAGACTCAATTAAAATTTACATGATGGGTTACTTACTATGGTTAATTTGTAAGCCAGGCCACCCAGCAGGTGATAAAGTTATGATAATCCCCATGCGCCTTCGCTGCTTTTAACATTTTTCTAGGTGAAATTAAATTGTTTCAACTTCACAAGGAGGGGGGGGGGGGGGGGGGGGTGGGAGGGAATCCTTCGATCTAAGATAATAAGATGGGTAATCATATATAATAAAATAAGAAAGCATCATTATTTAAAGAAACATGCTCTTGCATATTACAGTCTCAGTCTCAGTGTTTAAATGAACTTATTTTGTTACTCTATGGAAGAACTTTGAGCAAGTATATTTTGGCGAAATATCATGAAAAGAGGTAAATGGCAAACTTTTGTCTAGCTATTTTGACAACAGATGACTTGAAGAGGTTCAATAAGTATGCAAGTAAAAAGAACTGAGATAATAAAGTAAATTATGCTATATTTGGTAGTTGTGAAGCAGTGTGAATGAAACCTGCTCTTGAGAGAAAATATGGAGGAAGCTCCCCAAGTGTAGTTCCAATGCCCCAAAGAACAGCTTCAACATAAACTTCTTGCAGTATTTTGCTGAATGTAATTGTTTCCTTATATATTGGGGGTCCAAACTCCAGGCAGTCTTTCTCTAACCATGATGGACTCCTTTTAAGGAGAATAGTGTCATAAGGAGCACTTTTTAAATCAGCCCGACCACATTGAACAGCTTTTATTGTAAAAAGGGCAATATGGGGGCCTAAATATAATACAAAAGTGTGCAAACCAGAACCTGCAATACGAAACCATGTAAACTGAAATTCATTTTATAATCTTAATCAACTAATTAACTCTTACTTGCACAGATTCACTAAGCAGAAAACTGTTTGCACTTACCTAATCCAATGGATGAAGCAACCCCTAATACAACCCACCACAATCCAAACCGGACATATCTAATTACCTCCTGGACATGCTGCATCGACGACAAAATAACATGTTTATCTAAGCTGCAAAAGAGACCTTGTACACTACTAAACTAGCGTGCATCCACATATAAAAGGAGACATTGTAAGCACACTACTAACTTATGTGAACAAGTAATAATAATAGCTATATATTCCCGCAAAAAAAGTAACAGCTATTTATGGAAATGAAATTATCTTGACCAATAACTGCCCACCTTTGCCAAATGACAGCTCTTCTCAGTCAAGCATTGAAGATACTAAGCTAAGATTAGAGTAGAAAACAGAATTTGCTTCATCGTTTAGATTATAATATCCACAAAATGTAAAAAGGTCTAACTTTCTATTAAGTCATATGTTCATGCTTCATAGCACAATTCACCATGCAGCAATCTAGCATCTATGCCACCTAATTGTTGAACTTGTGACACAAATTTTTTAATAACCTTAGAGAAAGATGTATAGATGATACCTTTTCATGTGGACCAGCAGTGAACAAGAGTAGAATCCAGGTAGCAGCAATCAAAAGAACCATGATTTTTAACAGAGCACCTTTCTTCAGAACAGAGGAACATGTTCTTCTCAAGTTCTGAGCAATGGCCAACACAAAGAATGCCAATGTCTTGAGTGGCCGTGATGTCAATGTTAGTTTTTCCACATCCATGCGATGTTTCTCCCGGAGCTCTGGAATATAAGGTGAATTGGTTAGAGCATGGACTACTCCCTCCGTCCTAGAATAAGTGTCGTTTTCGCTTTCCGAGGAGTCAAACGCTTTTAACTTTGACCAATTATATATAAGAAAATATTAATATTTATAATATATTGTTATTATTATTAGATAGATCATTAAATCTTTTTTTTACAAGAAATTTATTTAGATACACAAATGTTATCAATATTTTCTCTAAAAATAGTGAAAGTTAAAAATGTTTGACCAGCACGGAAATCATAGTGACGGAGGGAGTACATTGCAACTTTATGTCATTCGGCAGACAGAGTGTTTGGAAAATACTGATTTCATCTCATCCTAACGTGCAGGGTGTACAGAGAATCCATCGTATTCCTAATTTGTTGTCTTCTTCTATTTATAATAATTTCACCAATCATAATTATCCAAGTTCATGTAAACAAAAAGAAAAGACCACAGTTGACAACTCTTTTCATAACATATTTTCGAAAACGACTTTTGTGGAAAGTTACAATGGAAAAAAAAAACTCCATGCTGGAAAATTGGATTTGCGTATTGAAATCATACACAAAAAGTTCTCTCTTGCCAATCTTTCCATGAGAAAAAAAAACATTTAGAGATTATATGAAGTAGTTCTCTTAAAAGCCATCTGCCAAAAAAGTGAACTTAATTCATTTCCAAAAATCGAGTCAGAAGCCGTAACCTCTAGCCACAGATGCTCTAAATGATGCAAAGCAATGCTAATCATAAGCCACAGATGAAATTAACCAAAGCCAATAACTGTTGGGTAGGCGTTTTATTAAATCATAGCAACGGAAAACAACAACAACAACATATGTCATGGGAGTATGGGACTCTCCTAAAAGAAAAAGGGTAACATATCGCCATTTACATGCAAATGAGCACGATTCCAACTTTCTCGGAATACCTTGCAGCTCCATAGCACGATAAGCTAGAGCACCAACACCGATTTCGATGATTTCACACCCCATATCGTAGTAATTTGGGAAACAATAACTACAAATGTCCAAACACCTAAAGTTCCCAATGATTTTAAACTCAACTTAGCATTCTCCGTTATCGAAGAACAGAATGGACCCACCAAAACAACGCGATTCTTTCCCTAAGCCAGCACACGACTTGTCTTTCGAAAGGAAAAATCACAAGACTCACCAGATATGGCCTGCTCCTCGCCGGAGACGATCGGCCCCATCCTGCGGCTCCGGCTCCTCCGCGTCTGGAGCGTGTAGATCTGATCAGCCGCCGCTATCTAAACCGAGAAAAATGGCGCGAAGATTTTGCTTCTAGTTTGACTCAGAAACGGTTGGTTCTTCTCCGGCAGATGAGGGAGAGCACGAGTCGCTGGGCACCGAGGAATCGCTCCTTTCACCTGAAAAAAGATGTTCTTTTTCGCGAGCGGTAGGGGAGAAAGGGCAGGGGAGAACAGCCTCGGTTTCTTATGCGGTTACGTGCCCGCGCTTTCAGGTTTTACCCGGTCAGCTAACTGACCGGGCCGCTTGAAGCAACATGACCAATCTGGAGAAACTGATGAGGTTTTTCATTTGTTGAACTAGGCATTAGCGCTGATTAATGAGTGTAAATTTGTGCTATTGTTGAGGCGGTAACGTGCCCATATAGGATGTTGACATTTTGAGTGCACACTGAGAATTTGATTCCTTTTTTTCAGTGTTGTATTGAAAATCAGTTGATAATCATTTTGGTTTATGCTACTATTATATCCTCTGATTCCTCGTCATCACTGAGCTTTTCGCTTTTTTTTTTTTTTCTCAGCGCTGCAGTTTTTTCTACTATGTCAGGAGAAACGTCTTCTTCCTCCGTGCTCATCAGTCATCCCTGTCAGGTAACCAATATTTATCAGGAGTTCCAACCAGATTGCACACCAGTGGGGGCCCCACCGTTCAGCGACCTTAAGCAAGAAGTGAAACACAGGCGATTGGGCACGTCAGCATTGATCCTCTCTCTGCCCGGGAGAAAGCAACGGGACTGGAGATTTCGTGCACGCGAGCCAAGACAAAAACCAAGCGAAAAGACTAGGAGGCGACGACGTCACCCTTGTGTTCCTTCCCCGGCCGGGTTGCCACCGCCTTGGGTGCAAAGGAATCCGAATCCACTTCAGCTCCGGCGACTTGCTAACGCGGCTCGACCTTGCCCGTTTACCGTGTCGCCGGAGAAAGCATATACCCACAGCACGCCAACAACGATAGCAACAAAGAAGAAGCATGGCCACGATCCACGCACGTCACGAGCATTATAACCATAATGAAATCAAGTTGGGTGGAGCATGACAAGCAAAATGCAACAACGAGAAAAGGGCAGAGGATGAGGAAAAGGTGCCACGAAAATGTGCGCATTTGTCAGCAGAATGAAGCAACATGCAAAGCTCCTTTTCAGACTGGAAAATATTACATACTACTTGTAGCATCGGTGATGCGTTGCTACCGGCACCACTCAACTGGATACTATGACTATTTCTAGGTGTTTGGACCGCGCGAATCAGTTTCGCCTTTTCTGTACTCATGGTATACAGGCACGCAAGCAGCACAGCCCTGAACTTGTCAGTTTCAGAGTGTTTTCCGATTCAGACTTTCGTCAGAGCACACGATTTGCGTCATTCATTCGTTGGATGGGTGACGGTTCTATACCTTATTCTCTGTAAATTTCACCTGCAGTTTCCATGCTGTTCAACATAGTGGCACAAATGGTGAAAGAATAGTTACCGGAACCTCTTCTTGTTACGGTGAGAGCCTGCTCTGCTCCAGGCCATCATCGGAGACGGAGCCGATTCTGGGACCTCCACCATGGCGCGTTGTTGATGAAGCAAACTCAGGTGCCATCGCCTGGCAGCTACGCAGGTCTGCGCCTAGGTCTCCTGCGCCGCCGCATCGGCATCCATCCCTCTCGTCTCCGGCCACCTCCTCCTCGTTAGGGTCTCGAGGACGGCAAAATAAGTAGTCGCCCGGCGGGAAGGGTGGGAAGCGAATGAGATCTCGGCACCGAGGGCGGCAGCCTCCTCGGGGAAGTGACCGGAGCAGGCGAAGCCACCGCAGTCCGGCCGCCGCCGCCGCCGCTCGCTGCGGGTTCAGCTTGAGCTAAAAACACCCCCTGAAACTCGATGGACATTTTGCACATAACCCCTTAATTTAGATCGCGACTATTAATCGCGATCCAAATAAAGCGATTTTATGAAAAATATCGAATCGCGATTATTAATCACAATCCGATATTTTACACATACCCCCTTAAACGGATCGCGATTAATAGTCTTGATCCAATATTTGTCATATAAACCCCTAAAGGGATCTAAATAATTACAAATAAATACCTAGTACGCCTGCTACCTTTCTCCTGTCTCCCGCTCCGGCTCCGGCGACGGCCACGAGCCTCGCCACGGGGAATGGACTACCGGATCTCCTCTCTCCCTTCTCCGACAGTTATAAACCTTCTATTCCGCTTCTCTTGACCTAATCTCGAAGGTCTATCGGGCTTGATTTGGCTGACGCTCAACGGTGGAGCGTTGAAGTAGCCACCGGCGGTTGGTCGGACGGCAGCGATCTAAACTCAAATGTGGGTACTTCCGCCGCGGCCCCTCCTAGAATTGGATAGGTTGAATTGTTTCCCGGTGCTCGTAAGGCCAAAAATCCGATAATTTCGCAATTGTTTTACATGGGTTTCTGCCCTTTCGGTTTCTTCCACAGGTATGGAGCTTTCCTGCTCGCATTCTTCAATAATTTTTCAGGCCAGTTATGCAGATATGACCAGATAATGTCAGGAGTAAGGACATAGGAGAAGGTGGCCATTTGAAGTGAAGATTAGAGGGAGCTAAATCATCACTAACCACCAATGAGAAGGAAAGGTGTCAGAATTCCTCCAATATTTCATCTTGAAAACGTGTCCGAATTTTGAAGAATACTTGGAATGGATAAAACACTTCCTTCCAGATTTCAGAAGGGAGAAAGTTGCATTTGGTGGGACTGGCAGAGCTCTTCGGAAAGGAGCTACAGCCTACAGCTAGTGATAATGGCTCTGTTCCATCAGTAATGGATGCTTGGTTGCCAGATGGCAAGGATGCAAACTCTGTACTCTGTAGCAACTCTGTATGCTGGGGTTTATCTCAGTTACAAGAACTATGTAGTAGCATTTTTCTCTCTCTTCTTTATCTTGCATTGAACCTGGCTGGACATCGTTGTGGTTTCGTTACATTCTGGAAAGAGGAACACTGTTACACTGATACATACGATCGATATGAAAACCCATGGAAATCAAAATTCAAGCATGTGAATTGTCTAGGTTCAGTCTGTTGACCTTCCTGCAATGTCTTGATTAGATACGTCGTCTTATCTTTGAGGGGAAGTTCTTACAGCTTTTCACAAATATTCTATGTTTTCAATGCATGGTTTTCCCTTTTAGCTTTCCAAATAATAGTGAAATCCTAGCATTTGGAAATGAAAACAAACGGCGCCTGTGCCTGGAACGGCAAGAATGATTTGGTTTATATTCTTATCAATACCAACATGGCTGGCTATAATTTGCCTCCACGGCTCTACCTGAAAGTAACACTTTCAGAGTTGTGCCCGGAGCATCTAGACATTCAGGGTGTGTTTGTTTCGCTGGATTAAATTGGATATGCTTGGATAGAACCATTCAATCCAGTGTTTGATTCACCGTCAGGGTGGACAGGGATGAATTGAAATGAGAATATTCCTCTAAGATCCTGGATGAGCCTGTCCGGTAAAAATGGTCGGATGAGGCTATCCAACTTATGTGACGATGATGATTACTAACATAATTAAATATTATTAATATGATTTACTATGATATTATTATTAATAACCAATAAAATATTGATTAGTACATGATGAGAGTTCAATCATACTAGAATTAATGATAATTAATGTTTTTATTATTGATTAAAAATTATTAAAATATGATTAAGACCAACAAATGTTAGATTATATTAATTAGTGTATAATTAATTATTATTTTTAATAATAAGATATATAATTTAATTATTTCACCTTGTCCTATCTATTCTTATCCATCCAACCAAACACGAAACTGGATCATCCAGTCCACCCAATCAAATACATAACTTGGATCATCCCATCCAGAAAAATGTGGATGACCCTATCCTTGCCCTCAAAACAAACACACCAAAATCATAGTTACTAGCTTCACTTCCGTGATCCTGAGCCCCTGCTTCTGGTACTGGTCAGCGAATATTCTGTCGTTTGAATCATTAGTCAACCACCAAAATCATCCAAGATGCACATTTTAATTGCATGCCACATTTTTATTTTTTCTCAATGAAAGGGAATTGAGTCCAGAAGTAGAAGAAAACATGGCAGGCACAAATTGAACAGATTATGATATGTAAGCGTGTTAAAACTTGATTACTCCTACATTCCTTGAAAAAGCTCAGTACAAATAGAATCCTTCTAACTTTTAAGAATGATAGCTATATTTTCTTGGATGTTATCCTTCGCATTTTTGTCAAATGGGTCATCTCCAATATAGAGATCTAAGATAGACTGGCACAAGAGATTGCTCTGGATGCTCCCCACTTCCTCTCCTTCAACTGCACACACGGTGAACAGACTTTATTAATCATGAGCGTTATGCAAGAATATAGTTAATGTTAGAAACTCATAAAGGAAATAAGCAATTCAAATAGATACGATCAAAAAAATTATCTAAAAAAAGATAGATACAGAAAAAGGCCATCATACAATTGGAATACTTTTTAGGGAAGAGCCATGATGATTATATGGCTCACAAACAAATGTATTCTGTCATTATTTAGGACATTTAAGTTTAATATTAAGGGCCTGTTTGGTACATCTCCAGCTCTGAGATTCATGTTGAATTTGGAGTTTATAAGATAAAAATACAGTGTCTTATGTTTTTGTTTTTAGTCTAAAATATAAACAAAATGACTCAAATAAAGGCCTTTAATCTATCACAGAATAGATCCACAGATTTCTGGAGTCAGATATGAGCAGCTCCAAGAAATACATAGATTTTCTAGAGCTGAAATTGTGCCAAACAGAGCCTAAATGCTTACTATTCTGGATATATATTGCAACTATTATAAAATAGGATGGGAATTGAGGCTAACTGTGGCAAGAGCGAGCAGATAAGCAGTGACACAGGGCACATCAACCATGGCCACCAAGACAGGGTTAGCACCAGGCAGAGTTGATGGCAGTCGCTCGGCTGTGGTTGTGCTGTCGGGTGACCAAGGAGGCAGTGGGCGCCCAGGGATGAAGAAAGTGCAGTGCATAGCTGGAGGCTGACATGGTAGGATCTGGTGGAGGCATGGCAGATGGTGGCCATGACCAGCAGAGACAGCTCAAGTGGTCGGGTGCTGGTGGCACTAGGAATTCCCACTTGTGTGAGAATTAGAGTGGAGAATAGAGGAGGTCAAGTGTTATAGAGGTTGATTCAAAGGCTTCTGATTGCACTGAGCAGTCGAAAAGTTAGATGGTTTCAAATGCTTTCTTCTATACCCCTAAACAATTAGAAAATATGGGTTATTATTCATATTGTTTGGGGTAAATTTTTGAAAGAGAGGAAAGAATAATCATGATAATCTTTGTACAAAGTAATGGCCTATTTATTTGCTTCAGCATATGAAAAAATCTCTATACAAATAACTTATCATTGCCAGGTACTCAGTTAAGGGAAACACACACATTCATTGTGACATAAGAGGCATCTTTCTGATTATTTAAATCATTCCTTATTGCCTGCCTGTGAATCCTATAATTAAGTTTTGAAATCAACAAAGCAAACTGTAAAGGAAGAAAAAGGACTTACTACTTATTTTAAGCATATGGTTTGATTCCCTTGAAAGCTCAATCACTGATCCCTTCGGCAATTTGTATTCATCCTTGAAAATTGAAACGAAACTGCAGAAGATCAAGGTATAAATTCACAATATATAGCTTATGCTAACATTTTAATATATATCATATAACAACACAAACAGTAGCATCATTTTGCCATACAAAACACTGGCACACTTACTTCAACAAAGATGAGTAGTCTTACTTCAGGACTATATTAGGAAGAGTGGATAAAGCTCGTATCTAATATGGTACTAAGCTCAGTTTTTAGACAAGATTAAAGTGTAAACTTTAAAATTTTGATAGACACTTTATTTTGAACATCTAACAAACTCATGCTCACAGGAGATTATTAAATATAAACACACCAGATGTTACAGTAGAGTGCTCACAACCCACATTACTGCCATAATATTATATACTCTGAATCCTACTGAAAGAAACAAATGAAGGACCACTGAAACGATTTTGTTTGGATAATCAGCACTCCATTGTTGAGTAGCTCAAGTGTCATGCACAGCAGAAGCAGCAAAATATGGAACCAACAAATTAATTCACATGATTACACACGGCATATGAATAAAAGGTCCCCATTAGGATTGCATGACCTCAATGTGAATTTCAGGAACCATATCTCGTTCCTACATATTCCTATTCTCTAAAAAACTGTCTCAATCAGTATAAATAGATTATATGATATGCATTTCTTTAATTAAGCCACATAAACATGACAATCGTGGTACAGAAATATTAGCTATATAATGTTTTGGGAGGCAAAATAATCAAGTGTGGGTCAAAGAAAGAATCGTAACAAGATAACCAACAAACAGGTCTCAAAGAGGTTTATGCATGTCAGCATGTGTCCCACAAAGGTGTAATTTGAAGGACCTAAATTACAGTTATATTACCTCTGAAGCAACTCTTTGGTGTCCTCCTGTCCACCAAACTTCTGAAGCCTGCTTCCCACACTCTTCTCAAATGCGCCGCGAACAGAGCGAATGCTCAGCCTTCCATAAACAATCTGTAGCCTGACCGTCATCGGTATGTCATGCTTTAGCACATCGTCGATCAGCTCAGTACTTTCCTTCAGTTCAAGAGCAGAGAACTTCTGGTACTTCTCCTTTAGCTGCTGCTTCAAGTCGTCACCATTGGCATACACACCTGCGTGATACAAGAGGCATTTCAAAATTTCTCACTCTTGCAGTTTTCTTCCTACAGAGAGAGATCCAAGATGTTATATTTAGTGCATTACCGAACGCGTAGACGTCGATGGACTTGAGCCCGAGGATGGTGGTCCTCCGGAGGCCGACGCCGAGGAGGCGGCGCTCGCCGGCGATCTCAGAGGCGAATGTCGTTCCGGTGCGGGGCTCCACTGAGCCGGCGGCGGCCCCGTCGGCGAGGGAGAGGGAGGCCCAAAGAGGTGCTGAGGGGGCGGGGTGAGGAAGCGGCCGTCCCGCGCATTTGGCCGTGAGGGTCAGACCGGCAGCCGCGGCCGCTGCTGCCGCCGCTGCCGCAGCGATTGTGGCGGCTAAGGCGGCGCGGTTGGGGGCCGGGGGTGGCGGAAGTCGGGCGGATGTGGCCGTAGGGAAGCGGAGGGAGACCATGGCTGCTAGGGGTCCCTAATGGCTGCGGCGAGAGGCGTGGCAAAGGGTGGTGGAGTCTGAGGTGCGGGAGGCGGAGGACGCGATGGGGGAGAGCGTCGGGTGGCGCGTGGCGGCAGTGGCTAGGTGAAGCACGTTCTTTTTTTGGCTTTTGTGCTGCGTGTTTTCTTGACGATGGAACCAAATTGGACGGCTTTATCAAATTAGAGGTGCTAATTAAACTTGAAATCAGAATCTTTTGAGGGATTGATTGATTGTTGGATCTGAATCAATAACATCCTATAAAAAAAGTATAGAACTCGTTTCTGAAATATAGAACCTTGAAAGAACGCATTGCATCGATCTTGGAGGTCAAAGACTCAAGCAAGACCGATGTCCCTGCAGGCATGTGAACCCATCGGTAAAATACACAGAGCTGGCTTTGAAGGTCTTCAGAAGTTGAAGTCGGTGGCATACACATCGGTAAAATACACAGAGCTGGCTCTATCAGAACCTTTTAGCTAGTCAATGAATTCAGATCACTCATGTACCATGTATAATAGAACTAAAAGGCAAAATTGTCAGCATTCGTATACACTTTCGTTTTGCTTCAATAGTTAAGAGTATGGCTATCTCATATACTGGGTTGAGCCAACGCTCGTTGGCCAGTCAGACCCTCTGGCTCGGGGAGCGTTGCTCCGGTCGGTCGACCTGGGCTCGAGCTGCGGCACCCCTTATGATACACTATGGTGAATTGAGGTAGTCTGAGTCCCTGTGTAGGATCAAAGAGGGGGTTTGGGGGTTTTCTCAGCCTGTGTGAGAAGCTCTTCTACTTAGAAAATGTCGTTAGAGTGGTTCTATCTTCGACAGATCGAGTTTTTCATATACTAGATTGACAAATAGGTTGGCTAAAAGAATAAAATTAATATCATGTCCTCTTCACTCTCCCACTCTCAACAGTCTTTTGAAGTTTGTGTTACAACCATGAGTAAATACCTTATTTCCCCCTGTCTCGGAACACTATCGCTTATTTGCCCTCGTTCAATCCTAATTCTATTCAGTACTTGAAACTTAAAACTCGATTCCTTTTATACCCTCTTATTCAATTACTGATGTTATTTTTTGTATTATAGACAAATTTCCCCTTAAGGAGTTATCCCTTATTTGTCCCTAACTCAACAAACCAACAAAGATTATTCATGTTTATTTTTTTCGGCTGAATTTACATATTCTTATAAAATATGATCATAAAATATTAAATCATTATAACAACTATTTTTTAAACATCCACAAATTTAAAATTTGTGGGTCATATTTTATATTTATGTATCATATTTTAAATTTGTGGGTCATATTTTAAATTTATGAGTGTTTAAGAAATAGTTGTTATAATAATTTAATATTTTGTAGGTTATATTTTACAATAATATGTAAATTTAACCTAAGAAAAACAGATGAATAGTTTTTTTGGTTTGTTAAGGACAAATAAGAGATAACTTCTTAAGGGACAAACTTATCCGCAAAGCAAAAAAATAACAACAGTAACTAGAAAAAAGGACACAAAAGGGATCGAGTTTTAAGTTTCAAGTACTGAGTGGAACTGGGATTGAACGAGGGCAGATAAGGGATAACATTCCTGGACAGAGGAAACAAGGTATTTGCTCTACAACCATTTGATAATCTAGAGCACCTTTTTTCTCTCTCTTGTCTCATACTCTCATCTCTCCTCAATAATATAAATCTAAGTCACAAGTCATATATTAATATAGCTCTTCAGAATAACATGATATATTTGTTATCACTTATACATCAATGATTTTTTGTAGTTCGTGTATGTATTGATGATACCTTTGGTATGATCTTCGATCCGAAGGATTAATTTAGTTGCATGTGTATGCTACCATATTTGGATCAATGATAAATAGCTAAAACTAATAGGTTTAGCCTTTCTTTTTGCCAAATGAATCCAAATATATGGGCAAATGAGAGCAAAATAAAATGATAAATGACTAAATTTTTTTGACATCCAAGATACTTAAAAATGTGCTAAATCTTAACTCACTCACTCATACATGTGCTAAAATTTAGTTATTTACTATGAATCTAAACATGTAGGGACTAAAATTTAGCTCTGTACTTTTAGCCTTGGTGCGCGTGCTCGGCCCACCAGTGCCCACAAGGCGTCCTTGACCGCCGGTTCCACCCCCAGCGGTGTATCATGCTACCAGTAACCTTCATGAACACTTCCACTGGTGAGCGCATCCACCCGTTCTTCAAGCAGGAGTTTCTATATCTGTACAACAGCTGTCTTCTTGGGACCACCTGCGAGGGCCTCCATCTCCTGCGGTGGACGGATGCCGACCTGGTCAAGCTCGTGAACCCGATCACGGGGCAGAGCACCAACCTTCCACCTGCAGGAACACTGAAAGAGGAGCATCGTCAATCGTGGTTAAACGTTGATATTATCGTGCGTGGTGCATGCCTCGCTGACGACTCCATGGTGATGTTGCATTTTCAATCTTTTGCTGTAGGTTTTGGCAAGCTCGGCGACGAGCGGTGGACGCATCTGGAATCTGACGAACGGGTCGAATCAGTCGTGCCGTTCGCCGGCCACGTCTACTGCGCCACGGCGACAAACGTCTCGGTGCTGCAACCCGTGGCAGTAACAAACCACCACCAGCAGCCGCGGTTGGTGGCGGCCGCCGATCACCGATTGCACGTGATTAGGGATGCAGGTTTTCTAATTTGTGGGTCATGGAGCTGATCCAAAAACTATCTCAAATGAACTAGGAAGTTTTCTCACCTTCACAAATCAATTTAATAAATATACTAAGATGTTGATCCATAAATACCTAATGGATACCCATCTTGATGGACTTCCCGTCCTTGGACGATTTCAGAACAACACTGTACCAAAGAAAGTTTCATATGTTTCTGATGGATAACAACAGGGAGTCGTTGATGCTTTGCTGCTATACTCGCCATGGCACTACTGCGAGAATTTTTATTATCTGAGTTCCTGCTGTGTGTATCGGGTGAACTTGGATACAAGGAACACGGTACCTTATGCTGGGCTCGATGGACAGATGTCAGCATACCAGAGGGAAGGCGGCAAGTCAGAACCACATCACCAAGGAGCAAAGAAGTAACACTAGCTGAGTCGTCTTCCTTGGTGGGCCGGACGCAGCGAGTCAAGAAGCTGAACACGAGGTTTGCTGGTCCATAGTGGGTGGCGTGAGTGGCCTAGTGTGGCTTGTAACCGAGTGGAGAATGGGGTGCATATTTATAGGGAGAGGAGTTCGTGATCTAGGGTTGAACTTGGGCTTGGTGACGACATTGTCGACGGTGGCCGTCGGTATCTTATCAGCGGTGAACTAGTGGTTTATCCATACCAATACTATACCTATATCTGGTGTCTTACATCTGGTATCAGAGCCTCTTCATCACCCTGGATCTTCCGCATCCTCACCTCACCCGGCTACAACACCACCACCACTCAGAGATCAAACTCATGGGGCCAGTACCACAAAATCCAAACGGAGGCGCAGAGCCGCCAAAGGAGGACACCTTACTCAAAGACTTGATAGAGATCATGAACGAGAAGTTCGATGGCACCAACAAGTTGATCACAGACCTGCAAGGGTCGGTGGACAACCTAACAAAGGCCAAGCGCGAGTTTGATCTGTGGAAACCAAAGATAGAAAAGCAAGTTAGACATCTTAGTCTGTCAGTCTCGGATCTACAAGCTCAGATGCTGAAGTTGGGGCCTCCATCTCCAACCGAGTCGGATCTAGGTCGCCAACCTTGGGAGGACCCAGGATCCAAGGTGCCGACTGCCGCCCATCTGGCAGCAACCGTGTCCGCGGTGGTGCCTGGGCCAATTGGCCACCGGGTCGACATGCAACACCGGGGGTCGAGTTCAGGGATGCCCTGCACCCTGGATTCACTCCCGGTCACAGGTGCGAAACCTAGCTACACCCCTGTGTCTTTCAGATTGGAGGATTCGGTTGTTAGACAAAGTTTGTTGAATTCCATTGCTAGTGGTTCTGTTATGCCTCCTGTCCAGTTCCCTAGTTTTGATGGTAGCAACCCTAAGATGTGGCAAAAGAGATGTGAAACATACTTTGAACTGTATGTGATTCCTGTTGAACTATGGGTTAGAATGACTGTAATGCATTTTGATGGACCAGCTGTGTTTTGGTTACAATCAGTTGAGCATAAGCTAAAGCTTTTGGCGTGGCCTGAGCTAGTTAGTTCTATGTGCAATTGTTTTGGTAGAGATCAACATAACATGCTCATTTGTCAGTTTTTCCATATACATCAAACTGAAAGTGTGGCTGCATATATAGAACAGTTTGACAACATGATTCATCAATTGTTGGCTCATTTCCCGAAGTTTTAACCACTAGATTCATAGATGGTTTGAAGGATGAATTAAAAGTCGTAGTAGTTGTTCATAGACAAAAAAATTTGGATACTGCGAGTTCTTTGGCTTTGTTGCAGGAAGATGTGTTATCACGTCAACCCAGAAGAGAATACAAAAGAAATGAAGCCAATCCAACTGCTAATTCTCCTTCAAGTGGCAAAACTGGTGGAAGCAAGTCAAATGCCTGACCCATACCACCACCACCGATTCTTACCATGAAGACACCAGGAGTTCTAGTCCTGTTATGGTGGATAAGGGAAACAGTGAATTGAACAGTCGAACCAGAAGAATGGATGACAGAATGTCAGCACTCAGGTCTTATCGCAGGTCCAAGGGGCTATGTTACCAGTGTGGGGAAAGATGGAGTCATACTCACAAATGTACTACTTCAATATCAGTGCGTATGATGGAGGAGGTGCTTTCTCAGATTCCTGAAATTCAAGACCTTGAGTTCTTAACTTATATGAAGGAATTTTTTGTGTGGGAAGCTCCTGAAGAACAATTGTCTTGTATTTCTATCCATGCTTTGAATGGGATAGAATCAACTAATTCTATTCGGCTAATGGGTCATGTGCATAATCAGGAAGTGTTAATGCTAATAGACTCTGGCAGCACAGCTAGTTTTATCAGCAATACGGTTCTCTCTTGGTTACCTGGATCTCAACCGTTAACCAATGAGTGCAAGGTGAAGGTGGCTAATGGAGGAGTAATGAACTGCTCTCAGATGTACCCAAATTGTCTCTGGTTTTGCCAGGGACACACCTTCACATCAAATTTGAAGGTGTTACCTTTGGGGTGTTATGACATTATATTGGGTATGGACTGGCTTGAAAGTCATAGCCCTATGGAAGTGGATTGAAAAAGGAAGACCATCTCTTTCAAGTATAAGGAACAGAAAATTAAATTGCAGGGTATATTACCAAGTGTAAACAGTTGCTCTGTTATTGGTTTGGAGCAATTGGAGGCTCTAATGAATCAAGATGCAGTATTACAATTATTTGAAATGTGTCTTGTGAAAACTGAGGAAGTGCAGTAGAAATTTCAAGGAGAATTGCAACAACTTATGTAGGAATTTGCTAAGGTGTTCTCAGAGCCACAAGGATTACCCCCTAGAAGGAAATCTGATCACAACATACCTTTGTTACCTGGAGCTCAACATTTCAGGTTAAGACCATATAGATACAACCCTGCACAGAAGGATGAAATAGAGAATTAGATTAAGGAGATGTTACAAAAAGGTATCATTCAAGAAAGTTCAAGCCCTTTTGCTTCTCCTGTACTTTTAGTAAGGAAGAAGGATGGGAGCTGGCGCTTATGTGTGGATTATAGAAGACTTAATGCCTATATTGTGAAGAACCGATTTCCTCTGCCCATTGTGGATGAGATTTTGGATGAGTTAGCAGGAGCTGCTGTTTTCACCAGGCTGGATCACAGGGCTGGTTATCACCAAATTCGAATGGCTGAAGGAGAGGAATATAAAACTGTGTTTATCACTCATCATGGCCACTATGAATACAAAGTAATGTCTTATGGGTTGACTAGAGCTCCTGCAACATTTCAAGGAATTATGAATGAGGCTCTAGCTCCACTTTTGAGGAAGTGTGCAGTAGTTTTCATCGATGATGTGCTAGTGTATAGTAAGAATCTGAAGGAACACTTGGAGCATCTAAGAGCAGTGTTTCAAATCCTGCAGTCATAAATTACACCTCAAGTTGTCCAAGTGCTCATTTGCCCAAGCTAGTTTGGAATTTTTGGGGCATGTCATCAGCAAGGAGGGGGTAGCTACTTATCCCTCCAAGGTGCAGATTATCAAGAATTGGCCTACTCCTAAAAATGTGAAGGAAGTCTAAAGCTTTTTGGGAATGGCTGGTTACTATCGCAAATTTGTAAAGGGGTTTGGCATCATAAGCAAGTCATTGACTCAATTGCTCAAGAAGGGAGAAACATTTGTGTGGACTGATGAACATGAAACTGCCTTTCAAGCACTAAAGCATGCAGTAGTGACAGCTCCAGTGCTGGCTCTACCTAATTTCACAAAACAATTTGTTGTCGAGACTGATGCTAGTGACAGGGGTATAGGAGCTGTTCTCCAACAGCAGGGTCATCCAATTGCTTATATCAACAAAGCATCGGGGCCTCGCAACTTAGGTTTATCAACCTATGAAAAGGAGTGCCTGGCAATTCTTTTTGCAGTGGAACAGTGGCGTTCTTATCTACAACCGACTGAATTTATTATCAAGACAAATCAATGCAGTTTAGTTCACTTGGATGATCAAAGATTGCATACTCCATGGCAACACAAGGCGCTGACCAAGTTAATGGGACTACAATATAAAATTGTGTACAACAAGGGGGTGGACAATAAGGCTGCTGATGCTTTATCAAGAAGGCCTGACATGAATGGTGACAATGAAGTTATGCAAATCTGGGCCTTAACTGTTGCTAAACCAGTGCGGTTAGATGAAGTGGTGCAAGGTTACTCTAATGATGACTCTGCTCTTAAGTTACTAGCTGCTCTAGCACTGGGAAAGCAAGTGGATAACTATACATTGCAGAATGGATTACTTCGATTCAAAGGAAGAATTTGGTTGGGAAACAATGTTGAGTTATAAAACAAGGTTCTGCAAGTACTGCATGCTAGTGTTACTGGTGGGCACTCTGGTTTTCCTGCCACTTACATGAGAGTTAAAGTTGTTTTTGCTTGGCCATCAAAGAAAAGAGCCATAAAGCAATTTGTCACAGAGTGCTCAATTTGCCAACAGGCCAAACCGGAAAGGGTGAAATACCCATGTCTTCTCAAACCTTTACCCATTCCTGAAGGGGCCTGGCAAGTGGTTACCATAAATTTTATCGAGGGTCTTCCAACGGCTAACCACTATAATTGCATTATGGTAATAGTAGACAAGTTCTCTAAATTCGCACATTTTGTACCTTTGGCTCATCCCTTTTTAGCATTATCAGTAGCTACAGCATATATGCGGCATGTTTTTCGCTTACATGGCATGCCTAAAGCAATAGTGACTGATAGAGATAGAATTTTCACAAGCAATTTGTGGAGGAAATTATTCAGCATGGCTGGGATAGAACTCAACATGAGTAGCACTTACCATCCACAGTCTGATGGACAAACAGAGAGAGTAAATCAATGTCTAGAAACATATTTAAGATGCTTTGTTCATGCTTATCCTACTAAGTGGCTAAAGTTCCTGTAGCTGGCTGAGTTCTAGTATAACAGGTGCTATCACTCAGCACTGAACAAGTCACCGTTTGAGGTGTTATATGGTCATCCTCCAAGACATCTGGGTGCACCTGACCTCAAGGAGTGGTTGGCTGAACGGGAGGTTATGACAAAATTAGTTCATCAACATTTATAGAGGGTGCAACAGAGAATGAAGCAGAGTGCTGATAAGAACAGAATTGATAGACAATTTCAAGTGGGAGATATGGTGTATGTTAAACTGCAGCCTTGTGTGCAAACCTCAGTGGCCCATAGAGCCAATTATAAACTGGCATTCAAGTACTTTGGTCCCTTTCAAGTGGTTCAACAGATTAATGAGGTGGCTTTCAAACTGTTGTTGCCTGAGCATAGTGCCGTTCATCCTGTGTTCCATGTGTCTTAGCTCAAACGTGCAGTCCTTTCAACAACCCAGGTAAGCACTGAAATCCCTGCTAATACTACTGATGAATTAAAACCTGAAATGGTGCTAGTCTCGATTGTGTTGTCGGAGGGGCAAGCTGATCCCGCAAGTGCTGATCAAATGGTGCAACTGGCCGGCGACTATGGCAACATGGGAGGATGAAGAAGAGATGATAAAAAAGTACAAGACTCTAACGGCTTGGGGACAAGCCGTGGCTAATGGAGAGGGTGATGTCAGCATACCAGAGGGAAGGCGGCAAGTCAGAACCACGTCACCAAGGAGCAAAGAAGTAACACTAGCTGAATCGTCTTCCTTGGTGGGCCGGACATAGCGAGTCAAGAAGCCCAACACGAGGTTTGCTGGTCCAGAGTGGGTGGCGTGAGTGGCCTAGTGTGGCTTGTAACCGAGTGGAGAATGGGGTGCGTATTTGTAGGGAGAGGAGTTCGTGATCTAAGGTTGAACTTGGGCTTGATGACGACATTGTCGGCAGTGGCCGTCGGTATCTTACGGGCGGTGAACTAGTGGTTTATCCATACCAATATTATACCTATATCTGGTGTCTTACAACAAGCCTTGTTCGTCGGCGGGGATAGTTGGACTTGGATCTACCTCCTGGTGCCTAGCGGGGTAACCTCGTTCATCGACGCTGACACTATCTATTTTTCTTGGGAAGATGCTATTGTTAGCCTTGATCTCCTGTCTGGACATGCTAGAGAACCTAAGTTTGACAAGGATGATACTGCTTATTATTTGTCACACTATGTAAATTATCATTAAGTTCATAACTTGCTCTTGCTCTGTTATGTTCCTTCTTTTTTTTTCCAATGATTTATAGTAATTTTTTAAATGAGTTTTGCCCATTTCTACTTCTTCAATTTGTCAAGAGCTTTTCCCCATCTTCATGGTGTTTCTTTTTTTATTTTGACTGAAGAGTAGTACTTTGATTATTGTGTGTCACCGACAAGCGAGCCCAATAATTGATGATGCCTCCTAATGATTTATCCAATCATCAAAATCCATCTGAAACTCTATTGTGTAGGATATTTCCTACATAAGTTAATTCATGCTACCTCCTAAAGCTTAATTCAGTTACAGCTTGAATGTCTGAGGTACCATTTAGATCCAATAATTACCTAGAGTTGTCATTTAAGTCTAAATCTCTATTTATGACATAATAAAAACATGAATATATGGCACACCATCTCCCAGTTGCCTGCCTCATCTAGTTTATCCCAGTTGCCTCCTCCTCCTTCTGCCTCCCTCTGCGCCATGCTTCCACGGTTCCACCATTGCAAATGGTCCATTGCCTGCTCTTTGTCATTGACAAACGTCACTGTCATTGTTCCGTCAACCTGGATGACGTCATGGGACAAGTTGAATGACCACTGGTATAACTTTAGAATTTTAAACACGAACTAACAAAGTGATGTCACTTCGATTCTTGGTGGGAGTGTGTCTCTGGGATGACAGTTGGGCTGCAATGCAACAGTAAGGAATCAACTCTCTAGTCGTCTTAGGAGCGTGGATGTTGTGGAACCATAGAAATAGGTGTGTGTTCGATGGGGTGGCGCCCAGCTTGACATGGCTTCTATCCCTAGCAGCTGAGGAATGCCGCCTATGGTCGCTGGCTGGAGCTAGAGGCATGAACCTCTTGATAGCTTCCTTGCCTGTGGAACACTAGTTGTGTTGTCTGGTTTGTCGCGTTCATCTAGCACAGACGCATATGTAATCTAGAACTTGCCTGTGTGTGTGGAGGTGTGAGTTGTACCAGGTCTTTCCTGCTTATTTCTTCTTAATATAATGAGGCGCAGCTCTACTGCATTTTTGACAAAAAAAAAGTGACTATACATTGCCACGGGTTTAAGAAACAAACTCATTCCTGTATGCAAAAGTGTAAGCTTTCCAACTCTTATATCTAGTCACTTGATTTAACATTTTTTTATTTATTGGACATAGTTCTACACTGTTTATTTTCACATAGTGTACTTCAACAAATGTCAGGTGAGAAATGGCTTTCATATCTAACAGGTTGCATAAAAAAAACAGAATACAAAATTTTTGGTTCTGAAAGCATCTGATCATCTTTTATTAATTAGGTGCAAAGTGATCAAATCAAGAGGAAGAAAAACATGACAAATGTGAACATGCTATTGTAATATAAATTAAGAGAAATTTATCTGCAACAACACCAACAAAGTGTGGCTTCGTTCTCGACACACCAACAAAATCGTATTCAGCTAGAACATATTACAATTCTAAAAATTCTTGTCCCTGATAAATTGATATATTTTAATAATTATTTTTAACTTTTTTATTCTGATGTATAAAATACATTAGAATTTGAAACTTGACACCAATGTACATTGTTGCACTCTATCAATAGAAAGTAGAACTAGATTTTCTTGTATGTTTGCATAGTTTGCTTATTATTTTAATTTATAATTTTCTGAGCCAACCTTATATAAAATTGAAAAAAACATCTAGCTCTATTTTATAATGATAGAGAGTGCAACAATCTATATTTATACCATGTTTCAAATTCTAGCTTATTTTATGGATTGAGATAAAAAAATTTAAAATAATTATTAAATGGCTAGCTTAATATAATTTTGTTAGTGTGTTAAGAATGAAGCCACATTTTGTTAGTGTATTTTAGATAATTTTCTCATAAATTAATCATGATGCTAGGTGGTAAGGTGCCAAGGTATTAGAAAGATGGAGTTCAGATTTCTCATAAGATGTTCTCTTGTCAAACAATGCTTGGACTATGGTTATCTATACAACTTATTAATTGAGGTGAGGTCATCTAGACCACTTTTTTCGTATCCAGATATGTCCGTAACGTTGTCGTATTCAGTTTGTATCCTACAATGATTCACCAATCAGTTTGAGTCGTTTTTGAACCAGTTTTTAATCCTTTGTTGAATTGGACTCCGATTTTAATTTGATATTTGATACTAACAACAATTAGGGTGTGTTTGGTTAGGCTTTTTCTGGCTTTGGCTTTTCAGAAAAGTCAAAAAGCCAACCAAAGGAGTTGGCTGTCAGAAAAAGCCAAAGCCAGAAGCAGCTTTTTGCTAGTTCATTTCTAAAAGTAGGTTAGGAGGTGCTTTTTGTGGCTTTGGCTTTCACAATTTTAAAGAAATCACCCTCATACATATATGCATACACATAGAAATATATATGCATCTATAATATATATTCACACATACACATATATATAAAATATAAATATTATAAATATATTATATTATATAATTTATATATAATATTCACATACATATATGAATATTATATATATAATATATATATGTATAAATATATTATATATGTATTATTTATAATATAAATATATTATATATAAATATTGTAAAAATAATACATATATATATATATATATATACGTTTTCAATTCTTTTTTTAAATTATTTTTTTTTTGAATTTGTAAAAAACATTTTGAATGTTTAAATAACTTTTAAAAAAATTTATATTTTCAAGATGGAGCTTTTAAATTGCATGTAAATTTGAATTAATAACGCATTATTTTATAGTTATCAACTCATAGTCATTTTTTTACAGTCGGTTTCACCAAACGGCTTTCAGCTTTTTCACAGCTCATATCTCACAGCAGCTTTTTTCACAGCCCACAATCACAGCAGCTTTTTTCACAGCCACAGCCAAACCAAACACATCCTTAATCATCTATTGTTTTAACGTCATATTTTAGATGGAAACTAATAACAAGAATTTTAATAATAATTCACTCAAAAATTATTATAATAAATATTCTTTTTAAAACTAAAAAAGGTAAAGCAAATAAAAATAGAGCAAACGTTCAATCCAAAAAAATTGATTAATTAAAAACCTTTTACAATCACAAAAAATATTTTAACTATAATTTTTTTTAACAAAGGCCCGTGGCTACGCATGGGTATTTTGCTAGTGAGAATCTATGAGACTAAATATTTTCATGCATTGAAGAAAAGGTTTATCTCTATCAGGACTCAGGAGAAAATACAATTACCTACATGATTCTTTATAGTTGGCACCACCAACGCTTGACCTCGCAAAAGATTCTACGTATGAGAAATCCGTGGCAAAAGATTCTACGTATTTTATCTGGTGTGCCGTTAAAATCTTGTCTGTGTCTCCTTCATTGCAAATAGATTCTATGTATTCTATCTGTTGTTTCCTTTCTACAAATAGGAGCGAGCCCCCGACGTCCTATGCACACAATTCTTCTTGTTCCCTTCCTCTGCCTCAATTTCAGCGACAGAGCCCGACCATGAAGACTCTTTGCTTCGTCATCTGCATCCTCTTCCTTCTGCATGGTGTGTTACTCTGCCCTTCCACCTCTCTCGATCGTTTCACACACATTAATTGCAGTGTTCTCTTATATCAGAGTTTATTTACTGTTCTGTTTTGCTCACCACAGCCGCAGCCCATGTGGAATCCCGGCATCATCGCGATGACCGCGAGAAGCAGCCGTCGTACAAGCTTTTCGTGTTCGGCGACACCTTCGTCGACAACGGTAACACAGACAAGGAGGAGCTGACCCAATGGACTCGGAACTGGTACAGCCCCTACGGCGTCTCTGACTCCAACCATCGACGCAAACCGACAGGCCGCTTCTCCGACGGCAAGGTCCAATCTGACTTCATCGGTACGTATACCTTGCACCTTGTTAATCAGTATAGTTTTTTAAGCTAAAAAGAGATCGGTTTTTTATGCTTGTTACTTATTGTTGATTGTTTCTTAATGATTTACAGCGATGCTTCTCGGGCATGACGAGTCCCCTCCACCGGAAAACCTGACGCAAAACGACGTCGACCCGTTCGGCATGAACTTCGCCGTTGCTTTCGCCGGCGTGACCGGCCGCTTGCACCCGCCGAACCTCGGCACGCAGGTCGGCAGGTTCAGAAGGATGTTGAATAACGGGATCATCGACAAAGATATGAAACAGTCCGTGGCGCTCGTCGCCTTCTCCGGTTACGACTATGCCGACATGCCCGACGACCACGACGACGTGAGTACATAGTTTCCTTCCTCATCTGATCGATTAGCCATCTCCATGCAATTGCACATATATATCTATATGGATTTCTCGTATGTGCACGCAGCTGGTCGAGTTCATCGAAAAAGTGACGGACGGGATCGTCAATGGCGTGGAGGAGATCCTGAGGCTGGGCGTCAACAAGGTGCTGGTGAACATGATGCACCCGATGGGCTGCACACCGACGTACACGAGGACGACGACCGACTACACCGAGTGCATCAAGGACAACGTCACGGACATCCACAACCGCATGCTCAAGAAGAAGCTCGGCTCATCAAAAGATTCGGTCCTCCTGCTTGATCTCAATAACGAGTTCACCACCATCATCAATTCAAAGAAAGGCACAGGGTTCCTCCACAGGCACATCCCCTGCTGCGTGAGCGATGAGGAGGACGGATACTGCGGCCAGGTTGACGAGTTCGGCGTACAACAGTTTCAGGTGTGCGACGAACCGGGCAAGTACTTCTACTTCGATGACTGGCACCCGACGCAGGCTGGCTGGAAGGCCGTCATCGACAACCTTGCAGGCGACATCAAGGAATTCCTAGACATCTCTAGCTAGATGGCCGCTACACGCATGCTTGCCTTGTATGGCATAGTTTTTTGTTAGGTCGATTCTGTTTGTGTTAGTGCGTGATCTAGGTTTAGGCGTTTGCGTTGAGTCGGTTTGGAAAGTTGGAGTGCTCAAGAAATTTTTGTTAGGAGGAGAGTTTACAGTTTGATGTCCGATTGTTACTGTTGGGCATCTCGTTCGAACAAATTCGTGTTGATCATAATTAAACATACATGCATTCATTCAATTTCACAGTGCATCTCGGTTGTGATCTCGTGTATTAGCAAAGAATATATAAGCTAACCGTTTGAAGATGCATTATAATAAAAAAAATTCACAATGTAGTTAGGATCTGAACATCGTATGAAAAGAGGACCTAAATAAATACCTTTCAGATCGACGACTCCACCCTGTACAACGACAACAACAAGCTCCCGCTTATGATTTCTAAGAAGAAAAGAACGTTTTAGGTACATAACTGGCCTATAGCTGCTACGGCAATAGTTGAGAATACATTTTCTTTACATATATCCTATCAAAATAGGGATATTATGTAAGAGAAATTAATGGAGCAACTAAATGGAATACTTTTGATTGTCCTTTCATTTACAATTATATCTACACGCATCATACATTTTTTGGCCCTATTTTCTGAAGCAGAGACTGAGTAACATTGATAGACTGCCGCCCATGAGATGATTTGTCTTCCGCACCACAAGAGATATGTGTACGTTATGCCCAAGTCTGAATCTCACTGAATTTCACGACGTTTTGTCTCAAGAGGAAAGAAGGCACATGCAACTACTCCAAGAAAGAGCGTGGAGTTCATCATAATTACTGCTTCTTCCTGATGGTACTTCTGTAGCAATGTAGTTGTAACAACAGGAGCTGCTATGGATCCAATTCGTCGAGAGCTCCCTGTTATATTCTACTGTATCTGATCCAAAATTTACTTGTGCGTGAAATGACTATGCTGACCCCAATTCCAAGAGACCAAGACTCTACAGAATTTGATTATAGTAGTTAGAGGTCATTCAAAATAAAAATTTGATCCAATTAGCACATAACAGTAAAGTAGAGTGAACATTTGACTCTAAAGTATTGGATCACACATATTATTGATAACAAGAACTCGGTCCTAGAGGTAATACCGTCACTGTGGTTTTCTTTTAAAGAGAAGCACCTTCAATGCAAAGACGAGAAAAATCCACGAATCCTAGTAATGTCTTCAAGGACTTGCCTCCTGTGGTTCAGGACTCAACTCATGCTTTGGGCCCATTCCCATACATGAGGGCCACCCACCACAAACCGGATAAGGCCAGTCTCAATGGTAGTTTCATAAGCATTAAATAAGATGCCACATTAGCTAAAAGGATGACATGGCAAAGTAATTAAGATGAAAGAGATGAAATGAGTTTCATTAGGATGAGACTCATTTGACACAGTTTCATAGGCATCAAACTCTATTGAAACTTCCATTGAGAGCAAAAAGTTTCAGCCTAACTTAATTTGACCAATCTCAATGTAATAATTTAGTGTTATGGCTTCTCTATGAAAACATGTGACAAAATTATGCACTGAGAGAGGTAGTTTTATCTATCAAATCAAAAGTCTAAATCTGATGTTGCACTCTTAAAAATAGTGAAATGAAACTATGCACTGAGAGTCTGAGACTGGCCTAAGACCGAGTAATAATTAATTGGAACCTCACACCTGTAGGCTCTGACCAACCAAGCTATTGATGGTTTGCCATGTTTTTGATAGATTGTATATTGCTAGAAACTGTTATATTTTAGATAAGATGAAGTATGTTACATTGTCTAATCAAAATTACATGCATCTTGTGGTCAATGTTTTAAATTAGTTGGTTCTGCATCGAGGGTCCTTTAGGATCGTTGAGAAAATTGGCTCATAGAAAAAAAATGGCCTGGAAATATATCTTTTTTCCTAAATTTAGTTCACTATTCATGAGACATATTTCAGACACCAAAACACATTATATCCATCCTAATAAGATATATTAAAAAGTGGTTATATTTGCAGCAATGAACATCTAAATATCACATAATCTGCACAGCATACCAAATCAAAACAAATGTTAAAAATAGAAAACATGAACATGCAGCATACCAGTGATGTTTTGAAATGTACCTCAGGTGAATAAACATGTAGAACGGCGAAGCTCCCCATAACACAAGTCCTGGCACAGAAGAGCAATGTGATGGCCATACCTTCTCTCAATTGTATAGTGAGTGGCGCAAGAAAAGCAAAGCACAATAAAATCAAGCTTCCCAGTGACACCTTCCGACCAATCCTGTCAACCATTACAGATGCCAAAAGTAGGCCAGGAAACTCTGCCATAAAACAAAAATAATCAACGGTTTAGCTATATATCGAAGTGATCAGTGATTTTTTTTTTTCAATTTTGAAAACAATCAGGGCTTTAGCAATTAAAATACTGCAGTGATTTCTTTTTTCCATAGTAGAATTCCATTGCTTTTAAATAGATGAGCAAAATAAAAGCATACGTATTAGATAGAGGAAACAGGAAAACTACGTCTCTAAAACCATAAGCTTTACAATTACTAAATGGTGCTATGATAGGGCTGGCTAGTACAATATTAGAACAGCAAAGACCACATTTCCTTAAAGACTACTTATCATAATTAAACCCTCCGGATGAGTATCTGAAACTGGGAATATGAAGGAAACATCTAGATCAAGAATCAAATATGTTTAGAGGGCAGCATTACCTGCAAAACTGGTCACCAACACATTTATGTAAAGGATGGAATCCTTTGGCTGGCTCCTGCCACTGCTTAGTTCCGAGGTTAGTGTTACTAGTCCATAGTAGACAAAATAAGCTCCAAAATAGATTAGCCAAAGAAGAAGAGTTGATCTAATTAGGCCACGCGACCAAAGTGCTTGAAACTCATTAATGTGATATGACTTGGAGATTGTGTCCTTGGTGATCCCTTCATTATCTTCCGGTGTAAGTAAAGCAACATAAGCATCATGGTTCTTGTCAAGTCTCCTTTTGGCGTCAGAAGTTACAATGCCAGGAGGGAGATCCCTGTTGTTCATTTTTGCTATTCTCTCCAAGACGACCATAGCTTCACTTACTTTACCTTTTGAGCAAAGGTATCTTGGTGATTCAGGTATTAAACCAAAGAAAATAAGCAGGGCGAAACATGGCATGGAGGACAATGCAAGCAACCACCTCCATCCAAGTATTGGCATGATAGCCTGCATGCAGTGCATAATGCAGATGTGATATAACCAGAGCAGAACCTGTAAGAATCTAAAGTTGTTGTTCTCACAGAACATAGGTAAGATATTTTCCTCTAATGTCATCTATATTTCAAAGGTTCGATTTTACGGAAAAAATGATCTTTATTTTCTGAAACTATTGATTTTTTATGCTCTCTTTCAACTGTTTCAGACGACTACAAATTTCAGCTTCATATCAATAGAGAAACATTAGCAATCAACTTTATCAACTTATTGGCTCAATCAACTTTATCAGTTCTTCAGCAAGAAGCATAGATGTACTATATTCATTTCAAAATAACTAGGAGTCATGAACGGCAAATTACCCAAGCAAGCAGAGCCTCCAGTATTGTTCCACAGGTCCAGAAACAAGTAAAACCTGCTATCCAGGAACCTCTGTTTTCAGCAGGGACGAACTCCAGAAACCAAGTGGGAAGGACATGGGAGCCACCCAGACCAAGTCCAACGACGAAGCGCAGCGCCAGCAAGGTCGCGTAGTTTGGTGAGAAGGCGCACAGAAAACCAGGTACACCACTGACAAGTGCGGTGAACAGGAAACCAGTCCTGAAAGAGACAGATTTTGAATCAATGCTTTAATTACTTTCAGAAGATTGTGAATTCGATGTGGAGGCTCTGATTTGCACACAAAAAATTTCTTAAATCTCTGGGGAATACTTTTGCTGCACTACTGATAAACTGACAAGCCTGAACACACATACCTCCTGCCGTATCTGTCTGAGACGAGGCCTCCGACTAACGCCCCGAGGAGCATCCCGGCGAAGACGACGCTTGTGAAGAGTCCCTCCTCCCATCCGGCGACCCCCCACTCCGCCTTCACGGAAGGCCCCACGAAGGAAAGCAGCATGACCTCCATGGCCTCCGCGACCCAGCCGGTGCCCAGCAAAACGAGCAGGAGAGCCTGAAATCGGCCGAAGCCCAGCCGCGATAGCGCCTCATCGGTCGTGTACGATGCTTCGACTCCGCTCCCGCCTCCATACATGAGAGCGTAGCAAGGCAGGGCCAGGAGTCGCCGCCGGAACGGGAGGAGCGTCAACGGCGACGAGCGGCCGACAGGTTGCTTGCTTTGCTCACTGGCCGCGACCGCGAGATAATTTCCAACTGGCCGTTAACCGTTTTTTTTTTTTCTGAAACCTTGATGCCTGGATCGGACAACACGAGTTTCCTATACTTGCGCATGCTCGACGGAGACGGGATGCGCGGGGCCAGGGGATAAGGATAGTCCCGGTCTCCCGGACCTGCTTGATAAACGTTTCCATCAAGGGTCCATCAGATTCAGATGGGCTAGTTTAGGGTCACTGGTACAGACCATTTAGATAACTTCTGCTTCTGCAGACATTTGTTCAGTTTCTAAGCATTTGTTCTTCACCAGCATTCAGGAATCCTCAACGAACGTACAAGGTTTGCAAATGCTAACACCTGAGAGGTTGAGAACAGAAGAGAAATCAATTAACCTTGTACAAGCTGCTACTGTATTCTTGACATTTGTCTTCTACAGATAATTTCACCTGTGAATCTACAGGCAATACGCATTAAGGGATGAATAGCCTATATATTTCTTTTACATATGAAATAGCAAATGTCCTATATACATGTCTGCTAAATCTGCAACTTTCAGTGGATCTGGACGCCTAGTGTCCAGAGGGAACATGGCACAGGCTGCTGCTCCAAGAACCACTACAAGATCCATTAAAAAAAAAGTAGCTTCTTTTAGACGGCAGTTTTGTAACAGGCCAGCAGTAACAACAGGTGGGTGACGCTGCAGCTCGGACGGCAGTGGGTGGAGATCAGAGTATCTTTTTGGTTCGCCTATTTGTTGCAACGCAGCCTTTTCTTTTGAGACCAATTATGGACCTCTGCTCTGTGATATTTACAAATTAGAGTCACACGATCCAGAGCATTTGCCTCTCAAGGCTGTGAAAAGGAATAATTCGCGAAGGACTTGTGGGATCCTTGCGATTTCTTTTATTTACAATTTTTCTAGTACCTTTTTACGTGGTTGAAAGCAACTTCAGAACAAAAAAAGAGCAGATAATATGATCCATTTGGTACTTATAGTTTAAATAATGTGCACTAGTATATACTGAACACGCTCTAGTGTTAAATAACCCAAAGGTTCAAACGTGCGAGTACATCAAATAATTATTTTTGTGCTGCATTCATTCTATAAAACAAATCGAGCCAAATTAATTGGTTGCGTCATTGCTGAGTGCTGCTGATTGGCAAGCGAAAAACAATTATTACCTGCCAATGAACGGCACTACCTGCTCACTCTCGACACGAACCTGCCACTGAACGGCGCTACCTGCTCACTCTCGGCACTCGTCGGAACCACTTTCTCCACGCTCGTGCCGGCATGGCGGACGGCGGCAGCGACGACGCCGAGACGTGCACGTACACGACGGATGAGGCGCTGTCGCGGCTCGGCTTCGGCCGGTTCCAGGCGCTCGTGCTGGGGTTCCTGGGCACCGGGTGGATCGCGGAGGCCATGGAGATCATGCTGCTGTCCTTCATCGGCCCGTCCGTGAAAGAGGAGTGGGGGTTGTCCGGCGGCGAAGAGGGTCTCGTCACCAGCGTTCTCTTCGCCGGGACGCTCGTGGGAGCTTTCACCGGTGGCCTCGCTTCGGACAGATACGGCAGGAGGTACGTCCAGCACAGTCCAGTAAATTGCGTAAACAGTATACTTGCTTCTTCTTTTTTTTTCAAAAAGAAATGAGTGGGCGGTTCGAATGTTGTATGCTTTGTCGGCGCATGATCATGGATTAGATTGAATCTGCATTCTCTGTTCTCTCTGGAACAAATAAGAGTAAATTTCACAAAATATAAAAAGCTGCAGATTTCAGGAACTAAGAGGAACTGTAAATTTAGTTGTACGTAGTATCAACCGACAGCTGCAGTAAATCTCCACAAATCATTTCGAATTCTGTATGTTGGCAAGCTCAATCCATGTGTTCCTGCATTATCACACTTAAACAATATGTGGCAATGGAATGAAAAACATGGCACATGGGTTCCTATTAAGGACAATGTGATCCTTCAAATGGGAAACCTTGGCGTAAATTTCGTCTTAACCGAAATGAAACTAGTCTGCTGTAAGCTTGCCAGCGTATGGAAGAAATTATGTCAGTCCTGTTATGTCGTACGGTGTAGGCGCCTCTAGGGATGAAAGCAAAAGTGATAATAATCAGTTTACCGATGCTCGTTTTCGTATTTTATCGACCGAAACACGTGAAAATAATATTTCGAAGAAATGGAAGCAAAAATGATAGTAATTCATGGAAGTGGTAATGAAAACAATTTCGAAGTCTTCCCATCGTTTCCGCAAATTTCCATTTTAACATGGAAATTACCGTAGAGTAATATAGGTAATCACCGTATTCAGTATTTTTTTTGTAGCAAATCTCTCTAAAAGGCAAGTGATTCTTTTAGACTAAAATAAATCATAAATTTCTCAATATAAATTTTATCTATTTTCTATTTTTGCAAATACAATTTTTCATACATGTACATACAATTATTCAATAATCAATATGCTATAACCAATTTATCATTGTTCTTGTGCCGTCATCGAGACACAAACATGACACCTCCAATTTCCCTATTTTATCAGTGCCATACTTCACGATTCATGTTTCCGATTGTTAATATCAATTCCTGATCGATACCATTCATTTTAGTTTCAATAATATCATTTCCGACTTTACCGAAATACCGGCGCCATATTCATTTCTGTCAATACCATTCTTGATTTCACTTCCAAAAAAAATATAAAAACAAAAACAATTGAGCCTTCTTCCGATCATTTCCGACCGCTTTCATCCCCACGCCTCCTCATGTTAGATGCAACGCAGGTAACAGAAAACATAGAATTCAATATTCATGGTTCGTGAAAATTTTAGATAGTTTGTACGCAGGTAACGAAATACGCTTTGCAACTACTAGATGGCCTCCTTTTGGTATAGTTTTCTTACTGCATTTGTGCTGTCCTGAACAACACTTTCTTCTTTTTTTATATATAAAATTCTCATCTACAGGGTTGCTTTTTTAGTCACTGCACTTGTCACCAGTATATCTGGATTTCTCTGTGCCTTCTCTCCAAACTACATGTCCTTGCTTGCTTTGCGCTTCGTCGTTGGCCTTGGACTGGGCGCTAGTCATGTGCTCCCCACTTGGTTCCTGGAGTTCGTTCCTGCTGAAAGTAGAGGCTCCTGGATGGCTGTTTTTACTTGCTTTTGGACAGTTGGAACTGTATTGGTAGCTCTGCTTGCTTGGGTACGTTGCTCTCCTTTCAATCTTAGTCTTATTTATAATTCTAACTTTATGTGCAACCTGTTTATTAGTGCATTGCTTCCAATTCTAAAAACTCAACTTATAAAACGTGAGCCAGATGCACCATAGGGTGCCCACGATATGTGGACCATGTGTAACATCCAGACTGTTTAAATTCGATCTCGTTAAGAGTCAAACCCAGGAACTGAGGCGCAGACTAGGCCCCTTCGCATCGCTTAACATGCAACGTCGCGAAATGCATTTGAATGACAACAATTTTGGTAACATCTTTGCAATTTTATAGTGGCATGGTGCACTGTTAAAAGCAATGGCTATTTTGCAGTGGCCTTTTAATATAAATAGTTGGCAACGTAGCGAAAACATGCAGGGAAGACTACATATCATCATCGGCTGATGGCGGATTTCCCTTGATTCAAGAGCCTTCACTTGAATGTCCAAAACTTTAGCCAAAGCATGAAGTATATGTTGGCATATTTGATACATACACTTGCACACAAGCAACTAGGACCAAAATCATGTTTCTTTTAGTGTAGAACGAAGCATAGAAAATAAGACCAAAATAATAGATTTCATCCTATATTTTCAGAAAATTTCTTAACAGTGCGAGTTATCAATATTTTTTTTCATACTGTTTGCATGTTTGAATGCCCAGCTAATGCATCTTGGGTATCCCAGTGATCATACTTAAAACCCATGTTACTTTTAGTAAAATCATCAAAGGTGGAATAATTCACTACTGGTCATGTTTTATCAGATCAAGAACTTTTGGTATTTACATGTTTTTGTATGCAACGCAGGCCACTCTGCCAATACTTGGATGGAGATGGTTACTTGCATTATCTTCCTTACCATGTTTCATCGTTTTATTTTTCTTTGGTTTGATACCGGAATCACCAAGGTACCTTTGCTCAAGAGGTAAAGCAAGTGATGCTATGCTCGTCTTGGAGAGAATAGCAGCAATGAACAACAGAGCTCTACCCATTGGCATTCTAGCTTGTGATCCGAAAAGGAGAGTTGATAACAATCTTGACGCTTCTGTTACAACGCTTCTAATTGTGCCTGACGATAGGCTTGGAATAGATAAGGACACAATCTCCAAATCCAACGGCATCATTATGTTCAATGCTTTCCTAGCTGTTTGGTCACGTGACATGATCAGATCAACTCTTCTCCTTTGGCTAGTCTGCTTTTCACTTTCTTTTTCATATTACGGAATTGTATTGATGACCTCTGAACTAAGTAATGGCATGAAGGGCTGTGTCCCAGTACGACTCCATCCTATGCAGTCTTCCACTCTTTACATAAATGTGCTGGTGACCAATTTTGCAGGTAAGATTCTCTTCAAAATAGATTTGTTATCCACAGTCACAGTGAATCCTCAGATTTTTAATTTCTGTATCAATTCATTGGACTTCAGTTGGCACATGATAACCAATGCAGATGAAACTGTTGTGTTACAGTTTGATTTTGAATAATCATTTTTTTCTTGGACAATAGCTAGAACTGTAAACACTAAAACAAAGTTTTCAGGAATTATGGTCCAGAGTAAAATGCTCGCTGGCTTTTGAATAGCGTGTCAACCCACAATAAAAATTGAGGTTATATATGGAAGCCAGAAAGTCTATATTTTTCAAATAGAAAATAAAGTGAAATATAGCATACAATTTAGCAACGGCAAATATGGCATTCGAGATGATGATGTTTTTCTTTAACCGATTCTTTTTTTCCGAAGGTTTCTTTAACCTCGATTCTGTGATTGATAAAATTGGACACCTTACAAAATATTTTTTGTTCAAAACCTCTGAAATACTACTCTCTGAGCCACTGAAACACTTCAATAGCTGAAGATTTGTTTTTTTACGACAGAGTTTCCGGGTTTTCTTTTGGCCGCACTGTTGGTGGACAGGATTGGCCGGAGAGTATCAATGGGAGGCATGATTCTTTTGTGCTGTGCTTTTGTTGCACCACTTTCTACACACTTGGGAGAAGGTTTAGCTGTCACCCTTCTGTTCTGCTCTCGGGCTTGTATCGAGGGAAGTTTTACCATTCTACATGTTTATTCTCGTGAGGTTATTGCTACACATCACTTCATTTGCTTCTCTTTCATGCTTCCCCTGTTTTAGTAGGTCCTTTTTACGGTAATTCCAAGTACCCATTGACCATCTATTTGAGTAGATCTTCCATCAATATATATATTATCTAACCTCGGAGTGTAAAATTAGACACCCTTAATTATAGCACAGTTCGTTCCTGATTTATATGGTCACACATGTGATTCTCAGTGGTAACCAGTAAGTTTAGTGGTATAGAATGCCAAACCTTACTTTTCCGGTATGTTCCATGTTCCAAAAGGCCTTACAAAATTCCAACATTTCAAACCCATATGATAACATTTCATAGTCAATAATAATGATTGTAACAACAATTTTTCTATGTTATGACAGCAAAAATAACCAATTCTAATATATTTTATCAGCCTATGAGTGTTTCATCTAGCGACAAATACTGTATTAAACATCTAAAATTCTTAGAAAGCTGACAATGCAATTATCTTTCCTGAAATAGAGAAACAAATGTAATTTTAGGGTATAACTAATGATCAATCATTTAAATCAGCATATATTTTGTGCAGATCTATCCTACATCATGCCGAAACACTGGAGTTGGACTTAGCAGTTCTATGAGCCGGATTGGAAGCATAGTCGCTCCTCCTGTGACTATTACATTGCTAGATAACAGCCTTCAGAAAGATGCAGTGTTTGTGATTGTATTGGCACTCTTTATTGCTGGAACGGCATGTGCCTTCTTTCCTCTTGAGACCAAAGGTCGTGAAATGGAATGAAACTTACACTTCATCATGAAATGGGTCATCCTGTGTATATAGAACCATTATGCCTCGTTTGTGCCTTATTTAGTTCTTCCGCAAGGCTGCAATATATTTGTACAGACATGCGAATGAAATATGACTTCTCCTGTGACTTCAGTTCTTGTAGTAGTACTCTTTCCTATTAAGTGTGAGGCTGCATCAGCAAAGTCACATCTTAGGTTTGCTTTAACTGAAGAACAGAGTCACATCTCTTAAGCTCTCTGTGGAATTGTTGCTTGCCTTGCATTTTTTAAGTCCATCTTTTTAAGGAATTTGGCGTCAACTGTGTAATTTTCCATGTACTCCGTGGACTTCTACTCTGGCCTGCACGGCTCTCTTTGCCCATCCCTGGACTAATTTGAGCGACAGGATGTATATATAGCATGCAGAAATAGAGTATGCTTCTTGAAGATTTGTATTCCACAAATGAATATATGATAATGGTTTGGCAATGAAAAAGACTAACCACCACTGACTCAGAAAGAGAGGGAGAGATCACTGAAAAAAAATCTTGTATCAAAATTCTCACGTCAATCAGAATTTCTAGAAATGTAATCTTCTCGCAATGATAGAAAAAAGTCTTCGCTCTCAGGGCCCAGTAATTTCTGCGTTAACAAAGAAAAAAATATCATCACTGTCATTTTAAGAAACATAGCCTAAAATATGATTGCTTTCATGAAACAAAGTATGGCTCTTCAGTGAAGGAAGCCCATTCACGCACGAGAATCAATCAACAAAAAGGCAACAACCAACAATAGTGAATAAGATATGTTAATAAAACTGAATTTTCTTATGACCATCATATGTTCATTACATAAGACCCTTGGCACAAAGACGATTATAAAACGACATGGTTCCCCGGAGATGACCGACCGAGAACACATTATGGACACGCAGACAGAGCAAGCCACAACCCAGGAGCTCAGCCATGCGAGACACTCTAGACAGCATGCATGACCAATTATATTTATTCTATACTGTAAGCCATAGGGGCCATACATGCACAAACAATGAAGTTGCGGCTGATGGCGGCAGCCATTCATCAGAGACCTGAATTTTGGTGGTCCCTGAATCACCTGATCAGGCCCTAGCGACGGCCTTGCACACCAGCGGCTTCTCCACTCGAACTTCTGCAGGAGCTGCGCGAGCCAGAGCCCAGAGGTGGGTGGTGGCGAGCGCCAGCGTCTTGCCCGGGCAGGCGCGGCGTACGGCGCCGAACGGAAGTCGCTCCCGAGCACGCTCACTTCCTCCTCCTGGAAGCGTTCCGGGCGGAACGTCTCCGGCTCGGCGGCCCAGATGGTGGCGCCGTGAGCGATGGACCACATGTTCATCATCGCTGTTGTGCCGGCGGGGACGAGGTGGCCGCCGACTTGAGTGTCAGTGCACTGTGCACGGCTAGGCGAGCCCACGAGAGGAGTGGGCCTGGCGGGTGCATGCGCAACGTCTCCTTCACGATGCTTTGGATGTAGGGGAGGTTTGCGACGTAGGTGTCTTGCACGGCGCTGCAACTACCGCTCCTTACACATTTGCCACTACAAATATGATTATTCCAAGTAGTGAATCAGGGCAGATTTTCCGATAAACAGTTCCTGGCCCAAGGCCTGCTCATATGATCTTGTTTGTAAAATACTTTGACATGCATAGACTTTTAATCTCTACTACCTATTAAGTTTCTTGCACCTGTGCATTCTGTGTAACCGTGTAGTTGGTTGTTCTGCTAATCGTGCTGAAATCATAGTCGGACTCCAACCAACGTGGCTCTCCCTATTGCTTTAACCGAGTCTGTAAAAAAAGCATGGTTGTTCTGCCTAATGTTCATTCCTAATCTCTTACAGGCTTACGGGGTTCCTTCGTTGTTTGTCTGATATGATATTCTAGCTTCAGCCGAGTTTGTGCCTTTTACACCTGATCTATACAGGAGGTCATATCACATCCTTGATTTGAATCGTGGCTGTTGCGCGCGCTTACTCTCGCGATTGGGACTGGGAGTCTGGGACTGCGTTCGAGTAGATGGTGTCAAATGCGGCTAGCAGCAGGTTCAAGCTTCTCCTTGATGCCTTGATGGGAGCGTCCTTCCCGGCAACGGCAGCATGGGCTGCTTGGGCTGGTACACAGTGATGCCTTGAAGCGAGATGCGCGTGGTGGCAGCATGCAGACCTGAGGCGTTCATGGAGACTTCGTAAGAGGATTGCAAACTGGAGAGCTCAACGGGGCTATCTCGCGCCTTGGCTGTGTGATGTCCGCTTTCATTCTCTACCTGCATCGTGCGTGTATAAGAAGCCCTTACCTGCTCTCCGCATAGATTTGTCTATAACTTTGTGCCGACGAGTCGAGTTTAATTAGCGGATAGTAATAGTTATCTATGTGTGCTAGCCGGAGCTTTGCGAGTGAGTTTTCTTCTACTGGCTAATTGCTCGATCAGTAGCTAAACTAGCTGTGTTGGATAACTTTGTATGGATTCAGCTATGATCTGTGTTGTTTCGTTTGTGACTACTGCAGGTTTTAATTTGCAATTAGCAAAATGCTCGTGAAAGTGGTGGTAACAAAATAAATACTAAGAAATTGAACAATTGTATGTTAAAGATTAGAATTGTAATTGCTACCTATAAATGATAAATGTGAGGAAACTATTAAAGTGTACATAAAGGCTACATACGTGGGTGATAGCAAAAGAGAAGATCTTAGACTCGATGCAGGAGGCTGATGATAACCACTGAAACCCATCACATAAGCAGCTCGAGATTGGGAATTTGTACCAAAGACCACCTATAACAGCTAAGAAAAGTAATTATACATATTTTTTTTTTTGAAAATTAGCAGGAGCTCTGCCATTCATTAAGATTAAGAGGAAGAAAAAGAGTGCCGTAGGAGCGGGTTTACAGCCTAATGTTACAAGAAGAAGCTAACCCCGCGTGAAGAGCTGAGCCGAAGCAGATACATACATCTGCCTCCAACGGAAATGAGAACACAAAAGCTCAGGCAAGAGCACAAGCGGAAGAAAACTGAAAAGAATAGAAGAAACAGGAAACTGAAAATAAAGAGGCAGGCAGCATCCGTTAGCTTTGGGCATCATGGACTGCTTGGCTGTAGAGATTGATGTCTTCTTGCATGAGCGTTGTGACTCTCAAAGTTGAAAGTTCTTGTCCTTGAAACACTCTTCTATTCCTCTCCTTCCAGATGTGCCACCAAAAATAGAGAAGAATGCCAACATTTTTCCTCTTGTCAGTGTTGCTAGAACCAGCTTTCTGCAGCTGTGTAATCCATCTTTGGGGTCCTCCGGCGCCCACCAGATCATGGTATTTTGGTAGTTGGTAGATATCGGCTATCAAGTTCCATGTTGCCTCCGTGAAATTACATTTTGTCAGGAGATGTTCAGTTGTTTCCTGGATACAGTAGCAGAGACTACAAGATTCATTATGTGGCCAATTTCGTTTGGCCAGATTGTCAGCTGTGAGTACTCTGTCATGCATCACTAACCATGCAAAGAAGCGACATTTTGGTTTAGTTTTTGCATTCCATATGATGTTTGTAGGGAATGTTGAAAAGGAACCCGTGAATTGTACCTGATAGGCTGATTTTACTGAGTATTGGCCATCTCGTGTCCACCGCCAGATTATTTCATCTCGTTGGTTTGTTAGTGTTACCGTGGAGAGGGCCATGAATAAAAGGATGTATTCCTCCATCAGTTGAGGTGCGTCAAATTGTTGCAGATTGCGAATCCAATTAAAATTGTGTAGCTCTGTGTGGACACTTCGGTATTTTAGCCTGGCGATTTTGTAGAGGTTAGGAGCAAGCTGTTTGGGTGCAGTCCCATTCAGCCAGCAGGCCTCCCAAAACGGAGTGGACTTGCCATCTCCAACCGAAACCTTTGTGGAGGCAAAGAAAAGGTGTCTGTCAGTCGGATCTTTTAATTTATAGATCATCTTCCAAGGCCTATCTCTTCGATCCCAAAAATGCCACAACCACCTTAATCTTAATGCCCTACTGAATTTGTCCAGGTCTTTGAACCCAAGGCCGCCGAGCTGTTTAGGCATGAGACAAGTTTTCCAGCTCACAAGGCAATGGCCAGCTTTAATGTTTTCATGATCCTTTCCTTTCCAGAAGAAGGCTCTTCTGAATTTATCAATTCTTGCTATGGCCCATTGCGGTGGTTTGAAAACTGTGAGGAAGAAAGTTGGCATGGCTGTGAGAACTGTTTTGACAAGGAGCTCTCTGCCTGGATATGTCATGAATCTTCTCTTCCACCCAAGTAACCGGTCTCCAATTTTCTGTATCAGCGGATGCAAAGACGCCCTAGGTAGCCTCTTGAAATGTAGAGGCAAACCTAGGTAGGTGCAGGGGAACGTCGAGCAAGTGATGTTGTTATGCTGTAGGAGGAGCAGTTGTTGCTCTGAGCAATTGATGGGAAAGTATTCTGTTTTTGATAGATTGGTCTTAAGTCCACTAGCTTCTCCAAAGATCTCTAGTATGCAATTGGTGACTTGGAGGTCTTGCTGAGATGGTGAGATAAAGAGTGCAGCATCATCTGCGTACAACGAGACTCGAAAGGATTTGCAGGAAGGGTTTAGCTTGTGTAACAAATTGCATTGTTGGGCCTTCTTGAATAATTTATGAAGTGGTTCCATGGCTAGGAGAAAAATCATCGGTGAGAGTGAGTCACCTTGACGCACTCCCTTGCAATGTAGAATTCTCTTTCCCTTTTCACCATTTACTAGAAAGATCGATGAAGTTGTGTTCCATAGGGAGGAGATCCAGTCTCTCCATCTTTGGCCAAAACCCACATAAGTCATGATCTCAAGTAGGTACGCCCAATTGACTGTGTCAAACGCTTTAGAAATGTCAAGTTTGACAAACAAGGAAGGTGTTTTCTTTTTGTATAAGTCCTTGATAACCTGCTGCACATAGATAAAATTGTCATGGATGCATCTCTTCTTAATGAAGGCCGTTTGGTTGAGGGAGATAAGTTTATCGAGCTCAGGTGCAAGTCTGTTAGCCATCAACTTAGCCAGTATCTTGCTGAAGCTATGAATTAAACTTATCGGCCGATAATTTGTAATCCTCTGCGGGTTTGGCTTTTTTGGTATTAAGACCACGTGTGCTTGGTTCAGCAGGTGTAAGCCTTGGTTGTTGTTCAAAGAGAAATGATTTACTGCCTGCATGATGTCTCCTTGGACAATATCCCAACAGGTGGTAAAATAGAGACCAATGAAGCCATCGGGTCCAGGAGCTTTTTCTTTGGGAGCATTCTTGATGATCTCAAAGACTTCCTGTGCAGTGAAGGGCTGAGCTAAATGATGCAAATCTTTCAGTTCTGCCGGACACCGGGGGAGGTGCAGCGTAGAGCTGAAGCAGAAAGCAGATGATGCCTGTGCTTGGATTCATAACTTAGGTAAGTGCGACAGACGCGGTGGCTGCCAGGTTTTGCATCCAAAGAACCACGTGATGATTCGGGCTCCTCGAAAATCGCCAAACCAGAATACAATGGCAAATTCGTCCGGCAGTAAGTAACGCGCGAGCAGATCAGTCAAGGATCAGAAGGGTGCTTCAGCCTTGTTACCTGCGGATCCAGGGAGCAGCAACCGGTGGGGCAGCCTTCGTATGGTGGCAACGAGATGCGCGACGGCGCTGGCCGCGGTCAAGAACGCAAGATGGGGACGACGAAATAGAGAATCACCGCACTCTGAACATTTTGATTAGGTCAACGTCCGAACTGGGACGTTATTACAAACAGCGTCCATACTATTTTTAAAATTTTGAAATTGAATTACTATTTTAAAAATTTTGGAATTATTAAATACTAGAAATAAAAAAATGGGGTCAAATCACATGGAATTCGGATCCGATGCTTACCAAATATAGACTCTTTCCTAAACCCAGTCTGCCCTATATATGTGGACGTCTATTTGGGGGATCCGGAATACAACTAACCGAAACCTTGAACTCAAAAGAATCCAATCCATCAGCTCAGAGGTCCAGCGTACCGAGCACCGGGAATCGGGATCAGATGGTATCTCCTGGCCGCCGCCGGCATGCAAAGCGCGCTCGCCGCGGCGACGCCGCCGACCGGCAGGACGCGTCCTCTGACTTGTCGCCGCCCCACCCGGAGTGGTAATTTCCTGCTGCCCCTCGTGGCCCATCCGATCTTAAATTCTTGTCTTCTCTTATGTATATCTAACTAGTAAAGTGTCCGTGCGGATTTTAAAAAATAAAATATTCTTTATAATTTAAATATAAATTATTTTATATAATATAATTATTATATATTTTTTTAATTATAAAAAAAATTTATTACATATATACAATATTATTGACATCTTTTACATGAAATATTATATTTATATTACCATTTGTGCTTCTTAGTATATTATTTTATATGTTAAAAATAATAATTTTATTATCATTTTTTACCATATTCTAGGAACTTTATCAGGAAGGAAAAATTAATTTACGGAGTATAAAAATAGCACTACATTGCAACACAATTTTGAAATTAAAGACTTGCTCTAATGAAAAAAGTTAAAACACAGAAGTTATAGATCTCGTCGAGACCTTTTCGAAACATATATGGATCATATTATTTGGACTACGGAGCTAGAAGATATGTGCCCCGCACACGGACCTGTGTAGAGGAGTCTGAATTAGAACAAATATTTTGGCATCACATATTTGGAAATCAAAACGGTGGGATTTGGACTTACATTGAATATCAAAGTTGTAGAACGTTTTGAGAGCTACAAGATAGAGTCCGAGTTTATCTCATTTAAGCTCTGGACGTGAGAGTTATGATTTTTTTAAATTCGGTACTTGATATAAAAGGTATAAAATTAATTTGGATTTAATCTCTAACTTTATAGACACGAAATAAACGATCGCACCTCAATTAATAGATTGTAAAGATAATATAATGACTCTCAAAACCAACATTGTGCAGGAGGGACTGGGCGAGCCTGATGTCCGGACCGGCAGGACTGATCGCTGAGTGCGCCCTCTCCAATGACATCGCCGACTACATTCGCTTCCGTGCGACGTGCAGGCCATGGCGCGCATCCTGTTCAGATCCGCGTGCTAGCGACGTCTCCGACCGCCGGTTTCACCCTCGGCGGTGGATCATGCTGCCGAGCGCCTCCAAGGCTCGCAACAGGCGTCGATGTTTCCTGAACGTCTACACCGGCCAGCGCACCCAGGTGCTCCTTCCTGAACCACAAGGCTACCACATCATCGATCCCATCATCGAGGGCCTCCTCGTAGTGTGCCAGAATGACACCCACACCGTCCAACTCCTCAACCCGTTGACAGGGCAGCTTACGGACTTCCCACATGTGAAAACGATGCTGGTCCCATGTAAAAGCACGATCAATACTACGGACAGCAGAGTGAAGTACCAACGGGTGCAGAGTGGGGGTCTAACAGATGACTCCACACTTGCGCTTCTCTGTGACATTGTGTCGACGTTTGCCGTGGCCAAGCCCGGTGATAAGGAATGGACACAGCTAATGGGTCCTGACTACTACATGCTGTTGGCATTGCCGTTTGCAGGCCGCTTGTACTGCATCACCGATAAGAATATCATGGTCGTGAAAACAGATGATGCTGATCAACAGGAGCCACGGCTGGTGGTTGTGGCTGAACTCAAATTGGAAGCTGGATTTGCTTTGTTCAACGACTACTTGTACCCAGTTTACGATGAAGAAGGATTCATTCTAGTCCATCGACATACAACGGACCGTTCCTGCTTCGATGACAAGTTTGCAGCCTACCGGGTCAAATTGGACACTGGCAACATGGAGCGTGTAAGTCACCTTGGTGGGCAAGCCCTGTTTGTTTGTGGGAATCATTCACAATCAGTTGCTGCCAGGATTTCTTTGTCCGTTAGAGCTGATACCATATACGTCTGCGGAAATGACGATGATCTCGATGAAGACAAACCAGAAGTTATTGCCTTTGATCTCTCGGGTAAAAGCACCGAGTTAGTCAACGAGGATGTACCTAACTATTTATTTGATTATGTGTGCTCATAATCTAGCGGAATGTCATGTTGCTCTCTATTCCCTATGCTGGAAAAATGGAATGGATCGAGTGCGGGACTGTATCACCGGCCACGAGGCGACTGAAAAAAGGAATAGTTTTCAGTCCGTCCGACGCCAATCTTCTCTTCTCTATAACTACCACGTCTGAAGCTCAAATGAGGCAAACTCAAATTCTATTTCGTAGCTCTTGAAAAGTTCTACAACTTTGGTATTCAACGGAAGTCCAGATCTCATAGTTTTGTTTTCCAAATATGCGATGCAAAAATATTTGTTCTAATTTGGACTCCTCTGCATAGGTTTTTGTGCAGGGCCCATATCTCCTACGTCCGTAGTCCAAATAATATGATCCATATATGTTTTGAAAAGGTCTCGACAAGATTTACGACTTTCGTGTTTTAACTTTTTTTATTAGAGCAAGTTTTTAATTTCAAAATCGCGTTATAATATAGTGATATTTCTGGACTCCGTGAATTGATTTTTCTTTCCGGATAAAGTTTTTAGAATATAATAAAAAATGGTGATAAAACTGTTACTTTTAACATAAAATGGTATATTAAGAAGTATTAACGGTAATATAAATATAATCTTTCATGTAAAAAATATCAATAGTATATATATCTAATAATTATATTATGTAAATAATTCATATTTAAATTATAAAGAGTGTTTTATTTTTTTTAAGTCCGTAATAATGCACGAACACTTTGCTAGTTATATATGATTATAAGATCCACGCACTCCCCCATCCTACCATCCAGCAATCGTCTCTGGCGGTGTTGTTTGGCACCAGATATCATACTCCTTTTATTTATGCATAAACCTTGCCTTGCAACATGTCATGTATTGATTAAAAAAAAAAATGTCATGTACTTATGTCTACCATTAAACTTGAGAGCATGACCAAATTAACATATATACAAGCAGCCACCAGCTAGCATAGATGAAGAGTTGAAGTTGTTGCTGGAGCTTCGCCAAAAGGGACAACATCTTCCTTAATTTAGAGTATATGTTATGTAACATCAAGTCATATTTTTTTATCACGCAATATCGTATGGACGTGTTTACCTCTTTTAAATAAGTATTATTATATAGAGATTAAGATCTTGTTGGGAGCGTGGGGGAGGGGGTTGTCCAATTTCTGGGTCATACTTTCCGTCTCATGTTTAGGAAAAAAAGTCTATTCTTTATACGAATACAAATTGTTAATATAATCCTGCCCGCCTTTTCAATCGATCTGATTCGGATGCACAAAGACTTTCTAAAAATCAACTCACCGAAACTCTGGGTCTCAAAAGACCCCACAACCCTCCGGACTCGGAGCTCCAGCGAGGAAGTTCGTCGAAACATGGCATCACGTGCTCCTGGTCGCCAGCATGCGAAGCGCGCCCGCCGAGGACACGCCGACTCGCAGGATGCGCTCTCCGGCTCGGACTGGTAATTTTCTACCGCTCCTACTAGTCGTTTTGTATTTTCTTCCTCTTTATTTATATATG
This sequence comes from Eleusine coracana subsp. coracana, assembly GCA_032690845.1. Taxonomy (NCBI): domain Eukaryota; kingdom Viridiplantae; phylum Streptophyta; class Magnoliopsida; order Poales; family Poaceae; genus Eleusine; species Eleusine coracana. The sequence goes on from CM064430.1 coordinate 52,640,863, forward strand.
ACTCGGAACGAAACATTATTGAGTAGGAGGGACTGGGCGAGCCTGACGGCTGGACCAGCAGCACTGATCGCCGAGCGTGCTCTCGCCAACGACGTCGCCGACTATGTCCACTTCCGCGCGGTGTGCACCACGTGGCGCGCATGTTCCGATGACCCACGCGTTCATAGCTTCTTGGACCGCCGGTTCCACCCTGGGCAGTGGATCATGCTCCCGCGCGACTCCGACGTCCCCAACCGGCGTCGACGACGATTCCTCAACACCCAAACCGGCAAGTGTATCCAAGTGCCCGTTCCTGACCTCCCACACTACTACATTCTCGGGCGCATCGTCGAGGGCCTCCTTGTCGTGTGCCAGAAAAGCATCCACATTGTCAAACTCCTCAACCCGTTAACCGGGCAGCTCGCCGAGTACCCACATGTGGCCAGACTTCTGTTCGTTACTAAAAGCCAACATGCCGCGGACTACATACTGAGCTACCAACGGGTGCAGAGTGGGGGCCTAGCAGATGACTCAACAATTGCCGTTTTCTTAGCGTTGCCATTTGCAGGCCGCTTGTACTGTGTCACCAACAAGAACATCTTGGTCGTGCAAACAGCGGCTGGCCGGGAGCCGCGACTGGTGGTTGTCGCCGATCTCGAATTTGCTGGTAAATTTTCTTATCGCGACGACTATATATATCCGGTGTTCGATGACGAATGAGGCCTCATTCTTGTCGAGCGACACGCAGAAGACAAATACTGTTTTGATGACAAGTTCGCAGCTTACCGGGTCGAATTGGACACTGGCCACATGGAACGGATACACGACCTGGGAGGGAAAGCCCTATTTGTTTGCGGATGCAGTTCACAGTTCGTGGCTGCCGGGATTTCTACGTCAATTAGCGCTGACACCGTATATGTGTGCAGAAATGATCCCGACAAAGACCACCCAGAATTTGTTGCCTTTGATCTCTCCGGTACAGGCACACAGTACCCACCTTCCACAAGAGGGATATTGCCTATTGTCTTAAAAGTTACGTGTGTTCTATTAGTGCGCCTGATGTGGCACCTGCAGCGGCTACGATAGCATCGGATGCAGCTGGCGGGAAGACCAGGAAGAGTTCGCGCGCCAAACGTCCAAGCGTAAGGACCACGGGTCCAGAGTGGGCTTAAAGGCCACACCGGTCCAGCCGAACACCAAATCATCTGACATTTGTGAAGCAATGTCATGTCACAGTGTAACTTTCCTCCATTTTAAACCACCCATCTCCAAGTCTATGGCTGCATAGTAGCACAACAATAGCTATTAAGTGTTCTCTGCTTTTTTTTTTTCGGCATGAGTTTCTTGGTGACAACATATATTTTCTTGCCGGCAACAATACGCTCCAGACTCCTGTCTTTTTCACAGCTCAAAATGATATAAAATAAAGTCGATGGGCTGCAACGATGTCACCGTGATGTTAAGAAAATTGATTGGCTCTTCGAGCTAACCAAATGATTAAGAGTGGTTGCAGTGGCGTGAAGTCAGTCATAGCAACAAAACACGATCAAGTTTTTCTTCTGCTCTGCCGTAACAAAAAAGGGCTGATAAAAAAATTTCCTGCCCGTGACTGCTAGGAGTTCTTACCAAATTAAATAGAGGCAAATTTAATTAAATTGCTGAGTTATTAGACTATATACTAATTGGTAATGTACGCTAAAAAATCCACGTGTGAAAGTTTTTTTTTTTAGGATCCGTGGAAGTTGGAGAGCTTCCAAGTAGAAGAAAAATATTTCTTAACCTTTACGTGGGTTCATTTTGGAACATAATAGTTTGGATTTCCAAAACTCATCAAATATTTATTTTAACTATTACCTCATACAAGGTAATAGATCATTTTAATCCTAGAGTTCTTCTCAAATGGATGGATCACAATTATTTGAAACTATCTTAAATCTCTTAATATGAGAACGTTGCCCCGTACCACCTGCCCAAAGCTTCACCAGTTCTTGACAGTCTGTTTCCAAGAAAACTTTCCGCATTCCAGACTGTCTTTGCTAGCACCAAGGCTTCACGACACGCCAAAGCTTCAGAATGTAGCGTGTTGAGACAGGATGCATACCAGCGAGATGTTGCTGCCATGAACACATCTTGATGGTTCCGGAGGACCGCACCCAACGCTGCTATCTTTGTTTTTGGAGCGAAAGCACCATCCACACTGCACTTCACCTAGCCCTCTAGGGGAGCTGTCCACATCGCCTGCTTATTCTTCACTTTTGTGCAAGCCACCGTGTGAGTAATTAATCTGCCAACTGCCATAGGTCGCGAGCAGTATAATATGCCCACTGCACTGCTACACTCACCGGCGCTACCGCCTCGCCGTGCCTTCGTTTATTCCTCAATGTCCACAGTGCATACATCCCGCTCATGATCACGCCTCGATCTCGCTCTGAACATCGGTTAGCATAGACCAAGTCCCGAGCCCATGTATCTGGATGCAGGACCGGCAGCTTGATTCCAAAAACCACCTTGACTCGCTCCTAGAAAGCTCTTGCTATCGTACATTCCATAAGAGCATGCCATATGGATTTGCTATCCGTGCCGCATGCCTCGTAAGTTGGCACCTGTTCCACATGCCAACCTATCTGTTGTGACGTGAAGGAGGGACAGGGCGAACCTGACTGCCGGACCGGCAGGGCTGATCGCGGAGCACGCTCTGGCCAACGATATTCGCAGACTACATCCGCTTCCGCACGCGCGTGCAAAGCGTGGCATGAGCTCTCTGCTGACCCGAGACCGCACGAGATCTATGACCGTCGGTTCCACCAGCGGCACTGGATCATGCTGCCTAGCAGGTTCAACATCAACTGTCGGCGACGCTTTGTGAACGTCTCCACCGAAGACTGCATCCACGTCGGCATCACGGACCTCCGTCGCCTCTACTCTCTCGGGCGGACCACCGAGAGCTTCCTCATGCCCTGCCAGATGGGCCCTACGTCGTTCAGCTCCTCATCCCGTTCACAGGGCTGGTCACCGATCTCCTGTCAGCTAGCACGTTGAAATTGGAAGGTTGGAGGGGGCTCACGGCTGATGGAACACGGTTGCTCTTCTTTACAAATCCCGTAAGTTAGCCATTGCTAAGCCTGGCGACAAGAGGTGGACACGGCTCAACCTTGACAACCACCGCATCACAACAGCTTTCCCGTTCGAAGGCCGCATGTATCGTGTGACTGAGAGGAAAATTTGTGTAGTGGATACTTTGGCAAACAAGGGGCGTGCACGACTTGCTACGGTCGCCGATTACAAGTTCTCTGGTGGTTTTTTGTCTAAGCACCATGATCGCATGTATCCAGTGTTCAATGAACAAGGTGTGATTCTTGTTCATCGTCTCATCTCTGTTCTGGTGAAGATTTCAAGGCCTACAGGGTGACATTGGAAACCGGAGATATGGAGCCCTCGGAGGTCGATTCTTCCTCAACTATTTAAAATGGTCATGATAGTGTCTTGAGTTATGTCGTTGTGCGCGCGTTAGTGGTATGACCCAAGATTTATAGGTTCACATGTCGATGTGGTATGTCCTTTCCATCCTATCGTTATGCGCATTTTGTCACATACGGAGGGTATGGTGTCTCCCTTCGACGAGGTGGCGGTCGGTGTTGCCCGGATCTATCTGTTATAGATCAAGGTGACGACTAGCTCGCTAATATTAATCCGCTTAGATATTGAGTCAGGTTGCGGCTTTTTGCTCTTGTTCCATGTCGCTTCATGTGGAAGATACCTCTTCATGGTTGATGGGATGCATATCACTTTTTATTCGTTCAATGGAGCTCATTTCGATGTTACTCATGATGTGGCAGCCGGTGTTGACCGGATTTGCCTGTGTTTGGCAAATCAGATCGGTGGTAGCCAGATTTTTTGTTTCTAATCTGTCGAAGAACACCGCAAGGGAACGACGAGGAGATCTACATGTCTCATTCCCTACTTGACGATGATCTGAGATCAAAACGAGATCGGCATTTATGATAGCAATATTTAGTACTAAATTCATGTACTAATATTTTTAGAATATTTTTCTCTCAAATGTTTGTAATAATCCAGGTTATATGCATATCAGCTATATGTAGACATGCGGAATGTAATTCCATCGTCTTAAGAAAAAACCTGGTCCCTATATGTTTATTGTATTACAAACTCGCCGAGCTGCTAGCTACAACTGCCGCACGCTACGAACGATATATTACGGAAACCCTAACTTTTGCACCATGGATGTTTGAATGAAACACTGAGTTTCACATATTAACAACTTTATTTGAACACCCATATCTTCCAATTAAATCCTGGCCCCGCCATTAGTACTGATAGAAAAATGAGACGATCGTACTCCCTCCGACCCTCCGGTTTTGTGATCATATTCGCAAGCAACAGGCAGTAAATTGTAGGTACATTTAAGATATTATTGACACTATAAAAACAGAAAATTTGCCTAAACCACAATTAGACGGACACATGACAACAAATTATGTATAAAATATGTATAAAATTCGCAAGCAACAGGCAGTAAATTATGTATAAAATAATATCAAATCACTATGTGAAATGACAAGTTTGTGGTGTGCGTGAACCTTTTCACGGGCACATGACAACAAGGTGGTATACTGTGTGCCATCATAAATACATATGGCAACGCCCAGGCACATGGCAAAGCTGGCGCCATTTTTGTCGTGTTCACTTTGTCATGTGCGTCGTGGGTATATTGGGCTTCGCCGTGTGCTGTGGGCACATGACAAATGACCTGGCTCCCGTAGTAAATCATTAATATTATTTCTTTAAATCTTTAGAGTCATATATATTTTATTATTATTTGAATTGATTTGTTATCATATTTTCAAACGTGCCAAAAATTATGCCAACAGATACCCCCTCGAGGCCTCGAGGTCTCGATGTGAAAACTTATGTGGGCGGATCCGAAACTCGAAACTGAATTTTATCTTGTGATGTGATTATACTATAAATCATATTTAGGTATGCACTAGTCCTACGTACACGTAGTTTAATTATGTGCATAGGTTTCATCATGGGCTCACAACTTATAATGTGTGCGATACCTTGGTTCCTCCCTATATTTTATCCGGAATGCCATTTTCAGATGATGGTCTTTTCAATGTTATTTCTTTTATTATTATTTTTTGTTATTTTTTATTTATAAAATTATTTGTATTAATTAGTGTAATGTATAGACTATAGAAATTTTGTCTTTTTGTATCTATTAGATTTAGTTCCAAGGGTTAAAAGCGTTCGATTGAAAATTAGAAGCTCCCATATTTTATTTATTTATTTTGATTCTTCTTTCTTTCAAAATGAAACATCCGAAGATAAAGGAGGAGATAGTTGTTGGCTTGTTTTCAGGGTTTGTATAACAGATAAGCACCTTTTAACGTCGCCGGCGTTTGCACGAACCCAGCATATCTCAAACTCATCTTGCGTTGAAGTATATATCGTATCTCTTCTCTTTCCATTGTATGCCAATCGCTACCCTGTTCCTATAGGCACTACTTTGACACAACTACTGATACACAGCGCGCTGAGGCAACTCGATCGAGAGTTCAATCTGGATCGCCAACCTTCTGCAATGTCGAGCTGAGCCTGAGGTATGTCGACTTGAATTTGAGACGTTTTTGTTTCTACGCCAGATATTTCTTTTGCCTCAAGTTTAAGGTGTCCGCAACTATGGCTTTTCAGGGACGAAGCCGGAGCCTTGGTCAATTGTACGAGGACGCCAGATATCGTCCTGGTGTTGGTTCCAGGAAGGTTAGCGATGTATCCCTTTTTGATTGCCATTGTGGCTCGTAATTTTTTAAAAGCTCATTTGCATGGAGCGAATGTTGCCATCTGTTTTTTTACATCTATATTCTGATCCCATTTCGAAAATCTGGTCCAAGTTTTCTTCATACACATGTTTATGAATCCTGTAGGTCTATAAACCCCTGAAGCCTATATATTACCGAGGTAGACATAAATTTTGACGGAGTATATATATGTTTATACTGTCATTTTGTTTTATGTAGGTGAGAGAACCAAGACCCCTTTTCTTATCTCATAGGATGCCTCTTTCTTATGTGGCACAAACACAATCTTTTGAACCTATCACAAACAGTATGAAGGGTCCCGTTATCAGTGAGATTCGACTGCTTCAGGGTGATTTTGATTCTAGCCATACTAATCGTGAGTGGAGATCATGGCTGAGGTTCACTGCTTGTTGTTTCACACCTCTTGTAAGCAAGATACAACTAGAAACTTCTTTGACTCTATGTAATAGAATAGTTACAAGAGGATTGGCTAGGAGAATTTCACAGTTGAATGTGTTCAATTGCCAACAGGGTACGAAGAATGGGCTACGGAAATTCTAAACAAGCATTCTCTTAATCTGAAAGGAAATGAGCCTGAGACAAACTATCTTTCAAGCAACAATTTCAGTAAGCATGGTGTAACTGAGTAACGTCACAAAGAGCAAAATATCGCCTAACGTCACAAAGAGCAAAATATCGCCCCATAAAGATAGTCTACCTCAGGCTCATTACCATTCAAATTAAGAGAATGCTTGTTTAGAATGTCCATAGCCCATTCTTCGTACCCTGTTGGGAATTGAACATATTCAACTGTGAAATTCTCTCAAGCTAATCCTCTTGTAACCATTCTATTACCTAGAGTCAAGACAGTTTCTGGCTGAAGCTTGCAAGAGGTGTCAAACAACAAACAGTGAACCCCAGCCCTGCTCTCCACTCATGATCAAGATGGGTAGAATCAAAATCACCCTGAAGCAGTCGAATCTCACTAATAACCGGACCCTCCATACTGTTTATGATGGGTTCCAAAGATTGTGTCTATGGCACATAGAAAGAGGCATCCTATGAATAAAAAAGAGGTCTTGGTTCTCTCACCTACATAAAACAAAATGACAGTATAAACAATGACCCAATATTTATAGTTTTACACATCGATATGGTATGCCCTTTCCATCCTATTGTTATGCGCATTTTGTCACATACGGAGGGTATGGTGACTCCCTTCAACGAGGTAGCGGTTGATGTTGGTCGGATATGTCTGTTACAGATTAATAAGGTGACGACTAGTTCGTTATGAACGATATATTACAAAACCTCTTAACTTTTGCGCCATGGATATTTGAATGGAATACTGAATGTTACATATAAACAACTTTATTTGAACATCCATCTTCCAAATTTTGTTTTTGAAGAAAATCCATCTTCCAATTAAATCGTTGCTCTGCCATTGAATAAGAGTGATAGAAAATGAAACGTCCAAGCGATCATACTGCCTCCGGTTTTATATAGGATCATAGTCGCAAGCACTATAGCCGCAACAAATTTTAAAACTGATTCTCAAAAAAAAAAGACTGGAGGAAGTAAAGTATATTATTGATACTAGTATATAAGAAAACAAAAGAATTTCTTTCAAGTCACGATTAGATGGACTCCATCCAAAAATCCAGAACTTAATCGTGTCATAGCCCAGTCATGCATATAATATGGTAATTGTTGGTAACTCTACCTATATGTATTCTAAAGGAAAAACTACCGATTATGTACTAGCTCACGTCTCTAGGAAATGCTTGATGGGGTGTTCGAGCTCCTTCATGACGGCCTTCCATCCGGCCTGCGTCGGGTTCATGTCATCCCAATAGAAGTGCTTGTCCGGCTTGGCACACTTGGTGTACTCAGGTTTGCCATTCTCCATCTGCCCGCAGTACCCGGCCTGGTCCTCGCTCTCGCAGCACGGCTGGAGCTTGAACTGGAACTTCTTGGACCGCGAGCCCGCGTCGGGGTTGTCGGGCATCGCGAAGTCGGTGAAGACGGTCTTGAGATCGAGCATGAAGACGGCCTCGTTCTTGAGCAGCTTGTCGAGGAGGTGCTCGTTGTGGAGGCTGGTGGCCTGGTGGTTGCCGTCGCAGGAGCCGTAGTCGACCGGCCTTGACAGCCACGGCGTGCAGCCCAGCGGCGGCAGCGCGTCCACCAGAACCTTGGTCACGCCCAGCTCCAGCAGCTGCTCCACGCCGTCGGCGATCTCGCTCGTCACCTTCTGTGCCAGGGCGTCGATCTATATATATACAGCAAATAAATTTTAATTAAGCACCAAATTAAAGAAACTTGATGATTGGGGGCGCATATGAATATCTCACCTGGGCGTTGGTCATGCTGCCGACGCGCGCGTAGTCGCGTTTGCCGGAGAAGGCGATGAGCGCGACGGAATCCTTGAGGTCCTTGTTGATGATGCCGTGCTTAACCAGCTTCCTGAACTTGTCCACCTGCGTGCCAAAGTTAGGCGCCTCGCGCATCCCCTCGACCACGCCGGCGCCGCCAACGGCGAAGTTCATGCCGAACGGATCGACGGCTTCCTGCTCCCTGCGCCTCTCCGCCGGAGGGGACAGGTCCTTCCCCAGGATTCTCGCTACAAACGAAGAACGGCATGACGGTGAGACCAAGAAGCACATGGGCATGATGGCACATCCATCTAGCTACTAATGCACAACAATTTGTACTACTTGTTGTCGAGCTTGATCTTGATTAACTGATGTACCTTTCGAAAAAAAAGATTAACTGATGTGATGAGCTCGCGCGCGTTACGTACCTAGGAAGTCAGATTGGACCATGCCGTCGGAGAAGCGGCCGCTTGCACTTGCGCCATGGTCGTAGTCGGAGCTACCGTAAGGGTAATACCAGGCACGCGTATCCACGGCCAAGTCCGCCAGCGGGTAGTTCCCGTTATCAGCGAACGAGTCCCCGAACACGAACAGCTTGTACTGCTTCGTCTTAGAGGCGCCGCCGCTGTCGCCGTGGCGCCGGCACTCAACGTGACCAGCTGCTAATTGTGGCCATATACATAATTAGAACAAGTGATGAAACATTATTATGAGAGAGAATTCGGCGAGAACAATTAGAACGCACCGTTCAGAAGGAGGACGACGCAGACGACGGCAAGTAGAAGCTTCGTCATGTTTGCGGCGATATCTCTCTAACAGACGATCGGCGTGATGAGTATGCTTGCAATTGCACCGCGGTTTATAAACACGAAAAGCGCGCGTATAGGCTGGTCGTGGACGGAAAGGAGATTTGAGTGGTCTTCTCCTCGGACAACAACATGCCGTGCAGCAGTCGCAGATCGAGTCCGGTTATGAGTTACTGCCACAAACCGTGTCACAATACAAAGAGGTTGCATCCTGCAATGGTTGGCGACAGACAATGCAGCTTTCACGGTTCACGTCGTCACGGCGAGCCCGAAGACGTGCCGCTTCCTCTCTGGCCTGGCTTGATGTGGATATTGATTCAGCCTTGCCATATACTCCCTCTGGTCACAAATTCCTATCGTTTCAGACAAGGAAATTGACCTACAAAACAACTACAGATTGTTGTCTAAATGATAGTATTAAAAAAACAGAGGAAGTATGCTCTATGCCGGGTTAAAAAGGGCTGGGCTGAAATCTAGTTTATTTTTTATCTAAAAATGTGTAAGGAATAGTTAGGATCCTTAAAGAGCCCGTGGGTCGCGACCCATTACCAGCCTTAGCTCTATATCTTTGGACTATCAATGATGCTATAGGCATAAGAGTTCAAGACGGCGGCATGCATTCAATCTATCGCATTCTTTTGGCCTGCACACTAACATTCATGCTGGCCCATGTTTATTGTGACACGTTCATCAGTGTGAATGGCATCAGAAATATTGAAACTCTCCTCAAAACTAAAAAAAATAATAATTAAACATCGAGAAAGTATCTCCTTTATATTGGCATATGCCCTAAGGAATCTTGGGAGCTGCAATAGCACGACGATGAAACCAAGTAATTGATCTCAAGAGCCTCCATCTGAGGAGCATGGAACCAATTTTCGTAATTCGGAGCTGTATGTTTGCACCAGTTTTTATGAGCATCTCCAAAAGATTCCCAAATAGCAGATCAAAAATTATTAGAGATAAATTTTATTGCCCTTCTCCAACAGTTCTTCCTAAAAATGGACAAAATTTTTTTAAACTAGGTCACGTCATCATTTGGGGCCACAACTCACAACCACATTAATTCTCTTGTAAATACAAGGATTGGGACCCTTAATTTTTTCCTTTTTTCTAGCTACAAATAAGATGAATTTAGGGGGAAAATAAATCTAGATGTTGTTTTAGAGAGCTGTTGGAGATCATTTTTTTAGATTAAACCTCATTAATTTGATTTAGTGAGATTTTATGGGACTATTGGAGATGCTCTATTAGTTCTCATATTGACCTCTCACCTTTAAGCCTAGCGCATACAACGAAAATGCTTTGAGAAGATAGAGACTGAGCTACATTCTAATCGTTAATAATACTGTATTATTGCAAGGAAAGGAGATCATTGCAGAAGGTACTACACTGAGATGCACAATATTTATTCATTATTTGGGTAACTGAAAACCGAACAAGGAAAACATAATCTGCCCAAACGACTCTACAATATAGAATCAGTTTGACTCTCACAGAGCATTCACCTTCATGATCTAAACTGAAAATACCTACCAACGAAACCTGAAGCAGACTCAATCGAAGCTACACCAGGACCTTTTATTCAATATCAAAAGCAAAAAAAAAAAAAGAATATTTAGATATGTAGGAAATCCTTGATAGCATCCTTATGCTGGTCCATGACGGCCTTCCAGCCCGCCTGTGTCGGGTGATAATAGTCCCAGAAGAAACTCTGATCTGGGACAGAGCACACGTCGTACAGCAAGTTGCCATCCTCGTCTTCCTGCCCACAGTACCCAGCGGGATCCTCGCTGTCGCAGCATGGCATGTACTTGTGCTTGAAATTTGTATACGAATCTGCAACAGAGAGATTCATGCACGAGATGTTATTAGAGAAAAGTATACGTATTTTGTAGATGATCATGATATGCAAACAGATGAATAATGGGTAGCAAAATTATATAAACTTACAAGGACTGGTGATGATCGTGGAGAAGGAGGTCTCCATATCGAGCAGGAGGATGCTACGCGATGATTGCAGCTTCTCCTTGAGATGCGTGTTGTGCATGAGAGAGACCGTGTTCATGGGGCCGTAGCAAGAGGTGTAGTTGGTAAAGCTGGAGAACCACGGCCTGCAGCCGAGCGGCGGCAGAGTGTTGACAATCACCTTGTTCACGCCGAGCGCCAGCAGCCGGTCCACGCCCTCAGCGATCTTCGCAGTCACGTCTTTGGTCATCTTAATAGCCTGCAAGCAATCGAGCACAGAAATCAATACATACATAGTTATTAATGTTAAACCCTGAGACTGAGAATTAATTCATCATCATATCACATGTCCACCGAGCTGAAGCTGAACACTCATCACCTTGTCGTAGCCCTTGTCGAACTTGGAGAGAATGTAATCGTGGCTGCCGGAGAAGGCGACGAGCGCGACGGAGCCGTTGAGGTCGCGGTCGATGATGTGGCGCCTGACCAGCCTCTCGAAGCCGCTGATCTGCTCGCTAAAGGTTGGCGCTTCCTTCGACTCGCTGTACGCTCCGGCGCCGCTGACGGCGAAGTTCATACCGAAAGGGTCGACGCCGTTCTCGCCTCTCTGCCGTTCTGCCGGAGGGGACTCGTCCCGACCCAGAATCTTTGCTGCAGATGATCATCATTAAAAAAAAAAAGTACATGAATACAAACACAGTCTAGTTATACTTATACACAAATGATTGATTTTGATAATTGAGATGGATGAATAATCTGAGTTGTACCAATGAAATCAGGCTGGATCAAGCCGTCGGAATAGCGTCCGGTTGGATTCTTGCCGTGAACTTTGTCAGACATGCCGTAGGGTTCGTACCAGGAACGCGACGTGGGGCTCTTGTCTGTCATCGGGGTGTTACCGACATCGGCGAAGCTGTCGCCGAACACGAACATCTTGTACTGCTGCTCCTTCTCGTCGTCATGCCGCCGCCGGGACTCCACATGAGCAGCACCTACGCGACGCCATCATGCAAAAACAAAATAGGCAACGCAAAAATATAAAAGTCAGTCTCATGTTGATCGACTTTAAATTGATAGGAACTGCGCAGGAAAGGAGAACATGGAAGCTACTAGCTAGTATAAAGACCAGTTAGGAGAAGGACGACGCAGATGGCCAAATGAAGCTTCATCTTTGCAGCGAATGAAGAAGGCGAGAATGCGAATGGCTTCGACGTGCGTAGCCAGCTATTTATAGGTAGAAGGGTCAACAGGCGTTTGTTGAGATTAAGGACTGAATCGAAACTGTTGTTTGTTGAAACAACGGTAGCTCGATTCTCATCTGTTCGGATTCGATACTAGGTTTTCAACAAACATTTCCATTGGCTCGATCAAAAAAAGCCTAACGAACTCAATTGTCATTGCGCCTTTCTCTGGAGATACGCGCGAGACTCCAATTGGATACGGATCTCAACCGAAGGCTGGATACGTACACAACAGTACCATATCTCTAACATGGGCATTCTATTTCAGAACATTTTTGCCGTTGCGCTTGGACTGGAACGCATGCACCCAACACGACTTTTTTTTCTTGGCTCAGCGGGAATGAAGGTTTAAACGAGTCATTTTGTCGCGGAATCTCCTATATTAAATGGACATATGCCTTTAACGGAGGAATCTTGAGAGAGTTGCAAGACGCAGAAACCAGGTATAAATCAAGATCAAGGAGCCTCTGCAAGGCAACGGAGATGACACGAGTTGTAACTGTCGTTGCCAAACATGCCAAATGAGTTAGTGTTTCCCCGTTCAGTGAAGTGCATGCGACGTCGAGCAGTGAAACCATGCCATTTTTGCCACTGAGGTAGATTTCCCTGGTCAGAAACTTGACCTGCACAACGAGCGAGTTAATTAAAGCCCTACTGCAGATCTCGGCTGTGAGAAGGCACAGATTTTCACATGCCTGTTTCTGGCTCGCGAGGTAATATTTTGGCAGAAACCTCTGAATTCGGCCTCTTGGAAACAAAGCAGGGACCAAGCATCTGGATTGAGAACTGCTGGTTCACACTTCATTGATTGCAAGCCCTGTGCTACACATGCTCCATGCACATGTCACTCGTCTCCATGTACAATTATGAACATAACGTGCATCATTATTTTCCCCAGTTTCGTAAATTACTAGTATTCGATAAGCTCATCCTCGTTGGCGCCTACAAATTGAGACCCGGCCCGTTTGTGTTTTTGACACCAGAACAGGACAGTAGTACTAGTACACACTCGCATAGCAGCGCTCACCGCAACAAGTCTCGAAACGAACGACCATGTCGTCGTCCACGCCGGAGCGCCGCCCGTGCTTGGGCATCCTCCCGGAGCAGCTCGGCTACGTCCAGTGCGGCTTCTGCACCACCATCCTCCTGGTAAGATAAAAACGAGTTCTTGCACGCCTTGCCTGCTCTGCTCGTGACAAAGGACCAACGTGCACCTACTCTCCTGGAGCTTGCAGGTGAGCGTGCCGACGTCATGTGCCGCCGGCGGGCTCCAGCTAAAGACGGTGGCCGTGCAGTGCGGCAACTGCACCGGCGTCCTCTCCGTCACCTTGCCGCCACGGCCAACGACGCCGGTGGTCGAGCTGCCGCTGCAGGTCAGACAACGTGTCTCTCTCCGTTTGGTAATTTAATTACGAGGATGCTCGCGTGATGATCGATTCTTTTCATGAGACGAGCGTTCACCGTTGTGCTGCTTCCATGACGGAACAGGAGACGGGAGTTGATCTGCCGCCGAGGGAGTCCGAGGACGAGAGCAGCGGAGAGGACAGGGAAGTGGAGGCGATTGAAGCAGAGAACGTCATCTTCCCTGTGGTCAACAAACGTAGGTGATAAATTTCCTGCGCACGACGATTTATAATGGATCATATGCAAAGTTTCTTGCACTTGTAGATTGCAGATTCATTCATGGAGCACTAATAACCAATCATGGTTTCAAAAATTTTGCAGCTCCGGTTAGGAGGCAGAGGACGCCGTCAGCCTACAACTGCTTCATCAAGTAATGCCGGAAATAAGCCTTTCACTCTGTATTACCATAATTTTTTTAGCAGAATTATTATTGATGATGTATAAGTTTTTGTATGAATATACTACCGGTACTATGTACGCTTACATGCCGGGTACATATGAAAAGCCTATTTTGCTGGAATGATTAGGAGTGTTTCATACGGATCAAGAACTGATATGCAATGTTTTTAAACTCTAGTTTTTTTTTGACAAATATATATGGTGATATTCAAGTGAGTTGGTGAAATCTTTAACATGGTTCAGGATGTTACCAGGGAGGAGATAAGGAGGATCAAGGAGAGAGATCCTAGCATTACCCACAAACAGGCTTTCAGCGCAGCTTCTAAAAACGTAAAGCAACCTTCAGCTCAAAGCTCAAAAGCTGTTTTGTTTTACTTATATAAAAAAAGCTGTTTTGTTTTCGCCTGAGTAGTTTCTGGCTTCGTAGTTCGTACAGCATTATATCCATTAAAAATTTTTCATGTCGTCATTAGCTAATTATTTTTAGTGGCTTCAATGCAGTGGGCTCACTTACCACGAATCCAGCAGAAGGGCAACTGAGGGATTGATGCAGCAAACAAAAATTCCAAAGATGCAAGGAGGTTAAGCAAGATTCATGGCATGGGAACTAGATTAGGCAGTATCAAATAAATGGTATTGTAGTTTCAGATAAGTGGAGTCCATGGATTTCGATGTTACATAATTTAGGGGTATCAGAAGATCTGACGAAATCTCGTGGATCATCATGGTTTATACAGCTCTCTGATCAGTTGCAGACTTACAGTATGTGCCATATATAGGATTTAAATAACTGGACAAAATAAGTAACATCTACAGTACGTTAAAAAGTTTCCTATAACCAATCTGATTTAATAGAACCATGAGCTCCAGCGGAACCTTCTTTGTAAGAAATTTGATTAACATACATGATTCTGCTGCTGTTTCCGTTATCATCAGTACAAAAAGCAGGATAGGAAAAGTCAGGGTTGATATTAAAGGCATATCTCAAACTACAAGCCAGGCAGTGTATCTAAAGCATCACTCTTTCGATGCTGGCATCAATCGAAGCCTTTCCTCGGAAGGTTTGTCCTGACCATTCTCCTCTGATAAAAGGGCATGTAGGTCACTCCCATTTGCCAGGCTGTTGAACTCCACTGATTTTGAGGGTAGCGCAGGATAACGTCTCTGGCAAAGGGTCATAAGCCTCTTGATTGACTGAAGGTACTTGCGAGTGGTCTCATCGTTCATGATGTGGGCAACACTATTTGTGTAGATCTTTTCTCGAGCAGAACGTTCGTGGATACCAACCATAGTGACTCCAATAGGCCATGGTGCATTCCCAATGGCCAGCTTGATGTATTGGTCCATTGCTGCTAAATAATCCCGCTTCATACAGCAGTCAACAATAATGAGCAATGCTTGACGGATGTCATCAGGAAGAACCTATAACACATTCAACAGCAATTGATATCAGAATTGCCAGCAATATGAGTCAGGAAAAAAACTGTAATAATATTAGCAGTAAATGGCAGACAATCAATAAAGATGTAAGCAGAAGCTAGCTCAATCAGAGTGCTCTAACGAGAAGTTCTACACCCTGTGGAAATTAAAATGAAAACAGCTGCATTGTAATAATCATGACCAAGAACCAGAATTTAGTTGAAAGCTCAGCTGAACTGCAAGTATAATATCCTATGTACAGATTTATGTAACAATTATTTTTGGACCACAGCATACTAGCCAGAACCAGAATCTGTCTGTACTAATATATACAACAAAACACAAATGAACAGCCAGAAAATCAGTGCATAGAGAATTGTTTCGATCAAGTTATGGCTTGAAATTTGACATTATACAATACATTCAGGTCAGAACCACAGTATACTAGCCAGAACTAGAATCTGTACTAATATATACAACAAAGCACAATTGAACAGCCAGAAAATCAGTGTATATAGAGATTGTTTCGATCAAGTTATGACTTGAAATTTGACATTATACGATAGATGCAAGTCCTTGCATCCCAAAATATAATAGAGTTCATTTCATCATTTTAGTAAATTTGATTGAGAATACAATCACTCTACATATCTGGGAGGCACTAATATCCTGTGTTGATAATCATGCCTAAGAAGTATAGGAAACATGCGAATGGATACAAATTGAACTTTAGACACTCTCCGAAGTAGTGGCATAGACTAGGCAGTAGACATCATCAGAAACAGTGCATGACTTTCATATATGATTTCCATGATGTGTGTAGATATTCCAATACTGTACTTTCTACAAAGAAAAAACAATGCATATATCTTGAAACAAGTTAGAATGCTAGATGCAAAGCTTCTGGCCTAAGAATCACAGAAAATTTTATTTCATCTTCAAGTACCAACCTATCGATCTATCAGAATTCTGGCTAAGAATCAAAGAAAGGTTTATTTCAACTTTGTACCAATCTATCAATCTACCAGAATACAACATGATTTTTATTAGATCCTGTGAAAAGCTCTTCATTTAATTTTAATAAGAATGGTAGTTAGTGGTGACATCGATGAGCTCAAACAGTTGTTGAAATTGTACAAATACAAACAAGGCTGTATTGACATCAAACGGTTGTTGAAATTGTGAAAATACAAAGAAGGTTGTATTTAACATAACTATCTTATCACAAGGTGCTGCTACGGAATATGACACCCATGCTACTGTACTGGTACTAGTTGACCATTTAACCTATATGTCGTAAAAAGAGATGTTTACTACATTCAACAAGTGGCCGGAGGAATGTCATTTTGTCCGAAAAAGTCATGGCAATATAGGTTTACAGTATTTTTTCCTTGTTTTTTCTTAAAAAAAGAAACAATGCTGCAGGGTATATCCTCACCATCTGTTCTTTTTAATCCAAATATAACCAGCCTAAGGTCCTAAATTGCTATAATCAGATATCACATCAATTAATTGCCCATAATCACGAGTTCCCTAATACACCATGCTTTTTCCCATTTCTATTGATTCTACCAACTCATTTTATTAGTTCTTTCACGCTTTTTGCCCAGCTGCTTCAATTTGCATTAAAAACACAATTTAAATAGCATCAAATAGGAGTGAAAATAATTCTCACCTTCTTCCTGCAGAACTCAAACAAGGGGCTGAGATACCGTGCACACTGCTTGAATGTTGCAACCATTTGCTTCCCTTTGGCTGTCCGCTTCTCCAGCTCTGTCATATCATCGAGCTCCTGCTTCCACTCGTTAAGCAGCTTCTTGAAAAACACCAAAATCTTGTCTTCATTGCAAAGCTCCTCAAAATTGGCCCTCATCCTATGCGCATCCTTGTCCCCATCAGCATCATCGCCGCTACCCTTGCCACCGCCATCATCTCCCATGTTCCCATCAGCACCACCTTCACCACCATCACCGCCGCCAGCACGCTTGCCCTTGCTCTTGGCATAGGTGTCCCTCCCGGTCTTCTGCCGCTTGCGCATCTCGATCATGTCGCGGAGGAAGTCGTTGGTCTGCCCCTCGGTCATGTCGAGGTCGTCGATGTCGTCAATCACGCCGGACTTGAGCACGAGCTTGAAGCGTTCGAGGCGGGCGGCGTCGTCCTCCCCGAACAGCGTGACGGGTTCGCGCAGCACGCGGAGGCGGCGGATCACCTCGTTACGCGGGAGGTCGAGCTCGTCAATGCGGCGCTCCTCCGAGAGCAGCGCCTCCTCCTGCATGGTCTTCTTCGCCGCAAGGGCCGGCGGAACGGAGGCCACGGCGGACGCGGCAGCGGCGGAGGAGGTGGAGGAGGAGCTAGGGTTAGGGTTCCCATCCCCAGCCTGGGTCGCGGCGGAGGGGTCGTTGGCGTCGGTGGCCGCCCCGGCGTCGGAGTCGGTGGAGGACGCCTTGGCCTTGGCCTTGAGCTTGGCGAGGTGCTCCTCGCGGATCTGCTGGAGCTTCTTCTGCTCCAGCTCCGACCGCCGCACGAAGCTCTTCCCGCCGAAGCCGGCCGCGGTGGCGGTCCGCTTCTTCGCCAGCTCCTTCTTCAGCAGATCCATCGCGCCGGCTTCGATTCCCTGAGAGGCGGTTCCGCCGCCGTGACGGGTTCCCGCGTGACGAATGTGATCGACGCCGCCGCGGATAGAAGACGACTCCTTTTCTTGTTTCTTTTCTTTTTCTTTTCAAAATAAAATTGGATAGAAGACGACTCAGACTTGTATTCTCTGTTGTTGTGCTAGTATTGTAATAACTAATAAGACGCCGCAGACAATCCGACCCGTCCGTTCCCTTTCAATTTTCCCCCACATCGCGACGGCCATGTCGTCGGGGTCGCAGCAGCAGCCGGCCCAGCCGCCGCCGTACCGGCCGTACCGGCAGGTGCGAGCGGCGACGCCCCACAGCCGCGCGGTCTCCTGCGTGCGGTTCTCCCCCTGCGGCCGCGTCCTTGCAACGGCATCCCTCGACGGCACGGTGGCGCTGCTCTCCCCATCCAACCTCGCCGTCATCGCCACCCTCCGCGGGCACGCCGCGGGCGTCTCGGACCTGTCCTGGTCCACCGATTCCTTCTACCTCTGCTCCGCCTCCGACGACCGCACCCTCCGCATCTGGAACATCCGGTCCGTCCTCGCCGCGCCCGGCGGCCATCCCGACCCCGCCGCCGACCGCTGCGTGCGCGTGCTCAAGGGGCACACCAACTTCGTTTTCAGCGCCAACTTCAACCCACAGACCAGCTCCCAGGTCGCCTCCGGGGGGTTCGACTGCACCGTGCGCATCTGGGATGTGAAGAGCGGCCGCTGTACCCACGCCATCGACGCGCACTCCGACCCCGTCACCTCGGTGCACTTTATCAGGGATGGCTCCATCATTGTGTCCGGAAGCCATGACGGGAGCTGCAAGATTTGGGACGCCAAGACGGGGGCCTGCCTCAAGACGGTTATCGACGACAAGAAGCCCGCGGTCTCTTTCGCGATGTTCTCGCCCAATGGCAAGTTCATCCTCGTCGCCGCGCTCGATGACTCACTGGTATGACCAATTAATTCACCGCTGATTCATAACATTTGTTCATTTAGACATAACAGGAAGTAATTTGTGTTTAAATTATATAGATATAAGCTATAATTGTTTTGTAATTGAAGTTCAAAAGAAGCTCACAGATAGGCTCATAAGATTAATTGATGCTATAGATCTGAGGTCTGAAGTTAATTGATCAAAAACCCAGCTCAAAATCTGAAGCGTGAAGATAAAATGGAGCTTCAGTGTTGATCTTTGCAACCAGATGTCAGTGGTGCTTGCAAAGATCAATAATGTTATTTTAGTTTCCCTTTAACAGAAAATATTTGCTAGCATAATTTCATATGATCAGTTACTGGCTTACTGCAATGATCTTAGTGTGCCCTGTCTCGCATAGTATGCCACATTTACAAAATAAAATACATTGGGGAAATGATGACTAAAATTTAATCTTTAAGGACCGCGTGGCTACTTTTTTATACTATAGTTCAGGCTTCCTACCAAACTTTTTTTTTCTTTATCTGTAATGTTTAGATTCTGTTTCATCATGTTCTAAAAAGTGCTAACCACTGGGCTCAACCTAGATTGGTATGGTGGCTGCCTAGATGTTGTTAGCTGGCAATTAAGTACTAGTCACATGCTCATGTGATGTTACCTATTTGCTTGTTTTCTAGGTTCATGCTAAACCCACTAAAAATTGTCCTACTTCTAGTACGTTTTTTTCTCTTCAACCATGCTGGAAGCTCTGATCTTATTCGCTTTAGCTATCACTACTCAAACATTCCTATATGTTATTTATTGTGTTTGTACCTTACATTTAACTTACTTTGTAGCTGCAGCATTGTTGCTTATTTTTTGCGTTATGTCATTATTGCTTGTTGCAGTGTCCCCAAACTGTTCCAGCAGTTGCAAATATCACATCTGACTAATTATTTCGTTTGTCAGAAACACTGGATACTGTAACTCCCCATTAGTAAACCTTGAATTCCAGAATGTTAGATCAATGTTCTTATTAAACTATTAAGGTTCTTGTGGTATCTGTTATTTATACATTACTGCCTTTTTAATAACTGCCATGTTTCTTCACGTTCATCTGTCATGGTTTAGGATGCACAGCTAAAACCCTAAAGCGCTACATCGAAAACATAAGAAATTTGCTTTTTTCGTTGAAAGGATTAGTGCAGGATAATTTTAGAATAATACTATTTTCTTTGATTGTTGCCATGCATCTTGACAAATTTTTTACATTGGTGTATTCTCATGTGAAATTATTACAACATGTATTAAAATTTCTGGTGCAACAATTATACCTTCAATCTTGTCTTATATCCAGTCTTATTGGCATGGAAGTCCATGTGCCACACTGGATGAAAAATTTAGGTACTAAACTGTTACATAGTCATCCTAGATGAGGGAACTTCTTTTTATCTACAGCAAGTCAGCAAGAGGGGTACTCCATGTACAGAAAATTGAGATTGTTAAACTGCTACTGCCCTACTCATCCCAAGATTATTTTGATCTTGGATTAATTCTATGAAGCGATTGGAGGAGCTAGTTCTGTTATGTTTGTGAAAGATTCACCTGTGTAATTTATGTCGACATTCTAACATAATGTCATGTGTACAAAGTAAAACTCCATGCGGACATTGTGATGTCAATAGTTTAAGTTTGAGCCATTGCTGTCAGTGCACATAAATACCACCTAGAGCTTCAATGTTGGCTTGTTATTTGCTTGTTTTGTTGATGTCATGGAGCTCAGAAATTAGTGCTGTTTGATCTAGTTGCTACTAAAGTTGTATTTATGATTGTGCTTGTGGTTTCTGTTTTGCACAATACCAAAGCAAAGATAGGGTTTATATATATATATATAAAAGCAAAGATAGCTGTTTTGTTTGGAATTTTTGTGGCTGCTGGAATTATGCTTCCCAAGTAACCTTTGTGTTGCCACCTTGCAGAAACTATGCAATTTCGCTACTGGCAAGTTCTTGAAGGTGTACACTGGACATGTGAATAGAGTATACTGCATTCAGTCTGCATTTTCAGTTACAAATGGGAAGTACATCGTTAGTGGATCAGAAGACAACTGTGTATACATATGGGACCTCCAAGGGAGAAATATTCTCCAGAAACTAGAAGGCCATACTGATGCTGTCATCTCAGTATCCTGCCACCCAACGGAGAACAAAATTGCTTCTGGTGGCCTCGATAATGACAGGACTGTGAGACTATGGGTTCAAGATAACTGATGAAGTTAGCGATAAATTGTATGTGTGAGACAATCAGCATATCAGAAGTATGTCTCGGGTCACTCTTGCGGCTACCTTGATGGGTGGCGAGGCGAAAGAGAGTAATTGAACCTTGTAGTATTCTGTTTTAATCTATATCAGTTATCCTAACTTCTAAGTTAGTAAGTTACAAATGCACAAAGATTAAAAAATTCTCCTAATCTATATCAGTCATCCTAACTTCTAAGTTAGTAAGTTACAAATGCACAAAGATTAAAAAATTGTCCCAATCACGTCTGTTTTAATCTATATCTCTTGTCGTTTACACCAGTCTAGCCCATCCTCCAATTAGATCTGACTTACCTGATCGTTATTATTATTATTAAAAAACACATGTATGAATGGCACAAGGAGAACAATTCATTGAATCTACGTAGTCGGCTCCCACTGTTGTCTTGGGCGCCTTTGTTGCCTTGTGCAAGAACAACAAAACGCTTTTGTGCTCGGCACCAAACATATGGCTTGGCCGTTATTGTAGAATGGAGACGGTTCATTAGTCATTGCATTTTTTTATAACTTATTTTTTTGTGTTTTGATATATAATCTTATCTAAAGAAGTGATCCTTTATGGATTCAAGGTGATGCTACATGAAGAAGTAAAATATTTGAATGCAGCAATCTAGCACATAGCATCTGGCATAGGCTGTCGATCCGTATCCACGCACAAAACAATTTTCATTATTAGAAATGCCACTACAACTGTTCCACACACTTAAACACATAAAACAAATTTCGCTATCAGAAATATCACTATAACTGTTACCAAAAGAAATTATGAGCAATGCTCATATAGCTAGGAAGGTATAGTCTGTCATGTTTGAAGGAAGGCCCGACAACAAGATGAACAAGGATGCAGACAAAATGGCACTTGAATTCATTTCAAAATATTCGATGGCGGAAATAATACTAGTATAATAAACTAACCGAACCACCCAAATCAAAGCCACAATATGTCCTGGGCAACAACATTCAGAATTTCTGAATGTTTTATTTATAAAATGGGGGAGTGTCGTCATTGTCATTTCATAATGCATAGACCAGCATGATGTGGCATGTTATCTATTATATGTCCCTCTGGAGGATTAGAATGTACCATGTTATGAGAAAAAAAGGAAAAAAACTCATCACAACTATTATAAAAAATGAAACTAATACCGCTACACAGGTTTTAAAGTTACCCACTATTATCATTGAAACATAGCCTAAAATACCCAACAATGAGTTCAAAAATTACCTGTCATTTTGAAAACAATCAACTAAACATTGTAGTTACAAAAAAAAGAGATAATACAATAATAAATTAATGCGCATGAAAGATATATCCAAATTCGAGCTGAACAAATGTGAGATAGCCTGATATGATAGTTTATAATGGTATATCGCCACGCATAGGCAACCAATATTACTGTTGAGATTAGATAACTACTGCCCACGAATTAATAGCGCGCTCACGCGTACACATCTTTCTTTTTTTGGGGAACTATGAAAGAATTTTAGGAAGCGTTAAACCCCTTTTGGGGGCCGTGTCATCTATTTATAGAAGGCAAGAACAGCCCTTGCCGTAGCTTGTACAACAACAAATATCAGCTCTATCTCTAGTAGGATTCTATTCTATCTCTAATACATCTTTATCTATATGACTAGGATGAACAGAATCATCGTGAGTTCACAATTGTGTTAGTTACAATCTTCTAACACCCTCCCTCAATCTTAATCGGGGTGTTCAAGGTTGAGATTGTTTCTAAATTCCTGCATCTTCTGAACTGAAAGTGCTTTTGTCAGTCCATCAACAATCTGATCATTTTTTGAGATAAACTTGATGTGGAGCAGTCCTTGAGCTACCCTTTCTCTCACAAAGTGGTAGTCGATTTCTATATGTTTGGTACGAGCATGAAACACTGGATTAGCCGACAAATAAGTTGCTCCAAAGTTATCACACCATAACCGTGCTACAGTTGGAGACTTGATGTTAAGCTCCTTCAGAATAGACTGTACCCAGATAATCTCAGCCGTAGCATTAGCCATTGCTTTGTATTCCGCCTCTATGCTAGATCTAAATATAGTAGCCTGCTTGCGAGCACTCCAGGAAATAAGATTTGAGCCAAAATATATTGCAAATCCTCCGATTGATCTCCTATCATCAATGCAGCCTACCCAGTCCGCATCACTAAAACCACTGACCATACTAGACGTCGACCTTTCTATTCTTAGTCCCATCTGCATTGTATGCTTGACATAGCGCAATATACGCTTGACCGCCGTCCAGTGATCTTCAGTTGGTAAATGTAGATATTGATAGACTTTATTAACAGCAAATGAAATATCCGGTCTTGTCAGTGTCAAATATTGTAGTGCTCCAACAACACTTCTATATTTTGTTGAGTCTTCTGGATTAAGAGATGATCCCTTATATGCTGACAACTTCTCTATATTAGACATTGGTGTATTTGCCGGTTTGCAATGTAACATGCTGACTCTCTTCAAGATGTCACCTGCATATTTTGACTGAGATAAAAGTATACCATCCCTGACTTGATACCCAGATGGTTGCTTCATGTAGACCTCTTCCTCTAGAATGCCATGAAGAAATGCATTCTATACATCTAACTGTCAAAGTTGCCACCCTTGTGATACAGCAATGGAAAGAACTAGTCTGATAGTTGCTGCTTTGACAACCGGGCTGAATGTATCTTCATAGTCAATGCCATATCGTTGTTTGAAACCTTTCGCAACTAACCATGCTTTGTATCTATCAATTGTACCATCTGATTTCTTCTTAATCTTGTACACCCACTTGCAGTCTATGACATTCTTCCCCCGCTGTGGTGGTACAAGATGCCAAGTCGCATTCTTCTGGAGTGCCGAAAACTCACTGTCCATGGCCTCTTTCCAATTCTTGTTGCTTAACGCCTCATCAAGACTGGTTGGTTCATTGGTGGTTGTCAACATGCCATAGCGAACTGTACCGTCGGTGTACTGCTTAGGAACACGAATTCCACTTTGCAATCGTGTTTTCGCTCGAGCTGGTGCAGCAGTAGTCGATGTAGAGGCGTCATCAACGGCAATTGAGCCGCTAGGCCCCGTCGATGTAGAGGCGTCATCAACGGCAATTGAGCCGCTAGGCCCCGGTGCATGCATGGCAACCAGAGAGCCTAGTTCACCACTCCCGGTAGCATGCGCAGCCGCAGAATGGCTAAGGCCGGGGGTTGCACGTCTATCGGGTGAGCCAACCGAAGCTGGCAAAACAGTAACCGAGGTAGATGCGCCTGCCTCGACATTCCCTGAACCTCGTACATCAGCAGTGGTCGGTGTAGCACCTGGATCGTCATCATGTTCCGCACGACAAGGAGAGTCTGGGGCAGCGTTATTGGCTGCTGGAGTAGGCTGTGCGCCAGCACCAAAAGATCCTGTTTCTTCCTGTACTCGAGCAGAAGGGTTAGTAGCACTAATATATGATGTATTACTCAATTGATCATGCAATTTGTCTCCTCCAGGTATAGTATTTAGAAGATCTGATGGCAAAAGAGAAAGCTCAGACCGAAACCGTGCTCCTGCATTGGAGTGCATTTGGCTGAAGGGAAAAATTGCTTCATTAAAAACAACATCTCGAGATATGTAGATGCGTCTGGTAGAGATGTCTAGGCACTTGAACTCTTTATGAGAATTACTGTACCCAAGGAATACACATTGCTTTGAGCTAAACCGAAGCTTATGTGTATTGTATAGCCGCAGATTTGGCCAACAGGCGCACCCAAATATACGAAGAGATGAATAATCAGCTGATTTATTCATAAGGATCTCTAGGGGAGTAGAGTAATTCAAGACTTTGCTGGGTGTCCGATTTATTAAATAAGTGGCGGCAAGGAAAGCTTGATCCCAATATTTTAGAGGCATAGACGAGTGAGCAAGGAGAGAAAGACCCACTTCTACTATGTGGCGATGCTTGCGTTTTGCAGCACCGTTTTGCTGATGAGCGTGAGGACAAGAAACAAGGTGGTTAATGCCAACTTTTGTAAAGAAGGAATTTAATTTTTCATACTCTCCTCCCCAGTCAGATTGCATAGCACGGATTTTTCTATCAAATTGCCTCTCAACGAGAGCCTGGAATTCATGAAACCTTTGGAAAACATCAGATTTATTTTTCAAGAGATAGATCCACGTGAATTTACTATGATCATCAATAAAACTCACGTAATATTTAAAACGGCCGAAAGAATCACAAGCTGGTCCCCATACATCGGAGAAAATCAAGTCCAAAGGAGCACTAGACTGACTTATAGATTTGGGGTAAGGCAATTGATGGCTCTTGGCCATTTGACATGAATTACAGACTGAAACCTGACTTGACTCACTAGAACAAGATAATTTATGACTGTTCAAAACTTGATGAACTATCTTAAATGATGGATGACCTAAACGATGGTGCCATCGCTCCAAGGTGGGCGTGGCGCGAGCAGTGCTGAACGCACTTTTATTCTTGACTCTCTTCAGGACATCAGGCGGCAGGGGGTATAGTCCTCCACTACACGTTCCTTCCAGAAGGACTCTCTTCGTGGTTTGATCCTTTATAAAAAAGAGATTAGGATGAAATTCAAAAAAGGCATTGTTATCTGAAGCTAAACGATGAACTGAAACCAGATTCTTTTGGGTGGACGGAACATGAAGGACATCATTCAGGTATAGATCACAAATAGGAGAGCGACAAACAACACGACCAATATGAGTAATACTCATACCTGTGCCATTGGCAGTTTGGATCTGATCTCCTCCATTGTACCGATCACGAACCATCATCTTGTCCAGCTCTCTTGTGACGTGGTCGGTCGCCCCGGTATCAGTGTACCAGTTTGAGTCCACGCCATAATTTCCATGTCTATGGCTTGCCACGTTGGCACTCTTCTCTTCAGGAATCACAAAGTCTTCATCAAAACGGTACCAGCAGGTCCCTGCCGTGTGACCGTCCTTCTTGCAGAGTTGGCACTTTGGCTTGCGGAGCTTGTTGGAGTTGGTGTAGTTGCCACGTCCACGACCTCCATTGCTGCGGCCACCGCGGCTTGTATTGTTGGCACGGCCGCGAAATCCACGACCAGCACCACATCCACATGCCGCCATGTTCACTGACTGCGACGACGCCCCCCGTGGTAGATCTCCCTGTGTTGCTCAGCAGCAAGCAGTTGAGAGTAGAGGTCGCTGACCGTAATCGGGTCGACACGGGCCATAGCAGAAGATACAACAGACTTGAACTCAAGTTCAAGCCCGGTGCAGATGTAGGAGACGAGTTCTTCATCGTCAAGGGGCTTGCCGGCGGCTGCCATCTCATCTCCAAGAGCACGCATCTTGGTGACGTATTCTGTGATCGTCATTGTTCCCTTTCTCGTGGTCGCGAGTACGAGTCTGGTGTTCATCGCTCGTGCCTGAGTTTGGGAGGTGTATAGCTCCTGAAGTGTCGCCCACAGCTCCGCTGCGGTGTCGCACTTGGCTACCTGTGTCAGGGCATCACGAGACAAGGAGGCCACAAGGTAGCTGAAGACTTGCTGGTCCTTGGCCAGCCAAGCTTGATACTCTGGGTTCGGCACCTTCTCCTTCCCGTTGGTGCCGCCATCTATCTGTTTCGGCGGTGCTTTGGAGGTACCATCGATGAAGCTTACAAGTTGTGCTCCACGGATGGCCGGTAGGACTTGCAGCTTCCACAAGGAGTAGTTCGTCTTGGTGAGCTTCTCAGTCACGGGATGGCCGAAGGAGGCAGGAAGGGTGGCGGCATTTGGGTTCGCCATGGGAGTTTGTGGATGTGGTTTAGAGGATGGCTCTGATTACCATGAAAGGATTTTAGGAAGCGTTAAACCCCTTTTGGGGGCCGCGTCATCTATTTATAGAAGGCAAGAACAGTCCTTGTCGTAGCTTGTACAACAACAAATATCAGCTCTATCTCTAGTAGGATTCTATTCTATCTCTAATACATCTTTATCTATATGACTAGGATGAACAGAATCATCGTGAGCTCACAACTGTGTTGGTTACAATCTTCTAACAAACTACTCACGCGTACACATCGATCAGATCAGGCACAAACATCATCGCTCCGTCCTCCAGTTCCAAATCCGCCGGCGTCCTCCAGCCGCACACCCTGATGCTGCCGTCGAACAGGAAAGTACCGGTACCGTAGGTGATGTCTCTCGCCTTCATGTAGTACTGGTTCATGAGGGCCTGAAGACTGTCGGTCGTCCTCATGGTGTGGAAGACCCTGCGACCTTGCTGGTCCAGAACCTTGAGCGTGATGAGCTCAGGCTTGACTTGGGCCCGTGCCTTCATCATCACAGTTGATGAAAGATGAATGTTATGTTCTGCCGAGAGCGCCCGAGAGACCCCTCCATCTCCCCCACACAGGTTTGTTCTGTATTTATAGGCCTTTGAGTAATAATAAAAGCTTTATATGGTCAGTAAGGATCGCAACAGACCCTGATCTGAACGCAAGATCCTAAGTGGACCGATCGTCCTATCCGACTAACCTAAACTATTTCTCTTCTCTACAATCTATTAATTGAGATACGGTCGTCCACTTCGTGTCCACAAAGTTAGAGATTGAAACCAAATCGGTTTCGTACCTTCCATATCAAGTACCGAAATTCAAAAATCATAACTCCTCGTCCGGAGCTCAAATTAAGCAAAATCGGACTCTATATTGTATCTCTTAAAAAGTTCTACAACTTTGGTATTCAATAGAAGTACATATCCCGCCGTTTTGGTTTCTAAATATGTGATGCAAAAATATTTGTTCTGATTCGGACTTCTCTGCGCAGGTCTCTGTGCGGGATTCATATCTTCTAAATTCGAAGTCCAAATAATATGATCCACATATGTTTCGAAAAGGTCTCGACGAGATATACAATTTTTATGTTTTAACTTTTTTCATTGGAGTAAGTTTCCAAGTTCAAAATCGCGTTGCAATATAGTGCTATTTTATAGACTGTGTAAATTGATTTTTCCTTTCAGATCAAACTTCTATAATATGATAAAAAATATTGAATTTTTTTTACTTTTGACATATAAAATGGTATACTAAGAAACATTAATAGTAATATAAATATGATCTTTCATGTAAAAAATATCAATAATATTGTATATATCTAATGATTATATTATATAAATAATTTATATTTAAGTTATAAAAAGTGTTTTGTTTTTTAAGTCCGTAGCAACGCACACACTTTGCTAGTACACAAAAAAGGTTGTTGCTGGATATATAGCATCGTTTATATGGTTAACAATCACCAACGGCGGCTGCACCTGCGATATCCTAACTGGCTGGATTCCTGGTACGCGTCGAAAATCTCGCATATGACTCATAGTGGATTAGTTTAAGCTTCGGCTGCCACGATCAAATCAACCGGTAGAGACATGGTGTGGTCAGAGTACAGATCCTCTATAGTTGTACATTAGCATTAACAGTGACTGACATGTGGGCTCACAGACTGATCCAGATCCTCTAAATTAGAGGACAAATTCAGAGACGCTACAGTGCCCCTGAATTTGTTCATATGCAATACCGATGGATGCAATATTGACGGTTTAGATTGGATATGCTACATAAAATCATGAACAGTAGAAGTCCCTCTGATCCACTGTTACTACAGTATATAGTACCTGCAGCATGCGTTTAGACCTTTTCATTGGTTACTGTAGCGTGAATTTAT
Source organism: Eleusine coracana subsp. coracana (assembly GCA_032690845.1). NCBI lineage: Eukaryota > Viridiplantae > Streptophyta > Magnoliopsida > Poales > Poaceae > Eleusine > Eleusine coracana. The sequence goes on from CM064430.1 coordinate 52,669,800, forward strand.
ACCTTCTCCGCCAGCTACTGCAGAGAATCCGGATCCCTATAGACTAGCTGACCCACATGTCAGCTTCTGTCAATACTAATGCACAACTATAGAGGATTCGTGTGGTCATTGCTGTTCCCATACTCGATGAATCCCGTTATTGTCAACTACTAGCTGCTATAGGTGTAGTACACGATCTAACCAAAAACTTTCGATGCCTATACTGTATTAGACGGCCATCACTACTCATTAGTTTCCAGGTATAGTTTGCTTTCGTTTCCACGATCAAAGCAAAATGTTTTTGCGGGTGTGATATAGTAAATGGACGTAGTACCAATGATGGAAAAACATATATTGAGGCGCTAAGGAAAAATGACTTGCGGCTGCCTGCTTCACTAGTGTTATCCTAAACAAAATGTGAAGAAACTTTTGCACGTAGCAAGTTTAATAATTTGCAGATGTCGATGTGCAAGAAAAGAGAATTATATTGATCTTTTTTTTCTTCAAGTAGAAAGGGCTCTCACAGCCATCTGGTCACCGGACGATGAGAGCACCCTTCTGACTTGAAAAAAAAAGAATGACATTTTCTGTTTTACATCTCCAGCTAGCAACTACTTCGCCGATGATGTGGTTTTTATCTTAAAAAAAATAGATGACATGGTCTTTTTTTTTATAAAGCACACACCCTAAAAGACATTGCCCTGATGCCATAAAAATGGGGAGCTAAATTTAGAGGCCTGAATAGGGCTTTTGCCTAAACTAGGCAATGTTCAAGTCTAGATAGATTTTTGGAGTTGTAATGTTTGACTTCATGGTTAGCAGAATAATCCCCTTATTCTTATGGGGTTAAAATTTTAGTCTAATTTTAAGGATAGGGGCATATGCCCATCATGGATTGACTTGTATTAGGGTCCAATCTATTTGTCAAATTCATTATTTAATAGTTAATAAATATGTCATGTTGGTATTCAATTTATCTATTGAACATGTCAAAGCATGTTATATTATGTGCCAAAGCATCAGATTAAGACATTTGGGGCCAAATGAATTGTTGTTAACCATACCATGATTGGATGGTTGTCAGACAGATGATCAAACAACATTTTTTTAGAATAATATGTACTAGATTGTGGGAACCAAATAGACAATAATATCTCAAATCACATATAAGAAAGTATTTTTTTCTAATCATCAATCCCAAAGAATATTAAGCATAGTATCCTATTTGACTATATTATGAACCCACATAAGCCGACAAATACTTGGCAATATTCTTCTTATCAAAGTATGTCCCGAATCTTGTACTTGATGAGAGATCAAATGCAACAACATTTGGTTGGTTCACATCATATTGATTTCTATAGAGATATAGGGTTTCTAAGCTGATGGACGAGGAACACTCGGTAGGCATACCGGCTATGAACGACATTTGTACGTGTGATAGACGAACAAAATTCAAGGCCTACCGCGCAAAACTGGACACTGGGGACATGGAGCTAGTACGTGGGCTTGGTGGGCAAGCTCTGTTCCTCTCTCAACCCATCTCATCTCTCATGTTGCCACACCCTGGTTAGATGAAGATGGGAGCGGTGGTTTCAACTGCTCCAATGCAAAGTCAGCAAGCTGGTTTTTGCGTTGGTGATCGGATAACCCGTATGAACTACATTCTCTCAATTGAGATGCACAAACTTGATATGTGATGGACTTCTTTCTTCATTGGCAATTAAAAGTTCTAGGGCTTGCTGCTTGTTTAATTTAGATTATTGATGTGTCTTTATTTTCTACTTTTCAATCATCTCTTGATGATGGACTTTGTAAGTACCTTTATTTCATTTAATTGAAATGAGTGAATTTAGGTGAGTAATCCTCATCATAGTTTCCTAAAAAAAAGAACCTCTTCCATCACCCGAAGTGTTCCTCGTCCTGGACAAATCTCACTATCATGGGGCAAAAAAACCATATGGATAATTACATAAATCACCCCATAAGTTACTTTGAGTTTGAGATTCCCACCCATAAATGTTTTTGTTGCAAATTCCCATCCATCCAATAAGTTTAGTTGCAAAAGTCACCCCAGTCGACACATGTTTAATTGCTTTATATGTTTTTATTGATATAAATTTAAAAATAAACTAAATTAAATAAGTTTAACATTGTTAAATATTTTTAGTGTGTAATTCCTCTCTTTTTTTTTGAAATGGTGAGTAATTCCTCTTATTTTCATAAAAAATGTATTTAAATTTTAAACTTTGTAAAACACTATTAAAATTTTAAATGATATTTTTACTACATATTCTCTAGAAAACATATGAAGATTATACTTTTAAAATTTTGTATGTTTGATAAGAATATTATTGACTACTCCAAATAAAAAAATATTGAATAAATTAAATATGTGTATATTGGGGTGGTTTTTGGAACAAATCTCGCTGGGGGGATGGGGATTTGCAGCAAAATAATTTATGGGTGAGAATCTCAAACTCCAAAAGAATTATGAGATGATTTTTGCAATTAATCCAAAACCACACGCTATTCCACCATTGCTTTGACGCTAAGAGCGTGTCTGTTGGTGTGACAACGAGATGCGGCACACAGGAGGCCCTTGTCCAGAAAGCCATGGTTGTCAGACCGAAGAACATTTTTGTAGAAATGTTTTCTATATTGAATAAAATACCAACTAGTTGTGCGAATCAAATATACAATAATATCTTTAATCACATATAAGCAAGTACAATTATATTTCTATTATCAGGTCCAAAATAATATAGAGATTGATCGAATGCGATACACTATTTGACTAGATTATGAATCCACATAGGACAACAAATACTTTGTAATATCCTTCTTGTCAAAGTTTTTGACGTATCTTGTAGCTGATGAGAGATCAAATGCAACATTATGTGGTTGGTTCAAGCCGTAGTAATTTCTGCGGAAATATACGGTATCAGGGCTGATGGACGAGGAAAACTCGGCAGACACCGGCTGTGAACAACATTTGTAACAACAGTGATAGATGAACAGAGCTTGCCCATCAAGCCCATGTACCGGCTCCATGTCCCCAGTGTCCAGTTTTGCGCGGTAGGCATTGAACTGATCATCACGAGGAACGTGTGGATGATGGACGAGGATGAGTCCTCCTCGTTCATCGAACACTGGATAGACGTGGTCCTTTTGCAACCAGCGGCGTCCCAGTTCATAATCGGCGACCACATCAAGCCGTGGGCCCCAGCCGTTTGCCGAAGTAGACTCCACCACCAAGATGTTCTTGGCGGTGACGCAGTACAGGCGGCCTGCGTAAGGCAGAGCTGCCAGGATTCTGCTGTTACTCTCCAGGTTGAGCCGCGTCCAGGTCTCCTGGCCAGGCTTAGCGACGGCTAACGACCCGTTGAAGTTGTAAAGAAGGGCGACCGTGTTGTCGCTCGAAACACCGGCGCTGCGCAACCAGAGGCGCCTTGCTCCGTCAGCCGTGCTCCAGCAGTGTTGTCCTTCCAACAGAGTGGCAGCAGACGGGAGGTCAGTGACCTGGCCCGTGATCGGGTTGAGCAGCTGGACGATGTGGGTGCCCATCTGGCACAGGACGAGGAAACCCTCGGTGGTTGTACCGAAAAGGTAGTGGCGGCGGAGGTCCAGGATGCCGGCGTGGATGCGCTCTCCGGTGGAGACGTTCATGCAGCATCGCTTTCGGTTGACGTTGAAGGTGCTGGGAAGCACGATCCAGTGCCGGGGATGGAACCGGCGGTCGGAGATCTCGTGCGCTCGCGGGTCCGGTGAGACCGCGCGCCACGCTTTGCACGTCGCGCGGAAGCGGATGTAGTCGGCGACGTCGTTGGCGAGGGCGTGCTCGGCGATCAGCCCCGCCGGCCCGGCGGTGAGGTTCGCCCAGTCTACAGTCCTGCACGGGCGCCGCCGCCACAGATTGGTTTCAGGCATCAGGAGCTACAAGAGAGATCGAAGAGGGCAGGAGGGTGTGGATCACATATATACCTGGATGATTTTGTTCGCGCACGTTTAGCTGGTCGGGGGCGGTCCGTGCCGGTGACCTCTTCAGCGCATCGTCTCCCATGTGCCGTGAGGCTTCTTGGCTTGTGTCGCGGACTTGATGAGACCACCTGTTTCGTGACCAATGCGGATTTTATCTCTACAATCTATTAATTAAGGTACGGTCGTCTATTTCGTGTCCATAAAGTTAGAGATTTGAATCCAAATCGGTTTTGTACCTTTTATATTAAGTACCGAATTTTAAAAATTATAACTCCCACATCCGGAGCTCAAATGAGGCAAACTCGGATTCTATCTTGTAGCTCTCAAAAAGTTCTACAACTTTGGTATTCAATAGAAGTTCAGATCCCGCAGTTTTGATTTCTAAATATACGATGCAAAAATATTTGTTCTGATTCGGACTCCTCTGCGTAGGTTTCAGTGCAGGCCCATATCTCCTAGTTCCGTAGTCTAAATAATATGATTCATATATGTTTCGAAAAGGTATTAACGAGATCTACAACTTTTGTGTTTTAACTTTTTCCATTAGAGCAAGTATTCAATTTTAAAATCACGTTACAATACAGTGTTATTTGTGGACTCCGTGAATTAATTTTTCCTTCCGGATAAAGTTTCTAGAATATGATAAATAATGGTGATAAAATTGTTACTTTTGACATATAAAATGATATACTAAAAAGCACCAACAGTAATATAAATATAATATTTTATGTAAAAAATGTTAATAATATTGTATATATCTAATAATTATATTGTGTAAATAATTTATATTTAAATTATAAAAAATGTTTTGTTTTTTAAAGTCCGTAGTAACGTACGGACACTTTGCTAGTTGTTCTATATTTGCCTTGAAGAAGTCCGATGGTCAGTATCAGTGGAGGTTTCATCAGTATTAAATAAGATGTCACATAAGTAAAAGAGATAATATGACGTAACAATTAATATGAAATTGGGTAAATGGATTTCATATGGATAAAACTTATTAGGCACTATTTTATAGGTATGAAACTCCCATTGAGGACATAGAGTTTTATCCGAATATATTTTGACCAATCTCAATGTAACAAATAGATGTTATACAGAAACGTATACCACATTAATAATTCTGCTAAAAAATATATGATAATACATAGTGACAGGCTTATTTCCAGCATTACTTACTTTTTTTTTTTTTGAAAAACCAGCATTACTTACTTGATGAAATTGTAGGCTGACGGCGTCCTCTGCTTCCTAACTGGAGCTGCAATAGTTTTCAAACCACTCTGTTGTTAGTAGTATCCCACGAAAAATAATCTCTGTCTATAGCTGTCGCTATAGTTGGATATAGCTGCTGTGAGAAGGCAATTAGGTTGTAATTTTTCTAGATTTATGTGCAATTAGGTTGTAATTTTTCTGTTTATCTTAATGAATGATAATGTTTTTGTCTTATTTTCAAACAAAAAAAAAAGATTGGTTAGGCCGAAGGCTACGGGCTCACTCGAGCTCCGCTTGTTGGCAGTCCTAACGCCGCCGCCAGACGACGTTGGTGCCCATTGATCGTTTGTCACGAGAACACGCAAAGCTTGCGAGAACTCGTTCTTACTAGCCGAGCTGGACATAGCCAATCGAGCTGCTATGGGAGGATGCCCAAGAAGCCCCAAGCACGGGCGGCACTCTGGCGTGGACGATATGGTCGTTTTAACACTTGTTGCGGCGAGCGCGGTTATGTGAGTGTACTAGTACTATGATGTACTGGTGTCGAAAACACAAAGGGGTCTCACTTTGTATTGTAGGCGCCAACGAGGATCGATGAGCATATATATAGACCACGACCAGTAATTTGCAAAATTGGGGAAGATAATGATGCACGTTATGTTCAGAATTGTACATGCAGATGAGTGACATGTGCATGGAGGGCTTGCAATCAATGAAGTGAACAAGTTCTCAATCCTGCTTGGTCCCTGCTTTGTTTCCAAGAGGCCGAACCAGAGGTTTCTGGGAAAAACTTCTCTAGCGAGCCAGAAACAGGCATGTGAAAATCTGTGCCTTGTAGCAGTCGAGATCTGCAGTTGGGCTTTAATTAACTCGCTCGTTGTGCAGGCAAAGTTTGTGAGCAGAAATCTACCTCAGTGGCAAAAACGGCACGGTATCACTGCTCGACGTCGCATGCACTTCACTGAACGGGGAAACACTAACTCATTTGGCATGTTTGGCAACGACAGTTGCAACTCGTGTCATCTCCGTTACCTTGCAGAGGCTCCTTGATCTTGATTTATACCTGGTTTCTGCGTCTTGCAACTCTCTCAAGATTCCTCCGTTAATGGCATGTCCATTGAATAGGAGATTCCACGACAGAATGACTCTTTCAAACCTTGATTCCAGCGAAGCCAATGCAAGAATTTTTTTTGTGTTACGTGTATGCGTTCCAGTCCAAGCGCAACGGCAAAAATGTTCTGAAATAGAATGCCCATGTTAGAGATATGGTACTGTTGTGTACGTATCCAGCCTTCGGTTGAGATCCGTATCCAATTGGAGTCTCGCGCGTATCTCCAGAGAAAGGCGCAATGACAATTGAGTTCGTTAGGCTTTTTTTGATCGAGCCAATGGAAATGTTTGTTGAAAACCTAGTATCGAATCCGAACAGATGAGAATCGAGCTACCGTTGTTTCAACAAACAACAGTTTCGATTCAGTCCTTAATCTCAACAAACGCCTGTTGACCCTTCTACCTATAAATAGCTGGCTACGCACGTCGAAGCCATTCGCATTCTCGCCTTCTTCATTCGCTGCAAAGATGAAGCTTCATTTGGCCATCTGCGTCGTCCTTCTCCTAACTGGTCTTTATACTAGCTAGTAGCTTCCATGTTCTCCTTTCCTGCGCAGTTCCTATCAATTTAAAGTCGATCAACATGAGACTGACTTTTATATTTTTGCGTTGCCTATTTTGTTTTTGCATGATGGCGTCGCGTAGGTGCTGCTCATGTGGAGTCCCGGCGGCGGCATGACGACGAGAAGGAGCAGCAGTACAAGATGTTCGTGTTCGGCGACAGCTTCGCCGATGTCGGTAACACCCCGATGACAGACAAGAGCCCCACGTCGCGTTCCTGGTACGAACCCTACGGCATGTCTGACAAAGTTCACGGCAAGAATCCAACCGGACGCTATTCCGACGGCTTGATCCAGCCTGATTTCATTGGTACAACTCAGATTATTCATCCATCTCAATTATCAAAATCAATCATTTGTGTATAAGTATAACTAGACTGTGTTTGTATTCATGTACTTTTTTTTTTTAATGATGATCATCTGCAGCAAAGATTCTGGGTCGGGACGAGTCCCCTCCGGCAGAACGGCAGAGAGGCGAGAACGGCGTCGACCCTTTCGGTATGAACTTCGCCGTCAGCGGCGCCGGAGCGTACAGCGAGTCGAAGGAAGCGCCAACCTTTAGCGAGCAGATCAGCGGCTTCGAGAGGCTGGTCAGGCGCCACATCATCGACCGCGACCTCAACGGCTCCGTCGCGCTCGTCGCCTTCTCCGGCAGCCACGATTACATTCTCTCCAAGTTCGACAAGGGCTACGACAAGGTGATGAGTGTTCAGCTTCAGCTCGGTGGACATGTGATATGATGATGAATTAATTCTCAGTCTCAGGGTTTAACATTAATAACTATGTATGTATTGATTTCTGTGCTCGATTGCTTGCAGGCTATTAAGATGACCAAAGACGTGACTGCGAAGATCGCTGAGGGCGTGGACCGGCTGCTGGCGCTCGGCGTGAACAAGGTGATTGTCAACACTCTGCCGCCGCTCGGCTGCAGGCCGTGGTTCTCCAGCTTTACCAACTACACCTCTTGCTACGGCCCCATGAACACGGTCTCTCTCATGCACAACACGCATCTCAAGGAGAAGCTGCAATCATCGCGTAGCATCCTCCTGCTCGATATGGAGACCTCCTTCTCCACGATCATCACCAGTCCTTGTAAGTTTATATAATTTTGCTACCCATTATTCATCTGTTTGCATATCATGATCATCTACAAAATACGTATACTTTTCTCTAATAACATCTCGTGCATGAATCTCTCTGTTGCAGATTCGTATACAAATTTCAAGCACAAGTACATGCCATGCTGCGACAGCGAGGATCCCGCTGGGTACTGTGGGCAGGAAGACGAGGATGGCAACTTGCTGTACGACGTGTGCTCTGTCCCAGATCAGAGTTTCTTCTGGGACTATTATCACCCGACACAGGCGGGCTGGAAGGCCGTCATGGACCAGCATAAGGATGCTATCAAGGATTTCCTACATATCTAAATATTCTTTTTTTTTTTTTTGCTTTTGATATTGAATAAAAGGTCCTGGTGTAGCTTCGATTGAGTCTGCTTCAGGTTTCGTTGGTAGGTATTTTCAGTTTAGATCATGAAGGTGAATGCTCTGTGAGAGTCAAACTGATTCTATATTGTAGAGTCGTTTGGGCAGATTATGTTTTCCTTGTTCGGTTTTCAGTTACCCAAATAATGAATAAATATTGTGCATCTCAGTGTAGTACCTTCTGCAATGATCTCCTTTCCTTGCAATAATACAGTATTATTAACGATTAGAATGTAGCTCAGTCTCTATCTTCTCAAAGCATTTTCGTTGTATGCGCTAGGCTTAAAGGTGAGAGGTCAATATGAGAACTAATAGAGCATCTCCAATAGTCCCATAAAATCTCACTAAATCAAATTAATGAGGTTTAATCTAAAAAAATGATCTCCAACAGCTCTCTAAAACAACATCTAGATTTATTTTCCCCCTAAATTCATCTTATTTGTAGCTAGAAAAAAGGAAAAAATTAAGGGTCCCAATCCTTGTATTTATAAGAGAATTAATGTGGTTGTGAGTTGTGGCCCCAAATGATGACGTGACCTAGTTTAAAAAAATTTTGTCCATTTTTAGGAAGAACTGTTGGAGAAGGGCAATAAAATTTATCTCTAATAATTTTTGATCTGCTATTTGGGAATCTTTTGGAGATGCTCATAAAAACTGGTGCAAACATACAGCTCCGAATTACGAAAATTGGTTCCATGCTCCTCAGATGGAGGCTCTTGAGATCAATTACTTGGTTTCATCGTCGTGCTATTGCAGCTCCCAAGATTCCTTAGGGCATATGCCAATATAAAGGAGATACTTTCTCGATGTTTAATTATTATTTTTTTTAGTTTTGAGGAGAGTTTCAATATTTCTGATGCCATTCACACTGATGAACGTGTCACAATAAACATGGGCCAGCATGAATGTTAGTGTGCAGGCCAAAAGAATGCGATAGATTGAATGCATGCCGCCGTCTTGAACTCTTATGCCTATAGCATCATTGATAGTCCAAAGATATAGAGCTAAGGCTGGTAATGGGTCGCGACCCACGGGCTCTTTAAGGATCCTAACTATTCCTTACACATTTTTAGATAAAAAATAAACTAGATTTCAGCCCAGCCCTTTTTAACCCGGCATAGAGCATACTTCCTCTGTTTTTTTAATACTATCATTTAGACAACAATCTGTAGTTGTTTTGTAGGTCAATTTCCTTGTCTGAAACGATAGGAATTTGTGACCAGAGGGAGTATATGGCAAGGCTGAATCAATATCCACAGCAAGCCAGGCCAGAGAGGAAGCGGCACGTCTTCGGGCTCGCCGTGACGACGTGAACCGTGAAAGCTGCATTGTCTGTCGCCAACCATTGCAGGATGCAACCTCTTTGTATTGTGACACGGTTTGTGGCAGTAACTCATAACCGGACTCGATCTGCGACTGCTGCACGGCATGTTGTTGTCCGAGGAGAAGACCACTCAAATCTCCTTTCCGTCCACGACCAGCCTATACGCGCGCTTTTCGTGTTTATAAACCGCGGTGCAATTGCAAGCATACTCATCACGCCGATCGTCTGTTAGAGAGATATCGCCGCAAACATGACGAAGCTTCTACTTGCCGTCGTCTGCGTCGTCCTCCTTCTGAACGGTGCGTTCTAATTGTTCTCGCCGAATTCTCTCTCATAATAATGTTTCATCACTTGTTCTAATTATGTATATGGCCACAATTAGCAGCTGGTCACGTTGAGTGCCGGCGCCACGGCGACAGCGGCGGCGCCTCTAAGACGAAGCAGTACAAGCTGTTCGTGTTCGGGGACTCGTTCGCTGATAACGGGAACTACCCGCTGGCGGACTTGGCCGTGGATACGCGTGCCTGGTATTACCCTTACGGTAGCTCCGACTACGACCATGGCGCAAGTGCAAGCGGCCGCTTCTCCGACGGCATGGTCCAATCTGACTTCCTAGGTACGTAACGCGCGCGAGCTCATCACATCAGTTAATCTTTTTTTTCGAAAGGTACATCAGTTAATCAAGATCAAGCTCGACAACAAGTAGTACAAATTGTTGTGCATTAGTAGCTAGATGGATGTGCCATCATGCCCATGTGCTTCTTGGTCTCACCGTCATGCCGTTCTTCGTTTGTAGCGAGAATCCTGGGGAAGGACCTGTCCCCTCCGGCGGAGAGGCGCAGGGAGCAGGAAGCCGTCGATCCGTTCGGCATGAACTTCGCCGTTGGCGGCGCCGGCGTGGTCGAGGGGATGCGCGAGGCGCCTAACTTTGGCACGCAGGTGGACAAGTTCAGGAAGCTGGTTAAGCACGGCATCATCAACAAGGACCTCAAGGATTCCGTCGCGCTCATCGCCTTCTCCGGCAAACGCGACTACGCGCGCGTCGGCAGCATGACCAACGCCCAGGTGAGATATTCATATGCGCCCCCAATCATCAAGTTTCTTTAATTTGGTGCTTAATTAAAATTTATTTGCTGTATATATATAGATCGACGCCCTGGCACAGAAGGTGACGAGCGAGATCGCCGACGGCGTGGAGCAGCTGCTGGAGCTGGGCGTGACCAAGGTTCTGGTGGACGCGCTGCCGCCGCTGGGCTGCACGCCGTGGCTGTCAAGGCCGGTCGACTACGGCTCCTGCGACGGCAACCACCAGGCCACCAGCCTCCACAACGAGCACCTCCTCGACAAGCTGCTCAAGAACGAGGCCGTCTTCATGCTCGATCTCAAGACCGTCTTCACCGACTTCGCGATGCCCGACAACCCCGACGCGGGCTCGCGGTCCAAGAAGTTCCAGTTCAAGCTCCAGCCGTGCTGCGAGAGCGAGGACCAGGCCGGGTACTGCGGGCAGATGGAGAATGGCAAACCTGAGTACACCAAGTGTGCCAAGCCGGACAAGCACTTCTATTGGGATGACATGAACCCGACGCAGGCCGGATGGAAGGCCGTCATGAAGGAGCTCGAACACCCCATCAAGCATTTCCTAGAGACGTGAGCTAGTACATAATCGGTAGTTTTTCCTTTAGAATACATATAGGTAGAGTTACCAACAATTACCATATTATATGCATGACTGGGCTATGACACGATTAAGTTCTGGATTTTTGGATGGAGTCCATCTAATCGTGACTTGAAAGAAATTCTTTTGTTTTCTTATATACTAGTATCAATAATATACTTTACTTCCTCCAGTCTTTTTTTTTTGAGAATCAGTTTTAAAATTTGTTGCGGCTATAGTGCTTGCGACTATGATCCTATATAAAACCGGAGGCAGTATGATCGCTTGGACGTTTCATTTTCTATCACTCTTATTCAATGGCAGAGCAACGATTTAATTGGAAGATGGATTTTCTTCAAAAACAAAATTTGGAAGATGGATGTTCAAATAAAGTTGTTTATATGTAACATTCAGTATTCCATTCAAATATCCATGGCGCAAAAGTTAAGAGGTTTTGTAATATATCGTTCATAACGAACTAGTCGTCACCTTATTAATCTGTAACAGACATATCCGACCAACATCAACCGCTACCTCGTTGAAGGGAGTCACCATACCCTCCGTATGTGACAAAATGCGCATAACAATAGGATGGAAAGGGCATACCATATCGATGTGTAAAACTATAAATATTGGGTCATTGTTTATACTGTCATTTTGTTTTATGTAGGTGAGAGAACCAAGACCTCTTTTTTATTCATAGGATGCCTCTTTCTATGTGCCATAGACACAATCTTTGGAACCCATCATAAACAGTATGGAGGGTCCGGTTATTAGTGAGATTCGACTGCTTCAGGGTGATTTTGATTCTACCCATCTTGATCATGAGTGGAGAGCAGGGCTGGGGTTCACTGTTTGTTGTTTGACACCTCTTGCAAGCTTCAGCCAGAAACTGTCTTGACTCTAGGTAATAGAATGGTTACAAGAGGATTAGCTTGAGAGAATTTCACAGTTGAATATGTTCAATTCCCAACAGGGTACGAAGAATGGGCTATGGACATTCTAAACAAGCATTCTCTTAATTTGAATGGTAATGAGCCTGAGGTAGACTATCTTTATGGGGCGATATTTTGCTCTTTGTGACGTTAGGCGATATTTTGCTCTTTGTGACGTTACTCAGTTACACCATGCTTACTGAAATTGTTGCTTGAAAGATAGTTTGTCTCAGGCTCATTTCCTTTCAGATTAAGAGAATGCTTGTTTAGAATTTCCGTAGCCCATTCTTCGTACCCTGTTGGCAATTGAACACATTCAACTGTGAAATTCTCCTAGCCAATCCTCTTGTAACTATTCTATTACATAGAGTCAAAGAAGTTTCTAGTTGTATCTTGCTTACAAGAGGTGTGAAACAACAAGCAGTGAACCTCAGCCATGATCTCCACTCACGATTAGTATGGCTAGAATCAAAATCACCCTGAAGCAGTCGAATCTCACTGATAACGGGACCCTTCATACTGTTTGTGATAGGTTCAAAAGATTGTGTTTGTGCCACATAAGAAAGAGGCATCCTATGAGATAAGAAAAGGGGTCTTGGTTCTCTCACCTACATAAAACAAAATGACAGTATAAACATATATATACTCCGTCAAAATTTATGTCTACCTCGGTAATATATAGGCTTCAGGGGTTTATAGACCTACAGGATTCATAAACATGTGTATGAAGAAAACTTGGACCAGATTTTCGAAATGGGATCAGAATATAGATGTAAAAAAACAGATGGCAACATTCGCTCCATGCAAATGAGCTTTTAAAAAATTACGAGCCACAATGGCAATCAAAAAGGGATACATCGCTAACCTTCCTGGAACCAACACCAGGACGATATCTGGCGTCCTCGTACAATTGACCAAGGCTCCGGCTTCGTCCCTGAAAAGCCATAGTTGCGGACACCTTAAACTTGAGGCAAAAGAAATATCTGGCGTAGAAACAAAAACGTCTCAAATTCAAGTCGACATACCTCAGGCTCAGCTCGACATTGCAGAAGGTTGGCGATCCAGATTGAACTCTCGATCGAGTTGCCTCAGCGCGCTGTGTATCAGTAGTTGTGTCAAAGTAGTGCCTATAGGAACAGGGTAGCGATTGGCATACAATGGAAAGAGAAGAGATACGATATATACTTCAACGCAAGATGAGTTTGAGATATGCTGGGTTCGTGCAAACGCCGGCGACGTTAAAAGGTGCTTATCTGTTATACAAACCCTGAAAACAAGCCAACAACTATCTCCTCCTTTATCTTCGGATGTTTCATTTTGAAAGAAAGAAGAATCAAAATAAATAAATAAAATATGGGAGCTTCTAATTTTCAATCGAACGCTTTTAACCCTTGGAACTAAATCTAATAGATACAAAAAGACAAAATTTCTATAGTCTATACATTACACTAATTAATACAAATAATTTTATAAATAAAAAATAACAAAAAATAATAATAAAAGAAATAACATTGAAAAGACCATCATCTGAAAATGGCATTCCGGATAAAATATAGGGAGGAACCAAGGTATCGCACACATTATAAGTTGTGAGCCCATGATGAAACCTATGCACATAATTAAACTACGTGTACGTAGGACTAGTGCATACCTAAATATGATTTATAGTATAATCACATCACAAGATAAAATTCAGTTTCGAGTTTCGGATCCGCCCACATAAGTTTTCACATCGAGACCTCGAGGCCTCGAGGGGGTATCTGTTGGCATAATTTTTGGCACGTTTGAAAATATGATAACAAATCAATTCAAATAATAATAAAATATATATGACTCTAAAGATTTAAAGAAATAATATTAATGATTTACTACGGGAGCCAGGTCATTTGTCATGTGCCCACAGCACACGGCGAAGCCCAATATACCCACGACGCACATGACAAAATGAACACGACAAAAATGGCGCCAGCTTTGCCATGTGCCTGGGCGTTGCCATATGTATTTATGATGGCACACAGTATACCACCTTGTTGTCATGTGCCCGTGAAAAGGTTCACGCACACCACAAACTTGTCATTTCACATAGTGATTTGACATTATTTTATACATAATTTACTGCCTGTTGCTTGCGAATTTTATACATATTTTATACATAATTTGTTGTCATGTGTCCGTCTAATTGTGGTTTAGGCAAATTTTCTGTTTTTATAGTGTCAATAATATCTTAAATGTACCTACAATTTACTGCCTGTTGCTTGCGAATATGATCACAAAACCGGAGGGTCGGAGGGAGTACGACCGTCTCATTTTTCTATCAGTACTAATGGCGGGGCCAGGATTTAATTGGAAGATATGGGTGTTCAAATAAAGTTGTTAATATGTGAAACTCAGTGTTTCATTCAAACATCCATGGTGCAAAAGTTAGGGTTTCCGTAATATATCGTTCGTAGCGTGCGGCAGTTGTAGCTAGCAGCTCGGCGAGTTTGTAATACAATAAACATATAGGGACCAGGTTTTTTCTTAAGACGATGGAATTACATTCCGCATGTCTACATATAGCTGATATGCATATAACCTGGATTATTACAAACATTTGAGAGAAAAATATTCTAAAAATATTAGTACATGAATTTAGTACTAAATATTGCTATCATAAATGCCGATCTCGTTTTGATCTCAGATCATCGTCAAGTAGGGAATGAGACATGTAGATCTCCTCGTCGTTCCCTTGCGGTGTTCTTCGACAGATTAGAAACAAAAAATCTGGCTACCACCGATCTGATTTGCCAAACACAGGCAAATCCGGTCAACACCGGCTGCCACATCATGAGTAACATCGAAATGAGCTCCATTGAACGAATAAAAAGTGATATGCATCCCATCAACCATGAAGAGGTATCTTCCACATGAAGCGACATGGAACAAGAGCAAAAAGCCGCAACCTGACTCAATATCTAAGCGGATTAATATTAGCGAGCTAGTCGTCACCTTGATCTATAACAGATAGATCCGGGCAACACCGACCGCCACCTCGTCGAAGGGAGACACCATACCCTCCGTATGTGACAAAATGCGCATAACGATAGGATGGAAAGGACATACCACATCGACATGTGAACCTATAAATCTTGGGTCATACCACTAACGCGCGCACAACGACATAACTCAAGACACTATCATGACCATTTTAAATAGTTGAGGAAGAATCGACCTCCGAGGGCTCCATATCTCCGGTTTCCAATGTCACCCTGTAGGCCTTGAAATCTTCACCAGAACAGAGATGAGACGATGAACAAGAATCACACCTTGTTCATTGAACACTGGATACATGCGATCATGGTGCTTAGACAAAAAACCACCAGAGAACTTGTAATCGGCGACCGTAGCAAGTCGTGCACGCCCCTTGTTTGCCAAAGTATCCACTACACAAATTTTCCTCTCAGTCACACGATACATGCGGCCTTCGAACGGGAAAGCTGTTGTGATGCGGTGGTTGTCAAGGTTGAGCCGTGTCCACCTCTTGTCGCCAGGCTTAGCAATGGCTAACTTACGGGATTTGTAAAGAAGAGCAACCGTGTTCCATCAGCCGTGAGCCCCCTCCAACCTTCCAATTTCAACGTGCTAGCTGACAGGAGATCGGTGACCAGCCCTGTGAACGGGATGAGGAGCTGAACGACGTAGGGCCCATCTGGCAGGGCATGAGGAAGCTCTCGGTGGTCCGCCCGAGAGAGTAGAGGCGACGGAGGTCCGTGATGCCGACGTGGATGCAGTCTTCGGTGGAGACGTTCACAAAGCGTCGCCGACAGTTGATGTTGAACCTGCTAGGCAGCATGATCCAGTGCCGCTGGTGGAACCGACGGTCATAGATCTCGTGCGGTCTCGGGTCAGCAGAGAGCTCATGCCACGCTTTGCACGCGCGTGCGGAAGCGGATGTAGTCTGCGAATATCGTTGGCCAGAGCGTGCTCCGCGATCAGCCCTGCCGGTCCGGCAGTCAGGTTCGCCCTGTCCCTCCTTCACGTCACAACAGATAGGTTGGCATGTGGAACAGGTGCCAACTTACGAGGCATGCGGCACGGATAGCAAATCCATATGGCATGCTCTTATGGAATGTACGATAGCAAGAGCTTTCTAGGAGCGAGTCAAGGTGGTTTTTGGAATCAAGCTGCCGGTCCTGCATCCAGATACATGGGCTCGGGACTTGGTCTATGCTAACCGATGTTCAGAGCGAGATCGAGGCGTGATCATGAGCGGGATGTATGCACTGTGGACATTGAGGAATAAACGAAGGCACGGCGAGGCGGTAGCGCCGGTGAGTGTAGCAGTGCAGTGGGCATATTATACTGCTCGCGACCTATGGCAGTTGGCAGATTAATTACTCACACGGTGGCTTGCACAAAAGTGAAGAATAAGCAGGCGATGTGGACAGCTCCCCTAGAGGGCTAGGTGAAGTGCAGTGTGGATGGTGCTTTCGCTCCAAAAACAAAGATAGCAGCGTTGGGTGCGGTCCTCCGGAACCATCAAGATGTGTTCATGGCAGCAACATCTCGCTGGTATGCATCCTGTCTCAACACGCTACATTCTGAAGCTTTGGCGTGTCGTGAAGCCTTGGTGCTAGCAAAGACAGTCTGGAATGCGGAAAGTTTTCTTGGAAACAGACTGTCAAGAACTGGTGAAGCTTTGGGCAGGTGGTACGGGGCAACGTTCTCATATTAAGAGATTTAAGATAGTTTCAAATAATTGTGATCCATCCATTTGAGAAGAACTCTAGGATTAAAATGATCTATTACCTTGTATGAGGTAATAGTTAAAATAAATATTTGATGAGTTTTGGAAATCCAAACTATTATGTTCCAAAATGAACCCACGTAAAGGTTAAGAAATATTTTTCTTCTACTTGGAAGCTCTCCAACTTCCACGGATCCTAAAAAAAAAAAACTTTCACACGTGGATTTTTTAGCGTACATTACCAATTTTGTTTATAGCAAAGTAACAAATGTGTTACCAAATTTACCTTTTTATTATGCATGTGCACGTTACCAAAGGCTTAAATGGAAATATGTGACATTCATTTGTATGATCGTTCAGAGTGACAAGGTACAACAAAAAGAAAACACCTTGTGGTCTACCGTAGCAGACCTCTCATATTATGCCAGTACTAAGTGAGATTAAGGACCTTAGCTCTACTTTTGAGGCCTTTTATCTTTATCATATATTATTAGTAAAATCTGTAATACAATAGCTCATTTGCTAGCTAAATAGGTCTCGGACGATGACAGGTTGAGGGTGTGGCAAGAACCACCAACTTGCATTGTGATCCCGCTGGCCAAAGATTGTAACCCTATTCTTCATGAATGAATGGGATTATGAGTGGCAAAAAAAAAAGAAGAGAGACTCACACTGAACATCCATATAGGGACCAGATAATGTAGTAGAGAATACAAATTTATGATTTTGATGATCGCAGATAAGCTAACAAATATTTAATGACATCCTTCTTGTTAAAGTTTGTCTTGAAGCTTGTAGTATCTGATGGATCAAAGGCAACAACTTCAGTATATTTATCGCAGAGATATACGATGTCAGGGCCTATGGACAAGGAAAACGTGGGAGGCACGGGCTGTGAGCGACCATAGCAAACAAAGAGAGCTTGCCCACCAAGTCCATGTATCGGTTCCAAATCTCCGGTTTCCAATGTCGCCCTGTAGGCCTTGAAAAAGTCACCAAAAGAGAGGCGGTAACGATGGACAAGAATCACACCTTCTTCATCGAACACTGGATACATGCGGTCATTGTACTCAGATGAAAACCCACCGGGCAACTTGTAATCGGCGACCGTAGAAAGTCGTGCACGCCCCTTGTTTGTCGAAGTATCCGCTACCAAAATTTTCTTCTCGGTCAAACAATACATGCGGCCTTCCAACGGGAAAGCTGTTGTGATGCCGTCGTGGTTGTCGAGGTTGAGCCGTGTCCACCTCTCATCACCAGGCTTAGCGACGGCTAACCCATGAGAATTGTAAACAAGAGCAACCGTGTTGTCGTTGATGAGGCCACCACTATGGAACACGAGGCCCCGTGCTTTGTGAGCCGTACTCCCCCTCCGACCCTCCAGCCCCAGTGTCGTAGCTGATGGGAGATCGGTGACCAGCCCTGTGATCGGGTTGAGGAGCTGGACGATGTAGGTGCCCATCTGGCAGAGCACGAGGAAGCCTTCGGTGGTCTGCCCGAAAAAATAGTGGCGGCGGAGGTCCGGGATGCCGATTTTTATGCACTCTCCGGTGGAGACATTCACAAAGCGTCGCCGGCAGTGGATGTTGAACCTGCTGGGCAGCATGATCCAGTGCCGCGGGTGGAACCGACGGTCGGAGATCTTGTGCGATCTCAGGTCAGCGGAGAGCTCGCGCCACGCTTTGCACGCCGCGCGGAAGCGGATGTAGTCTGCGACGTCGTTGGCCAGAGCGTGCTCCGCGATCAGCCCCGCCGGTCAGGCGGTCAGGTTCGCCCAGCCTCTCCTGCACGTCACAACAGATCGGTGCCCCAGGCGTTAGTGAGCTACAAGAGAGAGAGGAACAGGAGGCTGCGCATGGTCCATACAAGACAGTAGTTTCTGCTCGCGCGCATTTCGCTGGCCGACGATCGTCCCTGCCGGTGACTTCGTCACGCGCATCGCTCGAGGCCATGTCCCGTGACCGTGAGGCTCCTCGATCTGATCGCGTCGCAGCGGCGGGTTTGCGGAATGTCTTTCGTGAGGATTGTTTTTCCCTTCAATGATCGAAGAAGTCCATATATATAGAAAGACATTTCACATGACTGGTTGCTGAGATTTCCCAGGTTACTCATATTCTTTTGTATATCTTTTGGTCATATTATTGAAACAATAAATAAAATATACGCGTAGACCAAATGGTTTTGGTAAAGCCGGAACAACCCTTTCTTTTTTGAAGCTAGAATGTTTCAGTTTTCATAAGCAACTAAGATCTTGTAGATTACTTGATCACATCTGGCGGCTCACTAACCCATTCCTCAGCTATATATAAAACCAAAACCCTAACGTCACACAGTGTCATACTCCTTCTCCCCGGCCCTCTCTTTCTCTTCATCCAGCCGCCATCCTCATTTCCTCTCTCTCTTCACATGGCGCCGCCTCTCCTCCTGCAGGGCACCGCCCTCTCCTCCAGCAAGCCCACACCACCCCCTCCTCCGATGGCCCTATGCCGCCCCTCCTACAGTGAGGCACGACCCTAGGCGAGGAGCGGCAACGACGAGTGGGAAGATCTAGTCGGGAGCGTTGGAGCCAGGCGCGAGTGTCCTTCCTTGAGCGTGAGCGCTCTTCCTCAAGCGTGACGGGCAACGGAGGCGGCGGCTCGTCAACGCTGTCACGTGTATGCGGCGTCCTTCCTCGAGCGTGGACAGGCGATGGCGGCGGTGGCTTGCGGGCACGGTTCTAGTCAGGCACAGTTCCAGCCGGGCTCAGCCCTCCTCCGGCCACCCCTCTTCAGACCATCCTCCACTCCTCCGCCTTCTCGGAGTAGGTGCACTGGGCGAATCCAGCGGCAGCTTCCACGACACCCTCCCTGCGACTCCCAGCGACCTCTCCCAATGGCGGCGCTCTCCCCCGTAACAGATCTGGCCGGAGCGCGGCCAGATCCGGCCATGGGGGCGATGGCACGGGTGGGGCGGCCTCGAGGCGGTGGATCTGGCCGCTCTCTTTGTGAGGCGGCCATGAGGTGGAGGGTTCGGGTGTGGGCTACAAGCGGGCCGGTGGGCTCATGCCTTTTTTTTGTTTTTCGGATTTGAGGGTAGCGGCCGCTACTAATCTTTCTGTAACGACGGATTATTTTGTGTTCTGGACGTCCGCTGTTACTTCATTTTATTTCTAGCTATGTTAGCATAGCGGCGGGATGGCCCACCCGCCCTATAGTGGGTTTTGCCCCGCTGCTACATGCCACTTTTGTTGTAGTGTGTTGTCGATTCTGGACCGCCGTGGATGACTTGTTTGACCGAGTGATCCATGGCCTCACAGTTCCAAAGCTTGGCCATCTTCGACACCTCATAATTTGATGGTGTCGATGGAAGACTTGACGTCGCTGACGGGCGTCTCGATATGAGGCCGCCAAGCCTCGAACACCACTGCCACCAACTTGAGTGCTGCAACGCGTGTTGTGGTCACCGCCTTGACATGATCCAAGCGCTCGGTTGGTCGCCGACTTGTACAACTCCAGATGCATTGATGTCGCCGCCTCGAGCACATCCAAGTGGGTTGCGACTTGCGACTGGTTAGTCGACCTATGCCTTGACATCGCTTCAACCATGATCACCCGAATCTCCCACGTAGTGTCTTGTAGCTTGGTGTCGGCGTAGAGCATTACAATCTCATCGAGGATGAGCTTCATGTTGGGCTCAACCGCACCCATCTTCTTCCGGAGGCGAGTGTAGTGTTGGTGATCCTCCAGATCGCACAAAATTGAAGTCTCTGATACCTAATTGTTAGAACCTAGTGGATCTTTGTTGTCAATTCCTTTCATTATGAACGGGATCTGGGTTACAATAGCCTCACTTGGGTAGGATTCAAGTAGTAGTAGGGTACATGGGAGGAAAAAGAAGTAGTAGAGTACAACGATAATATTCTGTCTCTCTCTCTTTTTTGGAAAAGGGTAATATTCTCTTTGATGATCTCTACTTTCACATTGTCGATGCCTTATAGTCCATAGATCGTCTAACATTCTAAAGCAATGTCACCGTGTGACATTCCTATATTTTAGACCATCCATCTCCAAATCTGTGGCTCCTAATTAGTATATAGTCTAATAACTCAGCAATTTAATTAAATTTGCCTCTATTTAATTTGGTAAGAACTCCTAGCAGTCACGGGCAGGAAATTTTTTTATCAGCCCTTTTTTGTTACGGCAGAGCAGAAGAAAAACTTGATCGTGTTTTGTTGCTATGACTGACTTCACGCCACTGCAACCACTCTTAATCATTTGGTTAGCTCGAAGAGCCAATCAATTTTCTTAACATCACGGTGACATCGTTGCAGCCCATCGACTTTATTTTATATCATTTTGAGCTGTGAAAAAGACAGGAGTCTGGAGCGTATTGTTGCCGGCAAGAAAATATATGTTGTCACCAAGAAACTCATGCCGAAAAAAAAAAAGCAGAGAACACTTAATAGCTATTGTTGTGCTACTATGCAGCCATAGACTTGGAGATGGGTGGTTTAAAATGGAGGAAAGTTACACTGTGACATGACATTGCTTCACAAATGTCAGATGATTTGGTGTTCGGCTGGACCGGTGTGGCCTTTAAGCCCACTCTGGACCCGTGGTCCTTACGCTTGGACGTTTGGCGCGCGAACTCTTCCTGGTCTTCCCGCCAGCTGCATCCGATGCTATCGTAGCCGCTGCAGGTGCCACATCAGGCGCACTAATAGAACACACGTAACTTTTAAGACAATAGGCAATATCCCTCTTGTGGAAGGTGGGTACTGTGTGCCTGTACCGGAGAGATCAAAGGCAACAAATTCTGGGTGGTCTTTGTCGGGATCATTTCTGCACACATATACGGTGTCAGCGCTAATTGACGTAGAAATCCCGGCAGCCACGAACTGTGAACTGCATCCGCAAACAAATAGGGCTTTCCCTCCCAGGTCGTGTATCCGTTCCATGTGGCCAGTGTCCAATTCGACCCGGTAAGCTGCGAACTTGTCATCAAAACAGTATTTGTCTTCTGCGTGTCGCTCGACAAGAATGAGGCCTCATTCGTCATCGAACACCGGATATATATAGTCGTCGCGATAAGAAAATTTACCAGCAAATTCGAGATCGGCGACAACCACCAGTCGCGGCTCCCGGCCAGCCGCTGTTTGCACGACCAAGATGTTCTTGTTGGTGACACAGTACAAGCGGCCTGCAAATGGCAACGCTAAGAAAACGGCAATTGTTGAGTCATCTGCTAGGCCCCCACTCTGCACCCGTTGGTAGCTCAGTATGTAGTCCGCGGCATGTTGGCTTTTAGTAACGAACAGAAGTCTGGCCACATGTGGGTACTCGGCGAGCTGCCCGGTTAACGGGTTGAGGAGTTTGACAATGTGGATGCTTTTCTGGCACACGACAAGGAGGCCCTCGACGATGCGCCCGAGAATGTAGTAGTGTGGGAGGTCAGGAACGGGCACTTGGATACACTTGCCGGTTTGGGTGTTGAGGAATCGTCGTCGACGCCGGTTGGGGACGTCGGAGTCGCGCGGGAGCATGATCCACTGCCCAGGGTGGAACCGGCGGTCCAAGAAGCTATGAACGCGTGGGTCATCGGAACATGCGCGCCACGTGGTGCACACCGCGCGGAAGTGGACATAGTCGGCGACGTCGTTGGCGAGAGCACGCTCGGCGATCAGTGCTGCTGGTCCAGCCGTCAGGCTCGCCCAGTCCCTCCTACTCAATAATGTTTCGTTCCGAGTCATATATAAATAAAGAGGAAGAAAATACAAAACGACTAGTAGGAGCGGTAGAAAATTACCAGTCCGAGCCGGAGAGCGCATCCTGCGAGTCGGCGTGTCCTCGGCGGGCGCGCTTCGCATGCTGGCGACCAGGAGCACGTGATGCCATGTTTCGACGAACTTCCTCGCTGGAGCTCCGAGTCCGGAGGGTTGTGGGGTCTTTTGAGACCCAGAGTTTCGGTGAGTTGATTTTTAGAAAGTCTTTGTGCATCCGAATCAGATCGATTGAAAAGGCGGGCAGGATTATATTAACAATTTGTATTCGTATAAAGAATAGACTTTTTTTCCTAAACATGAGACGGAAAGTATGACCCAGAAATTGGACAACCCCCTCCCCCACGCTCCCAACAAGATCTTAATCTCTATATAATAATACTTATTTAAAAGAGGTAAACACGTCCATACGATATTGCGTGATAAAAAAATATGACTTGATGTTACATAACATATACTCTAAATTAAGGAAGATGTTGTCCCTTTTGGCGAAGCTCCAGCAACAACTTCAACTCTTCATCTATGCTAGCTGGTGGCTGCTTGTATATATGTTAATTTGGTCATGCTCTCAAGTTTAATGGTAGACATAAGTACATGACATTTTTTTTTTAATCAATACATGACATGTTGCAAGGCAAGGTTTATGCATAAATAAAAGGAGTATGATATCTGGTGCCAAACAACACCGCCAGAGACGATTGCTGGATGGTAGGATGGGGGAGTGCGTGGATCTTATAATCATATATAACTAGCAAAGTGTTCGTGCATTATTACGGACTTAAAAAAAATAAAACACTCTTTATAATTTAAATATGAATTATTTACATAATATAATTATTAGATATATATACTATTGATATTTTTTACATGAAAGATTATATTTATATTACCGTTAATACTTCTTAATATACCATTTTATGTTAAAAGTAACAGTTTTATCACCATTTTTTATTATATTCTAAAAACTTTATCCGGAAAGAAAAATCAATTCACGGAGTCCAGAAATATCACTATATTATAACGCGATTTTGAAATTAAAAACTTGCTCTAATAAAAAAAGTTAAAACACGAAAGTCGTAAATCTTGTCGAGACCTTTTCAAAACATATATGGATCATATTATTTGGACTACGGACGTAGGAGATATGGGCCCTGCACAAAAACCTATGCAGAGGAGTCCAAATTAGAACAAATATTTTTGCATCGCATATTTGGAAAACAAAACTATGAGATCTGGACTTCCGTTGAATACCAAAGTTGTAGAACTTTTTAAGAGCTACGAAATAGAATTTGAGTTTGCCTCATTTGAGCTTCAGACGTGGTAGTTATAGAGAAGAGAAGATTGGCGTCGGACGGACTGAAAACTATTCCTTTTTTCAGTCGCCTCGTGGCCGGTGATACAGTCCCGCACTCGATCCATTCCATTTTTCCAGCATAGGGAATAGAGAGCAACATGACATTCCGCTAGATTATGAGCACACATAATCAAATAAATAGTTAGGTACATCCTCGTTGACTAACTCGGTGCTTTTACCCGAGAGATCAAAGGCAATAACTTCTGGTTTGTCTTCATCGAGATCATCGTCATTTCCGCAGACGTATATGGTATCAGCTCTAACGGACAAAGAAATCCTGGCAGCAACTGATTGTGAATGATTCCCACAAACAAACAGGGCTTGCCCACCAAGGTGACTTACACGCTCCATGTTGCCAGTGTCCAATTTGACCCGGTAGGCTGCAAACTTGTCATCGAAGCAGGAACGGTCCGTTGTATGTCGATGGACTAGAATGAATCCTTCTTCATCGTAAACTGGGTACAAGTAGTCGTTGAACAAAGCAAATCCAGCTTCCAATTTGAGTTCAGCCACAACCACCAGCCGTGGCTCCTGTTGATCAGCATCATCTGTTTTCACGACCATGATATTCTTATCGGTGATGCAGTACAAGCGGCCTGCAAACGGCAATGCCAACAGCATGTAGTAGTCAGGACCCATTAGCTGTGTCCATTCCTTATCACCGGGCTTGGCCACGGCAAACGTCGACACAATGTCACAGAGAAGCGCAAGTGTGGAGTCATCTGTTAGACCCCCACTCTGCACCCGTTGGTACTTCACTCTGCTGTCCGTAGTATTGATCGTGCTTTTACATGGGACCAGCATCGTTTTCACATGTGGGAAGTCCGTAAGCTGCCCTGTCAACGGGTTGAGGAGTTGGACGGTGTGGGTGTCATTCTGGCACACTACGAGGAGGCCCTCGATGATGGGATCGATGATGTGGTAGCCTTGTGGTTCAGGAAGGAGCACCTGGGTGCGCTGGCCGGTGTAGACGTTCAGGAAACATCGACGCCTGTTGCGAGCCTTGGAGGCGCTCGGCAGCATGATCCACCGCCGAGGGTGAAACCGGCGGTCGGAGACGTCGCTAGCACGCGGATCTGAACAGGATGCGCGCCATGGCCTGCACGTCGCACGGAAGCGAATGTAGTCGGCGATGTCATTGGAGAGGGCGCACTCAGCGATCAGTCCTGCCGGTCCGGACATCAGGCTCGCCCAGTCCCTCCTGCACAATGTTGGTTTCGAGAGTCATTATATTATTAGATATACATAATAAGGGAAGGCAAGAATTTAAGATCGGATGGCCCACGAGGGGCAGGAGGGAATTACCAGTCTTGGTGGGGCGGCGACAAGTGAGAGGACGCGTCCTGCCAGTCGGCGGCGCCGCTGCTGCGGGCGCGCTTTGCATGCCGGCGGCCTGCAGGAGATACCATCTGATCCCGATTCCTGGGGCTCGGTACGCTGGACCTCTGAGCTGGTGGATTGGATTCTTTTGAGTTCAAGGTTTCGGTTAGTTGTATTCTGCATCCCCCAAATAGACGTCCACATATATAGGGTAGACTGGGTTTAGGAAAGAGTCTATATTTGGTAAGCATCGGATCCGAATTCCATGTGATTTGGCCAGATTTTTTTATTTCTAGTATTTAATAATTCCAAATTTTTTAAAATAGTAATTCAATTCCAAAATTTTAAAAATAGTATGGACGCTGTTTGTAATAAATTGATAGCGTCCCACACTGGCCGCTCTTGATAATGGTGTCCAGAATAAGGTTGAACCCAATATGCTCTCGCGTTACTTACTGCTGAAGTGCGAACCAGGCGCTGGACGCGGTTGACAACAGCGTCCACTGCTGGATGCTAAGAACAAGGACGTCCAAAATGAGACGCCAAGAAGAAAGGCTTCCTTACTATTTTATTGAAGCTTACTCGTATGCCCAAGACAGTGACACGATACAAGAAACCTGCGAATAGCAACTCTAGCAACACATGTAGTCATCGGCCGTTAGCCGTGTACAAAAATCCTCGTTGCCGGCGTGGGCAAAAACCAAAAAGTTCTCTTTGGTGTTTGGGTTTGTCGATGATGCTCTCCCTTTGGCACGTGTTCTGATTTTGAATTTACAGTAATCTGTTGACCGCTCCAAAATCTTATTGTTCTTTTTTTTTTTTTGTTCAGGATGTAAGATCTGCGACGGAGAAGCAAGTGAACCTGAAGGTGCTGTTCCAGTTACCATCGTTGAGCAGGTGAGATCGTTCTGCTTGCTAACACGTCCGTTTCTTGCCTGCATTCTGATTACCATGATGAAAGAAATATGACAGAAGGTAGCGTTGTGTGTTAATTATATGTGGTATTAGTTTCCCTTATATGAAATAATATGGATATGGGTAGATAATTAATTATGTGGTATTACTTTATTAGGGATAAACATATATGCTGATGTTGTAGCAGCATTCTACACCCTCCTATGTAAGTCCATATCCGGAAAGATCCAACAGTGGCTTCAAGCTGGTACCTCTTTTTCTTTTTCTTTTTCTTTTCTTTTCTAGGATGCGGTCGATACAAAGGTACGATTAAAAAGATGATTTCAGCAATGAAGGAGCAGAAAAGATGATTCTTGGCTTTTGGGCATTTGGAGAGTTGGTTATCTCAATCTCCCGAATCATTATGCTGTAAGTACTTGAACAAAGTTCTAAAGGTGACTGCTTGCTTTTAATTGTTTTTTGGGCAATTTAGGGAGTTAGATGTGGCTTATTATTGCTTACACGATTTCCGAATTAATTTCCAATTTTTTGTTTATGCAACTAAGTGAAGTTCAAAACCAAAGTAAAAGAAAATGTATGCGCAGAGTAAAACTGTCTGTATCTATAGTTGTATTTCTTTTAACAAAGTCTGTTTGCAAGGCACGAACACTTTTTGCTAGTTGAGATTATATGAGATGATGACCTGACGATGGAGTCTTTGTTGTACAAG
The DNA here is from genome assembly GCA_032690845.1 of Eleusine coracana subsp. coracana. Taxonomy (NCBI): domain Eukaryota; kingdom Viridiplantae; phylum Streptophyta; class Magnoliopsida; order Poales; family Poaceae; genus Eleusine; species Eleusine coracana. Next base: position 52,696,821 of record CM064430.1, read on the forward strand.
TCTGGCCGTGACGGCGTGTCCATCTCAAACTGTCTTCGCTCTGAAAACTGGACATCTGGCAATAACGGAGAAGAAGATGGATACGCATACAAGTAACACAACAAAGGGACCTCTTTTGTGATGTAGTAAATTAAAATAGTTCGTGTTTTGATCATTAAGCTCCACAATATAAAATCAGAAAAAATGTAGTTAAATTTTACTACTTGAACTTTGATAGCTGATTCAGTCCATGTGAGAGGTCTTAATAATTAAGCCACACATGTCATGCTATCTAGAATGACCGTCATCCAAGGATGTAGCTCGCTAAATGTTCGACTACGCTACAGGGCGGCCCCTTGGTACTGCAATCCTCCGTGACGCTTCCATCGATGACACACCATACATCAAAGTTGATCAGTCCTGATGGGTTGCAGGCTGTTTGATGCCGTCTGCAGGAGTAGATGGTGTTAGCACGAATGGACGGTGACAGCCCAGCACGCACGGATAGGGCGCGGCCATATTGGGGTCCGAAAAATACGGCATGCCCGTCGACCAGAGTCATGGCCACAGTTTTCCCCGCGTCCAAGTCCACCCGGTACAGCTCGCGCATCTTGTGTCGTAGGCCGCGAAAAGTCGGGTAACAGCGGGTCAGGATCAATTCTCCCTTGTTATCCGCCAAGCAAATATAAGATGTGGCACTCGTGTCGAATTCGTAATCAGCGGCCACCACCAGCTGTGGCTTCTGGTTTGCTGTAGCTTGCTGCAACACCATGACGTTCTTGGAGGTAGCACAGTAGAAGCGGCCAGCGAACGGCAAGGCTGAAATGATCCCGTCCTCAGTATCGAGCCGTATCCAGCTCTTGTCAGCAGGTCTGGCAACAGCTACACGGGTGGAGTCGTTATCATAAAAATTCTGTCGCTCGTCACACCCTCGGAACAGAACTGCAACCATGGAATCACCGGCCATGCCGGCACCAAGCACCTTGAGTCGTCGGACTTCCGCTAGATTGTCGGCCATACACCAATATCGTATTTTGGTCAGTGTGTTGGCACATGGGAGATCGATGATCTGACCCGTCAAAGGGTTGAAGAGTTGCACGACCAGGGTGCTCTTTTGGCACAGCAGGAGGAGACCCTCGGCAGTAGGCCCCAGAAGGAGGAAGTTCCGGCAATCTGGTTGGCGCAAGTTGATGATCTCACCGGTGGATACGTTCAGAAGGCGTTGCCGCCGGCCTTGAACACTGATGATCCACTGATGGGGATGGTACTGGCGATCGAAGACGCTATGCGATCGTGGGTCATTGGAGCATACGCGCCAAGGCGCGCACACTGCACGGAAGCAGACATAGTCAGAGATGTCGTTGGCGAGGAGATGATCAGCGATCAGTCCTGTCGGCCTCTCCCCTAGGTTCGTCCAGTCCCTCCAGCATCTAGGCACGCACATGGTCATGGCGGATGAGTTTCAGATGGAAAACAATGAGGAGGAGGATAAACGAATATACTTGCAACACGGAGCATCAAGAATCAAATATATCTTCTCTACACACAATCTATTAATTTAGGTGAGTTCGTTCACGTCATAAAAAATCTGCCGTATGCTCACAAAGTTAGAAATTGAATCTAAATCGGTTTTGTACCTTCCATATTAAGTATCAAATTCAAAAAATTATAAATCCCTCATCGGGATATCAAATGAGGCAAACTCAGACTCTATCTCGTAGCGCTTGAAAAGTTCTACAACTTTTATATTTATTGTAAGTCAAGATTCCACAGTTTTCATTTTCAAATTTATGATGCAAAAGTATTTGTTTTGATTGGGACTCCTCTGCGCAGGTCTCTGTGTGGGACTCATATCTCCTAACTCCAGAGTCTAAATAATATTGAAGGATGCAGCGAGTTAAATGACTGACTATGCTACAAGCAAACTGCTTCGTCCTGCAATCTTTCGCGACGCTTCCATCCACGAGACGCCAAATATCAAAGTTCAGTCCGGGCTTCCCGTTTTCATGCTTGCAGATGAAGATGGCGTTTGCACAAATGGACAGGGACAGCCCGGCGCTCACAGACAGTGCGCGGCCAGTATCACAGCTGATGAACAGAGCACGGTCGTCGACTCGAGGCATGGCCACCATCTTCCCTTCATCCATATCCACCCGGTATGCCTCGCACTTGTCAAAGTGTCGGTCGATATAGGCTTAGTTTGGGAACTCGGGCTGGAAAGCCCAGGCTAGAAAATCCCTGGCGGGGTTAGCCCTGTCACTCCCATCCCCTGGATGGGATTTCTCGCCCAGGACGTATATTCCCGGCATCCGTTTGGGAACCAGGGTGTAGAAATCTCGGAAAACAAAAATAGTCTCAAACAATTCAAAAAAATCAAGAAAAATTCATAGAACTTCTACAAATTTAGAATATACTTTGTAGCATGCATAATTTTAGCATGACTCGTCCGTTCATACATAATTTTGACATTCAAGGCAAATGACATCACATTCACAAGCTATACGATGTATATATGGAAGTTTGGGCACATGGTAAACTATTTGTTACATTCAAATTCATCTCAGCCAAACAAACACTACCAACTAAATAACTACCAGCGATTGTTCAAGGAACATCATAAAACTTCATAGATTAACACATCAAGATGTGAGATGTTGCAACTTCTTGTCCGCTGCAACCAAAAAGAATAAAACAAATCAATTAATAAGCATGCACTGACTGACACTACAACAAGAAGGTAGCTATCTATATTCATTATCAAATTCAGAAAACAAGACAACAAAATCTATAAAAAAAATTAAGATATTTGTTTCTGACAGATTGAAAGAATTGACGCAACTTGAATCATAAACACAGGCACAAGGAACCAAGCAATGAACAACAAGTAGAAACCTACAGTCATACCCTAGAGAATGATGAAGCTGAGAGTTCAACAGCAATGAATTCGATCACACTAATCTACTGTATACAGAAAAAAATGTCAACTAACTTGATAATATCCTTAAAAACCAATTCGAGGTGAATGCAGAATCAGAACATCAGGAATATCTTGCCAGATCAGATTCACCAAGTTTGAAACCTACTTTATCTACTTTCAAAGTGTCAACCTGAAAAAAAAAAGTAGCTAAACACACCCCTAAGACAGTAGAACAAGTCGGGATTGGAGTTAGAACAAGTGAAATCAATGTACAGAACAACTAAGTAACAGCCTCACCAAACTTTGGAATAGATTGAACATGATTAAGGTTATACTTAACAGATTTTGTAAAAATAGAAGTCTGAAACGCTGTTGCTTAACTACAAAGTAATACTTCAACTGCATTACATCAAGCAGCACCGGTTGGCTGTTGCTTCAAAGTACTCAATAACTTGTATTAGCAGGAGCTGTTGCTTGACCGCGAAAGTGAAATAACATACATGTCTATAATCCAGAAGGCTCCAAGATCAAGTACCTACGAAACCCTAAACAAACATCATCCACGGTGGATCTAAAAATCGAAACCCAACCAAGCATCACAGATTCACAACCTCCACGAAATTGAAAGTGTACCACTAACATGTATAAGAATGCAACGGAATAAAACAAGGGAACACAAAATTTGATCTAATTACAGCAATAATTTCAGAATTAAACATAAAACAAAGCACGAGAGCACATACTCGTGAATGAACTAGAAATAGAACTCAAGCCAAGTGGGGGAAACTCACCTACGAAGGCCACAGACAGGGAGAAAAGCAGTCGGTAGAGGAAGGAGAGGTGGCGGCGTCGCGAGGTCGGGGAAGAGGTGGCGGCACATCGCGAGGTCCGGGGAGGAGAGGCGGCGGCGTCGCTCGTTCGGTTGGGGTAGGAGAGGCAGCTGTGTTGTTCAGTCGAAGAGGAGAGGTGGCGGCGGCGCAAGATCTGCCGAGGAGAGGACGCGACGGCGTCGCTCGGTCGGGAAGTGGTGGCGACACGTCATGAGGTCCGGGGAGGAGAGGCGGCGAAGTCACGAGGTCGGGCTGGAGAGGCGGCGGCGTTGTTCAGTTGAAGAGGAGAGACGGCGGCGGCGTGAGATCTGGCGAGGGGAGGCTGCGGCGGCGCAAGAGCTAGCGAGAGGACGCGGCGGTGGCGGGAGATCAGGCAAGGGGAGGCGGGGGCGGCGGCGGCGGCGGCGCTCCGTCGAGGGAGACGAGGCGAGCGAGGGGTGCGGCGACGCGAGCGAGCGAGGAGACGAGCAACGAGGGATTCCTTTCCCTGGCTTGCAACGTAGTTTTTTCTATCCCGGGGAAAAAGGCCAAACCCGGGGCAGGTCTTCCCGCGTTGCTGGGCTCCCAAACAGCACGACGGGCTCCCCCGGGCCGCCTTCCCTGTGGGCGGCCTTTCCTGGGATTAGGCCGGGATCCCCGCCGGAATTTGAGTTCCCAAAGAAGGCCATAGTCTTCTCGGTAACAGCGGATCAGGATCAGTTCTTCATTATTATCCCACCAAGCAAATATACGACGTTCTTCATGGTTCTGTATCAAACTTGTTATTGGCGGCCACCACCAGCTGCGGTTGCGGATCGTCAGAGCATGCGCGCCACGGGGCGCACACCGCCCAGAAGCGGACGTAGTCGGCAACGTCGTTGTCAAGGAGACGATCGGCGATCAGCCCCGCCGGGCCGTCCGCCAGGTTCGTCCAGTCCCTACCGCGTGCAGACGGGCGATCGGCCATGGCAGTTGGCAGACGAGTTTCAGATGGGCGCCGATGAGGACGAGAAAATAAAGTACTTGCAATGAATCAATAAGAATTGAGTACTGATTTTGTTGTTGGGTCTGGAAAAGAATGTAGAGTCCGCGATCAATAGGATTCCCTATTGTTCGACAGTCAGAGGCGTTTGGTGTTTGGACACTGGTACACCCGAACCTACAAGTTCCCATCCGATCCAGATTCTGATCTTAATCGTCTCAGATCATAAAAAAAGTGCAGTGCAAGAATGAGAAGATTTGGTTCACCAACACAGAAGTTCCCAGCCAGGTCATCCAAACAACCCAGCCGAATGTTTTTTTTTCAAAAATATCAGAGAATTACGCGTCATTGCATTAGAGCATCTCCAAAACTTCCTAAAAAAATAGACCCCAAAGAGTGTTTTTAATAGCAGTCCAAAAATCATTACAGATATTTTTTATTGTCTCTTTAACAGTTTTTATTAAAAATTAATCAAGAAAACTTTTAATTAGGTCACGTCAGCATTTGGGACCATAACGACATTAATTCTCTTCGAAATATAAGGATTAGGGCCACCAACTTTCTCCTTATTTTTAGCTACAAATAAGATGAATTTAGGGAGAGAATAAATCTATGAGTTACTTTGAGGAGTTGTAGTACATCGTTTTTTAGATTAAACCTTATTAATTTGATTTAGAGAGAGTTTATAAAACACTTTTGGAGATGCTCTTAGAGTGACAACTGAAATATTCGAGCACAACATCCCCAAAATCTCTATGCAACATCACCACCAAAATTTAGGTGAGATCATCATTGGTGTTGCTTTAGTTTAGTGTTAGCTTCAATTTTAATTTTATGTATTGAATTAGTTTGATACAAGATCATGTGAATCCAATTTGTATACATACGTTGTGTCTTGTCTAACCTATCATGTGAATCCAATTTGTATACATACGTTGTGTCTTGTCTAGCCTGCACATATGTCATGCAAGTCCAATTCATATACATATGTTATGTTCTATGTTATAGCGATACAAGAATAAGGTGTCATATACGTGTTAGAAATATCGAGGGAAACAAATATAATTAAGACACTAGTAAAGTGTCCGTGCGTTGCTACGGACTTAAAAAACAAAATATTTTTTATAATTTAAATATAAGTTATTTACATAATATAATTATTAGATATATATAATATTATTAACAATTTTTTACATGAAAGATCATATTTATATTACTGTTGATGCTTCTTAGTATACCATTTTATATGTTAAAAGTAACAATTTTTTTACTATTTTTTACCATATTCTAAAAGTTTTATCCGAAAGGAAAAATTAATTTAAAAATAGCACTGCATTGCAACGTGATTTTGAACTTAAAAACTTGCTCCAATGAAAAAAGTTAAAACACAAAAGTTGTAGATCTTGTCGAGACCTTTTTCGAAACATATGTGTATCATATTATTTGAACTTTGAAGCTGGAAGATTTAGGCCCCGCACAGAGACCTGCGCAGAGAAGTCTAAATCAGAACAAATATTTTTGCATCTCATATTTAGAAAACAAAATGGCAGGATCTGTATTTCCATTGAATACCAAAGTTGTAGAACTTTTCGAGAGCTATGATATAGAATCAGATTTTTCTTAATTTGAGTTCCAGACGAGGGAGTTATGATTTTTGAAATTCGGAACTTGATATGGAAGGTATAAAATTGATTTGGATTCAATCTCTAACTTTATGGACACGAAGTGGACGATCGCACCTTAATTAATAGATTATAGAGAAGACACAAATTTACATATGCCAAATATCTAAAATAAAAGCAAAAATAGAAAATGAGGTACTTTTTGATACGTCCTGGGCCAAGACTGAATATGGCCTAAAAGTAACACAAGCAGCACATGGCCCAGCTATGTAGTGTGTTAAATGTGACCTAGTAGTACGTATATGATTCAACTTCACTTCCGGTAGCCCTATCATTCACCGCCTCCACCACAAACTACAAGCAGGATCGAATATGTCGACGACTGCTCGTTATCCACGACCACTTGCAACAAGCAGCGATGCCACATCGCCTACTGATGACAACCACCTTTGACATCGTCATGACTGTAGGACGCTCAAACTTGACAGCTGACATTACATAACCTGACGATGTCATTTCCCTGACTCCGGCCATCTTGTCGCTAGTTGCAACAAATCCATGAATTACTGCCCTAGTGCTTTGGAAATAAGTTTTGTTTTGTTTTCAAACCCGTAGCAACACACAGACACTTTGCAAGTCTATTATAATATACCAATATAGTAATTTGCTATCATGAAATATAACAGCTTAAGTTTTGTTCGTAATTGTCATAAAAAATAACTACATCGTACAAATTACCACCCTAAATTTTCAGCGGAACATTGTGTTGACCTGAGACCCTCGTGAACCTCCGCACCCCTCCACCCTCTCGTTAGACCATCTTCGGACACCGTCATCATAGGTCACCAGCCTGCAGCAACGGTGGCAGCCAGGCACGACACCGAATTGAGTCGCTCGTGTTGTTCCTCCTCTCCTGTCATCACTCTTTGTTCCTCCTTCATTTTTCCCCTTTTCTTTCCCTCTTTCATCAGAGATATTCAAGGCTTCATTCACTCGTTGGGTGGCCGGATCCACATGATTGGTAAATGGATCCACCCATTGGGCGACAAGATCCACGCACCTACAGCGCCTCCTCAGTTGTGTGGCAGCGGTATGATGGGCTTGGGCCTCCACACAACCTATGGCGGCATGGTGCATGCGGTCATGTTGTCCATGTGTGTGGAGTAGACACTCCATGGCCCAATGCCTAGAATACTAGCGTGCCTCTCTCAGACCTCTCTAGGCTCCTCTCTGGCTCCTTTGAGAGGAGTTGGCCGGAAAGGTCAGGGGTCGCCCTGACCATGGGTCTCCATCCAATGGGGTGTGCTTTCGTCTCCTTTTTGAATGCTGGGAATGCTCTACCCATGGGCGGTGACTGGTGCAAGGCATTTATCGAGCATGGCTACCTACTGATGGTGGCAATGATAACACCCATGGGTGTCGTTTCAGGCATTGTTGAGGCACCCTGAACCCCCTTCTTGGTCGTGCTCAGGTATTGTGCTTCATTTTTGGTGCTTCTGGCGCAATATTCGCGTCAAGAACTTACTTCGTTCAGTGTGTGTGGCTGGTAGGTTCAGCGTTCATGGTGGTCATTGTTGGTGTTGTCGAGGTACCCATTTCATGCAATGAAAGAGGTGTTTTATACCTTATTTTGCTAAATTTGCTAACAATTAACCCTAATTATTGTATATATCCATAGTTTTGTTGTTTTCTATAAAATATGAAGGAAATAGGTGAAATCAGAGAATTTATAGATCAAGAATAACAAAGCCGGGGAAGAAGGAAGAATCACAAGGTTGTGTCGATCGGCACAACCCACGTGCCGATCAGCATGAGAAGATGAGGCTTAAATCTAGAGAAGCCCAAATCCATAATCAAAGTTGGTGTCGGTGCAACTCAGCCTTGAACGAGAGAATATAAGGAGGAGAGAATTGTTGAAGAGAGTAATCAAAGAAGGATCGATCAAGAAACTCCTGACCTAGTGTTTTTGAGAATTGCAGTGGTGACTATGACAAACACCAACCATCACCACCAAAAGGAGGAGTGTGTTGACCGACACGTCGTGGTGCCGATCGGCACGAGTGCTTTCCACGTTGTATTCCCTCATCCAACTGAACCATGTCCATGGATCTCAATAGGATGAGTGAGTAGTCCTCATATTCTCCCATGTGGGGAAAGGAACCTTGTCATGTAAACTCTCAACACTTATGTATTTCTTTGATGTGTCCATTCTATGTGATATGCTTATTCCATACATGATTGTGCATGATCCCATATTTGAACTTATTAGCATTGCTAGACGTTTAGTTGTGTTATGATGATCACATAGTGCAAGAAACCAATGGGGAATGATTACCTCCTACCGTGACAGAGCCAGAGTGAGCGGAACCACCATGTCTTGGAGAATACTAGATATATCAAATGAATAAATAGTGCAATTTGCATGCTAGTTATCTAAACCATAGGAAGGAATCCTTTTATAATTCTATTAAACTCTCTAGTCCTATTGTTTCTAATTGTTTCCAGCTTTTCATGAACACCTTCTTGACACTTTAAGTTAGTAGATTAAATAATAGTGAAAGTCTCATTTGCTATTTATGGATTTCATTAAACCTTGGAATACTTTGAAGAAAAATAAGCCACAATTATACACCGTCCTCTTGCGGTATATAAGTGGGTGCATACATATGACCAACAGTCGTGCTACCTGATTGCATATTGGTGGCAGGTGGAGCATGACCGTCGTGAAGCAATCCTACAACCACTCAACCGCGGATGATGTCCAACAAAAGTGCCGCATGTGCAGTGCGGGGAGGTGTTCCACCTTCGAATCGTCTAACTTGGCTTTACCTCTAACTTATGGAGATTTGTGTCTCTAAGTTCCATCTCTCATCTTCGTGGAGCTGGGCTACAATTTTGGCTCTATTGTTGTCCTTCATTGTGGTTTAGCGTGCAGTTGATGTTGGCGCCTTAGTTTTGTCATTGGACTCCTTGTTGTTGGTGCCATCAAATCATATGTCATGTGTGGCTCGTACCTGTTGACCCTCCCTCCTTTGTGGGTTTATTCCCATGAAGGGTGTTGAATGGTGGCTCATGGAGATCGGATGCTCAAAATGTGTCCTTGTCAGATTCACGGGAGGTCGATGTTGTCCACTATTTACGGTAATTAAATACCAATTCTAACCATCAATATAGCCATAAATAATGGAAGACTTAGCATTTCATACACAAATGTTAACTAGGATTAATAATATTCCACTTGTCCTTAGAGATTTATGTGCATGCAGGGGTTACATACAAAAGGAGTGGAGAAATGCCCCATGATCCGTGATAATACCATTCCAGCCAATAGGAGAGCGACAACTCGACATCACACGGATTCATCAAGTGAGAAAGCACACCTCCAGCCAATCAGAGGACGACACACAGATTGAATGGCCCGCATACAGAAGGAAACCGACATACTATTAGGCCTAACACATGGAGGGATGAATGGGGCAGTAAGTCAGTGTTCTGGTGAAGGTTGTGGCCTAGGGGCATCAATTCCTGTTTGACTGAACAATATTGAGGCCCACTCGGCCCAAGCCTGCTCGGGGAGTATCTCACCGCCTTTCCAAGGTTGGTTCCCACGCTTATGGCGGGAGTTACCGCCTTAGTTACCGACTTTGGGCCCCTATATAAGGAGGGGAATGCCTCCACTCCTCACACACACCAAGAAAAATCCATTCTCTAGCATTACACTTAGTCTCTAGGCCCTAGTGGAGTTTAGGAGAGAGGAGAGCTGCCTTGAGGTCGTCGACCTAGTCTTGGAGAGCTTTCGGGTTAGTTCTACTCTAGTCCTCTCTTGTAAGACTTATTTACTATATTAATATTATTATCTTCTTTATTCCTTATGCCTTATCCTTAGACTAGTGTGATAGTCATGTGCTTTGTATATGGTTATTGCCTAGTCATGTTAGGTTGTTATACGCTTCACATACCTATGCTAGTTAACCTATGTCCCTATACTCATGCAAAGCATATTGTGGATAGACATGCTTTAGTCCATGACTTGTTAATCTCTAGGTTTAGAGTTATGTGTGCTATAGTCTGTAGCTTGTTAATCCGTAGGGTTAAAGCTATGCATGTCCAAGCCCTTTACTTGTTGACCCGTAGGATCAGAGTTATGCATGTTATAGTACTTGACTTGTTGATCCGTCGGGTCAATGTTAGGTATACCCTTATTCATGACTTGATGATTTGAAGGGTCAAAGTCCCATGGGGATTGAGAGTATTGTTTAGCAATGTAAGCGTGGTACTTAGATTGGTAAATAGCTATGAGTATTTGTTTGCCCCCATGAACAGGATTGACTTTAGGACTGGCATAGGGACTTGATAGCCCTAGTGTCACGTGTCCTAGTATAGGATTAACCTGTAGATGGTGACAACCCTGCTATGCTTAATCCTCCCTATTCTGGCTTAACATAGGACCTAGTCATATATGTGTTGTATTTAACCTATAGCCAGGAATATAGAAGTACATAAGGATCTAGCTTGACTCTATCTTAACCCACTTAACCTAGGCTTTGTGTTAATGTTAGGCTGGATTGTTCTGTGGGTCTACCCACTATCCTTATTATCCTTACCCCTATCTATGACTTTGGTATATTATTAGTTATATGGTTATGAACATGCTATCTCTTGACCGCCGTCTTCCCTAGGGAGACTTATAAATGACAGCCTTTAAAGTAATCCATTGGTGAAATGCTACAACAGGATGTCCATGCGCTTGCGGATTTAACTTGCCCACACTAACCATCTGTTGAGTTCTACCAACAAGTAGTTCTGGCACCTTGCCCAGGTCTATTTATTTGGTGTGACTTAGCAGATGTTAACAAGCATTTCTGGCGCCGTTGCCGGGGAAGGCACTGGTTAAAGAGAATCACTAGCATTGTTCCTAATTATATTTTTATTAATTACCATTGTCTAGATAGGTTTACCTTTGCTTGTTTTCTCTTTAAGTGAAAATTGGGTAGTGTCCCGCTCATTGGACTTAAAATTGGTGAGCCCTTGCCAAAGGTAAATTGGTAGTTATCTCATATTTTCTTTCCACCTATCTTTGGATTTCCAAATGCTTTTACATATTTGATTTTTGTACCTCTACATGTTGGAATTTATTCCAACCCATTTCCCTTTTCCAAAATTATAAAAGATATAGAATTTCATAGTTCATGTTTTGAGAAAATAAGAGTACCAAAGATTAAAAAAAATTCTTTGAAATATACTTTCTTTCTTGTGGGCCACCACAAGTAGGGCCCACTAACTAGAGCAGAGGACCAGAGGGGCCATTCCCTGGTTGGGCGACTAGGCCTATTGTTCGGTCGACCAGAGAAAAATGGCTCTCTAGTCCAACTTGCCCGAACTGCTAGCTTGCAGCTGTCATGTCCCAACATGACTGTTGTTTGACTCTACATATTGAGGCAAGGTTCTTGAGAGGAAGTCCTTCACTGCAGTCACCTCTCGATTCTGCTCTGGACATTTGTTGTCATTTTCTCCAGGCTCTGGTATCAGTAAACACCCTAAAATTCTGCCAAAAACATTTTCGTTGAGTTTCATTTGCTTCTTCATGTTGCCTTCAAATCTTCATAAGAACAAACTTGATGAGGGCTTGAAAACCATCGAGTAGTTGACTTGTTGATCCATCGGGTCAAAGTTAAGTATACTCTTATTCTCGACTTGCTGATCTGTAGGGTCAAAGTCCCATGAGAAATAAGAGTAGTTGTTCTTGTGTACTCCTGCTCTCTTGTTGCAGCCAATACTTTCAATGCCCCATCAATACATTGCGGCAAATTATGAGCAAGAGCCAGCCTGGAAGGAGTTCCTCCCCCTAATGTGAAGGTAACATGCATCATTTCCCTTTCCAATCACCACATGCATGATAAACCAAAAACATGAAAAAGACATGTTTCCCTTTCACATGCATGATAATACAAAAACAAAAAACAACAAAAACAACAACAACAACAACAGTAGTAGTAGTAATAATAATAATAATAATAATAATAATAATAATAATAATAATAATAATAATAATAATAATAATAATAATAATAATAATAATAATAATAATGATGATGATGATGATGATGATGAATAAATTCATGCGCGGTATGAATGCATAAGGTTTCCTATGTTGGGATGATGAATAGTTGCTCTATCTTTTATTCCTTTCATATGCCTAGTTTACAACCTAGCACTCTATCTAGTTTTGGTTTGTTGGCATGATTAAATTTCACCTCAAACACACTAGTGGGTATCATAAGCATTATCCTTCTAGGTTGTTGGGAGATATGATGTGGTTGGTTAGGGCTGCTATGATCTTGCTCAATTTGAGAAACTTGACACCTAGAGAATTAGTTTGATAAAAATGACAAGTTCATCAATGATATAAATTCCTACCATAGCCATATCTTGTGCTACATTGTAAAACTTTCTACATATGCTACTTGTATTTTTATTGAGCCTTGTCAAAATTGTGTGACTCTAGTGAGAAATATTTTTTGTATTTATGATCAAGTCCGCGCATATCACACTAAGTTTCAACAATGGAAATTAGCAATCATCCATGTCACACCATCCGTCCACAAAATAAAGACTATGTCTTCATGATTGATTTCTCCCCAAGGCAATCAAGGTTATGGCTATCGATAAAAAGAAAAAAATCTTGCTCCATGAAGAGCTTGAAAAAAAAATCTTGCTCCACGAAGGGCTTGAGAAAAAAGAGATAACCTACACTTGCCAAGGAAGGGAGAGACAGGACAAATAAAAAGAATCTCCATTCCACTTCACCATATCCACCACATAAGCACATCTTGATCATGCTTGTAGGAAATGCTTTCTCCATGGATCCACTCTTTTGACTCGACGACATATGAAATACAGGTATGCCATATTTATCCTTACCCAGAGCTCCACATATTAGCCTTTAGAGGTAGGATTTTTGAGGCATCATAAGCTTTTGGTAAGGAATACAAATACATTGAGTGATCTGAGTGAATCATTAGAGGAACTTAGATTTATCACAAAAATTAATAACCTCCGGGCTAAAGTCGATGACAAAGAGTAGGTGAAATGAGAGTCCTACAGACTAAACTGTCTTCCAACAACTTAAGATTTGGAGAAGCTACAACGCCCCACAGGTAAATCAAAGGTGAATACTCGTGCTGATTTACTCAATCCTATGTAGAGTGTCTTAGTTGTGCACTTGGGTATAGTAAGAGTAGGACATTGTAGCAACTCTTGATCAATAAAGCCTAAGTTTAGCTTTGCTAGGGATGGTCAAAGTTCAGCTTGGGGGGTCTTGTTGACGGTCATTAAATACCAATTCCAACCATCAATATAGCCATAAATAAGGGAAGACTTAACATTTCATACACGCATGTTAACTAGCATTAATAAGATCCCACTTATCCTTGGAGATTTATGTGCATGCAGGGATTACATACAAAAGGAGTGGAGAAATGCCCCATGATCCGCGATAATACCATTCCAGCCAATGAGAGAGTGACAAATGGACATCACACGGATCCATCAAGTGAGAAAGCACACCTCGGGTCAATCAGAGGACAACACATGGATTGAATGGCCCATATACAGAAGGAAACCGACATACAATAAGGCCTAACACGTGGAGGGACAAATAGGGACAACAAGTCAGTATCCTGGAGAAGGTTGTGGCCCAATTGATGTTCGATCGAACAGCCCTATTCGGCCGAACAACATTGAGGCCCACTCGACTCAAGCCTGCTCGAGGAGTATCCCACCGCCTTTCCAAGTTGGGTTCCCACGCATAGGATGGGAGTTACCGCCTATGTTACCGACTTTGGGCTCCTATATAAGGAGGTGAGTGCCTCCACTCCTCACACACACCAAGAAGAATCCATTCTCTAACATTACACTCAGTCTCTAGGCCCTAGTGGAGTTTAGGAGAGAGGAGAGCTGCCTTGAGGTCCTCGACCTAGTCTTGGAGAGCTATCGGGTTAGTTCTACTCTAGTCCTCTCTTGTAAGACTTATTTACTTTATTAATATTATTATCTTCTTTATTCCTTATGCCCTATCCTTATACTAATGTGATAGTCATGTGCTTTGTATATGCTTATTGCCTAGTCATGTTAGGTTGTTATACGCTTCACATACCTATGCTAGGTAACCTATATCCTTATACCCATGAAATGCATATTGTGGATAGACATGCTTTAGTCCATGACTTGTTAATCCGTAGGGTTAGAGTTATCTGTGCTATAGTTTGTATTTTGTTAATCCATAGGGTTAAAGCTACGCATGTCTAGACCTTTACTTGTTGATCCGTAGGGTCAGAGTTATGCATGTTATAGTACTTGACTTATTGATCCATCGAGTCAAGGTTAGGTATACTCTCATACATGACTTGGTGATCCGGAGGGTCAAAGGCCCATGGGGATTGAGAGTATTATTTAGCAATATAACCGTGGTGCTTAGATTGGTAAATAGCTATGAGTATTTGTTTGCCCCCATGAATAGGATTAACTTTTGGACTGGCATAGGGACTTAATAACCCTAGTGTCACGTGTCCTAGTATAGGATTAACCTGTAGGTGGTGACAACCCTGTTGTGCTTAATCCTAACTATTCTGACTTAACATAGGACCTATGCTTGTATGTGTTATATTAAACCTATAGACAGAAATATAGAAGTACAAAAGGATCTAGCTTGACTCTACCTTAACCCACTTAACCTAGGCTTTGAGTTAATGTTAGGTTGGATTGTTCTGTGTGTCACTACCCACTATCCTTATTATCCTTACCCCTATCTATGACTTTGGTATATTATTAGTTATATGGTTATGAACATGCTATCTCTTGACCGCCGCCTTCCCTTGGGAGAACTATAAATGATAGCCATTGGAGTAATCCATTGGTGAAATGCTACAACGGGGTTTCCATGCGCTTGCGGATTTAACTTGCCCACACTAGCCATTTGTAGAGTTCTACCAACAAGTAGTTCTGGCGCCTTGCCCAGGTCTATTTATTTGGTGTGACTTAGCAGATGTCAACATCCAGCTCGTAGTGGTCAAAGTGCCTCCCCCACTCTTTGTCCCCATCTTGTTGGGTGGCTCTCTCATCCTTCAAGGGTTCCACCCCTTGTTGGAAGGTGGACGGTGACAACAGAGCAGCGCAGCTACAACGAGTGGTGTGGCGGTGCAACTATTGTGGTGAAGGCAAGCATGTTGTTCGGTGGTGACTTCTCGTCGACGATTGGTGTTCTTCTTCACCTTGTTTGTGTAAAGTTCATGACCATTGGGGTATGAAAACCCCAAAGGTATGAATATTTGGGTAATTGAGTACCAACATGAAAATGCGTACTAATGTCTACATCTAGTATTGTGATTATGGAACCAACTTATTATCTCAAACTAAAAACATGGTGAATGGTCACCTTGGTGATTGATGTGGACTCAGTGCATTGCGATGAGGATCTTGATGGAGTGTCATGGTGTTGGAAATGGATCAAGGCTAAAGATAGCTAGGTCCAAGTGTGTTGTGATCGCTTGGCTAGTGTATAGGCTTGAGTCCATAAGAAAAAACAAGTCATTCTCTTAGGTCTCTCTAGTGTTAGGAATGTTGGGATGCTCAAGTGATACTTTTGGACACTAGAAGTGGCAATGGAGAAGGATCCACCGTGGTTTGAGAAGCTTGGAAATGGAGTCAAGAGGATAAGGAGTTTCAGCTTTAGAACAGGTCACTATAAGCCACGATGAGGTCATCGTAAGGTCCATGAGAGATGGACTCTCTATACACTCAGGTATGTGGGTGCCACCGTAAGCTGCAGAGGATAAGTCACCATAAGCTATGGGGAGTGCCAAGAAGTTGTACAGAGAGGCTACAAGTTGGCACTCTATTTTTGGTAGGCCACCAAATTAAAGTCCAACCCCAGATTTGATCCCCAACTATCCCCCCTCCAAATGTGGGACCCGCCTTTTTTTATTTTGCTCTCTCCTTTCTTGTTCTATGCTTGACGTTTCTTCCACCTGCCAGCTGCCATCGCCAGCCTGATGCCACCGCTCGTCGCCGAAGCTCATTCTATGCCTACTGTCACTAGTAGATCTGCTCGTGGCTCGCTTCATGGCTGGATCCGGCTGCATCTAGAGGACGTGCGGCCGGCTTCAAGCTTTCACTTTGGCGAGTGGGGCCATACAAGGCCCGCCAGGAGCAGGGAGCATGGTGGAGACTCTTGGCGAGCAAGGCATATAGGCTCTCGGAGAGAAGGGCGTCCTCGTCGTGAGCAACGGGGTAGGACCGTGTCACCGCAAGCAGGGAGCAGGATGTCAGCGGTGGTAAGCAGGTGACAGGATGGAGCGTGTAGAGCAGCATGATGAGAGGTTCTTCGAAAGTGAAGCCCCAACAAACCCAACCTAACACCTTTTAGCCATGGCAAGGAACCCCGCAGAGTCGATCCTCGGCATGACGGCGCAGCCACAGCGGTTGAGCGCAGCTCTTAAGGGGCTTGCTTGTTCCATGAGCGTGAGGCTTGAAGTACGAGCTATGAGCTTGAAGAATCGTTAATATAGGCATCAATGCATAAGTCTAGGATGACATGCCTCTTCTAAATTGTCTCTGATCCCAATTAGAAAAGGAAACCAACCCGCATTCGAGAAACATAGTTCTCAAACTATATAGAGAAGCTCTCACAGAATAATAGGACTATTGCACCAACAAATCCAGTTTTTTTAGAGAAAAAGAAGTTGCAAAAGAAAACTCACAGTACTGAGACCAATCCTAAAAATGCCACAGAAAAAGGGTGCACAAGTTCACAGTAAAGGATGATAGCCATGCGCCAGCTTGCTGTGATACAAACAAAGGGAGTTGATGGACACGGTACTTCTTGACACTTTGTATGCAGCACATTCTCCATCCTCCTAGATCATGTAGAAGCCAACACAACAGACTCTGATGTTGCTTCCCCTCTAGTCATTGTATTGGTGATAAAATACTGGGGGTGCTTCTTAAGTAGCTCCAATAACTTGCTCCACGGCCTGCATTTGGTCTCAGTTGAAGAGCCTTCCTCTGTTATCAAATACTTTGAGATGTTGTCCTGTGACCAGATCTTACCAAAGCGTTGAAGAAGCTGTAGATAGTTGAGAGTTAGTCCACAGTGGAATGACATAGATATACAAGTCCTGCCATATTGGAAATTATTGCAATACAAGGAAAAAACTAATACATGATCATAGACATGTAATAACCAAATTTGTAAAGTGTGCATGCCAAATGAAATTTTATTACCTTACCTGGTACAAGTCAAAGTGGTGGATGGAACATTCAATTTCTAAAATTCTAAATCATAACCTAGCAACACTGCTACAATCACTATAGAAGCCCTATATTCCAAATTGGTGCATTATCTTTAATTATGCTGCATAGAACCTAATGCTAGGACAACAACCAAAAATTCAGAAGAAAGGATATGTGATATATATGCCACAAATACTACATAACATCTAATCAATTTAGGCAAAATTGCCTGTAACACACTTAGAAAATGTGGATTCGTCTCCAACACATCGACAAAATCGAATTTATCCGCGACACACTACGATCTTTTAATTTCTCATCTGGAACACATTATAACCATTTAACAATTCTTTTCAACTTTTTTATCTTTATACTTAGAATACATTAGAACTTGAAACTTGACACAAATATACATTGTTGAAATATCTGTCATTAAAAAATAGGGCTAGATTTTATTATTATTTTTTGCATGATTTGCTGGACAAATTGAATTTTAAAACAATGAGCAAACATGAAAAACATTTAGCTCTATTTTTTAGTGATAGATAATGCAATGATGTATATTTATTCCAAGTTTGAATCCTAATATATTATTAGTATTGATATAAAAAAGTTTAAAATAATTATTAAATGGTCATAATGTGTTCTAGACGAGAAATTACAAGATCGTAGTGTGTTGTAGACAATTTTGACTTTGTCGATGTGTTGGAGATGAAGCCACATTTTCTCAGTGTGTTACAGGCAATTTTCTCAATACAAGAAATTGAGAACCTAACACTACATTAGCTTTATGTTACATAGAACCTAATTCATTGAACCATTTTAAGATAATGACCAATATTGAACAATACTAATATAAAGTAGAAGGTCAACACTATAGAATTTAATGTGCATTATTCACATATGAGATGGTTATGATTCTCCTTCCTGGAATTCAACAAATAAACAAGTCATACTGGATATTCTTGTAAGGCAAACCTCTGAGTGTAGCTTCATCATAGGAACCCATTCTCCAGGTTCATATACGTCAGATATAAGGTTTGCAATGGATGATACAACATCATTCTCTTCTTTTACAATTCCTTGACTATTTTTCTTGTGCTCTGAATTATCTGTATTCAAGATATAACAAAGTTAATGATGGGCAATTCGCTCATTTCACAAGTACAATGCTATCGGTGAACCTATCCAATAAACAAAGCTAATGGCATAAGGTAGTTTCAAAATTTGATTCATTATATAGATAATCCATAGAAAACAAAAAAAGAATGAATCCCTCCCTTCTAGTATTCGTACCTTTTAAATATTAATATCATTTAGTATTAAAGGAATACATAGCAGCAATTTATTTTTGAGCAATGACCTAAAGAAAATTAATGTTTGTAAACAAGTAGGACAGGTACATGATATATGACAAGATGGATATACAAGGTCAACATACTTGAGTGCAATGAGGTAGTAAGAATCATATGAATAAACTAATAAATTTATATTACTTTAATGATTAGTTGTTTCAATATTGTGTTTCAGTAGCCATTCTTAACAGTAGCTGTCATAGGATACAATGCACAATTAGTCTAAGAGGAAGGACTTACAATATGACATTCAACTTGGAACACAAGAATGCATGAAACATGAATACGATAGATCATATTTAATTGTGTAATAGAGATAGCATACCACTTTCACCAAGTTCTCTAGTTGGATCAGCACTAATGGTGTTCAATTCTCCTCGTCCCGAGGACCTCTTATTTTTCCGCTTCGACTTTCCTTGTCCAAGTTGATTAGGAGGTGTAGCAGATGAATGTGTGGCTCGTAATGTAGCTGAGCGCTGGGCAGCAAAGGTTTCAATGATAGAGCGGGTTGGTAGAAGGAAGTATATTTTTATGCCTACAATCTCAATGAGATCCTGGGAATTCAGTTTAACTGCATCACTATCCGGGGGGTAAAAGACCCCTTGTACCATGCATCCATTTCGTCCTAGGACTTCAAGGGCGAAATGTTGCTTCTCAAAATCATAGAATATGTGAGCATGATGATGGGAAACTCTCTTAGATCTTTCAGCAAAGCTAGAAAGATCCACATCAACTTCAGAGTTTTCAATATTACGTCCCATAATGATTGAATAATTTACCACATGGTAACAAAAATTTTCACCCTGAAGCTTCGCGAAACCAGCCCCATGACCACCATAAGTAATGGATGCCATGATCAGACTGCCTATAGGTAATAGAAGAACATAAGATATGGATGATTTTAACCTTTCTTGCCCAAGGTACAATGCAAATAGCTATAATAAAATATATAAGTATGAATACATGAAACAACCATAGAGAATAATCTCACAAGAGGGGGAAAAAATGCCAAAGAAAAGGAAAAAAAGCATCTAGAACAATACATAGGGGAAAAGCTGAACTAAATGAAAATACAGGAGGCATCATCTAAACCTAGGATAAACGCACGTATTCTATAGTATAATGTGAGAGTTACTCCCAAAATAAAACGTCGTGTGCTGCCCTCTAGATCCATCAGCGACCACCTCATAGACATGACCAACAAAAAGACCATGGAATATATGAACCACATCTCTTATAGTCTAAATCAGCACGAATTCTTGCGCTGATGTCACGCCACGTCATTAATTAGCTTGTCAGCCGTCCGTGCCCGCTGACGTACTCGCTCGTCTCATCGCGAAATTGCTTGGCCCTTCTTCTCCGATTGCCTCTGTTCTCAAAGGAAGCGACACTATGGACTGCCTCGCGCTGCCGTCGGCACCTTCCAATGCCCCCTTCATTCGCCTTCCATGTCTCCTGCTACCCGCCACCTCCGTTGAAGTCTATCAGCTCTGCCACACACCTCTGCTTGTCCAAATGACCTCTTCCGCCTTAGCGTTGGTGGCCACACCTCGGCAACCACCGTCGCGTCTCAGGTCCTGTATCCTACGACCAACGGGTTCGAACTGTCCACCACAACCTTCTTCCTCAGCTGCACGCTTGACATCTACTATCAGACATTCAGACTATTGCATCTCCATTTTTATTTTGGGCCACTACAGCAAACCTGCGCTCATCAGGTGTTTGATGGAATGCCCTGACCGTGGTTCAAACGCCGTGATGCCCTGGCTGCATCCCCAACCATCCCCTGCATGCTAAACATTGTCATCTGCATCCCGTTGCCAAGCAGGTATGCACTCTTTGTGATTACCGATAGCTTCATTTAAGTCCAGTGTGCCCCTTGTGTTCAATGAGTTAGCTAAAGGTCAAGTACATTCCTAGAAGATAGCTTAACAGATAACTTTCTGAAAACACGAATCAATAATATTTTTCAGATCCTTTTGAGTATCTAATTTATCATATCCTGAGATGAGCAACAAAAAATCATGGTGCAGTATTGACATCAAAGCTGTATATTAAATTTGAAAAAAAAAATCATGGTGCAAATAAAAAAAAATTGTTGCAAAGCAAAAGTTCCTCTTACCCTGGATTATAATTGTTCAGCACCATAAATTGCCTTATTTGCTTTTGCAGTTACCTAGAATTGAGGCAACAAGTTTTGTAGCTTTTTAGTGCTCCTAGAAAGGCAGAAACGTGGGATTGTGTGTATTGGAGAAGAGCTCGCTGTACAGAATATAATACTCATTTGTAGAGTCGTTTATTCTTCATCGAAACCTCAAAATCTCATGGCCGGACAATCATGCACAACAACTGAAATTTTTTTGAATGTTGTATGTCCTTTGGCTAGATCCAACGGTTTACAAAAGGCAGTTTTTTTTTATATAGTTTATACATCAACTGATGTGAGTGACAGTTTTGTGCTTCTTCTGCACAGCATGTAGCAGCCACCTTCCATTATTCCGATCTGAAATCTCTTCATATAAATAAATATGATTCTAACTCAGAGTTACACTGGATACATGATTTCTAAGTTCCTTCGTTTCACACGTTCAGAAGCTACTTCTGTTTGATCTGAGACTATCATGCTATATATATATATTATTTTATCTTCTTGTATGTGATGACTATTTTATCTGAGATCAAAAAAAAATGTTACAGCTGGTTGTGACTCTATCTAGATTCAATAGGATTTTCCCAAATTTCATTGCAATTCATTAGTGATAAGGTAATAATGATTTTGGTTGTCCAACACATTCCCTTTTTTTTTTGTTTCAGTTGGATGTAGCGACTAGGCATAGCTTAGTTTTGCAATGGAAAGGGGATCATTGATTCTGAAACATTTTGTTTTACTACAACAGGGAAGATATATTTGCTGAACTCTGCAAGCATATTCAGTAGAGTTATGGAATATGCTGCTCCAAAGGATTTTTTTACATGCTTATAGTCGTAATGATTTCCTTTATAGAATTCAATGTTCCGCATTTTGACTACTAATAACTAATCTAGCTAGTACCATTGCAATGGTACTTTGGAAGCAGTAGACATTTTTAATTAGGAGAGCAGATGTTACTAAGTCCCTAAGTAAGGCAAAAAAAAAAGGTAGATTGGATTTACACTATCCATTTATTTGTTCTGATCCATTGACTAAACGTTGACTTCAGCCATTTAATGTTGTTCAGTTGAACTCTGAACTTCTATATTTAACTCAGGTTCAGATTTTATCCAAATAGAGAATTTAAGAATCTGAAATTCTTGAATCTGCCAAATATTTCATATAAATGGCATTTCCCTGTTCAATGCTCTCTCTACCTGTTATAAGATACTTGATATGTGTTTTTTTTATAGAATTTTTCAGGATGATCAAATTTCACAGGCAGGTTCCTCAAACCTTTTTTTTATCAGTGACAACATTGAAAATGGCACTATGTTAACATATCAGGGGACATTTCTCCAAGTACAGAATTATTGCATGTTACCTTGAATTATATCTGGTATTTTTTTATATATTTAGGTTGTCTTGGCAAATCTTGTAAAGTTTCTCTATATGTAATGCTTAAACAAATGTAAGTGCTTTGTTCAGATGTTTGTGTGAGGTTCAAATAAGGCAAATTAATGGGGATGCAACAAGTTTAGACTCATAACATGCTCACCAAATACGACATTAAATTAGCATCTGATCATAAAAAAAATTGTAAATCAAATAACTCCACACAAATTAACATTATATTATATTATAGTAGTACTGCTAAGTAACGAGGGTCATAAGGTGCGGCGAATGCCGCGCTATCTTTCTAGTTTTGTAACAAATAAATATAAGACACGTTGACCACAAACAGTCCTGACGAAATAATGCTTCCCTCCCTCCCACCCACTCTAATCAAAGAAGGAGGAAAATAATTAGCAAATAGCACAAAAAAACAACTAAACCAGGCTATAAAAGGTATCAAATCAAAAGGGATAAACCGAATGGAGGGGGAAAGGGGAGAGAGAATGAAAGCAAGGTAAGTACAATTCAATATATCAAGCATAAACAAGCAGAATGCAATGCATACTTATGGAAGTAGAAAATAAATAATATAAAGGACATGTAGGAAATATAATGTTATGAATGAAAGTATGGATTAAACCATAATATGATAATAAGAAAAAACAGGTTTCTAGAACATACCGTGATCAACAGACGAGGCACTGCACCAGGAAACGTCAAAGGAAAGCACGTTCACCCAATACCAATATCTGAAAACTATGAACTATTTAATCCCTGCACAGCAATGTGAGAGAAAAAACTAATCAGATTACTAAAAGCCTAAGAAGACAAAAGAAGCAATCCAACTGAAACACATAATTAAGAAGTATAGAAGAATTGTTGAGTCGGTCCACGCAGCTCCCAAAACAATGTGAACACTTTAGAAACAGAGAACAACAAAATGAAGATATTTAAAAAGAAGAAAAAAAGACATGCAGGAGCTGACATGAAGATAAACAACACAGCAACACTGGAGGCATGTTCCTGGAGTAAGCAATGTAGTGGCACCATGAACTGCAAGTTAACAATGCACGTGGCATTGCAATTCAATATGAATGCACTCCACGAAGGACTTAAGGTAACAGCTGCAGCCGAATCCTAGAGTATTTGTTTTACCCATTCACAGATCCTTAAATCAGCATGGTCTTACCATAGCAACAAGATATAGAACTATTTTGAACTGATCAGTAGGAGCATAACATCCCCGAATAAGGATTCTTAAGACATATATATGGATATAAGCATAAAAGAGTGATCGAAAGAAATGTGAAAAAAAGAATATACCTAACAGAGGGATTACAGGGTAAAACAATGCAGCAAACACCCTACAACAAAAGAAGGTGCATCCTATGTTGAACCCTGGTCACAAGGAACAAATGGTTGTTGTGCAAGCTGATTTGGGACTAAGCACGGACATGAAACCTACCGAATATTTAGAAAGAAGCAATTACAATAGCTCGACAACCGGTACAATGGAGACACATAAAAGGTAAACTCAATCTTTGTGTAACAACAAAGCACATCAATACAAGGTAAACCAAGGTCCAGCAAGAAATCAAAGAACAAAAACCAATAATCCAGAGAAGGAAGAATAAGGAAAGAAAACTAAAAAGTTCATCAAAGAATCCCACCAAACTAGCAGATCCAACATAAACCCTAAATCCCTACAGCACACAAAAATCCCTAACTAAACCCTAAATCTGAGCCAAGAGGACAACCAACAATATCCAACAACCAAGCTTAACTCAGGAAAATTCAGACAAAAGAAAGGATCTAGGTTGTTGCCTACAGAAATCAGGAACAAATCATCTAAAACCAAGAAGGAATGTGGAGAACAAATCACCCTTAGAAGGCGTCACAACTACATCTTCTAATCAGACACAGAAAAGAAAGACGAGATGGGAATAAAAGAGAAGGCGGAGGAACCTTGAGCGGCCTCCAGCGAGCAGGAACGAGAAGAGCAGAAGAAAACCAAATGAAAGGAAGAGGAAGAGTTGGCGGCGCGTAGAAAGAAGAAATAGATCTGAGCAGCCTCCTCCACCTACCGTAATAAATACACTAATCACACAACGACATAACAAGGAAAAACACTTGGCAAGACCGTACTGGTCCATTTTTTCACCCAAAATGTTTTCACCCAAGGGGTGAACTCATTGGTGATCTAAATCACACTGTTAAAAAAAATGCTAATACATGGTCATGGTGTATGCTTTGGGGAAAACGGACATTTAGAGAGGGAAATGACAAACTCGTATGGGACTGCTTTTCCGCTCCTGGCTATGGCTAGAATTACATAAAGGGAAAGTAATTTTGTTTATTTTGGTCATTCTATTCTAATCTGAGGGCTCACGGGCCATAATTATTATTTTTATTTCCAACCAGGATTAGAGATTTCATGACACAAACTAAATCCCTGCTACAATCAAAGCTTTTCTTCTCTTCTTAATATTATAGACCGATAACAACTGATGAGGACATTACCATGCTGTATATGCACACATCATGGCCTTTCCTAAGTTACAAGTCGTCACCAACTCGGTCGTCGCGTTCGTCTTGGATTCAGCCGATATCCCTTCACGGTTTTGATGATATCTTCCACATCTGACGTCCAAATGAGGCGTTCTTTGATGCGTTGGAAAGGGGACGATGATGTCGTCGTTTTGATTCTGGTCCTAGCTCCAGAAGGGTCGTGAGTCATGCTGTGTGATCATGACAAGGTGCTGCGCCACCTATTTTGGGCCAACTTAGCCTTTTATCGTGTCGGACCTTAAGCCCATGTTGTGGGCGCCCCTCCCTGGTCGCCCCAACCCTAGGACGCCCCTGGTTCCTCCATAAACTCAGTAGCCACCATCATTTAGTCTCGGGTTCTGTTTAGTTCAGTTTTCTAGAGAGAAACTTGATCGAATTATTGTAACTGTGACGACAAGTCCTTTTACAGTAATCCAGGGCCCCTATTCTTGTTCTACACTATTGTGGCGATTAGTCCTTTTGTGTTCAGAGCTTGAACCTTTTCTTGTGACTCGCTTCATCCATATTTGCAATTTCAGATTATGTGTTTATCCTTTCTTGCTTGTGTTCTCGATTCGCTTGTAGGGACAATCATGTTGTGCTTGGTGTAATAGTTACGGGGTTGGATCGTGTCTGATTCAAGCCGGCTCGTCGACGCCGAGTCTCCAAATTCGAGTTTATCCCCCTACCTCTCGGAAGATCGGGCCTCATCCAGATCAAGTGGTATCAGATTACTAGGCTCCCCGTGAGATATTATAGTGTTTTTTCCTTTAGATTCGTTTGTGTTCATCACCTATTGTCCATGAAAAAGCCAATAAAAAAATTTCTCGCACCATCCCAGACATTCTTTAGCCTTCGCATAATTTAATTTCAGAGTCTGTGGTGTTGAGTTTGTGTCCTGGTCGAGTTCAGTTGCTGGTTTGAATTTATATTGTGATTTAGTTTGTGTTTTGATCTCCGCTGCATACCACCATCACCATCGTGTTTTTTCATTTGATTCACCATTGTGTTACCTATCCACCACACCCACAATCTGTTGCCAAAGAAAAAACCCACCCGATTCTGTTTTCCACTCACCCACCCCCCTCAAAACCCTATCTTTACCTACCTTCGGTAAAACAGGCATAACTTTTTGCTCGTTGCTCTGATTGAGCTGAAATTTTTACAGTAGATTCTTAACTCGAAGTTGAGGTGACCCACACTCAGCTATTCCCTGTATGCCCTTGTCAAAAAATTCAAAAAAAATGGGGAAAAATAGAAAAAAATAGTGAAGGTCAAAATAGCGTTTTCGGTGAAACTTTGAGATTTTGCCTACGCTTTGTTTCCCCTCTATTTGAGTTGAAATTTCTTGTGGTTCCTTCCTTTGTGTTCCTCTATCACAAAAAAATACTGGAAAAATCATACAAAAAAACAAGATTTTGATTTGCACCCCCTCCCCCCGGTCTGAAAATTCTAAGTCCGTAAAGTCTGTTTTGATCCTTCTTGCCTTTGTCATTGTTCTTGCTGTTACAACTAATTTTCAACATGATTCTTTTACCAGCAATTAGAACACTACTTTGGACATTTATTCAGTGCTACTATCTATTATTGAATTATGTTCCACTTACATTTATATTAGCTTTCCAAGCTATACATACTTGTAGTACAGGTTTCTTCCTTACAACTGTTACACCCAAACTCGACAACAGATTGTGCCGTCCTGTTGGCTTTGGTAAGAACACTTGCAAGACTGTGATACATCGCTCCTGATATTGCTTCCCACTTTCCACAACTTCAAATAGTTGCTAGTTGATAGAGCTAATCCTTTTGTGTAGTCTTGTCTTTTGCTTCTAATCATGTCAGGGAAAGGGACAACTAAAGGGTTGTTGTCCCCTATAGACTTTAATTATTGTGTGTCCAAGGCTGAGCTTACGAAGCTTTTTACGGACCAGCGTACAATCATGAAAACGAAGTTTACCGAGTTGATGGGCCACATCAACACTGGTGCCAACCGAATTGAGGATGTTGACCGTGATGCAAAATGTCTTCGCCGTAATTGACATGGTATGGAAGGCAATAACAATCGTGGTAACACTGATACTTTTGTTAAGCCCAAATTTTACATGCTTCCTTTTGCTAGTAGTGCTGATCCTGAAGCATACTTAGATTGGGAACTTGCTATTGAACAGAAATTTAATTCTTATTTAGTTCTTGCTGAGCATAAATTTAGACTTACTACTAGTGAGTTTACAAGTTTTCTCTCTTTTGGTGGAATGATATTTGCAATACTAATGCTGCTATACCTACCACTTAGCCTGTTTTAAAACAACGCATGAAATCTTGTTTTGTTCCTCCTTATTACCAATGTGATTTACGTTTAAAATTACAAACTTTAACACAAGGTGATAAAACAGTAGAGGAATATTATCAGGAATTGCTTATTGGTTTAGCACGTTGTGATATACATGAAGATGATATTGAAACTAGTGCTAGATTCTTCAGTGGATTGAACCGTGCTATCCAGAATATTGTTGACTATAAAGAGTGGAATAGGTTCAGCCAATTATATCATATTGCTCTTAAGGCTGAACGAGAAGTACAGGGATGCCATCCACAACAATCTTGTAGGTCTAGCACTGAGCAATCTATCTAGCACCGTTCTAGACTAGAGAACTTGAAGGGTCATGTTGCTAAGCCACTAGCAACACCTTTCACACTTGCGCCTGCTTCTGAAGCGCAATTGTATAGTGTGCAACACCAACACCAGAAGAAGGCTGCTACTTCCGATACTAAGAGTGGCTCCTCCACCATTATTATTTGACACTGCTGCAAGGGCATGGGACATGTCATGAAGGATTGCCCCAGTCATCGTGCTTTCATCGCAACCGCCGACGAGTATGAAAGTTCTAGTGATGTTGAAGAAAAACTTGCTCTTGTGACTAACCTTATTGTAGATTCGACGGAGGAGCGGGAGACTATCGCCATTGATTCTATTGCTGCCACCGTAGGCTTTTCTAGCCTTATTGTACAGCGTGTGTTGACCTCTCAGGTGGAATAAGAGGAAGAACAGCAACACAATAATTTATTCTACATGTACCTCATTGTCGCGGACCACCGTGTTCTCCCCATCATTGATACTGGTAGCTGTAACAACTTGGTAAGTTCTGATTTGGTCAACAAGTTTGGCTTGACCACTCATGCACTACATCAGCCCTATCACATCAAATGGTTCAACAATAGTAGTACAGTACAGGTAACTCGATCAGTATGCTTACATTTTTCACTCGGTTCTTATCAAGACTATGCTGATTTTCATGTTGTACCTATGCAAGCATGTTCGCTTTTATTAGGCCGCCCATGGGAATATGATATGGATGCTACCCACCATTGTAGAACTAATATATATACTTTCATGCGTAAGGACAGGAATAGTACTTTACGTCCGTTATTGCCTGCTGATATTAGGAATCATTTTAAACTGCTTGCTGAAAATACTGAGAATAAATATGATAACAATAAACTTTCTGATGTTAAATATAAGGCTATTCAGTTAAAGGAAGGTGCTTTTCTTGCTATGACATCTACTGTTATTGAACTTTATGATAATCATAATACACCTTGCTATACTATGCTTTGTAGTGATATATCTTATATCAATGATCATGTATCTTGTATTTTGCATTCTTCTGATACTAACCTTTTGTAGGAGATTGATGATGAGATGGAGTCGAGAACGACTCTAATTCAAGAAGGGGAGGATGATGAGTACATCACCATGTTGGATACGCACACGTCATGACCTTCCCCAAGTTATAAGTCGTCACCAACTCGGTCGCCGCGTTCGTCTCGGATTCAGCCGATACCCCTTCACAGTTTTGATGATATCATTCACATCTGATGTCCAAACAAGGCGTTCTTTAATGTGTTGGAAAGGGGACGACGACGCCGTCATTTTGATTCTGGTCCTAGCTCCAGAAGGGTCGTGAGTCATGCTATGTGACCATGACAAGTTGTTGTGCCACCTCTTTTGGGCCAACTTGGCCTTGTATCATGCCGGGCCTTAAGCCCATGTTGTGGCCTCCCTGGTCGCCCCAACCCTAGGATGCACCTGGTTTCATAAACTCAGTAGCCGCCGTTATTTAGTCTCGGGTTTTATTTAGTTCAGTTGTCTAGAGAGAAACTTGCTCGAATTATTGTAACTGTGGCGACAAGTCATTTTACAGTAATCCAGGGCCCCTATTCTTGTTCTACACCACTGTGACGATTACTCCTTTTATGTTCAGAGCTTGAATTTTTTCTTGTGATTTGCTTCATCCATATTTGCAATTTCAGATTACGTGTTTATCCTTTCTTACTTGTGTTCTCGATTCGTTTGCAGGAACAATCACGATCGTGTCTGATTCAAGCCGGCTCGTCGACGTCAAGTCTTCAAATTCGAGTTTATCCCCCTACCTCTCACAAGATCGGGCCTCATCCACATCAACAACACCATGGCCACGTAGGTCCCATACAGTGATGATTGCGGACGACATATCTTCTGGACTATTTAAAGATTAGATGTCATATATTTGATTTGTTAATTTGCCTCTCTGTTAGGATCGATAGACTCTGAGTGCTCATTGTGATGTCTTCTGATTTGTTGTTACCATACTTGTTTGTCATGCCCACCTCAAGTCCATCATGGAAAGAAAAAAATAAAACAACAAATAAGTTTTTCTACGCCGAGACCTATTCACAAGTAAGAGTTGACAAACAATCATGACATAGAGAGCCATTTATTCATAAAAACAAAACGAGATTTTCTCCATATCTTTTTCTCTAGAAATCATATCATAAAAACATATTCAGAAAATTCAGTAAGAGAGAAACAACTTAAGTTTTCATCAAATAAGTAAATTCCCTTGTCTACTATTTGCAATCGAGCTAATAAAGACAAATTGTGTTGTGTCCGCAAACTGCAAGTAGCTGACTTTAAACTCCCACCAGACGTTATACCAAGAAGGGCTTATTTGATATATATGAATTTATTTTGGGCGCATTGATTAAAAAAAACTCGACCCTACGGAGGGTAAGGCCACCCCCAAGGTATTTCATTACTAGAAGAAGATCTTCTCGCGTAAGCCGACAAATCCCCGAACCCCTCTCTGTCCCTTACACAAGGGTCACGTGATCCCTGTGAGAAACTAGGCTGGCGCGTAGCACTATTACCCGGGCACATTAAAATATCCTTCTATAAATTCCAAGATTGATAGATCACTGCCATATTTAACACCAAGTTCATCAAAGATAGTATATGAGTAAGCAATAAGAAACACATCTTTTTGTAGCCTCATTTATGCATTCTCAGAAAATGCCCAATTCGTGAAATGCTAGGCTTAGATTAGTCTGGGCGACGAGATGTCACGGTGATGCACCAAGTCTTCCTCATTCCTTTGTTCTTTTCAGAACAAAGTAAGTATTTGCTTGGAGTTTATTCACTATGCTAATCATCATTGGCCTAAAAAAGCATTCCATCTGATGACACCATCAAGCTAATCTGGTCAATAACCATCAATTGTCTAAATAAGTCCTTAATGTCTCGGGACAAACATATTTTCTTAATTGTCAAGGAAAATCTCTACCACACTTCTCCCTTGCATAAAAATGTATAGCCTCCTCATCAACATGGTCAATAGTATATGTACTCGAGTGATAGAACCAGATACCAATATGTCTAGCAAAGAAGATGCATTGCAACATAGTTTACCAAAATAAGAAGGTCTTACTTCATTAATCAGTGTGACAAAGATAAAATTCCATGCCAATAAACAAGGTTGCAGTCCAACACCATCTCATATAACTTGAGCTATGAGCTTGCAAATGGTCATAAACCGTACAACTAAGCTTACTACCAGAGTGTCATGATGGTATTTAGCATGATGGTCGACTATTAGGGTGACTCATGCTACGTCTGAGCATATGGCTCCATCCAAATCATCTCCCTAATTAAGCCGCATTTGTTGTTGAATAGAATAGGCTTATGCATGCCCTATTTGTTCATGCTCCAAATAGATTGCACGGCGATGGGATGTATGGAGTTCCATATCAATCACTACCTAGCCACATGGATCTTCGCCACCAGGTAAATAATGTGGGTTCAGTTCGTCAAAAGTGCTGAATCAGAGGAAGAAGATGGTGGGAATGATGACATGTGGCTACTAAAGCGAATCAAAATCACCCACGTGGATTTGCAGTAGACCTATTCTTATAAGGCTACCGAAAGCGTGGATGTGCGATAGTCCAATTCTTATACGGCTATAGAAAGCGCGCGCCTGGCAGATGAACGACGATGTACCAAGTAGACATACGTAGAACATAGGCCCTGTCCATCTCTTAGCAGCTCGGCAACACCCAACATAGGTCATAATGTCGGCCAATGGCAGACCTAGGATATGATCAAGACAAGGGCCGAATAGGGAAAGAAACTACTGTCTAGGTAACACCTAAAAAGTAGCAAAAGTAAGGATAAACGCTCACCATATTTTATTTTTGCAAGCTCTCGAAATCGCCTTCCTATGGAAGTACTTTGTATTCCAATCTCCTTCCTTCAGCCACATGACATGAGATCTTTGTAGCCAAAGCATCTCCTCCCTATACAGGACCTCATCCTTTTGCCTCATTGTATCAAAGATGGCCATCTGGTTACTTCCATACCTTGCCTCCTGTAAGCTACATAGTTGTTCCCGCATGCTTTTCAGTTCTTTATGAACAGAACTGAACTTCTCTCTGCTCCAAGAGTGCAATCTACACATAACTAATTTAAGGGTTGAGGCCACCTCTCCCAGGTGTCCTTTACTATTGACCTCTCTCCATGCCTCCCCTACAGTCTGATCTAGCGAGGCCTCCCTCTCCCACATAATCTCATACCTGAGACACCTCCCTCTACCTCTATCAGGCAGCAGTTTAAGCAGTAAGAGAATGGGGCAGTGGTCAGATCTAGGGGACATTAAATGCAGAACTTCAGCTGCAGGAAATAGATGAGACCAGTCCCTAGAATTCACCACCCGATCCAGGTGCACTTTCACATTCCTATCCCCTTTCTTCCTATTATCATAGGTCCAAGGGAGCCCACTGAAACCTAAGTAAATTAGATTACAGTCATCTAGGACTTGATGAAAATTCTCCTTCTGATGCTCTCCCCTCTTTGTTGCAGAGAAATGCTCATGCCACCACAAAGCCTCATTAAAATCCCCTAATACAACCCAAGATTCTTTAACTGAGGTCTTGATATGCCTTAATAAGTCCCACATATGATATCTATTCTCTACCCTGGGTTCCCGTATACAAAGGTAGCCCTCTAGGCCAGTTTCATGGGCTCATCCGTGATTAGAACATCTATATGTCTCTTAGAGTAGGACTAGAAACTCACAGAAAGAAATTCGTCAAAGTACACGCAAGACCACCTCCTTTATTATTCGATTGGATAGTAAAACAATCCCTAAAACCTAGTCTCCATCGTAGATTCTTCATTCTATACTCACTCAGCCAAATCTCTGCCAAGAAGACTAGTGTGGGGTTATGTGCCTTGATTAAGGCACATAAATCATGAACTGTCCGGGGCTTCCCCACCCACCGACAGTTCCAATATAGGGTACTCATTGTTCCTGGTAGGGCTCTCCATGAGCTCCCACCAGCGATGGCACAGCACGGCTTGACGACATCGTCTTACTCCGCTTTGCTTGCCGAAGTGTCCTTCATCTCTGTTGAAGCCTTCTCTCTCTTTGCAAATTCATGTGCCATATCAATATCCATCCTGGACTATGCCAACATCATGAGTGGTGTCGCAAGTCCAGTACTAGTTCCATCAGCCACACCACGTATGTGTCTTCCCCCGACCAAGGTCTCTGACCCCGAGAGGTGGTAATCACCACTATAGGAAACACGGTCCAGACAGGTACCTGGAGCTGCCCGTTCCGATTGGTCTTTATTCTTCTCCATTTTAGCATCCACTACCATGTCCTGCACTCCCTCCTCAAGGACCTTGGAAATCTCAGGCGCCACGGCAACATACGTCTCTTCTTCCTTGATACCAATTTGGTTACCCACTATACCAAAACCCTTGCGTGAAATCCCTTCTATCCTCGGTGGATCAGTGTGGTCCGATCCCTTATTCGCCAAAAAGATTAGGGAACGCGCTACAAATGACTGGACGACTGGCATGATGAACCTAGTCCCAGTGGCACGCTTGAGGGGGGATGCACGAAGGTCAGTGCCCAAGCGAACACCATGGGATGCCAGATCTCATCTGGGCAAGAGTTTACAGCATAGCCAATGACCCCACAAATATAGCAGAAATTCGAAACATTTTCATACTTTATTGACACTGTCGAAACCCGACCACCTATCCTGATCTTGAACCACGCCTTTAGGGGTTTCTCCAGCGGGAAATCCACTCTAACATGTAGGAAGTTCCTCACAGCTCCTCCATATTCTATCACCTTTCCCAGCTTTCCTCCGAAATTCCTAGCTTTTTCCTCATTCATCATAAACTCAGGAAGATCAAACAAGCGGACCCATAGTGCTATAGACGTGATTTGCCAAATCTGTCTCCTTTGAGACCCCATCATAGGGTACCACGATCAAAGCATCCCCTTTATACCTCCATGGACCTCACATAATCAAATGTTCTCTCACAGTCAAACTCGACCAGGTAATTTTTTTGTCGATATCTAACTAAGGCTGGAGACTTCAAACCCCATGCCGCGCTCATGTCTAGGAAGAGATTCTTCATATTAACCCTTTGGTTGGAGTAGAACAAGGCTACTGTTAACAAGCGCCCTTTTAGCTCCTCTGCAGCAGTCGCGATATCAATATCACTCACTTCCTCCTCATCATCTTCTATATTTGTTTCTTCTTGTTCACCATCATACACAACCATGATTCCCTAGTTAACCTTCCCGTTATCTTGCCACCTATAGTCTAAGCCACCAGGGGTAGTACGATCTTTTTCAGCCGCCATCGTCTTCATGGAATCCGCCATCAGCTTCCCCTCCGGGGCCGGCACTTCCTTCTTTGGGGTCACAACATCAACCATTGTCCCTTTTCCTTTTAGTTTCATAAGCATCGGATCCAAGTTCATCTACCCCGTCGTTGTCGATAGAGATTCGAGAGATCAAAATCCTAGTATGCGGCTTCGGGTGGCCAGATCCTGTAGTAGGTTCGCCTTGATCACCCCTACTGTAACTAGGCAATGAAAACCCGATCTCGCACCAGAACAATGACCAAACAGGAATCAGAAGAGATCCTGTCGGCTTTAAAGCCACGGCAAGACTCCAACCTTAGTACGAGATGGAAAAACAAACGCTAGAAGGAATTTCATAGGCACCAAACGCGGAGTCCGCGTCGTAGATGACGGGGAAGGGATGCTCAAGAGTCCAGATCAGGCGAGGAATCGGAATTCGCCGCCGAGCCATCAAATCACCTCGGAGTCGCCATGGTGGCTAAGGTTTGTGACATGATATCTTCGGTCACCTAGATTGAGTGGATCCTATTTTGCCTCTGATTTTTAAAAGACTCGTAATCGGATTCAACACCATCTTTCCAATTCCTGAACCCATTTCTTGTAGGATTCAACACCAAAGTTTTCATATCGCGAAGGTTTAAAGAGATAACAATTGAAGCAAAAGGCAGTATCCTTAGCAATACTACATATTCTAACCATGCATTATTTTTTAGCCCTTTCCAGTGGCGGAACTGAGGGGGGGGGGGGGGGGTTGTGATTTCTTTGAGTACCATATACTATCACGTATGCAAGCAAGCATGACTCAGGAAAGAGAAAACGCGTGTTTATCTTTGACTTTCAGTTAGCTAAAATACATGTTCAACATTTCTGTGTCCTACACTACTCCATCGAAAATGCTCATGACTCTGGAGGCAGCTCCTGTTCACCCTTGCCGTCAACGGTGAGATCCTGGTGATTGTGGCTACTTGTCGTTTTCGGCGCCTAATCATATTTATATATTTGCTAATTTTATACAATAAAATAAAATAACATGCATAAATTTGACTCAGGATAATACATGATAGAAAAAAATTGCTAACTTTGGGACATAATCTTTCTATAAAATCAAAATTAGTACACAAATAAAGAGACTTTTTTCTTTTTTACAAAAAAGAAAGGTAGCTGCAGACAGGGCATGATGGTTTAGCTCATCAAAATCTTCAAATTACATAATTATTTGGCAACAAAAAATAATATATGTCATGGCTAGCTTGTGCGTCTCAACAAAAAGTTGTTCCAAATTATTTGTTCAACCTTTAAATTTTCAGCATGTTTGTGTGGCCCCCTTAATTTTCTTCCTCAGTTCCGCCACTGACCATCTCTTGAAAACTCCTATCACGACCAACAATCTTTCTCTTTGGAAAACTATGACCTTTTGGTTCCACCGAAGTGCCGAGGATGCAGCCAACGCGCAAGGCTAGCTAGTGTTTTGTGTGATTGTGATTTGAAGAGGATCAACGAGACGAGAGTCTCAGGAGGAAACACGGCAGTCACGAATTCACGATCTGCAGTGCTGTTGCCAACGCCTCTCTGGTGAATATTGTTGCTTTTTTCGGCCTGATTATGTGGCCTGCCACGCTTTGCACTAGGGCCAAAACCTGTACAGCACTTGGGCCACCACTGATATAAACCTGGGGTACCCTTTGCTACTAGGCCCAAGACTAGGGCCACGGTCCTAGTGGCCCTAGGCCAAGGTCCGCCCCTTTGTTGGCGCCGAGAGTGCGGTCTTCGCGGAGGCACAAGGCTTGGGCCAGAATGATAGGCCGTCTCAACTCCTAGATGACCAATCTTTGGAAGAAGATGAGATTTTTTGTGCCTCAATGACCGGCAGCACACTCAAAGAAATAACGGTGTGTCTGGCATCTCGACAACCAGCAGCATGACCACGACACAATATTGTTGTTCTATTTTGAACTGGACTCTCGTTCCTTTTACTCCCATGGAAATTCATACATTTTCTTCTCTTGATTCATGGAAACAAAACAACGGACAAAATTACTATAAAAGAATCTAATTGCATACAAACTTTTACTGAGGAATAGAGATTCATGTTAAACTTAAATCTTGCCTAGACTAGCATCTAGTGAGGTAATCGTGAGTAGCAAGGTTCTGTGTACGGATCTAGAGGGAGAGGAGAGAGATTATCAATACCTGGATTGTGCGGTAGCGGAGCGGGAGCCATCGCGGAAAGGGCCAGAGTTGAGGCAGAGGCGGCGGCAGCATTGGTCCCCGTCATATCGTCGGTGGCGATAGGGAATCTCGTCACTGGCTGCGCCCTCCTTTGGATCGGTAGGGTTCTGTGGGGTGGTTGCGGCTCAGGTCAACCTCGTGAGTTGAGCCGCCGGCTCCACCCCTCCTTTTATTTGGCGTAGGGTGACGAGGGCCCACCAACCAGAGGAGGGTTGGGACGCCCCCGATCAGGGTGCGATCTGGGTGTTAGGTCGTTGGGCCTAAACCTGGAGATCTACTAACATTCTTCCTCTAGATCTCTTCATCATCACTTTATATTTTCTATTTCATCATGGATTTACACATAGAGCATGTCTCGTCGTCACAGCTAATCGTTGATAGATTCAACAGCCACTACACACATCCCCGTTCAGAAATGGATACTTTTCTTTGGGCCCTAAGTCCAGAATCATAAGACTTCCCTTAACCCCATGCCGGCTATGTGCTCCTTGAACACGTTGGGCGGTAGGCCTTTCGTGAGCGGATCCGTAAGCATTCTTTCAGTCCTAATATGCTCGAGACTTACAGTGCGATCATGGACTTTATCTTTCACAACATAATATTTTATATTAATGTGCTTGGCAGCATCACTGGACTGATTGTTGTGAGCATACATTACTGCTGGTTTGTTATCGCAGTATAACTTTAGTAGTTTCTCAATATTGTCAACCACTCTTAATCCGGGTATGAATTTCTTTAGCCAGTTAACCTGCCCTGTGGCCTCATAACATGCTATAAACTTGGCATTCATTATAGACCCTGTCGTAATAGTCTATTTGGAGCTTTTCCATAAAATGGCTCCTCCTGCCAGGGTAAACACATACCTTGATGTGCATTTCGTGTTATCTATTGCAAAGTCTGAATCAGAATACCCCACCATTTGGAGTGAATCTGATCTTCTGTATACCAACATGAGGCCTTTCGTTCCTTACAAATATCGCAAGACTTTCTTTATCAACTTCCAGTGCTCAGGGCCTAAATTACTCTGAAATCTGCCAAGTAACCCGGTGACAAATGCTAAGTCAGGACGTGTACATACTTGCGTCTATTGTAAGCTTCCCACAGTCAAAGCATATGGTTTCGTTTTCATTTCATTGAGCTCATACTTATTCTTGGATATTTATCAATCCCCAAATCTTTCGCCCTTGACTATAAGAGCAGGTGTAGCACTACACTTGTGCATGTTGAATTTGTTCAACACCTTCTCTATATACGTCTTTTGAGACAGTCCCAATGTGTACTTTCTTCTATCTCGGTGAATTTCAATGCATAAAACATATGATGCTTCACCAAGATCTTTCATGTCAAAGTTTGAGGATATGAATTTCTTTGTTTCTTATAGTAGGCTGATATCATTACTGGCCAGTAGAATATCATCCACATATAAAACTAGAAAAATGAATTTTCCATTCTTGAACTTTGTATAAATACAATTGTCCTCAACATTTGCTTCAAATCCATATTTTTTTTATTGTTCTATCGAACTTCAAGTACCACTGTCTTGAAGCTTGTTTTAATCCATAACAAAACCTTTCGGTTGTGCCATGTAAACTCTTTTCTTCTAAATCCCCATTTAGAAATGCCGTTTTTACATCCATCTGATGTAACTCTAAATCGTAATGCGCCACTAGTGCCATTATTATTCTGAAAGAATCTTTATAAAAGATTGGAGAAAATGTCTCGTTGTAATAAATTCCTTCTCTTTGCGTAAAGCCTTTTGCCACAAGACATGCCTTAAACTTTTCTATATTCCCTCTAGAGTCATATTTAATCTTGTAGACCTATTTGCAGCCTACTGTTTTTGGCTCCTTTAGGAATTTCTTCTAAGTCTCAAACTTCATTGAGACTCATTGAATTCATTTCATCTTTCATGGCCTCCAACCATTTAGATGAGTGGACACTGCTCATGGCTTCTTCATATAAGGTGAGGTCATCCTCCATATGATACTCTTCTGTGTTATACAGTTCATAGTCAGCTGGTATTGCTGACCTTCTAGCTTTTTGAGACCTCCTAGGGGCCTCTTCATTTGGCACAATATCTGGTTGAGGCTCTTGTGGAGCCTGCTCTTCTGGCACATTATCTGTTTGAGGCTGCTCCCCCATGTCCGTGGCATCATTA
The DNA here is from genome assembly GCA_032690845.1 of Eleusine coracana subsp. coracana. Classification (NCBI taxonomy): domain Eukaryota; kingdom Viridiplantae; phylum Streptophyta; class Magnoliopsida; order Poales; family Poaceae; genus Eleusine; species Eleusine coracana. Next base: position 52,735,214 of record CM064430.1, read on the forward strand.
TCTATCAGATCCTGACGAGCAGGTTCCTCTTGTACCACAGATGGTGTGACAACAGGTGCTGGCACTGCAATGTCAGGCATCACAGGCGCAACATCAATAGGTAGTGAGAAGAAGGGTTCTTGACTCATAAAATCGGGTACATGTACCCGCTTCTTCTCAAGATCAATCTCTCGGGCCACCATGTTCCCCCTTATCATTTCGTCTTCCAAAAAGACGGCATGTCTTATTTCTACAAACTTTGTATATATATCTGAGCAATACAAACGATAACCTTTGGACTTTTCTGGGTAGCCAATAAAATGGCAACTCACTGTATTGGGATCCAATTTCCCAAGGCTTAGATTAAATATCTTAGCCTCTGCATGACTCCCCCAAATACGGAGGTGTGCTAACGAAGGCACTCGTTCAGTCCATAATTCATACGGTGTTTTGGGACCGATTTACTTGGAACTCTGTTAAGAATATGAATAGCGGTTTTTAAAGCCTCTATCCATAAACTTACTGGCAGTGTGATGATGAGGAAATCACTCCTATGGATACACACAACACTTCTCCAATTCTAGACTTCCAAGGTCCTATGACTAGAGCTCGTGCACGACGATTAAATTTAGAGGTGAGCTCATTCCTACGTCCTTCATTATATGTCACTTTTGAGAATGGCTTGCTACCTAATGATTATATTATAATTAGGAACCATGGAGAGGATCAGGAGATGATGGGAGAAAGACTTGGAGACGTGGAGGACCAGCAAGGACGTGGAAGCCAAGGTGGAGGTCCAACCAAAACCGACTTCGAGTCTGTTTTAGGGCCTAGTACCAGTCTGCACTAAAACGGATGCCCAGGACGCATACGGACTCAGATTTGGACGTTCTACATATGCACGGAAAGATAAGAAGAAGACATTTTCAATGCCGCTGGTCTCATATCAAAATTCATCTGGAGTCATTAGGAATTATCAAAACAAGAGAGGGTCAAGAATCTATTCCAGTGCTACGTCGCCTATTTTTGGCCTTTGGGCTTTGTATCAAGTTGAGCCCAATTAGGGGCGCATCCAGAGGGTCTTGCACGACCCTAGGGTCTTCATATATAGTCGCTGTTGTACCATTAGGATTCGGATTTTGCTTAGATTATTCTATTCATAACAGTTTCGCCATCATCATGGTTTGTGAGACCCTAACTTCGTGAGATTCATAATATATCTGCAATTGTGTTGCATTCTTCTTTGTTCTTGCTTGTGTTCTTGGTTCGCAGGCAGGGATTAGCCTTCTCGGCGAGGTCAATTGCTTTAGAATGGTTGATAACCAGAGGAGACGTTGTGTTGTAATTATAGGGTTTAGAACGTGTTGTTCTGAAGCCAGTTCGATTTGTGTGTCGCCTCCGATCAAATCAATGTATCCAGAATCTTTTGGAAGATCGGGAATCCTTGTTCATATCAAGTGGTAATCAGAGCTTCAGGTGCACTGTCAGGTTTGCACTACCCTTAGTTAATTTTGTTTTGTGTTCATCCTATCGTCCACAGAAAAGCCAAAAAAAAATCCCCCCCCCCGCCCATAACCACGTGTTTAGCCTTTGCATATTTTAATTTCAGAGTTCGTAGTGTTGAGTTGGTGCCCTAGTTCTTGTTTAGTCGCTGGTTTAGTTTGTATTTTTGTCATCAGTAGTGTTTTCCCTTGCAACCCTAGCCGTCATCCCCTTCACCATCCTCTGTTTTGTCGGCTTTTTATGCTAGGGTTGATTGATTGACACATCTAGCCTAATTCCACCCTAAACCATCAACACCTCAGACCAATCCCCACATATTCCACTTTCCGCTGCCTCCACACCACCAAAAAAAAAATCCTACCCGACTCGGGTTTCTTGAAAACCGATTCCGACCCCCCTTCGGTAAAACGGGCATAACTTTTCGCTCGGGTGTCTGTTTTTGCTGAAATATTTACAGGAGATTCTTGACTCAAACTTGAGCATACCCACACTCGGCTACACCCTATGCTCCCTCATCAAAAAATTCAAAAAAATCGGGAAGATAAAGAAAACATTCATTCAAGTTTTAACCTGACGTTTTCTACAACTTCAAGAATTTCTGTAGGCCACATCTTAGCTTTATTTGAGCTGAAATTTTCTGTGAATTCTCCCCCATTGTTAGTGAGTTAGAGAAAAATATCAAAAAAATAAAATCAAAAAACAAGAAATTTGGGATTTCTACTAGTGCTACATCTAGCCCCCTGGAATTTCTAGATTTGGTTGTTTTGCACTTTGCCCCTTGTTATCACCTATGTGCCTTTGTCTCCTTATTTATACTTTGCTATCACTACTGTTCTAGGACATACTTAGACCAGCAACCAAGGACAAGATACTTGGGCACTTATTCAGTTTTACTATCTGATTTTGATTTGTGTGCCACACACAGGTTATTTTGTGACCCTTGCAATCGTGGAACACACCTCCCTGGTATCCTTTGCTTTGCTTTTCAGAACTTTGTAAGAGCTTTGTAAGGAGTTTTCTTTTGCTGTATTGAGAGGCACCACTGCTTAGCTGATATGTAAGGATAACTTTCACTGTTTTGTTTCCTGTTTTGGTGTTTGTGATGGCAGGAAGTGACGACGGAGAGGTGGCTTCACCCTCACAATTTCCTGAGTGCGTGAGCCAAGAGCAGCTCTAGAAGGCTTTACAGGCTGCTCAGAGTGATTTGGCAGAGACAATCACTAGAGCCGTTATTGATGCGGTCAACAAGCTTCACATTGGACAAAGCATCGAGCGGTTGGAGAAGCAGGTCTCTAAGTTAACCGATCAGGTTGTCAAGTTGGAGACCGCTCCCAAGACCAATGATACAAACACCAATAACAACAACATTGAAGAAGACCATGAATGTTACTCTTGCACATCTAAGGCTAGGGTGTCCTTGAGGGTGTGATCTAGGTTGTTACTCTTGGTCTATGGTGAGACCTAGACCGGTAAGGTGTCGATGATCGAGCCTATCATGATTGGTTGTGAAGGCTGTCACAAGTTTGTACACGGTTTGAGCCCGCCATTAGAAGGGGCATCAATAGTGAGCGCCCGTGCCGGCTCGGGGAGTTCAGCATGTCCTCGAGGGAGGCGAGCTTGTGCTTTGTGCAGCGGTGACGCACCATGTCTTCACTCAAGAAGTGATTGTGGGCTCGTGGGCGAGAACTCCACTTGATGGTGGGAGGGAACGGGACTCCGGTGGGAGTGGTCCAATGAGGAGTAGGGGAAGGCGCCATCCTTTCGAGACCTCGGGAAAAAATCATGAGCATTCCTTGATCCTCTCTTTACTATTCCGTAATTGTGTGCTCTAGTGATAGGGTGACTTGTGGCTTGCATAGGCTAGTGTGTTTAGCTTCCGTGCTTTGCTTTGCATCATCAACACTAGCATGTGTAGGGTCTTGGCCTACTAGAATTTTTTTGGTTGCAACGATTCGTTAGGTTTTTAGAAGCGTGAAACTGAAGTATTTGGATTCGTGGTCGACGACCGATTCACCCCCCCCCCCCCAGGAATGCTTTGTTCTCATGCATCTCCAAGGATGTGTTTGCTAGATTGGATGCTAGTTCGATAGCACACGGTATCTAGACTGAGATTCAGAGTATCCGCGAGGGTACTAGTGATGTCAAAGAGGAAAGATACTATGTGCTGAAGAACAAGTATGATAACTTTGCTAGATTGCCACATGAGAGAGCTAATGTTGTGTATTCTCGTTTTCATGTGCTAGTGGAAGAGATCAATGCACTTGGGGATGATTTCAAGCTCAAGCCCGTGGAGGTCATCAGAAGATTCTTGAGGCTTTTCAAAGACCCCAAGTATGAGTCCATCATCATATACATCTTGCAGAGTAACCTCAAGACCAAGACCATGAAGGATGTACTTGGCAAGATCACTGCCTTCGAGAGCTATTAGCTAGGGATGGATGATCCTCAACCATCCAACCTTGCTCTACAAGCTGACAAATAAGAATCAAGCAAGAGCAAGAAAGATAAGAAGAAGGTGGACACCGATGATGAAGATGAAGATGATGATGAGGGTGACTTGACCGAGGACTTGGCTCTTCTCATGAAGAAAATGAAGACCTTCAAGAACAAGTTCACTTCCAAGTCCCAAGGCAAGTGCTTCAATTGTGGCTCGAAGAATCACTTTGTTCGTGAGTGCCCAAAGCCCAAGAGAGAAGCATTCAAGTCACAAGATTCAAGTGATGAAGAAGAAGAAGACCCCAAAGCCAAGCAAAAGAAGAAGAGAGTCTTCAACAAAGACAAGTCCAAGGGCAAAGGCAAGCCCCAAGACTACAAGAAGAAGTTCTCTCGCAAGGCACTTGTGGGGGAGTGGACAAGCGACAACTCAAGTGATGAGTCCATCTCCTCAAGTGATGAAGAAGTGGCCGGCCTAGCCATGGTCAAGACCACATCACCACGTGCTCTCTTTCCTCCTCCCACGTGCCTCATGGCTTCGAGCCAACTTGGGGAGAGTGAGGATGAGAGTAGTGATGACAGCGATGACGAGGAGCGCACTTGTGCTGAATTGTGGAGTATGCTTGAGCAAGCCCGCGACATCGCCGTCAAGAAATCCAAAATGATGGATGTGGTAAGAAAAGAGTGTAAGTTGTCTAAGGACCATGTTGCTGAGCTTGAGAGTGAGCTCAAGGACCTTGTCACATCTCATGATGCCCTAAACAAGAGTTATGACAAACTCAAGGGTGATCATATAGAGATGAGAAGTACAAGGCCTTTGAGATCACTTATGAGGCCATCAATGTTGAGAACCTTGCCTCTCCCTCCTCATGTTCATCAAAGAGCGATGCTTCTACTATGTGTGATGAACTAACCACCTCGGTTGAGGTTTCTTCTCTTGAGCCACCTGTTTTGAAGGAATATCACAAGCTCAAGGAAGAGAGGAAGATGGTGATGGATGGCTTCGAGAGGCCTACACATGGTAGAGCCATTCACAACGAGATTCTTGGAAGGAATCTTGTGAACAACGTCTCCCATCGGAGACTTGGCTCATATCCCACCGCCATCAACATCATCGGGACGAGTGACTCTATTCCCGAATGGATCAAGCCCCTACTCACCAACGACTACTATTGCGAGAGGTGTTGCAAGGACGGCCATACCACCAAAGATTGTCCAAGGGTGAGAAGTTCCATTGCTTTACCTAATGCTAACTTGTTCCATGAGAACACCCATTTCAAGCTCTTTAGGAACAAGGATGGCAAGATGAAAGCCAAGGCTTTGGGACCACCAAAAAAGAAGTGAAAGGTCAAGAGCATATGGGTGCCTAAGTGCATTGTTGATCTTGAGAGATCGGCTACGTACAAGTGGGTGCCCAAGAACAAGACCTAGATGGTGGTAATGGTGGACCGAGCGCCTTCATGAAGATTATGTGAAGTCCACCACAAGTGACATGGACCTCAATGACATATCTACTCATAAGGGAGGTAACCATGTTAGTTCTTGGTAGTTGTAGTGTGTTTTTCTTTCTCTTGCATTGCTTGGTAATTAGGACTCTTTTGTGACTAGTGTGCTTTGCATCCATGCATGTGTAAATAACTAAAAGAAAAACACATAAAAATTAGTCAATGTCTAACCCACTCAAGATAGCTATAATCAAGGAGGAGTGCTTGAGATGGTGGTTTGGCTTCTCTCAAGGCAAGGGTATGTCTTATAGTGAGTAAGCTTGAGAGGGGTTCAAACTTGACATTGTTAGGTTTCCTTTGTGTCTTGATTAATATTGCTTGCATTCACATGGCATGTTTACCTTCATTGCATATGTAAAATGCTTGTTGCATGCATCATATAGGAAACACAAAGGAGGCTTGTCACATTTGGAGATATTTGTGCCTCATGCTCTATATGAGATTACATCTTCGTAAGTGTGACCAAAGGAAAGGATTGTGCTTCATGCCCATTGAGCAGGCTCTTATGAACTCCGAGGCTAAATCTACTCGCGCGATTCATGTACTAAGGCTCATACATACCCTTTGGTTCTTCATTTGCCTTGGTTCTTAATTGCTTGATCATCCATTTGGCATTTGTGAAAACTATGATCCACACGCCGCCAATCCAGGCAGAAAGGCAAGGTGAACGCTGTCCAGGGAGCTGTCCGTTGTTGCCGTCGTCGACGCCACTTTGATGCCCTCCTCAATATGAGGCCTCCTGCTGACAACTGAATCCTTTTACCGCTGATCAGCGATAAGAGTTCAAGTCTCTCCATCGATGCTATGACTCTTGTCTACTATTGTTGTTAGATTTATCACACACGAAGGCAACAGACAGTTTGGCATTTTTTGGTTATTTGGTTGACAAATTAATCACATATAAAGCTATGATTTTTCAGGTTGCATCATAAGCGCCAGGTCACGGCAGCACCGAGGCATACATCATCGAAAGGCTGTATCATCGTAGCTTTCACAGGTGATCCCGGCCCGGCCTCTTGCTAATCTCAATCGATTGCATTCTGGCGTGATGAGGGCGTATAAAAGTTCTAGATAGAATGTAGGCGAGAAGGGAAATTATTCTCATGTTTCTTGATCAGATGAGGAGCATATTCCAACACTGTTACTTGCATGCAAACTCGATGTGCCTTGCGAGGATTGAGGTTTGTATATGCCGCCCTATATGCAAAGTTGTACAACTTCTCCAGATCTTTTGACCAAGTATTTATCCGCTATTTTTTTTTCTTGAGCATAAGCAATTAAGCATTCTGAATTAATGTTGTTGTTGAATTACAGTTCAGTTCTGAGAACCGTCAGTTACAGTTATGAGTTTTAATTTTACGTGATCTTTACGGGATCTTGGAGATCAATTTTCTCTGGAGCACTAAAGAGTCTTTTGTAGTACTTTGTATGCTCTTTCAAGGATGTACTCTTATCCTGCTCATGATTGCGTTTTTTAGTAGTTTGGGAGATATGGATTTCCATAGTCGGCATCCTAGCAGATTGATGACAGATTATGTCTGTCACGTTGCAAGCACGATTAAACTATTTCTTGCCATGTAGTAGTAAAGTTGTTAAGATCTTAATTTTTGTAGAATCAATGTCACTTGCATTAATTAGGTCAGATTGTCACTGTTCTCAGTTCTCTTATTGCTTATTTGATTTTTAGTTACCAATTCTTTAATTTGTTTGTTCTGTGCTTTTTAAAGTGAAAAACATAATGCAGAGTTACAGAGCTTGAGGCGTCGCTATTGGCTTATTCTTCAGGGAGTGCATGCTCCAATCAAGAAAGAGTTGAATCAAGGTATAGTCCGGTGCGAAATATTTGTTAATTTGGTCTTCACATTGACATGCAAATTATTTTCTACATCCTATTAAACTGAGAAATAATGAGCTTTATTTAGCACATGAACTTTCAGTATCCTTTCTGAATTCTAACTTAACCGTATGATTTTGTGGATGGTTGACAGACTATACTAAATAGTACTACTGAGTTTGTAGTATAGGCATGGATGGGGACAAACAATATGCGTACATCTACTCAACTAAGCCCATAGATAGTTTTCGTAAAAAAAAAAACCATCTTTGAGTCTATTGCACCTTTTCTTTCACAGCATAGTGCAACCTAGCTGACATATTCCTGTATACATCATAAGGTGGTTTGTTCCTGCATATAGGTTGTTTCAAAGCTCAGACCGGTTTTGAATCAATGGTTTCATAGCTATAAGTTGCGTATTACTTCCATGAATCAATTCAAAGTATTTTCTGTTCTCCGAGTCCAAGTCTACATTCTAACTTGTTCGTAGATTGATTAGCACAAAATGGTTTGATTCTGTGATTTGCAGGATAGCTGGGTGAACTTTGTCCATGCTAGACATTAAATTCAATATGCAGTGCAGACAAAAGTAATTTTAGTTTTCTTTTCTGTTTCACAAACAAAAAGTGAAGCCTCTATGAGCTGCTTGTTGTGACCTCTAAAAATACCATGGAGCCCAAATTGATGCTCACACAGAAACTCTTATATTTTAATTCAGGATTTACATTTTGGATTTAGCCGTCATCAGGGAGGTAAATCAGATGAATAAGTTTTCTTTGTAACATTTTCTTGTTTGCAGAATGCGTAAGATTTAGTACCCTTCGATTTCTGAAGATAATGTGACATTGAAGCTGAAAAGTGCACAAGAATTGCAATATATAAGGATATAAAAATCCACTCTGGGTTACATTATGTCTCTGGTTCGAGGATGTAGGAAGAAGTTTCTGTTCTATAAAGATTGGAACAACATATATGTGAAAAATATGATTTGTCGATCATTGTTTATTTTGTTGTGCTCTTATGTTCAGTTACCCTGGTTAATTAACTGAACTCTCAATATATAGCATCATAAAGATTTCTCAGTTTTAATTTTATAATCATTGTTGAGAAAAGTTTTGTTTTTAAAAAAATCTGTTTGTTGATTATATTTTGTAGGGGGGGGGGGGGGGGGGGGGGTGTTGTATGCCACACTCTAAAGAGTGCTGGAGAGTTGGAGGGATGAGTAGCGCTCAACCAAATCAGATGCATGATTGACGAGTATCTGCTGAATTACAATGAAGCTTCTGTGGCTTCATTAACTTCATTCTAGAAGCGAGTGCTAAGTGAACTACGGAATGCTAGCAATTAACATTTATCTAAAAACATAATCTGACTTCAGGAATGCTGGTAAACATTATATTCATTCATAATGTATCTGTAGTTATAAAACTAACCGCATACTGAAATGTAGGTCCAAGAATACAGCAGGCCACATAATTCTAGCAATTCCGGCAAGGGCTTCATAAACATCTGTAGATTTAATTAGTCCAATATTTTATTTTATACTTCACAATTAACAAGATAATAAGATAGCATCGCTCCTTTTTATCAGCCTAATTTTTCATCAGAGACAAACACAAGTATCAATGGAAGTTATCAGATAGCAATAAATCAAGATGCATAGAAGAAATGATGGCCGGAGTGGGCATGGTTCTTTGCTGGAGAAATCTTCCTTTTACATGTCACCAACATCTATCCATGGTGGCAAAATGAATGAACCTACTGTCCTACTTGAACTCTAAGCATACTTTAATTCATAGGAGACTAAAATGGCCCGTATTCTTGTCTCTTGCATTTTGCCTTGTGAAATTTTTGTTGTCTATAGCAATACAACAACATTAACTATTGGCATGTAATGTAACAAGATATGTGATACTGAAATATTTTTGACAATATCTTGCTTGTGACAGGGCAATATTTATATACATGATATAAATGCATATAGCAAGGCATCACCCACCTATCACTTAAATGTACAATTCTTATTTGTTTCAACTTGTTAATAAAGTTCTATTATTACCATTTTTACCATATATGCTATAGATATATATATTATTTTAAATACCCGTGGTAACACACGGGCACTTTGCTAATTTTGAATTATTTTAACAAAAGACTCACTACCCTTGATTAGTTGGAAGAAATTACCTACATCTATCACTGACTAAAAATCTCCTACTCCCACCGATCGGATCGGCCATCCCCACCCACGCAACCTCCTTCTTGATCGTCTTCCTCTTTTACCTCCTCTTCCCTTCTCCTCCTCTTCTCCCAAACCCTAACCACAAATCCTTCCTTGATCCGACAAAATTGGTGCGTATGTACAGTCCCGACATGGAGGACCAGCTCTCTCAAGCTGTGGAGTATCGAAACTTTGTTGAGGAGGTCGTTGTTTGAAAAATAAGAGCATGTAACTGCCACCGGCGGGAGCCCTGGGCTCAGGAACGCCGGGAGCCATGATAGCGGGCACAACGGGCTCGGCAGGAGTCCCAGGCTTGGTCATGGTGGGCACAACGGGAGCCCCACCCTTAGCGCGAGCCCCGAGCTCGGGCGCGGCAGCAACCAAGGCATGGTCGGGCTGGGTGTGAGCCCTGACCCTGGCCTCGAGGCTCGACAGCAGCCCCATGGTCAGGCTCGTCCCAGGCCTCGATGGGAGCACCGTGGTCGGGCTCAGGCGTCCCCTCGGCAGGAGCCCCGTGGTCAGGCTTGTCCCCAACCTCGGCGGTAGCAGCATAGGGCTAGAGGGCGTGGGCGTGGGCGTGGCAGAGGCGGAGCCGTACCTCGATGTGCCATCCACGTGGGCGAGGTGGTGGCACAGCCTCTAGAGGAGGCCATGGTGGCATGCCGCTGCCATTCGCTGGATGTGTCCGCGCGAAGCGTGCATCTGCTTCTCATGGTGAAGTATCAACCCATTATCGCGGACATGCGACCTACAAGCCACCGCGCCTAGCAGGTTTTGATCTGGGTAGTCAAACTGATGAATCTGACTTCTGAGACTACCGGAAAGAAGACGATGAACTTGCTAGGAGAATGTAATTTTATTTTATTTAGAACATTTGAATAATCTCTATGGTTGTATAAAATATTTAGACTAAAGTCATTTGATTTAGTATTGTACGAGTTTATTATAAGTCTTCAAAATATTCAAATACCTTCAACAAAAGAAAAAAAGATCATAACAAATTGTCGGATACTATTGTCTTTTTACATCTAAAACAAATAATCTGAACACCAATAATCGGGATAAACAAACACCACATCTAGATTAATAAATCTAGTTCTCGCAAAAAAAATTAATTAATTTAGATTAAATAATTTAGTATTATAATTCAGATTAAATAATCTGGCTTGAAACAAACAGGCCCTTAGTTTATTTCGTAATTGCCATCGGAAATAGCATCTTACATATTCCCACCCTACACAATTGCTATTGTGAAAGACAAGAAATCGAAGTGCTATAGTCTAATTTATACATCTAAATAGCTCGCCACGGACGTAGCATGATAAATGGTCTACTATGCTACACGGGCACTTCGCCCTGCAATCCTGGACGACGTTTCCATCTACGAGACTGTAGACGATGAAGTTCACCGGATCAGCATCCCTAGTAGTCTTACGTTTGCACAAGTACACGGTGTCAGCAATAATGGACGGGGACAACCCGATGGGTACAATCAATGCGCGCCCACCATAGAAGCTGATGAACACGGCGTGCTCGTCGACTGGAGGCATGAACACCGTCTTCCCTGCGTCCAAATCCACCTGGTAGACCATGCATGTCCCGTGGCGTTGTCCCCTGCTATGATTTGGGGGAAACCAGCGAGTCAGAATCAATTTACCATGGTTCTCCGCTAGATAAACAAACAGCTGGCCATCTCTTTCAAGCTCGTAGCTGGCGGCCATAACCAGCTCCGGCTGCTGCCCTTCCATAGCTTGCAACACCACGATATCTTTGTCGGTGGCACAGTAGAAGCGGCCTTCGAACGGCAAGGCTGAAATTATCCCGCAGCTGGTATCCAGCCGGATCCAGTTCTTGTCGCCGGGCTTGGCAACAGCTAGACGGTTGAACTCATAGTGAAGTGCGACCATCGAATTCTCTGCCAACCCGGCATTCAAGAGCTGGAAATTTTTCAGTTCGTTGTCCATAATCTGATAATAACTTGTGTCCGAACTGAGCAGCGTGTTGGCTCGTGGAAAGTCCGTGAGCTGACCCGTCAATGGGTTGAGGAGTTGCACAACGAGAGTGCCCTTTCGACACAGCAGGACGAGGCCCTCAGCAGTAGGTCCCAGAATGTAGTGGCGGCGGGGATCTGGTAGGCGCACGTGAACGAACTCGGCGGTGAATACGTTCAGAAAGCATGTCCGGCCGCGGATACTGCCGGCGTGCCGAAGCATGATCCACCGCCGGGGATGGTACCGGCGATCGAAGACGCTCTCCACGCGTGGGTCGTTGGCGCATGCGCGCCACGCGCTGCACACCGCGCGGAAGCGGATGTAATCGGCGACGTCGTTGGCGAGCAGAGTGTCGGCGATTGGCCCCGCCGGTCTGGCCGCCAGGTTCGTCCAGTCCGTCTTGGCCATAGCCGAGGAGTTTCAAATACTTGCAATGGAGTAACAAGTAAATACGAGGTATTAAGAACCGCAGAGAGAGATTAGTGACGAACGCAATGAATGAATCTTAATAAATATCGTGATAATCAATAGAAGTTCCGTGTTGTTGGACAATCAGAGACATGTTTAAATGGCTGGAAGCAGAGAATTCTGGGGGGGCTGGAGAGTGGGGATACATGTAGGCAATCAAATCGATCGAGTCAGTCTCCGATCCAAAAACCAACACGGCGAGAAAAGAGGTGCCAAGAGTATCCGGGTCATTACACGTATCAGATTTTTTATATTTATATTGTGAGGAAATAAAAATTCACCAAAAGTTGATTCATCTCCGATTCTTCCTCAACGTCTGCAACAGGGCGTAATGCGAGAAACCGTGGCAGGAAAGGCTGGTCACCAGCCCAAGGTGCCAGGCAGCCCAACGTCTGTAACAATGTTAGGGACCAGACCAAGGTGCCAGGCAGCCCAAGGCCCATATAGAACTATGAGCACAACAGAGTGGAGTGGCCTTGATAAAGTTGTGCTAGAACTTGATAATCTGCAACTGGTGAAGTCTCTGAACGAACATCAGCAAGACCGATCTTTGTCACCGGCTTATGGCACGAAATTTAGGAGCTTAGGAAATCTTTCTCTTCTTTCCTAGTTGTATTTGTTAGGATGGAGGCTAACCAGGCAGCGCATGCATGTGCGAAATTAGCTTCCTGTGAGGAGCCTGTTTGTAATTGGTCGACAGTACCTCCGCATTCTGTAATAGAGGTTGTCCCCAAAGACTAATCCTGCCGTCGATTAATGAAAGCTCCTGAGTTGCCTTAAGAAACACACCTGGTACGTAGGATGAAACATAACTGAGGACCCCACAAGAGGCTGACTGAAGGGGTCGCTTGATTTTGGTTTCCGAAATGCAAGTGTGTGACACACTGACATCATCTAAAGCTTGGTATATATATATATCCCTTTTTTTTTCTTACACAATAGATCAGCCCAATACAACATATATTACTAGGGATTGAAAAATCGCTAAAAACCGGCTAGTTTTTACGGTTTTCGGTAAAACCAGTCCGGCTCAGTTTCAGCAGACATCCGGTTTATCGGAAAAATTAAACCTAGCCACTGTAGCAAAAACGGTTTTCAATCGGTTTTCCCGGCTTATCGATCGGTTTTCAGCGAGAGAAAAAACCACTACTGTTACCATTTTTGAATCCTTGTATATTACTGAATTGTATCATAAGGAAAGCAATAATCCAATATAAAGAAGACTAGGTTACTCCTGGTCCGGGCCGTCCCTCGTGCGCACTATTAAGCTCTGTCACGTGTCGTCGCGCTGCAGCATCAGCATCACCGTCGCTTTGTCGGGTGGAGCCGGCCAGCCGGAGGGGTCTCTCTAACGCAGCAGTACAAGACGTCCGTGTCGCACAAGTCCTCCAGGAAACGAAGTGCTTAATGTGCGAGAGGGGTTTACAAAAACGAAACCATACTGGTTTTCGAACCGAGCAAAGACTAATTGGTTAACTAGAAAAACCATCAGTATGATTACGTTTTTTTTTTTGTGGAGTGAACTCAGGAAAAAGTATTTTTTTTTTGTTACGCCAGTTGGTTCAAACCTGCTTGATTCTTAAATAAATAAGAAAGGAATCATAGCGTAGTATGATTACGTTTTTTTTTGTCCAGCTGGATGGAGGGAGTATGTGTTACTACAGTACATTACGTATTAGTGTGCAGTGCTGCAGAACGAAAAGCCACCTTGGTTCTTAAATGGAGGAAAGGAAGAGAGTGATGAATAAATAAGAGAGGAATCATAGCAAAACCAAGATGAACTTAAGATGGAGTGCTGGCCTCGACCATTGAATCAGAGAGAATCATAGCAAAACAAAGATTTTCCTAATTCTTTCATAAATAAATCTTTAAGAAAAGACGTACACAGTATCTAGTCTTACGAACTAGCTAGAGACATAGCACGTCAAATAATTGGCAGCATCGGTCTTCTTGAACTTGCGCTCCGCACATGTACCCAAGCGATCAAAGGCAATATTTGTTCCCGCGCACAAGTACACGGTGTCAGGACGGATGACCGGGGACACCCCGCTACCCGCCAGCACCGACCGTGTAGTGCTGATGAACAAGGCATGCCCATTGTTGAGTCTCTCCAATAAGGGCACCGTGTAACCTGCGTCCAAGTCCACGCGATACAGATAGCAGCTCCCGTGAATGCACGGATCACAGCAATCGTGGTGGCAAGCAATCAGCTCTCCGTTGTGATCCACCAGGAACATCCGGCTTCGGTCACTGAAATGCATGCGTCTTGCATTGCCGCGTGGCGACTGATCTAGTTGGTAAGCGGCAGCCACCACCAGCTGTGGCCGTTGGTTCTCCACGGTTTGCACAACCGAGACGTCGGTTTCCGTGGCGCAGTAGACGCGGCCTGCGAACTGCAAGGTCGATAAGATCCTCTTGCTGGAGGAGTAAAGTTGTGTCCAACGTTCGTCGCCGGGCTTGGCAAGGGCTAGAGAAAAAGACTTGAAGTGCAGAACAACTGTGGAGTCATCGGCGACGCCCGCGCCGCGCAGATCGATGTCACATAGCCTGAAGTCTTTGTGGAGCCCTAGCGTACTTGCAGGCGGAAGGTTGCTGATCATCTGCCCTGTGATCGGGTTGAGGAGCTTCATATTATCGTCGACGTCCGTGCGGCCCAGGAGGAGGAGGCCCTCAGAGGTATTTCCAATAACATGGTGGTGATAGGGAACCGTCATGATGATGCGCTTTCCGGTGAAGGTGTTCATCAAGCGCCGCCGGTTGCTGCGGACGCCGTCGTTGAAGGTGTCCGGGAGCAAGATCCAACCCCGGGGTTCGAACCGGCGGTCCAGAACACCTTGTGGGCGCAGGTAGTCAGAGCACGAGCCCGGTTGTTGCCGAGGACGTACTCGGCGATCAGGTCCGCCGCCAAGGCATCGAGATGTGCCCAGTCCCTTACGTCGCAGGATTCAGGAGCAATCGGTGGAACCGCCATGTTTTCAGCAAAGTTTCGTCATGAATACAGAGGAGACCGCGCGCTTCGGCCTTCGGATATTGAAGCCACCACAGCCACCACGATCGAGCGAGCCAGCAGTATTCCATGTTTGAATTTATCTAGGTCGTCCCTAGCTAGCTAGCTAGAAGAGACATAATAGGATTGATGCTGGAACAAGATATGAACTAGGTAAAACGAAACTCGAATTCGATATGATTAGTAACGGTAATTACTATTCAAAATTAAGCGGGACTCTTGACAATTGAATAAGCGGGAACCAGCAAATTGTTTATTTCAAAGGTTGACACAAATCATTGAAAAAAAAGGAACGATCATAACAGACCCGAACTAAGTAAATTTAATCTCCTTACTAGCAAAATGCTCGTGCATTATAATGGGTTTTAAAAAAATCAAAAAATAATAATAGACATCAATTTATTTGATAGATAGAGTATGATAGATAATATTATTAAATAACTAGCAAAGTGTCCGTGCGTTGCTACGGACTTCAAAAACAAAACACTCTTTATAACTTAAATATAAATTATTTACATAATAGAATTATTAGATATATACAATATTATTTACATTTTTTACATAAAAGATCATATTTATATTATTGTTGATGCTTCTTAGTATATTATTTTATATGTCAAAAATAACATTTTTTTACTATTTTTTACCATATTCTAGAAATGTTATATAAAAGGAAAAATCAATTTACACAGTCTACAAAATAGCATTGCATTGCAAATGATTTTGAACTTGAAATCTTGCTCCAATAGAAAATATTAAAATATAAAAGTTGTAAATCTCGTCGAGACCTTTTCGAAACATATGTGGATCATATTATTTGGACTTCAGAGTTAGAAGATATGGGTCCCGTACAGAGACCTGCACAGAGAAGTCCGAATCAGAACAAATACTTTTGCATCGCATATTTGAAAACCTAAACGGCAGGATCTGTACTTACATTGAATATCAAAGTTGTAGAACTTTTCGAGAGCTACGATATAGAGTCCAAGTTTGTTTAATTTGAGCTCCGGATGAGGGAATTATGATTTTTAAAATTTGGTACTTGATATGAAAGGTATGAAACCGATTTGGATTCAATCTCTAACTTTGTGGACATGAAGTGGATGACCGCACCTCAATTAATAGATTGTAGAGATAATAAAAGATAATTCATATATTTTTTCTAATTATTTCTTCATTCTAAAATTATTAACGATTTTTTCGTTATTTTTTATCTTTTATTTTATTCAAACCGATTGTCCTGTTCCTAGCCATCACGTACGAGTAGGACAGAACTGCTCCGATTCTTGGAGAGTGAGTTGGAAACATTTACAGCGACCTGATGTGATGACACGTTTGAAAAATTGATTGATGGGCATGCCCATGGAGCAAGAAGAAACGACGGAATCCGGACACGGTGGCCAGGTCCACATCAAGCAAGACTTCCCAGCAGTGGAGCCCAGCTCTCGAGCTCGATGCAGTTGGACCGACGTGAGCAGAGGCAGCTGATACCTTCTTGGTACGCGACCACGCGAGGCCGGAACGAATACAAGTTGCCCATTGTCGGTTGTTCTACACGCGGCGTGTGCATCTCGTGTTTTCTCCATTGTTGTTGTCGCCCAGTTGCACCTCCTTGCTGCGACGGCATGGGGAGCCGTTGTAGCGGGCCTTGCCGCCAAGCGCCAAATGACCTTGTAGCGATAGCCTTGCGAATCCCCTGTCTTTACCCCCTCAGTCCCAATGGGAAGTGGGAACGGAGGAGCTGCCAGAAACAGGGCAGCAGAGGCAGAGCAGACATCAAGGGCTCCAGACGAAGTGAGCACGGGAGGGGATCCGTTGTGACGGACCTTGGCGCCAAATTACCTTGTACCGCATGCCTTCCGCCAACCTCCTCCGTCTTTACCCCTAAATCCAAAGCTCAAATCCAAAAGGGAACTGAGGAGCTGGTTGGATAAATGGGTGGCTCCCTCGACCCGACGACCCCAATACACCACGAGCACGAGGTGCACGAGCGGAGCGCACAATTATACATGCCCGTCCGTGCCAATCCCCATTGTTCAGTCACTCAAGTCAAACCCATGGCCCGAACGCCGTTCGCCGCCATGCTCCCTCTCTTCCTCCTCCTCGCCGCGCTCTGCGCCACGGCCAGCGCCGCTTCCCACCCCCACCCGCTCGACCCGCTCTCCCCCGCGGAGATCACCGCCGTCCGGTCCGCCGTGCTGGCCTCCCCTCTCATCCCCGCCCGGCCGCTCACCTTCCACTACGTGGGCCTCGACGAGCCCGACAAGCCCGACGTCCTCGCCCACGCCGCCGCGCGCCACTCCGCCACGCGCCGCCGAACGGTCGTCGAACCAAACAACGCGCTCCCGCGCCGCGCGTTCGTGATCGCGCGCGCGGGCCGCGCGTCCCACGAGCTCCGCGTCGACGTCACCGACGCGTCGTCCCCTTCCGTGCTCTCCCACGCCGTGCACGCCGCCGGGCACGGGTTCCCGACGCTGACCCTGGAGGAGCAGTTCGACGCGGTGGCGCTGCCGCCCAAACACGCGTCCTTCGTCGACTCCGTGCGCCGCCGCGGCGTGGCCATGGACGACGTGCTCTGCGCGGTGTTCCCCGTCGGCTGGTTCGGTGGCGCGGGCACCAAGCGGGTGGCCAAGATGCTGTGCTTCGTGGCGGGCGGCACGGCCAACTTCTACGCGCGCCCGATCGAGGGCGTCACCATGGTGGTGGACCTGGACGAGATGGCCATCGTCGAGTACAGGGACCGGGTGAGGGACCCCGTGCCGAAAGCCGAGGGAACCGACTACCGCGCGCGGAAGGCCGGCGCGCCGCTCGCCGGGCCGGAGCCGCCGCCCGGCGTCGTCGTGCAGCCCGAAGGCAGCGGAGTCCACATCGACGGCAACGTCGTCAGGCACGTCTTGATTCTTTACTTATTATTATTGCTCCGTTTCTCTCTGTTTTTTCTTTCGACTCCGCACAGTATCTGGTATTCGGGTTAGGAATCAGTCGACGTTACATTATGTCCCACGATAGCGTTCGATTCTCTTTGTCTCGTAATTCAAGTAAGAATATGCGCTACAAGATAAAAAGGGTGCCATTGTATTGTCCATAATTTTCAACTAATATTTCTAGGCCTGAAAACTTTGCTGTTAGACAACGCCGCCTATACGCGTGTGATTACACTCCGCACAGTCACAACTAGATAGCATCAGGCAACTGACAAACGGTCTGCTTAAGAGCACCACGTGATTTAATCCGACATTTTTTTTCAATTCAAAACTCATATGTCCGTGTGCGTCAAATTAAGTTGGAGCACTGCCTGCGCGCACGTGAACAACTAATCCAATTGTCACATTTGCTTCTGCATCTAGTCTCTGAGATGTGATCCGCATCGCTGCAGAGCCTGCATCCTGAAAAAGGGGTTTGCTGTTAGGTGTACTACTGTAGCTCTTTTCTACAAAAAAAAAATTTGGTGTACTAGATAACCATATTTAACTAAGTTTTTTTTTGCGGGATGTTTAAGTTTAGTTTAGTCAAACCCCAAGTAAAACCACCAAAGAAAATGAACCGCGAGTTACCGTTCATTCGTACTGTTTTCTACTGTTTATGCGCCGTTCAGTGATTTGGTAGCCGGTTTAACAACAGTTTTTTTTCTCAAACCGGATTGGCCAGAGCCCAGTTTGGAATGCACAATTTGTTTAGAATGAACGCTGACCATGACATTAATATAGCATTCTTTTCTTTCACAAAAAAAGTATTCTTTTAGATGAAAAACAACATAAATAGTACTACTGTATATGGTTCTACTTCATCCAGTCCACAATCTAAGGATTCGGAGCATTCAAAAAAATTCTGAAATATAAACATTTGGATAGCTTGCTGTGTTGGACCATTTGCATGTATTATTAATGTCATACGGTTTATTCAGCTGCACCAACTTTATTTGGAGGGCACATGCATCTTTTATTCTTCTTCCTATTTTCATGTTTGAATGCTTAAAATTCTTAGATTGGGGACTGGAGTAAGTATTAGTTAGTTGCGACAATGAGGAGAATAGCCAGTACGAATCAAAGAGGACGACTTGAAACATTTATTTCTGATCGGCTTCAGATTTTAGTCTACCGTCTACATCAATGATCTTATCCTATCTCCAACAACTGTTTTTCATTTATTTTACATCATTTATTAAAATGCTGGTCACGTAGTAAACATAGTTACGGTCAAGTTTTCGGCATTTTCACTACTAATGCAGATTTGTTGCAACTATAGTGTAGTGATGCTTGATTTGTCTTGGAGTATGACTAACGTTATGTAACTTTTTCAGATGTACCTTGCAACAAATTACAGTGTGCAGTAGTATAGTAAAACGAAACAGCATTTTAGCGTCCATTTTGGTAAAAACATCACTCGAAACAGTGGTACCGAAAGAAATCACAAAATTGACTTGCCCCCTGCAGGTGGGCCAACTGGGAGTTCCACGTGGGCTTCGACATGCGCGCCGGCACGGTCATCTCGCTGGCCTCCGTCCTGGACCCCGACTCCGGCGCGCGCCGCCGCGTTCTGTACCGCGGCTTCGTCTCTGAAGTGTTCGTGCCGTACATGGACCCGGTGGAGGAGTGGTACTACCGCACGTTCCTGGACGCCGGCGAGTACGGCCTGGGCCTCTGGGCGTTCCCTCTCCAGCCCGGCGCCGACTGCCCCTCCAACGCCGCCTACTTGGACGGCTACTACGCCGGCCAGGACGGCAAGCCCGTCCACAACGAGAACATGATCTGCGTCTTCGAGCGGTACGCCGGCGACGTCGCGTGGCGCCACACCGAGGCCGGGTTCCCGGGCCAACTGGTAACGACAGAGCTGAACACTCCCAACTCTGAAAGTGATAAACAGAGCTAAACATGATGTTTTGACGATCATTTTCCCGGTGTGCAGATCACGGAGGTCCGTCCTGACGTCACCCTGGTGGTGCGGATGGTGGTGTCGGCCGGCAACTACGACTACATCCTGGATTGGGAGTTCAAGACCAGCGGCTCGATCCGGTTCGTGGTCTCCCTCACCGGCCTGCTCGAGGTGAAGGGCGCACCGTACACGCACGCCGACCAGATCAAGGCCGACGCGCACGGCACGCTGGTGGCGGAGAACACGCTGGCCATCTACCACGACCACTACGTGACGTACCACCTGGACCTCGACGTGGACGGAACCACCAACTCCTTCGTCAAGAACTTCATCACCGCGAAGCGCAACTCCGGGAACCCCACCACGGGCGGCGCGCCCACGCCAAGAAGAAGCTACTGGACCGTGCGGCGCGAGGTGGCCGAGACGGAGGCGGACGGGCGGGTCGACATTGATTCCAAGCCGGCCGACCTGCTGTTCGTGAACCCGGGGAAGAAGACGCGGATGGGAAACGAGGCCGGGTACCGGCTCGTCCCGTCGGGCGCGACGGCGGCGTCGGTGCTCGCCGCCGACGACTTCCCGCAGCGGCGCGCGAGCTACAGCAGGACGCAGGTGTGGGTCACGCCGTACAACCGGTCGGAGAAGTGGGCCCCCGGGGTGTATGCCGACCAGAGCGCCGGCGAGGATGGGCTCGCCGTGTGGAGCGCGAGGAACAGGAGGATTCGGAACGAGGACATCGTGCTGTGGTACACGCTGGGACTGCACCACATCCCGTACCAGGAGGATTTCCCCGTGATGCCCACGCTCAGCGGCGCGTTCGAGCTGCGGCCGTCCAATTTCTTCGAGAGGAACCCGATACTCAGAGCGAGAGCGCCCAGTGACGGTGCACACTCACAGAACTGCTCCTGTTCTGTCAGGTGACGTGGCGGTGCAAGTCGGCTCGTGCACTTTCCTAGAGTAGAGCTTGTGAAGTGGTAATAGACCAACTATTTCAGTTCAAACAAATTGTTTGGACTCAATAAAATATTTAAGCTATTTGATCGGAAATAAAAATTTTCATTTTTTTTTGCAAGATATTTGCGTCTATTACAGTTCCCATGTCCTCAATATCTAACAGAAATTATACAACAGACAGTTGCTAATCAAAGGTCAAATTAAACACCCCGAAATTCCACCGCATATGGAAGAGATTAGAAACTCCCAAATGGACAACGGTGAAACAAAACTTTTCAGCACATTGAGCATGAAACATATTCACGAAGCCTTGCCTGCAGAGTGAATATGCTTCATGCGGTGGATTTTTTTTTTTGACACACGTTGTATACAGTTGGAGTAGCTAAGCTGCAAGTATTTTCAATTTTTTATTAGATGTATAATTGTGCTAGTACTTATCATATAACTTTTTTTTATCATACATACTCTGCTAATAAATATTTGTTTTATCTTACCTACGCTCTACAATTTATGTTTTTGATTGTTAATATATATCGGATTCACTAAGATTTCAAGAATCTAGACGACATAAATTTTTTTTCAGATTCTAAAATTTAGAATATCATATTTTAATAATCTTATAATTTGTTTTTACTAATCTAGAGTCATATTTTATATTCCAAAAGATTCAATACCCTTTGGATTTTAAAAATAGGATCAATATCCAAACAACATCTTCTAGATTTTATTTAGAATCTAGATTATAAAATAAGATAAAAATCAAATTTTAAAAATCGGATCCAAACCTTATTCGCACTCGTAGAGGCATCCGAGAAAGAGCTAGAGCAATTACAAACTTTTCTGAACCGCACGGAGGATGTACGGTGTACCGCACCGACTATTCTGTACCTGAAAAACTCCCCATTTCTGTGTAGTAGAGTATAAAATATGCACCTTTTCTGTAGCTGCAGTGCACGGTGGTGCCCGCCTGCACGGTGTCACGACCCTTGCCGCGGAAGACGCGGATCCGGTGGAGCCCACATGTCCGGCAGAGAGGCCGACCTCTCTCTGTTTACAGGACAGCGCTGCGCGGCATCTCCGGCTCTCCGCACCTGCCTCTGAAATCGGCAGCATGCCGCCCCCCCCCCCCCCCCCCCCTCCGCGTCTTTTCTGCTGCCCACATTCCCCAACGCCGCAACCGGTGGTCGCCCTCCCTCGCGCTCCAAGCTTTGTCCTCTTCTTTCCACCCGCTTGCTTTTGGTTGCTCCAACGCCGCTACGTGCTAAACCATGGGGAAAGTGAAAAGGAGAGCCTAGCGCAGCGCTGATGCTGCTGTATTTTACTGCTCCTGACCACTGTCGTGGAGCAGGTGAGTTGTTGGTGGGGGATGGCTTGACTGGGCCTTGGTGAATGGTGAGACTGCCACCGGGTTGCTCTGTCCGCTGCTGAGTGAGGCCTTCGACTTCCAGCTCGCTTTTCTTGGCGGTGTACTCGTGTTCGTTGCTATCGGGTGCTCTGTTCCCCACTGCGCTTCAGACGGCTGCTGGTTCTTGAATTCGCCTAAAAAGGTTTGGTTCCTATTTACGCTGGTTGTAGTTTGTGTTGTGATTTAAAGCTCGGGCCTCTGTGGCCCAGGTTCTGAATTTGTTGCCATCTCTGATTTCAGGCCGAACACGCGTGCATTTGATAGGAGGAATCTTGGGATACCCTATCGCAAATAGGAGATTTTGATCAATCATTTCCACGATTGGTTCAGCCTCCGGAGGAAAGAGGTGTACCGAGTCCAATCCTAATGCCAAAAATAGCCAGTCTGCTGGGCGGCGGCGTCTGATTCGAGCGAGGAGTTGGGCGGTTGCGCACGTGAAGTTCGTCGAAAAGCCTCGAGAGGAGGTTGCAATCTGCAACCGTCATCGCCACCACAATGAGAGATCTCACATCTTGCCTCAGTCAAAGCAGCGTTCAGGTTGCGCAGTCCTCTTCTTCAGGTGGGCAGAACTTGGTGCAGTGCGCCTACCTGGCCCGTCTGCGCGGCAAGCGTTGCAGGGTCACCGTCACCTGGAGCATGGTGTCCATGGGGCAGGCCCTTTCCATCTCACTGGACGACTACTCGAACAGGTGCCTCTGCAAGACGGAGGTGAAGCCCTGGCTGTTCTCCAAGAGGAAGGGGACCAAGGTCGTGGAGGTGCACGGTGGTGGCAATCTGGAGATCACCTGGGACCTGTCCAATGCGAAGTTCGGGGCTGGACCGGAGCCCCTTGAAGGTTTTCACGTTGCTCTGGTCTATGATCTTGAAGATGTCCTTGTGCTTGGCGACATGCAAAAGCAAAACAAGGAGGATGGCCGGGCCTTGCCTGATGCTTTCCATTCTGATTCAGTCATGATAGCCAGGAAGGAGCACATTTATGCGAAGAAGGTATATGCAGCAAAAGCTCGATTTTTGGATATTGGCCCACTTCATCATATCTCCATAGAGTGTGACACGGTGGGGGTCAGGGATCCAAGCTTGGAAATCAGGATTGGCAAGAAGAGAGTGTTGCTGGTGAAGAGGCTAGCATGGAACTTCAGAGGGAACCAGACGATCTATGTTGATGGACTTCCAGTGGAGGTGCTTTGGGATGTTCACGAGTGGCTGTTTGGTTCATCGAATGGGTGTGCTGTGTTTTTATTTCAGTCTGGTCAATCCATGGAAAAATTCTTGTTGAGAACATGCTCGCAGAATGAAAAAGAGGCTCAAGCGCATCGTTTTGGTTTCACTTTGATACTTCAAGCATGGAAGATTGAGTAGGCGCTAGGTAGAAAGGTAATGGCAATTTTCTTCAGCAAGTCTGCTCGGAGTTGATGACTAGTAACAATAGAGATGTAGGTAGCATCTAGCAATTCTAACAAAACGCTGAGCGAGGATTTCATGTTCCTTACTTACATTGTCCAAGCGGCTGTTGACAAGTTGATTGTTGGATATCTAAACATTTTTTGTCTCTTTGATATATCCGGAGAGAAATTTATCTTTGACAGGGGATGCTAGTGCTCTGGTGATGTATTATCATGTCTTTCACCTTTACACCTTTTGATAAAAAAAGGTCTAAGATAGAATACCAATCTATGTTTGCAATTATTATGTGTTCCATGTTTAAAATGAGGCCAAGTATGGGTTACATTTAGTTGGGAAAAGTGCAGCCGTCTTCTTTTTTTTCTCCAACTTTAGCAACATTATTGAAGATAATGGTGATTTATTCTTTATTTCCTATTCCATTGTTGTCTTTTCTGCTAAAAGCTTAATGGTGGCAATCAGTTACTTCATTTCAGAAGTGCGCAACTCTGCACATGATGTGCTCTCTTTCCCGATGTGGTGTACATATTGGATAAGCATCTCGAATGAGCTTTGACTACTCGATCATTGCCCACAACTGAGTTGAAAGTTAACTGTGCAAGAACCCAACAAAATAGATCTATAAAGAATTACAACACTATTTAAAGGTAGGAAATCGATGTTGTGAATTTGTCAACATCCTGTCTTTTCCTTTACTGGCTAAAGTAAAGTATAGCTTCTTGTTATTGTGCTATCTGAACTTATTTTTTGCTGAAATTTTATGGATGATCCCTTTGGGTATGTTCGTCCACAAACTCATCGATTTACTTAATTTCATTCTTACTGCTATGCTACAGTATCATAAACTGCAACTCTGCAAGTGCAGTGTTTCTCGATGCATCCTACAGTAAGATAGTGTATACTGATCCTCACTGCAGCAGCTAATTGCAGTAGTCAAACTACTTTACATCTTCTGAATTCTGATGAAAAAGAAAAAAGATAGTTATGCCAATTATGCGTGCTACTCACACCGAGCAACACCCAAACTTCCTTTTAGCATATTAGGCATTCCAGTAATAATTGCTGACTTTTACTGTCCAAAATGCTGACCAGTATTTTTAAAAAACTACTGCCCAATAGTTTGATCTAACGATATAGATTTTATAATCTAAAATCATAACTATTTGTCAGTAGTTTCTTTATTTGAGGATAATATCGGAAAAAAATAAGAGTTATAGATTTATAGTAATTAATTTTTATTATTATAAATAAAGATACATTAACAATCTAATTAATAACTAATGTATATATTTTTTAAGATAAACTAACATTTTAATAATTTTATAAAATTAATATTTTATCATGAAAATAAATATTAATTAATAGTGTAATTATAAAATTATCCTTAAACTACTGGTCAGTAGTTTTTCAAAACTACTAACTAGTACTCCCCTAATAATTACGTGTTTCTAGAAGCACTCGTTGGTTATTAGAGCTGATGTGGGGAGCTCACTTACTGAAGTAAAGAATATCCCATCCGGGCTGGTCAGCGTAGGGCCACGGATTGACTTGGCATTCCACTGATTTCCCCACGGGCCCCATGATATCTGCAGATCATTGTCGGTACGGCCGGCGAGGAGGCTTCTCCTCCGCGAGAGCCGAGGGAAAGCGAGGAGGCAACCACTTGAACAGGCCGGGCCACGGGTCAGTCGCCAGTCTCTGCCCAGTTTTATTTAGTTTACCTCTCGCCATCGCTTAGGATACTGAAACCATCGCCATCCGCGGTCGCACGCACGCATCATTTCGTCTCCTTTTCCTCCTGCTCCAATTCCTTCCGGAACAAATGGTTTAATTATTTGTTTTGCGAAGGAACCGTTGCCGATTTTTTCCAATTGGCTCGTGGCGCAACGGCGATGTTCTAACCATTGATTTCACTTCTGGGTGGACCTGGGAAGGCCATGTAGGCACGCTGTTCTTGGCTCAGCAGTGTCGTCACCGACGGAGAGAGGTCCTAATGAAGTAGTGGTGGTTAATGGAAACGTGCGTTGCAGGAGCTATTTTTGAATTGAATTATTGTAAGAAGGGAAGAGCGTGTAGCTCAATAGTCTGCTGATGACAGTGGAAAAGACATTATTTGCATGGAGGGCTATTTGGCACGTTTGAATTGAAGTCCGTGTGTACATATTAAGTGGTCATGGCTTTTTGTCAGCAAGCGATTTCCATGCACATTTGTGTCTCACCAGATCCAGTAGCAACTAAATTTGTTACATCTTTTTTCTTCTGACGAGGTGTCAAAATTCACGTTAGGGTCCATGATACATCCCCCAACGCAGTAGTAGAAATGCTCGACTACCCGGTGTCTTCTACTGACAGAGAAATGGTTCACAAAACAGCTTTTCTTTCTTTTAGACCTGCTTGCCAAGTAGTAGCTCACTCAATGCACATAAAATAGACCAATTAAACTCGTGGCCCGTGTTCTTGACACGGTAGGCCATGACGGCCACAAAAGGTTAACTATGACCTACCAGCGTCGTAGTAGCACTAGCAAAATCATTTCTCTTCCGTTCCGTCACCGAGAAACCTTTTTCCGGAGACGAAAGGCACCCTCCCGCTCCTCGCCCGCTGCTTGTTTATTCGCTGAGAGATTTGGACGGACGGCGACGCCGCACAGAGATTTTTAAAGCCGGGGATTAAGAAGCACGGGAGCGCAGCGTGATCGGGCGGTAGGAATAGTATAGCAGAGTAAAGCAGAGGACTTCACCCTGCTTCGAAGCAACTCTCTGTTCTCTCTCGCCTTCTTCTCCCTCTCTCTCTTGCGCACGCGCACGGTTTGAACGCCTCGGCGATAAGCAAGGCATTTGCTCTGCGCATGAGGGGGAGGCGGTAGCAACAAGGTCGAAGCAGGCGAGAGAGGAAGCAAAACCCATCGATCGTCGGTCATGGGCTGGCTCCAGTCCCTCTTCTCGCCGCTCAAGAAGATGTGGATCCGCATGCATTCCGCGCAGAGGAAGAGTACGTTCGCTCTCTTCACTGTTCTTCTTCTTTTCTCGTTAATTATTGTTCTTCCTCCATGTCAAATTCGCTGCAGTGTTTTTATTGGAAATTTTGCGGCAGTTTCTCCTGCTTTTTTGATATTGCCTGGTAATTACTAGGATACATGAGTTGTTACTTGTTTCCCATGAATTGTGCGCTCATGTTTTCTGCTTTCCTGATGATCAAACAGAGCTGGGAATCTACATCCTGTACGAGGACGTCAAGTCGTGCCCGTGCGAGGACGTGCAGATACTCTGGTCCATCCTCGTGGAGTCCCACCCGCCACCGCTGCGCCTGAAGCACTGACCGACCGGGCTCCCCGGCCACGCCGCCGTCCCGTCCGTGGAGCACGGCGCAGTAACGTCCCGACGGGCGATGGCAGCTGCGGAACCAACCGACACGACGAAACTGTCGGTGTACATAAAGATGATGACGAGTGGTAGTTCACCTTCTTCAAGAAAGAGATAGGACGACGATTGCTTCCAAGAAAGAAAGAAAAAAAAAAGATTGCTTCCCTTTGAGCCATGGAAATGGTGCGCATAGGCGATGAGCTCCTTCCTCCTCTTCGCAGGCAGGTGTCCCCCACCGACACTACTACGAAGCAAAAAAAAAAAAAAATCCTTCTTGATTAATTTTTTTCCCTTCTCCTTTCTCCTTTGCTTTTCTTTTTGGAAAAGGAACAAACGGCACATGTAGCGGTCGCCGTTGGTTGTGATCGGGTGGGTCAATGGCCACGCATGCGTGCGCCGGTACCTTGTAAATACAAAAAGCAAGACGAAAAGAGAAGAAGCTATGTACATACCAATGGTTGTGATGGTGATGATGAGAAAAAAAAAAAGACGTGCAAATTTAAGCTAGTAGCAGTGGCGTCGCGTGCGTTTGCTCTGGGTTGCATGGTGGTTGACCACAGGCGCACACGTGTGGGTGGGCGCACGGGCGGCTCGCCCGGGGAACGCGGGCGTCCATGGTTAATGTGTTTGCCGACGCACCATGGATGAGTTCCGGTGGCGGGTGGCTTTCACCGGCGCCATCGCATCGTTCGTTTGTCAACGTCGAGGTGGTTGGCTGGCTCGAGCCTGCACTGTACTGCACTGCACTGCGGGGTTGGTCTCGTTGCCGCCGTCGCGCCCGACGCGGGAAGCTGAGCTCAGGAGAAACAGAGCAGGGCAGCCTCGGGTTGGTAGCATGTCAAAGATGAGCCGATATGTCCAGGGGACAAATTTTTTTAAAAAAAACCGAAAAGATGTCATGGCGTTGTGTTTCCATGTCAGACGAGTACAACGTATCGGATTCTTGCTTCACGTTCCCGGCCTGGACACAAAGTAATAACGGCAGCGTCGTACATAAACTGGGAAAGCACACGCACGGCACACGGCCAGGCGCGTGCGGTCGGATAGCATAGAAGACGGCGCCCTCTGGAGACCAGAAGCTGCGGTGGTGTCCCTGCCGTTCCGCCGTGATCCGATCACGGGGACGGGGAGGAGGAGCGAAGCGGGATCACTCGGACGCGTGCTCCACTGCCGAGGCCACGTCCACACCCGTCTCCTCTCCTGGGGCGACAAGCGCATCACCGTCCGATTCCGCGCCGTGTGCCGTCCCTGGCGGCGGTGCTCGCCGGACCCGCGCCTCGACGGCCGTTTCCTCCCCCGCCGGTGGATCATGCTCGAAAAGTCCACCCTCGGGGCGCGCTGCCGCCGCTGCCGGTTCCTCAACGTGACCACCGGCGAGTGCATCGGAACAGACCTCCCGGAGCTGGACGAGCACAGGTTCCTCCCCTCACGCTCACGCCCGAGGGCCTCCTGTTACTCCTCCACAAGCGCACGCTCGTGGTCCGCCTCCTCAACCCGCTCACGCGCCAGCTCACGGACCTCCCGCCACTGATCAACATTTTTCGAACCCGGGGAACCGACGTCAGACGACTGTTTCGGCGCGTCCGACGTCGGGGTCGTCGTCGTCCTTAGCGGCAGTCTGTTTCTTTTATACGAAGGCGGTGCTTGTCGTGGCGAAGCCGGGCGACGAGCACTGGACCGTACGTCGTCGACACGGACGACCACACGCGCATCTACTCGGCACTCCCGTTCGCGGGCGGCTACTACTGCGCAACGCGCGAAGGTGTCATGGTGTTGGAAACCGGCCGGCAACAACAACACGACGAGCTCGTCGTCGGGTCGTCACGAACAGCCGCCGCGGTCACGGGCAGGGGAGGTTCGTTATCCAGCTTCATAGCTATGACAGACACCCTCCACCTGGTGGAGAACGGCGGGGAGCTGTGGTGCCGGTCAAGGGCCTAGGCGGCCGAGCCGTGTTCACGGGCATGGAACGCTCGGTCTCTGTACCGGCACGGACATTCTCGCCGTTTCTAGATGCTGACACCATCTACTTGGGTTCCGATTATGGCACAAGAATGCGGTGGTATAATCTTGCAGATGGCAGCAGCGAGACTCGCCCGAAAGAATCATATCAATATATCATTGTGAATTTGTGATGATGATAGGGAAATTTTGTGGTATGCAGAGACCGTAGTGGATTGTCTCTCCTATAGCATCTATGGCAGCGGGGAGCAACTTGTCTGAGGTCACCAATCGAGGCCGCGGAAATCTAAGGCTGTATGCAGCTGGTCAACAGGATCAATGTAGGCCGTTGGCATGGAAACGTTTACCACCTCTTCTTTTCTCACTGCAATTTCATGATGCTCATAGCTAGGTGTACCTCTTCTTTAATTAATGAAATTTGCATTGTCTGGTGCCGGTTCCTTCTTTAAAAAATAAGCATGATGTAGCATCTGTACTTGTATTTTGGATGGAGAAACACACTGCTGCGCCCTATTCAATGTCTATTTTAGGATAATTAACCTATTGTTTCCGTACCAATTTTCTTGTGAACGAATAATAGCCTACTCCCTTCTCCTTAATTTTTTTTTCTCTAGGAACTACTCCTCTGTATTTGAAAAAGAGACACTTTGACCAAGCTAAATTTTTTAAAACTTTGATTACTTATAACAACTATATATGAAATTTTTAGTTAGAAATACCGTACAAAATAATGCAAGACTGGTAATAGTTAGTTATAACTACAAAAAATATAACAACTATATATGAAATATTTAGTTAGAAATACCGTACAAAATAATGCAAGGCAGGTAATAATTAGTTATAACTATCAAAATATATATAACTAAAAATCAGAAAATTCAGGTTGGAAGCGCAAGGTCTCAAAAAAAAAAAAAAGGCAAGAAAGTCTGATTTACATCGATCATTATCTTGGCGAACAACCCCTTTGCATAAACCAACAAATCACTGTTTTTGAAGTGGCACAAGCCAGCTGGGTACATTGCAAAATCACACAATCCCATATATATGCCATTAGTGTCTCAATGACAAATGGTATCCACTTGTGTCATTGACAGTTGCATATTTGGGAATCTGAAATGTTGCAATGGCTCCTATGAAAATATTCCTTCAGAATACCTCTCCCAGTATTAATAGATCATGACTAATGACATCAAACTTTGCAGTTCAGTTGAATGAATACACCTTGAACGCATTGGAAGATATGACTACATGGAGACATTTTTTCTTAGAAAATGGAATAATATTCCGGCCTCTATGAAACGTGCACAGCCTACATGGAGACGGGATTCCAAAAGAATGTTTTTCCCGTAACAGGGCATGCCCTGAAATTTCGTTACTGATTGCGTACTTGCACCCCTTCCTGGCTTCAGATCCGCATCAGCTCTCTTCCATTGTTCTCGGCTTGTGCATTTTCCTGTCTTGGGTGGAAGGCGACTGCATTCTGCTGCAACGCCGCAGCCCCTGCTTCAAGTGCCTCCCTGTCTGCTTCCTATTGTAGGCCTGGCCAATAGTTCAGAAAAAAACAGCAGCATAACACACAATCTTAGTAGGAGATCTGATAATATTCTTTTTGAAACACCTTAGCTTCCAAATTGGCCAAGCAATTGCTGCTAGGCCATCTTTGTGAAACCTCTTGCCTTGAGGCAGATATTTCTGCACCCTGACCATGTATTGCTCTGCAGATTCAGGTTTGCAGGTCAGCTAATTTGCAGTGCAGCTCATAAAATCCCAAGAAATCCAACAGCAGCAAATCCTTTTATCACACATAGAAAGGGAGAACGCAAGCAATGAAACTAGCACATGGTCAACACTGAGGAAGAAATTAAGAGAATGGGAAAGGAAACCTCAGCGTCAATCTTGCTGCGCCGTACAACAAAGTAAAGGCCAAGCACAATAAGTGATACATTACTTAGCAGCAACACTAAGTAACAGATGGCTCACTCAAAGTTGCCCATGCCCCAGACGCAGCGGGAGAGGCAGTGGATGATGCTACACGGGTACATGTCAGCGCTCGAGTCGTTGTGGATGGGTTTGTTACTTGTATCTACGAGATTGTATCTGCCGGTCCCTGTCCTTTCACTAAAATCGCACCCGAGGTAGAGAGTATCCGCAGCTACAGAGGGAAAAGCCTCAGCGGCGACAGAGATTGTTCGGTTGCCGCCCATGAAAACAGCCCGTCCGTGGAAGCTCTTGGCCGGGACTAAGGTCCCGGAGTCCAAATCCACCCTGTACACCTCATACTTCCTCTTGTGATTATTTTGGGAATCACGGTATAACGAACGGTGCACCAGCATCAACTCCCCGGCATTGTCGACAAGGTGAACGCTGTGTGCCATCTCAGAAAAGCGAATCGAGCTGCTGTTCTCGGCAGCCATCACCAGCCGCGGCTGCTGATCCATATCCAGCACCATAACATCAATGCCGATGCAACAGTAGAAACGACCTGCAGAAGAGACAGTAGAAAGCAAGGTCCCATCATAGACCACGGCCCAGCACTCGTCACCAGGCTTAGCGACGACAAGAACTCTGGGATCAGCGAAATAGACCGCTACCGTGGAGGCATCATCGGCAAGGCCAACGCCGTACACTTGAAGGCTCATCTCACCCATCGAAAGCATAGCGCGCTCGTCCTCTGTCAGCAGCGTGGTCACCGGCGGGAGGTGAATCAGCTGGCGCGTGAGCAGATTAAGCAGACGGACAACGAGGGTGGTCTCATTGAGAAGTAGAAGCAGGCCTTCCGGAGTGACAGCAAGGCACCTGAGCTCGTCAAGCTCCGGGAGGTCCATCCGGATGCACTCTCCCGTGGAGATGTTAAGAAAGCGGTGACAGCGAGGGTTGGCTGTGATGGCTTTGTCGAGCATGATCCATTGCCGGGGAAGGAAGCGGCGGTCCAGGCCACCGGCGCGTGGGTCGGGCGAGGATCGACGCCAGGGACGGCACACGGCGCGGAAGCGGAGGTAGTCGGCGACGTCGTTGGCGAGCACGAGATCGGCGATCAGGCCTATCGGACCATCCCCACCAAGGTTCGCCCAGTCCCTCGTGAAGTTGCTACGACTGCTGAGTGTGCAGCACAAGTGCTTTTTCCCCCAACAAGTGTGCGGGTGCATCGTGAGCAGAGTTTGCTCGTGGTGATTGGATTTGTTGGACCCGTGCCGCGCTGCGATGGGATCAGGGGTCGGGAGGACGGCATCTGATCCGGACATGGGGATTGATTCCTGTGTACTACTGACCGTATACCGCGATGCCAGGATCGGAGCTAGAATAGGAACAGAATTCAGACTCGGTATATCTCTATCTCTACACTTTATTAAAGGAGGTGAGGTTGTCCACCCTTATTCCACCGCTGCCTGAGTCATGCAGAGTCCGTTATATTTATTCTCCGCTACTTCTGCCGAGTCCCTCGATAGCGTTGATTTGGCTTCCGTTGCGTGATCCAACAGGTCCGCACAGTCGGGTCGGCTTCGGTCCTGTTCAAGAGAAAACAATACCGCAAATCAAAGTATGCTCCCTCGCCACGTTCCGTTAACACGCACGATAGCCTTCCAGGTCGTGATCAAGCCCGCAGCAATCTACGGCAGCAGCCCGGCAACGTTAGAAACATCAGCCATTGAGCGTATTGCGAGAGCGGGCAAGACAATGCGCCTCATCTCGCAATGGCCTAATAAGTGTCGGGCTGACTTTCACTTGTTGGCGTACTCCAGATAGCCGCAAAAGCAACGACTTCGAGAGCCGCGTGCTCTAATCTTTCACACCAAAATGGCCCAACGGCTACCTAGGCGGAGAGGCGACTCTCAGGGCGACTCAAACCAGATTCGTTTCAACCGCCGATTCCTCCACAAATCTCAACCTTCCCGTCATGGAATCCAATCTTCCAGCCACAAAAACCACCATACATTGCAGATCCAAGAGCGTCCTGCAGCATCTACAGCATCTACAGCATCCAACCTCCGAAGCAGCGAGGCCTTTGCTCAATGCGAGGGTCTCCAGCCCCCTGTGGTAGATGACAGGACTGGGCTACGGGTACACCTAGGAGTTGATTTCAAAACTTCCTGGAGTCGACCCCGCCTTGAGAGCGATTGGTGCTTCCCAAGCTCTGCCCAGCGCAGAGTTGGGGGGCGTTCCCCGCCTGGTTCAGTTCGAGTTGGTTCGCGTTTCAAGCCCATGGAGTGGAGCCCCTCTGCCGACGGCTGTAGGGATCGAAGATCTTACGCCGATGTGGTCCGGCAGGGGTCTGATGGAAAGCCTCACCCCACCTTGGACGCGTCGCCGGCGAGCGGCCGCCGGCTGCCAAAGGTACGGTTCTCTGACCACTTGACCGTTACGACCTTCTGGAAGCATGAACCCCCTTCGTTCCTGGGCCTGCCGAGAGAGGCTGGTAACTTCAAAGCGCTCATGGGCCGGCCCAGTCCGGGCCGACAGTGTGATCACCATCTGCTGCGGCAACCCCGCATTGAAGAGCCTGGCATCATATCTAGCTGCAGATTTTCCCTGTCCGATTGCCCTCAGATTCAACATGGCGTTGGGCGCGAGGCGAGTGACCTGTCCTGTCATCAGTCATGGCAAGTGGTCAAAAGCCGCTGGTGGTGGAGGAAGGAAAAACATATGACAAAGCAACGCATTCATGCTCAGCTACCAGCTGCACTGAAGCGTTAACGGGTTTTTGACAAAAGAGTCTTTGGCAGGTGCTTCAATTGTCTTGCACGGGATCATAATCTAGCACAATGCAGGGACCGTGCGAAATGTTGGAACTGTAAGGGCAGTGGGCATATCTCAACGCGTTGTCCTGACAAGCTTTATTCGAGAAGACCCCAACTAGAGAGCACTTCACACCAGCTGCAAACCCCTTCATCGAAAGTGTCTCCCAAAGACCCCAACCCAGATCCTCATCGGCATCGCGTTATGGAGCGACGTCTCTGTTGGGCAGTGCTTCTGGCCTGCGGCGGGAGAGCATGAGGGAGAGGCCACTAAACCAGGAGATGCACCACTGGGGAAGCGCGGTAAACTTCCCCGGCAATCCGCGCTTTAGGCCCCGGTGTGCATGGAAGATCGCTGACACCACTCAAGAAATGGAGGAAAGAAAAGATCTACTCATCAGCAAGGTGCTTCTCGTTCTTGACGAGGGGATGGTGGGAGCGTAGTCGCCAAGGGAGGTGGCAGACATCGTCCTTCTTCGATTCGGCATCCGCAAGCACCTTTTCCAGGTCTACCGCAGTCACCCGCATCATTTTATCATTTACTTCTCAGATTCCTCAGATCGAGATCGGGTTTACATTGCTGATAGAGTAGTGGACGGTCCTGTTGAGCTCAGATTTCTTGCATGGGATCTTGATAGATTTGGAGATAGAGTCAATATCCCGTATCATATCAAGCTTAGCATTGAGGGGCTGCCGCAACATGCATGGTCCGTAGAGATTGCAGATAAAGTGCTCTGTGATGAGGCGCTCATACACCATGTAGAGGAGGACACTCGGTTGAGAGTCAACCAGAGGGTTTTTGAGTGCTGGGCGCTTAGCCAAGATCCGTCTAGGCTCTCTCAAGTTGTTTACTTAACCCTAGCCAAGCATGACCCGAGAAGGAATGCGCACATTCAGTTCAGTCGTCCAAGGGGAATGAATCCTGGGCACGTATTCAAGATTTTCATACATATTGATGTTGTTGAGGATTTGATGTTCTATCATTTCCCTCGCGAAGAGCTCCTGGCTGATGGCAAAGTGCCATGGAGGGATTTTACTTGGGAGTTTGGTCGGGCAGATGGCGAACTAACTCATGATGATGATGATGTACCTCCACCAATCCGACACTGTGGAGCAGCTAGAGAGGGCCAGTGGTGTCCTAGGGACGAGGATGATGATCATGATCGGGAGCCTCGGCGTTCACGGACCAGAGGTATCCTGAGAAGGGTCTCTGGTTGCATGGATGGTGGCAACAGGAACAGAGACTGCACTGATAGAAAGGAACATGGTTCCGGGTGGCATCGTGGAGAATCATCTCGTGGTGGGAGAGGCAACCAAGCACGTCAACACATTTCTGTGGAGGGCCAGAACTCCAATTATGTGGCATGGCCGGTACTCTCTGGTGTCGCTGGGTTCAGCCATGAAAATGCAGCGATCTGGGAACACTCTGATGCCATAGTCATCACACTGGCTGCACATTCCCTTTTGATGCTGGAGCAGTGCGATCAGCAGCAGCAGGCTGCTTCAGATGCCATTGTTATCCAGCCGACTGCATCGATTCTCCATGACCTGGGGGATCAGACCGCTAAGGAACAACAACGGTTGGAACTGCAGGTGCAGCAGCATCTGGAGGAAGGAGGAGAATCAATCACACCCACTATTGTAGAGCCTGATACAAATTGGGTAGTCAGCCCACAGAGGATGCAGATGGACATCCAATCTGATGGGGAGCAGCTACTGGAGGTTCTGTGGCTATTCAAGCAGAGTACATCACAACCCATATTCAGTGCGATCTTACCTACGCAGGCACACAAACTGAAGGAGGTGGCTGCTGAAGATGGGCTGCAAAATGTGCAAGGGGCAGAGCTTTCAAGCATTCTTGAACAGAGCATGAAGCAACAACAAGATAAGAAGCAACCTGGGAAGCAGAGAAAGAGCCCACGCCTGAAGACTAAACTCAGTGATGGTAAGCCGGTGCTTAAGATGGCGCAGGAAATAGTTGCCAAGAAGTGTGGGGTGATCAAGGACAACCAGAAGCTAGAAGGCAAGACCCTCCAACAATACATCAACCTCTATAGGCGTCCTCTGACCACGGGCAGTGTCCAAGCAATTCTAAAGCTCACTGAAGTGGCCATCAAGAAGAAGAAAGAGTGCAGGAAGAAGAATGATATGACCAGCAAAACAACCAAGAAGAAGAGCAAGGGTGCAACCCTCGCGAAGCAGAAGAAGGAAACTACCATTGTGGCTGCTGCAGAAAACATCCCAGATGTTCGCCACACTGCAGCAGAGGAGGAGGTTGCTGCTTCAGCCTGAGCGCTGCTATCTAGCCATGCGTGTTGCCTTTATTTTTATTATGCAAAAACCTTCAGCATTCCTTTGTTCTGGTCCTTCTCCACTTCTAATGGAAGAAGGCATGTATCTGGTTGTTGTACTCTCGCACGGTGTTGCGATGTTTAAACTTGCTTTGTTGATGTGTGATTTGGTGACCTTCGTGCCACCCCACCAGGAATTCATCATCACTTGCAGGCCGCCACCTGGGTCAGGTTTCAGTTGCATTATAAGTCTTTCTTATGGATAATTGGGCACAACAATATAAGTTTATGTCATGGAATGTTAGAGGTTTAAACAACACTGCAAAAAGGGAGGATGTGAGGCAGGTAATCTCTTCTTTTCGCCCGCAGCTAGTATGTTTACAGGAAACCAAGCTGTCTGTTATAGATGATGCTATTGTTCGAGATACTCTGGGAGATGTTTTCACTGGCAATTACATGTACCTGCCTGCCAATGAGACGCGGGGGGGGGGGGGGGGGGGGGGGGAATCCTGTTGGCATCGATCACAACAAGTCTCTATCTGCAGAATCAGCACCTCACGGCAAATACAATTTCAGCCAAAGTCATTGATACACAAAGGGACACAGAGTGGACCATCACGGCTGTTTATGGACCACAAGGCGACTTGGAGAAATTTTTTTTCTTAAGAGAGATTAAGCACCTCAAACAAGTCAGCTTTTCCAAGTGGTTATTGATTGGAGACTTTAACCTAATTTACCAAGACCAAGACAAAAGTAATGATCACCTAGATCGACGACTGATGCTCCGTTTCAGAAGAACCCTCAACGCTATTGAGGTGAAGAAAATCCCATTAATCGGCAAGCGTTTCACATGGAGCAACCAACAGGAGTCGCCTACACTCACTAGGATCGATAGAGCGTTCTGCACACCTGCCTTGGAGAACCACCTCATTAATCCGGTCCTGCAACCTTTGTCATCCTCTACATCTGATCATTGCCCCTTGATGCTGACACCGCTCGAGATACCTGCAACAACCCCACGCTTCAGGTTTGAATCTTTTTGGACGGAGATGCCAAGTTTCTTTGAGTGTGTACAACAGGCTTGGCAACAGGCAGTCCCACCTACACAGAATGCAATGTACACATTGCATATCAAACTCAGCAGGACAGCAAAAAAATTGAAGGCATGGTCTAAGACTTTAGTACCTCAGGGGAAAATGGCAATGATCATATGCCGAGAGGTAATTTTTCAGCTAGAAAAGGCCCAAGAGGAAAGAGCTCTTACAGGAAGGGAAAACAGGTTAATAAAACATCTCAAGACCAGATTGTTAGGCCTGGCCGCAATAGAAAAAAGCAGAGCACGTCAAAAATCCCGGATTACATGGCTTCGAAAAGGAGATGCTAATACTAAGTTGTTCCACATTATGGCTAATATTAGAAAAAAAAAGAATTTCATCCATATCCTGCATAAAGGTAACCGGGTTGCAACCACACAGTCAGACAAACATGCTCTCATTGATCAGCATTTCCTAGAACACATCGGGTCTTATGAGCCAAGGAAGTGTCAGTTAAATTTCGAGCAGCTAGGCTGGGAACCAAAGGACCTGCAGCACCTAGATCTTCCTTTTTCTGAGCAAGAAGTGCAACAGTTGATCATGCAGGCACCAAAAGAAAAGGCACCTGGGCCTGATGGCTTTATTGGATTATTTTTCTCTTATTGTTGGGATATCATCAAACAGGACCTCCTCCAAGCTCTGAATCAACTCTATCATATGAACCAACAAGGTCTGCATCTCCTAAACCAAGCTTGTGTTGTTCTCATCCCAAAAAAGCAAGATCCAATTAAAGTTTCAGACTATAGACCGATTAGCCTCACTCATAGTTTTTCTAAAATTGCTTCAAAGCTCCTTGCTAATCGCTTATCCCCGGTGCTTGACACTCTAATCTCCATCAATCAAACTGCCTTCATCAAAAAGCGATGTATACATGACAACTTCATGTACGTGCAACAAGCAGTAAAGAAACTCCACAAGTCCAAAACTCCCTCCCTGTTCATAAAGCTGGACATCAGCAAAGCCTTCGATACTGTGAGTTGGCCTTATCTACTAGATATAATGACACATCTTGGGTTTGGCCTCCGATGGCGAAATTGGATCTCGGCTTTCTGGTGCACCGCTTCATCCTCGTTCCTGCTGAATGGAGAGCCGGGCAGGTGCATCCCTCACTGTAGGGGGGTCAGACAAGGGGATCCCCTGTCCCCGATGCTTTTCCTTCTAGCAATGGAGCCTTTGCACCGGCTGTTCTACAAGGCACAGAAATTGGGTCTGTTAGCTCCGCTAAAAAGAGACTGTGATGCTTTCCGTGTTTCACTATACGCCGATGATGCGGCGGTTTTCATCAAACCGACTGACAGAGATTTGCAGGTCACCAACAGCATCCTAGGTCTCTTTGGTGATGCCTCTGGTTTGATTACTAACATGGCCAAAACTGAAGTCTATCCTATCCAGTGTCAAAATGAGGATCTGGGCTTCATTGCCCAACATAATCTTGTCACTTCACAGTTCCCATGCAAATACCTCGGTCTACCTTTACACGTCAGGAAGCCGACGCGAGCAATGATCCACCCAATGATTCAAAAGGTTGCTGACAGATTACCTGGGTGGAAAAGGAGATTCATGACATATCCTGGGCGCGAACTATTGGTAAAGCCAGTCCTCACGGCAATGCCAACTTATTTTCTAACCATTTTTAAATGGCCAAAATGGGCAATATCAAGGGTTGATAGATTCAGACGCAGCTTCTTCTGGAAAGGCAAAGATCCAGCAAATGTAAGGGGAGGACACTGCTTAGTTAACTGGGAAACATGCCTCAGGCCAAAGAAATTAGGAGGGCTCGGTTTCAAAGATCTGGACAAGTTCGGTCGAGCCTTACGACTGAGATGGCTCTGGTATAGATGGGATCATCGTGAACGCCCATGGAAAAAATTGCTAAAGGAGTACGATCCTGTAGACAGACAACTCTTCTTCTCATCAACATACGTGCAGGTTGGGAATGAACGTAACACTCCGTTCTGGGAAGCTAGATGGCTACATGGGGCTGCTCCCAAGGATCTGGCATCCAATCTATTTGCCATGGCTAAATTCAAGTGGAGGTCAATACAGGTTGAGCTTAGCAACTTTAATTGGATACGAAACCTTAGCGACATATCGGATGACAGGGCGATGGACGAATTCATACGATCGAGTACTCACCTCTGATAACTTAGCCAAGAGGAACTGGCCGCACAATGAACATTGTCAACTCTGTTCTCGTGTGCAGGAAACAACAACCCATCTTCTTACTGAATGCAACTACACAGAAGCTCTATGGAACTTGGTGGCACAAGCAAATCACTTACCATGCTATGACCAGATGAAGGCAGCCGGCGAAGGCCCAATCTCTTGGGTTCAGAAGATGATGGACACAGGTCACACTAGAGCTAGACGTCAGAAGCTGGGCATTCTCTTCACTGTGTGGTGGCATATCTGGAAAGAACGGAACAGGCGCACATTCGAAAGTTCAGAGAAATCAGTTCATCAGGTTCTAGCCTCAATTCTAGAAGCACTTCAGCAGTATCGTTTTGCTTTCCCAGTCGACGCCATTGTGTAGTCTAAAGAATGCTTTATTTCACCATTGTGTAGTCTAAAGACTGCTTTATTTTCCACTTAACCTTTCTTCTCTTGCCTTCATTTGTAAAGCCGACAGCATACTCTGCTGTGCGGTAGACTCTGTATTGTGTCCGATTTTCTCCTTCCTTAATGAACGGCAGTGCTCCTGCCTCTTTTTCAAAAAAAAAAAAAGTGTCGGGCTGACCGTTTGTGCCACGATGGACAAGTCGACCATAGACCCTCACAAGGATGAACTGGCTTCCGCACTTGCCAAAGCCCGGTGTCTGGACCTGATAATTTGTCGCATGCCTTCTCTCGTTGTTGGGGGAGGATCGTGAGTTTTACCATTGCTGCGGCATCACTGCAAGTTCACACAAACGTGGAGCAACATGAAGGGCTCCATGAGTGCAGCCCACCAAGTTCAACACGCATATGAGAGCAATCCACTAATCCCGGTGATGTCCATATTGCTATGTGCTCTGATCCATGAATGATTCATTCAGTTTCATTATTACACACTTTATTGCACCGATACGTGCTAACCGCTAAGCATCTTTTCATGCGTCCATCGGCCTGCCTCATTCGATTTTCTCTGCCCCTGCCTCCTTCGATTCTCTGCCATATGTATGCCCTATCGGCATGTCGAGGTAGAAACGTAGCACAAACCTGATGTTTGAGAGTCTACCTTATACAATGGCGACCGTGTTTTCAGGTTTGATTTTTAACAGATCAAGAGAATATGTTCGTGATTGGTGTCAAGCTAGCAGCAGCAGCAGCAAGTCATGTTATTAATCTCTATTCCTTTCGCTGAGTTCTGCTCTCTGTAAATCGTTATGCAAGTCAACTGTTTGTTGGCTACCTATTTTCTTTCAGCAATAACTGTCATAACTTTCTTTACACAACTTATTAAAAGAGGTGGTGTCATCCGTGCTATTCTGCCACTTATGTAGAAAAAAGAACATAAGAAAAGAAAAAAGGAAAAATAATCATAGAGTCTGTTTTATTGTATTATTATAATCTTTTCTTGCTTCATGCTAACACTTAGCTTTTGGCCTCTTTCATTACCTCTTACTCACGTGAAGAAAATTAGTAGCTCCTTTAATTTTGATTCCCTTGCATCGTTGAGCCTGAAGCACAATTCTGAGCTTCTCCGTTTGGTTGTTAATTTATGTGTCCTTCGTATTATTATTTTTTCTATTCTATTTGGCTCAATTATTGCCACAATTTTATTTCCTCCGTGGTTTTCTTGTTTGTCCCTATATTGCACGCAAGCCAGAAACCAAAAGAGATCGGTATATTATAGCGTTGACCAAATGGTCGAAGAGCTATGGCAGCATGATGCACTCGAAGTTTGATACACGATTTTGTGGTTGAGGAACCTATTATTGAGATTGAGCTCGTGGAGCCTATGGAAGGAGGCAAGGAGCGCTGGGGACAAGGCCATAAGTGCAGGATGATGAGTGGGCCGAGCTCCTCAGGGAGTGGCCAGCAAGGTCAATGGAGGTGACCACAGACACACAACATGGTGTATGCGTCGCAAACGTGGGATTCAGGAAGGAGTACGACGAGTCCTTATCTGTCGCCACCGTTGTCAGTGTTGGAGCAGGTGGCGTTGCCGGATGTGTGGCTCATTGTCTGTACTCACGACATGGCTAATGAACGCCATGGCCAAGAGGGACGCGAGAAAGAGGAAGAGCGCTGCATCATCGTGAACTGTAGTACACTTTCGCCGCATACATCGAAGTGTGAACCATGGCAAACTATCCACCATGAACCATCAAAGTTTCATTCGCCAACGTCATGCATAGACGATCACACGACACGCTCGGACTTGACCAGCCAAGCCGCACTTTGTTTCCACTGCCCGTCCTTGCTAGCTAGTAGCTAAGCAGTCGTCACCAAGCCCAATGACCGGCTTTGGATGCGTTCCCTGTACCAGCCGCGTCACTGCAACTTCTACTGCATCAGTCACCACCCCATCGCCATCATGGTAATAGATACCATGACTCTAATGGCACAAACATTGGTTACATACTTACATTGCCAAACCGTTGGGTTGCAAAGCTAGTCATGCCATCACGTAACGAGGCGTGTGCATATCTTTGTGACAGATCTCTAGTGGTATTGATGTCCTTGACATTGTGTTGACTACTCCTGGGACTTCCTTTTGATGTTTATCTAGTTGCATTGCATTGATAGCCTTCTTAAAACTTCCTATATTTGAATATTAGGATCACAATTAGGTTTAAGAATAAAATAAGTGGTCTATTTCTTCTATATTCTTAGCAAAATCCCACTAAGCTCCATGTAACAATTAAAGTAATGGAACAGTAAATCATTAAAACTATAGAACAAAATTTATTGAAACAAATGGACAAAAGCGTTAAAGAAAATGATAAAATTTTATAATAGCACAACAAAATTCTTTATCTTTCCAAAAATATTGTTTCATATTTGCATTGGTCACAAAAAAATTCACACCTATCACAATGGCAAAGATACTGGGAAAGAAAGAAATCATATTATGAAAAATCTCTCCATTGGTTATTTTTCAACTATGAAAGATGGTAAATACTTGATTAGATCTCCTATATCCTAGTCAGATATATCCTTCCTACGATGTTGTAGGTTTAGGAGAATCTACTGTAACATGGTTAGCCAAATTACACCCTGCTTAGGAAACATTCTCATATTGATATGGTTATTTTATAGTCGTTTCAACATAATCTATATGAGACTCGAAAAACGTCAATAATTCACATAATATATTATAGCGACTAAAATAAGAGGAAACAATGATCTATAAAATTTATAACATACTTAAAGAGATAATATGTGCTTTGTATGGATTACTTTTGTATGATTCTCATGAAACCTTCTTAGTGTGTATCAATCTCCATAGCATTGTTTTTATATTTAACACTAACTGAAAAAATGCATTGATTTTAGAGCTCTCCATGCTGTAAGGAGTGGTGCATTTGTTGATCCTTCACTGTATTACAAATAAGGACCATGAGCATCTAAGTTGCTAAGCATGTTTTAGCAATTCTTGCCCTTTGTTCAAAAAATATCTATATATATATGCTTTGCATGGGAAGGTAGTAAACAACCACCAAGCTTCTCTTGATAGTTCTATTGAATTTTAAAAGTCATAATCATCTTAGAAGACAACAAAGAAATCTACAAAAACTAGAATCAAAATTAGAAAATAATTCTCGTTGATCTTATCATTCATTAGTTTTTTTACAATAGCTGCTAACCGCATCGGATTTTCAAGACATCATGTCAAAGTATGGGAAGTTGTTGATTGACATATTGGATCAAGCTAAAGAAAGCTTCACCAAAGTTTTGAAAGATCAAATATAAAATGAGTCATTCTCAGATAAAGTTGATAAAGAGGCAAAACACTTTGTTACAACTCTAATTGAGCTTCATAATAAAGATTTGGTTGGTACTATTGCAGAGCTTGCAACAAGGTTCCCTGTGACAGCAGAGGCTATAAAAAAAGTTTGTGTGATCTATGATGAAGGAATGTTACTGCACAATCACCCCTATGGTAGTCTTATAAAAAACCATCTCGTTTGACAAGGATAATGCAAAAACTCATGAATGAAAAGGTCATTGATAGGTACTAGCCTTGTATTTGTAAATTTGTTAATGGTTTTACATGGCTACATCTTACTTTTGCTTCTTGTTTTGTGTCTAAATGCGACGTAGACGTGCTTGATTGTGATGAAGCTAGTAAATTATCTTTGTTGGAGTCTATAGTTTAAGTCATGTGGATGATATAATGTCAATTGCATCTTTAAATCACCTGGAAAGAGATGCTATGGCTCTTAAGCATGACTCTAATGGCAATATCCATTATAGTGAGGGTGTAAGAAAGTACAAGGCGTATCGAGTCGACCTACGGAAGCACAAGACGGGTGCCTGTCACAGCAGGTCTCGGCGGGCTCGCCGTGTTCATGGGAGAGAGGCGGGCGCTGTCGGTTCACACCGGCGTGTTCCCGACCATCCGCGCCAACACCGTCTACCTGGGGTTTTGCTTCTGTGAGAGAACCGGATACGACCAAATTTCTGCTTACTGCCTGCTCAACGGAAGGGTTCAACATTCCAGCTTCAGGTGCCAAGATGGATGCTGGGCGCGACCCTGTGGTATTGCTGACTGCCTGTCCTGGTATGTCAGTGGCATATGCTCTGGTATTGATGAGATGTAGCCAAGCTAATAACCAGATGTGACAATTTGTTCAGCCCCTTTTCTTTCAAAATACAAACCGAGCATGATCGAATAACTTGCCGCGTACTGTGTCTGTTCTACGGAGCATTGAACGGGATCCCAGCTTCAGCTGGGAAAAGATGCATGGTTGGGTGCGACCTGTGGTATTGCCGACTGTCTGTTCTGGTACGTTAGTGGCAGATCCGCAGATGCCGTGGATAATTGACGAGACCATCAGCTAATCTGACGAATCTAATCGAGCTGTGATAATTCATTTTACGTTTTAAATGGATCTTAGCCGCCTGTTTATTGTACTATTTCGCAGTACCTACTAATACGTACATAGGTACTTATCTCTAAAACAAATATCTCACAGTACCAAATATATAGATGGAGGATTTTTTTTTTGAACTGGAAAATGAGATTCCATTACT
The DNA here is from genome assembly GCA_032690845.1 of Eleusine coracana subsp. coracana. NCBI lineage: Eukaryota > Viridiplantae > Streptophyta > Magnoliopsida > Poales > Poaceae > Eleusine > Eleusine coracana. Next base: position 52,779,408 of record CM064430.1, read on the forward strand.
CAATCATGTGGCACACATCACAAACCAGAATCAGAAATTATATTCCTGTAATTGCATTCAAGCTTCTGTGATTAGATGCTTCATCAATTATCATGCTCCTTTTATTTTGTTTCTACACAGCGACCTTACCATTCCATTTCCCCTCCTGCATTATATTCACGCGCAGACTGCTTTTCCTTCTCTTGCATACTCCAACGTCTATATAACTGTAAACGACGCCGTGGCACGGTGGCTCATATATCCCAACTCCGAGAAATTAGCCTTTCCATGCAGTGGGTTTCGTCGCCATGGAGCCAACGGCAGCGGCGGATCAAACCGTGAACAAGCCGGTTACAACAAGGAACAGTACGGTGTTTGGTACGTGGACGTTGGAGGATGCTATGCTGCCGATATGCATGACGCTGGTACAGGTGTTCACAATGGTGACGCTGCTCCTCTCCAAGCTGGCCCTCAACGCCGGCATGAAGCCCTTCGTATTCCTCGTCTACCGCAACCTCGTCGCCGCTGCCGCCGTCGCACCACTCGCCCTCATTTTCGAAAGGTGCGCACGTTGTTTTTCTTGAAAACTCTAGTCTCTGTATATTCCGGAGTCGTTATTTACTCTTACTTTTTTCTGGACCACCAACGATTATGTGAATACTCAAGTAACAACGTGCGCACCTTTCGAAGTATACTAACCTTTGATTGCCTGACAATGGCAGGAGGTAGAAGAGAAATTATACTCAACTCTGTCATTTTCTAATCGATCTCATAGCTGACAGCTAAATTAATGCTCTTCTCATGTGCTGTGACGGTTGATGAGATCATGAGGAAACGGTTGCTGACTCCACATTAGCTTACTAACATATGAAAAATCACTCGACAACTTTGTATGGAAATGGAAACTCATAAATAGTTAGTACCAAGTATTAATTACTTGATTATGTAAAAAATGTATTGTGCCAACTTGCTTATGTTATAAATGGAAAAAAGGACTGCAAATTTGCTTATACATGCCAGTACCTACTCCTTTCTTTGTGCATGTTCCTAATATATATATACTCCACTAGCATGATAACCTACATGATACATTGAACCACTTTTATCATTCTAAATTGAGATTTTAACATGGGAAGTTCAACGTCCTATTAAGAACTGATCAAGCCTAAATTTCTAATGCTCGTGCCTTGATTTTTCCTATTGTTACAGAATTATAGAAAAAAAAATGATGTCTACTTTATTTTTGCTATTATTATAGAAAAAAATATGTCTAGTTTATTTTTTCAGATAACCTATCCGACAGTTTTGTTCCGTGTCAATCATGTTTTCTGAAGCTTCTGATTTTCCATCCTAATATATGTAAGAGCGACCATTCAGATAGTACATTCCTGTGATTTTCTTTAAATCCTGAACTCTGCTTCTTTTTTCTGCTTTTGCATTGCGAACTCTGCTTTCAGTAAAGGTTGCGCCTTTTTTGTCCAAAACATTATTATGAACAACACAATAAATTGTTGTCCATTCATATTTGCTGATATGATACTTACTCCTGAAGTATACATCATCTCAGAGTGAACTTCAGAATATTTTGTTGTTTGGGTGTGTTTCAGGGACATGTGGGAAAAGGTGAGCTTGGTTATATGTGGATGGATTTCAGTAAATTCTATATTCGGGTAAGCACTATTAGACTTTAGCCTCTCCCTTGTAGTGGTCGCACTTTGACTTTGGGCTAATGCAGAAGTGTTGTGGATTCCCGAGATTCTTAATCTGTAAATAGTACCGCGACAATGTACCGCTCTTTATAGAGTTCACAGGATTTAGACTGACACTCTGAACTTTGAAGGAGTATATGCTTATGCATTTTTTATTATAAAATCCTATGGCAATTTTGACCTTAATTATTTATAGATTGTCATACTCCTCTGAAAGTAAAAAAAAAAAATGCTTTTGTAGAGTCGTCCTTGCGATGGGGCTATACTATTATGGCCTGAGCGCCACCGGCGCTGCGTACTCTGTCAACTTTCTGAACCTGATCCCCATCGTCACCTTCGTCACGGCCATCATGTTCGGGTATTTGATCTAAGCATGAAATGACCAGTTGACCACACACGATGATGCGATTCGTAGATCTGTTTACTGACACACGTGTATACGCTCTGCATGTGCGATATGCGACAGGTCAGAGAAGCTAGTGCTTGCCAAGTGGCCTGGCATGATGAAGCTCCTGGGCACGCTGGTGTGCGTCTGCGGAGCAATGATCGTCAGCATGTTCAAAGGCCGGCTGCTGCACCTGTGGCCGACCCACCTGCTAAGATATTCGCATGGTGCCCAGGCTGCATCAACGGCGAGCTCCGCCAGCAACGGACTTCACTTCGGCATGGCAGGTGGTACGGTGTTCCTGTGCGGCAGCTGCCTAAGCTACGGCTTATGGTTCGTCGTGCAGGTAAGAGCTATTCAGACTTGGAACCTTTAATTTAGATAGCTCTTGAGCTCGAGCATAACACTGTGTGACAGTGTGAATAACGAAAATATCCTAATATATGTAGCACTAATGATATGTTCTGAATATTTTGCTGGTGGCTAAATATTTAAAACAGGCTAGACTTGCAAAGGTGTTTCCTTCGAAGTACCTAGTGACTACACTGACGTGCCTGCTGGGAAGCCTACAGTCCGTCGTGGTCGGCATCTTCCTCAACCATGGTATTGCTCAGTGGAAGATCAAGTGGGACCTGCAGCTTCTGACAGTTGTCTACTCGGTGATGATAAACCAAGACCCATATATATCTACCTCTTAGCAGTTTCGTGTAAACGATCTAGTAGTTAGGTAGGTTCATCACCATGCATCCCACCAATAATCCGCTCGTGATCCATGTCGTTGCCAGGGAGTGTTCAACACGGCCATCCCGTACGTGCTCAACTCGTGGGCGATCAGCTGCCGCGGGCCGGTTTATCCTTCGATGTTCAGCTCGCTGCTGCTGATCATCACCACGGTCATGGACTCCCTACTGCTCGGCACGAATATATACCTGGGGAGGTGAGCACTGGTATCTAGCGGTACTACAATTCAGCAACGTACGATACACAAACAAATGCACTGCAGCAGGTATGGCAACCTGAGTAACTATATCGTGATAATGTTTGTGCAGCGTGCTTGGGACACTGCTGATCATAGTGGGTCTGTACGCGTTCTTGTGGGGGAAAGGGGAGGAGTTGCAGACGAAGCTGGCTAGAAGCATGAAGGAGGCCCAGGAGAAGAGTGGAGACATGGCCTAGCGTCGCTACTGAAGAGAAATAAGAAGCCCAGTTTTCATCCCTAGTTGTGTTTTTTTTCCCTTTTTCAATTGAAACATCTGGAACTTGAAACTTTCAAGTAGATTATTTTTTACTTGAAAGTTTTTGAACTAGAAGTTTTTTCTTACTCTAAACTTGTTTAGAGGTTGAAATTTTTGAACCTATCTTTTTTAATTGGAAAATTTTGAAGTTGAAACTTTTGGAGCTGGAACCGTATTAGAATTTGGAACTTTTCCAGTTTGAAATTCTGATTTGATTCTTTCTCCTTGAGTTTATACCGTTACGTTTGAAAAGACAAATGAGACGAAAGAAGAAAAAGTCCAATTATAGAATCTATGGATAACCAATCGCTCCTAATGTTGGTGTTCCATGTTGGCTACTTCCTTGGTCCACGTCTTAACGCATCCCATGCTCCTCACTCTCGTTCGCTATCATATGGACCGTGGCCATTCTGACTCTGATGAGGGCGACGACATCGAGATCCTTGTCCTCCACCCCCCTTCCCCCTGGCCTCTACCTTCCACTTGTTGGCCTCCTCCTTTTTCATCTTAGTACTCCATCCTGCTCTCCCCTCATCCACGTCCTCTCTTATCATGCTCCCTAGTGCCTCTCTTATCGTGCTCCCTAGTGCTGTGGTTACCTCAATCTCTTTGTCTCCCTCAAGATAATCTTGATCATCCTCTTTGAATTGGTGGACTAGTATAATAAATTAAAACAATATAATAAACCTATAGAATAATGCACTAAAATTGATAGAACTTTCAAAAATATCTAATTCTTAACAACAATTATGACAAAAGTTCACGCAATAGTCCCCACATTGATACTAGAAGAAAAAAGGAAATCGTATCATGAAAAATATCTCCATTCTATTATATACATAAATAAAACTTTAAAAATAAAAGTACAAGATGATAATACTTAAATAGAGTACCCTTGATAGACAACAACTAAATTCAACATCATAAGACCAACCCTAGGTACAAAAGAACTAAATTCAATATCATCTGTACATTTTTCAGCACTCATCGGGAAAACAATTGTTTTTTACTATCATTTGGTTTTATGATGTTGAATTTAGTTGTTGTCTATCGGGAAAACCAAGTATGATTATTACTATCATTTGGTTTTTTACTTGAAAGTTTTTGAACTAGAAGATTTTTCTTACTTCAAATTTGTTTAGAGGTTGAAATTTTTGAACCTATCTTTTTTAGTTGGAATATTTTGAAGTTGAAACATTTGGAGCTGGAACCTTAGAACTTGGAACTTTTCTAGTTTGAAACTTAGATTTGATTCTTTGAACCTTTTGGAACTCAAACCTTAGAACTTGAAACGTTTCCAGTTTGAAAGTCCAATTTGATTCTTTTTCCTTGAATTTAAACCATTATGTTTTAAAATACAAATAAGAGGGAAGAAGAAAAAGCCCAAATATAGAATCTATTGATGACCAATCGCTCCTAAGGTTGGTGTTTCATGTTTTCTTGTGTAGCTATCTGAAATAGAATGTCGGCTACTTCATCGGTTCATGTCTTAATGCCTCCCATGCTCCTCACTCTTCACCAACACCCCCTTCGCCATCATGGACCATGGCCCTTCCATCTCTGACGAGGACGATGATCCTGAGTCTTGTCCCCCTCAACTCTGTCTTCCACTTCAGCCATCCTCCTTCTCCATCTCTGCCCTCCAACCTGCTCTCCCCTCTTTTGTTGCCTATCTTATCATGCTTTGTAGTACCGTAGTTAGCTCAATCTCTTTGTCGCCCTCAAGCTCCCCTTTCTCATCCTCACTGAATTGGTGAACTAGCATAATATAGTTTTTAATTATAACAATATAATAAAACTATGGAACAATGCTCTAAAATTTTATAGGACTTTAAAAAATATCTATTTCTTAACTACTATGGTAACAAAAGTTTACACAATATAGTCCCCACATAGATACTAGAATTAAAAGGAAATCATATCTTGAAAATATCTCTATTATATATTATTATTATATAAAATTAAAATCTTAAAAATAAGAGTAAAAGATAATAAATACTTAAATAGATTCCACTTGATAGATAAGAACCAAATTCAACATCATAAGACCAACCCTGGGTAAACAAGAACTAAATTCAATAACAAATGAACATTTTTTAGCACACTCATCGGGAACACAATTGTTGATAAATCATAAATAACAAAAAAAACATGATAATGTCAAGAAAAGGTCATATATAGCAACAAAATAATTCCAATACATTAAAATAATGGAAGCAATTAGAGCCTCATAATATATTATAGCAATTGAAATAAATGAGAGATAATATTGACAAACTTGACAATCCAATGCAAGCACTTAACACATTCAATCATTATATATTGATTGTATGTCATCTTATAAATAGTATAGTCTATGTAGAGCCATTAATTAATATGACAATAGGTAATACAGACAAGATAAAAGTAATGTTAGTGATAATATGAGGGCTTATAAAACTTACTTTCTAATGACTTTAGACAAAAATATATAAATCTTATCATTAAAATGTTAAAACATGCATGCCACATAAATTTACTTTAAATTGATATGAAACATAATAGTCTAAATTAATAAAGAACAATAGCAACAAAGTAAGTTATATGTTGCAACCAAATAAATTGTGAACTGTTGCTCAATTGAATTAGTTAGTAGAGATTTTGCTCAACTCAACTTATTCCAACTACCTAGATAGTCATAAAATCACACCTTCGTTACTCGTGAATGTATGGGTGAATCTACTCGGCATCGGAGCAAGGAAAGAGCCACGACACCTCCTTTACTACCCGCGGTTGTACAAGAGAAGAGGGAGTTTTGTGGCAAACGATGTAGATGCTAGCGTTCCACATCAAGGTCCAGCACGACATTGCGACCATATATCTAAGGATGCAAGATTTGATTTGTCTTGACGTGGGAAATTAGAGGAGGACATGGCTATGGGGCACTAACTAAGGTAATGTCCGTTGAGCCCTTGCTTCAGGAAGAGTATACACTCGTTTCTTTTAAAGACATTTTGGGAGCTTTTTATAATTTCTCACTCGCCTTATTAGGTCAAAATGCACGCGACAACATGATATATATTAGGCTCTCCTTTTTAATGTGGTGTCACCTTTATTGATCATCCTCTTTGAATTGGTGGACTAGTATAATATATTAAAACAATATAATAAACCTACAGAATAATGCACTAAAATTGATAGAACTTTCAAAAATATCTAATTCTTAACAACAATGATGACAAAAGTTTACGCAATAGTCCCCACATTGATACTAGAAGAAAAAAGGAAATCGTATCATGAAAAATATCTCCTTTCTATTATATACATAAATAAAACTTTAAAAATAAAAGTACAAGATGATAATACTTAAATAGAGTACCCTTTGTAGACAACAACTAAATTCAACATCATAAGACCAACCCTAGGTACAAAAGAACTAAATTCAATATCATCAGAACATTTTTTAGCACTCATCGGGAAAACAATTGTTGATAGTTCATAAATGACAAGGGGACACAATAAAATGTGGAGAAAAGGCCATAACTAGCAACAATATAATACCAATGCATTAAAATAAAGGAAGCCATTAGGGCCCTGTAATATATTGTAGTAACAAAAAATAGCATTGAGATAATATTGACAAAGTTGCCTTTTCTTATCTTCTTAGAAACATTTTGTATACCATTTCCATAGTGAATATCAACATTTAATGCATCAGTAATATTGACATATTAGGTACCACAAATTTAATATTGATAACTAAGTATAAGGCAATTCATTATAAAACATAAATGATTTTTCCATAGCATGTTTTCAGCTATTGAAATATTATTTAATAATCATAATCTATTTGGAAGCCTTTTCACATAAACTAGTATAATGTTGCACACCGTTGCGTGTTGTTTTGTTAAAATTTAGCTAATAAAATTTTTTAGATGAAAAAAAACACAAATGGAGAATAAGCACATGTATAATGATTAATTCAGATAATATTGGTCAAAGACAAATACTACAGCTAAATCATTTATAACAAACTAATATATATGTAGATCAAAATGATAGTAACAATCATACCTTTCAAATTATTGGTGTTATATGATAATTTGTCATCATTAGATGACAAAGTTTTGCAATCGATGGAAATTTCATCTGGGCTATGACCTACGAACCTTGATGCAAGCAGCAACACAAATGAGCATGAACTCCTCTTGGTAGCCACCCTCAAGTGCCATAACAATTTGACCAAATATCATAAGCTAAGGAATATAACAGTTAGGGAAACCGCAAGAAAGATCAACATTAGTGAAAAAGTAGACCTACGGCAATAAAAAACTAACCTTATGCAATAGGATAGCATAACCATTGTGGGATATATATACCAGGGATACTTCACCACTCGGATATATCGCCGAGTGGGTCGGAGTCCAATAAAGATAAAACCCATAAAGATAACTACTCGGATTATTACTTGGAGTACACAACAAGTCAATACTAGAGATAGAAAGTTAGAGATAGAATCTTAGTCGGAAATCATGTTGTAATCGACTAGGACACTTGCCATGTAACCCTGCCCCCCGGATATATAAGGAGGGACAGGGGCTCTCTCATAGACAACTAGATCATACCACATAATATACAACAGAACACAGGACGTAGGGTTGTTATCCTCCGGGAGGCTCGAACCTGTCTAAACCTTGCGTCTTGTGTGTCCATTAACTCTCGGTCTCGCGTATGCCTTTACCTATAAACAAGTATCATGGGTTGCCCTATGATCCACTACCGACATTAGTGTCGACAGTTGGCGCGCCAGGAAGGGGCAGCGCGCTGATCGACTTGTCGAGTTCGATGGCCAAGCTTTTGGAAAAGTAGGATCTTCGTCGGTAGTGATCGAGCGGAGGCAACTTCATCCGGCGAGGTGACGTGTTTTGGCGGGTTAGATCGAGGAAGCAGCCAACAAACTCGCCGAGATCCGGATGTGTGTTAGCCTACGTACTTGGAAGCTAATCCGCCGATCTGAGTCGACAAAGCATTTGAAATCAAGGAAGCCAAGATCGTCTTTCCTTCTTTATCTTTTCTGCATTATTTTATTCCATACATGCTGATCATCCGAGTTAATTATTTCTGCCCTGAATCTACCGTGGTTTCATGAGCAACCATGACTCGGAAGCACACCGTGTCGTACATGTACATGTACATAGGGATCGGGAGCTGCATGGAGACAAAGCTAGATCGTCATTGGTGACTCGAAGGCAGCTTGACCACCGGACAACAAGGCAGGATGACTCGGCGCATAGCCAGCTCGGCCGGCGCTACTAGGACTCTAACTCGTAATCGAGTCTGAGGTGTTTACGTGTCTACAGCCAGGGAAGTTTTGTTTTCTTATTATTTTATATTATCACTATTCTACCTTGCATACTCATACATGTATGCTAATTAGTTTAATTTTTAGAACACTAATCTTATTCATATTATACTTTGTTACATGGATACGAGAGTTGCGCAAAGTCAGGGTGTTTGACTTGCGAGCTCTGAGAACCCTTGATGAATTCAGCTCAAAGAAAGTTGATGGTTCAGTAACTCGCATCAGCTTAGATTTGGCAACTCGGCCGGTCGCACGTACAAGCGCCATATCAGTCAACATCGTAGCTACGACGACTCCGAGGCACGCAACAGGAAAGGAATTTTTTTTCTTTCTTTATTCTTTCTATAATATTTTATTCTATATATTATATGCTAATCTACTTGACTAGCAGAATACTCATTACTTCATCTGTTTTGGCATGTACGACTTGACCACAGCATCATTCACCATATGGTGCTCGTCAAAATCAGATCGTGATCATGATGTCAGACCAGTCGCTCGGCCACTCAGCAACTCCGCGAGGCAGCTGATGACTCAGCCACTACAGCTTTGACCGATGACAACTCTCGAGTGCTACACTGACCACGAGAGCAAGTCCATCTACCGCGACAACGCCCTCAACGAGGGCGACCGCCACCCGATAACAGTATCGCGACATGACGACTCCGGTCACTTGGCAATACCGATCACTATAACGACGCCTCTGGCAACATCATCGTACTACAACAACGCTTCCAACAACTTGATGCTTCGGCGGATTCGGTCACTCCGGCAACATCATCGTGACATGACGCCTATCAACGACTCGGCGACATCGCCGTGACTCGATGGTTCGACCGACCACAGCCACATGGGCATGCTCGGGAGCTATTCGACGATGACTCGATGACTGTGCCACTCGACAAAATTGACGTGACTCGGCGACTTTGTCACTCAACAACATCGCCATGACTTGCTCACTCAGCATTACCGCCGAACAGTGCTGCCTTTGACGACATGGCATTTCGGTGATTTCGGCCGTTTTTGGCCAATCGGCTACTCGACAACATTGTCGGGACATGACACCTACTTTTATGAGTCAGATAATGAATCACTTGGCGACTTGGTCGCCGGCTTGATGATCCAGTGGTGTGTCGAGGGTTCCTCCACATAACGTTGATTGTTGCATAGCTAAGTTATTTAATTTGTTATAATTTTTTATTTTCATATTTGCTAGACTTCAAGGCCATAGATCAAATCATGTGCTTATTGCTGGGAAGAGGCTGATGATAAAGATGACAATCCAAGTCGTCACTAGGTCGATGGCTCAGCAATTTGATGATGTAATGGATTGTCTACACGGCCAGTGGCTCAAGCAATTCGGGAATTTTTTTTCCATCTTTGATCGGATCGTATACACAATCCGTATTCGATAGAGAAGTTTTATTTTTATTTGATCTTCCATATTATTTTATTCTATATATTATACTGATGAGTTTGGTTAGTCGAATCTCACTATGTTTATTAGTTTCTTTTGTATGGACGCAAGTAACATGCATGGTGTCCATAGACCTGAGACTAGCAGATTTGGAGCTCGCTGATTTGGCGACTGGGCATCACAATAACTTGGAAACTCAGTTGATTTGATGATTTGGTTGACTTGACCAATCACTCGGCGCGGCGACCAATCACTTGGCTTGGCAATTCGATGACCTGCGATTCGACGGATCGAACAATGAGTTATTCGATGACTCGATGGCTGGCTTGATGATCTAGGGGTGTGCTCGGGACTCGTTTTTGACTCATCTACCATCACAAAGCTAAGTAAATTTTATAGTTGTTTATTCATACCATACCGATTTGAAGGCCGTAGGTTCTTAATCTTATAGTGCTAGTTTTGAGTTTCTTTTTAGACTCATCCTTTTGGCTTGACAATATTGGTCAATAATTTTTCTTGGTTGATTTCGACTTGTATATGTTTGGCCGAATGAGTTTTAGCGGTACATATTTGGTATTAGGAGGAGTTCAGCTGTTTTGCTTAGTTGCCCGTCTGACTCCCATTACCCAAATTGGTCAGTCTAGCTCTATGGCTCATGTTGTTTGTCGAAATCATCGTGTACATTGTTCTTTTAATGAGCCTTGTTTATTTTTTATGTCTGTTGGTTGAATGATCAGTACTCTAAGCACACATAAGCCTTAGACGAATAACAGAAATCCAATAGATTTAGATATTAAAAATGTTGTTTTATTAATACTTTATATTGATTTTACATATAACTACATTATTTGTGTTCTTGTATTATAGCTATCTCATTGATATCATTCAGTAATGGAGCGCCGTGTCATTGGATCACTCGGTCACAGAGCGCCGAGTTATTAGATCACTCGGCCATGATCAATTACTCATGGTTTCTGGAATTTTGATTCTTCGGACCTTTTGAGCTGTTATCTCGGGGGCTCGTCTTTGGCTCACTAGATATTAAGAAGCTAAGTTTTTTATATATATAATTTTAGTTTTATTCATCTAATTAAAGGCCGTAGGTTCTTTAACTTAGGAATGATTTCTTTTTGCATAATCTTGATACATTAGACTCTTGGTATTACCTTAACTCGTATATGCTTCATAGAGTGAGTTCTTAGTCTCCATAGTTCATATCGTTTGTTGAGGACCGATACGGCTTTTTACCTTGATTCACATGTTCATCCGAGTGAGTTTTTAGTCTCCATGCTTCATATTGAATGTTAAGGAAGTCGTTTAGTAGTGTTGGTACCTGATATTTACTGGTTGTGAGAGTTAGACTCGAGTTCATACAATACTTAATCACCCAATATAACCCAAGCATCTATTGCATTTCTGGTAATGGATCAAGTTCGTTTTATATGTATTACTTATTGAATATATTTTGTTTTATTAATGTATTACCTATTGAATATATTGTTTATTTTATGAATGTATTACATATTGAATACATTATTTTTATGGATTATAGTAGCTATATCAACTGGAGCTACTTTATTGACATCACTCGGTTTTGTTATTCCGAGTTATTGGATCATTCAGCTTCATTATTGGATCATTCGTCCTTCTTGTCTCGAGTCGTTATATCCTTCGATTATATTATTGGATCACTCGATCATTATTGATTTCTTATAATTTTACTTAATATTGGAGAGTCCTGCAAGAGTTGTTATTTTTCACTCGGAATCATGCCCGGGGGCTGCTATAACTTGTTATATTTAATCAAGTATTGCTTGAATATTTTTGATGGCTCTTATACTTATTATATTGGATCAAGTATCATCCGGATATTTTTATGACTGCTATGCTTGATATATCTGATCAAGTATCACTCGAATTCACTAGTACCAATGGTCCCTTTTGTTAGTAGGAGGAGTGGTAGAACCAATCTTGAGGGCTACCGTATTAAAACTCCTCATCAAATCAATCGGAGAAAGTGGTAAATCCAGATTTACATACGGTGTTATTATTTTTGACTCACAAGATATTTTGTGATCTAAATACCTTCTGAGTCGGGGGCTATACCTATACCTAGTAGGTGGATTTTTTTCCCCGCATATGGATATTATTTGACGCATAATCCTTTTTGAAGATTCTTGGAGACCTTTACAAGTTTGTTGTTGTACATGAAAAAGCTTAATCATATTTATGGCGAAGCATTAGTCAATCAACTGAAGATCAACAACTAACTTGTAAATCTCTCGAGGGCTACTGTGGGATATATATACCAGGGATATTTCACCACTCGGATATATCTCCGAGTGGGCCGGGGTCCAATAAAGATAAAGCCCATGAAGATAACTACTCGGATTATTGCTTGGAGTACACGACAAGTCAATACTAGAGATAGAAAGTTAAAAATAGAATTCTAGTCGGAAATCATGTTGTAACCGACTAGGACACTTGCCATGTAACCCTGCCCCCCGGATATATAAGGTGGGCCAGGGGCTCTCTCATAGACAACTAGATCATACCGCATAATATACAACAGAACACAAGACATAGGGTTGTTATCCTCCGGGAGGCCCGAACCTGTCTAAACCTTGCGTCTTGTGTGTCCATCGACTCTCGGTCTCGCGCATGCCTTTACCTATAAACAAGGATCATGGGTTGCCCTATGATCCACTGCCGATATTAGTGCCGACAACCATGAAGGCTAACATTACAATTACCAAGAGGGTCTTTTAATGCTGCCAAAACAGAATACACACATAAAAATGGTAAAGGGACAATGTAATATGTACCAGTTTAATTCTTGTTTGAATGTTTTTGGCAACTTAGCAGACAGATATGGATCTTTCTTATTTTCAGTATATATGCCACTATAAGTTTTCTACTCTGTTTGTTTTTTTTCCTTTTCAATTGAAATGGAATTTGAAACTTTCAATTTGATTTTTTACTTGAAAGTTTTTGAACTAGAAGATTTTTTTTACTTCAAATTTGTTTAGAGGTTGAAATTTTTGAACCTATATTTTTTAGTTGGAATATTTTGAAGTTGAAACATTTGGAGCTAGAACCTTAGAACTTGGAACTTTTCTAGTTTGAAACTTAGATTTGATTCTTTGAAACTTTTGAAACTCAAACCTTAGAACTTGGAACATTTCCAGTTTGAAAGTCCAATTTGATTCTTTTTCCTTGAATTTAAGCCATTATGTTTTAAAAGACAAATAAGAGGGAAGAAGAAAAATCTCAAATATAGAATCTATTGATGACCAATCGCTCCTAAGGTTGGTGTTTCATGTTTTCTTGTGTAGCTATCGGAAATAGAATGTCGGCTACTTCATCGGTTCATATCTTAATGCCTCCCATGCTCCTCATTCTTCACCAACACCCCCTTCGCCATCATGGACCACGGCCCTTCCATCTCGTCAACGAGGATGATGATCCTGAGTCTTGTCCCCCTCAACTCTGTCTTCCACTTCAGCCATCCTCCTTCTCCATCTCTGTCCTCCAACCTGCTCTCCCCTCTTTTGTTGCCTATCTTATCATGCTTTGTAGTACCGTAGTTAGCTCAATCTCTTTGTCGCCCTCAAGCTCCCCTTTCTCATCCTCACTGAATTGGTGAACTAGCATAATATAGTTTTTAATTATAACAATATAATAAAACTATGGAACAATGCTCTAAAATTTTATAGGACTTTAAAAAATATCTATGTCTTAACTACTATGGTAACAAAAGTTTACACAATATAGTCCCCACATAGATACTAGAATTAAAAGGAAATCATATCTTGAAAATATCTCTATTATATATTATTATTAGATAAAATTAAAACCTTAAAAATAAGAGTAAAAGATAATAAATACTTAAATAGATTCCTCTTGATAGATAAGAACCAAATTCAACATCATAAGACCAACCCTTGGTAAACAAGAACTAAAGTCAATAACAAATGAACATTTTTTAGCACACTCATCGGGAACACAATTGTTGATAAATCATAAATAACAGAAAAACATGATAATGTCAAGAAAAGGTCATAACTAGCAACAAAATAATACCAATACATTAAAATAAAGGAAGCAATTAGAGCCTCATAATATATTATAGCAATTGAAATAAACGAGAGATAATATTGACAAACTTGACAATCCAATGCAAGCACTTAACACATTCAATCATTATATATTGATTGTATGTCATCTTATAAATAACATAGTCTATGTAGAGCCATTAATTAATATGACAATAGGTAATACAGACAAGATAAAAGTAATGTTAGTGGTAATATAAGGGCTTATAAAACTTACTTTCCGATGACTTTTTTTTTGAGGAATTCGGAGGGGGGGGGGGCATCCCCACCTTTTCATTTTATTTTTAAAGGTTCATATATGAGCAGGATGTTACATGCCGTTTGAGTTGGATACAGAGGGGGGTTGGGAAGGGAACATCAAAGCCCAAGTTTGGGCAACATGCCGATCAGCTCGCGGCAATCTGCAAGACCAAAGCTCTGCATCTTCACGACATTTAGTGAACAACCGAGCATAGCACAAGGGCATGGAACAGAAGATGACATCATGACGGTGGTTCCACAGCCGCCAACAACAGAGGAGGAGGAAGGCATTGAAGTGTACAGCCGGCATGGTTGTAGGGGACTAAACTTGCCACAAGCTAGTAACTGCTTCTTCGGGGAGATCAATTCCAATACGTTGTCAAAAACCAGCAGCAAACGAGCACCCCGCGATGAGGTGCGAGGGAGTTTCAACTTGTGTGCCGCACAGCTCACAGAGATCAGAGTCCACACAATGCTTTTTTAATAAGTTTTCCTTTGTCTGAATTCTATTCTGCACAAGCAGCCATCCGAAAAACTTGACTCTCGACGGCGCACAATTTTCCCATATAAATTTGTAGTACTCGCAGCCGGCCCCATTGGAGACAACTGACTTGTATATAGTAGATGAGCTGAGACGGTGAGCCTTATCTTCCCAGGGGCACACCCTCACATCAGGTTGATCTGTTAGAACAATGTCAGCAAGCAATTCCGACAACTTCGAGAACTCTTCGGCAGCCGTTGTACTTAGCCGGGGAACAAAAGCTAGGCGCAGTGCAGAAGACATCACATTTTTCCCCGAGATTTCCGGGTGCCGAGCATGTGCAAACAGGGCTGGTAGTGCACCTGCCATAGGGCCGCCAGCGAGCCAGCAATCATGCCAGAACGAGGTGGTGCGGCCATCCCCTATGTCGACAGTGGTAAGGAGCCGGTAGTCAGGTAGTAATCAGCACAGCGCTGCCTAATGTGTGCCAGCTTCATTATGAACCGGAGCGTCAAGAGGCCCACCAAATTCTGCCTTGATCCATCGAGCCCATGCCGAGTCCGTAGTGTCGTGCACACGATGGAGGAGTTTCAGCAGTAGACAAGTGTTTTGGAGGCTTAGATCACGGACGCCTAGACCTCCATCTTTCTTGGGTAGACAGGCTCGTTCCCAACTTACAAGGCATTGGGCACCTGATATTGTTTCTTCACCGGACCAGAGAAAAGCACGCCTGCGTGAGTCATATGCGTCCAGGAAGCCCTGTGGCATTTGCAGCGCGCCCATGGCACAACTAGTAGACTGTCGATGACGGTATTCACCAGAATGAGTCGGCCTTGGTGATTTAGGAGGCTCGCCCACCAGCCAGACAGGTAGCGGTCAGCACTTGCGATGATAGGGGCAAATGCAGAAAGGTTGAGCTTGACATTTGAGAGAGGAATGCCGAGGTAAGTCTGCGGAAAAGGTCCCTTGAGTGCAGCCAAGAATGCTTACATAATGTTGAACCTCATCGTCTGGGATGTGCATGGGGACAAGCGTGCTTTTTGAGTAATTGATGCTCAAACCCGAGGCACACGAGAAACTCTGTAGCAGCTCCTTGAGACGGTGTACAGCAGTGGCTTCCGCACGCACCACAATCAACGTATCATCAGCGTACTGTAAGATGGTGCATGGGTGGTCAGATGCCAAAGGGTGGCGCAACATTGGATCATTGGCAAGAAGTTGTTGCAGCATGTCAGCGACCAATATGAACAAGTATGGGGATAGGGGGTGCCCTTGTCGAAGCCCTTTCCGACATGAGATCCACCTCCCCGGCACCCCATTGAGAAGAATGGCGGACCTGGCTGTCTCTTGTAATTGCTTGATCCATATACACCATTTTTCAGGGAAACCACGAGCACTCAGTACTGACCCCAAACTGTCCGAACTGACACTATCGAAAGCCTTTGCAAAGTCCAATTTTAGTATCAGAGTTGGCGCTTTTCTTTTGTAGCAGCATTGAACAAGCTCAGTGGCATACACAAAATTTTCTGAGATAGAGCGCCCTTTTATAAACCCAGTCTGATCCACATCGATTAACTTTGACACCTGCAGCTGGAGCCGTGAAGTGAGGATTTTACCAACAATTTTTATGGGGCAGCCTTGCAGAGAAATGGGGCGAAATGAGCTAGGTTGGACAGCATCGAGTGTTTTAGGAAGCAGTACCACATAAGCTCGATTAACCTTTTCCAAGTCAGCACTGTAACCGTAGAAGGCAGAGAGAAAATCCATCACAGTCGGCATGACAAGCTCCCAGGCCGCACAATAGAAACCAGGGCCGAAACCATCGGGTCCGGGGGCACTTGTGGAGTTCATGGCTTTGACAGCAGCATAAGCTTCCTGGGCGGTGAATGGCTCGATGAGGGGAAGCGGATCAACTTTTGGCAAATCATTATACATCTCCCTGACATCAAAGTCCCAAGACACGTCCACTGAGGAACCCAACAAGGCTGAAAAGTGATCATCAAGAATTCTTGCCTTGTCTGCATGTCTAGTGTAGCGAACACCATCCACCACAGGAGCCTTAATCTGATTTCTGTGCATTCTGTGAGAGGCACGTGCATGGTGGAACTTGGTATTTTCATCTCCTTCGCGAATGGCCCTGAACTTCCCTCTTTGTTTCCAATACGCTGCTCGTGCCTTGAGTAGCACCATGAGTTTTTCCCGGCACAAGGAACCCAGAACCTGTTCACCTGGAGACAAGCAACGATGCTCCTCGAGCAGATCAAGAAGCCTAATGATAAATTTGCAGTTGTCGATCAGAAGTGGTGTGTGTTTGTTTTTTGACCAAACCTTAGCGACGCGGCGAGTGTCTTTGAGCCGGGCGGCAAGTGCACCCGCGGCATCACCTACAGTGTCAGTAATAGCATGCCAAACCGGACCAATAGCAGGCAAGAAAGAGGAGTCATGTAACCAGGCATTTTCAAACCGGAAGCATTTGGTTTTAGGGATGGCCGTGTTCATGGTTATGAGAAGGGGAGTGTGATCAGAGGTGGCATGGGAGGTTGACGTGAGGGAGGTGTTGGGTACAGCAGTGTTGAGGTCTCCATTAAAGAAAACACGATCGAGCCGAGCTAGCACGGGATTATCTCGCATGTTTGACCAGGTGAACAACCTGTCCAGCAGAGGGAGTTCATAGAGACAAAGGTCATGGATAGCAGAGTTAAAAGCGGCAGCGAGGGCGGCGTCAAAGTTGTCATTATTTTTCTCGTCGGGGCTTCGGATCAGATTGAAATCACCGGCAACCACCCACGGGCCAGTGATAGTAGTGGCTAAATCACGCAGTTCAGCAAGAAAGTCAGGCGTCAGCCTATGATTAGAGGGAGCATAAACATTTGTCAAAGTGAAGGTGAGGTCAGTGGCAGCATAGGTGAGAGTCGTGGTGAGAGTGAAAGCTCGGGTATGTGAGGAGGTCATAGAGAAATGGTTGTCATCCCAAACTGTGGCAACCCCGCCACGGGTGCCATCTGCAGCTAGAAAGCAGTGTGAGGTGAGGTGGGCAGGGAGGAAGGATTTTAGCTTCTGGGCCGGGATGTTTGCAAGCTTTGTTTCTTGAATACAAGCGATAAGCGGGTGACAGGTTGTGAGGGTGTCATGCACAGCAACACATTTGTCATCATCACCGAGGCCACGAACATTCTACGACACAAGCGTAATCCTACGATTAGAATTCATGGGGGAACAAGACGAACACCAAGTGGGAGCAGGATCGCATGGTTAGCCCAATAGGTAGTTACATCCGGAGACCACAGGCGGAAAGGAAAAGATAGACGAGAACACTCTAAGTTGAGGAACATAAGACACAAAGAGCCTAGACGGTGGGAGTAGAAGCCGCTAGGAACGCGCGGGCCTAGCACCCTCAGCAGTGCACAGGAGTTGGGATACATCATTTCGATCCGGTAAGCACCCGGTCCAGGCTGGCAATGGACGTCGCCGGCAGACTAGCAGTGCCGGCCATGGCTCTCAGATCAGCAGCGTTCAACTTGTTCTTGAGCAGAAGGCCACGACGTTTGACTTGCACCTTTAGTTCTTTCGTGCACTTGGACAGTTCATTCTTCAGTATCTTGAGCCTTGTAGCTTTGGTCGATACAGCCTCGTAGTGTGTAGGTTCCTTTTCCAGTAGCCTGTTGCTACGGCGGGTCGGCAGCCGTTGGTTCCCCTTCTTGTGTTTTGCATCCTTGTCAGCAGATCTTTTGGCACGGACACATGATTTGTGCACAGACAGTTTATGGTCATCATCAGCCCAAGTATCAGCAGCTGGAGGAGGGGGTGTTTGCTCACGGGGAGAGACGGGTGGGTTTCGCGCGGGGCTGGTGGGGATAGTGGTGGTGTTTTCCTCAGTGACAGTAGGCAACACCACGGTGATGGTGCCCGTACTAGGCTGCACTCGGAGCTGTGTAAGGTTGATGACAATGGGGAATGTGGGCAGCTTGGGCAGCAGTGGCGCTTGCGACAGATGGAGGATGTCCAGAAAGATGGTGCGAGCAAGGCGGGAGTGCGGCGCCGGCTGATTAACAGTGGCGGGAGGTGGTGGCGGCCTGTTAGGACCAGCGGTGCTAGAGCGGGGTGGTGCTGGCAGCGCCAGTGGCGCGCGTGGCGGGACAGGCGGAGAGTGCGGTGGAGGCGGGCCAAAGAACGGCACGTACGCCCCGTGAGCATCCAGAGACTCAACCCACGACCAAGCATGCACGAGCTGGAGCTGGCAGATGTTGCAGCTTCCGGTAGACACATCTCTGACCCAAAGATTGTCGGTCACGCGAGCCACATTGTCTACTTGAACCATAATTCGCAGCGAGGAAAAGTCATATCCTGTGAGGCAACGCCAATCAATCTCCACAACAAGCCCAATCCCTTGAAAAGCTTCCGTGATGAAGTCTTTGTACCAATATGCAAGTGGAAACTCTAGAACAGACAAAGCCACAAGTGTGTTTGCATGGCGGTGTGAAGTGGACCTGTCCTGGGCTTCCAGTTGCACACAGACATCCTCATGGTGCAGCGGAGAGCGCCCCACGGCTGCATCACGCTCTGCAACTGATCTGAATCGCAGCAGCATGGCCCCTCTAGAAGACGGCAGGATGTCGAAACAGGTGTGCGGCATGACAGTACGAACAGCCTCCCAAATGAATGCCGCCGGGGAGAGAACCGCTGACATCGGTGTGAGGAACACATGAGCATACACATTGGCTTCCTCATGACGGCCAGGGCGCAGAAACACCTCAAGGAAACCTTCCCTGCCGGAGCTCATTTGACTGGCAGAACTTGCCGTCTCGGGCGAGCCACTGCTCCCTTCGCCGGGCGAGGGGGCGTCCGAGCCCGCGCTTGCAGCCGCTGGTGAGGGCGACGAGGGGGCAGCAGGCGGCGCCTCCTGCATGGCGACCGGTAGAGCCAGACCATGGGCCTGCGTCGCTAGGTCGGGGTGGATGGTACCGGGGGGGGGGGGGGGGGGGGGGGGGGGGGGAGCGGCGTGTGGCATGAAGTGGGCATGGCGCGGCAAGCAGGCAGCTTAAGCGAAAGGCAGCGGTGAGGCCACGGTGTGGGCACACGATCGACCGGCATGGCGCACTCATGCTCCCGATGACCCGAACGGCCGCAGCCGCGACAACGGATGGGCTCACGGCAGGAGCGGATGTGGTGGTCGGTGCCGAAACAGCGAAAGCAAGCGTTAGGGTGAATGAGTGGTGGGCTTGCGCGTTTGGGCGAGGCTGGCTTGAGCGGGGAGCTCGAGGTGCGCAGAAGCACGTCGCGGTATGAATGTGAGGTGGTCGGGAGAGCAGCAGACGTGTGAGCAATGGCCCGGTCTGAGCGACAAGACGGCACCTGTGGCAGGCCCAGGACAGGGGGCAAAGAGCTGTTGGAGCGCCATACTATCTTAATGGGCGCCGAAAGCTGACCACACTGGTTGACTTTGGGGGCAATGGCGGGGTCCTCAGACTTTGTCACATCGGAGACTGCTCCTTTCTGCTCCAACTCCGGCAGCCGGCGGACAGCTTTCTCCGCAGCGGCCAGGGAGACATGGAGGAGGAAAACCGTCGATCCCAACTTCTGCGCACCGTGCGCTAGGATGATGTTCGCCACGTTGCTGCTAGCTACACGAGTATGGAACACGCCAGGCGACGACATGACTACAACAAAATGCTCAGGCGGAGAAGTGAAGCAGTAGTTGAGCATGTTGGCTACTACAGTGGAGCTCAGAGCAGGGATGGAGGGGGAGGTGACCCACAAGTCACCAGAGCTTGCATGGGCGCAGAGGGGGGAGGTTACGAGAGAGAAGCATTCGGAGAGGATTTGGTTTTGGAAAAGGAGACCGGGTTTGGCAGCTAGAACTGACCTGCGTGGCGTCGGGGTGGTGCCGCTGGCCGGGGCAGTCACCGCGTCGCCTGGGATGGTCGCACGAGAGGTGGCGTCGGGTGGGCGGTGGGGGTCGCTGGAGTCGCCAGAGGCGACATCAGCGAGGACACGAGAGTTGTCCATTCTACATTAAAAGTCAGTTGCCCTTTCCAATGACTTTAGACAAAAATATATAAATCTTATCATTAAAATGTTAAAACATGCATGCCACATAAATTTACTTTAAATTGATAGGAAACATAATAGTCTAAATTAATGAAGAACAATAGCAACAAAGTAAGTTATATGTTGCAACCAAATAAATGGTGAACTGTTGCTCAATTGAATTAGTTAGTAGAGATTTTCTAGCTCAACTCAACTTATGCCAACTACCTAGATAGTCATAAAATCACACCTTCGTTACTCGTGAATGTATGGCTGAATCTACTCAGCATCGGAGCAAGGAAAGAGCCACGACACCTCCTTTACTACCCGCGGTTGTACAAGAGAAGAGGGAGTTTTGTGGCAAACGATATAGATGCTAGCGTTCCACATCAAGGTCCAGCACGATATTGCGACCATATATCTAAGGATGCAAAATTTGATTTGTCTTGACGTGGGAAATTAGAGGAGGACATGGCTATGGGGCACTAACTAAGGTAATGTCCGTTGAGCCCTTGCTTCAGGAAGAGTATACACTCGTTTCTTTTAAAGATATTTTGGGAGCTTTTTATAATTTCTCACTCGCCTTATTAGGTCAAAATGCACGCGACAACATGATATATATTAGGCTCTCCTTTTTAATGTGGTGTCACCTCTATTTTAGCCAAGTTTTCATTTTTATTTTATTGTATTATTATTATTTTCACCTCTCAAGCCACTGCAATGGCCAAATTGCCCGGGGCACCGCCGCTGATGAGCCGCAACCATATCAGCAGTGCGACTGACTCCTCTACTACTCGCACCTGGTCTGCTTGCTGGTCATCGTGGGGCGGGAAGCGCGCGCGGACACGGCACCTGGTCCGAACCTGAATTGCTACTGCCGGGCCGGGCGTCCCAGACGTACGAGCCCGCCAGTGCCATCGCGGAGTGCCGGTGTGCACGCTTGCAATGATTTCACGGATTACATGAGCTTCCGTGCCGTGTGCGGCGCCGGTGCCCAGTTCCCCCGGCGTTGGATCATGCTCCGTGAGGCAACCGTGGCTCCTACCGCCGCTGCTTCCTGAACGTCTCAAGCGGGCTTGCTTTCTTTCATCAAGCCAGGCATGCTTGTCGACTTGTGTTGGAATTATATATGGTCTTGACCTATTAATAATAATAATAATTTTTAAAAATCTCAAAGGCCCATTCATAAGTGGTGGGAGTGCAAAGGTTTAGTCTCACATTATTAGTGGAGGTGGATGGAGTCCAACTTATAAGGTTGGTTATTCTAGCATCTCTTGTAAGTGTGTGAATGGGAGGAAGGAAAAACACACGCGCGCGCTCGCTCGCCTCGCCTCGTCGGGCCGGACCAGGCGGGGCGCGGCGGGACACCCAACCCTAGCAGTTCCCCCCTATAAATACGTATGGGTACCACCGTAAATCAAATCACGCAATCGCTTAGAGTTTTACCTCTCGCTACTGTTGCGCCGCCAAGTCTTCTCCATCCCGATTGTCAGCGTGCACCGGTGAACGGGAGAGCAGGTCTCCGGAACCGTCGTCCTCTGTGATCCTGCACCGGGAGAAGGCGAATAAAGTTTTTGGGAAGCGCTCTGCGCGACTGCTCGATCGCTTCCTCGTCTTCGTCAAGTTCGTCGTCACGGCTCATCTTCCTCGTCATCGAGTCGGTCTCACCTGCCGTCGTCAACAACGTAACGGTACTGCACGTCGTCGCCGTCTCCTCTACCCAGTCTATAAGGAAACGTACATACTTTCATCTCACACCATATCTTCTATACTAGCTTTCGTAGTCTATTTGTTTATGATGGATGTTGCTAGTATGGTAGATGCTATACTTTTATCTGGCCTAATAGATCTGTCTAGATTTTACATAGACTTATCTAGTTCATTATACAATCTGTTAATCATACTTATGATTTATTTCTAAATTAATATAAAACTAAAAGTACTAATTTATCCAACAATTTGAAGTTGCAAAGCCCGACGACAACCGCTGGAGGCGTATTGGGATTCAGGTCGGCTTCCACGAGCAGAAAACTTTGGGGTGTTCATCGTAGAGAGGCGATCGCAATGGCTATTGGTGCGTATGAGAGCGTATTCTCGACGACCCGCTTCTCTGCTTCAGGGGAGAGAACCGTGTATGCGTACTGTTTTCTCGACGGGAGGATTGGCCATTGCATTGATCGGTTCAGCTTCATCAGCTGGGAAGATAGTTGGGCACGACGACCGTGCGTTATTGCCGACTCTGTTCTGGTCAGTGGCAGCTGCTGTGTAATGTGGTATTGACGAGACATAACGATGCTAGCCGATCTGTGCAAAGTGCCTGCTTCAAAAACTATTTTAGCGCCTGCTTCAAAAACTATTTTAGCGCCTGCTTCAAAAACTATTTGTGTACCAATGTGCTGCATACCCGTCCTTTCCTGTCTACTAATTGGTTGGAGAAAGGAGATATTACGTCGGCCATCAATCCATCATCATCAATGAAAGTTGAAAGAGCTAATTCTCGGCTTCATGCTTGACTTTTTCCAATATCGGGTAAGGTTTTCTCCACTGAGGGGGCTAAATAAAGTATTTCCCCTCTCGCTTTAGTCTCCTTTTCTTTTCCTGGCTTTTTCACGCCACTGGGCATAAAAGATAATAAGATCGAGTTGAAAGTATCTTTGGTTTAAAATGCTTTATCAATTATCATCCTCTCTAGTTTCTATCTACAGCTACAGCGAAAACCAACCAGCTCACCTCTCCTGCATTCACACGCAGCCTGCTCGTCCTTCTCTTGCATACTCAATCGTTTATATAAACGCCGCGCCGGTCGCCTCACATATTTCAACTCCCAGCAAAACCATCCTACGCAGTGGAGAACGTATAGAAGAAGAAAGATGGGTGACGTCGTCATGGAGACAACGGCAGCGGTGGATCAGGGCTTGAAGAAGCCGGATACAACAAGGAGCAGAAAGGTGTTTGGTGGTGGAGCGTGGACGTTGGAGGCGGCGATGCTGCCGCTGTGCATGACACTGGTACAGGTGTTCACAATGGTGACGCTGCTCCTCTCCAAGCTGGCCCTCAATGCCGGCATGCATCCCTTCGTATTCCTTGTTTACCGCAACCTCGTCGCTGCAGCTGCCGTTGCACCTGTGGCGCTCATTTTCGAAAGGTAAGCACTTTTTTCTCGATCGAAAACTCTCGTCTTGTTTCAAATCTGGAGGTACTATCACTTTTATTTTCCAGATCGCTAATGATTATCTGATTAATTGTATTACCAAATACACCCTTTAAAAATTTTGATGTTGCTTAGCTCAAAATTTTTAACTAAACAGCATCAACATTTTAGAGATAAAGAGAGTACGTCATGTATTATGTGGTCCAATTTATTAAGGGCGAATATGGAACCAAAGCGACACGTATGGCAACCCTAGCCGCCACCTTCCCTTTCTTCCTCTTCCCACCGCGCAGCACCAGAACTAGTCGGGCACAACCCGAGAGGCTAGCAAAGGATGGCGGCAGCGGCAGCGGCTTTTGCCCTCCCTTCGAGAGTGTGGTGGCGAGAGCCGTAGAGAGTCATTGTGGTTGGTCACAGTTTCAAGGCGATGGCCCGAGGCCTCCAAGTCATTGTCTGAGACGGTCGGCCATCTCCGTGTCATGCTAGGTGACTAGGTCGGTGGCGCGTTTGTCATCATGGGGGCAGATCTGGGCGGTGGCAACCTATTGTGATTGCTCGATGACAACCTCTTGGTCTCTTGGACAGGTGCTAGCTCATGGTGGAGCGGCTTGCGGCAAATGGTGACGTTATGGTGTGTTGAAGGGCAAGGTCACAGGCATATGGCAGTGCATGAGCAGCAAAGATGGGGAGGTTGTCTCAATTCACACTTTGGCATGCTCAATGGGAGGACTCTGATCGAAAGTGTAATATCCCAGTTTATTGAGATTAGGCTCATAGTGGCTCATAAGCACTTATGTGCATGAGAGGGTAAAAATTAAGTCCCATCTTGATTGATAGTCTAGTGAAAGAAGACCAACATATACCCTAGTTTGTCCATCACCATCATCAATCATTTATAGGAAATAAGGACAAAATTATAAATAGGTTAGTGGGCGTGTGAGAGCCACTCAGAATACGAGTCAGACGTGGACCTGAAGCATTACAAAAAGCGGCTCCCCCGTGGGAGCGTCGTTGTGGAGCCATCCCATTTTCCGAACGGATGACAGATTATAGCTGGGGTCCGTTTATCTTATAGTTGCCAGTGTTGTGTTGGTTGCAGGTCGTGTGTAGCTACTTGACGTATGTGCAAGGCTAGCGTTGGGGATGATGCTTTCACAAGAAAGTATCACTCGAAATTACTCTAACTTCTGTTTAATGAAAAACGTACGAAGGCATGTTCTCAAAAAAATAAAGAACCAAACCGTGCTATGCGCAGTGTGCACTATATATATCAGCACGAATTTGAAGGAAAAGGTGAGCGAACACTCATAAAAAAATCAGTACTGTGTAATCAGAAGCATGAATCTACGTATGGGTGCATGTCATTGCCAGTTCTCGGTAGACTTCTCCAAATTGCTTGCTTCAACACTTCACAGATTCGACGGTATTCCAAGCGATTTGATCCAGATTTTGTTATTTCAAATCATATTACAGAACAAGTGGCTGATCACAAATTGCTTGCTATAAGATTTCCTGGCTATAGCTGGAGGCAGAGAAGAAATTGTACCCATCTCTGTCATCATCCAATCGATCTCACAGCTACGGACAGACAGTGTGATGTTCTTTTCGTGTGCTGCATCGGTTGATTAGATCATGAGATCCGATTGCTGATACTCGATAACTCTGTATGGACAGTAACTCATCCATAATTAATATCAAGTACTGCCAAGTTGCTTATATTATCTAAGAAAAAGTGGTGCTAATTATGTCATTAGTTACCTACTCCTTGCGTTGCCCATGCTCCTTAAATATACTCCACTAGCATGACAAAATACATGATACATTGAACCACTTCTATCATTTTAAATTCTGGTTTTAACATGGTTCTTAGATCAGTCTCAATGCATAGTTTTATCTTACACTTTCCAAGAATGTCATGTCAGATTTGAAGATTTAGTTTGATGTATGAAATAGTCTCTCTCAATGCATAGTTTCATCTCACAATTTCATATATAAATTATAGTATTAAATTAACATCTATTTGTTACATTGAGATTGATCAAAATGTGTTAGGATGAAACTCTATGTTCACAATGGGAGTTTCAATGGAGTTTCATACCTATGAAACAGTGCCAAATGAGTTTTGTCCCTATGAAACTCATTTGCCTAGTTTTATATTAATTGATACTCCATGTCATCTCTTTTGCTTATGTGGCACCTCATTTAACGTTGATGAAACCCCCACTTAGTCTGATCTTAAACTGAACAGGTCCAGGCAAAAATTCTAAGGTTCTTGCCTCAGCTTAAAATAATTGTGAACTATCCATCTTCACTCCTCCTTATTCTCTAAGTTTTTTAAAATGTTTGTCATTCTCACTTTATCTTTCTAATACATCTCTATCTATGTTCCTCCACAATTTGTGTATATACACATCTTTTTCACCTCTTCTTAATTCATGTATCTCTATAACAAATCTTATGATAGGTGATAATTGATTTCTGCCATAAATACTAAAAAAATGATATCATAGTTTATAATTTATGATAATTTGATGACAAAAACTAAATTATCACATGTGTTGGAACTAGTTGTTGTGAGCATTTATTTTGTCATTACATGTGTTGGTCCAGCAAGGCCCATTTTATATTTTGGGCCTAGTTTGATCTTGTGGGTCAAAACTATATCTTTTTGTGGCATTTAATTTTTCAATTTTAGGCTTGGACCAATCTGTTATGTTTTAGGCTTTTTATCGATGGGACACCGAATATCGATGACTTTGTATATGAGCCACTGCAAATGCATATTTGCCTTCCACACACTATGAAATTATGGCTTTTGTGTGCATAATATTATAGTAGGACAAGTGAATATTTTTTATATTTTTATTTCAATGCATAAAACGCATTGTAATTTGAAATTTGACACAAAGTTACAATGCTATATTTCCTATCCATGTGATTTTTCCTTAATTATTTTCTCAATTATTTGCACAAGCTTGTTTTAAAATAAAAGTTTTCTTAGTCGAAAAGTTATACAAATAATCAACAGCAAATCTATCAAAATAGATTATAAGAAATGTACCAATGTATCTTTGTGCTAAATTTTCAAGTTGCAAATGTCTTGTGTGGATTGAGATAAAAAATATTGAAAATATTCACTTCTCTAGTGTTCTACAGACAAAAGCCATAATTTTTTAGTGTCTGAGATATCAAATATAGAGTTTTGTTGTTGCACAGACATAATAATGTTTATTGAATGTTCCAGAAACAATATTTTTCACTACCTTTTTAAGGACCATTACATTTTTCAGTTTCAGAGCTTACAACCCCATTTGACTGCCCTTATAACCCAAAACAAATGAAAAAATATTCCAAAAATAATGTACAAAATAAAATAAATGCTGGATTTTAAATGTAAACTATTACAGCCAGTAAAGGTTCGGGTCAATTACGTTTTTACATCACTTTGTTCTTCGATTGTGATTTTACTTCTAAATCTGCAATTTTGTGATTTTATCATAACCTTTTTCCTTTTGTGATATTACCATAAGTTTCAACATCTCCCATATACAACATATTTTGAGAGTTTTTTCAAACTGCAAAAGGAAAACTTTCACAGATTTGAATAGATTTGCAAGAAAATTAAATTTTGATAAAAATTGATAATTTTGGACAAATCTTGACAACATTTTGCATATCCAATACAGAATTTCACATATAACAATATAGACTAGATATTATATGTTCTTATCCACACATCATATAGCAACTGCAATGCCTATTATATGTCGAGAATAAAGTGGCCTAACTATTACATGTCCACATCCTGATCATCCACAACCAACTAAAGCGTCAACAAAGACTACAGATCACAATTCAAAGTATGCAAGTAGCCTTCCTCCTATTCCTTCATGCCTTCCTCGTCCCCTTCCCCTTCCTCTTGGTGGCCTTGCTCCTTCCATCTCACTAACACTTGCACTTGCAGTCCCACTTATGAAAAAAATTGAAATGGAGTAAGTAAAGAATCAAAATCTGCCATGCTAAAAATTACAAAATAAGTAGCGAATGGATAAGAAGTTACTCATATTGTTGGTTGGTCACTATTTGGAACGTCGTTGTCATGTCTTGATTCATTATCCAAATAGGCTCTCATCTTCTTTCGACTAGCAGCGTGACCACCTTGGCAAAACTTAGCCATATGTTTGCTTTCATAATACTCAGTGCACTTCCTTTTTTTAGTAGTGGTTGCTTCATCAGATGCCTTAATCCTAGATACCCTAGGTCCATTCTCAATTTAGGCTTCATGACTTTGAAACCAATTTCAACACAAAATCACTGAATTTTTTATATCATTGGCTTGAAATTACCTGCATATGTCTTTCTGAACCTCCCAATAGAGTAATATTCATGGACAAAGTACTCCATATTTATCTCTCTAATGAGTTACATGTCTTTCCCACCAACTAAGCCGCATGACTCAAACCTAAAACAGACACTTCAGCTATAAGATCTCCACATGGTAATACCTCATGCTCTTTTATTTCTTTTCTTTTAGTATTGAGAGCCTCAATAATCATTAGGATTATTCCTCGTTGCATCTTAGTCCCGATCTTCCTTCACAAATTAATTTGTTGGTGATTATTTGCCTTAACCTTTCACACAAGTCCACAACTTGTTTATCCTTCTCCTTGGACACTCAGGTATTAAAACTCTTAAAGAAGTTATTATTGGTGTAATCAACCTTGGATTCTTCAGAGAATTTGCACCTACTCCGCACAAAAGGATGACTGTCATCAACCCATTCCATGGCAGCTGGACTCTTCTCCACTATCTTCCTAAGGTGGTAGTTGTACTTCTCAATGATGCAAGTCTTGGTTGGTGCCCACATGTCTAAGCAAAAAAAAGTTTCTTTGTAGGTCTTCTTCATGTTCTTCGACAAATGTCTCACGCATTCTCTATGCTCTACTCTTTGATAGACATTATCCACAACCCCTTCTATTACTTTGCCTGCATTAGTGCTAATGACCAAACCTACATGTGACATGAAACAAAAGATTATTATGAAATGAAACCTTTCGGAAAATGAAACAAAAGTGTTCTTGACAAACCTATAGGAGTGTCAATTGCTTTCTTTAAGTTATCCACGAACCAATTTCCTTGTATTTTGTCTCAATCACTACAAATGCCACAAGATATAGCCGATTATAACTGTCTATGGAAACAACAAATGCTAACTAGCCTCTTGACCTTCCTCTCAAGTGAGTAGAATCCATTACAATGTAAGGCACATCCTTCTAGTAAACCATCAATGCATGGTTTGAGTGCAACAAAAGACCTCCTGAAACACTTGTCATCATTGTAGTCTTTAAGGTGTAACTCATCAATACTACCAAGCATCCCATGTCACATGAATCCACTTTCAATTTCACCGAAACGCTTACGCTATGCCTTGCGCCTGCTCCCCTTCTTCTATGCCTACTCTCCGACACCTTGTGCCTGCGACTACGCCACACCCACCCGATCTCCAGCGACTGCGCCATGCCCGCCCGAGCTCCTGTCCCGCACCTGCCTGAGCGCCTGCCCTGCGCCAACCCAAGCCTCACCATGTCTCCTGCACATTACTACAAAAATGACCTATAATGGTGGAACCCAAATTCACATAGCGGCGCATTTCAAGAAGTCTGCCGCTACATATGTAAAATTATTTTTAGTGGCGGACCACAATGTGACCCGCCCCTAAAATTTGATTTTTAGTGGCGGGTCACATTGTGATCCACCGCTACAACATGAGGCCCATTCATACCACTCCTGCAGCCCACTATGAGTCACCGCCTATAAAAACAAACAAACCCTGGAGCTCTCCACTTCTCTTTGCCCAACCGTCATTGCCTCTCCTCTCCACCAGTCCCGACTTCCTCCTAGACCGGCACACGACGAGCGGGCAACCTCCTCTTCTCCTAGTGTGGCAACCTCCTCTCCCTCCTCTCCTCCTGACGTGGCAGGCGAGTGAGCAGCCAACACGGCGACCTCCTCTCACTCCCCTTCTCCAAGCGTGACAGGCGAGTGAGCGGTCGAGCCAGCTCCGACGTGGCGGGCAAGCGGTCGGTGCCTCTCCCTCCTCTCCTCCTGGATGGACGCGCGACGGGCGAGCCGGCAGGCAGGGCAGCCAGATCCGGGATAGGATTTATGTTGGGTTGGGTGCTGGGGGGTAGTTTGTTCCCTTTCCTAATTTTTCTTTTTTTAATCATTTATTCGTTTCTGTCTCACCCAATGGTAAACGACAACTTTGGTTGAAAAAATTATGATAAAATCATAAAATTAAAGATTCAGGGTTAGAATCATAATTGGACGTCAGAATGATGTTAAAAATACAATTTCCCCTAAAGGTTAATAGTCTACTATATTAGAACATCAACTATATTAGAACGGATGAAGTAAGAGGTAGTAGTTCACCATCTATATTTTCTTTTTTTTTTAGAATGGTAGATTTTTTGTTCCATAGTTAGGATTTTGCGCTCGAGTAGACTCGATCAAATCTGCAAGTGGTGATAGTCTTATAGGAATAAATTTTGAAGAAAAAAGAAAAGGATAGAGACGTACATGTACTTGAACGTGACCACATGTTTTGGTATGTACATGCGCGTTCCTGGCCGCATGTAATATGTACATGGATCATGGTAAATATTACAAAAAGAGACCATACTCTCTTTATCCAAACATTGTGGTGTGAAATTTCCCTTAGGTACAGCGCAGATGGAAGAGCTCTCATGCTTGTAAGAATTTGGCCTTAGTCCCTTTGAGATGAAAGCCGGAACTGGTTTTCCATTATCTAAAAAAACATGTAATTTTGGAGGGAAAAAAACGTGCTAGCGTATATCCAAGAGAGCCTTGTAAAATTAGTCCTTAAAACCAGTTTTATAAAGTAAAACAATAAGAGGTAGTTTTCTCTCCTCTTTAAACAATTCCCTTAAAGCGGATCTAAAAATACTTTTAGTTATGCTACATGGACATTTGGGGTCACACAAACAACGTTGGTTCTCAAGAAGGAAGGATATCGGTGGATTCAATTTTTCTTCTATTTGTAGCTACAAATGAGTGGAGTTTTGCATGAACTAAAATAATGACGGTAATTTTGGGGCCTATTGGAGACAGGTATTTAGCATCTTTTGAAGATGCTCTTAACCCCAAAGAATTAGGTAGCCGGACTTATCTCTGTGGCTCTCAACCCAGTAGTAATCAGAGATGTCATGCATGGGGACTATGAAAATCATCAATCTCTCTGTTCAATCAGGCTTGCCAGGCTGGATTAACAGTTCTTCTGTTTTTTTGTTTTTTGGTTCTCCTTTTTCACTATAGAAATCAACGCCTGGGATTGATTCCATCTCTTACCTTTTAGTGGCTATGAGAGGTAAGAGCGACTCAAAACACTCCTGTGATTTTCTTTATATCTTGAACTGTGTTCTTTTTCCTGCTTTTGAATTCTCAACTCTACCTTCAGTAGGAAGTTGGCTCCTCTTTTTTGAACAATCAAAATCGTCGTCCATTCATCTTTGCTGATACTGAACTTCAGAATGTTTTACTGTTTTTGTGTGCTGCAGGGGCATGTGGGAAAAGGTGAGCTTGGCTATATGGGGATGGATTTCCGTTAATTCTGTATTCGGGTGAGCACTGCTATTAGACTGTTAGCCTCTCGTTGTCAATAGTACTGGGATATTGTGCCTCTCTTAACGTACTTAAGAGTTCAGTTGTTGTTTTTTCTTTTTGAAGAAAATAGAGTCCAGGATTTGGAGTGACGCTCCAAACCTAACGGAGTACTGTATATGCGTATGTACTTTTGGTTAAAAAAAATCTATGACAATTTGGACCTTGATTGTAGAATCGTCCTGGCGATGGGGCTATACTATTATGGCTTGAAGGCCACCAGCGCTGCGTACTCTGTCAATTTCCTGAACCTGATCCCCATTGTCACCTTCGTCACGGCCGTTGTGTTTGGGTAATTGATCGTCTCATCATGAAACCATACACGACGACTCGATTCGCCTAGATATAGTTGTTGACATGCTGCATTCGCGATTTATTTGCTACACAGGTCCGAGAAGTTAGTGTTCGCCATGTGGCCTGGAAAGATGGTCGTCAGCATGTTCAAAGGCCGGCTACTGCACCTGTGGCCTACCCACCTGCTAAGATATTCACATGCCCAACAGACTGCATCTACTGCGAGCTCCGGAAGCGGCGAACTTCACTACGGCATGGCAGTCGGTACACTGTTATTGTGCGGCAGCTGCCTGAGCTACGGATTATGGTTCGTCGTGCAGGTGTATATTCAGATTTGGAACCTTTATTTAGATATCTCTTGCTCTCGATTTTGACACTTGTGGATTAATCCATGCAGCACTAATGATACTTCTGAACTGCTGGTGGCTACAAACTAAAACAGGCTAGACTCGCAAAGGTGTTTCCGTCGAAGTACCTGGTGACAACACTGACGTGCCTCGTAGGAAGCCTGCAATCCTTCACGGTTGGCATCTTCATCAACCATAGCATTGGTCAGTGGAAGATCAAGTGGGACCTGCAGCTTCTGACAGTTGTCTACTCGGTGATGATAAACCAAGACTCGTATATATATCTTGATATGTACTCCCATTTGCCAGTTTCCCAATCGATCAGCTGGTATCTAATTAGGTTCACCACCCTAATAATCTTCTCGTTATTCATGTCGTCGTCAGGGAGTGTTCAACACGGCCATCCCATATGTACTCAACTCGTGGGCCATTACCCGTCGCGGGCCGGTGTACCCTTCCATGTTCAGCTCACTGCTGCTGGTCATCACCACGGTGATGGACTCCTTGCTGCTTGGCACCAATATCTACCTAGGGAGGTGAGCATGCACCAGCAGATCAAAAACGGCACTTTTATTTAAATTTTAATGAAACAATAGCACCGGCAGTCCATACTATCTACAATGTCTAGCAACTAACTATATTGTGATGACGCATTGGCAGCGTGCTTGGGACACTGCTGATCATCGTGGGCCTTTACGCGTTCTTGTGGGGAAAAGGGGAGGAGCTGCAGCTCGCCGCTGTGCATGCTATGGCGCAGAAGCCGGCTAGCAGCGTTCAGGAGGCCCTGGAGAAGGGTGCTGACGACATGGCCTAGCTATAGTAGATGAGGTCGCTCTGCTACTGTAGACATGAAAAAGCGACTTGTAGATGGGGAATGGCATCATCACATTGAATGCTCGAATTGTGTTTCAATGTTGTGACAACCAATTTAGTCAATGCTACTGGTGAGGTGCTTTGGATTGGGTTTCCTCAAAGTTGCCGTGGACATATAGGAGGCAACATGGCGGTTCAGTGAGGTCCTATATAGCGGTGTCATTGATCTTGCGCCGAGGTCAGATAATTAACAATGGATGATACAACAAAAGTACAAAACAAAGCTTGACTGGCTAGCATGGTGATAGTATCGAGAAGGAGAGATTACATATTTTTTAGATAATAGAATGCTACATATAATGCGGAACAATTCTTAATCAAGACATGTGCGCGCTATACTTACACTATCACAAAATGGACCAATAGCGGCACTAGCCAAAATGGCCCAGCGGCGCATCCTAGAATGAACCGCCGTTATAAATTAGAACCATTTTTAGCAGCGGCCTATTTTGCGACCTGCCGCTATTATATTTTTTAGCGGCGGCCTATTTTATGACCCGTCGCTATTATATTTTTTAGCGGCGGTCCAATAAACCACCTGCCGCTATCTATTTCTCAAGGCCCATTTAACCCACTATCACCCGCCAGCGCAATATAAACTCCAAACCCTAGTCGGTGGGTGTCCCTCAACCCACCACCGCCGCCCCTCTCATTCTCTCTCTCTCTCTCCCTTTCTCTCTACCGCATCCAGGCACGACCACCCTCCGCCTCCACCCTCCAGTGCCGCCACCCTCCGCCTCCACCCTCCAGCGCCACCCTCTGCCTCCACCCTCCAGTGCCGCCCCCCTCCAGGCGTGGCAGCCCCGCGAGGATCCAGGCGCGGCCGCTCGGCAGCGCGAGGTTCCAGGCGCGGCGGCCCGACGGATCTGCGCGAGGATCCAGGCATGGCGACCCGACGACGTGACGTTCTAGACCCCTCCTTCGGCGGATCTACGCGCGGCGGGCGAGGACCGTGGCGGATCCGGCCCTCTCGCGGGCAAGCGGTGGTGGATCTGGCCCCCTCGCGAGCGGGCGGCGGCGGATCCGGCTCACTCGATGATGGCCTCCTCCTCCCGTGGCGGCGCCCGCTCTCCATGTCTCGCGCGGTGGCGGATCCGGCCCCTCCACGGCCGGGCAACGGCGGATCCGGAACCCTCGTGAGCAGGAGGCGGCGGGAAGCCCCCTCGCGGGTGGGCAGCGGCGGATCCGGCTCTCTCGACCACAACGGCGGCGGATCCAGCTCTCGCGTGGACATTGTCATCGGCGGTGGCTCACGCGTGGACGATTTTGTCGGTGGTGGCTCCCTCTTCGCGGCATGGTTCGGGCCTGTGGGCGCAGACGGGCCTAAATGGGCTCGACGTGGGCTTTTTTTTGTTTTACTATTTGTGCAGTAGCTGCGGTTTGTTTTCTTTCAAGGAAATCCGTCGCTACAAACATTTCTTTTCAGTTGTGTTTGCGTAGCGGCGGGCTGTCGCCGCTACAGTGCATCTATAATCACCGCTATAGGCTAGTTTTGTTGTAGTGTTATAAAAATACTCGTGTGGGAGACACGCTTTACATATGGTACATATGATATGACCCAGACTTCCCTTGTGGTATAGAGTTCTGCTCGTGTGTGTGTTAAGTACAATCATAAGCGGTATCCTGAACCCCTCCGTGCTGGCTACCATTTGCAGCTGTGCCACAGTGCTAGATACCACTGATTCAGATCAGCAACCGTGGCTGCGGATGGCAGTTCAGCTGAGAAAGGACAAAATTTCAGAGCAATGATGCACAGCCCTCATTTGGTAGAACGTGATCGGAGGTTGTTGCCGGTGCACCGAATGCTATGCTCGAACGCTGATGCTGAACGTCCCAAGATGATTCAACGGGCAAATATCATGAAGAGGTAAACCGTATCGGGTGCGGCGGCGCGCCATATTCCTCCACGAACCATGCAGTATCCTTGCGCCCCTGACGTGTTAGATCGGACCAGGGTTTAAATAACCAAATTGATCGGCTGGTTCGGTTTGGTGAAAAACCGACCAGTTAACCGGATAACTGGCCGGTTAATTGAAGAGCTACAGTACTAGATCTGGTTTTTTTGGGCTAACCGGTCAGTTAACGCGACCGGCCGGGACCGTTTCCGGTTAACCTGGTTAACCGGCCGGTTACCACCGGTTATTCCAACCCTGGCTCAGACTTGGATCTGTGCAAATTTCCGTTTACTCTGAAGTTCTTCTGTCCAAAGCAGAATATATTATGAAACCAAAAAACAAAAAAGGCAGAGCATCGGCTCCGGCCCCCAAAAGCAGAGCAAAACGAGTTCCGACTATCTATACGAGAAATGCCAAGCCGTTATGTTGCAAAGCCAGTCAGGTAGTTTCAGAAGAAGAAAAAAAAAAGGCAGTCAGGTCATCATAGAACGAGGCGTGTGCACATCTTTGCGATTGGTCTGTGCTGGTATTGCTGTTCTCAGCGTCGTGTTGATTAATCCTTGGTCTTCCTGTTCATCTGTTCGTCTTCGTCTAGTTGAATGCAGCGATGGCCTTCTTGAAAACTGCATCTCCGATCCCGAGCAAATATACCTAGGACGTACAAGATCAATGCATGCGTGCCATTCACCATTTGCTTGTGAAGATTTACCGCCATTTTTTTTTTGTCGTTGCATTTTCCTGATGCTCATAGAGCTAGGACTAGCTTTTTACTTGGATATCGAATCGAGAAAGACACTCCTGCAATTCCATGCCTATTTTGTAATTATAATCGTATTGTTCTTTTGAGATATCTGCACAAAGCTTTGTACTTGAATATCGAATCGAGAAAGATACTTGAATATCGAATCGAGAAACTACCATACCGTATTCGGATATATACTTGCTGCTCCCACGTTCCCGGCGCCTATATAAAGTAACGCCCGCCTCTTGTCGGCATAAATGGGCGAAACATAAGCAGCAAAGCCGCGGCCTTCTGGAGACCAAGTATCGCGTACCGAGCGCCTGGGCCCTGGGGTCGTTCGTGATCCGCCGCCAAAACCCACAGAAAGGCAGGAGGATTAGCCCAGAAGGAAAGGCAGCCCGTTGAAGGTTTTGGCCCGTTAAGAAATCCACCAACGCGAACGGTGGCATCCGCGTCGACGGGGGACTCGTCGGTCGCAGTTGTCCCGTACCGGCTGCTATCGTGGCGTTCCGCGGCCGTATAACGGCTAGTTTAACCCTGATCCGGGTCCCGCTGATATAAGCAACTCCGCGCCCCCAAATTCCGCACGCAGCCTTATTAACCACCACCCCGTCCACGCGGCCTCATCAGCAGCCAGCAGCAGCGCGCTCCCCCCCCCAAAAAAAAACAATCTTTTCTTCCCGCAGCCGGAAAAATGGAATTCACTTCCGCCGCCGCCCCTCCATGTCCACCGCACCCCGCCGGTGGCTTAGTCAGAAGATGGGCAAGCTGAAGCTGGCCGCCGGATTTCAGGTCTCCCCCTCCGCCGCCGCCCCCGTGATGCAGCGGCTGGTGGCGGCGGAGGAGTCATCTGATGAGGGCCAGATCGCCCCCTCTCCCCGACAGCGGAAGCGGTCGCCGTCGCGACGGACCCGCTTCCAATCATCACGGGGATCGAATCGCAAGCACTCCTCCTCTGCTTCTCGGAAGAGGAGGAACGACGCCCCCCTATTATTATTGGGGGGCGAGGCGCGCGCGCTCCGCGCCCGGCAGCGGCGGTTGTAATCCTCCTCCTCCGGCGCTTCCCCCGACCAAGATCCAGTCATCACGACGGGGAGAGAAGCGGAAATTCCTTTTCGCGTCGTCCTGCCCCCCTGCTTGGGGAGCCAAGCGAGCGCGCTCCCCGATCTGCGGTGGCGGCGATGATGTTATTATTAAGCCGGTGGATCCTGTTCCTGGTGCTGCCCAAGAAGGTGTGGATTGGGCGAACCTTGGGGACGGGCCGGCTGGCCTGATCGCGGAGCTCGTGCTCGCCAACGACGTGGCCGACTACGTCCGCTTCCGCGCCGTGTGCCAACCGTGGCGACGGTGCTCGCCGGACCCACGCGCCGGTGGCCTGGACGGCCGCTTCCTCCCCCGGCGATGGATCATGCTTGACAAAGCCGTTACAGCCAGCCCTCGCTGCCACCGCTTCCTCAACATCTCCACCGGGGAATCCATCAGGATGGGCCTCCCGGAGCTTGCCGACCACAGGTTCCTTGCTGTCACTCCTGAAGGCCTGCTTCTACTGCTCCACGAGCCTACCCTGGCAATTCGCTTGCTTAACCCGCTCACGCGCCAACTCACCACTCTCCCGCCGGTGACCACGCTGCTGACAGAGGACCAGCAAGCTAAGCGTTCCATGGGTGAGCTAATAAGCCTTCAAGTATATGGCGTCGGCCTTGCCCACGCCGCCTCCACAGTAGCGGTCTGTTTCACTCATCCCACGGTGCTTGCCGTCGCCAAGCCTGGTGATGTGTGCTGGACCGTGGTCTACAATGGATACTTGCATTCAACCGTGTCTTTTGCTGGTCGCTTCTACTGTTGTGTTGGCACGAGGCTTATGGTGCTGAATAATGCCACCGCAGATCAGCAGCGGCGGCTAGTTCTGGCTGCTGAGGGAAGCAACCCGATCTATTTTTCCCTAATGGCAGACAGCCTTCACCTTGTGGACAATGCCGGAGAGTTGATGATGGTGCACCGTTCGTTATACCAAGATCCCGAACATAACTACAAAAGGAAGTACGAGGTGTACAGAGCGGATTTGGACGACGGGGTCTTGGTCCCGGGCAAGGGCTTCAACGGGCGGGCTATTTTCATGGGCTGCCGTCGTACCATCTCTGTAGCAGCAGAGACTTTTCCCACTATCACTGCTGATACTCTTTATCTTGGGTACGATTTTCGTGAACGGAAAAGGATCATCGGATATAATCTCGCAGACGGAAGCAGCAATCCAAGCCACAACGTCCCGAGGGCTGAGATGCACCCGTGTAGTGTCATAGATTGCCTGTCCCACTGCATCGGCAAGGAACTTGCGTGAGCTCAGGCGTTGTATTCGTTGCTTGTGTATCAAATTACTTTAACCTTTGTGTTGTATTGCTTATATGTCACCTAGATTAGTATGTGTGTTTTGCCTTTGTTTTGTTTTAACCGTCTGGACCTGAAAATAATGTGTTAATCATGAAAATTCATAGTATCCTTTGGCATGGGCATAACCAGAGTATGCACTTCGATAAGGAACATGGAGGTGTGGTTGCATATACAATGTAAGAGGTACGGAAATGAAGCCTAAAATGTTATCTGCTGGCATTTCACAAAACACTATCTATGTCTTATCATACTTCACAAAATACTTGTATAACACAACCCAAACTGATGAGCAAGCATGCAAACAGATATCAACGAAGCGGTCTTGTTGCCAAGAGTATTAAAATTTGAACAACTATTAAGTGACCCGAACATGAGCATGCGATAAGTTTGTTACATGGTTTTGACAACATAGAGCACCAAAATGCAAGTTAGATGGAGAGACAATCGTTGGACAGCAGTTGTGCTAACCCAAACATAAGTGAGCGTGCATAAGTTTGTTACATGGTCATTCTGTAAACTACCATTCCACCCTGCTTGAAAGTATTTGAAAGAGCCTAATTGATCCAGCCTCAGTGCCTTGATCATATGTTGTCCTGGCCAGTATCATAACAAAAAGATGAAACTATATCACAGCATGAACAAACTGATGAAAATTGATTAGTTCAAGTGGCATTTTTTTATGCTACAAATGCAGTAGAATAAAATGACTTGACGTGTCCAACAACTTATTCGGGAAAGTAAATCAGGTTGTCACGTGAGTTCACTACAAATGCATTGTTCCACATTTATGGAACACAAAAATTTATAATATGAACTAAAACCCCATCCACTCCGTACATAATTGTCACAAAGAAGCAGAGTCAAATATTGCAATTGATAGTATGAACTAAAACCCCATCCACTCAGGTCTGATACTACATCTAACATTCATTAGTGCTTGGGGACAGAACTGGATTCATGAACAAATACCAAGTTAAATCATTGTTTCAACTCGTACTACAAAAGATTTTACAGTCAAATGACAAAAGTTGCATACCACTTAGTTTGTTTTTGGACAGTATTGTTTGCATTTGGAAGTGACAGTTTCCGGAATTTCATCCTCAAAACATCTCCAAAAAGGTCTAAATTTCTGTCGTGTCTGCAGAAAAGAAATACAGATCACAGTTCTGCTAGATAAGATTATAAGTCATCAGTATAAAAGAGCATACTTCATGTATCATGTCCCAGGTTGACATATATGGGTGAATTCTGTTGCTTAACTTAGAAGATCGGTCTCCAAGCAAGGCTTTAACACAGGTAGCCACAGACTCAGCAAGGGCAGCCAAGTTATAGCCTCCTTCCAATACCATGACAATTGGGTATGACATCAACTGATTGAACATACAAACAAGGAAGTGTGAACATATAGTGAGGTGAGTAAAACATTACAATCACCTAATGGTGTGCAAAGATACCAACCTTTTGGACTAGATGAGCAAAACAATTTTGCAGTTACCTTGCAATCACCTAATGGGTCATCTTTTGCTGACAAACAAAAAGGCATACTTGAGTATCAAAAGTTCAAAACATCATCATGTACAAGTAATGTAGTTAAATTCGTACAAAAAAGGTACTATATGCACAAATATTAACTACTATTATAATGATTTGCTGTATGTGAAACCCTTAAGAATACATCATAAATTGTTAAGGGGCTAGTTCTACATGTAATATATTGATGCTATAAAACAATCATATAGGTGCTCTAAAACCATCCAAGCAGAAACACGTCATGTAAAAAAATGACTCACCTCCATCAAAGCCAGAAGAAATCAAAATTAGTTCAGGATCAAACTCATTAACCAGAGGAAGAATAATGTACTCCCAGACTGCAATATAGTCCACATCTCTGATGTCACCATGCTTCCAGCACACATTCAAATTGTATCCAGCACCATCCCCATGCCCAATGCAATCCAGATGGCCCTCAGATTTGTGTGGAAAGAATTTCACCACGTCAAACCTACAGATCATAAATTAAAAGGCAACACTGATGTATAGAGCAACACCAGTTTTGGGAGAAAAGATCCGCACCTATGAACAGATACAAACATGACCTTATTATCTTTATAAAAGATATTCTGGCTTCCATCTCCATGGTGGATGTCAAAATCAAGTATCAAAATTTTTTCCTTTCTCTGAAATTGAAAGAACTGAAAGAATGAGTAATGGTGCCATGTTATCAGGTATACTATAACTCTAATATGGTAATTGGGTACACAGATAATTAGAGATATACATGATGTTGCAAACAATGTTTTGCAGCCACTGCAATATTGTTCGCATAACAAAATCCAGATTCTGGTCCTTCCATACCAACATGATGACCGGGTGGCCGCACGATAGCAAAGGAGTATGAGAAGGACTCGGTAAGTACCAAGTCATATGCCTGCAAAGAGTTATATTTTTTAGCATATAGAAACAGCAGTAGACATTTTTATATCATTTTAGAAAAACGAAATGTACCTGCATTGCACCCCAGCAGCAAACATTATAGCATCATAAGATCCAGAGCTGAAGTACATGTCTGGATTGGACTTCAAAAATGATGATGTAGTTCCATCATTCAGTTGCAAAGAGAGTGTCTTCACTTTCTCTACATATTCTGGCGCGTGGACAAGAAGAAAATCCTCTAAAGTTGCACAAGAAGCCTCAAAGACCTGGCATCTGATGTCAAACAGAGAGTAAAAGTGGTAAATATGATGGACTGGTCTAAAAATAGGACACCAATACCTCAGGCCTGTTTAGGGTGGTAGAACAGAAACAGACAAAAGGTTAATTACCTATCTATGATTTTTAACTTCCTTAGCATGTCCATGATGGTGGACAATCTTTCAGGCTTCTCCCAAGGATCAGAACCCTCAGGTGGGACATGTTCAAGCATCTTCTCATGATAGACTACTGCAACTTCTGGTGCACATATTGATTCACGAATGGCAGCTATCAAATTTGATGTATGTTCAGCATCAATGTTTTGCAACGCTCTTGCAAAGTTCGCTTCAGCTTTCCCAACTTTGTCTGATCTAATCTTATCACACTTCATGAAAACCTTTCGAAGTTTGAAGTCAAGCTAAGGAAAATAAATTATTACATCAGTTATATACAGTAGTATGTAAAGTTCTAACATATCAAATTAATTGCGCATCTTTTAGGTCGACATGGCAAGCCATCTAGTAGATACCATATCTTTCTTCACATCTCCAGTTTGACTTCGCAGTGCAGAGTATTTGATGGTGGAATTTCTTTCAGTGATATGTTTTAATCCATCCTATAAGAAATAATAACTGCTATGAGAATATTGCATTGGAATTCACCAGACCAGTATCATATAAAGGAATACACTTAACAACTTCAAAACTAAGCCTCTTCATATAAGGGTATCATGTTCATAATACTATGCAGGTTGTTTGAACAAGACGAATATAATTAAATACAGCTACAAATATAGTGAAGTATATATATGGAGCAAGGAATGTGAATAAACTATATGGAGCAAACCTCCAAATGTGACGAACGACCTCCTGCGCCTGCCAAACTCGAGGGCAGCGGCTTTGCCCCGCCGTCTGCTCCCTGCACCATGGCACCCGCACCCGCTGCTGTGCGGGCGGACCTCCTCGGCGACGGGGCAGGCGAAGGAAGTGTTGGAGCCGCGCACGAATGGGGCAGGGCGGCGGAGGGGAGCGGCGGGGCGGCGGAAGGCGGGGGTATGGTTCCCTCCGCGGCGGGAAGAATATCGCGTTTCGGGAAACGGATTTTGATGATCCGTGAAGGCTTCAGAGTCAGATCGGAGTGGAAGTGAGGCGTCGGGGCGGCAGAGGAGAGCAGAGGAGCGGCGCAAGGCGGGTCTAGGGTCTCCATGGCGGGAACGGGAAGCGGATCGAAGTGGGAGGAGGTCGGGGCGGCGGAGGAGAGCGGCGGGGTGGCCGAAGGCGGGGCTAGGGTTCCCTCAATGGCGGGAACGGGAAGAGCATCGCGATCCGGCGGGTCGCGACGGACTTTGCGGGGCACGTCGAGCTGGGAGGAAGACATGGCCGAAAGGGGAGGCCAACTCCGGCGACGCCGCCGGCGGCGGCGGTGAAGGTTTTTTGGGTTTTTTTTTTCGGTTGCGGAGGTGGGACCGTGGGAGCGTGAACGTGATCAAGATCTTCGGCAGTCAGCTCGCGTGCAGTCGCGTTGCCAACCGTGTATCGTCATCAAAGCAATCGTGTGGCTTGTGAAACACTGTTAGTAATCTATATTTTAGTAGATATTATATCTTTCTTTACTTCTTCAGTAATGGTGAGCACCTGATTTGGTTCGTGATGGCAGTAATGGTGAGCAGGGGTTAGGCGGTAGAGTACAGAGGCTGAGCAATGTGGTAGAATTTATTTTATTGTCTCTTTGAAAAACTCAGATTGACGTTGTTGGTTGTTAGATACAAATCGTGAAAGCTTCAAAGAAAAGGCCAATTTCATGGATGAAGGCATGAAACAGCAGAGTTGTAATAGGTGCAACAAGGAAACATGTTTCAGAAAAGCCTAGATGCCTACTTGTTGCCTGCCTTATGTTTGTTTCTATACAGATAGATATAAACAAGCTTAGTACTTGCCACGGTGTAATAAGGATTGTATTACTTCGCAATGGATAAATGCATCTGAATCAAGTACATATTTTTAACATATTTGGATTAAAAAATAAATTCAGATGTGTGCATGGACAGCTAGATTATAAGTCCATCGTATATATTCGGAACTAATAAAGTTAGACTATCAATGCGTCAAATTCTAGCTGTGAAAAACTGACAAGTTATACAGAGAATCATTGCACTCCGCTAATGAGAAAGCCATGGGCATAAAACAAATAATTTCATAGATTTATAATCAACATTACCATTCAAGTCAAAAGTAAATCATTTCATAGAGTTTAAATCATCCTTATCATGCTAATTTAACATAAAGCCACTACTTAGTTTTGGAGAGGCTTTGCTGACAAAGAGAGTCTTGGAGTTGGGTGCCCTTCTGACAATTAGCCCCACCTTTGATAGGATTAAGCACAACAACATTTGATGTGACATGTAACATGTTCCTCCAACATAACTAAAGGTGTTTCCCAATACACAAACTCACCCTCTAAATATAACTTGACGGGCGACATCTTGATGTTATCAATTGTAGCTACGAAAGCAAAT
Organism: Eleusine coracana subsp. coracana; assembly: GCA_032690845.1. NCBI lineage: Eukaryota > Viridiplantae > Streptophyta > Magnoliopsida > Poales > Poaceae > Eleusine > Eleusine coracana. The sequence goes on from CM064430.1 coordinate 52,822,913, forward strand.
ATACAACATGAGTTAAGTTGTAAAAAAAAATCTTGTTAAACAAAATGATGACATCAAGAGGACAGTAGTATATGTAATAAGAACAGGATTCACCAATCAAAAGCTATTACCAACAGAGTGGAAACAAGGAAGGTGTCTGGCAAATGATAAGAAAAGAGAATAAAGCCCTTATTTTGCTAATCTAGCTTTTATCTATATCATGTGAAATATTTAGAAATGATCAAGAGAGAAGAATACATATAGAGCATAATCTAGCTTGAATATTTATGGCATCACAACTTGTTTTACTAAATAAAACACAATTCTTAGCTCAGTAAAATGACATACAACCATACTATATATCGTTCATCTTCAAACTTCTGCATCAATTGTATCATCATATAATTTTGACATATAGGAATTCAACCTTAATTCTTCTGACATGTACAAAGGAGCAACTAATAGAAATTTTGACCATATAAAATATCTGAAACCATATGCATAAAAAAATACAGGAGCACAAGCATATCAGAGAAAGCATGTTGTTTCTCGCAAAAAAAAAAAAAAAGAAGAGAAAGCATGTTGTCTTTCATCTCTCTCAATCAGTTACTCATTTTGTTTTAATCACAACCAAAGCAATTTTCATGATGAATAACTGAATGAGATGCGACCAACAGGCAGCACTCGTGCTCAATCAAGAAGTATGTCTCCATCAAGAATTACTACCTTTCATCTCTCCCTCACTTCCGAATTGTATATCGTTCAGAATTACTACCTTTCATCTCTCCCTCAGAATTACTTGCTCAGTAAAATGACATACAACCATACTATATATCGTTCATCTTCAAACTTCTGCATCAATTGTATCATCATATAATTTTGACATATAGGAATTCAACCTTAATTCTTCTGACATGTACAAAGGAGCAACTAATAGAAATTTTGACCATATAAAATATCTGAAACCATATGCATAAAAAAATACAGGAGCACAAGCATATCAGAGAAAGCATGTTGTTTCTCGCAAAAAAAAAAAAGAAGAAGAGAAAGCATGTTGTCTTTCATCTCTCTCAATCAGTTACTCATTTTGTTTTAATCACAACCAAAGCAATTTTCATGATGAATAACTGAATGAGATGCGACCAACAGGAAGCACTCGTGCTCAATCAAGAAGTATGTCTCCATCAAGAATATCATTCGGAAGTGAGGGAGAGATGAAAGGTAGTAATTCTCGCTCTCAGCTTGGTGAAAAAGGAGGAAAGAATCAAAGTCAGCCAAAACATACCTGAGGGATCGACATCAAGGATCTCTGTCCCCTTCTCCCGCCTGCACAAGGGATCGAGATCGCCTCTCACGACGCAGATTTGGTTCGCCAGCATTGCTGGCGATCCACCCAGCCACGCCTCTGGTTGATCTCTGATTTGGATCGCAGCTACTGTAGATCGGGCCTGTCGTCCAGAACACAACAACAAGATTTATGCCTGTGTTCTTCCCCCAGTTGTTTGTAGCCGTTGTAGTCCAAGCAGGACGCCCAAAAGAGGATGCGGCAGCAAGACATGGGTGAGAAACGAGGATTCAGTGACGTGGTAACTGTCGCAGGTGTGGTGTGAGGACTGAGGAGGATGAAGCAGAATCAATGAGATGGGGGAGAAGATGATCTAGAGGAGTTGTACAGTAGTTGAGTTGGGATGAACGTGCGATGTGTGGAGGGTGGTGGTTCGCACGCAGGCGCGGGCACAGGTCGCATGTAGGGGGAGCGGTTCATAACCGAGGACGACGGGTCGGACGAAAATTCATAGGTGAGAGATAGAATTCTCTTCATACTTTTTAAGTAGTAGAGAAATCTCAGCTTCGCGATCTTCGATGACGTGGATCACAGCTTCTCTCCTATTCCTGGCACTCCATTCACAACCTGCAATGCACATCAACAACTCTAGTGTCATAAAACTCATCCCATCATTGTGCCAACAATCACTAATTCTGAGTCAGAAATATGGCTAACAACTATAGAATTGTTCAATGCACTGGCAAGCTAGTTTTACAATTAAATCTGAATGATAAATATTAGGTCCTAATACCGCTGGCTTGTTTCATACATGGTGTTGCGCGCGCGCACACACACACGCACCTTGCTGGATAAATTAATTTTTTCTTTTTTCCATCTGTTTTTTCTTTGAAACCTCATAATTATGCATGAGTTATTTATATGGTTTTTAGCATTAATCAGTAATTTTGTAGCTGACAAAATTGTTAGTATGTTCTGGATAGTATAGGACAATTGTACAAGATCAATTCAGTAAATAAAAAAAGACTGAAGCACAAACACAGGTTGAAATTCTTATATTTGCAATCAAACATGGATATATAAGAATTCCAAAATCACCAAAACAGCAGCAATATCATGTTAGAAAAAAATAAATTATGTGTACATGCACACAGTGCTGGTTAATGGAAACAACAACATCAGAAAACAAGGAATACAACACTTACATTTGCCGTTCTGTTTCTTAAAAAAAATGCAGCCAGTAGATCCATTATCCATACAACAACAGCAAGATTCCATCTACATCCATTTACAGATGTACTACTATGCTCTAATTTCCCAAGTTAAAGCTACCATCTTCCCTAAAAACAAACAACCTAAAATACAGTGTATGCATGCTCGATAATCCTTTAATGAAGCTATTAGCAGAACAATATTCACTCAATAGGAATTGTAATCAATAAATCATACTTTCTTGACAAACCAAAACGTCTCAGGCTTGCCAAACTACATAGATACTGTCACAGCGTCTAACTTTCTTCAAAGAACATCGAGAACAAATTTTTTCTTTACCTAATTCCTGAAGAATTGGATGGTATAACAGTAACAACTCCTTGAAATCCCAGCTTTTCAGTACTTGATGAAGTGGATCATAACTTCTCTCCAGTTCCTAACACTCCATTCACAACCTGCAATGCATCTCACAAGCTTTTCCTGTGATCACCTTCGACCCTGGCGCAGTGGTAAAACCTTTCCACTGGTGCCAGGAGACCTGGGTTCGACGCGCAGCCTCTCCGCATGTGCGGGGGTAAGGCTAGCCCGGGAGTTTTCCTCCCCCAGACCCCACATCACGTGGGAGGTGCTTGCACTGGGGCCTGTCCTTTTTACCTTCGACTATTCCACTTGTCATTTCCTGTGATTATAATCAAAAGATTGAGCATAGAGAAAAATAAGTTTTATGTCCTATATTTACAAGTCAATGATAGAAGAAAAAACAAGCTAACCTAGAAAGAAGCAATGTGTTTATTTGGTAGTGATCTGAACAAGCCATATTTTTCATTTGCAACTATAAATCAAAGATTTTATCTGACAGCTAAGGTCATAAAGAACATCAGGGATAGAGAGCACATATAGTATTCCATTCTCGGTAGTGCTAAAAAACTGGCAAGCTGCACAAAAGCATCACGGTAACAAATAATTAGACAGCAAACATAGTTTTACCATTTTTGGACTACCAGCGGAGTGTTAGTATTTAATTTCCCATTTTTTTACTGGCCACGATTATGTACAGATCATAAGAAAGAAAGTGTTAAGCAAGTTTAAATATCAGCCTACCACATATAACCATGGGATTACCATCCTATCAACTGCTTTAGGCTATCCTCAAAGAAAGCAAATTCCAATTCCCAATAAAGGTCATGAGAGATCAGAACATGCTTTTCTACGGATGTTATGCAATGGCAGTTCTTTTACACGGAGGAGCAAGCGGGATGGCAGAGGTGCAGGCGGGGTGGCTGGGAGCAGGCGCCTCTACAACGGGTGAAGGCAGAGGTAGGGTACTACGTCTCGTAGGCGGAGGTCGATGGAGGTGCCGGCGGTTGCGGTGGGTGAGCAGGCGCCTCTCCCGGTCGCCCCCGGCGAGCCACAGGCCGATGGGTGGAGGCGGAAGCAGGGGCGGCCTCTCTCGGAGTCCACATATTGCTCGACTTGGGGGAAGCGGGGAGGCGTGGAGGCGGCCGGGGGTGTCGAACGTGGCGGAGTGCGGATCCGGACTGTGTGGGGTACCGCCGGGGAAGGCGGCCGGCGAGGCCCAATCTAGGCGGAGGGGGAGGCCGAGCTGGCGGAGACGAACAGGGTTGAGGAACGCCGACGAGGACCGAGGCGCAGGCGGAGGGGAGGCCGAGCTGGCGGAGGCGAACGAGGTCGGAGAACGCCGGCGAGCGTCGAGGCGCAGGCAGAGGAGGAGGCGAACGGGGTCGGGGAGGCGGAGGATGGCGGGGGCGCTGTGAACGTGGGTGCTGCGGACATGGGGTACCGGTTTTCGGGATACAATTGGGTCGTAGGTGGGAAAATAGATGGCTGGTTGGACGAAGATCAGAGATAGAATATATCTGGGATTTTTTAGTAGTAGAAATAGATGACTAAGCATAGTTAAATATGAAAGCAGATGTTTGAATCAGTGTGATATTGTCAATGATTAACTTTGTTTAAGATAAATATTAAATTATTTATATAATTTAATATTTTTTTGAAACTTTTTATTCCTAAAGATAATGTTATGTAGGACACTTTTTGTTTTGTGGTCAAGTTCTAATTCCCTATACATAAATATATAAACATTGACGACCGAGACTAATTGAACATGAATTTTGAATTTTAGGCTGATATGGTTAATTATTAACTTTGTTTAAAATAAAATTTAAATTACTTCTGTAGCTTAATATTTTTTAAAACTTTTGATACTTGAAGATCATGTTATGATAACACTTTTTATTTTATGGTCGAGAAATTCGATTTGTATAAATTTTTAAAAATAGACAAATAAAGCTAAATAAACATGAAATCAGAATGTTTGAATTTTACCAAGTCTTAGTCACGCCAAAACGGTTTGGCTTGACTCATGTTTTGGTCACGCTATTCGTTTTGGCGCGACTCTTTTGCCACCCAAGCTTATCATCTATCTGACGTGGAAATTTTTGTCCACATCATGTCAGTCACGCCATTCTATTTGACGTGACTGCTTTACGAATCGCATCGGATAGTTTGGCACGATCAAATGGTCTAGATTCTAAAAGTATAGATTGGTACAGTTTATTATTAAAATATTAGTTTAAAAAGGTTTGTTTTTTTAAAAAAAGTCTCCGCTCCTCATTGCATCCTTTGTAAAAATCCTTCTTCCTCATAGTAATTCTCAAGATGGATGAACACAAGCTCAATCGTCAAATTGAGAGCCTGTTTGAATCTTTTTATTATAAACTAATTTATATAAACTAAGTTTAAACCATCTTAAGCCAGTTTATGGATTAGAAAAGATAAAAATATTAGTTTATGGTTTATATAATCTAGCCTCCAAACGCTATCATTTAGTTTTTGTTTATAAATTAGTTTATAAAAACTATAATTATAAATTAGTTTTTATATAAGCTGAGAGGATCAAACAAGATCTGAGAATACGCTTTTAAGGTTTGCCTCCGATTGATCTAGTGGATTGGATCTGAATTCTTTCTCAATTTCATTTTAAACTAATATTTGAGATATAGACTATGAAATTAGGAAAATTGATCATATATTTGTCTCTTGCATAATCAAGCTATTCAATCGGACTTTGTCTTCAACAATCAATTTCCTTCAACTTGTAGTTGCCTGTTTGTGAGGAAGAAAGAAGCAAGTTAACCATAGACTGGAGTTGTTTTGTCATCCGTAGGATTCGTTCTCTTAGATCCGATGGTGTACGGCGCGACTACATGCGCCGATTGCACGTGAGCCGACTGTCGAGGATTTCGATCCAAACATGACTGGTTGTTTATGTGAAACCCATACGGCCAGACCCACCAAGCAAGCGGCCACGTGCCCCAGACCCGAGGAGCATGTGCAGCATTTTGTGACTTTGGGCCCCCAGGAGCACTAAGAGCATGGCGCGAGCATGTTGGCTAAATGTAGTGGTTATGTCACATAGAGTAAACAGAAAAGCCAACATATATAATGGATGGGATAAGAAAAAAACTGTAGGAATAATGATAGAAATATATTAATATCCACATGCATGCATTTTGATTGGTTGAAAGAGAGAGAAAGATGGTTTCATTGATAGCTTTGGACTGGAAGCTGGCGTTGATTCTCGGTTTTGCCGCTTGAGCTAGCGACTCACAAGTCGCCCGTCCTGTTTTCTCTCTAGTTTTCTCTTCCCTCCACCTAGGATTCTAATGACATGGCAAGCAACTTCGCCGGCTGACGTAATCCCATAATACTTGCTCTAAAGCGGTAATATTTATGGCCGTTTTTAAACAAAAGGAAAATGAAGAAATATATATAAAATATTCATGAAATAGAAACTACATACAATGTATAATAGCAAAGTGTTTATGCTTCGCTTGGGGCTATAAAAAAAAATACAAACTATAGTCATCGTTCATATAAACGCATGTAACTTTTGTGTCAAAACACATGTAGAGTTATATAACTTCTTTGTTTCTATTATTTAAAAACAAAAAAAGTTGCAATTAAACACAAATTAGTACTATATTTTTTTATTGGTTAAATAGAATCTAGGACACCCATATAGTAGTTAGGACATAAAACATTTATGAATCAATTTAGCCACCCATCAAAATATTAGCAGGTGATGCATTTTCAAATGTATAATAATTTATTTTAAAACATAATTCAGACATATTTTTTAGATAATTCAGACATGTGATTTATTTTCAAACGTCCCACATGAATCATTGTGGATTTACAATAGATGAGTCAACACGAACACGTGTCACAAAGACAATACCAACACGGTTTCACTCGGATCAGAGGAACCTATAATAATATGGAATTAATTAAGGATGATGTTGGCATAGTGCAGGTAAAGGTTCATTAACTATTATACAAGGGCTCTTTTACGGTAGCTCCAAATAGTTTCTCTTGTACCATAGAATATAAGATAATAAGTCAATCTCATCTATTGATTTTTAAGAGAGATAATTAAATAAAAATGATTTTCATTGACTTACAGTTTTGATTGTTAATCCGACCCCACAAAATCCGCCCCCAAGATCTCTCCCACTCTGTCTCCCTAAATACCGCTGTTACCCCATCCTGAATCTTCATTGGTTGATCTTGACGGTATATATTAGTTGTTCTGTACGAGTTGCATAGAACGGTTGGTTCTTTATTGATTGATCTTGGTGGTATATCAAAATTCATGATACTATTTTTTAAAATATATTGATAATCAAGATCCAAATTCCTTTCGTGTTGGAGAACGGCTGCTTCTTCATAAACGACCCATACTATTTGCAACCATCGCTGCATTACATGATCATGTTTTATGTTTTTTCATGTATGTCACGTCTTTTAGTATGTCATGTTTTTTCCTTTTCTAAATTCACATGGCTCAAAACAAATACAATAATGTCACGTGCTCATACGAGAACTCACAATCCAATCGTTAGCCATGCTCGTACTTTTTCACGAAAAATATTTATGCAGTATGTACATGTCACAATGTACATGTCCCGTGTGTGGCACCGTAACAAATAAATCTTTTGTATCAACAATTCATTCATAAAATCTGATTTTATTTTTAAAATTAAATATATTATATTAATATAAACAATTACACCCTCGGATGCAAAAAGTCATCGAGATCTATTTAAATAGACGGTTCACAATTATTGAGACTACTATAAAAACTCCCCTATACAAAAGCTTAGCATAACAAGCTCAGGCACTCCTTCCTGCTCATAAACGACGTCATGTGGCTTGCCCTAACAACGTTCTCATTAATCAAGGAAGGGCTGAATACGTACGGACATGTAAACTGAGCGTCGGCAATGATTATCAACGAACCTGGCTCGCATGTTGTCTTTTGACGTGGCTCACTTAACCCAAAGGTGAGATCGCAGCAATAGTCATCACTTGCTTGATCGATCCCACCTTGAAGGGTCTGCTCATTCTGTCTGATATGTCTGTTGGGGGAAAATTCATCTCTTAGCCTCACCAAGGTCAGAAAGTAGCCCATCAACAAGTAACAAGACCCAAGGGGACCAATGGTCTAAAGGGCCTTCGGTCCAATAGACGTCCGAAGGCCGGTACGATCGAAGATCGTACGGCGCGGCGGCCCCAGACGCAGGCGTCAGAGAGTGACCGTCGGGGATGTGTACCACTGTACCGGATGAAGATTGAAGTACTAGAATACCGTTAGCACAATCAGTAAGATAAGTAATATAAGGCTCGAGGCAAATATGTAAATACGCCCGGAGACAGATGAGCATGGATCTAAATGCTCACCTGCAACTCTGACCGGGAGGAGACATTCCTCTGCCATCAGAACCTTCTGGTACGGTTCTGACCATATAATACAAGTTCGTAGTCCGAAGGACGCAACTCCAGGCCCTTCGGTTTTGTGCTATTACTCAGTCTTGTTCACTCTCTCCAAAAGCTTCTCCGAGGGGCCTTCGGTCTAGCTATCCGATGCGGCCAGCCCTCGACTCGCCCATTATATGTTTGTTCTGGACTTGTAACCATAACAGTGTCCACCTATGCCATCCATCTGCCTGCTAAGTGCTCAAACCGAACACCGCAATTCTTCTTCCTTTCTGTTTCGATTCCTAAACAGAATGATTTCATTTGAGAAAACAATATTCAGATCATAATTTAAAACTCAAAATGTTTCAAATTTAAAATATTCCGGCTAAAATTTGTTCTAGTTTAAGAAGCCCTAACTTGAGAAAAACGCTTCAAAGTCAGGAGTGAAGCGGTTTCCAAACAAGATAAAAATCAACTGGTTAATCGAGAATTTTTTTCAAACCCTTTTTTTATAGGGTTTTGAAACCCTTTCAAAAAAAAGGAGTTGGATGGAGTCGTTTTTTCCTCCACCAATAGCGAAGACCTCCACAACGACACAACATGTGTGGGCTCGTCCCTAACTCACCAACTTCGACAAACAAGTCCATAGTGGGACTCCGATGAGCGGGATGATGTTGTGATGGAATTCCACAAACAAGGTGATGTGTGAGGGTATGGCGAATAGGGAGACGATATGGTACAATCCAGTGGATGACAAGTTGACAACAGAGCGACCATAAGCTAGTTAGGCCATGTCATCTTACTCTATCTCCGGTTCTTTGGCTATGGCTTTCTTGTTCCCTGCCTATGTGTTCCTCTGTGTTTCCACTAGTAGAGGCAATCCTAGTCCTTTCTGATGGAGATGAACCCACTACTAACTTTAGTTGCCTAAACACCAGTCATGGGGAAGGAAAAACTCAACTCGCCACATGCTATCTGTCATTGCGCCTTCAACTAAGAGGATGGCCTGACACGGTAAGCCATTCTTTTAACGACTGTCGTGCTTGCACCTAAGCCTAAGTACGACATATCTTACACGGACTAACCACACAGCCCGATAGGCTATCCAGATCAGGTCGGTCTGAAGTCCAGCTAAATTGTATATACATCAATTTTTCTCCTAATTATATATTTTTATGAAAAAATTAACATCATAAATCTAAATTGAATAATATGAATTTCAATCATAATTAATGAAGTATTAATCATTTTATTCATCAGATTGTGTTTCATGGGCTAAATGGGCCAAGCAGCATGCCAGACGGGCCTATGGCTAGGGCGCTAGGCCCAAACATGGCTCGCTATGGGCTACGGGTCAACACGATCCATCTGAACCTGTACTGTATCATGCTTAGGCTGGGTCAAAATAACCGTGCCTCATGCCAGACCATTCAACCCGGCCCACCTAGCCAGATATATGATGTGAGAGGATCTAAGAGCATCTCCTAGAGAGTTTTATAAACTCTCTCTAAATTCAATTAATGAGGTTTAATCAAGAAAATGATCTCCAACAACTCTCTAAAACAAGTTATAGATTTATCCTCTCTCTAAATTCATCTCATATGTAGGTAAAAATAGGAAGAAAGTTGGGAGTCTTAATTCTTGTATTTATAAGAAAATTAATATTGTTGTGATCCTAAATGTTGATGTGGTGTAATCAAGAGTTTTCTTGATCTATCTTTACGAAGAATTTGTTAGAGGAGACAAAAAAAATATCTCTAAATTTTTTGGGACTGCTTCTAAAATCACTCATTAGAGAGCTTTTGAAGATGCTTTATATGCGGAATTCGAAAGAAATTCGGTTGGAAACATACGGTGTGGTTTAGTTTTGCGTGAGACGCTGGAGAAGAAGTTATCAATGAGCCCTTGCAACAGACGGAAGGATTACCTCCATGAGGAAACACCGATGGAGACACGAGAAGGGAACATGGAAGCCCGCGCCCCAGTTTGTTACCTGGCTTGACAGCTCCCGCTCACGGCTCAGCCGAGGCGAGCTATCCACAATAATGGATAGTAATCCATAAATGTGAAATTTTAAAAGACTTATTTAATAAAAAATTATGAGAGAGTGTTAAATTATAATGATTCTTTGTTTCATCTTGAGAGTTATCTTGTGTGAGAGAATACTCCATAATTATGGTGACTATTTGTTTCATTTCTTAAAAGTTATTACTATGAATGAGAGCTTAATGTGAGATGTTTTGTCTTTATATCCTAGTACCTATATAAAGCTAGCAAGGGATTTATATCCTAGTACCTATATAAAGCTAGCAAGGGATTTTTGGAGACACATTCAGAACAATAATATAACTCTTTTCTCTTATTCTTTCTCACACACTAGTAGTTACAAGGCAAGCATCTTTGTATCGACGACTGCATGCACCGACGATGAGAGAACAGTGTCTCTGAAACCTCGATCCACTTATGTTCTTGCATCAAGATAGGAGAGTGATAAGGTTTTTAGGAAATACATAAAGTGATTGCTTGCTGTTGGTGATGAACGTTTATATCATCTTGATCAAGTGAACGACTACTTTGACTATTTCATGATGAGGTCAAGGAAATGAAAATAGCGATAGCATCCTCAATGTTATTCTTATGGCTGCTCAGTTTATGTATACTTATTGTCTCTCAAATTGATTTTGTTTTTAATCAACAAATTTGGTATGGTAATAGCTATGCTAGTTTTCTTTAATCGTCTTATTTTCTTAACCATGTTTATATTTTATTTTATTAAATTCTAGAATAAATATGTAGATTATTGTCTAATATTCTAACACATAGTGCACGTATATCCATCTAATTTTATTAGCAGGATAAATAAACTGGAGGCTTGATCGAGAAGGTACAATAACTTCTATATATGGAGTCAGGTCCGTTGCTTTGTAAGCAACTAGAAAATCTTACACGCTTCGCTGCGCCCATGTAGATTAACATTTGTCAAGAACAATGAAGGAGCATATCTTGAAAATATTTCTTTGTCAGTATAGCATGTAATAGATGAGATCATGTGCATCAGTATTTTTTATTTAATTGCATAATATATGCGTACGTTAGCACCTAACCAGAAAAATTAAAATAAATATCATCACATAGATAATTCAACTTTATTATCTAAAAAATAAATATCACCAAATAGATAATTCAAATATACCAGGAAGGTAAACAGTCACCTAGTTAATATCTATTTCGTCTTAATGAATTAGGTGGGTGATCTTGTCAAAGTTTGGTTTATTGCTGGGTGTATCTAGCTATTTCAGATTTGCTGAGAGTAATCCGGTGGTGTGGGCGGCAGAATATGGAACAATGCACCATTGAAACCCGCACCGGTGTAGTATTGCTTGGTCCTCATCTGTCTCTAAGCTTTATTCTTCTCTACTGCACATATGCTTCTCCTTTTACCCACTGCCTCTAGGGATGGCAGTGGGTCGGGTTTAGATGGGGTGGAGCAAAAACCTATCCATCACAAAAAACATTTCAGGTGAAAATTCACACCCGCACCCACGGGTGGGAATTAAGACCCACACCCGCACCCATCGGGTTCCGGGTGAGTGTCGGGTGCCCATCGGGTTTCATATATCATATGAAAAATATCTCAAAATAAATACTTTAAGGAGATCAACATAAATATATAATGTTTATATATGTCATGATAATTAACAAAAATGAGTCATTAATATGTACTTAGGTAATTTTACATAAATTTTTAATAAATTAATCATTACTCTCATCATATGTATATTAATTCAGGATTAGTTTATTATAAGATGTGACTAAATTTTATATGTGAGTATGTTTCAGGGTCCAATGAGTCATCCATGCGTGAGAAATAAAATCCACACCCACACCCGTACTTGTCGGGTCGGGTGCGGGTGACACCCATAGGTGAAAAGTTAGACCCACGCTCGCACCCGTGGAGTGCAAAACCCGTCGGGCCCCGCGCCCATGGGTGAAATTGCCATCCCTACTTGCCTCATAACCTTTTCAGGGATTTCTCTCTTCCTCCTTCGTCTCTGTGTGTGTCGTAGGTAGTCCTGAACCTTTGCTTGTAATTTCTTTTTTTTGTTGCAGGTCACAGCTTGGCCATGGCGCCATGACATCGTCTCACTTCTCCACCCTCCTTCACCGGGCCATCTCCGTCTTATCCACGCACCACGCCTCCGCCATTGGTCTGCTAGAGCATTGTTGCGCGTCTTCCCTTGGCCACTCCTTCCTTTCTAATCGCCGCTAATACCACCTCCTTGGAGTAACGACGGTCTGAGCTACTCCACCACCACCGCAGCCACGGCATGCGTCGTCTCTCCGTCACAGCTCCGCCACGGTCATGCCATCTCCATCCCACGCGTGTCGTCTTTTCTTAACTATTGCTTCACTAAAATCTCCAGTAAGATTTGGATGCGGTGGTTCAATATTCTAGCCATAAACATTACATGTAGAGGAAAGCAGATGAAGATCCTGGTCAGAAAGATAGGGTCAGCAATGGGCTGACCACGGCACCGGCGAAAGGCTGGCCTGCTGGTCTAGTCATCGGCTCCGGGCAGCGCGGCGCCGTGACCGTGGCCGTGTCCCCTCCTCTCGCGCTATTTCGCTCCCTTCCTTTCTTGCAAGCAGCAAGGTCGCCGCGGCTACGCTGTGGAAGGAGGAAGCGACCAACTCGTGCCCACAGCGTCGTGGAGTTCCTCTAGGGGCTTGCCTCTTGCTCCTTCGAGTCCCTCCATCCCGCACTACTGTATCAGTGAAGGAGGGAGAAGCAAAGCCCGTGAGCAGCAACACACAGGCGGCTCCTCATGTGGTCTGGGCAGCTAGGTGGAGCGACGAGGAGGCAGGCAGAACAGAACCACACATGAGCCGGTTGTTCGACGAGAGACAGAGAACCAGCCACGACAGTCGGACGAGCCGAACACGCAATGAAATGAAGACGTGTCAGTCTGTAAATACGTCCATGACAATTAAAATTCTCTAGGAGCAGTAATTCCTTCCCCTATATACTTACTAATATCTCTCTCGAGGTTGTTGTTATGTTCAAAATTGAGTGTTCTTTATTTTGAAGAAACAAATTAGGAGATGGTATGTTATGCGAGAACGGATCTAGTGCTCTCAACGGGTTAGGTAGCAAGGCTACCGTTACGTTGAACAGTCACAATCATCCACCCTCCATCTTTCATCCACCTCGCTCCACAGCTTCGCGCCTCCCCGCGCTGCTCACTCCCGCCCGCACCGACACTCTCCCCACCGCCGCCGCCATGGACCGCGACCCTTCCGTCTCCGAGGACGACGACCTCGAGACCCTTGTCCCCCAGAACCACACCAAACCCCACTCCTCCACTGCCCGCTCGCGCTCGCCGGCCTCCTCCTTCTCCGTCTCCGCGCTCCGCCCCGCGCTCCCCTCCGCCGCCGCCTCCATCGGCCGCGCCCTCTGGTCCCGCCGCTACCTCATCCTCTTCGTCGCCCTCCCTCTCCTCTTCTTTATCCTCTTCCTCTCCCTCGGCGGCGCCTCCTCCCTGCCCGCCTCCATCCGACTCCCCTCCGCTGGGCCCTCCACCGACCCCGCCGCCTCCCGCATGCGCGAGGCCGAGCTCCACGCGCTGTACCTCCTCCGGTCCCAGCGCTCCGGCCTGCTCAGCCTCTTCGACCGCACCGCGCCCACCAACGGCTCTGCCTCCGCCCCCATCTCGCTCTCCGATCTCCAGTCGGCGCTGCAGAGCCAGATCAAGATCAACCGCGAGATCCAGGCGGCTCTCCTCTCCGCCCACCGCTCCGGGACCGGCAATGCGACGGAAGACGAACTGGATCTCGATCTCCCAGTTGCCGGATGCAAGCGGACGGAATTGCCGGCCAACCGGCGGACGATCGAGTGGAACCCCAAGAAGGACCGGTACCTGTTCGCCATCTGCCTGTCCGGGCAAATGTCGAACCACCTGATTTGCTTAGAGAAGCACATGTTCATGGCGGCGCTTCTTGGCCGGATCCTGGTGGTGCCCAGCCAGAAGGTGGATTACCACTACGACAACGTGCTTGATATCAACCACATTAACGATTGCATTGGGAGGAAGGTTGTGATATCCTACGAGGAGTTCACAGAGAAGAGGAAGAAAGTAAGCATCGATCAGTTCATATGTTACGCCGCGACGCCGCCATGTTTCCTTGATGAGGAGCATACCAAGAAGTTGAAAGGGTTGGGTATTTCACTGGGCAAGATCGAGGCTGTGTTTCCTGAGGACGCGAAGCTGAAGGAGCCGAAGAAGAGGTACGTGGGAGATATTACCCCGAAGTTCTCGACGGATGCTGAGGTCCTTGCCATTGGTGACATGTTCTATGCTGATATCGAGGATGAGTGGGTGAATCAGCCTGGTGGCCCGTTGGCTCACAAATGCAAGACTCTGATCCAGCCAAGCAGGCTCATAATGCTCACTGCTCAGCGTTTTGTTCAGACGTTCTTGGGGGGAAACTATATTGCTTTGCATTTCAGGCGACATGGATTCCTCAAGTTCTGGTACGATTTACTTCTTGTTCTGTCAGTTACATCTACTTCAAATCTGTCAAACATTTTCTGTTTGGAGTGAAATAATGAACAAACATGCTGGAATGGATGTCTTCAATTTTATAAGGTTGCATTTAGTAGGTTCTATTAGTAGCTGACTTTATCCTTTTTCTATATATATCTGAAATTCTAGAGTAGCCAATACCACATCCTCTTTTAGTTAGTCCACGATTGGTCTTGCTTTGGACAGTGAAAATCTTGTCCCCTTATTATATATGAAACCCGACACTTGTTCTGACAAAGATGGGTTATACTACTTTTTCCTAGATCTTCCTTGGATTGATAAAATAAAATTTACTACTAGATGAAGTCAACGCCTGACATCTGCAGGGTTGATGAAATTGACCATGATTCTTTTGTGCTTGCTTCATGTAGCTATTTAATGGAGTGACTGCTTTATAATAAATTAGCCATATCACATTCCCATATTGTTCCCTGTGACGCTAAGTCAATACCTATGCTCAAGCATCGACTATTGCATTGCCATTGAGATACTGTCCTTGTTAGTCTTGTAGGTTGATGCGGTTCTTTTGGGTTATTGTACATGGCGTTTCAGTTTTGACCGGTTGTAAGGCAATTTTCTTACATCAAAATGCATTATCATTGTACTAGTGCCTCTTAGAGTAATGTGGCGCCACTATGATACCTGAACTAGTCCTAGCATTTGTTTCCTTGCAAAATTTAAATGGTTATCATTATGTTGTTGAACAGTTTGTCAACACACTTGTCTTGGCATCTTCCTGCTGAATGTTGTACCTTACAACAGAGTATTGCTATATTCAACAGTCCTAACAATGTTTAAAGCCTCAACTAACATAATATAAGCATAGTAACTAAGAAGCACCAAGAAACAGCGCCGAGAAAGGTCAAGAAAGCTTGTTTGGGTTTAACATGTGCTCGATAAAAAAATGTAACTCTTTAACGTCCTGCCCATTTTTGAAATTGTTTCTGCACTTTGGCTCCTCGCCTTCCTCAGCAGCATATAATGTATGTCGAAGTTATTTATTGAACATATCAATGAAAAAAAATGTCTAAAGCTGCTGGTACAGTTGAGTACTTTACAGCTACTCAGGAAGAGATAACTCCACTATCAGATTCATTTAAACACAATAGTAGTGTATTACTGGGTATATCGATATGTAAACTTCTTGTTCTCGGCAGTTTCATCATCACTTCAGCAAAACATGCAAAGGCCGAGAGATTTAGTTTTTGATTCTTTAGCTAAAGTTAAGTAAATTCTTAGTCCTCATTGTTTTATATTATTTGATTAGGGTTAGTCCAGGTAGTGACAATTCCCGTCATTTGTTCGATTTTGATACAGTGTTATGATCCATGCCTTTATTAGATTTGAGAAAAATTCTCATTCATTATGTTGCTGTTGCTTGTAGTGACAAATTGTAAGATGTGTAACTGAAACTGAGTTCTGTTTTGCTTGCCTGCCTAGCTGTGGTGTTCTCTAGAAAATATAGCTACCTGCCTGTGGTTTATGAGAAAAGCAATTCCTTGCCTGTGGTGTTCAAAACAATAATTACCTGCCTTTATACTGTGTTATATGTTTATACTCTGCATTAAACTAGTTCCTGGTACCTCATAGCAACAAAGAAATCTAGTTCATATTTGTATATAGCTTGGTTGAACATGGCATTTAGCTCATGATCTTGGGAATTTGTTTGGTAATAGGTGCTAGTTTAACACCTTTGTTATCTGTGTGGTTGCCAATTCACACAGCTGAAAATGACACTGACTGATAGCTGATGTTAACCTTCATCATCCTGCAGTAATGTCAAGAAAGAGAGCTGCTTCTTCCCCATTCCTCAGGCGGCAGAATGCATTCTGCGAATCGTTGAGAAGGCTAATGGTCCAGTAATATATTTATCAACTGATGCTGCTGAGAGCGAGACAAGTCTTCTGCAATCCTTGGTTGTATTCAATGACAGACAAGTCCCTCTTGTGAAAAGACCAGAGCACCATAGCTCGGAAAAATGGGATGCCTTGCTGTACAGAAATCACCTTGGCGGAGATAGCCAGGTACGTACACAAGCCTGCATACCTTCTTCCAGTTCTCATCTAAGGTTGACAGTTTTTCTAAACAGCAACCTGCTCCTAATGCCCTTTTAGGTCGAGGCAATGCTTGATAAGACAATCTGCGCATTGTCGAACGTGTTCATAGGATCATCAGGCTCCACATTCACAGAGGACATCTTCCGGCTAAGGAGAGGCTGGGGATCATCGTCACACTGTGATGAGTATCTTTGCCAGGGCGAGCTGCCCAACTTCATGGCAGAGGTGGACTGAGACAGAGACCTCCTAGGAAGACTTGTAGCATTTTTTTCCTTGCCCTGTCGATATGTTGTGTAGATTTACGTGTACATCTAGTGTGAAACAGTGGTCACCGAATCGGTGGTGCTCCGTTGATTTGTTGGGTGGGTAATACAAAGAGCTTTGAGGTTCTTTTGTTGCTTCTGTACAACATTGGTTATAACCATTGAAAGTTCGAGGTGAGCGGCGTTCTGTGCTACTTTGAATCTTAATTTGCTGAATTTGCCTGCACCGCTTTGGTATCTTGCAAAGTCCAAAGATTAAATGGTGTGGCTAGGTTAGTATACTCTTTTTTTTTTTAAGTCCATACGTATTGTTTCTATCTAGGATCAGATTATCAAATCAGATCTGTCATCCCAGTTCCCAGATTCACCTTTCAGTGATCAGTTCCGTAGATAAAAGAAAAAAGATTGTCACATGCTCATAGAAATGTAGGAACCGGCGTTGATCTGCGTGTGCAGCGGCGACCGGACTCGGCTAAGCCCATCCCATATATAGGCGCCTTGTCGGCATCGGCAATTGACTAGTCCACAGATCATGCGACCCGCTCGTGTAGATTTTATGCGATTGTTCGTGTCGTTCGAAGAAGATCTCGACCCGGTTCTCTGAAACGGTTGGATGCTTCTGTGCAGCACTCTTGATTTTCCCGGTCAACTGCCGGGCGATCCACCCGAGATGACATCGTGTGCCGCTCGCTCGTTTCGAATCGGAGGGAGAATATTGCGTGTGAGCAGAGGACTAGAGGAGGCCCCCTGTTTGGACCGGGCAATCTCTACGTGCGCATACTATTTTTCTTCTTTTCCAAAGTGACGACGTTTGCTTCGTTGCGTGATACTGATATGCCGTGACATGCCGGAGCGTTAGGACGCGACCAGCAGTGCGTTTTGTTGAAGCTAATGGTGGACTCAGGGAATCCGTGGATCAGGTTTGGCGTATGTGTCCCGGCCTGTACTAGCAGAGCTGCATAAACTGCGTCATCGTTAGCATTACTACTTGCATAGTAGTACAGTCCAGTGATCAAAGATTCGAGGACGCCACATCGTCGATTTCTCAGCCCGGTAGTACTAACGTCCAAAACCTCTGGAAAAACGTAGCAACCAGTAGCACACTACTACCAAGGACGGCGCACCGTGGAGCTGAGATGAGCCCGGCAGTACCGTCCACGAGCTCCGAATAATGAATTTTATTTCCTTCCAGAAAGGAAAGCGTGGATGTGGTCATCAGTACCTGCAAAAGCGAGGTATTCGACCGGTCCTTTTTGGGCGCAAGTCTCCTCGCATCCGCGCCGTGGACACCACCACACCCACACATGTGGTGGTCGCCGGGTTCCGGCCAAACTCTGTGAACCCGGTCCGGGGCCTGGACAGCAACAACGGCATGCGCAGCCACCCCCATCGCCCCATGTGCGAGTACTGCTAGGCGTTCGTCCGCTTCCGCTGCCGGCTCTTCTGTCTTCTCTCCCCCCCAACCCCACCACCGACGACACCTCATCACGCTGGTTGGTCTGCGTGCGGGGCCCACCACGGCGTCGCCAGCCACGTAAGTAACGTACGCGCGCCCGTGACCCGCCCATCATCCCTCGTTCGTGCCGGTTCCAGCTGTGTACGGCTGTAGTAGTACGTACGTCAGCAGGCAGTCAACCTCGCCGTCCTGTTTCAATCACAGAATGATCAGAAATCTAATTTAACATCACACACGGACGAATGGATAACTTGGCGACGAGTACTACTACCTGATAGGTCTATTAATCCACTGATGACAGCTGATTCCAGACAGCATTATTATCCAACAACGGGAGAGGAGAGGAGAAGAGAATCCCGTGGAACGACCAGGCAGGATGGAGAATTGGAGTGCTGGACTCGCGACACGTCATGAGGTCGTGCCGGTTCGGGTACTGCTACCGATGATAACATAAACAAAATTCGGGGACCGGCCATGCTGAAATACGATCTCTGACCCCAGCAGCTACCCGCCGCCTGTATGTGGAAAGACGGAGCCCGCTTTTATAAACAACGTCCGCACGCACCCCGGCCGGCTTCCTCGGCAAGCAATTACTGTAAGCTGGATTTTTCCGGAAAATCTTTTGCAGGCAGCCGGAGCCGGACGACGACGACACGGCCGGTGTGCCTCGAGCGAGCACCCGTACAGTAACGCCTCATCGGAGGCCCTGACGCGCGGGTCGTTGCAGGGCAAAGAGGGGTTGCCGCGTTGATGGCGCCATCCCGACGGCGACGTCCCGCGCGCCTTCATTTGTTTGTTTTATTTATTATTGTCTCGGACGGAGCGAGGAAGATACAGCGTGGCGGTGGTGCCGTACAAGGCGGAGGGCATGGAGGTTCCGTACGGGAGGGGCGTACCACCACCCGTCCTCTCCTTTCCTCCTCATGAAAAGTCCAGCCAGCCAGACACCAGCGCCCCCCGGGCCCGCACTGCTGTCACGGAGACAGCGCCGCACGGCATACTTTTTTTTTTTTTTTCCTTTCATACTAGTAGCACGGCATACTGGTACTACTGTACTAGCAGCGTGGCCATGTGCCCCCCCCCCCCCCCCCCCGGCCCGCGCACCAAACAAACACCGCGCGTGGCCTCTGGTCTTCTGCCCGTCTGCCGGCGTGTGGGTTTACATTTTTACAACCGGGACAGCTATTTCAAGTGCGACTAAAAATATGACTAATATAAACAACTTGTTCATGATAACTTGTCCGTAAACCCCTGCTGTTATAATGTTGCAGTGATCATAACCTGCTGCGGAAGTTCGTGTTGCGCCAACCTTTCCACTTCTTCCACGCAACGAAGTCAATCTCCGAGCAG
Organism: Eleusine coracana subsp. coracana; assembly: GCA_032690845.1. Classification (NCBI taxonomy): domain Eukaryota; kingdom Viridiplantae; phylum Streptophyta; class Magnoliopsida; order Poales; family Poaceae; genus Eleusine; species Eleusine coracana. The sequence goes on from CM064430.1 coordinate 52,842,883, forward strand.
TTCAATCGTAACCACCGATTAAAGACTATCACCTGAAAATGACCGTCCACTAACTTGACACACATCTACCACACGGATCAAATCAATCACCTGGTGTTTACCACGTTGTTAAACGTGAGGGCTAGTTAACAGCACGAGGCGGCCATGGATTATTTTTACGTCTACTACCGGAGATCCTAAAACTGATGGAGCATGCCACATGAGCTCGGGTGCAACATGGCAAGTTGTGTGTTGGTGGTCGTGTGATCTGTTAGCCGGCAAGAAATTGTTGATTTTTCCTATTGGAGATGTGCTCTGCAGGGGATATGAATGATTTGCCGCCCAAAAAGAAAGACAGAATAAACAAGTACTTGATGGAATACGTACCTCTCCTGTTGGATTGATTGATGCCATCAACCATTATTTTTGGACTATTCTTAGCTTAGCTTACGAATTATATACGACATGGATGAACCAATATGAGTTAGTTCGAGATAGAATATTCCAAAATGGTGCTACATTTACACAATTCACAAGTGTTCTCGCCTCCATCGTTTGCCAAATGTAGGAAAAGTGTACTAGCATCCATTAATCTACCATTCGAGCGCCCATCATAGTAGGTACTCCGACAAAAAGAACGTAAACGAAGACATTCACAAATGCTGTTAATGTAACATAACAATGCTTTGTTTAAATCGTCACCAGATAGCTATAGTAGGCAGAGGCTGATACTTCTGCTTACACCTATGTAGGGATTATGATTAGGTTACTGCCTTTGCATGATTGCATGAGGTATCAACCGAGAGAATCATTGGAAAGGGCAAGTTGGGCAACATGGGTCGTGCCGACCCATCTGGCTAATATCTCCTAATATTAGTATTGCAATCCAATTTTCTATGGATACCATTATGGATGGACCACTATCCATCCACATGGCCCAAGTGTGTTCGCTGGGGGGAGCATAGCATTAACTAGGGTTTCACCATCAACAGGCAAACAATCCCATAGCATTTACTAGGGTTTCACCATCAACAGGCAAACAATCCAACGGGGCCTCTCCCTTAGCACAAGGCAGGTTTTCCCATTGTTTTCTCAAGTTATTATAGCAACGACTCCTTAAAAAATAATTATAGCAGCGTGTTTGCTATGCAGAGGGAGGACAAGGGGGTCAACAAGAAAGACCTTTACTGGTTTATTTTTGTTCAATTCAAACAAATCATGTTCGTTTTTAAAAGGTTGGCTAGAAAAATTAGATGATAAAGACATTGCTTCATTGCTGTTGATTTGTTCCTTCCTCTGTTCAAGCCATTATTTAGTGAGATATATCGTTTTCATCAATGGATTTGGTTGAGATATTACTTTGGACCACGCCAAAATGAAAAAATTGTGATTGTCGAGTTTAATGCCAGACCACTTTTAAGCATAGAAGTAGTAGCTTTGAAAGAATCCTCTTGGAAATTATTTACTCACTCTGTTCTCCCAATAGAAATAACCGACATCACAAAAAGGCAGAAAAGTAGGCACCACAGTACTCTCATTTTACATGATGCTGTGAGCTCAAAGCGACCGACATTATTTTGATGGCTACCACGAACAACTGGATTTAATTTGACTGTGCCATAATTGAATAAGCACTCTGCTAACCTACCACCAAATATACTAGAATCCTAAGCTCCCTACCAGCAACACATTGATTCTTACACAATATCCTGTAGGGGCTAGTAAGATCCTCAATAAATAATGCTGTAAAATTTTCTGGCTTTCCATGGCATCACGCGCACATCGTTCTAATCCGGCCTGTTTAGCCTCATGCCCCCTCATCCCCATCTGGCCATCTCCATCCCCTTCCTCTCTCTCTCTGCCCACACCATGTGTGCCCAGATTCCTCTAAATAGGTCTCTCTCTCCTGCAGCCATTTTCTCTTCCCTTTCTCCCTTAGTTATCCAGTGCCTCTAACAGCTAGCCTCGCCACGGAGGTGGACTCTCCCCGGCGGTAGACGAACGGCGGCAGCGGGGAAGAAGCGAGCAGGAGGCCAGCCAAGAATGATGATGGGAGCCACGACCACCGTGTCTGACTGCCCGGACTACGCGGAAGTCGACCCCACCGGCCGGTACGGACGGGTACGGAATCGCCACTGCCACGACCACCGTAGTTCATCCGACTACCACCGTTTCTCGATCCGTTTGCTTGCCAATCCGCTGATCCGTTTGCCTGCTCCTCTGCTCTGTTTTCGCAGTTCAAGGATGTTCTCGGCAAGGGCGCGTCCAAGACCGTGTAAGATCCGGCGCTCTCTCCCAAAAGATGCGCGCCTTTCGTTTTGCTCCCAAGCTGACCCGAGGTGCGCTTCTGGTGGATGCAGGTACAGAGCGTTCGACGAGTATCAGGGGATGGAGGTTGCGTGGAACCAGGTGAAGCTGCACGACTTCCTGCAGAGCCCCGAGGACCTGGAGCGGCTCTACTGCGAGATCCACCTCCTCAAGACGCTCAAGCACCGCAACATCATGAAGTTCTACACCTCCTGGGTCGACGTCTCCCGCCGCAACATCAACTTCATCACCGAGATGTTCACCTCTGGTACCCTCCGCCAGTAAGTGAACAACCTTCCATCCATAAAGCTCTCCATCCTCTTTTTTCTACCCAATTGTTAAAAAGGTTCCTTTTCGTCATGTCCAGTTGTGAAACTCTCTTGTTTCCGATGTGTGTTTGATTGGTTCTTCGATTGATTGTTTGTGGTTGCGCGTCTGGTGGTGATTAGGTACAGGCAGAGGCACAAGCGGGTGAACATATGGGCGGTGAAGCACTGGTGCCGGCAAATCCTCAGCGGCCTGCTGTACCTGCACAGCCATGATCCACCCATCATTCACCGGGACCTCAAGTGTGACAACATATTCGTGAATGGTAACCAGGGGGAGGTCAAGATCGGCGACCTCGGCCTGGCAGCCATTCTCCGCAAGTCCCACGCTGTCCACTGTGTAGGTAAGTTGCTCGATTAGCTCATTAGACCAGTCCTCTGATGATGATGTCTGATCTAAATCGGCAATTCCCTAGTTGTATAGAGATTTGATATATTGGAGGTGTCGGATTGTTTGGATAGGCACACCGGAGTTCATGGCGCCAGAGGTGTATGAGGAGGAATACAACGAGCTGGTGGACATATACTCATTCGGAATGTGCGTGCTCGAGATGGTCACCTTTGAGTACCCGTACAGCGAGTGCACGCACCCAGTGCAGATCTATAAAAAAGTTATCTCTGTAAGAAGATCCCTAATTCTTTAAGCAATTTTCAGCTTCTGTGATTTGGGTGTATCTGTACTTTGGAAGATTGATTTGCTGATTTCAGCTAGTGGTTTATTTCGTAGGGTACTAAGCCGGAAGCTTTGTACAAAGTGAAAGATCCAATGGTGAGGCAATTTGTTGAGAAGTGTCTGACAACAGCCTCTGAGAGACTCTCAGCAAGGGAGCTGCTTGAGGACCCCTTCCTACAGGTTGATGAGATGGCTTCTGCCTTGGATGATAGCGATTATAATGTGACAACTAATTACCTACGGCAGCCTTCGTATCTAGGGCATGCCTATAGTAATAGCTCCATGATGAGTAACGGATTCTCGGAAAGCATCGATGAGGATATGCCAACAGAGGATAGATGGGACTGTGAGGATGACGATATGAAAACCCAAGATGGCATTCACCTGTTCAATGGGCATGAAGATGAGCCACTTGGCAATGTGGATATCACAATTAAAGGAAGAAAGAGTGAGGATGGGGGCATCTTTCTCAGACTACGAATTGCTGACAATGATGGTACGCACAATGCCAAGCACAATAAATCCTGTGGTCTGAGTTCAGTATATGAAAATATTTATATTGTATGATCTAACAGTTTATTCCTCATACTGCAGGACATGTAAGAAATATCTATTTCCCCTTTGACATCGAGGCGGATACTGCACTAAGCGTTGCAACCGAGATGGTGGCCGAGCTGGATATAACTGACCATGAAGTCACTCGGATAGCTGACATGATTGATGGTGAGGTCGGTGCCTTGGTGCCGGATTGGAGGCCTGGTCCAGGCATTGAGGATGCTGCAGACACTTCATACTGCCATAATTGTGGATCCAATGTGTCGTCTTGCGGTTCACTTTACGCCTATATGTCATCAGCTGCACGAGGCTGCCAATGCGCAGAACTACATGGGCGGTTTGAGGAGATCACGTTTCAAGCAAATGGAGAGCAGTGTGATCTGCAGGACTCTATGGGTAGCTCTGATGATGGAGGCGGCCAAACAGAGCAAATTGACAAAGGAAAGGAGTCCACTCACATGAATGGCTTCGTAGGGATGGGTAGAACAGATCCTTCTAATCAGCTTCGTTTCAGTTCGTTCCAGGAACAGTCCTGTTCATTTAATCAATATGAGAATGACATTAGTCATCAAGCTAATGGGTTTGATATGAAGCATGAGATGAAGATTGCCAAGTACAAAGCGCGAAAAAAGGCACAGTTGAAGAGAGCTATCCACCCTTCTCTTGACTTGGATCATGCAAATAGGGTAAGTGGAGTGAAACCTTCGCTGAACAAGTTACAGTCTTTTCATATTGGGAAGAACCACAGTTTTCGTGTACCAACCTGTGACCGAAGCCCAGATACTGGAAGCACCAATCATCATTTTAACATGAAAAACGAAGCTTGGCTAAGCAGTCACCCCGATCCGGGAGCCCAGAGGGCCCGGCATTGTGAGGTTGACGCCAAAAGCAGTACGGATTGTATGTTTACAGCCAGGAGATACTACACCGGAGCTCAGTTGCCACCAAATCTCCCAAGAACAAAATCTGTACCTCTAAATGCTGTTGATGCCTGAATTGCTTCCTTGAGATGTAAATTTTATAGAGTGTACATTGTTTTTGGTTCTTTTTGTATGCAATATGAAATATAGTTGGTAGGCAAAGACTGGACTGCGGCTGGTGTTTGTGGAATAGGTCTCGAGCTGTATGTAACTTTCTGTTTTATGAATTCAGAGGGCAGGTATTTTTAGGCCAGGTATTTTTAGGCCGTTTGGGTGCAATCTACTCCATATCTCACTGGGGCATCCTGGCTATTGCCATATAGAGGGTTGTGATCCAGCAAACTGTATCGAGAATCGGGATATCTTTATCCGCATCTTCAGAGATGCATAATTATTTTTAGGCCAGAACTGAATCACATGACCAAAATCAGTAGCTGAAACTCTTGTCCTTGACCATATATATGACACCTTTGAATGGACATCCATATCTCTCCAAGTTCCAGTTTAAAACATCAAAGCTATATCAATGGTGGCATGCCAGCAATGCATTTGCCAACTAATTCATGGATGTCGCACTTAATAATCAATTAGTTGGTGCTTTAATCAGATCACTTATCCTGAATTCCTGATCAGTTGGCATTTGGCAGCCCCACACTTCCTCCAAGATATATGGTATGGTTTAAATGCGTGTGCTTTGTTTAAATGCAGAAAATACTGATAAGTTCGAGCGTATACAGATATTTGAGCATCAAAGTACCAAAGCCTCTTACAGAAACTTCTTGTGCTATCACCATTTCTTTTGTCCGGTAACATATGCCCACCACATGCTGCCTGATAATTCGCACGACGCCATTGGTCCACATCTTTTGAGACTTGCAAGCTTGCAACTTGCCGGATTGGTGTGCCGGAGGCCGGACAAAGGGGTGCATCTCCGTCCATGGATAATCTATGGACGAAACTACGCAGGTGGCCTCGTTTGGCGTTCTAGAAGATCTCTTTCTTCACTCCCTCTCTGTGTTTGCTACTTTTTTTTTCTTTTTTTTTTTTTTGAAAATTTGAAGTATTGCCCATGATTCAAAGTGGTTCCATTTGATATGGAGTCTGGACAGTTTTGCGGTCATGAAAAGCGGTGGTGATTAATAATGCTTATCTATAGGAGAGTCAAAAGTGATAGTTAAGGAACTCCAAGATCCTGATAATAAAGTGCCTATCAAGTACTCCTCTAGCTAATCAACTTTGTAAAGGCAGAGTGGATGCTTACATATCTTATTCAGATAAGAAGTCACGCAGACAAGCACCGAGGTAGGTTGAGGGTAGCAGGAGACGAAAGACTGAAAGGTGCAGCACTGAACCTTCAAGTTCACATTCAAACTATTCAGCTCTACTCCTGCTAAAAAATTTGGGAAACAGAGGGCGGCTCTCGTGCAAAGTTGTTGTGTATCAGACGACTGTTCATGCAACATTTAATCATCATTTTCTCCGCAGATGCCAGCAGCAAGTGCAAACCCTGCAAATCGATGCTGTTTAATCTAAGATCATACAGACAATGCAGCTACTAGAAGGATTATTTATCCTGAAAAGATGACCTAATTTCTTTACGCAGCATGATTAACTGGTTCATCCGGTGCCAAAACCAAGGGCTGTGCAGACCATGGAAAGGCTATGACCTTATCCAGAAAATGCAGATGAGGAGGTTGCTTTCTTGAGAACAACCAATGACCGGACTGCTAGACATGGGCAGAAAGAAATCTAGAATAGGATACAAGAGTCTACTGTTTGTTACCTACACCAGCATTGTCCTCAACCTAACCAAAGCTTCCTTTTCTGAGACGGAAAGGATACCTGCATTTCAGAAAAAAAAAAGGCCTCCTTTTCTGAGAAGGAAACGAGATTTTCATTTCAGAAATAGATATAAATGCCACAAGATATAGCAAGGGGATAAGAATGGCAGGCATCCGAGATGCAGCTCCTCATACCAGTCTACACACTAGACTCGTATCTCTGCAGAAATGGGGCGCTGCCATCCGACGCAATGTGAGTTCAGTGCACGTAACTTCACAGCTGAAAGCAACGAGTTCTTGGCTTGCTGAAATTGCATACTCGCATTAGGCAAGGGAGGGTGAAGATGAGTTGCTTTCTGGAAAGCTGCCTCGTCATTCACCACTTATTCAGGCTGACACGATTTGGGCCGTAAACATTAGCCGTCGCTGTGTGACGATGACATGGACGTGTTGTCTAATCTGGCGTCGTGGCTCACGAGTCATGAACCTTGTGTGGTGATGCTTCTGCGCTTTGTGCACGTGGACGGGGATTTTCAGCGTGTAGTAATCGTGCAAAGTTCTGGTTCAGTAAGAACGGCCAAAATGTTTAGCTGGAAAGTTTCTGGATCACCCAATAAAGCTACTGCTAACATATGACTATCATATTTTCCCCTCCTGTTCTTTGCAAAATAAAATCAATGCTGTTTGTTTGCAAAACTGAGATTTCTGCAGCTAGCTGAAATTTACCCGAAGAGAGAAATGGACGTTTCTACAAGAGAAGAGAACAGAGATATTCCACTGGGCTCTTCTAAATTACTAGTACATTTGGACTGGGCTCTTCCGTTGGTAAAATATTGGTCTGTCAATTAAATGGGCCTATCTATCTAAGAAAACTAAATAGGCCTATCTTAAAGTTTAAGAAGGCCGAAGATGGGTTAATAATGGGCTTTCTTCATAGATCAGCCCAACTGCCAAAGGTCCAAACATTACACAGTACATAGGGGCTAGCTAGGGTTTTAGCCTATTTTTTCAGGTTTCCATCTTGCAACTACCGCCGCCGCCACTTGCTCAGTCTCTCTGTTTGTCCCTTTTCGCCACCGCCGCCGCCGCTTCCGCTTCCGCTCGCCGCAACCCCCAGCCGTCGCCATGGGTCGCATGTACGGACCTGGGAAGGGCATGTCCTCCTCGGTGCTGCCCTACCGCCGGGCGGCCCCCGCCTGGGTCAAGACGACCGCGCCGGAGGTGGAGGAGCAGATCGTGCGCAGCGCCAAGAGGGGCATGATGCCGTCGCAGATCGGCACGATTCTCCGCGACGGGCAGGGCGTCCCGCTCGTCCGCGGCATCACCGGCGGCAAGATCCTGCGCATGCTCAGGGCCCGCGGACTCGCGCCGGAGATCCCGGAGGACCTCTACTTCCTCATCAAGAAGGCCGTCGCGGTCAGGAAGCACCTGGACAGGAATAGGACCGACGTGGACGCCAAGTTCCGCCTCATCCTCGTCGAGAGCAGGGTCCACCGCCTCGCCCGCTACTACCGCCGCGCCAAGAAGATCCCCGCCTCCTGGAACTACGAGTCCACCACCGCGAGCACTCTGGTGGTGTAAGTGATGTGGGTTCCTGTGAATTCTCTACAGCTTCGAAGTTTAGTTTAATCGTACTTTTTTATATGTGATGTAAGGTTTTAAATCTACCTCATGCACCTAGAGGAAAGTATCTTGAAAGTTTGAGACTGGATCAGGTTTAAGCCTTGGGAGATATGTCATTTGAAATGGTTTGGAGTTTAGTTTAACCTTGAGTAGGTTGGTAATACTCTGTATGCTCATTGAAAGTTCAGAATGAAGCGAGATACTTGGTGGCATTTTGTTCTCGTTTGTTTCTTTCTGTTATCGTGATCGATGATTGATAGAGGTATCATTAGTTAGTTATCTGTTCAACATTGGGTTGGAAGGTGCTGAGTGGGGAGTGGCTTCTATTTTAGAAGCCTCAGAAGAGATGTTGTGACTTGGGGATGTTGGCTTTCTTGTTCCAGACCATTAAATGATACTATGCAGCAGCACACCTAGTGTTTTCTTTAGGCAACCAACTTGAAATTGTGCGTGTGTGTTTGGGGGGGGGGGGGGGGGGGGGGGTTCAATTATAATCTTTAGTAGGTACTAGGTAGGCTGTGCTTCCTAGTTTCTAATGATCTATGGTTGCCTCAATGATCTGAAAGTAAGTAATGATATTTGTTATTCCTATCATCATATACCCACCAATAATACATGGGTTTTCTTTTTTGTGTATAACTCTTGTATGTGAGCTTTCAAAGATGGTAGTGTACAGGTGGTTCCATTTCTGCATGGTGGTCATTTTTTTGGTTTAAGAGCTGTTCAAATATATTTTTAGAGTTGGTATTTCTCAGGTGCTAGTAATACGGAGGGAGCGCTCATTTTTGCACTAGCTGATGCTGTTGAGGGGTTGTAGTTGACATTTCTTTGATTGGGCCTCTTGCTGTCATGTTTTCAAGTCCATGTTCACCTGGTTAGTTCCTGGGGTCAAGTGTTTCTGTGCTAATATATGTTGAGACATGGTGTATGTCTTGATTTTGGAGCTTCCTTTGCCAAGGAACTCTTTGGGTCTTTGACTTGCATGTGATAGATGGTGTCACTAACAGTCTACTATTAGGAACTTTGAGCAAACTGTTTCCTTTGTTAATTTGGCCTGTAATGATTCCAGATCTGGAAGCAAGCACGAGTTGGAATTAAATTTTCCTTTGTGATTATATTCCAAAGATATGATAATATGATACCCAATCCCTTTAGTCTAACAGGTATCTGGTGCTTCGCATGTCTCAACTGGACATTGTCATTGGTTGTTTGTGCATATTATTAGTGGTTGCATATAACTGGTAATGGCCAATTAGAAAGGCTAACCCAATCGATGCTTTACAATGATTGGTTAAGTAAAGCAACTGCGCTTTATCATGTGGACGTTCTGTTGGCTGGTGCTTGTGGCGCTGGGCACTGTTGTCGTATGTACGCCGCTGGTGATAATAATGGTGTATGATCTATATGATCCAGTTGGATGCTTGATTTGCATGGATTGCAGATATCGTCTGTGCTTGCTGTTTAGGTTTCTTTGTGATTCTCCTGTGTGCAAGGGTGTTCAAACAAGGATTCGTGGCATATATTCTATAAATTTTGTATGTTGGTAGGACAGTAGGGGTTTTTCGTTTCTGAATAACATGTTTCTTTTTGAGAGGTCACCTTGCCCATGTTTATGCGATGTTAAAACTCACAGGGCATGCATTGCTCCTTGGTTTCGCTCGGATCCAGGGTTGGAATAACCGAATAAAACCAGCCGATTATCCCGGTTAACCAGATAACCGGTCCCAACCGGTCGTGCTAACTGATCGGTTAGCTGAAGAAAACCAGATTTGGTACTGTAGCTATATAGTTAACCGGTTGGTTATCCGGGTTAACTGATCAGTTTTCCACCGAACTGAGTCAACCGGTTAAATCAGTTATTTGAACCCTGCTCGGATCTGAGCTCTGCAAATAGAATAGGAAAAGAAGGCCGATTGAGGCCATGGTGAATTTCTGGATGATTGATGTATCAAGTTGGACAACTGGTCTGAATAATTTGCGCGTATCGTACTGTATGTGCAGGCATGTTAGAGGGGAGAGCATAGAGATGCCGCCCAATATAATTTGAGATCACTAGCTTACCATCACTCTCGCTGTTTTAGTGGGCTTAATCTATCTCTGAGAGAAGCTGTCCTTTATAGTTCCGCTAATCGTTGAATTGTTGTATGCTTACCACTCATGTTTGCTTGCACATGGGTTTTTTTTTTTTTTTTGAAACTTTGCTTGCTTGCACATGTTGGCGAACCAGATAAGCTGGTTCTGTTTACCGGTCAGCTCAAAGTCCATGGACCGAAGTAATCAAAAATAAATAAATAAAAGTCCATGGACCGAGATGGCATCTACTGTCGCTTCAGATGAGGCCTCGTGCAGTAGAAAAAAGAAGTGAGGCCGCCGTACTCGCATGTTCTGGTCAAAGCAAGGCAAGAATTCTCCGATGGCGATAAACAAGGACGGTTCCGGTACACTTGCCACGATACTGAACTGGACACCGCACCACGCCGCGCCCGTTTGTTTATGGATCGCGCGCGAATAAACAAGAGATCCCCGGGACATGTTGCCATGGCGCCGCCTGATCGGACAGTTCATCTCCCGGAGTATTCTATGCCTGGATCTAACTGCCCTGCGCGGCCTTCAAATCTGCATAAATGTTCGTGCAGATTCAGACAGTTGGCTATCCGTCCACTGTGCCCATCAGCAGCATTCTGCCTTTTTCGAGTAGAGAAGTCCCTTCTTCGCTGCTCCCGCACTCATCAGCTGCTGCTGCTGCTTTTATTGGTGATTTGCCATGGCCAGCCTCGTGCACCAGGCGTCGATGCCGCCGCCGTCGACGGCATGCGACGACGACTTCATGCCGCAGGGATTCACTTGCTTCGGCCGGTCGCTGTCGCGGTCGTCGTCGTCGTCGAGCCGGCTGGAGTACAGGGCGCTGCAGCAGGGCGAGGAGAGGCGCGCGGGCGCCGCGCAGGAGGCCCGGTCGGCGCGGGCCAAGCTGCGGTGGAAGGCGGTGGCGAACGAGCTCATGGCCAAGGGCGGCGCGGCCAGGCGGAGGAAGCAGCAGCTGGCCGCGTTCAGCTACGACTCCAGGAGCTACGCGCTCAACTTCGACCAGGGCGCCGACGAGTAGGCCGAGCCGAATGCCGAAGCACGGCGTGGCCGTGACGTGCCGATGGCCGCCCCGCACTTCCATGAGCAAGGGGTTCGGAGCCATCACGACGTCGCGGGGAAGAAGAACGTGCCGTGTATGACCAGCCAGGGCCATCAAAACGCCCGGCTCTTGTAATGGTTTTTTTGTCAGTTCCGAAGGCATGTCGCATTCGGGTGGAGTCTGTCAGGCGACGGCCATGCTCCCCTGCTCAAAGTAAACGAGCTTTGACGGATGTAAATCCAGGCAATCTCCCTTCAAATGAAAAATAAATCGCTGGATATTTATCCGACTTCCACATCTATTTCACTGTGAAATTCTCGGCATTCCAAGAAAAAAAATAGTTGCTCTTGCTTTTCCTGTCTTCTACTCAGTGGCGAGTTATTACACAACTTGTATGGTGAAATCAAGGCGGGTAACAGTCAACTACCCCACCCGCGTCCGTCCCCACCCCAGCGATGGAAGCGGCAGTCCCACCACGCCTCGCGCGCCCGGATCCGACCCCGCCGCGTGCGCCCGCCTCTCGCTTTCGCCCCTGCCGCTGCTCCATCACCACCACTGCACCGCACCCGCGCGATACGCGTGCCGCGGCGTGCGGTGTGGACAGCTCTGCCCACTGCCCTCGTCTCGCGTCCGCCCCGCGCCGGGACCGGAGGATTCCCGCAAATCTAGGGTTGCCTCCGCCCCGCCTCGTCGCAGCTGCTGGGGTTGGCGACGCGACCGCGAGGAGGATAACAGCCACAGGCGATCGACGCCGCCTCCGCTTCCCCCTCGTCGCGTGCGCCGCCGACGGCCGAGGCAAGTATCCGCTCTCCTCTCTCTGATTCCGTTACGTTTGGGTTGTTTCGATCCAATGTGGGCCGGTGTTGGCTGTGATCGACGAATGGACGTGGGGTTGCGTCGGATTGGGGATGACGACAGTGTAGTGTACCTGTAGCCGGGGCGGGATTCCTCGATGACTCGATTCGATGGATCCTCCATAGTCGTAGAACGGGTGGAGGGTCCTGTTTCCTCATTCCCTTGAATTTGCCGTTTCTGATCATTTCACCAAAATGTGGCCATGATGGAGCGAGTTGATTGCGGTTGAGGAGTCGCAATCGAAGTGAGTGAGGTGAAGAAATCCGCATAGGGTGACAATGCCTGCTGAACACATCTCCAGGCATCGAGGCACATCGCCTTCTATTCGTATCCCGTAGTGGTAAAGCTACTACTCCCTGTAAGAATATTGGAATTGCAGATCCATTGGAATTGGTTTGATCTCCGATTCTAACTGCAGGCGAGGCTAGCTCGCTTGCATGAAGAGATTATATTTATAGCGAGTTAGTTCTGTTCTGGTCTTACCTTCCTTCCATCAAGTTTTACAATCGTTTCAGTGTTCTTGGTCCCTGATCTGTTTTTATCCTGATTTGGGGTGGTTCATGAGGTATATGCCTATATGGTTGTGCCATTCAAACATCCTTTTTAGTAGGGTTAGCTCCTGTTTCGGGGTTGAGAACAGGGACATAATAAATTGATTAATCCCATGTAAATTTAACTTAGGGACTAGAATGTGTAGCTTTATTATTATTATTATTTGCATTGTTCTCTGGACTGGGATTTGTTATTGCCAAATGCTGATAGAACTCAATAAAGAGCAGCCACTATTTAATAATAGAATTGACGAATTTCATGGCCAGCGTTCATTTGCTTGAAAAGAAATTTGTGCTTTTCTACTGTTATGGAGCCTTGTCTGAATGTTTGTACTTGTATGCAGCAGCAACTGATAGCGTGTTGAAAATGTCGTCTACTGTACCAAAGTCATCAAATATCTTCTGGCATGATTGTGCAGTTGGCAAGTCCGATCGTCAAAAGCTACTGAAGCAGAAAGGTTGTGTCGTTTGGATCACAGGCCTTAGTGGTTCAGGTAACTAGAGCTTACTTTGCCTCAAAATTGTTATATTGTCTGCTTCTTGGATTATCAGAATAATTGCCAAGTTGTTCAAATATTTCATTTCTTCTGGCATCTGCAATGTGTATCTACTGTGATTGATACTGCATTACATTTTTTGGTATTTTTTTAGAATTTGTATTATAATCTACAATTTTAGTCCCTTGGTATACAAATGTTTGCTGCCTTCGCATTTTTTTTTTCTATTGCTCTTTTCCCACCCCTCTTCTTTATTGTGTTTGTTTGTTTTGCTCTTGTGATTGGGTTCTTCAGGGTTTCACCTCTAGCCTACCCCACATTGCTTGGGATTAAAGGATTAGTTGTTGTTGTTGTTGAAGTGTTTTTCGTTATGTCCTCATAGATTTCAGCCTATGTAAAATTTCAATTAAGATCATTAGGTTTACTGAAAATCAGTCATATTCTATTCAAGCTTGCATTCAGTTCAAAATGGCCAAATTGGTCTGTGCGGTAGCAATTAATTGATCTGTGATATTTTGTCTTGTCCGAGTTACATTTTTATGCAAACTTGGGCAAGTTACTTGGTAAGTTTGTATAATCTAATTTCACTCACTACCAATTCAATAAAATTGTTCTTCAATTAAGAATCAGAATCCAAAAGCAATGTAAAAAATTGTTAATAGCTTTGTTGTCGAATATTATTGTGTTCACTTGTCTTTTGTTCTCTCTTCACCCACTGTATCTTCAAGTCTTAGCATTGCACTGGATCTGAACACATTGTCAAGTTCAAGTGTATTCTGCATTTCTGATATACATTTTCAGTTTTCAACCATTTTTTTTATTCTTTTGATCTAATTTCTCTGTTCTTTATGTCACATTGTCAAGGTAAAAGTACTTTAGCATGTACATTGGGTCGAGAGCTTCATACAAGAGGGAAGCTTGCATATGTTCTTGATGGCGATAACTTAAGACATGGTCTAAACAAGGATCTTGGATTTAAAGCTGAAGATCGTGTAGAAAATATAAGGAGAGTCGGTATGTTTCTCCTTTGACCCACTACTTTTTATATGTATAAATCTAATGAATATCATGAACAGAAAAGAAAATGAACAATACAAAATCATGCTTGTTGTTGATTATATTTTTCTAGCTATTATACCTGACTTTAAGTTTCAACAATTTGAGCAGGTGAGGTTGCCAAATTATTTGCAGACGCAGGTCTTGTATGTATTGCAAGTTTGATATCTCCATACAGGAGAGACCGTGAATCTTGCCGTGCAATGTTGTCAGATAATAGCTTTATCGAAGTAATTAATTCTTCTTAGTTAAACATGTCTTGATGAACTTTGTTATATCATAGTATTCACCCTAAGTACCCATGAAATTTTGCAGGTTTTCTTGAACATGTCTTTGGAATTGTGCGAAGCAAGGGATCCAAAGGGTCTTTACAAGCTTGCTCGTGCAGGAAAAATAAAGGGTGAGATTCTCATTTAATGCTTGACGCTGAAAAATAGAAATGATTGATAATAGTTAATGCTTCACCTAGTATATCTTCCAGGGGAAAAAGGTACAATTGTTTTTTATTTTTGTGTGTAAAAGGTGACAATAGGTTTTTGTCTTTTTTTTTGTAAGGTCAGAATCACGGCCTGGGCCTGGTTTGAATAGTTATACCACCAAATTTTGCTGCATTAGACTGGGACAGAAGCACCTGAAAAATCAGATATGTTCATTTCCAAATATTAAAATTGTTGTTTCCAAAAAAAGATTACTGTAGAGTTGGCCACCCATTGATAAGCATGCTTACATCTAGAACGAAAAAAAAACTGTTTAATTGGTTTATTTTGAGTGTGGACTCTGTAATCTGGACTCTCCAGATTGGTGTATGAATGCTGTCATGATTCTTTTAAAAAATATTCTTTACCTTGTTGGTTGAGATATGGAAATGCAAATCTAAGGGGAGCACCATTGATATTTTTGCCTCATTATTATGCATGTCTATCTTGTAGACGAAGAAGCATGTCCACTGGAACAGTTTCCATTGTGGGCAGATATTTGCTCATTTTAGACCAGCATTGCTGAATTTCTTCAATCTTTCATATTAACATGTGTCACTCATGCTTTAAGTTCGATTCATTGTGTTATTGCAGGTTTTACAGGAATCGATGACCCTTACGAACCGCCATTAAACTGTGAGGTAATTCATATTTGCCCATGTTCAAAATGGAATGAGATCTGTTCATTCTGGTCTGTGTTTAAATGGTGATAGAGATCATATAATTGAGTTGGAAGAAGGCTTTGGTTCATCATTTTCTTTAATTGCAACACAACCACTTTTTTGGATCATAGCATGCTGGGCGCACAGAATTGTGAATCCTAGTAGTAGTGTTAGTACTGCAACAATATACTGTACCAGAACTATGAACACGATATCGTTCTGGTCCTGCTGGATGCATAATATGCAGAGGCAGCTCTGAACATTGCGTCTGAACTGTCACATATATAGTTGGGTAAGACTTGAAACTGACAATCATGTAAATCCTAGTAGTAGTGTTAGTGCAATATGTCAGAACTAAATCATTGTTTATTATTATGATATTGGTTTACCTTGGTGCAAATTACTACGGTTGTTTAGAAACCCCCAGGTATTGACTTCCTTTGAAACAAAAATAAAATATCCATTCTGACTCTTGCTTTTCTTGCAGATTGAGATCAAGGAAGTGGATGGTGTATGCCCTTCACCTTCCGACATGGCAGGACAAGTGGTTACTTATCTTGAGGAGAAAGGCTTTCTGCATGAGTAGGTGGAAACCATGCGGCAACGATTGGGGAGAATTCTGATTCCTCCTGGACTAGCGTAGAACAAGTCAAGCGCCGGCAGAGGCTTTTACTTACTTCGTAGATTAGTAGCGTGCATTCATATGTTCCTTCTTGTTTACTCCGTCTTCTGGAAATTCAGTGCAAGGCTATTCAGATTAGACTAGAATATTCCTAATTTGTTTGACTTTCTAGTACTAGTTTACCTGTAATGCAATCCAAGTTGCCACCTGGGATGCCATCGATGTGGCAATCATCGTCCCAGCGTTTCATGTAGCCGGTTACCAATCCTACTGTCATATGATATGAATTGCCTGGGCCGCTGGGCAGATGATCCTAAACTGTCATTATATGTTGGTGTCTTCACAGGGGGTTTCATTTACAGATGCTTGAATGGATAATGGTCAACCTCGTTGTGATTCACATGTTGGGTTGCCGCTTCTCTTGCCTTTGCTTTGCTCAATTTAGTTTGCTTGCCAGCTTAGCCCAAGTTTGCGAATAAATAAAGTTCGTTTTCATCTCGTGAAAATACGCGCTTGCTGATTGTACCGGTTACACGGTTACAGTCGACACCGTAGGATGGTAAAACTCTCGACGTTATACTCGTGAGTCGTGGCATACAGTACTATTGATCAAAGGGAATAGTCAAATAGGACAGCGAATGCACGTGCGATTTTTAAGGTGGTCTATGCATCCAAGCACTTTCCTAGTCAACGTCAGCGCGGAAACGATATGAGTAGGCCTCAAAAAAAAAAAATCAAGATGAATACGGCACCTCGACCTGTACCAGAGTACCGGCCTCGCCCCTCGGCCACGCATACTTGTACGCCACTCGGCTGTCTCGGCAGCCGCACCCACCAGTCAAAACCTGCCGCTGCGGCACACGGACAAAACGAGCGAAACCACCCGCCACCCACCACTCCACCCTGCCCGTGCGGCGGCGGACGCGACGACCAGCACACCGGGCACACGGCCCTCGTGTTTCCCGGCAGCACCGCACGGCACCCCTCACGAAAACTTTCCGCGCGCTCCCTTCCGCCCGCACTCCACGCAACCAAAACCTCGCGCCGGCACGCCACGGCAAAGCCCGACCCGTCGGAACCAACCAAGCCAAACCCAAAGCAAAGCAACGCCCAAAGCTTCCGACCGGCACCGAGGAGTCGAGGAGACCGATCGAGGCGGATTCTAATGGTGTTCAGCATGGCGTTCCTGGCGGCGGCGGCGCGCGCCCCGGCGGAGCTCTGCCAGCGCCCGCCGCGACCGGGGCGGCGGCGGCTGCGCGCCGACGAGGTGCTGCGCGCGCTGTTCATGCCGCCGGCGCGGGAGCTCGGGCGCGTCGCCGACTTCCTCTTCGCCTTCTTCTGCCTGCCCGTCCCGGAGTACTACGTGCTCGGGTCCGGCCGCGGCGGCGCGTGGGTGGCCCGGGCGCCCCGCGCGGCGCTGTACGGGTACCGGAGGTCGCTCTCCTCCTCCTCCTCTTCGTCCTCCTCGTCATCGTCTTCGATGTCCTCGTCTGAGTACTATTATTATTATTCAGAAGATTGAACACAAATTCAGCTGTACAGGTTGCAGAATGCAATGTTCGGGTGTGTTGATTACTGTTTAGGTTCGTGTGTCGTCTTAATTGTTTTTCTTAGAGAATCTTTTAGGTGTGCCTTTGTTCGTTCAATTCTTTGGAACCGTATTATATCCATTGTTTCAAAAAAAGAAAAGAAATCCATGTCACAAAAAGATTCATTTATATGCATCAAAAAAATATTCATTCATATGGTTTTTATTGCTGAACTCAGCTAAGCTGTTTCCATTTCAGTGTCATTCTCATGAACTTGCTGGAATATCCTGGCAGATATTTTTTTTAATGAATGCAACGTTAAAGGGATTTCTTTTCTTCCGGTATATCTGTATACATCTGGCCCAATCGCTACTAAAGGCTGAATTCTTTATCGGCCCTGTCATAGCACCGGCCCATAGCCCGTGTTAGTAGTCCACACGCGCTAACCCGCCGTGTCGGGCCCGCAGTCACGACGCGCGGCACGGTGGCAGGCGAACTCCCGCGAAAAGCGAGCCCGAACCCACCACCCAGCCTGATCAATCATCGATTCATCACCGCCGTCCACTCTCACCCGCCGGAAAAATCAAACGGTCACCACGCACCGGCCCGCTTCAAGACGAATAGACACAGCTAAACCGACACGTCAACCGCCCCCGTCCCGAAGCAACCCCCACCTTCTTCCCCTTTCCCCGTGCAACAAACGCCAAGAACCGAATCGAACCTTCACAGAAAAAGAAGAAAATTCCTCTTGGCCGGGGAGTCATCATCGTTGTTGCGACTAGTCGCCCGATCGATCCACCGCCAGCGATGCAGCACGGCAGCGGCGACTACGCGGCCTCCGCCCCCGTAGGCGGCGGGCATTACTACCCGCCTCAGTACGCGCCGCCTGGCCCGAATCCCTACCCCGCCACCGACGCGGCGGCGGGGGGCTACTCCTCCGCGCCTCCCTACTCCGCCGGCGGCTACGTCGAGCAGGCGCCGTCCGCCCCGGCGGCCTACTCGCAGCCTCCCTCCGCCCCGGCGGCCTACTCCCAGCCGCCGGCCCAGTACGGCGAGGCGTACCCGCCCTACCACAACCCCGCGCCGTACCCGCCGGAGCCGTACTACTCCTACCCTCCGCCCACCCAGCCGGCGGCTCCACCGGCGCCGGAACCCAGCCCGGCGCCTCTGCCCTACGACGCCCCGTACTACGGCGGCGGGTACCAACCACCCGCCGCGGGGTACGACAAACCGCCGGCCGCAGGGTACGACAACGATGATTACCTGGACGAGGGCGCGTACGCGTACAGCGCTGGCGGCGGCGCGGAGCCGTACGGGGCGCGCGGCACGGCGCCGGCACGCTCGGGATCCGCGCTGTTCGATGACTACGGGCGGTCGATCAGCCTCTCGTCTGGAGGGGAGCAGCAGCAATCGTGGGGCGGTGGTGGCGGCAGCGGCGGGGGTGGGAGCTTTGGGAAGATTGCGAGGGCCGTTCCGAAAGCTGAGACGCGTGAGGATGCTAGTGGGGGTGCACTAAAGTTTCGGGTTAAGCTGCTGCCAGAGGGCGCTGGGAACCCAACTGATGTTCTTTGTCAGGTAACATTGTCAGAAAACGATATTCATAACATTGATGAAATTATACAGTCTATTTGATGGGCATAAACTTAGGAATCATAGTATTTGAAAACAGCAGACATTTTTGTTATGTTATATTAGTGTGAAATTCACAATTTTCCTCAGGAAGATCATACATTTCCACCTCATGTAGAAGTTGCAATTGATCATAATGAAAAATAAGCTGTTATTTTGATATATGAGATGTATTTGATGGTACTGTTGCAGGTCGGCCTGGATGGAATTCGCATGCTTGATCCTAGCACAAGCAGGACACTCAGGATATATCCCCTCGATTCACTGACGAGATGGGAGGTAAGTTGTTCGGTCTTTTATTATGGTTATGCATGCATTTCTTCACCACAGACATGATGTAAGATTAATATTTGCTTGCTGTGCATATGTAGGTTTTGGATTCAAATATATTTGCATTTTGGGCGAAGACTTCAGTGGATATTGACGCAAAGAGAATTAGGCTGAAGTCAAGCAACTATACTTCCAATACCCTGCTAGACACTGTCACAGCAGCAACAGTGCAGGTACTGTAACAATACCATTTGTCCTGATTCTCCTAATGCTTAGCCTCATTTTTTCTAAGGAACACAACAAAAATTCTTTGTAATGCCTAATCTTCGTTACTTCTGCACCTACTGATTTCTTATGTTGCTTCATTTCTGAACTATATCTGTGATAGCAGCCAGTAGAGTAATCTTGTCTGCCAACAAGCTGCAGTTTTAATATGCTAAATCATGTGGACCTGTTTATTTGTTTCAGCTTCATGAACAATACCATATAAGGAGTTGTCATCTTAGTTCTTTTCTTGATTTGTCCCTATTGGTCATATACAAGTATCTCCCATTATTGCCTTAAGTAGTCAGTGTGGGAAGTTGGAGGAAAATTTTGTTTAGATAATCTAATGCGGCGATTATTTACAAACAAACCTTTGAGCTAGAAGTAACAAGAATAAAAAGATTACTCTGTAATGAATATCTCAATTCTTTTTCAACAGTACTACTGCAGATCAGAGGCACAGCATCAAGGATTAAAAAATCAGTACAGTAATGGTTTTTGTCTCGCTGAAAACCGGCTCGGTAAACCAGAAAAACCGACCGAAAACCGTTTTGCTGTACACAGGGTCGGTTTTTCCGATAAACCGGACCGGAGCAGTTTTGTTGAAAACCGTGAAAACCGGCCGGTTTTCAACTGTTTTTAATCCCTGCACAGCATACACCAAAATAACTAGTGAATGTCTAGTTATTCTTCACAATCATATTGTCCTCACTAAATTATTCTTGCCGAATCTTTTCTGTGTTTGAATTACATCCTTCACAAGTTGGATGAGATAGATGTTGAATAAGATTGTTATTTGATTTTCTTGGTCTTCATTTTTGAAACCTGCTTAATTGTTTTTACAACTCTTACTACAAAGGCCAATGAAAATTCTATACTATTTGCATGGTGTTGCATTTGGTTCAGTGGGTTATGTTTGCAGTGCAGCGAGCAATTTTTTTCCTGGGTAAACTGAACAACACTTTCTAACTTCGCTTCCATATAATTAGTTTAAGGAGATCGGTGAAGATTCAAGAGGCAAAGGAACGGTTGATGCTAGCAAACCTTTGGTACAATCAAATGAGAAGAAGAAAGGTTTTGATTGGATGTTTGCTAAACCTGTGGATGAAGTGAAGGACCACTGGGTAAGTTGGGCTGCAATATCATTTGACTACTTGGCCTTACTTTCAAAGTTGACTGAGCCATTCTGGCTTTGTTATTTATGTTGGCTCATTGTTTGGCACGTTATTCTGTTATATTTTTCTTTTTTGAAAATGCCTGCTTTGTCATGGTTCATGCATGTAGGTGGATTTGTGATTCACCTTTATCACCTTTAACATGGCAGTGGATTTGTCAAATCCTTTGTTTCATTTTGCATCAAATCATGTTCATCACATCATTCTATTAGCTGCACGGCCGTTTCCTTTTATCTTATACTTTGTTTGCCTGTCTTTTTCTAGGTTCCAGATGAGGTTGCCAAGAAGTGCCACTCATGTGCTGTTGACTTTAGTGCATTTAATCGCCGGGTAATCTATTTTAATATCATTATTCATATATTATTATCTTCAATGGTGAAATTTTGATGCATTGAAATGTGTTTCTTCTTTGCAGCATCATTGTAGGAACTGTGGTGAAATCTTCTGTGACAAATGTAGTCAAGGAAGAATCGCTTTGACTTCTGAGGATAATGCTCCACTTGTCCGAGTTTGTGATAGATGCATGGTACATTCTTCTATTCAGTTGTTTCTTAACTATTTCCTTTTTTTTTATTGTTGGCATACTTCAGTCTTGGTTCTTTTGTTGCCTCTCAGAATTTTTATTTGTTTAACAAAGCCTGTCCAGTGCTGTAGTCAGTTCTCACTTTATCATTCTCTCTTTTTTTTTGAACAAGGATTGCATTGCTAGGTCTATAGCTCTTCTTGCTTCGTAATACTTCAGTGTATTTGACCCATCATATAGCTAAGGCTATTTGGTTAGTATAGTTATTACTTACTATGTTTTAAGTGTGTCTGCTGTGTTGTTGGTATGGCACTGAACACATCTTGGTTGTATTTCTTTTTTGATCTCTACCAACCTGTACTTTTCAGATTCTTTGCAGAGACTTATGTTGTTCTCTTCTTGTTTTATCATGTTTTCATTTTTTTTATTGAGGTATTAGCCCTATTGTGGACAGTACATGTTTCACTGCACAGATCGTGGTCATGAGTTTTCACTCATAGGCAAATTTTGCCTTACAGTTTCTAGAGTTGTTATGCTATCGTGGTGCCTCATAATTGTTGTTATATGTTACAGGCAGAGGTCACTCAAAGACTTAGCATGGCAAAGGAAACTGCCAACAGATCTGCTACCGTGCAAAGTCATGAAGATCTTGCAAGAAAGCTTAAGGTGATATACTTAGATAACAGACAGTTTCTATTAGAGTGCATTCATTTAAGTGGCTTGTTCACTTGAGTTACTGCTGAATTGTTTTAAGATCTCTTCCATTGTTGATATTTTGTATCATCTTGCGGAAACATGGTGAAATTGTGAGTAGGGCAAAAACAAAATTTGGTAGTCCATATTTTGTCGCATGTGGATAGTGATCAAAGTACCAAACAGACTAGTATGAATTATATCAGTGTTCTCCTTTATCACTGTCACTATTGCTGTTGTCACTCTGTTCATTGTTCTGATAGCCAAGATAATGTTCAAGAACTGTACTAAATGAAGTTCCAAATTATAAAATGGATCATTATTACTTAATTCGATTAGGGAAACTTGCAACATTATGGTTGAGTTTGCATAAGGCCAATGAGAAAAAAGTTGAATTGCGGATCTGAAATGTATAGCTTGTTTCATTCTATCAATGATTTTAACGAAGTTGTGCTGTGATCAGGAGGAGATGGAGAGGAATCGCAAGTCATCAGGTACTTGATTCTTTTTACTGCATACAATTATTATGTAACGTTAATGCTAGTGTACTGATCTGAAATTGTTGCTTCAAAAGTTACAGAATCTGGAGGCAGCTTTGGTACCAGAATGAGAGAAGTTGCATGTCCTACCTGCACTGTCCATCTTCAGGTATGTCAAAAATTTAAAATGTTGTAGTCGTTGCATACAACAAATGCACAGATGGTTCTAGTATAACCATGGCTTGACTATTGGCATTTCTACAATTTGGCTGTGCAGGTGGAGGTTCCAACATCTGGTTCAGAAACAGTGGAATGTGGGGTGTGCCAGCATGCTTTCCTTGTCAGCGCCAATTGATAACTGGAAGACAGCCTGTTATACAAATTGTTCTTTTTTTTTCAGGTGTTTTGTGAAAAAGAAAAGCGTGTGTTCAGCCTGTACATCTTACGTTGATTGTGTTGATCACTATAGGGTACATATTTCCCCCCTTGGTACATGAGTGAGTCCTGAACTTGGAAGTATTGTTGCTGAAAAATGCTGGGTGTATGTGGATGACACAAATAGAATACTCTTTGTTGAAGATGCTTTGAACATGCCTCACATTGCATGCTTCGTTTTTCTCCAGAGATAGTGGTAATGCCGTCTGAAGCATTATAGGTACTGAGCCTCGCCTTCACGTATTAATTGCCTGAGCTTTGTCTATTGTGTATTTCATTTTGTTTTTTAAAAAACGAATCGGGCATGAAACTGCTCCCATTTCCTATTTTGCATTGTTCCGGTTGGATCATCCTAACATCGGTCGTTGGGGGTGTTTTGTATCTGGTTTGAAGAGCTACATGTGGAGCGTTCGGCTGTCCCTCGTGTGCATTTTTCGAGTTCAACTTGAGCATTTTTTTCTACTAACCATCAGTCAAACTGAAAATAGGATAACATAAACAGGGGCAAGTTGGAGCATGCATGTCGCACGATCAAGAACTCCAAACCAGCCCACCTGTTTCAACTGATGCATCATTTGAATCTTTTAAAAAAAAGGATGCATTATTTCTCCCTGAACTGATCATTTCCGGAAAACAGGGGCTCAAAAAGTCTTATGAATGGTGCTCATTTCTCCCTGAACTTCTCGGTACACGCTTGGGCAACTAGCTCGGAGAACAACCAGTGTTCCATCCAGGCAAGATTTGCAGGGGACGTTGAACCCTATCGACATCCATGTGAGGGCCATCCATCCATGGACCCGCGCACATCATACGCGCCCGCCCTGCAGAAACTGCAGCGGGTGCAGCAGCATCCTGCGCTCAAAACCAAAAAAGGAACTGCCACACTGCTCCCTCTCTCCCTGGCATCTGTGTACCAAGAGCTGTTGTACATCATGCGTACATGCTGCTATACGTTATCCCTTGTACTAGTACGTCGCCATGCCGGGCTCGGCATGTTCTTGCCATGATTGGTCTCGCCCTCGCTCCAGCCCCCTCGAAAGCAGCGTCGGGTCTCTTCCGTCCCCTTCTGATTATAAGGGCAGCACCATCATGCTGTTCCTGAAAGGCGTTTCATCAGTAACGGGCACGCAGAAAACTGGGCGTTCAGAAAGTCTGTGCAGGGAATGGATCGACAACGAATGACATCTGCGTGGTGAATTCTCTGTAAAGAAAAAACAAGCTACAAGCCTATGCCGGCCTAGCTCGAGATGGCATGTGCACGCGGCGACGTGATCTGATGAGTACGTACAGTAGGTAGAAGCTGCTGCAGCGAACCTGAACCGACACGGCGCTGGGCGTCATGCAGGTGAGGTGATGGTCGTGTCACGCGGGAGCAGAGGGCTAGAGGTGCTTGAGGTTTCTTTTTGCAGGGGAGAATGACGGGAGCTGATGAATGTTGGAGCTTTTGGGCGTAGCATCCATTGCAAACTCGACGATGCTTTTCTTCTTCAGCTCTGCCTTGTGCATCTGCGTGACTGCGTGGCAGGTTTCTGCTCCTAATTGGATCATCGGAATCGATTGCGAGGCCGGTCTGTCTGTTTGACCGGCGGCGCGGCAACGTCCAAGACGGTATGGCGTGGTTGCTTCTCAGGGTGAGATGTTTTTAGTGTTATGGTTGTGCATAATCAAGCTGAACAGCGCTCGTACGTTTCGGTGATGAGAAGACAAAGTTTCTGCTCTTCGTGCTGTTGTTTCACTTCAGCCACTTGCCAAGCTATTCTCTGCAGAATCTTGCTAGTAGTACTGGTAGTAGCATTTTTAGGCTTTTACTACTCCAATATTTTACTGAATCTCTTTAGCTCTGAAGATCATATACAGGGACCAGCCACCACACTAGCTCATTCGTTGCGAAGATAACGCGCTCAGTACAGAAAATCAAACAAAACTGGCCAATCAGTACATCACAGATCTCATCCTTCAATTGGCACGCTCCATTCGACGATTCCACTCGAAACGATAAAACCGCGCGTCTTTCAACCCCATATAAAAGCATGATAAAAGGGTCCACACATGCATGTAACGAACAGTCCATGCTGTTCAGCTGGTCATTTGGCCTTATCTCTGTCCATTATGCGCGCCCCTTTGATCCGATCAAGTGCCGGTCTACTGTTGAGTTCGAAAAGGAAGTATGTAGTATCGCGCTAGCTGCATGGACAGCCACTACCCGTCTCTCCTCTACCAGACTAGCACTACCACTCGAGTTGTTCTTCAGTTCGCTCACACGCACCCATCAGGCCCGTGTCTCCTCTACCAGACTAGCTGCCGTCTACTGTTGAGTTCGAAAAGGAAGTTTGTAGTCTCGGCACGACGCCGTGGTACAGTGGACGCATGCTCTCGGACGACGACGACGAGATGGACGGGGACTGGTGGTGGACACGCTGCGCGGATAATTGCAGAACGAATAACAACAGGTTGGCACGACAGGGACGCGCGGATTGTCGGAGCGGCCGGCCAACCGAACCGGTGATCTCCATCGCCATCGGTGGTTGAGGTTGATCCCTGGATTCTTGCATACGGCGGTTGTCAAGAATCTGACGGAGGCTCTTCGGTCATCTCATCATTCTCTCCCAACCAATTGGCCAATCGGATGGGAAGAACACGCGAGAGTGTTCTGTTTCGATGAGGGGAAAGATGACTAATCTGTTCTCTAAACTGAACACTAGAGTGCTAATTGAGGCTACGTCCTAAACTAGTGGTAGCAGTAAAGCCTGTTACGCTAAGCACAAGACGGAACATGCATCTAGCCGATGAGACACGCTCGCGAATCCAGAGATCGGGACATGCTGCCCGGCCGGCGTCAGCGTCGACCGCGAGATCCTACGCGTGCGTGGCCGTGGTAGGCTGGGGTGACCTGCGAGTCTGTGACGCGGAAGCCTAACAAAATCTCAGTCAAGCGTCGTACGTGTGGGTTCTTTTTGACGACGTTGAAACTCGAAACCGATCCCGTTCGAAAGCGTCGCGTGCCCGGCTCTCTCTCTGTTCGGCTGCTCTCAATACCTGGCCACAACGACGCCCCGTTCGTTCCTGCAAATCTCGCCGCGGATTTTGACCTGTGTGAGTACGCGAATGCCTGCTTGCTGGAATGCGGCGCGCTCGGCTTTTACGCAGAACCAAAACGAAAGCATCTCATTTCGCTGCGAGACGAACAGCTTTAACTTCTTTATGTGGAATAAGAACAATGCAGCAGTGTTCATCATCGGAGACGTATATCGCTGTAATCTGTACTAGTATATGTTGGTGAATGGTGAGACGACGAGAGCCACCCAACCGTGTCGATGACTTGCGCCGCATCGTCCGGCTCCGGCGGCGCCCGTGACGCGCGAGCCGTAACTGTTGGAGCACGACTGATACTCAAGGATCTTGTAACTGTACATAGCGATTGACCAAGCGACTGCAGTGATAATTAAGATCTTCTGGATCTAGTAGTAACTACACATGAAAACAATTATTTATAGTTCTTTAACAACGAAATTCTCAGTAGTAATATTGTGGAGTACTGCTGATGTATCAGCCGGACCAGGAGCTAGCAGGCTGGCACGTTCACGGGCACGATTGCACGAAGCGAACGAAGCCAGCACCAGCACCAGCCGTCTTGTCTCGAGCCATTTAAACGGCAGCACGACCCGTGCTCCTCTCTCGCCTCCATCTGCCCTCCACCGTACTGTACACACTACGCAGTGAGAGCTGAGAGAGCGAGCGAGCGAAAAGAGCAGCCAGCCAGCCAGCGGGCGCGGCATCCCAAGCACAGAAACGACACCAACGGGCCGATTTTTAAGTGCGCCCTTCCTCCGTCCCCTTCCCTTCGCCTTCCCACCCTCTGCTTCTCCTCATTTTTACCCGCCGGCCGCAGGGAAAAAAAAAAGGCGCCTGCTCGGCTCCCCGTGCGTGCGTGGTTGCTAGACGGCCATGGCGGCGGCGCGGGCGTGCGTGGTCGCGCTCGTCGTGGCGGCGGCGCTCTTCTTCGATGCAGGAGCGGCGCCGCCGGCGGGGGCGAGGAATGCGGCGACGTCGGCGCAGCAGCGGCGGCGGCAGCTGCTCCGGCAACGGAAGGTGCACAGCCACCTCCGGCGGCTCAACAAGGCGCCGGTCGCCAGCATTGAGGTCAGTACTCTACTTGCCTAGTTTTCTCTTTCCCCATCCATCGTGGCGCGCGTTCGTTCGTTCGTTGGTGGTCTCCTTGTCAAAGATTTCCGTTCAGTTTCCGCTGTAATAACTAAGAAGGAATCCAAGTGAATTATCCGTGGGGAAAAAAGATGTCGCGCATTCGGCTTGGACGTCGAAGAAAGCTGCTCTTTTGAGGAACCTGCGGTGAGCTGCTTTGCCATGGTACACCTCGATCGCTGCTTTGGAAGAGTTGAATGGGGCTGCTTCTCAAGGACCACCCCAACCCATGCGTCGGGTCTGGGTTTCTTCCGTTGCGGGAGAGCAAAAGACTCGCTTTTGGAGAAGTTTTATGGGTGCCCGTGCTCCCCGCTTTGGTTCATTCATCTGCAAGGAAAAGATGCTCGCTTTCCGTTCTTTGGAGGAGGAGGAGGAGAACAGGAGACTGGTGGAGTCTTTTTTCTGAGCCAATGCGTTCTGATCCAACTAGTAAATTCAGCTTGTTTTTCTTTCCCATTCCTTGAACAAGTTCCAAGTTGGATCGTCCAAATGGCGCATTGCTTTGACTAGGAATATCCCGCCATTTTTCTTTGTTTTTCCCACTCTATGACCCGGAGTTTCTGCTCTAAATAAAACCAAAGATTTACTCAAGGTTATTTTACATGCAACAACTGAATATTCTGAGAATTTTTCAACAGAGCCCGGACGGAGACATCATCGACTGCGTGCACATCTCCAACCAGCCTGCGTTTGATCACCCTTTCCTCATGAACCACACCATCCAGGTAAATCTCTCTGCAACACAATTGTTGCCCTTTCCATTTCCACTGTCATCTGCAGACCACCTGCAGTGCTTCTCCCCCCACATGTACCATGATATCACTCAACGGTGCTCCTCCATCATCACCTTGCTGCAGATGCGTCCTGCTTACCACCCGGAAGGCCTGTACGATGAGTCCAAGGTTGCATCGCAGCAGAACACGCAGCGAATCGTCCAGATGTGGCATCACAACGGCAAGTGCCCGGAGAACACCATACCCATCAGGAGGACCAAGAAGGAGGATGTCATGAGGGCGAGCTCCGTCAGGAGATACGGCAAGAAGAGGAACAGGAGCACCCCAAATCCCATGTCTGTTGACCCTGACATGCTCAATGAAAGTGGCCACCAGGTATATTTTTGCAATGCTTCATTCAAGAATCAAATGCATCTTAGTACTAATCTTGTTCTTGGACTGTTATTGTCCCTGATCTTTGCTCATTTGGCCTTCCTTCCTCTTCCATGGAGCAGCATGCCATAGCTTATGTGGAGGGGGATAAGTACTATGGAGCCAAGGCCACCATCAATGTGTGGCAACCAAAGATTGAGCAGGCCAACGAGTTCAGCCTGTCTCAACTCTGGATCTTGGGGGGTTCTTTTGGGCAGGACCTCAACAGCATTGAAGCCGGATGGCAGGTGAGGCATCAGAGGGTGAAACCAACTTAACGAAAAGTTCTATTAAATGCTGCCTCGCAGCTTCCATTTTTGTTCTTCCTCCATGCTCACAATAATTTATCCCTGCATGCGTCAATTATTTCTTCTGTATTGCAATAATGGGACGGGCACTGCTGAAAAGAGCCATTACATGAGTGGGAGCTAGACTAGATTCTTCATTCACTCAGCTTTTTCTTTCACGAGCTGTGCTACTAGCACTGTTTGTAGGAGCTAAGAATGCTGAAATGGTGCTTTAAGCTGTCCCGTCTCTTTCATTGTGGCTTATAGCTTCATGTTATCTATGAAATTTTAGGTTAGCCCAGACCTATATGGAGACAACAACACTAGGCTCTTCACCTACTGGACTGTAAGATAAACATCTCATTCCTTTTTATCTTCCTCAGTAGTATTTTAAGACATTTTTTGTCTTGTTTAGATCGACATCCCTAATGTTTGCTTATGGTACTAATTTTATACTGTTGTGGAATATTGTAGAGTGATGCGTATCAAGCAACAGGATGTTACAACCTACTGTGCTCAGGATTCATCCAGATAAACAATCAGATCGCCATGGGCGCTAGCATCTTCCCCATCTCCAACTATGGTGGCTCCCAATATGACATCAATATTTTGGTCTGGAAGGTAAAATACAAAAAGCTCTCACATGCTGATCATACAAAATCAAATTCATACATGGGGCCAGCGAATCTGTGCCCACCTGTTTCTTGTTTTTTCTTGAGGCGCTTTCAGGCTCAAGTCAAGGTTACAACTGTGGCTTTGGCCTGTTTGTGGACACATTCACGGAGCCACAGTTGTCCCCAGGCAAGGACTGGATTTGTCTGCTAATGCAAACATTGGAAAATGTTAGGCTTGTGAACAAATTTCCACAAGAATATTCAACTTGAGCTTCTGCCAGGAATTATTACAAATCTGGCTCTTTTGCTAGGCAGTCTCTGGCATGACGACATTACCATGTGCAGTTATCCTGGTGCTGCACACCTTGCATAATCAAACAATATCTTGTTCTCTGTACATTTCCTGGAGTTTGCTGAAAACTAAAAAAGTTTGCATTTTGGAAGTCATTGTCATGAGACTGCAGCACCTTTCCATAATGCACATAATGAACACAATTAGCTTCATAAGCATGCATATGCATAATAGTGGCACTAAAAGTAACGTACAACTACATAATCCCTGATCATTATCCTATCTTCTGAATTGTCTTGCAGGACCCAAAGGAGGGCAATTGGTGGCTGCAGTTCGGCAACGACTATGTTTTGGGCTACTGGCCATCCTTCCTCTTCTCCTACCTAGCAGACAGCGCCTCCATGATCGAGTGGGGCGGCGAGGTGGTGAACACAGAGCCCGACGGCAGCCACACCTCCACGCAGATGGGCAGCGGCCACTTTCCCGAGGAAGGGTTTGGCAAGTCAAGCTACTTCAGGAACATCCAAGTTGTGGACTCGACGAACAATCTGAAGGCACCAACAGGTGTTGGTTCATTCACAGAGCAATCCAACTGCTATGACGTGCAGAACGGCAACAATGGCGATTGGGGCACGTACTTCTACTATGGAGGGCCCGGGAAGAACCCTAACTGTCCATAGAAAAATTGAAATTGAACTGCTTTCAGAGCTCTAACACCCTTGACATCTGTATCATCCAGTAAATTAGTTTATACTAGCTCATTTTTCTCTCTTTCTTTTTCTTGGTTTTGATTTTGTTTTCACTTTTTAATCCTACCCCTAGTTTATTAACTTCTAGGTGCGTGAGTGTGTTGACATGTGAATTTGTTCTCTGCCTCAGAGATGTTGGTCGTCTGGTTCTTGGTAGGAGTGTGCATGGTCAAAGTTTCTGAAGAGAAACAGGCCTGTCTGGTTGTGATGTGCCTTGTATCTGTCAAATAATTTTGTTTACCCCGAGCATGTCTTCCAACCTGTTTATTGGAGCTGCTTGTCAAGTTGGATTGAATTGTTAATTAAGCTATTGGTGTTCGTGAGCCTTTGTTAATCCTCTGTGCCACAATATGGTTTTCTATTCTGAAAAGTGGCTAATGGAGTGCTTAGCTATTGGAAGATGTGCAAAGATGCCACTTTTTCGTGTGCCGGGTTAGGTGGCCACTGATCGCCTGGAAATGTGCAATGTGACTGATGATTATATTATAGCATAGTGCTTGACCTGAATCTTTACGTTTAGGAGGTGCCACTTAGGCTGGTGGAGTTCACATTACAAGCGACAATGCGAGCACCACTGAATTTGTTCAACAAAATGTTGAGTACGTGTGTTGGTGGCGCGGATTCGTAGAAATGCAGTATTGCGCGGTGCCTAATTTTTTACGTTTCCGTGGTCTTCGGTTGGATTCTGACCCGTGGTCAAATAAGATTTTTAGTGGTGCTTGGTGGTGGTGACATCCAGTTCAGTCCCTCTCCCGGTTGCCCTGAAAGTGTATAATCCGTCACTAGTCAAATCAACCTTATTTTCTCAAAGTCAACTATGATTGTTGTTGGAGCATTCATGTTGGGTATTGTGTTGGAAAGTTATATGATTTCCAGCTGTGCAATAAAACAATGTTTGGCTAGTCAATTCCTGTGGAAATCTTATCGCGAAAAAAAAATCATGTGGAAATCAGAAAACAGGGCAGCTCGTGTTTAATAATTGATACACTAATATAACTTGTAACAGGCACAGAACTATTTCTTCTCACTGCAAGTGACCGTTGGTGTCACTTGACACCATATCTTACACTGTAAATCCGCACCAAAAGATTCCAGCATTTCAAGTGGAGCGTCAGCTCTTGTATAGAAATCGCACCTTATCATTGTCAAAGTCTCTTTCGAAAGTTAAGCACTCCAACCGTAAAAGGACAATGGCTATTCAAATTTATGTAATCATCCGACCAAACGATACAACCATCCGTCTCCATCAGTTCGATCCAACCGTACATGCCCGCAGCTCACGGGCACACACCGGACTCCAACACCAAAGGGCGGGCTAGCTACGAGCGAACAGCCTTTGCCTTCACATGGGAAACAGGATCCCCTGCCTCTTTTTGGTTGGTTCCGTGCGGAAATAATTACACCGGCAAAATCCAGGACGTGCATGGCATGGCATGCATGCTGCCTTTGCTCTTGATGCAGGTGAAGCTCTCTGTTCTGCTTCTGCGCCGCTCACTGGATCACTGCCTCCTCACTGCTTGCAGCTGACAGCAAGCTCGGCGGCTAGGCCTTGGTCTGGATCGAGCTCGAGCAAGGACGGATCATGGCTTTTGACAGCTTTCAGCCTATCACAGTCCATGGATTTGCGTTGCCCAGCGAAACAGAGAGGCCCCTGTGATTGTCATCGGCGCCGGCTTTGTTTGCGAGCCCTTTATTATTTACATCCTCGCGTGTGAGATTCCTCCGAAAGAGATTGTGCCTTTTCCTTCATTGTGCAGTATCATCCGGAAGACATGCCAACGTCTTCACATTTTTGTCCGGTCATGGAGGTTAACTTTACTTTTGCTGCTGATTTTCTTAACCAGATTCTTGGAAGGGGAACTATATATATGGACCATTTTGTTCGGTGGTACTCATCGAACAAAAGTATTCATCCCACAATTTTGTATACCACCATATGTTCTATATTTAATAATTTACAAATAGTTTATGTTTCTTTCTCTTTTTACAATATTGAAGTTCGTGGGTTGACAAGAAAACGTAAATGTAAAAACAATCTATAAGAAATTAAAAAAAAAACAATCTATATGTAGTTTGGTGATTTATGGTCCAGCTAGAACTAGTGTCTTCTATATCAATAACACCCACAAAACTTCAGATAGTAAATCTAGATAGCTAGAAGGAAATAATTAAAAAATATATTAAATAAATATGGTTTCTTTGATTTTTTTTATAGAGTTAGGTCATGTTCTACTTTGTCTTACATAGTAGCCGATAAACTTTGTCTCTGGTCCACATAGTAGCTGATAAAGGAGCGCATATGCCCCCTTGATTGTAGTAAAAAAATCTAGCATTCAACCTTCAAATTTTGTATGAGCGGTCGAGATAATCTACAAATCCATCTGTCGTTAACCATGTCGTCATAAACTTCTCTGAATAACAAATTCTAGCTTCCCAAAATCAAATCTGATTTTCTAAATCAGCAATTAACCCCCACTTGGTCAATTCTGCATCTCATATCTAGCCTTGATTGCCATGGCAACTTTGGCTCTAACAGCGGCAACCATACCTGATGCGGTGGGTTAACCGGCTTCCAATACATGTATACTCGAGGGGATTCGAGGAGTGTGCCAATAACATGAATGCCGCTCTGCAATCATACGCCCGTTAGATGAACATTGCCCACTTCATCTGCGTAGTGCCTTAATTTTCTTGCCGAAAAAGAAGGCAGTGCTCAAATGTGTGTAATGATGGAGAGGAGAAACTAGTTGGAGAAGAAGGTGGTGACGGAGGGCTAGACAAAAATAATGATTGAGAAGGTAGCTGGTTTAGTTGTTTGAAAGTAATTTTGCCTTAAATAAATATGATTTCTTAAAAAATCTCTAGAGGTCATGTTCTACTTTGTCTTGCACTAAACTTTTTCTTGATCCACATAGTAGCACAAGAATGAAGATTAAAGAGAATAAAGTTAGAAAAAAAAAATAGATACGAGTGGTCATTGATTGGGCCTATCATTAGAAGCTTCATCTTCATCAAACACGCATTACATTGTTATTATGATGTTTGTATGTGCTCTCTTATCTCAAAACATGCAAGTAGGCTTGGCATCGCAAGGTAAACCGGGGTGGCAAAAGGTAAATTGGATTGAAAGGTATATAAACATGCCACACAAAATAATGTATTTTGTAAAATGTCAATGGTAAGACAAATATGCCCCATCCAAATATTAAAGAAGTCCAACCAAATAATGTTTGAAAATAAAAATGTGAAACCAAATAATTGTATAGCATATTGAGTTTTGACTGCAAAAGACAAGAATAGGTGAGGCACATGCAATGTACTGTAAGAGTAGATATAGCATTATAAACTGAATGGCCATTGGACAATACGAACCAGTACAATTTGTATGTGACACTCTGACGATCTACCTGACATATAGCAACACTACCTAAGCTATCCAAAGCTAACTACAGTAGTATACTACTACAGCGCTAAGAATCTCTAAAAAGAAAAAAGGCCAGGCGAGAGATCAACTACTCCTAGGAACGAGGCGCGGGCGCAGCGGGTGCTTCATGACGGTGGTGAACTCCCGCTTCTCCTCGAAGCTGACCTCATGGCCGGGCGCCTCCGTCCACTCGAACTCCCTCACCATGTTCGCCACGAAGTACTCGAGGTGCAGCATCGCAATGTTGAGCCCGGCGCAGATCCTCCTGCCCACGCCGAACGGCATCATCCTGATCCCCTTGGTGCCCGTCACGTCCACGCCCACACCATCCCCGCCTTCCAAAAACCGCTCGGGCTCGAACGCCATGGGCCGCGCCCACTCCTCGGCGTCCCGGCCCATCTCGGCCACCATGAAGTTGACCGTGGCGCCCTTCGGGATGCGGTAGCCGCCCACGTCCATGTCCTGGGCCGCCCTGTGCGGCAGCACGAAGTGGCCCGGCGGGTGCTTGCGCAGGCCCTCGAGGATCACGGCCTTGAGGTACGGCATCCGCGGGATGGCTTCTTCCGTGACCTCGTTGTTGTCGTTGGTGGTGTCAGAGGCGGCGTCGATCTCGGCGCGGAGCTTGGCCTGCACGGCCGGGTTCTTGACGAGTTCCGCCATGATCCACTGCAGGCCTGTGGATGTGGTGTCCGTGCCGGCGTTGAGGAACTCCGAGCACAGCGCGACGATCTCGTCGTCGGTGAGGTGGCGCGTGGTGCCGGTGACCTTCTCGTCGGGGAGCGTCACGTCGAGCAGCGTGTCCACGTACGAGTGCTGGAACGTGGTGTCGCTTGTCGCGCAAGATGATCTTTTGTACTGGCGGCGCTTGTTGATGAGCGGGACGAAGAGGTCGCGCTGGCGCTTCTGCAGCGCGCGCGCGGCGTCGATGCGGCCGCGGAAGAGGTGGCGCGTGAGCGACGGGAGGAAGAAGAAGACGGTCATCCGCCTCGAGATGTAGAGCAGCCAGGCGCGCTCGGCGTCCTCGATGGCGCGCACGGCGGGCTCGTCCAGCCGCTCGCCGAAGCACATGAGCACCAGCAGGCAGAACATGCTGTACTGGAACGCCTCCATCACGTTCCTGTTTCCTCCCGAAGACGACGATTCGCGGAGCTTCTCCATGAGCACCTTGCGCACCCAGGCGCGGGCCGGCGCGAAGAGGCGGACGCGGGACGGGTGCAGCGTCTCCGACACGAGGTTGCGGCGGAGGAGCCGCCACGTGGCGCCGTAGTCGGCGCGGGTGATGATGTTGTCGGTGACGCCGAGGAGCGCGCTGGCGGCGGCGCGGGGGCGGTCGGAGAGCGCCACGCCGCCCGGGCCCACCAGCGCGGCGTGGGCCAGGCGCCGGTCGGAGACGAAGATGGAGAGGTGGGACCCGATGCGGAGGGTGACCACGGGGCCGTACCGCGCGAACAGGCGGAGGAGGAGGGGCTCCACGTCGGCGGCCGAGTTGCGCAGCCATAGAAGGTTGCCGAACAGCGGCACCCACGGCGGGCCGGGTGGCAGGCGGGCGCGGCTCTTGTTGCCGGAGTTTCGGAGCACGATCAAGAGGGAGAGCAGGAACGCGGCGGCGAGGAGGACCAAGGAGGCCTCCATGACGATCAATCTACGTGTTGGTGAATTCGTGAGGAAGGAGAGGATACGAACGGGATGCCCTGGTTTTATAGCAGCGGGTGCACGTGGAGTCCCCTGTTCCTACAATGTCTTTGGGATAAACTTTGGACATCGTTGCCGGATTGGAGATCAAGAAAGAATTCGAAGGTTCCATGGTTCTAGATGGGACTCAGTTTGAAACGCTCTCTTCGAGATATGTTGTTACCGCTTGACGAGTTTGAACGAGGTACGTTTTGGAAGGACGTTTAATTTCTTCACCGAGAAGAACAAAGCCTCTGGTACGGTGATTCTATCCGCATTAGTATTACACACGTGCACGAGATTAGCTTATCCTTACTTGTAAAAGCAGCACGGGCCCATGTTCTTTCAGAAATTTTGCTATCCTTTTAACAGAGGACGGAAATAAAATGCGACAAAGTTTGTTGATCATGAACGTGAATGCGCAAGCGAAATCGGGAGAATGCCAGGAAATTAAGAAACGGAACGAATTCCAGTCTTCTCGCTTCACATCACACCACAACCACGAGATTAGCGGTGGCGTCGTGAGCAGAGAGGCGCCTCTGGGACGGAGGAGACTTGAGCAAGAACACACGAACATCCCGGAACGCGGTGGCGCTCCGGCGAAAGAAGCGCCCGGCCCGGGCTCCTGCTTTCCATGGCCGTCGTGCTCCATCACCGGACGACCTAGGGCCTCTGGCAGGGAGATGTTGAGCCTCCGGACGCCAGCACGGGACGCGCGGCGGCGGCGGGGCGGACGAGACCTCGCCGGATGCCAAGGTCGCCGGCGGAGATATTTTGCACGCAGCCCCCTGATTCGGATCGTGATCATTAACCGCGATCCAAACTAGGAGGCTATATGTAAAATATTTGGATCGCGATTATTAATCACGATCTAACTTATTTACAATAAATCCCCCCTAGTTGTACGGCTCGGCTCCTTGGCTTCTCTTCCGCTGCCGGCGCGCCCTCGTCCGCCGCCGCCGCCGTCCTCCCGGCCAATGTCCCGACTCGCGAAGACCCACCCGTGTCCGCTCTGACGTGCCCTAGGATTTGGACCACGAGTCCGACTGGCGCGTGGGCCGGATGGCGCCGCAGCGAGCCGGTCGACCGGCCGAGGGCACCAGAACTGGAATCCCCAACCACCCGTGTTCGGTTCCTTGAGTTTGCTACCTCAGGTTCGATAGCGGAGCTCGCCGGGCATGTCTGTGGCGATGAAGCTGCAACGGGGATCGACGCTCGCCGGTCGAGTACACTGGCAATCTCATTCTCGCATTGAGAACAGCTTTGCTCTGCCGGTCACCACCTACCATGGCCGCTTTTGGTAACAGCTGGCTCGCCATGGCCACGCCCGGGCGCCTGTGGCGGCGCACTGTCTCCGCCGCCGGCCAAGGACTTGTCGGCAGCCGCAAAGCGTGAGTTGCGCGCCTAAAGGAGCGATGCATTCAAGTTTTTTCTTTGCAGCGTGCAACACCCGACTAGTTCATGATAGGCAGTGGGCACGAAGCAGTGGCGGCGCAGCTTCTAGCACTGAAGCAGAGCACGAAGCAGCAGCTGCCCGCACTAAGAGCGTTCCCAATCGTTACCTCTAAGCTACCTCTTAAATTGTTTATTGAGTAAAAAAAAAGAGAAAGGCAGCTAGCTCTTTCTCAAGAGTCAGCCTCTAAGAAAAATATGAGATTTAAATATAGACCCACTCCTCTTTAATTCTCTTTAAGAGCTAACTGCTATCTCTTAGCTAACTCTACTATTAGAGACGCTCTAAGTAACACGCTCTAGACAACGCAAAAGATTTTAGGCTTCTTTGGATTGGAGGAAAAACATAGGATTTGAATTCCTATAGAAATTGCTACTGTAGCTGCCTTTGTTTTACAGAAATCATGCATAGGAAAAGTGCAGGAAAATTTCCTATGGTAGCTGTTTTGGAGGAATTTTGCAGGAACGAAAGCATTCAGTCTGATCTCATTCCTTTTTCCCTTCGCGTAAGACCGAGGCAGTTGTCCTTCATTAATCCACACGCTACCCGGAGAGGAAGGCATAATGTCGTTTCATACAAAATGGTTGAAGTGCTTTGATAGCTCAAATCAACTTTGACATGCTTATTCACTCTAAAAATTCCTGCACTTTTCCTGTGGATCATCCAAAAGAGTATTACTATTGAATTCCTATGTTTTGCAATCCTCTATTTTCCATATGCAATTCTATCTTTTTCCTACATTTTTCCTATTCCTATGTTTTTCCTATCCTACATTCTAAAGGAGCCCTTACAATAGCAAAGGATTTTACTCAATTTAGGACAGGTGGGATAAGCCGCAATTCAATCTCTGCCACATATTTTCTCTGATATTAAACAAAACTGTAAAAAATTTCAACCAGAGAATGTAACAAGAATTCTTCGTTACAGCAAGAAGGCTCATCAAACATTTCACTGTTTACTCAGTATGATCTCAAAGGATGGCAGAGCCTCATGTCCTTACAGGTTAGATAAAGAAAAGCAGAACGCCATCCTCACCCAGTGTAAAGCAACATCCTAAAGCTGCACGCGTCAACTGTTTGCATCGATCCAGTACTTCAGTGCCAAGCAGTTCTGTTACAAAATCGGATCCAACTTCGCCAAAACTTGATTGCTGAAGCAGAACATTGTAAGATGCAACCACCATAGCATATTAGCATGACTTCTCAACAATCATTCTAAGATGCAGCATTGAGTTGTTCTAAGACACAGCATTGAGTTGTTCTAAGACGCAGCATTGAGTTGAAGCTTCAACTGCCTGTTTCTTAGGCAGATGAAGAAAAGGCTATTTCTGTTGCTGTGGCTTCCCAACAGAGTGCAGGTACACCGAGACAGAAACAACCCTGAAAATTTGGGAAAAAGGTTTAGATTACCATGGGTTACAGGATCTGATAAAGTCACCAAGACCAGCTGTAATTACTCTGTCATCTGTACTTACGTAGATCCAAGGAAGAATGCAAGGGAAAGATGGAAATCAAACAAGAAGACGGATACTATTGCTGTAAGAAGCATAGCAACTGAAGTTGAATACACCTGTATGTATGCAAGCGCAAATTGTTAGGCGCACTGTGTATATGGATAGTAACATACAGCTGGCACAGTATGCCCCAATAATTATACAGAGAACTTGGAGAATCTTATAAGAAGTACGAAATCTAGATGGTGAATAGATGAATTAGAGCAGTTTGCTTCTACAATAGGCAAGAAACATGTGCTGCCACTAAGTTTCATATAGAAATCTAGACTTGCTTCTCTGTTTGAAAAAAAAAAAGATAAACTTACTTCCATAGTTGTTCAGGCAACGGATGTGGAATGTCCAAGTGGGAAAAAAATTGGAAACAGTTCTTTGTCTACCAGTCACATAAATTGCTCTATTACTGGATACAGAAATGTGATGTCTCTAAGGACTAAGGAGTAACCTAAATTTAAAGTCACACAAGTAAGCTATAACAAATGATGTTGAAAAGAAACTGTAAATTGCATTTTGCAACTCATAATTGTATTTGGTTGTTTTCTCTGAAAAGAGCAAAACAATATGCACTTTCCTCAAATGGAGAATAATGTAGAGGACAAAAGTACACAATGTTTGCCTTGCAGGAGATGTAACTGAAAGATAATTGCATGTACCTTGACAATATTGTCAGCATACTTCATCACCATTGATACTGCAATTCCACTGTAAAGCAAACAGCAATAACGTGTGAATTGAAAAGGGAAGCATCATGATTCAAAAGGCCAAACATGAAAAAGAAAAACAATCAATGAGATCCACCCCAAAGTACCTCAGTGCATGGTTGAGAATCATCAAAATTGTAATGAACGTGTAGCCATGAAAAAAGCCTCTGCATCAGATAGCACATTCAAATTAAATGATCAACACCACAAACTGTAATAGATATATGATATGAAATGAAGCACTCATTACTACTAACTTATTCAAGACAGCATCGAAGTCCTGGACACAAATGGCAACTAAATTGAAAAGCATTCCAAAAATGTATAGCCAAAAATTTTGGACATTGATATTTCTTGAAGGACGCTTCTTGATGATAGCCTGCATCATTCAAAGTTGATGAAACATATTACATTCTTGAAGAAATTCATTGACAATTTCGTATAAAATGTAATCAGATACACATGCACATTTAACATACTTCTGTATATACACCAGCAAAACCACTTAGAAGAGCCATCACCTGGAAAATAAGAAACAGATCATTCAGATAGTTGAGCTGATCAATTAGTGTAGTACATCTAAATGATAAGATTGATTCTTTTTAATGCTACAACTCACAATTGCCATGACCCAACCCTGAACAGGTGTCTGAAGTACATGGTCTGACCTGGAAATGATAGCGTATAGATACGTTAGTACACCATGACATTTGGATGAAATGTTAAGATAAAAAACTAAAGAGTTGGGAAAAAAACATGTTTACTTACGAGGGATTGAGCTGAGCAGTAGTACAGCCAGCACATAAAAGAATAAATGCAGCCCACTGAATTTCACTCAACCTGCATTTGTTGCACCATGCAAGATTAGAATAAAAACGAGATGCTGCCAATGAAAAGGTCAAATATCTATATTCGAAAAGGTTAAATATCTAGATGGAATGAAGAGAGAAGAATGGAAAGGGCATTCACCTCCTGTTCTCTCAGAAAAAGAGAGAGAAAGAAAAGAAGTTGTGTTAATTTGTGCCACTGAACTAGGACGCTAGCAAGGTAATTAAACATTTATGTAGGTCAATGTAACATATGATGCAAGAAAGTGAGAATGCAACTACAAAAGCTAAACACAATATCTAGGTTCTAGGACATAAGCTAAATATAATGGGACTTGCTAAATTTCAGCTGACTGAAAGTTTGGGCAACTTTCAATCACCGCTTTGAGCCATCGGATCCAGGTCAAACGGTTTATAATTATTATACAAATAATCCTACAAAAGAAAAATGAAAACACAAAGTAACAAATCATTGATTGAAAGCTTTCAGTCGATTGAAGGCTAGGAAATATGAAATATAATAGGTAGGTTTCATTGTTTGAAAAGTTCTTTTTAGGAATATTCGATAAGGTTTTTATAGTGGTTTCATTCCAAAGACCACTTTTTTCCAATTCTGGAGTGGGATGGTTGCATTCCTCATTCTTGAGGTAAGTCCCCCTATGCAAGATGAGGTGATGTTGGATTAACCCCTTCTATTCTTCAAACCAACATGTGAGTCAGATTTGGAATTTCAGAGTAAGGATGATTGGTCAATTTTGTGGCAGGTTCCTCAACTCAAATTAAATACTTCACTGATGACAGGTTTGTACCTAAAGATGCATTTTCTTCATAGAATTATAAAGCAATGCACAAGCTTTACCAACCAACATCATAACACAGGCTTCAAGTGGACAAGGCACTGGGCTAGCCCAATGGCATAGCGACATCTACAAACTATAAGTATAGTGCTCATGAGTTGGTGCATTTGGAAGCAGAGAAATAAATGGCTTTTCAATGATCAAGATCCTTTGGTAGCTGATTGCAAAGCACAATTCAAAGAGGAATTTGCTCTAGTTATACTAAGAGCAAAGGCAAAATATTTTCCAACAATTAAATTATGGCTAGAATCTCTTTCTTAATGTTGATCCCTTTCTTTTCTCTTTTCATTTTGTAACTTTTTGTACACTCTGTATTTTGTTATTTAATAAATAAATAGTCAGTAGGGACCCTGGCCCCTCCTGTTTTGTCAAAAAAAAATATGAGTATAAAAATGTTCATGTAAATCATCTGTACCTATTTGAACTATAGTAATTAAGTAATGCACTATTGAAAAATAGAACTTCTAACCAGTTAAGAGACAAGGTAGATACCACGAACAGGAAAAAAAGAAATCTTACTTTTTCTTGAGAATGATGCGGTATAAGACACCAGTGCTAATAATATTCAGGTTCTTCAGTATCTGGTAAGCTGGTGCGTCCACATACGCAAATATATAATACTGAAAGCCACAAGGAGCAGCTGCTCAAATTTTGTTTTGTTTTCATCACTGGCATGCATACAAATTAAAAAAAGGGGGACAAATTAACATACCTGCAATAAGTTCTTCACCATGTAAAGTATAGCAGGAATGGGGTAAACACTAACTTCCTCAAACGGCATGGTTAATCTGAAAATAAAAATGTTTAGAGGGTAGGAAGAAGATCATGCACACAAAATATGTAATCATACATAAGACTAATAAAATAACCACCTGTTATCTTCTGTAACACCTTGACTGCTCCATGTCCTGTACAAGGCTACAAGTGACAACATACATTTCAAAGCTTCCACCTGGACAAGTTGACAGAGAAAGAACTAGGTAACCACACAAAGGTATCAAGAGGCAAATGTGAAAACTGCTAGCTTTATCTGTAATAAGAGAGAGTGTATGCATTTTGCTCACCGAAAAATTTGCTGTTGTGACACTATATTCATATTTTCCAGCTCTTTTCGACCAAACAATCAAAATTGCCTGGGAACTTGTTAGTAATGTCAATGCAAGTGTAACGATGGACCTTGCCAGAAGATGTTGCCAATAAAATGATTGATTTTCAGAAAGTCTTAAATATAGTACAACAGTTGCAAGAAATAACTCATATATAGGACTTACTTGAGCTTCCAGCTATTCTTGCCTTTCGGCCCTCCTGTGATACTAACACTGGAGGTTGCTGCAGCTGTAAATGATAAACATTAATGAGGCTTCTCGAATACAGAATATTTCCATGATGATTCAAGAACTTACCATTAGAAAGAGACCTCCTTTCAAGGCTTTCTAAGTCCTTCTGAGATACATCATCACTCTCCTTTTAGATGGTTCAAGCAAAACACAGTTTGTCAGTGCAAGCATTGTTGTTGATGTACAAGATTATCGTATTCCTATGTTTAAAAGAAATACCAGATACGTGTGACAAATAGCAAAATCACATGATAAACAGTACAGGAAAAAAAATGTTTGAACCATGCTGGGCTAGTCCAGTCAATCTACTACTAACACATACAGAGTCCCCAGGTTATTTTTGCCAAACATAGGATTGAACAACAGATGGCTCCAGGATTGAAAGACTCAATTAATGTGTGAATGACTACCAATGCTGCACTCACATAATCACGTTTTGAATAGTGAAATGTGAATGTGCCAACTAAAATTGCTGATTACATGAACTACTGTTTAAGTGCTACTTAACGATTGATGGATGGCTATCAGCCATATTCATCACATGAACTACTAGTACAATATTTCACTCGCCTTTTAACGTCAACATATCATCTACCAGAACCAACAACAGTTACAGGGAGGAGAACAAGCTGCAAATGTCATCTGCATTTGTAAGCAATTTATAGTGTTGCAATAAGGAATTTTGATGAAATCCTACTATGCACAGTTCATGATCAGAAAACGCACTCAAACAGGCAAATCTGACAAAAAGAAAAGGGTCCAACAGAACTGATGATACAGATTAATTCCACAAAATTTCCACCGAGTCGGACCTTGTGCAACCAATATGAAGCTCAGATGGCACCGAACCCGTTCAATCCATAACCCACACTACATAGCACCTAACAAAAAGTTAATTACTCGCAGTGCATTTAGTAACCGCCCCTGAATTTCAATTTGCTCGGCGCAGACATTATCAAAATCGAACT
Organism: Eleusine coracana subsp. coracana; assembly: GCA_032690845.1. NCBI lineage: Eukaryota > Viridiplantae > Streptophyta > Magnoliopsida > Poales > Poaceae > Eleusine > Eleusine coracana. The sequence continues at coordinate 52,885,922 of CM064430.1, forward strand.
AGATTGGCGTGCGAGGTAAATTCCGCATTCCAGCAATAACAACAAGGACCGAAAGCAACTGAAGGTTACGAATCCTATGATAAGCAGTTGGAAATTAGAAAACAAAGACCAGTGCGGCGGCGGAACGATCTAATCTAAAAGACCAGGACGGCGGCATTGGAGTCTCCAAACATTTCTTAGGGTTGCGGTTTTACCTGGTCCTTGACTCTTCTGTACTCCATTCTTCCACCTGAGCGGCAAGCCCCTGCTCCTCGCCGCGCCGCCCAGCCCCTGCCGACCTGCCGCTGCAGCCGCGGTTGCTCTCTCAGGGAAGGAAGGAACGTGTGCAGCCGTGCGGGGTTCAGGCATTCAGCATCAGTGAGAGCTGGTTACGTACACTGACCGGTGGGTCCGGGGCTGTTTGTGACGCGGCGTTTTTTCTCTCCTTTTTCTGCTTTTTTTTTTCTACCTCTCCTGCTGGTTACAACTTTTTTTTTTAAACAATTCTGCTGGTTACAACTTTAGAATCTGTTTGTATGCAAATGCACGCATCCACGCACACCACCACAACACACACCCGCGTACACGAGCAACATATCTAGCCCTAGCGTGTTAAGATCACAGCTACGATCCCAGGGAGGATCGAACCCGGGTGGCCGCGATAACATGTGCTGGGACAATGGACAGAGTCTGGCGGGTGTGGGGCTGTGGGCTGCGGCCGATCAGGGTTACAGCAGTCCGCGATCCCGGCGGAAGGCGAGCGCCGTTGTTGCTGGAGGTGCCGCCGTTCTGCTGTCGCCACCATTTCAACACATTCTCTGTTACGAAAGATGCTAGACGCTCTCGTGGGCATGTTCAGAAATGCATGAGCTTAATACAGGGACATTTTGCTCAGAGGCATCCAGAGAGCGTAAACACACCACAAATGTCCCACAGTTTGATTGTCCACAAAGTGTTACAGGGGAGGAAGTTGAAAGGTGAATGGAACCTCCTTTATATGCTCACGGGGAATGAAAAGCTCTGTGCAGAACAGTCTCGGCATGCAATAAAGTTCAGAAAATTGACAGGTTACAGGATAATACCTATACAAGGAAACCACGACATTATAAACATGACTTTGAGACCTAAGTATTGGTGTTCAATCAAATAGCACATAGAGTCATATACACACATACAAAACTCATGTTGGCCTTTTTTTCCGCTTCTACATATTTGCATCCTTCCAATCAAAAGATAAGCTTCGCTTGGTGAACAATCAGTTCAAATACTTGCATGGAGCCAGACACACATTTCAGTGTGATGTAATGTTTTGAGTAGTGTTTCAACTGGAGTGCTTCACGTAAGCTGTTCTTTGTCAGTTATATCAGCAAACCATGTTATCAGACCACGAAATTTTTGTGACTACATCTTCACCTAAGAGCACTTATTGGTCTTGACTTTCTTTTATTTACACCAGCAGATCTGTCACCTTCCACAACAGCAACATCATAAGCTTGTGAAGGTGAGGCCTTTGCAGCTTGGTGCATTTCCACAATTAGGGTCTTGACATCCCATACAAGAATACCGAGTTATTTTAGAGAGTTGATCAAGTGAATACTCAGAAGTAACAATACGGTAGGCATATTCAGTATATTATGCCACCAGATCCATCACCTTCCACAATAGCAACATCATTCAGCTTGCGAAGGTGAGGCTTTTGCAGCTTGGAGCATTTCCACAATTAGGGTCTTGACATCCCTATACAAGAATACCAAGTTATTTTAGAGAGCTGGTCAAGTGAATACTCAAAAGTAACAATATCTTAGGCATATTTAATATATTATAGAAATAAATTGCTCAGAAAAAAATCATAACATAACAAATCCACTCATGTCGATAAAAGAAAACCACACAATGGAGAGGAAAAGGAAATGCTCCATCATATTCAAGCCCAATTGCAAAGAAAGCATGAGAGCAGCTATATCACATAATGCAACAAAAAAGGATTGTGTGTGTCAAGAAAGCTAAAAGAGGGGAACTCACTTCCTGTCTTGTGCCTGTCTGGGGAAGGGAATGCGCAACTTCAAAACAGTTCCATCATAACCAGCCTGAACAACAGAATAGTGGAGATATCTTATAACTGTATTGGGTTTTCTACAATGAGAGCAGAGCTCACTAAGACCATTACAAAAAAAAAAAAAGAAGATATTACCATCAAGAATGTCATGAAGTGAATCAGTTTGGCAGATGGTTATTGACCAGAATGAACTGAGTTGGCAAAATATTACATTGAATTTCCAGTTTTTCTTTTGCCAAGTATTATTGTTAATACTGACATTAGATGCGACATCTCAGTACTTAACGTCGAATGGATTGGAATTACGAGTTACATTGTTTATAGAGCAATACCTTCACGTTGAAACCAAGGCTGTCCACATCCAGCATATAAGCAAAATCCACCTGAAACAATTCACATTTGTCATACCACAATATGTTGGAAAGGAATATTTGGTCGAAGTGTAACATAATGTAGACATTGTAAAATTTATAGAAGTAATATAAATCACAGATGCAAGCTCTTATAATAGTTAGCCCTTTACCAAATGGTTTGCTGAAACCAATAGCATCTAGTATCATGACAAGCATGTCAATTACTAAATAGAATGTTGCAAACCCTTGGCAAAATATAAACTTAAAACTTAGCTCTGAATGATGAATGCACCATCGAACTGGTGCAGACGGACAACTCTGCAGCAACATGCTTAAACTTAACATAAATTTTATTATCCAGATACTACAGGATGGCTGAAGATATATGTTTATGATCACATGAAAAAATACTACTAATTATTGAGTTCAGAAATAAACTACAGTACAGCAGAAGAAGCAACAAAGCATAGCTTCACTGCAAAAGAATATAAGAGGCACAACTCGCTTTATGTTATCTATTCTACAGTGAAATTATGGACAAAAGAGTGTGCAAGTATGACTCGTCATTCACTTGCCTTAACGTTTGTTGAGTACTGCACAATGAGTTTTGTATCATCAGCATGATCCTTATTCATGTGGCCCTGCAGAGAACATACAGAAGTACAGTGATGAAAAAATTATGTATTTAGTGTGAAATCCAATAAATAGATATTGAAAAACTTGAAGAAAATGGAATGCACACATACTATAATTGGAGCTGAGAATTGAGATATAGGGTCAACTTTTGCATCCTTGTACTCAGCTGCACTGAACTCTGATGTGAAAACCAGTTTAAAATGTCAGGCACCACCATCACCAAATTACTTTTATATCAAATTCACAGAGATTTAAAGTCAACCATATGTCAAAATATATACTTTGATCTGTAAAAAAACAAATGGTAATCAGAGCACAAGAGCATGGCTGTTAGAAAAATAGTTAATGACGACCAGAACCACAAACTTCTGATTCTTGTAAAGGAAAGGGTTACAACTTACAAGGCCTCTTTCAATACAATCTTACTGTAGTAGGACAAACAAAAAAAGTCACATACCCCCAGATCCAAGGATAGCAGTTGCGACACCAGACACATAACGCACAGCCTTCGGTTTAATGTGGAGAAAACTGAAGTCACCAAAGTCAACCTTGATTTGGCAAATTATATCAACAGCCAGTAAATCTTTGAAATAACAACAGGAAAAATAATTATGGTAAGAAAGGATACCCAGAATGCCTCAGGATGTCTTCTTAGGTATGCACTTCTCACTGAATCTTTTTCTTCATCAGAAACCTTTGAACAAGAAATTTAAAATGAAGTCAGATAACATGCACATTACAATTTAGCAACATGTCTGCACAGAACTATAAAAGGTGAAAACATGATAGCATCTAGAGAATGGGTGAGCAAGAGAGGAAGAGAGAAAGGAATTACAGGGACAGCATCACCGTATACAGTGATTACAGTATCTGTTCTGTCCTCCGGGTCTTTGGCTATGAGAAGGGAACATTTAGGATTTCCAGAGAGATTCTGTAAAAAATGGTAACAAAACATAAGGATACTGGATAATAGAAATGTTCTTTATAAGTTCTTGTCTGTGTTTAAGAATAATTTCTGGCAGTGCTATACTCATGTGTCTATGCTTATTACTTTGCATGTCAAGTTCTCAAAAAATATGTGCTAGTAAGGTTGTGTGTCATTGTTTAGGATCTAGTAGTGCTATCACATGTTTAAAGCATTTTCACTCTTATGTCGTATGGATTGCTCTCACGTAATCCAACTGTAGAGCTTTGTAATCCAATAGAGGGATTTCATACATTTTGGAGATGAAAAGGGAAATACAAATAGGTTTACAGTGCATACCTAAAAGCGTAAAATATCTTACCTTTGAATGAATTGCTAAACTACTAACAGCTAATATGGGAGAACCATCCTGATCACAAGCAAAGTCAACCATTGAACCGGATGGATAACCAGCATGCTCCTGTATACAAAATAACTGTAAGACAATGCCAAGCTTGCTTCTATCAGTTTTTAAGCTCTAGTTACCTGTTCCTGTATTCTGATAAGGGAAATAAAAGACAAAAAAAAAAACCCTTCTGTTCACTTGATTTTTATATTAATAATCTTCACATCCTACCAAGCAGAAAAGCCCATACTTGAATGAGGCAATCCTTAAACTATGACAGAAGAAAAACTTCATTTGTGAAAGTATGAAAAGAAGCATGTGTTGAAATTGCAGCGAAAAGTGGGCTTCATCAGAGGTTACAAAGAATATAACAAATTGTAATAGACAGTAAAGTTCTTCATGAAAAATGAACCTGCTCTTCACATTATCCAATGGTCACTAATAACTTCTAAAAAAATATACAGAGCTATACCAAGGGAAAAACACTGATCGAATATTGGTCTATTAAAACACGTAAATACAACATCTACAGGGCTTAAGATACCTGAGAATGGGTGGCAAGAACACCCCTGACACTTTGATCTAGAATGGTTCGTATTTCTTCAACAGGAGGAAGACGGGCAGCTTTTGCCTGTAATTATGGGACTTTTGTGAACAAGCAAGAAATAGAGACAAGATTAAAATCAACATTCATAAGTACTCTACACATTTAATTTTCAAACCGCTTAATTATTGACTGTTGCCGCATACTTGTTACACAGGGTTAATCAAAGGTCTTGTTTGGATGCTGGTACACAAGACACGCTGAAAAATCACACCATTTTAACCCTAATTATCTCAGTTTTGATGGAAATGAAAGTGGGGTCATCCACGTTTCAAATAAGAAACAAAATTTAACCCCACTAATCTGTGTAGGAGTCTATTTATTGTAAAGCAACCATTTGCATATAATTGTTATCGATGATTTTGTTTCTTACTTTGCCAACTGTAGATTAAAAAAAATAAGGGACTTGCTAATTTTCAGCTGCCTGAAAGTTTGGGTAACTTTCAATCACCGCTTTGAGTCATTAGATCTAGATCCAAGGGCTCATAATTATTATACAAATAATCCTACAAAAGAAAAAATCAAAACACAAAGGAACAAACTAGTGACTGAAAGCTTTCAGTCACTTGAAAGCTAGGAAAGATGAAAAAATAATCATACCAAACCAAACAACCCTAATTCAATTGAATAACAGTGCTCTGTGTGAATCAATTTTACTTCAGTCGCCTAGAACACCATATTAGCTTATTACAATTGCAAAGTTATTGTCAATACACGGTAGGCATGCCAACAAGTGAGGCCAAGGATGGCACCTGGTGAGCGCGGATCACCTCGAACGCGTTCGCGGATCCACCCGGGGCATCTGCAGGAGCCGCCATCTGCATCGCAGACAAATACAAGGGCACCCTTAAAAGCCAAATCCGTCACCGCTCACAGAGACATTTGACCGAACACCTGGCCCGAAACCGCACGAAACGAGGTGGGCGGCACGGGCCGCGGGGCGGGGAGCAGGGAGCTGATTCGAACCAACCTGAGAGGATGAGGAGGTCGCGAAGAAGCGGCCGCGGCGAAGCAGCGAGGAGGTGCGGTTGTTCGGCGGTTGGGGGTTGGAGGCGGCGTGAACGAGACGGATGTTGTTGCGGGATTGTTGGTGCAGTGGGAGGAGCAGGCACAAGAGCGTTGACGGCGCGGCGGGCGCCGAGGCCGGCGTCAGCAGGAAGGGCCTCATCGCGTGCACGCGTGCGCCAGTGAGCATGGCTGCGTGTGTGTGTGAGCGGAGAGCCTCGCTGGCCGCTTGGTGGTCGCTCGGCACTCGGCATCGGCAGCCGCGAGCTCTTCAAGCCAGTGGCGGCCTTTGCGCCAGAGGTGGAAGAACGCTTCGGCCCGGCCTGATTCGTCGTGGGCTTGCAGGCTAAGCTGGTTACGGGCCTCGACGACACAAAATGAAAATACTGGGCCGATAATCATAAGATGGATATCGGGCAGCAACGTACTTGAGGTAACATGGGCCAAAAAGAATGTACGTTAAACGGCCTCACCCAGATAATCGCGATCCAGCCCGCTAAGACAATACGCATGTCACAGGTCAGTCTCTCTGACCTTCTAACTTACCAAATGCTGAAAAAAATGCTACAATGACTATAGCTCAAAGTTTGCTTCTCATCGTTCCTCAAAAAAAAAAAAAAGTTTGCTTCTAATCATTTTGCATTTGACGATCATGGCAACAACTTAACGAGTCCACAACGCATCCAGCATCCAGGTCAGGACGACACGATAGCCCGGTCCTTACGCCTGCCCGACCGGTCACGGCTTTGGCGTGGCCGTCCGTGGCTCTCCCCAGTGTCGTGAGTCGTGACCCGCGAGGAAAGGCAGTAACAGCCACGCGTCACTAACACCTCGCCCCACGCGCACGCCGTAAAAGTCACTGACGACTGACGACCAAAGCAAAGTCGGTCACAAAGAAAAAGTTAACGAATGTTCTAGAGGCGGAGCACAAATACCTAACGCGTGTCTCACTGCAGCACAGGGCCTTAATTGCTCGCACGAACTTCCAGCACACAGAACTTTTGTTTCTTCGACCGGCCGTCACGATACTGCCAGGCTAATAGTCCTCCACGCACGATTACTAGTCGTCAACGTACTCCTGTCCGTTGGCACGTTGCAATCCGATCCAGCTCTGTTCTTTTACCATTACTTCAGCATTATACTACCGCCCAACATGACGACGACGTCACTAAAATCAAGCCTACGGGGTGGCCTTGGCGTGGCAGATTCTGAGCGAAAGGAACACGGCGAAATATCCAGGCACCCAACGGTCAAATCCCCTGTTAAAAAAAAACGTACCTAAATCAAACGGTCAGATTTCTCAGGGAGACGACGAGTGTGTAGTGTTGTGTAGCGCAGCTTGTCAGATGAGAGCAGCGGACGGAAGGGACAAAGGAGAGGCGAGCAGAATAAAGTTTTGCGCCGTAATACGGTGGATTATTTTACGCTGACAGCTAACGTCTCGGCCCCACTCGCAACTGTCAGCCAGCTGTTCGTTCGCACCAGGCTGGTCTTCCCCCATGCGCGCCTGAACGGTCGCCCGTGCGTGATCCTCTGGATCTTCTCCCGCCGTGTAGCCCGTGCTGGGGCTTTCGAGACGTGATTCTTTTCCAGATCAACAATTCACAGGATTCAAATGAACGGTACAAAACAAATTACTTCCAGAAGATACAGTATTGAACTTGTGTTTGAATGAAGCTAGAAAATCTTCCAAACGGGGCCTGGTGGTTACCAAGATCTCCGCAGAATCACGCTTCGAGAATTTCAACGTACTCGTGTGGAGTATCTACCAAAGAATACGCGTATACAAAAGAAAACGAAGCTTCTTCCGACGTCTCGTGTGGAAGTGGAGAAGGACGAAGACTTGTTCACACATAATCACGCGTGGTCAGGGTCAGAGAGGATCCCAACGGCCCCCGCCGCGCGCGCGCAGCCGCAGGTGGCAGCCTGACGCGCCGCATCGAACCCGGAGGAACCCAACAAACGGCCAGCCCAGCCCAGACGACGCACGCGGCCACCTTTCCCCTCCCTCCTCCTCCTCGCCTATATAACCATCGCCCATTCATCGCCGTCTTCCCCCACCTCCCGATCGAGCCACCAAAGCCTCCTCCCTGCCTGCGAGCGTCTCTCTACTTCCCCTAGAGAGATCTCACGCAGCCAATCCAAACCCAATCCCCGTCGACCACCACCAGCCCAGCACCACCCTACGAAGCAGATGGCCGGTCTCAGGATGAAGCTCGTCGCCGCCGCAGCCATGGCCGCCGCGCTCGTCGCGTCCGCCTCCGCCATGGAGATGGGGGCCCCGGCGCCCGCGCCCGCCTCCGACGCCGCCGCCGCCGTGCCCCTCGCCGCGGCGTCCCTCGCCGCCGCCGCCTTCGGCTACCTCTTCTGCTAGATCGGCGCCTGGTTCTTCCGTTCGTGAGATGAGTCGGTCGGTGTGAGTTTGTGAGTGTCTGTGACTGGTGGCGTCGGCGTGTGTATGTACGGGTTGCGGTGGATGGAGGTGTGCGGTACGTGCGTCGGCGCGGCGCCATTCTCTGTGGTGCTCGTCGTGTACTTACTCGTTTCCTGGTCATTAATGAGATGATTTATTTGATTCTTTTACTGCTTATACAAACGCATGTTCATCACTGATTATGCCTCACCGTATCTTTACTGTGCTCTATTTAAAACGCGAATTCAACGCTGATTGTGCCTCTCCATATGTGCTCTTCGAAAATCCCGGATGTGCGATGGATGGCTGCAATTCACCCATCCATGATTATGTACATTTATATGCCACGGTTCTAACTCTTTGCCGTTGCATAGATGAATGTTCTTCTCGCGTGGAGGAATGGTGGAATGCTTTTTTTGCATAACAGGGCAACGCGCTGCTTCCGTAACGAAACCACAAAATCCAATCGAAAGGAATACAAAATAAAGGAAAAGCAAACCAGCATCTAGAACAGTTTAGCAGAACTACAGAACGAAATAACAAAAAAAGAAAGAGTACAACTGCAACCACCGGGTGGCCAGCTAAATGTTCAAGCCAACTAATCTCCTATTCAAGTCACCAGAAGTTAACCATGTAACAAGACGTCTCTTCCCCATCTCTGTAACCTTTTCTTATCTTATTCCTTCATATTATCATCATGTCGCTTCCACCAGCATTATACTCAGTTCCTTGTCTTGGGTGAACTGATACTGCATTGCTTTGCAGCTCCTTCTTTCAGCGCCATCTTGTCTCCTTTTTGAAGTCCTGCCTAATAGTGCAAAAAAAAACCGAAGCATAACAGGAATGGTGGAATGCTAATCCATAAACTATAAACTAGTAAAAAGTTTAGTACGGAAGTTTGATTAATACAACTGGAACTGTCAATTTTCACTCGCAATGATCATAAGAAAAACAAATTTATCTCCATTTGCTTTTTCGATCATCCGATTCAGTCGTTCAGCATTGACAATTTGCCTCCCAAGAACGGAGATATAAAAGGGAATTTATTTCCATTTTCTTTTTTGCTCATCCAATTCAGCATTGTCGATTCGTCTCACGAGAAAGCAAACTGTGATACGGAAGTCTCTCCTTGCAAAGTTGGTTTTGGAGGTGCCCGCACCTGCGTTGTTAATTTACTTGTTCGGTGGAGGGATCCAAAGGTTGAAATGATTGAAGCATGTCGCCAATGCCAGCCATCAGGCCATGTGCACTGGTCCACATATGAGTTGTCTTGGTGGCGCAGCCCTGCCCGCTGTTTCATGGCTGGCACGGTAGGAACGGATGATGGTGCGCCATCGCTATCGACGCAGTCTTGAGCTCGCGAAACTAATCCTGAGAACGATTCGGGTCGGTGCGACCCGTTTCGTTCATGCGCGACCCAGCGTGGGCTCGGGGGTTTGAGGTTTGCCCCGCTCCGGCTGGTTTGGAGGAAACCGCTGAACCGTGGGGAACCGTGGGTCGTCCCGTCCTGTGCACGTATACGTCCGTGGCTCTTGCATCGCAGCAAAGTTTCAGACTGTTTTCTTAAACAACTACTAGCTCCTAGGAAGCCTACCGGCGATGTAATTGGTCCCTGACCAGTGACCACTATTCGTACATGGGCGTGAGGCCCATGTATACGTATATGCATCTCTAGGCAATTAGTTTATAGAATCACCAGTTCTAATAAAAGATACTTAAACTATGTCTTTATGAGTTATCATCAAACAATCCACACAACCACGCCAGATCTTGTAAGATACAAAAACGACTACAATTGGCTGGATATGTGATACAACAGTGATTTTAGTATAACATGTCTTGATCATACGTACAACACTAATCATTAATAATTTAAATGGACAAGTCTATAAACAGCTGCTGATTTCATCTAAAGAAAATCACGCTCCATATCTCCAAGAACATGCTACAATTTTCATAAACAAAATCTCATTGTTCTTATAACAATGATCAACAGAGAAGATGCCACTTGCACATTGCATCTGAAAAGTAACTGACAAACGAAAGCACCACTTCATGGAACATCCCTCAGCTCCTTGCGCATTGCATCTGAAAAGCAAAGACCAACGAAAGCATCACACACATGGAAAATCTCAGCTCCAAAAGCACCGCCACCAAGAAGAAAAAAGCCAAGCCTGCTAGCCTGTGCTACCAAAAGCAGGCATCTTAAACTGTTACAAGCTACCAAATTAAATCTTTATTAACATTATTATATGGAACTGAACAACTACAATTATTTGTGGCAAAACTGGGAGTAAAATAAAATGCTACTCATGGTTTAGTAAATATATAATAAATACATATATCGGATGCCTTTTTTCATTGTTCATATTTGCATATCCTCAGGAGCAACTTTAAACCATGGCAAGTTAGGCTGGATGTCATATACTCTACTTAATCCATGAGACAGTAACTGGATGTCTAAAAAGGCTAAAGTTGCACTTTGTAGGAGACGGACTCGCATCACATCACAGGGCAGGGGCAGAATGAAACTAGAATGAAGAACAGATACAAAAGAGCTAAAGACACATGCTACTCAATGATTCTTATTAAAAACAAATCAACTTTGAACCATTTTAAAATACAACATCACATTAATATAGAAGGTCATATGGCTTATTAAACTAGCTACCTAAATCTAACAACGTGGAAGTGAAATTATAACAAAGAGAGAATGACACTGAATAAACCTCAAAGCAGCATCTTCTAGCTCAGGTGTTCCACACCAGCAGCAATGCACTAAATAAGTCACATATTCAGTTTAGGGGAAGCATTCAGACATTCAGTTTAACTCAGGTGCTCCACACAAGAGAAACACACCATCCTCTACAGCTCTTCAAGACCCAAAACAGTTCTGAAGTCAATTCATTTACCCTTCTCCTAAATAACATACAAAGCTTGTCAGAAAGGTATGAACAGGAGTTTGACCAGTAAGTTATATACTACTCAGTTGAAACAATAATCAGCTGACAATATATATGTTATGCAGATAATGAGTTGCGTTGTCAAGAAAATAATCAACAGTTGACGAAACTGATACAGCAGGAAGCTGCAAAATAAAGTTTGTATCTATATATAGATCCTGCTAGCTAACATGCCAGGGAATCTTCATCAAGGAAGGAATGCGTGATAGTTTTCTACAATTTTTTTAGACGCACGCACCTTTCAGGAACTATGCCAGTTTGTCGAGGTTGCTGGCGGCAAGCTTGTAGAGGTCGTCTCCCGCCCAGACCTTTACCTGGGACTCTAGAAATCGTTGACCGCTGCACAAAGCAAGAACAGCAGCACAAGAATCGGATGGTCAGTCAGTCGGTTAGATTCAGAGAAGAGTGAGAAAAGAAATGAATCTGGATGAAGAGGACTCACCGTGATGAACAGGATACTGAATCCGCTAGGGAGAAGAGCCACCGCCCATCAGAAGCTGGACGATGGAACAGACGACTACTGGATTCGACAAGCCACACAAGATTGGGAGGGGCCGGACAGGCGGCGCACGGCTTGGCCAGCAGCGACCAGATCGGCGGCACACCCGACGGCACGCAGCTCGGCCGCTCAGCGGCAGTACCAGGTCGTCGGCGCGCAGTTCGGCCGCTCAGCGGCGGTGCCAGGTCGACGGAGCATGGGCGCAGCTGTAGTGTGCGAGACGGAGGAGAAAGGGTTCGGTTCGACCCGTGGGTCGATGGGTTCCGCAGCCCAGGTTACCCGGTCTTATTTGGGTTCGAGCCGAATCGAACCGCTGCAAAATTTTCGGACCGGATCGACAAACCGTTCGGGTCGACCCGAACCGTTCTCAGATTTACACGAAACCATGCATCACGAGTTAAAATGAATGATAAGAGAGAGGTAACTCGAGGACGACTAGTACTCTTGCCTTATAGGAGTATGCAATAATGCAAAGAAAGTGATCAGCATCACAAAAACCAAAGGAATGAGGTAACTCAAGGTCAAGGATGACTAGTACGGACAAAGTGATTAGCATACAAAAACCAAACAAACCAGCTGGAATGCTCGTCAAACGTACAGCTGGAGTGCAGGTTGAATGTAATCCTTCAATTGTTTCCTCCAGCGGAAGAAAACGTGGAAAATGTATTCGCTGTGTCCTGTGTTTCGGAGGCAAGCGTGCCTGTTTCCGTTCCTGATTTTCAAGTTTCAACCCAGAGGTGGGAATTACAACCCCACCAGACGCTTCGATTGGGCCATAATTCGATGTAAGCTGGATACTTTTTATTGGACCTAACATGGGCCAACATACTTCTTCCAGGTAATGTTTGCTGATGTCTTTAGGCCCGCATAATCATAGAATTAGGCTTTAGTAATGTTGGCCCAAGTGATTAATGTGTCTTGTAGCCTTGTGGTGTGGTGATTTGCTATCGATGCCGATTCGCCGACACGAGCTGCTTATGCTAGATTTCACCGTAGCAGTAACGTTGACTGAAACTTACGCGCCTGATTTACATCTGAAAAATACCAAATGATTCGTGACCAGTTTGTGCAGCAATTTTCAACACACATTCAAGGCGTTTTCAAGCAAATGGTTGACGACATTTCTACATCTGCTACACACCAAGGTGAGCGGTGACAGTCACGAGCAGACAAGCTAAGCACTGCTGATTTCCAGGGTAGAGAGGTTCACATGAGCTCGCTCATCATGGACAGCACCTGCGCCATCCTGGGCCTCTCCTCCGGCGCCTCAGCAGTGCACAGCATCCCGATCTTGACCCACCCCATCGTCTCGTCGTCCTCCTCCTCCTCCTCGCAGCCGTCACCGGCCTTGCGACAACCGGTGACCACCTCCAGCAGCACCATCCCGAATCCGTACACGTCCGACTCCTGCATCGCCCTCGTCGTGGATGCCAACTCCGGCGCCGCGTACCCGTGCCACCCGCCGCCGCTGCTCGACGCCGACGCCGACAGGTCCAGGAACGCCGCCTGCGGGAGGATGGAGTGCTGCACGTTGGTGGCGTAGCGCATGACCCCGCACTCCGACACGCACGCGGCGCCTCGCTCGTCCAGCAGGATGTTAGACGGCTTCACGTTCCCGTGCACCAGCGCCGGCCGCGCCGGGAACGTGTGGATGTAGTTGAGCCCCTCCGCCGCGCCGAGCAGCACGCTCTTCCTCGCCGCCCAGTCCAAGCTCCTCACGTCCCCACCTGCAACGAACAAATTGGTGTCAATGCGTGAGCAGAACACACCTATAATGTCAAGAACACGTTCCTGGACTGGAGGAGCAGAGTAGCAGGTATGCACCGTGGGCTTGCAGCGCGGCCTGGAGGCTGCCGCCGGGTAGGAAGTCGTAGACGAGCAGGCGCTCGCCGTTGGAGTTGCAGTAGGCCCGGAGCCCGAGCACGTTCCGGTGCCGGACCCGGCCCACGACCCGCATGTGCCGGTCGAACGCCTTGCCCCTGCCGCTGCCGGCCGGGAACCGCAGCGCGCTGAGGCGCTTCACGGCCACCGCGACGGCGCCGTCCTCGAGCACCGCCTTGTACGTGCTGCCCGACGCGCCCTTGCCCAGCACCTCCGCCGACGCCTTCAGCAGGCTCTCCAGCCGCAGCGCCTCGCCGCCCTCGAAGCACACCAGCCCGCCGCTGCTCTTCGCCGCCGGGCACTTGGTGCCGTCGCCGTCCCTGTTCGTCGTCGTTGTCGTCCGCCTCTTGTTGCCGTCGGACACTTCCTCGTCGAAGAAGAGTGAAGGGGCCTTGGCGGACCGGAGCTTTCGCTTCATGTACACGAACATGGCAACCGAGATGGTTAGCGAGACTGTGATTAGCACCGCGTTGCCGATGCCGGTGGCCATCAGCGCAGTCATGCTAAGTTTACTGAAGCTCCCGTTCGGTTCTGCACTATTAGGAGATTGAGCTGCAACAGTGACATTTGAGTTGCCACTTGCTGTATCTCCTAGTGCACTGTAAGCACGAACGCATCTCGGAAGAGGCCGGCCACAGAGAGCGAGGTTCCCGCCGAACGCGGAGCTCGGGAATCGGGCCAGCTCGCCGGAGATCTCTCCGGCGAGCTTGTTCCCGGACACGTTGAAGCTCCTGACCGTCGGAACGCGCAGCGCCCCGAGCCCGCCGCTGAACCCGTTACGCTCCGCCCGCAGCGTGAGCAGAGCGCCCCGGGAGACGTTGAGGCCTCCGGTGAGCTGGTTGCGCGCCACGAGCAGGTGCCGCAGCCGCGGGCTCGTGGCGTCGGCCAGCGGCGGGAGCGCGCCGGACAGGGAGTTGTTCCGGACGGCGAGCGCCACGGCGGGGTCAGCCGGAGCAGCGGCGCCACGGCGCCGGACAGCGACGCGCCGTCCAGGAAGACGCCCGCTACACGGCCCTTGTTGCATTTGATCCCGAACCAGGAGCCCGAGCACGGGTTCGGGCCGGACCAGGTCGCCAGCGCGGTGGCGTTTGGGTTGTAGGATTTGAAGGCGAGGAGGGCGGGGAGGTCCAGGTGGACGCCATTGGCAACTTCCCCGTGCACCAAGACTACTGCCGATAGGTGAACGAAGACGATGGTGACGAGGAGCAGGGACGAGCAATGGTGCTGGATTCGAGGCATTTTGGGTTTGGCACTACTACTGCTACAAGTTACCGCATACTCCACGTTTGACTGAGGAGGGGATTCCACGAGTTTTTTTATAGCACGACGAGGTAAGGTGACGAAACATTGCGCGGGGAAGTAGAAATTTTTGAAACGCGCACGAGTAGAAGGAGCAGGGCTACGACAAGCAGAGGGCTCCAAAAAGGAAAGGTGGGTAGCAGCGTCCACCTGCGCCGGCGCGTTGAGGAGTGCGGAGGCGAGAAGCGGCCGCCATGGGCGACAGGAGGAGGGGTCCAAGCGGGTAAAGGGCGAACAGGGAGATGACAAGGCCGTTCTTCTACCTTGGGCAGGATGAGTTTTGGACGGGTTTGCTGGACCGCACGTACGTTACCCGTGATGGTCGCCGCGCTCGGCGTGCCACTTTACGGAAATGGCAAAAAGGAAGGGAGAGAGGGGGCTCTGGGTTTCATGGTCACGGGAGTACCGAGAGAGAGTTTTGGCGTCAGGTGGCATCAGTAGGGAGCAGCCAAGATTCCTCCATCTTTCACTCTGTTCTACGTAGTATCAGTGTCACAGTCAAACTACTGAACTGTTTTTTCTATAAACATGCCAAGCTCACGAAGTATCTTCGTTTTAAATTATAAGTTTTTTTTTACATTTTAGACATAGAATTTTGACCATCTTATTTAAACTTATGTAAAATATAAAGATACTAGCAAAGTGTCCGTACGTTGTCACGAACTTTAAAAAAATAGTAATTATATTTATATAGATTAATATCCATATGTTGCTATGGTCGTCAAAGTTGAAAAGTCACAAAAAAAGATGCATAACATCAGCTTACAACATGTATCTAAAAATATTATTTAACAATCAGGTAACTAATTGATCACATCAATTTATTATAGTTGTTTTCAAGTCATTGTCCATTAGATTATTTAGTGACTTCAAATATATAAATCAACTATTATCAAGTAAGGAGACTATATACGGTCCATTTGGAATTTTGGCTATATAGCAATCACGGCTCTTTACTTCTTCTTGACCAAATAAAAAATCAACGTATAAGCAAGAAGAAGCAGCCTCGCTAAATCAGGGTAGAACCTCTTGATTCTCTAAGATAACAACATATTCTCCAAATATAACTAAGATATTCCTGAGAGGCACTAAAAACTATATTTTGTTGGCTAACTTTTTTTACCAGATTTAATAAATATAAAGTCGAAAGGAAAATATACAAGCGATGTACAAGGATAGGAAGAAAGCGTACAAGAGCAAAAGGAAAAACAAGAGGAACATGTGTCTTATATTCTGAAACTATTTATTGGCTATAACATTTGACATCAAAATCAATCCAGTAGCAAAAGATTCAACCGGCTCGCACATGGCTGTGCGACATTAATATGGTTGTAGCAGCCCCGCAACTACCAGCAGTCATCCCGATCCTGGCTTGCTATCGTCACAAAAGAGGAGCTCTTGAGGTTGACCATGAGACAGGGGAAGAAAATAGGAAAGAGCACACTGGGTTATCTCATGCGCTAATTGAGCATTGCAAAATTCGAAAGTAACAGCACACGAACCGTCCTTGTTTTGAGGCAAGTAATTCATGATATAAAATTCAGATAGACATTTTTTATATGTTCTATAATCTGCTTCTAGCATGATAGGAAAAGAAAAGGATAATAAAAAAGGATAATCAAATAATTTTGTAATCCTAACTTGCTACATAACCAAACAGTTTGGTGTGTTTCTGATAGTATAAACATAGTGTTGCTAGTAGTAAAATGATGAAAGTTGATAGAATGTAAATGCCGGAGGTGAGATGAATTTAGCTCATGTTTGAGGACATGCATATTAAACTCAAGAAAAAAAATAAAAGGACGTACAACGTTGAGAACCTGCTTATCTCCATCAATGAAGAAAATTGTCCAAAATCACGTCCAAATCGTAGCAGGTGGGCAGAATTGCAGAACCAGGCATGGATTCAGGCTTGTGACACATCTCCGATTCTTCATGGTGCCTTGGTTTGTCCAGTCAAGGGCGTCGAGGAGGCCATTCATAGGCAGCAAGTTGTCCTGTGTTCCATCAGGAACCCAAGCTGACCCTCTAGGAAGACGAAGATTGTTGATGAGCATCATAGAGGCGGAATCCTCTAGCTCCCACGGTCCATGGCGTGCAGTCATGGCGTTTGGCGTCCCTTCACAAACCCAATTTGCTACGCCCAACAGAAGAAACAATCTGAGGCTAGAATCACAGGGTTCTTCTCTTGTGGGCTGGATCATGGGACTCTTTCGTACGAACGCGGAGCAGAGGGGGCATGAAGCCGACAAAGATGTTTATAACATGGCAAAGCCTCTGGCAGCAAGCAACGGTGGCACGAGCTAGGGATCGATCGAAGAGTGCCAATTGGCCGTCGGCGTAGGTGGCTGGCAGCACGTGGAAATGGCCGCCGCCGGCCTTTGATGTGATGAGATTTCGTGGTGAAAGAACACTTACAGGAAGGAAACCTAGGGGGGTGCCACCACCGCTCGGACACATGAAACATTTTTGTATGCACGTATGATCTTATTGGGGACATGAAGCTAAAATGGAATAAAAGAAACATGGGTCAGACAATTTCTGGGCTGTAGCTCTGATCCCAGACGGCCCACGGGATTGTTGGCAGCCCACGAATAAAAAACAAAAACAGGAAAAATAGTGACTTGAGCCCACAAAGAAAACAAAAGCCCACAAACAGAAATAAACAGGTAGGCAGGCTTTCGTCTTCCTCGCGAACGCACGCACGCCGTCGACCATTAGCCATAGGTGAAACTTTGAGCTCCAACTGACGGCTAAAGAGGGGTTAAGGATGGTCGAGAATTAGCAAAACAGACTTCACAGACATAGCAAACTAACCTAGGGTGTTTCTCAGCTCACTCGCTGCTTCTCGACACCTCGTCGTCTTGTCGGATGTTTTAGTCGTCCAAATCATCATGTCATCGAAATCACGTTTGCTTAGTCAAAAATTAGGACAGAGAAACGCCCCTGTATGCGTTGAGTAGAAATCTTTAAGCAGTTGGATATGAATTACGGTTCAATATTTGCTTCGGCTTTGATTCAGTGTCGGAGAACAAAGACCAAGTTGCAAACGAAGAACAAATACCTTAGTCGATACGTACAGCTCCGTGGATACGAAAATTTTGCTCTAGACGATCTCACCTCACTTAATAGATTGTAGAGAAAGAAGTCATATTTAAAATATATCTAGTCGCAATTTTTTTTAAAATATATATATAATAATAAATAGTTATAAGTAAATTGTTATTAATATTTTAAAAAAGATGAATCATCAAACAATGTTAAGAATTTTAAAAATAATTTTTATTTGGAATGAAGGTAATATCTCATCAACTATTTTGTGTTGGATTCCTTTTTATTTATTTTAAAAAGGAAATATAGCAGCAAGTTCCGATTGGTTAAAATAAATTAATATGAAAAGGTCCATGCTAGCCATTTCTTATTTTCGATGAGGTTAGCTTTTGTTTTATGAAATTGGTCATCAGTAATTTAGTCACGCCGTCTGGTCCAGGCCTTACCACTAGACCCAAAACTAAGTTGTCCAACACAATACATTTTAGATGCTTAAGAAAACAATAAACATAAATAGCAATGGATGTCATCCCATTACATAGGAGCAGAGGAGTTATAATATCACATACTGTCTTTGGTAGCTTGGTGATTGATATCACGACTGTCTTTGATGATTATTAGCTCATAAACACTATGTTTCAAAACTTTTATTTGTTGATAGAATAAAATTTTTTGCAATCCTCACTACTTATATCATAACTTAAAAGGTGAGATATATGTGAGGTGAGGGCATATGTACCTACAATAGACCGTCATCATGTTTAGAGAAGAGCCAAAGATATCCTGGTCATTCTTGGAATCATCTATGGTGATCAATTTGGAGATGATCACACTTGACGTATATAACAAATCTCTCTAACATAATTAAGTTCAAAGGCAGGACCATGATCCTTGATCTCTAAAAAAGCACTTCCACCGAGCCACTTTTCCATCTTCATCAGACCTATGCAACATGACATAAGAAGAAATATTTGACATGTGACTTTTTTGACATATTTTTTTTCTTAAATGAAGACAATACAAACACAAATACTCATATATGTACTAGTACGCATCCCTATAAATACATGCACATACACTCTATTTTTATAAATGCATCTGAAAGATTAAGTTGGTTTGATTTTGTCAACTTAGGTAGGCGCCTTGTTATCGATCAGATATGGTTATTTGTTAGCCTTAAATATAATACCTGTGTTAAATCTAGATTTAAATTCAAATGAGTTAGTTTAATTATATAAAAACATAAACAATTGAGTTGCGCTTAGTTTGCATGAAACCTGCCACTTGTGTGAACAAGTCCTCATACCATGTCGCTCCATCTCCATCTTCAGGAGACATGAGCCCTGAAGAAGTCCTCTGACCACGCCATGTGGCATGTCATCTCGCAGCAGTGAGGGTAGGATGGAAAGGAGCATGTGACACATGTCGTGTTGTGGTTTGAACATCATCTGCACAATGAAACATCAATGCACAAATTCATCAACAAATGTCAGAGTGGGGGGCATAGGAGGTGCGACCATTGATGGGGGTGTGGATGCCAAGGGCCCGCCTCTGCCCCCCCCCCCCCCCCCCCTTTCGTCGTTCATAGTTGGTGGAGGAGAAGCCCAACACCTCCGGGCTCCAAGTGTCACGGTAGATGCTAGGGCGGTTGAGAAGTGTCGGAGTGGGTATCGCAGAGGGTGGTGGGCAAGTGGGGTGCCTCGGAGGGGGTCGTCGGCGAGTCATTGTAGAAGAGCGACGCACCCCTCCTGGCTGCCATGGTTGGAGGTGGTCCGGTAAGGGCCGACACTGACAAATGTCGTCGGGCTGTTGAGGTCTAGAACCTCCCCGGATGGGAGTCAACATCGGCAGTGCCGTTGGGGAGGCCTCCCTGGCAGTGGATGCGGATGACGAGACGACATGAAGGCCCCTCAGTGGGTGGAGTCCGTGTCGGCAGATGCGCTTCCCTAGAGGGGGTTGGCAGCGACTCGTGGCCCACACTGTTGACGAGGCCATTGATGTATGGAGGACACCGAGGATGCTGATGAAGTCGATGAAGTACTGCTGGTGGCACTGGAGAGTGTCGGTGGTGCCGGCGAGCCTTGGCCTAGAGGGCCCCTGAAGGGATGGAAGCGGTGGCCACCAGACTGGTAGATCGGCCGGCGACTAGGCTGGCCAAATTGCCGGCTGCCGAAGTTGCGGTGGATGCCGCCATGGAAGGGACGAAGCCTCCTCTAAATTGGAACAACCAAGAAAATGAACGTGAGTTTCTGGGATCCATGCTTACCCCAGATGGATGAAGTCCGCTGGACTCCTGTTGAATGCCCTTAGCGGCATAGTCTAAGTGCTAATAACATATTTAAAAATGAGATTAGGAAATAAATAGTGTACTTTCGTTAATAGTGATGGGTTACATTTATACCCACTCAACAGTTAGAAAAGGTGTACGAACGCGTCCCCTAGGGTGACGGTCCCAAAACATTCACATATGTGATGTTTAATGAATAAATGTCTTTATCTACCTCAAGATGCAGAGAAAATATGAAATGGCATTGATGGAAACAAGAAAAAAAAGGAAGGTGCTAGTTCATGCGCGAGAAATTGCTAGAACCAATTGTTGCTAAGGCGCGCGCACTGATGAAGTGGGCAGGAACGCAAATAGCGAACTGGCGGGAATAGGAATAGGAGGGAAGGCACGACAAATTTCGGCATGGTGTCACACGAGATCAGGTAGGGACCGGATGAAATGAAGCTCACTGCTCCAACGCAGGTTTCGTTCTGTTTCAATGTTTTGGAAATAGTGTACCACTACATGAAACTGAGTTCCTTTCTTTCTTCATAAATTCTATGTTATGTCATCAATTTTATTGATATGACATCTCATTTATTGAAAATGAAAGGGAGAAGTCTACTTTACTTTCTCAAATAATTCACGTTGTCCAATTTAGTCCTCGAAAAAAATATTGACTCAATTTACTCTATCAAACAATTCAAATTGATGCAATCTACTCCCTCATACAATTTTTTTTTGTTTCTATTTATATGATTTGAATTTAGTGCTGAAATTTTGTGCAATGATGTATGCCATAAACCCCTACACTTAATGAATATTTTTAATATATTTTTCACAGTTTAAAAGCATATAATATTATCGTAATCATATAGTTTTAAAATCATATACAAATTATTCATGAAAAATATAAAATATATTCTTTTGTATAGTGATAGATGTCATATATGATTATACAAATTTTATCTTCAAATTTAAATGGTGCAAAGAGAAACAAAAAAAGAAATTTTTGCATAAGGGAGTAGATTGCACCAACTTAAATTATTTAGGGGGTTAAATTATGCCAAGATTTTGTTTAGGGATTAATATGAACAAAATGGATTGTTCAAGGGAGTAAAATGGACTTTTTTTCAAAATAAAACCAGCATTGGGAGTAGCCTAATTAATCACTAGTTACATAATTAATTAAGTTAATTGATCGTTAAACGGAACGTTTCACAACACACACTACTACACTTCCTTCCAAAACTCGACCCCGTCGTGGTCACCATGACCCTTGCTGCACAGGTCGTCCTCATGGCACGAGTAACGATACCTTCTAGTCGTTGTGTCATTGAAGTGAACAGAGAAGATAGACATTGCTCGGATGCGGCTGCGGCGGGCCATGGCCAGAGCCATCTTGAATCACAGCGTTGGAAATTTTTCACACGCCACATATTAGTCATCTACCCTCCATTTAATGAACTGTCTGATTAGTGGTGCGCTTTAATAAGTTAGAACTGTAAAGATTAGCCATATCTACCAATACCTTAAAGTTGTGAATAAATGAATAATCTCTGGTAAGTTATACTGGGAATGATTCGGTACAAATAAATCCAATGAATTCCAAATCGTATCAGATAGCCACCCATCAATTGCTAGCAATTGTCAAAGGTTGACTGACTATTTAAGCTCCTCCATCCATACCAGAACCACACCAATCTCAAACTCATAATTCGTGTTTGTATCTCAGAGATCGCACGAAGCCAACCATGAGAACCAGTCTTCTATTTGCCATTGTTGTCTTAGCCATTTACATAGATGCAAGGCCAACCACAGCAGTACTGATACATAGACTCTGATACCGGACAAAGAAATCAATGATTCTGACATCGAGGGGCTTGGAGGGTGGGCGGTAACAGAGCACGTGAAGCAGGCAAACGACGGGATCAAGTTCAACAGAGTGGTGAGTGGCTATATTCGCAAGGCGTACAGAGGTGTGAACTATCGTTTCGTCATCGACGCGTCAAACAAGGATGGCAAGGAAGCCAGATATGAGACCGTGTTGTACGATAAGGATTGGCGAGGCTCGCGGAGTCTTATTTCCTTTAAACCGGCTATGTGAGCCACAATTGGCTGGACTATGTTAGAATGTTAATTTTATTTTCAATCAAAGTAGTATAATAAATTAGCGAGGTCAGGAGGCTTTTCGGATGGCCGTTGTTGAATCTATTTGGAAGATTTTTCTTGTTTATGTGAGCTTCTTGTTTAGGATTCTTTTGTTGAGCCCATAACTATGCTGTCCAAACAGACCGTGTCAAACGGGTTGGCCCGAAGCATAAATTTTTTTACCTGGTCCAAACACAATACAATGCATTTATTTTCATGTCGGATTGTCACGACCCGAGGCTATAGGCCATGTCCGGGCGGAGAGGGCAGCTCGACGAGTGGCACGGGCATAGCCCATTAAGCTATAGGCCCATGAAGCACGGAATTTGGCCTGTGTAAGCACAACCCATTTATTAAAAGGCCAAATCCCCAGCAGGGCGGTGGGCCTAAATCGCGAGCACCATTGGCACCACAGATTCTCCATTCTCCACTTCTCTGGCGTCTAAAAAAAACGACCGAGTCTTCAACAGTCATCCTCATCCTCGCGAGTTGCCGCCTGCACCGCCCATGAGGCACTGCCACTTCCTCACCCACCTCCTAGCTGTCGCCTCCCACCTATGCCGCTTCATCGCCTCCGCTTGCTCGCTGTCGCTTCTCGCCTCTCGGCAACCGCCCATGTCATCTCTCGGCAGCTGCTTGCACCGTCCGTGAGTTACCACGGCTTCCTCGCCACGGCGTCTTGTCGAGGTTACGTCGAGACCCTGTTTGCTCGCCCCGCATGCGTCGGCGTCAAAAAGCGAGGAACCCCTCCATCGCCGGCTCGTTGCGCGGCCCTGAAGGTGAGGCCTTCTTCACCATGTCAAGCTGAGGGCAGTCCGTCGGGCTTGTGGGCCTCAATAGGTTGTCCATGCTAATAGCTGTCCTGGCCCGGCTATCCTATTCCGTGTCGTGCTATTGACCGATGGCCGGGCACGTGGGCTGGCATGACATGATCCGTTAAAAATATCATGTCATGCTGGTTCAAAATTAAATGAGCTGGGTTTTTTTATGCCTGGGCCGTGCCGCCGGCGCGGACAGCACTACCCATAACAGGAGTCGTATAAAACAAGTCCATGATAGAATTCGGCCAGCACGCCTCGTGTTTTTCCTTCCCAGTGCACCATCCAATTCGGCCCAAAAGGCGCACTCCAGATCAGTCCAAGTGTCACCCTACACAAAGCGCGAAGCTTAATGGTCTTCCGTGCATGTTGATCCCTTTTTGACCGATCAAACCAGTCAGTCGATCTCTCCGACGAAAGCCAAGTCCCGCCTTTCCTGCTTTCCACGGCGACGGCGGCGGCGCCACTGCAATGCAGCCGACCCGTGCGAGCAGGGGCTCACCTCCTCCTCTTCCTCCTCTTCCCCGTTCCTCTACAGGCTACAGCTCCTCAAGGGGCTCGACCCGCCCGTGCTACAGAACAACCCGCCCGTGCTGCGCCCCGGCCCCGGCGGCGTGTACACTGGTAGGTGCGTAGGTCCCAGATCCTCAAGAGCTCGACGCCCGACGGTACCGCTCGGCCTCATCGTCTCCTACGCGGAGGCTGTCCGGACCGGCTCAGGCCTGTCAACACGGGGCTCACGGCGAGGCAGGCAGCGCGCCCGTGGAGCCAAGCCGTGCATTCAGCCAGAGCGGGTGCGGGAAGAGTTGCTGAAGGTGGTGAAAAAGCAGCAATGGACAGTACTCCAGCAAAAGATTCTTAGGCGACAGAGATGGAGGGGCGGATGCAGCAAAAGATTCTCGAGAAAAATGAAAATCAGCTCGCTTATTTGGAAACACATACCGAAGAAGAGATGGCATAATGGGCGAAACGTGAGAAGTCTGAGAGATAACAATACTCAAACTAAAAAATGCAGGATACAGAATGCAAAGTACAGTACAGAGTAGCATCGAATGCCTGTTACACGAGTACACACATGCAAGTGCTGATTTATACATGCCGATCGGAGCTGGCAAGGTTACATTATGTGAGCTCAGATGTCTTGTTATCTCTGAAGACACTAATACTATCTGCCCATTGCCGGATTACCTGTTTTCTTTGTAGTTTTGGTGTCCTGTTTGCCCAAAGCTTTATCATATCGATAGAGTTCTTGCCGTCAACTCACATGTCTAGTTCTGGTGATCTGCGTCTTGTTACATATCGATGGATTATTTAATAAAATGGTTAAAAGTATTCACTACGGTAAACCATACTTTTGTCGTATGTCTTACTCGGACACACGGCAAAAAGATTTTGTGCCGTGTGTCCGACGAATGATACACAACAAAGATATGACTCACGGCAAATCTAGCCTTTGTGCAGTTTGTGAATTACTAACTGTGTTTGCACAATTTTTATGATGATTATTGTGAAATATATATGTTATTGATGTCCGGGGATGATATTTGAATGCCTGTGATGATATTTAAATACTGTATGTGATGATATTTGTAATATATTAAATATTGGTGTTTTTTCAATCTGGAGACAACTAATTTCAATGCTTTTGTGATAGATTTTATAGGCTTTGTCATGTGCCTTGGTCATTACACACGACAAAGATGGGGTACCTGACAACTCGAAAACTCTGCTTTACCATGTGCCTTGGTCATGGCACACACCAAAAAAAGGGTACCTAGTAACCTAGGAACCCTGCTTTGCTATGTGATATGACCAAGACACATGACTAGGAGAGTTGGCTTTGCCGTGTGACAGCCGTTGAACACAAGGCAAAGTGCATCGTCACCGTTTTAATAGGTAACAACATCTTTTTTTTTTTAACATGGGTCAGTAAGGACACACAACAAAGGCTTTGATGTATGCCTGATTAAAGGCACAACAGCAAGTAAGCCATGAGAAACAATCACCTAGCTGTCGGTGTGATCTTAGCCTTTTTTGTTCTTGCAGCATCCACAGCAACAAAACCCGACATCAACGATCCATACATCCAAAATCTTGGCAAATGGGCAGTAGCGCAGCACGTCAAGCAAGCAAATGACGGGATCAAGTTCAACAAAGTGGTGAGTGCTGCTAAAGATCGAGCCTGACCAATAGGTATAATCTATGATCTCATCATAGATGCATCAAACAGATATGATAAGGATGCCAAGTACGAGGCAGAGATAACAAAGAATGATTGGGGTTCAAGTCCTGTTCTCCACTCCTTCAAACCAACTAAATGAGTGACAATTGTATGATCACGTTATATGTCACTATGGGAAAATAATTTAAAGGTTTTCCGATGCTTGTTTTAGAGTCAATATTGGTGATTATATAACGATTATTATCTCAAGAAGTGTGCCTCTGTTGTAGTGGCGGAACTAGAACAGAAAAAGGAGGCCACACAATAAGTTCGTTACAAAATTATGGGTTGTTTAATTAAATTGTTAAGAAGCAACAACATATCTAAACCTTATTTTGATTCTTATCGTTAGCAATGCAACTATGGTTTTGTTGTCTTATTATGTATGGTTTTGATGTATTCATATATCGAGCACACTATCATAGGTTTTGAGTTCGAGGTAATAGCTTAAGCGTGTGGTTGTTGTGAGTAATGATTTGAAGCTATGGTTAATAATAGTAGATTGGAAACAAAAACTTGAACTGAGATAGGACTTAAAATCCTGAAGTGGATTCGATTCAATACCCCTATCTGGGGAAACTTTCCTTTTAGTAGATCGTGATTTGGGTCTGTCACCCTCCTCATTATAGTCCTCCCCGTGCAATTTATAAATAATAATATAAATAGTGGTACTAGTTAAATGGTTTAAGATAGCTTTATTGAGCAAATAAATTGTAACATGATTAACTATATTCTTTGCTCGAATATAACACATTATGGACAGTAGATGGCTTCCAGTGCAAAGTAAAGAAATAGATATGGTCTCACTTACTCATGATAAAAAGAACCTTTATTGAACAAAATTATTCTATGACCTGTGAGGAATTTCTACATTCGTGCTAACAAATTATGAAGTCATTTAATTTGCTTTTAATATAATTCATCATGCTCAATCCATGCTGCTGTGAGAACAATCTAGGAGAACAAGAAGCGTCAAGTCAGAAGCCCAGTCGCCTTTATGTGGAAGTGGGAGAACTAAATAATGTTGTGTACGTAGTAGAACAGGAAGTTGTAATGCTGTAACTTCAAATTTATTAGTACGTCTACGAACCCTGGCACTTTACTTTTTTATGTCATCACAAATTTTACAAATCCTTTTGGGATTGGTTCTCAAACAAATAACCGTGAGACCAATTAAGCAGTGTAACCACTCACCACGCAACAAAGGATCATGGTGCCATGGTGGGTGGCAAATGAAATACCCGCTCCATGAGAGGAACGACAACACAAAGCACACCGTCGGCATCAGTGAATAGAGCTGCCGGCTCGATCTCTATGGGGGATAAGTTGGACAAGATGTGAGCCGGGATGACGCCACGCTGAGAGGATAGCACCGTGCACTACTGACACACCATCATCATTGGAGCCTTGTCTGCTTTAAATTGAACTTACACAAAAGGGTGGAAGCAAAATGCCATACGTCCTGAGCATATTTAGTATGACCTCCCAAGTATGTTGCCAGGTGAGGTGACTATGTACCCAATGGATGTTCGTGACAGTGCACAGGACAGTGTGTCGTCGTTCTCTTCTGTTGGCTGCGTGACGAAGTTGTGGTGGCGACGAGGTTGCACTCTGAGTGGAACGGCGGCACACTGGCAGCGACACGTTCCTGGTTTGACACACGGCATGCAGAAATCATAAAAAGCCCCCTCATCTTCACCACAGCATCCCCACCCCTATTTGTCAATGTCAAAAGCGATTGGTAAGGGCAGAGCTCAACGACTCCCCAATCAATTCATACTACTAGTTCCCTAGTCCCAGCAATGTCACCGTTACTAAAAGTAGTAGTAGTGTAGCACTATTTTTTTTTTCTCGAAAAAAATTGAAGTTCTATTAGTTGCCTATGCTTGGAAGCACATCCTGAAATTCTGAATGTTGCTGTAATCCCTTAACTACATGAAATTCTGAAATTGTAAGAGATAACAATACTGGAATTTCAAAAGTATAAAATGGTAAAAAGTATGAGGGAGAAAACTAGTTACAGTTTGAACATTTAAAATTTAAAATAAGTTTGATTGGAGGTGATGACAACTATTCATGCCATTGTAGATTTTACACGAAACCTTTTGGGATTGGCTCTGGAACAATAACCCGAGAAAAATTAAGCAGTGTCACCACTCACCACACAATCAAGGGTCATGGTGGGTAGCAAATGAAAGAGCCACTCCATGAAGGAACGACAACAAAAAAAACACACCATCGTCATTCGGCATCAGTCAACAGAGACGCTTTATACACAAGAGATCGGAAGCAAAATGGCATACGTCCTGAACATATTTAGTATGACCTCCCGAGTACGTTTCCAGGTGAGATGTGACTAAGTACCCAATGGAAGTTGGCGACAGTACACAGGACGGTGCGTCGTGGTTGTCCTCTCTGTTGGCTGCGTGATAAAGTTGTGGTGGCGGCCAGGTTGCATTCTGGGCGGAACGGCGGTGGCACACTGGCAGCTCTTGGTTTGACAAATGTGCATGCAGAAATCATAAAAACCCTCCTTATCTTCACCACAGCATCACGCCCCAATATACCAATTCATGAACACAGTGTAGTCAGTGTCAGTGTGTGACAGATTGGTGACTAGCGTTCTCTACCGAAATTATTCACGGTGACCGCATAAGTGAACAACAGTGTCTATTCTCGTTTATAAAGCCCACGCGGGGTACACAACGATCACACACCGTTTCCAGCCATGGCGGCCATGAGCACCAGGCTCTGCTTCCACCAGTTAACAGTGTTCCTCCTCCTTACGCAGTTCACTAGCTCAGCTTTCGTCCCAAATATGAAGAACCATACCGGGCTGAAGCCTCAGGCCACGAACATCTACATCATCCACACCAGCCATGAGGCCAATCCGCCTCACTTCGCGGATCTCGAGCAGTGGTACCGTTCCATGGTGGCCGCGAACACATCAAGAGGCCGGATACTGTACACGTACGACACCGTGATGCACGGCTTCGCCGTGCAGCTCACCGGCGACGAGGCGCAGCGCATGTCGAGCTCCGCCGGCGTGACCGGCGTGTACGAGGACAGGGTGATCCACACCCACACCACGAGGTCTCCTGGTTTTCTCGGCCTCGACCCCGGTTTCGGTGCCTGGGAGGATGCAGACTTCGGTGACGGCGTCATCATCGGGTTCGTTGATACCGGCATATGGCCGGAGAGCTCGAGCTTCGACGACAGCGGCCTCAGTCCCGTCCGTCCGAGCTGGAGGGGCGGATGCGTCAACGCCGACGACTTCAACGCCAGCTTGTGCAACAACAAGCTCGTCGGCGCCAGGGCTTTCACCTCTGCCGGACAGCTGGCTATGGCGTCGAGTAAGAGCAGCGGCGGCGCCGTTCCCTCTCCAAGGGACACAGACGGGCACGGCACGCACGTGGCGTCGACGGCCGCCGGCTCAGAGGTCCGCGGCGCCGGCGTGGCCGCGTTCGCGCGGGGCACGGCGAGGGGCGTCGCGCCGAAGGCGAGGATCGCCATGTACAAGGTGCCCGACGGTTCGCCGCCGGTGTCCGACATCGTCGCGGCGATCGACGCCGCGGTGAAGGACGGCGTGGACATCATCTCTATCTCCCTTGGTTACGATCCATCCCCATTCCACAACGACGCGCTCGCCATCGCCGCGTTCGGCGCAGAGCGTAAGGGCGTGTTCGTCGTCCTTTCCGGAGGCAACGAGGGGCCTGAGTCATCGACGGTGATTAACCTGGCGCCTTGGATGACCACCGTCGGCGCTGCCACGGTGGATCGAGTGTTCCCCGCGAGCCTCAGCCTTCGGGACGACGGTGGTGTGCTCACCGGGCAGTCCCTATACAGCACCAAGTCCAACGGCGTCACTGCCATGGTTTCGCTGGTTTCCAGCTCGTGCAATAAGGATGATCTGGGACCCGACAATGTCACTGGAAAGATTGTGGTGTGCGTGGGCAATAACATCGATCTGGACACTCTGCAGCGCGTTCTCCCTGAGCTTCACGCGGCAGGTGTAATTCTCACGCACAATTCGAGTTGGTCCCCTGACGGTGACGGTGTCTGGGTCATGGCCTTCCCCCTTCCAACTCTTATACTCAGTCACACCGCCAGCGAGATGCTCCAGGCCTACATGACGTCGTCTCCATATCCAGTGGCGTGCCTGCGCTTTTCCTGCGACACGGTTATCGGAGAGAACCGAGCACCCATGGTGGCCAGCCTCTCGTCGCGGGGGCCCAACCCGGTCGTCCCTGAGCTACTCAAGCCCGACGTCATCGCGCCAGGTATGAACATTCTTGGGGCCTGGATCGGCGAGACCTCTTCCTCGCTGGGGAACAGGAGAAAAGACAAGTACATGATAGACTCGGGCACGTCCATGGCATGCCCCCACGTCGCCGGCGTCGCGGCGCTGATCAAGAAGAAGCACCCGAGCTGGACGCCGGCCATGATACGGTCGGCGCTGATGACCACCGCGGCCACGCTCGACAACACGGACCGGGACATCATCGACGACGGCTTCACAGGAGACGGAAGCCTACAGGTCGCGACGCCTTTCGCAGCCGGGGCCGGGCACGTCCGTCCACAGCTCGCGCTGGACCCGGGTTTGGTGTACGACGCCGGCGCCCGGGACTACATCGATTTCCTCTGTTCACTCAACTACACCACCGAGCAGCTGCATCGTTTCGCTCCTGACATGGCCACCAGCTGCACGAGGACTGATGAGCTCTCCAGTGGCCCCGCTGACCTCAACTATCCGTCCTTCGTCGTGGTCTTCAACGGCTCCACCGACGTCCGCACGCTGACAAGGACGGTGACCAAGGTGTCCAAGGAGGCCGAGACGTACAATGTCACGGTCGTCGCACCGGAACATGTGAAGGTGACTGTCACGCCGGCCATCCTAGAGTTCAAGGAGCAGTACGAGAAGAAGAGTTACGCTGTTCAGTTTATAAGCAAAGCACATGGAATCGAGAATAAAGCTGTGTGGGAGTTCGGGCGAATAATTTGGGAGAACAACAAGCGTCAAGTCACAAGCCCGGTCGCTTTCATGTGGAATTGGGAGAACTGAATAATGCCATGTTACGTAATACAACAGCAAGTTGTAAAGCTGCAACTTCAAATTTATAAATAAGTCTACAAACCCCCGATATTACTATTGTGATGCCGAGAAACTAACGACTTGAGTTTGATTCAGATGAGTTAGGTTGGATAAACCGAGATAAAAACCCAATGCCTAACGTGAATCCAGACTCATGAATTCAGAGGCATCAGAAATAAACAATTGGTCCAGATACAATAGATATATATTGCTGATACAACAATTACATGTAGCTGAAGAGGTTCTATATACATAGAGTTCCATCAAATTATTATTTTTAGTTCAATTATTAACTGTAAAGTAAAGAAAAACATTTCATGCTTGAGGAGGTGCTGGTTAAAATTACTGTAAAAGGTCTCTGCCATTCCTTGACACTATTTAAATAGTGACATATATACATTTGGTTTGTTGTGTTATAGCCAATCTTTAGCAAGTAAATAAAACTGAGATAAAATTTTATATACATTATTTGAATCTGCCACGTTGTTTTGTTATATGAATAGGGAGAATTGGAGGACCCAACCAATTTACATATTATACCCTACTGCTTTGATCAGAACAATCTCTATGTGCAAAGGTTGGGTTTATATTCACTGTTGTTATTAAACCTACTTCAGATGATCAATGCCTTTGACCGTTAAAGGGAGCACATAAATCTTTGCATATAAATCACAAAGAGAATCCAATTAGAGTCCCTGAAAATACTTGAACTATTAAATTTGTAATACCAAGTGC
This sequence comes from Eleusine coracana subsp. coracana, assembly GCA_032690845.1. Taxonomy (NCBI): domain Eukaryota; kingdom Viridiplantae; phylum Streptophyta; class Magnoliopsida; order Poales; family Poaceae; genus Eleusine; species Eleusine coracana. Next base: position 52,917,254 of record CM064430.1, read on the forward strand.
TTATTCAGACCATCTAGATATGTTATATGATTAGAGAGGATTGGAGGAACCCAACTAATTTACATAATACCCTGTTGCTTTGATCAGAACAATTTCTATCTGCAAAGACTAGGTTCTTATTGACCGTTGTTATTAAAACTACTTCAGATGATCAATGCCTTTGACTGGTAAAAGGAGCACATGAATCTTTTCATATAAACAAAAAAGAGTCCAATTAGAGTCGCTGAACATACTTGAACTATTAAATTTGCAACACCAAGATCTAGATATAAGCAGAATTGGACCCATCACTGATATCTTAAGTGGCAATGTATATCTTCTTGTGGTAGCTGGCCTTTAGGCAGGACTCCTCTGAATGTTTTTTTTTTTTTTTGTACGCTCAGTCAAAGGCACCATCGTTTGTCTTGTTGCTAGCTGCCTCCTAGTGCATCCATGCAACACCGGCTTCCTGGCTCACAAATATCAGATCCTCTGTATCATTATTGTACTGCAGAAAGAAAGTAAGGAATGTTATAGAATTGCAAACCAACAGACATATCGTGAACTTGATTGCAAGATTTGAATTTTCTAGAATGGTCTGGATGTAAATATATAATGCCAGCATGTGGATGTAAACATGTTAATGGGAGATCTGACGGGTAGTATTGTTCTGCATGATGATCTGACGGTTAAAAATCAACTTTAAGTGCAGTGGCACCGCTGTATTTGTAAGGAAACACACATGTTTTTGATATATAGAGATTAGTAGTGTTGTTAAGTAATGTTGAATCAAATAAAATAAATTATGCAGAGGTGCACACTTCACGTATGACAGGTAAGACCGAAGAGGTGGGTGAAAAGTACCCATTAGGCCAGCTCTAGTGGTGCATTGTACGGGTATCGTTACGGTGCCACGCGGTCCTGCATTCCTCTGTATAACTGGTGTCAGAGGAAAGATAGCGTCCGCAGTGACGATCATCTATATCGAAGCTCAGTGCCCGCATTATTATTCCTCACTCTCACAACCTCTCTTAAGGCCGGACGGTGAGAGAAGATGATTTAGATAAATTATTCTGACGCACTCTGAAACTATTAAAGTTACCCATAGCATTGGCTTAACTATGTTGGACCCCACGCACTGCAACCACTGGGCGTCTTGGAGAACCATAGTGGACGCCCTTATATAGCTGAGGCAAGATATGCTTGTCCCGAGGTGCTGTTTTCATCATTCCCATGTCATTCATCCGTTCAAGTCGGAGCCAACAACCCAGAAGCATTCACTACAGTTCTAAGAAGAGAGACTACATTCAGTTCATTATTAGGAGAGAGTGAATTTCAGATTTGAGATAATAATCGTTCTAGTTCTGCCACTATCACATAGACACAATCTTGAGATAATAATCGTTATATAACCACCAATATTGAGTCTAAAATATGCATCCAAAAGCACCTTGAACCTTATAATTATTTTCCCATAGTTACATATAACATGATCATACAACTATCACTCATTTAGTTGGTTCGAAGGATTGGAGAATAGGTTTGCCCGCCCAATCATTCTTTGTTATATCCACCTTATACTTGGTATCCTTGCTATCTCTGTTTGATGCATCTATGGTAAGAATATAGCTTACACCTACTGGGAATGCAAAACCTTTATAACCACTCACCACCTTTTTGAACTTGATCCCGTCATGAGCTTCCTTGACATGCTGCGCTACCGCCCATTTGCCAAGATCCTGGATGTATGGATCATTGATATTAACGGGAGTTATCTGTGCGGATGCTGCACGAACATAGACAGCTAAGACCACAATGACAACTAGGAGGTTCTTTTCCATGGCTTACTTCCAATGACTCCTAAGACAGGAACTGAAATTTATGAATTATATATTGTGAAGATACAAGGTACCGGAAAGTGTTTAAATAGTTGTGGATCAAGGATGGATGGCCAACGATGGGATGGAGATCTAAAATTATCTCATTTGATTTAGCATGGATTTATTGGATGTATATCTAAATCATTTTCCTCTATGCAAACCCACTTATATTTTGGTAGAAATTGATTGCTTGCATTTATAAACTTGGCATACTTATATATGTTTCAGTTCATTATTAGGAGATAGTGAATTTCATTATTTCAGAGACTACATTCAGTGCATTTATGCTGTAACTTCAAATTTATAAATAACTCTCAAACCCATGATACAATAGTGATACCAAGAAATTAACGACTTGAGTTTGCTTTGCCAGTTTGGGATTCGATCAGATTTTGTTGGATATTATGGGCCTTAAACCCATATAAATCCTATTAATTCTAAATAAAATCTAGATCCATATTAATGCTATAATGATTTAGTCCCACATAAAATTCTTATCATTTATTGTCCCAAGTTATTAGGTGAAATACCAGTATATTCCCTAGAGAAATTGAGAAAGGACAAGGACGAGCCGAGCCGTGCCGTGCCGTGCCGGGGTGACACTTTCCTTCTTCCTCTCGAGTTGCCTTCTGAGTCCTTCCCGTCCAGGTCCTCTACGCGCATAGAGGGCAGGGAGAGTAGGCCTCCGGAAGCTTCTCCCGCATGCGACATCTGCTTCGGGTGTGTAGGCGATCAGGTTTTTAGGAAGCATTTTCGCGACTGCTCGCTGATCAATCCGCCCCGATAAACTACGACAACTACTTCCAAGAGGCCGTTCGTGGGACTACACTACGCACCTTTTCCTGCATCGACCAAGATCGACTACGTTGAAAATACTCACAAAAATGACTCGTGAGAATGGAGCCGCCGGTGCCTACGACACAGGTCCCTCCGTGGGATACATCTTTCACCCTCACCGTGTTTATTACTTATTCTGTATGTTAATTGTTATCACCTTTTTTTGCGTATTTCTAGATTAAATTAATCATGAAAAAGCCTAAATACTCAACAATCCAAAAACTTGATGTTAGGCAATTTTCTGATAGTGGTTTTGCTGCTGCGCTGAAACCAGATGCTTTTGATGGTGCATTCTATAAGAGGTAGTGTGCTCAAATGATCCTATGGCTTACAGCTATGAATTGCTATCAGGCTACAAACAGGAAGCCAGAATAATTCACTCTAGAGGAGGAGAAAAAGTTTAAGATGACTGACAACCTGTTCAGAGGCGCCGTAATTAGCGCTCTAGCTAATAAGTATGTGGACTCAATACATCAAGTGCACCTCTGCAAAAGAACTATGAGATGCTCTGGATGCCAAGTTTGGTGTTTCTGATGCCGGAAGTGAGCTGTATGTCATGGAGCAATTTTTTGACTACAAGATGGTTAAGAACTGTCCGGTAGTTGAACAAGCTCATAAAATTCAAGCTCTGGCTAAGGAACTCGAACAGTTTCCATATGTACTACCTGAGAAGTTCGTGGCAGGCGCTGTTATCGCTAAATTGCCGCCTACTTGGAGGGATTTTGCTACTTCTCTAAAACACAAGAGACAAGAGTTTAGCATATCTGAACTCATTGGGACCCTTGATGTTGAAGAGAGGGCGAGAGCAAAAGATACATGTGGAAAGGGTGCGGGAGAGCCTTCTAGTGCCAATACGGTACAGAAGAAAAACTCATATAAAAGGAAGAAGAAGGACAAACAAGAGAAGCCCAAACAAACAACCAATTTTAAGAAGAAACAAAATAAAGAAGGTGTCTGCTTTGTTTGTAGGAGCTCTGACCATTGGGCAAGCGCGTGCCCAGACCGCAAATTTAAATAGGAAAAGAAATCTGCAAATAAGGTCATTAGCGAGACTAATAGAGGAACTTCTGGGTATGGTAATCTTCCACCCATTGTTCTTTTAGTCTGTTAATCACCAGAGTGGTGGATTGATACTGGGGCTAATGTTCATGTGTGTGCTGATATTTCTTTGTTTTCTTCTTATCAGGCCAGCGTAACAGGAGACTTGATGATGAGAAATGGGTCACATGCGCGTGTTCTTGATGTTGGTATGGTCATTCTAAAGTTCACTTCAGGGAAAGACGGTGCCATTGAAGCACGTGCAGCATGTCCTCTCTATCAAAAAGAATCTTGTTAGTGATTCTCAATTGTGTCGAGATGGTTATAAAATTGTCTTTGAGTCTAATAAATGTATACTTTCCAAGTATGTGATATTTGTTGGAAAAGGCTATGATTGTGGAGGCTTGTTCCGCCTTTCTTTGCATGACTATGTTTGTAATAAAGTTGTATACAATATCATTATTACGGATGAGTCGAATATTTGGCATTCATGACTTTGTCACATTAACTTTGGTTGTATAACACGTCTAGCAAAGTTGAATTTAATCCCAAAATTTAATCTAGTAAAAAATTTTAAATGCCATGCGTGCGTGCAATCTAAGCAACCTCGCAAGCCTCATAAGGCTGCGGAGGCAAGGAACCTAGAGGTATTAGAACTCGTTCATTCTGATTTATGCGAGATGAATGGCGAATTGACTAGAGGTGATAAAAAATACTTTATGACTTTATTAGATGACTGTACTAGATACTGCTATGTATTTTTATTGAAATCAAAAGATGAAGCGTTGCAATGTTTTAAAATCTATAAAGCTAAAGTAGAAAACCAACTTGAGAGAAAAATTAAATGCTTAAGATCCGACCGTGGAGGAGAATATCTTTCTAATGATTTTTCTGAATTCTATGTGGAACTTGAAATTTTTCATGAGGGTTTAGGGTTTAGGGTTAGGACCAAGTTAGAGACAGCTGGTTTATTTAAGGAATGGTGGGGTGAGGCAATTTTGACGGCATGTCATGTCCTGAATAGAGTTCCCACAAAGGATAAAGAAATTACACCATTCAAGGAATGGTATAAGAAAAGATTAAATCTTTCATACTTGCGCACATGGGGTTGTTTGGCCATGGTGAATGTGCCAATCAACAAGAAGCGCAAACTTGGACCAAAAACTATTGACTGCATTTTCCTGGGTTATGCTACAAACAGTGTGGGTTATAGATTTTTAATTGTGAAATCTGGAGTACCAAACGTGTCTGTGGGTACAATCTTAGAGTCCAGAGATGCTACATTTTTCAAGAGTGAATTTCCCTTTAAAAATGCATATAGCACGTCTAATCATGAATCTTTAATTCCCTATGAGCTCTTCGCTCCGGTAATACAAAATAAGGAACCCCATGTGCATAATCTTGAGGAGGATGACAATGTAGTCATCCGAAAGGGTAAGAGACAAAGGATAGCCAAATCCTTTGGAAATGACTTTATTGTGTACCTTGTAGATGACATACCAAAAACATTGAAGAGGCATATTCCTCTCTTGATGCTGACTCTTGGAAGGAAGCAGTAAGGAACGAGATGGACTCAATCATGTCTAATGGTACTTGGGAAGTCGTTGAACGCCCTTATGGGTGCAAGCCCATAAGATGCAAATGGGTGTTCAAGAAAAAGCTATAGCCTGATGGTACAATTGAGAGGTACAAGGCAAGGCTTGTGGTTAAGGGATATTCACAGAAAGAGGGTAAAGATGATTTCGACACCTACTCACCCGTTGCTCATTTGACCATGATTCGAGTATTACTTTCCTTGGCAGCCTTACATGGTCTTATTTTCCATCAAATGAATGTTAAGACAGCTTTCCTATATAAAGAGTTAGATGAGGAGATCTACATGGATCAGCCTGATGACTTTGTAATAAATGGTCAAAAGGGTTTGGTGTGTAAATTGTTAAAATCCCTGTACAGCCTTAAACAAGCTCCTAAGCAATGGCACGAGAAGTTTAAAAGAACTTTGATATCGTCCGGCTTTGTTGTGAATGAAATTGACAAATGTGTGTATTATCGATATGGTGGGGGAGAGGGAGTCATCCTGTGTCTATATGTTGATGATATACTGATATTTGGAACCAACCTTAATATGATTAAGGAGGTAAAGGACTTCTTGTCCAAAAGCTTTGAGATAAAAGATTTGGGAGTAGCAGATGTTATTCTTAATATCAAGCTATAAAGAGAAGGTAATGGTGGGGTTACAGTATTACAATCCCACTACGTGGAGAAGGTATTAAGTCATTTTGGGTATAGCGACTGTAAATCTGCTCACATGCCTTATGATCCTAGCGTGCTATTAAGGAAAAACTGGAAAATCGCAAGGGATCAATTAAGATATTCCCAAATCATTGGTTCGCTTATGTACTTGGCTAGTGTCACAAGGCCTGACATCTCATTTGCTGTGAGCAAACTGAGCCGGTTGTGTCAAACCTGAGAGAGTAATGCACTATCTTAAGGGTACTACAAGCTATGGCATTCACTATTCAGGGTACCCAAGAGTACTAGAGGGTTATTGTGATACAAACTGGATATCTGATGCTGATGAGATGTATGCAACGAGTGGATATATGTTTCTACTTGGAGGTGACACTGTTTCCTGGAAGTCTTGCAAGCAGACCATCTTAACGAGGTCAACTATGGAAGCAGAACTTACGGCTTTGGATATTACTGACATTAAGGCTGAGTGGCTTCGTGATTTCCTTATGGATCACCGATGGTTGAAAAATCAATACCGTCTATTTCCATGAACTGTGACAATCAGACAGTGATAGTCAAGGTGAACAGTTCTAAGGATAACATGAAATCCACAAGGCATATAAAAAGGCGACTAAAATCTATCAGAAAATTGAGGAACTTCGGAGTTATCGTGTTGGATTATGTCTATACGTCTAAAAATTTGGCAGACCAATTTACCAAAGGGTTATCACGTAATAAGATAGATAGTGCATCGAGTGAGATGGGCCTCAGACCTACTTGATAGACTATTATAGTGGTAATAGTCTGAGAAGAAAGACCCTCAAACTGGTCTATCTCTGATGTACTTCTTTCTTAATACTGTATGGCAGGTTGGTTTTAACCTTAATATGTTCCAAATGGCTTATGAGAAGCAAAAATATCGTTCTACAGAATATCTTTCGAGGAAACACACCTATATGAGTCCGACTGCTAGTCACAGTCTGTGAGATGGTGGGAATCTCTAAAACACTCATGAATGGGGCAGGAGTATGACTTATATGCTCTAAATGAGAGGGGATGCTAATTGACAACCTAGTGTCAGTAAAGGACTCAAGTAAAACCTTTTGCACAAAACTGACAATTCAAGAATTAGTCCATTGCTCAGTTCTGAAGAGGTGTAACCTTTATTCTAGGTGAAAGTTCAACTTAACAGTCTTCATCGAAACACTGATATATCAAACATGAGGAAGCTTTCTGAGAGCATTTTCTATGAGCACTAGACTTGGTGGAGATTATTGGATATTATGGGTCTTAAACCCATATAAATCTTATTAATTCCAAATAAAGTCTAGGCCCATATTAATGCTATAATGATTTAGTCCCATATGAGATTCTTATTATTTATTATCCCAACTTATTAGGTAAAATATCAGTATATCCCCTAGAGAAGTTGAGAAAGGACAAGGGCGAGTCACACGCGCGCGCGCGTGCCACCTCCACCGAGCCGAGCTAAGCCGAGCCATGCCGGGGCGTGCGTGCGTGATGAGGCATGGCGTGGCGTGGCATGGCTGGTTACGTGCGTGACGTGATATGGCGTGGCTGGCTGGCTGCCTGGCTGCTGGGTGCGTGACAAGGCGTGGTATGGCGTGGCATGGCTAGCTGCGTGCGTGATGTGTCGTGTCTGGCTGGCTGGTGTGGCCTCTATTTTTGGAAACAGGCGAAATTAATATTTCAGTTACGTGAGGGAATCAATTACAATTATACCTTTCGTTACTATGTTGATTGTGGGACTTTTAATTCCATCAATACGGGACATGCTATATAATCATTTACCCGGACTCACCTCAAAGTTGCTCGCAATATCAACACTTTCCTTCTTCGTATCGAGTTGCCTTCTGAGTACTTCCCGTCCAGCTCCTCTGCGCGCACAGAGGGTAGGGAGAGCAGGCCTCCAGAAACTTCTTTCGCGTACAACATCTGCTTCGGATGTGCGGGCGATCAGGTTTTTAGGGAGCATTTTCGCGACTGCTCGCTGATCAATCCACCCCGACAAACTACGATGACTACTTCTAAAAGTCCGTTTGTGGGACTACACTGCGCACCTCTTACTGCATCGACCAAAATCGACTACATCGAACATACTCACGAAAATGACTCGTGAGAATGGAGCCGCCAGTGCCTACGGCACAGGTCTCTTCATGGGGTATATTTTTCATTCTTACTGTGTTATTTACCTGTATATTAATCGTTATAATCTTTTTCGTGTATTTCTAGATTAAATTAATCATAAAAATATTTAAATACTCAACAGATTTGAGTTATTAGGTTCAGTGGAAGGTCGGATAGACTGAGATAAAAGCCCAACGCCTAATGTCAATCCAGACTCATGAATTGATGATGGGGCCCTCCAACATGTATAGACTAGCAGCGTCGAGAAATGCTACCCTTCGAGCGCATTGCCATTGTTATTAGTTACTCATGCATGTCTCGATCGCCTTGCTCACCCTCACTCGGCCGGCGGATTTACTTTTAGCTAGAAAGAATATAGATGACAACGTTTTTGCAGTTTAATCAGTCTATATAGGATTTTGATTCGAGCAAAGAAAATAAGAGATGTTTACTTTGAGGCGAGATGCCCTGATTGTTTTTTAGATTAATTAAGGAAAAGATGTTCCGGCCTTTTGCGGTAGATGCGCTGATGTGAGATACCTAGCCAGAAAGATTGAAAACGGCTCTGAAACATGAAGGTTCTATCAAAAACTAACATTTTGTTTTTATAAAAAAAAGACTAACATTTTGTTGTGATCTGGTATTGATCACCAACAACTCCCAGGTCATCTAACCTCTAAGGTGTCGTTGACAAGTCAAATTATATTCTATCTATTATCTTCTTATTTGAAGAGAAAAAAGAGTCACCACGTCGCTCTCAAGCCACAAAATTACCACGCTAATTAAAAAAAAAATTCTAGATGTCTCAGATCTTTTTTTATAGGATAAATTGGATCTAACATAGAGCTCCTACACATTAAGTCACACGTTCTATAGCTGATAAAGAAAAACCAGATTTATAAGTGTATACAGAGGGAAAGAAGGCTCCCCGTCAAGGGCTATTCTACGTACAACCATGTCTTCTACCAACAACGCTACAGGCCATGTGATCTCCACATATCCTCGCCAAAAAAAAAAGTGATCTCCACAGTACAGCACTTCGCCTAGAGCCCTATCGATGAATATACACATATCTCCAAGCTGATGAAGCCCTTGCCGCTGTTGATACAACATCGTCGATCTCCAAGTTGACGGAGTCCTTCCTGCTGTTGATAGCTATGTATATCTTGCCATCTCCCTTTCGGCAATTTCACACATCTGTGTCATAGACCTTGCCCATGCAAATAAAAATCTGCAGCAGGAATCTAGCTATGAGGCTGCTGGTACTGAATCTGCTGGCCACTGCAGGTAGAAGCAAGAAAAAAAAATTAAAGAGCGGAGAGAAGAAAAAAAAAGACGAGAAAGAAAACACTATCGAGTTAGCTCCATCCTGCATGCAAGATGATGTTATTGATGTGATATCATATTTTCTCTTTTAGTACTACGTAGTGTCATATGAATATTCAGTCAGATTTATGTGTGCATTGCAAAACAGTTATTAATATGTCGGCCACTTTAATCAATCTATATAGGAATAGCTCGAGAGTCATGATCAAGATAATTATGAACTTTACTCATCATTCTAAGTGAAGAATTTGCAGAGAACCTCACCTATCATATACAATGCCAAAGCCAAAAGAACCAAGCAGACACAGAAGACATACATGATCTTTCTCCTGCGTTTTATTGTATATTACTGCAACTAAGACAAATATTGTATGGTCAGCAAAAAGAGCAGACCACCAGGATCACGTAAAGGCAAGCTTGAGCTTAACAACAGAAAACATAAATGATAGTCTTGCAGGAAAAAAATGGCATTAATACTTTTCTAATAATAGAATCTTGCTATTATATTTCAAGGATGAAGACAGCTGAAAGCATTTAGTTCAACTCAAGTCGCATCAGATCCTACCATAAGATATGGCCATGGACCAAGAAGACCAATTTGTGTGAAATCGGCGAGAGATGATGACATGTTGCACATGAAGCATTAAGTTGAATTGCTAAAAGAATTACACACGTCCAACATGAATATGGAGTGATGAGGTCTATTAGGAAGGTAACATTGTGACTTCATAATATAGCAACAATTTATTACCAAGCTTTTATTAACCCTTCATTTTACCAGTGAGAAAAATTAAAATATAGCTTAAAGCTTGATATTTGTATTTCACTATCATTTTATATTTCTAATAATACCCTCGAGTGATAATTCAATCTTATTCATTTGGTAGTTAGAAGATATCCTATCCCTTGTGAATGCAGGGACGATTACCAACTTAGCAATTCTTACAATTCAAACCAATTTTAGTTCCTTTAATATTATAACTGGAGTGAGCAAATGCACTAATATGAAACCCATTTGATTAATATGGCACTATTTTTCTATTAGGGTTATACAAATTGTGGGATGAGTAATAGAGGTGAAAAGCGAGTCAGAACATTCACTCTCGAGTCCAACAGATTACCATATTAATCAGCAACAAACGTTAAGTCCTGAAACACTATTAGACCCACCACTACTCTTACAAAAAAATGTACTCAAATGTATGAGTATTTGTAAATTAAAGTTTATGTGTAACAAAAGAGAATTTAAAATCATGGATTATTTGTGAAGAAGTCAATATCAATTAGTAAGAGCAAAAAGAAGTATTTTCTTTCCGTACGCTGATGATGATTGCTTTCATTGGTGACGATCACGGATATGAGAAAGATGAACTTCAGCAATAGCTGGACATGACAAGGAAGACCAAGATGCATGAGAAATAAACCAGCTATACAAGACCAAGATGCAATGATTGTTACAATCAGTATGGCAACAACTATATAGGGAACTAGTTGATACCCCGCGCGTTGCAGCGGACCGATAAAGTATAGTTAAGAAAAAACTATCTGTAAAATGTGTTTTTTACAATTGTAGATAAAAGAAAAAGAGCAGGAGGGTTACATATTTGCTAAATTATGGTTAGACAATTTAGAGTTAGCAGTTGCACCGTGCTTATCTGGAACACAATAATTTAAGAGCTGGAACACTAAATATCAAACAAATATCCTTTGTATAATTAATGCACATTTGTTGCTGCAAAATTCAATTCTATGTTGGGGAAGAGATGCATATGTAGAGAACCATCATTAATCAAGAGAGCACATAAAAAATGGAACGATTATGAGACCACATGCATACGTAATACACTAATATATAAAGAAAACAGAAAAAGAGAATTGGGGCGACCTATGAAGGCTTTGTTTCATCTTCATTAGCGGAATAATATGGCATTATACAGAGTCTAGAGCACCTGAAAACAATAAAAATAGTTAACATGTGCGCTCCTGCTTGCTTGAAGCATATATTTTTTTTATGTCTTCCAACATTATTTTCGGTTGCACAGAGTGCAATGAAGTCACGTGCGAGGAGCATGGGTAATTGCCCATCGACCTGTACATATAACAAAACAACTGTTATTATCTCAAGCTTTTTTGTGATAAAATTACTCATTAGATAACTGTTAATCATGAAAATTAATCAGAATATGAGAGAGAGAGAGAGAGAGAGAGAGAGAGAGAGAGAGAGAGAGAGAGTCCTGCAAATAATTCACGGCACATGCAGATTTGAGGTGGGACAAATGGGAGAGAAAAATTAGATTGATGTCCTAAACAATTTGCAAACTAATGCATATGATTAGTAGGGAAATCAGGTGAACAATTGATGGGATCTCCAGATCTGGACATCTGGTAGCAAAATTATATGGACTATTCACATAGAAGAAATCACCATACTCTATATCTTTGGCTTTAGTAAGAAAGCTAATTTCGAAGGAGATGCTTTGAGCACCTTATTGCAGGTTATATATAGCAAAGTGAAAGTGTGGAACCTGACAAAGCAATGAATCCAGATCACGAAAAGGAAAACAGAAACGTTGCTAATGGCAATTAAAACCCCAATTCAAATAATGGAGGTCTGAATACCCGGGTGGGGGAGTTTCTGCATGCGTTGTAAAAGGGAAACTTCAATAGAGGTGATATGGCTTCTGGACGGATATCACTAAAAGAGAAACGGAAAACGCTAATGAGCAATTAAAGTCCCAATCAAAAGATGATGTCTGATTGGCCGAGTGGGGGGTGTTTGAGCATGCATTGCAAATTGAGAACCTCGGTAGAGGCAAGGTGATGGCTGGGGAATAAAATAAAAATAGCCACTACTATACCCAACAAAATTAGCTGGGGAACAAAATGATCTAATACTTTGATAGATTACGCAATTCAAAGAGTAATTGTGCCTATAAAACCAGACTCTTAATGGCAGCAGTTTTCACATCAGCTATATAATAAATGCATGGCGGCAGGAAGAAGATGGTGGATGTTCGGCTGAACCACAATCAAAGGCCAGGATTGATGGTTAGCTTGAAATCTGACGGTAGTATTTTTGAGGGTGATGTGGCTGGCTGTGGTTTGAGAGAAATAGCAATTAAGGGCTCTAAGTGGGTTGCATCTTCTAAAGATATGTAGATCTATAATGGTTTCCTATAAGTCTGAAACAATCCAACATGTTGCACATTCATGAGCAGCAATATAACATGACATTGACAATATTTGATAGGAAACAAATCCAGTTGAATATATGTTTTCTTTTGTACTTACTTTTCAGGAATTATGTTTGAAACTAAAACTACACTATCAACTCTAGTCGCGCGCAAAGTGGACAGGCCACAAAATTACCATATTAATAAAAAAGAAAATATGTTATGAAGATTTAATAGTATGGATTGAAAGAGATGTTCAATCTATTATCTAAATCATCTAATGTTGCCAAAGAGTCCAGGTTTTTTGTATGGGAAACTAGAAAAGAATATCCAACTATAGTAAAAAATAAAATAGAGCTCAACACAATCAAATTCAAAGAGGCCGCAGTTTGCTAACTACCATAGTCCTTTTTTAATGAAAACAAATGGAACATAAGCATCGACTCAAGGATGTATCACATTCTACAAATGAACAATAGTCATATGAAGGGTCCGTGCACCCTGCTAGAAGCCTGGTGGCCACGACCACAACACAGGGACGGTTCAAAGTGTCGATCAACACCGGTAGCTGGCCGGGATCAGAGTGTCAATCATCTAATATGCAGGAAAAATCCTTTACTACAGAGATTGGATTGGTTTTATGGAAACACATCATGGATACTGAACTACCGGGGATCAATAGTAAAAACTCTTTCTAGAGATACATTTGACCATTTCCCTTGTTTAATTAGTATTTCTACTGATATCCCTAAAGCAAGGATCTTTCGTTTTGAAAATTACTGGCTTCTCCATGATGACTTCTGGGCAGTGATGTAGCATAGCTGGAATGTTCCAACGTCTCATATTGATAAAGCAAGAAGAGTGGTGGCCAGATTTAAAAATCTTAGAAGAGTCTTAAAAACTTGGCAAAGGCAATTATCCAACTTGGCAGCAACAATCTCCAACAATAAATCTATCCTTCTCTTTCTGGATACCTTAGAGGAATTCAGAGATCTATCTTTGGAAGAGTGGAATTTCAGAGCATTGGTAAAAGAGAACTTGGAAAAATTATTGCAACAGAAATTAATCTACTGGAAGCAACGAGGGAAAATTAAATGGGTTAAATTGGGAGATGAGAACACAAAGTTTTTCCATGCTACAGCCACAGTATTAAACAAAAGAAACACTATCACTTCTCTCGAAGGCATAGATGGGAACCTTGTTTTCTCACATGAGGACAAAGCTAATCTTTTATGGGAAGCATATAAACATAGATTGGCTTCCACTGAATTCAATCAAATGCATTTTGATCTCAATGATCTTCTGGAAAGAACAGACAATCTCAAACAATTAGAGGCACCTTTTACAAAAGAGGAAATTGACCAGATCATTGCTAACCTGCCAACAAATAAATCACTAGGCCCTGATGGATTCAACTCTGATTTTCTGAAGAAATGCTGGCCAACTATTGCTCAAGAATTCTATGATTTATGCCAAGCTTTCTATGATAATGATGTATGCCTACAAAGTATCAATGGATCTTATATCACTCTCATCTATTATCTTCTTATTTGAAGAGAAAAAGGAGCCATCATATTCGCTCTCAGGACCATGAAATTACCACATTAATCTAAAAAAGGGCAGCTCCATACCGTTGGATTTTATGAAGATTGAACGGTCTAAATCAATCCAAAAGAGAGTCCATATCCAACTCCAATTGACAAATAGACCATCAGGACCATGAAATTATCACATTAATCTAAAAAAGAGAAGCTCTATACCATTGGATTTTATGAAGATTGAACGGTCTAGATCAATCCAAAAAAGAGTCCATATCCAACTCCAATTGACAAATAGACCAAATTAATTAATAAATAGACAAATTCGGATTAATAAAAAAGAAAAGAAAATCAGATCCCCACCCACCCTGATCTCCCTAAACTCCAATTGATAAAAGTATAAAATTAATTAATAAATAGACAAATTTGGATTAATAAAGAAGAAAAGAAAATCAGATCCTGCACCCACCCCAATCTCCCACCATGCATATTGGTTTCCCTGCCGCCATTTTTTTTTACACAATATCCTTTTTTCATTGCGACAGGGATAGTAACTATATCTGATCAAGAATTGAGACACAATAAGTACAAACTCTATTGTACTTTACCGACTGAAAAAATCATAGTCACGTAACTAACCCAGCCCTATTTTTATTGGGAGTGTCCACGCTAAAAAACTATTGTTAGTTCGCATATAAAAAGGATAAAACATATCTTCTTCTATATTCCTTATTATTTAACTTGAATGACAACAAATCTCTTACTATAATTTATTTAGCATTCACTACTACAGAATGGGAGGATGCCAGCGGCTGTGTACACCACCATTGTCGTTGAAAAGGAAATAAAAAGCATTTTAAAAGGAAAAAACGGCATGTTGGGCTCTAAAAACCTTTGCAACAGTGTCATGGTCTAGAAACACTAGCAGTTGCACCACCGTCTCGACCTGTGCACCGCTACGCCATACGATACCCATCTATTGTGTCATCGCACTGTTGTTGTGCTGCTCGACACCCTGATGCACATCACCACGTCACCCCTGATGCACCGCAATGCTACCTGGATCTCTGACGTGCACCGTAGTGCCACCCATCAATGGTCAGATCTAGACATCGTGCCATCTTCATAGTTGAATCTACGCTCGAATAGCTGGATCTACCACCTCCATGATATTGTCTATAATTGTCTTTTATTGTCGCCACCCATCCTAGATCTACCTGCAACCAAGCTCCTCCTATCTAGATCTGGGCTCCACCCGCGAGCAAGGAGAGAGCATTGTTGTGGTCCGCCGCCCCACATGCCAAGGGAGAGAGGCACGACTGTTGAGAAAGATTTGATATAAAACGACGAGAATGCTCGGAACTATTGGGTGTCACAAGACAACCTAAAACAAACCAACACTAATAGTAACATCAAGCAGGATTAGAAGTTCTAGGAGAGCTACATTGATAGATGTGGCAAGGGCATAGGGCAGTGCAACATGCCAATGATCAGCTTCTATAATATGCTTAACTATCTTATTTCGTCACCATGCATCAGTAATGACATGAGCATAAAATAAGGATGATGGCGAGGATAACGGTGAGCCCCAATATCATCGCGCTTATGTATGTGCATCAATGGACTATCTAAGAGTGCTGCAAGGTACTGAAGTGGTGCCAACACTTATGCGAGTGCTCATGTGTTTTGATCGTGAGGTCACCAAGAACACTACACCATTATCATCATATATGTTTTAGGAAGAATAAGAAAAACAAAAATCATGGTGAGCAATAGTCGTCGATGCAATCAGTAGAGATTAATAAGGTCTATATTATTTCACAATATTTTAATAGTTATTTTTTATTAATGATTATTCTTTTAAATTTATATGACCAAACATTTTAAGCACAAATGTTCCCCAACATAATTGTTGTGAACTTAAGAAATAATATGAAAAGCATCAATACAACTAATTTGTAACCATTTTATCAAACTGTTAATTTATAATGTCCTAATAATCACTTAACTAATGGAGTCATCAGATCTTTAGTTGTAGAAAAGTGGGACAAAGCCAATTTCAATTATAATAATCTTTTAATTTAAGCACTACGGAAATACAACGAAATATATGTGCATAAAAATAGCTTTTTAACACATAATATATGAGTGCAATCTACTGTTGAAATACCAAATATTTATTCTAGCCGCGCTATTAGCGCTGGTCAATTTACTAGTTCCTAAAAAGGATGATCCAATAACTGTAAATGACTACGACCAATCTCTCTACTTAATTCCTCTATTAAGTTAATCACAAAGCTGCTAGCTGACAGGCTTCGAAGGGATTCTAACATTGATACATCAAAAATCAATATGGGTTTTTAAAATCTAGATCTATTCAAGATTGTTTGGCTTGGGCTTTTGAGTATCTCCATATCTGTCATAAATCCAAAAAAGAGATTATTATCTTAAAGCTTGATTTTGAAAAAGCTTTTGATAAGATAGAACATGAAGCAATTTTACAAATACTACAACATAAAGGGTTTGGCACTAAATGGCAGCAATGGATTAGAGGAATTCTTACCTCAGGTACATCATCAGTCCTGAGGAATGGGGTTCCAGGAAAAGTGTTCCACTACAAGAGGGGAGTAAGGCAAGGAGATCCACTCTCTCCTTTGTTATTTGTGTTGGTTGCTGACCTTCTACAGAGCAATCCAAGTAGGTTATACAGAAGATTTTCCTATTTTGCAATATGCTGATGACACCCTTTTGGTAATGGAAGCTTGTCCACTACAACTTTTTGTCCTTAAAGCTCTACTCAATACTTTTACTAAATCAACTGGACTTAAAGTAAACTATAACAAGTCAAGCATGATACCTATTAATGTCAGTACAGAAAGAACGCAACATTTAGCTGCAACTTTTGGTTGTCAAGTTGGATCTTTGCCTTTTACATATCTGGGCTTGCCACTGGGTACTAAACAACCTTCAGTGCAAGATTGCCTTCCATTAGTCAACAGAATAGAGAGAAGACTAATATGCACTTCCATCTTCCTATCCTAAGGGGGAAAACTTCAGATGGTAAATTCGGTCCTCTCATCTTTGCCCACTTAGTATATGTGCACAATCAAATTGCCAATCTCTGTAATCAGTCAAATAGACAAATAT
The DNA here is from genome assembly GCA_032690845.1 of Eleusine coracana subsp. coracana. NCBI lineage: Eukaryota > Viridiplantae > Streptophyta > Magnoliopsida > Poales > Poaceae > Eleusine > Eleusine coracana. The sequence goes on from CM064430.1 coordinate 52,934,552, forward strand.
AGATGGCACTGTCTATGGAGGGGGGCTGATATGAATGATTCCAAATCTCCTTTAGCTGCATGGAAAAAAGTAACAAGGCCAAAAAAGATGGGAGGTCTAGGAGTCATAAGGCTAAGAGTTCAAAATAAAGCATTGTTAATGAAAAACTTTCATAAGTTTTTTAACAGAGCTGATTTGCCATGGGTCAAACTTATCTGGACCAAGTACTATAACAATGACCAGATTCCCTCTGATCAACAAAAAGGATCTTTCTGGTGGAAAAGTATTCTTAAGCTCTTAAGCCAATATAAAGGCCTAGCTCAGGTGAATTTTGGTGATGGAAGTACCATTATGTTTTGGCATGATTTATGGAATGAGAAAATCATGAAACTAGAATATCCAGTGCTATTCTCTTTTGCGCAAAACAAAAACATCACACTCTATACTATACTGCATCAGCAATATTTTGAGGATTTATTCCATCTGCCACTGTCACAAGAGGCTTACAACCAATTTTGTGATATCAACGTTGCATTAAAATTACTGAAGGGTGGCAATGATCGTGATCAGTGGACATATATATGGGGCACAACAAACTACTCTTCATTCAAATTTTATAAGCAATTGATAGGGTATTTCAGTTGTAGACTCTACATATCTATGGCTATTGAAATCATGTTGCCAACTAAAGCACAAGGTCTTCTTCTGGCTGCTGCTGAGTGATAGATTGAATACCATAGGGTTACTTAAAACAAAAAATATGGTCCTTGATTCATATGTGTGTGAACTATGCATTTATCAAACAGAGGAAAGTCTGCACCATCTCTTCATCAAGTGCAACTTTGTCAAAGCCTGCTGGTATACAATTGGGATTTCATATCCACACACCCTCTCTCATTTTGGAATTATAAAAAAAATGAAAAGAAAATTACAAGTCCCTTTTTATATGGAAATCATCATCCTGATGTCTTGGTGTATCTGGAAGCAAAGAAAGGGTTGGCTTTTTAATAATGCAGATCCATCAGTACAAGCATGCTTTACAATGTTCAAAATGGAGTTCGCAATGGTTATCCATAGAGCGAAGAGCAGTTATCTCCATCAAATGCAAGAATGGTTGGACGCACTTTAATTTTGTCCCTTTGTTTTTCTAGGTTTTTCTCCTCCATCTTGGTCTTCATTTATTTGTACTCTGTTGAACACTTGGTTTCTTTAATATTTTTCTAATCAGTGTAGTAGGGGCTCTGCCCCTCCTGTTTCTATCAAAAAAAAAAACACCGGTAGCTGCCACTAGCAACCGTAATGTCCTAGATGTCAGCCGTGGCAATGGTGTAGTAGTCAATAGAATATGTCATCCTAATAACAATATAGGCGATGATCATGAGGTTGCACCAACATCGGTGGATTTAGGCATGGATCAATAACAACAAGAACAAGTCCCAAGTAGCGAGCCAGTTACCCGAGAACAAGCAGCTCAAGTGGGATCATGAATTTGGCGAATTGATGAGGTCATCAATGGAATGAGAGTGCTGACTCGGAAATGTGTCTTATTCCGTGAATGAACAACAACCACCATGCACCTTGCTAGAGGCCGCGATGACGCCGACAACATTGCGAGGACGATTGTGCACATCGAACAACACCCATGGCTGTCATTAGCGACTGTGGTACCCCAGATGTTCGGCATGACAGCAGCATGGTGGTCAATAGCAGACCACGTCGTACTAGTAAAGGTCCATGCATTGACTATGAGGTGGCTCGAGCATCGGTGGATCAACACCAATAACATGTTCTAGGTCGCATAGTAGTTATCTAAGACTATGCAACATGAACTGTGATCGTGCTTGACCTTTACAAAGTTCGACGCCTTCATCATGTCGCAAAGGGAGCACCAACATCGACTTGGGGACATGTCACATTACATTGATGCATGACAGTCGTGGGAAGCGGTGCACCCTTTGGAGGCGGCAGCAATGGTGGCAAAAGTGAGGGGACGGCCACACGGCCAACACCAACGACATTGACTAGGGACCACATTGCTCCTTTAGTGTCCGCCACGGTGGCCACTAGATCGTCAATGGATCACGATAGACTGATAACTGTCTAGGCTTTGATGGCGAGATGACATAAGCACTGGTAGAAATATTTTAGTTCTAACAAGTAAGAAAATACAAACATTTATCTACATATAAAATCTTTTTTAATAAAATTATGTAAGTATATCCTAGAGCTCGAATATGTGATATTTTTTTATCTAGCCATGCTATTAGCGCGGGTCACCTTGCTAGTTTAATTAAATTTATAGGAAAAATATAAATATTTATAACATCAAATTAGCACCACTAGGTGCTATATTGTGGAAGGTACTAGTATTATCTTGGTGGAAGGTACTAGTATTATCTTGACAGTCCGATACTAGTTAGTATTGATTAATTAGTAGTGTTGTTAAGTAATAGTGAATCAAATAAAATAAAATTATGCGGAGGTGCACACTTAAATAGATACTAGCAAAATACTTCTGCGTTGCCATGGATCTTTGTTAAAAAATTTTATGGTTAAAATATTTTTTGTAACTATAAAAGGTTTTCAATTAATCAATTTTTTGGCTTGAGCATTTGCTCTATTTTTATTTTTCTTTACCTTTTTTAGTTTTAAAAAGAATATTCATTATAATAATTTTGGAGTGAGTTTTTATTGAAATTCTTGTTATTAGTTTTCATCTAAAATATGATGTTAAAGCAATAGATGATTAGTTGTTGTTAGTATGAAATATCGAATTGAAATCGGAGTCCAATTCAACAAAGAATTAGAAAATGGTTCAAAAAATGACTCAAACTGATTAGTGAATCATTGTAGGATATAAACAGAATACGATAACGTTACAGATATATCTGGACAAGAAAAAAGTGATCTAAACAACCTCACCTCAATTAATAAGTTGTAGAGATATTAAATAATAGATTATTTATTTTCTTCTCAACTATTTAAGCATTGTCACACCTCCATAAGTCACATATAAGTATGCCAAGCTTATAAATGCAGTGAATCAATTTGTACTGAATTATAAGTAGGTTTGTTTAGAGGGAAATAATTTAGATATACATCCAATAAATTCATGCTATATCAAATGAGATAGTTGTAAGATCTCCATCCCCCCGTTGACCATCCATCCTAGGTCCACATCTATTTGAACACTTATTGTTACCTTGTATCTTCACAATATAATTCATAAATTTTAGTTCCTGTCTGAGTAGTGTTAGTGTATATATTAGGCTCGTATATTAGGTCCATCTAGAGGCCCATGTAACATGTATATTTACCCACTCTTCTAGGGTGTGGAGGAATAATTATTTCTCTCCAACATTGTATAGAGCTAGAGTTTTTTCCCTTCTCCTCCTCTTCCACCCGCCAACGCCACCCTCCTTCCCGCCGGCCGCTGACGCCAGTCGCCACCGCCGCCAAGGACGACCGGCCTCCTCCTCCCCCCTTCTCTTTCTCTCCCCTCCCTCCCTCCCTCTTATGCCGTCGCCCTCACAGCCACCGCCCCCGCCGCCATCGCCGCTAACCCAACGGGTGCAGGCGCGGGCACAGCGGCCTTCATCGCCACCGGGCCCCCATCACGCCGTCGCTATACCTGGCCAACGGGCCGTGCCGGGCCGGCATAACCATCTACTTAACGAGCCCTACCGCGCCGGCCCGACGGGCCTGCGCCCAGGCCCAAGCACGGCACGGCTCATCTTACACGTGTCAGGCCGGCCTGTCAGCCCGACGGGCTATTTGGGCCGGGCTAGCCCGAAGCCCGATTAAATTTTATATGCATGATTTTTCTCCAAAATTTAAATATTTATATACAAAAATATTTTCTATCAATAAATTTGAACTAAACATATGATTTTTAATGTAAATATTAAAATATTAATCATTTTATTTGACGAGCCGTGCCGGGCCGACCCATGCCTTATGGGCTAAATGGGCTATTGCATGGGCTAGACAGGCCATGAAAATGGGTCGTGCTCGGGCCTGCTAATGGGCCTGTGGCTAGGCCCAGGCATGGCCCGTCAAGCATCGTGTTGGGCTAGGCCAAAATAGGCATGCCTCGTGCTGGCCCATTTAGCCCAACCCACTTGGCCAGGTATAGCCGCCGCCGGCCGTGCCACTACCACCGCCACGGCCCTCATGCGCGCCACGAGTGCAAGCCCCTCAGGTGCCGTGCCGCCACCATCCCGTAGGCCCGCCCTTGTCACCACTGGCAGTCTATCCCCTGTGCCCTACACTGCCCACGGGCGCCTCTCCTCCTACCAACGGGCCCGCCTCGATCGATGCCGCCGCACTCCTCGCCGCCCAAACTGAGGCCATAACGGCCATGGAGCGTGCCCACGCGGCTGCACTTGCTTGGGAGCGCGAGCTTAACGCACTGGACGCCCTCCATCGCTGAGCTGCTGAGGTGCAGCACTACCTCATCACTGCCGCAACTAACCAGCCCGTCGCCCACTTCACCGACACCACTTCGTCCTCATCTGACCCGGCTCCACCCGATGGCTCTACCCCCCCCCCCCCCTCCCGCCCCCCGCCATGACACGACCGATCCGATGGTCGTTCAGCTTCACCTCCAGGCCATTGGGGTTCAGAACATCCGAGCTCTCATCTCCGTCGTCCTCGACCCCACGTCTTCCCCCTACGGGCGCTGGCACGACCAGGTCCTCCTCACCCTCCGCCGCTACACCCTCGATGACCACGCCCTCACCGACACATCTGTTCAGGCGCAGGATGCGCTCTGGCTACGCCTCGCTAGTGTCGCTCTGTCCTGGATCATTGGGACCCTCTCCCTCGATCTCCAGGACATCGTCTGGTCCCACGGCAGCACCACGCACGAGGCCTGGCAAGCTCTCGAGGGCCAGTTCCTTGGCAATGCTGATGTCCGTGCGCTCTAGCTCGACGCGTCGTTTCGCACCCTCTAGCAGGGCGACCTCTCTGTCGGCGAGTACTACAGGAAGATGAAGGGCATGACGGATGCCCTTCATGACCTCGGCTACGCGGTGAGCGACCGGATCCTCGTCCTCAATGTCATGTGGGGTCTCAACAACAATTTTGACCTCCAGTGAACATGTATTCCCTCTCAGCGGCCCTTCCCCACCTTCCTACAGGTCCACGATGACCTTGTTCTAGATGAGATCACCAGCAGACTCACATCGGGATCATCCTCCTCCGTCCCTCCACCACGCTAATGACCGCCCCACCGACCACCACTGCTCCACCAGCCACCTCCCTCCTCGGTGCTAGTCCACCTGCATCTATCGGGGAGGGGGGGGGGGGGGCGTCAGAGTGGTCCTACTACTCCGGCTCCCCAACCCTCCCTGCCTGCTCCTTTCGGTACACGCTGGTCATCCTTCAGCAACCCATGGTCAGGGTGCATCTTGTTGTGGCCGTTCCAGGCTTGGGGGGGGGGGGGCTCATCCTCAGCACCAGCCCGTGGCTTTGTTCGCTGGCCCTGCTCCCCCGGGCCCGACGACCTAGACTGCTCCGGCTCCTCAACCTTCGACCTAGCTTGGGGATGGATTCCACATGTGCCGCTTAGCCAGCCTCTGACCTGGGGGGGGGGGGGGGACCAGGTGGCTCTAACTCAGTCCCTCAACACCATGGGGTTTATTCTGTCGGTCAACACAGAGTGGATCACCGACTCGGGCACCTCATACTACACCACGCCTGATGCTGGTATTTCATCCTCGTCCACTCCCCTCCTCCCTCGTGTTCGTCCTCCATCATGGTCGGCAATGATACTTGTCTTCCTGCCACCTCTATGGGGTCTGCTCCTGGTTATTTTTGTCTTCTAAATGTTCTTGTTGCCCCGCAGATGGTTCATAACCTCCTTTCCATTCACTAATTTACTATTGATAATTCCTGCTCTATGGAATTTGACTCTTCTAGTTTTGTTGTGAAAGATTTGGCTTCCCGGCGCCCGCTCCTCTGATGTGACAGCACGGGGCCCCTTTACACCCTTTGCCTTCCTACTTCTGCTACTTCATCGTCGCCTCCTACTTCAACTGCTTTTGCGACCACCCCATCTTCCATGACTTGGCACCGCCGGCTTAGGCATCCCGGTCGTGACGTTTTGGCTCGTCTTAGTCGTAGTGCAGATCTTCATTGTACTCAGGCTCCTGATGGGCACCTTTGTCATGCATGTCAGTTAGGTCATCATGTTAGACTTCCTTTTTCTTCGTCTTCTTCGCATGCGAGCCATGCCTTTGATCTTATTTACTGTGATTTGTGGACTTCTCTTATCATCAGTATGTCTGGCTATAAGTATTACTTGGTGATTGTGGATGATTTCTCTCATTACTCTTGGACTTTTCTGCTGTGTGCCAAGTCTGACACCTTCCTCACCCTCCACTTCTTTGCTTGGGTTTCCACTCAGTTCGGCCTCACCATTAAGGTCGTCCAGTGTGACAACGGCCATGAGTTCGACAATCACGCCTCCCATGACTTCTTGCTCTCTCGCAGTGTTCACCTGCTCATGTCGTGCCCATATACCTCACCTCAGAACGACAAGACTGAGCGGATGATTCGCACCACGAATGATGTCGTACACACCCTTCTCCTCTAGGCCTCCCTTCCTGCCTGCTTCTAGACCAAGGGACTACACACCACTACCTACCTTCTCAACTGCCTTCCTTCTACTGCCTCACCTGCTCCCACTCCTCACCACGCCCTTTTCTGCACCCCACCTCAATATGATCACCTTCGTGTCTTTGGATGCGCTTGCTACCCTAACACCTTTGCCACTGCTCCTCACAACTTGGCGCCTCGATCGACTTGGTGTGTGTTCCTTGGCTACTCTCCTGACTACAAGGGGTATCGTTGTTTAGATCTCACTTCCCACCAAGTCCTCGTCTCAGGGCACGTCGTGTTTGACGAGTCAGATTTCCCGTACTCCACCTCCACTACACCATCTCCTGATCCTGACCTCGAGTCCATTTTTCTAACTGACCTGATGGTGCAGCCCTCTGTTCCTGTATACCCCTTTCTAGCAGGTTCCCTGGCGATCTCCGCTGCTCCACGTGTGGCCCTAGAGTCTCCTACCGTGCCAAGCGCGGGACCGTCGCCCCTTCCTGCGCCACGCGAGCCTCCAGGGTTTGTTGCATGCTACGCCGAGCCAATGCAGGTCTAGGGTTTAGCACTAGTACTAGAGATGGTGGTGGCACTGCCGCCACCGCCTCTGCCCGAGCCGACAGTCCGCTCTCGGGCTCGCTCTCAGCTCGATCAGGAGGCGTACCACCCGCCTGTCATCCTTCAGGATCCTGGACACACTCATCCCATGGACACAGTAGGCGACGGGCGTCCTCCAACCTGCGGCCCTCTCTGCCATCGAGAGGGAGCCGGGGATCTCTCCTCTACCCTCCTCCGTCTGTGATGCCCTGGCGGATCCTTATTGGCGTCAGGCCATAGAGGAGGAGTACGCGGCTCTTCTAGCCAACCAGACATGGGACCTCGTGCAGCATCCGTCTAGTTGCAATGTGGTTACTGACAAGTGGATCTGGACGCATAAGCATCAGGCTGACAGGTCTGTGGAGCGCTACAAGGCTCGCTGGGTTCTTCGGGGCTTCACCTAGCGGCCTAGAGTGGACTATGATGAGACTTTCTGTTTGGTGTTGAAGCCGGCCACAGTACGCACATTTCTCTTACTCGCTCTCTCCCGCTCCTGGCCCGTGCATTAGCTCGATGTGAAGAATGTCTTTCTTCGTGGCACTCTGACAGAGATCATCTACTGTAGTCAGCCAGTGATATTTGTGAATTCCAGTCGTCCGGATCTTGTCTGCCACCTAAACAAGTCCCTCTATGGCCTAAAGCAGGCTCCTTGGGCATGAAATTCTTGGTTTGCCATATTTTTTGCCTCGTTGGGCTTCACTGAGTGCAAGTCTGACACTTCTCTGTTTGTCTACCATCGGGGCTCTGAGGCTGCGTACCTGCTGCTCTATGTCGATGACATCATCCTCACCACCTCTAGTCAGGCCTTCCTCCAACGTATCATTCAGTCACTACAATGTGTGATTGCCATGAAGGATCTGAGTGTGCTCCACCACTTCCTGGGCGTCATTGTGGAGCCTCATCCCTCTAGCCTCTTTCTTCACTAGCGACATTATGCTCTTGATATAAAGCGGGCAGGGATGACTAACTGCAAGCCCTCTTCCACTCAGGTCGACACTCAGGGGAAGCTCTCTGCGGATATGGGTGCCTCGGTTGCTAACCCGACTGCTTACCGCAACCTTGCTGGGGCTCTATAGTACTTCATCTTTACCCGGCCAGACATCATATATGCCATCCAGCAGATGTGCCTTCATATGCATGATCCTCGAGTGTCACATCTCGCTGCTCTGAAGCATCTGCTGCGCTATGTTCATGACACTGTTGACTACGGCCTAGTTCTTCACCGAGCTCCCTCTATCGAGCTCGTCGTCTACACTGACGCTGACTGGGCTAGGTGTTCTAACACTCGTCGATCAACTTATGGCTATGTCGTCTTCTTCGGTGGCAACCTGGTCTCCTGGTCATCCAAGCGGCAACCGGTGGTCTCCCGTTCCAGTGCTAAGGCGGAGTACCAGGCGGTTGCCAACGATGTGGCTGAGGCGTCCTGGCAACGACAGCTCTGGGCGGAGCTTCACAGGCCACTCGCCAAGAGCACGCTCATCTACTGCGACAACATCAGCGCCGACAACCTCTCCACCAACCCGGTTCAGCATCAGCGGACGAAGCATGTGGAGATTGACCTTTACTTTGTTCACGATCGGGTCGCTATAGGCCATGTTCGGATGCTCCATGTCCCAACCACCTCCCAGTTCGCCGACATCTTCATCCAGGGTCTCCCCTCCTCGACATACTCGGAGTTTCGATCTAGTCTCAACATCATCAGTGGCTAGTTGTGATTGCGGGGGGGGGGGGGGGGGGGGTAGATTTTGTATGTATTTCTTTCTTGTCCAGTCTTGAACTCCATTGCGCCGGTAGTTTCAACTACGGAGGGATGTTAGTGTATATATTAGGCCCATGCAACCTGTATATTTACCCACCCTTCTAGGGTTTGGAGGAATACAAGGATTATTTCTCTCCAACAAGTAGTCATTACAAGTAAGCCATGGAAAAAAAAACCTCCTAGTTGTCGTTATGGTCTTAGCCTTTTATGTTCGTGCAGCATCCACAACAACAATCTCTGTTAACATCAACGATCCATACATCCAGGATCTTGGTAAATGGGCGGTAGCGCAGCATGTCAGGTAAGCTCATGACGGGATCAAGTTCAAAAAAGTGGTGAGTGGTTATAAAAGTCTAGGATGGCCAACAGGTGTAAGCTATAATCTTATCATATAGGCATCAAACACGGATGACAAGGACACAAAGTATAGGGCGGAGATAGCAAAGAATGATCGGACGGAAAGACCTGTTCTCCAATCCTTCGAACCAACTAAATGAATGACAGTTGTATGATCATCTTATATATAACTATGGAAAAATAATTATAAGGTTCAAGGTGCTTTCAGATGCATGTTTTAGAGTCAATATTGATGGTTATATGACGATTATTATCTCAAGAAGTGTCTCACTGTAGTAGTGGTAGAACTAGGACGTTATTCTTCTACCAACATAGCTCAAAGTATAAAAGCTTTAAAGCCCGCTAAAGCGGATAAGCTGTCAACATATGGTCTTTATTTACTAACTGCTGATAATCAAGATTAGAAGCATATCATAGTGATTTGGATTAGAACTAAACTAGAATCGTCATATTTCTTTTCAGAAATGTAATATTTTTGTTTAGGGAGAATCACATCATCGCAAAGTGTGATACCCATAATTTTCGCTGCTACTTCCATAAAAAAGGGAAGGAGTTTCGCTGCTTTGCTGGTAGTGGTACTGAGAAATGACGATTGCATTGACCTCACCGAAATAAACAAAGGGTCTAATTATTTGCTCGTGCCAATATGAAACGCTATAACGTCATATGCTTACATGATCGACAACGATATGATTTCTAAACCGCTGACTTCGAATATCTAAAAACACCTTATGACTTCCGATCTCTATCTACAAACAGTCATCGCTGAGAACTGATGGAGAAGCCTGGACGAGAGTCTACATCTATATAGACAAAATTGAAGCAACATGTCTATCTCGACGAAGGCGCTGAACGGCAAAGCAGTTGATGATGGACATCACGAAAGTGGACCTGCGCGGCGTGGAACCCGGGACGCCGGGTTGGGAGGAAGCCCGGGCCGCGGTGACCTCGTCCATGGTGGCGTACGGCTGCGTGGTTGTCGCGTACGACGCGCTCAGCCCAGAGCTCGAGCGGTTGCTGTTCGATCGTGCCATGCCGGAGCTCTTCGCGCTCCCTCTCGAGACCAAACAGAGGAATGTGTCCACCAAAGGGCACTTCAGGGGCTACCTCGGGCCGAGGTACGAAACCATGAACTGGGAAAGCGTCAGCGTCGACGATCCCACCAGTGAAGAGGGCAACGTCAACGACTTCACCAGCCTGTTTTGGCCTCAGGGCAACTCTGAATTCAGGTAACAAATTAAACACCACCGCTATCGTCTTTCGTCCAGCTGTCCATAGGAACATATAAACACACTGACTTTCGACATGTCTATACGTCCAGGGACATGATGCTGCTATTTGCAAAGAACCTGCTGAAACTGAAGGAGACAGTGGAGACGATGATCCTAGAGAGCCTCGGCGTTCGGGAGGAGAACATCGAGACGCACCTCAGCTCGCTCTCCCACACACTTCGGCTGTCGCGCTACGGCGTACCTCTGGATGCTGATAGCTGTGTGTCCATGATGGCCCACCGCGACTTCAACATGAGCACCATGATCGTGCAGCATGATGTTGAAGGTCTGGAGGTGCAGGCCAAGGACGGGAGCTGGCTCCCCGTCCGGCCCGAGCCGGGCACCATCACGTTTCAGGCTGGTGAACTATTCAGGGTACAAGATGAATCAATCATTCACCGTACGTACTCTTGGGCCACGCAGCAGGTTTGTGTTTTGATATATGTTGTCTCTCCTCTGTCATATACCGCAGGTCGTCACGAACGGGAGAGTGCCGGCGTGCGTTCATCGTGTTAGGACGCCCAGCAACCGCGAGCGCTTTGCAGTCGTTTTTGGCAGCTGGAATATGGAAGGTGCCGTGGTGAGGGCGATGGACGAGCTCGTCGATGGAGATCACCCTCTGCTGTTCAACCCCTGCAGGCCCGACGAGTACGTCGAGTTTCTTTACTCGGAGGAGGGGCGCAAATTCGGTGACCCACTACAAGCTTTCTGCGGGGTTGACGTGGGTAGTAGGTCCACGGAGTGATCAACAATATAATCGTTCTCACTGCAGCTGTCCATCAAGTAAATTTGATTTTACATATTTCGACTTCGATGGTCAAATATGGTTGTTTGATGTACAAGATCACAGAAAGTCAACTTTGTGTTCGTGAACAAAATATTCATTGTCGATTTGGAAAGATTTTTAGTTAAGAAAGGATTTCATCTGCACAAATGACATGGTACCCAACAATACCATCAAAACGTCCCCCCCCCCCCCCCCACCACCACTTTGACAATTTGAGCGAGCAAAAAAACATACACATTATTCAGGCTATTTTTATGTACCGTAGAAACCGACCTGGTACCCAACAATACCATCAAAACGTCCCCCCCCCCCCCCCACCACCACCACCACTCATACCAGCACAGACTAAAAAAACTTTCATCCATACCATAGAAACCGACTGACCCTCCTCACACAAAGTAAACTTCAAATTTATAAATAAGTCTGCAAACCCCTGATACAATTGTGATACCGAGAAACTAACGACTTGAGTTTGTTTCAGATGAGTTAGGTTCAGTGGAAGGTGGGACGATAAACCGAGATAAAAACCCAATGCCTAACGTGAATCCAGACTCATGAATTGAGTTCAACGACAGTACAAAACTATAACCAAGCTGACTATTCAGAGGCATCTGAGATAAACATTTTGTTCAGATACAATAGATATATACTAGCAAAGTGTCCGTGCGTTGCTACGGACTTAAAAAATAAAACACTCTTTATAACTTAAATATAAATTATTTATATAATAGAATTATTAGATATATATAATATTATTTATATTTTTACATGAAAGATCATATTTATATTATTATTGGTGTTTCTTAGTATATCATTATATATATCAAAAATAACATTTTTTCACTATTTTTTACCATATTCTAGAAGTGTTATCTGAAAGGAAAAATTAATTTACGCAGTCTACAAAATAGCACTGTATTGCAACGCGATTTTGAACTTGAAATCTTGCTCCAATAGAAAACGTTAAAACATAAAAGTTGTAAATCTCGTCGATACCTTTTCGAAACATATGTGGATCATATTATTTGGACTTCAGAGTTAGAAGATATGGACCCCGCACGGAGACCTGCGCAGAGAAGTCTAAATCAGAACAAATACTTTTACATCTCATATTTGAAAACCTAAACGGCAGGATCTATACTTCCATTGAATACCAAAGTTGTAGAACTTTTCGAGAGCTACAATGTAGAGTTCGAGTTTGCTTAATTTGAGCTCCGGATGAGGGAGTTATGATTTTTGAAATTTGGTACTTGATATGAAAGGTACGAAACCGATTTGGATTCAATCTCTATCTTTGTGGACACGAAGTGGACGACCGCACCTCAATTAATAGATTGTAGAGATTACTGATACAACAATTACATGTAGCTAGCTGAAGAGGTTCTATATACATAGAGTTCCATCAAGTTATTAATTTTAGTTGCGTTATTTACTGTAAAGTAAAGCAAAACATTTCATGCTTGAGGAGGTGCTGGATAAGATTTGTGTAAAAGGTCTCTACCATTCCTTGAAACTATTTAAATAGTGACATATATCATTTGGTTTGTTGTGTTATAGCCAATCTTTAGCAAGTAAATAAAACTGGGATAAAATTTTATATACATTATTTCAATCTGCCATGTTGTTTTGTTATATGAATAGGGAGGATTGGAGGACCCAACCAATTTACATATTATAGCGTGCTGCTTTGATCAGAACAATCTCTATATGGAAAGGTTGGGTTTCTGTTCACTGTTGTTATTAAACCTACTTCAGATGATCAATGCCTTTGACCGTTAAAAGGAGCACATAAACCTTTGAATATAAATCACAAAGAAAATCTAATTAGAGTCGCTGAAAATACTTGAACTATTAAATTTGCAACACCAAGTGCTTGTTCAAACCTTTGGGAGACGATCTAGATATGTTATACGAATAGGGAGGATTGGAGGAACCCAACTAATTTACATAATATACCCTGATGCTTTGATCAGAACAATTTCTTTCTGCAAAGACTGGGTTTTTATTTACTGTTGTTATTAAAACTACTTCAGATGATCAATGCCTTTGACCGGTAAAAGGAGCACATAAATCTTTTCATATAAATAAAAAAGAGAGTCCAATTAGAGTCGCTGAACATACTTGAATTATTAAATTTGCAACACCAAGTGCTTGTTCAGACCTTTGGGAGACGATCTAGATATAAGCAGAATTGGACCCATCACTGATCTCTTAAGTGGCAATGTATATCTTCTAGTGGTAGCTGGCTTTTAGGCAAGATTCTTTTAAATGATTTTTTTTGTATGCTCAGTCAAGGGCACCATTGTTTGCCTTGCTGCTAGCTGCCTCCTAGTGCATCCATGCAACACCGGCTTCCCGGCTCACAAATATCAGATCCTTTGAATCATTATTATACTACAGAGAGAGTAAGTAATATTAGGCTAGTCTCAGTGGAGATTTTATGAGCATTAAATAAGGTGTCATATAAGCAAAAGAGATGACATGGCGTAGCAATTAATATTGAAACTGAGTAAATAGGTTTCATAGGGATAAAACTCTCATTGAGAACATAGAGTTTCATCCCAACATATTTTGACCAATCTTAATATAACAAATATATGTTAATTTAATATTATAACTTATATGAAATCATGGATAAAACTATGTATTGAGAGAGACTATTTTATACATCAAACTAAATCTTCAAATTTGATATGTCACTCTTAAAAAGTGTAAGATGAAACTATGTATTGAGACTGGCCTTATAGAATTACAAACCAACAAACATATCGTACTGAAGCTATTCTTTTGGCCAATGCATTGTACATTACCACATGTGTACAATAGGGAAATCAATGCACCCAAGACTTATCCAGTACAATATCTCTGCTCCTTGGTAGTGTGTATTCTTGATGATAGTATCCTCGAAACAAAAGCATTAGAATACCCTTTGTGTATGTTTCTCCAATCAAGCAATAGCGCGACATTGATTGACCAAAAGACGATGATGTTGGGTTGGAAGCCAAAATGCCTGCAGACACTGAAACACACGCATCACAATTGTGACCCACGCGAATGGAGATCACAAGAATATCATTCGGGATGGAGGAGAGAACGAGGAAGATATGGTTGACCCAAGTTGTTGCTTCCACCTCGCTTGTTGTGCGTCGTCATCACTGTTCTCACTAATTGGAGCCAAAGTCATTGAAGCTGTAAACTTTGGCATGCCGTCATGCCTGAAGAGGGAAATATTTGGTTGGGCACACGTTTAGGTTGATGTGAGGGTCAGCATCGAGCATGGCAAGCGGTATAGGCGCCATTGTAGGTGGCGGAGGCGGCGTGGCCGCATAGAGAGGTGGAGGGGGCATGCTTTTTTCTTCTGCCAATTGAAATCGGTGAGGAGGAACATGCGTGGGGTGGGTGAACTTGATTGCAAGATTTGAATTTTCTAGAATGGTCTCGATGTAAAAGTGATGTGGTGCCACTGTATTTGTAAGGAAACACACACGTTTTTTGATATATAAAGATTAGTAGTGTTGTTAAGTAATGATGAATCAAATAAAATAAAATTATGCGGAGGTGTACACTTAACTACATAAATATAATAATGGATTATTTATTTTTCTTCCTATAAATCATATATAAGTATTCCAAGTTTATAAATGCAGTGAATCAATTTCTACTAAATTATAAGTGGGTTTGCATAGAGGAAAATGATTTAGATATACATCCAATAAATGCATGCTAAATCAAATGAGATAATTTTTGGATCTCCATCCCATCGTTGGCCATCCATCCTTGGTCCACAATATTTAAACACTTCTCCGTACCTTGTATCTTCACAGTATAATTCATAAATTTCAGTTTCTGTCTCACGAGTCATTGGAAGCCATGGAAAAGAACCTCCTAGTTGTCGTTGTGGTCTTAGCTTTCTATGTTCATGAAGCATCCACACAAGTAACCCCCGTTAACATCAATGATCCATACATCCAGGATCTTGGCAAATGGGCAGTAGCGCAGCATGTCAAGGAAGCTCATGACGGGATCAAATTCAAAAAGGTGGTGAGTGGTTATAAAGGTTTTGCAATCCCAATAGGTGTAAGCTATATTCTTACCATAGATGCATCAAACAGAGATGGCAAGGATACCAAGCATAAGGTGGATATAACAAAGAATGATTGGGCGGGAAAACCTGTTCTTTAATCCTTCGAACCAAGTAAATGAGTGACAGTTGTATGATCATGTTATATGTAAGTATGGGAAAAATAATTATAAGGTTCAAGGTGCTTTTGGATGCATATTTTAGACTCAATATTGGTGGTTATAAAACGATTATTATCTCAAGAGTGTGTCTATATGGTACTGGCAGAACTAGGACAGAAAAAAGGAGGCCACACAAGTTTGTTACAAAACTACGGGTAATTTAATTAAATTGTTAAGAAGCAACAACCTTTATTGAATAAATTTATAACAGGATTAACTATATTCTTTGTTCGAATATAACACATTATGGACAGTAGATGGGTTCCAATGCAACATAAACAAGTAGATATTATCTCACTTGCTCATGATAAAAATAATCTTTATTGAACAAATTTCTTGTATGACATTACGAGTAAATTCTACATTCTTCCTAACAAATTATGAAGCATCAGCATGCTTCATTTTTTCTATTCTATTTCAGAACAAGTGGCCTGCACAATTGTGCGGGCTAGACTCTATTTAGATATTAATTATACTTCCTCATTTTATATATGAATATAGTTGGACATGAAAATTTCATATCATTCATTTCTAAACTAAAATATAAGATACTAAAAGAAAAAATATATTTCAGGGAGTGGAGAGAGAACACAGGGATTCTTAATATTTACAAGATGTAGAAATGCATAGATTTTAGAATTGGATATAAATCACTATCAAAATGACAAAACAGAAAAGAATTTCCTTAGAAACCAATGGCGATCATATAATCTTATCGAGAGATCAATTAAAGTACTTCCATACTTACATGGTTGACAGGAAGAAAAATCCAATGGACCACTATTTTTTTATTTCCCACACTAAAAACATGGTTTTGTGCTAGTTGAATCCTTCATGTTCTCAGTTGAGTGACATGCATATATATATATATATATATATATATATATATACTAGCAAAATGCCCGTACGTTGCTACAGGCATAACTTAAATTTACATATAAACAAGACGTTGTATACACTGCAGTCAATAAGTTCGGACATACATGGTGCATATGATTCACAAATAAAAGAAACAATATCATCAAAATAGTTTAATACATAACATTCATATTATTCTACTAAGTCAATGTTTCAAAATTGTTTGCCGCTGATGAGTGAGAGGTACAATTTAATATCTTTGCGTAGGCTACTTCTTGCTTCATTAAGAAGAGGCTAGGAGGTATATCAAAATCTCTCTCCATTACAGACATAACTCATGATATATATTACTGTTTACAAAACAAAAGTGGATATAACAGAAATGTCTAAAGTTTAGATCATATTTCATCACCTATAAACTTTAGATCATAATCTAACATCTATAAAGTTTGGATCATATTCGAACAACTCTGATAGATTGTCTTTTCATCTTTTTGCTGCTATCGGCTAGCCCCTGGTCATTATAGTTTTTCCATATCAAAATCTAAACTAAGAAAATAGGAAAATGAAAAAAAATTGAACAACTCGGATTGGTTTTTGTGTGAAACAAACACATGTACATGAAGCAATGCACTCCAGTAAGAAAAAATGGCAAAGAAATATACGGTATGCTCTCTACTCTGTGATCTCCTTTTCTCTACATTTAACACATGTTTAGGCCAAAGAAAAATATAAATCAGTTATGTATGCTTGGACTTTATATACCACTATAAATAACCTCCATATAAATAGTCAATTGATCTTCAAATCACATAGATAACACAGAAGCATCGTAAACACTAGCAAAGCATTTCATAGAGTACTTCCTCCGTATCGCGTATGTAAGGATTTCAGGAATCCCAAGGAGAAAATAACGCTAGAAGTAAAAGACATTTTTATCCTTCATGAATGCTATGGGGACCTACAGCCACCGTACGGCGAAGTCCGATTCTTACCTTGGACGGCTTCAGTAGGCAACGGGGATGAGAAGAAGACAAGGTGGGCAGAAAATTCTTTCCGTTTTTTATTCAACTACAAAGAGATGGATGTTCCATGTGTGAGGTCCCCTCATTCTCAGATGCTTAGATTTTGACACAAACAACAAAGGCTTGAAATTCTTACATTACCAACACGGAGGGAGTAGTAATCATCAACTGTAGCAATCAAAAGCAAATCATTGAACCGGTTTAAAATCAGCCTTACCATGCTAAGTTAACAGGACCATTACACAACCCTTAGACATGACTAAGAGCAAAAACATTCGGTATGACTGTTGCTACTTCTAAGATAACCATGCAAGATTACTATTGCACTCGCCTTCAGATCCTCCCATCATTGATAGCTCTAACTATAGGACTGTGATCCACTGTAAGAATAATGAGACATCTGTTGCTATGGGTTAAAAAAACAAAAACCATTTATAAGGATTGATGCATTCAAAATAACATTAAAAAACATCATCATGAAAACATCATCTTTTGACCAATTGTTCCATGGGTTTTAAATTTATTTTAAATAAATAAATATGCAAGTGACACTATGAGAAAATTAATAATCAATGAAAAAAAACAAACAAACAAAGAAAAGGCATTTGCAATCATTGACTGTTTATCATTGATATCAGATAGTTCAGGTAACAAAATTTAGAAGAAAAAAAATCCAATATAACTGTACAAAGCCGAGAAAAACTATTTTTTCTATAAATTATTTGACAATGATGGGAGAACATATTTTGTACTGAAATCTTAACACGCTAGCCACAATTTATGTTCATGTCCTCCGAAGTAGTTTGAAGTACGAAAGAACAATTTGGACGGTGAGATGGTTCCTACAGGTGTAAGTTCTGGTCCACAAAACAATTGGTGAAATAAAAAATTGGGCACAGGAGCCCTTAATTCCATCTTCTTTGTTTGTGCCCATAGGAGCAAGTACTTGTTTATCTGATCAAATTATTTCAACTATTCTGCACAATCATTAAATCACAATCAAGAAATTAGATGAACCAAGTACCAAAATTTAAGAGCACCACAAAATTAAATGTATTTAGTACCAAAGACTGATTATAACCGTTGCAATATTTGGAATCGGTAGAGTAACAATGCAAGGCAAAATTTTAATAAGGAAAGTAAAATAAAAATGTTGATTTTCGACAAATGCAAGGGTCAGTAGTATACCTAATGTAGAAGATAACAGTGTTATCCATTAGTAACTCAATTTGAATAAAAAACCAAAAGCCTTCACGCTAAGCATTTTTGGACACCAATAAAATGAAAGAATCCATGTAAAATAGCAAAGAGAGCAAAAAACCTTGTTCCCATCCTAACAAAGGAAAAAAATATGACTGCACAACTGCATACATATTGTCTATATTGTATACTGATATTGTAATCATCCAACAAAATTGTAAATTAGAAGAAAAAAAAAGCATTCAAGATTACAGTACCTTGTGCCAGTATATCAGGCACACCATTTGCAATAAAAAACCATGAGAAGCAGCCATTTATATTGAAGCAATAGCTGCTCAAGCAAGAGGACCTTTGCATACTGAGGCCTGGCAATGCAGCTTGCATCCAAGGTTACTAATGCCCTGCATGTCCAACACTGTAGCAGTGATGGAATGGATATGCCAATGGAAAGCAGCTCAGATGTCGGGGACACCAAGCTCCGTGGTGCTCTTAGACGCCATGCAAAAATGACCACTCCTTCCAAACGGAAAAAAAAAAGTCCTCACCACGAAATTTGTGCTCACCCAGGACATTCCAGGAGCCAGGACCACATTACATCTGTCTTGCCTGGAAAAAAACAACCGATTAAGAGTGTTCATGATCAAGAAACGACAGCTGCAGGTGAACAAGTTGTATGTTCCTGTCCTAAAACTCCAGAGTGCCTTTCTTCAGGTCATCGTCCCATACGTGGCCTCCCCTTCAGGCTCAAGAAGTAGCAGCATCCCAGAATGCAGATTACAAAAAATCAATATAACTTTATACATATGAGAAGGTCACAACATGCAAGATTAGTATAAGTTTATCCCTCATTTTATATACTACTCTAAATTGATACCACATACTCTGTAGCATTTTGTTGTCTACCCATACCCATATTATTTCATATATCATACTCCCTACATTCCAAATTAATTGTCAATCTCACTTCCCGATGCACCGTTCTCTCTTCCTAATACATCTATATCTCTATCTCTCTTTTTTTTGTGCACCTACCTTTTATACTTCTCCTTAATTCCCAGACTCCAATGTCAATTAACATGGACAGAGGGAGTAAATAATACTGTATAACATTTAGTAATCTACTCAATTATATATTGCCTACAATCGTTTGCATGTCTTCATGCAAGCTCAACACTTTGGGCAAAAAAATGAGGGCTTTTAGTTTGATGAAAACACATCTCTTTAGAACAGAAACTCTACACACAAAATATATGAAAGAAATCTTTCATCTCAAAAATAGGGGGATTGGCAGATTGCTATAGAACCTATAATAAAAAAAGTTTTTTGGTGTGTAAGCAGTTCAAAGTTCTTAGACTGTCCAACATGTATGTATGGCTTGTACTGAATTCTCTCACATATGGAGCCCAAACCAGTTGGATGCAAAAGCATCAAATTCCCAAAAAAATTTAGGTTGTTCTACTGATAAGAGGTGAATTTACATTATTTAACCCTGAGCTTAACAGAGATCAACACCTAGTAACAATTTCCTCAAGAGTTACACGATCACAAGACGGACATGCTCAGCTGCTCATGCAAAGATTCATATCAACACCTAGAAAAAAAAGATTGGAACAGCAAGTATTCCTGATGCTTATGAATTTATTTGTTGATCCGAGTTGAAATATTCTGGAAATTCAGTGAGGAAAAACCCTGAATTTCCTAAAATGACAGACCTAAATAGAAGGGATAAAGGTCAATCTTACACTCCAATTTCCTAACTAACAGACATTAAATATACAGCAAAGAAATTTTGGGAATAGTACTCTTGATTAGATCATATAATCTAAATAACAATACTTCCACATACAGTTAGGTATGCAAATCAAGAGAGATGTGAGTGAAATGAGCAAATCACAACAGTTAACTCATGGAAAGATTTATATAGGGATTTCGAAATTAAACAGTAACACTCTAAATGAAAAACAGAGGGGAAAAAAGTTCATCACCCTTGAGGAAAAGAAAAAGTATCAAAGGTAATACTCGAATAAAAGAAGTTTGGTTAAATCCTAAGGTCTTAGTGCCAATTAGCAGCTTTTCTTTCAACCAAGATATATATTTTGTTTGGGCATACAACAATTAAGGTTGCTCTTTTCTTCCATTCAAGATATATTATGGGTATGCACCTATTAATGCTGCTCAATATCTAGCAACTACTAAAAGAAATTTGGACTGGCTCCAGTGCATATATATGTGTGTCCTTTACATTCATAGCTAAATACACTACAAGCTACCGTCACAATTGATGCACTTAACAAGTAACTACAAAAAATAATCAGAGACAAAGTAAAAAATTTATGATTTGCAACAAGATATCCTGTAGAACATGATCTGAGGTTCATTAGATTATATAAATGGATAGCCTAAGGGGGTTATTTACTATTGTAGTTATTGATATCTACTCCAATATAGCTGATTGAAAGGCAAGGTTATAATTAGCATGCCACTTTCTTTTCTATACTTTCTAGTCTTAGCATCACATAGTAATTTGTTGGTCAGTGAACAAAAAAACAAAGACTCCAACTTGCGACCAAGTACGAATAAATCAGATCAATATGAGGCACAACTAAAATCAGTTCATTCTTTTTCCTTAATCTGGCACAATTTGCAAACAGAAGCCAAGTTCTTGACTCTAGCAGCATACCTTGTGAAAACAATCAGTTCAAACAGTTCACCTCTAGCAGCTGGCAGATGGCACTGCACCATATTACAGAGTGAGAAACTGAGAATCCAAACTCCACACATGTGATGCTAAGACCTATATATTCAGTAATACCAACTCCACTGCTAGAAACAGCAGGTAAACACTAAAACTAAGAATCACTTTGTTAATTATAAACATCAAAATGCTAAGGAGTAGAGATTACTAACTGGAGGCCGTTTATCCACTCTATCTTTAGTTTTCTGACATCAGAGTTCTAAACGAACATGATTGAAAAGCAAGGTTGATCTTTGGCATCACAATTTTCCTTGCACATATAACTGAAAACTGAATTGATACCTTCTACTAACTCAAATAGGGCCGCACTTACTAAAAACAAAATAACCACTTAAATCTGCACGTTGGGCAGCCGAGCACTTCAATATGGAGATCACGTTTCAGTAGAAATATTGTCCACACAACAGTTTGCTAGCTAAGTATTGTCCACACAAACTGCCCACATGATCAAAAGTTATATAGTATGGATTTTAAACATATCTGACACCTAAAATTAATTATTATTTGTATTCACTCTTCTATATGGGTTTGTCTATGTCAACTCTGAACCTAAACGCAGTGGGACCCTCTCCTACTGTTTTCGAGTCAAAAAAAACTCTGAACCTAAACATGTATTAAAAAGCATAATCATGTTCGATGCATAATTCAGAGCATTTAACACAAAACTTGATACATTCCACAATCACTCTCTCAGTGGTACCACATTGACATGTCAAAAGTTAAAAGCTCTAACAAACATCAATATATGAACTAACCAGAATCACACTGACAGTAAACTGAAGGCTATAAAATAAATGATAATTTAAAGCATGGAACACAAAACTTGAGACAGTCTACAATTACCCTCTCCATTATACATTGACATGAAAAAATTAAAAGCTCTAACAAACATCAGTATATGTACTAATCAGAATCATAATGACACTAAACTGTAGGCTATAAAAATGAATGAGTCTAAAACCATAAGACATATATTGGAAAGTGTATCCCAATAACTGAATTTTCTTCAGTATGCATACTATGATTCCTTTAAAACTTTTCTCTGCAGAGTACCTTGTTCCTTTATCCCAATCTCCAGAAAACATATAGCAACCATTCAGTAATCCGTTCCTGGGACAAATTACAAAATTGAAAAAAAAAAATTACACCAAAGAAGCATGCCAGACATGAAGAGTTTTGAGTTAACTAATCGAGAAGAGGTATGAATCAGCAGTAAGCAGTTTTGTAGAGGAACAATGCCAGGCTGAAACTGCCAGGGTTTCCATCCCATGTATTGCAACTGCTCTATGCTGAGAAATCCATAAGCACAACACATAAGGATACGATGCCATGATCTAAAGGCAACGTTGAAGCTATTCCAAATAGTTGTACTGCAACTGCTCTAGACGGAAATAATGAAACCTAAGAAGAAGTGAAGCTATTGACCACACACGTGTTTCAGTGAGACAAACCTCAATAAGTTGCCGTCGCCAAGAACATTGCAAGGTCGCCTCCCTTGAATCCCCCACGGCGCTGATCCAGTCGCCGCCGCAACACAGGCTGCGGCCGCTGCGCTGATCCAGCCTCAGGAACCCGAACAACGGCATCACGTGCTCGATGGCAAGGGCGAGATCGACGCCGAGACAGCCTCAAAGATCAAATGAAAAAATAGGATCATAATCCTAGCGCCAGCGAGAACAACGACGACTCCATTGGAGGGCACGCCGTGTCGACGCGGAGCAGACCCTGGCGCTACCTCTGGCTAAATAGGTAGGAGATGGCTGGACGTGGCAGTGAGGGTGCCGGCCTCTCTTTGCTGGTTGAGGGCGGCGGAAATGAGAGAGGGCGGCGGCGTCATGGGGAGTAGGGTGGGGAGGCGCGGGCGAAGGCAGGGGTGGGGAGGCGCGGGCGTAGGCAGGCGTGGGAGGCGTTGGATTAAGGATTAACGAAATAGATTAGATGATAGATTAAGGATGGGGTAGAAGATTGTCTCATATATATATATATATATATATATATATATATATATATATATATATATATAAACTAGCAAAATGCCGTACGTTGTTACGGGTTTAAAATAACAATAAAATAAGTTATTTTAGAGTCATATGATTTATCAAACATAACCTCATTCTAAAATACATGCACTACTCGTTCTTAAAAAAGGATTACTTAATCGGGAGCTTGATAACTTTTCAATCCAAATAAAATATTATTTATTTTCTAATTTGCAGGATAAACACACAAGCAAAAAAATGTGAATCATATAAATATACTATAAATCAAACAAATGTCACCCTTATGGAGAACACTCTAAAACCAAATACTTTACCATGTATCGTGACATAAATTCCAACATTAAACATATTCTTCCCATTATACAACAGATGTCACAAACAGTTGACAAGGAGAAGTCAAAAGTGGAGAAAGGTTGTGTCCAAAATCCTGGCATTTTCAGTTTAACAGCCCCTCCAAAACCATCCTTGCTGCACTGCCACTTAGTCTCATATAGATTCAGATGCTTCTGGTAGGTGTCACTCCCGTAATAGTTATGAAGAAATTGGAACTTGGACTTTCTTCAACAAAA
The DNA here is from genome assembly GCA_032690845.1 of Eleusine coracana subsp. coracana. NCBI lineage: Eukaryota > Viridiplantae > Streptophyta > Magnoliopsida > Poales > Poaceae > Eleusine > Eleusine coracana. Next base: position 52,958,554 of record CM064430.1, read on the forward strand.
AAAGTCATCAAGTTAATTGTTGTTAGATGATTCTCTCAATCATTCAAAGTAGGCAACTCTCTAAGAGCTGATGGGAGCTTTCTACTTGGTTGATAATTCATGAACATATTTGCATTATATTATCCTTTCTACATACAGCCAAACCCAAGAAAAACAAAATAGTTCAGAACATGTTTATTCTTGATCATGTGTCTCTCACAAATAAAGCACAACGAACTTGAGATAACACAATTCAAAATCAGTTGCAAAAGTAAAGAAAAATCATGTGATCTGGGAGAAAAAAATAAAATCCTAACCCGCGCAAATAGTGAGTTAGAACATTTTAACCAAGTATCCATTTACCTTGAAAATTAATGCTTGATCCCATCAATGTGATTCTAAAAGCAGCCATTGCAGGAAGTAGAAATGTTCGAATAAAGGTAATTACCTAACACATATAAGAGCAGGGGAACTGAAAGTTATTTAAGACAAATAGACGTATAGAATAAAAAACATAGAGAAACTAAGTAGTAAAAAAAAATGATAGTGTGACCATTACATGGTTTATAGAAAAAACAATGTTAAGTCCAATTGAAAAGGCAGGTAAAATAATATGGGTTAGCACTCAACATTCCAATCCATCACGAGAGCATCAAACTACAAGCAAAAATACACACCTGCATGGCTGCCGGGTCAAGATGTTTCTCATGTTTAGGTAGTGCACTTTAGCGATAGTGTGCCCGGGCATGTTGAACTACCAAGTACCACATCAACACTACAAATCTGGCTATAGCATCCCTCACTAAAGTATTCCTGGAGAAGATGTCAGCAACTTATGCAAATACTACAGTCATAGCTTGAGAACAGGAAGAATACAATTCCTGCATCTTCCCTAAAGGATTAAACAGAAGAACATCTCTAGCAGCAACTAAGGCTAGGTAAAAAGTTTGGAGGGAGTCATACCAAAGCACGAGCAGATCAAATTAAGCTTCATCATTGCTACTACATAAACATTTGAGGTGCAGTCTGAATCTTAAATTCTACGCAATAGGAGGTTCAGCAGGATATGAGCAGCTGAGCCCACCGGCTACTTCTATGGAGCCTGAATCGCCTATAACACCCACCAAGTATACATCGCGGGCGACTAATTATTCAGCCTAGATAGTTGTTGAACTGTAATGCTTGTGTCATCTTCTACAACATCAAGGAGTTTGTCGCATTAACCATCTACTCTACAGGTCATCTTTCTCCTCTTTTAGTCGAATTGGATGGACTGCAACTCCATTTTGGGCTGAACGAACACGTCCCCATTTTCCAAGGCGAGGTTCCTGTATAGTGAGGTTGATCTTCTAAATTAGTACTAATAAGTACACTGTTGGATGATGAGTGCAGTCTTAATACAAAGAATGAACATTCATTTAGTGGATTTCGTCAGCTTGTAGAGGTTACCACAACCAAGAACTTAATTAATTTGATGGGTACCAATTTCACAAAAAAAGTCCATACTAAACAAAAAGCCATTCCAATTTTTTTTAATCTCTATTTATCATGAGTCATATTAACAAGTGTCATAAGTCGAGCAAACTGAACTACCAAATCATCTAAATTATTGTAGGGAAAAAGGACTCTCTCTCCAAAGATAAGGAGATACTGACCTGGCCACCATCCGCAACAATAAATCTAACCGAGTTTGCTGTAGCAAGCGAATTGACAAATCCATCCTGGCCAGGAGGAAAGAAAAATATATCAATACAAGAAATGAGCAAATAAGTGTACCTTTTATTATGATTGGAACCACAATAATAATAATAATTATAATAAAGAACTTGCATGAAAAACAATTCATAAGCAGTAAATGCTGCTGGTGCACTGGATGCGCTAAATACAATTATATTTCAGTTCCAGCAGAGTTCCCCTCATCAAACAACTTGAAAATTTTGGGATGACCTTCGGCTTAGCTTTGCAGAAATAATAACTGGAAGGTGTTTTAGGACTATAAAAATGTATCAGATTGTTATAGGATTTGGAGGCAATGATTACATGGCATCCATGGCACATAAGCAACAGCACGGCAGGTAGCAGCAGCAACCTCACGGCCAGCATCATCTAAGCATACAACAATACATTAGGCCGGTAATAAGTAACATTAGGATTTTCAGTAAGCATATAACCATTTCTAGGAAGTAAGAAATGCTAAAGGTGCTCGGTAAATAGAATTGAAAGAAGGTATAGAAAAGGTGTACTGAATATTCAAAGATTCAGAACTATAACTTACATAGTGCAAACTAATCAGCACCTGACATACATAATTATTACTCTATCTGCACAACTTTTTTTTTCCTTTTAAGGTATCTATGTGCACGACCTAGTAGTAACATATGACCCTGGAATCTACAAAGACGCGGATTAATGATTGAGATAAGAAATTCAAATAATGTCTAGTCTCAGCAATAGATACTAAGGTCCAAGCACATTGCATACAATATTTACAGCGAATTCAACTTTTTTTTTTCAGGATTGAATTAAACATAACATTGAGCAGCAAGAGGTGGTACCAATTTTAAATCAAATATTGGCCAAATTCCCTTGGAATCGGTTCAATAGGCCAGAGACGAACTAAGCCATTGCCTGGCCCTGATGCAGCAAGATCAGAACCTTTTCTTGCAGCAACAGCACTAACCCATGACTTGGCTGATGACACATTTTCATGCTTAGATATTCCATTTTCTACGTAAAGAAAAGGACACATGAAACAAAAATAAGGATTCAAAAATACAAGAAAAAATATTGAGAATTGATGCATCAGCATTGATACTTGCATCGAGGGCCATGTCAATGATAATTGAAGTGAAAAGAGTAAAAAAGAAAATGATAATTCAAGTGACCTGGGCTGGGACGATGACCTGGATAGCCCGATCCGACTGCCAGATGGGTGGTTGGACGCCTGGCGCGAGCTACGGGGTGGTGAAGGCCAGTGGACGTATGACGCGGTGGCGAACCAGATGTTGAGGGGGCTGGGCAGGCCAGAACGGAGGAGGGCGGGCCAGTTCATCTGCACGCTGCAGAGCTTCGTACTGGACAGCATTGAGATGGTCGGCGTCGAACCGATCCACGACATGACGCGCTTCGACGAGGACGGGAACGCCCAGACTTGGATGGAGAGCTCGTTGCCTCTGGCGAGGGAAGGTAGGTGCGGGACGGGGAGCTGAGGGCGCCGCCTCTGGAGAGGGAAGGAAGGCGGGGGATGGGGAGGAGGCGAGGTTAGGGGAGGCGGGGGATGGAGAGGAAAGGTGAGGGAAGGGAGACTGTCACACGTTGGATCAAGCGAAACGAACAGATTAGATACAACCGGATTAAGAACGGATTAAGTTGGCTAAGAAGACCCATCTCAAAATTATTAGGTAGTAGAGACTAGTAAAGTGCCCGTGCGTTATAACGGGTATTAGAAAATCTTTACAATAAGTAGTTATCATGCACTGCTATGGATTTTCAGAAGTACAAGAAATTTAGTTCATTCTACCACATACATTTCATCTTGTTTCTATACTCATTAGTATGGCAATCTATATCCAGTGTAATTACCAAGAACTCATCAAACACAAGGTTCTTATATGTATGCAACAGGAATATTGCTATTTTTACATGTTGCAGCCACTGACCAGAAAATAAGACAAATTATTTCTAACAACCAATGTGATGAACAAGGACAATACAAAGGATCATAAAAGTTGGTACTCGAATGCATCATCACATCGTTAATATTGTTTGCAATAGTATCTTCTTTCAGAAGCTCACTGTAATCACTATTCAATGTGGAATCAAACAGGCAGCCGTGAAAATTTAAGGATTAAGAGAGAATTCCCCTTTTTTTAACAAATATGATTCCTTCATACAAATCAAAGCCAAAGAAAAGGAGATTCCATTGATATGGGCAACAAGCTTAACCAGGAGCAGTGGTTGTTGCAGAACACCACATCGAGCAAACAATTAAAACAAATTGAAATGGGACTGACAACTACAAAAAATCTGAATCGATTTGGATTTGAGCTTGAAACGTTCCTTGCAGCACAGATGGATCTGACAACCATGAGGTACCATTGGATTTGACCACCACCACGAGTTGGCGAATTGGCGAATTTTCATAGAAGTACAACAAATGGAAGGCTCATCCAGTTCTTCAACACTCCTTGATGCTTGCTGTTTTATAGCAGGAGCCTTAACACTTGGTTTGACAGCAGTCTTTTTCTACAGGCGGTTTAGGTTTCTGCAATATGTTTTAAAAAGGAAGTGTTGAATGAATGACAAATCAATATTAAATAAATGATAAGCATCCAAAAATCAAGTTTGATAGCTTTAGGATGAGCATGGAAGTTCTACTCATTGTATTGCATATCAATACCAGAAATAATCCCAAAGTAGATGATCACATATTTATACTTCCCCGAAAGAATATTGTTATGAGAAATAGTACATAGTCAAAGAATATATGGAAGTGCAAGCTCTAAGCATCAGCTATTTCAGTTACTCATCAATTCTACAAATGTTATTTTATCAAATAAGCAATGGTAATTAAAATAAAATAATAACAAACATAAACCATGCGCATGAGTCGTACTCATTAGATTTAGTAATAAAAAATATTGTATCACCATAAATAAATCAAAATAGCAAAGTGTCAGTGCGTTGCTACGGACTTAAAAAACAAAACACTTTTTATAACTTAAATATAAATTATTTATACAATATAATTATTAGATATATACAATATTATTGATATTTTTTATATGAAAGATCATATTTATATTACTATTAGTGTTTCTTAGTATACCATTTTATATGTCATAAGTAATAATTTTTTAATATTTTTTATCATATTATAGAAGTTTTATCCGAAAGGAAAAATCAATTTACACAGTCTATAAAATAACACTGCATTGCAACGCGATTTTGAACTTGGAAACTTGCTCCAATGGAAAAAGTTAAAACACAAAAATTGTAGATCTCGTCGAGACCTTTTCGAAACATATGTGGATCATATTATTTGGACTTCGGATCTAGAAGATATGAATCCCGCACAGAGACCTGCGCAGAGAAGTCCGAATCAGAACAAATATTTTTGCATCATATATTTGGAAACCAAAACGGCGGGATCTGTACTTCCATTGAATACCAAAGTTGTAGAAATTTTTGAGAGCTACGATATAGAGTCTGAGTTTGCTTAATTTGAGCTCCAGGCGAGGGAGTTATGATTTTTGAAGTTCGGTACTTGATATGGAAGGTACGAAACCGATTTGGTTTCAATCTCTAACTTTGTGGACACGAAGTGGATGACCGCACCTCAATTAATAGATTGTAGAGATGTATCTGAATAAAAAGGGAACCTACAGATCAATAAAATCAAAAGCAATCAAGCCAGTGATTCATACCCAAAAAAGCCTTACTGCCCAGTCACCCTGAGATTGCTAGATTGAGAAGACGGTGGAAAGACGGGGAGACAATAATCTACATCAAAATCTAGGCAGGCACCGTGAGAGAGGAATAAAAAATTGCTCAATGCAGAATTTGCTAGAATATTTTTGCTTAGTCCTACAGTGGAAAAACTTATCCAAACAATTTAGTTTCAAATGTTTCTAATTTTGAATGCTCTAGTTCCACATTTTCCTACTTCTGAATAATCTAGTTCAATAGTTTTTGTATAATGGAGCATCAATCCTTCTCATACTAACTGGCATTTTAGTATTTTGATCAGATATATTTAGCAGTGGTATTCAGAGATATATTGGAAAGGGTAAAGACCATTGAAGTAAGGAGCTAGAAAAAATATTCGCCCAGAACCCGTGAATCTTGGTTTTATCTACTGTACAATGAAACAATCCAAGCTTCCATCTTGCAAAGGAGCCCAGCCTCTCATCCCATTCAGTGTTTCAGGCAAATACATTCTTCGCACTATAGTATTGACTTGTGCATGAAAATATAAATTAGAAATGCAATCTTTATGTGGCTCTTTAGCACAAGAATTAAAACATGGCTTTACTGAACGTGTATATGCTTCTGCATTACATTCCTCACACTGTAATATTTTTTTTTTCTTTTCAGATGCAGAGTTAAGTAAATGTGAAATAAAGCAGCATTTCACTGAACTGCAGAAAAGCAGAAGATTTTTGTCTGATTATTTGAATGTAAAACTGCTACTAAAATGAAAGTGTAGAGCTACTGATCTTATCTTAGATTATTTTACTACTCCTGACCTAAATATTTTCCCTAAGCTATACATAAGTTGCATGTTCACTTTAGGAAAGTCATGAAGATTTCACATACCCACAAGCATCAATACCTACTCCGGCAGCAGTTGTATCATAACTAAACTTGCACAACAATCTATAAAATAATCTAAGACACAATTTAAATTGTACAATAACTAAATTGACATCTATCTGCTACTGAAAACAACTTACATAAACCAGTTGGAAAATCCAAGCCATCACACCCTAGTACCCTACAACTTACATAAACCAGTTGCTACAATGCTATCTACCAGAGAGCTGTCATTAGAAATTAACTTGCATGATTACCAATCAGAAAAATATTCCGTCCTCACATAGGCCTCCCATCAGCGACGACTGTGTGCATATAAAAATCCATGATTCGTGCAAACTGAACCAAATGTTAACCAAGCAAATGAAATAAAAATATCCTATTATACCTCATCGCATCGGGTACATCCTTGGATCCATGGCCCCAACAGGTAGTTAAAGGAGGTACCGATTGAAGTTATGGTTTCCAATATAATACACCAATTCCTCATAAGATTACTAACAGCATATTAGTGACCATAAGAAAAGATATCTACCGTTCTCGAGTTCACCGGCGAAGCTTCAATTGGAGTTAAAGGGGGCCGGTCTGAGTAATTTAGAGCAAGTATAGTGCAGGACACTCAGCTAGCGAAAAGAGTTGCCACGTCACTAAAATCTGAGGTGGAAGAGAGAGAAATCCGGAGAGAGAAGGAGGCTGGCGACTCAGCAGTCGCTCGCTTGAAGCAGCAGAACCAAGACAATACTCACTCTCAGCGGTTGCATGCGACTGAGCCAGTGTTTCTTTCGTCTCCCATTGGCTATCTCAACATGCAAAAATTAATTTTTATAGCCACCTATCTGCCAGACCAGTATACTTATTGGTTTTTTCAAAGGCTGAAAGTGACGTGGCCACCGTATTTCGCCGGCAGCAAGTGGTATCATAAGCCATGCTCTTAGAAAAAGAAGTCATGAACAGTAGCATATTTACTGTTTATTAATTGTAAATTGATGATGACAGGAGGCTAGGGCCCTAATGGCCCCAACTAAGCTTCGCCACTGCTCGAGTTTCGATGGGAGGTCTTGTTGGTCCGGTGGATGGGAACCATCGTCCTTGCTAAATCTAGAACTCTTGTGGCTTCTATGATCTGTTTTTTTCGCACAGCATCTTTCTTCCTCCAAGTTTAGAGTTAAGCATGGTTTTAGGACAACATCTATGGCACACGTCTATGACCGCCTTGCTTCAGTTGGTCACCAGGAGTATAATTAGCTGCAGAGGACACGGCCAAAGGAGCATGTATAAGCAAAAGCAACACGTCATTGCGTCATTGACATTGCACTGGCCCTCTAATAAGTACGACTCGCACTTGTGGCGATGTATATATGACGCGAACGTCCAGTAGCATTGTGGCTCCTTACCAACAGTCCAACACCCAGCCAATTATTTTCTTCTCGGTACCAGTTTTGAGCAGGTATCGTTTACCTTTATCCCCTGACTGCTCATGTGTCTCTCTTATCCATTCCTTCCTATTTTGTTAACTAAATTAATACAAAAGATGATTCCTGATAAATTGTAAACGCATCTACTGATGAACCTGACCAGAGATAGATCTATAAGTCAAGAAATGAGTAATCAGGTATAGTTCAGAATCCTTCTTATCTTGTTAGAAGCCTGTCGAACTGTCTAAGAGGAACATCGTCTATCCAGCTTGTGTTCTGCACAAAACAAAAGGTGAAGTGTGAGCCACTAAATTAACAATATTGACAGTTTAGAGTAAATAGGTTTTGATGTGCGGTGAATAAAAGTATTACCTTATGCTATAGATTGTAAAAAAAAAATCACAAAACCATATGTGCTTGCCCTTCTCTTCTCCTCTTCTCCTTGCTTCCTGCACGCAAGTGCTTGCGGCCAGAGAATTAAGAAATCAAGAGAATGATCCCAGAACCATTCGCCGAGACATGTGCCTTCGTAACTGATGTTGACTGATGTGAATATTACGGGCAAGTACATCGGCCTCGATCTCAACAGGCACAGCGATGCCCTTAGCCATGATTATGCACGTCGTTTGCAGATGAACCTGACGAGCCATCGACCACTGTTCGTGGCCACAATAGCCTGGATATATCGGGGATAATACAATGGCATGAGGACGATGGCGATGGGTGTTCTCCAGATGCGAAGGAGACAGCTGTTGTGGCACCAATCTTGAGAGACTTGTACGGGGCGTTTTTTCGTGGAATGAGCGATGGAGGAGAGAGAGTGATAGACCTGGGATTTGAGGATAGCAACTATGGCGGCACTGATATGTGAGATCGGTAGGGGGTTGGTTTTTCATAGTATACATATTTTGTGGCAAATATGTTGATTAATTTTTATGAACTTAATGAAAATTAAGCTGAGTTAACTTTGTTTAACTCTAGAAATAAATTTGTAGTAAGAGGGACCTGGTAGTTATCACATTGTATTTTCTTATATTATATCCTCATTTGAACAATGCTTTACCTAAATAGTAACGAGTACTATTGTTATATTGTTGTAGGCACTAGTATTATCGTCTGATCTTCGTCTAATTGTTAGTAATGCCTACAAGTGTTGTTAGTTATTGCTATTTTTAATGAACAGATAAATCATTAAGAGCATGGATACCGTCGTAGCAGTTAACCTATTAAGCATTCCAAGGTATGAAATTTGTAGGAAAAGTGTGTATCTAATCTTCAATTCTAGCCCGTCCAAGAACACCAAGATAGATATATGGCATTGGAGAGAGAGGATTCCTAACCGCTAAAAAATCATAATCAAGGTAAGAACATTACTAAGTTGATTACTTTGTGCACAGGCTTACCCCTGGTCTACTAGGCAATTCCGACCAAGAGCTACAACACAATTAAACATGGAGGATCACAAAAGTCATATAGAATTGTCACCACCAACCACCTACCTCTATCATTCCATAGACTACGTCATAAACATAGATAATCTAGAGACTAGGCATCACGTCTATACTATTAATTACTCCTTTCATCTCTACTTACGATTGGCCAAGACTAATGTCTGTAATCAAATAGAGCATCGAGTGAGCAAAGCAACTAGTATAAGAATTATTTAGAAAGGAAACTAAGTATCATGAGAAGAATCACAAAAACTTACTAAATAAGGAAATAATCTATTGAGGTATAAGTATGAAGAAGGGGTGGACAAGCTAAAACCTCCTCTGGAACTTTTCTACACTCTCTTCCTATTTTTTAAACACTATGACAAGACTATGTCAATTGAAATGAAACTCTAATCTCTAATTTTGGAGTGTGCCTTTTTATTTATAGTGGTCCAAGGCAATTTGTAGATCGGTAACCTCCGCCTCTTGTGCTAACCAATATGTGAAAGGCGGTGCACGTGATAGCACGGGGTGGTTGCCCCCTCCCCCCTCCTAGTTCGGCTAAACCAGGGGAACCATCTCTGGCGCCACCTTTGCTTTGGGTCAGTGTCCTTTGAGTTCTTTACCCTTTTGCATGTGTCAAATAATAAGATACGTCAGTGTCCTCTTATTTATGGGCACGTGAATCCTCGTACTTGGCATTGATTGGTCTTATTTATGGGCACGTGAATCCTCGTACTTGGCATTGATTGGGTAGGAGTGTGTTTGCACTTGATGACATGGACTTTCCTTTTAATTACTTGAGTAAATCATATGCAAACAAATATTCATAAAGAAAATTGTTAATAATAAACCTATATCACTATTTTGGTTGTTTCTTTTTTATATAGTTTTTTATTTTTAATTAACAGTCAAATTTAGTAATTAATGACCGTCAAGATTCACTAATGGTGAATCAAAGAAAACAAATTATTAGCTTGGGAAATTGCACACTTAAGTACATACATATAATGGATATTAATTGTTTCTCAAATATATCAATAATGTATGGCCCCAATATAAATGGTATATAAGTATTACAAATTTATAAATGCAGTGAATCAATTTGGACTAAATTATAAGTGGTTTTGAATAGAGGAAAATGAATTAGATATAGGTCCAATAAATACATACTATCCAATGAGATAATTTTTAGAGCTCCAGCCCACCTTTGGCCATCCATCCCAGGTTACAGCTATTTTAAACACTTCCAGACACCTCGTATCATCAACATATAATTCTGAATCTGATAGTTCTGCATCGTGATACGATGGTTACAATAAAAAATATATTTTCTGAATCTTTTTTAGTGCGATGGTCTTGGTGATACAAAGGTCATACTTTTTTTTAGGGGGGTTTTATTTCTAGAGTGAAAACTTATGATTCCTTAAAAATAAAAAGGGACAATTGCGTGATTGATCCTATTTTTGTTGCCAATTATGTGATCGACCACGTTCTTTACGTTTCTTGGTTGATTCTATTTTTTTTTCAAAATAAACTCGTCGGTTGTCCCATGTTTTTTAGTAATTAAAAAAATAAAAGAAATAGATGGGTAATGAAAGGCGATGTAGGGGTAAAACCGTCTTTTCTCTATGGGTTTAACACCGTTAAACATTCATAACAGAATATGGCCAATCAACTTCTTCAGTTTGAAAAAAAAACATGGTTAACCATGGGAAACGTAAAAAATAAGGTCAGTCACACAATTGGTAATGAAAATAGAGTCAGCCATACAATTGCTCCCAATAAAAACGATATTATGGCCTTGAGTTTCTTTGTTGTGACGATGTACAAGGGAAGTACTACCTCTCTTTTAATGTAGCATTTATTGACTATGGAACTCACATTTGATTGTTTGTCTTATTTAAAAATTTTTATAATAATATAAAAACAAATAAATCATGGTTAAGATATACCTAATGATAAAACATGTCATAACAAAATAAATAATATTTTTATATATTTTTTAAACAAGTTGAATGATCAAACGTAATATCTCAGAGTTAACAAATGTTTATATTTTAGAACGGAGGTAGTAATAGGTAGGTTGTGAATTATGATGTATATGTTTTTTATTTTTTTAAAAAACAACTGATACTTTTACTCCACAATTCAACATTTTTTTCATTTTTCACGTTTCAACTTATGGGGGGAATCTCAAACTCTAAGTAAATTATGGGGTGGTTTTTATAATTAACCCTTTAAAAAACGTTGAAACGTGAAAAATCAATTTGAGAGAAATTGTAAATAAAAAGTCAACATGGGTCGATAGGTCAATAAGGATCTGCTTTACTATTGGGCTGATGATTGTCGGCCCTTTGGATACTCGACCGATCTACACTCCACAGACTGCTTCCAATGAGATGACCTATATCTGCGTTAAAGACGTCCCCCGCCGCCGCCGGCATCGTCACAAAACACGCCAAAACGGCATGTCGTCGTCGTCGTCGGAGGTGGAGGAAAACGAGACTGAGCCAACGCCGTTCGTGACCCCGGTGGTGAAGGACGACGAAGGGCGCAAGATCAGCCGTACCATGCGGAGAATCGACAAGCTGCAGGACCTGACGGAATTCTACTACGCCATGGTGCCCACCGTCCCGCACGGGAAGGGCGTCTTCCTGTACCGCGGCAAGCGGGTCGACGGCGAGCGGACGCCGGCGGACTACGGGATGGAGGACGGGTACCAGATCGACTTCTTCCTGGAGCTCAAGCCGAGCAGCTTCATCACGATGAAGATGCAGGACCCGGATCTCTGCATCTTCACCCGCACCATGCGAAGGACCGATCGGCTGAAGGACTGCTTAGATTACTACTACACCATGGTGCCCAATCCCACGCAGGTGATTATTCTTCATCATGGCAGGCGGGTTTCCGAATTCAAAACTCCGATGGAACTTGAAATGATGGGGGACGAGGATTGGCTCGAGCTTTCCTCTGTACTACCTCCCAGGCCAATAGTAGCATGATTACTGAGGACGCAGGGAGCATGTTCAACAAGTGGATTCGTGTCCTGTGTCAGTTGTTCCTTGCAGTTTGAGTGTTCAGTTAAATCTTCTGAATAATGTCGCCCTACTCCTATCATCCAGTCATCATAATTTTTTGTAGTATTAAAAATGATGAAGTCTGTTCATCAGCATTTTACAATTCAGATGGGGACGAGGAATTGCGTGGCTTACAAAACCCGCGCCAATAATGTGAGCCAGGCCGTCAAAACAAATGAACAGCTCGGTCCAATCCGGTCCGTTCATCTTGTCCAGCCGTGCCCGTACACGACCTATAACAAGCACGCTGTGGCTGTGCTGCCGCCGGCCCGCCGCCAAAGCAAGGATTGGTATGGGACGGACGCCGGTGACGGTCTGACGGATGGGCGGACTAGGGGATAAAGGACCAGGACCAGATCTTGGAGATATAGCTATCGAGCATGTTACAGTGTGATCAATCTTTTTCTACATAGCTTGACAAAATTAGACGTGGCAACTATGTGAAATATTTTTCTGTTACCGTTGTGTGACTATAATTAAGTGCTTCAGATAGGATCTTAGGAATATGCAGTTCTTTCAAAGAAATGGCAACGGTCCTGCACAAAGCCAAAGGCAGTTATGTTCAGCAATTTCAAGCATGGATCGAAGGCAATGCTTAATTCTTGTTTATTTCTTTTTCCTTTTTATTTTTTGTTGCTTTTTTGTTGCGGTCTTTGAACTCACTGTACAGGTTACTCTTTCATTTTTATAAAGTGCTGTAGGAGCTCTGCTCCACAAGTTTTCTTTTTTAAAAAAATATGCAGTTCTTTCTTATCCACAAAAAATAATCAAGTAGTACACACATAAAAAAAGCAAAAAAAAAAAGATGAAAATCGGGAGAGAAAAAAACTTGCTTCTGTCAACTTTGTTGCAGGCCGGCCGCATTATTGTTGTTTGCGCGTGCTTCATTCTATCGACGGGAGGCCTGCAGTGTGGGTGCACGCGCTGGGTCGTCGTCAATGCGTGAGTGCGCGACTCCGTTCGAATTCCACACAACCATTCTGGTTCAGGCACTGATGCATAGGATGATAGGAGCCATCTGAAACGAAGAGTCGCCGTGAATTTATTCGTAGTCATTCATAGCTGCATTATCTCCTCGAAGTGGAACCGCGCGCCCTCACGTATCATCACCGGTGTCGCTTCGATATACCTAGTACTCCTCCGTAGACAAAGAGGGGATCGACGAAGTAACCAGCTAGGGAGAAGACCCTATATAAAGCCACTCCCCAATTCCACAGAGTAAACCGAGGCATTTGATCTGAGAACGCCGATCAGGCATGGCGTCTCACAAAGAACTACTCAGGCGCGTAGCTGCTCGCATGGAGAAGCACTTCGCGGCACTCGGTGACGAGGAGCTGGAGGTGGTGAAGGTCTCCCAGCTCGTCACCATCGCGGTGCAGGACACCCAGCGCCGCACGGTGGCGCGCACCATGCGGAGGACCGACGAGCTGCAAGTTCTGATGGACCACTACTACGACGTGGTGACGCCGGCCGTGGCTGCACCCGGCGAGGGCCGCTTCGTGTTCGACGGCAGGCGTGTGAAGGGCGAGCACACGCCGGAGGACCTCAACATGGTGAGCGGGGACAAGATCGACTTCTTCCTGGACCTGATGGCTGGCTGATGAGTGACTGAGCATGGATTGCGGATGATGAGGAGGCCGATCGAGACGTGACATATCTTGGTTCTGTTTCCAGTCACGATGTTTTTTTTGTTATATTTCGTTTCTGTTTCAAGTTCGTATCAGTTGTCATGGTCTCAGGTTACGTTTCATATGCTACTAGTAGCCCTAAGAAGTGTTCTTCAATTTTTATCCTAAATTCCAGATGTATCCTTGCCTCCGTGACAGTCTTTTAATGGTGAACATAAATTTTAATTTGCCTCGCGCACGTACCACTGGTTTTGGACGACTGTTTTGCGGATTCTGCATGAACAGTCTGGCTTCATGTGCTGCCATTGTCCATTCTATGTTTCACAGCGAATTCTGCATGAACAATCTGGCTTCAGGTGCTGCCAGGGATCCATGCTCTGTTTTGAAGCGAACTGGCATAAGGTGGCAGTTTGAGTGTTTGACCGTGCACTGAGCCAGCAGTCAGTGCTATTTCGTTGGCAGCAATCATATTCGGCCCAAGAACCCAACAAATTTATTTCATATTTTCTTGTGTTTAATTGACTGAAAATAAACGGTTGTTTCAGTGTCTTGACCATCTGATCCTTGAATCAGATTGTTTATTTTATTTCGTTTCGTAGAATTATGTATTGACTAGAGATAACTTTAACACTTACTCTAGTAAATACATAATTTGAATAAATCTAAGGGCTATATATGGTGATAGTAAATACATAATTTGAATAAATCTAAGGGCTATATATGGTGATTGAGAAAAGCTACTTCCAATTTATTTTGCTCACATGGGCTTCCATTCGGTAGAGTGTTGAAAACCCTCTCAAAATCCATATCTAAAAGTTTTTAAAAAATCTAAAACTTGGCATACATGCAGATAACATGGTGATACATGCTCATACAAAATTTTTAGTCCAAATTAAAATTTATTTAAAAGATATAAAAATAACAAATTACGAGAAAGATGATAAAAAATAGATGATGAGTTATTTTGTCCATTTCTCTCTTCATGATTTATTTATTTTATCGTTTTTAATGAAGTTGAATTTGAACTGAAAATTTTATGTGTATATTTCTCATCATGTCATCTACATGTATATAAAGTTTCAGAATTTTTATAAACTTCTAGATACAATTTTGAAGAAGGTTTTTACAATTGCACTGAATAGGTGGTTTTCATTTTCGCTGTTTAGTGTCGATGTGTAAAATTTTTGCTTTGATGAGAACATGTTCGGCTTCGGCCTCAAACTTTCTACCAAAACTGGGCGTGAAGACAGACCGATCCAACTGCATGCGGCCGCCCGTCAAAAATCTCTCCATCGTTTTGCGGCCGCGGGTGCTCGCGGTATATTCTGTCGCTTTGACTCCTTTGCACTGGCCGCTTCGAATAATCTCATTGACGAGTGCAGCAACTGATGGCCTGTCATCTTCTCGATCTCGCTTCGACTCTTGTGCACTTGCTGCTTCGAATAATCTCATTATTAACGCATAACGTCGTAAATTAAGCAAAGGAAAGGTCCATTCCAGAATTGATGTGTAATATTGAAAGGTCCATTCCAGAATTGATGTGTAATATTGAATGGCCGATCCGTCTTCGCCTCCTTGGTTCCAGTAGACACAGTATAAATGAGGGAGTAGATACTATAGACAACCGTACAGAATACACTCCGGCTAACACAACGAAGCTGCAGCCACACAACAAATAGCCTGTCCATCTCAAAGGCAAGCCTGTCCATCTCAAAGGCAGCTCGGTAAGGTGAAGTCTGTTGTATTTGTGTCGAATATGTGTACACAAGTCGTTACAATTAGGCTTGAGTCGTATTAGGTGGTTAGGGATAGAGTTTGTGTTGGATTTATATTCCTCGGCCTCATATATACGTGCGGGTACCACCATTGTAATCGCGAGACGACAGATGTAGTAGGGAAGGGGCGGCGGCGGTCAGAGCGGTGCACCCAATGGGCGGCCAGGCCGTGCACTGGTGTGCTCCTGACGCCAGTATTGCTACTGATACTATGGGGAGGAGTGTCCGTAGTCATGCCCCGAGGATGTAAGCACATCATGGAACCTCGCTAAAAAATATCGTGTCTTTGCGTATTCTCTTTTCTATAATCTTGTGTTCATGACTGCTGATCCTGGGGTATTGTTTTCGCGTCTGGTTTTCTAACAAGTGGCATTAGAGTCGGATACGTGGTAGAAGATCACAAGAGACACGATGGGATGCTCCACACCGCGCAAAGTTTGGGCTAAAGATTAGTTGGACAATCAGTTCATGTCTAAAACTCTGACTCAGAAGCTGTATTTGAAGCAAAAGTTATATGGGCTAAAGATGCAGGAGGGAGCAAATGTTGCTGAGCACATCAATGTCTTCAATCAAGTTGTGGCTGACCTTGTAAAGGTGGACGTGAAGCTTGATGATGAAGACAAGGCTATTATTCTTTTGTGTTCTTTGCCGAGTTCTTATGAGCACTTGGTCACTATGTTGACGTATGGCAAAACTGAGGTTAAGGTAGAGGATATCACAACGGCGTTACTTGCTCGTGAGCAAAGGATCATGATCAATAATGCCGCTGATAGTAGTTCCACTGGAGAAGCTTTGCAAGTCAAGAGTGACTGAGTGAGGGAGACCGACAACAAGAAAAAGAAGGGGCCACAATGCTATAAGTGCAAGGAGTGGGGATATGTGAGAAGGGATTGTCCAGAACTAAAGAGGAAGGACGTGGCAAATGTTGTAGCTTCTAGTAAGGATGACTCGAATAGCGATAGTGGTGTTCTTGTGCTATCAAGTGAGAAGTCTTGTGATGGAGAAGCGTGGTTACTGGATTCTACGAGTTCGTTTCATGCAACATCTAACAAGGAGTGGTTCTCTTCATATGTTGATGGTGACTTTGGTTTTGCTCAATTGGGAGATAGCACGGCTCATCGTGTTATGGGAGTTGGCAAGATCAAGTTAACAATGTATGATGGACAAGAGGTGCTACTTGAGGCTGTGTGACATGTGACAGAACTTAGAAAGAATCTAATCTCGCTTGGTGTTCTGCATGGAGAAGGTTGGTTATATTAGACAATGCCTGATAGGAGGACCTTGAGAGTGATGCTGGATGACAAGACTGTGATGATAGGTGAGAAGTCGGATGCACATCACTACAAGCTAAAAGGTGGAGTCATAGAGGATGGAGCTACACATGTTGCGGTGTTCAGTCCTTGCGGCGAGGTGGCCTCGTCGGGCTGTTCGAAGTGAGCAGCAGAGGAGACGACTCAAGTCTGCGTACACGCATGGACAACTTCAGGATGGCGTGCATATTCATCAAGGTGGAGTTTGTTATATTTATGTCGAATATATGTACACAAGTTGGTTGTAAATTAGACTTGAGTCATATTAGGTGGTTAGGAATAGAGTTTGTGTCGAACTTATATTCCTCGGCCTCATATATACATGCGGGTACCACCGTTGTAACCACGAGACGACAGATGTAGTAGGCAAGGGGCGGCGGTGGTCGGAGCGGTGCACCCAATGGGCGGCTAGGCCGTGCGCTGGTGTGCTCCTGACGTTGGTATTGCTACTGATATTATGAGAAGGAGTGTCCGTAGTCATGCCCCGAGAATGTAAGCACATCGTTGAACCTCGCTAAAAAACATCGTGTCTTTGCGTGTTCTCTTTTCTATGATCTTGTGTTCATGGCTGCTAATCCTGAGGTATTGCTTCCATGCCTGATTTTCTAACAAAGTCGACGATCGGTCAGTGTCAGCATGTCAGCGTTGGAGGTGAAGAAACCAAAGCCGGCAGCGATGGACCATGAGTTCGTCGCCCCTATGATCACCGACGAAGCAGGTCGCACATTAATCCGCTCCATGCGGATGACCGATAAGCTGCAGGACCTCATGGATTTCTATTACGCCATGGTGCCTGCTATCCCTCGCGGCACTGGTGTCTTCCTTTACCAGGGCAAGCGGGTCGATGGCGAGAAAACACCGGTGGACTACAAGTTTAGTAGTGGCACCGGTCTGATCGATTTTTTGTCGGAGATGAAGCCGGACATATTCGTGACACTGACGGTGTGCGACAGTGATGGGAGAACGGTCACCAGCACCATGCGACCAGTGGCGGATCTACCGGTGGAGCAGGTGGGGCTCAAGCCCCTCCTACTGTCAACCGGAGCATGGAGCCCCCCCCCCCCCCCCCCCCCCTGGATTTTATAGCCATGGAAGAGAGAAAGCAAGATCCAGAGGTTGAAGATGATCAGAAAATACGTAACGTGACCAGAAATCAATAGGAGAGTAAGATGTAGTATATAGTTCAGCCCCCGCTATGATTTTGGTCTGGTTCCGCTACTGCATGCGACGAAGGGAGAGGATGCAAGTTTTGATGGATTTCTACAATACCACGGTGTCCTGTACCTCCAACTCGCGGGATTTCTGGTATGATGGTAAGAGGGTGGAAATGTGGCATACGCCGGCATTCTTTCACATGAATGACGGGGCTCGGATTAGCTTTCGCTCGGAGCTCAAGGGGGGGGGGGATGCCTCTCACGTTAACTGTGGTTGATTCTCAACGGCGCCGGATCGCCCGCACCATTCGGACAACCGACAGGCTGAAGGTTTTGATGGATTTCTACTACGCCACGGTGCCCATTGTTGAATATGACGGTGGGAGGTTTCTGTTTGATGGCCAACTCATTAAAGGCTCGCAAAATCCGATGGATCTTAACATCGAGGACGGGGACGTAATCGACTTTTTGGTTGAAACAAGGTGAACGGGGACAAGATCGACTTCTTAGTTCTTCCTTGATCTATTGGGTGGCTGATGATTGGGCGCTACGTCGACATCATCTTGCTGCTGCTTTTCGAGTCCCTCTTCCGGTCAAGATTTGTCTATGTTATGTTTCGTTTCTGTTTTTTGCAAATACCACAAGAGCAATCTGACGTGATGTATCATCACGTTGCTCTGTTTCACGAGAATCACAGTGAACTGGGATCATCACTGGATCAGGTTACTCAACCATTTGGGCCATGTCAATTAAAAAAAAAAAAGATATTTGGGCCTTTGCCACAATCATATTGTTAGACACCTAATTGTATTAGGTTAAGATTACTCGGATGTATGGGCCATCTCTTGTATTTGGGCCTGCCTATCATGGTTTCCCTGCCTCCTCATATTTATCATATCTAGTCATCATTAATCAGTTACATAATTCTATTGTGCTGACATTTTGTCTCTCGCTGCTTCTCCTATGCAGCCTCTCTCCCTCCCCCCACCCCTCCCCTTTGTTGGCCCTCTACCACGATCCCATACCCCCGCCGCCGATCTTTATCACACCTCCTTTCGTGGTATTGATCGCGATCTGCTATGGCGGAGACCGAAGATGAGCGCACCGCTCATCTCTCTGCCGAAGTTGAGCGCCAGCGCGTCGTGAAGGCCAAGCTTGAGGTCGAGAAAGCCCTTCAGGAGGAAGAGCACGCCCACGAGGTCGGCCTCGCCCAGTCTACGATGCTTCTTCACCAACAAGCGATCGCCGTCTAGAACTTTAAAATTCTGATCCCAATCTCCTTGACTTCAGCCCCACCAATTTCTCGCGTTGGCACAGACTCTTTCTCACGGTTCTTGAGAAGTACGCCCTGGATGACCATGTTCTTCTCGATGATGACTTCTCCGACAATGCAGAGTGGCATAGCATGGATGCTGCGGTCATTGGATCTACACCACTCTCACCGTTGACCTGCTTGAACACGTCATGGTTGACTGCTCCACATATATGACCGGCGCAGGCCGGATCACCCGCACAGACAGACTCACAGACAGGCGCAGGATCATATGACGCATGCAGACACAGCAAGCGAGATGGTAATTTCCAGAAGTAGTAAACTTTTGACGCTACAGAACTAATTCAAATATTCATTTCATAGTGCTACTTTCTCTGTATATCATCAAAACTGAATGAGTAAAAACAATGCGCAATACTGTATGAATAAACGGGCTCACTTTGTCGCTAGGCAGCAGTGACACTGCTTGCCGAGCATGTCGAAGGAAATCCTACAGAGTTCTTCCAACGTGTTGTCCACGGTTCGTCATATGGCGTTGGCGTCAAGTTTGGTATTTATTTAGATAAAGGAAACTCTTATTTCCCACCTCTGTTTTGCAACACAGCCTTGTTTTTGTGTTTTTTTATTACAAAAATCATCGAACCAACTGAATCAAACCAGAGAAAAACTAAGGAGCCTTCAGCTTATAATTAAATTTCCATCCATGGCTTACAAAAAGTTTGAGAGCAACGACCTTTAGCATCGGCTCGGACCTCCTCATGCTGCAGCTGAAAACAGCCTGTATAAAAGATGTATAATGGTCACTATCAAAGCAAATATTATTATGATAACATCAAATGGTCCAAACTAAGACAGCTGCACCTACAAAAATAAGCTTTCTCATTTTACTAGAGAGTGTTGCTAGCCAGTCTCCAAACATGTGAGAAACAGACGTAGGGGCATGTAACCCATTAGTAATAGTAACTATCCTTCAAATATTTCTAGCATGGTGACACTCGAAAAACAAATATTGAATTATTTTATTACAATTACAAAAGTAACATTTGTGGCTGCCCTCCTAATTCTTTTTCGCTAGATTATCCTTTGTTAAAATGACCCCTTTAAGGATGTACTAAAGGAATATTTTTATTTTGAGCGGTAGTTCGAGTTTCCAAAGGAACTTATGACAAATGGCATATCTTGGTTCAGGAAATACTCATACATAGAGCAAACAATAAAATATCCACTCTTGTTTAAACCCTAAGAAAAGGTATCCCTTTCATCACTTAAGTTAACCATATAAACTTTATCTACTAGGTTCTCCTACTTTGTTAGTTTTACCCTAACCAAGGATCTCCGAAAAGAGGGATTATAAGGAGGGCATGACATTACGTGTTCTACTGTAGCATACGGCTTGTAGGACACGTTGTAAAGATTTGGGTAAAGCTCTTTGAGTGGTCGAGTTTCTAACCATTTGTCCTCCAAGAAGCGGATCTGAGATCTGTTTTTTTATCTTAAAGGACCCACATGATAGGAACTGCTATTTTGACCTTCATGAGTCCAGTCCAGAAGTGGGAGTCGGTTGGATTGGCAACCATATAGGACAGAGTTTTATTACCCAAATATTTATTTCTGAGTAGACTCTGCCATGTCCCATCCTTATTAAGCAGCTAAAAAGCCATTTACTCAATAGACATCTATTCTGGAGCTCGAGGTCAACTATACCTAGACCCTCTTGATCCTTTGGGCGAAATAACATTTCTATTTAGCAAGACGGTATTTCTTTTTGTCGTGTCCTCCTTGCCAATAGAATCAAGATCAGTAGAAGTCTAGTTTAGTTAGGACTCCTTTTGGAATCTCAAAGAAAGACATCATGAACATGGGAAGACTACTAAGCATTGACTGAATAAGGACCAATCTACCACCATAAGATAGATGTTTGGCCTTCCAGCAATTTAGCTTCTTCTCAAATCTTTCTCCAATGATTCGCCAGTCAGAATTACGTAGTTTTCTATGGTGTATAGGAACACCCAAGTATCTAAAAGGGTACTCTCCCGTTTTGCAACCAAATAGCTCTATATTGATCCTCAAAGTCCTTTGCCTCACCGTAGTAGAATATCTCGCTCTTATGGAAGTTGATCTTGAGACCAGATAATTGCTTAAACATACTCAATAAGAGCTTTATATTTTGAGCTTGGTGAAGATCATGATCCATAAATAGGATGGTGTCGTCTGCATATTGTAAGATAGACAAACCATCATCCACAAGATGCGGGATAATTCCCTCTATCTATGCATCCGCTTTAGCTCGCTTAATCAAAATTGTAAGCATCTGCGATTATAATGAACAGGATCGGTGACATAGGGTCCTCTTGGCAGAGACCCTTCCTCGGTTGGAAGTAATGGCCAATGTCATCATTCACTTTTATGACCACCCTTCCTCCCGATACATAGTTCTCAATCCAACAACACCACTTTGGAGAAAATCCTTTTCATGCGTAGTGTCTATTGAAGAAAAGATCAACCTTTTCAAAATCAATTTTGAAAATGACCCCATTACCCTTCTTAGCATGGAGTTCATGTATGGTCTTACGTAAAATGACCACACCCTCCATTATGTTCTAGCCTGGCATAAAAGCTGTTTGAGTAGGTTGGACTATAGAGTCTGCTACCCTATTTGTCCTATTTGTGCCAACTTTAGTATAGAGTCAAGATCGGCATGATTAGGGCAGAGTATGTCATCGATCAAAATGCTGGTACGACAGCCTTCTTCCTACGGTATGGCAAGAGATTCTGAACAATGCGTTTCGTCTGGCTTGTGCACTCTGCAAGTACTAGATTTTTGCACATTGTAGCAGCAATGTTTGCGGTATGAACTTGTCAATTTTGTAGTGGGGTTCAAAGGTAGGAGGAGTTTCGTTCAGAGAAACTAGCAAGTTGACCTGTGCTAATAGCACGGCTAGACATGATACAATATATTATATGTCTTAGCATAAATTAGTTATATGTGTCACTTTAAGCCATTTTCTTCTCTAATAGGAGATAAGACACCTGCTACTTTTTAAGCTATATTTTTGTTTTTTTTATATTTAACCAATTTGAAAAATACATTAAGAAGTAGAGAGCATCCAGCTTTCAACCAATTGCAAATAGGCCATTCATTCAGTGAACGTGTGAGAACCATCGAACAACGATCAGATGGCCCATACATCATCTTCAACCTCTAGATGTTTTTACTTTTTCTCTCTCTCTTCGTGAGAGAATGCGGTGTTCACTCCCTCACCTCCCTCACCCCACCCCACCCCCTCCAGTTGTCTTGAACAAAGTCCTTGTCATAGGGTCCACGACTTCTTCCTCCGTCACACTAACTCATCGGCATCGAGCTCCCTCGCCCTAGTCTAGTCCAACCGTCACCTTCCGCAGCTGGCGAGGCGGCGCCCTTGCCGCCTGTTCCTCTGCCATATCTCCTGCCATCATCGTTGGGCTGGTCTGCCACATCCCTAGGTCTTCAAGTCAGGTAGAAATCAAGTCCTCCCCCAGCAACCCTAAACCCTAAAGCTTCACCATCGATTGAAATCTTTCTTGATTTTTTTTTGACTTAAGAGAAGCATTTCTGTAATAAATATGGGTAGTATATATTTACATCCTCATAATTAATTTTTTTATACTGTATAAAGTGATGATAAATAGTACTCTCTATCATGAACCTTGTTGTTGTGGAGGTGTCCTCGAGGGAAAAACATTTCATGTAGTTGGTCTCCGTCCTTCTTCCACTCCGTCCAAAGACTAACTAAGACCAATTGAGTCATGTTTTCATGTTCTAATTGAACACTTTTCATTTATGATTAAAGGAGAAGAGGTGTCCTCGAGGAAAAAACATTTGATGCAGTTGGTCGGCGTACGCACATATGTCACGTCCATACGCCGCCAATCACGCACAATTCAAGACTCAGATTATGCCACGGCTCGGGTCTATCGCATCGTGTCCCGGCAATCGGGTCCTTGAGTGTCAATCATGCAGGGAAATTAAATCCTAGATAACAATGACCCTTCAACATGGTGTATAATTTACCACTTCTGATGCTTCAGAAAGGACATCATTAGCTCACACGCTACTAATGTTGCCGTTCACATCTTGCATGGATTTTGCAGGATCAAGATACTTAGCAATATGAATGATCCTACAACAACAATCTATGTAGTAGCAATTAGAAAATACCAAGTTAGTATACCACCTACGATCCTTGTTTTTGTTCCGATTGGGCAAACAAATTTCAATCTTTGTGCAATCTCTCTCCCTATCCGGCTCACGGTGCTCAAGGATCTGCTTCTTCCTCTCTTCCTGTTGGTTTCCACCAGCGCTCTCTACGCTAATTAACGAACTTGAGTGGAGAAGGCCACACCGTAGGCTCTGCCGAGTGCTGATGATGGGTTCTATAGCACCGCACATGCGCCATGGTGCTCCTTCTGGGCCACTCGTGGAAGCGTGTGCAGCCGAACGCGGGGTCTTGCTGTCAGCTGCGACGGGGACTCGTGCGGTGCTGCCGGCTGTGCGATTGGCGGCGGTGGATGGAAGCCACGCCCACGTAGCCACGATCCAGCTATGCATGGCCACGTCTGATTGCGGATCAGCCGCACAGAATCTTTTCTCCGTCCTCGACGATTTTAATTAGCCGAGTGATCGACCGGCGTCCGGCAACAATGTTAGCGATGAGATCACAATACCTTGATATCATAGTTTGACCTTGATTTGATGAAAGTTTTTTACCTTCCCTATTTCTAAATTAGATTCCTAATAAATTAAGAAACCGTTCTATAATAGTATTTGTTCAAATAATCTATGGATTGTATTTGATATGAACTCTGATTTCATCAAGACTGTGAAATCTTTATAAAATCCAACGGCTTATATCTTCTCTTTTTTTGATTAACATGGTAATTTCGTGACTTTGAGAGCGAACATGGTAGCTTCTTTTTCTACCGTAGCAGGGTCTTAATTCTTATACTGAAGGCACACGGGGCAAGAAGAATTCAAATATCCATCAACTTTCTGAGTTGTTTCTACCAGGTTAAAGAGCTTCTCAACTTCTTTCGTCACTGTTGATCATTTAACTTCCAAGTGATACACCAGTTTTGATTATGCATTATCAGGTCACTGGTTCGCCCTTTGTAGATCCATATAACTTTAACATCTTTTGATTTCCATGAACTAGTTTCAAAAATATATTCGAGCACTAGGAAACTGCATTTTTTAACAGTCAAATTTAGTAATTAATGATCATCAAGATTCACTAATGGTGAATCAAAGAAAACAAATTATTAGCTTGGGGAATTGCACACTTAACTACATATATATAATGGATTATTTATTTTCTTCTCAAATATATCAATAATTTATGGCCCCAATATAAATGGTACTAAATTATATAAGTACAAATTTATAAATGCAGTGAATTAATTTGGACTAAATTATAAGTTGGCGGTTTGCATAGAGGAAAATGAATTAGATATAGGTCCAATAAATACATGCTATATCCAATGAGATAATTTTCAGAGCTCCAGCCCACCTTTGGCCATCCATCCAAGGTCTACAGCTATTTTAAACACTTCCAGACACCTCGTATCATCAACATATAATTCTGAATCTGATAGTTCTGCATATCATGATGGTCGCAATAAAAAATATTTTCTGAATCTTTTTTAGTACGACGGTACACGAAGGTCAGAATTTTTTTTTCTAGTGAGGTTTTATTTCCAGGGTGAAAACTTATGAGTTTGTTAGGGTTAGATCAAATATTTTAATGTTCCTTCAAAATAAAAAGGAACAATTGCGTGATTGATCCTATTTTCATTGCCAATTGTGTGATCGACCGCGTTATTTATGTTTTGCATGTGATCGGCCGCGTTTTTTATGGTTCGCATGGTTGACCCTATTTTTCTAATATGAAGTCGTCATCTGACCATGCTTTTAATCTGTTGTCAGTCCCAACTTTTTTTAGTAATTAAAAAATATATAAAAGAAATAGATGGGTAATGGAGGGACAGAAGAAAAGACTATTCTGCCATGTTATAATCTGGTTACCTTCATCTATGTTCTCTTTTCGTTTGCTTTGGTGGACAAAGGACCCGCACCTTAATCCTAGAGGAGTTCCCGGTGGCGGCGCTCAAGAGCTGCAGGCGACGGGTGGGAGCTGTAGGGCGGGCGGGAGCTATCGGGTGAGCCGGCGGGATTGAAATCGTCGGCAGTTGAGGTCCCCGCAGTTGCTCCTGCACCGTCCATTCTCACATAACAAATCGTGTGGCTCTCTGTCAATTCATCAGTTCAACAGAAAAATTTAACCCAATAATAAGCAGTACGATTGGCACACAACAACCATTTGACTTAAAAATAAGACTTTTTAGGAACAACATGAGGATGGTAATCTTAATAATATATTAAATATACTAATTTAATGATTATAATATTCCTAAGTTTTTTTCCCACTGTTGTATGGATCAAATTCTAGTGATACTTGATTTAAAAAAAATTCAAGTGATATTAGCACTAAAGAACAATTTTAAAGAATGTATCAGACAACTCTTCTGTGTTTGTCAAATCTATGTTTATCACATTTTATTTTAGTGTATGGTGTGGTCTCAAACTAGTGATACTTTATACTCTCTCTGTTTCAAAACTGGTGTCCCATTGATTTTTTTTGTTAATTTTAACCATTCGTTTTATTTAAAATATTTATTTAAATATGAAAATTTATAAGTTATATTAAAATTTTGGGGATATTTAGCTCAATTTAATGATGTGTTTTGTTAATTTTGGGTCATTTTAATTTTTTGTTAATTTGGTTCTATAATAACTCTTTTTTTTAATAAGACGAATGATCAAAGATAATAAAAAAATCAATAACGATAACAATTTTAGAATGGAGTGAGTATGTAATAGCAATATTGAAGCTTAGAATTTTTTTCTCTTCTTTTGGGACTATTTAGCTCAATTTAATGATGTGTTTCAACTCTGTTTCAGTCAATACATTTTTAGACCGGCAACATGCAGCGTTTGCATTTTTTTTTTAGCTAAATGGCTGTTGTGGGACAATAGTACTACTTGAACTCGTACCTTAATGGAGAGCCACAGGATTTCCTACGTGAAAACGGATGGCAGAGAAGCAACTGCTGGGAGCTCAACTGCTGACGATTTCAATCCGGGCCGGCGGGGCACACAACAGGTGGGAGCTGCAGGGCGGGGCGGCGGGCAGAGGAGCTAACGGACAGAGGAGCTACGGGGCACACGATCCTCGCGCGAGCCGAACTTCGAATTTTTGAATTTGAATTCGAATTGTGTGTTCGAATTTGAATTTCGAATTTCATGTTTGAATTTGGATTCATGTTCAAATTTTAATTTGGACAATTTCTGTCAGAGGTATAAACGACTTTACACATTACCTTTCCATTTTAGAAAATAAAAAAGTGTTGATGTGATACATAAAGTAAGTGATTTGGGCAAAATATAAAGTTTTTGTAGAGACCTAGGATAATTTGTTAAAAAATATGGGAAGAAGGATAATTAGACAATGACTATTGGAAAGAGGGTACATCCTCAATTGTCCCGCTAGCCGTCGTCAATGCGAGAGTGCGCGACGCCGTTCGAATTCCACTCCAGTCAGGTTCAGGCACTGATGCGCAGGAGCCATCCGAAATGAAGAGTCGCCGTGTATTCATTCACGTATTGCCACCGGAGTCGCTTCGGTACCTTAAATACATCATTTGACTAATAACTGGCACTAAATGGAACCGTGGAGAAGAGAGGATTGACGAGGTTCACCAGCTAAGGAGAAGACCCTATATAAGGCCATACCATTCGGTGAGCAACGCGGAAGCCACTCCCCAATTCCAACCATTTGATTTGAGAACGCCGATCGGGTATGACTCCGCAGCAAGACCAATTCAGTCTCCTATTTGCTCTTATAGAGAAAGAGAAGCACTTAGCGGCCCTCGGTGACGCTGAGCCGGAGGTGGTGAAGCGGGAAGCCCAGCCAGCTCGTCACCGTCGTGGTGCAGGACACCCAGCGTCGCACCGTGTCGCGCACCATGCGGAGGACCGACGAGCTGCAGGGCCTGATGGACCACTACTACGAGGGCAGCGGGGGGCGCTTCGTGTTCGACGGCAGGCGTGTGAAGGGCGAGCACACGCCGGAGGACCTCAACATGGTGAACGGGGACAAGATCGACTTCTTCCTGGATCTGATGGCTGGCTGAGTGCCTGAGCCTAGATTGCGGATGATGTGGCGCCCAATCGAGACGTGACATTTCTTGGTTGTGTTTCATGATGTCCTTCGATATATTTCGTTCCTGTTCTAAGTCCATATCAGTTGTCATGGTCTCAGGTTACGTTTCATATGCTAGTAGCCCTAAGAAGTGTTCTTCAATTTTCTATCCTAAATTCCAGATGTATCAGTGCCTCCGTGGCAGTGTTTAATGGTGAACTTAAATTTTATCCTCGCGCTCGTACCACTGGTTTCGGACGACTGTTTTGCAAATTCTGCACGAACAATCTGGCCTCGGGTTCTGCCAGTGTCCATTGCTCTGTTTCACAGCGAACAGTGATCAGTGACAGTTTGATCTTCAACTGAGCCCGTCGGTGCTATTTCGTCGTCAGCATATCATATTCTGCCCAAGATCACAACAAATTTCTTTCATCGTATTTTCTTGTGTTTAAAGGACTGGAATTCAACGGTTGTTTTAAACAAGAGTAAAGTGCATAAACGGTTCTTAAACTTGTCTCAGGTGTCATCTAGGTCCTCAAACTCTCAAAATGTATATTTAGGTATCTAAAACTTGTTAAAGTGTGTCATCTAGGTCCAAAATACTGAAAAATACCTCTCTAATTTATGACTTGGTAAACTAGCATAATTTTTCTAAACTTTCTCTCCCTAAAATAACTATGCTACCATAACTCATTCTAATGAACTTTTGTTTTTTTACCGTAACATGATATAATCATAAAAGATGAAAAGCCATGAATAAAAGAAAGCATGTGAGTATACAAGGGGTATTGTTTCCTAAATTGACTCTCCTACCACAATTTATTATAGCAAACTTTTGTTTTTTACTGCAACATGGTATAATAATAGAAAATAAGACGGGAAGTCATAAAATAAAAGAAGGCATATCCGAATACAAGGAATATTTTTTTTCCTAAATTAACTGTGCTACTGCAATTCATTCTAATGAACTTTTGTTTTTACTGCAACATGATATAATCAAAGAAAAATAAGAGAGAAATCCTTGAATAAAAGAAGGCATGTTGGCATGCAAATGGTATTTTCAGTACTTTGGACCTAGATAACACACATTAATAAATTTAAGAACCCGGATATGCATATTAAGAATTTAGGGGCCTAAATGACACCTCGAGACAAGTTTAAGGACCGTCAATGTATTTTATTCTTTAAATAATGTCTTGACCATCTGAGCCTTAAATCGGATGGTTTATTTTACTAATTTGTTTTGTAGAATTATGTGTATTGCATTGAGAGAATTTTTTAAATTAAAAAAGATAAAGAAAATTTTGGTAATCTACATCTAAGGTCTATGTATGGTGATTGAGAATAGCTACTCAATTTTTTTGCTCACACATTTGGACTTCCAATGTTTCAACGGTTAACCGTGCTGTAGATGACGTGTCCAAGCCATAATGCTGCCCATGTTCGCCCACTGCTGAGGCGACCGGATCGAGTTACTCGCCGCTGTCGTGAGCCTGCAGTTGGTCACCCGCGCGCACCATGCGACGCACAGACAAGCGTATGTGGAAGGACAAGTGTTGACGCCGAAAAGCGCCAACTACACGAGCACGCCTGTCTACGGTTGGCAAAAACCGAATTCGGTGTTGAAGCTGCCAAAACCGAAACCTCCTATTTGATAAAATCAGAAACTCTGATTTTGTCGGGATTCTGACAAAAACTAACAAACGCTCATCTGGGAAGGGCCACATGCGTAGCATTGTTCTAGAGTCGACATGTCATCTAGGATGTCTTCAAACACCATCCAGATCAAGATGAACATAAATTAGGGTTGGGAAAATATAATAAAGAGATAAAAGGTAAAAGAGGATAAAATATTAAAGAAAATAATTTCATCAATTGGGTGATATCTCAGTCAGCCGTCACCATTTTTGTATATAAAAGGCAGAAGATCTTGTCCTTATAAGAAACTGAGATTTACATGATTTGTATGAAAAAAACAAAATCTAGCTCGATTTGGATTATGAAAACCGGTCGTTTTAGTTTTGTAGTATCTGAGCATCTTGAAATTGCCATAACATTCTCATAAGAACTCCAAATTAGATGTTTTATGTGTTTGTTTTAATCCTCTCGACGAGAGCTTCATCATAAATGCTTCAAATAAGCAATTTGGCGCTATATTCATATCGCACACACTTCGTTGTTCTTTCTGCGAACCTAGAAAATATGCTCATAACCTGTAAAAGATGTCTAAATATCAATTTTGAAAAAATCAATGTCAGTCTTGATTTAGACAATGGCACTATATTCATATTTTCAAGTTCTTTCTGTGAACCTTGAAAATATGCTCATAACCTAAAAAAGAGGGGAGGGGAGGGAAGTTGGCTCCCCTTTAGGTAGACTATTAGTCGGGTCGTGTTCATTGTTCAAAGGCACGAATGCAATCTAAAGATGATGAGAATGTGGATATGTATGTTGTACTCTCTTCTTATACTAGTGTGATGATGTGCAGTTTTTCTACATGTTTAAGAAAAAAATATGTAGCATAAAGAGGGGGCTTAATTTATCGCTACGCAGCGCCCGCCACTATTTTTCGAGCATGGCACTAAACTTGGGACCCCCAACGATGTGGAATGTGTTAGTAGATCTCCACGTTTGGGTTGAACGGCCCGACACCCCAGATCACGTCCTGATCGGGGGGGGGAACCCTCCTCCAGTTAGTGGGCCCCCGTTGCACTGCGCCATATAAAAGGAGGGAGGATGCCGGGACATGCTCATCGAAGTTGAACACCGCCACACAGTCTCTCCCATAGAATCCTAATCCGATCTCAAGGAGACGGACATAACCAGCGATGGGAAGCGAGCAGCCTACAGGGCGCACGCGACAACAGCGGCTGGGCACGCGCAACAGCAACTTGGGATGCAGCGGTAGCTGGCCCGGGCGACGGGGCGCGCAGATTGCTAGCACATGGGCATGGCGTCTGGACGAGCATGGCAATAGCATCGCGTTCATAGGTCTAGCAAGGACGGCGACGGCGGCGGCTGGGCGCGCACAACGGTCACATGGGACGAGTGAGCGGTGGAGCGAGCACGGCATCACTAATGACGGTGGCAGCTCCCGTGGCATGGCGGTGGCGGCATATTTGGAAAACGGCAAACGGCCAGCACCAATGAAGAAGACAGTGAAAGCGTATTTCTTTTAGATACATGTTCATAGAGATTTTGGATATTTTGACCATGAAATCGACGGGCTTCTGCAAAATGAATAAGAAACGGATGGCTTCGTTAAAATGTTCACGAATCCAATGTCTTCTCTATAAAATGACCACAACCACTTTTTGGACCAAAATGTCCATGCCCTTCTTCTTCCTCCCTCCTCGTCTCTCTCATCCTCTCTCTCTCTCTCTCTCTCTCTCTCTCTCTCTCTCTCTCTCTCTCTCTCTCTCTCTCTCTCTCTCTCTCTCTCTCCGCCAAAATTGGCTGCCCTCCGACGAGCGGTACGGGGAGGGAGGGGGGGAGCGGCACGGAGGCGCATGGGAGCGAGCGGCGCGACGGTGCACCGGGGCGAGCAACGCGGCAATGCGCGGTGGAGGCAGCGCGGCAGTGGCAGCTGCGGGCACGCGGTGGTGGGGGAGGCGGAGCAACAGCTGGAAGAGAGAGAGGGAGTGTTCGGGAGAGAGAGGAAGAGCGAGGAGGAGGGAGGAAGAAGATGGGCGTGGGCATTTTGGTCCAAAAAATGATCATGATTATTTTGCATAGAAGACACTGAATTCGTGGTCATTTTAACGAAGTTATTCGTTCCGTGGTCATTTTGCAGAAGCCCGTCGGTTAATACCAAAAATCTCATGTTCATATGGACAAAGTGTATTTTGAGTAGAAAGGATGGGGTATTTTAGTCTTTTCACATGTTTGATGGCATATTCAGGAAAGGAACTTGTAATTTAATGACATCTACGGGAATAGCCGTTTTACGTTGGCATATTTGAGATTTGAGTATTTTACAATGGCATATATGAAATTATCTCTTTCCACAAGCTAGGTGTGGTTGTTTATAAGATCAATTAGTTTATAGGAATGTTTTTTCATTTGAGATCTCCACACATTGTGTATAAAATTGAAAAGATGAGAGCCATAATTAGGCTTGTATGCAGCTCAAGACAACAAGTCACAGGTTATAAATGGTAGGGTATGTTTGATTACAGAAAAATTGGAAAAATCAAGCTACATATCAATTTTGATGTGACTTTAATTAATTTAAAAATGGATAATTCTAATGCTACAATATACATATGTCTAGCCGCGCAATTTCCACAGGCTATCTTGCTAATTATATTTCTTTTGAAAACACAAGCTAGATCTAAACCTTTCCATAAATTAGAATGTGTCATGTGCCTGCAGATTTTCTAGTGGATACAAGCATGCTGCCTAATAGAGTAAGGATGATTCGTATCAAATGAGACTGGAAGCAGCAACATGCATCATTGAGAAGCAACATTTACAAGGTCACGGATTATTAGCTAAGAAAAGATTAGAGTCATATTTAACCTAGCATGCAACTCAAGATGACATGTCACAGGTTGGCCATATTAAGGTATATTTGATTAAATTTGCAGAAACTTTGAAAATAAAACAAACAAGGTAGGGATCAATTTTGAATGACTGTAATTTTAAAGAAAGTGGATAATTATACTTATACTGCTCTAAACCATACACATGTCTAACCGTGCAATTTGCACAAGCTATCTTGCACAATCCTTAAAGCTAGATCAGCCTTTCCACAAAAATAGGTCATGCCATGTGTATGCAATTTTTTTGGTGGACAGAAGCATGCTGCCTAATAGGGTGAGTAACATTCGTATGTTAAGGTAAGGCCAGTCTCAATCCTTGGTTTCATTTCACCTTTTTAAGAATGCCACATCAGTATTAGGGATTTGATTTGAAAGATGAAATTGTCTCTCAATATGTAGTTTCATCTCACAGTTTCATAGGCAAATTATAACAATAAATTATTATATTAAGATTAGTTCAAATATATTGAGATAAAACTTTTACAATGGAGTTTCACCCTAATGAAATCCATTTTCTCCGCTTCATGTTATATATCATGTCATGTCACTCTTACCTCATTTAATATTAATGAAACTTCCACTGAGACATGTCTAAGGAAGCAAATACATGCATCATTCAAAAGCAACATTTACAAGGTCACGAATTATTAGCACGAAAATGATGAGAGCCATAATTAGGCCAGCATGCAGCTCAAGACGACGTGTCATAGGTAGGTCATAGTAAGGTGTGTTTGATTAAATTACATAAAGGAATGAAAACAAGCAATGTACATATATGTCTAGCCACGCAATTTACGCTGGCTATCTTGCTAGTTATATTTATTCCCAAAAACACAAGCTACATTTGAGTCTTTTCACAAAAATAGATCGTATCATGTGTCTGTAGAAGGCATGCTGCCTAATAGAGTGAGGATGATACGGACACACGGCTCCTCTGCGGTGCTTGAGGCACGGCAGTGCCTTCCTCCGCACCTGGCATCTTATGATGATCGTGGCATGGGCCTTTTACTTCTTTCCCCAAGAAAATTAATTAACTTTTCTGTTAATCCAGATTTGGTCAGAAAATCAGCCAACCAAACAAATACCCCAACGCCAAAACAGATCGATTCATTCCACATTCATAGTACTCCAAACAATTCCAGGTCTCATGTAAAAGGGTCAAATTTCATGCCAATCTATAAGATGGTAGAAGGAACGCACGTTATTCCTGCCATGCCTCAAGCACCGCAGAGGAGTCGGATCCGGATGATACGGATCATCAAGGAAGAAACAAGATGCATCATTGAGAAGCGACATGTACAAAGTCACAAATTATTAGCAAGAAAACGATGACGGTCATAATTAGGCTACCATGCAGCTCAAGACGGCATGTCAAAGGCACAGTAAGGTATGTTTAACCAAATTTACAGAAAATTTGGAAAACCAAACAAGGTACGGTTTTGACTGACTTTAATTTTTTAAAACAATATGAATTATTTTAATGCTATAGAACATGCACACCAAACCGTGCAATTTGCAGGGGCTATCTTGCTAGGTATATTTAGAGTAAATTTCATAAAAACCCAGATTTTGTGGCTCATGTCTCACAAAAGACCATATATTCTGATTTGTGTCATATAACCTCAGATTTTATGGTTATATTATTTCACAAAAACCCATGCATATGAAAATCAAACTCTATTTTTATCTCAAGCGTACCTATTTTTGGTTTCTTCCAGCATATATTCTGACACTGATAGAGTAAATTTTGTTATGAATATGACATATAAATTCAAACTCTATGTTTGCATGACACATGTACTTTGATCAATTCAATTGTTGAAATTATGAAGTGAGGTGCACAACAGTGCAATCTTCCAATATAAAAGTAAAATTTATAAGTAGAGTAACATTCACATTATTATGATATGGTTGTGGTTTTATGAAACAACATGACAAAAAAAACCGGGGTTAAGTGACAAGCCAAAATACTTGTGGTTTTATGAGAAAAGGACCATAAAACCTGAGGTTTTCTGAAATTTACTCGTATATTTATATTTAAAAAACATAAGCTAGATTTGAGTCCTTTCACAAAAATAGGTTGTGTCTTGTGTCTGCAGATTTTTTTTGTTGGATGGAAGCATGCTGCCTAGTAGAGTAAGTATGGTTCGTATCTTCAAGGAAGCAACCATATGCATCATTGAGAAGCCACATTTACAAGGTTGCGGATTATTAGCAAGGAAGAGATGAGAACTATAATTAGGCTAGCATGCAGTTTAAGATGACATGTAATTAATTAATAAATTTATAGAAATTTTGGAAAACCGAGAAACATATTTACAGATCGAGTTTGACATGACTTTAATTTAAAGAAAGATGGATTATTATAATGCTATAAACCAAACATATGTATGTCTCCCGCGCAAATTTGTGTGGCTATCTTGCCAGTTATATATATTAATTCTCAAAAATAGGTCGAGTCATGTGTCCGTAAATTTTTAGTGGACAGAAGAATTCCGCCTAGTAGACTACAGATGCTTCGTATTATCAAGGACGCAACAGCATGCATCATTCAGGAACATCTACAAGGTCATGGTGGAGTTATTAGCAAGGAGATGCTTTTTTTTTAGTAACTTTTTTTTGAATCATTTTGAGTAACTATTAGAAAGGAAATGATGAGAGTCACGATGATTAGGATAGCATGCAGCTCAAGACGACATGTCACCAGGTCAGCCATTTTTTTAGAGAAGAAAATATATTAAAAATTCTGTCCTCTGTATACTAGGTCAGCCATTATACGGTTTCTTTGATAAATTCATAAAAAAAAAATTTGGAAAACCAAACAAGGTATTTTGAACTGACTTCAATTTTAAAAAGATGAATTATTATAAAACATGCATACCTATGCGTAGCTATAGAATTCGCACGGGGCATCGTATTAATTGCTCTGATTGGGACAGCACCATGGACTGACAGTTATCAAGGATAATCACCGAATTGAGCAGAGCAATTCGCGTGGGTAGTCCACAACGAGCCATCGATAGGCTGCAATCTGACACGGCAAGAAGTCACCGAGACTGAGCCAGCCTCCCATCCTCTATAAAATGCGCTCATCTCAGACATGTCTTCACCACAAGGTTATTATTAAAGCCTACACTAGACAATAGCGTCGATGACTCCTCTATCCTTGCATTTCGTAACACTGTTTCTCCTCCTCACCCCGATCACACACTCATCAGCTCCCAACCCAGGGCGCAAGAACCACGCAGACCACAAGACCTACATCGTGCATACCGACCACCTGTCCAAGCCATCCTACTTCTCCAAGCTGGAGCTCTGGTATACGCACATGATCGCAACCCACTCGCCTCGTGCGTCGGCCAACTCCAGCCGCCTCCTGCACGTCTATGACACCGTCATGCACCGGTGATGAGGCACGACGCATGTCGAGCTCCGCCGGCGTGACTGGCATGTACGAGGACAGGGTGCTCCATACCCATACCACAAGATCTCCAGCGTTCCTCGGCCTGGACCCCGACTTGGGTGCCTGGAAAGACACAGACTTGGGCGACGGCGTCATCATCGGCTTCGTTGACACCGGCATATGGCCCGAGAGTCCGAGCTTCAACGACAATGGTCTCGGCCCCGTCCGGCCGAGTTGGAAGGGCAAGTGCGTCGATGCCGACGACTTACTTCAACGCCAGCTTATTATGCAACAACAAGCTTGTTGGCGCCAGGGCGTTCGATGCTGCCACGAAGGCCATGGTGGGCTGTGGTGTCCCCTCCCCAAGGGATCGCTCAGGCCACGGTACTCACGTGGCGTCGACGGCTGCCGGCTCGGAGGTGTGCAACACCGGCATGCTCGAGTTTGCGCGGGGCACGGCGAGGGGTATTGCGCCCAAGGCAAGGATCGCCATGTACAAGGCGTACGAATTGAGGTCAGCGAGTATCGTCGCGGCAATCGACGCCGCGGTGAAGGACGGCGTGGACATCCTCTCCATGTCCATTGGTGATCCGCCGCCGCCACTACCGTTCCACAGTGACGCGCTCGCCATCGCGGCGTTTGGTGCTGTGCGCGCGGGTGTTCTTGTGGTCCTCTCGGGAGGCAACGAAGGACCGAAAGAGTCGACGGTGGTTAACGTGGCGCCGTGGATGACCACCGTCGGCGCTGCTACTGTGGACCGGCTGTTCCCTGCCAACCTCATTCTCGGGGACGGCACGGTTGTCCAAGGACAGTCCCTTTACGCTGTCAAAGCAAACCGCACCACCATGACACCGCTGGTATATAGCCGGTGCACCAGCGACAAGTATCTGGTGCCCGACAAGATCAAGGGCAAGATAGTCGTGTGCACCGTTGGGACATACCGCGTCCAAGAGGTGATGAATGCCGGTGGATCCGGTCTAGTTTACATGGATACAACCAGCCAGTCCCGGGATGGTAGCCGGGCCTTGCCCGCCAACATTTCAGCTCTCACTCTCAGCCACACCGCCAGGGAGAGGCTCATGGCCTACATGGCCTCGTCGCCGTACCCGGTTGCGTGATTCAGCTTTACTTGCGAGCCAATCATCGGAGAGAATCGGGCTCCGATGGTGACTGGCTTCTCGTCACGGGGACCTAATGCTTTGGTCCCTGAGCTCCAGAAGCCCGACATCATTGCTACGGGTCAAAACATTGTAGCCGCATGGTCTGGCTGGGATGTCCCCCTGGAGAAAAAGAAGCACAACTACCGATTTGAGTCAGGCACGTCCATGGCATGCCCTCACGTCGCCGGCGTCGCAGCGCTGATCAAGAAGAAGCACCCGAGCTGGACGCCGGCCATGATACGGTCGGCGCTGATGACCACCGCGGCCACGCTCGACAACACGGACCGGGACATCGTCGACGACGGGGTCACTGACAACTCCGGTGCTCGGATCGCAACTCCTTTTGCTGCCGGGGCGGGGCACGTCCGCCCACAGCTCGCGCTGGACCCGGGTCTGGTCTACGACGCCGGCCCCCGGGACTACGTCGATTTCCTCTGCTCGCTGAATTACAGCAAGGAGGAGCTGCGGCGATTTGCGCCTGGCATGTCCAGCTGCCCGCGAGTGCTCCCCGGTGTCCCTGCCGGCCTCAACTACCCGTCGTTTGTGGTGATCTTCGACAACGACACCAACGTCCGCACACTGACACGGACGGTGACTCTGGTGTCAGGGAAGGCCGAAACTTACAATGTCACCTACGTGGCACCGAAGCTTGTGAAAGTGACCGTCACACCAACGACGCTGGAGTTCAAGAAGCCGAGCGAGAGGAAGAGCTACACTGTCGAGTTCAGAAGCTTGGCGGAAGGAAACAACACGACCACATCGGACTTCGGGTACATCAGCTGGGAGAACAAGGAGCATCTGGTGAGGAGTCCCGTGGCCTTCCAGTGGAAGACCTGATGGAATCTTGTAGGACGCAAATAGTCGCTTCTGACGAAGCTGTGTGTTCATGAGCGTCAAATGCAACCGAAAGGAGTAGGATATGTGTGATTCCGATGAGTGTTTTATTGCTTTGAAACTGTAAGAGATGTATTGTTTTTTCATAGTTATTTACACGCGCGACTTGCAGTAGTGTAAGAAAAGACATGGATCTATCTGATGATGCTTTGTTGTGTGCTTTGTTTATTGATCATGAAAAATTCAGGATCTTCTGTTGTTTCAGTTATTTGCTTTGTGGCATCTCTTGCAAGGCATCGAAGTTCTGTTCGGTACGAGACGTGAGCCGGGAAGACACGTTGATCAAGGTCCATACGACCATATGCACGCCATCTCTTTCCGGCCGGTGGCAAGATTAGCAGGAACAATGAACATTTACTGGCACGTTCTCTAGCCGTGTACGCGAACACCAAGACTTGTCATCATCGTGCGTTATCGTTGCTCGCTTCTATTCACTAGAAGCCACATCCTTCTGGATCTCGATAGCCATCCGTAGCCACCAAGGCCTATGGTACCCAGCACGTCCCCATGGTAAGAGGAATGGCATCGTCACGGAGGATCCGCCGCTACGGCATTTTTTTTACGGCCGCTAAAGAGCCTTTTTGTGATAGTGAGTTCAACGTCTCAGCGTGTTCGCGGCGCAGCGGAACCTTTGGGCAACCTGGCGGAGGTGGAATACCTCGAAGACAGCAGGAGGGGCTTCGATGATTGGCATGGGTTATGGCTCGTCGGGATGAAACGAAATAACAGGATCTTCAACAAAAAACATTAATCAAGGCGTGGAGCTGGCGAACTGGAATGAAGAGGAAAGGCCGCAGCTGGATTCAAGCAGGAAACATAGCCTTCTCAGAATCTGTATAGTAGCCAGAAGCCCAGAATACTTCCTCTTTATACTTTGTTTTAGGTCGTGTTCTAAGGCCTTGGCTCACTGCAGGAAATCCCATAGTTGCCTAGTGTCTAGACCACTCGGCAAAGAGAACTAGGTAAACATCTTATTGGCAAAGAGGCTTTTGTTGAGTATTGTTTTACGGGTATTTAGCAAACCCTTTGCCGAGTGTTAGATTGACTCACGGCAAAAAAAAGAAAGGTGACTGTGGCCTGACGAGGGGAGGGGATGGTGATGGCGCTAACCATAGTCCATATATCTACTCTCTCCGTTTTACAATCTAAATATTTGGAGCATTTAAATTTTTTCTAATAATGTAAGCATTACTACGGATAAGAAAAATATGATAGTTGACGCGTGGGTGAGGAGTTAGTGTGTTGAGCTAAATTGTGGGGTATATCTGATTTTCCTTATTTTGGCTATTTTTTTAGTGGGATTTTAGGAATCCTTACATAAAGAAACAGGGAGCAGCACACTAACTAGTATTAGAGCATCTCCAAGAGATCCCTAAAATGCCACTATGTAAAGGTGGGGTAAGGGTTTGGAGGTTTTCTCGACCTACGTGAGAAGGTCTTCTTCTTAACAAAAATGACCGGGGCAGTTTTACCCCCCGCAGATCGAATTTTTTTCTAAGAGATCCTCAAAATCTATTCCTAAATCAAATTATAGGGATTTAATAGAAAAATCAACCTCCAACAGTTTCCTTAAACATCTCCTTATTTTTATTAATTAAATCCCTAAAACAACCTCAATCTTAGGTAAAACAAGATAAGAAATTAGGATGCTCAGTCCCTCTCGTCCCGTGTTGGCGGCAATTTTGGCGCCATTCTTCCCCCGGCAAAACACGGAGCTCGCCTGAGCCCGCATGGCAAAACACGACCACACCTCCTCGGGCCGTGCCGGCCCCGCTCCTCCTCAGGCCAGCGTTGCCTCCGCTCCTCCTCGGGCCAGGGCCACCCCCGCTCCTCCTCCGGTAGCGGCTTCCTCCGCTCGTCCTCGGGCCGCGCCGCCTCCCCTCCTCCTCGGGTGGCGCCGCCCCAGCTCGTCCTCCGGCCGGCGTGCCCCTGCTCCTCCTCCGTACGACGAACCCCCGCTCCTCCTCCGGACGACGCCCCGCCTCCGCTTCACATCCTCGGGACGCGCCCCCGCTCCTCCTCCGGACGATACGCCACCCATGCTCCTCCTCCGGACGACACGCCGCCTCCTTTGCTCCTCCTCGGGACGCGCTGCCTCCGCTCCTCCTTGGGCCGCGCCGCCTCCGCTCCTCCTCCGGCTAGCGCTCCCCTGCTCCTCCTCGGGCCGCACCGCCTCCGCTCCTCCTCCGGACTCCTGCAACGTTGCCTCGCTCGTGCCATCGCCGTGTCATCGTCGACCTGCTCTGCACTTCGCTTCTCTGCTTATCAGAGAGCGATGAGTATAAAATGTAGACTTAAAATCTTCTGTATCCAGATTCAGTCTTGCATGTAGCTGAATCAATTCTTGTTGAACCAAATCGTGAGCCAATCTAGCTGAACCCAATTCATAAATGTAAATGTATTGTTCTAGATGTTGTGCATAGTGAAATTTAGGTATCCTGTTGTGAGCAATATGATGATTTTCATGTCCTCTGTCATGAACCTGAGTTTTGGTCCTTTCTTGACAGTCCTTAGTGATTAATATTTCTTTGTAATAGCTCTCAAGTACGTAGTATCCTTTAAACCTTACAATGGCTTAGCATTTTTCCTTTGCGTGGTAGTGATGTTGGTAACAGGAAGTGGACTATGAAGTAGTTCCCAAGAATGTACACTTGTAGGCTTTGCATACATCTGCTAATTAGTTCAAGAATGTGTTTTCTTGTACAATGGTTGTTCTTTCAGAATTAACCTGGCATGGTTTTTAATGTCAAATTGTCTGTTGTATAATGTCTTGATCATTGCAGGCACTTATAACAATGGCATCACAGGGCTTCTTTATGGGCATGATGAATGAAATGGCATCACAGGGCTTCTTTATGGGCATGATGAATGAAACTCTGGAACACAATGGGACGGAGTGGGATGGTTTAGGTAGTCCTCCAGAAGAGCAGACTATATGCAATACTCCCACAACACAAGTGAGTAAGAAAACAAGAAACAAGAATTTCAGTGAGACATAAGATCTAGCACTTGTCAGAATTTCGTTGGGTACAAGTACTAATGTAATTCTAGGAACCAATCAAAAGTGTGGTGCCTTTTAGACAAGGGTTCATAATTTCTACCATTCTGAGGATGGAATCATAGTACTGCATACCCCTAACTCATTATCACATCGATTGGACCACTATTCAAGAGTGTGTTAATAAGTTTTGTGGCTGTTTGGTTACTATTGAGGATAGAAATCAAAGTGGGAAGACATTTGAAAACAAGGTATGACATACATACATCATACTACTTTGTTCATGGTTCACTATATCTCATTTTATAATCATGGCCTAATTATTTTGTTCAGCTTATGGATGCTTGCACTTTATACAAGGAAGAAGATAAAGAACACAAGTCTTTTCAGTTGTTGCATTGCTGGAATTTATTAAAACATGAACCAAAGTGGCATGACAAGATGACTCAATTGACAACTACTAAATCATCTCAACCAAAACACAAGGCTTCTACTGATTCTATCATAAAAATAAACATAAATTTATTAATTAAAAATGCTATTATGAAATTACCATCAAAATATGGACTAGTAGTCAGTAAAACTCCTCTTTTTGGGCTGCCCCCTAAACGATTTTTGGGAGCTTTTTTAGGAATAGTTCAACCATTTGTACATAAGTCTAACATACATTCAACCAAGAATAGTTACTAGTATATATTTCAGGTATACTATTGTTATTAAAAGGTATCAAAAAGAAGTAATGGTAGTTGAGTGATTTTTTCTATTGAAAAAGTCAAATTATTATTAGAATTAATACTATGGTTATACGACAATATGGTTCATGAATTGAGCATCCATTTCAGATCCAATTTGCTTGCCGCCTCATAGGCATGGACGTCGTGGTGGATTGAGAATTAACCTAGCTATTCTCCATGGCACAAGCGAATTAACCAAAAGAAATACTTTTACTCCAAAACTACCCTGAATAAAGTCCTTCTAGCTAACACATGTTCTGTAAACTGGACTGTTTTAATTTCCTGCTTTAGTAGTTGTGGTATTGTTTGGCATAGATCATTACTCCCACATATAACTGATCGCCAAAAATCACGTCAAAAGGGACATGATTTTAATAGGCACCCAATAAATCCATACTACATTGCATTACATTAGTCAATCTGAAACCAACCCCAACGCTATATAAGTGTCCCTAGATGCCATGTACCATCACCACAACAAAACTACATCAATCTCAAAGATAGAATTCATTGTTTCTCTAAGCAGTCACTGCAAGCAAAAATCATGAGAACCGCGTTCCTCTTAGTCGCTGGTGTCATAGCAATTTATGTCGTTACCACACCCACCATGACGGATCCAGTGAGTATCAACAGCAGATACATCCGGGAACTTGGACAGTGGGCCGGGAACTTGGACAGTGGGCAGTAACAGAGCACAACAAGCAGACACACGATGAGATCAAGTTCAAAAAAGTGGTGGGTGGCTTTAGTAGTATTCTGGGAGGGTTAGACGATTACTACGACCTCGTCATTGATGCTTGGGACAACGGTGGAAAAGATGCCAGGTACAACGCAACGGTGGGCGTGAAGGATGCTTACGAAAAAACTCTTTTAGTCTTTGAACGGTGGGACTGATGATTGGTATGATCATGTTAGTTGCCATTATTTGGAAAGTAATAATAAATGATGTCAAGTTTGCTTTTTGATCTGTACGTGTTTTATCGTCAGACTTAATTTGGTGATTATATAATAATAACTGTTCTTGTAATCAAAAAATAAAAAATACAAGGCCAAAATACACATCTAAGGCCATGTGTGAAGCTACATGTAAGGTTTTAGAGCCCAGAAACAACGCCAAAGCCTGGCTGAAGAAAGAACTATGGCCGTTTGTCGGAGGCCTGCTAATCACCAGTTCGCATTCGGCACGTCTTCAGCCTGACTACTTGTAGTTGTAGCCCCTCATTTGTCCTTAAAAAAATGGACTTGCTAATTTTCAACTGTCTGAAAGTTAGAGAAACTTTCAGTCACCTCTTTAAGTTATTAAATCTACATCTAATAATTTATAATTATTATACAAATAATACTATAAAAGAAAAATTAAAACACAAAGTAACAAACCATTGACTGAAAGCTTTCAGCTGAATTGAAAACTAGAAAATATGAAAAAAAAAAGTTGTAGAGCCTCATTAGTTTTTTTTTTTTTTTTGAGATTGCGCCTCATTAGTTTGATGGCTAGAAGCCTAACAATCACAAGTCACGCAGACGTGTTCACATTGTTGCGCTAAAAAGAACAGTGTAGTAAATGATGAGCTGTAATGTACGAGAAATTCTCAACGCTGATCGTGCTCAGCATGGGCGTCGCCGGATGCATGCCGTTCTTGCTGCTCAGCGACGTCACGCCGACACATTCCCCGGCATCGTCCCACACAGAAAAAGAAAGAGCGTGGAGCCCCGGCCCAACCTGTAAGTCCGCTAATGTAAAGCGAAGAGTTGAGCCTGAACTGGCGAACCACCGAAGTCAATTTCGTAACCATACTTACTACAGCTAACACGTGTCCTGAGCTGGGTACCACCTGCTCCATGACAGTATGGAACAGCAGTAGAATTATTTCTACTGTATATTTTAGTTGACGGCCTTTTTGCTTCTTTATTTGAAAGCTCTTTGACAAACAGAAATGTGTGCTAATTTTTAAGTCAGCCCTGTAGTGTTTTGTTGTGCGCCACCATATTATAGATGTCATATTCTAGTATACTACGCCAGTGGCACACAAATCGACAGGGACCTTTGGCGCTTCGGAGATCGGTGCACACACGAAGAGTTAGCACCGCAGAAATCAAAACGCACTGTGACGATACAGATCGCTAGTTAATTAAAGCGTGCGTGACCTATATCAACACACGCAGATCGCTGGTTACCAATCACAGCGATCCAGGCGTACGGGCCAATACCCACACCACCGGAGATGAACCCATCGGCCGGCGCGGCGGCGTCACGTCCGGACGGCAAGGAAGAAGAGGACCGGAAACCGGTGATCAAACCCGGCGTGCACCTGACGCTCAAGGTGCAGGACACGGCGGGGCGCATGCTCGTGCGCACCGTGCGGAGGACCGAGAAGCTGCAGGCGCTGATGGACGCCTACTACGCCATCGTGCCGGACGTTGCGTACGGCACGGGCAGGTTCCTGTACGACGGCGGGCGGCTGGCCGGGTGGCAGACGCCGGCGGAGCTGGGCATGGCCGA
Source organism: Eleusine coracana subsp. coracana (assembly GCA_032690845.1). Lineage (NCBI taxonomy): Eukaryota > Viridiplantae > Streptophyta > Magnoliopsida > Poales > Poaceae > Eleusine > Eleusine coracana. The sequence goes on from CM064430.1 coordinate 53,002,386, forward strand.
CGAGGACGAGATCGACTTCTTCACCGAGCTCATGGGTGGCGGACGGGCTGGCGCTGCTGGACCACCGGCGGCCGCGTAGCTTGATTGCTGGTCGTCGTCGTCGTGCAGGGGCGTGGTGCAGGGCAAGAACAGTGTGCTAGTGGCTGGTTTACCAGTGCCGTGCTAATGTCTGAATCTGATAGTTATGCATCGTGATATGATGGTTGCAATAAATTATACTATGTTGTGAATGTTCTCAGTACCTGAGTACCTCATGGTCATGTGTGAGACTATGATTTGAAATTTCTGGTCAGGATTTATTTCTATGATGAAAACATATGACGTGGTCGCCCTAACCATATCATATCGATGCCGCTTTTCCGCCTTGGAAATGTCACTAAAAATAAAAATACTATTGTGGACCTTGAGCTCATTGTAATGGTGGCCAAGGGAAGTACGTAGTACTAGATCGTTTGGTGGTTGTTTATATGTAGGATTTTGTTTTGGTATTTGCTCCTTTTTTCTAGTACTACATAGTTTTAAGAGCTATATACTACATCTTTTCTTTTCGATGTAGAGGCTGGGAAAAGTCATGTGAGAAATCAACTAACTGCGCTGTATAATAAGATGAATCTATATGGTTTAATGGCCATGCCACCGCCGTCACTTTTGTGTACATAGGGATGACTGCAGAAGTCAAGATGATTCGTGATTAACTGCCTCCATAAAAATGGACGATATTTAATCTGAAGCGGATATGCTTAAGTTTGGGTGCGGGAACTATAAGCCTATTATTTCTAGTGAGGGTTTCATTTTATTATTTTCAAAACTATCATACTACTTTTAGTGCAAATTTATAGTGTCAATGAAACCCCTCTCTAAGATCAGTCTCAATAGGAGTTTTATTCATTTTAAACGAGATATCACATGAGCAAAAAAAGAAGTGACATGACATCGTAATTAAGATGAAAGAGAGAAATAGATTTATTATGATGAAACTCATTTGACACTATTTCATATGCATGATACTACATAAAACTCCCACTGAGAGCAAAGAGTTTTATCTTAATATATTTTAACCAATCTCAATGCAATAATTTATTGCTATGACTTGTCTATGAAATGATGATCTTAAACTATACATTGAGAGAGACAATTTAATCTGTGAAATCGAACATCTAAATCTGACATGACACTTTTGAAAAGAGTGAAATAAAACTAAGGATTGAGTCTCAATGTATAGTTTTATTTTACTATTCTCAAGAGTGTCACATCAGATTTAGACTTTTGATTTGATAAATGAAACTACCTCTCTCAGTGCATAATTTCATTTCATGGTTTCATAAAGAAGCTATAACATTAAATTATTATATTAAGATTGGTCAAAATAAGTTACAATGAAACCTTTTGCTCTTAATGGAAATTTCAATAGAGTTTCATGCATATAAAATTATGTTAAATGACTTTCGTCCTAATGAAAACCCATTTCATCTCTTTCATCTTAATTACTTTGTCATATCATCATTTTAGTTGATATGATGTCTTATTTAATACTTATGAAACTCCCATTGAGATTGTCTTAATGCATAGTTTTATTGTTGATGTTTTCTATACTTGTTTCAGGCATTTAATCTTTGCATAGTATTAATCAAACTCTTAACAATGTTACATCATCAAAATTGTGACAATGTATAGGTCCATGTGATTCTCTCTCTCTCTCTCTCTCTCTCTCTCTCTCTCTCTCTCTCTCTCTCTCTCTTATTAATATGTCACATCATCAAAATTGTTTAAATGACAACTAATTTAAGAAAAATAAAGCTTACAGTGGGAGTAGCCTAAATTGTGTAACATGTGCTTCTAAGGTGTGGGTGGGACACTTACCAGATTTTGGTTGCATGGGTGAGTGAAATTGGGATTGAATCTCAAATTTTAATTGTATTTTTTCTTAAATTATTAATTTATTTGAACCATGCTATTATTCTAGAATTAATAAAATAAAATAAGATCTAACATGCCATGTTTCTAATATTTTTAGTGCACAATTCAACATTTTTAACCAGCTATGTCTAAAAAATGTTAAATTGTATATTTAAAAATGTTGAGATGTGAAGATTCAATTTGAGACAACTGTCTTTACAAATGCTTTTTTTTTGTAAAAAGATGTCAATATGGGTCGGTAGGTTAATCAGAATCCGCTCGTTCTTCGTAAGTTATTTGCGGGCTACTTGGCTGACCCAAAGCATGCTTCAGTTAGTGGAACTTGCATATAAGACGATGTCCCCCATCGCCAGCTGCCAATGTGACAAAACACGTCAAAGCCAAAGATCAACAAGGATTAATTCATTTGAACCATGCTATTATTTTGAAATTAATAATATAAAATGAGATATAACATGCTATGTTTCTAATATGTTTAAAAAATCAATATTTTGGTGCAAAATTCAACATTTTTAACTAGTTGCGTCTGAAAATGTTGACTAGTAAATGAAAAATGTTGAACTATATATTTAAAAATGTTGACACGTGAAAATTCAATTTGAGACAACTGTGGTTACAAAAATATTTTTGTAAGAAATATCAATATGGGTCAATAGGTCAATAAGGATCTGATTGGCCTTCGGATGTTTGTTTGCAGGCTACTCGACCGACCTAATAAAGCCTGCTTTCAGTCAGGTGACATTGCATATAAGATGACGCCCCCCCCCCCCCCCCCCCCCCCCCCCCCCCCCCCCCCCGCCGCCGCCGCCGTCAACGTGATAAAAGACGCCAAAGTGAAAGATCAACGAGGGACGCGGAGACTGTAGGTATGTCGGAGGAGGAGGAGGAAAACGAGACTGAGACGATGCCATTCATGACCCCAGTGGTGAAGGACGACGAAGGGCGACAGATCACCCGCACCATGCGGAGAAGCGACAAGCTACAGGACCTGACGGACTTCTACTACGCCATGGTGCCCACCGTTCCGTACGGGAAGGGCGTCTTCTTGTGTACCATGGCAATTGTGTCGACAGCGAGCGAACGCCGATGGACTACGGGATGGAGGACGGGTACCAGATCGACTTCTTCCTCGAGATCAAGCTGAGGATGTTCATCACGCTAACGCTGTGTGACATGGAGTGACGTATGTTCACCCGCACCATGCGAAGAACCGATCGGCTGCAGAACTGCTTAGATTACTACTACGCCATGATGTCCAATCCCATGGAGATGCGTATTATTCATGAAGATAGGCTGGTTTCCGCTAAGCAAACTCCGATGGATCTTGAGATGATGGGGGATGACGATTGGATAGACCTATTATGTGAGGAAGCTGGGGAGCATGTTTAACAAGTGTAGTGTATTGTATTTGTTATGTACATTGCAGCTTGATTATTGTTTTTTTTTTTGACCGAAGTCAGCAGGGAAGATCCCTACTTGTATTTTTATAAATTAAAAAAGAACTGAAAATTTATGTACATGGTACAAGGCCTTAGGCCCGAAGGGAAACCCTAACAAAGAAGCTTATGAACGACTACTCAAAAAAATCTAACAAAGATTTAACATTTGGTTTGGCTCTAAGCCGAACCAGGTTTATCTCCTCTCTAAATAACTGTTTCCATGTTGCATATGAAATAGGATCTGCATCAAAGATAACTCTATTACGAAGACACCAAATTGTCCAGTAGGCTATTATCAACACTTCTCTGAATATCTTGGAGTTGAAACTTTCCCTTGCCTAGAGTAGCATTGCATCCGGTTGAAGATTTGTACTCCACTAAATACCCAGGAATTGCCAGCATTGTTGACTGAAACTGCACTCAAAGAATAGGTGAAACAAAGTCTCTTCCATATTTTGATCATAGAGTGCACAGTTGTAAAACTCTAGAGTTTAGTTTTTTCTTCTTAATAAATTTCTTGTGTTAATCCTGTCTTTAAGGAGTAGCCAGAAGAAAAATTTTAGCCTACTCCTGCAGCATGACTTCCACATCCATTTTTGAACCATGGGGAAGCATCACAATTGCCAATGAGTTTGAGATAAGCCTGCTGCACAGAATATTCTGAGGTGCTCCAGATGTAGCTCCAGGTATCTTTCGCATCAAGGTCCAAATTGAAGCCATTGAGTTCTTCCTGTAGTGTTTCAAATTGGGCAAAAACATTGCTTGATAAAGGAAGCCAGAGAACATTTTAGACTTCTGCTTGGATGTAACCTTTGGCATTGATATTTTTGTTTAATGCAAAATTGTACAGTTCTGGGTACTTGAATTTGAGCACTCCCATATCCCAAGAGTTATTCTAGAAGCTCACCGTTGATTCATTTTTAACGTTGCAAGAGGAGATCAAAAGGAAATGATCCACTAATCTGATTACTGCCTTTCACCAAAAGGAACCTTTCGGTTTGCAAGCTTGATTATTGTTATGCGAGATAGTAGGATTTTGTTCCTTCACTTCTATTAAGTCGTGCAATAATATTAAGCGTTTCCTGTTTGTATTTGTTAAGAGAAATGTCGTATCATTTTGTATTCGTATTTATTCTACAGTTCTGTGGTGGCAACTGGCAACTGAAAAAAAGGAGAAATGAAGCCCACCTATGAAGCGTTTCCTGTTCCACGCCATTTAGTAGGGCTTCAGGTTCACCAGCCATAGGAAACGCAAGGTCGACAAGAATTGGAGGCTGCAATGAATCACGGGTTGGGATCGCTTCAGTACCTGTTCGATGCGCACTATATAAGCACACGGTAAGGTAAACAGCAAACCGGCTCTTATATCCACCGTGCAAAGGTTAGCACACATCGGAGAAATCTCATCAGGCATGGTGTCTCCTGCCCGGATGGAGGAGTCCATCGTGCGCGTCTTAGCCTGGTAAGGCTTGTTCGGTTGTTGTGAAATGAAATTAACATGTATTAATTATAAGATATGGATTGAGTGAAATTATATGTGCCACTTAATCCATGTGAAATAACAAATCCATGTCATGGTTTCATTCCCGGACTCGGAAGGCTAAGTTTTGTTACATACGTTGGAGGCATGAAAAAGATTGGTTTAGACTCAGTTTCATATCATGCCAAATTGAATCGAACAATCATTTCATACCAGACCGAATTTCAAACCACATCTAATCAATCCATGTGATTTAGACTCTAATTCATATCATTCCGAGCCTAAACAAACAAGACCTAAAATGAAACCGGAGGCGGCATAGTCACCATCTCGGCTTCGAAGCCGATGGCGGTGAAGCCCACCGAGCTCGTGACTGTCAAAGTGCAAGACACCACGCGGCGCACCGTGGCGCGAACCACCATCCCGGTTCCAAAGTCGATGGTGGTGAAGCCAACCCAGCTCGTGACTGTCAAAGTGCAGGACACCAAACGGCGCACCGTGACGCGAACCATGCGGAGGACGGATAAGCTGCAAGGCCTGATGGACTACTACTACGAGGTGGTGTCGCCGGCCGTTGCTGCACGCGGTGAAGGGCGCTTCGTGTTCGACGGAAAGCGGGTGAAAGGCGAGCACACGCCAGAGGACCTCAACATGGTGAACGGAGACATGATCGACTTCTTCCTGGATCTAATGGCTGGCTGAGTTTCTGTGCCTGACTGGCTGCTGCTGATCTACACTTTCCTAGTTGCCGCATCGGTGTGCCTGTCCTGCTGCTGATCTACGTTTTCCTGGTTCCCGCATCGCTGTGCCAGTCAAGATATGTCTACATTATTATTTTTTTGAAATGCTTCTTTTCAAACGGTTGAAAAGAAGAAGCATTCCATTCAGTTGACGATCATCCCCTCCTTCAAATTATTTTTGATGCTGTTTTTGTTAGCAAATAATGTATAAAACAAGATCGAAACAAGACGCAAATTTAACGTGGAAAATCCTTATGGAAAAAAACCACGGACGCCGACCGGCAATCTTCACTATTGAAGGAGAGTTACAATATAGAGGATACAATGATCTCTCTCTCACTCCTAACTTTTTTCATACAAGATTTATATATAAGGGTGAAAACTAGAGATAAACTCGCTAAACAATATAAACCATAACACGAGAGGATTCCGGCTCTCAAACCTTCTAGACGTCTCTAGTAAGGACTTTACAATTCGGATCATATTCCAACAAACTCCACCTTAAGACGAATTCCATCTTGTAGCAAATGAAAAATCATCAACGAACTTCCTTCAATATTATATAACGCCGGACGCCAACGAGTCACTAGGACTTAAATGGTAGCACCAATCAAGTTTGAGTATTGCTCAAACTTCATAACTCCAGTTCCAACGGAGTGCTTAATACTCTGTGATGAAGAGTACATAAAAACTGCTACTTCGAGCAAAAGCAACAGAGCCATAATCATTACTGGTCTAAATAATGAACCGTCATCACGGTATTACAGTAGAATATAACTTGATAGACACCATGTCAAAAGATAAATCAACAAAACAAATCTACAGCATCACTGAAACGCTTCGGATGCAACGAAGCAAAATCTGCAGACTTATAATACACATGCGTAATGTCCAGCAAAGAATTCCAAAAACCAATAACTGGTAGAATACCATGTGTGTAGCAAAACTGGCCAAAAAAAGACCAAAATCACACAGCCATGGTAAAGAACAGAGCAAAAGCAAATCTCTTGATAAGAATTCCTATATGGGCATCACAATTCTGGCCAAAACACCAACTTCGCACGCATGATCAGGAGTCACTGATTTGACAGAATCAATTGTATTGATCAAAATGAAAATTTTCCACGACAATGAAAGGAAGAACCAATCTCCTGTGGTTGAATACCTTTTTTTTTTGCGAAACTGTGGTTGAATACCTTGTGTGCACATAGATAAACGGAGCAGAAAAAACTTATGGTTGAATCCGTGCGCGTATGACAAAACTGACCTTAAGACCATAGAAATCACGCTCGCACGGATCGAGCTCCTCGGAAATTGAAACAAGGCAATAGCGGTGGATACTCTCCTCGCTTGGAACAGGAGCAAGAAACTGGCCTTTCATAGATGAATAACCGGCACTTCAACATGGAATCAAATTCCGTAATCTGCCTCAATGCCATGCACTGACGGCCTGACACAAATAGGGCCAGCTTTGGGCTAGGGCGATAAGAGCGCTGGCCTAGGGCCCGGCCTAGGAAGGGGCTCAGGAATTTGCATACCTCTATATGTATGATGTATCTATTAGAATATGATCCAGTAAAGCATTTATCTTGTTCAGCCCGAGCAGCTTGACCCATGAACTCAGCTGAAGCAGCTCGGTTTAAGAAACTCAACCCATGCAAGATAAAACATAGGTTGATGTACAATATACCTAGTCCAAATTGAAGTGTTTTTGTTTTTTTTCCCATAAATAAACAAACATTAACGCCCATAAATTTATTTATATGTAATTTCTATTTACTATTCTTCTACTAATCTAAGCTGTCGATTTGTCATAAATTTCATGGTTTTTATCTTTGTTAGGTTGTTGTGTGTCAGTCACAAGATCAGGCAAACATAATTGTCGTCAAATTGCCACATATTTCTAAGTTCTTATTTAGCTATTTTTCCATGAAACATTTATACTGTTTTTATTAGTTGTTAAAAATCAAAAATATTTTGTTAGAAATGAATAGTATTTTTTCAATTATATATAATTATAGGTGAAATTCAAGTTTATTAGATAAAATGGAGATAAGTTATTAGTGCATGAATTACTGTAATTAGCTGGCAGAGATGTTCACATAGCAACATGACTATGCAATAATGCTCTTGTTTAAAAACCAAAAAACATGATCTTAAGGGCCTCACATTAACTTTGCCCAGGGCCTCCTAAACAATAGAGCCGGCACTGGACACAAATACCGAGTCGACGAGATTGAACCCGCCTTGGACTTGAGCGACGAAACGCCGAGCCGCCGATTTGGATCGGCACGGAACAACAACAGACATCATCAAAAATCAATCCATCTTAGTAGCCAGCGATAAGAAACATTTCAACTGGTAACAGGTCACCGAGGTAGGAGCCACGCCTTGATGTGGGCTTGGAGGACGGCGGAACGCCGAACAAAAAATTATAGCAGCACCAAAATCAGATATAAGCGGCAGCAAAAATCAGCAGGAGAACACTGATCCAATCCAACTGAAGCTTCGTCTTGGAACTTGGACCAGATAAAAATAATCTTGTAGATCGGAAAACTCCAACACCAGGAAACAAAATTATTACTTGCCTGGGGTTTTGAGCAGTGAAGAACGTATCAACTTCTGCCGCAATGATCTGCCCCTAGAGCAGCTTTAGTAGATCGTACGAAAGAAACGCCGACACATTAACTTCAATCACCATCAGGTAAATCCGCCGGGTGGCGGCATGAAAAATAGACGAGATCAGCGGCGGCGAAGAAAAAGGAAAACAATCTATTTTTTTTCTCATAAATCTGGACTCTGATATCACTGTTAACAAATACTCCCTCTGTTCATATTTATATATCATTGTAAGGTTTTCAACTTTTCTACAATTATATGTCATTCTCGCTTCTTAATACATATTTCTCTCTTCTCAATATAATATTATCTTTTTCTACTATATCTCTATCTCTATCTCTCTCCTTCTCGTTTTTAGTGTACCCATCTTTTTACTTCTCATTATTTCTCGTGCCCAACTTCAAAACGATATCTAAATATGAACAGAAAGAGTAACACATAAAACAAGATCGAAACAAGACATAAATTTAACATGAAAAATCCTTACGGAAAAAAATCACAGACAATGATCGGCAATCTTTACTATTGGAGGAGAGTTACAACATAAGGGATACAATGATCTCTCTCTCACTCCTAACTCTTCCCATACAAGATGTATATATAAGGGTGAAAACTAGAGATAAACTCGCTAAACAATATGAAACCATAACACGAGAGGACTCCGTCTCTCAAACCTTCTAAACGTCTCTCGTAAGGACTTTACAATTCAAATCATATTCCAACAGTTTTATTTCTTTTTGTTATTTATTTATTTGTAGAATTATATATATTAATTGGTGTTATGTATAGATTTTTAAAAAGTTGTCTTTTTGTATCTACTGGATCTAGATATAAGGGTTAAAAGCATTGGTTGAAAGGAATACTAATTTCCAGTCATTTTGAAAATTAGACATGTTAAGTATTTTACAACAACACGTTAAGTATTTCCTTTCTGTTTTGATGATAGTTCAACAATTCGACTGTTATGTAGCAGTGTTGGAGCGAGTTCGAATCAGCTATCATGATGTCAGGTTATGTTTCACATGTTAGGTCTGAATGTTCTTAAATTTCTATATTCCGATGTATCCGTGCCTCCGTGCCTCCTTTATTAGTGGTGAATTTAAATGTTAATTTGTCTCGCTCGATTCGGCTATTTCGCAAACCCTGCCAAAGCAATCTGACTATCATGTGTCCATTGCTGTTTCACAGCGAACTGGATCAGGTGGAAGTTTGATCTTGCACTGAGCGTCTGAGCCGATGGGCGTGGGCGTGGGCGGTGACGGTGTGTATTCTCGCATTGCGACCTTGTTAAGTTTGATACTTGGCCCGTGAACCCAACAAATTTATTTTCCATAGCTAACGGGCTGGTTTGACCGGGCCGTGCATGATGTCCAATCTATAAACATGTCCAACGCCTCCTACAAACCTAAGCCAACGACAAACACAACAGAACGGATGGAGGCGACCGGATCGAGCTACTCGCCGCCAGCGTGGAGGCCCTGGAAGAACCAACAGCTACAGTTGATCACCCTCGTGCTGAAGGACGACGAGGGGCGCAGGCTCACCCGCACCATGCGAAGCAGCGACAGGCTGCAGGATCTCATGAGCTTCTACTACGCCATGGTACCCACGGTTCCTCGCGGGAAGGGTATCTTCTTGTCCCAAGACGCACGAGTCGACGGCGAGGAGACGCCGGCGGACTACTGGATGAAGGACGGTGACGAGGTCGCCTTCTTCATGAGGTTCAACCTCAGTACCTTTGTCACTCTCAGGGTTCGAGACTTCCTGGAGCAATGGGGGGTGTTCACCCGCACCATGCGAAGAACAGACAGGCTCCAGGGCCTGATGGATTACTACTACTCCATGGTGCCCGCTGCTGGCCACGGGCGTTTCCTGTTTCTTGGCGTGGCTATTAGCGGTGACGAGACTCCATTGGATCTTGGGTTGCAGGATGACTTTATGATCACCTTTGTCCCGCGCCCTCCTCACATCCCGAGGGAATGAATTCTGCATACAGTATCTTAGCAGCATCCTGGGAGTACATTACTAGTACTATGGCACAACATAGCAGGATTATGTGGTTATGCAAGAAAAAAGTGCCGGCATTCATTCAGTTGTCGCCTTTGTTACTGATTGAATGAATGAATGACCATTGTTCAGTTATTCTGTTTTGGTTTGATTATTGCAAACTCATCTAGCGTGAATAATTAACTGTATATTGATAAAACAAATCAGATATATATGCATGAATGGACGCTGATACTAACAAGAAGGTCTTCACAAACTAATAGAAAGTTTTGGTTCATGGACAGATGCGTCAGATCCTCGTGCAGTGCTGCTGCCTCCGTCGGACTAACGCGTTGTACCCCACCGATGGAGGCGGCGTTGGAGACCACATCTCATGTGGAGGCGTGCCGTCAGTCGCAACGTCGTCGAAGACAACGCCAACGCCTCCGTCCCCCCGCCCGCCCCCGCTGCTTCCGCATTGGTAACAACAAATCTAAGGGATCGGATTCTGGCCTCCACGACCATTGTGATGGCCGTGGTCGCCAAGGCGCCACCATGGATATCCATGGCAATGGTGTCCTCGCCTCTACTATTGTGGGCGAGGCGGTGGAGAACGAGGACGCGGTGGTGATCGTCCTCTGCCTCACCTTCCATGCATCCAGGGCCATAAAGAAGGCGACATTGATGTCGAATGAGGAGGTCACGACAGTAGCCTCGACGATGGCAAAGAGGGTGGTCGTGGCATACGGCACCAAGGGTTAGGGTTTGGTAGGGTTTGACACCTTTTGTGTTGTTGGAGCCAGCTATAGTAATGGTCCACTACTACCACTTGAAATTTTTTATTTTAAATAATATACATTTGTCACGGGTATTTGACCTGTCACTAATTTCAATGCAAATAATTAGATCGCTTATTGCTCGTTCGTATAAATGATTTTTATAGTAGTGTTCATGAGCTTGTGAGGGAACGTGAATGCTTCTTTTGACCTTTTTATAAGAAGAAAAATAGATGATGGACAGCCATGCAAATTTATATGAGTAAATTCATAGTTGAGACTGAAACTAAGGGTAACAGTGCAATTCTCCCAAAAAGTTTCTGTCTTTTACTCTTTTTGCATGATTGATGTATACAATCCGGTTCACATATTATTACATGGTTTTGTGACTAACAAATCCGATTGTGAAATAAGATATGACATTTGGAGCCTATGGTGCCATGGCCATCCATTGCTTGCAATATTCATACCCACCTCCTCCACCAGCTGGCTCGCCATGGCCATCAATTTGCTGCTGGTTTCCTTTTGCACAAGAGGCATCTGAAATTGAAAGATCTGGAACGAAGAGACCCCGAGAATTCATGGTTGGCTGCATTATCTTCGTGCATAGACATCGAACCGCCCTCGCATAAACGCAAACTAGCCAGCCACCGGGGTCCCTTGGTACCCGTATACATTGATTGAATACCTAGTAAATCGAACTAAGGAGAGGAGAGGAGAGGATTCACCGTGAGGTCATTTTCTAGCAATGCTATGTTTACTCTAGTCGATGTATTTGGCAGTGCATTTTTTTTTTAGTGTCCCACAGACTAAATATGTACGAGAACGGAGAACTAGTGTTATTCAAATAAATTTTGTACTGCAATTGAAAGCTTCCATATGCAATTGATCAATGCAAGACTTTTATTGAAACACTCATGACTCCATAACCTTTGCGCGCCCTGTTGCCTGCGCGTTGTTTTTTGAGAATTTCGTTTAGTTTTCACCCCTGCGCATTGACCGCTTTGATCACACTTACACATACGCATGCAGGCACAACAAGTGAAAGTTTTTTTTTTCTCCAACACGTAGGAGACTACGTGTCATTATATTAAGAAGAAAGAGTCCGTACAAAAACCCGCCCCACATGGGGCCCCAATTAACATTATATTTGCGCCGATTGTTGTGTGGCAACTAAACCTGTACCTGGGCAAGAAAGCTACCGCATGAGCTCTCTCAACCTCCTAGCCCCGGCCATATTCCACATGGCCATCTCGTCTCTGATCTAGCGCAAGACCAATTGGATTTGCGGCGATTTGTTGTCGAAAACGCAGCGGTTCCTATGCTTCCACAACGCCCAGGCCACCAGCATGATGAGTGAATTGAAGCCCTTCTTCTTCTCTGCAGTCACCCTCCGATGAGCCCGCCGTCACCAAGATGCAAGGTGCCCCTCGTTTGCCAACGGTACGACATGAGCCAGTCTGACGCCCTGGAGGACCTGAACCACGTCTCCCTTGAGAAGACGCAAGTGACAAGCAAATGGTTGATATCTTCATCATCCTGGTCATACAAAGGACAGCGGTCTGGATGTTGGAGACCACGGCACGCCAACCTGTCTGTTGTCCAATATCTCTTCCAAAGGGCGAGCCATATGAAAATCTTCACCTTCAACGGTGCCCAGGACTTCCACAGGCGCTTATATGGCTCAAAGGTCGTGCCCCCTATGAAGTACCACCTATACACCGATTTCGAACAGAAGGTGCCCGTGGCTGTTCCCAACCAGGCAGTGGCGGAGCCAGGAATGAACACAAGGGGGTGCTAATTTTTTTTCAAATGATAAGTGAACGATGTTGATGATGTAGAATTTGACAAACAGTAGAAGGCAAAGCCAGCAGTATTGATTCTTGAGGTGAATAGCGTTTTTTTTCTGTTGTGTTTACACTTAATAGTGGTTCATAGGTAGGGTGCTACATTACTTCGTTAGATAGCAGTCCAGAAATTATCCAAATTTCCACACTGATACACAGGAGGCTACTTATATTTTCTAGGCCAAGGGGGTGCTGCAGCCCCCCAGCACGGGGTGCAGCTCCGCCCCTGCAACCAGGTGTGGTGGTCATCGTCCTCAGTCAGGGCGAAGCGAAGCCACTGATGATTTCTGCGAGCTGTAGCAGCTCCCAAATGGCTGGTACCGGCAGCCCGCCAACAAACGAAAGGTTCATCCAGTGCAGAGGTGGAGAGATGAGACACGCGTCGAATCAAGTCCTAGCTTCGTGATCCTGTATATACTTCTGCTTGTCCAGCACCTCCTAGCTTCGTGACAATATATCTTTGAAAGTCGGAAATGGTAATGCACAACCACAGGAAATAACACACGACGGCTCGGCTCCTTCCTGATCAGCTCGTCAGTAGCTCAACTGTGATCGACGCGCACCTCGCAAGCCAGAAAAAAGACCGTCCAATGTGTTGAGCCTCAAGCTTCTCTTCCGAATCGAGCACCTAGTGCACTACTACACGTCACCAGTCAGGCAGTCACCACCTCACCAGGACAAGCCTTGCTAGTTTTGGAATGCACGTATTCTATCCAGCGTACGTGTAAATCTCTTCAACAATGTCTCGAGCGGTTCAGGTTCATCAGGTGCAGGTAGCCAAGCAATTATGAGGGACGGGTCATCTTCACTCGCTTCGACTTCTTCACTGGCCGCTTCGGGTCCCGCCGTTTGCTGAAATAATGAGGCATGGAAGCGAAAAGGTCAGTAGTGCAGCAGCGAATTGCGCCGAATGGGTAGTATATAAGCCAACCCCTGGTGCCGCAATCCTTAAACCAGTACCTCAGCGCTCAGCAGCGCACAACCTAATAATCAGGGCACAGATCGAGAAGATATCCGATTACGAAGCCGGCCATGAAGTTCGTCATCCTCTCAGTGAGAGACGAGGGAGACCGTGAGATCACCCGCACCATGCAGACGACCGAGAAGCTGGACAACCTGATAGACCTGTACCAAGACATGGTGCCGATCTACATGCAGGGAGAGGGGGAGTTCCTGTACCGCGGCAAACCGGTGGACCGTATGAAGACGCCGGCGGACTACAAGATGAGTGACTGGGATGAGCTGGTCTTCTCGTCCGGGATCGAGCAGAGCACGTTCGTGACATTGACCGTGCGGGAAGAGGAGACAGGGCTCGGGTTCACCCGCACCTTGCGAAGAACCGACCGGCTGGATGACTTGATGGATTTCTATTATGACATGGTGCCCACTGTTGAGTATGGCGATGGCGTTTTCTTGTTCGACGGCAGACGGGTTCGAGGAGACAAAACTCCCAAGGAACTTGGTATGGTTGACGGTGATGACATTGAAGTTACTTACAGAGTTCGTAACATATAATCGGGGTGCCTCGGCGATGGAGACGTCTGCAGTACTGATACTGTCTTTATCTCACCGCCGTTTTGGTTGTCAGCTTATCCTTTTTGCACTTTATTGTCGCCGTTACTGTCTCTATCTCACCGTGATTAGCTGCCATATGATGAGGCAATCCAAAATTGTGTGCATTTGATGAATATCTTTTGTCTACCTATATCTTCGATTAGCTCATGCCTCTTTGGCTTCGCATTTGTTGACGGCGCGTCGGCGCATAGCACTTTTTTGACGGCCGTGAGCTCTGAGCTGGGTTCACACTATCGGTGGCGCATACATTATTTCCACTATGCGAAAAAACTATCAACACGGGCGGCCTTGTGTAGAGACTTCACACTTGGGCTTTCAGAAGCAGGCATTGAATTCCGTCACCAGGCCGCAAATTCCTCCACCTGGGTCCATCTTACTAGACCGATCTCAATTTAATTAACCGGCTCGTGGGTTGAAATTCAAGCTAGCCCACCTACACACTCAACAGACCGTCCGCTAGTGCTCTCCAAACGAGTCATATATTTTTGATTCGGTCCAAACACAACATGACCTGTTTAATTTCATATATGACTGACATTAGCCATGGATCGTGCTTGGGTCGAGGGTGCAGCCCAATAGGCGACATGGGCACAACGCATTTGGCCATCGGCCCATTAAACACATAAACGGCCCATTAAAAACACGAAACATTACCAGGCCACACTCTAAGTCTTTAACAACCCAACACTAACACTTTTCTTCCCCCGCCAATTAAAGAAAAGAAAAAAAAATAAGATACTCCAATCTAGCATTCTCTAGTCCGGGCGAATATGATGGGCGCCCCCCTCCCCCCCCCCCCCCCCCCTCCCGCTATTTCACAGGCCATGTCAAGGGCGAGGACATCTCTGCTGTCGTGTCGTGCCTAGGTGGGGGGTGAGGGTGTGGGGGCCGCTCGGTACTTCTGCCGCCGTCATGCCACACCGAGGGCTCTTGCCGTCGTCGTTGTTGAGTGTTGATAGGAGACCGAGGTCGGGAGGCTCCACCCTGGGTTTATATGCCTAACGTGTTGTCCGTGTTCGTAGGCCTAACGAGCCAACCCGACACGACATTTCTTTTTCGTGCCGTGCCGTAGGTCGACACCCAGGAACATGGGCTGGCACATTATGATCCAAATCAAATTGTGTGTCATGTCGACTCAAAATTCACTGGGCCATACCTTTCCGTGTTTAGGTCAGGCCGTGTCAGGCGGTCCGTTTGGCCAGCACTAACGTCCGCCGCAACGTGGACCCCCCCATCCGTTTAATAATAAAACAAGAGCATAATTGACGCAAAGGAATCTCTCATCTCCCTCACTGATTGCGGCGGCCCCTCATGGACGTCGGTCACGACCACCAAACACAGCTGATCTTTTTGTAACCAAGTTGCGGCGCTACTTCATCATAAACAACGCAGCAATCCGCTGGATCCTCGAGAGAGAGGGAGAGAGAGGGAGAGAGGGGAGGGATTAGGCGGAAAAGCGCCTGGCGTGACGATCTACCTGGACGAATAATCGAGCTACCAATCTTGGAACCGAAGGCAACAGGCTCCAGCATCCCGATCAGGGGCAGCGCTGTCACTCCTGTCGCGGTGCGCTGGCCGCCTCACTGTCAGCTGTACTGCACTCCACTGCCGCCACTGATCGGTGCTCCAAGCTTGAGCCGCAAGCAGCCCCGCCCGCCCGCCCCCGCGCGTCACTGATGGATTAAAATAGTCGTCCATCCAGCGTGGCGCTCTGGGAGATTTGATCGCGCTTCTTCTTCTTCTACCTGCCGGCTGCCGCCGAGATCATTGCCTCCGCTGATCATCCAATCAGGCCGGTAAGCTTCGGTCGATGGATGGATGATCAGAATCTCGCCGCGCAGGCTGGCTGTCTCGCAGGTGGTGGTGCTGGAGACAGCCCACCGGCCGCCATGATACGATTCTGGCCTGCTGCTGGGTTCGTTCGTGGCGGCCGGTAAGAAAGAAGCTGTGTTGTGTAGAATAAGCTCGACTCGAGGGAGATGTGAAGAAATCAAAGCGGGGGGACCCGACCGACGCGCGCGCGCGCGCGGGGCCTCTTTCGTAGCAAAGGCCAAAATATCTCCCGCCCGCCCAGATCCAGCTCAACTCCAACGCCAACGGGGATCGGCTACGGCGCCCGGTTCAGTCGCACCGTTTGCTGTGTACGGAGTAGTAGTATTCCGCCGTGGACCCGTCACGTGATCTGAGGCGGTTCGACCCAAACCCGAGTTCCCAAAGTCGATCGATCTCCACGACCCGGGCGAGGGAGCGTGCCGGCGCCGATCGAAACCCGATGAATTGAAATTGCTGCTTTGCCGGTTGCTCTTGTAGAACCGGATGACATGACGGGAAATATTGGGGTGGTCAGAAGAACGCTCTACTTCCTCAAAAAGAAGAAGAACGTTCTACGGCTCTAGTGGGCGAACCGTTCGAACTGAGCCGGCCGCGCTGGCGTCTCCACATGACACAGCTCATCTCAGCGGCACCCACGTGCCGGCGCTGGCCTGACACCTCGGCGCATGGGGTGGTGGGCGCGGGCCAGCCCACGCTCCCGTTGCTTCCATTGACGGCTAGCTACACCCGGTCTTCAAGGACACACGGCCGGCAACGGCTCTACTATACAACCAATAAAGGCTATAGCGACCGGGTAAGTTGTAGCCGCATTTTGTCGTGTTGGACGGCTTAGAACGGTGCGATTGGTGGACGGTCCAGTCCGGCAGGAGATCGATCGATCACAGACCGCCCGTGTGGCCTACAGTGACCTGCTGCTATGCACACCAAGACATTGTCAATGCCATGGTAGCACTGAACATGCACAATTTAAAAAGTAAAAGTAAATGATTATCATATACTACTCTAAAATTATGAAAGCTATTTAGATTATTTTCATCCAGCCTATAGAAATTCAGTTGACTACATTTTTACTAGTACATGTGCATCTTTTTTTTTAAGTTGCACCATTAACGGTGCACAAAGTTGTTGCCAATACTGATAATAGGGATTATTTTTCGACAGAACATAATGGATCTCAAAACATGTTTTTATTATATTATGCTTAATTACATCTCTAACAATAATTTGTTCTTTCAAGAAAAATGGATACATTTTTTCTAGGTGCCTTAAATCATCTCGAGGTTTAATAAAGATGTTGAGATCAAAGATGAGTTAAAAACTATACAATCCTCATGCAGATGTTAGAGTAACTTCAACCTTTCTCTATTAATCTCATCACCTAAAAGAGGTTAAAGAAGATATATTCAACTTATTTTTTTGAATAAAAGATGATAATATTATAGCAGTCTATCTATTTTATCAACTAAAAGAGTAGGGTCCATCATTTAGATAGGGTGAGTGATCCCCTTTATAGAGGAGATGCTGGACTAGATTTAGATGATCACCTAACAAAGGGGATAAAAAAGAAAAACTAATAAAGAAATTTTTTCTATCTCTATTCTCTATATGACAGATTTTTATGTTTAGTTAAGAGGAAAGGGGAAGGGTTGGAGAGTCTTACATTTTATTCTCATGACTGTGTAATCCCAGCAATTACTCCTCGCGCACCCGTTTCATTTGCCAGCCCTTGTTAACGGACGGGACGGGGCACGCAGCGACCGGCTCACGTGAACCACGCCCATCTAAAAGCAACCGCTACTGTACGAAGAACGGAAACCACTCCCGGGCTCACGCTCCCTCTTTCTCTCCCCTCTGCCCCTTTTTATCGCCCGATCTCACACATTTTGGAAAGGAGAGAGAGAGAGAGAGAGGCCGTTCCTTCTCTAACCTAGCGCCCCAGCCCCCCAAGGAAGGAAACCGCAGCGACGCGAGGCGAGGAAGGAGGCGGCCGCAGCGAACACGATGAGAGAGATCATCAGCATCCACATCGGCCAGGCCGGGATCCAGGTCGGAAACGCCTGCTGGGAGCTCTACTGCCTCGAGCACGGCATCGAGCCCGATGGCACCATGCCCAGGTGACGACCCTCTCTCATCTAGATCCCCCTTCTGATTTCTCGTGCCGAGCGGCTCGGGTGGACTCGGAATTCGCCCGTATTCGTTGCATTTCCGTCTCCGCGCGAGGGATTTGCTTTGCCGGGTCGGACTACGGTGGTACCGGGCGCGTCTCGTGTAGGTCAGATCGGATGGGGCTTCCGTAGCAGTTCCGTGAATTTTTTGTTTGTTCGTTTCCGCTGTACTTCGCGCTTGGTCTTTGCGATGTGGTCTGCGGATGGGATTTGTTTTGGTTGGTACATTTCGCTGCCGGTTGTTAGGAGATGGCAAGGACTGGCCGAGATGCGGCGTTTCCTAATTAAGAATTTGCCCAAACTGGTTTGGATTTTAGGGCCTATTGATTGTTGAGGGTTGGGAACGAACGGAAACGGTAATGCGTGTAGTTTCTTGTGTGGGAGGAGCGCACGTTTGTGCGGCTTCTGGTTACTGAGAGACAAATGGTAGTTTCCAGTTCTGTAAGATGCTGGATCTGAAGAACTGAATCTGTGGGGATGCTTGACATTAAATAATGTTAGGGAGGAAAAGCTCTGAAGGTCAGATTGAGCACGGATCCCATAGATTAATTATTTTAGGTCAGATTTTAAATGTGTCATGCCCCTCTGTTTAGCTTGGTGTGTGATCTTGTAGTGCCTAAAAAATTTGCGCCGGTGCTACCATGCTTGAGAATAGAAAACGTAGGGCAGATGAGCATAGGCTGTGACTTACTGTTTAGCGCATACGCCAATGATTACTTATTACTGGGGGTAAGGATTCTTCCTATCAATTTTTTAACACTGTTGTTTGGTTGTGATATGCAGTGACACCTCGGTTGGAGTCGCACATGATGCCTTCAACACGTTCTTCAGTGAGACTGGCTCAGGCAAGCATGTGCCAAGGGCCATCTTTGTTGACCTTGAGCCCACGGTCATCGACGAAGTGCGCACTGGCTCATACCGCCAACTCTTCCACCCTGAGCAGCTCATCTCCGGGAAGGAGGATGCGGCTAACAACTTTGCCCGTGGCCACTACACTGGTAATATAGTCTATACGATTGATTCATGGGTGACTCTAATGCTTTTGTGACAGTCTGAGGATATATTCAATTCTAATTATTCTTGTGAAATGCAGTTGGGAAAGAGATCGTAGATCTGTGCCTGGACCGTGTCCGCAAGTTGGCAGACAATTGCACTGGGCTGCAGGGATTCTTGGTGTTTAACGCTGTTGGTGGTGGTACTGGCTCTGGACTTGGTTCGCTACTTTTGGAGCGTCTCTCAGTTGATTATGGCAAGAAGTCTAAGCTTGGTTTCACCATTTATCCTTCACCTCAGGTATACGACATATAATTTAAACTAGTATATGTTCTGTTCCTTTCTTGTAGACATTGGCTGATATCATAGAAATAAAAAGGGAAGTTCTTCAGTTTCTTTTAGATGATTTATTTACATGGATATGTTGACTGTAGAATTTGTTGAGTATATTAATTGTAGAGTCTCGATAAGATTCAGATCATATATCTGACAGTACTGTTCTTGAGCTCTGATAGCAACTATAGATATTGATTTGGACAAAGAATTTCTGTTCTGACTGGTGGGGATCTTTCTGTATATGGTTAGCACCATGATTAGTACAATTCTTATCTCAGCAGCACGTTTGGTGAACCTTCATGATCATCTTTTTTAATACATTATCATGTAGTGCTTTACCCTTCTGTCCATGTGATGTGGACCGCTCAGCTTGTTCATGTGAGTAGGTTAACTGCATCTTAGCTGTTGTGGGGACAGTGTTGGTAGATATGTTCTCTGATGATTTTCAGGTTGGTCCATCTTCATATTTTTAATCTTAAAATGCCACTCTGGATTGCAGGTGTCAACAGCTGTTGTAGAGCCATACAACAGTGTGCTCTCCACCCACTCCTTGCTTGAGCACACTGATGTTGCAGTCCTTCTCGACAATGAGGCCATCTATGACATATGCCGAAGGTCCCTTGACATCGAGAGACCAACCTACACCAACTTGAACAGGCTGATCTCACAGATCATATCTTCCCTTACCACCTCCCTTAGATTTGATGGTGCTATCAATGTGGATGTTACAGAGTTCCAGACCAACCTTGTCCCATACCCACGTATCCATTTCATGCTTTCATCATATGCACCTGTAATCTCTGCCGAGAAGGCTTACCATGAGCAGCTCTCAGTTCCTGAAATCACCAATGCCGTCTTTGAGCCCTCAAGCATGATGGCCAAGTGTGACCCGAGGCATGGGAAATACATGGCTTGCTGCTTGATGTACCGTGGTGATGTTGTTCCCAAGGATGTCAATGCTGCAGTTGCAACCATCAAGACGAAGAGGACTGTCCAGTTTGTTGACTGGTAAGCTGTCTTCGTCAAAATTATAGTTGCATCTATTTTATCCCAAGCACTTATCCACTTGATCATAAATGGCTGATTGGCTAACTAACTAATTTATGCTTCCCGCCTCACAGGTGCCCTACTGGATTCAAGTGCGGCATCAACTACCAGCCACCCTCAGTTGTCCCAGGAGGTGACCTGGCAAAGGTCCAGCGTGCTGTGTGCATGATCAGCAACAACACTGCTGTTGCCGAGGTGTTCTCCCGCATCGACCACAAGTTTGACTTGATGTATGCCAAGCGTGCATTTGTGCACTGGTATGTCGGTGAGGGTATGGAGGAAGGTGAATTCTCAGAAGCCCGTGAGGACTTAGCTGCTCTTGAGAAGGACTATGAGGAAGTTGGCGCGGAGGGTGCAGACGATGAGGGTGACGAGGGAGAAGACTACTGAGTAGCCGGTTAATAAGTAGTTCGTGGGTTGTTCAGTATACTCTGTATGGTTCCATCCCATTTCGCACTGCTGCTGTGTGTTTCCATTTGTATTATGTGCTAAATTGTTCTTAGCCCCGGTTGGTCATGATTGTTCATATCGTCCCTCTTTTGGTTTGCATTGCTATTGGTTCAAGTTCGGTGTACAAGTTATTCTGAGCTTAGTCACGAATTGCAAATATTCTATGATTTCTTATGCATTGACCTTGAAATGGTGATAGCTTTCTATTGTAGTTTCCGAACATGGAAACTCTGGGAAGTAATGATGTCACGCATCCTGCTGCAAGCCTGCAATGTTGCTTCCTTTTTGTATTATAAGAGCACTGAATTTTCAGTCAATCACAGCATCACTAGCTCTTATTTAAGCTGGATTACAACATACAAATATTGACAAGCCTGGTGAAGTGAACATCATAGGTTCAAACTGTAGGTTACTCTTTTTTTGTTTGTATGTTTGCGTGGTTTTTCTTGTTATGAGATCACTGACATCAGTCTAGATCACAGCATGTCTTTGCTTGCAGGTTTGAGTTTTGAGATAACTGATCATCAATGATCAATCGCCAATGCAGTTGTGCTGGTTCAAATTGTGCTGAAAGCATATGATGTGCAACAGCATGTGTACATATGATGGCGTGTGGAGCTCACCATGCTCGTTTTGGCGCATACTGCAGCATTGCTTATTCACATAATATTCCCTTGGTTTGTCCAGATGTGGCGTTGCCTACCTAAAGGGATAGCTGTGACAGCTTAGAAGTGTTTGTGATATGTGCACAAAAAATCAGTTGGTTGCCATGGTTGGTAGATAGCCCACTACCCTAGTGAGACTTTTGACATGGCTGTCGACTGTCGTGTCGTGTTCAGGGTTTCTGAACTCGGTATGGTCCTGCGTCAAATGCGGGTATCTGAGTTGGGCCATATTCATAGTACATTGGGCCGTCGAGAGCCCACGCAAGCGATCCACTCAGGAAGCGTCGACACTCCACATAGGAAGAAGTGTTTTTAGCCTCCCTCAATTATTGTCAAAGTCCAGTTTCCTCCCTTAATTACAAAATCAGGTATTCGTATTTCTTCAATTATTAAAATCGTTTTTTTCCTCCTACGGCTGTTTTGATCAGTGGTTTTGTCTATGTGGCGCATGCATAGCATAAAAAAACAAATATTTAATCCACATCATCTTTTTTACAACTAAAAATTTAAAAACATACAGTTGAAAGATTAAAAAAATCAAATAATTTTTTCTAGTTGTATATTAGTGTGTTAAATATTATTATTATTATATATATATACAAATATATTTTCATTTTTTAATAATAATTATAGATTATTACACCTCTCTCATATCATGGACTATTGCACCTTTAAATTTTACACTGTATACTAAGCATTTTATATGAACCAAGGAAATTATGTTTGAATCATAAGCAATATTACATTTGAATTTGAATTAAAAAATTAATATAGGAAAATTATAAATCTAAAAATATCATTTTTAGACAAATCTGAAAAAAATATCATTTTGTCCATAGACTAATCTTGAAATATAAAATATCTCATAATTTTTAGATCTCCAAAATATATTTCTTTTATTTTTTATTATAAAAAAGATGACGTGGCATCAAATATGTATTTCTCTATGCCACATGTGCGCCATGTGGACAAAACCACTAATCAAAACAGATGTAGGAGGAAAAACAAACGGTTTTAATAGTTGAAGGAGTACGAATACCCGATTTTGTAATTAAGGGATGAAAACCGGACTTTGACAATAATTGAGGGAGGCTAAAAGGACTTCTTCCCTCGAGACATAAGGGATGCCTGCTACTGATGGCCAAATGGGCCGAGCTAGCTGAGCCAGCCCAAAGCATGCAAAAAATAGTCCGGCACGAGCACGACCCAGCCCGCTTAATTTCGTGCTCCGACCGGCCCGGCACGAGCCATCGGATCGTGCTTGGGCCGAGAGGCCGGCCCGACGGGCACGACACGAAATAAAAACAAGTATATTTTATAATATATCACAAACACAAGCATAGCTTGGTGAGAAGACAACAAATTGACTTAGATGAGATCCTGGGTTCAAATTTCACTTTTGTCCTCCTTTGAATTTTTTCTCTATTTAAGGGTGAGAATAGTTACTTGGGCCAGCTAGGCCAATTTTCTTGATGGGCTAATGGGCGGCAGGCCCGTTAGAGGGTTTTTCAGGCCATGCCATGGGCCAGCGGCCAAGCCCGTGGGCTGGCATGGCCCGGCACTAATGTCATTTTGGATCGTGCCGGCCCAAAATAAAAATGGGTCGTGCCTTTTCGGGTTTGAGCTGGGCTGTGCTGGGCGGCCCATTTAGCCATCACTACCTGCCAGGCTATCACAGAAGAGGTTACGTTACTGTGTTTTTATTTTCTTTTTCTTTTTTTGTTATTTTCTTGCTTTGGTACGTAGCGCAGCTTAGACTTTACCTACTTGTTAGACCTCTTGCTCTGTATCATGTTGCTTATTATTTATGTAACGTCTCTCATGCATGCAGGATCCCTGTTTAGTACTGACGGATCCTAGCCGTGTAATCCGTACTCTTAATCTTGTGTTTCATCGAGGTCATGCTAAAAGTGAAGGGCGCTATTGGATTGAGGACAAAAATTCAAATATTAAAGCTGACAAGTTGATATGCTGGGATTCGGTGCAGTCATGCATGCTTTATGGATCTTATAGAATCAAGCTCAGCACCCTGCTGGAGTTGACCCTTGGGTCGTCTATTGATTCCTCCGTGGAGACCACGATATTTGTTCAAGTCATGTTTTTTTTTTCGTTACTGCAGATAGGAGATACGACCAACAGTGATGTTCCTTTGAATGGCCATGTCTTGATGCTAGCGATTCAAAGAAGATCATCCTCATTGATTCTCCTCACACGCCGGTGTCTGCTTCTGATGATGGCCACGTTTAGGTCTGCCATTCTGTTGTATCTGTTGGAGTTTGAGTGAGGCGAGCTGGTCGTTTCCTTGAAACCTTCGAAGAGAAAAAAATGATAGTATGTGATAAGGAGGTGGTTTTCCCGTCAACGGGAATAGTTTGGTGTTCTTGCCTGCTTCAATCTGGGTTCTGTACGATTGAAATCGAGGTCGCCTGGTTACTCATTTCGTTTCTGGGACTGGAATGAATATACCACACGGTGTTAGGTTAGTGGAAATTTGGGAATTGGTATTGTAGCTGTTGCTTGATAAGCGGTCTTATACTAGGTATATGCAATCTCGACGATTGAAGGCAATTAAGCATTAGAAATTGGACACAGCACGCGATTTGCGGCGCTATTAAGCAACCTCACCCTTATTATATTTGGAAAAAAAGCGTGCACTTCTTCCAGAATAATTTTTTTTTGAAAAAAAAACAAAGGTGTAATACTTGCGACGCATAGAATCAGTTGATTGGTAGCAAATCGGAGGCATAGGAAAATCCAGATTTTTCAGTTGGAACAGGGGAAAGGCATTATAGTAGGTAATGATAATTTAAAGATATTCATAACCAAGTATTATAAGAACCTCTTTGGTCCACATGAGTAAAATGATTTCTCACTTCAGGAGGATCAGAAAGATGATGTTCCATAGGTGACCCCAGAGGAGAATGAGTTTCTCACTTCTGACTTCACCGAGAATGAAATTAGGGATGTTGTGTTCCAGATAAAACACAACAAAGCACCCGGATCATATGATTTTCAATATAATTTTATCATTTTATTTAGGAGTAGTGAAGGATGATCTGGTCCGGTTTTTTAATGTCTTTCACAGGGGTGATCTTCTCATCCATAGCCTTAGTTTTGGTATAGTCACGTTGCTCCCGAAGAACAATGATGCTACGTGCATCCAACAGTATAGACCGATCTGTATGTTAAATATGAGCTTCAAAATTTTTACAAAGGTCTTGAATAATAGACTAAATAATATTATAGATAGGATGGTTTATTTATCTCGACTTTGAGAAAGCATATGATAGGGTTAAATAACTTTTTATTCAACAAGTGCTAAGAATCAAAGGGTTTGCACCTAAGTGGTGTAGCTGGATTCATAAGGTTATGTTAAAAGGGAGTGTGGCGGTTAAGGTAAATGATGATTTAAGCTATTTTTTCCAAACCAGAAAAGGGATCCGTCAAGATGATCCCCTCTCTTCATTACTTTTCAATTTAGCAGTAGATGTTCTTCCGATCTTAATTAATCGAGCAAAGTCTATTGGCCAACTGCACGGAGTCGTCCCGCATTTGGTGGAGGACGGTTTGTCCATTCTTCAATATGCCGATGACATAATAATTTTATTAGATTATAATTTAGACGAAGCTAGAAACTTAAAACTTTTGCTAACTACATTTGAACAATTATCTGGCCTCAAGATTAATTTTCATAAGAGTGAGATGTTTTATTTTGGTGATGCTTTAGAACAACAGGAGATATATTCCCAAATTTTTGGTTGTGAGCTAGGTGCCCTCCCCTTTAGATACCTGGGAATTCCTATGCATCATAGGAGGTTGGCCAAGTCGGATTGGAAACACATTGAGGAGAAATTTTAGAAACATCTTAGTTACTGGAAAAGTAAATTATAGTTTGTTGTTGATCGCTTGACTCTAATAAATTTGGTACTTAGTAGTCTTCCCATGTTCACGTTTTTCTTCTTTGAGGTCTCAAAAGGGGTGCTAGAAAAATTAGACTATTTCAGGTCTAGGTTTTTCTGGTAAAATGAGGGTCACAAGAAGAAATATCGTCTAACCAAGTGGGGAGTTTTGTACACCCCGAACGACCAAGGAGGGCTGGGTATTTTGAATTTAAAAACACAAAATAAGTGTTTGCTAAGCAAATGGTTTTTTAAACTTTTAAACTTTGAAGGGTTTGGCAAACAATCATTAGATGTAAGTACTTGAGGAACAAAACATTGTCACAGATTGAGTAGATTTTTGGGACCTCTCATTTTTGGCAAGGTTTAATAGGTGTTTTTTGGTTTAGGTCGCTTAAACTAGGGAACGGTACTAATATTTGGTTTTGGGAAGATATTTGGATAAGTAGTGAAAGCCTCATGGATAGGTTCCCTAGTCTATATAACATCGTGCAGAGGAAAAATCAATTGTAGCTTCACTCATGTCCTCCACCCCACTCAATGTTGCTTTTAGGCGCTAGAGGGAGCAAACCTCACTCTTTGGTATCAGTTGATAGTTATAGTTATGTACACTAATTTATCAAGTTAGATGGATACTTTTTCTTGGAGCCTACACCATAATGGATCTTTCTCAGTGAAATTCATGTACCAAACTCTAATGACTACATACGCCTCTTTACCATGAATATTTGGAAAATCAAAGTGCCTCTCAAAATTAAAGTCTTCTTGTGGTACCTGTATAAAGGGGTCACTCTGACAAAGGACAATCTAGTTAGAATGAATTGGCATGGTAGTATAAAATGTTGTTTCTGTAATCTTAGTGAGAGTATTCAACATTTATTCTTTGACTGTCTGCTAGCGAAGTTTCTTTGGCGGATCTTTCATGTTTCTTTCAACATTACCCCCCTAGAGACTTTCAGCATATGTTTTTTGATTGGTTAGGAGTAACGGATTTGAAAAGAAAGAGACATATGTTGTAGTTACAAGTCCAAAACAAACACATAGTAGGCTAGTCGAGGGTATGCCGCGCCGGCCTGCTAGGCTGAAGGCCCCTCGGTCTAGTTTTAGGGAAGGGAGAACAAGACTAAGTAATAGCACAAAGCCGGGGGGCCTGGCGTTGCGTCCTTCGGATAACGAACCTGTATTATATGGTTAGTTCCGTACAGAAAGGTTCGGGTGGCAGAGATATATCTTCTCCCGGTCAGAGCTGTAGGTGAGTATTTATAGATCCATGCTCACCTGCCCCCCGGGTGTGTTTACATATTTACCCCGGGCTTTATATTACACATCTTACTGATTGACCTAAGCCTATTCTAGTACTTCAATCTTCATCCGGTACACATCCCGACGGTCACTTTCTGATTCCTGCGCCTGGGGCCCGCTGCGCCATATGGCCTTCGGCCATACCGACCTTCGGGCGCCTATTGGGCTGAAGGTCCTTTGGGCCGTTGGTCCACCTGGGCCTTGTTGCTTATTGATGTCCTGCTTTCTGGCCTTGGGGAGACTAAGGGGTGGGCTTTCTCCCAATAACTTATTTGGAGTGGATTAGCAAGTATCTATTGGGCAATATGGCTATTTCGTAACGAGGTGGTATTTGATAAATTATATATACCATCGTATCTGCAGGTACTTTTTAGGAAGACTTATTGGACTCGTTTCTAATCCCTACTACAGAAGGGGGAGGATCGCCATTGGTTGAAGATAGCTTGCAAAGCAATTAAAACTGCAGCCATAAGTATCTTCACTAGCAATAGATGGCGGTTCAGCAACAGAATTACTTATTAGTGTTTCCTTAGTTGATGGATCTAAATTTTGTGTTTATTATTTCGTAGTGATTTCAAAACTTGTACTGAATTATGCAATAATAAGCAGCTTCATGTATCTATTGATACAGCGACTGAAATATTCATAATATATTCCCATTTTTTAAAAATTAGAATGAGTTGATACATTCTTCAACGGTTACAGCAATTGTTCCTTACCTTCGCCACATGCAGGTGATGCTGCTGCATTCCCTGATCCTGATTCCGGAATATACTCTGCGTGTCCGGGAGCCCTGCAGCTTATTGCTCAACCTACTACTCGGCTTGTCCTGACATGGGTGTTTTGTTTCTGCCGGTGTCGTCTATCGTGACTCGTGAGCATTAGCAATGCCCCTGCTCTCCTGGAGCTCAACCATCATCTAAGCTGCAACTTGCAAATGAACCAGTAACCTTCTATGCATCAAAGCTTCGTTGGACATGAAATGTGATTGGGAGGTCAGCTCATCGATGACACAAATTGGCTCAGCTTTTGATTCCCTGGCGGAGCTAGGATTTAAGATTTGAGTGTTCAAAGTCACAGGCATACAAAGCAAAATTCTTATAAAAAAAATAAGGGTTCACAATTGTGATCATCACATCACAATGTTCTTAGTTGTATTAGAAAACTATTTTTGCATTAAATATCCATGTTTTTTTCACATTTTCTACGTATATATGTTAGGAGATCTTAGAATACCTGTTTCTCTACCCAGAATCATGGATGTTCAGTTGAACACCCTTGAACCATTGTAGCTCCATCCATGATGAATTCCCGCATTCCAATTTCCAATTTGGATATTGAGCTCCAGTCCTCTACGTGTCAGTAATCACATCTCCACCATAGCACGATATTTCGGTAACCATAAAAAAAATCTGAAAATCTTACAAAAAAAAAGTTTTAACTAAGAAAAACAAGTCTTGAGAGCAAGTTCTCAATCACCAGACATTTCCTCAGGCCATCCAAGCTGATTGGAATGTTACACGTTTTTTTTCAAAATTTGGAAGCAAAGTTTCTTGTCAAAATTACTCCAGATTTCAGTAATACAACGGCCTAATTGACTGACATCTGTGACTACAATGAGTTTTCAGTAATACAACAGGCGCCAAAGCCCCAAGGGTGTCGTGCTTTAACATTAGTTTCCTCGATCATTCCATTTGCTTTGCCACGCAGCAAATTTGAAGCATTTTTGGACGGAAAAAAATGCATCGACTGACTAGAATGAGTTTGATCATCCTCATCTACAACCGCACACGCAAGTACACCTGACATTTGTTTTTCTTCCCCGACAATGGCCAACATCCAGGAGCCCAGGAGGTGAAAACATCAAGAACGACACACACACGAGGTCAGTCAGGCTGGCTAGTGGCAGAGCGGCGAGAGATCCCAGAGCGAGTCGCAGGCGGACGCGTCGAACACCCTGTCGAAGTACTCCTGCAGGCCGTTCATGGCGTACAGCGACGCCGAGATGCGCCGCTCCACCTTGATCCGCTCGAACTCCGCCGCCATCTCCCCCTGCGCCGCGGCGGGTCTTGGCAGCTCCTCCTCCAACGCCGGCGCAACAGCCGGGACCGCGCTGTCGACAACGGCCGGGAAGACGTCCAGCGCGGGGAACTGGCCGAACGCCGACTCGAACATCCATGAATCGAACTCCTCGACGGCCAACGGGGCGAATTCCGGCCTGTACACCTCGCCGGCGTCCACCACAGCTCCGGCACGCTTCACGGCGTCGTCGCAGCTCAGACTGCTGCTGCTGGTGCTGCTTGAACCACCACAACCACTATTACTATCACTGCTATTGCTATCGCTTGTGGCTGGAGTGGGATTAGGGGAGCTCGAAGCCTTGAGGAGCTTGGAGGCCCCAGCAGCGGCTGAGGCTGAGGACCTGGCCTGCTTCTTGACCTTCTTGTGGTGGAGGAGGCCGCGGATGCGGACGGCGAGGGGGCAGTCGGGGGAGATGCGCGGCGCGAAGTTGGTGCGCGTGTCAGCGCCGCGGAGGAGGCGGGCGGCCTCGTCGTAGGCCTTGGCCGCGGCCTCGGCGGTCTCGAAGGTGCCGAGCCACATGCGGATCTTCTGCGTGGTGTCCTTGATCTCGGCGACCCACCGGCCAGAGGGACGCTGCCGGACGCCGATGAACTTGCTGTGGTTGTTGCTGCCCTTCTTCCGGCCGCGCGGCTTGCCGGGCTTGGCGGCCTGCGCGGCGGCGGCGGCCTCCTGCTGGTAGTAGTAGTACAGGTAGTCCTCGGCCTGGAAGGACACTGCTGCTGGTGGCTGCGCTTGGAAGTGGAGCTCCATCTGAGCTTTCTTAGCTTGTGCTGTTGGTTTGGTTGCAGGAGAGGAGAGAGGAAGACAGGTGTCGAATGTTTGCCCTGCTTGGTGGTGGGGAAGCTCTCTGGCGAAGGGGACAATTTATAGAGGGATTAGGGCAAAGCAGATTGCAAAGGCATCATTTGGCAATTGGTTCCTGCCCTGTGGGGTTTCTTTCAGGGGCTGGTCAAATCCGGGTCTACCTAAGACAACATGGCATGTATGTTTGTCAGTAATATGCGTTCACGGAAATGGAACTGAACGGATGGGGATAAGGCATCTTTGTTGGAATTTCTTTTTGTCTTTTCAGTTTGTTTTGCGGTTTTGCCTTTATGTGTTGTCAGCGAGCGTTTAGTGGTCGAGAAATAAACATAAAGTGATTCAGATGTATCAGATTGTAGTGCATCACCACTCCTCAATTACTTGACCTTTCTTTCTTTTTTCCTGCGATACTGATTCAGATAAAAGAATCATTATCTTTGGTGAGTTTGACAAATCAGTATGTAAAATATGAAAGATAATCATTTTAGTTTGTGGCATGATATTGAACTTTGTATTTTTAATTGTGTCCTCAACTTTACATGCCTGCAGGCAACACACACTAGAGTCTAGCAAAGACATGCCAAGCACCAAGTAAGCAGGAGTCAAGGGTCCCTATTTCTAATGAAATCATTACTAGGTCTTCACTAACATGTTTTACCTAAAAACTTTTAGAGCACTGATTGGACTAGTTCTTTCCCAGTTTTCGGTTATCGCTAGTCAAACCGCTAACAGAAGACCAGGTCTGAATTGCACTATAATCTGCCACATGGCAGGATTTCAGGGAATGTCGATCGATGAGCAATGACGCTACAAATAGAAACGGCTAAACATCAACTTTTCATCAACCCAGTCCACTTGGCTTTTGTTTATCTTGCTGCAAGACAAATACTGCCATCAGCTAAGTCGCTCTCCATCTCTGGATGATGTAAATGTCTTTTGCTAGTTCAAATTTGGGCGCCCTAGAGCTTATTTTGTATGGGCACATGAATATATATCATCTATGGCAGCCGTCCCAAACTTTTTTTTGTAGAGTTATTTGTGTGTGAGCACTAGTACTCTCTGTTCATCACATTGTAGTGTTAGTTTGACACGGACATGGGCGTCTAAATCTGACTCGGATTCGGGTATCCTATTTTGTTTAAAAATACAGAAATTAGAAAAATTACTCGGGTTTGAATACAAATGCTGGCATGGGAAGAGCTTAAAAAAGGAAATCTAGTTTTCACCACCTAGAGAACTCTAAATATATATTTGATATCTGAATTTATCACTTAGTTTGGTCCTCTACACAATGTTCAATAGTAGGAAAAAAAAAATAGGTCTCAGGGCTATGGGTTTCTTTGCTTACCTTTAAAATTCACAACAGTTCTTAGCCGATTAAAACTAGTGCTAGGTTGATGGCAGCAAAAGCTCTCTAGATCTCTCGAAAAAGAGACGGCACTGCTTAGTTTATAATGATGTATAATAGGGGTTAACAAACCTGCATTTGTTGGTCGTCATGCATCAGCCATTTTCTTCATCATTCGAGGAAAAGGTCAATAGTCATGAAGCGGCATCATTGGCCCTCTCAACTTCCAAGGCACGGCACCTCAAGTATCAAAAAGGTGAAGTTTGTCAACTTGTGGATTACCATCTTGTCATATTTTATCCCATATATATAATGTTGATTGAGCATTGGGCTCGAACATCCATATTGTGATATACACTAATTTACAAGTCAGCAAGACTCCAAGGCGCTCTTGCTCCTAGCATTTTGTTTTATACCACGGAGTAGATGCCCTCTTTGTCGCTGTCAATGTGCATTTCTTTGTCGAGCTTGGTGGGCTACTTGCGCGAACAAGACAAAAGACCACTTTTTGGGCAACAGCAAGGTCAAGAAGGCGGCATCTTGGCATCGGGTTTCTAAAGTTCGTTTCAGATTGTCTTGTGTGCGGCTGCAGCCGCCATGAGCGTGGAAAAGGTCGAGATATTCCAGTCGTGTATCAGGAGGCAATCCTCTCACGACTTATTCAGCCTGTGACGTCAAAACTTTTTGCAGCAAAGGTTATCCGAAAGGTCCTTTTTGTTTGTTTTTGTTGATTCCTTTTCTAGTGACGCCTGCATCTGCAATTTTGTGGAAGAAAACTCAAAACAAGGACTATATGAAGTTGGGACGTAAACACACCTCTAAGCAGTGTCTGGTTGCTAGAACAACTTGGTTGAGACAAGTATAGCTTCCCAGCTGTCGCGAATCTTCAGTTCGACCAGGCTTGATGCCAGCCATGTGTGGAGTCTGTGGACACGGTAAACAAAATGAAGCAAACACCATACAACTCACTAAAACTTCACCACTTCACCTGGTTGAGACAAGTATGGCTTTACCAGCTGTCGCGAATATTCAATTCTGCCAGACTTTACCAGCCGCATGTGGACAAGGTAAATCGAATGAAGTAATCACTCTGCAAGGCCCTTGCATCTGAAATGTCGAGTTTTCTATTTCAGGGTCTGTCTCAGCTTTGGATAGTTCAAAAGCAAGGATTGTGGATTCACGCGTGTAATCGGCTGAAACAGACCCCCGCACTTGCTAATGTTATAACAAAGATCAGTAACATGATTTAGCAAAACATGCTCCAAACATATGAATCCTCAAACGGAGCACCTAAAGCCTTACAAAAGTAGCTGAGTAAAGCAAATACGAAAATCTTCACCCAAAGTATACTGATCTCATTACCAAAACTGATGCACCTTATGTTCAACTCAACCGACAACAAGCTTTTCCCCTTACACCTCTGCTGCAGCGCGTCTCAAAATCATTTTTCAATACATGACAATATACACTCTACACCAAAACCATTTGAGATGGCAAACCTCCAACCCCTTGAAGCGAGAAATGCATTCACAAATTAACCCACCCAAAAAGATTCAACACAAAGAATTGGTTGACAATGATGAAATATCAAAAAAGAAAACTGCAAGCCCAGACCTTATCGACACAAAAACAACTATGTCGATAGGATGGACTGTAGCAGAAGCTGCTGCTGCGGTTGCAAATTGGAAAATGTCGAGGCCAGAACATCAGGAGGCAAAGTCTGCTGGAAACGCTTCAAAAGATTCACCATCCTGTTGTATGTTTCATCAGTAACAAGTTCCTTTCCATTGCACAAGACCTACAAACCATATACAGATTAGACAAAATAAATTCAGGAAATCATTCATTATAGCAGATCCAACAAAATTGGATTTGGATGAATGCTTGACGAATGTAGATCATCAGTATCTATGGGTATTACTACTACCCAGTAAGGCCAGAAAACCATCTATCACTACCACACAAATAGCAAACACACACATCAAACTAGGTGTCCATCAAAATTATCACTACATGCAAGAGTAATCATCAGAGATTACCTCAGCAAAAATTGAAGCAATTTTAGGAAGATATTGATTATGAGGGCCAAGAATGTCAGCATCCGACCTGCATTGAAAAATGGTTATTATAAATCGCAAAAGAAACTATCATTTTTGGCATGTTTCCAGTTGTCAGTGTACCTCTCCACCATTGAGCAAAGTTGCTCATGAACAACTTTGGCTTCAATCTTGTCATCTTTTATAGGCAAGCAACCAAGCCATGCGGGAACAACCTGAGGCATGGGTAGAGTCAGTTCGGAATTAAGCATCATGCAGAAAGGAAATTATCTCCTAGTAACTATGTTCTGCAATCTTCAGAAACTATAGAATACATCAACTGAATTGGTTACCAACCATGTAGAAAGAGTACCTCATTTCTGGTTTCAACAACTGAGTCTAAAACATGAGTTTTTCACTAAATGGATAAACAAAACATTTGAATATTAACAAGTCAAAATCCCCTCCCACAGCAACCAACAAGTTTCTTTTCAGAAGTTCCAGATTCTGTCAATGTTTGGTTTCCCTGGCAATCACATAACAGTGGACCATAACAGACGAAGTGGGCTGCCAAACTGTGCCATACTCCCATACACTGCATGGAGAAGGAGCATTAGGTTTACAGCAGCTCCTTCCCTCTATTGCTCTATGCCTCTTAGGTTTCCATTTACAGGTTTATAGAGATCTAAGGTTACTGAACAGGCACGGTACTGTACCTGTAGCCTACAGGAGTAGAACCTCACCTTGTATTCTTTTTTCCTCTGCTATGTGCATACTTATCTATGTGTCTACTCCAAACACCTTTTAAAACTACAAATATTGGTCTTAATACCTCAAACTGAATTCTGTATTTACCTGGGTCACATCAATGCCATCCCGATGAAATTGGCATATTTTCCCAAGTGCTGAAACGGCATTGTCATATGCCATAATGTTGTTAGGATGCCGTGCCTCAGAATGTCTGATAACATTGTTCAGTTTTGACAGGGCCTCTGTATTTTGAAAAAATAAATGTTCAATTAGTTTGAAAATGAGGGAAAATACTTGAATTATGTGCTTATCTCCAGAAGATGTAAGAACATACCTCCAACTAGAGGACGAAAAACATGACCACCAAATTCTGCGCATACACCCACACCATAGACAGCAGCCTAAAATAAGAATAACAAAAGGGATGCATCAATACATCAGCGTAAAATTGGACCAACAGGAGAATGTAAAAGGGAACTTTTCTTCTTTATATATAGGAAACTAGGCAGCACAAAAACAGACCTGCCGAACATCTGAATTTTCATCATTCGATGCCTCCAATAGGAACGGAACGTATGTATCATAATACTTCAGAGCTGATTCACGGCATTGCTCTGCAACATCATCAAAGATACAGATAGCAATCCTTCTCTCCTCAGCTGTTTTATCCTTTCCCTGTAAATCAACAATGTATAGTACAACAGTAAGTTAAAATCAGAACAGAAACCAAGAAAATTGAACAGGAGCCACACTGAAACAAGAATGGACGAACACACTTCAACTTTGTGAATAACTATAAAGAAGAAACATTTAGGATGTCAGCAACTAAAAAACAAAAGTTCCATCCGTAGGCATATTCAAGAGCTGCAAATTTGCTTTGAAGTTAACAGTAATAATCATTCCAAAGCACTTGCTAGCAATGAATCTTTAAACTCGTGAGAAAGTTTACTTAAGGAACCATCAATTTCCTCCATGTTACTCAGTCCATGATTCCAGATTTCACACATAAGACAGGCTAAATTAACTTATTTAATTTTATCTACATTTATTTCACACATGAAAAATAATAAAAACCAAGTGCAGGAATAAACATATTAACATAAAATTTTGCAGTGCACAGCAAATCAACTCTACAATCTACATGCACACACAAAGTATTCAGAGTGCAGTCGGCTTACCAACATAGGCGTGATGTACACTGAGAGCTCATCGAAAAAGGGCAAGAAAGAAGCTTTGAAGGTTTTAATCAAGGTTCCAAGGCACTCACCAATCTGAAAAATTAACATGAAGTATATTAAATCAAAACAACAAGCAAGTTTAACCATAAGCAACAGTTCAATCGCGCCCCTACTTCGTGGAAATCTTTACCATGGCAGAAACATGGAAACTGCAATATGCACTAATCTTTCAGAACATTAACCCGACAAGTCAAAGCTGGAGGAATCAGTTCCTCCAAGAAGCAAAGCTACAGCTATAAAGATTCAATGCCCCCCCCCCCCAACCCCCTCTTTCAGATTGTATAGTTTCCTGGCTGAATTCCATCCTCTCAACCTTCTAGTTGTATTTGTTAGTTGCTACACCGACACTTCAATTTCCTTCCTCTGCTCCTTTTAGGTTTGTATATTTCTCTTTTGGTTATGGTTATTAATAAAATTTGCAGTGGCATCTTCTCCTGCTGTATTCCTCATCCAAAAAAGAAGTTCAATAAACTTGCAGAATGCAGTGTTCTTGGAGAAATTTTCAGGATAAAACAGTTCAGTAATTAGCGGAATGATTTCACCAATAAACAAACCTGATCAAATACTTCCTCCTCCTGTTCATTCTCTTCTTTGAGAAGTTCTCCTTCATCAGCATCAAAATCTTCCGCTTTAGTTCTCTCTGTGCGATCCCTCTTCCTGGTTGCACTGGCTATAATGACATTCTTAATCTCATCCAAAATAGCTCGTACTTGGTTTTCATCAAGGAGACCACCAGAAAGCTGCTCCATGAGAGTGACATTAACAAGGAATTCAATAAGACAAAATCACAAACAGTTTCAATGACAAGAGAACAGTTAGAAGCAAGGAGACCAATAAAACACAAGCACATATAATCCCGTGCAAAGAGCAAAGCTAAATAATCCACCCATTCATATTATTCTTATAAGGCACATGTAGACTCAGTGGAATATTTAAAACTCAATTCTAACCATTCAAGTTAAAAGGCACCGCTACGGTGCCAGCTTCAATCCTGGGTCATGAATTTGTTGATAAAACAATATGATCAGTAGTCAACCTGGCCTGAATGAAGAACCAGCTTAGACATGAGGAGAGAAAGTCATACTTGCATGTTGCTAGAGCAGTGGCAGTGATGGCTATTTGAGGGTATATGCATCTTCAAGGCCCATAACTTGGTAGTGGAAAATTAATACTAACAGTGATTATTACCGTCACAATATAACAAAGAAGTCATTTTTTTTATCTAGCATGGAGCCTTGAACTCACACAGTTCGTCTGCATTGGCAACGGGTGAGTTCGGTTTCATACGACCTGCATTTATTGGGGCACTCATCCAGACTCCCAAACATCCTAAAGTCAGCTGCCTAGACCATAAACCCCATAATTTCTTAGCAAGACTTGTAACCTTTTGGCTGACCAAGCAAGAATTAATGACTCCAATTCATTTTTGTAATATATTGGCTGTCCCAACTGATTACAATAGTTCTGCTAATTAGATCTCAGGACCTAGGACTACCTTCTGAAATTCTGATACAATATGGAAAAATAATCTGGGCCCAGCCAACTTTGCACTAATTCTTTCTTTCTTTACCAGAAACAACAAAATATGTTTCTACCAGTTAAAAAAATTCCTTACAGTAATGCACAAGTAAAAGCAACCTGGCAGTGTCACTTTACATTTACTGGAAATAAGCATTCACATACAACATATATAAATGCTCAATTTTCGAAGTAAAAAAACATACACCTGGTAATATATTATGGCACGGTAGAAACTAAATTTGGCAGACAAAGGTCACTTCAATATACAATGGGGTAGGTGCGTATGGTAAAGAAAAAGTACAGCATCGATGCCCCAAGTAAAGATTTGCAAAAGCCTCGATAGAAAACGTTTGAAACATCAAGCAGATGTGATGGAAGTAAAGAAACTAACCTGCATACACTCATTTAATGAATCCAGCATGGATGAGCACATTTCTGTTTCTGGCTCCTGTACAGTGGATGCAAGAAGTTGTAGCCATTAACATGTGTACATAAAAAGTAACAATCATCAAACTACTGAGAAGCCTTCCCACAGACCTTGTGCAGTGCTTCAACAAGAGCAGGTATTATGTAATCAGACAACTGTTTAACATAAGCCTCATCACGTCCTTGAGACTGCCGCTTCTCAACAGCCAATTTTGCCGAGCGTAGAAGTTCCGGCATTGCTGCATAGATGTATGAAACTGTAAAAGGGAACGTACCTAAATAGACAATAAACTACAGCACAACATCAAAATACCTGCAACAGCAGCTCTCCTAACTTCTTCATGAAAGTAAAACTTAAGCAGAGGGACCAGTGTGGGAGCAACCTATATGGAAATTTAAAATCAATGATGTATGCTGGAAAGGAGCAATTAAAAAAGTTAGACATTGGATGTGTTCAGTTATAATGAACCTGATCTATCCATGGGAAGAACCCCTCCTTGAGCTCATCAGCATAGCAGCACAGCATGTTGCAAGCTGTTGCCTTCTCTTCTAGCACACTAGTTCTGATTCCTATTCTTTTGTCACCAAGTGTAATTGTTTCAATGCTGTAAAAGAATGAAGTAATTTAGGGGCACTATCACACAAAAACTAATGTGTGGTTAAAACTTGAAATTAACATGCTCACAATCACCAGCCATAAAGGGGACAAATAACAAGACCTCACAGATATTTAAAAAAAAAACTGAGAACAAAACGGTGTACGTACATCTAAAGACAGGTGCAGCTCTTAATACTGTTATTACTGGTATCTAGATAATTTGGATGTAAACAGATAAAAAGGTTGTATAAGAAGAGTTTCAAGTCTCCCCCATGAAATTAAAGAAGCAATGTGACTGAATGGATACACACCTATCATCATCTGAGTCTATTTCATCATCTGATTCAGCTGAAGTAATAGTCACATCAGGCTTCAGCTGAGCAGACTGAAGCAATGGTGGCATAACGACACTCATGTAAGGAAGGAAGTCCTGACCAAGACATTTGCATAGCCTGGCCCAAGCCTATCATATGTGGAAAGGGTTAGACTAATTTGAGGTGACGTTAAACTTAATTTACCCTGCTTTGAAACATACCTGCAACACGTAGCTGGTTATCGGATCATCAGTTTCCATTGGAGTTCCTTGCAAAGCCATAAGTACTTCCATAACCTAGCAATCATCCGATGGATTATTGGGTTAGCACAATAGCATTGTTGACTCAATAAAATTACTACAGGTGACAAAAAAATGATTGAAGAGTGAGAACTGGAACACAATAACTAAAAATTTATGGAACCTTAATCTGTAAACATTTCCTTAAATTCAAACATCAAAGAGAAGAGGCAAACAGCACAATTGAGTCATGAGTAATCTATAACAAAAATCCAGTACCATTATTTGCAAATTACAAACAAAGAACTACAAATGAAAGGAGAGGCTAACCTGTCTAGCGTCGTCTCGGAATTTGTCCTTGCCAACAGCCATTCCAACCAGACTTATGCACTCCATGGACTTGGCACGGAGCATCCTATTAGATTTGTCAGTCGCATTCATCAAAATAGCTTTGAGGTATGGCATAACCGCGTCATAATATTTCTGGAATTGCTCCTACAAAAAAGTCATAAAATTTGTCACAACGCTGTCATAAGCTTGAAAGCATCAGCTATTTGTAGTATAAAACAATATAGCTATTAGATCTCAAGTGAATAGTTACCTGTGATGAATCTGCTACTGATGCTAAAGCTGTCAATGCCCCCTCTTGCACCATTTGCTTGCCATTCTAGAATGTAAATGAGATATCAAGATGTTTGCTACCATATTAAAGAAACATGCCCGAAGCAAGCTGAATATAATCCATGCAAACAAATGCACACCTGAAGAAGAACAAGTAGTTTGCCAACTATTCCATCCAGGTATGGTGTCAAAATCTCAGGTGTACAGTTCTCACTGAAATTCAAGATAGCCGATGCCGCATGTGCCTGCCAATAATAGCGACATAAGGAAGCCATTATAACATGAAATTCCTAGAGTATAAAAAAAGGTGCATAAACCTACTGATTCAAACTACAAGCACAAAGAATTGTGTATACATAGTGTCTCAATGCACACAACAGTTGAACAATGTTCATCAGCAGTCTATTTTCTGAAAATCAAATGTACGCAAAACTTATCTGCTACAGAATATTATTACAGTGGCAAGTTGATGACATGGTGACTTGGTGAGCCAAGTAGCCTGCTCAGAAATTTAGTTGCTCTCCTATTTCTATTTTGAAAAAACAAACTGTGTGATCTTCATTCAAAACAGGTATGTTTGTTACATTTAATCTGCCAAATCCCAGATCTGTAATAATCACACTAAATCTCCTAGCTCCATGCATAGTTATCTACTGATGCAACCTCAATTCTAAAATAAATAGTAGCATGAGATTTACAGAAGAGAGTGAGATGATATGACGAGCTTACTTGAACCCGTGGATTTTGGAAATCATCCATAGCATTTGCCAATGCTGGCAGAACCTTCTGATGGTAATGAACTTGCAAGTCCGGGCCCAAGTCCGTAGACAGCTGACCAATGGCATTGATTGCAGCCCAGCGCACACGAGCATGAGGATGCTGAAATCCATTCAATATCATCAAAACAACTTGCTCCAGATTTTTAAGCATAACCTGTCAGCAAAAACAGAAACCAAAATGATATTCCAGTTTTAGATAATTCCACCATATCAAATGAAAAAAACAGATAGAACTGCATGGTTTAATGGTAGGAAACAACACTTGTGGATGTGGCAACCAAGTAGGAGTGTTCATTCAGCTATGTTAAACCAACAGTGAAACCAGCAGTGCCGGAAAGATATTGAAAGTATATCCTACAGGTTTAATTGTTCATCTGCAAGTGTCAAAAGCTTTGCTGGTTTTGTTCCCAGTTTATTTAAACCAGTAATGAACAGCTCTACACCCAAGTATTGTTCATCGATTGAGGCATTTAACCAAGTACATTGATTTATTATCTCATTCATCTTTCCTATTTCCTGATTTCAACAAGTTAGTAGGGGCGATATTTTCTTTTACCGGTTCAATACAAAAACATCAAATATGCTTCAAGCAGATCAACAAATTGTTGCATTGTTAACATAATTATCAAGCTATTATCAGACATACCTTTGCGCATCCTTCTGCAATCTGCGCAAGTGTGATGAGTGCCGCATGGTGCTTCTGCCACTCAGGAGCAGAAAGGTATTGTGGAAGCAGCTCAGATGCAATGGGCACAATCGCGTTT
This sequence comes from Eleusine coracana subsp. coracana, assembly GCA_032690845.1. Lineage (NCBI taxonomy): Eukaryota > Viridiplantae > Streptophyta > Magnoliopsida > Poales > Poaceae > Eleusine > Eleusine coracana. The sequence goes on from CM064430.1 coordinate 53,042,975, forward strand.
CCACCAATGGCAATGGCAAGCCGGTCGAGGCACTCCTGAGCCACTCCATAGTTGTTCCCTTCACCTGCATCCTCATCTTCAGTTTCTGCAGAGTGCCAAGCAGGGTCATCCTCAACATCAAGAAGCATCTGCATGAGCACCGCAAACAGCCTGCCAACAAACTGAGGAAGCCGTCGCATCATTCCAGGTGCGCGCTCCCGTGCCTCAGCGAGAGTAATCACAAACTCCACTGCCAGGTGCCTGGTCCCATCTTCCAGCTGTGCAGCCTCAGCTACTTGCAGCATTGCCCCTACCACATCAGCAATCTGTCGCCGCAGGAACCTTGGTTCTGCGCCAGCCAGCTCAACAAGGAGCTCCAGAGCCTCCTGTGCAGAGGCCTCCTGGCCGGAATTGAGGCAATCCGTGAGCGCCCTCATCATCGCGGGCAGCAGGTCCTGCATCTTATCACGGTCTGAGTTGGTGGGCAAGCACTGGACAAGGTTGACCGCGGCACCCAGGGCTGCAATCCGCACATCAGGGGACGTCGGGTGCGCCAGGGCGGAGGCGAGCAGGTTGTGGATTGTCATGAGATGGTCCAGGAGCGATTCCGCGATGTAATCAGCCAGCCTGGCGAAGATGAGCAAGGCCGACTCCTGCAGGTTGGGGGTCTCGGGGCCCGAGGCGGCGCGGAAGAGGAACGGGAGCAGGTCCGGCCAGGTGTTCTCCGGGAGCAGCGTGGCGGCGAGCTCGGAGATGGCGTCGCAGACCTTCTTCGCGATGGGCTTGGGCGGGTCGGACTGCAGCGCGGAGATGAGGTGCGCCTTGAGCGCGCTCTGGCCGGCGGGGGAGAGCTGCGGCCAGAGCGGCGCGGGCGGGGCCGCCGCGCCGCTATTGGAGGAGGAGTCGGAGGAGGGCGGCGGGGAGAGGACCTTCCGGAGGAGCACCCCCGCCATGGCGCGGAGCTCGGCCGGCGTGGCGGGCCCTGCCAGCGACGATGCGAGCCGCAGCGCGAGGGGCTCCGGGTGCGAGGCCCGGAGGCGGTGGAAGGCTGCCTCGGCGGCGGCGCGCTCGTTGTTGGAGGACGACATGAGCGTCGAGAGCAGCGCGTCGAACGCCGCCGGGTCGCCCCCCAGCAGCGCGACGGCCGCGGCCTGGTCGTCGGCGGTCGCCATCGGATCGGAGGGCGGCGGCTAGGGTTTGGAAGGGGGGCGTGGAGCCCGGTGGCGACTGGCGGCGGCGGGAAGAGGAGGGAGGGAGGATGGTGGACAGGGAGGAGAGAGAGAGAGACTCGGGGTGAGTTTAATATTATATGGGTAGGGTTTGGGGAGAGATGCGGCGGGGGCTGTGGTGTGGCCGTGGCGTGGCGAGGCAACCTGATGCGGCCGGATTGGGGCGCCGCCGCGACAAGGAGAGCAGGAGCTCGCTCGCGCGCGCGCTCGGTGGACTGAACTCGGTGGTGGATTTGGTATGTTTTGGTCTAGCTCGACTCGAGTTGGTCGCGGTCGGGGTTGGGTTGGTTCGAGTTGGATGGATGGGGTTCCGTTCGTTCCGACCGGCTCGGGCTCGCCGGTTTCGCGGGATTCCCTTGTCCCTGTCCCGCTTCCAATTATTCCCCGCACCAATTCGGCAATTCCTGCGCTGCGCCGCCGGGCCACAGCCACTCTCCGCATCTCCACGGCCCGGCTCGCGTCCCGACGGCTTGCTTCTTCGATGCTTCGTGCCGTGCCTTTCGTTGAGCGCAGCAGCGCGAGGGGTTTTGGGTTTTACAGCTGTGGCGTGAGCTGGGTGGCTGGGTGGAGCGATACGGACGGATGGATGGACAGGGGATGGTGGCGATGACATCGAAGGAGTGGACATGATTGGGGCATTCATGATGGGTACAGGCAGGCGTCCGGTTGCCATCACACCCGCGTCATAATTGGCTTGCACGGCGGAAGGGAACAGCGGCGACCGAACAGGGCCCGTCCTAGGTGCAGGGGGGAATCTCACGAACTTCTTTCAGCAAAGTACAGTACATTGCCCTTGGCTACACCTATACCAATAGTGGAATACACACACGGTGACCGTTTGCGGTACATTAGTGTGTTCATGTTGAACCTTGTCTCGATGTGAGAAGTGCATCTTCTTTTGTACTACTCCGTTCCAATTTTGATATCGTTCCCGATAGAAAGTTTGTGCTGACCGCAAACCAATTCGTCCTGTTGAAACGACACCAAAAGTAAAACAGAGGGAGTAATTTTTTTGGCGCTTATAAAAAACTAAAAACTGTCATGTCTCTTATCGTCATTTTTTATGAATCTTGGAGTAACAGTCGATTGTTGTTGTAACATAAATGTTGATGCAAAATAGCATAGTGACAAATCTTACAGTTGTTATGATCTTTTGGCATGACTGTTGACCTCTTCATTGTGTTCTTTCTGTCTTGGATTTATATGTCCTTCATGAGACAAGACAACCTAGGATATTTATTTTAGAGTTTTTCTTTTTATTAGGACAGTTTTATTTTTAAGTATATTTGTGTATTGTGTTTGTAGTGCATGCATCTCTAATGTAAAAAGTATAGCGAAATATGATGTATTGTGTTTACGGCTCTTTGCACTCCCAAATGAAAGCCATCACAACACTATGATCACACCGGGAGGATCCGTTTTGCATTGCAAACAATTTCAATAACTTTTTGTTTCACATCTTTTTAAAAGCCCTATTATTGTAATTGAATGTTGGTGCAAATAGTATCATGACAAGTTTAGAGGCCTTGAAAGCCTTTTGAACGGCCATTGGCTTCTTCTGTGTGTTCCTTTTGTTCTTGAATTACATGTCTCTCAGGAGCTCAAACATGTTTCAAATTTAAAGCCTCATGGTACTTTAACTGCAAACTACTTTCTTACTAGGAAATTCAATTGTTATCAAATTTTAAAGCTCTTGCAAACATTTAGGTATGTAGGCTTAATTAGTGAGAAAAATATATGTTGAATTCAATTTATTTTTTAGGTAAATAATACGCTTTTCAGCTGTACCATATCATTATTATTTCTTCAGTGCTTCTATTCTAGATTAATAATCATGTCTAACCATATTGTCACCTGAACGATCGAAACTGAACATCAAAACTCTAAAATCTAAATAAGTTGAGCACTACTAAAAATAGACGAACCAAAATATTCTAAAAAGTCTTTTCAAAAAAAATGAAAAAAATGTTTCCATTTCCCTGCTGCTCTAAAATGACAACTTTTTCAGCTAGGTTGAGATCGAACTGTGTTTAGATCGGGCTCTATGGCCAACAAAAGTGTTTTCATTTGCTGATAAGGACCACACGATGAAAACCTCCATACACACTGTACACGGAACTCTTAAAAAAAAAAACAGTGTCGAAATAGCGACCTGGTAGAGTATGCGAGTATGCGACCGACGGCGGGCAAATATGGATAGTTCTGCCTGCAACTCAGGTCGACCTTCCTTGGATCCCTCTTGTCCACTAACAGATGTCCTACGCTCAAGTCTGAACAGCATCTGGTGTGACACCAAGGAAAGCTCCGCTCTTCAAATTCAGCAACCAGCAGCCAATCCGGAGATAATGCATGCTTTTCTCCTCACAAGGAAAAGCAGCTATAACTGACGCGGACATTTCTTCTCGGAGGAATAATTGACACAAACAAAAATATCGTCAGTCCTTGGAAGACAGCCAATTCAGACGTTACATCAACGCTCCAGTTCTTTAATCACATCGAGCCCCAGTACAAGAAGGCGGATTAGAAGCAAGCAATGGAATCGCTGAATGGGCGGGCCCAACATAAAGCCGGAATTCAAGGTAGAGAAAACTTCCACTTAATAAGATAACATGGCGTCCACTTGATCATCACTTTAATTAAAAAAACAAAAGAACAAACAAATAGCGGTCTCTTGCGGGCAATGACAAGAGAACGAAACAACATGTTATAATAGCACTCACACCTGTTCGTTCAGCTCAACTTAATCAACACATAAGATACGATATCAGACTGTACTGTATATGGTAAATAAACAATGGCTTAATAATGATGATAAAATGTTTAAGAATGCGCGCACGGCACGACTTGTGTTACTGGACGGCGTTGCACATTCCGGGACGCGTGCGGCACCAGAGCGGCTGGATAGGCTCGGCGCGTACGCCTCTCCCCACCATTCGGTGTCGCCAGTCGAAGAGCCGGTCCGTGGCCTCCGCGTACCGCTTCTTCCCCGCCGCGTCACGGTTCCCCGACCACAGCGCCTCCGCCATCGCCGACGCGCGCGGCCACACCCGGCCGTCCAGCACGCCCGCGTCCACCTGCTCCGTCCACATCGCCACCTCGCCGCCGACCACCAACCTCGCCTCCTCCGCCGTGAGCCCGTACGCGACGTCGTAGTCGTACACGCGCTGCCACGTCTTGTACGGCCCGCACCAGGACCCGCCCTTGGCGTCGAAGTCGCTATTGGGGTCGTCGTACTCGCTGTCGTTGCCCAGGAAGTCGCCGTGGCCGCAGTCGAGGTAGTAGAACGACGCCGAGGAGACGATGGCGCGGTACCCGGCCTGCACGATGAGCTTGGTGTTGTTGGCGCCGTTGTTCCACGTCTGGAGGATGGTCGTCGCCGGCGGGATCGCCGACGCGCTCACGTTCACCGCCGCGTCCAGGAGCACGTCCTCCCAGTACACGGCCGTGCGGTTCTTGGAGGTTACCATCGGGTGCGTCGCACGGACGTAGCGTTCCAGGAGCTGGCTCAGCGTGCCGCCGTTGGCGAGGTTGGCCTTGATGGTGGGGTCCGTCTCCCAGCAGCCCGGGGCCACCTCGTCCGCGCCCGCGTGGTAGAGGGTGTCCGGGAAGAGGGTGGTCAGGTCGTTGATGACGTTGGAGATGATCTTGTAGGTCTTGGGTGAGAGCGGGTTCAGCTGCCCGGCGCCTGGCTCGGCGGCGAGGCGGTTGTTCCAGTCGCCGTCGGGCAGCCAGAACTTGCCCGCGCAGGTCACGGCGTCCGGGTACGCGCCGGCCCATGACGCGGCGTGGCCTGTTGGTTGTTGACAAGATGATAAAGCACTGTTAATAACTGGGCCGTCTCTAGTCAAATAAAGCACGAGAAAGCTGGGCCAAGCGCCCAAACATATAGGCAATGACATTTTCGGCCATGAAAACCACTGTGGAAGCAAGCTAACAAAGGAGCAGACCTGGCGAGTCGATCTCCGGCACGACGCGTACGCCGCGGCTCATGGCGAACTCGACGACGCGCTTGACGTCATCGACGGTGTACCGCATGTCCTCGCCGTACGCGCCCTTCTCCGCGAGCTCCGGCTCGGATGGCAGCTCGATGGGGAACGACTGCGAGTCGGTGATGTGCCAGTGGAACACGTTCATCTTGTTACCGGCCATGGCGTCGACGGTCCGCAGGATGTCGCCCACGGGGAAGTATGTCCGTCCCGTGTCCAGCATCAGCCCGCGGTGCGGGTACAGCGGCCGGTCCTCCACGCGCACGCCGGCGGCCACCACCACCGCCATTCCCTTCTTACCCTGCCACGCCAGCTGCGAGAGCGTCTCCATCCCGCGCATGGCGCCCCACGCCGTGGCCGCCCTGAGCGTCGCCGCGCCGCTCGTGAGGGGGATCTCGAGCGTGTACGACTCGTCCACGTCGTGCTGCAGCGGGGCGCTCGGGTCGGACACCGCGACGACGAGCTTCTCCATTACCGTCGTCGAGGTGAGGTTGACCGCGGGGCGTACGATGGGCCGGTACCGCTCCTGGAGCAGGAGCCTTGTGTACCGGTCCGCGGCGGAGGTGAGGTACGGGTTCTCCGGCCGGGAGGCGACGAGCATTTGGAACGACGGGGACACCGGCATGGCAACGTGAGGCTCGGCCCACGACATGGACACCGGCTTCGGCCACACGTTGACGGGGAACGACGACGCGTCCGCGCGCGCCGGGAGCAGCAGTAGCTGTGCTGGCGAGCTCAGTGCGAGCACGAACAGCAGGATCCTAATCAGGTGGGAGTACGCCATCTGTGGCCGGGATTGAGCTGCTCCCGCGCTGCAGCTTCTGATTGGAGACGTCGAGGCTCGGTGCTGGTTTAAGTAAGTGTGGGTTCTGGCTAAGGAGATAATTGCTCGAACCGCATAGTGCTCGCTGCTGACTCCAAGTGGCTCTATCAGGCGTCCTTGGAATTAGCGTTCGGCTGCATCTTCTTTGCAGTCCAAGGAAAATCTTCGGCTCCCGACGCGGGCCTTGGAGTTTACGTTCGCCATTTTTAACTTGCGCGAGGGAGCTTTGTGGCGTACTAATCAATTCTATGTCTTACTTAGGTTCCGCTTGTACTAGTGGAAACGGAGATGCGCCGATTTTGACGCGTTCGTCGCCTTCCTCGGGAGCCTCCAGCCTGTGGCGGAGAAGCTGCGCTGTGCCACCGCTGCAACGGCGGGAGGAGTTTAAAAACAGAGAACAGTGGAAGGCCTGCTGATCTTGTCGTCATGGGCGCATGGGCTTTAGTATTCCAACGCGTTGGATTCAGTCAGTGTGATAGCAAGTAAAGTACTGGAATAGAGTTGTTCCTGATCCACTTTGTGGGAAGAAAACAAGGGAGACGAAGCCGGCTGATTAAGAAGAACCCGACCCGTAATTCTCTCCTATTTCTCTATTTATATAAGAACTTTCTTGTCATTTCTTGTTTTTGGACGCATATAATCAAGGAATGTAGGCTGAGTCTTGCACGGGAACTTAAGTCATAATTGTTCGGAGGACGAAGAAAAAACACGGAAACTTTATCAAAAAAGAAAGACAAGGAAATGTAAACACAGAGGAGGCGATGAAAGCATTTCGGCCCGACAAAATAAATTGGCAAGGTAAGTTTGGGTACAATCTAAACAAGCCTCAAAGTGGCACTCCCTCTGGTTGATTATACTTCACGCCAGGGCAGAATGTGCAACCATGTTTTACATGATACGGAAGCCAAGCACATGCAGCGGCTATAACTTTGATTCCAGCAATTTTTCTCAGGTTCTTAATCACAAAACTAACAGTCAATCTTCCACCCCAATTCCTAGCACACGTAAAATGGTCCATGTACTCGTGTCATCAGGGACTACCTCTATATATTTAAAACGCGTGCGTTTTTACGCAAAAGAGCTAGGTCACGTCACTTGTACATCACTACACGTCGGATCTCTTTCTCGAGTTAAATCTGCCGCTGAATCGTCCCAAGCATGCGGCGGATCGTCCCAAGCATGTTTATATCTAGATCCTTCATGAAGGACCAAATAAGATTTGTTTGCTCAGAGGTCCTTCCATCCGTGCCATGGTTCATTTACACCAAGACCATTTCTAAAAACTCCAATCACACGTAACTCCCTCATCATCACCTGCTCAACACCGTAATTGGGAAAAAAAAGGCAAAATGTGTGCTGCCAGTTCTTCTCCCTACCGTCGCCGCCACCTCCAACGGCGCTGCTGCGGGGACGGCGCCCAGCACATCCCGCTCTGCACATCCCTAATAGACGATGGTGCGCTGAGTTTTGACCTCCATTGTGCCTTCTTCGGCAGTTCGGCTCCGATGGACACGACGACATCGACACATGGGGAGCGAGATGGCAGCGAAGGCCTGTATACTCCATGGCTTTGCCGACCTCTCCTCCATCCCAGGAAGACATTATTGGAGCTCTTGTCACCACCATCAAGTTCCCCATAGTAGCGCCCGCCAGGTGTTCGACGTAATGCCGCAACCACCACGCATGCCTTTCAGCATCTGCAGAGCACTCCTGCTATCGTCTCAACTTCATATTAGTAAGCTGATGGGGGAAGAAATTCTGATGCTGTGGTTAATTTCACTATGGTGTATGCCTTTTACAGTCGCCACGTCGTCGGTAGTTTTTTCCTCGGTCTGTTTTGTGACCCAGACGGCCCATGTGTGGGCCTGTTTTCCGGCTTTCCTCGCGCTTCCATAGTTTTTTTTCCGGTCGGTTGCCGTGTGCGGCCATTGGACGATGCCATCACGAATTTGGCCCGTGTGTGAGCATGTTTTTCCTATTTCTTCTTATTTGACATGGAGACGCATCGAGAGGGAGAGACGAAGAGATAGATGCAGCGAGATGGGAGAGGAGGACACCATGTTGTGGTGGCGTGGCTGTGAGAGGAGGGGAAGTGCGGTGGTGCAAGCTTTTGTGGAAGGAAATAGACACACAACTGGTCAATGGATCTCACACCCAAGTGCTTGATCGATGCGTTTGTTGGTCAGGGAAAGAATGACCAGATGCTATGAGAGCTAGAGCAGCTGGCCAACAACGACGCTGGAGAAGAAATTGTGGACAGGTTGAGATTTAAGAGGCAGTCGTGGTGGTCATGTGCAAGATGAATAGTAGCTTGGAGGGCCGAGCAAAAAGTCCGAACTGCGTCCAAAGGATCGTGGTTGTGCTTTGCGAGCTCTACAATGGATGCTATGAGTTCTACAGAATAGAGAGAGCAAGATAGACTGTGAGAGAGAGCCTAAAAAATAAAGATGAAGATAATAACGCTGGCTTTGGCAGCTGTCCGTGAGCGGCACAACGCACAGCACGTGGCGTCCGCCTCTCTTGCTGGTCATGTGCGAGTGGCAGGTGGATTCTTGGGAATTGGAGAATAGAAATTAATTTTTCTTAATAGAAAAAAAAATGGGTTTATCACATCATTTCTTTTGGAAGCGTGCACCATGATATATTTAGAGAAAAAAAATATGTTAACTGGAAATGCTCATGTGCAGTTCAACATAGAAGCTGTCAATTATATAATTTGAATATAAGAATAATAATATACCTTTTTCTTTGGAGCCTTTAAACTCAGTTAGAATTGTAAAATTATCTTTTAGGTTATTTTAAACATAACATAAAAATTACTTCCATTCTAAATTATAAGACGCTTTACTTTCGAGCATGAGAATTAAGAAAAATAAAAAATAGATAAACAAAATATGAGAAGGTGAGAGATAGAGATAAGGATATATTAAGAACAAAGGAAAGTGTATTGAGATGCAAGGACATATTATAATTTAAGAAAACTTGACAAGTTTAAAATGTCATATAATTTAAAATGAAAAGAGTATATAATTTCCTAATTGTATAGTCTCCTTCCATTTTTGGTTCAGAACCTTTGTTTGTTGGTAAACGTGTGGGGAGTCTCCCTTCGCATGAGCTTCTACACAAAACTAACCGAGCCCAGCAAAAAAAAAAAAACTAGACCTGTCAGGGTAAGACCGCCCAAACGGTATTGCATTAAGAAGAGAGGATCTTCTCACGCAAGTCTAGAAAATTCCCGAACCCCTCTCCCCTCGTGACATGGTGACCCCTTTTTTGGCCTGTGTGAGAGCTTCATAGTGCACCAGCCTTTAAATCGAGAGCAAAGCCCGCACCGATTGGCTCCAGACAGGGTCTTACACATGCTTTGGTTTAGGGAAAAGACGAGGAAATTTTTTTAACCTAGTCCGGAAAATTCGCTTCTAACAAGAATCGAATACAAGACCTAGGAGATGCTACTAAGACATCTTACTACTACGATAAAGATTTGTTCACAACCGAGCCCAGCAAATGAGGCAAATTTCCATGCCGATGATATGTTTGGCTAAGAGATAAAAGAAAAATCCTCTAACAAAAAGAAAACTGCTTAGATAAAAACGAACAATGTATCTACTAATTCATCAAAAATTTTGAACACATGATCGAGCCGGCGCAGCGGAGCGCGCCAACTTTGTTAGTACAGGTATATCTCCATTCTTTGACAACACTAACCCTTCTTTGATGTTCGATGTCAGATAATACACTATGCACAATGTTTATTCCAAGTAATGTGTCATTCTCTAGACTCTGAGGAGGATCCTATCATAAAGGACACATACAGCCACGAAGAGAAGTTACTGAACTAGGGTGTGTTGTCATCAATTTTCCATGCATTTTCCATAGTAGACAATTGGTAAAGCACAATTCACGAACAAAACCTTGAAAGATCTTGGGATTTTCACTGTCTGCAATTCTATAGGATGCCTCAATTCTATAGGATGTCTCACTCAACCTCTACTGCTAGAAGAGCGATGGTATAGGATTGCCTCCATCTCAAAGGTGATCCATCTCTAGGTTGCAGCAGAGCAAGTTTGCTAAATTATAGGCTCTGGTGCACTTATGGTTGTTTGCTGGAATGCCAAAGTGAATACAACAAACTGTAAGCAAGATTGACAATATGCAATATCATAGAATTTGCACCATGATATTTATATATGTTATACTTTGGCCTCTTATACAAACTTTCAATATTATGTATTACATTATTTCAGATTGACGCGTAGTTTCGAATTAGCATCTCCTCTGAAAATAATTATGGACATTGTAATTTAGATGTACACTTCTAGCTTAATAAACTTATAAAAGCTTATCATCTGAGAAATCACCTCTTGGATTGTTAATTACTTTTGAAGGATGTTATAATGCTATAGTTAAAAAATTGTAGAAGTTCTCTCAATATTAGTTTATCTAAATAATCAACAGACATGTACATTAGTCTATTTACATGGTACATTAGTATACTTTTTGAATAACCAGAAGACATGGTGCAAAGTGCAAACCAATCTGTCCTCTATATTAGTATATTTTTTTTAGTAACCAGAAGACATGGTGTAAAGTGCAAACCAATCTGTACTCTACTGATAACTGTACCAGAAAATGAGTAACACGAAAGGAAATTGAGATCTGACGGATATATATATATATATATATATATATATATATATATATATATATATATATATATATATATATATATTTGGTTAACTCATTATGAGCGCTTCTATCTGGAATTCTGGAGTATACCTGAAACCAGATGTTATGTTGTTCCTATGATTTGGCTTTTAACTGTATTCAAACCAATTCTCAAATTCCAAACTAATTGCCGCTCATACATTCATAGGGCTATATTGGTCAGACTAAGAAAGGTGCAGGGAAACACATTTTAAGACCGAAGATTATTAGATATAGCTACAGCCATGTTATGCTATTACATAAATATGGGGAAAATTGTGGATAGAAGCAATACAGAGGCATCTAATAGTTTTTAGGAATACTTTGTCAATTTGAAATAAGATACAAAACGTCCTAAAATTGCATGCTTTTGTTCTTTTCATTGAGCATACAGAGGCATCTAATAATTTTTAGCATCTTATTTGTGGAAAAAATCAAAGGTTTCTATTTTCTTAAATGAACGCAGGTACAGGTGTTAGGAACAGCACTAACGCAATTTCATGGAGGATAATATGGTTCAACTGGAGAAAATATCTACTTCAGTGTTAATCTAAAGCATATTCTTCCTGATCACATATTTAACCAAAGCATATTGTCACTGGTCCGTGAAACATCTTTGTTGGTTACTTTTGCTATCAAGAACAATAGTTTCTTAAGAGTTCAAAAGCTCGATTGGTCAAGTATATACCACTGGAGACTATATTCTTTTAGATAATGGGAAGCTGATATAGTTTCTTAAGAGTTCAAAAGCTCGATTGGTCATAGTATACCACTAGAGACTATATATGCCGAATGAAAGAAAGGAATGTAACCTAATGATGTTCATAGGCAACCTAGAACTCTTCATAGAAACGATGTACTGAAAGTGTACAAGTATGTACTATCATGCATTTTTATATGTGCCACTGTCACATTATGTATCTGGTATTTTATATGTAATATGGACGTTTTCATACGTATATTTTTGTGTCTATAAAGTATACAATGGAGAAACAAAAGTCAGGATCCACAATAGGGGCGGCGCCGCGCATTAATTCTATTTTTTTCTAAAACGGGTTCCGTAAATAGTACTTCATGCTATAATATTCTCCTTCAATATAGCTCATCCGTATGATTGTACCATGCCATAATGGATACATAGATATGTACTGAAATGCTTCCGAATTTTGGCAGAGCCAAATAGTTTTTTTTTAATGTTAAAGCAAGGCACATACTATGTATAGCAAAACATCAGTCATTCAAAAGCTAAAAGAAGCTAAAAGTTGAAAGATACCACTTGCCATTTTGGACTGTCTAATTTTTTATTGACGTACAACAGTAGTGCAAAAAGTAAAACCAAAGTGTTCTTAACCGTGAAGGCATAAAAGTAAATTTAAGTAGATCTCTCTACATACAGCATCACAACAGTACACAAGAGCATGCCAACTGATAAATACAGAAGGCAAAAAATCATCTGGAGATAAGAGATGGAATTGTTGTGACTGATGGAGCTACCGCAATCTTAGTTGCGGCTGACTTAAGTTCGGGGTATAAAGTGATAGCATCAAATTAACAAACTCTGTCCAACAAAGCAACAAAAACAAATCTATAAGGATGTAAATTGAGCTGCAGTAAGTCATCCTTTATGTGTTAATCTGGGAAGGTCAGGTGTTGATAAACTTCAGCATCCAAAGAAAGGTCGAAGAATCTATTAAGCCTCTGATTAGTTCTGTAAAACTGACAGTATGAAAGAAGCAAACTATATTATTAATCAATTATACAGAATCGATGTTACCCTGGTCAAATAGATATATGAAGAGGTTCATATTCACTATTTCTAATTCTAGAAACAGAGAAAGAAATAACATAGGTAACGCCTAACGCTCTGGCTATCCAACCTTATGTAAGATTGTAACATAATTTAGTAGACTGTATTGCAACACACATACATATCACAACATATGCGAGAACAAAATTGTCAAAGTACCTTCCTATTCAAACCACATGGTGTTCATTCAGTGGTATACTCCAGATTATGATTCGCTAACTCTCTAGCCCTCTAATTCTGTCAAAGCAGCTCTGTGCGGACTGGATTATCTCGTGTGATATGCGGTCACCAGCAGCCAGCTTGTATTGCTCAAATTTTGCTTCATCGCACTCCAATGCAGCTTTCTTGCATGCCCTAATGGTTCCTGAATAAAACACATGCAATGATGAGCTCAAACGTGGCAGTTTGACCTTTAAAAGACAGGGTGGCTCCTAAAGAAAGCAACAAATAACTGCTACAATAAGGTACAGGGCATCACATCTGAAACTGATCATTCAAATATGACATATGGAAATAACAGCATCACTGAGCTTAGTTAGGAAAAAACTGAGCTTGGCTTAATTAGTTAGTTCTGAATGAGAATTGTTGCTTTCAGAAGCTTCATTATCTATATATTTAGATAACTTCATCCTAGTTGTCTCAACCAGGGTTTTAATAACCGTGGTTAACCAGCTGGTTATCCAGTTAACCGGAAAACCGGTCCGGGCCGGTTAGTGAAACCGACCAGTTAGCCGGAAGAAACCGAACCCAGTACTGTAGCAGTTCGGTTAACTGGTCAGTTTCCCTGGTTACCGGCCGGTTTTTTACTGAACCGAGCCGGCCGGCTGCCACTGTTATTTGAACCTTGGTCTCAACTACCTATGTGTACAGATAACTTCAACTTTGATGTCATGGATGATAGCAGGAAAGTTAGTTTATGAATCTAGAGCTATCCATTCAAACGAACACCACAGTTTTCAGAACAATTTTGCACTTGTTCAACTGGATATAGAAAATAATGGCAATATCAAATAATTTCTTAATTCATTCTGCTTAACTACCCTCAGATATTTAGAGAGAAATCAGTTTACATCAAAAAAGAAAAGAAACAAAGGAACTAAAATATGTGAACTAAACTCCTTAGGTACCATCATCCACAGGAAATGAATCACTCACCACTCACATCCAGCAGGTTGAATGACACAGGAATTTTTCCAATGCTCCTCACCATTGTAATAGCAGCCCATACTTTCTGGTGGTCTTCACGCGACACTCGGATTATGCAAAGCTTTGTCACTGGATTAACATACTTCACTGAAAATTAGCAGAGCCTACATAAGTCCTAAATACAACAAGCCAGCTGCAAATGCACTAAATACAACAAGCCAGCTGCAAATGCACTTCAGTTCAAGAGGTTTCAGGAGGAACAGGTACCTTGCAATGATCCGAGAGCTGCAGCAAGGCCACACTCGCCAAAGTTGAGCTTAATACTGTCTCTGATCACTTTTATTATATTGGACTGGGTCAGGATGACAGGGTCACCTTCACCTCTGGCCGCATCGATAAAGACCTCCATCACCATGTACCTGTTCTTGAAGTGAACCATAGTGACCAATTGCCTCTGGTTCTGAAGAGTTCCTGCTTGGAGACTAAAGGCCAATCAATACTCATAATAAAAGAGAACCCAGTTCAATCATGAAAAGAAAAGCATCATTCATGTAGTCCAAGTCACATAGGCTGAGACAAGAAATGCTCAGGGCATAGGATACGACAGAATAAACATTTTGACTTTATGACACATCACATAAATATTATGCCAGGGCAACATGAAACGAAGCTAAGTTAATTCAAAAGTCACGAGTACGAGACGGGCTACCAAATAAAAATGTATTGTACCTTGATTCCAGCCACAAGAATTTGCTGCTTTGTAACTTGCTCAACGAAAGCAGGGGCTTCACGAATCACGATGGATAGGAAGGAAGTGGTTTGTCTCTGAAGCAAAGAAAAGCAATCAACAAAAAATAATTAGAACGAGTGCTACTTAGATAGCATGCTTCCACAGGGGTATAGAACTGATATCAATTTTGGTGCAATCTTATGCATTCATTAGCAAGTATCGTGGCCTAGAGCTAAAACGAAAGCTTCATGCATAAATGATAAGTTAAAAATGTTCCACTATTCATAAAAGAAGTTGAAATTGACAGTTTGACACAGAGTGCTACAAGTGGGTGATGACAGCATACAGGGAGATGTTTCATGTCACGATAGAGGTCGATAACTTGATCAGATTATTATGCTATGCTTGGAACAGATAGCCTCAATCTTCTGAACTGCATGTCATTCAGAGCTCAAGGAGATGATTCATGGAGACCAGAGAAAACTTTGGGTATAACCTAATAAACAACTCTTCAAGAACAGGCCATGAATTCTGAACATCGATGAAACTGAACAAGATTCAGCATGAGCATTGTCACCCAATATTTCTAGTAGATTAAATTGTACCTCTAAAAAGCTGAAATCAAAATGAGACTCACCTCATCATCGTTTGAAGGTGCGGATAACCTATTCTTTTGTAGCATCAAAATACTTCGTGTTGCTAAATGCACCTAGATAAAGATCAGCCTCAAGCTGTATTGTGTTTCAATGAACTTGTTCCCAATGTATACTGAAATACTTGGTCAATCCAGTAAGCACAAATTAATCATTTTATGCAGGTCTATCGTTCTCCTAGTGTTGCGAACATATTGCACCGTTCTGGTAGAATTGAATCATACGCAGGTGCTGTCAAATCGAAGCTACCAAAGTGCCCAAGTATTGGCTTAAAAATATGGAGCTGAGAACAAAGCTAAGCTATTTGGCAAGAACTAGGACTGACCTAGATGAAAAAAGAAGACTCAGAGTTTTGGATCGTCGGTCAATCAATTTAAGTTGGGGAAACGGAAGAGGCAACAGTACCTGCTGGGGTCTTCTTCTTGCTGACGATAAAGCTTAAGGTGCCGGCGTCAGCAAGGGCATCGAGGCTTCAACCTCCGCGCGTCTGAGCCCGCTGCTGCCGCCGTCGCACGCGTCCCAGCCGCCGCCGCCGCCGCGCGTCCAAGCCGAAGCCGCCGGCGCTCGCCCTTGTTGTCCGCTTTCAAGCCGCTAATGTCCTCTTCGATCTCCAGGCCGACGAGGATACGGCGGTGGAGGCGGGAGCGGAAGAGGGCGTCGATGGCCTTGGCGGCGACAGGAGGCAAGGCAGGAGCCGAGGGCGCGGGGCAGATGGCGGTGAGAGGTGAGGGCTGCTCAGGGAGTGCGCTTGACGGCGAGGAGCCACACATTGGGCCCGTCGATTCGTCAACGAACGGTACGTCGGTCCATAGCTAGTTTGTGCAGGCCCATATATTTCTCGTTCGTTGCCTGGCTGGCTAGCTGCCGCTATACCTATACCTTCCACCTGAGAGAACAGTCATAGAGGATACGCCACTTTCCGTATATGGATGGGATGAAATGACGTATGAATCAAACCCTTCGTTTTGCATCAGCGTCATTGTATCGTAGGTCATATAGCTTGGTGACAGATCAGGCACCGGTTCCCTAGAATCCAAGTACTGCACGACTCTCCGCATGCTTGGCCTCTCGTTGGGCAATGGGTGTGCACACATCAATTCAAACCCAGTTTCAGCACAAGAATTACTCCCGACTATCCTTGGATCCACCACGTCCAGGATTGAGCCGTTGTGGTGATGCTCAATCACCCAATCTACTAAAATGACCCGGCTGTCGAGGTCACCGCAGTAAATTGGCCTTCTCCCACAGACAACCTCCAGGAGGAACACACCAAATGCAAACACATCTGTAAAGGGTTGTCTGTGACGAACTCCCTCGGCCAATGCTCACCACCTCGGCAACGAACTCCCTCGCCCCTTGCCGCGAATCATGTGAGACTTTCTTCACCGCAATCTCCAAATTGGTCGCTGAAAGTAGCCCTTTGTATACTTTGCCGAACCCTCCGACGCCGAGCAAGTTCCTATCCTTGAAGCCATCCGTTGCGTGAAATATATCTTTATATACGAACCGCTGCGGACCAAACTCGTCCTCCCAATCTTCCTTCACCTCAGCGTACCGGTGCCTCCTCCATAAGATCAGGAAGACTGCTGATAGCACTGCAGCGACGAACAACGCTGTGGTGAGCGGCAGAACGACATCCAGGACCTTGGACCGAGGCTTCGGACCCAGCCGTGGCAGGACAGGAAGCTTGGAAAAGTCGAGAGGCGGAGCTGGTCCGTCGAAGCTGAAGCTCCATCCGAGCACGTAGTGGTGCGTGGCCACGACGCCCGTCGCCGACGAGAAGCCGATATATATCTTATCCGCCATGATGCTGGAAAGATTAACGGGCGTGGAGAGAAGAGGCCTCTTGGGCTTTGGCACTTTCACCGGGGCCAGTGTCACGTTGAGCTTCCTGGCGTTGTCGTCATAATCCACCCACACTTGCATCGGCTTGCGACTGTTTAGCTCCAATTCTCTCAAGGCGCCGCCTGCCGCGTCGTCGTAGTAGCCAGCGGGCTGGGCCTGCTCCGAGATGAGGCTGTTGACATCGACACCAACGTGATTGCTGTTGATGTCACGGAACTCGGGGTTCATGATGGTGTCGAGCTCGACCGCCAAGACGTGGTCGCTCGCCGTGCCGTTTGTGGCGTTGAGGAGGCCGAGGTACTGGCCCGCTTTCGCCGCTGAGAAGTTGGTGGTTGGGGAAAACACGAAGGCCAGGCCGTGATCACTGACCCCGTCGTAGCTGGACACGATGGCGAACACGAAGCACGCCTTTCACAGCGAGAGAGAGAGCTGAAAGTGATCCTGATCAAACCAGAGATAAGGACGTTTATGGCAAGGACGACTACTACTATTAAAAGTATATGAATCTATTGTTCTCGAACAAAATTTGTCCCGGAGCGCTTGAATCTAATTGCCACGGCGCCCATCTATATCTCTGGACCGGAGACAATTCTGCTACAACACTTAAAACTCTTCTGTGTGACAACTGGCCAGTTTTGCCGGTGGCGTGCCTGACAGGACGCAAACATGCATCACAGATTGTCTAAACAGGACGGTTTTTAGGCTATTTGATACCATTCCAAGATGTTCCATGTCTTCTAGGTTACCCAAACAATCCACGTTTTCTTCATGATGTTGAAGCGAAAGCCGTATTTTTACTTTTCCGACAACGCGTCTTGACATGTATTTCGTTAAAAGGAAAGCAATGTCTTATTACAGTGATCTGTCACGCCACTAATGCTAACTTGGGTAGTGGGCAAAAGACATTTCCCCCTGATTCACAGACTTCTGACCTAGTTTGCGTTGTATTCTAGAGAGGAAGGAACAACCTTCCTTATCAGTACAGCTCGATAACAACGACAAGTCTATCTACTACGACTTCCTGATTCCTGAAGTTATGGTTTAGCTGAGTTCTTAAATGATAAAAAAAAACTACGAGACATTTCTATGGCACTCAGCAACGACATAAAGGATAGGCCATCTTGCTGCTCAATCCATTCTAGAGTCAAGATTTTTTTTTATCACATTCTAGAGTCAAGATTGATCTTGACACGGGTTGATTTTTCAGCAGTTTGAGCTTTGCACGTTTGACACGGTTTGATTTTTCAACATTTTAGTTCGTGGCATCGTGCACAGTCTCGTGCGATAATAGGCCCACACGTACGCCCGTCCCCAATTCGCAATCACCCGAATATTATGTCCTGATTATTGTCATCATATGCATGCATTTTTCATTTTAAATGAAGCGCAAACTATTTCTAGGAAAAATGTAGGGACACATCAGAGCTACCTGGCTACCTCCATCGATATCGTGCAGCCGATTAATTCAGTGCTTCTGCTTTCTATTTGCAAAGAGAATTATCAGGTGCGTACTAAAAATCTCGTAACCAGTACTAATAATTCCGTACCATCTCACTACAATTAATCATAAGTAATAAAAATTATTCCATTATCATTGTGGTGCCAACAGCAAAAATATTAAACTTGCTAATTACAAAAATATATCATCTTCTTTGCAAAAAAAAAAAAAAATCATCTTCCCATCGAGAGATCGGAAATGGAACCTATGCTTGTGGATGACACACACGACACTGCATTCTGGTTGAATCCCCTCCCATACATCCGATCCATCAATGTGAAGTCGAGGTGCGCTGGTGACATGTTTGGAAGGATCATGTTGCCGTCAAGGCACTGCATGAACTGCCGCATGGTTGGCCTCGCATTGGGTAATGGATGCAAGCATAATAGCCCAAGCTTTAGTACGAGAGAGACGTCTTCAGGGTTATATCCATTTGGAATCCTTGGGTCGATGGCATCAACGATCGAACCCTTGCGCCAATGTTCCATTACTCGATCAACCAGCACAATGCCATTGTTGTGTTCATTTTTCTCAATAGGCCTTCGTCCGCAACTGACCTCCAGAAGAAAAGCCCCAAAAGCAAAGACATCGGTTGCCGGAGTTGCCTTGCCAGTGTGGCCCAGCTCAGGGGCTAAGTAACCCATAGTGCCCACAACATGGGTTGTATGAGCATCGTCTCCGTGGTCGTACAACCTTGCAAGACCAAAATCACCTAGCCGTCCATTCATTTCACCATCGAGGAGCACATTACTCGCCTTAACATCGCGATGAATGACAACTTGCTCCCAATCCTCATGGAGATACAGTAGACCGGATGCCACTCCTCGAATTATGTGAAACCTCTGAGGCCAATCCAACGGACTGTTGCTTCCGTCGTACAAGAATTTATCGAGGCTACCGTTTGGCATGTAATCGTAGACCAAGAGAAGTTCACCTTTGCGTCGGCAGTAGCCGAGCAGCTGCACGAGGTTGCGGTGCCTCAGTCGTCCCATACTTACAATCTCGGCAATGAACTCCTTCATGCCCTTCCTGGACTGGTGCGACATTTTCTTCACTGCGACCTCCATGTCAGGCTTGCGGAGAACGCCCTTGTACACGCTTCCAAACCCTCCCGCGCCGAGCAGCCGCTCGGGACTGAACCCATTGGTGGCATGGTACAAGTCCTTGTACGAGAACCGGTGCGACCCGAACAGGGCCTCCCAGTCGTCGTGCAGCTCGTCGTACTTGAGCCTCCGCCGAACCAATGCGTAAATCGCGATGCCCGCGGCGAGCACCAACGCCGCTGACGCTACGGGTAGCACGATCTCCAGCACCTTGGAACGCGAAGCTCCAGCCGAGTACGAAGTGGCGCGAGAAGAGGATGCCCGTCGACGACGAGAACCCGACGTACGCCGCGCCTCGCACCACGTCGGAGAGGTCCACGACGGCCCGCAGCAGCGGCCTCTTGGGCTTGGGCAGGCCCAGCGGGGCCATGGTCACGGCCACCTGCATGGCCACGCCGTCGTAGTCCACCCAGGCCTGCATGGCCCGCCGGCTGATCAGGCTCAGGTTCCGGAACTCGCCCGTGCCGTCTTCGAAGTACCCGGCGTTCGCGGTGACGCGCGACACCAAGCTGTTGACGTCGATGCCGACGTGGTTGCTGTTGGGGCCGCGCACCTCGGCGTTGAAGAGCGTGTCGAACTCTGGTTGCCGTTGTCTGAGCCGTTGAGGAGGCCGAGGAAGTGGCTCGGCATCGCGGTGGCCAGCACGGCCCGGTCCGCGGCAACGAAGAAGGCCAGCCCGTGGCTGCTCAGGTCGGTGAACTGCCCGAAGATGGCGAAGGCGAAGGTGGTGGAGAAGGAACGCGCGGCTGTGGCGTTGCGGGCGGCGGGGTCGCGGAACGGCAGCCGGGACGGGTGGAACGCGTGGCCTGTCTTCTGGACGGTGCCGTTGGTGAGCACCAGGAGGCCGTTCGATGACACTGCAGCCGTGCCGTCGAGGGTGAGGTTCGCGCCCTTGAAGCCGTTGTAGACGAACTGATGGCCGCCATCGCCTCCGGTGGCCGCGACACAGCGATTAGCTGGTGCGAGAAGAAGACACAGGAGGGCAGTAAAAAGCTGAAGCAGCATTGCCTCCAACTTGATGAAAACCAGCTTGCTTTACCTTGAAATGCGGCAACATGTACGCAGGAAATCGGCAGCTTTCACGATAGGCATTTGCAAGAGTAGTTTTCAACGAGAAAAAAAAATCTGAGATACTTGCGACTCCTACCAAGTTTGAAGGACCGAGAAGACGACCAGAGGGAGGGTGAATGGGATCCAATCAAAATTCTCCAAGAGAACTTGGCCTATATCCCAAAAACAACCCGAAGCAACCTCCGAACTGATCACTAAGACTACATACACCAATTCGTGGTGTACTAGCCCTAGGAATGATCAACCATAGCAAAGGAATACTGCGGAAACAAAAAGGGAAGAAGCAATGCTCAAAAGTTCAGAACTGAACACCAATCGACAGTGCCGGTTGGCATCGACAGTGCCGGTACGCGTCATCGGCAGTGCCGGTCCCACCTATCGGCAGTGCCGGTGCGGAATGCAGTCTCACTGGAATCTACAGACTAGTCCAATCGGCAGTGCCGATCCTGGTCATTGGTAGTGCCGGTCGGCCCTCGACAGAACAGAAAAACTCTCGGGATCTTCTCAAATCTTCTCCAAAACTCAATCAAACAAACTCCAAATGATGCGATTTTTGGACCAGTGAATCCTCATCACATCACGACCCTAATCCAAGTAGATCAACTCAATTGGCTCAAGAAATCATCATGAATTTTAGATCTCGTGCCAAGAACACCAAAAAGGGAAAACTTAAGAAATCCTTCAAATCGAAGTAGCTAGAACTATTGATTCGATCAAGGATCCATAAAGGATTATTCTAGCTCATCCTAGCAACAAGTTTCTAAAGAAATCCGGGTCAAAAACTCTTCCAAAAGTGAGATCGAAAATCACCATAAAAATGCTTCCGAAAATAGGAAAAAAGGAATTTCGGGATTCAAGTTAAGAGAGAAATCTTGAGCACGAAAATACTTCTCATATCATAGAAATGTGCTTACAAGATCCATAGGTACAAGACAAGAAAGTCACCCTTTTCCTCCCACTATTTGAAAGAGCAAGAGTTGTCTCTCACACACCCACTACTCTCCTCTCAAACATGAAGTCCTCTCCTAGCACTTTGAATAGAGTCCTAACACAAGGCTAATGGAAGAGAGGTACCTCTCCCACTAGCCACACCTCTCCTTATATAGGCCTAGGGTCTATTGTCCACATGACCACTCTACCCTTGACCTACATAACATACCCACCTACCACCGGGGGCATAACTGTCCATCTTTTTCTTCATCGCCCAAATGTCATTGGATACTTCACGTCTTTGCTTCATCTCGAAGCAAGCTCCGTGATGGTGCCATGTGCACCACCAACCACCGCCACCGGTTTTGAGGCCTAAACCGAGAAACCGCCTTGCACTCTTATCAAAGTGCGACTTCTCGATATCGACGCGTGTCACCTTGTCCCGCGATCCTAATCATCGGCAAGTCTCTCCCAGTCCCTGTCCATCAGGCTCCCTTGTCACTTGCACCGGCATCTCATTCGCCTTGACTTGGTTAACACGCCGTCTTCATCACCACCACGGTTTTGAGGCTCAACCGTGAAACCGTCTGTGCTTCTTGCCTCTCCATGTGTACGGTGTGGATCACACTTAACTTTACCCGGCATCCCGATCATCTGGCCCCAAGTCCCCTACTTGTGCCCGATCCTCTCGTTGTTGACCGCCAAGTTGACTCCAGTGACCTACATATCATGAGACAAGCAAACACATTTCCCATCTCCTGCAACATCACCAATATCTCTACCAACTCCGGTTAATCATAACCATGATATGCAAACCCATACAATACCTGGATTCCCGTATTTCAACTCAAACACCAAATCCGCTCAAGTCAATTACTCATCATAAATATAGCAAACCATGGCACAAATCCACATGGTTTCTCAATCTCCCCCTTGATGAGTACATTGACAACACCAAATGCACAAAGATTAGAGATTGAAATGTGAAGTCGAATAAGCACATCCAAATAGCCAAACCCAAAGAAAAGGTGAAAACAAGCCATCTAGCAAGTAGGGATCACAAAACCAAGAGTTGGCAAAGAAAGCGACTTGAGACGCAAAGGATGTGAAAAGCGCAAGAAACCGCTCAAGATCATGATATGCTCCCCCTCAAGTTATGGTAGGTCTTATGTAGTGCAAAATGGATCATATGAGTTTCTTAGCATTATTTGTGCATGACGCCAAGGAGCTTCAACAATTATGCAATGCATGAAAATGCAAACCTAAGAAGCTTCAACAATTATGCAAACAAACATTTAACTTTCCTAACCATAACCATAGTGCCATAAAGTGTAAAGGCAATAGCTCCCAATCATGTAAAGATCAAAAATAGATAGCAAGGCATAAACACCATGAGCTATACAGGCTAAGCAGAAAAATTGACTAGCTTAGATAGAATCAAATTTTGCTTATCATGAGAAAATCTACCACCACATGTGTAAGTACTCTCATCCAAGGTAAAACAAGCACCAAGTGAATCATAAGAATCTAGCCAGTTTCAATCTCAACAAGGGCAACAAGCATTCATAGAAAATGAGCTCTATAAACGCTCACATATAAAATAGAGACTTAGTTGATCAAGTGATTATAGTTTATCCTCATGTGTCCTCTTATCCATACGGAGGGTCGCACGACTGGGTACGGCAAACACCCCGAGGCTTCAAGTCACAATGTTTGGATTTAGCATTATTGAGTAGTTCTTGATCAAAGCACTTAGCAAATTTTTCAGGATTATGCACAAGACAAAAGAGCATGCCTTTGCGGCAAAAGGAACACATGTTCTCACAATGTTACATCATGAGCTAAACATTTGCAAAGCCTTCCATTTCGCAAACACAAGGTGCCAAAGCCAAGACATCCTCTAGACTAGCCTTAATGCAAGCTTCAACAAGGATAAAAGCAATTATACACATGCTGAACAAGTTTTAGCAAGATTAGATCATAAGGTTCACAAGAAGCTCAGTTTACCTTTAAGATTAGCAAGTTACTCACATGAGTTTATAACAAGCCATCTAGAAAATCTAAGCATGAGAGATTACCATCACATCCACACAACTTAGCTCAAGCTCAATCATAGTAAAGAGAAATGCAAGAAAGCATAAGAATCAAAGCTCATCTATCAATGCATATATTACATATGAGATGCAATGCAAAAATGATAAGATACATATATACAAGAGAAAACCAACTCCCCCTCAAATGATGCCATAGGGATGACAAACATCAAGTTCCCCCGAAGAAAAGCATGTCTCGAAGCATCTAGGGGCTTGGTGAGGATATCAACTAGTTGGTTTTTGGTATCAATATATTTGAGCTCAACATCCCCCTTCTCAATATTGTCTCTCAAGAAGTGGAATCGCACATTGATGTGTTTGACCTTACCATGTTGGACGGGGTTTTTGGCTAAGCATATGGCACTGGAGTTATCACACATGAGTGCAACACCCTTAAAAGTTAACCCATAGTCTCTCATGATAGATACAATCCATAGGATTTGTGAGCAGCAGCTAGCAGCAGCTACATACTCAGCCTCTGTGGTGGAGTGGGCAACACTCGACTGTTTACGAGAAGACCAACAGATCAAAGAAGTACCCAAGAAATGGCAAGTACCAGAAGTGCTCTTCCTATCAATTCTACACCCAACAAAGTCCGCATCCGAATACCCAATGAGATCAAGAGATGAAGATGCAGAGTACCAAAGACCAAACTCAAGGGTGTATTTAAGATACCTGAAGATACGCTTGACAACCTTGTGATAAGTCACCCTTGGGGAAGTTTGAAAGCGAGCACAAATACACACCACAAAGTGTATGTCGGGTCTTGTCGTTGTCAGGTACAAGAGGGAGCCAATCATGCTCCTGTACTCCCTTTGATCCACTGCTTCACAGTCTTCATCAGGGTCAAGAGCCGTTGTAGTGAACATTGGTGTAGACAACGGCTTCACATTGACCATGTCGAACTTCTTCAGTAGATCCTTCGTGTACTTGGCTTGATGTATGAAAGTGCCTTGCTTGCACTGCTTGATTTGAAGTCCAAGAAAGAAGGTGAGCTCTCTTATCATCGACATCTGGAATCCACTTTCCATAGCTTCCTGAAACCTAGACACAAGAGCATGAACCATCAAAGATGATATCATCCATGTAAATCTGAACCATTAGAAAGTCATTGCCATGTTTGAGAGTGAACAAGGTTTTATCAACATACCCCATGACATACCCACGCTCTAGCAAGAAGGTCTTAAGCCTAGCATACCATGTCCTAGATGCTTGCTTTAGCCCGTACAAAGCCTTCTTAAGCTTGTACACACAATTTGCGTATTTATGGTGCTTAAAGCCAGGGGGTTGCCTCACATACACTTTTTCCTCTATGAAACCATTTTAGAAAGCACTTTTGACATCCATTTGATAGAGTCTAATACCCTTGGAGGCAGTAAATGCAAGCAAGATCCTAATGGCTTCTATGCGAGCAACAGGAGCAAAGTTTTCACCATAATCTAAGCCCTCCACTTGGCTAAAACCTTGAGCAACTAGCCTAGCCTTGTTTCTCACAACCTCACCATCCTCCCCATGTTTGTTTTTGAACACCCACTTGGTTTCTATGACATTGACATTTTTGGGAGGCTCTACAAGGGTCCAGACTTTGTTTCTCTCAAAGTTTTCCAACTCCTCATGCATGGCATTAACCCAATGTTCATCAGATAGTACGTGTCCAACATCCCGGGGTTCAAAGGTTGCAACAAAGAGAGAATTGGTAAAGTAAGCAAGATGTGCAGACCTTGACCTTGTTGTCCTCTCATAGAGATTACCGATCATCTATTGAGGTGGGTGTCGACGCTGAATATGGTGAGGAGCCTCTCTCTCAGAGTGTACCTCCCCCTCAACCATAGCTGGAGCTTGCTCGACAGCTGATGAAGTCGATGCAGAAGCTTCTGGACCCTCTACTGGAGTGGTGGTAGTATCAGGAACAGGCTCGGATGTGGGATGGAATGACTCATCATCATCATCATCCAAGCCCTGTAGGTCCTCTTCTACAAAGATGCTCTCCTCCATTTCCGTGGTACATGTAGTCTCAATCACATTCCTTGCACAATAGTTTGATTCATCAAAGGTTACATCGCAGGATTCTACGATGGTATTAGTCTCCAAATTCAAAACTCTGTAGGAATGACCATGAAGAGAGTAACCAAGAAAGATTCCATCAAAAGATCTCGACTCAAACTTATCAAGATTGCCACGCTTGAGAATAAAGCACTTGCAACCAAAGGCACGCAAATGAGAAACCGAGGGTTTTCTCCCAAAACGCAGCTCATAAGAAGTCACATTAAGAATTGAGCGCAAGAAAATCCGATTGGAAACATAGCAAGCAGTGCTAATGGCCTCAGCCCAGAACCGCCTCAGAGTCCTATGCTCATCGAGCATCGTCCGGGCCATCTCCACTAAGGTTCTATTCTTTCTTTCAACCATACCGTTCTGCTGGGGAACCCGAGGTGCTGAAAACTGATGCTCAATACCATGCTCAAGACAGAAAGCATCAAAGGAGGAGTTCTTGAATTCGGTGCCATTGTCACTGCGAATTGCTCGTAATGCACCAGGGAGTTCCTTAAACAACCTCATAGCTAAGCTCCAAAAGTGATGAAACACTTCATCCTTGCTCTCAAGAAAGTAGATCCAAGAGTAGCGAGAATAGTCGTCAACAATCACAAGAACATACCACTTCCCACCCGCCGAATGAACCCGAGAAGAACCAACAGTGTCCATATGAAGCAACTCTCCAGGGCATTCAGTCATCACCAAATTGATTGGTGGATAAGAAGCGGCAATTATTTTCCTATGACGACAAGGAGCACAAACCAAATCCTTATCAAATTTGAGCTTAGGCAATCCTCGGATCAAACCTAGGCCACTTAAGTGACATAACAAGTCAAATCTCATGTGACCTAGTCTCCTATGGCATTTCCAGAGCTCAGAAGAAGATTGAGCAAACAAGCACTTGTGAGAACCAGGAGAACCAACAAAATCAGCCTGAAAAACTCTGCCAATGCGAGAAATCCCATAAACCAAAGAACCACTCGAATCAAGAACACAAGAAGCATTCGACTTAAAGCGCACTTCCAAACCAACATCAAGAAGCTGAGAGATAGAGAGGAGATTGTACTTAAGAAACTCAACCAAACCAACATCATTGAGAGTGAAGTTCTCATTTACCTTTACCACGCGCCTTCCCTTCACTCTTCCTCTCTTGTCATCTCCAAAGGTCACATACTCCCGACGCTTCAAGGGAGTGAGGCTGGAGAACCACTTTGCATTTCCGGTCATGTGGCACGAACACCCGGAATCCATCAACCACTTGTTCTCCAAGCCTCCACCTGCTGCCTACAAAGAACGAGAAGTGAAAGTCGATGGCTCAGTGCTGGGGTTAGTCAAAAAGCATTTGGGAATCCAGCACTTAACCATACGACCAGTAGTAGTCATCACAGTTCTTTGCACTTTATCATTCGAACGCATGGGACGAGAACCACGATGGGGAAAATATGGCCTGTCAAAGCATATCGACTCAAACCTTGGGTTGTGAGGATAGAAATTATCTGTGTGAAAGCCAAATCCACGCGAGTGACGCTCACCACGATGGGGAAAACGTGGGGTGCCAAAGCGCTGCTGTGCAAAGCCTCTGTTTCATGAATAAAAGCCATATGAGGAATGACCCTGTCCATGATAGGCACGAGAAAAAGAGCGAGGCTGAAAGTCAACAAAATCATCATAAAAAGCATCCCTAGTCAACTCAGCTTGCTTCCTCTTAATCCTCTTACGCCTAAAACAGAATTCATCCAAGTGGCCCTTGCGACCACAAAACATGCAAATGTAGACACCCTTAGGATTAGGCTTGGTTTGCATTGCAGGGTTGGGTTTTGGCTTCTCTGCTTGCTTTGGGTTGAAGGAGGATTTTGAATTGGGTGGATAGTATGTGTCAGTGGGTTTAATGGTATTTTCCTCATCATTGTAGCTGGAGCTAGATACAAACTTACCCACATTCTCACTCTCCTTGTCACACCTCTCAAATCCCAAACCCAAGTTATAGGTTGATCTAGAAGCACTCTCCTTCACTCTTGCCAAATCACTCTCAATCTTCTCTTAACTCACTAGGGTTCTCTGGAGCCTAGACACAAGATAGTCATTTTCCTGAACAAGGGCTTTGTTTTCCTCCCTAGTGATTACAAGCTTGTCCTAAAGAGAGACACACACCTCACAAGGTGGTGGAAGGACCTTAGAGCGAGTCTCATGAAGCAACTTGGACTCAAGCTCTTTGACTTTGAGGGACTGAGCTTCCAACTCATCTGTGAGCTTGGGCACTTCTGACATGCACCCAAAAGAGTTGGTCTAGCTTTGAACTCATCAAGCTCCTTGAGGGCACTCTCAAGCTAACTGGCAACTTGAGCATGCACACTCTCTCTCTGTGCAAGATCACTCATCACAACTTGACAAGACTCACACTCAACAACAATGTCCTCATGAGCAAGCTTGGACCTAAGCGAAGCAATTTTAAAATCAGCACTCTCCAACTTAGACTTAAGCTCTCTACTCTTACGAACAGCACTGCGAAGCTTATCATCTTGCAAAAGCAGAACATCGCGTAAATGATCAAGTTCAGAAGAGAGCTCATCAAGAGTGGGAGGTACCTCGCTTGTGTGGGAGTCGGATCCAGAGTCGGTGTCGTGGTCGTTCTTTGCCATGAAGCAAAGTCCGGTGAAGTCATCCTTCCTCTTGACTCGTGGCTTTTCAACCTCCTCCTCCGAGCTTGTAAGGCCTTCGCTTGATGTGAGGTCAACATCGCTCAAGACGGCAACACAGGCGCGTGCAATGGCCTTGGCAAACTTCTTGGAGTTCTTGCCCTTCTTGTAGAAGCGGTTCTTCTTCTGCTTGAAGTCTTCAGTGTTGTTATCATGGTACCCAGCCTTCTTATTCTTCTTAGGACAATCAGCGATGAAGTGTCCCGGGTCACCGCACTCGAAGCAGGTTCTTGAACCACCTCCTCTTCTCTCCTTCTGGTTGTTGTAGAACTTCATGAACTTCCTTGTGAGCAAGTACATCTCCTCATCAGGAATGCACTCCATCTGTTTATCGGAAGCTGCAACAAGAGAAGACAAAGCAAACTCTAAGGAAGACTTGTCAAGTGAGGGGTTAGTTCTATAAGAAGCATCACTGTGACTAACCTTCTGAGAGCTAGAAAGCAAAGCCATGCTAGAAGCAGGAATAGCAAGATTAGGATGAGATTTCCTAGACAGTTCATGAGATTTCAGCTTGCTATACAGTTGCTCACAGTTCAAGGTGTTGAAGTCAGCAATTTCTTCTAGAGCAACAATTTTAACCATTCAAACATTTTCATCAAGTGAGTACAACAGTTGTTTAGCTCTATTATTGTCATTGTACACAAGGGTACCATAAGCCCGCAAGTTGCACACAATTGCCTCAAACCTACGAAAAGTGTCATCTAGTGACTCGCCCGGTTTTTTAGCAAAGGTTTGATACTGTCTATTGTAAGAATTCTTACGCATAGACTTGACCTGGTTGGTACCCTCATGGTAAGTACAGAGCTTAACCCAAATAGCATGAGCAGTGTTAAGGTGTGCAACCCTATCATGTTCACTCCTACCAAGTGCAGAGAGCAGAATATTGACAGTTTTGGAGTTGTTCTCATACCTGACTAACTCACCTGCAGAAGCAGTGTTCAGGTCTTGTGGTATAGCATACTCTTGATCAACAATCTCCCAAATTGCACGTCCTTGACTCAGCAGATACGCCTTGGTCCGTGACTTCCAGTAGGGGAAGTCCTCTCCATCGAACATCCATAGCTTGACAGTATGCTTCTCTATGTCGCCTTCGGATCACAAAACCGGTGAAGGTCAACTAGTGATCAAACCAGCTCTGATACCAATTGAAGGACCGAGAAGGCGACTAGAGGGGGGGTGAATGGAAGCCAATCAAAATTCTCCAAGATAACTTAGCCTATATCCAAAAAACAACCCGAAGCAACCTCCGAACTGATCACCAAGACTAAACACACCAACTCGTGGTGTACTAGCCCTAGAAGTGATCAACCACATCAAAGGAACACAACAGAAACAAAAAGGGAAGAAGTAATGCTCAATAGTTCAGAACTAAACACCCATCGGCAGTGCCGGTTGGCATCGGCAGTGCCGGTCACGCCTATCGGCAGTGCCGGTGCGCATCATCGGCAGTGCCGGTCCCACCTATCGGCAGTGCCAGTGCGAGATGCAGTCTCACTGGAATCTACAGACTAGTCCAATCGGCAGTGCTGGTCCTGGTCATCGGCAGTGCCGGTCGACCCCCGACAGAACAGAAAAACTCTCGGGATCTTCTCAAATCTTCTCCAAAACTCAATCAAACAAACTCCAAATGATGCGATTTTTGGACCAGTGAATCCTCATCACATCACGACCCTAATCCTAGGAGATCAACTCAATTGGCTCAAGAAATCATCACAAATTTTAGATCTCGTGCCAAGAACACCAAAAAGGGGAAACTTGAGAAATCCTTTAAATCGAAGGAGCTAGAGCTATTGATTCGATCAAGGATCCATAAAGGATTATTGTAGCTCATCCTAGCAACAAGTTTCTCAAGAAATCCGGGCCAAAAACTCGTCCAAAAGTGAGATCGAAAATCACCACGAAAATGCTTTTGGAAATAGGAAAAAGGGAATTTCGAGATTCAAGTTAAGAGGGAAATCTTGAGCACGAAAATACTTCTCATATCATAGAAAGGTTCTTACAAGATCCATAGGTACAAGGTTAGAAAGCCACCCTCTTCCTCCCACTATTTTAAAGAGCAAGAGATATCTCTCACACACCCACTACTCTCCTCTCAAATATGAAGTCCTCTCCTAGCACTTTGAATAGAATCCTAACACAAGGCTAATGGAAGAGAGTCACCTCTCCCACTAGCCACACCTCTCCTTATATAGGCCTAGGGTCTATTATCCACATGACCACTCTACCCTTGACCTACATAACACATCCACCTACCACCGGGGGCATAACCGTCCATCTTTTTCTTCATCGCCCGAATGCCATCGGACGCTTCACGTCTTTGCTTTATCTTGAAGCAAGCTCTGTGATGGTGCCACGTGCACCACCAAACACCACCACCGGTTTTGAGGCCCAAACCGGGAAACCGTCTTGCACGCTTCTCAAAGCATGACTTCTCAATGTCGACATGTGTCACCTTGTCCCGTGATCCTGACCACCGGCAAGTCTCTCCTAGTCCCTGTCCATCGGACCCCCTTGTCACTTGCACCGGCATCCCGTTCACCTTGACTTGGTCAACATGCCGTCTTCATCACCACCACGGTTTTGAGGCTCAACCGCGAAACCGTCCGTGCTTCTTGTCTCTCCACGTGTACGGTGTGGATCACCCTTGACTTCACCCGGTATCCCGATCGTCTGGCCCCAAGTCCCCTACTTGTGCCCGATCCTCTCGCCGTTGACCGCTAACTTGACTCTAGTGACCTATACATCATGAGACAAGCAAACACATTTCCCATCTCCTGCAATATCACCAATATCTCTACCAACTCCGGTTAGTCATAACCATGATATGCAAACCTATGCAATCCCTAGATTCCTGCATTTCAACTCAAACACCAAATCCGCTCATGTCAATTACTCATCACAAATATAGTAAACCATGACACATATCCACATGGTTTCTCAAAGCTACGGAATTGCTGATTGAAATGGAAAAAAATTCTATACGAACGGTTCGCAAAATGCTCCTGTGTGTACCGGACCCGGATGACCAACACGTGGACCTCATGGGAGATCGAACGCCCACAGATGCTCGGCTGCATGTCCTGCGCTTTGCACGGCTTGGCTGCATCCAAGCTCGCTGCTCCCTCCTATGCGCATACGGCTCCCCAGGTATTCAGCCACCGGCGGCGCTTCCACATTCGTTGTCTATGGCTGCCACCTTTACAAGGGCCAACGAACAGAAACAACCTCCCATGCACCTCGTCGTCAATCATGGTATAAGCACCAAAATCATGTAGATGTTGATCATCCACTGGTAGGTTGCCGGTAAATTTGATGATTGGTTCAACAAGGACCGTCCTTGCTCCTCTGTCGAGTTTAACATCGTGGTCCGATCATATTGCATTAACATCATCTTTAATTACAGTACTATAGTTTTATGCTTCAGTCCTTGGCTCCTTACAACTATCGTCCATTAGAAAATTATTACATTCTGATTTTGTTCCAGATCATGAGAATAAATGACAAACTCTTTTAGGTAACTTGCATGCAGATGGCTGTAGGGGAGCACCTGAGAGAGAATGCTTGTTTTTTTTTCTCGAACACACAAGAAAGCTGCATGTCATTATATTAAGAAGAGAAATAAATCGGTCCGGTATGTGTGCGTCGTTTAGTTACATTCGCGCCTGAGATAAATTTTATAACCCGCAGCCAAATATGGAACCTATAAGAGCTGCCTTAATTTTTTGGCGCCGGCTCTGGCCCAGGCTTGGGCCTCCTCCTTAATCTCTTGGACCAGATGTTGGACGTGAGGCTACTGTGTATCAAAGACAACTCCATTTCAGTGTTTCCAGATCTCCCACGCGACCAAGATCACCAGGGTGTTGAATGCCTTGCGTTGATCCTTATCAAGTCTTCTTGCCGAACGCCCCCACCACAACTGAAAGGATTCATCATGCGCCACCAGCGCTAGCTGGCCCATTCCGACCCATGACAACATGAGGAACCAGACCTCCCGCGTGAAGACGCAAGATAGCATGATGTGGTTAATATTCTCAGCTGATTGATCACAAAGAGAGCAAGAGTCCAGGTGTGGGAGGCCACGACGTTGTAGGCGGTCCGAGGTCCAGCATCGGTTCCAAAGCACCAGCCATACAAAGAACTTACCTTTTAGCGGTGCCCAGAAACGCCAAAGACGCTTATGCGGCTTGAAGGTGACCCCTCCAATCATGAAGCAATCATAAGCTGATTTCGTGGAAAATTTGCCTGATGCCGCTGGCAGCCATTTATGTTCTCAGACTGGCCCTCCTGGATGATTGCCTGGTCCACCGCATCACAAAGTTGTAGCAGCTGCCAGGTTGCCGGTACTGAAAGCCCCCCGATGACATCATTGATCCAGCTGTGGTTGTGTAGTGCGTCCCTGACAGTGTGCCTCCGCCATCCTCGACGTCGAACCAAGGGCTTGTGAAGTGCCTAACTCATGAGTTCTAGGAATTTCTTCCCTTGCCATCATCAACTGCTTTCATTTAGCTCCTACCTCACATTTCTTCGATGTTGCTGCAGGGAGGAGAAGCCCAAGGAGAAAAAGGAGCAGCTACACCCTGCAGTTGTGGGAGGGCTACGCAAGATTCGGAGGAAGACGTTTCTGTTCGTTGGCGCTCCTGGCAGCGGCGGCGGCAGTGGCCGGCGGTAGATAATGGAGCTGGAAGCGCCGCCGGTGGCCGAATACATGGGGAGCCGTGTGCGCAGAGGAGAAAAGATGAGTTTGGACTTTGGACGGAGCCGAGCTGTGGGCTGCGCAGGTCATGCGGGAGCCAAATGGCTGTGGGCGTTCGATCTCCTACGGACGACTTAGGCATTTGCAAGAGTAGTTTTCAACGAGAAAAAGAAAATCTGGGATACTTGTGGTGGAAACGTCTCCTACCAAGCTACCGAATTACTGATTGAAATGCTTGGACGAGTCTCTCTCTCTCCACAAAAATAAAATAAAATAAAAGGTTTCACTGCAATAGAAAGCTTCGGTTTCATACACCCAAATGTTTGACCTTCAATGTCTTTTTACATATTCCATTCCAAAATGGGACAAGTACATTTTTTTCTCAAAAAGTACTTTTCTTTCTAAAGACAAAAAAGAGATGAGTTTTTTTTTTTGAAAATAAGATAGAAGCGCTGTCACTCATTAAGATAGAAGATAAAGCCAATACATCCTAAGATTACAAAGTCTAACCTGACAGTAGTGTCAAGCTCGAGATTGTGCAGATTAATCTAGTGCGTGCTAGTAATCTTAGGACCAATATTAATAATTCAGCACCATCTCACCAAACAATAAATAAATCATAGGTAATAAAGTATATAGAGGAAATCTTATTATTCCTTATTTACGGTGGCAAGAACAGATATATTAAACTTGCTAATTACAAAAATGACTATCATCTGCCGATCGAAAGCTCAGAAATGGAACCTACGCTCGTGGATGACATGCATGACACCACATTCTGGTTCAACCCTGTCCCATATATCCTATCCATCAAGGTGAAGTCGAGGTAAGCTGGTGACATGTCCGGAAGGATCATGTCGCCGTCAAGGTACCGCGTGACCTGACGCATGGTTGGCCTCGCATTGGGTAATGGGTGCAAGCATAATAGCGCAAGCTTTAGTACAAGAGAGACCTCTTCAGGGTTATACCCATCTGGAATCCTCGGGTCGATGGCGTTGATGATCGAACCCTTGCGCCAATACTCCATTATCCGATCAACGAGCACAACACAATTGTTGTGTTCATCGTGCTCAATAGGCCTTCTTCCACAGGTGACCTCCAGAAGAAAAGCCCCAAAAGCAAAGACGTCGGTTGCCGGAGTTGCCTTCCCAGTGTGGCCCAGTTCAGGGGCTAGGTACCCCATAGTGCCCACAACATGTGTAGTATGAGCATCGTCTCCGTGGTCGTACAACCTCGCGAGTCCAAAATCTCCTAACCGTCCGTTCATTTCAACATCAAGGAGCACATTGCTTGCCTTAACATCGCGATGAATGACAACTTGTTCCCAATCCTCATGGAGATACAGTAGACCGGACGCCACTCCTCTAATGATGTGGAATCTGAGAGACCAATCCAACGGGCTCTTGCTTGGGTCGTATAGGTATTTATCGAGGCTACCGTTTGGCATGTAATCGTAGATCAAGAGAAGCTCACCTTTGCGGCGGCAATAGCCGAGTAACGGCACAAGGTTGCGGTGCCTAAGTCGTCCCATACTCGCAACCTCAGCGACAAACTCCTTCATGCCCTGCCTGGACTCATGGGACACCTTCTTCACCGCAACCTGTATGTTGGGTTTGCGGAGAACGCCCTTGTACACACTTCCAAATCCTCCTGCGCCGAGCAGCTGCTTGTCACTGAAACCCGTGGTGGCATGGAACAAATCCTTGTACGAGAACCGGTGCGGCCCGTATGCAACCTCCCAGTCCTCATGTATCTCCGCGTACTTGATCCGCCGCCGCACCAAGGTGTAGATCACGATCCCCACTGAGAACACCACCGTCGCTGACGCTATGGGCAGCACGATCTCCAACACCTTCGATCTGGGCTTGGGCCCAGCGGGAGGCAAGTTTGGAAGCTCTGCGATGTTCAGCGCCGGGGCCGGTCCGTCCAGCGCGAAGCTCCAGCCGGCCACGTAGTGGCGTGAGAAGAGGATGCCCGTCGCTGCGGAGAACCCAACATACGCCGTGCTTTGCACCACTTCGGACAGGTTCACAGTAGTCTGCAGCAGCGGCTTCTTGGGCCTGGCTAGTCCCAGAGGGGCCATGGTCACAGTGAGCTGCGTGGCCACGCCATCGTAGTCCACCCATGCTTGCATGGCCTTTCGGTTGACCAGGCTCAGGTTCCTGAACTGCCCGGTGCCGTCGTCGTAGTAACCGGCGTTAGCAGTAACGTGTGACTTCAAGCTGTTGATGTCGACGCCAACGTGATTGCCGTTGGGGTCAAATAGCTCGGTGTTGAAGAGAGTGTCGAACTCAACGGCGAATACGTGATTGCTCTGGTTGCCGTCGTTGTTGTCATTGAGGAGGCCCAAGTACTTGCTCGTCATAGCGGTGGACAGCACCGCCCTGTTCGCAGCGATGAAGAAGGCGAAGCCATGGGTGCTCCGGTCGGGGTACGGCCCGAAGATGGCGAACACGAAGGTGGTCGAGAAGGACCGGGGGGCGCTGCTGTTCTGGCCATCTTGTTGGAAAGGCAACGGAGATGGATGGAACGCGTGGCCCTTCATCTGGATGCTGCCGTTGGTCAGCATCAGAAGGCCGTTCGGCGTAACCGTGGCTGAGCCGTCGAGGGTGAGGTTCGCACCCTTGAAGCCATTGTAGATGAACGGTCTGCCATCGCCGTCGGCAGCTGCGACTGCTGTGATGCAGCGATCAGCAGGCAGGACGAGGAGGAGCAGAGTAATTAGGTAGAGATGATGAAACATCATGCTGAGTGAGTGCAGGATATGAAATGCGTAGTGGCCGTTCTCTTGCTCGGAAGGTTTTGCCTTGAGCAATAAACTGATAGTGGGTTACGGTCGAGATACATGCTTTTGAAATTTGTAGGTGTTTGTGTGGGGAAAAATTCAGGGGTTGTTGTGGACTTGTGGCGCGTTAGTATCGTCGTCTATCAGGTTGTTCTGAACGTGACCCAAAAGAAATGTTGTCCGGTTCGACAAGCCCACTAATACAAGCTGACCTGGGCGCCGTGCCGCTGCAATCGCTGGACATGGCCAAAAGGGTAGACGACTAAGCATTGAAACTACTGGACATGCATGGAATTGTAGTTTTGTAATAGACACTGATTGCTCGTCTACATGATTTAAACTAGGCGCTTTTGATGTTTGATCTCTCGTGGAATTCAACGTTGAAGAGCAAGGCTCTGTCACCCTCATGATCTGACTATTGTTAGGTTTGGAACCAAATATTTTGTCTCTGTTCATGTATGATTTGACCGGTGATGGATCTATACTTGTATTTTGACCTAGACTTGTATTTTAGGGCATGTCAAAAAAAAGTTTAAAGAATTGCTATTGCTAAAAAATTAAACTCATGACCTTTAAGTATTTGAACTAACCATTAGCTAATAAACCAATTAAGCTATGCTTCTTTCAATAATTTTAGTTAACAAAATATTTTATTTATATCCATTCTACATCTATACAACTTATTAATTGAGGTGAGATCGTCTAGACCATTTTTTTCGTGTTCAGATGTGTCCGTAATGTTGTTGTATTTAGTTTGTATCCTACAATGATTTACCAATCAGTTTGAATTGTTTTTGAACCATTTTCTAATCCTTTATTGAATTGGACTCTAATTTTAATTCGATATTTTATACTAATAATAATTAATCATCTATATTGCTTTAGCATCATATTTTGAATGAAAATTAATAACAAGAAGTCCAATAATAACTCACTCCAAAATTATTTATAATAAATATTCTTTTTAAAACTCAAAAAGATAAAGTAAAATAAAAATAGAGCAAATACTCAAGCTAAAAAAATTGATTAATTAAAAATCTTTTACAGTTATAAAAAATATTCTAACCATAAATTTTTTTAACAAAGACCCATGATAACGCATATTTTATTTATATCCATTCTATATTTTATATATTAATATTTATCTAAATCTAGGGTATGTCATGCATACTCCCTAGGTCCACCTCTATCACGGAGTAAATTGGTGAGTCAAGTTGGGATACAATCCAAACAAGCCATAAACTATTACTCCTTCCGTTGATTTTATTTTACACTACACTATAGGTGGTGCAGCTCAAAATCGAATTCCAAATCTTATCCTAATGTTTGTCCTCGTTTATAAATAGTATATAATATAAGCAAAAAAGAGGAAGAAAATAATAGGGTCTAGAAACTGCTATACAGAGAAACTTCTAAATAAATAAAAATATAACAGTCTATTACGTGCATCTTAGAGTGCAAGTGGTCATTGAGATCTACTCAAATGGACGGTTCATAGCTATTTCAGACTACTTTAAAAACTCCGATCCCTCATCACATTATTTTGCACACATTGCGATGCTTGATTGCTTATACTCATTTCAACTTGTGAAGTATCAGATAAGGGCTGCAAAAAACATACTCAAAGTGACAAAGCAAAGTGATTCGGATTACAAGCACTACCCGGATCATCTCCCCCCTGAGAGACCAGCCACAGAGGAGGATACACTGTTTGTCATAGATGCTGGCTGAGACGAAATGACGTACGAATCAAACCCTTCGCTCTGCATCAGCGTCATCGTACCATAGCTCATATAGCTTGGTGACAGATCAGGAACCTGTTCCGTGGAGTCCAAGTACTGCATGATTCTCCGCATGGTTGGCCGCTCGTTCGGCATTGGGTGCGCGCACATCAAGCCCAGTTTCAGCACAAGAGTCACCTCCTCCGTTTCGTACTTCCCCACTATCCTTGGATCCACGACATCCAGGATTGAGCCTTTGTGATGATGCTCAATCACCCAATCTACCAACATGATCCGACGGTCGTGTTCATCGCGATAAATTGGCCTATGCCCACATACAACCTCCAAGAGGAACATGCCAAACGCGAACACGTCCGTTAAGGGCGTCGCCTTCCCGGTGCGCACGAGCTCCGGCGCAAGGTACCCCATGGTGCCAACGACGCGAGTTGTCTGAGGATCGGTGCCGTGGTCGTACAGTCTGGCCAAACCGAAGTCACCGAGCCTGCCGTTCATCTCGGCGTCCAGTAGCACATTGCTTGCTTTCACGTCTCGATGGATGACAACTTGCTCCCAGTCCTCGTGTAGATACACTAGGCTTGCTGCAACTCCGCTGATAATTTGATACCTCGTGTGCCAAGAAAGAGTCGGCATGTGTTGATCATGCAAGTATTTATCAAGACTGCCATTTGCCATGTAATCGTACACCAAGAGGAGTTCACCTTTACGTCTGCAGTAGCCTAGTAGTTGAACGAGATTTCTGTGTCGGAGGCGGCCAATGCTCACCACCTCGGCGACGAATTCCTTAACTCCTTGCCTTGAGTCATGGGACACTCTCTTCACTGCAATCTCCAAATTGGACGCCGGAAGCAGCCCTTTGTACACTCTCCCGAACCCTCCAACTCCAAGTAGGTTTCTATCTTTGAAGCCATCAGTGGCGTGGAACAGATCTTTATATGAGAACCGGTGTGGACCGAAGTCGTCCTCCCAATCTTCGCGTACCTCGGCATACCGCCGCTTTCTCCACAGGAAGAAGAAGACGGCAGCAAGCACTGCGGCAACGAGCAACGCTGCAGCTAGTGGCAGCAGGACGTCCAAGAGCTTGGACCGGGGCTTTGGACCCACGCGTGGCACGACGGGGAGCTTGGAGAAGTCGAGAGGCGGAGCTGGTCCGTCCAAGTTGAAGCTCCATCCGAGCACGTAATGGTACGTGGACTCGATGCCCGTCGCCGACGAGAAGCCGACGTACATCGGGTCCGCCATGAAACCGGATAGATCGACGGTAGCGGAGAGTAGAGGTCTCTTGGGCTTTGACATTTTCACCGGAGAAAGCGTTACGTTGAGCTGCCTGGCGTTTCCGTCGTAGTCCACCCATACTTGCATCGGCCTGCGGCTGTTTAGCTTCAGTTCTCGCAAGGCACCGCCTGCTGCTTCATCGTAGTAGCCGGCCGGCTGGGCAGGCTCCGAGATGAGGCTATTGATGTCGATGCCGACGTGGTTGCTGTTGATGTCTTGGAACTCTGGGTTCATGATGGTGTCGAGCTCGACCGCCAGGATACGGTCGCTCGCCGTGCCGTTTGTGGCGTTGAAGAGGCCGAGGTACTGGCCGGCGTTCGCCTTGGAGAAGTTCATGGTCGGGGAGACCACGAAGGCGATGCCGTGGTCGCTGAGCCCTTCGCGGGTGGGCACGATGGCGAAGACGAAGCTCGCCGAGAAGGACCGCGCCGTCGCCGTTGCAGCGGACTTGTTGAGGAAGTGGAGAGGAGTGGGGTGGAACGCGTGGCCTTTCTGCATTTCCGTAGTGTTGGTGAGCATCAGGAGCCCGGCGGGTGTTACGACGGCGTTGCCGTCCAGACTAAGCTTCGCTGAGGCGAAGCCTTGGTAGAAAATCTGGCCGTCGCCGACGGATGAGGGCACGTGCGTGAGGAATAGCAGGGCGATGAAGGATACAATCATGGCAGACATGGTTTTCCTCCTGGGCACTAGGCGGCTTCTTCCTGCCCTCAATAACTTTAGCCACACGCAGCTCGTTTATGGTGAGTGGTGACTGCAGCCTTACACATACACAACTAGAGAGCTGAAGGCCTGACGAAAAGTACGAAGAAGATATCGACGTCCACGGCAAGGACTACTGCTAATACAAGAGCATCTCCTGATGCCAGACATAATTTCTCCATCTATCTAGACCCCAGACAAATATTCTGCTACACGTCTGCTTTGTGAACATAAGCTTGGCAGGCGGCGTGCCTCGCAGGGTGCAAATGTTGCAGATTGTCAAAAAGAGGACGGCTGTTTTGTTGAGACCCGATTCGCGCCCCTGCTTTCTCCAGTAAACCATTCCACGTCTTCGGTCAATCCATTCAGGAGTCAAGATTGATCTTGACAGGGATTGATTTTTATCAGTCTGAGCTTGCGCATTTGACTGGTCACTTGGTGGCTTCGTGCGATTTGACCATACCACATTCGCAATGATCCGAGTATGATCGTAAGTTCCTACCTTTCCTCTTGAAAACGTGCATTATATGATGCTACTCTTGCTTTCTCGTCAATCTATACAACATATAAAATGTATAGTCGATTCTTATACTTGTTGAATTGTGTTTTAAATCCTTATACTCTCAAATTGAAGTTCCTAGTTACAAAATTTAGGCTCAGATGCCATCTAAATCTCCATACTCTATAATACAAATCTAGACGCCTAAATTTAGATTCAGATGTCATGTAGATCTCATACTCTTATAATACAGAGTTATCTTATTTAAAATGATTAAACTATTTTTTGGTACATATAACTTAACTGTTGGTTAAGTAGACATGAATTTTAGCTCAACCCCTATGATATATTGACATGTGTGGACAAGGATTGTGTTTTTTTTTTTTCAAAACAGTGATGGAGCTAGGTGTTAAATAAATTATGATTAGTGCCACACTATGATGCTAAATCATAAAATTACTTTATTTTATTTATTAGCTATTAAATAGATATTGCTAGAATTTTTTTTTGATGTGCTTCATTGTTGTTAGTTTTTGATAATGGGTGTATTTATTGATCAATGATAATAACATATATTTGGGTGGTCAGATCTGTATTCACTCTTCCAATTTAGTTGAAATACACTATATTTTAAGACTGTAGGATCTAGATGATACCTGAAGCTAAATTTATGGAGCTAGATTTGCATTTCAAAAGTATAACGATTTACTCCCTCCGGATTTAAAATATTGATGCAGTTAACTTTTTTATTATGTTTGACTATTCATCTTATTTAAAAAATTTAAAAATTTATCAAATATTTTATTACAATTTGTTTTATCACTAATAAAAGTTAAATCTATCTTATAATTTAGAATATTTGAATAAATATTTTGAATAAGATAAATAATCAAACATAACTAAAAAAGTCAACTGCGTCAATAATTTAAATTCGGAGGGAGTATATGACACCCAAGAGTAAGTTTAGGAAGACAGAATTGCAATTTGAGAGTATAAGAACCTAATTGACATAGACAGATAAGTTTAAGTTTAAGGACCGACTATGTACTTCACTCAAATATATGATTCGTTTCACATAACATTGTCGGACTGTGCCACACCAAAGGACCACACCTTCGGCGCAAACACAGCACGCATGACACAACTCTAAGCCATGCCTCGTTTGGGATTTGTAGCCACTACGTGGTCCGACCTGCCTTGACCTTGGGCCGGCCCACAGAGAAGAGGAGGTGACGTAGCGTGGCGGTGGTGGCGCGAACGAGGCCTAACGGCGCGATGTGGTGGTGATGAGTAGTGATTAACGACGGTGGTGCCAATGACGACCGATGAGTGTGATGCAACGAGCGATGTTAATGGTGGAGGAGGGGCGGGTGGTGCGTCACTGGTCAGTGGTTATTGCTGCTACCCTTCCCGTCATATGCCATGTCGCCCGCCCTTCAGACCGCCAGCATCACGTTCGCCGCATGTCTCACTTCTACCTCGCTTCCCGCTAGTCGTGTCCGTGGTGAGCCCCGTCTGCCCACGGCACTGGCAGCGCCGAGCATCGCCTCGCCACACCGCCACCCACTGCCGAGCCGACCAGCCCCACCTCGAAACCCACACCCATTGATGTACAAGAGGCCTTCGTTCGTGGTGATGCACATCAGCTTGAGTGCTCGACATCCACGCAAATGTGTTTGTTGTTAGGGCCACGCAGCTCGGTATTGAAGAGCATGTCAAACTCGATGGTGAAGACATGCGTGATCTGGCTGCTGTCAGTGCCATTGCGGAGGACGAGAAAATGTCTCGACAGCGCACTGGCTAGCACGGACCTACCTGCCACGATGAAGAAGGCTAGGCTTGTAAGGACCTAGGGTCCACACCTGGCTGGGCCCGACTCGTATTTTGAGTGGACCCCACATACCCACCAATCTATTTATGCTTTCATCCTTACTTCACGTAAAAGGGCTAACCCAAGGTTGGTGGTGATGAAGAATCTAGTCTTATATGTTGGTTCTTCTTCTATTAGACTAACAAGGTAGTACTAAATTCCCACGTGCTCATGCACACAAGTGCTCATGGGCCACTATGGGCCTAATCTCAATGGGTGGGATGTTACAGACATCCCCCCTCAAAGGAACGACGTCCTCGTTAGAACACAGAGATAACATACCCACACTGGGCAAGCTACCAGGAACGTACCCCCCTTGGGCACGTCCGTGTCCAGCGTCGGATCACATGCCATGCCGTGTCCCACGTATGGGCCTACATGCATCATGCACCATATATCCGGACCTCCTGGCCACTACACGCACTGTGCCCCTGAGGATCGGCTCTAATACCAATTGTAAGGACCCAGGGTCCACATCCGGCTGGGCCCGACTCACATTTTGAGTGGACTCCACACACCCACCAACCTATTTACGCTTTTGTCCTCGCTTCGCGTAAAAGGGTCAATCCAAGGTTGGTGGTGGTAGACAATCTAGCCTTATATGTTAATTCTCCTTCCATTAGACTAGTAAGGTGGTACTAAATTCTCACCTTCTCATGCACACAAGTACTCATGGGCCACTATAAGCCTAATCTCAATGGGTGGGATGTTACAAGGCTGTCATTGTTCAGGTTGGTAGCCATACATCATAAAAACTATCCATTATATGTATTTTTTATCTTTTTTTTTCTAATTTTGGGTTATCCTTTCTACCCCCTTCAAAATTATCAGTAGCGAAGCCACATTGACTCACTCTCGTGCACTAACATCAAGGTTCCAAGAAACTTATAAGGCTAATTATGCATATTTTCAACCTGTGCATCATGGTATTTAAGGGTTGTGCACTTGGTTTTTTGTTACTCTAGCGTCGCCACTAAAAATTAGGCCTTGTTTGGCCAGGTTTCAACTTCGGCTTCAGATCTGGCTTCACCAAAAAATTCTCCAAATGTGTTGCTCCACCATCTGCTTTCCCGGAATAATAGGGCAAAGCCAAGCGCGAAATCAACCCGAAGCCCGGAGCGCAACAGGGGTAGCTTCGCCTGCTCCTCAGTGGTGGTCCCCACCAAAGAATGTTGTTTCACTCCCCCGTTGCCTGTTTCTCTCCCTCGATCCGACGCCCTATATTTTCTCTCTTGACGCACTGACGCCTCTTTGTCCACTGACGTGCTAGGGTTCCAAGGCAGCAGCTCCTTGCATCGCTGGCGCGGTAGGGCTCCAGGCATCGCCAGCGCAAGGGCTGGAGCGACGACGTGTGAAGGGGTAGCGCAGTAGGGATCCAGATGCGACGTGGTAGGGCTCCAGGGGTGGCGGCACCATGAATCGTCTGAGGCGTCCGCAGCCGGTGGCGAGCAAGGAGGACGGCTTGTCCAATCCAGACAATGACGACGCTGACTTCGACGAGCTAGGTCATCATTCTGGCCCGAACGCCGATGGAGGTCATGTGACCAACAGTGGTGCTGCCATTGGAGCTTCGCCTGGTGTGGCTGGCGGCGCGGCCATGGGCACCGGTAGCGGTGCCCCACTGTTCCCTAGTTTGGGCATCAGCGTCATAGCCATGGTTGTTAGGTCTGGCAACCCATTCTTCAACATGCCACCCTTTTTGGGGGGATTTGGAGGTCCTTGGCCCGGTTCTAGCTCCATGGCTGGCAACAACATTCCTTCTGGCAGTGGTCCATAGCCGGAATGGTGGACCGGTCCCACATCCGTTGTTGTTGGTTCCAACTAGCTTAATGTTGATGTTCCTGGCACACCTTCGAGGATGACAACTACAAGTGAAGATCATGGAACGCTCGAGGAACCGTAGAACCTCTAGTTGCTTCCAATCATCGTAAACGTGGACGAGCAGCGAAGCTGCCTACACCTGCAACAACAGCCCACGTTGACATTGATCTGACCAATGTCCAAAGGTAAAAATGTTGCTCCTGCCACATAAAATGATAAAATGCTAGGTGTTGATCTCACTGATGTCCCAAGTTTATGATTGATGCTTGCTGTGAATGATAAGTATAAATTTGTTGCTCGTTGTCTATGTTGTGAAATGCCTCTTGTAGAAATGAGAAAGATAAAAATATGTCTGATTGGAGTGATGAAAATTTGA
This sequence comes from Eleusine coracana subsp. coracana, assembly GCA_032690845.1. NCBI lineage: Eukaryota > Viridiplantae > Streptophyta > Magnoliopsida > Poales > Poaceae > Eleusine > Eleusine coracana. Next base: position 53,087,062 of record CM064430.1, read on the forward strand.
GGATAGTATATGAGCTTTTTGTTGGGGAAGTGGGTTGTCCTAAGGTCGCAGTGCAAAGTGGTCACAGTTGGGTTATGGAGACCTTGAGCCTTTCTTGGAGTGATTTTGACTTGCGGTTCACATATGCATCCATTGGACAATCTGGCTCTATGCATGACACAAGTATACTATATCATGCAATGGAGCATGATCCTACATTCCCACATCCTCCTTCAGGTGTCATTTTCTTGTCTATGTCAACTTTTTTAAAACTATGCCATGTCAACTTGCCGATAGTTGTTAAATTCTTATTTTTTGTAGGAAAATATTACAATGTTGATGTTGGATATCCAAATCGTCTAGGATATTTGTCATCATATAAGGGTCAAAGGTACCATATTTCTGATTGGAGAAGAGGAGTTGCTCCACAAGGTGAGCAAGAGACTTTCAACCATTTGCACTCAAGTATTCGTAATACCGTGGAATGCACCTTTGGCGTGTGGAAACAGAAGTGGAGAATTCTTCTCAATATGCCGAGCTATCCAATGAAGAAGCAAATAATGATTATGGCAGCGACCATATGCCTTCATAACTTCATTTGTGAGAATGATTCAGAAGATAAACATTTTATAAAGTGTGATCGAAACCCAGATTACGTGCCAACTATCTCTTCAAGGTATTCAAAATACCTTTCTTCGAGAAATATGTTAGATACATTGACTACACACTCTAGTGATAAAGATATAGATAGCTTCCATGATGCTCTTGCCAAGGCAATATATCTTTCTAGGTCCTAATGATCATTTTCGATGGAATATTGTCTCATGATCCAAACCACTTTTATAACAAATATATGCTACAATTAATAGTCAAATTCGAACTTCTATTATGAAACAAGAAATGCATGGACGCGGTGCATCCATGTCTGTGGGCAATATGGACAATTGTCTCTTTGTTTCATGAAACTGCCATAGAAACTATAAAAGAAACTATTTGAGAAGCTATAAAAGAAGCTATTTTACCAAGCGATTTCAGGCACAGCCACAGCCACAACCAGCACAACTAGGTTTTTAAGGAAGCCACATCCATAACCAGAGCCTTACGGAACAGGCCTTAATGCTCATTTCAAATATTCATCCATAAACAGTCATACAATAAAATAATTATATACTGGCTATTAAATTTCTCTATTAAAATTTTATTTAGTGTTAGAATAACAGGTAAAAACCGGCCGGTTATCCCGATTAACCGGATAACCGGTCCCAGCCAGTCGCGCTAACTGGCCGGCTAGTCGGAGAAAACCGAACCTGGTCTGTAGCAATACGGTTAACCGGCCGGTTATCCCGTTAACCAGTTGGTTTTTCACCAAATCGAGTCGGTCGATTAAGTCAGTTATTCCAACCTTAATGTGCACAAACATCATTGGGAGGAGAAATAAAACAACATTTTGGAGTGTAAACAAACATTTTTACCATGGGGAATGCATTTCGACGGACTGATGAAGAGCCCCGCGCAACTCTCTTTCTCTCTCTACTGTTAGCTATTAGCTAGAATTTACTTTCATGACTGGAACATGTTGTAGCTAACCGACTAGGACTTAATATACTTGTTATTAATTGTCACCTCCTCTGAGACCAGGCCCGCTTACCCTGGCAGCTTTTTAGGACCTTAAAACTATTCTCACAAATTAACACATGTCTTTTCTGTACACTTTGTCCTCACTGTGCGTACCAGGGATAAACTTTCCGGCCGGTCACCCATCCCTAAATTGCTCCAGGCCAAGCACGCTAAACTTTGGAGTTCTTTGGGGATAAGTTTCCGAAAAAAAAGTTATAACTTATGGTATGAGTATTCTATCAATCCTATTAAACCTTGGGTTAGGATGTTACACTGCGTTAGAGATGTATCCCACTTAAAGCCAGAACCCGTGAACCTTGGGCTAGGATTTGGTGATAAATATTAGTTTTACGGTCCAAAATACTGACCAGTAGTTCTAAGAAACTATTGGCCAGTAGTTTGGTCTGACGGTATAGATTTCATAATCTAAAATCATAACTACTAGCCAGTAGTTTTCAATTTGAGGGCAATATCAGAAAAAATAAGAGTTATAGATTTATAGTAATTAATTTTTATTATTATAAATAAAATTACATTAACAATTTGATTAATAACTAATATTTTATATTTTTTAAAAATAAACTAACATTTGGTAGACTTAATATTTTATCATAAAAATAAACATAAATTTATTAATTAATCATGCAATTATGAAATTATCCTTAAGCTATTGGCCAATAGTTTTGAAAAAATTATTAGCCAGTATTTTGGATAGTAAAACTTCTCAAATAATAAACGAGCTCACTTGAAAATTTGAACACTTTGCATTGAAGCCCTTTTTGTCTAGAATTGAATAACATAGTTTTGTCCTAATGCAACTTGATTAATTAATAACAAGGAAAAGGAAATGGACTACAAGCACCAGCGGCCAGATCACCTCCCCTCTGAGAAAACACTCGAAGATGATGCACCAATGCTGGCCACAGACAGACCGCTCGACGTAGCATAAGAATCAAATCCTTGGATCTGCATTAGTCTCAACATGTCATAGCTCGAATAGCTCGGCGATAGGTCAGGGACCGGGTGATCTGACTCCAAGTACTGAACAATTTTCCGCATGCTGGGTCGTGCACCGGGCAGCGGATGAGAACACATCATACCCAGATTTAGCACGAGGTTTACCTCCTCGGCGTTGTACTTCCACCCAAGTCGCGGGTCAACCGCGTTGAGGATTGTACCATTGCCGTGGCACTCCATCACCCAGTCGACCAGCACCATGGAATTGCCGTGGCTGTTGCGCTCAATTGGCCTCCGCCCACACACAACCTCCAAGAGGAATGCGCCGAATGCGAACACATCGGTGGCTGGAGTTGCCTTCCCATCACGTACGAGCTCTGGTGCGAGGTAACCCATGGTTCCAACAACATGGGTTGTCTGAGGGTCCGTGCTGTGATCATACAGTCTGGCTCGGCCAAAGTCACCGAGACGCCCGTTCATGTCATGGTCTAAGAGCACATTGCTCGCTTTTATATCACGATGGATGACCACTTGGTCCCAGTCTTCATGCAGATACAGGATGCTTGATGCAACACCTTTGATGATCCAATACCTCTGTTGCCACGAAAGAGCGGGCTCGCTTGGATCGTATAAGTACTTATCAAGACTGCCGTTTGCCATATAGTCGTACACTAATAGAAGTTCACCCTTGCGTCTGCAGTAGCCCAGCAATTGCACAAGGTTCCGGTGTCGGAGGCGGCCGATGCTCACCACCTCGGCGATGAACTCCCTCACTCCTTGCCTTGAATCATGTGAGACCTTTTTGACTGCAATTTCCAGATGGGACGCCCGAAGTATCCCTTTGTATACTCTCCCAAACCCTCCGACGCCGAGTAAATTCCGATCCTTGAAGCCACCGGTAGCATGAAACAGGTCCTTGTATGCGAACCGATGCGGACCGAACTCTTCCTCCCAGTCTTCCCGCACTTCGGAGTAGATGCGCCTCCTCCAAATGATGAGGAAGATGGTTGCTAGCAATGTGGTGATGATCGATGCGGTGCTGAGTGGTAGAATGACATCCAAGACCTTGGACTGGGGCTTTGGACCCAACCGTGGCAGGACGGGTAGTTTGGTGATGTCAAGAGCAGGAGCAGGCCCATCGAAGCTGAAACTCCATCCGAGAACGTTGTGACTCGTAGACAAGACTCCAGTCCCCGCCGAGAAGCCGACATACATCGGATCCGCAAAGACAACGGAAAGATCAACGGCCGTGGAGAGAAGAGGCTTCTTGGGCTTTGGCACTCGGACCGGAGCTAGCGTCACGTTCAGTTGTCTAGCCCGGCCGTCGTAGTCCACCCACACCTGCATCGGCTCATGGCTGTTTAACTTCAGCTCTCGAAACACGCCGCCGGCATCATCGTCGTAGTAGCCGGCCGGATGGGCTGGCTTAGACACGAGGCTGTTGACGTCGACCCCGACGTGATTGCTGTTGATGTCGCGGAACTCGGGGTTCATGATGGTGTCGAGCTCGACCGCGAGGATGTGGTCGCTCGCTGTGTCGCTGGTGGTTGCGTTGAGGAGGCCCAGGTACTGCCCCGAGTTCGCCGTGGAGAGGTTCTTGGTCGAGGCGACCACGAAGGCGAGCCCGTGAGAGCTCAGCCCCTCGTACTTGGACACGATGGCGAAGACGAAGCACGTCGAGAAGGATCGCAGCAAGGTAGTAGTGTTCGTCGAAGCTGTAGACGCGGTGGCATTCCTCCTTGATGTGGACTGGTCGAGGAGGAAGTGGAGAGGGATGGGGTGGAAGGCGTGGCCTTTCGCCTGGTCCGTGGTGTTGGTTACCTCAAGGAGGCCACCGGGCGTCACGACGGCAACGCCATCCACCGCCAGGTTCGCTTTAGCGAAGCCGTGGTAAACGAACTGGTCATCGGCGGCGGTGGCCGAGGCCACATGGATCAGGAGGAGCGGAACGAGTAGAAGCTTGGAAAACATAGCTAACACGGTTGCTCACATCACAACCGGGTAAGACTAACCGATTGCTTGCTTAGCGATAGATCATGTCGAGCAGTTTATGCGGCTCGGTATGGTGGGTGAGAGACTTGAGCCGGCACTGCAGAGATGATGCGGAGAGCCTGACAGGTGCAGATGGAAGGGCGTGTATGGCACTGCAGTAGCAAATACAGTATATGGGGTGACGTATAAGTGAGAAGTACGTACTGCTAGTAATTTGTTGATGGCACCAACTAACTAGATATTTGTCCAATGCATTTAGTTCTGCCAGATATGATATCCTTTTAGAACTGTTCCCCGGGTGCTAGGGTACTACTGACTTGGGCCTCCTGGGTCAATTCTGAGTTGATCTTGACTTGGACTTGGACACATCAATTTCTCCGGCAGTGTGAGTAGGGAATTCATAACAGCTAGCCGTGTAATAGATGCATGTTGAATGAGTGTCTCTCAATCGTTGCAGGGTTCCGTATGATAGGGAGGGGCCATTCTCAATTTGCAAGACAAGATCATCTTCATCTCGATCGTTATTGCCGCATTCACATTTCACTCTGTTGCACTATTTTGTACTGCTTTCTATTGACAACAAATTTCTCACACTAATGATTAAATGATTTGTAACATTAGCAGTAATCATTATGGTTATTGCTGTTTATTTCCTAGTACACCTACAAGAAAATACACATGAAACAGCCTCTGGTTCTTTTGTGAAGGAAAGAGATTATACTAGATGAAGCATAATACATCTGCAGAGTACATAAAAACATAGGAAAATATTACACTGAAAAAGCTTTTAGTCCCTTCGATCCCTTCCCAGATATTTTTCACCTCTTGTGTTCTGTGTGGTTCTTCAAAGCAGCTAGGACGATGAATAGGGCAATGAAAAAATATCACAACCACACAACAACCATCGTACCGGAATCATAGAGCAACGACCCAAAACCTCTTATTAAACTACTACACTCCTCTTTTCCCAATAAACACAGTACTACATTCCAGCGGAAAATACCTTATTGTCACCTTCCTCCGGAGAGATCAGATTATGCTTGAACTCTGTGCTATGCATACTCTTCAGCATGGTGAGGCCGAGGTAAGCCTGTGCCAAGTCTGGGAGGGGCATATCACCGTCAAGGTACTGCATGACTTGCCGCATAGTTGGCCTCGTGATGGGCAATGGATGCGAGCATACTAAACCAAGCTTCAGTACTAGAGAGACTTCTTGAGGGTTGAAGCCACTGGGGATGCTCCTGTCTACCGCGTTCATGATCAGTCCGTTGTTCCATTGTTCAATCACCCAGTCGATGAGCAATACACGATTGTTTTGCTCATCTAATGCGACAGGCCGTCGCCCACAAGTGATTTCCAAAAGGAACGCGCCGAAAGCAAAGACATCAGTTGATGGAGCTGCCTTGCCGGTGTGTCCTAGCTCAGGCGCTAGGTACCCCATAGTGCCGACCACGTGCGTGGTCTGTGCATCAGTTCCATGATCATACAATCTTGCAAGTCCAAAATCTCCTAATCGCCCATTCATCTCGCCGTCCAACAGAACATTGCTCGCCTTAACATCGCGATGGATGACGACTTGCTCCCAATCCTCGTGCAGGTACAGCAGTCCGGATGCCACCCCTCTGATGATCTGCAATCTTTGAGACCAATCTAGCGTACCCTTGCTTCGTGCGTGCAAATATTTGTCTAAGCTGCCGTTTGGCATGTAATCGTAGACCAAGAGAAGCTCACCTTTGCGCCGGCAGTAGCCTAGTAACTGCACGAGGTTGCGGTGGCGCAGCCGTCCAATACTTACGACCTCAGCAACAAATTCCTTCATGCCCTGCCTGGACTCATGTGACACCTTCTTCACCGCGACCTCCACGCCGGACTTGCGGAGGACGCCTTTGTACACGCTTCCAAACCCGCCTGTCCCGAGCAATTGCTTGTCGCTGAACCCCCTGGTCGCATGGAACAGGTCCTTGTAGGAAAACCTGTGCGGCCCATAGGGAACCTCCCAATCTTCTCGCAGCTCGGCGTACTTCAGCTTCCGCTGTACCAAGGCGTAAATCATGACGCCGACGGCCAAGACCAGCGTCGCTGACGCTATGGGCAGCACGATCTCCAGCACCTTCGACCGGGGCTTCGGCCCCGCAGGCGGCAAGGCAGGCAACCCTGCAATGTTCAGCTCCGGGGCCGGCCCGTCCAGAGCGAAGCTCCAGCCGAGCACAAAGTGGCGTGACAAGAGGACGCCTGTGGCAGACGTGAACCCGACATAGGCATGGCCCTGTACCACGTCGGAGAGGTCGACGACGGTCCGCAGCAGCGGCTTCTTCGGCCTGGTCACACCTAGAGGTGCCATGGTCACGGTGACCTGTTTGGTGACCCCGCCATCGTAGTCCACCCAGACTTGCATAGCCTGCCGGCTAATCAAGCTCAGATTGTGGAAATGCCCCGTCCCGTTGTCGTAGTAGCCGGCGTCGGCGGCCTTGACCGACACCAGGCTGTCGACGTCGATACCGACATGGTTGCTGCTCATGTCATGGAACTCGGCGTTGGCTATGGTGTCGAGCTCCACGGCGAAGATGTGGTTGCTCCGGTTGCCATTGTCGGTGCTGTTGAGAAGGCCTAGGAACTGGCTCGGCAGCGCGGTGGCCAGCACCTCCCTTCTCGCGGCGACGAAGAAGGCCATGCCGTGGCTGCTGAGGTCGACGTACTGCCCGTAGATGGCGAACACGAAGGTGGTGGAGAAGGACCGCGCGGCGGTGGCGTTCCGGGAGCTCGGGTCGCGGAACGGCAGCGGGGACGGGTGGAACGCGTGGCCCTTCATCTGGAGGGTACTGTTGGTCAGCTCCAGGAGGCCGTGCGGCGTCACCATGGCCGCGCCGTCGAGGTCCAGGTTCGCATCCTTGAAGCCGTTGTAGATGAACTGGCCACCATGGTTGTCACTAGCGTCGTCCGCAGCGCAGCGGCGTGCCGACGTGATGAGGAGGAGCAGACTGGTGGCCAAGTAGTGCAAAGGCAGGATAAGCATTGCTTTTGTGTCGCTTCTCGGCTGCAGGACTGCAAAACATATGCTGGTTCTTGTAAGGCATCCGTTCGTGGGGAACTTTTGTGGCGCATAATATGATGAGCGTCCCCTTCCCTATGCCGATTCGTGAGCTGCCGAGTGATTGACTGAAATGTGAAGTTTGGATGCAGTCAAGCCCTCAAGCGAAAGGAAGTGAGGACTTTTACGATACATATTACTAGTAGTAATTAAAATCCGACGGTCTAGATTAGATTCTCTTTCACCATCATTACTTCAAGTAATGCTAAGTAGTAATATTTTTACTGGGGTAGTATTAGAAAGAAATTAATATTTTATATTGATAAGAATTATTTAATCATACAAATCACAGTTCATCACACCGGCGGCCGTGGCGGCAGCGGCATCGACGGAGGCGAGTTCGCAACAGAAGACGGGATGGCATCCTGACATCGGCTCCATGGTTCCCGCACATGGAGATCCGGCTTTGGGAGACCGTCGCCTGGAGGCCTCGTCCCAAATGCACGAAGAGGCGCCCATGATGCAGCCTGCGGTAGGGTCCCACGGCTATGGTCTGGTCCCCGCGGCGGCTTTGGAGGCACAGCGAGGGGATGAAGGCGAATCCCTAATCCATGCGTGATGGGTATGACACAATTTCATAGCTTGCCATTGTTGTCCTTCTCATTGGGTGACGGGAACCAGTGAGCGGCGGACGAAAATAGCTCCAGGCTACTGCATTGGGCGCTTAGCGTGCGCACCATGTGACTGCTCAAGGCTGTCACTTCAGTACTCCTAGCTGACAGGCAGCATTGTTACCACATAAACTGCCCAAAATCATTTAATTTCTGATACTTGAGAACCAAACTGGAATGAGCAAAAAATGTATTGTTCTAGAAATCATTCAGATAACTCGCTATTAGGTTCCAGAGTCACCTACAGGTGAAGTAACAACTGGATTTACTCATGTCTCATGCTAATGTTGAATGCATTGCAGTGACAGAGGCATAGTTCATCCAAACTTGAATTTGTTTGCCCAAATTTTTAGTAATAATCAAGCTTGAGTACTCCTAAGGAAGCAGTTGTCACTTTCTGATTGAATCTGTGCATTTACTCAAGTTCAAAATAATTTCATTGGTTTATGAATTTTACTCCATAAAACAATTTCAATTTAGACTGCGCACAACACTCTGCTCCCTGCCAAATTCGTCACTGTAGAACAAATTGTGGCGGTTGCTACATGTCTTGGAATGTGCCAGCGAGCCTAGAAGCTACTGGTGGTTCTCCTCTCTGCTTGCCTGTAGGAATGCCACCATGGCATCGGTGCTCCTAGACCCCTACGACCAGCCCTGCCTCATCAGCAACGAGACCCACCTCATCTAGCGTGACTCATTGCCCCCTTCTTCCGGCCGTTTAACAATACAGCTGGCGAGGTTGCTAACGAGGCCGCCGGCAATGCAGTTGTCATGGTGCCTCAACAGCATCTAAACGGAGACATGGCCGGATCATGGGGTACAGCACATGCAGTAGGGTCGAGGGGCCGGGGTTAAGGGCGGCGGCGACTCCCCGCGGGCACCCTCTTGCTCACCGACGGGCAAGAATGGAAAATCCTAGCTGTAAATTGACAATAACAATTTAAATATAAATTAATATAATTATATTAATTACATTACTACTCAAATAATTATTATTAGTAAATTACTGATAGTAATATATACCATAAAAATTCTCAAGGAAGTTCTACAGGACCGGGTCCTTTGTAGTTCGTACGTGCGTCTCCTGACTTCCTGAGTGAGAGACACGTGGAAAGACAAGTCTCAAACCAGCCCACTGACTCTCTTCTCTGTTGGCCCAATCACCCAAGTGCGTGTCCTGCGTTTCCCTTTCTTTTCTGCTCTACGGTAGTACGGTTGGCTTCTAGCTACTGCAGACGCACAGGTAATAAGCTTCTCCCGGCGTACAACTATATATACATAGTAAATGGCCTTGACACAGGTACTTACATATAAGATGGCGCGGGCCAGCGTGCTGCAATGTTCATCCAAGAAGACCAACAATGTAAAGAAGTGGGATATGAAAATTTTAGTGGGGCAATTATGACATGTGAGGTGTACAAGTTTTTTTAGAGGAAAAATGACATGGCATTAGGCAGCAGCGGCCTATTGAAGGTTGCGGCAGGACTAATGGGCTGCGGCCCAGGCGTACGAGGCCAGCCGTGGGCAATGGGCTGGGTGGCCTAACGATCCAGTGGTCCACGTTCTCGTTCTCTCCTCCAGTCCTCCCGTCCCGTTTCTTCCACGCGGCAAAACACCCAACACCAACGGCCGAGACATTCCTCTGCTTCCTCCTCTCAACTCCGATTTCTCCCCACGACTCCGCGCCGTCGCTCGCCGCCTCCGCGCGCGCCGCTCGGCAGTATGGCGAGCGCGGCCGCTCCCAGGAATCTCCCCGTGGCCACCCTCTCCGCGTGCTGCAACGAGGCCGCCGCGGGGCCCCACACGCAGCGGGCCCCCAATACCCACCCGCCGCGGTTCCCGAGGCGCTGTGGACCCTCCACCGGGGGAATTGCGCGGCACTGGCCCAGGCTCCGCGTCGCGGCCACCGGCTCCAAGGTGGGCCCGGTCGAAGAGAATGCCCCCGTTGCGCCGGTTCCGGTCCCTGCCGCCACGTCACCGCCGGTGGAGCCGGAGCCCCGAGTAAGCACCGGGTAGGTACCGCCGCCGCGCTTGGCCAGATTTTCTCGGGCCCGGTTGCGGTTTATTGTTATGGGAAATCACGAGTTGCTTTGCTTAGTGCTTACTATCGTCGGTTGGCTGCCTTGTTTCCTCTGCACGCAGCACATGGAAATGGAAGGGTTACAACATTCGGTATCAACAGGCGGGGACATCAGGCCCTGCATTGGTTCTAATTCATGGCTTTGGGGCGAACAGGTACGCGTATTATCATGTAGTAGCTCTGTATTGTTTCGTATTGCCAAGTTGTAGGTAGCAACATTGCAAAGGTGTACCAGTTCAGTCTTCAGTGAGTTCATTAGCTGTTATTGTATCGATCTGCATCTGCATATACCTGCTAAGCCAATAGAACCTGTGGTAGCTCAAGAGGAATTACTCAGCCTAACATTTTCACAAAATTCACCATTATTGTGCTTAGAAGTTACTCTTTCCCTATTTTCCAAATGAGACTAAATATCGACGGCGCATATGTATATCTGAAAGTTTTTTTTTTTTGTGAGGCATATGTATATCTGAAAGTTAAGAGCTGGCATTACTTCGTTTAGAATTGATGTGGATATTCCTCCTTTTCTCTTCAGTGACCATTGGCGGAAAAATATTCCTGTTCTTGCCATGGAAAATAGGGTATATGCGATCGATCTAATTGGTTATGGGTATTCTGATAAGCCTAATCCACGTGGATTTGAAGAGAACTTTTATACCTTCGAGACATGGGGAGAACAACTGAATTCATTTTGTGCTGAAGTGGTCAAGAGTGAAGCATTCTTCATATGCAATTCAATTGGAGGTATGTTGCATTCTTAGATGTTTCAACGCCTATTCTAAGTGCTTGTTTGTGTGCTGCTGGTGTTCAATTAGTTCGTTGATACTAAGATATTCTACAATGCTTCGGCATAACCATTTTTTCAATATGTAGGGAATCACATCATACTTAATGATGATTGGTTTTAAATATTTTAAATCTTTTTTTTATTTTTTGGGTTTGAAAATATTTCTAGTAACATCCCGTTGGTGTCTATATGAGTCATCATACCTAGAACACCTCTTCTTTTCCTCTTAGAATCTCTAGTTTGTTGCTCTTTTTTCTAACAGCTCTAGAAGATATGTACTGGTATAAGTTTTTATTATATGTTGGGCGTACCAGTTTATGTTACGAGGTATTGACTTTGTTGCTATCTATTGAAAACATATTTTATCTTGGTTATTTGATTTGTCAATGGGGTGTCTTCAATCTTTGTGCTGTCCTTCAGGGGTTGTTGGTCTGCAGGCAGCCATTATCGAACCTCAGAAGTGTAAGGGTATTATTTTATTGGATATTTCACTAAGGATGCTTCACATTAAAAAGCAGCCATGGTTTGCAAAGCCTTTCATCAAATCATTCCAAAGTCTTCTACGGTAATTTGCATTCCATACTCCATCACAGGGATCTTAGTGTTCATTAGGTGTTTTTTATAATGTTCTTTCTGGTTTCTAGGAACACTGTTGTTGGGAAGCTCTTTTTTAATGCTGTTGCTACACCAGAATCTGTGAAAAATATTCTCTGTCAGGTTAGCCTCTCACCTCGTAAGCAAATATTCAAAGCATGTATGTATCATTTATGGGGCATGATATGTTGGTGGAAGTTTGTAATTTCTTTTTAGAAACATGACCACTCCAACCAAATCGTGTGTTGAGGGCAAACTCAATTAGATCAAAACTACATTTGTTGCAAATTACTGCAATATTATATCAAGAGTGAGGTCTTGTAAAGTTGAGACCTGCCATAATCTCAAAGCCCCAAAACCTGTAGTTTTTAACCTTTCATTGCAAGGTGAAGCCATGTTTAGCTTAAAGATGTATGGATCTTTTGTACCAGTCTTCTTATGGATGAATCAAAATGTTTGTTGACAATTGTAACATAAACCAAATGTGTTATCCTTCGTGAGAGATTGCTCTTTATGTAAAAGCAGGAAAAAGAAACAATCCATACCTCGTGTATTACCTGAATACTCTTGATGGACGTTCGATTGCTGCCAATGTGTTCTTTAATAAGAGCTGCACCCTTCAATAACGCTTAAGGTATTCTAATGAAGAGAAAATTTGGTTTGAAATTTCATTGCCCCGGTTTTTGGTCCAACTGCTGAACACACAGTATTTTCAACTCACTTTATTCTCCATATATTGTTCTTCAACATTTTATCCTTTCCTTGTTGAAGTGGTGGTGTAATTTATTTTCAGTCTTGTACTGCATCAAAAAGTATACATGGTTGCTGTTATTCTGTTTTGAAGATCACATGGTGTGATATTCTGAATCAGATGGATGGCCAATGAGTGCATTCCAGTTGTATCTTGTGTCACATGCATCAAGCTGCATAAAGCGAGCCGGTTATGATTTTCTGGAGTAATGAATTTCTTTTGCAGTGCTACCATGACACATCTGCAGTAACAGATGAGTTAGTTCAGATTATTCTGCAGCCAGGACTTGATCCTGGTGCAGTGGATGTGTTTCTTGAGTTCATATGCTATTCAGGCGGACCTCTGCCTGAAGAGTTGCTTCCATTGGTGAAGGTCAGGAACTCTTACTTTCATAGTTAATAGTGGAACTTGATTTTGTAAATTATACTCTGGTTGTCTAATGTGTTCGTAAACTATCCATTTTGTCCATTGTTCTCTTCTTTGTTAATAATGTGCAGTTTCTCTTGCAAAATCAAGCAAATAAAAAAAGGTTATACATGGGTTTCTTTGTATTTTGCAGTGCCCGGTTTTAGTAGCCTGGGGGGAGAAGGACCCATGGGAGCCGGTGGAACTTGGAAGAGCCTATGCATCTTTTGATGTGGTGGAAGATTTTGTTGTCTTGCCAGATGTTGGGCACTGCCCACAGGTCCTTGTCGAGACATATGAAAATATTCAGCTAAGTTCTATTGAAATCTGCCCAGTTTTTTTCACTGTTTTTAATTATTTATTTTGCTTTTTTTGCAGGATGAAGCACCTGAGCTTGTAAATCCACTTGTCGAATCATTCGTTAAGCGCCATAGTTAGCACACAGGTGGAGCTTGCTTTCTGTCATTCTGCGTTTGGATGGCAATTGATTGCTTCTTCTATAGGTCATGGTAAGTGTTCCCCTGCCAGACTCTGCAAATGATTATAATCTGAAACTGATAGCAAAACATATATTGTTAATTATGTCCTGGAGAATAAGTTTCGATCTTATGCTCTGCAGTACATGTATTAGAGCCAGCTGCAAGTATCATTTGACTTGAGGTATAATAAATCATGATGGAAGATCTAATTTTGTCACAGCCAAGGAAGAATATATTTCCTTGTAGCCGAGAGGTTAGTACCATTACCAGCAGCATAGTGATTCTTGCTGATTGCAATTGCAACAGAAGAGAAAGCAAGTTTGTATATAAATATTTGACGTTTGTTTCCTTAATTAAACAATGTTTTTATAACTGAGTTTGAACAATTTGTACATATATGAGATTTCTTGGGGGCATAGAACATCCCACTTGAAACATCTCTTTTAGCAATAAAGAGGAGAGAAAATAAAATTGAATAAAATTGTTCCCCATTTTTGTACTATAGAAGCATTAACGTGTACTCACAATATTATTACAACCGAGTTTGCACAGTTTATATAATTATGACATTTCATGTTAACATCATTGCCCCGCTTGAAATGTCTCTTTCAGGAATATAAAGAGAGGAGAAAAGAAAATTGGATGAAATTGTTCCCTCGAGAATATAGAAGCATCAACACGTATTCACACTGTCTAGATTGGCAACCTACCGTAAAGACTTTTGTTACTCTTGGAACTCACGGAAATAGAATTCTGAATGCTTGTGGGGTTAACCTTCCAACTGCATCAAGATAAAATGTTTCATTCCATGACTCCATCATATGCACCATCTGTAAAGTAAGATATATGCCAAGCATTTACATGGTCCCAAAGATATCTATGTAAATTTCGTGGGACAGATATCCAGCGACGCTGCGACGGGATAACAACTAATGCTGACTTGCAAAATATTCGATTCTGCACGTTTTTGAAACAACATTGCTCTTCTACAACAGAAATGTTACTTGTGCAGCCTGTACCGGGGGAGGGAATATGAATCATGTGATTTGTACAGATCGGATAGTTTTATTTCTTAATGATTGCACGTAGACAATGGTCAAGTAGGACTGTACTTGGACGAAAACAAAACAAGTTAGACTCGGCATCTTGTTCCAGTTCCGAGTTGATGCGACTTCCAGCTGCTCAAAAATGGGATATTCGCTTTGCATATTTTCTCAATTACCTCTCCGTCGTTCCACTTCTGGTGGACTGCTAATGAGTAGACACTGTCCCTGCCTCATGCTTCTGAAAACTTACGTTTGGGCATAAGAACCTGGCAAGTTATTACTTGCGAAGTTGCGATTTGCCAATAAACTGTCTTGCCACGATGAAATTATTCATCAGCTCGCGGCTTTACCACCACATCTTTCATCCGCGCTCACTTTCTCTCTCTCTGGTTTGGTGAGCTATATCTTGTCATTCGTGTGAACTGAAAAAGAACTGAAAAAACCTTGAACATACGAACAGACAAAAATGATGACTTGATCCTCTGCCGTCCTGCGAAGGCCTTATCCGGATCTCAGTTATTCCACCCAGAACTTGTTGTCATCTCCATGAAAAATAATTGCACAATTGTATACTTGCTAAAATGAAAGCGAGAGAATCCATCGATAAGTCGTAAACTAGGACAGCATCTCCTCAACCTAAGCTGTACCAATACAGCGACGCAGGTCGTAGCGCTCTTAGCTGCTGGCCTCGCGTTGCCGCTCGTTTTTTTCTGCAATGATATGACACAGCGCGGGAGCGCACAAAGCAACAAGCAACGAACCTATCATCTATGCTGGCCTCTACTCTACCACATGAGCACAAATCTAAGGCGTCAAGAAACTCTAAACAAGTACGCGTGCATCTGATGACAAACAATGGATGGATTAGACCCATGTCGTCAGGAACAAACATGGACGAGCCGTGAAGCAGAGAGAGCAGCATTTAAAAGGAACGAGTAAAGTCATGGCCAAACAAGCCTCTCTCCAGCCTCCAACGAACTCTGTTTTTTCGTGCAAGTAACCGCCGGGCGGCCGGCTTAGGGGTAGCCGGTAAGCCAACCCAGGCCTCTCCGAGGGAGCAGCTGTGTGTGCCAAGTAGGCTCGAAGCGTGTGGGTTATAAAGAGAGACAAGTGCCGCCGAAGGATCCCAGACATTGTTCGAAGCTGAGACGGTGCTCTGCTTCCCTTTCAAGTTTTGCCATTCCGTGGCTCTGGAGCAGCGAAAAGGATAGGTCTAGCAAGGACATTGTTTTTTAGCTCGGCCTCTTCTTCTCCGGTGGACCTCGGCTTCGATGCGAAGAAGCTGGTCCTGGTTGCCTTGTGCGCCCATGGGGACTGCCGCGCTGCCCATTGAGACGCCCTTCGCTCTTCCGGGTGCGCTGCCTTCGTGGCCCGCGTCAGGTACATCGTACATGCATCATGCATGTTCACTAGTTTTTTTTTTCTGACAAATTGGCTCTTGAATCCTTTGCCACAGTTTGCTGTAGGAAGTTTGTTGTGTGCTTGGCTTTTTTTTTTTTTTTTGCAATTTGCAATTTGCGTGCAAGCATGTAGTTCTGGGACCATAACAAGTCGAGCAAAAATCTACGGCCTTTAGCTTTCGAGCTATAGTACAGACCCTGTAGAAACATAGACGAAAAAATAACACGTGTTCTATGTCATCTTCATGATTTAATTAAGTAGCGAGGTACCTCATAAATTTAGACACATGTGCATGAAAGATCCTAACTTTGACATGTTTTCTAAATTTTAGTTGATTGAAAGTTTTCAATCAATGATTTGTTCCTTTAAGTTTTGATTTATTTTAGGATTATTTGTATAATAATTATAAATCATTAGATCTAGATTTAATGGTTTAAAGAGGTGACTGAAAGTTATCCCAAACTTTTAGTCAGCTGAAAATTAGTAAGTCCCTAATTTTGATCCTTTGCTCTGACACTAAGAAATGCTCTGAGCTCCTCAGAACTTGATAAGCACAGATCCTGAAGTGTATAATCAAACGAGGAACAAGGATAAGCTCAAACCAGCGTAATCTTGGACCTCTATCAAATAAAAGTTACTTGAAAGTTTTGCACGTTTTCTTGCTTGCCTTCATACAATCATACTGAGTAGAAATGTAAATAAGTTTTGCCCATTTTAACAGTATTGCAATTGCAAAATATCCAATCTTTTTTTTTTTAAAAAAAAAGCAGTTGCAAACTGCAAGTTCATTTTCTGGATAACAACATACTGAACGTCACACTGATTTAAAACATCATTAGCTTGAAACATTGTTGTCTGACCTCACCGGTAGTGGTAATAACCGCTATATATTTCAGTTTCAGACGGAGGATTCGCTACGGGCACTATCGACCTCGGCGGCCTGGAGGTGCGCCAGGTCACGACATTCACCAAGGTCTGGTCCACCACACACGGCGGCGAGGACGGCCTGGGCGCCACCTTCTTCAAACCCGCTCCCGTCCCCGCGGGCTTCTCCGTGCTGGGCCACTACGCGCAGCCCAACAACCGCCCGCTCTTCGGCCGCGTCCTCGTCGCCCGCGACGCCTCTTCCGGCACCACCACCGCCGGAGCATCAGCCGCAATCCTCGCCCCGCCGCTCGACTTCACCCTCGTCTGGTCCAGCCCCGACGGCGCCGCCGCCTCCTTCTGGCTCCCCGTCGCGCCCGACGGCTACAAGCCCGTGGGCGCGCTCGTCACGGCCACCAAGGAGAAGCCGGCGCTCGAGGAGGCCCGCTGCGTCCGCGCCGACTTCACCGAGGATAGCGAGGCCGAGGAGGCCGTGTGGAGCAGCGGCGACAATAAGGACGGCGGGTTCAGCGCCGTGACGCTTCGGCCGGCGGCGCGCGGCATCGACGCGCGCGGCGTGCACGCCGGCACGTTCCTCGCGCAGAGCAACGGGTCATCAGCGAGCACGGCGTCGGTGGCGTGTCTCAAGAACACCGCCACCAGCGGGAGCTACGCGTCGTCCGCCATGCCCGACCTGGCGCAGCTGAACGCCATTCTCTCAGCCTACGCGCCGCAGGTGTTCTTCCACCCGGACGAGTCCTACTTCCCGTCCTCCGTGCCCTGGTTCTTCGACAACGGCGCGCTGCTGTACGACAAGGACCACCCGACGAACCCGACCCCGGTTGCCCGCGACGGGTCGAACCTCCCGCAGGGCGGCGGCAACGACGGCGCGTACTGGCTGGACCTTCCCGCCGCCGACAAGGAGCAAAGAGAGAGGGTGAAGCGTGGGGACGTCGCGGGCGCGAAAGCGTACGCGCAGGCGAAGCCGATGATGGGCGGGACGGCGACGGACCTCGTGCTGTGGCTCTTCTACCCGTTCAACGGGCCGGCGCGGGCCAAGGTGGGCCCGCTGACGGTCGCGCTGGGCCGGATCGGCGAGCACGTCGGGGACTGGGAGCATGTCACGCTCCGGGTGAGCAACTTCGACGGCGGGCTCGTGAGGGCCTACTTCTCGCAGCACAGCGCGGGGGAGTGGGTGGACGCGTCGCGGCTGGAATATATGGACGGGAACGGGAACAGTAGTAGCAGGCCCGTGGTGTACGCGTCAAGGCACGGCCACGCGTTCTACCCGCGCGCCGGGACGGTTCTGCAGGGGGACGCGAGGCTCGGCGTCGGGATCAGGAATGATTGCGCCAGGGGAAGTGTGATGGACGCCGCCGCCGGGCGGTGCGAGGTGGTGTCGGCGGAGTACCTCGGGTCCGGTGTCGTGGTGGAGCCGGCGTGGCTCGGGTTTGATCGGGAGTGGGGGCCGAGGGAGGAGTACGACCTCGGGCGCGAGATCAACCGTGTGGCGCGGTTCTTGCCCCGGTCGGCGAGGGAGCGGCTGGCGAAGCTGGTGAACAAGGTGCTCGTCGGGGAAGGGCCGACGGGGCCCAAGATGCACGGCAACTGGAGGAACGACGAGAAGGAGGCCTGACGAGTCTCTCGGCTTTGCATATGCATGTGGGCCTAGCTACACGCTGAAACTATGATTCATCATTAGGTGGACTTTGCATATGCATGTGGGCCTACCGTACGGGGATTTGAGGATAGAGAAGATAGCCTGTTTGTTTGGCACCGTACGGGAGATGATTGTGTTTTGAAGAAGAGTATAGAACTAATAAAAAAAAATTAAAACTGGAAATTAGGTCCATAATGGCATAATCCAGTATCCGCGTGCGCGCGTACCTGTTGTTAGTCTGATTGTGATGGCCGAGAAGACGACGAACCCTGCCGCTGCTTGGGGCACCAAGGCTGCGCGCGCCGCCGCGCTCTGTGCCACGCCGGCCCAGCAGTGGAGGGACTGGGCGAACCTCACCGACGGGCCGGCAGTGCTGATCGCGGAGCGTGTCCTGGCCAACGACGTCGCGAACTACATACGCTTCCGCTCCGTGTGCCGCCCATGGCGCCGGTGCTCCGACGACCCGCGCCGCCACAGCGCGCTGGACAGCCGCTTCCACCCCCGGCAGTGGCTCATCATGCTCGGGGACAAGGATAATGAGGAGGAGAAGAAGACAAAGACACCTCGCCGCCGGTGCTTCATGAACACCACCACGGGGCAGTGCGTATCGATGGACCTCCCGGAGCTCCATCATCACAGCCACCGCCGCGCGTTCGGGCCCACCGCGGAGGGCCTCCTCGTCCTCATCGACGAGCGCAGCCTCGTCGTGCGCGTGCTCAACCCCTTCACGCGCCGGCTCACGCAGCTCCCGTCCGTGGCCTCGCTGCTGGGCTGTACCGAGAGGCCCAGGCACCCGTACACTGCCGTTTCGGTGGTCGGCGCCGGCCTCGCGGGAGACCGCGCGTTCGCGCTCGCCTTCGGCGGCGGCACGCTGGCCGTCGCCCGGCCCGGCAGCGCGGGGTGGACGCCGGTGGGCGCCCTCCGCTCCTGGTCCGTGTCGTCGTCGCTGTCGTTCGCGGGCAGGTTCTACTGCGTCGTGGACGGCGCCGTCATGGTGCTGAGAAGCGTCGCAAACAACCAGACGCCGCCGCGGATGGAGGTGGTCGCCGCGCTCGCCCGGCCGTGTAGCGCGACAACGGTGCACCTCGTCGAGAACGGCGGGGAGATGGTGCTTGTGCACCGTTACATAGCGAGCCCCGCTTCACACACGCACGGCCCCGAGAGGACGTGCGACGTGTTCCGGGTGGACGTGGACGCGGAGAAGATGGTCCCTGTCCGCAGCCTCGACGGGCGCGCCGTGTTCATCGGCGAGCGCCGGGACCTGTCGGTGTCCCCTACGGTGTTCCCCTCCATCATCGCCGACGCCGTCTACCCGAGCTTTGAGTTTCGTGAGAAGATGCGTGCTGCGGACAGGACGGAGGCTTATCGTCTCGCGGATGGAACCGTCGAATCGTCGTCGGCCTACGGTCATCACGACGTTTCGAGCGGCTTCAAAGTCGCACGACCGTATACCATCACCGACTTCCTATCCTTGCACATACGTGGCTATAAAACTAGTTAGGTCGTTGCAAATTGGTCATATAACTTCAAAAGAGCTCACACATGTTAGAAAACTTGTCATAGTGAACATTGTAGCACAAACTAACACAAAAGACGACGCTGATATAACACAAAAGACTATCCAGGTGTGCCATCATTCATGGTCCGCTCATACATGATCTGACTCATTTTACTTTTGAAAGAACATGTAATCGCTCATCCTGTCATACAATACATGCATATGACTTTTACTCCCAAAATGTTTACTCTACAAACTTTTGCACTTTTTTTTTATTAAAACAGGAGGAGCAAAGCTCCTACTGGTTATGTATTAAAAGTAGACAAATAAAGAAGAACATGTTCATGGTACATAAAAGTAGAAAAATAAAAAGGTAAACATCAGGGGAGATTGTGGAGTCATTCTTTAATTTGTGGAAGGTACTTATTTTTTGCTCTATGGATAACCATGGTAAAATCTTGCTTGAAATGATCATTGCAGCTCTGTACTGAGGGATCTTGTCCATTAAACAATTAAGCATTTCTCTGTTTCCATATGCATCAGGACATTGTGATTATAATTTTCATGTAGAAAGAGAACTTTTGCTCTTATTTAACATTCCAATGTAGAACAATGAAAGATTTATGTTGTTCTGATGTGGCTGCTTAACCGAGTAGGGAGAGGTTATAAAATGGCACCCGAAGTTTATGACTAATCTGCACACGTCTTACAAGTTCTTCTATCTACGATGTAATTTACTTTATTTTTTTTAGAAGAGCTTTGTATATTCTTGTTCTATGGCTTTGTTCGGAGCAGATTCTGAACAACTTTAATTGGATTTAAGCGGCAACGAACGCCAAACAAGTCAATTTTCCATCAGATTCCAGCAAGCACAATTTTTCTCGATGCATTGTTTACACTTCAACGCAGAATCAACCATCTCACCCACTTTTGTGAAACACGCCAGCTCCCTTCATTCGCGAGTCACTGACGCCTACATAAGCAACTCCAATGTGGTTGATGGTGCTCCCCGGAGGCTTCTCGTTTCTCGCAGCTCACCCCCTGCCCCCCCCCCCCCCCCCTCCATTCTCGCAGCTTAGCCTCTCATCCCCTTTCTCTCTCATTTGTCGTGGAAAAGGCATTGGCAAATCAAAGTTTTGTATACGGATCTAGGAAGGAAGAGATTTTGTTGATTTGAGAGGATCTATTTGTTGTTATTTGAACGGATTTGCATCCCCCTTTCTCCCTCATTAATTGCTTTGCTGGTGTCCATAATTCCATATTCGATAGCAAATCAGAAGATTTTTTTGTTAATTGCTTTAGTGGTGTTAATATTTGATTTTTTTTTTTGGGTGTCGATAGCACTCATTTTGTTAGTTGCACCTTATTGGCTAGATTTTATCCTCAATATTTGTTTGCTAGAACAAATATTTGGGTAGATATTACTGTTGGGACTTCCAATTTCTTTCAGATTGCATCTTACTAATCTATGTAAATGAGCTAAGCTTTTTATGTATAAATACAAAAATTCAATACCAAAAGATAAGAAAATTATGAAAAATAGTTGCATCCGTGTATATTCAGTTTAGTTAGTAACAGAAAAGTCACAAAAAGCTCATGAAATATTTAGTCATTACAAAATCAACATAGATAACCTACAACAAAATGATCGGGATGCCAAACGGTCAGCTTCTATTGTAATCAGATTCTCTACACAACCGCTTTCTACAGAATCAAGCTTCCTACAAAAGCTCTCCCAAAATATGCTTTCTTAAACGGACCTATATGAGTCTATGAGATTCTATCTAAGAAAGAATTACATGATTAAAGTGTTGATAAAACAATAAATTTACATTAATTTCAATATACTATCCATGATTTTATATGTACTTTAATCAATTTAATTTCATAATTAAAAATATATATTGTGTTAGGTCTATTGCATTAACTCCCTTCCTCCTTCCCATTAAAAAGACGAAAAAGTTAAGAAGACTACAATAATTTAGAAACTATTTTAATACAAATTTGGATCTCAACACACTTTTAACACACCATCTAATCCATCATGTTCACTTTAATGTAACATCAAATTGCTTGAACAAATAAAGAGGTAGTAATGTACCAAAGGTGGTGATGAGAAAATAATGAAATACAAGTTGACATCCTCATACAATATTGTTGTTATTGTTATAGGATTGATCTTTGTGGTATACAAGACTTCGTCCTTGGCATTAAAGACATGGACGTTCGTAGCATACAAGGACTCACTTGAGGTGTCTACCAAAAATTAGAACTATATGTATGAATATTCTAATATTCAAAAATTATTTAATAATATATGTCATTGTAGTGCATGATATTTTTTAATAAACTATTGACCTAACTAAGATATAATCTATAATATTGACTATGTTATCGTCAAGGGAGAACTTGAGATCTGTAAGGGTTTAAAACCAAAAGTAGTTGATGTACTATCCAGAGCACAAAATAGTTGGTCCTATATATCATATGAGTATCTCTAACACTTGCATAGCCTATGTTACTTAGGGCAGTAATCAAAGTTGTATATAAAATGCCAATATCGTTTTCATTCTAGAAGATCTTAAAGTAAACATTTTTGAAAATATCAGATAATTTTATACACATTATATTTATAGAATGAGAGCATTTTGAAAAAGAAATATAGTATCATTGATACATTTTAAAAGTTTAACTGGTGACATCAGAATTTTTTGTAAGATAATAATTTGAAAAAGAAAAGAAAGATTGCACTTGTAGGTGCACAATATGTGTATAACTCTTGCGAGAAAGATTACATTTATGTGTTCATTTTTTCTTGCCATGAGTTTGCACCATACGTACGTCGGTCTGTCTCCCTCCATCTTGGAATTTTTGAAGAGAACGCTGACTACAACGAAGGACACGGCGGAGTACAAGCCCCCGTGCATCCTCGTGAGCTGTGTTCCCATTGGTCCATGGACGCGTCCTCCGCCAGTTTGGCTCACTGCCGATCCCGTTCTCCACCGCGGCACCGCATCACGTTCTCGCGATTCACAACAGCTCCCGCCTCTGCTTAACAAAGATGACAAAGATGAGACAGGATTAACAAAGATGACAAAGATGAGACAGGAGGGAGAGCCTCAAGTGCAATTCGCATCCGATCTGGACCGCACGGATCAGAATAAACAGTCTCGAAGGACCCAAGGGGTGGTCGGTATTTGAAATACCGTCCACCCCCGGTCGGAGTTTCATATACCGACCACCCCTCTCGAAGTCTCGGGATCGCTGGAACACAGCCTCCACTACAAGCGCGGTTCGCTGGGCCACCAGTGCTTTCTGCACGCCACTCCCTCCTCGGTCTCAAGGACGCCAATCACGATGGCCCTTTGTTTGAACTTTGAACCGAGACCATGACTAAGAGGACGACGAAGCTGATCTGGAGGCTGACTGCCGTGGGCGCCGGCCGGGCACTGCACGCTAGTAGCGCACGGAGAACAGCGATGGTATCTTCAGTGGCACTGTTCATTTTAGACCTCCTACTCTCTCTTTTGAGAAGTGGGACCCATGTTTCACCTCTCAATTTTTCCTCTCAACTCCAGCAGCACTGCTCATTTTTCAGCTCTCATTTTTCCCTGCATCGTGGAACCCACATGTCAGTCATTGCATCTAAGTAACAGAGCTCAAGCTCTGCCCGCTCCGGTGCTAGTACTGCCCGCCGCTGGTGATTGGAGGCTACCCCGCGTTGCCGCCATTTCGCCCCATCGGTCGCCGCCCCCCGTCACGGCCCCGCACGTCGGCGTCGAGATCTAGAAGGCCGCCCCCGCTCACCGAGCTAGCCTGGAGGCCATAGATGGAGGGAGGGCTGAGGAGGTCGGCACGCCACGCCTGCGCCCACCCCCAGCGTCGCACTGCTCGCCCCCTCGGCGCCGCCCGCCGCTCCACCCGCCCTCTGAGCGGCGCGCACGAGGGGCCGGGCTCCGCCCCCGGCATCACCGATTGGATCTTGGAGGGAGAAGAGGGCGGAGGGGAGAGAGGATGGCGAACTCGGGACAGGCTCGGCGAGGGAGGCCAGTGTTCTCCATTAGCACACAGGTTCTCTCTCTTTTCTCCTCTCCGCCTGCAGGCCGCTCGCCGCCGCCGTCTGCCACCGGAGAAGGCGCCGAAGCAGCTGGATCTTGCGTGGTGGGGTGGGGTGGGGGGGGGGACGAGCCTTGGCAGAGGAGGGCCGGCGGCGAGAGGCGAGCCTCGGCAGCGGAGAGGAGCGGCGGCGAGCAGCAAAGAGGGAGCTGTCGGCCATGCGCGAGGCGATGAGCAGCAGAGAGGAAGTTTAGCTGCCGCGCCCGTCGGAGATGAAGGCGGCGATGATGGCGGAGGGGGAGCTCTGGTGTAGGGGAAGGGACAGCGGCGACGGCAGTGGAGCTCCGGTGTGGAGGAAGGGGCAGCGGCGGTGGAGCTCCGGTGTGGAGGAAGGGGCGGCGGCGGTGGAGCTCTGGTGTGGGGGAAGGTGCGGCGGCGGCAGATCGGTGGGCTCGAGCGACTACATCCAGATCGGGAGAGGCAGAAGAGAAAGACAAAAAAGAAAAAAAAAGGTGGGACCCAAAGTAGTATAATAGCCCTGTTTGAGAGGCCTGCTGGAGATGCTCTTAGAGATGACAGAGGTCACCGATGACGCCTAAGCTTCCTTCCCGCATCCTAGACACGCTCGCAGGCACGAGTGCGTGGACGTGCAGGGATCGGAATATTCAGATGCTGATCTACTCGATGGAGACGGTGGCAGCGAAAGAAGAAAGATGGAGAAACGGAATGGAGTACAAAGTATATGTATTATTACGTATACAGTCACACACAGATAAGCGCACAGTGCACACACTTAGCTTGCACCTGAGCTGACAGCACTTGCTTATTCTTTTCCTTTACTTATTTTCATTTGTTACGAAACGGCAGATAAAGCACTGGCCACACCCATACCACGGACGCCATGACATGCATCGATGTGATGCGCCGGAGATCCAGATCACACGGGGGCTCACTGGTGAGCGCACCTCATGGAGCAGCCCATGAGGCAGGAGGACGAGCACTGCTGGAGTATCTTGGACTGGCAGTCCGTGCACGAATCCGGCGCGGAGTTGCACACCGTGCTGCACGACGTGGAGGAGTACAAGCTGCACGTCGAAGAGCACGTCGAGGCGCAGTTGGGGAAGCAGGAGTAGTCAACCGCCGCCGCCGGTTGCGCCGCGTACGGCGACAGCGCCACCAGAACGAAGGTGCAGATGACGACGGCCGCACGTCTGGTGGCCATGTATTTTAGTATCTCGGTCTCGGCGCCTTGGGCCTTACAATTTACAATGGAGGAGATCAACTGGCCGGTGTAATATGGAGATGATGGAGCAGGAAAACACTGCGTAACTGTTACTAGTGTCCACTCCATACGATGGAGGCGGGCACTGCTATTTATAGGAAGCAGATGCATCATGGAGTACACGTAATGCAGCTAGGAATTTTATAGTTGAAAACCACATGGATGATGGATTGGCGAGTATGGATCTTGCCCCAAGTTCGATTGACTTCGTAGTTGTAACTTGCACCGTGCGCAATGCCCATGCGAAATACAGTAGCAGTAGACTTCTTAGCTTACTGTTTTGGGAAGGTCGCGTTGAGTTTCGTTCTCTTCAGACGGTGACGCGGTGCTTAGAGACCAGTGTAGACTGTACACGTGTGCGACGACCACAGTATTCGTCTGTTCTCTGGCTACACGCAAGTTGTATGACTTTGACTTCTATCTGATGAATAATAAAGCATTTTGTATTTGAGAATCAGATGATCTACCAGCTGATCGATACGCGTGTCTGCTCCATGAAAAATACTAACGAGCGATGTATATGGAGATGGCGAACAAGTGACCAGATATGTTTGAAGTGGTCTATTTTTTTCCCAAGATTTACTTCCGACAACAGATATATGTGGAGCAGTTAGACATGCTGGTGAATCGTCATGGTGCTTCACTCAATAACATTTCACAGTTATGGCCAATTAATAACATTGCATCATGATTCTGAATGCATTGCACCTAGGAGGGAAAAATAAAAATGGGTAAGCCTATCAAAACTCGCAAAAGTTCTTTTAAGCATGAGGGCATGTGCCATATAGAATGACCTGAACAGTACATAGCTGTCCTATCGTGATAGTACAATGGTTCAAATTTGACAACAATTAATTTGATTGAAAATGCTAAAAAATAACACATTGATATGTCTAATAATCATAATGTGGTAGATTTATTAGCCATTTTACTACCCAAAAGACGTATTTATAACCATCAAATCAGGGATTCAACCAATCCAAGCACACGTTCCCTATAAAAGAAGCTACACTCAAATTTGGAAAAGTTATTGTGGGCAAGGGGCACATGCCCCAGAAAGTCTAAAGGTCAGATAATCATGATGCAAATACTACATCCTTCATGGTTCACATGGTATCTTTTTTACTTTCCCAAATGATATTTGCTATTTTTGTAAAGAAAGATTATTTATTATTTAGTCAAAAAATATTATTTTGTATTTAGCATCAGCACATTATTTGTAATTGCTACAGATATTGACAAACTTATGTAGTTGTACATTCGTACAAAAGCCTACATATATAGTGAGACTTTGCTAATCCCTTATCAAATTTTCAGTCATTGGATGTTGATTCAACCCCTTCGATCTTCTCATTCTACTTTTAACAAAAATGTGTTCCGGCTAACAAAATAGCAATGTTTTAGGCATGCGGTTAATTTGTACGTAGGATGCGCGATAAAGAAAGATATTGATCATCCAAATGTCCGAGGCTCCTGTAGTTTGGACTAAATTTTTATTTACAGTAATTAATAAAACAGAAATTCATAACTTCTACTAGTAATTCTTATGTGGAATTAGCAAAATAGGAAGGACACTGTAGCAAAGAGCGTCCCAACTCAGACGTTGTCGTCAACGACATCCAAAGGAGGACGTTGTTTGAGTCAGCGTCGACAACCTGGCGCAGGTACCAACCTGATCGAGCCACAGATCAATCAATAAGAACAGATAATCCTCTCAATTGACTGCCGCCGTGCTTAGACTTGCCGAGAGTTTATCCCCTTGCCGCCTGCCTCTAGGTGCAAGGCTGCTGACAACCTATTCTAATCCTTGTGTATAGGTCATAAATTACATAAGATTTGAATTTAAATTTGTATTTAACTTCAAATTATTGTGTATAGGTTATAGATTATATAAATTGTATCATTTTAAAATTTAATTATTTTTAAAATTTGTTTGATAATTTTAAACTTTTTTGAAGTCATAGAAAATTTTATTTGACTAGCGTTTAGTTTAGCACTTGGCAGAAAAATATCTTTGTCAAGTATATTATTTTTCGCACTTACCAAACAAGTACTTGGCAAGTGTCTGACATAAAACACTCGGTATAACATAAGAAAATTGAAAAATAGAGTTAGGCTTCGTTTGGAATAAAGGAATGAAAAATATAGAAATATGAAAAAAAAACATGGATGAGGAAAACACAGGAAAGAAAAAAGTGTCAAAACCGCAGGAATTCAAAACAGAGGAATGAAGAATTTGAGACGTTTGAAATGCAGGAACGCTCCCTTTGCTAACATGTAAAGCACGCATGTACATTAGCCCATGTCAATTAGATTTAAATTGGACATATAAACTAGTTTAACTTAATTAGGTTGTTTGTATGAAGGTGCTCTACGGCCAACACGACAAGCAAAGCAAAGGAAATTTTCCTTTAGCTCCAGCCTCATTCTTTATTTCTTATGTTTTGTGAGGAAATTTTCCTTTAGCTCCAGCCTCATTCTTTATTTCTTATGTTTTGTGAAGGAAAGGAAACCGTTCCAGAGGAATGACAAGCTTCGTTCCTTCATCTCAAACGCACATGATATCAGCATTCCATAGGAATCAGTTCCTTTAAAATTTTCTTTGAAAATACTTTATTTCAAACGAAGCCTAGGCTCAAGTGACAGTCTGGTGCAGTACTAGAGTACTACACGTATGAAGGGGAGGTTGCCGGTTTGCATCCCACTAGCCGCATTTAAGGTGCAGCGCGGAAAAAATACTGTGACTTGCGACTTTGAGATGGGACAGGTGGGATTGTTGGACGTGATTTTTTTTTAAACTTTTTCTTGGTTTTTTTTTATAATTTACATTTTGTCAAATGTAAGGCATTGCCGAGTACGCGACGGAAAACATTCAACAGAGAACGCTTTGCTGACACTTTGTTCTTCGTGTGCTCTTTGTTAGTGTTGTACTTGATAAAGACTTTGTCTGAGTGTTGTACTCGATAAAGACTTTGTCAAGTGTTGTACTCAACACTGGCGATGCTTCGTTATGCTACCCTGGTGCATAAGCACCAGGGTAAGCAAATCAATTAGCACTAAGATGCCTATTATGATCAACTAAATATTAGAATTTTGAGCATAAATTTCATAGAGGGCACCACCTAAACTTGTAGTCTAGCTTCGCCACTGGTACTCGATAAAGGATTTACCGAGACTTTGCTGAGTGCTTCGAACACTCGGCAAATAGGGTGATTCTGGTATTGTATCTCGGTCGGCGCCTTGGGCCTAATAACAATGGAGGAGCTCAACTAGCCGGAGTAATATGAAGATGGTGGAGGAGGGAAAACACTGCGTAACTGTTGTTGGTGTCCATACGATGGGGGGCGGGCACTGCTATTTTTAGGAAGCAGAACTGCAGATGCATGGAGTACACTAATGCAGGAATTTAAGAGTTGAAACAGATGGATTGGCAAGTATATGGAACATGCCCATAGTTTGATTAGATGTTTTCCGGTGTTTGTAAAAAACATGAGCCGTTCATTAATCTTGATCTAGTGGTCTACAGTTAAAGGTATCAATCAAAAAGTATTTTAATATTGATGAAAGTACTAAAATACTAAGGATAAGAAAGTAATTTTATCCAGTAAACATAGTAAAAGATCTCCAGTTTGATTGATTTTACTTGCACCGTACGTGCGAAACGCCCATGCGAAATAGTAGTAGACTTCTGAGCTTATTGTTTTGGGAAGATCGCGTTGAATTTCGTCCTATTCAGACCGGTGACGCGGTGCTTAGAGACCAGTGCAGATTGTACACGTGTGGGACGAGCACAGTATTCCTCCGTGTCCTCTGGCTACACTCAGAGTAGTACAACTTTGACTTATAACTGATGCATAATGAAGCATTTTGTATTCGAGAATCAAATGATCTACCAGCTGATCGATATACGTGTCTGCTCCATGAAAAAAAAGAGCAACGAACGAGCGATGTATATGGAGATGGAGAGCAAGTTATAAGTCTAACTGCTTTGTGCCTATCTGGTGTCGTCGGAAGTAAAGATCTTGTAAGCATGAGGACATGTGCCACAGAGTGACGTGAATAGTACATAGCTGTCCTACCGTGATGCAATAGTTCAATTTTGACATCAATTAATTTGACTCAAAATGCTAGTAAAACATAACACGTTGATACATCTAATCATAATTCGGTAGGTTTATTAGCCATTTTACTACCCATAAGACATAGTACTATTTAACAAATTGTGCCTAGCTTAAGTGGTTTAGTTCATTCTGGTGAAACCAATCCATCCACATTTAAATTCCAGATTTGATATTGGTGCTACATTTACGACTAAATTATTCTTTCAGTAAGAGATGATGTTCTTGTTGACAGTGAGATGTTTGTGGTGATTTTATGAATCTCAAGATCACACCAGCTCGGTTTCTAAAAGATGCTCATAGAAATAGGGTATATATGCGTAGTTGTGTTCATATAGCTGTGAGAACTCGTACATGTATATGAGTGTCTATGTTTAATTTGTATTATATTCAATTCGAAAAATGTGACCAGCACTATAACAAAATTAACCTATAGCGGCGGTTACAGATGTACTGTAGCGGCGAGCGGGCCAGTCCGCCATTACGCAAACGCAGCTAAAAAAGAGTGTTTATAGCGGCGGATTTCTTTGAAAAGAAACAAACCGTAGCTACCTCACAAATAGTAGCGGCGGGTGACGCTACTGCGAACCAAAGAAAACAAAAAAAAAGCCTATGTTGAGCCCATCTAAGCCCGTCCGCGCCGTCGTGCCCACGGGCCTCAACCACACCACGAAGAGGGAGCCGCCACAGACAGATCCCCCACCGAATCGCCGCCGCTTGGATCTGCACCCGCCCGCGCGCGAGCAGCCACCGCCTCCGCTCGAGCATCGACGGATCCGCCGCCGTCGCCCCTCGATCCATCGCCGCTCCACCAGAACTGGTCATGGATCCAGCCCCACCCGTTGTCGTGGAGGAGGATAGGGGAGGATGGGGAGAACACTCGATGCGGATCCGCGACCGTAGACCCGTACTCGCGTCGGGTGGTCGAGGCAGATCTTGCTCGATGGTTGCGGATCCCGCTTGGTCCCTGGAGGTGGATCCGCGGCGAGGTGGTCCACCACCGTCGTCGACCTTGTGCCACCGCCGCCGCTCGTGCATGAGGCGGGCGGATCCACCGCCGCCCGGCCTCGAGGCGAACGGATCTGCCATCGCCCGACCTCGAGGTGGACGGATCCGTGTTCCGTCGTCGCCCGTCTTGTGCCGCTGCCGCAGCCCGCTAGGGGAGGGAGAGGAGGGAGAGGAGGGGGGTGGGCGGGGAGAGAGGAGGGAGAGGGGTGCGCCGGGAGGCAGGGAGTGCCGCGCTAGAGAGGGGTGGGTCGGAGAGAAAGAGAGAGAGAGGAAGGAGAGGGGTGAGGCGGAGAGAGAGGAGGAAGAGGGTGGGACGGCGCGCGAGGCAGAGAGAGAGAGAGAGAGAGAGAGAGAAAGAGAGAGAGAGGACGAGGAGAATAGGAGGAGTTAGGGTTAGCATCTGATTTTATACGCCTTAGTTGGACCAAAGTGGATATAAAAAAAAAACTAGGCCTTTATTATTAACGACAGCCCACATCATCAACCGCAGCTAAAAATCGATTTTTAGCTACGGTTGACAATATGAACCGCCGCTAAAATAAGACCGATTTTTAGCGGTGACCCATATTATCAACCGCAGCTAAAAATCAATTTTTGGCTATGGTTGACAATATGAGCTGCCGCTAAAAAACATATAGATACTGTAGCGGCAGATTTCTTTGTACCTGCCGCTATGGTATTTTTGGTATCGTGGCTACAGAGCCTTTTTGTTGTAGTGCAGATGAGAAGTCACCATCCATGCATACGGTTTTGTGCTTGAGGCAGTACTGGTCTATTTAGCCTTCGTCAACACAAAGGAAAGGACGAAATATCATCTGTTAATTAAGAACGGAACGGCATATGCTACATAGAAATACATTGTTATCCAATGAAAGCGTGCGGTTATATATTATTTCAGATAACATTATTTGTATGGTGTTACATATCAATATTGCTGTCACTTACGTTTACAAGCACATACGTGGTACATATGTAGATGCACAAGCACCGAAAGCACAATTTCACAGACATACAAGTTGACAGTCACTTATTATTTTCTTCCTTATTTTCCCAAAACGAGCCAGTGAAACAGTTCTTATCCATCAACCTGTGCTTGAGATGAGGTCGACGCAATAAGCGGCTCAGCCGCTGTGGTGGTAGCAGCCGTACGAACAGCCGTTGAGGCAGGCATTCGTGCACTGCAGGGTGACCTTGGTCTGGCAGTCCGCGCACGCATTAGGCGCGGAGTTGCAGGCCGAGCTACACGCCGTGGCGGCCATGTAACTGCACGACGAACCACACGAGTTTGAGGCGCAGCTCGCGATGCAGTCTGTAATGAAGTCCGCCGCCACGGGTTGCCCCCCTGATGAGTACAGGATCAGCACGACGCAGATGGCCACCACGGCGGAAGCACGTCCCGCGCCGAAAGCCATTATTGTATCAGTCGTCCCTGGACCCGGCGAGCGAGCTTTACTAGCAGGAGAGTCTGCAGGTCAATATGCAGGAGCTGGAAGAGAACGCAAGACGCGATGCGATTGAGATGCAACAGGCGCGGTGCTATTTATAGGTACTAGAATACCAGATTCGTTCTTGTGTGTGTATACTTACCCCATGTTACAAGTTGATGGCTCGCTAACTTATTTCCTCCGTTCTCTAAATGTTATCGTTAGGAATAGATTTTATTCAAGTTTGAACTAATTTTAGTTTTTTAACGACAGCATTGAGAGAATACAGGGAGTATGTTTTTAATTTAGTGGTAACGTTGAATTTCTCTTCCGCCTGGATATGCGGTGCTTGGAAGCAAGCGCGGATTGGACAAATTTAAGAAGAAAACAATTTTCTTCAGTATTATGCGGGTACAGGCAATTGATACATTTCTGATTTCTCTCGTTCATATGATGTGTTTTGTACTCAAAATCAGATTGCATATACCAATATTTTGTGGATTACCATGCATCTCAAGTTCTTTAAAATGAACATGAAGAAAACATGCATGAGGCTGTTTGGTTGCTGCCTGCTAGGCAGCTCGTGCTGTCAGGCATCAATCACAGATTCACAGCCTCAAGCATTCACCGTTCAGAATCAGATGCTTGAGCGTAGATCACAATTGAGGTTGGAATTAGGAGTAAAAACATAATCGTTCCATTTTATTACAGTTGTGGGTGTTGCCCAGCCGTGTGTAGCTACCCTCTCGGTAGGAAATCTGTGTTCTAAGCTTGGCCCATGTTACAAGTTGACTACTCTTCAGCCAGCCAGGTGACGAGGTGCTCAGAAACTAGTGCAGGTTGTACACGTGTCGGACGCACACAGTATACCTCACTGTTCAGAGGCTACACGCAACGCAAGCGAAACATTTCTGTTTTCTCTCATGCATGTGATGTGTTCTGTACTCATAATCAAATTATTACATAATAATTACAGAAACAAGGAAATAATGTAAGGTCGTGGGTGGAGCATCTGCTAGATGTTTTTGCAGTTTGAACATAGCTGAGAGAGTTGTTAAACATGTGAGAACCATAAGTTATGAAATCCGTATTTATTACCTCAAAAAAATCCATATTTAAAAGAATGTTTTTCACTTATACTACTATATCTTCAATTTCAATAATTATTTCTCAAAAATACAAACTATAACTCATATATATATATATATATATATATATATATATATATATATATATATATATATATATATATATATATATATATATATATATATATATAATCCTAACTCTACAAACATACACAACCTTCACATTATTACAAATTCTCAGATAAAATGGGAGAAGAAAACAAAGGAGTAAAATCAAAGCCAATTTATTATTATGTTTTCATCCATGATTGACGTGTTCCGGAGTGATGACCTTTAGAGTTGAGCTTGCCCTTATAAACAACTCCTTTGTTTTCTGTCCATGCTACCAATGACCAAAAGCGCAATTGTATAAGATAATATCATTACGATATTTTCAAATAGCCTAATATAAAGCAGCTACCCCAACGAATATCATGGGCTTAATTGTTTCATCTATGTTATTAGGCCAAATTCCCAACACATGAGAAACAGAAATAGGTGAGGTTAACCCGGTAGCTAGATAAACTATCCGTCATAACTCTTTTGCATGATGATAGTTAAAGAAGAGGTGTATGATTGTCTTATCACAATTACAAGATATACACTTTTGACTCCTCTTCTAGTTTTTTCGCTAGATTGTCTTTTGTTAAAACTACCCTCTTATGAAGGTACTAAAATAAATTCTTAATTTTTAGATGAATTTTTAGTTTCTAAATAAATTTGTGATGAAAGGGATTATGTTGATTCAACATATGAAAAAACATAGAACGGACCATGAAAATGACATTCCTATGCAAGTTCCCTTTACAGATATCTCTCTCCTCCACCAAATTAACATTGGAAATCTTAGCTACCAAGTCTAACCACTCTCTTAGTTTTTTATCCATCAGAGCTCGCCTAAATGAAATATTCAAAGGGTCCAAGCTCATGACACTCGCCATCAAAGCATGTGGGTGACGTGCGAGATATTATAAATGGACGGGAATGGTTCTTGACTTACCCATGTATCCTCCCAAAATCGTTTGATCCCTATCATTTTTTGCAAAAGATCCATAAGCCAAAACTTTGTTTTCTTATCCTCATAAGCCCTCTCCAGAAATATGAGTCGTACGGTCTTTTTTGAACTTGTGTTAGAGATTTTGACCTTACATATTTATTCCTAAGTAAAGATTCACATGGTCCATCATTATTAAGAAAGTTTACAATTCATTTGCTGAGGCATTTGTTTTGAACCTCGAGATCAATAATTCCAAGATCGGCTTGATCCTTCGGATGGTAAAAAAAATGTCTCATTTTACTAGGTGATACTTTTTTATTTGTAATGTCTTGTCAATAGAAACATGATCTATAATAAACCAGCTTCTTTAGGATGTATTTCAAAAAATAACATAAATATGGATGGGCTACGAAGCATTGAATTTAGGAGTAGTTATCTATCTCTATAAAATAAATTCTTAGCCTTGTAACAAGTCAATTTTTTCTCAAAGTGTTCCTGTACTTTTATCCAATCAGCATTTAGGAGTTGTCTATGGTGCATCGGTATCCCTAAATATCTAAATAGGTATTCCCTGATGTTGCAGCCAAAGATTTAAAGTAATTATCTTCAAACTCCTTGGCATGGCCATAGCAGAAGATCTCGCTCTGTGAAAATTTGTTTTTAGACCAGAGAGTTGTTCGAAAGCAGAAAGCAATAGCTTCATATTTTTTGCTTGCTTCAAATGATCTAGGAAGATAATAGTATCATCTGCATATTACAGGATCAATAAACTATCATCTACCAGGTGAGGTATAACACCCATATATTGTCCATTATCTTTGGCCCTTCTAATTAAGAGCTTTAGCATATCTACAACAATATTAAATAGGATGGGGGACATAGGGTCTCGTTGTGTGACCCCCATCTTAGTCTGAAAGTAGCGTCCAATATTGTCATTTACTTTGACACCCACACTCCCATCTGAGACTATTCCTTCAACAATCTACATCATTTGGATGAGAACCCTTTTATTCTTAGTGTCTATTGAAGAAATGATCATTTTACCTTATCATAGGTCTTCTCAAAAATCAATTTTAAGAATGATCCTATCTTTTTTTGTTGTATGTAGCTCGTCTTATAGAGAATCATCACTTCCTCCATAATATTTTTGCCAAACATGAAGGGAGTTTGGGAGGGCCTGACTATATTTTGAGCTATATTTGTGCCAACTTTCATAAATATCTTGAAGCTAGCACGCAAATGAGTCTATATTGTTGTATGTGTATTGCATCCGGTGTTTCTGGATCACACTAAAATTAAGGCTGAAAAGAGGTAGGCGCTCATCATAAAAATCTTTAAACAGCGCCATGATGAGATCCTATTTTATTATCTCCCATATTATGAAGAATCATAATAATGCATCTAGCATGTAGTCAAATGTTGGTTGGATGTTCCTCTCAACTTTTATTTCTCTCCGGGTTCCAGTTGAGCGTCCTGGACAAGCTCATACAAGTGTAGCCTGCTGCTACACACAACCCGTTTCTTATTTAATTTCTTCGTATATAGTGTAACAAGTATGTATCGACGACCCTCTCCTCTTTTAACCTCAAGGGCAGAAGACGACCCTGTAGTTGGTTCCTCCGGGGCAGGTGAAGGTGCTGGTCGGGTCGTCCTTGGGGTAGCTGTACGCGTCCGGACAGAGATCCTTGAAGAACCTGGAGTAGTTGGTCGGGCCGCAGGTGTTGATCGCCGTGCCGACGCAGCAGTACTCGTCGCGCTTGAACACGGGGCACGCGTTGTTGCACACGCCGTCCTGCCTCAGCTCCGGCGGGCACCTCGCCGTGATGTCGACGGCGCATCTCGGCCCGCGGTTGCACCCGGTCCCGCCGTCGGGAAGGAAGTTCATGGGCACGTTGAACCCGTCGATGAGGGAGATGTCGAAGAAGTCGAGGTTCATGAACTGGTTGAGCGCGAACTCGGCCAGCGTGTTGGGCGCGCGCCCGTACCCCGTGCACTGCAGAACGCCGCCGCAGTCGCCGGTGCGGCACGACCCGCGGCCGCTGCCGTCGAACTGGCACCCCGTGCGCGCCCAGATGCGCGCCGCCGTCGTCCCGGCCGGCACGTTGATGGTCCACGTCTCGCCGCGGTTGAGCTGGCGCCCGCCGCCCACGGGCACGGACGCGGCCCACACGGTGTAGGGGCACTGGTTCACCACGGTGAAGACCGCCGCCTCGCCGGCCGCGGCGAGGAGGGCGAGGACGGCGGCGACGGGGAGGATGATCGCAGAGGAAGCCATTATCGGAATGAATGCAAGGGTAGTGGAGATGAAGCGAACCGGGTTTTATAGTGTGACGGATCAACTGTTGAACGGGGGGATTGGGATGTGGAAAAATGATATGGATTGGAGAAGATGTCAATGGTCGTTTGCGTCCACGCATGATGGATTTGCTGACGGCGGCTACAAATCTTTGAACGTTTCCGTGGAATTTTCCCGAGATGATTGAGACTAGCTAGCTAAGATTATTTGTCGCTCTCACACCGGCTGCTATAAGTTGCGCCACGCCCGCACGAGCTATAGTATATCTACTACTAGAGGGAGGGCTCTTACGTAGTTCTTGTACTGGCCACACAACATCATTAGATTTCAATAACTTCGAGAGCTCGTATTCCGGCGACTGAAATGCATGTGAGGGATTTGTTCCGTGGACGCGTCGTCCGACGACCAATGTGGATGTGGGGTGTTTCTACCTCCGACGTCCTTCGCGTGAGCTTGATGCTGTGCGTCATCCTGGGCCTGGCGCGCTGCCCCGACTGAGCATGAGCTTGATACTCTCTCCCCTCTGATTTTGTGTATGACGATCAGGACAAGAAGATTGGTTCAATATGATTGTCCTATGATGCCATCAATCAGAGATCTTCTACAGTGCTTGCAAGTATTGTGAGCTGTCCATTGTCTTAAATCTAATGGATTCTAATTAAAGATATTTAAATATTGATCAACCTACTTAAGTATTGACGACAAGAACGTAATCTCATATAGTATTGATCAATATAGAAAGTTAGGTGCATATATAGGAAAGATCTCTAAGAATAGAAATTAATATCAAGAAGGCAATTTATTACCTCGAAAATATAGATCATATATACTCTTTCTAATGGAGGAGCCAGTGTACTATGCGTGCATGCATATCAACCCACTGAAGTATTACGTATAAGTTTGTTCATTTACCAGGTCATATATTGTGTTCAAATTTGTCAAAGTGGGGTCACTATTTATTGACTTGTATGGTAAATTAGAGAAAGAAGCAATCGAGCTCAAAATTTTGTCTCAACTGACATCATCAACCAAGAAAAAGTTTGGAGTTCTGCAATTAATTAGATGGTTGGCACTGTGATGAAGGAGAAAGGTAATGGTGTATGACGATCAGGCACGAGGATTAGTTCAATATGATTGTCCTATGATGTCATCAATAAAGATCCAAGAACCAGGATATGGCCTGAAAGTGAATAAAACGTATACTGCTGCCGAGCATGAAATTTGTGACGATGACGAGTGCTATAAAATCTATGCTGTTGAAGTTTCATTCGGTTGCTGCTAGTGCTAGCATAAGACCACCACGTATGCTTGCTGAATTCCAAGTGGAAATGTTAAAAGTTTTTTTTATCATATACTAGCTTGAGTAGTCAACATGCTTGCTCAATCCATGATGCGCGGACGTGACGCCTTCTAATCTGCCATTTTCCTAAGTCCCAATTCAATCATATCCGTTCGGTGTGTCTATAAATTCCAACTCATCTCGTCCCTAGCAACTGGAATATTACAGTTTGATGGATCGAGATCCCAAGTAACATATACTCCCTCTGTTTTTAAATTATTATCATTGTTGATTTTTTAGTCAATTTTAATCATTCATATTATTCAAAATATTATTTTAAGTATGTAAAACTTTAATTATTTTTTTAATTTCCTTTGATAATAAAATAAACTATGACAACATATATGATATTCTCTAAATTTTTTTGAATAAGATAAGTGATTAAAATTAACTAAAAAATCAATGACAGGCAACAATTTAAGAACGGATGGAGTATTCTGTTGAAACTACTTGATCATTTTAGAGAAAAAAAATACAGCAATTTGAATTGTTACTTGCGCCATTGTACAAATTAAATAATGACAACAGTAGTGTGCAAAATGTGTGCACACCGATGAAAGTATTTAGTTTACAATATTCATGATGTGTATGTGTTTGGTTTGTTACCTTAATGCTATACATCATTGCCATACATACATTGTTAAAAGTGTGGTGTGTAATTTATTCATCATTTATAGTAAAGTTTTCTAAAGATATGAATTAATGATAAGTGAGATAAATAAACAATCATGAAAAACTAGTGGTCAAATATTTAGCGTGACAATGTTTAAAAGTGAACCAAACAAGGATAGTTATAGCATCTCCAGTGGAGGCTCCTAAATAAGTTTTTATCCTAAATTTTAGAAGCCTAGCAAAAAAACATAACTCCAGTGGGGCTTTTAAATTGGCTCCCATTTTTCATGCCCTTCCAAATTTTCTCTTTAGGCTGTCAAATTTGCAACCCTCCCATCCCCCTCCTAAAATATGAGCTCCACAACTTTTTCTCATTTTTCTTTTTTTTCTTTTTTTGGTTCCATTTTTCTTCCTCCTCCGGTCCTCCCCGCATCGCCTTCCTCCCCGTGCACCCAGTCCCGCCGGCTCTGTCCAATCCCCTTCGCCGCCGCCCAGTACGTCACCGCCACCCAGTCCCCCCTCCCTAACCCCCCCCCTCCCGCCGCCTAGTCCGCGGCCAGTATGGAGCCCACGCAGACGGATTCGAGGGCCCCCGGTGCCAGATCAATGGGCCATGGCCCCAACTCGGTGCCGATGGCTTACGGCAGCTCTGGCGGCCCGCGCCCTCGCCGGTCAACGGCCCCTCCCCCTCCGTGTTCTCTGGTGCTCTGGTGTAGAGACGGAGGCGAGGGCGGTGGAGCGAGCACCAGATCGGGGCGGCGCGACTGCGGGAGAGGGCCAAGGCAGGGAGCTCCTTCGTCGAGCTTGGTGCGGGCGGGCGGGGAGGGTGGCGGCACTCCGCCACTCGGCTCAGCTTCTCCGCCTACCCAACCCCAAGATTCGGCCGCCCAACCAGAGCTCCGCCAAGATTTCGCCGAGTTCTGAGGTCGAACTCGCCGACAAGGTGACGGTGTGTGTGTGTGTTTCACCAAAGCTCACTGACGACCTCGCCTTGCCCTACATCATCACGCTGTCCTCCGAGAGCACCACCACCGTGAGAATCGACCGCAGGCGCTGGCGGGTGGCGAGCAGAGGCCGTGAGCGATGAGCAGAGGCAGCGAGCTGGAGAAGAACAACTCAATTTTTTGATTGACTGATGGCCACGTGTTTTAGGATCCCATTTGCAATTCTTCACTGGAGTTGGAAGTAAAATTGGGATCCTAAATTTTATAATTGAGCTTGTAAAATTAAATTTAGGAGCCCAATTTTACATGCGCCACTGGAGATGCTATTAAAGAAACATTCATTCAGAAATCGCAGAAACTGAATTTTTTGCCGCACCACGTTACCACAGCCACAGGATAACACACCCACGGCTCTCATCCCCTGCCTCACTCTCTGCTTCCCATCACCAATGGCGATGGGTGGCTGAAAAAACAGAGTCCGGGTACCCAAACCTCCGTCCCCATGGCTCGCCTCGCCTCCCCTCTCCCATCCCGCGCCCTTGCTCCCCGCTTCCTCGCCGCCCCCACCGTCCGCAGCCGGCTGCCGCCGCGCGTGCTCAGCCCGTCGCCGTCCGCGTCCCCACTCCTCTCCTCCGCCCCCGCCCGCTTATCCAGTAGCTGGCCTGGTTCCTGCAACTTCGCCCGCGAGCGACGGCGGGACACATCGCGGGTAAGATAGCCCATTCCTTCCTATACCCCAATGCAGCGTATTCTGGTTGATTGCGGTGTGGTCGGCTCTTCTGTCGGCTGCAACGAGTGAGTGTTGTTTCATTTTGATTTTTGAGTTCAGTTAGTTGCGTTGACCAAGTGGACCTAGGTGGCAGTAGTAATCACGCAGTTGAAGAGTGCAAGCATGGATGATGCAAACCATCTGTGTTGAAGTGTTGGTCACTTGAAAATTCAAACATGGGTGCCAATTGATTGGGGCATAAGAGTCAGGAGGCCATGGCCAAATGTTTAGTGTCCCTAATCCAAATTATCATTGTGTATGGTCACTTGAGCTGATTGGGGATCGTCACAATTCCCAAGTAGAGTGGAAATGGTTGTTCTAATGCATTGCTTAAAGACACACCTATAGTGATGAATGAATGGGGTTGTCATTGTTACTATTCAGGGTTATGTGCATCTTGTCGTATAATATGGTCAGAATGATTTGACATTGTCTTTGGTCCTCATATAGGCGTGCTCTCAAGCTGATGCTGCTGGACCTGTCCAAGCCGTCCCGTTGTCAAAGACACTTGCAAATCTCAAGGATTCCTGCTGGCGATTTCTTAGGCCACATACAATTCGTGGGACTGCTCTGGGATCCATGTAGAGTGCTCTCTTTAAGTTCAGATTTATAATGATTTATCACAGTGTCTTTAGGTACTGATGTCTTTGGTTTGATGCAGAGCTTTGGTTGCCAGAGCCTTGATAGAGAATCCTGAACTTATCAACTGGATGTTAGTATTCAAAGCATTCTATGGGCTGGTTGCATTAATCTGTGGCAATGGGTATATAGTTGGGATTAATCAGATCTATGACATTGCTATTGACAAGTATGTATGATCCCTTAATCAACTTTATTATTTTTAAGTACCTTGGCATACTGAAACTTAGGCTCTGTCATAGATTACCATATCAACACTAAAATGAATATTGCTAACTGCTATTTCTGGTACATCTACCATGTCTGATTTTGTGCTGTCGAACAGGGTAAACAAGCCATATTTACCTATTGCTGCTGGTGATCTCTCGGTTCAGTCAGCATGGTTGTTAGTGATATTATTCGCAGTTGCAGGCTTTTCAATTGTTGTATCAAACTTTGGATCTTTCATTACCTCTCTATACTGCCTTGGCCTATTTCTTGGCACCATATATTCGGTTCCCCCATTCAGACTGAAGAGATATCCAGTTGCTGCTTTTCTTATAATTGCAACGGTACTTTGGTCCTCCCTTGGCCTATATTTAATTTTGTATCATGACTGAATATTATTTTTACCTTCTTTGTTTTATTACATCATTCTTATCATAATCGATAACAAGGTATTTCAGATAGATTATGCATGGTAAGACAAATCTTATGTGAAAAGAAAGGCGTAACATAGGATGCAGTTATATTTACTCAAAACAGGACAACATAAATAATTCTATTGAAAGTTCATGGGAGAACCTTAACTCATTTAGTTGAGAACTCATAGGACTAACATATTTGTGAGATATGTCCATGTATTCCTTCTGGACTGGACACAAATAAGGAAAGTTTTGGATTGCATATGTTCAATAAACCTAAACTTTGACCACAATTTTTTTTTATGTTTTGAGTTTGAACATTTTAAAACGTTTGAGTTGATTTGTCTTGAAAAACCGCGTCATAATAGTATAAAATTTCACTAGGCTTCATCAATGTATTGCAACAAAAATTATATTACCAAAGTTGCTATTTGGAGACTTCCGCAAAATTATGCTTTTACATAGTATCCTTATGAAGATGGAGAGATCAGCTGTCCCAGATATATATCACTTTGGGTAGAAAAGACTGACTAGTATCCCTCTTGTATGCTGAAACATACTTCTTCTTTGTAAACTTTGTAATAGTTAAACACTGAAAGCTTGCTATAATTTTTATCCATTTCTTTGCAAGAACTGTTATCTACTGAGGTACTATGTTTTCCCAGTTACATGGATATGATGCACATTAGTAGAATGCAATCAGTGCTTCATATTTCCCTCTGTTTATACTTCATGATCTTTCATGACTTATATATAATACAGGCATTTCACACATTATACATATCTATTTGACAACCGAACTTTCAACAATGGTGATTAGGTTCGTGGTTTTCTTCTCAACTTTGGGGTGTACTATGCTACTAGAGCTGCACTAGGTCTTACATTCCAATGGAGGTAAATAATCACCGGAATTTCTTATGGAATTTTTTTCTGCAAATTATATCTTGATGTTTGATACCCCTTGATAAAATGGTCATAGTTCTGCACTTCTGCTGCATCTCACTGCAGACAGACATTCAAAGATGTTTGTGATGTCTAATAACATATGATGTGCTTCTATCTGCAGCTCTCCTGTTGCTTTCATTACATGCTTCGTGACATTATTTGCTTTGGTCATTGCCATAACCAAAGATCTCCCTGACGTCGAAGGAGATCGCAAGTGAGTTCATAAATTTACATAATTAATTTCCTCTAGCATGTTCTATCAGTGTTGTGCATTAATGGTAACTTGAAATCTTTGTTTGTGGGAAACTCAAAATTTACAACGTGGGCATACTAGTGAATGAAAAGAAAAAGCAAATAAATCGTCAAAGCACATGTATGCCTGCACATTCTTATCGAGGGTCAGTGCAGTATTCGGACTGGGGACTACAATATATCTCTATCGTCAAAGCACCTTGTTTATTAATGTCTACTATAGTTTGTGAGCTTCTGTATCTTTGTAATATTTCTCCAATCTTTAACAAGTGCCTGAGTCATGATGGCTTGATGATTTTAGCCTGGAAAAGTTGATATACAATAAACAATTGAGGATAGTGTATATAAAATATTCCTGAAGACAGAAAAAAGGGATTACATTTGTTGGCGCTGAACAATGAGCAAATATGCGCTCTAACTCAGTTATTAAATGAGTTTCCCTTAAGATCAAATAGCAGCAGTGCAGCTTGAGACAGTTCTGTTAAGCATATATTTTTCTGAGAAATATCAAGGGTTGAATTACTGATGTGATGTTTATCATGTCCCTATCAGGTACCAAATATCTACCTTGGCAACAAAACTTGGTGTCAGAAACATTGCCTTCCTTGGCTCTGGTTTATTGGTAGCAAATTATATTGCTGCTATTATTGTGGCGTTTCAAATGCCTCAGGTTACCTTACTACTGTTATCAATATTTCCTTGCAGTATCTCGTGGCCTTCAGATTTCCACTTCTTCAACTACAACGGATGCTTAGATTATGAGACACATAAGAACAATTATAGTATTAAAACATACTATTACCCTTCACTGCTGTCCATAGCTTATAGTGCCCATATTTATATATTACACATTTACATTTTTCACAAAAACTCTCAGAACTTAAGAAAATATAAAATCCTTACAGTAACATTGATATGCAGATTCTCTATCCATAGAAGTAACTTTGTGCCAATTCAAATTTCCATAATAATTTGTTAATTTTATGTGTGGTTCAGTTTTAATGCTGCTACGTGATCCCTGTTGCATTGATGGTGCTATTCCAATTTGCAGGCATTTAGGTGCCCTGTAATGGTTCCTGTGCATGCCATCCTTGCTGCTGGCTTAATTTTCCAGGTAAACATGTTGATTACACTAAAGCTATGCAA
Source organism: Eleusine coracana subsp. coracana (assembly GCA_032690845.1). NCBI lineage: Eukaryota > Viridiplantae > Streptophyta > Magnoliopsida > Poales > Poaceae > Eleusine > Eleusine coracana. The sequence goes on from CM064430.1 coordinate 53,130,448, forward strand.
CTGCATCATTACTTCATTAAAACGTTTCAACTAGGATATTATTAGCCTACTCCGCAGGCCCTGCAATACTTTGTTATTGTTTGGATAAACTACATAGAACGACATAGGTAAGTTCTTAGGTTCCAAGGCTTAAAGTGCAATGATTTCTGTGGACTAAATGGATTACATGGATATTTTGTTGGTTGTGGAGCTTAAAGTGCAGTTCTATAGCAAAATTGCACAAAATTTCATTTTACATGTGTTGTTATTGTAACTTGTTTATTTCATTCTTTCAGACATGGGTTCTGGAGCAAGCAAAGTACACTAAGGTGACGTTTTCACTTTTATAATGAGCATTCTTCACAGTATAGTTTCAATATTGAACTGAGCAATTGAAATTTCTTAAAAAATCAGCAGCAAAAGTAATTCTGACATAGATAGTTGCCTTCATCTGTTTTGCAGGATGCCATTTCACAGTACTACCGGTTCATTTGGAACCTCTTCTATGCTGAATATATCTTCTTCCCGATAATATAGAGGTAACTTTCCTGTTGCCATTCAACAGCGCTTTTCTGAGGCCATTTTTTTTATGCCTATATTTATTTGAGTAAAAACTGGCAGCCTGAGCCGCCCAACATGGGCACAGCCTAAACCATGACCATGAGAGCTACTCAAGAGAGTAAGAAGGGTGCAAGAACAGGGAATCAAACATGTCATCCAACGGAAGATACTAGTTCTTTTTGTCTGTATAAAGCGTGAAGATTGTTGTGCATATTCTGAGTATGAATAGAGGACGGTAGAGCAGAGATGATACAAGGATCCTGAAGGTGTTGTGCGAGCGTTGGAGGGTTTTTGAGATGCTGAAGGTTCTTTAGGAGCAGTGATAGTTGACTTACTGATTCATGTCATCCAAATGGAACGAGTTTGGTGCAGGGCCTTTGGTCTTGTTTGGGATGGTTTGAGCATAACTCTTCTTTCATCGTATCTGCCCAGTTGTTGCCACACTTCAGCATGCCCTCTCATAAATACCTGTATTTAGCACGATATTGGATTGCTGCATGTACTTCTCCAGCATCAGTATTAATTCCGGAAGTGTACTATGCTAGTACTAGTACAGAAGTTTCAGCACAGGGAAATCGTCGGAAGTGGGAAGAGCGTGTCAGCCCTTTTCCCCTTTTCTGGATGACACGGGAGTGGAGTCATTTCGTCGGCCCCGCGAGGGGGACAGCCGAGGCGAGCTGTTCCCGGCGCCGGCGCCGCAGGTGGGCAGGCTTCCGGCTTCGCAGCCGCTGTTCCCGGAGTCGTCACCGTCCTCCTCACCAAACACCACCGGCGCAGCAAAGACCACCCGGACTCCGGGATCTTTTTTTTTTCGTTGCGTTGTTGAACGAGCCGTGCCCGCGCCCAAACCAAAGCAGGTGCGGCGTGAAAAGCGGTCGTGAAACGGTGAGCCGGGCAGAAGAGGGCGCCGGTGCGTGCGAGTCAACGTTACGTCCTCGGCGACGGCGATTACTCGTCGTCCTCGGTTCGTGCCCACCGACAGCAGAGGACAATGCAGAGTCAGTCAAGTCTCAATGCTCTCAAAGAAAACATGGGCAGCACAGTTTTTCAACTCGAGCGTAGGAGCATCATTTCCAGTGATTCGGTGCTGCGCTGTGTGTGGGGGGCTATATTCTCCGCAGGAATCTGGACCCCTCGTGACGGGTCCAGTCCAGCACCGTATCATCACTTTTTCCTCTCTCCCTGTCCTGCGTGCTGTCCAGTTCTCTTTAATCTCAAAAGGGAGAAAGGTAGTTTAAAGCAGAAACATGGGCAAAATTACTTGAATTCAGTCCATACGTTCCATTCACGTGTAAGAGAGCCTTTCTATTCTTGTACGGCAAACAGTAAGAGAGTCTCATGACAATTGCACAAACGGATACAAGTAGTACTTCAACAAAATACAGTTTTGCATGCGGCAAGCGATTGATACAATTTCCTTCCGGTCAGCAGATCTGCGTATGATCAAGCCCCATGTGTCCTGACGACACTTGTAGATATCAAACCATAACTTAGGGAGAGCACGCTGATGCCAGCATGGATCGGGGAGGTATTGACGGATCTGATAATTCATCAGTGTACAGGTTTTGTAAACTGCGTTGATGCCAGAATTTCAAAACTTCAGTACAAACTCAGTTCCTTCAAAAGAAATTCGGTAATTTTCACTAGATTCGTCACTGGTTTGGTTAGGTGCTATGGTTATGACGGCACTGGTGAATTATGGCTATCACTCAGTTCATTTCTAATGCTAATATTAGTAAAAGTTAGCTTATTGTACTGAGCTTATTTCTAATTCACTAGTAATAAGAATTGAAATCTTTGTACGTAGAGGCTAAAAACTATTTTCATTTTCCAAATTATTTTTGACGTGCCAGCTTTAGCTTGACTGTGATATAATGATCCATTTAACTATATACTCAGGCGCTCGTCGCCGTTACTGCATGGCAATTAAGAGTCCAACCAAACACAGAGTGGCCACAGAGTGTGTCCACAGAAACTTGGCTGGCATTCTCCGCTCCTCTGGAACCTGCACACACTGCACACCTCTCTCTCCAGTCAGTCGCCACGCCTCTCTCCAGTCTTCAGTCTTCACTCTTCAGTCTCCCAGTGTTCAAAAGCTCCGTCTTTTATCCCAACCTTTACCACCTCTTTCTTTAATCCTCCGTGTCCCCGAGAAGCCCAGTTGGATCTGCGTCTGCTGATCTCTGGGTTAATACTAGCTCGCATTTCTTTAATCTCACCGTCTCCCCCACTCTTCGATCGCCATTTCTTGGAGGCGTTCAACTTTCAAGAGCGCTTAATTATGAAGTGTTAGATTTAAAGGTCCAAGAAATTCGTAAACAGAAATAAAAAGTTTAAGCCTCCAAGAAACAAAAGATCGAGACTCCAAAAACCAAGAACACGCGGCTCCGGCGCCTCCTCGGATTCTCTGCTTGTGCCGCGGAGAGGGAAGACAGAGAGCTCCCCGTCTCCCATCCCATCAGGACCTGCCTTTGCCGTGGTCCAGTCGCCAGTCTCCTCGCTACCTCCCATCGTCGGTGGAAGCCCGTTGGTCATCCACTCGCCGCCCTCGCTCCCGTTCGGCGGCGGCCTATTCTTGCCGCTACCTCTGTCTGTAGCGAGTTCTTATGCGCGCGTGCTTGGAGAGGGAGGGAGAGAGGACTCTTCTCTGGGGGACAACATCAGGTGCCCGTCTTCTCCTTTCTCGCTGGTTTGTTCGCTTTCTCTTGTACTGTTGCTGAGATTACGATGTCGCCATTCGTTGCGCTCTTTTGGAGCCTTGTGATCCTTTCTGCCCGTGACTTTTTACCAACCAAGGTTGCTTACAAAGAGGTGGCATTTTAACTGTTGGAGTGTTCTTGAAGCCTTGTTCGTTGTTGGCCGGGAAATTTCTTGGTGTTTGCCTCTCTCTGTGCTCTTGATTCCGAATGTTTCTTGTCTTTTGAGGCCTTCACAGCTCCGTATTTTCCTTTCCGTAATTCTTTGATGGTTTTGCTGGCAGTTTTTTGCAAATTTAAGGCCTCATGCAGTTTCGATATCCAATCATGATTAGGTTCCGATAGAAATTGGAAGCCTCTGCAGTGAAGATTTGGAGGTGCCTGCTCATTGTGTCATTATCTCCATTCGATAGCTCCCAAAGAAAAATTCCCCATATTTAGGAGTGACTATCCAGTTCTTACTTCATTCCTATTGAAGAAGTTAACGCCATTGGACAAATTCGTAGGATTGTTTGCATACCTGTACTACATTAAATGTTCTAATAAGGTTGTTTAGTCGGGCTGAAGATTTGGAAAAATCTTAATCTCTGTTTTTTTAATCATGTATCTGATCCGCAGTATGAATGCAGATTGCTTGTACATCGCATCATTTATTGTTTTATAAACATCTCCTAGAGATATGCAATTTATAGTTTTTTAGAGCTCCCTTTGCTATTAATAGTATTTTGTGACCTGGTTGAGTGAAGGAAATAATTACTTGTTGCTATTTCAGCTTTGATTCAGAGCTTCTGTGTGTTCTTTCCACACAACTAAGAAGATAATGGGCGACAAAAATATGTCGCCCAAGAGAGCACAGGGCGTGGTGATCCTGTTACTGCTCATGGTTTTCAATGTTTCAGGTATTCTCGATTATTTTCTAGTACATGGTTTTGAACTTCCATGAGTTTTTTTTTTTTTGAACTATCATAATGCTTACAGTAGTTCTGATACCTCATTCTCACAGCCCAGTGCAGCAGAAACCAGTTTCATTACTATATTTATAATTGTTGTTTTGAACTGGAAAATCGGTTACCCTATGTTTGCATAACAATATCATTGCACTATGTTGTAGGAGCATTTGTTGGTATTACTATTGGCACCGACATGTCGAAGCTACCATCAGCAACAGATATAGTGCCTATCCTTAAAGATAAGAAGATTCAGCATGTTCGCCTGCTCGACGCAGACCATCAGATGCTGACAGCCCTTGCAAATACTGGGATAGAAGTGATGGTTGGGGTTCCAAATGATCAGTTACTTCGTGTGGGGCAATCTCGTTCCACAGCTGCTGATTGGATTAACAAGAATGTAGCTGCTTATCTTCCAGCAACTAACATCACATATATTGCAGTGGGTAATGAGGTTCTTACTACTATTCCAAATGCAGCCCTTGTGCTTGTACCAGCATTACAATTCCTCCAGTCTGCCCTATTGGCTGCAAACCTGAATACTCAGGTCAAAATTTCGAGTCCTCATTCGATGGATATGATCTCGAAGGCATTTCCGCCCTCTACTGCTACTTTCAATTCGACATGGAGCTCAATAATGTTTCAATATCTTCAGTTTCTAAACAACACAGGATCTTCCTTCATGTTGAATGCTCAACCGTATTATGGTTATGTCAAAGGGCAAGGCGTGTTCCCCTTAGAGTATGCACTGTTCCGCTCTCTGAATCCCAACAGTCGAATTGCAGATCCTAACACCAATCTATTCTACACCAATATGTTTGATGCTATGATCGATGCTACATACAACTCCATTCAAGCAATGAATTTCACTGGGATTCCTATTTTGGTCACAGCTTCTGGCTGGCCATGGCTTGGTGGACCAAATGAGAAGGCTGCTAATGTTGATAATGCTTTAGCCTACAATTCAAACCTCATACACCATGTGCTGAATAATTCTGGTACACCCAGCCAGCCAAATAATCAGTCGAGTACCTATATCTTTGAGTTGTTCAATGAGGATCGTCTGTCAGGGCCTGTCTCAGAGCAAAATTGGGGGATTATGTTTCCCAATGCGACCACTGTTTACTCTCTGTCATTTGAGGACGTGGCCACAACTATTCCAGAATCACCAGCTTTGCGTGGGACATTTTGTGTGGCAAATTCAACTGCACCCCATAGTGCACTGAAGCATAGTTTGGATTGGGCATGTGGCCCTGGATCAGCAAACTGCAGCGCAGTTCAGCCTTGGCAACCATGCTACAAATCAGATGACATTGTAGCTGTTGCTTCTTATGTTTTCAACGATTATTACCATAGAACGCAAGGTAGTGGAGGTACATGCAACTTTAATGGCACTGCAATGATAACATCTACTGATCCAAGTAAGATTCATTTTTATCTTTAGTTAATAAAAGCTACTCCCTCCGTTCCGAAAATCTTGTCGTTAGGACAAGATAGCAAGTGCAAATTTGCACTAATGAGCCTGTCCTAACGATAAGAAAAATGGAACAGAGGAGTATTTTACCCAGCTTCCAGTTAATACCTTTGTAATATTTCTAGTTATCTTTTTGGCTTCAGCACTAAAATCACATTTCAAAAGACTAAATTTGGTATGATATTCCTCAAGACAATCATTGTGCATGACTGCATGTTTTCACATAGCAATTAACTATCATGATTGCTTTGATCTTTGTATTCTGTTGCAGAAAAGAACTTATGTCGATTCATATTTCATAGATATCCCTAGATCAACCTTGTGCTGATCTATCTATTGCATGTGTACCCCAGCAATGTAACCCAGACTACTAATCAATCCCTTGGTGCACAAATCATAAACTTCTGTTTAGAACATGAAAATAATCCGGTTAGCATCTTAGGGCCTGTTTATTTGAATATCAGATTGATTACGGTACGAATTCAAAACAAAAACAAACAAGTGGATTCTGGGCCACTATCCAAAAGCAGAAAGAGTCAGATTCTGTAGGAGATTATCACAATCCAGGATTCTAGGCTTGTATTTTGGCAGAATTCACAATCTGATGGGAAGGAGCTTTTATAGATTCTTACAATCCAGCTTTTCATAATCCACAATCTATAAGCAGCTTTTAACCATCCGAAGCTGAAACAAAGAGGCCCTTAGATGTTGGATGCGGGCATGCATCATTTACTTCAACAAAAAGCTGGACCGAAGTAGCTTTAAGTATTTGAAAGACTGGTTTGCCATCTTGTTCTATTTTGCTTGCATATATACAATCTGGAAACTAGTGAACATGCCATCAGTGGACAACTTGGAGATGCAAATAATAGTTTACCACACCTCTGATTTATGTGCATCCCATTAGACCAAGATATATGCCATCAGTAGGCTTAGGGATGCTGGAGGTTGGAACTAGTCGAAGTCATTGCTTAAAATGTTACAATATAAATGATATATGGTTGCAGCAATGTGATCAGCTACTTTAGTTGCTCCTATGTTATAACTTACGAATCCGTTTTGGTTGTTTAAATTCAATTTAATTCAAATGATAAAGAGTTTTTCTTTGCCATTTCATTTCTTTCTCTACACATTCCACTTCACTAGTTTAGTAACGTGTATCCTGAACTTTCCCCTGAATTCCAACTTGCAGGCCATGGCTCATGCATTTTTGCAGGAAGGTAAGTTGATTTTCCCCTGTCATTTATGATAATAGCTATAATACTTTTGTTGCCCTGTCCTCACGGTGTGGACTGACTCTTTTGCAGCACCGGTTCCAACGGCAGTGATGGTGCAGCTTCTGGGCCCGTAAGTCCAGACAGTTCTGCTGCGAATTTCAGTTTGTATTGGTTGACTCATGTAGTGGGCACATTGCTGTCTGTTCTAGTCTTGTAAAACATTGAAATCTTTCTGCATTTTAGATGAGATGCCCGGAATTTGGTGTGGATCTTGTCATTAGATACTGTAGGACCTAGCAAGCCGTGTTTGGTTTACTGTGTTCTAGTAGATGCCATGTAATCTCTCAAATTTGTTTGTTCTAGGAATAAACATTGTGTTAGATCTCGTCAATTTTGAATGTGAACATCGAAAAGTAAGCCGTGCAAAGCGGAATTATGTGCACTTCTTCATTCTGTTAAACTGTTGGTTTAAATTACCATTCCTGGGACAGCCAAATGTGTCCCTGGTTTATAATAATATTAGTTCCACAAAGGAAGTAGCTTACGAGAAATTCGTTACGCGGCTAACCTATCCATCTCCGCCCACTCCGATTACCATTATGGGCCTCCCAGTGGATTTAGAACGTTATCAGGACGGTAAGCCGGCCCACACACTTTCCTCCCCGTCGCCGGCGCAGCCATGTCCTCCTTCCCCAACTCCCGTTTCCCTTACCCCGCCGGCGCCGGCGCCCCCGCCAGTGGGGGCGGAGCAGCCGGGAGCAGCATGCGGCTGTGGGGATCGAGCGGCGGGACCTCGGTGTCGTCGTCGGGGAAGAGAATACAGAAGGAACTGCTGGACCTCAACGCCTCCGACTGCTCCGCCGGACCCAAGGGCGACAATCTCTACCACTGGCTCTCCACCATCATCGGGCCTGAAGGTAGTGATCTCAGACTCTCCGCTTGCTCCTTGCCTGATGCCAGATTTAATCCGTGGAAGATCGTGGAAGCTTTACTGGTTACTGCGCTTGAAGGCAGTTTTACTTTTTCAAGTTGCTGTTATTTTTTGAGTATATCAGGTATTTGGTAGTGTATAACGCGATATATTACTGATCGTAACTCGTAAGCGCCTGAATTTGAGTTTGACAGAGAATTTGTTTTGTAGGATCACCGTATGAAGGAGGGATATTTTTTCTGGATATCGTGTTTCCGCCTGATTATCCATTCAAACCGCCCATGGTAAGACGTCTCTTTTGTGGCTAGTATGTGGTTGGTATCAGGAGCTGGGTTATCTCTGCTTAATTCCATTTTTAGCACTTCTTTTTTTGTTATGCGTCCTTCAACTGAAGCTCCAACTCTACGCTTCCTCTCTGCTTGTTATCTATATCTTATATACCTAATACCTTGATTCCTGGGTCTGGTACTCTTTTTGAATGGACAAGTTTAAGAAATGGACGTCACACTTAATTGTAGTGAGTGCTGATGCAAGTACTGTTCGAACAGAAAATTGAGTGTCAGGTCAAATCAGTTAGGGGGTAATATGGTTCTATTTCTATTCTTATTGTTTCGCACTTGGAATCCTAAATTTGCTCATCATGATCATTCCTTTTCTAGAACTAAACTGAAACCATGTAAACAGAGTATTATTGAAGTCTTGAAATTTGGTGTGCTATATAAAAAGCAGAGGAACAGCTGTTGTCAAATCCTGCAGGGGGACAGCTGTCATCAAATCCTAGATCCTTGAATTCTCAACCATCAGATATCTTAATTTACTATGATTTACGACCTACAAAGGGAAACTACATTCAGCTATCTGTTAAAAGAGGAATCATCTAGAACTACCGCTCACACCTCAATAGGCAATTTATTGGCAGACAAGACTGTATCTGAAGGCAAGGCGTAGAACTGATGAGAAAAGGATTCTATTAAAGCTAGCTTTCTTTGCTGCTAATTGAAGCTAGTCCTTTTCTTCTAAAGCGGCGTATAAACATTTCAAGTGTGAAGTGTGATGTTTTATGTTTGCCGAGTATTATGTGGATAATGAAATGATGAAAAATGTCTAAGTTTCAATCTGGATGTTTACTTATACTCCCTCAGATAGCTAACGGGTGGCAAGAAAAAGTACTGGATGTTTTTTTTTTGTTGTTGCAGAGTTGCTAAGATGTTGTTTTTTTTCTGGCATTGTTTTAGTAAAGACTTCGCTGATAGATATCCAGAAAAAAAAAATTATTTCATTGGAAAGTTACCACTGTAGCTTGTAGTTCGATATCTTCTCTATCATGCAGTGATTTATTATTTACCATGGCTTGCAGTATAAGAGAGACTGAACAATAATGAGAGGGGTCAAAATGCAGAGTCCAAATATTCTTATTAATAAATATCGATGCATCACTATCCCGCTGCTAGCCATAGCCATAGCCTGGTAGCCACCACCAACACATTGTGGAGGATGCCAAAATACTGCAACCATCGATTTCCTGTTATTACTTTTGAGTTTCAACAGATATTACTTTGATGGTTGGTTGAGATGAGGGATCAGAAGCAGCCAATCTACATTTTGATATCAGAACAAGACCGATGCTAAATCTTCTTTCACCTATCACTGGGCTCACGAAAACCACCATAATCATTTAAGCTATTAATATGATATTCCAAATATTTCAAAAATCAAATGCATGTATTCTTGAAATAATGGGATCTATACATATACTACATATACAGCAGTGGTGATACAAGAGACGTTAATCATAACTTAACCTTGACTATGTTAGTTGTTGGGAGCATTGCCAAATTATATTGTCATTCTGGTCAAATTGTTGAATTTTGAATTCATTTTGTTTAGATTGGACAATTTGGTGTCATAACTGGGATTGTGTGTTATGCTGTCAAGGTAACTTTCAAAACAAGAATTTATCACTGCAACGTTGACTCCACTGGTAAAGTGCATTTGGACATTCTGAGGGATGGCTGGAGTCCGGCTTTTACTATTTCAAAGGTGTTACTGGCTATCAAAGATATCATCAGCAATCCAGATCCATGTATGCTCTAATCATTTTCTCTATTGCCTTCTTTAAATAACCAATCATGGATTCTGTTCAAATTAAGTCTACTGTTGACACATTTTCTACTCCCTTCAACCCTCAAAGGCCTTGCATTATGTTCTATATATTTGTCTGTGCAGATGCTCCGCTTGTGATGAGTATTGCACATCAGTATCTGACTGATAGAGCTAAACATGATGAAATAGCAGCTGAATGGACAATGAGGTTTGCGAGATAGGGAGTTCTGTCCGTATCTAAGCATAATTGACCATGGAAAAAATAATCTATAATGTGCCTGAGAATCTGAGGTGTAGAGTGTTGGCAAAAGACCAATGTTTTTTATCATAAAGATGTACCTTTTAATACTACTTTTAGGTGCAGAAGTGCCTTCTCTGATTTATTTTTTTTACTTCGGCCAAAGTTTCCTCGAGTAATTCTTTAGAAAACAAATCTCTGAATTTATTAATTTATGGAAATATTTTTGAAACTGACATGGGCTTCAGGTTGAGATGCCAATTGCAAATATTAAAGGGGAGAACCTTGATTTACTTTGAATATTTTGGTGACAGACAGGTGTTAAAATTGCAATGGTGCACCTAGTCAATGTATGTAAAAGTATGCAGTGGAAATCTTTCACTTGAAACGAAATCTTGCTGGCTATCATTCTGAGGTAGTTGTTGGGCTTAGCTTCAGTTACACAGGTTTTTTTCTTTTGTTCCAAAACTTTGTCCGTAGTTCATAGGTGTAACTTGGACAGAATAATGTGACATCGCCATCCAACAAAGCATGATATTGGGATCTAAAGGCTGGTTCAGAACAAAGATATCAGATGTTTGTGGCTGAATAATGTGTTACTGCTAACTTGAATCTCACTTCATGTAGGCTTGAAAGCCACCAAGACAGTTACTGATCTTACAAATGACCAAACCAAAAGCTTTACCTCTGAGATGGACGTTTTACCAGTTCACTGATTCCCAGTACGGACTGCTCAATTAAGCATATCAGGCGACCTATAACTCCTCCATCCCAGTCTTTTCCTGGAGAATTCAAATAACTCTCTCTGGTGATCTTTCTCCTCAGACCACAGACAATGGCCACCGAGTTAGATGTGAGCAAATCTCGCCGCTTTGACATTGCTATGTCGAGGCGGACACGACGATCGACAAGTTTGGTCGCTTGTTTTCAAGATGAATATGTGCCACCGCTGACCCAATATCGACACCAAGATGCCAAGCTGAAAGCATTGGTCCAGTGCCAAGATGCAGAGCTACAGGCATTCCATCAATTTGAGGATGCAGAGCAGCAGATCCCATGTCTTTACGAGGGTGAGGAGCTGAGGATTCCACGGGCTCCACTGCAGGACGAAGCTGATGAAGAAAAGACACAAGAACAATATGATGATGATCAGAAGAAGGAACCATGGTGGTATCAAGATCATGAGCAGAAGAAACTAGAGCAGAAGGAGAAACCAGAGCATTATCTGGATGATGAGATGAAGCCACAACAATTTGAATACGAGGAGGCTAAGATATCAAAATACCAAGATGGAGAGCAGATAACACTGAAAGAATATGAATCTGATGGTGACGAGAAGACACCAGAGCAGCACCAAGATGAGGAGCGCAAAGAACCTCAACAGTGCCAGGAATCAGATGAGCCGGCAACAGAGCAGCATAAGGAGGACGGAGAAGAGCAGAAGGCACAGGAGGAGTCCCGCGATGCAGAGCAGAAGACACAAGAGCAACGCCAAGGTGTGAAGAACCTACCTACTCCACCATGTGGCATTGATGGAGTTCCTCGGTTCTCCCTCCAAGAGCTGATACAAGAGAAACAGCTTCCTGTTAGAGAAGCAAAATTTTCCAGCAAGTTAGGAGGCCGTGGGGACAACATGCTTTCTGATCATAAGGTTTCAGGATCAGGAGGAGCAACAGGCGGCACAACCCTGGCCATGGTGATAAGGCGTCCCGAGGGAGGAAAGAAGTCGGTGGGAATGATACGCCGGTGCGTGAAGGCCTTCAACCAAATGATCAAGGCAAAACATGGCTCCAAGAAGAGCACAACTCTCTGAGAAAGAGCTGCGTACGTTTGCCCGGAGTTTCTTAGCAGACTGCATATCTCAGAATAATGCATGTTTGTAGGAATCCACCAAGTTTTGTGAATGATGCAATGTGTCTAAAATCTGCCAAGAAACTCTTTAGCAAGACCGGGTTAGCCCCGAGATCAGTTCTATCATCTACCTAGAGCAATAATCTGTGAAGTTATGTAAGTTCTGAAGATCATGCTATGATAGGTTGTATTAACTCTCTGTCGTTCTATGCCACTTTGTCCATGATGTACTGGATGAAACATCAAAATTGAAGATCAGGCTTCGCATGCGTTCTTGACTTTCTTTGTAAAGTTTCTTATACAAGTATGAATATTATTACAAAACAAAATTATTTTGGTTGTACCGACACTTTCTCCCTGGTCAACAGTAGTTTTGGTGCAGGCTCCCTTTCGTTCCTTTTTAAGAGTCACGTCCACTTTCAGTTTGGTGTCTCAGTCTGATCAATGTTGATAACAGGTCAGCGAAAAGAAAGAAGGAAGAAGATGTAGCACACGGTGCGTCATCACAAATCACTTGTCCTTTCATGATGATCCCCTCACTCAGTTTACTTGATTCAGCACACCAATATTTTGTTCTGTACTTCTGTCTTGAAATATTACCTCCGTACAAATCATAGTTATTTTATGCATGTTTTGTCAATATTAAAAAAATATAGGATTCATAATTTAATGAAAATTAAAAAAAAATCCCTACAGTTGTTTGTGACTGAATGGTACATCTTGCGAGAAAACAAGGGGACCACAATAAAATGGGACTTATTCTTAAAAAGAAAATAATAAAATAAGACTTATATTCTTGAATGGAGCACATTTCAAGTTTATATTCCCCTTTTCTCCTATCCTACTCTTCACATTTCTGAAGCTAGCCGCTTCCAAAAAATTGTAGTAACTAGGCAAGCCACCCACCTCACATTGACAGCTCTGATTTTGCAGGTGCCCAAAACCCTCCAGTGCCACCATTTGTCTTACCACTCTGTAACTGTAATGTATCTTGCCTTTGAACCCTGAACCCACCGCACGTCATTTTCATCGTCACAAGGGCGTGTCCGGAGCACGGATCAATGTTAATCATTTTATAAGAAAAAAAGGCTGATTGAACTTTTGCTCATTTGTCAAGCAACTGAAATGAGCAAGCATTTTTCTTTGTTACATTTTTTTTCTTTTCTTCCAAACGTAGGCATTACTTGTCGTGGATATTCTGTTGCTGTCACTTGCTATATTGTTGTTCCAGCTCCATTTTTATGCAGAGATCGTGTGGCCGCCTGACAAATGGAATGGGACACTTGGCCGATGCTAGCTGAAACACACACACCTCCTGCCTACATGGCAGCGTCCAATGCCGTGTCCGCCCCTGATTTTTATCAGGTGGCCGCAGCCGCGCGTCCCTCCACGTCAGCGCGATCGGCGTCGCGAGAGCCAGACGGGTAGATTCTCCGCGCCGCGTGGCACGAGGCCACCCGCGCGCTATCTGCTCGCGGATAAGCCAGCGCGCGCCCCGAGATCCCTTAAACTCCCGCGCGCCACACACGCCATTATTCCACCCTGTCACGCCCCCACGAATGCACACAGCCGCAGCAGCAACAGCGTGCACCACCATGGCGCTGGTCTCCGCCTCCTCCTCCTCCACCGCCGCCGTCGCGGCCCTCCCCAGGAGCGGCCTGCGCGCGCCGTCCTTCCTTGGCGGCAGCAGGCTGCCGGCGGCGAGGTCCTCCTTCGCCGTGCGCGCCGCGGCCGACCCCGACAGGCCCATCTGGTTCCCCGGCAGCACCCCTCCCCCGTGGCTCGACGGCAGGTGGGTCTTGTCTTGGAACAGCCTCTTCTGATTCGTTATTTCCTCGTCAAAATATAGATGTGTGACTGACTCTCTGTCCGTGCCATTGTCCTTGATGCCACAGCCTCCCCGGTGACTTCGGCTTTGACCCATGGGGCCTCGGTAAGTTCAGATCATGGACCGATCGATCAATCTTTTTTTCTTCTCTTGTGCAGTGTGCGTACATGTAATAATCTTTGAGTGATAAATTAACTGTCTGCTTGATGATGTGTGTAGGATCGGACCCGGAGAGCTTGCGGTGGAACGTGCAGGCGGAGCTGGTGCACTGCCGGTGGGCGATGCTCGGCGCGGCAGGCATCTTCATCCCGGAGTTCCTGACCAAGATCGGCATCCTCAACACGCCCTTCTGGTACACCGCCGGCGAGCAGCAGTACTTCACCGACACCACCACCCTCTTCATCATCGAGCTCATCCTCATCGGCTGGGCCGAGGGCCGCCGCTGGGCCGACATCATCAAGCCCGGAAGCGTCAACACCGACCCCATCTTCCCCAACAACAAGCTCACCGGCACCGACGTCGGGTACGAATGAATGAAGCACGTCTGGTCTCTCCATGCACGATCTCGATCCTAGTCCTGAGCAACAAACACGGCTAACGATTTATTATTAATAATGAAAGGTACCCCGGTGGCCTGTGGTTTGACCCGCTCGGCTGGGGCAGCGGCTCACCAGAGAAGATCAAGGAGCTGCGCACCAAGGAGATCAAGAACGGCCGCCTCGCCATGCTCGCCGTCATGGGCGCCTGGTTCCAGGCAGAGTACACCGGCACCGGCCCCATCGACAACCTCTTCGCCCACCTCGCCGACCCTGGCCACGCCACCATCTTCCAGGTCCGCTCAATCTATGTCCCCCACATTTGCACATGCATTTATTTATTTGACGCCATAATTCGATGATACATTCAGATTTTACTGATTACTAATTTTTGCGTTTTTTGGTCCTCAGGCCTTCAGCCCCAAATAAGGAGTTGGAGATTACCAAGCATGCATGGGGAAGAAGGGGAGTGCCAATTTTTTGTTTGGAGGGATTTGACTCTGAATGTATGGTTTTGTGGAGCAATGCATGCCTGTTGGTCGTGCACTTGTACTTTGGAGTGACCGATGTAAAAATATGACACTCATTAGAAGTTATGTTCTCTCTCATCACTGAAGCGAAACCTTGATTTGTGTACTAACTGTTGATGACATCCTACACGAACATGCGAAACACACGTATATAGTCGATGATGAGTGTAAACAAGAAACACAAATGAATCTAGACATCGACGAATACTGGAAGCCAAACCCTTCACGCGCTAATGAATCCGTTTGAACAATCACTCCTTCCGATTCAACACATAGTTTCGTCATGAGGTCAAGAAAATATATGAATTCTGCAAAGTATCTTGGAGCAAAAAACGTGGAAGGTTATGTATAATCCGCTTTATTATTATAACTTGTTCGAGAAAAGAGACACATCTACACAAATCTTCGAAAAATCAATTTGAGAGCTTCAAAATGTCACAACCAATTGTTATTGAACTTTTTTTTTATTAGAAAAATAATTTGTGATGTTTTTTTGAAAGGTGTTGCGGTGTTGCCAAAAGAGTCGGCTGGTGGCGATACAACAAATTCGAGCAAGCCCAATAGAATAATGTGGGCCGCAGGACAACTTGAGACTCTGCCGATGGCCTATGTGGCCCAATTGTTAGGCCCGTTACCTTCTTTTTGATGTGACAGTTGTTTCTAACTTGCAAGAAATTATATTGGTCTTTCTTAACTATTGAAGGAGGTGCACATTATACCTCCAATTATAAAACTAGGTAATCGGACTCCCTCAACTTAGTGGTGTAGTACAGTTTTCCTCCCTCGATGATATTGCGAGTGGTTTTGACGCTCTCGGGTTCACATGTTAGCTGCCATATACACAGTCTTCTATCATTTTTTTTCTTTTCTTTCTCCTTTTCTCTCCTATCCTCTCCTCTCATATTCCGCCGGCGACTCCCCGGCTCCCAACCACTCCAGCTTCCTCGATGCCTTCCTGCCAGTCATGAGGATCAAATTTGTATCGCGCTCAGTAGTTGAGGGAGGCAAATAAAACTTCTTCCTTTTAACTTTTTATTGACCTTGTTTGGAACCGATTCTGGGCCGCTTCTAGTGAAATTAAGCTGCAAAAAGCGCCAAACACCTCCATTGGAAATTGGAATAAAGCTCGATGATTGTTGTTTCAACAAAAGCACCATCACTGACCAGCTGCATGCCACTCATGAAAGTGACTCGACGCAAACAAATGTATGTGCGAGTAATTTTTATTTTAATTTAAAAGAATATATTATTAAAAATATAGTAACTAAAAAAACTGTAGCGCTAGTTACGCGCAAAAAGTTATCTGGAAAAATACTCACGCAGAAATACTATCTGCATCTCTTGAGACTTGAGGTCAAACTTTCCGCAGTTTTTGGAATAGCAAAACACCCAGGGGCCTAAGGCGAAGTTTGACCGGCCCAACTTACCCTGCAAGAATGGATCGCAAGAGACCGAAGACAAAGGAAGGGAAGCGTCCCAGAACCTGAAACAAATCGAATCGAGTGGGGAAGGGAGGAAAAAAAAAAAAGCGCCGCCGCCGTCTCCAGCACCGCGCCATGGCCGCCGCCCGCCGCGCGTCGCACCTGCTGGGGTCCACCGCCTCCCGCCTCCTCCACGCGCGGGGCTTCGCCGCGGCCGCAGCCGCCGCGCCGTCGCCAGCGGTGTTCGTCGACAAGAGCACCCGCGTGATCTGCCAGGGCATCACCGGGAAGAACGGCACCTTCCACACCGAGCAGGCCATCGAGTATGGCACCAACATGGTAGGACCCACCCGCCCCGCCTCCATCTCTATCTGTCTTCTCTTTCGATCCGGGCATCTCGTACCGTGCCGCGTGATTCTAGGGTTTGATGGGACCTGTGCTTTGCGATCTAGTAGCTGTGCGAAGGCCGATCCCCATTTTCTCGTTTCCAGTCCGGCGATGTGTTGCATTTCGATTCAGAACAGAAGAGACGAACGGTGTTGGTGGCATGCGTCTAGCTTGATGTCTTGAGGCAAAATGTAATAATTCCTTATTTATGCGGTATGAGACCTAAAATTTTAGTTGCAATCGCTAAAGGAACTCTCACGTTTTAACTCTGTCATTGTGTGATATATTGCGCTAGTGATGTCTGTCATTGTGTGAATATCATCTGCTGGAATGGCAAGGTGCAGACTGGAGTAGCTTTTATCTGAAATGAATTCAGGCTAGCTGTGATCGCCCCCTCCCAACACCCACCCACACCCATGCTTGCAAACCTCTTTAGGATAGTCTTTTCTTCAGAAACAGCGTAACATAATGGATGTGCTGTTTTACGAAAGCTTCAGTACAGCAAATTGTAGTTGTGACCTGTATCTGTATATATAATTGTGTAACTGATTTACTTGTATTTTGTTCACTTGATTGCAGTTTAGTTGATTAGAGTTAACTTCCTTCTAACAGGTGGGTGGAGTGACTCCTAAGAAAGGTGGAACTGAACATTTAGGCCTCCCAGTGTTTAACTCTGTAGCAGAAGCTAAGGCTGAAACAAAAGCAAACGCATCTGTTATATATGTCCCACCACCATTTGCTGCTGCTGCAATCATGGAGGCAATGGAGGCTGAGCTTGATCTAGTTGTCTGCATTACGGAAGGAATCCCACAGCATGACATGGTATGTTTATCTGAGCATGATTTTTTTTTTGTTCCCTTTTTTTTATTTGACAATGGATGTACACAACTACATCTAAATTAAAGTTTTCGGTAAAAGCATTCTGAAGTAGTCATATAGTATACTCAACTTATTTTTATTGATGTATAATGTCTATTAGCCACTTAATATGTAAGCAGTATGCTGTTTAATTTTTCTCCTGTAGTTTGGAATGATAATAAACATCCACCCAAATGATATGGATTGATTTTATTAACATGGTCCGTTGAGCAGTTTGCTTGTTATATTTTTTCTGCATATTGTTCTTAGCTCAATGTGGTACTCATCATAATGTTTCCCTTGTGAATTTCAGGTGAAAGTTAAGGCTGCTCTAAACAGGCAATCAAAAACTCGGTTGATTGGGCCAAATTGCCCTGGTATCATCAAGCCTGGTGAATGTAAAATTGGCATCATGCCTGGTTACATCCACAAGCCAGGGCGTGTTGGAATAGTATCTCGATCTGGTACCTTGACATATGAAGCGGTATGTCTATTACTGATTACTATTTGGACATTAGGAAATCAGGGAATAAGTTGACCAGGTTGCATTTTGATTTCAATGACAGGTGTTTCAAACAACAGCTGTGGGCTTGGGGCAGTCAACTTGTGTAGGCATTGGTGGTGACCCCTTTAATGGGACTAATTTTGTTGATTGCCTTGAAAAGTTTGTCAATGACCCTCAGACAGAAGGTACTTTTTATGGAGGCTCCACATTTTTTATGCATTTCTTTCATTTAGTGTCAGATATCCAAATCTCTTGTCATATATCCTAGGTTTTCTATATGTACAGTTCTTAATGATAAACACAATTATGTCCCGTAGGTATTGTTCTCATTGGAGAAATTGGAGGTACCGCTGAGGAAGATGCTGCAGCTTTTATCCAGGTAAGAGTTTGTTGGGATCAGTACTAGTAATAAGAACCTCATGATTCTGTATTGTATTGGTTTTGCATGTTGTGACATACCCTGCCTCTTGAACATGTAATGTCACTCAAATTATGATGTCACTATTTAATATTTATGAAGGTGGACACCTTTTTTAGTTCCCTTACTGCAGTTCTAGCATGATTGCAATTAAAAATCCGTTATGTTTTTCAAATGCTATATGGCCGGAGATTTTTTTTTTATCATGCATCTTTTTAGAAGATTAAATTTATGCCATTAATTTTAGGCAGATCCAGTACTCATCATGTGTTCTATTTTACCTACCAACAAAGAAGTCCTTGCATGTGCAATGTTTCTGAATGTTTACCTGTCTTGCAGGACATTTTGCTGAGTTAGTAGATCATGCCTGTGATTGATGATCTTCTATATATTTAGTACAGCTTTAGGCATTGAATTTACAGACCCTTTTAAGCTACCCTTAACGTTCAGCATCTGAATCAATAATTCAGTGGGCTTGTGCTTATACAAGGACCAGAACTCAGCTAAGGTGCCTGGGCTGTGGTCCAGCTTCATAATATGTGCTCCAGCAAACCCTGGGCTTAAGCTAGTCTGCTGACCCCATGCAAGCTTCTTTGTGATATGAAATTTGGCTATGTTTAATAATTTGCTCATGTGGCATGACATTTAATTACTTGAGGCTCTGTTTGTTTAGATCTAGAAGTCAACAACTTAGCTTCATGCATTCTTGATGTCCTAAAGGGATAATTTATTATTAGTCATGCTACTTTTGTTCTATTTCTATAGGATTGCAACTAGTGGTATGGCTGATGGAATTTCTCTTTCTATTGGTGCTGAATTTGTTTATTGTTAACTGACTTGTCAAATTATGTAGGAGAGCAAAACACAAAAGCCTGTTGTCGCATTCATTGCTGGACTTACCGCACCTCCAGGCCGTCGCATGGGTCATGCAGGAGGTAACATTTATCAAGATTTCTTTTCTCCTTTCTCATTCCATTTCATGCGAACTAAGTGGCATTTACCCTCATTGATTTTATATCTTTAGAATTATGAGTTGAAAGAATGATCCTTTCTTGGGTGCTTGTTGCAACCTGTTGGATTTTAGTATCAGATGGGGATGGGTGGGTTATTAGCTCACAAACACATCATAATTGCAAGACTTTACTCTGTTCCTTAACTATTTATGGCAGTCAAGCTTGTTGTAACCGATGGGCGGGTTATTAGCTCACAAACACATCATAATTGCAAGACTTTACTCTGTTCCTTAACTATTTATGGCAATCAAGCTTGTTGCAACCGAGGTTATTACTCCCTCCATCCTTTTATCTCCCTCTAAGAGAAATGAGAAATTGCCAAAGTCTTCCTCGTGTCTCACTGGGAACTGTTCCATTGACATTCGTAGAGCTTTCCCAAAAACCATTAATTACTGCTAATTACTATGGCTCTTTGTTCACGAGATGACTCCAGGCTTGCCGAAGTAATTGCATGGCTGGCGGAGGGCTGCGACTGGCTGTTGTGTGCCTGTGCGGGACCAGTATTTAACGCACCCATGTAAAACGGAATTTCAGTTTTATGTTCTCACGAAACTGAGGAACCAGGCCACGTTCTTTAAAAATTTGTTGGTCACTGTGCCACTGCCTTACGCGAGGGAGATAAAAGGATGGAGGGAGTAGCTTACAAACACATCATAATTGCAAGACTTTACTCCGTTCCTTAACTATTTATGGCAATCGTGTCTGGAGATCTTCTGTCCTGCAAATGTGCGGCCATGTTTAAGATTAGAATTCATTTTCACTTCTGTCTCATCTCACAACAACTCCTTGACAACCTGGTTTACTGAATATGTTGCTTCATCAACACGTCATTGCTTACTCTAGTGCAGTTGGTTCATGAATTATGTTGATGTACAAACAACTAGCTTCATGACATGTTCTAACCTACTGCTATTCTTTCTTTATGATGCAGCAATTGTGTCAGGGGGGAAGGGTACTGCCCAGGACAAAATCAAGGCGCTCAGAGAGGCTGGTGTCACTGTCGTTGAGTCTCCAGCAAAGATTGGTTCTAAAATGTTTGAAATTTTCAAGGAGCGTGGAATGGTAGAGTAGAGAGAACAAATGGTACAGTAGAGAAGCATTGGAAAACCTCTTTTTGTGCTCGTGTTGCTGCTGTAGCGAGCTATTCCTTGGTAGAGCCATGATGTTGCTGGCTGCAAAACGAAACTACTCAGGCTATTTTTTTTTTTTCCTTTCTTTCTTCACTTAAGTGCGAAGATGGCCTGCCCATCTTTCGGTCTCCTTTCCATGTGCTCATTTCAATAAGACATTCTGAGTCGTGGACATGCTTTCTTACTTGAGTTAATGTGTGGATACCTACGCTGCTATAAAGTTTCGTTATCCTTCGGCAAAATATTTGCTTGTCTCGAGTCACGACTCTCCATTACTCGATGGTTATATTTGTTTAGTTGCTGCAATTGATTTCAAAGCAGTGCATGTGTGAAGAGCGTCAATGGAGCGGCAAAAATGTGTGCACCGGTAGAAGGCGACCCCGAGTAGACGGGGCACAGGTGTATTGTAGCTGTAGGAGGCGGGGGTGTTAGCCGGCGACCCGGCGTTGCGAACAGCAGCGAAAAGGTAATAGCTGCCGGCGACGAGGAGCAGCAGCATGGGCCGTGGACCGTGGTGACAACCGACAGCGATCGAGCTGCGGAAGTGTGCGCCTTGGTGACAATCTGGCGGAAGCGAGCGAGGGAGGACGACCATGACTGGTCTTCGCGGCCAATAGTTGAACAGTAAACTCGTGAAGGCGCTACGCGCTAGTAGGAGCAGAACAAGACGGACCAGAGCAGCAGCGTGAGGACGCCAATACTAGCAGAACAGTGAGCCCATCATCTCCGAACACTGTTCACTGTTCTGCTATTGGGAGGAGTCGAGGAGATGTCGTACGCTCGGAGCTCAGCATGAACTCTCCGTGCACGTTTCCTATTATAACTTTATTATAAGCCATGGCGAATTATGTTTCCATGCCTTATTAGCGAGAGAACACAAGCAAATTAAACATCGCATTGCTAATGGGATACTGAATGTTTCCATTACAAATAAGCAGAGGATAAAACGGGGCATCACAACAAATCCGTGCCCTCCAGCTTCCTTCGGCCTCGTTTCTAAACTCTGATGGTATAGCTTCTCGTTTCCATCATTCCATGTGCTTTCTTGAATTCTAGCATCGTCCGCGTCACGATCACCTTCACCTGCTCCGGCGTCGCGACTTTGTATGTCTTGCCTTCTGAGACACTTGACTTAGGACGTGGTTCCGTCGTCCCACTTGACTTGGACAGCTGATCTCGAAAGATGACGATACAGTCATGCATTGATTAAAATGCACCATTATATGGATTCTTACGGTCAAATAAAGTGCATCGAAAATGATCACACTAATTTTTACTCAAGTGCACTTTACCACGTACTTGCGATCCTTGCCATATACGCATGCCTTGATCAGCTTGATGCACCGTTCACATATTCATGGTAACAACATCTGTCACGTACATGAAAAAAAAATCCAACAACACCATTAAAGCGCCTGCTAAAATTCCATACATTTAAAAAACATACTACTATAACGAAAATAATAATTATGAGCTAGTACTATCTATTAGCAGCAGATGGTCGGTCCTTGGAAGTAATAGATCAGTTTGGAGTTTTGGACCACTACGATTAAATGGACGGTCCACAGTAGTTATTTGGAACTACTGTAAAACATCAGCAATATATATTACTAATACATTCCAATTGAGTAAGATTTTTTTTTTCCCTCCTTCCTAGCTTGATTCGGGTCACATCTGAGTGCATATTTCAACTGGATTTCTTTAACTACTAGAGCACAAACTGTCGATGCTATATGAAATGGACTAATTTTGTTATTTTGGCAAATAACTAAAGGTAAGTAATATCAGATTCCAAAAACAAAAAGGGTAAGTAATATGAGCCCTCGTCAATCAGTCCCACCAAAATATGCTTTGGGAAAGAATGCTCTATTTTTAGTAACTTATAATCACGTCATGATGATTAATACTGATCTATAATTAATATATAGAGAAGGAGAAAATTTTGATGCACAACCAATACTGCCAAATCGTCTCAGAAAATCTTCAGCTAATTGCTAGCCATGCAAGGTCCAACCCTATTTAAATGTCCCAGACGCCCTATACCAAGAACATAGCACACTTCACGATCTCAACATTGAAATTTGTGTCTCTGTGAAGGAGAATATCAAGCCAGCCATGAGAACCATCCTCCTATTTGTGGTTGGTGTCATTGCCATTTACCTTATCACGACACCTACCACAGCAACCCCTGTAGACATCAGCGACCCAGACATTCAAGGGCTCGGCAGGTGGGCGGTGGCGGAGCATGTCAAGAAGGCGAACGATGGGATCAAATTCAGTAGCGTGGTGAGTGGCGATCAAAACCGGGGGCCGTTACTAGGCAGATACTATGATCTCATCATCGACGCATTAGACAGCGGTGGCAAGGATCACAAGTACAAGGCAAAGGTGTACATGAGGGATTGGGCGGACAAGCGCACTCTCTTAGACTTTGAACCGGCCAATTGAGTGAAAATTAGTGCGATCATTTTCGATTGCAGTTGATTGTAATAATCCATGTACTTGTAATAATTAATCGATGCAATATGTCCGAGAATTCGCGATTATATATAGCTCCCTCCTGTCACGGTTGAATGTCATTTGTGTTACTTGCAATCATCGAATCTAAGTTTTACCGCCAGTATTTTTTCAGTGTTTTGTTGAATTGTATAAAAAATTACTAGCAATAACAAGACAACGTTCTTTTGCTCCCCGCTCTGCTGCTCGATGGCACCGCTGGCTCCTCGTTGCATTAGCAGCAGATGGTCATGCGGTCCCCTGCCCCTCTGCGCAGGTGATCCACCCCCTTTTCCTTGTTTTATTCCGGTCTTGTGATTTCTTCCTTACATATTGCATTTAGTGGTTTGGTTATACTCTGCCGGATCTAAATCAAACTATGTCATTTATTAGGTCTCGACACTATTACAATTTGTAAACAAATGGCTTGATATAGATATACATTTTGACATGAATATGTACTTCACATGTTCTTGTGTCAACCTTTAGACCTTTCCATCTTTTTTATGTATTAATGTGAGCCGCCTCACACAGATGTTCACTGGTTGATATGTAATTTCTGAAAATATTGCCAGTCGGTCATCGCCTTAGTGATTTATTGGGAATTGGGATGTTTAGCTCTTTTTAGTTTAGTTGTGATAGTCATTTCCACATACGTTAGAGCAAGGGCGGCAAATGTAACATTACAAGAATGCAGGTTTTAAGAAGCAATTGATCTTTCTTTCGTATATCTAAGTCATTTACTCCTGAATGATTTCTGAAAGAAAACTTGATCATGATCAACTAAGATCACTTTGTACATATTCATATGCTGACAGGAAACGTGGATGTTATAATAGGACTACCAATATATGCTTCTTTTCCTCTCTTGTTAAACTATCATGCTCCTAGGTGCTACTTAGCGAGGCAAGGAAGTTATAAATTAAGGAGTTCTACTATCCAAAATATTAGCCATTAGTTTAAAAAAAAACTATTGGTCAATAGTTTGATCCAATGGTTTAGATTCGATAATTTGAACACATAACTTTTGGCTAATAGTTTATCAGTTTCAAGGTAATATCAGAAAAAATAATATTTCTAGATTTATAATAAATATTTTATATTGTCATAAATAAAAATAAATTAGTAATATGATTAATAATTGATGTTTTATTTTTTAAAAAAGATCACATGATGTTTTAAGGATCCGGTAGGGTTAGATTTTTGTTGTATAAATAAATATAAAATCATTTATAATGATGTAATTATAAAATTACCCTCAAACTATTAGACAATAGTTTCTTAAAAGTAATGGTCAATATTTTGGACAGTAAAACTCCTCAAGGTTTTAAGCTTCACAAACGGTCCAAGTGTAATTGTTTTGTCGTGGTTGAAAGCCAAAGCAAAATTGTTACCGCAGGTGTATGACCGCCAAGACAATTGATGGGCCAAAATGATGAAATATCTCTACGGTGCTACTTATTACTGAACAACATAATTATGCTCTTCAGTTTATTTTCAGCTCAAGGCCTGGCCTGCTTTTAGTTGCCATTATAATCTTATGCTGCCCGATTTTCTCTTCAAGCTTGTCCGTTACAATAAACCTTATTTCTGTAAGTAATTTGGTAGAATCCGAACACTACTACTACACCAAGCAATTCTCTGAAAATGTGTTGTCTAAAGGTTCTCCTTCATATGTGGTACATTTCCATGCAGGCATTAGCAGGTGCATCCAAAAATCTCATCATTTGTTCCAGGTCAATAACGTAATTGTGCGTTGGAATTTAGAAAGGCACCTACAATATGAAATGTTCATACACCTGATATTAGGCGACCTGATGGGAAAGGCAATTATCTGATATTCATCCAGTGCATCTGGAGTCTGGACCACCATCAAACAGTTAAGATACCAATACTCCTGCTGCAGAAACTCCACAAAAATCTCATAATTAGTTGCCACCGCCTGCTTGCTCACATACTGTTATTTGACTCTGAATCAACATCACACGTTTCCTCGGTATTTATGTCACAATGATCAAAGTGACGAAAACTATTATGTATGAACGTGGTCTGGACCTGGCTTGGACAGAACTGGGAGGCAGTGGATCGCCTACTCATGATTGATTTATGTTTCTAACAAGAGATAGTGTGCATAAGAGGAAAATGTTAGATGATCTAGGTTGTCTTTTCTGTAGTGAAAAAGAAACTACGCACCATCTTGTTTTTTACTTTGGTGTTGCTAAGCAAGTGTGGACTGAAATTTCTGATGAAATGAACTGGATAGTAGGTAGTAATTATGAGGAAACAGCCACATTCAGCCACAATGTGGCAATGAGGAATTTATGAAATAGAAATATGCTTACATCAGCAGCCATGTGGCCTTTATGGAAACTGAGGAATTCTCTATGTTTTCATAATGGGAGATGGATGATGGGTATATTGCAGGTCTGGCAGATGACCAGTGGAATGCTGGGAAATTGGAAGGCGTACTGTGTCTGATGAAATTTCAAATTGCTGTTATTATTGGTAAAAAAAATGCAATCAAGACCGGAGAATATCCCTTGGGGTAGTTCAAGCTGTAAACTGCTACTGGGATCTGTCAAAAGCAAGCCATACAAGCCAATGTGAAGAGGAGGAAACCTGACACATCTTGAATTTTTTTTATAAAAAAAGTACCTTTACAATGGGCTGAAATTATTATGGACCGTCCATTTATCCTAATCTAACGGTTTAGATATACTTATACTACATTAACTCTTTAAGTAGTATGAAAATTATAGGAAACAAAAGTAATGGCAGATTGTAATATCAAACATCTCTCATGGTGAAACAAAGTAGTCTCTCGTTTATTCGACTCCTAGCGGCAGGGCAGACGATTGGCAATCAGGCGGCGACACCAAAGTGGGTATGACCTGATGCGGTGGTTGGCAAGACCTGCTGATGTCATTTTTTTTTTTGAACCTCTCACAATTGAATGTAAATGTAGTATCTGATCGTATGCGTACAAGAAGAGACTCATCAAACGCACGCCACACACACAAAACACCTACATCTACACACAGCCGAACAAACATGTCCTTACGTGTCCTTCAAGAGATCATCGGAATCACCTGGATCCGATGCGCGACGAGGGACATCGCATCCCTTCGTGTCACCACACGAGTGAGAGGTAATTGACGAAACTCGGTCCTGGGTTTTTGCATCAAACCCCTGGAGAAACTAAAAATTACATTCAAGTCCCCCTTCATCGAGGTCGCGCGACCTCGAAGCTTCTGGCCGCCGACGAAGGACGCTGGAACCAGCATGAATCCGCCTTCCTCCTCCATAGACGCAACCAGTCCTTTGAGATGCCGCAAGAATCAACGCGCAGAGCCACCTCCATCACGCATCTTGAGCGTTGAACACATATTGGCCGCCGTCCTGCAGCAAGAAGAAGAGGAAGAGGAGGTCCATCTCCACCGCCGTCGCCGTCGGCAAAGTGGACCTTCAGTCCAGCGTCTTTGGAGCCACAAGCGATGCGGACAACAGATGTATCACCAGAGATGCAAAAGGAATCCACCTTACCGCAAGGTAAGGGGAACAAAAGACCTCACGTTGTCGTCGTCCATGGAGGTAGGAAGCCGCCGGAGATGGAGACAGGGACCGCATCAAAGCGTGCCTTAAATTGGTCCTCTCGCCGATCCGTCATCGCCGACCAGGGGCTCCGCCGTGGAGGAAGCTGGACCCGTGCCGCCCTACCGGCCCGGGTAACCCTAACCCTACCCTACACAACCTAGGTTCTATAGTAGGGAGTATATATGTCGAACATCGAATTTGAAGGTTCCCGCCCCGCCCCGCAGTAGGGAGGCAGCCGAAGGCGGAGGGGAACCAGCGAATTCGACGCCGGAAATGGAGTCGCCTCGGTTTCGCCTTGCGGTTACTGTAGAAAGGGGAAAAACGAGAGACAGACAACTCTATTGATCCCTGCGGATGTCGTTCTTGACAAACCCCTAGCACCCCTGCCACTTCTCCAGCCGCTGCCACTGTCATCAAACTTCACCTCTCACCAAGCCCGTTCTCCCGCCCCCTCTTTCCCTGCTAGTACATGTGACTGTGATTGTGAGGGGTTATTTTCCTCAATACCATTATTAAGGGACATCTTCTCCCCAACACCATTAGTAAAGAAGCCTTCTCATCAATACCATCTGTTACTTCCCCCCACTCTCCCCAGTACCAAATACCCTTTTAGCTGGTTATTTTCTCCCGGTTTTACCCCTGCCACTAGTTTTACACATTCCAGCAACAAAAGATTTGTAAAAGTAGCAAAAAATAAAAAAAATAGAAAAATGCAAGATTGAAGCGTTAAAAAAATCCAAAAAAAGAAAACCGTAAATATGGATTTTCCTCTCCTTTTACCCTATACGTTGTTTCACCGTGCAAAGGAAAAAGAAATTTTTTTTGCCATGACCTCTAGACAAGTACATGATTCCATTAACATGGTTTTTGATAATAATTATTGACTCAATACAACAAAACGGTAATTGTCCAAATATAGCACAACACATTATCCAACAATACAATTATCCAAACATAGCACAATAATAGTTCAACAACACAAGTAAACATATAAATTATTTATCACCAACAAATGACTTTTGTAGACTCTTTAGATGTAACATCAGATCTATTGTTTTGGGATAGCACCAACAACCTCTTAGCTGAGATAGTAGAAGTAGATGTACCAACCTCATCATCCCCATGCACAAGATTGACGATTCTTCTAGTGAGAGATCCAGGAGAAATAATGTCAGTTGGAATTGTCTTAGACTTTTTTAGCTTCTTTGGAGGGTGTTGCTTTTTATTCCTACATGATAATTGATTATTAAGTAACAAATAGAGAAGTTGTACACAAGTATGACATTGTTAATGAAAACAACAGTGATGGCCGGCCGATGAAGCAGACACCCTGAGCGAGCTGGGCGAGACCTCCATGCCGGGCGCCCTCTGCT
Organism: Eleusine coracana subsp. coracana; assembly: GCA_032690845.1. Lineage (NCBI taxonomy): Eukaryota > Viridiplantae > Streptophyta > Magnoliopsida > Poales > Poaceae > Eleusine > Eleusine coracana. Next base: position 53,158,534 of record CM064430.1, read on the forward strand.
CCCGCGCACCAGCGCTCACGCGGCCTGCTGCGAGCGCCGCCTGGCACCGAGTTCCGCCTCCCGCCTGGCTGCGCTCGTCGCCTGGGCCCGCGCCGCCTTGCCCCGGGCGCGCGCTCCCGCTTCCCGCCTCTCGCCTGGCTGCGCTCGCCTACCGCCTGGGCACCGCCTCCCGCCGATTGGCGCCGCCTCGCCGACGCGCCAGCAAGCGAGATCCGGCCGCCGCCAGTCGCTCGTGTTCGCGAGATCCGTCTGGACTCAGTTTGGAGATGGAGAGTAACAGGGGTAAAACGGGGAGAAAATTAAAGCTGAGAGAGTATTTGGTATTGGGGTGAGTGGAGAGAAGTAACAGATAGTATTAGGGAGAAGGCTTCTTTACTAATGGTGTTGAGGAGAAGATGTTCCTTAGTAATGGTACTGAGGAAAATAATCCTGATTGTGAGCCCTTTGTGCTCTCTAACACCCTCACGTGGCCGTCATGGATGTCAGATTCAGCGGCAATGAACCACATCCGTCAAGCAATCCACCCACTGCAGCTTTGTGATGAGTTCGAACCTCGATCAAAACTTAGCGAAGGTAAACCATGAGCTACATTCTTGGTTTCATTGCTCTCTGCAATCTCGCTTTCAAAAAAATTAAAAATCCATGGCCTTGTTACTCCCCTCGGTCAATAACGAATTGGTCAATAACTTATTAACACGGCCAGTTAATACATCTCATCAGAAATTGTGGTGACTGACAAAATTGAATGTGGTGTCCGTGTTCATGCTTCAGGTTCAGGGTGCTGCCAGCAATTATTCATTTTCTGAAATAAATCAAAGGAAGCAGTAAAAGTTGGATTCCATGGAAGGCAACCAGCTAGATAGATATGTCATGGATCAGTGTGAGGACGAATAGCATGTTGCACAATGTCGTAGTGTTGAGTGTACCATTTGGTCTTGCTCACATCAATTAACTATAGTCTCTGTTTCGGTTGTAAGTGCAGGTGTAGACATTTTGGCTGTATCAGAAATAATGTCTGCAAATTCAGATAATCATTTTGTGAACATATGGACAAATTTTCTGAATGCACGAACACCCTGTTTCTATGTTTCATTTGTGATACAAATCATAGGACATGTCTCATGTTTTTCAGAGAATACTGTTAAATGCAGATTAAACTTTCAGAGAATACTGTTAAATGAACACACCTAAAATGTAGAAGTTCATTTTCAGGCTTGCAATCATTTTATTTCGAGGTTTAGAAATGACTACAAATGTAGATGGGTTCTCATCAGATGTAAGCAAGTGCTTGTGTTCATTGTTGTAAAGAAATGGCATCACGGTTTCAATGGAGATCAATTCACCAATGGGTTTACTCTGGAGATCGCTTCAGCAAAGGCATACGCCTCCTGATTGCCACTATCCGCGACGACAGCAAGGCGTACGTACGACTGGATCCAACTGGAGACGAACGTCAACTGTACCTCTTGATTTCCGGCGCCACAACGTTAGTGGTGGCTGGGACTACAGTTGGCGGCCCGTACATCGGTCGGATGCGGAGTTTCTTTTTTACCCAACGGTGACGCAATCCGTAATTTGTTAAATTACCTACTCAATTACAGATTTGTCCATATAAATTGATGGTCAGATTTGATCTATACTACTTTCCTACTCTAAAAACATCTCTAGTGGTGTCTCTCAAATGAGACCCCTACTCTTTTATTTAAGACCCGGGTACTACTTTTAGGGTGTGTTTGATAGGGCTTGTGCTTATATAATAAATTGCTTATACTCTAACTTATCTATCAAAAGTGCTTATTCAACTTATTTGGCTTATGTAGCATAAATAGTCAAACCGTTTGACAAAAATGCTTATTCAAACGGCTTATCTAGAGAGTAAGTACCAAAAAGCTAGTATTTGGTGCTTATACAAAACTGCTAATGCTAGTATAAATTCTAAAACTGCTTATAGCTGCTTATGTCAATAAGCACTTATAGGTTCAACCCATTTGACAGGGCTTATGGCTTATTATTGCATAAGCAGTTTAATAAACAGTTCGATAAGCCCTGTCAAACACACTCTTACTCAGTCAAATTTTCTTTCACAACTCCAGCGGTACTACTCAAAACAAGACTCATTTCTCTACTGTCAGATGGGACCCACTCGTCATTGACACAAACATCACCCACACGTGGGACCCGCTTGTCATTGAGAAGGAAAGGCGCTCAGGATTCTTCACGCGGCGGCCACGTCCTCGTCGGGTGAGGAGGGTTGACGGCGGCGGTCGTCGGCTTCGGGGCTCCAGCTAGCAGGGAGGTGGACGACGGCGGAAGGTGGACGACGACGGAGGTGGACGATGTCGAGCTCGCAGCTGTAGGAAGGCGTCGTTGGGGATGGAATCGACGGCCATGGTCGACCAAATGTAGAGCTCCGGCGCAGCGGTAGATGGCTACCATGGTCCACTCCAGACGTTGCTCTGCGGCATCCCCTGCCGCCACCGCGCCGCCGCCGCAGCCCCGCCCGCCCCCGCCGTCAGAAGGCACGAGATCTAGATCTTGGAGCACTGGTGGAGATCCGGCCATGGGGAGAGGTGTGTGGCGGGGGAGAGGGGGTGCGGCGGGATCGGATGGCGGGTTGGGTGCATTGACTCGTCGGGAGATGGAGAGAAGAGGAAAAGGAGGGAAGAAAAAAAGAGAAAAAAGAAAAATTGGTAGGGTTCATAAATGATTGGGCTCCAAAAGCTGCTGATGGGAGGATTTGAGAAGGCTAGTAAAATGAGAGACCAAATAGTCAGCCTGCTGGAGTTGATTTTTTGGATCAAATTCTCAAAAAATAAAATAAAAATCCTGTTTGAGAGGCCTGCTGGAGATGCTCTAAGTAATATAATCCACCGTAACGGGAGTCTAAAAATAACACACACACAGAAAAGAGGTGAAGAGGGGAGCACCGGTAAGGCAAGCTGGAGACTATGCGAGTGGGTGTGTTTGTTTCTTGGGGTCTAAATTTTAGTGGGGTTATATCAATTATTAAAATATTACATATAATTATTAAATATAAAACTAATTACAGAGTTATGCACATCAGCATGATAAATTCATTAAGCTTAATTAAGTTATTATTAAGAGATGTTTACTATAGCATCATATTATCTAATTATGATCTAATTAGTCTTAATAGATTTGTCTTGTCATTCAGAGGGAAGGTTATGGACTGGATTTTATCAGTAATCTATATTTAATACTCCTAATTAGTATCACAATATTTGATGAGACAAGTCTAAAAATTAGATGGGTGAAAACAAACACACCCAAATATAAGTGCCTAGTGTGTATCAAGCTAGTTTCAGAGGAACTTGTCTTGGTCTGTCTGGAGTTTGACCCAAGATGTGGGCAGGGGCGAAGCCAGGCGAGACCAGCGTTGGGGTCAGCTCCATTGCCGGCCGTGGTTAGCAGCAGGAAATACAATGATTTCTCACTGATTTTTGGAAAATCGTTGGGGTCAGCTGACCCAAAAAAAGGGCCTGGCTCCGCCCCTGGATGTGGGTCTTCGTGCGTTCAATCATGTATCAAACTGTGCTATAAACCCACATACGAATACTCCAAGTATTCAAAAGGTATATTAAAGCAACAAGTATTCAATTTGAGCCGCTATTTTCAACAGAAAAATGAGATTGGGTTTCAAGTTACAACGTACAACAATGCTACATTGGGCGAGCCAGCAAGTGTTGTACGTCGGTTGCATCATTAGTGCGACATTGGATTTCAAGTAACTTGATTGTACCATTTCAAAAAAAAAACTTGATTGCAATAGAAAATTAAAGTTTTAAAAAATGAGTTACAACCAGGAAAGTGAAAAACAATAGAACCTGTTTAGTCAAAAAATTACTACTCCCTCCGTCCCTCAAAGGCTGTCTGCCGAAAATTTCGGGGAAAACAAGAGAAGTGTAAAAATACATTGCTGCCCTCATTTAATACAATCCAGTCCTAGGTGCAAGGACAGTCCTAGGTGCAAGGACGACGCAGCTGCGCTGCTCCCTACCGTGTGCAGCCTTTTTTGTTTGTTTATTTAGTGTGTGGAGACGATGAGGTGTAGCATTTTCAATTTGTTTTTTCAACTGGACGAGACATGTGCAGTAGACAAGATGGGCCTACAGCATATTGACTAAAGAGCTGGCGTTGTTTTTCTCTCGGGACTATCCCAGAGCGACAATCTTTCAGTGAAAACTTTTTTGAGCTAAAACAACAATCTTTGAGAGGGAGTACTAGCTAGCTGTGCGCGTAGGCGACAAGTTCATTGTTGTGGTGCAGTGAACAGAACCGAACAGTGACCTCGCGGGATGGAATACTACTACTACTGAGAACGTATTATATTTTATTATATTTTATATAATGTATAAAAAAATCAAAAAAAAATATGAGTAAATAGATAATACAATCATTTATCATTATGTAAAAGTTGAGATGCAACCGATATTTATATAATAAGAAACAAAAAAGAGAAACCATACAGTAAATAGTTGCGGGTTGTACTGTTTATGTCGAACCCACAACCCGTTCTATAGTTGCACTGATTTCATTTTTTTGTTATGTCTTACACGAAATTTCGTTGCACATACGATTTTGCATGATGGTAAAAAATTGCATGATGTATCTATTTATATTTTTATTGTAATTTTTATATATGTATTTTTGGCGTTGTAACAAATAAGAGCACGGGAGCACACGACCCGCAAGGCGACCCGCAGGGAGCACTATAGTAGCAGCAGAAGCATGATACAGATACCAATAGTTCAGAAAATGAGTTCATCATCTCCAGACAGTGTTCACTATTCTGGAAGGAGATGGCGAGCGTACGGACCTCAGCGTGAACTATGGGTGGACGTTTCCAATGAAAGGCTTGGCGACCTCTGTTTCGATACCTTAGCAAGAGAGGACACGGGCAAATTTAACAGCATCTAATTGCTAAAGGATCCTGCTGAAAGCCTCCATCACAAATAAGCAGAGGATAAAATAGAGCATCACACGAATCACAAATAAGCAGAGGATAGAACAAAGAACGTCACACGAATCCATGCCTCTTCTCTTATTCTACTGCAAGTCTCACCTCGATTGCATCAGTTCCTACACTGGAAAGCCACCAGGCTCTTGAACTCCCACCCCGCCTTCCGGTTTCCTCCGGCTTTGTTTCTGAACTCGATGGTGTAGCTCCTTGTCTCCATGTGCTCCTTGAAATCCAGGATAGTCGGTGTCACGATCACGGTCACCTCCTCCGGCGCAGCGTAGCTGACAGTGTACGTCTCGGCCTTCTATGACACGACGTCACCGTCCGCGTGAGCGTGCGGACGTGTGTGTGGTTGTCGAAGACCACGACCAAGGACGGGTAGTTGAGTCCGGCGGGGCCGTCGGGGAGCTTTCGAGTGCAGCTGGTCAAATCAGGCGCGAAACGCTGCAGCTCCTACACGGTGTAATTCAGCGAGCAGAGGAAATCGACGCGGGCGTGTTTTGTTTTTTTTTTCTACATTTTAGTGAGGTCATATTAATTATTAAAATATTATATATAATTATTAAATATATATTAAATATAAAATTAATTATAGAGTTAAATGTTTATTAGTGTGATAAATTTATTAAGCTTAATTAAATCATTATTAAAAGATGTTTATTATAGCATTATATTATCTAATCATGATTTAATTAGTTTTAATAAATTTATCTCATCATTTAAAGGAATGGTTATAAACTGTTTTATCAGTATTTATATTTAATACTTTTAATTAGTATAGTTTTAATAGATTTATCTCATCATTTAAAGAAAAAGTTATAAACTGTTTTATCAATAATTTATATTTAATACTTCTAATTAGTATTATAATATTCGATAAGATAAATCTAAAAATTAAAGAGACGAAAACGAACACACCCGGCCAGCGCCCCCGCGTCATAGACGAGGCCCCGGTCCAGCGCGAGTTGTGGGCGGACGTGCCCGGCCCCGACAGCAAAAGGCGTCGCGGTCGTGACGCCACGGCTGCTGCCGATGACCGCATTCTCGAGAATGTCCCAGTCCGTGTTGTCGAGTGTGGCGGCAGTGGTGATCAGCGTGGAACCAAATCATGGCCGGCGTCCATTCAGCGTGCTTCTTCTTGATCAGCGCTGCGACACCGGCAATGTGCGGACATGCCATGGACGTGCCAGACTCCATCACGTAGTCACCCTTCCAGGCCACGGGGATGTCTTGGTCAGGCGCTATGATGTCGGGCTGGGGAATAATCTTGTCGCCTTGGTGCTCTGTACCTCCCTGATCGCACGGCTGTCACTGTCCTGGAGATTCGGAAAATATCTCACGTTGTCTCGTTCTATAGTACGCATTAAGCACATGATTTTGTTGTTAATTAAAGAAACGTGGATTTGTCACTACCTTCCGGATTCAAAGCAGCAGGTCTGACGAAGACAGTGAGAACTGAGAAGACAAGTCGATGTGAGGATATTGTTTTTTTTTCACGCCACTGCTCTCCCACTGTTTCTGCATCCGTGCTGAGCGGTATGGGTATAGACTGTTGTCTCTTACGTAGTAGTATAACTTAGCGTGGTGAATATATGGATTGTCCACTGCCATTTTTGCTCAATACTTCGACGGGGATTCTCCGCCGACTTTTTTAGTCATCTTTTTGTTCAATGCCACAAACCGTCATGGACTTAATGCACGAGGTGAATGAAGAGTCCGCTGATGTTGTTCCTGCATTTTCAGGAGGTTGAGAAACAGAAGGCCCGGCTCTGCTGCCAGAGCTTCTAGACCGTAGCGATAATCCTGTTACTTGGGAGAACATTGTGCCACCACGAGATGGTGTCAGCCATTCATAATGGTGTCGTGTGGGCTGCGAATAGTGGGAGGAAATCCGCATTGATGTCGGGCTTGAGCAGTTGCGGGATAACTGGGTTAGGACCACGCGACCGACGAGAACTTCACAACCATCCGCGCCTGGTTCTCACCGACGATGGTCTCGTAGGTGAACTTCAAAAACACTAGCCAAGCGCATGAGCTGCTCCCCATTGGCGCGGCTGAGAAAAATAGTCAGCATGTCAAAAACGATGGCTTTTATATCCCATCTCCATACTAGCTCCACCTGTCTATAATAATCCATCCAACTCCACTAGCAATCCAGCATCACACATCACAGACTTCATAGCCGTTTGCTCATCCATCCATGCACAAGACAAGTGCCCCTCGCCAATCGCAAGAGTATGCTTATTGCAAGAGATAGACTTTTAGCAGGACCATGTTGCTGCCATTGGTCTTCTTCGTATAAAGTGATTGACCTGCCCCGTGTAAAGTGCGATTGGTCCGTGAGTGCTCATCGAATCATCGCCAAGCCTGACGCTCCTCGGATAGAGCTAGTCCATGGTGGTGGCATCGACCGTGGTCATCCATGACACCACATTGATCAACAAAGATGCTTGTGGTCCAATGTTGCCTCTTGCAAGGACTATGTAAACTCATCTGTGCTCGACACCAAAAATAGGAATGACAAGCGAGTTATTGTGAAATAGAAACACCTTGTAATAGCACATGGACATAGAGATGATGTTGATGCAGAGCGCCTGAGCCCACGATAGGGACATAGAGTGGTTGCTGCGGTTACGTGAATAAATCCAATTAGGGAATTTTTGCAACCAGACCTACAGTTCTTGGTGGTGGACCTTTGTAGTGGACCTAGTGGGTATATGCCCCCCCCCCCCCCAATGAGCTTATTGTCAAGAGATGGCAGTGGGGTATATGCAACCTGTCCTCTTCAATGCCAGTTCATGCCAAGGACAACATGCACTATGCCTTATCGTCGGTGAATTAGAGAACTATAAACTCGTGAGGGCACTAGTAGTAGCAGAACAACGAAGGATTAGTATCATAGATGTAGAGAATGCATCTAGAAGGGGACTAAACATGGGGCGAGTGGGTGGTCATCATAGAACTATACCAACTCTTGTAGGTAGCAAATTTAGATGGCTTGGACAGGTGGTTCGTGTGGATGATGTACGTCGTGGAGGTCCATTGCTATTACACAAATAAACCGAGCTAGAGCATTTTTGCAAGAGTAACCTTTGTTGTGGCCTAGTGGGTATATGCCCCCCCCCCCCTTGACCTTGTTGTCAAGAGACGGATGCCGACACCTTGGTCACTATCCGCGTAAGCGTGCGGACGTGCATGTGGTCGTCGAAGACCATGACGAAGGACGGATAGTTGAGGTTGGCTGCATGTGTAGTTAAGGAAGCTAATGGATACGCTGACGAGAAAGCGTAGGATATGACCTGCTTCCCATTGGCGTGTCTAGGAAAGATAGTCGGCGTGTCAACTACGATGGCTTCTATACCATCTCCATACTAGCTCTACCTATCTATTATAATCCACCCAACTCCACCAACATCACAGACCTCATTGCCGTCTGCCCATCCATCCATGCACACGACAAGTTCCCCCATGATCATTGCTGGTGTAAGAGTGTGCTTATTACAAGAGATGGACTTCAGCGAGGCCATGCTGCTGCCGTTGGCCTTCTCGGCGTAAAGCGATTGGCTGGTTAGCACCGAACCATCGCCAAGCTTGACGGTCACGGGAAAGAGTCGGTCCATGTTGGTGGCGCTGATGGTGGTCATCCACGGAGCCACATTGATAACCAAATATGCTATTGGCCTAGTATTGCCTCCCACAACCACAACAAACACCCCTTACCGCTTGGCGCCGAACGTAGCAATGGCCAGGGAGTCGCTGTGAAACTGAGACACCTCGTAGTAGCCAGTGGACATAGAGATGATGTCGACGCCGTCCTTCACCATGATGTCAATTGCCGTGATGATGTCGGCTATTGGGGTCTCTTTGGACACCTTGTACATGGCGATCTTCGCCTTGGGCGCAACGCCCCTCGCCGTGCCCTGCGCGAACATGCCAACGCCGATGTCATGAACCTCTGATCCCATGACCGTCGATGCCACATGAATGTCATGCCCGTTTGTGTCCCTTGGGGATGGAAGCCCCATGGTTTCCTTGCCGATGACAAAGGCCTTTGCGCCGATGAGCTTGTTGTTGCGTAAGCTAGGTTTGAAATCCTCGATGTTCACAAACTTGCCCTTCCAACTCGAACGAACAAGGCCAAGCCCCTCATTGCTGAAGCTCTGGCTCTCCGTCCATATGCCCGTGACGACAAAGCCAATGATGATGCCATCGCCGAAGTTTGTCTTCTTCTAGGCACCAAACCCGGGATCCAGCCCAAGGAATCCTGGTGACCTTGTTGTCAAGTGACGGAGCAACCTTTCCTCCTCAACATCGGGGGCGTTGGACATGCTCCATGCCTTGTCGTCGGTGAGGTGGACAGCGAACCCATGCATCACGGCGTTGTACACGTACAAAATGTTGTTTTTTTTATGGTCAGGCGGGAGGGGGGGGGGGGGAGGAGAACTCCCCACCTGAATTGGGCCAATACAAGTTTACAACAAACATTTTAAGAGGGGATGGGAATGTAAGGATTACGTGGGATGAAATACAAACTATAGGCACTAATGATACGGGAACTTTTCCACATATACGTAGTGTCGCGCCCACAAAATCAGATATTAAGATCTTCAACACAGAGCAGAGCAATCTAAGGCAACACCCTCAAGAGGGAATGTGACTTTGTTGCCCCGATCCAGCAAACTTTGTTGGACCTAGGTTTTCACCCAAATGGCTCTTAAGGCCGGTAGTAGAGTGCACCGCAACAACGCTTTCAAGAAAGGGAATGACGCACGAGACACCACCACTATTGACTGAGTAAGGTTTTCACCTGGAGCACTTTGCCTTCTTGTTGCGCATGTTGGAAACATGTCGATCGAACCACCTCAACCTGCAGTAAGAAGCACACATACACTGTACATCGACAAGAGATGAGATGAGGCACTACCACCATGGGCGTGCCTCGGTCTTCTGTACTCGATGGAGAACATGTCATCGACGTGACCACCACACCGAGCTCGCGAACCTTTGATTGCAGCTTCCACGACCAGAGCTGCCGAACCAAGGAACCTTACCAAAATGAAGAACGCCACTACATCCAGCCGTTTGAGCCCTTGTTGCTCGCAGGACGACGGAGCGTAGTGCGTCCTCTATGAGCAGAGAAGATGGCAGCTACCCCGAGTCATGAGACTTTGATGTCGGCGTAGAGACTCGGTGGAGCACGAGGTGGGATCCGGTTGTGCACCTCGAGGGTGACCAGATCCGGGTCATGTAAGGCTGGATCTGACCATGGACGAGCTGAAGAGGAGGACGATGGCGTCGTACGCATCGCTGCCGCCGCACCGCTTCGAACGCCGAAACATGGCCATCGATGTCGTTGACGGTGAGCAGGAGCCGAAACAGCACGCATCACTGCGCAGTGCCGTCCGCGCCCTTGAGCAGCAGCAACAACGCAACCAGCCGCCAGCCGCCGCATCGACGCCTTCTCCTTTTCCGCTTCGGGGCCGAGCTCTCCGTGTAGATACAGTAATGGAGAGACCGGATCCAACGACGGCGATGCCGAAGCTTCCGCGGGGGAGCCTGGGGAGGCCACAAGGAGCTAGTGGGGGTGGGGGTGGAGGAGCGGCAAGTTGTGGGCGAGATCCTGGCCACGGAAGAGAAAGGTGGTCCTACCGCCGCCATCCTTGTGGCCACCTGCATTGGCCGACGACCCACTCCGACGGCGGCGAGGGGGTTCAAGCTCGGGGGAGAGGCTTAGGGTGGCAACGCTGCCTCGTTCTTCGGTCGGTCTGCACTTTGTCAGGCAACGCTGGTGATAAAGTCCGGCAAGAGCTCGTCCCGCAACACGACAACGCAAAGGAGACGATCGGCCAGTGATGCATATGTGATGGAACAAACGCAAAGAAATAAATACTGTACTCAGATTTTCCACAGTAAGGACATGGATCAGATGCAACAGGTAGATTGGCGAACAGAGCAATGCGTGGTGGAGATGAGATGACCGAGCATCCAATGTCGTGCTGTTGTGGGGATGCTTGCAGTGGTAGCAACTATGTGGATCAGAGTCCAGTCCAGAACATCAATGCGTCTAGGATGGCAACGGGGCGGGTTCGGGATGGGTGGAGCAAAAGCCCACCCACAATGATAGATGTTGCGGGTGAAAATTAGGGCTGGACGTTCAGTTAATACGGTTAATACGGGTTGGTTAATTTGGCTAAAAAAATTTTGGTTAATAAAAATGTCAACCGATTTAATACTAGAAAAAATGTTAACCGCAAAGTTCGGTTGCGGTTAATTCGGTGTATTAACCGAAGAAACCGATTTAACCGCAATAAAACAAAAAAAAAGAGAAAATCAGAGATAAGAGGAAGAACTTGTCGCTGCCCTCGCGTAGCACGCCGTCACCCTCGCCTAGCACACGCTGTCGCTTCTGCACCTTGCCGTCCTCGTGCATGCGATGCTGCCGTCCTCGTGCATGCGATGCTGCCGTCGTCGCCTCGCCATCGCTGCGGCAACGCCGCCGTCGTCACCTCGCCATCGTCGCTGTCCTCTCTCTGACTCGAGCTGCTGCTGTTGTTGTGGCGCAGTCGATTGGCGTTGAGCTGCGCCGCCTTCAAAAGAGAAAGGACTGGAGGCCGGCAGGCCGCTGCTCGCCGAGCACCCGTGCTGGAAGGCTTGAATGAGGAATAAGAGAACGGCGGCTCCGTACGAGGATGAAGGAAGCTTCGTGACTTACAATTAGATTAGAAGATTAGTTTAGTTTTGTAAATGGTAGGATGGTTTCGTGGGCTGATGGAGTGATGGGTTTCCTTGGGTCTGATGTGCTGGTGGGCTGAAATGGTATAAATCGGTTATTTCGCCTGTTCGGTTAACCACTCCTGAAAACCGAAGAAATTACGGTTAACTAAAGTAGACAAAACTGAAAACCAAACTGTAAACCAAACACCGAATTAACCGTAATTTTTGGTTTTTTTGGTTCGGTTACCGATTTTTCGGTTAATCGCGTCCAGGCCTAGTGAAAATCCCCACCTGCACTTGCACCCGCGGGTGAAAATCCACGTCCGTGTCCGCACCCGCCGGGTTTTGGGTGGAATATGTTTTTAGTTCAATTCACCATTATTTTAGCACATTCTATTAAAAAAATACTAACTCATTCATAACTTTATAGTTAACATGATATAATAACATATACGTATATACTAAGAATTATTACACACATAATTATCACTCTCATAAAGGAATATTTAACTAAAATTTTTGATGGATCTTATTTTTCAGGCCCCATAAAACACCTGTGGATGGGAGAAAAAACCTACACCCGCACAGTCGCGGGGCGGGTGCGGGTGAGCCCCGTGGGTGAGAAGGTGCACCCGCACCCGGAACCCGAATTGCCATCTCTAAATGTGTCACTCTGAAACCATTTTCTTCTATTATTTTTTTCTTGTACATTTTAGCAAGGCATGTTAGCAGTAGCAGCTGTGTTGGCTAAAGCTGCTGATCAACTTTTTCTGAATATAATCTGTCTTGATGTACCGCCAGCTGTGTTGGCTCGGTCTTTGGCCGGTCTGTATTCTATCAGACAGCGCTGGTGATAATCTGATTCGAACCTATTAGTATTATAACCGTCACGTTTCTAATTAATTTTTGTGCATCATCGATGCCTGACCTGGTCATTCATGGGAGACGTACCACTATGCAACAAACATAAGAAAGGTCTGTGTTCGAATCTCGTGGACTACCGCTAACCGTTGTTGAGGATGTTCATTCGATAATCGGAAGGATTGGCTGCTTCGCCTGCCCAAATAGTTTAGGGTGCCATGTTATGATCCGATGTTTGATCTGGCACTAAAAATCGTATGAACTCGGAATCAAACAAGATCCGACAGACTGTTTTCATCATGTACATTCATGAAACAGGCCGACCATGTTGGAGCCAGGCAACAAACACCATGGGCGAAGTCAATGCCGACACCCTCCCTGGTACCTGAACAAAGAGCATCCACAACACGGGTTAGAACTTAGAAACCATGGCCAACCCCCATCATCATCCACAACAATATAAACAACCGGAAAGAAAATAACAAAGATGAAACTGACCTGCTAACCACCGGCAAGCCGTGTTAAAAAGAATGATAAAGATAAGGATAGATAGGCGTGTATTAAGATCTGTTGTAATTCTCTCCACGATTATTTCGTGGTTGTTGTACTCACCACCCAGGGCTTCTGGGCTATATAAACAAAGGTGCGGCCTCGTATGAGGTTAACACTCTCATATAGATTCAATCTTTTATGATAAAGAGAGCCACTTCTCTATAGCATCCATGGCGAGCTCGTCGGCCATCACATCGCTCCTAGCCTTGCCGGTCTCGGAAAAATTAACCAAGTCCAACTACATCCTATGGCAGGCTCAAGTCCTGCCGACCATCAGAAGTGCGCAACTCGAGTCTTTTCTCGAGAGTGACAATCCAGTTCCACCCAAAACAATCGAGGTGGCTGATGGCAACAAAACCAAGAAGGTGGCCAACCCAGACTATGGCGCCTGGGTTGCGAAGGACCAGCAGGTTCTCAGCTACCTGCTGACATCCATGACTCGGAAGGTGCTAACCCAAGTCATCACATCCAAAATGGTGGTAGAGGCATGGGCAGTAGTTGCGGAGCTCCACACTTCGCAAACCAGGGTGCGATCGGTTAACACCCAGATTGCACTCGCCACCGCACAAAAGGAGGGACTCACCATGAGTGAGTACCTGAACAAGATGAAGGGTCTCGCCAACGACATGTCAGCGGCTGGCAAGACCCTCGACAATGAAGAGTACATGTCATATGTCATCGCAGGCCTGGATCCAGAGTACAATCCCGTCATATCTGCGGTCCTACGAGACAAGATCTCTCTCAGCGAGTTCAACTCCGGAGCTTTGAGATGCGTCTGGATCTTCAACACCGAGGGAGATCCTCCTTATCGGTGAATGCCACAATGCGGGGCTGCGGTCATGGCGTTGTGCGAGGACGCAATGCTGGTCGTGATCCTCGTGGTTGTGGACGTGCCCGCTCCATGAATGGACGCGGCCGAGGCGACCCCAACCAGAAGAACAAGTTTCCTCTGTGTCAGATCTGTGGCCGTGAGGGACATGGTGCCCGCTCTTGCTGGTACCGCTATGAGGAGGACCAAGATCAGAATGAGAAGAGTGCCGCTGCAGCTGTCAACTCGTATGGAGTAGACACGAATTGGTACACCGACTCCGGTGCTACCGATCATATCACTGATGAACTTGACAAGTTGGCCGTTTACGAGCGCTACAACGGCAACAACCAGATAAGGACGGCGAATGGGTCGGGTATGGACATCTCTCATGTTGGTCATGCAATTGTACATACCCCTAGTCGTCCTCTACATCTGAAAATTGTCCTTCATGTTCCTCAAGCATAAAAAAACCTTGCATCTGTTCATCGTCTTGCCATTGATAATAATGCCTTCTTAGAGTTTCATCCTCATATCTTCTTTATCAAGGATCAGGCCATGAAGAGGGTACTGCTGCGAGGCAAGTGTGAAGGAGGTCTCTATCCCCTTCCAGTCAATAAATTAGGAGTCATCATGCATTGATCACTTCTAAACCGATGGCTACAAGATGGCATAGTCGGCTACGGCACCTAGCTTTTCCCATTGTTTAGAAGGTCATAAGTAGTTTCAATCTTCCTTGTTCTAGTGGAGATAATAAAGGCTCTGTGTATGATGCTTGTCAACAAGCCAAGAGCCATCAACTACCTTACTCTAGTTCTTCGAGTAGATCTCAATTTCCTTTAGAATTAATCTTTTCTGATATATGGGGCCCTGCTATTAGTTCAGTTGGAAGAAAACAATATTATATGAGCTTTATTGATGATTTCAGCAAGTTTATGTGGATTTATTTGCTAAAACTTAAATCTGAGGTCTTTGCTAAGTTTCATGAGTTTCAAACTCTTATAGAACGCCTGTTTGATCGCAAGATCATTTCAGTTCAATCCGATTGGGGTGGTGAGTATAAAAAACTCAGCTCCTTTTTTACCAAAATAGGTATCACAAACCGCGTCTCTTGCCCTCATGCTTATCAGCAAAACGGGTCAGCCGAGCGTAAACACCGACACATTGTCGAGGCTGGCCTGTCTCTCCTAGCGCATTCGTCTACACTTTTGAAATTTTGGGATAAAGCATTCCTTGCTGCTACATATCTGATTAACAGAACACCTAGCACAGTCCTTGATTATGCTACACCCCTTGAAAAATTGTTTGCGGAAAAACCAGACTATTCGATGTTGTGAGTGTTTGGTTGTGCGTGTTGGCCGAATTTGTGTCCCTTTAATGCTAGAAAACTTGAATTCCGTTCCAAGCATTATGCTTTTCTTGGATATAGTTCCATGCACAAAGGGTTCAGATGCCTCGACATTTCAAGTGGTCAAGTGTATATGTCACGTGATGTTGTGTTTGATGAGAAAGTCTTTCTCTTCTGACCTTCATCCAAATGCTGGCCAATGCTTGCATTCTGAAACCCTCCTTTTCCCATAAAATACTAGGGATGTTACATTGCATGATCACTTGGTTGATGATCCAGCTAACCCTCTAACCCCTGAAAAAAAATTGAGTGAAATTGATGCAGGAATCAGGGAAAATAGAGATTATCTCATGTGGCCGATTCCTAGCGTGGCACACGAGGCTGATCCGGCGGCGTCTCCCCGCACCTGGCGCACAGGTGTATCCACCTCTGAGTCTGTGCTGCACAACTCTGTGGATGACATGTCTCTGCGAGGACCGGAGCCTGCTTCCCCGCGTGCCCAACCAGCCCCGACACCTTTGGCCCTAGCTATCTCCCTAGGTGCCCCTCGGGCAAATCATAGCGCATCCGCACGTGTGCCTTCCTCGGCTGCGCCACATGACGCATCTACTTCGGGTCTTGGAGCCGGATCTCCTGTGGCTCGTGTGGCTACACCTCCTCCCGCGTCTCCGATTAAAGCTGCTTCGTCTCCAGGACCGCCTGCCTCTCCTGATATCCCTGATGCTGGGCTGCTAGTGCCATCTCGTCCCACCACTCGTGCACAACGTGGAATTCATCGGCCCAAGGTATATACTGATGGTACTATAAGATACGGGCATGGCTTGTTGACTGAGTTAGGTGAGCCTAGTTCTCTTTCTGAAGCTCTTAGTGATCCTAATTGGAAACTAGCTATGGATTCAGAATATAATGCCCTCATGAAAAACAATACCTGGCATCTTGTGTCACGTATGTCAGGAAGAAACATCATAGATTGCAAGTGGGTTTATAAAATCAAGCGTAAATCAGATGGCACTATTGATCGCTATAAGGCCAGACTGGTTACTAAAGACTTTAAATAGAGGTATGGTATTGACTATGAGAACACTTTTAGCCCTGTTATCAAAGCTGTCACTATTAGACTTGTATTGTTGCATGCTGTCTCATGAGGATGGAGCTTATACCAATTGGATGTTCAGAATGCATTATTACATGGAGGAAGTCTTTATGCGCCAACCACATGGGTATGTTGATCATAATCATCCTTAGTTTGTGTGCAAACTAGACAAGGCACTATATGGATTAAAATAGGCCCCTCGGGCCTGGTATCATAAACTCAGTGAGAATTTGCAGAGACTTGGTTTAAACCATCGAAGTCGGATATCTCCTTATTCTTTTACTCCAAGGGCCAAACTACTATTTTTGTGTTGATATATGTTGATGATATTATTGTAGCTACAATGGCTCTTCTTCAAGATCTTAAGGGCGAATTTGCAATCAAAGATCTTGGAGATCTTCATTATTTCTTGGGTATTGAGGTGCGCAAGCATAAGCACGGCATCTTGCTGACAGAAAAGTATGCAGCTGACTTACTCAAACGAGTAAATATGTCGATTTGCAAACTGGTTAGCACACCCCTGTCTACCTCTGAAAAACTTTCAGCATTTGTTGGAAAACCACTTGGTCGTGAAGATGCCACAAGATATCGAAGCATTGTGGGTGCTCTATAATATCTTACTCTTACTAGACCAGATATTGCATTCTCAGTCAATAAAGTTTGTCAGTATTTGCATGCCCCTACTCTTTATCATTGGACAACAGTCAAGCAGATATTGAGATATCTAAAAGGATGTCTAGATATTTGTCTCTATATATGTTCCTCTTCTTCAATGTTGGTGAGTGCTTTCCCCGATGCTGACTGGGCTGGATGTCCAGATGATAGAAGATCAACAGGAGGGTTTGCTATTTTTCTTGGACCAAATCTGATATCATGGTGTGCCAGGAAATAAGCCACTGTATCACAGTCTAGTATAGAAGCTAAGTATAAGTCAGTAGCTAATGCCACAACAGAAGTAATGTGGATTTAGCAGCTGCTAGAGGACTGCACAACTCTGGTGCGATAATATTGGAGCTACTTATCTTTCATGCGAGGACCAAGCATGTCGAAGTAGACTATCATTTTGTCAAAGAGCGTGTTGCTCAACGTCGTTACGGATCTCTTATGTTCCAACTGGAGATCAGCTAGCTGATGGATTTACAAAGTCTTTGAGTGCTCGAAAGATTGAAGAATTCAAGTGTAATCTCAATCTAGAACGGTTTAGATTAAGGAGGAGTGTTAAACAGAATGATAAAGATAAGGATAGATAAGCGTGTATGTTGAGATCTGATAAGATCTGTTGTAATTCTCTCCACGATTATCTCGTGGTTGTTGTAACTACTCGCCACCCAGCGCTTCTGGGCTATATAAACAAAGGTGTGGTCTCATATGAGGTGCACCATTGATCTATTAGGCAAAGGTCTTCTAATGACCCAAAACGGGGCAGTGTTCTGCTGTGCCAATACGGGATCTTCGACAGGTTTAAGACCCAAAACCGTATCAGGGAGATCAAAGAACGACGCAGCAATCAAAATCTGATTGTGAAGAACAGCGTCGAGGAGGTGGACCGCACGCGCTACGGAGATGGGGGCTGCTGCTCCGTCGGGGACGGTGGCGCCCTGGAGGTGGAGGGCATCGTCGAGAGGTCGTCCCCGCCGAGCGGCCGAGTGGCAGTGCCTCTTCTGCCTTGTGCCGTCGTGCGGTAGCAGTCGCGTACACGGTGACGGTGGAGGAGCGCTAGCGGGAGGCGTTCGTCCCCGACCTTGGAGCCATGCATGAGGGAGCATTGAAGAAAAGAAGGAACAAGATCCCTGACTCCCGCCTGACAACATGGAAAGAGCAGCGTACGCGACAAAGAACGGAGGAAGATGCGGGCGGGTCTACGCGGGGGTATATCAGCGATCGGTGAAAAAAAAAAACAGGATTTCCATGACGGAACAAGAATGAATTCGCGTAGACAGCGTTTCATCTAACTTTACAACCTCCTGTGGATGGGCCCAACAGAGATCGTGCGTTGGTGAGTGGTTTAGAGGGTTTTGATCAAGGACTCAGATAAGAGTGGGTAGAACCAACTGATTTGGTGCATAGAAAATGGTAAGAAGTTTAAATCTTTATAGTATAGAAACCACCGCATAGATGAATTTGTACTAATTTCTAATTAACATATATAGAAGGAGAATATTAACCTGTCAAATAGTCTCAGAAAATCTGCAGCTTTAAATGTCCTGAGACTCCGTATACTATGAAACCGAGGCCACGCCCAACCCTATTTAAATGTCCTGAGACTCCGTATACTATGTACTGTACATAGTAAAACACTTCCGGATATCAACATTGGAATTTCTGTCTCTGTGAAAGAAGTTGCTTGCAAGCCAACCATGAGAACCATCCTCGTATTTGTGGTTGGCATCATAGCCATTTACCTCATTACGCCACCCACCACAGCAACCCCTGTAGACATTGAGGACTTTTATTATCTAAAATACTAACCAATAGTTTTAAGAAACTACTGGTCAGTAGTTTAATCTAACGGTATAGATTTTATAATCTAAAATCATAACTACTGGCCAGTAGTTTCTTAATTTGAGGGCAATATCGGAAAAAATAAAAGTTGTAGATTTATAGTAATTAATTTTTATTGTTATAAATAAAATTATATTAACAATTTGATTAATAACTAATATTTTATATTTTTAAGATAAACTAATATTTTAATAATTTTATAGACTTAATATTCTATTATAAAAATAAAAATAAATTTATTACTTAATATTATAATTACAAAATTACCCTCAAACTACTGGCCAATAATTTTTCAAAACTACTAGCCAATATTTTAGATAGTAAAACTCCTCATAGACATTACCGCAACAGGCATTCAAGGGCTCGGCAGGTGGGCAGTGATGGAGCACAACAAGAAAGCGAACGATGGGATTCAATTCAACAGTGTGGTTAGCGGCGATCAAAGTCGTGGGCTTGACGTAGGCTAATACTATGAGCTCATGATCGACGCATTGGACAGTGATGGCAAGGATCGCAAGTACAAGGCACAGGTGCACGTGAGGGATTTTGTGAACGACCGCATTCTCTTATCCTTTGAACCAGCTAATTAATTGAGTGAGGATTGGTGATTTGGAGTTATCATTTTTCGATGCAATTATTTTACTGTAATAAGCCATATGGTGCTTTTTACGATCGATGCATATTAGTCAGATAATTTGCGAATATATGAAACTCCCTCCAATCATAAATAAATATCAGTTGGGTTTACTTGAAAAGTTGCAACCGTCGCAATAAGTCACGCTACAGGCCTGCCCGTCATCTTTTTGTGCAGTGCTGAACCGCGTATGAAGGCCTGAATGTTTCCCGTTTTAATAACCGCATCATTGTCGCTCATCTTTGTGCATGTTGCAGCTGTTGAGTCCTGTTAACATAGAATTGCTTTTGGTGAGAGCTTCCTGGAGGGGAGCTGAGTAAGAGCTGCAAACGCTATTCTGGCCTTTTGTGATAGGCAATTGGGACTGGGGTCCCTTTCCCGTAACAAAAAAAATAAGTAAAAAAATAAGAGAGTAACTGTTCACTCCCTCCGTTTCGCCTCCTTTCTTGTTCCTTTATATCATGGCCATGGCCCGCTGCAGCCGCCTCCAAGAGGCTCCAACCAATCTCCTACCTTGTTCTCACTTGAGGGCTTTCAGGACGGCTAGAAGGTGCCGTTGCTCTTGCCACGGGTACGCGACTACGGATGGCGATCGAGCTAGAGCGCCTTTTCTTTTTTTTTTGAAAATATAGCTAGAGCGCCTTGATGTGATGAGAAGCGAAGAGAGATGTCGGACAACGATGACTAGCTAGTATTCGCGTCCGAGGCTAGAGAACGTGCTTACATGTGTTCACTGTTCTTCTGTTACTAATCTCCCCCAGTCCTGGAAGGAGAGATGTCGTGCGTGTGCGTATGGTCATATGGACCTCAGCGTGCCCTCTATTCGTGTCGAACAAAGTTTGGATGCCTTTGCGGGAGAGGACACAATGCAAGCAAATTTAACAGAGAAAAAAAAGAGGGCACTGAATTTTCCATGCTCAACAACAAACAGATGACACACAACAGAGAATCATCAGATCAATCCATGTGTTTTGTTATTGTACAACAAGTCGTCTCTCGATTCCATCTGTCCAGTTCTTCCACTGGGATATGCCACGGGACTCCTGACGAGATGCTCCTAGTTCTGCCAGCTGATGTGCCCGAGATTCCATCCGGCCGTCACGTTTCCTCTCGCCAAGCTTGTGAACTCCACGACGTAGCTCTTCCTCTCGTTCGGCTTCGTGAACTCCAGGGTCCTGTCAAAAAAAAAAAAAAAAAAAAACTCCAGGGTCGTCGGCTGCTGTATGTCTCGGCCTCCTCGGTGATGGTGCGAACGAAGGACGGGTAGTTAAGGGCCGCTGGGGAGCGTACCGGTGCACTTGAGAAAGTCGATCGGGCACGAATATGAGCATCTGCGCTGCTCCACTGTGTAGTTCATCTACTCCACTCGAACTCTGTATCTTGATTCTTCCGAGCACACCTCTCGTGCGCCTATTTGTTTTTTTTTTTTATGAATGAATTCAGGTAGAGCATGCTGCTCCTCCGTAGGTGTTTTTTTTTTAAAGAAAGAAAGAAAGAAAGAAGTCGACTTAGTCGCCGGCAGCATAGATCAAGCCCGTGTCCAGCGCGAGGTGGGGTGGCGACTTACTTAGTTGCATTCCAGCGCGTCACCAGATCAGGCCGCAAGAACGCTCACTGAGTGAGGACCACCGGCCCTTTTCCGTGACAATCACACAGCCGAAGCTGAAGGATGCCACCGGGTTCGCCGCCGAGGCCATGTAGGCCCTGAGGTTCTTCCCGGCCGTGTAGCTGAGAATAAGAGCCGGAACTAACGGTGAAGGCGGAGGCAAGCTCCACCGGTTTTCTGCAGCTTGACTTGATGTCATTCATGACGCCTGCTCCGATCCTGTACACGACAATCTTACGAGGCATTCCACTGTCTGTCACGAGCTGAAATCATCGACCACCGTAGCTCCTACAGGACCGCCGCTGCCGCCCGGCACGGCGCCGAACAGGGTGTCCACGCTCGGAGGGTCTCCAGAGTGACATGGAGATGATGTCTATACGCGCGTCATGCTTCACTGCAACGTCCACCGCATCGACGGTATCACGGCAACCAGCAGCCTTCGGTATCACACGCATTGTACTTGACGATCCTCGCCTCGCCTTGGACCGTTGGACGTTCCGTGTCCGACCTTGTTCCTGCGAGGTGACAGTACCGTCGCTCATGCCCGACGCAAATTGGGCCAATTGAGTAACATCTCTTTTCTCCTTCATAGATTGACTTCGTCACAATTTAGTAATATTAAATGCAAATCTGTCAGATTGGACTGGACTATTTTCGTTATTTTCTCAAATATTTAGGGTGTATTTGGGATAAAGGAATTTCAAAGAAACTCATTCATAAAGAATTTTTCCGACACCTGCTATTTGGAATGAAGGAATGATGGATTCCTTTCCTTAGAAAAGGAATGGCTTCTTTCACAAAAGGTAGGAAAGAAAAGATGAGATTAAAGCTAAGAAAAAATTTCCTTTGTTTTGTTTAGTACGATGATTGCCTCACACACAATGGAGAATCAGCTAACACAATACAAGGAGAAATTATTTTAAGAAGAAAAATAAGTAGTTAAAGGTCAAGATATCACTAATTTATTTTTAAATGTGTTACATAATAATAACATGATTATCAATTTTAGTTCATTATGATATATTTTATTTAGTTATAATAATATTTTTACTTCTATGTTTCTATTCCTGTATTTCAAACATAAGTTATCTATTCCTATGTTTTAGATTTCTGTGTTTTCTCAATTCTCATGTCTTTTCCTATTTCTATGTTTTTCATTTCTATGTGTCTTTTTTTTATTTCTGTGTCTTTCATTTCTACATGCCAAACACGCCTTTAAGGTGCGTAATATAAATACCGCGCGGCACGCTCGGTGAGCAAATACACATCATAAGGTGCATAATATAATATGAGTCCTCAATAAAAAAAAATATGATAACTGATTTTTGGGAAGGAATTCTCTTTTTTTTTTTAGACATTGCCACGGCATGAATGAGTTTGTACTTTACTAATTTATAATTCATATATATAGAAGGAGAAGATTTTGATACAAACCAATAAATGTATACCAAATCATCTCAGAAAATCTGAAGCTATGCCCAACCCTATTTAAATGTTCTGAGACTCCGTATACTATGAACATAGCAAAACACTTCCGGATATCAACATTGAAATTTCTGTCTCTGTGAAGGAAGTTGCTTGCAAGCCAACCATGAGAACCATCCTCCTATTTGTGGTTGGCGTCATAGCCATTTACCTGATTACAACACCAACCACAGCAACCCCGGTAGACATCAACAATCCAAGCATTCAGTCGCTCGGCAGGTGGGCGGTAACAGAGCACGTCAAGGAGGCGAAAGATGGAATCAGATTCATCAGTGTGGTGAGCGCCGATCAAAGTCGGGGGTTGTCATCAGGCTTATACTATGATCTCATCATCGACGCATCGGACAGTGATGGCAAGGATCGCAAGTACAAGGCACAGGTGCACGAGAGGGATTGGGGGGACAAACGCGATCTCTTATCTTTTGAACCGGCTAACTAAGGGACAAGTGGTGCGATAATTTTCGATGCAGTTATTTGACTGTAATAAGCAATATGTAATGGTGCTTTCTCGACCGATGCATGCTATTGTGTTAGAAAATTTTGCGATTATACAAACTCCCTGTCTCAAAATACCATTTGGGCTACTTGCAATCGTTGAATCCAAGTCATGCTGTGGGCCCCTTCGTCGTCTTTTTGTGCAGTGCTGAACTGCGTATTCCGGTCGAATGTTTCCCTTTTTTTTTAGAAAAGAATGTTTCCCGTATTAATCGCATATTTATTATTGATCCATGCGATGCAGCAGTTGCATCCTGCTACTACAAGTAGTGTAGGCTCACTCAGGAAATTATAATGACAGATCGAGAAGCTCGACTAAACAGAATTGGGGGAGAAGTCTTATGTTATATATGGTAACGACCCCCCCCCCCCTCCTATAGTACCCGAATTCTATCTCGAACTTCCTATTTCGAAAATGCAAATAGAAAAATAGGAGAAGGATCCAATTTGGGCCAAGTAAGCTCGACAGAATGGAAATAGATAAACAAAGAGAATGGCCTGGTAATACTTGTTCGTTTTAGTTGGAGCATATGATCAGTTTGTGATCATTCAGTATGAACTAAGCAATATTTACCATGATCTATGGATATTTTCCTCTCATTTTCAAGTGCTTGGCATCATGTGATGTGCACTCATTACTCTTCTGTGTTCTTACTAGTAGTTACTGCTGCCAGTGTTGACGGGCAATACACATACGAGTCAGTCAAATCTGGACTCGGTTGTCTGGTTCACGTTGCCATCGCAGAATGAATGCATTTCAAGATGAATAGTGTGTTCGTTTCCACCTCTCTTTGATTTTTAGACCTGTCATATCTAATATTGTGATATTAATTAGAAGTATTAAATATAGATTACTGACAAAACTCAGTCCATAACCCCCCTCTGAATGACGAGACAAATCTATTAAGACTAATTAGATCATGATTAGATAATATGATGCTACAGTAAATATCTCTTAATGATAATTTAATTAAGCTTAATGAATTTGTCACGCTGATGCGCATTCAACTATGTAATTAGTTTTATATTTAATATATATTTAATAATCATATATAACATTTTAATAATTGATGTGACCTCACTAAAATTTAGACCAAAAGAAACGAACACACCCGAAGATAGAAATTCCGTCATATATATTTATGCTAAAATAAATATTTTTCTGTGACGCATATGCAAAGAATTTTAGATAATAGCTCTTCTTGTATTGTTTCTACTACATACCTACATGAAAGATACATTTCGCTATTGATATTGATTTGGAGAATGCACACTAGGTTTTTCTTACACAGAGAAAAGAATTGTACCTGATTTATTATTTATTTTTTGAAATCAAAAAACTGTACCTGATTAAATGGTCTGGTTTCTGGGAAGGACTTGTTCTGATCGCAACAAGATCTGGAAGTTCCACTCTTCATGTCAGTTGACCCTATATTTAGGTTACAAGTCCATTTCATAGAATTCATGGTCGTGTATGTATAGCGGAGATATCTTAGCGCATAACAGTGTACAAATCTTCGTGAATAGATTATTTGGTGGTGACAGATACAACTAGGAAGTAGCAAGGTTCCCAGCTGGCTCAAGAAAGAAGACAATTCGCAGTCTTGGTTCAGTCAAAATAAGCAAAGGATACAGAAGAAAGATTCTACAGTAAAAGCCCATCATTGTCAAGCAATGGAAAATTGAAGAATTATTGACTAAGCATGGAAATTCACGCACTTATTGACGAGCAGCTACAAAATGGATATTAACAAACAGTAAGCAATGATCTGAAATGTGTTCGAAATACCATGGAGTATACAATACATGGAGTGAAGCAGGCCAAAACAAAGAGTATGCAGCATATTCACAAATTAGTCCAAGAACACCATGGAGTAAGTCAGGACTATTCAAAGAGAACACTCTAATTTTTGTTATTGACAAAGAGTACGTGAACTCTTGCCACTCCGACTGTCATATGATACATTTATGCTATTCAGACGAAACAATCAGCTATATGTACCACATTTGCATTTGATCAACAGAAGTATATCCGTAGCAATATCCATAACTTTATTTTTGACACTGATAAGTATAACACTAAAATGGTTCTTTAGCATTCATGTTCACTGAAACAATCAGCTACAAAAGTAACACCATCGACACCTTACAATATTAATCCAGACTTCTCTGACAGCATAAAAATGCATAAGCGAGATGGAATATATATTGGAGAACCAGTAAAGCAAGCAAAAACGTGTTAAAGAATGTGGGGTCACATTATATTGGATGGGGAACTTCACTGTTCTTTTCTTCATTATTAATCCTATGGCAGGATGATTCAGTCAGAAGAAAGGCTCCTCTAAGCTGCATTTCACTGAGAATCCGAAGTTTCAATTTCTAGATATAGCCAGGACGATTTGACTCTGTGAAAGAACTATGATGCATTTTTTGGAAGAAAAAGGAGGGAGAGGAAAGGTAACCTGCCTCTTGTATGGTGTATCAGTATAGCTTAATCCAGTCACGTCAGGCGTCTTATGAACCTATAGCTCGGTTTCATCTCAGAAATACAAGGACAAATGCACAGCAATTTTGACCATAGACCTCTAATTTGTCACAACTAGGAGAACGGAGCAGTGAACAAGGGACAGAGGTTTCCTCAAAAAAAAAAAAAATAGGGACAGAGGAACCAAAGTTACGAACATTTAACGAGCTGAGACGAACAAATAAGGAATCTAAAAATGGTTCTTGGAACAGCTGCTGTGCTATTTGCGCACGCTAACATTGAGAACGTCACGGCACTTACTGTTCCCTCTTGCTTGCCACTAGTGCTGCTGAGGCGTTGACCCGTACCTTTCTTCAGTGTGGAGGCGAGGGCGTCAACCCTTTCCCTGTTAAAGCACGAGCTCTAGCCAGTCAAAGCCTCGCTGGATCATCGCGCACCGCATGCCTCGTCACGTTTGAACGTCACTGAACACCTGGCATGAACTTTTATTAACCAGTCTCTGCTACTACACATCAGCGTCTCTTTCTATATATACTCGGCAGCATGTGCCTAGTCTCTGCAGACAGAGCAGAGATTTCAGCCCATCATGGCAAATAACAGGGGTAGTGTAACTGTGTAAGAGCATAGAGGAGAGCCGTCCGAGCAGGGACGACCTGTTCTTGTGTTGTGTGGGTGTGCGTCCTAGGCTCAGGAGAGATGACACCGACGTCGGCCGGATGGATTGTTTGATCTGCGATGCGTTTGTCCGTCTGAAGCTGGTGTCATCTCGCCTGAACTTAGGATACGCTGGCCCTGGAACAAATATATGTGACTGCAACGTATTAGAGCAAGGTGGCAAGGTAAGCGAGCACTGGTGTCATGGCATCTGTCTTCCTTTTTTGTATTTGCAAATTGCAAGAACACGACGCTTTCCTACCGCTGTGTTTTCTCTGCGGGTGTTGCGTAAACCCTCCATATATCTTGAACTTTTTCTCGCACATGTGGTAACTTTGTACCCTCTTTTTTTCTCAAATTGTCGTCGTTATTCTAGTTCAGTTTTTTTCAGCTAAAACTGTTATTCTAGGACTAGTGCCTGGTGTTGATAGAGGTCTTCAGTTACTTGAAAGGAAAAGCAGACTCGTGATTCTGGGGTATGGGCCAGGCAACCATGCTATTATGGTCATCTTGAGAGCTTTCCCTTTCCTCCAGCAAGAAGAGAACTTTCTGGATTCGACGATGACGACCACGGACCACCCTTATTGCAAAGGATTGTTGCTTTCCCGAACGAAAGGGTCAACCTAAACTGCTCTCTGCGTAAATGGCACCTGATTAGCTGCGGCTTTGGCTTGAACAGACTGACACCGATGGTTGGCTTTAGTATCCTCTTTGACGAAACCTTTGAATCCTTGTGTTTCCTTTCCTCACATACATTCTGTGTAATCGTAAACGCACCATGGTAGTTCATGACTGAGCCTAACTATAGAATTTTATACAACTTTTGTGATAAACCAATTGATCTACCGCATAATTGAGTGCTGAATCTCTGTTGACAAAGAGTACAAAAATTAACGAAATGAGAATAACATACAAAAAGATCAATTGACAAGGAGGAAACAGGGTAATAGGAGAGCTGTAGTCGACGGATCAAAGATTATCTAAACCCCATCTCCAGAGTGCAGAAATAAACAGGTAACGTCCCAGTTTGGGATGAAACAAGCAGGTAAAACTTGTGTACAGAGTACCAAATCGTCTTCCTCTACTGTGCTACCCTCTATCCCTTAGACTGAGAAACTGTAAAGTAAGATGCAGAATACCTGGATAAGCCTCCATACCATCCTAATCTGCACTTGCAACGTGGCTAAATCAAATTGAAGTTACATACATACAAATAAAATTAAAAACAACTATGAAACAATAATTGAGTAAAGAAGAGGTGATGGAAAAGTGTTTTGGTTTCTCTGTCAACCATGAGATGAGAAAAATGACCTGTTCAGTAGTCAGTACTCAGCGTGGCTACAAATTAAGCTTATAGTCACATTTTTAAAATGTGAAATGTGCAATACCTGAATGATTGTTAGGCTGCCTTGCACTGAAAGGATGATCTGATCCATTTCAACAAACAACAACAGGTAATGCAGCACTCATAGCATAATCCTAAATTTTAGTTGATACTCTGCAATCTGCATGAACTATCTTATGTCTAAAGAATAGATAGGGTAAACAAATCCTAACAACATGAAACAACAATTAATCGATTGTAATATGAATGTTAAGTTGTCCCTGCACACTGCAATACAATTTAAATGAAAAAAAAACTGATTTCATAATCCACAGCTGCAGCAATGCACAACACAAAAGGGTTACTTGGTTCGTGCCATAGGGAATGCGCCTGAACCAGGCGGTGCTCAGGTGTGGCTGGCGCTGCTGCCTGAGCCAGACATGCTGTGCCAGGACATTCTCATTGAGTTGGATCAGAGAAAGGATGTGTTAAGGCTTTGCAGAATGTTAACTAACAATGCTACCATTGTTTATATCCATACCCACATGGCACATAAGGCAACCACCAAACTTATTCACTTATATGCTATATATTGAATTAGACCTAAGTATTATCAAATCAAATCATTGAGCAGCAAACATCAGCAATGCAAATGTAGTTACGTGAGAGAATTTAACTAATTATATTTTTTGGTCATGTAGTTAATGATCAGAATATCAATGCAAGCATAAATTCTCCAAGACAATATATGTCAGGCCAATTTATCATTTCTGCTACAATACTAGAAGGTAAATAACCAATAAGTTCAGGAGGAAATAAATTGAGAAGACAAGTGTGAAGTAGCCACACTGAAAAATATATTATCAGTCCAGCATGCATCTTTGGAAATTCATACAGCACATTATGCTGTAACAGACAACCAAACTCCCTGTTATATGATTTCTGAGCTGATTGAGAGATATTATCTTAAAATATATATAAATGGACACTTCCAACATTGATTGTGGTGAAAGTGAAACCTTAATTTTCAACAAAAAGGAATGGAATCAGCATCATGGCTAAAATAGCAAAATGACAATTTAACAAGCAGCCCACTACTCTAAATTGATAAAATATATTACAAAGAATTCATACAATGTACCGGTAAGGCATAAGTCAAATGCAAAGATCCATCAGCTATGAGGTACTATCAAACATGTAGCACCAAGAACAGGCTGCATTGAAACATTCCATCATTCAAGAAAATAACAAAACATCAGTAAGCGCAACATAATCAATGCTCGATCTACCAGATGCTCCAGTAGTGCTTCCAAGTTTGCACACTCATAACAATCAATTCACAAGCAATCCAATCTAAATTTAGTAGATTTAACATATTAGTCTATCAAAGTATCAAGAGATACCACCTAGACAGCTAGGGCGACACAACAGGGATTCAACATCACTTTTTCACTCACACTTGGAGGAACCGAAGAACTAGTCACCAAAAGCAGCAGCATAAGCACTTGTCAATCCTGGAACGCTATCCTTGTAAGGGTCTAGGTACTTCTCTGTGAAAGCTATCTCGCTTAATTTAACCACATTGAAAAAGTCACGATCTTTGTTTACGAGCCCCTTTGCCTTCAGAAGTTTTAGCACGCAATGTCGAGGCAAGCCGTTTTTTAGTGCTATAAGCAAGCAATGGTGGCCTATGCAATATGTACTCAACTTCCAGACCAACTTCTGTCTTGAGGAATTCCAGCGTGTGACTTACGTTGGCCAGTTGCAAAGTCAGAATATTTGGCATCTTGCACACTGCAACCCTCAGGTCGGCCTCAGAGCATCCAAGAGCTTTCTTCAAGGAATCCATCTTAGCATCGACATTCCCGGGGCCGATGAGGTAAACTGCATGGAGCGCGTGCTTGAACATGGCAGCCTTGCGTGACACACCGAGCTTGTCGGCGCACACCACAACTTCCTTGGCAATCTCTGGTTCCAACAGAGCAATCGGCGCGAGTAAATGGAGCTTGGCAATTTCACAATCAGGTAGGCCGCACTGCTGCAAAAAAACCAGGTTGGGCTTGACCACACGCTCGACATCTTGAACGAGAAGGCGGGCGCCCCAGCTCCTCCCGAGGACGGAGCGCAGCTTCTCGAAGGAACCCAATAACGAGAGGTGGAACGGGAGACGCGACATCTGAGCGCGACTCCTAAACAGGAAGGGGGCAGTGGCAGTGAGGCGGGAGATCTGGGGGACGGAGAGGCCCATGTCGCGGAGCATGCCGATGCGGGGGCGTAGGGTTTCGCCCACCTTGGTGCATAGCAGGCGCGGCTCCCTGGCAATTGCAGTGGCGATGTCGGCTTTGGCGAAGCCGGTTTCCGAGAGGAAAGCGAGAACCGCCCTCGGGGTTGGAGGGGGATTTGAGGTGCGCGAGGTGTCTGGACGGTTTGAGGACTTGTGCCGGCGTGAGGCCGCACCTGGTGATGAGGAAGTCCTCGACGTCGAATCGAGCTTGGTACGCGGCGGCGGCGGTGGAGAGGAAGAGGACGCGTTGGATGGAGGCGGCGGCGGCGGGAACGGCGGGGAGGAGGTGGTTCCGGAGGCGCAGCATTGTGACTCGCGAACAAGAACGAGTGGCCCACCCACCTGTGCCGCTTTCCTGCGATTTTTACAAATTTAACAATTCTACCCATGTGTAGCTGACATACTAAACGCTCTCTCAGCTGTTGAAACTGCTCATAAAAGCTGAGACGTCAGACAAGGAAAAGCACAAGATGAGCCTAATTTCTGGACCGAACCATACCCGTGTAGTGATGCATAAATCTGAAGGCACCCGCGTTAAATTGCAAGAAACAGAAAATGGATTTTGGTGACAATTCTAATAGGGATAATTGCTTCGGCGTTTTTGTTTTGATCTTCAACTGCACACTTGCTCTCCTTTTTTTTTTTTACTTGGCACGTTTGCAGAATGCATGTCACGTAATAATATTACAATTACTCTTCTGTCATTCTGTGCTAACAAATTTTAAAAATTTAGGTGACATACTAAACATTCTCTCGAATGAAGAAACTGGTCATAAAAGTTCAGACATCAGACAAGGAGAAACACGCGATGGATTAAACTCGTGAGATGGCTCACGATGGATCCACCCAAGTAGCGATGCACAAATTTGAAGGCACGTATAGCTACGGTTGAGCAACCATGTTTAATTGCAAAAACTACGTACGGGGACAATTATTTCCGCGCTCTTGTTTTTATCTCCAACACATTTTAATCGTGTTTTCTCAACTTGGCACATTTGCAGAATGCTCATCAAGCAATCCTCTAAAACAGAATAAAACACTAAATTGTATAGTATGCTGCAAGTGAAGAGACATTTGGTAACATTAGCACGTTGCACTCCATGCTGAATTGCCCCTTGTCACAATCAGTCAACTCGAACAAACTGAACTGCTACTACGATCGAGATCAACAAACACACATCACAGTTAATGATCACTTATTCAACGCCTGGACTGACTCATCCCCAGATGAACACCACAGGGCTCGTGACCTTGTGCGCGTCGTTCTCCCACACGATGTTCCCGAACCGCATCACGGTCTTGCCACGCGAGCCCTTGGGCATGCCCCTGCTCCTGAACGCCACCTTGTAGCTCTTCTTCTCGTTCTTCTGTTCCCCGAACACCAGAGTCGCGGGCGTGACGTTCACCGCCACCAGGTGCTTCGGCGCCTCCACCCTCACGGTGTACGTCTCGGCTCCCTCCGACACCTTCGTCACCGTCCGTTCCAGCACGCGGACGGCGGCGTCAGTGCCGTTACCGCTGAACGCCACGACGAAGGACGGGTAGTTGAGCCCCGCGACGCCGCCGGGTAGCGTCCTGGTGCACCCGCGGAACCCGGGCACGAAGAGCCGCACCTGCGCGGCGGTGTAGTTGAGCGTGCAGAGGAAGTCCACGTAGTCCTGCTCCCCGGCGTCGTAGACGAGGTCCGGGTCCAGCGCCAGCCTGGGCTGCACGAGCCCTGCCCCAACCGCCATGGGCGTCGCGCGGCCCCCGAGCCCGCCGTCCGCGATGGCCCGGCCCTCGCTGTCGCGCGCCGTGGCCGTCGTCGCGATCGCCGACCGCACCATGGCCGGCGTCCAGGTCGGGTACTTCTTCCTGATCAGCGCCGCGACGCCGGCCACGTGAGGGCACGCCATGGACGTGCCGGAGAGGAAGTTGAACGGCGACCTTCTTGGGTCGTCTTTGGCGCCGCCCGTTAGGGTCGACTCGTCGGGCCAGGCCGCGAGGACGTTGACTCCCGGCGCGACGAAGTCGGGCTTGAGGAGCTCGCGCGACACGCGGCTGGGCCCGCGCGACGAGAACGACGCCGCCGCGGGTGCCCGGGTCTCGCCGGTCACCGTCGCGCCCGCGATGCGGAACGACGCCACCGGGTGGGGCGAGGAGTGGAGGTAAGAGAGTAACTTTGTGGCCTCGGTGACGCCGAGGATGGCGGACGGGAGCGTGAAGGGGAGCGCGTCGAGCCCGTCCGATTCCAAGGCCGACGTGTCGAGGACGAGCAGCCCGGACCCGCCGGCCTGCTGCACCGCCATGCCCGTCACTACCTCGTCGACGCCGCTGCACACGACGACCTTGCCCATGATCCGGTCCGGCACCAGGTCGTCCTCGTCGCAGTACTCGCTGAGCACTAACCCGAGCGGTTCTGTCTTGTTGGCCTTCTGCGTGTAGAGCGACTGTCCGACGAGGACCTGGCCGTCGCCGAGCGTGACGAAGACCGGGAAAACGCGGTCCAGCGTGGCGGCGGCGACCGTGGCGATCCACGGCGCCACGTTGCTGAGCGTGGCCTCCGTCGGCCCGGAGTTCCCCGCGGAGCAGGCGACGAAGACGCCCGCCCGAACCGCGCCGAACAGCGCGATGGCCATGGAGTTTTCCGACAGGTCGCTGCCGTCGCCGCGGCGAGTCCCGAGGGACAGCGACAGCACGTCCACGCCGTCCTTGACGGCCGCGTCGATCCCCGCCACGATGGCCGCCTCGGAGCACCCATCCTTGTCGCAGGCCTTGTACATGGCGACGCGCGCGCGGGGCGCCACGCCCCGCGCCGTGCCGTTCGCGAACCCGAAGAGACCCGCGTTCGGGACGGCCGAGCCCGCCGCCGTGGACGACACGTGCGTGCCGTGGCCGAACGCGTCGCGCGGGGAGTTGAACTCACCAACCAGCGGCGTGCCCGTGCCCGTGACGACGAAGTTCCGCGCGCCGACGAGCTTGTTGTTGCACATGGTGCTGGAGTTGAACCGCTGGCCGTCGACGCACCGGCCCTTCCAGCTCGACCGCACCGGTCCCAGCCCGGTGTCGTCGAAGCTGGCGCTCTCGGGCCAGATGCCGGAGTCGACGAACCCGATGACGACGCCGTCGCCGAACTCCGTGTCGGGCCACACGCCGAAGTCCGTGTCGAGGCCGAGGAAGCCCGGGGATCGGGTGGTGTGGAGTGGCAGCACCCGGCTCTTGTACACGCCGGACACGCCCGTCGTGTTCGCCAACAGCCGGGCCTGCTCGTCGGTGAGCTCCGCGGCGAAGCCGTGCATCACGGTGTCGTACACGTAGTAGAGGCGGCCGGTGGAGTTGGTAGTGGTGCTGGATGGGGAGGAGGCCACCATGGAGGCGTACCAGTTGCCGTGGGTGGCGAACTGAGGCGGCTTGGCGAGGGGATCGGCGTGGACGATGTAGGTCGAAGAAAACTCTACTGCCTCGTCGGGTTTGCCGTGGATCTCTGGAACAAGGACCGAGCGCGCGGGGTGAGCGAGGAGGAGGAACAGTGTCAGGGGGAGCAAGGGGCGGGTGGGGATCATGAGCGCCATGGCTCAAGGTGGTGGCTCTGGCACCTCGGTTTGTGTGAAGTGCATTGGCCGTGTGGGCCTTTTATAGAGGCTGAGCGACTCATCAGTCCAGCTGTCAACGTGGAACAACACGCACAATGTTTGCAAACTGGTACAAAGGTGGATTCGTACTAGCACAAGAGAAGAACCCGTGTTGCAGCATCATTATGTACCGGTCTACCACTAATAAGCAATTTTCTTGACATTTGCTTTGGAAAAAGGTTGATGCATTTCAACCAAATTAAGCAGATATTTAGGTGGAGAGAACTTTTGCATGGTTAACGTTTTATTTTGCGATGTATAGAACTGTATGATAACTAGGTTACAGACGAACTAGAAAGATGAAGTTTCTTGAACAAACATCAGGAGCTATGTTAATTTCAGGTTTTTGCTCTTGGCAATTATTAGGCTAAATTTGTTGTATATATTAAATTAAAACTTTGCAAGACTTGTGTCTCATGTGAAAAATTTCTGAAAAGCTAAATGCAACCAGTCAGTCGTCTTGTATTGTAAACGCAAGTGTAGCACATTTGAGACCAAAAATATGTGCATCACTTACCATGCACGAAGCAAAGGTGAACATTCTGGGCAGACAAGACGAAAACAACTCTTGGAACCATCTCCATAATGCTATACGAGATAAGGATCTTACCCAAAGCTTATGAATTTCATTTATATCGAGCTATTAAGCCCAGAAGGGCAACATAAATAGTTGATATAAGCTCCGAAGCAATTCCTGATCAGAAAGATTAACTCTGAAGCAAACGTTCCTAGTCTCATATAGACCAGACATCGTTTCTCTTATAGTATCTTTCTACTCTCAAGAATCCCATTCATTCTTTCATTTTTGAGTCCAAGACTAATCATACAACAACAAAAAAACATTTTAGACAAAATATTCTGGACTTCTTCTATTTCTGATTTGGAAATGGAATTCCAGATCAGAAAGATGAACTCTGAAGCAAACCCTCCTAGTCCTAGATAGACCAGACATCGTTTCTCTTATAGCATATTTTAACTCTAGAATTCCATACATTCTTCCATTTTTGAGTCCCAGACTAATCATACAGCAAGAATAAACCATTTTAGACAAAATATTCTTCAATTCTTTTATTTCTGATTTGGAAATGGAATTCCAGATCAGAAAGATGAACTCTGAAGCAAACCCTCCTAATCCTAGATAGACCAGACATCGTTTCTCTTATAGCATATTTCAACTCTATAATTCCATCCATTCTGCCTTTTTTGAGTCCCAGACTAATCATACAGCAACAATAAACCATTTCAGACAAAATATTCTTGACTTCTTCCATTTCTGAGGGTCTCAGCCCAGCTGTCAACCTGGAACAACACAATGTTTACAGACTGGTGTGGTGCTATGTAATGGTGGATTGATACTAGCACAAGCACAAGGGAAAAAAAAAACGTGTTATTTTACAATGTACAGTAGCTTTGTGTACTTGTCTATCACTAATAAGCAATTTTCTCGATATTTGGTTGGCAGAAAACTGGATGCATTTCAACCTAAGTGAGCAACTATTAAGTGGACAGAACTTTTTGCATGGTTGACGTTTTATTTTCTGATATAGAACTGTATGATAACTGGGTTGCGGACAAACAAGAAAGATGAAGTTTTTTGAACCAGCATGAGGAGCTCTGTTAATTTCAGGTTTTCCTTTTGGCAACTATTGGGTTAAATTCGTTGTATATATTAAATTAAATTGCAGATAGTTACTTTACAAGATGTAAACAATTTCTGAAAAGCGCAATGCAACAAGTCGTCTTGCATTGTACAACCAAATGCACAAGGCGAATTGAACATTCTGGGCAGAGAAGAGAAAAAACAACTTTTGTAATCATCTCAAATATGCTATACTACGAGATAAGGATCTCAAACCAAAGTGTATGAATTTCATTTATATGGAGCTACTAATCCCAGAAGGGCAATACAGATAATCGATACAAGGTCTGAAGCAATTCCTGATCGGAAATATGAACTCTTATGAAGCAAACGCTCCAAAGTGCAAAATGGACCAGACATCGTTTCTCTTATAGCATCTTTCAACTCTCAATAATCTCATCCGTTCTTCCATTTTTGAGTCCGGGCCTAAACATACAGCAACAAAAAAATCATTTTATACAAAATATTCCTGACTTCTTCCATTTCTGATTAGGAATTCCTAATCACAAAGATGAACTCTGAAGCAATCGTTCCTAGCACTAGATAGACCAGACATCGTTTCTCTTATAGCATCTTTCAATTCTCAAGAATCGCATCCATTCTTCCATTTTTGAGTCCAACACTAATCATACAGCAACGATAAACCATTTTAGACAAAATATTCCTGACTTCTTCCATTTCTGTTTTGGAAATAGCAGAAATAAGAGCTGTGGTCTGTCACATTGCACATGCACTGCAACTTCCACTAGCCTTGTGCCCCCTTCAAATCTATAAGCCTCAACTGAATCAGTTACAGCAGTTTTTGTCGTCATACAGATGAAAATACAGTGGTTAACTTTCGTTCCAAATGTTGTATCTCCGCGATGAAAGAAATAATGTACTGATGGTAGGCAGAAATAGATGGTAGGCAGAAATCACTTAAGCCATATCAACAGGAAATGTTATACATTTACGACAGACGGCAGAATGATGTGCACATGTCAGTACGCCTCAGCCTAGCTGTCGTCAACCAGGAACAGCAGCACAATGTTTGCAAACTGGTGCTAGGTGGATTGATACTAGCAGAACGAAAATACACGTGTTAGTTCACAATGCACAACATCTTTCTGTACTAGTCTATCACCAATAAGCAGTTTTCTTGATATTTGATTGCTGAAAAATGAATGTATTTAAACGAAGTTGAGCATATATTACATGGAGTTTGCACGGTTAACGTATTATTTTCGGACAAAAGCTGGGTTACAGACCAACTAGAAGCATGGAAATTTTCTGAACCAACATGAGGAGCTCTGTCTTCAGCTTTTCCTTTTGACAACTAGTATTGGGCTAAAGTCGTTGTATTATATATAAATTGAATTGGAGTTAATTACTGTGAACAGTTTATGAGACATAAAAAATGCGTGCATCATTTATCATGCACTGAAGCAGGGTGAACATTCTGGACAGACAAGAAACAATTCTTGGAACCATAAGCATCTGAATAATGCCGTAGTACAACATAGGGATCTCAACAGTTTCAAAAAAAAAAAAAAACATAGGGATCTCAACCAAAGTGGGAAAGTGTATGATTTTCATTTATTTCTAGCCATTAAGCCCAGATGGGCAACACAAATACAGTACTGTTGATATAAGCTCTGAAGCAATTCCTGATCGGAAAGATAAACTCTGATGCTAACGCTCCTAGTCCTAAATAGACATAGACCAGGCATCGTTTCTCTTTTAGCATCTTTCAAGTCTCAAGAATAATCCATTCTTCCATTTTCAAGTCCGAGACTAATTATACAGCAACAATAAGCCTATTTTGACAAAATATTATTGACTTCTTCCATTTCTGATTTGGAAATGGCAGAAATAAGAGTTGTGTAGTCTGTCACCGTGCACATCCACTAGTACGCCTTGTCCCGCCTCAAATGTATAACCTCAACTGAATTCAGTTCCAATAGTTATTGTGGCCATCAGACGTGGTTAACTTTAGTTCCATATACTGTGTGTCAAAGATGAAACAAATAATGTTTTGACGATAGGCAGCAATCATTTCAGCCATATCAATAGGAAATGATATATATTTACACAGAATGGTATGTACAAATGCACAATTCAGTATGTTCAACAAAAGCTTTCTTGCTCAATTGTTGCACCACCACACATTTGATAGCCGAGCAAGAGCATTTTCATATTATAGATCCCTGCCTGCATGACATCAAATAATTGTGGATTGCATTGTATAGAATTCTAAGATTGGATACTGCTGAATGTGACTTGCAACAGCAGCAGTTTCTTAGCCTTACAGATCAGTGCATGAAGATAAACTTATAGTTGATCTTTCAAAGGTTCTATTTTACCATCTTCCTGGTTTGTTCTCAGAACAGGGCCAGGTAAAATGAAAACAAACGACGCCATTTTCTTAAGACTACATACAACTCACAGTATCCTAGATATGATGCTCTTCAGACAACAACATTATCTTCTAGAGAACTTTGATATGAGATAGACAACAAAGAAGCAAAATAGAGCAAAGAGGACGACATGGAGAACATGATTTGAGCCCTGCTGGATGATGCTCTTGTTCATCCTTCGCATGTTATTCTTCACTCCAGCCTGGGCTTTTGCGAGGGTCATTTGCTGGACATCACATGGGATAACATAGTAAGAGCATAACTAGCTAGAATATATATTGTAAGAGACAAAAGTGATGATCTGCATATCATTCAACTAAAGAAAAACTGAGGCTTAAGGAATGAAAGGAAAAGTACCAGTTGATTAAGGAAATCACTCTGGAACTTGGCTTCAGAATTTATCTCCTGTGCTACCTGAAGATACAATGGATCAAGAACCAAAATTAAGATTCCAGAAAGGAGCATAAAGCTCACCATCAGTAGATAACAAAAAAAAAAGACTAAGAAACAGCTTACAAGTAACAATAAAAAGTTTGAACAATCACGATTCACGACATGAAGGTGCCTCGTAGTATTTAATATAAAGCCCATATGCATACATTGAAATATTCATAAAGTTGGTTCTATGAGAGGATAACCACCTATTAATTAATCTTACAGGTGATGGAGCTTGCAACAGTAAGACATCAATAATATGTGAATTATTCAATGGAATCATTTGGATATGAATGAACACTCAATATATCAAAGAGGCTAAGACAATTGAAATTAATAATATCTATTGCAGTAAAGAATCTAATAATATGTCAGGAGCAATGGGCAGGCATTCAATAGGATCCTGCATTTCTGATTCACAGAAAGAAACAGGCTAGAACTATATCACATCATACAGTTAAGGAAAATATCCAAAATAGATCACAATCATATGACCTTAATGGACCAAGTCATATATTGCATTCCCAAACACCCAAGATAATATCAGTTTTGAAATTTGCACCATGACCTAGCAATTCAGGAATGCTACCAAGGAAATTTTTAAGAATTAGCTTTTGAAGCGCTGAAAATCTCGTATAAAACGTGTGATCTCTTATAGATGGTTCTAATTCAAGTTCTAGCTTATTCGAGGTCTAAAGTTCTAAAAATGACAGAAATAACTTTAGCCAGACCACTAGCAGCAGCAGCACCAAGCGCTAATGTAGGTTCAAATTACATGTCAAACATACATTGAGAAGCTATGAAATCACAGCATACAGAATCTACAACGCATGTGCAACTAAATGCATACAACCTACAGACTTTTTCTAGCTTCCAAATCGAGGCAACGGAACTTGATCGAGAACCAAGCACACCACGTCATCAGAATCGTGTATGTACTGGAAACGATCGAGGCGGGAGGAGGACCTTACCCCTTTCAGCATGCGGACCCTCGAGTGTAACCCGTCGATCTCCTCGTCAAGGTCCCCGTGAATCGGATCGATCCGCAGCTGGATCTCGTCCGAGCCCGCCGCGTTCCTGCAACCCCGAGGGAGAAGACGAATTTACCACAGGCTCCGATCCAGTTTCACCGGACGAATCGACGCATGTGGAGAATTCTACCAGAGGGTGGGGGAGATAGAACGGGGGTTTACCTGGATCGGAGCGGCCCGGAGCCGTACATCGGGTGCGCCATCGCGGCCGCGTGGCGTGCGAGGGCGGACGGCGCTCGTTAACGCGTGGTTCGAGACCGAGTCTGGTTCCGGTAGGCGACGGATCTTCACGCGGCGGCGGGTGGGGGAGGCGGCGCGCGATGCACGGCGGGCGTGGTGCGCCGGCGATGGCAGAGGAAGATGACGTCGCGGGGAAGGAAGGACAGAGGAACGGAAAAGACTGGAAGAGGACCAGGAAAAG
This sequence comes from Eleusine coracana subsp. coracana, assembly GCA_032690845.1. Lineage (NCBI taxonomy): Eukaryota > Viridiplantae > Streptophyta > Magnoliopsida > Poales > Poaceae > Eleusine > Eleusine coracana. Next base: position 53,197,893 of record CM064430.1, read on the forward strand.
AAAATGTTTCCATTGAACTGTGTCTCTGACGTTCAGCCCATGCTGTTTGTGACACTGACATAAGGGTACCAAACCGTCTGCTGACTGTTTATTTACGAGAGTAAATGCACTAATAAAAGTTAGAAATCTGAAAACCACCGTAACGCATTTCCAGCAGCTGTTGTAAGATAGCCTCCTGCTTTATAATTTGGGAATATAAAGCATCAAATTGCTCTAGCAGGTGTTGTAAATCAATCTGATGCTATAAAAAATTTAGAGATTCTTTATTTCCTCCTCTTCATGCTATATAACGAGGGAGCGTGCTCTATCCTTTGCTTTATCCCGATTTCAAGTTGGCAGGAGAGCGCCTGTCTCTTATCGCGCACAGCTCCGTAGGTGTCTTCTCGTCCGTCCATCTGCTGGAGGTCGGTCTTCCGCCATCAGCAACCCCTGCCAGACTCTCCTGCGCCTTCACGGATATACCTAAGTTACATTTAGCAGGGCTCTCAAATAATTTTTTTATTTTATTTTTTGAGAGTCTAACCTAAAAAATTAGCTCTAGTAGACATCTTAGTTGGGTTCTTATTTTCAGAGGGCTCTCAAATCCCCTACCAGAGCTCTCAGATTTTGGCGCCCTCTCAAACAGTGGGTCCTACCAGTTTTTTTATTTTCTTTATTTTTTCTCTTTTTCATCCTCTCTCCTGATTGAGCCCCTCCCGAGCAAGCCCTTCCTTCCACCACCACCGCCGGCGTGCCCCACCCCGCGCCGCCGCTCTGCTTACTCCTTCCGCCGCCGCTCCACCTGTCATGTGCGGATCTGCTTCGTAGGAGCACCCGCGCAATGGGCTCTGTGGGATACTTGCTTTACGGATATCCTCATACAAGGCTAAGTCGGTGGTCGACCGGGTACTTCATCAATAAGGAAGTCGATCGACTCGGCTTAGAGTGCAAGATAAGAAAGATTAGACTTGTCATATAGAATCCTTGTAGAGTACGACTAGGACTCTGCCTGAACCCCCTTGCCGATCAGATATATAAGGCGGCAGGGTACCCCCCATCAGAGGGGGGACACAATATCTCGTGACAATCAATACAATACAGAACACAGGATGTAGGGTTTTTACTCTCATTGAGAGGGCCCGAACCTGTATAATTCAGCGTCTTGTGTAACTATCGTAGTTCTTGGTCTCGATGTAGCCTTATATATTTACTGTCGGTCTTGAGCATCGATAGTTGGTGCGCCAGGAAGGGGACAAAGCTCGTCGGAATTCTCCGTCGACTACAATGGTCGAACTTCCCATCATCTAATACTCGCCGGACTTCAAGATCTCCTTTGGATCACTCGACTTCACGGTCGACGACAATGGAGCCCTAGGTCTGAACGACTATAGATCAGACTCGACCGTAGCCAGCCCCATGGCGCGATCACCGAGTCCGTCTGACATTATCCCTGCATTGATCCCACTCGGATCCGAGCAGGAAGACTCTTCCTTCGGATATGACTCGACGTCAGATTGGTCTTTTGATGAGGACACGGTCGAATCGACCTACTCATATCCCCATACAATCAACATGATGGATATAGTAGATCCTGCTGCTGGAAACCAGGATGAGGATCCAGATGCCGAAGGAGAAGGAAATCCAGCTGGTGGTCGCCAAAACCAGCCGGTCGAAGGAGGCCGACAGGATGATAACCCGCCAGCTGATGAATTATTGGTCGGTCACCGCCGTCGACCAAGAGGGTCTCGCGGATCGTGCAACGCACGCCGACTGGATCTCGGCCCTGACCTTGAAGTGGATGGTGTTAAGGTCTACCACACCCCACAGAATAACATCACCGGGGCCAAGACATTGCTTGACACTTTAATGGTTGACGCCCACTATCAGACTCCTGCTATACAGAAGACGGTGGCTATGCTCAAGGCTGCAGCAGTGCAAGATGCTGCAAAGTCTCAGTCGGTCGCAAGTTCCAGCCATGCATCTCCTCAGGGTCGGTGTAGGCGTGAAGACCTGAGAAATTCTCTCAGCATCCGTGATAGACGAGACACCATCAACTCTCATCACGAGGAGCGCGCTCGGGACAACCGACGCTATAAGGAAGAACGTCATGAACGAAGGATGGATGCCCGACGGGAAGACCGACGGGACGACCGATGAGAAGACCGACGAGACGATCGACGGGAGGATCACCAAGATCCCCCTTCCAGATAAAACCGTCGGGAAGACCAACGAGACAACCAACGAGACGATCGTCAGAATCCTCCTCCAAGAGACAATCATGACGACTGACGTCGACATGATGATCGGGATCGGTGTGATAATGATGGCAATCGATGACGTAATCATGATGAGGATGTCGGCCCACGCCATCGTCGTTGCCCAACTACGTTCCCAGACTGGCAAAGGCGGTCACCAACACCGACTGATGACGAGATCGATGACATCAAGGCTTACGTCCCTCGGCTTCGCATTGCTCGATGGCCGAAAGGATTCAAGCCGATTCCCATCGAAAAATATGATGGACAAACCAAGCCCCGAGAGTGGCTACAACTCTATAGCATGGCGATCCGGTCGGCTGGAGGTGATTCCTACGTAATGGCTAATTACCTTCCGGTCTGCTTAGATCCTGCCGTTCAGATATGACTCATATCTCTACCTGAGGAGTCAGTCACATCCTGGGGAGACCTCAACAGGAAATTCAAAGAAAGTTTCCAAGCAACTTGCAACCGACCGAGCAACTACTTCGACCTCACTCGGATCAAGCAGAAGGATGACGAGCCTCTTCACGACTACATCAAGCGGTTTTGCGCTAAAAAGACTGAGATCCCCAACGTCCCTGATCAGCAAATCATTACTGCCTTCCTGGGTGGAATTCGCAGTGACGATCTGGTCCGAGAAATCGGTCGGAGGAACCATGATCTCAAACTCACCGCTCAAGAGTGCTTCGAGATTGCTGATAAGTATGCATCAGGAGAGTCTGCACTTGATGATATCCGAGGAAAGGGCAAGAAGAAGGGGTCGGACAAGCCTGAGTCCTCCAAGAAGGACAAGAAGAGAAAACCTGACAATGCTGTCAACACAGTGGACCGGTTTCAGAAGAATCCTCGGACGAACCAGCCGTCTACTGATGAGTTGCTGAGTGGCCTTTGCCCTTGGCACCCCAAGGGAAACCACAAAGCAAAGGATTGCTATTATCTGAAGGGTTTTGCAACAGCTGCGCTCAAGGTGGCCAAAGATCCCCCGAGGCGCAACAACAACAACAAAGACAAGCCCAAGGATGATGATGACAAGGATGATTCAGGAGAGTTCCGGGAGCCCCGTAAAGAAGTAAACTTCATCTTTGGAGGTCCGGATGCCTATACGTCTAAGCGCAAGTAAAAGTTAGAGCTTCGAGAGATTAACTCGATGGAGCCAGCTACGCCTCAGTACATGAGATGGTCTGAGATGCCAATCACCTTTGATCGGTCGGACCATCCAAAACATCTACCAAAACCTGGTCGCTACCCATTGGTGCTTGCTGCAACTATGAAGGAGGTGAAGTTCAACAGAGTACTCATCGATGGAGGAAGCAGTTTGGACCTAATCTTCACTAGGACTCTTTAAGAGCTCGGTTTGTCAACCAATGACCTCCAACCGAGTTCTTCACCCTTCCATGTGATTGTGCCTGGCAAGACTTCAGTCCCAATTGGACAAATCAGTCTGCCAGTCACCTTTGGCACCCGCGATAATTTTAGGACAGAGCGTATCCTCTTCTAGGTGGCAGACTTCAAGTCAGCATACCATGCTATCATCGGTCGACCGGCGATGGCTAGGTTTATGGCTGTTTCGCACTAGCCGTATCTCACCCTCAAGATGCCAGGCCCGAACGGAATAATCTTCCTCCACTCTGATCTTTGGAATTCTTTTGATTGTGATGTGCAGAGTTGTGAGATGGCTACCAAACAGTTGATACTGTCAGATCAAAAGGAGATCCAGAAGGCAGTCGATATATAGGAGCAGACTGAAGCGGAGGTTCCGACAAAGAAACCTGCCAAGGACAAGATCCAGACCGATGACATCCAAACCAAGGAGATTTCGCTCGATCCTGAGGACCCCGATAAGGTGACTTATGCTGGGGTCAACCTTGATGAAAAATAGGAACTCGCGCTTACTCTTTTCCTCCAGAAAAATAGGGATATCTTTGCATGGAAACCATCTGACATGCCGGGAGTTCCTAGGGAAAAGATTGAGCACGTGTTAAGGGTACCTCTAGGGGCTACCCCCGTTCGCCAAAGACTTAGAAGATTTGCGCAAGACCGCAAGGACACTATGAAGAAGGAGATAGTTAGATTGTTAGAAGCTAAGTTTATAAAGGAGGTGTATCATCCCGACTGGTTAGCAAATCCAGTCCTTGTACCTAAAAAGAATAAAGAGTGGAGGATGAGTGTTGATTATACCGATCTCAACAAGGTCTGCCCAAAAGACCCCTTCGCTCTTCCTCGTATTGATCAGATTGTAGATTCGATAACCGGGTGTGAGTTTTTAAGCTTTCTGGATGCCTATTCAGGCTATCACCAGATCCCACTGAGAGTCGAAGATCAGATCAAGACTTCCTTTATAACACCCTTCGGCGCCTATTACTATATTACTATGTCGTTCGGTCTGAAAAATGCTAGCGCGACTTACCAACGAGGTATTCAACGCTACCTTGCCACTCAGATCGGTCGAAACGCTGAAGCGTATGTTGATGACATCGTTGTCAAGACTCGGGAATTCCAAGAACTTCTCTCTGACCTGGCAGAAACCTTTGATAATTTGAGACATTATTCAATGAAGCTAAATCCTAAAAAGTGTGTTTTTGGGGTTCCATCGGGAAAGTTACTCGGTTACATCGTTTCGAAACGAGGTATAGAGGCTAACCCAGATAAAATCAAGGCAATCCTTGATATGAAGCCGCCTAATTCTCAAAGGGATGTTCAGAAGCTGACCGGATGCATGGCATCCTTGAGTAACTTTATTTCCCGATTGGGGTTAGGGGGTTACCACTCTTTCGATTGCTTAAAAAGCAGGACGACTTTGTTTGGACTGAGGAGGCGCAGTCGGCACTGGACAAATTAAAGATTCATCTCAACAGTATTCTAGTGTTGGTGCCTCCGGAGCCAGGAGAAAAACTTCAGCTTTACATCTCGGCCACGACCCAGGTTGTGAGTACTGTTTTGACAGTCGACCGAGAAGAAGAGGGACACATGCAAAAAGTACAGCATCCGGTCTACTTTGTGAGTGAGGTTCTCAGCGCCTCTAAGACAAGGTACCAGCAGATCTTGAAGTTGTTATATGCATTATTGATCGCCTCGAGGAAGTTGAAGCACTATTTCCAAGCTCATCCAATTGAAGTTTAAACTTCTTTTACACTCGGGACGGTGTTACATAACCGATAAGCTAAAGGAAAAATAGCCAAGTGGGCAGTCGAACTTGGTCAGTATACTATTACGTTCGTGCCTCAATCGGCTATAAAGGGACAAGCGTTAGCTGAATTCGTTGCCGAGTGGACAGAGATTCAAAATCCTCCTACTGCCCAAGATATCGAGTACTGAAAAATGTACTTTGATGGTTCCCTTCAATTACAAGGGGCAGGTGCGGGAGTTGTATTTATCTCGCCTACTAGAGAAAGGCTTCGATACGTCCTTCAAATCATGTTTCGCGAGTTTAATAATGTTGCGGAATATAAAGCTCTCCTACACTGTCTACGCATTGCTGTGTCACTCAGCATTAAGCGCATCGACATATTTGGTGATTCGGCCTTGGTCATTAATCAGGTCACCAAGGATTAGAATTGTGTAGATGATAACATGAGTGCTTATTGCCAAGAAGTGCGAAAACTCAAAGACATGTTTGATGGATTGAAGTTCACATATGTTCTCCGAGATAATAACTAGGCGGCTGATGAGTTAGCCAAGATAGGATCATCTCAGTCTGCATTTTGGCCGGGTGTTTTCCTACATGTTCTGGATTCCCCAACAATTTCTCCCCGGTAGGACGTGTTGATGAGTATTGTTGCTGATCTTGTTGGCGATGACGTCTCCAAGACCGACTGGCGCGACCCACTCATCCAATATTTAGATAAGGGAACGCTGCCCTCGGATCCTAATGAGCAACAAAGGTTGAAGATCCGATCTCGAGGATACTTGTTGGTGGGAGACCAATTTTACAAAAGGGGCGGTTCCAACATTTTGATGCGATGCATCTCAATTTCTGAGTGCCAGAAGTTGGTAGAAGAGATTCATTCGGGAATATGCGGCAATCATGTAGCTTCCAGGACTTTGATCGGCAAAGCTTTCCGGCAAGGGTTTTATTGGCCCACGACGGTCGAAGATGCATACCAAGTTGTTCGAAAGTGTGAGGGTGGTCAATTCTTCGCTCAACAAACACATGTGCCTTCACAGCAACTTCACATGATACCATTGACTTGGCCTTTTGCTGTTTGGGGGCTTGATATTGTCGGTCCTTTCAAGAAAGCGCCAGGCGGGTTTACTCATTTGTTTGTTGCTATTGACAAATTCACCAAGTGGATTAAAGCGAAGCCGATCGGCAAGATTACATCCAAGAAGGCGACCAAGTTTGTCAAAGATATATTCACTCGGTTTGGAGTTCCTCATGATATCATTACCGATAATGGCACTCAATTCACTTCAGTGAAGTTCCGGGACTTTGCCGATGAGATGGGAATAAAGATCCACTTTGCATTAGTGGCTCATCCGAAAAGTAATGGGCAGGTCGAACGGGCCAATGGTATGATTCTTCAAGGATTAAAGCCGCGGATATTTGACAGACTCAAACCTTATGCCGGTCGGTGGGTCAAAAAGTTGCCTACAGGCCTTTGGGGGCTTCAAACAAATACTAGTCGAGTTACTAGACAGTCACCTTTTTTATTGGTCTATGGCTCTGAAGCTATGTTGCCAACTGAGGTCAGTCTTGTCTCGGCACGAGTTCAAGTGTACGATAAAAAGCTTTCTGAGGAGAACCGAGAGATTGATTTGATTGTAGCAGAGGAGTTGCATGATCGCGCTCTGTTTTGGTCGGCACTCTACCAACAAGGCTTGCATCGTTATTATGATAAGAACGTCCGTAGTTACCACTTTCAAGTTGGAGACCTAGTGCTTCGCCGAGTGCAATCGATAAAGAATTAGCATAAGCTCTCTCTGAAGTGGGAAGGACCATACATAGTGAAGGAAGTCACTAGTCCGGGGGCTTACCGACTGATGTATGAAGACGACGATGATATTCCAAACTCCTGGAACATAAATCAGCTATGTCATTTCTATACTTAGCTATTATTTTGTGTATTTACACATTATTTATGAATGAAACGTTGGTCTTTTTTGATGAAAGATTTTCTGATGATTTTCATTCTATATTTGTCTCGATTCCTTAATTTATACTATTAAATAATCAAGCCAGGGGCTAGCAATAATGTCCCATCTCGGTCTAACCATATTTTGGTTTTGACCTATTTTTTGACCGACTTATTATCATGAGATCTTGAGTTTTGGTCTTTATTATTTTGGTCTTACGCTTATACATCATGGTTAAATACTTTGTGCTGCACATCAGACTACCACTACACTAAACCCAGAGCCAAAAGTATGAGAGGTCACGTGTTAATTGATCGATTCTGTTTGTTACGCGGTTACGGGTTACAACCTAATATGTTATAGCAGACCGATGCAATCTTTGTTTCTCTTCATAGAAACATGTCCATGATATCTTTGTCAAACTTCTAAAGCTATAAAAGCATAAGATTAGTTTATACACAAGTATCATTACTAAAACACTACTAATGGTTTACACTATTACATGATTATATCTCCTTTGAAGGAGAGGAAGAGTCAGCCTGAAGTTCGACCTCTGGAGTTGCTGGGGGAGTCGGCACGGTCGGATTGATTTCTATATTTTCGACCAAGGCCTAAGAAATCTCTAGCATGAAATCCAGGAGCAGCTGACATTGGTCGTCGGTCAGGTCGGGGTTAAAGCCCTCTTTGATCTTGTCCAATGGCAGAGCAGGAGACCAGGATTGGCAAATCGTCAGCACTTAACTCCCGGCTTCGGTCGCTACTCGCCGAGTGTTATAAGCAATGGCTTCCGATGCATGCTCCAACAAGTAGTCCAGAGAGTGATCGGTCTGCTCTACTCGGTTAGCATGAATATAGTTCATTACTTTCCGAGCGGCGTAAGATAGAGCTGCAAATAATAATTATTAGTGAGTATGATCAACAGAAGAATCAAGCAGAAGGAAGAAGTCGCAGGCTTACTGGCAAGTTTACATTTGAAGGATTTGGAGACAGTCTTAGCCTCCTCTATCTTCGCTTCAGTCCCCTTCAGCTCCTCCTACAGCCGAGTGATCTCGGTCTTCTGGTCTTCAACCAATTTGGAGAGGCTTTCTTTCTCAACCTTCAAGGCGTCAACGAACCTCTACTGGTTGGAAGTCAACTTCTCCAGATCGGTAATTTTTTAATTGCGAGCTAAAAGTGAAACTTTTAGCGTTGGAGTGGTCAGCAGATTGCCTAAATATAGATGATAGGAAAACTTACCAGCCAGATCTGCACGAACTTGGTCTAAGACCTTGTTTATCTCTTGTCGGTCGGCCAACAACTTCTTGTTTTCCTCTAGGGCCTTGGAGAGTTGCTGACCGGTGACTAGCAAGACAATGAATAAGAAGTTAGTCTAAAATATAAAGATAAGAAGATTAGACGACCAAGGACATACCAAAAGTTTCGGTTTCAAGATATTCCACTCTAGCATGCTTTCGCTACACAAGAGCATACACTTTCTGATATGCAAAAGATAAATGAGCTAAAAGATGAGAGTGAAGCAAGGCAAAAGAATAATATTGAGTTACCTTGCTGGACTCCCGGTGTTGGTGCAAAATCTCCACATCCTCCACCTCAGGCCGACCAAACATATCTGTAGGAAGAGTCCTTTTACCTTTGTCAAGAGGCAAAGAGATATTAGTTGGAGTGGTCTGAGGCAGAGGCTCGGAAGTGGAGGCAGTAACCGTCTTTTCAAACGGTTTATCCACTTCGGTCGGCGAGTTTGAAGACTTGCCAACCGAATGGGCCACACCAGTCGGACGAGGTGGGAGCTTAGACCGAGTATCCTCAGATCCTTGAGCACTCTGAGAATCACTTGTCTGACTGCCGAGAAAAAAAACATAGAAGGAAGAGATCAGGAAATGTTGAGATCAGCAATAAGAGACAAGGAGTATAGGGTATAAAGATTAAACCTGGGAGCCTTCTTGAGCTTGATCCGGCATATCCTCTTCTTTAAAGAAGTCGACTGAAAATCAGTCTTCTTCCTCTTTTGAGAGGGATGGTCAGTCTTGTCAGTCTGCACCACCTCTTCCGTTGACCTCTGAGTTGGGCTCGGGGGATCCGGTCGGTTTGAAGGTCGGTTGGAGGTTGCAGGAGCAGGTTGACCAGCATCTGCGGCAGTTATTTCTTCATCATCATCCTGATCCCCCATATATTGGCATCGGCGCCCAATAGTCCGCTGCTGGAGCTTGTCAGGGGAGGCCAGAGTAACGACGGGAGTGATGCTGACTGGCCGAGCGCCTGCGGAGGAACTTGAACCCCTAGCGCTGGTCAGCGATGTCCTTTTGACATAATCAGGTCCCTCAGTATCGGTCTGAGGGAGCGGGGGATGAGATACATAAGTATCCAGCACCTGCATGAAGATAAAAACATTGAGTACAACATCAAGATAGGATAACAAGGAATAGCTAAAGGCAGACTGAGGCTTACTCGGGCTCACATTGTGCCCTTGTTATACGCCTTTTTGACCAAAGAATGGTCCTGAAGGATATCCGCTTCAAACATCTTCAACAAGCGTCTTCGGCGGAGTTCACCATTCGGTGGGTCCGGAACCTCCTTGGTCTCATCCTCATCAACATAGTCCCATGCCGGGTGACATTGAAGCATCTTCGGCGGAGTTCACCATTCGGTGGATCGGTCGAATCGGGCCTCTCTGTCCAATGCGCTTGGGGAATAGCCTTCGCACCAGTGAAGTCGGCAAGAACAGGGGGAGGGTTGTCACAATAGAACCACTCATCCTTCCAATTCTTGTTTTCGGTCTTCAATGGGACATTGATGTAGGTCTCCTTCTTGCGTAACTGGACGCCGACTCCGCCTATGGCCACTTGGTTATCCTTGGTTGGCAGCGGTCGGAGGACAAACAGATGGCGGAAGAGATTGAAATGGGGGAGAGTGCCAAGAAAAGCTTCACACAAATGTACGAAGATGGCAATATGAAGAATGGAGTTGGGATTGAGGTTGACAAGCTCAATCCCATAGAAAAAAAGGAGCCCGCGCAAAAAACTGCAGCAGGGAACTCCAAAGCCATGCTCAAAGAATGAGCGAAACACTACGATCTGCTGGTGAATGGGGATGGGGCAGGATTTGCGAGGTACCTTCCAGTTGATCCGAGCCTGCTCTGGAAGGACGCCATCCACCACCATCTTGTTCATGTCAGCCTGTGAAAGGCGCTCTTCGAGAACTCCCGAAGTTGCTCCAAGATGTCGACCTCCGACGAGGACGACGCGGCAGCGGCGGAAGAAGCTGGGATTGAAATGGAAGTCCTCTTGCAAACCCATCGTGAACAGGATTGGGCGTGGTAGAGTAGTTTGAGAAACTTCGCCAAAGCTCGGGGGCTAAACGCGGCGGGATCTATGGCGGCCGGAAGCGAGAAAGCTAACCCTAGTCGGAAAAACAGAGGAGTCGCGAGAGCAGAGAAGGCGCAAGGAAGACGAAGAGTTCGTCTGCAAATGCGGTGTGGACTGAGGGTCAACCTGGTGCAGCCTTTCATACCCTTGCCTTTTTTGACTTAAGGGTCCCATGGGTCGGGTGGGCCGTACTATAGTGCGACCCTAATATTAACTTAAAGGTTAATTAAGGGCCTAAGCCCATTAGGGTTACAAACCCAGAAAAATGAGACTCGGGGACTTCTTTGATGAGAAGTACCCGAGAATTATTTCACCATATCTATGTGATTTGATGATCATGTGGCAAAGGACCTGATGGTCATATGGTTACAAGTTCAAAGGTTATGGTACTGACTAAAGTCAAATAACCAGAATTACCAAATTTGAACTTAAACGGGTGATTGAAATTAGGGAAAAACTATATTATGACTAAAGTCATTTAGCTTAATACTGAATATGACGAGAGTCATAAAATTTTGACCGACCCATCACTCGGAAATAATATGTGCCACTCGGCCGGTTTGATGATTGGTCGGCAAAGTGGTCACTTAGCAATAGGACCCAAGGGTTTGATGACCAAATGTCTGAAAGATTCAAACTTGATGGTTTGAATCTCTATAAACAAATTAATAAGAGCTAATACAATTAGACTCTTGTATTATTTGTTAGTCACCAAATTATATAAGAGTCGGGGGCTATATCTGATCAGGTGCACCTAACTGGTGCACCAGATCTATTAGAAACTTCGATAACGAGGTCTTCCTAATTTATGATCTTTAGATCATTCAAAGAATTAAAGCTCAAAATCAGAAAGCACTCGGGGGCTGCTGTGGGATACTTGCTTTACGGGTATCCTCATACAAGGCTAAGTCGGTGGCCGACCGGGTACTTCATCAATAAGGAAGCCGACCGACTCGGCTTGGAGTGCAAGACAAGAAAGATTAGACTTGTCATATAGAATCCTTGTAGAGTATGACTAGGACTCTGTCTGAACCCCCCTACCGACCGGATATATAAGGCGGCAGGGTATCCCCCATCGGGGGGGACACAACATCTCGTGACAATCAATACAATACAGAACATAAGACGTAGGGTTTTTACTCTCATTGAGAGGGCCCAAACCTGTATAATTTGGCGTCTTGTGTAACCATCATAGTTCTTGGTCTCGACGTAGCCCTATATATTTACTGCCGGTCTTGAACATCGACAGGCCCCATCTTCTTTCTCTCTCTTTCCTCTTTCTTTCTCCACTGTGAAAGTCAATCACCAAGCCACCGCCGGCCACGCACCCATGCCCATCGCCGCCGGACCCCCTAGCCGCTGGCGCGTCCGCCCCGGCTGGATCTATGCCTGACGGTGTTGGATAGCCCGTTCCCGTGGCGAACGATGATGAGATGGGCTCGTCATGGCAAGCCGACACCCTGCTCCAGAGTTCGCAAATGGCGGTGACGGGCGCCGCTTCCTCGGCATTCCTCCCCTCTAGAGCCCCACATCGAGCCCTTCCGCGTCCTTCTCCGCTGCCTCCCTGCGAGCGACCGTGGGCGCTAACGCGAGTGCGGGAGCGGTGGCGCAACTGCGGTTGCAGGCACGGGCTTGGGCGGGGCGTTGAATCCTTCTCCCTCCCTCGATTCGCTAGGATTCAGGCCCGCTGGTGACACACACGACATGGTTGAGGACCGGCGGGTGACGGACGGGTGGCGGGCCGACGGGTGGGAGCAAGGGGTTGGCACGACGAGGTAGGCGGACAGCGTCGGTGATCTGTTTCTCCGTCCCTGATCTGTTTACACTGACTTAGAGCTGGGTCCCATGGATCAGAGAAAATTGAGAGGTAAAAAATGAGCAGTATTGCTGGAGTTTGTAGCAACAAATTGGCTCTCAAAAATAGGACCCACCCTTCAAAAGGAAGAGTAGAAACCTCCATTTAAGAGGCACCACTGAAGATCCTCTAAGCCCTACGGTCAAAATTGCTGCAGCCCAAGGTCCGTTGCCTCCAGCTCCAACGCGTCAGCCTGCCTCAGCCATGGATGACGCATCTCTTGCTGGCAGTGGCCCTCAAACGCCCCTCCCCACCCCGCCTCAGCCGTGGATGGCGCACCTGCTTGGCCATCAGCACACTGAGGTGGGAATTCGTCGTCCGGCCATCGGAGCTCCTCCTCAGTCACCTGCTGCCCCAACCTCAGCTCTCGTCCAACCCCGTCCCTCTTGATGGCGCTGGAGACAACATCGTGCCACTCAGAGGACATCACACCTCGAGACGCCGTCACTGCCTAGAAACAACGTTGCCACCGCACATCAAACACACTCATCGGCTCTATCGTGAGATTGAGATGGCTGGCCTGCCCTCTCCCCAACCACGCAACGCCCTACCTAGCGCGCCCTAGCGCGCAGCTTCCTGCCGGCTGGCCGGCCCTCATCGACAATGTCGGCCATGTACGTGCCATGCCGACGCTAGGTGCTCCACGCACTTGTGACAATCTAATACCACCACCACTTGCTCGGATCGATGAGTTCTAGCAGCCATCCACCTTCAGACTTTGAAGGTACCTGCTGAATTGCCAACAAGGAAAGTCAATTATAACAAGATAAATATTGATTCTACCTAGTGAAGTATTTTTTTCTCCCAGGCTCTCAAGAGATTTTTTTTCTCTAAGATATAAGATTCAAATAATCACAAAATCGTCCGGTTACTAATCGTGAAAAAAAAACCAATCAGTTAACCAGAAAAATCAACAGTTAGCTGGTTATACATAGTTTTGGTTTTCCATAACTATTCAGTCGGTCGGTGCAACCGACCTAGACCGGTTTTCTGATTAACCGGATTATCCGGACGGTTTTCACTATTTGTGACCCGTTCAACCTAAGACGATTTGATACTTGGAAGTATTGTACTTTTTTAAAATAACTAACAATTCACGATTTGATACTTGGAAGTATCGTAGTTTCTTAAAATAACTAATAATTCACCAGATTTCGTACCTGAGCCGGAGACAAGTACCGCCGCACCGCATGTATGTGTTCTCCTGTGCTGGTCAACACACGACTTGTATTCCATTAGCTGTCGTTCGCTGACTCTTGTTCTGTCCAGCATGACGATCTTGACTCGCGCGTTGGACGCAAATAAGGCCGACTCGTCAACGAAGCAAGACGTAGAGAATAGAACAACCACCATTGGTATAAAAGTGACTCGAGGCCAGAAGCTTGCTTATTATCTGCCCGTCACCAAGCACAACGAATCACATCAAACATGCATATGGCGCGCTCATCAGCCCATGCTAATAAGCTCTCTGTAGCTCACAACAAATTTGCACTGCTGCTGCTGCTGCTCTGCGCGGCGTCAACCACCATCTCCGTTGCCGTGGCCGCCGGCGACTGGTTTACCTACAGCATCCCAGCGTTCACTGGCACCAGCAAAGACTTGATGGTGTTAACCAACATGACCTACGTACACAGCAGCCTGGAGAGCTTGACACCCCAGGAGCTCAGCGGTGAGGGCATTGTGCAACTCTCCCAGTTTGTCGAGTTCTGGCGTCCTACTGATGACCTCGAGGCGTCCTTCAACACCCGTTTCACGCTCATCACCCGGGAAGCCCCCGTCTCGTTCATCGTCCTCGAGGAGCGAAGACTGCCGGGCGGCCCCGTTTCACCCGGTGGCCCCAATCCCACCAGGGCGAACGGAAGCCTCGCCTTTGTTATGGTCGATGCGGTGAGGTCGTACGGCCCGCAAAAACTCACAGCCAGTCTCAACGTCACCGTCACTCCCCACGGCAGCGCCACGGCCGTCACCGTGTGGGTCGAGTACCAAGCCTACGAGCACCTCTTGTCCGTGTACGTCTCCCAAATTGGCGAGCTGAGGCCGCCGAACGCCCTCGTCAACACATCACTCGGAGCGGGTGGGCACTGGAGCACCGCGAACGCGTCCGTCGGCTTCTTCGCGGGCAGGATCAGTGTCCTCAACGCCGGAGTTCAGGACTGGAACCTGACTGTGGTGTTCCCGCTGTCAAGCAACTCTGACGGTTCACGAGGCTTGAGTTTTGCTGCCATATTATCCCTGGTCCTTGGATTGGCAGCTGCCATTACCATCATCACAGCTACTGCAGTATACCTGTATCTCAACTCCAAATACAGGAGGTGGAAGAATGAGCTGGACAAGCTCGCCAAGGTAATGCAGGACCTCCCCGGAATGCCGACCCAGATTGAGTTCACTGAGATACAGAAGGCCACCAGGAACTTCCATGACACGATGAAGCTTGGGAAAGGAGGATTTGGGTCCGTCTACCGGTGCACGCTTCCTGCTTCTGCTTCGAGGACGGGGCAAGCAATGGAGGTGGCAGTCAAGAAGTTCACGCAGGAAGTTGAGGACCGGCGCTATGATGACTTCCTCGCCGAGGTTAGCATCATCAACCGTCTGCGTCACAAGAACATCGTCCCACTAGTAGGTGAGCACGATCCTGTGAATTTGTTCCATTACATAATCGTACTTAATTTTGTACACACATCACTGCGCACTGTGTCAACAATAATATCAATTTGACATTAAAGGCACAACTGAAATTTCAGGCTGGTCTTACGACAAGGGAGTACCCGTGCTTGTCTACGAGTACATGACAAATGGTAGTTTGGACCAGCATCTATTTCGGAGAGGTGGCAACAATGGGCATGATGGTCACATGGACGCTGCAATTTGGCAATGGCACACCCGTTACACCATTGTGCGGGATGTAGCTACCGGGCTGCATTACGTTCATCATGAGCACGAGCCAATGGTTCTTCACCGCGACATCAAGGCGAGTAATATCATGATCGACTCTAGCTTCCGTGCCCGTCTCGGTGACTTTGGCATTGCCTGCACAGTTGCTGCTAATAAGAGCTATGTCACCGGCATCGCCGGCACATTTGGCTACATAGCACCAGACTATGCGATGAGTCACAAAGCTACACGCCAGACCGACATTTATGCGTTTGGGGTACTCATCCTCGAGGTTGTCACAGGGAAGAAGAACGGGGATGTCCTACCTGATTATGATCATATCACAGAATGGGTTTGGCATCTTCACCGTGAGGGAATGCTGCTCCAGGCTGTGGACAGCAATCTCGCCTTTTGGGACAAGAATCGGGACGATATCATTTCGATCGATGAGGCTAAACGTCTGCTTCTCCTGGGATTAGCATGTACTAATCCTAACAAGTGCCATTGAGAGGCTCTGTGGCCCGAAGACTGTGAGCACACGTTAACCTCTGTGTATAGCCCGGACAATGAGTTACTGTGACAGGCGCTCGGCAAGCACGATAATTGATCTGACACAGCTTAGCCATGAGCTGCATTCCTCTTCTAGTATGAGAGAACAGGTCTCAGTACATAACGGAGCACCGAGTCGTAGCGTGTGACTGCGACCATATATAGTACTCCGTCAGACAGCGCAGCAAAAGTCCGGCTTCCAGTAGTACCTCTTAGTCTGGACCTTCTTTTGGTGTCTATTAGGTCCACGTTTCCCGCATACTGGACGCTACCTTTTGTATTTTGCTTTGTCAAATTTTTGGTAATGTCCCTTAAAAACCCCACCATGCTTGAAATGGGAGATGATTCTTTTGTTCTAAGACCTTGTTTGGATTCAGTTCAGATTCTTAAAATCTTGTTATTATTTTAAGATTTTAGAATCAGGATTTTAAATAAAATTTAGATGGCGGTGTTTGGATACTGATCAGATTATGGAATCTGGCTCTAGCCGGGTATAACCAAATTTTAAGATTCTTAAAATCTGAAGATTAGATTTTAGAATCCGAAAAGAAAATCTGTCCTGTTTGGTGATCTCACAGATTCTAAAATCTTGATTCTTAAAATCTCAGTGGATCCAAACAGGACCTAAGTACCTACAACTTTTTAGTAATATTCATACGAGAGAATAATAAAGTAAGATAATATTATTAAAGCTTACTTGTGTTGTCTCCAAATGATATCGGTGTAGGAACCGACAAAACATAGATTGTCGACATGCATGGAAGTAAATGACCCCCCGGCTATATCATGGTTCCAACATGCTCCGTGTATGCTAAACTAAGGCCCTGTTTGGTAGGGCTCTGGCTGTATCGGCTTCAACTGCGGATGTGGCTTCTTTAAAAACTCAGCTGTACTGGATGTGGCTGTGTCTGAAATCATTTGATAAAAACAACTTCTTCTACAGCTTCTCAAATAGTCTCTTCTATAGTTTCTATGGCAGCTTTATGGAACAAAGAGGCAATTGTCCATATTGCCCATAGACATATGGAGGCACTGTATATATGCATTTCTTATTTCATAATTGAAATTTAACTTTAACTATTAATTATAGCATATAAGTTAATAAAGTATTTATTACAAAAATGATTTGGATCATGAGACAACATTCCATCACAAATGATCATGAGGATCTAGAAAGATATATTGCCTTGGCAAGATCATCATAGAATCTATCCATATCTCTATCACTAGAGTGCAGAGTCGATGTATCCGACGTATTTCTTGAAGGAAGGTATTTTGAATACCTTGAAGGGATAGTTGGCGCATAATCTAGGTTTCGATCACACTTTTATGAAATGTTTATCTTCTAAATCATTCTCACAGATAAAGTTATGAAGGTACATGATTGCTGCCATAATCATTATTTGCTTTTCTATTGGATAGCTCGACATGTTGAGAGGAATTCACCACTTCTATTTTCACACGCCAAAGATGCATTCCACGGTATTACGAACACTTGAGTGTAAATGGTTGAAAGTCTCTTACTCACCTTGTGGAGCAACTCCTCTTCTCCAATCAGGAATGGTTGAAAGTCGGGAGCCATCGTCAACCCTAGCACCGTCGGGAAGAAGAGAGGAGTCGGGAGAGGAGGGGCAAGGGATGGCAGAAATGGTAATTTTCAAAAGGGCAACCAATTTTTGATGGGGACCACCAGCGAGCAGCGGGAGAAGCTACCCCAGGAAGGCTCCCAGCTTCGGTGGTGTTTCGCCCCTGGCTCCATCCTTTTTTCATGGAGAAGCTACAGCCGAAGCACCATATTTAATAATTTTTTCAGAGAAACCCTAGAAGGAGCCGGAGCAAAAATCTGGTAAAACAGGGTCTAAGATTAAGATTATATGACAGACATGGCCACCTTTGATGTGACCACGGTAAACAGTAGCAACAAGCATGACGTGTCCAGGTAAGTAAAGGAAGGCCTCAGACGGCCTCTGTGTGTCGGCAGTGGTGATGTTTGTTAGAAAGACTCAGGTAAAAAGTTTGTTAATTTTGTTGTTTTCCTCCATGCATGTTTTATATTACGAAAATGTTTTATGGATGGTCCGACTCACGTCCGACTAGTGTATTGCCTAGGTCATATGCGTGCTAATCTTGGATGGATTGAACTGGTCGTGCGGTTGAGTCGGATGACCCAGCGGTACCTATAGCCGCAGTTTTCTTTATATTACTCCCCTTATTCGGAGATTGGTGTCCTTCCCCAATACCAGGTATTCTCAAACAAGAGTACAATTATGTGCTTGAAGAATTTTCTGATTAATTTATATCCACATGCAACACTATTAGGGTCCGTTTGACAACTTAGTGTTTTGGCTTATGTCCTTTGCTACAATATTTTTACTGTGCGCATAGTGCTATAAACTAAAAAAAGCTAGAAAAACATAGCTTATCACGGCTTATGCCTCAGCAGAATATTGTTGTTACTGTATCTATAGTACCAGAAAGTACATAAATTGATGTGCCATAAACCACTATAAACTATGTCAAACAAACCCTTAATTTTAGAAGAAGAATTTGGATATAATAATCAACAAGCGGCCATGCCAGAAGACAATGGACTTTCCATCTTCGACCTGTGGCTATTTCTTTGACCTGTGAAAGCAAGCATCTATAGCAGTCCACATGGATCGGGACGTGTCTATGCAAAGGAGGCAAACGAGCACGGCACTGTGCACCAATTTTTGTTGTCATTCAGAAGACACACGTGTTGACCATTCCTGTATATGAAATGTAGTTTGTGGCTGCTGCGGTGTCCTTTGGACCTTGACTAATTGTGAAAAACCTTGACCAACACTACCAGAAAACAGAAATTTCGTGAGGGTCACATATTTTCGTGAGAGCCAAAGATAAACTGCCACAAAAACTATAATTTTAGTGAAGGTGAGTCTAAACCCTCACGAGAACACATTTTCATGACGGCCAACGTGGTACCGCCATGAAAACATAATTTCATGAGTTGGAACCTTTGATTCCGCTGATGCATCATCAGATGTGCAACTAATAGTAGATATGCAATGCAATTAAAGTGGCTGTGCAACTAATTGGGGGAGCAGCCTATTTTCCTGGCGGTTGAACACCTCCACGAAAATGCTTTAGGCCTCGTTCATTTGCTGGGAAACGGTTCTGGGTGCAGAACTGTTCCGGGCTCAGATCGAGTGAATCCAGGTGATTCACTGGATCTGGTGAATCAAGTGAAAACAGGGGATTTGGTTCCGGACAGAAAATTTCCAGCACAAAAATATTGTTTGGCAGCATAAGATTAAATCCGGTCAAAATTCGAAAAACAATATTCAGCAAGTTTTCAACAAGGATTTGAACTGCAAGTTATAAGCAAATATTCCAACACATTATACCAAGTATAGAGTAAGTATTGCAACCATATTATGACAGTATATAGATTCTGATCATCACATCAATTATTAATATAAACTAGCAGGAACCCCGTGCACTTGCGCGGGCTAAAAAAATCAACAACATATATGAAAAGATCACAAAGGTAAACATTTGTATAGCAGTTTTTTTTTCATATAAATTGATCTAAATTACTTTGTAAGGTAGATGAAAACATAAGAAAGAAAAATCTTTGCAATATAACTGCAATTGTTTAAGCATATAACATGCCATACAAATGCAATGATAATATATTTCTACCTTTCAAGAAAAGATAACATAACTGAAAAAATGGACTCAAAAGCCATGCATAATTTATATTTTCCATCGACATAAAGAGCATTCAGAGAGCAGAAACTTGCGCTCGATTGTTTCAAGTTAATATTATCAATGAAACAATAAACAATTAGAACAAAATTCGTAGCATACGTTCCTGTATAAACTCTATAGAGGAAGAAAGGAAAAACTGCCATGTTTTAACTCTGAACTCATCAAGCAGTTTTTGCATGTCCAAAACAAATTCAGTACTGTGTACTTCGTTGCATTCAGTCCTGCATGGAAAAGTGCACATTATTATAGAGTTAGCTTCACTACATACAGCTTGAATACAATATTCTTTGTGCAAAATATTGATTATATATGTTTACAACATGATAGGAATTACAAACTGATGTGGAGAAATTCATTAACAAAATTCGAGCAAATTTAAATATTTCTTAGAGGGGAATCATGGACTATCAATGATGTACTATAGTAGAAAGGTACACATCCTTCAACAGCTCCTTTCCATCTGAAAGTGTAGATGTTCTCTTTTTCTTTGCAGCTACCTTGGAGTCTTGGACATGAGGGAATACTTGCAATACAGTTACAGGGGTTTAGGCATATAACTTGAACTATCACAACTACTCAAGTGAACTGACAATATTTTTGTGGTTCCACAAAAAGGGCAGTACTTAATAGAATGGAATGAAAAAGTCATGCTTTACTTTACTTCGATGGGTTGTATACTAAACTAAAAGGTATTCATATAGATTATTCTAGTTCTAGTTTTTGGAAGCAGATAATCAGCGCGTCATACAAAATTAGTGCAAGTAACCACAAAAAGTGCCTATAGAGACATTGTCACATATATTAAGGGTTGGAGATTTGTACCTTACATTGAAGCATTGTCTTATGAAATGAAGGACAGCGGCAGCAACTTTATAATGTACGATCGAAATTGTAGACTCTCCTACTGTCTTCATAAAATGCTCCTGCTTTAAAATCATTCGGGGATTAAAGAACTCAAGCATATTTCCTTATGTCGGTTATGCATTAAAAATAGAGCTATTGCTCAACAGAAGCAAGGGAATTTGAAGCTTCAACTGCACATCTCTTGTACCTAAATTTTCTATATAGGGTCGACAAATTAAATTTTAGTATGTTAAGAGTCCAACATGAAGAAATTTCTTTACCAGCCATCTACCACGAAGTGATCTAATTATAGTTGAAAAAACAAAGAAGACGTCACAGCAAGACAGATAAATTAGGTTAGTTAATTACTAGTAAATCAGAACATACGGCATCCCAATTAAAAAAACATCGTATCCAATAAACTGAGAGGCTAGGTGGAAGCTACCTGAGACCGGCATACAGGTAGAGGGAGGTCGCCAGGTTCGACTGTCCTATAGCTCCTTCAAGCGATGTACTCTGGCCTCCTCCTTCAAGTGTTGTTCTGTAGGCAGAACTTCAACCAGTTACCAAAATAGGTCGACAGCGACTTCTCGGCAAGTGCAAGAGGGTAGCAAATGCGCGGAGGCGTTCTCACGGAACGAAGTGCAGGACAAATCAATGACAGGAATGGCCGGCGTGGCGATTTTGCTGAGGAGCCAGTGAGAAATCAATGACAACAACGGCCGGTGCGGCGATTCTGCTGAGGAACCGGCGAGGCAAGGCGGCGGGTGGATCCGATTCTGTGAGGGCAGCGGTGGAAGGGATAGGATGTACGGGGATAAAATCTCCCTCTTCTCAAATACACATTTCAAAATATTTCTCTTACCAACTTACTTACTAAAATATTCTAATTCTTAATAATTTATTTACAAAATATCATAAAGATGCCAAATCATCACTTTAAATTACCAAATCATCTTTTTTCCTATTATGATGTGGTAAGATAAAACAAAAAAGACACTTTTACCCCTCCTACTAAATTCCAATAGAATTTCAATAAATGACAAATTCAAATCCTATTGCGAATTTCACAAATTTGCATTCTAATCTAAATTCATTTGGCATGACCTCGTAACACCCAAATTTGCAAAACTAAAAGAAGAAATTTGCATATTTAAAAAACTGCAAGAGGTCATGTACAGCTATTGGGATACACTATAAGAGATCCAGTAGCTACTTTAAAACTAGTGCTTTATATTCAGTTTTAGAGATCTTATAAAACATAATTTTAAGGATTCATAGTATGCTCCTGTAGCAGCTAACTAGTACGTATAGGAGAAATAAGAGGAGGTAGTAAGGGTTTACTGCTGGTAGTATACATTGTGAGGATAGGTTTTGAGGTCGGTAACTTCTAAAACCGAAAGTAGTGTTATTGTCGGTAATAAGAAGTAAGCCATTGTTGTTTCTCTCTCTTGACCATGGCTTGCTTTCTCGCTTCGAAAAACGTTGCAGTCGCATGGGAAAAATATAGCGCAAGAAAATGGTCAAATGAAAGAACGATTGCTACAGAGCTGCTTTTTTTATGTACCGCTCTACCATCATTGCTTCACATTATGTGGGTTAAGATAAGAGCTGTTTTATAATAGACCAAAATGAATGTGCAACGTTCATTTTCTCCATCCAACGGTTGAGATTTTAATCATGATACCCGTTAAGCCCATAAATATCATAAGTATCATGATGAGATATCATGTATATCATAGGGTATTATTGGAAAAAAAAACTTATAATTAGTTTTATATATATGTTTTTAATTATTATTAGTTAGGCCCTGAGGTTTTCTTTGGCGGCGATGAGTGATCGGAACTTGGCTCCATGGCAAGACTAATCCCATCAAACATATGGAGAACCGTGATGCACTGGCTGCATTGCAGCAGACGAGAGATGAACACGAGCAGGATTTTCTTCTGTTTTCGATTTTTCTACTTATCATCAAGTATTTACTTGATTTGCTCATGTATCCAAATGGAAAACGGCCAGATGACGCTGGCGATGACCTGGTGCGGATGGCAGGGGCACAGTTGACGATTAACCTCGATGAGTATATGGTGTGGCCGTATGTCAACTCTAGCGACATGGCGGCACCGATGGTTGACTCCAGCAACATGGCGGACTTTGAAAGGATCCGGTGCGGTGGCGGCTGTCGACTTCAACGAGTATCCCTTCACAGGCCTACGACAGCGGCGGGCCAAACTGTTGTGTTTGTATGCGTGAGATTACCCTCACGATAGAACACAATAGAAATGACGAATGACCTGTTGCTTAATTAACCCGTAAGCTATATAGTAATTACTATTAATGCCATTTTAAATGAATGGTTGGATTTAATCCATGATACTCGAATTTTATATGTATCATGGTCTACTGTAAAGGTGCTCGATAACTATTACTGAGTGACATCACTGGCATGTTGGTCCACGTTTATTATCGGGTTTGGCAGCAAACATAGTTGTTGCTCTTACTGATGCACATTCACAAACATAGATGCAAAATCTAACGATGATTCACATTTTCAACATTTTGATTCATTTGAACCGGATATGCACTCTTTTTCTTTTGGAGATGTTATATACGCCCGAATTTGTAATCCCGACCACTCCTTTTATCAATTCCCGAAATCACCTCCACAAACAGAATTCAAAGGAAATCAAGGAACCGAGCAGCACTACCGACCGCACCAGGCTGAAGCAGCTTACGCTTTGTTCATTGTTGACTTTGGAGCTCCAAGCTGTTGCAGCCGCATATACAACATCCACCCAACTGTTTTTTTGCGACTTGGAACACCATTTTTCTTCATTTTTGAACTGGAATAATCATCCAATCCGTGCCGTGTTCATGTCACAAAAGAAAAAGGGAATGCGTGCAGCGGTCCGGCTGACGCGCCACTGCATACGTCTTGTCATTTTTTTTTTATCGTCGCGCGTACCGGGTACAGTGTAGGTGAGTGGTGACCGACCGCCCGGCGACCTCCTCAGAGTTCACCCACCCCTTTGGATTACACCTCGGTGCACTGCGCACCAGCACCGAGGCTGTCGTCGTCCACACAACGCAACCAACGCCCACGTCGAGTTACGTCGGCCCAAGGTGGAGTGGCGTTAGTAGTACTTTCCTCGTTGCAGCCATTCCTGGTGAGCTCAGTGTAACTACTACCTACCCTGTTTTGGTTTGTCCTGTCTCTGGCGTATAGCTCTGGTGAGCTCTGTCCGCCGTGTACTCACGTTACTTTTGCATCTTTGCTTTTGTCCGTCCCGTCCCGGTGGTGGTAGCTAAGGATGTGTTTGGTTGGAGGTGAGAGTTATGAGGTAACGAACACCCAAATTTCTGTTCCCAACCATGCTTGATTTCTCTGACTCGGAAATACGGCCATGCTGCCGCCCGCCTGCATCCTACAGTACCAGTTTCGACGGTTGTTGCAAGATCATCTTCGTTGCACCAGAGGTCCATGCAAACTCGCGTATGCGTATGCGTACGCGTGCTCCCCCCATTGACTTTCCGTTTAACCGTTTCGTGTTTGCAGCATGCACGTCGGCAATGCTCGATCGAGTACAAAAGCGAAAGTCTTCGCTACCTCTTCCGTTCTGGTGACAAAGAAAGCAGAGTACTAGTTCGATCATGTCGCAATCGCCACAGGGACGGGGTAGGCGCGGGAAGGGATGACGCCGTGGACATGCCGCTGCGGAAGCGCTGACGTGCCGCGACACCTCCGGCGCCTCGAAGGCCCGAAGCACGCCGGCGCCTAGAATTTACCGGGTCATCGCCCTGCACCAGCACCGGTTCTAGCTTCTCGGTGGAGGCTTCCTCTCGTCAACTTCGACCCCACTCCCTTTGACCTCTGTTCGGCACTAGACCGAGCATTCATCCGAGCCGTACCCGGCCGGGAGAAGTCTGCTGCGACCGCCCAGCGAATCCATCGCGTGCAGTGGTCCTCGGCTAGTGCCTCACCGCTGCAGGCGAGTTCCGTGCTCTCTTTTCCTCCGTCCAACCGTTCCGAGGATCGTGTGGGGTGGTTGTTGTTCGTGGATTTTTCATCTTTTTTGACATTATATGAACACTCGTTAGAAGCTTTGCGAAAGTGGATGTGGGAAGTTGCCATGTATTCGAACGAGTTGGGTTTTAGCTGGGAAGAATGGTGGTTGAAAAGGTAGGGGAGCGGGGAACGGTGACATGCGGATTGATTTACACCGTTGTTAGTTTCCTGCTGTACGAGCCTACGTATACCGAACGTGTTTTTCCCTGGCCATTTTCTCTTTCCCCGTAAGGATAGTACTACTCGGTGTGTTCAGGCAGTGCAAAGCAAGACACGAGCCTGCTTTGTCTTATTTGAAAAAATCAAACATGCGTGTCGTTTTGCGCATTTCAAACTAAAACATGAATCCCATTTGAAGCCTGCACTCTTAACTCTGAAGTACTAACAGCGATTGCTGATGATAGCGCCCTGGTTCTCCTGCCCGTTCCATCAGCGCAGTGACGCAGCCATGATGCACATCGGTCTCCTTTTTGGCTTAGCTTTCAGCCTCAGGCGCAGGACGATGCATATCGTTCTCCGTTTTCATGGACTAATGGTAATTCTTTCCTGTTCGAGTCATCGTGAAGCCACAGCAACACGAACGTACACGTCGCCTATTCATATGACCTTCCATTTGCAACCAAGTATCTTAGCTGCCTATTTGGAACCCGCACGCCTGCGCTGCTACTACAACCTGTACACGTCGGACCTCTTCTTCCGCTCGCCTATACCTATACGTACACGGGCGCCGTCGTCTCCACTAGCCATGCTGCCATACGCTACGCCTTCCAAGAGAGCGGCGGTGGCTTTTGACGTGACGCACAAAGTCGGCTTAGATTTTTGACATTTTTTCGTCGACTCGTACCGGTGTGGTGGTCTCGGCGGGCGGCCCCACCCCACTCCGATATACCCATACCCCACCGAGCCCGGGCTCCCCACACCTCTCAACTCAACTTGCTCCGCGCACTCGGGCCCCCGCCACACAAGGACTCTGTTCTGTCCAGGATTCTCCTCCCCCTCTCCCCTGTTGCGTTGCGTCCCCGCCTCACTCGGCCCTTGCCCGCCCGCTCCAGACCTCCTGCCGCACACGCGACGTTCCCTCCGTCGCCTTCGCTCGCCCTCCTCGGCCTCCCCGCCGGTCCCGATCCTCGTCTCGGAGAATTCGGCAGCCGCGCCGGCGGTGACCCTCAGGTGAGCTTTCGTGTGCACCCCGTCTCTGTTTTTTCGGTTGCCTCGTTCCGAGGTTCTTGGAAAGGAGGTTGCCTCGTGTCGATCGCCATGGAATCGAGGCTGGGGCTTGGATTGTCTCGTGGCGGGGCCACCGATGTGAGAGTTCTTCTGTGAGGGGGGGGGGGGGGGGGGGGGGGGGGAGGGGCAGAAGATATCTCGGGAGACACTCTTTTGGCGTGCAATTCTGGTTTAGAGTCTTGGGGACGCGCTAGGAGGAGCGGTGGACCTGGGCCCTGCACAAATGATATGACCTTCTTGGCGAATTTTATTGCGGTACCACTGGACCTGAGGCTGCACAAGTGATCGTTTAGTTAGCGGCTAATTAAGGAAGTCTGATTACTGCTTGTTTTAGTGTCTGCCCAGAATGAATGTTTGAGTGTGAAGGTGGCTTATGTAATAGTAGTATGTTGAATTCCCCGTTCGAGTTGTGGTCATTTTTCGAAGAAATTGAAGTTGTGAAAGAGAAAGGAAATGGCGAGGTTAGGTTATAGATCATAGAGCTGTTGAATTGACTGACAGAGCATGGTTAGTGGGATCGCGAAAATATCTTCCAAGTACCGTTTCTCGTGTTCCTTATCTTTCGCGCACTGAAGTAGTTCGGGTTAATGACTTGATTGTGAGTTGTGACAGACTGACAGTTAGAGTCGGGCTAAGCTTTTGTACTACTTTCCAAGTCACCGTTTTTCCCTAAAAAAAAAAGTCACCGCTAGCAGGGTGGTACATGTCATGCATTTATTGCGGAACAATGGTACACGTCAGTCATGCAGTCAGAGTCAAAACTCAAAGAGGAAGCTTTGAATCTATCTTGACATATCTTGAAACCTTGTTCCGAGAAGCAATTGCTAGCGGTGTCATATGTATTGCTACCTGTTCTGTTTCTGTAGCCATCGTCAAAGATAATTCATATGCTAATGTGACATCAATGTCATTTGATTAACCTGGATATATTTTTGACGCACTGATAGAACTTATAGCTAGAAATTTTGAAGTATTGTTCAGTTGTTTTTTTTTTGGAAATTGTTGCTGATTAATGAATTTAATTTGACTGACGTTGTGGTGCAGGAGAAACCTTTATAGTCTTGCTATCTTCAGTTATGGTTAATAAGATGGACAATGAGTCATTATATGAAGCAGAAATGGATGAGCCTTTAGGGAGAGTGTCCATACTTTCCTATGGTTCTGGGCATATGCTTAATGACATCACATCATCCTGTTGGTTTACGTATTTGCTGGTTTTCTTGACAGATATCGGACTTAGTCCAAGGTATATGTCTTTTGGGTTACATTTCGTTTTCTCCTATTGTGCTGTACATGATTATATTCTGTTGTTTTAGACGTGCTGAATCATGTTGAGTTGGAGTCATTTACACGCACGGTTGAGCTTAGTTCTAACTTTGTATCCACTCTAGTTGAAAGGAATTTAACCTCTGCAATATTATGAAATAATCACACATTTAACGTCAAGTTGTCCTAGACGTGACAAAAGGAAAAACTTCACTTCAGTATACTCTACAACTTTGCTATGACTAGACACAGCTGACCATTAAAGCAAGTACTATTGTTTACCATGTGCAAAGGCTAATAACATAATGTCAGAAATGTTACTTTCTGATTGTTATTCAGTCTAATACATCGAATTGTTGGACCAGATCATGTATATCTATTTGGACTTTGATAAATATTACGATATTGAAAGCTTGGAAGAAGAAAAAAGCTTCAGGATCTGTTCAGAAATTTTACTTTTCACATTCACAGTGATGCTGCTCTTGTCATGCTTTCTGGACAATTGGCGGATGGCTTCGCAACAATCTTTGTTGGTGAACTGGTATGATCCTAGAAGTAGCATATTTCTATACCCTGATATATGAACTTGTAATACAATTCAACAACAAATCCTTTTTGTTCCAAGCTAGTTGGGGTAGGCTAGAGATGAAACCCATAGGAACTAACAATGGGAAGCATAGCAGGAAGTTAAGTTGAAAGAAAGATTGTTTTGACCCACACGAACCCACAAGAAGTTGTGTTCTTCCCTTTCTTAGGCACCGTGATCTTGATTTTTTTTCCCATTTTCATTATATGATTCCTGATAGATATAAACACACCTTTTGTGTTCCAGATCGACCGTTTCGGGCATTTCAAACTGTGGCATGCAGGAGGATCTGTTTTAGTGGCAATTTCTTTCTCATCTGTTTTTGGCTCTTGTGTGCCTTGCAAACTTACGGGGACTAATTCATCTACCCTGGAGACTGTTGGATACAGCACATTTGCTGCTATTTTTAATGTTGGTTGGGCTGTCACTCAAGTTGCGCACATGTAATTTCAGCTTTCTTTCACTACTTCTCCATGCTACTTTTATGGTTTCTGCATTTCCTTTATTGATGTCTTGTTCATATTTCTAAGGTCAATGGTGAACTGCATCACATCAAATCCAACTAGCCGAGTTTCACTTGTAAGCTGTCGTAATGCCTTCACAATGGTAAGGCCACTGTACTCTGACATTCTTTCTACCATGTCCAAATAATAAAAATTGCTATCATCTCTAATTTCCATACTCTTGTTAGGTTGCAAATCTTAGCCTTTATGGCATTGCCTTGTTGATATTTACTCTATTGCACTCAGTGAGTGTAATAGTTCAGGTATTCTCTTTACTAACTAAAATATACTCCATCGTTCTCAAATTTTTGTCAAGAGAACAACTTTAGTTCACTTTTGAACTAGAATTTGTGTCCTAATGACAACAATTTTAAAACAGAGGTATAGTATTACTATATGACTAATATGTTCCATTTTCATGACATTTATCTGATATTTTGGCCAGTACCGGTGGATTGCTTATGTATCCATTGCCCTCGGATCTTGTTTCGTTGTCATTTTCTTATTCGGAACAAAAGAGCCAGGGTAAGATGAAAATGTTCATAATTGATATTCTTTTGAAACAATTATACATGTGTGCAGAGCACATCCTAGAAAAAATCTTTTGAAATAATTATTGATTCTCAGTTGGTCTTTCCTCTCATTTTTTTTTTTCATATCTGAATAAATTCTATAATCTTTAGGTCAAATACACATTGTCAAGATAAGACCATTTCCAGAATTGCATGGGCCTACTGGTTCAAGAAAGTACTGTACTACCAAGTTGGTCTGGTCTATACTCTTACTAGATTGGTGACCAATGTCTCACAGGTATCCAGTAATCATTTGATCTGCGATAATTGAATGAAATTGCCTTTTCTTTGTAATTTCTAAAAGAGTATATTTTTCTTACACTGATGAATCACTCTATGTGCTCCTTTTTCAACCTTAACGTTACTCTACCATGCATCATACAGCCACCAGCATATCAAGACTTTCTGATACTTTAACAAAAAATGTTATATTTGTCTCCAGCCTCACAAAATTAATGAGTGAAAAAAATGTACAGTCGTGAAGTTACTCTTTCATCACGCATTAAAATTACATGCAAAACAATTTTTCTACTTGTTACTCTATACTAGTTTCAAGAGATCTTTTTTTCTCTCTCTCGAAAACGCAGGAGAGCTGCTTTTCATTATATTAACAAAAAAACAGGCTAAGAACCCGGTACAATACACACCCCACACACACCCACTGTTTATCTGATTACATTCTCGCATGTTCTAGTGATAAAACGACCCGGACACTGCAAGAATGACAAGAGCTAATCTCCGGGGAGGGAAGCAGTCAAGAGGTTTAAACCTCGAGCTCCCACTAATATCCATATCATACGCTATCTCCTGCCATGACCAACTCTTCAGTATTACTAGGAGTTTAGCTCTTGTCATATACTAGTTTCAGAAGATCCTAGAGGCTACACACAACAAAAGTTTATTATATACTAGTTTCTATTTGCATAAGATCTTGTTAGATTTTGACTCAAAATTTTTATGTAGACTTTGAACTTCAACCAGTGGACCAGGTAGCAATAATGTTTTTTTATATATTGTTTCCAGGCATTTCTTGCTTTTTATGTGATGAATGACTTGGAAATGCACCAATCCTCCAAAGCATTGGTATGGTATATTTTTATCTTTTTATAGATATCATTGTTTAACATCTAACTTCCCCCTCTTGCATTTAGTTTGTATTTATGTCTATTATATGCTCACGAAAGTGTACTCATCTAAAGGGTATGCTATTATAGTAGTTTAAAATGCTTGATCAAACAAGTGATATATAATATCCAATTCCAACAGAACTGATTATCAATGAGATAAGAGGTGAATTTTCTCTTGTTATTCTACAAGCAAAACCTAAGTTCAAACAACTCTTAGATCTTTGGTTGAGTTGTCTCAGTTACTTCTATTAGGGTCTTCTTTTTTGGCCCACAGCTGTGTAATTCTGTACATAAGCTTTACAAATATTCATAACAATCAAGTACGGGGATGCCCTGCTGTTCAGTCCCAAAAATAAATGTGATAAGAGGTGCCAATACAAAATTTAGTGCCTAAAACTTGCCAGTACGGGGATGCCCTGCTGTTCAGTCCCAAAAAGAAATGTGATAAGAGGTGCCAATACAAAATTTAGTGCCTAAAATTTGCCAGTGCCCAATCCATATCTGAAATTAAGTTGTCTTTTTAAGAACTCTAGTACATTTGATGATTAAATGAGACAATTTGATTGTTTCACTGTCAAAATAATCTGAATGCTGAAAGATATTGTAAATAATTATGTTTTTGTCTTCGCATTAAGATGCCAAAATATATTTTTCATAATCTTGTAGCAGTTTACATGATTTAATGGATCAGTTCCAAAATATATTTTTTATAATCTTGTATCAGTATGTATTTCCTCTTGATGAATTATTTTGCCCTTCTTTTTCAGGTCCCTGCTATTATCTACATCTGCAGATTGATAGTGTCTGTGATGTTACAGGTGAGACTATTTTTCATGTCTAATTTAGTTCATATTCATTAATCAAACTCATTGGACTTCCTTTTTATAGGAGACTAAATGGTCAAGTTGGCTTCTTAAGAATTACTTTTCGGCTGGAGCAGTGCTCTGGATATTGTCAGGTCTTGGAATTGTTTTTTTACCAAGCAGCATGCACAACTTCATGTATGCCATTTCAATCATAATAGGAGTTGCCAATGCTTTTATGACTGTAAGTATAATATAACTTCTAATGGCATATATATTACAGTATTTTAAAGATAGATATAGTACAAATTTAGAAAAAGAGTTAATGCAGTATAAGAATCATATTATCATGTGTAGCTAATCTAGAAGACAAACATTATGAAGAAAAATAAATATCTTTAAGAAGGTAATATAATGTCATTATGGTATGCTGTCATACTAACCCATGTACTTAGTTATTAGCTTCCTGATGTACCCATATGCTGTCACACATATTAGCAACTGCTCAGTTATATATCTTAATGAGATCGGAAAATAACTAATGATACATGCAAGTCATTTGATGCTTGGAGTGGTAATATTGATATCATTAGTTGAACGAAAAAGGTCACATCCCCCTTTTAAGTAAAGGCAGTCAATCAATGAACTGTCTCATGCTCTCATGCTTACTCCCTCCACATTCATATTTCTTTGAGAATGCATAGGGTATCACAGATTTATGTCCGCTAAGGTTGTCTTTTGTGTCCAAACTTTACAAAGCTGTCTTATATGTATCAAGAGTTACGTCTTTTTGGTCGAAAGTGACAAGCTATATCACTAGCTCATAATTTTGGTACATTGTGTTTGTCTTATATGTTGTTAACCATGTGAAGCAAGTAATATGTATGGCATACATCTTAACCTGTTAATGCCTTGCATTGACCATTTCATATGCCATTTTGTTTCATATGTTTTAGCTATTCTGTACACTTTTAGTTGAAAATTTCAACATATGTTTAAGGTATGGTCTTCTGATGTCATGTATTTTCATCATCATTATCTTTCCTTTGCATTTCTTTATACCAGGTGACAAGTATCAGCATGGAAGGAGTTTTGGTAGGAGAAGATCTAAATGGATGTGCTTTTGTGTATGGTTCATTAAGTTTTGCTGATAAAGTTGCCTGTGGATTAGCGCTTTATATGCTCGAGTCCTGTCAAGGTAACAACTTGTACTATCTTGTCACCAACGCATCAATAATGTAAATGAAAATTGACTTGGCTTGGCTTTTTTTTTATGACAGGAATAACCAAAACTGAATCGAATTTAGGAACAACATTTGGGTATTCAATTACAAGACTTGGCTTGGGCTTGGTTCCAGCTGCATGTTCATTGCTTGCAGCAATAGTAGTTTACACTATGGACCTACCTGATACTCAGCGAAGACCTTTGGTGGAACCACTTCTAGCATAATTGCTAGTGACACTTATACAGTTTATTTACTGTAACATTCAGACATCAGTTGTAACGGCAGGGCCATGCAATGGATATATCCTCTGCGGTGTCTTGATGCTGCTAACCACTTTATATGGCAAAGGAGGAAGCATGATCAATTTATTTTGACTTCCTGTACTTTGAAAAAGTTATCATGGAGAAAAGGTACTTAACATCTTGTTGAGTATGTACCAAAAGCAGTATAGTTGCAGGAACCATATTCCTGCCGGTCGTCCTGATCTGAGCAAATTATTTTTCAATTTCGTTGTATATAACCTAGCTGCACTGTTCAGGACAGTAAATATCATGTTCACTACTTCATCCTGAAAGTCATCTGAAGTTATGAGCTGCTATTTAGACAAATAACTCTTGGCAAAGAAATGTTTACTCATTTCTTTGCTCATAGGAATGTAATTTAACCACAAGTGGTTGTGGGATGTACAGATAACTTCATGATTCTAATGGAACAGTTCAAAGTTCAAATTGATATTGAACTCTTAAGTAATTTTACCTGCCATCACGTACACTATTTCTAATATTTAGGAAACAGATGCAAATATACTTTTTTGAAGAAACATTGGTTTCATATACATGAGAGGAAAGCTAACTGACCAACATTTATTTTTTACTTTGCAATATGCTTGAACTGTTGGAATTGAATTGTTCTTATTTAGTTATCTGAAATGGAAGTGATCAGAGGGGTTTTTAGTTCAAAATGCTTAACGCTGTCATTTCGGGCACAAAATGGCTACAAATGATGTGCCCTACCTTTCTAGTAGCATCCTATTGCTTCAGGACTCTCATTTCTAAACCTCTTTCTAAGATTGAAGTTCTTGCTTTTCCCTCTGAGCTACGCATGCCAAAGTGAGATATTTCCAAAACTTGATTCGGTTTCGCTTCAGGGCCCTTTGCCTCTTAGTGCTGTGAACTGATTGGTCATTTGCTTCCAACTTGAATGCTTCAGCTGCATATTTTTGGCGCAGTGTTTGCATTCCTTTTTTCAGAAAGAGTAAGCAAACAGAGTTAAACTACTATTATTAAAAGGGGTTGAATTTAGCCTAGTGAGTTCAAGTTCTTTGGTTTTTTAAATTTTAAGTGCTTTATTGCAGACCATTAACCTAGAAAGCATACGATAGTTGTCTCCTTTTTTTTTCCTCAAAGTGGTACTTTTCCTTGGATTAATACAGATCCAAGGAAAAATTCATGTAACATGAAGGTCACTGTTTTATGAGATTGTAATCACACTACAAACTTGAGTGTAACGTAGTCTGTAGAACCATGATTCTGATCATCTGATGAAACATGTAAGCAACTTAGTTCAACATGGAAAATTTCAGAAATCAGCAAAGAAAAGAAATCTTCTCTGGGTAACTGGATCATTGGAACTTGAAAGAGTTCTGCCAACCGTCATCTGCGCTTTTAATATTTGGAATATAAATGGAAAATAGTTGATGAATCATTGATAATATACATGGGAAGAATGCTAATGGATGACCATGCGTTTTCATGTGTGACATCATGAACTAAACTGAATGGATTCGACAATTGAACATCAATACTTGAGGTGAGACAAGGCCGTTTCATTCTGAATATGAAACAAGAACTGCTTACCCTTTCTAGGATTATTATATTGCTTTACAGACCAGATTGCTCATTGCTTCATTGGTGCTTCTTTCACTTGTTCAACCAACTGAAGAAAATAACTAACTGTAGTCCAGTAGAGCGTAAGTCTATCCTGAAAATAAAACTTGTCAAGATGTTGAGGAAATAGCATCCACAGTGCAGCACGAAACCTGCATTTAGGTGAGATCCATGTTCAAGTGTCCCTTCCTCAGACAATAATCAGAAAATGGTAATCGCTGAGCACAACTTGCACGCTTGCACAAGCATGTTTGGCCTTGAAACTGATATTGCCTTTCATCATGTACGCTATTTCTAATATTTAGGAAACAGGTGCAAATTATTGTTTTCATATACATTTTAGAAGGAACATTGGTTTCATATACATGAGAAAAAAGCGAACTGACCAACATTTTTGTTAGTCAGAGATACACTTGAACTGTTGGAACTGAATTCAATTGTAGCAAGTGGCGGATTAGGGGTGTGATAAGGCTAGTGGAGGCTCTTCCATTTTTAGGAAATTGCGTGTGAGTCACAACCCAATACTTATTTCTATCATGCCTTAACTAGTTATCTGAGATGGAAGAGGTCGGAGAGTTTCCGTAGATAATGCTTATCACCGTCATTTCAGGCACACAATGCTACAAAGAAACTGTCTAACCTTTCTATTCAACTAGGAGCATCCTATTGTTTCAGGTCTCTTTATCCTGTGAACCAAACTTTTTTCAGAACTCGTCTTCCTGGCACAATAATTGAAATATTAATTGGCTAACTTTGATTTTGTGCTAGGAAGGGCATGCATTGAGGCCAATAACAAGCCTCAGATATTATGTTCTAATTATTATGATAATTCAGTTTCATATGTTTGCAATGGATTATCACTTGTAACACTATTTTCTCAGACGTCTCTGAATATACACTTTTGTTTGCGTGAAGGACTCTATCTGAGAACAATGCCTCGGTTGATTTTTTTTCCTATTCACAGAACAAACAAAATCAAATTGGTAAACGAAAGCCAAATTTAATTAGCTTGACCTCAACTTCATGCTTAAGGCTTGCATCCACAGTTTCGCATGACACCTGCATTTAGCTGAGATCCATGTTCAGGGGTCTCTTTCTACGACAATAATGAGAACAGACGGTAAGCAGTACGCACAATTTGTACCCTTGCACATGCATGTTTGGCCTTAAAACGTGCTTATTCATCCTGAACGGATCTGAAGTTAATTGTGAACTGTTACTTAAACAAATAGTTTTTGGCAATGAAAGGAATATTTACTCGGTTGATTTTTTTGTTGTCCTATTAAAAAAAGCGGACAACCAAATAGCTAGACGGAAACCACATTTAGCTTGGCCTCAACTTCATGCTTAAGGCTTCTAGATTTGACACAATGGAATTCTGAGTAGGAGCATATCCTTTGGAACTTCCTGTGTTTGAGATGAACTTGCACCTGACGCAACTGATTTGAGGAATGAAAGATAGGCCCATCAAATGTATATTTTTGGTTCGACAAGCAATACGTAATGCCTGATGATCTCATTTGTCCACAAGTGCCGAACAAATGACATAGAACGTGTCATTCCATCTATGATTATTTAGCTCGCGGATCATCCACTCTCCAAACTTGTTTACTGTGAACAATTGACATTTCACATGTAACATGGAGAGTGCCATCTGTTTGATGAGCCACGTCCAGTGCACGCCTTTCCTTAGAGAGATGAGGGAGCCGTAACCGGAAGAATATGTCACTTTCGAGCTTGTCTTTGAAGTCCCTTGTGTTTTGGACAAAGGTTAAAGCCCCAGCAGAATGGCAACCCACTGCGCCGCGGCTATATAAGCGACCACACCGTTCCACGGTTTCCTCCCCGACACAAGCACACCCATCCACCACCAACACACACGAGCGAGACACCACCAAGCTCCCGTTCGCCTTCGGCACCATGGTAAGCCACTGCTCCGTGGCCGCCTTCCTCCTGATGGCCCTCCTGGCCACCACTGCTGCCGTCTCGGCCACGGACGCCGGCCTGGAGAAGGGTGCCGTCGAGTACATCGCACGACGCGTGTACATGGTGACGGTAAAGCCCCCCATGAACCGCGAACCTGTCTTCTGGCAGTACTGTCTTGACATTCTCAGAACCGCGCTCGGCAGGTACGTACGTGGCAGAAACTTCCTCAATAAATGCACTCTATTTCTTCGATCTCTGTGATGATCACTCTGTTTCTTCGATCGCTGAGTCAGCTCTTACTTGTGGTTTTGTTTTTGTATTTTTCTTGCAAATCTCAAGCGAGGAGAAGGCGAGACAGGCGCTGGTCCGAATCTACCGCACAGGGTTCACCGCGAAGCTCACGCCGGCGCAGGTCCTCGAGTTGAAGAGTGAGTGGAGTCCATGAACTCTTATGCTTTCGTAACTGATTTGCAACCCTCTGTTTCTAATTTCCCGTGTGAGTTCCTGCTATGGGCGATGACGCGATCCTCGGATAGTGTCACAGAATCTTCGCCAAAATTTTATTCACATTAATAACTCATCTAGCTAGTTTGATGTATTCCTAGTGTTTTGATGATTGTTCAAATCCTCTTTTTGTTAGACATTCTTACAAAAAAAAAAGAGTGGTCAAGCAAACTCTTGGTTTCCAAATATGTAAATCAAAGCAAAAATATTTAAAATAAGGGAGTTCTCAATGTAGGTGGCTGTAGGTGTGTCGTTAACAACAATATCCTCCGTAGAATACTTTTTATATTGCATTTAGAGTTTTGAAGAGTTCTTCTTTTGTGTGTGTTCCTACAACATTAATACTAGCTTTGTATACCCTGTGAATGAACCATATTACTAATTTGTAGTTTTTCTGTTTTAAATTTCCAGAGATTCGTGCCGTTCAACAGGTTCAGCCAATTGGGAAGTCCCTTCAAGATGACATGAGCAACTGATCATTGCTTCAGCAGCAGTACATACATAGTAGCACTACTACGTACCTCCATCATGTATTATGGTTTCCGTGCACCAGGTAGCTAGTAGGTGTCTAACGGCAGAATAAGTTACACCATCAGGATATGTATCGTCATTCTTGCTTATATTTTCAGTCAACCATGCATCTTCGGAAATTCATACGGGACATTATGATGTACCGGATGATCAAACTTTGTAGTCCTATTATTCCTGAACTGAATGAGTAATATTACTTAGTTAAAATACATACACGGAAATCAAATAAGTGGACACATCAATTTGGAAATTTGGTAAAACCTTAAGTTGCAATAAAACGTAAGGAAATAAAGACTAGTATAGTACTCCCTCCTTTCCAAAATTGTTGTCATCATTGATATTTTATATTACCTTTGATCATTCATCTTATTTAAAAAATTTCCTCAAATGTGAAATGTTATAAGTTATATTCGAATTTTATCTAGTGCAAAATAAATTATGAAAAAAATACATGATATTTTTTAAAAAAATTTGAATAAGATGAATGGTCAAAGGTAGTGAAAAAAGTCAATGACGACAACAATTTTGGAACGGAGGGAGTATATTTCTACCGAAAAGATATTTTAACAAACATTCCATTGTTCTAAATTGATTAAATATATTATGAGGAATTAATATCATGTACGAGCAAGCTGTCTTGTCAAATACAATCATCAGCGATCAAATATGTCTAGTGGAAACATTCTAGCATTTAAGAAAGCAATACACGAAATGAGCAAGTGCTGAAGCTCGATCTACCAAATGCTTAAGTGATGTTAAACATGGCATGAGCAATCAGTTCACTCAAAATCTAAACTAGGATGGGTTTGATTTATAGGATCTCAACTCGAGTTATAGTAACTGAATGCCTGTGCCCCCATTGTCACTCTTGAATCTGATACATCGCAGCGTTTTGCAAACAGGAGTGGTAGATTGATACTAGTTAAAAGAAAAGACCACCTGTCAGTGATACAATAATTAAAGTTATTTTACAAGGCACACTATCTTTGTGTACTACCAGACAACCGTTAATCAGTTTGCCTGATATTTGATTTTTGGAAAAACGGACACACTTTAACCAAAAAGAGTAATATTGTGGAAAGAACTTTTTCATGATTACTCTTCTTTGATAGAACTTTTTGATTACTGGATTAGAGGTCAACTAGAACGATGAAGTTGTTTTTTTTGTAAGAGAACGATTTATAAAAGTCAGGGTTCCCTTCTGGAAAATTGTAGAATATAAATTAAATTGCAGATAATTACTTTACAAGACTTGGCTTTGCATGTGCGCAGTTGTCTCTGTGTTTATATTTCTTGAAAAATGAATAGGGTATCAAAGTTTTATCTCTGCCAATGATGTCTTTTCTGTCAAATCCTGTGAGATATATCACTATAAAGAGGTAAATCTTTTATTTGTGGAAAGATACAAAATCTATATCACTAGTTATTAAGAATTGCTAGCTAGGAATATATTATGAATTGTATTGATAGATAATAGTATCTAAGGGATTAATATATCTAGACTATGATTAGTATACGTCAGAGTGGTAAACTACCACTACTCCCATAACATCCCTCCCCCCCCCCCCCCCCCCCCCCACTCAAATAAAAGCATATGTAGTAGCGTTGAATTTAAATGAGATTACTTTAAGCAAATGCTAAAAATGTACTTAATTAATTATGCTTAAATTAGAGATACAAATGAGGGGTAACAATTATGATTATCACTTGTATATATAAGGCTCAAGCCTATTTGAATATCTATAAATCTTTATACTTTAAGACAAATTTCAAACTTTAAAATATTTACATTAAAATATAAATTTTCCTAAGATGTTCAAAAAGAGAATATGTGCAATGCAATGTACTTGGCATGTTTTAAAATAAAAGGTTTTCTAGGATATTTTAGTCAAAACTATAAGCGCAAGCAAAATTCCAGGATGTCCTTAATTAATTGCCCTTTTGGATCATACATGCAGATGATGGGTAACAAGCGTGATTAATATTCTTTTATAAGGTGCATGCCTATTTAATTTCTAGAAATCCTTATATTTTAAGACAAGTTTACTCTTAAAATTATTGCATTTTAGTATCGAGTTAGTACCTTGCTATTGACTTTCCCATATTAATTCAAGTGCATGAAATGTACTCCCTTTATATTAGCTTAAACCTAAGATTTCTTAGCATATACTATGGGTGCAAGCAAAATACTAGGATGTCCTTAATTAATTGCCCTTTACATGCAGATGATGGCCTGTGGGGCTTCCAGTGACGGTGGCAAGGTCCACCGCTAATTATTTTGCCTGCATCACTGCAGTCCCTTTTTTATTAATATATATACGGTGCAATCCTATTTAATTTCTAAAAATCCTGGTTTTTAGAGACAATTTTTGAACCTTAAAAATCCTTCAAGTGCATGAATGCTATAGCATGCATGTAGGCACAACATGGATGAAATTAAATTTAACAGCTATTCTTGTTTGTACTTTAATTCAAATATCTCATTTGGATGGTTCATTTGCTCTGTATGGTGAATGCAGTAGATAGGTATTTTAATATATTTTCAAAATATACTGCAGAAAAAACAATATTATTTAATTAATTTATTATTTAGGTCAAATATTTATATGTTTCATGATTCACATTATTAATACACACCATAGGTGCACGTAGATTATTCCTTTCTGTTTGCAGAATGCACATCTTGATTCAACAACATTAATTAAGCATTCTTTGGACCATATTAATTGCACAAGGTGGAGCGGATCCGGAAAGATTGCCTTAGGGATTGTTCTTTGCAACTCGGGAACATGGACTGCTGTAAGAGAACTGTATTGCAGTTCGTGAGATATCACTGGAACTATTTGAACCTCTATATAAGAGACGCCCTAGGCAGGCATTCTTTCACCACGAGCACACATACAACCATTGGCAATATCCGCCATGAAAACCAGGCTATTGCATCTCTTAGTAGTGTTCCTCCTCCTCCAGCTCACTAACCCAGCTCTTGTGCCAAGAATCAAGAACCACCCTGAACTCAAGCCTCGAGCACTAAACACCTACATTGTCCATGCCAACCACCGCGTGAAACCACCCCACTTCGCCAACCTCGAGCAGTGGTACCACTCCATGGTCACCGTTCACTCCCCTACCACTGCCAACACCAGCGATCGAATCTTGTACACATATGACACTGTCATGCATGGCTTTGCTGTTCAGCTGACTCGCGATGAGGCCCAACACATGGCCACTACCTCTGGCGTCTTAGGTGTGTATGAGGACAAGATGTTCCACCTTCAGACCACGAGGTCACCAGGGTTCATGGGCCTCAACCCGCATTATGGCGCCTGGAACTGGACCAACTTCGGGGATGGTGTAATCATTGGCTTTATCGACAGTGGCATTTGGCCGGAGAGCGCGAGCTTCAATGACCATGGGCTCGGCCCCTTGAGGTCAAGTTGGAGGGGAAAGTGCATCGACACTGATGACTTCAATGCTAGCTTGTGCAACAACAAACTGGTTGGTGCCAAGGCATTCAGCTCATCCGCAGATGCCATGGCGGCTACAAAGAGCAGTCGTGTTCTTTCTCCGAGGGACAAGGACGGACACGGAACACACGTGGCCTCTACGGCGGCCGGTGCGGAGGTCCTTGATGTAGGCATGGACACATTCTCACAGGGAACAGCTTCCGGCATGGCACCCAAGGCAAGAATCGCCATGTACAAGGCGTGTGATGCCGATGGTTGTTCGGCGGCAGATATCACAGCAGCGGTCGAAACTGCGATAAAGGATGGCGTGGACATCATTTCCATGTCCCTGGCAGGGCTTGAATTAGACAAACCCTTCTATGATGATGTCATTGCGGTCTCCACATTCGTTGCCGAACGAAAAGGCATATTTGTTGTCATGGCAGCTGGTAACTATGGCCCGTCGTCTGGGGTGGCCAACGCGGCACCATGGATGACCACCGTAGGGGCCGGTACTATGGACCGTATGTTTCCGGCGAACCTGACACTTGGGAATGGTGTCGTGCTTGAGGGGCAGTCCCTTTATATCATGCAAGCCAATAATACAGACATGATGGAGCTAGTGTACTCTTACTGCTTCACGGAGTCCGGAAACTGGACACGAGAAAAAGTCAAGGGAAAGATCATGGTGTGCATGGATGATGGAAGCAGGCCAGACATGTATGGTTTTCTCTTGCAGAAGGCTGGCGGAGCAGGGATAGTTGTTGTGGAGAATAAAGAGTGGTATCGGGATAGTACCTCGGCTAGCCCCTTCACCCTTCCAGGTCTCACGCTTGGTTTTGACTCCGGTGAGAGGCTGAGAGCCTACATGGCCTCAGAGACCAATCCCGTGGCCTCCTTCAGCTTCATCTCCAAGACAATCATCCAACAGAATCAGGCGCCAATGGTGGCGGGCTTCTCATCACGAGGGCCCAACCCAGTTGTTGCCGAGCTCCTCAAGCCTGACATCATTGCGCCTGGTGTGAACATTCTTGCGGGATGGTCTCGTGATGCCCCTCTTTATGATGGCAGAAGAGTGGACTACAACATTATTTCAGGGACATCTGTTGCGTGCCCACATGTCGCCGGCATTGCGGCGCTGATCAAGAAAAGGCACAAAAACTGGACACCAGCCATGATACGATCGGCGCTGATGACGACCGCCAAGACGCTCAACAACAGAAATCGGGACATCCTTGACAACGGGGTCACCAATGACAGCATCATGGTTGCAACACCACTTGCAGCTGGGGCTGGGCACGTCCGCCCGGACCTTGCGCTAGACCCGGGATTGGTCTACGACGCCGGCGAGAGCGACTACATCGACTTCATGTGCACACTAAACTACACCTCGAAACAGATGCGCCTCCTAGTGCCCAACTTCGTCAAATGCACGAGGACGCTCCCTGGTGGCCCCGCAAACCTCAACTATCCATCATTCGTCGTGGTCTTCGACAACCGCACCAACGTCCGGACATTGACGCGGACTGTGACCCTTGTCTCCGAGAAGGCCGAGACGTACAACGTCGCCGCCGTGGCGCCAGAGCGCGTGAAGGTGGCCATCACGCCGACGACGCTGGAGTTCACGAAGCCGAATGAGAAGAAGAGCTACACCGTTGAGTTCAGAAGTTTGGCGGGAGGAAACGTGACGGCTGGATGGGACTTCGGCCACATCAGCTGGGAGAGCAAAGAGCATCTGGTCAGGAGTCCCGTGGCATTCCAGTGGAAGAACTGATGCAAATCGAGTGGAGACTTGCAGTAGAATAGCAAAAGATTTGGGTTGATATGATGATGCTCTGTTGTGTCCTCTGTTTATTTTTCATGCAAACAGTTAACGTGGCGCAAAATACGTGGGTAGAATGATAAGAAATGACTATGCGTTTACATCATCAACTTGACTGAATGGATTCAACAATTGTAAGTCGAAACTTGAGGTGAGACAAGACCATTACATTCTGATTATGAAACGAGAACTGCTTACCGTTTCTAGGATTATATTGCTTTACAGACCAGATTGCTCATTGCTGCTTCTTTCACTTGTTCAACCAACTGAAGAGAACAAGAAACTGTAGTCAAGATGCTGAAGGAATAGCATCCACAGCGCAGCACGAAATCTGCATTTAGGTGAGATCCATGTTCAAGGGTCTCTATCTCAGACGATAATTAGTAAATGGAAACCACCGTGCGCAACTTGCACGCTTGCACGTGCATGTTTGGCCTTGAAATATGCTGCTGTACCGTGTGGAACGCCAGATGATTTTTGTTGCATTTATGTTTTATGTGTGAGCATGCGTGAGGTCCCAACTGGCTCAGTTCACATATGCAAGTTTGCTGAATTTCGGATGAACTTTTGCCAAAAAGAAGTAATTGCATCATAGGCCACTAATTTTTTGAGAGAGCTTGACTTGGATGAATTTAGCTGAATGGCCTCATGTAGTGGGACTATAAAAATTACTGATAAACTCACGGAAGTGCATGACTGAGATGCTCATACAACTGGCCTTGGCGTCACATGCCGCACTCACATAGATGAAACATGCTTTTATAGTGGCGAGCAAATTTCATACATCAATCCACCACCTACCAACACAGAAAGCTTGTAGGAACTGTGCTATGTGAGAAGTGAAGGAGACTCCACAAAACCTCTTGTATAAAAGCCAACACCAGGCATGCGTTCCTTCACCACGAGCACACACCGCTTTCATCAGCCATGGCAGCCATGAGCACCAGGCTCTTTATTTCACTACTTAGCATTGTTACTCATCCTAGCGCAGCTCACCAATTCGTCCCAAAGATCAAGAATCACACCGCGCGCGAGCTCAAGTCTCAGGCCTGGAACATCTACATATAGTCTAAAGTAGTTATAGGTGAGATTTTCATCCTCAAAATTTTGGACGACGTGGACGCCTTCTGCTACGAACACGTCGACTCCGTACGACATGGACTATCTCCACATCGAGGACGTCCTCTGATCATCGGTTCTGCCTCATGGGTCATGGGCTGTCGGTTAGACAGGGCCATGGCCAGCTCAGCCCATGTATGGGCATCCCTTTCCTTCTTCCTCCTTCATCGCCGGGTAGAAGTAGCGAAAGATGAAGATGACCCCGCCGTGGAGCACCCGAAGAACTGGGGAGGAGGATACAGAG
Source organism: Eleusine coracana subsp. coracana (assembly GCA_032690845.1). Classification (NCBI taxonomy): domain Eukaryota; kingdom Viridiplantae; phylum Streptophyta; class Magnoliopsida; order Poales; family Poaceae; genus Eleusine; species Eleusine coracana. Next base: position 53,241,290 of record CM064430.1, read on the forward strand.
GTTGCATGACAGCAATTGAAGACCAACACGACGCACGACATGCTGCGACTTGAGGGTAGGAGAAAAAACCCGCACTCCTTTGATGGTCGGCCATATCATAGCAGTTGTGGAACAGCGAATGATAACCTCCCGAGATTTATGGGAGCAAAGGAGCAAAAGCTACAGAGAGATAATGGAGGTGGAAGGATGATGTGTGCTGTTGATTTTCCTATTCCTTGCTACCGGATGGTGCTCACCGCTGGTGGATCTAGAGGGAGAGGATGGGTGTCATGGGAGCAAGGGAGAGCTCTGACCGATGGAAATAGAGGATGAAGGGGATCAGGTTAATTGGATAAGGATCAAACGGTGGTGTCTTACGTTTTGGTGGGTTATTTGTAATTTTGCCCTGAAGCTTCATGTAAATTATGTGTCATTGTTTTGATTACACATAATGAACAAAAAATAGAATAACAAGACCCATATCAAATGCAAAAAAACATCTTTTGATAATAATAAAATCCTATCATCTTATAATAAATAAAATTTATAATTTACATTCTAACTTATCAGTGCAACGAAGTGCGCCACCTATGCTAGTTGTCGATACCGACCACAACGCCAATCCATGGTGGAAGCTCACTCCCCTCGTGCCAGTGCCTCCAACACATCGAGCGGCCAAATCCTGTACACGTACGACACGGTGATGCATGGCTTCGCCGTCCAGCTCACCGGCGACGAGGCCTGGTGGTGGCCACCTATCCCGTAGTTGTAGCCCAGGTTTAGAAAAAGTAATTAGCGTTTAATTAAAGTGCTTTGAGATCTGTGCAGGTTTTTTTTTTGGAAAAGCTCCACGAGAGCAGTTCACTAATCTTAAAAAAAATAGAAAAAAAGTTCCATTGCTTATCCGGAGCCAAGTTTAGGTAATGGACGCTGTATTCATGAGAGGTGTGTATGTTGTGCAACTGTGCATCGTTAAATACTTCCGTTTCAAATAAAAGGATAATAAAAAGAGGTATATACAAACACAGGAAAATCAGGCGCGTACGCAGCACGCACAGGTACGTACGTCGCCGGGGATCGAGCTACAAGCCTACAACCCGTGACGACACGCACAGCGGCACACAGCTCTGCCTTGGCGCTGGATTTCTGCAGACGGGCCCACACCTGGTCATTCATTCCTTGGGCCCGGTAACAAACGGGCTTGTTCCTTGGGCCGTATGTTGGCCCACGCGGCGGTCCAGATTTACTCCCGTCAGCGCGAATCCAGAGCCGTTCGTTACGGATTGAACGGCATCCGTGCAACCAGGGGTGGTCGGGGAATCAAATACCGACCACCCCTGGACGGGAAACGAAACACCGTCCGGCCCCCTCCGCCATCCAAGGCGTTCGATGCTTCTCTGCTCTCGCCGCGTAGACTGATCTCAAGGTCTCGATGCTTCTCTCGCCGGGCAATCCCTATATACGCGATGAAGGCCAAGGGTACCGGCATGGTTGAGCTGGTTGTTAGATCTAATTTAATCTGAAATACAACTTAAACTAATTTAGTCATAGCAGATTAACAGGATCAACTAGTCAGGCAAATAGATCACACATAGATTATCGAAAATTGATGTTTAATTGATGAACTTAATGCTTACTAGTAGTATTCATCTCCTTTGATGAACGCCTGATATAGTGTAGATGAGGTAGAAGAGCTACATGACGCCTGGATGTCGATATAGGAGAAGGGACACCGAACTTCCACACCTTCCAGCACCCTTCTTGATCGGTTAGGTCAAAGTAGAAAACAGCCTAACGGCTTAACTCATGAATAAACTCACGGTTAGGAAAACTTAGGGATCTCCCTTTAGTTATATAGTGCTGTAGACGTGGGTACGCACCCTTAGATGGGCTGAGTTTGTCTCCTAATCAAAGACAACTAATTAGGGGTTTAGACAAATTCGGATTGGACCTTAGAGGCCTAATTAGATCTGACCGAGGTCAATTCCAATATTCTTCTCCTTGACCGAAGGTCAATATAATATACACTTTATTGATCACATGTAGGTAGATATACATAGATCAATAATCTCCCACTTAATCGAACAACTTTAATCTTAAACTTAAGCTTATGTTCGCTTCATATTCACACTCAATACCACAGTAAAATCTAGCCAATGCGTCATCGGCATACATTACAGACATACCGGAACTTCATTAACTAAAGTCACTATAATACCTTGATAGAATACTTATTAACTTATTTTGGAAGTTTATTTATTCGGCCTCATCCAAAATCATATTTTAAGTTAATCATCAAATCCATACTAATTTTACGAAAATAGGATAAGAGATAAGATTCTGAACAGTCATATAGCTAGCTATTTTCTTAAACATGACTTGATTCTGGAACCCTTCTTTCATAACATAATAATATAGTTGTTAATGGGCTTGACACCATCAACTCTATGTCACTACTTGAAAGGAATACTGTAATCAAATACAGTAACATTGAATTTAATCAATGCAAATTTAATAATAATTACACCGAAATATATTTTATATGCCTGTCTAAAATAACACGTGTCATACAAAATCAGCATTAATAATGCTAATCTTGTTTTAGAGCTTTCTATAGAATTGCTCACATCTGTAAGAGTGAAGAACATAAAACTTAATTATGCACATTTATATCCACACACTCTCATAAAATCTTATCTAAATAGAACTTAATTAAATAAGCATGTTATTCAGTGTTGTAATTTTTAAAACACCTTTTCCAGTGGACCTCCCATAGACTAAGACTAACAAAATGTTGTCAAGCATTCCGGCTTGTTATGCTAAGTTAATTTCTTATATGACTTAGTATATATCTTCATTAGAAGCATTAGTAACGTCTTTCTATTTATCTTATACTTAACTATGTATTTAAAATATTATTTGCTATATAACGCAAATAAAATAGGCATAGCTATGTATGCATTCACAAATTATCACTTCAGAGTCTCGCTTACCTTCCACGCTCTAATGATAATACTAATACTCACTTTGGTCCCATCTTAGTATACTACTCCCCCAGAACCCAGGAAAGCATCACAAGATGTAACTTATGATATGATGAAGACTTTTTTCCTTTTTTGAAACGCATACTTATTTCTATCAGCTTACGGAGAAAGAATTCATCTTAGAGTATCAGGATAATAAATAATCCACCTTAACTTTACAAAATGAATCATGGTTGCCCATAAAACATACAAACTTATGTGAAGTTATGAATTTAGCATCATAGTTTTCCTTTGGAATCACTCAAAAAAAAAACTTGTAGACCCATTATAGCCTACTGTTTTGATTCCATTAGAAAATTGCTATGAATGAACTATACTTATGTTCAAAATTCACAGACTTCATATGGTTATAATTTTAGAAATAACTGAGGGTCTTCTACTTTTGTGCCCAAAATACTTATTATTAATTATTACATGTCTTTGTTATAGATCTATAATTTAATGTAAATCCTCAAATAGAGTTAGGAAAAGAATAGAGAAATCCTTATAGCACATAATGTATATATATATGAGAAAATCATATATGTATATGTCTTAAATCATCAATATAGAAAACTTATCCTATATCTCATTAAGATTCTCTTCTCCCCTATTTCCTTCCTTCTTTGTGAGCTCCCATTGAATTCTGAATAAACAGAATATTAAAAGTGTCGGCCCATAAACTTATCTAAAAATAATTTACAATGGTAGCTCTCTTATCTTAGCGCGACATTTAGCCACTAATTATTTTTTTTTACTAATATGATTAATATTCACAAAACAGCGGTGGCCAGTATCATGAATATGATCATACTTCAATCATCTCTGATTCCATTTATACTAATCCACAATAGCCGTGGCCAGAAATGAATAGCACAACAAAATCTATGAAAATTATACCGTACCCAGTGGTGGCTAGAATAAGGAATAAAATCATAATGACTTATTTGAGATAATTAACAATAGTATAATAAGATACACATAAAAGCATGAATTTTAACCCTACGGTGGTCTGATTAAAATCATGTAATAAGCTTCAACTTGCATCACCGGTGGAAAAAACAAGCGAAACTTAACTTAAACTCATAATTAAAACAACGATGGTCATAATTAATTACAAGTGTACTCCAAATGAACTTCTCGTTGGTTCCATTTAAATAGAGGCATCTAAGTGTACTTAGTAGATAATCATGTCTAGCATGATAAACTTACTCTTGAACTTACTCTTATTTAATAGTGGCAGGATTAGAAAATCAACAAGTACCAGATCAATATGTCATCAGCAGCACAACATCATACTGAGACAACATTGGTCATAGTATTACTGAGAAAACCTTATTATTAATATTATGCTTAAAAAACTTATACTTAATTTTGTCCGTGAACTTATGGACAATAAATTATCATGGAGAGAATTGTTAATTTATAAAAAAAATTTATGAGATCAATTTTTAATTGACAAGAGCAATTCTTAATATATCATCTTAATTGAAGCATATTATTGATGAGACATTCCATTCTCCTCTTTGAATTGGTGGTCTAAACGTGAGTGTACCACATATTCGACAAGGTCTCATCACTTAACTTATAATATCTTATTTTTATATACTTAAAATAATTATAATAAAATTATAAAATTTGCTTGTAGGAAAGCAAGAAATAACTTAAACTTCATGATATAAGAGATAACCTAAAAACTAAGAGGTAATATACTCATAAAACACTAATATATTGAAACAAAAGTTTCGCTGAGGTATATTGAATGACATCAAACTTAATGTTAAATCCACTAAACAATTCTAAATAAAGTTGCTAGCAGTATAAATTTCAACTTATTTACTTCTACTAAAATTAAGAACAACTCTCCTATCTCATGGATCTCTCAATGATTCGATAATATAATGCTCCACGCATGAGTCAGGAAGATTTATTCTAAGGGCCTTAAGCTCATAAGCTATGTCCCACACGCTACTAATATGCTTTGCTAATCCACTTAGCTCATCATAACATGAGGTAGTAAATCTTTTTATGAGAAATTTTATAGAAATACTTATGTAACTTTCCTCTATTGGTGCTTGCTGCGACTATGAAGGAGATGAAGTTCAACAGAGTACTCATCGATGGAGGAAGCAGTTTGGACCTAATCTTCACCAGGACCCTTCAATAGCTCGGTCTGTCAATCAATGACCTCCAACCGAGTTCTTCACCCTTCCATGGGATTGTGCCTGGCAAGACTTCAGTCCCAATTGGACAAATCACTCTGCCAGTCACCTTTGGCACCCGTGATAATTTTAGGATAGAGCGTATCCTCTTCTAGGTGGTAGACTTCGAGTCAGCATACCATGCTATCATCGGTCGACCGGCGATGGCCAGGTTTATGGCTGTTCTGCACTATCCGTATCTCACCCTCAAGATGCCAGGCCCGAACGGAATAATCTCTCTCCACTCTGATCTTCGGAATTCTTTTGATTGCAATGTACTGAGTTGTGAAATGGCTACCAAACAGTTGATGCTGTTAGACCAGATGGAGATCCAGAAGGCGATCGGTATAGAGGAGCAGACTGGAACAGAGGTTCTGACAAAGAAACCTACCAAGGACAAGATCCAGACCGATGACATCCAAACCAAGGAGATTTCGCTTGATCCTGAGGACCCCGATAAGGTGACTTATTCTAGGGTCAGCATTGATGAGAAATAGGAACTCGCGCTCACTCTTTTCCTCCAGGAGAATAGGGATATCTTTGCATGGAAACCATCTGACATGCCGGGAGTTCCTAGGGAAAAGATTGAGCACGTGTTAAGGGTACCTCTAGGGGCTACCCCCGTTTGCCAAAGGCTTAGAAGATTTGCGCAAGATCGTAAGGATGCTATGAAGAAGGAGATAGTTAGATTGTTAGAAGCTAAGTTTACAAAGGAGGTGTATCATCCCGACTGGTTGGTGAATCTAGTCCTTGTACCTAAAAAGAATAAAGAGTGTAAGATATGTGTTGATTATACCGATCTCAATAAGGTCTGCCCAAAAGACCCCTTCGCTCTTCCTCGTAATGATCAGATTGTAGATTCGACAGCCGGGTGTGAGCTTTTAAGCTTTCTGTATGCCTATTCGGGCTATCACCAGATCCCACTGAGAGTCGAACATCAGATCAAGACTTCCTTTATAACACCCTTCGGCACCTATTGCTATATCACTATGCCGTTCGGTCTGAAAAATGCTGGCGCGACTTACCAACGAGGTATTCAATGCTGCCTTGCCACTCAGATCGGTTGGAACGCTGAAGTGTATGTTGACGACATCGTTGTCAAGACTCGGAAAGTCGAAGAACTTCTCTCTGACCTGGTAGAAATCTTTGACAATCTGAGACATTATTCAATGAAGCTGAATACTAAAAAGTGTGTTTTTGGGGTTCCATCGGGGAAGTTACTTGGTTACATCGTTTCAAAATGAGGTATAGAGGCTAACCCAGATAAAATCAAGGCAATCATTGATATGAAGTCGCCTAACTCTCAAAGGGACGTTCAGAAGCTGACTGGATGCATGACATCCTTGAGTCGCTTTATTTCCCGATTGGGGGTTAGGGGGTTACCACTCTTTCGATTGCTTAAAAAGCAGGATGACTTTGTTTGGACTAAGGAGGAGCAGTCGGCACTAGACGAATTAAAGATTCATCTCAGCAGTATTCCAGTGTTGGTGCCTCTGGAGTCAGGAGAAAAACTTCAGCTTTACATCTCAGCCACAACCCAGGTTGTGAGTACTATTTTGACAGTCGACCGAGAAGAAGAGGGACACATGCAAAAAGTACAACATCCGGTCTACTTTGTGAGTGAGGTTCTCAGCGCCTCTAAGGCAAGGTACCAGCAGATCTTGAAGTTGTTATATGCATTATTGATCACCTCGAGGAAGTTGAAGCACTATTTCCAAGCTCATCCAATTGAAGTTCAAACTTCTTTTGCACTCGGGACGATGTTACATACCCGAGAAGCTGAAGGAAAAATAGCCAAGTGGGCAGTCGAACTTGGTCACTATACTATTACGTTCGCGCCTCGGTCGGCTATAAAGGGACAAGCGTTAGCGGAATTCGTTGCCGAGTGGACAGAGATTCAAAATCCTCCTGCTGCCCAAGACATCGAATACTGGAAAATGTACTTTGATGGTTCCCTTCAATTACAAGGGGCAGGTGCAGGAGTTGTATTTATCTCGCCTACTGGAGAAATGCTTCGATACGTTCTTCAAATCATGTTTCGCGCATCTAATAATGCTACGAAATATGAAGCTCTTCTACACGGTCTACGTATTGCTGTATCACTCGGCATAAAGCGCATCGACATATTTGGGGATTCGGCCTTGGTCATTAATCAGGTCACCAAGGATTGGAATTGTGTAGATGACAACATGAGTGCTTATTGCCAAGAAGTGTGAAAACTCGAAGACAAGTTTGATGGATTGAAGTTCACACATGTTCTCCGAGATAATAACCAGGCGGCTTATGAGTTAGCCAAGATAGGATCATCTTGATCTGCAGTACTATCGGGTGTTTTCCTACATGTTCTGGATTCCCCAACAATTTCTCCCCGGTCGGACGTGTTGATGAGTATTGTTGCTGATCTTGTTGACGATGATGTCTCCAAGACCGACTGGCGCGACCCACTCATTCAGTATTTGGATAAGGGAACGTTGCCCTCGGATCCTGATGAGCAGCAAAGATTGGAGATCCGATCTCGAGGATACTTGTTGGTGGGGGACCAACTTTACAAAAGGGGTGGTTCCAACATTTTGATGCGATGCATCTCAATTCCTGAAGGCCAGAAGTTGGTAGAAGAGATTCATTCGGGAATATGCGGTAATCATGCAGCTTCCAGGACTTGGTCGGCAAAGCTTTCCGGCAAGGGTTTTATTGGCCCACGGCGATCGAAGATGCACACCAAGTTGTTCGGAAGTGTGAGAGTTGTTAATTCTTCGCTCAACAAACACATGTGCCTTCACAACAACTTCACATGATACCATTGACTTGGCCTTTTGCTGTTTGGGGGCTTGATATTGTCGGTCCTTTCAAGAAAGCGCCAGGCAGGTTCACTCATTTGTTTGTTGCTATCGACAAATTCACCAAGTGGATTGAAGCGAAGCCGGTCGACAAGATTACATCCAAGAAGGCGATTGAGTTTGTCAAAGATATATTCACTCGGTTTGGAGTTCCTCATGATATCATTACTGATAATGGCACTCAATTCACGTCAGTGGAGTTCCGGGACTTTGTCGATGAGATGGGAATAAAGATCCACTTTACATCAGTGGCTCATCTGAAAAGCAATGGGCAGGTCGAACGGGCCAATGGCATGATTCTTCAAGGATTAAAGCCGCGGATATTTGACAGACTCAAATCTTATGCCGCTCGATGGGTCAAAGAGTTGTCTTTAGTCCTTTGGGGGCTTCGAACAAACACCAGTCGGGCTACTGGACAATCACCTTTTTCATTGGTCTGTGGCTCAAAAGCTATGTTACCGACTGAGGTCAGTCTTGTCTTGGCACGAGTTCAAGCGTACGATGAAAAGCTTTCTGAGGAGAACCGAGAGATTGATTTGATTGCGGCAGAGGAGTTGCGTGATCGCGCTCTATTTCGGTTGGCACTCTATCAACAAGGCTTGCATCGTTATTATGATAAGAATGTCCGCAGTCGCTACTTTCAAGTTGGAGACCTAGTGTTTCGCCGAGTGCAATCAACAAAGAATCAACATAAGCTCTCTCCGAAGTGGGAAGGACCGTATGTAGTGAAGGAAGTCACTCGCCCGGGGTCTTACCGATTGATGTATGAAGACGGCGATGATATTCCAAACTCTTGGAACATAAATCAGCTATGTCGTTTCTATACTTAGCTATTATTTTGTGTATTTATACATTATTTATGAATGAAACTTTGGTGTTTTTTAACAAAAGATTTTTTGATGATTTTCGTTCTATATCTGTCTCGATTCCTTAATTTATACTATTAAACAATCGAGCCAGGGGGCTAGCAATAATGTCCCATCTCGGTCTAACCATATTTTGGTTTTCGCCTATTTTTTGACCGACTTATTATCATGAGATCTTGAGATCTTGAGTTTTGGTCTTTATTATTTTGGTCTTACGCTTATACATCATGGTTAAATACTTTGTGCTGCACATCAGACTACCACTACACTAAACCCAGAGCCAAAAGTGTGAGAGGTCATGTGTCGATTGGTTGATTCTGTTTGTTACGTGGTTACGGGTTACAATCTAATATGTTATGGCAGACCGATGCAATCTTTGTTTCTCTTGATAGAAAGATGTCAATGATATCTTTGTCAAACTTTTAAAGCTATAAAAACATAAGATTAGTTTATACATAAGTATCATTACAGAAACACTACTAATGTTTTACAATATTACAGGATTATATCTCCTTTGAAGGAGAAGAATAGTCAGCCCAAAGTTCGACCTCTGGAGTTGTTGGGGAAGTCGGCATGGTCGGATTGATTTCTATATTTTCGACCAAGGCCTGGGAAGTCTCTAGCATGGAATCCAGGAGCAGCTGACATTGGTCGTCGGTCAGGTCGGGGTTGAAGCCCTCTTTGATCTTGTCCAATGGCAGAGCAGGAGGCCAGGATTGGCAAATCACCAGCACTTGACTCCCGGCTTCGGTCGCCACTTGCCAAGTGTTATGAGCAATGGCTTCTGATGCATGCTCCAACAAGTAGTCCAGAGAGTGACCGGTCTGCTCTACTCGGTTAGCATGAACATAGTTCATTGCTTTCCGAGCGGCGTAAGATAGAGCTGCAAATAATAATTATTGGTCAGTATGATCAACAGAAGAATCAGGCAGAAGGAAGAAGTCGAAGGCTTACTGGCAAGTTTACATTTGAAAGATTTGGAGACAGCCTTAGCCTCCTCTATCTTCGCGTCAGTCCCCTTCAGCTCCTCCTACAGCCGAGTGATCTCGGTCTTCTGGTCTTCAACCAATTTGGAGAGGCTTTCCTTCTCAACCTTCAAGGTGTCAACGAACCTCTGCTGGTTGGAAGTCAACTTCTCTAGATCAGTGATTTTTTGATCGCGAGCTAAAAGTAAAACTTTTAGCATTAGAGTGGTCAACAGATTGCTTAAATATGGATGGTAGGAAAACTTACCAGCTAGATCTGCACGAACTTGGTTTAAGACCTTGTTTATCTCTTGTCGGTCGGCCAACAACTTCTTGTTTTCCTCTAGGGCCTTGGAGAGCTTCTGACCGGTGACTAGCAAGACAAATAAGAAGTTAGTCTAAAACATAAAGACATGAAGATTAGGCGACCAAGGACATACCGAAAGTTCCGGCTTCAAGATATTCCACTCTAGCCTGCTTTCGCTCCACAAGAGCATACACTTTCTGATACATAGAAAGTAAATGAGCTAAAAAATGAGAGCGAAGCAAGATAAAAGCATAATGTTGAGTTACCTTGCTGGACTTCCGGTGTTGGTGCAAAATCTCTGCATCCTCTACCTTAGGCCGACCAAGCATATCTGCAGGAAGAGTTCTTTTACCTTTGTCAAGAGGCAAAGAGATATTAGTCGGAGTGGTCTGAGATAGAGGCTCGGGAGTGGAGGTAGGAACCATCTTTTCAAACGGTTTATCCACTTTGGTCGGCGTGTTTGAAGACTTGCCAACCGAATGGGACACACCAGTCGGACGAGGTGGGAGCTCAGACCGAGTATCCTCAGATCCCTGAGCACTCTGAGAATCACTTGTCCAACTAACCAAGAAAAAAATATAGAAGAAAGGAATCAGGAAATGTTGAGATCAACATTAAGAGACAAGGAGCTGCTTTACGGGTATCCTCATACAAGGCTAAAGTCGGTGGCCGACTGGGTATTTCATCAACAAGGAAGCTGACCGACTTTGCTTGGTGTGCAAGACAAGAAAGATTAGACTTGCTATATAGAATCATTGTGGAGTACGACTAGGGCTCTGCTTGTACCCCCCTGCCGACCGGATATATAAGGTGGCCGGGTACCCCCCATCGGGAAGGGAGAAAAATTAGAGATAGCAAGAGGCAATTTCGACACAACATCTCGTGACAATCAATACAATACAAAACACAGGACGTAGGATTTTTACTCTCATTGAGAGGGCCCAAACCTGTATAATTCGGTGTCTTGTGTAACCATCGTAGTTCTTGGTCTCGACTTAGCCTTATATATTTACTACCGGTCTTGAGCATCGACAGGACTGTACGATCACTAAGAGGATTTGTCTGGGACTTACAGCGGGCGGCAAGGAATATGTCTGTGCTAGGAGCTGTAGTGACCGGATGGTCCGGTCTACAGACCGGACAGTCCAGTCTGTATGGCTCCACACAGGACAGACATGAAGCAGCGCTGAGGAAGTTTCTGGACTGGAGAGAGAAACTGACCGGATGATCTGGTCAGTACAGAGGAGTTATCTAGACAGAGCAGCCAATGGTTCTGAGAACCGTTCCCGAGAGAGCAGACGGTTCGGTCTGGCAGTGGCGGGACTGTCCGGTCATTTGGTCTAGGAAGGCAACTTCGTGGAGCAACGACTAGTTGGAGGTTGGGAACCTATATAACTTCGTTATTGGGGTCTTGGAGACCTCACTTGGCTAGTTGAATTGCTTGGAGCATTTGGTGAGAGCCAAGAGGCAAAGAGGAGAGCACTATGTTGTGGTTACGAGTCCAGAACAAACAAGTAGTGGGCTAGCCGAGGGCTGGACTGGCCGAAGGCCCCTCGGACAAGCTACGACAGGAGTGAACAAGACCAAGCAACGACACTTATGCCGAAGGGCTCATACAGGCGCCCTTCGGCTAACAAACTTTGTATTATCTGGTTAGAATAGTACAGGAAGATTCGGGTGGCAGGGGCACGTCCTCTCTCGCTCAGAGGTGCAGGTGAGCATTTATAGATCTATGCTCACCTACCCTCCGGGCATGTTTACAGATTTGCCCCGGACCTTACATTACATATCTTGCTACTTGAACTAAGGGTATTCTAGTACTTCAATCTTCATCTCGTACACGCCCCCGACTGTCATTCTCTAGAGTCTGCACCCGGGGCCCGTCACGCCGTACGGCCTTCGGCCATACCAGCCTTCGGACGCCTGCTGGGCCGAAGGCCTGCTGGGCCGCCAGTCCAGCTGGACCTTGCTTCTTGTTGTTGGACTGTCTTCTGGACTTGGGGAGACTAAGGGGTGGGCATTCCCCCAACATACTAGAAGGAGATATTGCATATTTTGAGAGTGCTAGTGAGAGTAACTTGAGCATTGATGCACATCTAAGGCTAGATTGTCCTTGAGGGTGTGATCAAGGTTGTTACTCTTGGTCTATGGTGAGACCTAAACTGGTTAGGTGTCGGTGATTGAGCCTATCGTGATCGGTTGTGAAGGCTGTCACACGTTTGTACACGGTTTGAGCCCGCCAGTGAAAGGGGCATCACTAGAGAGCGCCCGTGTCGGCTCAGGGAGTCCAACAAGTTCTTGTGGGAGGCGAGCTTGTGCCTTGGTGGCAGCGGTGACGCACACCGTGTCTTCACTCCGAGAGTGATTACGGGCTCATGGGCGAGAACTCCACATTGGTGGCGGGAGGGACCAGCACTCCGGCGGGAGTGGTCCAACAAGAAGTAGGGGAAGGCGCCATCCTTTCGAGACCTCGGGAACAAAATCATGAGCATTTGTTGACCCCCTTTTTACTATTTCGCCATTGTGTGCTCTAGTAACTAGGTTGAATTATGGCTTGCATAGGCTAGTGTGTTTGGCTTCCGCGCTTGCTACCATCATGAACACTAGCATGTGTAGGGTCTTGGCATACGAGAATTGTTAGGTTGCAACTATTGTTAGACTCTAGTAGTGTGAATTGAAGTATTTGGATTCATGAGCAGCTTACCGATTCAACCCCCCCCCCGCCCCGCCCCTCTCGGTACGCCTTCGGTCCTTACACATGCACTTGAGTTAACATGGAGAAAGTACTCCCTTAGTTGAAATATACGGATTTCACTTCTCTCCTGTCTGAATAGCTTCTCTTAACTTCGTGAGCATGTCACCAGTATCAATCTCCTGGCATATACCATCGAATAGAGCAAAAGTAGGTCCAGAAATAGCCATAACTGTCATTTGATCTTCATCATCTAGATAGCGCATCTACGACAACATTCAGAGTGTCCGGGCTTATACTCCACATGAAAATCAAATCCTGACAATTTGCTTGCCAACTGATGTTGAGGGATGGTTGTCAATATTTGATCAAACAAGAACCTCAAGCTGTGATGATCAATACTTACCACAAAATGATGACCCCATAAATAAGACCTCTAATGATGAACAACAAGCACCACTCCAATCAACTCACATTTGTAGGCTGCAAGCTTGGCATGGCGAGGCGCGATGACCTTGCTGAAGAAAGCCACGGATCCTACATCTTGATGTGAAACAGCTCCAAAGCCAGACCCGGAAGCATCACACTCAACAATGAAATCCTTATCGAAATCCGGTAGCTGAAGGACTAGAGCTGCTGTGATAGCATTGTGCAATGCTCAAAATGACTCGGTGGCCGCCTCGGTCTAGTAGAAGGTGTCTTTCTTGGGCAGGTTTGTGAGGGAGGACGCTATCTTTCCGTAGTCTCGAATGAAGCGCCGGTAGTATCTAGAAAGGCTAAAAAATCCACTTAGGACACAAACAGACTTTGGCAGTGGCCACTTGAGAACAACTTCAACTTTCTGCTTGTCCATTGCGACCCCAGCGGCCAAAATTACGTGGCCCAAGTACGCCATCGTCAATGTGCCAAAAGAGCACTTTGATTTCCTCAAGAACTACCCATGATCCTATAATGTCTAAAGCACCAATTGATGATGTTCTTGGTTGAAGCCGAATGCGATGATGGCATTGGCGTCTTGGAGGTAAACTAGTGGGAATCTCAAACAATTCAGCAATCTAAGAGAGCTAGCATCAAGTTATTCGTGGTTGCTATCATGGCGTGTACTAACAATTTTGCTTTGGAGTCAATACCCATCCACAAGATCTTCTTGCCGTTGCGAGCAAAGCATATGGTGGCACTAGCAAAATCCCAAAGGATCGGGTCAAGTGTGCCAAGCCACTGAACACCCAAATCCATGTCATACATTCCCAAAGGAAGAGCATAGAAGTCCTCAGAGAATGGTTTACCAGCAATATCTAGGGCTGGTGATGTGGTCTCCGTTTGCTACTGCAACACTGAGTCCCTTGCGTGGTTGTACCTTGATCCCTGCATGCCTAGCTGCCTCTTCATCCACAAAATTATGGGTAGACCCAGAGTCAAGTAGTGTTGTCAAGATGGTGTTGCCCACTGTGACGTGCACCTTCATTGTTTGGATGCCACGTGTCGTGGTCCTTGTAAGGGCATGCATGGAGATACTTGGTTCTTCCACAAGAAAGTCTTTATAGCATGTACATGCTCAACATGTAGTATCCACACCATTAATATTGTTTTGAGATTTGTGTTGAAGACACTACAATCCAAAGATCACATGATGAACTACATATGAGGACAAGATTTCACCAATCTCAATATAGAACATGTGGTCTAGATAGTACATGTTTAATATCTACATGTCAAAATTTCGCTTTGGTTCTTCCACTATAGTGATGGAAGCAATTACTGGATTGTCTTCCTCAACCTCTAAAGCAATGACCTCGATTACAAACAGTTTCTTGCACTTGTGGCCAAAGAAATATTTTTTCGCAGTTGTAGCACAGATTCAAATGATGTCGTTCTACCATCTCGGCTGGAGTGGGGCGACGTCGAGGAAAGGAGTTGGCTATGGATGTCAACTTGCCGCTTCCCAGTGCTAAAGAAGCTGAGGATACTGCAGCTGTGTTGCATGGTGTGGCAATGTCTGCCCCTCCAGGTACTGATGTTGCTGCTACTGTGCGAAAAGATGAACGACCTCCGCCTTGATATTGTGGTGGGTCAAATGGGGGCAAAGAGAGGCGCTGCTCATAAGCACAGGCCAGCTCAATGGCGTCGTTGAGCGAACTAGGATATTGCAGGATAACATCTATGCTCAATGGATTCTGGAGGCCCGTGATGAACAACTGAACTTGTTGGGACTCTGATAGCTCTATGTCATGGCATGCTAGAGCGAAAAACTTGTTGCAGTAGTCATTAACACTCCCAGTGCAACGAAGTTGTGCAATCTTGCCCAAGAGTGTGTCAGTCATTGTTGATCTGAAGCGCTTGTGGACGAGCTGTGTGAAGCGACACCGTGATGGTTCGCCCGAGTTGAGTTCCAATCTGTAATATCAAAGTTGTGCAAAGCCCGTCGTGTGAATAGACGCATACCAAACTTTCTTGTTTTCTAGTGTACGCTGATCTTTGAAGAATTGCTCACATCTATTCAGCCATAGTAGAAGATCGTCGGTTCCATCAAACGTAGGAAAGTCCACCTTGTGGAAATGTGACGGAGCACGGTCCTTGTCGCAGTCATCATCATTGCAGTCGTGACGGCCACGAGGCCCGTCATTACGATGAGGGAATGTAATGTGTGGATAACACTCTGTTCTATGCCCCAAGGTGTCGTCGTTGCGTGAAGCATCATCAGCATCGCGCTCGGCATTCTTACTCCTCAACGATCCTTCCATACGAGCAATGGCAAGGTTGAGTGCTTGGACCTGTTGGGCGCCCTCGATCACTGACTCTTGAAGGTTGTTTACCTTGGTGGGCAGAGCTGTGAGGGTTTCTAATTTGTTGTTCTTGCGGCACCAGCTTCATGACGGCCTCGGTGAGTGTGGCTAGCTCGGTCGCCATCTCGGCGAGTTCTTTTGTTGCTTCTTCGATGGACTCAGAACCAGGGCAATCTGATACCAGATTGTCACGAGCTGGTATATTAGTAGGCGGATTACGACAAAGGTTGTACTTGAATTAGGTAGTAGTATTAGACTATTATTTTCTCATGTATTAGGGTTAGTAGCATATATGGGCCTTGCCTAGTATTCTTGGTGATTGAATACATTATCGTGTGAGTATTCTCCACTTTCATGGTATCCAAGAGGCTCGCTCCTGCATCCTCGCTTCCGCAACCCTAAACACTGCTGTCTTCCCTTGACGTGTCGTCGCTACTTCTTCCTCCCCTCCTGTCGGATGGCCATCCTTGCCCTTGACATCCATTAACCCCACTCCTTGACCCTTCTGATGATGAAGCCCTCTGCCACCAATTCTCTGTGCGCCGAGGCCAACCACACCACCGCCCTTGACGTCGACGGCCGGAAGGAAGCCAAGGCCGAGGCCGATCGCCTGGATGCTTAATGGCAATTCTTAACGTCGCACCAAAATATTATCTGGTAACAACGCTCGATGTATTGATTGATGTTTGTTATGCTTTAAGAGAAGAGTGAGCCAATCCGCAAGCATATGGAACATCTATTGTAGCATTTCACCCGGGAGTATTTCAAGTAATCGTATTTATTTTCCTCAGGGAAGCTTGACATAAGAGTATCTTGGTTTAACAAAGATATGACTATAAGAGTTATACCAACTGACCAATGATGAAGGTAAAGATATTCAATGATAAATAGGGGAGCAGTGATACAGGAGAAATCCACACTAAGATAGATAAAAGAGATCGATTAAGCTAGTCGGGAGGACAGCGAGTCTAAGTCTAAAATTCCTAAGATAAACTTTCCTAAATCTAGTCAAGCGTCAAAATTCCAAGTTACTCGGATTGAGTGCTTACACCAAATCCATGGTACAGCCTCGAGTCTTTCACCAATAAGCTTACTTCAGGGCACGACAACGATCCACTGATAGGGCCTGTAACTAACCTCGTGCACTAGTGGGCACGTTACCGCTAGACAACCCTGCTTGAGACTTCTAAACGTGGTGGATTACTAAAGGGACGGACATGGCTGTCACCACCTGCCGCCTACCACACAGCCCGTGGGGACGAATGCAAATCCAGCTAGTGTTAACTTAGGCACCGCGCCTACGCCTTCACTAGATATTCTTCCGTTGGCCTAGCGAAAAAATAGCCAGGAAAGAATCAAGTCTAAGTCCTATTCGAGAACTAAACTTAATTAAATCCTAGCTGGGAATCTAGTAAACCATGCTTCAAAGTTCTTTTTCCGATAATTGTAACTTGAGGAAATTGACTAAGTAAAAATAAATACTTGACAAGATAAATAAGGAAAAGATAATTGTATTTAATCAAACATAAGTCTGACAAAAGGAGAAAAGATACAAGAGAGCTAATACCAAGACTTTGAGATGATTTCTGGAATCCTGAGCTAAGCTTCCGACTAGACTCTAACTCCCGACTAACTAACCTACTCTATTAGTAAGAAAAGTAGTGGGAAATGGACTTCAATGTGCTTCACTTGCTTAATTATTATTTCTGCCAAATTCCCCCTCTATTTATAGGTGGCGAAGGGTTGGCGGGTACTTGTAGGTAAAGGAGAGTCGGTGGGCAAATATTCCCCCGCCGGGCGGCAGCCCAGGCAGGGCGGCCGTTGGATTGAGTCGATTCCCGACTGACTTGTTTTGGTTGGCTCAGATCTTGTCTTGATAGCGGTTCCTTGGTCGGTTTGCGCTGACTTCATTGTTTTGGGGCCGGTAGGCCTCATGGGCTGGCAACCCTGAGAGGCCAACCCAGGTCGGGCGGCATAGGAGGTCGGGCGGCATGGGAGGCCGAGCGGCGGGCCAGGCTGGGCAGTGGCCTGGGCCTGGTGCCGACCCCCTTCGGTTCACCCCATGACTTCTCTTGGTTAGGCCACTCATGGACCCTTTTTCCTTAGCCATCTTCCATTACTTTTGGTCCGGGAGGAGAAAACAGCTTCATGGTGGAGTGTTTTGCAGAATCGGCTGGGTCGGATGATCAGCCTGATGACGACTCTGTTTTGATTAGCCGGGTGGTTGATTTCAGCTTGATATGACCCAATCGGCTGGGTTCTGATTTCAGACGTCACGACCCTGCCCAGGCCTTGATTTCAGCCTCATACGACCCTGTCGGCCGGCTGTTTTACAGCAGGATCGGCTGACGGGGCATTTCTTCATGTTTTTTCATAATTTTGGCTCTTTTGAACCTGCAAACAAATATTTCACCAAAACTTGTGGAACTTTATTAGTTTAAACAAATATTCATGAAACGTTGGTCTTTACCTTGCATTTCCCGACTGGTTGGTGGCCGATATAGGGTTTTAAGGGCCACCAACACCTCCCCAAGCTTAAACCTTTGCTCGTTCCGAGCAAATTAAAACTTGGAAGTGATGGATCAGGAGTTGCTTCAATATTCGAGCCCTACAAGGATCAAGTGCACAAACACATACTCCTACAACATAGGGATAATTGTAAACCAACACAAGTTAATCACTAAGTCTTTCTCATTGTAAATGGGGCTCTTAGGCATTTTATGACCTTGTCATGAGTGGTTGGAACTCAGAACAACTAGTTAGATTTTGTCACTCAACCTCCTACATGATCATGAGTCCAAAGTTTTTGTAATATTGCATAAGATTGAAAATTTTCCCTCTTGGTGCAATTTTTCACTATGACTCTCATCTCTCAAAAGGTGTATTTCCTCACCAAGTTCTCATCATACTCTCTGAAATTTGGCTTTATATGTGGAGCTTGGTAGGATGGCACATTTAATATGCATATTTTGTTAAGTTGAGAGATGGTCCTAGCGAAAAGACTTTCCACTTTCTCATTCCAATCATTTGGAAGTAATGTCCAGGGGAGAGGGAGAGAATGGACTCACGCAAAGGAGTGGACTAGCACAATAGCAAAAATCTTTATCAAAGATTGGATTTTTGTGCTAGAGTGAAAGGATGGTCCTTTATTTTGTACAAAGGATTTAATGAACCTTGAAACTTGACATTTGCACATCTATGAGAGCCGATAATTTTTCTCTTTCTTTCTTTCTTTCTTTCTTTCTTCTTTTATATCTTTCTTTTCAGCTCTCATAGTGTAGGGAAGCTAGTTCAATAGTTCTAATATTTTTGCAAGCTTTTTCTGAGCATTTATTTTGGGAGGACCAAAATCTTTCTTGTAGGATCAAGGTTTTCGCAAAGGAGAGATTTTTGGCTAACATGCTTGGTGAAGTGGATGCTTGAATCCAATGTGGAAACCGCATAATCAAACTGATTATTTGAGAACTCAAAGATTACGCGAAGGAAAATGATTGGCTTTGAAGGTGCAAGTCCCTCATAAGGATCAAATCCTAACCAAACTCAATGCATACATGGATGGCATAAAAGTGGGTTCATAATTAATATCTAGCCTTGGTAGGAATTTTTCTATCATAGGAAAGACATACACCAAGTAGGCGGGTCTTTATTGCAGCATGGTTTTTGAAAGAAATCATCAGACTCTAATCATAAGGAGATCATAGACTCATCCAAAATATGCTATATCGTGAATTCCAACAACTAGACTTGGTGTTTATTAGCCATTTTGCACCCACTAAAACATAGAGAGACTAGCTTATCACCATGCCGGTCTACCATTACCCACTAAAATGAAGAGCAGAGGTTGTATACTTGAGACTCACAGGGAGCTAACAGAGCAACTATTCATCATTTCCATAGGCAAGGTAGAGACTAAGTTCTCATGGTTATGCAAATTTTTATGGTTTTTCTTCGAATGGTAAACATATTTTTGGGTTTTCTCAAATTTTCTCAAAAATGAAAACAACTCAACTAGAGAAAGGGGGAGAGAGGAGGTAGGACAAATGGCACACCTTGGTCACGTACCTCCCCAAGCTTAAGTCTTTTCAAAATTTAAGCTTGGATGGCATTCATTGTGGCGGTTGATAATCGATGTTGAAGTAGTCGAACAGTTGGTCCATCATGGAGATGTTTGTCTAAACTTGTTATGACGTTTGCTGCTGCCATTCTTGTTCCCTCCTTATGGCTGCTTGTATTTCATCCGGCCGTGTTGAGTGCATACTTAAAGTCGGCGAAGATGCCGATTCGCTCGAGGAAGTTGTGGTCGAACTTGCGCATGGTCGTGAACTCCCGGTCTCGAATGGTAGTGAATTTTCTTTGCTCGTCGTAGTCATTGAGCAACGTATTCTCTTCACTCTCCATGAACTTCTCAAACTCTTCATCTTGCATGCTTTGCACCGTTGGGGCTTCAGATATGGACATTGTGTCTGAGAGATAACTCGGGGCATCCCCATGTGAAGCTCCGGAGTGCTCGGCTTCTGAGCGCTCACTTGGTGTGCGCCTCACACGGCTTGAGCTGCTGCTGCTAAACTTGGTGTAGAGGCCTCTCCAAATATTTGCCATTCCTACAAAAGGGTTACTTGGATACAATACCCGAAGGACAAAATGATGATAATGGTTAGCGGTTAGTCATTCGGTTAGTAGTCCAAGTGTTAGTCGTTCAAAGGTGCAAGGGTGATAACAAACTCTCTCTAGTTGGTTTTATTGCAGCACACTTTTATTGCTAAGTTCAAAGTGCACTTAATAGAGAGAACTAGTGGAGTGAGAAGAGGAGTGCAAAGGGAGAGAGTTTGTGAGGGAGAGAAGATGTTTTCAGCTGAAGGTTTTGGGTGGAGAAGCAAGTGAGAGGGTGACCGGTATTTATAGGCTCGAGGGGAGCCTTGGGGCAAAATTTTCTATATCGGGCAGTGGGATATGCCGGGCGGCAGCCCATCCCGGCCGACAGGCCTTACTCCTCCATTTGCTCCATTATTGCTTTAGTGGTGATGGGAGAGGCCTAGGTCCAAGTGCCATGTGATCCACTTGCTTTATTTGTTCAGAAATTTGCTAAGAGTGTAGGGAGCAAGGATAGAGTGATGGGATGGCCAAAGTTGTATGTTTTTAATGAGTGTGCTGCCACTCATGACACCTAGGTGAGTAGGGTGGCAGGTGAGTGTGGGTGGTGAAAGAGGTGACATGTGTGGCTCTCATTCATTTACTTTCACTCATGGTGGGGCTTTTGATGAGCATTTTTCTTCAAGGGAAGGCTGGCCACACCTCGACCACTCATGGCCATCATCTCTACATTAAAAGTGCTAAGAATCCGAGAAAAAGTTGTGCCGGGCGGCATGGCTTGCTAGGCGGCAGAAATGACCCAGGCAGGTGGTTGTTTTTGATGAAAAAAGACCCCCAGGGTGCTAAATGTGAGTTGGGTTATTTCAGGTTAGGTGGCTCAAGATTAGCTAGCCGGGTGATCATATTTTGCCAAATATGACCTCCTAGGTGCTAAAATTCGATAGAATTTGACCTCCCAAAATTTACCCAACCGGGTGATCATTTTTATGAAATATGACCTCCCGGTTTGCTGAAATCCGACTAGCCGGGTTGGATGATCAGATCATTACCTGGAGGGTTGTTTTTGATGAAATTTGACCTCCCGGGTGCTAATATTTGATTGGTCGGGTTGAATTCTGAGTACTTGAATATTACCCCACCGGGTGGTCGTTTTTCAAGAAATATGACCTCCAGGGTGCTAAAAACTGACTGGCTGGGTTGGAGCCTCAGATTATCACTCGGGTGGTCGTTTTTGATGAAATTTGACCTCCTGGTCTGTATATTTGGCCGAGCCATCACCAATTTGTTTTAGCCTAATTTAGTGGTTAAGGAAAATAAAACTAATTTAATGGGGTAAGGAAAAGATGGGGGATAAATATCGGTTTACCTACTGACGAGGCGGATTTTACGTCTCGAACAAGATGTTCTCCGCGTTTAATTCTTCGTGGTGCCTGTTGTGGATGGAGAATTTTCCACGATCAGTGCAACTTCTTTCTTCCTCCATACTTGTTTGATTTTCTTGGGCTTGGCGGCGACCTTTCTGTTCATTTCCTGTGGCTCGTTCTTCTTCTTGAGCAGCGATGATGCACTCTCAACATTTACCACCGGTGCACCCGATTTTGGTGCAATTAGGTATACTTCTATTTTCTGCACCATGCTAGGATTTTTACCGTAGAAGATGCGTACCTGATTGCATTGTTCCGTTCAAGGCTTGAAGGCGAACTTCTTGTCGTGCCCATTAATGTGGAGGTGGATTTCTCCGGCCCCAATGTCAATATTGGCGTTAGCGGTGCTAAGGAACGGTCTTCCTAGTATGAGAGGCGTCTTCACATCAGCCTCCATGTCTAGCACCACAAAATTGATGGGGACAAAACAATTTCTTATCCTTATGGGTACGTCCTCCGCAATGCCCGCCGGGTAGCGAACTGATTGGTTGGCAAACTGCAAGCACATTGTTGTGGGGGATAATGAATTGACATTAAGTTTATCATATACCACCTTTGGCATGACGCTCACGCTCGCCCCCAAGTCACAAAGGGCGTTGTTGAATTGTTGCATCCTGATGGAACAAGGGATGGTTGGGCACCCCGGATCTCACTTCTTTTCTGGAAGAGAGTTCAAGATAGCGGTGCTGCATTCCTCCGTCAATTTGATGATCTCCGTGGATGGAATTGGGCATTTGTTGTTGAGGACGTCCTTTAAATACTTAGAGTAGGTGGGAACCTGCATCGCATCAAGTAGAGGTATGTTGACATATAATTTCTTTATTGCCTCAACAAACTTTCCAAATTGCTCGTCCACCGTTGGCTTCCTCTGTTGAGGGGGGAATGGCAACACCGGAGTATCATAGAACTTGTGCGGTGCTTTCTTGAGGGGTGCTTTTGCCTCCTCAACCTCAATTTCTTCCTCTCCTTCTGACTCATCATTGGTTTCCCTGGTCTTCCCTGCAGTGTTAGGATTTGGCGGATCCTGTGTAGATTTTCCTCCTCTAGTTGTGACCGCATTAAAATTTTTCTTTGGGGCTAGCTTCTGGCTGACCGGGGAGCTTGCCTGAGTTAGGCTTAACAATAGAGGCAGCCAGCTGAGCAATTTGTGTTTCTAGCATTTTATTATGACTAAGTTGGTTTTGCAGAGAGGTATTAAAGGTTTCCAAACGAGAATCTATGCTTTCTAGGACTTTTTCAGCAGCAATAAATTTCCTACTAATACTTTCATTCATTTTAGATTATCCTAGAACAAGATCACAGAAGGAAGGTTCATTACGAGTAAAGTTGCCACAGTTACCCATGTTCTTGTCAAAGGAGAGGTTTGGCTTGGACTCCCATCTGAAGTTTTTCATACGGGGCCTAAACCCATTGTTGTTGCTGTTATTGTTGTTGAGGTAGTTCACTTCTTCTTCTTGAGTCTTTGGGCAGCGGCTTCCCATGTGTCTAACATTTCCACAGACTTCACAAGTCATGCGAGAGTCTAAGGATTGGGCAGTTTGAGGCGAATCCATTTTCTTCAAAACTTGATCCATCTTGATTGCTAGCATGTCAATACCATCGACTTTGTGGACTCCCCTCATCTTGGGTTGCGGTTGGTTCTGCCTCTCATCATAGCCACTGTAGTTGGCAACCATCTTTTCTATGAGAGTTTGAGCTTCTTTGACCTTCAGAGAGAAGAAGGAACCTCCAGCGGCTGCATCTAGGTGCTCACGAGCACGACAGTTGAGCCGATGGTAGAAGCTTTGGATTAGCAACCAATCTTGCATTCCATGATGTGGGCATGCTAGAGTATATTCTTGGAAACGCTCCCATGCCTCATGGATGCTTTCATGGGT
The DNA here is from genome assembly GCA_032690845.1 of Eleusine coracana subsp. coracana. Classification (NCBI taxonomy): domain Eukaryota; kingdom Viridiplantae; phylum Streptophyta; class Magnoliopsida; order Poales; family Poaceae; genus Eleusine; species Eleusine coracana. The sequence continues at coordinate 53,264,834 of CM064430.1, forward strand.
TAGCTGTTGAAAACTTGAAATCTTATTCCGCAAGGCGTTGGTTTTGCCTAGCGGGAAGAACTTGGCAAGGAAGGCATTGGAGCACTTGTCCAATGTGGCGAGCTCTTCTTGATTGCTGTAGAACCACTGCCTCGCCTTCCCCAAGAGTGAAAATGGGAAAAGGCGAAGGCGAATGGCCTCAGAGGTCACATCCCTCATGGTGGAAGTGTTGCACACCACCAAAACCTATTGGAGGTGGGCATTTGCGTCTTTCGATGCCTTGCCACAGAAAGGAATGGCCAAAACCATGTTGATTAGGGCCGGTTTCAGCTCATAACCTCCATTCCCCATGTTCGGGTTTGGACCGGTACGGATGTTGTCTGCAGACGGGGCGGAGTAATCATGGATTGTCCTCTCAGCCATAGTTGGTTGGGCAGACGAAAACGAGACTCACGGTTGAGCTTGAGTGATCGGATGTGCTGCAAGAGCAAGTACAGGCCGAGGAGGGGTGAGTCTCTAACGCACCCTCCTCAACAAAGCCTCCTGATCGTGGTGGTAGTTGTCTGGTAGGTCGAAACCAGTCATAAAGCATTCTGTTTACACCACAAATAAACAGAACAAAGGTAAGCCCGCTAAGGAAAGCGATAACTCCTTATTAGAAATATCAATATTAAAATTCTGATATCTTAGCCTATTGCTTCCCCGGCAACGGCGGCAGAAATGCTTGTTGGCACTTCTTAATGTCGCACCAAAATATTATCTGGTAACAACGCTCAAAGTGTTGGTTGATGTTTGTTATGTTTTAAGAAAAGAGTGAACCAATCCGCAAGCGCACGGAACATCTATTGTAGCATTTCATCCGGGAGTATTCCAAGGTATCGTATTTATTTTCCTCAGGGAAGCTTGGCATAAGAGTATCTTGGTTTAACAAAGATATGACTATAAGAGTTATATCAACTGACCAAAGACGGGAAGGTATTCAATGATAAATAGGGGAGCAGTGATACAGGAGAAATCCACACTAAGATAGATAAAAGAGATTGATTAAGCTAGCCGAGAGGACAGCAAGTCTAAGTCTAAAATTCCTAAGATAAACTTTCCTAAATCTAGTCAAGTGTCAAAATTCCTAGTTACTCAGGTTGAGTGCTTACACCAAATCCATGGTACAACCTCGAGTCTTTCACCAATAAGCTTACTTTGAGGCATGACAACGATCCACTAATAGGGTCAGTAACTAACCTCGTGCACTAGTGGGCACGTTACCGCTAGACAACCCTGCTTGCGACTTCCTGAACATGGTGGATTACTAAAAGAACGGACAGAGCTGTCACCACCTGCCGCCTACCACATAGCCCGTGGGGACGAATGCAAATCCAGCTAGTGTTAACTCAGGCACCACGCCTACGCCTTTACTAGATATTCTTCCGTTGGCCAAGTGGAAGAATAGCCGGGAAATAACCAAGTCTAAGTCCTATTCGAGAACTAAACTTAGTTAAATCCTAGCCGGGAATCTAGTAAATTATGCTTCAAAGTTCTTTCCCGATAATTGTAACTTGAGGAAATTGACTAAGTAAAAATAAATACTTGACAAGATAAATAAGGAAAAGATAATTGTATTTAATCAAAGATAAGTCTCACAAAAGGAGAAAAGATACAAGAGAGCTCATACCAAGACTCTGAGACAATTTCCGGAATCCCGAGCTAAGCTCCTGACTAGACTTTAACTCCCGACTAACTTACTGGTGATCAGCCTGATGAACAGCTTCATGGTGGAGTGTTTGCAGAATCGGCCGGGTCGGATGATCAGCCTGATGCCGACTCTTTTTTGACTAGCCCGGTGGCTGATTTCAGCGTAATATGACCCTGTCGGCTTGGTTTTGATTTCAGCCATCACGACCCTGCCCGGGCCCTGATTTCAGCCTCATACGACCCTGTCGGCCGGCTATTTTACGGCAGGATCGGCCGACGGGGCGTTTCTTCATGTTTTTACATAATTTTGGCCCTTTTAAACCTGCAAACACATATTTCACCAAACATGTGGAACTTTATTAGTTTAAACAAATATTCATGAAACTTTGATCTTTACCTTGCATTTCCCGACTGGTTGGTGGCCGATATTGGGTTTTAAGGGCCACCAACACTACTAAAGCCGAAGCTGCGCGTCAGAAGGCCGACTTCGCCCGTCTCTCCCTTATTGGCCCCTCCATGGAAAATGATCCTATCGACAACGATGACGCTACCCTTCGTGCCTGCGCTGATGCCTAGGCCGAGGCCACGGTCGTCGCTCTCCACGCTGAAGCCGTCTGTGTCCTGAACATCAAGGTGCTCATCCCCGCCGTCCTCAACAACCGCTCCCCGTTCTATAATCGTTGGAAAGTGCTCTTCCTTAATACGATTGGCAAGTATGAGCTCATTGACCATGTTATTGAAGATGCTGATCCCGCCACCATTGCTACACCGTACTGGCATTGCATAGATTGCATCGTGCGCTCATGGTTGTATGGCACGGTGTCTCTAGACCTCATCGAGATTGCTACGGTTGGTCTCCAACCCAGTGCCCGTGCTATCTGGCTTGGCATCGAAAATCAGTTTGTTGGCAACAAAGAATCCCACGCCATAATTCTTGATGCTGATTTTCGCACCTTCATCCAAGGGGACCCCTCCATCTCCAAATACTACTGCCGCCTCAAGTGCAAGGCTGATGCTCTCGATGATTTGGGCGAAGTGTGCTTTCCCGCACTCTTGTGCTCACGGTTCTTCATGGCGTTAATGAGCGCTTCTCGCATATGGCAAGTCCCATCAAACATCAACGTCCTTTCCCATTGTTTCTCGATATGCGCAATGACATTGAAGTAGAAGAGATGGAACTCGCCACCAAGCTAGGATCCTCCTCCACTGCTCTCGTCACCACCACTGCTGCTTCTGGTAGATCCCCCATTCCTGTGGCACCTAGCGCTACGGCCTCTCGTCCGAAACCGGCGCAACAACAACCGTAACCAGAGGACTGATGGATACTTCGAGAACCCCACAATCAACCAGTCATGGAACAGGTCCCTTCAATTATGGGCCGATGTTGTTCGTCATGGCGTCCCATATGGTCTTCTTGGCGCACGCCCTCCTGCTTAGCAGCAGCATGTCCACCCCCCAGCTCCACACCATGCCATGATGGCACAGTCCGGCCCCGGTCTACTTGCTGGCACTCCTGACCATGGCGTACCCTACCACCTTGGTTCGGTTCACCAACAGCTCTCCGCATCCCTGCTCCCTATGGTGTGCCACCTTTGCAGTAGGGGCTCCCTCCAGGCACCATGTGGCACCAGCCTGCTCTCACCAATGCATTCAGCACAACGTCCCTGACTCCACCGGCGGATTGGCTATTTGACTCTTGCACTAATGGCCACATGACCTCCACCCCTGGTACTCTTCTCTCCTCCCAACCTCCTTCTACTTCTAGTCCGACCTCCATTATTGTGGGTAACGGTTCCTTGATGCCGGTTACCACCACTGGCCATACTATCCTCAATACTCTAAGTCGTCCTTTTCATCTTCATCGTGTCCTAGTGTCTCCTCACATTATTAAAAACTTGATCTTTGTTCATCCGTTTACCACCGATAATCAAGTTTCTATTGAGTTTGATCCCTTTGGTCTTTCTGTGAAGGATTTGAATACCCGGCACGAGATCATCAGGTGCAATAGCTTCTATCCGCTCTACCTGCTTCGCCTGCCAGCTCCCCACACATTGTAGGCCCTCATTGCTGGCGCCACCCCGTCCACTCTTTGGCATCATCAACTTGGGCATTTAGGATTTGAGGCTTTGTCTATTTTAGTACCCACTTGCAATAATAATGATCTTGATACTCTTTGCCACGCTTGTCAGCTTGGTCGTCATGTCAGGCTCCCTTTTGCTACATCGCACTCTGGTGCTACCAAGAATTTTGATTTAATACGTTGTGATTTATGGATATCCCCTGTCATGAGTGTATTGGGTTACAAGTATTATCTTATTATTCTTGATGATTGCTCTCATTAGTCTTGAACTTTCCCCTTTCACCTCAAATCAGACACCTTTTCGATGTTATCCAATTTTTTTGGCTACGCAACCACCCAGTTTGGTGCCTCTATCACCATGCGCCTCTCCTGCCCTGAGGCGTCCCCTCAAAACGGTCTCGCGGAGCAGATCATCCATACTACTAATGACATTATGTGCTCGCTTATTGAAGGTGCATCTAGGCTCCTAATTTTATTTTGATGATTGGCGCCAATACAATTAAGAATGGACTAATATTTCAATGAGCATGTGTGTAGAAGATGGTTCAATTATTGATGACAAAATGCATAGAAGCTCAAATACTCAAAGAAAAGGAGAAAACAAAGTGGCCAAGAAATTTCAAGATGATACTCAAAAATTTGCTAAAATATGAAGTTCATGGAGTTTTTACTTTATTTTTGAGTATAGGAAAAACCGTACTATTAAGAGGGACACAAAAGTGTGAAGCAATGATGAACTAAGAGCAAAATCCAAAATTCCATAGCCAAAACATTTTTCTAGGGCAAAATCATCGGACTTGTCCGACCCATCGGACAAGTCCATCGGACTCGAGAACCTTTGCCACTCTGGGTCGTCGGACTTGTCGGACAAGTCCGACCCATCGGACTTCACTGTTGGACTCTAGTACCTGTGTCAAACCCAAGTCCGATGGTCAACTTATCTGAGGCATCGGGCAAGTCCCTCGGACTCCAGAACCGACACAAACTTGTTCCATCGGACATGTCCGATGGTCAACTTGTCCGAGGCATCGGGCAAGTCCCTCGTACTCTAGAACCAACACCAACTTGTTCCATCGGACATGTCCGATGACCATCGGACTTGTCCGATAGAGATCTGAGAAATACCCATCCAAACGGCTCCTTCTCTTCTTGAGCTATAAATAGACCCCCACTTCGTCCCTTGTCTGGTAGGTCACTCATTCCACTCAAAAACACTCTCAAGCTCACTTTGCTCTCCAAATCTTTCCTCCCTTACTTCCAATCTTGATTTGTGAAGGGATTGAGAGAAGATTCAAGAGATCCATCGACTTCAAGCTTCCATTCTCTCAAGCTCTTGGTTCATCCTCACCGCCGATCACGTTTGTGTTTGTTACTCTTGGGGATTCATCCCCTAGACGGTTAGAGGTACCCGTAGAGCTCCCAACTTGTGTGGTGACACCTCGAGAAGTTTGTATTGACCCCTCCTTCGTGGAATTTGCTAGTGGAAAGGCAAGTTTGATCTTTGTGGTCACTTGAAGAGGTTAGGGTTGAAAGAAACCCGGTCCTTTATGGATCCCTCAACGGAGACGTAGGCTTCTTTGTGGAGCTGAACTTCGGTGAACAAATCTTGTGTCTCCACTTGTCTTCTTTTGCATACTTGTTGTTTACTTGCTCTTGCTCATATCTCATTAGCTAGGGTTTGCCTCGTTTCTCTTAAATTAACTTGTGTAGGTTGCTTGCTAGTTGTTTCTTTTATTTCTACAACTTCCTCTAGCTTATAATTACTAGATCCTAGCTTGCCTTGCACTAATATAAAGTTTTAATCGGCCGATCTACTTTTCTAACTCGTGCCATCGGACAAGTCCATCGGACTTTCCTCACTATCGTCGGATAAGTCTGATACTGTGCATTTGACTTTTATTATTAAGTGATTTTCAGGGACAATTGCCTATTCACCCCCCTCTAGGCACTTTCAATTGGTATCAAAGCGAGGATCTTCTAAAAAGCTTAACCGCTTGAAGATTAAAGATGTCAAATCTGGGAGAAGAACCAACTACCGCTCTCCCAATCAAAGATGGTGCTAGTGGCAGTCATGATGGAGATGATACAGTTGGAAGACATGATGCTCAACCAAGAACCTACAACAATGTCATGTTTGATTATGAATATCTCAAAGAGGATCGTATTGGGCAAGGGTCAGGTAGGCTTCCGTACTTTGATGGACAATTCTATGACCATTGGAAATGCAAGAAGATGATGTACTTGGAATCAATGAGTCCGCATGTTGCAAGCATAATCGAGAATGGTTTCTTGTGGGAAAATAGAGATAATCCAACTCGAAAGGATCAACTCAACATCCATCACAATGCCGTGGCAGCTAGTGCAATTGTTTCCGCACTTAGTGCCACCGAATATGACAAAGTAGCCGGAATCAAGAATGTCAATCAATTATGGAGAAAGCTTGAGGTTATCTGTGAGGGTATTGATTCCGTGAAAGATGCAAGGCTTGAAGAATTGCAAAATGAGTTCAACTTGTTCATCAGGGGTCCGGGAGAAGGCCCAAAAAAAGTCCATGATAGACTCATGAGAATTGTGAATCAAAGAAGAGCACTTGGAGGTAGAATGTCCGACTTGGATATCAACAAGAGACTATTACAAGCATTGAGACCGTGGGATTGCAACATTTGCTCAAACATTAGAGAGAAGGACAATTTCAAAACCTTCTCCACCGATGAGGTACTTGGGAAGCTTCTATCCCAAAAACAACAAAACGATCAAGCCAACAAGATAAATGCGTTGATCAAGCAAATTGCGGAAGCCAATGGTGATAAGAATGATGTGGCACTCAATGCCACAAGTGAAATGAAGCAAGAGAAGAAGAAGAACAAAGTAGTTGATTCTAGTAGTGAAAATAGTGACGACGAGATGGCCTTGCTTGTAAGGAGGTTCAAGTCATTCCTCAAGAAGGATAGGTACAAGAGGAAAAGGTTCGACAAGGGCAAAGCAAGAAGGTCAAAAAGGACTTGCTATGAATGTGGTGATGAAGGACACTTTATTGCGGAATGTCCAAAGAAGAAGAACAAGGATGAAAGAAGAAAAGACAAGCATCACAAGAAAGACAAGACATACAAGAAGCATAGGAAAGGTGAAGCTCATATTGGTCAAAAATGGAACTCCGATGATTCATCCTCCTCATCATCTTCCTCCTCCGAATCCGACTCGGATGATGGTGGCATTGCTTCACTTGCCATCGGCGTTACTCCCACCAACACCTCACTATTTGGGAGCTTGAGTGATGATGATGACAACACTCACAAGTGTCTAATAGCAAGAGGATCGAAGGTAACAAAATCTAAATACAAGCGTTCCTCTTATGCTAGTAGTAGTGATGATGATGATGATGATGATGTTGAGAATGCTTCACTTCCTAAAATGCTTGAATTCATGCAATTGCTTGAGAAACAAAAGGAAGAAAATGATAGACAAGAGGAGCTTCTTGAAAAACAAGAAGACTTGCTTATTCTTGAAAAGAAAAGAAACCTTGAACTAGAGAAGCTTCTAGAAGTTGAAAGAAATAAAAATGAAGAATTAACCTTGTCTATCACTAAAATTGAGAATATTGTGAAAATGTTAAAAGTGATAAAGATAAACTTCAAGAGAAATATGAGGATTTGGAAAAGACTCACAAGTCCCTTGAAGAACAATACAAAATTCTTTCAACTTTCACATCCACTTCCACCAACAATTCTCATGCTTCCACTAGCAAAGGATGTGATAGATGCTATAACATTGATGTTGATGCTTGTGCTACTAATGTGAAATTGATTGATAATTTGAACAAGCAAGTGAGGGCTCTTGAAAGCAAGATACAACATGGGAAGAATGTTGTTGACAATGAAAAGGCAAAGTATGCAAGAGGTGCATACGCATACACTAGAATGCCCCATGTCATGGATGGCATTGGCTATGTTGAGGGTGCCAAGCACAATACATGGGAAAACAAGAATGGGAAGGAATTCCTTAAGTTCACCAAGGAAGGATCTTATCAAAAGAAGCAAGCTAACAACATGAACACTAACCATACTTCTTTTGCTAATGATTCTCATGTTAATGTGCCTAACTCTACATGTGCACTATTTCATGATTTTGATGCTTCATATGTACTTATGAGAAACATGCATGGTCGTGTATATGCCAAATATGTTGGACCACGCAACAAGGGACCAAAGACTTGTGTGTGGGTGCCCAAAGTACTTGTGAGTAATGTGAAAGGACCCAAGCAAATTTGGGTACCTAAAAACAAAGCTTAAGTTGTTTTGTAGGACTATGTCTCCGGAGGGTCAAGTTGGGTAATTGATAGTGGATGCACTAATCATATGACCGGAGACAACAAGATGTTCAAGTCATTTGAGCCAAGCCACAACAACAATGAATATATTACATTTGGTGACAATGGAACGGGACAAGTCCTAGGTTATGGTAAAGTCCCTCTCACTCCCTCGTATTCTCTTTCCAAGGTTATGCTCATTGATCATGTTGACTTCAATCTTTTGTCCATCTCACAATTTTGTAAAATAGGCTATGATTGCTTGTTCAACAAATGTGGTGTGACCGTCTATAAGAGGAGTGATGGCTCGGTTGCTTTTAAGGGTGTGCTCAAAGGAAAGCTTTATGTTGTGGATTTCTCCACGGATGAAGCTAGACTTGGTACATGCTTATTAGCAAAGTCCAACATGGGGTGGTTGTGGCATAGAAGACTTGCCCATGTTGGTATGAGAAATCTTCACAAACTCCAAAAGGGCGGCCACATCATAGGACTAACCGATGTTTGTTTTGAGAAAGATAGAATTTGTAGTGCATGTCAAGCGGGAAAGCAAGTTGGAGCATCACACCCCACGAAGAATGTGATGACCACCACAAGGCCATTGGAGATGTTGCACATGGACCTCTTCGGACCCGTCTCCTACATAAGCATTGGTGGTAACAAATATGGTCTTGTTATTGTTGATGATTTTTCTCACTTCACGTGGGTTTCTTTTTACATGATAAAGGTGAAGCGAAAGATGTACTCAAGACGTTCATGAGAAGAGCACAAAATGAATATGAAGTGAAGATCAATAAAATAAGAAGTGACAACGGCACCGAGTTCAAGAACACTCAAGTTGAAGAGTACCTTGATGAGGAAGGCATCAAGCATGAATTTTTAGCACCCTACTCCCCTCAACAAAATGGGGTGGCCGAAAGAAAGAACCGTACACTCATTGAGATGGCAAGAACAATGCTTGATGAATACAAGACGTCCGACCGTTTTTGGGCCGAAGCCGTCAACACCGCATGCCATGCCTCCAACCGGTTGTATCTCCACCGAATCTTAAAGAAAACCCCATATGAGCTACTAACCGATAACAAGCCCAATATTTCGTACTTTCGTGTTTTTGGGAGCAAATGTTTTATGCTAAACAAGAAACCCAAAACTTCAAAGTTTGCTCCAAAAGTTGATGAAGGTTTCTTGCTTGGTTATGGGTCCAATGTTCGTGCCTATCGTGTGTTCAACAAAACCACCGGTTGTATTGAAATTTCATGTGACGTGAAATTTGATGAATCTAATGGCTCTCAAGAGGAGCAAGTTGCTATTGATGATATAGATAATGAAGCTCCTAGAAATGCAATAAAAAGGATGGCCATTGGTGATGTGAGACCACAATAAACATCAAGTGTTGAAAGTCAACCCTGTCACTCAAGACAAAATCAACATCATGAAAATGAAGGAATTAATCATATAAGTGGTCAAGATCAAGATGTTGGGGATCATGAGCAAGTATCAAGTGATGATTCTCAAGGACATGATCAAGAGGTTGATAAAGATGGTGGTCAAGAAAGCTTACATCCACCACATCCAAGAGTACATCAAAGTGTACAACGTGATCACCCCGTTGAGCAAATTCTTGGAGATATTGACAAGGGGGTAATCACTAGATCTCGAGTTAGTAATTTTTGTGAACATTACTCTTTTGTCTCTTCTATGGAGCCATTTAAGGTAGAACAAGCACTTGAGGATTCGGATTGGGTGATGGCCATGCAAGAATTGAACAACTTCACAAGAAATAAAGTATGGACATTGGAGGAAAGGCCAAAGAACAGGAATGTTGTGGGCACCAAGTGGGTGTTCCGTAACAAACAAAATGAAGATGGTGTTATGACAAGAAATAAGGCAAGGCTTGTGGCAAAGGGGTACTCACAAGTAGAAGGTTTGGATTTTGATGAAACCTATGCCCCCGTAGCAAGGCTTAAATCTATTATAATATTACTTGCTTTTGCTACTCACCATGATTTTAAGTTGTACCAAATGGACGTGAAAAGTGTATTCCTCAATGGGCCAATCAAGGAAGAAGTGTATGTGGAGCAACCACCGGGCTTTGAAGACCCAAAGTATCAGAACCATGTTTTCAAGCTCCATAAGGCGCTCTATGGGCTTCAGCAAGCTCTAAGAGCATGGTATGAATGCCTTAGGGATTTTCTTGTTAAAAAGGGTTTTGTCATTGGCAAGGCCAATGCAACCCTCTTCACCAAGCATTTTGGCAATGATATCTTTGTGTGCCAAATATATGTCGATGACATTATATTTGGTTCTACTAACCAAAACTTTTGTGATGAGTTTAGCAAGATAATGACCAAGAGGTTTGAGATGTCCATGATGGGAGAATTAACATACTTTCTAGGCTTTCAAGTGAAGCAACTCAAGGAGGGCACCTTCATATGTCAAGCCAAGTACACTCAAGACTTATTGAAGAAGTTTGACATGGACAAGGCCAAGCCCATCAAAACACCCATGCCAACAAATGGACACATCGACCTCAACAAAAAGGACAAGCCCGTTGATCAAAAGGTATACCGCTCCATGATAGGATCTTTGCTTTATCTTTGTGCATCTAGGCCCGATATCATGCTTAGTGTGTGTATGTGTGCACGTTTTCAAGCCGCTCCTATGGAGTGTCACATGATGGCCGTTAAAAGAATCTTGAGATATTTGGTTTACACACCCAACCTAGGGCTTTGGTACCCCAAGGGTTCAAAGTTCAACCTTTTAGGCTATTCTGATGCGGATTATGCCGGGGATAAGGTAGATAGAAAAAGTACCTCCGGGACATGCCAATTCTTGGGAAGGTCCCTAGTGTCATGGTCATCCAAGAAATAAAATTTCGTTGCACTTTCCACCGCCGAAGCGGAGTATGCTGCAGCTGGTTGTTGTTGTGCAGAACTACTTTGGATGAGACAAACTCTAAGGGACTACGGTTACAAGTTGAATCGTGTTCCACCCCTATGTGACAATGAGAGTGCCATAAAGCTTGCTTATAACCCCGTTGAGCATTCACGCATAAAGCATATAGATATCCACCATCACTTTTTGAGAGATCATTCTATCAAGGGGGATATAGAAGTGAGTCATGTGCGAACCAAATATCAGTTAGCCGATATATTCACCAAGCCACTAGATGAGAAATGATTTTGCTATCTTAGGAGTGAACTAAATATTATTGACTCTAGCAATGTGATGTAAAGGGTGTGCACATCTGAGTGTTGATTGCTCAATTATTGCAAAAAACCATGGTTTTATGTCAAAACTTGTTTGTTTTTGCTTGTTCCTTGATTCTTGATCTCTTGATCAATCTTGTCAAAATATGGTCATAGTATTGAATGGTTGGTTGATTGACTGACCATAGGCTGGCAAGAATCCTTTTTGTCCATCCTTATTTACACTTATTTGCGTCAAACTATCCCTAGCCCTGGCTGCCTCCCCCTGTTGACATAGTTCATTGGACAAGTCCGACGCCAGTCGGACAAGTCCGACCCCATCGGACAAGTTCGACACCTATCGGACAAGTCCGACGGTCCAGTTTTCACCCCTTTAACCCAACCCGACTTACCCCTTCGGTCAACACCCCCTCATTCACATCTCTCATGTTCTTTCTCCTCAAGAACTCCCCCAAAGGCGGCCCCAAGGTGATCTCCCTCTCCCGCCATCCATTGGAGCAAGTTTGGAGGCTAAGAGGTCCTCCTCCATCGGCAAAGTTGGATCCCCCATCACTTTTGCAAGGTTTCCCCTCGTTCCCTCTCTCTCTCCCTTAGGGTTAGGGTTCTAGGGCAATGCTAGTTTCCAATCCTTTTTCCCTTGCACTTTTGATCCATGGAGATAGCTTCTAGCATGTTGTGGTAGGAGTAGACAAAGTTTGGTCGCTAGTGGTAGGTGGATTTGTGGAGGATCTAGGTTTTTGGAGAAACTGCGAGTCATCAGACAAGTCCGATAGTCCGATGGGCATCGGACAAGTCCAACGCGTCGGACAAGTCCGATGGTCATCGGACATGTCCGACGGCATGTAGTTCCTCCAAAAGTCTAAGTCCCTCACTGATTCTCCTCACCCCTTTTTTCTCTCTTTTGTCTATCTTCTGACTTGTGCTATTTCTATTGTCAGCATGTCAGATGTGGAAGCATCCCCCTTAAGGGAGAAGAGGGCCGAAACTAGTGATGATCAAGGTCAAAGCCAACCAAAGAGAAAGAAAGTCACCGCCAAGCGCGTTCGGCACACCTATGTCCAACAACCAACTGAAAGGGAGGAGCCAGCTGAGTCCGAAGAGCTGAATAGAGTCATGCATCCTCCCTCCGAAATGCTCAACTCCAACCGAGAGAGGGTGGACTTCTTTCACGCGTCCCTTGAGAAATGCACTGAAGCAAGGTTGGTCAACTATTATGCTCATGATAAGGAGGCTGTTGATCCTCGCTTTCATGCTCATTTTCATGCGGATTGGTACCGCTCCACCTACCTCGGCATGAAGAACCCTGTAGTTGAGAGCAAGTGGCTAGATTGGAATTATATGAAGTCCAAGAAGCACCCTCTGTTCAACCAAATTCTAGCTGCTTTTGAGTATCATGGTCTTAAGACCTTCTTGACTTTCAACTACCCATGGAACAAGGAAATCATCTCTCAGTTCTTTTCAAATGTGTTCTTTGAGAATGACAAGTCTATGGTCTGGATGACAAATGGCACTAAGTACAGCTGCACCTTGAATCAATTTGCTTCCATGATAGGACTCAAGAGCTCATGTAAGGAGAAGCATAAGATTCACTCGGGCAGCTACATGAGCGATGAGGCTATGAGGCATATGTACATGGATCCGGAGAACAGTGTCCCTCCCAACTCAAATGGCTTGCTACCCTTTTTCTCAGTCTTGTTCAGGATCTGCAGGAGCACTTTGGCTCCAAGGGGTGGCAACTCTGACCGTATTCTTGCATATCAGAGGGACATCTTGCACTAGGTTCATGGGGATCAGAAATTTGATGTGTTTGACTATGTCTATCAGGAGATATGGGACATCTCCATCTCTTCCAAGCGTGGCTGTGGATATGCCCCGCACATCATGTATATGATCGAGAAGGTCTCAGGCTTGACTTTCAAAAAGGACATGAAGCATCTGAGTCTCAAACCTCAGATTCCTTCTAATTGGACTCCTGACACCACCTCTGGTCAATTTTTTGGTGCAGCTCAGCCACCATCCTCTGCTCCGGCTCCTCAGGTTCCCAGAGCTCCTTCTAGGGCCACCTGTTCTTCTCGTGCTGCCCCACCTTCTCGTGGCAAGAGGAGTGGAGTTATGAAGATGTTCAAATCCCTCCTTGGTATGTGCAGGAGCATTAACCAAAGGATGGATGTGGTTGAGAGGAACCAGAAGATCATCATGGAGAAGATGCAATGTGAAGTTCCTCCTCCTCCATCACCTCCGGCAGAAGATTCCTACCCACCTGCTTTTCAGGACCCCACTCCCAACTTCTCTACAGAGGAGTTGAACTACTTTGGGTACTATCCTCCACCTTCTCAGTTTCACACAGGAGCCGGCTCTAGTGGACAACATGTCCACTTTGATGAGGAAGAAGAGGACGTAGAAGAGCAAGAAGAAGATCCCGCTACCTATGATCTTCGCCAGCGTAAGGGAAAAGCTCCCGCTCAAGATGACGAAGACGAAGAAGAAGAAGGAGATGAGGATGATGAAGACTATGAAGACTCTGAGGAGTAGAGATCTCATCACCATCCACCTGTATTTTTCTCCTTTTTGGTGTCTTGATGCCAAAGGGGGAGAAGGGTAATCTATCTTTCATTTTCTTAGTTTATGAGTTGTGAGTGTGATGAAGTTAGACAATTTGGTTCTTTTTGGCTTGATTTGTAAAACTACTTATTTGTGTTGTTTGTGTTTTGTAAGACTACATGTCCGATGACCAGCAAGTCCGACCCATCGGACTTCACTGTCGGACTCCAGTACCTGTGTCAAACCAAGTCCGATGGTCAACTTGTCCGAGGCATCGGGCAAGTCCCTCGGACTCCAGAACCGACGCAAACTTGTTCCATCGGACATGTCCGATGACCATCGGACATGTCCGATGGTCAACTTGTCCGAGGCATCGGGTAAGTCCCTCGGACTCCAGAACCGATGCCAACTTGTTCCATCGGACATGTTTGATGACCATCGGACTTGTCCGATAGAGATCTGAGAAATACCCATCCAAACGGCTCCTTCTCTTCTTGAGCTATAAATAGACCCCCACGTCGTCCCTTGTCTGGTAGGTCACTCATTCCACTCAAAAACACTCTCAAGCTCACTTTGCTCTCCAAATCTCTCCTCCCTTACTTCCAATCTTGATTTATGAAGGGATTGAGAGAAGATTCAAGAGCTCCATCGACTTCAAGCTTCCATTCTCTCAAGCTCTTGGTTCATCCTCACCGCCGATCACGTTTGTGTTTGTTACTCTTGGGGATTCATCCCCTAGACGGTTAGAGGTACCCGTAGAGCTCCTAACTTGTGTGGTGACACCTCGAGAAGTTTGTATTGACCCCTCCTTCGTGGAATTTGCTAGTGGAAAGGCAAGTTTGATCTTTGTGGTCACTTGAAGAGGTTAGGGTTGAAAGAAACCCGGTCCTTTATGGATCCCTCAACGGAGACGTAGGCTTCTTTGTGGAGCTGAACTTCGGTGAACAAATCTTGTGTCTCCCCTTGTTTTCTTTTGCATACTTGTTGTTTACTTGCTCTTGCTCATATCTCATTAGCTAGGGTTTGCCTTGTTTCTCTTAAATTATCTTATGTAGGTTGCTTGCTAGTTGTTCCTTTTATTTCTACAACTTCCTCTAGCTTATAATTACTAGATCCTAACTTGCCTTGCACTAATATACAGTTTTAATCGGCCGATCTACTTTTCTAACTCGTGCCATCGGACAAGTCCATCGGACTTTCCTCACTATCGTCGGACAAATCCGACACTGCGTATTTGAATTTTATTATTAAGTGATTTTTAGGGACAATTACCTATTCACCCCCCCCTCTAGGCACTTTCACTTATGTTTCAAGCTAGTATCCCTGCCGCTTATTGGGCAGAAGCTCTCCACACTGCTACCTACCTTCTCAACCTGTGCCCCACCAAAACGATGTCCTTCTCCACACTGCACTTCGCTTTGTTTGGTGTTCATCCGTCCTACACTCATCTATGTGTTTTTGGTTGCAAATGCTACCCCAACCTGTTGGCTACTTGTCCCCATAAGGTCACTCCCCGCTCTACTGTCTGTGTTTTCTAGGGATACCCCTCTGACCATAAGGGCTATCGCTGCCTAGACCTCACCTCCAACCGTCTCATAATTTCTTGGCGCGTTACCTTCGATGAGCTCTCCTTTCCATTTGCCGAAATTTCAGACCCTCCTTCATCCCACTTTGACTTTCTTTCCAACCTCGATTGCACAACTTTGCCTGCTGGCCAATATTCCTTTGAAGGTCTCCCACCCTCCAGCGTTTCTGCCCCTGCTGGTTCATCACCGCAAGCTGCTGTCGGTAGCGCTAGTCGGTCCTTGGTGTCGCTGAGTGCTGCCCCTATTGGGCTCGTTCCACAAGCTAGTGGCAGCACCTCGGACTCTCCTTGCCCAGGCTCTACCCCATGTTCCCAGCCCCCCCTGCCTAGGTTTGGCTCGGTCCCGCACTCTTAGGACCCTCTGCCTGGGTTCGGCCTGGCCTGGCTGCCCAACTCGCCTGCACGTAGTCCTGCCGTGGCTACGTCCGATGGTGCGCCTCCTTACCTGTGTTGATTTCCGCCCACTGCCATCCCCGCCACACCCCCTAACAACCACCACATGATGCGGACATGCGGGAAGACTGGTTTTTTGCTTCACCTTCAATGGTTGGACCACAAGGTCTCCTCTATCTCACCACTACTCAAGAGCTATCACAGTGCTCTTGCTGGTCCAAATTGGAAAGAGATGCCATGTCTGCTGAGTTTGTCACCCTGTAGTCCAACTCTACCTGGGACTTGGTACCTCGACCGTCTAGCACCAATGTTGTTATCGGTAAATGGGTCTTTCGCCACAAACTGCATTTCAATGGTTTCTTGATCGATACAAGGCGAGTTGGGTGCTTAGTGGGCTTACATAGCAGCCTGTCATTGATTTTGGTGAAACCTTCAGCCCTGTGGTAAAACCGGAACCGTTCATACTATCTTGACGGTGGCTCTCTCCATGATTGGCCCATACATCAACTGGATGTCAAGAATGCTATCTTACATGGTACTCTGATTGAAATTGTTTACTATGAGTAGCCATCCGGCTTCGTTGATCCTGCACATCCCGGTTATGTGTGTCGTCTTAACAAGTCCCTCTATGGGTTAAAGCAAGCTCCTCGTGCCTGGTTTAGTTGATTTTCTTCTCATGTGCTCTCCATTGGCTTTGTTGGTGCTTGGTCAGACACTTCATTGTTCATCTATCAACATGGTTCTGATACTGGTTACTTGCTTCTTTATGTTGATGATATTGTCCTAACGGCTTCCTCTGTGCCTCTTCTTAGGCGGATTATTGATGCACTTAACAGGGAACTTTCTATGAAGGACCTTGGTGATCTACACCACTTCTTGGGGGTTTCTGTGATCAGGCGCTCTAATTGTGGCCTCTTCCTTTCCCAACGCTAGTACATGATAGATATTCTTCAACATGCTAGCATGGTCAATTGCAAGCCATGTCTAACCCCGGTTGACACCTGTGCTAAGTTATCCTCGAATGGTGCTCTAGTATTTGATCCTACTCACTATCGCAGTCTTGTTGGTGCACCGCAGTATTTGACATTTACATGTCCTGACATTGCGTATGCCATGCAACAGGTATGTTTATACATGCATGATCTCGTGAGCCTCATCTCGCTTTGATCAAGCAAATACTTCGATACCTCCATGGCACTCTTGATCATGGTCTTCAACTTCATCGCACTTCTATTCATGAGTTGATAGCTTATTCTGATGCTGATTGGGCTGGCTGTCCGGACACCCGTCTTTCCACTTCTGGTTACGACGTCTTCTTGAGTGACAACCTCATCTCTTGGTCGTCTAAATGGTATCACACAGTCTCTCGCTCCAGTGCTGAAGCAGAATACCATGCTATTGCCAATGCAGTTGCTGAAACTTCTTGGTTACACCAGCTGCTTGAGGAACTTCGCTCTCCGCTACGTCATGTGACCATTTTCTATTGTGACAACATCAGTGCTATATATCTCTCGACTAACCCGGTGCAACATCAGCGCACCAAACACATCAAGATTGATTTGCATTTTGTTCGGGACAAGGTCGCCACTGGTGTCATGCGTATTCTTCATGTGCCGATCACTTCTCAGTATGCAGATATCTTCACCAAGGGTGTTCTGACTTTTGTATTTACTGAGTTTCGCTTCAGTCTGAACATTCTCTTGTGTGGCTGATGTGCAACGTTTCAGCACCACACCGAGGAGGTAGGAGAAATACTTCTTTTTTGATAATCTTCAACCAAACACCGGCCTCTCCTTATATGAGGGCAGAGACCGGCCCTAACAAGGAAACTATGTATTACAATTAATACAGACTCTACCCTGAGAACCTTTTCTATTCAAACTCTGATATGTATCTAGCTACTACTCTGGTGCGTGTGCCTTGCGGTTCCTCCTGCGCCTGTTATAGGTGATTCCCCACATGACATAAATTTACTGAATTTCAAAAAGGGTTAAGTGATAAGGTGACCAGAAGTTCTATAAATCCCATTTTAAACTTGTTTTTGGTATAAATTCCAAAAGGTTGTCTTTTTAACCTTATTAATTCAAACCAAAATTATATGTTATTTAAAAAGATTGTCTCTGATATATGAATATGATTGGGTTCAAAGTTCACTTTCAAAATTTGAAATTTGAAAGTGGCATTGTTTCAGTACTTTGTTGCATTTATTTGACCCCCTCAAAAGTGTGATAAAATGCTCAAGTTTCCTCCAAATTCTAATTTGTCATGTAGATCATGAATATGATTTTTTTTTGTGTCACTTGTATTTTGAAATTTGAACTTCTAGTTCAAGTTATATTTGGCTGTAACTTGAAATTAATTTGAAATTTTAAAACTTCCATTTTTTTCTTGCATATTTCTTATCCAATAGCTTGTTGGTGTTTAGTTGTGAAGACAAATGACACCAAGTGTCACACTGGTCGTTCATTCCAGGTTTAACATCACTAAAGCATTTAGTAGCTTGAGCTTCAGTCTGTTTCACACTTCCTCGTTTTGTGTATTGCTTTCTTGAGTGATAGAATGTTTCCCGCATTTGTTTCTTGGTGCTTTAAACACATTTGATATATGCTTCTTGGCGAGTTACTGGTTTCAATACTTTTTTATTACAACTTAAGGTTTTGCCAGAATTCCAAATTTATGTGTTTATTTATTTGATTTTGTATATTTATCTTAACTAAGTTAATGTTACTGTTTCAGGTTCAGAAATAATAAGACAACAAAATTTGATCATCCGACGAAACATCATAATGTTCTGTATGAATAATTTTTCAAGATATATGGTTGACCGGAAATATATATGGGAGATAAGGATGAATGATATACAATATTTTGATGGTGTAATTTATTCTACCGTTAGACACCTACTAGACGTACAACACCTTAGCTGGTGCACGGAAACCATAATATATGATTAAAGTAGCAGTGCTACTATGTATGTACGTCGTGAAGTGCTCCTAAAGTAATGATCAGTTGTTCATGTCATCCTGAGGAGACCTCCCAATAGGTTGAACAATATAA
Organism: Eleusine coracana subsp. coracana; assembly: GCA_032690845.1. Classification (NCBI taxonomy): domain Eukaryota; kingdom Viridiplantae; phylum Streptophyta; class Magnoliopsida; order Poales; family Poaceae; genus Eleusine; species Eleusine coracana. Next base: position 53,283,670 of record CM064430.1, read on the forward strand.
ACGGCACGACGATTTTTTGGCAAAATTAGAACAGAAAACTCAAAGTTAACAATAGGGTTTATTAATGAAGTACAAAACTTATTGTAGGAACAATGGAAAACTCTTCAAAAACTAGACTATTTGTATTCCAGGCAAGGCTGCAGCACCTTCAAGCTGCTCCCTCCTTTTTTGAAATATTGTTATTTTAACCGAAATTTTTTTAGTTGTGGAAATACAAATCGGGGACAATATTTCTCAAATGGATGGACGAGTATAGCCCAAGATAGAGGATATTGTTAAGGACACGTCTATAGTATGTAGTGAGAACTCTAGGAGTTTGCTTTGTCTTTTTTTTTCTCGAACATGCAGGAGAACTACATGTCATTGTATTAAGGAGAGAAAACATAACAATTACAAGACCAAGAGTGGTTGTGGATTTTTTTTTCAGATTACATTCGCGCTGGTGAAAATGCAAACTACCTTCAAACAGACCAAAAAGCTACGGCTGTAGGAGCTCCCGTAGCTTCCTCCCCCTTGCTATCCCCCAGGTGTTCGCTTCATCCCTGATTTCTCGCAACAGAGGTTGATCCTGAGGATGCGCCTTATCGAAGACGCAACAAAAAGAGTTTGCTTGTTGTTTCTTCGAAAAGAGGTTGATCCTGAGGATGTGCCTTTGTCTTGGATTTTAACAGTTTTGGAAACTGAGAGTTTGCTTTACATTTTATTTTTGTAAGAAAGACTCTTAAGGAAAAGAGGATCGGAACGATCATGCTAAAATATTCTGGAAATACAGCAAACTAGCTAGACCAGTTAACGCACATAAAAATTTGGCAGAAGATTCTATGACAATATCCCAGGATCGCGTCGTCACCCACAGCAGGAACTCACACGAGAACTGAAGGAGAGGGTTACAAATCAGTTACGAAATCATAAAAATTCAGGGAATCCACTTACCCTTCAACTTGCGTGCCTGCGCCGGCGTGAGCCTCGCGATGAACCCTGTCGGGACGATTTGGATCAACGCCTCCTTCGCTTTCTCTTGGCTTGGGATTTGCAATGAAACCAAAACAACAAGCAAGAACTGACTCATAAATCGAAGAAACAGAGTAATAATCACAGAGATCGAAGAAACAGAGTGCAATCGAACTGACTCGCAGAGGCAGCAATTACTTCCATTATCTAAAAAGGTACGTACCTGCCGAGCGCGGATCTGAGGATGTCCAGACAGTGGTTCCAGGGGTCAGCCGTACGTGTGGAGTTCACCGTCACCAGGTACAGGCGGCGTGGTGCGTTGTACCAGAGGGCACCCTTCTCCTGGCCAGCGTCCATGGCCGAGGTCGTGGCGATGGCCGACGCGGCGGCAGTGGTGACCAGCAGGGCCACCAGGAGGAAGCCGGCCGCGGAGCAGTGGCGTGCCATGGTGGTGGTGCCGAAGTCGATCGGGAGCTTGGTGGTGTCTCGCTCTTGTGTTGTGGTGGATGGGTGTGCTTGTGTCGGGGAGGAAGCCGTGGAGCCGGTGGTCGTTTATATAGCAGCAGCGCAGTGGGTTGCCCATTGTGCGAAAGTCCATTGGGGCTTTAACCTTTGTCCAAAACACATGGGTAGTAGCGACGTGTTTTCTTAAATGACTTCATTCAAAGACAAGCTCGAAAGTGACATTCTTTCTTCTCTATCTCCCTCATCTCTCGTAATTAAGGAAAGGCGTGCACTAGACGTGGTTCAAACAGATGGCACTCTCCATGTTACATGTCAATTGTTCTCAGTGAACAAGTTTGGAGAGTGAATGAACCGCAGGCAATCAAACAATCGTTGATGGAATGACATGTTACATTTCAGTTAATTGTTCAGCACTTCTGAACATATTATCAGGCATTACGTATTTTTCTTATATAACAAAAGGTATATATCTGATAAGTCTATCTTTCATTCCTCAAATCAGTTGCGTCAAGTGCAAGTTCATCTCAAATACAGAAAGTAGCAGTTCATAAGTTCAGATCCTTTCAAGATGAATAAGCACATTTCAAGGCCAAACACGCATGTGAAAGCATGCAAGTTGTGCACAGTGGTTACCTTCTATTCCCATTGTCATCACAGAAAGAGTCTTATAGAACCAAAAATATACGAGGCTATCTTCCATTCTTGAAATCAGTTGCGTCAAGTGCAAGTTCATCTGAGGCACAAAAAGTGACAGATGTTTGCTCCTCGTCATAATGACACTGTGTCAGACATAGAAACCTTAAGCATGAAGGTTTGGTCACGCTAATTAAATTTAGCTTTTCGTCTATCAATTTGGTTGTCTGTTTGCTTTGTAAATAGAAAAACAAACAAATCAACCGACGAATTGTTCTCAGATGAGTCCTTCACGCAAACAAAAGTGAATATTCTGAGACAGGTGAGAAAATAGTCTTACAAGTGGCAATCTAATGCAAACATCTGAAAGTAAATGAACATAATATCTGAGGCTTGTTCTTGGCCTCAATGCATGCCCTTCGTGGCACAAAATCTAGATTACCGAATTGTTATTTCAATTATTCTGCCAGTAAGTCAAGTCCTGAAGAAATTTTAGTTCACATGACAAGAAGACCTGAAGCGATAGGATGCTCCTTGAATAGAAAGGTTAGATAGTTTCTTTGTAGCATTATATGTCTGAAATGACAATGACAAGCAGTTTGGGACAAAACTCTCTGACCTCCTCCATTTTAGATAACTAGTTAAGGCATGATAGAAATAAGTATTGGGTTGTGATTCACACACTATTTTACAAAAATAGAAGAGCCTCCACTAGCCTTGTCCCGCCCTGAATCTGCCACATGCTACAATTGAATTCAGTTCCAACAGTACAAGCTTATCTCAGATTACAAAAATGTTGGTCAGTTAGCTTTCTTCCCATGTATATGAAACCAATGTTCATTCAAAAATGTATATGAAAGATATTATTTGCATCAGTTTCCTAAATATTAGAAATAGTGTACATGATGGAAGGCAAAATCACTCAACTTCAATAATAGTTTGAACTGTTCCATTGGAACTATTATCTATAGATCCCACGACCACTCGTGGTTAAGTTAAAATCCTGTAAAGAAAAAACTGAGTAAACATTCCTGTAAAGAAAGAACTGAGTAAAGAACTATCTCTACGTAGCAGTTCATAACTTCCTACCCTTTGAGGATGAATTAGTGTGCATGGCGACTTTTACTGTCCTGAATACCTGAACAATGCACCTAAGTCATATTTTCATTTGCCAGTTCAGGACGATAGGAAGTACCAATCTTTTCCGCCTGTACTTCTTGCGATGCACATTCAACACTCTGTAACCGAATATCTAAATGCTGTTTTTCTTTTACTAAAAGGCAGATGCTGTGCCGATATATTATAGAAAGAAATGTTGTTCCTATCAAATTGTGGAGAAAATCAGCATTATGATAGCAAGCAGCAGCTGGTTGTAGAAGTAAGATTAAAAGTTACTCTTACTAAACTCCATACTAATAAGAAACAGCAACAGGATCACAGTGCCATCTTTTTTTGAAAGCAAGCAGCATTATGAATCACAAATTGCCCACAAAGTCGATGCAACTTGAAAACTCTGAAGCCATCCTTGACATAACTAAGAAACAGAGCTGGGTGTGAAAGTAAGATTAGAAGTTACTCTTACTAAACTCCATAGATACCAATCTTACAAAAGGCTACTGATAAGAATCCGATCAGTGCTTTCATTGGAAACATTTTATCCTTGTTCAGATCTATTCCAGTTGCAGTGTCTTTCGTCAGCTAAATTACTATTCTTTTGTGCTAATGGATCACTGTGCGTTTACATTGTGCAAGATATCTTTAGCTCTGACTGAATTCAACATTTGCATGTCAAAAATTGAGTTGAGACAAGGCCGTTTCATTCTGAATATGAAACAAATAATCCTTCAAGAAACATGAAAAAAAAAGCATTGCTTAGCCTTGCTAGGATTATCTTGCTTTATAGACCACGTTGTTAATCACGTCATTGGTGCTTCTTTCACTTGTTCAACCAACTGAAGAGGAACAAAAGCTGTAGCCCAGCACAGCATCCTTAAAATAAAATTTGTCGAGACGCTGAGGAAATAGCATCCACAGCGCAACACGAAACCTGTATTTAGCTGAGATGCATGTTCAAGGCCTCTTTCTCTGACTACGATGAGCGCATATGGTAATCACTGTATATTTCTTGCAAGATTACACATGCATGTTTGGTCTCGAAATGTTCTACTGTTGTGTGTGAACATGCGTGGGGTGACAACATGCTGAGATCATACCTGCAATTTCGCTCAAGCCCGGATGAATTTCGCCCAGTAATCGTAATATAGACACAAGCGTCAAGGAAATGTACTATGCGAGAAGTGAACGAGACTGCACAGAACTCTGGATAATAAAAGTCAACACGCAGGCATGCATTCCTTCCCCACGAGATTTCAATCACGGCGGCCATGAGCACCAGGCTCTTCCACCAGTTAACAGTGTTCCTCTGGGATGGCGCCACGCTGAGAGAACAGCACCGTGCACTACTGACAATAATCAAGGATTCGACACCATCATCAGTTGAGCCTTGTCTGCTCCAAATTGAACTTACACAGAAGGTCGGGGAAGCAAAATGCCATACGTCGTGAGCATATTTAGTATGACCTCCCAAGTGCATTGCCAGGTGAGGTGACTAAGCACCCGATGGAAGTTGGTGACAGTTCACAGGACGGTGCGTCGTCGTTCCCTTTGTTGGCTGCGTGACAAAGTTGTGGTGGCGAGGAGATTGCACTCTGAGCGAAACGGCGGCACACTGGCAGCGACACGTTCCTGGTTTGACAGATGTTCATCCAAAGCCCCCTCATCTTCACCACAGCATCTTCGTCAGCAGTGTAGTGTCAATGTGTGTGGCCGATTGGCCACGAGCGTTTGGTACTGAAGTTATCCAAGGTGACCGAACGACGGCGCGCCGATCCGTCGCCTTCATATATAAAGCCCACGCGGGGTACACAGCAGGAGCACACACACACCGCTTTCAGTTTCAGCCATGACGGCCACGAGCACCAAGAAGCTCTTCCATCAGTTAGCAGTGTTCGTCGTCCTTCTTACGCAGCTCACCGACTCAGCTTTCCTGCCTAAGAGTAAGATCAAGAATCACACTGAGCTGCTGAAGCCTCAAGCCACGACGAAAACCTACATCGTCCACTGCAACCACCATGCCAGGCCGCCCCACTTCGCCGACCTCGAGGAGTGGTACCACTCCATGGTGGCCGCTCACTCCTCTCCAGTACAACGAGCGGCCGAATCCTGTACACGTACGACACCGTCATGCACGTCTTCGCCGTCCGGCTCACCGGCGACGAGGCCCCGCGCAAGTGGAGCTCCCCCGGCGTGACCCGCGTGCACAAGGACAGGACGTTCTACCTCCAGACCACCAGGTCCCCTGGGTTCATGGGCCTCGATCCACACCACGGCGCCGACACGCACAGCGGCACAGCGTTGTCTTGGCGCAGGATTTCTGCGGACGGGCACACACTTGGTCATTCATTTTATGAGCCCGGTAACAAACGGGCTGGTTCCTTGGGCCGTAGTATGTTGGCCCACGCGGCGGTCCAGATTTACTTTCGTCAGCGCGAATCCAGAGCCGTTCGTTGCGATTGAACGGTATCCATGCCACTAGGGATGGTCGGGGAATGAAATACCGACCACCCCTGGACGGGAAAGGAAACACCGTCCGCCCCATCCGCCATGGACGCTGCCGTTCCCGTCGGTGTTCGCCGCCATCCAAGGCGTTTGATGCTTCTATGCTCTCGCCGTGCAGACTGATCTCAAGGTCTCGATGCTTCTCTGCAAGCACAAGGACTGGATGTTCTATCCTCAGACCACGCGGTCGCCGGGGTTCATGTCGTCGTGTGCCTCGACCTGCACCACGGCGCCTGCAATGAGACGACTTCGGGGGACGGCGTCATCATCGGCGGCATACGGCTAGAGAGCGCGAGATTTCTCAGCGACCGCGGGTTGGGACCCGTGCGCCGGAGCTGGAGGGGCAAGTGCATCGACGCGACAACGCCGACGACTTGAAAGTGAAACAAGAAGCTTGTCGGCGCCCGGGCCTTCGACGTGTCCCAATCCCAATTCGCGCAGGGCATGAGCTACAGCACTGTCTCATCGCCGAGGGACAAGGATGGGCACCACACAGCGCGTGCGGCGTCCAGAGCTGACTCACACTGTAGACATCGTCACCGCGGTGAAGGACATCATCTCCATGCCGCTCGGAGACCCTCCCCGTCTCGCGCGGTCGCTCTGTTCCGCGCCGAGCGTCACGTACGGCGTCTTCAATTCGCCGCCATGGCAGGGCAGGCGCCGGGCAATCCCTATATACGCGATGAAGGCCAAGGGTACCGGCATGCATGGTTCAGCTGGTGACCATGGACTGCGACGACGACCTGGACCTGATCTTCACGCCTGACAAGGTGATTGGCAACATCGTTGTGTGCAGGACCGAACCAGGCGTCGTCCACGGCATCAAGGAGCAGAAAGCCGGACGGCGGGGCCGGTCTAGTTGTTCGTCGACCCTTCCGGCTTGTTGCGAGACGGCGTCCAAGCGTTCGCCTTCACCCTCCCGGCTCTCACTCTCAGCTACGCAGCCGAGGAGAAGCTCAACGCCTACTACATGATCTCGGTGGCGAACCCGGCCTGTGGCGTCGTTCAGCTTTGGCTGTGCGAGACGAGACGGCATCAATCATGCATGGAATAAGCCTGAAACACCTTCTAACAAGACTTGTAGCCATCCATCATGTCGTTCCAGGCTTCGTGCATATTTTAATAATCCTTGCTGGGCAAATCATCGAACAACCTACACGCGAGAGGTGTACATTCGACAGGAGGCCGTTAACGTGTAATGCATTTCGTCAAGCAAGACACATGTGACGAAAGTGCTCGTCTGGCATGGCGAGCATCGAGTGGCAAGCGCGTACCCTCGCTGTGCGACGGCCCACCGGAACGCCGTGTGCGTGCGACACGTTCAGGTCACCGGTTGACCTCCAATCCTCCCCTTTTTTATCATTTAAACATAAAGAACTGTCATATAGGAAAAAACTTTTTTATCAGTTTTTTTTCTCATCCACTTAATTAAGTGATCACCTAAATCCAGTTTATCATCCCCTTCTATACAAGAGATTACCCATCTATCACCTAAACAGTGAAACATACTCTTTTAGGTGATAGAATAGATGAACTGCTATAACACCATCACCTATAATTCAAAAAGTGAGTTGAAGTGATTCCCTTCAATTTTTTTGTCGAAGCTTGAGATCGGTAGTAAATATATAGGGCTATGTCGAGACTAAAAACTACGATGGTTACATAACACGCCAAATTACACAGGTTCAGACCCTCTCAAAGAGAGTAAAAACCCTACGTCCTGTATTCGATGTATTGTATTGATATTGTGAAACTTGTGTTGCTTGTCCCCTGATGGGGGGTACCCTGCCGTCTTATATATCCGGTCGACAGGAGGGTACATGAAGAGTCCTAGTCATAACCCTTAAGAATTTACATAGAAAGTCTATCTCTAAATACCTTATGCTCTAAGCCGAGTCGGTCGGCTTTCTTGTTGATGAAGTACCCGGTCGGCTACCGACTTAGTCTTGTATGAGGATATCCGTAAAGCAAGTATCCCACAGCAGCCACCGAGTATTTTCTGATTTTGAGTTTTGATTCTCCGAGTGATCTTCAATATGGATCATAAATCAGGAAGACCTCTTCGAAATTCTTGATAGATCTGGTGCACCGGTCAGGTGCACCTGATCAGGTGTAGCCCCCGACTCTTGTATAATTTGGAGACTAACAAATAATGCAAGAGTCTAATTATATTAGCTCTTATTATTTTGTATGTAATTTACTCAAACTAAAGAGTGTGAGTTTAATAGACCTCTGGTCATCGAACCAGTAAGCCAATTTGCAAGACTTCAACCTTGCCGACCGATTATTAAAAAGGCCGAGTGATATATACTATGTCCGAGTGACTGGTCGGTCTGAATTTTATGATATCAATCATATTCAATTCATGTGAACCAATACGACATGAATCATATAACGGTATTAAGCTAAATGATATCAATTATAATATAGCCTTTTTCTAATAATTAATCACTCTATCTATTCATGAGTCCAATTTTGATAACTTAGTTATTGACTTCAATCAATACTATGATCTTTGAACATATATCCGTATAACCATCATGTTCTTTTGCTACATGATCATCAAATCATATAGATACGGTTAAACACTTTTAAATGCTTCTCATCAAAGAAGCCATCGAGTTTTACTTCTCAAGGTTTTAAACCCTAAATATGTTTAAGGCCCTTAATTAATCTTCTAATTAATCAAAAAGTTGCGTCACTGTACGGCCCATTCCGGCCCATGGGACCATTAGGTAAAAAAGCGGGAGTATAAAAGGGCAATATCAAGTTGACCCTCTGTCGAAGCTTGAGATTGGCAGATAGTATATAGCGTTACGTCAAGACTAAGAACTATAATAGTTACACAAGACGCCGATTTATACAGGTTTGGGCCCTCTCGATAAGAGTAAAAACCCTACGTACTGTGTTCTGTATTTTGTATTTATGATTGTGAAATTTGTGTCGCTTGTCCCTCGATAGGGGGTACCCTGCCGCCTTATATATCCGGTCGGCAGGGGGGTACATGAAGAGTCCTAATCGTACTTTATAAGGAGTTTCATAGAAAGTCTATCTATAAATGTCTTGTGCTTCAAGGCGAGTCGGTCGGCTTTCTTGTTGATGAAGTACCCGGTCGGCTACCGACTTAGTCTTGAATGAGGATACCCGTAAAGCAAGTATCTCACAGCAGCCCTCGAGTGCTTTCTGATTTTGAGCTTTGATTCTCCGAGTGATCTATAGATCATAAATTAGGAAGATCTCTTTATTGAAGTTCCTGATAGATCTGGTGCACCGGTCAGGTGCACCTGATCAGATATAGCCCCCGACTCTTGTATAATTTAGAGACTGACAAATAATGTAAGAGTCTAATTATATTAGCTCTTATTATTTTGTATATAATTTACTCAAACTATCAAGTCTAAGTTTAGCAGACCTCTGGTCATCAAACCATTGGGTCACTTTACAAGGTTTCAACCTTGCCGACCGATTATCAAAAAGGTCGAGTGATATACACTATTTTCAAGTGACTTGTCGGTCTGAATTACATGATATCAATCATATCCAGTCCATATAAAATAATATGACATCAATCATATAATGGTATTAAGCTAAATGACATCAATCATATATAGCTTTTCCCTAATAATTGGTCACTCTATCTTTTAATAAGTCTAATTTTGGAAATTTAGTTATTGACTTCAATCAATATCATAACCTTTGAACTTAAAATCCATATTTCCATCAAGTCCTTTGCTACATGATCATCAAATCATATAGATACGATAAAATATGGTTAATTAACCAATGCTTCTCATCAAAGAAGCCCTTGAGTTACAATTCTCAAGGTTTTAACCCTAAATAGGTTTAAGGCACTTAATTAATCTTCTTCTTAATCAAAAAGTGGCGTCATTGTATGGCCCATTCCGGCCCATGGGACCCTTAGGTCAAAAAGCGAGAGTACAAAAGGCTGCGACAAGTTGACTCTTAGTCCATGCCGCACTTGCGCATGAACTCTTCGTCTTTCTTGCGCCTCATCTGCTCAGCGACTCCTCTACTTCTCTGGCTAGGGTTAGCATTCTGCTTCCGGCTGCCGTAGATCTTGCCGCACTCAGCCCCCGAGCTTCCACTTGGGTTCAACACTCGATCCACCGCGTCCAAATCCTTCATCGCTATGGGTCGCAAGAGGGCTTCCACTTTGACTCTAGCCACTTTCGCTACCGCCGCCACGTCCTCTTCGTTGGAGGTCGACATCCCGGAGCACCTTCGGGAGTTCTCAAAGAGCAGTCTCTCCCAGGCTGATATAAACAAGATGGTGATCGACGACATCCTTCCAGAGCAAGCTCGGATCGACTGGAAGGTACCTCGTGAATCTTGCCCCATTCCCATTCATAAACAGATTGTCATGTTCCGCTTGTTCTTCGAGCATGGTTTTAGAGTCCGCTGCTGCAGCTTCTTGCGTAGGCTCCTTTTCTTTTATGGGATTGAGCTTGTCAACCTCAATTCCAACTCTATCCTCCACATCGCCATCTTCGTGCATATGTACGAAGCATTTTTGGACACTCTCCCCCACTTCAATCTATTTCACCACCTATTCGTCCTCCGACCGCTGCCGAGCAAGGACAACCAAGTGGCTATAGGCGGTGTTGGCGTCCAGTTGCGCAAGAAGGAAGCCTACATCCATGTGCCACTAAAGACTGGAAATAAGAACTGGAATGACGAGTGGTTCTACTGTGACAACCCTCCCCCTGTTCTTGCTGACTTCACGGGTGCTAAAGAAATGCCCTTGGCGTAATGGACGGAGAAGCCCGATCCGACTGACCCTCAGGTGGTCGCTCTGCGGAAGAAAATTGCTGATTTAAAAGCTGAAGGCATTAACGGTATCACCATTGCTAAAAGATTCATACTACACAGAATGCAGCCCCTGAAAGTTCAAAGTCACCTGGCGTGGACCTATGCTGACGATGACAAAACCAGGGAGGTGCCTGACTCGCCGAATGGTGAACTCCGTTGGAAACACTTTTCGAAGATGTTTAAAGAGGATATCCTTCAGGATCATTTGTTGGTCCAGAAGGCGTATAAAAAGGGCACTATGCGAGCCCTAGTAAGCCTCAGTCTACTTTGAGCAATCTCTTATTATCTTGTCTTGATGCCCAGCTGAATGTCTTGACTCTTGTGCAGGTTCTGGATACTTATGTATCCCATCATCCGCTCCCTCCTTCCGACACCGAGGGACCGGACTACGTTGAGAAGCCGCCGCAGACCGGCCCTGAGGGCTCAAGCTCTTCTACAGGCACTCCACCGGTGCGTGTTGATCCAGTCGTCACCCTGGCTGCCCCTAATCAACTTCAAAAGCAAACTATCAGGCACCACCGACAATATGTTACGGATCAAGGTGATGACAAAGAAACACCATCTACTGATGTCAGCCAACCCGCCTCTGCTCCCTCCGACCGACCCTCAAACCAGTCAGAGCCCCTAAGTCAAACTCAGAGTGACGCAGGGGTGGTGGAACAGACCGACAAGGCAGGCAAGTCTTCCCAGAAGAGGAAGGAGACTGGTTCTCAGTCAACTTCTTCGAAGAAGAGGATGTGCCGGATCAAGCTTAAGAAGGCCCCCAGGTTAATCTTAAACCTTATCTTCCTTGTTTCTTATTACCAATAGTCGTAGCACATCTTGATCTCCTGAATTCTTTGCTTTGATAGTAGTCGGACGAGCGATTCTCAGAGTGCTCAAGGGTCCAAGGACACCCAGTCGGATCTTCCTCCTCATCCGACCGACTGTCTAAATCGGTCGGCAAATCTTCAAACACGCCGATCGAGGTGGATAAGCCGTCTGATAAGACAATTCCTGCCCCCATTCCGGAGCCTGCACCTCAACCTTCTCCAGTCAACGTCCCTTTGCCTCTTGACAAAGGTAAGGCAACATTATCTGAAGATGCGCTCGGTCGGCCCAAAGTGGAAGTCGTGAAAATTATGTACCAACATCGAGAAGCCAATAAGGTACTTCAATATCCTGCTCTCGCTTTGTCTCAGCTTCATCTTTTAAGCTTACCATCTTCTGTATATTAGAAAATATATGCTCTTATGGAGAGGAAACAGGCTAGGGTGGAATACCTTGAAGCCGAAACTTTTGGTATGCCCTAAAACTCTTCAGCCGTCATGTCTTTATGTTTAAAACTAACACATTGTTGGTGTTTATGCCAGTCACCGGTCAGCAACTCTCCAAAGTTCAAGAGGAGATTAACTGCGGACCGACCGACAAGAGATGACCAAGGCCTTAGACTAAGACCGTACAGATATAGCCGGTAAGATCACCTACCATCTGTATCTAAGTAATCAATTAACCACTCTAGCACTAAAAGCTCAAATGTTTGTCTTTAGCTCGTGATCAGAAGATTGCCGACCTGGAGAAATTGACTTTCAATCAGCAAAGGTTTGTTGATGCCTTGAACGCTGAGAAGGAAAGCCTCTCCAAGTCGGTCGAAGATCAGAATGCCGAGATCACTCGGCTATAGAAGGAGCTGAAGGAGATCGACACCAAGATAGAGGAGGCCAAGAGCGTCTCCAAATCCTTCAGATGTAATCTTGCCAGTAAACCCTTCATTACTTCTCACATCTGCTTGAATCTTCTGTTGATCATACTGACCGGAAATCATCACTCGTAGCTCTATCTTATGCCGCTCGAAAGGCAATGAACTATGTTCATGCTAACCGAGTGGAGCAAACTGGCCACTCCTTGAATTATTTGCTAGAGCATGCATCGAAAGCTATTGCTGATAACACTCGGCAAGTGGTGACCGAGGCCGGAAGTCAGGTCATGGTAATTTGCCAATCTTGGTCTCCTGCTCTGCCATTGGACAAGATCAAGGAGGGCTTCAACCCAGACTTGACCGACGACCAATGCCAGCTGCTCTTGTATTCTATGCTAGAGACTTCCCAGGCCTTGGTCGACAACATAGAGATTAATCCGACCGTGCCTACTCCTCCAGCAACTCCAGAAGTTGAGCTACGAGCTGACTCTTCTTCTCCTTCAAAGAAGCTGTAATCCTGCAATGCTAGAGAACATTAGTAGTATCTATGTAATGATACAATGTTTCCTGTATGTAAATTATTTTCATGCTTAACTTGCTTAGAAGACTGATAAAAATATCAAAAATTTGTTTCTATCTCTGAGAAACAAGAATTGCATCGGTCTGCTATAACATATTAGGTTGTGACTCATAATCACGTAACAAGCAGAGTCGACCAATCTACACATAACCTCTTGTACTTTGGCTCTGGGTTTAGTATAGTGGTAGTCTGTTGTGCGGTATAAAGTGTATAACCAGAATGTATAGACGTTAGACCAAAAAAGTGAAGACCATATTCAAAGAGAAGAAATCGGACGGAAAATAGTCCAAAACCAAAAATGAGGTTAGACTAAGGTGGGACAATATGACTAGCCCCTTGGCTCGATTGTTTAATAGAATAAATTAAGGAATCGAGATAATGTAGAATGAAAATCATCAAAAAATCTTTCATCAAAAAGACCGAAGTTTCATTCATAAATAATGTATAAGTATACAAAAGAATAACTAAGTATAGAAACGACGTAGCTGGTTTATGTTCCAGGAGTTTGGTATATCATCGCCGTCTTCATACATCAGTCGGTAAGCCCCCGGGCGAGTGACTTCCTTCACCACATATGGTCCTTCCCACTTTGGAGAAAGCTTATGCTGGTTCTTTGTTGACTGCACTCGATGAAGCACTAAATCACCAACTTGGAACTGGCGATTGCGTATGTTTTTATCATAATAATGACACAAGCCTTGTTGGTAAAGTGTTGACTGAAATAGAGCGCGATCACGCAACTCCTCTGCTGCAATCAAATCAATCTCTCGGTTCCCCTCAGAAAGCTATTCATCATACGCCTGAACCCGTGCCGAAACAAGACTGACCTCGGTCGGTAGCATAGCCTCTGAGCCATAGACCAATGAGAAAGGTGACTGACCAGTAGCCTGACTGGTGTTTCTGCGAAGCCCCCAAAGAACTGAAGGCAATTCTTTGACCCACCGACTGACATAAGGTTTAGTTCTGACGAATATCCGCGGCTTCAATCCTTGAAGAATCATACCATTGCCCGTTCGACCTGCCCATTGCTTTTAGGATGAGCCACTGATGCAAAGTGGATTTTTATTCCCATCTCATCGGCAAAGTCACGGAACTCTCACTGATATGAACTGAGTGTCATTATCAGTTACGATATCATGAGGAACCCCAAACTGAGTGAAGATATCCTTGACAAACTCGATCGCCTTCTTTGACATTATCTTGCCGACCGGCTTTGCTTTGATCCACTTGGTGAATTTATCAATAGCAACGAACAAATAAGTGAACCCGCCTGGCGCTTTCTTGAAAGGACCAACAATATCAAGCCCCCATACAACAAAGGGTCAAGTCAAATGTATCATCTGAAGTTGTTGTGAAGGCACATACGTTTGTTGAGCGAAGAATTGACAACCTTCACACTTTCGAACGATCTGGTGTGCATCTTCCACCGCTGTGGGCCAATAAAACCCTTGCTGGAAAGTTTTGCCGACCAAAGTCTTGGAAGCTGCATGATTGCCACATATCCGAGAATGAATTTCTTCTACCAGTTTTTGCCCTTCTGGTATCAAGATGCTTGAACCTCCTCTTTTATAGAGTTGGTCTCCCACCAACAAATATCCTCGGCATCGGGTCTCTAACCTCTGTTGCTCATTAGGATCCGAAGGCAGCGTACCCTTGTCCAAATATTGGATGAGTGGATCATGCCAGTCGGCCTCCATGTTGTCATCGCTAACAAGGTCAGCGACAATGCTCATTAATACATCCGATCGAGGAGAGATAGTGATGGAATCAAGAATGTGTAAGAAAACACCCGGCGGGACTTCAGACTGAGACGATCCCATTTTAGCCAATTCTTCAGCCGCATGGTTATTGTCTCGAAGAACATGTGTGAACTTCAATCCATCGAATTTGTCTTTGAGCTTTCGTACTTCCTGACAGTAAGCACTCATATTGTCATCTACACAGTTCCAATCCTTGGTGACCTGATTAATGACCAAAGCCGAGTCACCAAAAACGTCAAGCCGCTTAATACCGAGTGATGCGGCAATGCGCAGACCGTGCAGGAGGGCTCCATACTCCGTAGCGTTATTAGGCACGCGAAACATAACCTGAAGGACATATCAAAGCTTTTCTCCAATGGGTGAGATAAGCACGACTCCCGCACCAGCCCCTTGTAATTGAAGAGAGCCATTAAAGTACATCTTCCAGTATTTGACATCTTGTGCAGTGGGAGGTTTTTGAATCTCTGTCCAGTCGGCAACAAAATCAGCTAACGCTTGTCCTTTTATAGCCGACCGAGGCGTGAACGTAATGGTATATTGACCAAGTTTGACTGCCCACTTGACAATTTTTCCTTCGGTTTCTCGATTGTGCAGCACTGTGCCGAGTGCGAAGGAAGTCTGGACTTCGATTGGATGTGCTTGAAAATAGTGGTTCAACTTTCTGGAGGTGATCAATAATGCGTACAACAACTTTAAGATCTGTTGATATCTTGTTTTAGAGGCTTTGAGGACCTCACTCACAAAATAGACCGGATGTTATACTTTTTGTATGTGTCCCTCTTCTTCTCGATCAACTGTTAAAACAGTACTCACAACTTGAGTTGTGGCCGATATGTAAAGTTGAAGTTTTTCTCCCGGCTCCGGAGACACCAATACTGGAATATTGCCGAGGTGAACCTTCAACTCGTCCAACGCCGACTGCGCCTCTTCGGTCCAAACGAAGTCCTCCTGCTTTTTAAGCAGTCGGAAAAGTGGTAGCCCCCAAACCACCAGTCGGGAAATAAAGTGACTCAGGGATGCCATGCATCCGGTTAGCTTCTGAACGTCTCGTTGAGAATTAGGTGGCCCTATATCAAGAATTGCCTTGATTTTATCCGGGTTAGCCTCTATACCTCGTTTTAAAATGATGTAGCCGAGTAGCTTTCCTGAAGGAACCACAAAAACACACTTCTTAGGATTCAGCTTCATCGAATAATGCCTCAGATTGTCAAAGGTTTCTGCCAGGTCAGAAAGAAGTTCCTCGACATTTTGAGTCTTAACAACGATGTCATCAACATATGCTTCTGCGTTCCGACCGATCTGAGTAGTAAGGCAACGTTGAATACCTCGTTGGTAAGTCACGCCAGCGTTCTTTAGACCGAAAGGCATTGTGATATAACAATAGGCGCCGAAGGGTGTTATAAAGGAAGTTTTAATCTGATCTTCAACCTTCAGTGGGATCTAGTGATATCCTGAATAGGCATCCAGAAAGCTTAAAAGCTCACACCCGGTTGTTGAGTCTACAATTTGAACAATATAAGCAAGAGCAATAGTGTCTTTAGGACAGACCTTGTTGAGATCGGTATAGTCGACACACATTCTCCACTCTTTATTCGTCTTGGGTACAAGGACTAGATTTGCTAACCAGTCGGGATGATACACCACCTTTATAAATTTAGCATCTAATAATCTAACTATCTCCTTCTTCATGACATCATTGCGGTCTTGTGTGAATCTTCTAAGCCTCTGGTGAACGGGGGTAGCCCCAGAAGGTACCCTTAACTCATGCTCAATCTTTTCCATAGGAACTCCTGGTATGTCAGATGGTTTCCATGCAAAGATGTCCCTATTTTCCTAGAGGAAAAGAGTGAGCGTGAGTTCCTATTTCTCGTCGAGGTTGGCCCCAGCATAAGTAACCTTATCGGGGTCTTCTGGATCGAGCATGATCTCTTTGGTTTGGATGTCATCGGTCTGGATCTTGTCTTTGGTAGGCTTCTTTGCTGAAACCGTTGCTTCAATCTGCTCCTCCATGCCAACTGCCTTCTGGATCTCCTTCTGGTCAGATAGTATAATCTGTTTATTGTCCATCTCACAACTCTGTACATCGCAATCAAAAGAATTTCGAAGATCAGAGTGGAAGGAGATTATTCCATTCGGGCCTGGCATCTTGAGGGTGAGATATGGATAATGCGGGACAGCCATGAATTTAGCCATCGCCGGTCGACCGATGATAGCATGATATGCTGAGTCGAAATCTGCCACCTGGAAGAGAATGCGCTCAATCCTAAAGTTCTCACGGGTATTGAAGGTGACCGACAGACTGATCTATCCAATAGGAACTAAAGTCTTATCAGGCACAATCCCATGGAAAGGTGAAGAACTCGGATGGAGGTCATTAACTGACAAACCAAGCTCTTGAAGAGTCTTGGTGAAGATTAAGTCCAAACTGCTTTCTCCATCAATGAGTACTTTGTTGAACTTCACCTCCTTCATCGTGGCGGCAAGCACCAGCGGGTATCGACCCGGCTTCGGCAGATGCTTGGGATGGTCTGACTGATCAAAAGTGATTGGCATTTCAGACCACCTCAGGAATTGAGGCGCAGCTGCTTCCACCGAGTTGATCTCCCAAAGTTCTAGCTTCTGCTTGCGCTTGGACACATAGGCATCCGGGCCTCCGAAGATGAAGTTGACTTCCTTGCGGGGCTCCTAGAACTCTCCTGAGTCGTCCTTGTCACCATCGTCCTTGGTCTAGTCTTTGCTATTGCGCCTCGGGGGATCTTTGGCCATCTTGAGCGCAGCTATTGCAGAACCCTTCAGCCGATAGCAATCCTTCGCTTTGTGGTTTCCCTTTGGGTGCCAAAGGCACGGGCCACTCAACAGCTCATCGGTAGACGGTTGGTTCATTTGTGGATTCTTCTGAAATTGGTCCACCGTGTGAACCACATTGTCAGACTTCCTCTTCTTGTCCTTCTTGGAGGGTTCAGGCTTGTCCGATCGCTTTTCCTTGACTTTTCCCCAGATATCATCTAATGCTGACTCCCCAGATGCGAACTTGTCAGCAATCTCGAAGCACTCCTAAGCGGTCAGCTTGAGGTCATGATTCCTCCGACCGATCTCCCAGACCAAATCATCACTACGGATTCCTCCTTGGAAGGCACCAATAATTTGTTGATTCGGAGCATTGGGGATCTCAGTCTTCTTAGCGCAGAATCGCTTGATGTAGTCGCGAAGAGGTTCATCGGTCTTCTGCTTGATCCGAGTAAGGTCAAAGTGGTTGCCCGGTCGGTTGCAGGTAACTTGGAAGCTTTCTATGAGCTTCTTGTTGAGGTCTCCCCAAGACATGATTGACTCCTTCGGAAGAGATGTGAGCCATATCCGAATGGCTGAATCCAGGCAGACTAGAAGGTAATTAGCCATTACGTAGGATTCACCTCCAGCTGACCGAATCGCCGTGCTGTAAAACTGCAGCCACTCTCGAGGGTTGGTCTGACCATCTTATTTTTCGATGGGGACCCGCTTGAATCCTTTTGGCCATCGAGCTATGCAAAGCCTAGGGACGTAAGCTTTGATGCCATCGATCTCGTCGTCGGTAGGAGTCGGTGACCGCCTGCGCCGGTCTGGAGACGGAGTTGGGCAGCGGCTGTGTCGCATACCAACATCATCATCGTGACGACGTCGACGATTGTCATCGTTATTGTTATCGCGCCGATCCCGATCGTCACGTCAATGACGGTCGTCGCGGTTGTCTCTTGGAGGAGGATCTTGATGGTCCTCTCGTCGGTTGTCCCATCGGTCATCCCATCGGTCATCTGTCCTACGATCGTGGTGTTCTTCCTCATAGCATCGGCTATCCCGAGCGCGTTCTTCCTAGTGAGAGTTGATGGTGTATTGTCCATCTCGGACACTGAGAGAATTTCTCAGATCTTCATGCCTATGCCGACCTCGTGAAGATGCATGGCTAGAACTAGTTACGGACTGAGATTTTGCGGCATCTTGAGCCGCAGCAGCCTTCAGCATAGTCACCACCTTCTGCATCGTAAGAGTCTGATAATGCGCATCGACCATTAGAGTATCGAGCAATGATCTTGGCCCCGGTGATGTTGTTCTGAGGGGTGTGATAGGCCTTGACACCATCCACTTCAAGATCGGGACCGAGATCCAGTCAGCGTGCGTTACGTGAACCGCGCGACCCTCTTGGTCGACGGTGGTGACCGACCGATAAGTCATCAACTGGAGGGTTTTCCTCCTGTTGACCTCCTTCGGCTAGTTGCTTCGAGTGGCCATCGATGGGGTTACCTTCTTGTTCACCGTCTTGGTCACCATCTTGATCTCCCTCCGCAGGATCTACTATATCCACCATGTTGACAGTATGGAGATATGGGTAAGCTGATCCGACCGAGTACTCATCAAAGGACCAATCCGATTTTGAATCATTCCTGAAGGAAGGACCTTCCTTCTCAGATCCAAGTGGAACCAATGTGGGGATCATGTCAGATGAACTCGGTGATCGCGCCATGGAGACGGCTGCGGCCGAGTCGGATCTATGGTTCTCTAGACCTAGGGCTCCGTTGTCGCCGATCATGAAGTCGAGCGATCCAAAGGAGATCTTGAAGTCCGGTGAGTACTAGATGATGGGAATTTCGGACATCGTAGTCGATGGAGAATCCCGGTGAGCCTTGTCCCCTTTCTGGCGTGCCAACTGCCGAAGCTTGAGATCGGCAGTAAATATATAGGGCTACGTCGAGACTAAGAACTACGATGGTTACACAAGACATCGAATTATATAGGTTCGGGCCCTCTCAGAGAGAGTAAAAACCCTACATCATGTGTTCTGTGTATTGTATTGATGTTGTGAAACTTGTGTCGCTTGTCCCCTGATGGGGGGTACCCTGCTGCCTTATATATCCGGTCGGTAGGGGGGTACATGAAGAGTCCTAGTCATAACCCTTAAGAATTTATATAGAAAGTCTATCTCTAAATGCCTTGTTCTCCAAACCGAGTCGGTCGACTTCCTTGTTGATGAAGTACCCGGTCAGCTACCGACTTAGTCTTGTATGAGGATACCCGTAAAGCAAGTATCCCATACTTTTTTAGGTGATGAGATTAAAGTGGAATGGTTGGAGTTACTTTTAGTTTCTCTTTGGATCCCTCTAGTTTTTAAACTAGTCTTTAAAAACTATAGTGTGGTTAATTTTTATGCTAGAATTTATAAATCAGACTATAAGTTTTTAAGAAAATCATAATCTGGCTCAATCTACCTAATGCGAGTTGTTGTCTTATTACAATATATTGATTAACTAAAAGCTAGTATATAGATTATCAAAACTAATATCCAAACATCCTCACCAAGTTTATTATTTAGAAACCAGTTTCTAAAAACTAAGAATAAAAACCAGTTTTTAAGAAACTGTTGTGGATCCAAACATGACCTTAATAAGAGTTGTTTTATCTTTTTTATTTCTAAAACTAGATTTTATAGCCCGCGCAGTTACGCGGCTAGACGCTAAACATATATAGAGCATTTTACAATAACTTTATAAATATATACTCAAAATTGACATGTACCATATGAATGGCTTTATGTTCACTTCCAACATTACCTACCGCTTATGAATGTTTACTCATTCACTATATTCCTCGTAATATATCTCTCATTGAACATGGCTTTCTGATCCTTGCAACTGTATGAGTTAATGATCAGATCTTTCATGATTTTATTTTTTTTGATGATTTTTCTTATTCATGAGATAAAAAATCTAGTTCAATATAGGAGCATTCAAAAACTTATATTTTTTTGTCACCACACTCATGTTAGAAGTAGGTTCTTGTGTTATATCACTTACATGCCCTGGTCCGGGACTATAAATTTTTATAGTACTAATTATTGGAAATTTAAAGCTATAATATCTTATGGATATTTGAGACTATTGAATATTATGCTTGAAAAATGTTATATGCTATCAGATAGTACATAGGTATGAATTTGTTTATAACTTTATCAAAAAACTCCAGGGCTCTTGCCACACTATCAAATAAGTTTAATGCTTCAAAATTACTGATTCATCATCATGCAAATTTGTCTGCTGTAATAGTGCAATCATTAATCACCATGACTGAATTAACGGTGACCTACGCCGCCTTGTCCGAGGGACCACCTCTCTGTGTGGCAGCCGCCCCAACATGCTTCCCATCAATTCATGTTGCCTAGGATCAGTCGCCACTACATGAAGCAGCATCTTGTCGTGTGTTTAGGACATACGGCAAAGCACGAATTACTTATGGCAAAATCTTTATTATGGGTTACATATAACATTTCCATATAGTAAAGAATTTGTCGGTAAAGTTTTGCCGTGTGTCTTTTATTGGGCACACGGCAAAGGCTTTGCCGTATGTCAAAAAACACTCGACAAACATGACATTTGACAAAATATAAATTTAGAGAAAAACCTTAAAAAATGATAAAAAAAATACTCTTAGACACACAACAAAGATTGATTTTCCTGTAGTGCATATCACCTGCTCGATGGGGCAATGTTGTACAACTCCTCATCGCGTCCAACTCGCGTGTTGTTCCTTCACTTGCTCCGCGGCATCGGGGATGTCCCGGCAGCGTGGCACTCGATCATCGTCGGCCTTGCTAAGACTGGCCGATGAAGAATCTTTTGTTTTGTATCCCATTATATGGTCAAAATTAATAAAATTATAATATATCATTACTTTTATTTCCTGTAATATCCATAATACTTTATACTACTTCAAGATACCATTACTTTTATTTCCTGTAATGTTCATAATACTTTATACTACTTTAAGATACTACTCCATATACTACTTAAAGAATTAATATAGTATAAGTAAATCTAAACTTTTAGATCAAGAGAAATAAAGAACCCATATTAATTAGAAAATGCTTCAGAGTAGATTTATTTGTTAGATTTTTATATGATCAAGTGTTTTAATCCCTTTAATTGATAGATGAACCACCACCCAAGTGATTTTAACCATTAGATTTTCTGGTCATACAAAAGTCTAACAAAATAGATCTACTCTATAGCAGTGCTTATATTAATTCTAGCCTATTATAAAGATATTTATTGAGAATTGGGATTGGAAGAGAGAGACAAAATATATTTAAAAGATCTAGAGATAGCAATCCATATAGAATTGCTTTGGACTTTGGAGTAACTTTTTAAATAGATTTTAGGATATGGGATAGAACGTGCCTCATTGAGACCGCGGCGCCTCGGTGCTTGTCGCCGGCCTCGCTGGCGAGTGGCAACTGCACGCTCGAGTTCGCTTTTTTCTGAGGCTCGTTGGCCGTCTCGAAGCCCGGCGACATGACGTGGAGGCTATTCAGGCTAGTCGATCGACGACGGCTGCTGGTTCCGTGGTTCGTGACGTCGCTGTCAAGTCAAGTGTCATTCGCAGGCTGCTTCTACTGCATCGCCAACAACGCCGTGATGGCACTGTACGCCTTTGCAAGAGAACACAAACAAATTTCACAGTATCTCATTGCTAGCATCGAATGTTGTCACAGCAGAAGGATACTGAATTTTCCATCTCAAATAAACACAGGACACAATAGAGCATCAAATCAGTCCATGTATTTTCTTATTCTACTACTGCAACTCTCTACTCAATTTCTTTTTTATTAATAAACAATTCTACTCGATTTCATCAGTTCTTCCACTGGTAGGCCACTGGGCTCCTTACCAGGTGGTCCTTGTTCTCCCAGCTGATGTGCCCAAAGTCCCATCCAGCCGTCATGTTTCCTCCTGCCAAGTTTCTGAACTCCACGGTGTAGCTCTTCCTCTCATTCGGCTTCTTGAACTCTAGGGTCATCGGCGTGACAGTCACCTTCACACGCTCCGGCACTGCATAGGTGACACTGTACGTCTCGGGATTCTCTGACACTATGGTCACTGTCCGTGTCAATGTGCGGACATTTCTGTGGTTGTCAAAGATCACCACAAATGACGGGTAGTTGAGGTCGGCGGGACCACCAGGGAGGGTCCTGGTGCATTTGACGAAGTCCGGCATGAACAGACGCAGCTGCTGCGCGGTGTAGTTTAGGGTGCACATAAAGTCGATGTAGTCTCTCTCGCCAGCATCGTAGACAAGGCCTGGATCTAGTGCAAGGTTCGGGCGGATGTGCCCGGCCCCTGTCGCAAGTGGTGTCGCAACCATGATGCTGACGGCGGAGGGTGCAGCTCCGTTGTCGATGATGTCATGACCTTTGTTGTCGAGTGTCCCTGCAGTCGTCATCATCGCCGAGAAGCCTGCCACCACTGACGTCTGATTATCCTGCAAGAATGTTCACTCCAGGGGCGATAATGTCAGGTTTTAGGAGCTCAGTGACAATTGGGTTGGGCCCTCGCGACGAGAAGCCTGCCACCACTGGCGCCTGATTATCTTGGATGATCGTCTTAGAGCTAAAACTGAAGGATGCCACAGGGTTTGACTCCGTGGCCATGTAGGCTCTAAGCCTCTCACCAGAGTCAAAACCAAGAGTGAGACCTCGAAGCGTGAAAGGGCAAGCTGAGGTACTATCCCGAGTCCACTCAACATTTTCCACAACAACTATCCCTGCTCCACCAACCTTTTGCAAGTGAAAACCATACAGGTCTGGGATTCTTGTATCATCCATACACACCATGATCTTTCCCTCGACCTTTTCTCGCGTCCAGTTTGCTGACTCTGTGAGGCAGTAAGAGTATACTAGTTGGAACATGCTTGCATTGTTTGTCTGTGTCATATAAAGAGACTGTCCTTGGAGCACAACACCATTGCCGAGTGTCAGGTTCGCCGGAAACACACGATCCACAGTAGTAGCCCCGACAGTGGTCATCCATGAAGCCACGTTGAGCACTCCAGGTAAAGGGCCGTAATTGCCGCCACCCATGGCAATGAAGATGCCTTTTCGCTCGGCACCAAAGGTGGAGACCGCAACAACATCAGTGTAGAAGGGGTCGTTCGAAGGGAATCCGAGGGACATGGAAATGATGTCCACACCATCCTTCACCGTGGTTTTGACTGCAGCAGTGATGTCCGCCCCGGAACAGCCGTCGGCATCACATGCCTTATACATGGCAATCCTTGCCTTAGGTGCCATACCTCTCGTTGTTCCCTGCGAGAATGTGTACATGCCTACATCAGGGACGTCCGTGCCAGCAGCGATCGAGGCCACATGCGTGCCATGTCCAGCCTTGTCCCTTGGGGAAAGCACATGATTGGGCTTTGTTGCCGACATGGCATCCGGGGAAGAGCTAAACACCTTGGCGCCAACTAGCTTGTTGTTGCACAAGATGGCGTTGAAGTCATCGGCGTCTACACATTTGCCCCTCCAATTCGAGCGCACTGGTCCGAGCCCGTGGTCGTTGAAGCTTGCACTCTCTGGCCAAATGCCACTATCAATGATGCCAATGATGACACCATCCCCGAAGTCGGTCTCATTCCAGGCCCCGTAATGCGGGTTAAGGCCTATGAACCCTGGTGACCTTGTGGTCTGAAGGTGGAACATCCTATCCTTGTACAAACTTGTAACACCGAAGGTGGTGGACATGCGCTGGGCCTCGTCATCGGTGAGCTGGATGGCAAAGCCATGCATTACACTGTCGTAGGTGTTCATGATTCGGTCGATGGTGTTGGTAGTGAGAGGGGAGTGAGTGGCCACCATGGAGTGGTACCACTGCTTGAGGTTGACGAAGTGGGCTGGTTTCGCGTGAGGGTTAGTGTGGACAATATAGGTGTTTGACGCTCGGGGCTTTAGCTCAGGGTGGTTGTTGAGTGTTGGGACAAGAGCTGGGTTAGTGAGCTCAACGAGAAGGAGGAATACCGCTAAGAGATGCAATAGTCTGGTTTTCATGGCAGCCATGGCTGATGAAAGAACGCAGGTTCGGTGTAGGCTTTTATAGACGTTTATCGTAGTTCATTCAAATGCTTCTGGCATACTACAATACAATTTTTTATTATATGCTTAATCAATATGGTCTAAAACTGCTCAATTAATTCTGGAATCTAAGATGCCATGTGCATGCAGCAGATAGAATACACTTAAAAATATTCATTGTGTTATTAATAATGTGAATCATGCAATATATTGTTGCAAGATATTGTGATAATATATTAATTTTGTTATTCATGCAAGATATTGTTGCAAGATATTGTGATATAAAATATTCAACATAAATAAAAAAAATCATAAACTAATAATCAATGTTATGTTTTGTTTCAAGATATTGTGATAATATATTAATGTAACCCGTAACTACTACATCATATTACATAGAAAATTAACCATCCAAATGAGATATTTATATAAAAATACATGCACACAAAAATAGCCATTAGATTTCATTTGATCCATGTTGGCCTCCTCCACATTTAATATGCTTAATAATGAACACCCGTTCATATTCATGATAATAACCAATGTCATGTTGCAAGCTTCATGACCATTGTTGATTGGATCCTCAAGGTATGGATGTTTTGATGATAGATGACAACTATTAAATTGTGAGCTAATATCTACATGAGTGTTGTGTATACAGAAATCATCTCTAAACTCTACTATAAATCATATGGATGATGATTGTCTTGGCAATTGATGACAATGACCAAGTCAGTCTCATTCCAGGCGCCATAATGCGGATTAAGGCCCACGAACCCTGGTGACCTTGTGGTCTGAAGGTGGAACATCTTATCCTTGTACAAACCAGTGACACCGAAGGTGGTGGACATGCGTCGGGCTTCGTCAACGGTGAGCTGGATGGCAAAGCCGTGCATGACAGTGTCGTAGGTGTATAAGATTCGGTCAACGGTATTGGCGGTTAGAGGGGAGTGAGTGGCCACCATGGAGCGGTACCACTGGTCAAGGTTAGCGAACTGGGGTGGTTTCACTTGGTGATTAGTATGGACAATATAAATGGTTGATGCTCGGGGCTTGAGATCAGGGTGGTTCTTGATTCTTCGGACAAGAGCTGGGTGAGTGAGCTGAACGAGAAAGAGGAACACTGCTAAAAGATGCAGTACCCTAGTTTTCACGGCAGCCATGGCTGATGATTGTACCTTTGCTTGTGGTGAATGAACCCAGGTTGGGTGTTGGCTTTTATAGACGTTCACCATAGTTCAAGTGACTTCTGGCATACTACAATACAATTCTCTTACAACAGTCGTACATGCTTAATTTATTTTCTCTGAAAATGCTCAATTAATTTTATTATATCAAGATGTGCATGCTGCAGATAGAATGCATTTGAAAAGATTCATTGTGTGTATTAATAATATGAATCATGCAATAATCAGATACTAAATATAAATAACAAATCATGAGATAATCAATGTTAGTTTTTGTTGCAAGATATTTTGATAATATCTTAATATCATCCGTCATCATACATATAGCAAATTAATCATTGAAATGAGATATTTAAATAAAAACAAACACTAGAATAGCCATTACATTAAATTTGTTCCATGTTGGTGTCATCCACATTTAATATGCTTAATAAATAACACCCATTCAAATCCATGATAATAACCAATGTCATGCACTTGAGTTAATTAACGCGGAGAAAAGTACTCCCTCATTGGTGAGTTGTAAGGATTTGAAAGGTTTCAGACTAGTCTTAAAATACAAGGATTTCTAGAAATTAAATATGCATGCAGACTATACAAGTATTAATCATACACCTGTTACCCATCATCTACATGCATGATTCAAGGGCAATTATTTTAATATGGAATTGCAGATCTGAGGTACCGATTGGAAAAATAGCAAAAATAGAGGCCAGTCGGTCGTGTAATAACCGATAGGTGAGTAATCGGTTGCCCAAAGACCGACTTGTTACGTGGCGCTGAGCTGGCACCCCTGTCATCCATGCGGTGGGGCTTATCGGGGCAGAAAAGTCTATCGATCACTGGGAAACTGATAGGTGAGGACTAGTCGGTTACCCAGTGACCGACTAGTCCCTAGCCCACACCTATCGGCATGCAAAAGGTCTAATATACTAGTCAGTTACCTAGTAACCAATTAGTGCCTGTTGCCATGCAAATAGGAGAATAGGCTTGTCGATCAACAACCAACCGACTAGTGCTCTCCCTTTTATTATTTGTGCTAATAATAGTGTAATTTTTAATTATTTGTCGCTAATAACAGTGTATTTTTTAAAATAATATTATTTTAATATTAAATTGTAGATCTGGGGTACCGATTCGGTCAACAACCAACCGACTAGTGCTAGTTCATCCCTTTTATCCATCTAATTTTTAATATTATTTTAAAAAAATCTAACCTAAATAACAGTAGCAATCCATGAAGGCTTTGCGATACATAGTCTTTGCATAGATGATACCGAATGAAAAATGATACATCAATCCATTACATAGCAACATACTTAAGACATGGATGGTAGAATACAACAAAGTAATCGAAACAGAATCTAGAGAATTAGAACAACATACATTCTTAGAAACTGGAATATAACCTAGCCAACTAAAAGAACATATATTTTTAGAGATTAGCGGTGCAGGTGGATGCCCGCATCATAACTTGTGAAGTCAGAGTGGTCATCAATAATAGTAGTTGGATGACCCTGCATCACCATAGTACCTATGAGAATCACAAAATCCTGTGGAAGGTGGTGGCGGGTGGTGGACTCTTGGCTGGACCGGGTTTGTGGTGAGGGCAACGAGATAAGGCATTATCACATATGTGAGGGTCATCATCTGCTATACTAATTGTCATGGGACTATTATCAGATGATTGCTGACTAGAGGATACAAGTAATTGTTTTAGTTAAAATATTTTGTTGTGTAAATAGGCAATATAGAGTTGAGTAGGGGGAATAGGTTGTGGATCAATCCACCTCAAGAAGCCACAGTTGACCGCATCAGAAGAGTTCTGCAACAATGGAAAGAAACGTCAAAAGGAAATATGCATGATATTATGAACATAATTTTGAAGGTAACAGTAATATCGTACTAACATTAGGTAACGGGCAACAAAATAATCGTTGTTCGCTATTGTACTTTTCAGGACCATCATACATTTGTAGTACACCATTTAGTCCATGATTGCATTTTGGCCAAGGAATCTTGGTACCATCATAGCCGTGGAAGGGATGAGGCTTCTCTTCCTTGTTTCTGAGTGGTAGGTCTGGGTCGGGTTCTAAGTAAAACGTTGGGCCCAGTTTATCATTGAATTCCTGGAAGGGATCATCTATCTCTTTGCCTTTGTTTGCTCTACCCCTACCCCTACCCCTTCCTCTACCTGAAGAGGCCATATTCTTCGTGGAGTGGTGTTTTGGAGAAGAAGATGGGTGCTCCATTTTATAGGTAGCGTCGGAGTGGTCTTTGGTTATTTGCCGAATACAATTACGTGACGGTCATCGTTGGATTCCCTGCACGACTGTTCACCGATTATAGTGATACGTCTTTTCATGGCGTCAGGTGCAGCGTTGGATTCCCTACACGTCTGATCAATGGCTGCAGTGATGCGTCTATTCATGTCGTAAAGTGCAGCATTGGATTCCCTGCACGTCTGATAAATGCCTGCAATGATGTGTCACTTCATGTCATGACCTTTGTATGAATTCGTGTGTCAGATAGCTAAAAATCATAATTATGACTCATAGTAGTCGATACATTATATGAATAAAAGTGGCGTCCTAAGTTATCGAAAAAGTGACATATTGTACTAAGTTATAGAACCATGTGCATAGAGTGCTTAATTATTATTTTAAAAAAACATTATGACAGTACAACAAAAACACAATGTTGTTCACTGGCATTACAGATGTGAGATGTAACATACAATTATAACATAATAATACATCGGAAGTACACCTCTTTTTAGGAAACGTAATACAATTGGGTAGTAGAACTTTGAAATGGTTCAGGGTGAATCAAGAAATTGCCATGTGTAGGAGAAAGGACAATCCCTACAAGTTCCCATTGTAAACCATCGATAATCACAAAGATTCACGTTTAATAAACCATGCAACCACCCAAAAAACTACACGACGTGTCATCTCCAACGGCTTTGTCAATGCATCATCCACATACTGAAAATTACTTAGATCTACCCCGTAATCAAAGTATTGTATATGACCTTCACCATGAAAAACCCGGAAACTCAATGCACCTGACATTCCTGATTAGGAAATAATTCATAGTTTAATACAAATAATAATATTATATAATTATATAAATAATTATTTCTAAATAATGTTTTTCATAATCTTGCAGAATAATAGCAATCATTATTTATATGTTTTCTCATTTTCTCATTCTTATTTCTTCATTTAAAAATAAGTACACTAGGGAGCTACTTCAAAAATACACTATGTCCAAATCTAGTCCAAATCTATTTTATATATAAGTACACTAGGGAGGTACAAGACTTCATTTAAAAATAAGTCCAAATCTATTTCAAAAATAAGTACACTAGGGAGCTACAATACTTCATTTAAAAATAAGTCCAAATCTATTTTAAAAATAAGTACACTAGGGAGCTAAAATAACTAAGAAAATTTAAATCCATTAAAATCTATTAACAAAATTATTTAAAACCTAAAACCTAATTTAGGAACAAAAATGAACTTATAAAATAGGAAAAAAAATTACCTGCCCCTGCCCACGTTGCCCGTCAGCAACCTCCCAGACGCGCGCCGGCCACCTCCCGTGCCGGCCACCTCCCGCGCGCCCTGGCGCCTGCGCCTACCCCGACGCCCGCAGGCATAGCTGCATGCGAGCGCCGCCGCCTGCCGTGCGTGCTGCCGCTCTGGACTCCAACCTCGCCCGCTTGCCCCTGCTTCCTCCACCGCTCTCTCTCTCTCTCTCGTCTATCTCTCTCTCTCTCTGTCAGCGCACTGGGAGGCATCGAGGGGCGCAGGGGTGAAAATAATGCCCCTGTCGGTAGCTGCCCAACCGACAGGCCTATCGGTTAGGGGCCCACTGACTAGTCTGTCGGG
Source organism: Eleusine coracana subsp. coracana (assembly GCA_032690845.1). NCBI lineage: Eukaryota > Viridiplantae > Streptophyta > Magnoliopsida > Poales > Poaceae > Eleusine > Eleusine coracana. The sequence goes on from CM064430.1 coordinate 53,313,136, forward strand.
AGCAACGATCACCCGACTGCTGACATGGTTGCGTGGGCCCCATCTATCAGGTCAAGGCATGACCGATAAGCACTTGTCAGTCATTGGGCAACCGATTACTCCCTTATCGGTTGTTACACTACCCACAGACCTCTATTTTTGCTATTTCTCCAATTGGTACTCCTCTGCAATTCAATATTAAAATATTATTTAAAAAAATACCATGTTTCAAGGGCAATTATTTAAGGACTAGCAAAGTACCCGTGCGTTGCTACAGATTTAAAAAAATAAAACATTCTTTATAATTTAAACATAAATTATTTACACAATATAATTGTTAATATTTTTGCATGAAAGATCATATTTATATTATTGTTGGTGCTTCTTAGTGTACCATTTTATATGTTATAAGTAACAATTTTTCTATCATTTTTTACTGTATTTTTATTATAAATATTTTTTATCTCTAATATTAATGATTTCCACATGCAGTGTCATTTAAGTGCTATGTTGCAAAATTAAGTAAAATAACATTAAAAAATTGCTCAAATATGAGTAGTACCGATATGAAGCCCAATTTGCCATGCAAAAAGGGATTCTCATAAACTCATAACGCCTACAAGACACCAACCTCTAATGTTAATAATTTCCATATATAGTGTCATTTAAGTGCTACGTTGTAAAATTAAGTAAAATGATATTAAAAAACTGCTCAAATATGAGTAGTACCGATATGAAGCCCAATTCACCATGCAAAGAGGGATTCTCATAAGCTCATAACGCCTACAAGATACCACTGGACCTCTATAAAGCCCAACATGTAAGAGTAAGGTCATGACCCAATGCATAAAGATTTGTAGAATCTTTAAAAACATGCTCTAATAAGAAAAGTTAAAACACAAAAGTTGTAGATTTCGTCGAGACCTTTTCGGAACGTATGTGGATCATATTATTTGGACTTCGGAGGTAGGAGATATGGGCCCCGCACAGAGACCTACGTAGATAAGTCCGAATAAGAACAAATATTAACATGCTCTAATGTGAAAAGTTAAAACACTAAAATTGTAGATTTCGTCGAGGCCTTTTTGGAACATATGTGGATCATATTATTTGGACTTCAGAGGTAGGAGATATGGGCCCCGCATAAAGACCTGCGCAGATGAGTCTGAATCAGAACAAATATTAATATGGCGGAATTTTGACTTCCTTTGAATATCAAAGTTGTAGAACTTTTCGATGGCTCCACGATAGAGTCCGAGTTTGCCTTATTTGAACTCCGGACGAGAGATTTATGATTTGGAAGGTACGAAACCGATTTGGATTAAATCTCTAATAAAACAGTTTATTTTACTCACCCCAAAAATTATTTTATCTAGTTTAAAATTTTATTTTCACCCATTACATTAGGATTTTTTAGTTTAAAATTTGTCTAAAAATACAAGGATTTCTACAAATTAAAAAGGCATGCACTGTATACAAGTATTAATCACACACTTGTTACCCATCATTTACATGCATGATTCAATGGCAATTAATTAACAATTTTATAATCTTTTTCTTGCACCCATATTATGTTTGAAACATCCTAAGAAACCTTATATTTTAAAGGAAAAAGGTTAGTTTACTCCCCTAAACAATTTATTTATCTGTTTCACCCCTGAAAATTTTTTGGCTCAATTTACTGGACCGAACAATCCAATGTACCACCTATTGAGATTACTATTTTTATTTTCTTGGTATACTAGTTAAATTTGTAGCTAAAATTTTGTATGATTATACAGGACTGGACAGATGAACCTATAGTACGAAAATGATTAAATATTATTTTAATGTTGTTTGTATGTATATAATACTAATTACTATTAAACTGTAAAAATAATAACAAAAATATATTGTTTTTAATTTTTTTTAGCATAGCTTGTTTTGTCATATATTATCATGCAATAACACATGAGAGAATTCTCTGAACTCATCAATACTTCGCTAAAAATTGTCAATCTTAGAAAAAAATGTGTACCTAAATTAAGATTTTACAAAACATGATACTCCATCCAATATTAAGGTCTTCAAATCGATATGATATCACCATAAAATTTCATGTATGGTTGTCAACATGCATACCTGAAAAAAGGCACCAAACAGGTGCAAAGAATCACTAATATCAGCAAATTACTATCAAAATCCTAGGAATATCTATTTCTCGATCTATTGGTCCATTGCATGTAGTGAATAATTTTTTCATACACACACATGAAGCCTTTTTTTCTTAAATCTTTGTTGAACTGAGAAACTAACAATTCTATAAACTTCATCATAGGAATATCACCATAAATATGCTGTACTTTGTAAAACAACATTGTTACTGTATCACTGACAAGTGATCTTTCCTTGAACTAGTATCACTCATGTTTGCAAATGCTGTGATATGTATCAGGTTCAAGACTGACAATTGGGTTCAGATGGCCACCTTCTATAACTCTGACTAGAAATCCTATAAAGCATACCTTTTTTTGTTTAGATTTCAGGTTTAACATAACTGAAGCATTTAGTAGCTTGAGCTTCAGTTTGTTTCACACTTCCTCATTTTGTGTATTGCTTTCTTGAGTGATAGAATGTTTCCCGCAGTCATTTCTTGGTGCTTTTAACACATTTGATAGCTGATGTACCTTTTTATAATACCAGACGCCTTGCTCATACAAGATATTAATTCCGTGTAATATATCTATAATCAATTTAGAGTAATGAACTGTTTGTTATATTACCATTTTGGTAGTTATATGCTTCTTGGCAAGTTGCTGGTTTCAATACTTTCATTGCAACTTAAGGTTTTGCCAAAATTCCAAATTTATGTGTCCATTTATTTTATTTCTGTACATGTATCTTAACTAAGTTAATATTACTGTTTCAGGTACAGGAATAATAGGATAACAGAGTTTGATCATCCGATACATCATAATGTGTTGTATGAATAATTTTCCAAGATGTGTGGTTGACCGGAAATATATATGGGAGTTAAGGATGAATGATGGTACAATATCCTGATGGTGTCACGCCCTGATCGGGGGCACTCCCAACCCACCTCTGGTTGGTGGCCCCCCTGTCACACTGTGCCATATAAAGGAGGGGTGGAGCCGGGGCTCGGATCACGAAGTTGACCGCTGCCACTATTCACCTGACAGAAACCCTAACCCGATCTCCAAGGTTAGGCGCAGCCAATGACGGGAAGGCCCCTCTTCCACCGCCGCCATGTCGCCCTACCTCGCCGCCGTCCCGGGCCAGTGCCGGTGGAGACCCAAAGGCCTTCGCCAGTAGCGACCACCGTCCCCTCTGCCCCAAGACGTCGCCGACGCCCTCAACTTCATCCTCGGCATCGATGACATCGAACCAGTCCAGCTGTCGGGACTTCCTCCTCTCCGGCCATCGACCCCGTGACGACTCCCACTCTGCTTCCTCACAACCCAGGTACTCCTCTCCTCCTCTCCATCTCTCTCTAAATCCCGCACCAGAACTCTTTACTACACGCCATGTCCCTCGAGATCTTGCCTAGATCGATGCCTAGATGTATAGAGTTCAACAGATTCGACAGTTCTCGCATGAAGACTGGTTGTGCGGTGGTGGTGGTGCACATGGAAAGCGGTTGTGTGGCAGCATGACACGTAGATAGCGGCTGAGCTTTGTGGATCTAATTGACACAATATAAATAGATCATAGATCTAGAAGATCACTACAAAGTTTATAGACCTAGATGACCATTCTAGAATAGTTTAGGAACCCAGATAGTCACTTTGAGAGTTCGAGAACCTATATAACCATTACTAAATAGTTTATGTACCTACGGTGTATTTCACTCTTCACTAAAAAAAAGGCGGACAAGCATATCATCCACTTCATTGACATCCGTCTGATAGTATGCACACCACAGGGCACCATCAAGGCATTAACGCTTGCTTCAACCACGGGAAAGAGAAGGCAACTTATGGACTTCGGCGTGCCACATCTCATCAGGCGAGCGTTTACTACATAACAAATAATGGCAAATTCTATCTAGATTTCTATCTCAGAGAAGAATGGACAAAACAAATTTAAAAATATCTCATTGATAACAAAGGATACTGATTTTTCTATCAAATAAACAGGAGACACAACAGAGCACTGGGCTCCTGATCGATGTCATCAGTTTTTCCATTGAAAGGCCACTGGGCTCCTCACAACATGATCGTTGTTCTCCCAGCTGATGTGCCCGAAGTCCCATCCAGCAGCTGCGTTTCCTCTTTCCAAGTTTCTGAACTCAACGGTGTAACTCTTCCTCTCGTTCGGCTTCTTAAACTCTAGAGTCGTCGGCGTGATAGTCACCTTCACATGCTCCGGCGCTGCGTAGGTGACGTTGTATGTCTCCACCTTCTCCGACACTGCAGTCACTGTTCGCGTCAGTGTGCGGACGGCTGTGCGGTTGTTGAAGATCACCACGAATGATGGGTAGTTCAGGTCGGCAGGACCGCCGGGGAGCGTCCTGGTGCATTTGACAAAGTTGGGCATGAGCAGACGCAGCTGCTCCGCCGTGTAGTTCAGGGTGCACATGAAGTCGATGTAGTCGGTCACGCCAGCGTCATAGACAAGGCCCGGGTCCAGCGCAAGGTTTGGGCGGATATGCCCAGCTCCGGTCGCAAGCGGTGTCGCAACCATAACGCTGGCATTAGCAACCCCGTTGTCGAGGATATGACGACCTCTGTTGTCAAACGTCCCGGCAGTTGTCATTAGCGCTGACCTTATCATGGCCGGTGTCCAGCTTGGGTACTTCTTCTTGATCAGTGCTGCGATGCCGGCTACATGTGGGCACGCCATGGATGTGCCCGAAATGATGTTGTAGTCGACTCTCCTACCGTTGGACAGAGGTGAGTCACCAGACCATGCCGCAAGAATGTTCACTCCAGGTGCGATAATGTCGGGCTTGAGGAGCTCGGAACGACTGGGTTGGGCCCTCGCGACGAGAAGCCTGCCACTATGGGTGCCTCATTCTCTTGAATGATCGTCTTAGAGATAAAGCTGAAAGATGCCACAGGATTCGAAACTGAGGCCATGTAGGCCCTCAGCCTCTCGCCGGAGTCGAAACCAATTGTGAGACCCGGAATGGTGGAAGGGGAAGCTGGGGTACTATCTCCAAACAACTCGCTATCTTCCACAACTACTATCCCTGCTCCACCAGCCTTGTGCAAGAGAAAACTATATACATCAGTGTCACCTCCTTCATCCATGCACACCATGATCTTTCCCTTGACCCTTTCGTGCGTCCAATTTGCTGACTCGATGGAGCAGTAAGAGTACATTAGCTGAATCATGCCTGTACTATTGGCCTGCATGACATACAGGGACTGGCCCTCGAGCACGACCCCGTTCCCAAGAGTCAGGTTTGCTGGAAATAGGCGGTCAATGGTAGCGGCCCCTACGGTGGTCATCCATGGAGCCACATTGCCCACACTAGATTTCGCCGGGCCGAAATTTTCACCTGCCATGGCAACGAAGATGCCTTTTCGCTCGGCACCAAACGTGGAGACCGCAATGACATCATCGTAGAAGGGGCTGTCCCTAAGGCCTCCAAGAGACATCGAAATGATGTCCACACCGTCCTTCACAGCGGTTTCGACTGCCGCAGCGATGTCCGCCCCCCAGCAGCCAGTGTCATCGCACACCTTGTACATGGCAATCCTGGCCTTGGGCGCCATACCTCGTGCTGTTCCCTGAGAGAAAGTGTACAAGCCTGCATCCGGAACCTCAGCACCAGCGGCCGTGGAGGCCACGTGGGTGCCATGTCCTAACTTGTCTCTTGGAGACGGAATACGACTGCTCTTTATAGCCGCCATGGCATCCGCGGAAGAGCTGAATGCCTTGGCACCAACCAGCTTGTTGTTGCACAAACTAGCATTGAAGTCATCGGCATCAACACACTTGCCCCTCCAACTTGACCGCACAGGGCCAAGCCCATGGTCGTTGAAGCTCGAGCTCTCTGGCCAAATGCCACTGTCGATTATGCCGATGATGATGCCGTCTCCGAAGTCAGTCATGTTCCAGGCGCCGTATTGTGGGTTAAGATCCAGAAACCCTGGTGACCTCGTTGTCTGAGGGTAGAATATCCTGTCCTCATACATGCCTATAACGCCAAAGGCGGTGGACATGCGTTGGGCCTCGTCGCCAGTGAGCTCAACGGCAAAGCCGTGCAGGGCAGTGTCGTAGGTGTACAAGATTTGTTTGCTAGTGTTGGCAGTCAGATGGGAGTGAGCGGCCACCATGGAGTGGTACCAATGCTCAAGGTTTGTGAAGTGGGGTGGTTTTGCGTGATGGTTGGTGTGGACAATGTAGGTTTTTGATGCCCGAGGCTTGAGTTGAGGGTGGTTCTTGATTATTGGGACCAAAGCTGAGTCACTAAGTTGAACGAAGAGGAGGAACATTGCTAAGTGATGCAAAAGCCTGGTTTTCATGGCAGCCATGACTGATGCTTGTGCTTTGTGCTCGTGGTGAAAGAAAGCTTGCCGGGTGTCGAGGATTTTATAGAGGTCCAATGCTCTTCGCGTACTACAATAAAATTCTTTTACGGCAGTCCTATATGCTTCTATAATTTATTTAATCAAAGATGGGCATGTTGTAGACAGAAAGGAAAAATCTGTATGGACATGAAAATATTCATGATGTATTAATAATGTGAATCCTACAACAAAAAAATAATATTCAACTAAAATAAAACATCATAATAAATTAATCAATATTACCCTTTTCTTGCAATATTTTTTTACAATAAATAAGCCATGAACAAATTAAAAAATATCTTATCAAAATATCTTGTAAAGAGAAAATCCACATAAACTTGAATAAAAATTCTCGTGGTGCGTATTAATAATGTGAATCCTGTGATAAATAAGTACTCAATAAAGTTCACAAAATAATTAGCAAAAATTTTGGAAATATTTATATTTTGATAATTTATGAAATAAAACCCTAGCTACTGCATTCATGATATGACATGTTGAGCATCCGCAGCCTTGGCCACAGGAATATCCATTGCATTTAATGGAAATAGCCACTACATTTAATGGGAATGACTTCCTGGGTCATTGAATTGAAATGCCATGAATCCATCCTGGCTTCACACAGAGGCGAAGGTCCTGTTTGGATCCAATGCAGATTCTTAAAATCTGATTTTTATTTTAAGATTTTAGAATCCAAATTCTAAATAAAATCTAGGTGGTGACGTTTGGATATATCAATCAGATTCTTAAAATCTGAATGGCAGTGAGTCTTTAGACATATAAAATATAGCTCTAGCCGGGTATAACCAGATTACAAGATTCTTAAAAGTTGGGCATCTAGATTTTAAAATTTGGAAAAAAATCTACATCATTTGAAGTCCTCTTGGATTCTAAAATCTGGATTATTAAAATCTCAATGGATCCAAATAGGAACTAAATAGGTAAATATGTGTAATGATTACCACCCCATTCTCATTCATGACAATAACCAATATGCATGTGGAGCATAGCAACATTTTCAGTACATGCATGTTATAGCAGTCATGCACTTGACTTAATTAATGTGGGCGAGAAATTCCCTATGTTATAAAATCTAAGGATTTTTAAGGTTTAAAATTTGTCTTAAAATACAAGGATTTCTAGAAAACAAATAGGCACGCACTTTAATACAAGTATTAATCATGCTTATTACCAATCGCCTCCATGCACTTTAATACAAGCATTAATTGAACTTTTGATTGGCACCCATAATATGTGTGAAACATCCTAAGATAACCTCACATATTAAAAAGAGTACTCCCTCCATATCAAAAAAAAAATTCTTTTGGCCTTGTACCTCGTTATTCACAAATTAATTCGTTTTGTACTTTTTCCACACTTATAGACTTATTTACCCTTGTTGTTGTAAAATGTAAGGATTTTTAAGGTTTAAAATTTGTCTTAAAATACAAGGATTTCTAGGCATGCACTTTAATACAAGTATTAGTCATGCTTGTTACCAATCTGAAAGGACCGAGTTACCGAGGAGGGGGTGAATCGAGAACTCGCTATATGTACCGAATTTACCAATTCCTAAAATCGAACACTCAAACAACTCTTATAGCAATTCTAGTGGTGATCACACTAATCAAGAAAAAAGTCCTATGAAAGGAACAACAACCTAAGCATACTAGTGGATTGCACACAAGGCAATACAACTCGTATGCAAGCTAGTAAAAAAGACACGTGGAAGCAAACATCACGCTAACAAAGAAGCCTACTCATGCAATGCTACAAGATAAGAAACTAGAGCACACAAGCATGAGTAGCACAATACATACGAGGGTGATCAATCAAGCCAAAGAACCTCCTATATATGCTAGTGATCAAATGAGGAAGCTAAACACTACTACCAAGTAAAGAAGCCTATTCATGCAAGTCTATAAGGTAATCAACTAGAACAAGGCAAGCACAAGTATGAATAGCACGTATGTAAATGTGAAAGGTAAAACATCATAGTAAGGAGAGGGTCAAGGAATATTCATGACTTTTTTTCCGAGGTCTCGGAAGGATGATGCCTTCCCCTACTCCTCATTAGACCACTCCCACCGGAGTACCGGTCCCTCCCGCCACCAAGCAGAGTTCTCGCATATGAGCTCGCAATCACTTCCGGAATGAAGACACGATTGTGTCACCGCTGCCACCAAAGCACAAGCTCACCTCCCTCGAGAACTTGCCAGACTCCCAGAGACGACACAGGCACTCACTATTGATGCCCCTTTTAACGGCGGGCTCAAACCATGTACAAACGTGTGACGGACTTCACTACCAATCATGATAGGCTCGATCACCGACACTTAACCGATCTAGGTCTCACCATAGACCAAGTGTAACAACCTAAATCACACCCTCAAGGACACTCTAAGCCTTAGATGTGTATAGATGCTTAAGTTACTCTCTAGCACTCTCAAGATATCTAATATCCTCTCCTAGTGCTCCTCTCTTCTTCTCTTGGCTCCCTATTGATGCTCTCAGTAATCCCAATAGCCAAGAGTGGTCTCCAAGACCCCAACAACGAGTTTATATAGGCTTCCAACCTCAAAACTAGTCGTTGCTCCATGAAATCAGATTTTTTGACGTACAGACCGTATAGTCTGGTCACTACCCGACTAGACCGTCCGGTCTCCTTCTGGACGGCTCCTCCGGAGCCGTTGGCTCTTGTCCATGTTGATCCCTGCACTGATCAGACCGTATGGCATTGGCACTTCCTAAGTGCCCCTTTTATATGTGAACATAACCCCAATTAGAGCATAATTGATGCCAATTTAGGCCATTTACCTGTGATTTTGCCTATATATTTGTATATGCGTTGTTTTGGAGCTTTATTGCAGAAACAAGTGAAATTGGTGATTTAAGTGATGCTGGAAGAGGACAGGAGTTCAGAAGCGATGAGAAGCACTGAAGAAGCCCAGTGCACCGATCGGCGCTCTCATTGAGTCGATCGACGCAGGATATTTTAGCCCACAGAAGTGATCGAGGCCCATTCCACATGTTCAATGGAAGTTTATCTGCGCAAGACACTTGAAGATATTTGCCTGGAAGATTTGTGGAACTTCAAGATCTCGACTTGCAGTACAAGACTTTATCTCGAAGAAAAGGGCCCACATGGCACCTGTGGAAGACAGAGGAACCGACTCGGAAGAGAAACCAGAGAAGACATGGCTTGCGCCAATTGGCGCAACCGCCTTATTTGCTATAAACCGAGTCCTTTACGAGTAGAACCTCTATATATACTTGTAAGCCCTGGCCGACTTCAAGAGAGGCGTCGGAGGGACAACAGATCCATGAGTTAGAGCCACTGGGGTTCGCCCCGTTAGAATAGATCTCTAGTTGAGTTTCAAGAACCATTGGTATAAGAGTTGATCCATCAAGGTAGGCCATCTCGACGGTGATGAATCTTACTCTATGTATCTCAAGATGATCGAATATGTTGATGATGGTTTTGGTTATTTGTCTATCTTGATTATGTAATCAAGCATGTGCTTATTCCAATTGCTTAGTTCTAGGCTAAGTAGGTCAATGTTATCTTGATCGTGGTGATTAGGATAGTATTCGGACATTATATTGATTATGGTTGCTTGATGATGCTAGTAGTGTGGTTTAGCGGTGACAACACTAAACCTGCACAACACTATTGGATAGCTGAGTAGGGTAAGATACTCACACGATTAAGGGTTTTCTCTCGGCAGCGACAAATCGGGAGCCACTCAGAAAGGTGGGTGGTCTTATCCATTATGGGTTTTTATTGATCCATGTAATTACCATTATAATGCTATTTGATTAGACTTTCTGGTTATGATCTCACTAGTAGATATCTGGCTACTCACTTAATAGCTTAGGCTTACAAGGTATCTGGCGCACTTTGGCTTAGATTCATTCGTGTGTTGATCAGCTCAACTTCAGCGCCGATTGGCGCAATCACAGATTCGCTAGTGTGCCGATCGGCTCAACCCTGCGCTGATCAGTTCAACGACAGATTTGTTGTCTAGCGCACCTTTGCGCTGGCCAGTCTCCCCTCATGCAACTTGAACTTGGTAGTAGCCTTGACTAGATCTTTTACTATTAACTTTGTTTGATAATTCCTAAGGTCCCAGTGGATACGATAAATCTTGGAATACTCAATTCAAGGGAAAAAGTGCTACAATCGTACACCGTTCTCTTGCGGTATATAAGTGGGTGCGTAGTTATGGCCAACAAGCTCTATTTTCTGGCGCTGTTGCCGGGGATCATAGCAGGTTTTTAAACATTGTTTAATATATTAGTGTTTAGTCATTGTGCTTTACTTGTATCTTTAGTACATATATTTTGTTAAGTGAAACTAACAGGTATGGATGGTCCTAAGTCAAACAAACCCTCTAATTACACCGATGATCCAGAAAGGCTCTTTCGCAAGAAGAGAACGGCGGAGAAGAGAAGCAAGTCACTTGAAGATTTAGCTGGAGAAGCAGTCCGTGCCAACCCTCGAGTATTATTCACAATTGCAGATCCAGAAGAAGAGGAGATGGTTGAGTTACCCTTGGTTAATCGTTTCAAGCCTCAATTGACTAACATTGTCAAGACAGATTTCCAAGAATCTCAAGATGAGCATCCATATCAACTCGAGAGATATGTTGGATTAGTGGCGCAACAACTGTTCACAGGTTCGGAAGATCCCAATCACCATTTGTAGCACTTCCTTGAAGTTTGCACTACATTCAAGATAAATGGATTGACCGGAGATCAAGCACGTGTGCGGCTGTTCCCCTTCTCTCCAGTTGGATGCCCCAAGCAATGGTACAATGGATTGGAAAACACTATAAAAACTATGTGGGACACTTTAGCAGCTGCATTCTTAGCCAAATACTTCCCTCCTTGTAAGACTCAAGCTCTGAAGAATAAGATTCTTAGATTTACGCAAAATGTTGATGATAGCATTGGAGAAGCATGGGAAAGATACAGTGAATATACTATTGCATGTCCTCATCATGGTCTAACGGTTGGAGAAATTGTTGAGAGATTGTACATGGGATTGAATATTCTATCTCGTCAACACTTGATGCTTCAGCCGCGGGTTCATTCATGTCGAAGACTCCCACCCAAGCTAAGGAATTGATCAAGTTGCTAGTTGAAAATCAATCATGGGATAGTGAGAGAAGTTCAAAGAATTTACAACCTTCAAAAGGAGTGGCAAAGAGTGTGATTGAGAGGACTCATGAAGACTTGGTTATGGATCGCCTCGATGCTATTCAAAGAAGCTTGGACAATAATTATCATATCCCTAAGGAAGAGCCGCTCAAGCTAGCAGAATCACGCTCCACTTGTAGTGAGTGTGGAGAATTTGGTCATATGCAGAAAGATTGCCCTGAAGGGATGAAGATGCTAGAATATATGAAAAATAATGGATGGAAGCCCCAATTTCAGCAGCAAAGGAGTTCTTTCTCTCCTAGTTCGTCCATGCAAAATTCGATCCCACTTTGTCTCCAATGTCATGAGTTCTTCCAAGCTCAAGAAAAGATCAACAAGGACAACCAAGCTAAATTCAAGGAAATTGATCGTATCCTTGGGGGGAATTAATGACAGGGTGATAGAGATTGGGAGCTCCAATGTGCAGATTTTGAAGCATACCAAGATTATGGAGCAACAGATGGGACAGTTATCGCAAGCCATTCAAGGTAACAAGGGGGCTATTCCTGGCAATATGATGTCTGCAAAACAGTTAAAGGCAATAGCTACACGGTCAGGAAAGCAAACAGAAGATCTAGAGCACTCTGCGGGAGCAAGGAAGACCCACGCCAATCAACTCACACCAAGCGCCGATCGGCGCGACGGTACTGAAGGCACCGATCGGCTCAATGAGAGCGCCAATCGGCGTGAGGAGGACATTGACCTATCTGGTCTGAAAAAGGGCATGAAAACAGAGGAGCGTGGCCCTGCCATGTTCTTGGATACTCAACTACTGACCAAGACAGAAAGAGCGCGGCAACACGACGAGTAATTCGCAAGGTTTGTCGATATTATGAAGAAGTTTTACATCAATGTCCCTTTTGTTGATGCTATTCAAGTACCTATCTATGCCAAGTACATCAAGGACATGATGCAAAATAAGAAATCCCTAGTTTTTGAGGAGGTTGTGAAGGCTACTAAGGAACTTACGGCGACAATTAATGATGTTGCACTTGAGAAGAAACCCGACCCTGGATCACCAAGCATCAAATGCATGATTGGAACAAGGATATTTGATAGGTGTTTGTGCGATCTTGGAGCGAGTGTAAGTGTTATGCCCTGTCATATATTCACAAGTCTCAATTTGCCTGAATTGGAGCCTACGGGTATGTGTTTGGAGTTAGCCGATCAATCGGTACGCTACCCTGATAGAATTGCTGAGGATGTGCCTGTTCAAATTGGAGATCACATCATCCCCGTTGATTTTATTGTGCTTGATATGGATAAGAGGACGAGGACCCCGTTGATCTTAGGTAGACCCTTCTTGAGGACAGCAAAGGCAAGTATTGATGTTGGAAGTGGTGAGATAAGCTTTGATATAAGTGGGACTCCCTACTCTTTCAAATTCCGCCCAAAAGAAGAAGAGTGCCGTGTTGTTGATGAAGTGAAGAGATACAAGACACCGTGGCAACGTGGCATCAAGAGTAATTGGAGGGAATATATGGATAGGTTGTCCGAGGTATATGAGCCATAGAGATGAGAAAACCTTGTAGTGTCACGGCCTCACATCCCGCACCATGACACTAAGGATTGATTGTTTGCGGGGAGGTTAAGCTCTTTGACCTCTAAATAACTAGAGCACTCTTGGGAGGCAACCCAATGATCGGGGGATTTAGAAGTTGTTTAGTGCTTACGGGAGGGCAACCCGTTTCATTTAGTTAATTAGTACTAACCGGGAGAGCACCCCGGTGTTTTTAATTTTCTTGTTTTTAATAAAAATAATCTTCCGAATAAAAGAAATAGAAAAAGTGTGTACTTAATTCTTGTGTGCTCTTGTGTTGTCTGTTTATTTGTGCAAAACTATGTATATACATACTGTAGACTAACAACACAGGAATAAAACAAAAGAAAGACCGAAAACAAGAAGGAACAAGTATTGCCCAAGTCAGGACAGAAAGCTGACGACGCCCAGAATTGAAGGGGTGCTAAGAATCAGTCAGCACAGCAATTTTCAGAGACGGAGCTATTATCAAGGTAATTAAAAATCTTTTTGAATTAATTTTTGTATGCAAAATGGTTGCTAAATAACGCATGAAAGGAAGAAGAGAAACATCTAGCTAAAAAGCAAGGGGCCAGGAGCAAAAAAATGGACGTCGCACCGATCGGCGTGGCTACCAGATGGGCCCCTCTACATGTGTCAATGCTGCAAGAACATTGGAAAAGTGGCAATTAGGTGAAGGAGATGAACACAAGGCATTAGAATCAGCGCCGGACCCCAAGACGAGGTGCAGGGGACTTGCGCCGATCGGCGCACTACTGCGCCGGCCTACGCGGGTACCCTTACGATTCCCAAATGGGCGACAAGGGCGGCAGGTGTTGATTTCAAGGAACATGTATGATTTCTATGCAGGTGTTTAGTGCAGACGAGACATCGAATTGACCGAAAGCTAAAAAAGAGACGGCACATCAATCGGCGCGGGCCCATGCCAATCGGTGCAGTCAACCAAGACGTTGGGATTCCTTCCTGTTCCCTTGCCAACCGACATGATGTATCGGGAAACGATGTAAAGAAGCAGAATCAAGAGCCACAATTTTAGACGATTTTAAATTTGAATTGTGTCGATCAGTGCAACCTTGCGTCGATCAGCGCGCTCTCAAAATTTTGAAATTTCAAGGCAGGTCCTTCTCCTGAAAGTTTCCCATACTATAAAAGGGAGGCCAGGCGCCCCCAGTTTGGCACACCAACCCGGTAATCTCTCCACTTTTCCCACTACCCACGATCTCGCACACGTTTCGCATTCCTCGTAGATGGATCGTCTCCGTTCCTCCGTCAGCAAGTTGGGTAAGAGGCTACGTCGGGGAAGCAGTTCCGGCAGCAGTGGCGAGTCGAGCGGTGACTCCTCGGCGAAGGGGAGCTCCAGCGCTTCTGATGACATGTTGGTGGGAGGTGCATCCACCGGCTCGGCGACGGCAACCTACGAGGTCCACGCCCGCTACACCGTCTCTAGCGCGCCCCTTCCGATGGGGCATGCTACAAGGAGCCAAACGGCGGCAAGTCGGGGGGTTTCTAGATCACCACCACTGCCGGCATTCACGCCACGCACGGTGGAGGAGGGCTTCACCCTCTTGAGCGCGAAGGAACAAGAGCACTACCTCGCGGTGAGGGAAAGGTTCGTCCTCAACTTCAACTTGGATGAGACCTTCCTCACATCGATCGGCATGTGGGAGGACATAAGGAGGATGCTCAGCAACCTCGGCTGGGTGGACTTCCACCAACTTCCCATGGACTACAACCTCGACGTCATCACCGAGGTTGTCTCTACGATGAGGATCGACACCAACGACTATGGCGACGAGGCCATCAACTTCCGGGTCCGCGACGTCAGCTACACGGTGACCATGGAGGTGGTAGCTCAAGCCATTGGCTTCGACGCCGACGCCAATGTCACCGGCATTTTAGGACGTGAGGAGTTGGACTCCTTTTAGAGGCGGCTCTTGTCCGTGGAGGAGATGAAGCACGACAACATCCACAACCCGACTATTCAAGTCCTCCACTAGTGATTGGCGGTGCGCACAGGCGACAAGGTCGACTCCAGCAACGTCACCGATGCGGACTTACGGTGGCTCTTCAACGCCATCCTGAGCCCGTCTCAGTGCAACCCTATGACGGTGATGGTGCGGGGTTCGTTCGAGAAGAGGGGCAAGAAGAGCAAGAAGTTGGCCTTCGGGGCCTATCTTCAGCGCCTAGTAGCCCTCGTCTGCGATGACAACGGACCGGGAAGGCGCAACGACAAGTGGGAGTGTGCTACGGAGATCCGCGAGAATATGACTCGTGACAATATTGTCACGGGAAGTGTTCGCGCCGGCTTCCATGTCGGCGGCACCAACATTAGCCTCCTGTGTGCTGAGCTAGGATTTTTCCTCCCTCACAAGCTGGAGGGAGGAAATTGTCTTGAAGAAGGTCTCCTGGAGGGGGGCCAAATTTCCAAGGACCACCGTGGGCGGGTTCGACAATTGGCAACATTTGCAGCGGCCGGCAGCGAGTGGGGCTCCTGGCGGTCACGCCAAGAGCCTCAACAGTACTAGTCAGGGTGGAGCGACACATCGGGCGGTTCACAGCCCTCTGCGCCGGTCGGCGCAGGCAACATGCCGTTCAGCGCCACCTACTTCAGTGCAGGTGTTGACTATAGGTACCAAGGACGGGTACCTGTGGTGCCTCCGGTCCCGGTGCAGACTTCTTCGTGCCCATGCAGGGGTACCTCGACAACAACATGCATCATATTGAGCATGTGGAGGACGCCACGTCCCAATGGAGGAACAACCACGACACGATGGTGGAGGAGTTCGAGTGACTCAAGTCGCGGTGCTATGGCTTCGATGAGCCATCGTCTCCGCCTCCATTTGACTAGAAGTGCCTAGGAGTTGGTGCATGTATCAGTTTCCCGGTTTACGTTTTCTTTTATCTTTTGCAATCTTTTTTCTTTATTTTCTTATGTGTGTGTGAGTAGGTTGGGAAACCATGTATCGGGTGTATTTATTTTCATGCAAGTGTGTTAGTAGTAGTTAATAGTGTGCTTACTTTCATGCAAGTGTGTTAGTTGTAGTTTTATTTTCATGCAAGTGTGTGCAAAAATCATCACCATGTATTCGAGTTTCGATCTTAATATAATGGCGGCGGTTATGCTCTTTTAGGAAAATTAAAGTACTTATCCTTTCTTGACAAATGTCGATGAAGACCAAATAATGTTGAGCATTGAATAAAATTTGAACTTACACTTAACAATTATTCGGCAAATATGACTTATATGGAGCAATTCTGAGTACGTACCCATATGCTTCATTTGCATTGTTCAATTCATCATGATAACTTAGTACCAATATTTTTATAAAAAAAAAGGAGAAGAAAAAAAAGAAAAAAGAGAAAAAGCTCTGCTGTTTGCTAAGGGACTAGCATAATTTTAAGTGTGGGGGATGGTATATGACATGCTTATTCTCGAAATCCATTCTAATATAGCCATGAATCATTCCAACCATGTGCAATCTGATAATGGGAGTTCCTTTTTCTTCCAAGATCAAATTTTTGCTATGCACATGTCCACATATCCAAAGTTGGAGTCAATTCTTAAATTTTTCTTTCTGAAATGACCATCTTGTTAAGCTTCTGTAATTCCAGCAAAGAATAATCTCCTAGCTTTACAATATATTGTTGATTTATGTTTGCAATCCTTGAATTACCTCACCAAGCTACTCATATAAGTTTTACACAAATATTATTTGATCATTATGATGTAGATATAGGTTGAGTGATTTGAAAGATGAGTTTGTTGCTTTGGATTATTTGGAAGATAGATTCTTTATGTTCACAACAATCTTTTAAGTGATTTTTATGTGTGAAAAAGTTATAATTTGTGAGTTGGACATGATCCTTTGCTTTGGGGAGAAACTTCAAAGCTTTATACCCATATTTAATCTATTTTGCTGAATACCAATATGAAATACACCACAATATAACAATGCTCAACATTTGCTGATTCGAGATATCTTTTATGATAGAGAGAGTATGTTCTTTAATTTTTCTTTCTTTTACTTTACTCGGGACGAGCAAAGGTTTAAGTGTGGGGGAACTGTTGGCACTTCCTAAGTGCCCCTTTTATATGTAAATATAACCCCAATTAGAGCATAATTGATGCCAATTTAGGCTATTTACCTGTGATTTTGCCTATATATTTGTATATGCGTTGTTTTGGAGCTTTATTGCAGAAACAGGTGAAATTGGTGATTTAAGTGATGCTGGAAGAGGATAGGAGTCCAGAAGCGACGAGAAGCACTGAAGAAGCCCAGTGCGCCAATCGGCACTCTCATTGAGCTGATCGACGCAAGGATATTTTGGCCCACAGAAGTGACCAAGGCCCATTCCACATGTTTTATGGAAGTTTATCTGCGCAAGACACTTGAAGATATTTGCCTGGAAGATTTATGGAACTTCAAGATCTCGACTTGCAGTACAAGACTTTATCTCGAATGAAAGGGTCCACATGGCAGCTGTGGAAGACAGAGGAACCGACTCGGAAGAGAAACCAGAGAAGACACGGCTTGCGTCGATCAGCGCAACTGCCTTATTTGGTATAAACCGAGTCCTTTACAAGTAGAACCTCTATATATACTTGTAAGCCATGGCCGACTTTGAGAGAGGCGTCGGAGGGACAACAGATCCGTGAGTTAGAGCCACCGGGGTTCACCCCGTTAGAATAGATCTCTAGTTGAGTTTCAAGAACCATTGGTGTAAGAGTTGATCCGTTAAGGTAGGCTATCTTGGAGGTGATGAATCTTACTCTATGTATCTCAAAATGATCGAATATGTTGATGATGGTTTTGGTGATTTGTCTATCTTAATTCTGTAATCATGCATGTGCTTATTCCAATTACTTAGTTCTAGGCTAAGTATGTCAATACTATCTTGATCGTGGTGATTAGGATAGTATTCGGATATTGTATTGATTATGGTTGCTTGATAATGCTAGTAGTGTGGTTTAGCGGTGACAGCACTAAACTTACGCAGCAATATTTGATAGTTGAGTAGGGTAAGATACTCACGCGATTAAGGGTTTCCTCTCGGTAGCGATAAATCGGGAGCCGCTCGGAAAGGTTGGTAGTCTTATCCATTATAGGTTTTCCTTGATCCATGTAATTACCATTATGATGCTATTCGATTAGACTTTTTGGTTACAATCTCACTAGTAGATATCTGGCTACTCACTTAACAGCTTAGGCTTACAAGGCATCTAGCGCACTTTGGCTTAGATTCGTTCGTGTGCCGATCGGCTCAACTCCAGCGCCGATCGGTGCAATCACAGATTCTCTTGTGTGCCGATCGGCTCAACCCTGCACCGATCAGCGCAACGAAAGATTTGCTGTCTGGCGCACCTTTGCGCTGGCCAGTCTCCCGTCATGCAACTTGAACTTGACAATAGCCTTGACTAGATCTTTTACTGTTAACTTTGTTCGATAATCCCTAAGGTCCCAGTGGATACAATAAACCTTGGAATACTCAATTCAAGGGAAAAAGTGCTACAAACGTACACCGTCCTCTTGTGGTATATAAGTGGGTGTGTAGTTATGACCAATATATGGTCTCTTCAATCCTCGCTCATTCTGGAGAGCATCCACAACTGCTCCTCTCTGTTTCTGCTCCCATCCATACAGATTGGACCGTCTGGTCTCTATGGGTCTTCATGCAACAGACTTCTTTGCAGTTCTCCTCTATGATATCCTGATGACTGTACAATCCAATCTCTCTAGACCCCTCTGTCTTGCCACTCTATCCAGAAACTGAAACTGCTCGTCCTCGCTTGACTTCTTTTCCTATCTTCTTCCAACAGCTCCTTGACTTCTCCAATGTCATCCAGTGCATGTGATTTCACTAAACATCCATGCACATCACCAACTAGTGTGACCTAAGAGACATGCCCTAGACCCCCTTGATAGTCCGGTTTATCCTATGGACTCAAACCCTAACAACTATACAAGTGTTCCAAACACCTGCTCCTAGCTTGTCCTTAACCTTAATATATCTCCATCAACCCTTGGACTCTATCAAGCTCAACAAGCCTCCATACTTGTGGTCATTATCATTAATCGCCAAGGCAACCATCATCAACGATCATCATTAAGTAGAAAGAGTTTCCTACATGCACAATACTCGTGTAGACATTAGTCACATTTCATGTTTGTCATTCATCACAAAAACATTCATACCTTGGGGTGATCCCAATGGTCATGAACCTTACACAGTCGCCTGCATGCACTTTAATACAAGTATGTGTGAAACGTCCTAAGATAACCTCAGATATTAAAAAGGGTACTTATTTTTTATTAGGATTTCTAAAATTAAATAGGAAACAACACCTTATATAGGTATTTTTTACTACCTAGCATGTATGATTAAAGGGAAATCAATTAAGGATATCACAAACTTTTGTTTGCACCCTTTTAGTATGCACATATACAGGTGCATTGTCGCCCACTGCTCTTATTTAGACAGTTTCTCTACCAGGACAGATTGCTCCTCGGGTTGTTCAACAGCAGCAGCAGTTGAGTCAGCTCCTCCACCATACATGACTCTGATGATTGTATCTACCACACCCACTACGAGTCTAGGGACTGCAGAACTGCACACCAGTCACTTTGCCGGTCTGACGATAGATGGAGCTAGACCTTCTTGTGCACTATGACTATCTCTTTTGTTGGTGTGAGGTTACTCTATGTTTGTCCTGCTTGTCGTCGTCTCACCCTCTAGCTCAGCTGTAGTTCAGAGTTCTTTGACTGCTATGGAGACTACCTCCAGCACCTCTCCTTTAGTGTTTTGTGCACTATCCTTTGCCGAGGTGGTTGACGTTGCACCAGAACCAGCCCCAGACTACACTATGATGAATGCTACTACTTTCATAGCTACATTTTCAGCCGCAGTCACCGTAGTACCAGTTCTCTTCAGCACTCCTTTGGTCACTTCGGGTATTGCAGCAGCTCAGGATGCTCATGTTACTCCTTCTTCCTCTTCGGACTTGGCAAAGTTTGAGGGCATGGATAGATCTGCAGCGTAGGGGGAGCAGTGAGTCAGCACTCTAAAGGAGACAGGACGACAGTTGTCACAGCAACGGTAGCCATTGTTGTCTACACCTTTAAAGCCTATCACAAATGCCACTGCACCACCTTCTCTAGCTCCAGACACTTACTTTTTTCTTCTTTTTCTCCTTTTTGGTGCTTGTTACCAAAGAGGAGAGAGATCTAGAGCATAGGTGGAGTGTGACTTTTAATCGAGAGTGTTATAAGTTTTTATATCTAGGTGGAAAGTATATGATGGTTATGGGTAGAACCTTTTGGATCTTATTTTGAGTTATTTTATCATTCTTCATGGTCATTGATGAGTTGTCCTTTGTTTGCTTTGTTTTTAGCTCATCATTGACACACTAGGTTTATTTACTTTCTTGTTGACACACTAGCGCATCCTTGTTTTATTTATTATCTATGAGATATGATGTCGAATGTCATATGATGGTGCACTAACTGTGTTTTGCAGAAAATATATTTGTTAAGTATACTATTACTTTGATGATGTGTGTTTTGCAGGAACTATCTTATGCATATCATCAAGAGTGGGATGACATGTTACTTTTGCTCTCTGTTATTCTATACATGTCTACCACATATCACCGAGATCACCTATGAGCTATGTTTTCTCTTCATATTCTCTTAGCTCTCGATGGTTTGATTTTAAAGTAAGCTTTGATCTTTTAATTTTGACTTTTACTTTTTCTGAATCATGATTTTGTGAGATAGGTAGTGATGTCATCAATCACCAAAAAGGGTGAGATTGTAAGTTTCATTACCATTGGAGGATTAAAACCCTAACGTATGAATGTTTTGGTGATTGAGTAACAACATGAAATGTGCGCTAATGTCTACACTAAGTGTTGTGAGTGTTGGACAATATTATAATCTTTACATGATATTAGTGATTGGTCTCCTTGGTGATTGATGACTCAGATGATTGCCCATGAAAATCTTGAGGAGTCGTAGTGTTGGAGATGGATCAATGCTAAGGAATTCTAGATCAAAGTGTATTGTGATCATTTAGCTAGATGATAGGCTTGAGTCCATAGGAAAAAAGGATAATTAAAAGGACATGAGTTTTTTTTAGGTCTCACTAGTACTAAAAATGTTGAGATGCTCATTGAGTCCCTTAGAGACTAGGGGAGGCAGTGGACATGAGGAAAGACCAAGGTTAGGAAGCTTGGCAACAAAGTCAAGGAGCACAAACAAATTTCAGCTTCAAAACATGTTACTGTAGCATATGGTGTGGTCACTGTAAGATACTGCGAAGGCTACAAGGAGTTACTCAGAGAAGGAGTCAGGCAACAGAGGTCACCGTATGATCAGAGATGTGGTCAACATAAGGTACAGTGACAGAAGGAGATGGCATCCAAGATAGATGGAATCTCTGCACACCAGGTATGTGGGTATCACTATATGATACGGAGGTTAAGTCACTATATGCTATTGTGAGTGCTAGAGATTTGTACAGAGAGGCTATTAGTCTAAGGGTAGAAGCGCAACAGTCATCGTAAGGAACAGTGAGGTCACCGTAACGTATGGTGAGCCAAAATCTTTTCTCAAGTAAAGGTATGTCAGGGTCATTGTAAGGTACGATGGACCAAAGAGAAATTATACAGAGAGAGTGAGCCTTTGTTTGGGATTCGAGTTGTCACCGTACACTAGAGGAAGGAGTCAATGTATGACACGGTGACCTAGCCACTCAACGACTAGTTTTAAAGTTTGAATATCTTGAAGTCATTGTATATTACGGTGATGGATCAACGTATTGTATGATGGGTATGTCTTTAGCAGGAAAAGTTTGGAGCAACGGGTAGTGGTTCTAGCCTATAAATAGTTGTTGTCTAGCTCATGAAGGGCACTCTTGGCCATTTTCATTGTTCGAGAAATTAGTAGGGAGATAAGAGGAGAAGAGGCTATACTTGATAAAAGATTTGAGATCTATATTTCTAGTGTTAAGGAGAGTAGCAAAAGTATCCCTTCATCTCTAGACTAGTGAGGTTGTAGAGAGTGACTTGTGCTATTACTCTTGGTCTATGGCAATGCCTAGACCGGTTAGGAGTTAATACTGAGCCTATAGTTTTGGTTGTGAAGGCCAATACAAGTTTGTACAAGGTTGGAGCTCGGCTTTGAAAGGAGCATCAAAGAAGAGTGTCTATGCTTGCACTAGAAGAGTGCAATAAGTTCTTGAGAGAGGTGAGCTTGTGCCTTGGTGATAGCGGTGACGCAATCGTGTCTTCACTTGGTGTGATGCGAGTTTGTGGGCAAGGACTCCACCTTTGAGTGACAGGAGGGACCAACAGTTTGGCGGGAGTTGGTCAAACAAGGAGTAGGGGAAGGCACTATCCTTCTGAGACCTCGGACTAAAAATCCATGAGCAATCTCTAAACCCTTCTCTTTACTTCTCGTCTTTAATTCTGCACTTGAGTGTAAGTAGAGCTAGGATCGCCATGGACTTGCATGCTTGTTGATTGGATTTACACCGGTTGCATATTCTCATTCTATTGGTATTGCTAAGGACTTGGCTCGGGAGATTGCATAGGACATGTTGTTACTTGTTAGAAGGTGGTGTTGAAACGAATGAGTAATTTGAGTTCATGAACCATCTTGGCCCAATCCACTCCCCCCCCCCCATCTTGGTATCCCTCATTCCTTGCAGCTGAGCATAATTCAACTTTGATGGGGAGAATATTAATTATGAATCGTTCATAATTTTTGGCTCAGCTCGATGCGGCTCGGTCTTTTCTTGGTCAAAATAGAAAAAAATCTTGTGAGACAATAGTTTTCAAAGCAGGGGCAAACCTAGAGGGTATGTCCTATATGGGAAAGAGATAATAGTATGTATTGTGGAAACCTAGAGGGACAATAGTTTTCATACCCTAGATTTAAACAAATAATAGTATGTATTGTGGATAAAAAAATATTTACAAAGATCATAGAAAGAAGCATAGCCCAACTGGTTTATCAACCAAGTTTAGTTCAAATGCATAGAGGTCATGAGTTCAATTACTAACAATAGTATTTTTTAAAAAAAATATTAGTTAACATGAGAAAGAGACCTGAAACAATTTTTTTCTAAAAAAAGATATAGAATAGTTCTAGCCTCCACAAAAGTACACGAGCTACATAACTGAAGCAATAGGATGCTTCTAGAATAGAAAGGTTAGACAGTTTCTTTGTGTAGTCTTTTTTCAATACTCCAAAAGGTACTTGGTATAGTCCGATCCAATGCATCCAACAGCCAAAAATCAGCAGCACTGACGGGCGCAGCTCGGTACCGGCCAGTGATTCTCTGTAAGGAAGGGTATTCTGGTGAGGCTACAAAATCTTTTCATCGCCTGGGCCGCGGCCTGCCCGCCGCAGCGGTTGCCGCACCACCATGGTAGGATATCAAGTTTCGTGACACAATTTTGTTTGGTACGGCTTGGTGCTAGTACCAGTCGAAGGACTGAAAAAAAACTCTCTTCTTTGTAACCATTCTGTGTCTAACAACAGTGATAAGCATTTTGGACAAAAACTCTCTGAACTCTTTCGATTCAGATAAGTAGCTAGTTAAGACACGATAGAAATAAGTATTTGGTTGTGATTCCCATGCAATTTCACAAAACGGAAAGAGCCTCCACTAGCCTTATTATGGAAAAGATGGGCGTCGGGCAAATGTAAGACATTTCTTTGGCTGGCTATGAGAAACAAGTTTTGGACTGCTAATGGGCTTGCGCAAAGAGGTCTGCCACACCTGGATTAGTGTTTGCTTTGTGATCTAGAGGATGAAGACATGCAGCATATTTTGAGCACCTGTGTCTTTGCTCAACACATACTTAAAGGTGTGGAGCCAGCATGTACTATTTCTTCTCTCTTAAATATAAAGATACGCAACTCTCCTCCATTTTCAAGGAAAAAAAACATTGTCTGCTGAAATTATATGGGCTTGGCCCATTAATATTCACAATAATTTCTGAAAATCTCAAAGGCCCATTCATGAGTGGTGGGAGTGCAAATGTTTAGTCTCACATTGCTAGTGGAGGTGGAGGGAGTCCAACTTATAAGGTTGGTTGCTCTAACATCTCTTGTAAGTGTGTGGATGGGAGAAAGGAAGAACACACGCACGCACTTGCTCCCCTCACCGGGCGGGGCGGGGCATGGGCGATGGGCGCGGCCGCGCATCACCTGCGTGTGGTTAAATCAGAGGTGTCTAATGTTCATGTTAATTTATTAATGGAGTCTCATGATGTTACTTTCTTTGAAAACATATTTCATATGAAAGATTTATATAGCATGTCTAGATTATCTTCTGATGTGATTGCTGAAACAACTCCAGAATCTAGTGCATTTTCTGATCATGTTGAGCAAACATTTGAACCAATCCATGAGGAGATTGATAGTGAAGCTCCTAGGAGGAGCAAGAGACAAAGGACTACAAAGTCTTTTGATGATGATTTCACTGTTTATCTTGTGGATGACACTCCTAGAACCATTTTAGAGGCATATGCATCTCCTGATGTAGATGACTGGAAATAAATTGTCCATAGTGAGATGGACTCTATTCTTTCTAATGGAACTTGAAAAGTTGTCGACATACCATATGGTTGCAAACCTGTGGGTTGTAAATGGGTGTTCAAGAAAAAGCTTAAGTCTAATGTACTAATGACAATTATAAGGCTTGGCTTGTGGCTAAGGGTTATACTCAGAAAGAAGGCGAAGACTTCTTTGACACTTATTCACCTATTGCTAGATTGACCACTATTTGTGTATTACTTGCTCTGGCTGCCTCACATGGTCTTATCGTTCATCAGATGGACGTTAAGACAGCTTTCCTTAATGAAGAGTTGGATGAGGAAATTTATATGGATCAGCCAGATGGATTTGTAATAAAGGGTTAAGAAGACAAGGTGTGTAAGTTGTTGAAGTCTTTGTATGATCTAAAACAAGCTCCTAAGCAGTGGCATGATAAATTTGATTCAACACTTCTAGCAACAGACTTTTTAGTCAATGAAGCTGATAAATATGTGTACTACCGCCATGGTGAGGGTCAGGGAGTTATATTATGCTTGTATGTTGATGACATACTCATCTTTGGAACAAATCTTGACATGATCAATAAGGTCAAGACTTTTCTGTACCAAAGCTTTGATATGAAGGATCTGGGTTAGGCTGATGTTATCTTAAACATCAAGCTAATCAAAGGAGAGAATGGGATTACTCTTACGCAATCTCATTATGTTAAGAAGCTATTGAACCGTTTTGGTTACAAAGATAGCAAGCCTTCTCCAATACCTTATGATCCCAGCTTGATCCTTCGAAAGAATAAGAGAATTGACAAAGACCAATTAAGATATTCTCAGATTGTTGGATCACTTATGTATTTAGCTAGTGCTACTAGGCCTGACATCTTGTTTGTTGTGAGCAAACTCAGCTG
Source organism: Eleusine coracana subsp. coracana (assembly GCA_032690845.1). Taxonomy (NCBI): domain Eukaryota; kingdom Viridiplantae; phylum Streptophyta; class Magnoliopsida; order Poales; family Poaceae; genus Eleusine; species Eleusine coracana. The sequence goes on from CM064430.1 coordinate 53,338,840, forward strand.
GTTTACTTCTTGTCCGGGAGATGATCATTGGCGTGCGCTTGAGCAGGTAATGCACTACTTAGTTGGTACTATGGATTATGGAATTCATTATTCTGCATATCAAGCAGTACTAGAGGGCTATAGTGACTCTAATTGGATATTTGATGCTGATGAGTTGTATGCCATGAGTGGATATGTATTTACTCTTGGTGGTGCTACTGTTTCATGGAGATCATGCAAATAGACCATTTTGATGAGGTCTACCATGGAAGCAGAGCTTATCATACTAGATACAGCTATAGTTGAGGCCAATTGGCTACGTGAGCTCTAGATGGACTTGCCTATTGTCGAGAAACATGTGTCGGCAATCCTCATGAATTGTGACAATCAAACTGTGATAGTCAAAGTGAACAATTCTAAGGACAATATAAAGTCATCAAGACATATTAAAAGATGTTTGAAGTCTGTCAGGAAAATGAGAAACTCTAGAGTCATATTAGTAGAATATATTTCAACTGGTGAGAACCTGGCAGATCAATTCACCAAGGAACTGTCATGTAATGTGATAGACAGTGCATCGAAGAAGATGGGTATGAGACCCATATGTGCTATTCCATAGTGGTAACCTAACCTGTGTGATAGGAGATCCCGTAAAGTAGGACCTGAGAAGAACAAGCTATTGGTTAGCATGAGAGTAACCATTTTATAACCCACTCGAGAAGTGATGCATTACTCTCGATATTTGTATGGTAGGTTGGTTGTTGCCTTAATGTATTCAGTTGGCTTTAAATAGCGAAGATGTTATCCTACATAATATTTTTGAATGAATACACCTATATGAGCCTGATTGTTGTAAGGTTGCAATCTGTGAGATTTGGGTGATCTCTATTAAGCTCATGAAAGACCAAGTGAGTATGACCTATATGCTTCACCTGCAGAGAAGCCTACTGGAGGTCCAGTATCAGTTATGACTGTAAGTGAAACTTGTTTGCATAAAACTTGCAATTCAAGGCGTAGTCCATTGTTCAAGTTATGAATGAGTGTAGCTTATTGTTCTAGGTGAAAGTTTAACATAATAGTCTCCACTGAAAATACTGGTATATTAAACAACAATGGGGTGACGCAAAGTCTAGCTAGGACTTTGAGATCTGGTGGGGGATTGTTGGAATTATATGGGCTTGGCCCATTAATATTTATAACAATTCCTAAAAAATCTCAAAGACTCATTTATGAGTGGTGGGAGTGCAAAGGTTTAGTCCCACATTACTATTGGAGGTGGAGGGATTCCAACTTATAAGGTTGGTTGCTCTAGCATCTCTTGCAAGTGTGTGGATGGGAGAAAGGAAGAACACACGCGCGCGCTCGCTTGCCTCGCCGGGCTGGGCCGAGCGGGGCGGGGCGGGGCATGGGCGATGGTCGCGCATTACCTGCGTGAATGGTCCGCTGAAATTTGGCCCCTTACCTTGTGGGGGCGCGGCTTCCTTTTACACTTTCTTTTTGTAACATTTTTATATATTTAATTATGGAAACCGACGTATCAATATGAAAAGCGGCTCGGTTGCAGGATGCCCAACCCTAGCAGTTCCTCCCTATAAATATGTATGGGTACCGCCGCAAATCATATCACGTAATCGCCTAGGATTTTGCCTCTCGCTAATGTTACACCGTCAAGACTTCTCCCCATCCCGATCATCGGCGTGCACTGGCGAACGGGAGAGCAGGTCTCTAAAACCATCATCCTCTACGATCCTGCACTGGGAGAGGGCGAATAAGGTTTTTGGAAAACGCTCTACGTGACTGCTCGATCGCTTCCTCGTCTTCGTCAAGCTCGTCGTCACGGCTCGTCTTCCTTGACATCGAGTCGGTCTCACCCGTCGTCGTCAACAATGTGACGGTGCTGCACATCGTCGCCGCTTTCTCTACCCAGTCCAGAAGGAAACGTATGTACTCTCATCTCAAATCATGTCTTTCATACTAGCTTTCGTGGTCTGTTTATCTATGATGGATGTTGCTAGTATGGTAGATTCTATGCTTTTGTCTGGTTTTATAAACCTGTCTAGATCTTGCGTAGTCTTGTCTAGTTCTTTATGCAATTTGTTAATCATGCTTATGATTTATTTCTGAATTAATATAAAACTAAAAATACTAATTTATCCAACATTGTCCACCCTGTATTCACCACTTCCTATAATTGAATTCAGTTCCAACAATTCAAGCGTGTCTTAGATTATCAAAAATGTTCATCAGTTACCTTTACTCTCATGTACTATGTGAAACCACAATGTTTCTTCACAAAAAGTATATGAAAGCAACTATTTGCATCTGTTTCCTAAATATTAGAAATAGTGTATATAATGGTAGGAAAAATCACTTCATTGCGAAATGATGTGATTTTGAACTGTTTCATTAGAATCATGAAGTTATCTGTACATTCCACAACCAATTCTATTGAAATTACAATCCTATAAACAAAGAAATGAGTATAGCAGCTCGTAACTTTAGATGACTTTTAGGATGAATTAGTGTACATGATATTTACTATCCTCAACAGTGCAGCTAGGTTGTATTTACAATGAAATGCAAAATACTTTTGAGTACAGAGGCTTCGGCAATCAGTGTTGACAGCCCGACTTCGTGAGTTTTCGTTGGGTCAGAGTCGATGGCGTGCAATCCATGGCACCGCCGTCAGGATTCTACAACGCGCGGCACCCCTCCGTTAAGTATTCTACTAGTATAATGTGGCGCGCCCTTGTGCGCCATATGAATAAAAGTGCATGTTAAATTCCAAACGACTAAATAGGTGTTAGAATAAAGAGCTATTTGTGCTTAGCTAAATGACTAATTACAGAAACTCATATGAATTGACATCATCACAAGCAACAATAACACAAGAAGCAGGTTGCGGCGTTGAAACATATACCATCAATAACACATTAGATAAGATGTCATACCAGGCTGGACACGCAAAGGCCTTCTGTTGCTACCAACTTTTGTACTATGCAAGTCGAGACAATTATTTCAAAGTGTATGCAAGCTTAAGAAAGAACCATTGAGGAAAACAACACACAAAACCTACTGATTTTACAAATGAAGTTGTGTTCAGCCGCTTGTGAAGACACCAATCACATCATCTTCCAATGCGACACGGCGGCTACGCTCTGGTCTACCCTGGGCATCAACGTTGGTGCCGCCCTATCGGTGCGGCGCTTGTGGGAACTACCACGCCCACCAGGTATCTCGGCTGCATATACCATAAGCTTCATACATCTCTGTTGCTGGCACATTTGGAAACACAGAAATGAGGTTGTCTTCCGACACGAATCCCCTTCTCTCTCCCGTCTGCTACGGCAATGTCGTGATGATACTGACCTTTGAAGGTGTCGCATGCCGACCGCAGATGCGGTGGTCTCGGCAGCCTGGTGTTCTTTGTTTTCGTCAGCGATACAAATCATAGTTTTCCTTTTCCTTTATATCCATACAAAATGCTGTAAAGTAACTGAAAGGGCTCCCATTTAATGAAAGGGCTTTGCCGACAACATAACCAGAGCATCATATGCAGATGGTTTTCCTGACAATAGTAAACGAACAACAAATAGATGCTAATATAATTTAGCAATTCACTTCCAAAAAATCATCGACATCATGAAATTTTAATATAGTAAAATAAAACACCATTGCATCTGCTAACCTGAACTTAACATGATACAAATGAAATTCTTATTCTTTCATATGCCAACCAGAACCTACCGGTGAACAATGCTCAGAGAGAAAACTCATATAGGTCAACCATAAGGAAACATGCAGCAAGTCTTTCCATTCATATATGGATTCTACAAAATTACCAGAGCTCTAAAATGAGTGTCTAAGCATACCTCATAACTCAGACAGATGTACACAAACCAAATTAAAGGAAAAAAAATAAAGGAGGAGCCAATCTTGGTGAAGCAGAAACACGGACAATCAACCTCCAAGCACAGGATCTTCGACAGCCTAACATAAGAACTCGATCCTCCAACAATGCACCAGGAACAAAGTGTAGCATAAGCAGTAGGGAACATGCTTCACCTCACCTCACCAAAGCCTGCCATGGTGAAGACACATTGAAAGAGCAGACAACCAAGCTGAAAGGAACCTTGGCCCAACAAGGGATGAAACAACCTGCAAGGCAAAAAAAAACCTTGAGGGCTAGTCATATCAAGAAAGAGAAAAGAGTAGAATGGAAAAAACAAGCAACCCTTATCAGAGATAAGAATCCATATTGGATTAGACAGATTTGTTCCCCTAGAAGATGAAACAAAAGAAAATGTTTTAAGATAAAAAAAAAGAAGGACCAATACAAAATTTTGATGTGAAATAGCGCACTAACAACTCAAAATAAGAAAATTGTTTGAACAAAACTGTTCTACGTGTATCACATTTGTTCCAATGCTTCTCGTTAATACCAAGGAAAAAATATTGTCCTATCACATATATAAACATGAAAAAACTGTAAATAGCAGTGGACAATTGGAATATTGAACAGTTAATGGTGAAATTGATTGCCCCATGCCAACGCCCGTTCAATCAAAGATCAAGGTCACCTTTACCATTAAGTCCATTAATGACGCTTTAAAAACTGAAATATAATAGTAATACAGTTCCTCAGAAGCATAATATTTGACAGCCATTATATCTAACAGGCATACATTTCCCAGACAAACCCACTAACATACCAAACCAAGATGAGTTGATACTCACTGAATTGCATATGGAAGCATCTAAAACTGCATGACATCTAAACTGACTGAAAATTCAAGAAAGTGACAAAGACGTGCACAAGTACAGATAGGAAAGAAAAAGGCACATGTAAGTGAAGAACAAAAGGCTGCAGACATAGTGCCATGTGCACCATTTGTTTCAGTCTTGATTTGCACAACAGAAACAAGGAGAATTACAAGGTTGCACCAAACAATAGTAAATAAATGCAAGAGAAATATTTGTGATGATCTCGTAGCGCATCTGGAATCCAAAATCATGATTTTCGTAGTCAGCAATACCATGTTTGTTATATCGATTCTTCTCAATCAGCAACACCTTACATCTCTTGCATATGCCAATAAAAGAAGACTCATAACCGCGTCACCCTTGACTGAACTGAACTATTAAAGAAAAAAAAGGGCAAACAAGAATCCATAGCCAATGTTCATAGGAGCACTCATGGCCAGCAGATCATGATTGCTCATAGCATGAACCCTAGTTATGGATAGAGAAAAATTTGAGAGACATGAGATTGCAGATAATAACACGAGTTGTTCAGAAATTTTAGTTTGTAACTAATTTCATAAGCAAGAAACAATGGCCCCTTAGTATAACTACAAATTATGACCTTATTTTCAGTTGTAAATCTTGTCTTCTTGAAATAATAGGAATGAACATAGTAATGGATTTGGAGTTGTTCAGAAATTTTAGTTTGTAACTAATTTCATAAGCAGGAAACAATGGCCCCTTAGTATAACTACAAATTATTACGTTATTTTCAGTTGTAAACCTTGACTTCTTGAAATAATAGGAATGAACATAGTAATGGATTTGTTTAAACTTATATAAATATAATCTGTAGTGCCCCCCCCCCCCCCCCCCCCTCCAGTTTCATTCAAAAAATGGATTGTTGTGTGTAATATCTAGTGGCACAACAGTTCCATGAATAAACATAAACAAGATTCCATTTCATATCAGGAACCAAACAAGCAACTCAGAGTATATAATCATATTGCAATCAATCGGCCAATAACTGAATCCATATAGGATCTACAGCAGCTTGCAAGGCAAACATCCTAAATAAATTGAGACAAGTAGACATTGTATCAAGTCACACTCACTCTGGGTTTATGGAGTGATTTAGGTAACTTGTTTTTTCATGCTGCAGGACCACAGGACTACTAAGCTTAATACAGTGGGAGGTGAATCATTTTACACATTAAATAGAATATGAAGATCCTAGATATAACACAACTGTCCTGCATTGTTTGAGAAGACCCTAGAAAAATGACACATATATTTTTTTATCAATCTTTTATTTTCTTTCCATCCTTGAAACATACTGAAAGGGGAAAACATACATGTGTTTCAATCACAATCAAAAGTCAACAAGCAAACCTATTGGGAACGGATTGTGCCAAAAGCCGCTGCCATGCAACAATTCGACACAAGAGAGATCATGTTGTCCTGCATTTCCAGCATGAGAATTGTTGCATCAATATGTAAACATTTGAGGTATCCATAATTAAATTAGATAGTTAATTAATCTTATAGAAAAGTGAGTTGCATCCCATTCCCAACAAGGGCATCTCTTATACATTTTGAAGAAAAGAACTTTGGGATAATTAATTAGTAAATAGTAATGAACACAGATCTGCTGGGATATATGAAAGAAAAGGTATCAAATATCACTTTTTTTTATTTCTACCTGTAGTAACCTGATATAAAACTTAGAAAGTAATGACACCAAAATAACAGGAAAGGGCTGGGAATTTTTTTTTACATACTCCAAATGAGGGGACAATTTTTAGGGATATGGAAAGCTATGTGTGCAATTAAAATCCTCATGTAGAGTTAAAATGCAGTACCAGAATAGTGTAAAACATAGTCACCACGTCCCCGATTCGCTGGGTTCGCGGGACGCGGGACAGCGCCCGAGAAAAATAGGGACAAGGGGGGTGTCCCTATTACGCATTAATCAACATGACTTGGTACGTGACTCCAATGATTTGGATTCGCTGAATCCGATTCGTGGTCAAGGGTAGAGAGTCACGTAGGCCTCCCTGATGGCGGCGGAGGTCCAAGACTCCAAGCGAGGTCTCCCTGATGTTGCTGCTGGCGCATGGATCGGAAGATGGTCATCTATGTCAGCTAAGCCTGTAACTCATCCCATCCTCAATCTGTGTGATTGGCGTCACGATGCATCTTACTTGGGGCCGCATTTTGCCTAACACCCTGATGGTTTTAAGGTAGTGCTAGAGTCGAATAAAGTTGTCGTGTCTAAGAGTGGACAATTTATTGGTAAAGGCTATGAGTGCGGAGGCTTGTTCCGTTTTTCCCTTTCAGATTATTACAATAAGTCTGTGAACTATATTTGTGATGGTGTTAATGAGAGTGATGCTAGTGTTTGGCATTCACGTTTATGTCATCTAAATTTTGGTTCTTTGTCTCGACTTTCTAGCTTGAATTTAATTCCAAATTTTTTCATTGTCAAAGGTTCTAAGTGCTCAAGTTGTGTGCAATCTAAGTAACCTCGAAAGCCTCACAAGGCTGCAGAGGAGAGACACTTAGCACCACTAGAACTGATACATTCAGATCTCTGTGAAATGAATGGTATATTGACTGAGGGTAGAAAAAGATATTTCATGACTTTGATTGATGATGCGACTAAATTTTTCTATGTTTATTTGTTAAAAACTAAAGATGAGGCTCTAAACTACTTTAAAATTTATAAGGCTGAAGTTGAAACTCAACTAGAGAAAAAGATCAAAAGAATTAGGTCCGATCATGGTGGCGAGTATTTCTCAAATAAGTTTGACTTATTATGTACGGAACATGGTTTGATACATGAGAGGACGCCTCCCTATTCGCCCCAATCAAACGGGGTTGCCGAAAAAAAGAATCGCACCTTAACTGACTTGGTTAATTCCATGTTAGACACAGCTGGATTATCTAAGGCATGGTGGGGGGAGGCTTTATTGACATCATGTCATGTCCTAAATAGAGTTCCCATAAAAAATAAGGAGAAGACTTCATATAAGGAATGGATTGGTAGAAAGTCATCGCTCTCTTACTTACGCACATGGGGTTGTTTGGCCAAAGTTAACGTGCCAATTAACAAGAAGCGTAAGTTAGGATCTAAAACTGTGGATTGTACCTTTCTTGGATATGCTCATCATAGCATTGCCTATAGATTTTTAGTGTTTAAATCAGAGGTGCCTGATGTTCATGTTAATTCATTAATGGAATCTCGTGATGTTACTTTCTTTGAGAACATATTTCCTATGAAAGATTTATATAGCATGTCTAGATTATCTTCTGATATGATTGCTGAAACTACTCCTGAACCTAGTGCATTTTCTGATCATGCTAAACAAACACTTGAACCAATCCATGAGGAGATTGATAGTGAAGCTCCTAGGAGGAGCAAGAGACAAAGGACTGTAAAGTCTTTTGGTGATGATTTCACTGTTTATCTTGTGGATGACACTCCTAGAACCATTTCAGAGGCATATGCATCTCCTGATGCAGATGATTGGAAAGAAGCTGTTCATAGTGAGATGGACTCTATTCTTTCTAATGGAACTTGGAAAGTTGTCGACAGGTCATATGGTTGCAAACCTGTGGGTTGTAAATGGGTGTTCAAGAAAAAGCTTAAGCCTGATGGTACTATTGACAAGTATAAGGCTCGGCTTGTGGCTAAGGGTTATACTCAGAAAGAAGGCGAAGACTTCTTTGACACTTATTCACCTGTTGCTAGATTGATCACTATTCGTGTATTACTTGCTCTGGCTGTCTCACATAGTCTTATTGTTCATCAGATGGACGTTAAGATAGCTTTCCTTAATGGAGAGTTGGATGAGGAAATCTATATGGATCAGCCAGATGGATTTGTAATAAAGGGTCAAGAAGACAAGGTGTGTAAGTTGTTGAAGTCTTTGTATGGTCTGAAACAAGCTCCTAAGTAGTGGCATGAGAAATTTGATTCAACACTTCTATCAGCAGGCTTTTCAGTCAATGAGGCTGATAAATGTGTGTACTACCGCCATGGTGAGGGTCAGGGAGTTATACTATGCTTGTATGTTGATGACATACTCATCTTTGGAACAAATCTTGACGTAATCAATGAGGTCAAGACTTTTCTGTGCCAAAGTTTTGATATGAAGGATCTGGGTGAGGCTGATGTTATCTTGAACATCAAGCTAATCAAAAGAGAGAATGGGATTACTCTTACGCAATCTCATTATGTTGAGAAGCTCTTGAACCGTTTTGGTTACAAGGATAGCAAGTCTTCTCCAACACCTTATGATCCCAGTTTGATTCTTCGAAAGAATAAGAGAATTGGCAGAGACCAATTAAGATATTCTCAGATAATTGGATCACTTATGTACTTAGCTAGTGCTGCTAGGCCTGACATCTCGTTTGCTGTGAGCAAACTAAGCCGGTTTACTTCTTGTCTGGAAGATGATCATTGGCGTGCGCTTGAGCAGGTAATGCACTATTTACTTGGTACTATGGATTATGAAATTCATTATTCTGGATATCCAGCAGTACTAGAGAGCTATAGTGATCCCAATTGGATATCTGATACTGATGAGTTGTATGCCACGAGTGGATATGCATTTACTCTTGGTGGTGCTGCTGTTTCATGGAAATCATGCAAACAGACCATCTTAACGAGGTCTACCATGGAAGCAGAGCTTACCGCACTAGATACAGCTACAGTTGAGGCCGCTTGGCTACGTGAGCTCTTGATAGACTTACCTATTGTCGAGAAACCTGTGCCGGTAATCCTTATGAATTGTGACAATCAAACTGTAATAGTCAAAGTGAACAATTCTAAGGACAATATGAAGTCATCAAGACATATTAAGAGACGTCTAAAGTCTGTCAGGAAAATGAGAAACTCCGGAGTCATATCAGTAGAATATATTTCAACTGTGAGAACCTGGCAGATCAATTCACCAAGGGGCTGTCACGTAATGTAATAGACAGTACATCGAAGGAGATGGGTATGAGACCCATATGTGCTATTCCATAGTGGTAACCCAACCTATGTGATCGGAGATCCCGTGAAGTAGGACCTAGAAAGAACAAGCTATTGATTAGCATGGGAGTAACCTTTTATGACCCACTCGAGAAGCGATGCATTACTCTCGATATCTGTATGGCAGGATGGTTGTTGTGTTAATGTATTCAGTTGGCTTTAAATAGCGAAGATATTGTCCTACAGAACATTCTTGAATGAATACACCTATATGAGTCCGATTGTTGTAAGGTCACAATCTGTGAGATTTGGGTGATCTCTATTAAGCTCATGAAAGACCAAGGGAGTATGACCTATATGCTCCACCCGCGGAGAAGCCTACTGGAGGTCTAGTATCAGTTATGATAGTAAGTGAAACTTGTTTGTACAAAACTTGCAATTTAAGACGTAGTCCATTGTTCAAGTTGTGAATAAGTGTAGCTTATTGTTCTAGGTGGAAGTTCAACTTAACAGTCTCCACTGAAAACACTGGTATATTAAACAACAGTGAGGTGAGGCAAAGTCTAGTTGGGACTTTGAGATCTGGTGGGGGATTGTTAGAATTGTATGGGATTGACCATAATATTCACAATAATTCCTAAAAATCTCAAAGGCCCATTCATGAGTGGTGGGAGTGTAAAGGTTTAGTCCCACATTGCTAGTGGAGATGGAGGGAGTCCAACTTATAAGTTTGGTTGCTCTAGCATCTCTTGCAAGTGTGTGGATGGGAGGAAGGAAGAACACACACGCGCGCTCGCTCGCCTCGCCTCGCCGGGCCGGGCGGGGCGGGGCGGGGCGGGGCGGGGGCGTGGGCGCGGGCGCGGGCGCGCATCACCTGCGTGAATAGTCCGCCGAAATTCGGTCCCTTGCCTTGCGGGGGTGCGGCTTCCTTTTGCACTTTCTTTTTGTTGCGTATTCCATATATTTAATTATAGAAACCGACGTATTAATATGGTAACCGACTCGGTTGCGTGACGCCCAACCCTAGTGGTTTCTCCCTATAAATACGTACGGGTACCGCCGCAAATCATATCACGCAATCACCTAGGGTTTTGCCTCTCGCTATTGTTGCGCCGCCAAGTCTTCTCCATCCCGATTGTCGGCGTGCACCGGCGAACAGGAGAGCAGGTCTCCGGAACCGTCGTCCTCGATCTTGCACCGGGAAAGGGCGAATAAGGTTTTTGGGAAGCGCTCTGCGCGACTACTCGATCGCTTCCTCGTCTTCATCAAGTTCATCGCCACGGCTCGTCTTCCTCGTCGTCAAGTCGGTCTCAGCCGCCGTCACCAACAACATGACGGTGCTGCACGTCGTCGCCGCCTTCTCTACCCAGTTCAGAAGGAAACGTACGTACTCTCATCTCAAACTATGTCTTCCATACTAGCTTTCGTAGTCTGCTTGTCTATGATGAATGTTGCTAGTATGGTAGATGTTGTACTTTTGTTTGGCTTTATAGACCTGTCTAGATCTTACGTAGACTTATCTAGTTTATTATACAATCTGTTAATCATACTTATGATTTATGTCTGGATTAATATAAAACTAAAAGTGCTAATTTTTCAAACACCTATCACAGATGAAAAGAAAAAAAACTCACTAATGGCTTACAGGAAAGCAAGAAACAATTTGAATGCACATACATCCTAATTGCTGCTCGTGACTTCATTCCTGTATTATGAGAAGCATTTCATACACAGAGTCTGGACAGATGTTGCTCACCCTCTGTTGATTAGTTCCAGTTCTTTACCTTGTTATAAAATTAGGAAACTCGAAGTTAGTACAAAAAATTGCAAGCTACAGATTCTAGATCAGAGTGTATGGGTTGTAATACAATATCAGCGAGATAATTGATCTACGAACATACAAAAAATTGAGCAGCGATAGTGTAGCTCAATTTCAGTGGCAACCTATGAGCTATGAAGTTTAATAAGCTGTCATCAATTAAACCACACATGGCCATCACTAGCAAAGGACATTTGCGGACAAGAGAACCTATTTAGTTATGCAAGAGGCAACAAGCCCTGCGTCTCATTTTTCCTGATGTCGGTGGTGGATGCTGGGGAAAACATGAGACACGGTGAGAGAGATATAGAGAGAGTACCTTGGTCCTGGGGCTGAATAATGGTGCTATAGCTAACGGCAGAGAATTGTTAGCCGTAGTAGCATGGTGCTAGGGAGCAGACGAGATCTGTGACCGGCAACGATCATCAGTTCGTCCACGTCGCCAATGCCTAACCAGTAACCACGCAAGCACACCCGGCACCCTCCCCAGGCAACTCTGTTCTCTATTGTGTGCAGCCTTCTCACCCAACACCTCCCTTTACGTTCTGCATCATTAGGCCAGGCTCATTGCCGGCCATAAAGCTAGAAACTGATGCTTGAGATGCAGAACATTCAAGGGACCCCAACCTCTTTAGGAGCGATACATACCACCGCGCTCATATGTCGACGATCCTGGGAGCTGCCTCCTTGAATCTTTGATTCCGTCAACAGAAGGAAGGGACGCTGAAGGGAGGAGACGATGCTCCTGACAAGAGTTGCATTGTAGCACCACCGGTGGCCATTGCATGAACACCTGCAGTCCCGCACAGATGCGAAGCCGTCCCTGCTCCACCTCCTCCTCAAGCCAGACTTGTGCTCCGTCCTACCGTGTGGCAAGGCAAGGTGCAGTAGGCGAGGGGAGGTGTGCAGTGCCGCCGGCAGCGGCGGCTCGCTTGAACTGGCGGAGATGGACGAGAGAGAGAGAAGGGGGATTTCGAGGGAGTTTTTTCTTTTTTGAAATTGGAGGATTGGGAGTCGGGTCTCGAGAAGACTGCCGCACCCACTGCGTTTACGTCGTCTGCATGAAAGCGAGAGAAGGGAAGCGAATCAGACTACGCCACGCCAACGTTGTAAGTACAATCAAATTTTTGTCACCGCTCATCATCGTAACTTCATCAATAAAAATGCAGCGATTTGCATCGCACGGTTAAAATTATCGTAGCAACGTGGCTTATGGGTATGCACTGGGGCAGCCGGAAGTTTAGATAGGAAAAAATACGGCGGTTCCTTTTTCTTCTGGGTGGGCAACGTCCTAAGCCGAGCCGACGTTGTGTCCGGGAGCCGCGATGCAGTATGCCTTTGCGACGTTCTGGAGCCGAGCCAGCCATCGTTCTGTGCTCGCGGTCGATCTCCTAAGAAGTCCACGAGGCAAAAATCCGAGTACGGGCAGCACAACTGCGTTTTGCGGACAGTTCGTACAATTTTTTTTCCCGAAATGTACTGCTTTGGTTTGCTGCTTTCGTTATCTTTTTATCGCAACTTAAGGTTTTGCCAGATTTCCATATTGAAGTGTTCATTTATTTGATTTACGTCTATCTATTTTAAATACGGTAATATTACTCATTCGGTTCTGGAATAATAGGACGATAGAATTTGATTGTCCAATACATCATAGTACATAAAGCTCCGAGTGATTTAAACCCAAAGATGCATGGTTGGCTGGAAATATATTGAAGATCAAGTAAGAATCACGGTACATCTTGATTCTTGATGGTGTAACTTATGCTACCGGCAGATACATACTGGGTGTCAGGGTGTGTATGTAGGTCGTGAAGTGCTGCTGAAGCAGTAATCAGTTATTTGTGTGATAAATTAAAGCACATGATGGCTACAAAAATTAAAGCATTTTGGTAGAAATATGCTGCTTGGCCAGTTGCTGGTTTCATTACGTTTTATTGCAACTTAAGGTTCACCAAATTTTCAAATTGAATTGTCCATTTATTTGATTTTTGTATATGTATTTTAAATAAGGTTATATTACTCATTTAGTTCAGGAATAATAGGGCGACAGAGTTGATCGTTCAGTAGATCGCAATGTTCCATATGAATTTCCAAAGATGCGTGGCTGACAGGAAAGACATATAGAAGATCAAGGAAGAATGACGGTAAATGTCATGATGGTGAAACTTATTTCACTGTTAGACACCTACTAGGTGTGCTACACCTAGCTGGTGCACAGACACCATAGTATACATGATGAAGGTAGCAATGCTACTATATGTATGTAGGTTGTCAAGTGCTGCTGAAGCAGTGATCAGTTGTTCATGTCATCCTGACGGGTGCAGCGGGCACTTCCTTGTCGCAGAACGCCGGTGACACGAGTATAGTCTACAAGAAAGAACAAAGAAATCAGAAGTTAAGAATATGTTTCATCAATAGAGTATGGAAATAATATTGGTAGGAACACAAGAAATTCTTCCAATTTCCAACGGCGTTATAAAAGATTTTATATATTCCAGATATCCTGTATTGTTATTAACGACACACCTACAGCCTCCAGTGAGCTCTCCCTTATTTTCATTTTTTTGTCTTGCTGACAGAGTTGGAAACCGAGAGTTTGGTTGACCTTTCTACTCAATTTACATTTCAGTCTCTAAGGAAAAGAGGAACTTACAAGGAGAATACATAGTGGGTTCCCCCTCTACTCGATTTACATTTTTCATCTTACCAAATTTTTTAAAAAAAAGTGAAGAAAATTTCGTCCAATCAATCGAAACCATGGGAACTATGATACGTATAGTATACAGTATCGTTTAATCTTGTCCTCAGTAGAGGTACCGAAGACTGAAGCAGTTCAAATCTTACATTGGCTCGGAATTGCCATGAGGACTCGTCCCTTCCTAATTCCAATTGACTACACGTTGTATATAAACTGATCATAAGACAAACTAGCTAGACGAGAATCGCGTGGTTACCCACAGCAGGAACTCACACAATAAATTATGAGAGGTTTACAAAAGCATAAGAATTCGTGGAATCCACTCACTGCTCAACTTGAGGGCCTGCGCCAGCGTGAGCTTCGCGATGAACTTCAAGGAGCAGCCAATGACCAGCATCTTCTCCGCTTGCTTCTCACTTGCGATTTGCAAAGAAAAACCAAAACCAGAAGCAAGAACCGACTCAGAGATTGAAGAAACAGAGTGATCATCACGAAGAGAGACTGCATTTGTTGAGGAAGTTTTGCTCTGCCACGTACGTACCTGATGTTGAGCGCGTCCGTCAGGATGCTCAGGTAGTACTGCTTGGGGGCGACGTAAACTGGGCTCTTGGGGGCCTTCACGAACACCATGTACATGAACTCGCGTCGCATGTACCCAATGGCACCCTTCTCCTGGACGGCGTCCGTGGCCGAGATCGTGGCCGTGGCCGAAGCGGCTGTGGTCGAGGCCATGGCCATGGCAGAGGCGGCAGCAGTGGTGACCAGGAGGGCCACCAGGAGGAAGCCGGTCGCGGCGTAGTGGTGTGCCATGGTGCCGAAGTCGATCGGGAGCTTGTGGTATCTCGCTCGTGTGCGGTGGTGGACGGGTGTGCTTGTGTTGGGGAGGAAGCCTGGAGCCGGTGGTCGCTTATATAGCGCCCGCGGCGCAGTGGCGTGCCATCTTGCCCAACTGGATTGGGGCCTCTGCCTTGTTCAAAACACACGGTTGTTGCGACGTGTTTTCTTAAAGGACTCTAAAAATAATGATCTCGAAAGTGACATATTCTTCCGGCTATAGCTCCATCCTCTCGAAATTAAGGAAAGGCGTGCACTAGAGACTTGATTCAAACAGATGGCAGTGGCACTCTCCATGTTACATGCCAATTGTTCTCAGTGGACAAGTTTGGAGAGTGAATGAACGGTGGGCAATCAAACAATCATAGACGGAATGACCTACAACATTTCAATAAATTGTTTGGCACTTGTGAACAGATCATCAGGCATCACATATTTGCTTATAGAACCAAAAATATACATCTGATGAGCATATTTTTCATTCCTCAAATCAGTTGCGTCAAGTGCAAGTCATCTGAAACACAGAAAGTTACAAATGTTTGCTTCTCGTCGTAATGACATTGTGTCAGACATAGAAACCTTAAGCATGAAGTTTGGTCAAGCTAATTAAATTTAGCTTTTGTCTACCAATTTGGTTGTCTGGTTGTTTTGTGAATAGGACAAAAAATAATATGACACATTTTTTCTCAGATGAGTTCTTCACGCCAAAAAGTGAATATTCTAAGACATGTGAGAAAATAGTGTTACAACTGAAAATCCAATGCAAACATATGAAACTGAATAAACATAATAATTAGAACATAATATCCAAGTCTTGTTCTTGGCCTCAATGCAGGCCTATCATGGCACAAAATCTAAATTAAACAGTTATTATTTCAATTATTGTGCGAGGAAGGAGAGTGAAGAAATTTTGGTTCACATGATAAAGAGACTGAAAGCGATAGGATGCTCCTAGAAAAAAGGTTAGACCATTTCTCTGTACCATTAATGTGTCTAGAATGACAGTGATAAGCATTTTGGACAAAACTCTCTGACGTCTTCCATTCTAGATAACAAGTTAAGGAATGACAGAAATAAGTATTGGGTTGTGATTTACACAAAAAAAAATTTACAAAACTAGAAGAGCCTCCACTAGCCTTGTCCCGCCCTAAATTCATCACTTGCTACAATTGAATTCAGTTCCAACAGTACAAGCTTATCTAAGATTAACAAAAATGTTGTTCAGTTAGCTTTCTTTCCATGTATATGAAACCAATGTTATTTCAAAAATGTATATGAAAGATATTTTTTATATCTGCTTCCTAAATATTAGAAATATCACTTCACTTCAATAATAGTTTTAACTGTTCTATTAGAATCATTACCTATAGGTCCCACGACTCATGGTTAAAATACAATCCTGTAAACAAAGAATTGAGTAAACATTCATTTCATTGCTAAGAACTATTTCTCTAAGTTGCAGTTCATAACTTTGGACCCTTTCTAGTAAGCATGTCATATTTTTACTGTCCTGAAGACCTCAACAACGCAGTTTCATTGGCCAGTTTCATGATGATTGGTAGTAGAAAATCTTTTGCACCTATACTGCTTTTGATTGATGCACACTCAACACTTGTCAAGTATCTTTTCTAAATCATAACTTTTTAAGACTATACAAAGTCAAAATAAATCGATGATGCTTCCACCTTTGCCCTAAAAAATCGTTAGCAGCATCAAGACACAGCAGAGGATTCATCTACTGCATGGCCCTGCCGTATACAACTAATGACCAAATGTTACTGTAGACTAGACAGGTGTCGCAAGCATTTAGGCTAGTGTAGTTTCCAGCAAAGGTCTTCGGCGAGTATCGGGGAGGTCCACGGTGTAAACTACAATCGTGGAAAGCAATAAACATGCAGCTGTAAAGTCTTGTAACCGAATATCCAAATGCTGTTTTTTTTTTCTTATTACTAAAAGGCAGGTGTTCTGCCCATGTATAATAGGAGAATATCCAAATGCTGTTCCTATCAAATTATGGAGAAAATCAGAATTATGAAAGCAAGCAGCAGGTGGGTGTAGAAGTAAGATTAGAAGTTACTCTTAGTAAACTCCATGTACCAATCTAGCCAAGGGGCTACTGAAAAGAATTCGATCAGTACTTTCATCTGACACTTTTTATCCTCGTTCAGACCTGTTCTAGACGCAGTGTCTTTGGTCTCAAAATACTCTTCGTTTGTGCTTACTACACAGACCAGCAGTTCAAAAAAAAAAAAGCAGTTCATTTTGGTGAACATGATGGCTAGAAAATATGAGGACTTTTACAGTAGACCCAAAATGCTTGTCGTCCCCCAGTAAATTCAACATCTTTTATTTTCGCAGTAAGTAATACAAAAAAAAACACTGCTAAGATTGTAAGTTCAACATTCCTTCAAGAAATACGAAAAAAAACACTGCTTAGTCTCGATAGAATTATCTTGCTTTATAGACCACATTGTTAATCATCTCATTGGTGCTTGTTAAACTTTTTCAGCAGTAAGTAATACAAAAAAAACACTGCATGGTTGAAAGAGTTGTGCCAATCTTCATCAACGTTCTGATATTAGGAATATGAATGAAAACAGTTGGTTAATAATTCATAAATACATGGGAAGAATGCTAATGGATTACCGTGTGTTTACAATGTGCAAGATATCTTTAGGTTTGACTGAATTCAACATTTGCATGTCGAAATTTGAGTTGAGAGAAGGCCGTTTCATTCTGAATACGAAACAAACATTCCTTCAAGAAACACGAAAAAAAAGCACTGCTTAGCCTTTGCTAGGATTATCTTGCTTTATAGACCACATTGTTAATCACATCATTGGTGCTTCTTTCACTTGTTCAACCAACTGAAGAGGAAGAGGAACAAAAGCTTTAGTCCAGCACAGCATCCTGAAAATAAAATTTGTCGAGACGTTGAAAAAATAGCACCCACAATGCAGCACGAAACCTGTATGTATTTAGCTGAGATGCATGTTCAAGGCCTGTCTCTCTGACGATGATGAGCGCATATGGTAATCACTGTATATTTCTTGCAAGATTACACACGCATGTTTGGCCTTGAAATGTTCTACTGTTGCGTGTGAAGATGCGTGGGGTGACAACATGCTCAGTTCATACCTGCAATTTTGCTCAAGCTCGGATGAATTTCGCCCAGTAATCATAACATAGACACAAGCTTCACGGAACTGCACTATGCGAGAAGTGAACGAGACTGCACAGAACCTCTTGTATAATAAAAGTCAACACGCGGGCATGCACTCCTTGATTTCCTTCCCCACGAGATTTCAGTCATGGCGTCCATGAGCACCAGGCTCTTCCACCAGTTAGCAGTGTTACTCCGGGTTGGCGCCACGCTGAGAGAACGACAGCACCGTGCACTACTGACAATAATCAAGGATTCGACACACACCATCATCATCAGTTGAGCCTTGTCTGCTCTAAATTGAACTTACACAGAAGGTTAGGGAAGCAAAATGCCATACGTCCTGAGCATATATATTTAGTATGACTTCCCAAGTGCGTTGCCAGGTGAGGTGACTAAGCACCCGATGGAAGTTGGTGACAGTACACAGGACGGTGTACACAGGACGGTGCGTCGTCGTTCGCTGCTTGTGTTGGCTGCGTGACCAAGTTGTGGTGGCAACGAGGTTGCACTCTGAGCGCAACGGCGGTACACGTTCCTGGTTTGACAGATGTGCATGCAAATCCCCCTCATCTTCACCAAGCATCTTCGTCAAGAATGACGACAGGTCAGGGCAGAGACCTCTAACGACGCCTCGATCTCCTATCAATTCGTCAGCAGTGTAGTGTCAATGTGTGCGTGGCTGATTGGCCACGAGCGTTTGGTACGGAAGTTATCCAAGGTGACCCCGCAGGTGAACGAAGGCGCGCCGATCCTTGGCCTTTATAAAGCCCATGCGGGGTACACACCAGGAGCACACAAACCGCTTTCAGTTTCAGCCATGGCGGCCACGAGTACCAAGAAGTTCTTCCACCTGTTAGCAGTGTTCGTCCTCCTCCTTACGCAGCTCACGGACTCAGCTTTCCTGCCTAAGAGTAAGATCAAGAACCACACCGAACTGCTGAAGCCTCAAGCCACGACGAAAACCTACATCGTCCACTGCAACCAGCATGCCAAGCCGCCCCACTTTGCCGACCTCGAGCAGTGGTACCAGTCCATGGTGACCGCTCACTCCTCTCCAGTACATGGTGCCGACTACACAAACACAACGAGCGGCCGAAACAGAATGCTGTACACTTACGACACCGTCATGCACGGCTTCGCCGTCCGGCTCACCGGCGACGAGGCCCGGCGCATGTCGAGCTCCCCCGGCGTGACCCGCGTGCACGAGGACAGGACGTTCTACCTCCAGACCACCAGGTCGCCGGGGTTCATGGGCCTGGAACCGCATCACGGCGCCTGGAACGAGACCGACTTCGGCGACGGCGTCATCATCGGGCTCATCGACGGCGGCATTTGGCCGGAGAGCGCGAGCTTCAGCGACCGCGGGCTCGGCCCCGTGCGTCCGAGCTGGAGGGGCAAGTGCGTCGACGCCGCTGACTTCAACTCCACCTTGTTGTGCAACCGCAAGCTTGTCGGCGCCAGGGCCTTCGACGTGTCCTCCCAGTTCGTGCAGGGCACTGTCCCCTCCTCACCGAGGGACAAGGATGGGCACGGCACGCACGTGGCCTCGACGGCCGCCGGCGCGGAGGTCCCCGGCGCGGGCATGTTCATGTTCTCGCGTGGAACGGCACGGGGCGTGGCGCCCAAGGCGAGGATCGCCATGTACAACGCGTGCGGCGTCCAGAACTGCCAAACGGCGGACATCGTCGCGGCGGTGGACGCCGCGGTGAAGGACGGCGTGGACGTGATCTCCATGTCGCTCGGAGATCGCCCGATGCCGTTCTACAACGACGCCATCGCGATCTCCACGTTCGCCGCGGAGCGGAGTGGCATCTTCGTCGCCTTGGCCGGCGGCAACTCCGGGCCGGAAGCGTGGACTGTGAGCAACGTGGCCCCGTGGATGACCACCGTCGGCGCGGCCACCATCGACCGGGTGTTCCCGGCGAAGCTGACGCTCGGGAACGGCGTCGTGCTTCCCGGGCAGTCGCTCTACACCATGCGTGCCAAGGGCACGGGCATGGTCCGGCTCATGGCCGCCAACTGTGAGGAGGAGTACAGCGGCTGGACGCCGGACAAGGTCATGGGGAAGATCGTGGTGTGCATTGACGACGTGTTCATAGACGACGAGTTCGGCGTCCTCCTGCAGAAGGCCGGTGGCGCGGGGATAGTCCTCGTGGACCCTACCGAGTGGGCTCCTGACGGCGGCGCGGAGGCCTCTCCTTTCACACTTCCGGGCCTCCGGCTCGGTGTCAAGGACCACGAGAGTCTCAAGGCCTACATGGCCTCGGACCCGAACCCGGTGGCGTCGTTCAGCTTCGGCTGCGAGACGGTCACGGGGAGAACCGCGCTCCGGTGGTGGCGGGCTTCTCGTCGCGGGGGCCCAACCCGGTCGTCCCCGAGCTCCTCAAGCCCGACATCGTCGCCCCCGGAGTGAACATCCTCGCGTCATGGTCGGGCGCCAGCCCTCTGTCCGGAGACGACGACGGCAGGAGGGTCGAATTCAACATTATCTCGGGCACGTCCATGGCGACCCCGCACGTCGCCGGCGTCGCAGCGCTGGTCAGGAAGAAGCACCCGAGCTGGACTCCGGCCATGATACGGTCGGCGATCATGACCACCGCGGCCACGCTCGACAACACGGGGGGAGACATCCTCGACAACGGGGCCACGCCCCCGACCTCAGGACGCCGTGACGGAGGCGACAGGGTCGCCACGCCGCTCGCGGCCGGAGCCGGGCACGTGCGCCCGGACCTCGCGCTGGACCCGGGCCTCGTCTACGATGCCGGCGAGCGCGACTACGTCGACTTCCTGTGCACGCTCAACTACACCGCCGAGCTGGTGCGCGTGTTCGTGCCCGGCTTCGGCAACTGCACCCGGACGCTCCCCGGCGGCCCCGCCGGCCTCAACTACCCTTCGTTCGTCGTTGTCTTCGACGACCACACCCACGTCCGGACCCTGACGCGTACGGTGACCGCGGTGTCAGAAAAGGCCGAGACGTACACCGTCAGCTACGCGGCGCCGGAGCGTGTCAAGGTGACCGTGACGCCGACCACGCTCGAGTTTACCAAGCCCAACCAGAAGAAGAGCTACACCGTCGAGTTCAGAAACTTGGCGGGAGGAAACGTGACGGCCGGGTGGGACTTCGGCCGCATCAGCTGGGAGAGCACGGATCATTCCGTTAGGAGTCCCGTGGCATTCCAGTGGAACAACTGATGATGTGATAATAGAGTGGAAGACTTACAGTTAGAGTATAATAAGGAACGATTCGGGTTGATCTGACAATGCTATATATGTTGTGTCCCTTTGTTTACTTGTCGTGGAAAAGATCAGTATCCTATGTTATGTTATGAGAGCAATCGCCAATCGGTATTAGCAGCAGTCTTATATATATGTGACCTAAAAAATGAAATATCTCCACCAGGCTTAGGGCATAATAATTGAACGACTGAGAAGCTTAAGCTGCTTTAATTTAATTTGCACCACGTTGAACTGTTTTTAAAACAAACCCCTTATTTTTTTTCTACCCATCATGTTCACCCAAAATGAACTGCAGGTCTGTGTAGACTTGCAATTGTTGAATTTCAGTCAAAGCTAATAGCTAATGATACCTCGCACATTGTAAACGCACGGTCATCCATTTACCATTCTTCATTTCTTCCCATGTATTTATAAAAAAAAATAGAAAATAAATTTTACATAGCTAAGCGTATATATATGTCATAATACGCTAGCATGCCTATCACCATGTACTGGAGTAAGCAGTGTCGACTGCGGACATAACTCATTGTTGTTAAAGTAGCTGAATGTGCATACTGCACATGGTGCCACCTCCACCTCTGCACGAGCGCCCTCGTACAATAGATGTGCCTCCATTTTGGCATATCAATGATTAACAACTGTTTCCATTTGTTTCGCCAATATTAGAACGTTGATGAAGGTTGCCACAACTCTTTCAACCATCTAGTTACCCAGAGAAGGTTTCTTTTCTTTGCTGATTTCTTAAATTTGACACGGTGCACTAAGTTCTTACAGATTTCACTAGAATAGTGCTGCTGCAGACTACATTACACTCAACGACCATTTGTAGTTTAATTCCAATCCCATAAAATAGTGACCTGCATGATATATGAATTTTTCTGTGGATTATCCTGGATTAATTTCAAAAATAAGTATCTCCTTGAAACAAAAGGGACAAGGGAGGCGAACGAGCCGAAGGTGACATCGCGTCCTGAGTGGTTGCGCTCGAGTTCGATTCCCAGGATTGGCTCACGGTATCGTACCGTGGAAAAAAAAATCTCCTTGTTCTCTCCGGTCAAAGCATATGGTAAAGACTCGCACCACAACTCATATAGCTAGTTAAGTCCCGTTGTGTAGTTGGTGAGGGGGTTTGGGGGTTTTCCGGCATGCGTAAGAAGACTTCTGCTCCTTAGTAAAATGCTATCGGGGTGGCTTCTTCCCCGACAGGTCGAGTTTTTTTTTAAAAAAAAAAAAGGGACAAGGGATTCTATGATTGCTAGGTGCCTAGGCTAGTGAGGAAATATCTCCACGAGCCTTGGGGCATAATTGAACTGAGAAAGCCATTGACATAAACTTTAATCCTTTCTCTGCCACCTAAAAAAGTCTTATCTCCTGAGTGCCATTGATTTTAAATTTTATTTCCTTCATTGCCATTTTAAAAAGACTATTTTGCCCATAGAACCACATGTCAGTCTGCTTCTTTTTCTTCCATCGTCTTCTTCCCTCACCCCTCCCTGATGGCCAAGTGTGATGGCGCCGTGCCGCTCCTTCCCGCCACCCCTTCCTCCACGTGCGATGGCCCCCCTGCCGCCTCCCACTTCGTGATCGACAGCGCCGCACCGCTCCTCCCTGCCGTCCCTTCCTCCACAGTCCGCACGCGACGGCGGTGCACCGCCCCATCCCGCCTTGGCCTCCTCCACGCGTGACGGCGCCGCCCTGGCTCACCCTGTGTGATGTTCCTGCTGCCCACTTAAGGTTAGGATCATCAGGAAATGGAACTTGTGGCTAGGTTAAACTGAATTTGTCCCATTCAAACTAAAATTCAAGCAAATTCGAATGACATTTAAACTACAAGTCCCAACTTTTCAACAAAGGTCACCCCTACCAAAAATATGTGTTGTTGGTCAT
The DNA here is from genome assembly GCA_032690845.1 of Eleusine coracana subsp. coracana. Classification (NCBI taxonomy): domain Eukaryota; kingdom Viridiplantae; phylum Streptophyta; class Magnoliopsida; order Poales; family Poaceae; genus Eleusine; species Eleusine coracana. The sequence continues at coordinate 53,362,184 of CM064430.1, forward strand.
GATCAATTAGAATTTTGAGAAATTTCTCAAATTTTTACTCCATTATTTAATGCTCCAAACAAATATCAAAAAGATCTGAAACCAGTCCCATTTACAAAATTCCTATTTAAATTTTATGGAGAACTATTGGTAGTTAGCATTTTTATAAAATCACTAACATCATGTGGAGCTATCCCATGTTTTTGGTTTTGTTTGATCTGCCCCCAATTAATTCCCATGAAAAGATGAAGCAATCTCAGTTTATAGGAATTTGAAATTAAACGAAAAAGAAAAACTCCGAGCGAGCCCACCTATCAGTGACCCTGAAGAAGCACACCGTCCCTGCCACCTCGCCCGCCTGCCCGTACGCCGCGTGGGCGCCGTCGGCCAGACAACGGCCGAAGCCGCGAATCGACTGCCCCACTCGACTCTCAGACATCCCCTTTTGCCCCCTCTCTGGTCGGAACACTCCCACTTCTCTCTCTCCCTCTTCGCTCATTGCTTCCACAGCACCGCACTCACATCTGCTTCTGCCGTCAACCCTCCGCACCACCCAGCCGCTGCGCTGCCCTCCCGCCCCAGCCGGCGGTAATCTGAGCTCCGCCCTGACGTCGGGGTGCTCCACGCGAAGCCATTTCCCTCCTCCGACTCCGAGCCACTGGCAATCGACGTCGTCCTCCCCGAACCCGGCCACCCTTCCCCAACGTCGCCCTTCCACCACGGTGAGTCTCCGACCGATTACTTACGCATGCACGCTCTCCCAGACTTGGTGCCTCCACTCGGCCTCGCTCGGCTCGCCCCCGTGCAGATCCGCTGCTGGAACACGGTCGCCGACCGCCGCCACCCGCCACCGCTCGACGCCGACCGAACCGGGTGAGTCGGTCTCTCTCTTCTAGCGCGCTGCGCACCCGCACCACTCCCTTGGCCATGTCCATGCAAATGGGGGTGCTGCCATCGCTCCGGCGAGCCGCCGTGCCCGCGCCACCGCACGCGGCCGAGGGCGCCGCCGCCGCGCGCTCGGCCAACTGAGCTGGCCAATGGGCCAAGCCGGCCATGGGCCACGCTGGCCTTGGACATTCCCCATGCTCAGGCCAGATCCGGGCCGAGGGAACCCCCGCACGCGCGCATCTGGCCGGTGGGCCGTGGTAGATCTGGCCCACGAGGCCGGAAATTCGTTTTCATTTCCTTTTTAATTAGATTCTGTTTCCAGTAAATTAAATAAACTTTAAAAATGCATAGTAAACTATTTAATGTGAACTATTTAACAAAATTAGTAAATCCCCTGCATGTTAGTATTTTTATCCATACTAAATTAAATGGCCAAAACATTAATAAATTTAGTTCTAATTATATATGTTTAGTAAATTTTTTATACTAATAATGCCAGTATGTCGCAGTTTTTTTCTTCACGCATGGCGAGCTGACTTCTCCGATGAGATAATTGATCGCTAGCTCGTGTTTGTTTCCATTACTCTGGCATGTGCACCTACGGCTGCATGTAGATCTGCTGTTCCTAAGGACAGGCATGCCTAATCGATTCTTCAATTGTGCGTGAATCCTTGTTAGATTAGATTATCTTTTCTCCAAATCTCCTGGTTGCATATAGGTGCTGGGGGTAATAAAATTGATATTGTGCGATTGACTAATTATATTCGTATTGTGTCATGTAGAGATACAAATTTGTTGAGGAAATGAAGATTACAGAGGTAGCTCTTTTGTGTACAAGTTCTGTAAACTAGGCCGCATCTATAATAGTACTATTTGATTAGACATGACTTTGGGTGTGTTCGTTTCCACCCCTCTGATTTTTAGACCTGTCACATCGAATATTGTAATGCTAATTAAAAGTATTAAATATAGATTACTGATAAAACCCAGTCCATAACCTTCCCTCTGAATGACGAGACAAATCTATTAAAACTAATTAGGTCATAATTAGATAATGTGATGCTACAGTAAACATCTCTTAAAGATAATTTAATTAAGCTTAATGAATTTGTCACGTTGATGCGCATTCAACTCTGTAATTAGTTCTATATTTAATATATATTTAATAATCATATATAGCATTTTAATGATTGATGTGACCTCACTAAAATTTAGACCCAAAGAAACGAACACACCCTTTATCTCATGTATCATAGCATGTAAGTTTGTATTTTTCGAATTCTTAGCAATCCAAAATTATTATTCTGCATTGTTATTTCTTAGTCAATACAATTCTAAAAATGTTTTCATATGAAATTCTAATTTATTTGAATAGCCTATAGATCACGGTACACTCCATAAATTTTCAGGTTCTTTTTTATCAGTCTGAAGTTTCAAACAATAATTAGTTTTTAGGCCTTGAAAACATTTTTCAGTTTGACCAAATCTGGGAGAAGTAAACAAACACACAGGGAGATGAATTATATTGAAATATTCATCGATTGCAATTCGGCATTACCATCGTCCGATCCGTTCAAGCAGATCTGTTTTCACCTGACTGTCCTTGTAGTTTTTTAGGACGGTTGCCAACGAGGAGAGATCGAGCAAGGCTCCGACCACTACAATGCAAAATGGGGTCTTCATTTGAATTAAAAGAAGATTTTAATTTGAATATTATTGTTTCAAATACCTGTGACAACGCACGAGCACTTTTGCTAGTCCTATGTTATGTTATGAGAGCAATCGGTATTATTAACAGCAGTCTGATATGTGACCTAAAATATGAAATATCTCCACGAGCCTTATATTAGGGCATAATAATTGAACTGAGAAGCTTAAGCTGCTTTAATTCGCACCATGTTAACTGTTTTTAAAACAACCCCTTAATTTTTCAGTCAAAGCTAAAGATACCTCGCACATTGTAAACGTACGGTCATCCATTAACATTCTTCCCATATTTTTATCAATAATTAACCAATTGTTTCCATCTGTATCCCGAATATTAGAACGTTCATGAAGGTTGGCACAAGTCTTTCAACCATCCACATACCCAGGAAAGGTTTCTTCTCTTTGCTAATTTCGGAGATTTGTCATGTTGCACTAAGTTACTTAAAGATTTCACTAGAATAGTGGTGCTGCAGACTACATTACACTCAACGACCATTTGTAGTCTAATTACGATACCATAAAATAGGGATATCCATGTTATATGAATTTTTCTGTGGATTATCCTAGATTAATTCCAAGAATAAGTATCTTCTTGAAACAAAAGGGAAAAGAGGTATAACTATTCTATGATTCCTAGGTGCCTAGGCTAGTGGTCTGCAATGAGGAACTTAAAATTACTTCGAAAACAAAAGAAGTTGAACTTACTGGGCTAAATTCTTTCTATTTGAATAAATTTGTAGCAAGTGTGTTTCAGTACTCTTTCTAAAAAGGGGAAGCAATGACAAACAGTCTTGTACACTTCACAAAAAATATGCACCTGAGGCGTGCAAGCTGGGATCAAGTGACCAATCAGTACTTTGGACTACCGACTACGGAACAAAATCAAATTTTGGAACTTTCTCGCTTTCCTATGCAAGAGCTTGGATCTTAGCAAGAAGTTCAGAAATGCGTATCCTGAAAAGAATTCAGATCCAGTTACAAAGAGTTCTGAAGCAATAGGACACTACTAGAAAGGTTAGACATGTTATTTGTAGCCATTTTGTGCCTGAAGTGACAGTAATAAGGATTTTGGAAGAAAACATTCAGACCTCTTCCATTTCAGAATAAGGAATGGGTGGTCATTAACACACCATTTTTCCTAAATGAAAAGCCCTCCACTAGCTTTGTCCGGCCCAAATTCACCACCAGCCACAATAACAATATGTATATGGAACCAATGCTCCTTCAAAAATGTAAATGAAAGCAACTATTTACCTGTTTTCCTGAATATTAGCAGTAGCGCACATGACGGTAGGCAAAATCATTTCAGACTTCAATTTCAGTTTGACTGAATTAAAACAAAAAACAATTGCATCAAAAACTGTTCATTCAATTAGAATTGCATCAAAAACCGTTCAATTAGAATCATGAAGTTGTCTCTACATCCCACAACCACCCGTAGTTAAATTACAACAAACACAGATTTTTGTAGAAAATATGTAAACATTCCTTTCATTGCGAAGAACTATTTGTCTAAGTAGCAGTTCATAACTTTTTTTTCTAAAATACGCAAGAGAGATGTGTTGAAATTGACCTCGGTCAGGTCTAATTGGGCCTCTAAGGCCCAATCCGAATTTGTCTAAACCCCTAATTAGTTGTCTTTGATTAGGAGACAAACTCAGCCCATCTAAAGGCCCGGCTCCACGTCTACATCACTATGTAACTAAAGGGAGACCCCTAGATTTCCCTAATCGTGAGTTTATTCACGAGTTCAGTCGTCAGAGCATTTTCTGCTCTGATCTAACCGATCAAGAAGGGTGTTGGAAGGCATGGAAGCTCGGTGCCCTTGATCTACATCGACATCCAGGCGTTCTACTTCATCTACTACATCTACGGTGGCAATGGACTTCATACACCTCATTAAGCATTCGCTACAGGAAACAATATGGCTGGTAAGTCCTTAAGTCTCACCAAATTCAGTATCAGTTTAAGTTCTAGGTGTGATCTATTTGCTGGACTAGTTGATCCTGTTAATCTGCTATGCCTAAGTTAGATTAAGATACATCTCAGATTAAATAGATCTAACATTTGATATCAGAGCCATAGACTGGTCAGATTGATTCCCTAGTTTAAGCTAAGTTTGGATATGTGCTAGATCTAATCAGTTTTAAGTTAATTAAGTTGATCTAGTCGTAACAGAGGTGTTTTAGCTAATCATGGTTAAGTTCTGTTTTCGTCAAACTAGTAATGTTTTCATAATCAGGAAACTTACTTAATTAAATCAGTACCTCTTGTCATGTCTTAGTAAGTTAATTTCATGTTTAACCTAAGATTAAATCTCTAGAGTTTCGGTTATTCCCTGCCATGAGTATAAGAGAAGTGGCCGAGGTTATGGGAGGCGACGGACTCGGGTGGCTCGCAGGCCGCCGCCACACTTCACATTAACCCTAACCCTAGATCTCAAAAAAAAAATCACTAACCCTAACCCTAATTAAGATTGACCCTACCCTAAGCACTCACCGCGGGTCATCGTTCCACCACGGCATGTACACCGCCGCGAGTGGATGCCGTTCTCCTCCCACCCGCCGCCGAAGAGGTGCTGCGCGTATGAGTTCCGTGCGCGCACCCGTCGGGACCGGGTCAGGCCGTGCAGCATCAGCCTGCCGCACGCCCGCGCCTGCTGTCGTCCTCTGGTCGACGCAGCCGGGTTGCCGCCGACCGCTGTCGCTGCCGCCCGCATAAGCTCGACACGTCGCCGAGGGAAAGGGGACTGAGGATGAGAGAAGCTCGACACGTCGCCCGCATTGAGCTTAGATCCGGAGCAGAGGGAAAGGGGACTGAGGATGAGAGAAGGTGGGGGCGGCGCGTGGTGGCGCGCGCGGCCATACCCGGCACGCGCAAGGCCCCAACACGTCGCCGGACGGCCGCCGGTCGCCCACCACCCTCACCGCTGCCGCAGCTCCAGTAGTGAGTGAGAGAGAGAAAGTGAGGGAGAGAGTGAGATTTTAGGGTAACGATTCGGCCGACTCCAATTTTATTCAGTCACAGGCCGACCTCCACTGTTGGATCACCGCGAACGCCCAGGATTGACGCGGGGTGGGCAGCAGCCGCGCGCGTGGGCCGTGTCGGCAGCCTGCCCGTTTTCCGCGTGGGCCGAATGCCGCATGGGCTGCCGCTGAGCCGTGCGCATACACCACCGCTGAGCTGCGCCTAGCCGAGCCGCGAGTGTGAGCCGAGCTGTCGCAGCCGCCGAGCCGCACCAACCAGCTGCTTCTCATGAACCGAGCCGTCGCCATGCGCGAGCCGCCCTGCGCCTGAGCCGCGATTCCGGCTCGCCCGCGCACTGAGCCGAGCCGCCGCTTAGCTAGGTCGCTGCATCGACACGCTCGCTGGGCCGCGCTCGCTCGTGCTGTTGGGCCGCAGTGGGCCGCAATCCGAGATTCAGTATAACCTTGTCATTTGCCCAAATAATTAATTCAGATAAGTTATTAAGTTTTAAGATAAGTAATTAAGAAATTTTAGTTACTTTTGAGCTAACCTTGCTGCAATTTTTTTTATATAAGTGTTTATGATATGTTGCAGTAAAATTTCTCATAATCTTCTTAGATTATTTGGCATAATTTTTCAATTATTAATTGGAAAATTGTATAAGATAAATTCTCAAGAATAATTTCATACTGCTATATTATAAACTTCCACTGTCATTTTGAGAATTTATAGTCATCCAATATATTAAGTCTAATTAGAATTTAGTTCTCTAATTATATTGGATCTTAATGAGTTTGATATTTTAAGAAATAAGTTTAAGATTAATTTAGTCATTAAGTGTTTTTGCCAATATTCTGAGTTTTAATTGATGCTCCCAAATTATGTTTTGAAATTTAATAATCAAATTAAGCTTTCTCTACGTTTTTAACATGGATGGGAATTATTTCATCATTAAGTTAATGTCCAGTATAGATGATATTTTCTCACCACGCTTAAGTCATTATTTGAGAATATGACTTTTAATTATATTTTCGAATTTATTAAAATTATTTTGCTGAGAATATTAAGTTTGATCTATTAAATTCTAATAATCTTTAGTGCTATTTTATTTTGCCATCATAATTGTGCACTAAATACTAAATTTTTAAGGGTTGAATCTTTAAGTTCCAGATTTAAGCTTATTTATTTTCCATCACCATCTATTGTGCCTTAAGATTAATAAGAAATGCATTATTTGTATTATTGTTGCAATAGGTACTTGCACTATAAGATTATGATATTGACTAGATACTATTATTTGGTCTTATCAGCTTATATGAAGACCATTAAATTTTTTAATGGCATCGATTTTTCTTTATGGAAAATTAAGGTGCAAGACATTCTCAAGTGTTTCTGGAACTTGATTATGTGCTTCGTGAGGTCAAGTCATTTTCTCCCACTTCTTGAATATCATTTCAAGCTAGATAAATGAGAGGAGGATAATGAGTTTGCTAAAGAAATAATCAAACGCCAAATCTCATATGGCATAAGGGGAGTATTTCATGATGATGATGACAAGACCGCTATGGAATTGTTTTCATAATAGAGGAAGTTACATAGGTGTTTTTTTTTTAAATTCCTCATGAAAAGATTTACCACCTCATGTTATGATGACCTAAGTGGATTAGCAAAGCATATTAGTAGCATGTGGGGCATAGCTTATGTGCTTAAGGCCCTTAGAATGAATCCTTCTGACTCATGCATGGAGCATTACATTAACGAATCACTGAGAAATTCATGAGATCAGGGGAGTTGTTCTTAATTTTAATAGATGAAAATAAGTTAAAGTTCATATTGTTAGCAACTTGATTTAGAATTGTTTTATGGATTCAACATTCAGTTTGATGTCATTCAATTTAATGTACCTTAGTAAAACTTTTATTTTCAATATATCAGTATTTCATGAGTATATAATTTTTTTTTGTTTTGAAGTTCTCTCTTATATCATCAAGTTTAAGTTATTATTATTCTCTTGCTTTCCCACAAGCAAATTTCATAATTTTATTATGATTATTTTAAGTATATAAGAATAAGATATTATAAGTTAAGTGATGAGACCTTGTGGAATATGTGGCACACTCACGTTTAGGCCACAAATTCGAAGGGGAGAATGGAATATCTCATCAATAATATGCTCTATTTAAGATGATATATTAAAAATTGCTCTTGTTAATTGAGAATTGATCTCATCAGTTTTTTGAATAAGGTAATAATTCTCTCCATGATAATTCATTGTTCATAAATTCATGGACAAAATTAAGTATATATCTTTAAATTATAATATTAAGGATAAGGTTTTTCTCAGTAATACTATGAGCAATGTTGTCTCAATATGTCGTTGTGCTGCTGATGACGCCTTGATCTAGTACCTGCTGATTTTCTAATTATGCCACTGTTAAATAAGAGTAAATTCAAGAGCAATTTTATCATGCTAGACATGATTATCTACTAAGTACACTTAGATGCCTCTATTTGAATAGAACCAATGAGAAGTTCATTTAGAGTACACTTGTAATTAATTCTGACCATCGTTGTTTTAATTATGAGTTTAAGTTAAGTTTTCGCTTGTTTTCCCCACCGGTGATGCAAGTTGAAGCTTATTGCGTGATTTTAATCAGACCACCGTACGGTTAAAATTTATGCTTTTATGTGTATCTTATTATACTATTGCCAATTATCTCAAATAAGTCATTGTGATTTTATTTCTTATTCTAGCCACCGCTGGGTATGGTATAATTTTCACATATTTTGTTGTGCTATCCATTTCTGGCCACCGCTGTTGTGAATTAGTACACTGGAATCAGAGATGATTGAAGTATAATCATATTCATGATACTAGCCACTGCAATTTTGTGAATATTAATCATATTAGTAAAGAAAACTTATTAGCGGCTAAATATCATGCCAAGATAAGAGAGCTACCATTGTAAATTATTGTTAGATAAGTTTATGGGCTGACACTTTTAATATTCTATTTATTCAGAATTTAATAGGAGGTCACAAAGAAGGAAGAAAATGGGGAGAAGAGAATCTTAATGAGATATAGGATAAGTTTTCTATATTGATGATTTAAGACATATACATATATGATTTTCTCATATATATACATTGTGTGCCATAAGGATTTCTCTATTCTTTTCCTAACTCTGTTGAGGATTTATATTAAATTATAGATCTATAACAGAGATATGTAATGATTAATAATAAGTATTTTGGGCACAAAAGTAGGAGATCCTCAGTTATTTCTAAAATTATAACCATATGAAGTCTGTGAATTTTGAACATAAGTATAGTTCATTCATAACAATTTTTTAATGGAATCAAAATAGTAGGCTATAATGTGTCTATAAATTTTGAGTGATTCCAAAGGAAAACTAAGATCCTAAATTCATAACTTCATATAAGTTTGTATGTTTTATGGGCAACTATGATTCATTTTGTAAAGTTAAGGTGGATTATTTATTATCCTGATACTCTAAGGTGAATTCTTACTCTGTAAGCTAATAGAAATAAGTATGCGTTCCAAGAAAGGAGAAAAGTTTTCATCATATCATAAGTTACATCTCGTGATGCTTTTCTAGGTTTTGGGGGAGTAGTACACGAAGATGGAACCAAAGTGAGTATTAGGATTGTCATCGGAGTATAAAAGATAAGCGAGACTCTGAAGTGACAAATTTGTGAATGTATACACAGATATGCCTATTTTATTTACGTTATATAGCAAATAATATTTTAAATATATAGTTAAGTATAAGATAAATAGGAAGATGTTCCTAATGCTTCTGATGAAGCTATATACTAATTCATATAAGAAATTGACTTAGCATAACAAATCGAAATATTTGACAACTTTTTGTTAGTCTTAGTCCAGGGGAGGTCCACTCAAAAAGGTGTTTTAAAGATTACAACATCGAATAATATGCTTATTTAATTAAGTTCTATTTAGATAAGATTTTGTGAGAGTGTAGATATAAATGTGCACAATTAAGTTTTATATCCTTCACTCTTACAGATATGAGCGATTCTGTAGAAAGCTCTAAAATAAGATTAGCATTATTAATGCTGATTTTGTATGATATGTGTTATTTCAGACGGGCATATAAAATATATTTTGGTGTAATTATTATTAAATTTGCATTGATTAAATTCAATGTTACTGTATTTGATTACAGTATTCCTTTCAAGTAGTGACATAAAGTTGATGGTATCAAGCCCATTAACAACTATATTATTATGTTATGAAAGAAGGGTCCCAGGATTAAGTCATGTTTAAGAAAATAGCTAGCTATATGACTATTCAGGGTCTTATCTTTTATCCTATTTTTCGTGAAATTAGTATGGATTTGATGATTAACCTGAAATATGATTTTGGATGAGGCCGAATAAATAAACTCCCAAAATAAGTTAATAAGTGTTCTATCAAGGTATTGTAGTGACTTTAGTTAATGAAGTCCCGGTATGTCTGTAATGTCTGTCGATGACGCATTGGCTAGGTTTTGCTATGGTATTGAGTGTGAATATAAGGCGAACAAAAGTTTAAGTTTAAGTTTAAGATTGTTGGATTAAGATAGAGATTGTTGATCTATGTGTATCACCTGTATGTGATCAATAAAGTGAATATTATATTGACCTTCGGTCAAGGGGGAGAATGTTGGAATTGACCTCGGTCAGGTCTAATTGGACCTCTAAGACCCAATCCGAATTTGTCTAAACCCCTAATTAGTTGTTTTTGATTGGGAGACAAACTCAGCCCATCTAAGGGCCCGGCCCCACGTCTACAACACTATGTAACTAAAGGGAGACCTCTAGATTTTCCTAATCGTGAGTTTATTCACGAGTTCAGCCATCAGAGCGTTTTCTGCTCTGATCTAACCGATCAAGAAGGGTGCTGGAAGACATGAAAACTCGGTACCCTTGATCTACATCGACATCCAGGCGTTCTACTTCATCTACTACATCTATGGTGGCAAAGGACTTCATACACCTCATTAAACATTCGCTACAGGAAGCAATATGGCTGGTAAGTTCTTAAGTCTCACCAAATTCAGTATCAGTTTAAGTTCTAGGTGTGATCTATTTGCTGGACTAATTGATCGTGTTAATCTGCTATACCTAAGTTAGATTAAAATGCATCTCAGATTAAATTAAATTTAATAAGATGCGTATCTTTGTATTAAGAAAAAATTTAAATCGATGACCTTTAAGTGTGCATTGGCAGCCACCGAGTAGACTTACAAACATTACACGTTATTTACACGAAGCCTACCCTGATCTACGGGGTTAAAGCACTACTCTCACATCAAGAAACAGCCGATGTTCTTTGCTCCCGCCGCTTCCATAGTCACGTCCCCGGTGCTTCATCGCTTTGAGTTCGAGTGTTCCGAGTAACGGATTTCGTATTCATCATTAAGTCGTGCCAAGGCAATTAGCCAATAAAATTAGCCAAATTCTCGCATAAGCCGTGAGCTTCTCATTCAAGTGTACCAAAACGACAATAGGACGCTCGAGTCAGTGTTCTAGGAGCTGAGCAATAGCAAATTCTGTTTGCAAGAAAGAACACAAGCAAAATATAACAGAATCGATTTCTCTCAAAACATCGGATAAACAGAGGACACAGGCACACAGCAGACAGAGCATCAGTTTAGCACACGTCTTTCATTATTCTACTGCAAAATCTCTAGTTCTTCCACTGAAAGGCCACGGGGCTCCTGACGGTATGATCAATGCTCTGCCAGCTGATGTGCCCAAAGTCCCATCCGGCCGTCAAGTTTCCTCCCGCCAGGCTTCTGAACTCGACGGTGTAGCTCTTCTTCTCGTTCGGCCTTGTGAACTCCAGCGTCCTCGGCGTCACGGTCACCTTGACACGCTCCGGCGTAGCGTAGCTGACAGTGTACGTCTCGGTCTTCTCTGACACGGTGGTCACCGTCCGCGTCAGGGTCCGGACGTCGGTGCCGTTACCGGAGACCACCACAAACGACCGGTAGTTGAGGCCGGCGGGGCCGCCGGGGAGCGTCCGAGTGCAGCTGGCCAAATCAGGAGCGAAACGCTGCAGAGGCTCGGCGAACCCGAAGGCAAGGAGATGACGTCATCCGCGTCACGCACGCGGTTGGGACGGTTCGGCCGCATCCGGTTCGGACTGGATCACCAATTCGTGTCATATGCGTTTATAAATACAACACAATCGCGGTGGAGGTCATCCGAAGAGAAGAGGAGGCAGACGCAACAACACATCGCGACCGATGGCTGCAATCGTTGCGAGCCGGAAGCGATCGGCGAGCCCCTTCCTCGACGAGGCGTTCCCGGCGCCGCCTCACCTCGCCAAGCGCGGCCGGTTCACGCCCTGCGCGGCCGTTGTCGCATCGCCGCAGCAATCCTCCAGCTCCCGGGATGCCGCGGCGTCCCGCGTCTCGCGCGCCGCGGCCCATCATGGCGGCGTGAACGAGTGCGCGAGCGTCCTCGTCGAGGAGATGGCGGCGGCGAACGATTTGGCCGACGCCAAGAGCATCGCGTCCTGGATCCTGGCGCTCTTCAAGGACGCCGTCGCCGAGCGCGCGGCGGCGGGGCTGAAAGCGCAGATGGCGTCGGGGTCGACAGAGGCGGCATGTTTGAAGGAGGAGAACAGCTCGCTCAAGGCACATGCGGCGCAATCGTCGGCGGAGATCGCGAAGCTGCGGGAGGAGATCGCCGCGACCAAGGCCCAGGCGGCCGCGCTGGAGCACGACAACGCGGTGCTCAAGCGCGGCGTGGTGCTGCTGCACGCGCGGCGGCAGGAGGAGGCCGCGTCGTCGTCGGAGATGGTGATGATGAAGAAGAAGGTGGCGGAGCTGGAGATGGCCAACTACGCGCTCACCATCCGGCTGCGCGACGCTGACACATGCCGCTTCCAGGCCTTCCACAACAACACCTTCTGAGAGCTTATGATGGCTAATCATTGTAATCAGCAGTATACCCGAAACGTTCCAAGCGTACGTTCTGATGAGGGGCTTCGTTAGGGCTAATGACGGTATCTTTAGTTGCTGCTTAATGCACAAAATTATTGTACTACTATATTAATTAGTACTCTGACGTAGCTCAACTTCTCTGTTGTTGTTCCCTTTTGGGTTGATTGTTTACTACGAATCCAAGTTGTTCAGTGTGTTGGTGCTTCTTCGATCCCCTTGCAACGACTTGTGAGCGTGTCTGCGTGTGCATTGTCTTCTTCTCAAGTTCGTCGTCATGCTATGTCATTGGCAGGCTTCTTCCCAAATTCCTTAGTGTACATTACAGGCTGTAGCTTGCGGACGTAACAGCAAAATTCTTAACGGAGTTAGAAATTAGTTTGTGTACTACTAATGTTCGTGCACGCTCGTGGTGTACAACGTGAACACAACGACATTGCAGAGTTATGGAGGCCCGGCCCGCACCATGCCTGCTACTGTGTTGTCGCCCCTTGCGTTCAGGGAGAGCCTCGTACAGCATCAGTGTTCCAAAGCCTGCTCTCCCGATGATGCAATGCCATGGATCAAGTTTTTCTGAGTTCATTTTCTGATCGTTTGTTTCAAAGCGTGCAGCACCAGTAGCTAGCAGAAGTTACTACATTCCATTTTCTGATTGTTCTAGACTTTTGGGCCAGGATTAATGCTAAAAAAATTTGGTATATATAAAGATTGCCATTTAAGACGATCGCCAATGTATTCATTCCATGGGTCTGTTATGTGCTGAAAAAAAGGGTCTTCATCATCTTTGTAATTTTGCATGTACTAGTCTGAACTTGTTTTGCTTGAAGTTTAGGCTAGAAAGCACATATTAAGTGCATGCTGCTTATCGACAAAATTTCTTTTCTATTTTTTTTTTCATAAATACATGGGAAGAAGTGAAGAATGCTAATGGATGACCGTGCGTTCACAATGTGCGAGATATCTTTAGCTTTGACTGAAAATCAGCAATTGCAAGTCTACCCACACCTGCAGTTCATTTTGGTGAACATGATATATAGAAAAATTAAGGAAAAAAATCTTTTATGCCATTCGCATAAACTTCAATCTTCCATCTGTCACCTAAAAAAGTCTTATCCGCTCAGTGCCATTAGTGCTAAATTTTTATCCTCCTCATGCCATTACAATGGCATTTATGTGATTTTGATTATTGTTAAATTTTTAAAATATCAGCACTGCCCCTATGGTTTTCTTCTATCACGAGCAAGCATTTGTCAGGGAGGGGGCAGTGCGCAACCATCGGGGAGGAGGAGGCAACAGCGTCATGCTTGGAGTGGCAGCGCTGTCGTTGTTCGCGGAGGAAGAGGCAGCGAGGATGGGGCAGTGCAGCGCCGCTAGGGAGGAGGAGGGTGGGGTGGCGCACCGCCGTCGCGCGCGAAGGAATGGGGTGGCGGGGAGGAGCAGCGCGCCGCCATCGCGTGCAGAGCAGGAGGTGGCAGGGTGAGCCAGGGCGGCACCATCGCACGTAGAGGAGGGCGAGGCGGGATAGGGCGGCGCACCGCTGCATGCCGAGGAAGGGGCTGCAAGGATGGGTCATTGCGGCGCCGTCACGAAGGAGGAGGGCGGGGCAGCATACCGCCGTCACGCTCGAGCATGGGGGAATGGGGCAGCAGGGAGGAGCAGCGCGCCGCCATCACGCCCGGAGCAGGAGGCATGACAGGGTGTAACAACACCGACTTACCACGGAGCCAGCTCTGTTCCAGGATCTTCTTGGGTGGTGACGCGCGCTGTGACGCTCAATAGTACAACACATAACAGAGAATATAATTGCAACAAGAACATAGATAGAGTACAGAGTTTTACATAAATCTGAATTTAAAGTTTACAAACCAGAGTTTTTAGAAAATGCGGAAGCGAAATAGTCTACATAATGGATAGTTTGACAGATTAAGTAAGATGCATTCGTTCTCTCACGACGATTCAAACAGCATATCCGACTTTGTAGGTGTTTGTCCAAACACCGTGCCGGCAATCATCGGTCTACTCCTTCTCATCATCAGTGCACCGTTCCCACTCGATGTTCCAGCAGTCAGGTCGCTGGTCTTCATAGTGGAACCTTCCACCGTAGTGGCAGTCTCCACCGTGGTCATCTGAAAACCACATAAAACGTCACCCTGAGTAATTAGTTTACTCAACAAGATTAACCCGTCAAGAAGGCCAACTACAGCTGACTCCTAGACATGCACATGCTAAGAGTGTAGGGTTTATGTTGCGAAAAACCAGCCTAAGAGTAAATCCCTAGTTTTTTTCAAGTTTTAGCATCAAGTTAAGTTAATAGGTGAAATAGTAAATTTAGTTTGCACTATAACTATAACAATCATGGTTACAATACAATTAATGATAATTTCCAAACAACAATATTAAACCCTTTCAACAAATTAATGGCTTTCGATACTGTTCTGAAGTAGCGATCAAGTGGTACTCGTTACTGTGAGGGGCAGCGACTCGAATCGATTTACATCCTGCAGGAGAACCTGCTTGCACGATCCATACGCACTTCATGGAAGCCGCATGGAGCAACCTTTCACTGCGGTACCACAAAGTCTTTCGGGTCTAGACTCCCCCGAGGAGGGTCCCCCAATGCGATGCACCCCGTGCCGTCATCCGTGGGTAGATTACTCCCTCCTCTCAGCCCCAGTTCCACCAAAGAAGGGAGAAGGCTATCTTCCGATCAGGCAGTAGTCGTAGCTACGTTAGTTTACTGGGCCCATAACTCCAGCATGTAAACAGTATGTTCAAACTTGATCCCATGGGCCGGACACGAGACGTAGGCTTAGATGACTCGGACGGGGCTACCTCCTTGAAGACAAGTTGTCCTTCCCTTTTCACCTAGATGCCCGTCCGGTCTTTAATTATTATCCCATTCTAACTTTCCTTCATCTTTCATCATTCCCAAGTGATAATACTTCCTGGTCTATGAGTGGTCTCCATACCACTCGACGAATGATCACCCTAAATTAAGCAGAGCGACTACCATCTTGGGGCTATTAGCAGGTAACGGGAACCTACTGCAATACTATATTTTCAAACAACTCCTATAACTTAATGCACGGACAAGCCTATATCCCTAATCAGTGATAAACAAAAATATAAAACTGGTGGATGCACCGGGGCTTGCCTTGAGTTGGTTCCTGGTTAGCGGAGTGTCCTCCTTGCTATTCTGGCTCCTGCTCCTGTCCTGCCTCCATGTGGTTCACCTCGTGACCTATATGATGCGGATGATATAATGCATGAGAATATTATTCGGTTCATGGCACTTCCTCAACAAATACGTCAACATGAATATTACATGTAGAAGTGGAAGAGGTATGTCGGTTAGTTCAGTAATATAACATATATGGCCGAGACATATCATGGGTGTGTTTAGTGTATTTCCTTCATAGACTTTAAAAACTAAAAGTGGAAATTTGGTATAAAAAGTACGGGGTGTTGTCCATCGAAAATGTTACTCAATGTTTAATAGGGTTTACGAAACCGTCGAGCTTTGGAAAAGAGTTAACATTTTAGTATGGTTCTAAAAGTCAATTGCATATGGGTGATTTACTGTAACTAGAATACATCAGGGATAATTTCTTGGCCAAATTTCACTTACATGTCTTGAGCCATTAATTTTAAATAATTAAAACTAAATTTAGGGTTGAATAATTAATTGTGACAAAATTATAAAGAAGTGGGACTCATGATTTTACAGGAAGGTCCAATAATTCAAAGCATGATTTTACACCAAGTATCAAAAATTTACTAAACATATATAATTAGAACTAAATTTATTGATGTTTTGGCCATTTAATTTAGTATGGATAAAAACACTAACATGCAGGGGGATTTACTAATTTTGTTAAATAGTTCACAGTAAATAGTTTACTATGCATTTTCAAAGTTTATTTAATTTACTGGAAATAGAATCTAATTGAAAAGGAAATGAAAACGAATTTCCGGCCTCGTGGGCCAGATCTACCACGGCCCACCGGCCAGATGCGCGCGTGCGGGGGTTCCCTCGGCCCGGATCTGGCCTGAGCATGGGGAATGTCCAAGGCCAGTGTGGCCCATGGCCGGCTTGGCCCATTGGCCAGCTCAGCTGAGCCGAGCGCGCGGCGGCGGCGCCCTCGGCCGCGTGCGGTGGCGCGGGCACGGCGGCCCGCTGGAGCGATGGCAGCACCCCCATTTGCATGGACATGGCCAAGGGAGTGGTGCGGGTGCGCAGCGCGCTAGAAGAGAGAGACCGGCTCACCCGGTTCGGTCGGCGCCGAGCGGTGGCGGGTGGCGGCGGTCGGCGACCGTGTTCCAGCAGCGGATCTACACGGGGGCGAGCCGAGCGAGGCCGAGTGGAGGCACCAAGTCTGGGAGAGCGTGCATGCGTAAGTAATCGGTCGGAGACTCACCGTGGTGGAAGGGCGACGTTGGGGAAGGGTGGCCGGGTTCGGGGAGGACGACGTCGATTGCCAGTGGCTCGGAGTCGGAGGAGGGAAATGGCTTCGCGCGGAGCACCCCGACGTCAGGGCGGAGCTCGGATTACCGCCAGCTGGGGCGGGAGGGCAGCGCAATGGCTAGGTGGTGCGGAGGGTTGACGGCGGAAGCAGATGTGAGTGCGGTGCTGTGGAAGCAATGAGCGAAGAGGGAGAGAGAGAAGTGGGAGTGTTCCGACCAGAGAGGGGGCAAAAGGGGATGTCTGGGAGTCGAGTGGGGCAGTCGATTCGCGGCTTCGGCCGTTGTCTGGCCGACGGCGCCCACGCGGCGTACGGGCAGGCGGGCGAGGTGGGCGGGACGGTGTGCTTCTTCAGGGTCACTGATAGGTGGGCCCGCTCGGAGTTTTTCTTTTTCGTTTAATTTCAAATTCCTATAAACTGAGATTGCTTCATCTTTTCATGGGAATTAATTGGGGGCAGATCAAACAAAACCAAAAACATGGGAGAGCTCCACATGATGTTAGTGATTTTATAAAAATTCTAACTACCAATAGTTCTCCATAAAATTTAAATAGGAATTTTGTAAATGGGGCTGGTTTCAGATCTTTTTGACATTTGTTTGGAGCATTAAATAATGGAGTAAAAATCTGAGAAATTTCTCAAAATTCTAATTGATCATGACCAACAACACATATTTTTGGTAGGGGTGACCTCTGTTGAAAAGTTGGGACTTGTAGTTTAAATGTCATTCGAATTTGCTTGAATTTTAGTTTGAATGGGACAAATTCAGTTTAACCTAGCCACAAGTTCCATTTCCTGATGATCCTAACCTTAAGTGGGCAGCAGGAATGTCACACAGGGTGAGCCAGGGCGGCGCCGTCACGCGTGGAGGAGGCCAAGGCGGGATGGGGCGGTGCACCGCCGTCGCGTGCAGACTGTGAAGGAAGGGACGGCAGGGAGGAGCGGTGCGGCGCTGTCGATCACGAAGTGGGAGGCGGCAGGGGGGCCATCGCACGTGGAGGAAGGGGTGACGGGAAGGAGTGACACGATGCCATCACACTTGGCCATCAGGGAGGGGTGAGGGAAGAAGACGATGGAAGAAAAAGAAGCAGACTGACATGTGGTTCTATGGGCAAAATAGTCTTTTTAAAATGGCAATGAAGGAAATAAAATTTAAAATCAATGGCACTCAGGAGATAAGACTTTTTTAGGTGGCAGAGAAGGGATTAAAGTTTATGTCAATGGCTTTCTCAGTTCAATTATGCCCCAAGGCTCGTGGAGATATTTCCTCACTAGCCTAGGCACCTAGCAATCATAGAATCCCTTGTCCCTTTTTTTTTTTAAAAAAAACTCGACCTGTCGGGGAAGAAGCCACCCCGATAGCATTTTACTAAGGAGCAGAAGTCTTCTTACGCATGCCGGAAAACCCCCGAACCCCCTCACCAACTATACAACGGGACTTAACTAGCTATATGAGTTGTGGTGCGAGTCTTTACCATATGCTTTGACCGGAGAGAACAAGAAGATTTTTTTTTCCACGGTACGATACCGTGAGCCAATCTGGGAATCGAACTCGAGCGCAACCACTCAGGGCGCGATGTCACCTTCGGCTCGTTCGCCTCCCTTGTCCCTTTTGTTTCAAGGAGATACTTATTTTTGAAATTAATCCAGGATAATCCACAGAAAAATTCATATATCATGCAGGTCACTATTTTATGGGATTGGAATTAAACTACAAATGGTCGTTGAGTGTAATGTAGTCTGCAGCAGCACTATTCTAGTGAAATCTGTAAGAACTTAGTGCACCGTGTCAAATTTAAGAAATCAGCAAAGAAAAGAAACCTTCTCTGGGTAACTAGATGGTTGAAAGAGTTGTGGCAACCTTCATCAACGTTCTAATATTGGCGAAACAAATGGAAACAGTTGTTAATCATTGATATGCCAAAATGGAGGCACATCTATTGTACGAGGGCGCTCGTGCAGAGGTGGAGGTGGCACCATGTGCAGTATGCACATTCAGCTACTTTAACAACAATGAGTTATGTCCGCAGTCGACACTGCTTACTCCAGTACATGGTGATAGGCATGCTAGCGTATTATGACATATATATACGCTTAGCTATGTAAAATTTATTTTCTATTTTTTTTTATAAATACATGGGAAGAAATGAAGAATGGTAAATGGATGACCGTGCGTTTACAATGTGCGAGGTATCATTAGCTATTAGCTTTGACTGAAATTCAACAATTGCAAGTCTACACAGACCTGCAGTTCATTTTGGGTGAACATGATGGGTAGAAAAAAAAATAAGGGGTTTGTTTTAAAAACAGTTCAACGTGGTGCAAATTAAATTAAAGCAGCTTAAGCTTCTCAGTCGTTCAATTATTATGCCCTAAGCCTGGTGGAGATATTTCATTTTTTAGGTCACATATATATAAGACTGCTGCTAATACCGATTGGCGATTGCTCTCATAACATAACATAGGATACTGATCTTTTCCACGACAAGTAAACAAAGGGACACAACATATATAGCATTGTCAGATCAACCCGAATCGTTCCTTATTATACTCTAACTGTAAGTCTTCCACTCTATTATCACATCATCAGTTGTTCCACTGGAATGCCACGGGACTCCTAACGGAATGATCCGTGCTCTCCCAGCTGATGCGGCCGAAGTCCCACCCGGCCGTCACGTTTCCTCCCGCCAAGTTTCTGAACTCGACGGTGTAGCTCTTCTTCTGGTTGGGCTTGGTAAACTCGAGCGTGGTCGGCGTCACGGTCACCTTGACACGCTCCGGCGCCGCGTAGCTGACGGTGTACGTCTCGGCCTTTTCTGACACCGCGGTCACCGTACGCGTCAGGGTCCGGACGTGGGTGTGGTCGTCGAAGACAACGACGAACGAAGGGTAGTTGAGGCCGGCGGGGCCGCCGGGGAGCGTCCGGGTGCAGTTGCCGAAGCCGGGCACGAACACGCGCACCAGCTCGGCGGTGTAGTTGAGCGTGCACAGGAAGTCGACGTAGTCGCGCTCGCCGGCATCGTAGACGAGGCCCGGGTCCAGCGCGAGGTCCGGGCGCACGTGCCCGGCTCCGGCCGCGAGCGGCGTGGCGACCCTGTCGCCTCCGTCACGGCGTCCTGAGGTCGGGGGCGTGGCCCCGTTGTCGAGGATGTCTCCCCCCGTGTTGTCGAGCGTGGCCGCGGTGGTCATGATCGCCGACCGTATCATGGCCGGAGTCCAGCTCGGGTGCTTCTTCCTGACCAGCGCTGCGACGCCGGCGACGTGCGGGGTCGCCATGGACGTGCCCGAGATAATGTTGAATTCGACCCTCCTGCCGTCGTCGTCTCCGGACAGAGGGCTGGCGCCCGACCATGACGCGAGGATGTTCACTCCGGGGGCGACGATGTCGGGCTTGAGGAGCTCGGGGACGACCGGGTTGGGCCCCCGCGACGAGAAGCCCGCCACCACCGGAGCGCGGTTCTCCCCGTGACCGTCTCGCAGCCGAAGCTGAACGACGCCACCGGGTTCGGGTCCGAGGCCATGTAGGCCTTGAGACTCTCGTGGTCCTTGACACCGAGCCGGAGGCCCGGAAGTGTGAAAGGAGAGGCCTCCGCGCCGCCGTCAGGAGCCCACTCGGTAGGGTCCACGAGGACTATCCCCGCGCCACCGGCCTTCTGCAGGAGGACGCCGAACTCGTCGTCTATGAACACGTCGTCAATGCACACCACGATCTTCCCCATGACCTTGTCCGGCGTCCAGCCGCTGTACTCCTCCTCACAGTTGGCGGCCATGAGCCGGACCATGCCCGTGCCCTTGGCACGCATGGTGTAGAGCGACTGCCCGGGAAGCACGACGCCGTTCCCGAGCGTCAGCTTCGCCGGGAACACCCGGTCGATGGTGGCCGCGCCGACGGTGGTCATCCACGGGGCCACGTTGCTCACAGTCCACGCTTCCGGCCCGGAGTTGCCGCCGGCCAAGGCGACGAAGATGCCACTCCGCTCCGCGGCGAACGTGGAGATCGCGATGGCGTCGTTGTAGAACGGCATCGGGCGATCTCCGAGCGACATGGAGATCACGTCCACGCCGTCCTTCACCGCGGCGTCCACCGCCGCGACGATGTCCGCCGTTTGGCAGTTCTGGACGCCGCACGCGTTGTACATGGCGATCCTCGCCTTGGGCGCCACGCCCCGTGCCGTTCCACGCGAGAACATGAACATGCCCGCGCCGGGGACCTCCGCGCCGGCGGCCGTCGAGGCCACGTGCGTGCCGTGCCCATCCTTGTCCCTCGGTGAGGAGGGGACAGTGCCCTGCACGAACTGGGAGGACACGTCGAAGGCCCTGGCGCCGACAAGCTTGCGGTTGCACAACAAGGTGGAGTTGAAGTCAGCGGCGTCGACGCACTTGCCCCTCCAGCTCGGACGCACGGGGCCGAGCCCGCGGTCGCTGAAGCTCGCGCTCTCCGGCCAAATGCCGCCGTCGATGAGCCCGATGATGACGCCGTCGCCGAAGTCGGTCTCGTTCCAGGCGCCGTGATGCGGTTCCAGGCCCATGAACCCCGGCGACCTGGTGGTCTGGAGGTAGAACGTCCTGTCCTCGTGCACGCGGGTCACGCCGGGGGAGCTCGACATGCGCCGGGCCTCGTCGCCGGTGAGCCGGACGGCGAAGCCGTGCATGACGGTGTCGTAAGTGTACAGCATTCTGTTTCGGCCGCTCGTTGTGTTTGTGTAGTCGGCACCATGTACTGGAGAGGAGTGAGCGGTCACCATGGACTGGTACCACTGCTCGAGGTCGGCAAAGTGGGGCGGCTTGGCATGCTGGTTGCAGTGGACGATGTAGGTTTTCGTCGTGGCTTGAGGCTTCAGCAGTTCGGTGTGGTTCTTGATCTTACTCTTAGGCAGGAAAGCTGAGTCCGTGAGCTGCGTAAGGAGGAGGACGAACACTGCTAACAGGTGGAAGAACTTCTTGGTACTCGTGGCCGCCATGGCTGAAACTGAAAGCGGTTTGTGTGCTCCTGGTGTGTACCCCGCATGGGCTTTATAAAGGCCAAGGATCGGCGCGCCTTCGTTCACCTGCGGGGTCACCTTGGATAACTTCCGTACCAAACGCTCGTGGCCAATCAGCCACGCACACATTGACACTACACTGCTGACGAATTGATAGGAGATCGAGGCGTCGTTAGAGGTCTCTGCCCTGACCTGTCGTCATTCTTGACGAAGATGCTTGGTGAAGATGAGGGGGATTTGCATGCACATCTGTCAAACCAGGAACGTGTACCGCCGTTGCGCTCAGAGTGCAACCTCGTTGCCACCACAACTTGGTCACGCAGCCAACACAAGCAGCGAACGACGACGCACCGTCCTGTGTACACCGTCCTGTGTACTGTCACCAACTTCCATCGGGTGCTTAGTCACCTCACCTGGCAACGCACTTGGGAAGTCATACTAAATATATATGCTCAGGACGTATGGCATTTTGCTTCCCTAACCTTCTGTGTAAGTTCAATTTAGAGCAGACAAGGCTCAACTGATGATGATGGTGTGTGTCGAATCCTTGATTATTGTCAGTAGTGCACGGTGCTGTCGTTCTCTCAGCGTGGCGCCAACCCGGAGTAACACTGCTAACTGGTGGAAGAGCCTGGTGCTCATGGACGCCATCTTTGTCATTTGCGTTACAGCGAGCCACCACGAAAGATAATCATGGAGCCCTCGCCGCCAAAAACTAAATCCATGAAACACATAGTCAGACGTCTCAGGTGCATCAATCTTGATTTGAATTTCTCCAGGAATCCTAATCTTTGTCTCGATCTGAGCAGACTTGATCTAGAGCGCGGCCAATCAACCGGTAGTGGATGGAAACTGTATATATTTTTATGTTTTGACAGTTTGACCATTATAATACTTATGATATATTTACATGATATCTATGATACTTATTATTCAGCAAGGTATCATAATGATGATCTGAGCCATCCAATGAAGAAAACAGACGACATACATTTATTTGGATCTACTGTAAAAGTCCTCTAAAAAAAAGCAGTACCCTTATTAATGCAATTCCAGTTTGTAAAAAGTAATCCTCTCATGCATTAAGGCGAGTTTGTCTGTCATTTTTCTAATGCGATGACATGAGGCCCTATAAAGAAACCGATCTTAAATTCTTCCAAGTGAGAAGCTCTGTCAAAACACTGACCTATGTTGCGATTACTGGGCGAAATTCATCCGAGCTTCAGCAAAATAGCAGGTATGAACTGAGCATGTTGTCACCTCACGCATGTTCACAGCTAAAATTGAATGTACAAAATCGCCTGGTGTTCCACACGCAATAGTTGAACATTTCAAGGCCAAACATGCATGTGTATAAGATTGCAAGAAATATATAGTAGTTACCATATGCGCTCATCATCGTCGGAGAAAGAGACCCTTGAACATGCATCTCAGCTAAATACAGGTTTCGTGCTGTACTATGGATGCTATTTCCTCAGCATCTCAGCAAAATTTATTTTTAGGATGCTCTGCTAGGCTACAGTTTTTGTTCCTCTTCAGTTGGTTGAACAAGTGCAAGAAGCACCAATGAGGTGACTACAATGTGGTTTATAAAGCAAGATAATCCTAGTAAGGCTAAGCCGTGTTTATTTTTTCATATTTTTGGAACGAATGTTTGTTTCGTATTCAGAATGAAATGACCTTGCTTCGCCTCAAAATTCGACTTGCAATTGTTGAATTCAGTCAAAGCTATAGATATCTCGCACATTGTAAACTCACGGTCATCCATTAGCACAAAAGAACAGTAATTTAGCTGACGAAAGACACTGTGCCTGGAATAGATCTGAACAAGGATAAAATGTGTCAGATGAAGCACTGATCGTATTATTTTCAGTAGCCTTTTGGTAAGATTGGTATATATGGAGTTTAGTAATAGTAGCTTCTAATCTTACTTCCACACCCAGCTCAGTTTCTTAGTTATGTCAAGGGTGGCTTCAGAGTTTTCAAGTTGCATCGATTTTGTGGGCAATTTGTGATTCATAGTGCTGCTTGCTTTCAGAAAAAGATGGCACTATGATCCTGTTGCTGTTTCTTATTAGTATGGAGTTTAGTAAGAGTTGTTGAAGTATAAACTGAATTGCCCACCTTTCCCCATCAGCTTAAGCTTCTGGGTGAACTGGTTGATGCATAGTAACTCAATACTTATTCCACGTTTGGTGCATAGTAACTCAACTTTTAATCTTACTTATACACCCAGTTGCTGCTTGCTATCATAATGCTGATTTTCTCCACAATTTGATAGGAACAACATTTGGATATTCTCTTTCTATAATATACCGGCACAGCACCTGCCTTTTAGTAAAAAACATACAGCATTTAGATATTCGGAGCACCTGCCATTTCATGATTCTAGTTTACACCGTGGACCTCCCTGATACTTGGGGAAGACCTTTGCTGGAACCTACACTAGCATAATTGTTGGCAGACACTTCAATAGTCTACATTCGTTCATCAGTTGTATACGTCAGGGCCATTTAATGGATGAATCCACTGCTGTGTCTTGATGCTGAATCCACTGCTCTGTCTTGTTGCTGCTAAGTAATTTTTAGGACAAAGGAGGCAGCACGATCAATTTATTTTGACTTCATATAGTACGAAAAAGCTATAATTTAGAAAAGATAACAGAGTGTTGAGTGTGCATCGCAAGAAGTATAGGTGGAAAAGATTTGTACTTCCTATCGTCCTGAACTAATTCATCCTGAAAGGAACCGAAGTTATGAATTGCTATTAGAGATAGTTCTTACTTTTTAGCAACCAAAGGAATGTTTACTCAGTTCTTTCTTTACAGGATTGAGGGCGTGGGATCTATACATAATGGTTCCAATGGAACAGTTCAAACTATTATTGAAATTGAGTGATTTTGCCTTCCATCATGTACTATTTCTAATATTTAGGAACCAGATGCAAATAATATCTTTCATATACATTTTTGCATGAACATTGGTTTCATATACATGGGAAGAGAGCTAACTGACCAACATTTTGTAATCTGAGATAAGCTTGTACTGTTTGAACTGAATTCAACTGTAGCATGTGGCAGATTCATGGCGGGACAAGGCTAGTGGAGGCTCATCTATTTTTGTAAAATAGTATGTGAATCACAACCCAATACTTATTTTTATCATGCCTTAACTAGTTATCTGAAATGGAGGAGGTCAGAGAGTTTTGTTCCAAACTGCTTATCACTGTCATTTCAGACATATAATGCTACAAAGAAACTATCTAACCTTTCTATTCAAGGAGCATCCTATCGCTTCAGGTCTCCTTGTCATGTGAACTAAAATTTATTCAGGACTTGACTTCCTGGCACAATAATTGAAATAACAATTCGGTAATCTAGATTTTGTGCCACGAAGGGCATGCATTGAGGCCAAGAACAAGCCTCAGATATTATGTTCATTTACTTTCAGATGTTTGCATTAGATTGCCACTTGTAAGACTATTTTCTCACCTGTCTCAGAATATTCACTTTTGTTTGCGTGAAGGACTCATCTGAGAACAATTCGTCGGTTGATTTGTTTGTTTTTCTATTTACAAAGCAAACAGACAACCAAATTGATAGACGAAAAGCTAAATTTAATTAGCGTGACCAAACCTTCATGCTTAAGGTTTCTATGTCTGACACAGTGTCATTATGACGAGGAGCAAACATCTGTCACTTTTTGTGCCTCAGATGAACTTGCACTTGACGCAACTGATTTCAAGAATGGAAGATAGCCTCGTATATTTTTGGTTCTATAAGACTCTTTCTGTGATGACAATGGGAATAGAAGGTAACCACTGTGCACAACTTGCATGCTTTCACATGCGTGTTTGGCCTTGAAATGTGCTTATTCATCTTGAAAGGATCTGAACTTATGAACTGCTACTTTCTGTATTTGAGATGAACTTGCACTTGACGCAACTGATTTGAGGAATGAAAGATAGACTTATCAGATATATACCTTTTGTTATATAAGAAAAATACGTAATGCCTGATAATATGTTCAGAAGTGCTGAACAATTAACTGAAATGTAACATGTCATTCCATCAACGATTGTTTGATTGCCTGCGGTTCATTCACTCTCCAAACTTGTTCACTGAGAACAATTGACATGTAACATGGAGAGTGCCATCTGTTTGAACCACGTCTAGTGCACGCCTTTCCTTAATTACGAGAGATGAGGGAGATAGAGAAGAAAGAATGTCACTTTCGAGCTTGTCTTTGAATGAAGTCATTTAAGAAAACACGTCGCTACTACCCATGTGTTTTGGACAAAGGTTAAAGCCCCAATGGACTTTCGCACAATGGGCAACCCACTGCGCTGCTGCTATATAAACGACCACCGGCTCCACGGCTTCCTCCCCGACACAAGCACACCCATCCACCACAACACAAGAGCGAGACACCACCAAGCTCCCGATCGACTTCGGCACCACCACCATGGCACGCCACTGCTCCGCGGCCGGCTTCCTCCTGGTGGCCCTGCTGGTCACCACTGCCGCCGCGTCGGCCATCGCCACGACCTCGGCCATGGACGCTGGCCAGGAGAAGGGTGCCCTCTGGTACAACGCACCACGCCGCCTGTACCTGGTGACGGTGAACTCCACACGTACGGCTGACCCCTGGAACCACTGTCTGGACATCCTCAGATCCGCGCTCGGCAGGTACGTACCTTTTTAGATAATGGAAGTAATTGCTGCCTCTGCGAGTCAGTTCGATTGCACTCTGTTTCTTCGATCTCTGTGATTATTACTCTGTTTCTTCGATTTATGAGTCAGTTCTTGCTTGTTGTTTTGGTTTCATTGCAAATCCCAAGCCAAGAGAAAGCGAAGGAGGCGTTGATCCAAATCGTCCCGACAGGGTTCATCGCGAGGCTCACGCCGGCGCAGGCACGCAAGTTGAAGGGTAAGTGGATTCCCTGAATTTTTATGATTTCGTAACTGATTTGTAACCCTCTCCTTCAGTTCTCGTGTGAGTTCCTGCTGTGGGTGACGACGCGATCCTGGGATATTGTCATAGAATCTTCTGCCAAATTTTTATGTGCGTTAACTGGTCTAGCTAGTTTGCTGTATTTCCAGAATATTTTAGCATGATCGTTCCGATCCTCTTTTCCTTAAGAGTCTTTCTTACAAAAATAAAATGTAAAGCAAACTCTCAGTTTCCAAAACTGTTAAAATCCAAGACAAAGGCACATCCTCAGGATCAACCTCTTTTCGAAGAAACAACAAGCAAACTCTTTTTGTTGCGTCTTCGATAAGGCGCATCCTCAGGATCAACCTCTGTTGCGAGAAATCAGGGATGAAGCGAACACCTGGGGGATAGCAAGGGGGAGGAAGCTACGGGAGCTCCTACAGCCGTAGCTTTTTGGTCTGTTTGAGGGTAGTTTGCATTTTCACCAGCGCGAATGTAATCTGAAAAAAAAAATCCACAACCACTCTTGGTCTTGTAATTGTTATGTTTTCTCTCCTTAATACAATGACATGTAGTTTTCCTGCATGTTCAAGAAAAAAAAAGACAAAGCAAACTCCTAGAGTTCTCACTGCATACTGTAGACGTGTCCTTAACAATATACTCTATCTTGGGCTATACTCGTCCATCCATTTGAGAAATATTGTCCCCGATTTGTATTTCCACAACTAAAAAAATTTCGGTTAAAATAACAATATTTCAAAAAAGGAGGGAGCAACTTGAAGGTGCTGCAGCCTTGCCTGGAATACAAATAGTCTAGTTTTTGAAGAGTTTTCCATTGTTCCTACAATAAGTTTTGTACTTCATTAATAAACCCTATTGTTAACTTTGAGTTTTCTATTCTAATTTTGCCAAAAAATCGTCGTGCCGTTTATATTGTTCAACCTATTGGGAGGTCTCCTTAGGATGACATGAACAACTGATCATTACTTTAGGAGCACTTCACGACGTACATACATAGTTGCACTTCAAAATATTGTATATCATTCATCCTTATCTCCCATATATATTTCCGGTCAACCACATATCTTGAAAAATTATTCATACAGAACATTATGATGTTTCGTCGAATGATCAAATTTTGTTGTCTTATTATTTCTGAACCTGAAATAGTAACATTAACTTAGTTAAGATAAATATACAAAAATCAAATAAATAAACACATAAATTTGGAATTCTGGCAAAACCTTAAGTTGTAATAAAAAAGTATTGAAACCAGTAACTCGCCAAGAAGCATATATCAAATGTGTTTAAAGCACCAAGAAACAAATGCGGGAAACATTCTATCACTCAAGAAAGCAATACACAAAACGAGGAAGTGTGAAACAGACTGAAGCTCAAGCTACTAAATGCTTTAGTGATGTTAAACCTGGAATGAACGACCAGTGTGACACTTGGTGTCATTTGTCTTCACAACTAAACACCAACAAGCTATTGGATAAGAAATATGCAAGAAAAAAATGGAAGTTTTAAAATTTCAAATTAATTTCAAGTTACAGCCAAATATAGCTTGAACTAGAAGTTCAAATTTCAAAATACAAGTGACACAAAAAAAAAATCATATTCATGATCTACATCACAAATTAGAATTTGGAGGAAACTTGAGCATTTTATCACACTGTTAAGGGGGTTAAATAAATGCAACAAAGTACTGAAACAATGCCACTTTCAAATTTCAAATTTTGAAAGTGAACTTTGAACCCAATCATATTCATATATCAGAGACAATCTTTTTAAACAACATATAATTTTGGTTTGAATTAATAAGGTTAAAAAGACAACCTTTTGGAATTTATACCAAAAATAAGTTTAAAATGGGATTTATAGAACTTCTGGTCACCTTATCACTTAACCCTTTTTGAAATTCAATAACTTTATGTCATGTGGGGAATCACCTATAACAGGCGCAGGAGGAACCGCAAGGCAGACGCACCAGAGTAGTAGCTAGATACATATTAGAGTTTGAGTAGAAAAGGTTCTCAGGGTAGAGTCTGTATTAATTGTAATACATAGTTTCCTTGTTAGGGCCGGTCTCTGCCCTCATATAAGGAGAGGCCGGTGTTTGGTTGAAGATTATCAAAAAAGAAGTATTTCTCCTGCCTCCTTGGTGCGGTGCTGAAACAGCTCCTCCACACCGGCGAGGTCCAGGACCACGTCCTACTTGAAAGCGGAGAATATTCACGGGATAATGTATTCAATCACCAAGAGTCTGTACATATAGTAGGTGAGCCAAGGCGGCAGACCCAGAATACAAGGCAAGGCCCATATACGCTGCTAACCCTAATACATGTGCAAATAATAGTCTAACACTCCCCCGCAGTTAGAACGTTGCACATCAGCCACACGAGAGAATGTTCAGACTGAAGCGAAACTTAGTAAATACAAAAGTCAGAAGATCCTTGGTGAAGATATCTGCATACTGAGAAGTGATCGGCACATGAAGAATACGCTATACTACAGTGCACCAACAAGACCACGATAGTGAGTAGGATCAAAGACTGGAGCATCATTCGAGGATAACTTAGCACAGGTGTCAACCGGGGTTAGACAGGGCTTGCAATCGACCATGCTAGCATGTTGAAGAATATCTATCATGTACTAGCATTGGGAAAGGAAGAGACCACAATTAGGGAGCCTGATCACAGAAACCCCCAAGAAGTGGTGTAGATCACCAAGGTCCTTCATAGAAAATTCCCTGTTGAGTGCATCAATAATCCGCCTAAGAAGAGGCACAGAGGAAGCCGTTAGGACAATATCATCAACATAAAGAAGCAAATAACCAGTATCAGAACCATGCTGATAGATGAACAATGAAGTGTTTGACCGAGCACCAACAAAGCCAATGGAGAGCACATGAGAAGAAAATTAACTGAACCAGGCATGAGGAGCTTGCTTTAACCCATAGAGGGACTTGTTGAGATGACACACATAACCGGGATGTGCAGGATCAACGAAGCCGGATGGCTGCTCACAGTAAACAGTTTCGATCAGAGTACCATATAAGATAGCATTCTTGACATCCAGTTGATGTACAGGCCAATCATGGAGAGAGCCACCATCAAGATAGTACGAACAGTTCCGGTTTTACCACAGGGCTGAAGGTTTAACCAAAATCAATGCCAGGCTGTTATGTAAGCCCACGAAGCACCCAACTCGCCTTGTATCGATCAAGAAACCATTGGAATGCAGTTTGTGGTGAAAGACCCATTTACCGATAACAACATTGGTGCCAGACGGTCGAGGTACCAAGTCCCAGGTAGAGTTGGACTACAGGGCGACAAACTCAGCAGACATGGCATCTCTTTCCAATTCGGACCAGCAAGAGCACTGTGATAGCTCTTGAGTAGTGGTGAGACAGAGGAGACCTTGTGGTCCAACCATTGAAGGTGAAGCAAAAAACCAGTCTTCCCGCATGTCCACATCGTGTGATGGTTGTCAAGGGGTGTGGCGGGTATGGCAGTGGGTGGAAATCAGTGCAAGTGAGGAGGCGCACCATCGGACGTAGCCACGGTAGAACTACGTGCAGGCGAGTTGGGCAGCCAGGCCAGGCCGAACCCAGGCAGAGGGTCCTGAGAGTGCGGGACCGAGCCAAACCTAGGCAGGGGGGGGGGGCTGGGAACATGGGGTAGAGCCTGGGCAAGGAGAGTCCGGGGTGCTAGCACCAGCTTGTGGAACGAGCCCAACAGGGGCAGCACCCAGCGACACCAAGGACCAACTAGCGCTACCGACAGCAGCTTGCGGTGATGAACCGGTAGGGGCAGCAACGCTGGAGGGTGGGAGACCTTCAAAGGAATATTGGCCAATAGGCAAAATTGTGCAATCGAGGTCGGAAAGAAAGTCAAAGTGGGATGAAGGAGGGTCTGAAATTTTGGCAAATGGAAAGGAGAGGTCATCGAAGGTAACGCGCCAAGAAATTATGAGACGGTTGGAGGTGAGGTCTAGGTAGCGATAGCCCTTATGGTCAGAGGGGTATCCCTGGAAAACACAGATAGTAGAGCGGGGAGTGACCTTATGGGGACTAGTAGCCAACAGGTTGGGGTAGCATTTGCAACCAAAAACACGTAGATGAGTGTAGGACGGATGAACACCAAATAAAGCGAAGTGCAGTGTGGAGAAGGAAAATGTTTTGGTGGGGCGCAGGTTGGGAAGGTAGGTAGCAGTGTGGAGAGCTTCTGCCCAATAAGCGGCAGGGATACTAGCTTGAAACATAAGCGAGCACATAATGTCATTAGTAGTACGGATGATCCATTCTACGCAATCGTTTTGAGGGGATGTCTGAGGGCAGGAGAGGCGCATGGTGACACCATGGCGAAGAAAGAAAGTGCAGGAGGTGGAGCTGTAAAACTCACGACCATTGTCGCACTGGACACCCTTGATAGAGGCGCCAAACTGGGTAGTTGCGTAGGCAAAAAAATTAGATAACATCGAAAAGGCGTCTAATTTAAGGTGCAAGGGGAAAGTCCAAGACTAATGAGAGAAATCGTCAAGAATAATAAGATAATACTTGTAACCTAATACACTGATGACAAGGGATATCCACAAATCACAATGTATTAAATCAAAATTCTTGATGGCACCAGAGTGCGATGTAGCAAAAGGGAGCCTGACATGACGACCAAGCTGACAAGCGTGGCAAAGAGTATCAAGCTCATTTTTATTGCAAGTGGGTACTAATCTAGACAAAGCCTCAAATCCTAAATGCCCAAGTCGATGATGCCAAAGAGTGGACGGGGTGGCGCCAACAATGAGGGCCTGAAATGTGTGGGGAGCCGGCAGGCGAAGCAGGTAGAGCGGCCCGAAGCTATTGCACTTGATGATATCGTGTCGGGTATTCAAATCCTTCACAGAAAGGCCAAAGGGATCAAACTCAATAGAAACTTGATTATTGGTGGTAAACGGACGAACAAAGATCAAGTTTTTAATAATGTGAGGAGACACTAGGACACGATGAAGATGCAAAGGACGACTTAGAGTATTGAGGATAGTATGGCCAGTGGTGGTAACCGGCAGCAAGGAACCGTTACCCACAATAATGGAGGTCGGACTAGAAGTAGAAGGAGGTTGGGAGGAGAGAAGAGTACCAGGGGTGGATGTCATGTGGCCATTAGTGCCAGAGTCAAATAGCCAATCCGCCCGTGGAGTCAGGGACGTTGTGCTGAATGCATTAGCGAGAGCATGCTGGTGCCACATGGTGCCTGGAGGGAGCCCCTGCTGCAAAGGCGGCATGCCATAGGGAGCAGGGACGCAGAGAGCTATTGGTGAACCGAGCCGAGGTGGTAGGGTATGCCGTGGTCCGGAGCGCCAGGAAGTAGACCGGGGTTGGACTGTGCCATCATGGCGTGGTGTGGAGCTGGGGGGTGGACATGCTGCTGCTAAGCAGGAGGGCGTGCGCCAAGAAGACCATGAGGGACGCCATGACGAACAACATCAGCCCATAATTGAAGGGACCCGTTCCACGACTGGTTGATCATGGGGTACCTGAAGTATCCATCAGTCCTCTGGTTACGGTTGTTGTTGTGTCGGTTTTGGTTCCCAAAGGCAGGTCGACAAGACTGCTAGGGCGCCAAAGGAGCAGCTGGGATAGGAGCAGGCGCACGAGAGGCCATAGCGCCAGGAGCCGCATGAATGGGGGACCTACTAGCAGCAGCAGTGGTGGCGACGAGAGCAGTGGAGGAGGATCCTAGCTTGGTGGCGAGTTCCATCTCTTCTACTTCAATGTCATTGCGCATACGGGAAACAACGGGAAAAGACGTTGATGTTTGATGAGAGTTGCCATATGCGAGAAGCGCTCATTAAGGCCATGAAGAACCGTGAGCACAAGAGTGCGGGAAATCACACTTCACCCAAATCATCGAGAGCATCAGCCTTGCACTTGAGGTGGCGGTAGTATTTGGAGATGGAGAGGTCCCCTTGGATGAAGGTGCAAAAATCAGCATCAAGAATGATGGCGTGGGACTCTTTGTTGCTAACAAACTAATTTTCGATGCCAAGCCAGATAGCATGGGCACTGGGTTGGAGACCAACCGTAGCAATCTTGATGAGGTCTGGAGACACCGTGCCATACAACCATGAGTGCACGATGCAATCTATGCGACGCCAGTGCGGTGTAGGAATGGTAGCGGGATCGACATCTTCAATAACATGGTCAATGAGCTCATACTTCCCAACCGTATTGAGGAAGAGTACTTTCCAGTGATTATAGTGCTGGGAGCGGTTGTTTAGGACGGCGGGGATGAGCGCCTTGATGTTCAGGACAGAGACGGCTTCAGCATGGAGAGCGACGACCGCGGCCTCGGCCTAGGCATCAGTGCAGGCACGAAGGGTAGCGTCATCGACATCGGTGGGATCATTGTCCATGGAGGGGCCAATGAGGGAGGGACGGGCGAAGTCGGCCTTCTGACGTGCAACTTCGGCTTCAGCAGTGTTGGTGGCCCTTAAAACTCAATATCGGCCACCAACTGATCGGAAAATGTAAGGTAAAGACCAAAGTTTCATAAATATTTGTTTAAACTAATAAAGTTCGACAAGTTTTGATGAAATATAGGATTGCAGGTTCAAAAGGGCCAAAATTATGTAAAAACATGAAGAAACGCCCCGTCAGCCGATCCTGCTGTAAAACAGCCGGCCGACAGGGTTGTATGAGGCTGAAATCAGGGCCCGGGCAGGGTCGTGATGGCTGAAATTAGAACCCAACCGACAGGGTCATATCAGGCTGAAATCAGCCACCCGGTTAGTCAAAAGAGAGTTGTCATCAGGCTGATCATCCGACCCGGCTGATTCTGCAAAACACTCCACCATGAAGCTGTTTTCTCCTCAAAGATAATAGAATATGGCTAAGGAAAAAGGGTCCACAAGTGGCCTAATCGGGAGAAGTCATGGGGAGACCCAAAGGGAGTCGGCACCCAGCCCAGGTCGCCGCCCGGCCTGGCCTGGGTTGGCCTCTTAGGGTTGCCAGCCCATGAAGTCCATGAGGCCTACCGGCCCCAAAACGGAGAAGTCGGCGCAAACCGACCAAGGAACCGCCATCAAGACAAGATCTAAGCCAACCAAAACAAGTCGGTCGGGAACGACTCAATCCAATGGCTGCCCGGTCTGGGCTACCGCCCGGTGGTGCATGCCACCCGGCATGCCCGGCTGCCTGGCATGGCCTGCCGCCTAGCAGGGGAATTTTTGCCCACCGACTCCCCTTCACCTACAAGTACCCGCCAACCCTTCGCCTCCTATAAATAGAGGGGGAATTCGGCAGAAATAGGAATCAAGCAAGTGAAGCACATTGAAGTCCATTTCCTACTACTTTTCTTACTAGTAGAGTAGGTTAGTTAGTCGGGAGTTAGAGTCTAGTCGGGAGCTTAGCTCGGGATTCTGGAAATCGTCTCGGAGTCTTGGTATGAGCTCTCTTGTATCTTTTCTCCTTTTGTGAGACTTATCTTTGATTAAATACAATTATCTTTTCCTTATTTATCTTGTTAAGTATCGATTTTTACTTAGTCAATTTCCTCAAGTTACAATTATCGGGAAAGTACTTTGAAGCATAGTTTACTAGATTCCCGGCTAGGATTTAATTAAGTTTAGTTCTCGAATAGGACTTAGACTTGGTTATTTCCCGGCTATTCTTCCGCTAGGCCAACGGAAGAATATCTTGTGAAGGCATAGGCGCAGTGCCTAAGTTAACACTAGCTAGATTTGCATTTGTCCCCACGGGCTGTGTGGTAGGCGGCAGGTGGTGATAGCCCTGTCCATCCCTTTAGTAATCCACTACGTCCGGGAAGTCTCAAGCAGGGTTGTCTAGCGGTAAAATGCCCACTAGTGCACAAGGTTAGTTACCGACACTATTAGTGGATCGTTCTCGTACCCCGAAGTAAGTTTATTAGTGAAAGACTCGAGGTTGTACCATGGATTTGGTGTAAGCACTCAACCCGAGTAACTAGAAATTTTGACGCTTGACTAGATTTAGGAAAGTTTATCTTAGGAATTTTAGACTTAGACTCGCTGTCCTTTTGGCTAGCTTAATCGATCTCTTTTATCTATCTTAGTGTGGATTTCTCCTATATCACTGCTCCCCTGTTTATCATTGAATATCTTTACCCCCGTCTTTGGTCAGTTGGTATAACTCTTATAATCATATCTTTGTTAAACCAAGATACTCTTACGCCAAGCTTCCCTGAGGAAAATAAATACGATACCTTGGAATACTCCCGGGTGAAATGCTACAATAGATGTTCCGTGCGCTTGCGGATTGGTTCACTCTTCTATTAAAGCATAACAAACATCAATCAACACTTCGAGCATTGTTACCAGATAATATTTTGGTGCAACGTTAAGAAGCATCCAGGCGATCGGCCTTGGCCTTGGCTTCCTTCTAGCCGTCGACGTCGAGGGTGGTGATGTGGTTGGCCTCGATGCACAGAGAATTGGTGGCAGAGGGCTTCATCATCGGAAGGGTCATGGAGTGGGGTTAGTGGATGTCAGGGGCAAGGATGGCCATCCGACGGGAGGGGAGGAAGAAGTAGCGGCGACACATCAAGGAAAGACGGTGGCGTTTAGGGTTGCAAAAGCGAGGACGCAAGAGCGATCCTCTCGGATGCCATGAAAGCAGAGAATACTCACACGATAATGTATTCAATCACCAAGAATACAAGGCAAGGCCCATAGATGCTGCTAACCCTAATACATGAGCAAATAATAGTCGAATACTACTACCTATTTCAAGTACAACCTTTGTCGTAATCCGCCTACTAATATACCTGCTCGTGACAATCTGGTATCAGATTGCCCAGGTTCTGAGTCCATGGAAGAAGCAGCAAAAGAACTCGCTGAGATGGCGACCGAGCTAGCCACACTCACCGAGGCCATCATGAAGCTGGTGCCTCTAGAACAACACATTAGCAACCCTCACAACCCTGCTCACCAAGGTAAACAACCTTCAAGAGTCAGTAATCGAGGGCGCCCAGCAGGTCCAAGCACTCAACCTTGCCATTGCTTGTATGGAAGGATCGTCAAGGAGTAAGAATGCTGAGCGCGATGCTGATGATGCTTCGCCCAACGACGACACCTTTGGGCATAGAACAGTGTGTTATCCACACATTACATTCCCTCACCGCAATGACGGGCCTCATGGCTGTCACAACTGTAATGATGATGACTGCGACAAGGATTGTGCTCTGTCACATTTCCACAAGGTGGAATTTCCAGCATTTGATGGAACCGATGATCTTCTACCATGGCTGAATAGATGTGAGCAATTCTTCAAGGTCAGTGTACGCCAAAAAACAAGAAAGTTTGGTATGTGTCTATTCACATGACGGGCATTGCACAACTCTGGTATTACAGATTGGAACTCAACTCGGGTGAACCATCATGGTGTCGCTTCACACAGCTCGTCCACAAGCGCTTCGGATCAACAATGACTGACACACCCTTGGGCAAGATTGCACAGCTTCGTTGCACTGGGAGTGTTAATGACTACTGCAACAAGTTTTTCGCTCTAGCATGCCATGACATAGAGCTATCAGAGTCACAACAAGTTCAGTTGTTCATCATGGGCCTCCAGAATCCATTGAGCACAGATGTTGCCCTACAACATCCTAGTTCGCTCAACAACGCCATTGAGCTGGTCTGTGCTTATGAGCAGCGCCTCTCTTTGCCCCCATTTGACCCACCACAATATCAAGGCGGAGGCCGTTCGTCTTTTCGCACACCAGCAGCAACATCAATACCTGGAGGGGCAGATGTTGCCACACCATGCAACACAGCCGCAGTATCCTCAGCTTCTTCAGCACTGGGATGTGGCAAGTTGACATCCATAGCCAACTCCTTGCCTCGACGTTGCCTCACTCCAACCGAGATGGCAGAACGACATCGTTTGGATCTGTGCTACAACTGTGAAAAAAATATTTCTTTGGCCACAAGTACAAGAAACTGTTTGTAATCGAGGTCATTGCTTTAGAGGTTGAGGAAGGCAACCCAGTCATTGCTTTCATCACTATAGTGGAAGAACCAAAGCAAAATTTTGACATATAGATGTTAAACATGTACTATCTAGACCACATGTTCTACATTTAGATTGGTGAAATCTTGTCCTCATATGTAGTTCATCATGTGATCTTTGGATTGTAGTGTCTTCAACACGAATCTCAAAACAATATTAATGGTGTGGATACTACATGTTGAGTATGAACATGCTATAAAGACTTTCTTGTGCAAGAACCAAGTATCTCCATGCATGCCCTTACAGGGACCATGACGTGTGGCATCCAAACAATGAAGGTGCACGTCACAGTGGGCAACACCATCTTGACAACACTACTTGACTCTGGGTCTACCCATAATTTTGTGGATGAAGAGGTAGTTGGGCATGCAGGGATCAAGGTACAACCACGCAAGGGACTCAGCGTTGCAGTAGCAAACGGAGACCACATCACAACCCTAGATACTGCCCAACAGTTCAGCTAAATATTGCGGGTAAACTATTCTCTGAGGACTTCTATGCTCTTCCTTTGGGAACGTATGACATGGATTTGGGTGTTCAGTGGCTTGGCATGCTTGGCCCGATCCTTTGGGATTTTGCTAGTGACACCATATGCTTTGCTCGCAATGGCAAGAAGATCTTGTGAATGGGTATTGACTCCAAAGCAAAATTGTCAGTACACGCCATGATAACAACCACAAATAATTTGATGCTAGCTCTCTTGGATTGCTGAATTGTTTGAGATTCATACTAGTTTACCTCCAAGATGCCAACGCCATCATCGCATTTGGCTTCAACCAAGAACATCATCGATTGGTGCTTTAGACATTGTAGGATCATGGGTAGTTCTTGAGGAAATCAAAGTGCTCTTTTGGCACATCGACGATGGCATACTTGGGCCACGTAATTTCGGCCATTGGGGTCGCAATGGACAAGCAGAAAGTTGAAGCTGTTCTCAAGTGGCCACTGCTGAAGTCTGTTTGTGTCCTAAGTGAATTTTTCGGCTTTTCTGGGTACTACCGGCGCTTCATCCGAGACTACGGAAAGATAGCGTCCTCCCTCACAAACCTACTCAAGAAAGACACCTTCTACTAGACCGAGGCGGCCACCGAGTCATTTTGAGCATTGCACAATGCTATCACAGCAGCTCTAGTCCTCCAGCTACCGGATTTTGATAAGGATTTCATTGTTGAGTGTGATGCATCCGGGTCTGGCTATGGAGCTGTTTCACATCAAGATGTAGGATCCGTGGCTTTCTTCAGCAAGGTCATCGTGCCTCGCCATGCCAAGATTGCAGCCTACAAATGCGAGTTGATTGGACTGGTGCTTGTTGTTCGTCATTAGAGGCCTTATTTATGGGGTCATTGTTTTGTGGTAAGTATTGATCATCACAGCTTGAGGTTCTTGTTCGATCAGAGATTGACAACCATCCCTCAACATCAGTTGGCAAGCAAATTGTTGGGATTTGATTTTCATGTGGAGTATAAGCTTGGACACTCAGAATTTTGTCGTAGATGCGCTATCTAGATGATGAAGATCAAATGACAGTTATGGCTATTTCTGGACCTACTTTTGCTCTATTCGATGGTATACGCCAGGAGATTGATATTGGTGACATGCTCACGAAGTTAAGAGCAGCTATTCAGACAAGAGAGAAGTGAAATCCTTATATTTCAACTAAGGGGGTACTTTCTCCACGTTAACTCAAGTGCATGTGTAAGGACCGAAGGCGTACCGAGAGAGGGGGGGGGGGGGGGTTGAATCGGTAAGCCGCTCACGAATCCAAATACTTTAATTCACACTACTAGAGTCTAACAATAGTTACAACCTAACAATTCTCGTAGGCCAAGACCCTACACGTGCTAGTGTTCATGATGATAGCAAGCGCGGAAGCCAAACATACTAGCCCATGCAAGCCACAACTCAACCTAGTTACTAGGACACACAATTGCAGAATAGTAAAAAGGGGGTCAATAAATGCTCAGGATTTTTTTCCCGAGGTCTCGAAAGGATGGCGCCTTCCCCTACTCCTCGTTGTTCCACTCCCGTCGGAGTGCCGGTCCCTCCTGCCACCAATGTGGAGTTCTCGTCCACGAGCCCGCAATCACTCCCGGAGTGAAGACACGGTGTGCATCACCGCTGCCACCAAGGCACAAGATCGCCTCCCTCAAGAACTTGTTGGACTCCTCGAGCCGACACGAGCGCTCTCTAGTGATGCCCCTTTCACTGGCGGGTTCAAACCATGTATAAACGTGTGACGGCCTTCAAAACCGATTATGATAGGCTCAATCACCGACACCTAACCGGTCTAGGTCTCACCATAGACCAAGAGTAACAACCTAGATCACACCCTCAAGGACACCCTGATGTAAATATGGCCCGATCTTCCGAGAGGTAAGGGGATAAACTCGAATTTGGGAAACTCGGCGTCGACGACCCGGCTTGAATCAGACACGATCCAACCCCGCAACCGTTACACCAAGCACAACTTGATTGTTCCTGCAAGCGAAATCGAGAACACAAACAAGAGAGGATAAACACGCAATCTGAAATTGCAAATATGGATGAAGCGAATCACAAGAAAAGGTTCAAGCTCTGAACACAAAAGGACTAATCACCACAGTGGTGTAGAACAAGAACAGGGGCCCTGAATTACTGTAAAAGGACTTGTAGCCACAGTTACAATAATTCGATCAAGTTTCTCTCTTGAAAACTGAACTAAACAAAACCCGAAACTAAAAGATAGTGGATACTGAGTTTATGTAGGAACTAGGGATGTCCTAGGGTTGGGGGCGACCAGGGGGGCGCCCACAACATGGGTTTAAGGCCCGACACAATACATGGCCAAGTTGGCCCAAAATAGGTGGCGTAGCACCTTGTCATGGTCACATATTATGACCCACAATCCTTCTGGAGCTAGGACCAGAAACAAAATGACGGCGTCCTCGTCTCCTTTCCAACGCATCAAAGAACGCCTCGTTTGAATGTCGGATGTGTGAGATATCATCAAAACCGTGAAGGGATGTCGGCTGAATCCGAGACGAACGTGGCGACCGAGTTGGTGACGACTTATAACTTGGGGAAGGGCATGATATGCGCGTATCCAACATGGTGATGTCTTCATCATCCTTCCCTTCTTGAATTGGAGTCGCCCTCGACTCCATCTCAGCATCAATCTCCTGCAAAAGGTTAGTACTAGCAGAATACAAAGTACAAGATACATGATCATCAATAGAAGATATATCACGATAAAGCATAGTATAGCAAGGTGCATCATGATTATCACAAAGTTCAGTAACAGTAGATGTCATAGCAAGAAAAGCACCTCTCTTTAACTTAATAGCCTTATGTTTAACATCAAAAAGTTGTTTGTTATCATGTTTATTCTCAGTATTTTCAGCAAGCAGTTTAAAATGATTTCTAATATCAGTAGGCAATAACGGACGTAAAGTAATATTCCTGTCCTTATGCATAAATGTATATGTATTAGTTCTACCATGGTGGGCAGCATCCGTATCATATTCCCATGGACGGCCTAATAAAAGCGAACATGCTTGCATAGATACAACATGAAAATCAGCAGAGTCTTGATAAGAACCTACTGAAAAGTGTATTCATGCTGATCGAGTTATCTGTGCCGTACCACTATTGTTGAACCATTTGATATGGTAGGGCTGATGTAGTGC
Organism: Eleusine coracana subsp. coracana; assembly: GCA_032690845.1. Classification (NCBI taxonomy): domain Eukaryota; kingdom Viridiplantae; phylum Streptophyta; class Magnoliopsida; order Poales; family Poaceae; genus Eleusine; species Eleusine coracana. The sequence continues at coordinate 53,402,791 of CM064430.1, forward strand.
ATGCGTGGTCAAGCCAAGCTTGCTTACTAAATCAGAACTTACCAAGTTGTTATAGCTCCCAGTATCAATGATGGTGAGAACACGGCAGTCCGCGACAATAAGGTACATGTAGAATAAATTGTTGCGTTGTTGTTCTTCCTCTTGTCCCACTTGAGTGGTCAACACACGCTGTACAATAAGGCTAGGAAAGCCCGCGGTGGCAGCAATGGAATCAATGGCGGTAGTCTCCTGCTCCTCCGTCGAATCTGTAACAAGGTTAGCCATACGAGCAAATTCATCTTCAACATCACTAGATCTTTCATACCCATCAGCGGTAGCGATGAAAGCACGACGACTAGGGCAATCCTTCATGACATGTCCCATGCCCTTGCAGCGGTGGCAAATAATGGTGGTGGAGGACCCACTCCTAGTACCGGAAGTAGTAACCTTCTTCTGGTGTTGGTTCTGCACACTAGATGATTGTGCTGCAGAAGTAGGCGCAAGTGGAAAAGTTGTTGCTGGTGGCTTAGCAACATGACTCTTCAAGTTCTCTACTCCAGTGCGTTGCTGGAGAGATTGCTCAGTGTTGGACCTGCAAGATTGTTGTGGGGCGTCCCTGTACTTCTCGTTCAACCTTAAGAGCAATATGATACAATTGGCTAAACCTATTCCACTCTTTATAGTGAATAATATTCTGGATATCACGGTTCAAACCACCAAAAAATCTAGCACTAGTTTCAACATCATCTTCATGTATATCACAACGTGCTAAACCAATAAGCAATTCCTGATAATATTCCTCTACTGTTTTACTACCTTGTATTAAAGATTGTAATTTTAAACGTAAATCACGTTGGTAAAAAGGAGGAATAAAACAAGATTTCATACGTTGTTTCAAAATAGGCCAAGTGGCAGGTATAGAAGCATTAGTATTACAAAGATCATTCCACCCAAAGAGAGAAAAACCTGTAAACTCACTAGTAGCAAGTCTAACTCTATGCTCAGCAGGAAGTAAATGAGAATTACATTTCTGTTCAATGACAAGTTCTCAATCTAAGTATGCTTCAGGATCAGCACTACCGACAAAAGGTGGTATGTTAAATTTGGGCTTAACAAAAGTATCAGTATTACCATAATTGTTATTACCTCCCATACCGTGTCGATTACGGCGAAGATGGTCTGCATCACGGTCAAAATCATCATCATCAGCAGCTTATTAAGGTGGAGGTTGTCGTTCAACATCCTCAATGCGGTGGGCAACAGTGTTGATATGACCCATCAACTCGGCAAACTTCGTTTCTATGAATATACGCTGGTCCACAAGAAGCTTCGTGAGCTCGGCCTTGGACACGCAATCATTGAAGTCTATAGGGGACTCCAACTCTCTAGGTGTCCCTTTCCCTTTCTCTGACATGGTTAAAAGCAAAAGACAAGACTAAACAAAAAGATTAGCCCTATCAACTAGCAGGCAGCAGAGGGTGTAGAAAGTGGAAAACAATATCAGAAGCAATGTATCACAATCTTGCAAGTGTTCTTACCAAAGCCAAACAGGTCGACATAATCTATAGTTGAGCTTGGGTGTAACAGTTGCAAGGAAGAAACTTGTGCTGTAATATGTATAGCTTGGAAGGCTAATATGTATGTCAATGGAACACAATTCAATAACAGATAGTAGCACTGAATAAATGTCCAAAGTCGTGTCCTAATTGCTGGTAAAAGAATCGTGTTTAAAAACAGTTGTGACAGCAAGAACAATGGCAAAGGCAGTAAGGATCAAAACAGATTTCACAGACTTAGAATTTTCAGGGCGGGGGGGGGGGGGGGGGGGGGGGTGCAAATCAAAATCTTGATTTTTTTGTATGATTTTTCCACTATTTTTTTGTGATAGAGGAACACAAAGGAAGGAACCGCAAGAAGTTTCAACTCAAACAGAGGAAAAACAAAGGGTAAGAAAAATCACAAAGTTTCACCAAAAGCACTATTTTTGACTTTATAATTTTTTTTATTTTTTCCCGATTTTTTTTGAATTTTTTGACGAGGGCACACAGGGCGAGGCCGAGTGTGGGTCACCTCAACTTTGAGTCAAGAATCTGCTGTAAAAATTTTAGCCCAATCGGAGCAACGAGCGAAAAGTGATGTCTGTTTTACCAAAGGTATGTCAAGATAGGATTTGAGGGGGGAGGGGGGGGGGGGAGGGAAACAGAATCGGGTAGAATTTTTTTGTTGACAACGGATTGTGGGTATGGTGGGTGGGTGACATGATGGTGAATCCAATAGAAAACACGATGGTGATGGTGGTGTGCAGCGAAGATCAAAACACAAACCAAATCAAAACACAGATTCAAACCAGCAACTGAACTCGACTAGGACACAAACTCAACACTACGGACTCTAAAATTAAATTATGCAAAGGCTAAACAATATCTGGGATGGTGAGGAAATATTTTTTTGTAGGCTTTTTCGTGGATAAAAGGTGATAAACACAAACGAATCTAAAGGGAAGAACACGATAATACCTCACGGGGAACCTAGGAATCTGATACCACTTGATGTAAATATGGCCCGATCTTTCGAGAGGTAGGGGGATAAACTCGAATTTGGGGAACTCGACGTCGACGACCCGACTTGAATCAGACATGATCCAACCCCGCAACCGTTACACCAAGCACAACTTGATTGTTCCTGCAAGCGAAATCGAGAACACAAACAAGAGAGGATAAACACGCAATCTGAAATTACAAATATGGATAAAGAGAATCACAAAAAAAGGTTCAAGCTCTGAACATAAAAAGACTAATCGCCACAGTGGTGTAGAACAAGAACAGGGGCCCTGGATTACTGTAAAAGGACTTGTCGCCATAGTTACAATAATTCGATCAAGTTTCTCTTTGGAAAACTGAACTAAATAAAACCCAAAACTAATAGACGGCGGCTACTGAGTTTATGTAGGAACCAGGGACGTCCTAGGGTTGGGGGCGACCAGGGGGGCGCCCACAACATGGGTTTAAGGCCCGACACAATACACGGCCAAATTGGCCCAAAATAGGTGACGCAACACCTTATCATGGTCACATATTATGACTCATGACCCTTCTGGAGCTAGGACCAGAAACAAAACGATGGTGTCGTCGTCCCCTTTCCAACACATCAAAGAACGTCTCATTTGGATGTCGGATGTGGGAGATATCATCAAAATCGTGAAGGAGTGTCGGCTGAATCCAAGACGAACGCGGCGACCGAGTTGGTGACGACTTGTAACTTGGGGAAGGGCATGATATGCGTGTATCCAGCATGGCGATGTCCTCATCACACCCTACCCTTAAATGTGCATCAATACTCAAGTTACTCTCACTAGCACTCTCAAGATATGCAATATCTCCTCCTAGTACTCTCCTCTTTGTCTCTTGGCTCTCACCAAATGCTCCAAGCAATTCAACTAGCCAAGTGAGATCTCCAAGATCCCAACAATGAAGTTATATAGGTTTCCAACCTCCAACCAGCCGTTGCTCCACGAAGTTGCCTTTCTAGACCAAATGACCAGGCAGTCCCGCCACTGCCAGATCGGACCGTCCGGTCTCTCTGGAACAGTTGTAAGAACCGTTGGCTGCTCTGTCCAGATAACTCCTCTGTACTGACCAGACCGTCGGGTCAGTTTCTCTCTCCAGTCCAGAAACTTATTCGACGCCCTTCCTGTCTGTCCGGTCACCATTGACCCCTCTGCCCGGTCACTACGTCCAGAAGCTGAAACTTCTCGTTCTTGCTTGACTTCGTTTGCCGGCTTCTCCGAACAGCTCCTTGGCTTCTCCACTGTCACCTAGTGTATGTGATTTCCCTGAGTATCCATGCACATCACCGACTAGATATGACCTAAGAGATATGACCTAGACCCCCTTGATAGTCCGATTTTTCCTATGTACTCAAAGCCCTAACAACTTTACAAGTGTTCCCAACACTTGCTCTATAGCTTGTCTTTAGTCACTACAACAAAAATCTCTCATAGTGATATTTTGTTAGAGGCACCTTTCTAATATGCCTCTGTGTATATTATAGAGACATCTTTTTGTGGCACTTTAAAATTTGTCTCAAAAGTAGGGGCATAATTTTTGAAAATTTAAAAAATAATGTGTCACATTGATAATAGAGGCATTGTTTAAGGCATTTTTGTAAAGTGTCTAAAAATAAATAGCATAGAGATATTTTTGTGACATGTTTAAATGTCTATATCTTATAGAGACATTACTAGAGGCATATTTTGCTTTTCTAGAGGCATTATTTCACTAGTTTGCAGCACTTCTTAAGAATAAACTCTGAATATATACGTAATATCATGGGTAGGTGAGTTCGCTAACAAAGTTTAACATGTTGTTATTTCACCATGAGGTCTTGAGTTCAAAACTTCACACCAATATTATATTTTTTTCACATAGTTAAATACTATATTAATAATACCTCTAAGTTTATTAAGGCATTATGTAATGCCAATACAAAGTTGTCACTAATTTTATAAAGATGATTTATAAAGTATCACTACATTCCTAGAGACAATGCATGGCAAGGTATTTATCAGGCATTTTAGAAAATGCCTCTAGTGTCTAGAGACATAATAATAATGACTCTACTATACAAAGAAAATGTCTCTACAAGCCAATTCTCTTGTAGTGAGTTTTGATCCATCTCCATCAACCCTTGTACTCCATCAAGCTCACAAGCCTCATGCTTGGTCATTGTTATCAATCGCCAAGGCAACCATCATCCATATGATTTACAATAGAGTTTAGAGATAATTTCTGCATACACAATACCCGTGTAGATATTAGCTCACAATTTTATAGTTGTCATCTATCACCAAAATATTCATACCATGGGGATCCAATCAACAATAGTCACTAACCCAGCTCTTGTCCCAACACTCAACAACCACCCTGAGCTAAAGCCCCGAGCGTCAAACACCTATATTGTCCATAGTAACCCTCACGCGAAACCAGCCCACTTCGTCAACCTCAAGCAGTGGTACCACTCCATGGTGGCCACTCACTCCCCTCTCACTACCAACACCATAGACCGAATCATGTACACCTACCACACTGTAATGCATGGCTTTGCCATCCAGCTCACCGATGACGAGGCCCAGCGCATGTCCACCACCTTCGGTGTCACTGGTTTGTACAAGGATAAGATGTTCCACCTTCAGACCACAAGGTCACCAGGGTTCGTGGGCCTTAATCCGCATTATGGCGCCTGGAATGAGACTGACTTGGTCATTGTCATCAATTGCCAAGGCAACCATCATCCATATGATTTATAGTAGAGTTTAGAGATGATTTCTGTATACACAACACTCATGTAAATATTAGGTCACAATTTTATAGTTGTCATCTATCATCAAAACATCTATACCTTGGGGATCCAATCAACAATGGTCATGAAGCTTGCAGCATGACATTGGTTATTATCATGAATATGAACGGGTGTTCATTATTAAGCATATTAAATGTGGAGGAGGCCAACATGGATCAAATGAAATCTAATGGCTATTTTTGTGTGCGTGTATTTTTATATAAATATCTCATTTGGATGGTTCATTTGCTATGTAATATGATGTAGTAGTTACGGGTTACATTAACATATTATCACAATATCTTGAAACAAAACATAACATTGATTATTAGTTTATGATTTTTTTATTTATGTTGAATATTTAATATCACAATATCTTGCAACATTATCTTGCATGAATAACAACATTAATATATTATCATAATATCTTACAATAATATATTGCATGATTCACATTATTAATAACACAATGAATGTTTTTAAGTGCATTGTATCTGCTGCATGCACATGGCATCTTGATTCCAAAATTAATTGAGCATTTTTAGACCACATTGATTAAGTATATAATAAAAAACTGTATTGTAGTATGCCACAAGCATTTGAATGAACTATGGTAAACCTCTATAAAAGCCAACACCCAACCTGCGTTCTTTCACCACAAGCATAGATACAATCATCAGCCATGGCTGCCATGAAAACCAGACTATTGCATCTCTTAGCGGTATTCCTCCTTCTCGTTGAGCTCACTAACCCAGCTCTTGTCCCAACACTCAACAACCACCCTGAGCTAAAGCCCCGAGCGTCAAACACCTATATTGTCCACACTAACCCTCACGCGAAACCAGCCCACTTCGTCAACCTCAAGCAGTGGTACCACTCCATGGTGGCCACTCACTCCCCTCTCACTACCAACACCATCGACTGAATCATGTACACCTACGACACTGTAATGCATGGCTTTGCCATCCAGCTCACCGATGACGAGACCCAGCGCATGTCCACCACCTTCGGTGTTACAAGTCTGTACAAGGATAGGATGTTCCACCTTCAGACCACAAGGTCACCAGGGTTCATAGGCCTTAACCCGCATTACGGGGCCTGGAATGAGACCGACTTCGGGGATGGTGTCATCATTGGCATCATTGATAGTGGCATTTGGCCAGAGAGTGCAAGCTTCAACGACCACGGGCTCGGACCAGTGCGCTCGAATTGGAGGGGCAAATGTGTAGACGCCGATGACTTCAACGCCACCTTGTGCAACAACAACCTAGTTGGCGCCAAGGTGTTCAGATCTTCCCCGGATGCCATGTCAACTACAAAGCCCGGTCATGTGCTTTCCCCAAGGGACAAGGCTGGACATGGCACGCATGTGGCCTCGATCGCTGCTGGCACGGACGTCCCTGATGTAGGCATGTACACATTCTCGCAGGGAACAGCGAGAGGTATGGCACCTAAGGCAAGGATTGCCATGTATAAGGCATGTGATGCCGACGGCTGTTGGGGGGCGGACATCACTGCTGCAGTCGAAACCGCGGTGAAGGATGGTGTGGACATCATTTCCATGTCCCTCGGATTCCCTTTGAACGACCCCTTCTACACTGATGTTGTTGCGGTCTCCACCTTTGGTGCCGAGCGAAAAGGCATCTTCATTGCCATGGGTGGCGGCAATTACGGCCCTTTACCTGGAGTGCTCAACGTGGCTCCATGGATGACCACTGTCGGGGCTACTACTGTGGATCGTGTGTTTCCGGCGAACCTGACACTCGGCAATGGTGTTGTGCTCCAAGGGTAGTCTCTTTATATGACACAGACAAACAATGCAAGCATGTTCCAACTAGTATACTCTTACTGCCTCACAGAGTCAGCAAACTGGACGCGAGAAAAGGTCGAGGGAAAGATCATGGTGTGTATGGATGATACAAGAATCCCAGACCTGTATGGTTTTCACTTGCAAAAGGTTGGTGGAGCAGGGATAGTTGTTGTGGAAAATGTTGAGTGGACTCGGGATAGTACCTCAGCTTGCCCTTTCACGCTTCCAGGTCTCACTCTTGGTTTTGACTCTGGTGAGAGGCTTAGAGCCTACATGGCCGCGGAGTCGAACCCTATGGCATCCTTCAGCTTTAGTTCTAAGACGATCGTGCAAGATAATCAGGCGCCAATGGTGGCAGGCTTCTCGTCACGAGGGCCCAACCCGATCGTTCCTGAGCTCCTCAAACCTGACATTATTGCCCCTGGAGTGAACATTCTTGCTGCATGGTCCCGCGATGCCCCTCTCGACGATGGCAGGAGAGTCGACTACAACATTGTTTCAGGAACATCCATGGCAACCCCGCATGTTGCTGGCATCGCGGCGCTGATCAAGAAGAAGTATCCCAGTTGGACACCCGCCATGATACGATCGGCGATGATGACGACTGCTGGGACACTCGACAACAAAGGTCATGACATCCTTGACAACGGAGCAACCAACGCCAGCGTTAGCATCATGGTTGCGACACCACTTGCGACAGGGGCCGGGCACATCCGTCCGAACCTTGCACTGGACCCAGGCCTTGTGTACGACGCTGGCGAGAGAGACTACATCGACTTTATGTGCACCCTAAACTACACCGCGCAGCAGCTGCGTCTGTTCATGCCGGACTTCGTCAAATGCACCAGGACGCTCCCCGGCGGTCCTGCTGACCTGAACTACCCGTCATTTGTGGTGATCTTCGATAACCACACAAATGTCCGCACATTGACACGGACAGTGACAGTAGTGTCAGAGAATCCCGAGACGTACAGTGTCACCTATGCAATGCCCGAGCGTGTGAAGGTGACCGTCACGCCGATGACCCTAGAGTTCAAGAAGCCGAATGAGAGGAAGAGCTACAACGTGGAGTTCAGAAACTTGGCAGGAGGAAACATGACGGCTGGATGGGACTTTGGGCACATCAGCTGGGAGAACAAGGACCACCTGGTAAGGAGCCCAGTGGCCTTCCAATGGAAGAACTGATGAAATCGAGTAGAGTTGTTTATTAATAAAAATAAATTGAGTAGAGAGTTGTAGTCGTAGAATAAGAAAATACATGGACTGATTTGATGCTCTGTTGTGTCCTGTGCTTATTTGAGATGGAAAATTCAGTATCCTTCTGCTGTGACAACATTCGATGCTAGCAATGAGATACTGTGAAATTTGTTTGTGTTCTCTTGCAAAGGCGTACAGTGCCATCACGGCGTTGTTGGCGATGCAGTAGAAGCAGCCTGCGAATGACACTTGACTTGACAGCGACGTCACGAACCACGGAACCAGCAGCCGTCGTCGATCGACTAGCCTGAATAGCCTCCACGTCATGTCGCCGGGCTTCGAGACGGCCAACGAGCCTCAGAAAAAAGCGAACTCGAGCGTGCAGTTGCCACTCGCCAGCGAGGCCGGCGACAAGCACCGAGGCGCCGCGGTCTCAATGAGGCACGTTCTATCCCATATCCTAAAATCTATTTAAAAAATTACTCCAAAGTCCAAAGCAATTCTATATGGATTGCTATCTCTAGATCTTTTAAATATATTTTGTCTCTCTCTTCCAATCCCAATTCTTAATAAATATCTTTATAATGGGCTAGAATTAATATAAGCACTGCTATAGAGTAGATCTATTTTGTTAGACTTTTGTATGATCAGGAAATCTAATGGTTAAAATCACTTGGGTGGTGGTTCATCTATCAATTAAAGGGATTAAAACACTTGATCATATAAAAATCTAACAAATAAATCTACTCTGAAGCATTTTCTAATTAATATGGGTTCTTTATTTCTCTTGATCTAAAAGTTTAGATTTACTTATACTATATTAATTCTTTAAGTAGTATATGGAGTAGTATCTTAAAGTAGTATAAAGTATTATGAACATTACAGGAAATAAAAGTAATGGTATCTTGAAGTAGTATAAAGTATTATGGATATTACAGGAAATAAAAGTAATGATATATTATAATTTTATTAATTTTGACCACATAATGGGATACAAAACAAAAGATTCTTCATCGGCCAGTCTTAGCAAGGCCGACGACGATCGAGTGTCACGCTGTCGGGACATCCCCGACGCCACGGAGCAAGTGAAGGAACAACAAGTGAGTTGGACGCGATGAGGAGTTGTACAGCATCGCCCCATCGAGTAGGTGGTGCGCACTACGGGAAAATCAATCTTTGTTGTGTGTCCAATCAAATTTTTTTTTGTTATTTTTTGAGTTTTTCTCTAAATTTATATTTTGGCAAGTGCCACGTTTATCGAATGTTTTTTAGCATATGGTATGCCACGTTTATCGAATGTTTTTTAGCATATGGTAAAGTCTTTGTTGTGTGCCCAATAAAAAGCATACGGCAAAGTTTTACTGATAAATTCTTTGCCGTGTGGAAGATGTCGTGTGTAACCCACGACAAAAACTTTATCATAAATAATTTATGCTTTATCATATATCTTAGACACACAACAAAGATGTTGTTTCATATAGTGACGACTGATCCTAGGCAACATGAATTGATGGGAAGCATGTTGGGGCGGCTGCCACACAGAGAGGTGGTCCCTCGGACACGGCGGCGTAGGTCACCGTTGATTCAGTCATGGTGATTAATGATTGCACTATTACAGCAGACAAAGCTGTATGATGATGAATCAGTAATTTTGAAGCATTAAAATTATTTGATAGTGTGGCAAGAGAGGATCCCTGGAGTTTTTTGATAAAATTATAAACAAATTCATACCTATGTACTATCTGATAGCAATATAACATTTTTCAAGCATAATATTCAATAGTCTCAAATATCCATAAGATATTATAGCTTTAAATTTCCAATAATTAGTACTATAAAAATTTATAGTCCCGGACCAGGGCATGTAAGTGGTATAACACAAGAACCTACTTCTAACATGAGTGTGGTGACAAAAAAATATAAGTTTTTGAATGCTCCTATATCGAACTAGATTTTTTATCTCACAAATAAGAAAAATCATAAAAAAATAAAATCATGAAAGATCTGATCATTAATTTATACAGTTGCAAGGATCAGAAAGCCATGTTCAACGTGAGATATATTACGAGGAATATAGTGAATGAGTAAACATTCATAAGTGGTAGGTAATGTTGGAAGTGAACATAAAGCCATTCATATGGTACATGTCAATTTTGAGTATATATTTATAAATTTATTGTAAAATGCTCTATGTATGTTTAGCGTCTAGTCGCACAGTTGCGCGGGCTATAAAATCTAGTTTTAGAAATAAAAAGATAAAACAACTCTTATTAAGGTCATGTTTGGATCCACAACAGTTTCTTAAAAACTGGTTTTTATTTTTAGTTTTTAGAAACTGGTTTCTAAACAATAAACTTGGTGAGGATGTTTGGATATTAGTTTTTGATAATCTATAAACTAGCTTTTAGTTAAACTAGCTACTTTTAGTTAATAAAAAAGAAATTGAGTAGAGAGTTGCAGTTGCAGTAGTAGAATAAGAAAATACATGGACTGATTTGATGCTCTGTTGTGTCCTGTGTTTATTTGAGATGGAAAATTCAGTATCCTTCTGTTGTGACAACATTTGATGTTAGCAATGAGATACTGTTAAATTTGTTTGCATTCTCTCTTGCAAAGGCATGGTTCTCTGGAAACATAATGTGCAATGGCTTGTTCTTGTTCGATGGTAAACATTCGCCTAGATGTGGATGTGGCATGCCGAAGAGCTTTCTCCTTCCTACAGCCAGATTCGAAGCTCGGTATTCACAAGTATGGTAAGATCTTTGAAGCAAGAAAGTATGGTGCCTTGTGGTTGTGGTGTAGAATATGAGACCGATATGTAAACAAACTGAGCAGGTGCCAGGTGGCCGATATCTTGTTTGCCATTCACTGGAATTCAAGTCTAGAATACTTCTGTGAAATTAACGGTCAGTGACTCTCCAAGGACCCTTCTTGATGGAGATATTTGGAAGGCTAGAAAAAAAACAATCTTCCACCAAATCAAATTCGTTGCTCTGGTAAAGAGGACCTTTACAGTAGACTCTATTGCTGCTCGGGCAAAAAAAAATATTTTTGAAACAGAAGGGTTTTTATTGCAACATTTGAAGATGGTAACCATGGAACAAAGTATGTTTTATGTGGTTGTTATTGGGATAGTGTGATAGGTATGATACGCCTCGGATCTGGCTGTCCATGTTGGCAATATAAGTATGAAGATCTTTTACTATGTTTGCGAGGTACCTAGAGGTACCAAGAGGTATTACGATCTAGACCGTTGATTAAGAGAGGGGTAAGGTATGGAATAAAAAAATATCATAACCAGTGGCAGGTGGGTAATAATATAGTAACTAAATGACCTTATGTTACTTATTGACATATACGTAATCCTCGTGGATCACAGCTACCGCATAGAAAATTTCAATTGCATAGAAAAATTTCCGTCGTTCGGCTGTTCTTCATGCATCACCGCCACCACTATATTGTCCATCATAATCTAGACGCGTGAGAGGTGAGAAGGTACGAGATCGGGTGTTGGGATGGCGTAGTCAAGTGTGATTGAAGTTTGGGACGAGATTGAACAATTTTCGTAGGGTAGGTAATTCAAATGTGAATATTTAGTCAGTTTTTTACTTGATTACTTGATTGTATATCTTTTTGCTATCTAATTTATTACAGATTCTAGGCTAGCATATTATGAGATTTGACTGTACAATCGTATTGTGAGATCATAATTGATAAGTGGGTGTTGCGACCCAAACTGACATTTCATATGTTATATTACTTATTTTTATCTTGATTACTTTGATTATGGTCTGGTACAATTATAATGCTTGATCTAAGTTTTATCAGGATAGACAAGCGGTCAATCCAAATATAATGTTTGATCTAAGTTTGATACAAGCGATCGATCCAAACCTATGTGATTATTTATTGAATTTATACTATTGAGTTACTCATTTGTATCTAGATTACTCAAGTTGTGGCCTTAGGATTTATAGTTACTTATTTATATCTGGATTACTCAGCTTGTGGCTTAGGATCTATAGGAGAGGAAAATAATTGTTATTAAGCCTGAAAGTAATGTAGATCATGTTCTACTTAAATGTGACTGTAATTAATTATTAGTTATAAACAAATTATCCAATTTGTGTTTTGTTCTAATCATTTGTTTTTTTTCCTACACAGAGTGGCATTGGTTTACTCATTATGGGAGACCCTGCCTTAAATATCACCAGATTATCATTTTGGCAATATTTTTAACAAAAAGTGGATGCTAGAATAGTGATCAAAATTCTAGTCATTTTGGCAACCTTTATAAAACTATCAAAATAGAAATCATTTACCACGACATCACGATCATCGATGACCAAAACTAATAAAAAAAACGTGAGGTTCGAACCTACACCTTCATGTATTGAAAGTTGCACACAAACCACTAGGCCATAATGAATAAAGGATTTAGCTTGACTCGTGATCTTTTTAATATTTCTAGAATTTAAAATGACTAGAATCGGACGGGATGCCCAAATCACCAAAAATTGGTATGGTTAATTTCTGTAATGCCCGCCAACAATAACACCTATATTAACGGAACGATAACAGGATATGCATTGGTGACATGGCAACAAGAACCGAGCATATTTCAGATCTATCAGCTAAAACAATTATTGGTAACACGTAATCTAAATTCACAACATAATTAGAGGGGAAAACTATGTAAATCTGGTTGGAAATATGTAAAAGTATTTTGCTTACCCGAATTAACGTCAGCATTTAATTTTCTATGAAACAATACGTAAATTAGAACATGCACGCTAGTCATGGCGCAGGTGTTCTTGCTTAGGTTTTATTCATCGCCATGTCACCAGAATAGTTGAGGTGGTCTTGCCTAGGTTTTATTCATCGCCATGGCACCAGAATAGTCGAGGTGTTTTAATCTACTTGACAAACGAACTCTGCGTCGGCTCCAACAAATCGAGTAAATTGTAACAAACAATGTAAATTGGGCAATCATGTTTTCTTAGTTGCTCCTGCCTTCTATATTGGTTACCGGATGAAATTACTTTCTTATCTTTGATACTTTAGTACTTTCATCAATATTAAAGTACCTTTTGATTGATACCTTTAATCGTAGACCACTAGATCAAGACCAATGGACGGCTCATGTTTCTTGCGAACACCGGAAAATATCAAGTATGGTATATGCTGCCCGTGTGCTGTTTTTTTTTCTGGCCATGGATGTAGGGCTAATTGCTATTGGTAGCGCTGCAAGGCATGTAATATAAGTGATAAATACCGAGCAGAATATGTTGCACGGCTTTGTTTATCATGGTTGATAGCCACTGACGTGCAAGGCTAGGAAGTCTGCGATCGAGATGTCATAGCTGGTGGCCGGCAGTTGCGCTTGCATCCCGGAGACGATAAGCCTCCATTTTATCCACAGCACGTTTCTTCTCACGAAACTCGGAGCTCGGGTGTAGATGGCATCGGCGATCGACGATGGAGGTGGAGGGGAAGAAACACCGTATTAGGAGCCACCGACACGGCGCGGTGCTTGTCCGTCGAGGCCACGGACGACAGGGACCATCTTCCCCGCGTCCAAATCCACCAGATACACGTTCTCTGTGAGACTCTGACGAAGCACGGCTCGTCAAGTGACGGTGGACGAGCATCATATCTCCAAGAGGTGCATCGTATTACGTGTCCACGTACCGTTTATTGCCCGGCACGGCCTGGCGAGCACGGCGGCCGGTTATCTGCGGTGGCGTTCATCAGCGCCATCACGGCGGTGTTGTTGGCGATGCAGCAGAAGCGGCCTACGGACCAGCAGCCGCCGTCGATCGACCAACCTGCTCCACGTCCCGTCGCCGCGCTTCGCGACGGCCAACGAGACTTGGAAGAAAGCGAACGCGAGCGTGCAGTCTCCTTTGTGATCAAATGGGCAACACAAATAAATAAGCGCCGGGTATGCTTTGATACATTGTTTGAGGTACAGATGCTGCTGCTAAATCACATGACACAATATATAATGGTAAAAAGTAGCTACGGCATAAGTTTACACACCTCAGGCGCAAGCTTTGCACCAGAGGCCCAAACAACCGCGATCTGAAAGCTCTACCTATGCTCACTGCTTCCATCCACAATGTTGTACGATTCGATACGGTTGAACCTTGTCTTTTCGGCACAATCAAACCCCAAACAGAGTGCGTCGGCACTGACGGGAAAGGCCTCAGCAGCAGGTACAGAAATGGCGCGGTTCAAGCCCATAAACACGGCCCTACTACCACCCAAGCCCTTGGCAGGGACCAGAACCCCCGCGCCCAAATCCACCCCGTACACCTCGTCCTGCCTCTTGTAACATTTTTTACCTCGCGAACCCCTGTATTCGCACAGCATGCGGTGGATCAGCATCAACTCCCCACCGCCGTTTTCGACCAGGTGAACGGTGTCTGATGACATCCGCGAAAACGGCTTGCTCTACGGGATGACGGAAAGCGACCGCAACAGTTGACGCGTCGGCGAGACCGACGCCAGAAACCCAGAGGTAGTCACCTAAACAGCCACTCGTGCGCTGTTCCTCTGTCAGAAGCGAAGTCACCGGCGGGAGGTCGGTGAGCTGGCGCGTGAGCGGGTTGAGCAGGCGGACGACGCGCGTGGGCTCGTGCAGCAGGAGGAGGAGGCCCTCCGGGGTGAGCGCGAGCAACGTGTGGTCCGCGAGCTCCCGGAGGTCGACCCGGATGCACTCACCGGTGGTGAAGTTGATGAAGCGGCGGCGGCCGAGGGCCTTGTCTAGCACGATCCACCGCCGGGGGCGTGGAAGCGGCCGTCCAGGGCGCTGTAGCGGCGCGGGTCGGTGGAGCACAGGCGCCAGGGGCGGCAGACGGCGCGGAAGCGGAGGTAGTCGGCCACGTCGGCGGCGAGCGCGAGCTCGGCGATCAGCCCCGTCGGGCCATCCCCACCAAGGTTCGCCCAGTCCCTCTGTCTCCGTTGGTTGGGCCTTCGCGCCCCAAGCAGCAGCGGCAGGGCTTGTCGTCATGTATCAGACTGCCGGGCACGCGCCCGGATTCTGTATTTGGCACGTTATTTGACGACTGTTGGAGTTGGTGCGTTCGAGACCCATGCGACATACGCTTTACATCGTGTTACCATCAGAGTAGTTATTATTAGTACATTGAGTCATGGATACTTGTGGCTGACGACAGCAAGAAAGCGTTCCATTACTAATCCTAGCCTAAACAAACTCGTATTTAATCCAACACCTGATAGGCATCACTTTCCAAACCTCCGTTTCCTTGTAACTCCATCCTGGTTCTTGCATAGCTGGACTACTGCTCCAATCAGAGTAATCCATTGCCCGATCCCAGAGTTAACATAACTGAGGTTAACCGACCAATTAACCCGGTTGACACCGGTTGGCCAGTTAACTCTCAGTTCTGTTTTAAATTTTTTAAAATTCATAAAATTTTGTATCCAACAAGACAGATGGCTAACCAGTTAAAACTGGTCGGTTAGCAAACAAAACTGATAAATTTGAAATTTGAAAAATATATATTTGAAAATATATCAACAAAACTAGTAAAACCGACCGACTAACCCTAAAATCGGTCGGCTGCCTCCTGACTGACGGTCACCGGAATCGAATTTTGTTCGGGTAACCGCCTGTTATTCTGCTTTTTTGGATAACCGTTGAACCGATGCTGACTGGTTACACCGGTCGGTTCGGTTATATAATCCTTGTCCAAGCCCGATCCATACCAGATGACCAGTTCCAACATCCTTGCACTGCTTTATCTTGGCCATCTACAATATCACTCCAGACATTTTGTCGAACACCTGCGTAATCTGGAATTTGGACCGGAGTTACCCTCCGGTCAACCCCACGCGCGCCTTCCTTCTCCTGGTACCGTGCCTCACCATCACGTCAATCGAAACTCTATATAGTGTTGACGATCAAAATTGATGCTCTAGGAATAATACTAGATGTTCCGGTTTCTTAAACCTGATCGGTCGACAGATCTCACACCCGACCCGATGCAGTAATTGTGACTCATCCGCGACTCGCGCGCGTTCACACACACCCGAACCACGCCGTCAGAGAAAAGATACTCTCGCCCCTCTTCCACGGCATTTGCCACAGAATCTCAACCAACGACTACATGACCGCGCGCTTGACTCCGTGTCCATAGATTCTTTCACGCTGCAGTCAGCGTCATCTTGACGCGCCACAAGAGAGTTAGCGAGTCTCCTACGACGAACAACAGTTACAACTGACAATAGCTTATCTTGTCGATGAATTTGCTGTATAGAATACTTAACCAGCATTTCAAAGCAGCAGGGAGATGCTAATAGAGCACACGTTTAATTTTCTACGCCGAGTGAAGTGACGCAGGAGCGATGCTGCTGCTTCAGCCTTTGTACCTGAGCGCTACGCTCCTCCTCACGCTCACACATGGCGGCACCGCAGCACCAACTGGAAACAGAGATCGGTTCACCTACAACGGCTTCGCGGGCTCGAACCTCACCCTCGACGGCGTGGCAGCGGTGACACCGGCCGGCCTCCTGGTTCTCACCAACGGCAGCCTCCAGTCGAAGGGCCACGCGTTCCACCCGTCGACGCTGCCGTTCCGGGACCCCAATGCCACCTCCGCGGCGCGGTCCTTCTCCACCACCTTTGCCTTCGCCATCTTCGGGCAGTTCACCGACCTGAGCAGCAACGGGCTCGCCTTCTTCGTCGCCGCGGACAGGGCCGTGCTGTCCAACGCGATGTCGGGCCGGTACCTGGGCCTGCTCAACGAGACCGTCAACGGCAACCGGAGCGCCCATGTCTTCGCGGTGGAGCTCGACACCCTCTTCAACGCCGAGTTCCTCGACATCAACAGCAACCACGTCGGCGTGGACGTCAACAGCCTCAGGTCCATCAACGCCACCAGCGCGGGGTTCTACGACGAAGACGACGGCGCGGGGGGGACGTTCCAGAACCTGAGCCTGATCAGCCGGAAGCCCATGCAAGTCTGGGTGGACTACGACGGCGCGGCCACGCAGGTCACCGTGACCATGGCTCCGCTGGGCTTGCCCAGGCCCAAGACGCCGCTGCTGCGGGCCTCCATCGACCTCTCCGACGTCGTGCGGGCCACGGCGCACGTCGGGTTCTCGTCGGCGACGTCAAGCCTCGTCTCGCGCCACTTCGTACTCGGCTGGAGCTTCGCGTTCCAAGGTGCTGGAGATCGTGCTACCCGTAGCGTCAGCGGCGCTGGTGCTTGCCGTGGGCATCGCGATCTACACCTTGGTGCGGCGGCGGATCAAGTTCGCTGAGCTGCGCGAGGACTGGGAGCTCGCGTTTGGCCCGCACCGGTTCTCGTACAAGGATTCGTTCCACGCCACCGGCGGGTTCAGTGACAAGAAATTGCTCGGCGCGGGAGGGTTTGGAAGCGTGTACAAGGGCGTTCTCCGCAAGACTGGCATGGAGGTCGCGGTGAAGAAGGTGTCACACGACTCGAAACAGGGGCTGAAGGAGTTCATCTCCGAGGTTGTGAGTATGGGGCGACTGAGGCACCGCAACCTCGTGCAGTTACTCGGCTACTGCCGCCGCAAAGGCGAGCTTCTCTTGATCTACGACTACATGCCAAATGGGAGCCTTGACGGACACCTTTATGATCAAAGCAAGCGTGCATTGGATTGGCCTCAGAGATTCCACATCATAAGAGGAGTGGCATCTGGCCTGTTGTATCTCCATGAGGACTGGGAGCAAGTTGTCATCCATCGGGGTGTTAAGGCAAGCAACGTGCTCATCGACGGGGAAATGAATGGAAGATTAGGAGACTTTGGCCTCGCACGGCTTTACGATCATGGATCCCACGCGCACACTACACATGTTATGGGCACTATGGGGTACCTAGCCCCAGAGTTAGGCCACACCGGCAAGGCAACTCCAGCCACGGATGTCTTTGCTTTCGGGGCGTTCCTTCTGGAGGTCACCTGTGGGCAAAGGCCTGTTGGGCAAGACGGGCTCAACAATCGTATCATGCTCGTTGATTGGGTACTTGACAGTTGGCGCAAGGGTTCGATCATTCATGCTGTTATGCTCACATCCATTACCTAGTGCAATGCCAACCATGCGGCAAGTCGTGCAATACCTTGACGGTGATATGGTCCTTCCAAACTTGTCACCGGCATATCTTGGCTTCACCACGATAGAGCGGATGTATAACAGCGAGTTCAACCAGAATGTGATGTCATGTGTGTCATACACGGCCATGTCTGATCTCTCTGGGGGGAGGTGATACTTCCTCCATATTATTATATTATTAATGAAAGTAGGTCATTTAAATACTATACAAATAACAAGTTTCCGTAACATCATCTTCTGTAGTAGGGATGTGTGATTTTTTTAATGGTCTTAATCATTGTAACATGGAACAATATGGCTTCATATGTTTTTGTACGTATTACTTTTGCCTATTTCTAGTATAAATACACTAGGACATGGACATAGTCTCTCTAATATGACATGAACATTATATACACGTCAGCACTCATCCCTATGAGCACACACATACACACCTAACCCGGCCATATGTGGGGCTATGACAGCCAAGTGATATTGAGATTCACGAAGTCACACTTAGGCTTCACTATTCAAAGAGATATCATCTACCATTGAGATAATAAATAATTGTAAATACAACACCGTTGCTGAGCTGAAACTTGAATCTGGATTGATAGGTTTCATCATAGAATGACCTAAGGCCAGTCTCAATACATATGTTCATTGCACTCTTTCCAAAATAGAGTTTTAGGTAAGTGAGCCAACATCCTTTCATTAGGATGAAAGACCTCTCATATGAGATGAAAGTTTTCATTCTCTCTTTTCATAGCTAACTTGTCATATCATCAAAAAGTACATATGTGTCGTAATATTTAATGCTTATGAAAGACTCTATTAAGACTGGCCTAATGAGCAAAAAAGCTATCTATGTCCATTTTGCCAGTATTTCAACTGTTGATTGATGGTTTGGTAACTTAGTTGACATTGACACCACCGCGGGTGTATTTCACTCACAAAATCCAACCACAACAGCTGACAGCTTGATATCGTATCTTGACCTAATCTAGAGCATGTGACCCTAGTCTCACGGCAACTACCCACGTCCCTAGCTAGTCTTTGTTACTTTACCTACTACATTAGCTATCCGGTTTCGATTTGGTCAAGTCTCTGATGCACACTTTAGCTTAATCAGCTAGTTAATTTCAACTCTATCAAGATCTTGATCAATACTAGTTTCTATTGCTTGCGTCTCGGTGGTCTCGCTATCATCGTTTCGGCAAATTAAAGGAAGGCAGAATAAGCTAGGATGGGCATAGGATTATTGACAAAAGTTCACAATAGGCTCTGAATCATCTAAAGTATGATGCAGAATTGAGCTCCTCTAGAACTAGAAAAGCTACTGGTCTTTCACACACATGGATTTTTTTTTTTTGTGGAAGTACGAATGCTAATGGTTTCATTCAGCCATCCATTCATCCGCCGTTCATTATTAGTGCACCCTGGCCTGTATGGCACGGCGTTTACCAAGCCGGTATTCCGGAAAAGCTGGTACAGTAGCCATGTTTAATTTGGAAAAGCTAGCGGCGAAATTGGCAGTTCTGTCACCAAGTCAAGATAATAATCGCACGTTAGCATCAGCAATAGATGCATGAGTGGAAGTGTCCAATCCCATGTTTCTTTCAGGCTTTCAACTCTCCAGTGACTAAACTCATGACTCATGAATCAGGTCACTTGGTCACTCCCAAAGTCAAAATAGTGCTGGTTAGCCAACTAAGTACGGGGCCAACGTACTTTTTCGAGTGCGAGTCTTGCATGTCTCAGGCTCTAAAGCTCATTGAGGCCAAGAAGACACTGGCCAAGGCAAAAAGTGTCCAGAAAACAAACTATGCCTTCCACGCTTGTATCCTTGCTCTTCCTGCTCCTCCTGATCCATGTGGCCTGGTCCGCCGGAGAAGGCCAGTTTATCTACCAAGGGTTCACCTCATCAGCGAACCTTACTCTGGACGACCTCGCTGTCGTGACGCCCGGCGGCCTCCTGGCGCTCACGAACGCCACGATCCAGAAGAAAGCCCACGCCTTCCACCCCACTCCTCTCCACTTTCTCAACAAGTCCTTCTCGACCTGCTTCGTGTTCGCCATCGTGTCCAGCTACGACGGGGTCAGTGATCACGGCCTGGCCTTCGTGTTTTCCCCAACCACCAACTTCTCAGCGGCGAAAGCGGGCCAGTACCTCGGCCTCCTCAACGCCACAAACGGCACGGCGAGCGACCACGTCTTGGCGGTCGAGCTCGACACCATCATGAACCCCGAGTTCCGTGACATCAACAGCAATCACGTTGGTGTCGATGTCAACAGCCTCATCTCGGAGCAGGCCCAGCCCGCTGGCTACTACGACGACGCGGCAGGCGGCGCCTTGAGAGAATTGGAGCTAAACAGTCGCAAGCCGATGCAAGTGTGGGTGGATTATGACGACAACGCCAGGAAGCTCAACGTGACACTGGCCCCGGTGAAAGTGCCAAAGCCCAAGAGGCCTCTTCTCTCCACGCCCGTTAATCTTTCCAGCATCATGGCGGATAAGATATATATCGGCTTCTCGTCGGCGACGGGCGTCGTGGCCACGCACCACTACGTGCTCGGATGGAGCTTCAGCTTCGACGGACCAGCTCCGCCTCTCGACTTTTCCAAGCTTCCTGTCCTGCCACGGCTGGGTCCGAAGCCTCGGTCCAAGGTCCTGGATGTCGTTCTGCCGCTCACCACAGCGTTGTTCGTCGCTGCAGTGCTATCAGCAGTCTTCCTGATCTTATGGAGGAGGCACCGGTACGCTGAGGTGAAGGAAGATTGGGAGGACGAGTTTGGTCCGCAGCGGTTCGTATATAAAGATATATTTCACGCAACGGATGGCTTCAAGGATAGGAACTTGCTCGGCGTCGGAGGGTTCGGCAAAGTATACAAAGGGCTACTTTCAGCGACCAATTTGGAGATTGCGGTGAAGAAAGTCTCACATGATTCGCGGCAAGGGGTGAGGGAGTTCGTTGCCGAGGTGGTGAGCATTGGCCGTCTTCAACACAGAAACCTTGTGCAATTACTAGGCTACTGCAGACGTAAGGGTGAGCTTCTCCTGGTATACGAGTATATGGCAAACGGTAGCCTTGATAAATATTTGCATGATCAACATACGAATGCTCTTCCCTGGCAATCAAGGTACCAAATCATCAAAGGTGTCGCGGCAAGCCTTGTGTATCTACATGAGGACTGGGAGCAAGTTGTAATCCATCGAGACATAAAAGCAAGCAATGTGCTCCTGGATAGCCAGATGAATGGCAGACTCGGTGACTTCGGTTTGGCCAGACTGTATGACCATGGCACCGATCCTCAGACCACTCAAGTTGTAGGAACCATGGGGTACCTAGCACCAGAACTCGTGCGCATGGGGAAGGCGACGCCGTTAACCGACGTGTTCGCGTTCGGCGTGTTTCTTTTGGAGGTTGTATGTGGGCGAAGGCCAATTTATCACGAGGACGGTGACAACCGGGTCATGCTTGTAGATTGGGTGGTGGAGCATTATCGCAACGGCTCAATCCTTGACGTGGTGGACCCACGGATCATCGGGAAGTATGAAACAGAGGAGGTAACCATTGTGCTCAAACTGGGCTTCATGTGCGCACACCCATTGCCCGACGAGAGGCCAACCATGCGAAGAATCATTCAGTACTTGATCTCCAACCAACCGACTCCTGATCTGTCACCAAACTATATGAGCTACGGCATGGTGCTGATGCAGAACCAAGGCTTTGATTCGTACATCATTTCATCTGATCCATCTGTTCTCTCAGAGGGAAGATGATCCGGCCGTAACACCCTGTAATAATAAGCATCACACCATGATCTGTCGCTTCAGTAGTTTTTTTTTTTTGGCACTCCTCTGGAAGTAACACATCAAAATCTTCCGGTGCCTACAAAAATAATGTGACAATACATGTATTGACTACTACCAATTCTGTTAGAGATAGATTGGAATCCTAACAATAACCAGTTCAGTGCCACGACAAGGTCGGTTTCAGCCCACATAAATAGACACACAACCCTCAAAAGGGGTTCAACGCTTCCTAAACACTTTTACATGGACCACTCACCAATATTGGCCCCTGCATCCATATGTTGCGATTAGATGTCACAGAGAATAACATCATCTGAAAACCATATATTTGAAAAACCCTTTTCACTTTTTAAATATATATAATCTGTAGGACTCAAGCTCTTCTCCCCTCACTTGCATAAAAAAGGTCAAAATCAAATTGCAAAGATAAATTCAGTGAGAATAACATATATATGTCAAGATGGGAGAAGAGCTTTTTTATGCAAGTGAGGGGAGATGGGAGTGTGTCGCAATCCGTTGAAGATCATGTTGCTGCTCAAGTGCATGAACCAGGTAATTGTGAGGAGGGCTGGGAAGCAGTGAAGTTCAAAAGTCACAGCCGGGTAGAGCACCTCAGCTTGACGGCAAGGCCCTTCGATTGGAGGAGCGACGTTCGCTCTATTTGAGAAAGATGAAGTGATTATGCTTTAATTGTCTTTCACCAGATCACAAAGTTGCATATTGTCGTGATCCAACAAGATGTTGGTGTTGTCGTCGATTTGGTCACACCTCCACGAAGTGTCCTCTAAACAGATTAGAGCAGCATCAGAACAGCCTTCCTGTTTGTCATAATTCGGAGGATGTTGTGACACTGGCACAAAAGAAAGATGATGATATTATGGTTGACTATAGCCTTCTGCTCATTCGACACAGCTCATCTTCGACAGTATGTGAGAGGTCTACGGATCCAATGTTGCTTGAGTCCCGTCTCATGATCCAAAGGTGTGACTCTGGAGAGGGCTCTTTCACACCGTTGGTGACTGCTACGTCCCTACATGTTGTCAACCATTACCCCTCCACTGAACAAATTCAGACTCCAATATTACTTAGAAGTGAAGCGGAACAATTGGCGGAACAGGAACTGATCAAGGCCTTAAGTGACTTTAAACAGTTGAAATTAGCTCCCTTATCCTCCCATCCTCAGCTTCTCAACTCACTTGTGAAGGACTCTATTATGGAGAGTTCGGTGAACACTCACAGATTCAGTCACCATCGGAAGAGTAAAATCAAATCTCAGAAACCAGTTGTCAAGGTTGTTCGTGATATGTTAACAAAGAAGTAGGTATTTGTTAAGAGGGACAAGAAGCTGAGTGTCTTGACCGAGGTGGTGAGATTTTTAGAGGCTTTGAGGCTGCCCCCCTAGTTGTTGGTTCTAGTGGTTTGTGAGTTGTTTGGGTTTACTCTTCCTGATGTGGTTGTTTTCATTATCTTGTTTTGACCTCTCAAGCTTGATGATATCTATTGTTTGAGTCTGGCATCTCTGCTGGATTAGTGTTTGCATCCTTATGTTATAATTTCTGCTTTTTCTATCTTAATGAATGGCAGTGCTCCTGCCTTGCTTTCAAAAAAAAAAAAGCTATAGTATTTATAGAGGGGCTCTTATTTTTATATTCGCTCTAGACCTATAAAATATGAACCACTGAAATCTTGTTTGTGTAGCCCAAATAAAAACTCGACCTGCCGGGGAAGAAGTCACTCTGACGGCATTTTACTAAGGAGAAGAAGTCTTCTCATGCAGGTTGAGAAAACCCCCGAACCCCCTCCTCAACCATACACAGGGACTCAGCTAGCCATATGAGCTGTAGCGCGAGCCTTTACCATATGTTTTGATCTAGGGAGGACAAAGAGATTTTTTTTTTTCGTGGTGCGACACCGTGAGCCGATCTGGGGATTGGTTTCAAAACGGTTTTCTGAGCTACGCAAAATTTTTTGATATCAGAGCACAAACAACTACTGAAATCTTGTTTGGATAACACAAACAACCACTGAATAAACGTGTACCTAATTTTTTCCAAAAAGAAAACAAAACGTTTTAAAGCCCACGTTCAGGGAGAGAATAAGAGATCCCAATGGCCCATGTTGGTTTGTCCCCTCCCCACTGTTTTAGAGATTTAGACAACGTAGCTGATGTCAACCAGAAATTTGGCCCTCTAATCTTACTTCTACGTCCAGCTGCTTCTTGCTTTCATAATGCTGACTTTCTCCATAATATGATACGAACAAAACATTTGGATATTATTCTGGGTTACAAGATCTGGCCTTGGGCCCAGACGACGCTTAATTCCAGTTGCATGTCCGTAGCTTTCCGCGACTGTAGTTTTCTATGGACCTCCCTGATACTCGGAAGACCTTTGGTGGAACTACCAACATATTTGCTGGCGACACTTCTCACTCCTGTAGTTCAGTATAACGTTCGGTCATCGTACAGAGGTACACGGCAGGGCCATGCAATGCATAAATCCTCTGCTGTGTCTAGAAGCTGCCAATGATTTTTTTTCCCAAACTTATGAGCAGGAGCACCGCTCTTTTATTTAAGAAGAAAAAGAACTCCTAACGCGAAGCATGATCAATTTATTTTGACTTTGTATAGTCCGAGAAAGTTATGATGGAGAAATGTAGTACTCAACAGTCAACAGCGTGTTAAAATTGCAAGTGGTGGACTTGGGGTCATGGGGTGGGACAAGGCTAGAGGAGGCTCTTCTATTTTTGCGAAGTTGCATGTTAATCATAGCCCAATACCTATCTCTATCATTCCTTAACTAGTAATCTGAAATGGAAGAGATCAGAGCTTTTGCCCAAAGTGCTTATCACTGTCATTTCAGGGGCTCTTTGTCATGTGGACTAAAACTGCTTCAGGATTCGAAACTTCTTGTGCTAATAAAGATCATGGTTCCTTCACTTCCCTTTGAGCTATGCATACCAAATTAATGTGACATAATTCCAAAAATGGATTCTATTTCGCAGCCCGCAATGTTTACTTCCTTGGTTGATTTTTTTTTTGTCCTAGTCAAAAAAAAAAAGGGCAACCAAATTACCTCAGCTTCCAGCTTAAGGCTTCTATATCTGACACGATGGCCTTCTGATAAGGAGCATATCCTTTGGAACTTTCTGTGTTTCAGATGAACTTGCACTTGACGCAACTGATTTGAAGAATGGAAGAGATAGGCTCATCAGATGCATATTTTTGGTTCTATAAGCTATTACCTCATGCTTATCACTGTCATTCCGTTTACCACGCGTTTACATGCGCAATATTATTAACTGGACTGAATGAATTCAACAATTGCAAGTCAAAATTTGAGGGGAAACAAGGCCGTTTCATTTCTGAATATGAAACAAACACTACTTAGGATTATCTTGCTTTTGACAGACAAGAATGCGTGTTTTTAGAAACAGGAATATATATTAATATTTTAATATTCCAGCTGCTTTATCGATAAATTCATAAAGCTGTTTTTTATTACAACCAAATCACACCACGAAACCTTAAACAAATAAGGCCTCATTGGTTCTTCTTTCACTTGTTCAGCCAACTGAAGAGAACAAAAAACTGCAGTCCAGCAGAGCATGACTATCCTGGAAAAGTGAATTATACAGATGCTGAAGCAATAGCATCCACAATGCAGCACGAAACCTACATTTAGCTTAGATCCATGTTCAAGGGTCTCTTTCTCCGACAATATTGAGAGCAGAAGGTAACCACTTCACACAACTTGGACGCTTGCATATGCATGTCTGGCCTTGAAATGTGCTTGCTGTGTATTGGGCGGCAAACTTTTTTTTTTTTGCATTTGAATTTTAGCTATGAACATGTGGGAGGTCAAATGGCTCCGTTCATACCTGCAAATTTTCTCAACCTTGGATGAATTTGCCTAGTGATTGCAACATAGGTCATAAGTTATGACAGAGCTTCTCAGTTCAACGAAATGAAGCTCTGTTTCACTTGAAGGGCCTCATGTCACGGGATTAAAAAAAATACAGATATACTCACTCTAGCATTATGCATATGTTAGCTTGGCCTCAACTTCATGCTCAAGGCTCCTATATCTGGCACAATCACATTCTGACATCCTTTGGAGCATTTCAGTTTTCAGATGAAAACTTGCACTCAACGCAACTTATTCAAAGAATGGAAGGTAGGCTCAGATGTATTTTTAGTTCTACGAGCTATTAATGCCAGATGAATGCCATCTATAGTAGCTAACTGCAAGCCAACCAATTTGTTACAAGCAGTGCAATGCTATGATTTAGCAGCAGGCTGAATGCTTGGTCAATCTCAGTATAAAGACGTCTATGTCTCAGTCACAGGCACTCCGTCCATGATTGTTTCGTTCCCCGCAAATTACTCACCCTCGAAACTTGTTCACTGATAATAATTGACATGTAACACGGAGAGTTCTACCTATTTGAGTCACGTCCAGTATGCACGCCTTTCCTTAATGACATGTAACCGGAAGAATATGTCACTTTCGAGCTTGTCTGTGGAATCGTTTAAGCAAACACGTCGCTACTACCGTGTGTTTTGGACAAGGTAAAAGCCTCAATCGACTTTGGCACAATGGCAACCCACTGTGCCGCGGCTATATAAGCGATCACCGGCTTCACCGTTTCCTCCCCGCCACAAGCACAACCATCCACCACCGCACACGAGCGAGACACCACCACGCTCCCGATCGACTTCGGCACCATGGCACGCCACAGCTCCGTGGCCAGCTTCCTCCTGATGGCCCTCCTGGTCACCACTGCCGCCGCCATGGCCACGACCACGACCTCGGCCACGGACGCCGGCCAGGAGAAGGGTGTCCTCGAGTACATGGGACGCGAGTACATGGTGTTCGTGTATCCCCCCAGACCCACCGACCCGATCGACGCCACCTTCGGGCAGTACTGTCTGCGCATCCTCAAGAACACGCTCGGCATCAGGTACGTATTGCAGAGCAAAACTTCCTCAACAAATGCAGCCTCTCTGTTATGATCTCACTCTGTTTCTTGATTCTTCGATCGCTGAGTCGGTTCCTTCTTGTGGTGCTGGTTTCTTTGCAAATCGTAAGGCAGAAGCAAGCGGAGAAGATTCTTGGATGCACCTACCCCACAGGGTTCACCGCGAAGCTCACGCCAGCGCAGGTCTTCAAGTTGCGGCGTGAGTTGATTCGATGAATTCTTATGCTTTTTGTAACTGATTTGCAACCCTCCCCTGATTTCTCGTACGTGTCAGTTTTTGCTGTCCGACACAGAATTTTTTTTTAAAATAAACATTTTAAATCTAATCTCTACAATATATTAATTGAGGTGAGGTTTTCTAGACCATTTTTTCGTGTCCAAATGTGTCTGTAACATTGTCGTATTCAGTTTGTATCCTACAATGATTCACCAATCAGTTTGAGTTGTTTTTTAACCATTTCTAATCCTTTGTTGAATTAGACTCCGATTTTAATTCGATATTTCATACTAATAACAATTAATCATCTATTGTTTTATAATGTACATCATATTTGAAATAAAAACTAATAACAAGAATTCCAATAATAACTCCTCCAAAATTATTATAATGAATATTCAAAGGTAAAGCAAAATAAAAATAGAATAAATACTCAGGTCAAAAAAGTTGATTAATTAAAATCTTTTACAGATACAAATAGCATTCTAACCATAATTTTTTTAACAAAGGTCCGTGGTAACGCACGGATATTTTGCTAGTATTTTCATATTACATCTGTCCGAACTAATATTTCACTACCTAGACGTTTTTGCCGTGTCGTTTCATTTGGCGCGACAAGTGCCTTAGCCGCGCCAAATGAAATAGCGCGACTAGGTGACACGTAGGCGGGGGCGTGCCAGGTCTCCATAGCCGCGACAGCGTGGCAGTTGAGCCGCGCCGATTCCTTTGGCGCGGCTGGTGTCTAAACCACGCCCATCGGACTGGCGCGGTCCAACTGGCCACTTAAGCGGGCTGCGCCCGCTTTCTTCCTCCTCCTCCTCCCTTTCTTTCTCCCTTTCTTTCCTCCCGAGTCCGACCGAGGCGACCGCCGGCGCCGCCCCTTCGCCCCACCTCCGGTAGGGCCCCATTTTCGGCGACATTTGGCCTCGAAGCAGAGGTAATCGTCCTCCATTTCATCCGCATAGATTTACTTTGTAGTCTCATTTTTGGTTGACTTGAGGTAGGTTAGGGTTAAGGTTTTTAGGGCTAGTAAGTTCTTATTGTGCACGATTCGATTAGGCTTGGATGTTTAGTATTGATTGTTAGAAGGTTGGTAATCTATGATCGATGTGTAGGTTTAATTGCATGGTACTCTATTGCATTATATTTTGGTATAGACATATGGTGTTATTTTGTTGCTAAAATTACCATTTATGTCAGAAATCATTATAGATGGATCGTATTGTTCGTATTTTTACAATGGCACAGTTGATAAGAATGGTGAATTGGTTAATATGAGTGAGGAAGTCACCACATTTGTCCGCCCCCCATGTTTAGCGAAGTAGAGGCAAGAGCTCGAACAATTGTTGGTGGTGGATGTGGTCTGCATTTCCGTGGACGCTTTGATGCAGGTGGCGGGGGTAGAGCTCATTATGTTGTAATGGGATTGAGATTGGAGGAGGATTGGAGGCTTTACAAGGATTGCATAGCCGGTTCACAAGTTCGATGCGTAGAAGTGGTTGTAGAGCGTTGCAATGGAGGAGTGAACACAAGTGGTGGGTCAACCACTCCCACACATTGTGTCATGTATGAGGAGGAGGCCATAGAGACTTTGACTCAAGAACCCATTGCTCCTCCGATTGGTTGTCAGTCAAATGCTTATGATTTGGCTGTTGTGAATAATGACTTTGATGAGAACACATTTGAAGAACACGATAGAGAAGAAGAAGAAGAGGCTAATGTACACTTGGGACATTGTAAGATAGTGAAGATGATGGTAATGAAGGGGCTGGTTGTGATGATCCTTGTACCGGTAACAATGGTGACACTGATCATGGTGATCCTTCTCCCGCTCCCAATGGTGGTGATGGTCATGGTGATCCTTCTCACGCTCCCAATGTTGGTGTGGGTCATGGTGATCCTTCACACGCTTTCACTAGTCATCATGATGTTGGACCGACAATTGATTTTACTGCAGAAAGACGTAGGGTAGAATCTAGTGGGGCGCATGAGGTCAATTGGAATGTCATATACACAAGGGAGGAGTTACGTTCATTGCAAGCTATGAATGTAAATTTACCTATGGCGCCGCATCAAATGGACGTTAGTAGAAGTTCTAGAGCCGTTAGTGATAATGGTTTTACGATCACAGATGGCCCACCAAATAGTGAAGATGTTATGATCAGGAAGGGAATGATATTTGATACAATGGACGAATTGAAACATTTCTTCGAGGATTATACGGTGCGGCACCATAGGCCATATTATGTGATGAACTCATATAAGAAAGAGCGATATGCAATAAGGTGCCAGCGTGGTACATGTGTTTGGGGTGTTTGGGCTCGTCTCATTAAGAGGGATGGTATTCGTTGGAAAGTAACTAACGTGAAGCAACCTCATACATGTGGCACAACTGATATTCACCAAGTACACTCCCAATGCACTGCAAGGTATCTAGGCCTCCGCATAGCTCCGATGGTTTGGGCTGATGCTACCATTACAGTTTCTTCTCTCATCGAGGCTATTCATGGTTTCACTAGTTATCGAGTGAAATATGGAAAGGCTTGGAGGGCAAAGCAATTTGCCATGGCACATTTGTGGGGGGATTGGAAGGAGTCATACAACAATGTTCCTATGTTGTTAAGTGCAATTGCCCACTTCAATCCTGGGACAAAGTATTTTATTGACACTGGTGGAAAGTCAGTAATGGAGGGAACAGGTATTAGCTATCCTGTTCTGTATCGGGTTTTCTGGTGTTTTCCTCAGTGTGTTGAGGCATTCAAGCACTGTAGGCGTTATGAGTGTTGATGCAACATTTTTTACGGGCAAGTACAAAGGCACATTAATGGTTGCCGTTGCTATTGATGCGGAGGATTAATTGATTCCTATTGCATTTGCTGGCACCAAGGGTGAAAACAACAACAGTTGGTCATGGTTCATAAGCCATTTACGTAGGCATGTGGTTGGATCGGAGAGGCAGATTTGCATGATTTCTAATAGGCATCAAGGACTGCTAAATGCTGCCATAGAGGAATTAGATGGATTCCCTCCACTAATCCATAGGTGGTGCATGCGTCACTTTGCGGCTAACATATGGAGGCATCAAAAGAGCAAGGAAATTATAAAGGGGCTTAAGCTTTTATGCAAGGCCATGGAGGTCTCAAAATTTGACGCATGCTTGAATGACCTCTATAAGATTATGAACGATAGTGCAAAGGATTGGCTCCAGGCCCAACTCATCGACAAAAGCAAGTGGGCCTTGGCATTTGATGAAGGAGGATTCAGATATGGTACTACGACTATGAACATTTCAGAGGTCTTCAATAATATTCTCAAAGGAGCCCGAGCGATGCCAATAACTGCTATAATTCATTTCAGCTTCTAAAAGTGCAATTACTACTTTGAAGACCGTTGGACTAAGGCAAGGCTTGGTGTCAACAGAGGTGCGATTTGGGGTGCAGGCATGGCTAAGCATTTGTATGAGCAAGGCAAGATTTCTATTAATCAAGATGCTCGTTTATTTGATCCTCGTCTATACATATACGAGGTCAGATCAGTGAGTCACACCGGAATTGGTGGTGAGAGGTCTGGTGGCAGAGAGTACAGAGCTGAAATAGGAAACACCGTCACATGCACTTGTATAACACCACAACTTCTCCATGCCCCATGTTCGCATGTAATTACTGCATGCCGTGTCAGGGGTGTCGACAGTGAATCTGTGAAATATTTGAGCCCCCTATTCAAAAAGGTTTGTGCACTAAAGACTTGGGAACCAACATTCGAGCCTTGCCTTGACAAGTCACAGTGGCCGACTTTATATCGGTCTCGACTATGTTCCGGATGTATTATTATTGAAAGATGGTAAGGGTCGACATAAGCGCAAGCGATTTAAAAATGAGTTAGATGACATGCAGAAGGGATACGGCAATGACATGTATGGTTTTGGAGACTTTAACGAGGATCCTATTAAGCCACGATGTTCAATTTGCCACAAGAAAGGTCATAGAATGGAGCGACATAAACTTGGTCCCAAAAACAAACCAAGGAAGCGGAGTAGTAACCCAAGACGAGTAGACATATGTACAGAATTACCATCATCATCTAGTTCACAGGTTCATAGATTTCCATATTTTTGCACTTGTAATATATTTTGTTGCTTTGTTATATTTTTGTTATATGCTTGGTCTAATGGTCTTTGTTTGCAGGCAAATGGCGCCCCACCCGTGCTTCCCACTCCTTGACATGAACTACGATAACAAGCACCGAGCCCACTTCGT
The DNA here is from genome assembly GCA_032690845.1 of Eleusine coracana subsp. coracana. NCBI lineage: Eukaryota > Viridiplantae > Streptophyta > Magnoliopsida > Poales > Poaceae > Eleusine > Eleusine coracana. The sequence continues at coordinate 53,434,468 of CM064430.1, forward strand.
CGTGGACGAGGGACTGGTATGACGATTCATATTTATACTTGATATTGTTAACTACAACTTTTGGTAACACAGCTTTGTCATTTTGTAGATGTTGAAGCCATTGAGGACTCGCGTGCACCACCCAATGAAGCTCAGGAAGCGGTACCTTCCGTACCTACGGCAGGCGGGTTTCTTACCCTTGGCTAGGTTGGTGGCTGCAGGGGCCATAGACGCGCCGGCACTTACTGCACTTGTTGATCGCTGGTGGCCGGAGACGCACACGTTCCATCTACCCTGCGGCGAGTTGATTGTCACGCTTCAGGACGTGGCCACGCTAATGGGTTTGCCCATAAATGGAGCAGCAGTGACTGATATGGTGCAGCCAGACGGGTGGAGGGATGTAGTTCAGGCCTGCCTTGGTTTGAGGCCTCCAGAGCCTGCACAGGATGAAAAAGACAACAAGCCAACTGGTGTAAGTTCCAAGTGGCTTGTAGACAACTTTAGTAAATTGCCACAGAATGCGCCTGAAGACGTTGTCGAGAGGTAACCTTGTATGACTATTTTTAATTCATTCTCTTGCACAGTTCGTTCCTGTATGACTCTTTTTATGTTGTGCGATACAGGTATGCACGTGCATGGTTGTGGCACCTTATGGGAGGGTACTTATTTCCAGATGGCAGCGGGGTAACTATCTCGTGGATAGTGATGCCTATCCTCACTAAGCCTTGGGAGGAGATTGCCTCGTACAGCTGGGGTTCAGCGGTGCTGGCTTCGCTGTACCGTCAGCTCTGTATGGCTTGCACAAGGATCGGAGAGTATTCAAATCTTGGTGGTTGTGCATGGCTTCTATAGGTGTGGATGTGGGAACGTTTTCCCATTGGGAGGCCAGAGCGTGGTCCAGCAGAGGTTATTATGTCTATTGTTTGTTTGTTTCATTTGAGCTCTGGAACTAAAATTTGTGATACTGACATCTTAAATTTTTTGTAGCCATGGAACCATGGAAATGAGGATGATACGGAGGACCTATCTACAGTGGCCTACCTTTGGAAAAACTGCATCAACGTAGTGGCCAATGCACACAGGAGGTACATTGCATACTCCAACGAGTTTGACGTCCTCACTCAGCAACAAGTAAGATGAATGTCAATTTTGCTTCACGCTACTTCAGCTATCCATTGTTACCATTGATCCATTGCCACACGTTGCTTACATAGGTGACATGGGATCCATACGCCAGAGAGGAGGTAGGTGAAATGCAGCTGAGTTCCATTTGTAGGCGGGATCACATGTATTGGAGGATTGAGGTTCCTCTCATCTTCTTCTACATTGTTGAATGGCACTTGCCTCAACGTGTCATGTGGCAGTTTGGTCGCCTGCAGCCGGTAAACGTTCCCCAACCGACGACCAACCAGAATTTGCATAAGTAAGTCCAATCTAAATATAATGCCACTTGTATAAGAAACGAGCTAACAACTGACACTTGCTTCCCTTTATTCTTCAGGATTGAGAAACGGAAGCAGCGGGGAGCGGTGAATTGGGCTGAGAAGCATGAGGCATGGATTCATGTCTGGGAGACACGCCATGCTCTCACTGTGTACCCTAGTTCAGGGGCTGTACACCGAGCAAATGCTTTCAGTGAATACCAGCTATGGCTCCAGCAGAATTCACGTCTCAAGATAAGACCACCTCTGAACCCAGCGGACATAGCTGATTTACCTGATTCGGGTAGCGAGGAAGATGTGGTCGATGAATACGACACGGCGACACGTGCAGGCACATAGCCGGAGAGGGCACTGGTTCAAAACTATGTGGTACATACTGAGTTCGCTTTCGTATCCTTCTTCATTGTCAGTTTGTCAGTTCACTGACATCTTTATTCATTGTATAGGCGGAACAGATGAGCCGCCTTTCAAATGAAGCGGGTGAGGTGCTGCGTTTCCCGCAGGGATCCAAGGAAGAGCTGAGTGCCTTGAGGGCATTTGCTACGGTACCACCAAAACCATTGCATCTCATTGTATTCCATGAACTTAATCAACATTCATGCTTTTGAACTTGTGCAATACAGCGAGTTCGGAAGTCTTGCCACCGACTTGCTATTAAGATGAACTGCATCATGGCACCCGCTGTCCATGATCCAGAACCAGTCCCTTCTCAGTCTAGGTCTTCCCGACCTCGTTCCCGTGGAGATCCACATGGAAAGGCGCCACGTGATGACTCCGACAGCAAGGACTCCCAGGCTGGTGACGAATCCACTGAGGGTGACTCCCCTTATCAACAGGTACATTTTTCAGCTCAAGACCTCAACTTTTTCGGTTCATACTTGACGACAATATAACTAAGAAGACTATCAACTTGATAGGACACTTTGGGGGCCTCACAACTAGAGGGAGCACCCGGCACGACACAGGAGATGCCACAACATCGCACATATCGTCGGAGGAAGGAGCTTGATAGTGGAAATGTGTTGCCCACAAATCCGGGTCGCGAAAAGAAGAAGAAACGGATCACGGATATGTGATTTGAGGAGCTTGTGCATGTTATTTGAGGATCTATGTCAACTTAAACTTGATTCGTGTGTCATCTGTGGACCTTAACTTTATTTGTGTTGAGCTACGCGAACTTTAACTTTATTAGTGTTGACCTATGGGAACTTTAACTTAATTTGTGTTCATTTGTGTGTCTGATGAGTTATGTTAATGTCCAGACTTGCATGTTGATGCTATGTTTCTGTATGGTTCTGTCAAAACCCTGTCATATTGCCTGGTCAGCTGTTTTTGTGTCTATTTTGGCGCTGGTGACAACTGGGTCGCGCCATGTTGTCTGGCGCGGCAAACATAAGAGCCGCGCCACATTGTTCGGCTCGGCCAGGACTTAGTCATATCGGGGCCGCCTGGCCTCGGCCTATCAGCGTTGTTTCTGTGCCTATTTTGGCGCGGGTGACAACTGGGTCACGCCATGTTGGCTGGCGCGGTAAACATAAGAGCCGTGCCAAAGTGTTCGGCGCGGCCAGGACTTAGTCCCGGTGGGGCCGCCCGGACTCAGCCCGGTCGGTGCTGTTTCCGTGCCTATTTTGGCGCGACCGAAGAAGGTGTCGCGCCAATGCACGTGGCGCGACCGACTAGTGAGCCACGCCAAAATTACCCAAAAATCAGTTCTGTCTAAGCACTTACTGAAAACATAACTTTTCGACCAATACATAGTTCAAACATATTGTTCCAATAAATACGTAGTTCAAACACATTGTTCACAAACAACAAATTTGCACGACGAAGAAGTTCACACGTACTACAAATTCAACAAATACGTAGTTCAAACATATTGTTCCAACTAAAAAAATGGTTCAAACAGATAACTACTTTTTCGACAATCATGACAAGGGCCTGCATTTTTTCTAAAGTAGCGCAATTCTCTTCAAAATTTCCTTCTTCCGCTATCTTCCTGGCCTCTTCTCTTCCTCCAACTGCTTTCTCTTCCTCCTTCCTTCCTCCATCTTTGCTAAATAGTGCTCCCAAGTGCCAGGTGTATTTTTCCTCAATTCCTTAGCTGTCTCAACTTGTCTATGTCACTTCTCTTCTTCTTGTACAGCTTTCTTTTGTTGCTCCTCTTGGTAAGCAGGATCCAACAGAAGCTTCAGTCTTGCTTTCGACCAATTCATCAATTTTGTAGTTGTCTTAAATCGCCACCCTTTAGGTGGATCCAGATACATCCACGCAATCTTTGGAGGGTACTTCTCTTGACTCTCCCTCCAGTACCGCAGAGCTGTCTCTGATGTCCCCATCCAATCATGCATGAACTCAAGACCTAGCTCCTTCATTATTGTTTCTAAAATGAAATTAGGAGGCCATTCCACATATTTCCGTCAGACTTCAAATCTTTTCTTCTGCAACTCCTTCTGGTACCTTTCAGGCCCAAATCTTCGAGCGGTGTTAAGAAATTCCTTGCGGCCATGGAAGGATTCCCACTGGCATCTTCTGGTATGCTGCGATAACAAGAATACATGTACAGTCAATTGTATTATGCATCCTTAAGAAATTAATGCCGAATTAACTGTCAGCTCACCCAATTGTCCTCAACACCAATAGTATTGCCACAAAAATAGCCATATCCCAACTCTGAAGGAACGACACCTTTAGTAGCAGGGACTCCACACTGATACAATATAGTTGGTTTCTTTCGGCACGGCAAGTCCTTTCCGAAAATTGCATCGGAGGACAAATCTTCAGGATCGGGGTACAACGTTTTTGGTCCATAAATCCATTCCTGAAAGTCGCAGCCGTGCTTATTTTCCTACAAAATAAAGTAATATTAAAACAATTGCAACCTTCGTACATACATCAATAACTCAAATATTTTAAAAAAATCCCAACCTCGGTCTTAAAAGGGCAACGAAAGAATGGAGTATAACTCGAACTCTCATGGGGTCTCTCCAACTGTGCCCGATAACCACACTTACAGTTCGGAGGATTCAAGACCCATCTTCTACTTGCTTCAGTCTTCTCATCGTCGGTCATAGGAGGAGGGTTTGGTGGCGGAGGCACCCACCTCTTGAAATTTTCGAATGGCACGGTATCAAAGTCATATGAAAATATAAGAATTCTCTCATTGTACATCTCCGGTCCATCAATCCATTGAAAAAAATTACACATACTAACTTTATGAAAAAAAAACCATTATTGTTGCAATCAAAATCAAATCTTTCTATTCCATAGTTACAGAGGGAATAGCAACTTACACTTCTCCAATTAGGACACATGTAATACGCACGAGCAGCGGTTAAAGGATGTCGAGACTGTGCCACTTCACAAGAGGAGTTGCAATCACATTTTGGAGTTGGTAATGCAGCGGACTGGAGCATCCCACCAACTAACCGTTGGGTACATGTGCTTCGAGCTCACACGATATGGCGGCCATGGCATCTTGAATCTATAATGCACAACCAAAATTAGAAACCCTAAATATATCAAATGGGATATGTAGTGCCCCTTTAGCTATAATTACATGTAAATAAAACTATAAATCGATCCTATACATACATGACACTATAAGAACTATCAAATGCCAACCATTAATAACTACGTAAACAAACCCTAACAATCCCTAAATATCACCTATTAGTATCACAACTACACCATTTAATCGGACAAAGTACAAGAGGAGACTCACCAAAGCTCGGATGCTGAGTTTCACAGGGAATGGAAGGATCCCCGGGATGGAGCAAAGGGGCGACGCCGGTGGCAACCGAAGGCGGAGGTAGAGTCTGAGGTCGGGGAGAAAGAAAGGGAGGAGGAGGAAGAAGAAAGCGGGCGCGGCCCGCTTAAGTGGCCAGTTGGGCCGCGCCAGTCCGATGGGCGTGGCTTAGACACCAGCCGCGCCAAAGGAATCGGCGCGGCTCAACTGCCACGCTGTCGCGGCTATGGAGACCTGGCACGCCCCCGCCTACGTGTCACCTAGTCGCGCCATTCCATTTGGCGCGGCTAAGGCCTTGTCGCGCCAAATTTTCATTTGGCGCAGCAAAAACGTCTAGGTAGCAAAATATTAGTTCGGACAGGTGTAATATTAAAATATTAGATTTAAAATATTTATTTTTAAAAAAAAATTCTCTGACACAATAGTAGTCTTACAGAATCTTGGCCAATTTTTTATTTGCGTTAACTCGATCATCTATTCATCTAGCTAGATTTGGAAACCTCTTTTCCTTTCAGACTTTCTTATAAATAAAAAAAGTCAACCAAACTCTCGGTTTCCAAATCCAATCAAAACAAAAAAAAAAAAGGAATTTTGTCACCGCAGGCTCTAGCGTATCCTTAACAGCAATATTCTTGGGCTAGCATGGAAATGCTAGAGCCTTGTCTGGAATACATAGAATTTTTTATAATGCCTTTAGAGTTTTCGAAGAGCTCTTTTCGTGTTCCTGCACATTAGTACTAGTTTTATACTCTCTGAATGAGTTAACTTCTATTTTTTCTGTTTTAATTCTACAGAGAATCACCGGGCCGTTCGTCGGGTTCAGCCTATTGGGAAGTCCCCTCAGGATGACATGACCAACTGATTATTGCATCAGCATCTTCACGAGAACTACATACATACTAGCACTGCTACCATGTATTATGGTTTCTGTTGCACACCTAGTAGGTGTTCAACGGTAGAATAAGTTACACCATCAACATTATATATAAAAAAAGTAATACCATCAGAATATAATGTACTGTCATTGTTCCTTGATCTTCTATATATATTTCCAGTGGACCATGCATCTTCAGAAATTCATGTGGAATATTATGATGTACAGGACGATCAAACTCTTTTGTCCTATTATTCCGGAACTTAATGAGTCATATTACCTTAGTTAAAACACATATACGGGAATCAAATAAACGGATGCCTCAATTTGGAATTCTGGTGAAACCTTGAGTTGCAATAAAAATTAATAAAACCACCAAAATGATAATTTAACAGGAATTCCGTTACTCTAATGATTAGATTTTATTATGAGAACCTAATTAATATCAGTACGAGGAAGGTGTCTGGTCAAATACAACGGCTCTAGCATCAGCTATCACACATGTCAACATGACCAAGATATGATCGGGAGAAACATTTTATCATTCAAGAAAGCAATACACAAAATGAGGAAGTGTGAAATAGACTCAAGCTTTCAGTTAAAAAAACTGAAGCTCTATCTAAGAAATGCTTTAGTGATGCTAAGCATGGCATCAGTAACCAGTTCACTTGAAATCTAAACTGAGATGAATATGGTTTATAGTCTCAACTCTAGTTATAGGGGCTGAACCTGATATATTGCAGCGCTTTGCAAACATGCATGAGTGGTAGATTGATACTGGTTGAAGGAAGGACGCCAATTATAAAAAACAACCAATGCTATTTTACAAGGTCCAGCATCTTTGTGCACTACCAGTCTACCACTAATCAATGTGCCTTATATTTCGGTTTCAGAAGAATGGATGCATTTCAAACAAGGGAAAATTGTCTGAGAGAAACCAAGAAACAATGGTTTCGTCCACAACACACTCACAATCGCGTTTTTGTCTGAGACTGGCACACTATTATCGTTTAATAATTATTTTTAACTTTTTTATCTCAATGCATAAAATATATTGATATTTGAATTTTCCACAAACATACATTATTAGTTTCTCTATCATAAAAAAAATATAGACATATTTTTTGCTATTGTTGGCATGACTTGCTCGACAAATTATATATTAAAATAACAGCAAATCATGTGAACAATTGGAAAAAAAAATCTATCTCTATTTTTAAGTGATAGAGAATGAAACAATGTATGTTCGTACCAGGATTCAAATTTTAATATGTTTTATGCTTTAAGATAAAAAAGTTAAAAACAATTATTAAAGGATAATAGTATGCCATAGACGAGAATACTCAAAATCGTAGTGTGTCTCAGGCAAAAAGTGATTGTAAGTGTGTTATGGATGAAACCATTGTTTCTCAGTGTCTCTTAGACAAATTTCCCTTCAAACAAAGAGTAAATTTTAAGTAGAAAGGACTTCTCCATTATTACTGAGTCAAAGGTCAACTAGAACAATTAAGTTATTTTCTGTAAGGTGAAGAGATTTGTCAAATTCAAGTTTTCCTTTTGCCAAGCCTATCTTAGGTGGTTAGGTTCATTGTGGTGAAACTAACCCACCTAGTTCAAATCTCATATTTGACACAGGTGTTCCATTATGTCTAAGTACCCATTCAATGGGAGACGACGATCCCATTGACAACAAGGCTCCTATGAAGCCGGCTCAGTTTTCTGGAGGCACTCATAGAAATATGATGTATGTGCATGTGTTTGTAGGGGTATGGACTCATGCGTGTATGCAATTATTTATGTCCATATTGTGCATATCATTACTTTAAAAGACTTGGCTCTACATGTATACAACTATTGTGTTCATATTTCTTTGAGGAATGCGTAGGGTATCTCATATTTATGTCAATTAATAATGTGTTTTTCTATCGAAACCTTCTAAAGATATCTTATATGTAAAAGAGGCAATCTCTTTGGTGGAAAGTGACAAAGGCTATATCAGTTGTCATGAACAAGATATGTTGACTCATGATTGAGATAAATTATGTTTATCGTCTGTATAATTGTTATAACCATATGCACAAAGAAGAAGCTTCCCTAGAGCCATATGGGTCATGAGCTCCTGGCCCAAGAAAAAAAAACATGGTTTCACCACTTAGTTTGCTTTAGCCTAGACATTGGCCTAGTATTTGGACCTCCTTCAACTCAATTTTTCAGCCCATGGTTTGTTCTTAAAGTTGACCCAAGCTTCCCCATGCATGTGCAGCAAGTAATCTGTAAGACATATAGAAGGAACGTAATTATTGGAAATTTAATGATGCATCCAATGGTTCAAGGCTACAAAGCAAGATTACATCATGATTTGGCTCTCTTGTAACTTTTAGAATGAATCTTTAGCACAAGTTTTAGGTTTGGTCTCGTAATGCCAAGGAACCTCCTCACTATCATTATCAGTATCTTTTATTTGCTTTCCTTGATACCAGGTGACAAACAATGATGGAGCTGTTGACTCTAAAATCTACACATGTGATTGTTGGTAATTTTTTACCATTTATGAATAAATCTTCAAGGACATGGGCAATACCATTCTAGTATTTCATCCGAAAGTATTTAGGGTGACATATATTTATCTATCCCAAGGAAATAATTATATTATAAATTGTTAGAAAGGACAAAGAAAGGAATCTAAGCTCCTAATAATATACTTCTAACATAGTTGTATAACATTTATATACATACACTCCTACATGGCTTAGGCTTTATGCATATGCACCCTACGCACAGGTTTACCTCTAATTTGCCAGACGACTTCCACCAAGAGCGTACAATATAGCCGAACGTGAAGAAATTTAAATGACAGATGGGGTTGTTACCATCTATTGCCTACCTCTATAACCTACGACTATATTATAATAATGTATCCTGCCCATCCAAGCACCTGCTTGCATCTGTAGAACAATACTCTAAATCCCTTAGACAATGGACCAAATAAAAAACAATCATACAAGATGAATATTGAGCATATAACATGTGCATGAACAAACCTAATCATGCATGATGTTGAGATATACTATAATGAAGACATATGAAATACATAATAGTATAGTAATAATACATATCTATCGTATAAGTATTAAGGACCAAACACATGAATAAGACATGAAACCAAATAAAAAACACTTATCCCAAACATAACTATATAAAAAGAATGTTATTCTAAACCATACATATACATAGTGCACATAAAACCAAACAAAAAATACATAACCCAAGTATATAAACAAAATAAAAATAAAAAAATTATTGAATAGCATAAAGTCTTAAAAAAAGAAAGATACAAGGATCATATCAATATCTCCAAGTGGACTTGTAAACTAAATAAAGCTCTATACTAAACTCAACATCACTGGAACTTGAGAACTACTCGAATTACAAGAGAGGATTGCTTCTCGGTGTGTGTGTGTGTGTGTGTGTGTGTGTGTGTGTGTGTGTGTGTGTGTGTGTGGAGAAGAGAGGCCACGCCCATCTATATCTATGGGCCTTAAGGTGGTTTAGAAATTGGTAACCTCCCGGTCCATATGGGGCTTCTGGCGCCGCCCTTGCTCTAGTCTAGCATGCTAACTGGTGGTGCCTTCACGCTTTGGCATGTGTGAGGTCCCAAAGTTAAGTCAGTTTCCCCCTATTTGTGGGTTATCCAATCTAGGTGCAGCCGATATGGTGATCCTCTGTTGGTTGGAATTGTGTTTCTTTGCCATATGGGTATGTTTTCTATAACCCCTAGCGTCCACAACCAGTTGGGTCCGACTCGTATTTTGAATAGACCCCACACACCCAGCAATATGTTTACAGTTTCATCCTCACTTCACGTAAAAGGACTATTCTAAGGTTGGTGGTGGAGGACAATGACCACTTATATATTGCCCTTCCTTCCACTAGACTAGCAAGATTGATACTAAATTATCACTCACTAGTCACTCATGCACACAAGTTACTGACTGGGCAAGCTACCAGGAAAGTTCTAATCTTTGACACACCCATATCTACTGTCGATTCATATGCCATGTTGTATCCCATGAATGGGCATACACGTGTCATGCACTAGATGTTCGGACCTCCTAGCATTGCGCGCACTGTGTCCATGAGGGTTGGCTCTAATACTACTTGTAACTTCATAGTACACACCTGACTAGGCCCAACTCATATTTTGAGTGGACCTCATACACCCAGCAACTTGTTTACGCTTTGGTTTTTGCTTCGTATAAAAGGACTAACCCTAGATTTGTGATTATTGGACAATCTAGGCTTATATGTTGACCTTCCTCCTACTAGACTAGTAAGGAAGTATCTCACCCTCTAATGCATACAAGTGCTCATGGGCCACTATTATCCTAATCTCAATGGGTTAGGATGTTACATTATCTCTTCCCTTTTATGATAATTTCTTACATGTACATAATTCTTCGAAGACAAGTGGAATTCCGCTATGTTTAAATAGCTTGTGTGTTTCCTTCAAAAAAAAAAGTATGTGGTGCAAGTAAAAGACTATGATGTCCTTAATTAATTGCCCTAAAATTATACATGCAGATGATGGGTTAAGGGCCAGTTTAAATAATTGTATTAGGTGCATGCCTGTTAATTCCTACAAATCCTTGCACTTTAAGACAAATTTAGAACCTTCAAGATCTTTGCATTTTACAACTGAGCGACTACCTCATTATTGGCTTGCCCACATTAACTCAAGTGCATGCAATGTACTTCCTCTACTTAATCATATAAAGGATGTTTCTGACAGATCTTGCATGCAAATAAAAGATCAAGATGTCCTTTATTAATTTCTCCTAAATACCATACATGCAGATGATGAGTACCTAATGTGATTAATAAGTGTATAATAAGGTGCTTGCCTATTTAATTTCTAGGTATGTTTATATTTCAAGACAAGTTTTAAACCTTTAAAATCCTTGTGTTTTAGGATCGACGGAGTACCTCCTTATTGATTTTTGCAGATTAACTCAAGTACATGCAATGTACTATTTTCATTTAATTTTAAAATGTAAGGTCTCTTAGGATATTTCAGATATATTACCGATCCAGGCAAAAGAATAGGACGTACTTAATTAATTTTTATTAAATTATGCATGCAGATGAGTAACAAGCATGATTAATACATTTATAAAGTGATGGACTATTTAATTTCTTGAAATCCTTTGTATTGTAAGATAAATTTTAAACCTTGTAAATCCTTGCGTTTTAGGACAGATAAGGGACAGATATAGGTACAAAATCATGAATGTGAACGGATGCAAGTTATTAAACATACTAAATGTGGAGTAGGCCAACATGGATTGAACTAAATGTAATAGCTACTCTTGTGTGTATTTTGATTTACATGTACCATTTGATGCTTTATTTGCTATGTATGATAAATAAAATACTTAGGGGTTACTTCAATAAATTATCAAAATATCGTGATAGAATGAATATTTTCAAGTGCATGAATATTTTTGGTTCCTGGCTGCAGCATGCACATATTGATTCATCAAAATTAATTAAAGATTTCAGATCAAATTAATTAAGCATTTTTGGAGTAGTATGCTAAGTTACTAAAACTGCATCGAACCTCTATAAAAACCAACAACCAGCATGCGTTCTTTAACCACGAGCACACACACAACTATCAGCCATGGTTTCCATGAAATCTTGGCTATTGCATCTCTTAGCAGTGTGCTTCCTCCTTGTTCAGCTCACTCACACAGCTCTTGTCCCAAGAATAAAAAACAGCCATCCTAAGATCAAGCCTCGAGTGTGGAACACCTATATTGTCCATACCAACCACCACGCGAAACCACCCCATTTCACCAACCACGAGCAGTGGTACCACTCCATGGTGGCCGCTCACTCTCCTCACACGGCCAACACCAGCGACCAAATCTTGTACACCTACGACACAATCATGCACGGTTTTGCTGTCCGGCTCACAAGTGACGAGGCTCGACAAATATCCACGGCCTCTGGTGTCACTGGCATGTACGAGGATAGGATGTTCTACCTTCAAACCACGAGATCGCCAGAGTTCATGGGCCTCAAGCCGCATTACGGCGCCTGGAACGAGACTAACTTCGGGGACGGCATTATCATCGGCTTCATAGACACTGGCATTTGGCCGGAGAGCGCGAGCTTCAATGACCATGGGCTTGGTGTCGTACGCTCAAGTTGGAAGGGTACGTGCGTCGACACTGATGACTTTAATGCCAGCTTGTGCAACAACAAATTAGTTGGTGCCAAGGCGTTCAGCTCTTCCGCGGATGCCATGGCAGGTACAAAGAGAGGTCATATTCCTTCACCGAGGGACAAGGATGGGCACGGCACACATGTGTCGTCAATAGCCGCCGGTTCGAGGTCCCCAATGCAGGAATGTACATGTTCTCACGCGGAACAGCACGGGGCATGGCGCCCAAGGCGAGGATTGCCATGTACAAGGCGTGTGATAGCAATGGTTGTTCATCAGCGGACGTTGCCGCGGCGGTCGAAACTGCAGTGAAGGATGGCGTAGACATCCTTTCCATGTCTGTCGGGGCCCTTCTACGATGATATCATTGCGGTCTCCACATTTGGTGCTGAGCGAAAAGGCGTATTTGTCACCATGGCCGGTAGCAACTACGGCCCAGGAAGATATACAGTGGGCAATGTGGCACCATGGATGATGACCGTTGGGGTCGCTACCATGGACCGTATGTTTCCAGCAAACCTGACTCTTGGGAATGGTGTTGTGCTTAATGGGCAGTCACTTTATACCATGCAAGCCCAGGGCACTGGCATGATCCAGCTAATGTACTCTTACTGCTTCACGGAGTCAGTGGACTGGATGCACGAACATGTCAAGGGAAAGATCATGGTATGCTTGGATAGAGGAAATGACCCAGATGTGTATGGTTTTCTCTTGCAGAAGGCTGGTGGAGCAGGTATAGTTTTCGTGGATTTTAACGAGTGGTCTCGGGATGGTACCCCAGCTTGCCCCTTCACTCTTCCGGGTCTCACGCTTGGTTCTGAGTCTGGAGAGAGGCTTAAGGCATACATGGCCTCTGAGACGAATCCTGTAGCGTCTTTTAGCTTCAGTACTCAGACGATCATCCAAGAGAACCAGGCGCCGATGGTGGCAGGCTTCTCGGCGAGAGGACCCAACCCGGTTGTCCCTGAGCTCCTCAAGCCTGACATCGTTGCCCCAGGAGTGAACATTCTTGGGGCATGGTCTCACGATGCTCCTCTGTACGACGGCAGAAGAAGTGTGGAACATCCATGGCAACCCCGCATGTTGCAGGCATCGCGGCACTGATTAAGAAGAAGTACCCTAGCTGGACGCCGGCCATGATACGTTCGGCACTAATGACAACCGCTGGAACGCTCGACAACAGAGGTCATGACATACTTGACAACGGGGCCCCTAGAGAAAGAATCGTGGCTGCGACGCCGCTTGTGACTGGGTCTGGGCACGTCCGCCCCAACCTCGCATTGGACCCAGGCCTTGTCTATGATGCTGGCGAGAGCGACTACATCGACTTCATGTGCACCCTAAACTACACGGCGGAACAGCTGCGACTACTCATGCCTGACTTCACCAAATGCACCAGGACGCTTCCCGGTGGCCCCGCCGACCTCAACTATCCATCATTCGTGGTGATCTTTGACAACCATACCAACATCCGCACATTGACATGGACGGTTACTGTAGTGTCTGGGAAGGCCGAGACATACAAAGTAAGCTACGTGGTGCCAGAGCGTGTGAAGGTGTCGGTCACGCCAACAACCCTAGTGTTCAAGAAGCCGAATGAGAGGAAGAGCTACACTGTGGAGTTCAGAAGCTTGGAGGGAAACGTGACAACAGACGGATGGAGACTCTGTTGTTGCTCTGGCCATATCTTCTCGAGAAAGTAAGAAGGTTTTCAACATCCGGGAGGTGGCATCCATGAAGTTGGAGCAGAAAATGATTTCTTTGTTGTTCTTGTGGAATATGTCATCGAGATAATGATAGACCTCTCGGATCTGGGTGCTGATATGGGCAATAAGGTCTGCCTGTGTGTATGTGTGTGTGTTATTTTCCGTTCCCGTCATGGATGTAAGGCTAGTAGATATTGTAGACTGCCTCTCCACTTTGCGTCGCCATGCGCTCACCCGCGAGACTAGAGTCGATCGCTGAGGGCACGCCGTTGTCTGTGAGGTCACGGAATAGTACGTGGTCCGCGACGTCGCTGGCCAGGACACGCTCCGCGATCAGCCCTGCCGGCCCGTCGGTGAGGTTTGCACTCGGCCAGCGTGCCACAGAACACCCGTTCGTCCTCGTCATCAGACTGCCGAGCACGCCGCACGCGCACGGATATTCGATTGGACCGTTTCGACGCGCAGGGTATAAGACAAATCCTTGCCACAAACACGTTGCCCACTAGTAGAACAATAGCTCGCATTTCATCAAACACCTGGCGGGCATAACTTCCAATCTCCACTTCCTTGCTCCATCCTGGTTCTTGCACAGCGGGATCACTGCTCCAACCAGAGCAATGTCACGCCTGCCTGATCCACGCCAGATGACTGGCTCCAACTTCCTTGCACTGTTCTACCATAGCCATCCAGAAAATCATCCCCTGACATTTCGTCGAACAACTACGTGATCTGAGATCCGGAAGCAGAGGAGGTCACGAGGCCCGTCGCTTTCCTCTGTTATCCGGCATGTCAAGATTGAGCCCATCGGACCATCAAAACAAACAGGGCTAGATCACCAAGAAAGAGCTCTTGACGACAGCTTCAAGGTCGATGGCAATGATTACGTAACTGTTTGGACCGTGAAACCGGTCAGTGCCGGTTCACTTGTTAACCGAAAACGGTAAAATGGACCGGATAATCGAGCAAAATTTGATTTTGGTGGTCAATAGTTCAGAGCCAGTTAACGGACCAGCGATCAACAAGTTATAGAAATCTTCTGGTGGCTTGTACAATTCAGCTTGACTCTGGACGAATCGTCTTTTGTTAAAAAAATACACCACCTAACCTTATTTTGGTTCCAATTTTTCACAGCCTTTTTTATCACATTTCGACCGTGACTACTGATAATGCACGATGATCTAAACTCGTTGGAAGTATAGAAGATGTTCTCGTCAATGAACATTCTCGTGCTAGGAAAAGAGAAAAAGGAGACAAATAAACTAAAAAAATCTTCTGTTTGTATGTGATCATGCGGCTCCCGGCGAGCTTCAGTTTTCACGTTACCATCACCATGTTATTACCAAAAAAGATAGAAAAGTTGTCATCATGTTACCACAACTGCACAAGATAGAAAAGTTATCTGCTTGTTCCATTTTTCTGAATTTAATTATCCACTTATTACATTGTCGTATTATCCTTCTTGTCTGATGGTTTCTTGCAAATTCTCAGAGTTAACGATAAACGCCTGACAACGAGACTCTGGAGACGATGGGGTCCTGGCAATCGCCGGTCTGTTGACTGCAGACTACAGACCCACGTTCTCCAGATTTCCCAATTTTTTGGCTTTTCCTCTTTCCTCTACCGTTCTCACAAGATGCGATTTGCTGCTTTCACTACTTCACGTTCTCCTTCCAATAGAAGATCTGACGGATTAGGTTAAGTATGCGGTAAATCAAGTGGTTTACGAGGTAGTTTTGACGAAAATTATAATTTCTCAAAAGTTACGCTCGGCCATGAACTGGTCGGGCTAACCAAAAAGTTCTTTTTCACAACAGTGTTGGCAACAAGTTTCTTCACTGAACATAACCTGACAGTTTTCAGTCTGTTCAACAATTTTCTTCACTGAACACTATGTTTGGAGAGCGTCCTCCCGGCAGAAGGTTTTATTCAGCAGGCCAACAACTTCCCTGAAAACAGCAAGAATGGTCGTTTGATGCAGAAAACTCTGTCCTCTCTTCCCTGGAGAATCCAGCCAGAAAGCAATCTCAAGCGGCAAATTAGCATTGCTGCCTCGGCTGAGAATCGCAAGGCTGCTTTTTCCCTGAAAGTAACTTGAGACGTCCATCAAAGCAGGGCAGTTAGCAGGTGCCTGAAACATACGGGAACATATCTTTCTGAGCCTGAAATGATGGGTTTTGTTCTTTCAAAAGCTGAAATGGCAAGACAGACGTCTGCAGCGCTCGCTTACCTGTTTAGTTATAACCTCTAGGCTTACTGAAGATCTTGCTCTGAATTCATGCTCGCCTTGTAGGAATTTAGGAATTACTGAACATCATACATGTCACTATGTCAGACCGCTCCACCTCTCCGCATCTGCAAGATAAACATTGGCTAAAACGAACAGCAAGAAGCAGTTCACTTACCTCGTAAATCACTCGTCATGGCGGCTGTAACAAGGTCAAGGAAGCAAGTCCATCATTCTGGGCGAGCGAGTCCTATGTTCAGGCGAGATGACACCAGCTTCAGACGGCGGACGAACGCAGCACAGATCGATGGATCGACATACCCGTCCGACGTCGGTGTCATCTCTCCTGATCATAGGACGCGCACCCACACCTAAGCTAGAACTAGAAATGCCCGACCCCTGCTCAGTTGCTGGATGGGCTCTGCTCTCTCTGAACTCTGGTATCTATCTCTGTCTGCAATGTGCACTCAGGCACGCGCTGTTATATAGAGGCTCGGAGTGGATGCTGTGTGTGGCTGCCATCTCTGCCTGCTTATACTAATACAGCGACTGTTGCCCATGACAGCCGAGCAACAAGTGACGTCTAGGCTGTGACGAGGCATGCGATGTAATGATCTAGGGCCGTTGAATTTGACCGGGTTAAAGCTCGTGCGTTCACAGGGGAATTTTCTACATCGTCGCTTCCACACTGGGAATACGTATCGGGGTCAACGGCGAGGTTAAGTGAGAACATATACCATGTGCGCACGATTGAGACACCCTAATTAAGCGAGTGGTATACAGTACATGCATACTTTTCTTTTATGAACGACTGTATATGTCAATAATGTGTACCGGTACAGGCTGCATCTCAATTAAGCGAGTGATAAGTACAGCACGGCAGAGGCTGTATCTTATCCCATGGAAACCATTTAAGGTTTCTTTTTTCTTTTTGTTATTAGTATACTTCTTTGATTCAGTCGTTGACTCGTTGTCGATTGTGGGTTGTGTGATTGCTCTGTCCTTGTTGTGATGAAGTAGAGGTCATTTGCCAGCATTGCTGTACCATGGCCTGCTCTTTTTTAGATGAATTATGTCATCGCGCCTTCTTGTTCGGACTCCTAGCGAAACGTTCTCACCGAACTATGATCCTCGTGCACCATTCCATTTCAGGCTACGGCCACCGTCCCTTCTCTCTTGCTTATTTCTTCTGTCAGAAAAAATCTGGACCATTATTATAGGGTGCCAATAATGCAACCAGTACATACGGCTGTATCTAGCACATGTTCAGTGAACTTGACCGCAAGAGAAGAAGTCTTGTGGTACTGTGCTAAAATTATTGAGAAAATCGCAACTATTTTTTCGCAGATACACCACGATCTGCTGCAGATCAAATGTACCTGTAACAAAGTCACTAGAATAATTTGAATGACGTAATAGCTGTTGCAGCGGCACATACATGCATGTTGATCTATTGCAAGATTGAATGAGTTTTAATTCAATCTGGTTCACTCCATTTAATTTCTTGACAAATTCAACACTGAATGTTGTTTTTAATAATCAAATTGCATGGTAGGGTGGGCAATCTATATCAGTTTAGACGATCTAACTAGTAAGATCAATAGATGTGTGTTACGATTCCTTTTGGTAGAAAGAGAGAAAGGGACGGCTGAGATGCATGCACATCATTTATTTCCAAAAAAGAGGAGATTAGCGCAAATCATTGGTGATATTGAGTGTCCGTATGAAATGGATTAAACTCGAATATGTGATGTCATGAAGCAAATGTCAGCATGTAAGGTTGAATTGTCTCCTTCCTTAGGTCGACTAAAATATATATGATATACCCACAGTTATAGTGCCTTGATAAATTATAGTACTTTGAATCAGTTCTATCATAGAGCATTCTTCTTTTCAGGTATATTAGCATGCCATATGCTAATGATATATGGAAGTTTTAAGATACAAAATAGCATGCATCTCTCATGTCTCAGAGTTCATGCACCGCACAGAATTTATGTTTCATCCATACTGTGATCAAAATATGATTGCATTTGCCCTAAAGATATATTGTGTGAAACTATCTGAAAATTAAGGATGCCCCTTTCTCTACCTCACTCAAAATCAAACATATGTTTCCAGAAGATCATTTAAGCTCGTGCATATGTTGCCTACAGTCTACAAATATCATTGCTTGAGCTGTTCATCATTATATATATGAATTAGATGCTTTTGTCAAGAATTCGTCAAGTTTTCCACTCTTGACAATGATGGGTCCTCACTGCAGAATCTTTTCTCGTGTCTCATTTGCTACTTTTGACTAGATTTGGACTTTGAATTGTCTTCTTTTTTGAGACAGCTTGGAACCTTGTAGTTGCCTAGGTATACCTTTCACTATCAGTAAAATGTATACATGATGATTATCCACCGTTTATGTTCTGCTTTTGACTGGTCAAAGAACACAGATATGTATAACCATGAATTTGATCACAAGATGGAAAATAGATAGCCTGAAATGGACTTGTATCCTAAAGAAAGGATCGATGGACAAGAACGATTGAAATCTTATCATGAACTGAACAAATCCTTCCAGAGAGGCATGATCATTTCATCAGGAAAGAATATTTTAGAATGTGTAAAATAGATACAGCTGTAGGTTACCCAAATCTGTACCAACAGAGAACATATCAGTGCACACTTGTCATGGTGAGAGTGTCAAGTAGCATATAATATGCAACAAGAAAATTAAAATAAGAGAGGTTCAATTGAAACTTTTTTGTATGCATCATGCCAATTTTTATTTAGAAAAATAGTTTTATTGCAGAGGTTTGACAATTTAGCATTCCGGCCATTCATGTATTATGTCTGCATCTTTCAAGTCTGTTTCCACGGTTTCATTATGTTTCAGTTCCATATTATTGAACCTCTTTTAGCCTAATACACATATAAAAGAATGTCTACTATAGCACATAATCGGTGAACCTAGCTTAAAGTCTTTACAACATCATCACATATGCAACGCAATTTGAACCAGACAACAAGTAAGCCAAGATTTGACCAAGACTATTATGCTGTATTGCTGGTCGTCACTGGCAGCAGTAGGGAGTAGGGACACATCAGGAGACTAATAAGATCATGGTGAAAATTGCTTTGAGTTGAGTGATCAACTGATAATGTGATCCAATCAGACCAAACAAGTGGCAGCAGCTCAGTCCTTTTGTTGAGACATCTTCTAGGGAGTCAACGAGTCAAACTGGATACCTTTCTATCCATTCCTTCTCTAATAATTTATTCACACTTTCCACCTTGTGCTTAACTGGCGCAAATTGGAAGCTTCTGCCGAGCCTGTGGTCAAGGGAGTGACCTTGTGTGTTATGGGCAGGTATTTTGGGCCGCGTTACTGTAGCGGCCCATCGTACTGTAGCGGCGCGGAAACTGTATCTCCGCCTTTACTTAGCCCTCAAGTTAGGTTAATTAGAGATAAGTCTCGTTCGTTAGGGCCGGCTCTATATAAAGAGAGGCACTGCAGTCAATTCAATCAACCAATGAATCAATAAAGAAACAATTCTCTCAATTTCCCCCCAATGTCTCTCAAGCTCTAGGCAAAGTTTAAGGCCTAATTATTCTACCCCATTACATCGTGCTTCATCACACATATCATTATCCCTATTTGGCTGCTTTTCCCAAATGGACAGTGTTGGTTGATTGCCAAGGTGAAGGCCACAGTACTCTAAGGCTTTTCCCACGTGCTAATGCAGGGACGAGTGCCAAGGTGATTCCCAAATGGACAGTGTTGGTTGATTGCCAAGGTGAAGCCCATATACTTTCTAAGGCTTTTCCCACGTGCTAATGCAGGGACGAGTGTATGACTTTGATTGTTTCGAAGACTACCATTTGCCTAATTTTCCTTGCATGATTCACGATTGAACACTGAACAGGAGACTGCTATGCAAACAGATGGCATCATGAAAGGGATGAAGAGGCGGGTTGTGGCTGACCTGATCGTTGTCCCCAGTTGTCGTTTCCCCGGATACAGCAAACGGGATATAGCAGCAACGAGAAGGTGGATCTAGCGAGAAGAGTGATAAAGGGGTCCGCCGGGCGGCAGCGACGGCGGCAGCGAGAACAAGGAGCTGTCGATTGAAGATCTTTTCTTGCTTGCAGTACCTTCCCCTCGGAGTTCTGGAGCGCATTTACCACGAGCAGATTCTCCAGCGGGGGAAGAGGGGCGCCGAGATGCTTAGCTGGCTCGCCGGCAGCGGCGGCCGCCGGCTACCGGACCGATCGAGGTCACGGGCTGTTTGGACTATAGATCAATCTGGTCATCACATCTTAGATCCGACGGGTTGAGATTTGTGATAAGAATTTACGTAAAATCCCCTACTTGGGATCCAGATATTTATATAAAACCACTCTTACTTCGTTTGGAAGTTGATATTCAGACTGAGGAATTGCATTGAGCAACCAATACCAATGCTGAGTGGAAATGAAAATGACCTTCAATTCCAATGCTACTGTTTGAATATATCTGTAATCGATAGCTAGAATCAAGGGTGCCAGTCAATTCGAATTCCTGTTTGGATGCACAAGTTGTTGAATTGTATATTTACAAGAGTTTGAACATTATACTATCTTGTTTCTTCAGTTATATATGAACATTGTGTAGCTACAATACACACACATCATTCATGAACATTATGACATACAATGAGAGACACATTATTTATGCTTCACATATCTTCAATCGGCTAAGGCTATCACCCAACGCTCCAGTATTCTGAAAAACCCAAGCAACATATTTTTTTAGAGTGTGAATCAGCCAAATCAGTTGAGTGCTAGAGATGATAAAGGGAGCAATAGGGAGACACTATAGATGTACAGGGAAGAGAGCAATGGAGGAAACCAATTTTACCCATCACAAACTACACATAAATCCATCTGGAAAACAAGGAATGGTACAACAGGGAGAAGAAAAAAGAGAGGAGATCTGCTAGACCTGTTTGCTTTGGACCCTAGAAAAACTGCCTGGGTCAGGCAGCAAAAGGGAGGAGATTTGCCAGACATCCGATTTTGAGCGCCTGGGGCTCATATTGCTGCCTGGCCCAGGCAGCTGCCTGTCAGGCACAATCCAAGCCAGGCAGCTGCCTGTCAGGCACAATCCAAACAGACCAATCCTGCGTTAGATCTGGCCGAGTGGGTTGGACGCAGCACAAATTCGAATGTCTTGGATTTGGCCTAAGGCAGCAACATCTTGCTTGCCTGGCCTGCTTGGTTTGCACCCTGGCAAACTTGCCTGAACCAGGCACCGCGCTCCATGAGATGTTTAGCATTTCGTAGACATTTAATTGCTATACAGCTGCCACTAATAGCACTGCCAATTTTTGTGTTCAGCATGTTGTAACATTTGATTAAGAACTTAATTTAAACCTTCTTGGCTACACTAGCTTTTCGTTCTTCTATATCACTGTACTTGCTTATCGCTTTCCTTTACTGGAAATCTTTCCAGCTGCACCAGAACATGTGATTCAGAAACTTGCCTAAAGTACAATTGTAGCTCTTGTAGCCCTTTTTTTTTTTCTTATCTTGTGTCACTGTACTCACTTGCTTTTGCTAAATCTGTCCATCTGCATCAGAAAGGCTTAGGTTCTGTGAAAATATGTATTGCAGTTATCTATTATGTCAATGTCATTATTGTCTCTTATACAAACTAAACTAGTAGTTCAGGTGCAAGTGCAACGATGTTTACTAGTCTTACAATGAAGGCTAGCAGCTTTAGCGATGTAATTGTGCTCCTATTACTGTCTTCTTCAGGTGGCCTTACCCGTTTCTGGACCTTTCATCATCTGGAGCTCCTATATGGTATTCGCTTCCATTGACTTACTTCATTCTTACTTTACTATCAACCATCAGTCCTTAAGCTTCATTTCCTGGTTGATTGCTAGAAGCTTAGTTATGTGACTGTTCCCGCATTCCTTGCCTGTGTATGAACTTATTACTATTTCAACTTACAGTTTCGTGTATGAAAAATTCAGTCTGTGGCTGAAATTCAAGCTCACCAGTTTAGCAACTTGACTAATCAATCCAGACTTCAGAGGTCGATGTCATTCTCCTTGTTTCGCATTTGATATGTGTCCCTTGTACAGCAATATCAAGTATGAACTTTGAAGTATCCTCGGTGTCAGACTCTTAGGCGTCTTATATAGAAGTTTCTGCAGGCCCTCTCAGAGCGCATGACTCTAGCGAATGGAAGCATGGAGCTGTCAGTTTCAATCCAAGGTGTCCATGGACTAACTGATGACAAGAACGACTAGATGCCTGTGGTTCCGGCTTCCGGGTTGTGTTGCACGGATTTCTATATCTGAACAAACCTGAGTGACACTTGGTTGTCTTGATATGCACTCATTTCTGAACCCAGACTATAGAAGCAAAACTGAATGACAGCATGTTGTCTTGATTTGGCTTTAGCTTTGAACTCAAAATGAAACGCTCGTTAGTGCATCAAATGCTCTTTCTTATCCATTTGACATCTTTGTTGACGGCAAACGTAGCATGATTTGCCTCACTTACCTCTTCTAGAAAATATAATAATCTTAAAGAAATTACTTTATTATTGTGTGTTCCTCTGAACTAACTTGAAGGCGAAGGACCATTCAAGTTGATGGTGTGAGATCACATCTGTTATCTTTTTCCTCCTGGACTGTTTAAGATCTGCCCGTTGTACTATTATCTGCACTGCTTATTAGGCAAGGCATCATTTATAGTTACTCGAAGCGGATGATTTTGCTCATGCACTAGTTTACTTCACTGACGAAAACAGTTGTGTTGAATGGGCTCAAACTTGCGCAATATTGGCCTTCGGCCAGTAAGCCTCGGCCCGAGAGTGTGCTGTCAGGGCCCAAATACTGGGCCCACTCTGGCAGCGTCGGCGTAATCTACAGGTCTGAAGTAGCCCGGCGGCAGCGCCGGGGGCCGGGGCGCACGAAACGATGGCCGCGCGAGCGCACGGCGGGCACGACACGAGGGCGACATGATTAAAAATGCCGTGGCCTCGCTGCTGATGGTGCGCGCCCACCTCCACCACCTGCCCCGCGCGGCGCCCGCTCCCACCTACCGCCGCCTCCTCCTACTCCCCGTCCCGCGCCTGCGACTCGCCGCGTCGGCGTCAGTGCACGCCGCAGCCATGTCCACGGCGGCAGCAGCGCAGGCGGTTGCCGATAAGAAGCGCGCGCTGCGCACCGAGGTGCGCAAGGCGCTGAAGGCCCTCTCCTCCGACAAGCGCGCCAGCGAAGGTGATGCCTCCGGCCTGCCTTAGCTTGTTGGGGAGTGATTTCATTTTGATTCTGGCCCGTGATGTGATTTAGTAAGCGTTGGTCACCACCTGCTCGTCGATTTGTCTAGTAGAAGCTGAGTAGCTTTTTATGCGGGTATGATACTTTGGATTGGTAATTTGCGTGAGACAGAAAAGAGCAATGCAAGTATCTGCAACATTGTAGACAATCCCTTATAGCGTTTCAGATTCTTTGTTGAGGAAAATTGGGCAGACACTCTGCCCTATCGATGAAGAAGTTGAACTTACAGCAGCTTCAGGATGGAGCAAAACACTACACCACACTACAATAATCCTGCACTAAACAAAAGATTGAAAGAACAAAGTAACAACATTTGTACAATTCTATGTCGGGTTAGAAAAGCATTTCAAGTTTTCAAGGCACCTTTAGATACCACTCCATAGGAATATCTCAACCTGATGAGAAGTGTTAAGTACTTAGGATGAGAATTTCAAAAAAAAAAAAAGTACTTAGGATGAGGACACCTGGATAATAACCAATATTGCGCTCTAACTTTGCTTACAACTGCTGCAGCAAATTATATGTTCCATCTTATTGTTGTTTGTTATGTCTCACTGCCACTTACGCTTGCTTTGTTGGAAAAACACAGGGTTTTCATTGTGCTTGTTTATTGAAATTTTTGGAATTGACAAGTTTCTATGTTTTTTTCCCCTTTCAGACCTTGCGATCCAAAACACAATTTTGAATTCCTCTTGGTTCAAAGCAAGCAAACGATTGTGTGCTTATATAAGTTGTCATCAGTTGCGAGAAGTTGATACATCAAAAATACTAGCTGAAGTGCTGTCATCGAATCCTGGTGAGTCCATCTATAAGCATGCTCATCGCTGTTTCTGTCTCTAATATTTGGTTTCTTCTCATGCACAAGAGGAAGAAGCAAAGGATATTTATGTTCCTCGAGTGGAGGACAAGAACCGTAATATGCGGATGCTCAAAATCACCAACATGGATGATTTAGTTAAAAATTCAATGAACATCCTGGAACCATCACCACTGGATGCTAATGGGAATGATCGCGAAGAGGGTATGAAGTTTATTATGTTGTTACCACTTAGGCACTTACCATGGAACTCCCCTTTTACAAAATCTTGAATGTTTCAGCTATTGCATCAATAGTAGTTAATTTGAGGTGTGTACATTACAACTGACCCACTTTTAATTCTTGCAGTGTTATCAGCCTCGTCCCCAGTTGATCTTTTTCTATTGCCTGGTAGGCCCTTTATCATTTGGCATGCGATGATCTGTCATTATACACTCAGTTGAATGATGCCTGCTATTCGTGCAGGGCAAGCTTTTGATAGAACTGGCCGGAGACTAGGGCGTGGTGGAGGGTAAGACTGGACATTATTTTATTGGCTTGTACTGATGTTGCTAATGTTCTAAAGATCCCATTGATTCACATGGTCGACAGTGATATGATTCAATTGCTATCTTTGTCAACATCAACAACAAAGTTGCTATTTTCACAGCTAGTAAAAGTTTATTCATGCCATGACACATGAAGTAGGAACACAAAATGAAGAGTTTTGTTAAGCTGGTCACTTGTTATATAGGTAGTGAGTCAAGAAAACAGGAGGCAAGTTAGTTATCCACCAAATAAACTATGGTTTTGCACTCCTAGAAATAGTTTGCACTTTTTTTGTTTGTCCTTATAACACTAGCCATGAATGAACTATGGTTCTGTGTCTAGTTCATTTCTTTTGCAGCACAACATTACATATTCGCTTTAAATAAATGTACTTCTCCCATTATCTAATATATCCTTTTTTATGTTTTTCATTTGAAAGATACTATGACACATTCTTAATGAAATACCGAGAACTGGCAAAAGAGAAAGGGTGGAGTCAGCCTCTCTTAGGTATGGCATACATATTTCCATGTACTCTTATTTTATGTTTTATCTAAAAAAATTCCATATTGTTGAAATTAAGAATAAAATAACGTTACAGCAAGTTAATCGTGTTTGATTGGTTAGAATTGGGTAAAATATTACTTTCTTTACTCTGTTTAGCTGTTATGATCATTATGGTTTATCTAGTCATAAACAGGATTGAAGTGGTGTATTTTGTGGTAGAAGGCTGTTGACCTTGTTAAATGGTACTTGTGTTATGGAGTGACAAATCATTCTGTTCTGTTATGTTTACAAGCAAGTTCTGCTTGAATTACTAGATTTTCTAAGATCAAACTCTACTGTAAACTTAGTGCTCATGTCTTTGGTCTAGAATGATTGTGTCCTGACATCTCAACGACTGTAGGATTGGGTCGTAGTGATGAAGTTACTACACTCCTTCTTGAATCAGCTAACAAGAGATCTAGACACCACCACAACAGCTTTGTTTAAATTATTGTATCATTGAGTGGTTGATGCAGTTTTCAGTTTTGTTATCCTCAAGTCACTCAATAAATTATTTCCTGCTTTCGTTAGACTTCCACTGGTAGCTGCTTGCCATCGATTTAAATTGGTTGAAACCTAGGCGGAACTGTGCCTTCTGATTAATTATTGTATATACTTATAGTTATCACAAGTCACAACAGTCAATCGAGGTATGCAAACTGGATATCAGGATTTGGTCAAAGTGCACCAAGCAAGCGTAGTTCTGTATTTAGTAGTAAAAGCCCAATGATATTCTGTGTTCCTAGTTCCTTCCAATGATGACTTCTTTTTTACATAGAATACTGTAATGGTTTTTGCATGCTGTCCACTTGCTAAATTTCTTATTTCTAATGGTTTGCTTTATTATTTTAAAGTTGCTCTTTCATACTCGGTGCAAATCCTGGAGGACGGTATCATCCCAATCAACTCAACAGATATTCCTATTGATGCTCTGGTCTCATCCTCTGGTATTATTCCAATAAGTTCTGCAGCATTGGAGAGGATGTCGTGATTTTTGGGATGTTTTTGGCAACAAACAACTATTTCCTGATCTCCGGCTTCACTGTAGATGCATCAGCGAACCCGGGGCTTTGTATCTGCTGCTTGTGCTCTGTGTTTGTATAAAAAAAAATCTGAATAAATTAGTGACCAAATCTGTGCGCTGTACTTAGACGCCTTGTGACCAAACCATACTAAACAATCGTATTCATCACTCATCTAGCGGTTGACATATATCTTGAATCTTTACGTCTTCCAAAATATCCAGTCGTCTGGCATGATTATTCTTGTCGGAAAAGTGTTCGGCTGAATGTGCTATTCTTTTGGGACAATTTGACAACTTCGTCTTGCAGTTGAAAATACTTCATTATATCATCGTTGACCCATGAGTAGTGAAAGTTGACATCAGTTGTGTTCGACTGTGAAAGTATAATCAATGACAACCAATGGTACGGAGCGGTTTTTGTTTTTCATAATTGAAACAGTAAGACATACTAGTTATTAACAACTATATATATATATATATATCAAATTCTGAATCACTTGCTAATTATTATTACATGATACTGCTAGTAGTTTAAGCCACTGGCTGTGAATATATAAAAAGGCTAACAAATATGTAACAATTATCCCTAAGAAAACAAATGACAATTAAAGAACAGTTGACCGAACATTAGCGTTAAGCATCAAGACTCCTTCGTTGATATATCCACACTAAGAATCTCTGTTATTTACGGTTTCCAGGCGGACGTGAATCTCTGTTATTCTTATAGTGTGGATGGATATATATATATATAACGACCACCTCTTGCTTTGGTAGCTATACGTCCGTGGGCAACAAGGGCTTGAACACGTCCAGGGGAGAGATGAAGGGGTCGTTGAACTCTACGGTCTTCACCATCTGGTCCATCTCCCGCCGAGCCTGTTCCCTCTGCTGCTGGATGTCCAGCCTGCGCTTGACTTCAGCCTCGTTCTCTCCTGCCGTCTCCACCTTCTCCAGCGTTGGCTCCCTGGTGTCTATGACGGCGCCACGAGGTCCTGTAGTGGTCCGCGCTCTCTGTTCGGGCCGCGACGAGCCACCTGATGACACGTTCTTCCTTGTCGCATCCTCGCGATCGTCACTCTCCTGCCTCTTGACCGCGCGGTTGTAGTAATAGGCATCGTAGTCTCGGTCACGGCGGCAAGCGGAAGACGAGCCACTCTTCACGTCGCGGTAGTAATCAGAAACGCTCTCCCTCCTCCTCTTCCTGTTGTCAGGGGACGCGTCGCGCGCGTTTTCATCACGTCGCCGGCGCCTGACTACCACGGTAGACGGCTTCTCCTCGTCCCGGGAACGATGATACCGTTGCTCTGCCTCCCGGCCTCCTTGTCCGCGGGCTGGGTTCACAACGTGGGCCGGGTTAACGCTGACGCGCACGCGAGAAGAAGCGCACCGCAACGGAACGATGCGGCCGTTTGACCTCACAATGGCGGAGCGATGGGTATTATTATTAGAGGAAGCAACGGCGGCGGCGGCCATGCTCGCGTCTCCCGGTGGCGGCGGCGGTCCTCCTGCGCCTCGCTTGCTCTAACTAATAAAGGGTTGCAATTGCAAGTTTTTAGTTTCGAGCACAACGTTCTTGTATCGTGCGAGATGCGCAGGTGAATCATCGTACGTTCTCGATGCGCGCCTACACACGTTCGGGAGAGGAAAAGTAAAAGTTAATAATGACACAACGATTGGACTAGGGCGTCGGCCTCCCGGTTAAATAGACGCGCAGGCAGGCGGTTGTTGTCTCCGACTCGAGCTCGAACGCCGCCGCCGTCGGACGGAGGGAGGGAGGAGGAGTCCGAAAGAGCGTCGGCCGTGGCGGATTCAACATCTGTTCCCCGTTTGACTCGTCCCAGTTGACCTGTCTCATCCAATTGGGCCTACTGCCTACTTTCGGCCCGTATATTCCAACTGGACCGTTGTAGCAGGGCGACCTACACCTCATGGACTAGCCCATTTTATTAGGTGGTCTAACGACTTAACGAGCGCACGCCGCACCTTCGAACGGGTGCGTGTGCGTGTATGCAAGGGACGATTTGCGGTAGTGCCCCGCACGGTACGTTTCTTCGTGCTTTGCTCCATAGCGCAGGCTACAAGAACACCGAGTTCAGCGGTCAGCAGCAGCAGCAGCCCCTTGTTTTGTTTTGCGTTCAGTTGAACCAGCGCTCTCTCTTATGATTAGGACGGTACCGCACACCAATCATATGTGTTATAATAGTATGTGTGAAGCGACGAAAGGATTTAGAGAAGATTCTCCCGCATTCTTTATGTGTAAAAGAATCTCGAGATATTTGTCCGCTAACGCCGACTTTCGTTGTCAGATTACCATCTCGTCACGGAGGTAATAAATTTCCTGGCTCACGTGTCTGAAAGTTTCAGTATGATGCAGCAGCACGGACTTGCAACGACGACACTGTATAGCACCAAAAAGCGGCTGCGCGTCCAGTCAGTACTAGTTATTACCTCCGTGACGATTGCGGATACTCAGTCAGCTTCTCTAATCGAGATGGAAGCGTTACCACGGTCAGGTAATCTCGTCATGATGGTTCACCAGCACAACCACCACGACACGACGTACTGCCCTGGTCGTCGCGGCGCACGAGTGGAACCAGAAAACAGTCCGTTTCGTCCACCTGCCGGTCGGCGTCGCACACGGGAAACCCTTGATTAATTAAACAAATCCCGCCCATCGCCGTTCGGCGCCGCCGCGTGATTCATTAATTAGACAACGCCACATGCGCGCGCGATCTCTCGGCACCGGCGCGCGGCGCGGCGCCCGGCCAGGAGCCCAGGACCGGGCAATCGGAGCACGCGCAACAAGACTCTCGGGCCTCGGCTGCTAGGCCGGACAGGAGCCGAGAAAAACCAAACCGGAGTGAAACGGGCAACGATTCGGTGCGCTTTCGTTGTACGTACTACTCCACATCACCGGAACAAGAAAGGAGACGCTAGCCGACGCGCGTGCCCATCGCGCGACTGCACAATGGCGCTGTAGGAGATAGATACCCAGCTCGGCCCCGCCACGCCGCAGCGTTCGTCATCAATCAATACGCAGGAAAACACACCATCGCATTGGATATTTGGTTGGTGGGCGCGCCAGTGCGTACAGGCGGTCCGTCAGCTTTGCAGCAGCTGCTCGAGCTGAACTAACTGCACTCTGTGCATGAAGCCAGCCACGTTGCGAAGAAAAGATTACGGGGAGGATATGGCCCGTGCTTTTCAATGATTTTTTTTTTTTTTTTTGCAAGCTGGATGGAACTAGTAGCACCTGTTGTTGGATACCGCATTTTTGCTGTAGGTGCGTGTGGGTGTGTGTGCCCGTGCGACGAACAGACGCATGATTGGTTTGTTGCGGCGGCGAGATCAGCTACAGCCTACAGGCAGGTTCCTACGATGATTGAGTTCGTTTATCTGTCACTCAGAGCACAGATGGCGTGCTAATCAAACAGTACCGTACCAGCAATCCGGCATCTCGCTCTTCTGCGCAGCGCCGTACTCCGCTCTCCAGCTCCGTGCCTTGGGATTGGGGTTGAGCTCAGAAGCAGCAGCCAACCGGTGGTGGCGCCACAGGAGAATCTTTGGTCTGAACGCGGCTGCTCACGTTTCCAAAGTCGATGCGATGCTCTCGCTTTTTGTCAATCAAACGTGATGAAAAGAAAGCCAAGGTAGAAAAAGAGATGAGAGATGAACTGCGGCTTCACTGTACTTTGTTTACTCTCGCGCTCACTCGAACCTCTTTTATTCTCAGTTGCGTTCGTCAAGGTCACGCATTTTTAGGACGGTTACACGAGAAAGAACAAAAAGTGCTAACGTAAGGAAATTGGCAGCGAAGGAAAATCGTCAATTTCACGCATCCAGTGATCCAAAGGAGTGATATGAATGAAGCAATCAGCGAGTTCAAGGAAATTCCGCAACTCATGACAAATTATGCAGTATCGGATAAAGGATCTGTCTCGCTCCCTTGATTAATTTGTCGAATCCATGAATGAAACAACATCACCTACACCTAGGGTGATCGAAATGCGCGGTACGAATGCGAATGCATCGTCCAGCTAATCTCACAGCAACATCGATCAGCCGGTACGGGAGCGCGGTCCACGAAAGGAACCATCTTTTGTGTTTTTGCAATGCTTCATGATGGCGCTAGTGGACTACTGCAAAGATCCGAGCTGGCGCGCGCGTCACTTGGTGCCGACGCCGAGCGTGAGCTCCAGCTCCTCGGCGGCGACCTCGTGGATGCTCTCGCCCTCCCACGGCGTGACGACCCTGCCCTTGTCGAACTCGAACTCCGCCGCTCCCCTCTCCGCGCCGTCCATCATCATCATCTCCATGGAGTCGGACGCGGAGGCCCCGCCGGAGCCGTGGTGGACGAGGTTGTACGCGGGCGACGTGGCCACCTGCTGGAAGCTGATCCACCTGCCGCATGCGTCGACGGCGGCGGCGGCGGCGGAGGAGACGTCGGACTCGTCGCACTCGGGGATGGTGTCCGGCGCGCGGTCGCGGCGGCGCGCGCGGGTGGGGCTGGCCGGCGCCGACACGGCGAAGAACGGGTGCCGGAACGGGTCGACGACCATGGCCGCGGCGTCCCAGTCGGGCTTGCGGACCTTGGCCGGCGGCGGCCGCGAGGACGATGTTGGTGACGAGAGCGGCGGCGTCACGGGCGCGCTGCTGGAGACGCGGAGGGGCGGGAGGTGCGGCAGGCCGCGGAGGAAGGGCAGCATGAGCTGGCACGCCGCCGCGGTGTGGTGGTGGTGGTGGTGGTTGGTGATGGTGGATGTGGTCGTGTCGAGGCGCGTCGGGCTCGGGAAGCTCGAGGAGGCCGGGCTGGCGTGGTAGGATGGCACCGGGCTCGCGAAGGTAGACGACGGCGCGCTCAGCAGCTGCGACGACGAGCAGGGGCTCATCCCCGCGCCAGGCGGCGGCTTGCATCCCTGCATTCCAACCACGCACATCAATCAAGTCAGCTTATTTCTGCCCAGATCTGCGACGCGCGCAGCCTAGCCAAGATCCAGGAAGGGAACGGGGGTAGAGACTAGAGAAGCAAGAAAGCTGCAAGCAGCAAATCGCTCGCTCAGTGACTCACCTTGCGGTAGGTGGTGCCGTCGTCATCGACGACCCACCCGGCCTCGCGGCACAGCGCCTTGAGCACTTCGTTGTTGTCGCAGTGCTTGGGGAGCTTGTAGTTGCCCAGCGCGCGGAGGCCGGTGAAGATCTTGGCGGCGATGGCGCGGCGCCGGCGCTCACGCTTCTTGTTGTTCTCCCGCTCCTTCCACGTCGGCGTCCGCCCCACCCCGCCGGCCGCCGCCGCAGCCGCAGCCGCGCCCGACGTCATGCTCTCCTCTCCCCCTTTTCCTCCTTCCTCTGCAGCTCAGCTTCTCCCCCACTTGTTGTTGCCTCCGCTTCTTTCTTTAAGCTAGTACACGCGCAAGCAGCAAGAATTGACTAGGGGAGGCGACCGAGAGGAGACGAGGGGGAGGAGGTTGATGCTGCTGCTGCGCTGTAGCAGAGTGGTGCGTGACTGCTGGCTGCTAGAGTACTGTGTGTGTCATGGCGTGCTGCTCGCTGCTTTGAGCTTTCCCTCTCGTGGGACCGGCCGCGCTGCGCGGTGGGCCCAGGCGGGGTGGAGGCAGCACTGGGCTGGCTGCCGCAGTGCTCACGAGGAGCGTATGGTAACTTTACTTTTATCGCGACTGGATTGGGCAGATTCTACTATCACTGCTTCCGGTTCCGGCCATCGTGGGTGGATGCGGCCTGCTTTTCCCAAACCCTCTCTCTCTGTGTGGCAGGCTCGGCTTTTTGGGACGGCGAGTGAGGTGAGTGAGACTGTGTGTGAGGTGAGTGAGGGGGTGTGGGGGCCACGGCGCAGCGGTGCTTGGCATGTGTGGGTGTGCCTTGGGATTTGCGGCCACGAGTTTTACAGTTGTGTCACGGTAGACGCTGTAGGTGGCGTACAGAGAAGTGGGCGTTACGCGTTGGACCCTACGTACTCTACAAAGTGCGTAGGAACTTTACCGGGGGGATAACCAAACGTGGTACTCGGATGAAGATTTGATGAGGTCATCGACCTCAGACACGGAAATTATTACCAAGGGCTTCAGTGAGTAGAGCTGCCAGCAACAGCACTACGGCAGGGGCGAGCTTATGCTTCCGAGCGAGAATCCTATGACAAGTTCTGGAGCTACCACGTCTCCACGTGTCTCAGAAACACCAACGTCGAAGAAAACCAAAGATGCAAAGAGAGCTGTTAGCTACGGAAACGAAATTTACATCCGGCGCTGGTTCTGATTTTATATGCGACCACATCTAAACTGCTGGTCAAAGGGGGTCAAAGATTACCTCTCTACTCTGTGACTCCTAATACGGCTGCCGTGCATGTGCGACTAATAACAGTCACGGGGCGGTTCTGAGTGAGATCACGATTACTATAATCAGGAGGAGAGACAAGGCCGTCAGTGAGGCAGTGACAGCGCCTTCAAAGCTATGCCGCTTTGACCGAGCGGTACAAACACTCATCATTTGTTAACCTACGGCACGAGCACGGCCTCCGTGGCTCTAGCGGTAAATTGGACTGGCGGCGGGGACCAAGATCCGATCCCGTCTGGGCGTTTGACCAAACGATTTACACACAGGACGGAACTGGGCTCTCGGTCCAGCTCATTTTGTATTGTGGGTAGTTCTCATATTCGGCCCATAAGTAGATGCTCATCTCATGTCTGCTGAAACAATGTAGTACGGTCCAGATACTGCTTCAAACTGGCCTTATTGGGCCGAATAGTACGCTGAGTGATTAAAATTCGTCACAAGCTGCTCTGTTTTTTTTTTCTGAGCACAAGCTGCTCTGTTTTGACTGGAAGAGTTTAGAGCATGTGATCGTCGATCTCAGGCATCTTTGAATATTGGCGCGAGCATTGCGACCGAATCATCTGAGTATCTTCATCAGTATAGAAACAATAATGCAGCAAGCCAGGTCCGCAGGTCGTACCACTGCTTGCTTATCTTGGCGATCAGGGATCGCCTGGCTCACCTCCTTCAGTAATGCAAGCACATGTTAGCTGGAAGGAATTTGGAAGCCTCGGTTAGTCACCAGTTACCTCTCTGTTTTTCTCAAGAACTTTTAGATGCACATTTCAGGTTTATTTTGGAGGGAAAATACAAGAAAGTTTAATGCTTGTCTACTTGTTACATTACTTTAGCATATTTCCTAACCTTCAATCCATTAAAAGCTTTCAATGATTTGTTATTTTGTGTTTTGAGTTTTTTTTTTAGGATCTAAATCTAATGGCTCAAATGAGTGATTGAAAGTTGCCCAAATTTTAGCAAGCATCCATTAGCGTTTGCGAATGTGGCACAAGCCCTTGAATTTCTTGTTTCATTTTGCAAGACCACACGCGTCACCAGCAGTCTGCAGAGTGCGCAGATTGTACTAATTAATGCTTTGCCTACGTTTTGCAAAAAATCTCTCAAACTGTTCTGTTTGAAGTTATTCTCCTTTGCACTGCAAACATCTCAAACTATATATTTTTCTCAATCGCCGATATGTTTCGGTGCAGCAATGACATCTTTCGTCTCACATTCGCTCCTTCTCGTTCTCGGCGCTCTCTTGCTTTCTTCCCTGGACACCATCAAGCCGTCGTCCTCTGAGCCGTTACACCCAGCCCCAGAAGATGAGCACGCGGAAGAAGACTACCCCCGTTTCGCCGAGGTCCAACGCCACTGCCGGCCCGTGCTCTCCTCGGCGTCCGTGCTAGCCGACGACCCTCACCGATCAGGCTTCGTGAAGCGATTTCTGTCTTTCGAGAAGGGCGACTGGCGCCAGGCCCCCGGCCACGCTCCACTGATGCCGTTCGACGGCCGCGACGACGCTCGCCGGCGGCCGCCGCTCTCCCTCGCAACGTTCATGCTCACGCATGTCGGCGAGGGGAAGTATGGCGGCCAGACTACAGCTGTCAATGTCAGCGGCGTCCTGTTTCTGTCCGTATCCAGGAAGAGCAGGGATTCCGATATCTGGCCGCGGGAGCCTCGCGGCCCGGTCACCTCGCCGGAGTTCAAGATCTCGCCCGGTGAGACCAAGCTCAGGATCGTGTTGGAAGGCGTGTATACGGAGAGCGCAACGAGCGAAAATGATGAGGAAGCTGAGATCAAGAGGGTGTTGTGTATGGTCGGGCGAGCTCATCTCCCCATGCGCGATGCTGGCCCGTGGGATTGGGCCAAGAACTCTGGCCGGGGAGCATTCTCGCCGCCGGTCACGGAAGACGGCAACATTGTGCTGGTGCTGCGGTCCCCGAAGGAGCCTTCGCTGACGAACCGAGCGGTGCTCGGCGAGATGCGGAGCACGAACGCCGAGTCGGCGGCGGGTTACTTCGATCCGGTACACCTGGTGTCACGCCTCTTGTGGTATCCCCTGCACAAGGCCCGATCTGAAGAACTCGTTTCCGGCGCGTGCAGCCCGCCGCTCCCGGCGATCGAGGCCGAAGACGTCGCAGGCAAGCCGCTGTTTAAAGGCAGGTTCTTGTGCGAAGTCCTGAGCCGTTACGGCCATGGCATCGCGCTCGGCATTCGCTCCCAACGGCACTGTGACTGCGCGGCGAACTCGTGCCGTGACCGCGATCTCGGCCCGTTCGAGACGGACCGAGATGCAGACGCAGACGAGCTATTGGGAGTGGGCAGCCTCATGATGCAGGACCTTCATTGCGACACGGGAAGAGAAGGCGGCGTAGAGAATATATCCGCCGTGTTCCGGGCCGTGCCCTCGTGGGAGGACCCGTACACGGCGGCGCGGCGCTCGGGGCTGAGCGGGATGACGCTGTCGGCGGAAGGCGTGTGGAACGCGTCGGCAGGGCAGGCATGCATGGTGGCATGCAGGGGGATCGGCGACACGGCGTGCCACTTCCGGGTGTGCATGTACATGCCGATGACCTTCTCCCTTGCCGATCGCAGCGTTCTGGTCGGAAGAATTACCAGCATCAGTGCGCCGGCGCAGTCCTCGTTGTCGTTCCAACCGGGCCTGACCTCGCCGCGGTACTGGGCCTGGGACGGCGAACGGCTGGCGTTCACGTACAACTACACCAAGGTCGAGCTGGCTCGGGATGTTCTCCGGCGGGGAGCATCGTTAGCTGCATTCGATCTCCGCAAGTTCGTCTCGGTAATGTCATCGTTGCCGCTACGATATCCAAGGCCGGATTACGGGAATGGAGATCACGCCACGAGCTTGGCCTACCTCGCCGAGGAGCTTACGCTCCGGTTCATGACCACGCCAAGAATGTTGCAGCCAGAATGGATCGAGCAGCCGGTCCTCCGTTTAGAGATCATCTTCCTCGATCAGGTCAGCGATCGTAACGCGATACTACTCAACTATGTCTCAAAAACCTCAAGAGTAGCCAGCAAAGTCCCGCCTGTCCCTGACAGGCAGTCCCCAATAAATGTGTCCGCCCAGCTCACAGCCGTCGGCGATACCGGAATTACCGCCTTTTCGGTGATGTCTCTGGAGGGCGTGTACAGTCCTGAGGAAGGCCTGATGCAGCTCGTCGGCTGCCTGGTGAACAGAGCTCTTGATGAGGAAGAGATGGACTGTTCCATCGAGATGAGAGTTGAGTACCCGCCCACGAACACGCACTGGTTATTCATCTGGTCGACGGCGAAGGTTCACATAGCAAGCATGAGGGACGCCGGCGACCCGCTGCACTTCGACACGATGCAGCTCCGGTCCATACCTCAGTACCGTAAACCTCGACCGGACAATGTAAGCAGAGGAATCGCCGACGGCGTCCTCTGCATCGTACTGCTGCTTGCTGCCGTCGCCGCTGCGGGAAGCCAGCTCCGGCATCTCAAGGCCCACGCCGACGTGGCACCGTACGTCTCGCTTGTCATGCTCGGCGTGCAAGCTCTTGGGTTCGGCGTGCCGCTGGTCACGGCGGACATCCAGGCGCTACTGGGGACGGCCACATCGCGCTCCGACGACATCATGGCCAGTGCCATGCCAACATTCTCGTACATGCTCAACAGGATGAGCCGGGTGTACCGGACAATCTACCTTGCGGTCAACTTCCTTTGCGTTGGTGCGTTCGTCCTCACTCTGTGGATTGCCGAGAAGGTGCGGCGGTCGAGGGCGCGCATGCTGGCCCGGTCGCCGCTCGAGCCGGGCCGCGTGCCGGGCGACGCCAAAGTCTTCGTGTACCACTGCATCGTGCACCTGGCGCTCTTCGTCCTCGTCCTCGCGCTGAACGGGCAGGCCATGACCGTGGAGCAGCACATCAGGCTAATGCAGGACCTGTTCCTGCTACCGCAGGTGATCGGCAATGTCGTGTGGCGTGTCAACTGCAAGCCTCTCGCAAAGGGTTTCTACCTGGGCGTCACTGCAATTCGTCTGCTGCCGCATGTATATGAGTACGTGCGGCCGCCACCGCCGGTCACCTTCACTCAGGATGAGAATGGGAACGGCAGCTGGAGCGTGTTCTTCCCCAGTGGAGCCGGCAGCTTGGTGACACCGGCTGTGGCTGTCCTGCTCGGGGTCGTCGTGTACGTGCAGCAGCGGTGGAACTACGCTATCGTCGGTAGGATGGGCGTTGCAGAGCAGGCGAAATGGCAGCACACCATCTAGAGGTGGTCGCTTCGTACCCTGTCTGGCCACACAATTACTGTGTATGCTTAATTTAAGGGTATGTTTGCAGGATTATACTTATATAATAAATTATTTATGCTCTAACTTATCTATCAAAAGTGCTTATTCAGCTTATTTGATTTATATAGCATAAAAAGTCAAACCGTTTGGCAAAAGTGATTATTCAAACGGCTTATCTAAAGAGTAATCATAAAAAAGTTAGTATTTGGTGTTTATATAAAACTACTTATGCTAGTATAAAATTCAAAATTGCTTATAGCTGCTTATGTCAATAAGCACTTATGGATTCAACCCGTTTGGTAGATCGTATAGCTTATTGTTACATAAGCAGCTTAATAAGCAGTTATATAGGCCTACCAAATACATCCTAAATGCAATATTTGTTTTTTTTTTGGAAGCGATCAATGGGTTACGATCTGATTCTTTATACTAATAACTAAAGTGTTTCAACAAAAATCTAAATTACTAAAGGGAAACTCCAGCTTCACTAAATGCACGATGGTGTCCAAGCACAAATATTTTTAAAATAGCCACTTAGAAGAAAAAAAAAGTAATAGTCATTCACTTCTTCTAGATAAGGTTAACCGATATTGCTTAACCCATCAAAGCGCCCAGTTGTGCAGCCACTACTGTTAGAAGGGTTCTATAATCTCTTTTGTCCTCATCCGCTAATTAACTAGGAAGACCTACTAAGTCTTGACACCGATGTTGTAGAGATGACCCTTATTACTCTTATTGCTGAGGATAATGCAAATTTTGTACATGCGTAAACCACATATTGCTTCTTCTCTTGGTCAAAGCGGAAGAAGTGATTGTTCCCATCACTCCACTTCTGAGCTTGGTCAACACTTTAGGGCTCATTAGAGTTAACATTCTATATTCCCATCAAATTCTTGTCTCGTCATGTGAAACTAAGCACTATAAAACATAAAATATCTAGAAATGTTTTAATTATTAACATAATCATGTCAATCACATCTCCAGTAAATCAAATAAGCACTATAAATTAGGTGCTATTAACCATACTAACAAACCGCAAAGGGTATACTTCTGGTTATTATAAATTGTTTCACATTATTAAGATCTTTGCTATACTTTCTATGTTTTTAAAATGTCTCTCTAAAGTTAGTCTTTTATATCATAATATACATCTCTACTTAAATTGATTAAAGTCTTCTAAGTTCACAGTGTACAAACGTTACATAATGACACACAATTTAAAATTGAGGTATAGGAATTAAGGCCTCAATGATACTTAAATTTGATGAGCTCTTACATCGTGAGTTTGAAATATTTAAAACAACAAGTCCATGGTAATCATGGAATGTTGATTTATTGTGATCCAGCTCAAACTTAATACACATATGAACTAAAACATATGTGTGAGAGGAGAGAACATTGCATCTGAGTCGAACCTATAGGTGTTGCGTGACGATGGTTCTACTCTTACTACAAGGCCACAATCTCGGACACATACAAATTTTAGGACTATTTATACTATGAAAAACGGAAGATGATAAACCATGATACAAAATCATGATTTATGTTAAACATCATACAATATGATAAGAAAGAAATGTGTGTTATTAAAACAAGGCCATGCCATAGTATAATTACTGATATTTTAGCCTACATGTTATGCTTAATCTAGTTTGAACACTTTCCAAACTAAAATACTTGATTGAAAGTAAACGGTGTACATATGCCAGTGTGAAATATAGCACAACAAAGATGATTGAAGTTTCTCTCAGTATAATATCAAACATAAAATAGTCTACTTACAAAACAAAGCATATGACATCATTTTTTTAATTCTTAAATAAATTTACTGGATAAACTTTAGCAGTGGCACTTGTCATCATTTCAAGGAGTGTGAGAACATCTGTTATCTTCTTATTTAAAGGTCAAAAGAAGCTACCATGTTCGCTCTTAAGGTCACGAAATTACCACGTTAATTAGAAAAAAGAGAAATTAAAGACTGTCAGATTTTATGAAGATTCAATGATGCAGATGAAACCAATTCATAAATAGATAAAATCTGGAATAAAAATAAAAATACATAAACTATTCACAACAACATGTATCTGATCAGACCTTCTCAAGGAAAAGTAATAAATCTTTTCATTGAAACCACCATGCAGGTGATCCGGAGACTTTGGACATATTGCTACAGTTATTGTTGGCAAGAAACATATACAACACATATATAAAAGTTTCCTTAGTTAGATATACTTTTTTTTTGTGACCAAAGGGACTCGTGTAGAAAAATGTACGAAGTCTGTGGCGGACACACTTCACACAGGAACAACGTTGCTTACGATCTCGCCCTGATACCTCTCGCTCATACTTAGATGTTTCTTTTTTTTAGCATAATCGTTGCATGTGCTGTTGACAACATAGTCGCAGTGTACCTCGTGACTGCACACTCAGACGAGGCCATCTTCAAGGACGAGAGCACTAGCTGCTGGAGTTCAGCTCACGCTATTAGCATATTAAAAGTGTTATTACCGTCCAGACCCGCATGACAAAGCGTCCAAGCAAAGGAAGCAACTGATTATTATATTCGGATGCTTTGACCATTCCACTGGTAATAGGAGACTTCATGTTCTCTACAGTGGACAACAAGGGTAAGATCAGTAGGCATGTGACCATCACGTTCTCTTCATAGTAGCAAAAACAGATGAAAAACCTTTCATGAGAAACAAGATCAAGTAAAAGAATGGTCATCAAAGATCTTCCCTGTAGTCTATCTCACCACAAAAGAGATGTGGAATCCTATGGGTACTGGTGGAAAAGGACTGCATTATGGAGCACCCACAATAGAAATCATAACAGCATCAGTGCGCATAACCCACGACAAGGGCTCTCTGATCAGGGATCAATGGTGACAAAGGTGGAATATTGTATGAACCATGTTGAATTTCTATAGGCCCATATGTGGATAAGTGGAGATGGAGCAAATGTAGAAGCACACGCACATTCCGTGGAATGGCAACAAACTATATTTCATGACAAATGACAATACATGATGGAAGAGAGCACTTGACAATGAATACAATACAAGAAGATTGAAGAAAATAGCGCTGACCAATCTAATATATCGTATGTGTTAATCTTTAATGTTGCAACTGCCAGCGCACAAAGCGTGAAGCAAGTCTATGGATTTGTGAACACAACACCAGTAAAAAGTGTGGACAAGGAAGATCATTGTTAATGTCCAGAAATCAGATGACAAGAGTGTTGTTGATACTTTTGGAATTATCAACACTCTTAGAGCCTTCGATACAATATGCTTGAGGCTACTAGACTAGGTAAAATCTTGGTGGTAGTCTTTCTAATTTTAAAACGTGACATGGACGATGGCTTTATAAAAAAATTAGACCTGCCGGGATAAGACCGTCCCAACGGTATTGCATTAAGAAGAGAGAACCTTCTCACGCAGGTCTAGAAAATTCCCGAACCCCTCTCCCCCTCTGACATGGTGACCTCTTTTTTGGCCCGTGTGAGAGCTTCATAGTGCACCAGCCTTTAAATCGGGAGCAAAGCCCGCACGAATTAGCTCCAGGCAGGATCTTACACATGCTTTGGCTTAGGGGAAAGACGAGAGAATTTTTTTAATCTAGTCCGAAAAATTCGCTTCCAATAAAAATCAAAACCAAAACCTAGGAGTTGCTACTAAGGTACCTTAACACTACTGTAAAGGTCCGTTCACGGATGATGGCCTTATTGGGAAGGATCCATTGAGCAAGAAGATAGCTAGCAAGGCATTGCCTCAGAAATATATAGCGACATGGAGGTTGGCACGATCAGGATAGAATCTATTGAGCCAGTTAAATTAAGATCCTATATATCATGTAACCATTAATCATGTAACTATGATGTTTTTTGTTTTTATTTCAAAATATTAGTTAAGAAACATAGTAATTAAATATTGTAAATAGAAAATAATTAATCTAGCCGCGCAAATTGCGTGGGCAACCTTGTTAGTTCCTTAAATTTCATAGTTTCACACCCTTTTGGAACACCATTAATGATTCCTGATCATTTTTCTACAAAACTCCTGTACGAGTATCGTATTCGAGTCCTTCGGTGTGGTCAGATCGTTTTGCGGCAGCGTCGCCAGGGTGAGCGGTTTGGTGGAGCAGTCCATGTCCTAGTGCAGGTTTACCCTGTGTGGATCTATCGTGGTGGTAATTCGGCCACGCCGGCAGCATCTTGGCCTCCGAGACCCGCGTCACGTCGTAGCCATCGACCATGGCGAGGGAGATGGATGTACGGCATGACGTCGGCGGGTACTCCACTATCAACTCGATGGACCAGTCCATTCCGTGTCGAAAGACGCGCTGCTGAACTGGGCGCTTGTGCTCCTCGCCTCGCCAACCACCGCTCGAGTCTCGCCCGTCGACGCACGTGACCGGCGGCTTGAGGTTGCGGTCGCCGCCGTTCGTGGCCTGGGCTCAGTCCCACGGGGGAGAATGGCGTTCCCGACCATACACAGCACCCTCTCGACTCGAGTGCGTCGTCAGCCGGCAACATCATCTCCTTGTACTTGTACACACCTTCGAACACTACCTGGAGCGCGGCGAACCCGGAGCCGAGCTCGAAAACGCCGGCGACACGTGCGGTTCCATATATACGCGGGCAGCAGTGTCCACGCGTGACGTTGACAGCGGTTCGAGCATCTCCTTGGTCAAATTTTGATGTTAACAATTAATTTTTCGTTTGCACCATGGTGCCTGTGCACCAGGGAGGGCTTAAGTAGCTTCGCCAGTGTACGTGCGTGAACATGAACCACGCGACCGTTCATGAAAGACCGCCGGTGCATCAGGAAGTTGACGCCACGGCCGAAGAGAGCACGGACTGGCAGTGTCGGGCAACGGGCGACGTCTACAGAGCGGGATGAATGGGCCTGGCATCATTGGACGGAAGCGGCTGTGCCGGGACTGGGACGACGTGGTTGCGCGCAGAGACATATCAGGAGCAAGGCAATGATCTGAAAGGTTGAAGAGACGGCCTTTGTGACCTCCATCAGCAAGTAAATTCCGGGTGGGCACAGAACTGGACATGGTTCTTACTAAGCACCATTTATGTTTCTTTTTTCATATTTTCTAGTTTTCAATCAGCTGAAAGTTTTCAGTTAATGGTTGTTGCTTTGTGTTTTAATTTTTTTAGAATTTTCTGTATAATAATTATAAATCATTAAATCTAGATCTAATGACTTAAGAAGATGTCTAAACTTTCAGTCAGCTGAAAATTAGCAATTTTTTTTTTCTCCCGAAAGTCCTTATTACCGATTAGGCTGGTATACGGCTATCCACGCAGGAATAAAAAATCTGCTGCTGCATTAGTGACCGGGGAAACCGCCGGCACGTGCTCATGTGGCTCTGTATCTTCAGGATCAAATCAAACGCGAAATAAACTAAATCAAGTCATAGATCAGAAATCGAGCTCTGGACTAATCGTGCTCGTGCTCCACCTGCGCGTCACGTCGTCATCCTCCTATCCCCTTCGCCCAAGTGACCAAGCTCACGACTACCTCCGTTTCGCCGACGTCAAGGACCGCTGCAAGTCCGTGCTCGCCTCTGCGGCCGGGCTAAGCGATGACGCCTACCGGACCACCACAGTGAAGCGTGAGTTGTCCTTCGACAAGGGCGACTGGCACCAGGCCGCCGGCGGACGCGCGCCGTTGGTGCCGTTCGACGTCTTGATCGGGCGGCCGCAGCTGGACCCGCTCTCCCTTAGCTTGCGACGTTTGTGGTCACGCACGTCGACGACGAGCGACGTGCAGGGACAGCGGTCAACGTCAGCGGCGTCCTCGTCGCGCCGGATGAGACGGTTGGGTCGCCGGAGTTCCGGGTCGCGCCTCTGTCTGAGCACCCGTACACGGCGGCGCGCCGCTCAGGGCTGAGCACGACGACGCTGTCGGCCGAGGGCGTATGGAACGCGTCGGCAGGACAGACATGCCTGGTGGCGTGCCGCGGCACGGGCAACAAGTCGTGCCACTTCCGAGTGTGCCTTCACATGCCCAAGTCGTGTTGCTGATCTTCGTGGCTTCCGCCGCCGCCCGCCGGATCCCCGGCGCCGGTGTGCTCGACTCGAGACACCACCAAAGGGGGTGGGTGGTCGGTGTTTCATTTCCCGACCACCACCTGGGTACGCGGAAGCCGTCGGATTCATATCCTGCGGTTGGGATCAAGCAGCGGAGGCCCCCAATTCAACGAACGAACAGAGCAGCGAGCATCACGTGTCGTCGTTGTCCCGCCGCTCTGCTCCACCGGTATTACAAACTCTCGCCTTCGTCCAGGGCATAGGTTATTGACGGCGAGCTAGTTCGTCCTGGACCGATGAGGTAGAGCTGGGTAATAATAAAGACCGAGTAGTGCCTCCAACTGCAGAATTCCACAGCGTGCTTCGACGATTATCATCTTTTCTGCTCAAACAGCTCATGCATCTTGTCAAGGTCGTCATGGCGACCTGATGATGGAGCGAGCAGCCATCGAATTTAATCCTGCAAAACTTTGGCCCCCTTGTATGCGTGGAAATTGGCTAAGCACAAATGGTCCTATATATATACGTATATACACATCCATTACAACTGCACAGTAGAGACAGCATTTTGGAGAGAGTTAAAAATAAATTAAACTGCATGACAATCTCCATTAATAACTGAATTTTATCCCTACACCGGGCAGCCAAATGTGTTCGTCTGCTATTTCGTTATTTGGCTCGGAGAGGATTACACAAACCATACCCAAAAAAACCCAAGACAGTGTTCTGAATGGATTCAAACTAACGGTGGATCTGTGTCATAATTTATTCAGCTCTGCTTCCACTGGCTCCTCTGGCCCTTTCTTCAGCGCTATCAGAAACTTTTCACCTTCTCTTATTCTCGACAGAAGCTAACTGGACAGTGACAAGCTGTCGTTCTTTAAATCCGGAATGCAACTAGCAATAGCTCAAGAGAGGTGGTGGACAAGAAACCAGCTAGAGAACTAAACAATGATGCTACTGTTGTTTTGTTTTCTTCCAGTATCCCAATGGTTTCAGCTACAACATATAGTAGCTCCTCGATTTGAAGTTACTCAATTTATTCAAAACCTGAATGATCTGTTCATTGGTAGCCCAAAGAAAGAAAG
The DNA here is from genome assembly GCA_032690845.1 of Eleusine coracana subsp. coracana. Taxonomy (NCBI): domain Eukaryota; kingdom Viridiplantae; phylum Streptophyta; class Magnoliopsida; order Poales; family Poaceae; genus Eleusine; species Eleusine coracana. The sequence continues at coordinate 53,478,646 of CM064430.1, forward strand.
ATAGAAAGAAAGAAAAAGAAAAAATCGCACTCAGTCACATATCTTGTTGCACAGCCACCGGTCTCATATTTCCCTATTTGTAGGGAGTGGTTTTATTTATCAGTTTATTGTTTATTTTACTGTACACCATCATTGCAGTTTGACTCATGATATTTTGGTGAGTGGTCAAGTTTCAGCTCATCCTATTGATTGTTGATTCACTTGAGAGGATATGGTTTTTAAAGAAACATGGTACATACATAGACACTTATATATACATACAAACACTCACTCATCTGAACACACATACATCTACACTCTACCCCTATGAGCACTAACGATAGACTGAGTCGCTCATGTATCGAGATTTATGAAGTTACTATAGACGTCTCGTTATCGTGGTTTAGGATGGTGGTCGCGGTCACCAACAACGAGCATTTAGATTGAGTGAGGTAGTCACCAACAACGACGGCGAGCAGCAGCGAGCGGCTAGTAGTGGCGAACCAATATCCTATAAATTTAGGTTTTCTTCTACCACTGTCGCACGCGGCGAACCAAATTTCTATATAAACCTTTCAGCCAATGAAAACCCTGGCCCATGGACCAAAACATTTTAGCCCATCCATTTACAACTTGTTCGGAGTCACTCCCAACCTATAAATTAGCATCTTTGTGCTATACATGTGCGTGAAAAGGTATCAATGCTTAGTAATGTGCGTTTCTGGTCGAATGGAGAAATAGATGTCTTTGTGCTAAAGCATTTTATGTAAAGGAATTAGTGCATACCACAAAAATAGGTGTTTTAATAAGAAAATTGTGTTTCTGGCAGATATTAATAAGATTCTCTGACAGCCTCAATGACGGCTGCTTATGTAAGGACAGGAATTAAAGTCATAAGTTTTTTATTTCCTATTTACCAGCATGTTGTGCTAGTTACCTCATCCATTTTGTAACCTTTTTATGCTTGTTTACTAGCAATTAGTCAAAGATGATCAGTGGCATGTACATACTCAGTATTGTATGTGTATCTATTGAACTTCATCCATTTTGTAATAATCATTGCTTAGACTATTTGAACTACAATCTAAGATTTCAAGTTATTTCTTTGTGGTATGTTTGATTAATATTATCTGCTACCAAGATTTTAAGTGTGTTTTTCATTTTGTACCATATCTGAACTGCAGTGCGTGTGGAGAGAAAGAGAGAGGTGCTTGCTGCAATGCGTATAGAGAAAGAGAGAGAGGGGGTAATTGATGCATTGTGTATAGAGAAACAGCCAGGAGAGAGAGAGAGAGAGAGAGAGAGAGAGAGAGAGAGAGAGAGAGCTATTCTAATATCACATTGTTCTATATTTCATTTAAATGTCTAAACACCCAAACAACATTTAGAATCTAATTCTAAGAATGAGTTTATTTGTACATCCAAACACAAAAATTGAAATGAGTTTGATTCTAGGTAATTCAACTTGTATAAAATTTTAGCAAAAAATATGGATTTCTTTATTTGGTTTATTCAACAATGTCAGTTTTGACAGAGGAGACGATTGGGTGGAGTGGTTTGCCCTTGATCTTGTGCCCCAAATGCAGAAAGAAATGTGTTAAAGAGCAGACCAATAATGATGGTAATAAAAGAAAAATAATGGGAAAGTGTTCTACGGTTGTGAGGTGAAAATTCCTAACAAACACACCTGCTAGGGCCCACATATCAGCACCCCTAAACATTGATTATGTTTTTGCTATTCATGCTGCAGTCATGTGGGTTATTCATGTGGAAAGATGCCTACAAACACCCCTAAATATTGATTATGTTTTTGCTATTCATGCTGCAGTCATGTGGGTTATTCATGTGGAAAGATGCCTACAAAAAACAGCTGGTTAAAGCTTGTCAAGAGCTGGAGATCCTATGAGTTGAGAATGCTAAAGTGACGAGCATTGTTGCCAATCATCAAGCTCAGATACATGCACTGGTTATGAACCTGAAAAGTGGCAACCAAGAAGGTCAATTTCATTGGATTCGTTTCCAGTGGCTTGTTTTAACTGCTGAAACACACATTTAGTATCATACAACGAGGTCAAATTTTATGTATGTTGATTTTTCCACTCAAACATTTGTGGCATAGTATATTGACATCCAGTGTTGCCTATGTGCTAAAACATTGAGTGTTTGCTTGATGAATTGCATTTTTTTATGTAGACAACAACAACGTTGTGGCTGAGGCCTTCCATAGAAATTGCAGGTGTAAGAATATTGCTTAGTGCACTTTTTTCATAGTAGCTTACTACATATGTTTCAGTTGAAGATGTGGCTAATGGACGGTCTGACCCATCTGAAGGTCCATATTTCACTTACCCTCACACATTCTCAATTTCCTATTAGCGTGCTATTTCGTTTGCTGAGATGATTTTTTTCATAAATAGGAGGGTCACCCTATGACTGTGGCTGTGGCTGCCCCTCAGTCTGTGAGCCAGACTATATGAGTGCATGTTCTATCATGTAAGTGCATACAATTGGCATACATTGCTTTATATACTGAGGTGCAAACTCGGCTATTTTTTATGAACTTTTGTTTTTTGTCAACCAAGGTCACCTTAACAGTTGTGTCTTGTTGCAACTTAGGCTGCCCCATAAAACACGAGGTTGATTATGCACTTTATGTGGATGGTTGGATATATTGTATCTTTACTCATCTAGTACTTAAAGTTAGTCATTGTGCCTAGTTTCATGGATGTCCAATGGTAGTAGTATTGTGTATGAAGTGATTTAGTTGTTTTGGTCATAGAGACATGTAACATCCAAACGTAATTGGACTTGTCCATGCCCAAATCCTTATCGTATATGCCTAAATAGAACTTTAATTAAATAGAAAATCTCGGCCCACTACAACTCTAGAAAGCTTAACGGATCACGCCCCTCTGCTTTATCTGAAGTAAAAAATACGATCTCAATTCATTACAAAATCTCTGCCCAAGTACAACACTAGGTTAGTTCATGGAGGTGGTATATGGATGGGAAATCAAACACATATTTATGTGATACACACATTCTGAGGGGTATAGACAGATTCAGATGGTGGCCTCTGGAATGGGCTGAAAGGTTTCAGCCTGGTTTGACACTAGTTTGGTTTGGCCCCACATTCTGAGGGATATAGACAGATTCAGATGGTGGCGTCTGGAATGGGCTAAAAGGTTTCAGCCTGGTTTGACACTAGTTTGGTTTGGCCCATTCCAGAGGCTGCAATCTGAATCTATCTATACCATCCAGAATGTGTGTATCACATAAATAGGTGTTTGATTTCACATCCACATACCACCTCCATGATCCAATATAGTGTTGTACTTGGGCGGGGATTTTGCAATGAATTAAAGTCGTATTACTTTAGACAAAGCGGACATACGTGATCCTTTAAGCTTTCTAGGGTTATAACTATCCGAGAATTCTCATTTAATTGAAGTTCTATTTGGGCACATACAATGAGGATCTGGGCGTACACAAGTTCAATTGTGTTTGGATGTTATATACCTCTATGACCAAAACAACTACATTGCTTCATACACAATGCTACTACCATTAGACATCTATTGCAACAAGGCACAACTACTAACTTAAAGTACTACATGAGTAAAAACACAATATATCCAGTCATCCACATAAAAGTGCATAATCAACCTTGAGTTGCACTGAGGCAACCTCAGTTGCAAGAAAACACAACTGTTAAGGTGATCTTGGCTGACAAAAAATAAAAGTTCATCATAAATAACTGAGTTTGTAACTCAGTATACGAAACAATGTATGCCAACTATATGCACTTACATGATAGAACAGGCACTCAAAGTCTGGCTCATAGACCAAGGTGTAGTTGCAGCCGCAGTCATAGGGTGACCCTTCTATTTATGAAAAAAGCATCTAAAAAATGAAATAGCACGCTGATAAGAAACTGGGACCGTATGAAGGTAAGTGAAATACGAATCTTCAGATTGGTTAGACCTTTCATTAGTCACATCTTCAACTAAAACATATGTAGTAAGCCACTATGAGAAATAGGGCTGCATATGTAGGTCAGATATATCAAATTGTAAGTGCATTGAACGATATTCTTATGCTTGAATTTTCTATATATGGCCTCAGCCATAACGTTGATGTCCTCTACACTAAAAATTGCAATTCATAAAACAAACACTCAGTGTTTTAGCACATAGGCAACACTAGACATCAATAAAATATGCCACCAGTGTTTGAGCAATAAAATCAACATACATAAAATTTGAGCTCATTTTATGACACTAAATGTGTGTTTCGGCAAGTAAAACAGGCCAATGGAAATGAATCTAATGAATCTGACCTTCTTGGTTGCCACCTTCTAGGTTCATAACTGGTGCTTATATTTGAGCTTGTTGATTGACAACAATGCTCCTCAGTTAAGCATTCTCAACTCATAGGATCTCCAACTCTTGACAAGCTTTAACCAGTTGTTTTTTGTCGACACCTTGCCACATGAATAACCCACATGACTGCAGCATGAATAGCAAAAACATAATCAATGTTTAAGGATGCTAACATGTGAGCCCTAGCAGGTGTGTTCCTGAGGAAGTTTCTCCTGACAATTGTAGAACAATTTGTCATTATTTCCTTTTTTCAGCCTTGTTGGTCCTCTCTTTAACGTGTTTCTTTATCAAAAGAGACATTGCTAATTTAAAAAGATTTAAATTACCTAGATCAAACTCATTTCAATTTTTGTGTTTGGGTGTTTAGGCATTATCTCTCTCTCCCCCTCCCCCCCCCCCCCCTCTCTCTCTCTCTCTCTCTTGAAATCAATAATATTAATCAAACATACCACAAAGTACCAACTTGAAATTTTAAATAGCAGCTCAGATAGTCTAAGCAATGATTGTTACAAGATAGATGAAGTTCAATAGATACACATATAGTATTGATTATGTCCATGTCGGTGATCATCTTTGACTAATTGCTAGTAAACAAACATAAAAAAGGTCACAAAAATGGACGAGGTAACTAGCACAGCATGCTAGTAAACAGGTACAAATAGGTCACTGGTAATTCTAGTTTGGACAAGAAGCTCTAAACCAAAATATGTAAATCAGCCAAACCAGCCAATATGCGAACGTTGGTAAACAAGCAAAGTGAATGTATAACTATGCATCATTGTAAACCATATTAGATAACTATTTACTTTTTCTACCAAAGACAATGGCTTAGGCATTCAAAGCTAGTAATCACACATCAGTCATACCAAAAGAACATGTCACCAAACAACAAACAACACCTACCATACTAGTATCTTGGGAAAGGATTACCTTGATGATGGTAGCTTTGGTACAGCTAGGCGGAGGCCGATTGCAGCAGATATGGCTAGAAATCACGCGTGCGCCAGCTTGGTGGAGACAACTGAAGACAAGGGGAAGCAGAGGAGCCCAATGGAGAGGGAGGTCGCCAATGTGGAGGACGCCATGAGACGGTGCTTAACGTCACCTTCTTCACCATGCCAGCCTCGACTCCCGCAGAACGAAGAGGAAGGGGATGGCCAAGGAAACCCTAGGCGCCATGGCGCGGTAGTGACCGGCCAGAAGACAAGGAGGGGGCGATGACAAAGGGGCAATAGCAATAGGAGAGGGCCATGGTGTGAGGGAGGTGATAGCACAACGTCAGGGTTGGAGGAGGCGTTGGTGCGGCGTCTAGGATAGGAGAGTGATGGGATACAACCAAGAAAGAAGTGAATGTATTTTTTGGTACATCCTGAGCCTATGAGTAGTTGTCACAAGAAGAGAAGCTCATGAGGAGAAACCCCTGCATTAGCAGTGCAAGTGCATTTGCAGTGTTATGCCAACGCGTTCAACCCCTGAAAAGAAAAACTAAAACCAGCCTGTGTTGAGATTTGATTCGGCCTAGAGTGCTGAAAATCATAAGAAAAAAAAACTACAACGTGTTAATGGCCTAGCAAAAGTCGGACAACCGAGAATGAAGATCAAAGAGATCAAAACGGTCGGACACCATGACTTCGATGGTAACCCTAGTTCATTTGGTCATCTCCGCCAGCTCTCAACCCTAGTCAAAGCCGCTCTGAAGCTGAAGATGGTTCTGCCAGCAAGGCCCTTTGCCGGTGTTCGGCGTGGGTTCTGGCAAGTGACGGCCTCAGATCCGATGAAAACGAGTGAGGTAGCTGGTTGGTTGAGGGTTTGCTAGCGTTTTTGCCATCCTTGATTCATTTTGTTCTTCATCTACTTCTTCCACTGATCTGGTGAGAAACAGTGCAATCATTGAATAGCCATTTGACCTAGTCCCAGTGTTCGATGCACTTGGTTGTACCAATTATGTTCAAGGACATCATAGATTAAGTGTTTGCTTAGTTCCCATTGTTCGTTCCCTATTTTGTCGTCTTCTATTACGGTGCCAGTGTTCAAGATATATTTAAGTACCGATGCACTAGTATTACGAAACACCGATAAACAAAAAAAACACCTTAATAATTATAGGACACTAAGAACTATGTCAAATAATTACTATGTCATGTGACACCAGTATAGTGCTACACACCGATAATTTATGTAACTTCTAACAATTCTAAGACACTGGGAACTACGTCAAACACTTACTATGTCATGCGAAACACGTGTACTACGATCTAATGAATTATGTAACACCTAGCATTATAAGACACCGGGAACTATGTACACTTATACAGTGATCTCACACATAAATACACCTTCAGACTATTTGATGTACAACTAAGTGTTGCCACATGTAACCAGATAAAAATGTAATAGAAAAGAACAAAACCTGATGGATGTGGTTTAGTTTCTCTGTAGTAAGCTCAATCTTCCGATGTTTGGTTGTCATTAAATATGTAAGCAATTCGTCCTATAAGAAAATTCATGGGATGGTGAACATGGATGACTTAAAAGTTATAAGAAGGAAAGTAACAATTTCTCAGACCACTGTAGATTCCACAGTGCACATACTGCGTTCATCACTAAGTAGGTCATCAAGCCATTAGGCTTGAAGCATGTGCCAGATTCTTTTTCATTAACATAATTGTCCTCAATGTGGACTATATGGTGAGAATTCTAACCCATTATTGAAACTTCTTCATAGAAGGTATCCCAGAGATTCTTTGGCCATGTCATGAAAAGATAAAACGTGCAACAAGCTTAGAATTTTAGAGGGTATAATCGTGTTTACCTCTCTCTGAAAGAATAGAACCTCTTGAGGGATTTACATGAATTAAAGTGTAGACTAGGTTCACGGATCTATGGACCAGGTTGAGGCTCTGGTTCACAGGTCTACGGTGGACCAGGAGGCTGCTAGGCAGCAGCTGCTACCATGAACAGAACAACACACAGTGCTTGGTTCTTGCACGTTCCTACTGACTATTTACACTAATCGATCTACAACTTAAATTTATACGTCACAAGTGTTATGAAACACAATATTGGCATAATGGTTAGGATCTGTGGTCACCTGATATGGAGATCGCGCGGTCGAAAGCTCTCAAGGTCACGTTACGGCAGATAACACGCCAAACGCGTTCCTGGAGTCGTGATGGCAGATCTCAGGAAGGTCTCCTGGGAGCGTGAAGATGACTTCCTGGAACACAATATGGGTAAAGGTTTGAAGCTCATAACTCTCAAGATTGAAACAAAACAAAGCTCGAGTTTACCATGTCGTGCACAATTCGTGAACTAACAAGAAACAACGCTCATGGCAGACAAGATTCTGGTCACATTAGGGCTCCTCTGGCTATGATCTTCGGATATGTTGTAGAGGGTAGCACTGCAAACTTCTTGGCCAAGTTTCGTGTCGTTTGGATGGGTGAATCACCTGGAACGTTGAAGACAACTTGGTGCGGCGAGGATGAACGCGACTAGAGCAGGGGAGACGGCAAGGAACTTGGACTCCATTGGTCGGGACAAAGAGACGGGAGGCAGGGGGTGTCGGTGTAGATTGAAAGGGTTACCATTGATGAGGGGAGGCGGTGGGAGGCAGAGGGATGGCTTCACCAAACCTTGAATGGCTGCTGGCGCCATTGATGAGCATTCAAGCTCTATAGTGGACGATTAAAGCTAGAAATGCATGGAATTGGAAGAGGCAAGGGTGACACATCCATTTAAAAGGTTGGGAATTCGGTTACTCGCGTGGGGAGGCCGATCGACAGCCGGCGGCAGCGTCAGTTTTTCCTGCCGACAGGTTAGTGCGTCTGGACTCTGGAGAAAGAAGGTAGCGATGGTTTCCTTCTGGGCTGTCTGCAAGCTATGGGCCAAGGCAGGCCACGTTAGAGAAAAAAGGAGGATGAAGGAAAACTGGGTCATAGGGAGAATATTTGGCCCATAGAGCCGCGTGAGGTTCTTTTTTTTCAAATTTCATTTTCCTGTTTTTTATTGCTAATTCTAATTCGAAAATAATTTGTATTTAGATTTTAAATATATTTTCATATAATAAAGACTCTAATTTATAATATTCCAGTATTAATACAACAAATAAAAATTAAATTAGTTTATTTAATTTATAAAAAAGTAAAGTCTTATTTATCTCCCTCAATTACAAAGGGTAGTACATTTTGACTCCTCTATCTATAAAATCGGGTATCTGCTCCTTTCAACTGTTAGATCAGGTTTATTTTTCCTCCCTAAGCCATTTTTAATCTCTACAATCTATTAATTAAGGTATGGTCATCCACTTCATGTCCACAAAGTTACAGATTGAATCCAAATCGATTTCGTACCTTCTATATCATGTACCAAATTTCAAAAATCATATCTCCCACATACGGAGCTCAAATGAGGCAAACTCGGACTCTATCGCGTAGCTCTCGAAAAGTTCTATAACTTTTGTATTCAATAGAAGTCCAGATCCCGCAGTTTTAATTTCCAAATATACGATGTATAAATATTTATTCTGATTCGGACTCTCCTACGCAGGTCTCTATGCGGGACCCATATCTTATAGCTCCGTAGTCCAAATAATATGATCCATATATGTTTTGGAAAGGTCTAAACAAGATCTACAACTTTTATGTTTTAACTTTTTTTATTAGAGTAAGTTTTTAATTTCAAAATTCCGTTGTAATGCAGTGTTATTTCTGGACTCCGTGAATTAATTTTTCTTTCCAGATAAAGTTTCTAGAATATAGTAAAAATTAGTGATAAAATTATTACTTTTGACATATAAAATAATATACTAAAAAGCACCAATGATAATACAAATATAATATTTTATGTAAAAAATGTTAATAATATTGTATATATCTAATAATTATATTGTGTAAATAATTTATATTTAAATTATAAAGAATATTTTGTTTTTTAAAGTCCGTAGCAACATACGAACACTTTACTAATAGTAGTTTTATTTGACGTGGCCTCCAGTCCTACTTAAAGGTGCCACGTCATTTTTTTTCTTCTTTTCCCCTCTTTTTTTCTTCCACCATTCTTCTTCCCCAAACTCCCCACAACCACAGAGCGGGCCTTGGTGGCGGGCACGAGTGGGCCTCAGCAACGGGCATGAGCAGGGCGGGCGGGAGTTGGCCTCGGCTAGCTGGGGTCCCGAGCGGGACTTGCAGGCCGGAGTTGATGGTGGTGGAGAGGGAGGACTCCGTCGCGGGTCGCCCCACCTCCTCCTCTTTGTCACTCGCGTGGTTATGGCTGCTATTCCCCATCCCATCGTCACTTCCACGGACCCTCATCTCGAGCTCCGGGCCAAGGACGCCGACCGTGCGCGAGTCGCCCTCGCCGCCGAGATCAGCGCTAAGCCGGGGCTCGAGGCGCGGCTGGCGCGGATCCACCTCCACCGTCTGCCCTCACTACCAAGGTCCACGCCAAGCGGGGGCTCGAGGCGTCAGCTCGGTGGCGTCGGCGGCGGCACTGAAGCGAGGGGACACTTCTACGATCCCGATTCTCTCTGCCCCATTGGATGGCAACGAGCTCCCCTTCGACCTGATGTTGGATGTCCTGCTCCACGTGCCGGGCAAGGATCTGTGCCATCTCCACGCTGTCTGCCGCAAGTGGCGCGCCGCCACCGCCGACTCGGTCTTCGTCAGGGAGAACGCGGCATGCCATTGGGTCTAGGTCTTCCTGGCCAACCTCCAGGATGACGATGCACACATCCATGTCGTGGACATCTCTGGCGCCGTGGTGAAGCGGGTCACCGTCTCAGCAGCGCACCGGCAGACCGGCTGCTCTGGAGGCGCTTGTGCCCGAATGGTTGGAGAGGTTGAGGAAGAAGAACCAAAAAAAAGAAAAAGAGAAATAAAAAATAAAAAAACGATGTGGCATGTGACGGCTAGGATCCACCAGTCCACGTCAAGCAAAACCGCCTACAATACTGCCAAAGAAGTATAACTGAATCCGATATAAGAGTTAAGAGTGTCACATATCTGGTTTTATAGGTGAGGGAGCCAGACTACTCTATCCCTTGTAGTTGAGGGGGTGAATAAGACTTTTTTTCTTTATAAAATATGTATTTTACCTAAAGAAAATTATGACAGTCTAATTAATTAAAGTAATTTTTTTTGAAATTTAGTGAATTTTATTCACCACCCAAATTTGAAAATCATGATATAGTCGAATTTAGGCATGATATCAGCTATTTGGTGTTTGGAGAAAATGAACCGCACATCCAGTTGTTTAGATGAGACCCATTCTTACACAAGGTGATAGTCAACTTTAACATGCTTGGTGTGCGATGAAATATAGGATTTGCAAACAAGTAGTGGCACCAATGTTATTACTATAGTCTAGGAGGTCGATATTGAGAGACACCAAGTTCATGCAATAACACTTGGATCTAGATAAGTTTGGCAGTAGCACTGGCAACAACTTAGTACTCAGCCTGAGTAATTCAGCGAGAGACAGTTGGTTGCTTACGAGAGCTCCAAGAAACAAGATTTCCTCCAAAGAAAATTACATAACCATCAGTGCTACGATTATCGATCAGCCAAACCGTGAGACGTGAGTGTAGGTTTTATCATATAAGTGCATACAAGTTGCATACATTGCTTCTATCATGTAACTTCATGAGAATATACATCTCTGTTAATAAACTAGATTTTATTCCTAAAACCGGGCAGTCAAACATGAGATCTTATGTTATTTCGTTACTTGGACCGCAGAGGATTATACACATCGTAAAAGACCACTGCTAGTCTGCCACCGAATTACACAAACCATACCCAAAACAACCCAAGACAGTGTTCTTGGATGGTTGAACTGACAGTAGATTTGTGTCGTAATTTATTCAGCTCATCCGGCAGTTTTTTTCAGCGCTATTATGAACTTTTCATCTTCTCTTAATCTCAACAGAAGCTAACCGGACAGTGACAAGCTGTCGTTCTTTAAATCTGAAACACAACTCACAATCGGTCAAGAGATGTGGTGGATCAGAAACTTGCTAGAGAACTCATCACTGATACTACTGTTGTTTTCTTTTCTTTCAGTATCCCAACAGTTTCTACTACAACATATAGTACCTCCTCAATTTTCATGTTTCTCAATTCATTGAAACTTTGATGCTTTGATGATCACTATTCATAGGTAGCTAGAAATAAAAAAGAAGAAGAGGAAAGAAACAAGAAATAAATAATCGCACTCATCACATATATCTTGTTGCCCAACAACCGGACTGGTTTCATTTATCAGTTTGTTGTGCGTTTCACTGCACATCTTCGTTGTAGTTTGAGACCATCTCCAACAGTTTAGATATAATATTATCTAAATTTACATATTTTACCTCTTTGTAAAATTAGAAAACCTTCTAAATTGATAGGGTATTTCAACAGACTCTTCAAATCTTCATTCTTTATATTCAAAACAATAATTATCATTGTAAAAAAGCAACACAACCTACCTGGTGCCTGTATGTGTATGTCGCTACCTGCCGCTGAATTGCTGAAGCATGCATGCTGGTGGCTCGCATAGATTCATGCAGAACTTCTCTGCTCAACTTCTAGTGGCTGCACAATCGCATGCATGATGCCAATAGCGAGCCATACGGGACTGGTAGTAGCTGCACGCTCGCATGCATAGTAGGTGCGCGAAAAGGCAGCAATAGCGAGCCGCACGGACTAGGCAAAGATAGAGAGTAGGGAGTTGAAAATAGCTAGTCAGATAAAATATAAAGGAAGATAGAAAGTCTGTTGGAAAGTATTTTTATGATAAAATAGCTATATTTATATATACAAATTAATTTAAAGAATCTGTTGGAGATGCTCTGACTCATGATAATTTAGTGACTGGTCAAGTTTCAGCTCATTCTACTGAATATTGATTCACTTAAGAGGATATAGCTTTTTTAGAAATACGGTACATATGTTGTTAACAGTGCTTGGGTTGAGTGGTGCTTTGTTTTGCTCCAACATATCAACTCAGTGGTGCTTACATTGCATTGGTCGGGGGGGGGGGGGGGGGGGGGGGGGGGGGGGGGGGGATTGAAGTAGATATGAACTCGATTGTGTTAAATTATCTCCTCTCTGGTTATCTGGTGCGGCACCATCCATTTCTTCCAGTGATCTCCATTCACATTATATGTATTCAAGTTGTTCATTTGTTTTGCCCTTAGGCAAGATTAGCTTACCATCTATTCCGCACATGCGTCTTCATGATGTTCACAAGAATTTGATGACCAGCAACCACATTTGACATTTCCAAATGTCTCGTAGCGTGATTGAGGGACGGAGTGCCCAAAAAAATGAAGCGACCGTGACCTACCTACATTGTTCAAAACATATTTTTCTGGTGAAGCTAACCACATTTGACATTTTTGCTTATTGGACTCTACATTATACTTTATCCGTTCTAAAATTGTTGTCGCTATTGAATTTTTTTTTGACCATTCATCTTATTTAAAATATTTGTTCGAATATAAAATATTATAAGTTATATTTAAATTTTATATAATGATAAACCAAATTATTAAAAAATATGTAATATTTTCTTAAAAAATTAAATAAAATGTATAGTCAAACGTAGTGAAAAAAGTCAATAATAATAATAATTTTCAAACAGAGGGAATATATGTTCTGCAAATCAATTGGAAGAGGACAGACGAAGGAGAAGAAATTAACTTGATGATCTCACAACTTTTTTCAAGAATCAAAATTAATAAAAAAAATATGTTCAGTGTGCTTTTTTCGTTTGCATCAATGTATCGTAGCTAATCGATTGAAGGGAGAAAGAAGAGAAGTGGATTTATAATCCAAACTCTCAGAGAAACCCACGTACCTACAGTCCATGTGTTTTGGTTCTCTCTTGTTTGATCAGACGCTGCAGAGCACCAGACCTGAAGCTGACTCAGTGTTTGGATTCGAAACAGGGATGCATATAATTTCAAGCAAAGACGGTTGCTAGATCAGCAAAAGCAGTGTTTGGATTTGTAGCAGGTATCAATTCAGGACAGCGTGTAAAAACATATCGAAGAAATGAAGTGGTTTCACTCTGAGAGAACAGAGCCAAGAACAGAACGGCAGAAGGGGGCAACTGGCAACGCAGGCTCCCGGAACACTTCACCACGCTGGAATCCTCCATCCCCATCTCCGACCACTTGAAATCTATCCGTGCAAGGGGCCGGCGGCCGAGGTACCTGCGCCACCCACGAAGCGCCCCGGCCATGGTGCCGCCGCGAGACGCGAGTGGCACTGCCGCCCCTTCGCATTGTAGGTGGTTGAGATTGAGACCAGGTTTCATAGTAGGGACGAACATCGGGATGAGGAACACGGATAAAATTTGAGAGAGTCTCAGTCGCTTCCCGATTCGTAGCGGCGGTGGCCGTGGTTGGATTTCTGGCCGTCGGTGGCCGCCACACACCGCAACCTCGAGGCGCTGACGCCTGCTGGCGCCTGCAATGGAGGAAGGAAGTGGAGTCGAGCCACCTTAATTTCACGGTTGAGCGTAGGACGCTTGGCGCGGGGCTAGCGGAGCTCGCCGGCGGCGGCTTCACCTCGGCGGGAGCCACGGCGTGGTACGATGGCACTCTTTCAAAAACACCCCTCATTTGTATCGCTATTCAAATTAGGGTGTTATCTGTAAATAATCGGATCGCGAATAATGACCGCGATCCAACTTATTTACATTTACACCCCTCGTTTTGAGATAATTTCTGTATAGTGCCCCTGGTCTGGTTCCCCCCTCTTCAGTTCGTCTCTCGGCCTTACGCGCTGCCGCCGCCCTCTTCCCTGCCCGGAAGCGCAACAATCATCGCCTGTATGATCCCCGGCATCACCGATGTCGGTGGGATACCCGCTCAGAACTCCTCCGCAACCACCGCAGCTTGAATCTGTTGCCGAACAACGGCGTCCTGCTTGGCCAGCGGGAAACGCCTCACCGGCAGCGGCGGCGCTAGGCAACACCAAGTCCACCTTGTAAGTTTCGTTCGCCATCAGTCCGCGGCGTATTGATCTCCGTCAATTCCTTGATAACTTAGAGAGTTGAGATCGATCGGTCTCTCTACTGCAGATAGCCAGATACTACCAAGCAAACAAGGCAAGCAAAGCAAGTCACGGACTCACGGTGACCCAACTCTGAATTCTGAACACCTCTGAGCAGGGAGCTTCACACATTGTACATACTTATATCACTGTTTGCTCTCGCTTGCCATGTGCCTATTACATTACACCTCACAATGAAAGTTCAAATGTGGCACAGTGCAGAGAAATCCATCCTACTGCTATTCCTGACGATTGCAACGTTTTGTGCTTCACTGATTGTTCCCCCAATGCATTGTGTTTTCCAGGTTGAGAATGACGCAATCTGATATTACCCACAAAGGGGATATCCCAAAACCAATTTGAGCCACATGATGTTGAACTGAAGATTAGCCAATCAGGAGTAACAACGTCGCGCATTTGAAATTGCAGAGTTTCAGTTATGTCCATGTTCTTGAGTTTCAGACGCTGCAGAGTAGTACAGGAGAATATGAAGCTGCCTTTGCCTTACTGCTAGCAGTAGTGGCCTTGATTAACACGGGGATTCAGGAAATCGTATGAAAAAAATAAGGTTGGCTTGACTGGAGAGAGCGTATCCCAGAAAAGAACAACGCCGTCGCCGTATGTTCTAGGATCCGGCGCTGTTCTTTCTAGTATACGCCACCGCGTGATCGATTTCTCCATACGCCCCCACGCCTGACTTCGCGTTTAGATCGACTGAGGACGTGGGGCCCATCTATCAGTTTAACATATCTAAACTTGGAGCATATGGTAAATGAAATATTCTATGCTACGGAGTCAAATGATGAGTATATGGAAACTCAGGGAGACTTTGTATTTCCAAACTTGTCCTTTTTCTGGAGGGGGGGGGGGGGGGGGGGGGGACAAGTCTGAAGAAGGAAGAACCTGGGTCAAATAATTTCATTTGAAATTGATTAGTGATTACCATCCATACATGTACAGCACCGGCTTAAGTATGATGCATCAAAGATAAGCTTTTCGCTCTTCTTAAGGCATACATAATAATGTGCAAAGATCCTGAGTGTTCTATGGCCTACTGCCCACAAAGTGATTGTGGGATAGATATTTAAAATAAAAGGAAGATGTAATCCTTGATGGTGCTATAACCCTCTTGTTCGTGTTACTCAAGTTTGTGGTGGAGGGTAGATTCTCAAGCTTGGAGACGAATGAGGAGTTGTTGATAGTGCTTTGTTTTGCACGAGGGGGAGAAAGAAGAGAATGACTGAATGAAGTATATACGAACTTCATTGTGTTCTGTATATTAACTGTCTCCTCTCTGGTGTGGTGCCAAGTTCCATCTATTTCTCCCAGCAATCTCCATTTATATACTATGCTCGATTTGTTCATTCGTTTTGCACTTTGACAAGACGATCTTATCATCTATCCCGCACATGCATCTTCCTGATGGTCATAACAACTTGATGAGCAGCAACCACATTTCCAAATTTCTCCTAGTGTGAGTGTGACAGAGGGGGCGGAGTGGCAAAAAACTGATGGGACCGTGACCTCACCCAAGTACATTGTTCACGCCACATTAGCTGGAGAAGCAAACATAATAGCTGTTGCATACCCAAGTTCTTGCTTGTTTGAGCCTATACCATACGGTCTACTGAGCAATTGTGAGATCACAAACGAGCAGAGGGAATTATCTTGATGATCTCACAAAATTTCCAAGCATCGAAAGCAATAAAAAATGTGCTGAGTGCGCTTTTATTTTGGTCCAATATTATCCTAGCTAACTGATTGAAGGGAGAAAGGGTGTAGAAGTTATTTTATAATTAAGCTTGATACATTGGTTATACCGTTAGTCCTAACTTTCAGAGAAACCCAAGTACTTTGCATCTGTTTTTGTTCTCTGTTGTTTCAGACGCTGCAGAGTGCAGACATGAGCTGCCTTACCTTACCTTATACTTGCAGAAAGATATAAATCGAAGAAAAAAGACTGTTGCTAGAGTAGCAAGAAAGAGTGCTTTGCATGCTGAATATCAAATGGGTAGGGATTAAATTCAGGACACCGTGTAACAACGCATGGAAGAAATGAACTGGTTTCACTCGACAGAGCAATAGAGCATAGCCAAGAACGGAACAGCTAGCAGAAGGAGGAGGCAACTGGCAACACAGGCTCCCGGAACGATTCACCACGCTCAAATCCCCTACCTCCGTCTCAGACTTGGAACACATGACGGCATACGCCATGCAAGGGGCTGAAGGGGGGGAGGTAGCTGCGCCACCCGCCGCGAGAAGGTGAGTGGCACAACCACGTCGGCGTGCGTGAATGATCATGACGCCTTCCTTTTCTAGACAATTCAGCATTGTCGCGGTTGCGGAAATCGTGTTCTGATCTTCGTTGCTTCCGCCACCGCCGCCCGCCGGATCTCCGGCGCCGGCGTGACGCCGCGCGAGACATCACCAAAGGGAGGGGGTGGTCGGTATTTGATTTCCCGACCACCCCCTGGGTACGCGAGAGCCGTCGGATATGTAACCTGCGGTCAAGATTAAGCAGCGGAGGCCCCCCGTTCAACAAAGGAACAGAGCAGCGAGGGCCGCGTCTCTGTCGTCATCCCGCCGCTCTGGCTCTGCGCCGCCGGTTCTAGTTCTACCACGCGCACTGATGGCTACAAACTCTCGCCGTCGTCCAGGGCATATAGGTTACTGACGGCGAGCTAGTTCCTCGTGGACCGATGTGGCAGAGGTGGTTAACAATATCGAGAGCCCTTCAACTGCAGCATTCTACAGCGTGCTTCCACGAGATCACATCTTCTGCTGATCAATCGCTCATGCATCTTGTCAAGGTCGTCACGGCACCTGATGATGGACCGAGCAGCCATCGTGATTAATCTTGCAAAACTTTGGCGCCCCAGGTACCTTCGAACGCGATCGGACTCACGCTGGCATCATGGAAGAGCTCGAGCACCAACGCGAGCGTTCAGTGACCTTCCTGTTCCTCCTTCAATCGGCAACCACTGTCAATCCACATGGATTAGTGATTTTGCCGGCACAGCAAAAGGGGGAACAGGCGAACGGCGCAAGGAGGACGACGAGCACCCGAAAAGGAACGTAATCCACCATATTGATCCCGGTCGTAAAAGCCTGATCCGACGACTGGGAGAGACCCAGTGGTGGTCGGTACTTGATTCTCCGTCCACCCGGTCGGTAAACGAAACACCGACCACCCCAGGGGGCGCAGCAGCCAGCAGAGGGGGTTCTTCTCTTTCGCCTCGCTCCTCCGCACGGTTCGTCGATTACAGCCCCGTCGTTCCGACCTCCACCGCGAGCAAGCTGCCGCTTGCCACCCCCGAGATAGCCAGCTGTATATACACTCCACCGGCGCCGGAGTGGACGGAGCCGCCGCGAACTGGCCGCGTCCGTGTCGAGCGCCGCGGCGTGCGGAGCCAACTCGTCTCTCGAGCAACCATGGCGCCGCGACGGACTCTGCCGCAGCGGAGAGTCACCTCTCAAATTGCTTTCTTTTGTTACCACCATAGATAGTCTCAGCAAATTGCAAGAACGTCATTTCCGATCAAACAGGAAAAAGGCACAACCTGGCCTCTTAAAACATCAGCAGAACGCTTCACCACGCTGGAATCCTCCGTTCCCGTCTCTGACCACTACAGCGCGTCAGAATAAATCTCCTCGGAACACGCGCCATGCAAGGTGCCGGCGGCCGAGGTAGCTGCGCCGCCCATGACGCGGCCATGGCGCCGCCGCGAGACGCGAGTGGCACTGCCACCCCTTCGCATTGGAATTTTGATTCAGACCGGGATTCATCGTAGGGACAATCACCTGGATGAGGAAAGTGGCGTGGCGGAGCTAAAATTCGAGCGAGCGAGTCTCCCAATCGCCTCCCGAATCGAATGAGCTAAAATTGGGGCTGGGACGGGGAACGACTGGCGTTCAGATATAACTACACCAAGGTCAAGCGGGTTGGCGACCTCATCCGGCATAAAGAATCGCGGTTCACGACAGATCACAAGACACGAGCTTGCATGGCTACCTCGCCGACACCCTCGCTCTCCAATGCACGACTGCGCCGAGCATTTTCACACCCGAATGGATCGAGCGCCCCGTCGTCCATCTGGAGATCATCTTCCTTTGGCAGACAAGCGACCGCCTAATGTCCCGAGCCGACGGTTTCTCCACGGTGGCTAGCGAAGAGCGTGGGATGGAGATGGAGGTCCCAATCAACGTGTCCGCGGAGCTCGCGGTCTTCGGAAAGCCCTGGGCTGTGAGCTCGGTGATGTCGTTGGAGGGCGTGTACAACGCCGAGGACGGTCGGATGTGCATCATCGGTTGCCGGCCGGGACGTCGCACAACTACCGTGGCGGAATTCGTCGATGAACAGACGAGGGCTCGAGAAAGGAATGGACTGTTCCATCGAGATGGAAGTCGAGTACCCGCCCACGACCACGCACTGGTTCATCTGGTCGACGGCCAAGGTTCGCAAAGCGAGCACAAGGAACGCAGGCGATCCGCTTCGTTTCAGCACGATCAAGCTGCAGGCTACAGCGTGTTCCGGTATCCCCAGCCTTGGCCACTCGATCTCGACAGAGGAATCGCCGACGGCGTGCACGGCATCCTACTGTTGTCCGCCTGCATCGCCGCGTCACTCAACCAGTTGACGCATCTGAATTGCCACGCCGACGTGGCGCCGTACGCCTCCCTCGTCATACTCTGCGTGCAAGGGGTGGGCTACGGCTTGCCTCTGATCAGGGGCATCGAGGCGCTGCAGCCGCTGCTGGCCCGGCCCAACTTCCTAAGCTCCAGCATCACCATGCGCCGTCTTCGTCCCCCTCGCTCATCCACAGCCAGCTGTACCAGTCCATGGACCAGTGCGTGAGGATCTGCATAGCTCTGTACCTGTTATGTTTCTTCTTCTTTTTCTTTTTACTAGAGGCCCATGTGCGCCACTCTCTCAACCTGGATGTGTTACATTATGCAGATCATGATCATACTATCGAAGGATTGCATTATAAAAGGTTTAAGCTTTAAAGCGCAAAGAAGAAATCATCTGCATCTAGTTCATGAATAGAAGCTTCGGGGCTTGGAATATGTTACATTTTATCTCCGCACTCTGCAAGCTCTGCTTCCCACAACTTTCATCACTGATAATGGATTAACATGGTCTCAAAGACTTAAAAGGACTACGGGATAACATATACAAATATATATTCTCCACATTTTAAAGGTTATAAGTGGATTAACATAAGTAATGAAAAATAGCTGTGTACCTAAATGCTATGAAAAAAAATCATTGTGAAATTTGGTGCATATTAAGTGGTGTACATAACAAGACACAGCCTATGGCTCCAAGAAACAAACAAATCAATTCGAACCACATGACAACTTCTTTTTCTAATCAAGCTTGAGAATGGACTAAGCAAATTGGTGTTTAACCAAACGCTTCTCATCAAAGAGCACTATAACTTCATCATCTGCAGTTTCACGGAACAGTTGGAGCTCATCTACTACTGCGACACACCCGATTTCCCCAACTTTGATTGTACACTTCAAAGAAACAACCATTCAAGAATGACCTCAAAATTCTCAAGCGATCTATTTTCCATAGAATTTCATCTTTGTTCAAAATGTTAGTTATATAAATAGAACTAGGATAGTTTAACAAAAAAATGCATAAATCAAAAGGTGGGGCATTCGATATAAGTAATGCATAATTAATTAATAATCAACTATTTTTTAATGAACAAGATGGGTCACCCACTACTGTTTATATATTAATTAAATCAAACAAATGAAGAAAACATCCTAAAAAAGCAAAAGAAAACAAGAACTAAGAAAGATTGTCAAGCAATTATTAAATTCTAGGTGTGTATTTTGCCTTCACTCGATGTACAATTATGTCAAACTTAGTCTTAATTCCTTAAATCCATGCATTATGGTGTCCTTTGTGTTAAAGATCCAATTGTTTCTCTGAAAAAAAGCACAGTCAGTGCTCTTTATATGTGCTTGTTCACTTCTAGTGATTGCGGATATGAGGGACTTCAAGTGATTGCAGGTGTGAGGGATATGATATGTCAATTGTTTGACAACAATTTGTACCAAATAAACATATTACAAAACCAATATGTTTGTGGAGAGTTTAACAATATACAAGTCACTCTCAGCGGACCGCTATTGCAAAAGGTTAGAGACCCTTTGTCTAGGTTCAGATGAAGTGAGAAAGGTGTATGATTGTAACACTATATTACCTTAATACACATAGAAGTAACTTATTTAGAAAGATATTTTTTCTCGAATATGCTTTGCATATATTTTATTAAGTAATAAGAGAAAATTATATCAAAGTCACACATTAAAGTCCTGCTTGACCATAGTTCGACTCTTAGCTTGCCACCACATTCTCTGACACAAATAAATTTATGGACAATTTATGTGACATAGTAGAGGGCGTACAATGCAATATATATCTAAAGGCAATACATTACGAGAAAAAATACACGTTTGAAAAACAAGTATATGACGCACTATGGTTATAAATATTTTAGCCTCGACGTTATATGGAATGCATGTGCAACACTTCATATTCTTAAGTACTTGACTGAAAGTAAACAATGTAAATATGACAGTACTAGACTTGGCACAATTAAATCATGGAAGATTCTCTTAGAAATATCAAAGGACAGATGCACAAGTGTCCCTACTTTGCACCATCAATTGTGATTTTTTTTCCTCAGCAGTGTCAGTTCAAATGTACTCTATATTTTAGTGAGGTTTTAGGTGTCGCAATACAAACATGGACCAGAACACTAGGAAGCCACATGGGTAAAAAATTTCGCGTGAGCATTGAAAACATGGCATCTTGTAAAGGATTTTCCACTTCATCTTCCACACACCAAATGATCTCTTCACGACATTATAGATAAACAAGTGTAGTCAATTGAATTTCTCGTTAGGAGTTTTGGGTTCCATACCTTTATGCCATTCAGGCAAGTGATATCTCTCACACTTGTAAGGACAAAGTTATTCAGGATGGTTGGGATAGCTAGCATCCACAACATAGTATTTGCATAAGCCTACACATAGTATTTGTATGGGCATCCACAACATGTTTGAGGTGAGTGCTCGATTACTCGTCGTGCCACAACAATCATGGAGACAATCTCATCCAATATTGCAATACATATGGTTAGGGTGTCGTATACGTACATGATCAAACGGATTGCCGGAGAGTCCTTAGCTGCTCTCTCTCCGTTAAATATGTCATTGTAGATACAAGCATGGGGATTAAGAAGAAGTAAAAAAAAAGGTGTGATATATAGAAAATAAGAAGGAAATGAAAGATAGAGATATATACTGTGAAGAAAAAAAGATGCATTGGGACGTAGAAATGACATCTATTGTGAAACAAAATTTAAATGCTAGAGTGACATTTAATTTGGAACAGAGAAAATATTTTGATTTCTCACGATACAATCAAATTCAAGCACTACTTTATTCCCTTGTATTTGATATAAACTCTTAATGTGGTGACTCGATGTGACCTTCAAACAAGAATATAAGAGATTGATGTTTTTACAACAATATATTTTAATTAAATAAAATAAAACTTTTTTATGTATCTTGCATACTATATCCTCTCTTTCTTATATGTGAAACAAAGTGCAAAATTGAGAAGAAAAAGCCTTAAGTATGATCAACAATAAAATATCATTCAGTTAGAAACAAAAGTACAAGGAATCCACTTCTTGCAAATAAGTTTTTCTTGAAATTTTATAAGCATGTTTTCACCACCTCCTCTCAAACAATTATTTGGTGGAGCTTAAATTGTTCTCTTAGAGACTACACTAAGGGAACAAATCGAATATTATCCAACTAAAGAGGCTCCTTGACAAATCATAGCACAAATAACAATAGTTCAAATATAATGGAATGATTTCATGCATGAATCTATGCCCTTGGGTTATTAGGATGTGTGTTTAATAATTGTTGCGCCCTTAGCTGACAGAGGAGGACCTCACATGTGGTCTAATGTCTGATGAGTGAGGGTCATGTAGATTCTGTCAAAAGAGCCGGCCATTGCTCCTCTCATCATCATGGTGGAAGGAGTGCTAGTGAGCTCGGTCAACATTGTAGGGCTCATCAAGGTCCTATCTTACCATCACATTCTTGCATTGTGAAATTCAAAGAATGATCTTTACAAAGTAGATATGTTGAGGACTTGCAAAATGTTAGGGCTACTTTAACTAAGCTCGAGCCAAAATAAGGAGAGTGCACTACTAATTTAAATAATATATTACCTCAATGTCCATATAATTTAATCTTATTTGTAAATCACTAAAATGTGTTTTGCGCTTATTTCATTAAATAGCAAAATGAGAGAAATTACATTGAAGTTGAACAAATAAAAATCTTGTGATCCTAATTCAACCATTACCATAGAAGCACATTCTCATACATGAGCAGAATTTAAGGACAATTTTATTACACAAGAGAGGACGACAAAATGCAACTTATACCTGAAGGGATACTATATTTTGAGAAAGAAATGGATAACCTACAAACAAGGATACAACATACTAAGGTTATACATATGTTGGTGAGTTGGTCCATACATTATCCAAAATGCATGTTCATCACTTTGAATTATTAAGTAATTGATTCAAAGTAATCAATCTAAATATAACTATGCTATATCACACCCTAGGTGTGAGATAATAATCCACACCCCAGCTTAATCACCAGCCACGTCACACCACACACAACTCAGGCCAGCCATCCCGCACACCCTATTACAAAACCAAATATAAAACCAAACCGGTAAAGAAACCAGGATTAAAGAGTAATTAATGCAATTTCCCTTTTAATACCCATCAAGGCCTCCTGTTGTTATGGAATTTATGGGCCCCGTGATAGCCTGATCTTTTTATTCATTCATTCATACTATTTGTTGCCGATTCCATCCTGGCGGAAGTGCATGCCGTCTGTTCTAATTTTTGGCTGCCGCGGCATTTTTCTTTTGGCCCTCTCGATGACGGCGGCAGGTTGTCTTCTCGTCCTCCGATCCTCAGCGGTTGAACGGCGATCGTGCTCATAGCACTCCCCTTGCACTGTACGCATGCAACCATGATAGTTTTTTTAACAATTGAGCGATCATTTTTTTCTGGGCTACTACTGAAGCTGATGCATAATAACTAACGAGTCCATGATTTTTTACAGATGATTGGGACAATAGTCTGGTCGACAGGGTGCAGCATAACCACAAGCTCCTTGCCCACGCCGTCACAATTAGTGTTTTGAGAGATTCACCACCAAAGAGCCAAATCTTACTGTCGGCTGCTGCATTCTTTCCTGGAGCAGGTTCAAACAATGACAATGAGTTTAATATCCCAGCTGATTCGATCAAACGATGATGGCTAACGTGTGAAGGTCTTGTTCCCGATTTTGGCTAGCCGTGGCAGTATTTACGACCGTGTCGATGCCGGCGGCCGGTTGCATCTTTCTCTGAACCTGGATGGCCATCGTGGTCCTAGCAGCCCCTTGCAAGGTACGACATTTTTCAGTGCAAATCGCCTTCAGAGCCGTCCAGACGTAGTCTCCAGGATTTATTCATTTGATCTTTCTAATGGAGGCATTATTGTGCTGTTGATTTTCTGCGTTAGTGTCGCTAGGTGACAAATCTATCTTCGATTCTACATAGTCCTTTTTGTTATCCAACTACGTTGTCTCTGTTCCTCATATCAACCTCACACTAAGCTACTCGTCCTGTTCTTGGACAGCACATTATATACAAGCACCAGAAGCATCAACTAATTGCAATTTTTCTAAATACGAAGTTGGTGTGCAGGTAGATGATTCCCAAGGACTAAATGACTCTAAAAAGATTGTCAGGTGCATTGTAATCTAGGTTTCTATGATTGGATGATCCTGGACGCTTAGCATGAGGCAGTTGGCAATTTGCAAGTTGGTCTGCTGCCAACTGACTATAAATACAGCCCACAAGCAATAGGATTGTTCATGTTGCTGTATAGTACCAGGAAGACTATCTTAATCAACATGTGAGATATCTCAAGACCTACTATAGGCATAGAGATCAACTGTAAAGTTATGAATTTCTGAATGTAAATCTAGACTTCATTCCTTGAAGTGTAAAATTCTATATTCTTAGTACTTCTTGGATTATCAGTGTCTGTGATAACTAATATGAATTGTACTGTCTCAATGTGTATATCTATCAATTCCTTAGTTTATAGCCTGTACATGTGGAGTGTACAACTGTATAGTCTTGGAAATATTTGAACTCATCAATATACGGTTAGAGAAACAATAATCTTTGCGTCAAATGGGCCTGAGTATATATCTATAGGTTCTCATGGTTTTGAAATTCGTGGGTACAAAAAAAAAGGTTTTGATATTCCACACTACTGTGTTATAAATCATAATATTATTGTGTTATAAATCATAATATTATTGTCTTTTAATCATAAATTCCTATAGGCTTTTACATTCATGCCTATATCTATTTGCTATCAAGAGATTAATCAGGGGTTAATCAAGGAGCAAATAGTCAGAAGTTTTTATGGTTTGTCGACCGTATTCTCATTTAAACAAAATGACAAGAGTATGTATAATTGAAGGAGAAAATTGTCTTGCTATCAGGCTAAGCGATTATTTACTAGTATTTTATGGTTGCGAGATAATTTTGTACTATATCAAGCATTGGGACTATTAAACTACTAGTATTTTACGGTTACATGAACATGTATTTATGTAATGAAAATAAACTTTTTTTGTTTCACGTAGGTGACAAACACCTGAAAATGGGATTGAAACTACCATTATTACCAATATTCTGCGATTATATGAAAAGCTATTTACGCAACTAGAATGATCGTTGTTGTGATGTAAAACCTTTATGCTTGCAAGATATAACTTTGTACTATCCAGGACTATGACCATTAATTTATTTTTGTATATCACAATATTGTGTTTCAATCATAAATATTGATAGTCTTTTACATTCATGCCCTTGTCTATTTACTATCAAGGAATTTGAGCCATTTGGTGAAGCTGAACCATCTTTCACGTGATGAGGCCCGGATTGATTATGACTTCCTAATTTCCAAATCACTATTATAGAAATAGCATTCTTCTGCCTGTAGTTTGACCCTCTTCATTACAATTGGTAATCATGGGTCTGACGATGAATGATTACATATTGGAAACGATATTTACTCTCCAAAGCCAACGATGAGTACACACTGGAGCAACAAATAATTAAAGTTTTAACGCTTTCAGGCTAAGCAAGCACGAATTATTTGATGGTTATGCGATCACATTCCCATGCAATTGGTGTTCATAGGAGTTAGTCTGATACGCTCAACTCGACTACATAATTTTTTTTTGCCTAAGTATGGTCGTATACTACAAGAATTTTGGTCACAAAATCCATTTTTTTAAGGTGAAGATATGCCCAAAGTATTCAACTTTATGCAGCCAAGCGTAATAAGATTTTCTCCATGCGAAAGGTTGATTTCAGACATTTATTGTCATCACCTTCCTTCGTGCTCACCTTTCATTATTTTATAATGGACACCAGAGCCAATTTGGTGGCTTAATGAGTGGGTCATTAACATGCAGCAGATCACAGCTAACGGGTGGACAAAAAACCAGATGAGTTCGGTGTCCAGAAGAAAAAAAAAAACCAGTGGTTTAATCATGTCTGACGGTGGCGCACGAACCAGCGAACACTCAGACCCATTGCTGCTGATGTGGCTCAGGGGAGTGATATAATATATCCATTCAGGGTGTGATTTAGCGCTGTCCTTTCTCTCTCTCTCTATATATATATATACACGACAGCGCTAAATGGCGCACTGCACGCTGAATATTATTTAGCGCATCGGTCAGTTTGATCACCAGCCGGGTCGCTTTTTACTATATGCATGTTGTTGAGCACTAGGTCAAACGGTGGCACCCAAGTCATATCCCTGGTCCCCTACTTTTGTGTCAGTATCTGCATGTAAGGAATTTTGGTTCCCAACTTTTGTGTCAGTAACTGTATGTGTCCTTGGTCCGTCACTAACTGGTCAAACTAACCTCCACAATCGTATATATATTACACGAGTAGTATACTTTCACATATAGTATATGTACTACAGTCGTATCTAATACTATTTAGTGTACCGTTAGTTTGACCACTAGCTAGTCAAATTCAACTCTGCAATAGTATATTCGCGATAGTATACTATGATAGTATATATACAATTGTGGTCATATATTTTGAGGTCAATAGTCATATATTTTCTATCGAGGTCGTATATATTTAGATCGATAATTTTTTGACCATCAGTTGGTCAAACAGCCTCCACGATCGTATATCGCGGTAGTATATGTACAATCATAATCATATATTTTCAGATCAACAGTCATATATTTTCTATTAAGGTCGTATATTTTTAGGTTGATATTTTTTTCTACCACTAGTTGGTCAAACAAACCTCCATGATCGTATATCACGATAGTATATGTACAATTGTGGTGGTATATTTTTAGGTCATTAGTCGTATATTTTTTATAAAAGTCGTATATTTTTAGATTGATATTTTTTTGACCACCAGTTGGTCAAACCAATCTCCGTGATCGTATATCGTGGTAGCATATGTATAATTGTGGTAGTATATTTTCAGTTCAATAGTCGTATATTTTCTATTAAGATCGTATATTTTTAGGTTGACATTTTTTTTAGCAATCTGATCAAACCAACTCCTGATCACGGTAGTATATGTACAATTATGGTCATATATTTTCATTTTTTGGCCACTAGCTAGTCAAACCTACCTCCACGATCATATATTGTGGTAGTATATTTTCAATGGCGGGTGTATATTTTAAGGTTAATAGTCATATAATTTCTATCAAGAGCGTATATTTACTGTATTTTGATAGTACACTTGCACACGCTGAGAACTCGAGATATAAACTTGCACATGCTGAGATTTCATAATAAAATATGGCTATTATATAAACTATCTCAAAAGTATGAAATACTCTCACAAAAACATAAATATATACTAATGAAGACATATATACTCTTGAGAAAATATACACTTCTTTGCCTCTGAGCATCCCAGTAATAAAGCTAGCTTCTTGCTACACGTCAACATTCCAGTAATAAAGCTAGCTTCTACATGAGATAAGTATATATATACTACTTGAAATTAGAAGAAAATAGATTCTTTATTAAATACATCCACGTCAACATCGTATTTAGACATCAAAATCTGGTAAAAAAAAAGAAAGAAAAAGGATTAATATGTATATTGTTGTATCCATATGTGTAATTTCCCGCATATTATGAGTATTAAAGTAGATTACAAGATGTCATAGATGTACTATTAAAATAGATTACAAGAAAATGAATTTTTTATTTATAAAATACATCAACATTAACAAAAATAGTATATTATTATAGATGTACTATTACATTAAAAAAACATATTCTGAAACAAGTGTAATAGTATATATACACTTACCTGGTTGCTATAAAATACTTCTCACAAATAATAGTATACTAGTTCAGTAGTATATGATCTAAAACTATAAACAAAAATAAAATAGAATCTCCAAAAAAATGAAAAAATTAAATGGTTTTCAGGAGACAACATCTAAAATTTGAATATACATAGATGAAGTGAAATATTAAAAAAATATATGACTGTTGAAGCATCTAGGCCCGCTTTTAGTGTTTTGGTAATTAATGACGACCCTTATTTTTGACTAACTACGTTGTTGAGATAATTGTGGTTGTAGTCATAATAAGGAATGGAATGATGGACGAAGTGATATACATATGGATGGCTCAAGGCAAAGGTATCTTGATAGGGTTTTTCTGTTTTGCCGGTCACAAGGAGATTAGAGTTGAGTGACCGGATTATAGGTTAAATGCCGTACTATCAAGAGGGGTCGATGAGATGACCTTGAGTATCCATGGTTGCCATAAATGCTCAATTCCTATCTTTATGAGTGGTTCTATGTGAGTTGAGTGTGCCCATATCTTTCAGGAAAGCAAAGAGTAAAAGAAGGGGGGCTGGCAGGTCACTCCTGGCGGTCAGACCGCCAGGACCCGCGGTCTGACCGCCGTGCACTTCAGAGACGGCCAGAGGAGTGGCCTCTCTGGTTGCTCGGGTAATGGCCCGACGGTCTGACCGTCCCAAGCCACGGTCTGACCGTCAGCACTTGTCTGGTGTCAACAGAGACTTTGTTCTCGGTTGGTGGCCCGACGGTCTGACCGTCCCAAGCCACGGTCTGACCGCCATCACTTGTCTGGTGTCAACAGAGAATTTGTTCTCGGGTGAAAGTTGAAAGTGTCCCGACGGTCTGACCGTGGGTAATTACGGTCTGACCGTCAGGCTCGTGTCAGAGCAAGTTTGAAAGTCAAACTAGCCGTTGGGTTGTACGACGGTCCGACCGTGTGGAGTCACGGTCAGACCGTCCAGCGCACAGAAAGCTGTAACGGCTAGTTTTCAAAGAATGGGCTATTTATACCTCCTCCATCCCGTGCATAGGAGTGCTCTTGGCCATTAGAAAAGCATTGTACACCCTTTGGAGCTCATTCCCATCTCACACAAAGCTTTAGTGGAAAGATTGCAAGTGTGTGAGTGTGAGTGCCCTAATCTAGAGTGTTTTGAGCATTGTGGCACTTGGGATCCTCAAGCAAGCGTCATCGACTTGTTACTCTTGGAGGTTGCCGCCTCCTAGACGGCTTGGAGGAGTCAAATCCGTGAGCCCTTCAAGAAGTGTGTGAAGGAGGCCCGGACTCTTGTGAGAGGTGCGGTGCTCGCCTCGCCGGAGTGGTGAAGAGCAACCCTAGTGGAATCGAGGTTTAGAGAGGTTCAAGGTATTGATTGTGTTATATCTCAAGTTGTTCTTTGTGAGCACTTCTTGGTGGTGGAGAAGTGGATACTTGAGGAGAGTAGCACATCATACGCTTGGATCCACCTCAACGTGGATTAGGGGTGATCGGCAAATCACCGAGACCACGGGAAAATATCCTTTGTCTCTTGACTTGTATTTTCATATATTGTGTACATACTAGAAATTGATTGATGTATGTCACCTAGGTTTGTTAACCTACTTTAGCTCAAACCTAGGTTTAGTTGTCAATTTCTTGCTTTTATCCAATTGTCTTTAAATTCCGCAATTAGTTGGATAGTTAGCTTTTAAATTTTTAATTCGGCTATTCACCCCCCCCTCTAGCCGGGGTCCTTCGATCCTACAAGTGGTATCAGAGCAGGTTCTCCCTAAATTGATTGGAATTCATCTTCCGGGAGAAGGATTATGGCTAGTAACACGGTGAACGTTGGTCACGCGCCATTCTTTGATGGTCAAGACTTTGATTATTGGAAGACATGTATGTTGATTCATCTTGAGGCCGTGGGGGAGACCGTGTTGAACATTGTGGAAGAAGGTTATGTGGTTCTTGATCCGGCACATCCCACACCCGCCGACAAGGAAAATATCAAGGCCAATGCTCAAGCCAAGAACATTCTCATTCGATCCCTGTGCAAGGAGGAATATCATAGAGTGTGCAAGCTCAAGACCGCATATGAGATGTGGAAAACTCTATTGGAAGCTCATGAGGGCACCAAGATGGTCAAGAGTGCCAAGTTGTTTATTTGCAAGGGCAAGTTTGAAGGATTTACATTGTTGCCCAATGAAGAGTTGAAGGTCGCCTTTGCAAGATTGAACAACATGGTGAATGATCTCAAGGATCTTGGTCATGAAGTTTCCGATGTTGATATATCTCATAAGTTCCTTAGAGCCTTGCCATCCAAGTATGAAACAATTGTTACCATGCTTGTGAGATCAAATTTGGAAGAAACAACTCCTTCGGAAATCTTGGGTGAAGTTCTCACTCATGATATCTTCAAGCAATCTCAAGTGGCGTCTAGGGATGATCAAATTGATATGAAGAAGAAGAGTGTTGCTTTCAAGGCTAGTGGCTCTCACAATGATGATGATGATAATTATGAAGAGAGTGACTCCGATGATGATGATGAGAATGTAGCCTTGATGGTGAGGAAGTTCAAGAAATTCATGAAGAAAGGCAAGTATAGTGGATTCAACAAAAATTACAAGTCATCCAAGAAGAATCCATTTGCAAACAAGAAATGCTATGAGTGTGGAGAATTTGGCCATATCTCTACAAATTGCAAGAAGAAGAATCATAGTGATGATGATGATGATGAGCCAAGAAAGAACAAGAGATTTGTAAAGAAGAAGTTTCTCAAGAAGTTATCCAATAAGAAAAATGGCAAGGCTTATTATTTTGAATGGGATTCCGATGCTAGTTCGGATACCGATTCCGATGATGAAGATGACAAGCCTTCCAAGAAGGGTCTTGCCGGCATTGCTATCAAGGAAGCTCCATCCCTATTCGATTCACATTATTGCTTCATGGCAAAAGGTGAATCCAAGGTATGCAATGATGACTATGAGCCTTCTTATGATGAACTAGTTGAAATGCTTAGTGAACTTGATGATGTGTTGGGTGGCATAAAGAGCAAGTACAAGGACTTGAAGAGAAAGCACTCTTCTCTCCAAGAAGCTTATGATGAGCTAAAGTCATCTCATGAGGATCTAAAAGAAACTCATGAGAAGCTTGAGGAAACTCATAAGATTTATGTAGCCCAACACACCAACAAGGTCGAAATTGATGCCAGTGTGTTTTGCAATTTGATTGATGATATGCCTATTGCTCGTGTTACATCTTCTAGCATATCTACTTCATGTGATGATTTACTTACTATTCCATGCCCTTCTAAGATTGATACTTGCATGAATAATGTGAATGCTTGTGATTCCTTACTTATTGTTGAAAATCATGAATTAAGGGATACCGTTGATCACCTTGTTGATGCTCTTGCTAAGTGTCATAAGGGTGAAAATGTTTTTAATAAAATGTGGAAGTGTCAACGGTTCACTCTCAAGCATGAAGGTCTTGGATATATCCCCAAGAAAAACAAAAATGCCTTTGTTGCTAAAAAGTCCACATTTGTTAAAGAAAGTGGCTTGTATTGCTCTATGTGCAAGAATACCGGACATCTTGCAAAAGATTGTATCGGTAAGAGAATTGCTAATGTTGCTATGGATGCTTCTTACATGCTTGTTAAATCATCCAATGGTGTTGTGCATGCTAAGTTTGTTGGTAAAAATAATGTTCATACTAGGACAAACATGAATGGCACATTTGGAAATGGAATGAAGAAAAGGTCCATTTGGGTGCCAAAGGTGTTGGTGACTAATCTACAAGGACCCAAGCAAATTTGGGTACCTAAGAACAACTAAACTTGTTTTGTAGGTGAACTACAAGTCCGGAGGAAGGCATTGGGTGCTTGATAGTGGATGCACTCAACATATGATCGGAAATGGGAAAAGGTTCACCTCAATTGAAGAAGGAAGTTCGGATTATGAAAGGATCACCTTTGGTGATAATAGCAAAGGAAAAGTGAGAGGAATGGGAAAGATTGCTATCTCAAATGACCTCTCAATCTCAAATGTATTGCTAGTTGAATCTTTGAGGTACAACTTGCTATCCGTGGCTCAATTGTGTGATCTTAATCTTATTTGCAAATTCTCATCAAGTGGTGTTGTGATTACAAGTGTGAAGGATGATAGTCTTATCTTCAAGGGATTTCGTCATGGCAATCTTTATCTTGTGGATTTCTCTTCTAGTGATGCAAGCTTGAGCACTTGTTTATTCACCAAGTCATCCAAAGGTTGGTTATGGCATAGAAGACTTGCCCATGTTGGAATGAACCAACTCAAGAAATTAGTGAAGCACAACTTGGTTGTTGGTATAAAGGATGATGTCTTGTTTGAAAAGGATAAATTATGTAGTGCTTGCCAAGCCGGGAAGCAAGTGGCTAATACTCATCCTACCAAGAGTGTCATGTCAACTTCAAGGCCTTTGGAATTGTTGCATATGGATTTATTTGGCCCTACCAAATATCAAAGCATTGGTGGAAATAGCTATTGCCTTGTCATTGTTGATGACTTCTCAAGATATACATGGGTGTACTTCCTTAGTGACAAATCAATTGTATTCACCATATTCAAAGGGTTTGCCAAAAGAGCCGAAAATGAATATGAATTCAATATCAAGAAGATTAGAAGTGACAATGGCTCCGAATTCAAGAATACAAGAATTGAAGATTATTGTGATGAAAAGGGAGTCAAACACGAATTCTCAACCAAGTACACCCCGGAGCAAAATGGAGTTATTGAGAGGAAGAATAGAACTTTGATTGAAATGGCAAGATCAATGCTCTCCGAGTACAATGTATCGGATAGTTTTTGGGCCGAGGCAATCAACACCGCTTGTCATGCATCAAATAGATTATATTGCCACCGGTTGTTGAAAAAGACACCTTATGAATTGCTTATTGGAAGAAAGCCCAACATCTCCTATTTTCGTGTCTTTGGATGCAAATGCTATATCTTGAAGAAAGGAGCAAGATTATCAAAATTCCAAAGCAAGTGTGATGAAGGATTTCTCCTTGGGTATTCCTCAAATAGCAAGGCATATAGGGTGTACAATCAAAATTCGGGACTAGTAGAGGAAGTATATGATGTGGAATTTGATGAAACAAATGGATCACAAGATGAGCAAGAAAATTTGGATGATGTGGGAAATGAAGAATTGAGAAATGCTATGAAGAACATGACAATTGGTGATGTGAGGCCTAAGGATGAAGATGACTCAAATGTGACCTCTTCCCCTCTCTTTCAAGTGAACCAAGATTCATCAACCTCTAGTGCTCAAGCTCAAGCTAGTGATGGTGGTGAGTCAAATCTTCAACCGGAAAATGGCTCAACCTCCACTCCATCACACCATGCTAGAACAATTCACTATGCCATTGCAAAAGATCATCCGGTAGATCAAATTGTTGGAGACCTAAGCAAAGGTGTTCAAACTAGATCAAGACTTGCTTCATTTTGTGAACACTTCTCTTTTGTGTCTTGTGGTGAACCAACTCGGGTAGAAGAAGCTTTGAGAGACCCGGATTGGGTAAATGCTATGCATGAAGAATTGAACAACTTTGCACGAAATGAAGTTTGGGAGTTAGTCAAAAGGCCACAAGATCACAATGTTATTGGCACAAAGTGGATTTACAAGAACAAACAAGATGAGAATGGAATAGTCGTGAGAAACAAAGCAAGATTGGTTGCACAAGGCTATACTCAAGTTGAGGGATTGGATTTTGATGAAACATTTGCTCCCGTGGCTAGACTTGAGGCAATTAGAATTTTACTTGCATATGCAACTAATCACAAGATCAAGCTATATCAAATGGATGTGAAAAGTGCCTTCTTGAACGGCACAATTAGTGAGCTTGTCTTTGTGGAGCAACCACCGGGTTTTGAGGACCCAAGGAAGCCAAATCATGTTTACAAGTTGTCCAAGGCCTTATATGGACTCAAGCAAGCACCTCGTGCTTGGTATGAAAGATTAAGGGATTTTCTTGTCTCAAAGGGCTTCAAAATTGGAAAGGTGGACACCACTCTATTCACCAAGAAAATTGGCAAAGATTTCTTTATATGCCAAATCTATGTGGATGATATTATCTTCGGATCAACCAATCAAGAATTTTGTGAAGAATTTGGTGAAATGATGTCCCGAGAATTTGAAATGTCCATGATTGGTGAATTGAGTTTCTTCCTTGGTCTACAAGTGAAGCAAATCAATAATGGGACATTCATCTATCAAAGCAAATATACGAATGATCTTCTCAAGAGATTTGGAATGGAAAGTGCAAAATCAATGTCTACTCCTATGGGAAAGAATGCACATCTTGATCTTGATGAAGAAGGCAAACCGGTTGATCAAAAGCTATATAGGTCTATGATTGGAAGCTTGCTATACCTCACCGCATCTAGGCCAAATATTATGTTTAGTGTTTGCATGTGTGCAAGGTTTCAAGCCGCACCTAAAGAAAGCCACATGATTGCCGTCAAGAGAATATTGAGATATTTGAAGCAAACTCAAGATATGGGTTTGTGGTTCCCAAATGATGGTCAATTTATTCTCATTGGATATTCGGATTCGGATTATGCCGGTTGCAAAATTGATAGAAAGAGTACCTCCGGTACTTGTCAATTGCTTGGAACTTCTCTAGTCTCGTGGTCATCCAAGAAGCAAAATTCGGTAGCTTTATCAACCGCCGAGGCCGAATATGTCTCCGCGGGAAATTGTTGTGCCCAATTATTGTGGATGAAGCAAACTCTAATGGACTATGGGGTTAACTTTGATTGCATACCTCTCTTGTGTGATAATGAAAGTGCCGTGAAGATTGCTACAAATCCAGTTCAACACAAGAGGACCAAGCATATTGAGCTAAATATTCTTGACCTCTCACATATCTCCTAGCATCTTGCTTAGTTGCTTTATGTCATACTCTTCATATATGCATGCCTACCTATTTTGTATATCTTGCCATGCCATTTATGCCATGTTGTTGCATTGAAAGTTAGTTCACACATTTAGGGGGAGCACTATACCACTCATCTGTCTTGCTACCCTCACAATGTGGACAAATCAACAAAGATGCCATACTAGTCTTGCTTGTGCTCATTTTGTTCAAAAAGTCAAATTTTTGGGTTCTATTGGTTGAAAAATGGTGTTATTGTTCCAAAATACTTTTATGCCTCTTGGTTATGTTTTGGAAGTTTCTTCTCTTTTTTCTTCTCTTCTTTTCTTCTCTTATCACCAAAATGAGGTTGAGCTCTTTTGAAGATCCTCTTTTGCCTTTTCTCACCTATTCTCTCAATTTCTTATCGAATCTTTTTTTTTGAGAAAAGTACTTTTACAAAACTTGTAGTGATGGTGATCATAAACATAATTGGTATTCACAACTTGTTGAGATGATCCATTGATTAAGAGAAATTTGGGTTTGAAATTCGTCATGAAAACCTCTTTTGGTCACCTTTCTAACCTAATATGGCATCTTATGAGTTTAGCATATTGGATCGTATATCTTCATATATATTGGTTCCAAAATGCTTATGTGACTCATACATTCCCAAAAATATCCTCATTCCATCTTTTTGGACACTTGTGCAAGTTATTGCAATTTTGCTTGTTTTTATTTTTGTTTCATTCATACATGCATAATTCATATCATGGATGATCAAGAATCGTGGTTATATTTCTTGAAGAGTTGAAGTTATCTTGGATATGATGGAATTCATTAAGCTATCGTTTTGAACAAAGTATGGAATGATTGGAGAAGGTTTGAATTGATTTGGATGAGAAACTTAAAATGCAGCTGTCAGCAGTCAAGAGTTCAGAAATCTCTTTCACGGTCAGACCGTCGGCAGTCACGGTCAGACCGCCAGTCAGCCAACAGAGCACCAGAACTCGTCTGTTTGCTGCTTCTTGTCCCCGCGGTCAGACCGTCCACCCACGGTCAGACCGCCAGCGTCGGCCGAGTCAAAACCCACCTATCCCTTGTGACTCTCTTATTTCCTCATACCCCTTCGTCTCCAACTCTTCCAAACCCGAAAGTGACTCCTCCAAAGAGCTCTCCTCTGTCCTCCAAGGATCTCCATTGGAAGAACTCCATCCCTAGGCTCCTCGGTCCAACCGAGAGCGGATCCGGTCTCACCGAGGACTTCTCCGCCATGAGTGACCGGTATTTCATCGTTTTCTCCTCTCTCCCCATGGTTTCCATTGGTTCTCTCTCAAGGGCTGTTGCTAGGGATAGAATATTTGAGACATGGATTGATTGTTTGATGATTGGAAAGTGATTCCTAGACCTAATGACAACAACTATGCAAAGTCTTAAGGATTGATTTGGTGGCTCTCATGAACATTGATGCTAGGGTTACATTTTGGGGATTCTTGCTTATGGCCATGGATTAGTGAAATTAATGGATGGAAAAGCTTCATAGTACTTATTTAAACTTATATGAGAAGAATTGTTGGCACATATTGAGGATTTGGCTAGAAATTCCATGTGCAGTTTTCTGGCAGCCAACCCTCACCCGACGGTCTGACCGCCAATCTCACGGTCAGACCGCCAGGGCAGGACAGAGAAATGCTTATGACTCTTAATTGTTAGATTGCTTATACATGATTATTGTTCGATCATTTTCAGTAATCGTCGTGCCGTAAGAAAAGTGGTGGCGTCCATGTTCAAAGCCGGTTCAAGCAAGAAGAGAAGGGCACCCCGTTCTGATGATGATTACTCACCCTCTCAAAGTGCTACTGCCGATGCTTCTGAGTTTGGTCAGTCCACAAATGAGGTAGAAATGGATGAGGCACAAGGAGATGATCTGTTGTTTGACCCCACAGAGTATACTGGAGAAAAGAAACAGTGGGCATCACATGAATACTATAAAGCCAGACAGAAAGTGGCTTATTCTCAGGATCCAGACTCACCCACACCTCAGTTTCACACTCGGGTGCAACATGATGCTTTCTATGGTATGTTAATTGACAAAACAGTATTCACTCACAAGTACACAGATTGGCCATATCTTGCTCAATTTCCAACTGTGAGTCCTCTCTCTGCAAAATTTCAAGCCTTGGGATTGCATGCCTTTGTGGCACATAAGCAAGATTGGAATGAAACTGTTATCCGGCAATTTTATGCCACCATTGAGGTTGACTTCCCAAGCAAAACTCTGACATGGATGACTAATTCAAGGAGGTTCACTGCCACATTTGCGGAGTTTGCTGAGGCGAATGAAATTGACTATAATGTCACTAATGATCAAATTGATGTGCTTGAGCAGGAGCTACTTAAAGAGCCTGAGTGGGTCAAGTACTATGTTGATGATCCTCAGATAAGGAAATTGGGCAATGTTGGAGGCCTTCTCTATATGCCCAAGGTGATCAACAAGATAGTGAGGATGACCTTTTATCCTCGAGGTGGAAATTCTGATGCTATTCGGGACTACTATTGGAACATAATTGACTATATCATGCAAGGTCAAGTGTTTGATGTGGTCCTCCTGATGATGAAGGAGATAGAGAGCTACAGCATGGCAGTAAGGACTAGTCTTTACTATGCTCCTTATATTATGTCTCTAATTCTCCAGAAGAGCAATTTTCCACCTCGGTATCTTTTTAAGAAACATCCTCAATATCAGCCTTTTAGCTCGGTAAAGCATGAACTCGTAGCACCACCAGCTGTAGAAGGTGAGGAAGAAGAGGAAAATGTTCAGCCAGAGGTTCCTCAGGCACCACAGGGTCCTCAGATGCCACCACCTCCCCAGATGGATTGGTCATAGTTTGCTCCTCCGCCTCCGGCATTCTTTGCAGGGATGACCCCTTATCTTGATCAGTACTTTCAGCCTGTGATGCAGAGGTTAGATCAGATACAAGCCTCAAGTATTGAGGCTCGTAATTCCTATGAGGCAGCCAGGTCTTCATATGAGGCAGCTAGAACATCCTATGAGGCAGCGAGGACTTCTATTGATGATCTCACCACTAGGATGCAGGGTTTAGAGTCTAACTACGATGCTCTATCTTCACACATTTATAGCTACTTTCCTGCACCAGTGCCACCTCCAGAGTTTTTCCAGCCACCATGGTATGCCCATCCACCTCCTCCTCAAGATGATTGAAGTCTTGACCATGTTTTTGTCAATTGATGCCAAAGGGGGAGAACATGAAGAAGTAACATGAAGAAGTGATGCTATGATGAGATGCTAGAGTCAGGGGGAGAGAAAAGGAAACAAAGATGCAAGCCATGATTCTTGATCTATCTATCTTGTTGCATTTGCATGTGCATCTCATATCTTACTTTCATGCACATTTGAACTTATTTGTGTTTGTTGAACTATGTAACTTTGTTAGATTGTAATTTCCCTATGCACCTTGAACCATTTGCTCTTTTATCTGTGCTCATCTCATCTTAATGGTTCAAATGTGTGGATGATGAGGGTGTTCTTACTTGTAATGTTCAATATTGCTATATACTGGTTATTCTTTGCCTCCTTGCATCCAATGGTACAAGGTAAACTCTACCAATTTGTTCCTTTGAAAATATGCATTGCCATGTTTGATATATCTTGATCAATGCACCAATTTAGGGGGAGTTTTACCATTTGGTGAGTTCATTAACTTTTTCACATGTACGTGTATTGAAAATTCTATAGCATGTGATCATTATCTTGTGACTCACCTTAGAGTTTTTCTTTATTGTCTTTATCGGCTTTATATCACTTCTTGTGTTGTCATCAATTACCAAAAAGGGGGAGATTGAAGCATCTAGGCCCGCTTTTAGTGTTTTGGTAATTAATGACGACCCTTATTTTTGACTAACTACGTTGTTGAGATAATTGTGGTTGTAGTCATAATAAGGAATGGAATGATGGACGAAGTGATATACATATGGATGGCTCAAGGCAAAGGTATCTTGATAGGGTTTTTCTGTTTTGCCGGTCACAAGGAGATTAGAGTTGAGTGACCGGATTATAGGTTAAATGCCGTACTATCAAGAGGGGTCGATGAGATGACCTTGAGTATCCATGGTTGCCACAAATGCTCAATTCCTATCTTTATGAGTGGTTCTATGTGAGTTGAGTGTGCCCATATCTTTCAGGAAAGCAAAGAGTAAAAGAAGGGGGGCTGGCAGGTCACTCCTGGCGGTCAGACCGCCATGACCCGCGGTCTGACCGCCGTGCACTTCAGAGACGGCCAGAGGAGTGGCCTCTCTGGTTGCTCGGGTAATGGCCCGACGGTCTGACCGTCCCAAGCCACGGTCTGACCGTCAGCACTTGTCTGGTGTCAACAGAGACTTTGTTCTCGGTTGGTGGCCCGACGGTCTGACCGTCCCAAGCCACGGTCTGACCGCCATCACTTGTCTGGTGTCAACAGAGAATTTGTTCTCGGGTGAAAGTTGAAAGTGTCCCGACGGTCTGACCGTGGGTAATTACGGTCTGACCGTCAGGCTCGTGTCAGAGCAAGTTTGAAAGTCAAACTAGCCGTTGGGTTGTACGACGGTCCGACCGTGTGGAGTCACGGTCAGACCGTCCAGCGCACAGAAAGCTGTAACGGCTAGTTTTCAAAGAATGGGCTATTTATACCTCCTCCATCCCGTGCATAGGAGTGCTCTTGGCCATTAGAAAGCATTGTACAACCTTTGGAGCTCATTCCCATCTCACACAAAGCTTTAGTGGAAAGATTGCAAGTGTGTGAGTGTGAGTGCCCTAATCTAGAGTGTTTTGAGCATTGTGGCACTTGGGATCCTCAAGCAAGCGTCATCGACTTTTTACTCTTGGAGGTTGCCGCCTCCTAGACGGCTTGGAGGAGTCAAATCCGTGAGCCCTTCAAGAAGTGTGTGAAGGAGGCCCGGACTCTTGTGAGAGGTGCGGTGCTCGCCTCGCCGGAGTGGTGAAGAGCAACCCTAGTGGAATCGAGGTTTAGAGAGGTTCAAGGTATTGATTGTGTTATATCTCAAGTTGTTCTTTGTGAGCACTTCTTGGTGGTGGAGAAGTGGATACTTGAGGAGAGTAGCACATCATACGCTTGGATCCACCTCAACGTGGATTAGGGGTGATCGGCAAATCACCGAGACCACGGGAAAATATCCTTTGTCTCTTGACTTGTATTTTCATATATTGTGTACATACTAGAAATTGATTGATGTATGTCACCTAGGTTTGTTAACCTACTTTAGCTCAAACCTAGGTTTAGTTGTCAATTTCTTGCTTTTATCCAATTGTCTTTAAATTCCGCAATTAGTTGGATAGTTAGCTTTTAAATTTTTAATTCGGCTATTCACCCCCCCCCCCCTCTAGCCGGGGTCCTTCGATCCTACAACTGTTCGTATCAACGTTCAACAAACACAATCATGAGTAATTATTTATGTATTGTAAAATAGTATATATACCATATAAGATTATATAAGAAATAGGGAGAAGCAATGCTCATAAATATACTATAAAATATAAAAAAAAATAGATTACAATAAGTAGTTTATATACTATATGAGGTAGGATATATACTATTTACGATTATAAGAAAATACTATAGTAGTTTTATTTAAGATATATATTCCGACTTTCACTTTAGTAGTTTTATTAAATATATATATACTTCAATTTTCACAAATAGTATATATACTCCTGCTTTCATAAATATTATGCAGGACCAGATATACTATCACTAGTAGCAGAGATATACTATCACGATGTCCATAACACAATTAGCCGAGATATATTATCACCAGGATAACATATACTATCACTTTTATTGTATATATACTACAAAAACAACACTTGTGTAAACACTGCTTTTTACTATTAGTATAATCATATATATACTATAGAAAATAGTATATATACTCATGATTTTACTTTTATTATATATATACTACATAAATAACACTTGTTATAAAGACTACTCTTTATTATTAGTATAGTCGTATATATACTCTTTTTTTGTCTATAGATGTAGTCATATTTTTTTTCAAATATTATGTTATCAAAATATATAATCTCCAATGTATAGATATACAACCTGTTAAAACACTATCCGAAATACTCTATCAAAGAAATGGGAAATGCACTCATGCATAAAAGTCTGATAGAAAAGGGAAAGGGATAGAAATAGAAACTGATTTTCAGAGAAACAAAAAAGCAAGAAAATTCAGATCCGGCAGGAGGAGAGCCACCACATGAATGGAATGATGATTTCAGCATCAAGCAACCAGGCATGCATCCGTTAAAAACATAAAAAACAAAAAGGGAGAAAATAAAAAAGGCATATAACAAATCTTAAAAAGAAAAATGAATCGCTCAAGCATTAAATTTGGTGAGATCATGCTTTTAGTGTTAGCAAATTGCTAGCTTCTTCCTACCTCATGCATCTAGGGACTGTTAGTAGCGATGTTCAGCTCCAAAGCCGACAACAAACTCTGACTTTAGGGACTGTGACCATATGCCGTGTCGCTTGCATATAAAAAAATGATGGATGAGCTCTGACGCAGGCCTCCAACAAAAAATCAGATCGGATGAATAAATGAAATAAAATCAAAAAGAAAAATCACCACACACGTGGAAGCTGTTACTAAACCGGAGAGAGATGAGGAGAAAAGAATGGAACCACCTGAACGAGTATGAACAAGTTACCTCGGCATGTCGCACACGGATCTGGTCGCG
Organism: Eleusine coracana subsp. coracana; assembly: GCA_032690845.1. Taxonomy (NCBI): domain Eukaryota; kingdom Viridiplantae; phylum Streptophyta; class Magnoliopsida; order Poales; family Poaceae; genus Eleusine; species Eleusine coracana. Next base: position 53,520,200 of record CM064430.1, read on the forward strand.
CGTGGAGCTCGTTGCCAGATTTCCTGGCGTGAGCAGCAGCAGCACTGTAGCATCCTGCCGCCTCCTCCCTGCATGTGACCAGCCTCCGCTTGTGGCTATAGTCGCGGATCAGGTCGCGTGTGGAGCACGCTACAAGCTTATCCGGCGTGCTCCCCTGCCCGGATCTGCTGCTGCCCGTGGAGACCATCGCTACTCCGCAAGCGGGAGCAGCAGCCTCCCATGGAGCTCGAGCAGACAACAGCACCACTGAGAGACCTGTCGTCGATGAGCAACCAAGGATCTGTGCGGGTGTGGTCGGTGGATCTGGTCATATAAGAGCAGAGGAGGAGAGAGAAGACGAGATTCAAAATAAGGATGGAGAGAGAGAAAGACACCAGATTACTTGAATATATATTGTGCTCATATACTATTTTGGAGCACGATATACTATCGCGGACTAAAATATACTATCATAGGTTGAGTTGGTTGTGCTGCACCAACCGACCGGCGCGATGAATATACTATAACATTGAAAATAATATTATTTTGTAACAAGTGCAATAGTATATATATACTTACCTAGTTCATTCATAGGAGCTATAAAATACTGATCTCAAATACTAGTATACTGATTCAGTAATATATGATGTAAATCTGAAAACAAAATTAAAATAAATCTATAACAATATACGGAATAGAGAAGTAGCAAATATAATTAAAAGTGATTATTTATATATTGTAGGATAGTATATATATAATATTAGATTGTAGAACAACTAGCAAAAAGCACTATATAATCAGAGACGTGCTATCATAAAATAAAAATAGATTACAAGAGGTAGTATATATACTATTTGAGGTTACTATAAAATAGAATATTTATAAAATACAACAACATCAGCAGAGATGTACTATTGCATTAAAAAAATACTATTCTACTACAAGTTTAATAGTATATATATACTACAGAAAGTATATATACTTTATGCTTGCTTCCTTCTTTGTTCACGCATCTGAAAATTGTATATGTACTAAAAAATAATATATATACTATAGAAAGTAATATACTATCAACAATTATATATTATCATCAAAGTAATATACTATCAAGGCTGCTTGCTCTATCAAGAACATAGAACACGATACGCTATTTCCTCCTTCACTGAAAAGACCCATCAGAACAACTCTAAAAATCACATAATTTTAACAGCATGCTTACTCCATTATGAGGAATCCATTCCAACCAAAAGCCCCAAGAAAGATTGAGTATTTAACACCAATTTTAAAATAATCGCATAACTCTAAAGAATGAGGAAAAGATAAGAAACCTGAAATTAAACTGTGCTATTGAGAAAACTGATTCATTCCATAACACACAAATGTTCTCACATGTCCTAGCACCTGAATCCCCAAGAAAATCTGAGCCCAAACGCTGCTAAAATAGAGATTAAAAATTCACCTAAAAATAGCTCCAAAAATAGAATAAATAAGAAATTCATGATAGAGCTTGTGCACACAGATCTGGACCTTGTGCAGGTGGATGGAGCATGTGCAAGGTATTGTGGATGGCCAGCTAGAGGAAAAGATGAGAACCGTCACCTGTGCAAGATGATGTGGACAGAGTTCATCGGGAACACAACAGCGGCCTTCAAGTAGTGACGCACATCAGTCTATGTCTGACCGGCCACCATAAATGTACCGACTTCATCTACATGTAGCAGCGCCTCCAACATGGTGGCACCATCATCCCTATCAAGAAACAGTGCCGAGGATGAGCGCCCCAAGCTTCCCTGATGTGCTCCTCTGTCCAGATCTGCTACTGCCTGTGGAGATCCTGGGGTTCGAGCGGACGACACGGGTTAGAGCTCAAGCAGACGAGAGAAGAGGAGAGGAGAGGAGAGGAGGAAGAGGAGAGAGAAGACGAGATTGAAGCATCTAGGCCCGCTTTAGTGTTTTGGTAATTAATGACGACCCTTATTTTTGACTAACTACGTTGTTGAGATAATTGTGGTTGTAGTCATAATAAGGAATGGAATGATGGACGAAGTGATATACATATGGATGGCTCAAGGCAAAGGTATCTTGATAGGGTTTTTCTGTTTTGCCGGTCACAAGGAGATTAGAGTTGAGTGACCGGATTATAGGTTAAATACCGTACTATCAAGAGGGGTCGATGATATGACCTTGAGTATCCATGGTTGCCACAAATGCTCAATTCCTATCTTTGTGAGTGGTTCTATGTGAGTTGAGTGTGCCCATATCTTTCAGGAAAGCAAAGAGTAAAAGAAGGGGGCTGGCAGGTCACTCCTGGCGGTCAGACCGCCAGGACCCACGGGACCCACGGTCTGACCGTCGGTACTTGTCTGGTGTCAACAGAGACTTTGTTCTCGGGTGGTGGCCCGACGGTCTGACCGTCGGGATCCACGGTCAGACCGTGGATGCTCCCCAGAGACGGCCAGAGGCTTGAGTTCTCTGGTGGCTCGGGAGATGGCCCGACGGTCTGACCGTCCCAAGCCACGGTCTGACCGCCGTCACATGTCTGGTGTCAACAGAGAAGCTGGCCTCGGGTGAAAACTAAAAGTGTCCCGACGGTCTGACCGTGGGGATCCACGGTCTGACCGTCAGGCTCGTGTCAGAGCAAGTTTGAAAGTCAAACTAGCCGTTGGGTTGTACGACGGTCCGACCGTGTGGAGTCACGGTCAGACCGTCCAGCGCACAGAAAGCTGTAACGGCTAGTTTTCAAAGAATGGGCTATTTATACCTCCTCCATCCCGTGCATAGAAGCTCTCTTGGCCATTTGAAAAGTATTGTACACCCTTTGGAGCTTATTCCTCTCTCACACAAAGCCATAGTGGAAAGATTGCAAGTGTGTGAGTGTGAGTGCCCTAAACTTGAGTGAGTTGAGCATTGTGGCACTTGGGATCCTCAAGCAAGCGGCATTGACTTGTTACTCTTGGAGGTTGTCGCCTCCTAGACGGCTTGGAGGAGTCAAATCCGTGAGCCCTTCAAGAAGTGTGTGACGGAGGCCCGGACTCTTGTGAGAGGTGCGGTGCTCGCCTCGCCAAAGCGGTGAAGAGCAACCCTAGTGGAATCGAGGTTTGGAGAGGTTCAAGGTATTGATTGTGTTATATCTCAAGTTGTTCTTTGTGAGCACTTCTTGGTGGTGGAGAAGTGAATACTTGAGGAGAGTAGCACATCATACGCTTGAATCCACCTCAACGTGGATTAGGGGTGATCGGCAAATCACCGATACCACAGGAAAATATCATTTGTCTCTTGTCGTGTTGTTTACATACTAGAAGTTGCATGATGTATGTCACCTAGGATTGTCAACCTACTTTAGTTCAAACCTAGGTTTAGTTGTCTTGCGCTTGCTTTTATCCAATTGTCTTTAAATTCCGCAATTAGTCGGATAGTTAGCTTTTAATTTTTAATTCGGCTATTCACCCCCCTCTAGCCGGGGTCCTTCGATCTTACAAGTGGTATCAGAGCAGGTTCTCCCTAAATTGATTGGAATTCATCTTCCGGGAGAAGGATTATGGCTAGTAACACGGTGAATGTTGGTCACGCGCCATTCTTTGATGGTCAAGACTTTGATTATTGGAAGACATGTATGTTGATTCATCTTGAGGCCGTGGGGGAGACCGTGTTGAACATTGTGGAAGAAGGTTATGTGGTTCTTGATCCGGCACATCCCACACCCGCCGACAAGGAAAATATCAAGGCCAATGCTCAAGCCAAGAACATTCTCATTCAATCCCTATGCAAGGAGGAATATCATAGAGTGTGCAAGCTCAAGACCGCATATGAGATGTGGAAAACTCTATTGGAAGCTCATGAGGGCACCAAGATGGTCAAGAGTGCCAAGTTGTTTATTTGCAAGGGCAAATTTGAAGGATTTATATTGTTGCCCAATGAAGAGTTGAAGGCCGCCTTTGCAAGATTGAACAACATGGTGAATGATCTCAAGGATCTTGATCATGAAGTTTCCGATGTTGATATATCTCATAAGTTCCTTAGAGCCTTGCCATCCAAGTATGAAACAATTGTTACCATGCTTGTGAGATCAAATTTGGAAGAAACAACTCCTTCGGAAATCTTGGGTGAAGTTCTCACTCATGATATCTTTAAGCAATCTCAAGTGGGGTCTAGGGATGATCAAGTCGATATGAAGAAGAAGAGTGTTGCTTTCAAGGCTAGAGTCTCTCACGATGATGATGATGAAGAGAGTGGGTCCGATGACGATGATGATGATGAGAATGTTGCCTTGATGGTGATGAAGTTCAAGAAATTTATGAAGAAAGGCACATATAGGGGATTCAACAAAAATGGCAAGTCATCCAAGAAGAATCCATTTGCAAACAAGAAATGCTATGAGTGTGGAGAATTTGGCCATATCTCTACAAATTGCAAGAAGAAAATCCATAGTGATGATGATAATGATGAGCCAAGAAAGAACAAGAAATTTGTAAAAAGGAAGTTTCTCAAGAAGTTCTCCAAGAAGAAAAATGGCAAGGCTTATTATGTTGAATGGGATTCCGATGCTAGTTCGGATACCGATTCCGATGATGAAGATGACAAGCCTTCCAAGAAGGGTCTTGCCGGCATTGCTATCAAGAAAGCTCCATCCCTATTCGATTCACATTATTGCTTCATGGCAAAAGGTGAAACCAAGGTATGCAATGATGACTATAAGCCTTCTTATGATGAACTAGTTGAAATGCTTAGTGAACTTGATGATGTGTTGGGTGGCATAAAGAGCAAGTACAAGGACTTGAAGAGAAAGCACTCTTCTCTCCAAGAAGCTTATGATGAGCTAAAGTCATCTCATGAGGATCTAAAAGAAACTCATGAGAAGCTTGAGGAAACTCATAAGATTTATGTAGCCCAACACACCAACAAGGTCCAAATTGATGCCGGTGTGTTTTGCAATTTGATTGATGATATGCCTATTGCTCGTGTTACATCTTCTAGCATATCTACTTCATGTGATGATTTACTTACTATACCATGCCCTTCTAAGATTGATACTTGCATGAATAATGTGAATGCTTGTGATCCCTTGCTTATTGTTGAAAATCATGAATTAATGGATACCGTTGATCACCTTGTTGATGCTCTTGCTAAGTGTCATAAGGGTCAAAATGTTTTTAATAAAATGTGGAAGTGTCAACGGTTCACTCTCAAGCATGAAGGTCTTGGATATATCCCCAAGAAAAACAAAAATGCCTTTGTTGCTAAAAAGTCCACATTTGTTAAAGAAAGTGGCTTGTATTGCTCTATGTGCAAGAATACCGGACATCTTGCAAAAGATTGTACCGGTAAGAGAATTGCTAATGTTGCTATGGATGCATCTTACATGCTTGTTAAATCATCCAATGGTGTTGTGCATGCTAAGTTTGTTGGTAAAAATAATGTTCATACTAGGACAAACATGAATGGCACATTTGGAAATAGAATGAAGAAAAGGTCCATTTGGGTGCCAAAGGTGTTGGTGACTAATCTACAAGGATCCAAGCAAATTTGGGTACCTAAGAACAACTAAACTTGTTTTGTAGGTGAACTACAAGTCCGGAGGAAGGCATTGGGTGCTCGATAGTGGATGCACTCAACATATGACCGAAAATGGGAAAAGGTTCACCTCAATTGAAGAAGGAAGTTCGGATTATGAAAGAATCACCTTTGGTGATAATAGCAAAGGAAAAGTGAGAGGAATGGGAAAGATTGCTATCTCAAATGACCTCTCAATCTCAAATGTATTGCTAGTTGAATCTTTGAGCTACAACTTGCTGTCCGTGGCTCAATTGTGTGATCTTGATCTTATTTGCAAATTCTCATCAAGTGGTGTTGTGATTACAAGTGTGAAGGATGATAGTCTTATCTTCAAGGGATTTCGTCATGGCAATCTTTATCTTGTGGATTTCTCTTCTAGTGATGCAAGCTTGAGCACTTGTTTATTCACCAAGTCATCCAAAGGTTGGTTATGGCATAGGAGACTTGCCCATGTTGGAATGAACCAACTCAAGAAATTAGTGAAGCACAACTTGGTTGTTGGTATAAAGGATGATGTCTTGTTTGAAAAGGATAAATTATGTAGTGCTTGTCAAGCCGGGAAGCAAGTGGCTAATACTCATCCTACCAAGAGTGTCTTGTCAACTTCAAGGCCTTTGGAATTATTGCATATGGATTTATTTGGCCCTACCAAATATCAAAGCATTGGTGGAAATAGCTATTGCCTTGTCATTGTTGATGACTTCTCAAGATATACATGGGTGTACTTCCTTAGTGACAAATCAATTGTATTCACCATATTCAAAGGGTTTGCCAAAAGAGCCGAAAATGAATATGAATTCAATATCAAGAAGATTAGAAGTGATAATGGCTCCGAATTCAAGAATACAAGAATTGAAGATTATTGTGATGAAAAGGGAGTCAAACATGAATTCTCAACCAAGTACACCCCGGAGCAAAATGGAGTTGTTGAGAGGAAGAATAGAACTTTGATTGAAATGGCAAGATCAATGCTCTCCGAGTACAATGTATCGGATAGTTTTTGGGCCGAGGCAATCAACACCGCTTGTCATGCATCAAATAGATTATATTGCCACCGGTTGTTGAAAAAGACACCTTATGAATTGCTTATTGGAAGAAAGCCCAACATCTCCTATTTTCGTGTCTTTGGATGCAAATGCTATATCTTGAAGAAAGGAGCAAGATTATCAAAATTCCAAAGCAAGTGTGATGAAGGATTTCTCCTTGGGTATTCCTCAAATAGCAAGGCATATAGAGTGTACAATCAAAATTCGGGACTAGTAGAGGAAGTATATGATGTGGAATTTGATGAAACAAATGGATCACAAGATGAGCAAGAAAATTTGGATGATGTGGGAAATGAAGAATTGAGAAATGCTATGAAGAACATGACAATTGGTGATGTGAGGCCTAAGGATGAAGATGACTCAAATGTGACCTCTTCCCTTCTCTTTCAAGTGAACCAAGATTCATCAACCTCTAGTGCTCAAGCTCAAGCTAGTGATGGTGGTAAGTCAAAACTTCAACCGGAAAATGGCTCAACCTCCACTCCATCACATCATGCTAGAACAATTCACCATGCCATTGCAAAAGATCATCCGGTAGATCAAATTGTTGGTGACCTAAGCAAAGGTGTTCAAACTAGATCAAGACTTGCTTCATTTTGTGAACACTTCTCTTTTGTGTCTTGTGGTGAACCAACTCGGGTAGAAGAAGCTTTAAGAGACCCGGATTGGGTAAATGCTATGCATGAAGAATTGAACAACTTTGCATGAAATGAAGTTTGGGAGTTAGTCAAAAGGCCACAAGATCACAATGTTATTGGCACAAAGTGGATTTACAAGAACAAACAAGATGAGAATGGAATAGTTGTGAGAAACAAAGCAAGATTGGTTGCACAAGGCTATACTCAAGTTGAGGGATTGGATTTTGATGAAACATTTGCTCCCGTGGCTAGACTTGAGGCAATTAGAATTTTACTTGCATATGCAACTAATCACAAGATCAAGCTATATCAAATGCATGTGAAAAGTGCCTTCTTGAATGGCACAATTAGTGAGCTTGTCTTTGTGGAGCAACCACCGGGTTTCGAAGACCCAAGGAAGCCAAATCATGTTTACAAGTTGTCCAAGGCCTTATATGGACTCAAGCAAGCACCTCGTGCTTGGTATGAGAGATTAAGGGATTTTCTTGTCTCAAAGGGCTTCAAAATTGGAAAGGTGGACACCACTCTATTCACCAAGAAAATTGGCAAAGATTTCTTTATATGCCAAATCTATGTGGATGATATTATCTTTGGATCAACCAATCAAGAATTTTGTGAAGAATTTGGAGAAATGATGTCCCGAGAATTTGAAATGTCCATGATTGGTGAATTGAGTTTCTTCCTTGGTCTACAAGTGAAGCAAATCAATAATGGGACATTCATCTATCAAAGCAAATATACGAATGATCTTCTCAAGAGAGTTGGAATGGAAAGTGCAAAATCAATGTCTACTCCTATGGGAAAGAATGCACATCTTGATCTTGATGAAGAAGGCAAACCGGTTGATCAAAAGCTATATAGGTCTATGATTGGAAGCTTGCTATACCTCACCGCATCTAGGTCGGATATTATGTTTAGTGTCTGCATGTGTGCAAGGTTTCAAGCCGCACCTAAAGAAAGCCACATGATTGCCGTCAAGAGAATATTGAGATATTTGAAGCAAACTCAAGATATGGGTTTGTGGTTCCCAAACGATGGTCAATTTATTCTCATTGGATATTCGGATTCGGATTATGCCGGTTGCAAAATTGATAGAAAGAGTACCTCCGGTACTTGTCAATTGCTTGGAACTTCTCTAGTCTCGTGGTCATCCAAGAAGCAAAATTCGGTAGCTTTATCAACCGCCGAGGCCGAATATGTCTCCGCGGGAAATTGTTGTGCCCAATTATTGTGGATGAAGCAAACTCTAATGGACTATGGGGTTAACTTTGATTGCATACCTCTCTTGTGTGATAATGAAAGTGCCGTGAAGATTGCTACAAATCCAGTTCAACACAAGGGGACCAAGCATATTGATATTCGGCATCATTTTCTAAGAGATCATGTGAGCAAAGGTGATATTGTCATGGAAAGTGTGAGGACCGATGATCAATTGGCGGATATCTTCACCAAGCCTCTTGAAGAAGCTCGGTTTTGTAAGCTACGGAGTGAGCTAAATATTCTTGACCTCTCACATATCTCCTAGCATCTTGCTTAGTTGCTTTATGTCATACTCTTCATATATGCATGCCTACCTATTTTGTATATCTTGCCATGCCATTTATGCCATGTTGTTGCATTGAAAGTTAGTTCACACATTTAGGGGGAGCACTATACCACTCATGTGTCTTGCTACCCTCACAATGTGGACAAATCAACAAAGATGCCATACTAGTCTTGCTTTTGCTCATTTTGTTCAAAAAGTCAAATTTTTGGGTTCTATTGGTTGAAAAATGGTTGTTATTGTTCCAAAATACTTTTATGCCTCTTGGTTATGTTTTGGAAGTTTTTTTTTATCACCAAAATGAGGTTGAGCTCTTTTGAAGATCCTCTTTTGCCTTTTCTCACCTATTCTCTCAATTTCTTATCGAATCTGTTTTGAGAAAAGTACTTTTACAAAACTTGTAGAGATGGTGATCATAATCATAATTGGTATTCACAACTTGTTGAGATGATCCATCGTTTAAGAGAAATTTGGGTTTGAAATTCGTCATGAAAACCTCTTTTGGTCACCTTTTTAACCTAATATGGCATCTTGTGAGTTTAGCATATTGGATCATATATCTTCGTATATATTGGTTCCAAAATGCTTATGGACTCATACATTCCCAAAAATATCAACATTCCATCATTTTGGTCATTTGTGCAAGTAATAGCAATTGTGTATGATTATATCAATATTTCATTCACACATACATAATTCATGTCATGGATGATCGAGAATCGTGGATATATTTCTTGAAGAGTTGGAATTATCTTGGATATGATGGAATTCATTAAGCTATCGTTTTGAACAAAGTATGGAATGATTGGAGAAGGTTTGAATTGATTTGGATGAGAAACTTGAAAGCAGCTGTCAACAATCTGAAAGCACCCTCACGGTCAGACCGCCATATGCCACGGTCAGACCGCCAGACAGCCATCTGAGTACCGAAAGGTGGAGATTTTTCTTCTTGTCCCCGCGGTCAGACCGTCCGCCCACGGTCAGACCGCCAGCGTCGGCCGAGTCAAAACCCACCTATCCCTTGTGACTCTCTTATTTCCTCATACCCCTTCGTCTCCAACTCTTCCAAACCCGAAAGTGACTCCTCCAAAGAGCTCTCCTCTCTCCTCCAAGGATCTCCATTGGAAGAACTCCATCCCTAGGCTCCTCGGTCCAACCGAGAGCGGATCCGGTCTCACCGAGGACTTCTCCGCCATGAGTGACCGGTATTTCATCGTTCTCTCCTCTCTCCCCATGGTTTCCACTGGTTCTCTCTCAAGGGCTATTGCTAGGGATAGAATATTTGAGACATGGATTGATTGTTTGATGATTGGAAAGTGATTCCTAGACCTAATGACAACAACTATGCAAAGTTTTAAGGATTGATTTGGTAGCTCTCATGAACATTGATGCTAGGGTTACATTTTGGGGATTCTTGCTTATGGCCATGGATTAGTGAAATTAATGGATGGAAAAGCTTCATAGTACTTATTTAAACTTATATGAGAAGAATTGCTGGCACATGTTGAGGATTTGGCTAGAAATTCCATGTGCAGTTTTGTGGCAGCCAAACCTCACCCGACGGTCTGACCGCCAATCTCACGGTCAGACCGCCAGGGCAGGACACAGACATGTTCAGTCAAATGCTTATGACTCTTAATTGTTGGATTGCTTATACACGATTATTGTTCGATCATTTTCAGTAATCGTCGTGCCGTAAGAAAAGTGGTGGCGTCCGTGTTCAAAGCCGGTTCAAGCAAGAAGAGAAGGGCACCCTGTTCTGATGATGATTACTCACCCTCTCAAAGTGCTACTGCCGATGCTTCTGAATTTGGTCAGTCCACTAATGAGGTGGAAATGGATGAGGCACAAGGAGATGATCTGCTGTTTGACCCCACAGAGTATACTGGAGAAAAGAAACAGTGGGCATCACATGAATACTATAAAGCCAGACAGAAAGTGGCTTATTCTCAGGATCCAGACTCACCCACACCTCAGTTTCACACTCGGGTGCAACATGATGCTTTCTATGGTATGTTAATTGACAAAACAGTATTCACTCACAAGTACACAGATTGGCCATATCTGGCTCAATTTCCAACTGTGAGTCCTCTCTCTGCAAAATTCCAAGCTTTGGGATTGCATGCCTTTGTGGCACATAAGCAAGATTGGAATGAAACTGTTATCCGGCAATTTTATGCCACCATTGAGGTTGACTTCCCAAGCAAAACTCTGACATGGATGACTAATTCAAGGAGGTTCACTGCCACATTTGCAGAGTTTGCTGAGGCGAATGAAATTGACTATAATGTCACTAATGATCAAATTGATGTGCTTGAGCAGGAGCTACTTAAAGAGCCTGAGTGGGTCAAGTACTATGTTGATGATCCTCAGATAAGGAAACTGGGCAATGTTGGAGGTCTTCTCTATATGCCCAAGGTGATCAACAAGATAGTGAGGATGACCTTTTATCCTCGAGGTGGAAACTCTGATGCTATTCGGGACTACTATTGGAACATAATTGACTATATCATGCAAGGTCAAGTGTTTGATGTGGTCCTCCTGATGATGAAGGAGATAGAGAGCTACAGCATGGCAGTAAGGACTAGTCTTTACTATGCTCCTTATATTATGTCTCTAATTCTCCAGAAGAGCAATTTTCCAACTCGGTATCTTTTTAAGAAACATCCTCGATATCAGCCTTTTAGCTCAGTAAAGCATGAACTCGTAGCACCACCAGCTGCAGAAGGTGAGGAAGAAGAGGAAAATATTCAGCCAGAGGTTCCTCAGGCACCACAGGGTCCTCAGATGCCACCACCTCCCCAGATGGATTGGTCACAGTTTGCTCCTCCGCCTCCGGCATTCCTTGCAGGGATGACCCCTTATCTTGATCAGTACTTTCAGCCTGTGATGCAGAGGTTTGATCAGATACAAGCCTCAAGTATTGAGGCTCGTAATTCCTATGAGGCAGCCAGGTCTTCATATGAGGCAGCTAGAACATCCTATGAGGCAGCAAGGACTTCTATTGATGATCTCACCACTAGGATGCAGGGTTTAGAGTCTAACTATGATGCTCTATCTTCACACATTTATAGCTACTTTCCTGCACCAGTGCCACCTCCAGAGTTTTTCCAGCCACCATGGTATGCCCCTCCACCTCCTCCTCAAGATGATTGAAGTCTTGACCATTTTTTGGTCAATTGATGCCAAAGGGGGAGAACATGAAGAAGTGATGCTATGATGAGATGCCAGAGTCAGGGGGAGAAAAGGAAACAAAGATGCAAGCCATGATTCTTGATCTATCTATCTTGTTGCATTTGCATGTGCATCTCATATCTTACTTTCATGCACATTTGAACTTATTTGTGTTTGTTGAACTATGTAACTTTGTTGGATTGTAATTTCCTTATGCACCTTGAACCATTTGCTCTTTTATCTGTGCTCATCTCATCTTAATGGTTCAAATGTGTGGATGATGAGGGTGTTCTTACTTATAATGTTCAATATTGCTATATATTGGTTATTCTTTGCCTCCTCGCATCCAATGGTACAAGGTAAACTCTACCAATTTGTTCCTTTGAAAATATGCATTGCCATGCTTGATATATCTTGATCAATGCACCAATTTAGGGGGAGTTTTACCATTTGGTGAGTTCATTAACTTTTTCACATGTACGTGTATTGAAAATTCTATAGCATGTGATCATTATCTTGTGACTCACCTTAGAGTTTTTCTTTATTGTCTTTATCGGCTTTATATCACTTCTTGTGTTGTCATCAATTACCAAAAAGGGGGAGATTGAAGCATCTAGGCCCGCTTTAGTGTTTTGGTAATTAATGACGACCCTTATTTTTGACTAACTACGTTGTTGAGATAATTGTGGTTGTAGTCATAATAAGGAATGGAATGATGGACGAAGTGATATACATATGGATGGCTCAAGGCAAAGGTATCTTGATAGGGTTTTTCTGTTTTGCCGGTCACAAGGAGATTAGAGTTGAGTGACCGGATTATAGGTTAAATACCGTACTATCAAGAGGGGTCGATGATATGACCTTGAGTATCCATGGTTGCCACAAATGCTCAATTCCTATCTTTGTGAGTGGTTCTATGTGAGTTGAGTGTGCCCATATCTTTCAGGAAAGCAAAGAGTAAAAGAAGGGGGGCTGGCAGGTCACTCCTGGCGGTCAGACCGCCAGGACCCACGGGACCCACGGTCTGACCGTCGGTACTTGTCTGGTGTCAACAGAGACTTTGTTCTCGGGTGGTGGCCCGACGGTCTGACCGTCGGGATCCACGGTCAGACCGTGGATGCTCCCCAGAGACGGCCAGAGGCTTGAGTTCTCTGGTGGCTCGGGAGATGGCCCGACGGTCTGACCGTCCCAAGCCACGGTCTGACCGCCGTCACATGTCTGGTGTCAACAGAGAAGCTGGCCTCGGGTGAAAACTAAAAGTGTCCCGACGGTCTGACCGTGGGGATCCACGGTCTGACCGTCAGGCTCGTGTCAGAGCAAGTTTGAAAGTCAAACTAGCCGTTGGGTTGTACGACGGTCCGACCGTGTGGAGTCACGGTCAGACCGTCCAGCGCACAGAAAGCTGTAACGGCTAGTTTTCAAAGAATGGGCTATTTATACCTCCTCCATCCCGTGCATAGAAGCTCTCTTGGCCATTTGAAAAGTATTGTACACCCTTTGGAGCTTATTCCTCTCTCACACAAAGCCATAGTGGAAAGATTGCAAGTGTGTGAGTGTGAGTGCCCTAAACTTGAGTGAGTTGAGCATTGTGGCACTTGGGATCCTCAAGCAAGCGGCATTGACTTGTTACTCTTGGAGGTTGTCGCCTCCTAGACGGCTTGGAGGAGTCAAATCCGTGAGCCCTTCAAGAAGTGTGTGAAGGAGGCCCGGACTCTTGTGAGAGGTGCGGTGCTCGCCTCGCCGGAGCGGTGAAGAGCAACCCTAGTGGAATCGAGGTTTGGAGAGGTTCAAGGTATTGATTGTGTTATATCTCAAGTTGTTCTTTGTGAGCACTTCTTGGTGGTGGAGAAGTGAATACTTGAGGAGAGTAGCACATCATACGCTTGGATCCACCTCAACGTGGATTAGGGGTGATCGGCAAATCACCGATACCACGGGAAAATATCCTTTGTCTCTTGTCGTGTTGTTCTTTTGTTGTTTACATACTAGAAGTTGCATGATGTATGTCACCTAGGATTGTCAACCTACTTTAGTTCAAACCTAGGTTTAGTTGTCTTGCGCTTGCTTTTATCCAATTGTCTTTAAATTCCGCAATTAGTCGGATAGTTAGCTTTTAATTTTTAATTCGGCTATTCACCCCCCCTCTAGGCGGGGTCCTTCGATCTTACAGAGATTCAAAATGAGGATGGAGAGAGAGAAAGACACAGAATTACTCGAATATATATTGTGTTGATATACTACTTCAGAGCGAGATATACTACCGCGGAATAAAATATACGATCATGGGCTGAGTTGGTTGGACTGCACCAACCGACCAACGCGCTGAATATTATTCGATATATATATATATATATATATATATATATATAGAGAGAGAGAGAGAGAGAGAGAGAGAGGGGGTAATTTCATTCTACTCCCAAGTGTAGTTACTCCCACGTTCAAAAAACCATCTTGGGTATGTGTTCATACCCATTTATTATTTTGAGTATATACATATACTTAAAATATGATTTTTGAGAGTGATAAACATAATTTTTTTTAAAGGGTCTTTAAGTTATAAACATATGAACATATATTATATTTACTGCTATATAAAAGTAAGTATGTCTTCATACTTCATATATTACAACAAAAAAAAGGTGAGTATATCCATATACCATCTAGTATGATTACATACTATATTTAGAAACGTCAAGTATGTAATGATACTATCTAGATTGTGAGATATACATGTAGGAGTAGCTACTTCTGGAAGTAGGAAAAATGCCTCCTATATATATATATATATATATATATATATATATATATATATATATATATATATATCATATACTACAGTAATGACGAGCAGCCTTATTGTCTCCATGAGCGTTGTGTCTCAACGGTGTTGAACGGGGATGAGTTTGGAATGTGACGTACTTACATGTGAGGCTTTCATATATCTTTTGTATCCCATATTAATGTTTGATTTATATTTCGATGAACTTGTTGCTATGCTGGTAATTCACAAAATATATTATTTTAATCATAAATATAAAAATAGTAATCATATAAATTATTTAAAATAGTGGATCAGTATTAAAATAATCAATCCAATATCACTATATCATATCGTTGCTCTAAAAATTAATGGCAATAATATTGCAGTTCTAAAAATGATTAACCCACAACCACTTTTGTAAACTGTACAATGAGAAGAA
Source organism: Eleusine coracana subsp. coracana (assembly GCA_032690845.1). NCBI lineage: Eukaryota > Viridiplantae > Streptophyta > Magnoliopsida > Poales > Poaceae > Eleusine > Eleusine coracana. The sequence continues at coordinate 53,535,333 of CM064430.1, forward strand.
TATTCCTACATCACAGACAATTATTGTTATATTTGAAAAATGTATTTATTAGTTTATAATTATGAAAAGTTTTAGTTGGACCAGTCTGCGCATGCTAAAGAGCTAGAATTGCAATATACATCTTAAATTATATCGTGTTTCCCCTCAAAGCATTTAGCTTATACATCCAGAATTTATGAGTTGCCGATAGTTTATCTATACGTACCTGCAATTGTAGCTCGGGATTTTTCTTTGATTAACCCAATTTGAGTATATACTAATGCATCCTGCTTATTCCTATTCAGGCGATGACTCTATTAATTCACTTGGGTCATGATGGACTCTAGACAATCCTTTCAATTTTCAACATGATTGTGGCAGATCGTTTGCCTGGTGAAAATCATGACGCTGTGCAGCTGTTGTTGCTGAAGCTAATCCCAACGGGGATGAATATGTAATAATCAAAGAACGATTGTCATGGGTGTTCTCATATACTCCCTCCGTACCCACAATAGAAGGCGTCCTGGGTACGCGCCGATTTTCGTATTAGAGGGCGTCGTCCGTTCACAAGCGCGAGCCATTCCTATTTTGCCCTCCCGCCCAGCCTTTCCAGAGGCCGTTTCTCCGCAATTAAACACGTCGTTCGCTCTGGTTCACGCTGGCCTACCGCCGTAATCGAAGCGACCGCGCAGTAGGCCGCCGCACGAATTTAAAGGCCACGCTCCAGTCTGCCTCGCGCTCGCACTTCATTTCTGGTTAGCTCACCATCGCCCTCCACGAATCAAACGCCATGGCTCGCGCTCCTCTCTGGCTTGGTTGCCGTCGCCGCTCCGGCCTCCTGCGCGGCGCCCTCCGGCACGGGCACCTTCGCGACACTCTCCTGCGCAGCCTCCGGCGCGGTCTCCTACACGGTGGCGTACTGCGCAGCGCCCTCCAGCGCGGCGCCCACTGGCGCGTGCTTCTGCGCAGCGCCCTCCTGTGCAGCGCCCGCCGGCGCGGCCTACTGCGTGACGTCCCTGATTCCTGCAGCGACGTCCCTGATTCCTCTACCGGCGGAGGAAGACGCATTCGCTTGGAGGAGAGTACGTGTTCTCGATGCGGGCTCCTCCACAGCGTGTACGACCGGAGTGCATGGATCATAGACGGCTTTGACAAATTTGATTGCGAGTTGTACATTCTCAACATCGATGAGCTGCAAATGGCCAGAGATACCATCGTTTTGCACAAGGTAGATGAGCTAAGTCCATGGATGAAAAAATTGAAAGAAGAGGATCCACATATAGTGAGAAAGATGGATGAATTCAGTGAAAGGATGAAGAAATACAAGGGAAAACATGCATAAGGTTACATTTTCATCTCATTCATGCATAAGGTTACATTTTCATCCTATTTGTAACCTTATTCCTCTAATTATTTTCAGCTAGCGTTGCCTTCGCCTCATCAATAATGGATGCCTCACAAGCAACATGTAGTGGAAGTAGGTGAAGCCTCTCGAGTCTAGCTTTGTTGATGTGTGGAATTTTGTATCTATTTGCTTCGGCAACCTTCATTGTTTCCTTCATGATAAAATAAAGTGTTAGCCAAATCTTATTAGCTTTCTCCGGAGAGTACTCATTGAATGCCTATTTCAGATTTGAAAACAAAAAATGTTAGCATGTGTATGAGCTGAAAATGAAATGATGTTAGACATAGCACTATTATGATTTTACCTCTTCGACAATTGGTACAAGTTCTTTGACTTTCTTAGCAGATTTCTTGTATTGAATCGCTTGAATAGCACAAAAGAAACTCAAATCAAGAATGTTCAAATCAGGAGAATTTGCTGGTTGACATTTGAGCCTAATGTCCCAACCGCCTTGCTGAGCCGCCTCACAAAATGCAAGATCATCCACATGAACATGAGATGGTGCATTGTCTTGCACAATATAGATCGACTTGTCCATGTCTTCTCTAGGCCATTTTGCTTTGATAGCCGGTAGAACATTCTCAATCATGAACTTCTGGATCACTTCTCTTGTAATGTGAGTGATAGGTTTAATTTCAATTGTTCCCGCTCACCGATTAACGCTGCTCCTCTTAGCGGGCTCATAAGTCATAAGAGGGAAAATTCCAATTTTTTCCATCAAAAATACAAACACCATCAAGAAACCTTGGTCGAGCGGTTACACACAAAAACATAAGTCGTGGGATGTAGTTCTTTGACTTGCTAGTACGATGTGGGTCATCCTCATCGGGTAGCAAGTAATACTTGGATGATTTTTGTGTAAGAAAAAACCACTTCTCATCAATGAACACATGATCAAATAAATCCTTGAAGTATGGATCGTTAGGTGTGCTATGTGGATCAATCATGTCAACACACCACTGTAGCCGACTCTTCTTGTTTGCAGCGGTTAGGTAAGGTTTTATTTTGTTGTAATGGCGCCTAAGCAAACCTTTACGCATGTACCACATGATCTTTGACTTGCTAATGCCTAGACGCTTGCTCACATCTTCTATGGTCATTCGTTCAGCGAGAGGCACACTGCATAATGCTTCTAAATCAATGGATATTTCCTTTCATCCAACACGACCTCTCTTTCTACTCTCTACATTGACCACCGTCCCTTGAGCTAGATTATTTTTTCCCCTCTACCAAATTTTTTGCACAGTACGAATAGATAAACCAAATTGAGGTGCAACTTGTTTGATAACTTCCTTCCCTAAACCCCCATTTTTACTTCTTGCCAACAAAGTTTGGTAAATTTGTTTCCTAACAGCATCAGGTGTTTCTTTACTCCTTGTAGAACCTAATAGTTAAAAATAAATATTCATGGGCATCGGCACAGCTAAGAAGCAAAAATAAACACAAATGAAACGAAGGTGTATGGCAGCAAACCTTGCACAGGTGCCTCATTTGGTTCATCATGTGGTTCCAAGTTCAAATCGAAGCCACCAACTGCGAGCATCCAACGTCAAGTCCATCACATCAGTTGGTTCTACGTTCAAATCAAAGCCACCAACGATGCTGCCAGCATGAGCATCCAACGTGAAGTCCATCACATGAGTTGGTTCTGCATTCAAATCAAAGCCACCAACATTGCCATCATCTGTCACGTGCAAACAAAGCGGATGCATAAACATAAGCGAGTGTGAAAACAAGTGCAAACAAGCTAGTGCAAGTTGAAAAGAAAACATTTGAAAGAAGACAGTACCGTCGGCATGCTCCAGCGGAGGCTCCAAGTTTAGATCAAACATTGGAGGACTTCGGTTTATTTTTACTGGAACACTTGGACTCATGTGACATTGAGCTCGATTGTGCGTGTTTAAATAGACTTACCTGCTCAGGCAACGCGCGGCAACGAAAAACGCAGCAGCAATGCGTGGCAATGAAAAAACGCACAGGCACGCGCCGGCGGGAGAGCAAAACAGAAAAAAAAATAAACAGCGGCGCGAGAGCAAAACAGAAAAAAAATGCGCTAAACACTCCAGTCACACGCGGCAACGAGAAAACAGCTCCCGCGCCGCAGTTTTCGGCCGAAAATGCATCTAAGCTCACGCGGGCTCCCACGCACGTCTGCACGTCCCGCTCCCGTTACAGTCCCATGCAAAACCCAAGCAAAAAAATTAGGCCGTTGCGAGTCAAACTCACGACCCCTTGTGAGCCTTGTCTCAGCACCAGCAGAGACAACCACTTGGGCGGAGCGATGGTAGTGAATGAAGTGACCTGGAACCGTATTTATTAAGGATATATAGGAAAACTTACTTATTAATTAATTACTTTTTGGTATTATAAATCATATCCTAAACACCCTCTAAATTAGGTATGAAGGAAGTATCATATCTTTGTAGGCCGCGGTCCATCGCCCCTACTCCACGTAATACAGCATGTCTAGGCAGCACAAGATGCTGGCCTTGCAGCGAGCCGCACGCTTCTACATCAGGCGTAACCACGACGGTGTCACGCAAGGATGATCACTGGAAGGAACCCTGACATCAACACTCGCTGATCATTGTTGGGAACTGCGCCCTGGCATCGAAGTTGCCATGCTTGGTCTGCGATGTCTAAGGATCAATCCGATGAGAAAGCACGCAGGCTTCGAAAAGGTCTTTTCTAATCGATTTGATTTCTAGTGTAATATGTAATACAGAAGCCTACATGACGAGACTTGCGTTGGGAGGAGCCGAGCCACAGAAAACTACATGAGGTTAACATGGACTCTATGTGAGTCGTCAATCCTTTACGTTTCAGATTGTATTGAACAGTCAATATTAATACCAACACTAAACTAAACCAACACCAATGACGAACTCACCTAAATTAATAAGGAGTAAAGATAGGAGGCATGTCATATTGAAGTCCATAGAAGTTTCTCTCAATAATATCAAAGACAATTGCATAATTACCCCCTCCCCCAGTTTACACCATCAATTGTGACTTTACACCTAAATCGATGTAAAGTTTATGTATTGCCATGCCAAAAAAAAAACAGTTTGAAAATGGGAGGGGTGAAAGTTAGATACCAAAATCCAGCATTTATTGAAATTAAACCCTCAGTGTTTGGTCTGAGAAATGAAATTCTCAGTAGAAATTGATGAATGTTTAATCAGCCAAAATTTGTAGTACAGCTATTTTTGATACATCGAGAAAGGTAATAGAACATGATTAACACCCTATGATGCTAACATGCATAAGGTACAAACCAACATTACAAATCATAATAGGTACAGAGCTACGGTCCTCTAGAAGACGTGTTGTACTCTGCTCCACAAAGCCCATCCGATTTGGAATCTCAAAATTCCACCGCTGCTACACGCGCACAACACGGGCGCAAGCAACATGATGCTACTCAATTATCTCTCAAAAGCCAAAGTGCACATGCGGCGTGGCGGTGACACCGGCGTAGTACCTCGCGACGAGAACCTTGCTTGCTGTTGACGCGAATCGTAGCGAACTCGGAGCGGAGCACAAACACGTCAAGCTCATGCACCCGCTGACGTTGACTGAGTTCAGCGCAGCGTCTCGCCGCCGGGTCTACGCGCGTTAGTATGAACGGCGCGAGGCGCACGGGTTCAAGCGCCCCGCCAGCACCGGCCACCGGCGTCTCGGCATAAGGGAAGCCTTGTCCTCCTCCTGGATCTATTCGACGTTCGTGAAGGGCAGCTGCTGGTGCATCAGGACGTTGACGCCGTCGGCCTCGACCTTTACCTCGGCGGTCGGCCGAGGAGAGCACGGACGGGCACTGCCGTGCCACGTCGGCGAAGCGGGTCTAGGCGTGCGGGGTGAACGATAGGAACAGCATGGAACAAGAGGCGAGGAACTGCAGGTTGGAGACGGCCTTTGCCAAAAGGAAACCAAAACCGAATCCGATACACGCGTCTGCGTCGAACTCGACCTCATCCCTTCATCACGTTTGTGGTAATATAAGTAGAGAGAAGTAGAGACGCGCCGGGAGGCCGTGTGTTGGACGGGACATCCTGCAAATCGTCATCTCCCTACGAAGTCCACGAGGGTTGCACTTCGGTTGGAATATCAATGGCCGAGTTCGGGATTGGAAGATGAAATAGAAGATGATGAAGAAACGCAGGCTCTGAAGTACCGCAATTTCTGGACCTCCGTATGGGGACACCTCGGAGATTTCGAGGACGCCAGTGAGTTCTCCATTACTTCACTACGTCTATCTGCTAGCCCCTAACTAGTTTGGTTTGGTTCTGTTACTTCTCTGTTATGCGTTGCATGCATCTGTATAGACTTTTAAACGGGCCCTGATTGTTACTCCCTCCTCCAATAGTATTTTTGTTGACATTCAGACGAGGTAACTAGTTCAAAATTGAACTAGCAATCTGTCCAAACGTCTACAATAAAAATCTGGAGTGTGTTATTTTTACTAATATGATTACAACTGCTGAAATTGGATTTGATCATTCATTCACACAAATCAACTGAATATGTGCAGCTGAAATAGGACCGAAGCGTTTCTGGTCGAATCCAGAGCCGCGAGCCAGGCCTTACACTACTATACAAGTCTTTTCAGCTAAGATAGTTGGACTAAGTGAGGGCTTGCGGTTTCCTCTTGATGTGTATGGTACGATTGCTGCACGTGACTGTATTGATCGTAGGCGCAATATTATCTTCAACCGCCTGAGGGACAACTGCCAAACCATCACGGAACAGGTTATTGTGTTTCTATTGTTTCGGTTGGTTCTTCTTTGGTACTTAGTGCGGCTTAATTCTACCAGCTTTCCCTTAGTACCGTTTTCCTATTGCTTAAGCATTCATATAGTCCCAGTCACTGTTAATGATATGCTCATAGAATGGAGTCCATTATATAGTTTCAGTCCTTTCGGCCTCGTGGGTGTCTAACTCTCGTGTCCTTTTGTTTGCACTGTTATCATGTAGAAGAAAGTCTCCGAGTAGAAGAAAGATCAACTAACTTTTAAGTAATCATGTAGAAGAAAGTACCATGGGCCTATCGAAAAATTTGAGCCTGTAGGGACATGTACAGTTGTATAAAAGGAACTCATGTCATACCACTATTTTTACTAGTAATATATAAACTGGTGTGTACGCTGAACTTGATTAATATCTATGTGATCACCTTAATTGAGGTTGTGTTAACTGTTTTTGATAATTGTCACATAAATTTGTGTAGTTGACATTTGCTGGTTTCAGCCAATACTTTTTTTTCATTAATCAAAGTTTTATACCAATACTTTATATTTGCACCTTCAAATTTTTGCCATGCACTTAATTGTTCTTTCGCTTAAGTTTGCTTAGCGTATCTAACAACGTGCCACATGCAGGATCCTTACTTGTTGTTGACCGGTCCTAGCCGTGCCATTGTACTTCTGGATCCTGTCTTCATGGAAGTAATGCTAAAAGTGAAGGGTGTTGTTGAATGTGAGGATAAAATCTTAAACTTTCAGGTTGATGAATTGGCATGGTCTGATACAGGTTACTCACGAGTGAGAGATGAACATTACACAAGCAAACATAGCACATTAAATTTAGTTCTTGGGTCCATTGATTTATCTGTGGAGGCTTGTATCAGTATTCGAACCATAGGTGCTCCATTGCCTGCAGTGTTTTTGGTTACTGCTAAAGCCAGCAACAGTAATCCGGACGGCCCTTTTGAAGATATTGATTCCAAGAAGATCATCCTATTTGACTCCCGTCATGCATCATGTCCTTTCGATTTAATGGGCTATATACATCTTTCTCGGGCCATTGTTTCAGTTCGAGTTACAGGCAACCTCACAATCTCTATACAAGCGCCTGATGAGAGGGTTCTTCACCACATGATTTTCCCAGCAAAGAAAAAAGACAGAGTGAGTGTTGTCAAAGAATATTATCCACATGGGGTTGTGGGTTCGGGTTCAATTGAAATTGTTATTTTCTGGTCACCTCTTCGCCATCACTAGTACTGTTATTGCATAATGGAAAGTTTTTGTCTTGGTCTTGTAGCAGCTTTATAAGTATTTGTAATAATGGATGACTGGAGATTGCTAAAATCGCCCTTTGTTCCTACTATACACGTGTGGTGATTATTGTGTATCTTTTTAATTGGTGGGAATATGCTTGTCAGCTACTCAGCTTATAGTCTAATTAGAGAACCGAGAGAGGGCTCTCCGGGTAGCGCTAGTTACCCGGAGAGCCTGTAACTGAAAAATGTTCCCCACGAAGGAAAATCCTTTCATGCTGTTTACTCTATGTATCAATTTTTTCTAGGGCTTTTGATGATTTGATTCTTTGAAAGGAAATCAGGTAAATTTAATTGTACATTGTGTTCGGAACACTGGTAGGCACACCCCCCCCCCCCCCTCCGGCGCTGGTCTAGTTGTGACTCTGCCAATTATAGCAACTTATACACATCATATAACAAGTATTTTTTTTCTCTATCGTGTCTGAGCACGTTTCGCATTAAGAAGAAGAGAGAATATAAAATTTGAAGTTACACGACCAACGACCACGACCAAAAACACAACCAAAGATCAGATGCATAAACATCACGAATGATACCACAAGCATAACTAGAATGATCTTTTCTAATTCAACTGACTAGACAAATGAAGATCATGCAGCATGTCCGATCATATGCGACCATGGCACCAAGATCAGCTCAAAAGAGAGCGGCTCTATAGCTCCACGACCCATCCTTTCAATGAACGTTGACTCGTCCATTCCAATTCCAACTGCAGCTTGGCGCCCCATCTTCTTCACGGATGTCGACTAGCCCTTTCCAATTCCAACTCCATCTCAACAGAAGACCATCACAGACCCTCGTAATGAATGTTCTCCCATCCTCCAACCTTGAGAACATGGCACTAACCTGACAAAGACGGGAGTTGCATTTATGACCTACGACCACGACTAGAGACACGCACTGGAGAGTGCGGAGGCTGCAACCATGACCAGGGGAGCGGACAACCATTGGCATGGTGAACAGGAACATCCATGAACGGGGGAGTGCGGAGGGGACAGCGCAATGATCCACATCAAAGACAAGTAATAATGTATGCGATCAGCCATCATGCGATCAGGACATGAGTAGAGATGATGAAACTTTGCACTCAATCAACCATATCGACCTCGAGCGGAGAATGCGACCAACTTGATCGTTGCTTGACCCTGGCTCAACTACTTTGGCGAAAACGACCCACAAATCCACGCTTGCCAGAGGTGGAGATGACGGCTCGACCCCTCTACCACGAGCCTCGCCATCAGAGCGTCCCAAACATCACCGTACCAAGACTTCCCTGCCGCCCAGAACGCCACTTGCACGAGCAGCAGTGTTGATATTGTGATTAGATGGGGGTTAAAGACTTGCTTGGGGGAAGGAGAAGAGTAATTTTAGGTTAGGGGTGTGGGTGAGAGGAGCTGCTATCGGAGAGATAGCGATGGACAGCCAGAGAGCCGCCGCTCTCTGCTCCGAGAGCAACAACGGCCATCTGCCCTCTGCTCCCTCTCCTCCTGTTGGGCCTTCTCCACCAATGAAGTCCACTACTACCGGGGCCTCTCCTCCTGCTGCTGCTAGCGCCTCCAAGCCCTCTGCTCCCTCTCCTCCTGGTGGGCCTTCCCCTTCGACAAAGCCCACCTAGCCACCAGGGCTCTGGGTCCATGCCGTCGAGCTTGGACCCGACCTCCCCTCTGCCTGCCGTTGGAACCCTAGCTCGGAGCCGTCGCCGTTGTCGCCTTGCATCGGAGCTGCAGCCACTTGCTGCCACCGCTAGGAAGTAGACGACGAGAGCCCAGATCCGCGGCCCCCATGCCCGGATCCAATGGCGCCAATGTGCTCGAAGGGGAGGTGAAGAGGAGGCAGCACGCTCGAGGGAGGGGCTCGTGGCTGCCGTCGAGCGTCCGCCGAGGAGCCGTCACCGCGCGCCCAGATCCATCGGCGCCAATGAGCTCAGATGGGAGGGGCGGTCGTCGTCGACGTCTCTCGATATTCGAATTATTACGGCTCGCACCGCGTGATTTGAGGGGCGAGACTTGGTAGGGTGGAGGAGGAGGGAGAGACGGAGAGATTGAGTCGGCTGAGCTGGTCAGGGAGGACGTGAGGTGGTGGCGCGACGAGCTTGGCCGAGCTCGCCAATGGCGTGTGAGACGGGGGCAGAGAGAGAGTCAGGATTTAACAAATATTTGTACATTATATGATAACAACTTATGTTCATAGTATGTCTGCTATTTTTCCCGAGTTGAAGTCATGGAATATGCCATTTTCTTGTTGTGTAGTGCTGACATTTTGCCATAATTTTTAGGGGTTATATATATACTGCAATAATTTGAAATGATCATATACCTGATGCACACATGATGATTTATCATATCTCCAATTCAATCACACCCTTCACGCTTCTGTACCTAAAAATGGAAGCGCAGGCAGTAGTTGTCAAAAACACTAAAACAAAATTCCGCTCTCCAATCGTAGCGAGCAAGAGATTCGGGATGAAAAACTCGGGATTTCGGAGCGGATTGGAGATACCGTTGGAGAGGTGTTTTTGGAGAAATTCTCTAGATTTAGAAAAATGAAAGCATTTACCGATGCCCTTGGAGTCACTCTAAAGAACAAATTAAGTTGTCCAACATATTAACACCAGAATACAAACTAAGAGGCTGTTTGTTTCCCAAATAGATTATTTAATCTAGATTATTGATATTAGATTATTTAATCTAGATTATTGATATTAGATTATTTAATCTCAATTATATAATTTAGATTAAATAATCAGGGAGGACTGTTTTGTTTGCGGAGCTTATTGTTGTCTAGATTATTAGTTGTAGACAGAAAAAAAGATAATAATATTCTTAGTTTCTATGAAGACAATAATATCCGATGGTATAGGTGAGTAATTTTCTTCAAAGTGATAAGGGTAGTGGGTCTTTTACTAAATAAACTAAAAAAAACATTTCTTGAGGTGTTTAACTGACACAAACACTCAGCAAAAAACGATTTTCCCGTAGTGTCGGCCATACACGGTTGATTTTTTTTCTTACTAATCCAGAAATGCCACGGCCCTCGAAGTCTAGAATAATTCAGCCCACATCAAAAAAAAAAAACTAACTACACACGATTCGGCGGAAGTAAATTAAAGCACACACGAACGTGGAGGCCGGGCAGTTCACGACAGGCAGGCTGCTGGCAAGTTTTCGTGGCCACCCACGGTATCTGCGCCGCCATCGCCAGGCTTCTTGCATTGTGCCGCCGAGGCTACCCGACCCGTGCCCTGCCGTGGTTCCGCTTTGGTGCTTTTGCTTGCCGTCGGTGATCAGTTAACTATGGGCATCTCGCAGTGGCGGTTTCTGAATCTGATCATGGACAATCCTTGCATCCCTGGATCCAGGTCGCTGTACTGCATCATCAACCCGACGCGGTTCTTCGACACAACGCCGCCGGTTGGAAACGGATCAGCAGAATCCAAAGGACTCCGAAACGCCACCTGTGCACCGGATACCAATGCCGGAATTCGGACGAGGAATAGTCAGGCCGTAGTACTGCCTGTCAGCCTGTGGCCTCAAAGATGGAGCTGATCCGAACGCGTTCTGATTCCTCAAAGATGGCCGCGCCTCCCTTCGGCTGCTGCTGACCTGCTGCTCGGCTCGATCGATCGGCGGCACCGGCAAGTAGATCTGCTTCGTCTTCATCCTGCTTCCTTGAAAGCACCTTGCTGGATCGATTGCAAATAAAGGACGGAAAATGCAGCCGGCTTGCATTGAGGAGTTGAATCTGTTGGCTGCCCTGCCGATCGAGGATCGACGATGGGTCTCTCGCGGCGGTTCCTGAACCTGATCGTGGACCATCGCATCCCTGGATCCAGATCGCTGAGCGGCATCGACCTGACGCACCAGGATTTCTTCAACACAACGCCTACGCGGCCACCGCACGGAGACGGATCAGAACCCGACGTGCTGCGGATTCCACCACGCTCCTCCTCCTGCCCTCGGGGGCGGAAGATGAGGAGGGGGCGGAGAGCTGAGGCGGCCATGAACATGGAGAGGGTTTGCTTTCCCAGCCCCATGTTCAACTTCCAAGCGGCAACGATGACTTCCCGGTGGTCCATAAACTGCTTCCCGCTCGCGGGGAGTGAGGTGCTCTGCGTGGACCAGTCCCAGCGCGCCTTCCTCTTCGACCTGGACGCACTCCACGTGGTGACCGTGCCCGACATCTGCAAGCTCGTACAGTACCCCATCTCCGTCTTCATCCCCAGCGGCAGCAATGACATGGATGGCCGCGACGATAGTGGCGGCGGCAGCCTTTTCATAATGTCGAGAATCCCCGAACAGGAGAGCACGGAGTGCACCGGGAACAGCGATCAGTTCGCGGCCTTCGTCTACCGTAAGAACACCAAGACCTCTTCCTGCCTACCACTTCCGCCGCCGCCGTTCATCCGTGACCCCAAGTATTGGCCCACATGGAGGCATGTCGGCATCCGTGACACAAAAGAGAATTGTTGCAAGCCGTGCAGGCCCAGTATCAGCTCTTATACAGTACTCGGAGATGGTTCTGAGATTTGCATATCAGTGGACAACGCTGGTACCTACTGCTTTGACACGGTGAGGCACACATGGAGGCATGTCGGCGACTGGACCTTACCTTTCCAAGGCAGGGTTGAGTATGTACCGGAGCTGAAGCTCTGGTTCGGCTTCTCTGCCACCAACGGGCACTTTGCGGTTGCTGACCTCTCCGCCGTGGAGGACTCGCAGCCACAGCTAATGAGAACTTGGATGGAACTTACCCCGCTTAAAGGATGGTGGAATACATGGAATCCTCACTTTGTCAACCTAGGTTCTGGCAAGTTCTGCATAGCCAGGTACTACCACACTGAGACTATCGGGGGCTTCTATGGCGATCAAGTACTTGAGCATCATTTTACTGTCTTGTCCGGTGTGGAGATTGCGACGTGTGCCCGTGATGACAATAGCAAATGTAGTGGCAGTGACATCAGCAGTGTCAGCCAAGTAGGACTTCAAATGAACAAGTACAAAACGAAAATTTACGCGTCTAAAGACGGCAGTCTGATCAAGTTAGTGTTTTGAAGTTAGTATTCTGAATTGTGTATTGTTTTTGAATCATTTACAAACTTAGGCTGAAAGATAGCATAACTTTTTTTTTCCCGAGTGAGAGAGAGAATAGGAGTTCCCTACTGATTATATGTATTTAATTATTTATAAGACAAATATGTTAGAAGGGAAGCTTTTAGGAGGATAACAAAAGGAAAAAGAAAAAAAGTAGATTATAACATATCCGTTCTTTAATTTTTAGAAAGTAGACAGCACAATTTATTGTCATAACTTTAGTACTATGTCATGCAAGGCCCATGTACCCTGTGCTTATCTCTACAATATATTAAAAGAACTGGAGTCGTCCGCTCCCTCTATTCTGCCAACACGTAAGAATTTAAATCGGACTTGTATGTTTAGTTCGTCTCACAAAAAACGTTTCGTTTTTGTTGTCAGCAAATAAATATGTCTTTCGCTTTCTTCGTCAGTCCGGTTTCTCTAGGACTTGAAGGTGGCGGTGACCAATTAACGGCGATAGGCGTGTTCCAGCACAGCCCACTCGACGATGAGGCGCATGCAAGTTTTCGGTCCTAGCACGTCATCCCATAGCGGATTGCGGACACGACGCTGGCTCCATGCGCATGTTCCAGCCAGAGCACGTGGAGTGGAGGAGACCCTAGCGCACAGGTGCGCAAGCAAAGTAACTCGCCCAAATATACTGGGTTCAATTCGTTTGTCACTTGCTTGCTTGCTTGCATGCCATGCAGCAGCGTTATATATCCGTTGCTTCTTGCTTAATTCCTTGGCCACGGTTGAAGAAAGAACGATTCATCTGTAAATATAATTTGGACTATGGGTCAGAAAAAACAATCGACAACCAGCTCACATTGTCAATTTTTTACATTAATTATTAGTTTCTTTTTGTTATTTGTACTGATGCTTTGTATCTTGTATGAACATCAATGCAAAAGAAGAAGAAAAAGCAGCTACGCATATTTGTCAATTTAACTACACTCATCTTCTTTTAGGAATTTCAAACCACCCTGCTATCTACATGTTACCAATGTAAAAACAATAGAAACTAAAACATTTTTGAGAGAAAGTGAATTGTTCTACGAGGGTGCTGCCACGGTCCATTGAAGACATGTAAATACAATTGAAGCTAAAATGTTACTTAGGTTTATTTTCTGGTTTGCATCATATTAAAATTTGATTTGGATCTCAAATTCAGATGATGAAATTCAAACATAAGAAAAATAAAACTGTAGAAAAAATACATTCAACATAAGCGTAGGTTATTTCCCAGTAATTTGTTTAAACTAAAATTTTGTTTCATTCCAAAAATGCAAACAACAAAATTTGAGTGAATTTAATTTATTTTTAAAATTGAGGGTGTAACATAGCGTGCAATCATAGTTCGTTTATTAGTTTGTGTTCTCTTGTTTAGAAAACAAAGGGTAATATAATTTTCTAATAATATTAATTGTAACCTAAATTAGAGTATGTTTTGACGTATTCATAAATTTCTAGCTTTTATTATAATGTACGGACAAATTTCTATTCAAACATATATATGTAATTTTTATGTATTATATTTTTTTTACAACCCGTAGCAACGTACAGGTATTTATATCATCCCTTAAACAGTACATTTATAAGCTAATCTCAGTTTGGTCCCGTTAGTTTATATGGTCTCTGCGGCAACTTCACAAGTTGCATGGTTTCTCATTTCGCCAGAAAGCATTTTTTTTTTCATTTTTCTGCGAGACTGGACTCTAACCGAATAGAACATGTTCAGTCGAACTTCAGTTGTCAGTTTCACCACTGTCAGTCTTTCGGGAAAAAAGGTTTCACGATTGGTCATCGGATAGTTTGCTCATGCCACTGAATAACCTTTTTTTTTTTTTTTGGAACATACGCCGTCACAGTTAGTTCAATGGAAAATCTCTTGTATGCATGCTAAATCTCTTGCAGTATATGCCAGTGTCACTGGAAAGCAACATAAATCAGAGGTTCACAATGGGAAAGCATGCACGAGAGAGCACGAGAGACAGCTGCAGGAGCCGGCCAGTTCGACTCCATCCACTGCGATCGATGTCGCTGTCGAGGGGTGCACAAGAGCGCACCTACATCGGTCTCGGTCTCGGCGATTTGGTACCAAGGTACCTGTACCGTTCGTCGGCCGTGCAGGGCCAACGACTCTGATTCCTTGCCCCATGATAACTCCAGTACGTTGTGTCAGATGGAGAGAGGAAACAGGATGGCCTGGAGCGACCCCAGCTTTTAAACTGAAAAGGACCGGGTCGAGAGAAACCTACATGGAATCTGGGCAAGTCTGAACTCGAGTAGAGGGACTGACAGCAGAACAAACGAAAGGGTGGGCTTGCATTGGTCAAAGACTGCTGGTCTCAGGAGGCAAGGAATCAGAGGTATTCAGACTGATTTATCAGCGGGTATCGGTAAAGACAGTATGGACTTCCATGACCAGTAGTCGATTTGCTCCGAGTAGTTCATGATAATAACTCCAGTATAAGTTTGTAACCATCAATATCTTCCGTTGAAACTCACTTTTAGCAAAGAAAATACACAGATTTTGGGAGAAATTTTTCCTGCGTAAAAGGAAGTAAGGAACTGGTTACCATGGGGATCATTGACAATAGCAATCAGCGCGTTCAACGCAACGTTCTGTCCAAGGTTGCTTACCGCGACATGCGAGGAAAATGATACAAATCCAAGCACATGTTACATGCACAATCACAGGACAAAATCAACCATACATACTGGTAAAATAGACGTGGTCATATGCATTCAATTCAGTTTCACAGGTGAAGTTGGTCATTATGAGGTTACGTAATCAAGATACCACAAATAGCCTATCAAAAAAAAAAGATACCAAATAGTTACCTCATATGGGTTATTTAACATCATTGGTCATCAAGTAAGATGGCAAAAGTTTGAAATATTTGGCAGCATAATTCTTTACCACACACTAGATGAATGACTCTTAGTTTTTCATTCATTTTCCCTCGAAAACAGAGCAAAACATAATCAATACATTTTCCACTAGCCGGTTGATTCTTCCACTGAGCAAATAAACCGTAATTATAACCATGTTAGGATTCATCTTGTGAACACATACAAGTCATCAAACTTGAAGGCATCATTATACTTCTGACTTTCCACATATTTGCATCCATAAACTCCCAATGCGACGTGTAAGTAAGGTCTTACATGTTGCTTTTTTTGCAGTTGTCATGACTCACTTAAAAGCATGCTTACGCTTCTCCTAATTCGTTTGCGTTGTCAAAGAAAACATTAATGAAACAACAACACTAGATTAGATGGCAAATCAGATCTTTGTTTTAATTTGCACATTCAATAGACATGTCATTGCCACTACCGAAGTTACAAATGCTAAACAAATTTATACCACTGTTTCTGCTATCCATAAGCATATGGTCTACAAAGACCCATAAAAGCTTTAAGATATTATGGTAATGGCACACACAGGAGAATACATCATGCAGTTCTTGCATGATACATTCATGGTTCATGCCCTATGTATGGAAGTAAAGAGGACCTTGGTTTCATTCAGCCCTTCAGAGATGTTCAAGCTTCAAAAACAACAATTTTCTACCCGCTCACGATAGTAGTGTACCACAAAACATAAGAATACCAATTTTCAAAGTTACTCCTCCGTTTTTCTTTTGATGTCATCAGCGAGTTCACAAATGAACTGGCCGGCGACCTATCAGCGACAACAATTTACGACCAGAGGAGTATAATTTAAGTGGACAATATTTTTATCCAACTTCGATAAAAAAATTCATAGTTGCTTTAAAATTATAGCTGAGCCTGCTTGGAGCATTGTAATCATGTAATGTGATGCATGTAATTGATGGTCATCCAAAGCACGAATAGGTAACTTTAATCAGGTTTGACTAACTTGATGTAATATTTGCCCACTAAACATTCTCATTACAGCAAGGTGGAGAGCTACAGCTAGGTATATGTCACAAGATATGTTGGATATTCCTGAAAAGCAATCTTAATGACCTTACAATTACAGATCAACAATGAACAACAACAGAATAAGCATCACCTCAGTTCTGCCTGTAGGCTATATAATTGGCCAAATGCAACAGAGGTGCTGCCTTCTCTTTGTCAAAAACTTCAAGCTGCTCCTTTGCATCACAGAGCAACTTTTCTGCAAACTCCCTTGACTTGTCCAACCCCAGTAACTTCGGGTATGTCGTCTTGTCACTAGCCAAGTCCTTCCCTGCTGTCTTCCCCAGCTCCTCTGATGACTTGGTCACATCAAGTATATCATCGACCACCTGGAACAACAGCCCTATTGACCTTGCATACTTCCGCAGTCGTTCAATTTGCTCATCCGAGCCACCACCGATGATTGCCCCAATGACCACTGAGGCCTCGAGCAAGGCAGCAGTCTTGTGGAGATGAATGTACTCAAGGCGTTCCAGGGGCACGGCTTCAGTTGAGCCAGTCATCTCAAGATCAACAACCTGGAGTAAGTAGATTAAATGCTTTCAGCAGTGTGGCCACTTGTTACAAGTAACATTACTGGTACTGAATTAATAAGTACTATTAATTACTGGTACTGAATTAACAAGTAACACTACTGTATAGTACAGACAAATGAGCATCCACGACAAGACAACATCACTCGGAGGACGGCAGAATTAGCACATTGCGTAATTGTATTCTATTTATTTATTTGCTTAGTGATGGTACGGAAAAGGAATCTGATGAAAGGGGGACCTGGCCGGCGACGAGTCCCTCGGAGCCGATGCAGCGCGCGAGCTCCCCAATGGCGCGGACGACGCGGGCGGGGTGCTTCTCCGGGTCGACGTCCGGCGGGTAGGAGTCGACGCTGGCCATGTGGCGGAAGGCGAGCGAGAGCAGCGCGTCGCCGGCGAGGACTGCGATGGGCTCGCCGAAGACGACGTGGCAGGTGGGCTTGCCGCGGCGGAGGTCGTCGTCGTCCATGCAGGGGAGGTCGTCGTGGACGAGCGACATGGTGTGCACCATCTCGACGGCGGCGGCGGGCGGCATCGCCCACGCCTCGCGGCCGCCGGCGACGCCGCAGGCAGCGAGGCACAGCGCCGGGCGCACCCGCTTCCCGCCCGCCAGCAGCGCGTACCGCATCGCCTCGTGGAGCGCCGCGGGGGGCTCCCCGGCGGGGATGGCCGCGTCCAGGGCCCGGTTCACCGACGCCGCGCGCTCCCCCATGTACGACTTGAAGTCGAACTCCGTGGTGGCGGAGGCGGCCGCGGTGGCCACGATGGCGGAGAAGCGCCGCCGGTGGGCGGCGGCGGGCGCCCCGGCCACCGCGGCCGCCGCGGGGACGGGGAGGAGCGGGGAAAGGTGGACGTGCGAGGCGGCCAGCGGGTGGAAGGCCATGGCCATGGGTGGCGAAACGGCTTTGGGCTGGGCGGTGGTGTTAAGAAGTGGAGAGATTGGAGGTGGCCCCGTGAGGTTGCGATCTCCTTATCTTGAGGTGGAGGGCTTTGGCGATGGGTCAGTGCTCAGCGGAAGTGGGGTGGGCTGGTGCACCTTGCGGTTGCGGTGGAACGCTTTCCGTGACCGTGGTGGCGTGACGCGCTGCGTGGAGAGCATGTATGTCCCGCTTTTCATCTAGACCAGAGGACGGGAGCGTCCAGCTCAGTTACTGCTGTAGTGCTCCTACTGATGGAGGTGATTCAAAGTTTTCCTTTTCTTGTCAAAAAAAAAAAGGGGTTCCCTTTAAATTTATTGAAGCGTTGTTTGGGTCTGCCCGAATTATGAGCTGGAGGATTAATATCGTGATGATGATATTCTTCTTTTGTGAGCAACAACATGAGGTAAGATTTGATTTGTGACTTTAATACAAACTTTTCTCCTCCAGGAAAGGATGTTTTGATAGTGGGGGTAATCTATATGAGTTGCACACGGAATATCCCCTTCGGCACGCTTTTGATCTACACGGACAGATGCGTCCAGTTTGGCCCCTGCTGCTGATGGGGGTGTTTCAAGGTTTCGTTTTGAAATTCGTCCAAGCTTTGTTTGGGTCTGAGTAAATTATGAGGTGGAGAATTAATATAGTGATGTGGCGAGGACGTGAGGTAGGACTTGATTGTCTCAAAAAAAAAAAAAAGGAGGTCAGACTTGATTGTGACCTTAATATAAGCGTTTTCTTTCTCTGGGTATGTTTTGTTTTGATAATAGGAGCAATACAAATGAGTTGCATAGGACGTATCATGTCAATTAATTCTTCCTTAGAAAAACAGGTACTACAAGATTGGAGTCATGGTAGTAATCTTTTACGATTTCTCCAAGGCAATGTTTACGTGCTCAATGGACATTACCTCTAGAATGCATAAACCTCTATATCCATAAGGCATTATCCAAGTACTGATAATCATCACAAAAAAGTATCATATAAATACTTTTTTGTCCTACTCTAATTATATTGTCCACTGAATTATTATATTTTAGTTTATAATATATTGTAACGGTCGGTGGACATGTATCGTACCGTTGCCCTCATTGGAGGCTTATAGGGGACGAGGGTTCGAACCCCGCCTATTTGAGCGCACCCTTGCACCTTTCACCACCAGCCACATGCTTGTTTGCAAAAAAAAAAAAAAGAAAGAAAAAAGAAAGTTCATTGTTCAAGATAAAAGGTCCAAATCATGCTGCTATTGAAAGAGGAATGGTGGACTCTTCCTATTTGTAAATTGGTGTTTTCCATTGCAAACTTGTTGGCAGTATTAGCCCTAAAATGTTTCATGTTGATTCATAGTTTTGTCAATTATTATTAAAATTAAGGACAAAACAAACAACCAGCCATGTATTGAGGCAACAATACATGCCATACAGTTTGAGCCAACTATCAATCCTGTCATACCTTGTGCCCCAGGTTCATGAGTTTCCCCCTTCAACCCGAAAGGTTGAAGGCACATAAAAATTTGATGCTTGTCTATATGCACAAAAGTAGATTGGTTACAGAAAAATAACACATTTTTTCTTTAAAAAGAATAGCATGGGCGGAACTTGGTTACGAGCAATTTCCAGATGTGACAACTTGTATTAGTTCAAAACTGGAGATTACTGATTAGAAGTACTAATTAGAAGTACTATTAGTTTCATAGTAACATACTGCCATAAAAAATGTAATTGACTTCACCTGTGCTTCTTACTTCCTCTTTGTATTGGAATTCTTGTGGTTAGGACGAGTATATTAGTCTGTAGGTGGGTAGAGTTAGGACTATGTCACGTCCAAAGACTAGTATATTATTAAACATGGAGTATATAATCAACTCGACCAAGCATATTCTGAAATGCTCTCGGCGGCAGGGGTCCATACCACTTTAAAAATTCGTCCAACCTATAACAATCGTGATGATCATAACACAGTTCAACCCAGCATTGCAGGAAGTTGATATGCACGCAAATAAGCATCGGAGGCTTCAGAATCAAAGGATGCTCAACCTGCAACATGGAGGCGTGCTTTTAAGTTCCAAGTTAATTTGAAGCTAGCCTAGAGTCCATCCATCCGTCAGCACAAGTTGCAACTCGCGACGCTTGTATTAGTGACAACTTTGGGACCAGGAGAACAAGCAACATATACAGTACAGTCGTACAGCACCTCATGCCAAGGAGGCGAGGGGGACTGTTCATGTGATTGACCATGGCTTTCCTCGCTAGGCCGGTGGCCGGCTGCCGTGCGCCGTCCATATCCTCGCCTGCTCACCTCGACACGTGCCACAGACAATCCCAATCCCCTCCCATCTCACTTCCCACATTCCCATGTGGGACAGGCAACTCCGACACGACCCTGGTTCTCAAACGCAGAGCGTCCATGGTGCAAGGAATCACAAGCTCAGCAACCAAATCTGGACACGAAATCACAAAAAGAAATCCAGCGCCGGCCAGACCATGCCCACCCTACAACTGATAAACACCTGTATTCCATTATATAGTTTTGTCATCTATAACAACACGCCATCACGAAACATGTGCCTCCACCTCCCCATCCGCCATGACAAACCTCCACTAATAATCTGTCATCTACGTCGTCGTAATCAGGGGGTAGCCGTCACACTACGGACTTACTTCCCCCACCAACAAAGCGGCAAAATTAACAAGTATCCAGACCTTCAGCAACTCCCAGCGCAAGTACAATTACAAAAAAGAACAAGAATGAACGAATCATCGCCATCGGCAGCTCAGCTAGCTCTTCATATCACCTTCTTCAAGGTCGACCGGAGGCAGGCCGCTCACCCTGGCCTTGAGGGGCACATCCTCGCCGTCCAGCATGTCACTCTTATTCCGCGGGATCGAGGTGGTTACCTTCTTCTCGGACTCCACTGCCCAGCTGTAGACCACCATGCCCATAACGGCGAGCAGCATTCCCAGGATGTTCTTCACAGTGAGGGCCGAGTCGAACAGGACCCAGCCAAGGATCAACACGCACACAGTCTTCATGTGGCCCAGGACCTGGAAGGAGGTTGCTGAGAATCGGCCGATGCAGAGGTACTGGCTCATGTTGCAGAAGACGGCCAGGGCGCACGATAGCAGTATGAAGAACTGCAAGATGGTGAAAACAGAAGCTGTAAGATCATATAGCAATAGTTTCTACTTTCCAGTCGGCTTGGAGAACCCCACAATAATTTAAGCTAGAGATGCAGGTGTGTACCCAATAGTTAGTTGTGGGTCTACATTATTTGTTGTACGTTAGTTTAATACATTTGAGAAAGTTTTGGTCCCAATCCAGTCACCCCCAAAATGGAAGGCTTACATCTTTAAAACAGAAAGCAGCATGAACTGCTGCACTTCTCAGTAACTGCTAAAACGTCTCTAGCATTTGGCACTAAAAAGATGCAGTACAACTGAACTGAATAGGAAAGATATTAAAAAATAAGCAAATCTCGTAATAACGTCAAAGCCAATATAGGAAAAACAGAAACAGAAACTGTGGTGGCAGTTCCATGGAAAAATGAGTTATGTCAATGGGACCATACAAATTTATTACAAGTGGGCTGATGGTTGGGATGTTCATTCTCGCAGCATGAAAAATATCCCATTAGATTGTATCGTATCAATTAAAGAGATGAAGATACTAGCACGAAGTTACTCAGGAAAAGTAATGTTCAGGAACAAAGCAAGAATGGGAAACTGTGAAAGACCTGAAACTTACAATTGCTCCTCCTGAAAAGTTGTAGTTCAACAATGATCGTCCGTTAAGGAAGTAGTCCACAAATGGGCCCAGTATAATAAGTGAAATGGCCTGAATCGGAGCAGTTTTGCTCAGCAGCTCAAATGATCCAATGTTGTATTTCTTCTGAAAGGAGCCAATTGTCTGGGAAGAACAAGGAATGTCATGGGAGTCAGAGCATGAGAAACAGTATAGACACTACTAAGTACAATTATATTTCCTAAGAACCTCTTTTTCCTTTGACATTGCCAACTCTTTGTTAACAACATAAAATCATTATAAAAATTCAGTAACAAACAGCCATAAATTTTGCAATCCACACTTTTTGTTCATAGAACATCACCTAGAGGTAGAAATACATTATCATTTGTATATGTAACAAGAAAAACGTAAAGGACCAAAAGATGTTTCAAGCCAAGTTGATTGTAGCTATTCCAAAATGTAACATGAAAAACGTAAAGGACCAAAAGATGTTTCAAGCCAAGTTAATTGTAGCCATTCTAAAAGGATACTTAACTTGTAAAGGAATTCTATAATACTATAGAAAGGGCGAGAATATATGTTTTTGAGACAGATAAGTAAGCTACAACAACAACTGCAACTATGCTGCATACAGTGCAATGTAAAGTAACTCATAAATCGTGTTACAAGATTTAGGACTTCCAAGTATTTTGTTATTCCATGGTTTGTGTTATTTTGCTTTAGATCTGTGTAGCAATTTTTTTTTTTACTTCAAGGGAGTCAGGCCCTCACTATGCAAACTAGTACAAAATGGCAAGAGTTCTGCATAAACCAATGTGATACAGTTGCAACATTGATGTCTGAAGTAGGTCCACAGGTTGAAAAGTAAATGGGTCCAGAAAGGGAAGGCATCAAATGCGCTGAACTGAATTATTTGCAGTCAACATGCCTCATCACTACTTGCATATGACTATATGAGTTTCAACAACTAAGGTCTATAATTTGATTTTTATAATCACGCAGCAATTTTTTACACATTGCAGAGTATTGTTGTGGCACCCAAAACTACTAGTACCATTCTGCATATTCTAAACAGGAGTGCAAAATGGAAAAACAAAAAAAGTCCAAGCATCGAGACAGCGAACAAAGGAAAGATGCTCACAATCTGCTGAAGCGACGTGCAGAACACAGCAACGCAGGCGCAGATGAATCCCTTGGCATTGACCTCCACGTCCGTGACGGTGCAAATCCCGACGCCGGCCGCGACGACCACGACGGCCGATATGACCTTGGTGGTGTAGTGCTTGCTGTTGAGCACCCATTCCATGAAGCAGACCACCGGAATCATGCTGAGTTTGGAGATCTGCGAGTTCGCACCGTCAGCCACACGACCAACCCGGGTCGGGCGTAGGCGTGACTAAGAGAGAGAGAGAGAGCAGCGGGTGGCGTACCTGGTAGAAGCCGACCGAGTTGAGCATGAGGCTGAGGTTCATCCCGGTGATGGAGGTGTTGGCGACGAGCGAGAACCAGACGAGCTCCCACAGCGGGACGTGCTTGGAGACGGAGTAACCGGTGGCGTTGGAGATCCAGCCGACGAGCGCCGTGACGGTGAAGTGGAACCCGGTCAGCGTGGTGGCTGCGCGCGTCGTCACGGGGAACACAACCTCATCAGATCCGCGGAAATCATCACGGCGCAAGGAGGCGGATCCAGATCCGCGTCCCGCGAGGCGGGGAAACGAGACGAGGGTGGGGAGGAGGAGGAGGAGGAGGTACCGAAGGAGAAGGCGTAGCCGGCGGCGGACATGAGCTGCTTGTTGGCCATGATGATGCCGACGGAGCTGACGACGTTCATCGCCCAGGCGCCGACGTCGGACACCACCGGGGGCTTCTTCTCCGCCTCCATCTCCGGTCGTCCCGCGCGAACCCGGAGAAGGAAGGGTGGGGTTCGGCTGAGCGGTGGTGTGACTCGCTCGGTAGACGGCTGGCTGCTCCCCTCGGTGGCTGGCTCACGCGGGAGGGGCCGGCCCGCTTGGTTATAAAGGAGGACCGGGGCGTGGGGGCGTTGCCGCCTAGGCAAGGAAGGGAGGACGGGGAGGGAGGGTTTCGAATTCGGGGGCCGCACCCGGACGGAAACGTCAACGGGCGCAAGCGCAACGGTGAAAATCTCGCGCGGGTGAGGAAGGGGGAGGGGGAGGAAGAGGGCGGCGACGACAGGGCGGAGAGGTCCTCGGGTTTGGCTGGATCTGGCCTGGCGCGCGCGAGCCGGATGATGCTTTTTCCCCGCAGTTTCCCCCCGGTTTTCTGCGCGTCGCGGGGTAGGATTTTTTTTCTCCCTCGAGATCCGCCACGTCCGGGTAAAAGAGTGAAGTCATGTGGGCTTAAAGAAAGTGTATACGTACTCCACTGCTTAGATACCCCCTTTAAACCGAGGTTAGTTAGTAAACAAGCAACTGACGGAATCTCTGCGGCATCAGTTTTTAGTAGTTTCTGGTAAACTGTGGTGGCGACTTTTGGCATGATTCGCGGCGGTCGAGGGCCTCGTTTGTCAATTCCTGGGACGAAGCATGAAAGCATCCCGGCACCCGATCAGTTCGTCGAGGTAATGCAGCGATTTGGACCGGTGAGTGACGATCCAGACGTCGTTTTCTTCGTATTCATCAATCGAATTGAGAAGCCTCGGCACGCGAAGGAGAGGACATGTACCTGTCAAGCGGAGTAGCGTTCCGATCAGTACCGGCGGACGGTTGGTGAATTCCAAGCCCCAGGCTGCGTCACCCTTGCCTGTGCTAGAGTAGAGTTTCGCTTTGCCACGCCAAGTAACGCCTTTCATCAGCTGTACTATAGTACAAGGAGCTGTGTGATTGTTAGGCTGACTGGACCATTGAATCTGGCAAAGCATGCCCCGTTCGACCGGTCTCCGGCCGGAGGAGTTGGTTTGGATTTTGGAAGGCTCGGATCGGGTCTCCTCCTCTGACCGGATCGCTGGCTGGCGGCGCCACGTGTCGTAGGGGACAATTCATTTGACTTGGCTCGCCACACGCTTCGAGCGAAGACGCACATGCGCCGCGCCGGCACACGGGTAGTAGTAGTGGTGGTGGCGAGGTTAAGTCGTACATGTTGGTGGAGTGCTCTCATCATTTCGTGTAGAAAAAAAAAACTCCACTATTGGTATACTAGTAGTCCCGAGAGCTCTGTTGGCTATGTGTCAATCATCATCAAATATGAAAAAAATACAAATAGCCACCATAAAAAACACTGGCCCTGTTTGGATACTCCAACCGTTTTAAGAATTAGAGTTAGTTTTTATTCTATAATAAATTTTGAACTAACTCTAACTTTTGAGATGTTTGGATGTAAGAGTTAGATTGATAATAAAGATGTTAATGTAATTATTTGTCTCCTTTGAATATGGAGGAAAAAGTAACTTTTAAGTAAGTCATACTTAAACTAGCTCCAATTAACATTTTTTGGATGAGCTAGTTTTTTTAATGGGTTAGATATAAGTAATTCTACCTGTTTAGAGAATTTAAGATTAGTTATGCTCAAACTAATCTAAACTAACTCTAACCCATATATCAAACAGAGCCACTGTAGTACTAGCGGTATCGAAGGATCCGCGCACTATTTCCAGACAAGAGGAACATTAGCTCGTACCTCGCCTTTATTACGGGCACCATTAACCTTTTTGACGGAGGGCAGGACGCGATCCGGCGTCGGGGGTCGCGACTTGGACGACGCTGATGCCGCCGCGATTGGCGAGTTGCCGTCCCGAGCCGGCGCAGGAATTCCACGGCGCCAGTCACCGACAACGGAACAGGTGTTGCTTTGCCACGGCCGGATTAGTTTAGCTTTAGCGCTTAGCCGGCGCGGACGGTGATGGGCAACATCCAGGCCCCCACGACCCCCGTGGGGGGAGGGAGGAGTGGGAGAGCGGTGCATGTTCCGGGTGGGGGCAGGGACACGGAAGGTGGTGGGTGCGGCGTGCAAACGAGCAGATTTTGTCTCGTCCCGTTCCCGAATCTTGGCAGGGCATGGGCGCGTCGATTGACGGTGACAACAGGAGAGGATCGGTCGGCTGATGCTGCCGCCTCACCACGCACGGCCAGACTGGGAAGCAGCGATCAATCATCATCACAGCTTTCCGTAGATCAGGTAGTAACTGCGATTCATCAGCCAGCGTCAGGACACAAAGTACAAGAAAGAAAAAACCTCGTATCTGGTGAAAAGAACTGGACACCTCTTTTTTCAATGAAGAAACTCTCCGTGGTAGTACTTCAGTGTTTTGGAAGAAAAGGTCGTAAAACGATTGCAACGAGTATAGTACAGGTTTTCAAAGCGCTGCCGTTACGGTTCTGTATGCCTCTGTATTGTCGTGCTATCGAAGGTTGTTCAGGGGGGTTTAAACCACTTTTGACGAGTGGTTTGCCGTGCCGAGATAACCGGGTCGTTGTATGCGCGATACCTTGAGGAATTTCTGCTACGCGACGGTGCTCATGTGACTGTACGTCTAAGAAATGGTGTTTCGGTACCTAACACAAGAAGACAGACGCGTGCATAACAGTAAGGTAGCACGGCACCGGAAAAGTTTGATGGTGAACTTAACGAGTAATGACAACCGCTAAGGCCGACATAGTGGACCATTAACTCACTGTAATCTGTGCTAGAAACCAGCTTAGAAGACAACAAGGATGTCTTTATAGGCTAGGTTGGCATCGATCCCCTTTATTAACATAAAAAGCAGTTCCGGTGAAAGTACAAGATTTTCCGTGGACTGGACCGGAATTAAATCTGGACCGTGTGGTACTGGTATGAGAGATCATGTCTTTATAAACTGAATGGGCCACACCATTATGGACCGATAAAACTGGCCCATCAATACTAAGCGGCTATTTCTTCATGGCCCTCCCCAGCCCATCAGCCAGCTTCGCCTACATCTTTCCATCCGCTTGATTTTCTGACAAGCTATAGCTCCGTCGCCGCCCTCGCCTTAAACCTCACTTTCCTCCGCCCCGCCGCATAGCCCTACCGCAAGCTAAACCCCAAATCCACCGAGGCGGCGGCGCGGGTGAGCACCATGGCGGAGCTGAAGAGGCTGTCGGAGAGCCGCGACCTGACGCGGATCGAGCGCATCGGCGCGCACTCCCACATCCGGGGGCTGGGACTGGACAACTCCCTCGAGGCCCGCGCCGCCTCGGAGGGCATGGTGGGGCAGCTCCCGGCCCGCCGCGCCGCTGGCCTCATCCTAGAGCTCATCCGCCAGGGGAAGATCGCCGGCCGTGCCGTCCTCCTCGCGGGCCAGCCGGGAACCGGCAAGACGGCGCTCGCCATGGGCATCGCCAAATCGCTCGGCGCCGAGACGCCCTTCGCCTCCGTCGCCGCCTCTGAGCTCTTCTCCCTCGAACTCTCCAAGACCGAGGCGCTCACACAGGCCTTCCGCCGCGCCATCGGCGTCCGCATCAAGGAGGAGGCGGAGATCATCGAGGGCGAGGTCGTCGAGATCTCCATCGACCGCCCCTTATCCACCGCCGCCGGCAGCTCGGCCGGGCCTTCCGGTGCTACCGCGCCCGGGAAGACTGGGCGGCTCACTCTGAAGACAACGGACATGGAGACGGTGTATGAGCTTGGAGGGAAGATGATTGAAGCCCTCGGGAAGGAGAAGGTGCAGAGTGGGGATGTTATTGCTCTTGACAAGGCCTCCGGGAAGGTCACTAAGCTTGGTCGCTCTATTGGGAGGTCGCGGGATTATGATGCTGTTGGCCCTCACACCAAGTTCGTCAAGTGCCCAGAGGGTGAGCTCCAGAAGCGCAAGGAGGTCGTGCATTGTGTCACATTACATGAGATTGATGTCATCAACAGCAGGTATCTTCACAGCCCCCATTATAATTTGTTGTTGAGATGACAGAAAAATACAAAGGACTCATGTTGATAAAATGACAGAAAAATACATAAGGAACCATTATAATTTGTTTCAAGAAAACGTGTAACAGTGAAAGGTCATCTGAATAATTCGAAGGTATACTAACTAAGATGATTTGCGTTTGCTTGGATGGACCTTGTTTTGTTGAGTGTAAGCAATGGTTCATCATTGACTGCCAAAGTTTTGTTTGTCTCTAAAAATATCTACACTAAAGCATAAGGTTCTTATTAAGCAATTATTAACTACCACTCATCACTTCAGATGATTTTATAATTCATTTCTGGCTTCTTGTAGCACTGCTTATAGAATTTTTGCTGTTGTATATCAAGCTAGCACTCTGGCAAATCTGATCATTATTATGCATATATGCAGTGAAATAGTCAAATAGATCATTTAACTTTATATTTACCCATGTTCAAAGCTTTATAATCGGGTAAACTTTGCTATAAATTAAAGCAAGTTGAATTTGAAGGATGTGATGTTTTGATATGTCAATTCTTGACACATGACTTTAAAATGCACGACATAACCAAGTTAGATTTAGCAAATCTTATTTGTTTTTTCATGAATTTAGAATTTTGATGTACTGAACAGCACTGAGATGAATTGAATGCATTTCAAATATTTGACAACCATAGTTGTTCACAATGTGTTGAGGCTGCCATGACACATCTTGCATTAGAATTTGGAAATGTCCTGCCCTCTGTGGACCTAGTTTCTCCAACAATTCCAATGTGCTTTTTGGTTCTGCAAACTATTTTGCTACTAATTCGGACATTCCCTGTGGACCTAAGACGGGAATCTGTAATGCCACATGTAATCCCATTCCAACTGAAGAATTCTGAAATAATGTTTTTCCTACTAATATGGGTATCCACCTAAATTTATTGTTATGTTCAGAAGGAGAAGAACTATACTCTAGGATGAGCATGTAAGAGTTTCTGTGCTCAGTGCTGAAATAATATGAGTGCAATTCTTATTGTGCTACACAAATTGGTTTGCCTGTAAGTTGTAGAGAAATAGGGGTGCTATGGCATACAGCTGACTTGTAGAGCTCTAGTCAAAGAAAGGGCCTGCAAGAGTGCTTTAGCTTCCAGTTTTGGTTCAGAGCTACACAAGTCAACAAGTGGTAGAGTGGTAGACATAGCTGCACGAGTACAGGTTGATGCTATAGATAGAAATTACGGAGTTAGTCAATGCTATGTTGTAGTAGGTACTATCTGTGTGCATGTGCACACATTTGACTGCTAAAATATGAAGTTGAGATGTTCGTCTGCACACGATAATATAATATGCAGATATCTGTATCCATGAATTGTACTTTTACTAAAGGTTTTATTGTTTAACAAACTGTTGGCATAATTATATGGGTCTGCTAGATGATACTGTTTGGGTAATAGCACTTAGTGTAGTCTTTTTTTTATCAAAAACTATAATTAGAGGCTACAATTCTTGTCATGGATGCATGATACAAAAGTCTACTCACAGCCAACTCACATCTACTGTCTTGTTAATTTTTGTCCAGGACACAGGGATTTCTTGCATTGTTCACCGGTGACACTGGTGAAATTCGTGCAGAGGTTCGAGAGCAGATTGACACGAAAGTTGCTGAGTGGAGAGAGGAAGGAAAGGCTGATATTGTGCCTGGTGTCCTGTTTATCGATGAAGTCCATATGCTGGACATCGAATGCTTCTCCTTCCTGAATAGAGCACTAGAGAATGACATGGCGCCGATCCTAGTCATTGCGACAAATCGAGGGATCACTTCCATCCGGGGGACAAACTACCGGTCGCCGCACGGTATACCACCAGACTTCCTTGATCGCCTCTTGATCATCACGACGCAGCCATACACAGAGGATGACATCCGAAAGATCCTGGATATCAGGTGTGATGAAGAGGAAGTGGAGATGTCCGCAGATGCCAAGGCCCTGCTCACCAAGATCGGTGTGGAGACCTCCCTGCGGTATGCGATCAACCTTATCACTTCTGCCGCACTGGCCTGCCAGAAGCGCAAGGGCAAGGTGGTGGAGATCGATGATGTCAGCCGGGTCTACGGCCTTTTCCTTGACGTGAAGCGGTCGACACAGTACCTGGTGGAGTACCAGAGCCAGTACATGTTCAGTGAGGGGCTGGGGGAAGCAGATGGCGATGACGCCATGCAGTCCTAAATGAATTTTGTGCTGCAATGTAACCGGGTTGGCATTTGCTGGATCGTGTGTTTCGGATGCTTCTTCCCAGTAATTGCTGCTACCCTGACAACGCGTGGTATGTGCATTGGACATGTTAGCTGCTTTAGGTTACTATGCGACTCATTTATCTCGGATTGCAACTCAGGTTCGAGTGATGGATTGTTTCTCCAGTTGCTGTTACGTGTACTCAACCTATCTTGGACTGATGGTCAATCAAGTGTTGGTAGCGAGTAGTGTCGTTCTAGACTGGCTAAATGGACACTTGGCAGATATTGAACTGCTTTTGCCTGTGCTGTTACTGAGTACTAGTGCTACGAAATTATCTTATGAAATCGCAGCAGATTTAACCAGGTGTACATGTGACTGGTCGTCATGTTTCATCATTCATATCGTGCTCGGCTAACTATATAAAGGCTTTACACTTTGCGTGCACGTGCTTCTCCATCCGCCGTTGACGGCCACCGCCCCGCGGCCGGCGGCAGAGGAAGAACGTGTTATCTTTCTCCGGAAACGGGCAGTGAGCGTATCACGTTTTTGCAAGTCAGATCGACGAGTTCTCCAGAACGCGGCACACGCCGGCGTTTCCCCCTTTTTTTGTCCTTCGCTGTCATTTCCCCCACCCGTGCCACGCTGCCAGCCCACCACGCCGCAACACGCCAGTCACCACGTTGATCATTGATCCTGCCACCGGCGTCGGTCGGTCGGTTCCCCCGCGCTTTTGCCTCTGCTGCCTCCTCCTTCCCCCGCCCCCACGACCACGAGCCACAGTTCCGTGGGACGTCAGGAGTCTCGTGGCCCTGGGGAACAGTCGAACAGGCCCAGCAACTGCTCCCTCCCGTTCCCAACTGATCTTCCACTCCCCACGCCATCCACGCACCACTCTCAACTCCGAGGCTTCACCGCCACCGCCGCCCTCCCCCGATCCGCGTCTCTCTGCCGGCGACGCCATGGAGCCAGGCGACCCCAACTACGCCTCAGGTACCCACTGATTTCCCCACCCCATGTCAATCCTGATCGAACTGGGTTGCTGCCTGGAGTACAGCTCGATCGCGCCATCGGCAGTCCAATTGGATACGCTCCTGGATCGCCCCGCAGCCCGTTTTTGTAACTCTAGCTACCAGCCCGTTGATTGCTGGTTGCTCGGATTGTTCGGAGCAGTAGATGTGCGACTGCGTGCGAGCTCGATGTAGAAGAGTTCGCCGTTTATGATGTTACTGGAACCAATGTGGCGAGCTTTCTCGCCATTACTGTTTGGTTGTAGGAGTCCAGTGACTGAATAGGTCATTTGATTGTCTGTTCAACCTGAGTCGCACAGGGTCTCCACATTCCTAAGAGATTTGACCTTAGCTTAGTGATGTGAAGTGTCTGCAGCTGCAGCTTGGATGTGGAAGCTCAAGTTCATATTGCCATTTCCTGATACTATTGAGTTGAGCCATTTCCCATCATTTCCGAGCCTAAGCGCTTGTTTTTCTATGTCATGACTGCCTGGAAGCCAAAACTATGCAAATAGGTAGAGAAAGGCATGGGAAATTTGGTTAGCTGTGGACATGAAAACATTTCCGGTTGGAATGAATCATACCAAAAGATTCAGGGATGCTAGTGCAGCGATAACATTTTGCAGGGCTAGCTACGAAAAGCACCCTCTCTATTCAAGATCAAGGATTCTCATATCTGATAAGTGTGCACATCCATATATCTATATGAAGAAAATATCCAGTGTGTAGATCCATACATTAGCCGTTAGAGGAAGTTTGGATGGATAAGATTCAGAGGAGTTGCTATTCAGTTTGTACCCAATGATGATTTGCACTAAAAGAACCTCATCTAGTGTATTGTCTCCGACAAGCATAAGTGTTAACTGTTGAGTTGTGGCCTGGAAATCATGTATTAGTTGAATCAAGCACGATTCCAGCAAATGGAAGCCATTAGGTCAAAGCCGTAGCGCACGCCCTGTAGTTTTGAAGCAGGGCAAGACAACTTAAGCTAGGAGCCTCTTTTGTGCTGCATAGAGATGGACACGGTCAATAGAGTCCATGTGGCAGCTTGAATATTCCTTTGCCCATTAGACTCAGTATTTTCAAGTGCTGGTATTGAAGTCTCTTATTGTAATCATTTGCACTTGCATTGCACAATATACAATGAGTAGAAATCCTCTTGCACACTGCAATTGATGTTTCTCAGCAACCAGTGTGGTCTTTCTTACAAACAGTGAGAAATATTTATAGAAATTTTGAGATGCATAAGAAATAGAAACCTTGGTGCTTAAATTTTACTTTTGTAGTTTGATTACAGATTGTTTGCCTTTGTGTGATCACAGGAGGCCAGACACAAAATGTTTCTGTACCACCTGTTGAAGGTGTATCTGGAGGAGGAACCAGTTATGGCTGGGTGGATGGAGGCTTACGCGGTTCAAGTCTGGGTGCTAGTGTGATTGATCCTACGAAAGTTCACTCTGAAGATCTTTTGCACGTGTGGTCTCTGCCCAGCACAGCAAATGTTAGCCAAAATGAAGCACCTCGACCTCTAGAGAAAGTAAGTTGTATTTCGTTTTTTCTGCATTGCCAGAGGAGTAACTAGTTGTTGCTTTGTTATTTCTATGAGAATATGTTTTTGTAGTGATATTCACTGTTCAGTTTTTTCAGACGTTGGAGTGTTTTATTTTATCATTTACTTGGCATATGCTTCACCAACTCTGTTGGTTGTTCTCTAAATAAAGTATTGCAGTTTTCTTCTGAGATCAGATTCATTATGCTTTCAGTTGGCATAATTTAGCTTATTATTATTTGATGTTAATCCTTATTTTTTTTTTTTGGAATTTTACCATTTCTTTAGGTCAACCTTTTGGCAGCAAGAAATGAAAGAGAAAGCTTTCAAATTGCTTTACGCCCAAAGGTTTCATGGGCCACGTCAGGTATTGCAGGGTCTGTGCAAATTCAGTGCACTGATCTCTGCTCCTCCTCAGGAGACAGGTTTGTTTGTTGAAACATTGAAATCTCTTCTTTTTAGGGGAGACCAACATTTGCACAATTCTGTTTCGATGATTACAACAGTTTTGTACCAGGTTAGTGGTTGGTCAATCTATAACTTTGCGACGTGTGGTGCCTATCTTAGGTGTACCAGATGCTCTTGTGCCTATTGATCCGCTTAGTCCTCAGATAAGCCTACACCCAGGGTATACCTCATGTCCTCTACTTTTCAATCAATATTATTTTTCTTTTTATGTACATAAAGGTTTCTTCACTTTTGTTTGTATAGGGAGACAACTGCAGTATGGGTGTCATTGAACGTTCCTTGTGGACAACCACCTGGTGTGTATGAGGGTGAAATATTCATTACCGCTGTTAAGGCAGAAGCAGAGTAAGTTTTTTCTTGTTGTTTCAGTCTTTTTTTTGTTAGAGCCAGCATCTTTATAGGGTATAAAGAAATAGTGGTTTCCTTTAGGCCTACAAAAAAAATTAGAAATAGTAGTTTCCTTTAGGCTTAAAGTAAAGAAACAGACTCTGACCAACCTAGGACTAGGATGTACTAGGTGGCATTGTAAATAAGATGATATATAGGCACCCAAATTCCTTTAGAAGATGATTCATAGGGAAACTATGGGTTCATAGGTTACTTTAAATGATCACAAAGGGCCCATCTGCTACACTGAGCATAGCTGAAAGGCCTTGAATTGCTTTGGTTGGGCTAGGCATATTTCCACACTGACACACTCTCAATCAACTGAGCTAGTCACCTTGTGTAATGAAATGGGTGTGCATGCTTATATACCTTAACTAGCGCTCACAAAATTTGGAAGGATTTGGGTCATCACAATATGAGACACAAGAAATAGTTTTAT
The DNA here is from genome assembly GCA_032690845.1 of Eleusine coracana subsp. coracana. Taxonomy (NCBI): domain Eukaryota; kingdom Viridiplantae; phylum Streptophyta; class Magnoliopsida; order Poales; family Poaceae; genus Eleusine; species Eleusine coracana. The sequence continues at coordinate 53,568,918 of CM064430.1, forward strand.
GACACTATGAAACAAGAACCACAAACTAGTTCAGGAGCGTCCAGGTGATATTTTGCTTTGATATATTGGTTATATTTGCTTACTGACTTTTCCTGTGGCAGTTCCAGAACAGAAGCTTTACCAAAATCTGAGAGGTACCGGCTGTATCAAGAATTAAGAAGTTTTCTGGACATCGCTGAACCCAGAGACTATTCATCATCAGAGGAAATGGTATTCTGCTCTGATACTACATATTAAGGTCTAGCTTTATCATTCTTTTTCTAACACAACCGTAACATTTAGGTACAAAGACTTAAATCTACATCAACCTCACTGAGGAGGATGTTGGATACTCCAGCATTCCAGGACTGTAAAGAGAGTAATGGGTTAGGAGACTTGATGGATGAAGATGCTATGAACAATGTTTCAGTTCGCTTGAAGTTAAGCCTTACTGTTTGGGATTTCACTCTCCCAGTGACACCCTCTTTACCTGCTGTTTTTGGTGTATCCTGGCAATATTCCCTTTACTATGTTGCATTCTTCATTTTTGTGGTGTGCAACACATAGTCAGAACCATATTTTGAATTTATCTCCAAATTGTCTATTTCACTGTTTATTTGAAGGTATCAGCAGTTTACATTGAGTGGTAATTGTATCGATGTGTTCTCCTTTGACGGTACCTTAGATATCTGAAACTGTGATTGAAGATCGTTTCTGTTTGGAGCATGGCACTGAAGGGTGGTACGACGCACTGGATCGTCACTTTAGGTGGCTCCTGCAATATCGAATCAGTCCATTTTTTTGCAGATGGGGTGATGGCATGCGCATACTAGCATACACGTGCCCTTGGCCTGGTATTGCTTGGTTTTCATCTTTTCTCTGATATAAGAATATGCTGGTTAATTGAAATTTATCGTAACATGTGGTCTTTTATTCTTCTTTGTTTCTATTATTTCAGCTGATCATCCAAAGGCTAATGAGTACTATTCTGACCCAAGACTGGCAGCATATGCTGTACCCTACGCACCTATCTTGTCATGGTATTGCTTGGGTTCCTTCTGATTCATATCAACTTGCTTAGCTGATTCATTTTGTTACTTAAATTAATTTGGCTCTGTTTTTGAAACACAATAGTACTGATGCTGCGAAAAACTCCTTGAGAAGAGAGATTGAAATATTAAAATTGAAGCCTCATTGGTCAAAAGCTTACTTCTATTTGTGGGATGAGGTAAGTTATCTTACTTTCCTGCTATGTCCTGACTAAACCCACACAAGCTTAGGCTCGGGCAATGGGCTTAAGATATCTCCTCTCCTTGAAGATACGATGTTCCTACATGTCACAGCTTATGGTGTGCCTTCTGATCTTTTTGTTTAATTTTGATGAGGGACTGCAACGGTGTTATAACTGGCAACTGCCCAATTGGCGCCTTAGGCCATTAGCCTAACTGTATTCTCTGAATTTGAAGATATATGATTTCAGTTCTTTTTGTTTAATTTTGATGAGGGAAGTTGTTAGATATGGTATGTATTGTTGTTGTGTGGAGTTCTTACATCTGTTAAAATGCTCAGTGATGATACATTTAATATATGGGCAGTCAGGGAAGTATACAACTGCAACAGAATAGTTAATAATAGGTCACAACAGTGAGTACAAGCATTAATGGTGAAGGCAACTTGTATATGCACTGTCACTGCAACACTTGCTCATTGTTGTTTGAAAAATTGAAAAAATTAATACACTGATTGAAGTTGTCAAATTAACCACGTATACACTCCCTAGTTTGTAATAGTTCTTAAAGGAAACTTCATCTAAACATATGTTCTTTGTTACTCTGATAATGTATACTTGTTTTTTCCTTCAACTACTAGAGGAGTTACGAAATGATCAGCTAACATTTGCTATTTGACTTTTCAGCCATTGAATGTGGATCAGTATGATACAATATGCAGCATCTCTAATGAGTTACACTCATATGCAAATGATGTGCGGATTTTGACAACTTATTACTGTGGTGAGTATAAGCAAAATCTGATACCCTTTTGTTTAATGTACACCTCCACCTTTTAGAAGCATACTTCCATAATTGAATCTGTCTGAAACTTCTGATATTATCCTATGTGATGGGAAAATGGATGCTGTGAAGCAGAGGTAAGAACATATGGAAACCTGAAGTGCGAGGATGCCCTACCTACCCTTTATCAACTAATGAGAATTGCTGGAGTCTTACCCTAATTAATTAACTAGTATGTTTTGCCTGCTAATTTTTAGGTAGCTTGTTGTATATGTTTATGAAATGGACATAGGAATATTTGACTGAGGTATTTTTAGGTCTCTCTCTCTGTAGTTGGTCTTTGTTGGGTGCTCTACTTTCTGGCAATTTAGATGAGTTTACCTTTGGAAGCCATTGCACTTGGCAAGTTTCTTTAGCAAAGATCGAGATATATCTTTAATTTTCTGTACGATTTGAATGATCTGGCAGGTCCAAGTGGTTCTGAACTCGCTCCTTCTACATTTGAAGCATTTGTGAAAGTTCCAAAGTTTTTACGTCCGCACACACAGATCTTTTGCACGAGGTATGTAATGATGATGGCATATCTTGCATTTTCTAGGTTGCTAAATTTTCGTAGAATGACATTGGCTATTGCACAAATATTCACATGTACCGCTACAGCATGATATGGATATGGTTCCTTTTTCTAAAAATAATGTGGCATTAACCTTTCATCCATATCTTACGCCCTTGGTCACATAAATCCTGGGGCTAGTCTAAGCTTATGCATCTAATAAACAAGGTTTCAGAAATTCAAGTCATTATGTTAAGAAAGAAGACCACTTACTATGTTAATGTTGACAAAAATAGACCAAAACAGATAAAACTGTCATCCTTGTGTGCGAGGGAAGCAAATTTTCCTTCTCACAGGACCTTAGTGTATATTTACTGTATATATGTTGCACTGTTTGATGGGAGCATACAGCTCCAATACGTGTTGAGGACATGGTGACACCCTGTGTATGCTTGATATGCATCATGGAGGCTGTTAGAAGTATTGATGATGTGATGTGCTTGCTTAGACTATGTTACACTTCATCCTGGGCCAAGAACCAGCTCAACCTCTAATTTATTGTCTTCTTATACAGCGAATGGGTCCTTGGCACAAGAGAGGACTTAGTGAAGGATATTGTTTCAGAGTTACAGCCTGATCTTGGTGAGGTAAGAACAATTCTATGCCTCCAAAATAATTTAGACCTTTTCCTTTATGAAATACGGTGACTACTTCAGTTCCTACTAACATATTGTGTATAGCAATGTCTGTGCTTTTCACCTTTTCGTTCTTCTTTTGTTGTTGATGGTGGTGGTCAGAGATCAATAAGCAAATGTTTTTCTTGTTTGTTGGTTTTTTTGGTTAAAAAAAGGGGGGGGGGGGGGGCTGAGACCCTATCTTTTTTACAAGTGAAACCAAATTAAATGTATTTGAACAACAAAGATTATTGTGTTCCCTAAAAAAACAAAGATTATTGCGTAAAATACTAGGGAAGTAAAAGTTCACAATACAGCCCCTCCACAGGACACTGATAACTGAAGCATTTTCTTGATGGTGCTTGACTGTTTTATTTGTTTGTTAGAAATAATATTTACATTCTTTCTTGTGGTTGGAAGATCATCAAATTCTGTGAGCTCTACTGTGATGATGCGGTCTGGAATTTCGAATCTGTTGATAGCGTATGCAAAACTATGCATTTATCCTTGATTTTAAGAAAAATGGGGCTGTCAAGTTCGTTGTAGGCCATTTGTAGACACCAATCTTTGATTCCTTGTGAGCTTTGCAACTCAAACCCACTAAACTGACTCTCCCCTTCGGAGTTTCCTATATATATAGTTACCTGCTGTTATCTGCTCTGAAACATAATGTTTTGCACACTGTGATAGAGCATACTTTTTCTAAAGTTGGGTTTATTTTTCTAAAGTAATTGAGTTCTCTCGTTTAGCTTGAAATTATACATTTGTCACTCCAATATGAACTGCTCGTTTTTTTTTTCCTTTTTAGGAGTGGTGGACATATGTTTGCATGGGACCTTCTGATCCTCAACCAAACTGGCACCTCGGGATGCGTGGAACCCAGCACCGGGCAGTGATGTGGAGAGTATGGAAGGAGGGTGGGACAGGGTTCCTTTATTGGGGTACCAACTGCTATGAGAAGGCTATGATTCCAAGTGCCGAGGTACGCTGCAGGATTGGAAATTTCTTTATATTATGATCTGTCACAGGTACTACATGATCTGAGTTTTGTTTCCTGAGATGTGTCAAACCTAGCAAGGCAGTTAATGTTTTAGTCTTTATGATATGAAACACTAACTCTACAGAGAAATATTAAGTAATTTAAAAGGTCCTATTTCAAGTTTTGCTACATGGGTATTGGACATGAGTTTTACTGTTAAGCTTGTATGCAGATCCAACATGAGTCTATGATTTAATTTTATCACATTGTTAAGAATACAACAGAGAAAGTGAGGATATATTCGAACCGACTATTGATAATAATTACTAAAAATGTCCAATTATATATAAGTGGAAACTTCTCTGCCTCAGTATTGAGACAAAAAGGACTCTAGCAAAAAAAAATGTATTCTGGGGTAATTTGTTCAAAATTTTAACTCTAGTCTTGTATTTACATTGAAAATTAGAATTTCTCTGTTTTCTGATATATTGTTTGAACTTTGTACAAGAATTATACTTTATTACTGCCCCAAGTTTGAAGTTCAGTTTGCAAGTTAGTTCATGTGTCAAACACTTTGATGGTGATGCTACAGATTTGCTTCCGGCGTGGTCTTCCTCCTGGCGATGGGGTTCTGTTCTATCCTGGTGAAGTATTTTCTTCATCACATGAACCAGTCGCTTCCACCAGGCTAGAGCGCATTCTCAGCGGCATGCAGGTTAAAATTCTTGGAAATTGTTTGCTTTTAACAGTACTAGCTTTTCATGCTTTGAGCCGTTTGAGGTTTAAACTATCCAGATCAAAAGTAATTGTTGAGCACTTCATCTGAAATAGTTATCCGCTTAGAATTTGTAATTTTACATGTAAAGGAAGCCTTACAGTTTACGTTTGTCAACTTGTTCATTCGATTTCCATTGCACCGTTCAGATATCGGTTCCTTCTAAAAGCTATTTTTTTTGTTGCATTTCTACGCAGGACATTGAATACCTGAAGCTTTATTCGGCAAGGTATGGCAGGGACGAAGCCTTGGCTCTTCTTGAGAAGACCGGCGTGTATCTTGCCCCGGATCGCTACACACTCGATCATGGACCGGTCGATGTGATGCGGGGTGAGGTATACCGCACCTGCAGGTCTTAGGGCACAGTCAGTCAACTGTTTGCGTTCATTTGTCAGAGCAGTTCCTGTTCTTTTGGTACAGCAGTCTCTGTTGTTGTATATGGTCCAGTGTCATCTGTGTAGCGATGTAAAACTTAGTTGGAACTCACGATGATCAGCTCACAAATGCATAACCGTTGTTGCATTGTCTCTGCTTCGCAAAACAGAGGAGCAAAATGCCATGATAGAGTACTCATTTCAATATGCAAAACATCGTAGTGATCTTAAAAACCGAGGTTGAGTGAAGGTGTCGTAGATACAGATCCTAGATACGATATATATGTCGAAAAAAAAGTGTGCGTAGGTGAGCTCTGTTTTCTGTACTTGTTCTTCCTGGAGGCAAAAACACAGGACCCAGCAACTAGCTATTCAGCCCAGAGTTACGAAAACCCACGTTCGGCCCTTACACAGGGCCCGTGTTTGGTTACCAGTGAACTGGAGTGGGCCCTGTCAAGTTGGTACGGTCAATCTCCTCAGGTCCGTCGCCTCGCCTGCAATCAGATTGACCCAAGATTCGATTCGCCTCCAGGTCTCGGTCACTCCATCCGCGCTACTTGCAGATTCGCAGACTGTACCATCATCCTTGTGTCCGTGACCTACGCTACTTGCAGTCCTGCAAAGAGTTGGAATATCTTCACCGGTTACCTTCCATTCTCTTCGTTGCAAATTGCAATTTGCAGCACATGTAAAACACCTTGAAAAATCGCATTTAATTGCGCCTCCGCCGCGCCCGTTCTCTCGTTTAAGGACGGACGCTGACGCTGTGGTGCCCCGTCTCTTTCGAGGTCGGTAAGCTCCGCCACGGCCTGATGTGGAGACCTCCAGGCCAGAGAGAACCACAGCATCAGGATCAAGGTAATAATATACGTTATCCTCAGGGCTTCATCACAACAACTAATAAGCTTCTACGAGTACCGACGGGGTGGTTTCCGGGCACAAGCGCCGGGTCGCTGTCGCTCATCTACCCATGACAATTTCCTTTCCAGACATGTTCGATTTTTACATCTCAATGCGGAAAAGGGGAATACTTGTATTGAGGTCGTTGTCACGGGTTCCACATAAGTCTTTCCTGTTGCTGTGTCGTTATTTATTTGTTGCTAGTTCTTGCTTTCGTTGTCCGTGCTCTGCCCCTTATGCTCCAAGAAGAAAAAGAGCTGACAGAACAATCTTTCTGTCTGTGCTTCAAATTTGAGAAAGCTAAATTTATTCCGTGTAGCAAAATTTCCATCCAAATGCGCTGTTTTATTTGACCGGCTGCACTAGTACGTCTGACAACCAATAGGCCCAGTACTATTGCATGCATTATGATACTGTTGGAATTCGCTGGTGGACTGCTTATGCAATACCAGCATGCTTTTTTTTTTTCCTTCGGGGAGTAAAGGAATCTAATAGACTTCCCCGGAGATCTTGAGCTGATTTAGGTGATCAAGAGTGAGGGTCGGCGATGGGGCAGCCTCTGATCACCTGATCTCATTGAGCGCAGGTACCCTGCTGGTGAACCAGGAGAAGGCTAAAGATAGAGAAAATAGAGTCCTCTAGTACTTGTTTTCACGAGTAGTATCTGTTTTGATTTGCAGTTTCTGTGTGCTGGTCGCTGGGCGTTACGGTCAAATCAGTTGCGTAGTCCGGATAAGCTGACGTAAAGTGTCGATATGAAGGCGGAAGGAAGACTTCAACTCGTCCATAAATCATGAATCCACCCAAATGCAATTTTCTGCAACTTGAGGCTAATGTACTTTCTTTTTCTGTGACGGGACTATTACTGCATTTCGTCCCTGTTATTATTATTGATGCAGCAATATATAAGACCATCTGTCGGCCAACACGTAGTTTTAAGCATCATTAGCAATGGCACCTGAAAATGACTCCCTCTTTCCTTCCATCGAAGGGGCACCTCAGGCGATCGATTCCGGCGAATGATTGCACTGCTGCATATGCTCCATTTGTCCCGTGCTCCTTGGACGTAGCGTCTATCCGTTCCTTTTGTTGCGGAGCAGAATTTTTTGGGTCTTTTTTCACAGAGAAAATCAATCAGATTAGATTACCACAGCGAGATTGCCTTATCTTCAACTGATTGCGTGAGATGAATGCAGCCATGCAGGTGAGCGTGTTGGTGGCGATTGATGCGACTAGATTTCTTCTCTTCTCCCGACGGGCTAGCTTTTTCGCTCGAAACATTCAGGTGGAAACTTTTGAGCCCGGCAATTCTCCTTGCCACTTCTTATCGTAATGGCATGGGGGAGCACGCGACACAAGGAGCAGGAAGCACTTTTATGGATGGGACCACAAAGCAAAATGGTTACCTGCGAATCAGAGCGTGAGAGCTGGCTGGCACGGAGAAAGAACAGAGACCATCCAATAGACTCTTTTTTTTATTTATTTTGAAATCGACCATCCAATAGACTTTGGACCAAGGCGAAGGGTAGCCTTTTACAGCTGCTAGACAATACAGTGACATGTGGGTCCACTGTGCAGAAATATTGTAAAAAAATGTTGTTTCGTACGTACTAGTAATACACGTCAGCGAACAATGTTCAAGTAACTTTGAAGGTAGTGTGATTATTAGGAGGAGTAAGCTGGAGGTGCTGCATTAAATTATTAACAATTGTACTAAAAGTCGTGGTACTACATGTCGCCCTAGCTCCAAAAGGAAAAGGGTACCAATGGCATTCTTCACGGCTAACGCGGATTGAAATTGGGAGTGAAGCATGTGTTGTGTGCAGTTCGTACGAAATTTTCCTTCCACAATGTATCAGTGCACCAATTAGTCACACGGAAAGCACGTGTAGTGTGCACTTCGTACTTCCCCATGGAACACCTCTCATTTTTTTTTCCCCCACCTACAAAATCGCTTAAAACCAACACCAAAACATGGAAATAGGAGGTGTATCTTATGAATAAGAGGTGCGACTTAGAGAACCATGTACAGGCTATACACCACTTTACCAATGAAATGATGTAGCTTTTCAAGACAAGTGCATGCACCTTGGAAAGTTATTGGTCCATACAATGGAACTAAAGGATTGCCCGAGTCAACCATTATTCGCACCATTCACACAAGAAGTAACAAAAGCAGGATAAAAAAGGAAGCGGTTACAAGCCTCCCACGCCATTTCCAGGTCATTGCTTGGTAGCTAGTAGTAGCATTAGCAGGCACGGTGACAGATCCCGAACGCAAGACCCCAACTGGCGTATTAGTCAGTGGCTTGCATTAGCAGGCAGTATAATAAACCCACCGGGGTGATGAGATGGAGATGGAGACGGAGATGGAGATGAGATGATGATATTCGCACGGAACGGAACCCGCTGTAAAATACGCCGCCGCAACGTCCACCGCATAAGATAATGGCGTGGCTCACGAGCCCTTGTACCGACCCTCCCGTCGCGTGGCGTGGGTCGCCAGCACAGCATCCATCCACCCCCATCACGACAAGTCAGCCCCGCATCTTTTAACGTAGCGGTAGCGGGCACTGGACTGAACTGAGAAACAGCTGCTGACTTTTCCCCGTTGTTCCAGCTCAGCCTCGGCGGCAGATCCACGCGCCGCTTCCCCCACCGGCGGGGGTGATCGATCGCTCACTGCAGGTCCGGCGCCGGCCAGGGTTTGGAACCTTTTCCGCGGCCATCGAGTGCCCCGGGCGGATCCACGCACACGACGCAGCGCGGCCTCCACCCTTTCTGCACAAACAGCTACGTACGCTTTTCGGGTGGCTTCGCTTTGGCCACTTGACCACTCCCCCACGTCCAGTGTCTTGTCCCGCACACCTCCATCCCTCTACACTCAACTTGTGTCTTGTGTGTACTATAGCTAGCTAGCACTCGTCGTGTCTCATACACTGTGCTGCTGTACGTACGTGCCAGCTGTCTCGGTACACCGCGGCTTGGAACGGCCGCGTCGGCGGAGGGAGTTTTTTTTTTTTTTTTTTTTTTTGGACAGAAGGGAGTTTTTGGGTTGAGGAGGGCTTGAGGCGGAAGCAAGGGAAGAAAAAAAAAAAAAGAGGAGGCAGCAGCGGAAAGGCGGCAGGCAGGGCGCGGCGGGGGCGACCACGTGCGGCACGGGCCGGCATCCGACGGCGGCTACCCACCCCGCGTGCCCGGTAGGCTTTGGCAGCTTGCGGTGTGCGAGACTGCTGCTGCTCTTGCTGCTTCTCTCTCTCTCTCTGACTCCCACCCCCGTCTCGTCTCGCTCGCGTCTTCCCCAATAGAAAAGCCAGGCGCAAAAATAATCGCCAAAAGGGATAGAGAGAGGAGAGAGAGAGAGAGAGGCGACGGAGCGATAGAGAGAAGAAAGGAAAGGGAAAAAAAAAATCCCCGTCCACCGTCCGCCGCCGCGCGCAGCGCCAGCGCCCCCGGGCCAGGAGGAGCCGCCGCGCGCGAGTGGTGTGGGATTCAGTGAGGCGGCTGCAGCCGGGTAAGCGAAGCGCGGGACCGGGGCGCCAGATCGAGCGCAAGGAAGGATGACGCCCAACCCGACGGAGCCGGAGGCGGGGCCCGAGCAGGAGCAGGAGCAGCAGCCGGCGGCGGAGACCCCCACGGCGGCGCCGGTCAAGAAGAAGCGAAACCTCCCCGGGACGCCAGGTGACCAGCTACCTCCTCCTCCCGCTTCCCCTGCCCCGCGCGCCTTCCGCTGCTGCTTCCCCCTCTTCTGAGTTCTGACTGTGCAGCTGCTGCTGCTGCGTTTTGCTCCGCGCAGATCCGGACGCCGAGGTGATCGCGCTGTCGCCGGGGACGCTGCTGGCGACGAACCGCTTCGTCTGCGAGGTGTGCGGGAAGGGGTTCCAGCGGGACCAGAACCTGCAGCTGCACCGCCGGGGACACAACCTGCCCTGGCGGCTGCGGCAGCGCGGCCCGGGCGCCGCGCCACCGCGCCGGAGGGTCTACGTGTGCCCGGAGCCCGGCTGCGTGCACCACTCCCCCGCACGCGCGCTCGGGGACCTCACCGGGATCAAGAAGCACTTCTGCCGGAAGCACGGGGAGAAGCGCTGGGCGTGCCCGCGCTGCGGGAAGCGGTACGCCGTCCAGGCCGACCTCAAGGCGCACGCCAAGACATGCGGCACCCGCGAGTACCGATGCGACTGCGGCACCCTCTTCACAAGGTCCTTCCCTCCCCAAATCCAGCCAAATCCTGGATTGCCCGACGGCCAATCCGGTTCACTTGAGCAAACAAAAACAGAAAAAAAAAAAAGGCTTTGCTTTCTTGTTTCATTCATTGAATGGCATGCTTTGCTTGCTTGGATCAGAAGGGACAGCTTCGTGACGCACCGCGCCTTCTGCGGCGCACTCGTGGAGGAGACTGGTAGGGTGCTGGCGGTGCCGGCGCCGCCATCGCCCCGCCCGCCTGATTTGGAGGCTGAGGAGAATGTGGACAAGGACAGAGACAAGGGGGAGGAGGATGAGGAGAACCAGAATTCTGCCGTCGCCGAGACGGAACCGCCTCCACGTGTCGAGGCGGTGCCGGAGAAGCCACAGTGCATTCCGTCTCCACCTCCATTGCCACAGGATCCGCAGCGCAGTCCGCCTCCGCTACCGTTACCACAGGACCCCTTGCCCCTTCGCTCGCGGCCTCCATTGCATCAGGAACCACAGCCGCTTCGCTCGCGGCCTCCATTTCTTCCACAGGATCAACAGCAGGCAGTTGTGGCAGTGGTGCCAAGTGTGGATGGTATGCTCCTATATAATCCATCATGTTTGTGTGCTTGTCTTATTGCCATAGATAGGCTGTATCAGATTTATTGCAAATTCTTGCTCTTTAAGTCTATCTAACAGATGTGGTAGGAAAGCAATGCATACATTGTGTCTTTTATTTCCTAATTAGGTTTGCAGTTGAACAATGATATGAGTAAGTGACCACTGACCTGTTCTTTCTTATTTTGTTCTGTCCATTATAGAACCAAAGGTGGTTGCTGCGCCAATTCTGCTTGCCAAGCAAGAGCAGGAAGCTGATCAAGATGAAGGCACCTGCTTTCAGCAAGCTGATCATTACAAGGATACTGAGCTTGAGAGCTCCAATCTGCTGGACAAAGACACTCCGATGCTTCCATGCTTCCTCCCCTCGCCCTCCGAGGCCATCGGTACAGATGTCAGCAGCACTACCTGCGCTGCAGGCGGCAGTGTTTCCAATTCCATGGCCCCATCCACAACAACCAACACGTTTGCCGGTCTGTTCGCATCAGCCACAACAAGCACCACTTCCCAGAGCAGATCTCTGCGTGATCTTATTGGAGTTGATCCCACCTTCCTTTGCCTTGCAATTGGTTCGCCCTCTCCTCTATTCTCACAGACAAATGCAAGTAACCCTGGCACCTTTGCTCCACCTCCAGCACCGCACATGTCGGCGACCGCTCTCCTGCAGAAGGCTGCTGAGGTTGGAGCTTCGCAATCCAGCTCATCCTTCCTGAAGGAGTTTGGGCTTGGCTCTTCCTCCTCATCATCGCCACCGTCAAAGGTACCTCAGGGAAGGTTCACTGATAACAACGCTCAACATTGGCACCACAGGAGTAACCAGCAGATGGAGATGGAACGCCAGCAGAGTAATCGGCAAATAGAGATGGAACATCATCCTAGTAATCGGCAGATGGAGATGGAACGCCACCAGAGTAATCGGCAAATAGAGATGGAACATCATCCTAGTAATCGGCAAATGGAGATGGAACGCCACCCTAGTAATCGGCGAATGGAGATGGAACGCCACCCTAGTAATCAGCGAATGGAGATGGATCACCGAAGAAGTAATCAGCAAATTGAGATGGAGCGCTACCGAAGTAATCAGCAAATGGAGATGGAGCACCGCAGAAATAATCAGCAAATGGAGGTGGAACGCCACCGGAGTAATCAGCAAATGGAGGTGGAGCCAAGGTCGATGCTATCCAGCAGTCTAGGCCTTGGCCTTGCATATCAAAGTGGGAATTCAGGGTTGCCAGACTTGATGATGGGACCATCACCACTGTTTGGTCCAAAGCCTGCTACTCTGGACTTCCTTGGGCTTGGCATTGGAGGGACCATGGGCGGCTCCACGGCCAATGGTGGCCTCCCGGCATTGATGGTGAGGGGAGAGCTGGATATGGGGTCTGCACAGCCCGCTCCATGGGAGGATGGCAAGAGGAAGACCAACGGCCGCACAATCCTGTGAGGTTTTCTTTTTGTAACCTTAGGGGTTTTGTGCTCCGGCTCATTCTTTCAGCAGATGTGTTGGTAGAGCTAGAACTCTGTAAGATGCAGATTTGTATATAGCTCGATGCTTCTTCCAATCCTGCCTTTTGTCTAATATCTGAACTGAAGTTAACATTATAGCAGAAATTTGATCCGGGGAAGATGGGACCTGACATTGACCCGACCTTGATTGCCCCCGTTCCTTTCAAATGTACAGGGTAAGTAGTTGCCTTAATTACCGAAAACTTGCAATGCTAACCATGTACTGTTTTTGGAAAAAGAAGAGTTGAGATTAGGACAGTGATGCTGACACGGGAAAGGTGTTTTTTTCTTACTGTTGTTCCTTAAGTCGGCACGACTAAAACCTGCCAGTCAACAAACTTCTTCAGGAGCTTTGGTGTTTCAGATAATATATTGTGCGCTAGACGTGTAAATACCTTTTTGTTTACTTTGCCTTTTGTTCTACGACTTAGCAGTCATGATACTGACGTTCTTATGTGAGATGGCTTTGAATATGTTTCACTGCTGTTGTTATCAACCCGGGTATCGTCAAAGCAGTAACGGGCTGAGCACAGAACAGTAGTATTCCATGGCTAACAGCCGTGTATTTCCTCAGATTTTCTGTTGCTTTCGCCAGCGACAGGCTAAACGATTCAGTTCGTGTTTACCCGAATCCAGGTCTTTTTCTTCGATTCTTCAACACCTCGTAGAATTTCTACAACGGCCATCCCGCAAACAACTACTAGGTGGCTATCGTGCACATGCTGTGCCACAGTTCAGTCCGATCGATGTTACTGCTGAGACCAACGTCACGAGCTGGATTCTGCCCACTGAACGTGTCAAGTTCCTTTCGGTGAAGGAAAAAAGGAGAGGACGGACGTGTCGAGATTTCGTCGGATCCCGTCGTACTAGTCTACAGTGCTTCTCGTCCGACAAGACGAGTGTAGCCTAGTCAGTGTGGTAAGAAATGAACCGCTTAACTTGGAGATAATTGAGGCAATCATTATTGAAGGAATGAATTATGAGAGGCTTTGGTACGTGCCCACAAATCGCCAAAAAAAAAAAAAGAGGAGGTGTACACACTACACAGGGCGGTTGCCTCAATTGTGGCGATATGCGCTAAGCGAAAAACAATGAGTAGGTTATGATAATATCAAAATTGTGTCGAGTGTGCTTTTATAAAATCAACAAATGAGCTAATAAAGTTTATAACATGTCAATTAAATTTTGAAGGGAGTAATATACCTGACTAGAGAGTACACGCAATCACGCATTATGCGTGCCGAACAAGCTCACAATTGGACCCCCCAAGTCATAGGCTACTTTCTTAGAACCGGCCACTCTGTCACACCAAGGCACGCTCGGGTACTAACCTAGATCCTTTCTTGGTAGAAGGTTCGCTTTGGATATTTTTCCTCTTTTGGCAACTCAGATAAGGAAGGCGAAGCTCGATTGCTCCCAATTGTTGAATCTTTTTGTGCCAAGCAGTTTCGAGATTGCAAATGAAATAACCTCATGTTTTGGGAGCCAGACAGAATTAGCAACTTCAACACCTGGAAAAATGTCCTCATTTTTTTTTTGTTGCTTCTTGATGTGATAGTTCAGGCCAGTTTTTGGCGTCATTTTTGCGTCAGATTTGGCAAAAAGTCCATTTGGGAAATCATCTATATATGTAACTCAACTACTCAAGTGCCATCTCCGGTTGTACAGCATGTGTACAAACAGAGTACAGACCAATGATGAATAAGGGACCCTAGAAAGTTCAGCAACAAGTTGCAGCACCAGATTCAATCCCCAGCCTGGACTTCGTCGTATAGTTCCATATAGGTGCAAAGGCTATGGATGTCCCGTTTTGTCCTGGACGACAGGAATGAAAAAACATCAAAGGGAGCGGATCTTTTTTTTTTTTTTTTTGAATAGGGAGCAGAGCACATTCAGGATCGGAATGAATTGCCTGTCTTGTATGGGCAAAGGCGCGCTGGGTCAGCATTCAAAACGTGCAAGGTGGCAAACACATGGTAGCTTGACAAATCTGGAGCAGGCGTTGCTGCCTGCACCTGAACCACCTGCCAGATTGCTGAGCTGGTTGAATGCCGCTCCTTCCTGATGCTTGAATGTGCAGAGTGAACAGGTCATCTCTTTCAGTTATTAGCAGTAACTGCACAAGTTCCAGTTTCAGCATTGGGATTTGCATCGCTTGTGGGTTATCCTGAGATTATTTTGTTACCGACGATTTGAAGAACAAGCTCTGCGCTGTGATTTCTCCTGCATTTCCCGCTTATCAAGGTTTGCTTGCTCCAGCCTCGAGTCGCCAAAGGAACCCAAACTTGGGCCTTTGCTGCGAGGCGGCGTTTGTTCAGCATACTGTATGGACCAGAAACTGGTAAACTTGCCATGCCGGCCCGAATAAATGAACCGATTCGGCCACCTCACCCAGGCAGGTGGCTTCAGTGGTGGCCCAACCTTCATCCGCCATTCGTGGGCCGTGGCCCATATTTGTTGTGCAATCCGTGGAAGTTCTGCTCCAGATCTGCAACGTGAAGGCGGCGGCGGCCTCACGGAGATCGCTTGCATACCGGACGTTGCGGTCGAGTCACCGGCGACGGCGATGGCTGTGGCGCCTTCCCCTGAATTGATGCTTCAGGAGGTTAACCAAGTTTTGTTCTAGATAGGCCACATTTCACATCTGCCTTGGTGATTAACCTAGGTGTTGTTTTAAGCATCGTTAACTTAAGTCCGAGCTTTGAACAGGAATCCTTTCCCGACTGGTATGTCCGATCTGTTCCGCTTGTGATTCTGATAATCACATGGTTTTACTTCAGAACAACGCCAACAGTGCATGATGCGTCAATGTAGCAATTTCAGTCTCCCTACTGCAGTTGTATAGACTGCTCATGTGATTTTCATTCTACCAACTGAATTTTAACTGATCAGCGCCCCTCCTGCAGTAATTTTTTGTTCATCAGTGGGCATTTTAAAATGAAATGAAGGAAACGGGTAAGATGCCACTGGGGTGAAGCAATGCCGCGCCAACTGTCACTTGTCATCACACCAAGTGTCATTACGCCAGTAAGGTAAGCTTAAAAACTTCACATCCCAATTTGGACACATCACAGTTATTTCAGGTAAATTCTTTATAGGATCGGGAAGATTCGCCGCCCTGTGTCTCATGCACGGCCAGGTTAGAGAATCCATCTCGTGGCAGCCGCAGCTAGGTTCCCCGTTAATCAATGTTATCCTCAGGATTTGTAATAACCTGCTTATATATCTTTTCACCCACCTTTTTGTTATACTTCTGCTACGGCTCGAGGTCGAGGTAGCCACAAGTTTTGCATGTTATTTGATCTGCGTGCTGCGTTGGTAGTTTGGTACTACTACAATTATCGATTATATGTGGTCCTGCAGTTTAATCTTAATGAAATATACAGTACACACTAAGGCGTGTTCTCGAAAAAATTGTGGTCCTGGCGTCCTGCAGAATTTCGAACTCTAGATGCCATCTAATCTTTTTTTTTTCTCAATGTAGAGTGAATCTGAGAGCGGCTATTAATAAACAATCAATCGAGCACTCATGTAATATCTACTAATAAATAACATTTTGAAAGAGAAAATATGTTTAAGGTTGATAAACATTCCAGCATACCATTATTTTCTGTTGATGCCCTCTCCGTTTTTCTCTTGAAAATATAACCATTACTAGACGTTGTCACGTTAGTCGTCACTGGTTGATACTTATTGTCCCGACACTTCAAGCAAGATTCCAGTTCATTATTATACCTTTTAGATTACTCAATGATTACAAATGCATGTCAGGGTTGCACTCCGGCTGGTTCTGCTTTCACACAAATTTATATAGTACTATATATATATTTATCGGAAAGATTCTGCTAGTACTCCAAACACCTTTCGTTTGCAACGTTTCCTATTGGCACCAGATTAGCATGGACCATTAGTTAATCACAAGATTGATTCGTTTGCTTAATCGCCACCACAGTATCACAAGGGTACGGGGATGAAAAAACAAATGGCCGCTTAGGGTTGACGGGCTGGGAAAAGAATCACAAGCATTGCTGCCACGTTTCGTTGTGTCATGGGCAACGTACTACCTGGCTACTGGCTAATCGCCCTTCGATCCTTAGCGCGTATCCTATCTTATCTTAGGCATTGAAATGGAGTCGGTATTTTAGTGACACTGAGGTCACGTCACATGGTTAGTGGCGTAATTCAAGGAAAGGTGAAAGGATTTCTAGGGTAAAGTTGAGTGCTTCACAAGGGTGAAAATTGAAAATGGTTCGTGCAAATCTATGTTACGTACAAGCAAAAGATCAAATCTTAGAACCTTGACTCGGCTCAAGAAGGCCTGTAAATCAACTAGGGAGGTAAATCTTGCAGTGAACCGTAAATGATCTCAGATTTGGAAAGTCAGCAACAGGGATCGGAGTACCTAATAATGCAGTAAAAACCTTGCCACTAACTGCCGGTATACATCATGGGACTCTCAGAAGAGATAGAGACAACCATAGCACAAAAATATCCACTTGCATCTGGCAAAATTTTATCAGTTAAGATTCATTGACCTCTATGTCTCGGTTTGATAGCCAATTTAAGATGAGCGCTGCAGGTTATTTCAGGCAGATCCAAGGCGATAAGTTGGAGGTTGGGAAGCAGGGGCGTGGCTTGTCCGGGAGTAAGGGCGCCTCCATTTGATTAATCGCCATCGCCGCTGGTGTTAGCGCATTAACAAAGCAAGTGGAGATCACGGAGCATGTGAGGGGAATCGAGCACATGATGATCATTTGGGTTTAGTAGTGTATTGGTCCCTATCTCGCGTAGACAAGTGTCCTTAGCGCTGATCCCTTAGCTAATACCGCATCCAATCTCGATTGGAAACAGCCTAGATGTGTGTGTAAAGAACGTGTTTATACAGCCTCGACACAGCTAAGCTCGGTTATGAGTGTTATATTAAGAACAGTAGCCTTAACCATGCATACCCCTGTAGATACACATAACATTTGTTTTTTTTTTATGGAGTACAACAGGTCTGAAAAGGTCAGCATATAGGGCAAATTGCGGCTGCTGCACTTGCAATGCGTCGCCTTCTTTTTCAATTTCAGTTTACTATATTATGTGTTATGCGTTGAAAAGTATGTTTCATGTATTGCCCAACAATTTTTCAGCATTTGAGATCACAAAATTCTCTGAGAGCCATTACACACATCGTTGTAAAGAAAGAAGCTGCTAACCTCAGGAAAATTGTTATCAGCAAATCAACCCACGTACGAACTCTCCGCTGAAGTAAACAGGAAGGTTCATGCATGCAATGCAACATCATGGGACAAGCGAAATCCCAGTAACGTTTCTCTTTGTACCTTTTCTTCACCAAAAACGAACTGACAACGCCGGCCGCCGGCCGCCCGGCTGACAACGCAGATCGGATAATCTGAATCGATAATAAAAGTCTACATGTCGTTCCTTGCAGCCAACGGCTTCGTCCTCGTGGGGACGCCGCCGCCGGCGCCAGGCCCCTACACTGCCATCCACGGCGGTTGATTTCGTCCCACGGCCCTCCCCAGCTGACGCCTGCGTTACTAAACGGGGAGGTGCGCATCCGACGGCAAGGGGATAAGATAAGGCTTACCCGGAACGCACAAGGCACAGGTCAACATGGGGAGGGACGGGATCAAAAACTTGCCGAGAGGAGAAATAAGGGTGAGCTGGTGTGTCCTCTATCCATGCTGTGCATGTACAGTTGAAAATTTTCCGAGGAGGCAGGGCGTGTAGGACCATCATAATACTATGCTTTCCCGGGCATGTGCATTATTCACCAGAGGGATTCGAGATCGGCTGTCGTGAGTGAGTTGGATTCGAAGAGCTCCAGGATCCCGTCTAGTTATGTTATGCTTGCACCTTGCAGTGGTCCAGCTTTACAGTTCAGAGAAATGGAGTGTGGCATCAGCTGCAGCCGCCCTGACTGTACCGTTTGCTGAGTCGGCAAAGGAACCTGTTCGTGAGTCATGACAACAGATAAACTTCTTTTGTTGCGTCGGGGGAAAAAAAGGTTGCGCCGATAGAAATTCAAACCGAAATCCGCTTTGTAACAGTGACGCTTCTGTTGGTGTGTACTACTGTACTCAGACCTAGCTGCTAACCCCTAGCAGCTCCCAAATCCCGATATGTTCTCACCCTCCATGAGCTAGCAGACTTAAAATACTAGCAGCACTTGCAGTTTGCCAGTCAGTAGACAACATATCTCTAACAGTTGACGGTACCCGAGCCCCGCATGTCAGCGACGGGAAGAAGATCACGAGGATTGCAGTCTCGTATGTTCAGGCTGCTACTAATAGTATACCGCGACGACTAATCAACCGGTGAGCAGTGGCTGCGTTTGGAATCCCGGAGCACGAAAAAGAAGAGAGATGGGCAGCCGTTCGTCGTCCCCGGATCGGCGGGGCGCGGCCGCAGGGTGGCGACACGTCCAATGGCGCCGGTGCGGGTGGTCCCGCATGCGCCGCTCGACGCGTGGATATCTCTATTCATCCGGGCCAATGGCAGCAGGCTATGTTGCGCCCGTCCCGGTGCAGCCCATGTGCCTACGCCCCTTGTCTCCCGGGCTAGCTACTCCCACAGTGACCGCTCGCCTTTGCTTTGCTTGCTTGCTTCGTTGTTGCGCCTACTAGGGCGGAGCAGAGTCCTAGCCTTATCCACTGTTCCTTTTCCCCCCTCACCTGGCAAATTCTCCCTGCATATGCCGTGTTCAAGCTTTTTTGGTCCTGCCTCGTCTATATCCTCGTCCAAGATCGACAGAAATATCTCCTAATCCGTCTTACTGCATGTGTGTGCTTGATGATCGTTCCATGCGTGGCACGGCATCATCGTATGCGCTCTCCTTGTCTACGTTGATAAGATGTGTCATGCGTGTCGCGGACCCGCGGTGTGCGTGACTCGGCGTGTGCTCTCTCGGCTCGACAGCTTCCCCTTCTCATCTCTACTTTAGCATTAGCAAATAAAGCCTTTTCTTTCATCTGGTCTTTCACGGTTACTTGCTGTGGTTTCGGATATACTATATTAATATGTATCCTGGTAGATTTTTTTTTTCACTGCCGTCATCATATGATTGTAACACACAAATATATTGCATATATTCCAAAAGAAAACATGTCGATTTTTCTGCCCAATTATCATAGTTAATTAAGACACCCCTTAGCAAACTCAATATAAATCGGTTGTATTACTTTCAAACGTGGGACCTAGCTAATTGTTTATTTGGTTTTGGAGGGATGTATAAGATGTTAGCTGTGATGGATTGGTATCGTGCAAATTGTATGATCACCTTCTATTTCTCTTTACTTCCTCCTACCTTAATGAATGGCAGCACTCCTGACTTTCTTTTAAAAAAAATGTATGATCACCTTCTATTTCTCTTTACTTCCTCCTACCTTAGTCACTCCTGCCTTTCTTAAAAAAAAATTGTATGATCACCGGCTAAATTTTGGGAAGTAATTGTCAACCCAAGATTGTTCTTATTACACATATAAACTTGTATGTCACCAATTTTTATACATTAGATTTTCCTTGTACTTGCAGGGTTTTGTTTTGGAAGATTATAGTTCAAAGTAGCTCTAAATTTGGAATAGGAAGTACACATGTTCCAAAATCATCAGTGGTGTAGTGTAACTTTGAAATACAAAACTGATTGGAGAGCTGGAGCAATTTCACTTCAAAGATTGTAAATAGTCGGCTAGCCACCGTCAAAATATAATAACATGCTACCTCTATAAAGACTACTACTAAAAAGAGAATCTCTCTCCTCAATCTTTTCAAAGAAAGTGAGAGCCCTTTCCAGGAGCAAGTGCCACCTTGTCGACCACTCTTGTTTACCCTAGAAGGTCGTGGAGTCCCCACTAATGACCAAATTAAGCATTTACACATCGTGCATCCGGCCCCTACTTCAAGTCTTCTCAGCGAGTAAAATCAAGAAAGAAAGCATAATAGAGCATAACATATTTGGTCGTCGTTGCACATGTCCATCTATCGAAACATTGTAAACTTTGACAAGTAGTAGTTTGTATTAATTAACTGTATCATAAACACATGCAATGCACGCTCTCTATTTCATGTTGCTGGTAAGAAGAAATGACACGAAATCAACATATCCAGTAAAAAAATCGGAAAAAGAATCTTTCATTTATCCGAAGAAGAGACTTTTATTTTTCAAACTTTTAATTAGAAATGCAACCGCTGCTGTGTACTCCTGTAGATAGTACCCTCGCTGCACGAGTGAGTACATGACAGGGTCGTACCCGATGCTGTGCTTCCGGCCGGCCATGTAACTCTCGAAGAAAAACAAAGTAGCGGTGATGCGCATCCATCCATCCATGGTCTGGCTGGGAAAGCTATCACCTACCCGGCCGGCGAGCCCCACCGGCGTCGCGCGCGCGTACCTTTGCTACCTATATATATTACTCCTAGGTCTCTCTCGAGACACGCACCTCGCCTTACTTAACACCAACTCAGTGCCTTGTGGTCCTCCCTCCCCTCCTTTGATCCAGTTCCCTCTGTCCTTGGCACATCCACAACGCACCACCGGTCCTCTTCTATCAGCTAGCTCCTCCAGACCACCTCGCACTTGGCAAGGAGACAAACAGAAACCGTGAGAAAGGCGTCGCGGTTGCTGCTGATTTGGCTGGGAGATCGAGCAGGCAAGGCATGGAGCAATACGAGGAGCAGCAGCACCACCAGCTCTTTCCTTCCTCCTTCGTGGACTCCTCCCTCCTGCCGGCCAACGGTGCGTTTAATTTGTGCATCATTTTTCATTTCTAGCAAGCTGCTTGCTTCACTCTGAGCATGCAAACAGTAGCTCTGGTGCCAGAATTTGCATGTGACTGGTGGTTCTTTTGAGGTGTGCAGGCGCGGCGCAGGGGGAGAGGCCGAGAGCGCGGCGCAGGAGGCGGCGTGCCGCGCGGTGCGGCGGCGAGGCTGACGCCGGGGACCCCAAGAAGCAGCGTCTGAGCGACGAGCAGGTGGAGATGCTGGAGCTGAGCTTCCGGGAGGAGCGGAAGCTGGAGACTGGTCGGAAGGTGCACCTGGCCTCCGAGCTCGGGCTGGACCCCAAGCAGGTGGCCGTGTGGTTCCAGAACCGCCGCGCGCGCCACAAGAGCAAGCTGCTCGAGGAGGAGTTCGCCAAGCTCAAGCAGGCGCACGACGCCGACATCCTCCACAAATGCCAGCTCGAGAACGAGGTAAGAATAATCGACCTATCCAAATTAACATGGCGCACTCTCTCGTGTCCTACTTCGTCGATTCCTGTTTGGTCATCTTTTGTTCATCGAGTTCGTGTGACACTGAGCATTGTTTGGTCCACGCACACGGCAGCTCATGAGGATGAAGGAGAGGCTGGCGGTCGCGGAGGAGGAGCTGACGCGGCTCAGATCTTCCGCCGGGAGCCACATCGCGGTCTCCGGCGACGCCATGGGCGGCCGCGTCGTCTGCAGCGGGAGCCCGACCTCGTCGTTCTCGACGGGCACCTGCCACCAGCAGCAGCCGGGCATCAGCGGCGGCGGCGTCGATCACCTGGGCGACGACGTCGACCTGATCTATGTCCCCGACGTCGCCGACTACGTCTACGCGGACAACGGCCTTGTCGAGTGGTTTAGCCTGTATGGACTGATGTAAGCGATGTCGTGTCAGGCTCTAGCTAAGCTAGTCATTGCTGTCCTGATTTCTTAAGCGTGCGTGTTTAATTATGTACATAAACCATGTTGTTAGTGGCACAATATAGCCAGCTAGTTGCTAGTACTACTTGAATTTCAGATGTGTATATATTGTCGTTGCCATCTTGATTATCCTGGTCTTTAAATGGGCTTACATATGGGCCGAGATGGGCAACATGCAAGTTGACAGGATGTGCTACTTCTTCACAATCATCGTCGTAGCAAAATGGGAGGTACATTTCAAAACTGAGGTTCCAAACGACAGTTTTGAGACCTCCAAAATTGAATGGTACCTCAATTAGGCTGGAGTGAAAGAATGTAAATCCAAAAGACAAACCATCAAAGGCCGTGCTTGATTCGTGATATATTAAGATCATCATACAGGGAAGAAAAAAAATGTGAGTAATGGAACAAGTTGGTATATACTCAGTGGTATAGCTCTGAAGATAGAAGTCCACTAGATTAAATAAACCACGGATGGATCACCTAATTCCCTTCAGCCAGTTACTAAAGAATAACAAACTAGACTGGAGAATGTCTGCGCTCCCATGATCAAATCAAAATGGATCCAGAAGTGTCGATGTGTTGCTTTTGGATGTATGGAAAATGAGAAAAACAAATCATCGAAACTATGCTACAATGAGATGTCAAACTTCTTTGTACTTTTAACAAAAAAAAATAACATTACTTTTGAAGAAATAAAAAATTGACTAGAAAAAGCACATTCTTCATTTTAAAGGCTAATTTTTTTTTAAAAAAAAAAGCGGTCAAAGACAGCTAAAGGCTATTGAAAAATCACCCACTAGAGGGGGGGGGGGGGGGATTGGAACAATTGTGTTTTTTACCCCTGATTTGAATTTCAATAGTGATTTTATCCCCTGTTTTTTGAAACTGAAAACAAAGTCCATCCTTACTAAGGGTAAAATCACAATAAAACTATTATGATTTTACCTCCACCAGGGGTAAACTTTGTCTTTCTTTTGAAAAACCAGGGCCAAAATCACAAAGTTAAAAAAATCAGGGGTAAAACCACAATTGGACATCAAACCAGGGGTAATTGTTTTAGTTTTTTTGGTTTGAGAAGAATAGGACAAAACAACGTATAGCAAAATATGCTCATGGTCTCTGTAGCAAATAGGGTTGTAATTGTCCTGCCTATCAAAAGCGCTGAGGAATATTGAAGAACTTATATATACACATAGTATATGCATGTTGTGGCAACTTAAAAAAAATATATAGGAAAAAAGGTTAGTACTGCGTGCCCTATTGGAATGTTCGAGATCAAAGTTTGCAGATGATCAATTTACAATATTCATCACGGATTTCTTTTTGAAAATAGTGAAAATTTTGTGAAAAAAAGCTTAGTAACCATGACATGTTCCATATGAGAATTACCTCACTATATACTAGTATAAGAGTTAGTACGATGGATGGGCACAATCCTGAATGCAATGCCAATCATTCAGTCTGTAACATATCATCATGCATGATAGTTACAAACCAAAAGGCGCAGAGAAACTATAAGCCGGCGGGTGTTACCGGTAACGGGTCAATGCAAGGTAACCAGGAACTGCCACGGCGATGCCACCTTTCTTCATCAGTACAAGATATATGATACGCACACGATCCGTATCACAAAATCCCCGTCTGCCTTGCCCGTCGAGAACGAATAGCGAGCCGCTGGAACAGTGCCCACGTCCATCGCGAGGATATATACCACAGCTGCAACAGGAGGATAAGCAGGCCACCGCGGACACGTACGACGCGACGCGACGCGACGCGACGATCTATCCAGGCAAGGGCGAGAGCAGCGAGCGGAAAAGCCTTTGTGCTTTCATGAGCTGATTCTGTCGCAGAGCCAGGACTAGACTGGGACTAGACTGCACGCGCCCACCGCCGTACGCTAGGCTCTATACTAGTAGTAGGTGTGGCTAGGTGTCGAGCCGCCATTGCCTCGTCTCGCGCCGGTCTCCAGACCCGGGGTCCCGGGCATCGATCGATCCCTCGACGTCGTCGCGCGCGGCCCCGCAGCCCTGCGTATCACCACATGATCGTCATGTGCCGCGCGAACGGCCGGACGTGATCGATCGGGCCGCAATGCCGAGGCACTGCTTCGCTCGGCAGTTACTTCATTTCCCCTGCAATGGCATGCCCGTGCACTGTGGCGCGAAACAGTGTTGCCTGCTTGTGCGCTCGACACATGCGGCACAGCAGCCACCAGCGCTTAACGCCTCGACCGGACCTTTTTTTCTTTTTTTTCTTTTTTTGGCAAGAGCCTCGACGAGACTTGGTACAAGGGAGGGCGATCGATGGCGCGACACGACACAGAACAAAAAAAAATATGATCCCCCGACGACGACGAGGACGAGGGCGAGGAGAGAAGAACCTGCGGTGCTGCTGCTGATTCAGTTACTCCATCGCCATCACAAACCAGCATCATCGGAGCTTGTGCGGATAAACCTATCCACCCGCTACGTACGTAATAGCTGCAACAACGATCCTGCCTCGCCTCTCTGTCAATTATCTGCCGAGTTCGTCTGCGATGGATCGGAACGGAATGTACTGCTATGGTGCTGTCAGGGCGCCGTCAGCCGGAGGCTCATCATCAGAGCTCCTCATATGCGTATCCTACGTGCATGCACATGGCGTGTGCAGCTACTCCACTCAACAGTGGAGTATATTCGTCCAGGAATCTGGGATTGGTTCGGTGTCGCCGGTTTTGTTGAACGGCGTAGACAGGACAGTAGTGCCTGGCGGGGACCTGTCGAATTAGATCTGACGCCACCAATAATAGTTCAGATGTCAACATGTGGCAGAATCACGACCACTGAATCTTACGTGCACAAGAGTAAGTCCCTGAGTTGTCGTGGAGTGATTTAAGGTGTGTACTAGTACTAGAAGAAGCTGATGACACTGGTGACCACACTCGTTGTGACGCCACCAATAAAAGATCGGTTTACCTGAGAAATCCAGTTCCCGATCCAAGGGAAGCATACTGAAGAAATAAGTCCTATCCCAATGGAGAAGCACAACGGAAGCCAACCCAAAAGTGTCAGGCTTTTTGCGCGAAAAAGAAAAAACTTGTGATGGTGAGACACATGGGTAGATGGTCGCCTCTGAGACAAAGGTTTTCAATGCTACAACCTTTCAGCAAGAAAGTTACTGTAGACTAATGCCAATGGGCTATTCTATTTTGTTATTTTCAATGTACATGTGCCACATAAGCAACAAAAAATGATTGAAATATATCATTCGATGAAACCTTTCATGTCTCTCCTAATTACTTTTTTTTTTGTCATACCATACAAATTGTTGGCATGGCATCGTAATTAATGAGAACTAGCAAGGTTATCCGTGCAATTTGTGCGGGTAGACTATCTGTTTATAAATTACAGTTAATTATAAATCATTAAATCAAAATAACATGCACTATTACTATAGCTAGATGAAGTATTTAATATTTAAACTTTTATGTAATGCTCTTACTTGCTATTTGAACTGTTTTATTGGATCACCTTGGACGCGTGACACAAAAACATGTGTGCACCCACCTCGCCATGTGGCATTGTACCATAGTGTCCACCGCCTCATCATCTACTCATCCTTGAGAACGAAGATCTGTTTGAATGCTATGTACCCATGATAATTTCTTACTACGTACGCCTACCTTGTCACTTTTACCGCAACTCGTGGAAGCAGTGGCCTGAATGCTGGACACCATGTAACCATCCTTATAGTTCATGATTTTTTGCAACTGCGTCGAGCTTATCTGAAGTAAGCTGGCTTACTGTGATTCCCTACTACATCTATCCACCTCTATTTCCAGGAGATTCTCTTTCATATCCCTATGACTCCTTGTAATGCTCTACCGAGACATGCGGCAACGATCAAGGAGTATGATTTTTATGGTTGTCATGGGAGATGTCGTATGTGATTATCTCTTCTGTCTACTTCCTCTCTATTTTCCTTCTTCATGGTGTGATCTACTGCTCGTACCATTGATCCATTTAGTTGTTCCTATTAAGTGGTTCCCAAATAGCATGATTGTACTTGATTATTATGCGGCAGGGATGCATTCCAATAACACCGAAGTTTTCTCACACGGTACATTCCATGGCCTGCTCACATGCTAATGGCACTTGTCATACGGACAGACACTACAATCTTGCAATCGTTTAATTTCCTCACTTTCACTTGCTCAATTATTGTTGATATTAGGTGAGTCTACCATAATTTGAGGTCGGTGAGCTTTGCACAATGGCACGATCAAATTTTGTCTCAACGGGAAATTAGGTTTTACAGTTTGCTTGTTTTCTAATTGAATCTTCCATTAATAGAGACCCCATACTTT
The DNA here is from genome assembly GCA_032690845.1 of Eleusine coracana subsp. coracana. NCBI lineage: Eukaryota > Viridiplantae > Streptophyta > Magnoliopsida > Poales > Poaceae > Eleusine > Eleusine coracana. Next base: position 53,595,477 of record CM064430.1, read on the forward strand.
TTTTCAGAGTAACAAAGACTTCATATTGTGCGTTCTGAGTAATGCTAAAGCTAACTAATAGATCGTGTATTTGTTTTCTATTGATAATGTCTACTTTCTAATATAATCTTGATATTTAATGTAGACTCTAGCTTTAACTTTGATTATTAGATTATCATTACAATTGACGGTCAGATCTTTGTCTTTTGTATTTGTATTTGTGCAGATAGACTAATTCTAGTATATTAAGTACTATTATATTAGTTTATTGATAATGTATATGATAGATTATTTACTTATTTGACCGTTTTTATGATTTGTGCACACTTCTTAACACATTTAAATTTAAAAAAAACAATATACTTTGTCACAATTTTTGTTAAAGTTTTATAAATGATATACAACTAATTTAAATAGTAGTTTCATAATACTACAACGTTGCTACAATGGCTCATTGTAGAAATTTGGTTCCTCTGTCCCTGCCTCACATGCTGCATCCTTTTTTTTTCCTAGCCATCCACCTACAAATTGTTGCCATCATGTTAGAGATGCTTTTGGCGTTGCGCCTGATTTTTATTTCAATTAGCTTGAAGCATGACACAGTGCTCTCTACTCTAACTACTGTACCTCAACTGAACTTATTGCAATGTAGTATTGCTAAGTGCTAGTACCAACTAACCTTTACACAAAAACCACATTGATCTCACTTTTGTCATGTTTCTTCTAGCCATGATTCACGCGACTGCGACTCGCTAATCTTTCTGGGATTAGCGACTGCATGCATGATGTTCTGATGAACACGTCATCCAACTGGCTCATGGTATGGCTAGCGGCTGTAGCAGTTTTCTCCAGACTTCATTGTGTTGAACAGTCTTGTTCAAAACTCATGGCGGACTGCCTGCCGCACCGATGCTGTCAAGATCGGGGTTCCCGGCTCGCAATCTCGATTCCTTGATGATCGCCATGTTGCTACGACATGAGTTGCACTTCTCATATACGAATTCAGTCTGTGTAACAATGCTCATCAGGCTTGAACGGTTGCTACAGCTTGCTACATTAATTTGCCGTTAGCACTTCTCATATCCGGGTACCGTGGCTTCTGATCATCATTGTAGTTGTGCAGTTGAGATATAGCTGGACTGCCGCCATGGAGCTCGCCGATGTCGCTAAGTCGTCATCGTGGGGGTGTCGATGGCTTCTTCTTTTTTGATATACATTGATCGATCTCGCAAGAAACATGGCCAGAACATATGTTGTTTCTCTTTTTAGTAGGCAATAACTATGGCTGGTAGAGAGAGTCCTAATCAACGCTAATTATTTCTTTTTTGTGCTCTCTGTCACAAACCTCCCTTTTTAAATAAAATACAACTCTCTTTCGTATTCTAATGTTTGGATGTTTGGATCTAATATTGACCGTTAAATCTTTATAAAATTTAATGGTCTATATTGATCTTGGGAGGAAAAGTAGAATATGGAGTAAATCAAATATATAATTTTAATTATTATTTATTTTTTTCTTTAAAACACAGTGGATAAGACTTACTTGTTATCATACAACCTCACGTGCATGAGAGAACTATAATAAAACAGTCCTAAAAAATATGGGTTATGTTTGCTATGATATTTTTCTTAATTTGGATCATCCACAAATAAAATTGTGTCTCAAACAAAAATTGATAATAAGGAAGCCAACCTCAAAGAGGAGGGAGATCGTGGTGGATGAGGTGTGGGAGAGGATTGGATTCTTTTTTCTTTTTTTATTAATCTAAATTTATCAATTTATTAATAATTTTATCTGTTTATCAATTGGAGTTAGTTATGAACTTTTTTTGGCGTCATCTGAACCGTTAAATCTTCATAAAATCCAACGATCTATCTCTTATCTTTTTTAGATTAACATGATAATTTTATGATCTTGAGAGCGAATGTGGTTGCTTCTTTTGACATTCAAATAATAAGATAATAGATGAACTCCATCTGAACTAGCCTAAGGTATGTGAAGAGGATTTAGGATTTTATGGGAGATATATAGCATGTAATAGGTGGTATATATATCAACCACAGCAGCTCGTGATGAATGTGCATCCGAGTGCCCAGACAAAGGTCGAGGAAGGAAAAGATGCCTTCGCTAATGAAAGTACACCATTTTTAAATGTTATCTGGGGCTTAAAGGATTGTTTCTGGGCTGGATCGGATCTTAGGGTTGCTTGTGTTTCTGGGCTGCAGTACCAAAAAGGAAAATCTTGATGTTTAACGGGCCAAACTTGCTCTCTTATCCAGCCCAAAAGTTTAGTGGGTCAATATTTGTCGATCAGTTATCTGGGCTCTATCACGGTCCAATTTTAGTCTATTATCTTATTATTTGAAGTTCAAAAGGAGTCACCACGTTCCCTCTCAAGATCACAAAATTACCACGTTAATTAAAAAAAAGAAGAGATAGATCGTTGAATTTTATAAAGATTTAACAGTTCAGATAAAGTAAAAAAAGAGTTCATAACAAACTCCAATTGATAAACAGATAAAATTATTAATAAATTGATAAATTCAGATTAATAAAAAAAAGAAAAAAGAATCCAATCCTCTTCCACTCCTCACCCATCACGATCTCCCTCCTTTCAGGTTGGCTTTTTTATTATCAATTTAGTTTTCTTTTTATTTGAGACACAACTTTATTTGTGGATGATCCAAATTAAGAAAAATATCATAGCAAACATAACCCATATTTTTTAGGACTGTTTTACGGTAGTTCTCTCATGCACGTGAGGTTGTATGATAACAAGTAAGTCTTATCCACTGTGTTTTAAAGAAAAAATTAAATAATAATTAAAATTATATATTCGATTTACTCTATATTCTACTTTTCCTCCTCAAAATCAATATAGACCATCAAATTTTATGAAGATTTAACGGTCAATATTAGATCCAAACATCCAAACATTAGAATACGAAAGAGAGTTGTATTTTATTTGAAAAGGAAGGTTTGTGACCGAGAACATAAAAAAGAAATAATTAGCGTTGATTAGGATTCTCTCTACCAGCCACAATTATTGCCTACTAAAAAGAGAAACAACATATGTTATGGCCATGTTTCTTGCGAGATCAATCAACCTATATCAAAAAAGAAAAAGCCATCGACACCCCCACGATGACGACTTAGCGACATCGGTGAGCTCCATGGCGGCAGTCCAGCTATATCTCAACTGCATAACTACAATGATGATCAGAAGCCGCGGTGCACGGGTATGAGAAGTGCTAATGGCAAATTAATGTAGCAAGCTACAACAACCGTTCAACAAGCCTGTTGAGCATTGTTACACAGAAGTGTAACTCATGTCGTAGCAACATGACAATCATCAAGACATCGAGATTGTGAGCCGGGAACCTCGATCTCGACAGCATCGGTGTGGCAGACAGTCCGTCATGAGTTTTGAACAAGACTGTTCCATTTAACACAATAAAGTCCGGAGAAAGCTACTACAACCGCTAGCCATACCATGAGCAAGTTCGGAACATCATGCATGCAGTCGCTAATCCCAGAAAGATTAGTGAGTCGCACTCGCGTGAATCATGGCTAGAAGAAATATGACAAAAGCGAGATCAATGTGGTTTTTGTGTAAAGGTTAGTTGGTACTAGCACTTAGCAGTACTACATTGCAACAAATTTAATTGAGGTACAGTAGTTAGAGTAGAGAGCACTGTGTCGTGCTTCAAGCTAATTGAGATAAAAATCAGACGCAATGCCAGAAGCATCTCTAGCATGATGGCAACAATTTGTACGAGAATGCTAGGAAAAAAAAAGATACAGCAGGTGAGCCAGGGACAGAGGAACCAAATTTCTACAATGAGCCATTGTAACAACGTTGTAATATTATAAAACTACTATTTGAATTAGATGTATATCATTTATAAAACTTTAACAAAAATTGTAACAAAGTATATTATTTTTTTTTCAAAATTTAAATGTGTTAAGAAGTGTGCACAAATCATAGAAAGGGTCAAAGAAGTAAATAATCTATTGTATACATTATCAATAAACTAATATAATAGTACTAAATATACTAGAATTAGTCTATCTGCACAAATACAAATACAAAAGACAAAGATCTGACCGTCAATTGTAATGATAATCTAATAATCAAAGATAAAGCTAGAGTCCATATTAAATATCAGGATTATATTAGAAAGTAGACATTATCAATAGAAAACAAATACACGATCTATTATGTTAGCTTTAGCATTACACAGAACGCACAATATGAAGTCTTTGTTACTCTAAAAAAAGTATGGGGTATCTATTAATGGAAGATTCAATCAGAAAACAAGCAAACTGTAAAACCTGAATTTCCGTTGAGAAAAAGTTTGATCGTGCCATTGTGCAAAGCTCACCGACCTCAAATTATGGTAGACTCACCTAAGATCAACAATAGTTGAGCAAGTGAAAGTGAGAAAATTAAATGATTGCAAGATTATAATGTCTGGCCGTATGACAAGTGCCATTAGCATGTGAGCAGGCCATGAAATGTAATGTGTGAGAAAACTTCGGTGTTATTGGAATACATCTCTGCCGTATAATAATCAAGTACAATCATGCTATTTGGGAACCACTTGATAGGATCAACTAAATGGATCAATGGTACGAGCAGTAGATCACATCATGAAGAAGGAAAATAGAGAGGAAGTAGATAGAAGAGATAATCACATGCGACATCTCCCATGACAACCACAAAAATCATACTCCTTGATCGTTGCCACATGTCTCGGTAGGGCATTACAAGGAGTCGTAGGGAAATAGAGGTGGATAGATATAGTAGGGAATCACAGTAAGCCAGCTTGCTTCAGATATGCTCAATGTAGTTGCAAAAAATCATGAACTATAAGGATGGTTATATGGTGTCTAGCATGCACGTCCTACATCCACTAGTTATGATAAAAGTGACAAGGTAGGCATACGTAGCAAGAAAATTACCATTGGTACATAGAATTCAAATAGATCTTCGTTCTTAAGGATGAGTAGACGACGAGGCGGTGGACAGTATGGTATAATGCCACATGGCGAGGTGGGTGCACACATGTTTTCGTGTACGCATCCAAGGTGATCCAATAAAACAGTTCAAGCAGCAAGTAAGAGCATTACATAAAAGTTTAAATATTAAATACTCCATCTAGCTATGATAATAGTGCATGTTATATTGATTTAACAATTTATAATTAACTGTAATTTATAAATGGACAGTCTAGTCGCGCAAATTGAGCGGGTAACCTTGCTAGTTCTGTCTGAAATAAAAGTTTATGTACTGAAGTCCTAAAACTAGTTTTACTAATAGGAGAGAAATTTTTTTAGCAATTACAAACATGTACCTCTCTAGTAGAATACCTAAATCTGGAATCCTATAACAATTTGTAAAAATAAATACTCTCAACTTTGAGAAGGTTTTCAAAAAAAAAAATTCAAGACACAAAGAATACGAAAAATACAACTTTCTCAAAGTTTTTTTTTGCAAAATGGTGACAACCTTATCCACCCTGACACGTGAAGTGTGCCGCCATTCTCCCCCAAATGCGAGCTCGCCTTCGTCGTCCTCCATCCTCGCGCAAACTCCATTGCATGCCACCGACATTGCCTTCTCTTCCTCCCCCGTGCGCGACGAGTGCTGCCACCTCCGTTGCCATGCAAACTCCCTCCTTCACTGTCATGCCATCCAACGTTGCCTCCTTCTCTCCCCCCACGCTGGCAATGTTGCCTCCTCCTCTTCCTCCCTCACGCGCCGCCAGCGCTGCCTCTTCCTCCCTCGGGCGAGCCCACACCGCCATTTCCTTCTCCCCTGCAAAAATCCGAGTGTTGCCTCCTTGTTCACTGCCACGCATTGCTGACACCAACTCTTCCTTTTCCTCCCCCACGCGAAGCCGAGGAGGTGTCAGGAACTCGCCATCGCCTTCCATAACAGATTTGGGGGCTCACCTGGCTGAAGATGGAGGGGGCAAGACATGGGTGGTGCTAGATTTGGGAGTGGAAATGTCCCACGTAGGGCGTATGCACTTTTGTGCGTGCGATAGGAGTTTTAGGATTTGGTTGTTTCAATTGCTATATTTGAGATCCAGAGATGAAGAGATAAGATATATGCTAAAAGTTTTAGGACTACTAGAAAACACCTCTTATAGATACGTTTTATTTTGGGTTTAGATATGCTTATACCATCTTTATCAAAATATAGATACGTTTTCATAATTCGTGTCCGAGGCGTCTCCGCACGTACTGTGTCAGAGCTTGGTTGATATGCTTTTTGAAAACGTGTCTACCAACAAACAAGATATGTTGCTTGAGATGCTATAAATGATACATATGTTTGTAGATGCGTTTTCATAAATGTGTTTATATGACATAGGTATTAGAGTAGACACGTTTTTATGATGTATTAAAAAGTTTAGACATAATTTATTGATATATTTTTATTGTGTTGTTACTAGCATATTATTATTTTAGAACCTCTTCTAAGTGATTGATTTTTTTATGTAGTTAGCTAGAGTCGAACCTGAGACCTCCTTGTTTTTTACATGCTCATCTAACCAGCTCATCTTTGAAGGAAACTTCATTAGATTGAGATATTCATACTTTTATACCCATATTTTCTTAGTGTTTTGGTGTTTCTAGGATTTTATATAGCATGCCAAAAATATCTCTAGAGAGGATTGATACAATCAAAATGTGTCTAATATTATCTCATGTTTTATATGTTTTTAATAACATCTCAAGAAGAATATTTGATATGGCTAGATACGATTAAAGCGTATCTAAATTTCTGATGTCTTTAGAAACATGTTTATTATATTCTTGACATTAAGGCGTATCTAAAATCATATCATATTGATATGTTTTTAAAATCGTATTGAAAAGTGTCTCTAGCTATTAATGTAGAGACGTTTATAAAAACGTAACAATATAACTGTGTCTAGAAGATATTTTTATTGTAGTGGGGAATAGCAATCCACATAACAATTCTGATGGAGAGCAAAGTTCTTAGTAGATTTTATGATTTTTGGCTATTTTTAGGGATAGCAATCCGATAGCTGTTAAAGATATTATAAAAGAAAAGAAAAAAATGAGGCAACTTTTCTTTTTGACTGAAGCCCACCGTTCAAGAAATAAAAAACATACAAAAAAATTTATTAGCTACTCTCACTCTCAGCGTCATGGCAAAACAAGCAGAGCGGCGGCATCTTCTATCAAGTTACATTATGTATTGTCACTTGATAGTCTCTGTTGGTATCAACTCATCCGATCAATACTAGTTTATGGCGGCTTTCCTCCAGACTTATTTTACTGTAAGAGAAGACCACCCTGTCGTAAAAGCGGTACAAAATTGTTCTGCTCTTCCCACTTGTCTTCATAAACTGTTCCGGTGGTAGCAGCCTAGTTTCATTGTCTGGAATGGACAAACAAATCTAGCTAGCAGTCGTAGTATACTTTCTTAAGTAACAATCGTGTAGTATATTAATATCATGATTATTACTTAATATTGTTTTACCAATATGATTGACACTTTAATCATATATTTTGTTCTGACAAGGGATCATTTTTGTAACCTGCACTTTCATTTGTGTATCTGTCATGGTCTCTACCGATGCACGTCTTCTGATTTATAATGGTGGAATCATTGGACTCTTTGCTGATAATTTCTGCGTGTTGTACAATCTTTAGCTGTGTCCCACGTTTTGGTTGAAGCTATTGTCACTGATTGTGATTAGTTCTATAAAAACTATCACTGATTAGTGTCCAGCTTCATTTGATTTCATAAGTTGATGCTTCTTGAAATGACGAGCCTCTCCCAGCAGGCTCTCATTTTCCGATAATTTAGTCTCTTGATCCGTTTGTTGGACCAGATGTGTCAAGATTCAACGATGCTCGCATCAGATAAGTGTTCTTAATGCTACCGATTTTGACCCCTTGGAATCGTGTACGAGTGGACTGACGAGCAGTGGGTGAGCAAACGTTTACATACTTGTCGCATCGGCCGTATCTGTCCATCCTGATTCCTGAAGAAATAATACACACTTGATCTGCAAACTGCCAATAATGCAATAATGATTCAGTCGGTGCAAGAATCAATATTCAAACAACTCTCATACACGTATCAGTTGGAAAATGAATCACGGGTGAGAGATGGAATCTTACCGGAGTTTCAGACCACCTTTTGATCGCCGATGTTAACTGTTCCTGGCAATAAGAAATAACGTCAGAATTCTGTAGTTTTATTACACCCCTGGACTAATTTAAACGTCATTCCATCCTGTAGTGGGAAACCGGGGCGATCCTTGGGGCTGATTTTTCAATCTCGTGCCATTGACTAAGCACAGTGACGGGACCCTGCTGGTAGGTCCAACTTGGAATCTTTGGATCACCCTTTGACTTCACTTAAAACACAAAAGTTGAGAAACCTTTTGGCCAGCACGTCCAGTTTCTTTCAGTTCCGGGACCCATACGGCTTTCCACTATTTTCCACAGCAACTGTGACTTGTGCGAGCAGGCTAGACCAGAACCACACGGTCGCTGTAACCACTGTCAGTGTTTGGATTGACTCAAATTCATCAGTGTTCTGCGTTATTGTCCAAATTATTACTGTATGAAGCATATGGAGGAGAGATCCAGAGCCCAGAGACGACGATCAGGCAGGACGAAGAACCGAATATTACAGGAGAAAAATGAGGGGTGTAGCGGTTAGTCGGTTACCTGATTGACCCTGCATCTCATTGGACGGATGCACCACCACTTGTTTTTCTTGGATGCCAGTGGTTTCAGGCAAGAGAAAGGAGGGGAAACGGCGTTTTCCTGCGGTCTAAAACAGTGCTTTCGTCCCGTCCTGTGGTTAGGGTAGCTGATACTGACAGCGCTTTCAGCCCCGCGGTGGACTATTCAGAGCCTCTTCATCCCAATCAATGCACACGCTTGACTTGTTGACTTGCACCGGTGTCGCGTAGTACTGGTGGCAAATGTTCGCTGGATGAATTTCCGTACGTGGCTGCGATTAATCGAAGTTTAAGATAAATGATGTCCTCAGGGATGTTATTACGTGTAAAGGCTCGTGTGTATGCTGTAAAGCTGATGTAACGAAGGCATCACTAGAATCAGGCAGCCGTTTTCTCTGAACGTGGAAAAATCGATACATATACGCGGCGTCTAAACATTTATCTGGCACTAGATCAGGAGACGTACGAAGCCGCGACTTCATCGCACGGATAAGCAGATATTTTGACCCCCCCCCCCCCCCCCCCCCCCACACCCCCATTTCGCGCGCGTCGCGGCCAACACATGCAGTGGATCTCATTTTCGGCACGACATAAACGCGCTGGCACGCCGCAGCGGCCGGCGGCGGCGGCGAACGACGACGACGCGGTGTGAACTGCACTTGCTATTGCTAGGGTCGCAGATATATATGGCCCATGCTCCTGCGGACGTGTGGAGCGGTGTGGACTTATCACCATCTTATTATTATATGCTCACTCATTGATCGTAATATACTTCGCTTGCTTGTGAGGAAACGCGCGGCCCCCACTCGCATGGCGTCCCGGTGCACGCATGATCCGTCCGCCATGTCGACCTGCCCCCCGTTGAAACCCGTGGTCAGAGGTCAGCGCTGGCAGTCGCGCGATCGAGGTCCATGCAATCCTGCAAAGACGGAGACGGGTTTATCGGTACTCGTCTCGTCGCCGACTGAGCCCCGCCTCCGCAAGCATCATCTCATCTCCCATGCATCCCCACCAAGTACACTACACAACAGCACGGATCGGTAGGGCCATATGCACGGCTGCAGTACAGTACACTAGCTGCTGGCTCCACAGCAACCGCGGCGAGAGGGACGCCGCCGGGCAGTCACCAGCGCGTGTACTTGTTTGTTTCTCGCGCGGGGGCTTGCGCGTTAACGCTGCCGGCCGGTGTCGTCTTGCTCGGCGCGTCACGTTAATAAACGAAACAAAAAATAGAAATGGACGAGATGACGAAGAAGGTCCAAAGCGAGCGCGACAGGGTCGCGTTCGCGTGCTCCACCGCGTCCCTGCTTGCAGCGCTGGACAGGGACGGACGGACAGGGACCCGCGGGCCTTTTTGCGCACCGCTCGCACACCGAGCTGCTGTGCTGCTGCTGGCGCAACTGCGGCCAAGCAACGGCGTCGTGACGACGGGGACACCCGCCTACGGAGCGCGACGTTTTTGGGGCCTGGTTCCGCGAAAGTCCGGTCTCCGGGCCGCGCGTGACGTTTCTTTTTTGCAGCATTGTAGCGCGCTAGCACCTCATCTCACCAGTCATCAACCGATCGCTTGGCCACTACTGGCATAGTAGCTAGGAAGAAGGGTGATGATGGCGCTAGGAGCTGCTTTAATTCTGCACCCATCTGCATCTGGGATTCGGGGCCACTGGTGGCTCTCTAGCTTGCCTGGTTTGAGTCTCGGTGCTGAGTTTTCGTGGCGCGTATCTTCCTCTGATCCGGGAATCGCCCGATCTGTATGTACCCAGCACAGCAGGCTCTGGACCACTGCGCGTGCTGGCGAGGTCGGCTCGGTCAATGCAGGCTCCTCCGCGGTCTCGCAGCGGCAGAGATGGTGACGAAACGGCGCCCGACACTTGCCGTGATCGCGCGTACATACACACTACTGTAACACACACCGTTGGGAAGCCTGATGATATCCTCTCGCGTACTTATCGTTTTGGACGCACTTACCGTTCGTCGCACTTTGGTCGCGGTCGATCCCCGCAGAATCCGGCTATGCAAATCTTCAAGCTACTAGCTCAGTTTTAGACGTGTACTTAACCCCGGGTTAGGTGAGTATGAAGGTCGGCCACAAGGGTCACGTGCACGGGTTTGACGGGTCCGACTGACGATGCAGAGTGCCGTACCGTCCAAGAGACTGGTACTAGTAGTGTAACAGTTTACAGCTCCAAAAGTCTTGCAAATTTTCAAACGAATCTGCCACCTAGTGATTGTTCTGGACAGAAAAATAATGGACCGGTAAGGGATTCCCTGGTGTCAGCTAATCACCCGTCACACGCCGCTGCCTATTTTAGTTTTCTGTTTCAACAGACATAATTGGGATCGGCAAAAAAATGTGGAACTTACCTAGGTTTGGACTGATGATGGTCACTGAAAATCATGATCCTTATATATTTAAGCTAGCAACTTCACATGTTTTAATCAGCAGCCAGGTTTATAAAATGACAGCGAGTCGCCGCCACTTCTTATAATGTAGTTCACGTTCTTGAAAAAAATGTACAGCCTGTTCTGTTGCTAATCTGCAGAACACCTATTTGACTGATTTTGATGATACGATGTCGTTTGAACGCTCTCCACACAGAAAAGAAATGAGTAATTGCGTCATGGCCTGGACCATTGCTTCAAATTTTGCGCAAGTCCTAAACATAAATCACGTAGTACTGTATTAAGCAATCATGATACTGTTTTTTCTAGTTTCCGCATTAAAAATGTTTTAGTTCCGTTGACGCATGAGCTGGCAATAAATAGAATAATTGTCTAACGCCGACTTTGTGAGATGTTAATTATTTGTACATATAATGGACAGAACCCCACGAGCTGGCGGCAATAATTCCCATGCTCCAGTTATGCCTGTATGATGGAATTCTATATAAGATTTTTAATGAAAAACTTATATTTGAAGCATCCCAAAGGCATTATTTTCATCACCACATGCAGTGACATAATCGTTTGAGAATGCACCCACCTCTAGGGCTGGCTAACGAGCCACCTCGGCTCGTTAAAGCTCGGCTCGTAAAAGCTCGTTAAGCTAACGAGCGAGCTCTGCTCGCTCGTTAGGGCTAGCGAGCTAGAAAAGATGTTCGACTTGGTTCATTTGGAAAGTTCGAGCCGGCTCATTAGGCTCACGAGCCAAGCATAATTCAACTATGATGACAATAATATTAATTAATATATATATTTTAATAAGACTAAAGCGTGAAAATAATATCCTAGAATATTAAAGAAGAGAATATTATTAAAAAAATATAAATTTGACTCTAGAATGGCAATCAATAGATCCATATAAGATAGATGTTTTAATATTAAATATAAATTTTATAAGTATTATACTTTATTTATATGTTAAATACAATTTAAGCTTCACTAAATATAAAAATATGAGTTTCTTATTAATTTAAAGGTCAATAATTTTATATTATCGAGCTTATCGAGCCTATCGAACAATTTATGAGCAGCTCACGAGCCGACTCGTTAAGCAATCGAGCTATAAAAGGAGCTCGGCTTGATTTGTTTGAAAGGTCGAGCCGAGCCGAGCCGAGCCGAGTCAAAATTATAACCGAGCCGAGCTGGCTCATGAGTCTCGAGCTTTTTTGCCAGCCCCACCTCTCTCTCTTTTGTTTCTGTCTTTTGATTTGTACTAGGGCAATATTTTCAGCCGGTAAGCAGGTAGTTTTTGTATTTCAAAACGTTAAATTAGATTTTCTACTGACAGCCCATAGTCTTTTCAAGTAATCTTTTGCTTGTCCGCACAGTTGATTGCTGTACCAAAACAGGTTTTCCCATACCTAAGTGCATACATGAACGTACTTGCAAGTTGCAATTAATTGGCTTAGCTATAGTCTATTGCAAGGTGCACATGGCCGACATGACAAAATATCTGACCGCATGAAGTCTGTTTTTAAACCATGGATACCTGCTACAAACAAATTCACATGGTATAAGCCGGCATGTAACACGGATTACTAATCTTTAAACCGAGGGTTACTACTAAATATATGTTAGCTACACTGCTACTTAATTACTTTGCCATGCAGAAAGAGTATCACTTTGGACAACACCAAACAAAGAGGATTTTTGGCATGCACACCGAAAAGTCTTGTAGGGTGCTCTTTTTAGGGTTACCTTTTCCCCTCTTATTGGATGTTTATCCAAAAGAGAATATATACTAGTGATAAAACAGCCAAATCAATGAATGATCCCCTTTACACTTGTTTATGGTTACTTGTATCACCTAATTCAGCTTATCAAAGGAGCCGTTGTCCCAGTTTGGCCGTATCCAAAAGTCAGAAAATCAAGAAACGCGGCTCCGGTGGGATCCAGAAGGTGTCAGGACTTGGGACCCAATTGCCATCCAGCATAGCAGACGAGGAAACAACCACATGCACACCACATCACCATTGACTGCTAAGTGGACCCACGTATCCAGTTGCTCCTGCTGAAACTTCTTTGGTGGAGCCGACCAGCAGGGGCGCGCAGATCCTGACCCCTCCGCCTATATATGCGTGTATCCCCTGCTGTGATCCGCACTGCCTCCCCTGCAGCTGCAGCACAGGAAGGAGCTCGCTAATTGAGCACCACCATACCGTTGACTACCCATAGCGTTCTCTGCACAGCACGCAGAGCAGGACGACAAGCGTCAACGATGGCTTCCGACGAGCTCCCGGCGGCCGTCGAGCCCAAGAAGAAGGGCAACGTGAAGTTCGCCTTCGCCTGCGCCATCCTCGCTTCCATGACCTCCATCCTCCTCGGCTATGGTACATCTTCACTTCGTCCTTGTTTGTCACGCTTTGCTGTTCTCTTTCTCGTGAATCAAACGTACGCTTTGCTGTTTTTGCATGGGCTGATGCGTCTGTTGATGACCTTTGCAGATATCGGAGTGATGAGCGGTGCGTCGCTGTACATCAAGGACGACCTGAAGATCTCCGACAGCAAGCTGGAGGTCCTGATGGGCATCCTGAACGTGTACTCGCTTGTGGGGTCGTTCGCGGCGGGGCGGACGTCCGACTGGATCGGGCGGCGCTACACCATCGTGTTAGCCGCGGTGATCTTCTTCGCGGGCGCCTTCCTCATGGGCTTCGCCGTCAACTACGGCATGCTCATGTTCGGCCGCTTCGTCGCCGGCGTCGGCGTGGGCTACGCGCTGATGATCGCGCCCGTGTACACGGCCGAGGTGTCCCCTGCCTCCGCCCGGGGATTCCTCACCTCCTTCCCGGAGGTGTTCATCAACTTCGGCATCCTCCTCGGCTACGTCTCCAACTACGCCTTCTCCCGCCTCCCGCAAAACCTCAACTGGCGCATCATGCTCGGCATCGGCGCCGCCCCTTCCGTCGTGCTCGCGTTCATGGTGCTCGGCATGCCGGAGTCCCCCCGCTGGCTCGTCATGAAGGGCCGCCTCGCCGACGCCAAGGTCGTGCTGGAGAAGACCTCCGACACGCCCGAGGAGGCGGCGCAGCGGCTCGCCGAGATCAAGGCCGCCGCGGGCATCCCTGCCGACCTCGACGGCGACGTGGTCGAAGTTCCCCAAAGGGAAGGCGGCAACGAGGAGTCCCGGGTTTGGAAGGAGCTCATCTTCTCCCCAACCCCGGCCATGCGCCGCATCCTCCTCTCCGGGATCGGGATCCACTTCTTCCAGCAAGCGTCGGGCATCGACGCGGTGGTGCTGTACAGCCCGCGCGTGTTCAAGGCCGCGGGCATCGTCGGGGACAACAAGGTGCTGGGGACCACATGCGCGGTGGGCGTGACCAAGACGCTCTTCATCCTGGTGGCCACGTTCCTGCTCGACCGTGTAGGGCGGCGGCCCCTCCTCCTGACAAGCGTGGCCGGGATGATCCTCTCGCTGGTGTGCCTCGGGATGGGGCTCACCGTCGTGGGCCACAGCCCGGACGTCAAGGTGCCATGGGCCATCGGCGTGGCCATCGCCTCCACCATGTCCTACGTGGCCTTCTTCTCCATCGGGCTCGGACCCATCACGTGGGTGTACAGCTCCGAGATCTTCCCGCTGCACGTGCGCGCGCTCGGCTGCGCGCTCGGCGTCGCCACCAACCGCGTCACCAGCGGCGTCGTGTCCATGACCTTCATCTCGCTGTCCAAGGCCATCACCATCGGTGGCGGGTTCTTCCTATACGGCGGCATGGCCATGCTCGCGTTCATCTTCTTCTTCTTCTACCTCCCGGAGACGCGCGGCAGGACGCTGGAAGGGATGGGCAAGCTGTTCGGCGCCACCGACGAGGACGGTGTCAAGCCCGAGGTCGACGCCGCCACGAAAGAGAAGAGGCAGCTGGAGATGTCGGCCGCCACAACAAAGTAACTTCAATTTACAGGATCACAAGGGAGTTTCGTGCAAACAAACTAAAGAAAAAAAAACTTGTGCAGTAGTTGGGCAGCATGTAGCACCATAGTAACGTGCGAAGATTCGCTGATCCGCCGGAGCAGCTGGAGAGCGACGGCAATGCAACAGCTCGAGGCTCTGAAAGCTTCTTAAATCTTTTCAAGTACACTTGTTGTGTTGTTTCAATTTGCGCTTTGATTTGTCCGTTAGATTGCGAGCTAGTTGTACTGTATATTGAAGTTGTCAAGGCCAATGCCAGGTTGCCAATGCAATGCTGCCGGGTGTGTGTGCGTGGAGGTGTCAGTCATGTGTTTGTCCTGTAAGCTGGGTAGAGAGGGTGTGGCCGCAGCCTGCCTCGCTGGTCGCTGCATGGAGTCAAGTGCAGAGCGAGACTAGAAAATTGGCACGGCGCGGTGGTTGGCGCGCGTGAAGACTCTGCTACTGAGTACGTAGTGAGGTCCGGGAGTCAAGCAGGCCACGGGGAAAGGTGTAACAAAAAACTATTATGTGAATGAATCTATCTAAAGGGACTGTTGTCGTTCATATCGACCCGTGGTGATTACTTATCCTTATCGATAGTAGC
The DNA here is from genome assembly GCA_032690845.1 of Eleusine coracana subsp. coracana. NCBI lineage: Eukaryota > Viridiplantae > Streptophyta > Magnoliopsida > Poales > Poaceae > Eleusine > Eleusine coracana. The sequence goes on from CM064430.1 coordinate 53,611,127, forward strand.
AGCCATCGTTTGTTTACCGCAACACGTCGACCTTAATCAAAACTCAGTAAAAATCTGGAAAGATTCATAGATAAGAGAGGCGGTACCTACCATCAATGCAGTAAGATATACTTCATGTAGCTAACTTGTCGCTCGAGGAGATGGTCATCTTTTGTACGGTTTGTCAAGGAACCTGGATTATCGTAATGACTGCACTAAAAGGTTCACAATCGTGTGTCTATCTTTTTGGTGCATCTGCAGTTAGTGAGTTAATTTTTTGAAGAGAACCGAGGATGATAATTTATAGGCCGCGTTTGACACGGTTTCTTCAACTTCAGCTCCGTATTGTAGTGCGGAAGAAGCTGGAGCCTAGAGCCGGTGAAGCAAAAATCAAACGTGGCTTCAACTCTTCTAATTTATTTTTGGATTAGCGATACTTCCTGTATGATACTTTCTATTTCTTAAATTAATATAATCAGTAGGGGGCTCCCCCTCCTGTTTCATAAAAAAAAATTAAAAAAAGAGAGAGAAAAATTAACTCTACCGTCCGAACAATGTCCATAGAGATGTAGGGGAAAATATTGGGTGCAAATCCCATGTTCAGTAAAAACGTGAAAACCGAAACGTGTCTTGTCAGATCCAAAATATGCAGTTCGGATCGAACAGCTGAATCCCCGTGAAATTTATAATGAACCCCCCACCACCTGGAATATTTTGCATTAAACACCTAGTTCTGTAAACTGTTTCTAGTGTCTACCGGAGGTTATCTATAAAATGTTCACTGTTTCATTCGGGCCGTGCTATTTGAATCCGACGCAGCACACTCTTGTTTTCGCGAGAGCTGAAAAGAGGGTTTGCAGTTAATATTTTCCCGAGATGTAGAGCCATTTGAAAAAAAAATGTCAATAGAGCCAAAACCGGAGTTTTGAGTTGTGTCAAATGGGCCACTGGCACCATAAATTTGCGTGCTGGGCCACTTAAATACTACTGTTACCCACCACAATTACATCAGCCCACGGACCCGAAACACAACCCTCTACTTCCATCACCTAATAGAGTTCGTACTAGTATTCAAAAAAAAAAAAAAACAACGAAGAAGAAGAAGAACTACTCAGTTTGTTTCCAGGAATGTTCATCAGCGACAAGAAGCAATCTGAAGAATCACTAAAGATCTTCTAGAACACGCCGTGTCATGTGTTTTTCATTAAAAGGAAGAGCAGAGTTACAGCGACCGATCGCGTCGCCTAGGTTAATCTAAACAACGGAAGAATCAATCGATGAAAAAATGGATTTCAAATATGGCCTTTGAAACACACGATACAAAAGTTCGAAAAGTCTTTTTCAATTGCTAGTGATTGCATTTGGGGTCGCCATTACAATCAGGCGCGTATCGTACAAACCAATGGCTCGCAACTTGCAGAGCACACGCGACGCCGACACCCAGTAGCAGCGTGACCAAACAAACAGTCCATCCCACGCTTACGCACACGGACAAAACACAAAAGAGCAGAAGAAAATTCGTGCACACATGCGCCACGGTCTCGGACTGGATCTCGCCGTCGCTCTCCCGCAGAAGCGCATCTGATACGCGAATCCTGCAACGTTACCTTCAGCTAAGCCCTGCCAGTGCTCTACGGGACAATGACGCCGTGACAAATGCACCTTGTTTCCATCATCAACTCTACTTCGTGTGCAGCTCCACCGCCTTCTCTGTCGTGGCGGCGGCGTCCGCATCCGCGACCGCGATGTCCTCGTCTTCCATGCCGAACAGCTTTCCCATCGCCTCTAGCGTCAGGCCGCGCGTCTCGGGGAGGAAGAAGAAGAAGAAGAGCCACGCGAGCGCGGCGACGCCGGAGTAGAGGAAGAAGCTGCCGCCGATGGTGATGGCATTGGACAGCGAGAGGAAGGTCATGGAGACCACGCCGCTGGTGACGCGGTTGCACGCCACGCCGAATGCGAACCCGAGCGCGCGCACCCGGAGCGGGAACACCTCGGATGTGTACACGGGCGCGATGGGGCCGAGGCCGATGGAGAAGAAGGAGACGAAGGCGAGGATGGACGCGATGCACAGCGCGACGGCCCACGGGACCCTGGCGTCCGCGCTGTGGTGGCCCACGACGGCGAGGCCCGTCCCGAGCCCGACGAGCGAGACCACCATCCCGCCCACGCTGCTCAGCACCAGCGGCCGCCGGCCCAGCTTGTCGAACAGGAACGTGGCGATCAGGATGGTCAGCGTCTTGGTCACGCCCACCGCGCAGGTGGTGCCCAGCAGCTGGTTGTCGTCGGTGATGCCCGCGGTCTTGAACACGCGTGGGCTGTACAGCACCACGGAGTCGATGCCCGAGGCCTGCTGGAAGAATTGGAGGCCCAGCACGGAGAACAGGATGCGGCGCATGGCCGGGGTTGGGGAGAAGACGAGCTCTCTCCACACCTGCGACTCCTCGCTGCTCTGTTTCTTGGGCACGGTGACCACGTCGCCGTTGAGGTCGTTGGGGATTCCGGCGGCGGCCTTGATGTCAGAGAGGCGTTGCTTGGCGTCCTCCGGCGTGTCAGTGGTTCGCTCCAGCACAGCCCTGGCGTCAGCGAGGCGGCCCTTCATGACGAGCCAGCGTGGCGACTCCGGCATGACTAACACCATGAACGCGAGCAGGACGGAGGGGACCGCGCCGACGCCGAGCATGACGCGCCAGCCGAGGTGGAGCGGGAGGCGGGCGAAGGCGTAGTTGGAGACGTAGCCGAGGAGGATGCCGAAGTTGATGAACACCTCCGGGAAGGAGGTGAGGAAGCCGCGGGCCGCCGCCGGGGAGATCTCGGCGGTGTACACGGGCGCGATCATGATCGCGTAGCCCACGCCGACGCCGGCCACGAAGCGGCCCGCCATGAGCATGGCGTAGTTGACGGCGAAGCCCATGACCAGCGCGCCCGTGAAGAAGATGGTGGCGGCGAAGACCACGGTGTAGCGGCGGCCCATCCAGTCGGACGTGCGCCCGGCCGCGAAGGACCCGATAAGCGAGTAGAGGTTGAGGATGCCGATAAGGACCTCCAGCTGCACGTCCGTGATCTTGAGGTCTCTCTTGATGTATATCGCCGCTCCGCTCATTACGCCGATGTCTATCGAGTATTCAGTACAGAAACATCAGGTACGAAAACGTGGAAAGCAAAATGAAAAATATTACGTCCCCAAAAACTGATTTACGTACCATAGCCGAGGATGATGCAGGCCATGGACGCGAAGATGGCACACGTGAAGGCGAACCTGAAGTTGCTGCTCTTCTTGGGCTGGATGGTCTGAGGGAGCTTGTAAGCCATTGTTAATGTTCCAAAGCTCTGCTTACGAAAGCGCAGTTGGGAGTGCGCTACGTTTTCTGGAGTGTTGGAGAAGATGCATATATATAGACCGGGAGGATTCGGTCTGAGAAAAGATCAGATCATTTGGGCCCTCTTCTAGTCAAGGGTGATGTGCCATGGCTCCTCTCTACCAGTAATCCTGCGTTTGTCGGATGCGCCCATGGCCCCTGATCGATCCACCGTACCACTCACTCAGCTCAGCTGGAAACCTAACATATGGTTCACTAGTCCATGTCCGTTCCTTCAATGTCTTTTTGGATCATTGTGGCGCTATTTCCAGCATCCGTTCTCAAAATAAAAGTGTCACAAGAGTTACGATGTAATAGTTATTTTTTTTTCTGTGTCGGAAGGTTACGTTACGGCCTACGTATTGTTGTGTTTTAATTTTTTTAAAAAATATTAAACAACTATGTGCAAACAAGTTTGCAATACTGAAATTATTTGATCAATAGACTTGTTAGTTCTTCATTTTACTCCCACGAACACTTCTGTTTAGTCTTCCGAATAAAATCTTGGTTGAATTAATTTGCTAAACAATTAAAATTGGTGCAATCTACTCCTAATTGTAATTATCTTTTTTTGTTTCTTGACATACATATTAAATTACACACTCAAATCTTGCATGATGGTAGATTGACAGGTCACACAAAAACTTATGTAAAAATAATTACAACATATAGTTCATTGTGTCACCTATCATCATGCAAAATTTAAGTTTGAAATTTCACATTTATGGCAAGGAAATCCCAATAGGCGGTGCATTGCACTGTGACAACCCTAGTTTAAGTAAGCAAAAATCATGTACCATACACATCAGGGCAAAAATCATGTACCATACAAACTGAGTTGTTAAATCTCAAATAAAATGCAAAGGAAAACAAGTAAAGTAAAAAGAAATAATAAGCCAAACTTGAATTTCAATGGAATGTAAAAAAAAATGCAATTTATATGTTTAACACCTTATTCTAACAGAGTATTACGTGAGAGAATTTTATGCATATTTCTATGATTTTATCTCAATCTTAAATAGCACAAATGGATCGTTTGAATTCTTAAAACAATTAAAAGTTTGAATTTTGCATTTCAAAACCATTCAAAGTTAGAAAATATGCCAATAACAAAAGTTGTACAATATAACGTGTTTTGTTTGGGAAAAATCAACAAAAATTACTGAGGGCTAGAAGCATGAATTTCTAACAAAAAGCAGAAATGATAACCTTGAGTTGCTATTGTTGACTGGATAGGACCCACCTGGGTCCACTTCCTCTTCTCCCTCACGGGGGAGGCGCAACTCAGCACGCACACTTGCATGCCGAGCGCCACGCAGCTCGTCTGCCTGCATGAGTGAGCTGCCAGCGCAGCTTGCCACCGCCCAAGAACGAGATATGGCCCGTATTCTCCTCTCTCTCTCTCTGTGAAAACATTTTTCCTGCGACCGCCCGTGCTGCCGTGCATAAACCCTGAAAATGGGTTGGGTTGAAATGGATAATTTGGGCCGGGTTTTGAAATGGTTTGAGTTTGATAAGGTTGTAACAGGTTTGAAAACTTGATGGGTTGGGGCGGGTTAGATTCTCGGTGATGATGGGTTGGATCGGGTCTTTGTTTTTATTTTTTCATGAGTTCAACTCACGAGTTTTCACCCATTCCACCCCCATAAATCTGTTGTAGATATGCCTAAAAAACATTATGGATTTGATCCGTATGTGAGAGTCATTCGAAGATTGATCCGTGAGAGATTAGTCTATTAATAAACTAACTTGTCGAGATCCACTAGAAGGGTCTATATAAGTAAAGGCGGGGCAAGGGGTACGTAACTCACCAGTTCATAACTCTAGCCACCGCGTTACTCTCTCTCGCCCATAGAACCTTAACCGTGTTGCCGGTGCTAGCACACCGTGCACAGTGCTCCAACCCTGTACGTGTGGATACCGCGAGGAGACGCTGTTGTTGCTGCGGTGCCGGATGGCTAGACTAGGAGGAGACGATTGTCGTGATCGACTACTTCCACTACACCGACACGCGACTACGTTAGACGAGCTACTGCAACCTTCGCTTCCGCTCCGCCTGCGTGTCTAGTGGTAACGATCCATGATCCCCTCTTACAAGGTTTTCTGGTTGAACAATAGAAATTATTATATGTTATCATAGCATACCCGTTCCCTATAGAATCAACCAGACAAGTCAAGACCTCACAGATGTAATCTACGACGGACGACAACGAAAGAAAAGGTGGCTGCGACGGGCTGCAACCGGCGGTGGCCAAAGAAGAGCCGACGCGGTGAGGCGCAACCGGCACCAACAAAAGCAGAGGCGGCTGCGGCAGGTCGTGACCGACGACGGCTAAAGAAGAAGCGGTGGCGGTAGGCATGACCGGCACGACCGACTCGTTTTTTTGGCTTTTTAATTAAAAATTTTGTTTAAATTGACTGAAGTGAGAGAAATAGGGGCTGATGGTATTTTCGATTTCAAAAAACAAGTTCATTCTTACTAAGTATGAAAAAAAGTCAATTCCTCATATTGAGGTTCAAAACAAGTCTTGTTCTACAATTGTCCCTTTTAAGTTTTATTGTGTTATTTTTTTTTATCTTTCACATCTAGAGACTACTAGGGTTAATGAACATGTGATTAGTAAGGTATGCATTAGTGCATTACCATATTTTGTTTTGTAAATTGCCTCTTTTCTTTATTATTATTGCAAAGAGTTTCATGGTCTTCCTTTTGCCAGGTGTCTATATTGTCTTGTTTTATGCAATTACTGTTAAAGTGTTGAACATGTATTTTTATAGAATATATAAATTAAATTTCATGTAACTATTGTATGACATATCCTTGTCTTTAGAACATGCATTCTTCTTATTTATACCTTGTGATGGTTGAAGAGTTTATTTTGTAGAGTTAGAGTGTGAGATGCTTGCCGAAGTGTGACTCGTCATTTCATTTCCTATCGTACAGTTCAAATCATCTCAAAATGTGTCCATGCTAAGGATTATGCTGGTGTGACGAGGGTGAAACTAGGACTAGGATATAACTTTTTTTACTCTTATGTAACCTTTTCTCTTCCCACATAATTAAATATGTACATAGCACATTTCTAGAAAACATGATTTCTTTATCAAATAAGTTTATGCTATATATATAATATGTTGTAGTAATATAGTATCATATTAGCACATTCTCTATGCTTTATAAACCAAAGTGGATTATTCGAAAATAGTGGCGGTAGCTAATGCACACAAACAAGAATATAATAATTTAAAAAACACTATAAACACACTAGTATTATAAAAAAGGAATACCTTACAAATAATTATTTGACAATCCATTGTATTGACCACTATAATAGAGCAGAAAAGCTTGTGAGGACACGTTTACTCATCGAGAGATATTAGAATGACAAAACAATCTGAGAAATGACATATGCCAATGACTAGATCTTCGACGTAGGATAACAAAGATGATATGTAGCTTCAGAGTGACTTCATTTCTCCGCATGAACATATGATGAGATTAGACTCCAAGCATAAAATGATAAATAGATCATATTAGCCAAAGGGTATTACTGGGCAGCAGTCACGTGTGTCTGTATCATGTAGCTAGCGAGAAAAGTAAGATATTGTTTGGGTGCTACGGTCTAATGGCGTGAGAAAGGAACACTCTACCTCATCAGTGGTAGATATTTTATAGTTTTATAACATATTATTTTATGAGTTCTTGAGGGTCTATAGATCAGAATATGCAGAAATGCTAGTCTATGGTTGTGATGGATGCTTTGTGTGATAGTATAATTAGACTAGGGTTATGTCCATAATCTATGATATAATGTCATATCATATGAGCATAGGTGTATAAACTTTATAACGTATTGATTTATGCAAATAGTTAAGTCCATGATCATGGTCAGTGCAGAACTTTCAGGATTACTAATTATTTTTGTTTTTCTTCCTTTTCTCACCTCTTTCAGGATCAATAATTATTGAGGAGTTTTATTATTCAAAATATTAACCATTAGTTTTGAAAAACTATTGGTCAATAGTTTGATCCAATGGTCTAGATTCGATAATCTAAACACATAACTATTGACCAATAGTTTATCAGTTTGAGGGTAATATCAGATAAAATAATGTTTCTAGATTTATTATAATTATTTATATTGTCATGAATAAAAATAAATTAGTAATATGATTAATAATTGATGCTTTATTTTCTAAAAGATCAACGCACGTTTACAAAATAAACATAAAACTATTTATCTTGGTGTAATTATGAAATTACCCTTAAATTATTGGCCAATAGTTTTTAAAACTAATTGTCACTATTTTGGATAGTAAAACTCCTCTACAAACATAACGAAACCATATCAAGAAAAAAAATATGGAGGCAAGCCCACAACTTGCTCTTGGTAAAATTTAAAACGACCAGCACAAAGAAACACAATCGCTGTAGTTTTTCTTGCTTGACCATAAGTTGCTATGGTGATGCTTATTGTTTCATTGGGTGAGCAAGTTTGTGTATAACATGAATGTTTTTTCCTCAAGAATATTCAGTTTAGGGTACTCAAACTGTTACCTTGGTGTGTAATATCTGTGTTGTTATGAGTGCATCGAACATAATTGAATTAAAATAGAAAATAAAAGAAATTCGAAGAGAAAATTGTAAGAAGCAACTTGGACCAACATGAAGGCTCATCCAGCCGGTGAACAAAAATGTCTTTCGTTGGTTCATGTAATATTGCTAATATGATTTTCTCTTTGAATATAATTATGATTGCCGCCAATTGATCGACCAGTTTGAAATATTGCATAAACTTCTAGGGAGCGCCGCTACGCCCTTTTTCCCCTATGGTTACTTTGCAACAGAACTTCTTGATTCAGATTGAGATTTAGTAAGTGATGCAACAGAGCCAACCAATTGGAGCTACTACAGTACAGGATTTGTCTGGAGCACAATGCCCTACCTATTGCCAACTTAAACTGACTTCTTCAATTCCTTCTCTACTGAGCAATGCCTTCCTTGGACATATCGTCCTAATTAGGATTTTATTATGCATTATTTTATTATGCATTATCGGTTGAGATCTATATTTTAAGTCGTGCATATTTTCATAGATAGACGTTTCTGTCTCGACAACTGTCACCCATTTGAAAGACTTGAAGGTCACTGTGTATTTGGACTCATAGTGATCTCTAGAAAATTATTATAGTACCTGCTTTAATTATATAAATAATATTTGATGGATATAATTCCAGCCCTTATATGTTACGGATCTGTTTACAATTACGCCCGCGCAGTTTGGACTGCTACTGCTACAGTTACTCTCTATGCTACAGCATTACCATTTCCGTCTAGTTTGCAGGCATTTCCACCGCCTTCTGTTTCCCATCGTCGTTCTCATCCATGCCCGCGCCAGTAGTCATGCCGAACAGCTTGCCCATCTCCTCCAGCGTCCGGCCGCGGGTCTCGGGGAGGTAGGCGAAGACGAACACCCAAGTGAGAGCCGTGATACCGGCGTAGAGGAAGAACGTACCACCGATGGTGATTGCCCGCGACAGGGACAGGAAGCTCATGGTGACCACGCCCGCGGCGACGCGATTCGACGCCACGCCGAGCGCTGAACCGAGCGCGCGCACACGGAGCGGGAGGATTTCCGTGGCGTACACGAAGGAGATGGGGCCAAGGCCCACCGAGAAGAAGGACACCAGTGCCACGTTGGACGCGATGCAGAGGGCGAGGGCCCACGTGATCTTCGCGCCCGGGTGGCGGTCCACCACGGTGAGGCCCACGCCGAGGCCGACGAGGGAGAGCATCATCCCGCCGATGCTGCTCAGTAGTAGGGGCCGCCTGCCTACACGGTCCATCAGTAAGGTGGCGACCAATGTGAAGAGCATCTTGGCTACGCCGACGGCGCAGGTGACTCCGAGGAGTCGGTTGGCGTCAGTCATGCCGGCGCGCTGGAACACTCGTGGCGTGTAGAGGACGAGGGCGTCGATGCCTGTAGCCTGCTGCAGGAACATGATGCCGAGTGCCGATAGCAAGATGCGCCGCATGGCTGGGGACGGGGACAAGATGAGCTCCTTCCAAATTTGACTCCCTTCGCCGCCTTTTATCATGTTCACCGGCACGGCCACGACGTCGCCGTCGACGTCCTTGGGGATTCCGGCGGCAACCTTGATGTCAGCGAGGCGTTCTGCAACGTCCTCTGCCGTGTCACTGGTCTTCTCCAGCACGGCTCTGGCGTCCGCGAGCCGGCCCTTCATGACGAGCCACCGTGGCGACTCGGGCATGCCGAGCACCATGAACGCGAGCAGGACGGACGGAGGCGCGCTGACGCCGAGCATGACGCGCCAGCCGAGGCGGAGCGGCAGGCGGGCGAACGCGTAGTTGGAGACGTAGCCGAGCAGGATGCCGAGGTTGATGGTCAGCTCAGGGAAGGACGTCATGAATCCTCGGAGAGACGCCGGGGATATCTCGGCGGCGTACACCGGCACGATCGTCATCGCGTAGGCCCCGCCGACGCCGGCCGCAAACTGGCCCGCCATGAGCATCGCGTAGTTGGCAGCGAAGCCCATGACGAAGGCCGCGACGAAGAAGATGGCGGCGGTGAGCACGATGGTGTTGCGCCGGCCGATCCAGTCGGAAGTCCGCGCCGCCGCGAAGGACCCGACGAGCGAGCAGGGGTTGCTCAGGCCCATCAGGATCTCCAGCTGCACGTCCGTGAGCTTGAGGTCCTCCTTGATGTAGAAGGACGCTCCACTTAGCACCCCGATGTCTGTAGAGTGTTAAACAGCATGGATGTTCTCGTTATCATTTACATACACATATCTTGGAAAGCGAAATGATGGTAGATACGAGGAAAATCGAAATGAAACTACACGTATGTACCATAGCCTATGATGATAAAGGTTGTCGAGGCGAGAATGGCGCACGTGAATGTATACTTGAAATTGCTCTTCTTCTTCGGCTCGACGGCCTTCTGGAGCTCGGCGGAAGACATCGCTAACAACGCTGCGTTTCTCTGGCCGTTTCTCACAGAGGGAACACTTGTGCAGGTAATGCTACTACTGCTGAGCCAATTACTGACGTGTATCAGATCTTTACACTGGAGAGATGCTACTGATGAGTTGTATACTGTATGGCGATTACTCTACTACTTATATAAGAGGTGCTACTGAAAGGGACATTTGGGGATGCGCCCAGAGTATAGATTCTCCTTGGTATTCGACAGCCCTCCAGTTCAGTTAAACTGTTCAGACGTTGAGGTTGGTACGTCACGGACTAGCACTGAACTGGAAAGGTTCAGGCACTAAGACTTACAGTTGAATAATCATTATCTCGGTACTACTTACTAGTAATCTGCACGTGCAACACCTGCAAAGCTTGAATGTAACCAAAAAGGGGAAGTAATATAAAACCCCATTGTACTAACGTCGTACATTGTCAAGTGGAGAAGTAACATGTGACCGAGATCCGTTCTGTAGATGCATACAAATTCATGAGAAAAGAAACATAGTGTAGTACTAACTACAATTTTAAACAACTTCTGAACGTCCACACTACATTATATTAATAGGGACAAATATATATCAAGTTGCTGTCTGAGACATTTGAAGTGAGCCAGGATACAAGCCCCCGCGTCGCTCGGGTCACGGGCGACTCGGGCGGCTCTCCCCCAACCCTAGCCGTCGGCTCTCTCCTTCCTCCTCCCGCCTCACCGCCACTAGAGTGAGTCGCTGTAAGCCATGCGACAAGCCAGGATGGCGGCGGGGGGGAGGGCTCTCTTCAAGATCTCGGAGACATGGGCGATGGGTGCGGCACAGACGGCGGGCGCCTTGGCAGTCCGCGGTGGGTGCATCGGCAGTCCGCGGTGAGGACTCTAGGCACGCGTTGGCGGGCGTGGCTGGGAGCCGGTTGTTCTTGGCGATGGCGTTGGATGGAGATGACGAGATCCGAGGCGGCTGGATCTGGCGCCCAGGCCGACGGGCGCATCAGTAGCCCGCAGTGAGGGCTCTGGGCACAGCGTCGACGGGCATGGCCTGGGGCCGGTTGTTCTTGGAGGCAACGTGGAGGGGGGGGGGGGGGGCGTGATCCGGGGCGGTCGGATCCTGCACCCATGTCTCTCTTCTGTACCTGGGCAGCAGATGGCGGGCAAGACCCACGCGACAGCGACTCGTGCAGTGGGTTCGTTGGTGTCCCGCAGCTGCTTTATGGTCAGGATGGATAGTTAGGTGTAGGATTTTTACAGTAGATGGTTTGATGCTGGCCAGATCCGCTAGTTATACGTTTGAACCGTCGTTTTGTGATCGGATCTGGTCAGGAAGGGCCTGTTTAGTGGGTCATTGGATGTGGCAGCATTTGGCCATCACCGTGGTGATTGTTGGCTGTCTCCGCGGTGACCTGGTGCGGCGCTCTTGTGCTGTGGACGGTGAGTCATGGTATCGCGTCGAGGAAGAGGCCTGGGATAGGGTCCGTGTGCTCTGTGCCTAGGCGTCAGTGGCGGTGATGAGGGCGGGAATGGCGAGGGTGTTTGTCATGGCTGGGTGTTGCTGACTATAAGGTGGAGATATCTTGGGCTTGCAAATCCGGCTGTTGTGCTTTTCAGCGATTATGTCTGGTATGACTGCATCTTTGGTGGTGGGTGTAGAGGCATTGTGCGAAAGCATGCTTAACTTCGGTCGAGCGGACAATGACAGCGCTTGCGGGTGTCGTTTTCTTCTTGGAGGCATTGTCTTTGTGCCTATGCATCCCCACTTTGTGAGGGTTATTCAGATGAAAATCCAAATTTGGTTTCCTGGATTGGACAACGATGATGTTTCTAACGTTGTGACCTTCTTGGAGGCGTTGTCTTGGAGCTCCCTTATATTGTCATACACTAGATGACTTGCAGTAGTGCTAGATCTTGTTGGTACTTCCATCTCTTCTCGTCGGAATATCGATGAGGATTGCCTTCTTGTTATTGCGCATGGCTTTTCTCTATGGCATTGTTACTATGAAGTCGGAGCTGTAGGTTATGGGTATGCGATCATGCTTGGTGACGATGACACATAATGGGTCGACTCAAGCCCTTAGGCGGGTTGTGTAACAACTTTGAGGCATCGGCTGAGGGTCATCGCTTATTGTTGGAGCTACTCTGCCGTGATGTGGCTAGCCTAGCAATAATGACTTGGACTCCATCGATATTATTGTGTGTTTTTTAGCTGTATGTGTCTCCTTTTAAAAAAAACTAGACCTGCCGGGATAAGACCGTCTCAACGGTATTGCATTAAAAAGAGAGGACCTTCTCACACAGGTCTAGAAATTTCCGAACCCCTCTCCCCCGCCCTGACATGGTGACCCCTTTTTTTGGCCTGTGTGAGAGTTTCATAGTGCACCAGTCTTTAAATCGGGAGCAAAGCCCGCACCGATTGGCTCCAGATAGGGTCTTACACATGCTTTGGTTTAGGGGAAAGACCAGAGAATTTTTTTAACTTAGTCCGAAAAATTCGCTTCCAACAGGAATCAAACTCAAGAACTAGGAGGTGCTACTAAGGCACCTTACCACTACGGTAAAGGCCCGTTCACATATGTGTCCTTTTTTGATCAGACACTCTAAACACTTGTAGTGTATTAGTTTTTCTCTTTTTTCTTTAGCTTCAACTTGTATTTATGACACTTTAGTGTCATAGTTTTCTACTAATATAATCGTCTATTTTTGTGACTTCAAAATAAGTAGACATTTAAAAGGAAAAAAGAAGTTCTCGGCATGCTAGCACAATAATACCACATGACATGAGGCGGAGTTAGAGCTCTATCGTTGGGGGTGCATCTTGTTAAGACAGTAGGAGTCCATATCTAAATACACGTCGGCGTCGGTCATGCCGGCGCGCTGGAACACGCGTGGGCTGCACAGGACCACGGAGTCGATGCCTGAAGCCTGCTGTATGAGCTAGCTGGAGACCAAGTGCCAAGAGCAGGATTTGGCGCATGGCGGGAGATGGGGAGAAGATGAGTTCCTTACAAACTTGACTCTCCTCGTCGTCTTTTGTCTTTTTTTTTAGGAAGTCATCTTTTGTCACTGTACGGGCACGGTCACGGTCACGTCGTCACCATCGAGGTCCTTGGGATGCCCGCGGCAGCCTTTATGTCAGCTAGACCTAGGCGTTCTGCGGCCCTCCTCCAGTGTAACCATGCACATCCTATGCAGCTCAGCATTACTATTAAGGCTAGTTTTAATCGTGAGTTTTATTTTATTTTTTTAAAATTGTCATATAAACAATAAGATATTTGTTTAAAAAATAAAATACCTTATATAATGTATAGTTTTATTTTTATTGTTTTCTAGAGTACATGCAAGACACAAAATATATTGAAAATAGTGTACACATGGTTTTATCTAGATGATACTGCTCTCCTCTTTTTTCTCTTTAATTCCTTGTCACGTTATCTAAAATGGTGACATGGCATCCTATTTATTGAAAATGAAACTCCTATTAAGAGTAGTCTAAGTAGAAAAAGGGCATGGCAATTTGCCGCGCTTCTCTTTCACTCTTTGTAGCATGGCCATTGTGTTGATGATCTGTACCCGGGATACCTCACATAAAAGGAAAGTGGAGATAAACTCCTAATAGGATAAGAATAGTAGACCGATTAGAACTCCGTCATGTAACCGTGTCCCCCCCGGATATATAAGGAGGGGTAGGGGTTCTCTTCAAGGGACAACCAATAGACAAGAATTAGACAAGCTCAATTAGATTAGACATAACTAGACATCGTCGTCTAGGTCTTTCCTTCTCGTCTAGATCTTTAGATCTAGACATATCAATAAAAATACCATAGAATACAGGACATAGAGTTATTATCCTTCGGGAGGCCCGAACCTGTATAAATCGGCGTCTTGTGTTACCATCGTCTCTCGATCTCACGCATACCCCTGTCCTACTTATAAATCCACATAGATGAACTATCCTATGTCTATTGCCGATCTCAAACATCGACAGTTGGCGCGCCAGGAAGGGGACAAGACTCGCCGGGATTCTCCGTCGACTACGATGGCCGAACTTCCCATCATCCAATACTCGCCGGACTTCAAGATCTCCTTTGGATCGCTCGACTTCACGGTCGACGATAATGGAGCCCTAGGTCTGAACAACTACAGAACAGACTCGACCGCAGCCAGCCCCATGACGCAATCACCGAGTCCGTCTGACATTATCCCTGCATTGATCCTACTTGGATCCGAGCAGGAAGACTCTTCCTTCGGATATGACTCAACGTCAGATCGGTCTTTTGATGAGGACACGGTCGGATCGACCTACTCGTATGCCCATACAGTCAACATGGTGGATTTAGTAGATCCAGCTGTTGAAAACTAGGATGAGGATCCAGAAGCCGAAGAAGAAGGGAATCCAGCCGGTGGTCTCCAAAACCAGCCGGTCGAAGGAGGCCGACAGGATGATAACCCGCCAGCTGATGAATTATCGGTCGGTCACCGCCGTCGACCAAGAGGGTCGTGCGGATCGCGTAACACACGCCAACTGGAACTTGGCCCTGACCTTGAAGTGGATGGTGTTAAGGTCTACCACACCCCGCAGAACAACATCACCAGGGCCAAGACATTGCTTGACACTTTAATGGTTGATGCCCACTATCAAACTCCTGCTATGCAAAAGGCGGTGGCTATGCTCAAGGCTGCAGTGTCACAAGATGCTACAAAGTCTCAGTCGGTCGCAAGTTCCAGCCATGTATCTCCTCAGGATCGGCGAAGGCGTGAAGACCTGAGAAATTCTCTCAGCCTCCGTGATGGCCGAGACACCATCAACTCTCACCATGAGGAGCGTGCTCGGGACAACCGACGTTATGAGGAAGAGTGGCATGAACGAAGGATGGACGCCCGACGGGAAGACCGGTGGGATGACCGACAAGAAGACCGATGGGACAACCAACAGGATGATCATCAAAATCCTCCTCCAAGAGACAACCACGATGACCGACGTCGACATGACGATCGGTATCGGCGCGATAATGATGGCAATCGACGACGTCATCATGATGAGGATGTTGGCCCATGCCACCGTCGTAGCCCAACCGCGTCCCCAGACCGACAAAGGCGGTCACCAACACTGACTGATGATGAGATCGATGGAATCAAGGCTTACGTCCCTCCCCTTCGCATTGCTCGATGTTCGAAAGGATTCAAGCCGGTTCCCATCGAAAAATATGATGGACAAACCAATCCCCGAGAGTGGTTACAACTCTATAGTACGGCGATCCGGTCGGCTAGAGGTGATTCCTACGTAATGGCTAATTACCTTCCGGTCTGCTTAGATCCTGCTGTTCGAATATAGCTCACATCTCTACCTGAGAAGTCAGTCACATCTTGGGGAGACCTCAACAGAAAACTCATAGAAAGTTTCCAAGCAACTTGCAACCGACCGGGCAACCACTTTGACCTCACTCAGATCAAGCAGAAAGGAGACGAGCCTCTTCGCGACTACATCAAGCGGTTTTGCGCTAAGAAGACTGAGATCTCTAACGTCCCCGATCAGCAAATCATTACCGCCTTCCTAGGTGGAATTCGTAGCGATGATTTGGTCCGGGAAATTGGTCGAAGGAACCATGATCTCAAGCTCACCGCTCAAGAGTGCTTCAAGATTGCTGATAAGTATGCATCAGGAGAGTTTGCACTTGATGATATCCGAGGAAAGTGTAAGAAGAAGTGGTCGGACAAGTCTGAGTCCTCCAAGAAGGACAAGAAGAGAAAACCTGACAATGCTGTCAACACAGTGGATCGGTTTCAGAAGAATCCTCGGACGAACCAGCCGTCCACTGATGAGTTGCTGAGTGGTATTTGCCCTTGGCACCCCAAGGGAAACCACAAAGTCTGAAGGGCTTTGCAACAGCTGCACTCAAGGTGACAAAAAATCCCCCGAGGCGCAACAACAGCAACAAAGACAAGCCTAAGGATGATGATGAAAAGGATAATTCAGGAGAGTTCTAGGAGCCCCGCAAAGAAGTAAACTTCATCTTCGGAGGTCCGGATGCCTATACATCCAATCGCACGCAAAAGTTAGAGCTTTGAGAGATTAACTCGATGGAGCCAGCTACGCCTTAGTACATAAGGTGGTCTGAGATGCCAATCACCTTTGATTGATCGGACCATCCAAAACATCTACCTAAACCAGGTCGCTACCCATTGGTGCTTGCTGCGACTATGAAGGAGGTGAAGTTCAACAGAGTACTCATCGATGGAAGAAGTAGTTTGGACCTAATCTTCACCAGGACCCTTCAAGAGCTCGGTCTGTCAATCAATGACCTCCTATCGAGTTCTTCACCCTTCCATGGGATTGTGCCTGGCAAGACTTCAGTCCCAATTGGACAAATCACTCTGCCAGTTACCTTTGACACCCGTGATAATTTGAGGACAGAGCGTATCCTCTTCCAGGTGGCAGACTTTGAGTCAGCATACCATGCTATCATCGGTCGACCGGCAATGGCCAGGTTTATGGCTGTTCCGCACTATCCGTACCTCACCCTCAAGATGCCAGGCCCGAATGGAATAATCTCCCTCCACTCTGATCTTTGGAATTCTTTTGATTGTGATGTACAGAGTTGTGAGATGGCTACCAAACAGTTGATGATGTCAGACCACAAGGAGATCCAGAAGGCGGTCGGTATAGAGGAGCAAACTGGAACGGAGGTTCCGACAAAGAAACCTACCAAGGACAAGATCCAGACCGATGACATCCAAACCAAGGAGATTTCGCTCGATCCTGAGTACCCCGATAAGGTGACTTATTCTGGGGTCAACCTTGATGAAAAATAGGAACTCGCGCTCACTCTTTTCCTCCAGGAGAATAGGGATATCATTGCATGGAAACCATCTGACATGTCGAGAGTTCCTAGGGAAAAGATTGAGCACGTGTTAAGGGTACCTCTAGGGGCTACCCCCGTTCGCCAAAGACTTAGAAGATTTGCGCAAGACCGCAAGAACGCTATGAAGAAGGAGATAGTTAGATTGTTAGAAGCTAAGTTTATAAAGGAGGTGTATCATCCCAACTGGTTAGCAAATCCAGTCCTTGTACCTAAAAAGAATAAAGAGTGGAGGATGTGTGTTGATTATACCGATCTCAACAAGGTCTGCCCAAAAGACCCATTCGCTCTTCCTCGTATTGATCAGATTGTAGATTCGACAGCCGGGTGTGAGCTTTTAAGCTTTCTGGATGCCTATTCGGGTTATCACCAGATCCCACTGAGAGTCAAAGATCAGATCTCACTATGTCGTTTGGTCTGAAAAATGCTGGCGTGACTTACCAACGAGGTATTCAACGTTGCGTTGCCACTCAGATCGGTCGGAACGCTGAAGCGTATGTTGACGACATCGTTGTCAAGACTCAAAAAGTCGAAGAACTTCTCTCTGACCTGGCAGAAACCTTTGACAATCTGAGACATTATTCAGTGAAGCTGAATCCTAAAAAGTGTGTTTTTGGGGTTCCATCGGGGAAGTTACTCGGTTACATCGTTTCGAAACGAGGTATAGAGGCTAACCCAGATAAAATCAAGGCAATCCTTGATATGAAGCCGACTAATTCTCAAAGGGACGTTCAGAAGCTGACTGGATGTATGGCATCCTTGAGTCGCTTTATTTCCCGATTGGGGGTTAGGGGGTTACCACTCTTCTGATTACTTAAAAAGCAGGACGACTTTGTTTGGGCTGAGGAGGGCAGTCGGCACTAGACGAATTAAAGATTCATCTCAGCAGTATTCCAGTGTTGGTGCCTCCGGAGCCAGGAGAAAAACTTCAGCTTTACATCTCGGCCACAACCCAGGTTGTGAGTACTATTTTGATAGTCGACCGAGAAGAAGAGGGACATGTACAAAAAGTACAGCATCCGGTCTACTTTGTGAGCGAGGTTCTTAGCACCTCTAAGACAAGGTACCAGCAGATCTTGAAGTTGTTATATGCATTATTGATCACCTCGAGGAAGTTGAAGCACTATTTCCAAGCTCATCCAATTAAAGTTCAAACATCTTTTGCACTCGGGACGGTGTTACATAACCGAGAAGCTGAAGGAAAAATAGCCAAGTGGGCAGTCGAACTTGGTCAGTATACTATTACGTTCGCGCCTCGGTCGGCTATAAAGGGACAAGCGTTAGCTGAATTCATTGCTGAGTGGACAGAGATTCAAAATCCTCCTGCTGCCCAAGATATCGAGTACTAGAAAATGTACTTTGATGGTTCCCTTCAATTACAAGGGGCAGGTGCGGGAGTTGTATTTATCTCGCCTACTGGAGAAAGGCTTTGATACGTCCTTCAAATCATGTTTCGCGCATCTAATAATGCTGTGGAATATGAAGCTCTCCTACACGGTATGCGTATTGCTGTATCACTCGGTATAAAGCGCATCGACATATTTGGAGATTCGGCCTTCGTCATTAATCAGGTCACCAAGGATTGGAATTGTGTAGATAACAACATAAGTGCTTATTGCCAAGAAGTGCGAAAACTCGAAGACAAGTTTGATGGATTGAAGTTCACACATGTTCTCCGAGATAATAACCAGACGGCTGATGAGTTAGCCAAGATAGGATCATCTCGGTCTGCAGTATCACCGGGTGTTTTTCTATATGTTCTGGATTCCCCAACAATTTCTCCCCGGTCGGACGTGTTGATGAGTATTGTTGCTAATCTTGTTGACGATGACGTCTCCAAGACCGATTGGCGCGACCCACTCATTCAGTATTTGGATAAGGGAACGCTGCCTTCAGATCCTGATGAGCAGCAAAGATTAGAGATCCGATCTCGAGAATACTTGTTGGTGGGGGACCAACTTTATAAAAGGGGTGGTTCCAATATTTTGATGCGATGCATCTCAATTCCTGAAGGCCAGAAGTTGGTAGAAGAGATTCATTCGGGAATATGCGGCAATCATGCAGCTTCCAGGACTTTGGTCGGCAAAGCTTTCCGGCAAGGGTTTTATTGGCCCACGGCGGTCGAAGATGCACACCAAGTTGTTCGGAAGTGTGAGGGTTGTCAATTCTTCGCTCAATAAACACATGTGCCTTCACAGCAACTTCACATGATACCATTGATTTGGCCTTTTGCTGTTTGGGTGCTTGATATTATCGGTCCTTTCAAGAAAGCGCCAGGCGGGTTCACTCATTTGTTTGTTGCTATCGACAAATTTACCAAGTGGATTGAAGCGAAGCCGGTCGGCAAGATTACATCCAAGAATACGATCGAGTTTGTCAAAGATATATTCACTCGTTTTAGAGTTCCTCATGATATCATTACTGATAATGGCACTCAATTCACTTCAGTGGAGTTCCGGGACTTTGCTAATGAGATGGGAATAAAGATCCACTTTGCATCAGTGGCTCATCCAAAAAGCAATGGGCAGGTCGAACGGGCCAATGGATTATATCTCCTTTGAAGGAGAAGAAGAGTCAACCCGAAGTTCAACCTCTGGAGTTGCAGGGGGAGTCGGCACGGTCGGATTGATTTCTATATTTTCGACCAAGGCCTGGGAAGTCTCTAGCATGGAATCCAGGAGCAGCTGACATTGGTCGTCGGTCAGGTCGGGGTTAGAGCCCTCTTTGATCTTGTACAATGGCAGAGCAGGAGACCTGGATTGGCAAAATACCAACACTTGACTCCCGGCTTCGATCGCCACTCGTCGAGTGTTATGAGCAATGGCTTCTGATGCATGCTCCAACAAGTAGTCCAGAGAGTGACCGGTCTGCTCTACTCGGTTAGCATGAACATAGTTCATTGCTTTCTGAGCGGTGTAAGATAGAGCTGTAAATAATAATTATTGGTCAGTATAATCAACAGAAGAATCAAGCAGAAGGAAGAAGTCGAGGGCTTATTGGTAAGTTTACATTTGAAAGATTTGGAGACAGTCTTAGCCTCCTCTATCTTTGTGTCAGTCCCCTTCAGCTCCTCTTGTAGCCGAGTGATCTCGGTCTTCTGGTCTTCAACCAATTTGGAGAGGCTTTCCTTCTCAACCTTCAAGGCGTCAACGAATCTCTACTGGTTAGAAGTCAACTTCTCCAGATCGGTGATTTTTTGATCGCGAGCTAAAAGTAAAACTTTTAGCATTAGAGTGGTCAGCAGATTGCTTAAATATGGATGGAAGGAAAACTTACCAGCCAGATCTACACAAACTTGGTCTAAGACCTTGTTTATCTCTTGTTGGTCGGCCAATAGCTTCTTGTTTTCCTCTAGGGCCCTTGGAGAGCTGCTGACCGGTGACTAGCAAGACAAATAAGAAGTTAGTCTAAAACATAAAGACAAGAAGATTAGGCGACCAAGGACATACCGAAAGTTTCGGCTTCAAGATATTCCACTCTAGCCTGCTTTCGCTCCACAAGAGCATACACTTTCTGATATGCAGAAGATAAATGAGCTAAAAGATGAGAGCGAAGCAAGGTAAAAGCATAATGATTGAGTTACCTTGCTGGACTCCCGATGTTGGTGCAAAATCTCCACATCCTCTACCTCTGAAGCATCTAGGCCCGCTTTAGTGTTTTGGTAATTAATGACGACCCTTATTTTTGACTAACTACGTTGTTGAGATAATTGAGTTCTCTGGTGGCTCGGGAGATGGCCCGACGGTCTGACCGTCCCAAGCCACGGTCTGACCGCCGTCACTTGTCTGGTGTCAACAGAGAATTTGTTCTCGGGTGAAAATTGAAAGTGTCCCGACGGTCTGACCGTGGGTAATGACGGTCTGACCGTCAGGCTCGTGTCAGAGCAAGTTTGAAAGTCAAACTAGCCGTTGGGTTGTACGACGGTCCGACCGTGTGGAGTCACGGTCAGACCGTCCGGTGCACAGAAAGCTGTAACGGCTAATTTTCAAAGGGTGGCCTATTTATACCTCCTCCATCCCGTGCATAGTAGCTCTCTTGGCCATTTGAAAAGTATTGTACACCCTTTGGAGCTTATTCCTCTCTCACACAAAGTTCTAGTGGAAAGATTGCAAGTGTGTGAGTGTGAGTGCCCTAAACTTGAGTGAGTTGAGCATTGTGGCACTTGGGATCCTCAAGCAAGCGTCATCGACTTGTTACTCTTGGAGGTTGTCGCCTCCTAGACGGCTTGGAGGAGTCAAATCCGTGAGCCCTTCAAGAAATGTGTGAAGGAGGCCTGGACTCTTGTGAGAGGTGCGGTGCTCGCCTCGCCGGAGTGGTGAAGAGCAACCCTAGTGGAATCGAGGTTTGGAGAGGTTCAAGGTATTGATTGTGTTATATCTCAAGTTGTTCTTTGTGAGCACTTCTTGGTGGTGGAGAAGTGGATACTTGAGGAGAGTAGCACATCATACGCTTGGATCCACCTCAACGTGGATTAGGGGTGATCGGCAAATCACCGATACCACGGAAAAATATCCTTTGTCTCTTGTCGTGTTGTTCTTTTGTTGTTTACATACTAGAAGTTGCATGATGTATGTCACCTAGGATTGTCAACCTACTTTAGTTCAAACCTAGGTTTAGTTGTCTTGTGCTTGCTTTTATCCAATTGTCTTTAAATTTCGCAATTAGTCGGATAGTTAGCTTTTAATTTTTAATTCGGCTATTCACCCCCCCCTCTAGCCGGGGTCCTTCGATCCTTCAAGTGGTATCAGAGACAGTTCTCCCTAAATTGATTGGAATTCATCTTCCGGGAGAAGGATTATGGCTAGCAATACGGTAAACGTTGGTCACGCGCCATTCTTTGATGGTCAAGACTTTGATTATTGGAAGACATGTATGTTGATTCATCTTGAGGCCGTGGGGGAGACCGTGTTGAACATTGTGGAAGAAGGTTATGTGGTTCTTGATCCGGCACACCCCACTCCCGCCGACAAGGAAAATATCAAGGCCAATGCTCAAGCCAAGAACATTCTCATTCGATCCCTATGCAAGGAGGAATATCATAGAGTGTGCAAGCTCAAGACCGCATATGAGATGTGGAAAACTCTATTGGAAGCTCATGAGGGCACCAAGATGGTCAAGAGTGCCAAGTTGTTTATTTGCAAGGGCAAATTTGAAGGATTTACATTGTTGCCCAATGAAGAGTTGAAGGCCGCCTTTGCAAGATTGAACAACATGGTGAATGATCTCAAGGATCTTGGTCATGAAGTTTCCGATGTTGATATATCTCATAAGTTCCTTAGAGCCTTGCCATCCAAGTATGAAACAATTGTTACCATGCTTGTGAGATCAAATTTGGAAGAAATAACTCCTTCGGAAATCTTGGGTGAAGTTCTCACTTATGATATCTTCAAGCAATCTCAAGTGGCTTCTAGGGATGATCAAGTCGATATAAAGAAGAAGAGTGTTGCTTTCAAGGCTAGTGTCTCTCACGATGATGATGATGAAGAGAGTGGCTCCGATGATGATGAGGATGTAGCCTTGATGGTGAGGAAGTTCAAGAAATTCATGAAGAAAGGCACATATAGGGGATTCAACAAAAATGGCAAGTCATCCAAGAAGAATCCATTTGCAAACAAGAAATGCTATGAGTGTGGAGAATTTGGCCATATCTCTACAAATTGCAAGAAGAAAATCCATAGTGATGATGATGATGATGAGCCGAGAAAGAACAAGAAATTTGTAAAAAGGAAGTTTCTCAAGAAGTCCTCCAAGAAGAAAAATGGCAAGGCTTATTATGTTGAATGGGATTCCGATGCTAGTTCGGATACTGATTCCGATGATGAAGATGACAAGCCTTCCAAGAAGGGTCTTGCTGGCATTGCTATCAAGAAAGCTCCATCCCTATTCGATTCACATTATTGCTTCATGGCAAAAGGTGAATCCAAGGTATGCAATGATGACTATGAGCCTTCTTATGATGAACTAGTTGAAATGCTTAGTGAACTTGATGATGTGTTGGGTGGCATAAAGAGTAAGTACAGGGACTTGAAGAGAAAGCACTCTTCTCTCCAAGAAGCTTATGATGAGCTAAAGTCATCTCATGAGGATCTAAAAGAAACTCATGAGAAGCTTGAGGAAACTCATAAGATTTATGTAGCTCAACACACCAACAAGGTCCAAATTGATGCCGGTGTGTCTTGCAATTTGATTGATGATATGCCTATTGCTCATGTTACATCTTCTAGCATATCTACTTCATGTGATGATTTACTCACTATACCATGCCCTTCTAAGATTGATACTTGCATGAATAATGTGAATGCTTGTGATTCCTTGCTTATTGTTGAAAATCATGAATTAAGGGATACCGTTGATCACCTTGTTGATGCTCTTGCTAAGTGTCATAAGGGTGAAAATGTTTTTAATAAAATGTGGAAGTGTCAACGGTTCACTCTCAAGCATGAAGGTCTTGGATATATCCCCAAGAAAAAGAAAAATGCCTTTGTTGCTAAAAGGTCCACATTTGTTAAAGAAAGTGGCTTGTATTGCTCTATGTGCAAGAATACCGGACATCTTGCAAAAGATTGTATCGGTAAGAGAATTGCTAATGTTGCTATTGATGCATCTTACATGCTTGTTAAATCATCCAATGGTGTTGTGCATGCTAAGTTTGTTGGTAAAAATAATGTTCATACTAGGACAAACATGAATGGCACATTTGGAAATGGAATGAAGAAAAGGTCCATTTGGGTGCCAAAAGTGTTGGTGACTAATCTACAAGGACCCAAGCAAATTTGGGTACCTAAGAACAACTAAACTTGTTTTGTAGGTGAACTACAAGTCCGGAGGAAGGCATTGGGTGCTTGATAGTGGATGCACTCAACATATGACCGGAAATGGGAAAAGGTTCACCTCAATTGAAGAAGGAAGTTCGGATTATGAAAGGATCACCTTTGGTGATAATAGCAAAGGAAAAGTGAGAGGAATGGGAAAGATTGCTATCTCAAATGACCTCTCAATCTCAAATGTATTGCTAGTTGAATCTTTGAGCTACAACTTGCTATCCGTGGCTCAATTGTGTGATCTTGATCTTATTTGCAAATTCTCATCAAGTGGTGTTGTGATTACAAGTGTGAAGGATGATAGTCTTATCTTCAAGGGATTTCGTCATGGCAATATTTATCTTGAGGATTTCTCTTCTAGTGATGCAAGTTTGAGCACTTGTTTATTCACCAAGTCATCCAAAGGTTGGTTATGGCATAGAAGACTTGCCCATGTTGGAATGAACCAACTCAAGAAATTAGTGAAGCACAACTTGGTTGTTGGTATAAAGGATGATGTCTTGTTTGAAAAGGATAAATTATGTAGTGCTTGCCAAGCCGTGAAGCAAGTCGCTAATACTCATCCTACCAAGAGTGTCATGTCAACTTCAAGGCCTTTGGAATTGTTGCATATGGATTTATTTGGCCCTACCAAATATCAAAGCATTGGTGGAAATAGCTATTGCCTTGTCATTGTTGATGACTTCTCAAGATATACATGGGTGTACTTCCTTAGTGACAAATCAATTGTATTCACCATATTCAAAGGGTTTGCCAAAAGAGCCGAAAATGAATATGAATTCAATATCAAGAAGATTAGAAGTGATAATGGCTCCGAATTCAAGAATACAAGAATTGAAGATTATTGTGATGAAAAGGGAGTCAAACACGAATTCTCAACCAAGTACACCCCGGAGCAAAATGAAGTTGTTGAGAGGAAGAATAGAATTTTGATTGAAATGGCAAGATCAATGCTCTCCGAGTACAATGTATCGGATAGTTTTTGGGCCGAGGCAATCAACACCGCTTGTCATGCATCAAATAGATTATATTGCCACCGGTTGTTGAAAAAGACACCTTATGAATTGCTTATCGGAAGAAAGCCCAACATCTCCTATTTTCGTGTCTTTGGATGCAAATGCTATATCTTGAAGAAAGGAGCAAGATTATCAAAATTCCAAAGCAAGTGTGATGAAGGATTTCTCCTTGGGTATTCCTTAAATAGCAAGGCATATAGAGTGTACAATCAAAATTCGGGACTAGTAGAGGAAGTATAGGATGTGGAATTTGATGAAACAAATGGATCACAAGATGAGCAAGAAAATTTGGATGATGTGGGAAATGAAGAATTGAGAAATGCTATGAAGAACATGACAATTGGTGATGTGAGGCCTAAGGATGAAGATGACTCAAATGTGACCTCTTTCCCTCTCTTTCAAGTGAACCAAGATTCATCAACCTCTAGTGCTCAAGATCAAGCTAGTGATGGTGGTGAGTCAAATCTTCAACCGGAAAATGGCTCAACCTCCACTCCATCACACCATGCTAGAACAATTCACCATGCCATTGCAAAAGATCATCCTGTAGATCAAATTGTTGGTGACCTAAGCAAAGGTGTTCAAACTAGATCAAGACTTGCTTCATTTTGTGAACACTTCTCTCTTGTGTCTTGTGGTGAACCAACTCGGGTAGAAGAAGCTTTGAGAGACCCGAATTGGGTAAATGCTATGCATGAAAAATTGAACAACTTTGCACGAAATGAAGTTTGGGAGTTAGTCAAAAGGCCACAAGATCACAATGTTATTGGCACAAAGTGGATTTACAAGAACAAACAAGATGAGAATGGAATAGTTGTGAGAAACAAAGCAAGATTGGTTGCACAAGGCTATACTCAAGTTGAGGGATTGGATTTTGATGAAACATTTGCTCCCGTGGCTAGACTTGAGGCAATTAGAATTTTACTTGCATATGCAACTAATCACAAGATCAAGCTATATCAAATGGATGTGAAAAGTGCCTTCTTGAATGGCACAATTAGTGAGCTTGTCTTTGTGGAGCAACCACCGGGTTTTGAAGACCCAAGGAAGCCAAATCATGTTTACAAGTTGTCCAAGGCCTTATATGGACTCAAGCAAGCACCTCGTGCTTGGTATGAGAGATTAAGGGATTTTCTTGTCTCAAAGGGCTTCAAAATTGGAAAGGTGGACACCACTCTATTCACCAAGAAAATTGGCAAAGATTCCTTTATATGCCAAATCTATGTGGATGATATTATCTTTGTATCAACCAATCAAGAATTTTGTGAAGAATTTGGTGAAATGATGTCCCGAGAATTTGAAATGTCCATGATTGGTGAATTGAGTTTCTTCCTTGGTCTACAAGTGAAGCAAATCAATAATGGGACATTCATCTATCAAAGCAAATATATGAATGATCTTCTCAAGAGATTTGGAATGGAAAGTGCAAAATCAATGTCTACTCCTATGGGAAAGAATGCACATCTTGATCTTGATGAAGAAGGCAAACCGGTTGATCAAAAGCTATATAGGTCTATGATTGGAAGCTTGCTATACCTCACCGCATCTAGGCCGGATATTATGTTTAGTGTTTGCATGTGTGCAAGGTTTCAAGCCGCACCTAAAGAAAGCCACATGATTGCCGTCAAGAGAATATTGAGATATTTGAAGCAAACTCAAGATATGGGTTTGTGGTTCCCAAATGATGGTCAATTTATTCTCATTGGATATTCGGATTCGGATTATGCCGGTTGCAAAATTGATAGAAAGAGTACCTCCGGTACTTGTCAATTGCTTGGAACTTCTCTAGTCTCGTGGTCATCCAAGAAGCAAAATTCGGTAGCTTTATCAACCGCCAAGGCCGAATATGTCTCCGCGGGAAATTGTTGTGCCCAATTATTGTGGATGAAGCAAACTCTAATGGACTATGGGGTTAACTTTGATTGCATACCTCTCTTGTGTGATAATGAAAGTGCCGTGAAGATTGCTACAAATCCAGTTCAACACAAGAGGACCAAGCATATTGATATTCGGCATCATTTTCTAAGAGATCATGTGAGCAAAGGTGATATTGTCATGGAAAGTGTGAGGACCGATGATCAATTGGCGGATATCTTCACTAAGCCTCTTGAAGAAGCTCGGTTTTGTAAGCTACGGAGTGAGCTAAATATTCTTGACCTCTCACATATCTCCTAGCATCTTGCTTAGTTGCTTTATGTCATACTCTTCATATATGCATGCCTACCTATTTTGTATATCTTGCCATGCCATTTATGCCATGTTGTTGCATTGAAAGTTAGTTCACACATTTAGGGGGAGCACTATACCACTCATGTGTCTTGCTACCCTCACAATGTGGACAAATCAACAAAGATGCCATACTAGTCTTGCTTTTGCTCATTTTGTTCAAAAAGTCAATTTTTTGGGTTCTATTGGTTGAAAAATGGTTGTTATTGTTCCAAAATACTTTTATGCCTCTTGGTTATGTTTTGGAAGTTTTTTTCTTATCACCAAAATGAGGTTGAGCTCTTTTGAAGATCCTCTTTTGCCTTTTCTCACCTATTCTCTTAATTTCTTATCGAATCTTTTTTGAGAAAAGTACTTTTACAAAACTTGTAGAGATGGTGATCATAAACATAATTGGTATTCACAACTTGTTGAGATGATCCATCGTTTAAGAGAAATTTGGGTTTGAAATTCGTCATGAAAACCTCTTTTGGTCACCTTTTTTAACCTAATATGGCGTCTTGTGAGTTTAGCATATTGGATCGTATATCTTCATATATATTGGTTCCAAAATGCTTATGTGACTTATACATTCCCAAAAATATCCTCATTCCATCTTTTTGGACACTTGTGCAAATTATTGCAATTTTACTTGTTTTTATCTTTGTTTCATTCATACATGCATAATTCATATCATGGATGATCAAGAATCGTGGTTATATTTCTTGAAGAGTTGAAGTTATCTTGGATATGATGGAATTCATTAAGCTATCGTTTTGAACAAAGTATGGAATGATTGGAGAAGGTTTGAATTGATTTGGATGAGAAACTTGAAAGCAGCTGTCAACAATCTGAAAGCACCCTCACGGTCAGACCGCCATATGCCACGGTCAGACCGCCAGACAGCCATCTGAGTACCGAAAGGTGGAGATTTTTTCTTCTTGTCCCCGCGGTCAGACCGTCCGCCCACGGTCAGACCGCCAGCGTCGGCCGAGTCAAAACCCACCTATCCCTTGTGACTCTCTTATTTCC
Organism: Eleusine coracana subsp. coracana; assembly: GCA_032690845.1. Classification (NCBI taxonomy): domain Eukaryota; kingdom Viridiplantae; phylum Streptophyta; class Magnoliopsida; order Poales; family Poaceae; genus Eleusine; species Eleusine coracana. The sequence goes on from CM064430.1 coordinate 53,639,370, forward strand.
TCATACCCCTTCGTCTCCAACTCTCCCAAAACCGAAAGTAGCTCCTCTAAAGGCTCTCCCTTGCCCTCCAAGGACCTCCATTGGAAGAACTCCATCCCTAGGCTCCTCGATCCAACTGAGAGCGGATCCGGTCTCACCAAGGACTTCTCCGCCATGAGTGACCGGTATTTCATCGTTTTCTCCTCTCTCCCCATGGTTTCGATTGGTTCTCTCTGAAGGGGCTGTTGCTAGGGCTAGAATATTTGAGACATGGATTGTTTGTTTGATGATTGGAAAGTGATTCCTAGACCCAATGACAACATCTATGCAAAGTTTTAAGGGTTGATTTGGTGGCTCTCATGAACATTGATGCTAGGGTTACATTTTAGGGATTATTGATTATAGCCATGGATTAGTGAAATTGATGGGTGGAAATGCTTCATAGTACATCTTTGAACATATATGAGAAGAATTAGTGGCACCATTGAGATTTTGGCTAGAGTTTCAAAGTGCAGTTAGTTGTCAGCCGAACCTCACCCGACGGTCTGACCGCCAGTCTCACGGTCAGACCGTCAGGGCAGGACAGACAGTACAAACTCAGCTTTTCTTATGGCAATCCAATGCATATATGTCTGACCACTAATTATCGGTTGCTTATACATGATTATTGCTCGCTCATTTTCAGTAATCGCCGCACCGTAAGAAAAGTGGTGGCGTCCATGTTCAAAGCCGGTTCAAGCAAGAAGAGAAGGGCACCCTGTTCAGATGATGATTATTCTCCCTCTCAAAGTGCAACTGACGATGCTTCTGAATTTGGTCAGTCCACTAATGAAGTAGAGATGGATGAGGCACATGGAGATGATCTGTTGTTTGATCCCACAGCATACACTGGAGAGAAGAAGCAGTGGGCATCACATGAGTACTACAGAGCGAGACAGGAGGTGGCTTACTCTCAGGATCCAGATTCACCCACTCCTCAGTTTCACACTCGAGTGCAACATGATGCATTCTATGGTATGTTGATGGACAAAACTGTATTCACTCACAAGTACACAGACTGGTCATACCTTGCACAATTTCCAACTGTTAGTCCTCTACTTGAGAAATTTCAAAACTTGGGATTGCATGCTTTTGTGGCACATAAGCAAGATTGGAATGAAACTGTGATCCGACAATTTTATGCCACCGTTGAAGTTGATTTCCCCAACAAAACGTTGACATGGATGACTAACTCAAGGAGGTTCACTGCCACATTTGCAGAGTTTGTTGAGGCAAATGAAATTGACTATAATGTCACTCATGATCAAATTGATGTGCTTGAGCAGGAGCTACTTAAAGAGCCTGAGTGGGTTCAGTACTATGTTGATGATCCTCACATAAGGAAATTGGGCAATGTCAGTGGTCTCCTCTATATGCCCAAGGTCATCAACAAGATAGTGAGGATGACCTTTTATCCTCGAGGTGGAAACTCTGATGCTATTCGGGACTACTATTGGAACATAATTGACTATATCATGCAAGGTCAAGTGTTTGATGTGGTCCTCCTGATGATGAAGGAGATAGAGAGCTACAGCATGGCAGTAAGGACTAGTCTTTCCTATGCTCCTTATATTATGTCTCTAATTCTCCAGAAGAGCAATATTCCAACTCAGTATCTTTTTAAGAAACATCCTCGATATCAGCCTTTTAGCTCGGTAAAGCATGAACTCGTAGCACCACCAGCTGTAGAAGGTGAGGAAGAAGAGGAAAATATTCAGCCAGAGGTTCCTCAGGCACCACAGGGTCCTCAGATGCCACCACCTCCCAAGATGGATTGGTCACAGTTTGCTCCTCCGCCTCCGGCATTCTTTGCAGGGATGACCCCTTATCTTGATCAGTACTTTCAGCCTGTGATGCAGAGGTTTGATCAGATACAGGCCTCAAGTATTGAGGCTCGTAATTCCTATGAGGCAGCCAGGTCTTCATATGAGGTAGCTAGAACATCCTATGAGGCAGCGAGGACTTCTATTGATGATCTCACCACTAGGATGCAGGGTTTAGAGTCTAACTATGATGCTCTATCTTCACACATTTATAGCTACTTTCCAGCACCAGTGCCACCTCCAGAGTTTTTCCAGCCACCATGGTATGCCCCTCCACCTCCTCCTCAAGATGATTGAAGTCTTGACCATTTTTTTGGTCAATTGATGCCAAAGGGGGAGAACATGAAGAAGTGATGCTATGATGAGATGCCAGAGTCAGGGGGAGAAAAGGAAACAAAGATGCAAGCCATGATTCTTGATCTATCTATCTTGTTGCATTTGCATGTGCATCTCATATCTTACTTTCATGCACATTTGAACTTATTTGTGTTTGTTGAACTATGTAACTTTGTTGGATTGTAATTTCTTTATGCACCTTGAACCATTTGCTCTTTTATCTATGCTCATCTCATCTTAATGGTTCAAATGTGTGGATGATGAGGGTGTTCTTACTTGTAATGTTCAATATTGCTATATATTGGTTATTCTTTGCCTCCTCGCATCCAATGGTACAAGGTAAACTCTACCAATTTGTTCTTTTGAAAATATGCATTGCCATGTTTGATATATCTTGATCAATGCACCAATTTAGGGGGAGTTTTACCATTTGGTGAGTTCATTAACTTTTTCACATGTACGTGTATTGAAAATTCTATAGCATGTGATCATTATCTTGTGACTCACCTTAGAGTTTTTTCTTTATTGTCTTTATCGGCTTTATATCACTTCTTATGTTGTCATCAATTACTAAAAAGGGAGAGATTGAAGCATCTAGGCCCGCTTTAGTGTTTTGGTAATTAATGACGACCCTTATTTTTGACTAACTACGTTGTTGAGATAATTGTGGTTGTAGTCATAATAAGGAATGGAATGATGGACGAAGTGATATACATATGGATGGCTCAAGGCAAAGGTATCTTGATAGGGTTTTTCTGTTTTGCCGGTCACAAGGAGATTAGAGTTGAGTGACCGGATTATAGGTTAAATGCCGTACTATCAAGAGGGGTCGATGAGATGACCTTGAGTATCCATGGTTGCCACAAATGCTCAAAGCCTATCGTTGTGAGTGGTTCGTTGAAAGACAGCTAAGGGATATAGAAAGGAGGGCTGGCAGAATGCTCATGGCGGTCTGACCGTGGGGATCCACGGTCTGACCGTAGGTGCCTCCCAGAGACGGCCAGAGAAATTGGTCCTCGGGTGGCTCGGGTGGTGGCCCGACGGTCTGACCGTCGGGATCCACGGTCTGACTGTGGATGCTCCCCAGAGACGGCCAGAGGATTGAGTTCTCTGGTGGCTCGAGAGATGGCCCGACGATCTGACCATCCCAAGCCACGGTCTGACCGCCGTCACTTGTCTGGTGTCAACAGAGAATTTGTTCTCGGGTGAAAATTAAAAGTGTCCCGACGGTCTGACCGTGGGTAATGACGGTCTGACCGTCAGGCTCGTGTCAGAGCAAGTTTGAAAGTCAAACTAGCCGTTGGGTTGTACGACGGTCCGACCGTGTGGAGTCACGGTCAGACCGTCCGGTGCACAGAAAGCTGTAACGGCTAGTTTTCAAAGGGTGGCCTATTTATACCTCCTCCATCCCGTGCATAGTAGCTCTCTTGGCCATTTGAAAAGTATTGTACACCCTTTGGAGCTTATTCCTCTCTCACACAAAGTCCTAGTGGAAAGATTGCAAGTGTGTGAGTGTGAGTGCCCTAAACTTGAGTGAGTTGAGCATTGTGGCACTTGGGATCCTCAAGCAAGCGTCATCGACTTGTTACACTTGGAGGTTGTCGCCTCCTAGATGGCTTGGAGGAGTCAAATCCGTGAGCCCTTCAAGAAGTGTGTGAAGGAGGCCCGGACTCTTGTGAGAGGTGCGGTGCTCGCCTCGCCGGAGTGGTGAAGAGCAACCCTAGTGGAATCGAGGTTTGGAGAGGTTCAAGGTATTGATTGTGTTATATCTCAAGTTGTTCTTTGTGAGCACTTCTTGGTGGTGGAGAAGTGGATACTTGAGGAGAGTAGCACATCATACGCTTGGATCCACCTCAACGTGGATTAGGGGTGATCGGCAAATCACCGATACCACGGAAAAATATCCTTTGTCTCTTGTCGTGTTGTTCTTTTGTTGTTTACATACTAGAAGTTGCATGATGTATGTCACCTAGGATTGTCAACCTACTTTAGTTCAAACCTAGGTTTAGTTGTCTTGTGCTTGCTTTTATCCAATTGTCTTCAAATTCCGCAATTAGTCGGATAGTTAGCTTTTAATTTTTAATTCGGCTATTCACCCCCCCTCTAGCCGGGGTCCTTCGATCCTTCAACCTCAGGCCGACCAAGCATATCTACAGGAAGAGTTCTTTTACCTTTGTCACGAGGCAAAGAGATATTAGTCGGAGTGGTCTGAGACAGAGGCTCAGGAGCGGAGGCAGGAACCGTCTGTTCAAACGGTTTATCCACTTCAGTCGGCATGTTTGAAGACTTGCCTACCGAATAGGATACACCAGTTGGACGAGGTGGGAGCGCAAACCGAGTATCCTCAGATCCCTGAGCACACTGAGAATCACTTGTCCGACTACCAAGAAAAAAAATATAAAAGAAAGAGATCAGGAAATGTTGAGATCAGCAATAAGAGACAAGGAGTATAGGGTTTAAAGATTAAACCTGAGAGCCTTCTTGAGCTTGATTTGGCATAGCCTCTTCTTTGAATAAGTCGACTAAAAATCAGTCTCCTTCCTCTTTTGAGAGGGCTGGTCAGTCTTGCCAGTCTGCACTACCTCTTCTGTTGATCTCTGAGTTGGGCTCGGGGGCTCCGGTCGATTTAAAGTCAGTTGAAAGTTGCAGGAGCAGGTTGACCAGCATTTGCGGCAATTATTTCTTCATCGTCGTCCTGGTCCCCCACATATTGGCGACGGCGCGCGATAGTTCGCTTCTGGAGCTTGTCAGGGGAGGCTAGAGTAACGACGGGAGTGACGCTGACTGGCCAAGCGCCTACGGAGGAACTTGAACCCCCAGCGCCGGTCAGCGGTGTCTTCTTGACATCATCAGGTCCCTCAGTATCGGTCTGAGGGAGCGGGGGATGAGATACATAAGTATCCAGCACCTGCATAAAGATCAAAACAATGAGTACAACCTCAAGATAGGATAACAAGGGCTAGCTAAAGGCAGACTGAGGCTTACTCGGGCTCGCATTGTGCTCTTGTTATACGCCTTTGTGACCAAAGAATGGTCTTGAAGAATTTCCCCTTCAAACATCTTCACCAAGCGTCTTCGACGGAGTTCGCCATTCGGTGGATCCAGCACCTCCCTGGTCTCATCCTCATTAACATAGTCCCATGCCGGGTGACATTGAAGCTTCAGGGGCTGAACTCGTCGGATGATAAAGTTTTTGGCAATTGTGATGCCATCGACGCCTTCAGCCTTCAGATCAGCAATTTTCTTGAGTAGAGCGACCACTTGAGGATCGGTCGGATCGGGCCTCTCAGTCCAATGCGCGTGGGGAATAGCCTTTGCACTAGTGAAGTCGGCAAGAACAGGGGGAGGGTTGTCACAATAGAACCACTCATCCTTCCAATTCTTGTTTCTGGTCTTCAATAGAACATTGATGTAGGCCTCCTTCTTGCGTAACTGGACGCCGATGCCGCCTATGACCACTTAGTTTTCCTTGGTGGGCAGCGGCCGGAGGACAAACAAATGGCTGAAGAGATCGAAATGAGGGAGAACGCCAAGAAAAGCTTCGCACAAATGTACGAAGATGGCAATATGAAGAATGGAGTTGGGATTAATGTTGACAAGGTCAATCCCATAGAAAAAAAGGAGCCCGTGCAAAAAACTGCAGCAAGGAACTCCAAAGCCATGCTCAAAGAATGAGCGAAACACTATGATCTGCTGGTGAATGGGGATGGGGTAGGATTCGCGAGGTACCTTCCAGTCGATCCGAGCCTGCTGTGGAAGGACGCCATCCAACACCATCTTGTTCATATCAGCCTGTGAAAGGCTGCTCTTTGAGAACTCCTGAAGTTGCTCCGAGATGTCGACCTCCGACGATGATGACGCGGCGGTGGCGGAAGAAGCTGGGATTGAAATGGAAGTCCTCTTGCGACCCATCGTGAACAGGATTGGACGTGGTGTAGGAGTTCGAAAAACTTCGCCAAAGCTCGGGGGCTAAACGCGGCGGGATCTGTGGCGGCCGGAAGCGAGAAAGCTAACCCTCTCCGAAAAAACAGAGGAGTCACGAGAGCAGAGAAGACGCAATGAAGACGAAGAGTTCGTGGGCAAATGCAGCGTGGACTGAAGGTCAACCTGGTGCAGCCTTTTATACCCTTGCCTATTCTGACCTAAGGGTCCCATGGGCCGGGGTGGGCCATACTATAGTGCGACCCTAATATTAATTTAGAGGTTAATTAAGGGCTTAAGCCCATTAGGGTTACAAACCCAGAAAAATGAGACTCGGGGGCTTCTTTGATGAGAAGTACCCAAGAATTATTTCACCATATCTATATGATTTGATGATCATGTGGCAAAGGACTTGATGGTCATATGGTACAAGTTCAAAGGTTATGGTATTGACTAAAGTCAAATAACCAGCATTACCAAATTTGGACTTAAACAGGTGATTGGAATTAGGGAAGAACTATATTTTGACAAAAGTCATTTATCTAAATATTAAATATGACTAGAGTCATAAAATTCTGACCGACCTATCACTCGGGAATAATATGTGCCACTCGGCCGGTCTAATGATCGGTCAGCAAAGTGGTCACTTAGCAATAGGACCCAAGGGTTTGATAACCAGAGGTCTGAAAGATTCAAACTTGATGGTTTGAATATCTATAAACAAATTAGTAAGAGCTAATATAATTAGACTCTTGCATTATTTGTTAGTCTCCAAATTATACAAGAGTCGGGGGCTACACCTGATCAGGTGCACCAGACCGGTGCACCAAATCTATCGGAAACTTCGATAACAAGGTCTTCCTAATTTATGATCTTTAGATCATTCGGAGAATTAAATCTCAAAATCAGAAAGCACTCGGAGGCTGCTATGGGATACTTGCTTTACGGGTATCCTCATACAAGGCTAAAGTCGGTATAATTCGGCGTCTTGTGTAACCATCGTAGTTCTTGGTCTCGATGCCGGTCTTGAGCATCGACAGTTGGCGCGCCAGGTAGGGGACAAGCGCGATGGTCGGCATGTCGAGTTCGATGGTCTTAATCTTCTTTAAGATCTGATCGCGAGCAGATCGGCATTGAAGCGCACGAGTCGCCACGTTTTCGAAAGATTTCTTCTTCAAGATCTGATCGCGAGCAGACCGGCGTTGAAGCGCACGAGTCGTCGCGTTTTTGAAAGATTTCTTCTTCAACATTTGATCGCGATCTGACCGGCGTTAAAGTGTCGTATCATCGCACAAGTCGTCGCGTCTTCATCAAGACAGCGCTCATCAAAGCTGGCGGCGCCTTCATCAACACATGCTGCTGGCTAATTTGGTCCATCGAGACCGTTCAGAGATTGATGTCGATGACTCCCCCATGACATCAATTCAATGGAGATTCGGCGAGTCTAAATACCAGCGCAAGAGCCGAGTCCAACACTCACTTCGATTCTCCGTACGTGGATGTGAAATCACAAGCATGCATGATTATCTGTCAGTTCTCTTGCATGGCCTAACATGCGGACATCATCGGCGGCGGCAAAAACTAATCAGGGCCAGAGGTCGGCTGCTACTCGTCGAGTGGACCACGTACGGACCTTGGTTTTCTAAATTAACTAAGAGTCGGGGTCACGCCTGGACAGAGTCACCGAGTTCGAGTTGGACTTCAGAGATCCTCATGCATGCATACGAACAGGGAAGGCTATTTCTTTCCTATTCTTTATTCTATTCTTCCATGTATATATTATATTATATGCTAATCAATATGCGTGGAATACTAATCATGCATGTGATTGATTTTGCATGTATACAACCAATTTGCTGGTGCATGTGCATGAGCCAAATGCCATCTATACAGAAGAGGACACAGACCCTTTTACAAATACATTAGTTGGAGCCGAATACGAGTCTAACAATGACTCAGAATACTCCATCGATCATCCATTGCATCCAGACGTGCAAGGCCGAGCGACCGCCACCCGGCAACATCGCCGCGACACGGCACCTTCAACGACTCAACCGCTTGGCGACAACATGGATTTGCCCGGGGCTCGTCATCAACCTAACGACTCCGGTCACTCGGCAATACCGATCACTATGATGATGCTTCCAACAACATTGTCACATAACGACGACGCTTCCGGTAGGTCGATGCTTCGGCGGATTCGGTCACTCAGGCAACATCGTCACGACACGACGCCTACTAACGACTCGGCGACATTGCCGCGACTCGACGGTTCGACCGCTCACAGCCACATGGGCATGCCCGGGGGCTATTCGACGACGGCATGATGACTGCACCACTCGGCGACATCACCTCAACTCTACGGCTTGACCGCCCGGTGGTCACATGGATGCGTCTGAGGGCTACTCCACCATTCACGTGGCCACTCGGCCGCTCGATGACATCTTTGACAACTCAGCGCGCCGCTCGATGACGTCTTTGATGACTCAACGCATCGGCAATCACCGCGACTCGGTCACTCGGCGACACCGCCTCCACTTGGCCACTCGGTGACATCGACTCGACTCGATCACTCGGCGACATCGCTGCAACACTACAACTCGACGGCTACTCAGCTACTCAGCCACGCCGCAAATGACTTAATGCTTTGGTGTTTCGGTCACTCGACCACTCAGCCACTCGACGACACCTTCGATGATTTGACGTCTCGGTCAACCACTCTGAGCTTCGATGTTTCAGCGACATGATGGCTAGACTTCGACGTTTGACCACTCGCCAACCGCATCGACATGCTCGGGGGCTCATCCTCAACTCGCCGAATTGCAAAGCTAAGTATCTTTATACTTTCTCGATTTACTTTCGAGATTTTGGACTCATGTCCTTCACTCTTTTCTCCCACGGCCGTTTATCTCTGTTTTCTAAGCAGAAGGTCGTAGGTTTTTTGATGAGTAAAGTTGAGCTTCTTAATCAGTGCTCTTATTTGTGGCTTTATTCATTTTTATTTACCTTGATTCTTTAATCCTTCGCATTAAACAATCAAGTCAAGGGGCTATTTGTGTATCTATACACATGTTCTTCCACTTTTTTGTGAATCTAATAGTAAATATGTCGGTCGGTGATATTTTAGTAGTGCTTCAGCGCTGACACCATATGACCCATGTCGTCCGTTCTAATTTCACCTCTTTTTTGGCTTCTGCCTCGACCGATACATTGCATTTTATTCATAATTTGATCTTTTATTTTAGTCTTACGCCGACTAGTGACTAAGGCATAGAACTTCTTTGCTATATAACAGATTGCCACTACACTAAACCCAGAGTCAAAGTTGCGAGAGGTCATGTGTCAATTGTTTCTGATTGCTACGCAAGAATAATTATGACCGATATTGTTACGGTAGACCGAGCTTCGAGCTCTTTATATTTTGTCCTAAGTATCCTACGCTGGATCAATCTGGTTGCTAACGCGCGAATACGCTGCTATGTGTCAGTCGGTCTACTTACAGGAGAAAAATGGATACACACTTAGACTTTTCAGTCGACTGATTTGTTTGGCTTATAAAAATAAGTTTTCAAGCAAATAATGTTAATTATAACTAATCATTTTTATTTCCTTTATTGTCAGAAACATTCAACATAGAGTGATTTTCTCACCTTCGTCGGTCGACCATGCCAGTTTCGACTGCCTCCATAGATCGGTTTATAACTCCGATCGTTCTCATCGGTCGGCCAGCCAGCTCCGATCGCCTTCATTGATCGGCTTACAGCTCCGACTGCTTTTGCCGGTCGATTACATTAGCTCTGACTGCCACCGTCAGTCTGCCACATCATATCTGACAGCCACCATCGGTCGGCCATATGTCAGCCTGTCGGCTCCACTCGGTCATCATGATTTTGAGTGATTTCTACTTCGTTAGCAGTCGGCAGCTACAACAACCTTGGTTGCCTTCTTCACTCGACCTTATCGTCATGAGTTAAGTACCGCTGCCACTCAGACATGATATTCTGAGTTGAGTGCGATTGACACTCATAACAGCGATTGTCTCGGGGGTTTCTTTGAAGAGAAGCACTTTATATCAAATTTATGGTTGATGCCATAATATATAAATATATGATTTGATGATCATATGACAGTGGCTTGATGGTAACTCTAACAAATGTGCTTCTTTGATGAGAAGTGCATGCCATAATCATTCAAACCATGATTTGATAATCATGTCGCTATGACTTGATGGTCATATACGTGAAATATCGAGCATCACTCGACTGATTGAAGTCAGTCTATAATAGTGAAAATAAAGCTTAAAGATATGAGTGATTATAATTTTTAAAGAAAAGTTACTTAATCATGATTGAAGTCATAGTAACTTAGTACTTGGCTATGATTGATGTCATAAAACCTCGATTCATTCGGTTGTGATTGAAGTCACCCGTTTAGAACATAATTATTCAGCTGTGATTGAAGTCACCCGTTTGATTCATAAATCACTCATAGGCCACTCGGTCAAAAACTATATCATTTGGCTATGATTGATATCTTAAGCCTACGTTCATTCGGTTGTGATTGATGTCACCCGAATATATTATATAGCACTCAGCAATGATTGAAGTAATTGGTTTGAGTCATCTACCACTCAGCAATGATTGAAGTCACTCGACTAAGTCATTTATCACTCGATAATGATTGGTGTCATTCTACTTAGTTATTTATCACTCAGATTTGAGTGATTTTATTTGGACTCTTGCATTATTTACAGTTTCCAAATGATACAAGAGTCGGGGGCTACACCTAATTAGGTGCACCTAATCGGTGCATCAGATGATTTCTCGAAGACATTTTCAGATCTTTGAGATTCTCACAAGCTCGCTGATACAAAGCTGAAGCATTCTATATGGCATAAACCAGTCGTGAAGCTACTGAAGACTAGTATCAAGCTTGCAAGACTCTCGGGGGCTTCTGTCGATGACCTGTACCCGGGGTACCTCACATAGAAGGAAAGTGGAGGTAGACTCCTGCTAGGATAAGAGCAGTAGACCGATTAGGACTCCGCCATGTAACCCTGTCCCCCACGGATATATAAGGAGGGGTAGGGGTCCTCTTCAAGGGACAACCAATAGACAAGAATTAGACAAGCTCAATTAGATTAGATATAACTAGACATCATCGTCTAGGTCTTCCCTTCTTGTCTAGATCTTTAGATCTAGACATATTAATACAAATACCACAGAACACAGGACGTAGGATTATTATTCTTCGGAAGGCCCGAACCTGTATAAATCACCGTCTTGTGTTACCATCGTCTCTCGATCTCACGCATATCCCTGTCCTACTTATAAATCCACATAGATGAACTATCCTATGTCTATTACCGATCTCAAGCATCGACACATTGTGACGTTGTTTAATATAAATTTATTTTATTTTCAATTTATATTCATGATATATATAAGGTACATCTAACGGAATCTAAATTGAAATGTATAACCATTGCTGATATTTGAATGTACATGCCAATAGAGATAAAAATAAATTCAGATGTACATAGATCTCTAAATAATACGTATGAATATGCAATTTCATTTCATGAAATATGATACATATAGTAGTTAGGTAGTAATTAATCCAATTTCAGTTATAGTATTGTGACATTTAATATTTCTTTTTTATTCAAAACAATCACTTTGATGACAACATCTCTGGATTGTGCTGTTTACCTGCCTTCAAAATTTTAGCTTACATGTGAGCTTGTTGAAACTTTAAGAGTTATCATGACACCTACACTGTCAAAGATAATCGATAGCTAAATCAAAACAAATAATTTGTACTCTAAAAATCAAGAAAAAGGGCTTTTAGAGGGATTGGACAACTGGGGCGCAGGTAGGCGGAGATGGGCACTGGCACAGGGATAGAGCGGAGGAGCATGCAGTCCCATGAGAGTTTGATGTTTGAAGTCTATAAATGTTTTGGTGAAACAAAATAAGGCTTTTTTTTTCTTGGATAGTACTTTGCACATGCGATTTTTCTTGTCTATCTATTATAAACATTCTGCTACAAACATATATTACAATTGATCAAAATTCGAAATTTGTTGATGAACAATCTCGCTAATGTGCAGAGAAAGATTTCTCATAGCTGAAGAAAATATTCATTGTTCATTGTCTATATACAGGGGCATAAAGTTTATATTGGTATACCTCAATACTTTAAGAATCCATTGCTGTGTCAGTAGATATAAACTATTTTTCTTAGCACCAACAATCTTAAGTGAATGAATAGTTGTCTTACCCATTGGTCATTTTTGACTCTATCAGTATTGCTGCAGTATACGGAAAGTTTGTGCCTTTTCTCTTTCCACATCCTAACTCTGTTTAAGTCGAAGATTTGAGCCAATGATGAATTTACAATACTATTGTAGAGCGATACTTGATTGTACTAAGAGAATTGTGGAAAGTGTGAAAGCAAGCTCTTCTTACTTCTTAGGCATTATATCGAGTAACTGTCGAGTAGGATCGCAGAAATTTTTGGAGAGTGAAGAGAGCACATGAAAGAGCTAGAACCGCAGAAATCCATGGCTCGATGGAAGCATTGTGCATAGTCTGGCGACAGGATCACAGGACCCTTTGCTTTTACACCTGTGCGCTGTTATTCCAGAGATTTGGGACAAACATCTCCGTGGCTATTTCTGAGCCACGAAAGGACTGCCAGGGAGCTGGCTGCAGGTTGGGTGTTGAAACCGTTTGTGTTCTACTCCCTACAGATTTTAATTGTTAATGTAATTAACTTTTTTAACTATGTTTGATTATTTGTCTTATTTAAAATATTTATTCAAATATAGAAAATTATATGGTAGATTTCAATTTTCTTTAGGGTTAAAATAAATTATAATAAAATATCTGATAAATATTTATTTTTTTAATAAAACAAATGATCAAAGCGTAACTAAAAAAGTTAATTATACCAACAATTTAAATCCAGAGGGAGTAGTTTACTGGCTGCCCATTCCGTACCACCTGCTTCCATCAAGTGATGCGCTGGGCGAGGAAGTGGAGGCCCGTCGCAGCCAGCACCAGACATCACAGTTGGGTCATCGGCCTCCAAAGCCTTCTCCTAGCATGAACCATGAATAAGCAGAGGTGGGGGGCTATAACAAAGCAGTGAGCGAGAACTTGCCTCCAGTGGCACGGGTCGCATGCGACGCTGGAGAGGCAAGAATGACAGCAGGAGCGGAGGCATTGTGACGGGATGTGAACTATGAGACCCAACGGCATTAGTGTTGTCTCTCCAGGCGCCTCTACGTTGTATATCGTCCAATGGTGCATGGTGGCACTGCCACTAAATCAGAGGAGCCCGAATGCTCAATCTGCCACCATCAATTCATACTGACGGCCAAATAGGTGGCCAAGCTGTTGCCCGAACGCCTTTCTTTGCGAGGAAGAGGTGGGATGAGAGGGGGGGGGGGGCACTATAGGAGAACGAATGGGAGGCAGGACGAAGGGGCCAACTCATAAGAGGTGGCGGCGCAAGTGGTGTTTGTGGAGCAGGAGGAAGGGGCCGACATCATGAAAATTCTTTCTTTCTCGATGGGGGATCAAATCGATTTAGAGAAAGACGAAAAAGATAAAGATAAAGGGGTGGTGGGAGGACACGACTGCAAAAATATTTTTATTATTCCAGAAGGACCTAGACGTTAATGTCAAATGAAGGAGATCCACGGCCTTCATTTCTTATATGGGCGATCAAACGGTGTATGTTTTACTGATGATGTGGATTGATATTTCGCAAGAGAACGCACGTATTTTAATATATTAAGATTGTGGCTGATATGTGTTCTAGCAAAGGAGCTTTTAGCGATGTATCTAGAGTGAAGATCTGTTATATATCTTAATATTTAAAGATAAAAAGGAGGCAAAATGTTCCCTCTCCCCACTAGAAAAATTACCATATTATTTTTTATCAAACATAGCTTATGTTATATTTTTTTCATAAAGAGAAAGAGGGTCTCATATCCTTGTAAAATGTCTCCATGTAATAGTACATTGTGTAAAAAAAATCAAGAGACCGATGTATGTGGCCGCAAGAATATTTTTCACTAAATTGTACATGCATATATATTCATACAAGATGCCCATATGTTCTAGCTGGATGAGTATTAGTTTGTTACGACGCTAAATGCTAAAGAACCTTTGATGTTTATTTTTTATTTTTGGTAGAATAGAGGCAGATATGAGCTAGAACATATGTTAGAATCATTGGTTCAAAACCTTCCCGCTAATTTGGTTTCTTCATACTATCTTTTGTTGGAATAAGCATTGATGAATCCATGCATGCAATGAGATGAGTTCTGGTAGCGAATATCTTTCACATTCTCTTTTCATTGATTTCTTTGTGGTAAGTGGCCCCTTCTAACCTGAACCCTATGCAAGGCAAGTTGGAAAAGAGACCACATGCCTGAAGCTTGCCCTTATAGCAACCGTGATGACAAGTTATACTAGAATAGCTAAATAGGAAGCCATGGTGGTGCATAGAATTCGGCCATACAACATATGTTTTTCTTTGGTAAAAATAACTTCTTAAGAGTTATCATTCAATGATTTCAATTTATCTTAGCATGCTTATCATGCAGGAACAATTAACATGTCCACCATGCTGCATTTGTAATCAACCAAGTGAAAGATCGAGAAATTCTCATTCAATTGCCGCCAAGTAGTAGAAATCACTGAGCTGAAAGGAGCTGAATATGAAGTTGCTTTTCTGAAACAACTATTCAACTGGGCAGTTATGCTGAAGAAGTTGAAAAGAAATTTGATTATTCAGATAGTAAAAACAAGGCCAAGACTGTTGTCAAATGTCATCAAGCATCTTTAGTCCAGAAACACTTATGAAATTTTAAATGTACCACAATTTTGGGGTAAGATGTTTGTGAACTTTTTGTCGCTTGAATATGATGGCAGTGGGTTGTGAGTGTGACTTTAAGCACTGAATGTCTTTATTTTCCTTGCAATGTATAATGTACTATCGTGGGTGCTAGCATTGCTATGAGTAAATTACATATAATGGTAGCAATTATTACTTAGAGTTTTTATTGACCTTTTATAAGTTTCACATGTCAATGATCTATTGTTTGGTTGCAGAGTAAAATTCAATTTTATTAATGTGCATGTGATCATTTGTAATCAAACTACTTGTGGCACTATATTTTCTTAATTTTCTTATGCACAGGTCTATGTACTAGGAGTAAGCACTTGTGTTGCAAACAACATGTCTATTATATGATGTTCAATTTAATTAATCAATATTTGATTTTAATAATAATACATTTAAATTTAGTAAATATTCATAGTGGAAGGATAGCAGTGCCTGTGCCACACATGCATAAAGTATTTTATAAAGAGAAAAAGGATCTGATTTATTTCCTTGAGAAAATGTCTCCACATAATAGTACATTGTGGAAAAAAAATCAAAACACCAACATATTTGATCGTGAGAATATCTCTCTAAATTGTACATGCATGTACATTCATACAATAGATGCCCATATGTGCTCCTAATTTTCATACGTCATCCCATGCAATCCTCCTTCTCCATTAATTCTTTGTACATCTTTTTCAAACATCAGATGATTTTACATGTACATGGCATTGAGTGTGTGTTTTAGTCCCATGTATACAGCTTATTTTGACTATTAATTATAGTTAAATGTAATTCTTAAATTCATAGTCATACTATTAAATATGTCAAACATATTGTCCATATGTCAAATCATAATTTGGTGCACATAAATTTCAGATTTAAAAATTTTAGGTCAAATCATTACTTCTCTGGTCTTAGCCATCAGATCATGATCGGAAGAGTGTAGAACTATCCACATCATCTAGAGATAGATGTCTATGTACTCATAGAAGTATTTATTAATGACACTTATACTTTGTACAATTTGATACAATAAAACCTCTTCCGTCTTCCAAAAAAAACTATTCCGATTCCAAACAAGATATAATGTCCATAACAACTATAATGTATACTCATCTCTTTCTTCTGTCATAAGGAATACATAATGACACGTTTGTGAACATGACAGATGTCATGCCGGTAACGAGTTGTATTATGAGAAAAAAAGCTTTACACCACTAATTTTTATGAAGCTTGAACGGTTCAAATTAAATGAAACGGATTATATAAAAAACACCTCGTCATCTTATAACTTTTACAAACTACCTCGCTTTAGTGGTCAGCCATGTGGGGAGTCTGGACGCCCGATAGTGGAGGATGGAGTTACCGGAAGAAACGTAACTCTTCTGTAATGAATTGAGTCTGGTCAGCCATGTTATTTTTATATTATAACGAATTGAAGAAATGTAATTCTTTTGTAATGATCTGAGTCTGGTCAGCGATGTTATTTATATGTTATAACAAATTGAAGAAATGTAACTCTTCTGGAATGACGTTGCTGTTCCGAGCATCAATGTTGCCTGTTTTGGATCTGTTAATCAAGGATATCTTGCATATGCCTATTTGTCTTAGCTAGGTTTTTTCGTAGACAAGGATGGCCCGGTTACTTGCATCTGAGTCTCCTAATTCCCTAACAAGCACCTGCTTACAAGTTACAACGATGATAGTTGGCTACATAGAGACTACATATTCACGGTGCGAGCAAAATACTAGTTATACATAATGGAAAAATACAAATGATTGACATATTTGGCACCAAAATTATTTCTCTCATAAATTGTACATAACTATCCTTCTCCGGTTTTTTTCTTGGCATGTCGTCACAGGATTCGTGTCCAACACTTCAATTGGGATAGCTCCGACCTCCGAGCCTGCGACCCAATTCATACTGTTTCGATAAACGTTTTCAATTATTTATTCTACTAGTGCAGCGAAATGGATCTGAATGCTCGATTCACTGCCTATCTCGTGAAACTCACCTCAGTTATTCTTTCTCATTTCCGTCTATTTTGCGGGCATTTCCACCGCGTTCTGTTTCCCAGCGTCGTCGTTGTCATCCATGACGGCGCCAGTAGTCATGCCAAATAGCTTGCCCATCTCCTCCAGCGTCCGGCCGCGAGTCTCGGGAAGGTAGGTGAAGAAGAACACCCAAGCGAGCGCAGTGATGCCGGCGTAGAGGAAGAACGTGCCGCCGATGGTGATCGCCCGCGACAGGGAGAGGAAGGTCATGGTGACCACGCCGGCAGCGACGCGGTTCATTGCCGCGCCGAGCGCTGCACCGAGCGCGCGCTCCCGAAGCGGGAAGATTTCCGCGGCGTACACGAACGCGATTGGGCCGAGGCCCGCGGAGAAGAAGGACACCAGCGCCAAATTGGACGCGACGCACAGGGCGCGGGCCCACGTGGCCTTGGAGCCCGGGTGGCGGTCCACGACGGTGAGGCTCACGCCGAGGCCGACGAGCGAGAGGATCATCCCGCCGGTGGTGCCCAGTAGTAAGGGCCGCCTGCCTGCACGGTCGACAAGGAACGCAGCGACCAAGGTGAAGAGCATCTTGGCTGCGCCCACGGCGCAGGTGACGCCGAGGAGGCGGTGGGTGTCGGTGATGCCAGCGCTCTGGAACACGCGCGGGTTGTACAGGACGACGGCGTCGATGCCTGTGCCCTGCTGGAAGAACTGGATGGCAAGTGCCGAGAGCAGGATGCGGCGCATGGCAGGGGATGGGGACAAGACGAGTTTCCTCCAAACCCGGCTCTCGTCTCCACCTTTTCCCATGGGATGAACGTTCACCACATCGCCGTCGAGGTCTTTGGGGATTCCGGAGGCAACCTTGATGTCAGCGAGGCGTTCTGCAACCTCCTCTGCCGTGTCGCAGGTCTTCTCCAGCACGGCCCTGGCCTGCGCGAGTCGACCCTTCATGACCAGCCACCGGGGCGACTCGGGCATGCCGAGCACCATGAACGCGAGCACGACGGACGGAGGCGCGCTGATGCCGAGCATGACGCGCCAGCCGAGGCGGAGAGGGAGGCCGGCGAACGCGTAGTTGGACAGGTAGCCGAGCAGGATGCCGAGGTTGACAGCCGTCTCTGGCAGAGACGTCATGAAGCCACGGAGCGACGCGGGGGATATCTCGGCGGCGTACACGGGCGCGATCGCCATCGCGCACCCCCCAGCGACGCCGGCCGCGAACTGGCCGGCCATGAGCATCGCGTAGTTGGCCGCGAAGCCCATGAGGAGCCCCGCGACGACGAAGATGACGGCGGTGAGCACGATGGTGTTGCGCCGGCCGATCCAGTCGGACGTCCGCCCCGCCGCGAACGACCCCACAAGCGAGCACGGGTTGGCGATGCCCATCAAGATCTCCAGCTGCACGTCGGTGATCTTCAGCTCCTGTTTGATGTACAAGGACGCCCCACTCAGCACCCCGATGTCTGCGGAGTTAAACAACGACTGTCATTAATTCACACACTCTTGTAAAGTGAAATGACGGAAGATGCGACGAAAATCGAAATGAAAATACGCGTACCGTAGCCTATGATGATTAAGGTTGTCGAGGCGAGAATGGCACATGTGAATGTGTACCTGAAATTGCTCCTCTTATTCTTCGGCTCGACTGCATGCCGGAGATCGTTGGAAGACATGGCGACGCTACGTCTGTTGCTGATTACTGATTTGTATTAGATCTCTACATTAATTGGAGCATCTGTTATCTTCTTAATATAGTTGAAGGTGGAAAGGAGATTTTTACTATCGCCTCAAACTCAAAGACGATATTTTTTTACTATTTTGTCAACGAAACAGACGAGTTTCGACGGAACAACCACTAAACCGTGCTTCGCTAAAATGGCTACAAAACTGAGCTCTCACCAGGAGTAGAAACATCCTTTCGCATGTCTAAAAAGATTAAGAAAATAATAAAAACCACATGGTCATTTTACTGCTGAGAGCTCGGTTGTGTGATTATTTCGTGGTCAAAATAGCAAAAATCTCCTCAAAGACATAATTATCACGTTAATAAGAATAAAGTCAAGAAGGTACAGTGTTGATTTAATTGATCCTGAGCGGTCCATATTAAATAAAAGAGAGCACAACACATCGAAACAAAGTGTGATTTCCACAAGAAAACGTCTCCAATACAGTACATTGTGGAAAAATCCAAGAGATTGACATATCTGGTTGCAAGAATATTTCTCGCATAAATTGTACACATACATGACAATTACTTTCTATCTTTTGTACCACAAAAGCCTATTTGGATGCAGAACTATTTCAATTCTAAAAGATATAGGATCCAAAACAAATATGACATATATATGCTATAGAGTCCAAAAAACAAACATATTGTTTACTCATTTTCATCCTTCTCTCATGAGGAATACATGCCAACACATTCGTGAATACGACGGCCGCGCCATGCCGGTGATGAGTCCAATGAGTAAAAAGAAAAGAAAATATCACACCATTGATTTTTATGAAGCTTGAACAATCCAGATTAAATGAAAGATAATATATGAAACACAATCCATCTGATATTTTTATGAAGATAAAGAGTCTATTCAAATAAAAAGATGTCTTTATAATACTACATGGTGGAAAATTCCAAGTAATTGGCATATTTAATGTTTTTCTTATAAATACTTCTACATGACAAGTACTTTCTGGCCTTTGCTCTTGAACCACTCATTAAATCGCTTAAATATTGTACGCCTGCCTAATTTTCGTCACATGCGTATGTTTCTCTTTATTTTTCCTTGTTGTTTCCAATTTGTACCCAATAAAAAGATGTTCGTCCTAATTCGTACTCCTGTTCAAATTTAATAGAAAACTTTGACCTTTTCACTAATATCAAGAAGGTTGGATACGGGACACTAATTTAGGGGGTGTTTGACATGGCTCTGGAGCCAAACTCATCCGGAGCACTCCAGAGCTAGCCAAACACGCCAATTCCAGAAAATTTGAGTGTTATAGTTTATTTCTTTAGAGCACCTCAAACCTGACTTTAGTAATCAGCAAAACCAACGTAGACTCCAAGTTCCGAAGAAATTATCCACAATGACAACTCATTATAGACAAAACGATTTGATCTTCTGTTACAACCCCCCCCCCCCCCCACACACACACACACACACCCCCGCCTTTCTCCTTCCCACTCGCGTCACTCCCCCTAACCCTAGCCGACAGTAGTGTTGTGCTACCCTACCCCGCACCGCTATGCCTCGTCCTTGTGCTGCCATGCGCTCCTTTGCCCCTCGCCGCTCTGCCTCGCCCTTGGTACTCCCCTTGCCGCCTTGCCCCGTGCCACTTCACCCCGCCCTTGCACCGCCCCTCGCTCACCCTACCCCACATGTCCGGAGCGGCGCCACCTAAAGACCATAGTGACGAAGATGACCGCAGCTCGCCATGCTGCTCCTTTGAAAGAGGAAACTGTCCAAACACTCATTTGAACTCCTATGGTTATGCCGAGGTTGAGAAAGGGTTGAAAGATTGAACTGATAAAGTAGCATGCAAGCAGCAAATTAAAAATGAATGGGATAGGATAAAAGAAGAATTTCAGGTATGGATGAAATTGATGCTGAGGCAAACTGGAACTTCAAAGTAGATGAGAAAGACTTCCCATATCCGTCAAAAGGTACTTCAATGCTTAACTGTTCTATTATGATGAATTGAAATATTGACATACTACTTTAGTGTTTATGTGTTCTAAACTAGTAATAATAAGATTAGGACTCTTTCTTAAAAATTATTATTTAATAATACATACTAGTAAGCTGCACGTTCAACATATTATCCTAACGTCATACATTGTCAACTAGAGTTTTAATGTAACCAAAACATAACTAATATAACACTTTTGTCTTAAGGTCGTATATACCGTCAATTTGAGGAGCTTTTTTAAAAAAGAAACTATGGTGTGGTTTTCCACCTGAATTTTCTCATTACAAAAACAAGATTTTTGCAAGCACCCGGATGAGAAGAAAGAAGCAGCTAGCACTACTATCTAATTAGTAATTACATCTACCTGAATGGCACAACAGTTCAGCACATGCGCATGGGCTGCATTCGGCGCGCGGACTGTCCATAGATGCAGATGTTTCTGTAGCAACGCCGCTGTTGCCAACAGCGTCAGGGCAACGTCATTAAACTCCTTTCTGTTTCTCCTCTTCTATACCGTCCAAAGAAGAGACAGGAGGAGAGTGTTCCTTAGATAGTGTTTGTTCTAGGACAGATCCGTATCCGTTCATGTATCAACCTGTCCTGATCTGACAGCGTACCTGTGTTTACTAGCGTGCCTTGTAGCTCCACCGCCACTTCCATCTCAGCAACTTTTGAACACGAATTACGACATAGTATCATCAAGTGGTACTAGTATCAAGTTGTTGTTTGGCACGTTTAAGGAGAGAGAATTTCCCGGCATGCTTGCACAACGATGCCACGTGATGAATCTCGTTTTCGGCGGAAAGACGCATGCTGAATGTTGTTCAATATGTTTCGCACGTTCATGGATCGGAGGTCAGAGCCCTCAAATGGTATACTGTACACAGAGTCGGCGAGCCAGGAGCCACGGTATCGGTAAATATCCACACGACCACACGATTTTCGGCCTACCAATATGCGCAAAGAAATTTCATGTAATGGACTCTGACCCTAGGAGTCTGTAGCCGACAGCGTCTTCCCCTTGCAGCAGGGTCGCGTCTGCCGTGCCGAACAGCTCACCCATCTCCTCTAGCGTGCGTCCGCGCGTCTCCGGGAGGCAGGTGTAGAAGAACACCCACGAGAGCGCCACGATGCCGGCGTAGAGGAAGAAGCTGCCGCCGATGGTGATGGCGCTGGACAGCGACAGAAACGTCATGGAGACCGTCCCACTGGTGACGCGGTTGCACGCCACGCCGACGGCGTAGCCCAGCGCGCGCACCCGCAGCGGGAAGATCTCCGAGGTGTACACCGCCGTCATGGGCCCGAGGCCCACGGAGAAGAACGAGACGAAGGCCAGCGTCGACGCGACGCACAGCCCGACGGCCCATGACGGGGCCTCGGCGGCGGCGCCCACCGCCGGGTAACGGCCCACGACGGTGAGCCCCGCGCCGAGGCCCACGAGCGACACGGCCATCCCGCCCGAGCTGCACAGCATCAGCGGGCGCCGGCCCACGCGGTCCAGCAGGAACGCGGCCACCAGGACGATGAGCGTCTTGGTGACGCCCACCGCGCAGGTGGTGGCGAGGAGGTGGTCGTCGTCGGTTATGCCCGCGCTCTGGAACACGCGCGGGCTGTAGAGCACGACCGAGTCAACGCCCGACGCCTGCTGGAAGAACTGGAGCCCGAGCGTCGCGAAGAGGATGCGCCGCACGGTCGGGGACGGGGACACGATGAGCTCCTTCCACACCTGCTTCTCCTCACGCTCGCGGGTCCTCGTCTTGGTCGCGTTGACCACGTCGCCGTCGAGGTCGTCGGGGATTCCCGCGGCGGCCTTGATGTCGACCAGACGCTCCGCCGCCTCCGCCGACGTGTCGGCGATCTTGTCCAGCACGGCCCGCGCGTCGGCGAGACGGCCCTTCATGACGAGCCAGCGCGGTGATTCCGGCATGGCGAACACCATGAGCGCGAGGAGGACGGAGGGCGCGGCGCCGATGCCGAGCATGACGCGCCAGCCGAGGCGGAGCGGGAGGCGGGCGAAGGCGTAGTTGGAGACGTAGCCGAGGAGGATGCCGACGTTGATGAACACCTCGGAGAAGGAGGTGAGGAATCCGCGGGCCGAGGCCGGGGACACCTCGGCGGTGTACACGGGCGCGATGGTCAGTCCGTAGCCCACGCCGACGCCGGCCACGAAGCGGCCCACCATCAGCGTGGTGTAGTCGCCGGCAAGGCCCATGAGTATGGCGCCGGCGAAGAAAAAGGCGGCCGCGACGACCACGGTGAATCGGCGGCCGATCCAGTCGGAGGTCCGGCCCGCCGCGAAGGAGCCGATGAGCGAGTAGAAGTTGAGGATGCCCATGAGGATCTCAAGCTGCACGTCCGTGATGTTCAGGTCCTTCTTGATGTACAACGACGCCCCGCTCATCACCCCGATGTCTTCGAAGTTAAGAAGCAGGGCAAGATTTTAATGAAACCGTGTGAAGGCAATGATCTGAACAGCGATGTACGTGGCGATAATGGTGTACCGTATCCGAGAATGATGGACGCCATGGAGGCGATGATGGCGCAGGTGAAGGCATACTTGACGCTGCTCTTCTTCTTGGGCTCGACGGCCTCCGGGAGCGCAGCAGAGGCCATAGTAGACGCTTCTTCCAAGTTCTCTGCTTCGAGTGCTGCTTGCAGTCGATTTGTGTATCCCAAAACAATACTGATGGTCCAGTGATTAGTACGAGGGCTGTATATTTAGTGGATAGAGTCTGATCCACTCTGTTGTTCAAATGGTGGTTCAGCTCAGCAAGGCATATGTCATGTGGGTCATCGGATCAGAAGATCCTAAAGGAGTACTTTTTCTTATCTGTCGCTTGTGCGTGCAAACAAGTTTAGAAAAAAAAACCGTGGTGTATTTGACTCACTTATGGATGGCACCAAATTTCGCGGCCAATTAAAAATTGATCATTGGTTAAGGTATCTAAGCAATGTGATACACTAGTTTACGACGTCGTCAACCGATTGTTTCGTACAGGCTGGAACTACTGTGACTTTGTATCCACGTAAAAACGTCGGACCTATGACTATGGCGTGTCATCACCATTGTTCTCAAATCGGACCTGGGGTGATGGAGCAAGGCAAATGGACGTCCGTGACGAACACTAAGCACTAAGACAAATTGGCATTCCAAGCGCAAAAAAGAAAAAAAGAAGAAGACAAATTGGCATTCAGTTCAGTGCTTTTCAGACATGTTACCTTGTCAGAATCCACACTTGCTATATCTGGTGTAGAATGGCAAGTCCCGAGAGAAGGCTTCAAGAGATTTTTTTAAAAAAAAAATGCGTCCGTTGCATTTGATTCCTTGCATTTCTTCTTCAACCCAGCAATCCAATCATCCTCCAAGTAGGCACCAGTTAAGAACATAAACATGGTGTACAATGACCAGTTCCGGTTACAGGCATATGTAGAGCAGCCCTGTTGGCTTTAGACCTTGAAAAAGTTGCCAGGCCCCAGGAAACATTCTCTAAGCACTTGATTTTAAGCACCTGGGTTGTGGTTGCTGGCTAGCTCGATCGGACAGCTAACTCTGGGGCTTCATCCAAACATGTTCTAACTATTACATAAAAATAATCTCATATTTTGTTTGATAAATTGCTTTTGTTTAAGCTTAATATTATTGAGAAAATTAAAAGGCTCCATCTTCTTTATCATGCCAAGTGCCGAAGTGTCGTATTGTCTTACCTACACACTGCTTTATTTTAATTAAAGTACATCAGTTGGAGTGCCGAACATATATATATTTTACACAATATGTGAACTAAATATGTACATCAATGACATATCAGTATATTTCATGGGTGTTGAATGTTCTTGTTTGACTCTCATTTAACGTTTTCTCTTCTCAAATACAATACATGTAGAACAAGTTTCTATAAAATAAATAACAGCTTGTAAAATAAATTAGTGTTATACATGTAGTATATTGAGGTAATATAATATCATATTAATTAGCACATAATATCTTCTCTCTAGCTTCACTTACGTTGTTGATGCAAGCATAAAATTGTTTTTAAATGAAAACTAGTGCATTATTATTTCAATATAACAAATGACTCATAATATGATAGAAAATAGTGATAGTAATTCATGCATAAAAAGAAATGAATCATAATAATATTAATACCACCACATATAATAATTATGGAAAAATGTTAAAATGAACTATTTGATTAACCATAGAATGGTGCATTTTTTATCTTTTTTACCTATCACTTAATTTTACCTCATTAGAATGATTTTCAGTTAAATAGAGTTAGATCATTATTTACTTATTACAAAGACTTCCAGCAGTGAGATTATAATGGATATTGGTATGTGTCAATATTTATAATCATCAAATTTTCATCATGCATCGTTGTGATCCTGGTGCCTATGAGGATTTTTTACGGGCTATTGGCGTGGTAAAGGTTGCACTATCTTTCTAGTGAATGGAAGTGATACATTGTATCCTAGGGTAGAAATGAAAGTTTTATATGATTAACTAAATCCACTATAAGATCATTTATGACATTCCCCATAGTTAACCTTCAAGTTGACAGTTTATAGCTCATTAGTATAATTTCTTAAATGATAGACAATTTTTTTTCTAGTAGACAAGAAATATTGTATATTTGCGCATAATTTTAGCTAATTCCTAACAAACTCATCTCCCACAGTTATATATATATATATATATATATATATATATATATATATATATATATATATATATATAATGAAATACTTAGAAACGATCAATCATAGAAATCCACGGAATATAATTAGAGGCTTTAGGTTTACAGAAATCCAATCCAAAACATTTTAATTGGTTAAAAAAAATCATAGAGACATATAAAATGATGTTTGTATTAACACTATAACGTCCTTGCGGTCACTGTCCTTTAGTTGAGTTCATAGTTTCTCCGTGCCATTTCCACCGCCTTCTCTTCTTTCACGACGGCGTCCGCTGCTTCAGTGCCCGTGTCGACCATGCCGAATAGCTTGCCCATCTCCTCCAAAGTCTGGCCACGAGTCTCGGGAAGGTAGACGAAGAAGAACGCCCACGCGAGCGCCGCGACGCCTGCGTAGAGGAAGAAGCTTCCACCGATTGTGATGGCCTTGGACAGAGACAAGAACGTCATGGAGACCACGGCGCTGGTAACGCGGTTACACGCCACGCCGACGGCGAACCCAAGCGCGCGCACCCGCAGCGGCAAGATCTCCGAGGTGTACACACCGTTGATGGGGCCGAGGCCGATCGAGAAAGACACCACGAACGCGAAGACCGACGCCATGGACAGGGCCACGGCCCACGGGACCTTGGCGTCCGTGTGGTGGCCCACGACGGTGAGGCCCGTACCGAGGCCCACGAGCGAGACGACCATCCCGGCCGTGCTGCCCAGCAGCAGAGGCCGCCGGCCCACGCGGTCGAGCAGGGACGCGGCCACCAGGATGATCAGCGTCTTGGTCACGCCGACGGCGCAGGTGGTGGCCAGCAGGCGGTGGTCGTTGGTGATGCCCGTGCTCCTGAACACGCTCGGGCTGTACAGGATCACGGAGTCGATGCCTGACGCTTGCTGGAAGAAGTTGATGCCCATCGTGCAGAGCAGGATGCGTCTCATTGCGGGGGTTGGGGAAAAGATGAGCTCTTTCCACACCGGCGCCTCCTCGCCGTTCTGTTTCTTGGGCACGGTGACCACGTCCCCATCGTGGTCCGCCGGGATGCCGGCGGCCGCCTTGATGTCAGCTAGACGCTGCGCGGCCTCCTCCGGCGTGCTCGAGGTCTTCTCCAGCACAGCCATGGCGTCGGCGAGCCGGCCCTTAACGACGAGCCACCGTGGCGACTCGGGCATGCCGAGCACCATGAGCGCAAGCAGCGTGGACGGCGCGGCGCCGACGCCGAGCATGACGCGCCAGCCGAGGTGGAGCGGGAAGCGGGCGAAGGCGAAGTTGGAGACGTAGCCGAGGAGGATGCCGACGTTGATGAACATCTCCGGGAAGGAGGTGAGGAAGCCGCGCGAGGACGCTGGCGAGATTTCGGCCGTGTACACGGGCGCGATCATCACCGCGTAGCCCACCCCGACGCCGGCCACGAAGCGGCCGGCCATGAGCATGGCGTAGTTGACCGCGAAGCCCATCAGCAGCGCGCCCACGAAGAAGATGGCCGCGGCGAAGACGACGGTCAGCCGGCGGCCGATCCAGTCGGACGTCCGCGCCGCCGCGAAGGAGCCGACGAGCGAGTAGAGGCTGAGGATGCCGATCAGGATCTCCAGCTGCACGTCGGTGATCTTCATGTCCTTCTTGATGTACAGTGACGCCCCGCTCATCACTCCAATGTCTGTAGAGGTCGCAACATATATGCATCATTCATCTGCTTGCAATATCAAAAGAATGGCAGAAATTTTTTACGGTGACCTGAAAAATTTATAGATGCATACCGTAGCCGAGCATGATGGAGGCCGTGGAGGCGAGGATCGTGCAAGTGAAGGCGAACATGACATTGCCCTTCTTCTTGGGCTCGACGGCCGTAGAAGCCATCTTAGCACTTGGATGATTTCTCTTGTCTAGCTATAGTGTGTTGATGGCCACACATGTCGCTGCATTGCAGAAGCATATATTCAGTAGCTGCTCGCATCCAGTTCCAACCGGAGTTTGCTACTCTGATCATTGATACGATCCAAATAATTGCACAACCATTCACGTGGAACACATAGCTTGACCAGCGAAACGGAGGCGACAACAAAAACAATGATACACGAAAAACAGATTTGTACTAAATAGTACAAGAGCACTTTACATTTTTGCGGTCTGCACTAGTAGCTCGTGCCTCCGTGGGCCAGAATGTGTACTGATCGATCTGGACTGAGCAGTGATATCTTGCTCGTGCCTCTCATACATATAGCTTCCCTCGAGCCTAATCATCGGGTATCCTATCAAAAAAAAAAATCATCGGATATAGCTGGCGATGACTTGTATGACTGTATCTACTCGGACGGTATTTGCTTGTTTGCTGTTTCTTGCTTGATTTTTACATTTATGTTCACTGAGACGGGTGAGAGTGAAAGTTAATTTGATTACATTTATGTTCACAGAGATGATGACTTGTATCTATTCACAGAGGTGAGGTAAGGATAGTGTCCTGTAACTGTAAGACCAGGTTTCTAACTGAATATCTGAAACAGATATGCAGGCTTCTCTGCCTTTTCAGTCTCAACAATTTTGCGATCTTCACTGGCTAGGTAGAACTTGCAAGACCTCACTGGCTTGAACAGTGCAGACCGTGGTCCATTGGTTCCTTGTATACCACGTGATGATCAAGAATTGGAGATGAATTGGGGGACCAAATCTCTTGCAGTTGTGCCGCTTGACTTATCATGTGCAGTCTGGTGGAGGCGACGACCTGAACTCAGCAAGAGGTTCATGCGACATTAGGTAGTAGCTGATAGGGTGAGAGAGATAATGCCAGTTCATTGTAATCGACTTCTATCAATTTACAATTCTCTGGTCCGTCCTTGTTCTCTCTGATCACCAGCCAGCAATCGTGCACTTGGTTTAGCTGCCGGGAAGGTGAAATGAACTGCAGATCATGACAGAACTTTTCCACCAAACTTGCTTAGCAAACTAACCATCCTTAAGGTGTGTGATATGATGCTTCACGAAGCAGAGATATCGTCCGTGTTCGTACATCGTGTTTGAGGCTTGCGTCTTCAAAAACGTCAACGAAACCAACAGAACGTTAACGAAGCAGAGATATCATTGTGATGCTTTCTGGAGAATTTTGGCACAGACCGTTGACGTCTTACCACTTTTCTTTTGGGACTACATCATTGTTCCATTAGGACTAAAAAATTCCAGAAATAGGTATCACACACTCAATTCTGACCCCAGGAGTCTCGAGCTACTGCTGGATCCCTCCCCCGCTTCAACTGCCGCCCCGCCGGTCTTGCCGAACAGCTCACCCATCTCCTCCAGCGTGCGACCGC
Source organism: Eleusine coracana subsp. coracana (assembly GCA_032690845.1). NCBI lineage: Eukaryota > Viridiplantae > Streptophyta > Magnoliopsida > Poales > Poaceae > Eleusine > Eleusine coracana. Next base: position 53,668,051 of record CM064430.1, read on the forward strand.
GCGTCTCCGGGAGGCAGGCATAGAATAACACCCACGCGAGGGTCGCCATGCCGGCGTAGAGGAAGAAGCTGCCGCCGATGGTAATGGCGCTGGACAGCGACAGGAACGTCATGGAGACCGCTCCGCTGACCACGCGGTTGCACGCCACGCAGACCGCGAAGCCCAGCGCGCGCACCCGCAGCGGGAAGATCTCGGCGGCGTACACGCCCGGCACGGGCCCGAGGCCCACGGAGAAGAAGGACACCACCGCAATGGTGGACGCGACGCACAGGCCCACGGCCCACGTGACAGGGCCGTCCTCCGGGTGGCTGCGGCCCACGACAGTGAGCCCCGTCCCGAGGCCCACGAGCGAGGCGGCGACGCCCGCCGCGCTGCCCAGCAGCAGCGGCCGCCGGCCCACGCGGTCCAGCAGGAGCGTCGCGACCAGGATGAAGAGCGTCTTGGTCACGCCTATCGCGCAGGTGGCTGCGAGGAGGTGGTCGTCGTCGGCGATGCCCGCGCTCTGGAACACGCGCGGGCTGTACAGCACGACCGAGTCAACGCCCGCCGCCTGCTGGAAGAAGTGAAGGCCGGCCGCCGTCAGAAGCACGCGCCGCACGGCCGGGGTGGGCGACAGGATGAGCTCCTTCCAAACCTGCTTCTCCCCGCCGCTTTTGCTTCGCACGGGCACGGTGACCACGTCGCCGTCGAGGTCGTCGGCGATGCCGGCGGCGGCCTTGATGTCAGCGAGCCGCTCCTCCGCCTCCTCAGGCGTGTCGGAAATTTTAGCCAGGACGACCCTGGCGTCCGCGAGACGGCCCTTCATGACGAGCCAGCGCGGCGATTCGGGAAGGCCGAACACCATGAATGCGAGCAGGACGGAGGGAACCGCGCCGACGCCGAGCATGACGCGCCAGCCGATTCGGAGCGGGAGGCGGGCGAAGGCGTAGTTGGAGACGTAGCCGAGGAGTATGCCCAAATTGATGGACACCTCTCCGAAGGAGGTGAGGAAGCCGCGTGCCGACGCGGGTGACATCTCGGCGGTGTACACCGGCGCGATAACCACCGCGTAGCCCACGCCTACGCCGGCGGCGAAGCGGCCGGCCATCAGTGCGGCGTAGTCGCGGGCGAGGCCCATGACCAGAGCTCCCGCGAAGAAGAAGCCGGCCGCGAAGACGACGGTGAAGCGGCGGCCGATCCAGTCGGAGGTGCGCCCCGCCGCGAAGCATCCGATGAGGGAGTAGAGGCTCAGGATCCCGATTAGAACCTCCACCTGCACGTCCGTGATGTTCAGGTCCTTCTTGATGTACAGCGATGCCCCGCTCATCACGCCGATGTCTTACAAGTGAAACAACACAAATTTGTAGTGATTGACGAAGAGCAAAACAACGGCAATGTGAATCGACAGTTAAGGTACCGTAGCCGAGTGTTATGGAGGCCATGGAGGCTAGAATAGCGCAGATGAAGGCATACTTGGAGCCGATGGTTCTGTTCCTAGGCTTGGCGGCCTCCAGGAGCGCCGCAGTGGCCATCGGCAACACCTCCTCTGTCTCGACTCTCTGCTTACTCTCACAAATTTTCAGAACGTCTTGCTTTGTAAAGTTCGTGTTTGATATTGACCGAGATATAGTACGATCAATCGTGTTTGAATTTAAAAGTGGTGTTGGGCTCAGCGACGCATTCTGTGGACAGTGGTGTGGGCTTGTCAGTAGATGAAGACGAGAACCATTTCTAAATTGTAGCCTCTGCGTGGAAGCAAGGTAAATAAAATAAAATAAAATCCTGATGTACGGATTCCGAAATATTAAAGGAGGAACCATTGTCAAGGAAGCTAAACAATGTGATAAAACTAATCTACGGTTTGCTTACCTACTGCGTCGTATAGACTGGAACTACCTACCTTGGTTTCTTGCATTCACATCGTATAAAAACGTCGGAGTACAGAAGATGACGATGTGTCTCTCAGTCATACCGTAAGTCCATAACCTGTGTGGTCGTACACGTTGAATAATATATTCACAAAATAAATAAATACGCCTGCCTCACGTGACACATGATTGTTAAAGCTTACAAATCAATGACGTTACTTGCACCGTAGTGTGGATCTCCATCACTGCACGTACTGTGCATACCAAATGTAACAGGGAATGGCCATATGTCTGTCGGTCACCTCCTCGTCGCGCCAAGCAGGCAGACACAGAAGCAGAGCCAGACGAGCGCGACAACCGCAGGGCACGCCATCAGGCCGCCGTACGCGGCGCTGAACTCGTAAACCCGGACGAAGAGCGCCAAGATGGCCGAGCTGACCGCCGTGTTCACCGCCGTCGAGCTCATCCACGTCGGGCACCACGCGTCGTCCGCCCACCGCGCCGGCCCGAGCGCGACCCACGCCAGCGCCATCAGCGACAGCAGCATGGTCGCGGACAGGCCCCTCGTCCACTTGAGCTCCTCCTGCCGCCGCGTCAACCGGTCCGACGGCGCGAGCCGGCTCAGACGACAGCAGCCGCCGCCGTTGAGCGCGGCTGTGACCAGCTGCAAGCCGAGCTCGACGACCACCAGCGACGCCGAGAGCGACAGCACCGCGACGAACCCGAACGCCGCCAGCGCCCTCGGCACCACCTGTGCGCCGGCGTCGCGGTACACGTACTGCGCCACGGACGCCTGCTGGAACAGCTTGGCCACCAGCGCGGTGACCACGGCGCGGCGGAGCGGCTCGGTCGGCCGAGCCGCCAGCTCGCGCCACTCCTCCGTCCGACTCCACCAGCTTCTTCCTTCGACGCTGATGAGCTCGTCGTTGATCTCGAGGAACCGGAGCTGGGCCTCCTCCAGCGTCGCCGACGTCGCGGCGATCACGCGCCGCGCCTCGCTCGCCCGGTCCGTGGCCACGAGCCAGCGCGGCGAGTCCGGCAAGAGGAGGACCACGGAACCGAGTAGCGCCGGGCCGGCCGCGCGCGACGCCACGGATATCATCACTACCTGCCACGTGGCGCGCGGCGGGAGCTTCGGCTTCAAGACGTTGCAGCAGAGGGAGCCGAGGATGCTGCCGAGGTAGAGGAGCCCGTCGGGGTGGGAGGCGAGCGCGCCGCGCGTGGAGCGAGGGCTGAGCTCGGCGACGTAGGCCGGGACGTTGCAGCAGAGCGCGCCGGCAGTGAACAACGCCGCGGCGGGGCCGCCACGGGCGAGCGCACCGGTGAAGAGCGCGGCGGCGGAGAGGAGGACGGCGCGGCGGTCGCCGATGAGGCGACGCGCCGCCGTGGCCGCGAGTGTGCCGAGGAGGGAGGAGAGCGCGACAGTGCAGGACAGGAGCTTCAGGTCCGCGTCCGCCGTCACGGCCGTGCTGTACGCCACGGCGAGGTCTGCATCAAGATTGAAAGCAAGTTGCACCGCGTGTGAATGTAAGGGATAACCGAAACGAAACTGGCTAACAAATTTTGTTCGTGTATTTCCTATGCGGCTCATTTGGATCGGAAACCATTTCCGCCAAATTCAGAAGCGTTTCGATCTGATTTCGTTTACAGCGTTGCACGAGTTGGTTGATACTCACCGTAACCCAAGGAGAGAGGCGTGGCGGACGAAAGCGCAGCAGTTGCGAAGGCGTACTTGTTCTGATCACGCCGAATCCGAATGGGCTTCCCCGAATCAGGGGGACGCCCGTCTCTCGTGTTCTTTCCGCCGAGCATTCTGCGCACCGGCGAATTCAGGTAAGACGATGATCAAGAAGATACAAATCTGTGCAGCTGTGTTCTTGAAGAAGCAATGCCATTCTCTACCGTTCCCCAAGTTTCTTATATTCCATAGTAACAGAGTGACCCAGTTCTAATTAACTAAAGAGATGCCAATATATATGATGCGGATTGATTGACATATTTCAGCAAACATGAGCGAGGAACTGCAGATGCAATCTAGGAAAAGGTATACCTGGCCTAGTCACGCAAGTGATTCCAACAAAGATCTGCACTCAACTTTCTGCACCGTGAATCTCTTTCCGAGCTAGTTCATCGATCTTCTGCTGGTCCCTACCGAGTCCTCGGCTTCAAAGATGAAGAACTAGGGTCCGCAAGATTGATTAGTACGAGCTGAGCAAAAATCCGTGGTATCGAGGTACAGGTCTTTCTGTCCCCGGGTAGACGCAGTTTGTGTGGCAGAAACGACGCAACAAACTCCTCAAACTAAGCACTCCTTTCTCGCTTCAGTTTGTTGATCGAGTAGAAACTGCTATCCTAATTACTGGGGAGCAAGTCGTTAGACTCACGAGCCTCGGGATGCAAATTAGACTTAGTTTCACGCACGTTCGTAATCACTAATCTGCAGACTGACCTGGTGTTGACAAGATTAAAATTACCTCAGACTAGGAGAAATTGAATCAACATCGATTCTTTCATTTACAATGTTCTTTCGAACACGATCAATTAACCACCTCCGAGATCAAAAGTTAGGCACTCGTTCGTAGGCTGTGGAAACCACATCCACACCTCTTCCATGTGTTGCTTGTAAACATAGAATGAATGCATTGCGGTAAGGACGTAGTATAAAAGTCCGATCAGGCTCCAGTTAATCTAGACATGTCAGAGTTCCGTTCGAAGATGGGAATGTGTATTACGGAAATATTTTTCCTATCACCCACTCAGATTACCAATATCCATATGGTCTATTGACTATATAACTATTCTCCACATTACAATATTTATAGATAGCACCATAAAGTTACTACCTACGCCTTACAGTTCTATTTTCTATGTGGTCAACTGCATATATCAACCCTTTGACTGAACTTTATCGAGAGTCTAGGCAAAGGGCCATTCTCCTCAGAATATACCAGCATTCCTGATGATCTGAAACAGAGCTGCATGAAAAAAGAGCAAAGAATCAATTACTTAGCAGAAAAGTTCAAAAGTGTATGAAAACTGAGATAGCTGCCAGGTTTTTTAGTACACCAAAAGTCTATTCTACAGATGGAGTTGTTAATTCAATTAAGAGTCTGCAAGTATGTAATTATATGGTCATACATCTAGCCGAGATTGACCGTCACCTTTGACTTTTCTATCTTCCCCAAGTCAGATCATCATCCTCATTAAAATAGCTAATGCCGATGGTGTCAGCATTAGCTGTCAGCCTGTCCCCAATACATCTAGAGTAAACCATGAGACTAGTTTGGGTTGATCCATGCAGTGTTCTAGTATATGAAAATTCTAAGAAGGATGCTGTTACATATGAGTTTAAAGCCAAGTAATGCTACAAATAGCCACTAGCAGTGTAGCACAATTGTAGTTTAAAAGGAACATAAAGCAATACTCTTCAAAACAACAGGAATAAATAACTGATGAGAAATTCAGGTTATGGTTGATTATCAACATACATGGGAAAGAATGTTCAGATCCCATTTGGTTGTAAAAGTATCACAAGACTATTTAAGATTAGATACTCTAAGAAGCGATGCAACGATAAAAGTTAGAAACATAGAAACTTACATGACCCAATGACAACGAAGACGAAAAACCCAAGCAGAATAGGTCCAACAGGGAAGTCGTCTCCTTTCTTCACTGTCTCAGGAACAGCACCTCTCTTTGTGATGTTCTTCTCAAAACGTGCTATTTTCCTGTCAGCAACACGCCTTGAGGTAGTCTGTAAGAATTTAGAAACAAATCATTCCACAATATGCATAAATAACATATCTGCAGAGAGTTACATAGAAAACCAACATTTGGATAGAGCAGTACTAAGGAAATGATAGGCAGAAAGAAGTTACATAGTACAGGCACACTTTGTATACCGGTCAAAGTGATTTTACATATCAATTCTCAAGCTATTTAGGAGAATGTTAACCATCGTCCCATTTTGCCTGGTTAAGAGAAATATTTTTTCGCCTACAAATGACTAATCTGCTACTTTTATAACCCTAAATAAAGCATATATTTGTGGTTAAAAAGCTCCACATGATAAGAAATGCAGACATCAAATCCACGATTTGGCGTACCCCACTAAATATATTCCATAACTGTTACATCTTATTAGCAATATATTCTAAGTTCAAGTATAATAATGGAGTCCTGATCAATTACATAGCAAATCAATATTTTCTATCATCATTAGCAAATGCCCTAAATAATAAGATAAAATTTAACATCTACATGTAAAGTCAAATCAAACTGCTCAATGCAACTACTAGGATGGCTTCGCCCACAAACATGCACATCCCATCAACTAGCGCCCTCAAAAAAAAAATCAAGGATTAGTTCCATGGCAAAAAAATAGCAAAGAATCACCAGTTTGCATGCAAAAATAATGCAAAATTCATCCTGAGCAAGATAATTCACAACTCAGAAAATCATTGCCTGCCCCATTTGCAATCTAATCCTGACACCACACTTCACAAGAGCAGCACTGCAAGCATGCCGCAAAATCAATAAGGTTAGCTAAATTAAATTGCGAACACCATCAAATGCAAATTACAGAACAAATATATACACGGTCTCTATTGCCTGGGAGTTGCTGCATGTGTCAGGCAATCAAATCCAACTCTACGCAGAGAAATCGGACGCCTGGTGGAGCTGCCTGCACCAGGCAGTTTTCCCCATGGTCCCTCCCAACCAAAGTAGCCCAACTTGCAGGCAGATCTTCGAACCCAGCCAGGCAGGATTGCTTTTTGATGCATGCTTACAAGGTCAATAAACAAAAATAAAAAAGAGGAAACAAAGCGGGCAGAAGCTGCCGAAAGAGATCGGTGAGGGTGATACCTTAAAAAAAAAAAACTCAGACCAGATTCCTTGAGACGAATATTCTACCGTTCCTCGGTAGAAAATAAAATACGAGTGATACCGAACCAGACAGAAACAAATTCTACACATATACGCATTACAATACTGACAGTCCACACAGGTATCAGGGACGAACCAGCGATAAAAATACTACGCTGATTCCGCGTTTCAGGACCTAATCGCGACGGATCTGCGACAAGCCCCTAATAAGCGGCGGCAGAGGACGAGGCAGGAGACGGGAGCCTTACCATGGTGGCCGAAGCTAGTCGGGTCGCCGCAGAGCCGGACGCGGCGGGCGGCGGAGGGCGGGTGGGCGCGGACCGGTGATCCCCACGGAGGAATCGGGAGATGGAGACGGGTGTCGGGCCGCTGCGACTGCGAGGTGTCCGAAGCCGGGGACTGTGCGGCGACCGGTTTGGCTGGGGTTTTGACCCGAGACGACGAGGCTACCGGGCATTAAACTCGTGAGCGGTGCCGGAGTTTAGGCGCAAATTGATTCACTAGCGCAAAATGATACGTTCCGTGTGGTCAACGCTCCGTCCGACTTTCAATTCTGAGGAATGCATTTATTCGATACCAAAAATGTTCTTTTGGTTCTTTTTTTCAAGCAATTATTTGATTGGTTCGTATTCCAACTTTTTTTTTAGAGGGTTCATATTCCAACTGATTTTCCATCAGCAAGGCCCACAAAAATATCTAGAGTATGCCTATTCGACCATGGATGCTGGTGTCAAAACCAAGGATATGAAGAGGATACTGGTTATGTTGATAGGTTCCGGATGCACGAATAGGACAATCACAAATTTTGAAATATACTCTCCGGCAATCCAAAATCTCATGTTGATAGGTTCCGGATGCACAAATATGACAAATTATTTCTATTGCTCCTTTGATGTTTTCTTACAGTGTAGAGCAGTTTCTGAAGCCAACTATAAGGTATCTGATTGAGAAAGTAAGAGTTGAGGAGAGTGATGTGGCCAAAGTAGTGTAGCTAAGCCCACAGATTTTGATCCAACGAATTGACAATGCATGAAACTCTCGGTGTCTTATTCTTTCAAAAAGAGTTGGATGCCCCCAAAGACAACATTGTTAAGATGGTCACAAAGCACCCCCAGCTGCTTCACTACATCACCGAGGATGGAATCTTTAAAAACAAACTTGATTAGTGGGAGAGACGTCCTGAGACTGAGAATGGAATCTTGCCTCGAATCAATTTCCTAAGAAGCATTGGTATGAGAAACTCCGATATTCTCGAAGTACTGAGAAGTCTTACTCAAGTATCATTATTATGACCTCATACATGTCATATATCATGTCTTTTTGTTCATACCTTTTTATCTATATGTGTCTCATGCTAGATGTACCATCTTATGCTTCTTTTCAGGTGTTATTATTTGTCATTGGAGGAAAATCTCAAATCAAAGTATCTATCACTAACGAAATATCCTATGTACTTGATCTTATCTCTTGATTAGAGAATTTGTCCCCAGCATCGCTTTCTTGTTTCATTGAAGAAAGCTCCAAAAGGTCCATTTTCTCTTAGCTCTTTTGTGCCTACAGATGAGCGGTTTTGCCAGCAATGGGCAACGCAGGAACTAGTTTAGAAAAGAGCAAATTACTTATTTTCCCCTAATCTAAAATCTCATCCCTTTTTTGCCCCACACAAGTCAATTTCCCTCATATACCCAAAACTTAATATTGGATCTCTTTTATGTCCTTTTTTATGTTAGCTTTTATCTTGTGGACAAGATTACCCTTTAGGTAGAGCTTGTTGCTGACAGGTTTGGCAGATAAGCCTGAGAGTAAAAAAAAATTAACCTCAAGGCGGTAGATGTGTGGCCGGTGAGAAATGGGTTTGCTTTCGAGACCATGCTTCTTACAGTAAGATTTATACACAGTTATACCTTATTTCATTCTATTTCGTATTTCTTTGGGCACATTTTTCATAATGGTTGATTGGTTCATTGTTTTTAGGAAATGGCCTTGGTCACTGACCTAATTCCCATGGATGACTGGGTTTCCATACATCATTAACTACAACTTACCTTGTAAAGTCTTCATTGGAGAGACATTGTCATCTAGTTTCATGGACGCCCTTGATCGCTAGTCACTTTGTTCTACAATTGCCAAACAAAATGCTAAGTATAACCTATAATGTCAGTAATCCATGTGTTTTCCTTTTTATAAGGCTTGGTTTTGAATCATAGTACATGCTTATACATCTTACCTTTTATTTTGTGATAAAAAAACTCTTTATGATGTACAATTTTTTTTTAATCTTAAGAACGAAACATATAGAAGTGAATGATCCGAAGTAATCTTTCACGGCAAAAAGCTAATTGCCTCGCAGTCTAAAAGCTTTAAGTCAATGAACACGTTTTTAACATCAATGATTGAGGTACAAGGTGCAGATATTGTTGAATATCTGTTGTTTTTTGGGTTTGGTACACTGTGTGGGATATATATATTAGAGATATCTCACCACTCGGATATATTGTCGAGTGGGCCGGGGTTCAATAAAAATAAAGACACATGAAGATAACTACTCGGATTATTACTTGGAGTACACGACAAGTCAATACTAGAGATAGAAAGTTAGAGATAGAATCCTAGTCGGAAATCATGTTATAACCGACTAGGACACTTGCCATGTAACCCTGACCCCCGGATATATAAGAGGGGCAGTGGTTCTCTCATAGATATATCATATCCGAATAATACACTATAGAACACAGGACGTAGGGTTATTATCCTCCGGAAGGTCCGAACCTGTCTAAACCTTGCGTCTTGTGTGTCCATCGATTCTCGATCTCGCGCATGCCTCTATCGATAAACAAGGATCATGGGTAGTCCTATGATCCACTGTCGATATTAGTGTCGACAGTTGGCGCGCCAGAAAGGGACCGCGCGAAGATCGGTTTGTTGAGATCAATGGTTTTTTCCATCAAAGTCTCAATTATCGCTTCATGCGGCGGCCAGCGGCTGTCTCTAATCCGGCGAGAAGTCGACAAGCCTACACTATCAAGCATGCGGCGATTGGATGCATGTGTGTTACGTGGCAGATTGGATGCATGCGTATAATTGCTGGTGACGTCACCAGGCAACAACTCCGTCCGGTGAGATGGCATGCATACGCACATATTGTACTTACAACGTCGCGTTGCGTTGTTTTTGCTTCGATCTATGCACAAGAAATTAGCGAGTTAATCATCGAAGCAAGCTGATTATCCCGGCGAGTTCTCGACAAGAAGTACTGGCGATCGGTATATGCGCTCGAAACTTGATACGATCTGAGTCGTACAGACTCCGGAAATCAGGGAATATTAATTCTTTTTTTACTCTTTCTCCTTAGTTCCTTTTTATTCCTTATACACCAATCAAACTGGTTACTGGACGAATCTCATCACGTGATTTGTTTTTGCATAGACATGGGTTGTTTGTCGATCGAGGGCTAGATCGTCATTGGAGACTTGTCGAGATCTAATCATCGATTAGCCATACTCGGAGGCAAGTCCAAGTGAAGGCACGGCCCGGAAAAGGAAAGTTTATTTCTTTTATTTTTTTTCCTTATTTTATTCGTATACTATATGCTAATCAATCGGATTAGCGGAGTACTCATCACATAGAGCCTTGATTTTTTGCATGGACGCAAGTTGAGTTCTATCAGAATTCCGCTTCAAGTTACGAGGCTCGGCATGGTTCCTGATTTGAAGATCGTCATCGCAAGGCAACGTGCATACTGGCGTACATGCACTACAATCTCGCTGCATCATGCATAATCGCTGGTCATGGTGATCGGCACACAATGCCGACGAGTTGATATTCGACGCCAATTCTCGTAAAGGCCTCCAAAATCTAATCTGTGTCGTACATGCCCAGAAATTAGATAATAGTTTCTTGTTCTTTCTTTATCCTTTCGCTTTTTGGCATTATTTTATTACTCCTACCATGTTAATCAATCTACATTGGTTTATCGAGTGCTCATCATGACGTGATGCCTTTTGCATGGACACGAGTTGCGTGTTGACCAAAGACCATGACATCATTGGTGACTCAGTAGAGATCGGCTTCATTGTCATCCTCGTGTACTCAGCGTTAGAAGTACCGAGTGGTGTGGCAACTCCGGGTAGCTTGTTTACGGCAAGGTCGACATAGGGTGCTACCTGTGTACTCACGTGGTATTGCACGACTCGGCGACCTGCCAAGTGACTCAGATCAATCACTCGGTGCTTGTTGCTGTGAAAAAGGTGGGTAATCAAGACGGCGAGGTCGGTTGTCCACTCGGCTGATGGGTCAGCAACTCGGCAATGCAATGACTCGTCTATACAGTTGAAGGCACAAATACACTGGTGACGCTTTTAGTCACTCCAGCATTCGAAGCCACTCGTTGACTCGATAAATCACTTGGCGTGACGATCAATCACTTGACGTGGCAATTCGATGACCTGCGATTCGACGGATCAAATAATGAGTTATTCGACGACTCGATCGCTGGCTTGATGATCTAGCGGTGTGCTCGGGGCTCGTCTTCGACTCATCTACCATCACAAAGCTAAGTAAATTTTATAGTTTTTTATTCATAACATATTGATATGAAGGCCGTAGGTTCTTTATCTTACAGTCATAGTTTTGAGTTTCTTTTGAACTCCTATTTTTTCCTTGACAATATTGGTCAATAATTTTTCTCGATTGATTTTGACTTGTACATGTTTGGCCAAATAAGTTTTAGCAGTATACAAGTGGTATTAGGTGGAGTTCAGCAGTTTTGCTTAGTTGCCCGTCTGACTCCCATTATCCAAACTGGTCAGTCTAGCTCCATGGCTCATGTCGTTTGTCAAAATCGTCGTGCACATCATTCTTCTAATGAACCTTATTTATTTTTTATGTCTGTTGATTGAATGATCGGTTATTTCTGTCAGTACTCTAATCAAACATAAGCCTTAGATGAATAGCAGAAATTCAACAGATTTAGATATTAAAGACTTTGTTTCATCAATACTTTATATTAATTTTATATATAACTATATTATTTGTGTTCTTGTTTTACAGTTATCTCATTGATATCACTCAGTCATGGAGCACCGAGTCAATGGATCACTCGGCCATGGAGCATCGAGTCATCAACTGCTCATAGTTTCTGGAATTTTGATCCCTCGGACCTTTTGAGCTGTTATGTCAGGGGCTCGTCTTTAGCTCGATGGACATTAAGCATAGCTATATCAACTGGAGCTATTTATTGACATCACTCGGTTTTGTTATCCCGAGTTATTGGATCATTTAGCTTTATTATTGGATCACTCGGTCTTCTTGTCTCGAGTTGTTATATCATTTGAGTATATTATTGGATCACTCGGCATTGATTACTTATGATCTTACTCAATATTGGAGAGCCCTGTAAGAATAGTTCTTTTTCACACGGAATCACGCCCGGGGGCTGCTATACTTGTTATATTTAATCAAGTATTGCTTGGATATTTTTTATGGCTCTTGTACTTGTTATATTAGATCAAGTATCATTTGGATATTTTGATAACTGCTATGCTTGATATATCTGATCAAGTATCACTCGGATTCATTAGTACCAATGATTTCTTTTGTTAGTTGGGGAGAGTGGTAGAACCAATATTGGGGGCTACCGTATTAAAACTCTTTATTGAATCAGTTGGGGACAGTGGTAGATCAAGATTTATATATGATTATTTTTGACTCACAAGATATTTTGTGATCTAAATACCTTCTGAGTCGTGGGATATACCTATACCTAGTAGGTGGATTTTTCCCTGCATATGGATATTATTTGGCGCATAATCCTTTTTGAAAATTCTTGAAGACCTTTACAAGTTTGTTGTTGTACATGAAAAAGCTTAATCATATTCATGACGAAGCATTAGTCAATCAACTGAACATCAACAACTAACTTGCAAATCTCTCGAGGGCTACTATGGGATATATATACCAGGGATACCTCACCACTCGGATATATTGCCGAGTGGGCCGGGGTTCAATAAAGATAAAGACCCATGAAGATAACTACTCGAATTATTACTTGAAGTATACGACAAGTCAATACTAGAGATAGAAAGTTAGAGATAGAATTCTACTCGAAAATCATGTTGTAACCGACTAGGACACTTGTCATGTAACCCTGCCCCCCCCCTCCCCCCGATATATAAGAAGGAGCAGAGGCTCTCTCATAGATATATCATATCTGAATAATACACTACAGAACACAGGACGTAGGGTTGTTATCCTTCGAAAGACCCGAACTTGTCTAAACCTTACGTCTTGTGTGTCCATTGATTCTCGATCTCACGCATGCCTTTACCGATAAACAAGGATCATAGGTAGTCCTATGATCCACTGCCGATATTAATGTCGACACACTGCAAGATTTTGTAGTTGAAATTCCTCTAGGCGTTTTTTATTGTGCCTTTTTCTGTAAAAAGACATATAGTCATAAGCTGACTCGAGAAGGATTTTCAGCTCTCTCAGAGTTTTACCGTACGTGGATAACTTCTTATCACGCCACATCAGCTTTTTACGGATGTGGTTACTCCTGGTTCAAACACGTCGTCTTTTTTACCCGTTCGACCACTCTGTTCACGGCCTCTGCTTTGGCAATTGTGGCCCATGTACGGGCCTCATTTTGAGGCCCGCTGATTCCAGCGCAGATGGTCGGTTTGTCTGTGCTGCCTTTACTCTCCTTCGCATGGGATTCCTTCATCCCGTTGACCCGTGTTTTGCCACGCCGTGACGCGTGCCTGCTCTTCTCTATGACTTCGGTGTGTTCGTTTCTTTGAATCTAAATTTTAGTGAGGTCACATCAATTATTAAGATATTATAGGTGATTATTAAATATATATTAAATATAAAACTAATTATAGAGTTGAATGTGTATCAGCGTGATAAATTTATTAAGCTTAATTAAATCATTACTAAGTGATATTTACTGTAGTATCATATTATGTAATCATGACCTAATTAGTTTTAATAGATTTATCTCGTCATTCAGAGGGAGGGTTATGTACTAAATTTTGTCAGTAATCTATATTTAATATTCCTAATTAGTATCACAATATTTGATGTGACAGGTCTAAAAATCAGAGGAGTGGAAAGGAACACACCCCTGTCTTTCTCTTGGCTGCTTCTTCTGTTGACCTCTATTTCTCTTATACGCTTGCTTGACAGTGAGGTCGTCTCGCTTTCCCTCCTTATCTCTTCTAATTCTACGCTTCTTATTCCTATCCATGGCCAATCATAGTTTTACCGTTTTTGTGGATTCGTTTTTCCTTCTTTTGTTGCTGCCGGCATCTTCATTCTATTTCATCGTCTTCCTATTCTCCTCTCCGATGGGTCCTGTGGCAGGTGAGCCTATATTTTGCTGCGATTTTCCTTTCTAACATTTAATTGTATTTTGTTCTTCGTTGCCCTTACCACTGATGCTCCATTCTTGTATTTCAGGTCAGTATGGTTGATGCCCTGTCAAACGTGTCTGAGTCAGGCACGACGCTCAGGATTTTGGACGTCTAAGGCCATGATCGATGCCTGACGAAGTATGCTGAGGCCAGGGCACCAACCGAACACGCCCTTCCTGCCTGCTCTGGTCTCCGTTGTAATTTGTCATTGGATCTCTGTCGTCCTCCTGTGTGTTGCGTCTGTCTCGCTTCGCAGGTGAGATTCTCCTCTTTCATTGCCGCATTGTGGTCTTTTTCTCTTTCATTTTCCTTTTCCTCTTGCGTGATGTTTTTGCCGCCTCCGTTTCCCTCCTGGTTAGTGACGTCGACATTGTCGTCTGCATGTATGTTTTCTCTGGGATTATCGTTGTTGTTTGTGTTGCATACGTGCTGATTTTTAGCTGACCTTTTCTTCCTTGGCTGCATTCTCAGATATCTTCTCCGTTCATTTGTGTTCGTTGTGCTGACTGTTCTTCACGCTTCCTATGTATGTGTGTTCCATCCTGCTCGGCCTGCTCTGCTACTTCATAGGTCTCCTCTGCGCACTGGTGGTCACGTATCAGTAGGTCGGTTAGTTGTTTCTTCCGTTTCATATTTTCCCGTCATGTTGCTCCTGTGCTAATGTAGTGCGTCTCGCCGGCCTTACCTGTTTCACGAACATTGATTACCTAGCTTTACACTGATGCTCTGCTTTTTCCATGCAGGATGCATATTTTTAGTGTCTTGCTCCTGTCGCCCTCACGGCAAAAGCACTGACCAGAATCAACAACATCACCCCTCCACGCACTGCCATCCTTATCCTTTTTCCTGTTCCTATAAACAGAGAGCACCCACTGCATGCACCACGAAAGCGCCATCTGTGCAGCTTACAGTGCCATTGCGACATGAAAAACAAAATCATAAAAAAAAGTCACTGTTATACACGACCCACGATACGACAGCGGCAGAGCAAATTACGATGCATCTTATGTCTCTTAAAAACCTCTTCTACACAGATAAAAAAAAAACAGCTAGCCGTTTTTACAATTCCGGTTGAATAACTGACGTACTTCACTGATTCATCAAAAAGTCTCTCTACCATCAAAATTAACTTCTCAGATAAAGACAAGTCGCTGACTAATTGATAAAAGAAAAACACTTTGCTCAATCGGCGCGGCGGAGCGCGCCACATTCCCTAGTTTCCTATGTGCTACGAGATGTTTGAGGTGCGGTAGAAATTGTTGAGCCTCATTTGATAGAATTTCTGCCTAATGTTTCAAACCACAAGGCTCCAAGCCATCATGTCGGCTCCAATTAGAGCATCTTCAAGAGGCTAGTTAAAAATAAGTAGTTAAAATCCTGATTTAGCTATTATGTAAAATGAAATTGCTAGTAAAAAACTAAGCAAACCCAACAGACTATCAAAAACCTGAACTCAATTTTTTAAATCTGTTCATGTTTGTACGTGTTAGTGTGTGCCCATGTCCGACGCGATCTGTACATCGTCGGACGGCGCTGCTGAGAGTGCTCGCACTGCTGTGCCCATGGCCAACGCAAAGAAGTAAAATCTTGTCCATGCTGTGAGTGCGATCCAACAAGTAAAATCGTGTCACCAATATATGTATATATCTTTACTGCTTTCGTGATGTTCGTCAGTTGTATGATTCTGACATTGATAAGTAAAATCAAATTATTAGGAGGTGTAGAAAAAGTTTGTGGAATCAGTTCAGTCTCATACATGATTTAAGCAACTAATTGCAGAGAATTGCAGCTAGGATCTAGAATAGAACAAAAGATATCGTTGGAGGAGCTATACCCGTTTGCAAGCCTTGGCAGGAGGAGAGACAGAAATCATCAAAATGGAATCGTAGGGAGATGAAAAAGACAATAGAGTAACCAATTTGAGGTAATACCGATTATTTTAGGTGAATCTTGCAGATTGGGAGCCGCATACAAAGGAGAAAAAAACGTTTGATTTTTTATGATTTGTTGCTGCTTCTTGGTGGAGGCCATGGATGCGGCGCTGCAAGCACTCTCAGCAGTCCCGTACTATACCCTGCGTCCTTCTCAAAGCAGCGGAGTGCGCGGGAGAAAGAAGCGGCAGCGGCACACGCGAAACTGATCGAGCGCGCATGGGAAAACCCGGATGGCGAGTCCCATCCACTCGGCAAACTTGGCGAATGGGAGGACCAAAATAGCGAGCGACCAAATTTACCGAGCATGATAGCTAGTCTGTTGAAACATATTTTTTATGCTGCTTTTTTAGTTTTGATGATTTTCATTCATTTAGAGAGTCTGTTGGAGGTGCTCTTATATGACATCAAAATTTGCAAATTTTGGACCGTCCAGCAAAACTTCATTGGGTCTTTATAGGTTGGGCTTGGAATAAAAACTAGACCTAACGTCTCGAAGAAGGAAAAGTGATGATGCTAGATGCTATGAGGTTAGGTTTGATGCGACTGGTTGCCGGTTCGTTCCAATCCGATTCGGAGGTTGCGAGGATTAATTTGATAGATACTACATTCAAGCGCAGATTGACCACGACGTTTGATCAGGTGGGAGATAACACAAGATCAGATGGAGGAAGCAGCAGGATCTGCGAACGCTGGCGGCGAGCAGGGCTGGGCGCCCATGGCGGAGCACAGCAGGGTACGACCTCACCAGCGCTGCCGTCCCGCGGCGGGAACAGAAGTGGACGCCGGAACAGCACAAAGGTGGAACGAGGATTTGTCAACACGGCGATCGCCGACCTGAAGCTTACATGGTCATGACGGAGGAGTAGAGGAGCACTACCGCAGGCAGCACGAACAGGAACTGGACAAGATCACACTCAAATCATTTTCAGGAACAATTTGATTCTCTATTAGAACTTTTGTTCTTTTTCTTTTCGAAAAATTATAGCCCTCCAAGTAAGAAGCCCAAGGCAAAAACAAATTAGAATTGTGACAGTCCAATTAAATATAAACTAAATATAAATTATAGAGCTGTCATATCAATCCTTCGAATTTTAAATGCATAGATTAAATATAAACTAAATATAAAATTAATTACACAATTGAACGCTAATTTACAAGATAAATTTATTAAACTTAATTAAGATATTATTAAGAGATGTTTACTATAGTATCATATTATCTAACCATGACGTAATTAATCTTAAAAGATTTGTCTCACCATTTATAGACTAAATTTTATCAGTAATCTATATTTAAATACTTCTAATTAGTATTCTAATATTTAATGGGACGGGGGCTATATCTAAGCTGTAAGTAGATTGGATAAAAGAAGGTTGTCAACAACACGTACAAGTACAACCTAGAGCCGTCATACATAAGAATATCACAGAAGACTGGAGGTAGACATCTAGAGAACTCTGTTGTCTGCGTTACAGCTGAAAACAACGTACAACAAACATTTCCACAGACGTCATACAAGAGGATGCACTAGCTACAAAATATGCCGGAGGAAGATATAGGAATATAGGATGTCATATGCTACCCATCAAGAGTTGGAGCGCCTGGCGTGGTGGGTGGTAGATCAGGACCCCTCTCCTTTCCTAGAATCAAGCATTTCTAGAGTGTAGCGTCTTGAGAGGACTTCCACTTGCTCAATGAAAGACCTCTCTCTGTGGTCACCCAGATGGCGGACCATCTGGTTCCATCGCTGACGACAAAGCTCCCCAGACCTAAGTTGAAAGCAAAACATCATTGTAACTGAAGCAGCCGCAACACCATTTAACATATATGTTGAATTACGGACAGCATGCCAATTTACAGAGATTCCGTTCATAGACTTGCACTCACACACTAAAGTTGTAATCTGTTAAAAACAGAGCATGTCATGTTTTCCCTTTAACAAATTTGCTTCACTAAAACGTATACTGCTTGAGCTATCTTCTAGTCCATTAAAATATGATCAGATTACACAAAGATTCGTAGAATCATAGTTGCTGAAATAATCAGGGAACAGGTCAATGCTATGAGAGACCAGGCAGTTTACCAAACTACTAATACTATCAGTATGTCAAATCAAAGCTCAGTCAGCAATCAGCATTCACCTGTGATCAAGAAGGTTATCCCAGTCCACATCCTCGAGGCAAACAGCATCCACCTTTTGAAGCCTGGATTGTTGACAGGGAAATTCAGCCCAGCTAACAAATAACGTATCTTTTTTATGATATTAATTTTTTTATGGTATAAATAATGCATCTTGATAACAGAGATCAAAAGATAAGATAAACAAAGACACTAGGAGAAAAAACAATGCGATCAATGGACACCAACATGATGTCTATGCCTGTAAACTGAACACGAACTACCAATTTCCTGCTATGACCAAGAAAGCTCCACTACACCAACCTATCCTCAAAATAGATTTATGTTTAACTACATGTTTTGAACAGCTCTATGGCTTTGAAAAGATCTGTGCTTGATTGTAATCACACATAATTTTTCCACAGTACAACTGTAATGCACCGTAGTTATTTGAGGATGCAACTGGAGGATGTATGTTCTATGACATATGCAGGCATGCTGCATGCGTGCAATGCAAAGAGACCCTTGAGACTGTTTTTTTTTTTCTTCTCAATTCACAAGTTAGTTAGGTAACCACACCAGATATGATGAAATAATGTATCAAACATAGCTTGTGTCACATCAATGTGTGCAACATTTGATGATAGTGAAGCATCAAAACATAGATATTTGGCCATGGTGAAAAATTCCAGTGAAAATAAGTGTCCGACAGACAAGGTACTATTTTTATACCCCAACTGGTTGGATGCATTGCAAAAAGTCAGAATGCCTTTTTTTTCTTCCCATAATTCATCTGCAGTATTGAATTGACTATGTTTTAATGCAGACATTATCTAGTGTTCAGATGTTTTTAGAGCTATAGGTAATCAGTTGAAAATAAAAGTGGGCTAAATAAAGTACCACAGAAATTACTTCAAGAATGCAAATGAATAAAAAAGATCAAAAGGATGCCAACCTAGTTCTATTTTGATACTGAAACAATGGTAATACGCATAGGTTTGTTGAACAGACGTTTGACCATTTGTCTTATTCAAAATATTAGTTCAAATATTCAAAGTTACGTTTCAATTTTTTCTGGTGATAAAGCAAATCATGAAAAAAACATATGATATTCTTTTTTGAAAAAAAATGAATAAGACAAATGATCAAACATAACTAAAAATATCAACAGCGACAACAATTATAGAACAGAGGGAGTACATGCCTTACTGAAATATTACACTCACATGTTTTATAAGCATTTTGAAGGTTATCATAATCTTAGCAATAAGCATGTAACTTATTGCTATTAAGCACCACTTGCATATGATATTTAGCATTTTTATTATGAAAATTATATGCAATTGGTAATCTATAGAAACTTACGCTCCCACCAATAGATAATCATCAGTATCTGACCAGACGCCTTGCTTGACCAGAGGTGATGCTAATTGTCTGTACCTGTCCATGCATAAGTTGAACTAAATGAACAAGTCTGAACATATTATATTCAAGCCAAAAAAAAAATAAAACTGGGCCCTAAGGCATTGCTGTTGTGTTACAAAAAAAGAAGCAGTAATGCAACAAGTAGACATAGTCTACAGTCACCGCATTTTAGCTTTAAAAATGGCCCATTCAGTTTGAGGACAATAACAGGATATCAATGTAAAAGAAATATGCAGAGATGATTGAAACATAGAAACTTAAACAAGATTCAAAGAGGGAATCAAGATATGCATCAAAAGGCTACCACTAAACTAACCACTTGAGGCAGCAATCGTGAGATCTACGGGTGATTAATTTGTCACTGATGGCCCCCCAGGCAATGTTTTCTCTTATCTGTCATAAAAAGCAAGTAAATCAATAGGTAGTATGGAATGAGGGGTTGCAACATTATGAAATGAGGACGGACAATAGTAAACATGAAAACTCAAGCAAATACATAATATCCACAGTGATAAAGTACGCACAGTACGATGGCCATGATTGAACTGTTGATGGGCTTTAACACGCAAGTCCAAATTCACCAAATCAAACAAATTCTGATACTCTTCCTGGGTCCAATGTCCTGAATATTCACCAATCAACAAGGGCTCAAAAATAGATAATGCAAATAATAAGCACTTATTCTCAAATAAAGTTTTGAAGCTACACTAAATGAACTATACCAAATAGTCACACTGCAGTACACCTTACAGAAAAAAATTCATCAACTGCTTATTATTTAATGGTGCAAACAAACATTTACATGTCTAAGAACAACAAAATTTATTCCGATCTCACAGATGAGTTAGCTAAACCATGATGAACTTATCTGTAGCATACACACCATTTTTAAAGTTTTTAGACTTTATCCGTCTCCAAGCATCTTTCACATGGATATCACTCTTTCCAAGTAGAGCTGCCAATTTTACCCAGTTTGGGCCGTTCTTTTCAACAAATCTGTGTCATACATGGTAATCTTAATCACATGAAGCTAGCAAAACAAGCTCATTAACATTATTTCTCAAGATAATTGATACAAATTATGCTGCAAAAGAGTGATACACTAAATTCAGGGTCTATCTTCAGCAACATGTACACGATGTACAATTGTACATTACCCAAGCAAGAGAGCAACACATCCAAGAAAAAATATCAGTCAAAGAGAAGTGCTTCTGTAACATTACAAACCTTAAAGGTGAAAACAAACTAACTCCATCTTTGGCTACAGAATACTCATTCTGTTCCATTTTATAAGGCAATTAGGCTAACCAAATATGAGTTTAATGATACAAAAGTCCCACCATTAGATTTGTATATTTCAACACACATTAATATGATTATAGGTATATCTACAGTAATGTTATATTAAAAAGACAAATTAATGGTCAAGGAGCAACTTAGAAGACCGTGCCAAGTTAAATCACGCCTTGTAAATGAGAATTTAGGCTTAGCATGTTTATCATACATGCGAATATGCCATCATAGTTGATTTTATCTGAATAGAAGAAAGTTAGGCTATTCGGTTTCTTCATCTCTAAGCAGATTTTACAAGGCATGTGCTAGAATTCATGCAATCTACCTACTTGTTCGGGTTCTACAGCTCAAATACGAAGATATAGAAACATGAATTCATCCCAACCACATCACAAAGTTGATTCTTTTCTCAACCATGAATACTGTAAAGTTAGCATGCAAATGAAGAAAAGGTAAATCAATGGTATGAACTTCAAATTATACCAATAGGAGGATTTTATATTACTCCCGAAGAATCTTGTATTCCTCCTCAGTCCATTTACGTTCATCATCCCTGTAGAGTAAGATCCGTGCTCGTTTGTATACAGCAACAAGAGGTCTATGAGGTAATGCTTTTGCTGCAAGAAAATAAATAACCATCATAAGTCATTTGTTACCCAGATCAGGAAAACATGCACGTTCATCAATTTACCAGAGAATATGCAAGGTGTATGTTCCATGATAAAACAAGTGCAACGCAGGAATAATTTCAACATATGAGCCCGAAAAGGACTAATTTTACTTCATTACAGGCTCACACAAGCAAAAAAGTAGTTAGCCAATATGAAGAGAGAAATTGTAAATGAGATAGCTCCATATGTTCTTGTCTTACATATTTCAGCCCAAAAACCCCTGAGTTCTGGATGTTTAGCACTTTCCCGAATCATCTCTAGTCCTTTCTCCCCCAATTGTTTCATCTGTAATGAGAGATACATTAGAAATGTTTTGAAATTCAAACTGTATAGAAAACAGAACAAGAAAAACAACCTCCGCATAGTTCAACAGAGCTTCCATTAATGTTGCATCTTCTTCTGGGGTGAACCATTTTCCATGAACAAGTTTGGATTCACTGTCCTGATCACTCTCTTCACCATCAACACCGCCCTCATTACTCTCTTCATCATCAGCACCATCACCAAAGACCTCCACTGCATCAGTGAAGCTCACTCGCTTGCCTTTGGCTTTTTGTTGGGCCACCTTTTTTTTTCCCGTTTCACCAGCCTTGCTTTTGTCTTTACTCTTTTGTCTCTCTTTTTTACCGCTCTTCATGTCTCCAACAACCAGTGTATTCTGTCCTGCAACTCGAGCAACATTACCACTCTCCTTCTTTTTCTTCTTGCCTTTTCTTTTCTTATTTTCTCCCTTTGGCATGTCATCTTGCTTGACCTCATCCAAGATAACTGAACATTTCTCAGATTCACGGACTACTCTATCATCATCCCCTTCACCAATGTCAACATTATCCGGTTCCTCCAACTCCATGGTATCCTTATCTGCTTTCTTCTTTCCCTTCTTCCTCTTTTTCTTGTCTACCTTTGTTCCATACTCAGATACGGAAACTGATCCATCATTCATTTCACCCATGACACAGCTCCCATCACCCAGTTCCTCCAACTCAATGGCATCCTTCTTCGTTTCCTTCCTCCTTTTTTTTAAGTCATACGCCATCTTTTCACTGACTGAACTTAAGTCACCATCAAATTCATTATTTCCTCCCAACTTTACTTTCCCCACCTTGCGCTTTTTCACAAGACTCCTTGTCATCTTTGAATCCCTCTCTTTGCTCACAGCTCCTGTCGTCTCGGTCTTTATATTTTCCTGGGAGTTCGACATGGGCTCGAGCTCACCTTTCTTTGATTCCCTCTTTCTCTTCTTCTTCACAGCAGTGGACTCTTCCTTTGATTTCTTCTCCTCTAACGGACTCTGCTCTACCACAGGCATAGCTGGCTTCTTCTTTCAAGAACTTTGTGCTTACCTGGTGCTAAAAACAAGTTTTCAATTACATTACGTTACAAAAACAATAATAAGCACAGTAGTAACAATTTTAAGCACAGTGGTAACCAAGATTGTGTTTCGCAAGTAGGCCTGACCATTCAGTTATGACCGAAACTTCAGCCCGGGTAGTTCGTCTTAAAGAAGATCGCTCATTAAAAAAATGCTAACCCAAATTGCTACCAAAATTGGAGGAGTCCTCGGTTCCAACCGAAGTACCCAATGCTACGAAGTACGAACAAAAAAGAAGTGCTAAACGTACGGCTGGGTCGTCCGACCAGCATAACCAAGCACATGTTAGAAGCTGCAGCCACATGGTTTTGTACAGGTAGTACGTTTTGGTCGGAAGATCCCGACGTGTGTGGAGCATTTCCGGAACAAAAATCCCAGAGTCACACGACACAACAACCATCTGCAAAACTGAAACTAGGATTTGACGGCATACCTAGGGCGTCCGGAAGCAATCAAGCGACAGGTCGAGGCCCCCGGGGGGGGGGGGGGGGAGGCGGAGGCGCGGCGGTGGTGGCCGGGAAAGTCGCGGCGACGCCTCCTCGCTCGGGAGGCGGCGGCAAGGTCGCAAGTCGGTGGGGCGGGAGGCCTGCTTTGTGCCGCGCGTCGAGCAGGGGAGGGAACACAGCGTCGGCTTCACGCGCGCGAGGCAGGAAGGAGGCGAGCGAGCCGGGGTGACAGCGGCGTCGGGGTGAGGCGGCGGCGAGCGAGGACGGCCAGACGGGGAAGAGCTGTCCGGCTCTGGAGGCGATTATTTCTGGACCTCCTATTCCTATATGCAGCCCGTGCTACGCCTAAGCTCAGCGTAGCGCGGCCCACAGCCCATCCACTTCCATCATCATGGACAGCCCACGACCAAATAATAAGTTTGTTTTTCTTGATTTTTCTCATAGCCCACTAGAACAGATGATCCAAAGCAGTAAGCAGCAGATCGGTGTATTTTTTTCTTTTACTTTTCAGCATCAAAGTCATCCGTTGAAACAAAATTGTTCGAAAATGCACATCCTGGAATAATAAATTGACACACTAATAAAACAATTAATTTTCCTTATTATAACAATGGATTTTCATTACTAGAACAACTTATTTTCGTTGGTGAAACTCTAATCGCTAAAGAAATATAGCACGCCAGAACCCATGATCAGAATCCAACAGAAGCAAACGAAAACCTAACCCTCCAATTGAACCAGGTGCGCTGCGATTCTAAGAGGAACCACAAGAGCGACTCTGCCGAACCGCCGAACTGACCTGAACAGATCGGTGGGTGCGCTTGGTTGCTTCTTCAATCGTGGATGTTGTGGGCCGGGGCCGGGGGCGTTCAAATATCCATTTGAGATTTTTACTCCATAATATCCATTCCAAATTAGAAAGGAAAGCTTGCTGATAAATTTTAAGGGCACTTTGAGAATGTTTGGATAGTCATATGGAACCTTCTGATAACTGGTAGAGGAAGGCCATGCCAGGCTAAACTAGTCACAGCTTTGGTTATGGTATTAGAACGTTGATACAATCACGGATGTCTAAAGGCTGTATAAGCGGTGCGAGGATCATTCGCTATGTGTTTAGGCATTAAAGCACTAAGCACCATCCCATGAAGGCATGAAACATAAACAAAGGTTATAAACAGGGCCTGACAAAAGTAATAGATAAGGACGGAAACAAATGAACAGGTGCATTGTTCATTTTTTTTAGAAAATGGAACACGCTGCATTCTTTTCTCAGAATCAGATAAATTGCCATCTCGGACTTCTAAAAAGTTACAAAAATGATTCTTCCTATGATAAAATTATATAAACATGATTCTTCCTATGATAAGTGAGAACCTATTCCAACTATGCGTTTATAGTCTTCTTCCTTAGCAATGGGTTTGACGCAATGTCGTGACGATTTGGTCTAAAAAATACGAAAATCTATGCCTTGATATATGTGTATACCCATTCCATACATGTATCAGCAAGTCATAGCAGCTTCTTGCATGATTCAACGGTAATGCTTGTAGTATAACCGTAGATTTGGTACCTCTCATCAGTAAATATCATCAAGGGATTCTGGAAGCCTCAGGCCATCACTGCAAAATAATATTTTGCACGGTCCATATGTTACAGCCATATTAATTAAGTGACAGAAGGAAAAGATACAAAAAAGTGCAGCATTAGAAGGATAAACCAGATGGAACTTCTAATTGCACTGAATTTGGCACTCGAGTCAAGAAATTCGCATCAGATCCAACAAAGCATACTAGTCAATACAATATATTTGAATCTACTAATAATAAACAGGAAAACTCACCTATCTTGAAATGTTGATGCCTCGACCAGATGATATGAATTTGACAACTCTGGTGATTCTGCTAAATTGTCACCAAGAACATTTACAGAATCAATCTTGCTATTGAAAGAAATGGAAAATTCATACCAGTACATTGTGAGCGAGACTGATCAGATGATGTTTTTAGATAATGTGTCGATGCTGAAGCCATTTCTGGTGCAGGTTCAATACTGCCCTGTTCAGTAACAGTTCCTAGACCGTGTGCAGGGTTCAGGTTCTCCCAAAACGATTGGTGTTTAGCTGACAAAGTTTCTACGGCAGAGATGAGAATAAGAATAACTTATAATCTTATATCAAAATGTATCATCACAGTGGGTCATGAAATGCACTGAGCACAACATGGATCGAACAATTCAGTAAATACTCACCTGTATGATTCTCATGAATGACTTTGACATATGACACCTTGTGTGCACCAGAGTTAGAATGGCCATCTTCCTTAGCAAATTTCCTGTATTTTAAATACCATATAAACTAGACTTATATTGCAAAAATACGAAGGGAAAAGAACATTGTAATAGGGCGCTTCATTCCTGAACTTAGATAAAAAGGGAAAAGAACTCAGTTGTAGACATGATGGAAACTTAAGCATTCAGAGTTTGAAATGCTAAGAGGACGTTATTGTTCCTGAACTTGCATATAAAAGGGAGAAAAAATATAAAAGGGCACAATTTAAGTACACCGAAGGAAACCATGCATTAGGTACACTTATTTTGCAGGGCATAATTTAAACTGTCCATAATAACCAAAACTAATGGAACGAAGGAAGAAGTACGGAAACCGATGATGCATAAACTTTCAATGTGAAAATTGGCACATGAAGAAAGGCTGTTGACATTAACAGAACTACTGAGCTATCAGTGGAAAGAATGCATAACAACCAGGCATGGAAGGAAATCAAGCTCTAGATTGCGGACAGGCCTATGGCCTAGTGGCAAAACGCGCAGGGAGCGCTGAGCCGGCGAGGGCTCGAACCCCCATCCCGCACCCGCCTCCAATGAAGGCAGCAGCGATTGCTGTATTTCAAAAAAAAAAAATCAAGCTCTAGAGCAAATGAGGATTAATGGATTCTGATATCTAACTACAAGCCAGTCCCCACTATCTAGTGTCCTGAAATAAGCAGGCCTTGGCTTTCACTGACATTTTTTGTATCAAAAAATTTCAATGATAATCAATATATATGAAATGGTCTTCAGAATTTAGCCAATAACAGTTTGAAAATCTTGAATGAAGACAGTGTATAAGAGTTTTTATAATGAGTCTCTTGAAAATTTTTGGATGCGGTATAAGAGTTTTTATAATGAGTCTCTTGAAAATTTTTGGCTGCGGTCAATATTAACGATTCTAGGCATGAACAGGATAAACCATACATGAATTAGCATATTAATGGAAAACGATAATAGTAGGTTCACAATGTGTGGTCATAAAATGTTCCTGTTACAAGTACCAAAAGACAACCAGGTAGTATTGTATTAGATCCTTACTCTAGCTCATGCTTTTCCTTGTAGGCTTTGACGAAAACTTGATTTCCACAGATGATGTGAGGAATCCTTGGACCTTTTTCTGATAAGATTCGCTTCACTGTCTCGGAGTACATGAAGCTCACAAAACCAAACATGTATCTCTCCCCATGAATAATTCGCACATCATGGACAGTACCATACCGGCTGCTAAAAAAATCAGGATAGTATTATTTAGAGTTGCATACAGACATAACAGGTAGAGGCGTCATGTCAAATGTACCAAATGCTGAAGTTGGACATATATACCTGAAGTAGTTCCATGCATCTCTTTTAGTACAAGTGCTTTTAGGGGCGAACGTAATATAAATCTGCTTGGAACCATTTCTTGCAGGAGGCATCACCAATTGGAACTCATCAGCCAAGTACTTAGGAGCATCTTCGACGGGTACAATATAATGCTGTCCCTGTCTGAATTTCGACAAAATATTATAACTCTCAAAAACAGAAAACAATTGCGTTGATAGAGACATAATGCTACCAGACAAACAAACATCCATCTAAAGTAAAACTAGCAAAGATGCATTGTACTAGAGATACCTCTTGATGACATTGATGGTTTTAAGGCCCAAGAGCAGATAGGTGAGGCTGCAACCAACACTCTCATGCTGATGACCTTCCATGGAGGATCCCTCAATCCATAGAGGCTTTCCATACCTCTCAATGTAAATATTTGCCAGAGACTTAATTGGGACCTTTGATGGTTGCCGCAAAAACAGGAGCTCTCTGATCTCCTTATCTAACATGAGCAATGACTCAGCAGTGTGAACTCGCCTCTTGTAATGCATCTCTTGGAAACCTGACGTGTGGGAAAATCGACAGTCATCGCCTTTCCTACATAACCCCTATAGAAGTGGAAATCACAAGGCTTGGTTCGCGTTTTGGAGTCACTTGGAGGATATCCATTGATACTTTGACGAGCATTTTGATGGTTACTTGGCATACCATCACCTGCAATGTTCAGAGACCGGAAATTCTTCTCCATGCCAATGAACTCAGAAAATGGGCTCTGAGAAGCTCTAGATGGAACATTGAGAGGAAGTGGAGCCTGTATCCCGAGAAAGTTGCTGGGTGGAGGAAACTGAGGCGGCCCATGATGCAATGGCTCAATTCTATCGATGGGTAATGGAACCAGAAATCCATGAGAACTGTCACTTAAATGAACCTGAGGCTGCAAATTGGGGAATGATAAGCCGTGCCTCCACAAAGGTGGATGTGCTGGGAGTAACACTGAAAATTGTTGCGCCAGGGGTACAACTGAAGAAGTCGCCTCAGTGATCAGGGAGCGTATTTTGTCATCCGAGGCGAGAAGATATTGTTTGATCTCTGCAGGAGTTTTGCGTGAGACGATGTAGGCGACGATCCAGTCGGCGTGACATGGGTGAAGCTGCCGGACTGTATTCCGCAACAAGTTCACACAATCATCCATATCCATTTCATGCTACCTGCAGCACATAGAAACAGGTTCAAACCCATTGCAATGTACGGTTCAGCAATAGTAAATGTAGGCACTTCTTGTTTCCTTCCTAAAAAAGTGAGAGTTAACTCGAGAAAAAAAAAAGCAGGCGATTCTTCTGTCTGAACTTTAGAATTGAAAAAACAAGAAGTAAAACCCAACGACTTCAGATAGAAGCTATGGCAATCTCCAAAGGAGTTTCTAGTTTCCTTCAAAAACTAGAGACAACAGCATCGGGAAAATAAGAAACAAAAGAGGATTTGCGTCATACTCTGCTTCTACCAACAGAAAAAGAACTAACATTTGCCCGGATTCACGTTTCCCTTTCCCAAATTCCAAAATTAAGAACAGATTTATCCTTTCTTGGCAGCATCGGCAAGTTCCATCCGACACCAGAACCCTCAACGCCACGCCAGAGCAAACCCATGATCAAGAAGTGTTCTTTCCAAGAGTCTGCTCCCAAAATCCAACCAGCACCGACAAGCCCAAACCTCCAATCGAAGCTATATACACCACAAATCGCCACAATAAAAAAAAGAAAGAAAAGAGCGGACAACCTAGCCCATCCACAACCAAGGCCACCATAGCGCCAAGAACCCCTCCCCCAAAGACTGAACCCAACTCCCACTAAAACCTCTCTGCTGCTCATGATTCTCCAACAACTCGAGCAAGAATGCACCTAATTCAAAGTATTTCTAACAACTGCGAGCCAAAATAACACACAAATTAATTCTTTGTAGTCGCAAATCGCAATGCTAGACCTCAATCGTCTCTCCAGGAAGTACAGTGACCCCAAGCAACGCAGGACGAGAGGAAGGGGCGCGGTGGGCGGACGCGAGGACAGAGTTCTCCACGCCGCCGCGCGCAGGCTCAATCGCTGCAGAAATTGGACTCCGCGGCTGGTGATTAGCCCGAGGTTGGAAAGATGGTGGTAGCCTTTACCTGTTGTTGTTCTTTTCCCAAACTCTTCTCGGGAGGCAAGGTTTAGAGAGAGCCGCGCAGGGAGCACGGAGCAGCCAGAGCGGCGGTCGGTGGGCACACTGGCAAGAGGTTTTGGCCTTTTGGGCCTTAGCTTCAGCTTCAGAACCCGTGCAGGCGTGCAGCAAACGCGACTCCTGACGTTTCTACTTCTCCTACAAGTGTTCCATTAATTTCTAGATAGAACTGTTTTTTTGCGAAGGAATTTCTAGCTAAAACTTGACACTATCAAGAAGAATGTTTTTAATCTGTGATGGCATTTATGTCATGTAACATACCAACATGGAAAAGTCTACAAGTACGAACGTCTTCCATATGAAGCAATTACGAAGGGAGATTTTCCAGCCATAAAAGGTATTTTTTTAATCATGATAACAACTAAGGTGCCCAGCCCAGCCGAATATATAAGGATATACAAAAATATTTTTCATCGATCTATTCTACTTTTGTCTTGAAAAATGGTTGATTAAATAATTTTTTATTACTTCCTCCGTTTATATTTACATGTCATTCTAAGGTTTTTAATTTTTCTATAATTACATGTCATTCTCGCTTTCCAATACATTGTTCTCTCTTCTCAATACAATATTCTCTTTTCCCACTACATCTCTATCTCTATCTCTCTCCTTCTTATTTTTAATGCACCTATCTTTTTACTTCTTCTTATTTTCCGTGTCCAACTCTAAAACGATATTTAAATATGAACGAAGGGAGTAATTATTAACTATTTAACTTTTTATTAATTATTAATCGTCACTCGTCCGTGAGAGATGGCCGGAACATTTGTGTTCAAAGCACAGCATGTTAGTCATGTTGAAATGATAAGATGAAGTTAAAAGCATATACTATATGGGTCCATGTCATTTTGTTGAGGACCGGACACACGAGGGGTCGGAACTGCATTTCATGTCAACTTCTTTATGTATTTTTTCGTACGTGTAGCATCGCCTTACGAACATTTAGAACTGACTTAATTGATGTCTAGCAAGAAATTAAGATTTTTGGGAGGAGTGATATGATGCAATGATTTGATGCAAAAGTTATGTTGTTATCGTGCTATTGTTTATGTAACAGTCGCAAACTCCAATTATACGGGTTAAAAAATATTTACATTTCTAACTAATGCCGATTACTAAAACACCAAATAGCTTCTTTTTTTAAAAAAAAAATAGTGAGTCTTGTAGTAGTTACTTTTAAAAAAGTTACATATAATAAACTAGTAATAAAGTGATGCAAGTAAGAAACTTATTGTCCTTGGTTAATCTAATAAACCAAATCCGAGGCTGGTTTGTAAATATATACATTTGTATCGAAAAATAGCTTTCCTGTACCAAGGCTAATTTGGCCATCATCAATAGCACAGATCTGTGTATTTGCCTAAATGTTCAACTGTTATTTTAGTCAAATGCTGAAACGTAATCATTTATCTGTATTTTCATTGTAGAACTTTTTTTCAAAGATAAAATCTCCCATGACAGCAGTTGTCTCGCAAACATCTGGAATTGATAAATTGTCTCAAGTAAGACATCATATTATTGTGGAAAGTGTAACGTAGAGTTTAGAAATGTGTTACCCGCACAATAGTCAGCTACGACTTTATCTTTAGAATACACCATCCAGTGGTGGAGCCACCTTGATTCAAGGGTGTTCTCCTGAACACCTATGATGTTTGGCAAAATATGAGTGACTAAGTGTAATTAGTATAACATATTGAGAAACTAGTGAAGAGAATGATACATAGTTGATGTCAAATTTGTTTTTAATAGTTAAAAAAATTGTACTCAATCTATTCGTGTTTCAGATTTGCCAAAAACTAAACTTCGATGCAATGTGAAAATTTTTGGACACCTATATCCAAATTTTTGCCTCCGCCACTATCGCCACCGCCAAGGTTCACATAATCGAACTGACCGGCAAAACCGGCCAAATCAAACAAAATTCGATTTGGAGAGTAGACGATCGATGAATGGTTAACTGAGCGGTTTTTTGACAGTTAACAGTCAGTTTTGGTGATATATTTTCAAAAATAATTTTTTCAATTCATATTTTCCAATTTTTGTGATAACCGACAATTTTACCGGTTAACCAGCTGGTTTCAATGGTTTTGTTGGATATAATTTTTTTGAATTAAAAAAAATCAAAACCGATGGTAATCGGCCAACTAGGGTAACCACCCTGTTAACCGCTTTTGTTAACCCGGGCCACCGCACATGCCTACCAAAAATTCTATACATAGAGCTACTAGCAAGTCCATGCGCATCTCCATTTGACATACGGTTCTCATGCAAGAACTAACAGTTTCAAAAGCTTGTCTCCCTGTACTGATCTCCCCGTACCACTGGGCCATGTGTGCCCATAGCACACAATCACTTGCCATTTGCCAACCTAAAATAGTCGGCTACGACTTACCTGGCCTGCTTTGACAGCAAGCCGCGCAGGGCAGTTGGGTTAGGGCATCTACAATAGTAGATAGCTACTGTCTATATGTGTCTTGATTATGGTAAACAGACAACAAAATAGACAGTGTGTACAACAGACTGTTGTTTAGACTATTTATATACTATTTAACTCAGATATAAGCATATAAATTATGATGAGATCAATCATATATTTGATCCTTGTAGACTATTTTGTTGTTTGCTTATTACATGGACTAAATACTTTGTGGAAAAATATTTTTAAAGCTGAAATGTTATTTTGTATGTTTTTAAAGAAAACTGAAATGTAATATAAGATCTTAAGAATGAAATGTAATTTCCTTTTTTATTTTATATCCTTCTTGTTTATATTTATAAGATTATGCTTTTATATGTAAATAATATGTGAATCGGTTTCTCTTTTTGCAAAATACGAAAGGCCAAACCAGAAGCAATCCTTGTTTGTCTCCTCATCAGGAACTGAAGCTCGGCCTCACGTGTCGCATGCATGGTGCATGCGGCCATTTCCTTGCTTGCCGCTCGACCTCGATCACATGAGCGTGCTGTTCGACAGTGCTGCTCGGAGTCTAGCGGAAGGCACGCCACGAGCGAGGGACAGGCGCAGCACCGCAGCGGGTCACCACGCAGCAGCCGGCGGCGGAAGCGCGGCATGGCGGACGACCGGCGCGGCTTGCAGCAAGCTCAGAGGCGTGACACTTGAACAAATTACTCAAATCCTCACCCGATCCGGAGGAGACGATGGCACTGGTACAGCGGTTGCGGAAACCATCCCTTCTTCTGAGAGCACGAGCCATAGTTGTCCTTTCGTGAGACGATGGCCAGTGCCGGTCCTGTGTATTTTGGTACCGCGAAGCTAAAACCCGGGCCTCTTTATATATATATATATATATATATATATATATATATATATATATATATATATATATATATATATATATATATATAATTATTTTTTGTTAATTGAATAAAAATATTATTATTAATTAAAATAAAATCAAATTTATATAAAAATGATTATATATTATCTTAAAAATTTTTAAGAATTTTCTAGCGATAAAGTCACTAATGATAGTGTCGTTATAAATCTCATAGAATAATTTCTTTTTAATGTATAAAGTGGCCAAATTATTCAATCTTTTTTGAATTATTGTGGACCTTAAATAGTTCTTCAACAATTTCAATTTTAAAAAGCTTCTTTCAACTGATGTCACAGTCACGAACACAGTAAATAAGATTCGATATGCGATAGAAATATTGAGATATTTTCTAGTTGATATGATTTATCCACGACTCCTTCTGAGATTTCAAGAACTCTCCTTTTTTCTCTTCTTTCTCCTTTTCTCATGTCCAGATGAATATTTTCTAGTTGATATGACTTGAATAAAAAAATATAAAAATAATTATTCAAACAACCTTCTCGTTGATTATTTCAAATCAGTTATGCAAGAAACCATTGAACTTGAACTTAGTCATAATAGCTACTCCGCTTGAACTCAACGTATGGATCAAATTTGCTTGTACATATGCTATGGGTCAGGGCCTCTCGGTTTTGGGGGCCCAGGGCGGCCGCCCTCTTTGCCCCCCTCCAGGACCGGCCCTGACGATAGCAGACTCCTCTCTCCTCACACTGCTCGCACCGGGTCTAGTAAAGCGTACTGCAGTACTGCTTTACCGTAAATTTTGTTGCACCGCGGTACGCTATCGCGTCCGCTACGGCTGAGGACGCCCCCGCGTCCGCTACTCTTAGCGCATGTACGGCCGTCCG
This sequence comes from Eleusine coracana subsp. coracana, assembly GCA_032690845.1. NCBI lineage: Eukaryota > Viridiplantae > Streptophyta > Magnoliopsida > Poales > Poaceae > Eleusine > Eleusine coracana. The sequence goes on from CM064430.1 coordinate 53,701,495, forward strand.
CTATCACTTGCGCACGCCATCCGATGGAAGGAGAGTGGGGGAGGAAGGGAAGGCGAGACGGCGCCAGCTACGGCGCGGGAGGATGAGGGCCTCTGCCGCTCGATGGAGGAGGCAGGGCCCTGCTGTAGATCCGGAGGAGGAGGGGCGCGGAGGAGGTAGAGTCGACCAGTCCGGGCTGCCGCCCATCTGGAGAGAGCGTCGCCAGGAGGGCCGCCAGGGAGCTCGCCGCTATGGAAGAAGATAAGAGAGAGATTGGGCGTTGTGGTGTCGCGTGCGGGCCCTGGCGACGGCGGCGTCATCGCGCGTGTGGGGGAGGCGGCTCCGAGCAGAGCAAGCTGACCGGGGCGCCCGCGGCGGCCGCGGCATAGCTGCTAGGCGTGGACGGGCGTGGCTACGAGCTGGCGCGACGGCTGGAGGCCTACGGGCGCCATGGCCGGGCGCGTGCAGGGCGGGAGGGGACGGCAGAGGAGGAGGAGGAGGTAGGGGGCGGTGCGGAGGAGGACACGCGGAGGAGGAGGAGGAAGGAGGCTGGGCGGCGGCGCACGGGAAGAGGCCAAGGGCGGCGGCGCGCGCGAGGAGAAAAGAAGATTCTAGAGAGAAGAAAAGAAAGGGGAAAGGAAGAAAAGGGAAAGAAAAAAAGAAAAGAAATAAAGAGAAAAAAGAGAAAAAGTGAAAATATTATTATGTAATTAAAAATTGTATTGTTAAACTATTGTAAAAGGAAAAGAAGTAAAAATAAAAAGGAAAAAGATAGTGGAGGAGGGATGAAAGGAAATGGTAGTTGGAGAGGGTTGAATAAAATATTGGGTTAGTTAATATAGAGGATGATATAGAGTATGAACGGGTGCAGTAAAACTGGATATAGAGGAGAGAATTTTGCTGACTAGGATGAAATATTCGTTTTAGAGGATGAATTTAGAGTATGACGAGTGTGGACAGTCTCATTTAATCGGCTCCACGTAAGATAATCATGCTGACATGATGTTTTACAGATGGCTCAATTAATACTATTGTACATTTTTTTTAGCAAGATCACCACCCTTTATTAATCATCGACAGGAAGCAAATTACAAAGGCCAAAGGGTGGCTCCAAGAAACAAACATACCTGCCTACCGAGTTGTAAACACAACTCTTAGCTAACATGTGAGCATTAGCATTGGAACTACGATGTTCATGAACAAAATCTAGACAAACAAAACTATCTCTTTTGCTTTGAATCTCTCGAACAATTGTACCATACCTGCCCATTCCTTGACCCTGAATGGACCTGATGGCATTCACACAGTCGCTTGCCACCCTAACACGCTGGCCAAGCAAGTCGTGTGCTAGGTCCAGTCCTTCTCGAACCGCTATGGCTTCAGCAATCTTCGGGTCAGAAACCCCCTTAATCACTAGCGCTGATGCCCTCAAGAATAGGTCGTGCTCGCTTCTCACAACTGCCGCCATCACCGCACTCTTGGAGTTCTTCGAGAGAGAGGCATCGACGTTCACCTTCACGACTCCCGCCGGGGGAGGAAACCATCTCGGCTGAGCTGCAGCTGCCCGAGTGCTCGGTTCTGTTGAACGCTTCGTTGTTGCCTGTTCTAGCTCCTCAATATATTTGTCGATGAAGCAGTGAGTTGACATGGGACTTTAAAACGAGTTCTCGTGTATCGCCTTCGGACGAGCATGCCATATAGCCCATAGTGTTATGACCACCCGAATCAAATCAACCTGTGACATGGACTGTATCAATGTTGCAAGCCACCCTCTTGCATTTCTATCTTGAACCTGACATACATGATCGGTCACTTCCTCCCGTTCTAGCGCCCAGGCACACCGGGACATGGGGCAATCCAGGAGCGAATGCCGCCACGAATCAGCCGTGCCACAAAGTGAGCAGCTATTTGTCGACGCCATATGTCTGTGGTGTCGGACGTCGCCTATGGGTATCGAGTGTCGCACCAAGCGCCAGAGGAAGACGCGGACCTTGGATGGCACAGGTATTCTCCAAAGGTCAGTCCACTCTTTCTCCTCTCCTCTGATGTCTGATCTCCCAGCACTGTGTTCAAACCAAGCTGTTCAGTTTTCCCGGTTTTGAGCCAGCATCCTGTAGGCCGATCGGACCGTGAAAACACAAGCCTTTTCATAGTGCCAAGCCCAAAAAATCATTGCCTCCATTAGTGCTTAATAGGATATTTTCTATGATCTCTCTATCCGTCGGAGTGAAGAACATCTCGAGCTTGTTGGCATCCCACACACCAGTAGTTGGGTCAATAAGATCACGTACTAGTGATGGTGGGTTATTCCCTAAGCAGACGACAGGTCTTATCAAGCCATCGCGGGGCAGCCAATTAGTGTTCCAAATCTCCGTGGAGGCTCCGGATCCTATATGCTCGATGATCCCCTGTTCGAGCATGTCCCTCCCATCGCAGATAGCCCGCCAGACCCTTGAGGGTGATGTGCCGAGCTTGACGTCTAGGAAGTTAGCGGTCGGGAAATATACCGCCTTTATGATCCTTGCACTTAGTGACGTGGGTTCCTGCATTATCCTCCATGCCTGTTTAGCCAGGTTGAACAATTCAATATCTCTAAAACCCAAACCTCCGAGATACTTGGGTTTTGTCATATCCTCCCATACTACCCAGCATGTCCTTCTCTTTCTCTCCTTGCAACCCCACCAGAAACTCCACAACAGACCATCGATATGCTGGCAAAGCCCTCTCAGTAGTCGAAGGCATGACATGGAGTAGGTCGGTATAGCCTGTGCAACAGATTTGATGAGTACCTCCTTACCGTCTGAAGAGAGGACCTGTTCCAGCCATCCTGACACCCTTTTTCACACTCTGTTCCTTAGGTATTTAAACGCAATGTTAGACGAAACTCCCATATTAGTCAGCATACCTAAGTATTTCTCGCTCAAAGGCCTCACTGCGGACATCCAGAATCCCCATGATCTCCTCACGCTGGCTGTCACTACTAACCTTTTGCAAAGAATACCGTTGTACATGCCCTTAACCTGCTGACCTTGGGCCGTCGTCGGGTCATTGTTCCGGAACAGAAATTCCTGCGTGGAACGTGGACCGGAGGACGGCCCAGAGTCTTCCGCTTCAGCTTTTGACGCGGAAAGCAAGAGCGAGACCGGTGCGGCGGCCGAGGCAGGTGTGAAGCAACCCGGCAACCGTGGAAGCACGCGGCAGTCCTAGGAGGTCCCAGCTAGGCCCCTGAGCGCCCCAAAAGCGGAGCAGGCACGAGGTCCGCGCGCCCGGCTGTCGTTTTTCCCCCCCAAGAAAAACCGAGAATCTGCGTGCGCCACGCACGGATCCAGCCAAGCCAGCGTCGTGACAGCCACCACCGCACCACCAGAGATCGTTTCCCGACACACGGTGTCGTCGGCGTGCATCGCGCACCGGCACGCCGCCGTTGCTGCCCGGCGCGCACGTGTGAACCGCCGTGCGCCGGCCGTGGCGGCCACTGGATGGACAGTGATGAGTGCCCGGCGCACGCTGTGGGGTGGAGTGGAATCTCCGGCGCGCGAGCTACAAACAGGCAGGAGCGAGCCCAGAAACCGCGTAGACGGATGCGACCGGATGATAATCGCGACAACCACCCGTCCCATCGGCCCATGGACGAGACAAAAAAACAAAGCAAAATCGATCGGGAAAGGCTCCCTCGTTCCCGGCCGTATCGGCGTCTGTCGTGTCACGCTGCCCGCCGTGGCCGGGGATTGAGAATCTAGAAGGGCAGCAGCAACTGCCGGAGGGGCCCGGCCGCGTCACGCGTGACTCGTATGCACCGCTGTGGCAGCCGCTAGCTTTTCATCGTACTCCTACGCTCTCGATTTCATTTCATTTCATTCGGTTCCTAAAATATCCTCTCTTTTTTTTTCAGACCGATCCCTTTTTTATTCCAGACCGAAAGGTCGTGTCGTGGATACCATATAGTGCAGGGATTTACTGTATACAAATCCAGCTGGTAGGAATAATGCAACACGCGTAGCTGACATGGAGAATATAGCGCAAAGCAGAAAAAGTCAATTGAGACCGAAGTGCTCCCTACTACAAAACGAAGAAAAACTTGGAGCAAACGCCATCATCTTCCATGTCGTACACAACCCTTTATAAGACTAAACAAAGGTCACTAGCAGCTAGTAGTACTGATGTCTGGTCAAGCTCCAAACCGAAGAAACTGATTAATACGATTGGCGTACGCTTACCGAACACCTGTCGTACCTACGTAGAATGAGGCGAGTCGCCGTTGCGTTACGTCGTGTTGCATCTGCTCTTTTATGAGCGGGGCCATGCTGGTATGGTACGGTTGGGGTCAGACCACTCACCCGCTGGTCTCCGATTGATCACTAAATATACTATTCTCGTCACCATGATCACCTCAAGTAATCAACTAAAATAACTCGGCAGATTGCTCTTGGTCTCAAGTCTTCACTTCGGCCTCTGGTTTTTGTTTGCTACTGAAGACTTGAGTGACTCACGAGAGGGAGGACGACAGTTTTTCCCCGGCATCGGCATCGGCATGGCATATTGTTTTTTGGAGTAATGCTCTAGCTATAACAGCTTGTGTTTTTTGCGGGCGCTGCAATTCCACGCCACGTATGCAGTACGTAAAGGGATGCGTAAAAAAAATGACTACAACAGACAGTCCAATAGTTCTATGAAGAGCAAACTACTATATGCATATCTTCAGTTCTTCACCAAGTGATGTACACGACGATGATAGTGCCATACCCACAACTACTCTTTGTACTTAAAAACATCTTTCTTTCCATACTGCCCTGCATCATTGGCAACCCAAGTACGTTCCTTTCCTACACTTGCTAGTCGCGTGCAAGAAAAGGCATTGCGCTGCTACTCCCAAGTCCATGCATGAATCACTCCATACTTATCCGCAATTATGGCGCGATCCGGACCTAAATCAAGGCGAGTACAGAGCACTCATGTCCATATCCCCAGTCTAATTGCACAGCTTATCATTTTTCTTTTCTTTATTACGGGTACCATACTACTAGCCAGAATGTCTATAAAATAGAGGGAAAAAAAACTAGATTGGACCATTGACTCCACCATGCGACTGAGAAGTAAAAGGCGATGTATAGAAAGGTTGCTGATTGCGAAAGTACAAGAAAAGGTATGGCGAGGATAACACCGAGACAGATAAGAAATCATGCCACTGGAAAGAAAAAAATGATAAAGATTACGGCATGATTAGGACGGCCGAGCTTTTTAATTGTGTGTACACGGAAAAAATCTATCGGTGATGGGCTGGAAAAGCAGAGACGGATGCATGTCGCTGCCGCCTCCTGTAATAAATCAGAGGAGAGATGTGCTCTGCCGCAAAAAGCTTCCTGAAGGCTCGAAACCATGAGCTTGCACTTGGTTTTTCAAGTACGTACCGGGATACGCGTATGACACAAAGGTACGGAGGAATATTTACATGTGCTAAAAGTACATCGTTTTACAGTTGTACAGAAAAAAAAAATCAAAGAGGCATACAAAGGTTTATAATTTTTAAATTCGACAGTGAGCTATCGATCGAGAAGTTCCTTCAGGTCATCGACTGCTACTCAATGTGATCTAACAGCTCGTATCTGAAGAAGCTGCAAAGCTCGATCACGGACACTGTAGCAGTTGAGAACGAGAAAAAACAAATGACCCCAACGGCTCAACGAACCTCATCCGGTCAGAGGTTGTGCAATTCGCGCACGTGAGACCTCGCGCCGGACCAACGCTATCATGACGAGTATTACCAAAGAATCATCGTGATAAACACAATTATCATCAGATACCTATATGGCTGGATGTGTATATGCAAGTTGCAATTAATGGATCCTTGAGCCCATCATCTCCTCTCAAAGGAAAAAAGCCGTCATGCTCGGCGGCCGGCAATTCGTCAAGGGGACGGATCCGCGAGCGCGACGCGCGATTGATTGCCCATTTGCTCGGCTCTGAGCCTCTGACCTCTCTTTAATCTTGCGACGGCGGCATCAGGCCGTGACGTGCGGGCGCGAGCAGCAAGTACGTTCCTTGGCTTCGGGGCGTTCGGCAACGGGCTCGGCAGATTTTTCTTGGTCCTGTCATCGCGGTGATGTCCCGTGCGTGCGCGTGCCTCGCCTGCGAGTGCGTGCGCGGTGTCCTTGCCCGGCACCCGCGGTTTGAACACAGGGGCAGCACCGCGGGGCCCGCGATAACGTCACGCCTCACGATGATAGGAAGAGGACCGCAGGCGACGCGCACAACGGGGCAGGAAGGAGAGGCGCCACACGACGCGACGCGGGTAGAAATAGCAGGCGCCCACCGGGGAAATTCCCCACTCCCCACCACCTCGGCGGAAACATCCCACGCCACGCCCCAGGCCACCACACCAGCACACCACCACCTGCCCGTCCGTCCGCCTCTCCTCCTTCCCCAGCTACCGCCGCGCACTAGCGCTCTCGCCTTTCCGACCTCTGTAAACACTAAACAGGAGGGCCGTCTCCTCTACGGAGCTGCAGCGAAGCGAGCTGAAGGATCCGAGCAGGGGGGCGTCCCGGCCGGAGCACGGGAGAGGTACGACCTCGATCCCTTCTTCTTTCTTGCCTTGCTCGCCTTCTTCGGTAGCTGGTAGGTCGGGGTTCGCCGAGTCGGGTGCCTGAGGTAGCTCTGTTGCTCTGAAGCACTCGTCTTCTTCTTGTCTGAATCATGAAGCTTCAGCCCCTGCTGTTGCTCTGCTCAGTTACTCTCTTCGTCAGTTAGTATTTTTTTTTTCAGTTGTTCACCTTCTTAGTTTTTGCATGTGACCAGTAGCCTGTATGGATGGATCTGTGCTCTGTTACTTCTGCTGCAACCAGTGTATGAAGCTGTAAGAGTAGAAAGAACCTGCTCTAGCTTAATGAATTGGCCATCATTTGTCTGCATATTTTGCAAAAAATGGGCACAGGGTCATGCAGGTCTCAGTAGTCACTACTACGCAGTGTACTAACCTTCTTCTGCCTAACAAGGCTGTGCTTTTGAAGGTTTTTTTTTTTAGCCGGTGTCAAATAGTTATAGGTCTTAGAATGAGCACGCTGCACACGAGCGGTGGTTAGCACTTGGATCTCTTGATCTGCAACCGGAACGAGGCAGATCTAGAAGCTTTTGACCAACGCGTTTCCTGATATTTTTTTAAAGAGGATAAATATATAAAATCTTGTGCTGGTACCGGTTCAACGGACGGGTCAAACTCCTTGTGCGGATGGTTTGTCGCAGGAAATTGGACACTTTTTTATGACTCACCTACGCCCTCTGTTTTGTTGACTAGTCAGACGACGAGTACTTGTTCAGTACTACTACTACTTATCTTTAGTTCCAAGCTTGTATGGTGGTGCCCGTTGCCGACCATGACGCAATATCGGAGGCTTTCTTTGGTCAGCGTTGCGACATCCTCCTGCGTTCCCTTTCTTTTAGTTGGAACTACAGATGCTTGCTATTGCAGTTCTATTTTTGTTCAGCATGGAGGCAAATATAGCTTGCTTCAGGTTGCATCTTAGCGTTGGATGTGTTTATGGGCTGTTTATCCGACCACACAAACTCTGTTCTTTTCACTTGGGTTCCAGTTCTATTTTATCGGTTGCAGTTAACCATCAAGTCATTTGGCAATTGGCATGCACAGTCTCAGACTAGTAACTATTATGCTGTGTCATGGTTTTCAGAATTTGCATGAATAAAAAAAATAGCTATATGTTGCCTTTTGTAAAGAATCCTTTTTGACTGGATACTCAATAAGAGAACTGATCTAACTAAATGAGGAATGTCTTCCCATTTCTGTCGACCGCTGGTTGCTGTTTTCCTTCCATCATGTTTGGCAAGTGTGCCATCTGACACTTCTACAAGTGCCCCTAGTGACTTGAAATGTTACTAATGTACTGCCTGTAGAATTTCTTAATTTGTTTTCCGAGGAGTAACTTTTCAACTTGCTATATTTGCGTAACTTTTGTGAGTGCTTATCTTAGCAAACTACTCCCTAGCAAACAAGTTTATTTCTGTAACCGGTAAGGCTGTGTTTGGTTGTCATATTTCACAATCAAGCTTCTTCAGTACCTACTTCACTTATAATAACTCTGTATGTTTCCGTTCTCACATTTGTTATCCCCTGTTGTAGATCTGGGTGTACTAGAGGCCTCAAAGACAAATCAGCAATCAAACTGCAAAAGAATTCATTGATAACTTGGAGGTACATCGCATCAAATCTGGGTTTTGGAATTGGACATGCTTATAACTGGAAGCATTTGATCACTTGGAGTAATAGCGCATCAGGCTCTATACTGGACCAGGATGGCTGATACTCCAACTTCCCGTATGGTGCATCCCTTTGGCAATGTACCAAGGCAGACTCTGAAGCAGTTCATATACCCTGGCAATTCACAGCACCTTTGTCATCCATATCAACCGGCTTTGGACACCCATGTTGTACCACAACATCATTATGACATGAAGTCTCATTCACCAGATGCTGGTTCTGAAAGCCATGAAACCCATCAGCGGTACACTTTGGACTCCTCTGCAGGTTCTGGTTGTATGAAACATGATTCTCCCTCCACTCAGAGTCGCTCTACTAGGAGCGGCAGCCCTCTATCTCAGGAAGACAGTCACTCGGGCTCAACCAATGGTAACGGATCACCTGTAAGTGCTTCATGTGTCACCGAGGACCCTAATGATCTCAAGCAAAAACTGAAGGATCTTGAGGCTGCAATGCTTGGGACAGACTCGGAGATAGTCAATAGCCTTGAGATCTCCGTCGCAAACCAACTTTCTTTGGAACCAGAAGAGTGGGTGCACATGACAAGCATGCCCAGAGGCAACTTGAAGGAACTGTTGATTACCTGTGCTAGAGCAGTGGAAGAGAACAATAATTTTGCAATCAATTTGATGATTCCAGAGCTGAGGAAAATGGTTTCAGTGTCTGGTGAGCCACTCGAGAGGTTGGGAGCCTACATGGTGGAAGGTCTTGTTGCCAGGCTCGCCTCCTCCGGTAACTCGATCTACAATGCTTTGAAATGTAAAGAGCCAAAGGGATCTGAACTCCTATCCTACATGCATTTCCTATATGAGGCATGCCCCTACTTCAAATTTGGCTACATGTCAGCGAATGGCGCCATTGCAGAGGCTGTCAAAGGAGAAGACAGGATCCATATCATTGACTTCCATATCTCTCAAGGAGCTCAGTGGATCTCTCTCCTCCAGGCTCTCGCAGCCAGACCCGGTGGACCGCCATTTGTGAGGATCACAGGCATTGATGATTCATTCTCAGCTTATGCCCGAGGTGGCGGATTGGAGTTAGTTGGAAAGAGGCTATCACACATTGCAGGCATGTGCAAGGTGCCCTTTGAATTCCATGCGGTTGCTATCTGCGGCGATGATATTGAAGTGGAGCATCTCAACATTATCCCTGGTGAGGCCATCGCTGTGAACTTCACGCTGGAGCTGCATCACGTCCCCGACGAGACCGTGAGCACGGCGAACCACCGTGACAGGATCCTGAGGCTGATGAAGAGCCTGTCGCCCAAGGTGCTCACCCTCGTGGAGCAGGAGTCCAACACCAATACGGCCCCCTTTGCGCAGCGGTTCGCAGAGACGCTCGACTACTACACGGCCATCTTTGAGTCCATCGACCTGGCGCTTCCTCGGGAGGACAGGGAGCGGATCAACATGGAGCAGCACTGCCTGGCGAGAGAGATTGTGAACCTGATCGCCTGTGAGGGTGAGGAGAGGGTTGAGCGGCACGAGCTCTTCGGTAAGTGGAAGGCGCGGCTGATGATGGCTGGGTTCAGGCCGTCGCCGCTCAGCTCACTGGTGAACGCCACCATCAAGACGCTGCTGCAAAGCTACTCGCCCAACTACAAGCTCTTGGAGAGAGACGGCGTGCTCTACCTCGGGTGGAAGAACAGGCCCCTGATCGTCTCGTCCGCTTGGCACTAGTGTGGAAATGTAATGGGATCTGACGAAGAACTTTGTACCTCGGTAGTTGTCTAGTTGTACGTCCGGCTGAAAACTAGAACTATAGGAAGCTTATTGTGATACTGGGATGGGGTAGAATACCTATAACCTAATGTTGTAACTGCCAGCCTAGAAAAGGCCGATGAGCTGTAATACAAGTTTGATGGTATATGTTTCAGTTAATCAATTGCGCTTTGATAATCTTGATGCACTGTAATGAATCTGGCCTCAAAATAATAATTCCATCCAACCTCTAACCGCGGGAATGCCTTGGTTAGCACGGCCAACATCACCGAAAGAAATTAGACAGACGTTGCCAAGCTGAAATACTTGTGAAATGACATATTTCATTCCATATGAATATCAAACTCCATTGTTCATATGCAGGAGATAACAAAGCTTTGCCACCCACCCTATCCCAAATTCCAGTACAGAGAAGTTTACATAACCAAATTCTGATAATCTAATTAACAATAAAAGCTTCACTGTACAACGAATTGTATGGCTCAAGCGTCATCACATACAACGAGGACCTCCAAAACCCGAAGATCTTCTCATGAGAAACCACTGCAGCCGGCCGGTATACCTCAAGTGCTTCTGATTCAATTATGTGCAAATGATATAAAGCTGAGCAATTTACTTCAGAGATCTTCACAACAAGATCATCGGTAACACTCTGAAGTTACCAGCACAAAATCGAATGAGAGTATGATTCTTGGAGGTATAACCATCAGTAGACACTCATGGACCCATCACTAAGTTACCAGCACTACTATAGCATAAGTTAGATGAACGGTCCAAAGGAGCAGCTTTGAAAGTAAATCCTTCACTGCCCTTTTCTTCTCTGGAACCATATAAACTATTAGCTGCATTTCCATGTACTGTTTGCACTGGCATTCCTGGAAGTCCCATGCTACTGTACACAGGAGCCATGGACTGCATTTGATACTGCATTGGGTCTGGAACGGAACTCTGCATTTGGTTTGTTGCATCACTGTGATTTGGACTTATACCAACGCCAAGGTCAAGACTGATGGTGTCGCTTTCAGCTGCTTGAGAATATTGATTGGTGAATGTCCTCGCCTCACATGCTCTCATCATACCGCCAAGGCCTGGCATACTGCTGTTAATAGGATGCACAGCAGTCTTCATGGGAGCAGTGGACATCTCATGGCTTGCATTCCTAGAAGCAGGGACTTCATGGTTATGTTTCCCTTCATATGTTGTTATCACTGACTTCGGATCATGTGATGCTCTCTCAACATGCTTCCTAACAGGGCATCCAGTGTGTGTGCACTTGTAGTAACTCCTGCAGTCAACAATGGAAGTGAGTATATGGTCGCATCCATTCTTATTTTTTTTATTTAAGAAAATGCATCTCAAATTGTTTTAGCACAGCTCATCAAAATAAAAACACATCAATCCATTCAGAAAGGGCTGGGACAGGCATATATGCATGCACATAAAACAGGGTTTCTTAGTTGTGCCTAAGTTCACAAGCTAATGTGCATTAAAAAGACTTGGAATAATATGATCACGCCCACAAATTGACCAACATTTGAAACGACAACATACTGAGGCCTTTTCTTGACTTTGGATAATGATTCTAATAATTTTTTACCCCTTCAGAGTTCATGAGACTTTCCTGTGGAGCATCTAGTGTTTTAAACACATCTTCTCTCTAGTTCATGTGATTCAAATCCTATGCAATGACATCAAATTCTTTCATTTCGTTTCCCTGCATCCCAAATGGAATCTATCCAAATTTTCAGGCAGCAAACTAGAAGCATGCAAGTGTTATGACACTCAAACCAAACAACATGCAAGGGTATTCTTTTAACTACAAGTTAATACCATTTTGAACTACTAAAAGTCTAAAACTGTGAAAAAAAGGGTCTTGCTAATTTTCAGTCTGCTGAAAGTTTGGGCAACATTCAATCACCGCTTTGAGCCTTCGGATCTAGATCCAACAGTTAAAAAAACAACTTTTTACATAGTTTTACATCAACAAATTTTTTCCTCTTACTAATACATATAATCCTATAAAAATAAATACTAGCACAAATCTAATACAACTTCAACTATTTTCAAAGTGATTGAAAGTTTCAGAAACTTTCAGTCGCCTGAAAGTTAGGAAATATGAAAAAATAAATATAATGCCCTCAATCTCAGGGCCCTGGCCGATGGAAATGGATCACTCTTGAAAAACAGACATATCCTAACCCAACATACTCTACGAAAACAGGCATATCCCATCCAAACAACCAATTGCATCAGATATAGGAATGATTAATTACTATAAACATGACCATGGAGTTGTAGCATAGACATATAAAAAGAAAGACAGCAAACAGAATAAGCACTCACCGAGGATTGGGGTTTCCTTTAACTACTTTCTGCCCATACTTGCGCCAGCGATACCCATCATCCAAGATGTCAACCTCACTAACAGTTTGTACAACAACACGGGGTTCACGATTCGGTTTACCCATCAAAGCAGCATCGATACCAGCAGATTCCATTTTCCTGATTGCATGGATGTGGATTGCAAAATCTAAATTAGATAGGATACGATAGTCTATAGGGTGTACATGTACTAGGTTCAAATCTCTGTGTTTACCTGCGTTTCGAATCCAAATCGTCATCCTCGTTATTATCATCCCCAGGGTAGGGTCTTCCACCTCCAGCATCAATGTCATCATCACTAGCTTGACCCGGAACAGACTCAATCATGCCTGATGAGTGTACCATGTTACTGAGGTTGGGAACACCATTTGAAGACTTGTCTGTATAATAACAGAACAAAAATGAGGCCCAGCTAAATAGCAAAAAAAACAGCAAAAAAAACACCATGGCTATAGCACAAGTTATTTCATTTAAACACCTGGACCGTCCATACCTAAACTTAGTATCAAATGATTATTTCTGATTTAAAGTGATAATTCCTGAGGATTTGAAGAACTCTGAATCTAGCTTTTACTACATACTCCCTCCAGTTTTAATTTGTTGACGCTGGTTAGTGCAAAATTAAAACTGGAGGGAGTATAAAAATTCATAAGTACACGAAAATAAAGCAAGTGAATACAGTGCACTTTAAACCGCAGGTGCTGGTATCCATCTATTTGCAAAACTAGATATGGGAATGCACAAGGTGAAGTTGAAACCACAGGGATCCAACATAACTTTGAAAGCAATGGCACACTAACCTTCAGCAGTTGCAACACCATCATATCTTTCTTCACCCTGGCTTGAAGGAACTGCACCAGCTGCCAACCTCCTATTAGGCTGTGGCTTAGGGTGATTATGACGTCCTTTGTAAACAACTTCAGTGATCTGACCATCAATTGAACGCTCTAATAGTTTTTTTACTTCACAATTCGGATGCGTGCACTTGTAATAACTTCTAGGGTTTTCACTTCCCTTGACATGCTTTTGTCCATATTTGCGCCAGTTATAGCCATCCTCTGCTGATTTTTCAGCTACATTTTCAGACTGTGTCTCCTGCACTGCATTTTCAGAGCTATTCATCTGGTGCAACTCTGACGTGCCAACTTCAGAAGGCATGTTGTCAGATGGACCACCCATTGCAACATGTTGGTTTGGACCGGATGAACCATTCACTGTGTGAGTTGACTCCCGAGAACAGAGAGGTTTAGTATCAGTCATCAAATTGCCAGATGACGAGACATGATTCATGCTGGGGTTTTGCATTGAAGATTCGTGATGTTTTGGATCATTGATACCAGGAGCCTGAGGTAGAAAATGTTATGTTATACATTGCAATTAGCAAAATTGTCTATACAATAAGTCAACATGAACAAAAAAAATGATCCAGCATAGGGATATCACAAGAATCATGTCTCCAATTTTCCTTTCATAATTGTATCTGTTATGCAAGAAACTTTGGCGCATGTGAATGAACAAATTACAAGAGTAACTCACAATCTAAAAGATTATTGATATCCTTCATTTATATATTAAGTATGTGTCCTATTTGAACATCCTGAAACACCAGAGTTCGAGCAAAATAATCCATTCAGTTCTGATCCTTCAACATCCAAGTTCCAAGGAAAGATTAAACTAACTCGATAAAGGGAATCTGAGTTCTACTTATTCTTTTTCTTCTTCTTAATGCAATGATAAGTTGCTCTCCTGCATATTCAAGGGAAAAAGAAAAGACCCAGAGTACCCAAAAAAAAGTCCTGCAAAGTTCTTGAGGTTTAAACAAAAACACATTTTTTTTTTGTTTCCTCCTCATATGAATGAATTCTTTTTCACAGGCTTGCTGTAATTGTGTAACCATACTAGGAACATTTTCACTATCTTCTCATTGTAGCATAACCCAAATCGACTATAGGGATCACAAGACACTTCTACCTAATTTTCCAACGCAGCCTTTGTTTTAGGCTGGCAATCCTACTATATCCAACTCAAGTCCATCATTCAGACTTAAAATCCAGGGAAACATTATGATTTCACAAATGGTTAGCTAAAACACAGGCTACACTCAATGGATATGTAAAGCCTCCATGTAACTCAAAAGTTAGCGTGAGGTCCAGAACAGTTTTCCAATGCTATCTAATTCTTTCATTCCTAGTAAATCCACAATAATATATGCATTGGCATTTCAATCCATAAAAATATTGCACTGATGCCAACATGCACTGGATGTCTAGATCCAATACAAGTATGAAGTAACCATATCTAATGCTCGAGAGCGCCAACACCAACCCATCTGAAGCCATGATTCAGATACTACCCCGATCAAAAATGCAGCATAGACAGGATTCATCTAAAGCCGTCTTGAGTTCAGGAAAGGATGCTAAAGAATTACAGAAGCAATCAATCTAATAATTGTTCCATACCATTGGACGTGTAGATGAATTGAGGTGAGGCTTGAACTCAAAATCTCGAGAACCACCATCTTCATGGCCATTACTGGCTGATTTATCCCTAGGTGAAGGCAGCATATCTGGATGAGTGCTCTTGCTGATGATCGCAGCCATGTTCAGAGTACCAGTAGTGGGAGAGGGTTCAACCTAAATGAAAAGTATTTTTTGATTACTTGTCAAGCAGGGTAAGACTGTACAAACTTCTAAACATTCAACAACAAACAACAGTGCAAATATTTTTTTTTACTGTATATAGAATATATTTGCAAGGAAACATTGAGAAAAAAACATCCACAATAAGCAAATACTCGAGCATCCAGTGCTCACAAAGCAAGGCCATTTCAGCTTGTGGGTTGTCAGCTAGACAAATCAGGACAAAAATACAATTCCCTAAAACCAATTATCAAGAAAAAAAATAACCATCAAACTGTAACAAATAATCCAAGCCTGTAAAACTTTGGTGCTTTTGGATAGCGTAGGCGTACCATCACTTGGCACACGAGCAGTACAATACCAACCGAGGGGAAGGCTGAACAGACGTTTCCTTAAATAAGGCCCTTTAAAGTCCCCACAAGAGAAATGCCAAGTGATGGTTTGTTCTCCGAGCACCAAGTGTGTGCCGGACAGAATAATTCGCCCGGACACACAAGCTACAGCCCTCCCCCTCACTCCGCACCGAATAGACGGCGCAGGGACGCCCCCAAAAGGAGAAACTGAGGAAAAACAACCATACCCCGAGAACCCCGCGGAAAGGCAGCTCCAGAAGCCGCATAGCACCACCGGAAATGCGAAAGCGCGGGGCAAAAGCGCATTATTCCGGCGCCACGAGCCAATCCCACCCGCGCAAATGTCTCATGACCTAGAGCACAATGCTAATGCGCATCGGAATCCCTCTTTACCCGACCCGAATCAACAGCAGCATGACATGGAAGCCGCGGAATTCGCAGATCCCACTGCACAGACAAGTGGAGAGGTGATAGCTGCAGATAGTCGGTGATTACCTTGAAGTTGGTGAGGAGGACGGGGGACTCGAGCAGGGCGGAGGGGCTGAACCCGGACGGGATGGTGAGGCAGGGCTCGCGCGAGATCGGCAGCCGCGCGGGGGACATGGCCTTGTACCGCGCGCCCGCGCCGGCAAGCGCCGCCACGCGCCGATCCGTCGGTGCCGGCTTCTCCGGCGAGCTTCCGGTGGCAGCGGGGAGGTCCCCGGAGCTAGGGTTTGGCGAATCGGCCATTGGCGCGAGCTGTGGGGAGGTCGGAGTGAAGGAGACGAGAGAGAGAGAGGGAGAGGAGGGGAATGGTGTGACTGGTGGTTTTGGATGCGATGGTGGGAGGGGCAGTTTGGGGAAAGTGACGCCGTCCGGTAGCTGCGGCAGCGTGGGGTGGGAGGCTGTGGCAAGTGTTGACTTAATTAATCGGTCCGCACGAATTGTCCTCTCTACCCCTGTCTCGTGAGCGAAATTGCCGGGCTGGGCTCGCGAGTTCGAGGGAGCAAGCGTGGCGTGGGCGTGTGAGCAACCGAGGCACGAAACCGGTGGTGGTGGGATCCGGGGGCAGGGGAGTGCAGACAGCGACCTGGCTGGCTGCAGGTCTTGGGCCGGTTTCGAGCACACGGAACTCGCGTTGCACGGGTGGCTGAAAGGTGGGATCAACGCTTCTTTGGACCACCGGGCAGTGAGCGGTAAGATTTCCGTGTCGTTGGAGTGGAGTGGCGATGCTGGTGATGTGGAGGGCGAGATAAATGCGTGTGTTAAATTTTGCATGGGATGCCTGTCAGAGCTCAGAGTACCCCATCCATCAGCTTGCAATTGAATGCGAACAGAGTAAATCGGGGCCTGGATGGCAATGTGCAGGAGCTGCACGTTGACGCATGTTTCTACTGCGGTTAAACGAGCCATCCTGGAATCTGCACGCGCCAGAGTGGGAAAAGCTCAGATTGACAGATTACGCGTGAGCCGGCTGCAAATAGAGGAAATTCAGAGTGTCACAAGATTTGCTTCAATGCATTGGTCAGTAATGATTAGTGTCAGACTGGGGGCTAAGCGTTGTTTGTTCAAGAGCTAACCACCGTACCACAAGTCAACAATCATTAAAACATAAGAGTGGTCTTGAAATCTGTTAATACAAATGCATCTGCAACCGAGAATCACATTTCAACACTAGTAGTTCTAGACTTGCTTGATGTTGGAATGGCAAATGCAACCTCAGCACAAGCCACCAAACGCTAGTGATAAATTACACTTCGCTTTTAAACCTGTTATTTTCAGTATCTCTGCCTGCGCTTTTTCATGCATATACGTACATCCATGTCCCATCCACCATTTCTCAATGGGACAATTGTATGAGTGCCTTTATTTTGAACCTCAATTCTGATTTTGGACTTCTTTTTGAGACTTTACAAAATTGGACTTGTTTGCATTCAAGTTGTTGCACAGTTACCCCTATTTTGATGGGAAAAATTACTGTTTTGCCATCAAAATAGGGGCAACTATGTAATAATTTGAGTGAAACAGGTCCAATTTTGCAAAGTCTAAAAAAAAGTCCAAAATCAGAATTAGACTTGAAAATGAGAGCAGATTTGCAAATGCCCCTTTCTCAATCATCACGCTCCTCTAATGAACATAGAATGTTGGATATGCACGTTTCATCTTACATGCATTTAGACTTTTTCCACAAAATAATAACAAAAACTTATTTTTCAGTGTTCTCATCCATATTGCATCTAGAACTTTAAGAACCATAATATCTGAAATCTTACATATGTTCCTTTTAAAAACTATAATTTCATTCTTGATCCTTTCACTATCTAACATCTTACATGTAAATCCTTTATCGACTTTATAATTTTAGTAATTTTTTCTTATGAACTTGTAACTATATCCTTTATCAATACTAATTTTATAATATTGTTTCTCGAAACCAAACATATGTCATTTTAGGTAGAATTTGATTAACATCTAATAGTATATTTTTTTCTACTAATTTTTATTTGGTGGCAACTAGAGAAAACCTACGTTGATTCTTCCTGGGTATTATAAGATTTTGATTGTCGGTAAGTAATCTTTTAACCCACATATCTTCTTTTTGTTGTTTGGCATTTTCAACTAGGGAAAAAGCATCTAAGTGAAACCATCATTTTCTATACATGAGTTGTGTAGACAACTAGATAAATTAAATAGTATCTATATAAAATTAACTGATCTTTATAAATTAAAATTTTGCCCTAGATTATAATATAATTATCAAAACTGTTTGATCAGAACTGTTTGTTACAACATTAACTTATATACAATATGCAAATGCACATGCGAGATAAAGGGTTTGAAAGTTGTAATCGCATCACAATTAACAATTGTTGCAGTCAGGTTTCTTTTTTTTTTCTTTGACTTCAGCTTGTATTTACAACACTTTGGTGTCATGCTTTTCACCTAATATAATTGTTCATGATGTGGCTTTTAAAAGAATAACACTTAAAGACAGGTCCGGAGACTCAAAATAGTCCTGTATAAAACTTGTAGAATCAATACCCATTATCAAAGGACATACATATAGTTTAGATAGCGATAGTCATGGTAGAGCACGGTGATTGCACTGAAATAACGATGAGAACGATAATTGCACTGCCATGCGCCATATTGAAGTCTTGCCTGGTTACAAAACTTTTTTTTTGTACTATAGAACCGTTTAAAGGCCACATTACAGGACATAAACACAGGCGAGGGTACATCCCCAACTGAGATGACTGAGATTTTGCTAATGTTTCTATCATTTTTTAGCCAGTGGACCTGGATCCAATTGTCTAGATTTTATATTCTCTTTTATTCACAAGTAAATATTCCAACTACAATTATGAATCATGTATAGCTTTATAAAGAAAACGTTATACAGGCTCATTTTAATTGATATGAAAATAAGACTACGAAATATATAAAACTCAGTCACGTGAGAATTAGCGAATCTGGGCAATGCTGCGAGAATTCTAGTATATATTATAATACAAAAAATCGAATGTCATGTTGTCACTCCGAGTGATCAGCTGTTAACATCCAAGCCGAGCAAGCTCATCCACAGCCTCTTTTTCTCGGGTCTGCAAGCTCGTCCCAGCACGTCCTCCAGCCTACCCATGGACATGGAGCATATCCTCTCTTCAAGCTTCTCTTTCACGGCCGGAACTTGCTGCATCCAACCAAAAAACATTTTTACATAAAACCTGAACTAGCAGATGCACAACTAGTGTAATGCAATCTGGCTAAAAGAGGTGGTGGTTACCTTTGATATCCACAGAATGTAGAGTGCTGCAAGCTCTTCTTGGACACGCGACTCCTCAAACTCATCTGAAAGGGCATTTATGCACTCCCACAGAAGGTTGATCTCCTGGACCACAAAAGTATCCACAGGGGATATCGATGATGTTTCCTCAAAACCGAGCGACTGTTGTATCCACCATTGTGAGAGGAACCGACGGTGGATCCACAATGACTGCAGAAACACATCACCAAAACTAACATGCATCAAACAAACACTTTTGACCAATCATGACCACCAGCAGCGAACAAATGCCAAACCTCTCTCCCTTGGTAGCGTCTGATCAGCATTTCATCCCACCTCAGCTCCTCCTATCAGAAATTCAGAACACACAAAATCAACTTCCTACCAAGATGGAAGCGGGTTGACCAATGTTGCAATATGCAAAGCGGGCTGCAGTTTTCCCCATTGTTTTGTGCTTTGTATCATATGCATAATTGAAAGTGAGGATAAGATGACCCCAGTGAATTCAAGTAACCTTATCAAAAAAACATACTTTTCTCCCTATCATACCTTCCACAGCAGGCAAGTTTCTGAATCCATACTAAATGAAACATCTCCATTCTCTAGGTTACATTCCAGTAGTGCACGCAGCAGAGACTGTAGACATACAACCAAGGTGTTTTCTGCATCAGTGGAACAGAATACACAAATGCAATGAATAAAAATGGCTAGCAAACAGGGTGTGTGTGCCTATGCAGGATATAGGAAGCTGTGCATTTATAAGCTTCTATTGATAAAAAAAAGGTTGTACCCAGTGCTGAGAGCTCCCGCACTGTGCAGGGTCTGGGGAAGGGTGTCAGCGGCAGGCCTTATCCCCGCCTGTGCAATGCGGGGAGACCGCGGCTCGAACCTGGGACCTGCTGGTTACAAGCGGTATGCTCTACCGCTGTACCAAGCCCGGCCTTCTATATGCTTCTATTGATATGCCAACAAATTGTGCATGCTTTCAGCCACAGGTTGATATTAAAAACATCGTGTAAAAGGTCCTAACCCTGCGGTAGTGAAAACAGCAGTTGTCAGCGATATGTAGCTCACTCCATCTTGTTGACTTCTTCAGCTCATTCAGTACCTTCAGGATACAGAAATTAGGTGCTCTTCATGATTTCCATAGGTTTTAGTAGTTACAAAGTCAAGGCCAAGATAAAAGCTTTACTGTTTATGATAGTGTTATGAAGCTCAGAAACAAGATTAAGAATGAGGGACAAGGTATTTTAATCAGTTTGAGTTGGTTATTCCAACCTGTTTTCTTGTCATGTAATGAATAAGCCAGCATCGATGCCTCCATGCACGGTAGTTCATTTTTGATTTCTTCAAAAGGTGCAAGATATTCTTGTTAAGTAGGTTAGATGGCACATGAATGAACGATTATAATAAGTGAGCTCAACACAAGTTGATGCTATCAGTAGTTTGAATAAAGAGGCATTCATGAGTTATAACCTCTGCTATCTGTTTGACCAGTCCAGATTCCTTCTCTATAATCTCTGAAATATCCTGATGTCGTTCTGCAACCTTTTTTATAACCCATCTCCTGCAGCAGACAGTGTGCTAAATTTACCGTAACAAAATCAGCATTATATTACATTTGGTGCCAAACAAAACCCAGCTCCAAATAGGAATACTTTCATGTCATTACCAGATTGTAAGATTACATAGATGGAATTATTTACTATATTTTGCACATCTTTGTCAACAAGTTAAATGGGGATAGTTGTATCTTAGAAAACAAAATTTTTGACACCTGCGGGCAAAAGGTACCTATGGCTCCATGTACTTTCATTCTTTGGTGAATATGAAAGGATCAAGGCACATAGTTTCAGTTCATCCTCGAGCATTGAGTAATCATAATTCAGGGATAGGATTATCTTCCTGCAAGAAAGAAAGAAAACTTGAACTCATGAGCTTGTTTTTCCACATCAATGAAAGGTGGTAATTTTTTTTACCCATGAAAAAATGCAATTACTTTAGCCCTACAGTGACAGCATTACCTGGAGTTCCAAGACGTAAGCGAGTCAGGGCAAAGTATGAGCAATGCCTTGCTGTGACTCATCAGGTCAGCCGTGGATGTGTCGGGGGCTGTTCTTGCATTGGTAAAGGCATCACGCACAGCACGATAGAGCTTGGGTAGGATCTCCGAGGAGATGGCAAGCTTGTGGTCTCTGCACCAGAAGTATCTCTTATATATGTCTGGATCTTGGGTTGTCGAATTGCCATTTCGGCTGAAGTCTAGTGAGCAGAACTGTGTCGGATGCAAGAAACCCACCTCATCGCTGCAACATGTTTTGATGGAAATCGTCATATATAACAAGTTAAGGGAACAACCTAGACAGTGAACTGCACGGACTATTATATTTACTTAGGGAAACAGAAACCCCAAAGTTGCTACACTGAATCTAGGGGGAAAAAAACTTTTCAAAAAAAAAATCTAGAAAAAAAAAAACAGCAAGCATGGAGAACTTAATGGCCTTGGTTATATGTAAAAACAAAACATACATGAGGGGGTCGTCGTGGAGGATTTGCTCAAATTGGCAAAGGAGATTTCCAGCGACCTGCTCCTCATCTCCCTGTTGCTCCGCTGCAATGGCTGATTCTCCTTCGTCTTTGTATTGTTCCATTCAGGTCAGACACTCACTTCCTTGACGAGTGCCTGTTTGTATTGCTTTGCTCCTTAGACTGATGAACGAGATGTGCATGGAATTGGATCACGGGGAAGGGCGAGGCAGCGGCGGACCGACTTGGATGAAATATGCCGGCCCCTGCCCCCGCCCTCGCGCAGGGATTGACCCATCCCCGCTACATCCAGCTTAAATGCCAACTAAAGGAAGGGGGATTCTCTAGGGGAAGGGGAAGGAGATCTCGGCTCTCACCTGGAGGACGAGTCAAGGAGTAGGGAGACGACGCCGCACGAGACGAGTACGCGAGACCGAGCTGCTAGACCGGGGGGCAATCGACACCGCGCGCGCGGTAACCGGTATCTACCGCTAACTTTATATTTTCTCTCGCCTCCGTCTCATCTTCTACGACTCCGTTGCCTTCCCGTCCGGCTCGCCTCCGCCTCCAACTGCGCAGCCTGAATGCAGCGATACCCCCAGCTGCCTGCCCGATTTGATTGTTCTAATCATGGAGCTCGATTGTTCAGTGCTAGGGATTGGTTGTTACAGGCTAAGGATTGATTGTTCCAAGGTTGAGAATCGGTTGTTCCAAGTTGGGAATCTAATGTTCCAACCAAGAGAGAAGAGGTGGGGGCAATGGGACGGCGGCGGTGGCAGCTCGACCTGAGGGAAGAAGAGGAGGACCACGCTCTCGGCTGAGCAGGAAGAAGGCGGCTCCGATCGATCTGCGTTGTGAATTTAGGCCGGCGAGGAAAAAAAATTCGTCCCAACTAATCAACACTGAGAAGCGCACGGTAGATAATACCACGCGCGCGGTGTATAATGTTTCCGATTACACCACCATCATTTCCGTTGCCAGTCTGCCACTGCCACGACTTTGATCAAAGGGCCAAAATCGTGACACGGTCGGCCCATCGACTACACAGCTCACTGCACAGAAAAGGCCCAAATCGTTCCATGGGCCGTGGCTGTCCGTCAACCAGACACCTCATACCGCTACTGACATGTCCAGTTGTCCACGAGAGTGCAAACATTTCCGATTTCTGCAGTACTTTCAGGGCACTTCTTTTTTTCAATTCCCATAAAATTGATCGCAAATGCAGTCTCTGCTCCAGCAACGGCACACCCAACCCACCCGAACGTGATCGCACACGACGAAACGGGAGCGAGAAAATCAACGTCGCGCACCGTACCCACCCACCACCACCATGAGCGACATGATGGCATCATCCGGTCCATTACTCCATTTTCCTTCGGACGCCTCTATAAATTCGTAGTCGCGGGAGAAAAAGCGCGATGAAAAACCTCGCGGAAAAAGAAGACCGCCGCGGACCGAGCCATCCATCCGTTTCCCGTCCTCGTCGTCTCCCCGCTTTCCCAACCCCACCACGCCTCTCCCCAACCTCCGCGACCAAATCCCACCGTGGTCTCCGCCACATTCCACCCACCGCCGAGGAGGAGCTGCCGCCGACCAGCCGATCCCTCCCTCCCCTGCCGATGGCGATCGGGCGCGGCCCCCTCCTTACGTCCGGCTGTTGAGGATTTGATGTGACAGTAGGATTTCGCCTCATTCTGAAGGTTTGCTGGCTTGATCCGGGGAATCTCGCGCGGGGATTGGTGTTGGGTGGCCGGTTTTGCGAGTGGCGATGGGGCTGCTGTTCGTAGAGTCGCTGCCGGGGCCTAGGGTGTTCAAGTGCAAGTTCTGCAGGGTGGACTCGGCGTCACCGGACGCCATCGTGTCCAAGGAATTCCGCGGCCGCCATGGCCGTGCCTACCTCTTCGATAGCGTGTGAGCAAGGCTCTCGCTCTCTATAATTTCTTTCCCCTGTAATCTTCTGCGTTTTTCTGAGTGTGGATTGGGCGATGCTTGTAATGTGTCTGGTTTGGAATAGCTTAGCGTCTTCTTGTCCGTAGGCATTCGGAGATAGTTGCTAGTACATTGACTAGATGATTGGTAATTTGTGTTGCGCATCGTTACTTGTTACAGATTGATATGTTGCTTTAGAGGACTGATTACTGAATTAACAATTGAGTGATACTGATTACTGAATTAACAATTGATATGTTGCTTTAGAGGACCCTCAAAAGGATGATGGTTATCAAATAATGCCTCATGCAATCAACTCAACATAATGTAGTTCTGGATGTGTCAAACTGTTTGAGATTTCATCGACAATGAATGTCTAAGGATTACGTGGCAATGGTTCTAGCATCACCTTAATCATCACGGATGTGAATCAAATGAGTTATGGAACTGGAACATATACAATTACACGAATCAGTAGCCAAAGATGCATATCAGATTCCACATGATTGACATGGCCATTCTTGATTTGGAATGTGGATGTACACTCCAATAGTACCAGCGAGAGCTTGATCACTACCTTTGGATTCAGATCATGGGACCATGCTTGGGCCATTTTCTGTTCTTTGACGAATGAATATATATTGAATATAATTTGTATGAATTATGAAGTTTACATTGGTTTGTCTGATCTAGCAACCATGTCTACCTTCATGATTATTAATGTTCCATTACACCAAATCATAAAATGAGTTGTATCACTGTCATATATGTACTATAATGTTTCATTGAAGATTTGGTCATTTTAATTATATACACATTTGTATTCTTGTCTGTATGTTAATGGGGTCAATGTCGCATCCAGGGTGAATGTAAGCCTTGGCCCCAACGAGGATCGCAACCTTATGACTGGATTGCATACAGTGAATGATATTTATTGTAGCTGTTGCCAGCGACTACTTGGCTGGAGATATGTAAGTTACCCACTGTTCATTTGTCTTCTATGTAAGTCATTTGAAACAACAAATGCAGGTTGCTTAGAGCAAACAGATTGGTCAACAATATACCTTAGCTTTCGTTCAATCAAAGACAATAGATATCCTAAGAATGTCCTGTAAGTTTGAATAAGGATTGATTCTAGACATCCTAACAACATCCTGCAACATTGTATTTGGCTTGATGTTCTGAATGATAGATAGAGTGAATATCGTTTCAAAAAGATACTCCTCCGTTCTTTTATTGCTGTTGTTCAGACATGTTGTGGTATTAGGTCATTATCCCTGTCTCAAACGACAGGAATTTCAGACCGGAGGAGTATATGTTAGGCATTTTACATTGCGTAATGCATGATAGGTCGTGAGGCGTGATCACAGCACTTGTGAAGGACCACTTCAACTGGAATCTATTGGGATGGACTAAGTTAATTTAGCGTGTTTCGCATAGACTTATCGACAGAGCAGTAATTTTCTATCATCGTGTGACAGGTGATTCAGTGATTTTATCCTTGGATGGTTAAAAATGTACTAGAGATATGCAAGTTAATTAGACAAATGGCCAATAAATCTCCAGTTTAGCAAGTTGAGGAGCATCTATTCATGTATCATAGCACATATATATTTGTTGGCCTGCTTTTCCATAAGACAAAATATATTGTTATGCTATAACGTGTTTGATGCTATCTCCAGAAGCACTAGTTTTCCTTTTACTGCTTGCTAGTTGCATTTCAATCAGACAGCTTTGAGACATTTAGTTGAATTGTCAATTTGTCACTTACATGGCACATAGGCACACAGGAACAAGATGTTTTTTTTTTCAGATTTTTTTTACTTCGTGCTTGCTAGTTGTGTTGTTTTTCTGTGGTGTAAGTTTAGTAAGGTTCCCTTCCCATTGAGTGCAGGAGAAAGCTTATAACAAGGACCAGAAATATAAAGAGGGCAAGTATATTCTGGAGAAGAACATGATGCTGAAAGAAGGATGGTAGCTGATAAATTGTTCGACTATTTAGTCTGCAAATGCAGACAATTTCCGACTGTGTAAATTGTATCACTGAACATTTATCTGTCCGTTTGTCCTGAACATTAAATGCGCTGGCATAGACCTAATCAACATGGGTTGACTGAATATGTTGTTGTAACACTGTTGGTTGTTCTTGCACCCATGCTCACTCCCTCAAAATGCATGAAGCTAGGAAAAAAAACAAAAACAGAAAAAAGTCGTCTGGAGTAGTTTCATGTAAGGAATTCAGATATTCAACAAGTGCCTAATGTCGTCTGAGTTTCAGATCATGCTACAAATCACTACCATTGAAACTAAGAAATTTCCAGTTTTCATTGTACATGGACTCATCAGAATTCCAGAACTTCAAGTAGCATGAAGTCATAAATTTCATCTACCTACTAAAGCAACTAGACTATGAACATGGCTCAATAGAAGTAGCTGAAGCATCTAGGCCCGCTTTAGTGTTTTGGTAATTAATGACGACCCTTATTTTTGACTAACTACGTTGTTGAGATAATTGTGGTTGTAGTCATAATAAGGAATGGAATGATGGACGAAGTGGTATATATATGGATGGCTCAAGGCAAAGGTATCTTGATAGGGTTTTTCTGTTTTGCCGGTCACAAGGAGATTAGAGTTGAGTGATCGGATTATAGGTTAAATGCCGTACTATCAAGAGGGGTCGATGAGATGACCTTGAGTATCCATGGTTGCCACAAATGCTCAAAGCCTATCGTTGTGAGTGGTTCGTTGAGAGACAGCTAAGGGATATAGAAAGGAGGGCTGGCAAAACGCTCCTGGCGGTCTGACCGTGGGGATCCACGGTCTGACCGTAGGTGCCTCCCAGAGACGGCCAGAGAAGTTGGTTCTCGGGTGGCTCGGGAGATGGCCCGACGGTCTGACCGTCCCAAGCCACGGTCTGACCGCCGTCACTTGTCTGGTGTCAACAGAGAATTTGTTCTCGGGTGAAAGTTGAAAGTGTCCCGACGGTCTGATCGTGGGTAATGACGGTCTGACCGTCAGGCTCGTGTCAGAGCCAGTTTGAAAGTCAAACTAGCCGTTGGGTTGTACGACGGTCCGACCGTGTGGAGTCACGGTCAGACCGTCCGGTGCACAGAAAGCTGTAACGGCTAGTTTTCAAAGGGTGGCCTATTTATACCTCCTCCATCCCGTGCATAGTAGCTCTCTTGGCCATTTGAAAAGTATTGTACACCCTTTGGAGCTTATTCCTCTCTCACACAAAGCCATAGTGGAAAGATTGCAAGTGTGTAAGTGTGAGTGCCCTAAACTTGAGTGAGTTGAGCATTGTGGCACTTGGGATCCTCAAGCAAGCGTCATCGACTTGTTACTCTTGGAGGTTGTCGCCTCCTAGACGGCTTGGAGGAGTCAAATCCGTGAGCCCTTCAAGAAGTGTGTGAAGGAGGCCCGGACTCTTGTGAGAGGTGCGGTGTTCGCCTCGCCGGAGTGGTGAAGAGCAACCCTAGTGGAATCGAGATTTGGAGAGGTTCAAGGTATTGATTGTGTTATATCTCAAGTTGTTCTTTGTGAGCACTTCTTGGTGGTGGAGAAGTGGATACTTGAGGAGAGTAGCACATCATACGCTTGGATCCACCTCAACGTGGATTAGGGGTGATCGGTAAATCACCGATACCACGGGAAAATATCCTTTGTCTCTTGTCGTGTTGTTCTTTTATTGTTTACATACTAGAAGTTGCATGATGTATGTCACCTAGGATTGTCAACCTACTTTAGTTTAAACCTAGGTTTAGTTGTCTTGTGCTTGCTTTTATCCAATTGTCTTTAAATTACGCAATTAGTCGGATAGTTAGCTTTTAATTTTTAATTCGGCTATTCACCCCCCCCCCCCCTCTAGCCGGGGTCCTTCGATCCTTCAGTAGCCCACACATAAGATTTATGAAAAAGACTTAGTTGAAAAGTTTAGTTCAACAATATTTCTTATTATTAGTTGAATTCAATCTATTTATTTATTTATTTTTGTGAGGAAAGTTGAATTCAAGTTAATTGATGGGATTCTAGCTCATAATGTCAAAACCTCATACTTGCTTATGAATGCGTCGTGTTAAAGAAACGTCTCATACGTACTTATGTATGTATTATAAAACAGTAACACTGAACACTTTTTTCTTATCTCTACAATCTATTAATTGAGGTGCGGTCGTTCACTTCGTGTCCACAAAGTTAGAGATTGAAACTAAATCGGTTTTGTACTTTCCATATCAAGTACCAAACTTCAAAACTCATAACTCCCTCGCCCAGAGCTCAAATTAAGCAAACTCGGACTCTATATCGTAGCTCTAAAAAATTTCTACAACTTTGGTATTCAATAGAAGTACAGATCCCGCTGTTTTGGTTTTCAAATATGCGATGCAAAAATATTTGTTCTGATTCGGACTTCTCTGCATAGGTCTCTGTGCGGGATTCATATCTTCTAGATCCAAAGTCCAAATAATATGATCCACATATGTTTCGAAAAGGTCTCGACGAGATCTACAATTTTTGTGTTTTAACTTTTTCCATTGGAGCAAGTTTCCAAGTTCAAAATCGCGTTACAATGCAGTGCTATTTTATAGACTGTATAAATTGATTTTTCCTTTCGGATAAAACTTCTATAATATGGTAAAAAATATTAAAAAATTGTTACTTTTGATATATAAAATGATATACTAAGAAACACTAATAGTAATATAAATATGATCTTTCATGTAAAAAATATCAATAATATTGTATATATCTAATAATTATATTATGTAAATAATTTATATTTAAGTTATAAAGAGTGTTTTGTTTTTTAAATCCGTAGCAACGCACGGACATTTTGCTGGTATATTATTATATTATGTGGTTAGTTGTTCAAAAGTTGGTTTGGAGCTGTGGCAGGGTGGTCATTAGACAGGATACCTGTTGTTTTGAACTTTGCTCGGTATCCGTTTGCCTCACGGCAATCTCGGCAGACGCTCGTTCAGGTGCTGGATGCTGTCAACGGGAACAAGGGAAGACGAAATAAACGTGGTGTGGAGAGCTGATATCCTGTGCAAGCAGCGATTCAGCTGTAAATATGTAGCAATACCAATTTTCACGTATCTGAACAGATATCAGATAACACAGCCAGTTTACGACATAGAATTTGCCTTGGTATGCTTATATGGTAGTGTTCGTCGTTGCGGACAATGGTCGTTGATCTTGCATCGCTAATAGACCGGCCAGCCGCGACAGGCATCTGGGTTGGTTGCAGATTTGTGCACGGGGTACGAATACAGACCTGTAAGTAAAGAACAGATAAACTGACAAATTGTTTTTATCAAGTCCCGGTCAAAGCAGCAACCGAAACGACGCCAACCGATGATGCCAGTCGAGCAGCCTACGTTACGCAAGTTTAACACGTGGGCCAGTCCACGCGAGGACTTCATATAATCCGACGTCACCCACGGTTCCACGTGGCTCGGCAGCTAGCGAGCACGGCGGGACCCGGAAGCCGCCGCCGGGTCAACAGAGGCGCACAATTACGTGCACGACGTGAGCCGTGGTAGGGGTACAATACGTGAGGTTATGTCACCCCAGTCCGCGTACCCCTCGTGTCGGCAACGCCTGGTGCAGGCCGGTACTGTACGACGCGCTACAACCTACAACACGACCACGCGCCGCACCCCAAGTCCCCAACCTCCTCCAGGCCTCCTCCTCCTCGCCTCTATCCCCTCGTGACGCTATATATAGCCGCGCCGTCGCAACGGTCCGCTCCCCTTCCCCATCCCCCTCCGCGCCGCGCCGCGCCCCGGCCGCCTCGCGTTCGCACGCCGCCGCCGCACCAACCCCATCCCGAAAGAGCAGCAGATCATGGCGGTGGAGCAGCAGCAGCAGGGCGGGGAGGAGGCGTTCGAGGAGGTGGACCCGACGGGGCGGTTCGGGCGGTACGCCGACGTCCTGGGCCTGGGCTCCGTGAAGAAGGTGTACCGCGGCTTCGACCAGGAGGAGGGGATCGAGGTGGCGTGGAACCGCGTGCGCCTCCGCGCGCTGGCGGACCGCGACCCGGGCATGGTGGACCGGCTCCACGCGGAGGTGCGGCTGCTGCGCTCGCTCCACCACCGCCATATCATCGGGTTCCACAAGGTGTGGCTGGACCGCGACGCCGGCGTGCTCAACTTCATCACCGAGGTCTGCACGTCGGGGAGCCTCCGCGAGTACCGCCAGCGCCACCGCCACGTCTCCGTCAAGGCGCTCAAGAAGTGGGCGCGACAGATCCTCGAGGGGCTCAACCACCTCCACACCCACGACCCCTGCATCATCCACCGCGACCTCAACTGCAGCAACGTCTTCATCAATGGCAACAATGGACAGGTCTCTTCTACCATACCAATCTCCGTCCTCAATCCTTGCGTGATTTATTTAGAATTCATTTTCAGATTTAATTTCTGCATGGTCCCCCGTTCTATTCAATTCAAGCAGGGATCGATCGAGCTCTAGGGCTCTAGCTAACCGCCCGGAATTTTAGGACTTGTAGATTAGGATAAGCACAGATTATTGGATTATAAAACCTTGCACCGGCCCCGGTTTGTTGGTTGTTGATGCTGCACTGCTACTTGACATGTACACCGACCCGAGGATTAGGGCACTAGCTAGGGGGATCAGTGGCGAGCGCTTTAAGTATACCTTTTTCCGCTTCTTTTCTGTGACCACCTGCAGGCTGTAGCTCTCCGCGTAGAGAGAGACATCCAAAAGCGTCTCAAGAATATGAACCTAACAAGATACGCCCGCCTGTGTGCGCGCTGCGCCTGCTTTGGAATAAAGGAGACGCGGCCCCGGTGATGCACGCTGCGGTGGCGCACTTTTAATTTCCATACGCTAATCCACATCCATCGCCTTCCTTCTCTTTAATTCAGATACAGTCTGCAAAGCAAGCGCCGTCCGCGCGAGGGCGTCGCGCGACAGATTCCGCACGCGTTGCTTGCTTGCCGCGTCCTGTTCCTACCACCAGCTAGGCAGCGACTAGCTGGTTTGTTTGTTTACAACTTTAGATTGATTGATGCATGGACATTTCGTGTGCCTGTTTATTACTAGTATAAATTATGATAACACTGGTCGAGCTGGGGCTAGCAAACGGCCGGGCTAACGCCGCGGCGGCACGTGTCGCAGGTCAAGATCGGCGACCTCGGGCTGGCGGCGATCGTGGACAAGACGCACGTGGCGCACACCATCCTCGGCACGCCGGAGTTCATGGCGCCGGAGCTGTACACGGAGACGTACACCGAGTCGGTGGACATCTACTCGTACGGCATGTGCGTGCTGGAGATGGTCACGCGCGAGGTGCCCTACGCCGAGTGCGGCAGCGTCGTGCAGATCTTCCACAACGTCACCCGCGGGGTGCCGCCCGCCGCACTCAAGCGACTCAAGGATACCGAGCTGCGCGGCTTCATCGAGCGCTGCATCGGCCAGCCGCGGAACCGGCCATCGGCGGCCGAGCTCCTGCAGGATCCCTTCTTCAGCGGCATTGGTGAGGACGACGACGACGCGATCACCGACGCGGCCAGCGTCGTCGCCGCTGCCGGCCCGCCCGTGCCGCGTCCCAGGAGCTACGTCGACGACCTCGCCGGGCTCCGCCTGGATTGATCATCGCCCGAGCATTCAACGTCGAGATCGTTGAGCCGTGTGTGTGTGTTAACATATATATTTTAGAAGAATTCAGAGCTGTCTTAATTTATGCAGCTCTTCTTGATTACCTAGCGGATTCATGGCCGGCGAGCGTTTGCAAGTGTGTATAGATTATGTCTCGCTGGCAGTTCATCAAGTAGTTTGTACCGTGTGTATCTGTAACTTTTATTGGCTTTGCGCGAGATGAAGCGCCGTATTCGAGTATTTGACTTTGCATCCTGAATGGCGATTGCCTGGTTCATTCAAAAAAAAAAAAAACGAGACATCGAGACCAAGACTTTTCTCTTACTCTGAGCTGGATACCGCAATGCCGGGCTATCGATGTAGACGTCAGACGTGAGATGAATCCCCGGGCCCTGGGAGCATGGCAGCAACTGTCGCCCTACTCTATCTGGGTTGATTTTTCCTTCAAGCATCAGGAACATCATGGGCACCTGCGATTGCTAGATAAGCAAGCAGACAGACTGTCGTGCTACTTCTATCCCATACTGATACTGGGAGGTGCAGGAATGCCGGGTGTCTCATGTCTGAACAGAATTGACCCTACATCCAAACATGGAGGTATCAATCCAGATCGATGGACGCAGTGGGCATAACGGAATTGACCCTACACCAAAAAATGGAGGCCTCGATCCAGATTGGTGGACGCGGTCGGCACAAAAGGTACTACTCCTTTCTTTCCATGGCCTTAAGGTGAGGCAATAGCTCATCCTTATTACCTCATTCCTAGGAGCCCATCATCAGCTGAAAAATTCTACCACTAGTCATTTCGGTTCTGGTGAATTATTTATTGGATTGATTTGACAGTTGGGCTAGAGCCTAGAGGAAAGAGGAGGACACCAATTCGGCTGTTGTAGCTGCTAGCTGGACTCGTTCGAGTGCTTGACCAGCTAACTGAAGCAAAATGGAGACCACTTGCTGGGCTTTGAATGACCTGTATTCTATGGGCTTCGATTTTATGTTGGGCCTAGACTCCCTTCCAAAAAAAAAAGTTTACCTTTTCTCGTGAAAAGGGTCGAGATTTCAGAAAGAACAGACGGCACATGTGAGGGTCCTGCATTTTCAAGGATGCATGTAGGATCAGTAACAATACGCACCATTTAGACCCTGTTTAGATCTATTATAATTTCTTAAAAAAATAGTTTTTACTTTCAGTTTCTAGAAATTGGTTTTTTAAATAAAAAAATTAGTAGGAATATTTGGATCCTAATTTTTATAATCTATAAACTAGTTTTTTGATAATTAATTATATTAAAATTAGATAAAAACTGACATTAGCTAGATTGAGCCAGATTATGGTTTTTTTAGAAACTTATAATTTATTTTATAGAAACTAACATAAAAGTTGATTTGTTTGGAAGCTCTTTAGTTTTTAGAAACCAATTTCTTAAAAACTAGAGGGGGATTCAAGCAAACCCTTAATCTGTTTGGTTTTCACACAGTTTGCTTCTCATCCGTAAAATGTGGCGTGCTAGTGTACCACAATCCTAGCAAGATAGAAGTAACAAGAATACAGGTCGCTGGCAGATGGGTCCCAATGATAAAAAGGTTTGCAAGCCAAACAATTGGTAGAACACTTGTAGTAGTTGGTCAAATTTGCCTGCAGCACAAACCTGCCCGAGTTGATTTGCTGGCGAAACGTTGGGAACTTGTACTTTCACACACCAAAATACGGGAGGAGTTGGGAGAGAAGATGTGTCCTGCAGCTTTGGATTTGGTAAAGTAAGAAACCAACGATCTTTTACCCCCAAGAATTAATCGTTGACTAAGGTTTGGCGCAGCTAGAACTTAGGGTAAACTTCTACGATCGTTAACCAACCAACCTCTGAGTCTAAAGATGTACTGGTACGGACAAATGAGGAGGGAAAACGAACACAATTCAGGTCATTTTGGACCGAAAAGTGCACTTCGCTTTTGGGAGCGTTTTTACCCTTTTCTTCAACTAAGATATACTCTATCTTTTCCTTTTTTTTTTTCTCGTGCGAGGAAGATATCCTGTATCTTGGAAGTTGGAACGCGACGCCTTATTGTACGCCTTGAAAGTGCTCAAATGTGAATCACGGGCCTGGCACGACCCGGCGTCTCGGTCAGTCGTTTTCCACGGAAACAAAATCCGCGCCGAGCGAGCAAAGCTTTCTGGGCCAGTCTGCACGCGCCGTGACCGGACGAGCCACGGAGACTTCGAGAAGCCGCACCTGTGCCTCGGGCATGAGCATCCGCACGGGAATTTGGCGGCTTCCCCGACGACTTCCTACGCCGCTCGAACCGCTGCCAGCGCCTGTACTGTACTACTACTGGCCGCCCTCAAATTCCCCAACGGCCCCCCCGTGCCGCAACGGCCGAGGCACGTCAACCGTTTTTTCTATTACCGACATTCTCCCTTACCCATGGCGATCATGGCGCCGGGCGGACAGCGCTGACCGTTCTGCCAGACTGATGCGAAGATCGCGTCCTAAACCGCGGCCGATGATCACGTCCTCCTCTTCTCCTCTGGACATTAATTCGGAGGCTGTCTCTCGGCCAAGCAGGATTGCAGATGCCATGTAGGCGTCCAAATGAAATACTACTAGAGAGCAAGGCGTCAAGGCAGCCATGTCGTCATGCTCGCGGCGACACCGGCAATGGAGCTTAAAAGAAACCGGTGGTGCCGCATAGTTCCGAGAGTCTGAGCGAGAATTTCTGGCGTGCGCGCATGGTGAATGACGAAACCGCGCGCTCGTTGAATAATTGACAGCGACTTGACCCCTCCCTCTCTCTTCTAGTACTATGTTATTCGGGCTCGTTCCGTTCCGTCCTCGTCAATGGGCACGCTCGTCGCCTTTTTTATTTATACTGTACAGTACGTATTTCTGAAAAGCGGTGTGGAACGAAGCGCAGGTGTCCGGATTATTATGCCACCGGGGCAGGGACGGGTGCGCAGAATTTCCATATGGGTTTTCATCAGGCGATTAGAGTACTGGTCTGATCGCATGAGATGCCGAGAGTCCTGTGGCAGTTTTTAAAAGTGAGGCCGCTGTTTGTTCCCTCCAAGCAACTCCCAGTAAGTCATCCTAATGCTGTGCCAGTTGCCTGTTTAGCTTGGACTTTTTGCGGCATGTATTCGTAGGATCGACGTCTACTGGTGTGCTCTGTAATTCAGAAAGCTGAAAGCTTTCGGTATGACTGGACGAGCATATGCTTGGAGTTTTCAATGTTTGTTGGGAATATTGAGCACCTGATGGACTGACCTCCAGGCTCCATTGCAAGTACAGTGCAAACGGAACAAAAATCAGCTTGACCAGCAACAACCATCCAAATGGCATCCTAGACAGGGCGCAAATCAACATTTAGGTGATAGACTTTCTGATCATGGAAAGCCGGTTGAGTTGGATCAAAGGCAACCCGGTAGTAACAAGAGCTTAATTAGACGCGGTGGAGTCAATTTTGGGTTGGCCGGGCTTAAACTAGTGTTGACCCCCTCGGATCCTTACAAGGCTGCCCCCGCGGAGGCGAGCACCGGCGCGAGAGGCAGCAAATCCACCAGGGAAACGCTGCTTGCGACGCTGCCCAGAGTCAGGAGGGGATTAAGAAAAGCTGCACGAGGGGGCGATCCGATTTCCCAGCCTGAAAACTGGGGTTCAACCCCCATTCGTGCGCCCTCAGCCATTGTACCCTTTTGCACGCCTCCCCAGGTTACTTCCTTCCACACTCAACCGAGTAGTCTCACTGTATAATACCAGTACGACGGCTGCTTATATGTGACGGCAGTGCTGCTGCTGCTACACCTAACCTAACCGGCCGAGAGCTTGCGGTTTGCCGGGCCGAGGTGGTGGCGAGCTGCTCGTCGTCGTCCTCGCCAGGATGAAGATGCTGTTGGAGATGGACCTGGACACGGAGGTGGAGCTGTCGCCGGTGGCCAAAGCGGAGGCCGCCATGTGTAGCCCGTACTCGACCCCCAGCACGGCCGTCTTGCTGCAGAGAAGAGTTGTCGCATGGTATGGCTGCTTAAGCTTATTATTAGCTTCGTCATCCATGGTTGGTGGACTGGACTCTTTGTTTGTACTAAATGATAAGCTCGTTGATGCAGGGCTACGGAGACGGGATCGCCGGCGACCGTCCGTGTCCGCGTCGGAGACAGAAGCTTCGATCTGCACAAGGTAAGGTTCTCGAGCTTTCCGAAGCAGAGTGGACGATCGAGCAAAAATCTGTGATCTTGTTGAGAATGAAGTGTTTACTTTTCGATATGCAGGATCCTCTGGTGTCCAAGTGCAGGTACTTCAGCCAGGCGCTGGTCCAGTCCAGCGAGGTCGAGCTTCCCGCCAGCTTTCCCGGCGGCTGCGAGTCCTTCGAGGTGATCGCCCTCTTCTGCTACGGCGACGACGTGTCTCTCGACCCGTTCAACGTGGCGGCGGTGCGGTGCGCGGCGGAGTTCATGGACCTGTCCGACCTGGGCGCGCGCTGCGACCTGTACATCAACCAGGCGGTGCTGCAGAGCTGGGACGACGCGCTGATCGTGCTGCAGCGGTGCATCCCGCTCCTCCCCGCCGCGGAGGATCTCCTGGTGGTGAGCCGGTGCGTGGAGTCGCTGGCGTTCATGGCGTGCATGGAGATCCTTGACCCGGAGCAGCGGCGCGAGCACCACCTCGCGTCCGCCGCGTCGCTGGCCGGGCGCCGGTGGGACGACGAGCTCGTCAAGGAGCTCGCGGCGCGGGACCTGTGGGTCAAGGACCTCATCGCGCTGCCGCTCGCCTTCTTCGGCCGCATCGTGCGCGCGCTGCGGCGGCAGGGCATGCGGGAGAAGTACGTCAGCCCCGTCCTGCTCTTCTACGCCAACAAGTGGGTGCTCTCCGAGAAGACGCGCAAGTTCTGGGCGGCGAGCGCCGGCGAGGAGGAGGACGGCGGCGGCGGTGGCGCGGACCGGAGGGCCGCCGCGATCATGCAGGGCGTCGTCGAGCTGCTCCCCGTCGAGGCGGCGGCGCCGGGCAACGCGGTCCCCGTCGCGTTCTACTTCGCGCTGCTGGCGCGGTCGCTCGCGCTCGAGCTCAGCGACGAGAGCCGGGCCAGGCTGAGGGACCAGGTGGCGTCTAACCTGCCGTTCGCGCGCGTGGATGACCTGCCGCTGCCGGAGCAGCAAGGAACCAACAAGCTGTCCGTTGCGGATAGTCGGGAGGTCAAGGCGGTGGAGAGCATCGTCAGATGCTATGTCAGTAAGCAGAGAAGAGGCGTTGACGCCGTGGCCGAGCTGTGGGATCGGTACCTCGTGCAAATCGCCGGTGATCCGAAGCTCGGGTCGGAGAGGCTAGCGGAGCTGATCAGCGTCGTTCCGGCCGGTGACAGGAAGACCCATGACCTTTTATACGAAGCAATCAACACGTTCTTAGTGGTAAGACTAGCAAATCGCGTACACATACGATTATTTTAGATTATACTAGTTTGGTAAAGTTTGATCTCGTGCTAACAATGAGATTCTCCCGTTTCAGGAGCATGAAGGATTGTCCGGGGAGGAGAAGGCGACGTTGTGCGGGCACCTCGACTGCCGGAAACTCTCGCACGAGCTCTGCATCCAGGCGGTGCAGAACGACCGGATGCCGCTCCGCCTCATCGTGCAGGCGCTGTTCGTGCAGCAGCTGCACACGCACCGCGCCTTCACGGAGTGCTCCGACTCGTTCCGGTGCGTGCACTCGGGCGAGCTGGTCCCCGGCGCGGCGTACACGCCGAGCCCCGCCGTCCCCACCAGCCAGCCGCTCAGCGCCAGCAGCCCGCGCGACGCGAAGCTCCGCGCCCGCGACGACGCGTCGTCCGAGTACGAGACGGCCAGCTTCAGGATCCAGGCGCTGGAGCTGGAGATCATCTCGCTCAAGCAGACCCTGCAGCGGCACAACACGCTCAAGGGCTCGGCGCGCCGGGACCGGGAGGGGAAGGAGCCCAGCTTCAGGGTCGTCGCGGCGGACGCGGCCGCGCCGGCGGCCGGGATCAGGCGGCGGGCGGCGGTGTCCGGTAGCTGCATCGGGTCCATGCGATGGGGATCGCAGCGCCGGTGCGCCAGCAGGATCATGCGCGTCTTCGCGAGGCTGGCCGTGTTCGGGAGGGGCAAGTACAGGGGAAAGCAGAGCAAGAGCAGGGCAGCCACGGAGCAGAGCAAAGGGTTGCAGAAGTAAACGTGATGGAGGAAAATCACGATGTGAACTTGTTGGACCTGTGGAAGAAAAAAAAAAGTGTACAAGGTGTAATCAGTGTTTCGTCTGTATATATTGCTAGCAATACTGAAGATTTGCAGAGTCAGCTGGAAGTTTTTGGTAAAGACACCTAAACCAAAAGTATTATGTAGGCTAAATCTAAACACCTGCGTCGTTTCTTGGCATTTGCTTTCTGAAAATAGTCGCAGACTTGCAAATTCGGTTTCTTACAGGTAACTTTACATCATTGAAATTGAGGTCTGCGGTATATTTTAAAAATGCCCGAATAGGTCATACACAATTAGTACTGTTGAGCCAATCCTAAAAAATCCTTTGAAACTGCCTCTTGCTTCAAAACTGCACTAGCCATTAGCATTGATTTCATATATATACATATTTGTGGAGCCTCATTTTGCCATAAAATTTATGCATCCAGTTTTTTTTTCTGTAAAACTCAAACAATCCCTCTTAGTTCTATGAACTCATTTAAGAATGCAAGACAATAAGCTTTTACAGAGTCAAGGAGATTGTACAGTTGCCAACATAAAAAAAGTTGCTTCGTTTTTAAGATAGCTTGAAGTGCTAGAACTTACCAGTTGTGATGAACACATCCAATTGCTTATTTGCATTAGAATTTTTTATGATCATAGAAGAAATGTGTCGGTAAGATACGAAGAGCAAAGACAACTCAATAGTAAGATGTGTGCCTTCCAACTATCTCTCAAACTCTTCACTCACTAGCTTTTACACAAATAAAAAATTGCCATAAAGAAATTACTTTTTTACTCTCTATTGCTATTGTTGGGTTCAAGGATATTTTAATTATCGTTAGATGTCCATAATTTTAGTGTCGAAAGTCATGTAGATCTTTTTCTTTATTTCACTTGATTGAACAATTAATAGGGGCATGTGCCCCCTCTCCCAAGCGCTCAAGATCAATATGATTCAAGTCAAGTTCAAGCAAGCTTTGATTTGAATAAGTTGTGTAGAAAATATTTTAAAAAGAAACAAAATATCCATTAAGACACAAGAAATTACTAGAGATCAAACATGGATTTGAAATTGGCCACATATGAGTACAACTCTTATTCACAAGAAAAAAAACATACATTGTCCTTTTTGTAACTATCCGAGAGGCTATTTTGTGGGCATGGCAAATCAATGATGATGTGTGTTGTAACGAAGTGTAAGATGTCTGTGATCTAACATAATTTCATGACTTGGTGAGATTCGTGAGCAGCCAAGGACCTATTTATCGATGTAGTGTTGTTTGTAGATTTTATGAGAAGAGCCATGACATGAGAGAAAGGTTGAGAAAAATTTCCAGAGTAAAGACAAATGAGTAACCATGCATCATGAAAAGCTAAAATTATGTGGAGCTAAGGGCGGCGGCTGAAAACAAACTAAAAAGCCAACATAAGAGGAGCAACAAAGAAAATAAACAACCATCGTTGAATGACTTGTTAATGGTGATGAGCAAAATTGAAAGCAATAATTATATAACATATCTCTTTTAGGTCAGATGATAGATATTTATTGTAAACTATCATCATAAAAAAAAATGATATTATCGACTTCAACAAAATTCACATGATTTATTTTTGAGAGGTTATAAGTATAGACACGTAATTTGTACAATAGACATATGATTTCTACAATAGATGTCATGAAGAATTGCAGCGATTTTGTTTTATGAAAAATACGAGCAATGATGTTGTAAAGTAATTCATAGGCAAGGAAAAAACATTTAATCTTTTATTAGTACTTCTTCTATTTTTAATTGTTCTTGGACAAAACTTTTAATTCAAAATTCATTCACACAATTTTAAGATCTGAAGATTGGATATTATGTATTACTTCTAGGTTTTTATTGATGACATTAGCATAACTTTTAATTTTAAAATTGGAGGATAACACTTTCTATTGATGACATTAATAGATCTTAAATTTGTATGGTTGGAAAATAAAGCTTATGAACTGATCATATGTTATATATCTGTAAGACAAAAATAATTTTATGTAACCTTTCGACCTGCCTTCATAATTTCACGTCTTGCTACACAAAGTTGCTAAATAGTTCGTGTTCTGCCAATTTTTCTTTTTTTTTATCAAGTCAAAGTTTTCTCTTTCTCTTTATGTTCAGAATTTCATGTTTTTATAAACTGAAGTTGGATATAGACTTTTTCATTTCATCTCAACCGTTAAATTTTTATAGAATCTTATGATCTATATTTTCTCTTTGTTTCCTGATTGACGGGATAATTTCGTAATCTTAAAAGCAAACATGGTGGTTTCTTTTGATCTTCATGAATCTTCGCTTGCTGCATATGCCATTTAATGATTTGTATTGACCCGCATGTAAATCAAGGTACCGATGACCTGAGCAACAATATGATGAAGATTATGAAAAAAAAATTCTTACTTAGATGATAGAGATTATAATTAAGAAGAGACCATGATACTCTAACTAGTTATACAATAGTTAAATATTTGTGTACTTATTTTGTCCTATCATAAATTATGTCAACGCGTATCACTTTCCTTTATGTTTCTATTTTTTATTCTAAACTTTGTTTTTTGATTATTGAATCAGAGTTTATCGCATGTCAAACTAAAATAGTTGCTAAATAGTTTGTGTCCTGCCAATTTTTCTTTTTATCAAATAAAAAAGTTTCTTCTTTATAGATATTTCTGTTTGGGATTTTATGATTTTATAAATTGAAGTTAGATATGAACTCTTTCATTTCATCCCAATCATTAAATCTTATATGATATTTACTTTTTTTCCCAATTAATATATTGATTTGATGATTTTAAAAGTGAATATGGTGATTTTTTAAAATAAAAATATAATAGATTAATATTTCATAAGAGATCTTAAAATTATATGGTTGATAAATAAAGCACATAAGCTGATCAAATGTTGTATAACTTTATTAAAAGTCATATGAATAATTTTTAGAGGCTAGTGGAAACAAATTTTTTGACGTGCCTTCACGATTTCACGTCCTGCCACACAAAGCGGCTAGTCGCTGCCGGGTGGCCCCCGCACGTCTGCCCCTGGGGCCTTCGGCGGGCCGCACCCCAACGCCCAACTGCGCCGCGGCGACGCGTGAGCCCAACCCGCTTCATCGGCTCCACCTCGCTTAACTCAGTTCGCCCTTCCACTTCGCCGCGCGCGCACGTATCCTCGATACTCACGGTCACGGCGGTCAGCCGCTCACCATCACAGCCCACCTGCTTCTGGGGGCTCGTCGCGCGTCGTCTCCTTCGCCGCGAGCCACACACGCAGAGCCCATACATCGCGTCGCGTCGCCTCCAGCGCGGCAGGCCGACCTGCCCCGCCCAGCTCCGCTCCCCTCCATAAATTTATAATTTTCCGCGTCGCGCATCCCTCCCCTTTCCCAATCCAGCACAGCACCGAAATCGCAGGCGATTAAAAAAGGTAAAACTAACATCTACCACCGCATCGCGGCATCGCCAGCCAGCCACCACCGAGCGGAGGAGGGGGCGAAGGAAGGAAGGCAGGCAGCAAAAGGTTCGATAAAAAGGAGAGGAGGAGACGAGGCGTGCCGTCCGACCCCAAGCAACGTACCCCCACCTCCCTCCCCCTCCCATGCCCGCATCGAGATCTTAGCGGGAGAGCGAGAGGAGAGGCGACGCGGGCCCCCCGATCCCTCCTCGTCTTCGTAGTCGTCGTCGTCGCCGCCGCCGCCGCAGCCGCAGCCGACCCACCGGTAAGTGGGTTGCACGATCAGCTACCGCCGTTGCTCGCGCGCCCGATCGGTGTCGGATCGCGCGGGCGGCGGCCGGATCTGGTACGGATCTCGACGCGAGCTCGTAATTCCGCGGTCCTGTGCGGTAAGGGCGTTGGCGCCTTGTGCCCGATCGCGGCGTAGCTTTCGGCTCGGATCTAGCTCGTGTCCCTCGCGCGCGCGTTTCTGTGGCGAACGTTGTGGATAAGTAGGGGCTTTGTCCGCATTCGGCGTGGGCGGCTGGTATGAAACTGAGCCCGCGTTGTGGATTGCAGGGGGAGGAGGAGGGGAGGGGAGGACGCGACCATGGAGGCCGACTCCGGGAAGCTCTTCGTCGGCGGCATCTCCTGGGAGACGGACGAGGAGCGCCTCCGCGACTACTTCGGCCGCTTCGGGGAGGTCACCGAGGCCGTCATCATGCGGGACCGCAACACCGGCCGCGCCCGTGGCTTCGGCTTCGTCGTCTTTGCCGATGCCACGGTTGCTGAGCGCGTCACCATGGACAAGCACATGATCGACGGCCGCATGGTACTTGCGTCATGCTCTTCTCTGCCAGTGCATTGACGTGCATTTCGATCAGAATTCTGTTGTGGAGCTGTTTCTTACTGTACGAGCTGAATTGCCCATTTCTGGTTCAGGTGGAAGCGAAGAAAGCAGTTCCTAGGGACGACCAGAGTATTGTGAGCAAGAACAATTGCAGCAGCATAGGGTCACCTGGACCGGGACGTACAAGAAAGATCTTTGTTGGTGGTCTGGCATCTAATGTTACCGAGGTCGAATTCAGAAGATACTTTGAGCAGTTCGGCATGATAACCGATGTGGTCGTGATGTACGACCACAACACTCAGAGGCCTAGGGGCTTTGGTTTCATCACCTATGATTCAGAAGACGCAGTGGATAAGGCCCTCCACAAGAACTTTCATGAGCTGAATGGTAAAATGGTTGAGGTTAAAAGGGCTGTCCCAAAGGAGCAGTCTCCTGGGCCTGTTACCCGTTCACCCGCGGGAGGCCAAAATTATGGTATGAGCAGGGTCCATAGCTTCCTGAATGGCTTCAACCAGGGTTACAACTCAAATCCTATTGGTGGTTATGGCATGAGGGTGGATGGTAGGTATGGCCTTCTTACAGGAGCAAGGAATGGGTTCTCTTCTTTTGGGCCGGGTTATGGAATGGGCATGAATATTGAAAGTGGGATGAGTGGAAATTTTGGTCCAAACACTGGTTTCATCAATAGCTCCAGTGGGCGTCAAATAGGTTCTTTTTACAATGGTAGTTTCAACAGATTAGGTAG
Source organism: Eleusine coracana subsp. coracana (assembly GCA_032690845.1). NCBI lineage: Eukaryota > Viridiplantae > Streptophyta > Magnoliopsida > Poales > Poaceae > Eleusine > Eleusine coracana. Next base: position 53,743,916 of record CM064430.1, read on the forward strand.
TCCTATTGGGTATGTTGGACTTAATGATGATTCAGGATCAATATTGAGCTCAATGGGTAGAAATGTTTGGGGCAATGGAAATCTAAACTACTCAGGCAATCCAATAAACACGAATTCTTTTGGTCCACCTGGAAATGGTGGAGGCATTAATGGTGACGGCATTAGTTGGGGAGGCCTTACATCTGCACCCGGGATGGGCAACATTTCAAGCATTGGTTCAGGAAATCTTGGCCGTGGAGCTGGAGATGGTAACTTTGGTTTGCCTTCCGGCAGCTATGGAAGGAGCAATTCAACTGGTACTATTGGCGAACAATTTTCTGCATCTGCCAATGCATATGATTCGAACAACACAGGTACTTATGGCAGCAACTCTATTTATGGTGATACAACCTGGAGATTCTCATCATCTGAGGTCGACATTCCTCCTTTTGGTCATGAGCTTGGAAATGTTGATCCGGATATCAAATCAGAAATATCAGCAAGTTACATGGGCAACTATACTGTTAATAACAATCAGACCAGCAGAGGTCAGTTGCTATTTCAACACTGCAATGATCTACATATAGTTTATCTTTCTTTTAATAGTGAATATGCTGCGTAAATAAGTTAGCGATTTCAACAGGTGGAAAATAACGAATATGAAATGCATTCCTTCCTCAGTTTAGGATTTAGGATAACAATGTATCAGTGAAAAAATGAAGTATTGCAGCTGATTAAGCTGGTAGACATAAAGCAAAAGTGATATGGTATTTCTTGTGTGGTTCTTTGAATTTCATGCACAATGGAACTAATTTTACGCACAGGATTTATTTTGTGAACTCTCTTGGTTGTGATGATCTAAGTTATGTTTTAGCACCGGTTGTTCCAACTTTCCAAGTATGTTCAAGTGCTGGACGACACTTCTTATAGTGACATTCACTACCAGATATAAGCAATAAATCATGTAACATTGGCACACATCCTATTTTATGACCTGAAAAGAGTCATCAATACATTTAGGGCATGTTCGGTTGCGTAGGGTTTGAGAGGGATTGGTTGGGAATGAAGGGGATTAAATCCTATCCCCATGATGAATAATAAGAACAACAATAATATTTTTGGTGAAGGATTGAGTCCCCCTCAATCCCTGCAAAACCCCCTTGGGGAGGGGGGGGGGGGGGGGGATAGCCGAATGAGCCTTACAATAATTATGGTTTCAAATGACCACAAAAGGCACGCAGCTCATACCCAAAGTTCAGGTGAAATTTATCTTGTCTTCTAGCATAGTGGCTTTTAGTCACTCAGCTACCTCTAGATTCAAATAGACAAATAAAGCAACTTGTTCGGGTCAAATGATGCAGTTATCCTGATGTGGAAAGATATAACTTTTTTGAGCTTTTCCTGCTTGATCAGTTGAAATGAGCACTTAGCATTCAGCTGCACACTTTTTATGTTTTTAAAATGTATTAAAAGTACTATGAATTTGCAGAAACTTCTAAAGCCGTGAATCATGAGGAATATCAATAGCAAACATTGTTATTTTCCTTCACATAGTCGTTATTAAGGATGCAATTTATTGTATGATGTTTTTCAACAATTTGGTTTGTTTGTTAACAACATATGGCATAAATTTAGAGAAATATTTGTGAGAAGTTCTTTTAGTAAATATCATTTTTTACATACAGTTTGGGTGTGTTTGGTATTTTTTACCATTTCATCCTGTATTACATGAGGTGTATTGATTGGCCATGTAGTTGAACACCTGGCAAAATAATGACCCAGTCATGCCAATAATATTTCCTGGGCTTGTAATGTCATTACTTAATATGAGGAAACAGTTTCAGCCAACTTTACCTTTGAATGAACCAGTAACTGAGTTATGGACTGATTCTCATTGGTCTACTAATTCTTACAAAGTCTCAAATTTATCCTACCTCAGTAAATGCATATTTACGAGCAGCTGTCTATGCCTGACACTAAAATGAAAGAGTGGATTAATGAATATGGCATTAGGCCACATATCGCAGCACCAAGCTGTTATGCTTCTTATTCTACTACTAGGTTCTTAAACAGCTTATCCCTTTTGTTTTTGTTTTTTTCGCGTGAAGGAAAGGGAACATGTTAGATTTACTTGAGCATGACATGAGCGGGGTTTACTTAATAACCATAGGATATAGATGACATACTTTCCTCTCCTTGATCTGTTTACTTGAACATCAAGATGCATATATTTTGTGCAAGAAGAAATCCAGCTGTTGATATTGAAAATTTACAGATATTAATAGAAACTAAGAATACAGAAGTTGGTGTTTCTATTGTGAGCCTGTGAATTGAAATGACATGACAATTTTGGGTCACCTGTATCAAAAAGCTATCCCAAATTTTTGACAGCAACACAACATCTTCATTTGCTATATTTTATTTATTGATTTATAGTGGTGATGGTTTATTTGTGTTTCCATGCATTTAATACTCTGCCAATAAGTAAGGCCTATTAGCAAAATAGGGATGTTATATTATTACAAGCTTGATTACATTCTAGTAAATCTTACAGTCATGAGAAAATTAATTAATTACAAGTGAGAATGTGTAATTACTTTAGTTTATGCCTGGTCAAAAATACCAGCAGGATCAAGATTGGAGGATTCAAAAGGGGCCATGATCGTACATGTTTTTTTTTTGTCTTTTTTTTCCTGAAAGATCCGTGCATTGATTTCGTAGTCTTTAGAGTTTGATTTTAATTGGGACAAGACAATTGTCCTGTGCATTGAATCACGGTATGGTTCTAATTGGAATTCCTTGTCGTGTAGACAAGCTATTCTCCATACTGACCATAAACATTTCATTTCTCGTTAGTGACATACAATTCCTGTATTGAATAGGAAACTAGCCAAGTACGCTGTTTGAAATTGAATTAGTGGGGCGCTGCACAAGTATATTGTTGTTAACACAATGTTTTATCAATCAATCATCTCTTCAATACAAGATACATAGCTCTCCTATGTGCTCCATAAAGAAAAGCCAGTTATCCATGTATTGACACATACTGATGACAGTTGTTAAAAATATATTTCTGATTATGATTTGTTGATGATTTTGCAGGTATCACTTCCTAGGGAGAGTACTATTATATTCTTATATAACTTGGGATAGGCGAAACACCCACTATATCAGGCTTTCAGGTGCATGACTGTGAATTGGTGATTGTCAGATTAATATACAGGTTAGTTGCTTGTTTCTAGGTAACCAAAGGTGTGGTTTACGAACACCAAAGTGCTAGAGGAGCAGATACAAACATTTTGTGAAGGTTTCAGATTTTAGTTTAATGTCTACTTGTATTAGGTCTTTGGTTTTTGAATGAGATGTGCAGTGTTGATTTCGGCACATACTTAGAAGTGTTCCAACATAAGCTGGAATTCTGTCATACGGAAAAAACTTGTATACCAAAGGAATGATGTATTATCTTGCCCATTTATGGCTACATTAGCTCGCTTGTTTTCATTCTATGTTTAACCATTCTATCCGTATACTAGAGATTTGCCTGCCTTATTGGTAAAGGTACTGGGGTGCCAATGCCATCTTGACCCTAGTAATAAAGCCACTAAAAGTACATATATGTAATAATCCCTTTGTCTTGTGTATTATTTTTTTTGTATGTTTTGCTTAGTTAGGCTCCATGCTCTATTGTTAATTTCCCAGCCGAGATCAATATAGTTTATCAAGTTTGCGAGTCCCATGTGAATTTGGACGGATCTTTTTAAAAATTTCCAAGTATAGCCTGCTATACGAGTTGCTCTTGAATTAAGCTGTAGATTTGCTTATGAAATATTCCTGTTTTGCTTCTTGGACACAAGTTTTGTGACGGACTTTCCAGCACCTGCTATCTACTCCCTCCAGTGTTTTTTTTATTTATTTAAATGATGTCATGGCAACTTGTTTATAGTTTAAAAATGAGGTAGATTTGTTAAGGGGGGGTTCTAGAATGTTGGCTTAATCATGTTGGGTTAACATGCTTTCATATTACAAAGATTTAGAAACATGTGTTCACTAGCATAGAATCTGCTATAATCCACACGGGAAAGCTGGGAAAGTTGCAGGTTTTTAGTTAGCTCCAAAAATGGGAAAGTTGCATCGTTTGCAATGTTTGCGCAGAACTTGCATGTTTTTAGTTAGCTCCCAATATTTAGAAACATGTATTCGCACATAGAATCTGTTGTAATCAGTATAGAATTTCATGTTTTTAGTTAGCTCCCAAAATGGGAAAGTTGCATTTTTCTTCATGTCTGACACAAGCAACAAATTCTGAATTCTTTTGACTGCTGTGCCAAAAGTGGCAAAATGTAGTGTGTTTCTGTACGTATGGTGACAATGCTTTTAGCAAGTTTTGCAGAAGAGTCGAGTCATTTCATGTAAAGAAGTCGACCAAAAGTAACGTGTGAGGAGACATAACTAGGAGAATAAGACCCTGACCCTGTTTGGATCCTCTAGTTGATAACCTCCTAAAGTTTAGTCAGTTAAAGTTTAGCCAACTAAATTTTAGAAGGTACATGTTTAGATCCATAGCTAAAACATAGTTAAAATTTTTGATTAAATAAAAAATAGACATGTCTATCTATCCTTTATTAACTAACCAAAAAGTGGATATATATGTGGGTTGAAAAAAAATATCACATGTGAGGGGTAGTTTTGACTTTAGTTGTCTTTTTTCAAGTTAGGAGGATTAGAGTGACTAGAGATCTAAATTTTAGGAGGTGGACTCGTTAAAGTTTATGAGATATTAGAAGATCATGTTTGAAGCAAAAGTGACTAAAGTTTAGCCAACTAAAATTTAGAAAGTGGACCTAAACAGATCCTAAATAAGTTAGACAAGTGGCTAAACTTGGGCCCTATTTGGATTCTCTAGTTTGCTAAATTTTAGCCTCTTAAAGTTTAGTCAACTAAAGTTTAGCAAACTAAACTTTAGGAGGTACATGTTTGGATCCATAGCTAAAATCTTTGAGTAAATAAAAAATAGACATGTCTATCCTTTATTAAAAAAAATCAAAAAGTGGATATATGTGTAGGTGGAAGAAAAATATTATATATGAGGGGGGTAGTTTTAATTTTAGTTCTTTTTTCAAGTTTAGAAGGTTTTAAGAGGGGTTGAAGTGACTAAAGATCTAAAGTTTAAGAGGTGAGTTAACTAAAATTTAGTTTATTTTAGGAGGTCATGTTTAGAGCAAAAATAATTAAAGTTTAGCTAATTAAAGTTTAAAAGGTGAATCGAAACAGGGCCTTGATTTGATGAAGTTGGGTGTAGCAAAGTTTAACGGACTTGCCTTGCCTTTTTACGTATCATGACGACTTTGGGCTCTGAAGGGAGTGCGACATGTCAATAAACACCATATCCCCTTATAAATAGGCCATAAAATCTTGTCTGAAAGAAATACCCTTGTCGCTAAAATATAACAAACCCATTGTGCATACATGTCCTTGTTTTTCTCTTCTTTTTTTTTGCGAGTAAGATCTAACATTCACTTTTTCTTTAGGCATATAATTTCATTCTTGTTCTGTACAGTTGTGACTTGTGAGTAGAGTTCTGTTATGATATGTTTTAGGAATAAATCCTAGTTTAGTATCTCAGCTATTATTATTGTGTGGTTTTGGTCCTTTATTTACAAAATCAGGCACTCAGAGTCTCTCAATTCCTCCGTTTGGTTTTCGTCCCTGGACAGTTTTGATTCCGTTTTTGTCATGCGTGACACAATCATAACATGGGTCCTACCTATTTTTCTATTTTTTCCTTTTTTCTTCTTCTCCCTCTCCTACGTGGATAGACGATGTCGTCACCGCCTTGTCAGGGGCGGTGGTGAGCATGGGCATGGAGGCGGAGGACGCGTGGGCTCGAGCGAAGGCGAGCGGAGCTGGGGCTGAGAGCGGGTGGCACAAGTGGAGATGGGGCCGAGCGCAAACATTGAGGTGGAGGGCGGTGCAAGCTCGGACGAAGATGGGCGGAGGTAGGGCTGAGTGCGGGCATGGAGGCGGAGGGCGAGGCGGAGTTGGAGCTGAGCACGAGCATGGAGGCAGAGGGCGGTGCGAGCTCAGGTGGAGACGAGCGGGTGGCACAGGTGGAAGCGGGTGGCGTTAGGGCTGAGCACGGGCGTGGAGGCAGATGACGGCGCGGGCTCGGGCGGCACAGGCGGAGTTGGGGCGTCGCCAGCCGCTGTCGTGGCTCCCTCACCGGTCGTCATACCCTCACCAACCGTGACATGGTGGCCTCTTTTCTTTTCTTTTCCTCGATCACAACTAAGTCAATAAATCAAGGTTGTTATGTAGCACAAAATCGGAGTGAAAATTATTGAGGGACGAAAACCGAACAGATTTAAGAGTTCAGGGACTAAGTGTCCGGTTTTATAGTTAAGGGATCAAGATTGCATGATTGCAATAGTTAAGGAACCAAACTTACACTTCTTCCTACGTTTTATAGTCGGGTTGATTTGCTGGGTTCACGGGCAAGCCCAACTATGGGTAGGGGTAGCTAGCTCGCTCTGAGGACTTGTCGTAGACTCGAAACGAACAAAAACAAGTAGCCCGACAGAGATACGTTACGGACCTAATGGGCTAGTCACAGGTCGTATAACGAGTGAGCCATGCCCGGCCCGTGTAAGTATGTACTAACGTACCACTGAAAACTAGTTTCAAAGCAAAGCGTTTCATTGAGTACGAAAATCGTTGCTTAACAATCGAAAGAAAAAACTTCGCTTAACGAGACGGGTTAATAATGGTGACCATCTACGTAAGATACGGGGACATGGACACATCAGAGGAACCAAAGCAAACGTAGTTCTTTGCTCTCATTACCGGTCCGTATCTGTACCGTCGATAGGTACCGATTTCCCGGTCTTTGTAGTGATGGATAACTTGTTGTGTGTTCATCACGCGTTACCGATCAATGTCAAGAACAAGATGAAGACTCACCACCCCCACAATTTAGTGATTCTTTTTGTGCATAATGAAAAAGGATGTGTTTGTTTCTTTCGGTCTAAATTTTAGTGAGATCACATCAATCATTAAAATACTATATATAATTATTAAATATATATTAAATATAAAACTAATTACAGAGTTGAATGTGCATCAGCGTGATAAATTTATTAAGCTTAATTAAATCATTATTAAGAGATGTTTACTGTAGTATTACATGATCTAATTATGACCTAATTAATTTTAATGGATTTGTCTCGTGAGGGTTATAGATTAGATTTTATCAGTAATCTATATTTAATACTTCTAATTAATATCACAATATTCGATATGACACCCAAACATTATCATGTGTGATTGGCTAGTTAGAACCTGAAGAACCACCACCGCCGTCGGGTTCGGGGTACTCCAAAGTCGTCCCACGCGCCACTCATCGCACGCGCTGCCTCCGCACTAGCTCTGCCTTTATCCCGTGTCGGTTTCCCTGGCCTTCGCCAGTCATCAGTAGTTCAGTACCACCCCGCACGCCACACGCGCAGCACCTAAGGCGCGACCGACCGTCGCGTGACGGACTGAGTACCACAACACGTCTTTGGAGCACGCGCGAGCACGAGGCCCCCGGCGTGCTGCAAAGCGTCCGTCTCCCACGCCACGCCATGCCGCGGCTTCGCTGCGAAAACCTGCCGAATGCCGCGCCGCATTCCGGGACGCCGGCAAGAAAATAAAACAAGGCAAACCGAGGGCGTCGGTCGGCTCTGCCCCAGTTGGCTTTGCGTACGCACGCCCATCCAGCCCAGCATGAGGCAGCCGCCACCAAACCAAACCCAGTCCATTCCCTCGCCCATGCGGTATGCGAAACTCCAAACAAGAAGCCGTCCGTCCCGTGAGAAGAGACGAGACGAACGACACGGGACGACGAGGTCGCGGTCGCGGTACGGGGGCGGGTCGCGCGCGGTGGCAGCCTGGCAGCATCGTCGGCTTGCGTCCCCCGTTTCGTTAACCCTGGCATGGCATGGCGCCGAACAGCGAACAAGGAACAAACGGAAAGCGATTCCTTGCTTGCCCCTGCCTGCTAGTAGAAGTAGTAGTACTACTCATGACCCGTTGGCCGGCCGGCAACAAAAGTGAAAAATAAAAACTGGTGGCCGTGCCGTTCAGCGTTCATTGAAGCCACTGGCACTCCCACTCCGCACCGACTGACACTGACAGCCACGCGCTGAGCTCCGCTGGCCCCGCGTGTCATTCGGATACTTGCGCAACAAAAGGAGTACTACTAGATGGGAGCGGCAGGCATGGCGCTCGGCGTATCCACCTGTCCGTCAACCCGGGATACAAAAGCGGGGTACAAAGATCCACGCCGCACTCGCACGCACCTTATTCCGTTCCGTGGAGTCGGAGAGCCTGGACTGCGCGCGCGCGGTGTGCAGAGAGGAGGGGCACGGGCATTTGTACAACGCAGCAGCATCGGCAAAGCGTAGACGTGTAGACATCAGTACAGCGCTCAACCACCCGGCCACCCCACACAACTTCCCCCCTCATCATCATCACCATCACTCGCTCCCCTCCCTCCCTCCCTCCCTCGCCAGCCAGCCAACCCCGCCATGGTCTCGCTCGCCGGCTCCCAGATCCCCTCGCCCCCGCCGGGCCAGAGCCCCTGCGCGTCCGCGCGGCCGCTCCGTCGCCCGGGCCACTCCATGCGCACCATTCGCTCCGCGCTGCTGCAGCCGGACTCCGCCCCGGCCTCCCCCACCGCCTCCGCCTCCGCCGCCGCCGCGCCCCGCACACCCGGAGGAGGAGGATGCGCGGACGACGACTCCGACATCGAGAACCTCACCGACTCCGTCATCGACTTCCACCTCAGCGAGCTGGCCGCCACCGCGGGCCCCGCGCACCCGGCCGCCGTCGCCAAGTCGTCCTCCGCCATCAACGCGGCCGCCACGGAGCTGCTCGACCTGTCGCGGGACTTCTCCGACTACTGCTCCAGCTTCAACTCCGACATCTCCGGGGAGCTCGAGCGCCTCGCCGCGGCGGCGGCGCCGCCGCCCAGATCCGACGCGCCGGTCCCCGTCGCCGTGGATCTGGACGAGCTCGAGTCCATGGACCTGTCCCCCGACGCGGCGCCGCTGGACCGCGTGGAGCCCTTCGTCCTGGCCTGCGTGCGCGCGCTGGGCCCCGACGCGTCCCCCGACGCGCGCCGCGCCGCCGCAGCCAGGATACGCCTCCTCGCCAAGCACCGCTCCGACATCCGCGAGCTGATCGGCGCGTCGGGCGCCATCCCGGCGCTGGTCCCGCTGCTGCGGAGCACGGACCCCGCCGCGCAGGAGAGCGCCGTCACGGCCCTGCTCAACCTCTCGCTCGAGGAGCGGAACCGGTCGGCCATCACGGCGGCGGGCGCCGTCAAGCCGCTCGTGTACGCGCTGCGCACGGGCACGGCCGCGGCAAAGCAGAACGCGGCGTGCGCGCTGCTCAGCCTGTCGGGCACCGAGGAGAGCCGCGCCACCATCGGCGCCTGCGGCGCCGTCCCGCCGCTCGTCGCGCTGCTCTCCGCGGGGTCCACGCGCGGGAAGAAGGACGCGCTCACCACGCTCTACCGCCTCTGCTCCGCGCGCCGGAACAAGGAGCGCGCCGTCAGCGCGGGCGCCGTCGCGCCGCTCGTGCACCTCATCGGGGAGCGCGGAAGCGGGACGTCCGAGAAGGCCATGGTGGTGCTGGGGAGCCTCGCGGGCATCGCGGAGGGCCGTGACGCGGTGGTCGAGGCTGGTGGGATCGCTGCGTTGGTCGAGGCCATCGAGGACGGGCCCTCCAGGGAGAAGGAGTTCGCCGTGGTGGCGCTGCTGCAGCTGTGCTCCGACTGCCCGCGCAACCGCGCGCTTCTTGTACGAGAGGGCGCCATCCCACCGCTTGTGGCTCTATCACAAACCGGCTCTGCCCGTGCCAAGCACAAGGTATCACAAACCATTTCACTCCATTTTTCCTTGCTTAACTTCAGTTATAGGTTGGAGTATACACTAATTCTATGTTGTAATAGAATGTGACCCGCCAAATTTTATTTGAGTAAGTAACAATGGGTGATTATGGTAAATGACATTGAAGTGGTTTGAACATTTAACGGGTCTGAAGCAAGTCCCCTTGTTAGTCTGTTTACCACTGATTGTACAGTAGTATGCAACCAATTCATCAGTTGAAGACTTGAGCGTTTTGATTGAAGTTTGATTGACAAGAAGTACTGAAAAGTACATTAAACTTTGAAAGAGGAAAATGCACTGTACATGTACTGGTGGTTTAGGTAGATTTTAGTGGATTTGTGCTTTTATTTCAATATCAGTTGTTGACCCAGATTCGTTTCACATTATGGAGATACGCCACTCGTTTAGTTTTCACATTTCTCTAGTACAGTCCACGATCTGCTAAATCTTCAGAGGACAAGAGAATGCATGCTGTCTTCTGCAAGTCAACTGCTGTTCTTTCGCTCCTACCTTGGCACTTCCTACTTCGAGGAAACAACGTATCTGGGAATTTGCAAATACTCCAAATAGTCTGTGGAAGCCCTAGCTTGGAGCAGCTTACCATGCATGTCTTTATGATGTTAAATCTTAAAAATGCTTCCAAATTGTGGAATCTAATGTTTTTATATGATTTGCAGGCTGAGACTTTACTTGGTTACTTGCGCGAGCAGCGGCAGGGCTGTGGAGCTGGATCAGTTTCAGCTACTAGATTGGCTAGGTAAAGCAGAAACTATGTGGTTGAAGCATTCTTCGCTTGTCTTTGATCTCGTTTACTCCATTCTCTGATGGAGTCTTTAGAATGGAGCAGCTCTGTGAGGAGATGTGACGCGATGATCATCTGTAGATAAACAGCTGGTTTTGGTTTGATTATGTGAATATGAATGCGGCTTCTGATTGATGGCTGGCTGGTTGGTTGGTAAGTTTGCACTGACATCAGGAGGAACCTGGATTTCAGGAGAGATGTTAGCAGAGATTTGGATGGTATTTCAAATCTGTGGTGTTGAATTGTAGCTGTGTACAGTATTTTAGGGTGGTAAGTGGCAGTGCCCTTGCTTGGCTTGGTCAGGTTTATAGGAGAATGTTGGATCACCGACCATGTCTGTTTTTACTTGAGGTTTGGAGTCCAATTCCCCTGATCCTCCTTTATTTAGTGTGACTTGTTTTTGCAAGCATTTCGTGCTCTTTTTTTGTTCTGAATGGCTTCGTTACAGCTGAATCTGTGGTGTTCTGCGAGTTCAACATCACAATTTTCATGTTAAATGTCAAGACATAAATTGGACTGCTGTCGTGGATTGTCAGGCGTATGGTTCCCCCGTAAACTCTAATATATTGGACTGAAGTAAAACCTCTAACCGTATATCTCAAATGTTACAAGTTTATATTGACAGGATGTCAATATCACCGACGGAAGATTCTGAAGTTTTCAGCCGACCATTTGGCTTGGCTTAGCTGTCACGAACGGTGACTCTTCTTTAATCACTGCACACGATTTGTTGTCTACATTATTGGTTCTAGTCACTGTCAGACATGCAACACATGGGCCAAAAATCTGTAAATCTTGGTCCAATCTCATTTCTGGATCTTCAGCTGAAATAGTTGCGACAAGAGAGGCATCACCTCCAGTTTGGATAATCTGAGGTCACTATCTTGTGTAGCTGGCTGATACAATAGCCAAACCAAGGACTCGTGTCCCGGTGACCTGCTCTTGATGGATGATTGACACAGTTTAGGAGAGAAATTTGGTCCATCGTCATGCATCTCGTTATTGTACCGTCAGAATATGACCTGTCTGACGAAAACAGGATAACAAATTATTTGGAGGCTGATCGGTGGACGCAATCCCGCTGCGTCGCTGGTTCCCCAACTCTCAACAGCTGACCAAGACGTCCCTGTTGTTTGGTCCCAGAGCTAGTGCAGGCCAGGGATGTGATCGATGACGTTGATTTGATCCGTTTCACCATTCATTTCCAATGCTAATGTGCAGAGTTTTGACCAACTGGAGTGAGACCGTAGCGCTAACTGTTTCCTACTAGAAGAGAAGTTTTCGTCTGATCTGGTCCTGTTTCTTTTCTGTAGCATCAATTATCAAGGCAGGCTTTCAAACATTCAGCAATGTCTGAATAAGTATCTTGTGCTGCTCGTCTGGGAAGCCTACAGTAGAATGAAAACAAGAGGCGCCAACAAACTCCGTCAGAAACCAAACAACTGCGTCTACTTCATGCTTGCAGCACCAATGCAACGCGCAAACTTCAATCTGTTATTTTTAGAAAACGAAATGGACGGTCAGCCTATAGAAAAATTTCAACGGGTTTCAAGTTGGAGGATTACAAACAGAGGTCATATACTACACACAAGAAGCCAGACTTGAGAGGGTCAGGCCATTAGCTCAACCAAGAAGCCAAGTTTGGCTCTATCTCTGTAGTTGATCTGTATCTTTTTTTCAAAAAAAAAAAGATATTGTAGCCTGTATCCTGAATGTGAACAGCTTGCAACAGCCAGTCTTCAAATACTATCAGCAATATCTTGACAAGTATAATGTATAATGCTCCACTCGTGCACGTACCAGGAAGAAACAAGAAGATCTGTCCGTCAGAAACAAGCAACTGACCTAAAACTCGGCGCGATCGTATCCATACTCTGTATCAGGCTACCAGATGGTCAGCGCATAGAAACCCTCAACAATCTCTTCTGGCTCCAAGTTGGAGGCCTTTATTCTATAGTACCGCCGACGACGGCCATCAAAGGACACGCTCCACACCGCAGACTGCCGGATATAAACTAAACAGCTGATGTTGCTTGGCGACCTTTAACCTATTTGTACTTGTACGTGTGACCTGTAAATCGATGGACAGCCTGCACTCTGCTTTTTTTCCCTGCTGATGAGTCCACGTGACCCTCCCCTTTGTTGGTTCGTTCGTGTTACAGTACAGACTGTGCAGCACTCTCGTACTACGTGAGACGCCGACGCGGCAAAGACCGGTCACCGTACCACCAAAGAACAAAAAAGGGGCTCTTGGAAACAATATCCTGCCCTGAAGAAACACCTTCCTTTTCTGAACTGTGTGAAAGTCTCGGCAGCCATCGCCGTCGACCAAGAATTCAGAACTCAGAAGCGGACGTGCCGGCGTTTTCTGTTCCGAAAACGGGCGGTTGTTTCAGCGACGCGGACGCCCATGCTAGGTGCTGCCCCGTAACGGCACGGTCATGTGCGAAGCCAAGAGACGCGGCCGTGTTGGGCCATCTCCGCGCCGTGCCTTGCGGAGCGCTGCTAGAGTGAGGGAGAGGGACCATGCTCCGTTACGGGACCCTGTCATAACCGAGGAAAGGAATGGGCAGAGGCGGCACGCATCGACCGCGGGTTCTCTGTGCACACGCAGATATGGTTCCGCCGAACTCTGCGTTTCTCCTGTGCTTCATCGCTCTGTGTCCCGCATATCTTCCAAGTTTTACATGGTTCCAAGCAACTGTTTAGCTCGAGCAATACATTTAGAGCTTCTTTGGAACGCAGGATATAAAAAACACAAGAATAGAAAAAACATAGGAATAGAATAAAAATACACGTGTAAAATTGAGGATTGTAAAACATAGGAATTACACAAAACAAATCGTTTGGATAGACCATAGGAAAAATTGTAAGGTTGAGAAGCATAGCAAAATTAATTAGAGCTATAAAAACATCATTATAAGCTTAATTGAGTAGAGCTAACGTTGGTAGGCAAGCTAACCAAGAGACACTGCCTCGATCCTATGTGAGCTGATAGAAAAATAAGGTCCCGAGTGGATGCTTTTTTTTCTATAAATTTCCTCCAAAATCGATCTCAAAGGAAATTTTCTTTCACTTTTCCTGTGAGCCAATCCTACGAAACAAATGAGACTACAGTGCCAAAATCCTTAGGAATCTGAATCCAATATTTTTCTTATATTTTTCCTTCAATCCAAAGAAAGCCTTAGCGTGCAATAGACTAAGCGATTCCGTACATATACTAGGGGCCAAGCCAAGCGAGCCCCGCACCTTGTACTGTCAGCATTTTGTTGGCATCCGACTCTGTCAAATCGTCGATGAAGACCTGCTCAAACCGAGGTGCATGGAGGCCCAATACTGGCCTACCCATCCCACACGATAGCAAGTCCAATTATTCAGACGGATCCAATCTGGTTGTGTTGCATCGCCGATCTCGCGTCGTACGGGTACGCAGTATACGACGGGATAACCCTCCCCGGTTTCCCCATGTTCCGCGCCAGGACAAGAGAGATGTTACGTCGCCTTCACCTTACCGGCCTACCATGTCAGGTTATTAGCAGTCGCGGTCACGGCAGCAGTGTAAGCATAAGAACGGCGATATAGCACGAAAGGGATAAACCAGAATTAGAATATTCGCGAGCCGGGATAAGAGACTCTATCGAGTAGTGTTTTTAAATTTCAATTTTTTGTTTTTTCAGAACTAGGTGTTTTTAAATTTCATAACTGGTTGACGTTTGACGATGACCTTCAAATATAATTGGGTGATCAACGAATCTTGTTGGACCGGGTCAAATTGTATTCGACTACATATATGTCTTTTGGAGAAGGAAGAAGTCCTTTCTCCTTCAAAAAAGAAGAAGAAGAAGGAGAAATCTATTCCATCTCGTTGAATTATTACTGTTGTCTGTTTTATAACCTCCGATTATAAAATCAGATAGGATGACTTCTTTAACTCGTAATACTATTTGTTTTTCTTCTTGAGTGATTTGTTAGTTTTATTCTATATGACATAAGTGGACACATGCATCAAAAGATACATCATCTTTTTTTCCTCTCTTTTTTCTTCTCCATATGAGGCACTACTGACTCCACTGTCGGAATGAGTCTGTCGCCTTCGCTGCTCCTCTTTGACACCCCACCTGCCATGTCGACTACATCACAACTGTCGTCATCCTTCACCATCCCACATGCTCCATCGCAACCCCCTCTCCACCCTACCCCTCCTCACACGCTCCCTCTCCAACCTCCACCTCCTCCTCGACCATAGGCTTCCTTCCACCCATTTTTTTTCCTGCCTCCTTCCCAAAACCGTGTCCTCCTACTCATCTAGCTTGGGGGCGAGATGTGGACATCGACAGGGGGGTGCTGAAGGCTGGGAGTCACTCATCATTGCTGGAGCTAGAGGGGGGGCGAGGGGCAGGTGTCGAATAGCGTTAGCTCCACCTTCGCGCTCAACTCTCACGTGCTCAAGGTCATGTTGGGCATAGGCTATAACTGTCTCACGTTGCTCGAGGCCACTTACGATGTCAGCGAGAACATGGGACTGCTCCCGAGGGTGCTATGCAACTGGCTCCACCCCCGTTGTTGCTCCTCATCGACGGCGTCGCGTGTTTCCCTGAGTTCGACGTCGCCTGGCTCATCGTCTCCCGCGGGATTGAGAATTTAAGGAGTTGTCCTATCCGACTTTATAATCAAAAGAAAGAAATGAGATAACCGTGATAGTTTAGAGAGTAAAATAGACTTCTTTATCATTGCCTCGAACAACAGTTGCTTTGTTTGTTCACTTTTTGTGATGCTGCCGAATAGACCGTTGATGGCAGATAGTAGGAGCTGGCGCTGGCCATCCGCGTATTTGACGTGCATGGATCTTGATGTTGACTTATTTGTCACTGCTGCCATGATTGAGTGATGCTTACTTATGTGCATCTGAAACATCGAATCGAGACTTCATACAAAAATATCTATAATCAAGCCATGTATATTATCTGGATTCCGAAGAGAAAGAACGTTAGGCGACTCTTTAGCTGCTGGCTTCACGAGATGTAATCAGCGGGAGAACTAGTTCGGCGGCGTCTTCTAGCAAATTTGGCCTTGAAAATAAAAATAAAAATCCCATGTCGGCTATCAGGAATGTAATACTAGCACCTTTCGCTTTGACACAACTGCAACACCCACTGAATCTACAAATGAAGATACTCCTACTCACACTCAAGCGGCAATCAAGTACGCGTTGATGCCCACACCTCACTTTCTATTGGTCAATCGATTACATCCATGCATGTGCGACTTCAACATCATGATGAATGAATTTACATGTGCTACTACCAGCTTCAAAAGCCAGTCTTTGTGATTGTGCACATTCAGAGTCCCCACATCCTCACTAAAAGAGAGTTTACAGAGGTTTATTAGTTTTGCTGAACAGGGTTGCATCAGCTGGGGATCCGAATCGAAAGTTACTCGAGCGAGCGTGACACGGGCGCGTAACCTGCGTTACGCATCAGCGAGTCTTCCCGACGTCCATGTCTCTCGATGGACTCCTTTCATCAGCTATACTGAACATTCTTCGCGACCGGCAGATGCTGACCGGTTGCAGAGACCGTTTCCGGGTTGGGAAGAAACGGTCTAAAAGCTGGGCTCTCATGGGCGCATTTCTTCCTCCCCAACCCACCCTGAACAGGCGGCGCCGGCGCGGAACCCGTGTCCACAGCATCTCGTGGAGGCGTCAACCGCACATGGTGGACTCGGGTCAGATTCCGTTTCAGCCGCCGACGCCGGGCTAGTTTACAAGACGACTCTTTTTCGGGGGGGGGGGGGGGGGGGGGGGGGGGGGGGAAGGAACGGAAAAGGTTTTACTCGATGACGCAACTTTTTCTTCGGCATCGTTGCGCGCACGCGTGCCAGCCCGGCCATC
The DNA here is from genome assembly GCA_032690845.1 of Eleusine coracana subsp. coracana. Taxonomy (NCBI): domain Eukaryota; kingdom Viridiplantae; phylum Streptophyta; class Magnoliopsida; order Poales; family Poaceae; genus Eleusine; species Eleusine coracana. Next base: position 53,760,516 of record CM064430.1, read on the forward strand.
CGCCGCTGCCCCGTGCAGGGCACCCACCGTGCCAGAGAGCGCACGCATTCGGTTCCCTCCTCCATCCTGCCCGTGCCGTGCGCGCGTGCGGCCCCGCGAGCTAGGCAGGGGCAGGGCACGCCGATGCGATCGGGAACTCGCTGGCTGATCCGCGAGCGATGATGATGGTGCGGGCGCGGAAAAGGCGGCGAGATGATGCCCCGCTTTGAAAGCCCGGGCGCAAGCGTGCGAGCGCGGGCGGGACCCACACCCACACCCACACCACACCACACCAGTAGTAGGCAGTAGTACACCACACAGAGACCACGCCACCGCGGCGCGGACGACAGCGACGCCGCCCGCCCACCCACCCCCACCAGCCCGCCCGCCCTCCTTCGATTCGAAGCCCCAGATCCCTTCTCTCCCCCACCACCGTCTGATTAAACAACGCGGCATGCCCATCAAAAGGACGCGCGCGGGCCCGCGGCGGCGCGGAGGTGGCGCGGCGCCATTGGCTGGCCCCGTCACGCGCTGCCGCCACAAGGCGCCAAGCCGCCGCCGACCCCGCCCGGCGGCAAGACACCCTTGACTTTTTCGGGCCTGTCACGAACCGACGGGAAAGAGAGAAAAAAAACAGCGCAAAGTGACCCACGGCCGGGGCCTGAGCTCACGCACATCCGCGGACTTTCTGCGACCCCTTTCGCGGCCTTTCCTACTCGTTCGTCCTCCCTCCCTCTGTATCTGTGCCGTGTGCGCTCCCTTGCGCCCGTTAACCCCCCATTTTGAAACAAATTTTTACGAGTATGTACGTACAGTAGCCCTGACTGATTGCTTAGTGTGCGGCCGCGATACGATTACGGGCGGGGAGATGTATTGATTGTTTTTTCGCGCCTTTGAATATTATTAAGTCTACTGAGCGTGGAGGCAGTCGTACGCTAAACACTTACGGCCAGGCCAAACAAGGCAATAAAAGCAAGCTCAGTTAGGTAAAGGGTGTGGAAAGAGAAGGCAAAGCCAGCGGACCGAGGGAGAAAAAAAAAATCTGCTCCTAATCCCCTTGGGTGTGCGTGTTATATCCTCGAGCCCCCAGCCGGCCACGGCCCCTCCGCTTGATTCCAGTGGCTCAGCTTCGTCGCTCGTCCCTCTCCGGCAGCACGGACACACACAGGTAAGCGCGCGGACAGCATCTCTCGCTCGAACCCTTCCAATTCCCTCCTCTCGTGCTCTCGTGCTCTGCGATGAGATCTCCCTGCTCGCCTTTTTTCATGTTCTGCTTTGCTTCGCTGGGATTTGAGCCTGCCGCTTTCCCTTTCTCGGGATGGAATGGAAACCTGTGCTAGTCAGTCACTTTTGTTTCTTCTCCTCCGGTGATAGGTAGAGCTCTGCTCCGCTGTGTTTGTTCTGCGAGTATTTTTAGTAGTGGTTGCGTGGTTGAATCGAGTTAGCAGCAGTAGGAGTGGTCGATCCGTCACTGGAACCTTGTGGAGCTGGTGTGTGCAGTTCCGGTTTGGCGCGGCCGCACTGCTGTAGCCTGTAGTAGTAAGCATAGCATATCTATCCTCTGCCGACAGTTCCGCTCCACCTAATCCCGGATTTGGACTATGCAGCTGTCCCTCCTACCGGTTCTGAATTCTTGCAGTAGAATTACGCGACGTGTTCTTATTATATCGATGTATTTCGTGTGATTAGTATAATTAGTTTGTTTCTTCTCTGGTTGCAGTTGCGGAGTTGATTCAGGCTTGGGTTTGGAGTAGAGGCGTGTGCTAGTTGTTCTCATGGAGCAGCCGCAGCCGCAGCAGCAGCAGAAGGGGGCGGTCTCTTCCCCCGCGGCGGCGGCGATGGCGAACGGGACTGGAGGCGGGGAGCTGATCGGGTACGTCGACGTGCACGTGCAGAGCGCGCGCGACATCCAGAACATCTGCATCTACCACAAGCAGGACGTGTACGCGCGCGTCTCCCTCCCCGGCGACGGCGCGCCCGTGGCGTCCACGCAGGTGGTCAACGGCGGCGGGCGCAACCCGGTGTTCGACCAGTCCCTCCGCCTGGGCGTGCGCGCGGGCGACGTGGACGCCTCGCTGCGCTGCGAGGTGTGGATGCTCAGCCGCGTGAAGAACTACCTCCAGGACCAGCTCCTCGGGTTCGCGCTCGTGCCGCTCGCCGAGGTCGTCGCCGCCGACGGCGGCACGCTGGCCCGGGAGTTCCAGCTCACCACGAGCGACCTGTTCCAGACCCCATCCGGGTTCCTCCAGCTCGAGCTCTCCTACATCGGGGTGGTCCCCGAGGTGGTGCCCATCTCGCCCACGCCCAAACCTGCGCTCGCCGACCCGGAGGAGGCGGACCACGCGGACGGCGGCGGCGCGGGGAACGGGAACAAGGAGTACGAGAAGATCGAGTTCCCCGACCTGAATCTGGTCGAGGAGAACCAGATCATGGTGTCCGAATACACCGGCCTGCCGTGCAAGGCCGTGGAGCCGCAGAGCGGCTCCGAGAGCCTGCTCACCTCCGAGGACGGGGAAGGGGCCGTCACCGTGATGAACCACGACGCCGGCGTGCGGTTCGTGGAGAGCCTGTCGTCCACGGAGAACACCAGCACCGCCGACTCCGTGGGGGAGACGCAGGTCAGCAGCAGCGTGTCCACCACGGAGTCCCCCGCCGTGCCCGCGGTCCCGGCCACGCCGCAGTCCAACTCGTCCGGGACGAACGCTCACTCCTCGGCTGGTGGGCACAAGGAGAAGGCGGCGGCGGCGGCGTCGGAAACCGCGGAAGCGGAGGTCGATTCGTCCCGCACCGTGCAGGCGGTGAACTCGCCGGGGACCGTGTCGTCGGAGAACGCGGTGGACAGGCCGATGATCAGTGTGAACCTCGAGCAGGAGGTGGCGGTGGACGGGAACCAGATCATGGACATGTACATGAAGAGCATGCAGCAGTTCACGGAGTCGCTGGCCAAGATGAAGCTGCCCCTGGACGTGGACAACAACGGCAGCAGCAACAGCGACAAGACCGCCTCCGCCGCCGCCGTCTTCCCCGACGCGGACTCCAGCGGCGCCGACTCCAGCGCGGCGGTGAAGAAGCCGGCGGCCGGCGGCGGGCAGCAGGAGAAGCCGTCGCCCAAGGTGTTCTACGGCAGCCGGGCGTTCTTCTGATCCGGGACCGGAAGCATCCACCTCCAACGGAAAACGAAGCTGAGAGATGGCACTAGCAGTCGTCTAAGCTGACGCTTTAGTAGCGCAGAGGAATAACATTACCCCTTCTCACTATCTTGTTCTAGGTTTGTTGCCAGGTCGGGAATTAGCTGCTCGCGTAATGTATCAGTACTTGATCAAGGAATGGTTTGGTTTCGTTGTTAATTTTACTAATCAGTTCTACGGTATCAGTGTTCGTCGGTGATCTTCGCTTGCCGACCGTGCCGTCCCGTACGTGTGCTGGCGGGTAGATCCAGGAATTCGATCCCAGGTAGATCGGGGGACCTCAGAATTCTATAGAGTAGTACAATGTTTGTTGCCAGCAGTCTGCCATATTCATTACTGCTACAGGATGATTAGAGGGAGAAAGTGATGCGAAGATGGTGTTGTCCCAGCTCTAAGCTCAAATTGGAACTAGTGCACATGATCTGGGAATCTTGCTCGTGTGTTAAGAATCGTAATGGTAAAGTTTTGGGCCTCATATATTGGGTGTATGCTACTTCTAGGAATATTTTTCGAGGGCACAAAATGATATACGCGTACGACGCCACAGCGTACGATAAAGCTTTCTCTATCTCGCTCGCATCCTGTATTTTCCGGTGCTGCTGCCCACGCCGTGACGTTAAGGACTGCTGGTTCCTTTTTCCACCAAAAAAAAAAGCTTCTTATTGTGCAGGCATACACGGAATTGAGGTTGGTTGTTCAGCAATGGCACAAACTCGTCCACGACAAATGTTCATCTAGCGTCCAGCTTTTGCCAGAAAACTGACATTTCGTGTTAATCCTTAATTCTTTCGTTGACATAACCTATTGCCTGCTACAGAAACCAGGATGTTAGTTGCATAGCATTCCTCATACTTTTCACTCCATCCAGCGTTGCGAAATAATGCCAAGGGTATTGAGACTGAGAGAGTGATCCAAAACACATAACCCGTACTTAGATCGTCGCCAACATAACTCATCACTATTTTGAAAAATGTTCTTCGTGGAGGGGGATAATTGATAAAAACTCATTCCCAAATGCACATTTCCAAATATCCCTCTTTCCAACTTTCTTTATAAAATATCCTAAACACTTTTAAAAAGTTTACAAAACATCCTAAAAATACCAAATCAGCCTTTTAAGTTGCCACATCACATCATTTTTTTCCTGATAATGTGAAAAGATGATTTTGTCCCTTGGAATTAATGATGATTCAACCCGTGTCCGGATCGAGCTTGAGACGTGCACCTGCGTCTGGACCTGAGCGAACCTGTCGGAACCATGTGCACACCTGCATCCTGACCGCAAGGCGACGTGGCGGCACCGATGAATCTGACCGTGCGCGTCGTCTCCGATGAACTCCGACGGCTTCGAGCAAGGTAGGTGGCTTGATTTCATCTTTCTTAACCCTAGGCATGGCCTCTATTCCCAACTTCCCCTTCCATGACTGTTGCATAACCCTAGGTTGCAGCAACGGTGGAGCTGCGGGACGACCATGACGAAGCTACAGGACATCGCCATAACATCTGTTGATGAGCTTCCACTAGGTTTAGTCTCTATTTCTTCTCAATTTCAGTGAAATTGGGCCGAGTTCATGTAGTAGTTCACTCATTTCTATATCTTGATCTACTGAACATTGTTTCATGTGACAAAAGCTTCATTTTGGCGATTAATTTCTTGTGAATTGATGTTGATGGTAATTAAGTGGTGATGTTTGATTCCTGTAATTTTGGGATTATTTTTGTATGAATTGATGTTGATGGTAAATGAGTGGTGACAGAATAATTTCATTGAACAAGCAAAAATGTTGCATGTGATATTGTACTCAACCAAATTGAGACTGAGAGAGTGATCCAAAACACATAACCCTTACTTAGATCGTCGCCAACATAACTCATCATAACTAGTTTGAAAAAATGTTCTTCGTAGAGGTACACGTTCGCCTGATAGCAAATCCGCTAATGCTGTCACGCATATGCGACCTTTTTGTCCGAGGAAATGGATGCATTTGTCAAATGCCCGTTGTGGATGAAACGTGGAAAGTAGAGAGCGCGGTAGGAACGAACACAAGTGTTGTGTCATCTCTTTGCCCTTTCTAGCCATGCTCATCATGAGTTTCTCTTCTGTTTTCGTATAAATTCTGATTAGAAGTCCTAGAAGAATATTCCATCGGAACAAAGAAGTCATAGAAGTCCTTTAAGACTTCCTTTTGAATGCACAATTGATTTGTGTGCCACACAAATTCGTGGAATTTTTTTCCTTTCCAAACACACCATAAGGCTGGATAATGCACATATGTCGTAGCATGATAGCTCCACTAAGATTTAGCTAATAAGTACAAAGATCAGTTTATTAGAAGTCCTTAACACTATGATGCCTTCTTTTCACCTAACCCCAACTAACGATAAACTCAAAAAGTGTAGAAGCGGAGAAATGTGGAATAATATGGATCTGATAATCATTGTACGGTTTACCCATTTATATTTCCTGTTCCATTACTCGCCACACTCTTTCGGAGTACCACTTGACTTCACTCGATTCTCATATGGTCCATGCCCTGCTGCTCATCCGAAAATCAACGCATGCTACTAGCCCACGCCTTGGACCGGGCAGACCAACCTTTCCTCCAGGACATGAACGTACCTTTCTGGCCCAACTGCCTCCTCGTCCTTATCTTTTGATCAAGACCAACAAATGACATGGATTAAGTGACGCCTCATCAGTGAGGACTGTTTGGTAATCGTTGAAGAATATAATGGGGGTCAGGTCCTTTTCCACGAAATCAACAGACTCAAGTCTGCAACAAACAAATGATGTGTGTACTCGAACTCAACTTTCGTGTTGCAGAAGGTTTGCTTTGGAGTCACTGAACCATCTACCGAGATTGTCTTCAAGTCTTCCTCAATTTAAAAAATACGAAAGAAATTAAGCTTGAAAATGTATCATACACGTAGCACAAGCAATTGACTAAAGTTCGTCTACTTTAATTTGCCAGTTAGATATGCTTCATACACGAACACGAACGCGTCATGCTCCTGCCGTCCACGCTCGGGACCTACAGGATATCCTCCTTGGATATTCTTCTGCATCTCATGTTTGCTCGTTTAAGAGTTGAACTGTAGCAGGGCCGCTTCAACTGATCAAATTCCGCGAGCTTAATATGCTCGGACTCGGACTACCCGTGCAGGACCGAAAGGGGGCGAAAAGGCATCCTAAGAATCGAGAACAGTGAAAGTTCGATCCCATTCGCTTGAATTTTAAATCACTGAGATACGAACAAATCCAAACTCCAAACAAGGTAAAATCACGTTCTGGTTCACGTGGAAAGGCGAGAGTAGCCGTGGATCTACGCGGACTCGTCCCAGCAAGGGATCACTGTGGCGCTGAATCCAAGGTGGATCACAGAGTTGGTGCGCACAGAAAGGCTGCAGAAAAAATAAAAAGCAAAGGCGGAGCAGGCGAGAACGAGACAGCGAGGACGGGAGCGGCGCACAGGCTGCACTGGAAGAAGCGTCGCGAAGCGCGACCGGCCTCGTCTCGTTCGTCCTCACCGGTGGATAGGGGATCTCGGCCTCGTGGTCGCCCGTGCCCAGCACCCCACCCCGACCGCCGCGCGCGCATCACGAGCTCGAGCCGGAGCCTGAGCCCAAGTCCTCGCTCGCCGCGCCCGCGCTAGCCGAGTCCGATCGCGCCCGCCCCCTGCGGGGAGGAGGAAAGGGAGGAGGAGGAGGGGCCCATCAGGGCCTCTCTCAGGGCGGGCCTCGTGGCGTTCCTGCGGGGCTGCTTCTCGTTCGGGTCGGCGGGGCGGAGGCGGCCCAAGCCCTCGCCCCTGCCCTCCCCGCCGCGCTTGCCCTCCACCTCGGCAGCTGCGGCAGCGGCCGCGGCCGCGGACGAGGCGAGCAAAATGAAGGGCCTCTTCAAGTCGAAGCCGCGGACGCCCGCCGACGTCGTGCGGCAGACGCGCGAGCTCCTCGTCTACATCGACCTCAACTCCGGCCCCCGCAGCGGCGACGCCAAGCGGGAGGAGAAGGTGAGATCGGAATCTGGCCTCTCTTTTTAGTGTTTTTCGTGGCTTCGATTCCCCATTCCTGGCTGCGAGGTCTGTCCTGATCGCGATCGAAGGAGCTATTTGCTTGATTTTTTATCCGTACCCTTGAATTCGGTTAATTTCGTCGCTGATGGAAGTGATGCTATCAGCTAGAGCAGTGATATTAGGCAATGCTATTTACTTTTGCTTGCAATTTATGAGTACATAATACGACTTCATGAGTTTACTCGGTTTTGATTAATGACTGCATTGCTCATGGGGCTCCGGGAGATAAGTTATCACTGATGGAAGTGATGCTGGCAGCTAGGGCAGTGATTTTACTTTTACTTGCAATTTCTCAGTAATACTACTTAATGAGATTACTTGGTTCTGATTCATGACTGCATTGCTCATGGGGCTCTGGGCGTTTGAGCATATCTAAAATACTTAATTATGGTAATAGTTTGTGCAGAGATGAATATTTGGTTATCTAGGTGGTGGCTTGTCATCACAGCTTATTGTAGAGATACTAGTTATTATGAACGTTGTTGCACTAAAGTAAGAAAGTTATGCTGAAGTTGTGACAAGCCAAACACAACAAAACTAATTATAACACTATAAAACCTTTAAATACTTGTTGAGGCCTATGGTTTAAAGAAAACAGTATGTCATATTCAAGGAAAAAAAAAGAAAAAACAGTATCCAAAATATATACTCACTATCACATATTGAAACGAGTTCTTATTGAGACTAGTTTTGTGCAGATGGCAGAGCTAAGCAGAAATATCAGGGAACTGAAGTCAATCCTTTATGGAAACGGTGAACAAGAGCCTGTAACTGAAGCTTGTGTACAATTGACCCAAGAATTCTTCCGGGAAAACACTTTACGACTATTGATTATTTGTCTTCCAAAACTAAATTTGGAGGTTTGTGCAACTTGAATTTTGGTGATGTATGTACATTGACAGCACCGCCGTAAACACATGACAAATTAGTTAACGAACATACCTCTACTATGGATTGTTGCAGACTAGGAAAGATGCTACTCAAGTTGTAGCAAACTTGCAGAGACAACAAGTATCTTCAAGGATAGTTGCGTCTGAGTACCTAGAGTCAAATAAAGATCTCTTGGACATTTTAATCTCTGGGTAAGATTGATGTCTTATTGAAAATCACTACTGATGTCTGTTTCTTGTTATTTCTGTTCTGCGTATCTTGTTAGTTTAGCCCCGTTAATGCTACCCATATGACCAATTGACTACTTGCTCTGTATTTCAGCATTTCTCCACTTGGCTCTTGATTATGGTACTATTTGAATGCTAAAGTAAATATGGGCGTCGAAATGAGATCACTAAGCTGTAGTTTTTTTCTTTTCTTTTCTGTAAACTGTAAAACAAGATGCATTTTCTTCTGTTGAATCCAATATTTTATTTGTTTCATTACCCACACACAATTTGTCTCAGCTTCTGATCGTTTAAAGTATGCCTACCAACAATTGTTTCTGATCTGGAAATTAACTATTAGTGAATATATGCTCCAGTTTCATATGACTACTCTTTGTGATCATGTGTGGTCTTTAGCCACACCCCACCAAATCGGAACGGGATCCACTGACATACGTCTGTGGGACATCGGTCACTGCATGTGGGCCATGCGTGGCCGCTGGCCCACTTGTCAGTGATGGTAACACATGTCAGTGGATCCGGTTCCCACCAAATCACCCCCAGCACACACGCGCATGTGTGTGCATACAGCTAGATACTTTTGTTTTTTTTTTCCCGAAATCCTGCAGGAATTAAATTAATTCCTGTGAAATTCCTGCATTCCAAAAGGGGCCTTACCCTTCCACTCAACACTATCAATTCCATTGTAGGAGGGATTAAAGTGCTGAGTCTGTTCGTACTGTAAGCAGTGGCAAAGCTAGATTAAAATCCAAGGTGGTGCCATGTAGTGGACAATTAAATTTAAAGAACAAATTCATGGTCAAAACAAGCTTATTAGTAGCAAGATCTTACCTCTACGTAGCTTCGCCAGTGCACGTAAGGTTACATACTAAATCAGCAGTACATGTGCAGAGGTGAGAGGGGGGGGGGGGGATCACTATATATTGTGGCAGCACATCAGATTTAATTACCTCTATAAGCTTCCATTTTATTAATTACTTGCTCCTTCAATATGTATTTCATACAGGTATGAAAATATGGACATTGCTTTACATTATGGTGCAATGTTGAGGGAGTGTATTCGGCACCAAAGCATTGCAAGGTGACAACTACTAGATTGAAATGCTGATGCATACTTTACTACACTATTTGTCTTGTCACACCTCAATGATGAAAACATCGCATCAGTCATGTCATAAGAAAAATGGTCATACTATGAAATGCTCACGCAAGAACAGTGTAAGAAGCCCTCCTAAACCCATACATTTCTAATTAGGCATGAGTGCATGACATTGAGCCATCCTAGCACCATTCCCTAAGTACCATACTGAGCTGTTCTAGCACCATAATAGTTGACACAGTAGTTGTTTTGGAATTTTAGGTCATGAATGAAAAGTTAGCAATGTATATAGCAGCACCAATGTACTGATTACCTGAATTGTAATTGTGTTATCTTTTGTATACAAAATCCAAATTTTGTTCAAGTTTTTTTTTCTTAGTCTGATATAAGTCAGCTGGCATCCCTTTTGATGGTGTGCATATTAATTCCAAGGACCAAGGTCCTTTATGCATTTAAAATTACTTGAAATTTTGGCAAGGTTCAGTAGTATGGTTTTGATGCTCTATTCATCCTAGAATATTATAGGATATTGAAAGAAAATAATACCTTCAGTAATGATCTAGGCCCAAGGTAGATATCCATCTGTAGCATTCAAATGTCATAAAACTTTGAACATTCCATAGTATCTATTAGTGGAAGTGGTTCTGTCTTTATAATATTTGTTCATTGACAGGTATGTTTTAGAGTCTGAACACATGAAGAAGTTCTTCGACTATATACAACTACCAAATTTTGACATTGCTTCTGATGCTTCTGCTACCTTTAAGGTGAATTGCTTTGTTCTCTTGTCTTTTAAAAAACTGATTCGAGCAATGCATATTTTCTTCTCAGATGCTAATGTACATATCACCATTGTTCTATTTGGCACCTTTAGCTTGTTCCACTACAATTGGCAATTGAGATTTTTTTTATTGAATCAATTATCTCCCAACATAACTTTAACAACAATGTGAAAGGCTTATGGAGCAAAACCAGTGCTTATTTACATGCCATGACTTGCTGCTACTCTTTTAGATTGTTGGATTTTCTTGCTTTGTACTTCAAACTTCTGTTTAAGACCCAGGGCAAAAATGACAAAAAGATCAATCGCGTCAAAAAACAATGAAAAGATCAAGCTGGTTTTGCTACACTGAAACCCGATTAAGACTTCTATAAGTACTTCTGTAGCTGAAAAGAGTTAATTGATGTGATTACAATACTGTCTTGAAATGCAAGTATGCACATGCTTTGAATCATTGATTAATATTATATTGCCGTTAACAGGAACTATTAACAAGGCATAAAGCAACCGTGGCTGAATTTCTCTCCAAGAATTATGATTGGGTCAGTATTTTTAACTTGAGACAATTACTGTGAATTTTTATTATTTAATAACTGGATGTTGTATCTGTCTTGCCTTTATGTATGTTCATTCATTATTATGGCTTAATTAGCACCATGATCTTTGCAGGGTATTTTAATTTCTAATCTTAATCCTTTTTCTTTCTTTTCTTTTCTTTTTAGTTCTTTCAAGAATTCAACTCTAGGTTGTTATCATCAACCAACTACATAACGAAAAGACAAGCTATCAAGGTACTATGATTCTCTAATGACTCATTTCATCTGCACCCTTTGTCTGTTGTCTGTGGACTGAAATCTTAAAAAGCTTAATAGAAAAGTGTTAGCAAAGTTGTAGGTTTGTACAATGAGCACACAAAGTTGTAGTTTTCTGTAACAACAAAGCTTTTTAGTCCCAAGCAAGTTGGAGTAGTCTAGAGTTGTAGCTTTTGCAACTGTTGTCAAAATAGTTGTATGTTTCTGAAATTTACTCTTAATAAAACAAAAGAACTCTTTGGAGCATGTGTAATGTGAAGCTTGAATGATCAAGTAGCTTGCTATGCTAATGAACTTTTCTGAAGTTTTTCATTAGAAGAGAAACCTATGTCTTCATTGATAGCTTTCTGCATCTGTGCTATTCTTATGATATGTTGTTATGAATATTTTCAAGGTCCTCTATACATTGTTTATGAGCCAAGATTCTCATGGTAATGTGCTTTTCCTTTCAGCTGTTGGGAGACATGCTGCTGGATAGATCAAATTCCGCTGTCATGATGCGCTATGTTAGTTCAAAAGACAATCTAATGATTCTGATGAATCTTTTAAGGGTCAGTTTTCTTCACTTCACTTGTAACAACTTTTGATATTGCGGTTTATTTGATCTTCTTCTCTAGCTTTGTAACGGATGCTAGAAAGGTTATTATATATAGCTGAAAATTGGACCTAGTCCAGTTGGTTCAGGCCAGGGTATGGATGTACACCCTAACCACCTAAGTTTGGGTACCTTTCAATGCAAATCTGAATTCTTATTTCTTCTAAATGAAGAGCCACTTAGTTTGGTTGAGTTTTTTTTTTTGGTGTGTGTAGTTGAAACTTGAACTTGTTCTGTCTTTATTTTATATTTGCTAATATTTTGAAACCGAGCTTTGGTGTGGGACTGGTACTGCATGAATGACCCAGATACAGTGGTGGACCTAGGAATTTTTCGTTGGGTGTGCATGTAAAAGAAATTAACCACAAATTAAGTAGAGAATGATAAAAAAAAACACAAAATTGGTCACTTGCTATAAATATTTTGAGTGACAAAAGATCACCACAATACTAAAATACTAGCTTCATTACTTTGCACTTTCTTATGGTCATGAACGATTCGTGCATTATAGTGTATATACATATAATCTCTCCCTTCGCCCCTCACTTGATTAGAAGAAATCGATATGAAATAACTACGTAAACAAATAGTGTAGTAATCGAGAGATTAGTTCGATCAGTGATTACTATTTGATTAACAGATAAGGATTTAATCCTGTTGAGCTTCCGTATCGCCTGCTGCGTCGCTTATTAGACCGTAGAGTCAATCATCATCAAGACATCGAGAAAAAGTAAGAAGCAGATAAGCGATAGCAATCACACATAAGGCCGCATCGCCGAGTTCTGTAGTTCGAGCCACCGAGCAGCACCCGCCACCGTTGACAGAAGATGAAACTATCACATTTCTTCATTCAATCGATCGTGTACTGTCTCTTACGGCTGGGCTTTGGGGTTAATTATGGATTAGTAAAAAATATGAAGGCCAAAACCCAGGGTAGTCCGTGGCCCACCTGGACTACCCCTTGGGTCTGCCACTGCCCAGATAAACACATTGTTCTCAACACATAACTACAAGCCTCCTAGTATAAAAGTGCTTATTTGGGTACCTTTCAATGCAAATCTGAATGCTTATTTCTTCTAAATGAAGAGCCACCTAGTTTGGTTGAATTTTTTATTTTTTATTTATTTTTTATTGTTGTTGTTGTTGTTGTTGAAACTTGAACTTGTTCTGTCTTTATTTTATATTTGCTAATATTATGAAACCAAGCTTTGGTGTGGGACTGGTACTGCATGAATGACCCATGGATTAACTTGATGAACATGATGCTCTCGACACATAACTACAAGCCTCCTAGTATAAAAGTGCTGCCAGTTATCTTCTGATCTGTTTCAGAAATCAATCTACGCTGTCCCTATGTATGAAAGTGCGACAGGCTGCCCGCTTCACCACCGCAAGAGCCACAAGGCTAGCGTGGGCTGCTGTGGCAAGCCTGCCAAACGCCAGTGTGAGCTTGCGACAGTTTGCGGCGCCCACCAGCCCACTTCGTAGCAAGACAATCGTGAATTGCTGCAGGACAGAGACAACACAGGCTAATAACACTAGTCCATATCAAAGAGTTTTCATGACTGAGGCATTACTGGTAGTTTTCATGACGCTGCCAAACTTTTTAATGATTTGGTAACAATTATAAGAGAGAATTTGCTAATGTTTTGGAAAAAAAATGAAGAATTGCTAATGTGAGTAACCAGTTTAGTGCAAATGAGTGATTCTTCAGAAGAATAATTACAGAAGAGCCGACATCTATGTGCAAACATTAAAAAAATATCACCTGAAATTTTAAATCAAAACTGTATCCTCAGTTTGCAGTTTCAAAGCTCTGTAGAAACTCAGTTAGCTACTTAGCAGCAGGATTTTTTGGCAAATGGCAAGAAAACCTAAATATTCGCGTAGCAGGATCCAATGGCTTTGGCAAATGGCATGGAAATCTAAATCAGAAGCATGGTACAATGGTGTTGATGTGTAGAACTGCTACTTGCTCACCTGCGAATAGGCCTGGGTGTTCGGTTCTACCCGAACTATCGGTTTGGTCAGTTTGGTTTTTTAGATCTTCGGTTCTCTAAAATCAATACCCAAAATGAGGAAAGTTATATTGATACCTGAAAAGTTTGGGTACCAAAATTTCGGTTCAGTTTTCGGTTCTACCCAAAGTATCGAATTTTTGTAACATGCCAGTTAGTTTCAACATATTTTAGTGGCATTCAGAATTTTACACTGAAATAATTCACATTTATTATCAAATATATACGTGTCCTATTTGCATTGATAATATTTCCCTGTTGCATGTATGCATTATTTGATTCAATCACACATGCTCATGCATCTGTGTAGGACAAATGTGTGGAGAAGGTAGAAAGTTTGTGCTTGTTCGGTTATTTGGGTAATTTGGTTACCTGAAGATGCTATCTGAACCTAAGAAAAATATTTCAGTTCTCCAAGTTCACTATCCAAAAATTGTCCGAGGTTCTTTCGGTCTCGGTTTCGGTTCGTTTGGTTTGGGTCTTTGTATCTCGGTTTTTGTTTCCAGCCCTACGTGCAAACAGTTACAAATTGCTACAGCCCAATTTGAGGGAACCCAAGAAATTACTTGAGTAGCACAAGCAGAGGAATCTGCAGATGGAACTAGATATGGCAGCTAAGATAGACCATAGTGGTCATACTTGAAGACACATGGGCCATCAGAGGTAGGTTTCGAGGATGGTGAGAGGAAGTGTTGGTAGGCATGTGAGTCATAGGGATGGCGGAGGATTGAGCACGGATGTCGAGGGTGGTGCCGGATGCAACAACGACTGGAGGTGACTGTGATGGCAATGGACGCTCGTTATCCCATTGCAGCCGCCTCCACACATTGTTGTGGGTTTGTGTGGCACTGTTGGATTTTGCAGGCTTGCCGCGTGCAGCCGCTTCGTTGAAGTGTGCTGTGAAACAGTTCGATGCAGCCTCACAGCATGGGCTTGCTCAGTTGGTTAGCGGTGCAGCCCGCACCACTTTCATATGTAGTTTTCCCCATAACATTATACACATTTTGATATCATAGTTGAACCATTCTGCTATTCACCTGTCCCTTGTGCTGTTGCTTTTAATGCTATTGTCTTTTCCCGTTCAAGCTATTCTTACTATTCTTCTTATATTCTTACTACTTTCAGGATTCAAGTAAGAATATTCAAATTGAAGCGTTTCATGTATTCAAGGTAAGTGCGACATTTGTGAATTGTGATAATATTTTTGCTTACAAAAGTTTGCTTATTGATTACTGTATGACTTTGCATTTCAGTTGTTTGCTGCGAATAAAAACAAACCGCCTGAGGTTGTCAACATATTAGTTACAAATAGAAGCAAGCTCCTTCGGTTTTTTGCTGGATTCAAAATTGACAAAGGTATCATGCTTGCCCTCTTCGTTTGACTAGCTGTCTCGATGTTTATCGAATTCCGTCATTCTCATTTACTCTGCGGATATAAATTACCACCGTAATAACTGACATTGCTAATATGCTTTATCAGAAGATGAGCAGTTTGAGGCGGACAAGGAGCAGGTGATAAAAGAAATATCTGGACTTTGAATATATCTGAGGATGCACATGTACTTAATCATTGTGAGAGAGGATATTTCTCTTGGTAAGGAAGGGCATGGGTAATAATAAATGCACCTTTGTATTATTCTATTGGATCTAGCGCAAGAATATGGGTGTGTTTGGTTTCAGGTCAAAGTTCTAACCAAGACATGTTCATGCATTACATATGCACATATTAGCCATAGCCTAAATCCTATATGTAAAAGAATATTTACATCCATCCGATCCTTCATCTGGACCCATAGCCTAACTGCCTAATCATATTAACCATCACTTGACATGCTAAGCAAAAGAACAATAAACCCAACAGTGCATTGTTTATAGGTTACATCATAAACAAAAGATGTTTACACCTAATCATCCCCTCATAACCTAAGGTCTCATTCACAAACTTAGCTAGCAAAGTGATTTGGTATGTCAATGGAAGAGTAGGGAATTGTGGATTGTCCATCAGATAAGCATAGTAATAAGCCTTATGTGTGTCATAAAAAACATGGAATATTTTACACTTTCTCAAGCAAGTCATCTGGCACATCATCTGTACTAGCCTTCTCAATAGCTATGGCAAGCCTTTCAGAACCAGATTTGAAGGCTCCAATAAAACCCTTCTCTTCAGTATCAACAACCTTGGTCCTCTTGTTTGGTTAAGTGGCTGAAGATGATGAAGCCCCATTCTCTCTAGAGCTAGGAACAATATTAACCTTTCCATCATTTTCAGTTTGAGCATCTTCAGTCCTTAGAGGCTCATTCGATCCTTTTGTGTACTTTCCTGTGGCTATGTTTCCAAAGATAGTAGTCATTTCTTTGTAGTTCTCTAGAGGCTTATTTAAGAGTTCAACATCAGATTTATGATCCTACATGAAAAAGTAACAATCTGTTTGAGAATAAAGAATTCACTAGGAGATGAGTAGTATGAAAAGTTATTTCAGTGGTACCTACACATGTGTGCTGCTGCACCATAAATCAAAAGCTTGGTGGCCTTGTCCATCTACAACACATGCATACATATGCCATAATCAATTTTACAACGCATGTTCAGATTTCTCAACGAATCGTCCATCAATTCAAACAAAAATACTATCACAGCTAGAAGTTCATGAACAAACCATTTTATCAGAACAAGCATATCATAGTTCAGATAGACCTTAGACTTGACAATGGGGCACCATACCTTAGCTGTGCCGACTTCAATCCTCCAGGCGTGCTGCTCTAGAGAAACATTGGGGCACCATACCTTAGCTCCAGAGAAAGGAGGAAAGAAGAGCTGCGCCGCCACTTTGGTGGATAGCCTCCTTGCCACCGCCCGCTGCGGTTGCTCGTGGAGAGCCTCCTGTCGCCGCCCGAACCGGCTGGCGGTGGAGACACGCCTGTCACAGCCACTGCCCTCTATTTGACCCGCCACCCTCTGTTCTCCTTTTTCTTTTCCTTCTCTTTTTCTTTTCTGGATTGCAGAGCGGTGATGATAAAGGGAGAGTCAGCGCGGGAAATTGTACAAGATTGAGCGGGAACGCGCGTGCGCGAGGAACGGGCCGCACCGTCCGCTTGTTTTCGGGGGATGGCACTGCCATTGAATCGGAACGAATATTCGGTCAATGTCCGCCTCGCCCCTGCCTGACTCCCATCCAAACACTAGCAAAAAAAGGGGCCGCCACATACTATCCACCCAGATACATCAGACCAATCACACCCTATGGCTTTAGAAGATCATTATGCATGTTTGCTGGATTCAATCTTTCCTTCACTTTGATGGATTTATCTAATTATCAGTTGACCTAAAGTCCATGGACCCTCAACTAAACAAATCTCTTTTTCCCTCAACTAAACAGATCCTGCTTTCTCCATTTCGTTTGCGTTCACAACTTTTAATCGAGCACTAACTCCTGAAGGATGTACAGTTCATGACAGATTGCAATGACCTTGTCCCATTTCTCCCTTTTGTAGTTTGCTTTTTTTTTGTTCTATGTTTGTATCTTGGTGTTAAATCTCTTCCAAAATGTTTGCATTATGGAGCTTTATAACACCCATAATTGCAGCGTCAGTAATTGGGCGTTAGTGCCCATTACGGCTTGTTTGGGTGCAAGGGGACTTTAACCATGGGGATTTCATCCCCCACAGGGAATTTTCACCTGTGTTTGCCACGCCCTCCCCGCTCGGGACAGAAATCCCATCCTAGGATAATTCCCGACTATCATTTGGAAGACAGGGATAAAATTCCCAACTAACAATAAATAATTTAAAAAATAAATTAAAGAATCCGAAAATAATATTGGAATTTATGAAAAATGTGTGCCAGTCAAATCTTTCACTAAATACACCAGGTCTGGCAGAGCTTTGCACTTCAAATGTAAACTCCATTCACTGATTCACAGACTTTCACATACCTTTGTATAATAACTAAAACAAAAGACAACTAGACCCTAACCCTTCTAACACACATATATGGCACATATCAGATCCTGATTTATTCTTGGTCCACTTTGTTCTGAACCATAGCAGAAAAATCCTTGGTTGTCATGTTCAGTTGGTATGGGTGGCAAGATCCTTGTTTCCTCCGTTCGTGTAAAATTGAAGTCACCTATAGCTATACTTCCTGAAACAAAGATGCAAAAATTTCAGACAAGCAAGGAATATATGACTTGCCAAAAGGGTAAAAGGAAATGCTAGAAGTAACTGTAAGTACCAGATGATATGCTCCCATTTGGTACAGTACATGAAAAGGAAGGTCTGCACATAGTGTTGAAGCGTTCTTGATCTTACTACAAGTAAAAGCACTAGATTGCTCTCATCCTTAACCACCGCATGTCTCACCACAATCCTAAGAGCATTTTTACAGTACCTTGTACTCCGGTAGAGAGTGGGAGTAGAGATAAAATCTGATCGTCCAATCTGTAGGGGTAACGTTGTCATTTAATCTACACGATTAGTTTAGACAACCTCCTAATCTGAGAGCAGTATTAGTGAACAATCCCTTTGTCGCTGTCCAAAACCATCCGCCAGCGATTCATTGAGTTCTTGTTTTCCGACATTATTGGAGTCCATGACGGCCCCATTCCTAACTGCTTCTTCGATGCTCCTCGTTGGAGAAAGGAGGCACATGGCTAATCGATCCTTGTTGTCGAAACGGAGAAGACAGCAAAACAAAATCGGACGTCCTAGTACGAGTAAGAATAATCTGGCCATGGGAGTCTACGTTGTTTCTCATCGATGGTAAACAACTCAGGGGTTGCAATTGGTTCAGCTCAGCCTTCCATGGGGACGTGGTGTTGGAAACGAAGAAGGATCAATCTGGCACCGAGAATCAACGGATCATGACAGAAAGAGACGGGCACCGTCAAAGTGGGGAGGTCACGCCGTCACAACATGTGGTGGAAGGAGTTGTGCCGTCAGCGATGGTCGTACGCAAGTTCTAAATCGATTTGTTTGGGAAAATGGATCAAGTTACATGTTTACCCTTGACGGGAAACTACTCCTAACGTGCCAACAGAGTATACCTGATTTTTATCAGAAGTAGAAAAAGATCTGTACCTCTGGATCAACAAAAATGAAGGGCCCATATTAATTAGAGGGCACTGTAAAAGAGCTCAATCATAAACCCACAAAAACAGAACCACACAGAGAGTTTTGCCCCCAGATGCTTCCAAGTATTTCAGAAAGATCAACATCTGATGCTACTTGCTCAAGGAACTCAAGAAAGAAAATTAGCAAAGCGAGCAATGAGATAAGAAAGCATCTCGCTGTTGCCTCTGCATTTACCGACCAAATCTAGAGAGAAATATGCACGAGCTCTGCAAAAACCCACATTTTTATAACCGTGCACCGATTCACTTCCATGATTTCAGGAGTTGGTAGAACATACTGTATCAAAAAAGAAAGAAAAAGAGAACATTCTAACGGAACACATTCAAAAGCTTTGCATTTTCGTGGCTGGCTAACAGCTTGCTAAAAACAGGTCATGTACCATGGAACAACCAAGCCAGCATGTGTTTCCAACATTTTCTGAAAGGTATGAGACATGGTTGCATGTGTTTTGTCAGTGCAGACTACTCTGTGCCATCTCTATCAAAAGCACAACCTAACAACCTCTATTAAGAAATACCATTTAATAGCTGACTAATAGTCATGTTGTTATACAAACAACAAGCAATAGCATGAATGATGAACAGGTGATCTCACATCTCTACAAAAAAGTCATATAAAAAAAACTTAACCTGTCAGGAGAAGAAGACCCCTAACGGCATTATATTAAGAAGAAGAGCTGCTTACATAGGTCGAGAAAACCCTCGAACTCTCTCTCCAACCATACATAGGGACCCAGTTGATCGTGTGAGCTGTGACGCGAGTCTTTACCTATGCTTTGGACTTGGAAGAGCGAGTGAATTTTTTACACTGTGCATAAGCTACAATACCTCATTAATAGTGTTATGCACTATGCATGCTACAGGCCACTCGGGCCCCTTTCCACCAGGCCAAAGGCCTGTCCGCCAAGAAAGTCATATACAAACAGCAAATGATAGCAAGCTTGTAAAAGAAAGTCAATTTAATTTTGAGTTTCTTTATGACTCAAGAACTGTAGAGTTCGTAATTTTATTTCTTTACATAGTTTTTAATTGACTTGGAAATACTTCAAGAGTATAAAATCCCTTCTATACATTAATCACTCCACTACAAAATAATCTATTTACGAGATATGGTTGGGAATTGGGATAAACTCAACAATACCATTATTGATCCTTTGATACAAACCAACAGAGCAAATCTTTTGTTCTGGAAAGGGAGGATGGAATAGGTAACCTGAAAGTACAGCACAGAGACAAAAAAAAAAAAAACACAAGCAAATATCAGAATTCATGACTGGCACTTCATGGCGCTCATCATCTGCTGGCACTTTATTTAGGTCTAGTAAGCCCTTTTCATCATCATCTGGTGGCCAGTTGAGATCTACTCTTAGAGCCATGAGTGATATTGTTGTGCTTTACAGGCTCAATGATGATATCTATAGAAAGAATGCATTTATAAGGAAGGTGTCGAGGTGATACGATGGAGGATTTGAACCTTTTTGTTTTGGCTCTTAAACGCCTCTTGTTTCCTTTTCATTTGGCACATATGGCCCCACTGTATGTTTTTGTTTTGGCGTCAGTTTCTAATTTTTGTCTTTCATGCGAATGGATGGTCGAAGAAAATTTGTGGATGTCTTTGACCATTTGTTTATTATGTAATATGGTGCATGAGGACAACAGTGGTAGATAACTGTTCAATCACTTGTGGCATTAAATAAGGGTCTAAAGGTTTTTTACTCTGTACACAAATTTGGCGCTTTGAAACCCAAAACGACACATTTTTGGAGACGGAGGAAGTATATAACAACAATTTAAGGTAACCTCACCAGTCACCACATCACAACCAAACAGCTACATACAACCAACAAGCTGCACAGCTCAGTACCCATAGAACAACAGATCCAATCACCTTGACTTAACATACACAGATCCGCTCATGCGAGCCTCCCGCCCTCCCCTAGCCAGGCTCAAGTTTAGGGAGCTGGAGCGTTCGTCGGCGGCTCCACTAAAGCAACAGGGTGCGGATCCCCCCTTATTGGAGGTACAGGCCCAACTGAAAAATAAAATGACACATCAGTATTCAATAGGGCTAACAGTGGAGTAAGAACCAACATACGAAAGACTTACCCATACAGGCACTGGAGGAAGTGGAGTATAACACACATCACCGGAAGAAGGGCAATGCGGATTGGATCAATGTATGTGCCCAGCATCTCCCCAATTTCGCTCCCGATTACATGGCATAACCAGACGTCAGCTAGCGTCCCCAAGATACCCCGCAGGCGGTCACAACAGCCTGCCGGTGGAGTCGCGACGCTGCCGGAAAGGAAGGACTCGCACATGAAGATTCTGGATAGCGTGCTGAAGCATTCTTCTGGTACGGGCAGCGGCTCGGCGAGCGGAGCGGTCGCGGCTAAGGCTGCCAGTGCCATGAGCAGTTTATCCATTGTAATACTCAGGAAATTTCGTGTCGATTTCATTTCTATTTATACGCACCGTTTCTCACCTTCGGCGCCGTGCTAGTTTCTCGACAAATCTCTCTTGGCATGTTGTTCTAGATAGGTCCAACCCGGTGCGGGATTGAGTCGTCGCTCCGCCAATGGATGGAGCTCATTGGAAGTGCTTTCAGTTCTCACCAACATCCTACTCTGCAGCATATTTAAGCGTGAGAAATGGAATTTTTATATGTAATCAACACATACACCTTGTAAAAAGAAATTGAACACACACTTCTATAGTTCCCTTCGGTGCGGATGAAGGCCAATCAATATCGATCTGACTAACGAGTGGCTGTATGGAGGCATACTCTGGTTCCTTAACTATTCATTTTCCTATCACTTCTATTTATAGAGCAGGCAACCGCTTTGCATGCTAAAACAATGTGATGAAAGTGAAACTACGAACAATTTTTTGCTGCAAGCGTCGACAGGCTTGGATGTGTTATAACTTAATAAGCTAGTCATGCATTCATGCATGGAGAGTAGAATAGAGGCGGCAGCGGCCGGCAGAAAGTGTAGTCCTGGCAGATATATACCATCATCGTGACGGATGAACATAAGGAGTTCATGTCCTATGAACATTGACTCATGCAGCGTTCGTTTGTTGTTTGCAAAAATGAATGAAGAGTGAAATAGAGGCGGCAGCGGCCGGCAGAAAGTGGAGTTATGGCGGATTCATGCAATTATCGTGACCGATGAACATAAGGAGTTCATGTTCTATGGTTGACTCATGCAGCGTGACAGCGTTCATGTTGTTGTTTGCAAAAATGCACGATCCTCTGCTGACCGCCGCTCACACTTAAAAAATGTATAAATAAGATCAAAACATGATATAGATTTACAAAAGCTTATCAAAAAAACACGGGTACGGCAATTATCATTATTGAAAGAGAGTTACAATATAGACATTACAATGAATCTCTCTCTCTCTCAACTCTTTTCATGTAGCATGAGATGTATATATAAATTGATAATTAGAGATAATTTTACTAAACAATATGACCCGTAACACGAAAGAACTCCACCTCCTAGACATATCCAGTGAGGTCTCTAATTCATATCATATTCTAACAAACTTCACCTTAAGATAAATTCTATCTTGTAATAAAAGAAGAATCATCAACACGATTGTTCATTTAGGTGGGCCAAAGGGCTAAAACTAAACTTTAATCCAGATTTTAGTTCTAGGAAAACGAACAGGAGGACTAAAAGTAGAGCTAAATTTTAGACTAAAGAAGAAAAGAGACTAAAATGAGGACTAAACTTTAGTCCTCCAAGAAATGCTAAAGTTTAGCTCAAATTTTAGGAGCTAAACTTTAGCTCTGGAAACAAACATCCCTAACACCGGATGTCACCGAGTTATTAGGACTCAAACGATAGCACCAATCATCAAGCTTGAACATTGCTCAAACTTCATAACTCCGCTTGCAACGGTATACTCATACTCTCTGTGATCAAGAGTAAAACATAATTGCTATTTCGAGCAAAAATAACAAAGCTATGACTATTATTGGTCCAAATAACAAACTGTTATTATGATCTTACAGCGAAATGTAGGATTTAGTAAAAACCATGTTAAAGGACAAATCATAGCAATAAAATCTGCAACAACTTTTAAATCCTTCATGTGCTTCAAGAAAATATGCAGACTCCACACTTTCGTGTAACTTCAGCAAAAAAAAAACCAGTAAATAATAAGTTGGTAAAGTACTCTGCTCCGCGCTTAACAAAACTGGCCAAACAACTAAAAGAAAATTCACTGCAAAGAACAGAGCTATTCTGGTCACAAACACCAATTTCGCATGTACAATCAGGAAGCACTAACTTGACAGAATTGATCGCATGGATCGAGACAAAAATTTTCTCTTGCACAACAATGAACTGAAGAACCAGTATCCCGGTATAATCAAACGGGTGTGTGCCTAGCAAAATTCATCAAATTGCTAGGAGTAACAGGGGAGCAGCACAATTTTTGTACCATAGATCAAAACGGTCGAATATAAGACACGGGGTGCTGCTACGCGGAATCAATCCGACTGAAAACTCCGCTTTGAACTCGATGTAGCACGCAACATCGCGTGAATGGAAAAATAATAGCAAATCCAACCAGTGGATTGGAACGGAAAAATAATAGCAGATCCAAAATCTCATGTGAAACGGAGTGAACCATGAAAAATCGACGACAGTAAAAACTCCCAATGTGTGCTCCACGGCAGGAACACAACGGCAAGCCAATCCTTCACCTCGGGACTTGATGCGCACAGGGATAAGACTTTACTCCAAATAGGGGGAATTGGATTTTTATCACTACTAAAAGCAACTTCAACCCTTCCCCTTTTTTATCACCTAAACACAAAAATCTATCATACAGGAAATAGGGATGAAAAAAACTTCTTTATCAGTTTTCTTTTTTCATCCCCTTAGTTAGGTGATCACCTAAATCTATTCCACCATTCCCTTTATGGAGGGGATCACCTTCCCTCACCTAAATGGTAGACCCTACCCTTTTAGGTGATGGAATAGTGAACTGCTACAATACCATCACCTATAATTCAGAAATTAGGTTGGAGGGATCTCCTTTAACCTTTTTAGGCGATGGGATTATAGAGGGTTGGAGTTGCTATAAGTGTCGCCGTCTTAAAAACACAACGCCTAACCCCTTCCCAAAAACGTCATGATTAAATGGGTCTCAACCCAGTCCGACGCCACTTTGTATATTTGGGTGAGTTTTTTCTTTTCTTTTTGCTTGGAACTCCAGTCACATGACGGTTTTACCCCAACTGGCCTGCCTACCTCAACGGGACTAGATCTTCAATGTCACACGATGGGAAGGCGGTGGCGCGGCAGGATCCTCTATTGGTGCCGCTTGCCTTCTCCTCCTACACGAGCGCGGCGCCGTTGCCTCCTCCCTTGGCGAGTCTGACGCTGCCCAACTCCTCTGCGTGAGCCCGGCGCTCCTGCCTCTCCCCACCCCGACGAGCCAAGCGCGCTACCTACTCCTCGCGCGAGCCCAGCTCCGCCGCCCTCCTAAGCGAGCCCAGCGCCGCTGCCTCCTCCCCCGGTGACCCATGCGCCGCCCTCCTCCTCGCGCGAGCCCGGTGTCGTTGTCTCCTCCCTAGGCGAGCCTGGCGCCGCCTTACTGCCCTGCACAAGCCCAGCTCCGCCACCCTCCTACACGAGCTCGGCGCTGCTGCCTCCTCCCCCGACGAGCCGAGCGCCGCCCTCCTCCCTTGGCGAGCCCAGCGCCGCCCTCTTCGCACAAGCCCGATGTCCTCCTCGCACAAGCCCCCACGCCGCCGCCTCCTCCCCTGAGTGGGGGTAAAATCATCCAGCCAATTGATTTTCCAAGCATAAAAAAGAAAAAAAAATCAGCCAAATGTCCAAAGTGGC
The DNA here is from genome assembly GCA_032690845.1 of Eleusine coracana subsp. coracana. Classification (NCBI taxonomy): domain Eukaryota; kingdom Viridiplantae; phylum Streptophyta; class Magnoliopsida; order Poales; family Poaceae; genus Eleusine; species Eleusine coracana. The sequence goes on from CM064430.1 coordinate 53,785,172, forward strand.
GTCGGACTGAGTTGGGACCCATTTAGTCATGACGTTTTTGGGAAGGGCCGTTTAGCCATTGCGTTTTTGGGACAGTGGCGCTTAGTAGTGGTAAAAATCTAATTCCCCCCTACAAATAGAAACAGAGGTGAAGAGAGAACCGACCTAATCTGACGGAACAATGATCCCGTAACACCTTTTTCTCTCTGCCTATCTTTATCTCTACAATCTATTAATTGAGGTGTGGTCGTCCACTTCGTGTCCACAAAGTTAGAGATTAAATCGAAATCGGTTTCGTACCTTTCATATTAAGTATCAAATTTTAAAAATCATAACTCTTTCGTCCGGAGCTCAAATTAAACAAACTCAGACTCTATATCATAGCTCTCGAAAAGTTCTATAATTTTGGTATTCAATGGAAGTCTAGATCCCACCGTTTTGGTTTCTAAATATGCGATGCAAAAATATTTGTTTTGCTTGAGACTTCTCTACGCAGGTCTCTGTGTAGGACCCATATCTTCTAGCTCTGAAGTCTAAATAATATGATCCATATATGTTTCGAAAAGCCTCGACGAAATCTATAACTTTCATGTTTTAACTTTTTCCATCGGAAAGTTTTTAAATTCAAATTCGCATTATAATACAGTGTTATTTTGTAGACTGCGTAAATTGATTTTTCCTTTCGGATAAAACTTCTAGAATATGGAAAGAATAGTGAAAAAATGTTATTTTTGATATATAAAATGGTATACTAATAAACATCAACGATAATATAAATATGATCTTTCATGTAAAAAATAATAATAATATTGTATATATCTAAAAATTATATTGTGTAAATAATTCATAAAGTCATAAAGAGTGTTTTATTTTTTAAATCCGTAGCAACGCACGGACACTTTGCTAGTAATATATTAATTGAGGTGAGATTATCTAGACTATTTTTTTCATGTCCAGATATATCTGTAACATTGTCGTATTCAGTTTGTATCTTACAATGATTCACCAATCAGTTTAAGTCAATTTTTAATTATTTTCTAATCCTTTGTTAAATTGGACTCCAATTTTAATTCGATATTTCATACTAACAGGAATTAATCATCTATTGCTTTATAATTTACATCATATTTTGAACAAAAACTAATAACAAGAATTCCAATAATAACTCACTCCAAAATTATTATAATAAATATTTAAAGATAAAGCAAAATAAAAATAAAGCAAATGCTCAGATAAAAAAATTGATTAATTAAAAATCTTTTATAGTTATAAAAAATGTTCTAACCATAAATTTTTTTAATAAAGACCCATGGTAATGCACGAGTATTTTACTAGTATCATAGAATTGAAATGGAGAAGCGCAGACCACATCGCAATCAATCCTCGAGGCTTGAAGTAGCACAAGACGTAAGGCAACACAATATCAACATGATTTAACTCCGATCTGATTGACGATCGAGCTGTGAAAATTGCAAATCCAAATCCTCACACGAACATGAGAATCTTGAACCGTAGCATAATACCACCGGGTAAGAACCACGCCTTGGACGAGACGTGGGTTGAAGCAATAAACGTTGAATAGATCCGATCGCTGGCGGCGATAAACCGAGAATAGTATTCTAATTTTTTTTTATAAATCTTATGTTTGACTTATGATATCACTTGTCGGTAAAAAAAAATATAAATAAGATCAAAGCACAACACAAATTTACATAAAAATTCCTTACAGAAAAAATCACAGACGCTGACTAGCAATCATCACTATTAGATAAGAGTTATAATATCTTTTTAGATAAAGGAAATATATTTCATCAAAAGAATAAAAATGTCTCGATCTCTACATCTCAAGATGCATGTGATCATATTTTATTACATAAATTCACTATGGAGTAGACTCCATTACCCACATAGTACGCACACCAACCAGCCATACAAAAAGACTGAGATAGAGTAAAGAAGTTCATCATAAAATCAATCTATAACTAAAACCTCCATTCATAACTAGCAAAAATCTGTATTATCAAAATCTCTAGAATGAGGCATGCATTTCGTAACAAGGTGTCATCCTCCTCCTTTTGGAACAATAATCATGTCTGATCTAATGTGAATCCCTATATATAATTCTAGGAGAGTTACAACATAAGAATTACAATAAATTTTTCTTTCTCAATATTTTACATGCAGTACAAGATATATATATATATATATATATATATATATATATATATATATATATAAAATAAAAATTAGAGATAAACTATCTAAATAATACAACCCGTAATACGAGAAAACTCCACCTCTCTCACATCTACTAGACGTGAGGTGTCTAATTCGGATCCATATTCTAACATATCCACTGCACCGACACTCTCCAGCTCTAGCGAAGCAACTTATAGCGGAGGGCGATTCCGTCCATTATCAGCTCGTGCCCGCCACTCGCTAGCTCACGCTTTCTCCCGCTCGTGCTTGCCCTGCACAACCGCTTGTCATGCTGGACCCGTGCAACCACTCGCCCGTGCCTCCTTGCTCAGCCGATTCATGCCCCGCCTCCTGTACCCTCCTATCGTCTGTCCCTGCTAAGCTGATTCGCACACGCCGCACTCGCCTCCTACACCTGCGCCGCTCCCTTTCTACCCCTAGTAATCCGCATCTAGTGAGGTAGAGGAAGCACAGAGAGAAACTGGAGAGAAATTGAGGGAGAAGGTGGTGTAAAGAAAAGAAGGGTCTTTTATATAGTTACTATTGGTTTGTTATATGAACTAGCAAAGTGTCCGTACATTGTTACAAGTATTTAATTATAATATCTTTTATCTTGGTATATTTAAATACTAGATCTTTCGAACAAAATAGTTGTCCTAGCGAGAATGAGATTTCTACAACGATTGCAAACCCTTGATCAAATTTTATAAAAGCTCGATAGAATATTTGAACGATAAAAACTCGGGCTGTTATACTCTTTGTCGAGTCTTATACTTGGTAAAGTCTTTGCCGAGTGTTTTACTACCTCTGCGGAGTGCTTGAGGCACTCGGTAAAACATAGGTTTCCCCGCAGCGGCTACCGAACAAAATCTCAAGTATAATTACTCATTTAAATGCATAAAGTACTACAATAAACTCTATATCACTTCAAAATCAGAACGGATGCGGGATGACCTATCGTACCTTGTTTTTCTTTTAGTAAAACCTACTTATCTTTTTGTGTGTGCTTGCATATAGGACCAAGGACAGCGGCCTAGTCACTGCATATATATAATCTTGTTTTTCTTTTAGTAAAACCTACTTATCTTTTTGTGTGTGGTTGCATATAGGACCAAGGACAGCAACCCAGTCACTACATATATATAGGGCCTAAACACACCAGAGAAGCAGCTCACGCGTCATGGGATGATGAGATCAGGTTAGGGAGAAAAAAATGCCCAGCAAGGAGCGAGACGAACACAACCAGCCCACGAAGCGAATCCTCTTTCTCACCCGGCCAGAGCTCACCGGCCATAACGAGCAGTCACGGCGGCGCGCCATAGCTGCTCGGCGGAGGTGTCCATCAGTGGTGTTTTGGATGACCAAAAAATTTAGAAATACAGAAGTGATCAGAGGAATATGCCACACCCATTTGAGGGACTCCCGATATGGGTGAAGGCCCTAGCGTGCCGACTGCGCAACATGCATTCCGTTGAGGTTCGACAACATATAAAATTGACAGGAGTCTTGTACGTGGTTTCTCATCAGGGAGGCATGATGATGGTAGCGTACTAAGAGAGGCAACACAAAGGGAGAAGGGATCAAAAGTCGTAAGAGACAACGTTTTAAGACTTCAAACTTCTAAGCCACATACAATAGAATTAGGACTGGGAGTAACACAAACCCTAACTCCAAATGGAAACTAACGATAGAATCAGTGAGGGGCGACACAAAATTACGGCCGGAGATGCTCTCACTTCTCTTATTAAGTATAGTAGAGATTGTATAGTTGTCATTAAAATTTTTGAATTGACATCAATGCCACTAATTTGCTTATGTGGTAGCTGAGTATGTCATTATTTTAGTATGAAACAAAGACACCATGAGATCCACATGATTTACTAATTTTCTTGATATTTCTGCCCCTAAACTTGTTGGCATGAATGCCACTAAAAACAGAGCAGTATGATAGACTTCCTAACATGATCCCCAGATTCAACTTTCATTCGATGCCGTGCTAGCCTCTCTGCCTCTTCCTCTCTTCTTGCTCCGCCTCCCGCGTGCCGCCAGCTGCTGCCGCCCGCTGCTATGTGCTTGCTCCACCTTGCTGGCCCACGTGCGCGTGGCTGCGTGCTAGCGCAGCGCTCGCTTGGCGGCCTTGCACGCAGTCCGCAGCTAGCTCCTCCTCCGCACAAACCTATCCGTCACTGTGCAGTTCAAGGGATAAACTTAAGGGCATTTTCATCTTTTACAGCCTCTTTGATTTACAAACACATTTTCTCAATTTCTTTTATTTACTAAATCTAATAGCAGCAAACGGGAGGCCAGTCCAATGGCTAGGGGTGAAAACGGATCGGATATTTGCCGTCTGTCCGACCGACCGATGGAGTTCGGATCGAAAGCGGCTATTTCTTTCGGATAATCCTCGGTTACGGCTACGGAATCGGATAGTCTTTGTCGAATATGGTTTCGAAATCGGCACGTCGGTATCCGTCGGATCGGGATATACCGTTGTTGTTGTCGGATATTTCCGTATAACTACCAATTGGATAGCCGATGATTATGGCCCATCAGGCATCAGCCCATGTCTAATGCACGTAACATAAGTCTTTCTAAAAATACGTATATGTTTAACCCTAGCCGCCGCTTTCCGTACTCTGTTTCTTCTATTGGCGTTTCCTCTTCTGATCTAGATCACGCCATCGCGGTGGCCTGCCATCTTGCCGACGACCGCTGTCATCTATTTACTAGCTCAAGAAAGAGAAATACGCTGCATGCACGACGTCACTTTGCCAAGAGCAAGTAAGTTAGAGGTTTTTCTTTGCATTCAGTTTTGTTTCCATGTATGAAGTATGAATCCTATATACTTACGTCAGGATTTGTTTTCCAGCCAAACTGCATGCCTCTCTGTCTCTGAGATGGAACACGGAAATGCTAGCTCACCACTCGCTGCTCATGTTGATGAACCGACTGTTGCCACATTGGAACTACAAGCAGTGCACACGGATGGACAAGGACCTCCTAAAGGGCTAAAGGATGATAGTGAACCTGGGATCATCGTAGAGAATAATGGGCCTCCAGGCAAAAGGCAGAAAAAGAGCACCTCTAAGGTATGGGACTACTATACTAAGAAGACTGAAACAAAAATAGATAAAAATGGTGTAGTCACAACAGAATTGTGGGCAAGTTGTAACAGATATACTTACAAAGTACGTTGTGAGTCAAACAGGGGCACATCATGCTTTATCAATCATTTGAAAAATAGGCATTCAATTGTACCAGGACAGCAAACAATTAAGGTAGAAAAGAAGGAAGGTAACATTGGATCTGTTCAGACATACAAGTTTGATACAGAAACTAGCCTTAAGAAGTGTATTTAGCAATTGTTATGCATGAGTATTCCTTTAAGATGGTTGAACATGAGTACTTTGTTGACTTCATAAAATCCTTGCGTCCTGGTTTTGCATTTAAGTCTCGTGTAAGTACCAGAAATGCAATTATGGAAATGTTTAGTGAAGAAACAAAGAAGTTGTATGATCATTTGAAATCTCTTTCATGTCGCTTCCCTGCAACCATGGATATGTGGACTGCCTCACATCAGAATAAAGGCTATATGTGCATCACTGTGCATTGGATAGATGATAATTGGCAAATTCAAAAAAGAATTGCTACATTTATTCATGTTAAAGAAAGACATAATGGAGCCAATCTAGCCACTGAATTTGTCAAATGTATGATGCACTGGAACCTTGAAAAGAAGTTATTTGCTCTAACTTTGGATAACGCAGCATCCAATGATAAGTGTGTTGATGAGCTTATTCCCAAACTCAATAAGAAAGCTCCTTTAGTCTGTGATGGCGCATTTTTTCATGTGAGATGCTTATGTCATATACTAAACCTTGTTGCTCAAGATGGCATGAAAGCAATTGGGTCTGTAATTAAAAACATCAGAGTAACCATTTCAATTATGAAGAATTCTCCACTGCAATGGGAACTATTTCAAAAGTGTGCATTGGAATGGAATTGGATATCAAACACGGCCTTCTAATAGACGTTGCAACTAGGTGGAACTCCACTTTTGATATGTTGGCACAAGCTGTTTACTATAGAAAGGCTTTTGAAAGGTTACTTGAGCTGAATGAGCATAAGTACAAGAAGTCTGCACCATCAGATATGGATTGGGATAATGCCATGGCACTATGTAAGTGTTTGAAGAAGTTTCAAGAGGCCACATTGCTCTTCTCTGGAACTCAGTATCCCACAGAAAATCTATTTTGGTGGAAGTTTTGTGAGATTAAGCTAGCAATCAAGGAATGGTGTCAGAATTCTGATATAACTATTTATACTTTGGCAACAGCAATGGAAGCTAAATATAATAAGTATTGGGAGAAATCCAATATAGCACTCGTTGTGGCATGTTTTCTTGATCCAAGATATAAGAAAAAGTTGGTGGAGTTTTTCTTAAAAGAAGATTTACAATGATGATATGGTTGACATTGAACTTCAGAAATTTATGAGAGTAGTGCAGAAATTATTTGATTCTTACTTGTCAAGCACACCTCAAGTGGACAAATCTAACGGTGCAGGACCAAATGTAGTTTCTCACCCACTAGATGATGATCTGGGTGCCCTAGAAATAGAAGAGTTCTTGTATGAATCTTCTGTGGTTGCGAGTAGCCAAGGTGAGAAAACTGAATTGGATATATACATGAAAGAGCCAAATTTTTGATGGATTGAGAAGGATGATGGACCATTTGATATATTGTCATGGTGGAGGAGTAAACAGGGGACTTATCCTACTCTCTCACGATTAGCTCGTGATATGTTAGCAGTTCAAGTGTCAACTGTTGCTTCAGAGTCAGCTTTCAGTGCAGGAGGTCGTGTTGTTGATCCATTTCGAAGTAAACTAGATCCTGAGGTGATAGAAGCATTAATTTGTACTAAGGATTGGACGGTGGCATCAAGAAGAGGTAAATTATTAATACTACTGCCAACTAATAAGTAATAGATCATAGATTTTTCATCTTTATCAACCATTTCTAAAATTTCAGGTTCAAGAGAGAAGATTGATTCGCTAGTTGACGAGCTGTACATAGCGTTTAAAACAAAAGAATGTGAGCAGGAAGACACTATTGTCATTGGAGCTGAAACTGACGAAGAGATGGATTGATGCTGATGGAAGCTTGCTGGTTTCATGTGATGGACTGATACTGTCTGACTATTAGCTTTTACTTTTAGCCTTTTACGTTGTTCGGTGTGCAAACATTGTATCGGATTTGCCATTAAGGAATTAACTATAGTTTACTTCGTCAAGCTATGATGATTTGCTTAATTAGTGTGAGCTTTACTGTTATTGGTTTAATAAGTTTAATGAATGCTTGCCAAACAATAATTGATCCTGATCAACGATGCATGTAAAAATATTGTCAAAGAATAAATTTCATAATGCAATCATATAGACCATATGTTATACATAATACAACCCATTGACCCAGCCCAATAAATACACGAAATACAGGCCTAGGATAGGCCCAGCTCAATTTCTAAACCCTAGTTGCAATCTGTCTATTTAACAGATAGAACACAGCCACCGGAACCAAATCCTTCTGCGCATTCCACGTCAAGTCTGAGGTATGCATCTGATCTTCTTGACATTCACGTTCTTATGTAGCTATTCTTTTATCTAATCAGAGAGCATGTCTTTATTTTTCATTAGGAAGGAGGATGGCTCCTTCAATAATTTGAGAGCACTTCGTCAAGTACAAGGAGACACGCATGAAGGATGATGGTGCACTGGAGGAAAGAGTTTGGGCACAGTGCAAGAGATGCAACTACAAAGTTCGTGCTGAGCCTATCAGAGGCACGGTGCACCTGAGGTATCACTTGAAGGCACATGGAATACCTTCCCAACAGTTCCAGTTTCATGTTCCGATGGGTGTAGGTGAAGGTAACAACACAAATATTCAAAATCAAGCTGGGATGGACGCCAGTGAAGTTATCAATCAAGAAGATCAGAATGGAGTTGACACAAATGAAGTAAACAATGCAAATTAGGTCTATGAGCTCTACCTAGAATACATCTTCAACGCACAAGATGGATTTAGGATCACATACTATTAGTAATTTGTTTTAATATGTTATCCGATAAAAAAATATTTGTTACCGGGCCGGTTTCAATATATATTCGGTTCGTATTCGTGTCTGATATTATCCATAACATATTCGTATCCGAGTCTATCTGTGTTCGACTCCGAATCTGAGAAGAAATATGAAATAGGATATGAATGGAGCAATATCCGTCCGATACCGATCCATTTTCACCCCTACCAATGGCAGATGGTCTGGTCAAAGTCTGTTTCAGTGGCATCTGTGCTAAAGGAAAAAAATTAGTGGCTGAGGAGAATTAAGGTCCAAAACCAGTGGCAACAATGCAATTTTCTCCAAAACAAACGATCCGGTAAGTGTGCAACTAGTGGCACTGACATAGTAGATACTCCCTCCGTCCCAAAATATAGCTGGTTCTAGCGTTTAAAATTTGTCCCAAAATATAGCTGATTCTATACTTCCATCAATACATTTAGATGTGAAGTACCAAGAACACCCCTGTGCATGAGACTTTTTTTTGGCAACAATGAGTACACATGCAACTTTTTTTGGCAACCGTAATTAAGTCTAGCATGTGCTGCCATGTCTTGCGGCAACCATGGAGATAGTTAATAAGGGTAATTTAGAGTTTTAATGAGTTGGCTTAATCTGTCTGAAAAAGTATAAAACCAGCTATATTTTGGGACGGAGGGAGTAGTAATTTCTTATTTGTGTTCTACAGAAGCAGCTCAGATCCCGATTTTACATTAGTAAGAGGTTGTTTGTTTTCATGGGCTAAAAGACTAAAACTAAACTTTAGTCCAAATTTTAGTTCTAAGGAAATTTAGTTCTAAGAAACGAACGAGAGAGTTAAAAGTAGAGTTAAATTTTAGTTTTAAAGAAAAAAAAGGACTAAAGAAAGGGCTAAAATTTAGCTCAAATTTTAGAACCTAAACTTTAGTTTTTGAAGGAAACTAACACCCCCTAAATAGTAGTGTTATGAGAGTCTTGAGAAGAATCATGTCTGGGAGAAGTTGTGCTAGAATCGAACAGTTTGGAGTAGTTTGCAGCTTAATTCTAATAGAAGCTACTAGGAAACTGTTCCAAACAGGTCTTCAAGTCTACAATCAAAATATACCAACAAAGACTGAATTTTCTTTTCCGATTGGAGTGCCAAAGTTCGATATGGCATTCGGTGTCCAACTGCCAAGTTAAGGTATTTTTGGACGACTCTGACATATGGTTAGATGTGTTCCCATCCGCATGTGGCCCACGTAAATAATTAAGAGTAACCACCAATATTTTTTGACTGTAATATGTAACTAAAAGCATTATGCGCGCAACGGTCACAATGAAGCAGTCCAGCTCTGACCGATCAAAGATTCAAAGGAACTAGGACAGCTTACACAAGTCATGTGCATCTCTGTACATCGAGTTTCCTTCCGTCCCTCGATTGATTTCGTTACGCGAGCTCCATCCAGGTTAATCTGGCGGCGCTTTGTCGCTAGAACTTCCTACTTTGATTGAAGATCCACCCCTCCCTACTCTTGGTGACTCCAAGAAAGCGAGAGAACTCCTCTATCTCCAGGGAACCTCCACAATAATACAAGGTCTTTAATGGGTGAAAGCCTGATCCAAGATATCCCGCTGCAAGAAGCAACTCTTTGGTCACCATCTACAGAAGCAGTATGGTGACGCCGTTGTGTCATGGCGGAAAGTGAACTTGCAGATGATTTATGCAAATTTTAAATTTTTAAAATAAATTTTTTCTTATTATTAAAAATAGTAAAAATAATGTTTAGAATAGCATCTCAAATCTGATGTTATCCTTGAATAATCCATCCATACCTTACAATCAATTTTTTAATTCTTTTTTACCAAAATAATCAAATCAGGCTTAACATTATCCTTAATAGTGTTTAACATGTGTGTGGCTCTTATTCTTTTCCCATCTTGTTTATGATCAATGTCGTTGTACAGAGACTGCCCCACAGGAGGGGAGCGGCTCAATCTCCTCACAAAATGAGCTTGAAGAAAAGCGACGGGACTGAAAGAACACAGATGGGAAGGACGTCACTATGCTCTATTAGGGCTGTTATTGTCACCGTTGAGGTAGGGAGCATGATGACCAACAGCCAAACCCTAGCCTTCACCTCTCATATGTTGGCGGGGTGACGACTGATTCATTGAATTGAGGGGAGAGGGGGGAGGAGTTGGGGCGCAATTTATATGTGTATTTGGTAAATACTAAATACCCGCTAAGTTTTGAAAACATTCAATTTTTGTTCCCACAAAAGTTAGAAAAAACAACTTAATTTTATTTTTAAGCTTTTGAAGTTATTAGCTAGTGGAGAAGCCAGTGTGAAAAGCACGTAGTTTTGTTTGGGCTTCTAGCTTTTGGGTCATCGTCGCCTCGAACATTTTCACAAAGAAGCAGACCCAAACGCAGCACGACTGCGCGAGTATCAATTGATGGCGAATGTTCCTCTCCTCATGCTGTTACTGCTGCGTCTGGCGGCTGGTGGCGGTTGGGAGGTTAACCATCGTCCACAACAGACGGCGCGGTGAAGGAACGGAGAAATTGTGGCAACATGGCCAGCGCCCAGTTGAGCCTGCCTGAAGCCGATCTACCGAGGCAGGCGCCTACCAGTTTCAGGCCAACCGGCCCAGGTGAGCTGCCCCCATTTTCATAAAATAAAGAATTAGCAGACCTTCGGAGACTTGAATCTTCTGGTCAGCTGCATCTTTGATGATCTGGTCCTTGCTTAGGAATAGATAATTACGATACTTCTTCAGTCGCTTATAAGATTGAACAGTGCCAGTTGGTCTTTGTAATTGTGTGCGTAACAGCCAGGAACAAGCCATGAAACCAGTCCAGCTCCCCTCTCAACGACCACATGGTATGGAGCCATCAGCCATGGACCAATCCATCATCACAACTGAATTCTGTTCTGTGCGATACCCAATGAAGTCGGCACGTTCCTACTCTTAATTTTGTGGTGCTCTGGCTCTGATTTTTGTCTGCGAGCTTGAGTCGGTGCAAGAAAGCAAAAGTTTCTCTCAAGTCGACCTAACGATTGTTTCTGTTGAATCATAAGTGAATTGGTCATCCTTTCCTATCAGCTTAGTCTTTTGGTATAACTGATTGGTGTATAGTAGCTTAACATGTTATCAGGTTAGAGGTCTTGAGTTCAAGTCCTGACGACCGTATATTCTGCTGTGCCGCTCCTATTTTCACGTTTGCACCTTGAGAAAGCTGCACGTGAGGAAAGTGTTGAACCATAAGTGAATTGTCCACCCTTTCCCATCAGCTTAGGTTTTTGGGTGCAACTGGTTGGTGCATAGTAGCTTAACAGTTTCTTTTAACACAACCTCGCCGAAACCAACAACATTGCACGATATCTCTATTCTGTAAACAGAATAGATGACCTTTCCACCTCGACAGTGATCATACAAGAGATCAAGTCACAGATGTCGGCCTCTTTTGATCGGTGTAGTTCAATTTACTAAAAGGGAATGTAATGTAGTTGTTCATCTGCTTGCTCAGCATGGCGTTACCTAGGAGGGCATGTCCTCATGGTACTGGGATAGTGATGTACCAGCGTTTATCACTGCTTCTGTATTGGGCGATCTGCCCACGTCATCAGTAATATAGTCCCTATTTCGCTCAAAAAGAAAAAAAATCACCAGCATTTTTCTTTCTTTTAAAAAAAACACTGCTAGCGTAGAATGCTACTTTTTTTTGCGAGGAGAAACATAGAGGGCTTGTTTGGTTTGCACCTTAGCAAATCTGCCTGTCCCAGTCAGCTCTCCAAGGCGTTCGATTTCAAGCTCCTAGGGCTGAAATCACTGCCTGGCCCAGGCAGCCGGCGGCCAGGCAGCAACCAAACAAACCCAGAATATTACTAACACAAACAAAACGCAGAAGACATTATATCTTTGCTCCCCAGCAGTCACAAGCAAGCAGAACGGGCCAAATAAAAAGAAAAAAACAACTAGTCAGCATGTTTGTCCTGGCTATCCTCTGCTCACTTCCTGCTGCCGCTCGGGGTGTTTTAGATTTATGGTTCTTACATGTTACGTGCCACGGATCATGTATCATGATGTACAACCTCTAGTGTGTTGTGGTTGTGGCAACTCAAAAAATAATAATGCTCCGCACCCCACTCCAACTAACAACATATTCCATTCACTGCTTGTGTAAACCGTTTGTGTCTACGAAGTCTACAACCAAAATAAACTATCATCAAATTGTCAAAGAATGCTGATTTCTTTTATTTTTTTGTGAGTAAGAGGGTCGATTTTATTTTATTTATTTATTTTTTTCTTTGCTTCAGAGTGCCAAAGTTCGAGCTGGCCAAGTATGATGAATTTTTTGAGCTTCATATCTTTGGATGACTCGAATCTCTGGTCAAGATGTACGTTCTCATCCATATGGTCAAAAAATAGCCAACATGATTTGTTTGTTCTAATAGGGTGTGATTGGTTTTCTTCTCTACCGAGTCTGGCTCATATGAGGGAACCAGGCTCCCACCAATTAGACTGAGCAGATGCGAGATGGTGTTGATTGGTTTGTGTACTGGTAGCGTCTGGCTCGATGGATCGGTTGATTGGTTGACTGTTTATATGCACCCCTCCTCTCACATCACGTATGCAGTCTACACCGTGGGAGCCAAGCTTGTGGGATGCGACCAATTTTTCTATATTTCCTCAAACTGGTTCATATCAGCTACTTGCATCGCGGAAACCTGGCTCCGAACATACTGTGACCATCGAGTCACGCATAGGTTACATCTGGTGAGCCTGGATACAGCAGAAGCAGCCAACTAATCACCCTATAGTGAACAACAACGCTTAACGGTCACAATTAAGCAGTCCAGCTCTGACCGGCCGGTCATAGTAAAGTAGGAGTAGTGGAGTAGTGCTATTATACGATTGACACGAGTCACATGTCAATGACACGAGCGTCTGGAACTCTGTTTTCTCGGTTAATTTGGTTAACCTCTGTCTCTGTGTACACCAAGTCTAGAGCCAAAATATGCCGCCATACTGAGAAAGACTGAATTTTCTTTACCCATTGGAGTGCCAAAGTTCGATATGGGTATTTTTTGACGACTCTGACCTGTGGTCAGATGTGTATGTGTTCCCATCCTGGCCCACATAAATAATTAAGAGTAACCACCAGGATTTCTTTAGTCTAATACATAATTAACAACATTTATGCGCGCAACGGTCACAATGAAGCAGTCCAGCTCGGACCGATCAAAGATTCAAAGGAACTCTGTGCAGCGAGTTTTCTTCCGTCCCTCGGTTGATTTCGTTACGCGAGTTCCACCAGGTAATCTGGCGGCGCTTTCTCGCAAGAATTTTTGGCGCAGGCGTTGCAGCTCGCAGTTGCAGTGCAGGACTGCAGGCACCAGCCAAACCACCCGTAGTGATCTGATCACCACCCCTGGAAACACGTTTGCTTCGTGCCGAACTGCCGCACCAGGCACGCAATCGCAGCCGAACGGAAACTCCGGTGGGGTCGGGCGGTCAGGCCCGGTGGGCTGGCGCCCGAGGCGAGACGGCCCACCACCGGGTCAGCCACGTTCTGGACGCGGTTGCAAAAGGGAAGCAACACTCGAAAATACAGTGCAGCGACCACGCGCATTTTCCAATCTATAAAACCTACCCGACCGACCCGGCCGGTTTCCGTCCGCACAAACCGCCACAGCCCAACCCAAACCCAGCACAGCGATTTTGCCTGCTTCCGCCTCCGATCGCAAGGTAGGAGAAGAAGAAGAACAAGATGAGCTACTACGGCCAGCAGCCCCCCGTCGGTGTCCCGCCGCAGCAAGGTGCGCCGGCTTCTTCTTCCCGGCTTTTCTCTCGCTTTTCCTTTTCTGTTTGTTTGTTTCCTTTTTTCCTTTGTGATTTGTGAGGCTGAAATCAGTGGCGTGTGGATCTCGTTTTCTCCAGGCTACCCAGGGAAGGACGGCTACCCGCCGCAGGGGTACCCGCCGGCCGGCTACCCACCTCCGGCTCAGGGCTACCCGCCGGCCGGCTACCCCCAGCAGGGCTACCCCCCGCCGTACGCGCAGCCGCCGCCCCAGCAGCATCAGAGCAGCGGGCCTTCCTTCATGGAGGGATGGTACGTTCCTTTTTTTCCTCTCAATCTCCTCCTCTCTGCTTTTCCTTGTACAGCGGCAGGCTCCTGACACGTTGCTAGATTGGGCGTTTTTGCCTGGTATTTTTCAACTAGATTAGATCGAACGTTTAGTGCTCGTTTGAAGATTTAGTTAGCAGCTCTGTTAGAAATTCTGGCTAGATCCGCCCGCAGCTGCCGCCGGCGAACTTTCCCAGTCCCGGCCAGTTCGGGCGGGCGGTGGAGGGTGGACCCGTGATTTGACGCGTGAGCTACTCCTTGGAAAAGGCAGCTGCCCTGGCCCTGGCGACGTGTCGGTCACAGCACGCAAACGCGCACACGCAGTCCACGCCGCGAGTGGGAGAAGCGACTAACCTTTTCTTTGCGGGTCCGTCGGATCTGCGATGGGCAGTTGGGATTTCGGTATTTTGCAATCACATTTCCTCTCTGGACGCGGTTCACATGCGTTTGGTCTTTCTGGCGCTGGAGAAAAATATCTCAGGTTCGCTATCAGTGCGAATGCCTGAGATTTTCAGATTCCTTCCAGGCGAGGTCACCCAGGCTAATACTAACACTAATACTAGTATATTTCCGCTGACGCGCTAATAACAAAGAGATAAGTCTAGTCTTAGGTGGTTGTGGTTATACTTGGTACTAGATGCTCTGGCATCTGCGTTTACTTAACATTTTATAAACGGAAACCGGAAGTTTTCTGTGGAATTGTGGATGGCCGGGCATTTTGGGGAAGCACATTGCAGATTACTCAAGCTACGCATGATAGTGATATTTAGTGTCACAAAGCATATTCTAGAATACGCATATTCTGCATTTGCTTTATTCTGTTCTAATGGTCACCATTGTTGTTTTTGTGGTGGAACAGCCTGGCTGCCCTCTGCTGCTGCTGCCTCTTGGATGCCTGCTTCTGAGGACGAAGGGCGTTTGCAAAGACAGCGAGGGATTACTTGATGGAATGGAAGAACTCAACCGAACTAGCTTAATTAAATTTCTTGCTCTGCATTTATCACCTATTTTCGTCCTTGGTTGTGAACTCTGTTGGTCGTTGGTGTTGATTGGATGAGGAGACTTGGTTGTATTTGTATCTATGATGCTTCTGGTGGAATTCAACCCGGGATTATGGAGTGCAAATTGGTGTCACTGTCTGCTATTTTCTTTTTAGCAGTATATCTTCCCATTTACTTACCGTTGGTGGCGTCACGTTTGCGTGTTTTTGAAATGTCTGCTACGCGTTAGCCGCCGGGTCTCGCGCTCGCCTGTCCCTGTGATATTTGATTGGACTGCGCAGTACTGGAAGTCTGGAGCCTTATTTGATTTGATTCAACTGTTGTACAGTGATGTCTGTTGATTTTGGTTCTAGACGCAGAAAATGTCTGCACAGCACATGTAACCGAATCCAGGCATCGCTGTGAATGGAACCTGGACATTTGACGTTGGCGTTGCGATGTTTTTTCAGTGAATCTTCTTTTTTCCACGCCTAGACCTGCAAACGACGGAGTGGTAGACCATTGATCTTTAGAGGCTGTGGGATGGCGCGGAAAAGTGATGATAAATTGATAATCCAGAAGTCATTCCGTGCAGCTAACTGATAACGCCTATATGCCGCACGAATTTTACTCCACCACACATTACTGTCCACATCTTTTATCGTTATGACAACTCCAGTTTAGGTTTGAACTTGAACAATTTATAACTGTATTAAAAAGACAATAAATTGGGAACGACATCATCCTGACACGTCCCAATCATCCAGTTTAGAGTACGTATATAGGAAGAAAATATCGAGTCACGATCCACATCATCCTGCCACGTCCCAATCACAAACTGTAGATGATAAAAAGCCCTGACAACGCGCATTTCTTTTTCAAAGGAGACCTTGGCATGAAGTCAAAAACTCAAAAACGCCTAACCTCTGATGATAAGAGTATGCATACCGGGCAAGCATTCATCGTGCGTCAGCTGGCAACTTGACTCCTTATCAGAATTATGTTGCAAGAAACCGTGTGACCCTAGATCAGTAACGAGGCCTTTTAGGTGTTCTTTGCGGGACCACTTTCCTACGCTTTGGCAAAATGCTACACGAATGGGGTCTACAAAACCAAAACGTTTCAAGATTCAGATATTGTTTGGCACAACAGCCTGTCCATACGTGATTTTCATCAATACAGGCGCGCGCGACACAAGGCATCTTCAAGGCTGGACTAAAGTCTTGTGGTCGAGCCCTCATAAGCTCTGCATTCTTTCTGAACTCTAAAATGAGGTGTAATTCTAAATTTTGTTCCATGTCTGGCAATCCATCCATCATGTAGTTTGATTCCATACCACGGGTCTCAAACTTCTTCCCAGCTCGGAATCCCGTGCCTCACAACCGCGTACCTCGTCATCCCTGTGAGTCAGCGTTTCGAAAGTTCAAAACCTGACGCAAAACGCACTACGGAAAGCATGGCACCATTCATGATTCCCTGTGATCATCATTTGAGGAAAAGGCTTACCTCTAGTCTCAGCGTTTCATTCATGGCACCAGAAATAGATTTGCTTCCTTTACCAAGAAAGGTCGAAATGGCCTTTCCTCTGATCTCAGCAGAAGAGAGAACATAATCTTTGGGCAAAGATAACAACAATTGTGTTCTTACCCTCACTTTCAATTCTAATTGTGTTTTTATCTCCACTTTTCTAACTTTGTAATTTTGCTCTCATCTATTATCTTCTTATTTGAAGAGAAAAAGAAGTCATCATGTTCGCTCTCAAGGTTACAAAATTACCACGTTAATCTAAAAAAGAGAAGAGATAGACCGTTGGATTTTATAAAGATTTAACGGTCTTGATGAAACTAAAGAGTCCATATCCAACTCTAATTAATATTTTTTTAAAAAAACTAATAAATACATAAATTCGGATTAACAAAAAAAATAGGAAAAAAACCAATTTTCCCACCGACCCCGATCTCTCTCCCTGCTCCTTCCTATTAGCTCCAATTCAGTTTCGAAAATAAAAAATAAATACATAAATTCGGATTAATAAAAAATAGAAAAAAAATGATTTTCTCACCCACCCCGATCTCTCTCCTGCTCCTTCCTATTAGCTCCACGTCCACTCTAATTCATTTTCTAAAATACATAATAAATACATAAATTCACATTAACAAAAATAGAAAAAAAATTGATTTCCCCACCCACCCCGATCTCTCTCCCTATTAGCTACCGTAGTTTCAATTCAATCTTTTTCATCTAGATAAAACCAACAATCCATATCCAATTGCAATTAAAATATAAAAAATAAAATTAATAAATATATAAATTTAGATTAATAAAAAATTAAAAAGAAATCTTATTTCTCCACCCACCCCGATCTCACTTTTTCGGTTGCCTTTAAAAAGATAAACTATTAACCATCAGATATTATTGAAGATTAAATTATCTATATTAAACTTAAGAGTCTGTGTCCAACCACAATTTGGAAAGAGAGACAATTCTTAAGAAAAGAAAATTATTAATATTAGAGTCAATATAATAGCTTAGGTGTGAAATCACGTAACTTATCATGAAGATTATGCATACTGTAATTCAATGTCTTGGATTGTAATAGTAGTAGTAACCATGCTTAATTCATGTATCATATCATAAATAGATCAAGTATCTCAATCAGATAGTGACAAAGGAAAAACAAATTTACGTGGCGATGAACATGTGAGCCAGATAACAGGACCAGCTGAGCGATGCGACAATCATGCCCACAAACGACTTGGGGCAACCCTTATGTGCAACAGATAATATGCGAGAGGGCGACGAGTAGACAATGAGTTAGGTCGACGACTAGCCAGATGGCATAGGCCATTGGGCCATAAGGACGATAAAAAGATGATCAAACAATAAATGAGTTGGGGGAAACCAATCCAACGACAGCACGAGTAGGCAAGGAGGGTAACATAAGAGGACGATAACAACAAATTTAGACAATGGCCAACCAAGTGACGTGATAAGAAGACGAGAGAGCCAATGAGTGATGGCATTGACTCTTGGTCAAGGGGGTAACAAGAGGTTATCTATTAATTGAGAGAGAGAGAGAGAGAGAGCACATGGTCCGAGGGGGGAGGGGAGGGTGCAACAAGAAGATTATCGATGAGTTGGGGTGATGATCAACCGATTGGCACCATGATCAGGTGAGAGAGACAAAGCATGATAGAAGTGGCTCTTCATGGGTGACAGAAAGGTGATTGCGTAGGACAACAAACTGTATAATGACCAGACAAGGTAGAGGGTGAGCTTGTTCGCACTTCTAGGAAGAGGATGGCTCAACTGTTGCGTCTCGGCTCGACACCGAGGAAAGCCGCGACAATGTAGGAGGTGGTGATGCATCTAATGGCATAAAGGCGGTGGCGATAGGAGGTCTTCTAATTCTTTAGCCATCAGTAGGACACAATGGTGTGATGGCACCCAATATCGGCAATGTAGTTGGGTTAGAGATCGATCAAATATGCGCTCCTCCTCCTCCTGCATTGACACCAACCAAGTGGTATGACGAGTAGCCGAGAGAGCTGATGTGTGGTGTTAATAGCTCTTGACCAAAGAGGCAACTGAGTAACGACGAACTAAGTGATGTGACGAGTAATCAAGAGAGCCGATGCTTGATCTATGGGGGCAATGAGAAGATCATACAAAAAAGTAGTCACTCGACAATAAACTGAATGATACGATGAGCAAGCGTGAAGAGTGAGGGAATGGCAGCACGTGGTGGAAAAAACTCTTTGTTAAAGAAAACAACCAACAACAAAAAAGGGATGTATATGCGTTTGTGTAGTGGTTAATTAAAAACTTTAATTATGAGTATAAAATAAAAAAATAGATAATATAATATAGCACATAATCAAATTCAGTTGTGATATACTTATTAATTTTTATATATTTAACCGTAAAAAACTAACCGATCATCTTACTAGTTTGTTTTAAGTGAAGCTTTCGTTTGCCCCTACTAGGGGCAAAGTCATACTTATCTTAAAAAAGTAAGGGCAAAATCACAAAGTTGAAAAAATAGAGTAAAATTACAATTAGAATTAAGGGTGAGGATAAAAACACAATTGTCTCATACATCAACTACCAACCTAGCTGGCAGATATAACCAATCTGCACCCTCTTTTCACGTAAAAAAAATGAAAATCGAATCTGCACTCATTATTTTTGAAGAATAAGCTAAGAGAGAACTCTCCTCTTTTCAAAAGTGATGTGTCAATTATTTTCATACGTTTTTCTTAGGAAAAGCCATAAACTTAGTCACTTCTGACAGAACAATATTTGATAATGTTACGCTGCTTGTTAGTAAGGCTTACATAGAATCCAGTCAGTTACTACCTCCAGATTTTATTTGTTGACGTTGGCTAGTGCAAATTTGCACTAACCAACGTCAACAAAATAAAACCGGAGGGAGTATTTGTCTACAACTCTGTTGTGAAGCTACTTTTCTTACAACCTAATGAATCAACATAATTGTTGCTCATTGGCACTCTTAGTAAAGCTGTCCCGTTATGCAATTCGTTTCCCGTTTCTTCTGAAATGGCATCTTGGGGCAAGGATCAAAATTGATGTAGCCAAAGCTGGTATTATGTCATCTGGGGACAAAATTGTTGGCGATAACACCAGCATGTTTTGGCTGGAGTTGCTTTATATAGTATTTCGATCCACGTGACAGATTGATACGCTTTCTCCTCTTCTCAGGGATAGATTCGATTGAGCACTCTGAAAAGCCCCGCCTCACAAACCTGTGAAATTTCAAAATGAGCACAAGGTGGCAGCACACATGCCAGAACAAAAGCATTGCTACTATCTGCACATAGCTCCAATGACAATGGTGCTGTTTTCCCATGTGATGGTTGCACTTCAATATTCAGTAATTGCAACAGGTCCTAACAAGGCCATGCGAAAGAAGAATTGCGGATGCTCAAGTAGTTTCAAAAACAATATAAAGAGGTCTAAAATGCATTAAGGAAAAGGTGCACAAGTAAAACCAAACTAGAGATTATGCTCTGCTAAAGTTTGAAATTTAAATTTATAGCCCCAGATACTAACATAAACACAGTCCCAGATACAAACATAAACACATTGTAAGACAAACTAATAAAACAGAGACCAGAACCATTTATTTATACTCCCTCTCTTCTTAAATTGTTGTCGTTACGATCTTATAGTTCAATTTTGAACTAGATTTGTTGTCCTAATGACATATATTTAAGAACTGAGGGAGTAATCACTAATAATTCAGTATATTGAGCTGAGAGAAGAATAAAGTATATACCAGTCTGCTGTCCGCGTAGTAAGCAAGAATAATTTCTCAAGTCCAAGGGACAAAGCCATCTTCTCAATGTAATCTGAAGTATAATCATAACCATAAGAAAAATAATAAGTCACTAGCATAGGCTATTATAGTATAAATGCTCCATAATTGAAACCCTTAATAGCATGAGGAAGAGCACACTCCGATTTCAAAACCGTAAACTAGAAAATGAGTTTACGAACAATAGAGCGGCAACTCCCTTCTTATATCCACTTTCTTGGTCGGTGGATTGTTTTCTCTTGTGATTTTCTTGACCCCTCTACTAGGAATCGTTTGCATATGACTGGGTACATGTGTTACTACTTACTAAAATTGTTATGGTGACTCTCGAGTCTAGAGAGGTAACAATGTTGAATCGAAACATAATAAATTTTGTTTATCCAGTTAACAATGAACATACATACCAAGCAACTTGTCCCCTTGACCTCTTCCACGGCATTCTTCAGAAACAGCAATTGCAGCAACTTCTCCAGATTTTTCCTCAGGAAACGGAAACAGAGCAGCGCAAGCAATGATTGAACCATCTCTTTCAACAACATAGAATGACTCCAATGCTTCAAGAAGCTGAGAAGAACAGAAAAGAAAGATCCCTTTTAGAGGCAGTAGACATGATGAGAACACTAAAGCATAGCTCAAGGACTCTCAATAGAGAGAAATATCATCAGAATTAAATATATTATAGCAGCTAGCAGACCTCTTCATCTGTCCTCCGCACCAAAACACCAGAATCCTCCAGCGGCCGAATAATTTTTCTTATGCCAGATAGATCTTCCTCTGTAGCCATCCTTGTTCCTTCATAAACATCCCTGAAACCATACAGCATCCAAAAAAATCATTATGAGCAGTTACTAAAGATAAATTATTACTATTTATAGGACAATAAACATCACATTAGGACAACGAACAGGCATGGAAATATTGGCATGGGCATTATCGCAATAATTTTGAGTAAAACATAGTTATAGAAGAATGACAACCTGGCAATCATAGTTCCTGCACCATCTCTTGTAAACAGTTCTAAAAGCAGTGATCCATTGACAGTTCCATCTATGATATGAACTCTTTGAACACCACCCTGGCATTTCGTAGAAACATAAGGATAATCAAGCCTCAGAAATATAGAATTTCATGTAAATTTCCAAGTATACACACATAAATAACAGTGATTGTTTCTTTTTTTGAAGGAACCAGCAGGGTGGTCCCCTGCCTACTTTTTCATTAATGAAGCGAAAGAAATGTTTATGTATATTTTACAAGGCCATAGGCCCAAGAAATAAAGAGTGATTATGCACTGAAAGAATACAGCTTGTGCCATGATTTGTGAACATAGCAAAGCAAAGGACCTTAAGGCGATCCATGCTGGATGGGAGAATGCACTAGTATTTATTTTTAGCACTTCTTTAGGAGAATACAGTAGGGGAAACCCCTATTGTGGTACTATATTATATTAGAAAAACCAAAACGCATAAGGTAGAACAAAGACCTAAGCTATATATACACTGTACAGCCAAAAGAAGAAGTAGAAGACCCTCAAAGGCCAAAGATAAGAGTATGTTCACTCTTTTTTTATATCTCTTTTTATATAATCTAGCCCCTGGTTTGTAAAACCTGAACTGTATGGCTCCTTCAGTGCTACATCATTTTCTCTCGAACTGAATTTCTGATAGTTAAATGCTATAGTGCACTGTAGTCCTGAGCAAATACATAAACCAGAAATAAAAAGATGACACTATATCAGGTAAGAAGCTGCATGGCACTACAACATGCCACCTTTCTTATATGACACTAAAGGTAGATGAGCTTGCACGATTGATTTCTGCCAGCACTTTAAACATGCAGCATACATGTACAGCAAGACAACACCTGACCAGACTCCAAAAATAGCACATGACAGACCATACTAACAAGACGAGTTTTAGAAGGTAATAATTTTGCTAATTTAGAAATGATAAAAATTAACATAGTAATAATATCAATTTAGTGCTGGAATAAAGAATCTAATGTGAATTGTGAATGGTCACTTACATGGCATACATACGCTGCTGCAGCCAACTCAGAAAGATATCCATTTGATCTGCTTAAACGCTCTTCACCACCAATAGCAAACCCTTGCTCAGCAGAATAAATACCATTTCCATTGTTAAACCCCAAACCATTATGAAAAGAAGCAGCATATCCGTTAACGTGAGCTCTATCATTCAATGATGGTTCATGAGCCTCCTTGTGCAAAGGATATATACCCTCTTCATCCACAAACTTGACATAATTTGCAGCGATATCACTTTGCGCAGCACGCTTTCTGATCAACATATCAGCTTCCTCAATAGACATGAAATGAATGACTCGTCCGTGGTCGTCGAATATCTGACCATCTACAATGCAGATAAGTTTATCTGCATCTATGGCTAAAGCACATGCTGTAGCTACCTCGTAAGTGCTGAATGTTTCCAGAAAATGCAAAATAAATTTGTTTAGTATGCTAAGTGCAATATATACAAATAAGTAGGTACTGCTGTAAATGCTAGGAACTTTTATGCACTGTGCGATATTTCCACGCATTATTCGTGTTGTGCTCATGCATAATTTAGCCGTAAGAATAACATAATAACAATGTGCACATATAACAGTAAACATGGAGATTAGCAAAGGGATGGAGAAAATATCGTACTTGCAATTTAACACTTCTCCTGTGCTCGAGTATCCCATGTTGCTCACCACAACTATGCTATCACTATCAAGCCTTTCTCTTATTCGTGAAACGTCTATTTTTTTAACTTCACCAGTGAATCCATAATCAATACCATTAACTACTCCTCGTCTCTGCAAAAGTAAGATTGTTACACAAAATCAATATTATAGAAATTACACAAATCAGTACAACAGGACCCTCCAAGGAAACACTGGTTAGCAGAATTTATAAGGGACAAAGCAAAGCAAAGCAAAGCAAGAACAAACATAAATAACATCCGTGCTCTGTCTTTTATCCTTGAGATATTTATTTCTCAACTTGAAAAATTCGTATCTGATGCCATAACCTACACCCTTTATTTCTCCGCGGAAGGTTAATGCCATAAACTACTCTTTTTGTATACTCTACCAAAGGATGATAATCACACAAATCCAGTGCTGCAGGACCTTGAGCCAACTAATGTTCACCATAACTTATCAACAACAGAAGATGTGCATAATTGAGCTGTTCCAGTTCCAAGCTATTGCTGTTGTTCCCGTTCATATATTTTACTTTTTTTTTTTGAAACTGTACAGCAGGGGAAACCCCTGCTGTGGTAGGTAAATATATAGATATATATGAAAGGAAAACAAAAGTAACACAGAAACCCCTTTACAGCATGGATCAGACCCATGAAAAAGAGAAAAAAGAGCTCCAAGCAGAGCAAACAACAGAGAAACTATCTGTACACATCTATCAAGCTAGTGAAAGAAAGCTTTTTGTCAGGCTGCAGTCTATGGGCCTGCATGTCTGCTTCTTTTACGAATTGGGTTTTCCAGTAGGTAAAACAGGGCCTGCTCCTTTTGAAGATAAAGTTATTTCTTTCCTTTCATATATTTTACTTCAGAAAGAATGTGGACCATTTGCTCCCAGTTAAGGCTATTACTGCTGATCCTAGAATTGTCCATGTTTTGGGGCCTTTAGGGTAACAGACCAAGTAATTCCAGTGCATCTATTTGCTTTAAATTGTCTACCGGTAATATAATTTTCAAATGATAGTGCAAGTGCATCCTGTAAAAATTAAGTCTAATAACTATAAAGTTAGATCAGAGCTGTAACTACAGTAGTATAAAAGTATCTAGAAACTAAAAAGGTGATGCTTCAAGTTTAGAATGACTCAAACACTGAAACACATGGTATTACAGTTAGAAGGGAATGACTAATAGTGCATAATCATACAACATTCTATCCAAAACCCACCAGTGCTAAAATATCTGTCCCAACTGCAACCATAACTTGAATGGAGCAAAACATGAAGCAAACAAGTGCAAATAATCGAGAAAGGCCATGCTTATTTTAAATTAAAGCAGAAAAAAATATCTGTTGCTGTTTCCATGTATAAATATTGTTACTTTATTAGACACATCAAAATAGACCAGGTTCAGTTGTACAGAACTACGACTAACGTCTCCAGTTTGATAAAATCTGCTCATCAGAGAAAAAATGTGAATTACATGGAGAAAAAAATGCCGATTTTCAGTTTGATTAGAGTCCTTAATTTCTAAGATTCGACAAAAAAACCACAGTAAGCAATTGACTAGTTAAACAAATACCACTAGCTAAACATATTAAAGGACATCTCCTTATACAATATAACTAATTATTACAGCATACATCTTTATATTTGATGTATTAAAAAGAATCAAAAGTAAAGTATTATTTTCCTTAACAGCTATTTACAGGCATTAAAGTTCTGCAACCATTGTACTGCACCAAATCTATAAAAAGATCAGATGAAAATTAGACATGGGGAAGCTCAGATAGTTATACTTAGTCACCTTAGCACCAAGGAAATTGCCACTTGCCACATTATCCACAAGACCATGCCACCGCCCAATAACACCATGTCTACGGAGATTCAACATTGGTGGACCAGGAGAAAGCTTTGCCTCTATCGTTAACCGTATTCTACCAGCTGCCTCCATTGCAGCCTCTAACGAATCAGAATCAGTAACTCGGTACTGTCCGACATACTTGGGCCTCCTTCCTACAAGAAATTTCATAAACTGAGTAGATGCACATATCATGATAAGAATACTAAAAAATATGATTCCAGTAAAAAACCATGGTTATCCAAAGATAAATACATCAAATTATTATAGACAAGAATCATTCTGCACATCACAAGGGACAACTGAAGGCCTAATGAGGTTTCAGGTTTTGACTATTGCGCTTCACAAAATTCTAGTCACAGAGCTCACATTTCTGGCCACGATAGTCTGCAAGTCAATATAGTTTCCTGGAAGCTTTACGGGTGCAGTGGAGCAGTCAATGATGAGCTGAAAGCACAGCTAAATAAAAGCAAGTTGCTAACAAGTTTTCATAGTAACAAGTTTTCTGGCCAAGATAGTCTGTAAGTCAATATAGTTTCCTGGAAGCTTTATGGGTGCAGTGGATTAGTCAATGATGAGCTGAAAGTACTTCTAAATAAAAGCAAGTTCGTAACAAGTTTTCATAGTACTGTTGCGAGTTATTCCAGCTGTACAGATTTTGTCAAGTTTTCATGCAGAACACTAGATTAGCCATATAATTCAACATGACTGTGTAAGATTTTTTATTCCAGTTTTAGTGTGTGTGTGTGTGTGTGTGTGGAATAGCCCTCCTATATGATGCCCTGTAAATATGAGAGAACATATTAAGTCTGGACGATATAAACACAAGGCGAAGACACAATATCTAAACTTTTAATTGCCATAGCCATTTTTTGTGAGCATGGGCATGTGCAAATAAGAATGCTGAATTAGAAATAATCGCTGAGATATATAACAAGACTTTTACATAGAACTGACCTCTTTCTGACAATAATTTATCAATTTGAACATGTGTTCCTGGAACAAGAACAAATTTAATCCCCAGACCATGCAGAAGTGATATATCCTGCATATCAAGGA
Source organism: Eleusine coracana subsp. coracana (assembly GCA_032690845.1). Lineage (NCBI taxonomy): Eukaryota > Viridiplantae > Streptophyta > Magnoliopsida > Poales > Poaceae > Eleusine > Eleusine coracana. The sequence continues at coordinate 53,811,498 of CM064430.1, forward strand.
AAATATGTAATTAGGGATCCATAACAGCCATTAGTTTTTGATAATAAGAAAAGAATCCAGATATTCATGGCCAAATCATAACAACTTAAGCCTCAGAGTAAGAAAAATCAATGTGCTGATCCTAATGTGAAAACAGATGCTCAACAGTTTTTCCTTTGTAATGCTGATTTCGCATAGATTCTACAATTGAATTGTTAGGGGACCTGGAGATCCTTGATTTTCCTACCTACCAAGCAAACATTGACACATAGTTACTGTTCAACTTCGTTATGACTCTCTATAACCATCCCAAATAATCAAGCCTAACAAACAATTTTTTTGGTGCCAATGAGTAGATGGCTTCTCTTAGATTCGAAAGCTATAGACCATGGCCCTTTGGTTCAGAAAAAAATAAACTAAAATGTACAATTAGTAAGAAAGGGCAAAAATCATTTTAAACGTTATACTCTTCTACCCAAGGATTAAACAAGAGGTAAAATGCAGTTTCCTACTAACAAATCATCAGATGGATGCAAATTACACAATATGCAAGACCGCAAGCAGTAATTTCAAATCCCAATACGGCAATACCTGCAGGATGCCGTCGAGGAGTGGCCCGGACACGACCTCGCTGGAGATGACGACCACAAAGGTGCTCCCGCGGTGGCCCCGGATGTACGGCCACGCCTCACGGAAGAAACCGACGAACTCCTCCCCCGAAGCCACTCCGCCACCGCCACCACCGCCGCCGCTGGGATTTCTAGCCGCGCAGCATCGGATGCCGCGTCCTTGCCGGCGGCGTGCAGGTGTTCGCCGCAGCAGGCTGCCCGAGGGAAAGATACTGGTGGCGGCCGCACGGGCCGCGGGCCGCGAGACCTTGCCGGCGAGGCGTGCGGCGGCCGTCGACGTGGACATGTCCGATTGCGGAAGCTTCGACCTATGGATCGGTTTAGACCAGAAGGAAGTAGGTGTGGTGGTCTGCGGCGGTGCTATTAGGCCGTTAGTTTGAGAAAGGCGCGATTATATGAGCTGCAACTTTTACTCCAAACCGAACCAAGGTCTGACGCGGAACCGAACCGAAAAGAGAGATTAATCGACTCATGTTTCCGGTTCGAACAATGAACAAATAAATAAATGACACCTGCTTCTATGATTCTGCATGTCGCGTACCTTTAAGATATGCTTTGTTTAGTCCTTATTTGCGTCCAGCTAAACCGAACCTGCACTAGAAGGATCGTGGTGAAAATCCATTTTAGCTGATGGAACTTTGATCGTCCGGTTCCCCGGGGGATTGCACGCCACGTCGCCCACCGTTCCGATCACCACCGCGAACCGTGCTCCCTCGTTCGTGTCCGGTACCGACCGTGAGCGTGCCACGTCGCCGCACTGACGGTCGCACTCCCCGCCCCCTACCCTCCAAACTTTTTAAGTTCATACTCTTTCCATTCTAATTTTATTGTTATTGATTAGCTCAAAATTGAACTAACCAACGATAAAAAAATCTGTTCAGAGGAGTAGGTTATAGACGTCACCATCGCCGCTGGCAAATCAAAACTTTAACCCGCGATTCAAACGCCCCGAAGACAAAAAAAAAAAAAAAAGAATAGAGAATAGAGAGGAGTAGGTTATATGAGAGAGAGGACAGTTGGATTCCTACAAGCCATGATCTGAAGATTCAAATGCCCCGAGGACAAAATATTATTACAAAAGTGGAGGAGCTGATTGATTCTAATATAGGAACCTGGGATGAGGAGCTGATTCGAGTGTTGTTTTGGGAAATTGATGTCCACAGAATTCTCCAGATACCGATCAACATACTTAGTAAGGATGTCATAAGCCTGGCACTATATTAAGACGGAACTCTTTATTGTCCACTAAACATATCATTTTCAATGGGAGTGTTAATTTTGCAATTTGATCCATAAAAACCACGCTGAGGACACTGGAAGCAATCGAGTATGGAAGATACTATGGAATCTTAACCTTCCAAAGAATATTAAAATTTTGAGGTGGCATGTTATGCATGGCCTAATAGGTATCCTTGCCAACAGACACATCAGAATTTGGGGGGGGGGGGGGGGGGGGGGGGGGGGCTACCCCTTATGCCCATCTCGATGCGAGGACATCTATTCCTATGTGACAAGACTAAAGAAGTTTGGAAATCAATGGAGATTTGGGATATGATTGAGGAAGTGATCCAAGCTGACAAATCCGGTTTGATTGTAATAGAGGAAATAATCCGGCTTGATAAGAAAGTACAACAAATGAGTGAGATAAGCTTTGCGGAGCTTATCCTTACAGCGGGATGATACATGTGGTGGGAAAAAAGGCAATATATAGCGAGACGATACAAAGACCGAGCAGATCGGCGATGGCTATCATTACCCTAACCATAAACTATCACCGGTCAATGAAGAAAAGCACAGCCAGACGTATAGGTTGGAGAAAGCCAATGGGAGGATAATTACTTCTAAATGTGATTGTAGCTTCGATCTTGATTCCGGTACCGGAGGGACTGGTGCCATTATCAGAGATTCATCGAGGGGATGTATTACGGCTACTCAAAGCTTCTTGCCGTATATTGCTGAGGCGTAAATGGCAGAAGCGGTTGCTCTGTTATAAGGGCTAAGATGGGCACTGATCATTAGCACCAATCGATTTACAGTTCGCTCAAACTGTCTACAAGTGGTTAACACAATAAAGAATGGTGACTTCTCGGCTACGATGACAACAACAGTATATGATGAATGCAACTACCTCTGGCTAGATTTTTATAAAGTGAGCATAGAACATTGTTTTATAGAAGCTAACCAGATAGCTTATGACTTAGCTAAGGATGTTTTTGATTTAAAAATGTATTGTAACTGGGGCAATGACTCTCCTAACCATATTCTAGCGGTCATGACAAATGATGTAACACTGTTATCGAATGAATAAAGCAGGCCGCATAAAAAAAAACTTTAACCCGCGATAACTGCACGCCTCATCCCCCAGCTCCGCCACCGCTCTGCTTCTTGCACCATTCATCATCAGCGATAACCGCCTCGCACCGCTCTGCTTCTCATGCCAACTCAACGCTGGTGATAACCGTTCGTTTTCTCGATCTTGAACGATCCGTTCCGACGCTCAATCAAACATTGAATTTTTCCATCCGGATGGGTGTTCGTTTTGGTCTGGCTCAGAAAATATGTAAGCCCGGAACGGCCTTTCTATCCCTCCACGGTCTGGAACGGACCCATACCTTTTACCCTCGGAAGTTATCCACGGCGCCGACAGACATGGGTAGAGAGGAGGTGCGCAAGGGCGGCACGTGGTGGCGCTTTTGTCCCGAGACAGAGGAGGGGAGTGCCAACGAAATTTGCGACCGGCGTTGGAGCATCTCCGGTAGTCAAAACTGATTATCACTAATGGTGCCTCGTGTGATTTTTAAAACGAGGACTGGAGTACTTCTTGTTGTAAACTTGAAATGATAATATATGATGTTAGACATGTAACGTAGATGTGACTTCCTAAAAAGATGTTGTGTGACTCAAACCCCTAACACAGCTCTACTGCGTACATATGTGTATAGAGACCGACAACGCACACCCTATACTTATGCATCTGCAATTTGCAGCTCGCTATTGCTCTGACCAGATTAACCAATCTCTTGGTTCTTATTATTATTGCCTCCGATGTAGTTCTTGCTGCAAGATATGGAAGAAGATTTCGATAAGAAAAAGGCATCATATATATGTCGAACGTACGATATATATACCATGTAATAAATAGCTGAAATATTTGGAAAAAGGACTGAATTTGTACGTACCATTATTAATGTGCTGATGATGGTGGAGGACTAGGAAGCGTCATCGGTGGCACATCCTCCACTGTTTCACATTATCGGCATTCATGAAATATTAGTAGCTTATATGAATGCAACAAAAAAAACTTGACAAAAAGCAGCTTATATGACTTACTGTCGCAGTATTCAGCAAATATTTCCAGACTCATAGTACTGAGTCGGCACGCCGGCACGAGGTTAAACATGCGAGTGAAATTCATAGGCGCTGGCAAAAGCTGGCCTAAGTCGCCATTAACAACGTGGCAAAAGCAGATGGCATCTCCTTCATTGCCGATCGATTCGAAGCCTTCGCAGCACGAGATTGGAGGCTCCAAGACACTGCTATTGGTGAGGAAGCCCGCGCACGGCATCATCTTCATCAACGGAGTGCGGCACTCCGTTGTATCTTGAAGCCAAGGCGACGGCGGGGACGGTGGTGTTTCATAGCACGGGATGAACGGAAATCGTGGAAGACCCGGTATGCAAGGGAAAAAGAACTTGGGCCGTATCGCCATGGGTGCAGGTGAAGCGGCCGTTCCTTGGGTTCTGATCGCCAAAGATGGCTGCAGCGTGGCGAAGGCGACGAGCAGGATGCACTTGTTGGATGACGCCATCGCGCGAGACATGTGGTAGGTTGTTTGGAGAATTGGAGTTGTGTTGTATATTATGGCCGTTTCGCCAAGACGATTGAGGGCCAATTTATAATACGTGCTAATGATTGGATAAAGATCGTACATGCTGCTAGCACTTGTTGATACGGCACATTTAGTTAGTATACCCACGGCTTTATCGGATGATAAATCGCTGGATCAACAACTGAATCGTCAAAGGTTGCAGCTCGTTTAGTTAGGATACCCACTGTTTTATATCGTAGCTGGATCAACAACTAAATCGCAGGTCGCATTCTTATTTGTATATCCTAAACAAATCTCGAAAGGAAAAGTCTACAGGTATCAATTCTCTAGCAGGAAGCCTCTACCAGCCATCATCTGTATATCTTGGCACGATCTGATATGAAAAAACAGATCATAGCTTAAGTTGCATCTATTAACAGGTGAAGATTTGTTCGAGTGGAGCACACAAAGGTAGCATCGCCTCTCAAAAATCAGGTTATCTCTGTATGCTTTAGATTGCATCATTTGGTATTTTTTTTTATCCAAGCAGCACTTGCGCGATTTATATTATAACCATTCCTAGAGAAAACGTGAGATAAAACAAATCAAGTTTCTCAAAAAAAAAAAAGGTGAGGCAAGAGGGAACACGATATAGCAGCTCATGGGATATTTTATTTTAAGAAAGTCATGAGATTTGGTCAGAAAAAGAATCGCTAAATCCTATTATGTAAAATGAAATGACTAGAAAAAAAGAGATGGAACCCAACAGCGTCTATAAATTTTAACTCTCTCTTTATTCAAACATATTTTCTATCTTTCAGCTAATTGTGGTTTGTTCCTTTGAGTTTTGATTTTTCTTTTATAGGATTATTGTATAATAACTATAAACTATTGAATCCAGTAGCTTAAAGTTAGCTGAAAATTAGCAAGTCCCTTATTCAAATTGTTGTGCGCTTCATAATTTACTTGTGCGCGTAGCCCATCACTGTAGCAGACGAACAAGAACGAAACAGCGTCTGCTACGCCATGAATAAGTCCTTGGAACTCCAATCGGCATGGAGAATTGAGGATATGGCAGATTGGGAGTAGGGAATCGGATCCTCTAGGTGTGGCGCACCCATTTGAAGAAAAATTTAGTTAAATATCACGAGAAGTTGTGGCTGCTTCAGAGAAGATGGCCATGACTGGCCTTGAGCTCAAGCATGGTTCTGGAGGAGGAAGGTGACTCAAGGATAGGGAGATGGTTCCGCCGGTTCCCCTACACTTTGAAGCCTTGAACGGGATCCGACGCTAGTCCTGGGCCAATTTGATGCTTTTCGGTGGAGATAGGGATCAGTAGATCGATTCGTCTAATGATTCAGAGCACGCGGGAGTGGCAATCTACACGGAAAAGAAGTGCGCACGGTGGACAGGGCTGGCGAGCGTTGCGGACTCGCATATTTGCCGATGCGAGGTAGGCTGGATAACGAGCGGCTATTTTTACATGTAAGTTACCGAGTCTATTGGAAGAGGATTTTTAGAATGCTTTTTTTATATTTACCTAACAGCTCTAATTTACATAAGCGTTAGGCACGAAAACATATTCTATGTTGACACGAAAACATATTATTAAACACGAATACACTTACATATAACAATATATTCCTTCCATTCTAAAATTGTTGTCACCACTAAATTTTTTCATTAACTTTGACCATTTGTCTTATTCAAAATAATTTAAAAAATATCATATAATTTCATATGATTCATTTTATTACTAGATAAAATGTAAATGTAACTTATAACTTTTTATATTTGAACAATTTAATAAGATGAATGATCAAAGTTGATGAAAAAAGTCAATAACAACAATAATTTTGAAACGGATGAAGTATAGTTCAGTAATTTATGATACGGCCGTTTGTTTGAAGGAACCTCATCGGGGTGAACTCACTCTTGATTTGTCCTAGTTAATGTCAATACATGAATTAGGATACCTTAGGGAACCCGTCGAGGCAAACTCACTCTTAATTTATCCTAATGAATGTCAATACATGAATTAGGATGTCTTTGAATATTATAGAGATGAAGAAAATATACCTTCAATCAGGTCATGTTCCTTTGCCTAAAGGTTGGGAAGATTTAATCTTATTAGGAGTCGAAGGATAATTGTGTTTTTACCCCACTTTTTATTTTAATTGTATTTTTATCCTCACTTTTCTAACTTTGTAATTTTACCCACTTTTTTCAAAGTGAAGCCTTCGTTTATCCATACTAGGAGTAAAATCACAATAAAAATATTGTGATTTTACCCCCAATAAAGGCAAAGTCATATTTCACCTTAAAAAAGTGTGGGTAAAATTACAAAGTTAAAAAAATAATGATAAAATTACAATTAGAATTAAAAATAGGGGTAAAAACACGATTGTCTCTTTTAATTAACTAGGATCGTGAAAACTTAAACCTCCAGTTTCTAAAAATGGGAAAACATCCGGTTTTCGTACTGTGCAAATCACTAAAAATTAGAACCTCTAGATTCTAAAAAGGAAGAAGTTCGATTTTGGTCCTTCAACTATTGCAGTTGTACGATTTTGGTCCCTCATTTACAAAACCGGTCACTCAGAGTCCTTGAACTCGCGAACCCGTTTAATTTTCGTCCCTCGACGGTTTAGAAGGAGGTTTTGTCTGACGTGGAATATGGGGCCCATCTATCAGGATGACATGTCATATTTTTTTCTTTTTTTCTTTTTCTCCTATCTCCTTCTCCCTCCTCGTCGAGCCACACTGCATCCACCATGCTTACCTAGCGCCGCCGCCCTCCTCTATCTCACTGTTCTCCTGCCTCGCAACGGCCTCCTCCTCCATCTCGGCGTCCTCCTGCCTCACGACGGCCTCCTCCTCCATCGACGGCTCCGCCACTAACATATTCGCTGCCACGCGACCCCACCTCGCGCGCCTTCTCTCTGCGCACCCGTCCTCCTCCACATCCCCTTCGCCCCTCGCGGTACATCTCGGCATCCTCCTACCCCGTAACGACCTCCTCTTCCATCGACGGCTCTCGAGCGACACAAGAATGACGACGAAGCTGCCATGTGGGATGGCCATTGGTGGGCAAGGGGCAGTGGCTAGCGGGCTGCAGGTGACGATAGGCGGTAGGTAGGGTGCAGCAGGCAGGCAGCGCCTGCTGGCGGGTAGCAGCAGCGACGGCTGGCGGGCAGCAACGGCGGCAACAGGCAGACGGGTGGCGGCGCCAGGTAGGTGACGGCAGCGGCGTGGCTCAACGAGGAGGGAGAAGGATAGAGGGAAAAAAAGAAAAAAATATGACATGTCATCCTGACAGATGGGCCCCTATATGTCATGTCAGCTAAAACCACCTTCTAAACCGTTGGAGGACAAAAACCGAACGGGTTTGCGAGTTTAAGGATTCTGAGTGACCGGTTTTGTAAATGAGGAACTAAAACCGCACAACTATAATAGTTGAGCGATCAAAATCGGACTTTTCCTTCTAAAAACTTGTGAGAATTCTCAAAAGGTCCACGTGCGTTCTGGCCCAAAATTAAACATGTCGGGCCTTTTGGCCATCAATAATTGGGGGCCGACACAACCGTCACGGGACCGTGATAGCGGGCCTGGCCCGCTGTGGAGCAAAACGCGCGCCACGCCGTGTATTGATTTTCCGATAGGAATTCGGGAAGAAGTAAAGAGTGCGTCGAGGCCTAACGGAGGCCCAGCTATGCATGGCCTCTGGGCCATCTAGAAGCATGTAAAGCCCGTGTGCTTCTGGAAGCGCATAAACACCAAGAGCGCGCGCGTGTATGTAGTCCAAAATTCCGGAAGGGCAAAGACAATGGCTGGTAGCCCATATGCAACCTATAAAATCTACAACACTGTCTCAATTCTCAAGTCGGTGACCGGCGTCATTCATTCATCTCAATGGAGAAAGTCCAAGCTACTACGGTGTTGTTCATCTTCATCCTTGCCGGCGCTGGCTCCGCCGCTCCACCGACCGGGTCACCACCACCGGCGGGGTCGTTGGACAACTGTTTTGATACGTTCTCAGATTTATTCCCATGTGTATCATTTCTGCAAACTTCAGGAAGCATAATTGGGGCGCCCAGCATTGACTGTTGCAACAGTCTCCGGGATGTAGTCAAGAAACCAGCTGCGGTCTGCTTGTGCCACGCGATAAGTAACGAGCTCAGTGAGTTCCTCCACTTCCACGTGGATCCAGTACGGATCGCGCTGCTGCCACTACTGTGCACCACCTACCTGCCGGCTCAAATTCTCCTTACTTGTTTTGGTAAGTACATATATTGTTTTAAATCTTTGAATGCAATGTCCATTTTAACTTCCTTTTCTAATTTCTTCTATTTATTCACAGTTGGACCGGTTCCACCGGTCACTAGACGCCGCCGCCCGCCAGCGCCGCCGCCTCAGCTTTGAGAATTACTAGTACTGATTGAGATCTCGTACTGATTAATGGGCATCGCTCCACCTCTGTATCTTCTATTCTATACTATACCTCACCATTGTACTTGTACTACTACTACTTATATACTCATCATCACCTAATTATTAATGAGAAGGCCCACCCGCTCCACTTCGTGTTCTTTTTGTTTCAAACTTCTCAAGTTAAAACTGTCGTTATCACTTTGTTCTTTTCGTTGTCATCTTCCGTCGTGTTCTTTTTTTTTTTTTGGCAAAATTCCTTCACTACCACTGCCATAAACCTTATTCCCACATTCACCACCGACAAAACTACTAGACCATGTATGCCAGCGATTATAAATTTTTATCCACTCCATGCCACCACAGCTCGATGCTAACCATCAAAAAAATTAAAATGCCAATATTACCCCCATGTGTCGTCATCTCCAGAGCTAATCTCCGCTGGGGATGGAGATACTGCTGGCGCGGCGCTCGGCGATGGTGGTGTTAGGATGGTGCTCAAGCGGAGGAGCAGCAGGCCATCGTGGCCGAACTTAGACAGCAGAGGCAGCTTGCTCTGCTTGGCTCCTTGCTTCTGGCGGCGGTGATACCTGACGAGCAGGAAGACGATGAAAGGGCACGGGAGGAGGACGATGAGGAGAGGGCACAGGAGCAGTAGGCCTCGGCTCGCTCGTCAACGATGCGTGACATCGGCAGCAAAATCACGACTCCAAATATTGGATGACCTCATTTTCCTCAGTTTATTTTTTCTTCTTCTGAAAAAGTCCTAGCTACAAAATCGCAAAATTAGCATAACTTTTTATCAATTTGAACAAATCGAACACATAATTCTCTTTCTCGTCTCCCATTGAATCTATTTAGATCCATCGCAGGACTTGTCGTTGGCAATTGACCTTATGCACGCAGTTGTTGCCTTGTTGGTTAAGGAAGAAAGAAGAGCGAAACAGTTCTGTTGAATGAAGCTGCGAGTTGTACGCTTCTTTTCGTGGGATTCGCGGCCGAGCTCGAGGAGGGCTTCTCAACGACGGGGTGGCGTGGACCATGGAGGACCGTCCGGGCAAGATGGCGGACAACAGGGCAAGGAAGAAGACGGCCCATCGTCATGCTCGATGCCAGGAAGGGTAAATATGTCATCTGTAAGCTGTTATGGGCTACGGTGGTATGCAGGGGATAAAAAATGTTGATCGCTGGTCTCTACGGGTTACAAGTTTTATCGGTGGTTGATGGGAGATTAGGATTTATGCCAGTGGCATTGAAGGAATTTGCCTTTTTTTTTTGTCCCTTCAGTAAGTCTTGACACTCCCAACAACGCTGATCCCTGCCACGGAGAGCACGGCCGGCCGTTCCTCCCGGCGGTCCAGCTCTTCTATCCGGCGCTTGATCCAACGCAGTCTCCCCCCCCCCCCCCCCCCCCCGATCTTTGGCACCGCCGCACGCCCCGTCTCGCGTCGTGCCTATCTGTTGAGGCCGGCGATCTCCTGTTGAGGCCGACGAGGAGATCGAGTCGGCAAGGAGCGCGCCATCCGCTGGTGCTCGAGAGCACCGTGCGACCGAGACCTGGACAATGGGTGCGAGCCGACAGCCGACGGCGATTCACTATCCACGGAGGAGTTGTGACTGCGGCGGCTCAACTCCATCGCATATGCCGTTGCAGCCTCCCACTTTGCCGACGTCACAGCGTCATGCTTTTGTCGGCGCCGCCGTCAGGTTCTTTCCACCGGCACCCGCGACCGGGCTGTCAAGATCCACATGGCGCATTTGATCTCCACCCGTGGATGGGGTGAGGTTGCATTCGTTGAACCCGTGATCCGTCTGGATGGGAGCAGCTGGTCCCCGAGTACCTCAACGCCGTTTCCATCTTAAGTGGCACTGGCCCACGAGGTCTAAAATCTCGGGTTCCTACAGGTCCTGAGGAAGGCAATCACTGCCGCGCACAAGAAGAAGAACAATCTGTAGATGTTGGTGGAGACTGCCATGGAGCTCGAGTTATCGACCACACTGTCAATAGGTTTGTACGCTGAGCACCGCACCTTATCCCCCTTCCTCGTCCTCACCTCTCGATAGATTTGATTTCAAGAAAGATTGGTGAATAGAATTTTGCTTATTCTTCTGCTCCCTGCTAATTTCCATCCGCATCCTTGAGCTCCATATGTTGTGCTTAGCAACTGCCCACATGTTTGTCGAAATGCCTAAGAGAAGGACACGGGCAGGGACCTGTGGCATTGATTAGCTCCCATCTCTGCTCCACCTCTTCTGTCACTGTCGATGAAGCTTATTAGAGCAGAGAGCCCAAAACAATCTATTGGCAGAATTGGCTCATTAGAGTTTTTTGCTTCCTTCCACTGTCTGTTTCACCACCTGCCCTGTTTTTGTTAGTTGTTTCTAATTTGTTTCTACTCGTTTGTAGCAATAACGACGTATCTCCAGAAAAGTCAACGCATTTTTTGCTTGTCAGATTTTCCAATAAGTTGGAGGTGCTGGCATATGGATCGATTTCTCATGACTGGACTGAGTTCAACTCATATTGGGTACAAGCAAGGTGAGGTTTTAATTTTATGAGCCCTTTTTTTTTTCTTTTAGAAAGATATGTATCCAGCTTCCAGCGTAATTGGCAAACACTCAAGAAAATGGATACAGTATGTTGAACTCAGATGCATAATTAGAGGAGTTTTGGTATGCTGCACTTTAGTATTGGAGGTCATATATCTGAAGACCACCATCCATACCTGTCTCTTGCATTTTTCTATTGGTATTTTCTATCAACAAAGTGGTAAGTGGTTCATATTTATCTTTGCAATATAAGTACAGTTAGTGAACACATTTTTTATTTCAGTAGTTTTAACAAGGCTTGTGCAAATTCTATGCTTATATAACTAAAATGCCAATTTATGATAACCCTTCTCTAAAATGTCTTTGTTGATGAGTAGCTGTATCTTTCAACATTTCATACAATATGTAGATGAAGAAAGAGAAAATGAAAATTCACACCTATAGGAATTCTGAAACAAAAATGGAAAACAATACAAATTTGAATGAAATGTTTGTTAACTGTACAAGTGCATTTTATGTTTTTGCGGGATTAGCTATAAATCTAGAGGGAAATCATTGAGGCACTTTTGTTGCTTGAGGCTAGGTGAGCATGCAGAAGGAATGAAGACAATGAAGAGTAGTGGCACACCATGATAGTTGCTTGTAGGAATTCAATCTCACTGTTTCATCGACGAATTAAATGACAAAGCAGGTATGAGTTTAGCCTACGTGTATAACCTGCATTTTTTATTTCTTTTGTTTGTATAGGCTCTCCTAGGATCAGTTTGTTTTCTTCTCCCCTTTTTACATAGGCTCTCCTAGTATCAGTTTAAAGTGTTGCTATACAGTACAAGTACTTTGTTGACCATTCAGAAAACTAAGTATTTTATCACTCTGTTCCTTGGCAGAGAGGAGCCGGATATCAAATTTCAGCCTGGCCAGTGATTCAGTGTGCTGCTAAATTGGTATGTGAGATATACAGCTTGCCAGCCTTGATCATGCTGCTGCTATGATGTTTAATTTTTCTGTGTAGGATTTTTTTTTTTATCTAGATTAGTACCACCTTTCCTGAATACAGAGTGAGCAGGACTCTGTCTATTTATCACATTTTGTTCTGGATATGAGGTATGTGAGCTCTTGAATTAGTTCTTCACTTTGTTGTAATTTATTTATGTTCTGTAATATTTGTCAAGCATGTAAAGCATGCTATGGGCTTCAACAAGCTTTGTTCTATACATGTGCAGGACCTGCTCATGACATCATACGGCCTCAGGACAGTCAAGGGTCTTCAAAACCAGGTGAAACGAAACTGGATGAGGTGTTCCTCTACAGGTACATCATGGACGCAACAGGCTTGATGACAGGCTGCTAGTGGTAAACACCATTCCCATAATTCATTTGGATGGTTCATTTCCAGATGGCTGATTATGGTTGTAGCTTTGTTGTCTCGGTTAACATGCAGACACTAAGTAATCGTAACTGTAAGAAGTAGTTTTGGACTCTGCAGGTATGCTGAAAGTTCTTAAATTCTAATTAGTAGTAGGTTGCATATTAAATTTGCTTTATAAATGAATATACTGCTAGCATAGGTCAACTGTAGTTATATATATATATATATATATATATATATATATATATATATATATTTTGCACTTGTTATTGAAACACTGGTTCAGCATGAATGGTTGGCGAGTTACAATAACTAGAAGTTTCTGCCCAGCATCATCTCTTACAAGGGTTCAACATGAGTGGTTGGTGAGTTGCAATAACTTCCCTTACAAAAAGGGGAAGTTTTATAGTTTCTTTCTTCGAAAATTGTCAATTTGTTAACTTATCCCAAATCCTGATGCATAGACATATTATGGTTTCTTACTTGCAAAGACCAAGCTAACAGAAAACAGTAGTAAACCAATGACTTTCTATTCATAACTGAACATTCCATGTGCCGCTTGGGTATTTTTAGAAAACTACCGACTTTGATGAATTTCACTTGTTCTTTTGTGCAGTTGCTGGGCAATCCTGATGATGCTTCCTCAGGATGCAAGCGGTGCAGGCCTGCCTGCAATGCCGCTGGGCCAACCCGCACCACAACCTCGCTAGAAGCCCACATCGCTGCCCGCTTTGTCGAAATGGACGGGATGACACGGTTGTCTCATAACTGCCTATGGCACCGCAACTCCCGCGAAAGGACCTCGCCAAACCTAGCCGTCGGAGCCTAGCCTTGACGACAACGAGCCAATCTGCAATGTCGCCACTCAAGCGGTGCAAGCGCGGTGGGACACGTCTTCGGCGAGCCTTTCGCCGCCTCGCCCTCCACTGTCAATGTTGCACCCAACGCCCTTGACTTCTCCTCGAGCAACGCCACCACCATTCACCGGTGCCTCATCGCCCTGCCCTCCATCATCGGTGTGCCCTCGTGTGCCTCCCAAGATCCACCGTGGAGCATGAGGGAGTGCAAGTAAGCCTCCAGCCAATCGTGACAGCAACACGGCAATCAATCCCGATATCGACAATTCTCTCAGTACATGGTGGGGAGATGGAGGTATTACTTGCATATTGTGTATGACTTCTTTCTTGCTGGAGTTCAGTACATACAAGTTCGTGCCCATGTGATCCTGAATGTGCTTCCCGTTGAGGTTGCAGAAATATTTCTTCCCATTTGCTGTTAGCTCAGTAGATATAAGTTATGTTAGCTGTGTGATGTTCAGTAATTTTGATTGAGTGTGATGTTCAGTAATTTCGATTGAGTGTCATGTTCAATAGATATGAGAACTGTATCTGCTTGCATTAACAGTGCTGCCCGGTGTACTTGCTCCTCACCAGTTCATGTTCAGTAGAGTGCACCTGCTAATAATTTATTCTAAATGCATGCCTGCCTAAGTTTATAACAAGTGCAATTATGTCAATGAATGAGATAATTCAGTTGTACTATTTTTTGTTTTTAGTAATTCAGATAGCTATTATATATTTTATTAACAAAATTAATTTCTGTAAATGATCTAGGCACAAGTTTTTTGAGTGTGTTTGCTAGGGAGCAATAGACAAGTCCATAAATAAGTTGATTTTCATATACTGCTAAAGAATCATATGCCTTTTCACTTTTGAAGTTGTCCGCGTTGCTTATCTAGGTAGAGGAACCAGAAGAATGCAGTGCATGGAAGGAACAGGAGCACGATGATCTAAGGTACTTCTCTGTGCTCGAATCAACCTTTTGTAGTTTCCACAAAGTTTCTTCTTGTAATATTGGAATTTATTTTCTTGTGTAAAGAGAGTTAAATGTTGTTGTTTTGCTTTGTACAAGTGCCTGTCTGAACAATTGCAATGGCACATTAGTTGGACTGGATTTGCTAAGAAAAAAACATTACTTGGACTGAAGAGTAAGGATGTTTTATTCTGTTGCTTATGAATCTCTATGTCATGAAGATGAAGATTGAACAATATTCGAACATTAGATCTCTTATGTATATAATGTTGATGGGGACAAATGCAAATAGAATTATCATTATTATTTGTTACTACTTCTTTTCAAAATTATTATCATTGTTGACTTTTTTTTGTTATATTTGACTATTTATTTTATTAAAAAAACAAATTACCATATATTTTTATGATTTATTTTATCATCAGAGAAACTAGAGACATAACTTATAATTTTATGTTAAATTACAAATTATTATATATATTTTATGATTTATTTTATCACCAAAGAAATATGAAACATAACTTATAATGTTGAATATTAAAACTAATATTTTAAATAAGATAAATAGTCATATATAACTAAAATAGTCAATGGTGATAAAAATTTTGGAACTGAGTGCATGTTGTTTGAAAGAAAATGGGATTGCAGAATGATGGTATTGCTTACTGTAGCACAAATCAGTGGCGTTTTTTTTTTTTTTTGAAAAGGAGACAGGAGTCCTAACTGTACAAGCTTCTATACTGCACATGCGCTGTGAAAAAAAACAAAATACAGAGCTCGCTAGGAGCAGAGTCTGATTAATTATTTATTTATTTTTTTGAAAACGAACAGAGTCTGAATTGTTTAATGTGATGAGCAAAATAGAGCTGTTGTGATGCGATGAGCTATTGCGGAAGCTCTGCGCTCATGGCAAACGCTCGCCTGAATTGCTTGATGCTGTCAATGACAAGCTCTGCCACTTGCATGAATGAACTCTCTTTTTGTTGATAGATTCTGCAGTTTCTTTCCTTTCATATTTGCCACCAAGAGAAGAATAGAGTTCCTGCATTCTGTTTTTTCTCCTTTTTTGTGCCGTGACTGAACATCAGCTGCAGACAAGGTTTGACTCCATGTTGAGGCAAGTGGTGGAGCGTGGGGTTCAGATGAAGGCTCACGGAGCAGTTAGGTTTATGTGGCTAGTTTCTCTTGACCAAGTTATCAGCCGTCAGTACCTTTTAGTGCCAGCCACCTAAATAAAGAATCGACAATTTGGGTTCAGTCTTTGCTTGCCATAATGCTGTGGATGGTATATTTGAGATAGCCCTAGTAAATTGTATGTGATAGGCCGATGATGCACTATATATTCCATCCCTGGTCTATGTCCAAATGATTTTATCTCTTTCTTATGTCAAGGAAACATCTCTGACAATGGTGAACAAGCATGACAAATTCCTCCATCAGTTCATCAGTTGCAATGTTCTTGAGGTTATTGATCCAGTTGAACTGTTGTAGATCTTTGGCTACAGTTCTGTACTTGAACCTAGCTTGTGTGTATAGATTGGGCGCTAGGTCTTTTGGGGGCAGTCCTAGTATGGGGTGTTCCCTGCCATTTGCTGATTTGAATGAGTTGATGTGAAAAACAGTTGCATGACTATCTTATGTTGTGGCTGAGGATTGTTTTCCACGGCCCATCACGATCATCCTAATTGTGCCAGAGCCATCTTAGACGCAACCTTTCTCAAAGGGTTTTGAAGTTTTCTCGATCTGTGTGAGAGTTTTTCTCGTTAAAAAAAAGTAATTAGACCGTGTACCTCCGCATGTTGAGTTTTTTTTTCTCTCTTTTATCCTAGACATCCCCACTTCTTTGATCTGATGGAGCTTGACATTTAACCAGGCAGTGGCCACCTCGCACTTTTTCACGGTCATCTCCCCGCCACATGAAGCTCCTTTTAAATTTTTCAATGTGCTTGATGGCCCACTTTGGAAGTTTGAACACTGAGAAAATATGTTCACGTTGTCGATAACGAAGTTTTGATAAGCACTTATTTCTCTACCTAGGTACGCGAGGAGCCCAAACCGATCCCCAATTTTCTGAAACACTAGTTTTTTTTTAAGAACCTGACATGAAGTGGTAGTCCTCCTAAATACTACCTTCATCCCAATATATAAGTGTCTTATTCAGTGTTTTTATGGAAAATATAAAAATAAATAAAACATTTAAAATGTATCTAATAATAAAATATGTTATAACAAAATAATTATTTTTTTATAAAAAAGTTTGAATAAGGTAAAAGATCAAAGTGATTTTTATAGTCCATAAATACTTATATTTTGAGATGGAGAAAGTAGGAACAAGGGAAAGCTGCAACATGTCCAAAATCATGTGGTGGGAGTTAACTGGGCCCTTGGTCCGTTGGGCTGACTCATTTTGTCCAAACAATATCTTTGTTTCTTTTAGGGCCCATACGTGACCTTTGTTCTCTCCCTCTCAATACTACAGGAGAAGAAACGTAGAAGTGGCCTGAAACTATATGTTTGAAAAAACAGAATTCAAATTGCTCGAAACAAAAAAAAAATTCACTCATTGTTGAACTGCGGAGCAGCAGAAAGTTCTGAAAATTGACACAAGTTTCACAACTAGAAACTCTCCTCTTTTTTGTAACACGAACAAACCCAGGCCAATGTTTACACAAGGGAAACACAGCTGGAGGCCGGGATTTACCAGCATTGTCGGTCACCAGCGAGAGCGTATGATGAATCCGGACTGCCGCGGCGCGGTCGCATTAACTGTAGCGTTCGCTTACTCGTCAACAGCTGTAGCGCGCCCAGGCAGCAGCAGCTCCGGATCACTCACGCCCCCTGTCTACGCATGCATGCACTGCACCTCTCCCCCTCGTCTCTCCTGCGCGTTCGTTCCGTCGCTGCCTCGCGACGCGCGCCGCGGCCTGACCCGCCCGAGAGCGCCTCTGGTAGCATGCGTCGACCACGCGCGCCCGCGCCAGGCAACGGCCAATCCCGGCGAAGCCACTCGTCGTGCCGCCTTCCTGCCTGCTCGCCACGGCGCACAGCACATGCCGCGCATGCAGCAGGAAAACGATTAAACAAATCACCGCGCGCCTGTAGCATCCAAAAAAGCTCGTCAGTCCTCGCGTACCCCGGCTCCGGCTGGCTGGCTGGCTGCCTCTGGCCTGCCGGCTCCAGGGCTAGCTAGGTGTAGCACCGAGCTACACCTAGCTAGGCCCTTGGTTGGGTTCGTACGTCCAGTAGGACACAAGCGGCATGCGTGTTCCACGTGTAATGTGTCGCGTGCAAGGGGAGCCGTGGTATCCGGCTCATCTGGAAGCAGTGAAGAAGGAGTATATACTGTAGTTACTGCTCCATTGCGATACTACTGGCTATAGTGCAGATTTGAACTTGAGTTTTTTTTGGATATCCACTCACTTCCCTAGGAAAGGCGGAAACGGTAAAATTGCTGGAGCTCTGACGCTAGGGCGGAAACACAGGTGCATGCACCGCGGACGACGTATGCGAAGCGTGTCCCTTATCTCGCCTTGCGGTGCGCCACGTACGCGCGCGAGCCCGCGTGTCTCTCACGAACTTTCAATTTCGTCGACCTCAGCATTTGTCGTCACGGTAGCTACTAGATGGTCGTCATGCATGCGTGCTTATTTCTCACAAATTTTTAAGCGCATGAATCTACTCTAGCCCGCATCACGCGATAAACATCACGTGTGTATGAATGTCTAGGCGGTCTGCATTGTTTTGTTCTGGTTGGGAGGAGAGGGCTACTATTAGCAGATGGGTCGATCGCCAGTACTCCTAGTGAGTATTAGGCACAAGTCCTGTTTTGATTTGAGATATCCAATGATATGATTATGGGAAAGAAGATATAGCAGTATAAATCGTGATCAAGTTAAGCAGGGTGTAAATAAAGTGCTTTTACACCTAGTAGTACTGGAATGTGGTACATACGTTTGCTGGTTGGTGGGCGATGCCGCGGGTGTGCGCCAATGAGATGCCGACGCGGCCACAAACCCCTGTCCATCAATGGCGCAGCAGCCAGCGACTGCAGCCCAACCAGCGGAAAGCGCCACGCGGGACGAGGCGTCCGAGGCAACGCGGCATGGCCAAACGCGAGAGAGGGGGAGGTGATGAGCCGAACCAGCCAAAGCGACCGGCATGCAGCGCCTTCTTCTTCCCAATCCCACCCAAAGCGCGAGCAGCCCCTCCCCTCCAAAAGGCCGCGCCCCGCGACTCGGGTCCGCCTACGTGTCGGCCGCGTCCCCGCGCTGTCGCCCACGTACCCCGCCCCGCTCTCCCACGTGCCCCTCCCGCCTGCGCGCGTCCGATTGGCCGCCCCCGCCTTCATAAGCCGCACCCGGGCCCCCAACGCCGTGCTCTCTCCGTTCCGTCCGTCCGTCCGTCGATCTCACTCGTGTCTGACCGACCGATCGAGTCCACTCACCTCTCCACCATGGCCGTGGTGCAGCAGGCTGACATGGCCGTCAAGGCCAACGAGATCCTGGCCCGGTTCCGGCCCATCGCGCCCAAGCCCTCGTCACTAGCAGTCTCCCCGGCGCAGCAGGCCGTGGCCGAGGGCGTGGTGGCCACGAACCGCGTGCTGTGCCAGCTGCAGAGCAGGCCGTGCCGGGCCCGCAAGCGCGGCCGGCCCACCACCCTCGCGCCGGCGTCCCCGACCTCGCCGGCGGCCAAGAGGAAGAGGGCGGCGCCGCCGTACCCGCCCCTCCGCTGCGCCGCCGCGACCAACACCGACGCCGTGGCCACGGCCACGCGGGCGGTCGTCCCGGCGTCCAGTGCTGCATGCGTCCCCATGGCTGCGGCGAAGGCGGCGCGGGAGGAGGAGGAGAAGCAGCGGGACGTGCCCGTGGAGCGCGACCTGCTGCGGAAGCTGCTGGAGCCCACGGTCATCTCGCCGCGGGCCGTGCGGCCCGTGGGCTCCACCATCCGCGTCGAGTGCATCATCACCGCCCGCACCGACGACATGACCAGCCCCACCGCGGTCTCGAAGACGGCGGCTGACGTGGAGGCGGAGCTGGAGGCCGACGCGGTCCCCGCGGTGGTCTCCGACTCGAGCTGCCGCGTGCGGCTGGTCAACGAGGCGTACAAGGAGATGGTGGGCCAGCCGGAGTGCCCGTGGCTGCGCGCCGTGGCCGCGGCGTCGAGGCGGATCAGCGGCGAGGTGGTGCTCGTGGTGGCGGAGCACGAGCAGGCGGCGCTGCCGGAGTCGGCCCACGGGGTCCCGTTCGCATGCACGGCCAGGATCGAGTGGGAGTGCGACGGCAAGTGGACGTCAGTCTCTGTGCCGTGCGACGTCACAAGGCTGCAGTGCGAGTCCAGAGACGACTACCTGTTCATCTGGAGGTTCCGCACGTCCGACGCCGATGCGCCCGTCAGCAGCCGCTCCGGCGAGATGAGTGAGAGCTAGTAACAACAACAAAAAAAAAAGTTTGGGTCGCATCTTCCGAAGCTGTGTTGGTTACACACTGCGGTCTGCGAAAACCAAATGCATACTATAGGCTAAGCTGCATGTAAAACTAGATCAGCGTCCCCTTTTGTGGAGTCCGTAGAATGTAGACGCAGGCTCTGGAAATCTGAAGTACATAAGATGTTGACTGGAGAAATGCAAGGGAAAATATAAACTTGTACTTTAGCGAAACCGAACCGCGTGGATATCCACCTGATTTCTTTTTTATATATATAAGGTGTTGTCCTTAATTTGATAACGACGTTTGTCGGTTCTTGCGTAATAACGTGCGAAAGCATACTGACATCAGCATGACATGTCTTTAAAACTGGCTCAGCTGAATGACATTATATCTTTTTTCAAGTAACAACGACACAGGGTAGAAATACAACAAACACTTTGCAGTACATGTATTTTTGTTTGATTGAAGCTCATGCTTATTACAAGTTCCACATGGGTATGCTTTCACAACTGATATGATGGAAGCAAAAGCAGCAGAGAAAAACATCATCTTCTGAGCATCAGCTCAGACGAGAGCTCATGCTTGCTCCGTCTTCGGGGTTTGCTCTATCTTCGGGGGACCTCTCCACTTGAAGTTTTCTGCGTAAGCCTTGGGCTGCATGGTCGGCACACAACTCGGTTAATTACAAATAAGCCATTACCTTTCGATCTGGAAGGCAGCCAGCAATTCCAAATTTGTATAAACAAATTGTTCCATTAGCTCAGATGTGTGTAATAAAACTCAAAGGAAAAAAGAATGAATGGATTATAATGCAACGTATAATCTCAGTTATCAATGGGCATAAGAATTTTACGAAACAAAACACTGAGCAGGCAAGATATTTTTTTCTCTAGTTCAAGCAACTCAAACGGATGGCTACTTCCAAATTGTGCAAAGGTGATATAATACTTCGTCAAATGTACGAGTCTGTTAATTCTGCCCACTAGACTTGAATGAACTGCAGCTTCCAGGATTACGAAGTGAGTTGACGCAGCCGTACCAAAAGTCCAGTCATGTAAAGACTACGGGTAACAGCACGGTCACTACGAACCGATGCCATGCACGTTCCATCAAATTATTGGATTAGACGAACGGCGTCAGGCAAGGACAGAAAAAACAAATAGGCTTACGAGCAATCTACAAAAACAACGCCAAAAGGCAATCTACAAGAAGAGAAAGCAAAATCCATGCTAGGAAGAAGGAATACTAGGTCGTAATAGTGTCAAAATAAGGAAATCCTATAAACTTTTACTACTGTATCAGCAATTTTATTTGGCAGTAGGCACACTCCACAGTCCATAGAATTGTAAAAAAGAAGGCCGAATAAGCAATATTTGTGTTCTTTTTATAATATTTTAACCTCCACAGATAAAAGCGAAATGGCTGGATTAAGGAATAATTTTTGTAGGGATGCGTGCACCGCGAAAAAACTGCCAAAACAGCGGTCATATTCCATCAACAGGTGCATAAATTCAACCTACATGGCAGCCAGTAGTGACCAGCTTGTCCTTATCCACACCCTGCTAATAAGAGATGCGACTTAATTAAGGGTCCATGAGGATCCTGGAACTTTGGGCAATTATTCACAGCACACAATCAACATACCTCCAACTTTGATGCCAAATTTGGCTTGGCTTCGGCAGCTTCTGCCTTTTCTGACTCGAACTACTTTTATCTTTCTTTAAAAGGTACCCTACGCAACGAGTAAGCCAAAGTATGAACGTCAAGAAATTAGTCGAGTGCTACCATCATCAGCAGGCTACCCATTTCAGTTTTCAAGCGGATGCCCCGTTCTTCCACTTGACCCTTAGTTCTGTCCTCCCCTCCATGCTGGCACTCTCCATTCTTGGGACAGGTCATCCATATCCTGTTTGAGCTAAAGTAGCCCTTCTAGTAGGACCTTAATATCCATCTCCTCCATTCTAACAGGCATTATTATCCTCCATTACCAGGGAACACCACCAAGTCTTCACTATGTTTGATGCCATCCTCAGCTCAATCTCTCCGTTTTCAAACATGGAGTAATCTATTCTCAGCCTCCCTATTCATGATACATTATAGATTTTCGCATGTATTATAGGGGTGAATGGTTTGCTTCCCATGGGAGCCTGGCCTGCATCTGGAGCCAGGACGAACTGCAACAGGGCCTAGGCATGCAAAGCACCTGGTGATTGGTTGTCTGTGTGACAGGGGCCAAATTGATTTGAGACGGTGATTGGTTTGGGTGAGTATGAGCTCGATTCAATGTGCTGAGACGGAAAAAGGCAGAGTGTCGTACAAGCGAAGGCATTGTGCGAGCCAGGCCCGCGAGCCTGGCCTAAGGGGAAGCGATGCCAACCAATCATGTAGACCTCGCATGCGGCATGCCTGGCCAGCCTTCGGGCAGGCAACCAATCAGCCCATACCAACATGTGGTTATACTGTTTTTGCAAGTTTTACGTGCCTATGAGACATACAGACCAAAGTAACACCTATTCAATCAAATATTGGAATTAATTATTAAATCAAGTCTTTAGTGTGTGTGAACTACTTCAGATAAATATATTGTATCTTATGAAACATGCAAAAAAAAACACACTTCACAGACAGTAGGCATATTGTAAGGACTGATACCGAAGTGGCGAACGAGATACTACTACTTCATAAAAACTTTTAAAATGCACCTTATAAGTTCAATAAAAATGTGCGCATGGTCAGTATTAAGAAAAAGGCACAAGTCAACCTTGTATAAGTTGCGTGCATCACTCACAATAAACTTAGTGAATTCAAATGAAGATATGAAGGGAAAAATACATACCTTCAAAAGAGGTGTGTGACGTTTACGAACCTGCAGCAAAAAATATGAGGTAAGTACAGATTCAAACTCTACTGAACTTGGGAGAAGCATTCCAACAAAACTGAAGAATTGCAAGTTAATGAATACTTCAAGAGTAAAGAAAAGAGATCATACGCAGCAATAAATTTTACTCTAGAATGTGGACTGCAGAAGTCTATTGAGCATCAGTTTGTCACAAATAAAATTAAACTTCACGACATGAAAACTACAGGTACCAGTAAAATTGCAATCCGTACAAAAGTACTTTTTGAGAAGATAGCAAGTCCTAACATAAAAATATCATGCAAGTACAGAGTTTTGATCTCTACGAAACTTGGGGAGAAGCGTTCCAACAAATATGATGATTGCAAGTTAATGAATCCTTCAAGAGTAACTAAAAAACGATCCTACTCAATACTAAGTTTTAACATGGATTGCAGATGTCTAAATGAGCTTCAGTTTACACAACAAGTAAAATTAAAATTTATGACATGAAAACTATAAGTACCAGTAAAGTTGCAAGCGCTACAAAAGTACGACAAGTTTTTGAGAATCGAGATAGCAAGTCCTCACATAAAACTTTACTGTTGACAACATGGACAGCAGTAAGGCAAGATAATTCACATGAAAAATACAGACAAAAAGAACCTGGGTGAGCAGAAATTTCAGTGATGAGTATTTAGGACAAAATGCAACCTTAGACCAGATATTAAAATCAACCACATTCGACCACTTTAATATGTGAAGATGCTATTGGAAATAGTATATGCCTAATATGGTCCATATCCATTCCTACTTCGTAGACAAACAAATCTAGTTTTTATCATTGCTACATAGTTTAGACCTTAAGCATCAGAATGCTACAAGTGCTTTACCCTTTTTAACTTTCAAGGTAAAACAACGAAGAACAGAAACATACAAAATAATCAGAAGATTGTGCAATTGAAGTACTCCAACATTAACATTTAACAAATGGTCAAGAAGCAGAAATAAAAAATTGAGTATCTAACTTGTCAACTCAAGTGTTCCAGGGGGGAGGGGGGGGGGGGGGGTGAATAGAGGACCCACCACATAGTTCCATCCGTGTTTTTCAGCAAATGCTTTTGCTGATTCTGCGCTATCAAATGTAAGTCCCGCTTCACCAACATTAGCATATGGATCACCAGTAGATGTCCATCCCATTAGTGGGTTCTCCCACCTGTAATACATTCAAATGACCCACTTTATCAGATTAGTTGGAGCAAGGAAATTCAATAAGGAGAAGGGTATACCAACCAAGAATTTGATACAATAATCAATGTCAACTCCAAACATACACACATATGAGTACAGATTGCAATACTGATGATTCTCAGTTAATAAAGCATGATCCGGAACATACTTTTGCGTTGACACAAAGTTGATTTTCCACCGCCCGACTTTGCCTGAACCTTGCTGGGATGCAGTTCTAGCTGGTGAATAAATTACAACCTGCAAATTCACAAGAATAAGTGGACCACTTAAAAAGTAGAAAGGAAAGAAACAAAAGAAAGGTTTCCAAGTTGCTAGGTAAGCTGCATGCATAAGAATAACAAAAGATAAAGATGACCCCACCCTTTCAAGCAATTGAAACCAAACCAGACATGCAGTTCACTGGGCAATCCAGAAAACTCGACTGGCATAGACCAGCCATGTTAACAAGGTACTCTCATTAATAAGTGGCAAGTTTCAATCTCATCACATTCAGAGGACAGGTCTCAACACTGAAGTCATGCTGCCTTCAATCCTCACATGAGCACAGGATGCAAACTGAAAGATAAGGCACTCCCAATGGAGACCACCTGGCTATAAGTGCCAACAATTATCAAAATCAGACAATGTTTCATGTCACATCTGTCGAGCATTCTTTTTTCTTCTTTTTTTACACAGACTCAGAGGCATCAAGTATTACTAGATCATTACGACCAGATTTCATTTGCAAAAGAGCACGGGTAACTATGATTAACAATTTGCTAATAGACAATTTAGTTTAGAGAAATTTAGCTATATACTTCAAGCATTTGGTCAACAGTGCACACGTTCCTCTTCATCAGTATTCAAACTTCCAAGTCAGTCAATAGCAAAATGAATTTCACATTTCTAGCTACCCAACTCCAACTATGCTACCAGCACATGGACCGGCCCCCGCGCCCCAATCCCTAGCCACTCAAAAACATTAAATCTATAAACATCTCGCAAGATGCCCACATGAATCGACGTGAATTAGCAACATTCTACTGAAAAATGCGAAGGGCTGAAGCGGGGGAACGTTACCCTGCGTCGGAGGTGCTCGTCGGGGATGCCGGAGACCATCCCAATCTCCCCTGGCTTGATCTCGACGAGGGCGTCCGAGGCCCCCGAGGAGAGCATCCGCGCCGGCGCCGGCGTAAGGAGCGCGCGACCGAGGGAAGGGAGATTCCGCCGGAGCGGGGCTGCCATCTCGTCGGAGCCGTACAACGGAGGAGGGGCGGAGGGGAACGGAGGAGATGGAGCTCGTGAGCACGGGGCGGCCTGCGATTCTGCGAGACTGTGCGATCTGGTTTGCTCGAGAGAAAAATGACGGAGCTGACTGCTAGGCTTTGCTTTGGGCCTTATGGCCCATCACACTAAAGTGGGCTGATCCTAGAGACAAGGCCCTAAAATAGTCGGCCCGTTCGATTTGGCCGTCGGATTCTCGGCAAGCAAAGCAGTATCCCGAACGGAAACTCTATGGAGCGATAGGTCGCGCGGCGCGTCGGCGGTTTAATGCGAGCGGTTTAAGGTGGCTGGGTTGTCGAGGCGGCGACGGGTTCCGACGAGCTCATAATCCGGCGAACTTTAGAAGGTTTCCGGGGAGGCGGCCGGCATGGCGGTGGGTGGTGGAGCGGCAGTGAGCCGAGGCGGCGGTCGGGGCAGGTGGGTGGGGAGCGACTAGCGAACGCAAGGAAGAAGACGGTACGGACGATGTACGCGTTGAGCAGGGCACGCGTCGCACAGCCGATGGCGGGGTCGCGCGATCCGCATTCCCCGCGATGGGGTCGCACGATAAACCGCCTCCATCCCGAAACCTTAGCTACAAGCTTCCTATATAAGGGTCGGGACGAGGGATGGCGGCGGCTCAAACCCGGCTGAAGGATAATTAAACACAACCAGATCGCCGGCGACGCATTTTGCTGATGACACCCATGGCATCCATGCTCGCGCGGGTCGGCCGTAACGCATCCGCTAGATCTCTCTCCGCCCTCCCAGAAGCTGCTACTGCACTCCCAGCAGCATCTCGCGCCGCCCGCTTAGGCAACGCCGGTGGGGTTCCTATCCTGGATGGTCGCTCTGTCACCTCCAAGTGCCAGCCTTTTGGATGGGCACACCCCGAGGGTCGTCGCCTTTTGTCTACCCATTCGTTCCGCGGAGTCGACTCTGTTGCAGGTAAATCCAGTTCCCTCTGAAACTTGCAGCCAATAAGGTTCTCATCTTCAATTGAATCTTGATTCTAGTCAAAATTAGTTGATGTAGGTGACGTCTGAGCAAAATTATCGAAATTACATAAGATTTCAGTTGAGTCTCTCCTTAATTTTTATAGGTATGCAAGGCTGTCAGCTTGCATGGAATTTCGTATTGGTCATAAAACATTTTTCTTTTCGATTGGTGAGTTCGGGAATAATTCTTGTGACTGTCCGCATTTTGATTTCTTTATACTCCGACTAGTTAGCATTGGTCATGAAACATTTTTCTTTATCAACAGTACACGTCTTTGCATGGCGGTGTATAAGCTTTAATTTGGTTTTTTGTGGTTAAGGTCCATATGTATTGTAGTCTATTTCGTTTTCTGGGATTGGATAAATTAGGAGCATGCCCATCCGGTCTGAAGCCCGTCCTGTTGAATTATATCTACTAATCTACTCTAATGTTTTAAAGTTTGATTGAATGTGATCAAGTCTGCTAGATGTTTCATTAAATTTTGATGGAATATATTGTCTAATGTTGCTAGAGTAGGCTTATTTGTACACTGGTTTGGATAACTAGGCGAGGTGGCCTCAGGCACTGTACTCACACAAATTGTATTTACGCCTAGCTGCCCTGCTACCGCAAAACTGCGGTCCAGCGTAAACTGGTCATCAACCTTCTCTTCTTAATACAAAGATATGCAATCTTCCTGTGTATTTTAATTTTTCTTGTGGAATAAGATTTTGCTAGTCCAAATTTCATAGGTCATCAAGATGAGGATGAGTATGATTGCCCGGGGATAATGAAATTTTATGATAAGGACTTAGAATCAGAAGAAGCCTTGTGGGCCTTGTATCATCGCTGGTGCAAGTATTTCAGTGTTAACCGTAGCCATGAAGATATGCTTCTCCGCTTTCGCAAGTTCAAGACGACTGTACGGAGTGTGCATGCAAAGAAGGATTCAATCAGGATTGGATTAAATTCACTTGCGGATCGCTCCCTGGATGAGTTTACTTCTAAGCGGCCTGTGGCGACATATGAAACTTATTTGCTGAGCAGAGCCCTACGAGGGTGCATCATTACCGCTGAGTCAGATGAAGATTGAGTGCTTTGCTGCAATCTCCAACTACTATCGTCTTGTATTAATCACCCTCTTGTGACTTTACTATGCTCTGGACCTGTGAACCTTCCGAGTCAGCTTGTTTATGTACTCTGTATTTGAATATGTTATGTACTCTGCCTTACAAAGACCTGTGGATCATTCTCAGGTGGTGAAGGTTATCCACTTAGAGCTTATTTGGTTTGAGTCAATTGCCTGGCTGGACTGCTGCTTGTACTCTGCCTGGAGTTCGTTTGATTGTTGGACCTGCTTGTGTTAGCTGGCCGCTGCCAGGCCGATTAAGGGTCTGTTTGTATCTAACTCCTAAATTTTAGTTGGTTAAACTTTAATTATTTTTATTCTAGATATGATCTCCTAAAATCTTTTAAATTTTAGTCAGTTTACCTTCTAAACTTTAGATCTTTAGTCACTCTAACCCTCTTAAAATCTCCTAAACTTGAAAGAAAAATAACTAAAGTCAAAACTACCCCTCCTCACATATGATATTTTTCCTCAACTCACATATATATCTACTTTTTGGTTAGCTAATAAAGAGTAGATATGTCTATTTTTTATTTAACCAAGAATTTTAGCTATGGATCCAAATATATAAGTACCTCTTAGCTGACTAAACTGTAGAAGGCATAGTTTAACCAACGAAAAAAATCCAAACAGGGCCTAAATCGGCTGCGTGACCGCTAGTGGGAGCTGCCTGGAGTTAATCAATGCATAAAACCCTCTCTTGATTTTTTATGATGCATTTCCCTTTGTTTTTACTTTTCTATTTGCTATAAATTCAACTCTGCCAATCGAACATGTTTGGCAGAAAGTTGAGTTCGGTACTCACGAATCATCGATGACCCCAGTAGCTTGGAGAGCAGCACTTGGGGGCTGTTTTCCTTGTGTTTTCCCTCCTGGAGAGCTCCTTCCTTGTGTATGTAAATTTTTAATTATGTAGCTAATATTACGTGGAGCAAACCCTGACCGGAGAAACAAACATTGCCTGCCCTCTCCTGTCACTGAGGCATTGGTTCAGGGCTTGAACCAAACGCTATCATATAGTATTTCAGATGTGCCTCAACCTAATTCATCCAAGAAAACAAGCCCTTAATCTCTAGTGATCCAACTTTAATTACCAAGTTTCTGGCCTCTAAATGCCAGTATTATTGTGTTTGGACCTAGTCCCTCAAATTAGCATGTTCTAAACACTCATTAATTGTTTAACGTTAATGTGATGCTTTAGGTAAATGTATCCTTTCATTCTAGTCCCTCCGTTTGTTTTTTACCCGCGTCTAAGGTCTTGGTTAAAAGACCAAGGACAAATTGCTGGCCGTCCGGAATGAGCTTTGTTTCTTCGTCTCCTCTCCTAATCAAGGCGATAATTAATCGTGTAGCCCCACCATCAGCTTCCTCTGTGATTACTTAGCACGTTAACAGACTTTTCATGGGTAACTGAGGCCAATGGTAGATCTCGGAAGAAAACTTAGGTAAGGTGAAGCGTCGAAACCACGACACAGAGAAAACCTCTGCTAAATCATTTTTAATACTAAATTCTGCTAAATCTGCTAATAACCGAGGCTATAGCCTTGTTTTTTAGGCAGCCGCTAAATGGCTTTAATTAGCCGGAGATTTTAAACGTGGTTTAGAACACTTCTACATTAGATAATAATACCGATTAGTGTAGGTCTTATGGTTTTAATCCCACCGTCCATTTGGGAGGGTGCTTTTGTAATTAGCTTATTAAATACTAGCGAGATTAACCACACGCTCATTAGACCCTTAGCTTATTTGTTTATTCGATTCATTTTACACCTTCATGTTAGGAGCGAGCTACGGCCAGGATCACTTTTCCTAACGTTGAGCAGTTCATGTCATTAACGCGAGAAGTAGAGCCACCGAGATCGCTGAAAATGAACGCTAAAAATTGATTCGATATCTACCCATCGTGCAACACCTTCAAAACCGGCCTTCCTCCTCCAACTAGTTAATTGGCCCAAACGTACCCCTTCATGTGGCCTGTTTCTTCTTCTGAACAAACACCGAGCTGCACACGGCCACCCATGGCGGAAGGCGGACAACAGCGAAGCGCTGGCGCTCCAGAGGAGAACGGGTTGAGCTGAGGGTCTTCTGCTGCGAGGTTAGGTAGGGCGGCTGCCCTACCAGACCGAGGCATGCAACCGTAATACGCAGAAGAAAAAAAAAACTTCGAAAGCATATACATAGGTGAAGAACAAACGGAGGAAGTACTTTTTTCAAGATTGAATTTAGGTAAGTGAGCCATATGCCTTTCACGTGGACCGAAATATTTTTTCACACGAGTGAAAGTTTTTTTTTCATAATTACTATGCCAAGTTAGCAAATATTGCATGACATATGATTTAATGATTTCGCTTATGAAAAGCTACATTAACACTGACTTTATACTAGCCGTGTACATCTTTTGAAGTTTGTTAATTGATAATTTTTTAAGGAATTATATTATATGTCGTTTTACATTTGGCACAAGTAAAAATTGAAAATGAGAAAGTTTAAGGGTGTGTTTGACAGGGCTTATATTACTGCTTATTAAAAGTGATTACTCAATAAGCAGTTTCAGTTGGCAAATAACAAAATAGCATAAGTGTTTATAGGGTATAAGCACTTATAAGCACTTCGCTATATTTTTACGACCATAAATATTTTAGACAAAGCAGCAAAATATAGTTTTTAGTGCTTATGGTGATCCTCACTCTCAGCATAAGCAATTTGAACAAATAAACATAAGCAGTTTTATCGAACGGGTTGATTGCTTATGCAATAAACAGTATAAATAATTTTGATAGAATAAGCACTTTTAGCCATATAAGTATTTTTAACGTAAACCCTACTAAACACATTCTAAAGAGGAGAGAGAGAAAGACGAAGAGAGAGGGGGGAGGGGGTATTACGACGAGAAAAAAAATGGACTCTAAAATGACATAATATGACCAATGGCATTAGCATTTCTTGAATACCGGTTGTTTCGTTCAATTTTCTTCTCCGGCCTGCCTGCTTGCAAACCACGATGTTTGAGCTTAGGCCAGGTAGCACAGATTTTCATTTTTGATGCGGATTTACTTTTATCTTGGTACTTTCAAGAGAATGGGTTTGGATGATTGTTGTTTGATTTATGATATTGGAATTTGGCATTCAAATTAATGTTGAAACAGAGACTATGATTGTATAGGAATTTGGGAAGTTTGTCTCATTCTGGCAGTTATAGTTTGTTCTTCAGCAGTTTTAGTGGGTGAAGTGAAGCATCTGCATTCACGACTGGCTATGTGGGATCCGGGCGCGGCTTCCATGTGTCCGCTCTCCCCTGGCTTGATCTCGACGAGGGCGTCCAAGGCCCCCGAGGTGAGCATCCGCGCCGGCGTCGGCGTAAGGAGCGCGCTGCCGAGGGAAGGGAGGTTCCGCCGGAGCGAGGCTGCCATCCTGTGCTTGACTTTCATGGTAACAGTTCTGTGATTGGAGATCCCTTGGATAAAAGATGCAAGCTGATGCGACAGCTTTGCCAAGGCGTGGCTGCTGGCTGCTGCACGCGTTTTTTAGCCGCCATCGTTTTTTTAGTAATGTTGCAAGAAAATCATTCTTCAGTAACTGTCAGCGCTTTCGTACGAGACTTACTATTGTTCGTCATATGGAACAACTTAGTCCTTCTCTTATCCACTGATCCTGATCGAGTTCGAGTAGAACGTATCGGGGCAGAAAATGACAGAATTCGTTAACCTAACCACACGGGAAAAATCTGCAGATCTGATTTCAGCTCAGAGAACTCATTTTAATCATTCAAGTTGGGAAGATCGTCAGAACAAGGGCGGCTGGTTACCTACTTGCTTTATTTTTTTGGGATTTGACTTTTTGTGCCACATATGAAATACTGAGACGCTGCATGGAAGAATCGCAGCTTTGATTCCTTCAAGCGCACACGCATTTGCAATCGCGGCAAGATAGAGCTCCAGAAGTCCACAGTCCACGCCTTGGCCAGCAATCAAACCTGGCTAGCTGCAGGTCAACACAGCTCTATCATGAGCATCACACTCGCACCGACGCGACATCCTAATCCTAAACAGAAAATTAGGTGATCACTCACTAGTCAGCACCGATACCATGAAAGTGACGATGAGAGATCTTGTGCTGCAGCTCGTGAATCGAAACAGTTACAACCATTCTATGTGGTTGCACGGCTCGTCCTGCAAGATCAAGCTGATGCGCGAGTGTTTGAGTTTTCAGGTTTAACTGCAAGTATACTTTCATTAGTTGCCACTATCACTGAATTTTAATTCATGACGTTACGATAACTTGAAATTTAATCATAAAAAAAATGAAACCGGAGCCCGGAGGGAGTAGTTCGTCAGTTTGGATTATTGGTTGTTCGTCAGTTTGGATTATTGGTTATTATATGTTACAATTTAATCGATGAGCGTGGAATTTACACCAAAACTGCAGAGTAAGTCGAGTCAACATGAGACGCCCGACACAATGAGGTCGACGGGTAACCGCAAGATTAATAATGGCACATGAATCAGGACCCGAGCGCGCACGTCATCGCAAACTCGATGAAGAATCATAAGAGCTTCATACAAACTGTGTCAAGAGAAAACAAACCAAAAGTCAAACGTGGCGAACAAGCCATGAAGTTGTCTGTACAGTAATTGAATAAACATTAGGCACCTCCATACTTGACCGAACCAAACACGCGCTCCTCTGCGCCCGTCGGTCTTACAGCCGGGTCGTCCTCGAGACACGGGACCCGCAAGAACGACGACTCGCTCAACGAACAGTAAGACAAGACGCAACGAGGACAAGCAACTGCTAATATAGCTGGCTGAATTGCAGCAACGGCAAAACGAATGACCGGGCTCGCTCTATATAAGCCTCTCTGTTCCAAACGGAAAGTCGCTAACTGTATGCGCGAAGAAATGATGTTTTGTGGCGCGGGCAGCTTCAAGGACGTTGACAAGGAGGAGGACGCCGGCGCGGGCGGGAAGCCGGCGGCGGCGACCAAGGCGAAGGCGAAGAAGGCGAGCAGCGGCTGCAAGACCAAGGGGAAGCAGGACAACCCGTATGCGTCGCGGGGGCTCGACAAGTTCTCCACCGTGCTGTCTGAGCTCGAGTCGCGGCGTGAGAAGATCCTAAGCCGCGTCGGCCCGGACGTCGATGCCGACCACCTCATGGTCCGGTTCGTGCAGTCCGAGGCCAAAGGATGGGTGCCCATCGTCATCAAGCTCCCGTCGGAAGAGGAGCAGGCTGCTGACACCAAGAAGAGGCAGAGCAACAAGCAGGTCAAGTCGACGAGCACGTCGCGGTCGAGTACGCCCACGGAGCCATTAAGCCCCAAGGAAGACGCTGCTACTAAGCATGTGGTGGTTCCTGCGGTGAAGGCAGCCGTGCCGGCCAAGAAGAAGAAGGCCGGCAGCGGCGAGCGGTGGTCGTGGTCATGGGGGAGGATGGTGAGGCCGTGTCAGTACTGGCCATTGGCCCTGGTGTTGCTGCTGCTCAGCCTGGTGGTGTTCGGGAGGGTGTTCGCCATCTGCTGCACCTCCATCTGGTGGTACCTCCTGCCGATCTTGACCGGTGAAGAATCGCAGGGAGCGACGAGGTTGCCCGCGGCGAAGACCCGCATGAACCACAAGGTGGCTGCCGTGGCGCCAGCGCCGACGACTCCTTCGCATGGCAAGAAAATCAGCTCCGGTGATGCTCACGAGGTAATGTCGCCGAGAAGCCATGCACATCGAAAGAAGGGGTAAATCGCAAGGATTCACCAAATTTCGCAAGACGTGTTGTGTTGTAGTTTGTAAATTTTAGTTGGGTGGCCAAAAAGATCAGTTTTTTTTTCAGGTTATTATTATATATATTCTCACTCTTTTAGAATTGTATTTTTTTTTTGTTCCTGTAAATGTAGCCCCTTGATGTGTGGCTGCCCCCAAATTGTGGATTATTCAGAATGTATGTACCCTGAAATATGCTGAAAGATCAGCTTGCTTTACCTTGTGCCATGTTTGTCTGAATTCTGGTCGATTTCAGACAATGACGATTCAATTGTGTTTTAGATCCATGTTCTTCTCGTTCCAGAAAAAAAAAAGAATTCTAGATTCAGGGCATGTGCATCCGTGTAACAGCGTCAGAAATGGCACGTGAAACAAAAGTCTAAGCATGTGTTCTTCTAGACGCTTGAAAAGGCACTGGGTTGACATTCTAGATGCGAAGATTCAATGTGATGTGAGACGGATGCATATGCACCTGCCACATCAACAGCGTCATTTCACAAGCAGCAATTTTAATACGAATAACAAGTTGGAAGTACAGACTTTGAGCCAAAACAGATCATTGGTAGTCTTTATACGCTACCCTTAAATTGCCACTGGAGATCTGAGCCTTCAGGCCAAGACACTTCTCATGATCTCATCCACTGCAGAAGCCACAGACTGCAGATCATGCTTCCAGAAGCCTTCATCAAACCTGCACGGCTGTATCATGTTTGCCGTCAAGCTTGGCACGTGTAGATTTATCCTCCCTCCTCCCGTTCTGATCAAACTCAAATTGCACTTGTGACTGATTAACGAGCATGGGTTGAGGAACGTGCCAATGCCTAGTGGTAAGGGTTAGTATTTGATAAGAAAATTAGTTTTGCTGTGTCACGCCTTCGGTATCAACCAGGATGATAGTAATAGTGACAGATACAAATCAGTAAGGAGTGACTTCTGTTAGGCTGATTAAGAACTACAAGGAAAATGAGAGCGGAACAATACGGATAAATGATAGAATGCAGCTGTTTCTCCTCCCCTCAGATAAAGCAACCTTGATCAATCCTGGATCATAACGAAAGCATATTACATATTAGACATTTTGCAGGAACACAATAGAAGGGGGAAATGAGAAAAGTAACAAAGCAGATAGAAAAAGCAAAGCTTCAAATATCCCATTTATCCTGAAAAGTTCAGTCAATGCAAGGGTAGTGATTTTACAGTAAATCAGTAATCCTGACAATCTGATGATAAATTTGGCAGTTATCCTGCAAAGTTCAGTCAATGCAGGGGTGGTGATTTTACAGTAATCCTAACAATCTGAGGATAAATTTGGCAGTTATCATGCATGAATGTTTCACTGAAGCGAATAGCTTAATCTCACCACACATAAGAATTGCTTACTGTCAGCAGAACTATTGATATGGTAACTTCTTACCCTAAATCTCTTCCTATGATCTGATTCAATTCGTGAACTGTAATGTTTCTTCCGTCCATGAACAGATACTGATGCATCCCTCTCTTCTAAACTGCTAGAAGTCATCTCATACTGAGCATTACGAAAGAAACCATCTCGATCCCAAGTCACTTCATAGTCTACTTTCAACCGCGATCCTTCCTTCAGAGTTAAGAGAAAAACAAGTCACATTTCAATTTTTATTTTTATTTTTTGAAAAAGTAAGACACCAAAGCTGAGATGAACTGGTTCTGAAATGAAAAGGTAATTACAACATGCACGCCATCCAAGAGTCAAGAAAAAAATGGAGCTGTCACATCATGTGTGTCAAGAAGGAATACAGGGTGCTTCTTGTGAAAGCTGTATGACTTACCACTTACAAGAGCTCTATATTCAAGGAAAGAGCATGTCCTTAATACAGTTATGGCGCTTTACCATCATATACACATTTAGCACTTAACATAAGGTTATAATAAGTTGAGCAACTGTTGTGTTTAGCTAGTCTGTGATACCTGTATTCTAATCAGTACACGCTACAATGGTACACGAGGTTCAAATCAGCACGAGAGCTCCCCGTCATTCTATTAGGTTAGGAGAAAATGGTACAAAGGAAAAAAAAACACACAACCCCACAACTCACACCAAAACACACACATGATGGCCCAGGCATAAAGGTCAAACTTGTCATTTTCAAGACCGTGAAGTACTATGCAGGACTCCCCAGATATGGGAGTGACAAGGCAGCTATAAAATAGCATATATATAATGCCTGCCACT
Organism: Eleusine coracana subsp. coracana; assembly: GCA_032690845.1. Classification (NCBI taxonomy): domain Eukaryota; kingdom Viridiplantae; phylum Streptophyta; class Magnoliopsida; order Poales; family Poaceae; genus Eleusine; species Eleusine coracana. The sequence goes on from CM064430.1 coordinate 53,846,891, forward strand.
CATAAGGATGCTTATGTGATTATGTCACATGTGAGAAGAGCAAAAGAAATATACATATATGCATCCACATAAAATCACTGCCTGTAGACAATAGTAAAATGTAATTGCATAGTTCAATCTTTTTATGGAATGAAATGATTTAGGTATTGTAGATATTGTGGAGAAGCAATATTTTTGCTTCTCATGTTGCAAAACTTCTTCTATTAAGAGTGAGAGATGAAGAAACAACAGACAACTGAAGGAAAGCTTACTTTCGCTAATGAACGTCCACATAACGCCCTCATAGCATTGTAGAAGTCTTCATAGCTCTCAAACTGAACCAAAACTTTGCAATTGAGTCCAGAAATGAGCTCTTTATTGGTCCCATCTTTTGAGTCTAAGTCATCGTCAGAAATATTCAAATTCCTATTCACAGGAAAAAGAAAGATATTCAAATTCCAGTCACTTTGATGGAAGAATATCAAACGAAAATATTAAGTAAAATAAGTTGATACAAAGAGTAAAAACACAATGCAAAATCTAGTATCAATAGAGAATAAGTTTTCATACTGCTTCACATGCTAGGAGAAAACCAAAACCAGTACAATATGGATAGCGGCGAAACAAGAAAACTAGACTGCCTGCAGATCAAAATTTCAACAACAACAACAAAGCCTTTTGGTCCCAATCAAGGTGGGCTAGGCTCTGCGGATCAGAAGTTTAATGAAGTCAATTCATAGTGCACCCATTGGAGAAAAGACAAGCTCATGAATATGCTCTAGTCAAAACTTTTTAGCTAACATTGAATATGCTTAACTATGAATTCAAAACATTATAGATATTTACTGACATAAGATACCCTGGTTTCTGACTTTTATGTTTGAAAAGTACAATTGTTATCTTGTAGCCTTAGATTATCGTTGTACAGTACTGCAATAATCAAACAAGATGCTAGATATGAATAACAAAATAAAACACATTAACAAGCTTTGCATGATGTGTGGTATCGCTTTACATCAATGCTAAATCCTTGCAATAACAACAAGACATTTCAGGAATATGAAAAGGCATGTAAAAAAATACTCTATATTGCTGTTATTAATCAAGCTGAATGAAACAATGTCATTCCAGAATTCTAATAAAGGTCAGAGCCAGACACCATATCAATGATATTTAGATTTAGCAGCTTCCATATTATCGACTGTCATATACTGATATGTTTGGGTTGTAGCCCATAGTAGCGTAAAAGCATGTACCAGATAATAAGGGCCAAACATCATTGGATATTCAGACAAACAAATTCCTAGAACAACAAAATGCACCTTATTTTACCAAGCGCCGAGAAGATAGTGTGTGTGACCAGAGTTGATGGCTTCGACGAAACCCTTGTCTCTGCAAACCACCTGGATGGCACGCCACGGACAATAATTGTGTCCGGCCTTTTCGCTATCTTCCTCACTGGATTCCCTGAAACACAAACAAGCATAAATCAACTCCACCTAGCACTAGCAGGGGATTGCAACCAAGAACATGAACTGGCAAAGGATCAGTTCGTACTGCTATTCAGGAGCTCAGAGGAGTAGAAATTCTCCCAAGACTTCTTCATCGCCCTGAAGTCGTCGGACGGGGGGATCTCGACGGTCATCCGGAACTTGACCCCCTGGAGGTTGAGCTCGACGCCGGCGAGCTTCTCGACCAGGGAACTGCGCCACTCGAAGTACTTGTCCTCCTCCTGTTCCGGGGTCATCTCCTCAGCCTCGCCATCGCCCTTGCGGGGGCGGAGGAAGGCTAGGTCGCGGACATGGAGGACGCCAGTGGCGACAGGTTCCTCGCGCCGGCGCTTCTGGAGGTCGGGGAGGCGGCGCACGGAGAGGTCGGAGTCGGGGACGACGGGGAGGGATAGGGGCGGGTCGCGGAGGAAGGCTATGAGTGCGGACTTGAGCTGCCATTCGTCGAGGGGGCGGACGGTGAGGTCAGCGCGGAAGAAGGTGAGGAGAAGCTTGAGGCGCGGCGCGAGAGAGAGCCCGCTCGGGAGGGGGAGTGGCTCGGTTGGCCTGGGCGCCGCCGCGTCGGCGGCGGACATGGTGGGGCGGTGGCCGGTTTTGGGTTCGGCTGCCGCAGATGGGTTCATGGGTGTGGAGCCGTGGAGGACTTGATCAGGGAAGTTGAGCCAGATCCATCTAAAATCAACGCTCCCGATTTGCCGTGCGCTAAATCGAAACGAGAGGAAGAACTTTACGGAATCCGATTATGGTATATAAAAATATGTCGAAAGTTACATGTTCAGGCTTGTATCAAAAGAAAATGAAGCCCGAATTTGGCTGTCTATTCTAACTTCTCAGTTCTCTGCCCTGAGGTGGTTCGTCTCTGTTCTTGATGACCAAGGGCCAAGGGGACATGCAAGGACCCGATCTCGAAGCGCAACTGAAAGTCTGAAATCAAGTGTTAAGCACAAAATTTTGTTGTATTCAACGTTAAGCAAATTATCTTGCGTTGTGCAACATACAAGTGTGATACGTACAACAATACAAGACATGATACAGAGAATTCGTAGAGAAAAGAGCCACGCCAAAAGTGGTGACTGGGTAAAGCTGATCCAGCAAAGGCTCGAAAGTACACCCGTACCATATTACTTGCACAATGGACCCGTCCGGCTCAAATATACAGGTGTGCTTCCTTCGCCCTCGGCAGACTGTTGTGATAATCTACGAGCTGTCCTAGAGATACCGGCAGATGTGTGCCTGTACCATATTGTCGGAACTTATCTCGGAGAAATTCTAGGGATTACCATCGATCTCATACCCCCCATAAGAGGGAACTCTGTTTCCTCAGTTCGGGACGACTTGATCAGGAATCTCGGGCCACATGACCCACATCTAAAACCAACGTAACACTCATGGTTTGCTGCATTGTTTCGCTCCAATATCTAAGGGGACAAAAAAAAAAAACAGAACTAGGCCATTGGTGAACTTCCTCATGGCAGCAACGCATTTAGCGCAGTCATTTTCTCTCGGCCAAATTTATAGTTGAAACTGATGTATGCAAAGTGACAGCACTACCCCACTTTTGATGCATGCACAAACTGTCGGCTATCGCCACACCTCTGTTTCACTCTCCATGCATGAATGAACTAACACGAAACCCATAGCCTCCACTGCGCATTTAGCATGTTCCAACTACCAAGATTATTATAACAAGCGTCTCCTAAGATGAAGTATGCAATTTGTAGGAAGATTTATGACAAGGCTAAAATTAGCAGAGATGAAAACTCTCATAAGTGTTGAAATGGGAAAGGAAGGTAACGATTGTGTTTGTTCATGCGTTTTTACTGAAACAACAAAGGCCACACCATTCAACTCCTGTCGTTCTCCAGTGAAGATCGTGAACACCAGAGTCCAACAGAGTGGCACAATAGCTCTTGCAAACTTGCATGCATACAATGAAATACCCTGCCCGTGGTTTTACAATATCACTCGAGTCAACAAAACTGCTCTCCAACGGTTTCACATTTCTCGTGAAATCAGAAAGAACCTATTTGTTTCATTGTTCGCAGTCCAAAATTTAAAATCCAAATTTGGGTGACATTTAATGAAATCAACATGGTAAACCGAACGGTTTGGACAGCTAGCCGCTCAGATTTCATGGTAAGCCATGACAAGTTTTCATTGTTTTCGTTGCCAATCAGTCGCTTTTCTGGTAAACTGATGCTATGTTGGAAATTTCGGCAAGACATTTGCAATATATTAGACACAAATGCACAATATAGAATGCATCCAACATATAACAAATGTCATGCATTTTCTTTTCTATTATTATATGTTCTTCATTTCTCCTTCTTCTTTCTTTTTTTAGCGGGTCAAAAATGCTTGTTTTCATGATGTTCTTTCGACCCATTTCTTCATTGTTCAAGTAGTATATCTTTATAATTTGTGTAAAAAATGTTTCCAAAATTTCAATTTTATTTGGTCAGAAACCATTCAATAGATGAAACCAACAGGGCTGGTTTTGTTGTAATTCATATAAATCAGCCAGTATTTTTTTTTGGTTTTGAAATCCACAGTTTCTTTAAAGTTGAAATTTGATTATATTTAATTAATTAAGGTCCTCTTTGGATCCCTACTGGTTTTTGGAAACTGAAAGGACTCTAAACAGGCTAGTTTTTATACTAGTTTATACAAACTAGATTATATTTTTTTTAGAAATTTGTAATCTGATTTAACCTAACTAACCCTAGTTTTTGCTTCATTCCAATTCAAAACTATCCAAAAACTGGTCTATAGATTATAAAAATCAAGATTCGAACACCGCCACCAAGTTTTTATTTAGAAAACAGTTTCTAAAAACCATATAATTTCTAAGAAACTAAACCGATCTAAATAGGGCCTAAGCATTCTTTCAAAAAAACTTATCTTAACCAGACAAATGCACTAATTACTCCCTTGAGTCATATGATGATGTCTTAACGTCATTTAATTATGATGAGAGGGAGTAATGTGATACAATAACAAATTTGGTGAGGATGAAATCAAGCTTTTTGAAGGAAAGGTTTACATGTAGATATTAACAAGACTTTCAAGGCCATAAACTATGTCATGCAAATCAAGCATTTGTATATTTAGCAAAGTAATGCATAACCAACTTTTTTTAAAAGCAACATAACCAACTTTTGAACATATCTAAGCCCATTCACGCTTGCAGCAACGAGAGGTTGTGAACTGTTGGTAGGTTCGTCCCTCATTGTTTTTACATGTAAAGCGGTTGCTAGAGAGAGAGAGACTTTGCGTTCTCTACAAATTGGCTTTCGGCTCCACCCGAAGGGAACTAGGCAAGTATTTGTTTAGTTTCTGTAGAAGGAAGTACTCTTTAAAAAAAAGAACTAGTAGGAAGTAATTGCCAACTACATGTGAAACTTCGATGTGTAACACTTCAACATGCTGTAGATCGAGCAAGATGTTGGTGGACACTAAAAGTAAGCACTTGCACATCAAGATGCAACAGGTAGCAGCAGCGGCGGCAGAGCGATCCGTAGGGAACGATCTGAGTGAATTTCTTGAAACTCATACCGTTCCACTCCGCGTCGCGTTGCTCTTTGCATTACGTACTTGCCGTCCCAGCTTCTTCTGACATATTTTGGTGACCGTCTTTTGAAATCTTTATATGCAATTTCAGTTTGAAGTTCCGATTTGACTCCCTTTGTGTTTATTCTATAGTTGGACCACCTACCTGAAGCTTCAACAGAGCTATATGCCACGCATACAGTACACATGACCTGCGCACCCATCGTCTTATGCACACAACACAAAAAACCTGCCCAATCCAAACTCATTGCAGAATGAAGGAGCAGACTGCCTTTGGCCTCGAGCATGCGTACATGCACCTCCAATGTTCACTTTTACATATAGCGAGAGGCATCAGCAAAGCCAATCCAGCGAGTGCTGAGACACCGGTTCATTGTGCTCCTCTGCTATGGCACGCCTGCCTTAGCGCCATGGGCGGGTCGGATAGCGCGCCGGAGGCGATCTGGTCGAACACGAACTTGTTCGCGGCCTCGGTGAAGTGCACGCCGTCCCAGCTCACCCTCTTGGACGGGTCGTCGCATGCGCCCACCGCCACCCACGTCCCGTTCACCAACGCCATCCCGCCGCAGCCGATATTCAAGTTAAAGTTGTACCGGCCGCCATGGCCGCAGCAGGTCAGCAGAGGGTCGTCGAAGCCTGTATTTTTTTGCAAAGAATACAAACATGAGCTCCGTGCTGGTCAATGTTCAGAGGCCACATGAACTCGTTCTGTTCATCGGCCTGGAAGAAGGCATGGCGGGTTACCGAGCTTCTTGGCCTGGCTGATCAGCCTGTACTTGGCGGTGTAGACGTCGACGTAGGTAAACGCGGCGTCAGGGTGTTTCTTCCGTAGACTCGCCACGGTCTCCTTCAACCTGAGATTGAAGAGCTGCGCCACCTTGTTGTACTTGACCGAGCAGCCGGCATCGTCCATGGGAGCGGCGAGGTCGGGGCGGTGCATCAGCGCGTACGGCAGGCAGCCGAGCGGCCCCGTGTTGTGGATCCAGAAGTACTTTCCTCCATGCCACAACACACTCTGCAGTTTTTGCAATCAGCTGATGAGCAGAGTATCCAACGCAAGCACCACGATATGCCGGTAGCATTGTGTGGCGCCTCTGCTGAGGAATCAATTGATGCCCTTTTTTAACCCAAAAAAAAAATGTGTTCTGAGTTTTACGAGCTTTCACTGTACCTCGACCACTGATGTGAGCCTCTCCATTAGATCAGGGATGATGGTTTCGACTTCTTCAGTGCTCTGGTTGACAAAGTAGCTTGAGGTGATGTCGTTTTGGCCAATGTCAAAGGTGTAAAGCGCATGGGAGAAGTACTCTGCCTTTGGTAGGAGCTGCCGGTAGACACCGCCTACATGTAAAATCAAGAGCAAAACATAACGAACAGAGGTACGTGTTAGTATGCAAGAATCAGATCTCTACGAGGTTTGGGTTTCATCTGTCACCTTTGTTGTTGTAGATGAACTGGCTTCTGTTCATGAACTGGTCAAATTCCCAGGACTGCACGTCCAAGGAAATGGGACTGAAACCAGAGAGGAACAGAGACGTGTTCTGCCGTCTGATCGATGAACCGGCTGTTGCGAAATTGGCTCCCTGCGAGAAGTTGGTTCCTATCGAGTTGAGGTACGCGCTGAGATAAGGTATTCCCAGGCTTTCAGCTGTACCAGAAAAGGATTGAATAGTGTTAAGCAGCGTAATTTTGCATTTTTTTTAATGCTGAAAGAAAGATTGTGTCATTTCTTGGAAAGCTGGCATAAAGCCGGAAGCATTATGGTGTTACCACGAAGCATAGAACACATGATAATATGGCCATGCATTTCAAGCTGTGGTGTGCATGTTCGCTACTTTTGTAACAGTGAACATGTCAGAAAACATGATACTAACATGCAACATAGTTTTGTATACAAGCTTAAGCCCAAAATTATTTTTCCGTTTCTTCCTAAATTCACGCATTTCAAACAGGGTCGCCGTAACGTTGCAGGGCCAACAACTGGATCGCTTTAAGCTACTGTCACCCTTTATCCTTCAACTTCGATCAGAATCTTTAAAGTGAAGCATCCAAATTTGATGATGCGCTACTTCAATCCAAATCTTTTTCCTGGGCAGTGCTTCATTGGCGAATAAGATCAGCCTAACTCTTTGTCCATGCCTATTTGTCCCCATTATACTTTCACATAGTACTACCTACCCGCACAAGGCATCTAAAAAGCAGGATCCTGAAAAGGCTAAAAGAATATCGATATTCTCCATTCTCGTAGTGCAGGCCCGGCACGAGATTTCTCTCCCGGTGACGATATCGACGTTTCCCGTACGCAAAGATGCTAGTAGTTGTAACTTTGCGCAAGCCTGTGAACTATTTGTCAGATTGCACGGAACGGAATAAACCAGGATTGTGTCGGTCGGGAGCTAAAAAATACTATCAGTCACGTGTTGGGCTTGGTTGGCGGGTTGCCCTTGCCGCAGAAGCACGGCCGCTCGGACGGAGCGAGCACCGCCGCACCGCAAAGACAGGGAGGGGGGCCATGCTCATGCTCTGCCGGGCCCCGGGGAGAGCACATGCACGGTCCGAGGACCCGCGTGACCGGGATTGGCTCGTCCCTTGTCCGGTTCTATCCGGCCGGAGACCAAGCCGACACGGGCTGGCATTTCAGGGATTCCTGGAGCAAGCGACGGTACCTTATCGATTTGCTTGGTTCCTCATGAGGATAACGATTAAGGAAGCAACTCGACGTTAGTACTCAACTGTGTGCTAACTGGATCACGCCCTTAACTCCATGTCATCGCTACTCAATTCCATGGAGTTGTTTTCTAAATTTCTCCACTTCGTGGCTGAACTGTGGATATCAGGACGAATGAAGACTAGCTACATTTATTGGCTCCGGCGAGTGAAGGCGGATAGGTGTTGGTCTCTGTCGAACCACATGGGCCTGACGACCAGGACCAGTGCAGTCATGAGTCATGACGAACAAGCAAAGCGGTGCGAAGTAAGAACAGCGACCGTAAATTTCACGCGTCCTACACACACTAGAGTTAGAGTGATAGAGCTCCGGTAGTGAAGGCTGGCTGGCTGGCTGCCACCACTGGAGTTCCGGGGGCTGGTGAAAGAGTGCACGCACGTACCGATGAAGTCGATGACGAGGCGGCCGTCGCAGTAGCGGCCGGAGGGCACGCCGAAGAAGGTCCTGCCGTTGGGCGGCGGCGCGGCGCCGAAGGTCGCCGACAGCCCGCCCGTGTCCGAGTTGGAGTCGCCGAAGTTGAAGACGGCCGGGAAGTTGCAGTCCGCGGCCGCGGAGGCCCGCAGATCAGCCAGCGCCAGCACGAGCCACAGCAGCAGCGCGGCCCTTCCCGCAGCAGCAGCAGCAGCGGTGCCCACCATGACCATTCCCTCTGGTAGGCTGGTCGCGGGTCGGTGGGCAAGCGAGTGAGAGATGAAGCGAGAGCGAGGCGGGGAGCGCGCGCGCGTGTGTGTTCTGCCGTGCGTGGTGGTGGGGCTTCAAGGCGGATGGGCGGATAGAGATATGGCCATATGGGGCCGGCACCGGACGCGGTGGCGTGTCCGATCGATAGCGATGGGATGAGCACGAGGCGACATGACGGCCCGGCGCACGCTCCCTGCTCCGGGAGATGGAGACGCCAGACGCGCCGCGCTGTGGCGTGCGGTGCAGCTCGGCACTGCCGCGCCGCACCAGTGATGGAGGGAAGGCGGTGGAGCACAGCAAGGCAGCAAGCACATGGTGTCCTGCGCCCACGGGCGGGCGCGTCATCCGACGGGGGTGTGTTGCTGGATTAGCGTGCCGGTCGTTTTGGCCGTGACCCGGGCCGAGTAGTAAACGTAAAGCTTTGTCGTGCTCGGTTTTTTAGATTCGTGGCAGCTGCCTCCGGCTGGCACACGTACGCCTGGAACCTCGGAGCGTGCCACAAGGTGGCGGACGTTGGACTGATGAGCGACCGCCTCACATCTCGGAACCGTGCGCTCGAGAGAGGAGGGCAAGGGAAAGAGGAATGATATCGTTGGAGGATTGGATCTGACAGCATCCAGAAGCATAAACCATATGATTCATTTAGCACTAACTGGGAAATGGAAACATGGTGACATGATATCGGGTGGGAGTGGCCGATCGGACGAGAAGGATCTTTTTGGTGCCGTGACTCACGGTGTGTCTTCTAAGAGTTTAAGGGTTGAGCGTTCAGGCTCGCTTCTTTGATGCCTTTATTATGCTGGTCCGCCGCCTATTATTTTGCGGCTGCTCTTGTAGAGCTCAGATGATTATGTTACATGCCGCAAAAGTGAAAATAAATGATGAAACATGCTTTGTTTTGCTCAGAGTTTGTAATGCGTATGGTAATATAGAGTTAATTATCTAAAATGATTGGGAAGGAATAGGTGAAACTTACAAGCACATGACTATAGTGTGCCTGATAGTAAAAAAGAATTACTTTGAGTAATATCATAAGGTTTGGTGGTATCTAGGCTATGCGAGAAATAAGAAGTAATGTGTGTTTTCAAAATGTGCATTGGAAAAGTGTGAACTATTTTTCAAGTTATATTTTATCGTTAATCAGTAGGTAAAAAGTGTTGTGCTAAAGAAGCAGATTGAAGAAGACTAAACTTGATAAGTAAAAAGTTACTAAAATGTTTGAAAAAATCTGTTTTTAGATTAACACATACATATTATTTATGTATATTGTAGTTATAGATTATGATCCGCTTAGTTAGCTACTGTTACACTTGCAACTACAATAGCCAACAAAATGATCTATGTCACCGAAAGTCACATCTAATAGAATCGATCACAACCAAAAACAATATAAATGCATATTTGTAGTTCATTTTTTTTAGTGAGACGAGTAATAAAATTATTTTTAAACCTTAAAAAGAAGAACTAAGCCAGATTGTTCAAAGGTGAAGCTATATTAAGTGTCAGGGTCAGCCAACACTGATGATTTGAGAAAAAAAAGTAATTAAAAATTAGTGTTTAGTAGTATTGATTAAGTGACTTGATGTGGCATCCTAGCTTTACTGTTGAGATTGTCACAAATATTGCATAAGTTAGTCTAGTTGGTCATATACATCAACAAATAAGTAGAAATATTGAATATATTATAGGTTAGATGATTATGTCTTTTGCAGTTTAACAAGTCTATTTTGGTCAATTCTGATGTAGATATGGCCTGATCTTCCGAGAGGTAAGGGGATAAACTCGAATTTGGGGAACTCGGCGTCGACGACCCGGCTTACCGTTACAACAAGCACAACTTGATTGTTCCTGCAAACAAAATCGAGAACACAAGCAAGAGAGGATAAACACGTAATCTGAAATTGCAAATATGGATGAAGCGAATCACAAGAAAAGGTTCAAACTCTGAACACAAAAGGACTAATCGCCACAGTGGTGTAGAACAAGAACAGGAACCCTGGATTACTGTAAAAGGACTTATCGCCACAGTTACAATAATTCGATCAAGTTTCTCTTTGAAAAACTGAACTAAGCAAAATCCGAAACTAAAAGACGGCGGCTACTGAGTTTATGTAGGAACCAGGGACGTCCTAGGATTGGGGGCGACCAGGGGGGCGCCCACAATATGGGCTTAAACCCCGACACGATACATGACCAAGTTGGCCCAAAATAGGTGGCGCAGCACCTTGTCATGGTCACATATTATGACTTACGACCCTTCTGGAGCTAGGACCAGAAACAAAATAACGGCGTTGTTGTCCCCTTTCTAACGCATCAAAGAACGCCTCGTTTGGACATCGGATGTGGGAGATATCATCAAAACCGTGAAGGGGTGTCGGCTGAATCCGAGACAAACGCGGCGACCGAGTTGGTGACGACTTGTAACTTGGGAAAGGCCATGATATGCGCGTATCTAGCATGGTGATGTCCTCATCATCCTCCCCTTCTTAAATTGGAGTCGCCCTCGATTCCATCTCAGCATCAATCTCCTATAAAAGGTTAGTACTAGCAGAATGTAAAGTACAAGATACATGATCATCGATAGAAGATATATCACGATAAAATATAGTATAGCAAGGTACATCATGATTATCACAAAGGTCAGTAACAGTAGATGTCATAGTAAGAAAAGCACCTCCCTTTAACTAAATAGCCTTATGTTTAATATCAAAAAATTGTTTGTTATCATGTTTATTCTCAGTATTTTCAGCAAGTAGTTTAAAATAATTTCTAATATCAGCAGGCAATAACGGACGTAAAGTAATATTCCTGTCCTTATGCATGAATGTATATGTATTAGTTCTACCATGGTGGACAGCATCCGTATCATATTCCCATGGACGGTCTAATAAAAGTGAACATGATTACATAGGTACAACATGAAAATCAGCAGAGTCTTGATAAGAACCTACTGAAAAGTGTATGCGTGCTGATCGAGTTACATGTGCCGTACCACTATTGTTGAACCATTTGATGTGGTAGAGCTAATGTAGTGTATGCGTGATCAAACCAAGTTTGCTTACCAAATTAGAACTTACCAAGTTGTTACAGCTCCCAGTATCAATGATGGTGAGAACACGACGGTCCGCGACAATGAGGTACATGTAGAATAAATTATTGCGTTGTTGTTCTTCCTCTTGTCCCACTTGAGTAGTCAACACACGCTGTACAATGAGACTAGAAAAGCGCGTGATGACAGTAATGGAATCAATGGCGGTAGTCTACTGCTCCTCCGTCGAATCTACAACAAGGTTAGACATATGAGCAAATTCATCTTCAACATCACTATAACTTTCATACCCATTAACAATAGCGATAAAAGCACGACGACTAGGGTAATCCTTCATGACATGTCCCTTGCCCTTGTAGGGATGACAAATAATGGTGGTGGAGGAGCCACTCCTAGTACCGGAAGTGGTAACCTTCTTCTGGTGTTGGTGCTGCACACTAGACAATTGCGTTGCAGAAGTAGGCGCAAGTGGAAGAGTTGTTGCTGGTGGCTTAGCAACATGACTCTTCGAGTTCTCTACTCCAGTGCGTTGCTGGAGAGATTGCTTAGTGTTGGACCTGTAAGATTGTTGTGGGAGGCGTCTCTGTACTTCTCGTTCAACCTTAAGCGCAATATGATACAATTGGCTGAACCTATTCCACTATTTATAGTCAACAATATTCTGGATATCACGATTTAAACCACTAAAAAAATCTAGCACTAGTTTTAATATCATCTTCATGTATATCACAACGTGCTAAACCGATAAAGATCATTCCACCAAAAAAGAGCAAAACATGTAAACTCACTAGTAGCAAGTCTAACTCTTCTCAGCAGGAACTAAATGAAAATTAAATTTCTATTCAATAGCAAGTTCCCAATCTAAGTATGCTTCAGGATCAGCACTAACAGCAAAAGGTGGTATGTTAAATTTGGGCTTAACAAAAGTATCAGTATTACCACGATTGTTATTACCTTCCATACCGTGTCGATTACGGTGAAGACGGTCTGTATTACGGTCAAAATCATCATCAGCAGCAGCTCGTTGAGGTGGAGGTCGTCGTTCAACATCCTCAATACGGTGGGCAACAGTGTTGATGTAACCCATCAACTCGGCAAACTTCGTTTCCATGAATGTACGCTGATCCGCAAGAAGCTTTATGAGCTCGATCTTGGACACGCAATTATTAAAGTCTGTAGGGGACTCCAACTCTCAAGGTGTCGCTTTCCCTTTCTCTGACATGGTTAAAAGCAAAATACAAGACTAAACAAAAAGATTAGCCCTATCAACTAGTAGGTAGCAGAGGGTATAAAAAATAGAAAATAATATCAGAAGCAATGTATTACAATTTTACAAGTGTTCTTACCAAAGCCAAATAGATTAACACAATCTGTAGTTGAGTTTGGGTGTAACAGTTACAAGGAAGAAACCTGTGCTGCAATATGTATAGTTTGGAAGGCTAATATGTATGTCAATAAAACATAATTTAATAACAAATAGTAGTACTGAATAAATGTCCAAAATAGTGTCCTAATTACTGACAAAAGAATCATGTTCAAAAACAGTTGTGACAGCAAGAGCAATGGTAAAGGCAGCAAGGATTAAAACAGACTTCACAGACTTAGAATTTTCAGAGCGCGGGGGGGGGGGGGGGGGGGGTGCAAATCAAAATCTTGATTTTTTTGTATGATTCTTTTCTACTATTTTTCTATGATAGAGGAACACAAAGGAAGGAACCACAAGAAGTTTCAACTCAAACAGAGGGAAAACAAAGGGTAGGCAAAATCACAAAGTTTCACCCAAAGCGCTATTTTTGACTTCATAATTTTTTTCTATTTTTCCGATTTTTTTGAATTTTTTAACGAGGGCACACAGGGCGGAGCCGAGTGTGGGTCAGCTCAACTTTGAGTCAAGAATCTGCTGTAAAAATTTCAGCCCAATCGGAGCAATGAGCGAAAAGTTATACCTGTTTTACCAAAGGTATTCAAAGATAGGGTTTCAGAGATGACGGGGGGGGGGGAACAAAATTGGATAGGGTTTTTTTATTGGCAACGGATTGTGGGTATAGTGGGTGGATGACACGATGGTGAAACCAATAGAAAACACGATGGTGATGGTGGTGTGCAGTGCAGATCATAACATAAACCGAATCAAAACACAAATTCAAACCAGCAACTGAACTCGACTAGGACACAAACTCAACACTACGGACTCTGAAATTAAATTATGCAAAGGCTAAACAATGTCTAGGATGGTGGGGAAATATTTTTTTGTAGGCTTTTTCATGGACAAAAGGTGATGAACACAAACGAATCTAAAGGGAAGAACACGATAATACCTCACGGGGAACATAGGAATCTGATACCACTTGATGTAGATATGACCCGATCTTACGAGAGGTAAGGGGATAAACTCGAATTTGGGGAACTCAGCGTCGACGACCCGTCTTGAATCAGACACGATCCAATCCCGTAACCGTTACACCAAGCACAACTTGATTGTTCCTGCAAGCGAAATCGAGAACACAAGCAAAAGAGGATAAACACGTAATCTGAAATTACAAATATGGATAAAACGAATCACAAGAAAAGGTTCAAACTCTGAACACAAAAGGACTAATCGCCACAGTGGTGTAGAATAAGAACAGGGGCTCTGGATTACTATAAAAGAACTTATCGCCATAGTTACAATAATTCGATCAAATTTCTCTGGCTACTGAGTTTATGTAGGAACCAGGTACGTCCTAGGGTTGGGGGCGCCCACAACATGGGCTAAGGCCCGATACGATACATGCCCAAGTTGACCCAAAATAGGTGGCGCAGCACCTTGTTATGGTCACATATTATGACTCACGACCCTTCTGGAGATTGGACCAGAAACAAAACGACGGTGCCGTCGTCCCCTTTTCAACGCATCAAAAAACGCCTCGTTTGAACATCGGATGTGAGATATATTATTAAAACCATAAAAGGGTGTCGGCTGAATCCAAGACGAACGCGACGACCGAGTTGGTGACGACTTGTAACTTGGGGAAGACCATAATATGCGCGTATCTAGCATGATGATGTCATCATCAAATTTTTTGATAAGTACGAGATATTAGTTATAATTTTATTAATTTAAAAAATGTATTTCATAGTCCATTCGAAATATCCATATGATGAAACATGCGACCATATGTTTCTAAGGATGGTTGACAACACATACTTCTGTTTTTCAAAGAAAAAAATCGGGCACTTTGATTCGGCAAATGTTGGGCCTCGGTCGTGGACAGGGCAGCTGAGCCCATTTATTTGAGCACACATAGGCATTCGGGCCGTGAAAGGTTGCTGTACCTCTTTAGATTTTAGATATGGTGTCATTCCTGTGTGAGAGATCCCTAAAGGGTACATGGCCACTGAGAGATCGGTGCTTGATTCAATCAATTTTTTGAGTACGTGAGTCTATATTTAAATAAATGCAAGAGAACCTCTAAAGCTTGTGTCAGATATTGATAAAAAAGCCCATGTCACCAACTGGGCATATCTTATAGCTGAAGTAATATGATGTTGATATGCGACCGCGCTCACCGATCTTCCCATGAGAGGAATATGATTCTTCAGGCTAATAATAATAGTCAATTGTTTGCGTCGCATGCATCTTTATCTAATCATTCACCGGTCCAGAATTAAAGAGAACTGTTCAGAGCTCGTAGACACACTGTTCATCATGCATGTACAGCAAATAAAACTAGAGGCGCCCCACATTCAGCAGAATCTGGCGGTGGCGGCACGCGGTGTAGTGAACATTTCTTCTATAACGACGTGAATGCGGTGATTACCCAAAAGAACTTGACATCAAATAATTCAGCTGATAGGGCCTTCGATTTGCCTGATTGAATGAGTGAATCAAAAGAATGGACATGTCCAACGAAGCCCAGCTACTAAAGGGAAAGGTGCTCTCAGTCTCTGGCCGGATCTCTACCCCATAAATACACGCTTCCAACACAGCCAGTCAGCCAGCAGCGCACAAAGAAAATCTAGCAGGGATTAGGTTAGTTCATTCATTCATGGCTTCAGGGTACAGAAGCCACGGTTCTGTTCTCTCCGTGTTCTCACTATCGTTGGCATTGGCGGCGCTACTCCCTGCGGCTCGGGCTCAGCTGTCGCCGACGTTCTACGCCTCCTCGTGCCCGGTCGCGCTCCTCACCATCCGGACCGCCGTGAGGACGGCCGTGGCGCTGGACGCGCGCACGGGCGCCTCCCTGCTCCGTCTCCACTTCCACGACTGCTTCGTGCAAGCAAGTCCACTTCCCACATCTGCTTCACCTCCATGTCGCTGATGCATTCATCGCTCAGTCATTCAGTGCAATGCTCGGCATGTGACATGTTGATCAAGGCGTACTGTTCCTTTCAAAAAGAAAAAATAAGGCGTACTGACATTTTGCTATGTGCACGTCAGGGCTGCGACGCGTCTGTTCTGCTGGACGACACGGCCAACTTCACCGGGGAGAAGGGCGCGGGCCCGAACGCCGGGTCGCTGCGCGGGTTCGGCGTCATCGACGCCATCAAGCTGCTGCTGGAGGCGCTGTGTCCGCGGACCGTGTCGTGCGCCGACATCCTCGCCGTCGCCGCCCGTGACTCTGTCGTCGCGGTACTACAAACGAATGACCACCCACTGATTGATGCATCTCGTATTCACCACGAACTCTGGTGCGTAAAACCGTAAAAGTTGCACTACTTTTAACGCTTTCTTCCAACTCTGCGCGCGTGCAGCTCGGCGGGCCGTCGTGGACGGTGCAGCTCGGCAGGAGGGACTCCACGACGGCGAGCCTCTCCACGGCCAACACCGACCTCCCCTCGCCGGCGTCCAGCCTGAGCACCCTGCTCGCCGCGTTCGCAAAGAAAGGCCTGAGCAGCACCGACATGGTTGCTCTGTCAGGTGCGTCGCTTTCCAGCCAAACAATATGCGCATGGGCACGGGAAGGGCGTTGTTGGCATGGCATGGCCACCGTCGCCGACACCGACGTGACCACGCAACCAACAATTCCCTGTGCCTCCAAAAGCGACGGCACCAGTACAATGTACCAGTGCTGACTGACTGACAAGCGAGCGAGCACGACCCAACATATCGATTGGTCGCTGACCTTGCACCACGTTTGCATGCATTTTGCAGGAGCCCACACGGTGGGGCAGGCGCAGTGCCAGAACTTCCGGGCCAGGATCTACAACGACACCAACATCGACGCCGCCTTCGCGGCGACGCGGAGGGCCGGCTGCCCGGCGGGCGGCGGCGGCGGCGGCGGCGGCGCGCTCGCGCCGCTGGACGCGTCCACGCCGAACGCGTTCGACAACGGGTACTACACCAACCTGGTCGCGCAGCGCGGGCTGCTGCACTCCGACCAGGAGCTGTTCAACGGCGGGTCGACGGACGGCATTGTCAGGAGCTACGCGGCCAGCCCGGCGCAGTTCCAGAGCGACTTCGCGGCGGCCATGGTGAAGATGGGCGGCATCGGTGTCCTCACAGGGAGCGCCGGGCAGGTCCGGCGCAATTGCGGGAGGGTGAACTAGTTGAACTCGTTTTGGAGGATGCTGCGTACTTGGCATGCGAACTATCACCGGCCGATTGCGTGATTGGAGGTGTCTGTTGATCCGCGTCGTGTGGCCATGGCAATGCAATTGTACATCCTGCATAGTGTGGACTGTATTCACGATCTGGAAAGTGGTTCGGCCATTATATTCATGTGTTGTCTTGTTATTGTGCATTTACCAAATGGTGATCTAATAGAACCGTGGATGAGAAGAAGCTGGTGGACACGGTTGGTTACCCACTTCAAATGACAACATTGGAAGTCAAACATGTTCAAATGAATAGATCAGCAAAACGAGGATGTCCATCAGAGGCGGAGCCAGGAATCAACATTGAGGGGGGGGGGGGGGGGGGGGGGGGGGGGGGGGGCTAGAGAGTGAAACTTACACTTTGAGTGGAACAAGATCCTAATACTTTTTTTTGCAATTTCTATGGTGAATTTTAGTATGCAAACAAAGGGTGCATAAAGCATAGGGAAGCCAGGCCCCTGCTCGCCCCTGATGCCCGTTCACACGACGACAAAACATAAACTTGTCAACACAACAAGAGAATAAATAATCGAGTGAGTTTATGAAGTGAATGAAATATAAATATACAACCAAATTGGTACTTTTTCTACAACACCAATACCTTTTTTGTTCTTTTTTATTACAACAATTTGTTTTGCAGAACAAAAATGCAGACATTGCCCCCTAAACAATGCACACTCGACCCTAATGAACTCTTATGAGAGATTGGGCTATTAAACCTTGATATTTTTTCAAGCCAAGCCAAAAACCTCACGTTTAATGGGTGCATCACACACAACTGAAAGAACAGATGGTCAAAACAGGCTATCCTCAGTAACATCTACTAAAGCAAGGCATCAATTATTTGTAAAATTATAATAATACTAGCAAAGTATCCGTGCGTTGCTACGGGTAAAAAAATAAAATATAAATATAAATTATTGATATAATATAATTCTTGATATTTTTTACATGAAAGATCATATTTACATTATTATTGATGCTTTTTAGTGTACTATTTTATATATTATAAGTAATAATTTTTCTTTTTTTTATCATATTATTATCATAAATACTTTTTTTATCTTTAATATTATCGATATCTACATATAGTATCGTTTGAGTGCTATGTTACAAAATTAAGTGAAATTGTATTAAAAAAATACTCAAGTATGAGAAGTACCGATATAAAACTCAGTTCGTCATGTAAAGAGGTATTCTCACAAACTTATGATGTCTATAAGACATTATTGGATCTCTATGAAGCCTAACATGCAAGATCAAGGTTATGACCCAAGTCTAAAAATTTCTAGAAACTTTATCCGATAGGAAAAATTAATTCACGTAGAATAGAAACAACATTGCATTGCGACGTAATTTTTGACTTAAAACATACTCTAATGAGAAAAGTTAAAATTCGAAAGTTGTAGATCTCGTCGAGGCCTTTTTGAAACATATGTAGATCATATTATTTGGAGTTTGGAGGTAGGAGATATGAGCCCGCACAGAGACCTACGTAGAGGAGTTCAAATCTGAATAAATAATTTTGCATCATAAATTTAGAAACCAAAACAACAGAATATTAATTTTCATTGAATATTAAAGTTGTAGAACTTTTTGAGGGCTATGAGATAGAGTCCGAATTTGCCTCATTTAAACTCCGGACGAGAGATTTATGATTTTTTAAATTCGATGCTTGATGTAAGATACGAAACTGATTTGAATTCAATCTCTAATTTTATGCGCGTACGACAGATTTGAACATGTTTACCTAAAATTAATAGATTGTAGAGATAAAATCTAGACCTGGATTCGAATTTGAAAACTTGATAATATTTTTCCAGTCAAATCATGTAGTAGTAGTTTGTTATGTACATTTATCTGTTCCTCATTGTTAAAATGGGAATGACAAACATTCTATCAACGAAAAAAACACATTCAAAATACCATAATTTGATTAAATTTTGATCTACAAGTTTACATTTGGACAAATAATGATATTTTCATGAACACTTATGTTAGAACTGAGCTGACCCAGCTCATGGGCCCAGCGGGTCAACTTCTCTGGACCGAAAGTTTAGAAGTCTGAGAAGGGTCAAAGTCAAACAGCCACAGCCCACAGCTCGTGCGAAATCACGAACTTCCAAACTGGTCCCACCAGTCCCACCATCTCCGTGAAGGCGTGAAGGCTGACCTGCAAGCTAACGGCGCGTCCGATCGCTCCGCTCACAAATCCAGATCGAGCAGGGTAACTGACCACGGAGGCAGCTACCCGGCCGCGCCCCATCAATTTCCAGGACGCTTCGGTTCCTTTCCTGGAGCCCGCCGCCCTTCCTCCTCGTCTCCCTCCTTCCCCCAAATCTCCCTCCCCAAATTCACATCTCCCCCCAAACCCCACCTCGCAAAACCCTTGCCAATTCCGCCGCCATGGCAGCCGCCGCCTCCGCTGCCGCATCAGAGGAGGCCATCAAGGTGAGTGAGGGCCCTGTACTCCCTGTCGAATTTCGGGTGCGCCTTCGAGCGGGGGACTGATTCGGTGTTGTTCTTTTTTGTGCGTCGTGTGCTCTCTCGTGGGTCGGCGCGGCAGGCAGCGCAGGTGCTGATGGTCGGCGCTGGAGGCATCGGCTGCGAGCTGCTCAAGACGCTCGCGCTCTCCGGGTTCCGCGACATCCACATCGTGAGTCTCTACGCTGTCTTGCTTCCACCTGGCACGCTTGTTAGCTGTTTGCTACTCGGTGCTGTTCCTAGGTCTTCATCCGTCCTCGCTGTTCGAATCGAGCTTGGGCGTTGGCTATGTAAATGGCGTCGGAGCAGATGTCTGGTCCCGTCCAAGCTGGCAGCGGGATCTGTGACAGGGATAGAGTTGACCTGGATATGATTAGTGGATGAGTACCCCTTGACCTGCGAACAGGCTGCCCCTGACTCAATCAGGACTGTTACTGTTGTGGTGGGAAGTGTACTTAAAGTACACTTAGTAGCAACTGCTTTGGTTGGGATGAAATAATTATTGCTTTTTTAGTTAATTTTAGCTAGAATTTTGCCCAAGGTCTCGCTCTTATTCAGGCCTCATGTGTATTTCATTGTGCGTATGAAGCGTTCACTTTTACCTTAGCGTTGATACATTCCGTATCTGCGTTGTAAATGGACACACACTAGTCCTTGTTTAGGAAACCAAGTCAATGTGCTTGAGATACCTTTGAATGATCTACTGTGATTTGCTATTCATTGCATATGGTTAGTGGTTACTTTAACTGTCGGCATGTTTATTATGTTTTTCTTGGTTAGACTAAATTTGTGGCTTCATGAATAAGTAAGAACCGTCACACTGCACTACAGCACAACTCAGGGTGATAAAAATGGTTTCTCATTCATACTACTGCATCTGTTCGTTTCCTCCATTTTCTTTGCCTAGTACTATAGACTTCTGTATAGGGAACAAAAACGTGAGTTGTTGCATTTTGTTAACGCACAAGGAAATAAAATTATTATTAGTTCATTCTTCTGTATCTGTTATCTTGTCCACATCTCTGCTGTCAACCATTTGTCTCCTCTCAACAAAGTATATTAGTACCTCTGACGCATTGGTAGATATGCCTGTGCTAGGGCAGAAACTAATAAATGCTGTTGATGTCCTTACAGTTTCTTTTTTTTTCCTTGCAGATTGACTTGGACACAATTGAAGTTAGCAATCTGAATAGACAGTTTTTGTTTCGGCAGAGTCATGTCGGGCAGTCAAAAGCTAAAGTAAGTATAAATCCTTGAGTATATATAAATGTACCTATTCCGGTCTTTCTGCTATATAGTCTGGTAATTGCTTTTACTTATGATTTTTCATTGATATTCCCAGGTTGCTCGGGATGCTGTTCTGAAATTTAGGCCAAATATCAATATAACACCATATCACGCTAATGTGAAAGATGCTCAATTCAATGTCGACTTCTTTAAACAATTTAATGTTGTTCTCAATGGTCTTGATAATTTGGATGCTAGACGGCATGTTAATCGCCTCTGCCTTGCTGCTGAAGTTCCTTTGGTTGAAAGTGGTACAACTGGTTTTTTAGGACAGGTGAGATGACCAAATATCTTTGTTGTACTCTTGAAAATTCCTGTGATAGTGTAATTGGAGCTATATTTCAAATTGTTGTCTTGTCTTTGAATTTGTAGAAAAGGTTCATAACTTTCATCTCTATACAAGTTTCAACTATGCGTGGTATTTAGTTACATCTTCCAGTTGCTGTAGCTGTAGTCTCTGATATAACCTATTCAGTTAGCATTGAACATGGGCCAGCGATGTTAATTGTCTAAAGTTTTATATGTCCTGACTCCTGAGTGGCATCTTCTCTTTTGTCAGCAACACTACAATAATGTTTTCTCTATTGGTCCGCCTATCTGTTTTAGTCTCTATTGTGCATTGGCCATAAATACAAACTGATTTCAAGGCTCAATATTTGGTCTAGGCCTTTGGATGGTTTGTTGATAGGTCCGCTGTAGTATGTGCAGTCATTTCTGCTTGCAATGAGGTCTCTTGGGACAACACAACAACAAAGCCTTTTAGTCTAACAACTTGGGGTAGACAGTGACATGTCTGTGAAATAAATTTAGTTGCTTGAGAGATGCTGCAGAATTATTATTCCCCTGTGCTTATATCTTCAGTATCTGTTGATTTTTGCACTGTAAGAGTAGAAATCTTTGTTTGATAGGAGATTAAAAAATTGATTGCTGGTACTTCCTTAAATAATCACTGTATTTACTATTTTATTTAAGAATCCAGAGTATAATTGTATTGGTTCCCACCACAAAATCCTGCTGACTACACAATTTTATTTGCACATCTTCTATGTGCTTTGTACTCTTTAATTCGCTTGGTCATTGACAAATGATGCTTTTCTTCCACTTTTCATGCTTGATATAAAGTGTCCAGTAGAATTACTAACTGGGAAAAAGCGTAGAATTTTGAGCATGAAAGATATACCCATCACTGTATTGTCAAATGTGTATTATTCTGGGACATTGTTAACCAATGTATTTCTGTCTACATATAAATCTACACTGCTTCATTGCTGGACTTACAGGCACTCTTGACATCGTGCTAAATTTATGATTATTTACCAAGCTGACTGACTTAATCTGCAAATTCCCACTCTGGAGTTGATGCTCTGCTCAAAATTGTTATTATTCTCCATTTTGTAGGTTACTGTTCACGTCAAGGGTAAAACAGAGTGCTATGAGTGTCAACCAAAGCCTGTCCCTAAATCATATCCCGTGTGCACAATCACAAGCACACCATCGAAGGTTTGTTTTGTTACTTTTCTGGGTCCATTTTACTTTTTTGGTTTCTTCTTGACTGTCTTAGATTGTTGCATACACTTGCCTTTAATTCTGGCATTTCTGCAGTGCTAAGTTTCTAACTGTTGTATTTGCTGGTTTGGGCATTTTGAGAACCTGCATATTTGCATGCAATCAAGATAAAAATAACTACCTGCCATCCATTATTATTTTATCTTGCTCTTTAAATCCCCTTTGTAGAAAATTTCTGGCTTAAATACCTGCTTATTAGCTCTGAGAAGGGGGCGGGTCGGTTCGACCCGTTCGCTGCCCATGTGACCCTTGAACGGCTGGAAGGTATTACGGTTCGCCCCGCCCCGCTGTTTTGGAGAAAACCGATGACCCATGGATCACCGCGGGTCGCTCCGCCGTTGCTCGCGTACGTTGGCCACACGCATGCATCGTGTAAGCAAAGCTGCTCTCTCAGGAGTCAGCGCAGGTGGCCGCGGTTGCCGCTGGCGACGGCGAGACGCACGATGAGTCGGCTTGTGAGCATGTCAAGGTCAGCAGTGACTGGGTCATGAACAGCATGATAAACGGCCACCTTGCACTGCGGCACCAAGGAGGGCGGTGCGCTCCAGCACGAGCTCATCCGGTTCCTCAACGCCAGCGCATTCGGTACTGGATCCGATGGCCACATGCTTCCGGCCGAGGCGGAGGAGAAGGGTTCGGCTCGAACCCTGGGTCGATGGGTTTCACGGCCCAGGTGACCCGGACTGGTTTCGGTTCGAGCCGAACCTATCCGATGCCAAAATTTTAGGGCGGGTCCATGAACCCAACGGGTCGCCCTGAACCATTCTCAGACTGACTGCTTATCTCTGTTTGCATGTGGTTGGAAAAGTTTGATTCATCTTGTTATCATTTAACTCTTTGAATAATTTTACTGGAATCTGGCAAGGTCTGTCCAATGATGCTCTTGAGCTTAGACATTTCTATTATGTTATTGTCTGTGTATCTTGCATATTTTAGAATCCAAAATGTGTGATGTATATGCATGTATGTGATTAGTTTCTCATTGCAGTATATATGACTGATTGTGTTCTTTGCAGTTTGTTCACTGCATTGTTTGGGCAAAGGACTTGCTTTTTGCAAAGCTGTTTGGTGATAGAAACCAGGATAATGATCTTAATGTGCACTCCAAAGATGATGATAGCAATTCAAAAACTGATGTATTTGTTAGGAATGAAGATGAAGGTCTTGATCAGTATGCAAGGAGAATATATGATCATGTCTTTGGTTACAACATCGAAGTTGCCCTAGCTAATGAGGATACATGGAAAAATAGGAAAAGGCCATACCCAATATACGTCAAAGATGCATTGCCTGATGATGCTGTGCAGCATAATGGTTGCTCTCGTGACGCCAAGAATGAGGAGCAGGAACCATCTGCTATGGCATCTCTAGGTCTTCGAAATCCACAAGAGATATGGAGTCTTGCAGACAATTCAAGAATATTCTTAGAGGCTTTCAAATTATTTTTTGAGAAAAGAGAGAAGGTCCGTATACATTTTGTTCTAAGTTCTATACACTATGAAAGTCATGTCGTTGAGTACTTGAGTTATCTAGATTTTCTGTTTCGCAGGATGTAGGGAGCCTTATTTTTGACAAGGATGATCAGCTGGCTGTTGAGTTTGTTACAGCTGCAGCAAATATCAGAGCTTCCTCTTTTGGAATACCACTGCATAGCCTTTTTGAAGCTAAAGGTGTTGCTGGAAACATAGTCCACGCTGTTGCAACAACCAATGCCATAATTGCTGGTTTGATTGTCATTGAAGCAATCAAAGTCCTCAAGAATGATTATCAAAATTATAGGTAACTACACCCATTATTTGTTACTCTTTACATTGTATTTTTGAGCTAGTGATTTCCATTGATGTTTTGCTGTTCATTCCAAGTGCCTGGTTTTCTGGATTTAATAATTTTCCGAAGTCTTATTGTGTGAAACTTGTATATACTTACAATGGAACTCATTTCCTCTTTTCAATGTTGTATTATATATTATTATCATGTCCTGTTAGTTTGCTTTTTACCTGTGGCTAGGAAAAAGCGATATAACTTCACTGTTTCACATTTTACAGGATGACATATTGTCTTGAACTTCCTACAAGGAAGATGCTTTTAATGCCTGTTGAGCCGTTTGAACCTAATAAATCATGCTATGTCTGTTCTGAGGTATTTTTTACCTGTCTATTAATATGCTATTATTACATTTTATCAGCTTCTTGGTGCTGACATGAACCAAAACTCAATGCAACAGACTCCTCTTATTCTGGAGGTAAACACTAAGACAACAAAGCTCAGGGAGGTCATTGACAAGGTTATTAAAAGCAAACTTGGAATGAACCTCCCCTCGGTAATGATTGGCTCAACACTTGTTTTTGAAGATGGTGATGATTTAGAGGAGGATGAGGCTGCAAATTATGCTATAAACCTTGAGAAGGTGATGTCTTATTATAGCTCCTGTGTTCCGTTGTTTGTTTTTCTGTTCGAGAATTTAATCGATATTTTCTAGTCTATAGCATGTATCTTTCTTTTTTCTTTTCTTTTATGTTTATAGTTCTTAGCCTTTGTTGTGTTCAGAACCAACTTACTGATGGTCGTTATTGCAGGTCTTGGCTGAACTGCCAGCTCCAGTTGTCAATGGTACAAAGCTTACTGTTGACGATTTCCTGCAGGAACTAAAATGCAGCATTGATATCAAACACAGGTTTAAACCTTTCTCATTTTGTACTGTACCTACCTATGGCTTTCATGGTTCCAATTTTTAGAAACCTTGTTCGTCTGTTTGAATATCTGACAATCTTTTAAGATGCTCATACTTCAGCTGCATCTGATCTAATATTATGTATCTTGTTGATCTCTTTGAGTATATTTCAAAGAAACTTCGTTCCATTTAGTGCAAGATACATGGTTTCCTTTTTCAAATAGCCTTGTTTTCATAGGGGTAGGGTGTTGGTGCGTGTAATATGAGCTATGAACCTCTTGAGTCTTCACTGTGTTTCACAAAAGATTTGTTCGAAAAATAGAATCTGTATGCAATTCTGTAGTCAGTAATAAACTCAACTGCACTGTGTCTTTTCTAAGGTAGACCTTTAATATATTAAATGATTATTGTAGGGATGAGTTTGATAATGAGAAAGAGCCAGATGGAATGGTTCTGGCTGGCTGGTCTGGACCAGCAGATAAGCAAGTAACCAGTAATGGTGAGAAAAGATCAATTCCATCTTCATCAAGTGCAGATGATGCTCATAGTGCTGCTGAGGATGTATCTGGGAAACCTGGAATGAAGCGCAAGCTGAGTGAAATATTAGAATCAAACGAAAATTTTGATGCTGCCCAGAATCCTACAGGGGTTGGTTCCAGTAGTGCTCAGATTGTTGAAGATGACGATGATGAAGTTCTTATGTTTGATGAGGATCCGAGTGGCAAGAGAAAGAGATTGCAATAATGCCTTTTTTTTCAGAGATAACACTTTCTGACCCCCTGGTCTCATGTCTAACACATTGTTCAAGCGTGACAACTTTTGTAACTTATCTGTACGGGGATGTGCTAGAATGATGATTTGAGCTATCGATAGCTGTAGTTGGAACAGTTTTGGCTTAGATACCTCCTTTTAGGATTGTATTTTGTAGTGTTTAGTCACAAGAGCAACTAATGCCTGCTGACAGTGGCGCAAGATTGTGCCTTGTGTATCTAAAGAGCCAAAGTCTGGTAACCGGTGACAGCATTTTGTTCAACTTGTGATGCTAGTTTACCTCGTATGAACCATTTTCCAGTACGAAAATTTTGTCGAACTGCAGCGCCCCTGCAAGGACAGTTCATTCCGAATGGGCGCTGGTTCCTTTGGACGAATCTAGGCCGTGAAGAGTGTTCACACTGTCAAACCCTAAGATATTTGTCTGGGATATACAACAGTGTCATTCTGCATTGGACGTAGAGATCCGTGCTACGTATGTTCCTGCTACGAACAAAAGATTCAAGTGACAGGTTTAAATGGACGGCAAAACAAAATGTAGGCGAGGACGTGCAAATTACTCGGAGGAAGCAATTATAACACATTCGTATTCATTGCAGCTTCTGTATGAAATCTGCATTACAGCTCGGAGGAAAGCAAGAACATGTAGAACCAAGGTAAACAAGAAAACGTACAAGTAGAACAAATCGAATGATATACCAAACATTCAACAATTCCTCTACCTCTATAAAAAAACATTCAACAATTCTCAAACACCTCAAATTGACATCCCAAGGATGCAACCCATCCGCACTATATGGAAACCTAAAACTCTGATGCCCAATTCCAGTTTGTGGAAATGCATCTCAATTCTCAAGAAGACGAACAAGAAATCGATCAGCGTAGCAGAATCCGCATCAGTTTCCGGCCGCCGCCGGTCTTCTGAAGCCCTTCCAAGAACGCCGCGCCCCTCAAGTGGCAGACGAGCGCGCAGAACGCGACGCCGAGCAGGAACGCCGCGAGTCTCCGGAGCCCGTTGCCTCGCCTCCCCCGACCTCTGCACAGAGCCGCCCAGATGCCGAGCGCTTGGCCCAGAACGGACGCGTTCCAGGCCTCCGCGAGTCCCGCGAGCCGGTCACCACCGAGGGCCAGGTAGAGCGCGAGCATCAAGGCCTCCTCGGCCGGCATCTTCCTCCTCCGCCTGAACCATCCGCTGCCGCCGGTGATCACGGTGAGGGGGCGCGGGCGAGGTAGGAGGCGGCGCAGGGAGGAGGAGAAGAAGCGGCGGAGGGGCGCCGGCGGGAATGCGATGGGCTTGGGCTTCGGGCGACGGCGGCGGCCGCCGCGGCTGCAGTTGATGGCAGTGGTGAGATGCGGTGGCGCGCCGAGTTGCTGTTGGAGCATCGTGCGACGTGCGAGAGCGCAGGGCGATGGATGGGTAGCCAAATGACGGCGGAGAAGGTTGTAGCCGTTCCGTGTTTTCGGAGGCAAATGATGCTCCATGCCTCCATACTGGCAGAGGGGGGAGGGGAGTCAGAGGACGCCTGTAGATTTGCATCCATAGGACAGGATAAATTTATGGAGAACAATTTGATTTCGCAAATTATGAGTTAGCTTTATTTCGAAATGGAGTTACAATTACAAGAACTTCGATGACTGCGCGTGGGATTGATCTGCATGATCTGGAGAATCCAACGCGTCAAATAGACGAGTTTTGCTTGAGTGGGAACTGAGGATAGTTCAACATTCAGTATGCACCTGCTATGGAATGTTAGAGTTGTTAACACTGGTCCGTGATAGGCATCATGAATCATGATTGCAGAGGCTCCAGGATAGACGAGTGAACATTCAAAACAAAACACTAAAACTTTACAAAGAATTTTAGCAACAACGAATTTTCAGCAGCCTTGATTGAAGTGCAAACATCGCAATCACAATTCGGCATGAAAATCCGTCAGAGGGAATGTAGGAATCATGATGCTTAACAAGCACTTTAAATCCCATCAGATGAAAAATATTCACGACAAGAGATTCATACTTCAATTCTCTATAAATTCATCAAATCCATTCTTCAATTCTCTATAAATCCATCAAATCAAGGATACAAATTCTGTAAAGTTTTAGTCACAACAAATATATGAATAAATCAAACAACATTTGGGAAAAATCTACTTCAACATATAGGGATTTCTTTGTTTCAGTTTTTTAACTGAAGAATGAAAACAACAACAGAGTGAAAGACACTGTCCTGTCTATGCAACCAATGGTATCGGGGGGCATGATGCTCGTTGCCCTTTGTGCGATGCACATCTCTTCCGCCCTTCAACTGGCGGATTCATACAAGGTGAGCCATCCGATGTACGGGCTCCACAGGTACATGGCCATTCGGAGCTCCTGGAAAACGAAGCATCCGTGACCGTCATCTCGCTGAGTTTTTCGCATCCCTTTCTACTTATTTTGAAGGACTCATTATTGGTGGTTCCTCCACAGATAGGCGCTACTTCATCTGCTACTCTTCTCTGACAACCTAGCCCTTGGCCTCTCAATGCATGTGTGCCGACCGCTTTCTTCTGTGCTTTGAGCAGCTCAAACCACATTCTTCCAGAAGGCTCCTCCTCCTGGGACGGAGATTCAGCTTGAGATGATTTCTGCCCATAGATGCCAGCATCCCCAGAGGGTTCATGTGCACTGTATTCAGTAGGAGCTTCTCCAGTTTTTACCTCTGCTTCAGTGCTACTACTTTGCCTTGATGGTTCCTTAACAGCTGAAGCCAACTTTATGGTCATGAGCTCACTCTCTTTTGCTTGATTTGAGTTGTTCAATTTTTCGGTTAGTTGAGATTGAGGTACAGATTCAGTCGTTGGAACCTCAACTTGGCAAAGATTACCAGAAGAGGAGCATTTCGGGTTGCCTTTGACTCTTCTGCCTTTGTGTAAATTGCATCTCTTCCTTCCTTCAACTGGTTCTTCTAGACATGAAGAACCATCTTCCAGCACAACTCCACAAACAGAGTTAGAATATTGTATCGGCACAGTTCTCCGCCTCACAACATCTATCTTTTTTACTTTGTATCCTTCAGACCTTCTGCCATGTGGCTGTTTATTACCACAGGTAGGACCATGATGTGTTCTATTCCAGGCAATATCAATTGCCTCGCCTCCATCATCATCAGAGTTAACAAAATGAGGTCTGAAGCGAACAAATCTACGAACTCTTGGGAGCATACTTCTCATAATACCAGACGACGTGTCAATGGTTCCACTCCCATTTATCTTTATACCTGCTTTCTGTTCAAATAGTTTTTGTCTCATGTGGTGTACTCTGCTTAGTAGAGATGATCTATGGCTGACCGCTCTCTGTTCTAACTTGAGTAATATTTCTTCACGACGACAAGCACCATTCTGAAGCTTGTTCCATGCATAATCAAAAACTCTCAGCAACTGGGCCTCAGTCTTCTCTGCTACTTGTTTATTATCCATCTGTTTGTTTACAATAGTAAAGTGGCACATAAGAAAATGATTAGTGTACTCAATAGAGTAACTACTTGCAGAGCAACAGAAGATTTACAGTCAACCTTTTCAGTATCTGGAAGTGCTAGTAAAGAACCATCGACAGATTTCCATACATTTAGAGTACAAATTTTTGCATGGAAGCATCTTTGATACGTGCTAGAATTAAGTATCCGTTAACATGCAGTACCATACTGACAATGTTAACCTTAGTTAAAAGCCATCCTGAAGGTAATAATGCAGCAAACAGTGAAGGTAAGAGCAGACACCATCCAACATGCCGATTGTAG
This sequence comes from Eleusine coracana subsp. coracana, assembly GCA_032690845.1. Taxonomy (NCBI): domain Eukaryota; kingdom Viridiplantae; phylum Streptophyta; class Magnoliopsida; order Poales; family Poaceae; genus Eleusine; species Eleusine coracana. The sequence goes on from CM064430.1 coordinate 53,876,540, forward strand.
CAGATAGACTTGTTAAAACTCTAGCAAAGTGAACATTAAGTAAGAAGAATTCTAGAAAGAGTAGCGTTGGACAACCTTTTTCACTACGACCATGTGAATGTTGCTGGATTCAGTCATAAGATACACTTAGCCACAGATTATTGTACTTGTATCAACATGACTTCTGCTAATTATGGTTTGTGGACTACTGAATTGTTGTAGGCACATACATAGGCATAATACTTGCAGTTGTAAGGTTCAGTCTTGACTGCAAATCATTCAGACGTGAGCTGCCATTGGCATGTTAATGAGCACTAGCACAAAACTACAGTCGATAGTTCAACAACCCCAAATCGAATGAAGTATCAGAAACAAAACAAAACGTACCAGCGCACATCGGAACACCACGGAGTAGCCTCTGGCGAACACTTCTCTGAACAATGCAGGCCCTGCAGCGATCGCATTCACCTCATCTTTTCCAACAGAACTTCCAGTGTCCAGATGCGACCCCGTGCGGCCGTACTGCTGGAGCCTCGCCCTGACGCTATCGGCCTGCCCGAGGTACACCACCACGACGCCTCGCGAGTCACGGCGCCGGGCCCTGACGCCCTCGTCGGACGCGGCGGCGACGCCGAGCTCGTAGAGGCCAGGGAAATTGTCGGGGAGGTTACGGATGCGGTACCGCTGGACCCCCTCCTTGCCGGCGGAGTGGTCCTCCCAGTCCGAAGACCCGACGAGAACCTGGAAATAGCGGAGTCAAGAACATCAGGCGCAGATCAGGCTCGAATCACGAACCCAAGATTTCACGACTGGACTCCGGAATTCGTGACGAGATGTCAAATTCGCGGCGTAATCGGGCGCCGTATGCAAGATACCATGAACCGCTTCATGTACTGAGCCATCTCATGTTGGCGAGAGGAGCAGACGGGTAGGGGATTGAGGAGTGGAGCACAAACCTTCCATGGGGAGAAGAGGGAGTCGTGCTTGGTGCGGGCGCAGTCCTCCCGCTTCAGCCTGGTGGTGGCTGCAGCCGCGGGCATGGCTAGGCCAGCCTCTGCCTCTACCCCCGCAGTGGCTGGCTAGCTGGCTGGCAGGTAGGCTCAGCGCCGCCGCTGCCGCATCACCGGCATCGCCGCCGGGAGCGGGCTCGTATCGTGTTTTGAAATCTCGTTGGACTGGTTGGGTTCGAACCGGAAGTGGGGACTTTGTCCGTATCATGCGGCCCAAGGTCCAGGCGCGTTCGAACCGGAACTCGGAAGTTTGGATTGTGACTCCCAAGTCCCAAGTCGCACCATCAATCAGTCCTGTTTGTCCTCCTATGATTTTTGTGATTCACCACTACAAGCAGGAGGAAATGGGATGTGTTGACGCAGACCGAGAAGGTAATCAACACATGCTCCGAGTATTGGATATTTTGGGTGTGTGGGCGCGTTGAGGAAAATGTGGTGGTAGAACAAAGTGAGATAGTGGAGGGGTCAGTAATAGAGTGGATGCTATGTGACTTTTTTATGCGGTGTGGGTGAAAAAGTATTAAATTTGTGGTAGAAATTAGGAACCTGATACCAGAGAGTCTTTTCTAATGAGTTGTTTAACCCAGGCCATCAAATTTTCTTTCAACAACAATTGAATGGAATAAAAGATGCATGTGGTCACACTGTTATTATCCTAAACACGATTCAGTGAACATGTTAACACTTCTCACGATTTCATGATTCCCGTGGTGGTTTGATAGTCCGTTCATAATGACATTGGCACAAGCCTATAGCATTTTCATTTGCAATAACTCGTAAGAATATCAAGTACAAACAATTTCAGGTTCCGGTTTGTTTTGGTTCATTCATCTACTTTTATAAGTTGCTTCTTTTTTCCTGCAAATTTACTCTCTTGTATGTGTGTGTGTGTGAGAGAGAGAGTGTGTGTGTGTGTCTGTGTGTGTGTCAACATGATTTTTTTTGTCATAAATGTGAAATCATTTGACCAGTGTGTTCCACATGAGAGAGGGTGACATGTGAATTTTGGATAAAAATTCTCATACCAGTTATTCTTTATCCACATCTCGGTGCTTTTAGGGTTTTTCTTTTTTTGTTCGACATCTTTTGCTTTTTCCTTGAATTTTTTTTACAAATCTGATGTCATGATAAATTGTTTATCATGTTGCCCGTTACATTCCCTCTTGCACTTTACCATGTAGGACACAACTTTGAAGTGGTTTGTCATATATACGGGAGGTCTTCCAGATTACTCCGTATGATAACATGTTCTTATTAGCATACTCCCTCAGGTTTTATTTCTAAACAACACAGATCTATTATTATAATGTACAATATCTGTTATAGTATGTACATATAAAACACCCGTGTCACATCAGCGTTTCTTCGACTAGGCAGCAACAACAAAGCGCCATGAAACTGCATCACATAAGAAACCTTCATGAGACTAGAACCCTTTGTTTTCCTGTTGCAACGGCAAATAATGGATTTTATTGTGCTTACAATCCTGTCACAAAGCCGCATTTGGGCTGCGGAGGATCTGGGGCCTGGTGTTGCGGCGCCGACGGAGGCGTCATCGGCCCCGGTGACCCTTCAAAAGCAAATTTAGCACGATTAGTTCGTCGTCAGAATAATAAGAAAAAAAATATATGACAAATCCAGCAGAAATGTTGATAGCAATCTAATTTTATGGGGATAAATAATGCGTTCCTCTTGTATGACAAATCCTCGAAATTCGCCAAGAATCTAGAAACAAACTCGATCCGAACGCATTGTTACCTTGCGCGCCGTCGTGTTGAAACGAATTCCGATGCTGCATTCTGTTGCGCACGCCGTCAATGGGGGCCAGGAACTCAACGCGATACCAGCGAATGAAGCGAGAGAGAAATAGCTAGGGAGCTGGGAACGCTTGTTCCAGGCGGAAAGATCCCTATTTGTCCGATGCAACGAACCCAAAAAAGGGTGACGGCTGTTCGACGAGCAAGCTAGAACGCAGCTGTTAGACATATCAGCAAGCTGTTAACTTGCAATTTCACCACTCCATCCCCTGTAAACACCACCTGTTTCCCCACCGTCGCAAAGCTATTCTGGGGCAAGAGGAACGGTACGGCACGCACCTTCCCAACATAGGCAGCGGCAGGCCCTCATGGTGGCGCCGCCGCACGTTCTGATCAGTTTCTCGCCGCGGAAACGTGCGCGCCGCGTGCGCTCGTTCGTTGCCAGCGCCGGATAGGAGGCACACACGCCACGCGGCTTGCCGGGTTGCGGGTTGCTTCGTCGCGTTTCTCCGCTGTCTGCTTCTGCGGGAAGCTGCGCTCGCTTTTGCCGCCCTGCAAGATTTTCCTGGCTCCGTGTGTGTGCGCGCGTCGCATGTGAGCGCATGAACGCCCAACCAAACTTGGTGGCCGAAAAAGGCGCATTCCTTGTTCTGGATTTTTTTTCAACAACTACTTCGCGTGGTCAGTGTGTGGATAGTCATCAGTCCTCACCGACGGAGATAGGATAGGTCCAAGATGTGTTGAATAATTAGTCGCGTTATATGATACTACAGAGAGATGAGGACAACCACGGACCACCTGTTCCAACGGTATAGCCAGCCGTTCCGTCGGAAGAAGTTTCCAAGGACGCGATCCGGACAGTTTCAAGAACTTTCCAGAATTCAGACTGAAAAATGCGTTCCAGAGTTTGGTTACAAACTCATAGAGTATTTTTTTTTCCTTGAGCAAGATTGAAAAAGCTCTGATAATTCAGATATGAAAAAGCAACACTTGCGTTTTCAGAACAAGGATGAACATGGCAACCGGACCCGGCCGGTCATGGTAGCTAGTAGGGCTCCGGTCCGGTCACCTGGTCCGCTCGTGCTCGTCGCGGAGCCCGCAACCGCCGCACGCACCTTGATGTGCCCGCAGATCGGATGCAAAGCTGAGCAGTTGGAGAGAAAGGTGTGATGGGGATTGGGGACTGAGCGTGGACACCTGCTTTTGAATTTGTTTTGTAAAGTTGGGTCCAATGCCAAACCAATAGCACATATAATTGTTGGTACAGGGATCTTGTTCGCCCGTCCCTACCTGTTCCTCGCTACAGGATCCACATGCTTCCGTCCAGTGTACGATTGAGTTCGTGATCTCATATTCTCTCTCATTTTTTTGTGAGTACGTGATCTCATATTCTCATACCCACGGACCACACACCTCTTATCGACAAGCTTATTAATCGAGTAACGAGCACGTTTCCGAAAACAAAAATCTGACCGGGTTCTTTCGATTCGATCAAAGAAAGAAAGAAAACATGCATAACTGAAACATTACATGAACAACGAAATCTGCTACTCGATAGTATTATAATTCACATTTGAGAGTGTCAAGTTTGTTCGTACAACGCAGCATAGTATATGCAGGCAAAGCGCCGCCGTGCACCCTCTCACTCCGGCCAGATGCTACAGCTTATTGGTTCCCTAGGACGATTGAATTGAATTCTACAAAGGTGACGATGATACACACACACACAACAACAAATTAAAGACATGTCGCATAGGTACAGTGTTGTTCTCGTTGGACGGTCCAAAGTCAGGTTCCAGCAGCACCGGATTCACAACCTCCTGCTGCCGCTGTCGAGCCTGGTGTAGCCGAGTATGCAGTTGGCGTATGCCACGTTCCGGAGCGCCTTCCCGTGCCACCTCCCCACGGTGGCCACGCTGGAGCGCACCGCCTTGAGCAGGCAGTCCGCCGTCCTGACCACGCACCTCACGCCCTTGGGCAGCGACAGGTACGGCGCGTTGAAGAGGTGGAACTCGAGCGACTGGTGGTTCTGTCTCTGCTGCTGCTGCTGCTGCTGCTGCGTCGAGGAGGAGGAGGAGGAGGAGGAGCCCGCGAGCGCGCGGACCACCTGGCGCGCGAACCCGGCGCCGAGGGAGTGGCCGCAGATGCAGACGTTCTCGGGCCCGAACGTGTCGACGGCGGCGCGCAGGGCCTGCAGGGCGCGGGCCAGGCGGGCCGAGCCGCGGAGGCTGTTGAGGGCCAGCAGGCGGAGCTCGTCCTCCACGTCGCGCCGGATGGTCGGGGCGCGGAGCAGCGTGCCCCGGAACGCGATCACCGCGCTCGGCGCGCCGCTCGGGCTCGCCAGGGCCGGGTTTGGGTTGCTGCTGCTGGTGGTGGTGTCGCGCTCGAAGATGGCGCCGAACACGGAGCCGTCGCGCTCGTCCACGAGCTCGCGGGCCAGGCGGTACTGGAACGGCTTCCACCACTGCTGCGCCAGCGCCGCCGCGTCGCGGCGCTCCTGCCGCTCCAGCTCCAGGAGGTACACCGCCTCGATCAGGCACGCCATCACCATGCGCCGGTAGTCGTCGTCCCTCCTGAAATAATAATGCTCGGATATCAGCACACGCATTTCTATTCTATCTAGGTAATAAAAGATGGGAAGGACAGAGTTCATCGATCTCTGCTTATTACTCACCAGCTGGTGTTGGTGAGCTCTTTCCATGTACTAGTCGTCGTAGAGTAGGACAGGCTGCCATGCGCCGCCATTGCCATGGCCAGCGAGGAGGAGCTCACTGATCGCCGAGGACCACTCGCTACTCTCCGGGTATTAGCACTACTCTCTGAGAAGTTCGTGTGTCTGAGCTGCTGTCGTGGGTGTCGTAGGGAAGGCTCGGCAGGGGAGGCGGCAAATATATACCCCCAGCGGCGGGTGGCGCAGGATCACTCCGAATTTGCTTAGCTAGTGGAGCAAAGCCTTTACGCTTTTGTTTTTTAATGCCCCCGACGAATAAAGGCGACGCGTCGGAACAAAGCAGCTGGATCGACCGATCGATGATCAGAGAGAAGGGAAGCTGTTGTTAATTGTGCCGTCCCGGCCCCTCCTTTACAGTTCGAGGACTTGGACTGAATCAACCGCGAGATCTCGACCGGGGGCGCGGGTGGACGGCTACGTGGTTGCTTATTATTACGAGTAGTAAGCGAATAGTTGCGTCCAGCCTGCAAAGCGGGCTGCACGGACGTACGCCGGGGGGGGGGGGGGGGGGGGGGGGGGGGGGGAGGGCGGACGGACCACGTCGAAACCCGGGCGGCCGGGCACTTGCAAGCTTTCCTTTAGGGGAGCATATATTCGTCGACCGCGAGTACCTCTAGCTCCGAATTTGCTTAGCTAGAGAGAGAGAGAGAGACCATGGACCATGCAAGCACGGGGGGGGGGGGGGGGGGGAGAGCGAACAGAACTGTTCCAGCTGGGCATCACATAGATAGCTCGTCCTCGGACGATGGCGACGTGACTAAGGAACGAATCTCTGTGTCGTGCGGCTGTGAGCGTATGACAGGTTGCGCGCCGCCGCCGGGTTAAGTTTAAGTTAGGCGGGAAACAGATTCACGGCAGTACGGTAGCCGCGCGCGGTCTGCCTCTGCCTGCCGGAATCGGCGTTGATTGACTGATCAATGCTGGTGATCGCACGCGAGGCTGGCAGCTGGTACGTCACGCAACACGACGAGACCCGGGCGGGAGCGGGTTACGCGGATTAGCGCTGATCACTCAGGAAAGGATTAAGGGCGTGTCAAGGAAGGAGAGGATTAAGTGGTCGTTTGGTACGGCGCAGATCGGGTGCGGTACGGGAATCGGTTCGCGTGGGCGGGGTTGTGAGTCACGTTAATCCACTTCTTTTATTTATAGGGAAGGGACGTTAATCCACGTTTTACAATAGATGATCAGGCAGGGGAATATGTGCGCTCCCGGGTCTTGCTAATGCGGTCGTTGGGTTCCGTGTACGATTTCGTTCACACCGATGCCGCGCTTTTCTTCTTCGCTTTGTTCACGGTGGACGGAGACCTACGAGATCCATGTCCTTTTTGTAGGCCGAGCCAGCCAACTTTCGGGATTGAACAGGGTACGGCTCGGCCCGGTTGCTACAAAGCCCGGGGCCCTCTCGAGTCTCGACCTCACCTGTCCAAGACAAGTTTAATAAGGGTTATTTACGATGCAGATGCAAATTCTACAAACACTAAAGGTTGAATAGACATATGGCCAAAATTATTTGGGGGCACAATGAAAACTTCATACATATTTTCAGCGTATTTGATGATCCATCCTTTGCTTTAAAGATCCATGGGAATTGGGGTGTGAATGCTACAAGCCATAGAGGCATAGATAGAAAATACCCGACCCAGCCTGAACTCAACCCGGTTCGGGTCCAACTGCAAAGGTCTGAATTGCTACTCCATACTTTGCCTTGTTATCTTTTGTAGTTTCATCATGTAATTCTCATCACTAATGTCTATAAAAAATAAGAAACAAGAATATTACAGAATGTATGAAACTTACAGGTGATGGGTCTACTCAGTCGCATAGCTTTTATGTTTCAAAAATAAACATTTTAAAAAGTTATTAGTAGTCAAAGTTTGACTGAAGCTTACTAAAACTGTCATTTATTATTTGAACATGGAGGACGGATTTTGGACAAAATTTTCTTAACACAACAGTTTGAGATGAACCAAGGGCTGTCCTAAAACGTAATGTTTCTTTACTGCTAATAATGCAGGTGTAAATGACTGGGTGACTGAGCCTAGCCCCAAAAAGAAAATCGAAGTTGGTAACCCAGCCACCAGCTGGGTTTGCCTAACCACTTTAGGTCTCTGGGATAAGGCTTGCCTTTGCTTGTATGGTCACTTCGTTATTGTAAAAATCACTAGCTAGTTTTGCCCATTTGAATAATAGCACGATCACATATCCAGTAACTTGTGATTTGATCCTAAGATAAACTTGTCTATTTTAGCGGACTCTACTTCCACTGTTCGGCCTGTCAAAGAGTGCTCGCTGACGCAACTTTTTTACGTGATATAACTGATGAATTGCTCTACCATTTGGGGCTTTTGTGTTCAAAGTGGTAAGGAAGAATCAGCGTGAACGTCTGACATGGTCCGATGTGATGTTTGTGACATGAGTCAATGTAGTCCTTGGAATGCTTATTGTCTTATTCTACCATATCTATAATTGAAGAAAATCAACAGAGATGAATGACAGATGAGAATGATACAAAGCAGAAACTACCTATAGCTTGAAACTAGAAGCTGGTAGGAAGGATCCGGTAGGCGTGCAAGCTAGGAGGACAAACAAGGAAGAGAATAATCTAGCAGGCAGCTATGAAGCACTACTGGAAAGATTGAGCGTACAAAGTGACATAAATATATCTAGCGATAGAAGCTGTTCCTGTTTATCCTAAGATATGCAATGATAATATTATTTTTTCTTAGGAATATGTAAAGGAGAATATATTGATGACGCTTTAGGATGACAGGGCTTCAATTCAGTAAAGGAGAGAGACCCTGAATCGATGAGTCATTCCTAACAGTGGCTCATGAAATTGCACAGCTACATTATCTTTTTTTTGTGTGTGGGAGGGGGGGGGGGGGGGGGGGGGGATACAGCTACATTATCTTATTTATTTATTCATACATACATTTTTAATTTGAGGATCTATTAGATTGATCGTGCACGTTTGATCACCACCCTACCTCACCTTCTACCTTGGTGTCATCGTCCTCCCTCCTCCCCAATCCCTACATTTAGCTTAACGTTCTTGGCTCCTTTCTCACCGTTATCACTATTCACTATAACTGCACCCTCTATATTCCTCATCAGTCGTCACACATTCCCGCATTGCTTATGCTTAGATAGCCACTTTTATGGTCACATAAGGTACAACACACTTATCTCCAATGCCATACTAGCCTTCAGCATCATTTAAATGGAAAATAAGGATGATGAATTACATACTTTAAATGTGAAAAGTGAATGCATTTTGTAAAGAAAATAGCCCTCAGGATTTGGGTACTGTCCAAAATTTTTTATCCTTCTGTTTTAATTTTGTTCTCATTATGGACAAAAAAGGAACTCCACCTCTAGTTTTGTATAAGCTGCATTACCAAATATTTTTTTGTGCAATTGAGATACTTCAAATTAAAATAACCATTCCAACTTGGATGAGAATAACATGATACTAGAAAACAGTGAGAAGTGGATAAGTGTATAGCACAATCAACGGTAATTTGGACCCCTATCACACATCACAACTTGGAAACCTTCTTTAGATCTGTCGAGATAAAAAGAAAAAGAAACGTAGCACAAACGGTGCAGAATGACTTGAAAATAGTTTATTAATACATCCAATTAACAGGAAATTAACTGACTTTTATACTTATCCAGAGGGGACTGCCTAAGCCAAACACAAGTTGCAGAATCAAGAGCTTTTTATTCCCTTCTTTGTTGCAGGTATATGTCTAATCACTAACAACACAGATAATTCAGCTGACAGGTGTTTTTTGTCTTTGCAAGTCTCCTATTACTATTGGCCATAGACAAAAAAAAAAAAAGCAAAAGGTTCATTGGCCTTTTTGTTGTTGTTGTTTTGTGAGAGTTTCTGGAATGTGCTGGCTGAAAAACGACAAATGATGATGATGCAGGCATTTGCCTCGATGATTTGGGTGAATCAGCAAGGAAAGACTCATAAACAGAGTTCTTGCTCTTGACTATGGGAGCCATTAAATGTTATCTTCATCTGATCTAAGTTGAGGACACTCCAGATTTACCAGGGTGTACAACCCCATCATCCCCATCCCCACCACCACCACCACACACACACACACACACACACACACACACACATATTATGGTCATGGTGACTGCTTGTAACCAAGCAACTATGTAATCAAACTTACCAGCAGCATTATCCGATATGATCGTTGCCAGCAAAGACGGAACATGATGGTATACATTCCAGAAGATGGTACACAGCTGCTTAGGAAGTTAATGGCATAGAAGGCAATGCAGTTTCCCCATTGCCAGAAGCTGCACAAATGTGAAAGACAGGTAAGGGTGACTCTAAAAAAAATACCATTTGCTAAGTTAAGATGATAATGGAACTTGCTAATTCATACTTCATCTCTAATGTCTCAACGCCTGCAGCCAAATGCTTCTTGAGAGGGCAACCAGTGACAGGACCTCCATCTCACTCTTCTCATTACTATAAGCATGGATGGTTATCAAGAAATAGCAACTGCCTGCAATCAACCATGAATAAGATAATATATTCACATCAGCAACATGAAATGTTATACTAATTTCTATTCATTCCAAAATCAAATCAGAGCATAACAAACTTCGTAAAGATATTTAATGAACGGGAAAAAGAGACACTGAGTAAATACGAGTGGAATTTTTAAAATGGAATAGGGAGCAGTAGACAAATAGATAGCTCAGGTAAATCCAAGGTTCTGAATGTACAAGGAGTGGTAGGCAGATAGGTAACTCAGGTAGATCCAAGGGTACGTATGTCAGAACCAGACATAGGTGCTGTTCCAAGAAACACCTTGTCATCAGTTTTTACCGGTCCAATTAGTTAGGAAATCTTATTGTGTTTTTTTTAAGGAATATACAGTAGGGGAAGCCCCTACTGTGGTAGTTATTGTGGTTTTGTTGAATCCTAATTCTTTAGAAATATGTAACAAACTATATACAAATACTGATGTTGTCAAAAGAGCAAGTTGAGCGCACAATGATTATGCGACCTCTAACGAAGATGAGCAGATTACCATTTGCACACCAGGAAAAAGATGGTGTGATATCCATTTGCACGCCAGGAGCACATATGCTGTAATATAGTAACAAGAACTTACATGATACAATGATCAACCAAACATACTAGTAAAGGTACTTGGATTGAAAAGCCTGCAAAATAATCCAAGTTACTGAATGAAATTCAAGCTGTAATAAATGTAATTTACTGATACATACATCACACAAAACAGGTCCGGCCTTTAAGAACAATATCAAAGTGGTACAGATTTACCTCCTGGTTTGGCAATAAAGTAATATCTCTGGGTTTTGCAACACTGTCTTTTCAGATAAAACCTTACCCAAGATGGTAGTTAAAAGAGGAATGCATGTGTAGAAAACATTATAAGCCATCAAACTAACTGAATTGAATAAACTTGTTCCAGCAATGCCTCAAAGAAAAGAAAAGATGCTTGCGAGAACAATAAAATGAGTAGCACAAAGACACAAACTATACAGTATCCCAATTATAAGAATGGGAGGATACCATATGTTTAATTGTAATGCACTAATCCGTACTAAAACTTCCAAAATAGAATGAATGAGCCAGGTAACTACCTGCATTGATCACACAGATTTTTCAGCAAGAAATTCAATACAGTGTACTTCGTATTAGAAATCCAGTTATCACGACAGTCATTCTGTTAAGACTCATCATTTATGTAGACAAAATACTTCATTCCACACACTATGTTAATCTCTTCAGCTTTTGATTGTCCAGGAGAGATCAGATTAGAAAGCCTGCTTCCAATCAAATATCAGCAAAAGAATGACTGAGATGGGAGCTACATGCAGCGTCATACGAACGAATTTGTATTTTTCTTCAGTTCTGAGTACTGGTGTGCTCAGGATCATAACACTTCAAAACAAAAGTATGTTATAAATCATAGATGCCACAATTCAACAAGGTACAAATTTATTCATCATTTAACAACGATCTGGCGAGGAAAATGGCACAAACAACACGCACACTTAACGGAACCATTCAGAGAAGAACATAATGAGGCATCATGGTGGGTGGCCTTTCAAAACATCTGTGTGCATATAAAACTGGTAAAATTTGTCGACATCAGAAACAGGGAGGGGCTCTTAACCCGATCGAGTCCCTTAACAAATTTAGGGTCTGAGAGATCATGGACATATGTGACAGTGCGACATTAAGATGCAAGTTTGGGTCCAGTGTGCTTCACTTAACTTGTAATTTCAGAGCAAACCACAGAACATGATCTACCAACTATTGATCCACTAAGATGAGATTCTGAGTTCTAGAACTCCTGCATCAATGACTCAAACTGTCTAATTTATTCAAGCATTAAAGTCGGTTGTCTTATAGCAACCCAGTAACCTAGCATCCATCGGATAACTGATCATTGTGAAATCACTACCTTACCCTGAGTCAAAGGACAGCAGCATAGTTCAACAAACACTAAAAACGCACAATTCGAATGCCAGGCAATAGGCAAAACTAGGTTGACAAACACTGAAAACACTGGTTGCATTGGCACCACGCTAGAAAATGGAATCGGTATCTCCGTTATACCGTTTACCGACGATTCAGGGACCGATACCACGAGCAAGCGCATGCGGACCGCCCCCATTGTAAATGGATCGCGGAATATCCACATGTGATCCTCGATCGATGATCGCGGTGGGATCGTGCAGATCAGGCGAGAGGGGAGGAGCATTGAGCGTCTTACCCGCGGCGTCGCGGAGGAGGCAAGGAGGGCCGGAGGAGACAGTGCTGCAGCCTGCAGGAGCCCTAAATCCTTCTCCATATGAAGGCGGATGTGGAGGCGAGCCCCCTTGCTTGCCACCATGCCGGCCGGCGGCGGCGGCGACGACGACTCGGGGGTGGTGGTCCAGAGAAACAACGTGCCCGGGCCCGGTGTCGGGGGACGAGAACGGAACAGAACGAGGGCCGAGCCGCCAAGCCTCAGTGCTCCACGGGCCATACGAATGAGATGGGCCTGTTTTCAGCCCATATCTGGTTTCACGTCAGACAGCTCAGGGTCAGGCGGTCGGCCAGCCGGTCAGGGTCTGAAATTTTTTCAGAGGCAACCCAACCAATTCAGTGCAGCAGTTTCAGGGAACATTCATCTCATTCTCATCCAGAATTTTTCGCTTCAGGTATCGGCTTAGATACTGATGCTTGCATCAGATACTGTCTTAGACATGTCTAAAAAAAAAATCTGGCATTCAAAGTTGCTTACGGATATGTTACGACGTAGGAATGGACAAAAATCTGTGGCGAAGTTATTAAAGCCGCCACTAAAGGAAGATCAGCAAACAGCTCTATGCCTCCAAATGTCATGGCAAGCTGGAGTCACCAGTTCTTTTCCAAACAACTGTTGCCGCTGTAATAATAGTCCAAAGCTACCTTGCTTTTTCCAGATAATACGCACGCTGTACAGTACACTTGAAAAGTGTGGCAAATTACAGACAGTATAGTGCATACTGAAAGTGAAACAGGGCTGATTCCTGAACCCTGTTGTCGGACGGACAAGTGCCTGCTGCCGAAATTTCAGCCAGCGGTATACAACGACGTCAGTCCCTCAATCATGGCACCCATTTCGATTTTACATTCGCACCTGTATTTTGTTTTTTTTAATCTGTATACAAAACGGGGTATATACTACAGCGAATGGAATATGGCATGCGTTCTGTTCTTTCTGCTCATCTTCTCTCTTTTTTCCCAGTGCACTGTTCCTGGATCTTGTCTGTCTACAATGGAAATGCATATAAAACTCATCCTGCTTTTGTTTTTTTAAAATGGATCCTGCAGGTTGGATGCCAATGAATGAATATTTATAGTGAGAGCAGCTGAGTCCAATAGTTTCCTTTCTGCTCATTCATAATTGTTACTTTCTCTGTTCACATTTATATGTCATTTATATGTTATTCTTGCTTCTCAATATACTTTTTTCTCTTCCTAATATAATATTCTCTTTTTTTACTATATTTTTATCTCTATCTCTCTCTTTCTTATTTTCAGTGCATCCATCTTTTTACTTCTTCTTATTTCTTATACCCAACTCTAAAACGACATCTAAATATGAACGGAGAAAGTATTCTTTTGGTTGGCGATGAGTGGTCAGTAGGGTCGAGTTTCAAACTAAGAGTAGGGGTAGCTAATTCTTTATCCATTTTGACGGATAAAGTTTTTTACCCAAAAAAAAAGCCGTGCATTCCAAGCAACATCTCACTTTCACTTGTTGTGAACGGAACAGTAGTGAATTTAGATCTGTCCAGCACTCCAGCTATAGCACTGGCGCACTCCCCAGCAGATCGGTTCTGAGTTCTGACAAGGGAAATGTCCACTGCGCATTGCAACAGCGACGTCTCACAGAATAATAGTAGGGGCAGGGCAGGGCAGGGCGTGGCCAATGATCAGCTGATCCAACGAGAGAAGCTCGGCGACCAATTGTGCCGCACTCCCATGGATCGATCGCATTATGGGCGACAAGGCGTGGATGGCGGCGAAGGCCATGAGGCCATGAGTGTGCTGTGTTGTGGCGACGCGCAGCTTTGAGCTGGATGTCACTCATCACTCACAACGTGTGTGTGCCCGGCTAGCATGACATGGCTGACGGCCCATCATCTCCTAGATCTAATTGGACCATGGCGGCACCGGCACACTGGAGAAGAAGATGCGATGGGGAGCAGAAAAAAAGGAGCGGCTACTAGTGTCCCGTTTCGCAAGGGCAACATGTCACAGTCGATCGTCCAATCTGCGCATGGATTAGACACGAAATTGGGAAAAGAAAAAAAAAGAAAACCAAAGGCGTGCACGCGCTGGAGCTTTAGTGAACCGTGCGGTTCTTTTCGCCCGCACGGCCGCGGTTCTCCGGCCGGCGAGAAGGATGTTGTCGTTGAACAGGACCGCAGAACGGCCGGTTGAGGAGGAGGAAAATGGCAGAACAGGGGTGTGGGGGCCGCGCTGCAGCGTTATTATACGTAGTACGGGTATGGCGTGATTGCGTTGGGCGCCGTGACAAAAAAAAAAAAAGAAAAAAACGCGCGGCGATGATGGTGTCGCCGTACTTTGGCCGGGCGGCTCCTTTGGATGGATTCGAAAAACAAAAGCTCTCCCCCGGCGTGCATGGGCATGGCAGGCCAAAGCGAGGAGGCCCGGCCTGCTGCCCCTGCGTCGTCGTCGATGCTGCGTGGCGTGCCCTGCGTGCGCGCAGATAAAAGCTTCCGAATGCCGGGATGGTATGGATCCACTTGTGAGATTCTCGCGCCATGATTGGGAGTCGCAAAGCTGGTTTGAAGATCGATGCGCATTCATCCATTCGATTCCAAAACGTTGATACGCTGGTGTGGTGTGGCCTCAACCATACCAGCTTGTTTTGATGACTGGCAAAGGCATTGTAGCCGTTGAAGGAGCGAGGACTGTGTATTTGTTTGTGAAGGCGAGACGATCGACCTACTCATGAACATGAATCGATCAATGAGAACGACAGACCGATGGATTAGATAAGAGAACTGTTGATTGAACAGGTGCAGCAGTTAAATAATTGCAAGCTTTTCCTGTCTTTTCTCGTCAATCATGTTTGTTGATTTTTTTCCCTCCTTCCTGGCAAATCCAAACTGGCCAAGCATGGAAGCGTACTGATAATAATTTGTTGCGTGCGCAGGGGTACTGATATTTTTACACATGCATGCGTAGGAATGAAGATCTATATATCGTCGTGCCATACCGGTGGCAAGCAAGACTATTCCAAATCCACTGATATGGGTAAGCATGCTACGGAAACGTGTACAGCATGAGGAACTTGTCGCATGTGCAGCTTCCTTCATCTACGACATAATACGGACCCATGTCGGCTCCATCACGGTCATGCATGAGCCGAATACGGACGGCGACAGATGATGCATTTGCGGTATGAATACTACTACAGTTTACTATTGCTACGAGCAGGTTCTTGTGATCAGATCCTTTGTTCATTCATCCCAAAAAGGGAAAAGAAAAGACACGACGATCATGCGCGTGTTGTATGATACGACACTTCTATGCACAACTACTACTAGTAGGTGCTACATAGGCCCCCGACAAGCAGACACAAAAACTGCATGAGGATCGAGTGGCTGACACGAGAGTATATTAATCGCATGGTACGGCCAAAACTACTGAATGTACAAAAAGGCGCAAATCCTGCCAAATCTTCAATTGAATTCCGATCAGAGGGAGAAAGCGGCGGCTGATGCCCGTAGTTAATTTCCTGCAACAACGTGCCAAACACGGGCGCGAGGCTGAATGATCACTCCGTGCTGCAACGAAGTTATGCCACCAGAGGCTTTAATTTATTTCCAGGAAAAATAAATTTGTGCCATCAGTTCAGAGAGACGCGAGAGAGACTAACGGCACCACCAGCACGGCCAACGAATCAATCCGTGCCCCTCCCGTTCAAAACCCTCATCAAGCGATTGGAAGGCCATCATGCTGCTGCTGCTGCTGCTCAGTGCACAGTCAACTATTCTACTCCAACTCGGTCGTCTCAGTGGACAGTGAACACAACATCCCGTCCGGCGGTCAGTGTGCATGCCGTCCTCAAACCGTGACCTACCTAAAAACCAGCAGCAGCAGCCCTGCACGCGCTGCTGCGCGTCACTCCATGGCCTGGTACACGGCCCCATCCGGCCACTGCACAAGCTGATGAAAATTAGGTAAAGAGATGGGAGGTAGTGTAGCGTGATAGGGGAGGAGCAGTCGTCTCGTCTCGTCTCGTAGCCGCAGCAACAGCAGCTGCCCCAGCCGGGCGGCCGCCTCTGTTCGCAGCACCCGGGCAAAGAAAGAGAGACAGCAACGCATAGTACTCTTTTAGGAGTCGCCGAGCCGAACGGCCGGTTACGAGCAAAAGCAAAGGTGAGTGCCCGAGCGCCGGCCGGAAGCGAGCGCACTAGCAAAGCTAGTAGTAGGAACAACAACGCGCGTACGTGCGTGCTCAACGATGCAGACAACAAGCGCGTCTTTCCGGCCTTCCAAAAGGAGCGAAACGGACGATCAATAATCCGTGCAGAGCCAGAGAGAGAGATGATCATCTCAAAGAACGCTACTAGTTTACAATTCTATATACAGTACCAATCTAGCTATGAACTTTCTTCCCCGGAATCTCAAAAGAAGATACTGGTATCACGAAATACGCGTGCAAACGGCCCCTTTTTTTTGTGATGATGATGGCACCACACACCGCGTGCACGCTGTGCTCCAGGCCGTCCCCAGCTTTTGCCGCGCGCGCTCCGTGCTTTGGCCGGCCGGCCGGTCGCTGCTGGTGTGCATGCCCCGTGCTTGCGTCTGCGTGCGCACTCGTCTTTAACTTATTGTGCGCTGCGCGTAGAGGATTAGATGATGAGCAGGAGATGCGCCGTACGACTGACTGAAGGCGACGCTCGCGTGCGAGAGAGACGGAATAATTTTATCTCGCGCCAACGCTGGAAGAGGCCTGCCACAACCTCCAAGGTTGCTGTGTCATCGTCTAACGGTCATTTCAGGAACGCTCGCGCTGGGTAGCAGCCATTGTTGCATTCCAGGATAGTTGGGATGGATGGTCAT
This sequence comes from Eleusine coracana subsp. coracana, assembly GCA_032690845.1. Classification (NCBI taxonomy): domain Eukaryota; kingdom Viridiplantae; phylum Streptophyta; class Magnoliopsida; order Poales; family Poaceae; genus Eleusine; species Eleusine coracana. Next base: position 53,893,655 of record CM064430.1, read on the forward strand.
CGCAGTGCAACTATTTGCGCACAGCTCTACTATGATCATAACCTCAAAAAAAAAAAAGCTCCTACTATGATCATGCAAAAAAAAAAAATCTGGTTTGAACTGCGTTATAAGGAAATTAACCCCCTTCCTGCATTGGCACGGCCAAGTGCAGTGCACTATTGTAAAATATTGTAACCGATAGTATATGATTTTCTAACAAACTTATCATAAATGGCAAAAAGTTTTAAATTTTCATATCATTTTTTGCGATTCATGCATACTCAGACATTTTAGTAAACCTACTCTAAGGCGACGATGTGATTCACCATAACTGCCATTATTGATGCGTTGCTTGGTTCTCTTGTCAGCCAATCACAAGGTTTGCTATTAGCTCCACAGTCGACAAGGTTTGCTAGTATTTAGTAACAAGTACGAAACTACTTTTGTCCAACAAGCTCGTCCGCTGAGGCAAGGATTTTGTTGCTTGAGAAAAAAACTCGACCTGCGGGAAATATGACGTTATTGCCTGAGAAAGAGAGCCGATTTATGTGAATCACCTTTGCAGACATAACATCGAATCTCCCTTGTAAAGTGAATTATTATGAAGCCGTCCAAATCGAGTGTGCACAAGCCAGGTTGAGCACACAACGCCCTTGTTGTCACAGGATCAAAGTTGCACCATTGAATCTGCTATCAAGTCATTGCCTAGGTTTGACTCTGAGGTCAAAGGTGCCTCGTGTATATATCCCAAATTAAATCAAGGTTTGCTGCTTCCTAAAATGAGCTCGGAATGTGTAAATCAAGCTCTACTGTGCTACATTGAGTTCTCAAGATTTGGAATTGAATAATTGAAGAAGGGAGGGAGGTGAGAGCAATGAAAGATAAAGAGAAGTTTTATTGTCTAAACTATTGGCCAGTAATTTTAGTTTGATCTAGGGTGTGTTCATTTCCACCCCTCTAATTTTTGGACATGTCCCATCGAATATTGTGATACTAATTAGGAGTATTAAATATAGATTACTGATAAAACTCAGTCTATAAACCTCCTTCTGAATAATAAGACAAATCTATTAAGAATAATTAGGTCATGATTAGATAATATAATGCTATAGTAAATATCTCTTAATAATGACTTAGTTAAGCTTAATGAATTTATCACGTTGATGCACATTCAACTCTGTAATTAGTTTTATATTTAATATATATTTAATAATTATATGTAGTATTTTAATGATTGATGTGACCCACTAAAATTTAGACCCCAAGAAACGAACACACCCTAGTGTTAGGTTTTATATTCTAAAATAATAATTAATGTCCACTAATTTATTAATTTAAGAGTAAAATTAAAAAAGAGTTGTAGATTTATAATATTAATTTTTATTGTTATAGATAAAGTTAAATTAATAATATGATTAATAACTGATGTTTTATATATATTTCTAAGCTGAGTTAATATTTAAATTATTTGGCAAAAGTAATGTTCTACTTTAGAAATAAATATAAATTCATTACTTAATAATACAATTACAAAATTATCCTTAAACTAATATTTTTATAAACCACTAACCAGTATTTTAGACAATAAAACTTCTAAAAATAAAAAACAATGGTTGTATAACTAAACAACAAAAAAATTTAACCCCCCTCCCCTCTCCTGGCGAGGTAGGAACACCAACGCCATGAATTCCATGTTATAGTATGCGAAAGAAAGAGTAACATTACGAATGCACCTTGGAGGATAGGGCAAGAATGCATCACCAAGAGACAGCATGAGAGCTATTTCAGTAGATCTAGAAGAGTAGCAGGTACGACACACAATGAATTGCCGGAGATGAGGAAGAAGACCGATAGGGGAGATGAGCAAAGAGAGAAAAGTTGTTCTGTTTCTTTCTCTGTGTTTTTTCAGGAGAGATGAATAAACGCTAAGAAAATTTGTTTCTTTGTGTATGGGTTTTTCGTTGAGGTGTGGAAAACATGTATCGTTTTGTGAAAACCGTGATATTTGAGAATCCGCCTAAGATAATGACGTCAACTCGGCAACTAAGATTCGATTTAGTGCTAAGGTGGACACGCCTTGATCTACTTTATTTCCCTACTCCCGATATTTGAATGTTATGTGAGATATGTATGTTGCTAACCAACAAGGTGGTAGAGAAATTGACCAACCTTTGCAGAGGCACAGCTGATCGGTCCTGCACATCCACAGCGTGCATTGTGACAAACGTGACCAGCCTTCAGTTCGTTAGCAAAGCCAACCATATAAATTTTTTTAAAAAAGGAGGAAAACTAAAAAGCAGCAAGCAGGGATAGAGAACACAGAACAGGGCAGTAAGATCGAGACGGCGAAGCAAAGCAAAGGCAAAAGTCGCCCACACCCACTACTGCGCCACCACCAGTCCACCACCACGAGGGACGGCAGTAAAGAAAGAACCCCCGTCCACTCCAATCCGAACCATTCCTTGGTCATCGATCCGGCCAAAAGCGAAGCAAGGGGGCAGAGCATATTGCTCCATCGGTCTCGCCAAAAGAGCAGCGGAACTGGGAATCGAGGGGGCACACAGCCACAGCCACAGCGCGAGGAAAGCGAGTCCCTCTTTTCTCGCTCAAAAGAATAGATCGCCCTCCTCTCTCTCGCTCCTCCCATAGCCACACTTGGAATCGGATCACTCCTCACAAATTCTCATAGCCATAGCCTAGTCATCCCTCTTAGCTATAGCTAGGTAGCTAGGTTCCTTGTACCACTACACACCCTGCCATTAAAACCCCCATGCTTGCTCCCACGGCGAGCTCGAGCTTGCCCACACCTTATGTCGTTGCCTCCTCTTCCTCGCCGCCGCAGCAGCAGTAGCTTTCATGGATACGCTGTTTAGGTTGGTGAGCCTCCACGCCTCCTCCTCCGAGCAGCCGCCGCAGCAGCAGTCGCCGTCGTACAACTCGCGGAGCACGACGTCGAGCGGGTCCCGGTCGTCGTCGCACCAGACCAACGCCTCCTACAACTACTACACCAGCAGCGGCGGAGGCGGCGGGCAGTACAGCTACTACGGCCATCATCAGCAGCAGCAGCAGCCGTACTACCTGGAGCCGTACCAAGAAGAATGCCACCACCTTTACATGGATGAAGACTTCTCCTCGTCGTCCTCGTCCCGGCACCACCACCACCTCCACTCGTCGCACGGCGGCGGCGGCGCGACTCCGCCGACGTCGTCCGCCGCGACCACGACCCCGCTGTCCACGACGTCGTCCACCGCGGCGGCGCACCACCACCAGCACGATCTGTTCGAGCCTGCCGACCTGTCGTACCCGCCGGACCTCAACCTCGACTTCTCCTCCCCTGCGCCGTCGTCGTCGTCCGGCGGCGGCGGCACAGGCGGAGGCGCCTCGTCGGTGGTCGGCGTGGCGGGAGGAGGTGGGAGGTGGGGGTCCCAGCTTCTTCTAGAGTGCGCGCGCGCGGTGGCCGGCCGCGACAGCAGCCGCGTGCAGCAGCTGATGTGGATGCTGAACGAGCTTGCGTCCCCGTACGGCGACCTGGACCAGAAGCTGGCGTCCTACTTCCTTCAGGGCCTGTTCGCGCGCCTGACGTCATCCGGCCCGCGCACGCTGCGCACCCTCGCCGCCGCCTCCGACCGGAACGCCTCCTTCGACTCCACCCGCCGCACGGCGCTTCGGTTCCAGGAGCTGAGCCCCTGGTCCTCCTTCGGCCACGTGGCGGCCAACGGCGCCATCCTTGAGTCCTTCCTCGAGGCCGCCGCCTCCTCCTCTTCTGAGCAGCAGCCGGCGCGGCTGCACATCCTGGACCTGAGCAACACGTTCTGCACGCAGTGGCCCACGCTGCTGGAGGCCCTCGCCACGCGCTCCGCCGACGACACGCCGCACCTCTCCATCACCACTGTCGTGCAGCACCAGCACCAGCACCAGCAGCAGCACCAGCAGCAGCGCGTGATGCGGGAGATCGGGCAAAGGATGGAGCGGTTCGCGCGGCTCATGGGCGTGCCGTTCACCTTCCGCGCCGTGCACCACGCGGGGGACCTCGCCGACCTCGACCTCGACTCCCTCATCCGCGACCACCACCACGCCGGGGCCGGGCCCACCACCGCGCTAGCGGTCAACTGCGTCAACGCGCTGCGCGGCGTGGCGGGTGGCGCCCGCCGCCGCGACGCGTTCGTGGAATCCATCCGCCGGCTCGACCCGCGCGTGGTCACCGTCGTCGAGGAGGAGGCCGACCTCGTCGTGGACTCCGAGTCCGACGACACGGACGACCAGGCGGCGTTCCTCAAGGTGTTCGGCGAAGGGCTGCGCTTCTTCGCGGCGTACATGGACTCGCTGGAGGAGAGCTTTCCCCGGACCAGCAACGAGCGGCTGGCGCTGGAGCGCGGCGCCGGGCGCGCCATCGTCGACCTGGTCGCGTGCCCGGCGTCGGAGTCCGTCGAGCGCAGGGAGACGGCGGCGGCGTGGGCGCGGCGCATGCGGGGAGCCGGGTTCGCGCCCGTCGCGTTCAGCGAGGACGTCGCCGACGACGTGCGCTCGCTGCTGAGGCGGTACAGGGAGGGATGGTCCATGCGCGAGGCCGGCGGCGCGGTGGACGATTCTTCGGCTGGTGGTGGCGCTGGGGCGGGCTTGTTCCTCGCGTGGAAGGAGCAGCCGCTCGTGTGGGCCAGCGCGTGGAGGCCGTGACGTCGGAGATCGTTCGTTCGTTCGTTCGTTCAAGTTCATCATCGACGGAAATGCAACAATGCGAGATCAACGGTGAGTGTGCGTGGATCGCGCGGGCGCCATGCCAGGCCACGCTGTCCATGCACCGGGCGGATCTCTCTCACGGCACGTGCTCTCCCATCCCATTCTTGCTCATCGTCTGAAAAGAATGTAGGGTTTTGAAGCACCGTAGGGAAGCTAGAGGAATTTGCTCACGTACGTACGTACTACACATTGGTTTGCATCGGAAGGAGGTGTCATAGTTTTTAGGTTTTTACTAAGACTTTGCATGGGTTCTACTCTTTTCAATCATCAATCGTCACAAGTTCTCGGCGTGATGATTTTGATTTTATTTGGTTGCTTCTCTTTTTTGTTTCGCTATATTCCTCTGTGTTTCTTCGTGTAAGCTAAGGGTAACAAGAACTTTTTTCGTCCATTATTCTCGGAGGGAATTTACGTGCATGGTTTTGTCATACAACATCTCTCTCTATAGGTTATATTAGCTACTTATTATTAGGTCATTGCAGAGATTGATGCCCTTGCATGGTTGTTGAGATGTTGCTTCTTGTCTTCTCGATGGGATTGGAGGATGTTAGGACAACAGACAATTGCACGGCCTGCTACTTTTGGTTAGCAGTACCGGCATCAATGGAGAAAGCATTTCTAAAGCAACACCCTGAGCTAGTGGTAGAGTAGTAGTAATCCCTTTTTTCTTTTCCTGTACATGATGCTTTATTACTGTCTACTTTATTTTCCACCACATTATACCGTCTCTTTCACTGCTAGCTTGTCTCCATTGACTAAATCAGAATTTCAGCTAGAGCCGTTTTAGTCTAGTCAAAGGATTATTTCCTGTCATACATTCTACCTGATCCAGCACTATAAGAGTATATGATTAGGTCAACATTCATAGGATCTGCACGAGATCAAGTATGCTAATAAAAAGAAAAAAAATGGGCTGTTGAAGTGAAATTCTCTTGACCACCATCCAATACAAATAGACTTGAAAACTTCGCTCCTGACTACTGACCGAGAGGAAATAGTCCAGTATATTTTTCTAGTTATATAGTACTGCGACAAATGTCATCATATGTTGCTTCAGTTGATGACCTAGGACAGCATGCATTTTTTTTTATAGCAATGCACAAATGGAGCAGTTAATAATTTGGTGTCCGGATCGTGCAGTTAGTCCAAGAAGCCGTTCGTTGTGTCGACTGCAAGCTACGACCTTTTGGAAATTGACGACCGGCCTGTCGTTGACTGATTAGGCTCGACCCATTTATTAGCGATTTCTTTACCTTAGCTTAATTTGATGCTCTGTATAAGACAAAGATCTGGAGTTGTTAAGGAGCTAGCGGGCTTGCAACACAACGTACGTAGTGGATAGAGTGACAACTGACAACAAATCAAATCAATGGCATTATTTCTCTCTCTCCGCGCGGCCATTGTATATATTATGCGAACATAAACGGCTGCTGAGTAGGACGATAAAAGGAGGAGCGTGGAAGCTTTCCGTCAAGGCATAGAGGATTAGGTGGTGGGGTGACATCATGAGCTCAGAGAGGCGCACATATATTCCTTCCCTTGGCCTGTAGTTTTCACTCGGAAGCAACTGTCCCATTACCACCGAATTTCCCAATCATGTTGACGCGCGCATGTCCCCCTTGCCGTTCACGTTTTGCACTGATTTTCTGTCGTGGCCTGTTTCACCATTAGCCGCCGAGGTATTACTTGTTAAAAAGCTATTGTGTTGTACTAGAGCAACGCAGCTTCGTCTGATTAATCATCAACTATTAGTCAGATATATATGGCACGTCCAATATGGACGCATGCGAAACAAAGCACAACGCAGATGATGATCATAGACCACGCTCTGCTCTGGTGCGAGTAGTGGTGTCATCCACAAATAATATGACACGTCCTAATAACAAGGCTCCAAGCACATCCGCCCAAACCCGACGACGACCCAAACCGTACGCCTGCTGCGCGCCTGCAAAACAGTACAGTAGTCCTCGGTGAGATTTCATGTGCGGGCGGCGTACGTGACAACAAGAAAGCCGCCAGATGAGCCGCATGCAAGGCTACACACGCCAAACTGCCGCCCGATCGCGGGTAGAGATCGAGTAGACGACGCCCGCCGCCGGCCAGGGCATGGGCGCGTACGTACACGGAGAGACAGATGACGAAAGAAAACTGCAGGCAGCTGAGACTGCTTGCCGAGGAGCGGACGCGCGGAGGGGGGAAGCGAATCTGGGGACGAGGCGTGGCGGAATCTAAACAAAATTAACGACCTGCTGCTTGCATTGGACCCGATCGATCGAAATGAACGGCCTCTCTCTACGCGCGTAATACGGGAGAGGGCCCCGCCGCGCCACACGATCGTGACCATGATGATGCTCTAATTTTCCCCCGCGAAATCATTACGCCCACCCGACCCGATCCGCGGCGCTCGTCTCCGTCCGGCCGTCGTGCTGCGCGCGCGACCCCGTCGCTCTCGCGTGCCGGCCGGTCTGCGTTGGAGGCACGTGCCTGCCGCATCCGCACGCGCGTGTCTCCACGTCGGGCCAGATGTTAACTGCCATCGTTCGCGATTCGTGGATGGTGACAACATATCTATGACTAGGATCCGTGGCTTCTTTGTCCTGCTAGCTGCTGCTGATTACTACTACTACTACTACTTGCATCGCTGCTGTGTCGATGTGAGATACGGCGTCCAGCAGCTCGGTTCATCAAAATATCACTACTGCTGCTGGTTGAAGGCACCACGTACGTTTGGTGCCACACTGCTAATAATTTCACGGGATAAGACGTTGCCGTGCAATTATATATCAGCACAGCTGCCGTTGGTGCCGCCCGGGCGTACGTGGAATTTTAATCAACCAGGTCTTATTTGCTAATAAATTTATGTTTCACTGTTCTTTTTAGCTCGGCTGATGACTCGGCCGGAGTGTGACGGGGACCCTGATAGAGAAATACTATATGCGCAGATTACTGTCAACAGCTCGTCACACGTCAGAAAGCTTGTTGTGCTTTCCTGGACGTGGGTCAAACTGGGCCATCAGCTGCGCGAACTTTCAATCCAATTCTGCGCAAATCATGATACCGGCGGTCCCTCTGCAGCCTTTGCCAATTCAAATAGCTGCGCGTGCATGCCTTTGGTTGTATCCGAGGACAAAAAATATGCTACTACCTCTCTACTGCAAGAGCTTGCAGAACTACGTACTCTTCGTATTTTGACTCGTACGTATTCTAGATGAAAATACCTTTTTCTATGTTAGGAAGTCCGGGAAAATAATTTTCATTACAATCAAATACAAGTACCACTGATGCATTGTTTACAGTTTACAGTAACACCATCGTCTCTGCGCTGCAGGGCATGCCTGGGTCTGGCAGATGGCTGCCCTTTATTCGAAAGAATAATTCAGTAAACACACAAGTAGAATGCCTCCTATATAGAGAACTTTGATCTGGACATGTCTGCACTGCCGGGAATGCCTACCACTACCAGTACAGCAGATTACTACTCTTTTCAGCAAGGACGATTTTTTTTTAATGAAAAGCACGAATTCAGATGGCTTGTTCCGCAAACTTTTTTTTTTTTTAAAAAAAAAGGGCTTGCTACACAAACTAAGTGATCATCTTTCCTACATATCCAAGTTCTTATGGACTAGGATTAAAAATCCTCTCATATTATTGATCCGTCAAATTCAGCAGAAATTAATAGAACTTTGCACTGATTAATTGTGATCATTTGCAGAAAAAGTAAGGTTAAAAAAAAGGCAGAATGGTCCGTATGTACACCCCCACCACTGTCACCACTACGAGAGGTTGTTATTGGTGTTGCGTCGAGGTGGACGACCAGCCGCACGGGAATGCGATGTCTTGGACCAAAAGGGGGGCGAGGAACATATAGTGGGAGCTCCTTTTTAGGGAGGTGGTGGGGATGGTGTGGTGTGGGCATGGAGAGAGAAACATGGCCACGGGCCACCCCTCTACAATCTCTGCTGTGTCCCAACAGGTCCTTTGCGGCACATGCCTTCTTTTAGGGCATGGGGTTATTAGTAGTTTTCTCTGAACTTCCTTGCGTGCATGTCATGTGTGATTGATGCAGCAGAACTAACTATATATTCTGTTGTTATTTGCCGAATCTACCGCGCTGCCTGCTGGCGTGCACAGGTCACATGTGCTCTTCATTCTAAACTAAGTGCTACTCCTAGTAATGTAGTTTTCTTTAGTTGTGCATGTACCAAGTAGGTTAATCCTATACTTGGGGGGATAAGGTTGTTTTGTTTCTCCATTTTTTGATCATATATATGTTAAATCCTTGAAAGTAGTGCGTGCTCCATGCATGGAGCGTTTGAGGAAGATATAATGATTCACGTAGGTTTTGTCTCTCCATTCACGGTCATGCGCACTCACTCTCTTTGGAGGAGTACGTTACGCTCTCTGTGTATTAGCCATACGCATCAGGATCAAGAATGTGTGCTTCTTCCCTAGCAGATCGTCTAATAAACAACGAGTTATGTGCTTCTTGCATTGAGCTTGCCACCGTCTGCGATCTCCTAGTACAACGCATATGACCGTGCGCATCAGTGGGCACATACAGTATATACTACACACTCAGCAAGCAGAGGTCACATGGATCAAGACAATATCATCATCTTTTCTTTCCAAGTGATATAATTGCGCCAATGAATCATTAGCAACGCGAAGAAATAAACGCTTGTTTTTAGGTCCATGCATCATGGCATGGCCCAGGCACCCAGGAAGTGATTTCGCCTTCAAAAGCTGCGTGTGGTGCTGCCTGCCTGCATGCATGCATGCGATGCGAGGCCTTTTTGTCAGCGCACTGACCTCAGAAAGACCGACATCCATGCAGGCACGAAAATACATGCGGTGGCACGGCCGTGGCAGCGTGTCCCCAGCACTGCTGCTGCCCATAACGCATCGCCATGGCTCGTTCGATCGAGTACACGACCAGCATGCATCTAGCCCTCCCTTCCTAGGAAATGCATGCCAGCGCCACGGCGTTGGAATCATTTTTTTTTTAGTACTACGTTGGAATCATCTTTCAAGTACCAGTACTAGTAATCATTAATAAGCCCTGATGTCTTTTTTAGAGAAATGTCCATGCAAGCACGCAGCAAGCCGGCTCGCGGAGATGGCCCATTCACCTATCACCATCGTTGCGGCCGATAGGAGGGGGAGGAGGACGAAGAACAGTACGAGGGCAAGCATGAGGAGAGATGGTGTTGTTGCTGTGCAAAAGTAGAGAGCGCACATTGCCGCACTCGGGGCCCTGGGCTGGGCCTGCAGAATGATTCCATGCGAAAGCAGCTAACTGCTTGCGCCATTGACATGTCCTGACCTTTCCCTTTCAAATTCCAATTGAGAATTCCGACTGTTAAGTACGCACAGGACGTCACATCCTGAAGTCGATAGCTCAGGGTTTTTAGGGTACCATGGTCCTATTGGGCACAGCACATGGATGCATATGCCACGCCTACTTGGAATTAATAATTGCTCTAGATTTTTGTTCCCTGGGCTGGGTCAAATTGGTTCAAACCTGGGTAAATAATGAAGATTATCCTATCGAATTTAAATGTTACTCCATATCAGTATGGAGTAACTTTTGAGGATTCACCAATTCAAATTTGAATCACAGAAAATAAGCTCTACAATACTACATAACTTCAAATTTAAATCATGTTTGATTCAAACTGGTGGCATCTAGGTAATTTATATGTCTTGGGTGCATAATTTCCCTGGGATGGCTAGTGAAGTCTTGGAAACGGTATGGATAATTTTTAAATGAAAAGCGGTATGTATAATGGATGTTTCTTTTTTCTCGGATACGCAGGAGTTGTGCATCATTATATTAATAAGAAGATGATAAAATAGCACGAAAGTTTACAATGCTAGTAGTATCACCGCAAGAAACACGACAGCCCGAAAACGGTGAATCCAACCCCTCCAGTTTACAAAATTGAATACTCACTAAATAATCTAGCTAGATGCTTGTGCTTCACGCCTGCCTTGATCCATAAATCGGCGTCGCGCTTAATTTGACCTACCACCATATATACTTGGAGTACTCTACCCAGATGCATGGATGTTGAGCATCAATATATGTGATAAAAATATGTCTTCATTAAGAGGCCGTTGAATGCCGCAGTGGCTATATAATGGATGCTGACGAGCATCGACTGTGCGAGGAGACTAGAGGCAAGTGGAACCAGCACCAAAAAGGCGGTACGGTACGCAAGTGGGGTTGTAGTTGAATGATACAGTGATTAGGTTGTCGAACCTGAATTTGTTGTTGGCTGGGAAAAGTGGTTTCATTTTTTACAGTGGGGTGTTTGGAATGCTGCCAGTAGCAGCCCTACTGCCAATCTTTTGGCTGTTGGCCACATGAGAGTAACTAGTTTACATCACAACACATTTGGGCTTTGGCACGTCCAGGACCCCACGCCTACCCCTATCATGTTCACTTTGACGAGTGTGGAAACAACGAAGACGGACTCCGTGGACAAAAATTGGCCCAGTCCAAAGAGCTGGAACCAAACAACTAGCACTAAATAATTTTTGGGCGTTCTTGTTTACTAACGGACAGTGTCCGGACTGTGAACGTAAAACTGTGAGTGTCACATCATTAACTGAAGGAACACAGAGACTCCTGCGCACAGTGCACTGCGCGTGCCACTCCTGTACGTGTGGACACACAGTCCCGGCGGGAGCCAGACGACAGCCGCGGAGAATTGTTTCAAGCTAGGTAACTGGTTTCCACCGCGGAGTTATTTCGAGCCGTTCCATCCGGTACAGTTTATCTTGGATCTTCTCAGATTATATAATCTGGATTCTATAACCTGAGAGATTTTTAAACAAGGCAGAGATTTTATCAGATGATATATCTAGATTATAATACAAAATTATATAATCTCATTATCTACTACAGAGTAAATAATATTAGATTATATAATATGAGAGGATTTAATCAGAGTCTTAATTCATACGAGCCATCCTTGGATTATCGGTCAGTCGACTCGACTCTCTACAGTTTCATGCATGCGCGCATGCGTTTGATTGGACCTTGCATTATTGGAGCCTTGGAGGCGTCGCGGAAACGCCGGAAAGAAAGCAGAGGAGATCGAGTCGACCAAACCGCAAACACTGACGACGGAGCCGAGGATTCCTTCCGTGCCGACCGCTCTACTCCAGTAGACTAGTAATACTAGTACATGGCATACAGATACAGCCATACACAACACGAGTGATTCCTGCATCGCCTCATATGTGCATGCACGCCTGAAGGTTTGTGGCTTCCACGCACTTTTTATATGGCGCGGATTTAGCGGAGGCAGAGGCTAGATCGTCGTTGCCAACATCGTCTGACAAAGATGTGATTGACGCAGGGAAGCTGGACGCTTCGGCTCTTGGCAGCCGACCCGCCGATCCTGGGCCGGGCGCAAACGAGCGTCGCTGCTGCATGATGCCACAGCTACAGGAGCCTAGTGGAGATGCTCAGAGAGGTGAAGCCGTACGAAACGTAAGCTCTACGAACATCAGGCCCGCCTTTATTTCCCAACAAGATCCCGATGGTCGCAAGATGAACCGGGAATGTTGTGTCGCGTGGCGACGTACGCCGGCAGGCGGCAGAGGTGCTCCGTCCCGTACCTGCCGTGCAGCTTCGGATGAAATTACTGCCAAATTCACCCGAGGCGGCAGCGGTGCTCCGTTCCGTACCTGCCGTGCCGCTTGGGATGAAGTTACTGTGCCAAATTCACCCGAGACGGTGCGGCACGGCTTTGGATTGGACTGGGCCGGGGACTGAAGATAAATTGTGGGCCGTATGGCTTTCAGCCTAGAGGTAAAGTAGTCAGCGACTCCTCAAAAAAAAAAAAAAAAATAGTCAGCTCAAAAGAAAAAAAAAAGGAAAAACTGTGAGACTTCCAGGTCAGACATCGCCAATTTGTTTTCCGTTTTGATGAACTGAAACATCATCAACTTGTTGCTACATCATCAAAACTGAATACATATAACATTCGAAACTCCTAACACTTGAATCTGAAATCAAAACTCATGATCTAGTTACACACTGTAATGTAGCGTGGGCTTAGCAGCATCCAAGACCTGTATTTGAGCACTAGAAGAGATACGTTGTAACTACTGAACCAATCACGACAGAAGTTCAGCGAAAGCCCACATCTGGAGCACAGTGGATTAAAAATGGCAGTGCATTCTGTATAAGGCAACATATGTTTTCACTCGAGCGTCTCAAGACAACTAGATTACTACATGTAGTCATTCCTGTTCTACAAAAGCAGCTGTTTATCACTCTGATCCATCAGGGAAATGATCAAGCGCATTTTGCTTTCCATTGACATAAAACTCAATCACTGCTCTCATGCGATCGGACTTATCAGGATGGTAGTTCAAATGAACAATCACTGGCTTCAACTTCCGCAGACGAGCATCTTTCCTCACAGTCTTGAACAGAACTTTGCTGTTCATAAAGAGGTATATATCCATGGTTCTTTTGGATATATGAAGACCTTCATAACCAGGATGTGAGGGGAAAAATAGTTCCTCGTTGAAAACAGCTTGGTCCCATGACTTGGGTTCACTTGAAAGGCGCCCAGCTACCCTGTCTAGAAGCTCAATCGAAGGGATTGTTGGCCTTATGAAAAAGAATCCAGAATTGTAAACCCAGATGCGCATTGTATGTGCATATCTTGCCCAGCCCATTGACGGCTCATCAAAAACGTCATTGAATCCATAAGCTGTCATGTTGTTGTGGCCATCACTCATCGACTCTACATCAGAATCTCTATAAAGATGGTCAAAGGGATTTTGGAAGAAAATAATATCAATGTCAGATAGCAGAACACTGTATCCAAGCTGCAAGAATTGTCTCAATATGCGAAACTTCAGTCCAGAGACAGCATGATTTCCACCAGTCTTCCCAATACTGTCAATACCCTCATCAGGATCCGGGCGGTAAACTGGGACATCTTTGGACTTGCAGAAGCTCTCTATGCTGTCATCCAATGCAACAACTAAATAATTTGGTATTCCAACTCGTTTGATGTTAGTAAACCACATCTCAAGGCTCTCTCTCACGTTAGAGTTCGCCAATGCAACTATCAGCTCCTTCTTTACAGCAACCTGTTCCAATATCTTGGCCAACCTGGGATTGATGGATTCATCAGGAGTAACAGTTGGATTTGTTCTCAGCACTTTCACAGTACCAAACGGACCGGCCTTATACGAGACCTCTTTTCCCCCTTGTCCAGACAATTGAAGCTTCATTGACAGTTCATTGATCTGCTTCTTCAATTCAGCATTTTTCCTTTCAAGTGATTTAAGCTGTGACTTTAGGTCAGCAACTTCCCCAGTTGTATCACAAGCAACTGAATCAGCCTAAAAAAAGGGTATAATAAAACATATCAGAACAACGAGATGGTCTACAAGATATAAAAATCAAAATCAATTTCTTACACAATCAGCACTCGACCAGGAAATGAAAACATATAAACCATAAATGAAACTAATAGACACTTTTTTTTACATACAGCAGTAATAAAGTGGCTGAATCATACTCTTTAGCATCATAGGATAGTTGACAGACAAACAATGATTGCTAACTGCAAGGCTCAGTGGCAATGAAATGATTATTCAATGATGCCTGGTGCAAAAATGATCTAATTTCCTTAGTTCCCATCATGACAAAAAGTGGTTTCCAAAATTCTAAATTTGGTCTCATTACTTAAGTACTTGCACTCTGACAATATTTTGTTTGCAACAAAGAGAGCAGCCTAGCCCTAGCACTCCCTTGATGACAAACCAATAAACTGAATACTGAAAGGAAAATGTTAACGTAATATCCATACAAAAGCTACAGCGGCTATTTTCCATTTTAACAGTAAGACCAACAGAAGGCTATCTTTCGAGATCCTGATTAAATTAGAAGAAAGTCAAAGATATCTATTGCAATCCATTGATCCACATAATAAGCTTTGAATATTTTTAATGTGAATGTAAGACAAATAATCTTAAAGCACTGTGTTCTGCTTCTAAAACAAGGTGGTCATCTCATTTCAACTACGAAAATGTTGCGTGAACATTGGGAACACCTAGCAAGCTCCTTTTATCTCTATCCTCCTAGTAGACAGCAATATGAAATTCACATTGCGAACAAGTTATGTGCATTTTCTGCTTCAGCCTGACTCTTTCTAATAGAATACTCCTGGGCAAAGCCCATGTTAGCACCCTGATTGGATTTCATATCTATATAGGCACCAAAAAGTAAATATAACGCTTCAGATACTGTTTGTTCACAAATGGATGTAGGCATAGCCAGAACAAACATACTCTATATAGGCACTAAAAAGTAGCAAAGCATTGCTCATTTCTTGCAACAAAATCTAGCAATACACGCTGCAAACAACAATTTTACTCTATGTACTAACTGACAAAGACCACATTTGTGCGCAGTCAGAGTAACATAGCAGGTTAGCAGCAGTCTGAAACACCTCAATAGACGAACAATCGTATCCTCTACATAGAGCATTTGCAAACATAGAGAACTTCGTTTTTCCTCTGTATAAACATTTGCAGCTGCCAAATCATATGATCTCTTCACAAGAATGATCTATTTTTGGATGTGTTACCTACAGCTAAATCATTTGGTATCTCTGGAACATTGAGGTGTTTTTGTATCAGTTAGTCAGATAACTCTGACTTTCTCAGATAGGCTATTACCTCCGACTACAGTATAGTGCATATTTCTAGCACTTCTCATAGTTTGTTCTGGACTGAACCAAAGCAGGAACATACCATCCAGAAGTCAACAAGTTGATTTACTAAGAATATATATATGATCTCATCGATTTTTTCCCCTACTGTTGCATTCGTCCAAACGGAATGACATATGGATAAAAATAGATAGTGTCAGGTAACATCGATCAGCACAACAAATCTACCAACCTCAAGGCAAACTGCTACCAGCGCAGCTCAATCGTCGAGATCTCACGCACTCCTCTCTCACGAACTGAACAAACGACAAGGATGAGGATGCGAACGTACCCGGCGAGGCCAATGGAGGGCGGAGTCGGGGGAGCGAGGGATGAGGCCGTCGGGGTAGAGGAAGGCGCACACGCACCCGAGCGTGACGCCCACGACGACCGCCGCGAGGATGCGGGCCCCGCGCGACATCGGCTGCCCGCCCGCGCCGCCGCCGCCGCCGCCGCGCATCAGGGGCAGCTCTCGGCGACCGGCCATCTTATCCCCGGCCGCGACCACCTCCGGAACGAGATCCGGGCGGGATAATGGGCGAGCGGAGGGCCGCGTCGCGGATTCCTGCCCTGCCTTCCGGGGCAGTCTTTTGGTCGAGGCGTGAGCGTCACGCTGGGCTTTGTCGTGGTGCTGGAGAGACGAACTGGGGGGGTGCGGTGGTGGTGGGATTCGTTGACGGAGGGCGGCGGTGGGGCCCGTGCCGCTGCCGCCCCTGTGAAAGGTTCCTAAGCAGCTGGTTTGGGGGGTCAATGCAGCGTTTGGGGTGGCAAGACGGTGTGATTTTTACAGTTTGGCCCTTATTCGGCAGTTAATCGAGGATTTGTTTTTTCGGATGGCAGTTAATCGAGGATGGAGCGTGGAGATAAGTTATGTTTTGGTTGGCCATGGCCTCTGATCAGGTGTGGTAATTTATGTTCTTTTTGCTAAGTTTTACAGCCTTTCAATATCTTTTCCTTCAAATGCAAATGGCCTCGCAAGATGATGAGCATTCAAACATTGAGCACCCGGCGTGCACGCCATGGATTCATATGGACTTATTTCTCCGATTCACGCACATTCATGGACGATGTACAAATGCGTCTTCCATTAATGCAATAACCAATCAAGGTAGTAACAAAACATTGACGGTGTCAGCATCTGGCCGTGGGAAGAAAAAAAAATTGAGGCGATACAAATAACGGATGTACCCCGTGCGTGCTCTCCCCGCGACTCCTCCTTCCATCCGTGCATGCACACACGCACTGCTGCTTGCCACGCACGGCACAACACCACGCAGCCAATCATCTCTCTATGTACCGTGCGCGCGGTCACTCACAGGACGGAGTGGTTCCTCCGGTGCGGCCGCCACCTCTCCTCCTCCACGCACAGCACCACCTCCTCCTCGTCGTCGTCGACCTCCCTCTCCCGCGCGTAATCATCACCATCACCAGGACCAGCGCCTCTCTCGCGCACGCCGCGTGGGGTGCCGGCGGCCTCGTCGCCGCCGCACGTGGACGGCGCGCCGCCGGCCCCGCCCGCCCGGCGCCCGAACAGGTTCCTGAACCCGTGCACCAGCCGCGACTTGAACCCGCCGCTGCTCGCGTGGTTGGTGTCCTTGCTGACGGCGGCGGCGGCGAGGTCCTCGCCGTCCCAGAGCCGGGTCCGCGGGATGCGGAAGCTGGCGGACTTGCCCGGGGCGCTGTCGATCGCGGCGGCGTGCTGGTGATGTTGCTGGTGTTGCTGCTCGGAGCGGCGGAGGCGGGTGCGGAGCCCGGCGAGCTCGCGCTCGAGCGACTCGATGCGGGCGCTGGTGGCCTGCATGGACGCGCGGATGTGGGCCGACTGGCGCAGCACGGAGTCGCGCTGCAGGATGTCGCCCAGCGTCATGCTGGCCGCGGCGTCGCCGCCGGAGACGACGGAGCTCTTGAGAGGCGGTACTGGCGGGTCGGCGGCGGCGGCGTGGTGGTGGCGGCGGTGGTGGGTGAGGAGCATGAAGTGGTGGGAGCTGAGCTGCTCCACGAGCATGGCCTGCACGACGAAGCGGAGCGGGAGGCGCGGGTTCTGGACCAGGTGCATGAACACGTGCTGCGACAGCTTCGTGCAGCTCACGGCGTAGCACAGCCGGCTCTTCTCCTCCTCCGTCAGCTTCCCCTTGTGCTTCTGCATAAACACACACAAAAAAACGAGCAGTTTTCAGAAAACCAGGAACTGGTTTTTGGCATGTGAGGGTGCGAGCAGTTTCAAGATTCAAACATCTCCTTGTTTGCAGTGTAACTCTAAGTTCAGCAACCAGACTCTGCTCTGTGATGCATAAACCGCAGAGTTACCGGCTACGAGAACATGTACAAAAGCTCAGACGAACTTACACCGATCTTACGCGCCACGCGGGTTCTACTCTCTGCTTCTGTTAAGAGCAAGGAATCCTCACCGATCAGAGCAAAGACGACAAGATGTAGAGCCTCGGGTACTCCACTGTCACCACGAACTCCATGAGTTCTTATGAGTATGTGTGTTCATGTCATATGTGTTACCCGAGTACTAATATATTCGATGACGTGTGGTGAGGTCGCCCTTCTGTTAATTAACTATCAGTACACTGGTGGAAAACCAATTTTACGTTGACTAGTGATTTCACCTCCTATGTAAGCAAGGTAGTATCTGCCTATCTGGAACCACGCCATGAAGGTGCCAGGGGACCTCAGCAGTCAGTACTCAGTACCACGGCCATTGCAGTGCGCTCCATTAACTGAGCTCCTCGGATCATGCGATCGGGTAACGTTACTGGGCGCACAGCACCAGATCCGAGTCCAACTGTTTGCAGGATTTCGGTAAAGGAAACTAACCGGGGAGAGAACTGAGATGACACACATGTACCTCGAGGTAACGGTCGACGACGGTGTACAAGAGGTCGTGGTCGTGCACGAGCCGCGCGCGCATGGCCTCCACGACCACCAGGAACTCCTCCACGGGGAACCTGGCCACGTCATCGAGCCACTCCGCGCCGCCATCCAGGCCGGACGCCGCGACCGCCTCCAGGCACCGGGCGAGCAGCGCCGCGGCGGGCCCGGCCGCCTCGCCGCCGAGGAACGCCGCGCACGAGCGCGCCACCTCGGCGGCGCCGGTGCGGCCCGCCGTGGCCACCTCCTGGAAGAAGCAGTCCTCCGCGGCGCGGGCGAGACCGTCGTAGTCCTCCGCGCTCATGCCCAGCCACCCCGCCGCCGCCCACGCCGGCGCGAGGGTCGCCGGCGACAGCGCCGCGTCGGCGCCGTAGCAGGACGCGACGGCGGTGGCGAACGCGTCGAACGTGAGGCCCGCCGGGAGGGTGATGGCGATGTCGCTGGAGTCCAGTAGCCGCTGCCGAAGGTAGCTGCTCTGCGACGTGATCACGTCCTGCGAACACAGCGAGGTAAAAAAAAAGGTTGCAAAATTAGGCCGTAAGAAAACAATGAATTCATATCCGCTTGGTCTACAACGTGACTACAAAATCAAGATTCATCATGCATGAACTCAGGCTTGTTTCCTGCCAAAATAAAATAAAACTGGTCTTGTCAGTTGTTACGTCAATCTTGCAGCAAAGACGCGAAAGATCAGTGTACGATTGTACGTCAGATAACATTGCAGTTCGCATGGAGCTAGCTAGACCATTCGACCTGGCAAATGATTATTAGCCGAGCCCACAAGGAAGTAAGGCCAAATGGTGATTATTTGTCACTCCACATGACAAAACAGTATCAATACTGTTGAGCATTGACGCAAGCTGTAGTGCGGAGCTTAGTACAAATGAGCAGTGAGACTGTGACAAACCATTGTTACTGTGCAATCTCTTGGGGAAGAACTGAACAAGAACTCAACTGTAACTACTAGCTAGTTGCAATGATTACTATATCATGTTTCCTATCTTTCAGCTGTTTGAAAGCTTTCAATCAATGTTTTATTTCTTTGAATTTTGATTTTTCTTTTGTAAAATTATTTGTATAATAATTATAAATCATTGGATCTAGATCTAATGGCTTAAAGAGGTGAGTGAAAACTACTTCAAACTTTCAGACAGCTGAAAATTAGCAAGTCTCTTACTATATTCACTAAAGTGGATTGAAGAGTTTACACACAAGGAACCTCCTCACTCTGCTGTAGGAATGCTTCATCAGAGTACAAATCTGCAAGTACTCGTAAACAAACGGCATTTTCTGAAATGTTCAGAGAAACCGATGTACGGTCCTGCTACATAATTGCGGTCGTTCAGAGCTTCAAAACTCCAGATCCTACAACGCCAATTATCAATGACACTATGCTGGCAGGCATGAATGCAGTGGCCAGCGGACACGCCAATACTGTAGTACTACTTCCGTTCGAGGACGTCGACGCTACCATCGATCGGGACCCAATCCAACCCGTCGCCCGTATTCCAAGGCCGGCAAGATCAGCTGTATGTCTACCTAGAATTTAAGAGCCAAACTGACCAGCAGCACATGTCACGGAGGTATCAAAATACAAATCTTTTGGATCTCCATCTACTCCATTCCCAGCTTTAAACTTCAGTTCGAATTTGCCAGCGCAACCAACATGTCACGGAGAAGCAGCACTACTACTGGATCACTCGATACGCTTGTGTGCGTGTAAAAATGGCAGTAACTTCGGTGACAGTGAACTCAGAGTTACGAGTCGTCCGTGCCGATGCGCGAACCAAGGCAAGACGGGGACGGAACGTACTAAATGTTCTACAGATACGTCAACAATTATTGCCTCTTCGGGCGCCATTGTTGGGAGCTGTTCCTCGTTTGGCAGAGCACACACGAGGAGAGAAAATGGGTTTGGCATCTGGGGAGCTGCCATTTTTGGCTCAAGTTCGACAGCTCGACCAAATGGACGTCCCAACCAGACACCTCATCAGCTACTAGTAGACGCGGCAGTCAAAATTCGATGGAATTGACAAGAGTAGTTACTGCGTTTCGGCAACGGCCAGTTCACGCGCGGTGCAGGCGCATCACGAGGATGAGGCTCGGCAGAAGAAGAGACAGTGACCATGGTGCCGCGGTCTCCTGGTGCAGAGGAAGAAGCGCATAGCTAACCCGAGTTACTCATGCGTTGCCGTTTGTGTGCATTCAGCTCCAGCTTACCCGGGCAAGCGCTAATAGTTAATTCGGCATTAACTAACGGAAGCCACAGAACCCCCATCACGATCCGTCATAAGGAAGGAAAAAAACAACTGACTGGAAGTACCGATCAAAATCAAAATTCGGTTCAGACGCCATATTATGGTGGCGAATTTTGATCGAGCTCCAGCTCACAAAAAACTTCGAACCGATTTGAATTGCATCATCACCGCTGACGGTATGAAAACGACTGGATTCGAGGAAGGAACGAGCTGAGGAGGAGGATCATACCCTGTGCAGGTGTAGGCAATGCTCCTGGACGCGGACGATCACGTCGGGCTCGCGCGATCCGTTGGCCCGCGACCTGCACGATCCATCAGTTCCAACGAGACGATCAGTCGGTAATCTCCATCAGATCGAGATGCAGAATTCCGCGCGTTCCTGACCCCCAATTGCGCCGCCGAACCCCGATGATCGACCCGCGAACCGCGACGGGGTACAATACAACAGCAGAACGTAAACTTACCACGCTTGCACGGCGCGCCTGAGCGCCGGCGGAAGCGAGGCGTGCGCCGCCGCCGCCGCCGCCCCTGTTTCCGCCGGGGAGCACGACCGCGACGTGGCCGCCGCCGACGACGACGCGGTGGCCGAGTCGAAGCTCTCCTCCTCCTCGTCGTCCTCGTGGTCGTCCTCGTAGATGGTGTCCACGACGCCGAGCTCCTGATGCCACCCTCTTCCCATCTCCATGGCCTCCTCTCTCTCTCTCCCTCTGGACTGGAGGTAGCGGTGTGGTGCGGTTACCCGGCGTTTGCCATTAGGGGAGGAGGGGGTCGGGGGAGTTAAATCGTGGCGGCATTGAATGCGCGCATGTGGAAGGTAAATGCGGTGGCGCCCCCGGCCCAGCCCCCGTCTCCTGCAGCCTGCGGCACTGCCTGTGCTGCTCTGCTCGTTTGTTTTGAACCTCTCCGATGGGACTGCGGGGGGATTGGCTTGCTGGCTTGCTGCCGTCGCAGGACGGCAGGAACACGTAGGAGCTGCAGGCTTGGACTAGACCGTCCAGATCACGCGACGGATGGTTCAGATTCTAGGCCCCCGTTTCAAATACGGAAACTCCTCTTTGGTCTCAAATTAAATTCGGAAACTCTCTTTGGTCACAAATAAAATGGGGAATTCTTGGATGGAATTCTTGCGAGGATCCTATAATTCCAATTTTGTACGTGACACTAAAACGGTAGTCTATCTCTCTCGCAAAAAAAGAAAAAAAAAACGATTGTCTATCTGTGTGTTCTTCTGCTACGAGATTGCTCAAGAAAGCAATTGGTCGGCAATTAAATCTCTGCCCGTTTGGGGACTTGATGGCCTCCGTCTCGCACGTAAAGCAGCGAGCACATGCCCGGTCAGGTCAGCATCCTGAAATTAAACTCGCGCGCGACGGAAACGGTTGCCGTAAACATACGTACGTACGGCTAGGGTGCGCCGCAAGCAAAGCGCGCCGAGATTCGTGTCCGCGGCGCTTAACCATGTAGCTTAGCCCGTACGGTTAATTTTTTGTCGCGGTGTACGTGTTCACGCCACGTACGTACAGTTGCATACGATGAGGTCAACTTTGGCCTTGACGATCTCGGTCCGTGCATGCGATCTTGCGTGCTCGTGCTCGTGCTCTCTGTTCTCTCGTCCGCCGATGGCCGTGCGTGGATTCTTGGTCGTCTGCTGTTTCCGCGTATTGCTTACCCGTGCCCCTTGTACTTGTTCAGCCACTGTCAGCCGTCGTAGTCGCACAAATGGGGCTGCATGTCAGCAGAGGTGACGTTATCAATTAGCTGGGCATCATTTAGCAGGGGTTACCGCTGGTCTGTTCTGGAACTCAAGAAACCGTCAGCGGAAACTCTGGTTTCGCTCTTGCAGACGAGCGCTGCAGGGCTTCAGAGGGCACCTAGAGAAGTCTTCCACTTCGTTAACAGAGGCTTGGACCGTTGTCAGTCCGGAAATAACGTTGCACTGTTGACTAGTCTTCCATGACCACTCCTAATTCTTTTGCTGCTGCATCCCTGACGCGAAGAAATATGTACATCCTTCGAAGCAATGAAGCGGATGCCTGAAACGATGCGAGGACGCGCAGAGCAGTAAATAACTAGCGCATAAAGAAGTCGCAGCGTGACGCAGGAACAGTAGTGTCTCCCCCAAAGGCACCCTTCACATTTTTACCGGCACGATACCTTCCGCCTTTGGATAAACTTTTTGAATTTTTTTTTTTTGGACAGAGACGGGTTAGTTGGAGACCTGAGTTTCAAAGCTGAGAATAGAGCAGTTGCAGAGCAGCAGAGAGCCAGAGCGACACGTTCCTGATCTGACGCTACTTTACGTTGAAGCACAAGCAGCCGTTATGTCCGTGCTTGGGGCACGACCGTTTCCTGGTTGGTAACGTCAGCTAATCCCACACTGATTTGTTGGCAATTCTTTTCTCTGTGAAAACTTACGATTCTTTTCGAACGATGAATATATATTGATAGATTTCACTTTCCCCTTACGAGGATGCGAGCCACGAGCGTCTCTTCACGCCCACGGCTTTGCTTAATTACATGATTATTATTAGCTAGGAGCGAATAAAATAAAACAGAACAAATCCAATGCTACTGTTTAACAAAGCAGAGCAGCGCAGCATCCTCGCTCCTCCAATCTTCAGAGGAAGCAGGCAGGTGGGCGGCCCCTCATTTCCGGCGCTAAGCGGACCCGATTGCCACTGCCGCCGGCCGGCCGTACTCCTCGGCGCGACGCAAGCTCGACGCCGGCCCGTCGTCCGCCGCCTCGGGCAGCTCGGTGTAGTCGATCAGGCGCCGCCTGCTGCCGTGGGAGCTGCCGTCCGACGAGACGCTGCGGTAGGTGCCTCGCTCGTTGCTCCTCCTGATGACGTCGATCACGAACGGGATCAGGCCTTCCATCGCTATAGCTCTTCTCGCTTTTTTCCTCTTCTCAACTCAAGAGACCTTGCAGGCTTGCACTGGCTCTCCTCTGTTTCTTACGTGACCTTGCTTCTGCGATTCGAATTGGTGCCGTGGCGACGAGTGCGTTCGCGAATTTATACAGGCCTGTGGCGGCGGCGGGGCCTGGCGCGGTCGTAACTGGTGTCCCTCTTGAGTCTTGTCCTCGTTCCGGCGGGCGTGACCGGTTTAGGGTCGGCTCGGAAGCTTCGTCAACTTGCCGGGCCTCCCGTCTGCTGTAATCCATTTCGTCACATGGTCATCAGCGAGCAACCTGGTTTGGTGGTGTCCTGGTCTCGGATAAGCTTCCCAGGTTTGTGTGATGGCGATTGTGTCTTTGTGGAACAGTAGACGGTCAGAATTTGGCATCTTGTCTTTCAGGGGCTTGCATACACACGCAACCGAAGCAACATCTTGACCTGCCTGCTCCTGGAAATGGAGGTGTGTTTGTATGGTATGGAAATAGGTTCGAGCTTTCGTTACCACTAATCATTTCGACGCAATACTGGTATTCGTAAGTTATGGATGCACTCGTCTGATCCTCAGCCAGGCACTTTGGTACAATCACTCTGTAAATTGTTTTACAGCTTCTTTGTATCAATTAATTTGGCCCCTACAGATTATATTCTGTTGTTTCCTTTTGTTTTTTAAAATTTTTTGACTGTCTAAGGCCGTAAGAATTAGAATATGAAATTGTTAATCGCGTGCTCGGATATGCTTCGCCATGCCCACGAGTATCGTTTTCGCTTTATGCCTACGACTACGACCATAGTTGCAACTAAGAAATTGAGCCAGGCACAATCATTTTCTTTTCAAAGGCATGATTACGCTGCCTGCCGCCACCATCATCCGCATTCTTAACGCGCCTCAGGTATCTGGTCTGACGTTTCTTTTCTGCGAGCAGTCTTACCACGCAACGCAAAACATGGGGACAAGGTTTTCAACCAGCGAACAGCCGTGTGACGCCGCTGCGAGCCTCGAGTTGTTTTTCTGAGAATTTTTACGAGTGGTAATGGTACGACCACGGCAATCACACGGTTTGCGACCGTGATGTAAAATTTTCAACAGGAACATGAGTATTTTACCACTCGATAAACTACTATGCTTTAAACTGATCCAATTTTTCTTCACAATGAACAATAAAGAGCAGCCACATTTTTTTTCAGGCTTCTAATTGGATTCGTTTAAAGTGCACCAAAATGAAACTTCAGAATTAATCTTTACTGCCAGAAAGGATATAATAACAAGACAAAATAGTTAAACGTTTTCAAGGGTACAAATTAAGCTTTACTCCCAAGTAATGATTGAGTCTAACTTGATGCAGTAAAGCTTAATTTCTATCCTTGAAAACATTTAAAGAATTATAAGGGAATAACAGGAAAACAATTGCTAGCTACCCAGAAAGAAAGGTCAATGGCCAAGAAAGGAAGATAAGGACCAAGGGCCATGACGGATTAACATAAAAAATAGTACCAACCAAATTCTTCATAGCAAAAACTTCAATAGTATTTGCTGTAATGCAAGCAGATACACTCGACTTAACAACTTGGACCAGTCAAACTACGAGAACATAGTTTAGAAGCACAAGGCAACATCCGACTACAGCAAACGTTAGCCCATTAACGGCTTGCTTCTGACACATTATTCATGATGGTTTGCTTGAAATTAAATAGCTATTTAAGTACGGTAACTTCTTGCCACTTCACTGCCATGTATAATCATTTGGTATTAAGCTCCTCCAGCACAGGATGATGCTGACCCACACCCGTCGATCGCTGGATCTGAAAAGAACAGGGGTACGAACAATCAAACAAAATATTTGTGGCATGGCGTGACACAAATTAACAAGACACGAGGTGTAGTATGAAAAATCAAGCAAAATACGCTTACAGCTGCTTCTCAGGTATTCTTGCATAGGTGTAGCAAAATTGAGCTCCGAGCTGTTGCTGTGGCGTCCTTCCATGGGCCAGCACAAGCATGAGGTAGTTGATTGCTAATCAGAGTCTTCGTACAAATCCTCATCGTCAGAAAGCTCATCAAAGGACCGGATATCCAGCTGGTAGCGCAACATACCACCAATGCCACCAAATCCTCTACAGAACTGTGATCCCTCTTGAGACTTGTTCGTAACAAACTCGAGCGAGCAACCAAACTTCTTGTACTCATTAGCAAACCATTCCAAGAGTGACGTTTTGTCCTGAACTTCCAGCTCAGCATTAGTTGAGGCATCACGGAAATTGCTCTGGTCAGCTTCCTGCTCTTTGTTCAGATGTTTTATGACAATGTCCTGAGTGGCACTGTTCTTGAGCACATATCTGTTGATATCCAAATTCTCCCACACTATCAAGGTCTCCACAGCACCCATTTCAAGAGCCTTCAGAGTGTCATCAACACCAAATACATATTTCCCAGTGTCCTGGCTGATCTCTTCGAAATACTTCCAAATCAACTTCTTCTCCTGTAACCAGCAAGAATTAGCCCTGCAACGTTTGGCTGACTTGTAGCTTGATTAATGAAAAACTGAGTAGCAAGCTCAGCAGTTTTGCGGACATAGTTATGGCGCTTTTCCATCCGAAGGCGAGCAAAACGCAGAGCAGATTGTCCTCCTCTACCGTGCTTCTTTGGGAGATCAACAGTGAATCTATGAAGGACTTCACGGGTATTGCCACTTAGTGTGCCAAAAAGAGTGCCATTACCATCCATGATAATGAACCCAAATTTGTCATCAGATTCCAAGAGCTCATTTAACGCCTCAGTGTGGAACTTGTTGTCGCAAAGGTACAACGATACATTTATAGGCTTGAAAGGCTCAAAATCAATAGTAACTTTCTTTTCCTTTCCATCTTCTGTAATAATAGTTCCAGTGTAGAGAACCAATCCTTTCGGAGGGACCTTGTTATAGAGCTTGAGCCTCTGCTGAGCTGAGGTAATCGCAGCCAATACAGATTGGCGATTCACTCTACTCTTTATGTTTGAAGCGGTACCATATTCATCACCTAACATCTTGGCTACCCGAGCAATCTGGTCACGTGGAGGCATAATAAGAGAGATCATGCTCGTGCCATTGCCTCTAGCAGACTCCAATGCCTTTATTAACTTCTTAATCTTCCAAATTTCAATGTTCATATCGGTATCCTGGCTGTCAGACATCTTGATAGAGCCTAAAAAAGCACAATTGAAACTGAAAATGCATGAAACGGTGTTAAACATGTAATACAATGACAGCATAAAGACGACAATGAGGAAGGGAGATGGAAGTTCAGAAGTGCACATTTGATTTGGTGGAAGCGGTCAGAGAATGATTTCAGTCCCAATCAACTTGGCAAGAAAGTATGAATCAACAAGGAAACAATATCAAACAAAAAGGGATTTGAGATGTATGAATAATGTACTCAATGGAAAATCTCATTACCCTCCCACTAGATCCAAATACCCATCATTCAAATAAAATGCACTTTCAAAACCATGTGGTGAAAAAATCAGCAAAATATCCTAAATCACAAGTTCTATGATCATGCTTCTCAAAGAGCACTAGTAAACTATATATACCAGGTTAGAAAAATACAACAGTTAAAATGTGTCTGGCAAATGATTTTTCCGCTACTGTCAAATGGTTAACAATGTCATACATAAGAGATTGACAAGAAAAAGCATTCAACAGAGCATCACATATGACATTCTTCTTTTTGAGAAATACAAAGTGAAGCTACAAAGTAAATCCCCTAAGATGGGGAAGCAGCTAATTTCAGAATCATACCCATGCCTTTTAGTAAACCTATATGACCAATGAAGATATATGCATTTGACCAAAAAGAAAACAGAGAGGAAGGGTAATTGGCTATTAAATTAAACTCCACAAACAAAATTAGCCAACAGATGCGTCGATGGACGGATTCAGGGTGTAGAACTTACAAAATACTATTTTCACAGAATTAGCCAGTCTTATTAGAGGTTTCACATCAAGATAATTCACAAAGTAGATAGCCAAACACGAAATCCCCTGTAGCGTTTGCCTTACGACCCAGTACTAATGTTGTTCAACAGTTACATTAAATTCATAACTATTTAAGCATGAACTTTCCAACTAAGGAACAAACCAGTGTATTCGGCTAAGCAGCATGACCAGGCAATGAACAAAAATTATCAGGACTATGATTATGAAGCACAGAGGATAATTCAGGCGAGAAGAACAACACCGCAAGTAATTCGAAAGCGCTCGTCAAGCGAAACAAACGAGCGGATCGGGGCTAGGGTTCCTTACCGAGAAGCGAGGACGGTGAAGGGGAGGGCGAGGGACGCGCCGACTTCACGCAGGTGCGGTCGGGCCGCCGCTGCGGTGGTTGGGGGATCGCCGGATTGGTGAACCCTCGCGTCTGGCCCCTAGTTTTCAGCTGATTCGGAGAAAATAAGGCCGCGTGTCTGATAAAGAGCGCCGCGCCGCCCCATACCGGGTCTTGTAGAGTAACCGTAACGGGTACGTTACCGGCCGGGCCCGCTTGCAGTGGCAACGTGTGGATTCGGCGGGCGGATGTGGCCCGACCTCTGCGTGCGAATCAGCGTTGAGTGCGGCGGCCCAACCAAACGCGGCCCAGTCCGTTAGTGAAGCCCAAATCCAACATCGGGGTTTCGGCAAGGATCAACGTACATGTTGAAGTGCGCAATGACTACTCGTCTAGTCATACTGTACTTGGTCCACCTGTTCTATTAAGCTGTGAGTTTTATCAGTATTAAATAAGGTGCCATATAAGTAAAAAAGATGATGTGACATAGTAATTAATATAAAACTGGGTAAATAGATTTTATAGGGATGAAACTCATTTAACATTATTTCATAGGTATAAAACTCTATTAAAACTCCCATTGAGAATCTAAAGTTTCATTCCAATACATTTTGATCAATCTCAATGTAACAAATAGATATTAATTTAATGCTATAACTTATATATAAAATCGTGAGATGAAACTATATATTAAGAGAAACTATTTCATATATCAAACTAAATCTTCAAATCTGATGTGACACTCTTAAAAAGTGTAAAATGAAACTATGCATTAAGACTGGACTTATCTGATTATCTGAAAGTTGTCTGTAGCCATTCAGTTCGTCACTTCGTCACTTAGTAACGTAAGCTAAATCAGGTCATGAATTCTCGGAGAAATGTATGATCTCCGGTCCAGTGATTCGTCATGTATGGCTAGTGTTTTATCATTCATTTTTGATAGAACGTTGTCAGTTGCTATCAACGATGACTTGACCGACTGTGGAATCATTTTCATGATGTGTCTTAGGGCTATTTAGAAATGAGATTAGGGAATTAAGAGTGTTCATTTATTGATAGAGATGGTTTACATTTATACTCGGCCAACAGTCGGGAGAGGCGTTCGTACGCTGGGATGGCGGTTCCCGAAACATTCACACATATAATATAATATAAAATGATCTCTCTATCTAATTAATCACTAATTATATAATTAATTAAGTTAATTGATTATTAATAGGACGTTTCACAATACTCCCCCTGATCAATTATATCTTGTAATTGGTGATTGATTGCTACTCTAAAAACTCTGTAGAAAAAATATGAGGAGAATATTTAATGTGAAAACTCCTCCAAACCCCATTGGGGAAAATAAGGAGAAATAATGTGTAAAACTTCCGTAAAACCCTACTGGGAAAAATAGGGAGGAAATAAGATATGTCATGAAAAACTCCCTTTAAACCATATAGGTAAATTTAAGGAGAAAAATAATATAACATACTTTAATATTTATAACACATATATTGCTTTATTAAAACTTGTGCATGAGAAAAAACCTTGATAGAAAAACTCATCAGAAAAAAGAGTGCAATATCTATGATTTGAATACCATTGATAGGTTATATTAGAGTGATTTGCTCCCCCTAATCATTGCAAATCTTTGAGTCATCTCATACCTATTTCATGAACATATTTCTGGAATAATATTGTTGGTAGAGACTTAGTGAACAAATCTGCAAGATGGTCACATGATTTTATTTGCAATATTTCTATTTCCCCATTTTATTGTAACTCATGTGGGTAAAATAGCTTAGGAGAAATATGTTTAGTGATATTACTCTTTATATAACCTGTATTCATTTGTGCAATATAAGCAGAATTATCTTCATAGATAATTGTTGATTTCTTGATAGGACCAATACCACATGACTGTTATATATGGTTTATCATTCTGCGAAGCTAAACACATTCACGTGAAATTTCATATAATACAATTATTTCAGAATAATTTATGGATGTGGTTACTAGTGTCTGTTTTGATGACTTCCATGATATAGTCGTTCCACCATGTAAAAATACAAACCCTGTCTGTGATTTGATATTATGAGGATCAGATAGATAGCCAGCATCAGTATATCCAATCATGATTTTATCTTGGTTAAATCTGTAGAATAAACCAAGATCCTTTGTGCCTTAGAGATATCTGAAGATATTTTTAACTCCCGCCCAATGACGTTTTGTTGGAGCTGCGCTATGTCTAGCTAGTAAATTTACTACAAATGCGATATCAGGCCTGATGCAATTTGCAATATACATAAGCGCTCTAATGGCACTGAGATATGGAATCTCTGGTCCCAATATCTCTTCATCTTCGTCTCTTGGTCTGAATTGATCTTTATTTATGTCAAGAGATTGAATAACCATAGGTGTTTTGGAAGGATAAGATTTATCCATATTGAATTTCTCCAATATTTTCTGAATGTATGCAGACCGGTGTATTAGTATCCCTGTAGGGAGATGCTCAAGTTGAAGACCTAAGCAAAATTTGGTTTGACCCAAATCTTTCATCTCGAATTCCGTCTTGAGATGATTGCGTGTTTCATCAATGTCTTGTGTATTTCCTATGATGTTGAGATCATCAACATACACCGAGATGATACAAAATCCAGTTGAGAATTTTTTAATGAATACACATGGGCAATCATCATTGTTAGAATAACCATTCTGAGAAGGAATTCTTTTAGTCGGTTGTACCACATTCTTCCCGACTGCTTTAAGCCATAGAATGACTTTTTAAGTTTTACACAATACATGTTGTGATTTTGATTCTGATTCGGAATTTTAAGCCCTTCAGGAACATTCATATAGATATCCAAATCTGGTGACCCATATAGGTATGCAGTCACTACATTCATGAGATGCATGAATAGATCTTTTGATACTGCCAATGATATTAAGTATCGGAATGTTATATCACTCATAACTGGATAATATGTTTCATCGAAATCGATGCCGGGTCTCTGCGTGAATCCTTGTGCTACAAGTCTTACTTTGTATCTCACCACCTCGTTGTTTTTATTCCTTTTACGGACGAAAGCCCATTTTGATCCCACAGGGAAAATGTTTCGAGGAGTAGGCATTACTATGGTAAATACCTCTCGTTTCTTGAGCGAGAGCAATTCTGTCTTGATTGCTTCCTTCCATTTGATCCAGTCCGAGCATCGTTGACACTCTGCCATGGTCTTAGATTCTGGATCCGGTTGAAGGTCATTTACAATCTTAGAAGAAAAATGAATGTCGATAATTGTAGTCTTCCTATTGAATGATTCTCCAGAATCAATGTAATTGGTGAAAAAATTTTTTACCCCTTCTAACTCATCATGTTTTCCCAAGGCGATTGAGTTGGGGTCTTTCGATGTCCCAACATCTATATTTATGTGCACATTTGTGCTGGGTATGTGATGTATCTGTTGAACATCCATATGAATTAGATTTTCATTATCCTATTGGTGTCTATCAACTTGATGTTGATTTGTATTTACTGTTTTGGAAGTAGTCTTTCTTGGTTTCCGCAGAGGCTTCTGTGGAGCCTTATTCCTTGTAACCGTACTTCTCCCCCTCTTATTTTGATTTGGGAGTTGAGTGGTTTTAGTTGGTACCTCCACTCTTTCTGGTACATTGACAATGGGATTGTGTGATTTTGTAACACCTTTATAGTCAGTAAATGCATCTGGCAGGTTATTTACAATATTTTGCAAATTGATAATCCTTTGAACTTCTTGTTCGGATTCGATAGTACGTGGATCTAAGGACTGAATACTTGTGACATTCCAATTTATTTTCTGGCATTCTTTTTTATACATATTATCTCCCCTTAATGTCGGGAAATTATCCTCATCGAAGATGCAATCAGCGTACCGGGCAGTGAATAAGTCCCCTGTAAGAGGCTCGAGGTATTTTATGATTGACGGTGATTTATACCCCACATATATCCCTAATTTCCTATGGGGGTCCATCGATGTACGCTGCGATGGTGATATTGGTACGTATACAGCGCAACCGAATTTTCGCAGATGAGAAATACTTGGTTGATTTTCACGTACTAACTACAACGGGGAAGCCGTATGATATGCAGTAGGTCCGATTTAAATCAATTCTGCGGCGTGTAAAACTGCATGTCCCTAACTTGATGTTGGTAAATTGCAATTCTGTAACAATGGTCTTGCAATTAATTTTATTCTCTTAATAAGAGATTCGGCTAATCCATGTTGTATATGTACATAGGGCACAGAGTGCTCTATATTTATGCCTAGAGCTATACAATAATCATTGAATACTCTTGAAGAAAATTCAGCGGCATTATCCAATCTAATGGATTTTATCCCGTGTTCGGGATAATGTGCTCTTAATTTGATAATTTGAGCAATTAACCTTGCAAAAGCATGATTTCTAGTTGATAGTAGACATACATGTGACCATCTAGTTGATGCATCAATAAGTACCATGAAGTATCTAAATGGTCCAGTTAATGGATGTATAGCCCCACAAATATCTCCTTGAATGCTTTCAAGAAATTATAGTGATTCGGCCTTAATTTTAAGATAAGAGGGTCTTAAAATCAATTTCGCTATGGCACATACGGTGCATACAAAATCTGAAGGTTTGAGAAACTTTGTGTTGCATTTGATGACCAATTAAATTACTGATAATTTTTCGCATCATCCCTATTCCAGGATGACCAAGGCGATTGTGCCAAGTCTTGAAGATATCAAGATTTTGAAAAATTATCTTATATACAACATATTGTACGAGTTTGATGTATGTATAGTACAATCCAGTAGATAATGAAGGAATTTGTTCAAACACTTACTTGTTGTATCCGTCATTTTTTGTAATGAATAGAAATTAATCTTTGTTGTCATTATGTGTTTCAATATGGTAACCATTATGACGTATATCTTTATAACTCAGTAGGGTACGAGTTGAGTCAGGATACAAGAGTATATCCTCAATTATGAGTTATGTACTCATAGGCAAAATGATTGTGGCTCGATCCGAACCAACAATCACAGCATCACGGCCTATAATGGTCGTGACATTACCCTTACTCTTAGTTAGAGTTTGAAAATATTTCATTTCTCTGAGTATAGTGTTAGTGGTGCAGCTATCCACTAAGCAAATTTCTTCCTCCATTTGGATTGATCCCGTAAGATAATCCTAGAGGATGGAGACCGGCGGTGGTCTTCCGGTGCCGATTAGCGACGAGAGGAGAGACTAAGTGCTGATAACGTATTTAGAAATGAGATTAGAAAATCTACAGTGTTCATTCATTGATAGAGATGGTTTACATTTATACTTAGCCAGACGTCCGTACGGACGTACGGACGCGTCCTTTGGGGTGACGGTTCCTGAAACATTAACACATGTGATGTAATATGAAATGATCTCTCTATCTAATTAATCACTAATTATATAATTAATTAAGTTAATTGATTATTAACGGGATGTTTCACAACAAGGGGATACACTATGATGGGCCTGTGCAGAAGAGTGATTTATTTATGATGATTGCTTAAAGAGATTTGTGGTACAGATCAGTAAGTTGAGTTGACACATTTCTCTTACGTAACTCGATGACAACCTTCTGATATATGTTGATGTGGCCTGAACATTTGGCCGACTATAATTTCTACAGTTTTCAGCACTAACCATTGCTCGATGGAGCATGGCGCTTTGGATGAAGGCGTGTTTCTTAGTCAATAGGAACGCGTGCCAACGACCAGTGAAGTGCTTTTCTTACTTGTTTCCATGTACGCGATGGATCCCTTTTTCCAGCCCTTTTTGGATTAGTTGTTGCCGGACGCAGGTGGTGGATGCGCTCAAACTTTCTCATCCGGATCCCTTTTTGGATAGTACTGTAACGAAGCTTCTGCTTTCCTCCGGCGCAACAATTATCTGATAGAACAAACAAGTCAATCGCCCAATGGGATTGTTTCGCCAAAAAAAAAAAAAAAAATCGCCCAATGGGATGTTACGTTACGTTACGTTACGTTACGTGCGTTGTCACATGTGATTCACGAGATCACTCAACGAGTAGGATCTCAGAGAAGAAAAAGACCGATGCAACTCGTGGATTGTGCAGTAATAACTACTCTAATTCTCCGAGTCTTTTCTTAAGCTTTACTACCGTTTCGAATTAGAACGCATGGTATTCGAATAAGCAAACATTGACGATCGACTGCTACTTTTGGTCACTTACATGCTCTGAGACAAAAGTACAAAGAAAATAAATGTCAAATCACTAAGGTCTGCATATTATCAGAGATTTTATATGATTTTCTTTTAGGGCATCTACAATAGTTTAGACAACAACCGTCTATATGTGTCTTGAATATTGTAAACAGACAATAAAATAGACAGTGTGTACAATGGACTATTGTTTAGGTTATCTATATACTACTAACTTAGATATACGCATATAAATTATGGTCGGATCAAGCATATATTTGATCTTTGTAGACTGTTTTATTGTTTGCTTATTACATGGACTAGATATTTTGTGAAAAAATATTTTTAAAACTGAAAAGTTATTTTGTATGTTTTTAAAGAAAATTGAAATGTAATATAAGATCTTAAAGATGAAATGTAATTTTCTTTTTTTACTTATATCCTTCATGCTTATACCTAAGATTATACTTTATGTAAAGAATATGGTAATCATTTTTTTTTCCAAAATACCAAAGATCAAACTAGAAGCAATCCTCGTTTGTCTCCTCATCTGGAACTGAAGATCGGCCTCGCGTGTTGCATGGTGCACATGCGGCCATTGTCTTGCCCCTCGACCTCGATGACATGAGCGTGCTGTCCGACAGTGTTGCTCGGAGTTCAGCGGAAGGCACGTCACTATCGAGGGATAGGCGCAGCGCCACAGCGGGCCACTACGCAGCAACACAGCAGCCGGCGGCGGAAGGCACGACCCACCGACGACGCGGCATGGCAGATTGGCAGATGACCGGTGCGGCTTGCAGCAAGCTAGGAGGCGCGACACATGAACCAATTCCTCAGTTCCTCACCCGATCCGGAGGAGACGGTGGCCATTGGTACAGCGGTTGCGGGAGTCGTCGCTTCTTTTGGGAGCACGAGCCGCAGTCGTCCTTTCGTGAGGCGACGGCAGACTCCTCTCTCCTCATTTAATCGCCTCCACGTAAGATAATCACGCTGACATGACGTTTTACAGACGGCTCAATTAATGCTATTGTAGATGCCCTAGTCGTAAAAAAGTCTTTTAACTTTTGCAGGCAGGGTTTATAATCCCAAATGACCTGGTGAACGCCGGAAACCGTAATTTCTGGTAATACCGGTTGGGATCCTAGACAAAATTTAATTTGGACGAGCGGTCGGGAGCAACCGGGATCCCGATCGGGATGACCGGATTCCGGTCGGGATGACCGCGATTTCGTTCCCGAAGCTCCAAAATCGATTGTTGAAAAAAACTAAAAAAATGTGTATAAAAATTAGAAATTTTGATATTACTTTTATAGAATATTTATTACATTATTTATGACATATATAATCAAATGAAATATGACAAAAGCTGAAGTAAAATGACAAATTTACGAGATAAGACATGAAATATCAGTAATTATAAGTCTACAAATCACACATAGTTTAAGTACACAAATTACAAGCACATAAATCAAGTCCATAACTAATAAGTACATGACATACATAATATGACATATGAACATGAAATCAAAACCATCGCTCGTTAAAAAAATTGTACATTGCATGGTTGTATTCCTCGCTTGACATGAGTTGAATCTTTTTGTTAGCCAATATTTGTGCTTTATATTGGTTCCAACTTAATCCCTGACCATGATTCGACATTGCTCACTGCACAAACACAAATTATGCATAAGTTACTAAGCCAATAAACATAAACATACACATCAATCATTTGATTAACTATATATTACATTCATTACATATTCTAAATATGTATAATATTCTCAACATGATAGCAAAAATTAATAACTATAAATAGGAACAAATCCAATGATGATAACCTTCAAAATAAAATTCGGATTTTAGGAGAGAGGGAAGAGAGGATTCGCTGGATGGCTGAGGGTCGGGATCCCGCCCCTGCCAAGCGGCTTCCCGTCAATACCGACCAGGATCCCGCCAATTCCGACCGGAATCCTGAGTGGCCACCGTCGCCCGGGCACGCGGCAGCTGCGCGGGGCGCCCGTCCCGGAGCTCCCGGTCGGTTCTCGTAAATCCCGACCGAGATTCCGAGCTCGGGGCCGGGATGCCCACTCGCAGCGGCACCTCGCCGGCGGCGACGGTCGGAGGAGGGAGAGGTGGCGTGGAGGTGCTACCGCGGGGAGAGGGATTGCGCCTGCGGCTGTGGAAAGGGAGGGGGGTCGCGAATGAGAAGAGGGTTAGAGTAGATAAGGGCTTTTTTTTCTTTTTTTCCTATTTCTTATTCATCTTTTTCTTTCATCAATTTTTTTCTTATCTCAAATTTGATTATTTTTATGATTTAATTTTATCATAAATCTTTATTTTTTATCTAGTTTTTTTACATAATTTTTTTACAAATTTCTTCGATAATTTAAAAATTTGAATTTCAAACCACCAAGATTTCAGTTTACTGATGAACCCAGCCCTGATGGGGATCCCCGGATTCTGCGGAAAACGGCCGGGATCCGGTCGTGATTGTGAACCATGTTGCAGGTCTTCCATTCCCGGCTCAAAAACTCGTCCGAAACCATCAAACCGGCGAGCGCTTCCTTCTAGCCCAACCTAACCAAGGCCCGAGCTAGCCCAGTCCATATCTACCATGGGTGTCTGCTCTAGCGGGCCCGCGGTTCCCAGGAAAGCCTGCCCACCGCTCGAGACAGCCCAGCGTGGTGCACGCCAAGGTGGACCAGCCCCCGAGTCCCGGAGCCACACGCGTCCTGACATCCTCACGTGCACCACCCCGTGCGTACGCGCGCGCGAGGGCCCATCTCACGTGTCACGCCCTCAACTCCTCCTCGCCGACCCGGTCTGCCTTTGTCACTAACGAGATGCGCGCCTCCTCCGTCGTCGCATCCCGATCCAACGGCCGCAGATCGAGGCGGTAGACGCCATTCCTCCGTCGAACGCCACGCTTCCTTTCGGCGAGCGCACGGACGGCGTCCGATACGATCTGAGCGGCCACGGTTGCGCTAGCGCTGACGGGGAAAAAGGTTAACGCGGGTGGATTAGTTAGCGCGAGTGGGTTAACACAACCCGCCCCAATCCTTATTTCATTCGCCCCCTTCGAGTCGTCTCCGCTCTCCAAACGCAAGGCACCCAATTCCATTCCCCACCCGCCATCCTCGCCGCCACCTCCTCCTCCTCGCCTCCCGGCATTCGCTTCGCTCCGGGCCGAGCCGAGCCGGGATGGAGTCCGACGCGTCCACCTCCCCGCGGCGGCGGAGCACGAGCTGCTACAGCGACAGCGGCGACTCCTCCTGCTCCGAGCCCTTCAGCGAGTGCGGCAGCGACGACCTCTCCTTCACCCCCGCCGCCGCCGCGGGCATCCACCGAATCCTCCTCTCCTGCGCGGCGGAGGCGTCGGAGGACGCCATCTCCTCCCTCGTCGCGGAGCTCGAGTCGCCGTCGCCGTCGCTGGACTCGCTCCGCCGCGCCGCGATGGAGCTCCGCCTCCTGGCGAAGCACAACCCGGACAACCGCGTCCGCATCGCGGCGGCGGGGGCCGTCCGCCCGCTCGTCGCGCTGCTCTCCCACCCGGACCCGCTCCTCCAGGAGCACGGCGTCACGGCGCTGCTCAACCTCTCCCTCTGCGACGAGAACAAGGCGATCATCGTGGAGGCCGGGGCGATTCGCCCTCTGGTGGGCGCGCTCAAGTCGGCGGCCTCGCCCGCGGCGCGGGAGAACGCGGCGTGCGCGCTGCTCCGCCTCGCCCAGCTCGACGGGTCCGCGGCCGCGGCCATCGGCCGCGCGGGCGCCGTCCCGCTACTCGTCTCCCTCCTCGAGACCGGCGGGACCCGCGGGAAGAAGGACGCTGCCACGGCGCTGTACGCGCTCTGCAGCGGCGCGCGGGAGAACCGTCTGCGCGCGGTGGAGGCCGGCGCGGTGCGGCCTCTGCTCGACCTCATGGCAGACCCGGAGTCCGGCATGGTGGACAAGGCCGCTTACGTGCTCCACTCGCTGGTGGGGTCCTCCGAGGGCCGCGCCGCCGCCGTCGAGGAGGGCGGCATCCCCGTCCTCGTCGAGATGGTGGAGGTGGGCACCTCGCGGCAGAAGGAGATCGCCACGCTGTCGCTGCTGCAGATCTGCGAGGACAACGCCGTGTACCGCACCATGGTCGCGCGTGAAGGCGCTATCCCTCCCCTCGTCGCCCTCTCCCAATCATCATCCGCACGCCCAAAGCTCAAAACCAAGGTAATGACCGCATTACATTCCCGCATCAACAAAAATAAAATCGTTTGCCCCCATTTCAGCTTAATCCCATACGATTCCCAAACTAATCAATCCATTCCGGAAATTGCAGGCTGAAGCGCTAATCGAGATGCTGCGACAGCCGCGAAGCCCGAGCCTCCGCGCAAGGCCAGCGGCGGTCGTTGCGGCGGAGTGACCGCGCCCCTATCCCAGTTTCCACTTCTTCACTTCTTCCGCGAGACGAGCCGGCGCCGGTCGGTCGGCCGTCGGCGCGCGTTGTAAATACCCAGCAGCGTGTTTGCGTCCGCGAGCGAGTGTACAGTTCTTCCCTCAAGCGAGATGTCGTCCGGAGAAGCGAAGAATAGTCTAGTTTCCCTGTAATTTCCTCTTTCCAAACCTTTTCTTTCTTTGATTCCCTTTTACTCGTAAGTTTGGTTGCTTCCTCGCCGGCGGCGAGGCAAAGGTGTGTTTGCAGTAAAACAAAACTGCAAAAAAAAAAAAAAAAAAAAAAAACTTTGAAGTTTCGCGTGCGCCTGTGGGTTGGAAATGGAAATGGATTGTGCTAGTCCTAGTGTGTACGTGTGCAACGTCAGGAATCAACCATGTTTGTGATCTTTCAGTGCCAGTGGATACGAGAAAAGTACCCTGGTCTCCTCTTCAAAAGCAACCGTTGCTACTTGGTTGGAACCTCCTGCAATTCGATTCGTTCCTGCTGTTGCATTTTCGATTCGATGACGTGTTTCATTCACTCGTGGTTGCCGTTACTCGCCATCGGCGGCCGTGGCTGGAACGGCGATCGAGCTCGCTCGTTCGCTCGTCCTCGTTGGCCGTGACGCCTTGCTTGGTAAATCGGCAACCTTTACCGGTTCAACCGATGGCGATAGCTCGGTTGTTTCTAAAGTGGCGCCACCTACTTCGCTGTCTCTACTTGGCGGCACCGAAAAAGCCCGGTCCTGTGCCGCTCTTCTTGTGGCCTGGAAGACGCAGGATGGGGTCCCCTGCTTCCCGTCGTCGCGGTAAAGCTGATGAGATCTCGCCTCGCCTTGCGTGGTGTCAGCCTGTGAGGCCGTCTCATCGCTCGTCGTTTCGTCTCGCTGAAAACGACGTTGATCTCTGGAAGATGAATCTAGCCTCTGGTGCTGTTGGATAGTATCTCGTTTTCCGGGGGCGTGGAGCGCATGCATATGCCATGCTTGCCGCCCGTATGTATCTTTCCCCACTTTAATTGCGCATACTCTTTTTGTCGTTGCCGGGATTGGGCGCTGCTAGTATTTCCAATCCTGGTATGGCAGTGGAAAGCAAGAGGTGACGAGCGAGCGAGCACATCCACCAGTTGTCGTTTACCTATCCGACGACAGATGACTATATGCAGGGAAGGGAGCCTGGATGGAGCCTAGTACTCCTTATTTTTAAACGACGTCGATGTCGATGTATAGCGTACCGGCGCGTAGCAACCAGCATGATATTTTCGTTCGTTTTCCCAACGTGTCTTTTTTTTCTTCTTCTCGTCATCAGTCGGTCGCAGGAGATCAACTGTGCAGGCAGACGCAACTTGTGCTAAAAATAGCTCCTCTCTGAATTCGACAGGGAAAGGTGGGGTGCGTTGTACACAGATGGTCGTGCAAGTAGTAGCTGGTCATTGCGGTATCTTGAGCTCTGCCCACTCGCAATCTGATGTGATTGTGGAGTATTAGTACTTACAAGTGTGTTGCATAATTGCCACTAGCGCATTGAATCCAAGTACCTAATCTGCAGGGCTCTTTCCGGATTAGTAAATGGACTCGTGTGTCGTTGACACTTCCCCGTTCGGAAAACCTTGGCACTCTGCAAAGCAAAGATTTTTTTTTTGACAAGGCAAAGCAAAGAGAAGTGATAAGAAGAAAAAAAAAACAGTAGCTGGCAGTGCAGTGACTTGGAAAAAGCTGAGTGGTCTCCTACTGTACATACACCTCCGCGTCAGCCGCTTTGCGTAATTGCAGTTGATTTCGTTATCCTATGAGCTCCTTTCGCTGGCGGCGGGGAAGGGAACCACTACCACTCCCTTCCTGCACCGGGAAAAGAGAGAGAGAGAGAGCGAGGATTAACACGATCACTACCACCAACCCAGCAGGCAGCAGCAGCGGGAGCGGATGATCGACCTCACCACCAGCAGCGACCCGGGCAGTGATTGCCGCCTCCGCGGCACCCACACGTACACATGCCCTGCCGGCCGCCGCACAAACGGACATGTGACGCGAGCGAGCCCCAGCGGATCGCAGCGAGATCCCGTGGGAGAAGGCTCGGTCGGTCGCGCCACGTGTTGGGTCCGGCCGGCGCTGTGGGGCAAGCGAAACCGTAAAAGGCTGAAGCGAGCGCGTCCCGTTCCCAGATTCGCTGGAGCCGTTCCGCCACTACTACTGCTACAGCTGAATATTGTTGCTGCTGCTGTTAACACACCGCCGGCCAGGAGCAGCGAGCCAACGAGTGGCAATGATGGGGTGTGCACCGTGATGGCGCCCACGCGCCGTCCCCCTCCTCCTACTCCTCGCTGCTGGTGCTGGTGGTGGTGCTTCACATGCGAAATGGAGCGCCCAATGATGTGACGGCACATGCCCGCCCGCTCATCTTTTTTTTTTCCTCCATGGAGAGCTGGAGAGGAGCCAACAAAAAGATCCTTTCTGAGAGCAGCGCCACGGTATGTGCCTGCCTGCAGTCGACGCCCCGTCTCGTGGTGTTGCAGGATTCGCCTCTGTTTGCTGTATTCTTTTTTCAGCTGAACATGTGTGCACATTCCTCTTTGCGCACGGGTTGACATTCTGCTGTCACTTGTCAATGCGGCCGTATATTTAGCCTACAACGCTCGGCAAGAAAGGCAAGGCACCCTCTTATACATACTTTCATCTGTGCTGCTTCCCCTCCTGCGTGTGCTCGATCGGCACCTTGTCTCTTCAATGCGTCACCTCCGAAGAGCCGCATGTGACGACGGGAATTGAGTTGGGCGTGTGTCTACGCACGAGAGATGCCAACATGTGGGAAGCGAGCCGGCAGCAGCAGCAGCCATGGCCCGGGCGTCGCGTTTTGCGGTACGTGATCCATCGGGACGGGAGTGGGCGCGTGCACCGTGCATTCGAAGGTGGAGCCGGCCTGCTCTAATTGGTACGGTTAGGTCGGCCATGAGAGCGGGCGAGCCAGACACGTGGCGGGCAGGCGCAGGCCCCACGCTGGACCCGAACGCGCCAGGTGCACGCAGCCCCCGGCCGGCGTCCCGGGCCATTCATGGCGCCGGGTAGGGCGAGGAGCATGGGCGCGCGCACGGGCAACAGAAACCCTATCGAGCAACGCGTCGAGCGGCGAGGCGCCGCCTGCATGCCGCCTGGCCGTTCGGCGCGTCCCGACCCGTCGGATAAAGCTTCCTGCCTGACAGTTGGGCGGCTTCCAATTGATCGTGTGCCAAGCGAGGCCGCGACCACGTACAGGCGCCGCGCCGGCCGCATGGGCTCGATCGTACCAACCAGGTCGCGTTCGATGATTGACCCGGACGCCGCAAATAATTGCCGTGTCGCCGTCGCCGAATGATTCGTGTGCCGATCCCGATCCGTCCAACGACCAATTTAATCCCGCTCGTCTTCGCTTTTCCGGCACCGCGCGGGGAACGAGTTTTAAGCCCCACGCGCGCCTTTCTTCTCCGAGAGAACCCGACGCCGGCCGGCGTACTCGTCAATCGCGCACGACTTGTCGCCCCGTTTTCGCGGGCGCGCGTGTCATGGGAGTTCGGCGTACGGCCACCGCTGCTTCGATATACACTGCGGGTCACGTCGAACCACCATCAGTTGCATGCCCGTGGAAAAAGAGCGTCGCGAGGTCGGACCTCGTGATCGGCGCAGACGGTGTGTCGTGGACGCTTGCGTCGTCCAACACGGGAGCAGAGCTGCCGCTGTCTGTCCGCATCGATCGGCACCGTCAGTTCCGCAGGTGCTGCTGTCGTGGCGTCAGCGCGGTGTCGCCTTTTTTTTTTTTTTTTTTTTGGAAACGGGGCTAGTACCAGTATATACTATCGCCCTAACTCGATATATTTACGTTGCTGACAGTGGTCGTGATGTGGTTCCGTCGTAGAGTTTAATACACTCGGGGATGAGCTGGAAACTTGCTGTTTCTCGTTTTACGATTTCCAACCCGCTCGATCGAGCAGTGCAACGAGAGAAGACCTTGTCCACCTGATTTGTTCAACTGTTCTTTCTGCTGGTTCTTCTGGCCACAAACTTGGAAAATCCGCCACCTGTTTCCGTCTCCTGAAGCCAAGCCGGCGGTGTCAACGTTGCACGCACATTCTATTTTTGGAAGCCACGGATATAAAGTTGAACGCTTCCGCTGTTGCCTCTTTTTGTACGCGTATATGCCTTGATATATTGACCGCAGGCGTTACCGTTCGCGACGTCACACTTCAAAAATCTTCCCAAGACGAAGACCGCTTCCTGTTGTTTCGTGTGATCGACCCGTGGAACAATGAATTCATGACCTTTTCTATGCAACACTACCAAGTTAACAATGGTAGACATCATTAGCATACATTATTGTCAAGTTGCACTTTGTGTCGGCCGTCCAGATAAATCATGCACCGTCCTTCATTTTTCTGTCTCTATTTTAGGTGCTCAATGATGCACAAAACATCCTCAGGTATATAACATTAGTAATGTATGCTAAAGCACATGGAGTATTCTTTTTCCACCAAACAATTTATTTATGATTCCATGATGCATGAATTTCATAATTAGGATGGACTCTCTCATGTGCAATAATTAACTCCGATTAAGAAGTGGTGGTGGATCGACGAGATCTGAAGCACACTTCTGTGGATTCACTACGGGCTCTGAATCGTGTTCAGAAATGACAACTGTTCTCTCACGGTTCAGAGGCAGGGCCTGAAATGTTTTCTGGCTCTCTGCCTAGCACGAAGCGCCAGACTGCAGTTTGAGTTTCTGACATGTCGCCCGGAAACATCAATCTAAACACACTTTAAAAATGTTCCGGAGTACAGTTGTTTATCTTTGCCAGGTGTAACATTTTCTGTCATGTAAGAAAAAACAGTACTAGTGGTACTACTGTTGTGATTTGTATGTAGATACTTCTGGGGAGCTGCAAATCTGCAATTAAAAAGAATCAAATCCAAGAAGATTCCTACTGTTTCATATTCTTTGCCCTACATTTCTTGTTTTCTTGTTTAGATTTCTGAGCTGTCACTGACGTGTTTGTCCCTGAGTAGACCTACAGTTGTAGCTGTCCTGTCAGCTTAAGAAACTAGTTAGAGAGAGAGAAATTAAGGACAGAATCATAAGGGGCGTACATCATTTGGGCTTTGGCGGCGACACGGCACTGTTAAATAATCGATGACATGTCCCCATTCTGCTTTCTGCACGCTGTTGCATGACAACGCTGAGATCCCTTGGCGTTTTATTTGGACTGAAGCAAATCGGCCGGCTGCGTCAGATAAGTCTTTGTAGTGGTTGCGATGACAAGGAAATCCGTTGAGATAGTTGTCTTGTGCCAAAATGTGTACTGTATGATGTAGTACCATTTTTGTGATGAGCCCGTGTACCAAGTTAGCGTACAAAGAGAGCTTGGATTATTTCTACAAGTTTTGTTAATTGTGTCGGTGTGGTAGTAGTCGACCAGTATGTTGGCCTCGCAATGATGCGTCAAACGTTAAGCAGGCTCAGAACTTGAGAATTTTGCAGGAAAAGCACCCACTGAAACAACTTTTAGATACAGATATTTGTAAAATTATTTTATTGTATCTCAATATATAAAAGGGTTAAGCTATGAAAGATAAAGTGATCAACTTAATATATAGTATATAGATAATAATAAGTGGCGATAAAGTGGTTCTGTAAACTATATAAAACTATTCACAAGAGATCAAACAAAGCGATGACAGAAAAAACCATGAGAAAAGAAAGTATTCTCCTCTATGTGAACAGGATCGAGCCTTTCAGTTGAGGAATTCCTGGCACCCAAACCAAGTGCGCCTGAATACCACTACCACCCATCAATGATATTCCAATGCCAAATATAACACATGCAGAAAGCACATGTACTACGCTATCCCTAAAGAAACACAAAACAAACAAGCACTTCTGGAAGTTGACCACCTCATAAGTTTAACATATTCGCATCGTTTTTTGTTATTCCAAATATGCGGCATCGTATCACGGTGTGGAATTTCGACCAGGGGTCGTGAACAGCGCGTGCGATAGGAACGAGCCTCCGACCGTGTTTTATCAGCTTCAAAGCTAGAAAGAAAAAAAGTGAGCAGATACGGCAACTCGTATGACGCACTTCAGCAGTTGGGGAAGCAACATCTCTGCTTCTCTACATCCCTATCCATCACAGTTGTTGAGCAGTAGGTGATGCTTCTGTCACGAACAAGACACTTCAAAACAAATCCTAAGAATAGAGAGATAGGTGATTGCCGGAAACTTTATTTTGTACCAGTGGAAAGCTCGTCGGCAACTGAAGCAAGAGAACTGTAGAGAGTTGCCATGACT
Organism: Eleusine coracana subsp. coracana; assembly: GCA_032690845.1. NCBI lineage: Eukaryota > Viridiplantae > Streptophyta > Magnoliopsida > Poales > Poaceae > Eleusine > Eleusine coracana. The sequence goes on from CM064430.1 coordinate 53,938,381, forward strand.
GTTTCAGTCTTTTGAATTATTGCATACTGCATGCACGAACCCTGTGGTTTGACAGCAGACGCAAAGAGTTGCCATGGCTGTTTTCAGTCGTTCGCTGATCAGGCCTCTGCGTTGAGCATGCTTGGATGGGAATTGTGACACCAATGTGGTCTATTATTGTCTGAAGTCCTAATCTGTGAACTGTGACGGTGGTCGCGGTCGACTCCGTCTCATCCACCTTTGCGAGATTCCCAATTCTCAGCCCATATCGACAGTACTTGATAAGACGCGCAGAGCCGTGTCATTAGCAGCTGCTACTGGTGTTCAACGTACCTCTATTGTCCTCATCGTTTGGTTCTCCATTTCAAAATCTGTCAGGTCGTGCATCACTTCAGCTAACTTGGTTTTCACCTTAACGAAGTTTTCAGGTACAAAGGATTACCGTTCTCCATTTCAAAATCTGTCAGGTCGTGCATCACTTCAGCTAACTTGGTTTTCACCTTAACGAAGTTTTCAGGTACAAAGGATTACCGTCTATGGTTCGGCCGACGGATCCTAGTTCCTACTGTCGGCCGGATGCTTCTGATTCTGAACACCCTCCATCTTAGATCGCAAGCAAACTAGCATGCAGAACTATGTTAGCACCTACTACTGAGACCCTTCTTCGAAGTCATTCAGAAGTCACATCGCGCGTGACTGTATAATGACAGCAGCTCTTGCTTCTGTTCATTCGGATAATTCCGGCGTGATGTTGATTGTGTTTTAACCTGCGTATAACTAGCAAATAACATGAGCCAAAGTAACTTTGCGAACGGAGCATAAGAAACGAATAAATGATTTCACAGTCTCGGCAAGATCATGATTCAGTTCAGCAAGTCATGAGACATGATGAGACTTGGCGCATCTTGTAGAACAATGGGCAGTGATCAGATCGCCTGATGAATCAATGTAACTTCTTTTTTGATCTCGCCAGGAGTGTAATGTTGACTCATCACAAAAAAGAAAACGGAGATTTTTTCTTTTTGATAATGAAGAAAATGGGGGAGATCTCTCGCTTTCGAGCGCGACTGGTTTCCTCGCGCCCATATCCTCCTGCGCCCGCGGTCACACAGCAGTATGGACCAATTTCAGTGTGTTGGCCCATGCCTCATAAAATGGAGAGGAACAGACTACCTCGTAGGCAGATGATGCAGGTAACAGGGACCTGGGGGCCTCTCCGCGGTTTGAGAGGAGTCGATAAAAAGCTGCCGAAATCTGGTGGCAAGGCCTTAATAAAGGCCCAGAGTGGATTGAATTATTTCTGAGTCTGGCCTAATTTTTGGGAAAGTACGTGGTCGTAGTCCAAACGGGCCACCTGGCACGGCCCGGCCCAATACAACTGTACGATTTCTCGAATTATCAATCACTGTATACTAGGAGTACTCGATTTGAGATGTATATCCAGCTGTTTTCTGTGCTGAGTTGGTTGGATTTTATCACCTAGTCACTTGCAAGCGTGACTGGAAAAATTAAATGCTTTCAGTTAGCTTAAAAAACACCATCACCGTTTGAAATAAACAGATACTATATTCGCCCTCCACGCCAACGAAGGGGTACATCGCGTAGCGCCATTGAACTCTGCTCGCAATTCTTTACCCGCGGGATCCTTCCGAGTTGTGTCACGAAATTAAAGCCACAAGAATGGCTTCGATCGACGTCATCTTCCCGGGTTAAAGAATGGTTTTGCCATCGGCCGCGTTGCACGGTTCCAGAGCCGCAGGCTCGACACGCACGCGGTGACGGCGCGCGGAGTCATGTGGCCATGTGGAACGACCGTCTCGAGAGTGCGCGCACTCGCCCCGAACCCGAACCGAACGTGCTGGAAGCGTGGAACCCCATTTCCGCTTGCTTTTCTCTCCGCCCGGGCGACAGACGACCAACCACCGGCCCACGCGGTGGACGCGCGCACCCCCGCACCGCACCTGACGTGGGGCGTGACACCTGCCGCGCCGCCATGCGTCGTGCGCGGCGCCCGCGGGGCCTTCTCGACGCGTTACTGGCCTTCCCGGTTCCAGCAGGTCGTGGCAGTTCCGCAGCGGTGGGCTCAGGCCTCAGGACCTGCCTGCTGCGCAACGCGCCGGAATGCCGGCTACTAGAATATGCGCCCAACGATTCGGACCGAGGGGAATCCCGTGCAGCCGCGTCTCTGATCAGATGCCGATTCCAGGTGGGCGGCGACGCAGGTTTCGTCCAAGTTACCGGTACCTTGTTTTCAGTTTGAGGAATCCTTCGATTATACGAATTCAACAAAAAAAAACTTCGATTGTACGAGTATACTTGCTCGTACGCATGGTGACTCGCCAACACGTGAGGTAGGGAACGGCACTCAGCCCAAACCTATCCGTTTGCCTTTTTTTCTAAGAAATCTACTACTTGCGAAATAAATTAAATAAAGATTCGCTCGCTGTGGTCCGCTGTGTATTCAATTTGAATGCGTAGAAAAATACGGGGACTCCTGTTTGATTTTGGCAATTTCAACGTCGTGATTTGGACTTGTTTCAGACAGACCATGTCGATTGATCTGATCTGAATACAAGGTCGTAATCGCTGATGTGACTTTTACATGTCTCGCCTCAAGTATTAGCGTCGCAAACTGTGCATAATTTTCACTCCGCTAAAGACCGCATAATTAATCATTTATTTAATCAAGAAGATATACACAACACAATTCAAATCCAAGACAGCACAATGATTGCTCCTTAATTTTCTTAATGGAAGAAAGACAACACGAATTCGAAATGACGATTACCAAATCAATTTCATCTTTTAGCACGAGCAAAGCACATGAGAAATGAGCACGATACTGATACCAAGCAAAACGAGAAAGAAAAGCAAAACGAAAACTGAAAAAAGCCAGCGTGCCCTAGCCTCCGTCTGTCTTCTCTTCCCGTCCCTTCCAGCGCCGCTTCTTCCTTCCCAGGTCCAACCCACCACCGCCGCTCGTTTAAATCCCCCCCTTCCGCAGCCGCAACCGAACGCCTGCCTCGTCTTCCCCAAGCAAAAAGGCGAGAGAGAATTCGTCCACGCCCCCGACCCCGCTCGCCTCCCCTCGCGTCATCCTCACATGGCAGCGCTGCGCCTCTGCGAGCAACTCAAGAAGAACGACCCCTGCTCCTGCTTCTCCGACCCCTGCGCCGATCCGCGTCCCTGTCCCGATCTCGCCACCTCCTACGCCTCCCTCCGCGTCCACCGCACCTGCTCCTGATTCCGGGAGCCTCCCGCCGCCTCCGAGCTCCTCCTCGCTCCTCCTCCTGCGCCGTCGCTCTTGCGGCGGTTTCTGCTCTGTCTCGTGCGGTTGGTTGTCTCGGGGTTCGCTTCTGAGTTCCGGTTCTCGGGCGGTCTCGCCATGGGGAAGAGTGAGTTCCTCTCTCCGCGTTGGTTAATTGGATTTTTTTTCTCCTTGCTCCTGATTGATGGACGGGCTCCGTTCTAGGTGCTGATTTTGTGTGTGTTGTGTTCCTGCAGGCAAGAAGAGCAAGGCCCGTGTCGCCGGGGACGACCTGCTCGACAGCAGCGACGCCGACAGCCTCGCCTCCTCTTCCACCGCCATTTCGGATCTCTCCATCTCGTACGCCACCGAGCACATCAACTCGCAGGAGTTCGTCCTCGACAAGTACATTGACGCGCTCTACGAGAAGAGGTGAGGCTTACGTTTCCCTAGCATTTCCTTGTGGTCTCTGCCATTTCTGTTGGCGTGATAGCCATTTCTATTGACTTCGATTAGATGGATTGCGCTTATGTATTGTATGCTGGGTTCACCTCGATTCCATTTGTGATGTGGCATAATATTCTAATGCATCGTCCCATTTGTAGTTGACTGAGGAATTTGGTTTTGTTGATAATTGTATGATGTTCGCCAATTGACACATGGGCTCCTGCAGGGATACGTTTGCTATGGCTGATTGCAGAAGTTTAGTGTTTACTCTACTTTGCAAGTTTCTTTTGTTATGAGCTATATGCTAATGATGATAACTAATCAGCAGAAGAACACACTATGTGCTAACTACTTACTTTATGGTTATCGGGTAGCTTATAGGGCTCTTTATGTGTATGAAATTGCATCCCCCCACCCTAAATTCCTTATAGGATTGTTGTCTTGATTTAGTAGGTAACCTAACAGAGGTCATTTGACTCATACTGTACAACTGTGACAATTATAGCTTGTTAGTAAACACTCAGTAAGATGAACTGAAGACTGAAGAAGTCCAGCTTTGACTTGTGTCAGTTCGTTCAATCTGATGCCAGATTTTTATTTGGCTATAGTACTAAATTAGACAAGCAATCTGGGAATTTACTTTCCAAAGGGTTAATGAATGTTGTGGTAATATTCAAAAGGTAATAGAGATGAGGAGCCTTATGTTACGTATTTGCATGCTGTTGTCAGTATTGAGGGAGACATTGTGTATTTTGCTATGTTATTTTGACAACAAAATGGATGATGTTCCTGCTTTGATTAACTCTGCATTGTAATTGATTGGAACGTAACCGTCGCATTCTTTTTTCAGGGGTTCCACGAGAGAGGCGGCATTGTCTAAACTGGTTGATGCTTTTGAAAGCTTTATGCTTCATGGTATTGTGGAGAACAAGTATGTTATACATTCCACTGCTGTTCTGTTATTGAGAGTCATATGCATATTGCATTTTTGGTGTTATTGTGAACACTTCATAGTCTCCGAATCTCACCTGGTTACATTCTTTATTAATTAGGCTACTCTTTAGGTTTAGATACATTTATCTGAATCCACCCTGTTCAATGCATCACAATTTTTTTCTTTATCTTTTGAAGGTATGCCACTCTGCTGAGTCAATTCAACAATTCTGTTAAGAAAGGATCTACTAAGGAGAGTTGTTTGGCATCTCGTGCCATTGGTTCGTATCCTGCTCTTCTTTATACTCTGCAGCTTAAACCAAATCAACGTTTGACTGTTTTTTATGGGACTTAAAGGGTTATTGGCCATTACACTTGGTGCTGGAAGTAGTTCACATGAAGTAATGGAGGAGTCACACCCACAGTTGTCTAAAGTACTTCAATCTTGGTCTGATGCGATAAAGATGATTTCTGTACGTAGTCTCTCTTTGTCCATTTGGTTTCCATCTTTAATTCACTTTCAGTACAGTAAATCTCAGATTATCAATTGATCTTATGTAGGCACTTGATTGTTTGTCTGTCATCACATTTGTTGGTGCAAGTGATCTGGCTGAAACAGAGTTCTCTCTTAAAGCCATGTGGGATGTGATTCATCCCAAGTCAGGTTCAAATGTATGTTTTAAGATTTACTTGTCATATTTTGGAAGCTAATATTGAAGAAATTCGCATCTGATTATCAAACACCCTGAACCCCTGCAGGTTGGAACTGTCCGGAAACCTAAACCACCTTTGCTAGCAGCTGGCTTATCTGCATGGACATTTCTCCTAACAACTATTGGTTCCTGGAGGATAAATACTGATAGTTGGAAAGAGTGAGCACCCCATTGCTCTTCTGTTTCTGACTAGACTCATGTATGAGCAATAATCTGTTGATAAAATTACCTACTCTTTATCTTTTTTTATTTGCTAGGCCAATTGCATTTCTCTCAACTCTTCTAGAAGCTGAGGATCGTGCTGTTCGAATGGCTGCTGGTGAAGCATTAGCTGTATGCTTTGAGTTAAATCTGCTTGATGTTTCTTCTTTTGAAGATGCTGATGTTAGCAGTGGAGCAACTGGTGGTCCTAAGAACAAGCTTTTCTTGGATATGCAAGCATTGAAAGCTAAAATAGCAGGTTTGGCCTCTAATCTCTCTTCAGAGGCAGGGGGAAAAGGTGCAGACAAGAAAAACCTGACTGACCAAAGGGACTTGTTTCAACGTATCTTGGATTTTGTCAAGGTTCGTTCATTCTAGCCCTAGTTAGCCCCTAAAATAATGTTTGGTTTTGTTTCTCTTTAACATTGATGATGGCTTTCTTGTAGTATGGTGAGTGCCCTGAAGAATCAGTTAAGATTGCAGGAAAGCGTGATGTCTTAAGGGTTTCATCATGGTGTGAATTAATTCAGGTGCATTTCTTTTTTCCTACAGTTAGTTTTCTTCTCAGGAATTTTTCTACAGTTGGTTTAGAAAGTGCACTTTTCCTTCACGTACCTGTTACCTAATATTTCCTTGTCAACAGTTGAATTTCTTAAAGCGGTTCCTTGGGAGAGGATTTCTGAAGCATGTGCAGGTACAATATGCAGAATTATTTTGTACTACTGTTTAGACTTACTGGATGTGAATGTCCTCACTGTTCTGTGTACAGGAAAATGGACTTCTTCAAGATATTTTTGACATCAAGACTGATACAACTGAAACTCTTTCATCCACTGACAAGGTAATAGTAGACTTCCAGCACTGTTTAGGACTTGAGTTGCAATGATGGTTGTATATGAGGGTTAGAGACAAAGGTAGGCTAATTCATCTGTTGGGAAATCAATCAAAGTTGAGCAATATTTACCCATTGAATGTGGGACCACAGAACCCATGCCAATTGCTGTCAATCCTACCTCAAGGATAATTTCTGACCTGTCACATGATTTTGAAGGTTCTTGCCTTGTATAAAAAGTAGGAGGCAATGACATAAATGCATGATTTTGTATCTCTTTTTTGCACTAAAGCTTTCGGGTCCTAAACCCTTGAAAAAGGCTACTGAATGCTTTGTTTAAACTAGTTGCCTTGAGGACAGGAAACGAGTCTGTTGCCTTTTCTATGCATGGTTAACCAAACCCTTAACTCATGATTGCCATACGTGCACATTGCTTACTTGCAACCTTTTCATCACTGATTTGTTCATGTGTCTCCTGCTGCTATGCCCATTCTATACAGTTGCTACTTACTCTGCTGGGTGTTGTTGGGGTTGATATATATGTGTTTCTTATTACAAACAACCCAAATCTCTTGCAGAAAATCTTCAGGTCTGGAGAAGAGAAAGATAGAGCTTTAAAATTAAACAAGGATCGCCGTTTGGCTCAGGTATTACAAATATCTTCATCTTAACTACATTTCTGCATGTGTTTGCTTTTCTTCAGAATCAATTGATGTGGAGTAATTTGTTCAAATCATGGTATTATTATTGTTTAAATGTGTGCGACACTTTTGAACCCCCTACATACCTATGAATGGCAGCAGCAATATATTTCCTTCGTCCTTTCAATCCGTGTGTGCCAGAACTGTAAAAAACTATTAAGTACTTTTTATATAACTGGTGTTTGCATCAATTGACTATGACCGCATGTCTGATGGTCACTGCAGGCGAGGAAGAATGCTGCTATGCTGATTGAGTAACGGGGATGGGATAAATGACACCTGCTCCGCCTCTTCATTCTCTCATTTTATCTTGATTGTTATCCTTGTAAACTGTTGTGAGGACGTCCACTGAAGTTAGTGCCTTCATGATGCTGTAATTCGCTGTGCTAGCGTAATATGACATTTAAATGATTTGTCAGCTGCTGGGCCTCTGCTGTTTTTTCACGTTACATACGAAATACAATGGCATCCTGTTGATGTTTTTTTTAATATATATAAAAAAAGGCTTGCTGTCAAATGCTGTCGGTATTCATTTGTGTGGTGTATTTGTTGACGACGAGGTGGCAGTCGAGCACCGTGGCAGACACTTCGCCGCCATGCCACTGTGCCGCTTGTGGTGGGAGTGCCCTGCCGGCATTGTTTCCTTTCGCAGGCCGCGGGCGAGTTGATGTCTTCATTCCTGTGCGGAACAAAAGCAATCCAGATGTAATATGAGACATGCAAGATTAGTCTGCAAATAACTTTGCATTCTGTTGATCTAGAGAAATATAAAATGAAAAATACTTCAGAGGAGACCCATTTGTTAGACTTTTGTCGAACTAAGTGTTTTAAATCCTTTGATTGATAGAGAAATTGCCATCCAAGTGATTTTAATCATTAGATTTCGTGGTGGTACAAAAGTCTAACAAAACTGGTCTACTCTATAGTAGTGCTTAAATAAAATATAAGAGCAATAACACGTATATTTTCTTCACGTCAATGAAGGGTGCAACAGAAGTTTACCGTTCATTTCACAGATTCCATACTTGTGCAGCTGTGTGGATTAGCTCAATGTGGAATTTTACCATCGTTCGTGCCAGAGCTGCCCACGAATTTGATGTCATCTAGCTGCGCTGTAGAATGAAACCTGATCCTTCATCATTGTTGCATTCGGCAGAACTTCCCATTTACCAGCATTGAATCTACGATATGCTAACCTCAATCAGAAAAAAAAAAATCACCTTGGCCATCTGTACTGGTGGTGACATATACCTAATAGGACGCAGCCTACTTGGCCACAAAGCTGATGCTTACACATAAGGATTTGTGGCAGTTAAACACTGTCAGCATGGAATAATACATTCAGACCTCAATTGACAGGTCTGCCACCAAAAGCCATGTTTCCTTTAGCTGAATCAGTCCGGTCTCTGAATTCCAATTTAAGCTTTCTGTTCACAACCAAGATGGCTGGTAAAATAAAGTTGAGAAATGGACCTTGAGGACATACGTTAGTAGGAGCACTGATGTGACAGCGAAAACATATTCACCAATAGTTACCACAAGAACATTCACCATCCTTGAAATGGTGAAACCGCCTAACGTCCCTAACAACAATCTCCCGTCCGACTGCTTTTGACATGAACATCATTGCAGTATGACAATCACTACATATTCTCAAGTTCTTAAGAACTGTAACTGTAGCTCCAGGTGACAACTTTAGAAGTCCAAAACCAACTGCTAACCTCTCGCTATGTGCAGACAATATTTGTTCTTTCTGATGAGGTCCCATATCATGCAACACTACCTTGGTGTCAGGAACATATCCAAGCTTTCTCATTTTAGCACCCACCATTTCAAGGAACTGGTAAATTTCTTGTGCTTCTGGATGATTTGTATCGCTAACCAAAAACACATGAACACTGTTTCCAACTTCTATCCAGCTGCATCCAGGCTCCTTCTTGACCCCTCGATCACGCATTAGCTTTCTTACTTTGGCAGCATCTACCCAACGTCCTGCAGCTGAATAAGTGTTGGACAGTAGGATGTATGTGCCATCATGTTGTGGGGTCATCTTAAAAAGTTGGTCTGCTGCATAAGCACCAAGCTCAATATCTCCATTAGTCCGACAACCAGAGAGAATTGCCTCCCAAATGGATGAGGTAGGCTCGAAGGGCATTGTCTTGATCAAATCTTTAGCTTCTCCAATTCGTCCAGCCCGACCAAGCAAATCGATCAGCCGTGCATAGTGGTCTTCTCCAGGGATAATCCCGAATTCTCTCTTCATGGACTCAAAATATTGAAAGCCTTCATCCACCAAACCAGCATGATTGCAGGCTGTCAATACTGTGAGAAAGGAAATCCAATCAGGATATATACCTTTAGCAATCATCTGATCAAAAAGCTCAAGTGCCTCTCTTCCATGTCCATGCTGCCCAAGGGCTGAAATCATGGCATTCCATGAGACTGAGTCAACATTGGGCATAACAAGGAACACGAGATGAGCATCACTCACAGCTCCACATTTAGCATACATGGTTATAAGTGCATTTCCTGCAGAATTGCTCGCCTCGAAACCAAGCTGCACAAGATGCCCATGGAGCTGCTTGCCATGTTTTAGTGCCCCAAGTTCACCACATGCAGCTATTGCGCCAGCGTAGGTGTAATCACACGGCTTGGCATCCTCAGCCCTCATCTGATTAAACAGCTTGAGGGCATCTTCCGAAAGCCCTCCATGGACATATCCTGAGACCATCACCATCCATGACAATTCATTTTTATAAGGCATCTCATTGAATACCTCAGCTGCCTTGTCTAGACAGCTGCTTTCAACATACCCTGACAAAATGGTGTTTGAGGATACGACATCCTTCAGCTTCATACTGTCAAATATCTTTTTCGAAACAGTAATTTTCCCACTCTTTGAGTATAAGGTCATCAGTGCATTGTTAACAGGCAAAGCTGACTCTGGGACAAAATTTGGCTGCAACCGGATGATCTGACCGTGGACAGACTTCCCATGCACAAAGAACCCACTATTTGCACAAGCACTCAGGACACTAGTAAATGTGAACTCATCAAGCGGCAGCTTTTCTAACACCATCCTCCTGAACAGCTCAAACGCCTCCTCATACATTCCAGATTGCACGTACCCTGAGATCATCGCGTTCCACACGACATCGACCTTCCCATCAGCCTCTTCAAAAACTGATCGAGCAGCGTTGACGTCTCCTCTCCTAACGTACCCAACGACCATCGTGGTCCATGTGAGATCATCCTTGTTTGGCATTTCGTCGAGCACTTTCCGTGCGGCCCAAGGCGCCTCGCTCGCTTCGCATTTCATGTACAGAGCAATGAGCGCGTTGAACACTGACATGGTGGCCCCTGCGCCGGACTTGAGCACCGCGCAGTGCAGCTGCGCGCAGTGCGGGACAGAGAGGCCGGGCAGGTAGCCCACGGCGCTGAGGAGCGCGGTGAATGAGTAGTCGTCAGGGCGAAGTGAGCCGGAGGCGCGCAGGGAGCGGAACACGGCGATGGCGGGCGCGGCGTGGCACGCGCGGGCGTACGCGGAGATCATGGCGTTGTGGAGGACGGTGTCGCGGCGCTTCGGCGGGACGGCATCGAAGAAGGAGGCGGCGGCGGGGAGGCGGCCCGCCGCGGCGTGCGCGGAGACGAGGGAGGTGGCGGCGATGGGGCAGGGTTTGGCGCGGAAGAGGAGCGTGGCGGCGGAGAGGTCGGAGGAGACGGTGTAGAGGTGGATGAGGCGGAGGGTGAGGTGCGGGTGCGGCGGCGCGTGGAGGAGCGCTGAGGTGGCGAGGCGCGCGTGGAGGCAGCGGAGTGCGCGGAGGAAGGAGGAAGTGAAGGCGGAGGAGGGGGAGAGGGAGGCGTGCTCGGCGAGGCGACGCAGGAGGACGGAGCATTGGTAGGGCATGGAGGTGGATGCGAGTGGCGGCGGCGGTGGCGGCGGCATGGCGGCGTGCGTAGTCGGGCGAGCCGAGCGCGCGCCGCGCCGCACAGAGTTCAATTCTGCACGCGGGCCCGCGGGATTTTGTGGGAGGTTCAGCTGTTACGTGTTCTCTCGAAAAAAAAAAACCTTTTATACTGGATTCATAAATAAGCTCACACATTTATACTATTTTTAAAATTATGAATTTATCATTTTTTTGAATATACTCTCTCCGTTCCAAAATTGTTGTCATTTTTTTCTGAACTTTAATTATTCGTCTTATTCAAAAAATTATCTTAAATATATAAAATTATTAATTATATTATAAATTTATCTAGTAATAAAGCTAATCATGAAAAAATTTTATTTAGTAATAAAACTAATAATTTTTAAAATATTTTAAATAAGACGAATAGCCAAAGATAATAAAAAAAGTCAATGACGATAACAATTTTAGAACGGAGAAAGTATGAATTTATTATTCTTATAAACAAAAAATCGGCACAGCCGCAGCGGCGATCAGTACGAGAGTCATTTAACATTTTGAGTTCAGAACCAGAGTCAACAAGCCATCTGCAAATTCTTGGTGCATTGGAAGAGCACAGTGAATAGGCAGGAATATAAGCTCTCACCAAACCAGATTTTTCTCGAAGTCCCACATACATCCAGATTAATACCGTACCTAGACCAACAAAATCACTTGATTAGGCAGTGAATCTCAATAAATCAGACCGTGAAAATATGTAGTCGTGCTTCTGGATCATATGTATAAGTATTTTCCGGAACACATTGAACATGGTTTTAAAGAACATCCTCCCAGCATTCAGAGTGGAGTTACCAAATAAACATGTCATAGGAACCAGCACAGAGCATCCCTGCTCTGCTTGACGAACCAATACAACAACACAACTTCGAAGTGTAGGCAACCGCACTATGCATGAACCACCGATCCACCAAACAATTACTCCTAGATCGTAGTCAACTAACGACATGCAACTATTGTTCAGCTTCTCGAAGCCGGTCACAGACCATGGCTGCCAATGGCGGCACTGAGATTCGTTGGAGCACTGGGAAAGTTCAAGCAACTCTCCTTCAGACCGTCGCTCGTCGTTCGCTTCGCTCGGCGGCTAAGCCCTGTCCACGTCCTGGCGGTGGCTCGCCTTCACCAGCAGCCTCGGGCTGTGAGGTTCGTTCTGGTGGCCAGGCCTTATCCTCCTCGTATCCCTATAAAGCGATCTCAGGCAAAACGGATCTTGGTGGTCGCCGCCATCACTGCGCGCGGGCGGCGAGGTGGAAGCAGCCAACGGGCAAATAACTTGCAGTCGTACGTCACCTTGGTCACGCGTGATCAGCGAGAAGGCGCATAGCCAGCATGTTTGCCCAGGTGAGTCGTCCAAAACTCTCCTCATCGGATTCGGACCTGGAGTTGAAATCTCCTCGTCCGACTGAACTAGGAACCTAGATCCGATTCGGAATTTATTCGCTCTTTCTTCACTAATATACATTTGATTGAAGGTAGATGCAGGGGCAACGGAAGCTATTTGCTCTGCCCAGTTATTGACGTATATTTTCATTTTTTGACGCATACTCAATGGGCTTGAAGACCGCTAAGAACGTGGACATCACAAACCCGGAGAGAACTTTTATCAGAACATATAAGAGGAGGGTCTACAGATCATCTGCTCCTCATATGTCAGAGGATATTGTTTTGCAAATCCTCGTTCGGCTGCCCGTGAAAGACCTTTTGCGGTTTAAGACGGTTTGTAAGGCCTGGCGAGTTATTATCGCGGCCCCATGGTTCATCCGGATGCACCTCCAACACTCTGCCTTACAGAATAAGCAGTCCTTTCTCATCGTCCCTCACACTTTAGACCCTATCATCGAGGAGGATATGTGGCCATCCACCTTCTCAAACAACATCCCCTTCTACCGTTGGCAAAAGAACCATGATACAGCCAGACTCTTGCTTGCAAAGGACTTTCATGGAGATTTCGGATCAGTGTACTGCATGTCACAACGTGATGGCCTTGTGTTGTTTCCTACTGACAACAAGGTATATGTCATCAACCCAGCCATAAGGGATATTCTCGTACTGCCCCATGGTCAACGTGATGTGTTGCTGACCACGTATAATGAGCACCAGACTATCGGTTTTGGTCTTGACCCACGCACTAGAAGGTACAAGGTTGCCCGGTTCTTCTACCGAGCTGTAGATGTCCTTGAGCAATCGTACTCTATTGGGATGGAGGTATTGACCATTTGTGATGATGACAATGATGCTTCTTGGAGAGAAACATTGGAGGATCCACTGTATCCGATATATGAATTTGATGCTCCAGCATACTTCAAGGGTTCTCTGTTTTGGAGAATTGGTAGCTATATTGTCAAGCAGTCGGCAAAGGGTTTCCTTCGCTTCCACCTAGAAGATGAAACATTCAGTATGATCCCACAGCCTGCTTCAGCACTTGATGATGATGATTTCCAAATTATGGAGCGAGGTGAGCAATTGTACTTAGCTCAATATCAATCATTAAACTGTCTGATGATCTGGACGTTCTGCGACAACATAAGCAATCAGTGGATTCAACTATATTCCATTAATATGTTGAAGTCAATTAACTTGCCTTCAGCATTCATGCTACACGATGGACTGTCCTTTCATATCCGCAGTAAGCTCTTTCGCTGTGATGTGGAAAGCGGAGATGTAAAAGAAGTGGTTTGCATGGATCAGCTGAGGTATGGTCGCGAGAGGGCTGGCGCTTTTGAGTACGATAACTGGGGAAATGTGCACACATTCAACTCGATGCCATACATGGAGAGTCTTGTGCCTGTTACCAGGGCAATACATGGCAAGCTACACACAGATATGTAGTTCATAAAGCTCCTGGGCTGTAATCTTTTGAGATAATTCCCTTTGTGCCATTGGGTGATAGCAAAATCCTTGTCGCCCACTGTGAAAGTGCTCTTCCCTTTGCCACCATCAGTTTGAAAATTCAAAAGTTTAGACCCTTGCGTGCCACTGCCACCAACATATGCCTGACAACATATGTACCCATTGATGGTAAGAAATAGAATTTACGCCGAGTGACGGAAGAGAACTTTCGCAATGGGTGACAGGGGACTTCTCTATCTTTTAGCGTACACAGGGAATTGCCTCATTTTTTCACTAATAATGAATAATAGGACGTGCAAATTCATGTTTAAAGCTTTTGCTGGTAGATTCTTAATAGTATGCAACTGTATAAGTGAGTGAAGCATCTTTCGTTGTGACTGTTTACGGCCATGTAGCATGAGTATTAGATATTTGTTCGTTTGATGTTGGTTATATGTTAAGTGGATTTATGTTGTTTGTCTTATTATCAAAGTGATTGGGCAAACAGCCGTGTGGCACAGAATTAAGAAAGTGTTGCACGTTTGGAATGGATTGCTAACAGATCCTAAAAATCATCGCCACATTGAGGGCGCCCCCAACGAACAAATGGTTGTGGTCCCATGTCGATCAGTGTCAAAAACACTAGCAGTGTGTTTGGCGATTGATGAGTTGGAGAGAGTAAGGTGGGAGTTGGACTTTTAATCCTTATCCCTTTGGCTTCTTATGTGATTTAAAATGAGAAAATTTAAGAGGGAGGTCTATTCTACACAGTATGTTTTATGGATTTGGGTGGAAAAAGTTATAATGAACAATGCAGGTTTAATCTTTTTCAACTAGTCATTGTACTCCCATTTAATTACCACCCATCCCTTAGATTGGAATTCATCCACGAACTCTTTTTCCTCATCCCACTCAGATTTTCTTTCCCATAAAACAAACAAAATGTCTTCTAATCTCCTCTTCCTCAATTCCCATTTCTCTCACTATTACGCCCAACCAAACTTGCTGAAGATCTCGGATATTTGCTCCGTACTAAAGTAAGTTTATATTTGGTCAAACATACTTTTGAGCAATGATTTTTATAGGTTAGAGTAACTTTGCGATCAGGAAACGAAGAAATCAGAGGTGGAGATCACCTAACAGGATTTTGTGGAAACAAATGAATCAGTTTGAAAGGTAAATCTCCTTCACGCATTATTATCAACGGACAAAGGAAAGTAATCAGCGTTTAAGAATGGAAAAAAAGAATAACACCCGGTAAATCAGCAAGATGGGTACATGTGGGTGACAGAAGACAAGTCATGGAGAAGGATTTGCACTGCACATGCGTTAAACATTTCTGACATTGTGTCACACATTTGGTCAAGAGTGGACCCAAGGCTCAATCTAGCGGCAAGGAGGGTTGGGTTATATGTTTAAGATCAAGGGTAGATAGGTAGGATGGTAGATATAGGTAGTATAGATATGTGTTTTTTACAAGTTTCCTTTATTTTATTGATGTGGCTATCTACATCCTTTCCAAATTAACCAAAACTCCGGTCAATTAAGAGGACGTGCCCAATTTGCAACCAACCAAAGTGCCTGTCGCAACTATCCGTTCAATCGGCGATGCAAGATCCATCACTGCGTGGAACACCGAACACTACCGTGTACGCTTAAGAAGTCACGTGAGGCGAATAATGTACGGACCCACGCGATATGAAGAATACGAGTTATTGGCTGCTGAAGAATACGAGTTATAGGGATTTAGTTTGATGGATAGTGCAGCTATGGACTGACCTCTGGTTTAGTTTGAATAATAGTCCGTGATCATATTTATAAAAATTGCTATTTGATAACCGTATGCGTGCAAAGATGTGTAGTATTCTAATAAATTATAGTGTTAGAATTTCTGCATCTTATTATTAAGCCTCACCTTTTTTAAAAAAGTTATAATACAAAAAGTTATTATAAAGAATGTGTGTATGTATGATTGTATTCGAATCACCAGCATGCAAACATCAACATGCAAGGTATGGGTTGATCTATCATTTCTACTGTAGCCCAGGGGCACTAGCTAAAATGCAAAATGGTTCTATTTGAGAGGACCGGAGCTGGTTCTTTACGGCGGAACCACCACGCCCGAGTTGACTTGCACTTGCACCAGACCGTTGGCAGGCTTGGACCAAAGGGTGAGAGCGGATTGCCAATTCTCAGGGTGGGCCGAGGCTCACCCTGTTCACCCATTGGCTCCGCCAATATAGTTCACTCATCATTATTTTAAACTATTAGATATTTGCTTGATCTTGAGGTCGTGGTAGCCGGCCGCATTGTCGGAGATGAATTTCTCAGGGTGTGTTTGACACTGCTCACAGTCAAATGACATATACATCTACTATAGCCACAATCTACAGTTTCATAAGTCATAAAAACATAATAAACGGCTCATAAGCTCTCTCTGTCGGATGCTAAAGCTTTCCGTGGCAGGAGGCGAACCTTTCTTATCCCTCTCCCGCTTGATCGGGATCAGCGCGTTGCAGAGGCTTGGCCTCAACGAGTGGAGTGGAGTGAGCTCGGACTTCTCGGCGGAGGGCAGAGAGCTGTTGGATCTCTGGGACATGGGCCTCGCTTCTAGACATGGGCCTTAGTATTTGGTAGCGGGGGCCTGCAAAGGTGATCAAAGTATGGGCCTTTCGCTTGGGTCATGGCAACACTGGACCTCTCCGTGCACGGGTTTGTGCTTCCACTGGTGCAGCGGTCCCACGTACCTTTTTTTTTTTTTTGCATCGCATTCACAAACACAAATTGTCACAATGAACCATTGCTTACAACATTCAAATTTGTTATATGAACCAAAGTAGCCAAACCTCGAACAGAAAGAATCCAACGCACATATGCCCCTTTCCAACCGGGAGTCTCGTACATTGCGTGCCGTGCTTTACCATGGCGGGATTTATCTGTGCCATTTTACTGTTGATTTCCCCCCTCGAACTCATTGCGCCACCAAGACAACTTTATATTTCCACAAACGGATGGATGCATAGCCCTTGTGGGTTCCTCTAGGCTCTATAGGACGCTGCAAAACGTCTCTGCCACGCACACGTTGTAATCAGGCGCCCGAGGACTCCCAAAGCAGGGGAATCTATGCCAATCAGCTGAATTCTGACGAACAAGACAAGCCTAGGACATATTCCTGTCACCACTGAGGCACTAAGCCATGCCTATGACATCGCTACTCCAACCACAAGCTGCGAACGTAATGATGGTGATCAGTCACGGAACTTAACCAACATGGTACATGACCAGAGAATGTGGTGTGGGATCATCGTTCACCACACGGAATTACTGATGGTCCATGCGGTCCGTTAGGTCCAAATACGCCGCCTTCCGTTCGCCCCACTGCTCCCTGCCGCAAGTGCATAAACTAACAAAGACCAGGTCAGTGCCATGGCCCTGCACAAACTCGTTCGCAGTATTCTTGTGAGCCGGGGTCACGTGCGCCGATCGATCGGGACGGAACGGAACAAACGGTCGCCGTCCCACCCGTGCTTCTCTGTTTCTATACTACGCTCCAACCACAGCTCCGCCGCTCGACACCGATCGGTCGGCTAGGGCGTTCATAATTTCGATGCTGATATAGTAGCTGAACTGCACCTGAATGAAGGACTAGTGCTCGTAGTTGTAATAGACTCTAGTACAACGTGACAGGGCAACTGCCGTGTGTGTCCTGAACTCCTGACATACATTCCGATCTGGAGTTTATCATGGGCAGAAAAGTTGCAGGTAGCAGGGGGAATGCAACGAAGCCTGCACCAAACGGAAGGCACCGATCGAACAGTGAACAGGTACGCCCTACAGCACGACGTTCCTTGCTTTCCAGCGCCGTGGCGATTGCTTCGGAGGACGGCTATGCTCCACAACACCCCAGCCGGAAAGGACGTGGTGGAAGGCTGGAGCGGACGGAATAATGCTGCGTCAAAAGCTGAATGAATATGAGCCTGGAAAGTTTGAGACAACGCAACAAGGTGTTTGTTTTGAGGATAAGGTTGAATATGATGTGGTTATTCATGTTTTTCTAGATGAAATGATTCAAATTATGTATTTGATTAGATGGATGAGATGATTCAATTTTATGTTTGATTGAATGAATAAGAATGAACATTACAAGATTAAATAGCAAAATTATAGATTTTATTATTAAATCATAATAATTAACTATATATTAATAAATATGATCTAAAATTTATTAGTCTTAATCTTATCTCAAAAAATTTTAATTAATAAAAAACACTAATTATCATTAATTCTAGTTTGATCGAGCTTTCATTTTATACTAATCATCAGCACCTTATTTCTTATCAATAATAATATGATAGTAACAAATATTTTTAATAACAAACTACATTAATAATGTCTAATTATGTTACTAATAATCATTGTTACATAAATTAGATAGGGCTCATCTGATCATTTTTACCAGACAGACTTATCTAGAATCTTAAAGAAGTATTCTCATTCCAGCCCATCACTGTCTATAAATCAAATACTGAATTAGATGCTCCTATTTAAATCAATCCTATCCAATTAAGCAAAATAAACACACCATTTGTGTTCAAGTGCATGAGGCAGCGGCAGTTGTTCTGCTCTCCGTTTGTTTTTGTCAAAGTTTTGAGTCCATGCCCGAATTAGCGAAAATCGAGTCTTCGTCCCGTTAATTCCATTCAAAAATTTTCGTCATGCTGTCGCAAAGTCCTATTGAAGTGAAGCCGAGTTGGACTTGGACCATTAGATTGGAGCATGTCCTGGATTCCCGCGATACGATTTGTCGCCAAGTCGCCCTACGCCGGTCCAAGATTCAGCGGTTCACGTTCACACACAGTCGCGCCCATGCCCCCACCATCGCTGCCGCATTCGGTGGTTAAGCCGAAGCCGCGAGCGATGAGTCTCGAAACGAGAGGAAAAAGGCCACCACGAGCTTTCGCCGTCGCTCGTGAGCTATTACATCTGTCCCCAAATTTTTCGTCGCTCTGAAAGAGGCCACTGCGATTAGTCACGCGCCATGCTCTGAAGATTCTCTGTTGCCCGCGACGGACGGAACCTTTCCTTTCTCCACGGGCTATCTCGGCGTGGCTCTTCCGCGAGGTGCCCTGCTTTCACGTCCACAGTTCTACTCCACGGCGTGCGCCTCCGCGAACTCGCCGTCGCGCGCCACGTCACCCGACACGGCCTGCGAGTTAACCCCACTGACACGCGCGGCCGCTGTACTTTTCGCAGACTTCCACCGAAGAGGACGAACGAGGACGGCAGCCGTGCGCGCGGGAGGGGAACAAAACACCCTCCTCACACTATCCCGTCTTATAGACACAGACATGTGGGACCAGGATCGCTCTGCCCTTCTTGGCAGTAGGGAGAGGTCAAAGCAGCAGCGATAGAAAAACATGCGACTCGGGGAAACGGACGGACGATCCCAAAAGGGTACCGGGGCCCGTAGGATTTCCGCTGGCCCCACCTCGGGTTCCTTCAGTTCTGTAGCACTGCTGCCAGTGTTTGCGGCCACTTCATTTACTGCTCCGCCACGTGGGCGCTCGCGGCGTGTGGATGGCGTGATGCTGACGCGTGTGGCCCACGGGAAGAGACAGGTCCCATGTATCATTGGCCTCGCATTGATGGAGGCGTGGACGCTGGACGGCAGGTTGTTTCGTGTGACCGACCGGCCCGATTGAACACACACCGAAATGGCGGCTCGCCGAGGACGCCCTCTCTCGCTTCGACTCGCACCTGAAGAGTCGAGTCTTTCTGCGCCGCGAACCAACCATTGCGTCAGTATTTCGCTGACCTGTGGGGCGTCATCCAACCACGAGGCCCACACGTCATTGTCAATGCGTGCGGAAGGAGTTGTCCGCTCTCCTTTATGCGCGTAGCGCGTCGAGCACACTCCCCTCATTCGCCACTCTCCGCGACGCCGCAGCCTCCCCTTCCCCCCCTTCTCGACCACGCCACGAAAAGAAACCGGAGAAACGACACCAAATCTTTTTTGAAAAATTTCGGAGGAGAATTTCCGCTTCTATTTTAGAGAATTCCGGTTTCTACCATCAGCGCTGTACGACGATGAGGGGAGGAGGAGGAGTCGCGCGCGCGCTGCTGCTGGCCGTGGCGGTCGCTGCGCTGTTGCTATCGGCGGCGGTGGGGGCGGAGGACGACGCCGCGCTCCCGCGGCGACGCTCCCTCCACCAGCCCTTCTTCCCCATCGACTACTCCCCGCCGCCTCCGGCCTCCGACGGCTCGCCGGTTCTGCCCTCCCCGCCGCCGCCCGCCGCGTCGGAGGCGGCCAAGGGCGGCGGGCGGTCGGGGAGCAGCCTCACCAACGCCATAGCCATCGCGCTCGCGACGGGGCTCGTGACCCTCGCCGTGGCGGGGTACTCGTGCTTCCTCCTGCTGCGCCGCCGCTCCGACGCGGACGGGCTGCCCAAGTCGGCGCGGGCCGTGGACGCGCGGGTCGCGAGCGACATCGGGAGCCGCCACCGGTCGCCGCCGCCGAGCTCGACGGCGTCCGACGCGATATACATCGACCCGGTCACGACGATGGTGGTGGAGCGGCCTGGGCGGGGGAGCCCCGACCTGCGCCCGCTCGCGCTCGTGAAGCCGCCCAGCCCGGACCTCCGCCCGCTGCCGCCGCTGAAGCGGCACGCGCAGCAGCCCCCGCCCCCGCCGGCGTCCACGCCACCGATGACCGGGACGGGGGACTCGTCCGACGAGGACGACCGGGACACGTTCTACACCGCGCGGAGGACCGCCATGTCGTCGATCAGCCGGAGCACGAGCCAGCGCAGCACCATGGAGCAGCCAGTGCATCAATCACCTGCGCCGGTTTCCGCGCCGACACCCACGCCGCCGCCGGCGCAAGCTAATTCGCTCAGGCCGCCTCGCCCGCCGCCGCCCCCGCCGCCGCCGAGGCAGAGGCTGCTGCGGCCGATGCCGGCGGAGTCCCCGCCCCCGCCCGCGCTGGCCAATTTGGCGCTGACCAATTCCTCGGAGCCCTCTGTTCAGGACAGGGGAGGCGAGAATCCGAACAGCCACAGCGATGACGCGCAGCAGCAGAAGCCGCCGAGCCTGAAGCCGCTGCACTGGGACAAGCTCCGCGCCATCTCCGGCCGCACCACCGTGTGGGACCAGGTCAACAACTCCGACTCGTTCCGGTGCGCACCCTTCCAGTCCTCGCGTTCTCTCACCTTTCACTTTCACAACACCCCATCGTTGATGCTGAGCCGTGAACCGTGTGTGGTGACTCTCCCTGCAGCGTGGACGAGGCGGCGATGGAGAGCCTGTTCACGAACAAAGCCGGTGGCGGCGCGGGGAACCCCGGTCAGGCGGCGGCGAGGAAGGGAGACGCGGGCGGGAAGCAGCAGGAGAGTCACCGGCTGCTCAACCCGAAGCGTCTGCAGAACGTCGCTATCATGCTCAAGGCGCTCAACGTGACGTCGAGTGATGTGATTGGAGCACTCGTGCACGGTGAGGTTCTGTGCTCGTTTTTTTTTTTTTACTAATCGTAATTCTATAGCCTGGTCCCTTGCTAATGCTTGCAATTTTCTAAACTGTTCTTGTGCGATCCCGATGTCCACATGTCCTCACAGTGCGTTCTAGTTACTGCTAAACTAAGTACAGGCAGCAACGTGACAGGTGATTGGTGTATGTTAACTTCTGGTCCCTGAAATATTATTTTCAGTTTTCGAAGTAGCGGTCTGGGTGCCATGTGCCACTTTCCGCATAGCGCCCAGTCGTTTGATTATCCTGTTCAATAAGTGATTAGGTGGTGGGCATCACCCAACACTCTGTCTCTGTGGTTGATTAGTTAAGAAAAGGAAGGAATGAAGGATTAATTGGAGAGTCAACCTGTTTGACTGAAGGCAGTTCTTGTGCTTATGAGTTCGATATCATACGTTGTGCACCGCTCACCAATCCCACAATCCCAATACCACTCACCAGTCCCACAATCCCACCCCAGTTGTTTGGTTCATGCATTATCTGTGTCCGTGGTCTCCTATTTGTAGAATGGAACAGCTGAATGTGTTATTCTGTTTTTTATAATACTCTCCATGTACGACAATATCTGTTAGTGGAATGTATTTGTACCACTAGGCCTCCAAAATTCCCAGGCGTGGTAGTTGTTGTATATTGCTTATATCTAACAAATATACAATTCCGGACATATGAGGGAATCTCTGCTAGTTTCCTGCAGAATGCCTTTTCTTTTGTTTAGATGTGAGCTGATAGTGAACGCTCCTATACCTGTCCTACCTTTTGACCACAATTGTCACGTTCAAGATTTTGTTGGTGAGGGGTTACTTTCACTAACACAGAGACTAAACACAATGCGTTCCAGCAAGGATATTCTTTCTTGCATGGTTTGTCATATAATCATTTGGGACTCTGATTTTTATTTTTAAACTTAGCCATATAACTGCATAAGCGATTTATAACTGCATAAGTTGATTTTTCTTAACTAGAACTTAATATTATCGCTTATGCAGTTATATGGCTAAGTTTTAAATAGGCGGTGTGGATATTGTGTGAACCGTCGGTGATATACCATCATCAGTCATGTCATGTTAGGTCATAGTTAGATCGGGACACAGATTAGAACATGTATTGGAGAAGGGAGCTGCATCTTTCACAAACATGCCTGTCCTTACCTTTTAATGCTTCTTCTTTTCTTATGACTATGTTGTATTACTACATTTTCAACGTGGCAACAGATGTCAATCGTGTATAAATGGTAACCACAACATACTGTTGAGCACACGGTTGTTTTACAGCGTAAGCACCTTTCTTTCCAACATGCACAAGATGATAAATAAGTCTCTTGTATTGTACTAAGGATGTATCATACTCATTTGCTGCCTAAATTTCCATCAATTATAGAGATCAATTTATGGCGCTCAATGCAACGGAACCTCCATTTTTTAGCAAACAATATTTTCATTATTATAGACATTTGGTCAACTAATAATCATACTGTTTTGTCCTTCAGTTTCTGATGGATGTCAACACTTTCTATCTGTAATGAAAGTTATGAAAGAGTTCCATTTAACAAATTAAAAAGTTGACTACCTATGAGCAACCTTGTATTTCTTCGTTACGAAGGAAAAAAAATCACTGAAGTCAAGAGTCACAAAGAGCACACATGTGGGCGTGTACACCCCACACCTGCCACCAGTTCAGTTCCTTGTAGAAGTAGTGGCAGGGGCCTGTAGGTTCACTGGTTTCATGGTTGTCTTTCCATCACGTGGGGTGTACATAAAGAATTTAGGTGTTTTAGTGGTTGATTTTGTATAGATTGATGTGTTTTCTTTTAATAACACGAGTCATCTTACATTTAACATGAAAAACCCTGTTTTTTATGTGTAACAAGTTGCATAGATCACACGGAAAGGGTGAGAGTGGGCGTATCACAATTGTATGCTAACTGTTATGGGCAGATAAGAGGCGGTGGTTGACTGAGGAGTTCTTGAAATGAGGGATGCGCATTGGTATCTAGCTATGATTCCCGATTTCCAGTTAACTCTGCTTATTTTTTTCTGAAGGATGATTCAACAAGAATGAGCATTTACTGCGACATGCATAGTTCTTCCATTAGACTCCCCCCCCCCCCCCCCCCCCCCCCCCCCACCCACACACACACACACACAAATTTATCTTATTTTCTGCTGTGGAACATACATCAGGACTTCAGGACATGTACAGACAAACCTTGACATGAACAGTGTACAATGCACGGCAATACATAATGAGCCCCAAACTGGATCTAAAAGTGACTTGTATGTCTTCTGTCCCACGCCACTTCCTGTCATGATGTTTAGGTGTCTTCCTCATCTGGCATTCACTAAGTAGAATTATTAGCCTGTACACTTTTGGTGATGATTATTTAAACTGTGATTATATGAGCATGCAAGTTTATTAAATTACGAAGTTCCTTTTGTAGAGGTAGGTGATGCTGTTCATGGCATAGTAGTGGGCCTATGATTTAGTTGTTTTCTTATGAAGACACATGGAAACATTGATTAGCTGTACCTGTTGGATGCAACAAAGCTTTCAACTGCTTATTGTTCATAACCAACATAGACGACATATACGTTTAGCCTCAATGCTGCTTCTGAGTGATACTATTTACAGTAACTGAATAAATAATATATATAGTTGACGCCTGCTAACCACATAATCACAAACCTTTAGCAGAAGTACAATTTTGTGATTTGCATAGCACGCACTTTCCTATTTCATATGTTCAAATGCATAGTCAATAAGTGTAGCTGTTGTCATGTCATTCTCATGAAGTGTTAAAGGAAATCTGAAATTGATTTCTGTGACGTTTCTTCTATACTTTCCAAGAATTGGGCTTTATACCTTTTGATTCCTTTACTTATTGCAGTTTGAATACATGTAACAGGAAACAGAGATCTGGGGCCCGAGTTTTTTGAAGCACTAACCAAGATGGCACCAACCAAAGAGGAAGAACTGAAACTAAAAGATTATAGTGGTGATTTATTGAAACTCGATCTAGCGGAGCGCTTTCTGAAAGACATACTAGGTGTTCCATTTGCCTTCAAGAGAGTGAACGCGATGCTGTACAGAGCAAACTTTGACACTGAATTGAATTATTTAAGGAAATCTTTTGGAACGCTGGAGGTAAGAACCATGACGATTTTCACTTTTTATTTGAATTTTATAATGCTTCCTTAATATATATTTACAACTTTTTCTGAAGTAATTTTCCATGTGTGTTCATTCCTCACAACAAAAGAAATTTGTCATATTCGAAATTCCTAAAGCATGTGTTACTAAATGTTTGAAGTAGACTGCTGCCCTAAAAAAAAGGGGTAAAGGTAGGCCTCTTTGTAACTTTGTATAATTCTTAATGTTTATTATTCATTGTTTTTGTGGATTTCGTGTCAATTCCTTAAAATAATTGATCAACTGAGATACAGGCATTTAATACATATATATTGGCCGATTATCAAAATGTAATATTTCTTCAGAACCTTTTCAGGCAGCTTGTGCAGATTTAAGAAACAGCAAGCAATTCCTGAAGCTGTTAGATGCCGTTCTGAAGACTGGTAACCGCATGAATGATGGAACGAATAGAGGAGAGGCAAGGGCCTTTAGACTTGACACTCTTCTGAAGCTTGCAGACATCAAGTCAACAGATGGGAAAACAACCGTGCTCCATTTCGTTGTACAAGAGCTAATCCGATCAGAAGGCTTAGGTTCCAATAAAACAGATGGAAATCCTGGTGGCACCAGTAAAGAGCAGTTCAAGAAGGATGGCCTGAAAGTACTTGCAGGTCTCAGCAGCGAGCTCTCGAACGTGAAGAGTGCTGCCACATTGGAGATGGATACGCTGATCAGTAATGTATTGAGGCTCGAGACTGACCTAAAGAAGGTTAAGCAGGTCTTGGAACTGAAGGAGACATGTCCCGATCAAGGTTCAAGCGATGACTTCTTTGAGGAAATGGATGCGTTCCTCAGAAGAGCTCAGGCGGAGATAGAGAGCGTGAAAGTGGCAGGCGAGATCGCATTGCGGCACGTGAAGGACACCACGGAGTACTTTCATGGTGACGCCACCAAAGAGGAGCCTCACCACCTGAGGATATTCATGGTGGTGAGTGAATTCCTTGCGACACTAGACCGCGTGTGCCGGGACGTCGGCAGAACGCCGGAGAGGGTCATGATGGGGTCCGGCAAGTCATTTCGCGTAACGACAGGCACTTCCTTGCCGCCACGCCCGTATGAGCATCGAAGGGAGCTAAGTTCCTCCGATGAGGACAGCTCGTCGTCTTAGAATAACTAGGAAGCTCCTTTTTCTGATGCATAGTGTAGCTGTTCAGATTTCAGGGCAGTAATTCTTGCAGAGTTTAGGGTGTATAATCTATCATCAGAGCTCAGACGGAAAACGTCTCTGTAATACAGTAACAGATGTTTACAAAAAAAAAAGTTCAAAGATATATAGCTGTACAAAGACAAGGTTTATTGATTTTGCGTAAGATTTCATATGAAATGGTGTTAATTCAGAGATGTAAAGATCATTTTGCCCCTCGGTGTGGAGTTTAGCTGGAGCGAAGATCATCGAAGTTGTCTGATGGAGTCATGTTTTGGGCACTTGGTAGCTGCCCCTCGCTGTGGAGTTTGTGTAGGCGAGGTGTGTGTGCTTGTTACCTGATGTTCCCATGCATGCTTGGGATTCGATGTTCCATTTCTTAATCCCGTCTCTGCGTCATAAAAAACGACATATAACATCATGCTTATCTATGTACTTTAAAACGAAATAGAAAGGTAGGGATGCTCTCCCCTCCCGAATTTTTCAAAATTTTTTGCCCCTAACATAAATTCAAGCATTTGAGTCTATATGTGTTGGACTGATTGTTTTCTTTCTAGAAAAAAAAAAAACAATGAGTCCGTCACATACAGTCTCAAATATTTAAATTTCTTTTAGAAGCAAAATGATCTTTATATCTATGAGTTAACACCATTTCATGTAAAATCTTATAGAAGGGCGAAGGAAGAAATAATAAAAAAAATCATATTTTCTGCCTTTCAATCAGCTGAAATCTTTCAGCCAATGGGTTGTAACTTTGTGTTTTATTTTTTTTAAAAAATAATTTATATAATAATTATAAACCACTGGATATAGATCTAATGACTTAAAGGGGTGACTGAAAATTACCCAAACTTTGAGTCAGCTGAAAATTAGCAAGTCCCATAAAAAAATAGACTTTAATCTAGAAAAGAAAGTTCATTTTAGAATGGATCGCGGAGCAACCGGTCCTTCAACATAGTTGTTGAGGTGGTTTAGTAGCACCCCTAAGTTTCGGGTTTGACTCCCAGTGAGCGCGAATTTACGGATTAGGATAAAATAAATCCTCTCGCTTGTTACCACACCAAAGCACAAGTCTAAGGCCCGACCCAGATCGTAATCGTCTCACACGGGCCATGATGTCACTGTATAAGGGTGGGATAGGGGTGCAAGGGTTTTCTCGACCTATGCAAAAAGGTTTTCTTCTTAACAAAAATGCGCGGGGGCTGTCTTATCTCCGCAGATCAAGTTTTTTTTTTAAATGGATTGCAGAAGGATGATATGACTTTTATAGGACTAAAAAAGAATTGTAAATTCATGAAGCAGTAAACATACAATATAAGTATAGATAGTTCGCAACTTTATTTAGTATTTTGCATCAAATATATGCGTTATCTTTTGGCTTTATAGCAACATTAATTTGGAGTAGTATGATCCATGCAACGGCCATTTGGCTCGTTTGGGCAATATTTTAGACAAATATATATCTCTACAAATAAATCAAGTACATTCTTTTTTTGAGAAATTTGTCTGGAACATGTCAAGAAAACGTGTTTTATATTGAACACATCAACAAAATTGAATTTAGCTGGTATATACTACAATTTTGGAACAATTCATGGGAGACATACTATATGACCATTTAACTATTATTTTCAATTTTCTATCTCAATATATAGAATATGTTAGAAATGGAAACTTTGCATATATATAAGTTGTTGCATTCTCTATCATTATAAAATAGAGCTAGATTTTTTTTAATTTTTTGTACGGCTTGCTCAATAAATTAAATATTAAAACAATAAGCAAACAATAGAAAGAGTAAAAAAAATTCTAACTCCATTTTATTGATAGAGAATGCAATAGTGTATATTTATGTCAAGTTTTAAATTCTAACATCTTTTGTATATTGACATAGAAAAGTTAAATGGTCATAGTGTGCCACATATAATTTTTTTTCAGAATTATAGTATGTTCCAGCTAAAATTAATTTTGTTAATGTGTTTAGAACAAAACCATATTTTATTAGTGTGTTGCAGACAATTTTCCATTCCCCCCTCCTCTTTTGTAAACAAAGAAATACCCTATTTCTGATGGTGGTTTGAGCTTCAGACAGCTAGCATCTACACATTCAGAGCAATATAAAATGATAATTAGTTAGTCTAATTATGTCTAATAAATAATGCTATAAAAGTAGCAGATTTTACATCCTCTGACTTGAACGATTGAGAATATAGACGTACAAAACCAAGAATACAAAAAGTTTCAAAAGCACCACCCTTGTCACATTTCCTGGAACAGATGCCATGAGGATAGAGTATTAGACTTTTTTTTTTTGCAAGAATGAGGGTGGAGAGGATCACTTTGTGTTTGTATTGTATTCTATGATTCGGTGTGGAAGCGTTTATTTCGATTCAACCATAGGTACATGTTGGCGTTGTCTTGGTATCCATTTTATGCCTTATTTTGCTGATTTCGCTAACAATTAACCCTAATTATTGTATATATTCATGGTATTCTACTTTCTGTAAAATATGAAGAAAACAGATAAAAACAGCAAATTTATGGATCATGAGCAACGCTAAATGGGACAAGAAAGAAGAATCGCAAGGCCATGCTGATCGGCACAACAAATGTGCTGATGGACACGAGAAGATAATGCCCAAATATGGAGCCCACTTGGTGGTGACGAAGCCCAATTCCTGAATCAGAGTTAGTATCCGTGCAACTTAGCCCAAAATGCGAGAATATAAGGAGGAGAGAAGGGAATCAGAAATGATATAAAAAAACTCAAGATCTAGGATTTTCAAGGGTTGAAGCGACAACATCGGCGATCACCAGCCATCACCGCCAAAAGGGAGGAGTGTGCCGACCGACACAATGCCGCACCGATCGGCACATGTGCTTTTCACATTGTACTCTCTCATCCAACTGAACCATGTCCATGGATCTCAATAAGATGAGTGAGTAGTCCTCATATTCTTCCCTTTGACGAAGGAAACCTAGTCATATAAGCTCTCAACATTTGTGTATTAATTCGATGTGTCAAGTCTATGTGATGTTCTTATTCTGTATGTGATTGTGCATGATCCTGTATATGAACTTATTAGTATTGCTAGACGTTTAGCTATGTTATGAATGATCATATAGTGCAAGAAACCAGTGGAGAACGATTAGCTCCTGTCATGATAGCGCCAAAGTGAGAGGAACTACCATATCTTGTAGAATACTAGACATATCAAATGAATCAGTACTGTGAGTTACATGCTAGTTACCAATCTTATTAAACTCTATGCAGTCCTTTTGTTTCTAATTGTTTTCAACTTTTCACAAGTACCATTTTAATAATTTAAGCTAGTAATTAAATAATAATAAAAGTTCTATTTACTCTCTATGGGTTTGATTAAATGTTGGAATAATCTAAAGAAAAATAAGTTATAATTGTACATCATCCTCTTATAGTATATAAGTAAGTGCATACACACGACCAATAGTACATATGTTTGCATGCCCTTTCCTATATATCCTCACTAATGTTGTGAATTTGTGATACCTCGAGGTCGATGATTTCATATCTCCTTACAATCTACTC
Source organism: Eleusine coracana subsp. coracana (assembly GCA_032690845.1). Taxonomy (NCBI): domain Eukaryota; kingdom Viridiplantae; phylum Streptophyta; class Magnoliopsida; order Poales; family Poaceae; genus Eleusine; species Eleusine coracana. Next base: position 53,967,647 of record CM064430.1, read on the forward strand.
CCTTCGTCTCAGAATATAGCTAGTTCTGGGTTTATCCTAAGTTAATTTTTTAAAATTTTGATCAATGAAAATTTTGATCAATCAAAACAATTTTTTTAATGGTTAACAACATACGAATACTACTTTTAGATTGGTCATAAATCAAGCTATCATAATATATAACTCTTACATAGTCAATATTTATAAATCTTTTGCTATGGATAGTCAAAGTTATAAAAGTTTAACTTAGCACAAACCCAGAATTAGCTATATTCTGAGACGGAGGGAGTAATAATTATGTGAATTCAAAACTATTGTGCATCAGTATCTCGAGTTTGATGTCTTCATACCCTTCAATAAACAGCTGAGTATCCAAACCATTCTCAAAGATATCATTTGATATCCGCATTAAGGACCTTTTCAAATGCATGATAATTAAATCATATAAATATAACAATGAAGATTAGAGCTTTATGTCATCTGCAATCCCCACAAGAACTTAATATATATTGTCCCGTCACTCAGAAAAGATATATGAAGTCAGAAACTCGTTAACCGGCCAGAATAAAAGATTGTTCGCATGTGGGATGATTTTTTGTAGGCCTTTTTGGCCAATGATGTCTTATCTGCAGGGCATGTCAACCATTTGCACACAAGAAACAGATTTATTAATTACTAATAATAAAAAATGGGGGAATTTGATGTCTTATTTACTATTTAATAAATAGTCAGATATCTAAAAAAATTCTCAAACGCATGGTACACAAATTAGGGATGCTTTAAAATGCATGATTCTTAAAACAAAATTATGAAAAATATGCCACTTACAGCCCCACTAGGATTGAAAATGAACTCATGAGTCAGGAAAAAGTATTTCACAAAGAAAAAGTTATAAGCTTGTCATTAAATAGTACAAGTCACACTCCAGATGCTTTTTATTTTCTTTCTGGGCCTTTTTGGCTGAAGTAATAACATAAAATGCATGAAGTAAACATAAGGCATAAGAGCTAGGCACCCACAACTTTATTTAAAATTCGCATCAATGGATGCCTTTACCATTTGTCTCGGCAACAACACTGATTTGGAGTAGTATGGTCGATGCACCGAGCATATGGCATGTTTGGACGGTCATCTAGGCAAATCTCTCTACACATAGACCAAGTACATTTTTTGTTTCCTCCTTTTCCTTTGTAAACGAAGCAATACTCTATCTCTGATGGTGGCGGTGATGGTGGTTTGGGCTTCAAACAACTGGCACCTACACATTCAGAGCAATATAGAATGAATTTTTTTTGTTAGAACCATTAGTTAGTAATCATGTCTAATAAATAAGGCATAAGTAGCAGATTTTACATCCTCCAGCTTGGATTGGTAAGATCGTAGATATAAGGACCATGAATAGAAAAGTTGTCAAGAACAACATCCTTGTCACATTTTTCATAATGGGTGCCATGAGGATTGGAGGAGAGTGGCAGCCTTTTCTCTTTTCACAAGGAGGGGGTGAAGAGGATTACTTGTGTTTTTATCGTATTTCTATTTTGGAGTGTATGCGATTATATAGATCTCACTAATGCTTTAATTATCTTTTTTTTCCTGCAAAGACAATGCTTTGATATCTAGAGTTGATGGTTTAATATCTTCTCACACTAAAAAAAATAATCTGTGGATTCAAAACAACCAGGCGCTGATATCTCACAGCTAGGAGTTTGATGTCTTATTTACTCTTTAATTAATAAATACTTGGGTATCCAAACCATTATCAAAGGGATGGCTTGACAACCAAATTTAAAAGGCTTTCAATAATGTATGATTCTTATAACATAGGAATATAAAAAACATACTTGCAGTCCCACTGGAATTAAAAAAATAGACTCGTGAGTCACAAAGAGGGTATATATTTACAAAGAAAAAGTTAGAAATAAATAATATAATTTGGGAAGATGCCTTTTTTTTAGGCCTTATGATTTATGAACCGAAGAGGTCTGATCTGACCCGCACACGCTTTGCAATCCCAATATCTCATTCCTAGTCCTTGAGCTGAATAAGATGGTCGTTTGCTCGTATACAACAACACCCTAATCGCTAATCAATATCATCTCCCCTCACGAACCCCAATTGTAAGTTGACTCGAATAAGTCCCAATTGACTACATTTGTGTGACTCCATTATCTCCATGATATCTTTTTTTTTCAAACACAACCGCATGAAACCAGTAGGAACTTAGCTCTGGAACACGAAGCATTTGACACAATCTAAGTAGAGTTAAAAAAAAAAAGACACGATGCTACTGAATAATATTTGACAACAACAAACGACTTGTTAGATCTTATAGATCAGTTGACTAATGATATACTAGCCTAGATGCAAGAACACACACTATAAGAAATCTAGCTCTTTACGATGTTTCAATTTTGTTGCAAAAGTTGAGAAATACATCGTTTTAGTATATTTTATACCTTCAGTATTGTTTCTATTCTTTTTTATCGTAACTTTTTTTTACGACAATCCTAATGAAACATCGTAAAATGCAACCATGGCAATTTGATATGACGTCAATGTGGTGCTGATGTGGCATGGACCATCATAGCCCATTGTTAACCCATTTTAAGTTCTGGTCCAAAATCTCATAGGGCCCATTTTATATCAATGTGAGCCAGACTCACCCCACGCAGGCCAGGCCATTTCTAAGCATAATTTATATGGGTCATTTGACCTATGGGTAGGTCTAGTCTATAATTTTTTTAATCTGGTTAATAGTCCAAATTCAAAATTAAGCCCAAAGCAACTAGGCAAGCAATATCAGAATTACAATAATTATACTATCCATTAATACCAGTATTACACATTCATGATTACATTATCGAGGTCATACGTTATCCAAGTCATACATATTATATTAATCAGAATCCAGTCACAACTCCCAAAAAGTCAGAATCATACAACAACTACTTACTAGCTTGTTGTGTATTCTTAAAACCAGCAAACAAAGACTAGTAAAAGATATTGCACCAGTTTCCCTAAGTACACAGGTACAGGTCCATATATTGGACCACACAAGAAGTTGGTTCCACCATATGCTTGACTTTGTGAAGAACTGGAACTGCCATCACAACAAGTTGAAATTAGATAAGACACAATTATTTAAAGATGACTACTTACATAAACATTGCCATAAAATGATTATTACAGGGCAAAACAACAGAACAAAGAGCAATATACCAATTGTACAAGAACTACACACAACATAGTAGCATCATACTAAACTACGGAAATGTATAAGAATGATTTTGTACTGGTTTTTACGACACATCTGAAATATCGCTAAAGAGAATGGATCATCGCAAAATAGTATTGCTCTACGATGTTTTGACTTAATGCCACTCTATAATCGTTGTAGAATGTTAAGTTTCTTGTTGTGATATAGATATTAACACCGATTGACTGACCCGAATGTAGAAGCCTCACGGCTGTCACTGATGTCCCCATGCCTGCTTGGTGAAGGCAGGCAGTGGTATCCTCCTTGATCTCCATCTTCGTCATGCTTCCTGTACAAGATCAATACCAGCACTTGAGGTCGGCAGTGGCCTTCAGCCACCTGACACTCCTCTCTTAATCGGTTAGAGTATTAAAGTTTTGACTCAGTAATTAGTTTCATTAATATGTCATTAGGAGACAAAACATCTCTTTATGGAGTGGGGTGAGTAGGACCAAGCTACTGACATGGTAAGAGGTCCCCGATCGCAATGAAGCCCATTAAGACTTGGTCATTAGCTTAAGCCTAAGATCAATTCTAACACATGTTTCATCACGTTGTTGAATACACGGTTATTACTCACCTTTCAAATCAGCCAAGCGGTAAGCAACACCAATCCGTTAAAGCCTTTTCTCTTTGCCTTTAGGATTCTTCATGTTCTTTCTATCAAAGCTGCTAGTTTTCACTGATGCCCGTTGGACAACCAGGCCGTTGAACGTCTTCTCACGGCTCTGCACTTGTAGAAGCTCCGTCGTGTTGCTAGCAAGTTCTGAGATTTCCTTTTTATTTTTTAAAAGGAAAAGTTTTGAGATCTCCTAACTGTTTGCTATTTGCATTCTAGTTTCGTATGTGCATCCACTTGATCTGCATCATCCACTCAGTTGTTCACTCACCCACCCATCATCCAGGCTGTCTAATTTCTAATATATTTGATCATTATTAATGAACATGTACTTTGTCCTCCATGTTACTCTGTTTGCTCTCGTGCTATGCTACATAAATTAAACTTAAATTCACTGCATTGTCTTCTGGTTTGAAAAAACAGCTATTTTGGTTCCAGTCCTACAAGTGTTGCATTTTTGGCAAATTAGTTTTTTTTTGTGGAAGGTATGTGTGTGTCCACAAGGGTGAGTTTGTGCGTATCTACATCTATATTGTGTTTAGTAAACAAGTGTATCATTAGCCTTTGCGTGAACAAAGCCATGAAGAATTAAGCCATTGATTCATACTCTTCTAGTGATCAAAGCAGAAAGATTTTGTATTTGTATTTATATCTGCTTGCATGAGGTTATTATGTTCCATGTTCATGGATTGGAATTTACTTTTTTTTTTGCCTTAATTGCATGATTTTTTAAATATATGATCATATTTTAGTTATTTTATACCTATACTGAGTTGCTGGGGTGAATTTGTAGTTATAGATTTTTTGATTAAAGTATTGGCTTGGCGTACCTAAAACTAAAATCCTAAATCCGCCGCATTGTTAGGTCTTGCCCGTTTTTTCTGTAATGCATATTTTTTGAATTAATGTAAAGGCTAAAAAAAATTATCAATTAAAATCCTTTTGCAATTTTCTTTTTGCATAAGATGCATGAAGTAGGCTAGGAATGTACTAGGTTCCAACAACCTTTAAACCTTATTTATTTATTTTACATCAAATGAATGCTTTTACAGATGGTTGTGGTTTCGGCAGCAACACTGCCTTAGGTTGGTGTGGAGGATGCACTTGCCATAAGGCTTGTCTGGATACCTTCTTAGGCATTCAATGTAACATGACTCCACATACAGCGTTTCACAGTCATTCTTAACAAAGCAAAACTCCACATACGGGGGTGGCGGTGGTGCTTTGGGCTTCGCGCAGCTAGCACCTACACATGCAGTACAATGTAGAGTGAGCAAAATGATTCAGATTATCATTAATTGGTCTAATCAGATCCATTAAATAGTGCAAAAAGTAAAAGAATCTTATTTTACATCCTCCAGCTTGGACGAGCGAGAGTGTAGACATAAGGACCAACAATAGAAAAGGTGCTAACAACACCATACTTGTCGCATTTCCCTTAACGGATGCCATAGGATCGGAGTAGAGTATTAGCCTTTTCTTTATGCAAGGAGGAGATGGAGAGAATTACTTGTATCTGTGCTGCATTCTTGTTTTGGTGTGCAAGTGTTTATATAGCTCTACCTACAAACACAAAAATATTTAGTCATAAAATATCCTCTTCTATGTTCTCATTAATTCTTTGATATGTGAAATTGATGGATTAATATCTTATATACTCTAATTAACATGTGAGCATTCAAAATAGTCATAGACATCAGTATCTGTTTGATTTCTTAGTTACTCTTCAATAAATAAATGGGTATCCAAACCATTTTCAAATGCATGGTTGATATCCACATTAGGAACCCCTTTCAAATGCATTATTTCTAAGAATATGTGAATAGAGAATAAAATAGAATTGGAGTTGTATGTCATTTGAAGTATCACAAAAATTCAAAACATGAGAAAATCTTAGTGGAGTACATGCATGTTTGGATGCAATAATAAAGACATAGATTTTACGTTGAGAGATAGACACCTAGGCGATTTTACGATCTCCAATTTTACGATCTCCAAAGGTAGGGAGCCAAGAGAAAAAGAGGAGAGCACTAGGAGAAGATATTGGATATCTTGAGAATGCTAGAGAGAGTAACTTGAGCTTTCATACACATCTAAGGCTAGGGTATCCTTGAGAGTGTGTTCTAGGCTATTACTCTTAGTCTATGCTAGGACCTAGACTAGTTAGGCGTCAGTGATTAGCCTATCATGATCAATTGTGAAGGTCATCATATGTTTGTACACAATTTATGCTCGTCATTGAAAGAAGCATCGCTACTGAGCGGTCGTGCAGGCTCGGGGAGTCTGACAAGTCCTCGAGAGAGGCGAGCTTGTGCCTTGGTCGCAACGGTGATACAACCATGTCTTTACTCTGGGAGTAATTACGGGCTCGTGTGCAAGGACTCTACTTGGTGGCGGGAGGGATAGGTACTCCAGTGAGAATGGTCCAACGAGGAGTAGGGGAAGGCACTATCCTTCCGAGAGTTCGGAAAAAAAATCATGAGTCATCTCTTAATCATATTTCATACTTTGATATTTTACCTTTCGCATTTACATACCGTGCTATTCATGCTTGTGTGCTTACCTTGCTCTTGTTGATTGCCTTGTAGACTTGCATGAATAGGTTCCTTGCTAGCTAGTAGTGTTTAGCTTCCATATTTGATCACTAGCTTATATAGGAGTTGGTTTAGCTTGATTGATCACCCTTATATGTATTGTGCTACTCATACTTGTATGCTCTAGTTCATTATCTTATAGCTTTGCATGAATTTCAGTGACCGACTTGCTAACATCATGCATGACACGATCAGTTGAGAGACTCACCAACTTCTCACCGTATGAGAAGTAGTTGAAGGCCAGCGTATGAAGTAGTGATTGATATTTGATGGACAAAGCCATCGAACTCGACAAGCTGACCATCATGCTAGTCCCCTTCTTGGCGCGCTAACTGTTGAGACTTATTCTCAACAGTAAATATAGAGTAGTTCACCTATGAGGTTTTATATGTAGGATAGGGGTATGCGCGAGATCAAAAAATAATGATAACACAAGACACACATGTTTGGGCCTCTCGGATGATAATAACCCGACGTCTGTATTCTGTGATATTGTATTTATATGTCTAGATCATAGATCTAGATGTTCAAGGATTAACCTAGACATGAGGTCTAGCTCTATGTCTTATCTATGTTGTGCCTTATCCCTTGTTGTTCTCGTTGTCTATGAGAGGGCTCCTTACCCTCCTTATATATCTATGGGGGATAGGGGTATATGACAGAGTTCTAGTCGGTCTGTTATGCATATCCAAGTAGGAGTCTATACCTACTATCCCTAATTTCTTGCCTCTATTACTCCTACGTGGCGCAGTATTAAGGCATCCCATCTCTGCCACGACATCAAGGACTACTAACAGGAGTTAGTGGAACAACGGCCAATGTAAGCAACACTGTTCATGCACACACACTTGTGTCATGATGATGAGCATGGGGTGGGCATCCTTGTCCTTAACGCACTTGATCTCGACTGTGGGGGTTGAGTAAGGGGAGGCGCGCTCGACCCCATTCATAGGGGTTGAGTAAGGGGAGGCGCGCTGGATCCAACTCGCGGAGGTAGAGCAGGACAGAGACTGCTCGACCCCATTCATAGGGTTCGAGCGAGACGAGGTGTGCACGACCCCACTCATAGGGGTCGCGTGGAGCGAGATATGCTCGGACTCGAGAGCCAATCAAGGTGGAGTTTTTCTTGTACATGCTAATATTTACCCCTGACACCATGGATATTTATCTCCCAACAGTTAGATTCTATTGCCGACATAGTGCACACTCTAAGGAAGCATATAAAAGGGCTAAGATATATAGCAAATAAATTCATCATAAACTTAATCTATTACTAAACCTTCACCGTTGTCTGGCAAAGATCTCCATAGTCAAAGTCTCCAAGAGAAGGCATGCCTTTCGCATTATCCCACGCTCCTCCTCCTTCTGAAACAATGACCATGTCCTTATTCAATGAGAGCCCATGTATATCACCTGTATAAAAGAAATATTTGATACTTTATCAAAAACAATATCATTACGACTTAACCATATTGCTCAACATTTGACGCTCACACACACAACTACTAGAAGTCATCTAGCTTCTATTAAATTATCTAACCAGTCTCTAAACATATGTGGGTTATATGAACTGAGGATCCATGCTACCACCACGCCACAATTTGGCGAGCATTTTGCTGGCCCATGCTACCGCTCAAATCTGGTAGGAATTGCATGCCGCTGCCAAATTCTCATTTGCATTTCTAACATTTGGACACAAACCAAATGATAGCCTAATTCGTGGCAACACCAACTTTTGGAAGGAAACCAAACAGCCTCCAAGACGCTGCTTTAATTTGTGGTCTCTTGTAGGGCTTGAGAAAACTAAAGAGAATCACGATCAATAGACTTGGCCTCCATCGCTGTTGCTGCAGATATGTCCACAGACAAAGGTCATCCCTATTGCTGCAGATATGTCCAAGCATATTCAGGAACCCAAACATGACACGCTCCTGCTCCAAAAGATCAGTCCTCCGTCATTGACTGCTGCAAGCCAGCAGCTGAGCCTGTCGTGCATGATGTTCTTAGACTATGAGATATATTGATTTTCCATCAGAAATTGAAGGATGTTATCTACTGTTCAATCATAATCATAATAGAGATGATGACGATGGAGAGATCACCTATTTGCAGTGTAGAGGAGGCACAGTTGGAGACACTGCCTGGATCAATAATGATAAGACCTTTCTCGTGGAGGAAGCTATCACCGTGGTGGTCTTCTAGGTACCGAAGGCTTCAGCTATTGTAGATCGACCTTTATACGATGTGTTTCCGATGGCTTAGAGACTGAGATATGATTTCCTCGGTATCCTTTTTGGACATATTATGATTATGATCTGAGGAAGCCAATGCACGTACGGTTAGTTGGATTTGTGCATATACACATGATTCCCTTTTTTTTTTTTCTAAAGAACAAATATAGATAGTTGCCTCTGTAGCAGATGAGATTCGAACTCTAGCCGTTGAAGTTCCTGACGTTGGAGAGAGGTCAATGTGAGAGAGTTTGCATGAAAAATACATCAAGGACCAGATATCAATAAGAGATAATATATTAAGATTAATGGTGAAATGTTTTGTTCTTTTTATGAGAATTTCTAGCATATTTCTCTCTTTTTTTCAGGCTATATGGTGGAAATTTTAATCTCCTTTTATTACTAAACTAGCAAAATACCTATACGTTGCCACGGGTTTCTGTTAAAAAAATTTATGATTAGAATGTTTTTTATAACTGTAAAAGATTTTCAATTAGTCAATTTTTTTGGCTTGAGCATTTGCTTTACTTTTTTTTAGTTTTAAAAAGAATATTTATTATAATAACTTTGAAGTGAGTTATTATTGGAATTCTTGTTATTAGTTTCCGTCCAAAATATAATGTTAAAACAATAGATGATGAATTATTGCTAGTATGAAATATCAAATTGAAATCAGAGTTCAAAAACAACTCAAACTGATTAGTGAATCATTATAGGATACAAACTGAATATGACAACGTTACGGACACATCTGGACACGAAAAAAGTAATCTAGACGACCTCACCTCAATTAATAAGTTGTACTAGTAAAATACCCGTGCGTTGTTACGGATTTTTGTTAAAAAGTTTTATAATTAAAATGTTTTTTTAACTATAAAAGATTTTCAATTAATCAATTTTTTTGGCTTGAGTATTTCCTCTATTTTTATTTTGCTTTACCTTTTTGAGTTTTAAAAAGAATATTTATTATAATAATTTTGGAGTGAGTTATTATTGGAATTCTTGTTATTAATTTCCATCCAAAATATGATATTAAAATAATAGATGATTAATTATTGTTAGTATTAAATATCAAATTGAAACCAGAGTCCAATTCATCAACGACTCAAATGACTCAAACTGATTAGTGAATCGTTATAGGATACAAACTGAATACAACAACGTTACAGACACATCTGGACACGAAAAAAGTGGTCTAGACGATCTCACATCAATTAATAAGTTGTCATGTCATCCAAAATATGATATTAAAATAATAGATTATTAATTATTGTTAGTATTAAATATTAAATTAAAATCGGACTCTAATTCATCAACTACTCAAACTGATTAGTGAATTATTGTAGAATATAAACTGAATACGACAATGATACTGATACATCTGGATACGAAAATAGTGGTCTAGACGACCTCACTTAATTAATAAGTTGTATAGATAGATAAAAAAAAATATGTTATTTGCACTAAAATTTTCCCCAAAAGTCACAGATGATATAAGAAATCTTTATCTTTACCATACCAATACATGAATTGTGGTGACGTCGTCTACAGCCCGACGTAAAAACGTTTATTCCTCCCTTAAACCGTCGGCCCCGTCATTGTCCTGGCCCCACTTAGAATTAAAACGATCGCAGAAAACGCTCCGGCTCCCGAAACCAATCGCTTCCTCTACCTCGCCCAACTCCCGAGACTTTGGCCTCGACCTCACGCGACGCACTTCATCTCCCTCGCCCAGCTCCCGAGATACTTCGGCCTCGATCTCCCGCGACACATCATCCACCTCCCACGACGCATAGGGATCACGGTGAACTCGGCGTCGACCCATGTCGTCAGTCGCAGGCGCCGCGGCTACCCAGAATACTTCATGCACAGGAGCAGTCACGACCGACGGCTTCAGTTCAGGCCATGAGCGATTCAAGGTACGTGTGTAGTGGTTCTGCCTGATAGAGTTTTTTCAAACTCCTGTATAGCAGCGCTGAATCCCTTGGAAAAACTTGTTTCCTTGGTTCTGCCTGATAGGGTTTTTCAAACTCCTGTATATAGCAGCGCTGAATCCCTTGGAAAAACTTGTTTCCTTGGTCCGTGAGCGATTCATAGGGTTTTCCAAACTTTATTAAGGACTGACATTGAATCCCTTCAGCAATCAGCCACTCATTGAATTCTACTGCTCGTTTTTATCAATAGGAATGAATACCGTGGTGGTAAAGCAGCTGTAAGTTTTTCATTTAAGCTGCTCATTTTGATCTGACTTAAACTGCTGCAAGTTTGCAGAAAACGCTCATTTTATCGCTGCGTGACTCTCTGCTGGTCATAATATGCCCAGTCATGTTGTTCATAAACTGAGTTCAGTTTATATACATGTCTGCTGGTTTCAATAGAAGAATGCCCTTTCCTGAATAATATTTGGGCTCATATTAAACTTTCACTATGCTTTCATCTTCTCTTTTCTAACCAAACTGAAAGAGAACTGATAAGTTGGCTTGGTTTTTAATCTGGCATCATCTGGTGCTCGTTTTTATCCATGGGAGCAACTGTACATTTTTAACACTCTGCCTGATAACAGTTTATATGCCGTGTCTGCTAATTTCACTTGACAGGCTGCTGGAAACATTCATTTCTTTTTCAATAGAAGATGCCCTTTACTTTTTTTTCATGACTAATATTTGAGCTCATATTAAACTTTCACAATGCTTTCATCTAATCTTTTCCAACCAAGTTGAAAGAAAGCTTAATTACCTGTTCTTCATTTCATTGTAGCTTTCCAGCCACAAACTGGTGATAGGCTTCTGCTTTCTAGCGTGGAACCATGGATCATGACAAGGCTAATCCAACAAGACCGGCATTTGGCGATATTACCAACACCCTGCAGTCTGCAACTCTGAAGATGAATTTTATTTTGTTTTGCAACTAAGTATTTATGGATGGAAAGCTATCTCTTAAAATGGGTATCTTGTAGTGCCAGCATAGAAAAAACCCACTGAAGCTCAATTGGAGGCTAGGCGACGTAGAGACAGGGTGAACTACGCGAGGAAAAATCCAATAACAAAAAGGAAAAGAAAAGGTACCCAACCATGTGAAGTAGACCAAGGTTTGGTTAAGTTTTAATCAATTCTGCTTCCATGTTCTATTGGATCTCTCTATTGTTCCTCCAATTGATCTTTTTTATATATGCAGCAGGCACCAAAGAAGACTGAGAGCCTGATGACGTTGCTGACTGGTTACATAGAAATGATAATTACACTATGAAAGATATAACGATCATGTCATTGTTTTCATATGACGTTGAAAAGTGCTATTTGTGTGTAGTCACAAGATTATTACAGTCATCACCGTGGTACTCACTCTTTACTAGACACAGGAATGATGGGGGGATGATTGGTTCAGGAGCTGATGTCTTCCTTGATTTGACAAGCACAATCCCAGGTTATTAACTGATAAGTCATTTATACTGTTGTTCATATTTCATAAAAAATAACCTTCTAAAATTTCCTTTATTTGGCATGAATGGTATCTCACCATTGTTCCTCCAATTGATTTTGTTTGTGAATCACTTCGCAAACAAAATAAAAGCATAACTAGCATCCCTGGTCAATAGTCATGCTAATCTGACCATCATCATAAAGACTATAATATTGTATTTTTAGTAAAATAACGTCATATTACTATAGCCAACTTGCCTAGGAACAGACGCATCATCAGTCCTCATCAAGCATCCCGTAAGGTAGCAACGTCTTTGCTGCTTGAATTGTGTGTACTGCTGCACAAGTTTTATCAAAGAATCATGCACATCTACTACAAACATGGATGATTTATCAAAGGGGTTAATACATGTTCTATTAATGAAAATTTCAATTGGCGCGTAAGTGAATGGCGTGAAAGATGCAAATTGCAATTGATGCACATAAATCTTCCTGTTTTATTTGGGAACCGCCTCTGAATTATTTAACACTCAGTCTATTATTGGGATTGCAGAAGTTCATGCTAGAGAGAAAACAAATGAAGAGTCAGTGAACAAATGTAAAAGAAGTATTTTAGGTTTGCATAGCAATGGGCATGATCTACCCTCTGATGTTGGCAAGGCTGTGAAAGATCTAGACAAGCTACTGGATGACACATATGAATGACAAACAAGTAACATATGTAATTCATATTTAAACTCTTTTTATAAATGATGTGATATTTTATTTTATTTATGAAGGGATACATCTCAGCTTGTGTTTAGAAAGATAAAGAAGGGGAAGAGGAATCACCATACAAAAGGCGAAGAGTAAAAAGGGATAATGAGAATCTAGATGAATAGGGTCAACAAAATTCAAATGCACATCTACACGAGGAAGGTGCTGAGGATTCCGTAGGTGACAAGGTAAGTACAACTTTGTTCATTCAAAGTAGCTTATGTGTAACTATACGCAAATTGCTAACAAGACTTTAATTTTACTTCAGGAATACATACATGACCACGGTTATGGGTGTGTTCTTACACAGTATAAAATAGAGCATTATTGATCAGATGAAGATAAAGCAGAAGGTGATTAGCAAAAACAGGAGGCTAAAGCTCCTCCCAATGAAGATATAAAAGAAGTAAACCCCAGCAAAGAAGATTATATTCACATGTTATGTAGCAAACTTGCAATGACTGAACTACCAGTGCATTTAGAGTAAGACAAATTGTTTATTCTTATTTAAGAATCATGTTTTGCTCTTGTTTTTATGAGTGCCCTTGCAGGACTATGTGGTTTCTAAGCAGTGTTGAGCCACAGATCAAGTTAACTCTTAAGCAGCTACAAAATATGTAATGCCCCGCGTCCTAAGTCCACTTACTGCCCATGCGGGCACACGTATTCATATATAGCACTACTCATACGCTTTCGTCCTAGTTTCGTGTAAAAGGGTTAACCCGATGTTGCTATGGTTGGAACAATGAGGGTTATATGTTGACCCTCACCCACCTAAACTTTTAATGTGGGACTAAACTTACAACTTCACTTTACTTCTAAGTCTTTTGGACCGAAACTACTACTACTACAGGCTGCTAACGGAATGGGGTGTTATAGTCACCCCCCTTAAGGGCTGATGCCTTCGGCAGCACACCGCTAACACGGCAAGCGGTATCCAAGACCTCCCCTCGATGAAATGAGAGTTGGTACTCTGATACTATTGTAACATCCCACTTTCAAAGTCCGCTTAACGCCCAGAGCTCTCATAGGGGTGGGCACGCGTATTCATGCATAACACTACTCTTACGCTTTTGTTCTTGCTTTGTGTAAAAGGGTTAACCTGATGGTGCTATGGTTAGAACAACGAGGGTTATATGCTGACCCTCACCCGCATAAACTTCCAATGTGGGACTAAGCACAATCCTTCACTTCACTTCTAGGCCTCTTGGACTGAAGCTATTACTACTACAGGCTGCTAACGGGCTGGGGTGTTACAAAATATCTTAAATGAAAAAAACTCCCTTGTTCATGGAGTTTTCCAATTGGGAGTGAGGATGATAGCACACAAGAGATGTAGAAATGTGGATAAGGCCGATAGAAATCACTACATGAATCTATCTTTCAATGTAAGTTGTTGATCCATATTCGGTCGTTAACTTAGTATTGATGCCAAAAAAGACATATTACTTCTCAGTTATTAAAATATTGACTAATGTCACATATCATAGTCTTGTGTTCATACTTATCCTGTATTTGTTTTTGGACAGAACATGTGTCCTTTTTGGTATCCAAGTACGGAACAAAAATGACCTACGGAAATCAGTTTGATTGATACTTTCAAAAGAAAAAATCCCATGAGTGTAGATGCATCTCAATGTGCCTCTGTAATCCCTTGTTTCTCCAAACATCTTACTATTCGGATTCAAGACACTTTTATTTGTATAATTCTGATGCATATTCTTTTATAGGTTTTTGTGCCCCTTCACCTTGGCGGGCAGTACTCTCTCATCATATTTCAATTTGAGAAAACAAAAATGTTTTTCTTTGATCCTAATCCATTTCCATTGTGGAGCCAAAAGATCAATTTCAAACGATGGAACCAAAAATTAGATGCTATATTCTCAATGTACAAATATGCTATGAAGAAGTTATCCATATTAAGTATGTGAAAGATTATTGGTTCTAGAAGACTCTAGTTATGGATGACGGATGAGAAGAAAGGGATAGGTAAAAGTTTAATATGCCTTGTTATTTTAATAAATAGAATGGTGAATTTACTAGTTGACAATGACAGGATAGCATCAGGGTATCAAGTATTTTTCGTCATAGATGGATGGAATGATGAAGACAAACTTGTCGATGCTAAGGTATTGAGTTAAAAAAAACTTTATTTTTAATATATCCATCTACAGTAACACAGTCTTATAAAAAAAATTATTTATGTGCAGGATGTTCCAATATTATGGCGAGAATTCTTGATTAGTGTGTTAGCATCAGATCTGAATGAAGCATATGATATCCTATCTTTAGATGTTAAGAGTTGGCTTTCTCACATAGAGGAACAATAGTGAGTTTTTTTTTGACAAAACAGGTGGGGCAAAAAGCCCCTACTGATTATATATTAGATTAAGGGTAAAGATACAATGCAAAAAGAATTACAAAATAAGAAGAAAAAGAAAAGGGATCAACACTAGGAAAGAGACTCTAGCCATATTTTGATTTTTAGGAAGTATTTTGATTTTGCTCTTAACATAACTAAGGCAAATTCTTTCTTAAATTGAGCTTTGCATTGTGGCACTAACGGATCTTGATCATTGAAAAGCCAACTGTTCCTTTACTTCCAAATGCACCAGCACATGAGAATAATAATTTCCATGAAGAATGAACAATTTAATTTTTTCCTGATGTGTTTGAAGACTCTCAATGGATCCCATGTTCTGGGATATGTGATACCAATGGTCTCCCAACATGCCACTGCAAAGTTGCATCTTATAAACAATAGTGAGTTATTTAATTAAATTGGTAGCTTACATTAATGTGTATTAAAACCAATGGTTCAAACATGTTAAACCTTTGGACACCGATGAATTGTTATTTTGTAATTCAAATACTCCAATTGATTGTGCTATTATTTAAATATTTTATAGTTTTTTATGCCTATAGCAATGCACCACGAACATTCACTTAGTTGATATGAAATGTCGTTTTGTTCTAGCCCAGACACGACAACGTTGTTTGCCACCACAGCTCAATCGTGTTCTTTGAGGTCCGCCTCAGCACGTTGCAACCAAGCTCCTTTTATACTCGTGCCCGCCTGCTCGGCGGCCTCGTGCCCGCCGGACGACGGCCATACCCACTAGTTCGGCAAAGGTCGTCGCCACGAATGCTCGATGAACGCTTCACCCATACATGGCCGCGCGCACCCAGAGGATGCTACCATGCTTGGCCACACGTCTACCAAGGGTCGCCCACACACCGGTTGGAGGCTGCGCTTTGTGGCCTTTATGGCGGCGAGCACAACCTCCACCATGCGGTGCCCACTAGAGCTCTGTAACTTTGTCCTGCTCCAACCTCCAACTTCATTAATGTCAAATGTGCAGCTATATATAAAGCTCCAATTATCAGCTGGCTAGACATGCTCTTTGGGGGCGGATTTTGTTGAATCCGGAGGTGAGGATTGATAATTGATTTGGTGTTGCTATATCTAGGATTGATATGCGCTGTGTGAATTATGAGGGTACAATGTGCAGCTGGTCTAGCCATCAGTGGTGCGGTCACGAGCATAATGTTCCTGTTGCTTGCATCTTTGGTTAGGCTGTTTACGAGCAATACGGAGCCGGTGCGCGTCGTGGTCCAGCTCACACCGACCCTCACTGGCGTTGCCATCCGGAGGAGGGGCAAGCGTAGTGACATGTGACTCACTATGTGAGTGGTACCTGTACAACAAGCAAAGGGAATGAAGGGGAGGGACAATAGCGGCAAAGACACGAGCAAGAAGGGGTAAAAAGTCATTTCACATTAATTTTCCAACCCCTAGGTCATCGAGGATGAGCTATAGATGTCTAAACGGGTGGTCCGGCATGGCCCGGCCCAAGCACGAAAAAGCCTGGCATGGCCCGGCCCAAGCACAGAAAAGCCCAACACGTTTCGTTTTGGACCGGCACAGCACGCAATTTATTCCGGGCCGTGCCGCGCCGGCCCGTGGCACGGCACACCAAAGTGCTAACAGGTCATGCCAGCCCGATAGCCCAATTAGCCCAATAATGGGGATCGCCCAGTTGGCCCAAGTAACCAGTTTTTAATGTGAAATGGTACAAAAATAAGAGGGGTGGGAAGGAGAATTGAACCCAAGACCTTAAAGAACTTAGAGAAATTACCAATAAGCTACACGTCCATATATGCATGATGATTAAATAAAATTATATTTATTATCTATTTTGTGTCGTGCTGTGCCGCCCATTGGACCACACCTTCGGCCCAGGCACGTCACACACGTATGGGCCGGGCCAGCATGACACAGAATTGGACCGGGCCATGCCGTGCTTGGGCTGGGCCAAAAAAATCGTGCTTCGTGCCCGCCCGCTTGGCCCGACCCATTTGGACATCTATAGCATGAGCAAGCCTCATGTCGGCCGTCTCGTAGCCTTGCTTCCGAGGTGGTACCCTGTGTAATTTTAAGCCATTTTGCAACTCAGAGAAATATGTAATACATACATTAGCAAGAAATCGGTTGAAATTCAGCGATTTTAAATTTTGATAAAATCAAATTTTGTTGCGTCCTGTAGATTTCTCTGAGTAAATCCATTCCATCGCACAAGAGAATGACGTGAATCCGCTAGAATGAGTTGTAATGAGTACAGGCGAGAAGGCGCTCAAAGTGCGCTCGAAATGGGACAGACATGCATCTAGCAAGACATCAAGAGAGTGCTTGTGTGTCGCGGTAATGCCGCGGAGCACTTCCTCAAAATACTCTACCCCAAAATAGGTTTTAGCTATGTTGGAAAAATCACCCTAGTGGCGATTTTATAGTCAGTCGTCGCTATAAATGGATAGAGATTTTTAGCGGCGGTGGGAGAAGTAAACCGCCGCTAAAAATAGTGACTATTTTTAGTGGCAGTCAGAAAAGCCAATCATCGCTAAAAATCTATTTTTAGCGGCAGCCGGAGAAGCAAACCATAGCTAAAAATAACACGCCACGTCATTGATTCGTGGCTCTCTACTTGAGCCAATGAGAGCTTTGCCCATGGATTTTGTGTTTCTTTTAATCTCTCTCACGTTCACTCCCTCTCTCTCTCTCCCTTCCTCACTCTCTCACCGAGGCGGATGCGGGCCGGCCTCCTCCTATAGCGCCCTCCTCCTCCTCCGGCACCGCGCCCTCCTCCGGCGCCTCCCCCCTCCGGTGACGTCCCCCTCCTCTGGTGCGACCCTCCTCTGGCACGACCCTCCTCCAACGCCGCCTCCCTCCTCCGGTGCCGCCCCTCCTCTGATGTCGCCTCCCTCCTCCAGTGTCGAGCGACGGCTGGAGCCGTCCCCGGGGCAGCTAGATCTAAGCAACATCCACATTGCATTTCCCTTAATAGATGCCATGAGGAACTAAGTACACTATGTTAATCCTTTCCTTTAGCAAGGAGGAGGTAGAGAGGATTAATTACATTCTTGTTTCTGTATGGAAACATTTATATAGATCGGACCACATGTACATATGATTGGCCGTTCATTCCAATATATCCTCACTAATGCTTTAGTATCTAAACTTGATAATTTAATATCTTCTTACACTTTAATAAATATGTGAGAATTCAAAAACAATCATGCACCAGCATCTCAAAACTTAGATTTAATGTCTTAAGTTACTGCCCAATAAACAGATGGGTATCCAAAGCATTTTAGGTCCCGTTTGGTAAGGCTCCGGCTATGCCAGCTTCGGCTGTGGCTGTGACTTTTTTGAAAACCCAGCTATGCTGGTTGTGGCTGTGGCTGAAATTGTTTGGTAAAATAGTTTCTTCTGCAGCTTCTCAAATAGCTTCTTTTGCAGCTTCTTTGGCAATTTCATAGAACAAAGAGGCAATTATCCATAATGCTCATAGACATATGGACGCACTGTATACATGCATTTCTTATTTTATAATAAAAATTTGACTTTGACTATTAATTATAATATATAAGTTAATAAAATATTTATTATAAAAGTGGTTTAGATCATGAGACAATATTCCATCATAAATAATTATGAGGACCTAAAAAGATATATTATCTTGACAAGATCATCACGAAATCTATCTATATCTCTATCACTAGAGGCAGCATGAGCTTCTACTGGTTCCTTGCGTATTTCATGATCTTCACTTGTAGTTGTCATCCTCGAAGGTGCGTTGGGAACATCGATATTAAGCCAATTGGAACCAAGAGCAGCGGATGCTGGACCGGTCCACCATTCTGACCATGGAGCATTGCGAGGAGGAATGTTGTTGCCGGCCATGGAGCTGGAACCGGGCCAAGGACCTCCAAATCCTCAAAAAAGGGTGACATGCCGGCGCCATTGAAGAACGGGTTGCCAGATCCGGCACCCATGGCTGCAATGCTGATGCCCGCGCTAGGGAACAGTGGGGCGTCGCTACCGGTGCCCATGGCCGCACCAGGCGATGCTCCCATGGCCGAACAACCGCTAGCCCCATGTCCTCCATCGACGCCCGGTCCAGATGGGTGACCGAGGTTCGGCATCGCCATCACCTGAGTTGCCGTCCTCCTTTCTCGCCGTCGGCTGCGGGCGTCTCGACCGATTCATGGCGCCGGGAGTCTTTGCGCCGCCGCCCCTAGGCCCCTAGCGCGCCGCCGCCTGGGGAGCCTTCGCGCTGCCGCCGCTCGGGATCCTTTGTGTCGCCCCCCGAGAGCCCTGCCGCACCGCCGCCCGAGATCCTTGCCGCGCCACCGCTCGGGAGCCGTCACCAACCCTAGCAGAGTCGGGAAGAGAGGAGTCGGGGAGAGGAGTCGGGAGTGGAGAGGATGGGGATGGCAGAAATGGTAATTTTCAGAAAGGACAGGTAATTTTTTTGGTGGGACCGTCAGGGAGGAGCCGGAGAAGCTACCCCGGGAAGGCTCCCGGCTTCGGCCCTGTTTCGCCCCTGGCTCCATCTTTTTTCACGAAAAAGCTACTGGTGAAGCTCATTGTTTGGTAATTTTTTTGCATAAGCTGTATGCGGAGCCGGAGCTTAAGCCCGGCCAAACAAGGCCTTAAAAGTCATAGTTTGAAATTCACACTAAGGACCCTTTTGAAATGCATTATTGTTAAAGAATAAGAATAGAAAAAAGGAGGATTGGAGTTACATTCACTTGCAGTCCCTACTAGTTAGATAGTTATGAAAAATATCAATAGAGTCGTTGGATGCAATACAACAGAGACATAGTATTTTGAGGATCATGTGGCTCATGCTGCAAGGTAGGATATGGACAGCAGATCGATTACAACGAAGGAGATGACCAAATGAATATTTTTGCCAATTATGTGTAAGGAACCTTGAGACGATACACCACCTATTCGTCGAATGCCCGGTAGCAAGAGAGATATGGAATTAAAGGGGCTTTTGGTTGCAAAGGACAACGCTATGCCTAGAAAACTGGAAAAACAGCCCCAACACCAACATTCTACCTTGGATGACATAACTTGGGGGCAGCATGACAAATAAAAATGAAAAAGAGGGACTCAAATCAATGATAATGCTAATAATTTGGAGTGTATGGAAGGAGAGGAACAACAGAATTTTCAAGAGAAGCCACAACATCATTGAAAGGATCCTCATGCAAATGAAAGAAGAAGCAAAAAACTAGGTTTTGGCAGGAGCAAAAAATGTGGAGTTCTTAGGTGTAAAAGTATACCTCGAGTAGTCCAAAATTGTTAGATCGCGCCTTATCATCCAGTCTGGATGCACAAGGATGTTGTAATTGCGCCGGCATAAATAACTCTTTCTACTTATTAATATATACCGGACAATGTTCGAAACTTTCAAACAAAAAGTATTTTGAGGAGAGAAATAGACAGAAAGAAAGTTTCCACTACATCTCAGATTATACTCCCTCCAATTTTAAAATTAAGGTTATTTAGAACATGATTTAGAATACCAAAATATAATTAATAAGATAGAAGTTTTTCTCTATACCGTTAATAAATAAGACACCAAGTCCATTATAGTCATCAATGACTTGCAGTCGAACTGACATGGTATATCATGTTGTATCCCTACGCCAACATGCTATTTCTTTTTGCCTCGGGACACCGAGTCCATGATTTAGGATACCAAAATTAAGGTTATTTTATTATTTATTATTTGCATGTGTTCTCAGCCATCAGTATGAACCAGTCTTTTTTTTTTGGATAGTGTGTTTGAGCCACCATCAAGCCGGCTACTCACCAAGCGGCAGCTTTTTTCTTCCTTTTCTCTTCTCACTCCTCCATTAAGAATTTTTTATAATGTGGACAATAATTTAGCTAACTAACTAGAACTTATTATACATGCTCTTATGTGTATGAAAAAATAGAAATTTAACACCATACTAGTCTAATGAGAGAAAGACCAATATATAAGATTAGATTGTCCACCACCTTAACTTTGGGCTAGCCATTTTATATGAAGCGAGAGCAAAAATATAAATAGATTGGTGGATAAGTGTGCTCCAATTAAAATGCAAGTCGAGGCCAGCCGATTGTGTACCCTAGGGCATTAAAACGACAACGTGGTCTTCCAACTCATCTCCTTGTAGCCGTAAACAATGACTTTGCGTCAATATCAATATAGAGTTCAACTTAATTAATCTCTCTAAGATTATTCTTAGTGGTCTCTTTTATTTCACAGTTTCTAAATATGACGTATCAGCTTTCTACTTTTGTTCAATAAAATGAAATGTCATCTCTCAGTACACACTTTCATTTCACAGTTTTATAGGTTTATTAGAACATTAAATTATTGCTAGTTAGCTTTCAATTATTGGTTGAAAGTGTTAAATATAAAAGGAAATACTCTCAGGGTACTTTTATTTGGTTTTCATCTTTTTAGAAAGAGTGTAACATCCTTTTATGGTAGCTAATTAATCCAAATAAAAGATTCACTAAAAATGGTCTAAACCCATCGCCGAGTTCTTCTCTCTCTTTTTGCGGGCACATCATCGAGTTCTTTGATGAACTGATTTTTTTTTTTTCGGCAAGGAACGACAGTGCCACAGTGGGTTTAATTACATCTCCTAACAGAAGGTATGCCGTGATCGGATTGATCTTATTGCAGGCTCCGTCAATGACCTTGCTTCGTGTCACAAAGCTAAATCGAAGAGAAGAGCTTTACCAGGAACTTGTAATTTTCTTACAATGATTCGTTTTAATTAGACCCTTAATGAACAAAAAAACGTCAAATCATTTAGGTCCTGAAACAAACAGACCCTTACTGATTGTTATCGCAAACAATACGACACAATGGCTAAGAGCAGGTACAATGTTATATGTAGGCAGTTTCATAAATCATCTCATACAATATTATATGTAGGCAGTCTTATAGATCATCTCATATATTGTCACATAGGATTTTTGATAATATGAAAAAGAGAGAGGTTGGTGAGAGAAAGATATTGTTTCGCGTAGTAATCACCTCGTGCGCTAAAATTTAGGAGTATAAAATGACTCTCACGCTATTATACGGGTTTTAGTAGTCTTTTAATCTATAAATATTCTTTTTTTATATCCATAAATTAAGAAATCATATAATTAATAAAAGATAACTAATAAAACTATTCATTATAAGTTGTCTTATAACCCATCTTAAAATTATATAGTATATATGAGATAATTTATGAGATAATACCATTGTATACAAACGGCAAGTCAATTAATCGATGCAACAGATTGAGAAATCTGCGGCAGAAATGCTTGAGGTGACTTGACTGCGGTGCCTGTGCAGTGATTTCTTGCTGCGATTGGGCTTTGCTGCGTTGGTTTCTTGCCGGGCTTGGACAGCGACACGTCCCTCCGTGAAGTCAAAAGGAAAAGTCACGCTGTGACGCACCCTAGCGCCGTTGGGTCGGTACTTATGAAGCAGTCGGAAGTAACAACGAGTGATGTGTGTGCTGCAGGACTCTTCTACAATCACGCACGTATACTCCGCCACCGCTGTTCACCTCTCACCACCAGTGCGTTGCAAAGTGTGTTCGTTTCTTTGGGTCTAAATTTTAGTGAAGTCATATTAATTATTAAAATACTATATATGATTATTAAATATATATTAAATATAAAACTAATTATATAGTTGAATGCGCATCAGCGTAATAAATTCATTAAATTTAGTTAAATCATCATTAAGAGATGTTTATTATAGCATCATATTATCTAATCATGACCTAATTAGTCTTAATAGATTTATCTCGTCATTTAGAGGGGGTTATGGACTGGATTTTATCAGTAATCTATATTTAATAATTCTAATTAGTATCATAATATTTGAGGTCAATCTATGGGATGGAAACGAACACACCCTTTTCAAATCAAGAGGCCTATAAAATTCGAGAGGCCGTTCAAATCAAACGGTGCCACCCGCCACAAAATTCGCCCGGCTACCTCTCCCTCCGCGTCATTTTCTCTCTCTCGCCGCCCCCCCCCCCCCCCCCCCCCGTGCTCCGCCGCTTCCGTGTCCTCCCGGGCCGGTACCCATGCGTCCAGCAGCAGGACTCCGGCGACGACGAGGTCAAGGAGGTCGTCTCCGAGCGCCCGCGCCGCCCCTCGCCGACGCCGCCGCTGCCGGAGAGGAGGGGGCGGCAGGCGGGAGGATCCCCCGCCGCGATCGGCGCCGCCCACTTCCACCGGTCGCGATCCACGACGAATCTATCTGATGCGGGATCGCCGGCTGCGGCGGCGGCGGCGAGGAGGATGGGGAACGAGCGGAGAATGTTGGATTCCCCGAGGAGCCTGAGGAAGATCAGCGTCTCGTCTGTGGATGCCACCAGCAGCGATGACGACGAATCGGACGTGTCCTCTTTGTATTCCTCGTCGTTGTTGTCCACCGCGAGGAGGAATTGGGATTTCACCGGGAGCATCAAGGACGTCAGACCTGTGGCTCCTCGGAGACGCAGCAACAGTGTAATCTTAAAGCCATTTCTTGCAACTCTGAGAAATGTTTCACTCGCAATTGGTGATAAATCACACCAGATTTACTGATTTCATATTTTTATTAAATTAAAGTTTGTTGCATCGTGCAGATTTCTCCGAGTAAATCCGGTCCAAACTCCATTGCACAGCACAACGACCCGGCGAATGATCCGCTGGAGTCGGTAAGGAGGAAGGCTGAGAAGGCGTTCAAGGTGCTATCCAAGAGGAACGCACACGCGTCTAGCAAAACGCCACAGAGCGCTTCGACGAGTGGCATCAAATGGTGTGAGAACAATGTGATATGGAGCTCACTCTCTTCAACCTTGGTGAAGCATGGGAAGGTATTCTAGTATGACGCACGGCGTCCGACCCGTCTCTTCTTCTATCTAAAGAAAGAAGTTGCTAATTCTGCTGGACCATTGCAGGAAGCCGTGAAGCAAAGAGACATGGCGCTGCAAGCTGTGCTTGATGGACTGCTAGAAGCATCTGCTTCTGAGAAGTTGGTAAAATGCCTGAGGTAACATTGAAACATGTTGTGTCAACTTGATACGAGTTATGATGAAACGTTAGGAGAAAAATCATATCTGATTGCTGCATAAAACAAGTGTGCTCATACCATCAGAATTCTAAAACACGAGAAAATATGCACTGTGTTATCTGTACTTCCACTGTTCATTATTCTCTGTTTTTTCAGCAAATATTCTGAACTACAAGCTGACAAGGATGACGACCCAAAGGAAATCATCGACAGATTCTTACGGTTCTCTCAAGATCTAGACCATGCTATATTCATTGCTCAGTCACAGACTAGACTTAGGCAAGGAAAAGCATGCTGTTCTAATTCAACATCCTCAACAACGACGAAAGCCGCTACCAAGGCTGCATTGGATAGGAAGCAATCTGCAATCTCATGGATCAGAGCAGCCATTGAAGCAGACCTCTCATCTTCACTTGGTCACACAAGAGTCGCGTCTGAATCTGCAAAAGCATCAGTGGTTGAAGCGAAGCCAGCAAGCCCATTGTTCTGTTCAAAACCAAAGTGCAACTGTAATAGCAGGCCCTTGAAGAAAACTGCCGATGCTTCTACTGAAGGCAGCAATCTGAATGCAGCCATGTTCCTGGCTATCACAATGCGGTCAGACTGTAACCGATGGTTCCTAAAGTACATCGAAAAGTTCTTGGACGACATAGAGAACAAGACCAACTACACGACGTGTGATTCCCAGATTGCAGGCTTTCTGCAGCAGCTGAAGAAGGTGGATGACTGGCTCAACCGTGTTGTTCGTCATGAGAGGATGTTTACGACCGATAGAAGCAACAAGGATAGTGCACTTTCTGAGGAAGAAGAGAGCGACGCATGCGAGAGAGTACGGAGGAAGATATATAGTGCACTCCTAAGACATGTACAGTTTGCGGCAATGGCACTAGAGAGTATTAGTAGCGTAACTGATGAAGATAAAGAACAGGATTAGGTGACAGTAGCTGAGCAAAGAACAGTAGGATGTTTTGATGTTATTAGAAATGTTAGATTGAAATAATACTGCTACTGAATTTCTTAGAGGATCTAGTAGCTTTTCGTATTGGCAAAATTCTGAATTACCAAATTTCATAGCTAACATGATGATGATGATTCTAGTTATGGCACCACTAAGCCAGACGACATTGTTATGTTCGACCTGGCAACGGAGGAGTGGAGGCCAGCAATACTCCAGGGTCCATTGACCACCCATCTTATCGTATCCACTGGAAAGGTCAGGAAATGGTTTCTCTTCCTCCAGTTAGCTAGATTAAATGATTGCTCGGTTATAGCACATCATAACAATCAAAACTGTTCAATGGACCTCTGGTTCTTGGAGAACATGGGCATGGCACTGTGGAACAAACGATGTTCCATGTGTTCTGCTTTCCATTGGGAGAACCATGCACTTAGCCTCCATATCCATTGGTTGTTTTATATGATGGGAGGCTAGTCATATGGGTGCAAAAGGCACAAGCTGTAAGAGCATATGATCCAAGAACAGGCGAACGGGAAAAGCTGACCACACTGGAAAATTATTCTGCTATTGCCACGCATGAAGTCAGTCTTTTAGGTGTTCAGGTCTCTGAAGCTGAGAAGTGAGCTTCTTTGCCTCCGACCATCATACAAATATTCGATAGTTTTTTATAACTTGAATAGTGAAGTATAACCTAACTAGGTCGTGGAACACCAGTGTGGTGAATCCGCTGATTGTAAATGATACTAGTTGTTCATCCATTAGCTTCATAGGTTGATTGCTGCGTTGAGAACTGCATACATGATTTTCCTCTCTTCAATAAATTTGTATTGCCTTTGCATTGATGACTTGTCAAGTATACTGTTTCATTTGAACTATGTAATTGCAGGTCTGCATCTGAGAAGGTAAATGTTCCTTGTATCTGTCACCATTTTCTCTCAACATCCACTATACCACAGTAAAGATTCCTTGATATCATCCACTAGAAGGAAGGAGCGTTGTTGCTCAATGCAGTCCGGTGAAGAGGTAGAAGAAATGGATATGACTAGATACTATTACCGCACAAAGATTCATCTCCTAGGATGTCAAGCCTTTTATGTCATACGGATTTTGAGTCATGAATGATTTGCGTAAGAGAAATATACTAAAATTAACACTGAGAGCTCGTCGTCAGTATGCATGGTCTGTTGAGGAACGGGGAGCTACAATAGCTAGAAACAATTTCTACCATCTAACCTGAAAATCTTGTAAGAGAGGATCATGGATCGTTATTACTAAATGCATAGATGAAGCGGAAGCGAATGTTGGAGCAACTCGTCCAACTTTATCGCACATCGGTGTAGAGGAAGTAGTCGATCACGTTAATCATCTCCTCCTATTCCAGCCGTCCGGTACTACAGTAATAACAGCGACTCCTCGCGGTATCCACACGTACGAGGTTGGAGCATCGTACGCTGCGTGCTAGCATCGGCAACACGGTTAGGGTTCTGTGGGCGAAAGAGAGGAGCGCGGTGACTAGGGTTATGGACCGGTAGGTTTTCTGTACCCCTTGCCCCGCCTCTATTTATATAGACCCTTCTAATAGCCTCGATAAGTTGACCAATTAGTAGACTAATCCCTCACGGATCAATATCCGTATGATCATCATATACGGATCAAATCCGTAATGTCTCTTGGGTATTTCTTCAAGAATCTCCCACTTACACTAGAGACAATCACATAGGCAAGTGATGTTCCAACCCATTAAGTGTGTGACCCGGTAGGTTCACATGTACACGATAATGATATATAAGCCATTTTCAAATCATAAATCAATAGCGGCAACTAGCAGCACATACTGATTCTCGTGTACACATAAAGATCATATCGACTGAACCTTTGACATACGTATTCAGCGACCCCTTTGTCTCACGATATCAGTCAAGCTCAAGGCGAGATACGTGCCATCCCTGTAATAGCTCGACCATTCACTCGAACGTCTAGTGGATTTATCATGACTAACTCTTAGTCATTGTGATTAACATTTAATCATATTAGTATGGTCATGCACTTCTAAATCCATCTAACTCGAGGGACCCATAGATATCTCTCCTATTATCAGGAGGGGCAAATTCCATCTTGACCGCTCACACTCCACGACATGTTTTATAGCATACTCGAAAATTACCTTTATAACTACCCAATTACGGAATAGCATTTAGTAACCCCTAAGTGTGCTATTACACATTCTGGAAATTAATGACGATCTCAGATCTAAGGATCCTGAAGGTACATCATACAAGATAACAACTGATGGCACAACAATAACATCTTAGCAGAGTCTATTAGTAGGTCAATTCAACACCATGTTCTCTAACATGTGTCCATATTATTGATTTGATACCTTCATATCTATGATATGTGAAACATGATCATCAATCAATACATGTGATACTTGCGCAATGGCACCACTATTATCACAATAGAGGTTCATTGGACTGGATGCATTAGGAACCACACCCAATTCAAAAATAAACTTTCTGATCCAAACAACTTCTTTTACAGCTTCGGAAGTTACAAGGTACTCGGCCTCCATCGTCGAATTAGCAATCGTTTCTTGCTTGGAACTCTTCCAGCTCACCGCGCCTCTATTGAGGTAAAACACATATCTAGATTGCGATCTCGAATCGTCTTTGTCGGTTTGAAAGCTAGCATCAGTGTAACCATTTACAACGAGCTCTTCCTCACCTCCATAGACTTGGAACGTACCCAAAGTCCTTCTTGAGTACTTTAAGATATTCTTATTAGCTCCCTAATGAGCTTCTCCTGGATTTGACTGGTATCTGCTCACAACACTAAGAGCATAGGCAACATCTGGGCGAGTACTTGTCATGGCGTACATGATGGACCCAACAGCCGAAGCATATGGAATTGCTCTCATTTTCTCTTTCTCATCTGGTGTCGAGGGACACTGATTCTTGCTAAGAGAAACCCCATGTGACATGAGAAAGAAACCTTTCTTGGAATACTGCATATTGAACCATTTCAGTACCTTATCAATGTACATGTCCTGGCTTAATCCAATTAGACTCTTTGATCTATCTCTATAGATCTTAATGCCCAAAATGTAAGCTACATCTCCTAAGTGCTCCATAAAGAAATTCTTTCTCAAAGAAGTCTTAACAGCTTCAAGCATTGGAATATCATTACCGATCAGCAATATGTCATCCACATAAAGAACCAGAAAGACAAACGCGCTCCCACTAGCCTTTTTGTAAACACAAGGCTCTTCTTCATTTTTAATGAAGCCAAACCCTTTGACTACCACATCAAAGCAAAGATTCCAACTCCGAGATGCTTGCTTTAGTCCATAAATGAACTTTTGAAGCTTGCATATCTTCCTAGCATTTTGTGGATCGACAAAACCTTCAGGCTGTGTCATGTACACATCCTCACTTAGGTTTCCATTAAGGAAAGCCGTTTTGACATCAATTTGCCATATCTCATATTATAAAATATGACAATTGCTAGAAGGATCCGTATAGACTTTAGCATAGCGACGGGCGAGAATGTCTCATCATAATCAACCCCTTGAATTTGCTTAAAACCTTTTGCCACCAATTGTGCCTTATAGATGTGAACATTTCCATCCATGTCTATCTTTTTCTTAAAACCCCTATTTACACTCAATGTTTTTTACACCATCAGATGGATCTATCAAGTTCCAAACTTGATTTTCTCTCATGGATTCTAATTCGGATCTCATGGCTCTAAACCATTTCTTAGATTCTGGTCCTATCATTGCTTCACTGTAAGTCTTAGGCTCATCATTGTATAACAATAATATGTCGTGCTGCCCTGTGGTTAGGAGCGTGAACTTTTCAGGAGCACAACATGCCCTTTCTGACCTACGCGGGGCTGGTGTTTCAACAATTGGTTCAACAATAATTTGTTCATCTAATTGTGGTATAGAGGAAGAAGAAACATTTTCTGAAGCTTCTTGAACTTCTTCAAGTTGCACCATTCTCCCACTTACCCTTTTAGAGAGAAACTCTTTCTCTAGAAAAACACCATTACGAGTGATAAACACTTTGCCCTCTTCCTAATTGCAGAAATAATAACCTTTGGTTTCTCTAGGGTATCCTATAAAGAAGCATTTATCAGACTTGGAAGAAAGCTTATCAGACGTCATACATTTTACATAAGCCTCACATCCCCAAATCTTAAGAAAAGACAACCCGAGACGCTTCCTAGTCCATATCTCATATGGTGTCCTTTCTATGGATTTAGATGGAACCCTATTAAATGTGAAAGCGGCAGTTTCTAGAGTGTATCCCTAGAAGGACAATGGAAGATCACTTTGGCTCATTATAGACCTAACCATGTCTAACAAGGTTTGGTTCCTCCGTTCAGATACTCCATTTCATTGGGGCATTCCTGGCGAAGTCCATTGTGGAACAATTCCATATTGCTTTAGATGTTCACCAAATTCATGGCTCAAATATTCACCACCACGATCAGATCGTAAAAGTTTAATAGTCTTGCCCAAGATTTTGTACTTCATTTTGAAATTATTTGAACTTTTCAAAGGATTCTGACTTATGCCTCATTAAGTAGATGTAACCATATCTACCAAATTCGTCGGTAAAAGTTATGAAGTACTGAATACCACCTCTGGCCGTGTAACTCATTGGTCCACATACATCCGTATATACAAGTCCCAATAGTCAACTTGCCCTCTCACTATTTCCTGTGAAGAGCGACTTAGTCAATTTGACAAGTAAACAAGACTCACATGTATCAATTAATTCAAAATCAAAAGAACTTAGAAGACCATTTGTATGAAGCTTCTTTATGTGCTTCTCATTTATATGACCTAAACAACAATGCCAAGTATATGTGGAATTCAAATCATTAGACTTGAGCCTTTTTGCATCAATGTAATAAATAGGCTTATTCTCAAGATCTAAGTAATATAATACATTCACCAATGGGTAATTACCATAGAGAATATCATTCAAATAAATAGAACAACACTTGTTCCTTATTATGACCTCATAACCATCATCTTCCTCCAAACACTTTGAAGAAATAATGTTTTTCCTAAGATAAGAATGTAATAATAATTATTTAACTCCAAAACTAATCCTGATGGTAATGAAAGTGGATAAGTTACGATGGACAACGCAGCAACCTTTGCACCATTGCCGATGCGAGCATCCACCTCGCCCTTTGCACATTTTCTTGCTTCTTTAAGCCCCTACAATAATTTGCAAGTATGAATCATCGATCTGGTATTAAATACCCATGAATTATAAGGTAATGTAGCAACATTATTAATTTCAATAACATTAATACCTAAATTAGAAGTGTCTCCACCCTTCTTCATCAGCTCTTCTAGATAAAGCTTGGAATTCCTCTTCCAATAACTGGGTTTCTTGCAGTGAAAACAAGGATCACCAGCCGCCAGTTTAGGCTTAGGAGCTGCTGCAGGCTTAGGCTTAATGCTAGAGATCTCATCTGTAGCCTTAGCCTTGCGCTTTCGCTTCTTGCTATCCTTTTGAACCAAGTTAACTTGATTTGGACCAGATTTTTTTATGCTTGCCTCAGCTGTCTTAAGCATCCCATGCAACTCAACCAATATCTTCTCCATGCTATTCATTTGAAAGTTTAAAATGAAAGGCTCATAACTCACGGGAAGTGACTGGAGAATCACATCTCTAGCCAAATCAGGGTGTAGAGCAGCACCAAGTTTCTCCAGATTCTCAATGTAACCAATCATCTTGATCACATGAAGACTGACAGAACCACTTTCAGCTAACCTGCACGCAAACAAGGACTTTGAGATATTGTTCCTCTCAGACCTTGCTTGGTTCTTAAACATGCCACGGAGTCCCTCAATCATATTGTGGGCATCCATGTTCTTATATTGCTTCTGAAGCTCAGAGGACATAGTGGCAAACATGAGACAGCTAGCATCAATTGCATCATTGGTATGTTTCTCATATTCCCTTTTCTGAGCGGCAGTAGCATTTTCTGGTAGATCATCAGGATAAGGAAGCCCTAGAAAATATTTTTTTTTCTCTTACTTGAGAACAATTCTTAAGTTGTGATACCAATCAATAAAGTTTATTCCACTAAATTTTTCTTTTTCAAGAATCGAGCATAAATTGAAAATGTTACTAGCATTTGGTGCCATGATCTACAACAGAAAATATGCAAATATAAGCATTATGTAAATATAAAACTCTTATTGAACATTTTAACAAAAGTTCATTATTCTACTATATGTTTAGAACCGTTTTCCCTCAAAATGACATATAGTGGTTTAAGATCTATATTCAACTTAGATCCTAGTAAGCTTTGACATCACCGCTAGAAATCTAGTGACATAGGTAAACAACACTTTGCTAATTACATCCTTATGTGACTCTTGTTTGTTGGGTGGCATCACATACCCTGGCGCCAACATCATGCCCCAAAGCCCAAAACCATTTTGACAGCTTTGTTAATTAAACCAATACTATGTATGTAAATATCTGATATTTATCCTAATAATTAAGATAGTTGAGGTACTCTACTTTGGCAGATCTACCATACAACAATCATAATTTTAATAAGTGCAGCTATTGAAAGGGCATATAATTTAATTTTTCTTGAGGGAACCTATTCTAGCATGTTAATTATATCTAATATAAATAACATGAAATAATAGGATGACAGAAACATCATCACAGGTAATCATATTAACTATGAAATAGCATGACCCCTTTCAGTTGGTGATCTCCATCTCCATAGCCATTGCCATGTCTCCCGTCTCTTCAACCATCATGCTTGAGCGCTCCATGAACTAACACTTAGCTACTACAATTAATAGCTAGTAATAAATTACATGAGAATATCAAGCATTATAGGTCGATGCGCAGGCCGTTATACAATAATATGACAACCTCAACCCAATTGTAATTAATCATGACACGTAGATCATACAAATCACATACATACATCACATACATCTTTTGGGTCATACCATTCATAACATTCTCTGCAAAAACAAGTTAGGCGAGAAGCGGACGCTAACGTGTGGCCAAAAAGGGGTGTAACAATCTAGGCGTGTCCGTACCGCGGGTCTCAGGGCAGCGCTCTGAAATCTCACAGGATTTCACAGATCGTATCTATGAAATCGCAATAGAAATCATTTCGAGAAAATCATATTTGCCCGATTTCGAGTCATTCACAATGCCTCAGTTTTCCATTAGTTTTTTATGAGTAGACTGCGATACATGATCATGATACTATTGGCTTCTCTACTGACGCACGTAGTTAGTCCCGATAGTGATTCCAGCCGGTAGGGACAAGTCGCGTGCGCACGGAGAAGGAACACAGATAAATCAATGCTACATGTATCGCTATCCGCCCATTATCTTGTGAACCTCATTATCATTATTGATCTAATTCGTACACAAAAATATGTAATAGATCTTATCTAATACATCAGCATATCAACTATATACACAAGATCTAAATCACAAACTACACAAGATCGGCTCTGATACCACTGTTGGGGAACGAGGAGCTATGATAGCTAGAAATAATTTCTACCGTCCAACCAGGAAACCTTGTAAGAGAGGATCATGGATCGTTACTACTAGACGCGTAGGTGAAACGGAAGCGAATGTTGGAATAGCTCGTTCAACTTTATCGCGCGTCGGTGTAGAGGAAGTAGTCGATCATGTCAATTGTCTCCTCCTAGTCCAGTCGTCCCACATCGTAGTAACAGCAGCACCTCCTCACGGTATCCACACATACGGAGTTGGAGCATCGTATGCGGCGTGCTAGCATCGGCAACACGGTTAGGGTTCTGTGGGCGAGAGAGAGAGGAGCACGGCAGCTAGGGTTATGGACTGGTAGATTTTCTATACCCCTTACCTTGCCTCCATTTATATAGATCCTTCTAATGGGCCTTGACAAGTTGATCCATTAATGGACTAATCCCTCACAGATCAATATCTATATGACCCTCATATACGGATCAAATCCATCATATCTCTTAGGTATTTCTCTAAGAATCTTCACAGACTCGACAACGAGAGGGCCATCTATTGTGAGGCACCGGTGGATGTCATCCAAGTGAGTTCAAGGAGACAGGGAAGCTGCGGCTGTGATAGTATCATTTAGGACTCTCCGAGCTTCACGCCTCGCCATCTGTTGTGCCAGGCCTCTCCGAGCTTCACACCGAGCCACCATTTGCTAACCGTGCTGTACATCCCATTGGACAATCTGACTACCATTTAGGACTGCAATGGAAGTAACGGAAACCATATAACATGGTCAGGGTGTGAGTCACACAATTACGAAGGATAACCACAAAGCCAAAATTGGTGTGTAGGATGTTTTGCTTTGTGTGGAGTGTGGTAATCTATTATATATATATTTGACCAACAAATGAAGCCTTCACATTCGCTCTCAAGACCTAAAAATTACCATATTAATCGGGGAAAAAACAAAAATCTACACTATTGATTTTATGTAACCATAATATGTGGCTAGATTTAATTGAACGTCGACACGTATGTGTACATCATACACATGATCTGCGTGTGGTTGGTACTTCACGGTATGGTATTGAAAAAGGCACAAATATCCTAAGCTACCTTTATCACCACGTAACAAGAACAATCTCTAAATTTAAACAGACCTCAGAACGTAAAGAGATCGGTCTCCAACCAATATTGAACGTAAAGAGATCAGTCTCCATACTATTTAGGAATTCAGGAAGAAAGAGATCAAGTCTTCGTAAATCCAAACAACACCGCCGTCGTCGGCACCAGCAAGCTTTCGCACAGGAAGATAGTATCACCAAAGATAACACCGCGGCTGCCGGCACCAGCAAGGCTTTGAGCATCAAGCTTTTCACTACCATCGGGGACGCCACAACTGCTGGCACCGACCAGGCTTCAAGCAAAAAAGATTTTCTGGTATGTATATCATGCATGCTTACTCTCCAGCACAAATAAAGATCTTCCGTGAACATGTCACAGTTTTATTCTATCATGGTTCAATTCTGTCACGGGTCTATTATTCTGTCATGATAATCTCTAGCAGAACAGAGGCTGATCGAGTTTTCTCAACGGAAAAACCCTTCCACCCTACAGATCAATAGCATCCAGACGATCACAAACTTGCGGTATGCTGCATGCCCTTAGATTCTTCATGCCTGCCAATGCATCGACATGTACAAGCTCAAATTATTGATATGATATATGTGAACTTATGTTTAAATGTCTAATGTGGTCGACTGTATGCTTCTTTTCTAAAAAAAAGAGATTTATTAATTCTTGAATTTTATGTATGAATGACTTTCCTTAGAACATGCTACGATGACCATAATTTGACTTGATTTATCTGTTTCTTTTATATTCAAGGGACGACAATGGCATACAAAAAGTTGAGTGAGCTGACAACAACAGGACAAATATGGAATATAAAAGTAAAAGTGATAAGACTTTGGGAATCCGTTAATAACAAGACCGAAGAACTTATGAGCCTGGACATGATACTAATGGATGAGAAGGTAGTTTTTTTGCCACTGTCTATTTTAACAACAATATCTGTCATGAACTATGAAAATCCATATTTGGTTTTACATATTTATATTGATAGAGTTATCTTTGTTTGAACAGGACCATATAATCCATGCTACTATTTGGAAAAATCTGATAGATACCTACAGACCACAGATCAAGGAAAACTGCATATATGCTATCACTAATTTCAAAGTTCAACAGTCCACCAAATACCGTCCTGTGAGCAATGAACTGAAAATTGTATTCATGTACAATACAAAGGTGAAGGAGGTGAAAGAGGCATCAAATAAATTTCAGAAATACTACTTTGAATTTGCAACAAAAGATATGTTACTAGAAAGAGAAAATAAAGATATACAATGCTCAGGTAACTCATCATATATATTTATTTGTTGGTTTTATCATATTTTGATCTTGCTAATTCATATCTAAACTTTCAGATGTGATTGGCTTACTCACCAGTATTTCGCCAATACAGCAGAGGACAATAATGAAGGACACCGGTAATCCACGAAATAAAGATATTCGTGAGATTGAACTTATCTTATTAGAGTAAGATAAGAGAAACTTATTTAATCAAAATTTATTGAATGTTAGTTTGTTTTGGCGCTCCAAATTAACACATTTAAATGCAATACAAAATTTTCAGGGGTGAGAAAGCTAAACTAACATTATGGGGAGAGTTGGCACACTATTTAAGTGAAGATGTAGTTGGAAAACATACAGTTCTTATTGATACATCAACAATGGTTCTTAGTCCAAAATTTAAAGGTACATTTAGTTTTTTGATAGATATTATGCTTTCTAATAAACCAAACTAATATATACATGAGTCAAACAGTTATATCTCTAAAGACAACTAGCACCACAAGACTCTACAGATATAGACATACCAGAAACATGGAAACTTATTGACAGGTATGACATATGTTTAATTTTATTTCTTAAAATGTTATGATATTATCAAGTTAGTTTTTGTACATGTGCATTAATACATTTTATTGTTTTAAATTATAGACATTCAAGAGAAGAAAGCTTACCAAAAATGATGGATATAAGCCAAGGTGCACAAGGTACACTGGCCGAACAAATGTTCCACAATAGAAGAACATTACAAGAAATCACTGAAATAACATACGACAACCTACAGGATCAAGTAATATCATAGTGTCTTCTGAAGTATCACATTCAAAGGATTGCTGTTTTATGCAAAATATTAACATTTATAATTTGTTTGCACGATTTTTTGTTTACATCAGAAGCAAAAATAGATCATCTGCAACAAAATACGACATGGTGGTATATGTCATACAACAATTGCAACAAAATGTGTAATAAAAGAGATGACAAATATTATTGTAACAATTGTTCAGATTTTCCAAGTCAAACAATACCTAGGTAATAAATGTTATACTAACTAATCTAGAATTATATGTATTTAAAATTAATATTTGCAAATTATATGTTTTCTTTACTTTTCCACTGCCCCCACCAACTTTGCTTTTGCAGGTATTGGCTTCGTCTTCAAATAAGTGACTGCACAACTACTACTACATGCACTGTATTTGATGAGGAAGCAAAAAGAATGCTCAACACATCTGTATTAGATTTACTATAATCACTTCAAGGGAATATTGAAGATGTGCCCAAGATTATACTACAATTGTATGGCAAGACATTAATATTTCAATTCAAGCTGAACAATCAAAATTTGATAGAGGGGAGGCCAGGATACTTAGTAAGAAGAACATTTATCCCTGACGACAAGCTCGAGAAACATGATAAAGCTGAGACAGTAAGCTACATTTTCTACATGCTTTGGAGTAAGTCATTTTACCTATGTTATCACTAATTTCTTATAAACAGGAACTGATGGAAGATGATGTGGAATATGAATACACGCAACAAAAAAGTGAACCGGAAGATCTTAAAAATAAGGTGATTCATCATACATCTTGCAACCTTTCTCTTTTTACCAAAATAATTTGGTAACCTTAACAAATTACAAATTTTTTGTTACAGGAATATACCATAAAAGATTCATAGAGAAAAAAGAGAGCAAGATTATTGAAAGATAAAACGTTGAAAAGAAGATGTAGAAATGTCATAGTAGAGAGTGATCAGATGAAGACGGAGAAGAAACAGGTGTGAAAAATGAAATAATCGATGTTGAAAGCTCAGATGTTGACAGCACTCAGAAAAAAACTGAAGATCAAAAGACTGGAGCAAGAGTGACAAAAGAAAATGATGAGCTTGAGTTAGAATTTTCAAATGGTGATGCTGAAGAAACAAAATCTGCCAAAACGATTGACAGCAAAAGGTGGAATCATTCAAAAAATTATACTGATTGTTCAAAAAGGTCAAAAGGATCTGTGAGATTGAGGAAACCTACTGAGATGAAAATAAAAGGAGAAGTGACTGTCATGGAAACAGAGATCACCAATAACCAGGTACAAGCAATTTTTTTACTTTCACTTTTTCAAACATATATTTACATCCTTCAATTTTTTTCTATTTCAATTGTAGGATGACTTAAAGGGAGGAATAGATGAAGTCCATAAAGAGAGGACGCAACAAATAGATTCAAAATTAAAAAAGAGAAAGTTGAAGCATAAAAACAGTCAAAAAAAGAGTAAAAAGGTATAAGTAATATAACTTCTTCTTAGTTAAATAGATATTTGAATAATGCTAATTGTTAAGTACAATTGATTATTTTTTTTTCTAATCAACTAATTTATCTAATTTGACTGCAGGATGATTTAGATAGAATAACAGATGAAACCTGTAAAGGAACAAAGCAACAAACAGGTCCAAAATTAAATAAACGTAAGTTTACACATGAACGGACTCAGAAGAAGGGCAAGAAGAAGAGCAAAAAGAATGTAGAGACGACATCAGAAAATGAAGAATATGGGCCAGAGAATAAAAAAAATCAGGTATGCCTATTAAACAAATGATATTCCAAATTATCCTATTGGTTAAAAAATCATCTGAAATAAATTGATATTGATAAACGCTTTGAATATTTTGCAGAAGTATAATGAGAGCATGGTAGTTAATACAAGTGTACATATACCATATGAAGATGGGGATAGCAAAATAACAGTGCAAAAGATAAAGTTGAAGCGCACAAAATGTCAAAAGGAGAGCAAAAGAACAATAGAAGCACACTTGCAAAATGAAAAAAGAAAGAAGCCACGGATGCAAAAATCAAAGTTCAAGCGGAGAAGTGGAAGGGAGCACAAAAATGAAGAAGCACCTTCATTTAATGAGAAATCCAATTTTCCAGAGGATCCAATTAACCAGGTACTACAATGAAGTATTCTGGATTATCCTAACATAAAGAAATCATTTAGAATTTGATTATTATTTACACTTACAATTTTCTGCAGAAGTATTATCAGAAGAAAGATATTACAAGCACAGAGAAATCAGATGATAAATGCAATGGAAAAATTAAAAAAAAACAGTGGAGAAAAGAAGGTTGAAAGGTGGAAGAAGTCAAATGGACGAGAAGCAAACCATAGAACAGTCACTGGAAAGTGAGAATTCCAATAAGCCAGGCAATCAAAATAATCAGGTACTAAAACTAAAATATGTATTTTTACTTACTTTGCATCAAAAAGATACCCAGAATAATTTGTTTTGGCAAACACTTCAAATAATTTTGCAGAACTGTTATGAAGACAATGAAGTTACTACAAGTACAGATGAACAAGATGAAGACTGCAGTGGTGCGAGTAACATACCAGTGCAAAACGAAGAAAATCCTACTCAGCGTAAATCAACAAGGATTAGAAAAGTGCCTGACAGATACACATGATATTTGGAGATGTCAGGAATATGGTATGAAAAATATATATAACTAAAACTATTAGTAACTTGTATTAATGAACGTCAGTGGATGCACCTCCTTTTTGAAAATGTTGCCATTCTATCCGTTGAATGCTATGTTATTGTTCGATACTTTCTCATAAAGCTTTATAATTCTTTATATGTAACTATTCAGGGATTGTCAGGCTATCAGACAGCTGGGTGACACAATCTGAATAGATAAAATGTCATAAATCATCCTCCACATGCATATGTTACTGGTTCTGCTTTGTAAAACACAAACGAGATCGTGGTAGTTCAACTCCTAAATTATGCCACTTTTCTGATTTTGTGAGTTCAATTTGGAATTTATAGCATGAGATACAAAACAAAAACACTAAAGCTTTGGCAATAAGACATCTCAATTTACAATCTACCAGTGAGTACATCTAACAAGTCTGCATCCATCACTCAGCCATTAGCCCAGCTATATTCAGGTTATCATATTAGCCTATGTTGTAAAAATGCAGATATTTCCACTTCAAAAGTAAAGACTATACATAATGCTGTTAAGGTAAGCAGTCGATAGCAAACATTTTTTTCCAAATAATCATAAATTATGAAACCCAGCAAATAGATTGGATAGGATGCAGAGTTGCAGACCATGACACTGTTGTGTAATCTCACGAGGTAGACAATGTGCTAGCATAAAAAACTGCAATTCACCATACTACAATACTAGGCATCTCAGTAGATGGCAGTGCTAATGGCTGGAAAAATTATATTTTTCCTTAATCCACCGTCCACAAAACCTTGAGCGGCTCAGAAGCTTCCCGTAATTACTTCCGGTTCCATCACCACCTAACAAGAACACTACAAAAGCGCAGAAGCCGGTGCCAACAAAGATTGGGTCGGCCATCTCAAAACCTAAAGGGGTTGAACCAATCCTAGCCATGAGGAAGCTCAAGTCAACGGGTATGAACATGACTGATCAAAACTGCTGGAAAAACAAGTATGGAGGAGAAACAGTAACAGAGAGAATGAGAACCACAAAAGCCAGAAAGATAACCATCGATCTTATACACATGGCCAATGCTACTTGGGCTGGGTCATGTATACTGGCTGTGGGTTGGGCTATTATCTGATTATAATAAAAAAACTATTTGCAACCAAAATAATATAATAGTAGACAAATTAGTTGTCCTATGTGACTACGAGTCTTAACAAACACTATAAAACAACCCTGGCTTCTCTTATGATTAGGTTTCGCCGCATTACATGGGCAAAGAATAAAACTCCTGACGAAGTCAAAAGGTATGGTCATGTTAATCATTTATGTACACCTGTACTCCTACCGATAACTTTTCTCTGCATATTCTCCCAAAAGCTTTGTAAGGAACATAAATAGGCTTCAGCAATCGTGTTTTCACACCACCAATCAATCATGATACTATAAAAGACACATAGTGTTCATCTTAAAAAACAAACAATAGGTATAATAGATTTGTTTACAGTATTGCTTGTACTTAAAATATTTTACATATATATTCTTTTACCCTGTTCAGATTGTTGTCTAGATCAAGCAAGCACATTGAATTTTCGCTGGATCCACTGAGTTGCTACTTACGGTATGCATACCCGCTTCTTCATAGGTATAACAGATTTGTTTACAGTATTGCTTGTACTTATAAATTTTTACATATATTTCTTTTACCCTGTTCAGATTTTTGTCTAGATCAATTAAGCACATTGAATTTTCGCTGGATCCACTGAGTTGCTACTTACGGTATGCATACCCGCTTCTTCATCTCATATATGATAATACACTAGCATGTGCATTAAATATCACTACATGAAAATATCCAAAGTTGAAAAATTGACACAAGAGCAGACTCATATCCTTACAATATTTTTTAAACAACACTTAAAGTTTCTGTGCTTTTTCAATGTAGATTTCTTTATACGCCGAACATGCAGATCGATTTATCCCAGGATTCAAGTCGTTAATCCGGTAACTGCATGACTACATCTTCATACCTATTGAAGCATCATGATGCATTAATGTCAGAAAGTTGGCACAAACGAGCTGACACAATTATAAAATGAATCTTTTATTTATATATTACTAATGAATATTAAATCTGTGTTGCAATTACTATAAATCAGGCAGGAAACCAATGACAAAACTGTCAACAATGGAAGCATCACTTAATAGAAAAAGGAGGAAGGAGCAGCTTGACAGGAAAAGGGGCAAAAAACGAGCAGTTACTACAGAAGAAAAGCAGAAGACAATAGCATCATTGGCAAGAAGTAAACGAAAGCAAAAACTGAAGGATAAAAAGGAAGCAAAACATGCGAGAACAGAAAATAATGTAACAGACCAAAGGAACAGAAGCGAAACATCAAGAAGTAGCCTAACTTCCGCAGATGTTGACAGTGAGATATGGAACTTTGGAAAGCCTACATGTAGATGCCAACATTGCAACGCGCTGCTGTGGTACGAGGAGAGATTGAGCCCCAACAAATCAACCAAAACACCATCTTTTGGAATATGCTGCAAAAATGGGAAGATCAGTCTACCCATAAAAAAGAAACCTCCTCCTTACCTTGAGAAACTCCTTCATGGTGATGAAAAGGATTCAAAAAACTTCAGAGAACACATAAGGTCCTATAACTCAATGTTCTCATTCACGTCAACTGGCGGAGTAGTGGACAAAGAGATAAACAAAGGTTATGGGCCATATGTGTTCCGAATGCATGGCCAAAACTACCATCATATTGGAACTCTTCTACCGGTAGAAGGAAGCAAGCCACGCTGGGCGCAGCTATACATCTATGATACTGAACATGAGATAGCAAATAGGATAAGTGCATCAAAATGTAATGGAGACAAATCATCGGTCGATCCAAAAATCATTGCCGGACTACAGATAATGCTTGATGATAACAACATCTTGGCCAAAACATTCAGAATGACACGGGACAGATTCAAAGAAGAGAATTACCATGATTTTACATTCAAACTGATAGGAAAACGGAATAAAAATGGCACACATGGATTACCATCAGCATCTGAAGTTGCAGCACTGGTCGTGAGACATCCAGATGAAGAGAGTGAAGGACGTGACATAATTGTGGAGTACAAGGATATGGTACCACAAAGAATATCAGAAATCCATCCGAAGCTCATGTCCCTGCAATATCCTTTACTTTTCCCATATGGAGAAGACGGATTTATGCTTGAAATACCATACAAAAGTGAAGGAGAAGTTAAATACAAAAGGAAGTATGTGACTATGCTAGAGTACAATGCATACTACCTTCATCAGCGCCCAGGTGAATCAATGTTGCTGCTTATGTCAGGCCGTCTATCATTACAATATTGGGTTGATGTTTTCACATGCATCGAGCAAAATAGACTCAACTGGATAAGGCACAATCAAGGAAAACTTAGAACAGAGCTATACAGTGACTTGCAAGATGCTTTAGAACGAGGAGACACTAGAACAGAGCAAGTAGGGAAGAGGATATACCTACCTTCAAGTCATACAGGGAGTCCAAGAAACAAAGCACAAAACCTACAAGATGCAATGGCAGTGTGCCGCTGGGTTGGATACCCAAATCTTTTTATAACATTTACATGCAATGCTAAATGGCCAGAAATCCAATATATGCTAGATGAAGCAAAAGACAAACAAAAACCAGCTGATCGAGCAGATGTTGTGGTGAGAGTCTTCATGATAAAGCTGAGGGGACTACTACGTGACATAGTAAAAGGAAAAAGATTTGGACAAACTATATCAGGTTAGTGCAATGAAGTGACTATATAATTAAATTTATCAAATCGACATGATACAAAAAAAACTGAACTAAATCATGTGATCTTTTATTGCAGTTCTATACACAATAGAGTTCCAAAAAAGGGGACTCCCACACGCACACATACTGATCTTTCTCAAGGACAGGAGTAAATGTCATGATCCATCTCAAATAGATCAATTCATATCTGCCGAGATACCAGATAAAGAACAAGATCTAAAGGCATATGAAGCTGTTGAAAACTACATGATCCATGGGCCATGTGGAGAGGCAAACAAAAATTCCGTGTGCATGGAGGATAATAGATGCACAAAGCACTTTCCAAAGAGTTTCAATTCTGAGACGACAATAGATGAAGATGGCTTTCCAGTATACAGGAGACGAGATGATGGAAGACATATAAAAAAAGGCAAAACTGAACTTGACAATAGATACGTCGTGCCATACAACAGAGATCTGTTGGTCAAATTCCAGGCTCACATAAACATGGAGTGGTGCAACATGTCTAGATCAATAAAATACCTTTTCAAATACATTCACAAAGGAGTCGACTATGTAGTGGACATGCTAAAGGAAAAAGGGGTAGGAGAAGATCAGATTGATGAAATCAAGAAATACCTAGAGATGAGGTACATATCAACAATTGAAGCATGCTGGAGACTATTCCAGTTTGATATGCACTATCAAGATCCACCAGTTGAGAGACTGAATTTCTATCTTGAGAATGAGCAGCAAGTTGTTTTCCCTGATTCCACAAAAATAGAAAATATAGTGAGAAAAGGAGTCAAAGACACTAAATTCACTGAGTGGATGGAGACAAACAGAAAGTACCCAGAAGCAAGAGAACTAACATATGGAGATTTTCCTACTAAATGGGTATGGAAGGTAGATAAGAAAAAATGGGAAAAGCGAAAAAGAGGGTATGCAATAGGAAGGATATACTACGCACATCTAGCAAGTGGTGAAAGATACTATCTCAGAATGCTACTAAACTCTGTTATAGGAAGCAAATCATATAAAGACATGAGGACAGTAGCTGGAGTCATCCATCCAACTTTCAAAGCAGCATGCCAGGCGCTAGGATTTCTTGATGATGACAACGAGTGGATTGAGTGCATCAATGAGGCAGCTAACTGGGCAAGTGGAAGGCAACTACGACAAATGTTCACTACTATAATATGTCACTGTGAAGTAACAGACCGAAAGAAGTTGTGGGAGTCAACATAGGAAGCACTATCAGAGGACATACAATACAATAGAAGAAAAATTCTGAATTTTCCAGCACTACAGCTGAATAATTCTGAACTGAAAGCATACGCCTTGGTCGAAATAGAAAAACTAATGTGACAGATTGGAAAGTCAATGAAGGATTATCCTCAGATAGAAATGCCAAGTGCAGACCAGTTAGAAGAAATTGGAAACAAGCTAATAAATGAGGAACTAAACTATGACAAAGACAAGCAGAAGGATGAACACCAAACAATATACAACAACATAAATCAAGGCCAGAAAGTTGCATTCAATGCAATTATGGAGTCAGTAGAGAAAAACCTAGGAAAACAAATATTTGTTGAAGGACACGGAGGTACAGGGAAGACATACCTGTGGAAAGCTACCACAACCAAAATACGGTCAGAAGGAAAGATAGTACTTGCAGTGGCATCATGTGGCATCGTAGCTCTTTTACTCGAAGGCGGAAGGACAGCACACTCAAGATTCCACATTCCACTCAACACAACAGATGAATCTACATGTGAAATCAAACAAGGTTCAGATCTGGCTGGCTTGATAAAGAAAACGTCATTGATTCTATGGGACGAGGCTCCAATGGCACATAGAAATTGCTTCGAGGCACTAGATAAAAGTCTAAGGGATATACTCAGCTATACAAATGAGAGCAGTGATAAAAGGCCATTTGGTGGAATGACTGTTGTGCTAGGTGGAGATTTCAGACAAATCCTTTCAGTAGTGCCCAAGGGAAGAAGAGAGCACATAGTGAATGCATCAATCAAACGCTCATATCTTTGGAGCCAATTTGAAATATTTAAACTCACACAGAACATGCGTCTAAGTTGTATGTCAGAAAATATCATAGAAAAGCAAAAAGTAAAGGAGTTTGGAGAGTGGATACTGAATATTGGTGATGGAAAAATAGCAAATGATGATGGAGATGAGTTAATACAGATTCCAGATGACATACTACTCAAGAAAGGAGATG
The DNA here is from genome assembly GCA_032690845.1 of Eleusine coracana subsp. coracana. Classification (NCBI taxonomy): domain Eukaryota; kingdom Viridiplantae; phylum Streptophyta; class Magnoliopsida; order Poales; family Poaceae; genus Eleusine; species Eleusine coracana. The sequence goes on from CM064430.1 coordinate 54,012,292, forward strand.
ACCCTAGAGATACAATTGTAGAAAGCACGTATCCAGATTTCCTGTCCAACTACAGGGAAAGAGACTTCCTAAAGGACAGAGCAATACTCTGTCCAAGAAATGAAACAGTGGAACAAATAAATCAGTACGTCATGAGTAAAATACAAGGTCAAGAAGTGACATACCTAAGTTGCGACTCAGTATGCAATGCATCAATAAATGGCATGGATCACATGTACCCTATAGAGTTTCTCAACACCTTGAAGTTCCCAGGAATCCCAAATCACGAGCTGAAGCTAAAGGAAGGACTGCCGGTGATGCTCCTTCGAAACATAAACCAGGCTGCAGGTTTATGCAACGGTACAAGAATGACAATTACTAAGCTTGGAAATAAGTATATTGAAGCACAAATAATTACGGGGACACATGTCGGGGAAAAAGTATGCATACCTCGCATAATCATGACGCCAAATGACTCAAAATGGCCGTTCAAACTAAAGAGAAGACAATTTCCATTGACAGTTTGTTTTGCAATGACCATCAATAAGAGTCAAGGACAGTCACTGAACAAGGTTGGACTATATTTACCCAAACAAGTTTTCTGCCATGGTCAGTTGTATGTCGCATTGTCAAGGGTCACAAACAGAAACGGTCTGAAGGTGCTGATCAGTGAGACAGAAAGTTTCGAAGAGAAAATGGCAAAAAACATTGTTTACAAGGAAATTTTTCTAAATGAAAGGTATACGAAAAACAATGAAAAACCTTTACTTTAAATCAATTTTCTCATGCTGATGAAACATTTACATTCCTGCAGGTTCTGAGCAATCACATATGCATGAAGTTTCTGGACATGTAATTTCTATTCAAATCCTGATAATGATGGGATGATGTGTTAAATTTAGTGAAGGATTAACAAAAAAAAATCCTAGATCAAAGTGAATTTTAACTATATGTGACTATGTGGCTTTATGTTCATCTGTCTGTATCCCAAAAACTATACATGCGACTTCATAATTTAAAATTGCAGGAACTTTATTGTTTTACCTCTGTGGCTTTTTCCTTTCTCTTAAAAAGCAAAAAAAAAAAACATACTGTATATATGGGGATGCAAGGAAAACAGACTATACAGTTAATGATGCATTAGAAAATTACAATCAATCTCTTTCAATTTGGATTCGGTGGATTATTGCAGGAAAAACTGTGAAATTCAATATATTTCAGTGAGTTATGAGATCAATCTTCAAAGACTAGCAATCGATGGATAAGACTACTCAGTGAGGCAATACAACAAACACCTTGCAAGCGTTAAACTTGAAAAAAAAACCAAGATGAATTAATACTGCCGCCACACAAATCAAAAGAAAGCAACTGAAAGTAGACCAAAACCTTCTTCCTTCAAAGACCATAGCCTCTCCGCACACTTTCAGTGCCAAATCTCATCCTACAGGTTTATCGGCTGACCAGGTGAGTCTATTCGATCCAGAAAAACAGACACGCGCGCGCGCGCGCGCACACAGAGAGAGAGAGAGACGGAGAGAAAGAGAGAAACCATAAATCATTCAGATTACAAGATGAGCGAGAGAAAAAGAAAGATAGACATAAAGAAAGAGAGGGAAGAGAGGTAAAGAAGGAAGAAAACTAATAAAACTAAACAGCGGTTCATATAACCAAAAAAATCTAAAAAAACAAAGCAAATATAATTAAGTATATAGAGTATACTATATAAAAAAATAATACTACACGTGGAAAACAAATATATTACAAATGCATAGAATAAAATATAAATAATATCCATGTCACATTCTTACATTTTAATAATAATTAAAAAATATAAAAACTGTATGAATTCACCTTTATATAACAGTTAAAATTTAAATTCATGAAATGTATAATATTCAAAATAAAAAAACTTATTTAAATTTTATAACATTGCTAGCCTAGATTTTAAATAAATAATTTTCATGATATATATTATAAATACAAAAAATGTCTTAATAAATAAGATAACAAAACAAACCGCGCAAATGCGCGGGCTGATTAACTAGTTTATATGATTTTGTAGGAGGCTCTAAAGAGACATTAATGAAGATGCATATGGAGTAAACACAAAGCATGCACTAGGTAGTCTCCACAAATTTATTTATTTATTAAACTTGCATCAAATAGATACGTTTACAAGCGATATTTTCGGCAGCAACACTCTCGTGGATTAGTTGGCCCCGTGCACTTGGCATATAGCAGGCTTGGATGCCCTCTTTCGCAATGATTCATGCAGTCCGCAGCAACACAGTTTTGTGTGAGATCAGAGCAAATCTCCGTTTGCTTTGGCGGGGGCTTCACACAACTAACACCTACATGCAACACATTATAAAATGAACAAAATTATTTGAATAATTAGTAAGACTAAACATGTCAAACAAATAATGTGGAGTACAAGTCAAAATTTTTTACATCCACCAGCTTGACCAAGCGAGACTAGAGAGAACATGAGAACCAATAACAGAAAAGCTGTCAGTGGCAGCATCTTTGTTGCATTTCCCTTAACGGATGCCATGAACCTAGAATATTAGCCCTCTCTTTTTGCAAGCAGGAGGTAGGGAGGTTTTCTTGTGTTTGTATTGTATTTATGTTTCGATGTGCAAGCCTTTATATAGATCCAACACCATACATATGTTTGGTCCCAAAATTAATGCCCTCTCCTATATATCCTTATCAACGCTCTGATATCTAACTTTGATGGTATAATATCTACTCGCGCTCTAATGGATGTGTGAGAACTCCAAACAATTGTACATAAGTATGTATCTCATCTTTTTTTTGTCTTAATTACTCTTCAACAAATAGATGAGTATCCAACCATTCTTAAAGGCATGGTTTTGCATCCACACCAAAAATAGATGAATCCATTTGAATGCATGATTATTAAAACATATAAATAGAAAAATATTGTATTAAAGTTGTATATCACTTGCAAAGTTGCAATCTCGAAGGAATTGAAAACGAACAGACTGCGTGTTTGGATGTAATAATAGAAACAAAGACAATATTGTTTTAAGAGAAAGGTAGACAAAGAAAAACTTTTTATGATGTCCATCCTCATGTTTGATATCATCTAATAATATTATAGATTTATGCATCCTAAATTTTTCCATATGAATCTTATAAGATTTAATTCTTTGTTCCAAATTATCATGTTGTGGAAGATGGACCCGAAGTACCAACATCACTCGTTGAGCGGACTACCTACTCTTACTCAATCCTGCCCCAATACAGTCATCGTCTTGCCTGATGGCAGGATGCATTCACTGTCATGGGTGGGGCTGCAAGCTCGCTTCATCAACAATGCGACGACGGACAACCATTGTGGACGCTTGGCAGAAGTTGAGGTAGGGGCTGACCAAACAACCGAAAAAGGGCTCGACACTCTGTTCTTGCTCGTAGTATGACAGTTATGGAAGGAACGTAACAGCAGGGTCTTCCAGGACCAAAAATCATCAGAGGAGGTAATCATGGGTAGACTGAAGGTGGAAGGCTGCGCATGGATTTTGGCCGGTGCAAGGAACCTCAGTAGTCTAATGCCACGAGAGTAGGCCCTTTAAAGGTATGTTTGGTTAGGCTGTGATTGTGAGAAAAAGCTGTTGTGGGTTATGGCTGTGAAAAAAATTACTGTGAGATATCAGCTATGAAAAAAACCAAAAGCCGTTTGGTTGACTAGCTATGATTTTCGTAAAAACTGGCAAATGAACCCCACATGTCATGCATATTATGCAATACACATTTATTTCTCTCTCGCTAACAAATGGACCCTACTTATCAGTTTCTTCTTCTTCCTCTTCTGGATCTCTCTCTCTTGGCCACCCCGACGTGGCGAGTGCCTGACGCTGCCCTCCTCCACGCGACCGGCCGCCCTCCACCGTGTGACCCGCCGCCGCTGCGCGACCTGCCGCCCTCCTTCGCGCGAGCTGCTGCCGTCTTCCGTGCGACCCGCCGCCGCCACCATCCTCCTTCGCGCGAGCCACCGCTGCCACCATCTTCCTTCGCGCGAGCCGCTACCGTCCTCTGCACGACCTTCCGCCGCCCTCCTCTGCGCGACCCGCTGCTCCTCCGCGCTAGTCGTCGCCATCCTCCGCTCAATCCACCGCCACCGCCTTCGTCCTCCGCGGGAGCCGCCGCCGCCGCCTTCCTCCGCGCGACCCACCACCTCCTCCTCCTTCGTGCGAGCCGCCGCCGTTGCCTCCTACGCGCGACCCGCCGCAGCCGCGTGAGCTCGTCTCCCATCGCTGCGCGAGCCCGTCGCCCGTCGCGTGAGAAAAAGGGGACGAAAGACAAAAGAAACGAACCAGTATCTCATAACAGATGGCATTGCGGGTAATTTCGGTGAAAGTGAGAAAGCTACAGCCGTAGAAGCACCTCCTCCCCTGCTGTGAGAAATGAACTAACATCAAAACTGCTTTTGTAAAAAGCACTAGCCCACAGCCGAGCTATTTGGTTGAATTTTTGGCTTTTGTCCACAGCCACAGCACCTAAAAGCCCAACCAAAGAGATCCTAAGCTTTTTTGTCTAGCTCTCTGCTAGTTTCGTAGCTCTGCAGTGCTCTCAATTGTAACATGCACCAGGGCTGCCAGAAGTCAGGTTTTACCGCTCACGCTGTGTAATCGGTCATTGACTAAACTCTTTTCTTCTTACGTAGCTCTTCTACCTATTTAAAAAAACTGGTGGCAGGATGCACTATGACTGGATATGTGGACTCGAACATGTCCCTTGCATGAGGGAGTACAAACTGCTCTGCATTGGATCACATAAATACTACTCCCTCTATCCTAAAATATAAGCATTTGTTGACTTTAGAATTTACCTTTGACTTTTTATCTTATTTAAACTTTTTTAAAAAATATTTATTTTGTTATAATATATTTTATTATTAGATACATTTCAAGTATAATTTATTTATTTTATATTTATCATAAGAAATTTGAATAAGATAAAAGATCAAAAATAATTTCTAAAATCAACAAATATTTATATTTGGGATAGAGGGAGTACCTAACTACAAGGAGCAGCTATACGAAATCAGAACACTCGACAGTGGGCATCGAATAAGAGCCTCTGCAATGATGTTTTCGTAGCTAGCTCTACGGTGTCATCTGGCACTATTTAGCTCTGCATAACGGTGTCAGACCGGGGCAGGTTGGAGCTACCTCCGGTAGTGACAGTGATATATATCCAAACCAAATGTTCATAATAGCCAGCTCTAATATTTTTTTTTCTTACTTAGAACAGCACTGCTCAACCATCATGTCACCTAACCATTGCTTTGATGTAATTAAAGCCATGGATAGCATTGTGCTCTGCCGGTGCTAGTTGCTGCACCACTGCGGACGCCTAAGCGCGTCCACATTGGTTACTGTAAAACGTGTCACTTGCTCATTCGACTCCCACTAAATCCTGTTCTGCCACGGTAAAGGTAGACGCTGGCAGAGCTGTCTGCGAGCAATTAGTTATAGCTAAGCAAGTAGACAAAGGAATTTCCCAGCCCTACCTGCCAACGGTTGGAAAAGAAGATAAGAGAATAAAATATTATATTTTATGAGATCCACATTCTACTTTGTACAGTGTGTTAAAGCTACCCATATGAATGACTTGCTGTTTGGGATACCGTTACTCAACTTCATGCATAGAATTGATGGAGCTGGTCTAAGATGGTGGATGATGTCATGTCCTCTGTCCTATAGATATCTTGTCGTGTTTTCAAAGATGATAGTAGTCACTAGTCAACAGCATCGCCTGCTTCTTGTTAGGTCTGTTCTCAGCTGATGATAATGACTCTAGTTCTAGCATCATTAATCCAGATGACATAGTTATGTTCGATTTGGCAATTCTCCATGGTCCATTGACCACCCATCTCATCGAATCCAGAGGGAAGCATGTCTCGAGAGGGTTTGTCTACCTTCAATTAGCTAGATTGAATGATTGATTGGTTATAGCCTATTATAAGGACGTCCATAATGATTCCGGTGCAGCTATCTATTGTACTATTTTGTCAGATATAAAAAGTAAAAAATTAGGAGAGAGAAGGAGGTTAGCTATTGCAGTGACAATTAATTATTGCCAAGGCAAACGCTACGTAGAGATGAGGTCGTCGATACCGGACGCGCATGACAGGTGAGCGGGCGGCGGGCGGATGCGAGCTCGAGACGGCGCAGGCAGTGGCGGCGGCCTCGCACGGGACCACTCCTCGGCCCCAGTCGCCGATAGGCAGAGCTCGTGGCGGCGTGGGCGGTGACCTTGGCGTTGGCGAGCGGGTGGCAGGCAGCTCGCGGCGGCCTCACGACTAGCTGGCGACTGGCGGCGAACTCGGGTAGGCAACGGCAACAGCGACGCGGACGGTGGCGGCGTGCACAGCAGCCCCGACAGGCTCGCGGTAGCACGAACGAGCGGCAGCCTCGGGCAGGCAACCGCCTCGGGCAAGCGGCAACGCGGACTACTGGCTGGAGCGCTTGCTGCCGCGGCTGAATCGAGCGGGCGGCGGCCATGGCCAGTTCGTGGTCCGAAGCTTGAGTGCCGTATCCAAGCTGATAAGGATTGAGAAAAGAAATAATAAAGAAAACTGACATGCGGGTCCAGATTTTTTAGGACAGAGTGTTAAAGATGGATGTGTTTCTTTGTCATCTTTGCATAGCTATTATAAATTATAGTCACCCTATCCATTATGGAGACTCTAACAATCAAAACTATTCAATGTGTCTGGTTCTTGGAGAACATGGACGTGGGGCTCTTGAACAAACAATTCTCCATGTGTTATGATTTTCATTGGGAGAAACCATGCATTAACGCCTCCCCCTCCCCCCCCCCCCCCCCCCCCAATATCCATTGGTTATTTGAGACGATGACGGGACACTAATCATATGGGTGGAAAAGAGCATATGATACAACAAGAAGCAAACGGGAAAAATCCTTTTACACTGGAAAACTATCCTGATACTATCAGATATGAAGTCAGTCTTGTGTAAGTGTTCATGTCTTCAAAGTTGAGAAGTAAGCTTCTTTTCCCTTGGCATACAACTATTTTGTGTGTTTTGCTCACAAAATATGACTATTCAATATACTTTTATTTATTGTTATCATGTCATATTACTATGACATGTTGTACAAGTAATTCTCTGGGTTTAAATACTCCGACTAGTGCTATTTATATGCTCTCCTGTAGGAGCCCCTTTCAAATATATGTTCCAAAAGACACACAGAAATAGAAGAAAACATGTAGAATGAGAGTTGTATGTCAATTGTAGCTCATATGAATTCAAAACAAAATAAAATCTCTAATGGAGCACGTGATTGCACTACCACAGAATAGATATTTAGTGACAGCGATCTAGGATATTTAGAGACGTAAAACACAACCGTCTTAATTTTTATGTCTCTAAATCTTGATCTATAGAGACGGGGATTTACACGTCCCTAAATCTAGACATACACAGACGTCTTCAATACTTGTCCCTAGTTCTTTCTAGAGACAAAATTATCCCCGCCCCTAAAAGTGACCGTGAACAAATAAAAAGAAAAGAAAAGCCGGGGACAGCCCGGCCTGGCCCAGAGGAGCCCGAGATAGAGCCCGGGACTAGGCAGGCTAGTGCTAGTCGTCTAAGGGGGAGGGGAGGATACTTCTCAACTTTGAAGACATGAACACTTACACAAGACTGACTTCATATGTGACAGTATCAAGATAGTTTTGGGGGAATGCCCAACCCATAGTCTCCCCAAGCACAGAAAACAGCCCAACAATAATAAGCAAGGTCCAGTTGGACTGGCGGTCTAGAAGGCTTCGGCCCAGCAGGCGTCTGAAGGCCCGGCCCAGAAGGCTTCGGCCCAGCAGGCGTCCGAAGGCCGGTACGGCCGAAGGCCGTACGGCATGGCGGGCCCTGGGCGCAGACGCTAGAGGATGACAGCCAGGGTGTGTGTACCAGAGGAAGATTGAAGTACTAGAATACCCTTAGGTCAAGTAATAAGATGTGTAATGTAAGGTTTGGGGCAAATTTGTAAACATGCCCGGAGGGTAGGTGAGAGTAGATCTATAAATGCTCACCTGCACCTCTGAGCGGGACGAGACGTGCCTCTGCCACCAGAACTTTCTTGTATGATTCCGATCAGATAAATACAAAGTTCGTTATCCGAAGGGCACCAGTATGAGCCATTCGGCACTAGGTTGTAGCTTGGCTTTGTTCCTTCCTGTCTTAGCTTGTCCGAGGGACCTTCGGTCAGTCCAGCCCTCGGCTAGCCCATTAATTGTTTGTTCTGGACTTGTAACCACAACAGCTGGCGTCGACCATGGGGAAGGAACAACAAAGCATGTAGGCATGGCAGGGGGAAAGAGACCACCTGCTTCGGGCTTGTCGCAACAGGCAACAACCCGGAGTAGGGCGGCAGTGGAGGTCGTCCGCCCGGAGATGTCGGTCGCGGCTAGGGCGCGCCTGCTTCAGGAAGGAGCTGAAGGCCTTGTTGAAGAGGCATCCGACGAGGCCAACGAATGTGGGCAAGAGGCTGTGTCCGAGGGAGAGACTGCCGATGGGCAGCTCACACAGGAGGAGGCAGAATATGCTAGCCGGATAGCAGAGGAGCGTATCAGGAAGCAGCATGAGGATGCACTACGGGAGGACGAGAACGTAAGGTTGATGGAACAGGAAGTTGAAAGGCAGAAAAGGATAGCCGAAGAATAGATGCTGCGGGCACAGGCTCTGCAAAATCTAGCGTAGCAGGAGGCTGGTTATAACCAGAGAATTGAAGTGACCAAGAGGCGGCAGGAGCAGTTGAGCAGACAGTTGGAGATCCTTAGAAGAGGCGAGATCCCTACGGAGCAGCCTCCGGGGTATGAGGAATTTCGTGAAGAAGGGGTGAGGGCACATTCCACTGGAAGCCTTCATCCGGCGCAGCCAGCGGATCCTAATTCTCCCTTGGCAGCCGAATTACAGGCGGTGCAGTGGCCCGCGAGATTGGCTTCGGTCAAGCTTCCAACGTTTGCAGGGACTTCAGATGCTAAAGATTTTTTCATGGGGTATGAGACGGCTGTGAAGTCAGCCGGAGGGAATGATGCAGTAAAGGCAAAGGCTTTTCCGTTAGCATTGGAAGGAATAGCAGGTACCTGGTATGCTAAGCTATCGCCGGGGAGCATTTGGTCATGGGCGCAACTTAAAGAGGGAGTCTCGGTGCACTTCAGGGGAAATCATGCCAAGCCTGTGGGAGCTTGGGACCTGGCTGCTTGTGTGCAGAGAGATGGTGAAACGCTGGCCAACTATACTTGGAGGTTCATACACTTGAAATGCCAGGTATCCGACATACATGACGTCACGGTGATCGAGTCTATTGCAAAGGGGCTCCGATGGGAGCAGCCATAAGCGCTATCCGGGTAAAGCAACCCCAGACTCTGGATCAGTTGCTGAGCATCTTGGAAGGGCAGGTACGGGTAGAGGAGGACGAAGAGGAAGAGCGTCGAAAGGTGCGCTCGGGTGCGATGATGGGGCGGGGGAAAAATTTGAATACCGGAGGTTGGCGTCCGAGTCAAGGTGGAGTAGGCCGCAACTTTGCACGGCGTGAGGTCTTCAATGTCCAGCAAGGAGGGGGGGGGGCTCGGAGTCAGCACCCAGATGCCCTCGGCCGCCGACGCCGCGTCCGGGACCGAGGCAGCCCCGACCGGGTCAACTTTTTTACTACGCATTTCATGGCCCAGGGTGCACCCACAGCTCCAATTACTACCCCAATATCAAAGCGCTGTCCGATGCTAGAGTGTGGTGAGAGGCTGAGAAAACTAAGCCGGTGATGCACACTCAATACACACATGCCGCTGCCTTCTACCCCCCTCCCCCGCATTTTCACCAGGCACCATTTCCGCAGTACCACCATCCCGCCCCACCGCTGCAAGTAGTTGCGTTACCACCCCCTCCGCCCCAGCTCGCGCTTCCGGCTCCTTCGACGGAGCAATTACCGCTTCCACCACAGCTGAAGCCGGATGACCATCCCGAAAGAGCGCCACCCATACAACACATTCAGAATCCGGGGGCATCTCGGGGCACGATCTTTGCTATCACTGGTGGCTCGGGGCATGAGTTCCCCTCTAAGAGGCAGCACCGAGAGTACTTGCGGCAAGTGAATCATGTGGCTGCATACCCTCTGATCGGGGTTACTCGTTGGATGGACACGCCGATTTCTTTTTCAGTGGCTGATTTGAGGCCGATGATATTTCCACATGACGATGCCTTCGTAATGGCGGTCAATATCAATGGTTTTGATGTACGCAAAGTCTTGCTTGATGGAGGGGGTTCGGCCGATGTCATTCTCTGTAGTACTCTTGAAAAAATGGGGTATGGCAGGTCCGACATACAGGCTTCTTCAGTTCTGCTACAAGGGTTTGGGGGAGAACCCATTCATGCAATAGACAGTATTGTGCTGAAAGTGTCATTTTCTGGCTTAGGGGGACACCGGACGGAGGACATTCGGTTTGACGTGGTGGAGATGAACTATACTTGTAATGCTCTATTGGGCCGGAGGGTTATCAATAAATTCCTAGCAGTGCTTCACCATGGATACCTGTGTATGAAGATGCCCGGACCAGAGGGTGTTATCACGGTGTATGGGGATCAAGTTGAGGCCCGGAGGCTGGAGTTTGGGTCATCGCCGGGACAGCATCACATCCATGTTATAGCCGAAGAGTGTCAGGACAAGAGTCTTGTAGTGGAACCACCGGCAACACCCAAGTGGGTACCCAAGGTCACTCCGGTTGAAGGCACCAAAGAAGTTGTGCTGTGTGCCGATCGACCGGATGAAATGGTTCTGATTGGCAGGGAGTTAGCACAGGATGTGGAGGCACAACTGATGCAGTTCTTAAGAAACAATACAGATATCTTCACATGGTCGTCTAAAGATCTCCCCGGTATCGACAGGTCAATTGCTGAGCACCGATTGGACGTCGACCCGAAGGTGCGTCTGGTCAAGCAGCAAATCAGAGTTTGGACAGAGGAGAAGGCCAACATCTTGAGGGCCGAGGTGCAGAAATTGCTAGATTCAAATGTCGTTCGGCCCATTGACAGAACTACCTGGCTCGCGAACCCTGTGTTGGTCAAGAAACCAAATGGCTAGTGGCGCATGTGCATTGACTTCACAACGTTGAACATACATTGCCCGAAGGATGACTTCCCGCTAGCTCGCATAGACCAGTTGGTGGATGAAATGGTAGGTTGTGCGTTGATGAGTTTTCTGGATGGTTACTCGGGGTTTCATCAAGTCTGGTTGGCTACAGAGGATCAACCTTTGACAGCATTTCAGATACCAGGGGGGACTTATTGTTACAACCGAATGCCCTTCGGGCTGAAGAATACCGAGGCCACTTTCTCGCGTACAGTTAAAGCTACGTTGGGGACACAGATGGGCCGCAATGCGGCAGCTTATATTGACGATATTGTTGTCAAGAGCGTGAAAGAGGCGGACCATGTGAAAGACCTGGTAGAGAGATTTGCCAACCTGCGGAGGGTAGGGATGCGACTAAACCCGGCGAAGTGCATGTTTGGGGTCCGTTCGGGAAAGTTACTAGGGTATCTGGTGTCGAAGGAGGGAATTAATCCGAACCCGGTCAAAATTAAGGCAATCATGGATATGCAGCCTCCGGCATCTATTCGGGAGTTGCAGAAATTCACTGGCCGTGTTATGGCATTGAGCAGGTTTATCTCTCGATTGACTAAAAAGAGCTTTCCTTTCTTTAAAGTGCTTCGCGGTCCCCGGGTATTCACATGGGGCGAGGAGCAACAGTTGATATTCGAGGCGCTCAAAAAGTACCTTGTTGAACTCACCACTCTCAAACCGCCCCCGCCAAAGGCTCCTCTGTTGGTATATATTGCTGCGGCGCCAAAGGCAATAAGTGCGGTTTTGGTCTACGAAGCACCGAAGCAGTTACCAGTGTATTATGTGTCAGTAATGCTAATGACATCACGATGTAACTACAATGTGGTGGACAAGATGTTGTATGTTATGGTCATGGCTTCACATAAGTTGCGGCAGTACTTCGACGATCACCCTATCACCATACCTACCAGATATCCACTGCGGGATGTGTTGGCAAATAGAAAGGCCTCTAGCACGGTGTTGAAATGGGTGGCTGAGTTGGCTCAATATAACATCACCTTCGTTGCTCGCAAGGCCATCAAATCTGGAGTATTGGCGGAATTTGTGGCCTAATGGACCCCTCACGGTGAAGCTGAAGATCTAGCACAGGATATGCCGGAGGATCCAGTTTGGACAGTTTACACTGATGGTTCTTGGGGGGCCTCCAGAGCAGGGTGTGCTGCAGTCATAACATCTCCCGGGGGGCAAACCATGCGGTTCTCGGCCATGTTGGCTTTCCAAACAACAAACAATGCCGCGGAGTATGAAGGCATATTGTTGGGCCTTCGGCAAGCTCGAGCCTTGGGGGCTAGGAGGTTGGTCATCTACTATGATTCTCAATTGGCCTCAGTCTAGCTGGTAAAAGGGTATCAGGCTAGGGATCCAGAGATGGCTCGGTACATCAGTAAAGTAAGAGAGATGGATAAGTACTTCTTAGGCTTTGAGGTTTGCAATATCCGCCGCACTGAAAATGGAGAAGCAGATGCATTGGCCAAGGCTGCGGCCGGACAGCGTCCGGTGGCTGGTGATGTGCTTCATGAGGTTATGAACGAATCAGCAACTGCGCCGGAGGTAAAAGGTCAAAGGGTGTTGGCCATCACGGCCGAAGATTGGAGGGCTCCCATTCGAGCATGTCTTGAAGGACGATATGTTACGGATGACAAGGAGGAGTGGCAGAGAATATTGCATCGGTGTCGGGGATACACTATTGTTGATAACATTCTGTACAAGGGGGGTGTTTGTGCTCCTCTGCTGCGTTGTCTAAGCCGACCGGAGGGATAGAAGTTGTTACAGGAAATCCATGAGGGGCTGTGTTCCTCACATCTGGCTCCGAGGGCCTTGGTAGCTAAAGCATTTCGCCAGGGGTTCTATTGGCCTACAATTGTTCGTGATGCCGAAGACCTAGTTTGGGTGTGTGCGGGGTGTTAGTGGATGGGCCGACAATCTCACCTACCGGCCACCGCCCTGCAACCAATTCCTCCAATTTGGCCTCTCACCCGTTGGGGATTGATATTGTTGGACCATTACCTAATGCTCTGGGGGGCTATCGGTTTGCTGTGGTAGCTATAGATTATTTTTCCAAATGGGTGGAGGCCGAGCCATTGGTTCATATAACAGTTGGAAACATCAGGAAATTTTTCTGAAAGAACGTGGTCTATTGCTTTGGGGTTTCGTTGGAGCTCACTGTGGACAATGGAAAGCAATTTGAGGGGCTTGAGTTCAAAGAATACTGCCTTAGCCTGGGAGTGAAGAAGTGTGAAGTTTCCGTCATTAATCCGAGGGCCAATGGAGCGGTGGAACAAATGAATGATAACTTGTTCTCTAGGATTTCTCGTTCTCTGACTGGCTTGCCGAAGGGAAAATGGGTCGAAGTGATGCCGAATGTCCTCTGGTCCATCAGAACAACTGTTACAAGGTCCACTGGTTTCTCTCCCTTTCGGCTATTGTATGGTGCCGAAGCGGTCACGCCGGAGGAGATTCGGGCTGGATCACTGCGCACAATCAGGCCTTATGCCAATGAAGATGATGTGACAAAGGACATGTTGGAGGAAGTACACATGCAAGTAGTCGCCAACCTTCACAAGTACATCACATCCTTCGAGAAGACATACAATCGCAAGGTTCACGCGAGGGAGTTTACACCAGGTGATCTAGTCCTTCGGCGCAACCCTAACCCAATCAGCGTCGGCAAGCTGTGCAGCAAGTGGCTGGGTCCCTTCATTGTAGACCGATCAAACAGGCCGGGGGCCTATCATCTATTGGAATTGGACGGCTCCCCAATGCAACACACCTACAATGCTGATGCTTTGAAGCGTTTCTACGTGTAAGGAGCAGCTGGTCGTTACCATAGTTGTCATAACTGTTTTGTTGTATCTCAAGCTAGAATAGAACATATATGTTCCCGGTGTCATGCGTCACCTAGTTAGTGTGTTTCGGGATTTGTCCCGAGGAGCCGTTCGGGCTGCGTCCTAAAAGGTCATTCCAGGATATGTCCCGAGGAGCCATTCGGGCTGCGTCGTAAAAGGTCATTCTAGGATATGTCCCGAGGAGCCATTCGGGCTGCGTTTTAAAAGGTCATTCCGGGATATGTCCCGAGGAGCCATTCGGGCTGCGTCTTGAAAGGTCATTCCGGGAGATGGCCCGAGGAGCCATTCGGGATGCGTCTTAAAAAGTCGTGCCGGGTTACGTCCCGATTGCTCTACTCTGCGTCCGTAGCTGCCCGGTGGGGGCGTGCAGTTCGGTTCAATGTTCGACAGGTCAGTAGAGCAAGCATATGAAAATATTACGTGCTCAATGAGGTAAGATGATGCTACTTTAGTTAATTCCTGTCATTTTTAAAAGCGGCAACTACAACCACTAACCAAACAACTACGGTTCGATGCCGGACAACTACGGTCCGATGCTCCGGAAAGACAATTCCGGAAAGCCGGGTGCTACATGGGCCCGATGCCGAACAACTACGGTTCACAGTTTGCCAAGGCCTGACGAGGCCTTCGACAAGTAGAATAGTAATTAGTGTATAATTTGCCATTGCTGCATATTCCAGCGTAAGTTTGAATATTAACTGGTATACCATTTTCTTTAATACAACACAAGCCCGAGGGCAGGGGGATACAGGATCTGCCCGAAGGCATGAGATTTTACTAGAGCCCGAAGGCATTAGATATACAATGGCCCGAAGGCCCAACACGCTAAAGGGCTCAAGGTCCCTGTGCTTGGTACATCTCTTTAAGGCAACCGCTTCAGTTCGTTGAGTATTTCTGATAACTCACGGTGCTGCTCGGCCAAATCACTAAGTGTGGTGCTTGATTCTTCTATCCAGCGACGGCCTTGCACTATGCTCCGTCGGCGCCGTTCCAAGTCGGCAATAATTTGCAAGCGGCCGAAGTGTGTCTGCGCCGCTTGCCGGAGAGCCTCCAGGTCTAGGTCAGACGAACTACTAGATGAAGCATCACCATGAGACAAACTAGAGCTGCCACTGGAAATCTCGATTGGCTCTGCCTTCGGTGCTGGCAACAAAATAGGGGCCTCGGCCGCAGTGCCGCCGCTCGCCCTTCGGGCATCGCGGCGCATGCGTCAACGAAGTAGCACTTCCAGGGAAACGCACAGACAGGCCGCTTTAATGCGCTCATTCTCTTCGTCGATGGAAGACAGGAATTCTGTAAAATTCCCTTCAGGGTGCTCACGCTTCCAACGCCGCCAGTGCACACCACGAGTCAGGTAATCGCCAGGGGCTTCCCCAACTCCCGGCACTTTGATAGATACTGGAGCTATGTCCAGTATCGTGGCGTCCGGCGGAACCGCGGAGGCATCCTCGGGAGGTGTGTTCTAGAGAAAAGTAACGAATACAATCTTAGGGAAAGTGCAATGGGCAATTTAGGTGAATAACGAACTAAGTTTTATTCCAAAAGATGCCTAAGTTACAAGAAGAGAGACATCGGAGCGCTAGAGGCTTACGATTGTCGTACAAAAATCACAACCCATGAAGTGCTAGCTAACCTGGAGGGTGCGGTGGCGTTAGATAAGGACGAACTCACACCTAGGTCTCCGGAGCGACTTTGGAAGGTGCCTCGGGGTCGAGGGGCTCTTCGGCGCCAGAGCCCAGAACAGTGGAAGTGGCGACAGCAGCGGGCAAACTATCGTCGTGGGATGGAGCGCCAGGGGCTGTGTTGGTGCTGCCGTCCGCACCACTAGTCGGCGGGCCGGTTTCGCTTCGACCACCGGAAACCGGGGTGTTAACGATGGAGGCGGATGCAGCCAGGCGAGCAGCAGCCTCGTGGGCAAGGCCTTCGGCAAGGTCATTGCCAAGGGGCTGCTAGAACTCCCGCCCCAAGATGTTACCAAGGGGGCTTAGTCGTTCCTGCAGTTGGCAGTACACGACACGGTCACCCCGGCACTGGGATAGCAGTTGGCGCATAGACTCACGAATCTCCCAGCGTCGAGGCGCGGCCAGTGATTCCACGGTAGAGTAAGCCGCTGTCCAGCCTATCCGGACACAGATGGTGCCGTATGACCGAAGACCATCTCTTGCACGTTCAAGGCCCTTGCTCAGCCAGGTGATGCTTTTCATACCCTTCCTCTCGGTATGCCCTGGCTCCCGGGAGGCGAATCCTATTCCAGCAAAGAAGAGGCGCAACTGTGAGATTAAGCCGAACAGGCCTCGGCTCATTCGCTCAGATTCTTCGATATACACGGAGGCCTGTTCTAGAGCTCTGGATAGCCTTTGATTGTTGTTATGCAGGTCCACATTCTCGGCTCCTAGTGTCTGGTTGTCTTTCTGCAGGACCTCTAGCCACTTCTCTATGTCCTCGACACTCTTCTTCGCCTCCTCGGTGACCTGCTGCACTTTCCTTTCAGTCTCCATGAGCGCGTCTTGGGCTTTCTTCAGGTCGTCGGCAGCTAGCTGGGCTTGTGTTTGGCTTTCGGCTAGTGGTTTCTTCAGCTCCGCAAGGGTGGCCTCTGGGGACAGTTTGGTCTCGAGGTGACGAGACAGCAACGCAGTCTGCGCATACACATGAAGAGTTACAAACTGATAATAGTATTTTTGACCGAACGCACTAAATCTTAGAGTGTCGCATACCTGCGCGGTTAAGCGAGACAAATAGCTGATAGCAGTCGTTGTGTTGATGTCCTCGAGCGCCTTTCCGCTATCACAGAGGTCCAGCATCTGCGATGCATACCCCAGTGCTGTGGCGGCTTTGGCGCGGCCACTGAAGTCGCTTGCCCGAAGAGACGTCCCGACGTCACTCGATTGCACACCCGAAGGAAGGACGCCCATGAAACCTTTGCCGCGTCTGGCTCTCCGGGTGTGCATCAGGGCTCGCTCCTCTTCTCCTTCCTCCTCATCGCTGCGGATGTCTTCAGCGTGCTGCTCCACCCCTTCCACCTCTTCCTCCTCCCCAAAGTCCTTGCTGCCTTCGGTCGAGTTGCTGCCCGAACTAGCCGGTCTAGAGCTCTCGCCACCGGATTCAGAGCTAGAGCGCGCGCTGACCCTCGCTTCTTCAGTCTGGCGAGAGCCGGCGGCGTCCTTGGTGCCACCCTCCTGTTGCTCTGTAGAAGATAACAAAGTGGGTTATTAGAATGTTAGATCACTGTGCTTAAAAAGACAATGAATAATTTAGCAGCCTCGAATATCTGTACAGGCCGAAGGGCTGTCGGCTCCGAAATCCAGAGATGGCATCAGAATACCGGGGGACCGGGGCAGAGGTGATGCAAAGCCTTCGGAACCCCCCTCTGGCCGCTCCCCGAATTTATCCGGAACGACGTCTACCAACACGTTCAGCAGATTATCAGAGTCCGTTGTTCTCGGGTGCGACGACGTCGGTGGTGTTGGGTTCGAAATGGTGGCCACCACATCCTCATCGGCCGCTGTTTCGCTCGGGGCCGCCGGTCTCGTGACGGTTCCCCCGTATTTTTTGCGGAGGCGTCGGCGCTTGGATGGCTACGGGGTGGGCGAGGATGCGCCTTCGGCGGCCCCAGAACGCTTCTTAGTCTGTCTCCCTCGGCCAGAGGTATCCTCGTCGAGCCGAAGGCTGCCCTTCATACCCCTGGGGCGCTGCACCACTTGCTTCGTGCGCCGCGGAGTGGAGGTCGCGCCTTCGGCGTCACCCTTCTGGGTTGCAGGGCACTTGAAAACCACCTTTACTTGCCTTTGCGGTGCAGCAGGGGCGGCTTCCTCCTCTCCTTCTCATCTGTCTCTTCTTCTTCCTCCTTGTCATTAGGGCCTTTGGCCGCCTTGCCTCCGGTTTGCCGTGCTTCGGTCCGGTGTGGCTCCCGGGGGGGGGGGGGGGGGCAGAATGGCTTCCGCATTGTATAGCTGCACAATGCGGTTGGTCCGCCCACGGCGTCCCATCTCCCCAAGCAGCTCCCATTCCTTCTGAATCAGAGTGCCGAGATAGTGGATGGCTCGCTACTCTATCTCGACGAAATTGATCTTCGGGAGCCGCTCGTGGTTAAACTGCAAGGCCCCACTTATGGGGTCCTGGGTGATGAATTGCACGTGCCAGTCAGCCCGAAAGGGGTCGATGCCGGCGGCGCAAAATTCCTCCACCAAATCCCGCATGCTCAGTCGCTTGGCCATGCGGGATAATAGCCAGATGCAGCTGCTGAGAAGGCTATCCTCCGGGACCTCGGGCTTTGGTGTGTAAATGATCTCAGCACTCCGACTGCGAAGATTGCTGTTAGGGCTCACGTCGTAGTAGAACCAGCCGGAGGCGATCTGCTTCCCCCAGTGCTGCCTTGACCCCTTCACGGGCACGTCGCGTTCACGGCGCGGTCGAAGGGTGATGGTTAGGTAGTTAGATAGCAGCGTAGGGTCTCTGGGGCATGGGTGCTCTCGCTGAGACGCCAGGTGCGTTGCAGCAAAGGCACCGGTGTGTGGCTCGGAGCCCTCCATTAGGAAAGGCCATTCAAAGCAGGCCAGTCGGACAATGGTGTTCGGCAACACCTGCTGGATTTCAAGCCTGTAGAAGGCCAGAACATCACCGACAAACGGGTGGCAGGGGAACCGGAGCCCAGCCTCGAAGAACCGCTCAAAGACCACTATTGTGCTCGGGCGAGGCTGGGGCACGGTTTCACCGTCCTTCGACGCCGATGCACGGGACCTCTCGAACTATCATTTTAGTTCAGTAGCCCATGTGTCCAGTAGCGCTTCGGTGACGGTACTTGGTCCCAGGTAAGGACTCCCGACCTTCTTGTCATTAACCCGCTTCGGCTCAGATCCGAGCGGGGGCTTAGCTTTTTGAGGGCCCATCGCTCGCCGAAGGGTGTAGTTGGCTAGTCTGAAGAAAGAAGAATAAGCGGCCTCCGGTGTGAGCGCGCTTATAATAGGTATGACACAGCAAAGGGTTACTCGCAAGAGCACTTGGTTTTCATGGAGTGAAAGTGCATCTATGCCCCTAGTGGGTTTTGGTGGTTGTATGACAACATGATTAAAGAACTAATCCTCTTTGTGAGTATATGAGCAGGTTGTATATGAAGAACATACGTTGCATTGATACAAATGATCATCTTCAAAGTGTACAATTGTGTAAGGAAAATGAGCCTATGTGATAAAATGGAGAAGTGTCAAATAAATAGGTCCATATAAGCAATACTATGACAAGACAAGATTTGAAGTAAACATGAGACATGAAAACCATTGATATGAGATGGTCTCAACAAATTGGTGTTGTCAAGAAAAAGAAGTGATCAAGTGTTATTTCTCTATGGCATTTAATCTTGGAAGCAACTTGATCAAATCAATATTTCAAACATGAATTCAAAAGAAGGCATAACGATGATACAAAGTTATGTGTGGCTCAAGATAGCAAGATGGTGAAGGATTGAAATGACTTGGCCGTGATGGACCATGGACGGGAGAAGGGCAAGATGGAGTCTTGGCGCCGAGGAACCCAAGACATGGTGAAGGGCAGGTGGAGCGCAATCGCGATGGACCGATCAAGCTATATGTGGTCATACATTTCCAAGTATTATTCATTATTGGAATATGAAGATATAATGTGACTTGTGAATAAGAAGGTAGAAACGGACATGATAAATGAAGAGTTTCCAAGTCACAAGCTCTAGGTGATGACGCTCAGCAAAAGCTCATGTGGCAGCCCTCATGAAGGTTAAAAGAGAATAAGTGGCAAAATTCATGATCATGCAAGCTCAAGTTGAGGAGTTGTTTTTTATTTTAATCTTGAGTTTAGGCATGTCCCTCTACCAAGAGGGATACTACATGGTTTGTATTTAATGTCTCAATGCTCAAAGAAAAACCCAAGTGAGATGAGAGGAACACAACACCTACACTCACATTAACTCTCACTGTGACAGGGAAAACCAGTGTAACCGGTTTACCAAACCGGAGGGACCGGTTTTGGATCAAACCTGTAACGGCTAGTTCAAGAAAACCGGTGGGACCGGTTTGGGAAACCGGTGGGACCGGTTTTGACTGGTTCAGTATAATGGCTAGTTTTTGGGGGACAAGTATAAATACTTCCTTCCCCCCTCCTTTGGATGTTGCTGATTGTGTGCATGAAGAAAATACATCCAAAGCCTTGTAGAGCTCTCCCCAACACCTCTTTGTGAGGTTTGAGTGATTTGTGAGAAATTCTAAGCATTGGGTTGAGAGGGATTAAGATTGAGAGCATAAAAGAAAATATCCTACACTTGAGCATTTGAGCATTGCGTTGCAAATCCATGAAGCATTTGTTACACTTGGAAGTGAATCCTCCTAGTCGGCTAGGCGTCGCCCTAGAGCTCCCAAGCTTGTGGTGAGCCTTGGGAAAGTTTGTGAAGGTCCGCTTCGCCTCCGCAAGGAAAGAAGCAAAGATAGTGGATCGGGGAAAGCGGTTGAAAGAGACCCGGCTTGGAGTGTGCCTTGTGAGCAGCTCAAGCTTCCACAACGAAGACGTAGGGTTTACGGGGTGAATCTGAACTTTGGCAAACAATTCTTCGTGTGCTTCATTTGGTTCGCTTTCTTAAGTTCTTGCTTCCACTATTTGTGATTCATAGGTTGCATGTGTAGTTGTGCTAGTACTCTTAGTGATTACTTGCTCTAGATCTTGCATGTTGTGTTAAGACCTTTAGGTTTACTAGAACTAAGTGGGACGCGATCATTTCCTATTTTATTCTCTCTGCCTCGAGGAAACCGATGGATCCGGTTTACCAAACCGGTGGGACCGGTTTTGGTCAGTGCTCAATTGTGTAGATTCTTGGTGAATCTAGTTTATGTGTATCTTGGTTGCTCTCCTGTGCAGTTCACACTAGTGTAGCCCCTCTGGTTAGTGTGCTACTTGTTTTATTTCTCTCTGTTCCAGGAAAACCGGTGTAACCGGTTTGCCAAACCGGTGGGTCCGGTTTTGCAAGTTTGTTTTCTGAGGTTGATTCTTTGTGAATCTAATTGGAGTGGTTCCTATCTTTGTTTTTATAGCTTGCCTATCTTGAGTGCTTGGTTCTTTCTCTTGATTAATTATTTTATCCCAAGCTCTCTGACAAAACTGGTGTAAACGGTTTGCTAAATCGGTGCAACCGGTTTTGACAATTTTAATTCCGCTGCGAGTTTTTGTGAAAATTTCAGAAATGCCTATTCACCCCCCCCCCCCCTCTAGGCGACATCAAGGGACTTTCAATTGGTATCAAAGCCTAATCTCCTTATTAGGCCTAACCGTTTGGAGAATCAATCATGTCACAAGGTAAAATGTGTCAAATTCCCTATGGTTGTTCTAGTGCCTCATTCTCTATCATTTCTCAACCTTCATACGAGGCACCTTATTTCGATGGCACCAATTATGCAAATTAGAAACCTAAGATGATCTCATATTTTCGGGAGATGAGTCTCAAAATTTGGTGGGTTGTGGATGTAGGTTTTTCTCATAACATTGATAGGAAATCTACCACACAAGCACAAGAAAAATGTCTACATCTCCAAGCCCAAGCTACCAATGCCTTATTCGGTGCATTGAGTAGGGATGTCTTCGACAAGATATACAAGTTGGAGAATGTTCATGCTATGTGGATTAGGATTCAAGAAGTATATGATGATTCCAACAATCAAGAAGAAAAGACTCAAACTTCCAATCTGGGAAAACCAGTGGCACCGGTTTCCCAAACTGGTTGCACCGGTTTTGGTAGAACAGATACTATTTCTGTTAATGATCAAGTTGAAGATCCTAGTTGCAGATTTAGACCAAGTAAAGAGTCTATGTCACCAAGAAGCTCATGCTCAGATGATGAAACATCATTTTGCTTCATGGCTAAGAGACAAAGGAAGTCTCATGTATCCTTAGTTGAAAAGGTTGACAACTCAAGGAATGATCATACTAGTGCTACTAACAAATCTTCTTATGTAGCACAGCTAGAGAAAGCAAACAAAATGATCATGGGTGAGTTTCAAAAACTTGCTAGCATGCATAAGAAATTGCAAGAGAGACATGGTGATCTTCTATGCTCACGTGAGAAGCTCATTGACTCATATACCATGCTAGAAACAACTCATGAGGTTTCACTTACTGTGGTAAAATCCTCTTAACCTCACACATGCATATGCACAACACAATCAATTGTTTTATCTTGTGCTAACACTTGTTGCTCTCAAGCAAAGTCATCAAATGATGAGCAAGTAATTGTAGAAACTTGTGATGAACTCATTGTAAGTGAAAATGACTACCTCAAAAGAGAAGTTCAGAGGCTAAACATGGACTTAAGTCAGTTAAAAGGCAAAGGCCATGTGCAACCATCTCAAGATAACCATGATAGCATGGTGAATAAGCTTGAGAGGGGATCAACCGCCACATGTGTCAAAAGCTTTCCCACTGGCTTGAACAAAGTTTATGACAAGAGCAACAAGTAAAAGATCAAGAAGAAAGTGCATATAAAGTGCTTCGAGTGTTCATCAATGGGACATTTCTCCTTGGAATGCCCATCAAGGAAAAATAGTCAAACTACACTCTCTAGAAGACAAAGAAGGCTATCTCACAGAAGATGCTTTGGATGCAAAGAAAAAGGACACAAGATAGCCTCATGTCCAAGACAAACAAGATTGGAGCAAGTCTGTCAAAACCGGAGGGACCAGTTTGCCAAACCGGTGGCACCGGTTTTTGCAGAAAAGCTCCATCCCATTAAGCAATTGGACAAAGGCTTTGTGTCAATATACACAAGACACATGGACAAGAATGAAAACATCAAGAAGAGAATTGTGGACAAGTCCAAGAGAATCAAGCACCAAACTTGCTACACATGTCAGGACAAAGGACATCTTAGTGATGCATTGATGACTTGGCATGCACAAAATGATGGAACAACACGCAAACTTGCCAAGCATGGAAACATTAAATTACTATCTACATCAATGATATTAAGGAAAATAATAAGTACCACTAAACAATCTTTGTCTTGTTCCTTATTTCTGCAGCAATGATCCCACAAGTTCATGCTACTACTTGTAGAATGCTCTCAAGTATAAGAGCATGAATGATTTTGTAAAGAGATGCAATTAATGTCTCCCTTGGAGAAAATTTGTTGTGTGAATATCTCTCAGGATTGATGAATACAAACAAGACGCCAAGATAGCAATACAAATAGAGAATGAAAGGATTCCTAGTGAAGTATTAAGAAATCAAGAACTCAGGAAAAACCGGTTGGACCGGTTTGTAAAACCGGTGGGACTGGTTTCTCAAACTTGTCCGTGGGATCGGACAAGTCCATCGGACTCCAGAAAGGATGTCACTCAAGTTCATCGGACTTGTCTGACATTCATCGGACTTATCCGATGCCACGAGGAAAGTTCGACGTCTCGGACAAAATCTTCGGACTCCAGAACCTCTGCCACTATGCATCATCGGGTATGTACGATGTCCATCAGACTTATCTGATAAAGTGAGGGAACAAGGAACCAGGAAAAACCGGTGGCACCGGTTTGTTAAACCGGTGGGACCGGTTTATCCAGAAAAGCTTAATATGATGAAGTGATGTAGAGGCAACAACAAGACGACATCTAAATTGATAATTGACCTATGATGATTAAGGAAAATACCATGAGAGTCCAACATGAAGATATGAAGCAATGACACACACTTGAATGGTTGTGACTATTCCTTGACCTACTCTCATTTCATGCTTCTTAATTATCTTCCCACCTTGACCAAGATATAATTTGAAACTCTCCGTGTTCCTAATAGAACATGTGCACACATCACAAATTATCCAAAAGATTTGGTGCACATATTTAGGAGGAGATTCATTTTATATCTTGAGTCAAAAAGAGACTAATATTTTCCTTGAGTATCTTGTGTTTAGTCTCAATATGGAATAAATTATGATGAATGATACCTTATGCTGAGATCAAGCAAAAAAGAGTAACTCTCTATCTCAGTTTAGCTTTTATTTCAATATATGTTATCTGTGAAAACCGGTGGCACCGGTTTTCTAAACCGGAGGGACCGGTTTAGACAGAAAACATATATCCCTTTTTTCTTAAGGTGTTTTTCATTTGGTTTTGTATGGATGATCACTATGTGTGAGATTCCATCTTGTGCTACTAATTCTAATGTCTTCCATTGAAAGTGCATAAAATGTTATTTTTGTAGAGTTGACATTAATGGTAAAAGACACAATAAGCACTAGTAAATCTTGGTGGTCCTCTTCATAAGTTGGAGAAGGACAATTACTGCCAAAGGTATGTCTTCCTAAATTTCTCTTAGTCTTTCTTTCTACATATAGAATCCATGTGATAGGAAGTGCCTTGGTATGTATGTGACTCATGTCATAAGCATACTCTTTGTGAGTTAGGACAAATTTTCAAAAATTTATTTAATGCTTTGTCCTAAGTGGTCTTAATAATATTTGATTCTTGATCTTTGTGATCATGTCGTGCTACTTGTGGTTATTGTTCATCTTGATTGCTTGTTGCCTAACCACAACTAGTACGACCGTCTCTCTCAAGTCCTAATTTCCATTATCATTCAAATCTTGATCATCATCACATTCTCCATCATAAATATCAAGGATTTGATCTACGAAGGAAAATGCAAAGTACTCAAGGCTTGGAAGCAATATTCATTGAAAATCTCCACTCAATCTGGTTTTGTTCAGATCCTGACAAAATCGGAGGCACCGGTTTTGGAAACCGGTGGCACCGGTTTTATCGATTTAACCAGCCCGAGCCCAAAACTTACCTCTTCGTTCCTATTCACCTCCTTCTCCTCAAATCAACCGAGTTGCGGCCCCCTCTCCCCTCTATTGGTGATTTTAAGATCTCTCCGTGAAGAACTTCAATTCTTGGGTGAATCTTTGTGCCCCAAGATCGGAGGCACCATTTCTACCTCCGGATTTGAGTTTCTCCTCTCCAAAGGTACCTATGGTCTCAAGCTTCGATCTCTTAGTACCTTTGGTAGATTCAACTTTTCCTATGGTACATTACCTCCTAGATAGTCCTAGAGCCTACCCTAGCAACCAATCCTGTAGTACTTTGGTCAAATCAATCGGATTCGTGACCTAGGTTTTCTCTGTGAAAACCGGTGGCACCGGTTTGGCAAACCGGTGACACCAATTTTGGCAGAGAAACCCTAGTTCAAGTTTTTGATCGATTCTTTGATTCATCTTGTCCTAGCAATGTTTTCAAGTATTGCTCATGCCTAGTATTTACCTAGAACAATTTTAGATAAAATTATGAGTATAGGTTTTCTCTGTGAAAACCGGAGGCACCGGTTTGGCAAACCGGTGGCACCGGTTTTTCCAGAGAACACCTATTTTCATATTTTTACCTCTAAATGTTATCCAAACCTCTGTTTATTCTTCCCTGTTGTATCCTAAGACCTTGTTCACTCTTATCTATCACAGGATCAGCATGTCGTCAGATGAGGAAAGGGAAAGGAATGTGAAGGCAAGGCATGATGATGACCAAGACACCCAACATGACACCGGGCGTAAAAGAAGGAAGCAGACTATCAAGAGACTGCCCAGAGCTACTGTGACCATTGATGACACTCTTGCAGATATAGTGGAGGATGACACCTCCTCTGATGATGACACTGAGGATGAGGTCTATGTCCCCCCTAGTGGTGCCTCTAGGACAGCAGCTGGGGGCTCTGGCATAGCAGTAGCTAGTGGCTCAGAGGAGGGTGACGAGGAAGAGGAAGAGCAGGAGGAGTTTGATGTGGATGAGATCATCCCTCAGGATTATGTGCATCTTAGACATCTCTCATTCCGGCCACCTCAAAACCCGGGATGGAGAGAGAAGATAAGCTACAAGGGACACATAGAGGCTGTGAGAGAGATGAGGGCTAAGGACCCTAGACCATTCCAGAGAGAGTCCACTGACTACAGGTTTCACATATTCTTTCAGCAAGATTTCTATGAGTCAGTGATCTTATCAAAGAAGCACACTCCAGTGGCAAATGCACAATGGATTGACTGGACATACATGGAAAACAAGGATGATCACATATTCAATGAAGTCATTGCTGCATGCAAGGCAAAACATGTGAAGGACATTCTTGGTTTTCAGCAGCATTGGAACAATGAGATAATTGCTCAGTTTTATGCCACCTTGTATATGGAAGAGCATGGCAATACAAGAAAGATGCATTAGATGACAGAAGGCCAGTGGTATGAGGTGAGCTATGCACAGTTTGCTAGGCTCCTTGGTTTTGGGCGGCTTGATGCAAACCGTCCTAGGATTCACTTTGCCACCCGCCTTGGTGATAGAGGATTGAGGCACATGTATCCTAGAGGAAAGCAAGGTAATTATGGCACTATCACTAATTTTCTTCCCTTCTATGCATACATCAACAGACTATTTAGGAAGACCCTCACTCCTAGGGAAGGCGATCCCACAAAGCTTCCCTCCTACAATAGAAACATCCTAGCTGCTATGGGACCAAATGGGCATGACTTCTCAGTGTTTGACTTTATCTAGGAGGAGATAAAAGTCATTTCTAACAGCCCATTGAAGAGTTGTGGTTATGCACCCTATATTATGCATATGATTGAGAGGGTGACAGGACGCACTGTGGACTATGACAAGGAACATCTTCCTTTGAGGATCAAGAATGACTTAAGGAACCCAGTTGAGGACAGCAGTGCAGCAGCACCAACACATGGTGCATCCACCTCTGCAACACCTAGAGGGAGTGGGCAGCAAAGGGACAAGCCTCCCTCACCAATAAAGAAGTTATTTGGGATGCTCTTTGGGATGTGCAGGTCTCAGTATGATGCTGATGTGAAAGCACATCATGAGAGGCAGGTGAGGAAGAAGGACACAAGGACCATGAAGCTTCTTCACCAACAAAGCAACCTACAGCCTCCTCGCTCTCCCATTGCCTCCGATGGTGAACAAAGTCCAGAGATTGAGTCATTTGAGGCTAGGCTAAGTCGCTATGAGCAGGAGAACCCCTATACTTCTAGGTTTGGAGATGTAGATTTTAGTGGGGGTATGTTTGGGTATGGTGGAGCAGGTCCTTCACAAGTGCCACCATTTAACCCTCCCAGCAACGATGATGATGAGGAGGAGGATGGTGACGAGGAGTGATCTATGATGACAAGGAAGACCCCTTTTTGGTGCTAGATGACAAAGGAGGAGAAAAGTATTAAAGCTCCAAGTCTTCATCAGTTTTGCTTTTAGTTCTGGTCTATCTGGAAAAACCGGAGGCACCGGTTTGGCAAACTGGTGGCACCGGTTTTACCAGAACAGACCAATGTATCCATTTTCTTTGTTTTTTCAGCTTGTGGACTTGAGAACAATTTGTAATGAGTGATTTGGTGTGTTGAACCTTGTAATAATTCTCTAAGACCTTTTATTGTGCTATGATGTCATGCTTGATAAATTGTTATGAAGTGGTGTACTGATTTTCTAGTAAATATGTGAAGTCTAGAAAAACCGGTGACACCGGTTTGGCAAACCGGAGGCACCGGTTTTGCCAGACAGCACATATGATTCTTTTGATTTATTTCTTTGTGGTTTTCTTGTCATATGCATCACGTACTACATGTTCACACACACTTATTGCACCCCACGAATGCACACATATAGAGGGAGCTCTTGTGGTTTTATTTCAAAATGTGCAAATTGGCATTTGAGGCCAAAATTGATGAATTCCATTCATGTGCACAGTTTTAGGGGGAGCTCATCCTATATAGATGCATTCAAAATTACTTAATGAATATCATTTGTAAGCTTTAATCAAAGTTGTCATCAATCACCAAAAAGGAGGAGATTGAAAGTGCATCTATGCCCCTAGTGGGTTTTGGTAGTTGTATGGCAACGTGATTAAAGAACTAATCCTCTTTGTGAGTATATGAGCAGGTTGTATATGAAGAACATATGTTGCATTGATACAAATAATCATCTTCAAAGTGTACGATTGTGTAAGGAAAATGAGCCTATGTGATGAAATGGAGAAGTGTCAAATAAATAGGTCCATATAAGAATACTATGACAAGCCAAGATTTGAAGTAAATATGAGACATGAAAACCATTGATATGAGATGGTCTCAACAAATTGGTGTTGTCAAGAAAAAGAAGTGATCAAGTGTTATTTCTCTATGGCATTTAATCTTGGAAGCAACTTGATCAAATCAATATTTCAAACATAAATTCAAAAGAAGGCATAACGATGATACAAAGTTATGTGTGGCTCAAGATAGCAAGATGGTGAAGGATTGGCATGACTTGGCCGCGACGGACCATGGACGGGACAAGGGCAAGATGGAGTCTTGGCATCGAGGGACCCAAGCCATGGTGAAGGGCAGGTGGAGCGCAATCGCGATGGACCGATCAAGCTATATGTGGTCATACATTTCCAAGTATTATTCATTATTGGAATATGAAGATATAATATGACTTGTGAACAAGAAGGTAGAAACGGACATGATAAATGAAGAGTTTCCAAGTCACAAGCTCTAGGTGATGACGCTCAGCAAAAGCACATGTGGCAGCCCTCATGAAGCTTAAAAGAGAATAAGTGGCAAAATTCATGATCATGCAAGCTCAAGTTGAGGAGTTGTTTTTTATTTTAATCTTGAGTTTAGGCATGCCGCTCTATCGAGAGGGATGCTACATGGTTTGCATTTAATGTCTCAATGCTCAAAGAAAAACCTAAGTGAGATGAGAGGAACACAACACCTACACTCACACTAACTCTCACTGTGACAGGGAAAACCGGTGTAACCGGTTTACCAAACCGGAGGGACCGATTTTGGTTCAAACCTGTAACGGCTAGTTCAGGAAAACCGGTGGGACCGGTTTGGGAAACCGGAGGGACCAGTTTTGGTTCAAACCTGTAACGGCTAGTTCAGGAAAACCGGTGGGACCGGTTTTGACTGGTTCAGTATAACGGCTAGTTTTTGGGGGACAAGTATAAATACTTCCTTCCCCCCTCCTTTGGATGGCTGATTGTGTGCATGAAGAAAATATATCCAAAGCCTTGTAGAGCTCTCTCCAACACCTCTTTGTGAGGTTTGAGTGATTTGTGAGAAATACTAAGCATTGGGTTGAGAGGGATTGAGATTGAGAGCATAAAAGCAAAAATCCTACACTTGAGCATTTGAGCATTGCGTTGCAAATCCGTGAAGCATTTGTTACTCTTGGAAGTGAATCCTCCTAGTCGGCTAGGCGTCGCCCTAGAGCTCCCAAGCTTGTGGCGAGCCTTGGGAAAGTTTGTGAAGGTCCGCTTCGCCTCCGCAAGGAAAGAAGCAAAGATAGTGGATCGGGGAAAGCGGTTGAAAGAGACCCGGCTTGGAGTGTGCCTTGTGAGCAGCTCAAGCTTTCTCAACGGAGACGTAGGGTTCATGGGGTGAATCTGAACTTCGGCAAACAATTCTCCGTGTGCTTTATTTGGTTTGCTTTCTTAAGTTCTTGCTTCCACTATTTGTGATTCATAGGTTGCATGTATAGTTGTGCTAGTACTCTTAGTGATTACTTGCTCTAGATCTTGCATGCTGTGTTAAGACCTGTAGGTTTGCTAGAACTAAGTGGGACACGATCATTTCCTGTTTTGTTCTCTCTGCCCCGAGGAAACCGGTGGATCCGGATTACCAAACCGGTGGGACCGGTTTTGGTCAGTGCTCAATTATGTAGATTCTTGGTGAATCTAGTTTATGTGTATCTTGGTTGCTCTCCTGTGTAGTTCACACTAGTGTAGCCCCTCTGGTTAGTGTGCTACTTGTTTTATTTCTCTTTGTTCCAGGAAAACCGGTGTAACCGGTTTGCCAAACCGGTGGGTCCGGTTTTGGAAGTTTATTTTCTGAGGTTGATTCTTTGTGAATCTAATTGGGGTGGTTCCTATCTTTGTTTTTATAGCTTGCCTATCTTGAGTGCTTGGTTCTTTCTCTTGATTAATTGTTTTATCCCAAGCTCTCTGACAAAAGGGGTGTAAACGGTTTGCTAAACTGGTGCAACCGGTTTTGACAGTTTTGATTCCGCTGCGAGCTTTTGTGAAAATTTCAGAAACGCCTATTCCCCCCCCCCCCCCTTAGGCGATATCAAGGGACTTTCATGGAGCGGTCGAGAAATTAGAGTTAAAGTGACAAGAGAGGGAGTGAGGGACTGGCTTATATAGCCAGCGGGGCGCGCGGCGCGTGATGATTGCCCGCGTCCGATCGTGCACTTGCCAATCCGATGGCCGATGCATGGTGTAGGGGCTGAATTTATGAAAGCGCGCTCGCCTGGGAACTGCGCTGAGTAACCGTGTTGGGCGCATTTATGAGCAAGAGCGACACGTGAACTGCATTTATGACAACACGTTCGTTGCATCTTCAGGAGTGCTACACGGTCCGGCGGCTAAGGGCCGGGAGCCCGAAGGCAGTTCGGGTTCGGGACAAAATAACATGTTGCCTCCGGTAGCACGCTTCGCTTCTGATAACTCACTAACTTTTTTGAATACGATCGCGTGTGCCAACTGCAGGTAACTGAAGGAAAGGATGGCCTCCGGACAGGCCCGAAAAGGGGGGGGGGGGAGGAGACTAGGGGTGGTCATTTTGCATGATCATGGTTTCAGTCCTGCCGAAGGAGGATCTCGCCCATGAGGGGCTACTGTTGGGGGAATGCCCACCCCATAGTCTCCCCAAGCCCAGAAGACAGCCCAGCAATAATAAGCAAGGTCCAGCTAGACTGGCGGCCTAGAAGGTTTCGGCCCAGTAGGCGTCCGAAGGCCCGGCCCAGAAGGCTTTGGCCCAGCAGGCGTCCGAAGGCCGTACGGCGTGGCGGGCCCCGGGCGCAGACACTAGAGGATGACAGCCAGGGGATGTGTACCAGAGAAAGATTGAAGTACTAGAATACCCTTAGGTCAAGTAGTAAGATCTGTAATATAAGGTCCAGGGCAAATCTGTAAACATGCCCGGAGGGTAGATGAGCGTAGATCTATAAATGCTCAGCTGCACCTCTGAGCGGGACGAGACATGCCTCTGCCACCAGAACTTTCCTATACGATTCTGACCAGATAAATACAAAGTTTGTTAGCCGAAGGGCACCAGTATGAGCCCTTCGGCACTAGCATTGTAGCTTGGCTTTGTTCTTTCCTGTCTTAGCTTGTCTGAGGGACCTTCGATCAGTCCAGCCCTCGGCTAGCCCATTAATTGATTGTTCTGGACTTGTAACCACAACAGTTATCATGTCATATTACTATGACATGTTGTACAAGTAATTCTCTGGGTTTAAATACTCCGACTAGTGCTATTTATATGCTCTCCTGTAGGAGCCCCTTTCAAATATATGTTCCAAAAGACACACAGAAATAGAAGAAAATATGTAGAATGAGAGTTGTATGTCAATTGTAGCTCACATGAATTCAAAACAAAATAAAATCTCTAATGGAGCACGTGATTGCACTACCACAGAATAGATATTTAGTGACGGTGATCTAGGATATTTAGAGACGTAAAACACAGCCGTCTTAATTTTTATGTCTCTAAATCTTGACCTATAGAGACGGGGATTTACACGTCCCTAAATCCAGACATACACAGACGTCTTCAATACTTGTCCCTAGTTCTTTCTAGAGACAAAATTATCCCCGCCCCTAAAAGTGACCGTGAACAAATAAAAAGAAAAGAAAAGCCGGGACCAGCCCGGCCTGGCCCAGAGGAGCCTGAGATAGAGCCCGGGACTAGGCAGGCTAGTGTTGGTCGCCTAAGGGGGAGGGGAGGAGGCCGAGGCTGCCGCCATCAAATCCGGTGAGCCCGAGGACGCCTGAGGGGGAGGGGAGGAGGGTGTGGCCGAGTCCACCACCATCGGATCTGGCGAGCTTGAGGGCGCCGCCGCCAGATCCGGTGAGCCCAAGGCTAGAGACGTGTCCTCCACAGCAGTCGCTATTGATGAGGCATCGATGTCGACGACGAGGTCCTTATTGATGAACCTGCATGGTGGAGGCGATGGTCGTGAGAGAGGAGGTGGATGCGAGGTGAACGGCCACGAGAGGAGGAGGTGGAGGCGAGGCGAGGTGAGCAGCTGGGAGAGGAGGAGGTGGAGGCGAGGGTGAGGCACTGGAGGAGGAGGGCAAGGTGGAGGAGGAGAAGGGCGTCGGCATGAGTGGAGGAGGAAGAGGAAGAGGGCAAGGCGGCAGAGGAGAAGGGTGTCGGCATGAGTGGAGGAGGCGATAGTGGAGGACGAGGAGGCAAAGAAGAAGGGCATCGGCATGAGCGGAGGAGGCAGAGTCACCGACGCCTAAGGGGGTGGAGGGGAGGAGAGAGCAGCGACGGGAGAAGGAGGGTGTTGTTGGGAACAGGGCGCGGCTAGGGTTTCCGCCTGAGGGGGGATTAAAAATCGAAAAGCGGGGCGACGTTGAACGAAAAAAACAAAAAAGGGTGGCGGGATTCAAAATCTGGATCTAGGGGATCCTCTTAGCGCGCCTAAGTCTAAAAGTTTTCACCAGCCTGCCACTAAGTGACTTGGTACTAATCCGGTTACTATATCCATATGTAATAGAGACTGGGATTTAAAAACTGTCACGACAGGTAAACCTTGTCTCTATAGCTTGAAACAGTAGTGACGGAGATCCAAAACCCCATCTCTAATATAGAACCCCGTCCCTAATGCTTGAAATAAATAGTGACGGGATTTAAAATTCCATCTCTAATCTAAAACCTCCTCCCTATTGCTTGGAGCTATAGAGACCCGTCTCTAATCTAAAACTCTATCCCTATTGCATGTAGCTATAGAGACGGATTTTTTATACATGTCACTAAATCTTTTGTTACAGACAAATTTCTAAAAATATGTCACTATAAGTACCCTTTAACCAAATAGCAGTGGCGCGTTTTTAGAAACCCATCTCTATAAATGATTTAGTGACACGACTATTTTATCCGTCTGTAAATACACGTCACTAAATCCCTGTTTTGTTATAATGTTGGATAATCTTAGTCTATTTTCTAAAAAATAACTGGACATCACCAGTGCTACAGAAACATGACTAGTAAAGTAACCCTTATACATTTTTAAACCCTTATACAAAACAGGGATTCCAGTTTTTGCTTTTAGTAGAACCACCGATGGTGTCATATATACAAAAAAACACCGATAGTAAAGTAACCCTTTTACAATCTAGTAGAAAAAAACTAGACCTCTTAGTTTTTTTTAGAATGTATGAGGGTTCCAGTTCTTAGTCTATTTTCTAAAAAAAAATGTAGAATGAGAGTTGTATGTCACTCGTAACCCCTATACATTCTAGAGGAAAAAAAAATGGAATCCACCGTGATTTTCTACTAGGGCAAAGCCCCTGTGCTACCACATCCTACAAGTTTTTTTTTTCAATATTGTGTATTGCGCATTTCATATTAAGGTGGAAGAGAAAGAGAGATAGAGAGTACTAAGTCATCGCTAGATTAGGCTTCGGGCACCAAAGGCGAACCAACACTATCACAAAATGGCTCTATAACGGCAGACAAAAAAAGAATTGCAGCTATAAATCAGAATCCATTTATAGTGACGGCTCATTTATTCACTCGCTGCTACTGTATTTTATAGCGACGGCCTATTTATTCACTGGGACTTGCTAATTTTCAGGCGCCTAAAAGTTAGAGCAACTTTCAGTCACCCGGGTTTTAGATTTCGGGTTTGATGCTTTTTTAGAACCTTTAAGAGAAAAGGGCAAACAAATGACACATAAGACAAAATTTTTCTATAGGAATACATAATATACATTTTATAACAAAAATATATAATCCTACAATTTTTTTCAAACTCCAAAACAAATCAAATCTATCAAATTTTTGCTCAGACCCGTTAAGCCTCGCGTGACCTGCTCTACGCCCGCGCCCCGCACCCGCTCCTCACGCCCGCGCCCCGCACCCGTGCCCCGCGTCGACTGAAAGCACCCTCAGCTTTTAGTCGCCTGAAGCTGAGGAATCCCCTTATTCACCTACCATTACTGTATTTTATAGCGGCATCCCATTTATTCACCCGCTACTTTCTGTTGGCCCGCATCCCACAAAATGAGCAGCCCATTATCAGTTGTTAGCCATATATAAAGAAAACTTAGGCCATTCTCCTTCTTTCTCTCTTTGCTCTCTCAGAAAAAAAAAACTCGACCTATGGGGGTAAGACAGCCCCGTAGCATTTTGCTAAGAAGAAGACCTTCTCACGCAGGTTAAGAAAACCCCCGCCCCCCCTCCCCCCCCCCCCCCTCTTACATTGGGACCTGCAATCTTATGAGAACCTATGCTAGGACCACCATGGGTTATCGTAGCTTACAGATACCTAGGTACGGCCTTGACCACATGCTTTGGTGCGGGGAGAGGCGAGAGAATTTTTTTAACCCAGTCCAAAAATTCACTCGTATTGGGAGTCGAACTCGGGACCTTGCATATGCTACTAGGCCACCTTAACCACTAGGCTAAGAGACCGTTCACCTCTCTCTCTACTTTCTCAACCGTCCTCCTTTCCCTCCATCATCTCACAGTCGCATCCCTCCTCCTTTCCCCTCGCCTCCTCCCTCCTCTCTCTCTCCACGCCCTCTCCTCTCCTCTCCTCTCCTCTCCCTCCACACCGGCCTCCAGAGGCGGTAGGCGGGCTGCTCCACCCTCTAGAGGTGGCAGGCAGGGCTGCTCCAGCCTCCAGATGTGGCGGCGATTGGGGCTGCTCCGGCCCCTCCAGAGGCGGTGGTGACCCCTCCCTCCTGTCTTTGTGCCCCCTCCTCTCCTCACGGCGGTGGCTTCATGCGACGTCGGTGGCTTCAGGAGGAATTAGCATGGATCCTGCATGTTGAATCTACGACGGCGCGGGGACAAGCTCCACCATTGCTCTCCTCCCTGCTCGAGCCGGCCTCCTCTATTCAGATTTGGCGGCTCCGAGCATAGACCACCCCCATGCGCACGTGGGTCAGCCTTCCTCCCTCCAGATCTGGCGACTCCCTCTCCGATCAGCGATGCATGATGGTTGGATCCGGCCTGCTCCCTCTCCGTGGTGGCACAGCACGGTCGGAGCCCATGGGCGGCGCGGCATGGATGAAGGCAGATGGGCCTAGATGTGGCCTTTTTATTTTATTTTATTTTATTTTTGGTCGGTGATAGCGGTTGTCACCCGCCGCTATAGTGAAGTTTCTAGCGGCGGGGAGTTTGTCCCATAGAAGACCTGCCGCAACAAATCTTTATTTTTACCTATGTTTTTTTTTCTGGTAGTGCAAATTATGAAAGGACTACTCTTCCAACAGAGACGACCATTGTAATAGCCTAGTATGGTTCCAGTCCATCAGGTCATGCCAAATACAATTAACGAAAACATCTGGTAACTAAAAACAGCCGTAGAGACGCTGCCATTACACTCGGACCAAATGGACCAGACCATTACCACAAAGGAATCGAATGAGGAGTGGCGAGCCTTGGTGAGTTATTTCCTACTTCCTGCAACTTACAGCGGAACCACCAACCCGCCACCCTGTTTGATGGCACGGGCACTGTGTATGCCATCCACACCTCTGTAGCAGCTTGAACCAGACTTTTTGGCTATAGAGACAACCACATAGGACGTGGACATGGTCCAGCAACTCCAAGCATTGGGAACATAGTAGGGCATATGAAGCGAGATTTTTAGTATTTTGACCATAAAATGGATAGGCTTCTGCAAAATGACCATGAAATATTGGGCTTTGTTAAAATGACCATGGAACCATTGTCTTCTCTGTAAAATGACCATGATTAATTTTTTGGACAAAAATGCCCATGCCTCTTCTTCTTCCTCCTCTTTCTCCCTCTCTCTTCTCTTCTCTCTCTCCCAACCACGCCGTCACATCCACCGCCCATGGCACCACCACCCGCACAATCGTACCCTCCCTACATCGCTCTGCCGCCCGCGCCGCCATCTCCCGCCTGCTGCCGTCCCCCACACCGTTGTACCCTGCTCACGTCGCACTGCCCCCACGCCGTCGCAATGCTGCTCTCTCTCGGTGCCGGTGGGCGATGCTGCTCTCTCCTCCTCTCTCTCCCGAGGCCGGCGGGCAATGCTGCTCATGCGAAGATCGAGGTGGATCAATGGTGCGGCAATACGGGTGGGGATCCCGCCGGCGAGCGTGTTGTGGGAGAGGATGAGGACGTGGAGTCCCCCGAGCTGGAGGAGGGAGGCGGGGATGTGGCTGGCGAGGGAGTTGTGGGAGAGGTCAAGGGTGCGAAGGGTGGGGGAGAAGGAGGGCAGGCCGGAGGGCGGTGGCCTTCCCAGACTGGTGGTAGAGAGAGGAAGAGAGGGGAGGGAGGAAGAAGAAGGGACGTGGGCGTTTTTGTCCAAAAAATTGATCATGGTCATTTTATAGAGAAGACAATGGTTTCGTGGTCATTTTAATAAATCCCACCATCTCATGGTCATTTTGCAGAAGCCCATCTGTTTCGTGGTAAAATACCAATAATCTCGTATGGAGCATGGTTTTGTAGTCCATATGCCACTGCAATGTTCCTGCAAGGATTAGTCGAGCTACAAGGCAGAATCTCCATGCTATGCCAGGCAGTGAGCTCTAAGGCGAGTAGTGTCGTGCCACCCCACCTAGCCAAGTGTCTGAGATTTGTGTCTTTTCTAGCTATATGTCGTGTCACCCTCTGTAATACCCTGGCCCGCTAGTAGCCTATAGTAGTAGTAGTAGTTTCGGTCCAAGAGGCCTAGAAGTGAAGTGAAGTTGTGGGTTTAGTCCCATATTGGAAATTTAGGTGGGTGAGGGTCAGCATATAACACTCGTCGTTTCAACCATAGTAACATCGGGTTAACCCTTTTACATGAAGCGAGGACGAAATGGTGCTATGCATGAATACGTGTGCCTGCTCCACAGGTGGGCCTAGGCAGTAAGCGGACTTTGGACATGGGATGTTACAGTGGTATCAGAGCATCAACTCTCATTTCATCGAGAGGAGGTGTTGGGTATCCGCTTGTCGTGTTTGCGGTGTGCTGTCGAGGGTGTCAGCCCTTAAGGGGGTGACTGTAACACCCTAGCCGCTAGCAGCCTATAGTAGTAGTAGTAGTTTTGGCCGGTTAACCCTTTTACATGAAATAAGGATGAAAGCGTAAGAGTAATGTTATGCATGAATACGCGTGTCGCTCGTACAGGAGGGCTGGACGGTAAGTAGACTTTAGACGCGGGGCGTTACACCCTCGAAACAAAATCGTGTGACGTTCTTATAGAAAAAAATATGTGTCATTTATACTATAGGGATGTACATAGATGAACTCAAACTTTCTCTGCACTTACTTTTAAAAAGTTACCTTAGAGAAAATATGGATGAATAACTATTTGCAAGTCCATCCATGACAAAAAGACCCATCCATAAGGACTGGAGATAAGACTACTTGTGCACCCTTTGAAAGTGATGCAAACTGGCTCCATTTCAGAAGATAATGTGACCACCTAAGAAGCCTAAAGCTGTTAAGGGAGCATGCAATTCTATCAAATTGATGATGGTGCTCAAACTCATCGTCACTTTGCCCTTCCTGCTTCAAGGTGTCTTAGGGGACAGAAAGAAATTGAAGGCAACCAACACTAGATTGAGCTTTAGCAAACGAAAAATAGCATCCAATGAACGGGTTCATGGTGAGAAGAACGATGTCATCCCAACATCATGAGCGGCTGCATGGGGGAACGGAGTTGGAAGCGATGACAACAATGGTTGTAGGAAAGATGATTTGTTCATTGGGCTTATCATAGGTCAGGAAGGCTTGAACCAATATATTGGCTTTACCACACGGTTCCAAAGGAGCAAATCACATCGTCAAAGATAAAAAATAGTGACCTAGATGAGCAATAGCATGCCTCTGCCATTAGTACTACGATGGCACACGATTTCATTCCTACACCCTCCTGTGCAATATGTTACAGCGTTGATCTCTTTGTCTGAGAGATGTGGTGCCTATGCTAGAAGGTCAAGCAGCACCATATTCATGGTACTATTATCAATGTCTACGCACTGGAAGTAACATTATCAATTGCTAGATCATTGACCTCTTTGTCTGAGAAATGTTGTGCCTATGCTAGAAGGTGAAGCAGCATCATACATGGTACTTTTATCAATGTCTATGCCCTGGAAGTAGTATTCTCAATTGTTAGATAGGATGGTTTGCTTGATGTGGTAATTTATATGATTTTGTAGATTAATGTGAAGGTTACAAAAAGAAGTAAGTATTACTATTGATACAATATGTATTGTAAAATAAAATAATAAACACAAGACATGCACTAGGCAACACAAACCTTATTTATATTATTTTTTCATCAAATAGATGTATTTAAGGGAATTTTCGGCAGCAACACTGCCTTGGATTAGTATGCATGAGGCACCGGAGATATGGCAGGTCTGGATGTCTGCTTTTGCATTCAGTTCTGCATCTTGCAGCAACACAGTCTACAAGAACAAAGCATGTCTCCACTTGCGGTGGTGGTGGTGAGAGCTTCGCGCAACTAACACCTAGATATGCAAGACAGTATGTCATGAATAAGATTATTTAAACAATTAATTAGTCTCAACATATAATGGAAACTAAAAGTAAAGGAACTTTTACATCCACTAGCATGGCCAAGCGAGACGATACAAGACATAAGAACCAGGAAAGGAAAAGCTACCAAAGGCAACATCCTTGTAGTATTTCCTTTAACAGATGCCATGAGCATCAGAGTAGAATATTAGCCAGGAGGAAGAAAGGAATACTTTGTGTTTGTATTACATTTTTGTTCTAGTGGGCAAGCATTTATATAGATCGACCATAGGTACATTTGTTTGATCCAAAATTTAATATCCTCTCCCATATATCCTCAAAGAATGTTTATATATCTGAAGTGATGTTTTGATATCCTCTAACACTCTAATAAATATGTTAGATTTCAAAACAATTCTACACAAGTATCTCATTATTTATGTCTTAATTACTCTAATAAATAGATGGGTATCCAAAACAATCTTGAAAGCATGGTTTTATATCCATACCAGGACCCTATTTGAATGCATGATTCCTATAATATATGACTAGAAAAAATATAGGATTTAAGTTGTATATCACATGCATTTCCACGGGAATTGAAATCAAATGGACTGCATGTTTGGATGCAAAACAAGAAAGACATGGGATTTTAAAGATTTCTATAGGAACTGATAGGATTTCATTCTTCTTTCCAAATTATCATACTCCTAGTACCTAGGATTGTGGATTGGGCCAACTATCCAAAGGGGGTAGATGGGATCAAAAAGACAAGACCCGATGGCACATAAAGTTGTGACATGGATGTTTTGCACAAGGACGATAAAAGAGATAGAGTCCTAGCTGATATTGTTGTTACCAATAAGAAAACTTGCCACATAAATCTATCTGACAACATAATTTTATTTGGTTGGGCAGTTGAGGAGGAGTTGAGGTCCAACAATTCTTGAAGGTTTGTTTATTGACCACCCAACCCATCTAGTCAAATCTAAAGGGAAGGAGGTGTTGAAGTAGCTTAACTACCTACCCCCCCCCCCCTCCCTCCACCTAGAAGGTGACACATGTCAAATCTAAACAGTGCAACTCTATCATTTTGAAAATTCATATCTGTGTCTCAGCATGGTGGTTTGATTAAGCACACCAACCATCATATTGAATTTTATATTCAAGATAATCTTGTATATGCCATTGCAAAATGCTCAGATCTCAAATATGCCAATGCAAAATGGCTTATCTCATATATGTCATCTGATTAAAAAAATTATTTTGCATATGTCATTGGTGCACATGAAAAGACCAACATACCCCTGCCCTTTCTTCTTCCACCAGTTGTTCAAGTTTGGAGTTTGAGCTTGTTGACCGGCCATGGCGGCCACATCGACACCTTTGCGACCGTGTAGCCTATTTTAGTCGTAGCGAGCCACATACGCTCCTCCCGCTCGCTTGCTCTCTGTAACATCCCTATCCAATGAGAGGCCCACAGTGGCCCATGAGCACTTGTGTGCATAAGGAGGTGGGAATTTAGTACCACCTTGCTAGTCTAGTGAGAGGAGGACCAACATATAAGCCTAGGTTGTCCACCATCACCAACCTTGAGTTAGCCCTTTTACACAAAGAGAGGACGAAAGCGTAAATAGGTTGGTGGGTCTATGGGGTCCACTCAAAATGCGAGTCGAGCCCAGCTGGGTGTGGACCCTAGGGAGTTACACTCTCACCTCTATCAACCTTGCCCTGTGTGCCTCCCCCCCCCCCCCCCCCCCCCCACCTCGTGACTTTGTTCGGCTGCCATACGTCTGGCCTGCAGCATCATGTCGCGCCTTCTCCCAGCAACTGTGCCATATGAGCACAAGGACTCTGCCAATTGACACAACACCAATTTTGTCCATGAACCAACCTTGAGCTTCCTTGTACCTATATGAATAGTCAAGACTCGCCTATGTGCAAGAGAGGGAAGACATAGATTGGAAAAGACAACTGAGTTTGGAGCCACTAAGAGTTTGCCTCATAACTTTTCTAGTTAGGTTTGGCTTAAGGTTATTAGGATAGGTACTTGCTGCTAAGGTAGGCCTATGAGGTAGTCATGTATCTTGTATCTTACATTGAGTTTTTTGTTATGAGTTTCTAATATGAAGGTGATTGTGTCTTTCATTATAAAGGTTCCTGCAGTATATATGCATGTGTTCTTAATGCTATGCATGTTAACAATAGGGATATTGTTAAGTGTATGTAGCCATAGAGATTGACATAATCATGGTGGTTAATCTTACTTGGTAATCCGTCAAAATAGAGGGAAGGCACTTGACTGTGTTATAGATATCTTTGTAGTATGATTAGGAGTGAGTTTGGTGAGAGTGGCACTCCGAGCGGAGGGATTGGGAAGTACCTGTCATATTGGATGATCATGTTTAAAGATATAATTAGGACTCCTCTAACTAGCTACTCATGTTAGATGAACCAATACTACTAGTTGATATCAGGCTAACTCATGCTTTGTGTCGATACTTATATCGGCAGTGGATCATAGGGGTACCCATGATCCTTGTGTATCGGTAAAGGCATGTGCGAGACCGAGAGTCGATGGACACACAAGACGCAAAGTTTAGACAGGGCCTCCCGAAGGATAACAACCCTACGTCCTATATTCTATGGTGTATTATTCCGGGTGTTTCTGAGAGAGCCCCTGCCCCTACTTATATATCCGGGGGGCAGGGTTACATGGCAAGTGTCCTAGTCAGTTACACCATGATTTCCGACTAGGATTCTATCTCTAACTTTCTATCTCTAGTATTGACTTGTTGTGTACTTCAAGTAATAATCCGAATAGTTATCTTTATGGGCTTTATCTTTATTGGACCCCGGCCCACTCGGCAATATATCCGAGTGGTGAGGTATTCCTGGTATATATATCCCACACTTTGTTTACCTTTATTGTTTATGTCTATTAGCTCTCTATTTTAAGTTGATTGTTGCACCACAGATCGGCACATCACCACCACCGATCAGCGCCCATCCATCGATCTCCATGCAGCCATCATCAACATCCCCTTGACCACACCTAAGGGTAGAAGTTAACTATTTCTAGCTATTCTTATTCTTATCACGTATTAGTCCTTCTGGATTCTATATTAAACCTTGAAATACTCCAAGGAAAATATAATGTGCCTATGTGTTAGCAGTTACAAATTAAGGCATCCCACATGCGTATATTCTTGGGGTGGGGAGGGCATGGCCCGAGAATATTTAGTCATGCATATAGTCTTTTGCGATTGTTCATGTCCTCGAAGCTGTTAAGTAAGCTTCTTCCTCCAACTGATATACAACTATTTGGTAGTAGTCGATCTCTAAAATGATGAAGTGCAGGATCATGGAAGTATATATAATCTAATATAGTTGTGGACAATTGGTGCAGTACATCCACTAAAAGTAAATTATACTATTTTTTAGAGTGTAAGGAATTTTTGTTCTAACTTCTATAACATGAGTTACATGTAGTAATTAATAAATGATCAAAAAGATCGACAATCATGCTTCTGTAACATGAGTTACATGTAGTAATTAATAGATGATCAAAAAGATCGACAATCATGAAACGGAGCCCAAGAATAAAAAATAGAAAAAGAACATTCGCTCCCCTATAATAATTTCTAGTATGACTAAACAAACGAGAAGAGCTCCATGTCATTGGTCAAGGAAAGGTGTATGATACTAGCTGATCATCCAATAACTTCACATCCTGCTCGTTGTGTGGGGAGCTGATTCTATCTCATATATTCATATCACCGTGTGCATTGTGGTATGGTGATATCTTTGATGATAGGATTTAAGTACATAGTTTTGTTTGAACTATGTATTATGTAATTGCAGGACTGCAGATGAGAAGGTAAAATTTTCTTGTTGACTGTAAACAATATCTATTGGAATCCGGTCGAGAGAGGTTTGACTCATCTCACACGATTTCAAACCTTTTTATCTCACATGGATTTTGAGCCATGACCGATTCTGCATCAGGGGATTTCCTCTTTATATGCCGTCTAATAGGCTTTAGAATTGTGAGTGATATAAATATTTTTATTTTTATAATACAAAGTTACAATAAAAAAGATAAATCATACCAAACTCTTGTGGAAACCTTGCCTGTGTGCTCTAGCATGAAGTACAAGCGCGAGGAGAGATCAAATAGTAGCTACTCATTTACAAACACCGCTGACATGTTCTTCCAAGAACGAGAGGTTCATTTATACATGAAGAATGCTGGAGGTGACTTCTCTGATGACCAAGATGAAAATGATGTAGTGGAGTAGGGCACTGCAGGAGAGAAAATCTGCTGCCGAGTAGTAGCCTACGTTGGGTTGGGAGGAATAGGGCCATCACGTGGATGATGATTGTGGACAGCGTATTTCAGCTTGACTCAGCTACGTGTGGCACCATCGTATAGATGAGAACCATTGATCGTTGGCGCTCACTTATGTTTGCTTTGTGTTGTAATTAATTTTATATTTTTTAGGATTAATAAAATCTTCAAAAACCCACTATTAATAATATAATATGCATAAATAAAACACAAGGTATGTATTAGGTAGTTTTATTGATTTTTCAATGTTTACAAATGGTTTCGGCAGCAACACTGATTTGGATGAGTATGTGTGATGCATCGACCATAAGGAAGCCGGTTTGGATACCTTTCTAAGCAATCATCCGTACATATAGTTGAGTACGGCTTACATTTTGGAAAAACATAACAAAACTCCAGTAGCCCTGGTGGTGGTGAGGGTGGTGAGGCCTCACACAACTAACACCTACACATAGAACACAATAGAGTGAATAAGACTCTTTAGATAATTATTTTGTCTAATCATGTCTAATAAATATAAAATAGTAGAGTTTACATCCTCCAGCTTGGCCGAGCGAGAATGTAGACATAAGAACTAAGAACACAAAAGGTGTCAAGGACAGCATCCTTGTCGCATTTTCCATGATGTATGCCATGAGAAGAATATCAATCTTTTCCTTTTTTTCAAGAAAAATATGTGTGGAGAGATTGTGTTTGTATTGTATTTCTGTTTTTCTGTGAAATAGTTTGTATAGATCTGACAACTGGTATATATGTTTGTCCCAAACAAATTAACGTCTTCACAAAATAGAATGTTGATATCTCAATATTATGATTTAGTATCTATCTAGAATTTTCATGTTCCCATGTGGCTTGTCTCTTCAATGCAGCATTGGAATTCCATATGGTTGTGGAGCTCGACAAATGAGAGGTTTTGTAGTAATTGTAACATTTGCTTCCAGTTTATTGATTCCAGAATCCACAAGATTGTTATAACATTAGTGATTTTATCTGCATATTGACATGATAATCTAACTAGAGTTAATGTTTCATTGTCTTACATATTTTTGTTATATTATTATTATTAAATTACTACAAAAAAAATTTTGTAGTGGGGTCAAAAGGTCATTTATATGTTCGTATATCTGCATTTTGGCTATTTTTAATAGCAATGGTGAGTAATAAGGGTATTTCAATTTATTTTATAATGGTAGTGATACGTGATTTTTCCAAGTAATGTAATAATTTCTAAACTTTGACTGCGGTGATGACTTTTCTTGTTGGTAAAATAAATAATAAATAGATATCATTCTCATACTACAAGGTTTGTTCTCTACGCTAGCAAGAAAGGAAGGTATTGACATGAACGAAGCACGTAAGGGCAGGGTTCACAAAACTATAATAATAGTGAGATTTTTTTACCACCAAAAACCAATTGATAAACTGTGAAAACAGATAAAAAACC
Organism: Eleusine coracana subsp. coracana; assembly: GCA_032690845.1. Lineage (NCBI taxonomy): Eukaryota > Viridiplantae > Streptophyta > Magnoliopsida > Poales > Poaceae > Eleusine > Eleusine coracana. The sequence continues at coordinate 54,056,572 of CM064430.1, forward strand.
ATTAGATATTGCTACTCGAGCTGTATCAATAACCATAAAAAATAATCAAATTTGACAGGATTTTTTTATTTTATAAAGCATCTTAAAAGATATCGCTTCTTAAAGGAAGCACTCATGCAACATTGCAGGTAGCAGTGGATTCTGGTGAGCACTCATGTACATGGATTGTCTCATATGTGGTAGGTCTCACATGGAGTGGACCAATCAAGATAGATCCGTACAATAGGTCTTATATGATGGGTCCATGTTGGATCGGACCAATCTAATTAGGGTCTAAAGTTTTGCAAAATAAATGGTTAAAAGTTTTAAGAAAACTAATTTTAATTTAAAGTTTGACAATAAATTTGATAAAAACTTTTTACTAAAATTTAGATTTTAAAAAAAAATTCTAAAAACTTTGAGATCAAAAGTTGTCCCCCAAGATATTGAAAAAAAACTTTTCAAAAGCAAAAAATGAGTGGAAGTAAGATTTTTTAAAAGGAAAGTTTGGATTTCTCTAAAAAAATCCGTTGGTTAGCCTACCAGTGTCAGCGTGCTGATTAGCTGGCCCCTACGGCAAGCAGATGCTCACGAACCGTGAGTTCACATATAGTGTGTCACAAATGCTCAACCAACACCAAGTGGTTACTTTCCATGTTGAACTATAAGTGAATTATCCATCCTTTCTTATTAGGTTAGGTTTTTGGGTATAACTGATTGATGCATAGTAACTCAATATGGTATCAGAGACAGATGTCTTGAGTTTAAGTTCTGGTGAGCGCATTTTCCACTGTGATATTTCTATTTTCACATTTGCATCCCGAGGGAGCTGCACGTGAGGAGCAGTGTTAAACCAAAGTGAATTATCTATTTTTTCCTATTAACTTAGACTTTTGGGTGCAACTGATTGGTGTATAGTAACTCAACATTCCAAATTACAATTTCACATTGGGATTGCAGATGCGCAAGCACTAGCGTCACCTCGATAAGCTCACTGTATGTAGGCTATGTAGCTTTGCAATGAGAATGCTACGCGCCAACTCCGGGTGATCCACGGCACTGTACATGGCCATCTGAAACGATGGAATAAGGTGTTCATCTCTTCAGGAGTGTTCCCCACGCCTTCGTTCTCTTAACATATACTAGTGACGGAATTGTAGTTCTAATATTTTCTCCCTTCGATCCAGTTCTGAATTTTTTGACGACTGAAAGGAGCTGCACCTGACCGAGAACAACTCTAGTTCTCCTGCGCCTATTGGTGCTCCCATCCTCTCATTCTATTATACAAAAATTTGTTGCACCTGAATTGGTACTCCTGAGCTTGGCCTGCTGAGCTGGAGCTCGCACGGTGACGTACAGGAGCTCCAAGCGAGCCCCCGCACATGTATTCCCAGTTCCAACTTTGAAGACGTAGCGTCAGGTGCTGCCGCCTCCCCTCCCGGCTAACGTGCTCTCTGCCGCCTCCCCGTGGTTTGCCGGTAGGGATGCTGTGCTGCCTACGGACATACTGTTCGAACTCCTCTGCCTCCCCTCCCAGCTAACGCGCTCTGCCGCCTCCTCGTGGTTTGCCGGTAGGGGTGCAGTTTTCATTTCACTACAACAAAAACATCTTATAACGGTGGTACAAAAAAATTTGTAGTAGTAGATTAAAATAAACCTACTATTATAGTGAACAAATAATTTTTAACAGCAGTTAACAATGTGAACCGTTATGTAGGTGTTATGAGCTTGTGAGAATCCCTCTTTACATGGTGAATTAGACTTTATATCGGTTTTTTATATTTGAGCATCTTTTTAATGTCATTTCACTTAATTTTGCAACATAGTACTCAAACGACACTATATGTGGAAATTATTAGTATTAGAGGAAAAAAATATTTATAATAAGAATATGGTGAAAAATGATAGAAAAATTATTACTTATGACATATAAAATGGTACACTAAGAAGTATCAATAATAATATAAATAATCTTTTATATCAAAAATGTTAATAATTATATTGTGTAAATAATTTACATTTGAATTATAAAAAATATTTTATTTTTTCTAAATCCCCTACCAACGCATGGGCACTTTACTAGTGTTGTTATAAAACACATGAGGAAGTATGTTAAGACCAAACACTCTCATGGTTAACAAGATCACTCACACACACCGGACTGAAATTAAAATAAACTCGACTCTGGCATGACTTTAACACTAACTGCAAGTTCATGCGCAACCGTATTTTGCTCTCTTCCAATCTTCTTATTATCCACCAAACTATGTAGCAATTGTCCTTCTTCTTTAGCTTCTGGTATAAGTGAAGCTAGCACGGACGAATTGAGGTTAGAACAATGGCAGCAGGGATGAAGGAACAAGGTTAACATAACCGAACTGACTAGTGTAACCGGGCGGGACTGGTTCACCGGTTAACCAGAAAACTGGTAAAACCAGGTGGTTAACTGGATAAAATTTGATTCAGGGTACAAACGGTAAAGGACCGGTTAACCAGCCGGTTAGACCAGTTAGCCGGTTGATTTCATCGGTTTCTTTATTTATTTTTAAATATATATTTTTAAATTTAAATATACCAATTTTAGTGTAGTTAGGCTAGTTAACCAACTGGTTAAACCAGTTAACCGGTCAATTTCATCGGTTACATTGGATATGAATTTTTTGAATTTTGAAATTTTTTAAATCAAAACCGGGGGTTAACTGGCCGACCGATGTAACTGGCCTGGACCAGTTTACCGGTTAACCCTAGTTATGTAAACCCTGTGAAGGAACAATGATGATAACTCAATTTGATCTGATTTTGTCGAGATGTGTTAAGTTACTATGCACCATATTAAGCTATTGTGCACGGATCAGTTAAGCTACTATGCACCATGTTAAGCTGTTGTGTACGGACGAGTTGCATCAAAAATCTAAATAAACTAATAAGGAAAGATAGACAATTCACTTATGGTTCAACACTCCTACTCATGTGCTGCTTCCTTGGGATGTAAACATGAAATAGGAACGATCCAATAAAAAATACGGTCAGCAGGACTTGAAATTAAGACCTCTAACTCAAATAACATGTTAAGCTACTATGCATCAACCAGTTATACCAAAAATAGTAAGCTGATAAGTAAGAGTGAGCAATTCACTTATGGTTTAACAAGATGAACTGGACTGGACTGGACTGGACTGGGCAGGGCCTCTGGACGGGACCGGGGATTACCAAAATAAATTAAAATTTTTAATGAGCAGATGATTTAAGATACGTGCAACATTTTGGAAAAACTCCACCGGAGGACTTCTCTCAACTATAATCCTTAAGATTATGAATATGGCAAGGTTATCAAACCGCCAGTGAAATGTCTTCTTATATTAAAATGAGTGGTTGATCAAGACATAATTCACAACTGACCATTACGTGGAGAGCTGCCTGCATAACCTGTTTTGTTCGTAAATGCTCCCTTCAGTGTATTCATATGAACCAATAAATCAGTGTGTCACCATGCTGGTATGTGTGTCTGACGATGTTTTCAGGTACAAACTAATTTACATTAGAAATACAAGATGACATTTAGTCTTATTCCAGTAATAAGTTATAGCTTATGTAGAACCAGATGCCAACTCTTTGATAAGAAAAGGATTATTATTATCTCAAATTTGAGTCGATCATGTCACTATGATCTTTGATCATTTACATGAATATGATAACTTCCTTGAATGGCCTCTTGAGAAATTCCAAGAAGCAGGGGAGGAATAAGAATTTGAATGAGATTACATCACAGTTATGATACAGGCGACTATACGGCCAGCGATCAATTGATTCCTATGCAATTTAGTGTTAGCACCACAGCTCCAGACAGAAACTTCAGCTGATATTAAATATTTAGATCAACATTGCTAATGTCAATACCGTTATATGCGATTGGGGCATACATCCACATGTCGTCGGAGCTCAACAACTGCACGTAATTGTTTGAAACCGAAGTTAGTAAGGTCCCATTTATCACAATCATTTGGCTATTACACATCCTTAGTGCGAGATAATATGTAAATGTACCTTAATCTGAAGCTGCAAAAATTTGACATAATGTGCTGCTTCCTCGAGCATTGTACTAATGTCAACCTGCCATATACAGTCAAGTTAAATAAGAATTTGAATTTACTGAATAACACACCAAAATATATGACACTGCAGAGCCGTTACGATGGTCTTACTTTTGTTCCATTGGGAACCAAGTTCTGCAAGATTCTCAGTCTTTCATTGATCCTTTCTCTCCTCTTCTGCAGAATTCAAATTTTAACCAGGGGAATTCAAATACAAGCCCTGTATACTTTCATTATGTAGTTCGTTATTGTTCCCTATAATTTAGGCAAGTCCTTCTGAAATTTTGCGCACTTACCCTTGCATAAAGACTCTGAGGATCAGTTGCTGCTCCACGGCTAGCCCTGATACATGTCTTCGTCGAGCTTGCATTCGCGTTTCCCTCCAAATTTCCGTTTTCAGAGGTGCAACTGCTGGAGCTTTGCATGTCAACATAAGAGTTACCGCCATCGTCGTTGTCGACATAATCCTTTTTGCCAACTTTCTTGATCTTCTTTGATGCCTGCATATCAGTTCATAAGTCTTATATATAGGTACGGATCAAAATTTTGCACCTAAACTGATGAGTGTTTCTGCGTTCATACCTTCATGGTGGCACTAGACTTCCTCTTTTTAGTAGCTGGTGCATCGTTGGCTACTTCTTCCTCTCTGACTGAAGACTGGTTGCCATGCAGAGAGCAATCCTCACTAAAATAGGGGATAGCGTTATGTGACTCGAAGTCAGCATATGGGAACGGCTCCATAACTGGAAACTCAAAGCTCGCAAAGCTCTGAGCTGGATCGAGCAGACTAGTAACACTAGAACTATGATCTGGTTGTGACCAGCATTGTGGAGGGACATCATAGTTAACACAGCTAGAAGAGGAGTTGGAATCAGTGTCGAGGCTAGGCAAAAAAAGAGCTGCCATTGCCTCCATGGACTCATTCACATGCTCGTAGGTGAAGCAGTGGTCATGAGTTCCAAGAAACTGCGCAATCATGTCTATTTCCATTGATGGCGCAGATGAAATGTAAGTGCTCTCCATTTCAAAGATGTGGAAGGCCTCAAGACAAGGGAAGTAGCTTGGAGAAACTCTGCTGCTACAATGCCTGAGTGCTGCCGCCGTGGGTCTACAGTGGTATTTGTAGGTGCTGGTGGCCCCCATTGTTGACCAAGGATAGCTTCACAATCAGCATCGAATTGTCTGGCTTTTAGGCAATAAAATGTTATCTCCAGAGTCAACCCCGTGGTAATGGTTTTAAGAAGCTGCAGCTAATTCTTGATCTTGATACCGACAGGATAATTAAAACCGCATGCGCAATTATGTCGTGCTAGTACGACAATATTGTTTATCTTCCCGGCAAGAATGGTACGCTGAGATTTTAAATCATGAGGACGAGATTGGCTTGGCCATTCGCGCAATCACTCATCCGACAGATCGTGGGGAGTGGTGGCGAGCTGAAGTGAGAGGTGGAAGGCAGGAGGGATTACTTGAATTAATGTCTTGTGTGTTCTTATTATGACCAGGGATCAGTAGATACAAGTTCATGCCCGTGTGATCTTGTGCTTCCCATTGAGGTTGCAGAAACATTTGTTCCCGTTTCCAGCAACTTGAAGAGCTGTCAGATGCCAAAGGTGGGGAGAAAACCAGATCCGTGGTGCAGGACTGCTGGAAGGAATGCCTTCAGATTTCTAGTATTGTTATGCATGTGGGTTCAATTATAACTTCAAACTGTCACTATACGGCAAATTGTTTCTTTTCTTAAAATTGGGTTATTGTTAGAATTGTTCAGTGAGTAAACTTGTACTACGTACTATACGGCAGCAGGTAAGTTATAGGCGTAGTGTTCTTCTTATGTTTTGTCAATGCTAGCTTGTAAAAGCTTTCAGGGAGCACATGGTGGCCTCATATGGGAATAGAATTAATCCTAGCGATTTAGTACACCATCAGTTTTAAGAAGCCAAGTATTACAATTAGGCATCAAACGCATAAGCTACTGTTTGCTAATTGCATGCCTCTTTTTACTAGATTATGCAGTTGACTTGGTATGTACTTGAGAATCTTCAGTTACTCTGCAATTAGCAAATAATAGTGTTCAACTTGAATCGTCCTTTGATTAGCATTACACTTCGTTAAAGAAGCTTATCACTTTTTCATTGTACTTAAATTCTAATTTAGTTGTCCCACCTGTCTTGGTACAAACCTTCCTTCGCAGCTACAAGTTATTCTGAAAGTTTGTAGCCTGTACTACTATAATTAGGTACCTAACCATGTGAATTGTTTTCATTTTGTTCATTGTATACCTCTTTCTAACTGGACCCTCGAATTGACTTGTTGTACTCTTGAGAATCTTAAGCACAGATTTATGTAACAATGAGCTAACTTCAACCGCCATTTGCCTGAATATTTTAGAGGAATTTAATTTATCATGTCTTCTTTAAGTACATTTCAATGAACTGTACTAGTTAATAGTACATACCCCATCATGAGAGTAGCAAATGCTCCATGTACCTCCGCAATTGTGTAGGACGTAGGTGTTCTTTTTTAAAGAAAAAAGAGAAATTTTAACTGGGACCTTGCAGGGGACTTGCTACATCTGTACTTTGGAATCTGAAAGTCACAAGGTTTACGCCATATATTGTACTTCAAACACTCTAGAATCTTGTACTTTGTCAAAGGTTTGCTTCAATCAGCTTGAAATGCCAATCATAATGAAATTAATCATACATAATTTGGTGTACTCCTTGTACTTCGGAAAAATGTTAACATCTGTTAACAAAAATTTTAATCCAATAGCCCAGTGATCCAAGTGCCGCCATATGATTATCATTGGCAGCTGCCATACTTTGTATGTAAAGAAAATCTCAATCAAGGTCTGACGTTCCCCTGACATTTTATTAAGAGAGATGGTTTCACCGAAATCTACTGGGACTAGGACTCACTGGCGCATGCGCATGACAGAAGCCTAGGATGCCATAGAAGCCGTAGCAGGAAGGTGAACACCAAGCCACAAATAATACATGTGTTGATCTCAAAAAAAAAATGATACTTGTGTGCAACACCTAGATTTCTAGCCTGGCGAATGCCCTGACAGCCAGCGGTCTCCACCACTGCACTGTGAGTGCCTTTGCCATACTTTGTATGTACAACTCAATTTAATTGTACCACTTCTATGGTACGGTTTTATTATCGAGACTCAAGGGATTAATAAGTTTTCTTTTTCAGCATTTGTTGAATATACTACTTGGATCTGTCTGAACGCAGTGAAATTCCTTCATAAACAAATGTTGGCTTCAGGAAGTCAAAGGATGGATGGGTTGTATCATCTGTTAAGACTCTGTTGTATCAATAGAGGCCATAACATATATATTAATTTTTTCAACATTTGCTGACTTTAAATTTATTTTCCGTACAATCTTAACTGGAAGGAACTGCACCTGATTTTTCCTTAGTAGCCAAGACACATCTTTTACTTTTTAGATCTTAGTAGCCCAAAAATAAAAGGAAAGAGAGAAAACTCATGAGAATTCTGTCGGCTAGAAGTCAAAGGTAGGAAATATTTTTTGTGCTTAAATAGTTGATGTTAAACTAACTAGAAAAGTGACAAGCAAGGAATATAATTTTAGTAGAATGTATGTGATCTTTTCACATCTGTTTGTCCTCAAGAAAGCTAAGTTACAGATAACTCAATGTCAGCTAAGACAGTTGACATTTGGCGGACATCTTATATGTAGTTAACAATGAATCAACGAGCATTGAAATTTCGCTAACAGTGGTTGACTCTTAGTTAATAAAAAGATCGAAAGTTCCCTAAATGTTATAAAAGTAGACGATATATCTCTCTGATTTATTAAAATATTTTTGTTTAACTAGATTTGCCTTCCTCATGTGTTTCTCCTGGTTTATTCATGCACTGAACCTACTTTGATTATGGGCATTTTTGCCAGTTCATGCAAAAAAATAAACGTAGTGAAGTTTACTTAGAAAAACAATGTTGATATGCATTGGTATTATTTTATATACAGCTCTTACACAGAAGGATTATGATAGTTGGGTTTAATGAAGGAATTAGAAATGTTTGATCTTGCCAGTCATTGTTGTCACTGATCTAGGCGGCAAATCTGTGTTGGAATAAGTTCACACACATGGAATCCGTCAGGATTTGCCAGCACTTTCGGTTCACTGTATCGGAAGAGAATTACACCTAATATTCACTAACTATACATCATCTCATTCCAATTTTAAATTTCAAGCAAACATGTCTCTGCTACACACAAGAACTATTAATAAGATATAAGTGCAGTGGTTATCTCACTATGATCCACTACATACTGAGTCGATCTTAACTGATGTTTAAGAGTTAACCACACCACATTGTATTATAATAACATATCGGGGAAGATACACGTAACTGCTCATAAGAGAATGATTATCAAAGATACACGTAACTGCTCATAAGAGAATGATTATCAAAACTGCGGAGAAGTTCTTTAATTATTATTCGGTCTCGGCAATTTCATGTTTGACGAGATTAAACTACCTAACTACCAATTCCTAACAACCTAGCGTCCAAAAACTCCTTGTCTGATGTACCAGTAACTAATAATTGGATCAGATAAAGTAAGAACTCAAGTACAACTCTGAGCGTCAAAATAGAAACTTCACTGAATCATTGAGTTTCTCAAGAGCCGTGTTGCGAATCATAGCTTAAACACCTATTCACTTAAATCCTTTTTTGGCGTTTTTCATGCTAGATTTCTTGGACTGATGCAAAATGTGCAATTTTCTTGAGTACAAAAGTATATTAAGACCGTACGTTGTGTAGAAAAGGAATAAGCAGGTGGGATTCATTAAAATTTAAGAAAGATCCTAAAAAAACATCTCATTGGTAGAGAAAAATAGAAAACGAAACCATATCATTTATTTGATGGCAATTAGTTAGCGAGTACAACTATACTGATATATCTACACTCTACAGCATATATGTATCGAGGATACATCAACAATTAGCCAACTTAAACTCAAAATGTTCGAAATAAGGTGCTTTTCAATCAAAAAATTTAGAGTTCTGGTAAAACTTTATGCGAATAAAGTTTCAGACTTATGCTAGTTTTTTGTGATTATTATAAGCATTGATTTAAGGGGGTAATGTGTTAGCCAGCTAGCCTTCACTAACTCATCTTGTTTAAAATATAAGAAAAGAACTTTATTTAAGATCTTAGACATGGTTTATCAAACCAGAAAAGCTTTTCAGAGCTACATATATGTAATTCAAATCGTGTCCTCGCAAAATAGAATTATCGTGTTAGTTCAGTGGTGGTTATAGTTGCAACAACGTGGATGACAAAAGTTCGGATTACAAACGTTTGTGTAGCTAATCTCCATCTAAACATTCTCGTGGATACTTAGATGCACACGTGTAATGATGATTGGTTACAAGTGACATATCCAAATATATAGGATATATCTCGAGAAATGGATAATTTTATTTAGAGCATCTGCAAAGCTTATCGCCATACTAACCACAGTCAGTTAAGCACCCAATTTAGTATATCACGAACAATCTCAGAGCTGAATTCCACTATATATATCGTAGTTATTCCCTTCGTTTCATCAGTAGTATTTCATACATACTAACGAAAAGAAACAACATTACATAAGGCAGAAACCGCGGCACACCAAACAGAAAAATATGATAATGCTACGAACTTTTTTAAATAACTAAACTTCTAGAATTTAAAATTCAGTCTCAGAAGGTAGGTGGCCCTAAAAAAACTAGAGCTGGCTGTCTAGCTCTTCGACAATGGCAGTAGTCGGCAAGGAACGGCAAAACCTAGACAGCCACACGTTGAAACTGAAGGGGGACAGATCGATGGTTCTACCTAACAAGATCTCGCTTTCATCAGGTACAAATGCTAGCTCCAACTGGCAAACAATATTTAAACTGACAAGCAAATATGACGATGGATCGACACTGTCGATAGAGCAGATGGAATTTTTCCTCTAAACAAGTGAAAGCATCAATGCTGGCTACTATCAACACCACGAGAATGCTAGAGATATTTTATCAGAATTTCGTTAGTAAATGGCTTGATCGACAACTTCTCGTCGAGAAGTGATTTTAAAAGCTGCCATATGGGGAACTAGAGTTTCAAGTGCCACTACCGTTTGTCTTTTAGCTGTGCAACTTGATGCTATATATGAGAGGATCTTTCATGTCAATAATGAGCTAGTATTAGATGTTACTCGTGGAATTATTTGTGTGGTAGTGTATCTACGTGTGGAACAAATTGCATCCAAAATATTTGTTTGATGTGCTAGCTAGCTTCTGCACATGAGGATCTGAACTTCTATCAAAGCACTACACCCTTCCTCTGAATTTTTAGAAACTTTTTCGTGTGGTGGCACTCCGAAATTCCTGGAGTAGCAGCTGTCACTTCATCTTGGCTTGACTTTTGGCTGTTGTGATGAACTTTTATGAAGTAAAGATCTTTGTGAAAACAATCGATAATAGATCATTTGAAAGTGCTGTAGCCTCCGCGATCCAGGTTATACATCGGATAGTTTCGAGAGTGAGTTGACAAGATCCCCGATGTAGTACACTATTTGGCATGACTGCAGCCAATGTATAAGGTATGTTTATTTCATCATGGAGAGTGTACGTAATTGGTGCTAGATACACAGCTCTGCGTTGTTGCAGCCATGTCTCCTCGGTCTTTGCATGGCTCAAGTGCTAGACCAGTAATGCTAATGCGCACAATCTACTATCAATGGGGTCCAAAACCGACCAAATTTCAAGCTGTAGTTAAGAAAATTCAGAAGATGACTGGAACCAATATTAGTAGACCACTAACAAAGTGTCCGTGCGTTGCTACGGACTTAAAAAATAAAACACTCTTTATAATTTAAATATAAATTATTTACATAATATAATTATCAGATATATATAATATTATTGATATTTTTTACATGAAAGATCATATTTGTATTATCGTTGGCGCTTCTTCGTATACTATTTTATATGTTAAAAATAATATTTTTCACTATTTTTTACCATATTCTAGAAGTTTTATATGAAAGAAAAAATCAATTCAAATATGATCTTTGCAACGCGGTTTTAACTTGAAAACTTGCTCCAATGGACAAAGTTAAAACACGAAAGTTATAGATCTTATTGAGGTATTTTTAAAACATATGTGGATCATATTATTTAGACTTCGAAGTTAGAAGATATAGGCCCCGCACAGAGACCTATACAGAAGAGTTTGAATCAAAACAAATATTTTTGCATCACATATTTGGAAACCAAAATTGTGGGATCTGAACTTCTATTGAATACCAAAGTTATAGAATTTTTCGAGAGCTAGGATATAGAGTCCGAGTTTGCTTCATTTGAGCTCCGGACGAGGGAATTATGATTTTTGAAATTCGATACTTGATATAGAAGGTATGAAATTGATTTGGATTCAATCTTTACCTTTGTGCACTTGAAGTGGACGACCGCACATCAATTAATAGATTACTAGTAATGTGTGCGTGTGTTGCTACGGACTTTAAAAAACAAAACACTCTTTTATAATTTAAATATAAATTATTTACATAATATAATTATTAGATATATATAATATTACTAACATTTTTTACATAAAAGGTTATATTTGTATTACCGTTGGTGTTTCTTAGTATATCACTTTATATGTCAAAAGTAACAATTTTATCACCATTTTTTATCATATTCTAGAAGTTTTATCTAGAAGAAAAAATTAATTTACGAAGTCTAGAAATAGCATTGTATTGCAACGCGATTTTAAAATTGAATACTTGCTCTAATGGAAAAAAGTTAAAATATGAAAGTTGTAGATCTCATTGAGATCTTTTTGAAACATATATGGATCATATTATTTGGACTACGGAGTTAGGAGATATGAGCCTCGCACATAGATCTGCGCAGAGGAGTCCGAATCAGAACAAATATTTTTGCATCGCATATTTGGAAATCAAAACTGCGGGATCTAGACTTCTATTGAATACCAAAGTTGTAGAACTTTTCGAGAGCTACGAGATAGAGTCCGAATTTGCCTCATTTGAGCTCCGTACATGGGAGTTATGATTTTTGAAATTTGGTAATTGATATAGAAGATACGAAACCGATTTAGATTCAATCTCTAATTTTGTGGATACGAAGTGGACGATTATACCTCAATTAATAGATTATAGAGATTGTGAACATGAAATAGACGATCGTACCTGAATTAATAGATTGTAGAGATTGGAAATAGAAAATTTAAAAAGGTCATCGGAACAGGTATACTCTTCTCGAGGAGTGATATCCTCCGTCCATATTTTCTGTTTGTTCGTCGAAGAAGAAAGTTGCATTTTGCTTTTTTTTTTTTTTTGAAAACAAAGTTGCATTTTGCTGTCAACACAAGCAGCTGTCATCATTCGGTTCCACAACAGCAGCCCGTAATGTTGTCGTAGCTTTGACTCCGTTCCCGAGTCTGATTCTTTGGGCCTGTAAGAGAACGCGGGCCGTGAATTTATCAGGTTCATACGTGAAAAAAATCCTATTTACCTCTTTGAACTTTTGATAAAGTCTGAATTTTATCCCTAAACTATAAAATCAGATATTTATTCCCCTCCAACTATCAAAACTGATTGTTTTTCCTCCCTTAGCGGTTTACATGGTGGTTTAGTCTGATGTGGCATACATATGGTGGCAGGCCCACTTGTCATGTGCCACCTCATCATCTCCTTCCTCCCTCACTCCGTCTTGATTTACCACAGGCCCGCCCTGCGCCTCGCTCCGTTTGACTGCTGCAGCCGAACTGCATTGGTGCCAAAGGAGCGCGCGCATGTCGCTTGAGCTGCTGCTACCCTCCGCTGACTGGTAGCCTTCAACACCATCGTGATCTATCTCTCCAGTGTCCTCATCATCTCCCGGTTTGAGCCCTCGTTCTCCCGCTGTTTTCTCTCCTTTGACGTGTACTGAGACTACACAAGCTCACCAACGAAAGCTTCGGCTCCAACCCGTTCCTCGTCTCAGATGTTCCTATGTTGCCTGGCCTTTCCATCAGTCAGGAGTTGGCTGCTATTGAACACGCATCGACGATGTATTTTCTAGAATACATGGTAGGCATTTTCTCAAACACCTTGTGAACGAACTTTGTAACAACGCAAATGGTGGTTCACGGTGATAAAAGGCTCAGCTACTCCTTTGGATTGGCGGAGGTTATTGTCACCTGTGCTTGGCCACCCTTTCCCCCCCTATTCCCTCCTTGGATCAAGCTTGTGGAGCTCGTCCATGGGGGACAGAACAGAAGAGCACAATCAGAAAGAGAGAGGAGGTGCTCGTTGGTGACGTGGGGTATATGACATGTGGGACCTACATGCTGACTCGGATAAAACCACTAGCAAAACCAGTAAGGGAGGTAAAACAACTGGTTTTAATAGTTTATTTAGGGGGGACAAATATCTGGTATTGCTGTTCAGGGAGGAAAATCAAACTTTACCAATAGTTAGAGTGGAAAATAGGACTTCTTCCTTCATACGTTAGAACCGGGCTGAAATGGGCTGTGAACAGTCTAGAGTCGTCTCGTCCCAAACGGTGGCTACAGGCCCACGAGAGCACGGGCCTGGTGGCGAATTCGCCCGGATCTGTCGAGAGCACTCGGGCTTGGCTCGACACGAGAGGCGAGCGACGCGGCGTGTCGTCAACGGAATAGCGGGATCATCCTTTGCTCAAAAAAAAAAAAAAAAGCGGGATCATCCCATGGCTGTCACCAATTGCCGCGTTGACACTGGGGTCAAATCTCGCTGCAAATTCCAAAAGGGTAGATTGCAAATTTTGACGTTCCGCACTGACAAAGCTGGCTAGCTAACTGGGTTTCACCTGGCCCGTTGAATGGCAAGACACAAGAACACGAAGCATAAATCACCTCCTACATATCAGTGACAGATCCACTGGATCAACAGAGCAACATGGCCTGCCGCTTCATACGAGCAATTCTATATATTTCCACGAACGCAAGCAGACAGCTACTCGTGGGGATTATTCGCCGGGGAGACGATTAGGGACGCAGAGCGCGGATCTGCTCCCCAACCAACCACACTTTCGCGTATCTAGTTGCGCATATGGGAGGAAACTAAAGCTAAATATAATCAGGGCAGCACGCACCAGCTGATAATGCCTGCCCTCCTCATGGTGCCCCCCTGTGCCAGTCGTTCCACTTCCCCGCGCACGTCGAGAGTGAGTGGCACAGCTGCAGGCCTCGCTCGACAGCTTGCGCGATGGTGCCCGAAAGCTATAGTATATGCCCCGCGTCGATCTGTGCTTATGTGGTAGGTCAGAGACTAGCAGGAGCACACACGGATCCCGGAGTCACGGGCTCCTGCTCTGCTTGCATGGTGACATGATGTCGAGGTGCCAAGTGATGAACAAGCCGTAACTGGATGGCAACTAAGTGAGCTAATGATTGGTGGCCAGCCGGCCAGGGAGTCTTTAGTCACTGTGTGTTGCCGCCGCGTTCTTTAGACGATCGAGCACGCCACTGCACGGCCCCGGCGAGGCCAGCGCCCCGGTGCTCACACACGTCGCTTCACGTTTGGAATGATGATCTTCTCCGGCGCCCAGGTTTAATTTTCTACAAGGTAGTCGATCTTGAAGGCAAAATGGTTTTAAGTTGGTGCGTTCGTACTGCAGATCGTTGGGGCCATATGGTGATGCGACGTTGTAGTTGTTGGGATTATGGTGTCGGCCGGTGTGGGCAGCATATATGTGAATCAGTGGGGAGTGGATCGGGTATGACAATCTGCTCGTAAGCTGCAATTATATTGGTGGGCTGTGGACGACCCTTAATTAGTCATTGATAATTATTGGGATAGATCCAGAGGTTGATGCCGCATGACACATTTTAATATGGTCAATAATATTATGGGTAGGTGGACATGGAATGGTGTTTTTGTTCCAGCTGTGTTTGCCGAGAGAAAAGAGAAAACTAACCTCTGCGAGTCCCAAACAACGCTTGCCACTTTGCCAGCCTAATAATAAGTGGCGCGAGTCGGTTAACAATTGGTCCCGGAGAAGCTCTCACTTGCAGCATTTTGGCTCTACTAGGGCACTCCACTCCCACTCACTGATCACTTATGGTTGATGAAATTTACATCTTTGTGCCATGGTAAGAGCAACCTAGCTAATCCACATCAGTAGACAATCAGTACAAACCGCGCGCGAATTTGTTTGCTACGTATGCATTTCCAAAAGGAATTGTCCTGAACTCCTGATGCACAAATAGTCTAATACACCCATCCACTCAGCATATATATAATAAGTACTAGCAAAATACTTGTACGTTGTTACAGGTCTTTGTTAAAAAAATTATGATTAGAATGATTTTTTAACTGTAAAAATTTTCAATTAATCAATTTTTCTGGCTTAAGCATTTACTCTATTTTTATTTTGCTTTACCTTTTTCAGTTTTAAAAAGAATATTCCTTATAATAATTTTAGAATGAGTTATTATTAGAATTTTTGTTATTAGTTTTCATCCAAAATATAATGTTAAAGTAATAGATGATTAATTATTGTTAGTATAAAATATAAATCGGAGTCCAATTTAATAAAGTATTAGAAAATGGTTTAAAAACAACTCAAACTGATTGGTGAATCATTATAAGATACAAACTAAATATAATAATATTACAAACACATCTGAACATAAAAAAAATAGTCTAAAAAAAATAGTCTAAATGACATCACTCAATTAATAAGTTGTAAAAAATATATATCTTCTCTTCCTAAAAGTCCACCTAGGCTGCCTTTGAGCGCCGTACGTGGAGCTCGGTCAGCGGCGGCTCCATGCGAAGGCTCTCGTGGCAGTTGAAGTGTCTCTCCGTCGCGGCGCACCTGGAGCAACCCCGTC
This sequence comes from Eleusine coracana subsp. coracana, assembly GCA_032690845.1. NCBI lineage: Eukaryota > Viridiplantae > Streptophyta > Magnoliopsida > Poales > Poaceae > Eleusine > Eleusine coracana. The sequence continues at coordinate 54,072,539 of CM064430.1, forward strand.
CAATCACGTGCCTCTCCTCTCCACAGCATGCAGCTCGCACTGACACTACCTCGCGCACTATTCTTTCTGTGGCTTCCGTCGCTGTCCGGGTGGATGATCATCACCGGCCGGCCAGCAGCCATACCCGTGCCGTCCCCAAGAGTGAGCTGCGTGGCAAGCCACATCCACCTGTTCCTCGACGTCTCGGCGTCCAAACCCCGCATTCTTGATCGTCTATATAGCTAGGCCGGTGATGAGGCACGGAGACAACACGTATACGGTCACGGGCAGGGACGGCGAGCTACTAGCCTACTACTGATCGAGCGGCGACAGATGCCGGCTAATGACGGGATTAGTACCAACGACGATAATAAGTATTTGCACGAGTGGGGTAGCTCCCACACATGTGTAGGTTCATTTGGATGGACCCGGAACGCCAGGGCCTCCCACGTGCGCACGAAGTGTCCAGGGTTCTCTCACCCTCATCACTTTCTTAGTTCCTTTTAAGCTTTTAATGGTTCTCTATAGCAATTGCCATTTCTAGTAGTATCTCTTCACGAGGTAGGGATATGGTTAACATAATCGGGGTTAATCGATCGGTTAACCCGGTTAATCGATAAACCGGTCCGGGCCGGTTATACCGACCGGCTCGTTAACCTCCGGTTCAAGTTTGAAAATTTTTAAAATTTAAAAAAATTTGTAAAAAAAATTGTTAAAAAACTAGATAAGAGATGAAGATTTGTGGTGAAAAAAATATATGAATCGGAGATCATTTGCCATTGGAAAAGAATCTCGAAAAGAAAAAATAAGAAAAGAAAAAAGCATAAAAAGAAAAACTTACCTTATCCATCCGAATCAAACCCTCCCATTCCCGTGAGCACCCCACCGCGCCTCTGAAAGTCGTCGCATCGCTGCCCCGGAGCTGCTCCACCTCCAATCACCGCCCCCGAATCGCCGCCTGGAGAGTAGGAGCGGGGGTGCCGGCTGGTCGTGCGGGCGAGGCGGCTAGCCGCTCGGTCGGTGCGGCTAACCGAACGGCTGGACCAACTAACCGGATGACAACTCTGTGCGAGGTTAGCCGATGTGGGCATGGTTAACCGCCCGGTTCGGTTGGTTAACCGAGGTGGCCTTCCGGATAGCCGCGGTTAGAAGCTGAGGCAAGTTTTTTTTTAGCTCAATAGCTAATAGATGTAGACCTTAGCCTTTAAAATATAGGTAATTTAGATAGGGAAGAAGATAGTAAACATTTAGCATGTCATGATTTATTTTATTGTATATATTATTGTTGAGAATTAAGATGAACCACCCCCGTTGAAGTAACAAATTGTATATGTTTTAATGTTTTGTATAGCATAATATAGTTGTGCTATGTTGTATAAACTTAATGTATTGTGTATTGATGCCTAATATTATGCTCAATATGTAAAAAATATCAAGCCTAATTTTTTCCTATTTTTCGGATCAATTTTCTATTTTTTTCGCTCAACCGAGTTGGTAACTACTTTAACTGGTTGTAAGCTTCATGACCATTGATGATTGGATCCCCGTAGTATGGATGTTTTGGTGATAGATGACAACTATAAAATTATGGGCTAACATCTACACGAGTGTTGTCTATATAGGAATCATCTCTTAACTCTATTACAAATCATATGGATGATGGTGTCATTGGCGATTGATGACGATGACCGTAAGTATAGAGGCTTGTGAACTTGATGGAGTCCAAGGATTAATGGAGATGGATCAAAGCGGAGAACAAGCTATGGTGCAAGTATTTGGTACACTTGAGTAGTTGTTAGGGCTTTGAGTCCATAGGAAAAACCGGACTATCAAGGGGGTCTAGGTCATTCTCTTAGGTCATGTCTAGTCGGTGATGTACAAGGTTGCTCGGTAAAATCATAGGCACTAGATGACGGTGGAGAAGATAAGGAGCTGTTCGGAGAAGCCGGGAAACCGAGTCAAGCGAGGATGACAAGTTTCAGCTTCTGGACATAGAGACCGGACAGAGGGGTCAGTGGAGACCGGACTGTACGGTCACTATGGGGAGTTTTCCAGGACTTAGCATGAGGAGCAGGACTCTGTCAACAGGAGACTCCATACAGACTGGACGGTCCGGTCTGTTGATCGGATAGTCCGGTCAGTAGGAGTGCAGGGAGGCAGAAGAGGTGCATTTCGCGGAGGCTCCTAGACTGGAGAGAGAAAGTGGACCGGACGATCCGGTTCAGTGACCAGACAGTCCGGTCACTACAGAAGGAAGCAGCGGACAGAGAGCAACGGCTCTCGAGGAGCCGTCCAGTGGAGACCGGACTGTCCGGTCTGGACAGTGACCGGACTGTCCGGTCAGTACGTCCAGAGAGGTTGTTTCGTGGAGCAACGGCTAGTTTGAGGTTATGAGCCTATATAACTTTGTTGCTGGGATCTTTGTGACCTCTCTTGGCCAGTGGAATACCTGAGAGCATTTGGTAAAGTCCAAGAGAAAAAGTGGAGAGCACTAGGAGAGGATATTGGATATCTGAGAGTGCTAGTGAGAGTAACAAGGAGCTACCTTGCACATCTAAGGCTAGGGTGTCCTTGAGGGTGTGATCTAGGTTGTTACTCTTGGTCTATGGTGAGACCTAGATCAGTTAGGTGTCGGTGATCGAGCCTATCATGATTGGTTATAAAGGCCGTCACAAGTTTATACACGGTTTGAGCCCGCCGATGGAAGGGGCATCAATAGTAAGCGCCCGTGCCGGCTCGGGGAGTACGGCAAGTTCTCGAGGGAGACGAGCTTGTGCTTTGTGCAGCGGTGACGCACACCGTCTCTTCACTCAAGGAGTGATTATGGGCTCGTGGGCGAGAACTCCACTTGGTGGCGGGAGGGACCGGGACTCCGACGGAAGTGGTCCAACGAGGAGTAGGGGAAGGCGCCATCCTTCCGAGACCTCAGAAAAAATCATGAGCATATCTTGACCCTCTTTTTACTATTCCACAATTGTGTGCTCTAATGATAGGGTAACTTATGGCTTGCATAGGCTAGTGTGAATAGCTTCCGCGCATTGCTTTGCATCATGAACACTAGCATGTGTAGAGTCTTGGCCTACTAGAATTGTTTAGGTTGTAACGATTCGTTAGGTTTGAGAAGCGTGAAACTTGAGTAAGGATGCCGGGAAAGGTGGGGAGTGTACCCATATTCGATGGGGAGGACTACACGTATTGGAAAGGTCGTATGCAAGCCTACCTTGAGTCCCTTGATCCGGAGATATGGACGGTGATCCATGAGTCTGATGCGAATGCTAACCTTCTTCAGCCTGACTTTGTTAAGAACAACGCTAAGACCAAGAATGCTTTGTTTTCATGTATTTCCAAGGATGTGTTTGCTAGATTGGATGCTAGTTTGATAGCACACGGTATCTGGACTGAGATTCAGAGTATCCACGAGGGTACTAGTGATGTCAAAGAGGAAAGATACTATGTGCTAAAGAACAAGTATGATAACTTTGCTAGATTACCACATGAGAGAGCTAATATTGTTTATTCTTGTTTTCATGTGCTAGTGGAGGAGATCAATTCACTTGGGGATGATTTCAAGTTCAAGCCCGTGGAAGTCATCAGAAGATTCTTGAGGCTTTTCAAAGACCCTAAGTATGAGTCCATCATCACATACACCTTGCAGAATGACCTCAAGACCAAGACCATGAAGGATGTGCTTAGCAAGATCACCGCCTTTGAGAGCTACCAGCTAGGGATGGATGATCCTCAACCATCCAACCTTGCTCTACAAGCTGATAAGCAAGAATCAAGCAAAAGCAAGAAAGGCAAGAAGAAGGCTGACACCGATGATGAAGAAGAAGATGATGATGAGGGTGACTTGACCGAGGACTTGGCTCTTCTCATGAAGAAGATGAAGACATTCAAGAACAAGTTTGCTTCTAAGTCCCGAGGCAAATGCTACAATTGTGGGTCAAAGAGTCACTTTGTTCATGAGTGCCCAAAGCCCAAGAAAGAAGCATTCAAGTCACAAGATTCAAGTGAAGAAGAAGAAGAAGACCCCAAAGCCAAGCAAAAGAAGAAGAGAGTCTTCAACAAAGACAAGTCCAAGGGCAAAGGCAAAGCCCAAGACTACAAGAAGAAGCTCTCTCGCAAGGCCCTTGTAGGGGAGTGGACAAGCGACAACTCAAGTGATGAGTCCGCCTCCTCAAGTGATGAAGAAGTGGCCGGCCTAGCCATGATCAAGACCACATCACCACGTGCTCTCCTTCATCCTCCCACATGGCTCATGGCTTTGAGCCAACTTAGAGAGAGTGAGGATGAGAGTAGTGATGACAGCGATGACGAGGGGCGCACTTGTGCCGAGTTGTGGAGTATGCTTGAGCAAGCCCGCGACATTACCGTCAAGAAATCCAAAATGTTGGATATGGTAAGAAAAGAGTGTAAGTTGGCTAAGGACCGTGTTGGTGAGCTTGAGAGTGAGCTCAAGGACCTTGTCACATCTCATGAGGCCCTAAATAAGAGTTATGACAAACTCAAGGGTGATCATGTAGAGCTTCATGAGAAGTACAAGGCTCTTGAGATCACTTATGAGGCCATCAATATTGAGAACCTTGCCTCTCCCTCCTCTAGTTCATCCAAGAGTGATGCTTCTACTATGTGTAATGAACTAACCACCTCGGTTGAGGTTTCTTCTCTTGAGCCACTTGTTTTGAAGGAATATTGTAAGCTCAAGGAAGAGAGGAAGATGGTGATGGACGGCTTTGAGAGGCTCACACGAGGTAGAGCCATCCACAAGGAGATCCTTGGGAGGAACCTTGTGAACAGCGTCTCCCACCGGGGACTTGGCTCATATCCCGCCACCATCGACATCATCGGGACGAGTGACTCCATTTTTGAATGGATCAAGCCCCTACTCACCGACGATTACTTTTGCGAGAGGTGTTGCAAGGATGGCCATGCCATCAAGGATTGTCCCATGGTGAGAAGTTCCATTGTTTTGCCTAAGGCTAACTTGTTCCATGAGAACACACATTTTAAGCTTTTTAGGAACAAGAATGGCAAGGTGAAAGCCAAGGCTTTGGGACCACCAAACAAGAGAAGAAAGGTCAAGAGCATATGGGTGCCTAAGTGCATTGTTGATCTTGAGAGATCGGCTACGTACAAGTGGGTGCCCAAGAACAAGATCTAGATGGTGGTGGTGGTGGACCAAGCGCATTCATGAAAATCATGTGAAGTCCACCACAAGTGACATAGACCTCAACGACCTATCTACTTATAAGGGAGGTAACCGTGTTAGTTCTTGGTAGTAGTAGTGTGTTTTTCTTTCTCTTACATTGCATGGTAATTAGGACTCCTTTGTGACTAGTATGCTTTGCATCCATGCATGTGTAAATAACTAAAAGAAAAACACATAAAAATTAGTCAATGTCTAACCCACTCAAGATAGCTATAAGCAAGCGGGAGTGCTTGAGATGGTGGTTTGGCTTCTCTCAAGGCAAGGGTATGGCTTATAGTGAGTAAGCTTGAGAGGGGTTCAAACTTGACATTGTTAGATTTCCTTTGTGTCTTGTTTAATATTGTTTGCATTCACATGGCATATTTACTTTCATTGCATATGTAAAATGCTTGTTATATGCATCATGTAGCAAATACAAAGGAGGCTTGTCACATTAGGAGATATTTGTACCTCATGCTCTATATGAGATTAGAGTGTGACCAAAGAAAAGGATTGTGCTTCATGCCTATTGAGCAAGCTCTTATAAACTCTGAGATTAAATCTACTCACGCGATTCATGAACTAAGGCTCATACATATCCATTTGGTTCTTTATTGCCTTGGTTCTTATTTGCTCGATCTTTCATTTGGCATTTGCGAAAACTATGAGACCATAGAGTGCCACTATTTGAAAAAAAGTGTTTGAGAGCTCCCTCTATATTCCAAGTGCGGTGTTCCTTTGTGTATTTAGCGAGGGCACTTGGAAAATGGAAAAACTCCTTAACTCAGCATTTTCCTCGTGGTGACCGTACAATCCGATCTTCGGACCGTACAGTCCGGTCAGTGTCCTCGGGCATAGTGTTCTGGAGAGTCTGGTCGTAGAGACCGGACAGTACGGTCCTAGTGACTGGACCGTCCGGTCTGTATGGTTCACCAGCAGACCCAGAGCAGACCAGATAGTCTGGTCCAGAGACCGTACCTTCCGGTCACTTGGGTTGATCGAGCGGTATGCTTTCCGATCTCAGCCATTGATCTTTTCTTGATGGATCTCGGCCGTCCATTTAGGATTTGACCTAGGTCAAAATCGGTCAGAACCGATTTGGCTTCATCCCCGTTCATTCTTCCGACGCCGAGAACACGTCCAAGACCTCGCCGCCTCGCCTCCACCACCGACGCCGTCGCCTCTCTTCGCCATTGCGCCACCGTCGCTGACCAGCACCGCCACGCGCTCCCCCTCGCGCAGCCGCCCTCGCCCGCGCTCGTCCACGCACTCGCGTCACCGCACCAGCGCACCGCCGCCAGCTCCCGCTCCCACACACCAGAGCCGCGAGCCGCCGCCGCTGTGCGCCGCCGCCTCGCCCCGCGCACCGTAGCTCCTCCCCACGTGCGCACCCACCTCTGCCACTGTGCGCGCCCCCGAGCTCCACCACCAGCGTCGCCGCTATACTGTACTAGGACAAGGTTTGCCCACCTCTATTGCCGGAAAAGTTCCAAGCTTTGAGCTTTTTCCGACGATCGCGTGCAGAGTCTTCGGTTCTCGGTGTTGATACATCCCTAGGGTATTGAGCCTATCTCCTTTTTTATCAAATTATGCCCTAATTATCGAGTAGTTAGTTAATTGATGCAATTAGCAATAATTCCCATCATTAGTTGTATCAATTCCATGTCTATCTGTTAATTGCATATCTAGGGTTTATCCCCTTGTCTAGTCTACAGTTAGATTTATTTCCCATTATTTGACTATACGCTAGATGATTCACACCAGCCACTTAGAGTCGATGATCACTATTATTGCTTTGCATATTTGCCTAGTGATCATGTCCTTCATTCAGTGCTAGGGTTTCTATTGCGCATTCTCTCCTAGCGGTGCTTTGCTTATAGATTTATATAGAACTCTATGCTTATCCTACCTTTACCTACGTGCATGCAGTGATAGCAGTACAGTGAGCAGGCAGATATGGTAGGGTCAGGACAGGATAAGGGCAAGGGGAAGATGGCAGAGAAGCCTAAGACCAAGAAGAGACCCCGCTGCTGGAGAGAGGTACTAGACTAGCCTCCGGAGGAGGATCGGTGAGGGTCTGAGACGTTACCTTGGTCTGAGAGGCAAGGACATACTCTTCATGTAGCAGTAGTACACAATGTACGAGGCGATAAGGAGGGCCACCAGCACAGAGATGGAGTTGTAGTTCACGTACTTGCCAGGGCTAGCAGAGCTAGTTACTGCTCCACACAGGTTCAGAGAGGACGTGGTGCTAGAGTTCTATGCCACACTGTGGGTTGCCAGAGACCACTCAGAGTTCTGGTTCTTGTTTAGAGGCAGCCACAGCGTGTGACTAGACAGGATCTGATCCATAGCCTAGGACTTCTTTCGTCAGACTTCTTACTATACAGGAGTGCCTACAGTACACTTGCACCACCCCGCAGACCTGAGGGAGGGAAGATGCCGATAGATGAGATGGTGTCGATTGCCTTTCCACCACCTCACACACCAGGCTTTGACAGAAGTCCTGCGAGACTCACTGTAGAGGCTAAGGTGGTGAGAGCAATAGTCATCAGGACTATCATCCCTAGGTCAAGGTACAGAGAGGAGTTCACACTTCTCCATCAGTGGGCTGTAGCAGCTATTCTGAGGAGGCAGTCGTTTGACTTGGCAGACCTTCTGATTGGAGAGATAGAGGAGGTGATCTCTGAGAGGGTTGGAGAACGTCACTTGGTCTATGGGCCCTATATTTGCTATCTCTTGAGGAGGATGGGCCTGGTGACGGAGGAGCAGTACAACGTTTTCCCTGAGGTCACCACCAGCTACTCACCTAGAGTCCCCAGGGGATCCCAGTCTACCTCCAGCCAATACACGGGAGAGGAGGAGTAGGAGTCACCGGTACTACACGAGCAGGCAGCTCAGCCAGAGACGGTGATTCCTGAGTCCGCCAGTATAGGAGCGCCTCCCCAGCCGACAGGTTCGCAGTCTGAGGACACTGTCACAATGACAGCACTGGCAGGACGGTTGGGTGAGTTTCTACAGAGTGTGTCAGAGGACAGACGTCAGATGATAGAGCTGATCAGAGGACAGGCAGAGCTTCAGCATCAACAGATGGCCCTTGTCTCCGCTCTAGTGACTCAGATGACAGAGCTTACTCATAGGCAAGTCGGTCAGCAGCCAGGACCTTCAGTGATTCCACAGTTTCAGCAGCTGCAGACTCAGCCAGGACCCTTCACTGAACTGATGACAGCACAGTCCAACGGACTGTCACTCTCAGGGGTCTTATCGACAGGGGGAGCAGGACAGACTTTCTCTTCAGCACAGCTCTCTCCCGTGTCAGCCTTCTCTGTGTCTACGTTGTTTGTCTCAACCTCACACTCTTCTAGCTCACAGATGGCAGGACCCTCCAGTTCCCAGCACGTACCGGTCAGGAGTCTATTCTTAGACATAGTCCACACTACTCGTACAGACTCCCAGACCGCCCCAGAGACAGCTACAGTTTTAGCTCCACCTCTTACTGTCACAGTTTCCACTCTTACTACTCAGGCAGCAGAGGATCTTGTCCGTGGAGGTTTCTCTGAGCAGGATGTGGCAGATCTCATACTACTCCAGACTTTAGCTCAGGAGACTACCACAGTCACTACAGTAGCACAGGACAGCGGGTCTGAGTCGCCTATAGACCTTGGTTTCTTTGAGCAGCTGGATGCTCAGGCGGCACAGGCTCAGGGAGCACAGCAGGATCCACCTCAGGAGCAGCCAGGAGCAGAGCCCACAGAGAACGTCGCTACACCACCTCCTTCGACCACGAGCGCTTAGATGTTCATCTTTTCCCGCCTTGTTAGCTTTTTGGTGCTTGTTGCCAAAGGGGCAGAAGATACTAGGTCTAGGGGGAGTGGAAGTGTATCTAGGGGGAGCTACGAGGTTTTTGGGAGATAGACCTTTTGGATCTTATTTTGAGGTGTTATTCGTTGTTCGTGGATTATGATGAGTCATGATTTTTATTCGCATGTGTTTGACTCATTTTGATCTCACTTGGTTTATTTCCTTTCATATGTAGTGCTTGTATTTATTGATTATCTTGTATGCATGTGTATGATATCATAATGATGGATGCTTGTTCTTAATTCTTATGCATTTTCATGCTAACTTGCTGCATCTCATCATTTATGCTTTGCATTGCATGTCATTATGCTTTCGTTCAATATATTGCCATGGCATGCATGCATGTTTCATCTAGAGTATGCTCTTCTGTCTTTTTCTTATATCTCTAGATGTTACTTGATTGAGCAGGACCTTATGCGTTTTCTCTCTTATGTTGTCTTGGTTCCTCTCGATCTTTGTATAGTTTGTTTTAGCCCGGTTATTCCTTAAAGTTTATTTTAAGTAGTGGTTGTCATCAATCACCAAAATGGGGGAGATTGTAAGCTTCATGATCATTGATGATTGGATCCCCGTGGTATGGATGTTTTGGTGATAGATGACAACTATAAAATTATGGCCTAACATCTACACGAGTGTTGTCTATGTAGGAATCATCTCTTAACTCTATTACAAATCATATGGATGATGGTGTCCTTGGCGAATGATGATGATGACCGCAAGCATAGAGGCTTGTGAACTTGATGGAGTCCAAGGGTTGATGGAGATGGATCAAAGCGGAGAACAAGCTATGGTACAAGTGTTTGGTACACTTGAGTATTTGTTAGGGCTTTGAGTTCATAGGAAAAACCGGACTATCAAGGGGGTCTAGGTCATTCTCTTAGATCATGTCTAGTCGGTGATGTGCAAGGATGCTCGATGAAATCACAGGTACTAGGTGACAGTGGAGAAGCCAATGAGTTGTTCGGAGAAGCTGGAAAACCGAGTCAAGCGAGGATAACAAGTTTCAGCTTCTGGACATAGAGACCGGACAGAGGGGTCAGTGGAGACCGGACTGTACGGTCACTATGGGGAGTTTTCTAGGACTTAGCGCGAGGAGCAAGACTCTGTCAGCAGGAGACTCCATACAGACCGGACGGTCCAGTCTGCTGACCGGACAGTCCGGTCAGTAGGAGTGCAGGGAGGCAGAAGAGGTGCATTTCGCGGAGGCTCCTGGACTGGAGAGAGAAAGTGGACCGGACGGTCCGGTCCAGTAACCGGATAGTCCGGTCACTACAGGAGGAAGCAGCGGACAGAGAGTAACGGCTCTAGAGGAGCCGTTCGGTGGAGATCGGACTGTCCAGTCTAGACAGTGACCGGACTGTCCGGTCAGTAAGTCCAGAGAGGTTGTTTCGTGGAGCAACGACTAGTTTGAGGTTGGGAGCCTATATTCGTTGCTGGGGTCTTTGTGACCTCTCTTAGCCAGTGGAATATCTCAGAGCATTTGGTAAGGTATAAGCGGAAAAGAGGAGAGCACTAGGAGATGATATTGGATATCTGAGAGTGCTAGTGAGAGTAACAAGGAGCTACCTTGCATATCTAAGGCTAGGGTGTCCTTGAGAGTGTGATCTAGGTTGTTACTCTTGGTCTATGGTGAGACCTAGACCGGTTAGGTGTCGGTGATCGAGTCTATCGTGATTGGTTGTGAAGGCCGTCACAAGTTTGTACACGGTTTGAGCCCGCCGTTGGAAGGGGCATCAATAGTAAGCGTACGTGCCGGCTCGGGGAGTACGACAAGTTCTCGAGGGAGGCGAGCTTGTGCTTTGTGCAGCGGTGACGCACACCGTCTCTTCACTCGAGGAGTGATTGCGGGCTCGTGGGCGAGAACTCCACTTGGTGGCGGGAGGGACCAGGACTCTGGCGGGAGTGGTCCAACGAGGAGTAGGGGAAGGCGCCATCCTTCCGAGACCTCGGAAAAAAATCATGAGTATTCCTTGACCCTCTCTTTACTATTCTGTAATTATGTGTTCTAGTGATAGGGTAACTTGTGGCTTGCATAGGCTAGTGTGAATAGCTTCCGCGCATTGCTTTGCATCATTAACACTAGCATATATAGGTATAGGGTCTTGGCCTACTAGAATTATTTAGGTTGTAACGATTCGTTAAGTTTGAGAAACATGAAACTGAAGTTTTTAGATTCGTGCTCGGTTATCGATACCCCTCCCCCCCTCTCGGTAGTCCTTCGGTCCTTACACTGGTTAACCGGCACAACCGGCCGGTTAAACGGTATAACCGGCCAGTTAACCGGACAGCAACCGTGCACGGCCAAAATCGAATTTTGTTTGGCTAACCGACCAGTTATACCGGTTAACCGGTTAACGCCGAACCGAGCTCAACCGGTTATACCGGTTCGGAAGGTTATGTTAACCTTGGGTAGGGATAACTCTGGCGTGTGCATGATAAAGTTATGCTTTATATTAGAATTTCTGTACTTTTTGCTAATACAAATATTGGACATAAATGCGTTCGACATTGTGCTCCTTAAAACTACCTAAATACAGGACTGTATATACCAACCTGTTACTTCCTATATATCACAAAGTATTAAGTGTGATGCATATTTCAATCATAAAATAAACATGATTTTTTTTCTCAAATATAAGAGGAATAATTGAATAAATCATCCCATAAATTACTTAGAGTTTGAGATTCTCACTCGTAAGTCTTTTTGTTACAGACCTTCTACTATATTTTGTTACAAAATCACTTCACTTGTCATGAAAACAACGAGCTCATAACGGACATGTTGTTGCTCGCGAGCTTGACATCGAGCTCATGGGAACGCCCAAATGAGCATGTGGTAGTTACCCTTGTCATACACACGCAGCCATATCTGCACTCGCGACCATCACCCAAACAGTGTGCTCTAGTCATTGTGATAGTCGCAACGCGCGCTATCTTACACGAGATAGTATGTCGAGCTCTTGCCATCGCAATCCTTTCAATCATGGAGAAAAGTGAATAGAAACCTCCATCAAGTAGATATCGCTACATAGAGATGAGGCGGTCCTCTCAACTGTGGTAATGGCTCAAAGTAGCAGGGGGCTTATGCCCCCTAACTTACCTTCACGTGAGCTCGCGTAGTGTTGAATCCACTTGCTTTGTGATAATATAACCAACAAACACACTATGTGTGTACCAATCTAATATCGTATAGGTTGAATTTTCTAAATAATCCAGACTATATCTCAAACCATATTATTATACAAGACATGAATAAATATTAACTTAGATATCAAAACAAAATTGATATATATTCATCTTATATTTATTAAATATATAGATTGATACAAATTTATTTATAGACCATTTTTATCATGACATAATCAATCACAAAAATTATCCATAAATATAATTTTGATGGCAGAGGATAGCCTTCCCATCAATGAATGTGTTGGTATCATCTAAAGAGAAAGCAGTAGATACGTGTCATAAATATGGAAGCATACCGTCCCAAAGGAACAACAAGCTAGCATATATAGCATCTTTTTATATCTTTCATAAAAAAATTTGGTAACTATATCTTCCATAATTAAACACACACGTCGCAACAACAAAGTCGTGTGAGTCCTAACCCTTTCCAAAGCGAAAACGAACGGCGCAGATAGCAGAATCAGAAACCCAACGGCGCCGTGCACCGTCGGATCACGTATCCGGCCGCGCACCACCAAGCCACTCGTCACGGTCCGAGTCCGACGCACGCACGAACCTTCGAAATTAACCTGGCTCGCTCGCGGACGTGGGGGACCCGCCGCGCCACCACTTACCGCTCACCGCCCCCGCCGCGGCGCCGCCTCCCGATCCGACACGGCTGCTGCGCCTCGCGCTACTACTCAGTCCTCCCCCCGCCCACCTAGCAGCACGCTAGCAGCAGCCCTCTCTCGCCCGCACCGCAGCTACTATATAGCTCCCGTCTCGCTCCGCAACAGCCCACGCTCTCCATCACGCCACGCTCGCTCACACGCACCCACCACTCTCCTACTTGTCCACCTCTCTTCTCCATCTCTCTGTGGTCAACTCCTGCGATCGATCCATCGGGAGAGAGAGAGAGATCTCCTTCGCTCGATCAATCCCATGGCGCTCGACGTGTCCAGCATCAGCAAGCCGCCGGTGCCCCCGCCGTCGCCGCCGCGTGTGGACTCGTGGGCGCGCGGGGGCCGCCGGTCCAAGCGCCGCGCCGGGAGCGCCGACGCCGCCGCCCATCAGCAGTCCGAGGAGGAGCACCTCGCGCTCTGCCTCCTCATGCTCTCGCGCGGCGTCCGCGGCGAAGCCGACGAGGACAACGCCGGCGCCGTCAATAAGACCGCGACCACGGCGGCGGCGAAAGGGTACGAGTGCTCCGTGTGCGGCAAGGTGTACGCGTCCTACCAGGCGCTCGGCGGCCACAAGACCAGCCACCGCAAGCCGCCCGCGCCCACTCCTCCGACGCAGACGCAGCCGCAGCCGCCGGTCCCGGCGGCCGAGGAGGCGCCGCACGCGGCGGAGGAGAAGGTGCACCAGTGCTCGCTCTGCCTCCGCACGTTCCCGTCGGGACAGGCGCTGGGCGGCCACAAGCGGCTGCACTACGAGGGCGGCGCCTCCGTTGACGGGGTCAACAAGGAGCAGCACGTCATCAAGGCGGCGAAGCCTGGCGCTGCCGCGGCGGTGCTGAGGGACTTCGACCTGAACCTGCCGGCGGCCGCCGCGACGACGACGACGGCCGTGGCGGCGATGGAAGACGGCGAGATCGCGCCGCCGGAAGCCAAGCGGGCGCGGGTGATGCTGGTGGCCGTCTAATTCTCATCCGCGGCGGCGGCGGATTGCCGTTCTAGTTTTTGCTGGGTTAGGAGTTGGTCATCTAGGTTTTTACTCGTTATTTGGTTGGTTGATTGCTTGATTAATTCGGGTTGCGTGACGGAGGCCGGACCTGCTTGATCGATGGGTCGGATGTGATAAGCACGGCTTCCATCGGTTCGGTTCACTGGTATACTGTGTGTGTTCTGTTCAAACGGAGCTGATTTCGTGGCTCCACTCCTGTCCATAATTTTGCGACTTTTTCTACCGTCGATTAACAATCCGACGGATATGATAGGACCTTGCAGGTCAAACAATATATATACAAAGAAATTTTCACCTTTCTTTTTCAACCTCGCAGTCGCAGTGCTATTTTGGGGTGTGAAAGTGAAAACTCGGATGACACCATCATCATCACAGCTGATACAGCTAAGATCATATCCGGTGCTGCGTATATGGTATTTTTAATAAAGCAATTTAATCACTGCGATTGTGTGATCTCGCTGCCACTCGCACTATTCCATTACCGGCCAGTGTCAACATACTGGAAGGCGGAAGCAGCCGCAAGCTATACACATGTGGTTGCTAAAAATATTCCAATGCGTGGTGACGTGGACAGCGGCAACATGGACGCCGCTTTGACCTCGGACAAGTCAGAGGATACTTCCTTCCACTCGTCATCGAACGTGCAGTGCCATACTCGGTCCTAGCAGTAGGCTAATTCCACTCGTCATCGGACATACAGTCCCAAGTTGGTCTCAGTAACCTACAACAGAGGCTCATTTAATCTTCAGTTTCCAAGATTTTATTAAGACTCATGCACCTTTCATCAGTGGTACTAATGCTTAGAAAACGTAAAGGAAGACGAACTTAATCCGTCAGTTTATGTCCAGCGCACCTTCTTCACTCCTCGGCAACGCTTTCTTTGGAGAAACATGTGTGGCGGCTTCGTGAAAGCTTGCCAGTTCTCGTTTGAGTTTGTTGTCGTCGGTTCAAGTGGCCTTTGTTGCACGCGTCTGGAAGGTTCATTCGTCGTGCCACGAGAAGACTTCACTTCCGTGTACTCATCTTCGTTCGGACCAATCACGCGTCCTGCTTCAGGAATCAGAGAGTCGTTGTTCCGTTGGACCGTGGGCCATGATGGTCCATGGGGTGCACCACACACCTCGGCTCTAGATGACGGGCCAGCACAGCGCCGCCGGACGCGTGCTCTTCAGGTGCCCAGTGCAAGTGTCGTCGGTTCAAGTGCTTGATTGGTGATGGCGAGAGTGAGATCACTCCCGTCCGGCCAGGCCAGTGGCTTGTGGCTTCACCTTCAGCTCTCGTTTCTTCTGTACATGATGACAGGATTCGCCGTTACAATCATCTAGCCCACTCGAAAACCTGAAGTCATCACTGGACTGATATGGGCTGAAAGGAATTCTCCCTATCTATACCCTGGAGCCTTCGATCCATTTGGTTGGGTAGAATTTCTGCATGTATCAGTACATGCATCACGGCACTTTGTGCTCTGACCGTTAGTAATGCGCTTGTAATGGAAATTACAACATTAATGAGCAAAATAAAAGGAGAAAATGTAGAATCTTCACCTTAATATAGGGCAAACCTGGGTTTAGGTGGTTAGATTTCACTGTGGTAAATCCGGTTAATACACGTGTTGGATTTATATCTAATTATTTTTTTTCAGTGAATGACTTGTGAATTTCAATATTAAACGGACACATTTTTCAGAGACCTTCATAAAAATAGGGTGTGCATGTGTTTGTTCATAGAGTAGGGACGGAGCCAAGTTCAGCCCAACTTAGGCTCCGCTCCCCCTCCCCCTGTTTTGAACAATTCCTTGGAGGGATTGACAGTTGCAGATCATTAAAAAAAATTAGCACTTAATCACCATGGAAATCAGCTTAATTTTTCAATTCAGCCCCTCCTTTCCTTCGGTTCTTGCTCCGCCAGTGGTGCTCGTGTATGTTTATGAGTGTTTGCATTATGTTGTGTTTAAATCAACAAAAATATACAATAAATCCTAAACTTACCACAAATTAAATAGACTCTTTTATTTTATATTTTCTTTCAGCAAGTACTACCAACTTACCACAAACTAGGGAGTATGTATCATTGAATAGAGAAGAAGGTAAGATCGGATCGTACAAGAGAGATCAACAATTGTCCCTTAGTTGATTCCCTATCGCTGATGGAGATCACAACAAAGAACCTCCCTAGTCATTTATGTCACTAGATAGTAGTACCAATTACATGGTGACTAACTAGAAAATACTATTTCTCATGTGTTATGACTATGTGTCATTTTGACAACACACTTATGTAATCCCTAGTGCCATTGATAGGACAAGGAAAGTGACGGGAGAGGAGGTGAAAAATCTTGGAGATGGTTTATGTAAATTATTTAATTTTTATCACGACGGCTCTAAAAAACAGTTTCTGTTTTATGTGTAGGGTTGTCAAGTCCAAGACGGTGAAATAGTGTATTACGCTTTACAGATAGCGAATTTGGGTGGTCTGGCAAAGGTAAAAATGTACCAAAAATTCAGGAAGTGGACGGAATTTTATTTTGCGATAATGTCTCTTTTTTTGAAAAAAAAATGCTACGGTTCTATCAAAGGTGCAGAGAGGAAGGGTAATCCGGTCAATTTGCCTGGGCTGCTGTTGGGTCAAAGTCCGGGGACGGGGACCAGGCCACTAGCGCCACTCGTTGGGCTGCGCCTCTTGCAGTACCTCGTGCTCTGCCAAGGGAGCGGGCAGCCTCCGAGGCCCTCGGAATTTGCCCCCGCCGCGCCAACCGCACCAAAACCCTCCGGAAAACGCTAAAACCCACCACACGCACCACGCCGGCATCGCGGTCACGGGCCTCGCCTTCCTCGCACTCGCCCCACCCCCGTCCCAATCCGCCCGCCATTGCCTGGACCTGACTACCTGAGCCCCGCCCGCCGCAATCTTATCCTCATCACCCTCGCCATGGAGGCCGTGCGCGCGTCGGCGGCTTGGGTCGCCAGCCGCTCCTCCCATGTCACGGTCGACCTGCAAGGTATTCCCCGTTGCTTTGAGGATTTTTTTTTCCCCTGTGGTTCTGAGATATTTAGGATTTTAGGAATTAGGATATAGAAATGTCCTCCTCCTCGGAGGGTCCTCTGATTTACGTCGATTCGATGTGTTTTCTGTTCTGTAGTGCATAAGATTGTTTCGTCCTGTAGCCCTATCAAACTCGGGGTAATTGATTGTGTTCTTTTTTTTTGTACTTATTACGAGTAAAAATAGGATATGGTACGACGGCAAAAAAAAAAATGATAGTCTCCGGCATACATATGTTTGCATCTTCGTATGTTCTGTATTAGGACTGAAATTTCATTTATTTTCGGTTTGGTTTTGCAGAGATTGAGAAGGTGGTGGACAAAATCCAGGGGAATGTTCCAAAAGTTGAGTGGGATTTCGAAGGAATTCATTACTTTGACAACGGGCCGCTCACTGTCCAGTACCTCTTCGTCTTGGATGCACTTAACTTCTGTTTCTGGCCAGGTATCAGTTCAAGCAAGAAATCAGCCTTGTTTCTGAATATGTAGGCTATTCCTTTGATTCACTATTAAACCTTGCAAAATGGCACCGGCAAATATATGTCATTGTAAAGTTTGTTTTTAGTTCTTTCTCCTTGAATGAAGTATTTAGTTGTTGCTCGTAGTCAATTTGTCATGTGAGCTGCCAACATGTTGGCTTCAATTTTGAATTTTTTATTGTCTTGAAGCGTTTGACCGTGCTATTACTGCTATGTACAGACTAAGGAATATGGATGTTTCTACGTATAATACTTTATTGACTATACAAGATTTTTTTTTTTTTTGAAGTAACTGGAGGGGCAAAAGCCCCTACAGAATTTTATTAACGGAAAAAGAAGTCAAACAGTTACAACAAAAAGAAACAAAAGGAAAAGAAAACAAGGGCTACTCAAGATTTTCTTTAGTTACAGAGGTTGCAGAAAAGTTAATTCTTACATTTTCTTCATATGTATCTGGATTATTACAGAGTACTTATATATTACTGCCTCCGGTTTTATTTTCTTGTCGTTAGGACAAGGAAAGCGGTTCATATGTGAACTAAATGGTTTGTCTGAACGTCAAGAATAAAACCCGAGGGCGTATTATGCTACGTTCTCTCCAGACTTCACACACTTGGCTCTGTACAGAGTGCTTTTTTCTTCTTAAAAAAAAACTGCAGAGTGCTTTTCTATTGTTTGTGTAATTACAGCTACGTGTGAAATAGCCTCCAATTTTTCATGAAGTCACTGTTAGGTACTTTTTGTTTGTTACACTTGTTTCCCTTAGATTCCTGAGGAGTATCTGTCACTTAACAGATAAGGACTTGAGCTATGACCACTTGGCTTCTGGACTAAAGTTGGCCTTGGAGAAAGATAAGACAGCCCTTGATGCTAGTCGCCTTCAGAATTACACTGGTAACTTATTTTCACAATGGTATCATATTCATGCTTTAGATCTAGAGGTTCTGCAATTTGCCATGTTCCAGTTCATGGTCATACTTCCCTGATCAACTCCTGTAATGTTAAACATTATTTTGTTGTGCTAGTCGTATGAGTGTATGAATGAACAGTTTTGTCATAGAAAAGAAGCAAGAATCAAGAGTTACAAGTTTCAGAACTCTTTTCCATGCACCACATTCTTTTGTATAAAGCAAGAAGCTACTGCTTATCATTCTTGCTATACTTCTAGCTGAAAACACATCCTATAAATACATCTGTTAATGGAAGGACATTTTCAAAATTTTAGGGCCTGAGCTCCGCCAACTTCTGGACTGGCCTCGACCACTACCAATTGAGGAGGAAAGGGTACGCCTTCTTCATGAGGTATAATAGTTTTATAATGCACGACTGCTATGCTGAATATTCAATTTCAGAACTCTCTGTATTCTATTCAATTTGTGTTGATATGCTGTCGATTATTTATTTTCCTAACTTAAACCCTGCCCTTTTTCTGATAAATGTAGTACGTTCTGAAATTATCTCTGTCTTGCTGATAGGTTCTTGTAGTATTGATGCTTGTCATTACTGACATTTTCTTCTTAGCATATTTATGTGCTCATGCATTTTTTTCTAATTTTTTTAATTTTTTTTAAACCTAGAATTACTTATATAACAAACTAATTTCTTGTTGTGACACTTGTCTTAAGGTTGGTCTGGAACTTCAAAGAAGCTTTGGAGGAGAGGCTGCTAATCTAGTGAAGGCTGCTGGAAACTCTGCTGCAACTCTTATTGAACTCATCACCCGCCATTTTCCTGGTAAATCTTTCCCTTAATACTATCTGTTTCAGTTAATGTTTTACTTAGTTTCATAGTTTTTCACATCTTTGGTTCTAAGTAGACCGTGTCCATTCCGTACTTGCTAGGAAGAAGGAAAAAAAGGTTCAAAATGTATTTCTGCAGCCTTATTGCACAAAAATGAAAAATAGCAGCAGATAATCTCCTTTGGCCTCTAGCTAATATCCCTGTACGCTACAGCTGCCCCTGCAGCTGCAGATAGAACTTTCCTGATTTGGGAACTACGAAAGAATATTAAGTGTTGATCAGGAGAGGCCATTTATCAAAACGGTCCCATTCTATACTCCTATTGTATCTGTTGGCTCCTACAATGAGACTATGGGAGTGAAACAAGAGTTGTCACTATGTAGTGCATATATGCATCCAAATTTGGCCTGCAACCGTGGACCTGAGTGGTCACAGTAATGGGCTGGTATCTGGTCTGGGCCCATGAATTTGGTTTGGGCTGCTCCCTTCACTGAATTTGCCTTCCGCGAGCCTGTATAATTTGGAGAAACACCATTTGCGTCCATTTGAAGCTGTTAGTTTTCCTTCTTGTTTTATAAGGTCACTAAACAAGTGATCATCTCTTCAGCAGCATGTATTGTTCTAAATGACAACTTTGACAGGTTTTCGGGATCATTCACTCTACAAGGGACACCAGGTTTTCTTGTACAAGAGAGCTCAGATATTTGTTGCTGACTTGTGGGGAGCCTTTAAGGGACAAAACTATGGCGAGTTCCGCGACATCAACTCCATCACCATATTCGCTGACTATATTGTTCCTGCGGTCCTGAGGGAGCTCGGCATACTGAAATATGGTTCGAACCTATCTTGTTCTATTGACTCCAACAGGGAGATAGTGCCTGGAAGTGAAGAGGAAGTGGAGATACGTGCTTGCTCAATTTACGCGGTGGAGAAGATGAGGGACCTGATCAGCAAAAAGTTTGGAAAGCAGGTAGGCACATCTGAAACCAGTTTCACCTGAGACTTTAATCATTCATACCGTCGTGTTTTCGGACCTGCACACTTGGTAGGTCCGATGGTCATCATGCTAATTAGCAAATGGACATTTAGTAATATAAGACCTAATCCTTGAAAGAGTAAACACATTACCGGTCAATACGACTCGGTTCAATTCACCAGTCAAAAAAAACATCTCCTGCTTACCGGTCTATACTAGTACTACTTTTGAAGGATAATTTTTTGTAAAGCAGTCAATACGGCGTTTCAACTTGGAACTAACGCTGCCCTTGCTCTTGTGTTTTCTCGGCAGCTTCTGAGCATTGACATTGATCTCTGGCTCTGGTCGTGCGGCGTTCAGAACATGGCGCTGTCACATCACCGCACCTTATCGATTTACTACTGACACAAAGCTGGCGGCCTGAGCCAGCCGCGCGGTGCGCGTACGCAGCTGGCCGACGCGTTGCCCTTGGCTTGTTCCTCTTGACTGTAACTGTTATACTGAAAGTTTTGTCCCCTTGGGAGCGCACAAAATGTTCGAAATTGAGACTTAGAACAGGTCGGATGAATTGTAGTAGTGGTGGCGGGTGCTTGTTTCTTTTTACCTGGATTGATCTTGTTGGATGAAACTCAACGCAAGAAATTATCTTCAGTTTCTGCAGTGGTTTCAATTACTACTGTTTACCTATGAATATTTTTGTACTGTTTAGCTTTT
This sequence comes from Eleusine coracana subsp. coracana, assembly GCA_032690845.1. NCBI lineage: Eukaryota > Viridiplantae > Streptophyta > Magnoliopsida > Poales > Poaceae > Eleusine > Eleusine coracana. The sequence goes on from CM064430.1 coordinate 54,093,371, forward strand.
TCTGTTGGTGTGAAAACCGTGGCAAGTGGTGCAAGGTTAAGTGTAAGGAGCTGTTTGGTGGAGCTCATCCACTAGATTATGGTGCGGCTTATAATCTAAGCTCCATCAAACAATTTTAACGTGAGCCGCTCATGATCAAAAGTAGCAAACAGTTTCCCAAAAAAATGAACTGCATAGGCAAGCTAGAGATCGGTGCTTCTCCTGGCTCATTACCCATCATAAACTGGACATAAGCTGTTTAGTCAAACACTTTAAAAGAGAGCTTTAGCTTATCCAAAAAAGCTACTCAACCTCATGAGCTAAAGCTAAAGCCCGTTTTCTATAAGCTTGAGGTACACCAAAGAGGTCCTAAGTCTGCTCAAATTTGAGTGGTTCTCTTTTTTGCAAACAAAAATCTGAGTGAATATCAGTGCAAGTGTAGAATTGGGAAAGCTACCGAATACCCAATTGGTTTCGCCTTGCACGACGAAAGACAACCCCTGCCGTAAAAGATTCCGCGCCATGCTTTCCCCGGACCGGTGGACAAGCGTAGCGCCCTTGGAAAAGCCATGTCGTGTCATGTAAATTTCGTTCTTTTTTTTTTTCTGGGTCTGATCCTGCGTTGCAGCTCCATCCGCCCCGCTCCTACGGGGATGATGGTGTCTGGAGCAGCTTGGTTTCGGCGGCGGCTTGAACAGGCAAAGAAAACTTCTTTTGCACAGTCCGTTCGAGCGTGTCGCCTGTCAGTGCACGCCGCCGGTGTGCCGCCCCTGTCCGGGTGCATCTGCTCTGCAGGATTCGCTCACGGCTGTCAGACCTGCTCCGCGCCGCGCTGTTGCCGGATCCCGGGAATGCACGGGCACCGGCAGAGCAGCGGGCGGCGCCGGCGCATCCTGATTCCTGCGCCAGGCAGGCGCGTGTACATGCCGTGCCTCTGCTCGTAGAAAAAAAAATTAAAAGAAATCCTTGTTGTTTCCCGATTATGCTGTTGCCTTCACATGTTGTAGGCTGCCAATCACAATTAGACAGGCATCACAGAAAATTCCCCCGGCCCGGTTCGCCACAACGAATCGGGCAGCACGGCACGAGATAAGACCTCACAGGGTGCGGCTACACGGCACCGCTACTGGCCAAAGCGGGGACGAGGAGATCGCCCGCGGCCGGTGGATGGCGACCTGCCTTCCATGCCTTGAGACTTCTTGAGACTTGAGAGGAGAAGGAGAGTGGAGTGCCGAGACAAAGGGAAACAGCAACCGGCGCGCCAAGCGGTCTGGGCGGCGAGCCGCGACACGGGGGAGTGCGGCCCAAACGGAAAAGCGAAGATGCCTTTGGCAACTTGCGCTCGCTGCTTGCCAGGAAATTATGCTATTCTCCGAAAGGCGAAAAGTGACGTGCCGCGGGGGGTCGCCGAATTTGATGGAGCTCGCACCCAGACCCAGCGGGGGTCCGTGCATGATGAAGGCGATGTGACAAAGTATTCACTCTACGTAAGTAATCTAGTAGTACTAGGCTAATACACCTCTTAGCCATGTACTTATGTACATAGATATTACACTCTGAGCAGTGCAAAAATTGAACAACCTCAAGATTCAAATAATACACTTTCATTGTTCATACTAGTTGTGATCAACTTTAACCTTAGTGTTTCTCGATATCTGATTAAGCTATATTTATTAATTATATGTCATATGAAATTGTTACGGTAATTGCTTCATAGTGAAGTACTAGTACAATGGAGTAGAGATAATTGGAGAGGATTAATGACTTGTACTCCCTTCAACATGGCGGCAGGAATTAGGTATGTTCAGCTTGCAGTATTCTATTCTTCTCAACAAAAAGCAAAGTCAGCTTCTATCTCCTTCTCTCTTTTATTTTTAGAAAAAAAAAATAGAGAGGCGAAAGGCAAAGCCAGTTTCTATGGTAAAGAACAGTAGCTTCACAGAACCTTGTGTCCAGGGAAGAAGAGGTTGCATTTGTTTGAACTTTAAAAAAAGTCCAGTTCCTGCTTCGTGTAGCTTCATCACGCCACAAAGAGGATCACTTTGGATAGCACCAGTACATAGCTTCATCATGGCCCGGGTTGCTGCAGCGGCATGCCAGTGGAAGAAAAGAAACCTCTAAAAGCCAATGTCTTGCAGCCACGACGACGTTCCCACAAGGTTGCCATGCGCAGGGCATCCCGAAATTCCGAATGCGCCGTGCGTACGTACGTGGGCGTGCGTGGCCCACCCCGATGTGCGGATCCACGCATCCCGCAAAGGCGCGGAAAAGAGTGGCGCGGAGAGCCACTCCAAAGCGCGCCACGACGGGGCGAATGCGCGGCGCGTCACCCGAGGCGTTGTTTCGCCCTTCAGATGGTGATCCGACGGTTCGCTCGCCCTCCGACCGAACGCGGAGACACGGAGCCGCCCCCCCGCACCCCAGGAGCCTGGAGCTGAGGACTTTGCCCGCCCGGCGCGGTTTCGTTAACCCACGTACGCGCACGCCGGTCACCTAACCCGACCCCCTGGTTAACCCCGACCCGAGCCCATGGTTACCCAGCCGCGCCTATATACTCGCTTCCCTGGGTCACCATGGCCGAGCTCGTGGAGGGCTTTGCTTGTATTTGTATTAGAGGTCGGGGTGCGCGTGGCGAGTGGACGACGATGAGCTGCAACGGGTGCCGCGTGCTGCGCAAGGGGTGCAGCGAGGACTGCGTGCTGCGGCCGTGCCTCCAGTGGCTGGAGTCACCGGAGGCGCAGGGCCACGCCACGGTCTTCGTCGCCAAGTTCTTCGGCCGCGCCGGGCTCATGTCCTTCCTCACCGCCGTCCCGGAATCGCAACGCCCAGGTGAGGACAAATGATCCACGGATCGGATCGGATCCTGTGTTTGATTTGTTGTTGTTGGTACTAGTACGCGAATGTTTTATAGGTTCTTTGTTGGCTGATGCGTGTGAGGTTGTTGTGTGTGCAGCGGTGTTCCAGTCGCTGCTGTACGAGGCGGCGGGGCGGACGATCAACCCGGTGGGCGGCGCCGTCGGGCTGCTCGGGTCGGGAAGCTGGCACCTGTGCCAGGCGGCGGTCGACACCGTGCTGCGCGGCGGCGGAATCCGACCGATGCAGCAGGAGCTCGACGGCGGCGCGGGTGCGGCAGCAGGCGACGGACGCGAGCCGTTCGTCGCGTTCACGGCGAGGCGCGCGGTCGGGTGCTCCACGTTCTCGGCGGCGAAGCGGGTGGCGACGAAGAGGATCTCTGTGGCGGACGCGGCGCCGGAGGAGCCGCCGTCGTGCGACCTCGGGCTGTGGCTCAGCGGCGGCCCCGAGTCCCCGCCGGCGATGGGGGAGCGGCGGCGGCCCGGCACGCCGTCGATGAACTCGGAGGAGTCCGTGACGACGACGAGCAGCGGCGGCGGCGGGAGGGAGCCCGAGCTGCTCAACCTTTTTGTCTAGCGCACATATTGGTCATCTCTCTAGCTCGGCGGCCATGTGCTGGATCCCGGCGAAACTGTTTGCTACTAGCCCGCTCTCGCCGGCGAGGTGTCTGTCTTTTGTACTAGTACTACTATTACTTTTAGGGAGTAAGTATGCAGCATCAGTGACCGTCGGCGTCCGGCGTGATGAGAAACACCGCACGCCGGCGCCGGTGCTAGTTGCTGCCGCCCGTTAACTACAATTTCTTTTGTTTCTTCTCCCACTTTTGTTGGCCGCACCGCCGGCCCGCCCGCCGCGGGATCATGCTTCGCTAAATAAAAATTAATCTAACTACTAAAGCTAGCCTCTCGCGCTGCCGCGGCGATCTTATCCTCACCAGCGCGGCTCGACGAATCAGCTTATCCAAAGCGCGGTTAGTGTTGGCCAGGCCAGCAATAATCTCCATGCTTTTATCTATCGCCACAACATGTCCGGCCGGCAGTCCAGGACTGCACTGGCTTTGTGGCTTTCTGATCATGTTTCAGTTGATTGGCGGGTTTAGTAGTAGTGAAATCCAAGTGGGGGGTGTTTAATTGAACTGGCTCGGCGAATCAGGGAGGGTTATTAGGAAAAGAAATGCGGTCAGGTCAGGAGCAGGTAGGTACGCGGCGTGTGTGGAAGGAAAGGGCGCGGTGGGGTTGGAAGGATACGGCGGTTCAGCTTTGCGCAGAGCCTGGCTGGTACCGCGGCGCCGCGTTTCGGGTTGGGCGCGCCGGGCCGCGACGACTTGACGCGCCCGGCTTTTTCCGCGCTGCCGACGTCTCGCCGCCGTCTTGGGACCCGGCCCGGACTCCGTGGTACCACACCTCGGCAGGACTCTGCTCACTCACTGCTGAGCGCCTCGTGCTACGTGCCAACGTGAACATCCTCGGATTTGTTTTCCCGTGCTTGTCCTGGCTGATCGACTGCAAAATATCAGCCCGACGCGAGAGATTACCAGTCCCAATCGTTGTCAGTGGTCTTACAATTACCACATCACGATTGACGCGTCTGTATTACGGCGGCTAGTTCTTAGTACCATACTATGCACTGAATCATGAGATTCATGAGACACCAGCGCGTGAGCGCTCAGTTTGGTCCCTCTGATATCCTTGCCCATGCGCTCGCGTGTTCTTCAGAAACGACCACGGGACAAATTGCTGCCGTACAGGTACAGTCTGCCCTTCCACATGGTCGACGGCCAGGTTAGTACAAAAACGCGAGGGCATTCGTTCAACCCGTTGATTGATTCCCCTCGACGAAACACATGGGCATCTGTATCCATCGCATCAGAATCTCCTCCTCCTCCTCCTCTGCTATCGCGAACCTTAAATTCGTGCACTCCGACGTGAGGAGATGGTGGAACGGCTGTTATTTCGCGATCGCGTTGGTGCTTCCACGAGGGGGGGGGGGGGGAAAGACGCCGTTCGTGGTGACTTTCTGGATGTCGATTCATGTATTTATTTATGCTGTTCCCCAGATGGATCGATCGATCTCTGGAGTGGCCAAATTGGAACAGCGACCTGGTTCCCCCGTCCCGTAAGCACATGATACACATGTACATCTACTTCGAGGTGAACAGGAAATGGAGTAGCAGTAGTACAAGCTGTAGCGGTACAGTGGCCGTACTCCACTAGGCTGCTAATGATTTGTTTTTGGTACATCACTTGTGAAAAAAAGCATGTGCGGCAAGGACTTGAGTTTGGGCTTGTTGCGTGGTGAGCTTCGCCTCTTGATAAAAGTTGCTCCAAGCCTGCGGCGGCGGCATGCGCGCAGTAGACACACAGTAGCAGGAGGCGCCTTATCTTGCACTGTGCCGTGTTGAGCTGGCGCGCAAAAAAAAAAAAAACTGTAGCGAACAATGCAAATGGTTCCGTCATGTTGCACGCAGAATCGCAGAGTATCATATCCAATTCAGAATTGCAGAGCATTTGGAATTCACTCTACTGTTTACTTCGTAGGCAAGCCGCAAGCTGAGCAGAGAGTCGATGCGGCGTTTGTGAAGGAGGAGATGAACTTGAAAGAAAAGCAGAGCCCGCGGCGTACGGCGAGGACGCTCGTTGTTCCGTGAAGGTGGAAGAAGGCAGTGAGATGAGGCAGAGTATGTACGACAAAGAAGAACACCGGCTGTGGTGTGGAACGCGCGCGCGAAAAGGACGGCACACTGACGGTCCAGATACGTACCTCTGGTGGCTGATAGAGCCATGGCATGGCGAGGAATCACGCGGCCCCCGGCTGTAGCGCCATGAACGGACTAGAATTTGGTTCCGGCTCGTGTACTGCACGTACATACATACGCCTGAACACGACGCATCAGACTACCATTGGGGGTGGAGTGGGCGGGCGCTAGTAGACATTTTGTTTCTATAATACTACAGTTAGTACAGTACTAGTAGAGGAGGAAGAGATCTTGCAGGATACGCATGTTTCTTTGTGCGTGCTGTTGAAGATTCATCAAAGGCTTCTGGATTCCCGGATCGGTTCTGTGCAGCGGCAACGATAGATCCCCCCCTCGTCGTCCCTGCAACATGCTCTCCCCCGCCCGTTCCCGTCAGGTTCAGTGCGCAGACCCCGCTTCATTGCAGGATCCGCGTCGCGTCGTGGCGGCGCCGATGCTGCAATGCAAGCAGTGGGGGGGGGGAAGCAGCAAAGGACGCCCCGGGCACTACGATCGGTCACCTATCTATCACCCGTCGCTATTCGCCGCGGAAAACAAACGCAGCAGAGGCCCCAGCCAGAGGAGTAGGATTTCCAAGGGAAAACTCGAGGGCTGCTTTCTCAGTGATTGCTTTTTGTGTTTGTTGGGTCCATTTCGCTCGCCGGCGCCACGCTCCCACCACCAGCTCCGTCTCCGGATCGCTACTACGGTCGCGCGGCTGTAGCTCAGGTGGATGACGTGTGGGGCGAAGTTTCTTGGGATCCCCACGCTGCCGGAGTGCCGTGTGTCATCAGGGTAACGGCGTCCCAGCCAAGCTCCACAGCCGCGTTTCGTGGACAGGCCGCCGCCACTGGCGTGTGGATTACTACTACTTCCCTTTGCTTCGGACTTCTGGACAAGCTAGGCCATGGCCGGCTACTGGCAAAGCATTAACTTTATCAATTTCAGTGTAGGTTTAACTAGCCCAGTTTTCTCAGATGCTATTGTTTCTCTTTTTTTATCTATTAAAATAATACGAATTTTGAATTACTTTTTTGATATATGACTTTCCCAAGACTATTCCAACCTATAAAAATTATATGATAAATTTATTTGTACCAAAGTGTGTTCAAATTATACTCAATAAAATATTACTTTATGATATGTTAAGAAATAACACAGGAAAAACTGAACTTGCGTGAGCTATGCATCAAATTTATATGGGTTGTGGCGTCGTATGGGCCAAGACTGGTTTTTCTTAAGACACCATTATGCCACTTCGGGCCACATTATGCCTATGGGCCGTATGTTGCTACCGGGTCATTTTTGTGCCATGTTGGCCCAAACACGGCTCCAATCGTGCTATCTGTTGGGCCCAAAACTTAGGCACGACACGGCTCGACATCCCGTGTTATGCTGACATGACATGAAATGTGTCCGCGCCATAGGCTGTGTCGAAATTTCATGCTTCAGGACGCACGATTATGGCCCGGCCCAAGTCCCGTGACTAGGTTTACTTAGCTGCCGGAGCAAGCAGCTTTGCTACACTATCATACTGCAGCTGTTCAGATTTTTCACAGCACGAAAACGGCTGCAGTTTACTGTCAACAAATCAATCGATGATCAATTTCATCAGGTACCTCTTTGTTGCCTCTTCGTGTGACTTCACTCGGGAATAGCCGAATAGCTAGTTTTTTAATCTCTCGCAATAAAGGATTATGTCAACGGCGGGGACAACGATGAGCTCCAACGGGCGCCGCGTGCTACGCAAGGGGTGCAGCGAGGATTGCGTGCTGCGGCCGTGCCTGCAGTGGCTGGAGACGCCCGAGGTGCAGGGCCACGCCACCGTCTTCGTCGCCAAGTTTTTCGGCCGAACCGGTCTCATGTCCTTCCCCACCGCCGTCCCGACGCGTCGCGTCGTGACGGCGCCAAATGCAGCAAGCAGTAGGCGAAGCAGGAAAATGGACGCGCGGGTGGCACCGCCCTGGCACAGTCCATCTTGTCCGAAGATGTGCAGGGTTCTCTTGATTGCTCGACCCGTGAGATAGGCTTGATTGATGGAGCGGGTGTGGCGATCTTTAGCAGCTCTTAAGGCGGCCTCGGCCATGGTTGCACAGTGATGTACTTGTCAAACAACTCATCGAGGGTGAGGAGGTACTGTGCCATGACAACAATAGCGGAGTCTCCTTCCTGCCTTTCCAGAACATCAATGCGGGTTGTCTAGGTATGTCGGTCTCTGTCCAAAGGTGGAAAATTACCACATGCTGGTGTGACTGATGGGCTTCTCGAGCAGCTGGCAGAGATATTGCATGGTCATACGAGTGACTAACTGGAACCCAATAGCCGTCACACTTCAGGTCTTGAGTTTCTTGACTGGCGGCGATCTGGACCGTGACTTCACAACGCTTGGTGCCGGATTCTTCATACTCTCTTACTACATATACTCGGGATGCTCTATAATGCCATGTTTGGTGGCGGCGGCGTAGAGAATTTTACGAAATCCAGGCTCATCGAGACAGTAGATGATGGTCCAAACGATATCTTCTAGGAGCAGGGAATTGATTGAGATCTGACCGAGGGGGAAACTACCATTATAACTAGCTTTGACCTTGTTGAGCTTTTACAAACAAATTTTTTTAAAAAGCTAGTTGTTGGCTTTTGACTATTGGGGGTGTAATTCTTGGCTTTTGTAATATATATTTAGCTTATGTGCATACCAAAAGCCTGAAAAGCAGCTCTGGGTGAGTTTTTTAGCTTTTATTTTATTTCTGCAAAAGTAAACATTTCCGTGTTATAAAAATCAGAATCAAAAGTACAGTTATCTATTTGTTTAGGCTTCTGATTTTTAGGATTAAAAAAAAAAGATAAAACCTCAAACAAGCCTTAAGCTAGTGCTCGGTTGGCTGGCCAAGCCGCTGGGCATGTTTTTGGACTTCCTATTCCGCTCCCAAATCCAAGGCGCTTCGCTTTAGACCCCTTCGTTCATGTTTTTTTCTCGAACACGAAATAGAACTACATGTTTTTATATTAAAGAGAAAAGCGGAACCGAACAATGCCATATCCTAGCCCGAGTTGTTGATGAATTACAATCACGCCGGTTTGAACGATACGACCAAGATTAGGACTACGAGACTACGGCATGATCTCCCTAAGCCTCTGAGCCCCCGCCAATCCCCAGAAGGTGGCCTCCTCTTTGATCTCTTGCAGGATGTCCATGTGCTGTGGCTGCCTATTATAAAAAACACAACGGTTATTATGCTTCCAAATCGTCCAGGCAAGGTTGAGCTCATCCTGCTCGGGTGCTGTGGTCTCCAGCCCGACCCATTGCAGTGCCCTGTACCACGTGTCCCGGGCTACAAAACATGTGATGAGGAGGTGGTTGATGTCTTCTCCTATTTGATCACAGAGCGGGCACCGATCTAGTGCGGCAGTCCGCACCGCGCCAATCTATCCGTCGTCCAGCATCACTTCCACAGTGATAGCCATATGAAGATTTTCACCTTCAGATGTGCCCACGACTTCCAAAGCCGGTTATGAGGTTCAAAGGTTATACCTCCGATGAAATATCTTTCGTAGGCTGACTTAGTGGTGAATTGGCCCCTGGGGGATGGTGTCCAGGTGTGCTGGTCAGAAATCCTGTCGACGAGGTTGGACGTGCTGAGAACCTCCCATAGGCGGAAACCTTGCCAGGCTGCTAGCACCGGCAGCGGCAGGCCCCCGATGATGTCCTAGATCTAGGTGTTGTTGGCTAGCACCTCCGCCACCTTATGTTTTCTGCCAGCCTCTTCTACGAACGAAGGGTATCAGAGCCGGTGCAAGCTCCGCAATGGACTTGCCATGGACCCAGCGATCGCTCCAGAATAGCGTCGAATTGCCATCGCCGATCATGGTGATTACTGGGATATGGAACATGGCTTTAACATTTGTGTGTACCTGAACGTCGAGCAGCGTCCACGATTTGTCTGGGATCGGTCTTCTGAAGCCATAACCACCTCATTTATAAGGCCCACGGCCAAACACCCGGCGACTTGCCGACGTCGAGCTGCCGGAAGGCGAGCCGGGGCAGTGTGTCATGCTCCGACGAGCTCGATGAGCTCCTCCGCCTCCGGGACTGAACTCGGAAAGGTAGCTAGTTACGTTTGCATGCATGCGGAATTTGATGTCCTAGTCAGCACCCAGCAGAACGTACCTGCCAAGCAGCAACAGTAACGTAAGTACGTACGTTAGGCTAGGCTAGGAGGTATCCAGGTCCCACAGGGCGCCGCTGTGCTGTGGTCCAGAAAACCAAGAGGCTCTCCACCGTCGATTTCAAGGACTAGTCAAATTGCCCGTGCTATGCCATGGTTTAAAACTACTTCCATAATTAATAACGTCTTGCTATGTTAAATCATGTCCAAAACGTCATTTATAAACAGTATGGAGGGAGTATATACATCTAATTAAATGGAGTGGAGTCGTCCGTCAATTATTCTGCCAATCAAAAAAGAAACAAAACTAGAGTCTGACGGACAGACAGGAGAAAAAAAAAAGGAAAAAACAGAGTTTGAAACGGAAGAAGCAGAGTCCGATACGAATTTCCATACTGGTCTATTACCGATCTGTTACCGATTCAAAATACATCTAATTGAAGGAAAAAAAAAACGTAATAAGTTTCAATTATTCAGGGAATTGAGGGAGCCCCCCCTCCGCCACATTTTGTTCCCTTTGTTCTCTCAAACATAGCTACACTTCACCCTTTTCCTTGTGATTTTCAACCATCAAATGCTAGATGGAGTTTCAGTTTTAATTGGGAGAGTGAATAGGGGAGACGATAAGGACTCTATTTTATTTCTTTATTGGCATTTTGACCCTTTAGTAATGTCCCAGTGCAAGCTCGAGTGATTAGCCATGGTGGAAGAGAGAGAGAGACATACGATATTTGCCTAAGGATGAAGAAGGTAAGACTGGGCGAAGTTGGGCTATAATGGAAACACAAGTGGGCTGTAGCTTATGGTCCATTTTACAATTCGTAGGGCCCCAAAAAATAACTTTTGATTTTATTTTTCTAAAAAGGGAGTAGTCACGCTCAAGCATAATAGAATTGTGTTGTGTTGGAAAACAAATTATTTTATCTACATTCAATCATTTTTACCAAGCTTTAGGCTAAATGGAGACTTGGAGCTGCGATACCTCCCCTTGCTCTTTGATCAATTTAGATTTGAAACACCATTTTTGTTGTAAAAAAATGTTTACTGACTATCTTCCACATTCTTGTTTTCAAAATTAAAAAGAAAGTCTGGATTGTCCTCCACGTTCTTCTTTCCCATACATGGAACACATTTCTAGATTATCTTCACCTTCTTCTTACAAAAAAAAAAAGTTCCTTCCATGATTTTCAGGTGCAATTTAGCTTCCATGGCTCATGTTCAACACCTTCGTATTCCTTAGCTCAAGAACGTGCGAAAAAGTTTTGGAGATCTATTAAGCGAGAATGGTGGGGGAGGAAGATAGAATTCCATTTTACATTTTTTTAGAGCATTGATGTTCAATCTATGCCCAACGAGAGCTCGAGGGGGTGTTGTCCATGGCTTACCAGTTAGAGAGCGAGAGGGGTTGAGAGACAAAGATTTAGCAGTTAAAATAATTTGGGCGTCATGGGTCAAAAGAAACAGTTCATCCGACCTCACATTGCCCTATTTTTTTTATTGTAATTTTTAAGTTTATGGGCATCTTCGTATTTTGTAAGAACTTTAATATAAAAGAAGAAAAAAATGCAGTTAACAAAAAAAGTCAATTTAATTATACTGTTCTTTTTTAGGAATGTAAAACGTTACTAAGTTTTTTTTGTTTGCTTTAGGTTCAAATTTGATTTGGAGCTCAAATTTGAATGTATCAATTCAAACAGAATCAAAATAAAAGTGCAGTCTGTAGGCAAAACTTGGTTTTATTCAAAAAATGCAGATTTAAAATTTGACTAAATTTTATTTATATTTCAAAAATATTGATGAGGAGTGTGACATAACCTGTAATTATAGTTGGTTGATTGGTTTTGCATTCTCTTCTTGATTTCGACGAATAGAAAAACTACAGCGCCCTGGCGTTTTAAGGCCATCACCCCGAGTCACCAGTGGCAGATCTACTGTAGTAGCATGAGAGGATAGCTGTCCCTATAGAAATTTTGTAAAAAAATATAAGTATTTATACCTCTTAGTACATTGTATACATATATATAAAACTTGTCTAAAACTATTACTTTTAGCTCAAATGGCATCCAAAGAGGGGGAAATAGTCAACTATGGCAGTTTATTCCTCCTTTTTAAGCTCACCAATGTAAAATTTTCATGTTATTTGTCTTGAAAACATGTATTATCTTCCATACAACAATTTTATCGATAATTTGTTACTGTGGATGACTTTGTTAGTTAGAGAATTTGTAATGATTGTTTCTTTGTGAATTTTGTTGCGGAAGTTTATTTGCATCCCCATAGTTTAATTCCTGGATCCGTCACTGCCAATCACCCCCACTCGATCCACCGCACTCGATCCACATCCACACACCACGCACCGCACTCAGACTCACCACCCCACTGGATCCACCGGTAGACGGAAAGGGACAGGAGAGCGCGAGATGGGCGAGAGAAGAAGATGCTGGCTGCTGCCAGAGGCGGCAAGGACAAGGAGGATGCTCGCGCAGCTTTACTTTCATCTGATCCTGCGGCGCAAGCCTGATTCGCCGTCGTCGAGCCAGCCGGGAAAAAGGCAGGCCGCGAGGCGAATGACAGCATGGTCGGTGTTGGTGCACTGAAGCACGGCATGGCAGCCCCGTTTGCTAGTACTAATGATGTTTGCAATCTAATTAATGACAAAGAGCATGCATGATTAAAGAACACCTAATTTCAAATTGCTTGCTCAAGCACTCAATACGTACTGCTTGAATTTGGAGCATAAAGTCGCAGCCACCGCCTGATCAGATCCCACAAATCCGCTTCCGTACATGCCTTGGCAACAGCAGAACAGACACCACGGCTACAGCCCTGCTATGTGTGGCCTCTGCTCTGCTGGGCCTTCCTTAATTTTGCCCTTCGGGTTGAGGTATAACATGGTACTACCTCTATTTTAAAATGTAAGTATTTATTAACTGTAAATATCGTATTTGATCACTCGTTTTATTCAATCTATTTTATAAAAATATAAAAATAAATTAGTTATATATACTAATAAAAAATTTATAATAAAATAAATATTTTTTATAAATTTTTCAAATAAAATAAATAGTCAAATGTGATTCTTAAAAATCAACAAATACTTACATTTTGAAACGGAGGTAGTACTAGTTGGAACAAGCAACCAGCACCAGGAACAGTAACTTGTGTGTATTACTCTGGACTTACCGACTTTCTGGACTTGCCGGCGTCGATCGAGCAACCAGCGGCGAGCCCTTGCATAAAAACAGCATGTTCGCGATATGAGATGAGATGAGACGCCACCCCCACCCAACCCACGGAGAAAGAGAACAAACACCACCGTGCGTCTGCTGCATGCAGGGATCAAATCAAACGCACAGTCTAGAGGAGAGAAAGAGAAGGACTAAGTTGGTGGGGGCAGGCTCCAGCTGCATGCAGGGATCAAACCGCGCGCTCTGACACAATATCTTACTTTTCCGTTTGCCCTTTCCAGTTTCCAACTGCCGTTGCGAAAATCTTGCGCAGCTTTATTTTGATTCGATCCTGAGAGCCTGATGAATCGCCGGCGTCGAGCAGCTGGAGTCGAGCCGGCCGGGCCACACCCAGACTAGCGTACGTCTCGCAAAGAAGCCACGAAAAGAGCACAATCGCGCACCGTCGGTCCGTGTTGCTTCCCGCTGACCCACCTGCCGGTCCGTGTTGCTCCAGCCACTTGTGCCGCATGGACTGACTGACACCAAGACCGGCGGCTTCCTTCACCACCGCCCCGATTCGGGAATACCACGTGTTCTTGACGTGTGACGGTTGTGCTTTTAATTTTCCCGGAATACACAACAAATTAAGCAGGTCGATCGCGTCTGTTACGTTGGAGGTGAAGCATCGATCGATCCGGCTACTGTTACCTAGTGTTGTTTTCCATCTGTGAGTGAAGGAGGAGGTTAGATGAGACTTGCATCGGTACGTCCGCGACTGTGCGGGAACGACATGAGCGAAAATTATTAGCTGCATACATACATATATATATATATATATATATCTGCGTATGTACTGGCGTGGTGTACGCCTGTAGCCGCACCGCATGCAAGCGATAAGGGACGTTCAAAATCGTGACAGACAGCATCTGGACGTTCAGCTGGGACAGCTTGCACGCCCTCCTGCGCTGATGGCAGACGATCATGATCAGAGGAAGGGATAAGAAAGAATGTGTACTACGACATTGAAGACGAAACCGGGTTGTTGGCTGCTGTGCGTGATTCCTGCTGCGCAGACGAACGACAAAAAGGCAAAAAAAAAAAAAAAAAAAAGCAGCTGCTCTGAACAGAGAGTCCATGGGACCGGCTGCCTGCGGAGTAGTACGAAGCAACCGAAAGAACTCAGATCAGTTCCTTTATGGCTTTATTCTTTGAGGTCGAGTAGCGCTGGAGGCGAGCCGGCAAAGGACGGTGCATTCGACCCACGGCTGCTTATGTACGCATCCTAAGCATCTGCCCTAGGCGTCCCATTTTTTGGTCCTTGCACGTTTCGTTCGGGATTACTTTGTTTGTTGTCTACTAACAGGCTCGTGCTGCGTAGATGACAAAATTAGAAAAAGCAGGGCACGGAATTGACCGGTCCGGGCCTCCATGCCGTCGAGACTCGAGACGCTCGCTCGACGGCTGTCTCCATTTTCCTTTGAGGAACCAAAAGCTGACTATATACAAGCCGTTAATAATTCAAAACCTTTCCACTTGTAACACATACTACAATTCAACAACATTTGAAATCTAAAATCAAACACAAGCACAACTCAAAAGTTATTTCACTATACAGTGCAACAATTTCAAGGGTGATATACATTTGGATCCTAACAATATCAAGTTAAATTACCTGTCGAGCAACTCTTTTAGTTACCTCCAATTAATGGGTGCTTTTCATAAAAATATACTCCATTCATTCCAAATTTGTTGCCGCTGTTGATTTTTTTAGAAAAAAATTGACCATCTATCTTATTCAAACTATTTGTTCAAATGCAAAGTTATATGTTATGTTTCAAATTTCTATATGGAAAAAAGCAAATTATAATAAAATATATGATATATTGTAAAATCTTTGAATAAGACGAATGGTCAAATATAAATAAAAAAAATCAATGACGATAACAATTTTAAAACGGTTGGAGTATATTCGTGTCATCAAGAAACATATATATAACTAAGAGAGCTCACGGTGATTACTACTTCCTATCAAAGCACAAGCAGGAGCAGCATGAGAGACAATGTAGTATGATAGCAAGGCGACAGAGTTGCGATAGTCAAGTGCAAGGGTAGAAGACCATAATCATAGTTGCTCGAGATCCCATCTAAGACACAACTGCAACAACCTCTGGCCGAGATGGCCGCCCACAAGGTGTGAGGTGAATTTTGACAACTGTGATGGTTGTGGCAGTGTACTTGCGAAATCAAATATGGTTGGTTGAAATGGTATTAAGCTTCTGGTATCCTATATGATATTAGGGTGCCACAAAACGGCAAAGATAAATAAGAAGATGGTCAAAGTTTTAAAAATCAACAATAACAATAATTTAAAAATAGAGAGAGTATAAAACTGGGATTATGCTTTCTATATAATATTTTTTTCTCCTTGAGACAGAATATATGGAAAATTGGTTTGATGGTTAACCAATCACCGACCGCCACTGGACCAAATTAAATTTTGTGCGGCATCTGTTTCCTATTTAGCTAAAAAAAGAAAAAAAATGATTTGGAAAGGAGACGGCCGGTGACCTGTTAACCAGCTAGTTATACCGGTTAACCAATTGGTTTGAGAGATTATCTGAACTATTTTTGATAATTTTTTTTATTTTATTCCATTGTTTTTTTCCTATAGCAAATGATCCATCGGATATCTTTCCTTCTTGAATAAGTCCATTTTGCATCCCCAACCAATTCACTTTGTTTATTTTGCACCCTAAACAAAAATGTTAGCTCAATTTACTCCCTGAACAATCTAAATTGGTGCAATATACCCACTGTTGTGATTTTTTTTATTTCTTAATATACATGTTGAATTTGAAGCCCAAATTTTGCATGATTGTAGGTAATGCAACAAAATATATTACAAAACTAATAATATAATATTTTGTTTTTTGTATATTTATATTGTTGATTACAATTAAACTATAAAAATCATATCAAAATAATGTGTATAATAACTTTTAACATAGTTTGTTGTCCCAACTACCATCATGCAAAATTTTATAACCAAATTTAACTTGTACATGGAGAAATAAAAAATATAAAATCAATTAGGGGGTACATTGTACCAACCGAAATTAATTGTTCGCGGGAGTGAATTGAGTCAAGATTTTGTGGAGGGTGTAAAATAGACAAAGCGAATTGTTCGAAGAAGTAAAATAGACTTTTTCCATCTTGATTTCTCCTCTAGTATTAAAATGAATTTTCGCTATATTTTTTTAAAATTTCAAAGATTCTAAATTTGAAACTGGAGATTAGACCAACCGGTGTAACCGGCAGCGACGGATTTCCGGTTGGAGAGGAGGAGAGCCAATTGCCCAAGAAACGCTATTCCTTCTGTGACCCCTTTATAAAAGGAAGGAGAGGGAGGAAGCAGACGGCGGAAACACCCACAACAAACAAGCCATCCCACCCACCAGTACGAGCAGAAGCAAGCGGGGCGGCCATGGCGACGGAGAAAGACCTCATCGGCGGCGCGGACAAGGAGGAGCTCGTCGGCGGGAAGGTGGCCGACAAGGAGGAGGAGGAGGAGGAGAAGAGGATCGTCCACCTGGACGACAACGTCCTAGCCAAGATCGTCGCCGTCCACCTCCCCTCGATGGCGGCGTACCGGTGCAGGGCGGTGGCCAAGGCGTGGAGCGGCTACACAAAGGAGCCCACCTTTCTGAAGCACCACCTCGCGCTCCGCCCCCTGAAGCTCGACGAGACGCCGGCGGCTCATCTGCTCCAGCCCAGAGCCCACGCGCGGCTCGGGTACGTGCACGCCCTCGTCGTCGGGCTGCACGACGACGCCAAGGCGTTCGTGGATTTCCCTCTCCACCCGGAGTTCGAGAACCTCGCTGCCGCGCCCGCGCCTGCACCAACGACGCCAGAGCCGGCGGTGCCCGTGCCCGACTACATCGCCTTCTTCGCCGACGCGGCAAGGCGCCTGGACCTCTCCATCGTCGGCTCCCATGGCCGGCTGCTGCTGGCGAGGAGCGGCAGCGGCTACGTGGTCGGCTTCCCCGAGCGCAACCGGTTCGTCAACCTCCTGCCGCCTCCCAGCACGCCGAACCAGGACCACGCGACCTCCCTGCAGTACGAACTCCTCGATGCCGGCGGCGGCATCAGCTTCCGGGTTCTCGTCCTCCGCGCCGACGGCGGCAACATCACCGTCGACACCTTCTCGTCCGCGAGCGGCAGGTGGGAGTCCCGCGAGCTCGGCGTCCGCAAGGAGGAGGCGTTCCTCTTCGTCCGCCCAGAGTCCCGGGGGATCAGCACCGGCCCGCGCCATTACTGGCTCGACGGGCAGAGGCGCGGACTCGTCCTCGTCTACGATGAGGCGTCCGGCACAGCGTCTGTGCTGCGCGAGCCGCCGACGAAGCAGGGTTGGAAGAGGCTTGGCCGCGCCCTGGGCTCCGTCGACCTTGGCACCAAGCTTCGCTTTTCTGCTTTCGACTCGTTCGATCCTGAAGAAAACAACCCGCAGCCTCACGCCCTGACCGGTACCCACACCATGTGGACTCTCAACGCCGCTGGCGCGTGGGAGCAGGAGCTCCATCAGACCCGCGACGTCTCCGCCCACTGCTACAGCGTCCCCTACGGCGCGGAGATTCCAGTCGACTTCGCCGGCCTACCGCATCCTCCTCCATCGCCGTTAAGAATGGCGTTCTGCTACACCGTGATCTCCCAGGTGACCAGACCAAGGAGATCTTCCAGCTCAGCGTGGGCATGCCAGGCAGGATTCACCTCCTCTATCGGGACTTCTGTGACGTCTTCCCGCTCTTCCTGTGATGTATGTTTCTTTGTTGCGCGCTCTAGTTTCTTGTTGCCTGGTAGTAAGTGTTCTGCTGCAGTTCGAGTATTTTACTGTTACCCAGTATTTTCTGCTACTATGTTGTCAGGTTATCCAGTAACCAGTAGTAGTGTCTTTTGGTAGTAGCAGCAGGTTATGTTCGACATTATATGTTCTAGTTGGCCTTGTTGTGGGTTATCCAGTGATATTGTTATGGATGATTGCTCTGCCCCTGTTATGTTATGTTATGAGTAGTACTATTTTTCCGAATTCAATCATAACCATTCTTCCTTACAATATTCATACTATAGATGAGAAGATGGGTCTTGCGTTAATTTCCTCAATTAATAAATAACGGAGTAAATGATCGATAGCAGTTAAAATTGTAAATCATCGACCAAACTCAGGCAAAACCAATGAGCATGATTGGCCAAAAATGGGTATGAATACTGAGCACAAAATGACACAACAGTAGTATTCCATACAGAGATATATGACACTGAAAAGGGATCAGGGTTCCATGATCCATGCATGGCAGAAAATGCATGTACTACTACTTCTCTTTCCCGTGGTGCCTTGTAATCTGATCGCCAATATGGTTACTAGAGCATGTTGTGCTAACCAAATTTTCGATGCTGCCTTTCGACCATAACCATGCGCCGTGACGGTATGATAACCAATTCGGAACCCAGAACGACGCGTACACTGCATCGGTTCTCGCAAGCACACTTACATGCATACACCGCACGTCACACAGCCACTCAGGTCTCTGGAGCCTCACCTATTTTTCTTCGAGCCCCAACTCATCTGCCGTGTCGTGTGTGGTGAAACATCTCCGGAGCGTAACAGACAGGAAGGGCGGTCAAAGAGAGGCCAGCCCAGTTGGGTTCTTTGACAGATGCAAGGTGTGCAATGGCAAAGCTCTTTTGGTCCAGAGCTTATCCTTCATGCTACCTGCCGTTATATGTCATGCACGATCAACGGACGGCCAAAGCCCATGTCGATGCCGAGACGGAGTGGAGTGGGGACTGGTTGGCGGTACAACACTCATGTACGACAACCTGGCCATATCGGACTGAAATAAAAGACTCGAATGGGACATTATTTCCAGTGTGGTACATTATTAAAGGCTCAGAGACTAGCTGAATCCAACATATATGAATTTGTCCATAATTCAAGTTAGAGCAATTTAATCAAATAAAATAAACCATGTTCGTTTTACTTTCTTTATTTTCTGAAAGAAATATTGATTATAATGAAAACTTTTTTTTATGAAAAACATAGCTTTTATATAGTGCCTTTTTCCAAACTACTACTCTGTATATCTAACTTTTATTTCATTTATGTACTCTAGTCAATTGAAATTTTATTGTACTAGTACTGGATAAAGGGGCACAATAGTAATCTCCCCTCCGCCGAGGTTGCGGGGACGGACACGTGAAGCGAGCGTGCCGCACGAAGCCGGGTCTGAGGGAAAAGTACATTTTCCTAGCAGTGGCATCATGTCCCTCACCCGGTGCAATAATTTTAAAAAAACTTCTTTAAAAGTTGTGAAAAAATTATGAATTTTGATATGTGTGTAGTTGACAAGATAGAAAAACATGCATACAAAGTTTAACTTTAAAGTAAACTTTATTTGATCAATATAAAATTAACAAATCTCTACAATTTATTAATTTAGATGTGGTCATCTATTTCATGTTCACAAAGTTAGAGATTGAATCTAATTTAATTTCGTACCTTCTACCTTAAGCACTGGTTTCCAAAAATCATAACTCTTACGTCCAAAGTTCAAATAAGACAAATTTGGACTCTATCATATAGCTCCCAAAAAGTTCTACAACTTTAATATTCAATACAACTATAAATTCTGCCGTCTTTGTATCCAAATATACGATGTAAAAATATCTATCCTGGTTCAGACTCCTCTATGCAGGTCTTCTTACGGGATTCATATGTCATAGCTGCAGAGTCCAAATAATATGATGCATATATGTTCTAGAAACCTCTCGACGATATCTACAACTTTTGTAGTCAAATCTTTTTCATTGGAGCAATCTTGAAATCCAAAACCTTTGTCGTAATGCAGTGTTATTTCTGTACTGCGTAAATTGATCTTTCCTTCAGGATAACCTTCTAGAAATTCTTAGGCATTGGGCCACGATCTTGGAGTTACATGTTGGGCTTCATTGACGTCCAGGAGTGTTTTATAGGTGCAATGGGCTTGTGGGAACTCCTCCTTACATGACGAGTCGGGCTTTATATCAATACTTCTCATCTTAAAGCTTTTTTAGTGTCATTTTACCTAATTCTGCAACATAGCACTCTGACACTAGATGTGGAAATCGGCAACATTGAACGTAAAAACACATAGTTATGATGAGAATATGGTGAAATATAGTAAAAAAATAGTTACTTTTGGCATATAAAATAGTACACTAAGAAGCACTAATAATAATAATATAAATATGATCTTTAATATGAAAAATATCAATAATAATATATATGTCTAATAATTATATTATTAAATGATTTTTTATTTAAATAATATAGAATGTTTTATTTTTCTTAAGCCCGTAGCAATGCACAAACACTTTGCTAGTTATAAATAAGATACAAATTAACTATTGTATCTTTTTTTATTTTATTCATGATTTTTAATTTTATATCTTTTAGATAAAGCTGAATTTAAAGTTAAAATTTTACGTATTTTCTATCGTGTCAATTACATGTTTATCCAAATTTATATTTTTCCAAAATTTCTTAATAAGATTTTTTTTCTCGTTCATGGGATGTCCCATGAGAACTAAAAACCTTGTCCGAGCCTGGAGGCCGCACACTGCTTGTGAAGTGTGACCCTGGTAATAGTGTGATCCAGGCTTCCTGTTGAATGAACAAGGTCAAGTCAAGTCGTCATGAACTGCAATAGCGACATAGACTGCATAG
Organism: Eleusine coracana subsp. coracana; assembly: GCA_032690845.1. Taxonomy (NCBI): domain Eukaryota; kingdom Viridiplantae; phylum Streptophyta; class Magnoliopsida; order Poales; family Poaceae; genus Eleusine; species Eleusine coracana. The sequence continues at coordinate 54,114,032 of CM064430.1, forward strand.
TGACATCCGCTTTTTTTTTCTAAAAAAAACCCAGAAATAAACTCTGATTTCCACACTTGACTCTACTTGGAAGTATACCCTAAAAAGCATAAGTAAAATTTGGTTGATGGTTAGAATAAGGATCTTGTAAGAGAGAATCCCTTCCTTATTTGGCTTGAAAAAACTTCCCTCCTTTTTTTGGCCCAAAATTAAACGAACTTCCTTTCATGACTAAAAACCAAATTTCATTTCTTTCTTGACCCTTCCGTCAGTTTCAGCTGTTAACGGTGTCATACATCGCGATCTCATGGGAGACCAGACCAGGAAGATCTTCCATCTGACCGTCGGCATGAGAGGCAGGGATTGGTGACCTGTATCGTGACTATGACATCTTCCCGATCTTCCTGTGATTCGGTTTCTTGAGGTCCTGTTCTTAGTGTGCTGTTCTACTATTTGTTAATTATGTTAGGTTAATTATGTTCTAGTTGGCCGGCAAGTTTATTTTCCAGTAGTAGTCTTTTGGTCCGAACTCTTACTGTTCCTCAAGTATAAAATCAGTCTTGCTCTGACAACATTTTTTCAAAATTTACAAGCCATGTAATAAGTGATCTGATAACAGTAAAGAATTGTACCCAATCGGCCAAGTTCAGGCAAACCACTGAGCACAAAATGGCACAGTAGTACTAGTACTCCACACAGAGATGACACTTAAAAGGAATCAGAGTTCCATGATCCATGGCAGAAAATGCTTTCGAATCTCGCCAATATGATTAAGTAAACCTGCATTTTCTAGCATGCGTATACGGATGCGGCTTCTCTCCTCCCAGTCCCTCTTCCCATGCGTACTCCCATATGATGTGGCAAAAATATGATTTAAAAATTCTTTTTGCTGCGGAACCAGCCTAACAAAAAAAAAATCCTCAACTGCAGTATCCTGTAGCCGCACGATTAGTAAAACTGAACTCCGTGTAACGGTAAATACGGCATGGATGCATGTCCCACTGCTCCTAATCGGTTGCACCGGTGCGAGTCGACGACGCAGACACGTGCTCTCCGTCGGTCATGACTCATGCATGCCGTCGCTGTAGGCCTATAGTGGCCATCGCCCCACCCGAGCATGGCGCCAACGTCTACCAGAAGATAACGAAAGTCCTGGCGTGCTTGATGAGGTCGTGCAAGGGCGCGCCTAAAGCTTGGTTGCCAGCGACGCTGTAGTGTGCCACCTGCGTGCTGGAGTGTCTAGAACTAGGACGTCGACGTTATCATAGCGAATCAGCCAGTTGAGCTTCGGCATGTGCGAGAAGGTCCACAACCCAGGTCGCAGGGCCACTGGCGACGGTTAATTTGGACGGAGCTGGAATTTGTCGGAGCTAAGAGCTTGGCTTGGGCGGACGAGAGCGATGCAGGTAAAATTTACGCAAACGGTGAGTTGGAGTTCCTCCGTTGGAATGGGTCTAGAGAAAAAAAAAACATGAAATAGAAATATGCCAACTGGCAGAAGTATGCATGGGAGGAGAAATGGGGAGGAGAGAAGCCGTATCCTGCGTATACGTGCTAACCAAAATTTGGATGCTTTCTTTCGACCATATAGCCATTCGCCATGACCGGTATGATCACCAATTCAGAACCCAAAATGATGCGTTCACTGGATCCGATTTACAAGCATACTAATATACTACTTCCGTTCTAAAATGTAAGTATTTGTTGACTTGGAGATACTATGTTTAACCATTCATCTTATATAAAAAATTTACAAAATTATTTTTTGTTTTTTTATAATATATTTTATCATTAGATATATCTTAACTCTAACTTATTTATTTTTATATTTTTATAAAAAAATTGAATAAGATAAATAATCAAATATGTGTTCCAAAATTAATAAATACTTGCTCCCGAGCTTATGCAAACAGTGTGTTCTTTGACAGACGCAAGGTGTTCTTTGACAGACGCAAGGTGTGCAGTGCCACGATTTTTGCTCCCAAGCTTATGCTGCATGCTTCCTGCCCTGGGGTCAGGCCTGGGGTGTACCATCAATCATGTCATTCACGATCAAGAGATGGCCAAAGCCCTTATACCTTTCGAAGCTATCATATCAAATATTAGAATGTTAAATAGGACGATTAAATATTAACTAAATAAAAAACTAATTATATAGTTAGAATCTAATTAGAAGATGATTTTATTAAACTAAATTAAGTTATTATTATAAGATGTTTATTGTAACATCACATTATTTAATCATAAACCTAATTAAGTTTAATAGATCCTTCTTATCAATTCGAGTAGGGGTTATGAAATGGATTTTATTTAATTTATGCTAAAAATTAGCTATGTCATAATATTTGATATGACATGACTAATTTTTAAAGGATAGGAACCGAACACACCTGACTGGTTGGCCATACACCACTAAAGTATGACAACCTGGCCGTATTGTGACATAAAAGGATGAAATGGTAAAAACTATAAAGAGACAAATTTCCGGCGTACATTATTAAATGCTATGAGACTAGCTGAATCGTCCAACATATGAAATTATCCATAATTCGACTTAGAGCAATTTTTTAATGGGTTAAACCCTGATCTGAACTTCAATTGTGATTTTACTAGCGGACGGTAAGACTCCAGAGTGGAATTGAGCCGGCGGGGCTTTAATCCCCCGCCTCTCACACCCCTGGAAAAGACTTCCAATGAAAGTCGGGTAAGGAGGACATACATCTAAAAACTAAAAAAAATTACGATTTTACCTCTTGTTTTTCAACTTTGAGATTTTATCCTTGTGATGTCAAGACGAACTAGCAGTTTACCCCTACTTCGTTATGGATTGTTAACGGTATTAAATATAATAAAAAAATATAGAAATGCCCTTGTGATTTTACCCCTAGTTTACTCTTTCTTTGTGATTTTATCCCTAACACAAGATTTCAACAAATTTAGATGATTCTAAACACAAATTTGAAATACATTACATATATACATATTTGAAATATTATGGAATTATGAATTTTGCATGAAATACTAATAGATTTTAGAAAAGTTTCAGTAATGTTTTGGCAACATTACTGCATTATTTTGGCAGCATTTCAGCACTATTGTGGCAGCATTTCGGTACAAATTTTCAGTTGACATCATTATAGCAAGAAAAAAACAACATATAGTATAGAATAATGATTCAATTCCGAACGATGCAGCAAGAAAGAGGAAGCTCGTAGGCCATTGATTTTCCTGTCTACAGTGGCCGTTACATGTGGGCAAGTCAGCGAGGAAGCTCCTGCGCCGATGTAACCCCAGTGCCTATCGTCGATGCCCGCTCTCTCGCCGTGGCCTGCGCTCCCGCTGGCCGCGCCAGGCCCTGCTCTGCTCTCGCTGCGACCACACGCGAGGCGAGCTGACCAACGCCCACTCGTGCTCTCATCGCGACTGCCCTGCGCCGAGCCGCGTTGCACTGGCCGGCGTCTCTGCCCGCGCTCTCGCCGTGGCTGTCCCGCGCGCGCGTACTAGTCCGCGCCTTCCTGCGCTCTCGCCTCAGCTAACTTGCACCATGCCGCGTCGTGCGCTCTCGCCGTGGCTGCCCTACGTTGCGCCGCGCTGGCTGGCGCCCGCCAGAGCTGCGGGCGAACACGCCGTGTCGCTCAGGTTCAGCGGCTTCAGCTGGCCATGGCTAGGATTAGGCTTGGCATTGGGTTCCAGAGAGGGAGGGCTCGGGTCCGGCTCGGTCAGGGCGTGGAAAGAGGAAGAGAGAAGGAATAGATAGGTTGTCTTTTCGTTGGCTGCTTATATTCTTTTTGAATTTTCTAAACCTGAAATCTAGCTCAGGCTAACGGTGTGGAAAACCAGGGGCAAACGGCTTCTTCATTATGAAATTGTAGGGGTAGAATTACAAAGTTGAAAAACAGAGGGTAAAATCACGATTGACGTTCAAACGAAGAGACGGCACCAGCTCGTGCTCCGAGAACAAATCATCAACCTGAAGCGCGTTGTACGCGTCGTCGCCAGCAGACGACGGCTAAACAGGATTCGCTGCAAAATCGACGCCCGCGTGCTTCGTTTTGTCGGGGAAAACTCATGGCAAATCTTCCTGCGTTCGTCCTCTTGTAACCGAGAGTCCAAATCCTCCTTAGGTCCCCACTCTTTCCCTCAATTAGCATTACCAAGCCAAAATGACGAAGAGCAAGGAGGCACGGGGGAAAGGAAGAGAGATCGATGGGACACTGGCGGCGGGGAGCGGCGGCATGGATCTGCCGTGGCTCGGCACTCATGGCTGCAGCAGCGCTGCTTCCTCCATTGGTAGCTTCCCCCTCGATTTCTCTGGTTGGTGGGCAGCCGGTGCTGGAGCTAGCCAAATTCCTCATCCGAGTGTACATCCTCAAGCATAGTAACTCATCAAACTGTTTGTTTGTTGATGAATTTAGCTACGTATCAATCTGTGTGTTAATTATTTCTCCTCTCCTTTTTTTTTACTGTACGATGGATTCCAATCAATCTGTTTGGAAAGTGTACTTTTCCTCCACTAGACTTGAGCGTTTGTTTTGCTAGTGTATATTTTGCCACTGCTCCAATTCATTTTATTTTACTACAGTTTGGATATACACCAATACGTAGATCATTATTTTTCTACTGATTGGACTCCACACATTGGATATAGTTCTAGTGATTATGCTCATATAGAGATTAAGTGATATAAATATTATATTTATGTCTTTTAATTTAATCTACTAGCAAAGTGACGGACTTAAAAAACAAAATACTCTTTTTGATTTAAATATAAATTATTTATACAATATAATTATTGCATACAATATTATTCATATTTTTACATGAAAGATTAATATTTGTATTATCATTGGTGCTTCTTAGTATAGTATTTTATATGTTAAAAATAATAATTTTTTATTATATTCTTATCATAAATATATTTTTTAATCTTTAATATTAATGATGTCCACATGTAGTGTTGTTTGAGTACTATGTTGTAAAATTAAGTGAAATGATATTTTAAAATATTCAAATATGAGAAGTACCGATATGAAGCCCAACTTACTATGTAAAGAGGCCTTTCCATAAGTCTATAATGTTTACAAGACACCCCTAGACATCTACAAAAGTCAACACAAGGCCAAGGTCGTGATCCAGTGACTAAAAATTTTTAGAAGTTTTATCCGGAAGAAAAAATCAATTCACGCAGTCCAAAAATAGCATTACATTGCAACACAATTTTGAACATGAAGACTTGTTGTAATGGAAAGCGTTAAAACACAAAAGTTGTAGATCTCATAGAAACCTTTTCGAAATATATATGGATCATATTATTTAGAGTTCAGAGCTAAAAGATATGGGCCACGTATAAAGACCTATGTAGAGAAGTCTGAATCAGAACAAATGTTTTTGCATCACATATTTGCAAATCAAAATGGCGGGATCTAGATTTCCATTAGATACTAAAATTGTAGAACTTTTTGAGAGCTATGAGATAGAGTCCGAGTTTGTTTCATTTGAGCTCCGAACGAAAGAGTTATGATTTTTGAAATTCGGTACTTGATATGGAAGCTATAAAACCGATTTAGATTCAATATCTAACTTTGTGGACACGAAGTGGACGACCGTATCTCAATTAATAAATTACTAGCAAAGTGTCCATGCATTGCTACGGACTTAGAAAACAAAACACTCTTTATAACTTAAATATAAATTATTTACACAATATAATTATTAGATATATATAATATTATTGATATTTTTTATATGAAAGATCATATTTATATTACTGTTGATGCTTCTTAATATACCATTTTATATGTTAAAAATAACAATTTTTTCACTATTTTTTATCATATTTTAGAAGTTTTATCCACAAGAAAAAATCAATTTACAGTGTATAAAATAGTACTGTATTGCAACGCGATTTTGAACTTAAAAATTTGCTCTAATGGAAAAAGTTAAAACATGAAAATTTTAGATCTCGTCTAGATCTTTTCAAAATATATGTGGATCATATTATTTGGACTTCGAACTAGAAGATATATGCCCCGCACAAAGACCTGCGCAGAGAAATTTGAATCCAAATAAATATTTTTGTATCGCATATTTAAAAACCTAAATAGCGGGATATGTACTTCTATTGAATACCAAAGTTATAGAACTTTTCCAGTGCTACGAAATAGAGTCCAAGTTTGCTTAATTTGAGCTCAGGACGAGGGAGTTATGATTTTTGAAATTCGGTGCTTAATATGGAAGGTACGAAACCGATTTGGATTCAATCTCTAACTTTGTGGACGCGAAGTGGACGGCTGCACCTCAATTAATAGATTGTAGAGATAGAGAAGAGATAATGCATTGTCCTATAGACAACATAGTGTACAAGATCAAATTCATATTAGATCAGCTTGATTTATGGTCTCCCATATGAATTAAATAGTCTACAGACAACAATTCCCTGTACAACTTGTCTATTTTGATGTTTATATGTGATAACTAAGATAGTCATAGACAACAGCTGTCTATAGCACTGTATATGCTCTTATACTCGTACCGGATAAAGAGGCAAAATCATAATCTCCTCTCCACCGGGTGTCGAGGACCTTAAATAGCCCCCTCCCCCCTAACCGTGATATTAATCCAATAACAAAGATAGGATTAGATCACTAATAACGACGTACGACCATAAGGGCCGTTCGAGGTTCCATGGGCCGAACAGGGTAAAGGCCACCACCGACTACGAACGACGCCGCTGCCAGCAGGAACACGTACGAAGGCGTGGCGGTCAATAGTAGAATCAACCGGAAAAAATTTTGGTACGGCCATGCCGTAACCTACTGCTGTGCGACCCTGCCCTCGATGGAGACCACGTGGAGGCCAGCCTGCATCGGATGGAGATGCATGCACCCGGCGTAACTCTGTTGGCTCGGCGTAGAAAACGGGCTTCGCATCGTGGCTCCGGCTCGGCTCTAGTTATGCGAAGCAAAATAAATTTCAACAGTTATCTGATCATTATTTTTTTGGGACTGATGCCCTAGTTCATAACGGCGGCGGCAATCTTTTCCATCATGGAAAATTTTGACTCAGCACATGTCCAATGCAACGAGGTAGGTGATGGCTCCGTTGTCAAAGTCACAACGCAGCGCCCAGTGCAGCCCAACCTCAATGTCGACGAGATCAAGCAGCCTTCATCTGCTTCCAGGTTAATCTAAAATCTTGATCTTATTTGTCGAACATTTACTTTTTGTTGCCCCAAACTGATTGAGAATTGCTTCATAGTTCCACCAGTGGGCAATAAAATCATGAGATTGACGTGGCTGCAGTTTCCGACGATTCTGCAGCTGAAGGGCAGCAGGTAATGCAAGTAGGACAAGTTCTTTGATAATGTTTTGTTTCATTGTTGTTGTTGTTTGATCATACATAATGTCTGCAACATGTATTTTTATTAATCTATTAGTATTAAGTAGCTGATAAATTCATGATTGTGTTTTTTTTTTCATTGGTGTTGTTTCATATACAAGATGCGTGTCTTTATTTCTTTAACCAATTTACAGGTGGCTGATAAAATTCCAGAAACAGTGGTGATTGTTCCTGAAGTTGGAATGACTTTCGACTCACAGGATAATGCTTATGAGATGTACAACACTTATGCTGGAAAGGTTGGATTCAATATTAGAAAGAGCACAACAAAGCATCGACCAGATAGTTCAATATATTTTTAAAAAATAATTTGTAGTAGCGAAGGCTACTAGAAAACCAAGTCATCAAAGGAGACCACAAGGACAAATTGCACTGCTCGTGTTCAATTTAGTATTAGCAGAAAGGGAATTTGGATAGTGCAAAAGGTTGTACTTGAACACAATCATTATCTTGCTAGTCCAAATAAGATAAAAAAAAAATTAAGGTCCCAACGACGTGTCACGGCAGCAGACAAGAAGCTAATTGGCCAGATACGAAAAGCTGGACTGAAGCCTATCCAAGTTTTTGAGTTTATAAAGGAGTTTTATGGAGGTGCCGACAAAGTGCCATACTCAAGGATGGATTGTGATAATGAGATTGGACATGAGCGTAAAAAATATTTAGAATCAAATGATGCACAAACATTATGCAATTACTTGAAGAATAAACCGTTAGAGGATCATACATTCTTCTATGCAATTGATATAGATAAGTCAACTGGTCGCATAGCTAATTTTTTTTAAGTAGATGATCAGTCTATCATGGATTATGCCTGTTTTGGTGATGTTGTGTCATTCGACACCACATTTCAGACTAATAAATTTAAAATGACTTTTGCTCCAAACTGTTTGTTTGTTGATGAATTTAGCTACGTATCAATCTGTGTGTTAATTATTTCTCCTCTCCTTTTTTTTTTACTGTACGATGGATTCCAATCAATCTGTTTGGAAAGTGTACTTTTCCTCCACTAGACCTGAGCGTTTGTTTTGCTAGTGTATATTTTGCCACTGCTCCAATTCATTTTATTTTACTACAGTTTGGATATACACCAATATGTAGATCATTATTTTTCTACTGATGATTGGACTCCACGCATTGGATATAGTTCGATTATGCTCATATAGAGATTAAGTGATATAAATATTATATTTATGTCTTTTAATTTAATCTATAATGCATTGTCCTATAGACAACATAGTGTACAAGATCAAATCCATATTAGGTCAGTTTGATTTATGGTCTCCCATATGAATAAAATAGACAGTGCACTATACAACTTGTCTATTTTGCTGTTTATGTGTGACAACCAAGATAGTCACAGACAACAACTGTCTCTAGCACTGTGGATGCCCTTATACTAGTACCTGATAAAATAAAGAGGCAAAATCGTAATCTCCTCTCCACCGGGTGTCGAGGACCTTAAATAGCCCCCTCCCCCCTAACCGTGGTATTAATCCAATAATAAAGATAGGATTAGATCACTAATAACGACGCACGACCGTAAGGGCCGTTCGAGGTTCCATGGGCCGAGCAGGGTAAAGGCCACCACCGACGATGAACGACGCCGCTGTCAGCAGGAACACGTATGAAGGCATGGCGGTAAATGGTAGAATCAACCTCCGTGCCAAAAAAAAAAAAGATGGGACCAGTGAACGCCTATAGATGGGCCTCACCCAGAATTGGGATGGCGATCCACTAGGACGGTCCTAACTTTGCTTCCTTTTCGTTTGCCAACCGAGCATGGTTCGTAGAGATACTGGATGGGCGGTTCAAATATTCATCAACAAAAAGAGAGAGAGACTGGACCATCTACAACACGTATCAATGGTGGAATATATAATAATAGAGCTGGCCCTGCTATATCTGCTCCCCTCCTCCGATCCTTTGTTATTTGTCGTCGAAAAAACAAAGGGGCGGCGGGATGGCATACCTAGAGCCAGACACGCCTCCGCCTTCGTTGTCATCTGAAAGCAGCTACCAGAACGCTGGAAAATCACCACCGCCACCGGAGACACGGGACTGGGCATTGCTGCCCCGAGACATCTTGTGCGAGGTGTTTCACCGAACTGGACATGTGGATATCCTCTTCGGCGCTGGGCTCGCGTGCACGGCGTGGCGCAGCGTCGCGGTTGACGAGCCAGCGCTGTGGCGGCATGTAGACCTGTACGAGAAGGACAACAGAGAGGACGACTGGTATTGGACCGCGCGTATGGCCATGGCGCGCTCCGCCGTGGACCGCAGCCGTGGCCAGTGCGAGTCCTTCCGCGGCCCCGCCGACCGCTACCTCCTCGTCTACCTCGCCGCCAGGTACCATGCCATGATATAATTTGCTTGTATTGTTCTCAGATCATCCCCTCATTCCCTGGATCGATGCTGTATATATTGCTCTCAGATCATCCGATCGATGCTGTATATATTGCTCTCAGATCATCCGATTGATGCATGATTAATTAACTTGACATGTGATTGCATTCAGGGCGCCGTTGTTGAGGAGTCTCGAGATCATATCCTTGTGGTGTCTGCCCGACGCATTTGTGGACAGGGTGATCCCGAAAATCCCGATGTTGGAGGTGCTTACCATGGTGTCAGGCCACCTCTTCGCTTCTACGCTCCGCGCGCTCCTTCACCATTGCCCCCGCCTCCACCTGCTTAACGCCGGCCACTCCTTCTTGGACAAGGACGTCACCTTGAACCTGTTGACGGAGTGTCACAACAAGTTCAAGGTTTTCAAGGTGGTGTCGAAAACTAGTCCAATCTGCTATTGCGTCACGTGCCTCTACCAGAGAAGGGGCCGATTTATTTACAATATAAATAATATAATCTAGCCTCTAGCTTCATTAATTTCAAAACTGGAATATATAAACAATTGTATTAGATTAGGAAATGACTATATAATGTTTAGCAAAAACGTTATGGCTCTACACTGCATCCCTAGATTATGATATAATCCTTTAAGTTCTGGAGTATATTTCATATATATTTTCATTACCCTTGTCAGTCGTAACTGTGAATTATTGTCGGTGTCTCGATGGGAGCTGTTAGCCCAGCCAAACTGTGTTGCTAGTTGTTCAGCGAGAACAAAGACGCCGGCACAATGTATGATTGCAAGGTGAACGTGTCCTGAACTGCAACAAGCACAATCTGCAGCCGATGTTGAGTGCACGGCATGCATGCGGCGACGTGGATGTCAACTTGTCTTTACATGTTAGTTGCGCGGCACGCCACGCTGTCCTCTCGACCAAGCGGCGCCGGACGGCTACCCGACCTCGCTAGTGGAGTTTCGGCCGGCGCCAACCACGGTTCACCAGACACACTGACCGATCGAACCGTCCATCTTCCCGGAGAATATAATGTATCTGGTGCTCCCATGCTCCCACTATTTATTACATCTATCATCATACAAAATTTGACAATGCAATCATTCATCATTATGCAAAATTTGAGGTGCAACTGAAATGAGAAACAAAAAGAGAAATCATACACTAAATCGTTGCGGACTGTATTGTTCATGTCAAACCCGTAACCTGTTATTGTAGTTGTATTGATTTTACTTTTTTGTTGTGTCTTACACGAAACTCTGTTGCACATGAAATTTTTCATAATGGTAAAGGATTATATGATGTATCTATTTATATTTTTGTTGCAATATTTGCATGTGTATTTTTGCGTTATAGCGAATGGGAGCACGGGAGCACACAACCCGTTAGGAGCACTGGATATGTTCTCCATCTTCGAAGCTGCATGTGGTCCCACAACCGTACATAGTCAGCAGTCTCAAAAGAGGCACACTGGTTATAATTTGTTGATGGGTGGATTTCCCTAATCTTTGTATCGATCTCTATATACATAGATAAATATACCATTTTCCATATTTTTTAAGTTTGCATCAGTACAGACTCTATTCCACGGGATGAACTTATATTTCAGCTCAAATTTGATATGAACTCTGTCAACCACAATAATAACAGGAAAAAAGAACAAAGGTCATAGTATAACCCAAGAAACCAACATAATTAAGCACCTCAACCTGTTACACTTTTCTCCAGTGTTTGATAAGGATATAGATTATTCTTTGTAGGTAAATTCAATATATATAATGGAGTTGGCTCTTAGGTTGGCTAAAAGAGTCATCACATTTAATAGCTAGTGCGTAATGTTGGAATATAAATACAACCTAATGTGAATAAGATCTTTGTGGTTATACATGAAACAATGCAATATGAAAACAACACATCATGGCAGATATCACCATGACACCCACAAAGCGTTACAAAAGTTCTTAGGCAGCACAAGACACTAGTTATCAATCTAAACAGTGATGATAAAGGCAGGACCATGCTTGGATCTTCAGTAGAACGGAGCAGCCAGCTTGTTTTGTATCAGCAGTTCGGTCAGATAACTTCTAGTTTCAGTAGGGTAATGCCTTAGTTATTGCTGTCAAATAACTTCTCTATAAAACACCTTAATGCGCTCAGATCTCACATCTTCAGCCATAGTAGTTGTGTCTTGCTTTAGCAGCTCTCGATATGTTTCTAACTGTTGGTATTAACTAGTAGGATCACTAGCTTCAAATTGAATCACTTCATATCATCTTTAGGTCAACAACTCATCAAACTAGTTGATGGTTGTGTATGGTTCATCCCAGTGTTGAAGATAGGCATATAGATCAGAATCTAGGAGAACTTTATTTTATTCTTGCATTTTCAAGCAATTTTGTTCATCTCCTTTTATAGCCTAGCTCACACAGGGGGAACCGACCCTAGAGAAGTCGGTTGTGCCCACTTATCATAGGCACAAACCGTTTGAACTTAAATGGTTTTGACTTTTGTCAAAACCAGTGAGAAAACATCCTCATAGTTTTAAATTGAATTCAAAACTATGGTATTCATATTTGAATTTCTGTGGGCTTTCATCTTTAACTTTCTTTTATTATTTTGCCACATATCAATTGCCAACACTAACACGGCTAACTTCTTGCTCTCTTTTGCTGCAAGGTAAGCAAGATTCTCAAAACAAATGCAGGAGAGGCCCCAACCAGGGTTTGTGGCATATATGTATATGGGATATTTAACCACTCGACAATATGGCCGAGTGGACCGAAGGCTTGATTATGAAGCATTGTAGACCAATGCCCAGAAGACAATCAATCGAATATTTGTTTAGAGTAGGCCACAGTCAGGTCAAAAAATATGGTGTATAGATAGAATCAAATATAACCGAGTCAAAGATTGCCATAAAAACCGCTGCCCTTTGGCTATATAAGGAGGACAGGGGGTCTTTAGAGAAGATTAGAACTCGTATCGGGAACCTTTTGCCCAGTACAAACTTTAGAAATACAAGAACACCAAACATGACGCAGGGTTTTTATCCGTAAGGAGGATTGAATCTGTATAAACCATATGTCCTGTGTCCATCAGTTTTCATACTCATATACACACCTAGGATTACTATCGACAATAGTCCCATGCATGCGCTGCCGAGTAGGATTTCGAAAGAACTTGACCTGCTTTCTCATGATCACCTTTTGTGTTTGGGGCCATTTCGCTCACCGGTGGGACACGCTCCCACCAACTGCTCCCTCCAGGATGATCACGGCGGTCACGCGGCTGTAGCTCAGGTGGATGACATGTGGGGCGGAGGCCCACGCTACCGGTGTGTCAATGTAACGGCGTGCCAGCGAAGCTCCACGGCCTCACCTCGCCGCGTTTCGTGGACAGGAGTCACAGGACCCGCCCACTCGCATGTGTGGATTTCTTCCCTTAGCTTCTGACTTCTGGACAGGCCGTTGGGCTACCACATGCGCCCGCGTTATTGTTCAGAACCATACGGTTTCGACCCATGGAGTAAGTAGGCCAAATGTAGATTCCCAGATGTACAAGCTGACTAAACTGATAGAATGTTGGGCCATGGTTTAGGAGGAATGTTACGATGGCCCTCTACTAGCAAAGCCTAAACTTTATCAATCTCAGTGTACCACAAGTTTAGCTCAGCTGGCGCAGCAGGAAACTTTGGTAAACTACGATACTGTAGTTGTTCAGATTTTTCACAGCACAGATCGATAAAATTCAGAACAAAAACGGCAGCAGTTTACTGTAAAAAAAAGGAATTTCAGTTACCTCTTGGTGTGACTTTACTCAGAAATCACCAAATCGCTAGTTTTTTAATGGTAACGCACATGACCAGTCATTAAAGTTATTCGAATGTGTCATCTAAGTCCTTGAACTCTTAATTTCCACATCCAAGTTCTTAAATTGCTAAGTGATTCAGTTCCAGTACAAATTATCATAATTACCGTTAATATGCCTACTTGATGTCTTTGTTGCAGCCACATGCCACTCTTCAACGTATGAATTCATCATTTATATTAATGTCAAAGCGATATAAAAGTTAAAAACTAGGTCAAAATAGGAAAAAATGTGCAATTTCATTATTTATTGGTAATATAATGTATAAATTAATTGATTTGGATGATATGGTTGTAATAGATGTACTAAGTAAGGCATATTAATGCTAATTAGAATAATTTAGACCATGAACGAACCACTTAGTAAATTTAGGGACATAAATGTGTAAATTGAGAGTTCGCAAAGGTAGATGACACTCTCGAACAAGTTCGAAGACTAGTCGTACACTTTACTCTTTTTTAATCTCTCACAAATAGCATGTTGGTGTTATCCTTCTAAAGTTATCTATTACATATATATTTGATCAAGAAAAGGAGCCTCCACCTTCGATCTTAAGGCCTAGAAATTCCTACGTTAAACAGAGAAAAAAAAAGAAAAATTACTCACCACTGTCATTAAAAAAATTAAGACCAAAATATCCTTTCACATAATTTTAAATTACCCACCATTAACATTATATAAATTACCCACTACTGTCATTATGAAAAATTTAGACCAAAATACCTTTCATATAATTTTACATTACCCATCATTAACATTATGTAAACTATCCGCCACTACTTTTATAAAAAATAATAAATTAAAATACCCTTCCACATAATTTTAAATTACTCACCATTAGTTTTTATTTAAATAATAAAGTAAAAATCCTAAACCAGTTTGGGATAATATATGCACGGTATTCATATATGAGTTTGGAAGTTGGAAAACAAAATTCACGTGTTGTTGTAGCAACATATTAACGAGGCTGTTGGAATACAAAATTCAAAAAGAATCCATGGACACACGACAAGATAAATATATGTGTTTTTGAAACAAATGTGTGTTTCGGTTGTGGTAACAACATCTATATCAATAACACATACATATATATGATTCAAAGAATACTTCTGACATGGCTTTAGAAAAAATAATAAATTATTCATGAATACACGCTACTTTCAATGCATGAGACTTCCTGTATATTGACTCTCTAACAAGATATATACAGAACATGAATGTATTTTCCGTTCTTCAGAAAATATTGGAATCTAATTATGAGGGTTGCGCCGAATAATCAAACATGTATATGTACATTAAAAATTGTATTGGATAATACTACACTCAATATATTATATAAATCTGAGTACTTTGATTATAATGCCATGGTAGTTGAATAGTTCTGGTTTATTACCTAAGCTTTCTATGAGTAGAGCAAAATCAATTAATACATGCCCACGCATAACAAGTTATTTTTTTAATAATAATTAAATAGTTGATTGAATATTGATAATAATTTTTATAATATTTAGAATAATATATAAGACTAGCCGCACAAATGTGCGGGTAGGTTAACTAGTTATAACACTATAGTAGATATTTTTGAGTGGTTCATATTTGTCATTGCATTTTAGTGCTTCGCTACATATAACTAGAAAACAACGCATATGGTTCATAGCACGAGGTTGTTGCTTACAAATGACAGTTCTGAAAAGATCTCAAAACTAGAGAAAAAGAATGAGAAGCCAGAATAGAGTATACATTTCCTATTCCTTCTGTTGACTGTTTGTATCCATTATATCCGCATCACAGAATAGACATTGAGCTAACGGTCTCAGTTTTGAGAAAAATAAAGATTTTGACCTTTGTAGGTAGTATATATACCATTGTACCAGTTAGTTCGAACTCCAACGTTCTTTGTTTGCAGGAATGTTTTCAATCCAAACACAGGGAATACAAGCATCTCGTGTCTGGTTCCGTAATTTAATGCATTGTACTTTCACTGTATATATATGTCGACAACGAAGTATGTCCCGTGTAGTTGTTCCGCTGGCAAGTGGCAAAGAATAGGAAACCTCCGTTCCGTTGTACTATTTGCTTAGGGTGTGCAACCGAACTGTGCATATAGGAAGCTTATTGGCTACTAGTATTCTCATCCCAATTTGCTGTTACAAAAATACGTGGACCCAAGAATAAGAAACCAAAGTACTTGCTGTAGTTAACGAACTAGGAATCTATTCTCTTCTCTCTCATATACGTTAGCTGATGCACAAGGCACATGGATTTGAGTGACATGCCCTAAACAAATGATTAGCAGCTGCCAGTAGCAGTGGCACTGGCACTTCAAACTACCATGCATGCATAGAGACAGGAATAACAGATCAGGAGCGAACTGAGAGTGAGAGCCATATGTATCAAACGGAATCAAGGCGCACACACTGACAACTAAACAACACCCCTGCAACTCCTTTTGCGTCAGCTCAGAATCCCAAGCATTTGTCGCCACTCTTTTGGACTCCTCATGTCTGGGGCATATCTACAGGTAAGGAAAGCGCCTCTCCAACGCCCTCGACCACATGCACACTCTTCCTGCCCTCATGGCGCCCGCAAATCTTGTTCCCTGTGCTGTCCTTTTGGAAAAATCCATACGGATTCAGTAGCTAAAGAGAGAATTTCCCTCGAAAAGTTCATATGCCTCACCCTAGCCGCTTGTCCCGATGCCCTTTTATCCTCTAGTTGCACTAAAACAATGCGATAATCACCCGGTCGCCGCCAGATATAAAAGACCACGATAGCCTTCAATCCTGTAACAGAATGACAAAGAGAATTGCACCTTGAGAAAAAGCTGAAACCGCTTAGCCTAGCTGCTTGTCATCATGTCCTTGGTATTATCAGTAATGAATCCATTTTTGTTAGTGCCTGATCGTCATGGGGACTAATATAGTGCCGCGAGCTTAGCCCTATCCTCTTCACCCTATGTGCTTTCCATGAGATTCTTCTACTGACAAAGCTGATCACCTTTCCCGTGTGCATGCAATATCACCTTTTCTGGGAGTATTAGCTAGACATGAAGAGCATATTTGCACGCACTGCTCAAGTCCAAGCAGGAACCAGCAGGGTGCAACTTTTTTCCGCATTTGACCGGGCCATTTGGGAGATGCTCGCTCATGCATCACACAAGCTCTTGTTCTCATGTGATTTTTGTATTTTTAATTGCAGGAACCTAATCTCTCTGGTCGACGTGCCTTTTCTGTTGCTGGATTTGGTCCCGGCATTATTAGTAGATCCATGAACCACGATGCATGTATGCACACAGCTCCGACCATACTTGTTACATATCGTGTCATAACCTAACCTAAAGGTAATCATTACTATATATCTAAGGATCGACACGTGTGAAGTTGCTTATAGTCCATACGGGAAAAGTTCAACAAGTAACCAACAACATCACCTTTTTCATTTGACCACGACGTTACTAATTTTATTCTCTAGGTTCAACAACGCTAGCTTGCTGAAATTTTGTATGCCGTGTGCTGATAAAAGTTGTTGCACAACCGTACGAAAGGATTGCATAATATTTATTAGTCTGGCTATATAGATGGAGAAAAATTGATCACTAATGCATCCACATAGGTGTATCTATATGTGCCGGGAAGCCCTAATGGATAAGGTTCAACTGTTCTTCGTGAAGATATCTTTGTCTGAACATCACAAAGTAGAGAAGTGACCTAGAGAGTATGAACAACTTATGAGTTTCAGCTGTCTTAGTCCGATCCGAAGCAATAGAGTAATCAAATCTGTGATGAGTATACATATAAGATGGTATAATACAATTCTCGAAGTTTTGTCCTCTAGTTTCAGCATGAATGTGATCTACTATGGCCAACCAGAACGCAATATATAATCATAGAATTATAGCCTCCCTAACTACCATAATATAATTTAAATAAATTAAATTAAATTAAAGTTGTATATTTTTTCATTCTAACAAGTGGCGTTGAAGCCACGGACTTAGATTATTGGCTATATTGAAGCATTTAGCTTCTGCTACTCCATGTAATATTGTATTCACCATGTGCCGTGATCCATCCTACCACTTAGTTGTAGGACGACAAAGATCTCGTTTTGCTTTTTCTGAAAGTGACGGTGAAAAAAAATAGTTGTGGATGCTAGGTAGGCGGAGGACTCTAATTAGGATGCTTATTATGGATGCATGCATGAGGTCATTTATATGAGAAAATCATGTGCTACATTTACGGGTACAATTAAGTCAAGATTGACAAATGTCAAACTAAACACTAAAATATTCATCTCAAGATCCTAGTTCTCTATATATTATCATGTCCCAGATCTTGTGCAAAGCTAGTGCACGGGCTCGTCAAAAAAGCTAGAAATATGCATGGTTAAGGATCAATAATGTTTCAATAAACATGGATGCCTCCTAGTACAACACTATTAAGTGCATGCCGCTTAGGTCCTGTTTGGATCCAATAAGATTTTAAAAATCCAAATTTTAGAATCCATGGATTTTAAGAATCTCATAATCGGGTTATACCAAGCTAGAGCCAGATTTTATATATCCAAAGATTCAA
Organism: Eleusine coracana subsp. coracana; assembly: GCA_032690845.1. NCBI lineage: Eukaryota > Viridiplantae > Streptophyta > Magnoliopsida > Poales > Poaceae > Eleusine > Eleusine coracana. The sequence continues at coordinate 54,132,204 of CM064430.1, forward strand.
AGCTCTTCGGATTTTAAGAATCTGATCTGTATCCACACATCACCATCCAAATTTTATTTAGAATCCGGATTCAAAAATCTTAAGATAAAATTCAGATTTTAAGAATCTGAACTGGATTCAAATAGGGACCTTGGTACTTCAAAAGTGGATCACAGATTCCTTCATCATCATCACATATCAGATATCATTTTGCTCCTCCTAAATGTTTGATGTGTATTAGCATGCAGTGATTTCGGCATGAAATAAAGCTTCCCTATATGTCTCCTCTCCATTCTTTTAATAGTTATAAATAGTTTCTTGTTTCAAAGAACGACATGGTCTCCCACAAATATCTTTGACAACTATTTCACATACGAATAATTTTCTGAAACAAACAAGTGATAAAAAATAGAGGGAGTATTAACAGATCACACTCATATTTTTCATAATAAAATCGGCTCTTGTAGTGAGATGCCCTGACTTTCCGATCACTGTGATTCCTCCCAATAGTTGCAGTCACCGGCACCTCGCGAACCTATTGCGTTTATCTCTTCATGCTAGTAGGTTACAACAATATAATGACCCTCTTGCCTCTCAAAATTATGAGGAGGTTGGAACAAGAGTCGTCTGATTACCGGTACGACACTCTACTAGCATCCCGATAATACAACTCATGTTCTTCAAATTAATAACCATCCGTTCCGTGTACACAAATCTAACATTATTCATGCATGAGTGGTCCAAAGTTAATCCTATCGGCTTAATCCGCGGATAATCGGATGCCCTGTTTTACCAGCTGTTTCATGAGGCCAGGCGAATAAAAAGCCCACCCACGGCAGCTTTTTTGGTTGTTACGACGCACCAGACGATAACCTAAACTACGAGAGAGGCTGTGTGTGTGGCCATATGTGGTGGTCCATGTACCTCCCGGTTCGATGAAGCACGAACGGAACTCGACTCGCAGTAATGGTCTCACTCGAATCCCATGCAGATGCAGGTGCTGCTGTACCAGTCACGAGGAAGCGCAGGCATCTGTGCTTGCATGCGTTCCGCCGTGCAGAGGGTAAAAACTGTGTGTTCTGGGGGATCCAAGCATTTAACGCGTCCCGTGCACGAGCACGCGCGCGGGGATCATGGCGCGATAACTGGGCGCGCGTCGAGCGAATCACGCGATCGAAACGAACCGTCATTTACTGCGCCGCGCCGGTGCACGTACGGACTGACGTCGACGGGGCCGGCCGGCGAGCGGTACCGTTACGTGCTGCCGCCTGTGGCCCGATGGCGGAGCGGTTTGGTTCGCTCACGGGATTGTACCTTTATTTTGCCCCCGGCCGGCCGGCCGGTCACGGAAGCTCCGTGCATGGGATCGTCATCGTCTTGATAGGGATCGGCCGGCACCAGCTAGCCCCCCCGCGGATCGCATCGGAATTCAGTACTTGTACTCCTGTTCCGACGGGCCAGAAGACAGGCCAGCTACGCATGGACGCGGAGAGGAGAATCGTCTGCCGGGTGTGACTCGGTCGGCAGTACCATTTCTGTTACGTTTGGGGCTGCTCGATCGGTGACGGCAGCTCACTACACCAAGGTTCCGAATCGCCTCCATACTGATTAGTATTTTTGTTTGGACAACTGCACGTGGCCAACAAGCAATTTATATGCTTCAACCACAACCAGTTCACACGAATGTTTATGCATGGCTTGAGGATGGATGGGACAATCAACATCTACTCGTTACCCGTCGCTTGTATTTGGATATACATGTGTGTGATCAGTGACTGACTGATACTGCACTCTGTAGTTGTTTGGCCATTCAAATAAGAAGATCAGAGATGTATCTCTCATCGGAATTTTTCCTTAACTATGAGCACAAACATAAACATTAGTACTCCAACACGGCCTGAAATAGTATAAGCTACCAACCATTTTCTGAGCAAAGAACAAAATGAACTATCCGGAGTGAAATTAGGTAGAACATTGCTGTTGGGTATAGAAACAACTGTACCTATCGTGCGGTTTGGTCAATATAAAAAAAAATATCACAACCTGGTCTACAAAATTCCTCGGTTCAAGTATTTGTCTGTGTTTGAACGTGCAAGCACTTTAATCCCAAACAAAGAGTCGTTTTCCGCTTCCAACACTGAACTATTGAATACAATGGGACCTCCAGATTACTATACCTACTCTTGTATCATGTAGGACCCAACCCAAATTGACCCAATCATTTCAGCATGATATGGCCCGTGATCTTCTCTCTCTCTCTCTCTCTCTCTCTCTCTCTCTCCAAATGAAGGGAAATTTAGTGTAGACATCTATGATAGTACAAAATTTTAGTTGTAAATTATGTTTTCTACATAGAATAAACTAGATCATGATCAGTTTAACTGAATTTCAGAATTTAACAATGTCTTCTAGTAAACTACTAGGTGATTACCAATCATCACTCAGTACTTATTTGTGAAAATTAGGTGATGAATACTCAACAAATAATATTTTATTTGGTGTGCTTTCACCTTACCTTTGGAAATCCTTAAGAAATCATCGAAACATCTGTATTAATGTTTTCTCTTGATATGCAATTGCCATCTACATGAATATACTTAATTTAACATGTGAAGACAAATTATTGTTCATACGGTGGCAAATATGTTGTTATCTTGATGGTAACCGGTAGTTAATTAATCCAGACAAGTAATGGCGGCTGCCCTAGCCAACCACAACACTCCAACATACCAGTCTATTCTTCTTCCCCTCCTCTCCCGGCCCCTTCCCCAGTTTATTTCCCCTTCCCCTTCTTTTGCTCATCACTTTCCCAATTTAATCTAGCTGCCAGTTCGTCTTCTCTAGAGCTTGTGCACAAGTGGCCTGCTTGTTCCGATGGATTCTAGCTCGCCATAGCTGGCAACATGTATTTGATTCGTCGTTGTGGTTACATGTACACTTAGATCCCGATTCTTCTTCTCTTCTTGATGTGTGGTGTGCACATAGAAGAAGACTTTTTGATTTCTCGCCCTTTCTTCAAGCTCCGGATCAGTCGTAGCTAGATACAAATCCTCTACAGTTGTCCACTACGGATCTCTGCTATCCTCCACTGAAATATTCCTTGTACTTGTTGACGGCCTTCTCCATTCTTCCGTCCCTTGCGCCTTGCGCTTTGATTCCCAAAGTTCTAATGGCTTAAGAAAGCACGTGTAGGCGTCGCTCCAATTACCAAGTAGTATAGCAGTGCACATCCCTCCATATATGCTCAGTACAAGCACCAAATCCGCGCCTCAAATCGCTCAACGTGTACGAGCCCCTGCCTGCTTGCGCTTTTCTAATCCTCGCTGGTTTGTATCCTTCTCCCTCGCTCCCCCTACATGATGCAGTTCACGCACACCGCGCCACCCCCGCCGCCTCTCCACCCTAGTAGTAGTAATAATGGCCTAGGTCTAGGCCTGTTCCACGACGTCGGTGCCGCCGGCGGTGCGTCTTCGGCAGCTTCCCTACGCGCGCCGTGGAGCTTCGTGGTCCCGCCGCCGCCGAGCTCCTCCTCCAGCAATAAGATCTCTCTGGGTGTGGGCAACCTCAACAGCACGGGGTGCATGGAGCAGCTTCTGGTCCACTGCGCCAACGCCATCGAGGCCAACGACGCGACGATGACGCAGCAGATCCTGTGGGTGCTCAACAACATCGCCCCGCCCGACGGCGACTCCACCCAGCGCCTCACCGCCGCCTTCCTCTGCGGTCTGGTGACCCGCGCGTCCCGCACCGGCGCGTGCAAGGCCGCCGCCATGGCCGCCGTGGCGGCCGCCGCCGTCGTGGAGCCCGCGTCGCTGCGCGCGCGCCGGTTCACCCCCGTGGAGCTGGCCGGGTTCGTGGACCTCACGCCGTGGCACCGGTTCGGGTATGCCGCGGCGAACGCGGCCATCGTGGAGGCGTGCGAGGGGTTCCCCGTGGTGCACGTGGTGGAGCTCGGCACCACGCACTGCATGCAGATCCCCACCCTCATCGACATGCTGGCCACCCGGCCCGAGGGCCCGCCCATCCTGCGGCTCACCGTCGCCGACTTGCAGGCGTCCTCTGGCGCGGCGGGCAACACGGCGCCGCCGCCGGCGCTCGACGTGTCGTACGACGAGCTGGGCGCGCGGCTGGTCGGGTTCGCACGGTCGCGCAACGTGGCCATGGACTTCCGCGTGGTGCCGGCCTCCCCCGCCGACGCGTTCGCGAACCTGATGGACCAGCTCCGCCTGCAGCAGCAGATGACCATGGTCTCGGAAGGGGTAGTATCATCATCATCGTCTGAGGCGCTGGTGGTGAACTGCCACATGCTGCTGCACGCGGTGCCCGACGAGACGGCCGGGACGGTGGTGATGACGACGGCGCAGCACCACCAGCAGCCCGTGTCGATGCGGAGCGTGCTGCTCAAGTCGATCCGGGCGCTGGGCCCGGCGCTGGTGGTGGTGGCGGAGGAGGACGCGGACTTCACGGCGGCCGACGTGGCGGCGCGGCTCCGCGCCGCGTTCAACTTCATGTGGATCCCGTACGACGCCGCCGACACGTTCCTGCCCAAAGGGAGCGAGCAGCGCCGGTGGTACGAGGCCGAGGTGGGGTGGAAGGTGGAGAACGTGGTGGCGGCGGAGGGCGTGGAGCGGGTGGAGAGGCAGGAGGACAGGGCAAGGTGGGGACACAGGATGCGGGGCGCCGGGTTCCGGGCCGTCGCGTTCAGCGAGGAGGCGGCGGGCGAGGTGAAGGCGATGCTCAACGAGCACGCGGCCGGGTGGGGGATGAAGCGGGAGGAGGACGACCTCGTGCTCACGTGGAAGGGACACAACGTCGTCTTCGCCTCCGCATGGACACCCTTGTGACTTGTGAGTTTACTATTGGCTGATGATCTCTGGTTCCTCTGGTATCATACGCAGTTCATGATCAGAAAGGTGAGTTAGCTAGTTGCGTTTGTGTGTGTGTGCTGCATGAAAGTGGATTTAGGTTTTGTGCTTGTGCATGTTATCAAAGATGAGATCTAATTAAACTTTATGGTTTACACTTTACTTGCTGATGATTCATATTTTGCTCTCTCTTTCTCACTCTCTCCCTCTCTTTCTCTCTTTGAAGAACGATGCACGTTCTTTTCAAAAGTGCGACGTTCAATATGCTACTTTTTGTTTCTGACACCTAAACATTCTTCACGATTACGTCGATGAATTCTTCTCTTGATTCTGAATTCTTCACGACTACCCCTAAACATCATATCCGTCGGTACGTACTTGTGATACTTGTTATCAGTAGTAGACGAGCACTAGATGATAGACACAACATGCATGACTTGTACTTACTATAGTTTAAGGTTGCCTACACAACAGGACTATATGGGATATATCAGATTCAAAATGGACTTTCGCATGCAAACTGGTAAAAATATATTGCAAGCAACTTAAATGGGCACAGATTTGTGGGAATAAGCAACAAAAAATGTTATGCTTTTTGCTGCAAAAAAGGTCAGTTTCTCCAGATGGTTTGGTTTGGAGATTAGGGGGTTTAGTTTACGCTTTATGTTTAATGATGCCGGACTTTAAGGTCCTGGCAGTGAGGAGAGACAGAACCGGATAGCTCATGAACTTGCACATTTGCCAAAACGCACATCACATACGGCTGTGTGGCGTGCATAGGTTCCCCTGTGTGTCAAGGAATTGCTTACCCAAGAATATAATACTTCGATTGAGTAAGCAATAAAGCTCTCCCTTCCCTCGCAAAAAAAAAAGTTTCTCCAAATGGTTTTGAAACAATACTTGCAATATAGTTCAAACATGGTGTCAAAAAAATTCAAGCATATATCCATTTTAGGAATATTGGGCTCATATTATCAAAATCGATATCTGTAGCATGTGGTGGACTCCTCTACTTCCCTGCAAACAAATTGCCATTTTAGGAATCCCACGTGCATGCAACCTTGCCTCTACTTTGCTTTTTTTGTTTGAACCTTGCCTCAACTTTGCTCATGTCAGGATATATTATATGCCCTTGTTCATTATTAGAAATTTGTTGTCATGGAGTTTTATGTTTCCCTTTTTGATTCATCAGATGAGCACCAACAACATAAAAAAAGTAATTAATATAGATTTGTACAAAGGGAGCTGCAACGACATAAGAGTAGACAATTTTTTTTTTCTTCATGCAATTGTGTATGGCAGATTTATACTCAACTAGCTTGAACCATAAACAACTCTAAAAGAACTTTTTTACATATTTATGGATGATTGACATTAATGATTATTAATGATCTATTGTCATTCAGAATTAATCAAATTTTATGCATGAATGCAGAATGATAAATTGATTTTATGGTATTGATTCTTGCCCAATGATCAAACTAGTTTTGTGTACAACAGAAATTAAATGTGACTTCAGTCATTAGATCCCATCTTGATTCGATCACACGTAGTTTCAGATTTAAGGAATGGTTCCTAATATGTCACTAGGTTCAACCCAAGTCCCGGACAACTTACAACTCATGACCATCTGCATAGTTAGATCTAGATCGAGTTAAAGCTATAGATATGGAACAATAGTCCTAACAAGTTTCTTTATTTTTTTTTCTGGAGAAAAGGAAATGACAAGTTTGTTTATTGTGTCACATTAGTGTGTATATATACATGTTTCTTGTAGCATTCATGTGTTTGGTCTGGTTTGAAGATTTCGATACTGACATTGCGCATATGGCTATGGTTTTACCAAGGTGATAAGTACATTATTTTCCGCCTCTATTTTGCATCAAACAAAAGATATTACACTCGCAATAAGCTTGCCGATGCTAAACTGCTATCTACATGTTTTTTTTCCTATGAGGAGAGTACACGAAATTGATATACGTATCTAACTTTTCTGAATTGTGCTTAGAACAAACTGAACTTAATTTGAGGTTGTCTGGACTTCTTTGGAAGCATGATGCCCAGCATACTGAACTTAATTCAATTATTGAGGTTGAAATTCAAATGAGGCATTCAAATGGGACTCTCTTGGAGATGTTCTAATGCCCTGTAGTAACAAAACTGAAAACTTAATTAGCTTGAGCTCCACCAGAAATCAAGATCTACACCACTTGAAACATTCTTGAAGCTCAGCTTAAAAAAGGAATTAGGAAAAAACACAGTAAGACGAATTTGTCCATCAAAAAAACACAGTAAATATCTGCCAATGTTTTGCTGCAGATTCCACACAAATAATGCGCACATATATATGGACTTTGTCCATCAATTGTCGTGCGAATGGACTAATTGGCACCGATGAACGCGAAGCCACGAACCATGCCTTTGTGTATAACCGGAGACGGCACTGCTGGAGCTGGGGTGCTGAGCTGGGGTGCGTGCACTCGTGGAATGACAATGCCCCAGGTTTACCCAGGCGCTGCTGGAGCTGGGTGCTGAGCTGCAGTGGCCCACTCATAGAACACTTCTGGCCCACGAGTTTTTAGTGGGCTACGCTGCTCACGGTGGCCGTTGTGATTACCGCCTTGGGCTAGTTTCAATGGGCTGCAGAAATGTTAACTCAGTGCTAGGCCAGAGGCCGCAGCTTTATTTGAGGTGTCACCCCAATATTCTGAGCTTGTTAACTACTGGTCTCAGCGCAAGGATAAGTAGGGTTAAGTGGTCTCAGCACAGTTGTTTCTTGGCATGGATCTATCCAGCCTCTACACAAGAACAACTGATTAACTGGTCTCAACTGTACTTGTTTCTCGGCATGGACCCAACCTCTACGGAAGAACAAGTGGTTTAACTGGTCACACTAGTACAGCACACACTTGGTTCTTGGCATGGCCCTGGCGTCCAAACAGTCCACTGCCACTTTCGCATGTCGCGCAACAGAAGATAAGCAGTGGCATCATGCTGCTCGCTCAGGGACAGGCACGCCTGCACATCTGCAGTTGGAGAAAAAGAAAAACAGAGCTCCATTTGCGCATTGGAACCGTGCTGGTGTCCTCAAGCGCATGAATACCCCCTGCGGTTTCGAAATCTTGCGATTGCGAGCAGCTTTCTTTCAGGCCGTTCACTGTTTCGCACTGCACTGCACCCGGGCACAGTAGCTGAGAGGAGGAGCTGACCAGGGCCCGTTTGCTCGCAAGCATCTTTCCAGGGTGAAAAAACTACTAGCAGCTCCAGTCGCGCGTGGCCCGTGTACTGCTCTCTAAAGCCTATGATTCCAAGAGGCAGTGTACTGCTAGTCCTTGGAGGAATAGGTTGCCTTTGTGCTCGACGAGATCCAAACATTTCGTGAGAGTACCGTAGGCTCCATTTCATGCTGTCCCTACTTGTTAAGCAGTGCTGCATGACACCATTAGGCCGCCGGTTAGGTTTAAATTATTGGCCCATAAGCACTTTTAGGCGCCTCGGAAATTGGAACCAGCGGCCTCAAACAGAGCAGACCACCGCAGCCTTTCTATAGCGCGCCATGATTAAGTTCTTTGTTTATGCATGCCAAACATTCTGCCGCGCGCATCTTGTGTTCCCGGCGGCATGCGCAACTTTGCACTGCGGAATTCTGTCTTTTACACATACACGAGCAGTCGAGCACACTAGCGTCGTCGCTTTGTCAGCTTTGTTCTCCCTTTCACCGTTTCACAGACGGGACACCTGCCTTCATCAGTCTCCTGGTAACTGCGTGTGCGTTTCGCTCGATTGTTGCACAGCGCCTTTTCTCTACTTGCTCGGCAAAGGGGAACGTGAGAAACGACGCCTGCGTTTGATTTTGGGCATCTTTTGGTAAAGTCTGGATCTGGCAAGTGAGGGAGGGAGCGAGCCGCAACGTCTTCGTCAGTTGCAGCGAAGAAAAAGAAAGAGAGAGAGAGAGAGAGAAGCAGCGGCCGTCGCGTTCATCCGTCGCGCTGTAAAAGGAGCGACGATTAGGTGGCGGTTAGATGAGCTAATTAAAAAAAAACTTGAGGCCGCTCCGGGAATTTGGAGTCACCTACTCACTATCTCCCCCCGTCAGAAAGGAACAAGCACAATGATCTGGCCGATTTGACGAAGCAATATTTTTTTGTTCTGTTGAAGCGGTTTGCACTGACAGAGAAACGGCCCGTGCACACGAGCTGATGAGAGCGCCGGGCTCCGAGCCTCTGACGGCACACGGGCATCAGTGCCAGCCTGAGGCGTCGCCAGTCGCCACGCTTGCTGACTTGGCGGTCCGATCGAGTCCCCGGCGAGCGAGGTCAGCGAGCGACGGATGCGCGTCGCCGTCTGGACCGGATTATGAGGCCTGCAGCTGCAGCCGTCGCGTTCGCCCCAGCACGCACGCAAAATTTTCGGGCAATGGGAGAGATCACGCGCCCGCGAGTTGCAGGAAGCCACGCGCCACATCGTTGTCCTCTGTATCCATTCGAGATTCCAAGTCGGCCGAAGCCGCATGAGGTTATCCTACGGGCGCAGCAGACAAGGAGATTCAGACAACGATCGGAAACAACCAGGCACCAACGCCGCCCGAACTGTGAACTCGTCTCGTGCTGAATGGTTTGTCGCTCTGTTCACGCGTGTCGTGTTGGAAAGGAAGAGCCCGGCGCCCTGGCCACCAGCACCGCACCTAGCTTTCCCCAAACCCCCGCCCGTGGCCAGGATGACGGCACCGCACAGACGTTACTCCGTTGTGGTCATGCCATTAGTCGTGGCATCTAGTCGTTTGATTTCGAGTGCCTGGCAGCAACCAAACAAGCCTTAATGCAGGACTGCAGATGTGTTTGTTTCTTTTTTTAAAAAAAATAAAACATTTTTGACTAAAAAAAAACATTCTTGACTGTGGAATCAGAACATTGGTACCTTCTTCCGTTATGGACAGGTCATTTTTTTTACCAGTATATATATTGACTGACAGCGCGACAGGAGAGGATGGTTGACAGTACGTCAACGGTGAAATTTTTAAAACTCGGTGTCAATCGATAGGCGCGATTATTCTAGCAACATGTCGGATCGCAAAATTGAAGAGCAAGGGAAATTTAAGCGATGATCAATTCATTCCGCATTGCCTGTACAAACTAAAGTTATGAGCAATCGAGCATTGCTCGTTAATTCTCTTTTGATTACATCGGCGCGATGCTCGCTAAGTCAGAGGACAACAATCTAAAAACAGGGGAAAGAAAATGTCTTGTTTGATCATACACGATCCTACCAGAGGCGAAAATCATGGGTGTCTTCTACTACGCGCGGCCTCATTTCTTCTCCTTGGTGATGGAGAGCTCCTCAAGCCACTGGAGGATCCTACTCCGCTTCGCGCCGTCCTTCTTCCCGCTCTGCTTCTTCGCCGGCTTCGGCACGCGCACGGGCTCCACGGCGTCCGGCGAGCACCTGCATCCGAAGCTCTCGCCGAACATCCCCAAATTGAACTTCGTCTTGCTGTCCACGGCCGCGCTCGCCGCCGGCTCGAACCGCGCGCTCCTGCTGCCGCCCCTCGCCACGGCGGCGGCGGCGATCTTGGCCTCGCCGACGGCGCGCGGCGGGTACACGTCGGGCGCGCCGGCGACGCCGAGCCGCAGGATGCCCCACGCGGCGGGCGGCGGCGGCGCGGACCCGGTGCTCCGGCGCGGACGGGCCCACCGCAGCTGCGGCGACGGGCTCGGGTGCGCGTAGAACACGCTGCTCGACATCGACCGCCGCGCCCCGTGGTCGGCGACGGCGGCGGCGGAGGCAGCGCTGCTCGAGGACTGGCTGCGGCTGACGCAGCCGCTGCTGCTGCCGCTGGAGCTCGCGCTGCGGCTGTCGGAGCGCGACCCGAAGCCGCCGGCGGTGGAGGCCGCCGACTCCGACCGCGGCAGGAGCACGTAGGTGGGGCCGCCATCGGAGGACGGGCGCAGCGGGAGGAGCTTGCCGTTGGAGAAGAGCTCGTCGGCGACGCACATGTCCGGCTTCGCGCCCTCGCCGCCCTGGGCGAGGGCGACGGAGGACACGACGCAGAACTCGAACTCGTCGTTGTCCTCATCGGCCGCGTCCGAGGCGGAGGAATCGGGGGCGCGAGGCTCCTCGGTCCCTGGGCCTGCAGCCATGGTCGGACTCGGATCCCTTCCTTGGACCAACGCGGATGAGGGATAGATGAAATGGTCAGGTTTTGTTGTGTCCTGGCCTTCTTTTTGGCTTGTTTGGATTTCTTTCTGTCCTGTTGTTGGGACCCCCCGGAGATGTCACTATATACACAGTGCAAGCCTGCAATTGAGTGCCCTTGGTCAAACCTCAAAACACCAATGAAGGATATCTTTTTGTTTCTTCTAAATTGTGAGTGATCTGTTTAGGCAATTTTTGAATGGCGGGAGCGAATATTCGCATATAAGAGAAACGCCCAAATAAATTGCCTTAGAACAGTTAATTTCTACGAAAAAATGGTATCGCAAGAAATGCCGATAGGATATGTTTTATTAGATCTACGAGAAAATCCTACATCGATAGAAGCTGCAATTGATTGAGAGAATTCTAACAAAAGCATGTTTTGAGTGTAGACGAAACGCGCGAGGTGAATGATCGCCAAAGTTTTCCCCTTTGACCAACTATTTGTTATGGAAATTGATTCCATGCAAAGAAAAGAAAAGTACTGCTAAATTTCTTTGACCATTTAATTTCTACAAAATTAGGTGTAGTAAGAAATGTCAATGGAACAAGTTTTATTGGACCGTGGTGAAAATCCTACACCGATACTAGCTCAAATTGATTGAATGAATTCTACCAAAAGGGAATGCGGATGAAAAATGTGTGAGTAGAATGATCACCAGGTTATCCCCTTCAACAAACTATTCCTTACAAAAATTGATACGGATAAGAAGTCCAGAGAAAAGTTTAGGTCTATTATTCTTAAAAGATAATTAGGTAAATTTGAGCTGCTTATAATTGATAGAGGTTGTCAAGCGTCTAGATTGTTGAACACGAAAACGAAGGCATTCCAGTTGATCCATTTATTGCCTAGCACATGAAATATTTGAACAATAAGTTACCCCTTATTTCAATCGATCACTTTGCAATATAGTACAATAATCATGTGAATTGGAGAAAGGGAAAATTGAACATTGTGGCAAATTGGATTTCTACAAGAATCAGTACCACAAAGGTTAGTTGCATATACTGAACTGTCGTGAATCCAAACATCCAGTCAAATAATTTCCAATTTAAGATAAATTTAAAGTGTACCTACATACTGGAGAACAAAATGCACCCGAATAACAAAATACAATGGTTGAATTTTGAAGATACGGTTAAAGCTGATTGAGATTTAAGACATAGAGGAAATCTCTATGGATATGTAACGAATTTTAGGAAAATGAAGATTTACTATGTTTGTTTTAATAGTATTTCCACCAATAGTTTGCTGGAGTAAAAACAAACATGGTAAATCTTGTTCTTCCTAAAATTATTTCGTTGAACTGATTTTCAGAAAGAATCATGCATGAGGTTTCAAGGGATTTATTCATTAATTAATTTCAAGAATGGAAACAGTGGATGCATATTACATTCTTGGATATCAGGGCTGTCTTTATTTGTGGGCCCAGGAATTTTTTTTTTCCTTTGAACATTGATGATGTGATCCTACAATTTGGGCATGCACGACCAGTGGTCCTACGAAATGGATTGGCTGTGGCCAAAGAACACATTTGTTTTTGTCTCGCCAAATGAACTAGCCTCCTCTCTCTTGTTTAGGCCGGTCCAACATGCCACTACTGACAGCACGGCATTCCATTTTTGCCTCCACGAAATCATATAACACCACGACTCATATATTCGGTCTCTGCGTGGCGCCACTGGCAGGATACGCATACGCCCAAACCCATCATGATGACCGGTCCATGGCACCCGTCGACACTTCAATTTACACTCTATACAGTACATGATTATCAATGATTAGATATCGACATGGCTCAAAAAAAAAAAAAGATTAGATATCGACGGAGGTGTGTTGGATGACGATTAGGCCGTCCGTCCGAGCCTCACGCATCAACGTCACCACTCTCCCGGCAGAATGCCATTTATGCAGGGACACGCAGAAATGGCACTGGTGTCCTTTTTGCCATCGCTCGAACGGCACCCGACGCGGCCCGCGCCTCTGCTCGCAGTCGGCAGCGAAGAGAGGGGACCTGAGCCGATCAAGCAAATTAAGCCTCACATCACAATTCACATCGCTCGGTTGCGATCCGAGCGCCCTCGCGGAACGGGGACCATCAGCCGGTGGTTCCTTCCTGTAGCCGAGATGGCAAAGGGGGGCAGCACGACGAAATGGCACTAAGCTTCTTGTAGCCGATTGGCGCGTGGTGGATCGGGTGGCGAGGCAGCGGCCACTTGTGATTATCCACCGTGCCACGCGCAATCGGCCACGCGGCCGGGCGATATTATCTATCGCAGAGAGGAAAGGTTCACGGCTTGAGCAGCGAGTTGGGTTTGTTTACGGTTGATCGGGCTGTCATCTTGTGACGAGACCTTTGTGCGCGCCGCATTTACGCCCTGGCGCGGCGGCAGCGGTGTGGGCTTTTCGGCTCTTTGATGAGTGAGAGAGAGACCCCTTTCCGTGGAGGTGGAAGTCGCGTCTTCTAGAGACTGTAGAACGAAGTTCAGTGGTGGTGGCAGTTGGCGCTCTCGACGCTCGCGTGGTCTCGTGCAGGGAGGGGACGGAAGGCCGTTGAGCTGGTCGGTGGGGGAGATCGCAACGGCGGCGGCGGCCCAGCCCAGGTGACGTCGACCTGATTCTAGAACCGGTCCATCTCTGACCCTTCCTGTACTTCGCGTCTCCCTTCTCTTGTGGGTAGCTACCTAGCTAGGGTCGTGGTCCTCTGCTGCGGCTATGCATTGATGTACTACTATGCCTGAGTCATGAGTGCATGACCTCGGTTCAGGCTCGGCGATGACTCGGGCAGTTTGGTTTGCATTGCCCCGGGCTGGGCAGGCGGTGACTTTTACCGCGCTTCATCTCGGTGATGGAAGCGGTGGGCACGTAATGTTGGTAGAGTCGTGCAATTTTAATTTTTTTTTTTTTTTTTTTGAGAAACATTTTTTGAGAACCGGCTGGCGGACAATTAATAGGCCGATTGACGACTGCAAGAGTATATCACGGCCCAAACAAACGTTAGCCCAGAGGGTTTCTTGTTGGGCTGGAAAGGATACGCTAACGCTGATCCTCCTCCTCCTCCTTCAGGCCCGGCCCAATGAAGACTAGAAATCCTTTTCCTTTTTCCACGACGCGTCAAGACGGAAATAACGGACTTGTTCAGAAACCATGGTCAGGTGCCTGTGGCAAAGCATGTGCTTGGTAAACGAGTAACTGCGCTACCCGGGGATGAAGCAACGTTCCTTTCTAGAATGTTTAGCGGACAAGTACACGCGACATTTCTTTTGATGGGACGTAATAAGTGACTTTGTTTATGTAACAGACAGAGTGTGAAACTGAGGCCACTCCTGCCATTAGTCCCTCTCCCTCTGAAGAAAAATAGAAAAGGCGATTTCCGGGTGGTAAAATTTCCTCAAATTTTCTTCATCGATCTCGCGCGCGTGTGCGCCGTCGTATATCTGCCACCAACAGAGGCACAGAGCTAGCTGAACTCCGTTTTCCAAGCTTGAGCTTTTGAGCTTGCGACTTGGTTCGCCTCTCCCGTCGCTCCGCGCGCTCGTGCTTCTTTGACGCGATCTCGCTGCGGCGTCGTTCACCCGCTCATCATGCCACCAGTCACCCGCCACACGTATATAAATTAACCATGTACACAGATGAACGCCAATCAAATTTCATATACTTATCTGGTGATTGCCTAGATTCGTTGGTAAAAATAACGGTGATGAGCCAACAAGACGAGTTCCTGTCCCTATGCCTCATGGCCTTTGCCGCCGCCGCAGCACGCCAAGAAGAAGAAGAAGCCGGCGCGAAAGGCCACAATAATCGCGGACACGGTGCACCATCATCGCCGCAACCATCCGCATCGGCGTCATCGTCGTCCGAGGCGCCCCAGCATCAGCATCTCAACTTCCGCTGCGCGCTCTGCGGCAAGGCGTTCGCGTCGTACCGGGCGCTCGGCGGCCACATGGCGAGCCACCGCAAGCCATACTACGCGCCGCCGGCGCGAAACAACGGCACGGCCGTGCCGTTCCCTCGAAACGCATCAGGCGCGGCGCCGGTGTCTGCAGCCGGCGGGGGCGGACGGCACGTTTGCACGGTGTGCGGCAGGCGCTTCGCCACCGGTCAGGCGCTGGGCGGGCACAAGAGGTTCCACTACCTGCACGGGCCGTCGGTGTCGGCGGCGTCGCTGGCCAGTGCGGCGGCGGCAGGATCAAGGATGGCTGTCGGGTTTGACCTGAACTTGCCGCCTACTATGGCGTCGGAGATTGCGCTTGCCGCCGGCACGAAGCGAGAGGAGGAGGAGGAGGAGGTGCAGAGCCCTGCTGGCTTGCCGCCGGCTAAGAAGCCACGCCGACATTCAAATTCTTCGTCGACACTAAGAGAAGCCCAGCTCAATAGCTGTAACAGCAGTAAAGCACAATGTATTGTACGTAAAGAGTAAGGCTACTGAATCTGTAGCTAACACATCTTTCTATACAACTTATTAATTGAGGTGAGCTCGTCTAGATCATTTTTTTCATGTCCAAATATGTCCGTAACGTTGTCATATTCAGTTTGTATGTTACAATGGTTCATTAATTAGTTTGAGTCGTTTTTAAACTATTTTCTAACCCTTTGTTGAATTAGACTCCGATTTCAATTCAATATTTCATACTAAACAATTAATCATCTATTGTTTTAACATCATATTTTGGATGAAAACTAATAACAAGAATTCTAATAATAATTCACTCCAAAATTATTATACTGAATATTTTTTTAAAACCCAAAAAGGTAAAATAAAATAAAAATAGAGCAAATGCTCAAGCCAAAAAAATTGATTAATTGAAATCTTATATAGTTACAAAAAAATTCTAATCATAAAATTTTTTTAACAAAAACCCGTGACAACGCACGGGTATTTTGCTAGTCTCTACAATCTATTAATTGAGGTGTGGTCGTCCATTTTGTGTCCATAAAGTTAGAGATTGAATCCAAATCGGTTTCATACTTTCCATATCAAGTACTGAATTTCAAAAATTATAACTCTTTCGTCCGGAGCTCAAACTAAGCAAACTCAGACTCTATATCGTAGCTCTCAAAAAATTCTATAACTTTGGTATTCAATGGAAGTTCAGATCCCGCCGTTTCGGTTTCTAAATATGCAATGCAAAAATATTTATTCTGGTTCATACTTCTCTACGCAGGTCTCTGTGTGGGACTCATATCTTCTAGCTCTGAAGTCTAAATAATATAATCCATATATGTTTCGAAAAGGCCTCGACGAAATCTATAACTTTCATATTTTAACTTTTTTCATTAGAGCAAGTTTTCAAATTCAAAATCGCATTGCCATACAGTGTTATTTTATAGGCTGCGTAAATTGATTTTTTTCTTTCGGATAAAACTTCTAGAATATGAAAAAAAATATAAAAAAAATATTATTATTGATATATAAAATGGTATACTAAACCCTAAACCCTAAACATCAACGATAATATAAATATAATTTTTTATATAAATAATAATAATATTGTATATATCTAAAAATTATATTATATAAATAATTTATAAAATCATAAAGAGTATTTTATTTTTTAAATCTGCAAGAATATTTTACTAGTATTTATATAATCAAGATAGTACATACAAAATTATTTTTTAATTAAAACACCATGCCAACTGACGTACACTCAGAAACAAAACACGAGCATACTCACTCCTACGTACGAACACTCACGCGCATACCTTACCCTTACATGCATGCACCTCATAATGACTAGAGGTCGATTATCAGGACTGAAGCTACGTACGTGGCGCAACCGACCTCCACAATTTCTGAAAAAAATCAACGGAAAAGCCGCATCTTTGAATAAATCACCGGACATCAACAGGCTTCGAATCTTCGACGCGTAACAGGGAGGTTGCACTCCGCTTATGTTTAAGAGCATCTTCAAGAGAGCGTCATAATTTTTCTTAAAATCAAATTAATAAAATTTAGTTTAAAAAAATCTCTAACAGCTCACTAAAATAACTCACAAATTTTATTTTTTATAAAGTTTCCTCATTTATATCTAGAAATAAGGAGAAACTTGGAACCTCGGTCCTTATATTTGCAATAAAATTAATATCGTTATAACCCTAGATGCTGACGTGGTTCAATCAAAATCTTTATTGATCCATTTACAGGGAAAGCTGTTGAAAAAGACAATAAAAGATATCATGATTTTTTGGGTTGCTACTAAAAACGACACTAGTTTGAGGTCTATTTTTTAGGAGCTTTTGAAGATGCTCCAACACTGAGAAACTCCTAGCCCCTAAAATTTTATTTGGGGATAAGCACCGGCAAGAAGGAACAATTGCAGTCCCAACGATGAAACACTGGTCGGTAGGATGTCAACCGCACACTTCTGCCACTCGGGTCGATGAATATTTGACGTGACACGATTCTTGTATGAGATCAATTGCTTGTCCCTCCCAAGTGGATTGAGAGAGACGGGGATCATATGCCTCTACACTCTTAAAATCAACATCTTAAATTTTTTGCATCAACATGTTTGAGAAAAAAATGCACGTGCAATTTTTTATGAGGTAGGATGAGGAATAACATTAAGGTAGATTTTTGGATATTCTGATCATTGTATTGCTGGGTATATGTTAATTTGACCTAGGTTTGATTCTCCTCAAACTAGAAGCCATGTAATAACTAATCACACCAATAAGCTCAAGAGCACAATGAAGCATCCGGTGTATGGCCCAACTCTTGGATGCAGCTGTATTCTCTATTTCTATTAGTGTTTGCTTGATAAGTTATGATAAGAGTTTCTATTAAATCTGTAACTTTTTATGTCTGTCAAATAGACATGGGCTGAGAAGTCTAATATGAAGAAGTTTTGATTCTGAAATTATAAATATCCATTTTTTGAGCGAAATACTTGTACATCGAATGTATAGCTGAGTATAATGGGCCGGTGCTATCCATTGTGCCACATTTCCAGCCCGGCATGATGCCTATCGGGTCGTGTCGTGGTTGGGCTAGCCCAATTTTCGAGAGTCGGCCCATGTGGTTCGGTCCCTCCAACGTCTGCACTCTGCACCCAGTCGCAGATAAGCAGGCTTGTCTCAGGTTAAAACCTGTTTCACTCGGCCCGTACAACATTTCCGCAATTCGGCCTCCAATTTGCCCGCGGGCTGGAACAAGAGATATTTCACGGCCCACCGCTCCCACCTGCATCCGCAGCGCCTCGCTGCCGTATCCAATCCTCGTCTCCGCGGGCGGCAGCGCGCCGATGTCAACCACACACCCGGCCACAGGTTAACCCCTAAACCCCGGCCGGCGATTGCCACCCGCCACGCCATGGCAGAAACGCTCGCCCTTCCGCTCCCCCTCCGCACTCCGGCGCCACCGCCGCGTCTCACTACCTCCAACCCCATCACAATCATCCACCGCCAACCTCACACGCCTTCGTCCTCCATTCCCCGCCTCTTCTCCCCGACCTCCCTTCTCTCCACATCCCGCCCCACGCCCACCTCCTCTTCCAGGAAGCCGCGCCTCGGTCGGCCCCTCGACCCCTCCCGCGGCGGCGGCGGCGATGGAGGCGGCCAGCCCTGGCATCTGCCGCCGTCCCTCTCCCTCCCCGCCCGCCGCGCGCTCCTCGAACTCCTCGCAGACCCGGACCACGCCTCCCCACGGGAACTCCTCGCCGCGGTGCCCGCGCCCGACCTCGGCGCCCTCATCAACGCGCTCGCCTCCCGTGGCCACCCGAGCGCCGCGCTCACCGCGGTCGTCCAGGCCGCGCGGGACGTCCACGGCGAGCGCGCCCTCCACCACCCGCGCGTGCTCCCGGCCGCCGTCCGCGCTCTCTCGCGCGCGGGGCGCCTCTCGGAGGCCTCCGCACTCCTCGGCGCCGCGCCGGAGCCCGACGCCGGCGCCTACACGGCGCTCGTGTCCGCCTTCTCCCGCGCCGGCCGGTTCCGGGACGCGGTCGCGGTGTTCCGCCGCATGGTGGGCGGCGGCGTGCGGCCGGCGCTCGTCACCTACAACGTCGTGCTCCACGTCTACTCCAAGATGGCGGTGCCGTGGAAGGAGGTGGTGGCGCTCGTCGACTCCATGAGGAAGGACGGCGTCGCGATGGACAGGTACACGTACAACACGCTTATTAGCTGTTGCCGTCGTAGGGGGCTTTACATGGAGGCCGCGCAGGTGTTCGGTGAGATGAAGGCTGCTGGGTTCGATCCGGACAAGGTCACTTTCAATTCCTTGCTCGACGTGTATGGTAAGGCACGGAGGCATGACGAGGCAATTGGGGTGCTCAAGGAGATGGAGAATGCAGGCTGCCCCCCAAGTGTTGTGACCTACAACTCTCTAATTTCAGCTTATGTGAAGGATGGGTTGTTGGAAGAGGCTGTGAAGCTGAAACAGGAGATGGAGTTGCAGGGGATCAAGCCAGACGTGGTTACATACACGACATTGATCTCTGGTTTTGACAGGGTTGGCAAAATTGATGCTGCAGTTGGTACATACACTGAAATGGTGAGGAATGGATGTAACCCAAACTTGTGCACATACAATGCACTGATCAAGATGCATGGGGTGAGGAGGAAATTCACAGAAATGATGGCTGTTTTTGATGACCTAAGTGACTCTGGGTATGTGCCGGATGTTGTCACATGGAACACACTCTTGGCTGTGTTTGGGCAGAATGGTTTAGACTCAGAGGTTTCTGGGGTGTTTAAGGAGATGAAAAAGGCTGGTTATGTCCCTGAGAGGGACACATATGTTTCTCTTATTAGTTCATATAGTCGATGTGGTTTGTTCGACCAAGCAATGGAGATTTACAAGAGGATGATGGAAGCTGGTATATATCCTGATATTTCAACTTATAATGCTGTTCTTTCTGCGTTGGCTCGTGGTGGGCGTTGGGAGCAGGCAGAAAAATTGTTTGCTGAGATGGAGGATCGAGATTGTAAGCCAGATGAATTCAGTTATTCGTCATTGCTTCATGCATATGCTAATGCGAAGAACTTGGATAAACTGAAAGCTTTGTCAGAAGAAATATATTCAGAGAGAATTGAACCGCATAACTGGTTAGTAAAAACACTGGTCTTAGTCAACAGCAAAGTAAATAATTTATCTGAGGCAGAAAAGGCATTCCAGGAGCTTAAGAGCAGGCGCTGTTCTCTGGACATCAATGTTCTTAATGCCATGGTATCCATCTATGGAAAAAATAGGATGGTGAAGAAGGTGGAACAACTTCTTTCACTCATGAAGGAGACATCTATAAATCTCAGTGCTGCAACCTACAATAGCTTGATGCATATGTATTCTCGTTTAGGTGATTGTGAAAAGTGTGAAAATGTCCTCACTGAGATCAAGTCAAGTGGTATGCGTCCTGATCGGTACTCCTATAACACTGTGATATATGCATATGGAAGAAAAGGACAAATAAAAGAAGCCTCAAGGTTGTTCTCTGAGATGAAATGTTCTGGTGTGAAACCTGATATTGTAACTTACAATATTTTCATCAAAAGCTATGTTGCCAACTCAATGTTTGTAGAAGCTATTGATTTAATACGCTACATGGTCGTACAAGGTTGCAAACCCAATGAGAGAACTTACAATTCAATATTGCAGGGCTACTGTAGGCATGGAAGGATAGCAGAGGCCAAATCATTCATTAGTAACCTCCCTCAGCTCTATCCAGGGATATCTAAACAAGAAAAACATGGACTATTAGAACTGTTGGCAAAGCACAATGCATAAGATGGTTGTTGAGTGTTGAGTATGAAATGTTGGGAACATAGTAAGTACATAGCACTAGTTTATTAGTTATCCTAGATGACTGTATTTCAGAGTGGACTTGTACAGATTACATGTATTTTGAAAAAAGAATGAAATAAGCTGCTAATACATATAGCCCCTCTGACTATTGGTAGA
Source organism: Eleusine coracana subsp. coracana (assembly GCA_032690845.1). Taxonomy (NCBI): domain Eukaryota; kingdom Viridiplantae; phylum Streptophyta; class Magnoliopsida; order Poales; family Poaceae; genus Eleusine; species Eleusine coracana. Next base: position 54,153,136 of record CM064430.1, read on the forward strand.
GGAACTCATGTTGCTGAATGCCTGAACCTCCACACTTGATAAGCCACCTTATTTGTCACTGCATCTGGCATTCTCAATCTGATTGTTTGGCATTTTTCCTTTGATCTGTGTCTTATGGATATCTGTTGTCTTATTCTTTTACTTAATTGTGTGACTTTGCAAGGATACTATGTGTTCCTTATTGTGTGACTTTGTTCACTGGGTTGCCTTTGCCAAAAAAAAATTAACTGTGTTTGCATTTTCACAGAAAAGTGAAAACGGTATATGGAGCCATATAGAATTTTCTGATATAATAAATTAAGTTATTTTTAAAATTCTGCACGTTTTTAGTCAACGTAGGGACTATGGATATGACAGACTGTACTACTCTGAATCCTCTAGTTAACTTTGTTATATTTTGCTAATGATAATATATACTGTATGACACGATATTTTGTGAGATTATCCTGAAGTCTAAACACCAGATATGTTCTCATTATTTAAGTTTGTGCAATTGTTTTATTAGCTGGGCAGCTGGCCAACGGGGCTCCGTGTTGGGCTTCACGTGAATTTTTATGAAGATGCTATTTTTTAATACATTCTAGTTAACAACTTTATTTGTCGGCACATCTAGTCATGAAGTGCTAAGTCAAGGTAAGAGCCTCAGCATTTTTGTAGTATGTTATATTTGCTACATTATTTTACAAGGAAGTCTGCTATTGTATATTACTTGCATTATCCCTGTACTTTAACTCTGAAAAGGTTTTTTACAGTATGCTGGTTGTTCAGGAACCTTTTGTTATGATTGTTGACTTATAGTACAATGAAATTAGAGTGAGACCACGACATCATTAATACTCACATCTTGCCATTAGTTTTTTTTTCTTTGCATGCCTGTTTGATTATAGCTCTTTCCTTTTTAATGTGACATTATATTTCATCAGTTTTGATCTTAAGTACTAATCATAGAGTTGGCCTATATAGTGCTGGAGATCTAGTTGGGTGTATTATGTTGGCTTCGGTTGCCTTTTGTGTTTCATAGGCGCGATTGTAAACTAGTAATCCAAGGGTGTGTGGGGTTATGTATGGACTCTTGCCCTTTTGATCTTCTTAATATAATGATACACAGCTCTCCTGTGTGTTTCCGAGAAAACAAAAGGTGCTGGAGATTTTCTTTTTGTAAAAGTTGAAAAAAACTGTGACTTAAAATGACTACAAGATGAGGCTAAGGTTAATCCTATAACACTGACTTTGCAAGAATGTGTTCCTTATTGTGCGACTTTGCAAGATGGGTTGCCTCTGCCAAAATTTTGAACTCTGTTTGCATTTTCACAGAAAATTGAAAACGGGTATGTGGAGCTACATCTGATTTTCTGATATAATAAATTAAGTCATTTTGGCAATTCTGCACGTTTTTAGTCAAGTTATGAATATGACAGACTGTACCTTCCTGATGATAAAATATATGACACAATATTTGTGTGATTGAATTGCTAAATCAAGGTAAGAACTAAGAGCCTCAGAATTTTTGTATGTTATATTTCCTACATTATTTTACATGGAGGTCACTACTGGCTATTGCATTTTACTTGCATTATCCGTGTACTTGAAGTCTGAAAAGTTTTTTCACAGTATGATGGTTGTTGTTGAGGAACCTTCTGGTATAATAGTTGACTCATAGGACAATGAAATTAGAGTGAAACCATGACATCAGTAATCCTATCATCTCGCCATTGCCTTTGTTTTCGTTGCATGCCTGTTTGATTACAGCTCTTTCCTTTTTAAAGCGCCTTATCTTTCATCACTTTTGATTTTAAGTTAATCATAGAGTTTGCCTATTATAGTGCTGGAGATCTTTTTGTAAATGTCGAAGAACATGGTCCTCACTGTTCCAAGGTAAGTGACTTGAAATGACTACAACATGAGGAAATAAAAAAAAATATTTTACTTACTAAATTTTTGTTCACTAGCTTACCCCAACTTGCTTGGGATTAAAGGTGATTCTGTTGTTGTACTAAGTCTTTGTTTGGCATTTATGTGGTGTGTGGACTCTAGATTCATTTAGCAGGAGCAATTGTGGCTGGTAGTTCATAATACAAGTAATGATGACTCAGTTACACATAGGTGATAAGTCTAGGTTAATCCTAATGAACTGGATCCTTGATTCCTTACTTCGCCTTAGCATGCAGTTACTATCAATGGAAGATAGCGGATCTCTTCTACTCGATGATGAAATATGAAACATTCTGTTGCTGACGCTTTGGATATTTTTTTATTTAACTTCTGCAGTTATGTTATCCCAGCAGATTGATGGTTCAGCTTCGATTTCAATGTGTGCAATACAAACCTGGCTTCAGATCCTCAATGCGGTGCCACTTGTAGTTGCTTTGCGTGTGGGACTGTCTGGTCCCCCCTACTTAGTGCCTAGCAATACTAGGTTGTCAAAGAGGCATCTTTGGATGATGGTTGTTGAATCAGGCATGGTGTGCTCAAATTGCATGATTGTGTTGCGCATCCATTCTGAATGATAACGACATATAGTTACTGCTCAAATGTAACTGTCTGTTTTCTTTTACCGTGCAGGGAATTTTCAGAAAGCAACTTTTGCTCACGCTTCTAGGCAACAAAGAAAGGGAATACTGAAATTGCTGATTTACCTGCCGTCACATGCTTATCCAGGCACTGAAACTTACTGATACGGAGAGTACCAAACATGTTTCTGCCTCGCTACAGGTGGATGTGGATCCACATCTCGTCGGTCCGACACAAATATTCTCGTCTCGGTATCAGAACGTGAGCTCCAGTTCTCCGGACACCTCACCAGCTTCTTTTCGGTTACGAGATGGCGATTGCTGCCGCCGCTACAAATCCCCCTTTCCTCGCTTGCGGCGAATGATAATAATTGTTCGGTGGCTTTCAAAAGAAGAGGATGCCATACAACTGATTGTTTAGGCGATCAATTTGTTAATGTTGTGCCGATACTGGGGTCAGGCTTATCTATGATTTGTGTATTCGTCCCGTGAAAAAGGCAGGACTTGCCAAGCGGGAGACAGCGGCGTCACTATAAACGCTGCGCACGCAGTGGACGAAGCCCAGCCTGGAACAATGAATTTTTCGCGTCCTTCCTCCTGCTGGTCCGGGCTGGACCTCAACAGCAGCTGCGGATCGCGCCTGCGTTCGTTCGTGCTACGGTCACGAGCGTGATACACTCGGATCTGCGGCAACAGAGGAGTAATTCAGAACGGTAATAAGTAGGAGTAACATTTTGCAACAGCCCTTTGTATTTATGTATAGGCTCTCTCTGTCGCAATTCAGAGCAGAAAGATCTTGCAGTAATGTTTATGGACCGGCTCATGAGATTTTAGGTCTATCGGGAGACGTGGGCCTGAGATTTTAGGTCTACTGGGGAAGCTTTGCTTCGAATCTCGTTGTCTATGTTGTCGGGACTTTCTTAAAAGTCCAACTATGATTAGTGAGTGCCGTTAGAGTTCCTTAGCTGAGTAAATAAACTATACTAGTAGTATGTAAAAGAAAGCAAATCTGCTTAACAGCTGCCTTCCATTCCAATTCCATGGACAACGGTCGCACCGTAGTGGCCGCTGCTTTCGGTTGGTTGCGCGTAGCAGCAGTAGGTGAAATGACTATCGGAAAGCACAAATGTAACAGCAAAATTAACACGCGTCGTGGTTGAGCACCGGCGGCGGCGATCTATGGCGCACGAGCTCCTAGCTCCATGATTGGTTCCACCGCACGAAGACTTGTAATCTACGCCACCGTTCGGTGCCAGCTCTCCGAGTACTGTTTCTTGCGTTTTCCCGTAACACTTCTTTCTGTTTCGTGTTCCCAATCATTGTATGAACTTGTGACCTAAGCGAGCATGGTACGCTAATCAGCCAAGTCACCGCGGCACCCGTTTCAATGGGGCTAGTAGTACATCTGGACAAACTGCTGCTGCTGCGTCTTGCCTTTGGCTGCTAGCGCAAATTAGCCGTTCACACACCATAGTTTTTTGCCCGTTAGAAAAGATGCAAAGCGCAGGTCACTGTGCGTGAGAATTTCGCCCAGAGAAGGAAACATCAAACACATCCCAACAAACACCAGATCTGGGCTGGCCAGCAGTTTGTTCACCATGCACGCGGAGACAGTTCACGGACAGTGGCACGAGAAAGAGACTCATCATCTATGAATGGAATAATACAATGATATAAATAAATCAATCCCAACGGGCAGTACAGAAGAAAGAAGAAGAAGGTGAAAAAAAGAATCCAAGGTGGTGGTGGTGAAGTCACCATCGACCCGAACGTGAGTGGAACTACCAGTACTGCTGCACACACGAGGCCCCGCCCGGCCTGGTTAAAAAAATTCGGACAAGAAAGAATACAGCGCAAAAACGGGTGGGTGGCGTGCGAGCCAGCCAGGGTCCGAAAGGCACGCCGCACCGGCCGCGTCGCATCCATGTATGATTGCGTCGTGTCGTGTCGTGTACCGACCGGTGCAGCCGTCCCCCGCCGCTCACGCGCGTCGGCGATGGCGGCGTCGTCCCCGCCTAGACGAGCAGCGCGACGAGGCCGAGCGCGGCCGCCATCATGCCGCCTGCCACGGTCCTCCCTGCAGCCTGCAGTCATCATCATGAACGAGGCAACGGTTATTAGTCTAGGATGGTTTTAAAAAATACTGTAATTACAAGTGCGACACCGTAGAATAGTTTACGCATCAGTAAAACAACAACTCGATTCACGTGACCCTGTACTGTACTCTGTAGCAGTAAAGACGACAACAGTGGCACCAGGAGGTCCTGTAACGTTATCTGACTTCTGTGCACCCATGACTACTGTACAATTTAGAAAGCTCGTATAGCGTGATGACTTCCATTAGCTAGTGACGATTAATCGGCGCCATTGTGTAAAGTAGGTGACGCTATACTAAATTGGTACTACACCAACCTTTTCAAATTGCATTTTAATACGGCGTACCGTACTTGAGAAAGACAAGTACGTAAATGATGACAGCTAATCTTCCCTGTGACTCAAAAAACTTTTTAAATGTGTGCCCGTGATACGGCGCGAAGCACATGTAGGCGTGGCCGACATGTCGGTGAAACTGGATCTACCACTTAGTTTTTCCACTCATTACTGTCACATGGTGCTAACCAATCAGTGGTCTAACCGGTGAGCACTGTGACGCTAGTTTAACCGCACTGTCAGATGCAATGGCTATTGTAAATTTGTAATGCGCTGTTAATTTTGAAGCTTAATGCGCCAGATCAGTAATTGCAAGCAAAGCATGCTTAACCGTTCCTATCGGTTTGGGATGACTTCATTACGGTTGCTTCATTTTGAAATCCAGTGCGCCAGATCAGTGGTTGCAAGCACTCAAAGCATCGCTGAGAGTTCAAATTACTGTGACACTAGTACTACCAGTTAGTTACCCTATCGGTTAGATGAGACGGCAGCATTGCGGTTGCTGAATTCAAATGTGCAATTATCGGACGTCAAGAAGAGAAGCACAACGAGCAATAAACGTACCGCGGTGTCGGCGGCGACATCGTCGCCGGCAGGGCCGGGCGCCTCGGCGTCGTCGGCGGCGGCGGGAGCCTTAGCCTTCTTGGACTTGACGGGCGCCTCAGCAACAGGCGCGGGGGCCGGTGCCTTGGACTTCTTCTTCTTGGAGGAGGACTTCTTCTTCTTCTTGGACGGCGCGGGGGCGGGGACCTCGGCGGGCTTGGTAGGGGCCGCGGCCGGGGGCTCCTCCACGGGGGCCGGGGGCGAGGCGGCGACGGGCGGCTCGGCTGGAGGTGCGGCGGCGGGCGGCGGGGAGGCCTTGGCCTTCTTCGGCGCCGGCGCCGGGGCGGACTTGGTGGAGGATTTGGGCGGTGCCGCGGCCGGGGCCGGGGTGTCGGAGGCGGAGGGAGGGGTGGCGGCCGGGGCGAGGGTTGCCGGGGTGGTCGACGGCGCGGCGGCGGCGGTCGGTGGGGTGGCGGCGGCGGCCGGGGCGGGGGACTTTTTGGATGGGGCGGCGGGCGGGGTGGAGGACTTGGTCGGCGCCTCGGCTGGGGCGGCGGCCTTCTGCGCCGCGGCGGAGGCGGCGAAGAGGCAGAGGAGCACGAGGCAGAGAGCCCCGGCGCGCGCCATTGCTGTGGTGGTGTGGAGGGGCTGGTCGGGCTCTGCGGTTGCCTCGGGTGGTGTGGTGTGGAATGGCAGGGGAAGGTGGCAGGAGCGGGGGATAAATAGGAGGAAGGAGAATCGGGGAAGAAGCGGCGGGATTGCACAACTGGCGGTGGGCCAGACGGGCCATGTGGGTGGTGGACGCGCGCCCGGTTGGTGTGGGGACGCATTCACATGGGCTCTGTTGTTCGGGTGCGAGAGCCGTTGGGTGGAGTGGAGGGAGCAGTCGGTGCTGCCGGTGCGCGCGCGTCGGTACGCCGCGGCGGCCCAGAGAGAGAGAAAGCCTACGTAAGCGAGCCGGGCCCGTTACACACGCGTGAAGCCGTGAATCAAGAGTTTACTGTACGGTCTCACGGTGGTAAAATTGCTACAGCCATTCCGTGTGATTGTGGCCGGACTGGGCCCAGTAGGGTCCGTTAGTGCTTTATCCTGGGCCTTAATGATAAATTGGCAGTAACTGGGCCAGAGGATACAAGATGGTCTAGCCCGAGACAGTGAGGCGGCGGGCTGTTCGTCTAGTCTTCGACATTGCGGGCAGGCCGAATTGCCTGACGCTGGCCTGCTTCGAAATTCTTTTGTTTGTTATTACGGGCTTTCTTTAATCTTCGGCTTATATGGTGCTCCTCCAAAATGCCTGAAACTCTGAAGCTCGTCAGTTTGTTCACATGGAACATGCAGACACTCCGTCCACAAGTACCCAACGAGTGCCAGAAAAGCTTGCACAATGGAATAAAGTGCAGAAACACAGAACCATGAAGCTTTGCCCAGTGCAACTGCGGAGAAATGATAGAACCAAGGTCGATTGGACAACAAACGTGACCGATAGCTTGAGCAGTCGCGGCTGCACGAAAGACAGCTACACACCGCTCGCTAAAGGCTAAAGCTGAGAACCTGAACGCGAGAAATGGCAAAAACAAGGTGGATTGGACAACAAATGTGACAGGTAGCTTGAGAACTCGCAGGTGCAAGAAAGACAGCTTCACCCGAGTTAAAGCTGAACGCTATACAATCGTCTCGTTTCAGTTCTAGTGCCGCCTTGTTTGAGGCTTTGCCAGAGCCTGGAGAACAAGCATCGGAAAATGTAGCGCGGGAACTATGAGCTTGACATCAAAAGCTGAATGACCCAATAGGATTCAAACAGACAGCTAGTCTTTGAAAAAGTTTGCCAAACTTTCTTAGCGTTTCAAACTGAAGTTTCTGAAACCTTAGCTTTCAGAATTGGCATTTGCGTTGGCTGCTTTTGATAAGCAGCGACGTCCTCCTCCAAAACCTGAAGAAGCTTTGTTACTAGGAAAAGGCTAAAGCTACGCGCTAAAACTTGTGTGCATTGTTTACTAAAGCAGCTTTAGTCATGATAGACGCGTCCTGAAATCTGGCTTTGTTCTAATCAGATCAAAGACGAGAACATAAAAGACGATTGGGTCGTAGTCGTTCCAGAGCCAGTGAAGAAGCTTCTGCTGCTTTTTGTTTTTGGTTCCGGAGATGGCCATGCTTCCAACAGAACAAACATTGCCTGGTTCATGAAGGAACGTCTTGAGATCTACAAACATGGCCAAAGACGCACTGTTCACTGTTGGTTACACGTAAGCCATGAGAAAACACTTACTTGATCTGCAAACACCACACTAGTGGATCGAGTTTTGTTGTTAATGATTCTTTTTTTTTTGAGGAATTGTTGTTAATGATTCGAGAGGGCCAGAATCAAAGGACCAGCTAATGTGTCCAGAAGAAGTAGGACCAAAATCATTTACGACCATAGCTCCCCAGTGCCCTGGGTAGAAAGCTGACATAAAACATTTTAGATCCCATCCACCAGGGTGTCTCGATACAAGCGAAGCAAATCGATGATCTGAACGTTTTTTTCATAGGAAAAAAAGAAAAAAAAATCTCTGGCCTCTCTCCTTGTCAAGATTATGTCGGATACATTGACGGATCCAAACAAAGCTAAGGCATCGTCGTGTGCATCAGACCATCTCAGACTTCGCGAGACACCAGGTGATGGCACAGGCAGCAAAATGGCCAAATGCCTTAAAAATCTGTGACATATCCTATACATATTCTCCAGGTATCTTGCTGCATTTCCAGGTCCCTGTACAGGCACATCCGCACATGTGATGATCACCTGCACAAGACACGAGCGCTGCAAACAAAACAAGGCACCTTCAGGTGAAGGAAAAATAATCAGGGGAAACTAACATAGTATTAGCCTTTTAGGAGCTAGTCCGATAGAAGCTCGAACGAGGAAGTTGTTAGCCGGTGACCATAATCGACAAGGTGCAAGACGACCGTATGATTGCGTTAAACAGGATTAGCATGCGTTCAGACAGTCATTATACGAGCGGTTGGGCATCGTTTCGCCATGGAGGTATCTCTGTACGCTATCAAGTTATGCATAGGACCGAGCACGGCCATCGATTGGAAGCTACTCTACACACGAGGGAGCTGAAAGGCGGATGCAATTGAATACAAGAGACAAAAGTTGGTGCTGCTATACGTTTGCCATGGAAATGGAGAGCAATGATTGATTCCGAGCAAGGAAAGACGCACCAAGTAGGGTGCTTTTTTATTTGTGTGATTAGAGGCTTTTAAGAAAAGAATTGTAGCATAAATTATTGAAAATATGTGTCATAAACTAAATACTTTGACAAATTAGTACACTACCAAATACCCCACTACCTACAAGTGGATGTCAAGGTGTCTACTGCTTGTTATGCTTCCTCTTTTTCATTGAAATGTATTGTATGCTCTTTATGCTTGCTAGTTGGAATGAATAATAAGATACTCCTTCTGTTTAGAATTAGATGTTGTTTTGGAGTTGGACACAGGAAATAAGGAGAAGTAAAAAAAATAGGTGCACTAAAAACGAGAAAGAGAGAGATAGAGATGTAGTGAGAAGAGAGAATATTGTATTGGGAAGAGAGAAAGGTGCATTGGAAAGTGAGAATGATATGTAATTATGGAAAAGTTGAAAACTTTAGAATGACATGTAAATATGAATGGAGGAAGTAGTATATAACATGATGGAAACAATAAAACATAAAAGTGCCCTTGTCAAACCTTACTTTCGCATCTAGTATAAGTCAACTTGGGCAACGAAATGGCAGTCTGTAATAGCCTCCCGGTTGGCCCATGAGATGCACATTTGATTGTGCGTTTTTTTTTTTATACTGATTTGCTTGTGCGCTAGGCCATGTGATCCGCGGTCCTCACTCCTCAACGGCACCAGCCAGTAGTCAGCCCAAGAGCTCAAAAAAAGGTGACTCTTCGTAGACGCGGCGAGCAATATTATCGAAAGTAGAAGTACATAAATTTTGACCTTACACGTTTGAGAAAATACTGTTAAACATTGAGGCACTGCCGCGGGAAATGCGATTAGTATTTTCACGTGCCGACAAATCTCATGTGCGGTTCCAGTCAGCTGTCGCGAACCTCGACCATCGACGCCGTGCAGAGATGTCGAAGAAATTCTGAAAATAAATATATAAGCATTTTACCTGTAAAGAATCCCAAATAGCTCCAAAATATCCTCTATAGCCACACCGCCGGATTTGTTTCTTCCGAGAACAACAACAAAAACATCTCCATTTTTCCACTGTTGGCAACTCTACTCCAGTCATCACTCATCAGACACAGTGAACTGCTGGACTCACAGTCACTCGCCGCGGTAGTTCTCACTCATTGCATAGGCGACTCCGGGCGTAGCACGCCAAAAACGGGGTGAAAGTGAAACCCCACCCGATCCGGGCAAAGTTCGTGAAACAGGGTAGCATCATCATGCGAGTCACCAATCCGGGCAATGCGCGCGGCTCCCAAGGCCGCAATAATTTGCCTGCGCCCAGCGGGCAGCAAGCATCCATCCCAGTGGGCAGTGGTAGCTGAGCTGACTTCTTGTTGTGGCAGCTTGAGCCACAGCATCTCAGCGGCGGCTTCCCGGCGTCTTCGCGTCGCCATTCTCGCTGTCTTCTGCGGCTCCAACCAATGCCGGGAAAAGATGCTCCGTTTAAACCATTTTTTCTAAAGATTTTTTTCCGGGCACGAGTCACATACGGAAACGGGATCCGTCTAAAAAGCCTTTTCGTTCTCGCAGGAGACAGACACGAAACGCCCCGGGCTATGGTGCAGGACGCCATGCGCGTGACTGAGCTGAGATCCTTTGGTCAACAAAGGAGGTGAAAATAAAGCCCCGGAACGGTAGATAGATGACACCTGCGACCGGTTGGCTGCATCACGGCCCGGGGCCTGGCATCAGACTCGGCAGACGGGACCTCCCTGTTTCTGTGTTGACTGGCTGGCCATGACACATTTGAGAGGTTCTGAATCTTATTTTTTTTTGTTGAGAGAGCAGGGGTGTGTTTGTTTCTTGGTGTCTAAATTTTAGTGGGTCATATTAATTATTAAAATACTATATATGATTATTAAATATATATTATATATAAAACTAATTATAAAGTTGAATACGCATTAGCGTGACAAATTCATTAAACTTAATTAAGTTATCATTAAGAGATGTTTACTGTAACATCACATTATCTAATCATGAGTTAATTAGTCTTAATAGATTTGTCTCGTCATTCAGAGGGAGCGTTATTGACTGGATTTTATCAATAATCTATATTTAATACTTCTAATTAATATCACAATATTCGATGAGACAGATCTAAAAATTAGAGGGATGGAAACGAACACACCCTACGTCCTAAATACTTATGGAGCAGACCGGAGAGCAGGACGATCGGTGGGAGCAGCAGAAATGGAGGGACAACCCAACCCCAGCTGCTGGGTGCGGGTGGTGGCGATCTGATCTCAGCATCCAATGCTAGGCGCCGCATCGTCATCGTACGCTCCTACTCCTACAACCCAACGTGCCAAGATACTTGGTTCACTTGTAAGCAAGTCATCAGGGACCTGACCTGTCCTTTAGCGCTTGACAGCGACAATGCCCAGTGATCTCTGGGAATAATCCAGAATCAGGACAAAGCAGTGTAGTTTTCAGTTCATCTTCTCCCCCGTTTGGGGTTTGTAGTAATCAGTACTAACAGCAAACAGAAATTGAACATTGGTACTAGGTGGAGTAAGTGTATCTGGTATCAGCTTCGTCACACGGAAAATGAAAAGTATCTGGTGGTATCAGTTCAGCTGTCAAGTACTGCTACCAAGAAATTGGCAGCAACATGAAAGACACATCACTCGATTAGTACAGCTACAAGTGTAAGGACACATCCCTGAGGGGAAGTTTGGCACTAAAAACTTCTGCATTCAGAGGATAAAGATTCATCCAGGCAGGCACATCACATCTGTGGCCCGGGAACATTTATGCTCCTATTTACAGAAATCTAAACCGGCACTAGTTAGTATTTGGAATGATCATTGGGCACACGAAAATTAAACTCTAGTATGAACAGATTGGACTTGGTTTAATTCTCTCTAGCACTGCAGCTAACTGATTGATCCTCATCAAACTTCCACTCTCCACATGATCTTCTCCCCGCTGCCACGGCCGCCGACGCTGCCGGCACTAGCACTGTGAGGGCCATGGTGGTGGACGCGCTGTTGTTCCACGGCGGCTACGCGCGCGGGGTGGTGCACGGCCGCCGCGCTGGACGGACCCCTGGAGCTGCGCTCGCCGTGCGCCGGCGGCAGCTCGCACGCTTCGCCGACGGAGCCCGACCGGATGTCGGCGGGTGGAATGAAGCAGTCGACGGAGAGCCCCGGGACGTTGAACGCCACCTCCTCGATGGTCCACGCCTCCTCCATCCTTGTCTTGGTGTGGCTCATGGCGGCCTCGCCGAACCGGAAGAGCGTGACGGCGGACCGGCCCGCGTGCGCGATCATGATGCCCTCCACGGCGCGGTAGTCCTCCAGGGACGAGCTGATGGTGGTCTCCCAGTACACGGCGTCCCCGCCGGCGTGCGGCTGGATGCGGGTCAGGTGCGACTCCTCGATCTGCACGATGAGCCCGGTTCGCTGGCTGAAGTAGCCGAACAGCACGTGCCGGATGATCTCTGCCGGCCCCTCGCTCCGCAGCTTCAGCGTCTGCGGGTCCGCCGTCAGCTTCAGGATGAAGCAGTCCTCGCCGTTCACCTTCTTCTCGCCCACGCACCGCGCATCCGCGAACAGCCCCGCCGTCGTAAGCGGATCGAGCCCCTGATGACATTACAAGTTAGCAAGAAGATGGGTTAAGCTGATTTGCTCCTTTTGCTTGCATCTGTTGTACTAATCGGAAATGAGGAAAGGAAATGTTTGGGACCTGGAGGACGCGGCGGAGGGGACGGACGGGGCCCTTGGCGGCGTGCGCGCCGAGCCACGGCGTGTGGCGCCAGACGAGGCGGCCGTTGGATCCGGCGTGGACCTTGCTGCCGCCGACGGCGAGCTCGACGTACCACATGTCGGGGGCCATCTGCCAGAGCACGAAGCCGCCCTGCTCGACGGCGGCGGCGCCGCGGCCGTTGGGCCCGCGGTTCTTGACAACGCGCGTGGCCGTCTCGAACTCGGAGGCCACCATCCGCACCTTGCCCATGGCGTACGCGTTCCGCACCGACTGCAGCAGCTTGAACCCGCCCGACGCCGCCGTGTACTGGTGCAGGATGTACTGCGCGGACGACGACTCCTGCACACACGCACAAAAAAAAATCCCAACAAAAGTGAGTACTACTACACGATACTCCCCACGGATAGATGCACGGACATGAACCGCATCTCGTAGATGCGAAGCGAAGCAACAACCAACGAGAGAGGAAATGAATCAGATGATTTAGATGCGGGAGACGACGTACAATGGGGGTTCCCTTGAGGGAGTGGAGGGGCAGCGGCTCGGCGGGCCTGGAAGGGATGGGGGCGAGCGGCGCGCCCATGACGCCGAGGAGGAGGCGGAGGTCGGAGCGGCGGAACGACGAGCCGGCGCCGGAAGAGCCTGATGCGGCGGCCATGGACGGCGTGCGGGTGAGGTGGCCGCGGACCCAGTTCCCGAACCCCTCCCCTCCGCGGCGGCCGTGGTCCTCGGCGTTGGGGTCGCCGGCGGCGAGCCGCTCGGCGTCGGGGCCCTCGATGAGCGGCGCCAGGGCCTCCCCGCCGACGGGGCGCAGGCTGCCGGACCGCGCGACGAGCTGCTCGCCCAGGTACTGCTGGAGGACCTTCTCCGGCGGCGGCGGCGGCGGGGTCTTGCGCCGCCGCGGGATCAGCATCCGCGCCGGCGACGCACTCCTCGCGGTTGCGGCGGAGGCGGAAGCGGGGGCGGGGGATTTCCCCCGCGACCGCGCCGGCGAGAGGCCGCGCACCACCTCCTCCTTCAGCGCCTTGAAGAACCCGGGCTTCCTCTCCTTCTCCATCCCTCCTCCACGCAATGCCTTCGTCGCCGCCAACTGAAGAAGAAGAGGCTAGAGGTAGCAGATCAATAAAAGATCCAGCTTTTGCTTCACGAGGAGGGCATGGAGAGTGCGGCGAGGAAGGAGTGGAGTAGAAGAAGGGGAGTGGGAAGTGTGATGCGCTTGCGGCTGCGGTGGAGTGGAAGCGAGAATGCGAGAGGGGAGGAGGAGGAGGCGGAAGTGGTAAAAGACGGCTAAAGATAAAGCAGCGGAGGCGGACGGGGGGGGGGGGAACCGTTTGACGTGAGAGCGCAGACGGGAAAGGAAAAGATCAAAAGAGCCGAGGTGGGGATGTCGGGAGGAGAGAGATTATTATCACAAGAGAGAAAAAACCATACGTTTCCGTGCTTTTTCTTTGCTGGATGGATCCTACTCGTACTGTGTCGCAGTTTGCAGGTTCATGCGGCGCGAAACCTTGACGAACACAACAGGAGGAGCTGCCTCTGTTCGCGAGAGAAGAAAAAAGTGTGAGCACATTTCGGCTGCATCTCTGATTTTTACCGAAAGGAGGGAACGGCACGATTGAAAATAAAGGAAAAAAAAAAGACGTGGGATTGCGCTACTCGTTGGAAATTTTCACCTCGGGAATGCGTGCCGTGCTTCACGCAGTAGTACATGCAAGTACTGCCAAACTACGAGGGACGGAGGGAGTAGGTGATTGCGACGGACGTATTTTGCTGCTCGGATTCTAGCCCCTGGCCGTACTATCCCCTCGGATTTGTGTCAATCTGTGTACCAATCACCTTGATTTTGGGGCAGGATTATACACACTGCTTGCTGGTACCACCTGACACAGATTCGACACCGTGGTTTCGAAATGCTGCGAATTTCGGAAGGTGTTGTGGCAACAGCTAGTAGTAACCCATTATTTGCCGACCTTTTATAAGGCACCACCACTAGCAATCACGCAGGCAAAATATTCCTGGTATAGTACTAGTTCAACAAACCGCCGCGTTCCTCCGGGCGTCTTTCCCAACAAATCTTTTTGCGCTTGAAATCCTTGAATGGTGCGATCGCCAGCTCGCGGAGCAGCAGCAAGCAGGAGAGAAATGGAGGCCCCCGCCGTGGTCATCCAACGTGCAACCGTCGCTTTCCCGTCCGGTCCCAGCTAGTTAGCTACAGTACCGCCACCAGTACTATCCACCACCACCGTTCCGTCTCGCGGGCAGGCGGGCGAAGTGAGAACGACCCGGACCGGAACCCGACCCGGGAGGTGGTGGCGGCAACCCGCGCAGCGGCACAGGCGCCAACCAACGGGCAGTAGTGCTACTGTGCTAGTGCGCGAGCGAGAACACCGGCAAAGATGCCAAAAGCGCCGCGCCGGCCACGTGCTCCGCTCCGCGGCCGGGGTCATTTGCAAGCGAGCGTTTCAGCGCTTGACCTGCTGCCGTTAGCCTGCTCTGCTCGCTTGGGTTGGGTGACGTCTGACGCCGGGCCGCGTGTGAGTGTGAGGCATTGACCTGCCGTTAGGCTGTAGGCGGCCGTTTGTCCCGGCGCTGCCTGCCTCTGCCTCCTCGGGCTGGGAGGGACGCTGGCTGGGCGCTTGACCGGGCACCGCACGTGAGCGGCATCAAAGATCTTCTCTTGCCCCGGCGATCACGGGAGGCAATCGCAGCGCTTATTAATTGCTCGCGTGAGAACAGGCGGGCTGGCAGGGAGGGTGAAAACTACTCGGTTCGCGAGTAACTTGGCAATTAGCAGTGGCACGTACCGGAGCCGATTGCCAAGTTACTTTGAACGGAAGCTTGTTTTGGCGTACGCTGGCTTTTCTGCGGCCGTCAGCCGCAAAGAACGGTTTTATTTTATCTCTGACCATGCAGTGTGTTGCCGTCGCCTTTGTAAAGGCACAAACAGGCACATCAAAATAGTCTCACAACGAATGAACCTACAGCAGGAATTTGTGGACACGAGACCAGACAGACTCCTCCCCTCGATCACAAGAATCCCGGCCCACATTATAACAGGCCTAGACGACTTAAAAATTTGCTCGCATATGCTTTGAGCCCAGTAAGCGCAATGAATGAAGCCCAACGGTAGGTTAAGTGAAGGCCCTTTGAAACCAAACGAGCCCGGTTAGTGAGAGGCCCGCACCAGTTGGCCTTTCTTGGCCTATATCAACACATTTTTTTTCCTGGCCCATGTATGCCATGTACGCGGAATGCGTTGCTGCCGTGCTGCCACGACCACGTATGGTGGCATCGTGCACGCTCCCGTCCAAGCGAACAGAATTTCGTTCAAGGCCTCGACCGTCCCACAACCAACCAACACCATGCAAGGATTTTAGACTAAAAAAGCATTTGACTGACACAACAACTCCTTTAGAGTTTAGACTCTATTAAACCTTCTCTATGGCCTAACTAGCATCTAGAGAAAGCAGATCATGATCATGGGTAGCAGTAAGAATCTGGTATTCTGATCTAGAGGGAGAGGAGAGAGATAAGAGGTACCTGGGTTATGTGGGAGCGGAGCGGGAGCTGACATGGGGTCGACAGCCGGAGAGGAAGTAGATCCGGCGGCGGAGGTCGTTCCAGTCATCGTGTCGGTGGCGAGGATCTCGTCGAGGGCGTCGACGAGATGCTGGGGAAGAGGCGACGGCGATCGAGGGTGTCGGAAGCCCTCTGGTCTGTATCGACACTGGCCCGGCACGACGGCGGTGAAAGACGGGGTGGTGGTGGCTTCCCGTCGCTGGCTGCACCTCTCCTTGTGATCGGTTAGGTCTGTGGGAGGATTCGATGGCGGTGTCCAACCTCGTGGTTCGTGTCCCGGCTATCCTCCCTCTCTTTTATATGGCACAGTGCGACAGGGGCCCACCAACCAGAGAAAGGTTGGGGCGCCCCTGATCAGGGCACGGATCTGGATTGGGCTGTTGGGCCCAATGGAGATCTACTAACATTCTTCCCTTAGATCTCACCACATCATTAACTTTTATATTTTCTATTTCATCACGGTTTTATACATAGAGCATGTTTCATCGTCACAGCTAATGGCCGATAGATTTAACAGCTACTATACACATTCCCATTCAGAAATAGATATATTTCTTTGGGCTCTAAGTCCAGAATCATAAGGCTTCCCTTAACCCTATGCCGGCTACGTGTTCCTTGAACATGTTAGGCGGTAGGCCTTTCGTGAACGGATCCGCAAGCATTCTTTCAGTCCTGATATGCTCGAGACTTATAGTGCGATCCTGAATTTTATCTTTCACAACATAATATTTTATATTAATGTGCTTGGCAGCACCACTGGACTGATTGTTGTGGGCATACATTACTGCTGGTTCATTATCGCAGTATAACTTTAGTGGTTTCTCAATACTGTCAACCACTCTTAATTCGGGTATAAATTTCTTTAGCCAGTTAACCTGCCCTGTGGTCTCATAACATGCTATAAACTCGGCATACATGATAGACCCTACCGTGATAATCTATTTGGAGCTTTTCCATGAAATGGCTCCTCCTGCCAGGGTAAAAACATACCCCGATATGGATTTTGTGTTATCTGTTGCCAAGTTTAAATCAGAATACCCCACCACTTAGAGTGAATCTGATCTTCTGTATACCAACATAAGGCCTTTTGTTTCTTGCAAATATCGTAAGATTTTCTTTATCAATTTTCAGTGCTCAGAGCCTGGATTACTCTGAAATCTGCCAAGTAACCCGGTGACAAACGCTAAGTCAGGGCGTGTACATACTTGCGCATATTACAAGATTCCCACAGCGAAAGCATATGGTTTCGTTTTCATTTCATTGAGCTCATACTTATTCTTGGGTTTTTACCAATCCCCAAATCTTTCGCCTTTCACTATAGGAGCAGATGTGGCACTACACTTATGCATGTTGAATTTCTTCAACACCTTCTCTATATACGTTTTTTGAGACAGTCCCAATGCGTACTTTCTTCTATCTCGATGAATCTCAATGTCCAAAATATATGATGGTTCACCAAGATCTTTCATGTCAAAGTTTGAGAACAAGAATTTCTTTGTTTCTTGTAGTAGGCTGATATCACTACTGGCCAGTAAGATATCATCCACATATAAAACTAGGAAAATAAATTTTTTATTCTTAAACTTTGCATAAATACAATTATTCTCAACATTTGCTTCAAATCCATATTTCTTTATTGTCCCATCAAACTTCAAGTACCACTGTCTTGAAGCTTGCTTTAATCCATAAATAGATCGCCTTAAACGACATCCCATTTTTTCTTTTCCTTCCACGACAAAACCTTTCGATTGTGCCATAACTCTTTCTTCTAAATCCCTATTTAGAAATGCCGTTTTTACATCCATCTGATGTAATTCTAAGTCATAATATGCCACTAGTGTTATTATAATTCTGAAAGAATTTTTACAAGAGACTGGAGAAAATGTCTCGTTGTAATCGATTCCTTCTCTTTGCGTAAAGCCTTTTACCACGAGACGTGGCTTAAACTTTTCTATATTCCCTCTAGAGTCATATTTAATCTTGTAGACTCATTTGCAGCCTACTATTTTGGCTCCTTTAGGAATCTCTTCTAAGTCTCAAACTTCATTGAGACTCATTAAATTCATTTCATCTTTCATGGCCTCCAACCACTTAGATGAGTGGACACTACTCATGGCTTCTTCATATGAGGTGGGGTCATCCTCCATATGATACTCTTCTGTGTTATACAGTTCATAGTCAGCTGGTATTGGTGACCTTCTAGCTTTTTGAGACCTTCTAGGAGCCTCTTCATTTGGCATAATATCTGATTGAGGCTCTTGTGGAGCCTCCTCTTCTGCCACATTATCTGTTTGAGGCTGCTCCTCCATATCCATGACATCATTATCTATCGGATCCTAACGAGCAGGTTTCTCTTATACCACAGATAGTGTGACAACAGGTGTTAGCACTGCAACGCCAAGCATCACAGGCGCAACATCAACAGGTAGTGAGAAAAAAGGTTCTTGACTCATAAAATCGGGTACATGTACCCGCTTCTCCTCAAGATTAATCTCTCGAGCTACCATGTTCCTCCTTATCATTTCATCTTCCAAGAAGACGGCATGTCTTGTTTCTACAAACTTCGTATATCTATCTGAGCAGTAGAAACGATAACCTTTGGACTTTTCTGGGTAGCTAATAAAATAGCAACTCACTGTCTTGGGATCTAATTTCTCAAGGCTTGGATTAAATATCTTAGCCTCTGGAGAACTCCCCCCAGATACGGAGGTGTGCTAGCGAAGGCACTCGTCCGGTCCATAACTCATATGGTGTTTTGGGCACCGATTTACTTGAAACTTTGTTAAGAATATAAATAGCGGTTTTTAAAGCCTCTATCCATAAACGTACTGGCAGTGTGGAGTAGCTCATCATGCTGCGCACCATATCCATCAAGGTACGGTTACGCCTTTTTGCTACTCCATTCTGCTGTGGTTCACCCGACGTAGAATACTGGACGACTATACCATTTTCTTGTAGGAACATAGCAAAAGGTCATGGGACTTGTCCATAAGACGTATGCCGCCCGTAGTACTCCCCCCACGGTCGGATCTTACGACTTTAATCTTTAAATCATGTTGATTTTCTACTTCTGCTTTAAATATCTTGAATTTATCCAATGCTTCTGATCTTTCTTTGATTGGATAAATATAACCATATCGGGAGTGATCGTCTGTGAATGTTATAAATGAGTCATAACCATCCACACTCTTGACAGAAAAAGAACCACAAATATTCATATGAATGATCTCTAATATTCCTACACTTCTTTTGGCGTCTTTCTTAATCTTTTTAACATATTTACCTTTAATGCAATCAATGCATTGCTCTAAGTCTGTGAACTCCAATGGAGGAAGAATGTCATTCTTTACAAGTTTCTCAATTCTCCCCCTTGAAATATGGCCTAAATGACAGTGCCATAATTTTGATGAGACGTTTGGAGTTCTCTTTCTTTTTTTGTTAACTTTAGTCGAAGAGGATGTAGGAACATTCATATTATACATATTATCATCATTCACATCGTGTATCACATTCACATTATCATCAAGTGACAACAAATAAAGCTTATCTTGTAAAGACGCAAAACCAATGTATTCATTATTGAACAATAGTTCACATTTGCCATTACCAAAATGACAATCATATCCATCAAAATCAAGACGCGATATACTTATTAAGTTTCTTTGTAATGAAGGTACATGAAAGACATCATGTAGACTAAGAACAAAGCCATCTCTAAGCTCTAGGTGGAGATCCCCTACAGCTTCAACTTTGGCTTCAACTTCATTATCCACTCTTATCGAACCTTCTCCTCTTTTCGTGGTCCTCGTCGTACTGAATTCCATGTTTCTTCATGAACAGTTTCAGCCAGTCAGGACAATTCTTCTTGTAGTGTCTTTTCTCGCCACAATGCATACATGTGTCCTTGTCCATTACAGTTTGTCCCTACTTAGGCCTATGCTGCTGCTTGCCCATAGGCTTAGAGTAAAAGACCGACTTCTTTTGCTACTGCTGTTGCTTGCCCTTGTTCTTGTTATTATTTATATAGTGAACAGAACCACCATGTTTAGCCTTAAACATGTCCTCGTCTTGAACATTGTTGGCAATAAGCTGCTCAAAGGTCCATTTATCTGGGTTCATGTTGTAGTTTGAGACAAAGTTCTCAAACTCATCTGGTAGAGACAACAATACAAAATAAACCAGGAGGTCTTCATCTATCTTCAGATTCACAGTCTTTAGCTTTTCAGCCAAGTTGTTCATCTTCAGAATATGAGCTCTTATGCCATCACCAGTGTACTTTTCAGTCACCAGTTGTCTTATCATCTGGGTGGCATAAGTCTTTGAAGATCCAATAAACTGGTTCTCCACCCTCTATAGAAAACCCTTTACTGTGTCTTCATTCTGGATTGAGCCCATGATGGCGGGCTCAATCGTGTTCTTGACAAGTGCCAAGCACTTCTTGTTGTCAAGAACCCATTGTCTATGCTCGCGTTGAAAACGAGCTATATTAGAAGCATTATCCAGCTGTCTTTGGTGTCAAGCAGCATCCGTTTCTTCTGCGCTCCTGACGAGATCAGGTGGCTCTGTTGGACACGGGGTAGTTACTACCCAGTCCATCTCGCCCATGACAAAGGCAAGATCAACCTTTATCCTCCATTCCCCGTAGTTGTCTCCTTTTAGGATTGGGATCTGGGACATGAAGGCCATCATGGTTGCTCCTGGGTTAACCATGAAAAATAAGAACAAAAATAACATATAAAATTCTATCATGTATGCATTAAACCTACATCACCGTTGGCCAGAAAATAGGCATAATACATAAACCATTATTTATATAGCATTGCAATTAACAACGTTGGTCAAAAAATTATAATGATATATATTTTGAAAATTAATGCTCCTAAAATTAAATTCTACCATTGGTTCGAAATTTAATTTTAGAAAACATCAATTTTAACATTCATCATGAATTGTATAAGCTTGCAGCGGAAACATGACTAAAAAAATATATGAATAGTAGCAAAAACATACTTAATTTACACTCTGAAAAAATAATCTCGTTAGTTCATATTTTAACACAGGTAAAATTTATCAATTCCATCAAATTCTACTGAAAAATCGATAAAAAACTAGACAAAACAATTCATAATTGCTACTATGCATTTTTTCTGTAATTTCTATCCTTTTAGACCAAAAATGAATTCAGCCCAGAGGCGGCCCATCTGCGCGCGCCTGCGCGTGCAACTCTCCTGGGCCAGCAAGGCGCGTGCGCCCACGTGTCTTGGCCATTCGGCCCAACCCAGAGGCGCGGGTGAAAGCGACGGCCTGCCCCAGCCGAGCCGCCTCCCGTCCCGTCTCCATCCTGGCCGTCCATCGCGATGGACAGCCAGGCGCACTCCTCGCGCGAACAAAAACCCGCCCAGCCTCGTTCCCCCAAAACCCTAGCCATTCATTTCCCTTCTCTGCTCCCCTCTTCTCTCTGCTCCCGACGGCGAGTGGCCTCCGGCCGAGAAGAAAGGAAGGCGACACCGCTGCTAGGCTTTTTGTTGGCGCGCGCGTTCACCCATTGGTGAGAGCGCCGCCGTCGAGCAGCCTTGCGACGGCGTCTGCGAGCCCCCGCGCGACGGCGTCCCGACGGCGGGCGGCGCTTGCGCGTTCTGTTCTGGCCGACGAGCGGCGTCAGCGAGGATGCCCAGGTAAGTCTCAAAACTCCATCGCGTGCTCCTAGTTTCGATGGGGTCTGTAATCCTAACCCTAAGGTTAGGGTTTGGTTTTCCGGGTGAGTTTCTTTTTGGAATTTCTTTGATCCGATTCAATCGAACCTCTGTTCTACCTCACCTAGATCTAGCCTAGGGTGCTCTGATACCAATGTTAAACCTTCTCTATAGCCTAGCTAGCATCTAGTAAAAGTAGATCATGATCATGGGTAGTAGTAAGGATCTGGTATTCGGATCTAGAGGGAGAGGAGAGAGATGAGAGGTACCTGGGTTATGTGGGAGCAGAGCGGGAGCCGGCATGGGATCGACGGCCGGAGAGGAAGTAGATCCGACGGCGGGAGTCGTTCCAGTCATCATGTTGGTGGCGAGGATCTCGTCGAGGGCGTCGGCGAGATGCTGGGGAAGAGGCGACGGAAATCGAGGGTGTCGGAAGCCCTCTGATTTGTACCGACACTGGCCCAACACGGCGGCGGTGAAAGACGGTGTGGTGGCGGCTTCCCGTCGCTGGCTGCGCCTCTTCTTGTGATCGGTTAGTTCTGTGGGAGGATTCGATGGCAGCGTCCAACCTCGTGGTTCGTGCCCCAGCTATCCTCCCTCTTTTTTATATGGCGCAGTGCGACGGGGACCCACTAATCAAAGAAAGGTTAGGGCGCCTCCGATCAGGACGCGGATCTGAATTGGGCCGTTAGGCCCAATAAAGATCTACTAACAGACCCATCTTTTAACAAGACGCACTGGAAATAGAACCAACGCCAAATCACTGCAAATTGATCCTGAATTTGTACAATAAAACAAAAAGGGTTAGAATGCTCAAGATTAACAAGTAATACAAAATGAAATTACATGATTACAGTACAAGGTTTTTAAAACATCTGCAAGGTGAAGCAAATATGACATTTCCAACTATTCGAAACACGCTAACAATAAAAAAAATAGCACAGGCCTGGCAACTCGATGCCGCTGCTCCGATGAATCAGCTACCGCCGGCAACGATCAAAGCAGTGGTGCTAACTTGATACACTATCCGATACAGGCAAAGGTCACTATGATTTCTCTGCATGCTAACTTCATACACTAACCAATGCAGGCAAGCAGCTACCCCGTCGTAGTGCTACTGTGCTCAAAACAGAACACTAAGACATCCAACTGGAACTGGGCTAATTGTTGCTCGAACTGATCTACAGGAAGTAAAGGCAAAGAGTTGTACCAGTGCAAAGCTTAAAAGCCACACATCGACATGGAGGCTGGAACAATATTGTTGTAATTGGAGACCAAGCGAAGCTGCTATCCTGTGACCAAGGACAAAGTTGTTCTGTCGGCGAACAAATCAACGAGCTGCTTCTACTTTAAGCTTGAGTCTGTCGGCGACAGTTACTTGCCATGTAAATTTCAGATCTTCTTGCTGCAGGAGCAAATGGACATGTTAATCGACAAAGCACTACACATACAAGGTAAGCAGAACACGAAGTCCAAAACTGCTACTGATGATTCTGAAATGAGCATGAGCTGTTTAAAAAACTGAGAGAAGACCACTACAACACAGGATGAACAGAGCAGGAAACAGTACGCTGGCGCCTCCCAAGAAAATCATCAAAACCCGTTCAAATAAGCTCTATAAATCTCAATTTTTTTATTGCAAGCTCAACACTTCAGGAGGGATCCACCCCAATCAAAAGCCCAACAAAAGATTAGCATTTTAGCATCAATTTTACAACATTCATGGAACCATAGAAAATGGGGAAATTTCGGGAAATCCGAAAATAAATGGTGTTCACGAGCAGATTCAATCTATCCATCACAATAATATATGTTCTCGAGTGTCCTACCACCAAAATCCCCATGGAAATCCAAGCCAAACCGCAGCCAAAATAGAGAGAGAAAATTCAACCCCGGAGACATCGAAGCTCCCTCAGAACGAATCCCCACTAGGTCCTCCAATCTTTACGCGACCTGATGGAAGGAGAGAAGACGATCCATTAGCTTCTCGGTAGAATTCTCCTTCGACCCGATGCTGCTGATTCGGTGGGCTTCGGAACTGCCCGGCTGGAGCAGAGATAACATCTAATCTGTTAAATCTTGTCATATCTGAATGAATATCTCCCAGAAAAATACTCCTATTCAGCTTATAGCAGATAGATACTAGTCATTTCGGTACGTCACGACGTTACCTTGGTCTTGGACAAATAAATGCAGCTGCACAATGAAATTTAGTGATATATATATGCGCCTCAAAATCAGATGAACGGAGAAATAAGATCAGCTCTCACTCTCGGTACCGTTGTGTTAGCTATTCCGTGTCTAGCGAGCACGTGCTTGTGCTTTTAGTTGATTGGTTACAACTGCTTTATTATATCGAGGAGAAAAATAAAAGCCAGTTCTCAATTCGATTGATACATGCAACTGCTCGGGCGCTCCCAACTTTCTGCTTGTAAGTGCACCAAGTCTAATTTGCTTTCAATTTGGAGCTCCTAGTGACTAGTGAGGATGTTCTCGCGACGCTGGCACCCCTGCCCGCTCCTTCTTGTCGTCCATTTGTTGATCTCGTCCAGCTCGGTCATCGCTGGCAAGGTGCCGGCGATCATCGTGTTCGGGGACTCGACGGTTGATGCGGGCAACAACAACTTCATACCAACCGTCGCCAAGGGTAACTTCCCGCCTTACGGGCGTGACTTCGACGGTGGAATCGCCACAGGCAGGTTCTCCAATGGCCGCCTCGTCACTGACTTCTTCTCCGAGGCATTCGGGTTGTCGTCCTCCGTGCCGGCCTACCTTGACACCAGCTACACGATGGACGAGCTCGCCGCAGGAGTCAGCTTTGCCTCCGGAGGAACCGGGCTGGATGATCTAACAGCTGCAATCCCTGTAAGTATTAAATTTCTATCATTTAGTATGGCGAGGTGAGTCATTTATCTGGCAGTATTACACTGAACGGATCATTTGAAGGAACTGTCAAAGCATGATTTTCAAGATGTGGTTGGGAGAGCCTTTTATCAATATCCTATCCTATTTCCTTCAACCCAAACCACTAGATTGGTTCTAGAGTGTGGATCGGACTTAATGAATGGCCATTTCATGTTCTTGTTTCTTGGCCGAGCATTCTTATATGCAGAAAGTAGGCAATAAACTGGGCCAAGCTGATCGTCTGTGGGTAAAATACATCACTAATTCGAAGTGATATAATGTCAACCCGGTTCTAAATATATACATTGAAGGAATTGAAAAACTTCACAAAATATAATACATCACTAATTCGAAGTGTTATAATGTCAACCCGGTTCTAAATATATACATTGAAGGAATTGAAAAACTTCACAAAATATAAATTGCTTTCAAGCAAATAAATTACACAAGATGAAGATATTTAAATGGATGGATTTGTTTATATTAATTTTATGCTCTAAATTCATAGAGTTAATCTAGTATTAGGGTCAAAGTTGCACAATTTTGGCAAGAACAATTTCTAAAAAAACATACATTTGGAATTGGAGGGAGTAGTAGATTACATCTTTGACATGTAAATCCATCATATACACATCTGTCATTGAGCAATATAATACCTCCTATTAAATGGAGACTATGAATCGGTCAAGATTAAATACTTAAATATCAATCCCTGTGTTGCTAAAGTTGACTGTAATTAGGTCAAGATATCGTCTGTTACATGTTCAACCCATCGTTGTCCAAACAGTTATTGGTTGAATGTCCTGTGCTAGTTTTTTTTTTTAAAGGAAACGTGCTGCTAGGTAGTATAGTGTACTTTGTTTTTCCAAGGTTACAGTTATGTTGAATTTCCGTGAGGGCAGGGAATTAATGTGCTACATTCGTTTCATGTATTGGCTCATCCCAAAATAACTACTTCCTCCGTTCTTAAAGTTTATCATCTTTGATTTTATTAGTCAATTATGACAATTCATCTTATTCACATTTTTTTTGAAAAAATATCATATATGTTATCATAGTTTGTTTTGTCATCAAAGGAAATTTAAGTATAATTTCAAATTTTATATATTTGAAATAATATTTTGAATAAGATGAATGGTCAAAATTAACTAAAAATGTCAATGACAATAAAATTGTAAATTCTAACTAAATTTTTTTTACTAACCTTAATGGAATGAATATCCCGCTATTAATTTCATATTGCAAAAGGGGGTGATATCTGTACAGTAGAGAGTGCAATGAAAGAGTAGCGAGACATGGAGGAAAGTTAAATTCCCGGCACCTTCACTACATATAGTGTTGTTCTTTTCCAAAGCAATCCGATGCACGTTTCCAGTGACTGAATATCTTGTTTTTAACTTGTCTTGAACTAATTTCAGTCAGTCATATCGCTGAGACAGCAGCTGGAGTATTTCATGGAGTACAAGGAGAAGCTCAAGACTGCCAAGGGCGAGTCCTTGGCCAACGAGATCATCGCGGAAGCCCTATACATCTTCAGCATCGGCACCAACGATTTCATCGTGAATTACTTCGTCCTTCCCATCCGCCCTGCCCAGTACGCCGCGGCAGAGTACGTCACCTACCTCATCGGCCTTGCCGGCGAAGCCATTCGCGATCTCTACGATCTCGGCGGCCGCAAGATCGTGTTCACCGGTCTCGCGCCGTTCGGATGCATTCCTTCTGCTAGGACACTGAACCACGACGAGCCAGGCGGGTGCAACGAGGAGTACAACCAGTTGGCCAGGAAGTTCAACGCTGAATTACAGGACACCTTGAGGAAGCTCAACGACGACCTCGACGGCGCACAGCTGGTCTACTCGGAGACGTACGGCCCGGTGGCCTCTATTGTTGCCAACCCTTCGGAGTATGGTAAGGAGTTTGGAGCCACTCCTGATTCAGTGACGCTACATACACACAATTGATATCTACAGTTTTCTAATGTTTCACACTGTTTTCCCTTCCTTTCCAACGAGCAGGATTTGAGAACGTAGAGCAAGGTTGCTGTGGCACAGGGCTCATCGAGACGTCGGTACTTTGCGGCATTGACCAAGCATTTACATGTCAAGATGCGAACAAATACGCGTTCTTCGATTCGGTACATCCATCAGAGAGGACTTACA